>CM077010.1:159891986-164891986 GCA_039090855.1 Macrothele yani | reverse complement strand
AGAACGTTTTTGATAAAACAATTGCAGAAAATAAAATAAATTCAGAGAATTGAAACTAGCAAAAGCTTGTTAGATTAACAGGAAAGAAACATCTGGTAAAAGCAGATGCGTGCGCCATTCTTAGCAGACGCTGCCGTTAAATAGCGTCTGCTAAGAAAATGACGTAAGCAAACAAGCTGAGGGTAGATTGTTTTTGATCTTTACGAAGAGAAAATACGTATTCTGTAATTAAAGAACGCAGTGAAAATCATGGAATCAGCTATTTTAAATGTAAAACAAGCGATATTATTAATGGTAGAGGGGGAAAACCACCAAGCATTGCTTTTAACAGAAAAAAGAACACAAAACGAATACTCAAAGAAGGTACCCGCTTTTACGACTATTTCAAACGTAAAGTCTCTGGTCTTAAAAGAAAAACTACCTACACAAAGAACAATCCTTAAGTCGTTAAAAATCTCTGTATCAACTGTAAACAAAGACTGGTATCTGAGAAACCCAAAAAACATGATGTTTACCGACTTATGCCTAGGCACGTAGCTGAGCGCAGAACACGGTGTAGATTTTTTTATGAAAATCACTTAGCCGGAGACAGATGAAAATTTATTGTGTCTATTGATGAAGCATGGATCTGCCTAAATGATTGAAACAAAAAAAGGTCGATTTACTATCGCAAAAGGGCAGAAAAAATTTTAGAAACTTGGTTCCGAGAATCCAAAGAACGTTTTAGTAAAGGATTCATGGTTTCGGCTGGTTTTTCGTACAATGGGAAAGTAAAGTTAAGAAAAGCTGAAAAGAAGGTTAAAATCACTTCTATGTATTACCAAAATAATGTTTAACCCCTATATTTATCCACAGAACCTTGAAAGGGTAGGACTCCATCAGGATAAAACTACCAGTCATATATCCAAATGTACCACACTATTTCTTGAAAAAGTAAAAACCGAGACGGGTATCAAGTCCATATCTTTTGCTCATATTCCTTCAAAGTCCCAAGAATGGACTATTG
Source organism: Macrothele yani (assembly GCA_039090855.1). Classification (NCBI taxonomy): domain Eukaryota; kingdom Metazoa; phylum Arthropoda; class Arachnida; order Araneae; family Macrothelidae; genus Macrothele; species Macrothele yani. Next base: position 164,890,980 of record CM077010.1, on the reverse strand, counting down.
TGCATTCGGATTCCTAAAAAGAGTGCTTTAAAACCCAGACCTAAAATTATGATAGGAAAGCAATGGAAGAAAAGTAGAATAAAATACCAATACTAATTTTAAGAAATGCCCTGTTATCTTGGAAATCTATATGTATTAGGTGTGCAACTTAATTCTCGGCCACTAAGCGCAAGCGATCATAGAACGTCGGCAAATGCAAATAGCTGTGCGCGATGATGGCTGATTGTAGCGCCATCCAACAACTTTCCAGGCAACCGTAACCGCTCACAGCTGTAGTGACAGAAGGGACGAAAGTTGACGGTGAAAGCAATGTCGTTCGAGAAGCAACATTTGAGGCGCTGCCTCCTGTTCGCATTTCAGCTAAAGAAAGTGCCGCGGAAGTCCAGCAAATGAGCTGTGCTGCTTTGGGTGATGCTGCTGTGTCCTACATTACGTGTAAGAAGTGGTTCCAGCGGTTTAAGCAGGGAAATTTCGATCTCCGTAATGCAGAACGTCCGGGACAGCCACAGAAAGTGGACGATCAGGAACTGGAACAACTGTTGGACGCAGATACCTGTCTCACACAGTCAGCGCTCGCCCAGGAACTCGGAGTAACAAGGGAAGCCATTGCAAAGCGTCTGCACAAGCTAGGACGGATTCACAAGGAGGGCCGTTGGGTGCCCCACCAACTCATACGAACAAGTCTAGGTGCTACGATGTTGCTGTGTCCTTGCTCTCCAGATTCAGGAAAAAGGATTTCCTCTACAAGATTTGCACCTGTGATGAGAAGTGGATCCTCTACGATAATCCTAAGTGGCGCATATCGTGGGTTTATACAGGTTAGCCTACCACCAGTACCGCCAAACCGAATATCCATGCCAGAAAGTTGTTGCTGTGCGTATGGTGGGATCAGGGCGGTGTCGAGTACTATGAGTTGCTAAAACGTGGTGAAAAGGTCAATGCTGAGAGTTATTGTCAGCAACTCATTCGTGTGAGTGACGCAATGGAGGCGAAAAGGCCATACACCGGCAAGGGTATAAGGTCGGTCCTGTAACTTCAGGATAACGCGCGCCCTCACACCGCGAAAACGACTTTAAACACGATCACCGAGCTGGGATGGAAGATTTTGTCCCACCCGGCGTTTTCTCCAGACTTCACCCCGTCGGATTATCACCTCTTTCACTCCCTGCAACATCACCTGAGTGATACGCACTTCACTTCTGTCGACACAAGTATTGATGACTTTATTAACTCGGAACAGCCCTCTTTTATCCGCAGTGGCATTCGGCAGCTCTCTGACGGATGGCTCAAATGTATTCAACACGACGGGGATTGTTTCCCTGATTAAGTACGTATTCGATTTGCTATAATTGTCTGTCAACGTGTCGTACTTGTGGCCGAAAGTTAAGTTGCACACTTAATAGGTTTGTTGTCCATAGAAAGGGCTGTTAGACTGAACATTTAAGAAAGAAATAATTTTATTTTAAACATTAATTACTTATATATTGCTGAAAAATCATTCAAAAATGTGTAAATGTCCTCTGTACTGCAAATTAAAATAATTTGGCCGCAGCTGTGGCCGAATGTTTAGAGGTTTGGGATCTGGCTTATTTTCCAAACTGGGTTCAGCGTCCAGTTCTGGATGAGGCGTAGATGGCGCAAAATTCGTTTGATACTTACTGAGGTTATTAAACCACTGACCAATATATCATTATGGCAAAAAAAAAAAAAAAAAAAAAAAAACGATTTAACTATTTAGCTTCCAGTCAATGTTTTCGTGGTGATGATTTTCTCTAGCTGTGATTTACTCAAGCAAAATTGACTATCACTTGCGATAAAGACTTTCTGGAAGGTAAAATTAATTAAAAATGCTTTGATGTAAAAAACAAAATTGAAATCGATTTAAATTGCATTTTTTACGCGCATGCTCGTGTTAAAAATTTGCTGGCAATATAGATTTTAGAGGGGAAAGGAGCAGAGAAGATAAATCATTTTGTTACGGATGAGTAGGAGTTTGAATTCACAGGCGTGTGTTTCATTGAATTCCTGAATTTCTCTTTCATGTACACTTTCGGAAAATTAAAAAAATAATAATAAACCGAATTACAACTCTCGTTTGGAAATATCTACGAAGAGAAAATCAGCGCACATCAGTTAAAAATACCCAATGTGATTACACTAATAGCCCTTCAGGATGTCCTGACACAACACCGTGTGGATCTTAAGAATCACCGAGAGATGACTGGACGGGGATCTCGTATGAGAAATTCCATTGAGAAAAGAGTCAGCGACGCATCCACCCAGTTCCTCATACATCCAGCAATGCATCCTTTGGGCGTAGAAGGAGAATCGGGGGCGCCAAGGCGTCCGTCGCTTGGTCGGACGAGTCGCGACTCCGCACCATCGACTCGGGATGAGCCTTAAGCTCGCCGTTCGTCCGTCGTCTGTGTCATCGGCGCCAAGGACACCCCATTCCGGCGACGCTGTGCAACCCCCCCCTCCCCCGCAATTCTACGGTTTGCATGACGGTGTTGGATGAGCGTGGGAGGGCGGGCAGTAACAAAAATTATTTCCCTAAAATGATCCCTCCTTTGGTTCAACGTAAAATCCATTCATGCCGGGAAGGGGTTTACTATAACGTAGGACCATTAAGAAGACACTTCGGTATTTTAGGATCGCTAAAAAAAGAGAAAGAAAAGAAAAGAGAAAAAGGTCGTCTCGATTCGATCACATGTTTATTTCTTGAGCAAGAGTCTGTCTGTAGCGATAAATAAAAGTGCAGTTAAAATGTGTGGGTGTAATAATGGTAGGGGAGGCCAATTACTTGAAGCTCCGCAGAAAACCTAAAGATAAATCTATTGATTCAGTTTTCCCAAAGACAGAAAACTTTTGTCTGAACAGCAAAAGAAATGTTTCTTTCACTTTTATGCTCTCCGATGGTTTTGCCTGTTTTGACACGCAGTTGCTTTAACTCTTTTTGAGATTAAGAATGGTAAATGACAGGCAAAAGTACATTATCATCATCAACCATTCTCAATCTAGTGCTGGATAAAGGCTTTCCCATCTCTCTTCCACACTGTCTTGAGTCATTCTCTTCCATTTCGAATAGTGGATTGAGACGACAAAACCCGTTTAGGAGTTTTAGTCTATATACGTTCCTATGGATAATTTTAACTTTTATACGTACTAGAGGGAATTTCAGTCTCTATACATACCTACAGGGAATTTTAGTCTCTCTACGTACATAAAAGGAATTTTAGTTTATATACGTACATACTAGGAATTTCGTTCTATATACGTACTTACAGGGAATTTTACTCTATATACGTACTTACAGGGAATTTTACTCTATATACGTACTTACAGGGAATTTTGGTCTATGTGGGTACCTACAGGGGATTTGTGTCTATATACATACCTACAGGGAATTTTAGTCTATATACGCACTTACAGGGAATTTTCGTTTATATAGGTACCTACAGGGAATTTTATTCCATATATGTACCTACTGTACAGAGAATTTTAGTCTATATACGTACCTACAGGGAATATGGGAAATTGTAGTCTCTATGCATACCTACAGGGAATTTCAGTCTCTATACTGACCTACAGGGGATTTTAGTTTATATACGTACCTGCAGGGAATTTTAGTCTATATAGGTACCTATAGTGAATTTTATTCCATATATGTACCTACTGTTAAGAGAATTTTAGTCTATAACGTACCTACACGGCATTTTAGTCTGTATACGTACTTACAAAGTACCTTAGTCTATATACGTACCTACAGGGAGTTTTAGTCGATATGCGTGCCTACAGGAAATTTTTTTCTATATACTGAAATTGAATTTCGGTTAATATATGTTATAGCGTAACCCTTTTTACGTTATAGAAGATTTCCGGCTGAAAAGAACTTAAAAGAAGGGTAAAAGCAATGCAACTAATATTACCGGATGGCTAAAATTAAGGTTTTACGGCCAGAAGAAACATATACAGAAGTCCAACTTACGTAAACTTTTTATTGGTCCAGCTACATTAAACGAAATCCAATATATAGCACTTCACATATTTTAGTCAAGACGTTTACAGTAGTAACGATCTAACATCTCCACACACCAAAGCAACTGCTGCATCGTCTTTTTATCTAACCTTCTTATCACATACATACGTCACTCTCGTTCAGATCTGAGATTGTTGCCAACAGTATTCTCCTTTGACGTAAAAGACATAAGGTTAAGGTTTGAAAATGTCTAAGAAACACGAACTCAAATTTGCATATAAAAAGAAACTCAAAAAGAAAGTAAAAATAGAATATACGTCACAATGCACCTACAGGGAATTTTAGTCTGCATACCTACCTATAGAGAATTTTAGTCCTATAGAGAATTTTAGTCAGTCTATATTGGTACCTACAGGAATTTTAGCCTCTACATGTACCTGCAGAGAAATTTCGTCTCTGTAAGTACCTCCAGGAAACTTTAGTTTCTATACACACTTAAAAGGGAATTTAGTCTCTATACGTTCCTACAGGGAATTTTAGCCGATTTACACTACATTGACAAAAGTCACCGGACACCTAGAAGAGAAAAACAACATAGCATTTATTGACATACATTAGTACGGTGTCGGTCCACCTTTGGCTTTAATGCATGCACTGACCCTTCGAGACATGCTTTCGACAAGGTTTTGGAACACAACGATAGGTGTGCGCCTACACGGAATTCAGTACATGATGTTGCCGCTAACTGTTACTTAGTAGTACGATCTGGTTCCAAACTTCTTATGCGGCGCTCTAATTCATTCCATATAGGTGATTAAGATCAAAGATTCTGTGCTGGCCAATCCACACACGATACGGAATCATCATCAAACCATGCCGAAACGGTCCTTGCTTTATGGCTCGGAGCATTATCTTGCTGGTACCAACAAGGCTCGGTTCCATAGTATTGCCACAGAGCTGGTTGGGCATAATTGTCCAGAATATCGAGGTAGACGTGCTGATTAACAGTTTTATCTACGATAATGAATGGGCAGGGACCATACCACGAAAAACACCCCCACAGGAGTACACTGCCAGCTCTAAACTTGACCGTAGGAAGAGTACACTGTGGTAAATAGCTTTCCCAGCTGCCTCCAAACCCATACACGGCCATCAGACTGATGGATCGTGTATTTAAATTCATCAGTCCATAGGACCCGTTTCCATTGATATACAGTCCACAATAAATGTTCTTTACACCATGCAAAACGACGAGTAGCATTCCTACTGGAGATGGAAGGCTTATGAGCAGCCGCACGATCACGGTAACCCATGGAATGAAGTTCTCTGTGAATGGTGAGTGTACATACCAAGGTTCCAGCATTTTTACTTACCTGTACATGAATTCTTGTACAGTACTCCGTCGATTAGCTGTAACGACTCTCCTGAGACTTCGACGTCCTCTATCACTGATTTTCTTCGTTCTGCAGCTACGTTTTGCTGCTTCAGGCTCGCCATTTGTCTTATCCTTATTCAGTACATCCAAAAGAGTTGACTTGGTTATGTTTAAATACCTCTCGGTTTCTCTTATGGACTACTCACTAATATAACACTCAACAATTTTTCCTTTCTCAAAGTCAGTTCGCCACCCCGGTGGCTCAGTGTTCTTTTTTTTTTTTTGATTGGAGGTTTAACGACCACCGTGAGCAACTCAATGGGCTATAAGCAGTCGCCCGTCCCTAATTTAGGGTCACTGGTTCCAGGGAAGGGAGAGAGCCAGTGCCGTAAGACAAACACAACATCCATGCCTCACTGGTATTCGAACCCGGACCCTTCGGACGAATGATCAGAGGCCAACGCCTTAGACCACTGCGCCACCGGGGCGGCACTCAGTGTTCTAAGCGATGGCCTCTGAGGCATGGATGTTGTGTTTGTCTTACGGCACTGGCTCTCTCCGTTCCCTGGAACCAGCGACCCTATATTAGGGATGGGCGACTGCTTACAGCCCATTGAGTTGCTCACGGTGATCGTTAAACCTCTCCAATTAAAAAAAAATCAGTTCTCTCCCACCGCGACATCTTCACGCAACCTCACAGTGCGATATGATCACGGTCAGCTGTAGGCTTGTTTTTATACCGTTTGCAGCTGTACCGCGCATCTTAAGAACGCAGCGGATCCGTTCATTTGCTTTTGAAGGGGTGTCCGGTGACTTTTGTTAATATAGTGTACGTATCTAAATGAATTTTTAATCGATGTAGTTACCTATACGGAATTTTAATCCATATACGTACCTAAAGGGAATTTTAGTTTACATATATGTGCGTACGGGGAATTTTAATCTACATACGTACTTACAGAGAATTTTTGTCTATATATGTACATACCTCATAAATTTACTCATGAAAAAAATTGTTATACCGTGGATGTAATGGTACTGTTGAAGTATACATTGTCAAACGAACTCAGTTTTGAACATATTTTAACAACAATTTAACGATGAAATAATTTTAAAAATCTGCTGATGATTGAATGTAACATCAAACACGATCGAAACAAGGTGCTGTATAAGATATTATTTTCTTTTTTGACAAACGTAAAAAAAAAAAAAATCACTAGTTTCTTGAAGACCCAATTTCGAAATAGATCACGATGGAGTTCATTCTAAAAGTTGAAACGTGCCACAAAGCAATTTTCCTACTTAACTAATTTTTATATTTATTTGTTCCCAGATCGCTTAGTGAGCGACAGAATTGACATCTCCTCTTGCATAGACTCCTTTCTTCTATGACAATCCATTTTTTGACTCATGCAGCACCGTGAAACCCAGTAACATAGTTGTTAATTTTAAAATAAATGTAAGTAGCACCCGGATTTCAGAATATCTTTGTGGGAGAACCCGTTTTTGCTTTGTGTTAATCTGTTGATAAAGCTACGGGAATGATGGGTAATCTCTATACATATTAGGGTCTCCTTAATGATTATAAAGAGAAGGTAGGGTATACCAGTGACCCTGGGCAGCAACTCCAGTTACCCACGTCTAACTGTAATTAACTTTGGCTTAATTTATAACGGCGTGCTTGGTGAGGCGACGCTTTTCTCACATATGTACAGAGAAGTTTTCTAGCATTTCAGAGCAAACGCCATATGGAACGAAGGAAGTTTTCTTTAAGAATATAACTTTTCAGACATAAATAAATGCCAAAATAACTATGCTTTCTCTCCAAAAAAAAAACAAAAAAAAACTCCACACTAAAAGAATACGAGAAAATAGGCCATTTCACGAGTGATTCTCCGGGAAATGTTCTGATTCCCCAGTGGCATATTACCTGTCGTCCACGTTCACTTAGTCTAGTGCATTTCTCCAAGGTTCCATTTGTCCACCGTTCACTTTGTCCACACTCATTTCATCCTCAGAATTTTTTGTTACTAGGCTCGAAAAAAAGGTCAGCGGAGATAGCTTACATGCGATTTTTTTTCCTGTTTAAGTTTTTCGATTAAAATATAAGGCTTTTATATTTTATTTAAAGTAAAACGAAGAACTGATCTTTGAAGATTTTTTTATCTCTTGTGTGGTACGTTGTCAATGACTAAACATAAATCAAAGTTTTTCAAAAATCTTTTAATGTTTTGAAAAGCACCTTTTATATTGTTTTCATATAGTTCTTAGCTTTTCAGAATATTTATTTTTTATTTTATTATAATTTTTTTATAATTTTCGTATCACTATTTTCCATACGAATGAACTATAATGCTCTCTATGTGTGTTATCATAGCTATTTAACGTGAGAAAAATCAATAAATGTATAATGGTGAAAAATTTTTTTGAATGACATTCAGTGTTAATTTGCGGTGTAAAAGAAGGTAAACTGAAACCTTTAACATAAAGGAGCGAGTGTGGCTTACTATAGAGGTGAATCACGTGTCCAGACAACAAATTTGCTCGGTGCATTCCGTCCGTGTTGCTGAGTTGGGAGAGCAACTTTCTCCGGAGTGAGGGGGCACAGATTCGATATTCGTCACGGACAAACCTGTGTTTTCACATAAGGGGGTCTAAAATTTTCCTCTTCAATCCAACACATTTATGGCCATTGGAATAACTTTGATTTATGTCATAGCGAGTGACATCGTGACACCCAAAAGACTTAAAAAGCTCTTCAAAGTTCAGTTCCTCGCACTGAGAAAAAAAGTTTGTTTGATTTTGTTGAGCTGTTTTGTCGATTTATTTTGTTGCTTTAGCAAAACTTCATCGAAATTGTTTTGTTGGCAACATAAAATTAGTTCTTTGGCTATATTTTGTTAATTCAACCATATGGAGGTGGCATCGACCTTACGCCATGAACACGTGATTACTAGGTAATCCATACGGGCACTACCAGACTACCACTGACCAGAAGAATCTTGTTATGCGCTTAAGATTTCGCTTTGAATTATCACTGACTACGAAGTGAGTGACACCTAGGGTCGAAAGGCATCGGCAAAGTGTTGCCATCGGAAAAAAAGTTGAGGGACAAATTAGCCCAGCTACATAATTCTAAATTTTGTTGGAGGAAGAAATTACTGTGTCACGATAACAATATGTTTGGTTGCAGCAACTGGGTCAAAAGGCAGTTGCTGCAACCAAATTTTGTTGGAGCAAGAAATTACTGTGTCACGATAACAATATGTTTGGTTGCAGCAACAAAACGTTTTATCACGATAACAATACATTTTGTTGGATCAAAGAAATTCCCTAAAATCGACAAAATTATTATGTTAAATGTACAAAACGTTTTGTCATGATAATAATAAATTTTGTAGAATCAACAATAATTTTCAACAAAATAAATTTGTAAGTTCAACAAACATTTTTGATGACTGTATATCGACAAAATTGTTTGGTTGATTCAACAATTTTTTCGCTGAATTAACAAAACGTTTTTCTCAGTGCGTTGTACTTCAAATAGCATTTAAAATCGTTATAGCCGCCCCTGTGGCGCAGTGGTCTAAGCGATGGCCTCTGGTGATTCGCCCGAAAGGGGTCGGGGTGCGAATCCCGGAGAGGTATGGATGTTGTGTTTGTCTTACGGCACTGGCTCTCTTCCATCACTGGAATCAGTGACCGTAAATTAGGGACGGGCAAGTGCTTACAGCCCATTGAGTTGCTCACGGCGGTCGTGAAACCTCCAATTAAAAAAATCGTTATATTTTAATCGAAAAACTTAAAACAGGGAAAAAATCGCTTGCAAGCAATGTCCGCTGACATTTTTTTCTGCCTAGTAATAACAATTCCATCAAAACAGAAAAGTTCAACGGTGTTTCATCCATTCTGAGAACGAAATGAATGTGGACAAAGTGAACGGTGAATGAAATGAGCTGAACCAAGCGAACGTGGACGAAATGAACACGGACAAAGTGATAGTAAACCCGCCCATTCCGCCCCTGTCTAAGTCACTCCAACATGCTTTTGAATTTCTTCCAGCCATATCTGATGTGCCGTTCTGGATCATTTCCCGTCCTGCGGCATCCATTTTGGCACTTCAATGTCCAACAGCGGTTATCTCTTCTATTGCACTGCTGCCAACTTCTATAAGATTACCTTTCAGATGATTTACAAATTATAAAATATCTGGCTGACAACAACTAAAAAGGAATCCAGTTCCTAAAGAGCTTCTTTAGCACACAGTTCATGGAAATTACAGCGTTATTTCCTAATTCTGTCCGATTTACGACTAATTTTATCTATACCAGTAACCTCGAGAGTTACGAAGGATCGCTTAGCAGGCAAAAACTGATTAAAACATATTTAAGTTTAATCACATGATCCAAAATCTTTTGTCAACTATAGCGGAATTAAGCAAAGAAATTGAAGAAGAAAAGAAATGTGAATTTGATTCCGTAATAAAAAAATGAATCAGGAATAAAGAAAGAAAATCACAGATGTGAATTTTCCGAAACTAATTACTTCAAAAATAAGTATAAAAAAATCAATCGTCAGCTTTTTTCACATTCTTCTACCACAAAGGCAGTTGCATTTATCTTTTCAATTTTAGAAGAAATATCTATTTCCTGATTTCCTGATATTTAGCAAGAAATAATTACACACACAATTTTTGCCTGCTGTGGACTTTTCAACGAAGTCAAAATACTCATAATTCACATATGACCAACGGATAACATATATCATCATCATCATCATCATCATCATCATTGTCACCCATTATCAATCCACTGCTGGACGAAAGTCTCCCCAAGTTTCTTCCACAACGATCTGTCTTGTGCCAGTCTCCTCCATGATACTCCCGCATATTTTCGAATTCCATCCACCCATCTCCCATGTGGTCTTCTTCTGGGTTTTTTTCCTTTCCCTTGGAATCCAATCTAAAATGTCGGCTGTCCATCGATGGTCTGTCCTTCTGGCAGTATGTCCAGCCCATTGCCATTTCAGGGATTTTACTCTGATCATGATGTCTTCCACTCTTGTCATATTTCGGATCCACGAGTTCCTCTTCTTGGTTACACCAAGCATGTACCTCTCCATGCTTCTTTGAGTTGTCTGCAGTCTTTGTATGTTTCTTTTAGTTAAGCTGCACGTCTCCGCATCATACGTAAGCACTGAAAGGACGCATTGATCAAACCCTTTTTTTTTTGAGACATAATGGCATTTTGCTCTTGAAAATTATACTGTTTCTTCCAAAAGCTCTCAAGGCAAGTTTTATACGCCGATAAATTTCTTCATCAATGTGACCCTCACTTGACATCTACTGTCCAAGATAAATGTAGGTATTGGCTATCTCCAGCTTTTCTCCATCAATCGATAAATCTTCATTTCTTGTAAAAGCATTGTACATCACTTTTATCTTCTGAAAGTTCATTTTTAATCTCACTTCTTTACTCTCGTAACCAAGTTCTTGGATCATACTCTGTAGCTCTGATGAGCTATTTGCTAAAATGACTATGTCATCAGCAAAACGAAGGTGAGTTAGACAATCCCCGTTTATTTTTATCCCTTTGTTTTCCCAGTTCAGTGATTGAAAGACATTTTGCAATGTGGCATTGAAGAGTTTGGGAGATATAGTGTCACCTTGTCTCACTCCCTTTCCAATTTTTATGGGTGCTGTGTTCTCAAATAGCCGAATCTTTGCACTTGCATTTTCATAGATGTTATTAATAAATAACATTAATGTATGCATCTTTAATACCGCATAATTTTAAGTCCATTGTAACTGCTGATGGTTTCACCGAATCAAAGGCTTTTTCATAATCGATAAAAGCCATGCATAATGGAAGTTCATATTCCCTCGCTCTTTCAATTAGTTCTCTCAGTTCGTGGATATGATCTATAGTGCTGTAGCCACACCTGAATCCAGCTTGTTCTCTCGGTTGAGCCATGTCCAGTGTCACCTTCAAGAGGTGTGAAAGAACTTTAGTGAAGATTTTATAAATCACTGATAGGAGGCTGATAGGTCTGTAGTTCCTGAGATCTTCTATGTCACCTTTTTTATGTAGCAGGATCATTGTAGTATTGTTCCAATCCTCAGGAATCTTTCCTTCATTAAGGCATCCAGCGAAAACTTGGGCAAGTATTGTTTCAATTTCTCCACTTGCTTGTTGTATGATGTCTATGGTAATTCCATCTTTACCTGGAGCTTTTCCCTTTTTCATGTTCTTGATTGCATGAGCAACTTCTGTTAGGAGGACTGGAAGAACTCTGGTTCTGGCACCTTACGTAATTTCTGGCACTCACCCACCAGCTTGGCCAGCGTGGTGAGTTATGGCCAAACCCCTCCAAAATGACTGCACAACCTAAATTTTGGATAACATATATACATATACGTATATGCATATTCTCAATTGTTATTACTCTATCATTTGAATGACTTCAAATTTTTATATGATCAGCGGTGAACAGATACCTGCATAAACGAGTATTATATTGTTTTTTTGGTCGACAATAAAAATTACTTATTCCATAAAAAAGCAAAGCTTACTCATTCATAAAATATTAGTTGAGTATGTTGCCTATTCATTTATCTGATAAGCAGAATAAACATGGTGATTACGATTGTAGGCGCAAAGATTTTTATCTATATAAACTATTTCAAAAAGTAGGAACTGTACACCAAATTATACTCAAAATAGTATAACTATACTAAAAATCCGAAAATTATTGGCGTAGAATAGAAGTAAAAGTTTCCAAGCTTTCGCACATCAACCAGATTGCTTTCTCAAGGAAGGTAGACAGCTAACTGCAAACTGGATAATAGAATGTTTCAATACTTTGAACGCGGTGACTTAACTAAACAATAAATGATTTGGAGCAAATGTGATACTTCGAAGAACGTGACCTCGTTTCTTCGAAATATCACATTTGCTCCTAATCATTTATTGTCTAGTCAAGTCACCGCGTTCAAAGTATTGAAACGTTCTATTATCCAGTTTGCACTTAACTGTCTACCTTCCTTGAGAAAGCCATCTGGTTGATGTGCGAAAGCTTGGAAACTTTTATTTCTATTCTACGCCAAGAATTTTCGGATGTTTAGTATAGTTATAGTATTTTGAGTATATAGACTATGTTCGAAATTTCAGTTTTTATTTTTTTATTTTCCTTTTTTTTGCGTCGGGAGTGGGCTTTATTAATTGTTTTGCACCCTGGCCGCGATAAACTACGTCCCGTCTTTATTAGTCACATGTGCACAAAATCTATAGTTCAATCAGGTGTAAAACTACTTAACGCTTGCTTTCCTCATAAAAACTATATAGAAAACAGAAGCAAGCGATTGCAAGTCAACCAAAGAAAAAAATGTATTTTTAATCTGTGAAATAGAAGGAGAGTCAGCACATAATTTGATATCTGTGGCGATGGATCGATGAGCGGAGTGCTTACTGGCTTTTCTGCTATACTGAGAAATGGCGTGTTTGTCTGATATAAAGACTTGCAATGATATTCCTAACCATACTTTATGATGAGACATCTTTATCCAAAAGTAGAAAAAGCAGATACGCGGTCTACATGTATGTTCTTTCTTTGGCAATTGCGATATTTGCGTCAGCAAGCTAAATTTAAACTGGGCATTCAACTAAGGCAACAGCTACTCATATGAGTGAGAACTGTTTTCTTGTTCTAATGCCTACCTGTCGCCTTGGCATTCATTCTTCTCTTCATTAAAGATGGGAATAGATTTTTGGGTGAAAAGTGCACGTCATTTTATTCAGAATAACGTGCGATAATGTAAAAACGTGATAATTAGGGGCCACATAAATTATGCAGAACTGCGCGTTATGTGCGATTTTTCGCATAATTTTACAACTGCTGCATGATAATGCGCAATCTCCTGCACTTCGAAATTGTCGACACCTTTGTAAGGGCCATTACTCCCACGCAAAAACTATCGGGTTGTATGGAAAGTTCTGCGCGTTTGTGACAGGTGTATGGTTGAGATGACGTATGCAGAAGTACTTTTTTGAAAATACACGAGAAGTTGGCAACAATGAAAAGTGGTATTTGCATGCGGCATTCAGTTACATGTGGCTGACGATAAGTGGAAATTATGTTTCTTTTAGTACGTGATAAGCATGGACGATCAAAAGTTGTATTTTCGGCATGTGATGCTATTCCTCTATAAAAAGGGGAAAACGCTGCTAAGACGTGTACAAACATTTGTGAAGTATATGGAGAGCATGCTATTGGTGAATCGACAGGTCGGAGATGGTTTGCGAAGTTCAAAGTCGGGCGATTTCCGTTTAGACGACGGGGATCGATGTGAAAGATCTTGAGCAGTGGACTACGATCACATAAAGGCAGAAATTGAGTGCAATCCAAAATTAGCAACTCGATGTGAAAGACCTTCAGCAGTGGACTACGATCACATAAAGGCAGAAATTGAGTGCAATCTAAAATTAACAACTCGATGTGAAAAACCTTGAGCAGTGGACTAGGATCACATAAAGGCAGAAATTGAGTGCAATACAAAATTAACAACTGGATGTGAAAGACCTTCAGCAGTGGACTACGATCACGTAAAGGCAGAAATTGAGTGCAATCCAAAATTAACAACTCGATGTGGGAGACCTTGAGTACTGGACTATGATCACATAAAGGCAGAAATTGAGTGCAATCCAAAATTAACAACTCGATGTGAAAGACCTTGAGCAGTGGACTACGATCACGTAAAGGCAGAAATTGAGTGCAATCCAAAATTAAAAACTCGATGTGAAAAACCTTGAGCAGTGGACTACGATCACATAAAGGGAGAAATTGAGTGCAATGCAAAATTAGTTAAGACTGTAAAAATGCCGAAAAGTACTGTTCATGAATATTTAGTGAAGCTGAGATACACTTCACGTTATGATGTTTCAGTCTCACACAAGCTGTCGGAGAAAAACTTCTTGGACTGGTATTCCATATGCGATATGCTCCTAAAACGCAACAATATGGACCCTTTTTTAAAGCGATTAGTGAGAGGAGATGAAAAATGGATAGCCTACCACAATGTAGTGCGGAAGAGATCCTAGGGTCACGCTGCTGAACTACATAAACAAACGCCGAAGCCAAATATTCATGAATGTGAGGTTATGCTGTCTGTTTGCCGGGATTGCAAAGGCATTATTTACTGTGAGCTCCTCCGACACAATCAGACGATTGCTTCGGACGTGCACTGCAGCCACCTGGAAAAATTGAACCAAAAACTGCAACACAAGAGGACAGAGTTTGTGAACAGAAAGGGTGTTGTGTTCCAGCAAGACAACGTGCGTCCTTCCTCATGCTTTTTTGTCACCCGGAGAAAATAGCATGCCATGAGCTGTGATGCCTTACTCCACCCACCTTATTTTACGGACATTGCGCCCTTCGTCTCCCATTTCTTTCCGTCTCTGCAAATTTCTTTAAACGGAAAATCATTCGTTGATCTCAACGCTTTCAAGAAACACGTGGATGAATTTTTTGCCTGCAAGACAACCACGTTCTACAGTGATGGCATTCTAAAATTGCCTGAAAGATGGACTAAAGTCGTGGGAAAAAATGAACAATACTTTGAAGAATAAATGTATTTTCTTAAACTCATTACATTTGTTTCATTTCACATAAAAAAAGCCGCTCATAATTTTCCGGACAACCCAATAGATCATCGGGCTAATTCTCTACGCCAGAACTATCTACCCAAATTTTTTGCGGCCAAGAAGAAAAAATTTTAAAAAATTCTCATGTCAGCTGCAGACTCGCTCAGCATTGGTTTTGATGAATGCAACGATGGCAAAGACAACTATGTCTCGCTGTTCCACAATTTACAGATTCGGCAGTAGTTTCTCAGGACGTCATGCAATGCCTTACAAATATAGAGACATATTTCAACAAAGTGTCAGCAATCTTGACCGACAATGCGACCTACATGACTCGAGCATACTTATGTTATGTTATGCACTCTACTGTATAATTCGGTGCACATGACTTGCAATGCTCATACTGCAAATCCAGCCTCTGACAAATGGCGTGTGCATTTTGCTGAAGTGGGCAACTTTACGAGATGCTTCAAGAAATTGTCCAAGCATTGTCTTGCAAGAAAGCGTCGTTTTTAACAGGAAGAAACAAACAAGGTACTCTATGCCCAGTTCCCCTGATAACACGTTTGAATTCCTAGTTCGAAACACTAGAGTACCATGCAACGTACTGCGACGTTTATATAGACTTCTTCGACAGTGAAATGGAACTCATTCCTGACACTGCCAGTCTCAATGTGTGCAAGTCCCCCTGATGGAAAATAAATACATCTGTAAAGACTTTCAGTTCATTGAAAAGCACTCTCAGATCCTGATGGGCACGCTTATCTTCTTCGAAACATGTCGAGTGTCTATTCACAACGTATAAAATAAGGTACTCGATCTGCGATCTAAATTACAGCTAAAATTGGAGGCAACCTATTCTCAGAAAGCTGCACGTAATTCGTTTGTGCAAGAAGTGTTTTACAAAATCGTAGCAAAGTTGGACATTTACTACTACTGTCGAGAAGTGACCATCTCCAAAAAGCGAGCACTCAAGTTTTGCCAACCTGGTTTGAACTTCGTGAAGGCTTCTCTAGTGCTTGACCCAGATCAAATGACTAACCTGGACACTGATGACGAGTACTGTTCAAAAGTTTTCCAGGAATTGATGACCCGTCAGTAAGACTTGAGTTTGCTGCATACAAGGAGTATGTAAAAGAATGTATGGTTTCTGATGTAATCAAATGCTGGAATTCAGAGGCAGTTTGAGAGAGATTTCCAGGATTAGCACGAAAAACAAGGCACCGTGTTACCTAGTTCTGTAAACTGCGAAAATGCTGTGTCCAATTACAAAACAGAGTTTTATAGGAATTTTCGGCTGCTGGACTAACATCTCTTTATTTTAACAAACTGTAATCATCACTGTGATAATGTTTACCATGATTACAAAAATGTTCAATACTCAAATATTATGTTTAACAAACTGTAATAATCACTTTGGTAATGATTACTATGATTACGGAAATATTCTATACTCAAATATTATATTTAACAAACTGTAATCATCACTGTGGTAATGATTACTATGATTACGGAACTATTCTGTGCTCAACTGTTATGTTTAAAAAACTGTAAGCATCACTGTGGTAATGATTACTATGATTACGGAAATGTTCTATACTCAACTATTATGTTAATAGTCTATTTGTTTTTGTAACCATAGCAAGGAAGCAAACAAAGAGTTCGTCATATGGATATTCCATTCAAAGTGCATTTTTTTAGCATGCATATATACTAGTACAATACTTTTCTAAGTCCGCATAATTTCAATATGTTTCCAGCATCAATGCCGCATAATTTCGAAAACATTGACGCATAATATATACGGCCCTAGTATTAATGATCAAATATTTATTCGGATATGAAATTTTCATACTCAGCATTCACGATAAATGACAGATGTTATAGGATTGTGCGTGCGACACGAAAGGAATATTTTTATCAGTCTTGTAGAAGAGCAGATGACGCGCCCGTGTGCAAAGTGGTCTAAGGCGGTGGACCTAGACCATTCCTCCGAGGTGGCTCCGGGTGAGGATCCCGGTTGAAGTAGCGTGTGTGGTAAGCTTGTCTTACACAGCTGATTCTCTTGCCACTCTGGACACAGTGGGCTTAAATTAGTTAATGGCCATCAGAGCTATCCACGGTGGTAAATAAACCGGAAATAAAAACAAGAAAGATTACACCGAAATTTTGATTGTAATGAGCACGCCTGTTGAATCCTTTCCGACGTGAATAAAATTTGTCAATTATTCATTTATATATTTAAAACACAAAACCGTTTCTTTCTACAATCCGCCAGTGCCACTCACCGGAGCAATTTTCATGATTTTTTTTATGTTACCATGGCATTTTCTTTGTAAACTCTGCCGTTCGTTGTTCTCGCTTCAGTACTTGCAGCGCCATGTGCCTTTCTGCGGTGGTCGGACTTGGAACTAAGTCCTCCGCTATCAAGTACATAGTAGTTATTATCCGAATCGGTTCAGTAGTTTTCGAGATTAGCAAAACAAATTCCGTATATGATCGTGAACTATTTGTTTTCATGTTGGCTATGATCAGGTTGTATGTAAACAAAGCGGAACGATACACGGGAAATCGGGAACTACTTGAAAGCGATCTGATTCGGTAGTACAGCCAAAAATAATGATAAATAAACGAAATAGCCTATGTGCACGGGAAAGAAATAAGTTTCCCACCGGTGAACGAATTATGTAAATCGGTTGGGTAGTTTTTGAGATTACTTCAAACACCTAAACAAAGTTTCTCTCTTTATATATTAGTATAGATTATATAATGATACCAAAAAAAATATTGTTGAAACCAAACTGGCAAAATAAAACACATTTTTAACCTCATTGTGTAGTTATCTAGACATGATATCATTTCGGGTCACTGAAAGAATGCCTCAATACTCCAATGTAAGTCCCTCAACGACGGGTAAGCATATGTTTACACAATAATGAGGAACGTCATCGTTAAATTCATATACAAGTAGTTGGAAAAATTAAATATTAATGTGAATATTATGAACATTTTGTTGTTGATGATCCATCTTATACACTGCTCATTGATAGTTCAACCGTTTGTTATAGTTACGCATTTTATTACGATTCGTGTTTTATAACAAGAAAAAATTTCAGAAACAGCTTTTTCAACCCTGCACAGCACGGGTTACGGACTAGTAGTCAATGGAAACAGTTTAAAAAAAGCAACCCTATTTCTACAATTGATAAAATATCCAGACATGGAAACAGCTACTTATTTTCACCAGCGGCAAAGAAGGATGTTACGAAAATTGTGCAGAAAAAGTTTCTCATAGCAGAAGAAATTACCAAAGACAAAGAGATTTTCAAATCATTCGGTTGAAAGGAGAACTACAGAAGGAAGCATGATGTAAATCTACGCCTCCAAGCGGAAGAATTTTGCAAAATGGAAAAGTTGAAAATATGCAAAAAGTATTCTTCATGGCAAAAGCTGTGCTACAGAAAAAGGAATTTTCAAATACGTCTACCGCAAGCAGAGATAGCGAGAAAAAGATTTTCACCTTTACGCCCCTAGCGCAAAAAGCTGGACATTATTTAAATAGGATAATGCTCCACATCTTTATTGTAGCAAATAGCATAGGGTAGAAAAAATTCTCAGTTGGTTTTTAGAAGCGAAGATACAGTTGCAAACAGAAGCACCACCTAGCGACATAATTGCCAACAACAAAAACTCCTCAAGTACAAACCTAAAGTATTCCACAACGTAAATTGTATCCGGTGTTAAAAGATTTGTTTTAATCGGACATTTAAAAGCTGAAATATTGAGAAAAACAAATTGAATACTTGCTCTCCCAAGTGGCGAAATCGTGCATTATTTTGGGAACGAAATATATACAACATGTTTTCATGCCAAAATTGACTGTAAGTGATATCGTGAAGAGATAAATGCAAAACTGTACAACTGTAGCTTAAAAAAAGAAGCTTTGAGGTAGGCAGCACAAAATAACGGAACGTGACGGAAAAGCCATGGTAAGCAATGTTAAGAAATCCCATTCTGCCTCTGTCGTTTCCGTCGCCGCTGAAGTAGGAAATGCCTATAATGGCTCGGTCAGTACCGTAACTATCCGCAGAGAAGTGCACAGTGTAATCTCGAAAACTACTCAACCGATTTACATAATTCTTTCACCGGTGGGAAGCTTATTTCTTTCCGATGCACACAGGCTATTTCGTTTATTTATTATTATTTTTGGTTGTACTACCGAATCAGATAGCTTTCAAGTAGTTCCCGATTTCCCGTGTATCTTTCCGCTTTGTTTACATACAACCTGATCATAGCCAACATGAAAACAAATAGTTCACGATCATATACGGAATTTGTTTTACTAATCTCGAAAACTACTGAACCGATTCGTATAATTACTACTATGTACTTTATAGCGGAGGACTTAGAGCGGCGGCATACAAGCCACTACCGTGAATACGAAGCGCCGTTTCGAGTGGTGTGTTTCCTGCCGTTCCTGGACTGTGGGTGATGATAAAGCTGTTCTTAAGAGTGATGAGTCATATTTTTCACTCTTCCAATCTGATAGGCGTGTTTGAATTTCTAGACCGCACGGTGAACGATTTTCGTCGGACTGTGTTCTGTTAAGGTTGGCGGAGGTTACATCACGGTGTGGAGTCGTTTTTCATGGATGAGACTCAGCCCGTTGGTTATTATGCCACAAAACATGAACTCTGAAGTGTACCTCGATGTTCAGGGTAATTCTGCTATACCAACAATGTGGCAGTATTATGGAAAAGACGGTTGTTAAACTGAAGTGCTAACTTTAATCCCACAGAACACAACTGGGATGAAGTGAAGCGACCTATGCGAAATCGACCACAAAGACAGTCTCAGCTCTCCACTCTGGCAGCAGCTTTGCAGGATGAATAGGGAGCCATTCCTGTCAAAACCTACTGGACGTTTGTGGATAATATGCCTCGACATGTTGCCGTTGTCATACAAAAAAAAGGGGGACCGACTAACTACTAATTGGGATAATAAAGCCATTTGTCCCAAAACATTGTGGTGTCAAAATTTTTTTGATAATACAGTGTATGAGCAAGCGGGAATGTGCTTGATCAGTATTTCAGGAAACAGCTACATCGCATACATACAGTTCGCCAAGCTTATAAAAATGGCCGAGTTTCTCAAGCGCACTGTAAAGTATAGGGCCGCGGGTGGCCTAGTGGGCAACGTTCGTGACTGCCACGGAAAGGGCCTCAGGTTCGATCCCAGGCAGGTACGAACGCTCGATCCACTCAATATCCGCCGTGCGTCGGATGGGCACGTTAAGCCGTCGGACCCCGGGTACTGGCCCCCGGTAATAAATAAGGGCGTCTTCCTCCCCTTTTCTACTTCGCTTCCGTGTTACTTTCCTATCGGGCGTCCTAGCCCAAATCTCCTAGTTTCCTATTTCTAAGGGTTCTTTGAGACCTGGGGTCAGACACTCCCTTCCTAAAATCCTCTACATATGATCAAAAAGAAAAAAAGTGCACTGTAACCTGCGTCTCGATAATGAATTTCATTACGAGTTTCATCGGTAAACAAAACCCACAATGTTCTAGGTAGATATAAGTAATGTAATGTGTTGAAGTTTATAGATGGAATTCCAGGAACAGATAGTAGGGAAATTGATAAATGGAATTCGAAGAACAATTGGTAGCGGTATTGAAATGAACGAGGTGATGAAATAAGAAGATAAGTAAAAGAAAAAAATACTTAACATATCTTCTTCTTCTTATAACAAACGAGCTTTTGGTTTATCATGAGCACACGCTTTGTGGCATTAATATTTCCTTCTTCTTAAAATATAAGAATATCGAGATTAATACAAGACCGTCATCGCCTATTTTCCCCATTGCTGAAACACGCATTCGTGAAACCCTCATGACATAGTGGACTACCCCACGAGAAAAAATATGAGACAAAGGTTCGAAATGAGAGAACAAATCTTTCTTGTTCTTAATAAAATGAAGGGGAAGAGGACATTTATTAAGAACCATGAAACAGAATATGAGACAAAGTTTCTAGAACAAATCTATCTTGTTTTTAATAAAATGAGAAGAAGCGGAACTCCGACGATAGCCTTCGTGGTTGCTATCCCACGGGACCGAATATGAGACAAACTTCCGAAATGAGAGAGCAAATTTTTTTGTTTTTAAAAGAATGAGGGGAAGCGGAAGTCCGAGTTTCTTCGGGAGCTATCCCACGAGGCAAAATATGAGACAAGTTTCGAAATGAGAGAAACATTGTTTTTATATAGATATATACCGATCAGCCAAAACATTAAAACAACCTCTGCGTTATGGAAATAAGAGCGCGTCCAGCCAATCAACGTCACATACCAAGGTCGCGAATGATATATACACGGTCGAATCAGAATTATATGACCACCCCCGGAAACAGAATGTACCCGCCCAGCTGTGTCACAGAGTGCACGTGACAAGGTGGACCACACGGAGATATAAGCGGCTGGTCACGACAGATAAGCCATAGTGCGTTACGTGAGCACAATGGGCAGGGTAGTGATTTGACGGACATTCATAAAGGAATGATCATCGGCTACCGAGCCAAGGGTGGAAACGTCTCAGGAACAGCAGACTTCGTGGGCTGTTCGTGAGGTGCTGTAGTAAGGGTGTACCTACAATGGACCGCTGGAACACCGAGCAAAACTGTTTCCTGATGTCATAACTGTGGTGTCCCAAAGTCCATCAACTCCAGAGGAGAAATTCACCTCCGTTGACTGGTAAAGAGCAATCGACGTGCAACAGTGCAGCAGTTTTATATGACGATCAAAAAACTCGTGCTGAGTAATACCAAACCATGAATCACGTTGTCTCAGCACGATACTTATGAAACTCAAAGTGTTACTAAATAAAAGATGACATTTGTTTACAGATGGAAAACACACTAAAGAGTTAAAATTACATATCAAGATTTTTCAAGGCTTCCAAAGTCAACTTTAACCACAATTCTTAGGGGCTTTGGATACTTGTTAAGACAGTGTACGAGATGAAAGGTTGAAAACACAAGAACATCTCACACAGGCGATACGCCAGCATCCCTGTGAAAAAGTCATTCCTTAGCACTATTCAAGGTTGTGTGATGAATGAATGCAGGAAATTCGTCATTGCAGCAAGTTGAAAAGTATGTGTTAATACATACATTCTCTGCACGTAACAACAAGTGTTTATTTGCTGCGGAAGTAATGATTGAAGATTGATCCCAATTGGGGTTGCGTTCACCCTTAGCAATAGTTCGACTCAGGGCAGTAGAGTTCAATCATTTGCGTATTGCATATTTGTGCTCTGAAAATCTCGGTCCCAAGTTACGCATAGTAGAGCCAATGTAATATTTGGCTATACTATGCGTAACTTTTGGCTCTGCATTAACAGATACTTTTCAACGTGTTGCGATGACGAATTACCTGTACTCATCCCTCAACCTTGGCTAGCGCTAATGAATGACTTTTTTCCCCAATGATGCTGACATATCGCCGCTGTGAGATGTTCTTGTATTTTTAACTTTTCATCTCGTACATGTTCTTTTAGATGGCAACAAGCATCCAAAGCCGCGAAGAATTATGGTTAAAGTTGACTGCATATGTGCCAATGTACGTGATCATTTTGTGCACTTCACCTGAAGATGGGGCTTTAGAATCCTTGAAATATCTTGTCATGCTATTTTAAATCTTTAGTGTGTTTTAATCCGTAAATAAAGTCATCTTTTATTTAGTAACACTTTGCCTTTCATAGGTATCATGCTTAGACAGCGTGATTCATGGTTTAGTAGTGCAGCAATTGACCACGCAAATGAACACTGGAGCACCCAGGTAGGTGTCCCCGATGTATTACGCATGGGACTCCTCCGGAGTCGAAGCTGCGTCAAAGCGCCCATGTTTACCCAAGTCCATCGGCAATATTGCCTGCAGTTCACATGGAACTACCGTCATTGGATAGTGGAAGAGTGGGAAAAGGTTGCCTTCTCCGACGAATCGAGGTTTCTACTCCACAGAAGTGGTGGGTGGTGGCGAATATGACGTCAGACACACGAGAACCAACACACGGACACTCTTGTCGACCAAGTATAGGAAGGCGGTGGCAGTGTGCATGTCTGGGGGATGTTTTCCTGGTATGACCTGGAACCCCTGGTACCACTAGATGGAATTCTGCTCGCCCATGGCTACCTGTCCCTCCTCGTTGACCACACGCATCCCTTCATAATCGACTTTTACTCTGGTGGTGATGGTGTCTACCAACAGCACAATGCGCTGTGCTACCTTGCTATAGAGAGTGCGTGACACGTTCCAGGAACACGACAGCGATGGTTCTGTTCTCTCTTGGCCGGCTAAACCACCCGATCTCAATCCCATAGAGCACTTGTAGGACTATTCGGATCGATAGGTTCGACGAGCCGACCCACAACCACGTCATCTCCGTTACCTCCGTACTCTGCTGCAGTCCGAATGGGCACGTGTGTCTCAGGCAAACTTCCGGGGCTTCAATGCGTCCACGCCACGCAGTCTCGGCGATGTCATCCAGACCAAGGGTGGTTATTCCCATTATTAGGTAAGTGGTCATATTATTCTAATGCAACTGATTATAATACTTGGGTGGGAGCTCTCTCAGTCAGTATTGCCTTTCGTCTCAACATCGGAAAAGCAAAGTTGCAGTAGTTACTACCTATCAAAGATAGTTCGAAACAGTTGACACTTCGAGCCGTCGACAAAGCGTAAGCAAGCTAAGCCTCATTGATTCCATAGGTCATAGCAGGCTCTCTCGTCTTGTCTGCGGCAACAGGAGGGCAACTGTATCTGAAATTACCCACAATTGCAAATGTGGTGAAGGGCCCGATGTATGGTCATCGTACGGTCTTGGATATGGGTCTCTACAACCGCAGATCATTCCTGTGCCTATGCTCAAAGCCGTTCACCGTCGTTAACGGCTACGGTGGGCACATAATCATTGATATTGCACCACAGAAAATTGGAAGAGGATTTTGTGGTCAGAAGAATCCCGTTTTCTGTTACACCATATCGACGGACGAGTTCGTGTGCGACGTTTACCCAAGGAAGCCTTTTCACCTGGAACAGATCCAGGCGGCGGGAGGGAGTGTGATGGTCTGGGCATTATTTTCTTGGATGCATTATTATCCCTGTAGAGCGAACTCTGAGAGCTGTCACGTATCTGAACATCGTGACTGACTAAGTACACTCCTTTGTGGGTACTGTGTTTCCCGGCGTAGATATCGTTTTTTACGCTTTCCAACCGTAGGTTGAAGAAGCATATATGCTCCAGCTTTGTCCGTCTGTCTATCCGCACGACAACTCGCGTGAAAATGGTTCGATTTCGATGAAAGTTTAGTATGTGGTAGGGGACGACTGGGGACGAACCCTATTGAAAATGGATGAAATGGGGTCTAAGCTAAAGACATAGTAGCGGGATATATTGCCCTTATGCGTCATAAATTACGTAAACATGCTTCGATTGCGACAAAACTTTATCCTGTTGTTCCGGAGGTATACTGAGCCTGTTCTGTCAAATATCCTTGAAAGGAGGTCAAAGGTCATGGCACAGGAGCGAGATTTATTCCACAGCCATTATCCTCATAACTCGAGTACTAACTCGAGTAATGATTTCTGGTATGTTGGAAAGTGTATCATAATCAATGCATTGCATAATTTTACTAACTTGTTGAACCAGACAATGCTCATACCATACTGCGGAGAAGGTTCGGGAATGGTTTCAAGAACATTAAGAGGAATTCTATTTATTGCCATTATCTCCAAATTCGCACTACATGAATTCTATCGAGCATTTATGGTTTGAGTTTGAGAAACGGATACGAGCAGCATCATCCCAACCACGTAATTAACGGTAACTGCGGGATCTTCTGTTGCAGTCATCGTATCAGATATCAAAAGGAAACTACCAACATCTCGTTGAATCCATACCTCATCTGGGTGACATGGTACCAGATATCAAGAGAAATCTGCCACCATCCCCTTGAATCTATAGCTCATCGGGTGATAGCTCTTTTGGCGGCGAGAAGAAGACCTACATCATATTAGGTAGATATATACATGTATAAGTAAAATGCAAATGATGTGGAAGCCACATGTCCCACGGGTGCAAAATAAGGGAAGAAATACGTTTTTAAAGAGATAAATAACAATTATGAAATACGGCAGTTAGGGGTAGCGAGGGAAATCGTGCACTGTAATTTGCACAAAAATTTGTTTGTTGAACGAATCGCTAAACTGCTCGCGCTTCTCCGGGTAATCTGTCAAGCTGGACGGAACTCCAGTGGTACATAGTGCATGGATTGCGCAGTAGTCTCGTAGAGATAGTGTCCCAAATTTGGGACGGGCGACTGCTTATAGCGTACGATGCTCACGGATCTTACAAATCCCGAAATATCGTTGCTACACAAATTTTTAGAAGGGTGGATATTGTGTATCTTTTTTTTTTTTTTTTTTTTTTTTTTTTTTTTTATTTAACTAGTCTCCCGGATGGGAAGACAGAAAGATGGGAAAAGTATCATTTTAAACGATTGTTTTTTGTGTATAGATGTAAAACCCACTGAAAAAGTTTCCTATTTAGTACATTTCCACAAGAAGTTCAAAATGAAACCACTTAGCTCTTATATTGTAGTAGTAAAAATTTTCAAGTATATTGACATTTTCCTTAAGAATTTGTCATAAGGTTTAAAAAAGAAAAGGAAAAAAAGAAACATTTTCAATAATTCATCAAAGCGAAAAAAATATTCGCTAAACAACGAAGGAAGCTTTCAAGTCAGTTAAACAAGGCACTTTGTTTAGAAGATGTAATGAGCTCACTCTACAGTAATTTTAATTATGAAAGACTGGAGTTTAAGCCGTGAGACGTCACCAAATTGCGAACATGACACGATGATTTATTTCTTTCCATTTCTGATGTAATCACTGTAGAAAAAAATTCTGAACATATTTTTTAAGTAATATTTTTGTCGGCCATCGTTTTTTGCATGGTAATTAATTTCGATTATTCGCTCAATTATTTTCCAACATTTGCTGTCTGAAGAAAAATTAAAAAGAAAAGGTGCTAATAATTTCTGTTTAAAAGTGACCATTAATAAATTATGTATTAATGTTCGAATACATGCTGACAGCTAACCCTACATATTCTATGTTTCATGAGAAAAGCTCATTCCAGGAGAAAGGATCCTTTATGAAAATATTCACAGCAAAAAGAAATTGGATTTTTTTACGTTCGTCAGATAAGTTCATTAAATAATTTTGTCTATCTATCAGCCTTTCTCTGGTAGCACTATTTCTCCTTCTCTTATTTGGGTTCGGCAAAAATTGTTTTTGAGACGAACAGCAAGATTATCAGCGTACGAAGGTCATAACAAAATTTGTGCACTCGTTAATCTAAAACGGAAGCGGATGATGCAATAGGGAAAATGATTGCGTCAAGTCAAGATCAGACTCTCAGCAACGCAGTGCTGTCAGAACGACGCGCCATCATTTGCTGTGTGGACGTGGGAGGGCTTGGAAATGGAAGCGTGCAGCTCCTCAGGTCGAATCACGGTGTTAGACCAGCGCTCGGACGCGAAAATAGGAACTCTTCGGGGGAAACTCCGACATAGATCCACACTGCCTTGCAAGAAGTTCGTGGTGAAAGAACTTTTGTTCGAAGCACAATTTCTCGCTGGACATCGCTCTTTAGGGAGGGCCGAAACACAATCGAAGATGGCCACTCCTCGGGCCGACCTCAAACGGCGACGGGTAAAATATCTGTCACCACTGTTGCAACGCTTCTCGAAGAGAATCGTCGTTTGACAGCCGACAA
Organism: Macrothele yani; assembly: GCA_039090855.1. Taxonomy (NCBI): domain Eukaryota; kingdom Metazoa; phylum Arthropoda; class Arachnida; order Araneae; family Macrothelidae; genus Macrothele; species Macrothele yani. The sequence goes on along the minus strand of CM077010.1, from coordinate 164,864,154 downwards.
GATTGCTCATTAGGCAAATTTGTTCAACATGTCTGTTCACCAAATTTTGACCGACTCACTGGGAAAATGAAATATCGCCGCGCGCTGGGTGCTCTATTAACTCAAACCCGAGCAGAAGGCAGCCAGAGTGAGTATCGCACAGGATCACCTGCTCAGGTTCGTAAGGCAGGGCCACATCATTCTGAACAAAACTGTCTCGATTGATGAGACTTGGACCCGTGATTTTGAGCCGGAACTGAAGTCACCGTCAGCGGACCGAAGGCATCCAGGTTCCCCACGCCCCTCAAAGTGTCGTCAGCAAAAATACAAAGTGAAGCAAATGACGATTTTCTCTTACGATGCCCAGCATTTTGCAGAGACCGAAACAAATGGAAGTCGAAGGACGCAATGTTCGGGGAATAAGGTAATTAGGGTAAGACATCCCAGCCCAAGGCGTGCAACTTTCTGCAGGTGATCAAGGAAACGTACGGCCGCGCGTTGTCTTCCTCCAGCACAACATCCTTTCTGTTCACAAATTCTGTCCTCTTCTGTTGCAGGTTTTGGTTCAATGGTTCTAACTGGCTGCAGTACACATCCGAACTGATCGTATTATTGTGTTGTAGGAGCTCATAGTAAATAATGCCTTTTCAGTCACCCCCAGCAGATAGCATAACTTTATGTCCCTGCATATTTAGCTTCGGTGTTTCTTTACGTCGTTCGGCAGCGTGATAACCCAGGATCTCTTCCGCACTGCATTGTCGTAGACTATCCATTTTTCATCTCCGGTCACTAATCCCATCAAAAAAAGGGTCCCTGTTGTTGCGATGTAGGAGCATATCGCATATGGAATACCGATCCGTGTAGGTTTTCCCTGGCAGCTTGGGTGGGATCCAAACATCGTAAGGAGAAGTGTATTCCAGCAATCTCTGCTAACTCCCGAGTCGTTAATTTTGGGTTGCACTTAATTTCTGCCGTTATGAGATCGTGATCCACTGCTGAGGATCTACCACATCTATCCCCGTCGTCTAAACACGGAATTTGTCGGCTTTGAACACCTCTGAACCGTCGATTCACCAATAGCATTCTCTTCATAGCATCAAATGCCGAAAATGCAAGTTTTGATCATCCATGTTGAACACGTACTAAGCAAACACAACTTCCACTTATCGTCAACACACGTGGCTGAACGCCGCATGCTAATGCCACCTTTCATTGTTGGCAACATCTTGTGTGTTTTCAAAGAGTACGCCCCATACGTCACGCTCAGCCATACCCCTGTCACAAACGCTCGGAAATTCCCTGACAACCCAATTATTATGTGATGTCATCAACATAACACCAAATGAGAAAGAAATGTTTGTGACATCCCGCTAAGCTTCTCGGGTTTTCGGGCAGGTATTCTGCGAATGGAAACTGCGAATTATATCAGCGTGTGACGTAGAACTTTTTAGCACGTCTTTTGTAAAACAAGTTAGTAAAACAATGCAATGCATTCATTATGATACGCTTTCCAACATACCAGAAATCATTACTCAAGCTATTACTCAAGTTATAAAGAAAATGGCTGCGGAATAAATTTCGCTTCTGTAATCTGACCTTCGACCCGATTTCAATCATCTTAAGCATAAATGGTTCAGTATACCTCCGGAACAACATTCTAACGTTTTGTCGCAATGGAAGCATTTTTATTCAAGTTATGAGGATAATGGTTGTGGAATAAATCTCGTTCTTGTGCCCTGACCTTTGACCCCATTTCGATTATAATATATAGAATTTTTTCAGTATACCTCCGAAACAACATGATAAAGTTTTGTCGCAATCAAAGCATTTTTACATAAGTTATGAAGCATAAGTGCAATGGACTTGATCCCACTCCTATGTTCTGACCTTTGACCCCATTTCGCCCTTTTTTAATAGGATTCGTTCCCAGGTTGTTCTCTACCACATACTAAAAGTTCATCGAAATCGAAATATTTTTAAGTAAGTTATGACGCTCCTATGTCCTGACCTTTGACCCCATTTCGCCCATTTTTAACAGTGTTCGTCCCCAGATGGTCCCTTACCACATAATAAAATTTTATCGAAATCGAACTATTTTTGTCCGTCCGTCCGCCTGCGGACACGATACCTCTGCAACTAATAGTCCGATTTGAAAAATTATTTTTGCATTAGCAAGCCTGAAATCTGCGAATGATGACCCTTTATCTTTATTTTTTTACAATGCCCATTTTCGACGCTAGATGGCGTAAATGCAGATGACATCGAATTCAAAATACATTTTATTTCATACATTTTCTTCTAAACATCGAATTCAAAAAAATATTTTGCCTTTCGATTCTACTCATCGCGAAGATTATTTTAGGTATCTGCACTTTTTCAAGTTACGCATTGATTCTCTTCTAGGGGGCGTAAAAGTAAATTGCGTTTCCCACGATATCTCTGCTTCTAAAACTTCGATTAAAAAAATTATTTCTTCAGCAGATACAGCTCCGGATGCGAAATCTTTCGCATACAATTCCTAATTTTTGGTAGAAAATGGTATGTCCACCAGGGGGCGTAAGTGTTCCTTTCTGCTTTTGAGGTATTTGCAACAAAATCTGAGCTTCTAAAACCACAATTAAAAAATTCTTTCGTTGACCGATACCGCTCACACCGAAAGACCTTTTGAGAACACTTTCTTCTTAAAGTAATGCATAGTTTTTCCGCCAGGGTGCGTAAATGCATATCTTATTTTTGTCGATATCTCTGCTTCCAAGAGTCTGATTTGAAAACTTCTTTCTTTGTTGGAGAGCGTTTCCGTGGGGAAATGTTTCTCATATAATTTAAAATTTTTCGCAGGGCACAAGCCTGCCACCAGAGGGCATAAGTTCACGTTTCCGTTTACAACAATATCTGCGGGAATAAAAGCCCAATTGAAAAACTTCTTTCTTCGTTCAGATACTACTAAGTATACAAAATGTGTGTTTACTATGCAAACTGTGTGTTTGTGTATTTTCTTTCCAAAATAGTGCACAATTTCGCCGCTAGTGGTGCATATGCTTATTCTGTTTCCCTCAATATCTCTGCTTTTACATGTGCGATTTAAAAACTTCTTTCAACACCGGATGTCATTTACCTTGCATAAACGCTTAAGGCTAATATATGCGCAATTTTGTTTGTAGTTCACAGTTCTGTCGGTAGGTGGTGTTTTTGTACTTTAGTTTGCAGCTGTATAGCCGCTTCTAAAAACGCAATTGAGAAATTTCTTCTTCACTGTATGCCATTCGCTACAACAGAGATGTGGCGCATTATCCTCTTTAAGTAACGCAAAGATTTTTTCACTAGCTGCCTTAAGGTCGAACGCTTTTTCCATGAAGAATAATTTTTGCCTATGTTCATCTTTTCCGCTAAGCAAAACTCTTCCGTTAGCAGACTTAAACTTATATCCTTTTTCCTTTTTTATATTTCTTCTTTTAACTGTTCGATTTGAAAATCTCTTTGTCTCTGATACCTAGTATGAGAAACTTTTTGTTCGCCATTTGTTAATCTTCGTAACATACTTTTCAGCCGCTGGTGTAACTAAGTAGATGTTTCTATTTCTGGATGTTTTATCGATTGTTGGAACCAGTTGATTATCTTCTAAACCGGTTCCATTGATTTTGAATAGCTTTGATAAATAAAATTCGCGTTAGAACGGATTCAAAAGACCATTTCATAAATTTCGTGAATGCCGCGCATCATCTCACAAGAGTGAAAATAAAAGAATCTGCTTGGTCATTCTCACCGGGTGTCCGAGGAAACCGCCATGAACCGCCTTGACCATTTGGACTTTATGTTCCAGATGAAAAAGGGGGTTATCAGGCAGAAAGGGGGCAAAGAAAAAAATATTTTAAAATAAATAAAAAAATTAAAAGTTAATTACACCTGGTATTTGTGATTAATTAAACTGCAAAACAATGTGGCCCGAAAGACGAAGTAGTTCTGCCGCAACATCTGCTTAACGCATCAAGTGGTCCAAGAATGACATCCTTCTCTGTCCCTTTTGGTCGTCTGTCAAGTTCTTTAGCACCCATTGCTCACTGACCTTGAAAAATTGCAATTTGTCATGCACAATATTGTGCGTTGTACGGCACGAAATGTTTGAACTTCTGTGTCAATGTGCGAAGATGGATCCGCCGGTCACTCAGAATTGTCTGTTCAATGCCTCTTACAGCGGCAGATGATGATGCGGTTACAGGTCGACCGGAACGTGGCGAATCGGTAAAGTTGCCACGGCTCTCTGCAAAGAAAGTGCACCATCTGGATATGTTGCTGCGGTATAGGCAATCACCACCATACACGTCAACCATTTCTTTGTGAATTTCCGTGGGAGTTTAGCCCACAAAAATTGGACTACACCGTGTTGCTGTTCATTCGTAGACGACACTAACAAACGCGACATTTTGTACCGGCGTTCAAACTGTCTTCCACCTCGGTGACACGTGATCCACCCAAACCGGTCTGTAGCGTGATATTCAAACTCGTTGTCTGCCAAACTGCAACCTGCAAAGAGTAAAAGTTAGTTAAATCATGCAATGCATTGATTATGATATGCTTTCCAGCATACCAAAAATCATTATTCAAGTTATTATTCGAGTTATGAGGATAATGGCTGTGGAATAAATCTCGCTCCTGTGATCTGACCTTTGACCCCATTTCGATTATATTAAACAGGACCGGTTCGGCACATCTCTGGGATAACATGAGGAAGTTTTGTCGCGATCGAAGCATTTTTACATAAGTTATGATGCGTAATGGCGATGGAATGGATCCCGATTCTATGTCCTGACCGTTGATCCCATTTCGCCCATTTTCAATAAGGTTCGTCCCCAGGTGGTCTACTACCAGATATTAAATTTTCATCGAAATCGAAGCATTTTTACGCAAGCTATGACGCATAAGGGCAAAGGAATGCATCCAGCTCCTATGTCCTGACCTTTGACTCCATTTCCCCCATTTTCAATAGGTTTCGTCCCCATGTGGTCCCCTACCACATACTAAAATTTCATGGAAATCGAACTATTTTTACGCAAGTTATCATGAGGACGGTCACGTGGACAAAGCTGGAGCATTTACGCTTCTTCAACCTACGGTTGGAAAGCGTAAAAATTACTGTGCGTTAATTTTTTTATCCTCCGTATGTATTACGGAGTTTTGTAAAATATGTATTAACATAAAAATTATCCCCCAAACTATTTGTTTTTATGTCAAAATATTTATTTAACTACAAACACTTTCCCTAGTGTTCCTCTTTAATAAAGATTTCCATAGCCGATACATTTCCAAGTGGACCGGGAGACGAAAAAATAAATTAGATTTCAGAGGCTGCATCTCCCACTTCGGAATATATCTGTGGGTGACAAACACTATTTTTGCGAATATCTCCTTTTATTTCCTTCGAAATCTTTTTTTCTCCTTTTTTGTGTGATAGTTTAATTTTGTTTTTTGAATGATCAGCCGAAATCACATTACTGCTTTTATTTTCTGATCATCTATTTGTTGCTGCATTTATATGTTGTTTCCATTCTTTTTCCACAAATACGGGTTTACTTCAAAAATAGCCTAGCTTCAAAAAAAAAAAAAAAAAGAGACACCCTTACAATACTTTCTGGAAGGCCACCGTCTACAAAAAAAATTTGCATTGTATAATTGCAGAAATAGAAAAACCAAAGCTATTCTAAGCCTCACAAGTTGTCAACAGCTATTTATCAGACTGGAAAAAATCCGTTTCCTGTGCTTATTCCAAAAATAATTCTTCTAAATTTGATTAAAACGAAAAGGAAAGGGAACCTTCATTACCTAATTGAATTTGACTGATGCTCGGGGACTCAGGTATGATAATTTCTCCCGTTTTCATTCACATGCGATAGAAAAATACTTGAGGGAAGAAAACAGCTAAGAGCATCTCACTTCTCATATTCTTGTTATCTGATAAACAAGTGATGATTAATTCATGCTCGCTAGACTTTCTTTACTAAGCTTCCCAGCTGTATTCAAGAGCAGTTTTCTCACAGAAATGTTATTTCAGAAGTTATTAAAGTTTTAATATGTTTTCTTTTGCTTGCATAACATAATATAATTTGCTTAAGGCAAATGAGAATTTTTAACTGTGTGCACATATTTTGTTCCATCGCTTGGCTTTCTATTTTCTCATTATTTATTTTTAAAGCTGTCGAGATATCTTTCATGTTTCATTGGCATCATTCTTCATAAACAGAAAAACGATTTTAGTTCTGCGACGGGGAAGCAGTGGAACAACGGGAATCATACGGGATCATTATAAACAAGAAACCCGCTTATTAGGATCCCGTATTTAGTGAGATCTCGGATTTAACGAGGAAAGCAGGAACGTCTGTTTGATATAATGTTAATTCAAAGCCAATTTGATCGTTTATAACGAACAAAATTGAATGAAGACCCCGGATTTAACGAGGCAGAGAAAAGCTAAAATGATTGCTTTTAAAAAGCTTGTGTACGAATGAATGGTGTTTCATCAAAATGGTTTCGGGAGTCAGACAACGTTGTGTAATGTCACCATGGCTGTTTATTATATTTATGGATGCGTGATGTCAAGATGGACAACAGTAGTTTATATCTTGGTAATATCCGTGTGTGCAGATTGCTGTATGCTGATGACACAGTCCTGTTGGAAGAGAGCAAAAGTGAGCTGCAGAGTATGTTGTCCCGGATGTACGAAATTTTCATGGAGTTCAAACTGAGTATAAATAAGGGGAAAAACTAAAGTTATGGTTTTTGAGCGAGTAACTGTTAGCACTGAATGTAATATAAGTCTAAATGGCACAGTAATTGACCAGGTGAATAAGTTTGTGCATTTTGGAAGCATGTTTGACAGATAGAACAAATTGGATGGTGAAATTAGTAGGCGAGTGAATTCTTTATTGAAAGTCATAGCTGCTTTAGGAGGATTTTACAGGAATGATGGATTCTCAAGAGATTCCTGCATGGCTGTGTATGAAAGTGTAATTTTTCCTGCTCTAATATTGGGCAATGAAACCTGGGTACTACAGGAAAAAACATAGGAGTCGTTTGTGTCCTGAAGAAAAGCGTTATTTACTGGAGCTTTGTGGCAAAACACGTTCTAATCGTGTGAGCAATGAAGACGTGTTGCAGTTATGTAATGTGAAGCAAAATGTTGTTAGCAAGGTGAAGACTAATATTCTTCGGTGGCTTGGCCACGTTGAAAGAATGAGTGATGAGATGCTTACTAAGAAACCTTTTTTAGCCCAAGTGCAGAAAGGGAAATCAGAGGAAGGCAGAAGAAGTCATGGGAGGATCAGATCCTTTTTTATTTTATTTTTATTGGAGGTTTAACGACCACCGTGAGCAACTCAATGGGCTATAAGCAGTCGCCCGTCCCTAATTTTGGCTCACTGGTTCCAGGGAAGGGAGAGAGCCAGTGCCGTAAGACAAACACAACATCAATTCCTCACCGGGATTCGAACCCGGACCCCTTTCGGAAGAACGATCAGAGGCCATCGCTTAGACCACTGCGCCACCGGGGCGGCGAGGATCAGATTCAGAAGTGTTTGCATGAGAAAAGGATTATGGATATGAAGTGTAAAAGGTTTTGTGTACGTCATGTGATGGATGTCAGTGAAGCAAGCACTGTGTGTCAAGATTGCTGCAAATGGAGACGTTTGATACCGTGTTTAGTAAGTAAATAATCAGTTATGAGTCTCTTTGGTAGTTCGCATTTCTTTGTGGAGCTAATCTCTGAATCTCAGAGAACAGTTTAGTGATATGTATGTATTTATATTTAAAAACGTAGAGTAAATCTGCTATTACCGGAATGAAGAAATAGAAATGGTGGCCTACAGGACGAAATTGAAACAGCACTGGGTAATCTTGCGTGCTAGTTGAAGGATGTTGATAAAAAGTAATGGTGAAGGAGTACATCAAATGTTGAACCAGCGAGTTGTGTAAGAGACCCACCGAACCCACTCCAAGGCGCTGTATATTTCATGGGTATATAACGTCAGAAGGGTTGCGAACAGGCCTTCCTAACCTAAGCAAAAAAGAGAATGAGGGGGGGGCTCACGCACATGTAAGTGGATTTCTGGGCGACAATTACAGAGAGGGATAGGGAAGAAACGACATATCACTGGAGGGAGAACAAAAGATAAAAAGTCTTGGGATTGTGTCCATTGTTCCTTTCACTCTCCAAATGAGTGTTCCATTGGCAGAACCGTTATGTGAAATTCCGAAATTTGCCGGTGACGTGGATCGAACACAGCATCCCTCTTCTCCGGAGCGGAATGCTTTACGAATTAAACTACACCAATGTAATTTGTCGCTGCAACTTTCTCGTCTTGATATGTACTTCACCTGTAGTACGTCATAGGTTCTAACTACATTATGTGTGTTGTGTATTTAAACATCGGTCAGTTTCACGTGGCGGTAAAACTGAATGTACTTCAAAGATTTAATTAATTAACTAATTAATTAATTATAGTACTAATGCAGTTATTTAATAAACCTTTCAAGTGCATCCAATTTTTATGGATATACTGTATAATATAAACTTAATACGAAGAGAACTTTTTCAGCCGTAGTGGCAGGAAAGAAAGGCACAGGAAAGCCAAGAAAATCACGGGAGGACCGAATCCAGGAATGTCGGCATGAGAAAAAGATTATGAGTATAATGTACAAGAGTCTTTTTGTGTGTCGTGTGATGGATGTCAGTGAAACCTGAGTTGTGTCGAGATCGCTGTAAGTGGAGACGTTTGATACCTCAACAGAAAGTAAATTCTATTTCCATCAGTAAAGCTTTAATCTGGCAGACTGTCTTTCTTTGAGCAGCTAACCTCTGAATCTCAGAATAAAGCTTAGTGATGTACTGTATATATATATGTACGTATTGTATAATCGTACATGCATGTTATCACGTCTGTATATGTTTACATGGAGGATCATTTATGTCCAAAAACTGGATTATAAGGGCTCCCTCATTTAACGAGTGTTTCCGATGATCCCGAGCTCTTCGTTATAAGCGAATTCTGCTGTATTTATAAATTATATTACAATGACAAATGAAAACTTATAAGCACATGGTTTTTCTGTGTAATCCATTTACAATTTAACATAATTGTTCCATCGTTGCACGAGCTTCTTTGTGATGTTAGGAAAAAATATTTTTGCTGAGAGACGAGATGCGCAGCTTCTTGCACTTCTTGGTCAGCGCCAAATCGTCGTCTTTGAGTGGAACAAACGGGTGACAATCCGAATGGGAAAGGTTAGTACTTTCTCCTTCTGATTCTATAAGACGGATGCTCCAATACCACAAGGTTCAATTTTTTCAGGTTTTCAGCAGTGTAGATATTCGTATGTGGACGGCTACTGTCATCTCCTATAGTAAGCCTCGGCGTTTGATTGGAATTGCGCTCTTCAGCTTTTTACGAAGCATATCGCTACAACTAGCACTGGGAATCCCTTGCGCTACTCTCCTCATAATGTTTCAGTATTAACATTTGTGAGTCGGATTTCTTTCCAGTATTCATCCCGGAAACATGGGAGCTGAAGAGTCGTCTCAGAGGCTCCGCGTTCATTTACAAACTATATTTTTGCACGGCTTCAAATGCAAGTCGGATTGTGTTTATTATTTTACCAAAAAATAAAAGCCACAAAATAAAGCACGAAATATGAAAAAAATGAGGAAGGGGGAGGGGGGAGAAGAAAATTGAACTCTCTTTAAACGTTAAAAAAATTCCCTGAATTTGGTTGAAGGTAGTTGAACTGTTGACTTCTTATTGTTTGAGACAAAATAAACCCACACTTCCATTGAACAATTCTTGTGTAATTTACAATTCTGATTCTTTTCTGTGGATTCATGTAGCGACCTAGAGGAATTACTGATGTCGTATTCTGATTTTCTACTCCTCTACTTCGGTTCTACTTTTATCTCAAGAAATAATCGGAGGTAGTATCTTCTTACAATGGTTAACAGCCAAACTCCCTCCCCTCGCAGTTCAAAACCCAAGAGCTCTCACTTTTCGGTGAACAAAGCCCTTTTCTCGTATGCACAGCATCATACAATCACTGCCACTAACAGAAAATCAATTAACAGGAAGACGGCGAAAGCACTTCCGCTCACCTCTCTCTCTCTCTCCCTCTCCCTCTCTTACTCTATCTCTCTCTCTCACTCTGGCAAAAATATTTCCTTTTAGCTTTATTTTCGAACGCCTAGAGGGAAACATTTAGCTAAAACTGTTCCACGGCAACGCTTCTCTGCAGGCAATTAAATACTTGGAAATTTTAACAGCAGCTTGCTGTGTCATCACCAAGTGACTAACAGTGTTTTTATTTTATTCAACGCAACTACCTCTCTACCTTCGCCTTCTTTTTTTTTTTTTTTGATAAAGGTATTTCGCTCTTGCCTGACATTCAACACGAATAAGCCCCGTGCTCAAATGGCAGATAATAACTCGAGCAGCTGTTCCTACTGATTAAAATCGAGAAACCATTTCTGTGGAGTTCTCAATCGTTTGTGCAGCATTATTACAATTTTGCTTTCTTTTTAAAAAATGTGCGACACATTTAAATTATTAATAGATAAGGTATGTATACTTCTAATGAAATATACACAAACGTAATTTTCATAAGTTGCCGAAAATAAAGGTTCAGAGTATTTACAGTACGACAACGTCCATCTTCTAGGGAAACAGAGCCTCTTCCTGCCTTCTCCTAACTATGCCACTCGTGAGCTCCCACCCACTCTCCAAAAGGAACAACAGTGAGCAACACTTTTCCATCTGTTCCGTTACTATCTTCCTTTTCTTTCTTTCTTTTTTCTTTTTTTGATTGGTGGTTTTAGATATTTTTCTTCCAAATTCTGACGTTCATGATGCATCCATTTTTCTTCTTTTTTTAATGATTCTTTTTTTAAATGGTTCCGTTCATTAACATAGCTGTCCAGAAGGTGTCAACAGATGTTCGTAGCCGCGTTTCTGCACTTCCGAAAGAAGTTTTATAATTTATTTTGCACAGACTTCAATAAAATTGAGTCTGTTGCAGACGATTACATAGGCAAGACCATGACTAATTAGCATATTATTTGCCTCTTCATCAATGGGTACCTCTCAACTTACCAGAACAGTGGCACTCACTTTTAAAGCGTTGTCGAAAACTGTGGTTATGGACGCGTGGTCTCCCCGGTGGCGCAGTGGTCTAAGCGATGGCTTCTGACCATTCGTCCGAGATGGGTGCGGGTTCGAATCCCAGTGAGGCATGGATGTTGTATTTGTCTTACGGTACTGGTTCTCTCCCTTACCTGGAACCAGTGGCCGCCCCAAGTTAGGGACGGATGACTGTTTATAGCCTACTGAGTTGCTCACGGTGGTTCGAATCCCGGTGAGGCATGGATGTTGTGTTTTTCTTACGGCACTGGCTGTCTCCGTTCCGTGGAACCAGTGGCCCTAAATTAGAGACGGGCGACTTTTTATGGCCTATTGAGTTGCTCCCGGTGATTCAAATTCCGGTGAGGCATGGATGTTGTGTTTGTCTTACGGCATTGGCTCTCTCCATTCCCTGGAACCCGTGGCCCTAAATTAGGGACGGGTGACTGTTTATAGCCAACTAAGTTTCTCACGGTGCCCAATCAAAAGAATAAAAAAAAATAGACGTGTGTTTCTCTCCTTCTTCTTGCGTTAGTCTGGTGCGACCATTTTTGAACACGAAAATTCATTATTATACATTGTGCTGTTACAATAGTTTCTTTACTGTGCGGAAAATCTTCGACGAATTTCTGCTCTGTGTACACTCTCATCCACGTCCCCCGTTCTTCTTAATCCACAGGAAAAAGGAAGCTGTCACGTTAAGAGCACAACAACGAAACAAAAATAGATAGCTCAAGGTCAGATCGATAAATACAGTGATTACAGTGGCATGAAGTCCACGGGTGTTGATCAGTTGTACTCAAGAACCTCCGAAAACGGTTAGTTGTACTCATGATCTCTCCCGGTTCACTGTCCGACTGTACTCAAAAGACACCAGTCTCCACAACAATCCCACCCTAGCCTACCCCCTTCTTAATTTTCCCTGGTGAGATATTATTAAGGACTCCCTCAAAGTCGTTTCGGCTGTTGGAAATTCGGGCTTATAAAAACGGAAGTATGTGTTATGTATCAAATCACTCGTTTTATTTCGCACCCACAAAGATTTTGGCATGCAAAAGAAAGATACTTAGCATAAATTATCTATAAAGAGTACTAGAGTACTGTCTCGAATTTTTATAGTAGACCTGTTGATCATAGACTTTGAACATGCTTGATTAAGAAATTAACAAAGCTGTTCGGATACTTGTAATTAAACGTATGTTATTGAATTTTGGTCGGGATATTGAAAGGGAATTCTATAAGCAATTAACATTTTCAGCTACAGGCGACTAAGACACATCCTAGGTATCCAAGTGATACTAATTCACTTAGTCTTTAAGCTAAGAACTAAGCATAAATGAAGTTAGAAGTTAAAGTAAAATTAGAATTAAAAAAATAGTAAATAACTTTTGTCGTAATAACTTCTAAACAAACTAGAAAATAACTGTTACAACACAATGATTTTTTTCAACAAATTGTCCTTCAATTAAATCGCATTATCGTTCAAACCAGAAAGTTTGAGACTTTTCTGAATTACTGTTCAGTCGAGAATGCAGGGGTCAATACAGAGCAAACAACATTCATTAAAACGCAGTTTTTTTCAACGCTGCGGTTTTCAGTTAATGCTTTAGAATAGAGGTACCTGTTTCGTGTTTCGGATATGAAATGCTAGATAACAGTTACCATATAAAAAGACCTATATGTGAAAAAACAGACGCACAAGAGAACAATTTGCGATGCAGGGAAATTCCCTCTAAAGAGTTCTAAATTCCTAGAGCGCAAGGTTTCATGCGACTGCGCACAGATGAAGACATCTCAGTAAGGGAAGAAAACAGATTATGGCTCTGAGAAAAGAAGATGGTTCTGTAACAAGAAATAGAGGCGAAATTTTGACAAGAGTGAAAGATTTCTACTCCAAATTATATGAAAGGGATGATACATGTACTCCAGACATCATGAAAGGTACCAGTACCAGAGTTCTTCCAGTCCTCCCAGCAGAAGTTGCACAGGCAATCAAGAACATGAAGCAGGGAAAAGCTCCAGGAGAAGATGGAATTACTGTAGACATCATACAAGAAGTAAGTGGAGAAATCGAAACAGTACTCGCCCAAATTTTCACTCGATGCGTTAATGAAGTGAAGATTCCTGAGGATTGGAACAACGCTACAATGATCTTGCTACATAAAAAAGGTGACATTGAGGATCTCAGGAACTACAGACCTATCAGCCTCCTATCAGTGGTTTAAAAAATCTTCACTAAAGTTCTTTCACACCGCTTGAAGGTGACACTGGACATGGCTCAACCGAGAGAACAAAATGGATTCAGGAGTGGCTACAGCACAATAGATCATATCCACGTACTGAGAGAACTAATTGAAAGAGCGAGGGAATATGAACTTCCATTGTGCATGGCTTTTATCGATTATGAAAAAGCCTTTGATTCGGTGAAACCATCAGCAGTTACCACGGCTCTGAAATCCTGCGGTATTGAAGATGCGTACATTAATATTATTAATAACATTTATGAAAATGCAAGTGCAAAGATTCGGCTGTCTGAAAATACAACCCACATAAAAATTGGAAAAGGAGTGAGACAATGTGACACCATATCTCCGAAGCTCTTTAATGCCACATTGGAAAATGTCTTTTAATCACTGAACTGGGAAAACAAAGGGATAAAGATTAATGGAGATTATCTAACCCACCTTCGTTTTGCTGATGACATAGTCATTTTTTCAACTACCCCATCAGAGCTGCAGAGTATGATCCAGGAACTTGCTGACAAGAGTAAAGAAGTGGGATTAAAAATGAACTTTCAGAAGACAAAAGTGATGTTCAATGCTTTTACAAGAAATGAAGATTTATCGATTGATGGAGAAAAGCTGGTGATAAAACACACGTACGTTTATCTTGGACAGCCGATATCAAGTGAGGGTCACATTGATGAAGAAATTAATCGGCGTACAAAACTTGCCTGGAGAGCTTTTGGAAGAAACAGCATAATTTTCAAGAGCAATATGCCATTATGTCTTAAAAGAAAAGTGTTTGATCAATGCATCCTTCCAGTGCTTACGTATGGTGCAGAGACGTGGACCTTAACTAAAAGAGACATGCAAAGGCTGCAGACAACTCAAAGCAGCATGGAGAGGTGCATGCTTGGTATAACCATTAGAGATAAGAAGAGGAACTCGTGGATCCGAAAAATGACAAGAGTGGAAGACATCATGATCAGAGTTAAATCCCTGAAATGGCAATGGGCTGGACATACTGCCAGAAGAACAGACCATCGATGGACAGCCGAAATTTTAGATTGGATTCCAAGGGACAGGAAAAGACCCAGAAGAAGACCACATGGAAGATGTGTGGATGAAATTTGAAAATTTGCGGGAGTGACATGGAGGAGACTGGCACAAGACAGACCTTTGTGGAGGAAACTTGGGGAGACTTTCGTCCACAGTGGATTGATAATGGTTGACAATGATGATGATGATGATGATGTAAAAAAACAGACGCACAAGAGAACAATTTACGCTGCAGGGAAATTCCCTCTTAAGAGTTCTGAATTCCTAGAGCGCAAGGTTTAATGCGACTGCGTACAGATGAAGAAATTAGGGAACATAAAGTACACGGTTCTTCTGCATTACTGGTCCTTTCTAGAACGCAACGATCAATTCAGAACTAAAACATTCATTAAAACGCAGTTTTTATAGAGCTGCGGCCTTCAATTAATGCTTCAGAACAGACATGCCTGTTTCGTATTTCGGATATGTCATGCGAGATAACAGTCATCATAAACTACAGTTTGTGAAAATTGCAACACCATGAAGGAATAACGTAATCACGTAAAACTTACAGGATATGCAGAGCAAGGAAGGACATGCAAATGATTAGAAGTGCAGAGTCTTTGCGCATGTCTGGGACCAGAAGCTCCCTCTGAACCTTCGAGTGGGGGGTATAAAGAGAGAGAAGTTTATGATACATACCAGTAGTGTATCGCTGACAGCGAGTCGTAAAAGGGTCTCCAGGATTCAGGAATGCCTCGGCGACGATGAAGGGCGAAATATCATCATACGACAGAGTTCGAACGGAGACGAAATATTATTTGTCTGCGTGAAAGTGCATTTTCGTACCGCGGCATTGCGCCTCGGACAGGACATACCGTCACGACAGTGATGCGCGTGTGGCCGTAGTGGACAGACGAGAACCAGGTGCATCGACAATCCGGCAGTGGAACGAAAAATGTGACGACACCGCGGGGTGACTGACATCTCGTTTGCATGGCAGAGATGAACCGTTCCGCATCTTCGCAAGTGTTAGCACAACAGTGGAGCACTGTAACAGGTGTGGCATTGTCTGCCTCCACAGGTTGACACCGTCTGCTGCCCAGAGGATTGATTGCGCGCATCCCTTTCTGGCGGATTTCTTTGACCCTGAACCATGAACGCCTTACGGTAGAATAGGTTTTTAATACAAACAATGGCGTCCTAATTGGCAGGATGTCGTGTTTTCGGACGAGTCCCGATTCAACGTGACCGAACACCACGCGTGATGTTCTGGGATGCCGTTGGGTACCATTCGCGATCTCGGCTGCTACCACTTGAGGGCAAGCTCACCCACGACCGCTACATCGGGGAAATTGTGCAGGAAGAAGTCATACCCTTCTTTCAGAGCACTCCTGGGGCTATATTGTAGCAGGAGAATGCCCGACCACAAGTTGCCAGAACGTTCAAGCCCTCTTCGCAGCACAGCGGATACCGCTTCTTCCCTGGCCCACACGTTCGCCCAACGTATTGCCTATTGAACATGTCTGGGATATGGTCACTTGGCAACTGGACCATCAAAGTTCTCCAGCGGTCAGTACCAATGATCTGTGGACTCGCATACATACCGCCTGGCAAGCAATCCCAAAACACCATCCAACGCCTTTTCGATTCAATGCCACGCATCTATAAGCTCTTATTGCAGCTCGCGGAGGCTTCACAAGATACTGATTTTTGCAGGTAAAAATTGTTGTATCGTTCTGAAAATTAAATCACTTATGTACAGTTATATGTATCAGTAATTTGTGGTATAAATTTCATTTGAATCGCATGGTGCTGCAATTTTCACAAACAGTAGTGTATAAGAGGCCGATATGTGCAAAAACAGAAGCACAAGATAACAATAAGAGTTATAAATTCCTGGAGTACAAGGTATCATGTAGCTGAGTATAGATGTCGAATTGAAGACATAGAGTTACGCATCTTCCTTAACTAAAACCAACATCGTCAACTAATCGTTTCTTTTTGTTTAATTTCTATTTCTTGTAACTGTGTGTGGCTTTTCTTAAAAAATCGAAACCGGGGCATAATGTAACGCATTTACATTTCCTATTGTGCGGGAGTGTGAACTTTTCTTCTAGTTATTTTCAGGCACAAAAGAAACCAATATTCCATTCTGCGAAAAAATGTTGTGAATAAACGAAAGGGGCAACTCGCAAAGCCAAATGCAGAATCTTTTAAATCTCATGAATGGGATGGGGGAATTTTCTTTTTCGGTTTTCTATTTTTACCCAAAGCGTCTCAGCTGTTGAATTGAAATGTTTCCAAGAAACTTAGATCGATACAAAGAAAGAGAGAAAGAACAAAAAAATAATGAAAGAAAATAAAGGAAGAATGAGAGAGAGAGAGAGGAAAGTTGCATAGATTTTTAGTCTTTCAATAAACATAAAGGAAAGAGAGGTGTGAGCAAAGACAGCCAAAAACACCTGATTAAATTCAAAATTATTTTCGGAAAGAAATCTAGGGATCGAAAAGTGTTTGAGAAAGAAAATTTCATTTATGGATAAAAAAAAATGCTATTGTCAGCCACTGTTCCATTAAGGAAGAAAATTCCCTCCTTCACTTTCGTGTCTTACGTCAAGAGATATCTTTCTCAGCCAATCAGAAAGGATTTTCTTCTTCTGTTTCTTTTTTCCTGCAGAAACACATCATGTTAATCATATTCCAAATAAATTCATAAATTTAAAAAATCTGATTTGCAGCAACGATGCACTATGGCAAAAAAAAAAAAAAAAAAAACTTCTGTATAAACATCTCGAGAAATGCGACTTATGCCTTAGCACACATTTTGGTGGTGATAATAAAAATTAATGAACTAAAGAATGTTTGTTAGGTTGGTGACCTTTAATCAAACAAAATTTTCACAGCTACTTCTCAGAGCCTTCAGTATTAATTCTTTCCTTGAAAGGAGTATTTTTGCGAATCATTAGACAATCGAAAACCGCGGATTTGCTGCTCTTATCTTTAGGCTTTTTTTATGTTAGTATTTTGTAATGTTAGTATTTATCAATATATGTTAGTATTTATCATGATAGTATTGATGTTAGTATTTATCATGATAGTATTGATGTTAGTATTTATCATGATAGTATAATGTTAGTATTTATCATGTTGGTATTTATAATGTTAGTATTTATCATGTTAGTATTGATGTTAGTATTTATCATGATAGCATAATGTTAGTATTTATCATGTTAGTATTTATCTATAATGTTAGTATTGCCAGTTTTTATAATGTTAGTATTTATCATGTTAGTATTGATCTATAATGTTAGTATTGCCGGATTTTAAAATGTTAGTATTTATCTATAATGTTATTATTGTTAGTATTTATTATGTTAGTATTTATAATATTAGTATTTATCTATAATGTTATTATTGTTAGTATTTATTATGTTAGTATTTATAATATTAGTATTTATCTATAATATTAGTATTTATCTATAATATTAGTATTTATCTATAATATTAGTATTTATCTATAATATTAGTATTTATAATGTTAGTATTTATCTATAATGTTAGTATTTATAATATTAGTATTTATCTTAATATTAGTATTTATCTATAATATTAGTATTTATCTATAATATTAGTATTTATAATGTTAGTATTTATCATGTTAGTATTTATCTATAATGTTAGTATTTATAATATTAGTATTTATCTATAATATTAGTATTTATAATATTAGTATTGTTAGTATTTATCAATAATGTTAGTATTTATAATATTAGTATTTATCTATAATATTAGTATTGTTAGTATTTATCAATAATGTTAGTATTTATAATATTAGTATTTATCTATAATATTAGTATTGTTAGTATTTATCATGTTAGTATTTATCTATAATGTTAGTATTGCTAGTATTTATCTATAATGTTAGTATTGCTAGTATTTATCTATAATGTTAGTATTGTTAGTATTTATAATGTTATCACGTTAGTATTTATCTATAATGTTAGTATTGCTAGTATTTATCATTTTAGTATTTATCTATAATGTTAGCATTTTAGATAATACTAACATTATAATGTTAGCATTTATCTATAATGTTAGCATTTTAGATAATACTAACATTATAATGTTAGCATTTATCTATAATGTTAGCATTGTTAAATAAATACTAACATTTTAATGTTAGTATTTATCTATAATGTCAGTATCTATCATGTTAGTATTTATCTATAATGTTAGTATTTATAATGTTAGTATTTATGTTAGTATTGTTAGTATTTATAATGTTAGTATTTATCTATAATGTTAGTATTTATCTATAATGTTAGTATTTATCTATAATGTTAGTATCTATGATGTTAGTATTTATCTTTCATGTTAGTATTTTTACTAACATGAAAGATAAATATCTTTCATGAATAAATATTTTTATAAAATATTTTTATCTTTCATGTTGGTATTTTTACAAAGGCGAAGCAAATCATTGCCTTTGTTTTCTCCCAAATATCAGTAGCCTGTCACGAAATACCGACGTTTCAATTTCCGTCCGTTGATTAATTCACATGCGTAGAATATTGTAACAGCAGAACGAAAAGGCCCTCTGAAGTATACATGTACACCTCGTTTAATTTCGCATCGAAGATATTGCGCACCGGAAAGCGTTGAGGACCAAAGATGGAAACCGGTGACGGGTCACAGGGTCAACGGGTCATCGGGCCAACAATTTCCTGCGAGTCAATGTGTTCCTGACCCGATTTCGACACGGTTTTATTTCCGTTTTATTTTTGAAACGAAAAAAAATATTTTAAAGAGCCCTTCAAAGGTCTTTGAAATAATACTTCAGAGCTGCAGAGCATGATCCTGGAACTTGCTGAGAAAGATAAAGAAATGGGATTAAAAATGAACTTTCAGAAGATAAGAAAATGAAGTACAATGGTTTTACAAGAAATGATGATTCATCGATTGATGGGAAAAAGCTGGAGATAACCAATACCTACATTTAGCTTGGACAGCAGATATCAAGCAAAGGTCAGATTGATGAAGATATTGATCGACGCATAAAACTTGGTTGGCGAACTTTTGGAAGAAACAGAGCAATTTTTAAGAGCCGTATGCCATTGTCTTAAAAAAAGTGTTTAATTAATGCGTCCTTCTAGTGCTTACGTACGGAGCAGAGACGTGGAACTTAAATAAAAAAGACATACAAAAACTGCAGACAACTGAAACAAGCATAGAGAGATGCATGCTTGTTGTAACTAGGAAAGATAGGAAGAAGAACTCGCGGATAAGGAAAATGACAAGAGTGGAAGGCATCGTGATCATTGTTAAATCCCTGAAATGGCAATCGGCTGGACAGGATTCCAGTGGAACGGACCAACGATGGACAAACGAAATTCTAGACTGGATTCCAAGGGATAGGAAAAGACCCATAAGACCCCGTGGGAGATGTGTTGATGGAGGAGACTGGCCCGAGACAGTCCGTTGTTGAAGAAACTTGGGGAGATCTTCATACAGCAATAGATTGATAATGATTGATAATGATGGAGATGATATATTCGAATTTATAGTTCAAAACAGAGTTGTCCGGGTCAAGTCCGCGTCGTGTCTGGGTCTAAAATGTTTGACCCGTTTCCAACTCTGTTGAAGACTTCAGTCATAAAATAAGATTTCCCAACTTAGATATGTCTTTTCGTTGCCTTAATCAGATGCTGATGTTGAACGCGTTTTTTCAGTTGTGAGTGATGTAAATTAAAAAACAATTGAGAAATAAATTGGCTGACAATGCATTAAATGTTTGCTTAATTTGTCGGATCTGTTTAAATTCAGTGATTCTGAAATTTCTGAAGAAATATTGTTACATAAACTTAGTTGACAAAGCAGTTGCAGGGTTTGAGAGAATTGACTCCAATTTTTCTCTTGGTAGAGAGTAAAAGAAAGTTGCAGAGTATGCTGTCCCGGATGTTTTTTTGATGGAGGTTTAACGACCACCGTGAGCTACTCAGTGAGTTATAAGCAGTGGCCCGTCCCTAATTTAGGGGCACTGGTTCCAGGGAATGGAGAGAGATCCAGAGCCGCTAGACAAACACAGCATCCATACCTCAGCGGGATTCGAACCAGGACCCCGTTTCGGACGAATGATGATAGGCCATGGCTTAGACCATTGCTTTTCCGGGTGTACGAAGTTTGTATGAAATTCAAACAGAGTATAAATAAGGGAAAACCAAAGTGATGGTTTTTGAGCCAGGAACTGTTAGTTACTGAGTTACTGAATGTAAGGTAAGTCTTAATGGCACGGAGATTGACCAGGTGAATGAGTTTGTATATTTAGGTATGTTTAGGAAGTACGTTTATCATGCTACAGAGAAATCGTTCGTGAAGGAAAGAGTCAATTCATGCGGAAAACTTCACTGTTGTCTGTTTTTAAGAAATTGCTACAGCCACTGGCGTACTGGAAAAATTTGCCCCACCCCCACCCTCCTATCTTTTAGGCTTTTTGCGAAAATTTATTAGCTTTTGATTACTAAAATTTTTAAATTCCATATTATTGACTAGGTCTCACGGGTGTTTTAATAGTTCCAATTCGTTGGAACCTCCAGATATTTTTCGTAAAACCAAAATTGCTACATTTCATTGCGTGTACCAGAAATGCGCACGTTGTAGTTAAAATGATTGCCCTAGTTTCGTATCATTCCAAAATACTACAAAAACTTACGCCAAAAGTAATCAGATCATGCAAATTTTATTCTTTTAAGGAACTATGACCGGCGTCTTTGATGTACCTCACGATCGCACACACACACACACAAAATTCGTAACTGCGGCGTGATACAGTTGTGACGTACCTGCCAGCAGGACGCACACGACATAAAGGCAGATAGCAATCAGAATGAACGTCCGCGTAGCTCAATTGGTAGAGTGACTTGTTCCGGAATGAGGGGATCCGGGTGCGAATCCTGGCGTGGACAGAAATGACGGATAAATTTACTTCGTTATAATGGCGCCCGAACTTTCCGGATGACTCGGCCGTTCAAAATCTCGCATTGGTGTGATGTTCTTTCCACACCGCGAGATAGGAAAAATAAGAGAATCCCTTCTCCAGCGCTTCGAAAAATAAAACTGTGTGATATTGCATTCCACACACTAGATTAACTGGGAGTTCTCGAGTGCACGTTCTACAGCGGATGGCTGCCTGCAACGATTCTTGGTCAAGGCTGACCCGTGGGCCATGCTCCCGGCCCTCTTTCGGGGGGGGGGAGATGTGACGTACCTGCCAGCAGGACGCATAAAGGCAGATGGCAGTCAGAACAAACGTCCGCGTAGCTCAATTGGTAGAGTGACTTTATTCCGGAATGAGGGGATCCGGGTTCGAACTTTGCTTCGTTATACAGTTTAATGACCTTTTCGGATTTATACGAAAATATATAATACAGACAACCGAATAAATAAAATAACAATTACGAATGTTAGCACAAAAAAGTAAAATTATTTACTCTTGAATATAAAAACATAATGCCGGAATGTTTTGCGCATGATAAAAATATTTTCTCTTGACTCTGTTATAAAAAAATAGCACAAGTCTATGTTTCTGTGTTCCCGTGAAGAACGCCTTTTGGCTCATTATACGTATTCTGAATGACACCTTATCCTTATTGTTGAAAAAAAAATAATATTTCTATCATATTCTTTTGTTAATATACAGGGTGTTCGTAAACTGTTTTGACAAAAGAAGAGGGGTGATAGTACCCATCAAGACGAACAATATTTAAAATGGAACCTAGGTTCGCATTCCACTCTGAGTGTCAGAAAAGAGTAACTTCGAAATACGTCCAACAAGCACAAGTCGTCACCTCAGCCGTCATTTCTTTCGTGCCGGAGAAGTAGCACATCGCCAGAACATCACCGTCAAGCATTTACCGTATGCAAATTGCCAGAGAAAAGACGCAGCATCGACAGTTACAGCTGATTGGCTTATCAAGGTGCAGTAGACACTTCCTGAATGCCACATATCCCGTACGATGGATTGGACGTGGCGGACCTGTAGCATGGCTTCCATGCTCACCGGACTTAAACCCACCGGACTTCTTCTTCTGGGGGCACATGAAATCATTGGTGTTCGAGACGCCTGTGGACTCCGTGGAAGATCTCGTCGCGAGAATCGTTGTTGCCGCGGACAGGATAAACGCGACACCAGGAGTCTTCGAGAGGGTGCGCCAGTCTTTCATTCGCCCTTGTGAATTGTGCAACGGCACCTGTGGCCACCACTTTGAGCATCTACTTTGAGTCTGTCCCTGATCTCCATAAATGGGATTGCGCAACTTATGATGTCGTTAATTCTCTTTCATTGCACTGTTGAAAGTTCAACTTGGACATCTAACTTTACTTTTTTCTGACACTCAGAGTGGAATGCGACCCTAGGTTCCATTGTAAATATTGTTCTTCTTGATGGGTACTATCACCCCTCTTCTTTTGTTAAAACAGTTTACGAACACCCTGTATATGTATTGAAACAATTGCTGTAGTAGTGAAAAGTAACCTCAAGTCCTCTGGAATAACTGTCACCCAGGTTTTACGAACAAAAGCAAAAATGATTTCTTGAAGATTTTATTTATTTACTGAAAGAAAAAAATGTTTTTCTTTTAATATTTTATTCAAAGCTCCCGTCAAAATTTCCTGGCAATTTCTTTAAATAGTATCATATGAAGTTTCCGCAATTTTTTTAAGTCCTTTTGCTGAAACTCTAAGGCCCTCCCGCACTGAGGGCGCTGTGGGGCCTATCAGTACGCCCATAGCCACAGCAACCACCACCGTGATGAGTCAGCAGTCATCGACATTGAGGGAAGACCCTCCATCAGCAAAAGATAACAACTCGCCGAGAGCTAAGATGATGGTTAGCAGTTTTTAGCAATAAAGTATTTTTTAATTAAGTTATGTACCTTGTTTTTTTTAAACATAATACCATTACACACTAAATATACTGCAATACAGTGTAAACGTAACTTTGCCGCCCCGGTGGTGCAGTGGTCTAAGCGATGGCCTCTGATCATTCGTCCGAAAGGGGTCCGGGTTGGAATCCCTGTGAAGAATGGATGTTGTGTTTGTCTTACGGCACTGACTCTCTTCCTTCCTTGGAACCTGTGACCCTAAATTAGGGACGGGCGACTGCTTATAGATCATTTAGTTGCTCGCAGTTGTCTTTAAACCTTCAATCAAAAAAAAAGTAAAAAAAAAAACAACTTTTATATGCACTCGGAAGCCCAAACATTTTTGTGATTTGCTTTATTACGGTGGTGTGGATCCGAACCAGCAATACCTCCGAGATACACTGAAGAGCAATTGAATTAGAGATACCTGTCTAGTAACGTGTAGCGCCACCTTTCGTCCTGATGACGGCGGCGATTCGTCTCGGCATGGACTCGACAAGACACCGGAAGCGTTGGGAAGCCGTACGGATCCACGACCCTGAACAAGCTCCCACAGTTCACTAAGATTTAATGGAGGGGAGTCAGAGCCTCGAACATCTCTCTCGGTGGCATCCCAGATGTGCTCGATGGGATTGAGGTCAGGTGATCTAGCTGTCCAAGGAAGCGAGGTCAGGTGATCTAGCTGTCCAAGGAAGCGAGGTCACGTTGGTGGAGTGTTCATCCAACCATTCGAATACAATTCGGGAGCGATGGCGCGCTGCATTGTCTTGTTGCAGGATGAGGTTCCCAGTGGGATGTTGAAGACGCACAAACGGGAGCAAATGGTCGTCCAGGATATTCCGGAAACGTTGACCTGTGAGGGACGATGTCACACGTACCAGGGGTCCCATTTCAGGCCACGTAAACCGTCCCCAGACGAGAATGCCATCCACACCAGCTTGAAGAGTACCCTGCTGGCAAGAAGGATCCATCGCTTCATGTGCTTAGCGCCGTACTCGTATCCTGCCATCCGCATGTACCAACGTGAATCTCGACTCATCAGTCCAGGCAGCATTTCCCGACATGTCTAGGGTCCAGTGGCGATGTTCCCGCGCCCATGCTAACCTTTGCATCCTGTTATGCGCGGTCAGCAGCGGTACCCTCGTGGGACGATGGCTTCTGTACCCCATAGCGAGGAGATGATTCTGGATGGTGTGGCTGCTTACACGTTTTTGTGCACCAGCGTTAAATTGCCGAGTGATTTCTTGCACTGTGGCCCGTCTATCCGCTGTTACAATGCGAGCTAGCCGACGATGACCCCGCTCATCCACACGCTGTTGTCCACGGCAGTTGGCCCTTGCAGGGATGGTTTTACCGGATTCGATGTACTCACGGTGCACCCGGGACACAGTGGCTCGTGAAAACACCACTGCCGGCACGACGTTCGAGATGGAGTGACCGATTCGTTGGGCCCCGACAATTTGCCCACGATCCAATGCGCTTAGATCCTTCGTCTTACCCATACTGCGTCCGACTCTTACTGATTCCCGTCGCATCACTCCTCATATTGTCGGTTCGGTGCATACATAATGTCGTTTCCGTTTACAGTGCCG
Source organism: Macrothele yani (assembly GCA_039090855.1). NCBI lineage: Eukaryota > Metazoa > Arthropoda > Arachnida > Araneae > Macrothelidae > Macrothele > Macrothele yani. Next base: position 164,839,252 of record CM077010.1, on the reverse strand, counting down.
CCCACAGCGGCACATTTTCATAACGCCAGCTGTCTCTAATTCAATTGCTGTTCAGTGTATATCTGTTTTTGAAGTGATGCCCACTTTTTTTCAAAGGATGCGGGTGCTGGTAAAGTGAAAATTGTTTCCAAAGATCAGAAACAACTTGCAGTGTGACCGAATTTTGAATACAACTATGCACGTGGTGCGTATTTACGTAAATTACATACACCCAGTTTGCTCCGTGGCGCGGACTTCTAGCAAATCGCCTGATCTGTGCTGGAGTACTATGCGCCTACCCATCCGTGAAACTAGCTTTTTTTTTTTTTTGATTCGTTGTTTAACAACCACCGTGAGCAACTCAGTGGGCTATAAGCAGTCGCCCGTCCCTAATCTAGGGCCACTGCCTCCAGGGAAGAGCGACAGCCAGTGCCGCAAGACAAACACGACATCCATGTCTCACCGGGATTCAAGCTCGAACCCCTTTCGGATGAATGATCAAAAGTCATCGCTTAGACCACTGCACCACCGAGGCGGCGAAACTAGGTTTCCTAAATCAGGAATGGGCGACTGCTTACAGCTCTAGACGCTCTCGATAGTCATAAACTCAGAAACAATAACAAAAGAACTGCATTGTAAGGAATTGCCTGTTCGGTGGCGCAGTCGTCTAAGTGCTGCATTCTGACCATTCGTCCGAGATGGGTCTCAGTTCGGATGCCTGTGAGGTATGGATGTTGTGTTTGACTTGCTGGCTCTCTCACTCCCATGGAACCGGTTTTCCTAAACTGGGGACGGACGATTGCCTATTAGACCATCGAGTTGCTCACAGTGGTCGTTAAACACCCAAACAAAAATAAAATTATAAAGAACTAAAAAGCTTCCAGAAAAATCAACGAAAGGAGAGAAAAATGATTTAAAACTTGTTTGCTTTTGCAATAGCAGCTGTTTCTTTGTTGCGATATCATATCGTGCTTCCAGAAACACAACACCTACTGGTGTAGTTTCATTCTGCTATTATATACGGCGTAAGGTTCTATGAACATCCGTAAGTCCTTTAGCATAGAGCATTCTCTTTCTTCAAAGCCATCGAAATTACATCTGAAAAAAAATTTTCTCGACGTATGCTTTTTGTTCATGTTCTCGGTTACGGAAACTTCTACGATTTTGTATTGCTCATCTTGGTCAAACCAGACACCACACTCAAATGTAGGTATCTTAAGTTGGATCCACCTAAAACCTTTCCCCTATGTTTTCAATGGTTAAAACTTCTGCAGACATTTTCTTTGCAGCTAATGTATTTCCAAGAACGAAAATGTGGAAATACATCAGTTGCGAAGAAAACGTCTACAGAAGTTTTTACAATTGCAGTCGTTCTAGAAGCACAACTGTGAGTTCAAAGTGCTAAACTGCCCCCCCCAGGCACCAGATTTTAACCTAACTGATACCGGATTTTAACCTAACTGAATACCTGTAGGCTGCGATTGAGAGAAATCTTCCTATAGCGAACATTCGGCAATTGACTGGCGCTATCACATCCGCTTGGCTGAACTTACCTGTAGAAAGATATTAGTACTTTCTTGAATCCATGTAACATCGAATCGAGGCTATTTTAAAGACCAATGACGTCCGAACATGTTATTGAGTAGGAGTCCAAATAATTTGCACATTCAGTGTACATCAGTAGCATATAAGGGTGTTACAATGTTCGATCGAATACACAATTTATTCGCCTAGGCCGCATGACAGCTGATACCATGAATTTCGAAGACACCAGGAAACGTCAAGAAGGAGCCATAGTTAAGGAATTTTGCTGCCGTACATATATGTCATTGTTATCATTGTCAAACGTTATAAACACAATGCTGGACGAATGTCTCCCCAAGTTTCTTTCACAACGGTCTGTCTTGAGCCAGTCTCCTCCATGTCACTCCGGCATTCTTTTGAACTTCATTCACCCAGATCGCACCCACGGAGGGGGTTTGGGGGCTTAAGCCCCCTCCAAGGAGATTAAGAACGAAGTACGTCACAAATTAAACATTCAAAAATATTATTTTACATGTTCAAAAAATCACATAGTGTCTGGCATAGTGTCTTCTGTTACATGGGGTCTTCTTCCCAAAGCCACAAAGAGATTAAGAGCGACGTACGTCACAAATTAAACACTCATAAATATTATTTTACATGTTCAAAAAAGTATATATTGTCTTCTTCCCAAAGCCCCAAAGAGATTAAGAGCGACGTACGTCACAAATTAAACATTCAAAAATATTATTTTACAATTTCAAAAAATTACATAGTGTCTGACATAGTGTCTTCTATTACATGGTGTCTTTTTCCCAAAGCCCCAAAAAGATTAAGAGCGACGTACGTCACAACCGTATGCAAACTATAGGCGTACACTCTATATTTGTACACACATTGTGTACGCATACTATATATATACAGCCCCCTGCAAAAGAATTCCTGGGTGCGCAACTGCTCGGTATCCAGCTTTAAATTTCGGTTACCCATCGGTGGTTGGTTCTTCTGCCAATATGTCCATCTAATTGCCATTTCAGGGATTTTACTCTGATCATGGCGTCTTCCACTCTTGCAATTTTCCGTATTGTAGCGTAAAATCCATTTGATGGTGGCAGGTATTAAACACGCATCCTTCTTCTCAGGAGCCGAATGCTTTCCCAATTAATCTACAATGACGGCATTTTTCCCTGGAACTTGCCGTCTTGATGTGTATGTCACCTGTGAGGTAGGTACGTCACATGTATCCTACTTTGAGAAAGGCATGAGACGGAATCGTAGGTTTCCGTGTCAGCTGGAAGGCCACGGTTGAAGTAACTCTCTGTAGAAGAAGGAATTCTCACTATTTCTAGATGATGTGTGAAAGAAGCATCACACATTTTCCGAAGTACCTAACAGCCAAGAGGTTCATTTTACATCCGGGCGCCAATATAGCGTAAAAGCTATTTGCCGGTGGCGCATATCGTATCCACATCCTTCTGCTCCGGAGCCTAATGCTTTCCTAATTAAACTACACCGGCAAAGTTCGTCACTGCAACTTTGGCGTCTTGACATGTGCTGAGGAAGGTATATCACATTATCCACACGTTCATTTTCTTATTTTTGGTTACACAAATCAAGCATCTCTGCGTGCATTGTTCAGTTGTCTACAGTCCTGGAAGGATGCATTTATCTTTTAGGACATAATGGTATATTGATCTTGAAAATTGTACAGTTTCTTTCAAAGCTCTCAAACCAAGTATTATACGCCTATTAATGTCTTCATTAATGTGACCCTGGCTTGATATATCTTGTTCAGTGTAACTGTAGGTATTGGTTACCTCCAGCTTTTCTACATCCATCGATAAATGTTCGTTTCCTGTAAAAGTATTGTACATCAGTTTTGTTTTCTGAAATGTATTTGATTAATTGATAGGGCAGATGTAAATTTAACCGATACCTATATTTACCTTGGGCAAATGATATCAAGGGAAGTCCATATTGATAAAAACATTAATCGGTGCATAAAACTTGGTTGGAGTTTTTTGAAGAAACGGTATAATTTTCAAGAGAAATTTGCCATTATGTCTTAAAAGTCAGTGCATCCTTCCAGTTCTTATATACGGAGCAGACATACAAAGACTGCAGACAACTGAAAGAGGCATGGAGAGATGCACGCTTGGTGTAACCATAAGAGATAAGAAGAGGAACTCGTGGATCAGGAAAATGACAAGAGTAGAAGACATGATGATTAAAGTAAAATCCCTGAAATGGCAATGGGATGGACATATTGCTAGAAAAACGGACCACCGGTGGACAACTGAATTATTAGACTGGACACCAAGGGATAGAAAAATATTCAGAAGAAGACTCAAATATTGCTGGAGAGAGATGGAGGAGACAGGCTTAAGACAGAATATTGTAGGAAAAAGTTGGAGGAACCTTCATCCAGCAGGGGTTTATAAGGTTGACAATGATATACACATGTGTAAATAAATGGATGCATATTTCCCTGGAAAAGACCCAGAAGAAGACCACATGGAAGATGGGTGGATGAAATTCGAAAGTATGCGGGAGCGACATGGAGGAGACTGGCACAAGACAGACCGTTGTGGAGGAAACTTGGGGAGACCTTCGTCCAGCAGTGGATTGATAATGGTTGACAATGATGATGATGATTTCCCTGTATATTTAAGTCTACAATGGATGAGCGTGAAATATATATTAGGGGTATGCAAAAGTTTCCGCAGCCCCCGCTAGCGGGCGCTGTAGGGGTCTAACCGGCAGGCCACCCGTGCTGGCATTTCGTAAATAAAGCCAACCCTGGCGGTCGATAAATTTTATTTGCGGCACTGTTTGTTATTCATGTTTAATTTAGGGAAAAGTGCGAATGAATCATACGGTTCAATATATCAGGGGTATGGCGAAGCGGTTATGGGTGAGCGGACGTGTCGAGAATGGTTTGTCAGGTTTAAGAAAGGTGATCTAAGCTTGGAAGACAACCCACATGCAGGTAAACCGCAGGAATTCGCAGACGAGGAGCTGGAATCGCTGTTGCAAGACGACGCCACACAATCGACCACGCAACTGGCGAAACGTTTGAAAGTGGCTCAATCAACGGTAGAACGGTCTCTACAAGCGTTGGGGAAGATCCAGAAGATTGGTAAGTGGGTTCCGCATATTTTAACGGAGCGTAATATTGGTCAACGATTGGGCATCTGCATGTCGTTGCTGAAGAGGTCTTAAGAGAGGAATTTCTTGTGAAAGGTTGTCACCGGGGATGAAAAATGGATCTATTGCGACAACCCCGTACGCAAGCGATCCTGTGTCGACCCAGGCCAGCCATCAACATCCACTGCAAAACAGGATATCCTCAGGGAAAAGGTTCTGTTGTATGTGTGGTGGGATATGCACGAAGTGCTGTACTTCGAACTGTTGAAACCGGGCGAAACAATCACTGCACAACGATATAGCGATCAGTTAATGAAACTGAACTCCACAATCGAGCAAAAATGCCATGGACAGGTAAAGGACGCAGCCCAATCATCCTGTTACACGATAATGCTACACCACATGTCGGTGCCACCACGAAATCAACCCTTAAACAGTTACAATGGAAGGTTTTAACGCACCCGACTTACTCCCCGGACATTGCACCCTCAGATTTTCATATGTTTCGTTCTATGCAACATGCCCTTGCCCAACTACGGTTCATCACAGTTCCAAAGGTAAAAAATTCGTCACTGCATTCTTCAGCTCAAAACCCGAGTGCTTCTATCACAGGGGCATCCATTTGTTGCCTGAAAAATGGCAATATGTCATTGATGCTAACGGCCAATATTATATTCATTATTTGGGTTGCAATCTTCGGCAGATTTATTTGTTTCTTGGGTTTTGAGCAACATATTTCCTATTTTTTTCTCATGTTTCTTGATCGAAATTATTATGAATTTATTTATTCATACAACTCTATTAATAAAATGCGTTTGTTGTGTTAAGAAAACAGAAAAAAAAACCAATATGAATAGAATTCGATCTAAAGATTTTTTTGATGAACGGTATTAATTGATTTTAACCATGGGTTGCTGTAAAGTTTGCGTGGAATTCAGTTATTACTCAAAACACAAAAATTCTGAGAAAGGTTCGAGTTATTGCAATACTAATAACAGCTTTATATATATTTGATGCTAGACGCTTCTAATCATGTCCCTCACTCAATGCTACATCCTTTTAGTAACAGCATCTTTCTGTTTTCTACGGATTAATTTGAATATTTTAATGTGGTTCAAATTTTTAAGTAACCAGTTCTTGTATTTAATGAAAACTTTTTTCACTGGTACTCGAAACTGAAATCCTACCATACTCGCCGAAACATTTCTGAGAAAAAAAAAATTATAACGAAGGTGATTTAAAACATTTCTGAAGAATTTTTTTTTCTAAAGAAAAAAGTGATTTAAAACATTTCCGAAGAATTTTTTTCTAAAGAAGAAAGTGATTTAAAACATTTCTGAAGAATTTTTTTTCTAAAACAGGTGATTTAAAACATTTCAGAATAAAAGTTTTTCTAAAGACGAAGGTGTTGTATGCCGCCATTTTTCTTGCCCTTAAAATAGCTTTCATTACAGAGATCACTGGTTTATCGCTTAACAAAAAGAAATCACATAATTGGTCTGTTGATTGTGTTAACAAAAAAGCAACGAGAAGACATGCATTTCATGTGAAATAGCAGCTGAAAAATTGGTACGGTTTCTACCCACTCTCCTGCGAAAACAATTTACGGAACACCAAAAATTGTGCAGGCTCTAGCAGGGATGTTTTTGACTTTATCTTTGAAACAAAAGGAAAAAAAAAACATTTTGTGCTTAATAAGAGGAGACTGTATGGAAAGGAAAAAATAGTTAAATATAATAAATTGCACTTTTGCGCTATTATCATTTAAGTCAATTTTATGTTTTCCAAATTCTTCACTTTTGAAGATCGGCGTCACGCGCTTCCGTCAATTGAAAGAAGGGTGCGGTTCCCAAATGTGAAAATTTCAAGGTCGGCTTTGTCTCACTACTATCAATTTAACAATTGTTACGTTTCTTAAACTCTTGAAATTTAAAATTGATTTAAACGTGGCGTCTCTATGTGCTAACCAATTTTTGATTGGTAACCTACAAGCCCAGCTTATGCGCGAGCCTTAATCGTATATAAAATAGCAGATTTTACTTATGATCCCGATCTGTTTGATTATCGGAATATAATTTGGAAAACTACTCTTTAAAACTTGCAGTAAAGAATATTTTCCAACAGCAGTGGTTAGAATTTAGTATCTTTACCGTAGAAAGTGATAAGAAAGTTCGATAAGGGATTTTACATGACAAAAACAATAAATCTTTAAAATATTACTGACACATTTCTTGCAAACAAATTATAAAGATATTAATCCTTGCAGGCTGGATGAGTTTTTGATTTTGTTTGAAACTTTGTATTGTAATAAAAACCTTGATAACAATAAATACTTTTTGCAGATTAGAAATTATGTCAATGCTGATTTAACTTCTTCTCAAAAGTTTACACGCCTAATGAGATCGTTAAAGTTTACGGTGTCCAGCACACAGCCCAATATTATCTTCTTGTTCTTTCGATAAAATAGTTTGAAATCCCAGATGTGCTATTCAATGAAAAAAATGAGTACAAGTTAATAAATGAGAATCGACAAAATATGCATCTGGAATGTCCTAAAATAACGTTGAAGATAAGGCTCCCTTCCTTCTATCTGCTATTGGAATTTTAGAGGCAGCGCAGAGATGTTAATTAGGGTAGTTAACCACAGTGTCTAAAAATAGACACCCATGAATAAAGATAACTTCATGGGCATCACATTGGAGCATCAGCTGTTGATGCGGCACAATGATGCGGATGAGATGGGTCGATAACAGCTGCATAGCTACAGAACACACGGGGGTTAAAAAAGATGGAGAAGCAAGTTAAAGGGTGACGCAGACGAATAAATTGGGGGGGCGGAAAAAGAGGATGAGCACTAGTAGCTCAAAGGGATTCGGATGCGGGATCTACACGTACTGAGAAGAGGATGCGGACGGGTGCGCAGGAGCAAGGGGGAAAGTAGTCAGAGGTCCTGAGTGGCTGTTGGGAACAGAGCACGTGCACCGTCCGTGCTGCTGGAGGCCGCTGAATGAACGCCAGGATAGCATCGATTCCACTATGACGTCATTCCATTGACGGCCTCAGCCTCATTCAAGAGATTCGCACTGGGGGAGAAAAAAAACAAAGCTCTGGAGCCACTGGCGCCAGCGAAGTCCACGCACGAAAAGCTCATGGGACGAGAAGTGGATAGAAGGAAAGAAAGAAAGAAAGAAGAAGAGATCGAGAGAGAGAGAGAGATGCTAGGGGGTGGGGAATCAGCCTTTGCGTAATTCCGGCGGGGTGTTGCATGGCAGAGATAATTATGCATGAGATTGTCCGACATGTTTTGTTATCTTGAGAGCCTTTCAAAGAGAGGGGATGTCAGTCGGAAGAATGATAATTACAACAGAGATCCTTTATCAATTACATTAGGGACGGCTTCCATTAATTAGAGGACATTTCCAGGCGTGTGGTTTAGAGTATCACCTAAATAAATGGAAGCATATAGTCGAATGCTGCGCCTGTAAAAACTCGTTTCCTCTTTCGATAGTTTTCCTTCCTGCTTTCGGCAAATTTAGGAAATCGAAATTTAACAACTAGAAAGGAAGAAAGAAAGACTAGGTAGTTGCATGCCGATTAAACCTTTTAAAAAAGAAATACACACACAGACGCACGCGCGCGCATGCACAAGCATAAGCACACACATATATATATATATATATATATATATATATATATGTACTCTGACATGTTATAAAAAATTATTAATTAATGATAAATGCTGAATTAGATTTTATGGTCAGCTCGAAAGGTTCTTGTTTTTATATACTCTGACATATTATAGAAAATTATTAATGTATGATTAATGCCAAACTCAAGTTCATGGTCAACTCAAAATGTTCGTCTTGATTTCTTTTCTTATTTTGCTATTTAACTTAGACTCAAACATCAGGCAACTCTAGGGCCAGTAGGCCTGTCCCTGACTTACAGTCTTTGGTTCCAGCGAAGTAAGAGAGCCAGGAGCATCGGATATAGTAAATTATGGATTAATGATTAATTCTAAATCAGAGTTCATGGTTAACTTGAACATTAGTTCGAGAACATTTCCAGGCATGTGGTTGAAAGCATATAGTCGAATGCTGCGCCTGTAAAATCTCGTTTCCCCTTTCGAGAGTTTTCCTTCCTGCATTCGGCAAATTTAGAAAACCGAAATTTAACAACTAGAAAGGAAACAAGAAAGGCTAAGTAGTCATATGCCGATTAAACCTTTTAAAAAAGAATACACACACACATATATACTCTGGCATGTTTTATAAAATAATTAATTAATGATTAATGCTAAATTAGATTTCATAGTCAGCTCGAAAGGTTCTCCTGGATTTTTATATACTTTGATATAACAGAAAATTATTAATTAATGATTAATGCTGAGTTCAAGTTCATAGTCAACTCGAAAGGTTCCTCTTGATTTCTTTTCTTATTTCGGTGTTTTACTGAGACTCAGATCCGTGCAACTCTAGGGGTAATAGGCTAGTCCCTGATTTAGAGCTCCTGGTTCCAGGGAACGAAAAGAGCCAGGGGCATCTGATATAGAAAATTATGGTTTCATGATTAATACTAAATCGGAGTTCATGGTCAACTCGAACGGTTCCTCTTGTTTGTTAGTTTTTTTTTCTTGTTTCGGGGTTCAACCGTGACTCGAACCCAGGCAACTCCAAGGCGTATAGGCGTGTCAATGATTTAAGGCCCCTGGTTCCAAGGAAGAAAGAGAGACAGGATCATCCGACACTGAAATTATTAATTAATGATTAATGCTAAATCGGAGTTCATTATCAACTGGAACTTTCTCTGTCGTTTCCTTCTTTTTTTCTTTTTTTCGGGGTTTAACCGGGACTCGAACCCAGGCAGCTCTAAAGGTTACAGGCCCATTCCTGATTTAGTGCCCCTGGTCACAAGGAAGGAAGATACGCAGGGCCATCCGACATAGAAAATCATTAATTAATGGTTAATACTAAATCGGAGTTCATGTCAACTCCAACGGTTCCCCTTGTCCTTTTTTTTCTCCTTTCTGAGTTAAACTGAGACTTGAACGCGGGCAACTCTAAGGGCTATAGGACCGTCCATGATTTAGGGTCCCTGGTTAAAGGAAAGAAAGAGAGCCAGGATCATCTGACACAGAAATTATTAATTAATCATTAATAATAAATCAAGGTTCATGGTCACCTGGAAATGTTTCTCTTGTTTCGGGGTTTAACTGAGACTCGAACCGGGACAACTGTAAGTACTAAATGTTCATCCGTGGCTTAGGGCCTCCGCTTCCAGGGAAAGAAAAGAGCCAGAGTCATCCGACAAGCATCCCATAAATTCATCAAACGGGACTCGAACAGGCGGATGAGGAATTTCTGCATCGGTCGGCTTCGGATCAATCCTCAAGGACGACCGATCCGAAGTTCGTATTTCAGAGAGTTCGAGAGGTTAGTAACAAGATTTGTTAATCCAGAAAGAGAAGATAAACTACTACAAGAATAATTAAATAACAAGGAACTGTACACCAACTGTACTTAAATAGTCTAACTATACCAGTACTCCAAATTTTCTTGGTTTAGAATAGAAATAAAAGTTTCCAAGCTTTTGCACATCAACCAGATGGCTTTTTCAAGGAAAGTAGAAAACCAACTGCTGCCTAATTTCCTTGAAAAAGCCATGAAAAAAGCCTTGAAAAACGCTGATTTTTTCCCAACCAGTTCAGTACACTATGGAAAACACTGCTTACATTGAGTATTTTTAATTATGCACTGAATACGTTTAGATAGCGTAAATGCATTGTCTTCCCCGCCACATTTTTAGTAGGCGTAAATGCATTCTCTTTTCCGCCGAGTATTTTCAAAGGCGTAAATGCATTCTCTTTTTCGCCGAGTATTTTCAAAGGCGTAAATACATTCTCTTTTCCGCCGAGTATTTTCAAAGGCGTAAATGCATTCTCTTTTCCGCCGAGTATTTTCAAAGGCGTAAATGCATTCTCTTTTTCGCCGAGTATTTTCAAAGGCGTAAATGCATTCTCTTTTCCGCCGAGTATTTTCAAAGGCGTAAATACATTCTCTTTTTCGCTGAGTATTTTCAAAGGCGTAAATGCATTCTCTTTTCCGCCGAGTATTTTCAAAGGCGTAAATACATTCTCTTTTTCGCTGAGTATTTTCAAAGGCGTAAATGCATTCTCTTTTTCACCGAGTATTTTCAAAGGCTTCTCTTTTTCGCCGAGTATTTTCAAAGGCGTAAATGCATTCTCTTTTCCGCCGAGTATTTTCAAAGGCGTAAATGCATTCTCTTTTTCGCCGAGTATTTTCAAAGGCGTAAATGCATTCTCTTTTTCGCCGAGTATTTTCAAAGGCGTAAATGCATTCTCTTTTCCGACGAGTATTTTCAAAGGCGTAAATACATTATCTTTTTCGCTGAGTATTTTCAAAGGCGTAAATACATTCTCTTTTTCGCTGAATTTTTTTAGGAAGCGTAAATACATTTTCTATTTCACTGAATTTCTTATGAGGCGTAAATGCATTATCTTTTTCGCTGAAGTTTTTGTTCTAACAATATGCAATGAAATACTGTTTTCATGTCGGAAATGGTTCAATGATCACAATATCGAATTCTCGAGTGTTAATTACACCCGAGAATTCGATGTCATCTTTCTTGTTATTTTTTTTACTATCTTACAGCAGAGCGCAGCGTAACTGTGAAAAGTATCTCTCAGCCCAAAAAATATCGAGCTTCTGAACATAATTCTACTATAAATATCTTGAAGATAATAAAGTATTTTCATGATGTCATTTCTGTTCTTCACATGTTGTTTTGTTATTAAAAGTTTGACGAGAAATATTAGAGCTCTTCCAATAATATTTTATAACAACTATAGTCCTGTAGAAGAATTTAGACTGTAATCTCATCATCACTTCACCTTCAGAGTCGTCCGTTTAATGACTCCTTCTTGCGTCTCTTTCCTTCCACCAACGCAAAGTCAGAAAGAGATTCATAACCCAAACTCGCTCGGTTGCTTCCATCGGAATCGGGTTATTTCTTCTTTCTCCATCGCATGCTCTGTTCTAAAAAGTGTTAAATTTGAAAACAAATTATTGCCCGTATGCATTGCTGCTGGGGCAAATCAGTCGCCATCTGTAGGATGTCTTAAATTTATGTAATATCACTTTTTCATGGTGAGTATCGAATACAGAGGTTCACATTCTTTGAAAGTACTTTAATATTTAAGATATGTATATTATTGCACCACGTGACTAATTGCATAACCAGTTATTACGAATATTTCCAAAATTCGTTCAAAAAGTAGTAGATCATTAATAACAAGGAACTGTACACCAATTATAGTTAAAATAGTATAACTATACACTAAAGAGCAATTGAATTCGAGACAGCTGGCGTTATGCAAATGTGGCACTGTGGGCGGCCCTGTAAACGTAAACTACATGACGTATGCAGCGATTCGACAATATAAGGAGTGATGCAACGGGAATCAGTATAGTCGGACGCAGTACGGGTAAGACAAAGGATCTAAGCGCATTTGATCGTGGGCAAATTGCGAGGGCCCGACGAATGGGTCACTCCATCTCGAAAGTCGTGCAGGCACTGGGATTTCCACGAGCCACTGTGTCACGGGTGCACCGTCAGTACATCGAATCCGGTAAAACCGTCCCTGCAAGGGCCAACTGCCGTGGACAACAGCATGTGGATGAGCGGGGTTATCGTCGGCTAGCTCGCATTGTAACAGCGGATAGACGGGCCACAGTGCAAGAAATCAGTCGGAAATTTAACGCTGGTGGACAAAAAACGTGTAAGCAGCCACACCATCCAGAACCATCTCCTCGCTATGGGGTACAGAAGCCATCGTCCCACGAGGCTACCGCTGCTGACCGCACATCACGGGGTGCAAAGATTAGCATGGGCACGAGAACATCGCCACTGGACCCTAGACATGTGGAAAAATGTTGTCTGGACTGATGAGTCGAGATTCACGTTGGTACATGCGGATGGCAGGATACGAATACGGCGCAAACCACATGAAGCGATGGATCCTTCTTGCCAGCAGGTTACTCTTCAAACTAGTGGGGGTGGCATTCTCGTCTGGGGACTATTTACGTGGACTGAAATGGGACCCCTGGTACGTGTGACATCGTCCCTCACAAGTAAACATTACCGGTATATCCTGGACTACCATTTGCTCCCGTTTGTGTGTCTTCAACATCCCACTGGGGACTTCATCCTGCAACAAGACAATGCACCGTGCCATCGCTACCGAATTGTATCCCAATGGTTGGATGAACACCTCGCTTCCTTGGCCAGCTAAATCACCTGACCTCAATCCCATCGAGCACATCTCGGATGCCATCAAGATAGATGTTCGAGGCTCTGACCCCCTCCATCAAATCTTCGTGAACTGTGGGTGCTTGTTCAGGGGTCGTGGATCCGTATGGCTTCCCAACGCTTCCGGTGTCTTGTCGAGTCCATGCCGAGACGAATCGCCGCCGTCATCAGGGTGAAATGTGGTGCTACACGTTACTAGACAGGTATCTCTAATTTAATTGCTCTTCAGTGTACTAGTAACCCGAATTTCTTGGGGTAAAATATAAATCAAAGTTTCCAAACTTTCGCACATCAACCAGATGGGTTTTTCAAGGACGGTAGACAGCAAACTACGAACTGAATAATAGAACGCTTCAACGATATGAACGCCGTGGCTGGACTTGGCAATAAACGAACAAATGCGAAGTAATTATTCATTCAAAGATCCGAGGCGTCATGTTCGTTTAGCACGCGGAATCATGGAAGGAAAACAATTGGGCATTCACTATATGAAGAACTGGTTCCTAACTCGTGGAAACTCCAGCGAGACGCTGTCATTACATGATTACCTGTTCGTGATGATCTACAAAGTTTCTCGAATGGCAGTGGATTTTGCGGTGAAATTGGAAGCTAATTCCTTTACGTCATCCCACATAGAAATAGTGGACTTGGACTGGACTTCTCTGGATAGGGCCACTGTTACTTTACTATTCTTTATGTTCCTTTTCTGCTCGTTGATTCTAATTCTAAATAAACGTTTGATCATTCCAATGTAGTATCGCTTGGAGCCGTCCGGATATTGCAGAGGGATGGCATAAACACCAGCTTCATTGAAAAGCGGGGGCTTGTCAGTTTTTCCTCTAAGCATGACGTATAAAGGTGTAGAAGACCTGATGGTAACTTTACTAGTTTAATCGATGGATGCCTTAACCAGATAAAGAATACTGTGCAAGAAAGTGACAAAAAACAGGCTTTCAAAATTTCATTTAAGTTTTCTATGATTATATGAAAACGTCAAGCTATGGAAAGTTCCAAAATTTAAACCTCGATTCTTCTGAAAAGCGTTTATACACTTAAACAGGGACCACGTGTAAAGAGAAATATTCAAACTGATCCTGATATGCCATTTATTAAGCTTCTCTTTTTGGACTACCGTGTGCGGCTTTAGGGGCTGTGGGCAGTCATGAGGCAAGCATGCTATCTACGCCTCAATTCGAGACTCGATCCCGGCTCACTTGGGCCAACCCTTAGACCACTGAGCCACCTTCATGAAATTTGTTATAGCAATAAGAAAACACGGAATTTGACTGTAGACTCCAAAACTGACGGAAAACTACTTAACAAATAAAATTATTAATTCGTCTGTTGTCATTTGAGTTTCATGAACAGCAAATTGAGAGGCAAACTATGCAGTGTTTATTGATTAGAATGTCTTCGACTTAAAACATTACCTATCGTACTAACGGTCTGTGTTTCTTGTTGCACTCGAGTTTCTTAATTTTGTGCCACGGATAACTAGTATACAAAATCCTTAATTATACACTGAGCTAAATTAGGCGACCTTACTGCCAGAAAACAGTCATTTTAACTGACGAAATCAATCTTTTATTGACATTCAGGTACTTCGGTTCAATAATGTATCGAAGATAAGCAACAGCTGCATAATAAATAATTAGCAGCTCTATTTTTCACCGAAAGCCACAAACTGAACCTCTGTATCTTGAGTCTCCAAAATCTCCAAAAGAAAACGAAAAAAAAATTATTTACGTATATGCAGACGTAAACGTACAACGTAAAGCAACGCTAATCTTCTCAAACCACATTTTCGCTGCTCGCTTCACACATAATATATATTTAGTTCTTATCTTTTCAAACTCACACAATTCATTCACCCTGAGCTCAAGACTGCTGCCACAAAACATTCATTGAGTGCGATAAATATTACTTTAAGACTGAAACGCTTAATAAGAATGAACTCAAAATTTACATAGAGAAAGAAATTAAAAATGAAAGTTAAATTAGAGTATATATCATAATTAAAACTTTAATGTTTTAAGGCTGTCTTTGAATGAGTGTAACAGAAATTCTGTCCTATATCTGTTATGCAAATTCTTTTGTACACATTTTCTCGAAAATTATTACTTTGTAGTTTCGAGAACAAATAAAAACGACCCGTAGCTAATACGTCTCGCAGTTATTTTTCCGAAAAATTTGTTAGAATTTTTATTAAAATTCAATTTATCTGACTCGAAAGTATTCTAATTTGGCGCTAGATGGCGCCAGAAGTTAGCTGGGCAGCGGTTCTGTGTGGAAGAAACGAAATCATTCATTTCTGTCTGATGTGTTTAATTATCTAGGCCAAATAGAAATCAAAGAATGGGCACTGAAGTGAGATTGGAATCTTGTCTTCTATAGATCATCTTAAATTCAACTGTACGTTCACTTTTTGAAAAGAAAATGTGTACATTGCAAGAAAACACTTGAATTTGAGACAGAAACTAAGCCTACCTACTAAGCTCCACCCTCACACAATGTCATTGGTTAAAACGCAACAGCGCGTATTTTATCTTCTCATTTTGGAGCCAACGAGAGACCGTTTCCATTCTGAATATGGAAAGGTCTTCAGTCATTCGCTGACATCAACTTCTCGGACAATCCCTTAAGGCGTAAACGTCACGTCCAAGGAGTGATATTTTGCGCTATCTATCGCAAAAGATGAAGCCTAACACTCATTCAAAGACAGCCTTAAGTAGCTCAGCTGTCTGAACACTACACAAATCAGTTCTTAATAACTTCACTTTTAAGCGAATCGGGAGTCACTCAAATAACTTCAGAAAAGGTTACTTACCATTAGTCTTTATTCAGCAAAAAGTTCTTTAACACGACTCAGTCTTCAACAACATTAGCGAAAAATCCAATTATTTGTTAGAGAAGGTTTAACGAGAACCAAAAACACCAGCTCTAAATGTTAAATTCGCAGACGTCATGAAATCACAACTTCAAGTACTTCAACTACCGCAGCTGCTATTATATGATCATACTACCATCAATTTCACACACTGCTGCTCTTCAAATACTATATAATGTTCAGTTCTCATCAGACACATAAACACGTCATACGTTCAGACCTCAGTGTGTTGCCAACCATACTCTTGCGAGAGAGAAGATATCAAGTTAAGTTTGAGAAACCCAAAGGAGAACGATCACAAATTTACCTAGAGAAAGAAACTAAAAAGGAAAGTTAAATTACAATATGCGTCGTATATTGTAATTTAAATTTCCTTTTTTTTTTTTTTTTTTTTTTTTTCCCGTAGAATACTGGTTATTTCCAAACAGTTTAAAAGATATAATAAGGCTACAAAGATATGAAAATATAGAAAAAAAAAAAAAAAAAAAACGAATTTCCTTTTATTCTCTTTTCTCGTTTAACACCGGAAGTGTAACCATGACAAGCCCATGGCAGCTGTGAAAAGGTTTTTCCAAATTTTCATGGATTTAAATTATCCATTTTTCGCTTTTTGTTATACAATCTAAGAAAAGACATGAAACTACTTTTAACTCTCGGCATACAATCAAGGTGTAGACTGGTGACTATTAACTTAAAATAGACAAAGTTGTCAGCTGAAGGGCAACTGCTGTATCAGTGTATTTGCACAAGATAGTTTTTCCGTCAGTATCTTATAAAGGAAATGAATTTGTTTCACAAAATACTTCCTCCTTTCTTCCTCTCGCTTTTCACGAAAGACAAAAGCTCCTTAACTGAACTTTTCCAACCTTTGTTTAGCCCTGCAATGGCGCTGAATGGT
Organism: Macrothele yani; assembly: GCA_039090855.1. Taxonomy (NCBI): domain Eukaryota; kingdom Metazoa; phylum Arthropoda; class Arachnida; order Araneae; family Macrothelidae; genus Macrothele; species Macrothele yani. The sequence goes on along the minus strand of CM077010.1, from coordinate 164,822,492 downwards.
AAACTAAAGCTGCTCAATCTTATTCCTTCGGGAAGACACATGCTTAGTTAAATTTCGAATAATTGTTTCCGGAGAAATAGGCCCTAAATCCAGCCTGATGAAAACAGAGTATATTTAATCAAATCACGCGAAAGTAGATCTTGAAAGAGAGAATTGTAAATTCAGTTCACCACATCACGCCTTCAAATATATTTAAAGCGGAGAATGGAAATGGTGATCCCTCTGTGTGGATGAGATATGCAAACACTGCAGTGTTCTTAACCTTAAACCAGTTTATTTAAAACTGGGGTTGAATATTAACTTTCCTGTTTAGACACCATATCAGAGTAGATCTTAACACAATAGAACCCGCTTATAGAAAAGAGCTCGGAGACCAACCAAAACCCCGCTAAATCCGTTTTGGTGTGTAAAATACCACCATGTAGAAGTATCCATATGTAATTATATGCATATACATTCATTTTATACACTATATTGACGAAGGTCACCTGCAAGCGATATAGACAGCTGCTAACGGTATAGAAACAAGCCTACAGCTGACGGAGATCATATTGCACTCTGAGGTTGAGTGAAAATGTCGCGACGAGAGAGAACTGACTTTGAGAAAGGAAATATTGTTGGGTGTTATATTAGTGGGTTGTCCATAAGAGAAATCGAGAGGCGTTTAAACATACGCACCAACTGTTTTATATGTACTGAATAAGTGGAAAACACACGGCGTGCCTGAAGTAGCAAAACGTACCAGCAGACCAAAGAAAATCAGTGATAGATGACGTAGAAGCCTCAGGAGAGTCTTTACAGCTAATCGACGGAGTACTGCACAAGAGCTCAGTGTACAGGTGAGTAAAAATGCTAGAACCTCGGTATGTACATGTACCATTTGCCGGGGTTAATTCCATGAGTTACCGTGGTCGTGCGGCTTCTCATAAGCTTTTCATCTCCATTCGAAATACTACTCGTCGTTTAGCATGGTGTAAAAAACATTAATCGTGGACCGTATGTCAATGGAAACGAGTCCTACGGACTGATGAATCCAGATACATGATCCATCAGTCTGATGGCCGTGTGTGGGTATGGCGGCAGCAGAGGCAACGTTATTTACCACAGTGTACTGTTCCTATGGTCAAGTTTGGGGCTGGAAGTGTACTGGTGTGAGGGTGTTTTTCGTGGTATGGTTTCGGCCCATTGTTTATCGTGGACAAACCTGTTAACCAGCACGTCTACGTTGCTATTCTGGACAATTATGCCCTACCAACTTTGTGGCAATACTATGGAACCAAGCCTTGTTGGTACCAGCACGATAATGAACCGAGCTATGAAGCAAGGACTGTCACGGTGTTTTTGGACGACAATTCCGTATCGTGTGTCGACTGGCCAGCACAGAGTCCTGATCTTAATCACATAGAGCACCTACAGGATGAATTAGAGCGCCGCATAAGAAGTTTGGAACCAAAGCCTACCACTGGGCAACAGTTAGCTGCAGCATTATGTACTGAATGAAAGAGCATACTTATCGCTGTGTTCCAAAACCTTGTCGAAAGCATGTCTCTAAGGGTCAGTGCATGCATTAAGGCCAAAGGTGGTTTCAAAATATCTTTATTCAAGGTAGAAATCAGGAGACCGACACCGTACTGATGTATGTCAATAAATGCTATGTTGTGTTTCTCTTCTAGGTGTCCGGTGACTTTTGTCAATATAGTGTATATCCATAATAATCATACTTGAAAGTAATTATTTAACTGCAGTAGTACAGATTAAAATAAAATAAGCACTTAGATGAATACAAACACTGTAAGAAAACTTTTTAAATTCATGAGCTATTTTCGTGATTCATTTCGTGAATTAACAAAGCATATTTCTGATATAACCTTTTCCGGAAAATAATTGGGGGGAAAACCTAAATTACACAGATTTTTCGTACTCCAAAAAAAAAATCTGAATTTTTAGAAACCTTTCAGTAATTCTTCTTATACAGTGACGGAAAAAAATCCCAACACCAAGAAGGATTTGTGTTAGATAAACGACAGTTGGTAGGCGGTGAGGGTACATCTGTAAGATGACGTCTATGCAAATTTCGCGCTCGGCGCATACGTTTGGCGCTAGTAGCGCCCCTCGGAACATGCAAAGCAGGTTTGCTGTAAACACGGGTGAGCGTTAGTTATCGTTGAGATTCGACGTAGTGTGTTGATGTTAGTCAAGAATGCCTTTAAGAAGACGAAGAAGCCATTATCAATAGCTCACGGAGTTTGAACGAGGTCGTGTAATAGGGCTACGAGAAGGTGGATTTTCTTTCCGCAATATTGCAGAACGACGTGGCAGGAATGTAGCCACTGTTCATGATTGTTGGCAGCGGTGTTCAAGGGAAGGTACTGCCTCAAGAAGACCAAGTTCCGGCCGGCCACGTGGCACTACTGAGAGGGAAGACCGCCGTGTACGGCGTATGGCCGTGGCGCATCGTACCGCGTCTGTGGCAGCACTTCGAGCTGCAGTTGCCACCACAGTGACACAACGAACTGTTACAAATCGGTTACTTGAAGGACAGCTCCGAGCCAGACGCCCAGTAGCGTGCATTCCACTTACTCCAAACCACTGCCGTTTGCGACGTCAGTGGTGTCAAGCTAGAGCTCATTGGAGGACGGATCTGTTGTGTTTTCTGATGAAAGCCGGTTCTGCCTGGGTGCCAGTGATGGCCGTGTGTTGGTTAGAAGGAGGCCAGGTGAGCGCCTGCAACCAACCTGTCAGCGGCTGAAACACACTGGACCTACACCTGGAGTTATGGTCTGGGGAGCAATTTCCTATGATAGTAGGAGCACTCTCCTGGTTGTCCCACGCACCCTGACGGTACGTCGGTCTGGTGATTCAACCTGTTGTGCTGCCATTCATGAACAGCATTCCAGGGGGTGTTTTCCAACAGGATAACGCTCGCCCGCATACCTCTGTTGTAGCCCAACACGCTCTACAGAGTGTCGACATGTTGCCGTGGCCTGCTAGATCACCAGATCTTTCACCAATCGAGCACGTATGGGACATCATTGGACGACAACTCCAGCGTCACCCCCAACCAGCATTAACCGTCCCTGTATTGACCGACCAAGTGCAACAGGCATGGAACTCCATTCCACAAACTGACATTCAGCACCTGTACGACACAATGCACGAACGTTTGCGTGCTTGCATTCAACATTCTGGAGGTTATACCGGCTATTAATGTACCAGCATTTCACAATTAAAATGGCTCTTCTCGCGCTTACAATAAGCTGTGATCTTGAAGCCTTAATCGATTAAATATGTTACCTATACACATGTATTGGCGCCATTTCACTCCTCTACAGCTATTTTTTGGTGGTGTTGGGATTTTTTTCCGTCAGTGTATATTAACGGTAAAATTCTGTGCTCTTTTTGTGTATCCACATGACGGAAAAACTTCGTTCTCACTTTTTCCGTATCCATATGACGGAAAATCTCCGTTCTCACTTTTTCCGCATGCATAAGACGGAAAATCTCCGTTCTCACTTTTTCCGCATGCATATGACGGAAAATCTCCGTTCTCACTTTTTCCGCATGCATATGACGGGAAATCTCCGTTCTCACTTTTTCCGCATGCATATGACGGGAAATCTCCGTTCTCACTTTTTCCGCATGCATATGACGGAAAATCTCCGTTCTCACTTTTTCCGTATTCATATGACGGAAAATGTCCGGTAATAGGAGCGATTCGCAGGAATGTACTTGAGGTTTAAATACCTGTTACATTTTAGTCATCTGTCGGAGGACCTGATTTTAAATTTCTGTAGCGTGGTCTGATATTATGGATAGCATTGCATAAATTTTTGGTTATTGTGGCACCTGATATTACTTATTCTTACCCCAATTTCTGCAATATTTCTCGCATGTTAAAGGAAAAATTAATGCACCAACTATAGTACATTGTGTTACCGTAAAAGACCGGGTACTTAAATTATCGCACAGGTGATTGTGTGATGTCTGTATGTTCGTCTGTGGACCCCTTTAATACAAAAGCCATTATAGCTATCCACAGTAAATTTTATATTTAGGAGTTTTGTGAAATAATGATATACGAGTAAAACAGTACACTTCATCTTTCTTAAAGAAAACTGAAAGACATTACCACCTTGAAAAGGCTTCGCGTTCCAAAGCATTCTCATGCTTCGAAAAATCACAATTAAAAACATACAAATTTGTAATAATTCCTCCTATATAAAAACTGATTACAAACTTATTCACAAAAATAATAAGCTCCGACAGTAAACAAAAGGACTAATGCCCCCGCATTAGTAACAAAAATTATTTCCAGTATCAAGAGATTAGAGTTCTACCTTATACGTGACTTTCTGTCTCAACAGCAGCACGCGCGGCTTCTGTTGAAGACGATCGTGCTTCGAAACCTACCAGAGGCAAATAATGGAAAGGATTTTTGCTAACTTCGTACGTCCTTAAAAAGAGTGCTGAAAAAGTTGTTTGCGAAATTTCTGTATAAATATAAGGAAAGCCGAAACGGACTTTTCTGAAAAAAACAGAATTACTAGAAACTGAAGTTCCGTCAAAATGATGAAGTTAGAAGACACGGAAACTCTTAAAAATGGAAATTTCATTAAGGTGGTTCCACCTAAAATCTCTGCCCTGTGTTTCTAATGGTAAAACGTCTTTACATATTTTCTTCGCAATTACGGTATTCCCAAGGATGAAGATTTGCACATCGATAAAACTAACTTTACGTTATAGTATGGGATACGTAATAGCGAAAACATAACCATAATTAAGCAATCCAACATGTGTTCGTCAACTGACGTCATCAGTGTACAGGTCGCGTCATCTATTAGCAGGTCTGAACATTACTCAAAGAAAAATAATTGATTTTTAATATAATTATGGTTATGTTTAAGTACCCCATGCTATAACTTAAAGTTAGTTTTATCGATGTGCAAATTTTCGTTCTTGGGAATACAGTAATTGCTTCGAAAATATGTAAAGAAGTTTTATCATTGGAAGCATAAGGCAGAGATTTTAGGTGGAACCACCTTAAAATACGGATACCTGCCGTCTACTCTACTGCTCGTTATTTTCAGAAATTTTACGTGAATTCACACTACTTAAATACAAGTACAACTGAAAGATCAGTTACGGGACGTAAAAACTTTATCTTAACATAATGCAAGCTTTCGCTTCCAATCGGAATCTTCATCAGGAAGCAGGAAATATAAATAGACAAAACAAAATCAGAGCGGGAATGCGGTTTAAATATGATAAAAAAGTCAAACGGGAGCTCGAGTGCTCACAAACTCACAATCACCATGTTGCTCAAGACGGGCGCGCTTGCTATATGCCCATAATTTTGTTCCAAATCAGAGAGAGTTCCATCGTGATGTCAGTGTTGCAGGATTCATGGTGCCTAAGGACTTTAATAGTTTCTTGTACAGGCCTAGATCTTCGTCCATCATAAGAGGCTAACATGCGCAAATCAGAACAAATAGGTACGTATTCCAGGCTGGCAGCATCCTGAGCTAGAGCCGTGCTCACTTTGTTATTCCTTACGTCACGCTAGTGCTCTTTCATACGGACCTTAAATGACCTATTGATAAGCAATTGAATTAGAGACAGCTGGCGTTATACAAATGTGGCGTGGTGGGCGGCCCTGTAAACGGAAACGACATAACTTATGCAGCGATCCGACAATATAAGGAGTGATGCGGCTGGAATCAGTAAGAGTCGGACGCAATATGGGTAAGACGAAGGATCTAAGCGCATTTGAACGTGGGCAAATTGTCGGGGCCCGACGAATGGGTCACTCCATCTCGGAAGTCGTGCAGGCACTGGGATTTTCACGAGCCACTGTGTCCATGATGCACCGAGAGTACATCGAATCCGGTAAAACCATCCCTGTAAGGGCCAACTGCCGTGGACAACAGCGTGTGGATCAGCGAGGTCATCGTCGGCTAGCTCGCATTGTAACAGCGAATAGATGGGCCACAGTGCAAGAAATCACTCGGCAATTTAACACTGGTGCACAAAAACGTGTAAGCAGCCACACCATCCAGAGCCATCTCCTCACTATGGGGTACATAAGCCGTCGTCCCACGACGGTACCGCTGCTGACCGCACATCACAGGGTGCAAATATTAGCATGGGCGCGAGAACATCGCCACTGGACCCTAGACATGTGGGAAAATGTTGCCTGGACTGATGAGTCGAGATTCACATTGGTACATGAGGATGGCAGGATACGAGTATGGCGCAAACCACATGAAGCGATGGATCCTTCTTGCCAGCAGGGTATTCTTCAAGCTGGTGTGGATGGCATTCTCGTCTGGGGACTGTTTACGTGGACTGAAATGGGACCCCTGGTACGTGTGACATTGTCCTTCACAAGTCAACTTTACCGGGATATCTTGGACAACCATTTGCACCCGTTTGTGCGTCTTCAACATCCCACTGGGGACCTCATCCTGCAACAAGACATTGCACCGTGCCATCGCTCCTGATTTGTATCCGAATGGTTGGATGAACACTCCACCGACGTGACCTCGCTTCCTTGGCCAGCTAGGTCCCCTGACCTCAATCCCACCAAGCACATGTGAGATGCCATCGAGAGAGATGCTCGAGGCTCTGACCCCCTCCATCAAATCTTCGTGAACTGTGGGAGCTTGTTCAGGGGTCGTGGATCCGTATGGCTTCCCGACGCTTTCGGCGTCTTGTCGAGTCCATACCGAGACGAATTGCCGCCGTCAAGAGGGCGAAAGGTGAGGTTGAGTTAAAATGTCGCGGCGGGAGAGAACTGACTTTAAGAAAGGAAAGATTGTTGGGTGTTATATTAGTGGGTTATCCATAAGAGAAACCGAGAGGCTTTTAAACATACCCAAAGTCAACTGTTTTGAATGCACTGAATAAGTGGAAGACACATGGTGTGCCTGAAGCAACAGTACGTACCGGCAGACCAAAGAAAATCAGTGGTAGAGGACGTCGAAGCCTCAGGAGAGTCGTTACAGCTAATCGACTTAGCACAAGAGCTCAGTGTATAGGTGAGTAAAAATGCTGGAAACTCGGTATGTACACGTGTCATTCGGAGAGAACTGTATTCCATGGGTTTCCGCGGTCGTGCGTCTGCTCAACAGCTTTTCATCACCATTCGAAATACTACTGGTCGTTCAGCATGGTGTAAAGAACATTTATCGTGGACCGTATGTCAATGGAAACGGATCCTATGGACTGATGAATACAGATGCACGATCCATCAGTCTGATGACTGTGTGTAGGTATGGCAGCAGCCGGAGAAACGCTATTTACCACAGCATCATACCGAGAGCGGTTCCTACGGTCAAGTTTGGAGTTGGCAGTGCACTCGTGTGGGGGTGGTTTTCGTGGTATGGTCCCGTCCCATTGGCTATCGTGGACAAACCTGTTAACCAGCACGTCTACCTCGATATTCTAGACAATTATGCCCTACCAACTCTGTGGCAACACCATGGAACCAAGCCTTGTTGGTACCAACAGGATAATGCACCGAGCCATAAAGCAAGGACTGTTACGGCGTGGTTTGACCATAATTCCATATCGTGTGTGGACTGGCCAGCACAGAGCCCTGATCCTAATCCCATAGATCAGCTATGGTTTGAATTAGAGCTCCGCATTAGAAGTTTGGAACCAGGGCCTACTACTAAGCAACAGTTAGCGGCAGCATTATGTACTGAATGGAATTGCGTACATATTGCTGTGTTCCAGAACCTTGTCGAAAGCATGTCTCGAAGGGTCAGTGCATACATTAAGGCCAAAGGTGGACCGACACCGTACTAGTGTATGTCAATAAATGCTATGTTGTGTTTCTCTTCTAGTTGTCCGGTGACTTTCGTCATTATAGTGTATATATATATATATATATAATACAGTTTTTAAATATATATGCAGCTTTTTCAACCGTGCATGGCATGGGCTATGAGCTAGTGGAAATAATAAAATTGACTTTAAAAGAAATTCAGGGGATTGTAGTATAATGTTGGCTCTTGTAGAATGCACTACGTTAATTAATCTTTCGAGCGACACTGTACGAAGTGTGCTACTATTTATTATTATTGTTCGTAATTTACGTCTGCTCCGCTATTGTGGAAGCTATATTCGACTTTCCAATTCGCTAGTTCAACGGTCGCGTATCTAATGTGAATTTATGAGAAGAACTGCGTCAATTTTGTTTATTACTGGGTCATTCATTTGGCCTTTTTCTTATGTTTTTGGATCTAAGTTAGGTAAGTACGCAAAAGTTTACAGCTGCAAACTTTATAAATCTAACATCGCATCTTATTATTTCAAATTTCATTTTCGGAAACGGAATATGATATCTTAGTCTGGGTTCCGGATTAGGGCAGTCCTGGATTTCTTTTTTAACCGTTTAACCAGCTGGAACGAGTTAACTTGCGGTTCGCAAAATGGGCTGAAATCAGTTCAAACGAATATATCCCCTGTCTAAGAAGTGGGCCAAATGCGGCCTGAATGAGTGAACCTGCATATAAGAAAGTGTTTCTTTCTCCCTAAGTTTTGTTTTTCAAAGTGATAATTTAAAGGGGACGATTTGCACTAATACTTTCTTACTCATTTCTTACTAAATGAACTGGAACACTGTCGGCGAGTCTAAGAAGGGAGAAAGAAGATGGTTCAGTCGCTTGTTTCTACCTATCGGCATGATGCTCGTGCCAAGGGGACTTACCCTTCCGCATTATGCCTTGAGTTATGAAGCAGAGAATAAAACATTATTTAATGGTGCAGAGAATAAGGTATATGGAATGGAGCAGAGAATAAAGAATTATTGACTGGAGCAGAGAATAAAGAATTATTGACTGGAGCAGAGAATAAAGAATTATAGACTGGAGCAGAGAATAGAGAATTATAGACTGGAATGGAACAGAGAAACAAGTACTGAAAGCAGGAACGGAATTTTCTTGCTATAGCTCTAATAAAATATTATTTAATGGAGCAGAGAATAAGGTATATAGAATGGAGCAGAGAATATAGAATTATAGACTGGAGCAGAGAATAGAGAAATATAGACTGGAGCAGAGAATAGAGAATTATAGACTGGAATGAAACAGAGAAAAAAGGACTGAAAGCAGGAACGGAATTTTCTTGCGATAGGTCTAATAAAATATTATTTAATGGAGCAGAGAATAGGGAATTATAGACTGGAGAAGAGAATAGGGAATTATAGACTGGAATGGAACAGAGAAATAAGGACTGAAAGCAGGAACGGAATTTTCTTGCTATAGCTGTAATAAAATATTATTTAATGAAGCAGAGAATAAGGTATACAGAATGGAGCAGATAATAAAAAATTATAGACTGGAACAGAGAATAGAGAATTATAGACTGGAGCAGAGAATAGAGAATTATAGACTGGAATGGAACAGAGAGACAAGGACTGAAAGCAGGAACGGAATTTTCTTGCTATAGCTCTAATAAAATATTATTTAATGGAGCAGAGAATAAGGTATATAGAGTGGAGCTGAGAATAAAGAATTATAGACTGGAGCAGAGCATAGAGAATTATAGACAGGAATGAAACAGAGAAACACGGACTGAAAGCAGGAACGGAATTTTCTTGCTATAGCTCGAATAAAATATTATTTAATGGAGCAGAGAATAGGGTATATAGAATGGAGAAGAGAATAGAGAATTATAGACTGGAGCAGAGAATAGAGAATTATAGACTGGAGCAGAGAATAGAGAATTATAGACTGGAGCAGAGAATAGAGAATTATAGACTGGAGCAGAGAATAGAGAATTATAGACTGGAATGAAACAGAGAAACAAGTACTGAAAGCAGGAACGGAATTTTCTTGCTTTAGCTCTAATAAAATATTATTTAATGGAGCAGAGAATAAGGTATATAGAATGGAGAAGAGAATAAAGAATTATAGACTGGAGCAGAGAATAGAGAATTATAGAGTGGAGCAGAGAATGAAGAATTATAGACTGGAATGAAACAGAGAAACAAGGACTGAAAGCAGGAACGGAATTTTCTTGCTATGGCTCTAATAAAGCTCTGCGGTTATGTGGGCACTTCTGTCTGAAGAACGCAGATTTTGCTTTAGGGACATCGGCCGCTTAAAGGCTAAAACCAAAATTATTTCTGTCCAAAATTCAGCCACGTTTTCTAATATTTATTTGGATTTCCCTTTCCTCGCATGGTAAAGCTCAACATTAGAATGCGTTTTCCCTTTACGTTCACATTAAATACATAAATCTAACTATACACGCGATGGCAACTGGTATGGAAAGTATTCCTTTTCGTGACCAATTACTCATAAAGTGAGAATACGTGTAAGAAATTATCTGGACCGTAAATAGTGGAAGACTAACAACATTTCGTGCGTGTCGAAACCTATATAACAACATCATTCCAACATTAGAAGATATTTCATTTTAAGAATTTCCTCATAAATTATCAACGATTTTCTAAAGGTCAGTCCAAATGACTCTACGCGGAGAGCTTTCAAGGAAACAACTGATGTTGATATATGGTGAAGGACGGGAGAAAAAGTAATCTTCCCTATTGTTATTGAATATCCGGATGCTGATAGTCCATCAATAGCGATGTCAGGCTGTCAATCTAGAAATAGGTGAGGAAGATCAATTACGTGGTGTTTTTTTCTCCGGCGTAATTCCTGTGTGTCCTATGTGGTTTTCCGATTATTGTATCTAGCGATGATAACCTCAGCATCATCACCTGAATTTCCTTTCGTTGATCCTCTTGATCTTCCGGTCAATTTCATGCTTCACCTGTTCTTGTATCACGAAGAACAAGAGCACATGTTCGCTCACTCCTATTCCGCCTTTTCATCTCTCTGGTATCTCTCCTCTCCCTCCATCCCCACACCACCCTCTCTCGTTTCATCCTTTCTCCGCTTCTGTTAATCCCATGACTGTATCTCCGAGTCCGTGGCCTTTCCCCTTTCTTTTCATCAAGCTCAGGGTATCCTTCGTGATGAAAGATAATAACATTCTCTGCACGTAAGAATACTGAGGGGATAATCTTTGAGTGCGCTGTCATCTATTAAATTATTCTTCAGCTTTTTCTCCCAGTACTAGAATAGAAACATAAAACGGAAATAAAACTCTACAATGTGCTCATAAAACAACAGAAAGGACTTAAAAATTGTCGGATGGACGCACATACGTAAAAGAAGTGCGCAAATGCAAGCTGAAAATCTAGTCATGTGGAAGGCGTTTCAGACAGTATGGAAGTAAGCAACTTCCCAACAAAACAAAGGAGCATTATCGAAAATGAATAAAAGCACTGAAGTAAGAGCAAGTGAACAGCGCCTATTGAAATATGAATGAAGTGAAAATGTATGCACGGGTAGCTTCTGCTGAAGTTTCTTACGACGGAATACACCGGATGAATTCCGCAAAGAACACTGGCATTCCCACTGGAATAATACAAAAGAATGTGTCGTTCCTTATAATGAAGTTTGCTCTGATGAATTATGCAGAAGAATACTGAAAATTTTCTATTTCGTAGGATGTTTTCTCCTTTTCCCTAACAAAATCTGTTTTTTCTTCAATTAAAACTCTTTAAAAACAGGAAATTGAAATTAGCTTAGATCGTAAGCAGTTGTGGAAATTAATACATTTTAAATCCAACACAAAATATCTTTATCTTTGTTATCTCGGTAAAATGACGCGTATATTACTGTTCATACGAAATCCTGTGATTTCTATGCTGCACGTACGCACCATATTCTTCACTCAATCTTGCACAATGCTGAAATATTCTTTTGTGACAGATAAATACCGAAACTAACTCATAAAATGGTACAATTTTAAAATTGCATGACATATCCCTCGATTTCTATCAAAGCATACTATCATTTGGTTACACAGAATGGCGCTGCTAAAAGCAACTGAATATTATCATGCAGATATTTAAACACATTTCCACAATAGTCTAGTCTAGGAGCTGCCTTCTCGAAAAAGAGGGAAATGATTCTAGACGATATATTTGCAGTTTCCAGATAGAAACATTGAAAAGTAAATAACTTGTACACTGCCATACAAATGCTAAGGACGGATGACAATAGCAACGATAGCAACCATAAAATGGAAGGCAGGAAAATGTGGAAATTAGCATAAGTGCGGGATACAGTAAGACGTGTTGTGCGTATGCAAATTTTGGATTGCCGAACTTGTTCGTGACGTCATAGCGCTGATAAGAGATACAAAGGATTTGACGCGTATTGACCGTAGCTGTTCAAACGCAAAGTTGAAAGGGAAAGAATCAATTGACGAACTTGTAACTTTCAGTATGTCTTCCCGACATCACCTAGATGATTTTACGCATGGCCGTATTATTGGCAAGATTGAAGAAGGGCGAAAAATAACAGATGTTGCCAGGGAGTTCGACGACAGCCACAGTGTTGTTTCAAGGCTTTGGAAATCATTTCAAACAAATGGAGAGTGTAGCAAACGTCACGGGGAGGTCGTGTTCGCAGTACGACACCTGCAGAAGATCGGTACATAGTGCTATCAACAAAAAGACACCGGCGTAGCACAGCTAGTGAGGAAGAAAATCAGTTTATGGCTGCTACTGGCAAGCGGATCTCCCGAAAAACTGTCGCCAGACGTTTGCATGAAGGAGGACTATACGCCCGCCGTCCTGTTGTGTGCATCCCATTGTCCAGACGTCACAGTACCGCCCGTTTGCAATGGTGCCATCAACATCGCAATTGGACTGATAACGACTGGTCTGCTGTCCTCTTCTCAGATGAGAGTAGATACAGTCTATCGTCTGATTGTCGACGACAACTGATCTGGCGTGATAGTGGTACTGCATATTGTCCAGCAAACATACAGGAAAGGGACCGATATCTGACATGTTGTGTCATGGTATGGGCTGGCATCATGATCAATGGCCGTACGTCCCTCTATGTGCTTCCAACTGGGACTATGACTGGCCAACGATACATTAATGATGTTCTGCTACCTGTTCCGTGGTGCTGTCGGTGATAGATCCATTTCCATGGACGACAACGCAACATGTCATCGAACAGTCGCTGTCCAGGGGTGTCTTGAGAGCGGGGATATTCAACGCCTCGTATGGCCAGCACGTTCTCCAGATCTGAATCCCATTGAAAATGTGTGGGATGCTTTGGGGAGGAGTCTTGCTGGTCGCCAATGTCCTCCAATAAAGAAGGACACCCTCATCCGTGCACTGACAGAGGAATGGGATAAGTTACCCCGACAGCTGCTTGATAATGTTGTGCAAAGCATGACACGACGTGTGGAATCTTGCATCGCCCTCCATGGTGGCCATATCCCGTATTGACATCTTACGCCGGAACGCCTGCGGACGGTAATTGCATGTTTTTCACGTTTACGTATTCTGCACAAAATGTCCTGTTTGTCTCTTGAACACGTTCCAAAGCCTTCTGGATTTCAGAGCACAATAAATTGTCTTTCTTGTAATGTCCTGGCATTCTGAAATTATTTTATTTCACTTGGCATCCAACCACACTTACTTTTTTATGCGCTATATAGCCGTTTATGATCCGTCCTTAGCAACTGTCCAGCATGTAGTTGTTTTGTACTTGTGGTACTCTTTTAGTGAAAGCTGTTGTTAAATGTTGCCACAGAAACGCAGATTAATCTAATGAAGTCTTCTAAAGAAATTTTAAATTATACATTGTGATCCAGCAATGGCCCATTTTGATACGTAACGACGTATTTGAATAACCGCTTGATATTTTCACATTTTTAGTGTGACATTATTCTCTTTGTTATCTGGCATTTTAGCTTTAAATTCAACAGAAAAGCATGTGTCTTCCCTTATAAGCCTTTAATATAAAATTCTGTTGTACAACTGTACATTCTAAATGAAATTCTATCATGTTGCACAATCAAGCATAATGATTGTGTAACATGACAGAATTTTATTTGGAATGTACAGTTGTAGAATAGATTTTATATTAAAGTTTTATATGGGGAAGAGATATTTTTTCCTGAATTCAAAGCGAAAACGCTTGATAATAAAGAAAATAATGTCACATCAAAAATGTGAAATGCCATGTGATTATTCAAATACGTAATTACGTATCAAAACTGGCAATTACTGAATGACAGTGTATATTTCAAATAATTATATGGTGCCTAATATGAAATACGTGTTTGCCTAGTCAAAAGATAGATAGACACTCGTATATAAAATATTAGATTCGAAAGATATTGTAAATAACAGCATAAATCATTTCGAAATAGCTAATGCGCTTTTGGGCGTAAATGGAACATTTCGGAGATGTTACAAACAATACGATATGCCAAGTATTTTAATTACGGATTAAATGTTCGAGTCATCTGTGGATTTGTAAATTTACATCCATTTTGGAGGGCACAATGCCATGAATAACACGAATGAACACAAATTTTGGTTAAGAATGAAAAACTTGCCTGATTACGTTCTACTCTGTCCTTTCTCATTCAAATAACCTAGCTCTTCACTTACCGGAACATTTCTTATTGTACTGCACCGAAGTTATCCAACGTTTCTTTGTCTGTACGGCGCTACAGTACTTCAAATGGAATCATCTAAACTTCATTTATCAGAACATTACTTACGGCAGTGCGATTAAATTTTCCAACGCTTCGTCCAGGGTCCAAATTACACAGAATCGGGACCTAAGCACAGCCCAAGATAAAACCCCACCCCCACATTTTTTGCAACTAAATATTATCAATTAATTTAAAAGCTGTTTTAAGAAATGGGACACTGTGCGGGGGAAATGGGAAAAAGGTATCTACTTTTATTTAACCTTAATATTCAGCAAGGAAATTCACACTTAAAAATATAGATGGGTAAGTAAAACACTATTTAATTGCTATTTTCGCGTTTAATTTTACTTGATTAGACACGTAGCAACTAGCAAATAGCATTAACAAGCGGAGTTGCGAATATAGAATGGCTGCTCCTGTGGGCTACTCTTGTTCCGACAAGACATGACGTCACTGAGCTGCAGTTTAAATGAGGTTCTAGTGAAAGAGCCTAGTAAAAACACCAATGCTGATCTTCATTTCAGTAACAAAAGAAAGCCTTTTTCCCACAAATGTATTTTTCCATTCATAATAATTAATTAGTAAAAAAATGCATACATTTGTTATTTACATTGCAATTCTGGTGCCCCCTGAAATGCGGGGCCTTAAGCGTCTGTTAGTGAACTGCTGACAGTCTTCTATTGCAACCATCTAATGTTTTATCAATACATATCCATACTGGAAACAGTCGATCAACAAAGTTGCCAACACTTTATTAGTGGGTAAACTGCGGACAATTTGGCACTGAAAACATCGCATGCTTCATTTCTCGGAACACTTCTGACAATGTAATACTGAAATCATCAAATCCTTCATTTCTCAGTGCACTGCTAAAAATTTGACATTGAAATGTGAAATGATTCAATTCTCGGTACACGATTGACAGTACACTACTGAAATAGTCAAATACTTATTTTATCAATGTACTGTTGACAATATTGCACTAAAGTCATCAAATGTTTCATCTATAAGAACACGACTGACAATATAACACCGAAATCATCAAATGTTTTGTTTCTCAATACCCTGCCAACACATGAAATGAAGTCATTTAATGCTATAATTCTCAATATGTTTCTAACAATCCCACGCTGAAATCATTTAATGCATTTTTTTGTCAGCACACTGATGACAATCGTGTAGTGAACTGATTTAACTCTTCATTTTTTATTTCACTTGGGGCAATCTTGAACTGGAGTCACATAATTTTACATGTGTTGTACACTACTAATAGTTTTCAGCTGAAGCCATCTAAAACTTTATCTACAAGTACACTGCTAACAACCTGCTGAAGATATCATACGCATTATTCGTAAGTGCACTACCAATAGTCTTGCTCTGAAGTCATCTAATTCTTCAGTTGTTACCGCACTTCTAACAATCCTGCATTCAGGTTATCAAATGCTTCATATTTTAGTACTGTGACGTATATTCTAATTTAACTTCAATTTTTAGTTCCTTTTCCTATATGTAAATTTGAGTTTGTTTTGTTTTTGCACCTTCCAAACTTAACGTGATATCTTCTCTCTCATATGAATGAGGTTGGCAACAGTTTTGAGGTCAGAGAGAGTGACGTATGAATGTGATAAGAACGTTAGATAAAAAAGAACGTTACAGCAGTTGCTTATTGTGTGTGGAGATGTTCGACCACGTTAAGCTAGATTATACGATATATAATTAAGATATTATATGTGAAGTGTTAAACTCGCAGTGCTATATTGTGGATTTCATCAATCGTTGCTGGACCAATAAAAGGTTCTCGTAAGTTTGGATTCTGTATATGTTTTCTCTCGCCGTAAGACCTTAATATGAGCTATCCCGTGGAACTATTGCATCGTGTTTTCATTTAGTTCAACATTTCTTTAGTCATGGTTTTAGACATTGCGTAACATTAATCTCGCACACGAGAAAAAGTTACGTTATAGTACACTGCTGACAATCACTCATTGAAATAATCTCTAGTGCTTCATTTGTGATTTCATTGGTTACAGTTTTGTAGTTAAGTCATCTAATGCTTCATCTCTTAGCATACTGCTCGTAATCCTGCAATCAAATCAATAACGCTTCTTTCACCAGTGGAGTGGTCAAATCGTGCACCGAAGTCATCTAACGTTTTATTTTTTATTTGATTTGTGGCTATCTTGGATTGAAGTCATCTAACGCATTGATTTTTAATACACTGTCTTGAGTAAAAGTCATTTAATTCTTCATGTGCCAGTGCACTACTGATAGTCTTATACTCAGTGTATTGAACGCTTTATTCGTTAGGGCAATACTTGATAATCTTTTACTAAATTCATCACACGTTTCAATACCTAGTGCATTACTAACAGTAGTTATAAAATGCTTGGTATGTTAGTTCACTGCTGGCAATTACGCATTGAAATAATCTTTAGTGCATCATTCATGATTTCAACGGTTATGATCTTGCAATAATTTCATCCAATGCCTCGTTTTTCAGCACATCTCTCATCATCACATCATTTTTCAGTCGGTCTTACAACGAAGGTATTTGGTGTTTCTTTTTTCAGTGCATTGGTGTTAATTATGCATTACAATAATCTAAAATCGTTCGTCAGTATATTTGTAACAATTTTTTACTGGTCATAAAATTTTATTTGCCGGCACACTATTAATGATTTACCACTAATTTAATGAAGCTCTATAGTGGCAGCAATTATTCCACAAATCATATGCTTTGGAAATTCTTAAAGAATTCTGGAATGATATTACTTTGAGGGTTTTCTGAAAAGTTTTTTCACAAATGCTTTACAAGAAACAATTTCCTAGACTAATAGTATTCCATGGCAATTCCTCATTCTATGTATTAGCAAGGCCAATTCGTAGCTAAATATCAGCGTGATTACTGATCGTTCCGGTAATAACTCTTCCTGTGGCTTATTCTTATGGAGGTACACATCGTTTTTAGAATTAGACATAATACAGCTACATCAGAGCATCGATGGCAGGAATTTCTGTGTTATAAAACGTGTCTCAATACTTAAACACGTTCTTTAAGCCGCTTAATCTCGGAAAGTAATTGAACAAAAAGAGGAATAAGACAACGTTAAAGTATGTGAAAAAAAAATGAATCAGAAGAAATAAACGAAAATGCGTTTAACGAATCAAATGTATAGAAATATTTTGGACTGAAAAATGCTACATAAGTGTGAAATTACAGGATCGCAGAACGATGAAGGACGAAAGGGGCGCATTGTATTGCTAAGCCAGGGCTTCAATTGCAGGTCAAACATGGACGTCGAGTTAGTTTTTAAAACGATGATTGCGTCCCATTCCATTCCTGAGACGAGGAATCCTAATTTAGGCATTAGCGACGACTTTTTAAACACAGTTGTTCAGCAACGACACAAAGTAGGCCGCGAAAATGTTAATAACATGAATTTATGAAGGAACATGAACAAGAAGCGATGACTGTCAATGGCATAACAGAGGTTGGGAATCACTTCGAAGACGACGACACAGAAGCAAAAACCAACTGAACACTGCGCAAAAATGCATGTTTGACATACTTCAAAAAATTTGTCGGGAGATAGCATCCCTGGATTTGGCACGAGGCATTCTAAATATAGAATCCCACTTGGCTGTTCGATGCTTACTTGTTTATCTCTTTTTCGGCTATCTCAGGAAATTTTCTGAATAAGCATAAATTAGCAATATATTTTGTATACGAGAATTCTCTTCGTGGAGAAAAAATCCGGGCTAGTAGACAAATGTCGCTGTATGTGGCTTTCGGAGCATGTTACGTCATAAGTTCATTCGAATCAGGCCTACACAGGGTTGAAGAAGAAAGACCTCTTACCTGCCATCCAATATTATGAACTATGACTCTTGTATATTCCGGCGGTCGAGGACGATATAATCAGCTGACAACAGCACCTTAACCCAGTGCGTAATCCGCAGTCGACGCAAAATATTCACTCGGTGCACAATAAGAACATCTAACATACCGTATATTTACCACCCTCACATGACCACATACACTAGCTATAATTGAAAAAATAGAATACACCGGCGTTGTTTGCAGTTGATGTTCCATCTTGAGTTCACTTCGCACAACCTCGTCTTCTCTCTTCACACGCTATAAATGACGGCGATCTGTAATGGATTATTCTCCGCAGCTTCTCGGAATTGGAACTGTTCTTCTTCTTCTGACATCCTCCCACCTTTGAGCTTCGGGATCAAGTCACGACACTCAAACACGTATAAGTCCATTTGCCACACTGGCTTTAAGATTCGTCCATAACGCGACCGCACGTCTCCACCACCTGTCGCTTCTCGCTTTTCTGACACTGGCTCGTGTGAAAGGTCTCTAGAAATAGGTCCCCCTTCGATGTCTCTCGATACTGCAAGGAGATTCAGGGACCTGAAAGGTTGAGAGTTCGCTCTCGCGAATCTCTAGAGGAGACAGTCTTTTCATCGGCCGTAATAAAGACCCTGTCGGGGTCTTAACTTCCGTAACACGGACTTCATCGTCCTTGCCTGGATTAAGTTTCTGCACCTTGGCCAAAAGCCAATTGAGTCTCTTAGTCTTTACATGTCCCACAAGACCACGTCCCCTTCAGCAATGTTGGATCCCTTTTGAGCCTTTGAAAATTCTCTGTGTTATCCCAGATATTCGATTCTGAAGCGTTTTCTGAATTGCTGTCGAATCCTCTGCCTATAGGTAAACCGCTTGTTCAGTCTTCCGGTGTCGATAAAGTCCATGTCGGGGACTCCTGTCTCTTTGATCTCTTTCAAAAACATAGCCGGTGTGAGAGCAACGAGAACGTCACTGTTCTCAGAAAGGTATGTCAGCGGTCTCGAATTGATCACGCCTTCCGCATTGCAGATAATTTTGTACCGTTCTTCATACTTCAGACTGGCTTTACCCAGCACTTTTCTGAGCGCATTCTTCAACATCCATATCATCCTTTCCCAGAATCCTCCCCACCAAGGCGCTGAGGGTGGATTGAACTTCCACTGAATTCGTTTCGCCGTAGAAATCCTTTGTACTCTATCCTAATGAATAGATTTCAAATCCTTAGATGATCCCACGAAATGTTTTCCATTGTCGGAATGAATGGTTGTTGGACGTACTCTGCGTGCAATAAATCTTCGAAGTGCCAGAATAAATCCGTCGGTTGACGGAGAAGTTACCAGCTCTTTTTTTGTTGGAAGTTTAATGACCACCGTGAGCAATTCAAGGGGCTATAAGCAATCGCCCGTCCCTAATTTAGGGCCACTGGTTCCCGGGAAGGGAGAGAGCCAGTGCCGTAAGACAAACACAACATCCATGCCTCAACGGGATTCGAACCCGGACCCATCTCAGACGAACGATCAGAAGCCATCGCTTAGACCACTGCGCCACCGGGGCGGCAGTTACCAACTCTAGATGAACCGCACGGTAAGTCGCACTGGTGGACAGTGCAATCCAACTCTTATCATCATTTTTCAGAAACAACGGTCCACATAAGTCGATGTCAACCACTTCGAACACAAAGACCTCTCTAACTCTATCTTCAGGAAGAAGTGCACTAAGTGTTTTCAAAGGAAGAGCAGTATACCTTCTGCATCTAACAAATTCTTTAGTAACTTGCCGAATTGTCTTTCTACACTTTATTTTCCAATAACTTTCACGCAGAGTCGAGATTATGACCTGCACACTAGCATGGCCTAGTTCAACATATTTTTTTCCAAATTAGTTTTTTTCACTATGCGATGCTTAGATGGCAGTACCTTGGGGTGACAAAATGCATCTGAGTCCTTTCTCAAGGTGATTCTCGAATTGACCCTAAGCAGTCCATCTGCGACGATAAAGGTTTTCAGAGAAGTTTTTCTATTTTCGCCAAAACTCTGTCTTTGAGCTTCTTTCAACATTACCCTTTCGGCCTTTCCGACTTGCTCTACACTTAACTCACCGAAACGTCTTTCAGTTCGTTTGGCCTTCGCATTCCTGTAAAATCGAAAAATCCACGCCATAACTCTGATTATTTTGCTATACGAGGAGGTCTTTGTAGAATACTCGAAAACCTCCTCAATTTCTGTGTTAGTAAAAATTCTCCAAATACGTGGCGTCTGTAAATAAATACATACAACGCTCTTTCCACGTTCCAGAAACACATAGCAACCGAAAAATTGTTTTCAATCGTTTTTCGGCTTTCTGATTTCACAACCTCCAAATTTGGAAGTGCTTCTGGGGCTGGCCATTCATCGCACGGTAATCTCAGCTACTCCGGACCCTCGCACCAACGATAATTTTTCAACTCCTTTACAGTACATCATCTCGTAGGGTGATCCGTAGGATTCGTAGACCCGGCAATGTGCCTCCAGTCTTCTGGGTCTGTTAACCGCCGAATTTCTTGAACACGATTGTAAACGAAGGTTGCCCAAATTTCATTTCTTTTTATCCAGTACAACACATTTACAGAATCAGACCAATAGTGCATAGGTACGTTCTCCAGTCCCAAGTCCGATTTCGTTGTTTGAGCTAACCTATTTCCAATAGTGCAGGATAAGAGTTCCATCCTGGGTGTGGAAGGTAGTTTCAACGGGGCAACTCTACAACGTGCCTGTATCAGCTGACACGTTGTGGGCCGATCATTTTGACATCGGACAAAAGTACAAGTAGCAAATACTATAATGCTTGCATCACAGAACACATGAAGAGACACCTCCGTATCGGCTAAGATATCCTTTAGTGCACATCGTGGAATCAACGCGCCATTCAAGCCGTCCAACTGCGTTTTTCAATGTTCAAATTTCCTAGATATAGTCGAAGGCACTTCAGAGTCCCAAGTGACCCCTTCTTCCAACATTCTTGCAGCAAAACCTTTGAACCCAGTGTGACCGGACACGTGAATCCAATGGGGTCAAATACACGATGGACGGCTGAGAGGATCTCTCGTTTTGTCAATGAGGACTTTTTATCGCTAGAGAGCCCCTTCACGTCAATAGACAGCTCATCTGAACTCAGTCCCAACACTGCGACCTTCCTTTCATCTCCGTCTTCATCTTCCACTTCTGACGACGCAGGAGCATGCTCCCACCTTTGCAAATCAAACGTGGCTGCACTGAGAATACCTTCTAACTCAAAAATGAACTTTTCCAGCTCCTCTCGGCTGTTCACGCTGGAAACACAACTGCCTACATAAAACAACCTCTGGAGCCTTTTCGCCGTTTCCTGCAGATTATCCGGTGCTTTCTTCAGGTGCAATTCCAATGTTACTGCTAGCAAGAAAGGGCTTGAAGAAATTCCAGAAAACAACTCTTCGGTGTTGGAAGATTGTAAGATTTTCTTCCCTACCGTTCTCCCAACACAGGGACCTCAAAAATGGTCTATCATGCTCCTGAAGTCCAATCTGTAAGAAGGCCTTCTTTATATCGGCAGTTACCCCAATTTTTCTCATCCGAAATCTGTTTATAATAGAGGGTATAAGTTCTACATAATTCGGTCCCTTTTCCAGACAATCGTTAATGAAGGGAGGTTCTTCCCTCTCGCCGAGCCATCAAAACAGGTCCGACTTTGGTCGTTGAGTTCTCCTTGAAAACAGGATGATGAGGTAACAAATGCTCAGTTTTCACATTCTGCTGAGAATATTTAACTTCTTCCATAATGCCCTCCTTCAGCCACTCCCGGAAAACATCTTCATAAGCATCTAACTTCTCAGTCCGTTCTAAGAATTTAACACAGCTCTTCAATCTTCTAACTGCTAACTCCCTGCTATCTGACAGAGGAAGGCGATCTCGAATCCATGGCAAACAAACCATATATCTCCCTTCCTCTTCTCTTGAAACATTACGAATAAAATTATCTTTCGCAGAGTTCTTTTCATATGGATCGAGATTACCCAAGGTATCAAGTCTCCACAAATCAGAAAAGTTTAATTCGCCAACCTGGAGAGAGATAAGGACGTTAGGTTTACTGGTTTCCTATTCTTCTCTTTTTCTCATAATCGTCCATCCCAGCCACATGTTTACTGCCAACAATTCCCTGGAAAGGTGCTCAGTTTCACGAGTAAATAACTTTCCTGCGAAGTCAAGTCTTATCAGAATAGGGATTTCCTGCGGGTCTTTCTCATACAGACGGTCATGTTCATTTATGAAAATATTGCTAATGAGAACTCCACAATTTGTCAGTTCTTTTATGCATTTTGAGTCCTCTAACTTCGAAATGAAAGCACGGATTCTTTTTTGATCCATCTTCACTAATTCGCCAAATATAATCGCCGTCAATATCTCTTAATTTAATCGAAAATTTTGTGTGCTTTTCGCTTTTCTTTATTCTTCCAAAAAAGTCCATGAACGACTTTTTATTCCTCTTTGCATTTCAACTTCTTTGCTTTTGCGACAAATTCACTTACATATGATCTCGAGATACCTGTATCAATAATACCTCTTACATAATGATTGAAATAAGTCTTCTTAATACACACAATTAGAGTATGTAAATACACCTCCTTCGAACAGGAATTGCTAGTCAGAACACTGGCTTCCAGAGCGTTATGATATTTTTTTTATTAATTTCTGGTTTATTATCTTTTCCTTCGTGCTTATGAAAACACGTAATAGATAGATGTCTATTACCACAGTGTGAGCAGGTAATATTTACCTTACAAGAACGTGAAACCTGCCCTTGTTTAAGACACCTAAAACAGAATCCCCTTTTTAATAAAATAGATTTTCTTTGCACTCAGAGTTTGCGTGCTGCTTGTCACAAAAAACGAACGAGTTTGTTCTTTTCTTTTAGTTCAGCGCTGAATAGCTCGGCTGCAATCGGTGTCTTTCCCTTTTCTTTTTAGTCACATGAGGGCTTCCGACCACAGTCACCTGACCGAGGAGCAAGGGGGGTAGGCAAACTGTGGCGCCAGTCTTTGGTGACGGAAGCACTAGAACCAGTACGCTCTCTAGAGCTCAGTTTCTTCCTCAAAATTTCAATTAACTCCTTGATGTCATAACTGTCATTGGTAATTTGTCTGTTGAATTCCAAGATTAGATCAGGGGGAAGCAATTTCAACAGCATCGGGCACATAAGATTTCCATACGAGTCCGACAAAACCACCAACGATTCTAAACTTCTTATTTGCGTTTGAACATTGTCAAACAACTTTCGAAATGTTTCGATGTCACTGGAATTCCTGAGAGGGGAAAGATCAAGCAAGTTACTCACACATATGTGCATTTATTTATAAATAATTTTGCCAAAATCGTTCCTCCAATATGTTTACAGCATATAACTGAGGAACTGAGTTATACGTATAACTGAGCTTTAAGATCCTAACTGAGCTTTAAGAGAACTCCTAATTGAGCTTTAAGATAACTCCTAATTGAGCTTTAAGATAACTCCTAATTGAGCTTTAAGATAATTCCTAATTGAGCTTTAAGATAACTCCTAATTGAGCTTTAAGATAATTAAATGTATGTATTTTATTCAACGAATCGTTCTTATGAATTGCCGATTGAAAAGAATTCCCAAATGTAAGCCATTGATTCACATCCTCATAAAACTTGGAAATAGATAGTTTCGGCAATTTTATAGTCACAGTTTCCCTCACTCGTTCTATTTTCGATTCATCTAGCTCTGGGCTCTGACCAAGAGACACACCGCTATTCACATCATTTTGCCTTATATGAACTCATCTAGAAGTTCTATATCTCCATGTAGTTATTTTATCACGATATTCATCGGCTCCACCTCCCTTGGTTCTAAAACATTTTCTAGCTCGGAATCAACTAATTTTAGTTCTTTTGATTTTTCATTAAAATGTTCTAAAAGTACTTCAAGATTATCTGCATCCACTTCATTTAGTATAAGTTCCGCTTCAAATCTCCTAACAATTTTGGTAACGGAAGCTCTCATTACGCCGCGTTTCTGCTTCAATCTAGCTCTAATTTCTTCTGTCATTTTCGTTCGAAACAATATATCAAATGTCAACAAACGGACTCCTCTCGGTTATGTAATTCTGCTGCTATATGTTCAAACGCCTCAACTCCCGGCAGGGATGCCATTTATGTTATGTCATAAGTTCATTCGAATCAGGCCTACACAGTGTTGAAGAAAAAAGACCTCTTACCTGCCATCCAATATTATGAACTAGGACTCTTGCATATCCCGGGGGTCGAGGACGATGTAATCAGCTGACAACAGCCTCTTAATCCAGTGAGTAATCCGCAGTCGACGCAAAAAATTGACTCGATGCCCAACAAGAACATGTAACATACCGTATATTTACCACACTCACATGACCACATAGCCGCCCCTGTGGCGCAGTGGTCTAAGCGATGGCTTCTGGTCACTCGTCCGAGATAGGTTCGGGATCGAATCCCGGTGAAGCATGGATGTTGTGTTTGTCTTATGGCGCTGGCTCTCTCCCTTTCCTGGAATCAGTGGCTCTAAATTAGGGACGGGCGACTGCTTATAGCCCTTTGAGTTGCTCACAGTGGTCGTTAAATCTCCAATAAAAACAAAATGACAATATACACTAGCTATAATTGAAAAAATAGAATATACCGGAGTTGGTTACAGTTTATGTTCCATTTTGAGTCCACCTCGCACAAATTCTTCTTTCTTTACACGCTAGAAATGACAGCGCCCTGTATTGGTTCGTTCTCCGCAGCTGCTGGGAATATGAATTGTTCTTCTTCCGACAGAGCATTATAACAGCAAACCCCTTCTTTGTTTCTCCAATGTGGACAGAAACAAAATGCACAGGAATTCAAGTACATGATTTAGCCTTCTAAAAATGAAACTATCAAAAGCACACTGAAACACAGTCTCTCTCTCTTTCCAAATTCTTCAGAACAATGTGATTAATGCAACCAAACCAAATTGACAACGTCTTTTTAATTTACCCGAGTATTTATTCAAAAGGATAGCCTCTTTACATAAGAATAACTAATGTTTATGTTCAACCTCATGGAAGTTTAAACATCGTCATGGGTGAGTTAGATGATTGATTTCGAGATGCCAGGCGATCGAATAAATTACATAACCGTTTAGCTTATAATCGTTTACGTGAGGCAATGTATTAAGCGCGAACGCTGGAACTTCCTCTCACGAACCAATTAACTCTTTGAAAGTAAACAATAAACAATCAGCTGTCGAGTCATCAGTATGAACATTCGCCTTTTGGCATTCCAAAAGATGCTTTTGAATTGGAGAATATTATTATTCTGTTCTTAACCGTATTCTGTAAAACATTTTTTACTACAAAATTCTTTTTTTTTTTCCAAATATTCTTTCTTAAATATATTAAGTATTTCTTAGAATTGGATGATGGTGCCTTCTGAAAGAAAAGGTTTTATCTAACAGTAGTTTTACCTGATTTGACAGCAACAAGAGCGCGTGGAAGCTTTTAAATAAATTAAAGTTTGCCCTAATGATTAAATATGACCTCTTTAAAAAAATCAATCTAGTAATAAGAAACGACAACCACAAAAAACTTAAACCATCTATTAATTACATTTTTACTGGAATTATCAAAAGACTAGAGATTACGTGCCAGCATGGGCTTGGCCTGATGTGTGTGCGTGCGTGTTAAGAAGCAATTCAACGTATGTTAAGAAGCAATGCAACATATATTAAGGAGCAATGCAACATATATTAAGGAGCAATGCAACATATATTAAGGAGCAATGCAACATATGTATGTATGCTGAAGATAAAAACCCGTAAAGAATTTATGAAATCCCATGTGAATGTGGCGCTGCCGCTCCGGTGGCGCAGTGGTCTAAGCGATGGCCTCTGATCATTCGCCCGAACGGGGCACGGGTTCCAAACCCGGTGAAGCATGGATGTTGTATTTGTCTTACGGCACTGGCTCTCTCCCTTCCCTGGAACCAGGGACCCTAAATTAGGGACGGGCGACTGCTTATAGCCCATTGAATTGCTCACGGTCGTCGTTAAACCTCTAATAAAAAAAATGTGGCGCTTCATGTATATGACAGTCCGTAGAGCATTGCGTTTTCAATTGAAGGAACACAAGACCTACATTCGAAACTGTGACCTAAAGAAGTCGTCGATGGCTAAACACTATTACGAAAATGACCACGAATTTCTCTTTCAAAAAGGGAAACTAATCGACAATTCAGATTTAATCATCAAACTAGATACTCTGGAAGCTTTCCACATGTATCAGAGTTCTTCGCAACTTGTTAACAAAAAGGATCGGTTTACTACCGCGAAAGGACAAAAACAGATATATAAACTTGGTTCCAAGAATCCAAAGGAAGTTTCAGTAAAAGATTCATGATTATGCTGGTGTCTCGAACAATGGGAAATTAAAGTTAAGAAAAGTTGAAGAGAATGTTAAAATCAATTCTACATACTATCGAAATAATGTTTCAAATCCCATATTTAGAGAGGAAATACCATTCCTTTATACACAAGGGCTTCAAAAGGTATACCTTCATCAGGATAAGTCTACGAGTCGTACATCCAAATCTACCACTATATTTCTTGAAAAAATGAAAAAAGAGACGGTTATCAATTCTATATCTTATGTGGGCCGCGGCTGGCCTAGTGGTCAACGTTCGCGACTGCCACGGAGAAACCTCAGGTTCGATCCCAGGTAGGTACGAGCGCTCGAACTACTAAACATCCGCCATGCGTCGGATGGGCACGTTAAGCCGTCAGACCCCGGCTGCCGGGCCCCCTGTGATAAATAAGGGCGTCTTCCTCCCCCTATCTACTTCGCTTCCGTGTCACTTTCCTATCGGGCACTCTAGCTCAAATCTCATAGCTTCCTATTTCTAAGCGTTGTTTAAGACCTGGGGTCAGACACTCCCTTCCTAAAATCCTCTATATATGATCTGATCCGATTTATATCTTTTGTTCATATTACGTATTTCTTCAAAGTCCCCTGATGCATTACCAATGGACTATTGTGCCTTCGGACTGCTAAAAAGAGCGTTTTCTAAACGAAACAATGATTGGACTATTAAAAGCAGAGGAAGTGGAGTGGAATAAAATACTACTACCAATTTTAAGAAATGCCCTGTTATCTTGGAAATCCAGATGCCCAGAGAAAGGGCTACCAGGTAGAACATTTAAGAAAGAAATAATTTGATTTTAAACATTAACTATATTGCTGCAAAATAGTTCTAAAAATGCGTGAACATCTTCCGTATTAACTCAATTTTAGAGGAAATGTTGGTAGTGGCTGTCAAAAATCCTCGGATTTCAAAAGTGGTTTTCAATGGCATAAATCTGAGAAAAATTAGGTACCCGTACTTCTGTTTAGACCTGTTCTCTTCTCCGTGAAGCAATATTTAAACATGCTGTTATGTATTTTTGGTTGTTAGGACGTTCATTCCTCTTATCCGAAGTATTTGCTTCAGACTGGGGTGGTTGAGGGTCAGATGACAGAGCGTGGGAAGCGGAGCATTTGGCCGATGTGACGAACTGTGTTACTCTACCGTGCGGTCACTATGGAGATTCCTCGTTGTTTTCTACTGCAAAGAATCGTATTCTGTGGGATCAAGACCGGGTAAACAAAGAATGATGTCTTTCTACCAAACCAAAATCAAGATATGTGCTATGCACACAGAGTCTTCCATTTCTTTTGTGCAACACAGAGTCTTCCATTTCTTTTGTGCAACACAGAAATTTTCACTGCATTCAATGAAATATTCCATCACTCTTTATATTAATATTTACACAGTAGCGTAGAAAATAGTCTAAACGAAATAAAATATGTGGTCTTTGGAAACATCTTTTCCTTAGGAAAATTTGTGAAAACGTCTCGCCAAATAATAACAGTGAACATCTACTACCAAGCACATAAAGTACATGTTGTAATCAACATTCTATTTTTTAAGCACGTTTTGTGGGCACCGCCTCTGTGCAACTATTAGTCCGATTTGAAAAATTATTTTTGATTGGGAAACTTAAAATGTGAGAATAATGATCCTTGCATTCCCATTTTCTTTCGATTGGCAAATTTGCCACTTGAGGGCACACATGCAGATGATATCGAATTCAAATTACATCTTATCCCATTTTGTATTTGCTTTTAAATATCCGACTGAAAAATTAGTTTTCATTTTCCATGCCATTTGCATCGAACACTATGTTAGGTGCAGTCTATTTTTTTAACTAATGCACAGATTTTCCTCTCGAGGCTCGAAAGCGTTTTTCCCGATTTCTCTGCTTCTAAATGTCCGATTTCAAAACTTCCTCCTGCATCCGATACAGCTACAGATGGAAAATGTTTTCATATAATTTATTTAAAGAAATTATTTCAATCGTTTTTAAAGACCGATTTGGCCATTAGTGGCGTGAGTGCTTCACATATATTGCAAAATAAAATCTGAGCCTATGAAAATTCGATTGAAAAAGTCCTATCGTGAACGATACCTCTCAATTCGGAAATCCTTTTGAAATTTCCTGCTTAAAATAGTGTATTGTTTTTCCTCCAAGAGGCGTAGATGTATATATTCTTTGTGTTAATGTCTCTGCTTCTAAGAATCTGATTTGTAAAATATTTTTGTTTGAAAGCGTTTCCTGTGCGAAATGTTTCTCATATAATTTAATTTCTTAATGCACAAGTGTGCCACTAGAGCGCGTAAACTCACTTTAGGGTTTATAACAATGTCTGTGGGACTAAAAACCGGTTTGAAAAAATTCCTTTTCTGTAAGATACTGTTAACAATGAAAACCTTCCGTGTGTATTTTCTTTTCAAAAAATGAACAATTTCGCAGCTAAATGGCGCAGATATTTATTCTGTTTTTCTTAATATTTCTGCTTTCAAACGGGTCATTTAAAAAATTCGTTTAACACCGGGTACCATTTACCTAATGAAACACTTCAGGTTTGTATTTGAGGAGTTTTGTAGTTCACAATTCTCTGGCTAGGTGACGTTTTTGTACTTTAGTTTGCAGCTGTGTCTTCGCTCCTAAAATCCCTATTGAGAAATTCCTTTTTTATTGTAAGTCATTCGCTACAATAAAGATGTGGAACATTATCCTCTTTCAATAATGCACAAGAGGGAGTTAAGGCCGAAAGATTTTCCTCGTTATCTCTGTTTCTGGGAGATGTACTTCAAAAATTATTTTTCCTTAGTATAAGCTTTTACCATGAAGGATGCTTTTCGCCTATGTTCAACTTTTCCATTATACAAAATTCTTCCGCTAGAAGATGAAGAATTATGTCATGTTTTCTTCTATATTTCTTCTTTTAAATGTTTGATTTAAAAGTCTCTTTGTCTTTGATAGCTTCCTTCTCTTATGAGAAACTTTTTTTTTTTTTGTGCACCATTTGTTAATTTTCATAACATACCTTTTAGCCGCTGGCTGGTGGAACTAAGTAGCTGTTTCTATTTCTGGATGTTTTATCGATTGTAGAAATGATGTTGATCTTTTTCAAACCGGTTGCATTGACTTTGAATAACTTTGATAAATCTAATTCGTGTCAGAAAGGATTCAAACGATGTGCTTCTTACAACCGACAATTCGGTGTCATCTTTCTTGTTTTCTTTTTGAGACAACTCACGGCAGGATATTTCAAATAACATTTCATTTTTTGAATACCTCTCTGTTTTTCTTTCCCAACAGTTATCCAAGTTGATTTTTTGCGTGAACTGAAATTTCTGCTTCTGGTCTTTTCTTTGTCGTAAAGCTAACGGCAGCATAAATATATTATCTGTTCAAAGGTATCCGGACACTTGTCTAACCATTATCTACCTGTAATGGGAAAGGAATTAATATCGGATTGATCCACCCTTTTCTGCTATCACAGCCTCCCTTCTTCTGGTAAGGCTTTCCACACGTACACTATATTGACAAAAGTCACCGGACACCTCGAAGAGAAACACAACATAGCATTTATTGACATACATTAGTACAGTTTCGGTCCCAATTTGGCCTTAATGCATGCACTGACTCTTCGAGACAGGATTTCGACAAAGTTTTGGAATAGTGATAGGTATGCGCTTCCATTCAATACATAATGCTGTCGCTAACTGTTGCTCAGTAGTAGGCCTTGGTTCCAAACTTCTTGTGCGGCGCTCTAATTCATTCCATAGGTGCTCTATAGGATTAAGATCAGGGCTCTGGGCTGGACAGTCCACACACGATACAGAATTATCGTCAAACCACGCCGTAACAGTCCTTTCTTTATGGCTCGATGCATTATCCTGCTGGTACCAAAAAGGCTCCGTTCCATAGTATTGCCACAGAGTTGGTAGGGCATAATTGTCCACAATATCGAGGTAGACGTGCTGATTAACAGGTTTGTCCACGATAACTAACGGGATGGAACCATACCACGAACAACACCCCCACACAAGTACACTGCCTGCTCCAAACTTGACCGTAGGAACAGTACACTAAGGTAAATAGCGATCCCCCGGCTGCCGCCATACCCACATACAGCCATCAGACTGATTGATCATGTATCTGGATTCATCAGTCTATAGGATCCGTTTCCACTGATCTACGGACCACGATAAATGTTCTTTACACCATGCGAAACGACAAGTAGCATTCCGAGTGGAGATGCAAGGCTTATGAGCAGCCGTAGGACCACGGTAACCCATGGAATGAAGTTCTCTGTGAATGGTACGTATACATACCGACGTTCCATCATTTTTACTAATCTGTACACTGAGGTCTTGTGCAGTACGCCGTCGATTAGCTGTAACAACTCTCCTGAGGCTTCGACGTCCTCTATCACGGATTTTCTTTGGTCTGCCGGTACGTTTTGCTGCTTCAGGCACGCCACGTGTCTTCCACTTATTCAGTACATCCAAACCAGTTGACTTGGGTGTGTTTAAACACCTCTCGGTTTCTATTATGGACAACACAGTAATACACTGCTGGACAATTGCTAAGGACGGATCATAAATGGCTATATAGCGCATAAAAAAGTAAGTGTGGTTGGATGCCAAGTGAAATAAAATAATGTCAGAATGCCAAGACATTACAAGAAAGACAATTTATTGTGCTCTGAAATCCAGAAGGCTTTGGAACGTATTCAAGGGACAAACAGGCCATTTTGTGCAGAATACGTAAACGTGAAAAAAATGCAATTACCGTCCGCAGGCGTTCCGGCGTAAGATGTCAATACGGGATATGGCCACCATGGAGGGCGATGCAAGATTCCACACGTCGTGTCATGCTTTGCACAACATTATCAAGCAGCTGTTGGGGTAATTTATCCCATTCCTCTGTCAGTGCACGGATGAGGGTTTCCTTGTTTATTGGAGGACATTGGCGACCAGCAAGACTCCTCCCCAAAGCATCCAACACATTTTTAATGGGATTCAGATCTGGAGAACGTGTTGGCCATACGAGGCGTTGAATATCCTCGCTCTCAAGACACTCCTGGACAGCGACTGTTCGATGACATGTTGCGTTGTCGTCCATGAAAATGAATCTATCACCGACAGCACCACGGAACATGCGAACATGAGGTAGCAGAACATCATTAATGTATCGTTGGCCAGTCATAGTCCCACTTGGAAGCACGTAGAGGGACGTACGGCCATTGATCATGATGCCAGCCCATACCATGACACTACATGTTGGATATCGGTCCCTTTCCTGTATGTTTGCTGGACAATATGCAGTACCACTATCACGCCAGATCAGTTGTCGTCGACAATCAGACGATAGACTGTATCTACTCTCATCCGAGAAGAGGACAGCAGACCAGTCGTTATCAGTCTAATTGAGATGTTGATGGCACCATAACAAACGGGCGGTACGGTGACGTCTGGACAATGGGATGCACACAACAGGACGGCGGGCGTATAGTCCTCCTTCATGCAAACGTCTGGCGACAGTTTTTCGGGAGATCCGCTTGCCAGTAGCAGCCATAAACTGATTTTCTTCCTCACTAGCTGTGCTGCGCCGGTGTCTTTTTGTTGATAGCACTATGTACCGATCTTCTGCAGGTGTCGTACTGCAAACACGACCTCCCCCGTGACGTTTGCTACACTCTCCATTTGTTTAAAATGATTTCCAAAGCCTTGAAACAACACTGTGGCTGACGTCGAACTCCCTGGCAACATCTGTTATTTTTCGCCCTTCTTCAATCTTGCCAATAATACGGCCACGCGTAAAATTATCATCTAGGTGATGTCGGGAAGACATACTGAAAATTGCAAGTTCGTCAATTAATTCTTTCCCTTTCAACTTTGCATTTGAACAAGAACGGTCATTACGCGTCAAATACTTTATATATCTTATCAGCGCTATGACGTCACGAACAAGTTCGGCAATTCAAAATTTGCATGCGCACAACACGTCTTACTGTATCCCACACTTATGCTAATTTCCACATTTTCCTGCCTTCCATTTTATGGTTGCTATCGTTGTTATTGTCATCCGTCCTTAGCAATTGTCCGGCAGTGTATAACACCCAACAATTTTTCCTTTCTCAAAGTCAGTTAGCTCCCGACTCAACCTCAGAGTGCGATATGATCGCGGTCAGCTGCAGGCTTGTTTTCATACCATTTGCAGCTGTACCGCGCATCTTAACAGTCGAACTTTAACCCTTTAGCGACCATGACCCCTAAATCTTGCATCAATCTAAATAACATAACGCCCGAAACTGTCTGTTGTTTCACTTCTTTTTTCAATAACAACAAAAGTGACTAAGGGTGACCCCTTCTGATTCCTCATCGGTCGAGGAAATTTGAAGAATCAGTAAGGATAAGAAATTTGACTAACTCTGGACAGGCGTTTCGGGCGTCTATAGCCGTTTGTACATTTGGGCGTTTTGGGCGTTATGGTTGTTAAATGGTTAAGACGTTCGTGACGTCAACCTAATCTGTAAAAAATCGAACGGTGTAACCTGGTGCGTGCTGATAGAGGTATAGCCTTGACAAAAACACTATCTCAACGTTGGTCTTATCTAGTTGTCCAAGACGTCTAGGTAGATATCAGCATTCATGGTTTTATTGGAAAACATCTCCATACCATCGAGCTGCCTCCATCAAACCTTTTTGTCGGGCAATTAAATTCGTAAAGTACTTTTCTCGCCGCATTCGCTACATCCAGGACCGACCACAGGGCCGGTGGTCTGTATACCGTGAATCGCAGTCCGAAACACAGATTTTATTGCTGTGCTGTCCTAGATCAACGTCCTTTACACGACGTTAGCAGGCGTATAGAATTGGTCACAGTGAGTAGCGTTTGGTGGATTGTTTTTCGACCCTATTAAACCATGTCGTTCAGCTCACTGTATAGGTGCTCCCATGAGTCACTATAATCTGAAAGAGGGTTTGCGTGATTTTAATAAATGTGTATTTACGTTCTGAGCGGATTTTCTTTTGGAGAAACTTTCTGTAAGCTTCAAAGGATTATCATTATTACCGTTTCGGTTCTTGGCAAATTCAGCCCTCGTTTCACTGCCATTTGCATATGACATCACCAAGTATCGACCCGGGGATTTTCAATGTCGGTGAAATGTCACGAGCGGAGCGAATGCTTATGTAGTACCCTATTATCAATCCATGATGGAAATCAGTTAACACAGTCGATCGTGGCGTCTAGCCTTCACAGTCTCATCATAGCATTAAAAGCATATTTACAGTTGGCTCTGCGATGTGGCTTCTGTGTTGGACAGAATTCACAAGTCAGTGAATGGCACATACGCTTTGCCCACGAATTATGAACGAATCACAATGTGATTTATATAGAATTGGTATATACAGTGCATATTGCCGATATCTCAAAATAATCGAAAGAATCAGCACAGAGACATTTATGTATTATATACACCTTTATCAAAAGCAGAAATTGTTGCTCACGTTATTTAAATCTTCAGAGAAGAAGAAAAACATCAAATCGTGATCCAATCAAAACTCAATTAAACTGTTTAACATATTATTTAATTTCTTTTGTGTTGTTTATTACAGCGGCTGGTTCAGGAACGCCAACAAATAAGAACCTGTTACTGTATTTTCATAACCTGCGTATTGATATATGACTATACAAAATCCTATGCCGCTGTAAGTACATAAAATCATTTTGCATATCGTTTTTTTCGGCGCCAAAGAGCCGTATTCGGCAGTTGCAGTGTAATATCTGACTATATGAAATCCTATGCCACTGTAAAGTATATACACTGAAATGCAATTGAATTAGAACTGCCTGAATAGTAACGTATAGCACCACCTTTCGCCCTGGTGACGGCGGCGATTCGTCTCGGCAAGGACTCAACAAAACACCGGAAGCGTTGGGAAACCATACGGATCCACGACCCCTGAAAAAGCTCCCACAGTTCACAAAGATTTGATGGAGGGAGGTCAGAGCCTCGAACATCTCTCTCGAGGGCATCCCAGATTTGTTCGATGGGATTGAGGTCAGGTGACCTAGCTGACCAAGGAAGCGAGGTCACGTCAGTGGAGTGTTCATCCAAAAAATCGGATACAATTCGGGAGTGATGGCACGGTGCATTGTCTTGTTGCAGGATGAGGTCCCCAGTGGGATGTTGAAGACGCACAAACGGGAACAAATGGTCGTCCAGGATATCCCGGAAACGTTGACCTGTGAGAGACGATGTCACACGTACCAGGGGTCCCATTTCAGTCCACGCAAACAGACCCCATACGAAAATGCCACCCCCACCAGCTTGCTGGCAAGAAGGATCCATCATTCCATGTGGTTTGCTCCGTACTCGTATCCTGCCATCCACATGTGCCAACGTGAATCTCGACCCAATCAGTCCAGGCAACATTTTCCCACATGTCTAGGATCCAGTGGCGATGTTCCCGCGCCCATGCTAATCTTTCCACCCTGTGATGTGCGGTCAGCAGCGGTTCCCTCGTGGGACGATGGCTTCTATACCCCATAGCGAGGAGATGGTTCTGGATGGTGTGGCTGCTTACACGTTTTTGTGCACCAGCGTTAAATTGCCGAGTGATTTCTTGCACTGTGGCCCGTCTATCCGCTGTTACAATACGAGCTAATCAACATGCTGTTGTCCACGGCAGTTGGCTCTTGCAGGGATGGTTTTACCAAATTTGGTGTACTTACGGTGCACCCGCGACACAGTGGCTCGTGAAAATCCCAGTGCCTGCACGACTTCCGAGATGGAGTGACCCATTCGTCGGGCGCCGACAATTTGTTTACGATCAAATGCACTTAGATCTTTCATCTTACCCATACTGCGTTCGACTCTTACTGATTACCGTCGCATCATTCCTTATATTGTCAGATCGCTGCATACGTCATGTCGTTTCCGTTTACAGGGCCGCCCACACAGCCACATATGCATAACGCCAAATGTCTCTAATCCAATTGCTCTTTAGTGTAAAATTACTGTTACACGGCGCTAGCAGAGGTCTTGCCGAGTCGGGTGGTAACGGTGCGTGGAACCTGTCATACGATTTTGTTGGCCGCGGCACCAGGTGTTACTCTCAGATGCACCGCTGCACTCAAAGATTCACGCCAGAACATAAAAAATGAAAATTGGAAGAATGATCCGAAGCATGAGGCTTGGGTGAATCCACCGTGTGAACAAAGATAACAACAACAATTAAAAAAATAAAAAGCAAAACTTGGGGATTCGAGAGTTGTGATGTGGCTCACCCGCAATCAACAATTCGTGACTGAGTGTAGTGGTCCGGATCTTACTCCGGTACATTCAATCTCCAACCAGCCAGTACAGCACTGACTTTCGCAAATAACACATCAAATACACAACACAACCTTTAATTACTTTGTGATTCAAACAGTTACGGCGCTCTCTGGGTGCAAAGACAATTGCCCCTCTTATGGGGGCAGCACACAGTATCACACTTTACTCTCGAACGACGCAAGCCGACTGAGTCCCCACCGGACTATCTGATCAAGAAATACTACTCGTTAACACACTAAATAGAACAGCAGGTGATATCACGCACAATCGCTTAGAGAATGAAAAAAGAAAATACATATGCAAAAGATCACTTTAAAAACACACGCGACACAAAATACACGAGCACGTTAATTTCCTTTATACACGATTATAGGTGCGAAATACTGCCAAAGTTAATTAACTAAATCTAAGCAAGCACATGTAAAACCCTGCCCCGCTCACGTTGGCCCTGAACCAAAGTTAAAATGATCTGTCCCGCCAAGCGGAATTTGTGGCCACACCCTCTCCCTTATTCTTGTAAAAGATCAGGAAATGGGCCCTGAAAGAAATCGAAGGGTGTATGTGCACGTACTTCCTCTGAGGTTCAGTCACAAAGGAGGCTCAGTATTGTTGCATCTATGTCCATGCAGCTTTGGGTGTCGGGATGGCACAAATTCGCAGGTGTGTGAAGAAAAATAGAAATATTCATGTACTTACAGTTTCTTGACCTTGCTGTGTACATCCCGAATGCATCACATAACAAAACACGACAAACACACACACACAAACACACTCACACACACAAACACACTCACACACACAAACACACTCACACACACAAACACACACACACAAACACTTGCGCCATGTGGCAGCAGAGATGAATTAACACTTCACTTTAACGTTCGATGTAAATGAAGCACACAATGAAAATGGTGATATCACGCCGTACTTTGTTGCGCTGATGAGAGTGTACACTGATCCACTCTTGTGAAGATTTGAAGGTGGCTGTTAAACAAAATATCTCCTCTCACATCTGCTGTTGCGGGTTCCGAGTCAGATTTTCTGCATTCCTGGGAAATGATTTCTGTTGTCGTGAAGAAATGATTCCGGCCATCAACTGCCTGGAGAGTGTGGCCCACCCTCACTTCCGCTGCTGCAATACTAGGATTCCATCCGTCGCTCCCTTCTGTCCTTTTTGACCGTTCATTCCAAATTCAGTCAATTCCTTTCCGTTAGCATAGCATCTACCCTGCCTGAGTAAGGAGTTCAAATATGCACACTCGCAGGTTTTGTTTCCATTTTTCTCATCGAGTTGTGACCGCCAGCCCTGAGATTAGTTTTCTTGGCCGAGCGAAATCCAATGTGCTTTTCTTTCAGCGTACATCAGCAACTGCCTCCCAAAAACGACGCTCGAATTCACCCCCTTTCTTCGGTGATTTTCTACTCTTAACTGCCCATTGTGCCTCACAGAAGTCGGAGTATCGTTCTTGCTGACAACGTTATGTGTCTGCTGAGGGTCTCTTGGCCCACCCACAACGAACCACGGACGCAAACATGCAGGACACAGACACAGCGTTTAAGCTAAAAGCGGAAAGAAGGAAGAAAAAGAAAAGGGAAAAGCCACTTCGAACTTTGCAGCTCCCATCCGCATTCGAAAGCACATTTTCCCTCGTTCGTTTTTCACCTCTCGAAGACCCTTGAGATAGGAATTTTCATCAAAGAAAGAAATACGGGATTACGCCATATAATACAAATTTTGAAGATGACAATCCGATTTTTGGCGTAAATGTGACAAGGATGGTAAGTCACATTTACGCCAAAAATCGTCACATTTACGCCAAAAATCGGATTGTCATCTTCAAAATTTGTAGGAATTTTCATGTTTCACTCCAGGGCTATGTGTGAGGTCTCGCAATTCAAAATGGCAAAATATTACATTTCTTGCCTTCAAGAGCGTTGGAGCTA
The DNA here is from genome assembly GCA_039090855.1 of Macrothele yani. Lineage (NCBI taxonomy): Eukaryota > Metazoa > Arthropoda > Arachnida > Araneae > Macrothelidae > Macrothele > Macrothele yani. Next base: position 164,784,375 of record CM077010.1, on the reverse strand, counting down.
CTTCCTAATTATCCCGCAATTTTGTTAATCAATTTTGCGAACAGCCGAAAGAAAAAAAACAAAGTAAATGAGAAATAAATAAAAAAACTGTAAACTGTAAAAGAACATGCGAGCCTGCCGAACTGTGATTCCTAGCTGCCTCATACTATACGCGAAATGGCGGACAAATTTCAGAGTTTTCTTCAGGATTTAGGTTAGGGGATGGGGTTGTCCACTGTAACATTACTTCGTATATCATTTTTTGGCGTGGGAGAGTCGTATTTCGGCAGTTTCAGCGTAATATCTGACTATATGAATTCCTATGGGGCTGTAAAATATATAAAATGTTTTACTGCAACTATGAGTTTAATCGTGTATCGACGGTTTGGTTTTATTAACGTATAAAATTACTCTGCATATTTTTTGTCGGCATGAAAGAGTAATATTTTGACATTTTGCGTGTAGCCGTCCCCTTAGAATTCTGGAAAACTCCATCACATGGAATTAAACCTGCGCCTCCCTTTTTCCGAGCATCTATAGCATAGAAATCTTAACAGATATTATATTTCCGTTGGTTCATGCTTAATTCCTGATTTGAGCTGTCGTCGCTAATGATATGCAAAATCGTGCTCAATTGTTGAAAGGTATCTTTAGCATTTTCGAAACGATAGATCCTCAAAGTTAAATAGACGACGAAAATTAGTTTAAAGAACAAGCTTCCTAAGATCGCAAGTTTCATTATTTCTTTTTTTAATTTAATTAGGGATTTAACGACCACCTTGAGCAACTTAATGGGCTATAAGCAATCATCCGTTAATAATATAGGGCCATTGGTTCCAAGGAAGGGAGAGAACAAGTGCCGTAAGACAAACACAACATCCATGCTGCACCGGAATTCGAACCTGGACTCATCTCGGACGAATGGTCAGAATCCATCGCTTAGACCATTGCACCACCGGGGGATGGAGGCGGCATTCCTGATTTCAGTTGTAACATAGAGTTGACAAAATTTTTGGAGCAAACTAATACAGGATTTATTAAACTTTGTTTCACGGAGCGCCAGAGTACCGCAAAACTTTTCAAAAACCTACAATAGTTTACTACACAGTCACGTCACATTATTGTGACCACCAGCTAATATCCAGAGTAATTGACGTGTGCAGCGCGGACAGCAGCTATAGACGGGCTGCGAGGGACTCAGTAAGGTGCTGGAAGGTGTTCACAGGTATGTGGAGCCATGCTGACTGCAGTGCATCTGACAGCTGCTGGAGGGTGCGTGGGGGAGGATCCATAGAGCGAACAACACGATCGAGGTGGTCTCACAGATACTCAATTGGGTTTACGCTTGGCGAATTAGGGGGCCAGGGAAATACTCTGAAGTTTTCCTCGTCCTCTTCCAACCACTCTTTGACATTTCTAGCTGTGTGACACGTCGCATTGTCGTTTGCAAGATCCCATACGCCACAGGGAAGTCAATTAGCATGTACGGGTGTACGCGGTCTGCAAAGACGGATTCATAAAAACTTCGGTCCACAGTGTCTTCCACAGGTATGAGTGAACCCAGAGAATACCGCGAAAATATTCCCCAGACCACAACGCTGCCCCCACCAGCTTGTGTTCTCCCAGAATTGGTTGAAGAGTGTTTGTATTCCGATGTTTCTAGCCTTATACGCCAACGTCCATCCGTTCGATGAAGCACAAAACGTCACTCATCGGAGAAGGCAATCCTTTGCCAATCAGCGGAGTTCTCATCCCGATACAGCCGTGCACATTTAACACTTTTCTGCTGATGCACCTTCGTTAGAATAGGTGTAGTGACCATCCGCGTCTGCAACGGAGGCCCATACGCAGCAGGGTTCGCTGAACTGTCGTTTTAGACACAATTCCGGTAGCTCTCTGGTTCATTCGAACAGTAAGTTGCTTCAATGTAGCGTGTAGATCATCCCTCACGCACCTTCGCAGCCGACGTTCATCTCTGACATCAGTGGCACGTGGTGCTCCGCAGTTTTCACGTCGCGTATTCGCAATGGTGCAATTTCTCCAATCAAGATGCACTTTAAACACAGCGGCTTGCGAACACTTCACAAACTGCGCTGTTTCAGAAATACTGCCACCCATAGCCCGAAAGCCGATAATCATTCCTTTTTGCAAATCTCATAAATCGCTCATTTTATCCATAACAGCAACGAGGGATATGTTTTCAGAATGGCCGCCCCGGTGGCGCAGTGGTCTAAGGCGTTGGCCTCTGATCATTCGTCCGTAAGGGGTCCGGGTTCAAATCCCGGTCAGGCATGGATGTTGTGTTTGTCTTACGGCACTGGCTCTCTCCCTTCCCTGGAACCAGTGACCCTAAATTAGGGACGGGCGACTGCTTATAGCCCATTGAGTTGCTCACGGTGGTCGTTAAACCTCCAATCAAAAAAATGTTTTCAGAATGCCTACAGGACATTTTATGTACCCTCCAAGCCAGCTCACGACGCGTGCCTCGTTTAATTGGCTACGTGTTGTTGATGTCAAAAGCAGGAGATGGTCACAATAATGTGACCTGACTATATATTTTATTATAACGGTAATTAGAAACAAATCTATTGTATTATTGTATCACGGGAATGTCTTCTTCATCGAGTTTTCTTGCAACTGAAGTGCTTTTATGTTTGTTACCATGGTCTGTCTACCGGATTTTTCAAGGTAACTTTCGTCGGAGTTCCATTACACATTGCACTAGAAATAACAACCAGAAACCCCTCTATCATTAGTTAATTAGCAATAGACAAGCATGACGTCACAGACCTCTGTTGAATATAAAAGGTAATCAGGTGTCGTAAATTATGACACCCAATGCCGCAACACGGGAGTTGAGGGGTCTACGTAGAACTTTACCATAAACCAGATCATTGCACTCATCTTAGCTACGTTATACCTTTATGTTGCCACCATCTACAAGCAAAGACATGTGATTATCATTAAATAAGATGACTTGGTGCTATTTATCCGCGCAATCCCTCCTCTCTCGATACGACGGCAGATGTTTCTAGTAGTTGCTGGAGCAGCTGACACTTTGGACATTATGCAGAGAGGGTGAGTCGAACGTTTTGCAATATTTGGATCCCTTTGTGCCTTCATGCGTACCTTTCCGACGAAAGCTGACAAGCATTCAAAGTATAGCCATCGTGTTGCACCGTCTTTAGCCATCTGTCTGCCAGTTCTTCGATTTCGCGGCGGTACCAGTTCTTTTCCTTCGAGGCGAAGAAATCCACTTCCTCATGGTAGTTGAAGTGCCGCCCGCAAAGGAAGTAGGCCATGGATCAAAACAGGGAATAATCCTACCGGGAAAGGTATAGACCATATGCTCCTTGTGGCAACACTTCGATGCCCTCAAGTTCCTGAAGTTTTGCCAGAGTCGTTCGCGCTGTTTGAGGCCCAGCGTTGTTCTGCTGTAGGAGAGCGCGCTTTCTGTTCACTATCCTCCAAAACGGCATACATACATACTTCTCCTCCAAAACGGCATACATCTGTGGATCCGTTTTCCTCAATTGGGCGCCAATTGATTCGTTTTAATCATTGTTCGTTTTTGGTCTGCCAGCGCGTAAATCGAATATTCACCCTCTGCGATGAGAAGACTTAGTCCCAATGTATATTACCGTCATTAAAATGCATACATACATACTTCTCCTTCAAAACGGCATACATCCACTTCAACTGTTCAGCATACATACATACTTCTCCTCCTTCAACTGTTCAGAGTGAAGGTTGGCGTTGATGTATATTACCGTCATTAAAACGGCATACATACATACTTCTCCTCTAAAACGGCATACATACATACTTCTGAAATTTTTTTTAACGGAATACATACATACTCCTCCTCAAAACGGCATACATCCGCTTCAACTGTTCAGAGTAGAGGTAAAACGGCATACATACATACTTCTCCTCCAAAACGGCATACATACATACTTCTGAATTTTTTTAACGGAATACATACATACTCCTCCTCAAAACGGCATACATCCGCTTCAACTGTTCAGAGTAGAGGTAAAACGGCATACATACATACTTCTCCTCCAAAACGGCATACATACATACTTCTGAAATTTTTTTTAACGGAATACATACATACTCCTCCTCAAAACGGCATACATCCGCTTCAACTGTTCAGAGTAGAGGTAAAACGGCATACATACATACTCCTCCTCAAAACGGCATACATCCGCTTCAACTGTTCAGAGTAGAGGTAAAACGGCATACATACATACTTATCCTCAAAACGGCATACATCCGCTTCAACTGTTCAGAGTAGAGGTAAAACGGCATACATACATACTTCTCCTCCAAAACGGCATACATACATACTTCTGAAATTTTTTTTAACGGAATACATACATACTCCTCCTCAAAACGGCATACATCCGCTTCACTGTTCAGAGTAGAGGTAAAACGGCATACATACATACTTCTCCTCCAAAACGGCATACATACATACTTCTGAAATTTTTTTTAACGGAATACATACATACTTCTCCTCAAAACGGCATACATCCGCTTCAACTGTTCAGAGTAGAGGTAAAACGGCATACATACATACTCCTCCTCAAAACGGCATACATCCGCTTCAACTGTTCAGAGTAGAGGTAAAACGGCATACATACATACTTCTCCTCCAAAACGGCATACATACATACTTCTGAAATTTTTTTTAACGGAATACATACATACTCCTCCTCAAAACGGCATACATCCGCTTCAACTGTTCAGAGTAGAGGTAAAACGGCATACATACATACTTCTCCTCCAAAACGGCATACATACATACTTCTGAAATTTTTTTTAACGGAATACATACATACTCCTCCTCAAAACGGCATACATCCGCTTCAACTGTTCAAAGTAGAGGTTGGTGTTGATGGTCCACTTCAAACGGCATACATCCACTTCAACTGTTCAGAGTAGAGGTTGGCAATGTATATTACCGTCATTAAAACGGCATACATACATGCTTCTCCTCCAAAACGGCATACATCCGCTTCAACTGCTCAGAGTATAGGTTGGCGTTGATGGTCCGACCGTCTGGAACAAATTCGTAATGGACTATCCTCTCGATATTCCACCAGGAGCAGAGCATCACCTTGTGCTCGAAACGCGCAGCATGTTCAGGAAGCTCGCTTGGGCTCAACCAGTGCCGTTGCGTGTGAGAATTGCGGAAATAGATCCACTTTTCATCGCACGTGAAAATGCTCTTGATGAAACGTACATCGCGCGGTTTTCTAGCAGTCCCGTGCACACTTCCTATCGGTAGTTTGCTTCAGCTGGCGTCAGTTCGTGAGGGACAATGCTGCAGCTTCTATAGAACTTGCAGAGATCCTGAAGGTGACGAACCATGGCTGTCTGTAATATTCCCAGCACGCCTGATGATCTCCGACTGCTGGTTGTCGGATTTGCTTCTGCGGCTTGGCGCACAGCCTCCGAATCCACGGTTCGCGTCCTACCTGAGCTTGACTGATCGTCGATGTTTCTGTCACCTGAGCGAAATTTCTTGAACCATCTGGTTACAGTGCTGTGGTCCACGGAACCTTCCACTTTTGCATGAGAAATGTTTTGTGTTGTTTAAGCAGCGTTACGGCGTAGTTCAAACTCATAAAGCAAAACTTCCCTAATTATCCGGTTGTGGCTGTTAATCTTTTAGGCGTCCCAACCACAGACAGACAGATGGCATGCAATGCTGTTTACAGCAACGAGTACCATTTTATATCCCTTTCGATTGACTTCAGTGCGCGATTTGAACTAATTTAAGCGCGTAACATACCCGCCGCAGCACATGCGTTTATGCAAACATTGTAAAACTTTTTTTTCCATATGTAGAGGATTTTAGGAAGGGAGTGTCTGAACCCTGGTCTTAAACAACTCTTAGAAATAGGAAGCTAGGAGATGTGGGCTAGAGTGCCCGATAGAAAAATGACACGGGAGCAAAGTAGAAAGGGGGGACGCCCTTAGTTATTACCGGGGAAGCCGTACCCGGGGTCCGACGGCTTAAAGTTCATATCCGACGCACGGCGGGTACTTAGTGGATCGAGTGTTCGTGCCTGCTGGGATCGAACCTGAGGTCTTCTCCGTGGCAGTTACGAATGTTGTCCACTAGGCCACCAGCGGCCCTTGTAAAACTTTTGTAAAACTTTCGACTCGCCCTCTGTAATAAATCCAGTTTTCACAAAAAGGCCTAGATATTGTATAGCAACTCGTGGGAGTACTTTCCCTAATAACTAATGAATTCGGGCAGCTTACCATGTTTACCGTAAGAAGCGATTTGTATGAGTATCCTATGAGCTGACGTACGCTTCTCGTGCGTCCCTGCTGTACAGCGGGTCCCCTTATTTTGTCCCCCAGTTGCTGACTCTAAAGGCCTGCCCGGGCCTTATCTGGTAAGCTCTGCCCTGCCCAAACCTGTGCGTGTAAAGCCCGTCACGTTTCAAATTTTAGAGACTTAAACCGGGCCCATCAATTGCAGCTATTATTTAGGCCCTGCTGGTGATGTACCACGTTGTATTTTTTTTTTTGGTCTTTCTATTGTATTTTATTAAATTGTGAAAATTAAATAATATGATGAGATATTATTGAAAATGTTCAGTTGACTGTTAGCCTAAAAATATTAACTAAACTTTGGCAATTGTCGAAGGACATAACCTTTAAAGAGAGAGAAAAAAAGACTGATTCTCCCTTTCTCTGAACTACACTGGTGTGCAAAATTAAGATCATTTGTCGATTTTCACAAAACTTACGAAACCAAAGGTACAAATTATGACGCCGAATAACAATGCAAATGTGAAGTGTCGAATACGTGAGCGTATACGTGCGTGTGGGCGGAGCTGTGACAGCGGAGGGCATGAAAAGCACACGTGGCTTTTTCCGTGATTTGTTCGCTCGTACTCCTCGGCGACATTCGTTGTGTTTCTTGCTGGAGTTGGTTCAATTTCATAAACAATCAGGTAAAATGAGTTGCCACGAATGTATTTATGACGGAATGAGGTGGAGAATCGTCGGTAGATTGGAGGCAGGGCAATCGCAAGTGCAGGTTGCTACAGAACTCAATGTAACACCCAGTGTCGTCTGCAATTTGTGGAAACAGTTAAAGAACACCGGATCCATATCGAGAAGGCCTGGGAAAGGTCGTCCAAGAGCCACGAAGGCCAATGAAGATCGTTATTTGGCACTTTCAGCTAGGCGCCACAGGTCTGTTACAGCTGCACAGCTATCTCGTGAGCTGCATGCCGTCACTGGAACCCGAGTTTCAAGGGTTACTGTTGACCGAAGACTTCATGACGGAGGGCTTTTTGGCACAAGACCCGCTGTTTGCGTCCCTCTCACTTCAGCACACAAGATAGCACGTTTATCACGGTGCAGACAACATCATCCTCGGACCAGGCTTCAGTGGGGTAACGTTCTCTTCACAGACGAGTCGCGATTCAGCCTGGACACTGATTCTCGACGTACCTTCATCTGGAGAGAACCTGGGACCCGATACCATTCCTCCAACATCCGAGAAAGGGACCGCTATGACAGCGGAGGTGTCATGGTCATGGAGAGGTGGACGGCCGCACACCTCTCCATGTGTTTGACAGAGGCTCCCTGACTGTTGAGAGGTATATGGATGAGATCTTACAGCCCTATGTTCGACTTTTCAGGGGCACAGTTGGCCCTCTGTTCCTTTTTATGGACTACAACGCTCGTCCACATAGGGTTCACCTAGTCGACGATTATCTTGAAAGTGAGGATATTCTCCGGATGGATTGGCCAGCCAGACCTAAACCCTATCGAATATGCCTGGGACGCTCTTGGGAGGGCAATTGCAGCTTGCCATGCCCCTCGGAGAACCATCCAGGAGATGAAAACTGCATTGCTGCAGGAGTGGGACGGATTGTCACAGGGACTCATCAACTGCCTCGTTTCCAGTATGACGTCATGCTGTGAGAGCTGTATGACTGTGAGAGGGGATCATACCCCATATTAGAGTCATTTTATGTTTGATCTTGCAACGTGGATTTTGGACATCCCTGCGCTGATGAGCCTTACCGACGATCATGAGTGCGTACCATGACTGTCGTATGGTATAATTTTTTCTCTTATATAACTGTATCCACACCAAATTTCATTAAAATATGCTCATTAGTTTTTCAGAAATTCGACAAAATATGCTAATTCTCTTAATTTTGAACATCAGTGTAGCAAGGAGTAACACTACAAAAGTCAATCTCCATACAGATTAGGAGTAGGAGAAACAACCAATGTCATCCCACTCTTTCATACTAACGCACATACCTCACTCCATTGCAGACACCCCCGTCCTCCACTTAACACAACACAAACACTTGCTCGGGGTCGAATCCTTTTTCTTTTTGTCAAGAAGCCCCGAAGTGGTTTTACCATCTTACTACCTACAGATGGTGAAAGCACTCTTAGTGCCTCTCCTTGCTTTTGTGATTACACCTTAGGCTATGTCATGAAAGTAAGTAAAAAGGTTAAACAGACCAGGAAATCGGGGAACACGACTTTTTTCTTTATTTACCATTGCGATAAAAAGAATGGGTCGACTTGGTCCAGACCGTGCAGACCTCTAGCTGACCCTGTCGCCTACACTTTTATGCTCTACGTAGGCATTGTTAACACACTGGGTTAAAATGTTCATAAAAACATATGCGTACGTCGCAAATCTCAAAGAGGAATAATCTTGGAGAAATTCAAGAGGTTGCTTCTTGTGAGAAAGATATGGTAAAAAAACAGAAGAGAAAAAAAAGTTTTACCATCATCCTTTTCCAATCGTTGCGTGGAACGAATGATTGAATTAAGCAGGTAACTGTTTTTAAACAAGGTTGACCATATTCCAACTACAAGGAGTTTGTTTGTCATTGTGGAATAATGCTTGAAAAGAGGTTGCCATTCTACGTGACAACCATGGAAGTACACCTAGTCATAACAAGTTATTAAAATCATGCAATGCATTGATTATGATACGCTTTCCAACATACCAGAAATCATTACTCCAATTATTACTCAAGTTATGAGGATAATGGCTGTACAATAAATCTCGCTCCTATGACCAGACCTTTGACCCCATTTCGATGATATTCAACAGAACTGGTAACGTATACTTCTGGAACTACATGATAAAGTTTTGTCTCAATCGAAGCATTTTTACGTACGTTATTACGCATAAGGGCGACGGAATGGATCCTGATCCTATGTCCTGACCTTTTTGCCCATTTTCAATAGGGTTCGTCTCCAGGTGGTCCCCTAATACAAACTAACATTTCATCGAAATCGAACCATTTTCACGTACGTTATGACGCATAAAGGCAATGGAATGCATCCCGATACTGTGTCCTGACCTTTGACCCTACTTCACCCATTTTCAATAGGGTTCGTCCCCAAGTGGTCCCCTAAAACATACTAAAATTTCATTGAAATCGAACCATATTTACGCAAGTTATGACGCATAACGGCAACGGAATAGATCCCGCTCCTATGTCGTGACCTTTAACCCCATTTCGTCCATTTTCAATAGGGTTCGTCCCCAGGTGGTCCCCTACCACATACTAAAATTTCATCGAAATCGAACCATTTTTACGCGAGATGTCGTGCGAACGGGCAGACAGACAAAGCTGGAGCATATACGCTTCTTCAACCTACGATTGGAAAGCGTAAAAAAAGCACAGGGCGTTCTGTCCTTGTAAAGGTGTGTGTGCGTGTGTGTGCTTTTAAAATGAGTGGACAGTTTGTTGCTTACATAAAAAAAAATGAATCGCTGAGTGTTCCTGTGAGTAAAAATGATGAAACGATATGAATCATATCGGGAAAAGGTAGGTTAGAATCTTCTGTGAGTTTTAATTTTGTATGCTTCATCACACTGAACGGATGATATATACAGGGTGATTCATAAAGAAGTATACACTTTCAACGCACTATAAAACAAGAATAATGTAAGATATTTTATGTTACCTGTAATAGAATTGTAAGGGAATGTTTCAAGGTTTTTTTTAGAGACAGTCACAAATGTTCTATTTGTGCACCCTTAGTCACACGACACACATCGAACCGGTAATCCATTTCCGCCCAAACGCGAGGTAAGATATCTGAATCAAGTGCAGTGATAGTGGCTGTGATACGCTGTTCCAGCTCCGTTAGATCAACAGGAAGGGGAGGGCGAATACCTTGTCCTTTACGTACCCCCACAGGAAAAAGTCACAAGGTGTTAAGTCAGGACTTCTGGGTGGCCATTGGGTCAGTAGCAAGTTGTATGTTGTATTCATTGAGATAATCTTGCACGTCGCCTAACCAGTGCGGTGGTGCACCATCCAATTGGAAAATAAAGTTGTCACTGTCGTCCTGCAACTGTGGCATCAACCAAAGATTTAACATACCCAGAAAAGAGCCTCCCGTGAGAGTTTTCTCGTGAAAAAAAGAAGAGGGCCTCACGCTTTCTTTTTGGACACAGCACAGAACACATTTACCTTAGGGGAATCTCGCACGTGTTGCACTGCAAATCTGGGATTCTCTGTTTCCCAAAAGCGAACATTTTGCTTGTTTACCTGACCACTCACGTGAAATGTAGCTTCATCGGTGAAAACTAAATGATCGGCAAAATCGTCATTTTCAAAACGGTGCTGGATTTCGGCACAAAATTCAAAGTGCTTTGTCTTGTCAAGGTCAGTGTGATTTTGCAACTTCTGCACTTTGTATGGAATCATTTTCAGCTTCTTTCTCAAAATTCTCCAGACAGTGGACTGTAAAATCTGCACTTCACGACTCACCCTCCGCGTTGATTTTCTCGGGCTTCGTTGAATGGCGGTGCAAACACTATCGTCGACTTCTTCCGATACAAGCGGTTGTCCAGGACTTTTAAGTTTGCACAAATAGCCCGTAGATTCAAATTTTTTATGCCAATCGTAGATAGATTTTCTGGTTGGAGCTTTTCCGAATCGTGATTGAAAATGCCGTTGCACAACATTTACAGATTCCGTTTTGCTCAATTCAAGAACACAGAACTCCACTGTAGACGCTGCATTTTGACTGCCTAGTCACGTGATACGCGCGCTACCGCTACGTCACTTCCCTCAGTAGCGGGACACAAACTTTATGAGTACATCTACCTAACGGTTCGCACTTGTGGTCCGTGTCGTCAACTGTTACTGTATTACAGCATTGAGAAACTGTATGCTTCTTTATGAATCGAGGTGTATATTTTGCCGCGTGAAATAGCTGCAATGAAATATTTTAAGATATCGGCTTCCCTTTTCTCATTATGATGAGCTATTTTTTCAACTGTTGTTTTATTCTTGCTTTCTGATTAATACTATAACTTGGTCCTTATTGTCCATACAAGAACCTGCCGAAAATTTTAGATATTTGTTTATCGAGCTGGAGTGCTTCATCTGACATAATGGCAATGGCTATGCTACTAAATTTTGCCGCAATTGCAAATCTAGTTTCTTTTTTTGTTTGTTTTTGTGGTTAAACAGCATCTTTTCAAGAATTTTTCCATTTTATTTCGGGCAAATGTGTGGGTGTGGTGATAAACTTGTACACGTGGTCAAGAAATTCAACGCTTAGATGTTGTTTCGTTGTTCAGAATTTCGACACTTGGATGACATAGCATGTTCAGTATTTACGATGATCTGAAATCCTCTTAGTGAATTCTCCGAAAATGTGCTAAAAATATACCACTGGCTTTTCTCAGAGAAAATTGGTTGCAGAGCTAATTCAAGAATTCTTCCAGTTTTGCTTTCTTTAATACTTTACGCAAGAACCACTTGCGAGATTAAACTTTGTTGACACTTTGTTCTTTAGAAAAACAGTTTAGTATTTCCCAACACTTATAACGTAAATAGTAATGTTTTAACAGAAATCGTTCACATAAATTAAATTATTGCTGGCCTCCTACAATCAGAGAGAGAGTTACCTCACGTCTTTTTGGGATTATTTTCTACTCTCTTCATTTTTCTTAATTTATTTTTTTTCTTAAGAAGTATCAGAAACTTACCCCAGAAAACTATTGATGGCAAATATTAATCCATACCTAACAGAATTGCGGTAATTCTTTATTTTATTTTCCATAGGGAAATGTTTTAGTTTATTTTTTTACAAAAGCAGGATTGACAAATAAAAAAAAGATATGACTGAACTGGGTGTTCCGATAGTAAAGCGGTTTCTTTTCTTCCTCTCAGATCATTGTTTCCCCTCATTTGGGGAAAAAAATTAAATTATAACAATATTAACTGGAGCAGCAATTTATTAGGTACATACATCATACTCACTTACGTACGCAACTATGACGTTCAGATGGCTTTATGAACAGCTGACTTCATAGAATTGAGATGTATACAAAGCCCAGGTAGCGGCAATATGGAAAAGCCGCTTGATAAAAGTTACTTTGAAATAGGCTTGGTGGTGAGCTCCAGGTGAACAGGTGGAAACATCTCAGAAACGGCAAACTTTCTTGGATATGTAAGAACAGCTGTACTGATAGTGTGCAATTAGTGGTGCATAAACAACAAAACAAGCAGTCAGCCGTCTTCCTATGACCAGAAAGACTGGTCTATGTTTTCTAAGCAGTCAGCGATCTTCCTATGGCCAGAAAGACTGGTCGATATTTTCTAAGTAGTCAGCGAATTTCCTATGGCCAGAAAGACGGGTCGATGTTTTCTAAGTAGTCAGCGATCTTCCTATGGCAGGAAAAACTGATCGATGTTTTCTAAGTAGTCAGAGATCTTCCTATGGCCAGAAAGACGGGTCGATGTTTTCTAAGTAGTCAGCGATCTTCCTATGGCAGGAAAGACTGGTCGATGTTTTTTAAGTAGTCAAAGATATTCCTATGGCCAGAAAGACGGGCCGGTGTTTTCTAAGTAGTCAGCGATCTTCCTATGGCAGGAAAAACTGATCGATGTTTTCTAAGTAGTCAAAGATCTTCCTATGGCCAGAAAGACGGGTCGATGTTTTCTAAGTAGTCAGCGATCTTCCTATGGCAGGAAAGACTGATCGATGTTTTCTAAGTAGTGAGCGATCTTCCTATGGCCAGAAAGATGGGTCGATGTTTTTTAAGTAGTCAAAGATCTTCCTATGGCAAGAAAGACGGGTCGATGTTTTCTAAGTAGTCAGCGATCTTCCTATGGCAAGAAAGACTGGTCGATGTTTTCTAAGTAGTGAGCGATCTTCCTATGGCAGGAAAGACTGATCGATGTTTTCTAAGTAGTCAGAAATCTTCCTACGGCCAGAAAGACGGGTCGATGTTTTCTAAGTAGTCAGCGATCTTCCTATGGCCAGAAAGACGGGGCGATGTTTTCTAAGTAGTCAGCGATCTTCCTATGGCAGGAAAGACTCGTTGATGTTTTCTAAGCACTCAGCGGTCTTCCTATGTCAGGAAGGACTGGTCGATATTTCCTAAGCAGTCAGCGATCTTCCTATGGCGGGAAAGACTGGTCTAGTCCTGTCCGGGTGCAACTGCACTCGGAGAGGAGTTACAGGCGAGTTCAAATTGTTTTTATTCTACAATGAAAAACCAGTAATATAATATATACAGGTGATGTATGATGAATTTTTACTTCATGAGTATAACACAGTTGAGATGAAGAGAAAAAGTACCGGAAAATTATATGGTTACAATTATAGATTTTCCGGTACTTGTATATTTTATGAGAAGCAGAACACTGAACTCTCATGTATATTAATACAACACGTAGCGAAGCAGTGAAAAACAAAACTTTTTTACGATAAAAAAAATATCATAAAATTGTACTCGAAAATTGGAAGAGGAGGTTTGGGTTTGTTTTAGAATTCAGAGGCTCAGTCGTACACGATGGTTGGGGATATCGTACCAGCGTTCAAGTGGAACCCAGTCTCTATTTAATTTTGGCAATGAATTCTTAAGTAAAACTTCAGCGCATTCTGCTTTGGCTGTTAGTCGCCCGCGGAAAAACGGGTCTGGTTCATTTGCCCGACGTTTACTTCACCGAAGGGTCACTTGACCGAAAATCACTTCACCGAAAAAATTGTTTCACCGAAAGATCACTTGATCGAAGCGTTCATTTCACCGAAGGGTCACTTGATCGAAAGGTACATTTCACCGAAGGGTCACTTGATCGAAAAGTTCATTTCACCGAAAGGTCTCTTTACCTAAAAGTTCATTTCATCGAAAGGTCATTTCACCGAAGGGTCAGTTTATCGAAAACGCTAGATTTCATTACAGGATCTGTTGAAGCATGGTGCAAGTTTGACAGACAGACCACCGAAACGTTAGGGGATCATACTCAAATTGCACTTTTGATTTCTCCGTGTCACAGAGAACGCAAAGATTTAGTTTTAAGGCAAAAATAATTAATTTTAAGTCCCTATGCCTCGGCCTTTTTAGCGAGTTTTATCATGTTCATAAGTTTTTCATAAAAATCATGTTCAGTGCTCATGTTCATGAATAGTTTACATGAAAAGTCAAGTTAATAACGTTGCACATTTATTCAGGCAAAAAGAATCAATATTAGGGCCGTAGGCCTCGCTTAGGCCTTTTTAGCAAATTTTAACCGTGCGTGCTCATGTTCATAAGGTTTACATAACAACTCAAGTTAATGATGTTGTACACTTATTTAGGCCAAAAGAATCAGTCATAAAGCCCACGGCCTCGGCTTAGGCCCTTTTAGAAAATTTTAATCCTGCATGCTCATATTTATAAGGTTTACATAAAATGTCAAGTTAATAATGTCGCACATTTATTCAGGCAAAAAGAATCAATATTAGTGCCGTAGGCCTCGCTTAGGCCTTTTTAGCAAATTTTAACGGTGCGTGCTCATGTTCATAAGGTTTACATAAAAAATCAAGTTAATGATGTTACACATTTTTTCAGGCAAAAAGACGTAGGCCTCGCTTAGGCCTTTTTAGCAAATTTTAACCGTGCGTGCTCATGTTCATAAGGTTTACATAAAAAATCAAGTTAATGATGTTACACATTTTTTCAGGCAAAAAGAATCAATTTTAGGGCCCTAGGCCTCCGCTTAGGCCTTTTTAGCAAATTTTAATCGTGCGTGCTCATATTTATAAGGTTTACGCAAAAAGTCAAGTTAATAATGTTGCACATTTATTCAGGCAAAAAAGAATCAGTCATAAAGCCCTAGGCCTCCGCTTAGGCCTTTTTAGCAAATTTTAATCGTGCGTGCTCATATTTATAAGGTTTACGCAAAAAGTTAAGTTAATAATGTTGCACATTTATTCAGGCAAAAAAGAATCAATATTAGGGCCGTAGGCCTCGCTTAGGCCTTTTTAGCAAATTTTAACCGTGCGTGCTCATGTTCATAACGTTTACATAACAACTCAAGTTAATGATGTTGTACACTTATTCAGGCCAAAAGAATCAGTCTTTAAAGCCCTAGGCCTCGGCTTAGGCCTTTTTAGAAAATTTTAATCCTGCTTGCTCATATTTATAAGGTTTACATAAAATGTAAACTTAATAATGTCGCACATTTATTCAGGCAAAAAGAATAAATTTTAGGGCCCTAGGCCTCCGCATAGGCCTTTTTAGCAAATTTTAATCGTGCGTGCTCATATTTATAAGGTTTACGCAAAAAGTAAAGTTAATAATGTTGCACATTTATTGAGACAAAAAAGATTCAATTTTAGGGCCCTAAGCCTCGGCTTAGGCCTTTTTAGGAACTCTAAACAAATTTCTCGAAAACGTTCCATGTAAGCCAAGCGAGAATTGTGCTTTAATTTGAAGAAATTAATTGCCGATGATCCGAGGTACACTTGGTTTGAGGGAACTGTACCCCGAACTTCCGTAGTATTATATTCTGTGCCGCTGGAGTCTGTCAGTGTATCCAGGATGTTCCCCTTGAAGTGTCTGCGAAGTCCGTGAGCTTTGGGAGGGGGCTTTCCCCCAAAATGTTAAAATGGACGTAGAGCTGTAAACATTAGAACCTTGCTTTATATAATGATTCTGTACACGATCACGAATTTTCAGGAGGGTGGGACGAATTCACCCTCCCCCAAGTTTCTAAGAGCGCAGACAGGTATTCAAGGTAAGGAATTTGCTCGCAATTTCTATGCTTCATGTTGTGTTTAGTGCCAAACTATGTATGCCCTTCCCCCTCCCCCAGAAATTTGGTGAAGTCTGTAAAAGGGATACGAGGTGCTTGGTTTTGAGGGCTCTACCCCCAACTTCCGTAATTTTATATTCTGGACCTCTGGAGTCGGTCATCAGTGTATCCTCGATGTTACCCCTGAAGAGCTCTTGGAAACGGGGGGGGGGGTTCAGTTTCACTCCACATTCCTGAAAATTCGTGGTCGTGTACAGAATCATTATATAAAGCATGGGTCTAATGTTTACAGCTCTACGTCCATTTTAACATTTTGGGGGAAAGCCAACCCCCCCCCAAGATGACGGACCTCGCGGACGCTTCAAGGGGAACATCCTGGATACACTGACAGACTCCAGCGGCCCCGAACATAATATTACGGAAGTTGGGGGTACACCCTCCCGAAACTAGGTGTACTTCGGATCCTCGGCAATTTTTTTCTTCAAATTAAAGTGCAATTCTCGCCTCGCTTGGCTTACATGGACCGTTTTCGCGAAATGCGTTTGGAGTTCCCAATTCAGTTCTCAATATATGCCCAGAAACGGCAATCTTTAACCCCCCCCCTCTTGATTTTTTTAACTTGACATTTTATGTAAACTTATGAACAAGCAAGATTAGAATTTTCTAAAAACGCCTAAGCTAAAAAAAAAAGCCCTAAGGGCAATAAAATTTATTCTTTTTTGCCTTAATAAATGTGCAACATTATAAACTTATTAACTTGACATTTTATGTAAACTTATAAAACAGCAAGATTAGAATTTTCTAAAAACGCCTAAGCTAAAAAAAAAAAAAAAGGCCTAAGGGCAATAAAATTGATTCTTTTTTGCCTGAATAAATGTGCAACATTATTAACTTGACATTTTATGTAAACCTTATAAATATGAGCACGCAGGATTAAAATTTTCTAAAAAGGCCTAAAACGAGGCCAAGTGCTTTAAGACTGATTCTTTTGGCCTGAATAAGAGTACAACATCATTAACTTTAGTTTTTATGTAAACCTTATAAACATGAGCACGCACGGTTAATATTTTCTAAAAAGGCCTAAGCCGAGGCCTAGGGCCCAAAAATTGATTCTTTTTTGCCTGAATAAATGTGCAACATTATTAGCTGGACATTTTACGTAAACCTTATGAATATGACCACGCACGATTAAAATGTTCTAAAAAGGCCTAAACCGAGGCCAAGGGCCCTAAAACTGATTTTTTTTTGTCTGAATAAGTGTGTTTACATAACAACTCATTAACTTGAGTTGTTATGTAAACTTCATGAATATGAGCTCGGGGGATTAAAATTTGGCAAAAAGGCACAGGTCTATCTATGACTTATAATTAATGTTATATTTCGAAAAACCTACTTATGGGGAGGTGTTTAAAAGAAATTAAAAGTGTATTTTTTATACAATCCAATAATGTTTAGGTGACCAGTTTTTTAAAAACCAGCACCATACTCCAACAGATCTATAACAACAAAATTCTAAGTTTTCGATAAACTGACCATTCGGTGAAATGATCTTTCGATATAATGAACTTTTAGGTAAAGTAATCTTTCGGTGAAATGAACTTTTCGATCAAGTGTCCTTTCGATGAAATGAACTTTTAGGTGAAGTGATCTTTCGGTGAAATGAACTTTTCGGTCAAGTGACCCTTCGGTGAAATGTACCTTTCGATCAAGTGATTTTCGGCGAAGTGATTTTCGGTCAAGTGACCTTTCGGTCAAGTGAACGATACCCCGGAAAAACATATAGAGTTTCAACTGAGCGGATTGTATTGCAAGAGTTGGGCGGGTCGAGTCCGCATTTAGGTGGAACGAGCAAATGTCAAACTTGAGTAACACAAAAATGGCAGGCACGTAAAGAAAACCCATGAAGAGTGGTGCAGATGGTAGGTAAAGATATTCATGACAAGTACTTGAAATGAAAATCAATTCTGTTCCTAATTTCGAGTAATTTGACTCACCTATGCGAAAACCACGATTGCACTTTTTGCTAAGAGTGTTTATTGTCTTTTGTGAAATAACAAGACGAAAATGTGTGATCATTGCGACAAATTCATGTTAATTGTATTTGATTGTTAAGTTGCTGTAGAACATCTATAATAGAAATATCTCCCAACACTATCCTGCTGTTTCTTTCTCATTAAAATTAAATTTAGTGACATAACAGTGCTAAATTTCGGCATCTTTGTTAGTTATCACTGAATTCAAAAAAATTGTAGAGCAGTTTTATAAGAAAAGTAGAAAATGCAAATCAATGGGGCGATACGGTTATGGACCTTCCCATCGATCTCAATAACCTTGAAGTGATAATCGTATGGTTCCAAAATTGGCGGAAATTAGGAGCTATATGCTATGCGGGTAACATCACAAACAAAATTGCAAATTGCTGTTTCCTGCGAAGTAGTTTAAACAAACCGAAGGGCTGGCAAATGGCATTGTTTTTTTCAATAAGCTTCACGGCTTTTTGGTCAAAATTTAATTCCGCTTCTGATCTAAGTAACTGGCTTTTGTTGTGAAAAGTAAGCGAATTACAAATGTGCGAAAAAGCTAGGACTACTCCAGGAGAACTCATATCTTTTGATCTCAAATGCAGTAGTGCTGTGCAGGTGCTGAGTTGGGAAGGCAATTGTCGAAAAACTGAGCGTTTCGTAAACTTATTCAGTAGAATTTCTATGTGTGCGAGTTTCCTTTGTGGGAATTCGAATGCGCGAGATCTATATTTAATGCTCTCTATTTTTTTTATTTCTTGAAACTGAATCCAAATATACACGAATTACGTGGTGGAAACAAGACACAGGATGTAAAGGTATTTTTGGTACGACTTTTCAGGAATATGATTAATGTTAAAAAAAATATATTTCTTTGTTAAATGTTCTATCTGATATCCCTTTCTCTGGAATATGAACCTTCCTCTAGATTTCGAAGATAACAGGGTATTTCTTAAAATTAGTAGTGGTATTTTATAACACTCCTCTTTCACTTTTTTCTATAGTCTAATCATTGTTTTAGGTCTGTGTTTAAAAAGCGCTCTTTTTAGCAGTCCGAAGGCACAATCGTCTATCAGATGACTTTGAAGGAATATGAGCAAAAGGTATAGGCCTTGATGCCAGTACCTTTTTTCATTTTTTTCAAGAAATAAAGTAGGTAGATTTTTAGGTATGACTGGTAGTCTTATCCTGATCGAGTTCTACAATTTGAAGGCTATGTGGATAAAGAAATGGTATTTCTGTTTTTAATATAGGAGTTCAAATTATATTTTTATATCATGTAGAATTGATTTTAACATTCTTTTCAACTTTTTGTAACCTTGATTTTTCAATACACGGGAAACCAGCAATATCATGAATCCTTTACTGAAAGTTTCTTTGAATTCTTGGAACATACAGCTAAAATTATACAATATACAGCTAGCTGTATATATTATTAAATATACAGCTAAACATATACTGTATACAGCTAGCTGTATAACAGTGTATATAGTATTCATATTTTAAATCGTGTATAAGATGGCAGTGTGTGTGTTCATCGATACTTATCTACACGAATAAATATACAGTATGTGAGTTTATACGTAACGTTTGCCGCTGGTTTGGTATGTAATTTTACTTTCTTCACTTTTTGATCTGTCTTATGGACGCTTTGGTGAAGACATATCGTAAGTGAAAGCACATCGTAACTCGTCAGTTTAGTCATTTGGGGTTCCTGCTTAATTGTAAGGACCTGGGGGTTGTGCCTGAATTTCTTCAACTACACCAAAAACCTATGTCTTTACCGGATGCCGGAATTATTCGCATGGCTGAGAAAAAACGCCTTACATCCGCTATTAGACATAAACTTGGATATTTGGACTATTTGAATCGTTGGATATATGACGCCCACCTGTGCCTATCCAGGAGTATTCATCCCATTCTACCATTACTAATGACATTAACATTTCGGACAGCTTGGATTTGCAGAACACTCATATAAAAAAACTTTGTCAATTGGGTTTTTCAGAGGTGGATAGCAGACCAACTTTGTCAGTTGGGTTATTCAGAGGTGGATAGCAGACCAACTTTGTCAACTGGGTTTTTTAGAAGTGGATAGCAGACCAAGGCCAAACCCGCAACTGGACAACCATCTTCCAACGAGCCAACATTCAATTTGCTAACTTAGTGACACAACTTTGATACCAACCCATTTGAGTTCTTTCGGTAGGGGTTTAAAATACGTTTACCCAGCTATTAGAATTAGCCTATTCAAATCATCCCTCAACTTGAACCTGTGATAAAACAACTTTCCTTTTCTGCTCTAGACGCCACACGATATCGAGTGGCTAGACCCATTGCTTCTTATAACAGGCAACTTTCGAAAGAATCTAAGGAATAAATTGAAGCAACTTCGAAGTTTACGACAAAACCCGGACATTTCAATTATAACTGCAGACAAATCTTCCCAGATCGTAATTATGAAAAAATCAGAGTATGTTGAGAAAATGAATCAGGCCATTCATGAAATTCCTCACTCCATCTTTACTCGTGACCCAACAACTGCTACAATTTCTGCTATCTCCAGATTAAAGTCATCTCGCCTTCTTCCTCAATTCTTTCATAAGTCGCTTCACCCTCCCCCTGGTACCAGCATTCCTGAGTTATTTGGGAAATTAAAAACACATAAAGAGGGTTACCCGCTTAGACCATTAGTTTGTGCTTACGCCAGACCCACTCGACCACTCGAGGGAGCATTTGCTAAATTCCTGCAGCCTCTGACTTCCATATCTTTGTACTCAGTCACTAGCTCTACTCAGGCACTTCAGAAATACACTATGTTATGCCTGCCTCTGAGAAATTCTATATGGTGTCACTGGATGTCAAGTAATTATATCCAAGTTTTCCGGTATCCGATGTTCAACCCATTATTTGAGCGAAGCGAGGCCGAAGGCCGAGCGGGGATCTCTTTACGAGACTCGAGACAATTAGTTTTTCGGGCATAGGTACGAGATGACACATCCGATCCCCATGAGCTTTTGCATGCGATTGGACATCGTCCATCGTCAGGTTTTGACCCCTTCCGATTCCCGAAATTCCGTGTCATTGAGGAATTATCGTCCAAACACTTGCATTTTTAGGGGGGGGGGGGTCCGGGTTTTGAGAAGGAGTCGTTTGTTACTTATCTCCTCCAAAGATCTTCAGCCGATCGCGGTGACACTTCTTACCGCAGAGAAAGGGAAGGACATGGTAAGTGACATGGGGTTGGTATCATGGTGATTGATCGTGTCGTGTAAAAATAATGACCATTAAAAAACTGATCAATTTTAATAATAATTGAAAAATTCCGCTCTCTATACGAGCTTCGGGGCAATTAGATGTTCGGGCATAGCTACGACACGACACATCCGATCACCGTGATTCTTGGCATGCCATTGGACATCATCCATGGAAGGTTTTAACGCTTTCCGATCCCCGAAATTCCGTGTCATTGAGAAATTTTAATTAAAACTAAATTGCCTTTACTTGAACCGTTTCACGAAAGTCGGCCCACTAACGTTAATTTAAAATAATTATTTGAATTGGAAAACGAAGAAATGGAAAGACTGTGTCCGTTAGCTCAACACTTGCTGAATCTATAATAATAAAAGGAAGTTTGTGTATGGGTGTGTGTCTCTGTCTTTCACGATACAAAATGAAAAACGTGATTCCCGATCCAAGCGTGTCTTTCCGCTTTGTTTACATGAAACCTAATCACAGCCAACGTGAAGGCGTGAAGGAAAGTAGCTCATGATAAATTCTAGGCATTTCTTTTTAGAACGTATCGTACTTTTGTTTTTAAAGTCATAAATTTTACGCGTCCGTTTTTTAGAATATGTTTTAACAGACGCCTTAATGGACTTATATTTTCCAATAGCTTCGCTCAAAATTTGCCAACTGTACCCGAGTTATCGGTTACCGTTGACGGCTTGTCCTAGTAAGCTAAAATTATTGGCAGATGATTCATGTACTGAAGCTCAGATACAGGGAATTCTTAATGCCTTATCCCTAGTATATAATCGATCTTACTTCAAATTTAATGATACTATTTTCAAGCAACGTGAGGGCGCGCCTATGGAGTCTCGCCTATCGACCATATTATCCGAGCTCCTAATGCAGGACATTGAGAATGAAATTCTGGCCACATATCAAGTAACCTCACTGCTCTACATCCGATACGTGGAAGATATTTTACTATTTTGGCAATATCCTACTGAAAGCTTGAATGAATTTATTAAATGTATGGCATCTAAGTACAGCACCATTAACTTTACGACGAAGTTTGAGAGTGATTAATTATCAATAACCATATCTTGACTTTTTGTTACGAAGGAACTCAGTTACTTGTGAACTTTCTCATTCCGTTTATAGAAAACCTGCATCTGCAGTTCATTGATCCAGTGTAACTCCAATCATCCATTACGCCATACGCGTGATCTTTAAACTTTATGGTTAGTCGTGCTATAACTCACTCGTCCACACTCAATTTTCGAGAACAAGAATTTTAACAAATCAAGATGTATGCTTCTTCTTTTGGTTACCAACCCGATATAGTTGGCACAATCCTTCGCCGCGCTAGCACAAACTTCAGCTCAACCTTAACCAACCCAAAATCCACTGTCAAGTTTGTCGCCTCTATTCCGTATATTCCATCAGTGTCAAATACATTAAGAAGTATTTGCAGTCGCCATAGAATTGATTTTGGATTAGAAACACTTAATATCCAAGATATTATCAGAAAAGATCGTGATCCGATTCCTCTCAAATCTAGGTACGGTGTATATGCAATTCCTTTAGAGGTAATATGTGAGGATGCTGATAACTAAATCTACATCGGATCTACACGCCGTAATCTTAAATTGCGAGTTAATGAGCACAAATGTAATTTAAAGACACGGTCGTCTACAACTGCTTTAGCAAGATTGTGCCTACAAGGTAACCATTAACCCATATGGCAGATTGCAACAATCCTCAACACCCCGAGTGTCAGTTCCCTGCTATTAACCGAAAGTCTAATGATACATAGACACAGGTCAAATTGTTGTAACAAATCAGGCCCCTCAGACTACCAACAACGAATATGGTTTACGCACATGCGCAAACGAATATGGTTTACGCACATGCGCAAACGAATAGTGCTACCTTACATATACTGTCACTTCAAGAGCTTAGCACTGTAGTAATTACATCTGAAGACATGTTCAGTGTAAACTTGAAAGTACTCATGGTTTTAACATCATTGTGTTTTAACTGTATATAGTATTCAAATTTTAAATCGTGTATGAGACGGCAGTGTGTGTGTTCATCGATTCTTGGAACTTAAGTTTGGCAGATTTTTTCTGCTGTTTTGCGAGATTGTAAACCCACCCCTTTTTTTTACAGTCGTTTAGGCTGCTCCGAGCTTCATCAAAAGTCACAATAAATTTAAATCTGCCTCCGACTAAGTGATTAAAATGCGGTGAACATTATGCTTTTTACCTTGCTTACAGTTGATACAAAGATTTTAACGGCTTAGGTGCAACCTAATCACAACCAACGTGAAGGCAACCTATTTAAAACCAACGTGAAGCTTTTGGGGTCGGTGGATTTTCTTTTAAGACCGGAAACTTTACTTTTGAAATAGTCGTAAAAATACGTACCTCCTTTGGATATTCGTTTGCTGTTCGTTTTCCTGTTAAAAACAATATATTTAACTGCCGCAGATATTCATCTAACACGCTGTTGTCAGTTTCAGTTCCTTGAACTTCTTTTATTTTCTATAATTTCTTATCCAAAGCGTTTTAAAAATGTGTGAAAATCTTCTGAACCTGATCGACTGCAGTGTGCCAACTCTAAAGTTTGGTGAAGGAGGCATCATGCTCTGGGTCTATTTTTCATGGTTTGAGCCAAGCTTCCTATTGGGTTGTCGGAAAAATCATGACGTATTTTGGCACCTGATGGCGATTGGGCGGTTTTGGAAGTACTAGAGGCATGCACAGCGCTGTTATCGCTATGGCATTCGACAGGTGTCAGTTCTAGCTGCAGTCTAAAATGAATAGTGAGCGATTTGGTTGATTTGCGGAGATTTGACATCAAGTTGAAGATGGAAGACCAAACTGTGTATTTTCGCCATATTTTACTGTTTTACTTCCGTAAAGGGAAGAACGCGCTTCAAGCTTGTGAAAAGTTGCATAAAGTGTACGGTGGTAATGCTCTACAAGAATGTCAGTGCCAGCGGTGGTTCGCAAAATTCCGTGCTGGTGATTTTGACCTCAACAATGTTCCTCGGTCCGGGAGGCCCACCGAGGTTGATGACGACTAAATCAAGGCATTGATCGAGTCAAACCCACGTTACACTACACGAGATATTGCAGAAATATTGCACATCCATCATTCAAGCGTTCACGACCATCTGAAGAAGCTGGGATACGTAAGCAAGCTCGATGTGTGGGTTCCTCATTAACTCAATGAAGCTCAATTGACGGCGCGTGTATACATCCGCGATATGCTCATTAAAATAGAGGAAAACAACCTTTTTTTGAAGCGACTGATAACTGGTGACGAAAAGTGGATCGTGTACAACAATGTGCTGCGCAAACGGTCTTGGTCCCGACGTGCTGCTTCGCCTCAAACGACATCCAAAGCAGACATTCATCAGAGGAAGGTTCTGGTCTCAGTGTGGTGGGGTTTTAAAGGGATCGTGTTTTTCGAGCTCCTACCACGTAACCAAACAATCAATTCGAATGTGTACTGTCGGCAATTGGACAGTTTGAACGAATCCATCATCCACAAACGTTCAGAGCTCGTTCATCGTACAGGCGTTGTGCTCCATCACGACAGCGCGAGACCAGACACAAGTTTGATCACCCGCCAAAAATTATTGGAGCTTGGGTGGGGTGTGTTGCCACACCCAACATACTCGTCTGACCTTGCGCCGTCAGACTTCCTCTTGTTTCGCTCTCTTCAACAGTCCTTGCGTGGTATAACGTTCAATTCAGATGAGGCTGTAAATCAGCACCTTGTACAGTTTTTCGCCACGAAAGGCAGGTCCTCCTGTGAACGAGGCATTCTGTAGCTCACTGAAAGATGGCAAAAGGTTATCGAACAAAACGGGCATTACATCATTGATTGATCTTTGTTCTTTCTATCAATAAACGACCTTTGCAAAACATGACTAAAATACGTCATGACTTTTCCGACAACCCAATAGTTCCAATGCGTGGGAATATTAACGCTTCAGCTTATTATGACATTCTAGCCGCTTCTCTGCTTCCAGCATTTAGCGAACAGTTTGGTGAAGGCCCTTTCTTTTATCAAGAGAACAATTCCCCAGTCCACAAAATAAGGTCCTTGCAAGAATGCTTTATAGATATGGGTGTGAAATAACTTGCCTAGCCTGCACATAGCTCGGATCTCAACCCCATGGAACACCTTTGCGATGAATTGGGAACGGCCCGACATCAGAGATGGACTCCTGTGGCAGAAAGCGAGGCAATTCCCGAAGCAATGTACCAAAATCTGATTAAAAGCCTCCTCTGCAGAGTGGGAATATGATAGCAAAGGGCGAACCAATTCGATATTAATTTCTTTCTCGTCACAGGGAGTTTTTCGTAGTGTCGCGATACTTCTGATCAGGGAGAGTATCTTTTGAGAAAATATAAGCCCATTTGCCATAAATATTTATTTTTAACCACTTTTGTTTGTATTACGCAGTTTACACCACAATTAGTGCGCACAAACGTAGGCAGATGTAAAATCATGAAATCTCGGAATCAAATACATTACTTCCCTTCTTCCTTAAGCTGCGTTTCCGCGAATTTAATGAGCGAGAGGCCCGTTTGCCATAAATATTTATTTTTTAATCATTTTTGTTTGTATTATTTACGTAATTTGCATAACCATTAGTATGCAGAAACGTAGATATATGCAATTTCATGAGATCTCGGAACCAAACACATTACTTACCATTGTTTATTAAGCTGTGTTTGCGTGACTATAATGAACTAGAAGTCTCTGAAAACCGGAAGCAAAGCCTGCATGAAGGGGATAGAACATATTTCGTTGTCTGGAGCTGTTGTCAGTCATTAATGTACACTTACGCTACTTTTCAGGAAATTTGTGCATTTGGAAATTCGTAAAATTTATGTGTAATCTTAATTCTAGTACACGAATCCAATGTGAAAAAAATCAATCTGACTTCAAAAAGTGAGGATATCAGGATTTTATTTGTCAGTTTATTATGAATGGTAGAACAGGCAGCGCGTAGCCAAATAAGTTCTTTCTTGAAACATTCACCAGTTTAAAACCGGTAGAAACACATTAATTTTCAGAAGGATGAAATAGTGCCACAATAATTTTTCTTTGTTTCATTATTGTCTCATGCTCAACTTTAATGAAAGCCGACAGTGTGGGATTCATAAAGAATTGTTAAGGATTTATTTTATTTTTTCCTGAAACACACTTAAACACAACTTTTACTCACTTTCACACCATTTACTTAATCTAAAGGTTTATCTAAAAATGCGGAATTTAGGAATTTATGGAAACTACTATTTTACAGAATAGATAGGTAAGGAGCACTATAAACGAATTCCTGGGTTACAAAATCAAAGAACACCAAGTTAAAATATTTCTCGCAGGCATTCTCTTCAAACTAAATTTCATGTGCAACCAAGAGACAAAATTTCCCAATAAATATTTATAAATTACAGCAATATTCTTTCATATCTTTCATACAGATCTTTCAAAATATCTTTGCGTGGGGGAGAGGAGAGCTTGCCCGGTGTGGGCCGTGGTTAGGCAGGATGAAAGTCTGCTGAACCACCCCTTAACTTGTATTATTGCTGTTAATCATAGACGCGTAGAATAAGATATTTATGATGCATATTTACCTTACAAGTAGGCGATGTGAGAATTACAATAGACGATGAAGGACGTAACTCTTCAGGATGGCTTCCATGAAATATAACTAATATACTTTATTAAACACACATTGTATATACTAGTAAGATCTTCCATAACGATAATTAACTAGAAATGAATATTGGATATATATTTTATGCCGGAGACTTACAGAACGTCCTACACGATTGGCAACCTAAATGAACTATAGGGGACGCTGCGCAAACGTAAACAAACTTCCTTTAGTACGGATAACATCGCACATCTTTCCGTACAGTTCTATGTAGGAATGGCTGGTTTAACACTCTCAGTCCTTGAGATAATATAATTTGTGGACGCTACAAAAAATTCACGATGCTCAAAGAAGAGGAAGTGATTCTTAATGCAGGTCATATAATTTCATGAGGAGTTAAGATGGAAGATAGAAAACAAATCCACATAGTTTCGCATTGCATTCAGTCCAACGCAATAAAGTCGTCGCCTCATTCGATCAACGGGGTTTTAGACAGAAATAATTGTGAACTTTCTGTAAAGTCTTTTGAGTGCTCTTGTAAAGCAGGCAGAAGTAGAACGTGTAAGCACCGTGCAGCAGTAATGCTTTACTGTAACAGGTAATTTTTATTTTTACATTTTCAGACAAGTGATATAGTAATACCGACACGGGTAAATCAAAAATTAGTGGGACCCTGAGAAAGTCACATTTTGGTGCCCCCCTTCTCCTGCCACACCACTAGTAGGTATGCTGGCAGATTAGAGTTTTGTTTTTTTCCGTCTGTAAATTAGACAAAACCAATGGATCTGTAAAGTCAAAGTGACTGTTGACAGAACATTACAAATCTTGTTCCTTAATGGAATTTAAATTTATATGGATATAAATGGCTATTTTCAAGAGCTTGTAGAAATACGGAATTTTAAATTATTACTATGCAATGAAACCATGTTGCCTTGTTTATTATTCATTGAAACGCGTTACTAGGTTAGTAGCATTTCACTGGAAGGATTTCAAATGCAAGGCATAAACGTTTATACTAATTTGTGAAAGACATAGCGGGAACCTTGGGAACGACCCTGTGGGATGCAACAATATGAATTGTTCTACTTCACGGAATTCTCCATTATACTACTCTCTAATTCCGGAATGTATGCAAGAATACCCCATAACAAGCCAACCGAACCTAAGCAACAATCCAACAACTGCTAAGAAAGTTATCCGTACTATAGTAATTCTTCCTTTCGCCGCTAGAGGGAGAGCGGACCGCTGAGATTGCCAATAGAAATCCTAAAACGCTCTGATCTAGTTTGTTTACTTATCGTCTTCACGGTAGGGGTCCCATGATCTCGTGACGTCATTCACTGTTGTTGTCCGAGAAGTGTGGCTCACGAGAGAGGTCACATGATCTCGTGACGTCATTCAATGTTATTATCTGAGAAGTGTGACCACACCGGGGAAACCCACCCAAAACAGGTTTAATAAAATTAATTTAGAATCACCACATTAGGGAACACTATGAAGAGACCCATACCGAAGTGATTCTTTAAAAATGAAAGAAAAAAATAACCATGAAAGAAAGTGGAAGTACGAAAAGAATATAGCCACAAGAAGAGAAACAGTTTCCAACACATGAAAAATTTAAACTTCGCTCTGGATCCTACTATGAATTTGTGACTCATTCAATATTATTTTTTTCCAATATTTTATTAAGAATATCATTACCTTTACCATAAACTATTGGTCTTATATAAATAGACGATGTCGTCACAGAGCGATGACATCAATTGGTCTTATATAAATAAAAGACATGGACAGAGCGATGACATCGTCTATTTACATTATCTCCACGTATTTGAAATATATTCTGTATTGGTTTTAATGCTATCCACTTTTTAAAAGTTTTATTTGCACCACATTTCCTATTTTTAAATTTCAGAATTCTTCGAAATTCGCAATTTACTGCTACTTCATTTGCTCCGAATGTCACTATTTCTGATTAAATGACATTAAATTTGTATTCTTCCACAGATTGCACTTTGTAATTGCTATTAGATAATGAATGTGCATGTGCTCTACCAAACACTAAAACTGAGCATCGACTTTGACTTTGTAAATTACTATATATTAAAGGTGCATGATATAAGATTTGTTTACTGTCAAAGCCCTCCTTCACATTTAAGTATTTCTTTAACCATATTCAATCATTTTCTTACGTCACAATCATTTTTCTTACTCGCCCTCCTTGGTGGAAACACTAGCTACATGAAACGTTTCTGGCAAAATATATCTCACCTGCCTGACGTAAATTTCTTCCCGATCCAGCTGTATAACACTTTCAGGTATTAATTGACGAATGTTTTACGTTCGAAAACTTAATCCTCAGACGGAAAATGCTAGGCATGATTAATTTTCGTATTATATGATTAACAAATGTCTTCTACATAGTTGCGAAACATCCTCTACATTCATTATAAATTTTTGTGGGATACAGAATGCTGAAATATTTCAGAAACAGCTTTACAAATTCATTTTTCAGTTTGTTAAGATGAACTGATTTCCTTCAGATCACAATACAGCCTTAAAATATTAAAATACGCATTTAAATTCCTCTTCCAGTGAGATTAGGAGCCCTCATTTCTGATCGATCCTGATATTTGCTTTATGAATAATTTATTTACTTGAATTGCGGTGGGATACACGTACATCTGTAATGTCATAAAAGCAAACAACGCACTGTACCTCAACGGATTGAACTGGAGCTGACGCTTTTCGGTTTTAATTATTTCAATGACCTGTTCGAGAGAGGATAGTCTTCTTGACGAACAACATTTCTCACAGGACTGCAGCAAAGGTGTTAAAACGATTTTCAGTATCTACTGAGATTTAATTATCCTTCAATACCTTATTGATTCTAAAAGACCTCTCAGGTACCTCAAAATAAACATTTTAAATACTGTAATTCATAGAATCGTCCCTGTTTTGTGCTAAACTTTCATTACAGTCATATTATTGTTCTGAAGCAAATCACTTGCAATTCACGTACATCACGAAGAACGAACACGTTTCATCCAAAACAATTACACCAATTTCAAGATATCATTTTTATTTCAAAATCCGTTAATCATATCTAGCAGAAATAAACATGTGCTCTACCAAACACTAAAACTGGGTATCGATTATTGATTGTAAAAATAATAAATAAACAACTAAAGATTGTAGAAATAATTTTGCAATCGGACTTTTATAAGAGTAGATTTTGCGCAAAATACATACACCATATATACAGATATACTGCTCATTACGTCACAGTCTGTGGCACCGACATCGGAAGGTGTAAAATCGCGTGACATTAGGAATGAAAGATGATTTTATATTGTGATTTTGGCTACTGGTGGCGCTGTGTCAAAGGAAATTCCACAAATTTTCATATATGAGAAACGATTTCAGTGATTAAACAGATTCTATGCATATATTGTGATAATTTGAGCGCAACATCTTGATCCCATCATCTTCAAATTTAAGACCAAATGCCTTGTTTTGATGGGGACAGTAACCGGAATAGGGAAAGGCAGTTTTAATTTTCGATACATTTCTTCCTTAATCTTTGTGTTTTACTCTATGGTATCTATTTGAACAGTTTTCCTAAACACAAAACGAAGTAAAACGTATGTCTCATTTCCTTGAGAAGGAAGTATTTCTCTCCATTCCAGCGGAGTGAAAAATTGGTTATATTTTGTTTTATATAAAATAAAGTATTGAAAACAGTATTTGACACAGCACTGCTTTCACTTTCATGTTTTGGATTCATCATGTTTTTAATTCATCGGAAAATTGAGTCATCAAGAAGCAGAAAAATAGGCTCGATTCCAATTTTGCCTAAATTTTTATTACGGTTAGTAGAGTGATCATTCCACCGTAGTTTTCCATATTTTCAGTAATTTTTATCATGCTCGGGCAGAAGTAATCAAGACTAAGGTTTAATTCCCAACCTAGAAAATGTGTGTCAATTCACAGAATATTACATATAGTCATTCGCGATAAAAAAAATGCACATGTCTCAAATGTTTTGAAAATATCCATCATTTTATCATAAATCACGGCCTGTAAACAACCCAATATGTTTACATACATATCTTAAGTAAACTTACTGTGAGTATGCAATGTTATTGGCGTATGCTTTTATTTAACTGTGCATATTGGGAATTTCCACATTTTAATACCATGAAAATACTGTTGTTCCATATCATAAGTTATTAATGAGAACATCACTTTTTAAGTGCAATCAAACGTAGTCGATTTACAAAAGAACATAAACCAAACGAATGACTTTCTTCGACCGAACGGCTCAATCTGCAACTTAAAAATAATGACAATTAAATTTTGATAAATGGCAATTTCCTAACGAATATATCCTTAAGTGTATTATTACTAAAAACAAATTCTAACTTACATGATTTACTGAATGCTGGGACTGAAAAGTAGCTTGCCAAGCCATAAAAAGCATTGAAATTAGGCACGAAACTACTTCTGCCTAATGTCACGTGATCTGACCACGGTGGGACAACGGTGTCTCAGTGGCAACCATACCAGTGTGCTGTCTATCACTATATAGGATAGAAAGAAAAATATGAAACTACCATTGCGCCATTTAGCAAGGAAACTGGGAAATAATACAAATTCGAAAGTGGTTAAATCATAATTCGATGCAAGAAAAAAATTTCGAATACGACTTTCAGATATGTTTATATCGTGTTTATTGGCGAATAGGTTGACAGTGTTACGTTTCTTCAAACGAAATGCTAAAAAAAGGAATGATAATCGCGAAAAGATGGTACTAATCGCAACATAAGAAAGTTTCAAATATTTTAGCATTATCATGACATAAATACGGGATTACACCATGTAATACAAATTTTGAAAATGACAATCCTATTTTTGGTGTAAATGTGACAAGGATGTTAAGTCAGATTATATCCGAAAACTAATTTCATCGTCCTCGAGGGGGACCCGAACCCTCGTCTTCCAGATAGCGCCCGGGTATGCTAACCACTACATCACCCAGAACGACCAAGACTCAAGTTTCTGATTAAATGAATGACAACATGAATGCCGGTTGCTTCGACTAGCGAATCCTGTGATGGTTATATTTAAATTAATCGGAAACTTGAGACTTGGTCGTTCTGGGTGGTGTAGTGGTTAGCAAACCTGGGCGCTATCTAGGGAGACGCGGATTCGAGTCCCGCTCCAGGACGATGAAATTTTCAAGTTTTCGGATATTATCTGACTTTACATCCTTGTCACATTTACACCAAAAATCGGATTGTCGTCTTCGAAATTTGTATTTTAGCATTGTTTAATTGAGAATTTTTCAAAGAGACTAGACTGTTACGTCCGAGAAATAGGTGTCACCATTTAGTTATCTCTCTTTCCTTCGTGAATGTAACAATTATACATGGACGCGAAAAGTAAATATTACGCTTTATTTTCAGATTTTACTCTTTATCTGTCATACTGCTTTATGAAACCACTTTTATACCTAAAAAAATTAATATTGAACATAAAAATTTAAGTGACAGTTGCGTATAAGAATTGCACTTGAAGGATGTATAACAAGAAGAAGTGTATGCAAACGACTGAAATTTACCTCCACATTTTTATGACATTTCAAACAAATATGGGAAAATATTACAATTATTGAGCTCTCTGTCTCATATTTTATCCTTTCTTTTCACTTTAGCAGAAAAATTTCAGTCTCTGTACAAGTGTCGGTGGTAATCTTTTCTTAAGTTTTATTTGAAAGCTCTACTGGGCTCCCTGTACGGAAAAATATTAGTTTCAAAAGTTTCAGGGTTATTAATTATTATAAAATATTTTTGCTATTTATTAAGTTTATTCCATCTCTCAGTGCCTTACATATGTCATTCTTTTGCTTAATATCGGTATGGGTAGTTCGGGTAGGTTCCCTGGGTCTCGACTCTAAAAAGACCGCTAAGAATTGATTTATTATTTTTATCCCTGGGTCTCGGCTGTAAACGGATCTCTGAGCTGTGACTTCTTATTATAAAATATTTTTGCTATTTATTAAGTTTATTCCATCTCTCAGTGCCTTACATATGTCATTCTTTTGCTTAATATCGGTATGGGTAGTTCGGGTAGGTTCCCTGGGTCTCGACTCTAAAAAGACCGCTAAGAATTGATTTATTATTTTTATCCCTGGGTCTCGGCTGTAAACGGATCTCTGAGCTGTGACTTCTTCTTATTATTATTACTATTATTACTATTTGTCTTTCTTATCTATAGCAATAATATCTGTAGCATGCATAGTACCACTGTCAATAAGGACATGATGTCAAATGTGGACATAATCATTCCTGGTTTCAAAACTCTCTACAGTGTGATACGTATCTAGAATCACTGACTCTTGGATTTTTAGGTCTTAGACGTTGTAGTCCCAAATTATCAATTTAAGTTATAAATGTCTGGGCAATTGTAATAATTATAGAGATAATAGTTAGATAGATATGAAGTGTCTTCCACATCTATTTAATCTCACCAGATAGTTCCACATACGTTTGACGTTTGTAGCGTAGGTAGTCTGAATATTACGATCTAATGGTGATTATAATAATAATTATAATATTGTTATAATATAATGATTTATAACGTACAAAGTTGCCCACGCCGGGCATCGAATGCGGGTCTCCACACTCCGGAGTAAGTCGCTCTCCCAACTGAGCTGCGCGGACATGTGTTCTCACTGCTATCTGCCTTTATCTCACGTGCGCAGGGCAGGAACTTCACATTCCCCCCAAGAAAGAGGGCCGGGGTCATGTCCCACGGGTCAGCCGTGATCATGTCTCGCTGTAGGCAGTCATCCCATGAAGAACGTGCATTTGAAAAATCCCAGACAATTTGGTGTGTGGAACGTAACATCACACTGATTTATTTTTTCTCGAAGAACTCAAGAAGGGATTCTCATTTTTTCTGTCTCGCCGTGTGGAAAGAACATCACATCATTGCGAGAAACTTAACATCCGGGTCATCCTGGAAGTTCTGGCGCCAATATAACGTACAAGTTTGTCCGCGCCGGGTCATCGAAACCGGGTTCCCTCACTCCGGAGTAAGTCAATCTCCCAACTGAGCTACACTGCACATGTGTTCACACTGCTATCTGCCTTTATCTCATGTGCAACCTGCGGGGCAGGAACGTCACAGATTGGAAGCAATCATTATGTCCGTAGTAATTATTTTAAAAATTTTCGTCATATAGCACTGTCCCTGGACGATTGGTAGATACGGTTACATCTGTTTTGATTTCCCAGTCCCAATACAATTTGCATAGTTTGTTATCTAGAACCTCGGTAGGTTTATACTTATAGTGAGGTACTTCTTACACTGATAAATCTGTATCCTGAGCTAGTTGTTTATGTATAATCTTAGCAAAATTGTTGTGCCGTTGCGTGTAACAGAAGCTAGCTAGCGCGGTGCATCTGCCCCAGATGTATTGGATGGCCTCAATGCACATAATACATCTTCTATATTTGCCATTTTGTATACTTTTTGGATGCAATCACCTTATCTTGGACAGTCATCATAAACTGAATGGTGTCTCCACATAGTTTATTACTAATATCACCACGCAAAAGTGATTGTTTTCTTTTGATTTTTCTCCGTTTCATACATATTAAAGTATTTCTCATTCTACCACTAATTATTATTTTTCTTTCATTTCGCAGATCAGATTCAGGTCCAAAATACGAATTAAGTGCGTAATTGTGTAAATACCAGGGTGATTATGCAATAATTATTCCTATTCTAGGAAACCGAGGAATGCAGATACGCGAGAAAACTTGGTAGCTTATTGTGGTCATAGGAAGACGATTTAGCATGAAATAGTTAATTCAAATAGCGTTGCTAGGAGTAAACTAGTGCTGAAGACACAAGGCAAGAACGATTGCATGTGTGAATTTACTGGTTATTAGCAACACAAAGGTTTTAGGGCAATATCTGCTCACTATGCCGGCCATCACAAGAGATTACCTGTGATGTATAGCAGAAACATGACTCCTGAAATCCAAGAAATTGTAAATCGTTCAGATGGAAAATTTCGTGAATTCTCCAACAAATTTGTCTTGCTGCGTGTGGAAGGAAAACAACCGGCAAAGATCAGGCTGCTGGTAGTCATTATGGCTTTTGCAATGAGGGAACGCTTCCTACTAGTGAAATTACAGGGTGTTTAAAAAAGAATGACCCGATTTCAAAGTAGTATATTTAATAAGGCAAATGTGGGATAGTTACAAAACAAAGAGCCAAGTATGAAGGAATGTCTAAAGTTTCACTCACCACAATTACAAATGCTCAATGTGTCCTTAACCTGCTGCACGGACAACATCAAGTCGATAGCTGAATTCATCCCAAACGCGTCGGAGAGGGTCTTCAGTCACAGAATTTACCGCGGCCGTGATTCTCGTTCGGAGCTCATCCACGTCAACAGGTAAAGGGGAACATAAACACTGTCTTTTACGTATCCCCATAAAAACGTCACATGGTGTGATGTCTGGATATCTCGGAGGCCAAGGGTTTAGTGCCAAGTCATGGGGTCCTCTGCGTCCAATCCAACGCTGAAGCAATGTGTCGTTTCGAAATCGATAAACTTGGATGTTCCAATGTAGCAGTGCGCCGTCCTGCTGCAAAATGTAATCTTCTGAGTCGTCCTGCAGCTGTGGAAGTAGCCAGTCCTTCAGCATTGCAAAATAGGAGTTGCCCGTAACCGTGTTGTCCGAAAAAAAAAAGATAGGGCCATAAACCTTTCTAACAGAAACCGCGCATATGCGATCGTTGTGGCGCGAAACTTTCCCGCTTACATGAAAGGTTGCTTCATCACAAAAAAACAACTTTTGTACGACGTTGTCGTCCTCCATGTCCTCTAAGAGAGTTGCATAAAATCTGTTCGTTGTGTTTTGTCACCTCTACGAAGATCTTGCACCAGTTGCAATCTGTACGGCTTCAGCAGCAAACGTCGTCGTAAAACACGCCAAACATTCACATGAGGGATGGCAAGTTCGCGGCTCGCACGACGAGTAGACTTCGTTGCACATTCGTCGCTGAGGTGGTTGCTCGTCCAGGACTCTTTCCCTTACATAAACACCTTGTTTCTTCAAATTGGCGATACCAACGACGAATGTTTTTGCCCACTGGGGGAGCACTGCCGTAACGCCGTTTGAACGCACGCTGCACCGTAATCATGGACTTGGTCTTGCTAAATTCGAGCACACAAAACGCCTTCTGTTTCCTCAAGGCCATCTTCTCACTCACTAAGCTGTTTGGACGCTCGTGCTGCCATCTAGCGTAGTCGTAAGAAACTGTGGGCCACTCCCGTAGACATGATATGAGTCTCATTCGTCGATGGTTCGTGGCTGCCGAGATATCCCCTTTTCAAATCGGGACATTCAAAATCAAGATTAATGCCAGTTTTACATTACGACAGTATCGACACATCCAAGTGTCGGTACTGTCGTTGAGGAGGAATACACGGAAGTTCGAAGACAATGGAGCATTGGGTACAACTTCGGAAAGAGGACGTACGAAATTTTCCGAAGATAGCATGAATGAAGTTGCATTAATTTCTCCAGGATTTCCACAGTCCTGGCCAGTAATCTCACCGAAGCTTACTGCTTGTGATTTTTGGCTTTGTCTTGGCCGCTACACTGCATAAGCATGCAGTTCTGTTCGAAACTCTATCTCCGCTTCTAAACGTACAGTTGAAAAAATTTTTTTGCGCAATGTAAGATTCTCTATGATAAAGAACACGAATATTATTCACTTTTGATCATGCAAATTTTTCATGCTAGGAACATAAATGAACAAACTTTTGTTTTGATATCTCTCCTTCTAAACGTTGTATTTAAAAATTAAAAAAATATATTTTCCCTTCGCATAGCTCCTGCTATGCAAAATATTTCCCTTATAATTTATGCTTTTTCATAACGCAAAGTGCTGTCGCTTGTAGGTTCCAATGTATATTTTTATCTTCAACATTATCTTCGATTTTAAATCTCCCATTGAAAAACCTGTCTTGGTCGAATACCCTTGACTGTGAAGAACAATTGTTCTTCTATATTTCTTCTTCTGATTGTTTCATAAGAAAACTTCTTTTTGTCTGGGATATCATCCGCTATGGGAAATATTTTGCGAGCAACTTGTGATTTTTCGTGAAGCACACTTCTGTGTCTAGTGGATGAAATTAACTGTGTTTCACCAACTGATTGTGAGGAGCAATTGTTTTCCTCTGGAACGTGAAGAACAATCTTTCTTTCATGTTGCTACTTCTAAGTGTTTGACTTGAAAAATTCCTTTTGCCTGTGAAATCTTTCTCTGTTGAAATTTTTTGCGGGCAGTTTGTAATTTTTCGTGAATCACATTTCTGCATCTAGTGGAAGAAATTATCTATTTCCTTAAAATGTTTAACCGACTGACTGAACCGAACAATTTTTCTTCCCTTTAGTGTGAAGAATAGTTTTTCTTTCATATGTTTACTTCTAATTGCTTTATTTGAAAAATTAGTTTTGCCTGGAATATACACTATCAACCAACAAGTAAATGGACACCTGTGAATGCAAAGGAAATCGAAGTTTATTCACCTTCAATAGTTGGTGGAGCCTCCACGAGCGGCGATTACAGCTGCGACCCTCCGGGGCATACTCTCAACCAGGCGTTGTACGACGGTTAGCGGTATTTTCTTCCACTCGGCTTAGAGAAGACAGGTCAGTTCCTTCACCGATTTCGGACGGTGGGGGCACCCCTTAAGTCGACGCTCTAATTCGTCCCAGAGGTGCTCGATAGGGTTAAGGTCCGGCCTTTGCGCAGGCCAGTCCATTCGATTAACCCCATTGTGACCACACCAAGCCATGGTTGACCTCGCAACATGGCAGGTGGCATTGTCATCCTGAAAGTAACATGGGTCCACCCCGTGAAACTGCCACAACGTAGGAAGCGCATGGTCATCCAAAATGGTGCAGTAGGTTTCGGCGTTGAGTCTACCAGGAATTGCAACCAAGGGTCCAGTGCCATACCAGGAGAAACACCCCCATAGCATAATTCCACCGCCGCCGAACTTCACAGTTGGCACAATACATTCCGGCAGGAGGCATTCTCCAGGCAGACGCCAAACCCAGACCCTGCCATCCGAACGGTAGAGGGTGAACCTTGATTCGTCGCTCCAGATAACCTGTTTTCACTGTTCAAACCGTGTCGACGTTCTTTGCACCACGTTAGCCGAGCAGCGCTATTGGACTTGGTGATCTAAGGCTTGTGGGCTGCAGCACGTCCATGATAACCAAGCAGATGGGCTTCCTTACGGATGGTATTCATCGAAATAACACTCCCGGATGCCTGTTGAAACTCCTCGCGGATGTGGCCTATCGATTTGGTTCGGTTCTTCCGAATTTATCTGGCCAGCACCCGTCGGTCTCTAACTTCCAGTTTTGCGGGTCTGCCGGGTCGGGGCACATTCCGACAGTCACCTATCATCTTCCACTTGCCAATCACGTAGGCCACTGTCGATTTTGAGTACTTCAACTAGCTGGATATGTAACGTATGGATCGGCCATTTCTGTGATACCCGACGATTACACCTTTCTCGAAATCAGAGAGCTCCGAACTGCGTGGCATCTTGCATGCGACTGGTTGCATTGTTGTTTCCCACACGATATTTAACGGCGGCGGCCGTAACGTGTATCAGGACCGCAGATATCGTCGATTGCAGGGGTGTCCAATTACTTGTTGGTAGATAGTGCATTTCGCTATGGAAATAGTTTGCGGACAGTTTGTAATTTTTCGTGAATCACATTTCTGCATCTAGTGGATGAAATTACTATTTTCTTGGATATTTAAGCGACTAGCTGTACAAAACAATTATTCTTGCCTTTACTGTGAAGAACAATTTTCTTCCCTTGAGAGTATATAACATTTTTCTTTCATATTTCTACTTCTAATTATTTTATTTAAAACATTCTTTTTGCCTGAGATATCTTCCGCTGTCGGATATATTTTGCGGGACGGTTGTGATTTTTAAAGAATTACACATCAGCGTCTAGTGAATAAAATTAGTTACTTTCCTAAATGTTTGACCTATTCCAGAATTATGGCAGAACATTTATCTTTGTAAGTGGTTCCATTCATTACGAAAAAGATTATGTATATTTGTATATTTTAAAGAATGGACTGCTTTTACCTGGAGAATGTGAATGAATTCTTTTTCCAAAGAACCGCTTAGAAAAATTCGTCTTGTGTGGTAAATGACACACATAAGATGTACTCAATTTTCCGACAAATTCAGAGTCATTACTCGTGTTTAACTATTTGTGTTGTTAGAGTACAGTAAAATAAAAAAAATCAGATCCAAGTTCTTTTTTCTTCGGGTGGGGTCTCTATTTCTTCCGTTTTTTTTTTGTTTTTGTTTTTTTTTAATTTCTTGCAGTATGGAGTGTTTCTGTAATTTCGAGGAAAAATGTGGCAAAGGAGAAAATGAGAAGAAACTTGCTTAAAGATATAAAAAGGAAAACCTTTTTTTTTTTAATCATTGCGACACGACAAAAGCGGGAAGAAACTGTTCTCGTACTTCAACCCAATTAAAGCGCTGCAAATCAGAAAAAAAAATTCCGTTTGTTTTGTATTCAAAAGACGGCAATAAAAGGGCTCACCGTTTGATGTTTGCCTCTCCTAAGCTTTCTATTTTCCCATTTTCCGTCTGGGAAAAGGTATTTCTTTAGACATGATGTTCATCACTGTTTCTTCCGTTGCTCCTTCTTGTGAGAACGTGACCTTATGCTACGGGAAGAATTAATGTGGTTGTCGGCTGAATTGTACCAAGTCTGTCCGATGGTCCCGGTGTTGCCTCGATTCCCATGCGTACCACCTGCTAAATTGACGTGCGTTAGTTGGAAATTCTTGGGAACTCGCTTCTTTGCTGACGATAAAATAGTAAATAAATAAATGAAAGTATGTACAAGCGAACTGCGGGAGACGTGCTTTTGCTACGAAGGCAATTTTAAATTCAATTTTGTCATTATCGATACTACGATCGATAATTCTTTTTAAATTACGAGCGCCAGGTGCAGCAGGAAGGTAGTTCCACCAGTTAACATAATAACTTGTAGGCTATCATTTTTTTAGGGCTGAAAATTGAATATTGGCTTCATATTCATCAAACCTTTTGAGCAACGCATCAGAAACTTCGCGAATTGGAAGTTAGTTTAAAAACGGAGAGAGGAGGTAAAAGAAAAGCTCTCATATGAGCGTCAAGTCATGTCTTCTGTACTGAAAGTATTTTAAAGGAATCAAGACGAATCTTGTGTTTATATATATTGGGTTAGTGCGAATGAAATGTGCGGCGTGAACGAGCAGTGGAGACAGGCCCCCACCACAGCGGAACGGAACCGCCCACATGTGTTGCGGGTATTACGTCACAGAGTTACTATAAATAGCTAGCACGTGTGTGAAGAACAAGGTTCAGGCGTGGTTTGTTTGGACGTAACGCGGCTTGCAAAGGAAACATGCAGACGCCGGATTTCAGTAATCTTCCTATATGAATTTAAACTGGGCCATTCTGAAGGAATTGCCTCTCGAAACGTTAACAAAGCGTTTGGGGAAAACACAGCCAACGAACGAACTATTCGGCGACGGTTTGTGAAGTTTCGAAGCGGAGATCCGGACCTGCAAAACTAAGTACGTGGTCATCGACCTGTTGCTGTTTCTGACGATGTTCTGTTACGTGTGGTTGAAGAGGACCCCCGAAAAACGTCTCGTGAGATAGCGGCAGATGTAGTTGTCCACCACACGACAGTTGTTCGGCTTCTGGCTGCGCTGGGTAAGTTCCAAAAGCTGTACATGTGGCTTTCGCATGAGTTGACAACTGCCAACAAGATTTGGCGTTTGGAAGTCTGCACGTCGCTGCTTGCCAGGAATAAACAGGAACCTCTACTGCATCGAATCGTCATCTGCGACGAGAAGTGGGTCCTTTATGATAATCGGAAACGATCTTCACAATGGTTAAGCAAGGCACAGCTTGCTGGACGGCATCCTAAGCCACTCCCACACACCAAGAAGATGATGTTCCTTGTCTGGTGGTCTACAGCCGGGAATATTCATCGGAGTTTTTCGGCAAGAAACCAAACCCTCACTGCAGAACGTTATTGTGCTGAATTACACCATATGCACCGGAAATTGCTGCAGAAGCAACCGGATGTGGTCAACAGACATGGTGTTCTGCTCCAGGACAACGCTCTCCCTGATGTCGCGCAACGAACGATGCTGAAACTAAGTGCCTTGGGCTATGAAGCACTGCCTCATCGTGACTATTCCCCGGACTTGTCTCCGACAGACTATCATTTGTTTCGTTGCCTGGATAACCTGCTGTCCGGGAAACAGTTCAAGACAGACAACGAGGTTCAACGTGCGGTTGATGACTTCTTCAGGTCCCAGTCACAAGACTTTTTTCATCCGGATTATAGCCTGGCTGGACAGATGGCAAAGTATGTGTCGATGCCGAGGGGGATTATTTGGCATAGGTAAGTTATCCTACTTTTCCGTTCTCGCCTTCCACGTGCGCTGGTCCTTTGCCGGACATTTCATTCGCACCAACCCAATAATTTAACACTACGCACTTGTGATTTTGAGTTCAAATAAAATATCAACGTTTATTCACAATTAAATGTTTTATTAACATCGACTGTATTTTCACAGAGCGTTTGCTCGGCATCCTCAGGACGAATGGAGCGTAAAGATTTAAATAATTGTGACATCATCAGAGTTCTGACGGTCATGGGTTTTGATGAGATGTTTCCACGCCCTTGAAAGAAATGGAATCGACATCTTGTCATTGACAAGCCGTGAAGAGTTGCGGTATATGTGGAAAGCTTCTAATATATTAGGCTTGATGGTCGAATCAGGTTTATCAATAAGTACAGCGTTTCCAAACAAAAATTTATGATTATTTTCATATATCGGGCTATAGACGACCTCTTCAGTTCATAGTTCCGTACGTAGTTCATGTGTTCCTTCACATGGAAACTTAAAGCCCTGCGGGTCTGTCCTATATATTGGACGGGTGCGTATAAAATGAAGAGCTCTGTTGATTTTCGAGCAAAAATTTATCAAACAAATATTTAACTTTTGAGACATTTTAAACGTTTTGGACAGGGTTTAAACCCTGAAACCTTTTCCCTGGCTACGGCCCTGAGCAGCGAATATATTCGTTGAGCTGATTTTAGCTATTTTCTTAC
Source organism: Macrothele yani (assembly GCA_039090855.1). NCBI lineage: Eukaryota > Metazoa > Arthropoda > Arachnida > Araneae > Macrothelidae > Macrothele > Macrothele yani. The sequence continues at coordinate 164,742,140 of CM077010.1, read as the reverse complement.
CCTTTCGTTTCACCCGATTACAGGGTTAACTGTGTTGTCCAAAGGAAAAAATTGCTTATGAAATAAGGGTAAACAATATGCTTATCTTGGCCTCTTCAATCTTACATTTTATTCAAAGGTATCGTTCTCCAAACACAAACAATTACGCCACTTAATCATAGCATTTTCCCCAAGTGAGACGTAGCGGTTTCTCTTGTCTATATGCGACGAAAGGAATATTTAATATTCACTACTTAGCATAGAATGTGACACACCATGAAGGCCACTTATGTAGACAAATAAGTGAAAAGAAGTGATTTTATTTCTCAGGGATTACATCAATGCTGTTGACGAGGAAACAATGTTATTTAATCTGAGTTAATAAAGCGTATGGGCCATAAATGCGGCAAAACTGCTTGGCATCGAATGGAAAAGTTTCCATGATATTATACTAAAGGATGACGAATCCCTTTGTCCGTGTTCATTTCATCCACGTTCACTTAGTCCAATTCATTTCGTCCACCGTTCACTTTGTCCGCTGTTCATTCCGTCCACGTTCACTTGGTCCAATTCATTTTGCCCACAGTTCACTTTATCAACCGTTCACTTTGTCGGCTGTTCTTTTCGCCCACGTTCACTTGGTGAATTCATTTCGTTCAAGTTCACTTGATTCAATTCATTTCGTTCACGGTTCACTTTTTCTACCGTTCACTTTGTCCACTGTTAATTTCGTCCACGTTCACTTGGTTCAATTCATTTCGCACACGTTTCACTTTATCAACCGTTCACTTTCTCGGCTGTTCATTTCGTCCACGTTCACTTGGTCATTTCATTTCGTTCACGGTTCACTTTGTCCACCGTTCACTTTGTCCGCTGTTCCATTTCATCCACGTTCACTTGGTCAGTTCATTTCCTCCACGTTCACTTGGTTCAATTCATTTCGTCCACGGTTCACTTTTTCCACCGTTCACTTTGTCCACTGTTCATTTCGTTCACGTTCACTTTGTCCAATTCATTTCGTCCACGATTCTCTCTGTCCACCGTTCACTTTGTCCGCTGTTTATTTCGTCCACGTTCACTTGGCCGAATTCATTTCGTCCACATTTACTTGGTTTAATTCATTTCGTCCACAGTTAACTTTATCCATCGTTCGCTTTGTCGGCTGTTCATTTCGTCCACGTTCACTTGGTCAATTCATTTCGTCTACGGTTCACTTTGTCCACCGTTCACTTTGCCCGCTGTTCATTTCTTTCACGTTCACTTGGTCAATTCATTTAGCCCACGGTTCACTTTATCCACCGTTCACTTTGTCGGCTGTTTCTTTCGTCCACGTTCACTTGGTCTATTCATTTCGTCCGCGTTCACTTGGTCAATTCATTTCGTCCACGTTCACTTGGTTCAATTCATTTCGTCCACGTTCACTTGGTTCAATTCATTTCGTCCACGGTTCACTTTTTCCACCGTTCACTTTGTCCACTGTTCATTTCGTCCACGTTCACTTTGTCCACTGTTCATTTCGTCCACGTTCACTTGGTCCAATTCATTTCGTCCACGGTTCTCTTTGTCCACCGTTCACTTTGTCTGCTGTTCATTTCGTCCACGTTCACTTGGTCCAATTCATTTCGTCCACGTTTGCTTGGTTCACTTAGTCCACCTTTCACTTTGTCCGCTGCTCATTTCTTTCACGTTCACTTGGTCAATTCATTTCGCCCACGTTTCACTTTATCCATCGTTCACTTTGTCGGCTGTTCATTTCGTCCACGTTCACTTGGTCAATTCATTTCATCCACGGTTCACTTTATCCACCGTTCACTGTGTCCGCTATTCATTTCATCCATGTTCACTTGGACTAATGCATTTCGTCCGCGGTTTACTGTGTTCACCGTTCACTTTGTCCCCTGTTCATTTGTCCCACTGTTCATTTCTTCCACCGTTCGTTTTGGCCGACATTGCTTTCATCCTCAGAATGGATGGAATACCGCGAATATATTTTCTGTGTCGATGGAATTTTTGTTACTGGGTAGAAAAAAAGGGTTCAACGGGCATCGCATATATACGATTTTTCCTTGTTTAAGTATTTCGATTAAAATATAACGATTTTAAACCTTATTTAACGTAAAACGAGAAACTGAACTTCGAAGAGCTTTTTAACTTTTTTGTGTGGAACGATATCAATCCCTATGACATAAATCAAATTTGTACAAAAATGTTTTAATGTTTTTAAAAGCATTAAAATACATCTTGCATATTGGTTTCCTATAGTTTTTAGATTTCCATTGTATTTATTTTTTATTTTAATTAATAATTGTTTATAATTTTAGTATCACCAATTTTCATACAAATGAACTATAATGCCCTCTGTGTGTGTTATCATAGGTATTTAACGTGAGAAGAAAGCCCATAAAAGTATAGTGGTGGACAAAAAATTGTAAATTGATATTTACTGTGAATTTGTGGTATGAGAGAAGGAAAATAGAGACTTTACGTAAACAAGAAAGGGGGACTAACATTTTCCTCTTCAATCCAACGTATTTATGGCCATTGGAATACGCTTTAATTTATGTTATAGTGATTGACATCGTACCGCACAAAAGAGTCATAAAGCTCTTCAAATTTCAGTTCCTCATGTTATTTTAAATAAAGTCGTTATATTTTAAAGGAAAAACTTAAACAAAGAAAACAATCATATGTAAGCAGTGCGTAATGACCTTTTTTCTGCCTAGCAAGAAATGTTCCATCAAAACAGAATATTTTAATGGTATTCCCTCCATTCTGAGAACGAAATGAATGGGGGACAAGTGAACGGCAAGCGAAGTGATCGGTGGAGGAAATGAACAGTGGACTGAATGAACTGGACAAAGTGCACTCGGACGAAATGAACACGGACGGACAAAGTGATAGGGAACCGACCTAAGGTATCGTTGATCATACTGTCTTTGACCGGTGTCCACAGTTCATCGACATTTGCGATGCGGTTCTACAGAGGCGTTAACTCCTTTGTCATCGTAGTTAAGTCATCGTCCATCACGTTCGCAATTGAGGAAAAATATGGGAATCGCGGTGGCGATGGCAGCACCTAGGCACTTTGTAGGCACGGTCTAACTGATCTTGGCAGTTAGAGGGAGGGCGTTATTTTGCTGAAACTTAGCATTAAGGATATTTCGGAGATACATATTTTGCTGCGATCCATGAGGGTCATATGGGTTTCAACGTGGTGTCACAGTTTGGAGCGCTATCAGTTTCAACAGCCGTTCACCGCTCGATAGCCCCTGCAACAAAACCAAATACAGCCCCTCATCGACGTGCTGTCATTGTATCCACTATACACTGAAGAGCAATTGAATTAGAGACAACTGGCGTTATGCAAACGTGGCGCTGTGGGCGACCCTGTAAACGGAAACGACATGATGTATGCATCGATCCGAATATATAAGGAGTAATGCGACGGGAGACTGTAAGATTTGGACGCTGTATAGGTAAGAGGAAAGATCTAAGCGCTTTTGATCGTGGACAAATTATGGGGGCCCGACGAATGGGTCAATCCATCTCGGAAGTCGTGCAGGCACTGGGATATTCACGAGCCACTGTGTCACGGGTGCACCGTGAGTACATCGAATCCAGTAAAACCATCCTAGCAAGAGCCAACTGTTGTGGACAACAGCGTGTGGATGAGAGGTGTCATCGTCGGCTAGCTCGCATTGTAACAGAGGACAGACGGGCCGCAGTGCAAGAAATCACTCGGCAAATTAACGCTGGTGCACAAAAACGTGTAAGCAGCCACACCATCCAGAACCATCTCCTCGCTATGGGGTATAGAAGCCATCGTCCCAAGAGGGTAGCGCTGCTGACCGCACATCCCAGGGTGCAAAGATTATCATGGGCTCGGGAACATCGCCACTGGACCCTAGATATGTGGGAAAATGTTGCCTGGACTGATGAGTGGAGATTTACGATGGTACATGCTGATAGCAGGATACGAGTACGGCGCAAACCACGTGATGCGATGGATCCTTCTTGCCAGCAGGGTACTCTTCAAGCTAATGGGGGTGGCATTCTCGTCTAGGGACTGTTTACGTGGACTGAAATGGGACCCTTGGTACGTGTGACACCGTCCCTCACAGGTCAACCTTACCAGGATATCCTGGACGACCATTTACTCCCGTTTGTGCGTCTTCAACATCCCACTGGTGACCTCATCTTGAAACAAGACAATGCACAGTGCCATCACTCCCGAATTGTATCCGAATGGTTGGATGAACACTCCACCAACGTGACCTCGCTTCTATGGCCAGCTAGGTCACCTGACCTCAATCCCATCGAGCACATCTGGGACACCATCGAGAGAGATGTTCGAGGCCCTGACCTCCCTCCATCAAATCTTTGTGAACTGTGGGAGCTTGTTCAGGGGTCGTGGATCGGTATGACTTCGCAACGCTTCCGGTGTCTTGTCGAGTCCATGCCGAGACGAATCGCCGCCGTCATCAGGGCGAAAGGTGGTGTTACATATTACTAGACAGGTATCTCTAATTCAATTGCTCTTCAGTGTACATACAAGCGGTGAACGGCTTTTGAAACAGAAAGCGCTCCAAACTATGACACCATGTTTAAACACATATGACTATCATGGATCGCAGCAAGATCAGCATGTAGACTCTCAGTCAGCAATCATCGGCACTGAGACGGAATCGAGACTCGTCACTAAATACGACATTGATCCATTCTTCCTGCCACGCATGTCTTTTTCGGCAACAATGCAGATAGTGGTAGCCGTCTCATTCACTGGCAAGGGACTCAAGCCGTCCGCAGCCACACTGCGATTGATAGTCCGTGTCTATACAGATATGTCTAGAGCTGACTGTACACCTCATCCAATGTAGTCTGTTATTGATCCTTGTGCTGCTACTGCTTGCCGTTGAAAGCTGCGATCGAGGCGTTCGGACGCACGCTACTGAGACACTGTCGCCATATTCGACCGAACGCCTTAGCCTCCAGATGCATTTCCACTGCGATGCCACGATCAACAACCGTTCCTAATCCTACGGCAAAGGTGTCCGTGTGGTGATAGGACTCCCGATGACGTCACTCAGATGCACATGCTTTCGGCATCGAGATCACTCCACTGTAGTGGTCCGCACGTGCAGATCAGGAAGCACAAACTTAGCTACGTAGAGCCGGTTTGTCCTTTTATCTCTTTCACCTATCACGTAGTTGGTCTGCAACTGCAATTATTTACATAACCCAACACATTCCCACGAATTTTGACTTACTGCAGAGGTGAATCACGTGACAAATCTGCAGCGATACATTCTGTCCGTGTAGTTGGGAGAGCAATTTACTCCGGAGTGAGAGGAACGCGATTTCGATCCCCGTCACGAGCATGCCTGTATTTTCACAAAATTTGCGTGTGGCTCCAAGAAAAACTAAACTGTGGGGCATTTTCTTTGTCGAGAAGTGTATAATGATTTTAAAATGCATATTTTTTGTATACTTTTTAAATATCATTACTATATGAAAGCTGTGTAGGCGACCAAATTTGTCTGGAATTTCCGAAAACAGTTTAACCAAAATCATTCCGTGTATCAGCATCCTTTGTTTCATTACTGCGATTTATGTGACAAAAAACAGTATTCCAAATATCATTGTACATTTTTAATTCTGTTTTATTTTGGTAAAACCTTTCACAGAAATAGGAAATCTATTCTTTGAAGTGAGTTCCACAAAAATGTGGAATGTCAAGTTGAATTTAACTGAAACTGTTTATATTCTTCCAAAAAAGAAAAATGCTCGCAAAGTAATGGATTTGTATTCAGATAACTTATTGCAGAATATGTTGTGTTAAATTTTCGGTGGTGTAGTGCTTCAAGTGAAAGGGAAATTAAACAGGCAGATGTAATGTGGTTCTGCCTAAAATTGTTTTCAAAATGGGACTTGTACCGTATAAACATTTTACAAACGTGAATTTAAACTCTCTGGGATCAGCTGTCTAATTTGCTGTTTATTCAAACGAAAGACGCATTGAGGTTTCTCGAGGACGCTGTTTAAAGGATAAGAAAACTTGCAGCTCTTGACGTGCCTTTTCTCATTGGAAGTCGTAATCTTTTTAATTCCACCTTGGATCTCAATTACTGAGAGCGTAATTGCATCACCTTGCGAGAGCACGGTAATGGAGATGTTCTTCTGCAAAGCAGTAAATTAATTTCGATCATAGAGCGATCAGTAAATAGCTGAAGAATAAACGGCCGCAATTTCTTGTACGCTTCAAATGATCTCCCACTGAAATCCTCTTTCGCTTTCACGCAATCACTTTCGTGCTGCAAGTGTCTCGCTTGACATTTGACCTTAAGGTACAAGACAGGCGGAATCAAGGGTAAACATCTTTCAAGCGGTGCTACTTTTATTTTATTATTCCGTTTCTTTCGACAGCATTTGTCCGCTTTAAGTGATCTACCTTGTATTCCATTATCTTTAAAGCTATAGATCGTTTGGACCCCCGTATTCATGTAATCTCCGACGAACAGCGCGAAGAAAGGAAATCCACTGAAACGGGATCTCTAAGAAGTGCACTGATGCGTTTATCGAAATTGAAAAACTGTTATTTTTCCAGAGATGTAAGCTCAATGACTTGATGTATGCAGTAATAAATATATTTCTCTAATGAGAAAGTTACCAAAAAATATGACACCGAATTTTTTGATGTAATTAGCACGTCTTTTGAATCCGTTCTGACGCAAATTAAATTTATCAAAGCTATTCAAAGTCAATGGAACCGGTATGGAAAACAATAGCATCTGACGAAAGAAAGAAGTTTTTCAATCGGGTTTTTAATCCCTCAGATATTGCTGTAAACGGAATCGTGAGCTTATGCCCTCTGGTTGCAGACTTGTGCGTTAAGAAAAATATGAATTTATATGAGAAACATTTCGCACGGGAAACGTTCTAAAACACAGAAATAATTTTTTAAGTCGGAATCTGAGAAACAGAGATATCGAAAAAAATAAGATGTGACTTTACGTCCCCTGGTGGGAAAACCATGCATTATTTTAAGAAGAAAGTATTATCAAATGTTTTATCCATATGAGCGGTATCGGTCCAAGAGAAAAAAAGTTTAGTCGAGATTTCAGGAACCCAGATTTTGCTACAAATACATCAGAAGCAGATATTAACACTTATACCCCCTGTTGGCCAAACCAGTCTTTACCAAACATTAGAAATTATGTGAAAAATATTTTCCATCATGTCTTGTGTGCGATACAGGAAGAATTTTTCAAATCGGAGTCTTAGGAGCAGAAATAACGCAATTTACCTTTGTGCCCCCTAGCGGAAAGTCCATGATTTACTTAAAAATTTTGAATTTAGAGGGAAAAGATTTCGCATCGGAAACTGTGTCCAACAAAGAAGGAATTTTTCAAATCGGACTCTTAGAAGTAGAGATATTGACAAAAATAAAATATACATCTACGCCCCTTGGCGTAGAAACCATGCATTATTTCAAGAAGAAAATGTTCCTAAAAGGTTTGTCAACATGAGTAGTATCGGTCTACAAACGTTGTTTTTTTTTTCAATCGAGAATTTAGAAGCTCATATTTTGCTGCAAATACATCAGAAGCGGAAATAATGATTTACGCCCCCTGGTGGCCAAAGCATTTTTTTACAAAAAAAAAAAAGAAATTGTGTGCAAACGATTTCTCATTAAGAGCTGTATCCTGTGCAGAAAGAATTCTTCAAATGGGAGATTTAGAAGCAGAGATATAGGGGGAAACGCAATTTACCTCAACGCCCCCTATCGGAAAGCCTATGAATTACTTGAAAATTTTGAAATTATATGAAAAACATGTCACACTGAAAACACTATCCAACAAAGAAGGAATTTTTTAAATCTGGCTTCTAGAAGTAGAGATATACATTTACGCCCGCTAGCGGAGAAACTGTGGAATATTTTAAGAAGAAAATATTCCGAAAACGTTTATCGATGTGAGTGGCATCAGTCCACGAAATAATTTTTTTAATCGATATTTTAGAAGCTCAGATTTTATGGCAAATACATCAGAAGCAAAAATTAACACTTACGCCCCCTGGTGGCCAAAGTATTTATTACCAAAAACTACAATTATGTGAAAAATAATTTCCATCAGGAGGTGTATCCGCTGAAGAAAACATTTTCCAAATCGAAAGTTTAGAACAAGAGTTATCAGGAAAAATGTAATTTATTTTTACGCCCCCTAGCGGAAAATCTATGCGTATTTGAAAAAGTAACTATATCTAAAATACTCTTCGACATAAATGGAATCGAAAGGTAAAATATTTTTTTCAATCGGACGTTTAGAAGCAAATATGTGGAATAAAACGTATTTTTGAATTCGACATCATCTGCATTTACGCCTTCTAGCGGCAAAATTACACATCGTAAAAAAAAAAAACGAAATAAAGGATCATCATTTTCATATTTAAAGCTTCCCAATGCAAAAAAAACACATTTTTTTAAATCGGACTAATAGTTCCAGAGATATCGTGGGTACAGGCGGGCCGACGGACGGACGGACAAACCGATAACATAAGGACGATCTTTTTATACAAAAGACGTGCTAAAAATGTGTGATATAATTTCAGGTGAAAATCTTCCAAGTACGTGGAGACAATGTAAATAGACAAAGTCATCACTCTATTCCACGTTTTCCTTTAATTAATACACAGCAACCGAAAAATTGTATTTCGACACCTGGGATCGAACCCCAGATCTCTCGATAACTAGCCGAGTGCGTTCGCCTTATGCTACGGTGCCAACAATCCAGGGCGCTTGTGCAAACAATCCAGGGCGCTTGTGCCAACAATCCACGGCGCTTGTGCCAACAATCCACGGCGCTTATGCCAACAATCCACGGCGCTTGTGCCAACAATCCACGGCGCTTGTGCCAACAATCCACGGCGCTTGTGCCAACAATCCACGGCGCTTTTGCCAACAATCTACGGCGCTTTTGCCAACAATCCACGGCGCTTGTGCCAACAATCCACGGCGCTTGTGTCAACAATCCACGGCGCTTGTGCCAACAATTCACGGCGCTTGTACCAACAATCCACGGCGCTTGTGCCAGCAATCCACGGCTCTTGGGCCAACAGTCCATGTGTTTATCTGTCAGCATCGGACTTCACAAATCCGTACGGATGGGATCAGCAACAGAGACCCACCAGATGGAGACGTCTGAGTTGCCGACACCATCACTACGGATCTGTGAATTCAGATGCTGATAGATAAACACACATAGCAGGATTGTTGGCAGCGTAGCGTAAAGCGAACGGGCTTGGCTAGTTATTCAGATATCTGGGATTCTATCCCAGCGGTGTCGTACAACTATTTTTCTGCTGCTGTGTGTTGGTTAAAGGAAAACATGGAAAGGGCGATGACTTTGATATGATTTTAATTGTCAACTTAAATGACACTCATGAAAATCTCATTTACTCGTGGCTAGAAGAAATGGCTCGTCTTTAACATTTTAACGGGCTGGAACGAATTAACTCGGGTTAGAAAAATGGGCTGAAATCAGCTGTAACGATAACACTCATTGCCTAAGAAGCGGGCCGAACACGGTTAGAACGAGTATATCTGAGCATCATAAAGCGCTTCCTTTATCTTTATTTCGTCATTTGAAGTAGTTGTTTAAAAGGATAATTGGCACTAATCTTTTCTAAGTGATTTTCTTGTAAAAAAAATTATAACAATGACGACGAACCTACGAAAGGAAAAAGAAGATGCTTGAGTTACTTGTTCCTATCCAGTGGCATGATGTTAGTGTCCCAGGGCCTAGACCTTCCTCATTAAGCCTTGAGCAAAGGCTAAAGAAATAAAAGTGAGCACTCATCACCATTGACAAATCGGCACTGCGGATATGAGAGCAGGGCTATTTTTTTTTTTTTTAGTTTTCTTAAAACCTGGCCACTATGCGAGCGTTTCGTTTGAGGTTGCTGAAAAAATCTCCGTCACGATTTTATTTAGGCACACCACCCTCTTGAAGGGTTAATTCCTCCACGGCTAAGAAGAGTACTTCGTTATTAATTTTACCGGGACTTGACGGTCTTACTCGTCCCAATTTCATCCATGAGAAGTAGAATTCATTCGTCAATAATTTCTTTATGGCTACAAGGACTTATTCATCTTCATTCATCCATGGGCAGGAGGAGTCACTTGTTCTTAATTTATTCCTGGATAGATGAGAAGTAGGTCTTTTCTGATTCATCCATAACTAGGATAATTCTCTTGTCCTTGAAAGTTTTCGTCACACCTTGAAGGCATCACTCGTCCGTAAGTTATCAAGCGTAAATGAACTCATTTGTCTTTCATTCATTCACTGTTAGGAGCAGTCTCCCGTTCTTCTCAGATCACTCGTCTTTGAAAATTTTATCAAAACGGCTTAAAAGGGTCACTCGTACGTAATTTCTCCACACGTTAAAAATCATTTGTCTTTAATTCATTCACGGTTAGGAGCAGTCTTTTGCTCTTCCTATAGTCACGGATAGAAGAAATCACTCGTCTTCGAAAAATTTTTTTCATGGCTTGAAAACGTCCCTCGTCCGTAGTTTATCTACGAGTAAAAGAACTCTGCTGTCCTTAACTCATAAACGCAGCCCTGGTGGCGCAGCGGTCTAAGCGTTGGCTTATGACCATTAGTCAGAGAAGGGTCTGGGTTCGAATCCCGGTGAGGCATGGATGCTATGTTTGTCTTATGTCACTGGCCCTCTCCCTTTTCTGGAACCAGTGGGCCTAAATAAGGGACGGGCGACTGCTTATAGCCCATTGAGTTGCTCACAATGGTCTTTAAACCTTCAATCAAAAAAAAAAAAAAAAAAAAAAGAAAGAACTCATTTACATTTAGAAGCACCCCCGTTTTTCCCATATCCACGGATAGGAAAAGAAGTGCAGATCACCAAGGGCTAGCAGAACTTTCTCGTCCTTAAGTCAGGCACGCTAAGTAGGAGTCCCCTGCTTTGAATTCTTACGTGGTTAGGGAAAGAGAAACCAGTTCTTAATTCAATCACTTCTAGAAAAGTTCGTTTGATCCCAATTCATACACGATTTGAAGGAGTCGCTTGACATTAATCCAATCCCAAAAAAAAATCACTCGTAACTCTCTCCTCCTTTCATCGTCGTTCAATTGATTCATACACAATTTGAAGGAGTCGCTTGACCTTAATCCAGTCCCAACTTAAAATTGCCCGCAACTCTCTCATCCTTCATCGCCGTTCGATTAATGCATACGTGATTTGAAGGAGTCACTTGACTTTAATTCAGTCCCAACTAAAAATCGCTCGCAACTCTCTCGTCCTTCATCGTCGTTCAATTAATTCATACACGATTTGAAGGAGTCCCTTGACCTTAATCCAGTCCCAACTAAAAATCGCTCGTAACTCTCTCTCATCCTTCATTTATACACGCTAGCAAAAGTTAAAATTCCTTAATTCATCCACACCGTGTAACATTCGCTTTCTCATATTTCATCCACAACAAGGAGGATTTGCTCATCCGTAATTCCCTCACAGCTGAACGTAGTCACTCGTCCTGCATTCAGAGTCGCTCACCAGAGGGAAAGTTACGAACAGAGCTAAAGAGTCATATTTATAGACATTCGAACCCATGTAACGTACATTCTAAATTGACTTTCCTTTTGAGTTTCTTTTTTCTATGTAAATTTGAGTTCGTTCTCTTAGACATTTTCAAACCTTAACGTTATGCCTTTTCCTTCATGTTGGCAACATACTGAGGTCGGAACAATAGTGACTGTATGTATGTGATGAGAACGATAGATAAAAAGCCAATGCAGCGGTTGTTTAAGGGGATAGATGTCATTGATGATAATGATGATAAACGTGCTGTTATACTGTGATTGGATGTGAAATCATAGATACTGTATTGAGTACGCCAATAAACCGGATGTGGAGTACAAACCATGCAAGTAAAATAAACGTATTTGTAAATACTACAATTGATCTCTTTCTTGTAATGCGTATGGATACCTTCTAATATTATATTGACTTTAGCACATATAACTTAATTACTGACGAAAGGACTAAGTTACAGCGAAAAGACAAATTACGTTATACCCAAGTCTATCAAGTTGAGAGACCTAAACATCTGCGGCTTGTATCACACGATCAGGATTCTGAAGCCAATCAAGCGAGTGAAAAGGGAAGTCCAAAATATTGCCAAGGTTTTCCATTTATTTTCCGTTTCCGGATGTCACATTTCCTCATTAGGTCACAAAAATATTTGCTCTCATTTATGTAGATTTGTAATGTGTTTTGCCGGCCATGTTGTCCGATAAACTGTCAAGGGTAAGTATAAAGGTTTCTAAGGACGTTTGAAATTATAGCTTTTAAGAAGATTGTTCAGTCTGGTAAAACATGTTGAAAAATCTGTACTCCTTCATGTGTGGGTAAGGGAAGAACTGCTTAACTTGAAAGAAACCCCTAAATATAGCATAAATAAATGAAATCTGACTGATGAAATGAAACTTTTGAAACAATAATTAGAAATAAAATTAGTCATATGTGTTATCAAAACCAGAGCTGTCAAAGAAAATTTTATCCAGGTGTCTAAATGAGCTATGAATAAAACAAGTGGAAATAATGAAAAATCGTATTCTCCCCAAGAACTTAACTTCCTGAAGATCTCTAAGACTTAAAATCCTTCATCTCAACATTTAGGCTTTTGCACTTCGTTATGCTATAAACGTTGTGCTCAAGTCTGTATCTCGTTTACAGTCTTCCCTATGATTGTTGATTGATGTATAATATAACTTTGTTGCATAAAAATACTGATATCCGGTGGTCTTCTGAAAGTTCTTTTTTGTTTCCACAATGCCCAGCTCTGCGATAGGGCGGAGGAAAGATGTATTTCAATTTAAAGCATGTACCTGCTCCTAAAAATTCCAGTTGAAGAAACCCTCTTCACTTCAATACCTCCCAGTATGGCGTACATTCGCCTACGTGTTATAATTCTCCATTTTTCCGATGCTTGAAGAAAATGATTAGTTTCATATGTAATCGCATTATCATTATTAACCATCCTCAATCAACTGCTGGATAAAGGTCCCTACAACACTCTCTGTCTTGAGTAATTCTATTCCTTGTCATTTCAGTATGAGTTCGAATTTCATAAACCCATTTCCCACAAGCACTTTCCTGTGCTTTAAAGTACGAAGTATAGAATTCTCGGCGTACAGCGGTGATCATTTATTTTAGCAATACGTCCAACCAGTTCTCGATTTAAGCGGTATTGCATCGCAAATTACGAATCAAATTGACCTGAATTGGTCCTCAAATATGACTTGCTTCGCATACATTGCGATACATTTCATTTTGAGCAACCGTTATGCTGACTTTTAATGAACTTTTCGAACTTTTAGGAATGGTTGCTTTGGCTCTTATGCCGATATTACTTTTTTCCACCAGGTAGCTGAAGAGCAACGTCTGGTGAGTAAACAACTTAACTACATTGTTACTTCCACGGTTTCAATCTGATGATTCTCCTCCCAGTTGTGAGGATTTGATATATATTTGTTCACTACATACTACGGATATATTGTTATTCCTTCTCCCCTGAATTGGGCAACTATAATTGTTATATGTTTTTCTCTTTATAAACCCTTGGGCACCCTTTTCCCAGCCTAGCACGATGGTGCTCCATAAACATAGAAAAATACATATATTTTATAGATATATTTACATACTTAATAGCAAACGAGGAGCTTCCCTTCTCTATGCTACCAGAACTAAAATAATCTCATAGTACTTCAATCATGGTGGACAAATCCACAGACACCTGTACGAAAGAAAAACTTATTTTGTATGCCAGATATGTTGCAATAGACAGTAAAAACTAAATTTATGGTATTATGTGATAGAGATGAGCTCAGGTCCAGGTTCGGACAGGCTCAGAATTCATTAACTACCGAAAAATCCGGGCCCGGGCTCGGACGGGCTCAGAATTCATTAACTACCGAAAAATCTGTGCCCGGGCTCGGAATTACACGTTTTGAATTTCATTCCTGTAATTAATTCAACACGTGTAATTCTGCGCCCGGTTGAATTACACGTGTTGAATTTCATTGTGGATTTGTTACCATGGTGGAAGGATTTTCAATTTCCTAAGCTAGCTGTCATTGCAAGACAAATTTTGCTTAGCAAGACTTGCATTATGCATTGTCCAAAGCTATGGCCCAAGCAAGGATTAGTTTAAGGAGGTCTGGTATCGGAAAACTGGGAAAAAATTACATTCCCATTTTTTGTATTTTATTAAAAAACAAAAATCTTATCTTTAAAATGATGTATTGATTTCAAAAACTGTACAGTTAGAAGTATTGGTATTTATTTTTTAAAATTTCCTCACTCCCGCGATTTTTGGGGTGACGTTGGTTTTTAGTGCAGCAGGTCGAGGTTTAGAGAAAAGAAGATCAAGTTGAAACGCTGAGGCATTAGATTCAATTCTCTCTCTCTCTCTTTTCATGATGAACTTGATCGTGAAACTGCACACACATATGATAATATTGCGATTATTATGTTATTAAACGCAAAGCGTTGTTAATGTTACAAAATGCAGAATAATCTGGTCTGGAATGCTTTTACGTTTTGTTTTGTTTTAAATTTTGGGAATTTCCCTACATTCTTTTTTATATTGTACTACATCACTCTAAACTACCTTTACCAATTAGCATATATGCAAATTATGTTGCAAAGATTAGTTTTCTAGAGTCAAAATTTCAAACACTTGCAAATGTCTGTACGGCGTTGTACGTTTTACAATGCAATTTATTCAAAATAAAAGTAAATTTAGAAATCAAAAAGAAATAACGAATGAAACGTTTTGTTTCTAAACGATTTTCTTTTTCTTCAGCCTTTACCAAAATTACTGATTCCCCTGATACGGTCGAAGGGCACGTTGATTATTTATTTATTTTCAAATCCACATTTTAGAACATTTGGCTTGATGCGTAGTATTTCTAAAAACATATTAATATTGTGAAGTGGATTAACTGAACTAAAATGTTTAAACTAATCCCTGCTTGGGCCATATCTTTGGCCAGTGTATAATGCATAAATGCAAGCCTTGATAAGCAAAATTTTCAAAGAATCCGGGCCCGGGCTGAGCAAACACATGTAATCAAAGAAAGCGGGCCGGTCCCGGGCTCCTAAAATTGAGCCCGAACTCATCTTTATTATGTGACACCCACAGAGGTAAAGCTGAAGGGACGCTTTCATCTGTTTTTAAATTTACGTGATTATAGTATATCTGAAATTTCGGAAAAACTTGTTTCCCTCTATAGTGATGAAGCAAGTGTAAATGTTGGTGAAAGGAAAGGATTTGAAGTAAAACTAGAGAAAAATACCCATGGCTGGTGGTAATGCATTGTCTGAATCATTGACTAGAGTTAGCTGTGAAATACTCCATGACAAAGACTTACTTTGAAACTGTGATCACTATGCTAACTGATTTGTATGTTTTTTATGAGGGCAGCCCAAAACGTACAGGAGACGTTACTGAATTGGCATCTGTTTTTCAAGAAGTTAAGAATTTACATTCTTACAGCCCAGCAAATGTTCAGGGCCCACGGTGGATTGGCTACAAGAAAAGAGCTGCAACTGCCCTTATTAAATCGTATAACATTGTCATAGCTTATATCGAAAATTCAATTGAACAACCAGACGAGGGAAAAGCTGCTAATGAGAAACTAACTGTATATTTCAGGATTTGAATGTCAAGAAAATCAGTTTAATTTTGCATGATGGCTGAAGTATGTGATGTATTAGCCAAACTATTGTTAGCATTTCAACAAGACAAGCTGCAATTTATTGCATGCAAAAATATGTTAGAAATGTTAAGAACACTACTGACAAATTAAAGTTAAGTTTATTTGAAAGCAACTCAAGCCTTGATATGCAACTTGCTGCAGTGCTGAAAGATGTAGATCTCTTCAATAGAAAGTTACCTCCGTCGTGGGTTGACAGAAATGTAGCAGTCATTAACCTCAAAGACTTAAAGGAGAGAAATAGCCATAGATTTCCAGACATGACAAGTGATACAGTGAGCGTTATGGAGGTTTCAGATGTGGCATTATAGCCAAAAGATAGCGATTCGCTTAAAAGATTTCGTCAAGATAAATTTAGGCACATGATTCAACATTTTGCTTCATTGCAGCAAGCCAAGAAAGTTGATACCTTGATAAATGAAGAGGAATCGAGGGAGCTTAAAAACTTCTGGCTCCAGAAAATGGCAACTTCATCAAGGGAAGATCTCTGGTTGTTTACTTTAAAATCGAAAAGGAATATCTACTCTAATGCTTCTCCAGTTTTTGAAATACTTCTAGTTTTTTCCAGTGTCTAATGCCATTGTGGAAATGGGCGTTTTTTACTTGAGTCGCATGAAGAGTGACTATTGCAGCAGTCGTAATAAATTTTTTCTGGACAATTAAAGCGTTCCCAAGGATGAAAATTTGAACATCGATTAAAATAGCTTCATTTTATAACTTGGAATACTTAATATTTTCCAAAACATAACCATATTCATGTAATCCAACATTTGTTTGTCTACTGACGTCATCGAAGTACAGGTCGCGCCATCTTTTTTATGGTTTCAACACCACCAAAGGAAGAGTTATTGATTTTTTATATAAATGTGGTTATGTTTCGGAAAATATTAAGTATTCCAGGTTATAATGTGAAGTTATTTTAATCGATGTTAAAATTTTTATCCTTGGGAACACAATAATTGTGAAGGAAATGTGTACAAAAGTTTTTCCATTGGAAGTATAGGAAGCAAAATAAGTTGACGTCCACCTTAACGGTTTACGGAAATGCTTTTTGGACCGCTTTTGTTTTTCTTGGTAAATTTAGTAAGTGCCATAAGTTCAAACGACAAAAACCGACCTTCCAAAAATTAACGACAGTAAAAAAACTCTGAAATTATGCAATGCCTGTAGTTCAACTGTTTCAAAGAAATTCAGTGTCTTTTTAAGTTCTAAACTTGCTATTGATAAGACAAAATGTCCCCTGCTTTTCATCTGCTATTGTCTCCTCCTGTACTTTTCTTTCCCTCTCTCTCTCCCCATCGCTGATATTTAACTCTAACTACGTCACTGCTTGGTAAAAAAGGCATCATAGTGCCCGAAAGCTCAATGGTATTCCTCTAATTTTCTTTTTCTTTTTAAAGCTTCAAAATCGACTGAGCAGAATGTAAAGCTACGCTAGAAGTTATGTTTTATTTTCTTTGACCAGAAGAAAAATTTCTCATGTGACGCATGCAAGAAATCTCCCTACTCAGTGCTGTTCTTTTTTTTATCCTGTTGGGTTTTTTGTATTTGCTGTCTGGAAAGGGAGGTGGGGAAAGTCGGTCGTTATCTCGTGGTTGGGGGAGGGAAATCGTCATCACCTCTTCTTGTCTACAAGAGGTGCAGGAGGTCACGTGACTCCGGCTTCCGTTTGATCTCGACGTCCATTAGGGAAAGAGGAAATCGCATCCATTTGGGCTTGAGATTCAAGTAGATGCTTTGCACTAGGGTGACGGTGGTAAGGGGAATGAGGGGGTAGATTCACGGATGGTATAACAAACATGAAACTTCCCCCTCATGTACGATTCACGCTTGCTTGGGTGACTAGTACTAACAAGTGCACGCGTACTCGCTTGTTCAGACGTCTGCATGAAGAAATTTCAATCCACGGTTTTATTCACCCACTTTCGCGATTCGCGATCATCTGTATATACTCCATAAATTTCTGGGAATAATTTTTATTACTCCATTGTACCACTTAGCGTTTATTTGTGCATCTCTCCTCTGCTCTGGCAAGAGAAATATGTGACCGGAGTTTTGGAATTATATCTACTTCTCCACGCATTTCTTAAAAAAAAAAACTTGTATTTTAGAGCTAATAGATTACACAAAATATGTGAAATTCGAAGGCAATTTTTTTTTTTTGGCTTCTTTCAAGAACTACTTGTGAAAGTTCAATGGAGAAGAAGAGCATTAAAATAAGGATGTTAATTTCCAGGGAAGGATGACAAAAATGTGTGAAAATTCAAATACCTGTAATCGATTCTGGAAGAAAATGGAGATCTGAAAGCATAAGGGAAAAATTAGGTGCACGCAGGATACTATAACAAGTTAGTAAAATCATGCAATGCATTGATTATGATACGCTTTCCAACATACCAGAAATTGTTACTCAAGGTATGAGGATAATGGCTGTAGAATAAATCTCGCTCCTGTGTCCTGACCTTTGACCCCATTTCGATGATATTCAACAGAACCGGTTCAGTACACCTCCAAGAATAACATACTGAAGTTTTGTCGCAATAGAAGTAGTTTTACGCAAGTTATGAGAATAATGGCTGTGGAATAAATCTTGCTTTTGTGCAATGATCTTTGACCCCATTTCGTTGATATTCAACAGAACCGGTTCACTATACCTCCGGAACAACATGATAACGTTTTGTCGCAATCGAAACATTTTTTGGTAAGTTATGATGCACAAGGGCAATGGAATGGATCCCACTCCAGTGTCCTGACCTTTGACCCCATTTCGGCCATTTTCAGTAGGGTTCGTCTCCAGTGGTTCCCTACCACATACTAAAATTTCATCGAAATCGAACCATTTTTACGCAAGTTATGACGTATAAGGGCAATGGAACAAATCCTGCTCTTATGCCCTGCCTGACCTTTGACCCCATTTCGCCCATTTTCAATAGGGTTTGTGCCCAGGTGGTGCCCTACCACATACCAACATTTCATCGAAATCGAACCATATTTACGTCTGTTATGACGCATAAAGGCAATGGAATGGATTCCACTTTTATGCCTTGACCTTTGACCACATTTCGCCCATTTTCAATAGGGTTCGTCCCAAGGTAGTTCCTTACCAAATACTAAAGTTTTATCGAAATCTATCCATTTTTACGCACGTTATGACGCATAAGGGCAATGGAATAAATACCGCTTTTGTGCCCTGCCTGACCTTTGACCCCATTCGCCCATTTTCAATAGGGTTCGTGCCCAGTTGTTCCCTACCACATACTAAAATTTCATCGAAATCGAACCATATTTACGCATGTTATGACGCATAAAGGCAATGAAATGGATCCCGCTTTTATGTCCTGACCTTTGACCCCATTCCACCCATTTTCAATAGGTTTCGTTCCCAAGTGGTTCCTTACCACATACCAAAATTTCATCGAATCGAACCGTTTTTACGCAAGTTATGACGCATAAGGCCAATGGAATAAATCCCGCTCTTATGCCCTGCCTGACATTTGACCCTAATTTGCCAATTTTCAACAGGGTTCGTGCCCAGGTAGTTCCTTACCACATACTGAAATTTCATCGAAATCGAACCATATTTACGCATGTTATGACACATAAAGGCAATGAAATGGATCCCGCTCTTATGGTGTGACCTTTAACCCCACTTCATCCATTTTCAATAGGGTTGGTCCCCTGGTCGTACCCTACCACATACTAAAATTTCATCGAAATCGAACCATATTTACGCAAGTTATGACGCATAAGGGCAATTGAATGGATCCTGCTCTTATGGCGTGACCTTTGACCCCACTTCACCCATTTTCAATAGGGTTCGTCCCCTCGTGGTCCCCTACCACATACTAAAATTTCATCGAAATCGAACCATTTTTACGTGAGTTATCGTGCCGACAGACGGACGGAAAAAGCTGGAGCATATAGGCTTCTTCAACCTACGGTTTGAAAGCGTAAAAAAGCGGCGAAAAACACGTATACGTGTGATAGAAGGATGGCTGAAAAGTAGAGTTCTGGAGCCTGTATTTAGGACATCGATGCAGCGCAATGCTGAGGCTTAGACATTGACAAAACGTTTGGAAAATAAGCTAAATATTTCTCGAATAGCAATGCTGAGGTCGCAGAATGGTACGTGAGAATGAAAGGAAATCGCAGGAACAGTGTAAATGATTAGGATTTCAAAAAATACTGAATTAGCAAGATTTCGTTGGTATGGTCTTATTTTAAGAAAGGAAAAGATATGCGTGAGACAGAATTATTGACATGGCGTTTCTCTTAAAAAGAATTAGAAGAAGGCCTACAGAAGGAATTTCACAAAACTAACATGAGGAAGAAATTGAATAGTAACTGGCACCATACAGCAAAGGGAAGATGATCACTAACAGTGAGCCCACCTAGATCTGGGAGCGATCATTCTACAAAATAAGATAAAAGAAAAAGAAGGCAGACTGGATTTTTTGGCGTGACGTATACCTCTTATTTAACCTTCTTTTTGAGTTTCTACTTTCTCATGTAACTTTCCTCGTTAAGTTTTCTGACTTAACGTCACATGAATTTCTTACGACGAGATCTCAAAGTAAACAGCCTGACAGTGGGTCAAGGTGCAGTCAAAAAGTTTAAAAAAATTAAATTCGCTGTATTCGGAGTTAACGATGCTTAGAATGCTATGTTCAGAGACAGAGCTGATGTTTAGAATGCTATGTTCAGAGACAGAGCTGATGTTTATAATGCTATGTTCAGAGACAGAGCTGATGTTTAGAATGCTATGTTCAGAGACTGAGAGCTGATGTTTAGAATTCTATGTCCAGAGACTGAGAGCTGATGTTTAGAATGCTCAGCTCAGAAATTTTAAATGCTAAGCTCAGAGACTGAGAGCTGATGTTCAGAATGCTATGTTCAGAGACTGAGACCTGATGTTTAGAATGCTATGTTCAGAGGCTGAGAGCAGATGTGTAAAATGCTAAGCTCAGGAATTTAGAATGCTAAGCTCATAGAGTGAGAGCGGATGTTTAGAATCCTATGTTCAGAGGCTGAGAGTTAATGTTTAGAATGCTATGTTCAGCGACGGAGCTGATCTTTAGAATGCTATGGTTCAGCGACGGAGCTGATGTTTAGAACGCTATGTCCAGATATTTTAAAGCTGGTGTTTACCCAGAATGCTAAGCTCAGAGATTTAGAATGCTAAGTTCAGAGACTGAGAGCTAATGTTTGGAATGCAAAAGGTCAGAGACTGAGAGCTGACGTTTAGAATGCTATGTTAAGAGATTGATAACTGATGTTATGACACGTATGCTCTTGAGAGGAATACGATATGTAATATGAAATTGTTCTTGAGGAACAAATTTGATGACGGCAAGCGATAATTGTCAAACGTATATTTTTACGAAGTAATAGCTTGAAGTGTATTTTCACTTCCTGTTACAAGAGACTTATTGATGTGAAGAATACTTTACGTTCTGGAAGATATATAATAAAGCGGACTTTGGTAATTTAAGTACTGTCTCATCACTTACCCTGCACCGTTCATTTTAAAATAAATGTCTAATTAAAAATTTATCAGTGTTTAGTTAAAGTTGCAGCTACTATGAAAGGGCAAACAAAGAATTAGAATAAGAAGCGCTCAGCAAATTAAGTCAACAAGTGAAATTCAATTTGAAGTTAAATCTTAAACCGATTTATTTCTACGTTGTTTTTTGAACTCTATTATTCTAGATTGGTCCTATCTAGACGCATCCGTTTCAAGAATTATTGCAATAATGTATTCTCAAATGTATAGAAAAATTTATTCCGTAGACCCCGAACAGGCAACACACGAGCTAAAAGAACCTGCTAATCCTCACATAAATCAGCATTCCCGATTCTTTTGAATGAGAATTAGTTTTATTTTTCCCGTAACGATATTTGCGGCAAGTGCAATAATGTCAGTGAAGTTCATTCATGTTGCGTTGCCTAAGCTTTAAAAAAACCCCTCAATATGCTGCACACCACTCAAATCGACCGACAAAGCCATCCATTCTCGGACCACATCATTAAGAAGAAGGGTTGAGCCCACTAAGGAGTGTGTGTGTTATTGAGGTGAAGATAATTATTGTGGAGCATTCGTAGTGACATCCGCCTGCCCAGCGCATTGCGCTTCCGCACGCGACCTTTCGTTCAAAAGTTGGGTTAGTACCTTTAAAACGGTTTTCACTGTAAATAGAAAAGTACTGCTAAGAAACAGAAATTAGGAACTCGTCCGATGACATTACAGAACAGAGGCAACAGCCAAAGCGTCCGACCGGATAGCATTAAACTATACACATATCCAATCCATTAACCCATTTCCACTTTTATCCATCCACATCCCATCCATTTTCATTTTTATTGCAGAGAAAAAAATTCAATGGAGCTAAACATTTAACTAGAGATTGCCAAAAAATCATATTAAATATTTTTATTTTTTTCCATCTGAGTGGAAGAAATTAGTATGCGTTCGCTAACAAAAGTTAAATTCGGTAAACTTTAATAAAAAACAAAAGAAGCAACAGGAAGTATAAAAAACTATTCAGACTACAGAATCACACTACTATTACCGCATCATTGAGGATATCAATAGAATTATAACTTTTTTTCCTTTTTGTAAATACCTTGAACTATCCGAATACAGCTCTGAATGTCGAGTGATTGGAATCGTTGGTTTCTGGTTAGTCGTCGGAGATACGCCCAGGTTTGATCCTCAGATGAGACGTCGGGTTCCGGTTCAAATTATCCAGAATGTCAGAATTATCCACAACGTCTGAAATATCCAGAATACATAATTATCCTGAACATCACTTCAGAATTCATGGTTTGTGGTAGAATAACCAACGGGCAGAGTCCCATTCACGACAAATAACTCCATACCGTGATGGAGCTTCAGCCTAACTTAACAGTTGGAAGAACACAGTTCGACGAAAATCGTTTACCGGGATGTCACCAAATCCAAACACACTCGTTAGATTGGAAGAGTTAAAAGCGTGACAATTCACGGCGCCCGCGTGCACACACACACACACAAAGAACAACTTCACCCTCAGACCAGGAACGACGAGAAACACACTTCAAACGGCGCTTCGCATTCACGCTAGAGTTGTGTAGCTTGTATGCGCTGCTCTAATATAGTAACCCACGCTGTGCAACTCTCTTCGGATAGTTATCATACTAACCGAGGCGTTACAAGCATTTCCTACTTCAACACCGATGTAAACGGCACACGAAGAACGGGATTCCGTAATAGTTCTTACCACGTCTATCCTGTCATGTTCCGTCAGTTTGTGCGGCCTTCCTGAGCACTATTTTTTTTTATTGCTGTAGTTGCACCCTTCTGCTTCCATTTATTCATGACATCACATACAGTCGATTTTTGTATGTTTAGCTTCGCTGCAATGCTCCATATGGAAACGTTACTGTAATAACATCCTATGACCGGACCACCTTGGAACTCGGAAAGTTCACGTCCACGAGGCCATACACTGAGAAAAACATTTTGTTTATTCAGCAAACAAATTGTTAAATCAACCAAAAAATGTTGTCGATATACAGTCAACAAAAATGTTTGTTGAACTTACAAATTTATTTTGTTGAAAATTATTGTTGATCCTACAAAATTTATTATTACCATGACAAAACGTTTTGTAGATTTAACAAAATGGTCGATTTTGGGGAATTTGTTTGATCCAACAATATGTATTGTTATCGTGATAAAACTTTTGTGGCTGCAATCAAACATATTGTTATCGTGACGCAGTAATTTCTTGCTTCAACAAAATTTAGAGTTCTGTAGCTGGGCCACTTTGGCCCTAAACTTTTTTTCCGATGGCAACACTCTGCCAGTGCAGTAATATTAGGCGGTGCCTTTTGACCCTGGGTGTCCGCCATATTTTTTCCCCCGCCATATTTACTTTCTAGTGGTGTTTAAATGTATTTGGACGGTTTTAGGTCACGAGGATATTTTTCAGATCCTGCGAAAATTCTCTCACTGATCTAACTACTCGGCGGTACCTGCCCTTGTAAGCAAATTCTAATCTGCGAATTCAGCATTTGAAGGTGGGTGTATCACCTTCTGGAATGTTCACGGACGATTTGTACTTAATCGTCCGTGAACATTTTAAAATAGAGTCAATACATAACGATGTATTGACTCTATTTTGGTGCATGTGTAGTATGTTTCTAAATCCGATTTATTTTTAAACGTTTTCCTTAGTTTTCTGGTAAAACAAATTATTGACATTTTTGGTAAGAAAAAAATCGTAATATTTCTTTTAACGTTCTATATCTTCCAGGGTACTATCACCATGCAAACTTTGGTTGCTGCATGAACTTTGAAACACACTGTATATATAACCTATAGATGAAATCAAGCTCTATGCATAAATTACAACTCTTATC
The DNA here is from genome assembly GCA_039090855.1 of Macrothele yani. Lineage (NCBI taxonomy): Eukaryota > Metazoa > Arthropoda > Arachnida > Araneae > Macrothelidae > Macrothele > Macrothele yani. The sequence continues at coordinate 164,717,964 of CM077010.1, read as the reverse complement.
GTTATCTCATGTGCAAATTTTTATTTGCGATCAGGAACCGCAAGCCATTATAAAAAATGTATTATTGCTTTAACAGAAATCTGAGTTTAAATTTAGTATGTACCCCTGTGAATATGTGTAGTTGAATTCACAAAATATAGCAAACGAAATAATTTTGTGTTTCCAACAAAACAATTCCGATGGAATTTTGCTAAAGCAACAAAATAAAAAGACAGAACAGCTGAACAAAATTATTTTGCTGTTTCAAACAAACTTTTTTTCTCAGTGCACCTCCGTATAGCTGAATTAACAAAATATAGCCAACGAAATAATTTTGTCTTGCCAACAAAATAATTCCGATGGAGTTTAGCTGAAGCAACAAAAGAAATCGACAAAACAGCTCAACAAAATTATTTTTTTGTTTCAAAAAAACTTTTTTTCTAGGTGTATCCTCTTCAAGTTACGGATAACACGATCAGATCGTATGTAGATAATTTTAGGAAAGGAGTGTCTGACACCAGGTCTTTAACAACCCTTAGAAATAGGAAGCTAGGAGATTTGGATTAGAGTGCCCGATAGGAAAGTGACACGGAAGCGAGATAGAAAGGGGGAGAAAGACGCCCTTATTTATAACCGGGGACGGGGAGGGCAGTAACCGGGATCCGACAGCTTAACGTGCTCATCTGACGCACGGCGGGTATTCACTGGTTCGAGCGTTCGTACCTGTCTGCGATCGAACCTGAGGTTATCTCCGTGGCAGTCACGAACGTTGACCACTAGGCCAACCTCGGCCCACTGATAATACGACCGGACATCTCAGCTTTATATACGTATCTTACCACTCACAGCATACCTTCTTGCGCAACAGTTTTTGCACTTACGCAAATATTTGATAGTGTTCGAATGTTGTGTTTTTAATAACAGTGTATGCGTACGTGATAATATGTATACACGTTTGTAATGCACATCTATAATAACTGGAGATGAAAAACTTAATTAGTTTAATACTGTACAACAAATTAAAATGAATAAGAAGTTGCATGAATATCAGTTAATCCTGAAGCACACACCATGTGTAAACCTTTTTTATTAACTAAAATACTCTCTTGCAGTGGGTGGCCGATTGGGTCTCTCACATAACTAACTTTTTGAGCACGTGATGTATTTTTTTTTTTTTTTTTTTTGATTGGAGGTTTAACGACCACCGTGAGCAACTCAATGGGCTATAAGCAGTCGCCCGTCCCTAATTTAGGGTCACTGGTTCCAGGGAAGGGAGAAAGCCAGTGCCGTAAGACAAACACAACATCCATGCCTGACCGGGATTCGAACCCGGACCCCTTACGGACGAATGATCAGAGGCCAACGCCTTAGACCACTGCGCCACCGGGGCGGCGATGTATTTCTTCCCCATTGCTATTCAATTAACCTTCAATACCAAGATTTCTTTACGCTGCTGCAATTTCGTTTTGTATACCAACATTTCTCTTCCTCCATTCCGGGACAGTGCGATGTATTTTTTCTTTGCCTCGTTAAATATGGAACTTCAATAAAATTTGCAACTTCGTTTGTTAAAAGTGATCATCTTATCTTTTCTCTCCCTTATGAAATCAGAAGATTTCATTTTCGTAAAAACAATAAAATTATCTTTGCACATTAATCTTATACCAAATAAGTGCTAGGAATAACCGTGACCGAACGCGGTTAGCGACAGGCGCCAAGCAACGTGCCATGTTCTACACGCGCGAGGTTGTGACGTCAGACGGCTGAGCGCAGAGAAGACAGCAGAACCAAAATGTCTAACTGATAAGAAGGTAAGGCTCAGCGAGACGTAACTAGCGCCACTATATTATGCGGCAAAGAATTACTACACAGAAGCCAACATTACAGGCTGATGCCGCAGGATGCCGAGCAGACTGAGTTAGACTGAGCATGCGTGTTTGTGTTCAAAGAATATAAACGCTTGTTTGTGTTGGCGTTTTGTTCAAAGGTTTTGTTGTTCTCATCTAGATCTGCGTTTATATTACAGCCATGAAATACACCCACTCCATTCCGATGAATAACAATTCATGGAATGGAGTGGATGAATAACAAGAACAAATTTGAAACCGTTTGAAACAAATATCCTGAAAAACCATTAAAACAACGTTTGCTGAAAAAAAGCTATCGTTACGTTGAAAAAATTAATTTATCAATTATATGAAACTGACTTTTATGAAAAATACCTCGTAATATTGTAAAATGAAAGAGGGAAGCATTCGATTACACAATGCATACCAAACAGACAGCTTTAAGCATACACTCAATCGTGGCGAGTTAGTCCGGTCGGTAGAGAGCTCAGCTATCACGCCAGCGGCCCAGGTTCGAACCTACTCAGATACGTACGGATGTTTTTCCGATCTGTTGAGAAAATTTCTCCAGCGCAGTGCGTTTAATTTACAAACTTCGGAAGGGTAGAAAAAAATTGTAGCTTTGGGAAACTGCGGTTGTCTTTGCTTTTTTTTTTTAATTATTATGGCTGCTACTGGGAAACCAGCCTCAGCATTTTTGACATTTAAGGTATATTGTAAATATGAAATTCATGCCAAGCAACCTGGTATTACTACGGTGCTTAAAGTGAGAATAAAACTGCTAAAATTTCCTTAAAATAATATTAATTGCTAATGTATATATTTGTTTCACCAAAAGAAGGGACAGGAGGGATACTCAGAAAAGAACAACAAAAAAAAAATGCTTTAGTAGACCCAATGAGACCGAAGGAAACAGTCGCAGATCAAAGCTTAGCTTCCTTTCCGTGAAATAGGCTTCCCGTCCCGTGTCTCCTACGCTTTTTGCGCCTGAATGTTAACTTTCCCGCAGAGCATCTGCTGCCGCATTACATGGTGGCGCTGCTGTCGCCTGTTTTACGTTATCTCTACGAGAGTTGAGCTTCTTTACGCGAAGCGTTTATATTCTTTGGCAGAACTTTTGTTGTTGTTGTCAGAGTTGAATGGACCCATATAGTCTTTAATCTATGATTGCCTGTACGCCGTCACTACGGAATGTTTTAGTATTTGAAGTTATGTTTCAATTGGATCAAAATGTATATCACGATATATGACTGTATTTAATAAAGGCTCCAACTATATGAAATACGAGCATAAGGTGAGTAATTCTTTCGAATCTTCTTCTTTGCGTTCTATTAAGAAGTTCTGTGCTGGTCCTCGTTACGAAGGAATATACAACAATAAGAACTTCTGTTTTGCTTGCTGAATCCGAGATCACTGAAAAATACAGGCTCATTAAAAGCGGATTTTACTGTTTTTCGCCGAAGATGTGCCACAATTTGTTTAAAAAAATGACCTATAAGGATATCCGAAACAAAACAAAAAAGCGCCATCGGCATTTCTGAAGAGGAGAAAAGCCGTCCAAAAAATATACGTTTGCATCTTCTAATGGCCACAACTGTGTATTATGGAAAAGCAGGTATTGCACACCAAAAACATTCTTAAAAATTGAGATAATCAAAGAATAGGATATGAATTTACCTGCAGTAGTAGGAAAACTGCGTATTATTTGAAGTCGCGGGTGTGTATAAAATAATTATCACAGTGCGTAAGCATTCGGTGCAAAAAAAAGTTTCTTTTTTTTTTGCATCGGATGCTATTCACTGAGCGGGAGATACTTATATTAATATTTACATAAAGCTGAGATGTTCTGTCGTGTCATCAATGACTGTGAACCGGATATGCCGCGTGAACCTGAACTTTCTGAGTTCCAGAGTGGGCTGGTCACAGGATGTCATTTGAGTAACTTTTCCATACGGAGCATTGCATCTAAACTAAACATACCAAAATTGACTGAAAGGGATGTCGTGAAAAGATGGGAACTGGACGGTGGAACTACAGCAAATTAAAAAAAAACCGTTCAGGAGGGCCGCACGGACTGACAGAACGTGACGGAAGAGCCATTGTAAGAAATATTGAGTAATCTCGTTCTTTCTCTGGCGCTTTCATCGCTGTTGAAACAGGAAATGCTTGTAATGCATCGGTTAGTGCCATAACTATCCGCAGAGAGTGGCACAGGGTGAGTTATTATGTTAGAGCAGCGGCACACAAACCACACATCTGTACCGTGAATGCGAAGTACCGTTTCGTGTGGTGTGTCGTTCTGGGACTGTAGGTGACTGAAAAGCTATTCTTTGGAGTGATGAGTCACTTTTTTCACTCTTCCAGTCTGATCGGTGTTTGGATTTGGTGACAGCCCGGCGAGCAATTTTTTTCGGGCATTTTTCTTGCAACTGTAAAGTACGCCGCAAGCTCCATCGTGGTATGGAGTTGCGTTTCGTGCATGGGAATCGTTCCTGGTTATTATACCACAAACCATGAACTCGGAAGTGTACCGCGATGTTCTGGATAATTCTGTCCCACCAACAATGTGGCAGTATTATGGAAATGAACGTTGTCTCTGTTAACGCAATCGAGCTTCCTGTACAGTGCATGGCGTGTGCAGGACTGGTTTCTTTCAAATGAGGTAGGGTTGTTAGACTGGCCTGCTCAGAGTCAGAAACCTGATCTGAATCTCATTCAGCACCTCTGATATTAACTGAAGCGACAGATACGAAATCGACTACAACGACTGCCTTCGCTCTCCACTCTGGCAGTAGATTTGCAGGACGGATGGCGAGCCATTCCTGTCGAAACCTAACGGAAATTGGTTGATATTTGGTTGATACCTGTGGTGACCTAACGGAAATTGGTTGATTCTTGGTTGATACCCGTGGAGACCTAACGGAAATTGGTTGATACCTGTGGTAACCTAACGGAAATTGGTTGATACCTGTGGTAACCTAACGGAAATTGGTTGAAACCTGTAGAAACCTAACGGAAATCGGTTAATACTTATACACCTCGACGTGTTGTCACTATCATTCAAGCAAAAGGATGGACCGATTAACTACTAATTGGGATAATATTGCCATTTGTCTCGAAGCATTGTGGTGCCCGAATACTTTTGATAATATGGTGTATTTTGCCTGGAATTTTTCACTTTGAAAACGGGTTTAACGAGGATATCCTCCCTTCTCGAGATCCTTGTTATAAACACGTTCTACCTATATATTACTCTTTTCGACAGTGTTTTCATGGCCCTTTGAAAAGTTCTTTTTCTGCCATACTCTAGTCTCTCTGGCAACATTTGGGTATTTATGTTCTCGTCTAATTTATTTTTAATTCTATTGCTTTAATCACGGTTTCAATTTTGCCTGTACTTTTCAGTTTTTCTGGTGCAAGTTGTTCTTAATGTGCTTTTTTTCGTTGGACTAAACAGCTTAAATTTAAAAATAAATATATTTGAAATGCTTTGTGGGTAGTAGATTCCAGTTTGTTCATCCAAATGCATGCTCATCCAATCGAGCAGTTCGATGTCATTCTTTTTGTAATATAATTTACATGATATTTTGTGTATTTCTTCATATTTGTTCGGTTGTTTTGTGATGCCTTGAGCTTTGAGGAAGAAACGGATTTGATATAGTGTATGTTGTAAAATTTTTGAGAAAAAGAGATTTCAGTTAATGTTGAATTGCGATGACTATGTGACTTTAAATTGCATATAGTTGTTGTCGTTGATTTTATCTGCAGGTGCTTGTTTTCCTACGTTTGCTCGTAACGCTTCATTGGTCATGAGGCGTATTGCACTGAACAATTCGGTTTCATGTGCTGATCAAGAACGACAAAAATTTGAGACTTCTAAATAGTTGTAATGTTAGATTTCAATTGCATTACCACTGAACGATTGGCCAAGAAAGGCATTTTACATTAAAATTGCTTTTGCATCAAATATGACGCTTAAAATAATTCACTGATAAAGAAATAAATATTTATACTTCAGTTGATAAATTCATCCAGAAGTTATTTCCGTTTGCATAACGCCAAAAAGAATCTGGAATAATATTATGAAAACCATTACGTAGAGATTTTCATTTTTTTGCAGATAAATTAAATTAATCTGTTTGAGAATTGATATATCATATAACCATGATTCAGATACCGATCAGGTAATTCGTGATCCAAACTGTTTGAACTATCGATCCGATGTGACCAGTTTCTATATTTATAAAGACCTTCTAACCGTAGTGGTTTTTGAGATCAAGAACTTAATCTTTTGAAAGCTTCAACCAGGATTATAACTAATACAGAAAGGGATCAAGTCAGCTCAACAGTCCTTTTTATGTTAAAAGACATAAAGAGTCATTAACTTGTCATGAGACGTGTTTTATATCTTTTTTCACACACGTATTTTCTTTACAGAGAAAAATGACGGATTTCTAAGCGGTTATATTGTATGCCAGGTGTTTCTTTCAAATTCTCTTTCTAGTGTTGGGCCGAAACACTTTTCCCAGACATTTTCATTTATTTAAAACATCACGACAATGTTACATCTGAATGTGAATAAAGAAACTAATATATGTGAACCTTAAATTCAAGAATATCATAATCACATAGGTATTAAATGAAACTGGTACACTGGCTAGAGTGCCTTGAGACTTTTGATTATTCATACTTGAAGGGAAAAACATATTGCTCATGAAACTTCAGTATTTATGCAAGAACTTGGTGCAAAGATGCATATAAATTCCCCTAAATGTTACATTTCACGTAAAATTATGAACTGAAGAATGTAAATAAGCAGCAAATACATTGCTCTAAGTTAATTCTTTAAGAAAGTGAGATTGTACATGTTTACGGTTTGCATTAACATGACCAGCCATTCTCAATCCGTTGCTAGATGAAAGTCTCCCCATAACTCTCTGCCCTAAGTAATTCTCCTCCATGTCGCTCTGGCATGCTTTTGAATTTTAGCCATATGGGATTTCCTTCTGGATATTTTTATTGTCCCTTGCTGTCCAGTATAGCATTGGGTTGTCCGGTAAAGAACGGTGCTTTTGCATAGGACAGTTCGACGACGTTAATATGCATATTTTTCTGCGGGGCAGTTTCCCTGTGCTGCAGACGATTAAAAGCGCGTAATGTGGAGAATCAAATGAGGCGTGAAACACATTCCTCGACCTATATGTTGAAATTGTACCGGGCTCAGTTGCAATGGCTTCAAAGTTTGAAATGTTGGTTCTATTGCGGCATTACTGGAAATAGAGGTTTAAATCTGCTGAAGAAGTCTGAAAAATAAACGAAATTGAAAGTGAAGGCCTCGCGGTTACTCGGACTAAGCATATATTGTTCAAGAAATGTGCGGTTGATGACTTGAGATTGAAAAGGAAGAAAGGTTAGGGTAAGCCCTCCAATGTTGATTCGGATGCCCTTGCAAGCAAGCGGCTGTGGGAGACATTCCACAAACAAGCACTTGCAAATTGTTAGAAGAACTGGTAGTTTCTAAATCTACCATCGCTGATCACCTGCCCCAAATCGGAAAGATTTACAGACGATGCATGGGGTGCCTCATGAACTCACACCAGCTCAAGCTCAACGGTGTGTCAGGGTATGCAAGTAAGTACTCAGAAATCCACGCGATACCCGATTTAGAAGCATGAGGTAATTAAGCATAATGCAGAATATCCGTTTATATCGAACACGGATGCACTGAACTATTATTCTCTCTACCGAATTTCCAAAAATCAACACGTAAGTTACATTAAAAAATACAGAGAGAATGAAAGATTATATCGAAAAAAATATAGTTGTGTATATCGAACATTTGGTACCCCATGTGCCACTAACCGTACAGATAATCGAGTTTTCAACTGTAGCATACCACCTAAAACTTTCACAGTCGTACATTAGGTATCTACTCGAGGTGGTGCGCAAATTCTTTACGGCTGGTAAATTTTCAAATTGAATGAAAGGGAGAAGTTGTTCCTATTTACCTCCAGAAAGAGCACAAAGTCTACGGGGGAGGATTTTATCGTTGAAAATTGGAACACTGAAGGCTGACCTCGTGACAGACTTTTGGAAAGAAATTGTGATTAGTTCGTTTCTCTCGTTTAACTCTTACAGTTGTTTTACTGTTATGAACTGGCGACAGTATACCGTTTTCAGCAAAGCTCAAAATAATTCACAGAGTTGAAAGTTGAAAAAAAGATTTACCATAGCAAATCATTGTAAGATACCGAAAAGGAAATATTAAGAATAATTTTAGAAGACGAAGAAGAAGACATCGAAATGAAATCTAGTGAACGTCCAAACGCTGATGATGCTAAGCGCGTGCGTACAAAAAAGGTAGTAAAAGCCCTTCATAAATGATTTGACGACGGCACATCTTCTAACATTCAGTCTCCGACTCAGTGAACGTCCAAAGGCTACAGCTAAGTACTGTAAAATAACTACAATACAGTAAATGGGAGCAATGCGTGTAATGAGTAATTTATATCTAACATTTGTGTATACAGAACTATTCCTTTTATGGTAACATTTGCCTCAAATCCCTTAAGTTCGATATAAACAGGTTCGACTGTACAAATAAGTGTTGGTAAAAATTTTAAACGGTATGAACTTTGATCTTTCTTGTGACTTCATGCTCGGAAAATTTAGCCGAATGAAAAATTGCGCTTACGTGGAATATATTTATTTAATTATTTAATTGTTTGGGGTTTAACGACCACACAAGAGGCTATAAGCAGTCTCCCGTTCTTAATTTAGGGCCACTGGTTCCAGGCAAGGGAGAGCGCCAGTACCGTAATACAAACACTACGTCCATGCCTCATTCGGATTCGAACCCGCACCCATCTTGAACAAATGGTCAGAAGCCAATGCGTAGACCATTGCGCCAGCGGGGTGGCGCGGGGTTTAGGTATTTAGTATTTGGGAAGTTTCCCTTGTCAGAGTAAAATTGCTGTAGCTTAAGATTTTTATAATTCATATGCAATGGACAGCTGGATGTTAAATTTCATGAGGATTGTTCAAATATGAAATAGCCCCTACTCATGCGGACCAAACACAAGCTGTCTGAAGGAGTATAGTTTTTGTATACTTCGATCGTAAAAAAAGGCCTGTTGAAATTGTTTTGTTTTGTTTCAGTTCCAAAATAAAAAAATAAATAAAACAAAAGTTGGAATAAATTGAAATGTACGATAACTTTCAAGTGTTCAAAAGGTTAAAAATGCGTTCAGATGATGAATATTGAAATACGCGTGAAGCATAAAGCCTGAAACTATGTTCATCATTTCTCAAACATCGTGCAATAAAAATAACCATTTTTTGGAACTGTTATCATATTTTGTTGTTAGGCATTTGCATCAAATTATCTTGTTCGCTATTTAAAAGGAAAAATTATGATGACAAATGGAACAGGAGCCGTTGTTTCAATTATTAACACAATTATTAAGATAATAGAGAAAACTAACTTTCTCCTCAAAAGGGAAAGGCGATATAATTTATCATCAATATGTGCCTCTAAAATGCTTAAAGAATGCAATTTTCTCAGGGTTTATAACGAAACTGCAGTTAAGCTTTCGCTGTTCGTCAGTAACTATTGACACTTGGATTTAATTCTCGTAAACTAATTACAATTTGTGTCAAATTATAATTCAAAAGGAGGTTATTCATTATTCCACAGTAGGAAATTAAGCTTTTGTAACATTCAATACTTCTTCTCGTTCAGTCGCAATGAAACTATTTGTTGTGGAGCTGACACACGATGCTCTTCTCCGAGTAAAATTTGTCAGGTCTGACCTTTTCTTCGTGTCATTAGCGTTGCATGGAATTTCCAGGTCTTCGTTGCTAAAGGAGAACGGCATTCATCCTTCTTATGGGATAAAGGAAGCACATGTAAATTTTGAAACTTACCGCACTCCCTTTTTTATAACTCTATAGTGACACTGAATTAACGTGATGGCCTCGAGAGTACACTTTAAGAACAGACAAGATCCACAAAGTACAACAATCCCCCGCTAATTTAACAATACCAACTCAAACCTAAAACAGCGTTAGTAATTAAGAAATGTTATTTCCAGTAGTTCAAGTCAAATATTATACAATAAATACCATAGGTTTTCTTCTTCTGCAGCATTATTAGTTTGACATCTAGACTGTTTGTTGGACGCTGTTACAGATACTCAGCAGTCACTGTTTTCTCTCATGTCTTAACTTTCTCTTCAGTTCCTTCATCTTCATGCCAATCTTCACAAAAAACAGTTTCTCCTTCTTACCTTAGGTCTTCTTGCAATTTGATTTCGTAGAAGGTCCATGTCCATAACTCTGCGTCCAGCGCTTTCCTTGAACCGTTTGCAAATCACGACCCTACCTGCGTCGTCTTGCATCCGGATTCCTCCGCTAAATGCCATGTAACTTCGTTTTCCAGGAAGCCCTATGTACATGACGCTATGCCCAACCGCTTCTTTGGCCCTTCTCAAAACACCTTTAATGCAAAGCCTTTTTTTCTGAGCCTCCTTTAAAACCCTCTGTAACTTCGTTTTCCAGGAAGCCTTATGTCCATAATGCTATATACCACCGCTTCCTTGGGCCTTCTCAAAACACCTTTAATGCTAAGTCTTGTTTTCTGAGCCTCCTTTAAACACCTCTGTACCTTCGTTTTCCAGGAAGCCCTATGTACATGACGCTATGTATAACCGCTTCTTTGGCCCTTCTCCAAAACACCTTTAATGCAAAGCCTTTTTTTCTGAGCCTCCTTTAAAACCCTCTGTAACTTCGTTTTCCAGGAAGCCTTATGTCCATAATGCTATATACCACCGCTTCCTTGGGCCTTCTCAAAACACCTTTAATGCTAAGTCTTGTTTTCTGAGCCTCCTTTAAACACCTCTGTACCTTCGTTTTCCAGGAAGCCCTATATCCATAATGCTATGTCCCACCGCTTCCTTGGCCCTTCTCCAAACACCTTTAATGCTAAGCCTTTTTTCTGAGCCTCCTTTAAAACTCTTTGTAACTCCGTTTTCCAGGAAGCCTTATGTCCATAATGCTATATACCACCGCTTCCTTGGGCCTTCTCAAAACACCTTTAATGCTAAGTCTTGTTTTCTGAGCCTCCTTTAAACACCTCTGTACCTTCGTTTTCCGGGAAGCCCTATATCCATAATGCTATGTCCCACCGATTCCTTGGCCCTTCTCCAAACACCTTTAATGCTAAGCCTTCTCTTCTGAGCTTGCTTTAAACCCGTCTGTAACTTCGTTTTCCAGGAAGCCCTGTGTGCATAATGATATGTCCCACCGCTTCCTTGGCCCTTCTCAAAACACCTCTAATGATAAACCTTTTTTCCGAGCCTCCTTTAAACCCCTTTGTAATTTCGTTCTATAGGAAGCTCCATGTCCAAAACTCTGCGTCATACGCCTTCGTCGACTTTTCTCAAGACCCGACCTTATTGCGAAATCTTGCATCCTGATCCTCCTTTAAAACGCATGTCATTTCGCTTTCCAAGCAGACCCATATACTCAACCCTATGTACAATGCCTTCCTTGACTCTCCTCAATACACAATCTTACCTACGGTTTAAGGTAACACCATATATCCACCTGACCAACTTCGTTTCCACTTTGTCATAACTTCTCTACACAGTTTATTATGGCAACCACCATTGCCTCCTTGAACGATATAAGTGTCTATAACATCGTTGCATAAAACCGTATCTTTTATTCAACTTCATGAGAAGAAGTCATTTGCATTTACAACCGGAGACAGCAAGAGCCGATCCATAGATCCATGCTCTCCAATCTACCGATCAGGAAACTTCCCCGTCTAATAAGTCGCGAACGCGACAATTGTAATAAGCAGGAACCTCATCCAGCATGAAGAAGATTTACTCTAAATTTATTTTGCATGCCACTTTTGAAAACACTTCTTCAATTAGCTTTTTTCAGAGAGCGCTCAGAATTGACAGTGACACAAACTAAGAACAGTGCTTTGGGAATAAACGAGGAGCAAGCCTTCGTTGCACGATATATGAAGAAAAATGGTCAGAGATGGATAATTTAAAAACATTTATTTACAGTTAAAATAAATGAAATAAATGACCACATGAGATCTTTCGACTACCCCTTTAGCGTCATCATCAACATGTCCAGCAGAGATTTTTCTCCAGCATCTCGGAAATTACGCCTTGGAGACTTGCAACTACAAGCCACTTCTGTACATAAGGTACGTTGATTACGTTTTAGTTTTTTGGCCTCACTCTTACGATGAGCTAATTATTTTCCGTGATCATATGTCACTACAATATCCTACCATATCCTTTACAGTGGAATGTGAAGAAAACTATATCTTGCCATATCTGGATTTTAGCTTAATACGTAATCCTGTTACCCATTAACTCAGCTTTACAGTTTATCGTAAGCCAACCTCTTCGCCTACGATGATACCTAAAGACTCTTTTCACCCGAGTAACTATATGTCAGCCTCAATTTCGTTTATGGTTAGACTGGCAATAACTCACTGCTCGAATGACGCTCTCAGATGTTCTGAAATTTTAAAAATCAAAGATCTGGTCTCCTTTTTCGATTTCAATAATACTACTGTAGACAGACTCTGCAATAAAAACCTGTTCTCGCGGCAATGCTCCTTAATGCGTGATATTCCATAAAGGGGGTACGTACACTAGTGTGCAAAAATTAAGGACGAAGAGGAGAAATTAGCATAACAGCGGAACGAGCAGGCAGAACGGACCGAAATACCACTCAGGAGTTAGACTAGGGTCCGCTACGGTACGGCATGCGCATGTATGCAGCATGACGTAGGGAGGAGGGGGGTCGGAAGAGTATAAAGCACACGGGAGGTGTACGCTCAGCAATTCGGTGAAGGCTATTGCACGGTGTACATCGGTTTGAACGACGTCGAGTTGCTGCCACCGTGTGATATGGCCAACAGTCAATCCAGTAGACGACATCTGGATGACTTTACCGGAGGTCGCGTCATTGGGAATCTAGAAGAAAGTCAAAGTGTGACTAGTGTGGCCGAAGAGTCCGGGATCGCTCACAGCATCGTTTCACGATCTTGGAGAGCATTTTAGACGACAGGAACAGCTGTCCGAGAGTTTAGCAGTTGTCGTTCACGAGCAACCACGGCGGCGGACGACCGGTATATTGTCCTACAGGCGAGAAGAGACAGACGGCAGACAGCGGGATAAATCGCATGGCACGTGCAACAGACAAATGGACGTCCGTTATCGCGTTTTACTGTGGCCAGGATGCTGCACAAAGGTGGTCTATTTGCACGACGACCAGTACGGTGCGTGCCATTAACGCCTGCTCATCGGAGACGGCGGTTTCTGTGGTGTCAGGAACACAAGAACTGGACACATCAGCAATGGGTTCGAGTTCTCTCTACGGATGAGAGCCGATTTAGTCTGACGAGCGATTCATGACGTATACACATCTGGAGAGAGCAGGGAACACGCAATCACACCTCCAACATCATCGAAAGGGACCGGTTTGGAATTGGCGGACTTCTCATTTTGGGCAGTATCATGCTTGCTAGCCGTACTGACCTTCACATCTTCCAAGGAGGTTCAGTCGCTGGTGTCCGCTTTTATACCGAGGTTCTCCTGCCTCACGTGCGTCTGTTTAGAGGTGCTGTGGGTCCTGAGTTCCTCTTCATGGACGACAACGCTACACCTCATCGTACAGTGGCTGTCGCAGAGCTGTTGGAGAGTGAAGATATTCAACGCATGGATTGGCCCGCTAGGTCCCCGGACCTAAATCCAATCGAACACGTGTGGGACCTTCTCGGTAGACGCTTGGCAGCACGTCACCAGCCGCCAGGAACGATTCCGCAGCTGCGATTGGCGCTACAAGAGGAATGGGCCGCGATGCCTCAACAGCTCTTTGACAACCTCGTCCTCAGCATGGACAGACGTTGTAAATCCTGCAACGCAGTCAAGGGTGATCATATCCCCTACTAAAGACTGGATTTTTCTTGGCAGCCGCCTGTCGCATGGACGTTTCTGTCTACTGTCCAGTTGTGCTCGAAGGTACCTTTTCAATAAAGTGCCTTTGTATCATTCCTTGTTTGGACGGTTTTGCTCACTTGTCCCATATTCATACATCTTGGGGACCTTGTGGTATGATTTGAGTCGATGTGGAGCACTTCTGCACGACGTTACATTCAAACAACCGTCTCGTCCTTAATTTCTGCACGCCAGTGTAGTTATTGTTACCAAAAGACAGAACACGCAGTATAGTGGCTTCAAAATCACTCACAGCAATGGAAACTGAGAAACATCATAAATGTTTAAATAGGAAATACCCTGTTATAATTAAGAGCACAAAGATTGGTGCAGTTAATTTGTTTCAATATTTTCTAGTTGGCAGTTACATTGGCGCACAAATTTTGATGTTTAAGTACAGCACATGATTGAAATCCCGAGAATAAAACTTGCTTTTAAGAAAATGGGTGCACTTCTCCTAAAACAGTGTTTCCTATTGCATTATTGAAACAATGTTAAAAATCTGAACCGGTAGTGCTTTTAAATGCACACCTTTTCTCTCCATTCGTTACCTGAAATGATGAACAAAATCTCAATTTGTTGGTAAAGAGAAGATTTTCCCTCTTACTTCACTTTTCTTTTTTTGCTGCAGTGTCTTTCATCATCATCGTCCAATTTCTAGCCAATAGGAATCAATTCGCACCAATCCCAGCAATTCTTCACTTGGCCTTCTGTGCGACGGAGAAAATCTCATTGAGCACTCTTTACGTTCTGAAAATCCTCTCCCATTTCCCTATCTTTATTCTCTTGATCCATACAACTGACTACTCTCCGTTACTTCCCATTTTTCAAGAGTATCGCAGCACGGTTTGGCATAATCCCACTTCTCTTGTTTTCATCAGTATCGTGGATTCTTATTTCCTACAGATCGATTTGCAGCAAGAGAGAGAGAGAAAGAAAGATTTTCCCGAGTAAACTCTAGTCAGCGATTTCGCAGAATCCAGTTAAAGAGTGGTTTTAAATTGATAATATAATTCCATTAAATCTACTTCCTTTATTTCGTGAGCATTTGCATGAGGATTTTTCTTTGAAACTACTCTATTTTTTTTACTCACATGAAAATTGAATATCGACTGCCTGAATAGCATTCGGTACTTACTGAAATAATACTAGCAGACCTGTATGGAATTAATTACCTAATTTTATCAGAACTAGGTCAGTTCAAAAAAGAACTGATAGTGAATAGATATCATAATTTATGAGATTTACCAATGAATGAAATATACTAATTTTTCGACACGCGGCTGCTCGTCTTAGCTTTATCCAGATATATTTGTTTAGATTCGGTTTGCTTTCGTAGGCTGAGTATTTCCCTGAACCAATGTATTTAACTGCCGGGTAGAGAATTTAAATTTACAATCCACTAAAGTCGAAAGATCTATTCCTGAAAAATATCATGTAGAATTCTCACAATTCGTGTGATGTATGCTGCTACCACTGTGCTAAATGCAATTCTCAACAGTTAAGTTTTTTTGGTGATGAATTCTTACATACGTTGAATTCTTACATTTGATATTGAATTCTTACATTTGATGTTGAATTCTTACATTTGATGTTGAATTCTTGCATTTGATGTTGAATTCTTACAATTGATGTTCAATTCTTAAAATTGATGTTGAATTCTTACATTTCATGCTGAATTCTTACATTTGATGTTGAATTCTTACAATTGATGTTGAATTCTTACATTTGATGTTGAATTCTTACAATTGATGTTGAATTCTTATATTTGATGTTGAATTCTTACACACATCGGTACACGTAGCTGCGATTTACTCATGAGTTATGAAACAATGGGGATGATGTGAGATATGTGGTACTATACAAGACGGTAATACAGGCAGTCCCCGGATGACGAACGAGTTCCGTTCCCAAATCTGTCTTTAAGTCGAATTTGTATGTAAAGCAGAACAGTTAGGTACAGTTCATATTTAACGTCAGTTAGTAAAATATTTTTCTATAATAAACTTTTCGATGCATAAAAACATTCAAGGAACACTTCCAGATACACTAAAACATCTTTAACATAATAATACAATAATAATAAATAATAAGTATAGTATTTATAATAGAGAGAGACACAGAAAGAGGTCGATTATAATAATCATAAATGTCACTACACTGTTTATAATAGAGAGAGAGAGAGAGAGAGAGAGAGAGAAAGAGGAGAAAGAGCAGGAGGACGAGAGAGAGAAAGAGAGAATGTGTATGTGTGTGTACAGGTATAAAAGAACATTAAAGAAACACTTCTGAAACAGTTTAGATAGAAAAAAGAAGATAATGACTAAATGTTTAACGCTTCCTCTCGTTCCCGTTGACGTCTTGCATACCAGAATGGGCATTGTTGATTAATAATTACGATGACATTACCTTAATGATGAGGAAGAAAAACATGAATAGATGGTTAATTTCAAAGTTGCTGGAGAGGATGGACTTGGTGTTCGAATTTTCGATGGACTTGGTGCTCGGCTTTGCAGGGGTTGGTTCGTAAATTGGGGTAGTACGTAAGTCGAACGTTCGTAACCTGGGGACTACCAGTACAACGTCACGGTAGCATCATTAATTCTTCACCAGTGGTAGAGATGTAAAACTGATTTCAGAACAGTTCAGGTAATTACACTCATGTATGCTTTCAGAATGCTACTTATTGCGGGAGAAGCGTGCTGGTATCCAGTTTTAAATAAATAAAAATAGTTTATTCTAATATCAAACAGTAATGGCATGCAAATTGTCCATGTCGTTCACTCCGTATTGGCTGTCGGGAGATATCATCCGTCCGACAGCCAAGTCTTCCTCGTGATGAGCAGATAATGTTGTCATTCGAAATGTCTGTTTCCTCTTCCAATAGTGCTTTCGAAACACGGAAAATTGTGTCGACTGCGTTTGCGCGCGAAGTCGACGCGAAATCACGAGCTCTCAGATAATCTCTAACCCACAGGGTATACGTTTAGTCACCATTCCAAGATTTGTTTACAGGGCGTCTTTCAGGTTGTGATTGATTTATGTCCTTTTGATTTCAGTACTTCTCTGACGTTTGTTTTACCAGCTACATACTGCATATTTTATTATTATTTAGCAAATCCTTTTTCACACTTTATGTGAGAAGCAACAAAAGAAACAAAACTTAATGTGATAATAAATTATCATTTTGATAGTTTTATTATCATTCATTACAACTTTTACTCGTATTAAATATTTGCTATTCTTGTAACATTATCTAGAAACATTAAATGTTTTTCGACACAGTGCTTGTGATGTTGAGATAGATTAAATTAGCAAAGTTTATAGGAAGCTAAATGCTTTATTTTAAGATCTGCAATAGTTTCTCTGAGCGTCTATTTCGGTTCGTTAGGACAAATGGAGCGTAAACATTTAAATCATTGTAATATCATCAGTTTGTGAGGGTTACAGATTGTAGTGAATTGTTTCCACGTGCTTGAAAGAAATGAAGTCGATTCGTTGTCGTTGACAGGCCATGAAGAGCTACGATATATCTGGAACGTTTCTAAAACTTTAAGCTTGGTAGTTAATTCAGGTTTATCCATAAGTGTAGCGTTTTCTAACAAAAAATTGTGGTTATTTTTGTGACAAAGTTGGGCTAAAAACGATTAAACGATTTCTTCAGTTCACAGTACATACAATTGTGGCCAAACGTCCTGCACCGGTAGACTGAAAGTCAATTTTTTTATGTTTGAAGTCAACTTATACAGCGTAATGGTAAAGTCAGGAATACATATTATACATTATTTTAAAATACATTTTATGCTGAATTCAAATACTTTTACAGAATGTCATTATCAGTAATAGAAGTGAAGTTACAAGCAAAAGTACAGCGTCTAATCATAAAAAACAACAAATAGTGGAATTTGTAAAATTAGTGTACAATGCATTTAACGTAAAATTACTGGACAGTACATTATTGAAACTTGAAAAAACTTACCAACAAGCAAAATACGCTTTAATGTTTAATTGGACAAGCACGGTTTCTTAGTAACAAAGTGCACCTTCTTGGCATGGAACTAACGAGCTTCTCTAGTTGCCCATTGGTTATAACACGATGCCACACGGCCCTTACAGACTCTTGAAGGTCTTTAATATGTATTCCTGACTTTACCATTACGCTGTATAAGTTGACTTCAAACATCAAAAATTTGACTTTCGGTCTACTGGTGTAGGACTTGCGGACACGACTGTAAATAAGTTTTGTAAATTTTCCTTCTTAATGATGCATATACTTCAGCACATAAAGTTCACATCTATGTTTCAGCGATCACCGTTCTATATAAAAATCGGTGTTCTAACTTAAATAAAAATCGGTGTTTTAACTTTATAGAAATCGGTGTTCTAACTTGGTTCAAATATTTTGCTTCTTCATTAGAATTTGTTTTTGCACAACATTTAGTTCAATTTTGTTAGGTTTATAAGAGTACGTTTGGAAACATGGTTTGGGTGTTTCTTCTTAAACACAGGATATGTCATCTAGTATTTCACATGAAAAATTTGGGTCTGGTTCATTTGTCTGACGTTTACATCACCGGAGAGTCACTTGACCGAAAATCACTTCACCGAAAAGATTGTTTCACCGAAAGATCACTTGATCGAAACGTTCATTTCACTGAAAGGTCACTTGAGCGAAAGGTACATTTCACCGAATGGTCACTTGATCGAAAAGTTCATTTCAGCTAACGGTCTCCTTACCTAAAAGTTCATTTCACCTAAAGTTCTCCTTACCTAAAAGTTCATTTCACCTAAAGTTCTCCTTACCTAAAAGTTAATTTCATCGAAAAGTCATTCCATGGAAGCAGTAACGCCGCAAGCTTACGCGAGGCCCTGTGCGAACTCTCCCTGCGAGGCCCTCTTGCTAACTAATAATATTTGCTAAATCAACGTGCCTAACGGTACTTTGCGCACGTACACAAAAAAATATTTTTATTTTCTGATAAGGTGATGATAGGATTTTCACTCATTTATTTGTTATAGAAGGAACTGATCTTTTTCTTAAACTTGTAACCGTAACTGTCATTATTATTAAGCTCAATCGTCGTTCTCCTTTGCAAAATAAAAAAAAGAAGGTAAATGTTAGTATTACTATGCACTATGCAGTATGAATTTTTTAAATCTGTTTTACTACAGCTGTGTATTTTAAAAATGAAACCCATGCGGAACAGAAAGAAAAATGTTTTAAATAGGTACATCAATTTCGTAGTGAATTGTAACAGATTAAAAAAATGTCCTTTAAAAGTTAGAGAAACAGTCATCGTATTTCATGAATATACTGGTATGTAAAAGTAAAACTTCACATTTTACCTGTCACGCAAAGTAGACCTTTCTCGCCTTTTGTCCAGCAAAATCTTCATTAATATCATCGTTATTTAGTTTTGATGCCAAATCGCGTTCTATTGACAATGTAGCGAGTGCAATTAACTTTCTTGAGACACGCTTGTCCTCAGATACGATTTGATTAATTTCAATCGAGAGAAACTTCTTTCCGCCCTCGCGACTGTTATCGGCACAGTTAATATGATTCTGTACGCGATAGCTACGTTAGGGAGGGGCTTTTGCATTCCGTTTAAAAATTGCAATATTTGAATGGCAGAACTGACGTCGTCCGGATTTCAATTCTGTGAATAGCTCCTCTCCGCATATATCGCGAGAATTTCCTGAACGAAAGGTCAAATCCAGGTTCTTGCAATATTGCATTAGATCTTCGTCATTCATTTGTTTCATTTTCGGTAGAGAATACAAAAATCCGAACTTCTCATTGAACTCCTTATATTGTTCAAAACGAGATTTTAGATACTGTAAAGCAGTACCTATAATAGGATAAAAATACTCTATTTTGAAGACTTCCTCTGCAGATTTTGTATTTCTCAAGGGCTCGTCGTCTACTTAATAATCAAAGATTCTTCTTTTCCAAGCCACTCTATTCTCAGAAAATTTTGGTTCAACA
The DNA here is from genome assembly GCA_039090855.1 of Macrothele yani. Lineage (NCBI taxonomy): Eukaryota > Metazoa > Arthropoda > Arachnida > Araneae > Macrothelidae > Macrothele > Macrothele yani. The sequence goes on along the minus strand of CM077010.1, from coordinate 164,698,117 downwards.
CCTAACTGTTCACAAATTTCACGAGCGGCCAGAATTAATGAATTGAAGCCTTCATTTCGAAAATGGTTCAAAAATTTAATAACCCCCTGAAGCATATTTTCTGCCTTGCCAAGCTGCATGCTCTCTGATTGAAGTGGTTTGCTCACACTGTTTACAGAAAAGAGTATGTCATACCATATAACAATACCCAATAAGAATTCATAACTTTGAAGTTCATATACTGCCAATGAGCGAGCTTCACATTTGATTTTAGGATCATTTACTGGGAGCAAAAAACTCATGTACGTGGGATCTACAGCTAGGAATTTACTCTCACGCGTACAAGAACATGAATATTCAGCTAGGAACACCAATATTTCCACCTCATTAACAAGAACTATCAGATTGGGACAGCACTTTCCGGATTAGGACTGTTCAACTATTGAGGCACCGTTAATATTTATTATTTTTGGAGTCATTGTGGATCACTTACTATGAAGCGAGAAGCTGTAATGAAGAAACACCTTGCTGCCTTCACAACAATGCCTGAAAAGACTTGTCCGGAGCTTACCAGCACTACCATAACCGGAGACCGGGAAAATTATGCAGATCTGGGTGAATACACGCTACCTTGGAAACTGGCAACCACCTTGCCCTCTGAACACTTGGTATACAATATAATTATAGAACTCTTACGGTATTGACTGTGTAGACCTGAGGAAGTGGCCGACGTGGCTACGAAAGATCTTGTCACCATTAACTGTAAAAAAAGTTGTTTAAGTGGTTTTAAACTTTAAATAGCTTTTAGGAAGCGTGCGAATATGGAGAATGTTGTTTGTCATTTTGAATCATTACTGTGTCTGCAACTTCAAGAAGTGCGTCTTTTACATCTTTTTCTTGGTATCTAATGGGTTTAAAATTCTCTACACGGCTTTCCCATCTAGTGTCACATGACTTCTTAACAGTAATATAAGAAGTCCCGAGCGTATGTATGACATCTCTGTGATGTTTGTCTATGCGGACTCGCGAAGAATTGGGATGGTAATTCATTTGTTTAGACCTGTCGGATTTTTTTTTGTCTGTGTACTCAATGTTATATTTTTCTTTCTTTCTCTCTTTTGTTTCATTTTATCTTATGTATCCACCAGCGCGAGGCCCTTCAAAGCGCGAGGCCCTGTCCGGTCGCACGCGCAGCACACCTTTAACGGCGGCCCTGCATGGAAGGGTCAGTTTATCGAAAACTTTGGATTTTATTACAGGATCTGTTGAAGCATGGTGCCAGTTCGGAAGACAGACCACCGAAACGTTAGGAGATCATACTGAAATTGCAGTTTTGATTTCTGCGTGTCACAAAGAGCGCAAAGATTTAGTTTTAAGACAAAAATAATTAATTTTAAGTCCCTAGGCCTCGGCTTAGGCCTTTTTAGTAAATTTTAATTGTGCGTGCTCATGTTTATAAGGTTTAAATAAAAAGTCAAGTTCATAATTTTGCACATTTATTCAGGCAAAAATAATAAATTTTTGGTCCCTAGGTCGCGGCTTAGGTCTTTTTAGCATATTCTAATCGTGCGGGCTCATGTTCATAAGGTTTACATAAAAACCTTATGAACATTAAAAATTCTCAGATCTAGGCCTAAAGCCTTAAAATTAATGTTTTAGGTTTGAGCAAGAGTGCAACATATTTTACTTTAAATATTATGCATAACGCTTATGAATATGAGTAGGGTTTAAATCTGTTAAAATGGCCTCTATCTAGGCTTACGGTCAAAAAATTAATGTTTTGTGGTAGAGTAAAAGATTGAACATTATTTACTTGACTTGCTATGTATTCCTTATGAACATGAAGTTGGACGATTGGAATTTGATAAAAAGGCCCAAATAATTGAAGTTGGACGATTGGAATTTGATAAAAAGGCCTTATAATTAATGCTATATTTCGAAGTTGGACGATTGGAATTTGATAAAAAGGCCTTATAATTAATGCTATATTTCGAAAAACCTACTTATGGAGGGAGAAGTGTTTTACAGAAATAAGTGCATTTTTTATACACTCCCATAACCTTTAGGGGACCAGTTTTTCAAAAACCCGCACCACACTACAACAGATCTCTAACAACAAAATTCTGAGTTTTTGATAAACTGACCATTCGGTGAAATGATCTTTCGGTATAATGAACTTTTAGGTGAAGTAATTCTTCGGTGAAATGAACTTTTCGATCAAATGGATTTTCGATGAAATGGACTTTTAGGTGAAGTGACGTTTCGGTGATATGAAGTTTTCGATCAAGTTGCCCTTCGGCAAAATATACCTATCGATCAAGTGATTTTCAAAAAACTGATTTTAGGTCAAATGACCTTTCGATCAAGTGTACCCGAAAAATTTACATTCCAGAAAAGTTTTGGTGTGAATACATTTTAACTCTGGTGCCGTCTTCAGCAGTCTAGCGTTTCGCGAGCTTGGGATGTTGATTGGTGTTGCCATGTCTTCCTCAGTATTATTTTGATTTTATTGTAACGACTTTCTGGTTCTTTTTACTATATACTGATCTCGGTATTAATTATCTTATAACAGGCTAAAAAACCGTTACCTCTGTATTCACGTCTTCAGAAACAAGTTTATTTTCTGTTATCCTTTCCCACCTAATTGAGATGGAAATGCATGTTAAACATGCAGGCATTGAAATAACTGTGAAAATTTTAATTACATGAAAAATGTTTTTCCTTCAAATTTTGTTAAAACGTTTAATTGAAACCTAGGCACTGAGTCTAAAGCCCTTAAAATGGCAAAATTTTGAGCGGTGAGGAAACATCTTAGCAGAGCGTTAGAGCAATACGCCTGTGTGAAAGACAAACTTCATAATGACAAGATAACTAGAACCGAGGAAATTAAGAGCTATCAGCACAGGTAAAAAATAAAAGTTGAAATAAATCTATTGCTCAGGAGGTGACATTAAAATAAATATTCCATTTGTAGAAAGATTTTACTATTTATATACCGGAGCACAAGAACAGTGCTGTGTTTAAAGCGCATTTTCTACCGATCTTTTTTTTTGTAGTGTTTCCAAAATAAGTTCATGTAAATTCAATGCAAATTTTGTGTTTCAAAAAAAAAACTGAAAAATAGGGAAGGAGAACTTCCTTTGGGCAGTGCACCCCAACAGTAAAATCGCAACATTTCCCCCTAAGTACATGACAACGTAATCCTCAATTATGTAAAACACTAGCCTCAAAATCTTTCACTCTATTCTCGAGAAGGCATTTGCATATTTATCGACGCATTCTTAGAAAGCTGCGAAAAAAAGATGTCGTTAACATTTTTGCAACAGTACATAAAAACATGTTCCATCTTTTGAAGATGGCAGCTCTCCTGCAAAAATGAAAGACTTTTCTTTTAAAATATCTTTAAAAAAAGAAGAACAGATTATTATTCGGTTAAGAATCTTTCCGGGGTTACGGCGGCAAACATTATGCCACAGGACATGTGACACCTCATTTGAATATTTCGGAATATTCAAAAAATAGATTTTAAATCTGTGCAATTTTTTTTCACCTAGTGCTTCGATCGAGCTATTTTTGGAAACCCCGTCTTGCATTTTTAAGATGTGGACTGCTTTTTTTTTTGTAAGGAAGACAAATAGAGATAGACTAACCTCATTTCTGACGCTTCCGTTTCTCTTTCTGTTCTTTTTTTTTTCTTCTTTTTAAGAATAGACGTGTCAGATTTTTCCTCATTAGCAAGAAATAACATTAGCATAATTGAGACAAAGGCAAACTCTTCATGTTCTTAAGAGATTGAAGTTGAAGCGTGAAAAATTTGTCTACGTGCTCCATGTAGTTAAGCTTTAACACATATTTTTTTATCATGGGAACGATATTAATATGTTATATAGTCTCCATAAAGTTACATCAGAGGGTTTCGAAACTTTGTGATAATGTTACCCCTACGGAAATCACCAGTTTTAATTCCCTGTGATCAAAACTGAAAAATTTACATATCTAGCACCTATTTCATGTAATCATATCTTGATCTCGGAATAAAACATCGATAGAATGTTTCACATGATTGAAAATTAAAAAGTTTAAATCATATATTTTAATGCAAAGTAATCGTGTTCACGTTTTTAAAATTTCTAAAATCCGGGTTTTAACTTTCAAGAAGACCCTCTTGGTCTCCCCGCATTTTTTCATTGATATTTTCCCTTTACAGGAGCAACAGTAGGAGCTTTAGATCAGCAAAAATTGGGTACTTCAAGAGGAATTTATATGTTCAAAACCTTCTGATTTATTAGCTGCTACTTATTTTTTGCCTGATTTAAAATTCAGGGAGATAAATTGCAGGATACCTTATTTCCACAGAAATATCTAGAAACATCAGTAAATTTCTCCCCTTTGGTTCAAAGCTTTCTCATTTAATAGCTGTAACTTATTTTTAGTATGATTTATAATTCAGGGAGATAGATTACCGGAGACTTAAGCTCCACAAACATATCTAGAAACATCAGTAAATTTCTCTCTTTTGGTTCAAAACTTTCTCATTTAATAGCTGTTACTTATTTTTAGCCTGATTTATAATTCAGGGAGACAAATCACCGGAGACCTAATTTCCACAAAAATATCTAGAAACATCAGTAAATTTCTCCCCTTTGGTTCAAAACCTTCTCATTTAATAGCTGTTACTTATTTTTAACCTGACTTAAAATTCAGGTAGATGCCTTACCGGTGACCTAATTTTCACAGAAGTGTCTCTAAAGATCAGTAAATTACTAACCTCTGGTGATTTCTTGCTATTAGTTTTATCACTGAATCTTTTTATCCAGAAAGGGGACTTAAATGCGGATTTAAAATGATGTCTGCATTATAGCTCCGACTAAAATATTTTAAAGTAGAAAAAATGTTTTAACATGAATTTTTCATGTTATCCTGTCGTTGCTAACCATTTCAATGAAAACAATATATTTTTTGAGTTGAAGAGTATCATTATCATCACTCAGAAGTTACCTAAAGAGGGTGCGCATCTTATCAAAAGCATCAGTTAAACTTTCAACTGTATATTGAAATTACAGTAGATACCATTCTTTAGGAAAATACCTGGAAACGAATTTTTTTCTAAATTCGAAAACAGGTCTCAAAATGTTTTCACCGAAACAATCACCCAGAATTGCATTAAAACATTACAGTGGGCGAAGCATTTACTTTTTTAACGAAATCTTGAAATTTCCTTTGCCTTTATAGACCTGAATTTTAAATGCATTCCATTATCAATAGTTCTTCTTTCTAGAAATTTCTTCAATGCTGGGATCAAATCTTTCGCAAGAATCGTTGCCTCGATATAGCGAATTCGGGGTCTTAGGCAAGATATGAAGAATATTGGCATCCTTCCTGAGATTCTCACGACACGAAATTTTGTAACTATTTCAATTCTTCTTTTAGCTTTTTGAACCTCCAAGGTTTAGAGTTCGTCCTCGATTTTCTACTTCAATACTGAGTCTACTAACTGTAGGAAAATAAATCATACTACGTCTTACAGCACTCGCTTCTTCATGTTGTTTTTTTGTATTCTGGGGAGAGGAGGCCTATGTCAGGCCTTACACCCTATTCCTCCTTTCTCTAGTTGCTGCAATGGCAACTGAAGGAATAAATGAAATGAAATGAAAAATATTCTCTTCGAGACCAGTTCAATGATGTCCATCCAACTTATGTGTGTTCTTCCGCTTCGTATTTTCCCTCTGAATTCCCCCTAAAACATTTGTTTATCTACCTTCTCCTCTACCGTTCTTTCTAAATAACCTAACCCGCAGAAATTTGAGGCCTTTTGATTCACCCGTATTCATTGACATATTGAATAAGTTATGAAATTATGTATACGTTCCCCTTCCTCATTTGATAATGATTTGCATTACGTAATGAGTCTACTAATTGTAGGAAAATAAATCATAAATATGTCTTGCAGTATTCACTCACATTGTTGTGACAGGGAGAAAATAGAGGTATGTTCAATACGATAGGCTATAAGCAGCACATGATTAACCCGATGGGCTATAAGCAGTAGCTCGTCCCTAATTTACGGCCATTGGTTACAGGGATGGGGAGAGCCAGTGCCATAAAACAAAAATTACATCCGTGACTCACCTGGATTCGAACCCGGACCCATCTTTGACAAATGATCAGAAGCCAATGCTTAGACTACTGCGTCACTGGCCCATGCTTGTATAACCAGGAAAGATTTGAAAAGAAACTCATGAATCAGGAAAATGACGAGAGTTGGTGACATCAAGTTATAATCCCTTAAAGGGAAATTGACTATATATTGATAGCAGACCCGGCCACTGTTGGACAACTGAAATACATAACTGGGTACCAAGAGACAGGTAAAAACCCAGAAGACTATGTGGGAAATGGGCAGACGAAGTATTCGAAAACATGCTGGTGCGAAATATGGAGAAGACCGGCTCAATACAGAAAGATGTGGAAGAAACTGGCGGAGGCATTCATCCAGCAGTGGACTGATAATAGTTGATGGTAATTTTTTCATATTAATTTTTGTCAGTCTGTCTTAAGATTTTAATTAATTTGTTCTACCCAATCATGAATAGTAAAAGAACGCAAATAGTACATTGAATCTGAGCATTTTGCTAAGTATGTCGGCAACCACTGCTAATAATTGCATTTTCAACTTCTGATCGATTCGAAAATGAATTATTTGGGTATTGCATTGCACATTACAGTAAAAAAAAAGGAACTTAATATTGTGATATTTAATTAAAAGGGATCTGAATAATAAGATATTACAGTAAAAAGGGGTCTTAATGCAGAGATATTGACGTAAAAAGGGTGATCTTAATACTAAGGTATTACAATATAAGAGGGATCTTAATACTGAGGTATTATAGTGAAAAGGGGATTTTAATGCTGACACATTACAGTTAGATGGGGATCTTAATACTCAGATACTGCAGTAAAGTGGGATCTTAATACTGGGGTATAACAGTAAACTTTTAGGGGGTCCTTGATACTGATCATCATCATCATCATCATTGTCAACCATTATCAATCCACTGCTGGATGAAGGTCTCCCCAAGTTTCCTCCACAACGGTCTGTCTTGTGCCAGTCTCCTCCATGTCACTCCCGCATATTTACGAATTTCATCCACCCATCTCCCATGTGGTCTTTTTCTGGGTCTTTTCCTGTCCCTTATAACCCAATCTAAAATTTCGGCTGTCCATCGATGATCTGTCCTTCTGGCAGTATGTCCAGCCCATTGCCATTTCAGGGATTTAACTCTGATCATGATGTCTTCCACTCTCGTCATTTTTCGGATCCACGAGTTCCTCTTCTTATCTCTCCTGGTTATACCAAGCATGCACCTCTCCATGCTTCTTTGAGTTGTCTGCAGCCTTTGTATGTCTCTTTTAGTTAAGGTCCACGTCTCTGCACCATAGGTAAGCACTGGAAGGATGCATTGATCAAACACTTTTCTTTTAAGACATAATGGCATATTGCTCTTGAAAATTATGCTGTTTCTTCCAAAAGCTCTCCAGGCAAGTTTTGTACGCCGATTAATTTCTTCATCAATGTGACTCTCACTTGATATCTGCTGTCCAAGATAAACGTACGTGTCTGTTATCTCCAGCTTTTCTCCATCAATCGATAAATCTTCATTTCTTGTAAAAGCATTGAACATCACTTTTGTCTTCTGAAAGTTCATTTTTAATCCCACTTCTTTACTCTTGTCAGCAAGTTCCTGGATCATACTCTGCAGCTCTGATGGGCTAGTTGCAAAAATGACTACGTCATCAGCAAAACGAAGGTGGGTTAGATAATCTCCATTAATCTTTATCCCCTTGTTTTCCCAGCTCAGTGACTGAAAAACACCCTGCAATGTGGCATTAAAGAGCTTCGGAGATATGGTGTCCCCTTGTCTCACTCCCTTTCCAATTTTTATGTGTGTTGTATTTTCAAACAGCCTAATCTTTGCACTTGCATTTTCATAGATGTTATTAATAATATTAATGTATGCATCTTCAATACCGCAGGTTTTCAGAGCCATTGTAACTGCTGATGGTTTCACCGAATCAAAGGCTTTTTCATAATCGATAAAAGCCATGCACAATGGAAGTTCATATTCCCTCACTCTTTCAATTAGTTCTCTCAGTACGTGGATATGATCTATTGTGCTGTAGCCACTCCTGAATCCAGCTTGTTCTCTCGGTTGAGCCATGTCCAGTGTTACCTTCAAGCGGTGTGAAAGAACTTTAGTGAAGATTTTATAAACCACTGATAGGAGGTTGATAGGTCTGTAGTTCCTGAGATCCTCAATGTCACCTTTTTTATGTCGCAGGATCATTGTAGCATTGTTCCAATCCTCAGGAATCTTCCCTTCATTAAGGCATCGAGTGAAAATTTGGGCGAGTACTGTTTCAATTTCTATACTATATATTACAGTAAAAACGATGATACTGATATATTACAGTAAAAACGAAAATCTTAATATTGAGATGTTACAGTAAAAACGGGTCTTAACCCTTTAACGACCATAACGCCCAAGACGCAAGTACATAGAAACGGCCATAGCCGCCCGAAACGCCTGTCTAGAGTGAGTCAGATTTCCTACCCTTACCTGTTCTTTAAATTTATCGACCTGTGAATGATCAGAAGGAGTCACCCTCAGTCACTATTGTTGTTATTAAAGAAAGTAGTGAACCAACAGACAATTTCGGGCGTTGTGATATTTGGAGTGATCAATGATTTTTAGGTCATGGTCGTTAAAGGGTTAATATTGAAATATATCAGTAAAATGGATCTTTATAATGAAATATTACAGAATAAAGTGGTTTCAATACTGAAATATTAGAGTAAAAAGGAGTTCTTAATACTGAGATATTATAGTAAAATGGTGTATTAATACTCAAATATTGCACTAAAGAAATTTTAAAACTGAGATATTACTGTAAACAAATTAGTATAATACTGATATATTACAGCAAAAGAGAGATCTTAAAACTCAAATATTTCTGTAAAGATGGATCTTAATACTGAGATACTGCAGTAACAATAGGAATTTTAACACTTACGTGTATTACAGTAAGAATGGAACCTGCAGCAACCTTGTATGCGTTTAATTGTGAACAATGTAGGTTGAGGAACACAAAACAATCGTGGAATGCTCAGAAAAGAGGTGTAACAAGAGAATACATCATTGACCTAGAAGGAATGAGAAGCACACGGGACTAACATTGGTTAGTCAGTACATCAATCAGTAATTTGCCTTTTTCTGTTGGAGGGATTTGAACGACCACCATGAGGAACTCTACTGTAAGCAGTTGCGCGCCCCTGATTTGAGCCCACTTATTTCAGGGGAAAGAGCCAGTGCCGTAAGGTAGGCTCATCCTACATGTCTCATCCTGGACTCATTTCCGACCCATCCCCGACGACTGACTAGAGCATGGGAGACTAGAGCAGCACAACCTTTTAACACCTACGGACTAATTTCAGATTGACTGAACAACGGCGAACCGTAAGGGATCCACCACATACACGAAAGATTCATCCCCTCCCCCAAACCAAAATGTTAAAAAAAGTAAAAATTAATGAAGAAGTGTTCAGAAAATAATTAAACGAAAGAACTTACTTGCCTAAAAAACAAAACCTTTTTGTTTTTTGTAGGTCTCTAGTGAGAAATTTGACATTTTTTTTAACAATGTTGGACATGGCGATCCTAAGGTTTCTCTCTAAGTGTTCATCAGTTAGACAAGAAAGACGTCCTGATTTCACCCGTTTCATTACAGAAAACAAGTTAGTAAAATCATGCAATGCATTGATTACCATACGCTTTCCAACATACCAGAAATCATTGCTGAAGTTATGAGGATAATGGCTGCGTAATATATCTCGGTCCTGTGCACTGAACTGTGATCCCATTTCCATGATATTCAACAGAACCGGTTCAGTATATCTCCGAAATAACATGACAAAGTTTTGCCGCAATCGAAGCATTTTTACGTAAGCTATGATGCATAAAAGCTATGGAATAGATCCCGCTCCTGTGTTCTAACCTTTGACCCCATTTCGCCCATTTTCAATAGGATTCGTCCCCAGGCACGCCCCTACAACATACTAACATTTCATTCAAATCGAAGAATTGTTACGTAAGTTATGGCGCATAATGGCGATGGAAGTGATTCCGCTCCTATGTCCTGACCTTTGACCCCATTTATCCCATTTTTATTAAGTATTGTCCCCAGGAGGTCCCCCTACCACATACTAAAATTTCATCGACATCGAACCTTTTTTACGTTAGTTATGACGCATAAGAGCAGTGGAATGGATCCCGCTCCTATGTCCTGAAATTTGACTTCATTTCGTTCACTTTCAATAGGGTTCCTTCCCAGGTTTTCCCCTACCGCATACTAAAATGTCATCGAAATCGAACGATTTTTACGCGAGTTATGGTACGGACGGACATACGCACACAACGCGTGACGTAATAAGACAGAAGGGAGTCACGACCATCTGCTCGCAAGAGTGTGACGTCTTAAAACTTTAATAGGATCCACACACAACGCGTGACGTAATGAGACTGATGGCGTGACCGGGTGCCAACATCTCAATCGCGAGAGTGTGACGTCATAAGATTTCTAAGCATGGGTTACATTAATGGGACGACGCCATGACACTAAAAACGTGGTAATTCGTGGTGGTTATTTAACCCACTAAACGAATTTTCCTAAAGTCGAGATCAAGCTAAATTGATGTTTAGTACCAGAAAACGGTAGGCTAACGACTTTAATCAAAACCCTTAGAGTCGTTTTCAAAATAAAATTTACATGCACACAAGAATTGCTCCTTTAATAGTATGGGATAAGGGTGATGGAATGGATCCCGATCCTATGTCCTGACCTTTGATTCCATTTCGTCCATTTTCAATAGGGTTCGTCCCCAGGTGGTCCCCTACTACATACTAAAATTTCATCGAAATCGAACCATATTTACGCAAGTTATGACGCATAAAGGCGAAGGAATGGATCCCGCTCCTATGTCGTGACCTTTGGCCCCACTTCACCCATTTTCAACAGGGTTCGTCCCGAGGTGGTCCCCTACCACATACTATAATTCAATCGAAATCGAACCATTTTTACGCGAGTTATCGTGCGGACAGACAGACGGACGGACGGAAAGACAAGCAGACGGACGGACGGACAAAGTTAAAGCATATACGCTTATTCAACCTACGGTTGGAAAGCGTAAATGATTGTTCGCATGAGTAGGTGCTTCCGAATAATGCTGCAGTTTTTTGAGGGTGGATTTTCAATCTCTTGATTTCACGAGGCTTTTGTAAAATTCTAGTAATGAAACTTTTAAATTTAGTATTCAATTCGGAGTTATTTTGGAGATCAGAAAGTTCCATCTGAAAATCCACTGGCGCGGTTTCAATATTAGTTGCGAGTAATATTGCAAACACATCAAAAGTTTTCTCAAAGTTTTCTGATATCTTGAAATCCACAATTGAACTCATTATGCAGAATTTCTACTAGTGATGCGTATTTAATGAAGTTCATGAAATCCTCAGTCGGAAAATTCAACAACTGACCAGACTTAAGTTGTGAATTCCATAATGCCAGCTTAACTTAAAATGACATAATTGAGTAAAACAGGTTGTGTATCAGATTATTTTCCCCTTGAAACTTCGTATTTAGCTCCTTCAGATATTGCGTCATGTCGACTAAAAAGATAAATCTCATACCCATTCCTTGTCTTCAAAGTCTTATACCAGATTCTGATCACGACTTTTTAAAAAATATATTATCTCCTCAAGCAAGTTATATACTCGTTTCAGCATTTTTCAGCACTTAGCCAACGAACTTGTGTAAAAGAAATAACATCATCATACTGGGAATCTAACTGGGACAAGAATTCTCCGAACTGACGATAAGCGACTCCTCTGGAACGAATAAAGTTTATTACTCTGATAATAACTTTCATTACATGTTCCATTTTAATGGTTTCTGCGTAAAGGTTCTCTTTGTGTAAGAGACAATGGCATGCAACAATATCATTTCCCACGTCCCTGCAGTCGGTTGCTAAAAGTTCACTAATCCTTGGTTTTTCTCCACCATAGTAAGAGCTCCATCAGTTCAAATACCATGTAATATTTTTAAGTTCAAATCATACTTTACCAAGACAAATTTATAAAGAGACTCTTCCAATTTTCCTTGATAAAATCAATGATATACATCCTACTATCAATTTCACGATGGAGCTTGAATGCAACTATGCTTTACCTTATCTGGATGTTTTATTGAGGAAATCGCCTGAGAACCGCCTCGATACACAAGTCTACTATAAACCCACGTCCGTCCCCAACCTGATGCTCCGCAGCTCTTTCTGTCCCTCAGAATGCAAAACGGCTATCTTCCGTTCTCGAGTTCGAAGAGCCTTCGCCGTTTCTTCTGATAGCTATTCTAGACAACACGAAATTGAAGCTTCATCAAGTTAGCCGCTGATGCAGGATATCCATTGAATCAGATACGTAGCTTTATCCAAAAAACCAGAGCCAAACATTCTAACCTTCCTGTGCCGCATCTACGTTATTTAGGCTCAATTCCCTACATACCAAGTGCGTCTTACAAACTCAAAAACGTCCTCAAGAAAATGAACTATGGCGTCGGCATAAGGTCTTTTGCATCTTTATATACTATACTAAAGAGAGATAGTGAAAACCCACCTCTCTCCTGCGAAGCAGGCGTTTATGCAATCCTCCTACAGTATCCGAAGGGATCTAAACGTTACTACATTGGAATGACCAAGCGTTCGTTTGGAACCAGAGTCAACGAACATAAAAGATACACAAAATACGATAAAGTAGCCACGGCACTATCCAGAGAAGTCAAATTCAAGTCCGCTACTCCTATGTGGGATGATATAAAGAAATTAGCCACCTACTCTACCCCTAAATGCACAGCCATTTGGGAAACCTTGGAGAACATTACCAACAGCGATACTTGCAATAATAGCGTCTCACTCCAGTTGCCACGAATTTGGAACCAATTCTTCAAGTAACGCCTTCTCCTTACCAGAATACCGCGTGCACAACCAACGTGATGCCTCGTATCTTAAAATGAATATATCGTCGTACTTTTTTATTGTCAAGTCAAGTCACCCCGTTCAAATTGTTAAAGCGTTCTATTATTCAGTTTGCAGTTTCTGTCTAACTTCCTCGAAAAAGCCATCTGGTTGATGTGCGAAAGCTTGAAAACGCTTATGTGTTTATTTCTTACGCCAATAAATCGGATCACTAGTATAGTGTTACTATTTACTACTTTACCAAGACAATTTTAACTTCACAATAAATGTCTGATCTGCAAAGTGAACTTCTGTATAATGAACGACTCCTCTGGGACGAATACAGTTTATACTCTGATAATAACTTTCATTACATGTTCCATTTTAATGGTTTTTGCGCATAGGTTCTCTTGGTGTAAGAGACAATGGCATGCAACAATATCTTTCCCCAAGTCCTTGCAATCTGTTGCTAAAAGTTCACTAATCCTTGGCTCTTCCCCACCATAGCTGGTGTTCCATCAGTTGAAATACCATGTAATGTTTTTAAGTTCAAATCATACTTTACCAAGACTTTTTTAACTTCGCAATAAATGTCTGATCCTTTGGTTGTATCTTTCATAGGAATTAAAGCCAGCAACTCCTCCGTAACATTGAAATTACAGTCAGTATTACGGATAAAAATTGACGCCGCCCCGGTGGCGCAGTGTTCTAAGCTATGGCCTCTGATCATTCGTCCGAAAGGGGTCCGGGTTCGAATTCCGGTGAGGCATGGATTTTGTGTTTGACTTACGGCACTGGCTCTCTCCCTTCCCTGGAACCAGTGACCCTAAATTAGGGACGGGCGACTGCTTATAGCCCATTGAGTTGCTCACGGTGGTCGTTAAAATTTCAATAAAAAAAAAACAAGTTAGTAAAATCATGCAATGCATTGATAATGATACGCTTTCCAATATACTAGAAATCATTACTCAAGCTATTACTCAAGTTATGAGGGAAATGGCTGTGGAATAAATCTCACCCCTGTGCCCTGACCTTTGATCCATTTGGATGATATTCAACAGAACTGGTTCAGTATATCTCCGAAATAACATGATAAAGTTTTGTCGCAATCGAAGCAATTTTACGTAAGTTGTGATGCATAAGCGCTATGGAATAGATCCTGCTCCTGTGTCCTAACCTTTCACCCCATTTCTCCCATTTTCAACAGGTTTCGTCCCCAGGAAGGTCCCTACAACATACCAACATTTCATCCAAATCGAAACATTTTTACGTAAGTTATGACTCATAATGGCGATGGAAGTGATTCCGCTCCTATGTCCTAACCTTTGACCCCCATTTCGTCAATTTTTAATAGGGTTTGTCTCCAGGTGGTCCCCTACCACATACTAAAATTTAATCGAAATCGAATCTTTTTTACGTTAGTTATGACGCATAAGAGCAGTGGAATAGATCCCGCTCTTATGGCCTGACCTTTCACCCCATTTTGTTCACTTTCAACAGGGTTCCTTCCCTGGTGTTTTTTTTTTTTTTTTTTTTTTTTTTTTTGATTGGAGGTTTAACGACCACCGTGAGCAACTCAATGGGCTATAAGCAGTCGCCCGTCCCTAATTTAGGGTCACTGGTTCCAGGGAAGGGAGAGAGCCAGTGCCGTAAGACAAACACAACATCCATGCCTGACCGGGATTCGAACCCGGACCCCTTACGGACGAATGATCAGAGGCCAACGCCTTAGACCACTGCGCCACCGGGGCGGCCCCTGGTGTTCCTCTACCACATACTAAACGTTCATCGAAATCGAATGATTTTTGCGCAAGTTATCGTGACGTAATGATTTTTACTCAAGTTATCGTGACACAACGCGTGACGTAATGAAGCAGATGGGAATTGTGACCATCTGCTAGCAAGGTGTGACGTCATAAAACTTTAATAGGATCCACATACAACGCGTGACGTAATGAGATAGATGGCATGACCGCGCGCCAATATCTAATGGGGCGACGCCATGACATCACACTTCAAATTTGGTAATTCGGGGCGGTTATTTAACCCACTAAACAAATTTTCTTAAAGTCGAGATCAAGCTAAATCGATTTCTAGTACCAGAAAACGGTAGGTTAACAACTTTCATCAAAATCCTCCGAGCCGTTTTCAAAATAAAATTTACATACAAACAAGAATTGCTCCTTTAAGGTGGACCTCAAGGATTTTTCTTCCTATACTTCCAATGGGAAAACTTCTGTACACATTTTCTTCACAATTAATGCGTTCCCAAGGATGAAAATTTGAACATCGATTAAAATAACTTCCTATTATGACTTGGAATACTTAATATTTTCTCAAACATAACCATAATTATGCAATCCAACATTTGTTTGCCTACTGACGTCATCAAAGTACAGGTCGCGCCATCTTTTTTCTGGTTTCAACACCACCAAAGAAAAAGTTATTGATTTTTAATATAATTATCGTTATGTTTTAGAAAATATTAAGTAATCCAAGTTATAATAGGAAGTTATTTTAATCGATGTTCAAATTTTCATCCTTGGGAACGCATTAATTGTGAAGAAAATGTGTACAGAAGTTTTTTCCATTGGAAGAATAGGAAGCAAAATTACTTGACGTCCACCTTAAGGTGAACGTCAAGTAATTCTGCTTCCTGTACTTCGAATGGAAAAATTTCTGTACACATTTTCTTCCCAATTATTGCGTTCCCAAGTTTGAAAATTTGAACATCGATTAACATATCTTCATTTTATAACTTGGAGTACTTAATATTTTCTAAAACATAACCATAATTATGCAATTCAACATTTTTTTATCAGCTGACGTCGTGAAAATACAGGTCGCGCCATCATTTTTCTGGACAATTAATTAATGCGTTCACAAAGATGAAAATTTGAACATCTATTAAAATAGCTTCATTTTATAACTTGCAATACTTAATATTTTCTAAAACATAACCATAATTATGTAATCCAACACTTAATATTTTCTAAAACTTGCAATACTTAATATTTTCTAAAACATAACCATAATTATGCAATCCAACATGTTTGTCTACTGACGTCATGAAAACACAGGTCGCGCCATTTTTTTTCCGAACAATTAATGCATTCACAAGGATGAAAATTTGAACATCGATTAAAATAGCTTCATTTTATAACTTGGAATACTTAATATTTTCTGAAACATAACCATAATTATGCAATACAACATTTGTTTGTCTACTGACGTCATCAAAGTACAGGTCGCGCCATCCTTTCTCTGGTTTCAACACCACCAAAGGAAAAGTTACTGATTTTTAATGTAATTATTGTTATGTTTTAGAAAATATTAAGTATTCCAAGTTGTAATAAAGTTATTTTAATCGATGTTCAAATTTTCATTCTTGGGAACATTAATTGTGAAGGAAATGTGTACAAAAGTTTTTCCATTGGAAGTATAGGAAGCAAAATTACTTGTCGTCCACCTTAATAATATGGGATAAGAGCGATGGAATGGATCGCATTCCTATGTCCTGACCTTTGACCTCATTTCGTCCACATTCAATAGGGTTCGTCCCCAGGTGGTCCTCTACCACATACTGAAATTTCATCGAAATCGAACCATTTTTGCGCACGTTATGACGCATAAGGGCAATGGAATGCATCCCGCTCTTATGTCTTAACCTTTGACCCCACTTCCCCCATTTTGAATAAGATTCGTCCCCAGGCGGTCACCTACCACATACTAAACTTTCATTGAAATCGGACCATATTTACGCAAGTTATGATGCATAAGGGATCCCGCTCCTACGTCGTGACCTTTGACCCCATTTGTCCCATTTTCAATAAGGTTCGTCGCCAGGTGGTCCCCTACCACATACTAAAATTTCATCGAAATCGAACCATTTTTACGCCAGTTATCATACGGACAGGCGGACGGACGGACAAAGCTGGGGCATATACGCTTCTTCAACCTAAGGTTGGAAAGCGTAAAAAATTGACAGCTGTGCAGTGTCAGTGACGTATGTGCTTTTATCTACAGCCAATGAAAACTACGTCAAATCGGATATTTTCTCCTTTAATGTTTTTTCAATATCTAATGCCATTCCTTCTATTCTTACTACCGTTATACGATTAAGGCTAATATTTGAAATAATAATTTTTTTCTCTGGAGGCGCTATATTTATTTGCCTCTTTTTCCAAGCATTCTTTAACTAACTCTCCATCTTTGTATGGTTTCAAATTTTTACTAAACTTTTTGACTCCGCGTCAACAGTCACTTTTCTAAAAATATTTTGTTGATTTGTTAATTTACGTTTCAATTCTTTAGCTTTATCTTGCGTCATTTGTACCGTTCACGCATTGTATTGACCAACATGTTTTGTATCGTAAGGTATCTTCATGTTGTACTTCTTCAATACTGCAATGGTTACTTGACAAATTAAACATGTTGCTTTGCCCTTATTCTCTACAAAAAAATAACTCTCTCTCCATTTCTCTTGAAATACGCGGCCCTCGTTACAGACTTTACGCTTTTTAGACATATTCAAAGATGTCATTATAACACAAATTGCATCAAACCGGGAGTCTTATATGGACCTTACTACTCTTCTGCTAAATAAGAAATAATGACTGCGCACTTATCGCTGTTGTAAGTAAACCCAAACTCCCTTCCCTCGCTGTTGTGTGTTGTTACCTCCACCTGGTAACGACTTCTGATCATTTTCCTGCCTGATTAAACAGGCAATATTTTTGCATTTATCTTTCGCGCGCGTATGTTGTTGGGAGCGAACTTTACTGTCGTTTCTGGGGGCGATCTTGGGTGGTCTTCATGGGTTTAAGTCAGGTAGGGGGAGACACACTGTCCTACCGAGGGGTAATTGGAGAGTCCCCCGATGTTTTTAGAGCGCTGTCCAAGGAGCCCTTTGCAAAGGAAGATGCCTCGTGGTTTATGGTCCTTGGAGTTGTCCATTCGAGAAGGGCAGCTGGTGCGAGCTGGAGCTTTTTGCTCTGGAGGAGGAATTGACCCCCGAGATGGAGAGAATTGCTTTTTGGAGCAGAGGACAGCGTAAGAGTCGAATAAGCGGAAGCGAGCTGCTATGATTTAGGAGGAGATTGGAGTACTGAACGTGAGGACGAGTAATTGACGAGAGAGATGAATTTAACATATCGATACTGAATAATCGTATTCGCGTCAGAACAACAGTGGCGCGCCGTTACAATATGCGCCAATAACTAATAAATCAGTGGCACGCCGTTAACATATCGATACTGAATAATCGTATTCGTGCCAGAACAACAGTGGCGCGCCGTTGCAATATGCGCCAATAACTAATAAATCAGTGGCGCGCCGTTAACATATCGATACTGAATAATCGTATTCGCATCAGAACAACAGTGCTGCGCAGTTACAATATGCGCCAATAACTAATAAATAAGTGGTGCGCCGTTAACATATTGATACTGAATAGTCGTATTTGCGTCAGAAAAGCAGTGGCGCGCCGTTACAATATGCGCCAATAACTAATAAATCAGTGGCGCGCCGTTAACATATCGATACTGAATAATCGTATTCGCGTCAGAACAACAGTGGCGCGCCGTTAACATATCGATACTGAATAATCGTATTCGCGTCAGAACAACAGTGGCGCGCCGTTACAATATGCGCCAATAACTAATAAATAAGTGGTGCGCCGTTAACATATTGATACTGAATAATCGTATTTGCGTCAGAAAAGCAGTGGCGCGCCGTTACAATATGCGCCAATAACTAATAATTTAGTGGTGCGCCGTTACAATATGCGCCAATAACTAATAAATTAGTGGCGCGCCGTTACAATATGCGCCAATAACTTATAAATCAGTGGCGCGCCGTTACAATATGCGGCAATAACTAATAAATCAGTGGCGCGCCGTTACAATATGCGCCAATAACTAATAAATCAGTGGCGCGCCGTTACAATATGCGCCAATAACGGGAAAGAGTGGGAGCCGCTAGTCCCATATAAATTTCATATTCATATAATGTTCATTTTTTCTATACATGTTGGACCAATTTCCGTTTTGTGCCCTCCTGGGATTTTGTGCGCACGGGAAATCAGGCCCAGCCAGGGCCGTGGTTTGTTCATGGCTGGACTAGAAGCTAGTTGCTCTTAGACCAATGAACCACTGGGGTAGCAAATTTGCTTTGATAGGTTACAATGAATATACTTATGGCACGAATTATGTTTGAGTCTCGCCGTTTGCCCCACAAGAACAATTATACCTGGCTACGAAATAGATGAATAATTAATTCATTGAATAGCAAGACATTTTTCACAGGGAAATTGTAACTAACTTCAATAGACATACTCTCGGGGATATCGGAAGTAATCATAAAAAAGTAAAGTTGGTTATCATTTCGAATATATTCAAGTTTGAATTTATCGCTGTGACCTTATTTTATTGCGTTTTCAAGTGTTATTTGAATGCAGACAAACGACAGCGGAAGTGGGTGATACAATAGGTGTAGGCGCCAGTGAGAGAGATTATGGCAGACAATCTTATGCAATGCATAAAAGCTTTGATCATTTAGATACAACAGCGATCAGTGTAGCATGTACTGAGCTCACGAACAGAAAATTATAGCAATCATTATGTCTCGTAAATGCTTAAATTTAGGTAATATAAGAGTTTTTTATACACTATACTGACAAACGTCACCGGACACCTAGAAGAGAAACACAACGTAGCATTTACTGATATACGTTAGTACGGTGTCGGTCCACCTTTAGCCTTAAAGCATGCACTGACCCTTCGAGACATGCTATCGACCAGGTTTTGGAAAACAGCGATAGGTATGCACTTCCATTCAGTACAAAGTGCTGCCGCTAACTGTTGCTTAGTAGTAGGCCTTGGTACCAAACTTCTTATGCGGCGTTCTAATTCATCCTATAGGTACTTTGTGAGATTAAAATAAGGGCTCTGTGCTGGCCAGTCCACACACGATACGGTATTATCGTCAAATCACGCCGCAGCACTCTTTGTTTTTATGGCTCGGTACATTATCCTGCTGGTACGAACAAGGCTCGGTCCATAGTATTGCCACAGAGTTAGTAGAGCATAATTGTCCAGAATATCGAGGCAGACGTGTTGATTAACAGGTTTGTCCACGATAACGAATGGGCCGGGACCATACCACGAAAAACACCCCAACACGAGTGCACTGCCAGCTCCGAACTTGACCGTAGGAACAATACATTGTGGTAAATAGCATTCCACCGGCTGCCACCATACCCACACACGGCAATCCAACTGATGGATCGTGTAACTGCATTCATCAGTCCATAGGACCTGTTTCCATAGATCTACGGTCGACAATAAATGTTATTTATAACATGCTAAACAACGAGTAGCATTCCGAGTGGAGATGAAAGGCTAATGAGCAGCCGCACGACCACAGTAATCCATAGAAGGAAGTTCTCTGCGAATGGCACGTGTACATACCGAAGTTCCAGCATTTTTACTCACCTTCACACTGAGGTCTTGTGCAGTACTCCGTCGATTAGCTGTAACGACTCTCCTGAGGCTTCGACGTCCTCGATCACTGATTTTCTTTGGTCTGCCAGTACTTTTTGCTGCTTCAGGCACACAATGTGTCTTCAACTTATTCAGTACATCCAAAACAGTTGACTTGGGTTTGTTTAAGCGCCTCTTGGTTTATGTTATAGACACCCCACTAATGTAACACCCAACAATCTTTTCTTTCTCAAAGTCAATTCTCTCCCGCCGCGACATTTTCACTCAACCTCACAGTGCGATATGATCGCGGTCAGCTTCAGGCTTGTTTTTATACCTTCTGCAGCTGTACCGCGCATCCTACCAACGCAGCGGGTCCGTTTATTTTCTTTTGAAGGGCTTTCCGGTGATTTTTGTTAATATAGTGTATATGTGGCGAAATTGTGAGTGTTATGCGTAGAAGACGTATAACCCTTTTAATTAGAACAGCCTATAAACATTATTTTGTATGCCAGATTGGCAAGCAGCATAAGCCATGGGCGCCGCACTTCTGATGTGAACGCTGTTCGATTCGGCTTCGAGAGTGGATTAGAGGAAAGAGAACATCGATGTCTTTCGTCATGCCGATGATCTGGAGGGAACCTAGAGATAATGTAACAGATTGTTACTTTTGAATGACTCCAGCAGTAAAAGGAATTAATTCTAAGAAGCAAAAGCAAGTGCAGTATCCCAGCATCGATTCCGCAATAAGGCCTGTACTTCACAGTGATGGGCATCCGTTACCACAACCACCTGTAAACTGTCCTTTTGGTGAAGAGGAATGCATTCCATCAACTCACGAAAGTGAAAAAGACTAGAATTTTTATATTCCATCAGAGAAACATTTAACGCCTCATTTGATCACCCATGCATAGATCAATGACCTTGTTCGTGATCTGGGATTAAGCAAAAAAAAAGCTTAATTGCTTGAATCAAGGCTTAAGGAGTAGAATGTATTGGATAACGATATACGTATTATAATGAATTAGTTCTTACTGGTTTGTTGTTGTTGTAATTGTTAATGAATAAAGTCTTACGCTGGTTGTTAATAGTAACACTTAATGACAGAGACCCAACGGCCAGACAGAGGTCTGACAGTACTATGAACTGAGAAAAACGTACTTACTTAAAAAACCTTTTATAAGGAAACTCCTGGTATCATCCAACACACACACTACTAGTCACATTAATCGTATCACAATAGTGAAGAAGAACCTGATCACATAGAACGAAGCTCTCTCACGTACACAAAAGCCCTCTCCATATAAACAAAAGCTCTCTCCTGCATATAAACAAAAGCTCTCCGCATGTAAACAAAAGCTCTCTTAGGTATCGTTGAACGCGCCTATTTATACTGCCTACCACCACGTCATGACTACACTCGTTGCCACATATCATTCAGCGGGAGAAATAACATCTCGTTAAGTAAGAAGATAATTTACATAGGAAAATAAAATAAAGAGAGATAGTAAAATCAAAAGGAAACTGAATCTAGAGTATACGTTACAGTATATCCGTGTATGGTGACTGACACAAAGACTATTCGTTTTTGTGAAAAAGATGGCGAGATATACTATTGTAACGACATTCCTAGCCTGATGTCATCTTTACATCTGTATCACAAGCCAGAGGAATGGCGACTATTTACTGATGCTCTGAAAGTGAGTTTAAAAGCAGTACTGTTACACATTAGCAACGAATATAACTCCATTCCTGTTGAATATGCTTCACGGGGGAAAGAGACCTATGGTACCTTTGAAAAGCTATTACATGTGCTGAAGTACAATGATTTTCATTGGAAAATTTGTGGTGACTGGAAAGCCATTTCTCTTTTACTAGGAAGGCAACTGGGATATATTAATATTAAATATTCATTTTTCCTTTGCGAATGGGAGAGTCGCGCTGAAGAGAAACAATTCTCATCTAAGAAAGTGGCCTTCACGGCAGTCTCTGAAGTCCGGTGCTAAGAATGTAGTGAACGAACCTCATGTACAAGAAAGTACATAGCTTTCCCACCACTGCACATCAAACTCGGATCGATTAAACGTTTTGTTAAAGCTTTGGACCGGGATGGTGAGGCATTTAGGTTTATCCGAGATTTCTTCTTTTCCATATCGGATGCTAAAATTATATAGGGAGTATTTATTGATCATCACATTCGGAAGCTCATGCAAAATGACATTTGAAAGTGTTCTTCAGGAACTGGAAAAGAAAGCATGGTTGGCATTCAAGGATGTTGTGTGAAATTTCCTTGGAAATTCTAAAGCTGCAAAGTATAACAGCATGGTTCAAAAGCTGTTGAAAATGTTTCGAAAGTTGGGTTGTAACATGTCTTTGAAACTGCATTTCCTTCATTCTTTTTTTCCCGATTATATGGGAGCAGTTAGTGACAAACATGGTGAACAATTTCACGAGCAGATATCTGTCATGGAGAACCGTTACCGTGAAAAGTGGAATGAAGCGATGCTTGCTGACCTACAAGAGAGATGCTCCTGAACAACCGTATAAAAGGAAAAGAATGTAATGTAAACACTTTGCTAATATAGAACATTAATACGCTTAAAATGTGTTCTCATTGTAAAATGTAAGTTAATTGTAATGCAATGTATGTAAATATATTGTAACAACGTATAAAATACTATTACATTATAGTAACGTATAAAAACAAATCCTATGTTGTATATTTTATACATCGTATTTATGAATCAACTTATGCATATATAGTAATAATGCATTGTGGCAATGTATTATTTTATAGTAACGTATAAAAACAAATTCTCCATTAAAAGAAATAAGAACAAAGTAGACATTTTTTTCATCGTTTCTGTGTACTCTACATCGTATGTACAAAAATCTAAATATTAGCTTTAAGTCTAAGGAAAAATTAAATGTTAAATTTTGTGGATCAATGATAATTGATAAAATAAACATACACTATATTGACAAAGGTCACTGGACACATTTCAAAAGCAAATGAACGATATGCTGCGTTGTTAAGACGCAGGACAGCTGCAAACGGTATAAAACAAGCCTGCAGCTGACCGCGATCATATCGCATTGTGATGTTGAGTAAAAATGTTGCGGCGGGAGAGAACTGACTTTGAGAAAGGAAAAATTGCTGGGTGTAGTATTAGTGGGTTGTCCATAAGAGAAACCGAGAGGGGTTTAAACATACCTAAGTCAACTGTTTTGGATGGACTGAAAAGGTGGAAGACACATGGCGTGCCTGAAGCAGCAAAACGTATCGGCAGACCAAAGAAAATCAGTGACAAAGGACGTCGAAGCCTCAGGAGAGTCGTTACAGCTAATCGACGGAGTACTGCACAAGACCTCAGTGTACAGATGAATAAAAATACTGGAACCTCGGTATATACACGTACCTTTCGCAGAGAACTTCATTCTATGGGTTACCGTGGTCGTGCGGTTGCTCATAATCCTTTCATCTCCACTCGGAATGCTACTCGTCGTTTAGCATGGTGTAAAGAACATTTATCGTGCACCGTAGTTTAATGGAAACAGGTCCTATGGACTGATGAATCCAAATACACGATCCATCAGTCTTATGGCTATGTGTGGGTATGACGGCAGCCGGGGGAACGCTATTTACCACAGTGTACTGTTTCTACGGTCAGGTTTGGAGCTGGAAGAGTACTGGTGTGAGGGTATTTTTCTTGGTATGGTTCCGGCCCATTGGTTATCATGGACAAACTTCTTAATCAGCACGTCTACCTTGATATTCTGAAAAATTATGCCCTACCAACTCTGTGGCAATACTATGGAACCGAGGCTTGTTGGTACCAGCAGGATAATGCACCGAGCCATAAAGCAAGCACTTTTACGCCGTGGTTTGACGACAATTCCGTTTCGTGTGGGGACTAGCCAGTACAGATTCCTGATCTTAATCCCATAAAGCACCTATGAAATGACTTAGAGTGCCGCATAAGAAATTTGGAACCAAAGCCTACTACTAAGCAACAGTTAGCGGCAGCATTATGTATTGAATGGAAGCCCATACCTATCGCTGTGTTCCAAAACCTTGTCGAAAGCATGTCTCGAAGGTTTAGTGCATGCACTGAGACCGACACCGTGCTAATTTATGTCAATAAATGCTATGTTGTGTTTCTATTCGAGGTGACTTTTGTCAATATAGTGCATATTAAGATAATTTTAAAATAAGATTTTTTTTCTTATAGTTGGGAATAATCAATCTATCTAGAGATATTCACAAGACAGAATAAAGCTCAAGAAATGTGCGTTCTTCTCACATGTAAGGAGCCTCATACTATCTCTATCGAGATAACACGAAATGGTTCAACGGCTATCCTCATATTATCTCAGTAGAGATAATATCGGGACGGCAAATTGAAGTGCACGCAACGTTACTTAAAAAGACCTTATGGTGATATTCTGCTTGATTATGTTTTGTTCAAGTGCGCAGTGGTACAGTTGCAATTCAATGAGACGCTGGCTGTCGATAAAGTGCAAACATCTCTTTTTTGAAAAAATGCATTCTGTCTTTACCCTAAAAAGTCATGATTGCGCTGGAAGAGAGAATATTTATAGTTTATGACTTTAAGAGAAACCTTGAATTCCTGCCTTTGCGCTTTGTTCACGTGTAGAACATTTTTTCTTTCGTTTTAGCATTTTTGCCTCGTGGGTTCAAACTGTTAAGTATATGCTCCAGAGCGTTGGTTGAAGTAGATTAGAATTACAATAATTCGTAATTGCTTTTGTTACTTCTTTGCAAGAGGAAAATACAATACCACTCATTCTGTAAACTGATACGCTTTTAATAAAAAACCACAGTCATGCAGGCTTGAATCACACATTCTTTTCCATCAAGTTATCCCTTTTCTCATGCCAAACTAACTCTTGAGAAGTAGAAAAAGAGTGCGAACTGTCACCGCTCTGTAGGTTCATGATGCGCGACTAACATACATTTGCGATTGCCCGTATTATTTAACATTTCTGAAACTGTATCTATGATTGCTTTTCGACATTGAAAAGTTTTAAGGGTGTATATATGCTTCGTAAACAACACGTGTCGTATGCTTGTTTCAATAATCTTAGGTACGCAAGAGGGAATGGTGAAAAATAATAAGACATATCAGTGTGGCAGGAAGCTGGAGGTATCGAAGTCAACACCGCTTCGGGACAGGTTTTCACGGAGACTATTCCAGTTTGCAGAAAGAATAAAATCGCCACACACGGTGCATCTACTAAATGTTTAATCCTTTATAAAACAAATGGAGAATGAAATAATCAAGTAAAACAGTATTATTACTGAGAGGTATAATAGCAAAATAAAGAAAGTAATGAAGAAAGTCCAAACAGTACTACTGTTGTTCTCTATCTATCCAGAACAGGCAAAAAAAACCACGAAGAATTATATACATGCAGCTTCCAGTAAATGGGATGGAAGGACTGTTGAAGAAAAAGAAAATTTAAGTAATAACGGCGAATGAAACCCAACTGAATAGTGAAAGAACGATCGGAACAGCGACAATGCCCAGTTGTGTGACGAAATTCTAGGTAAATAAATCACTAACCTATTTTTATAACTGAAGAGAAGAGACAAGATTTGGGTAAAGAAAGGAAAAGTACTCAATAAAACTTTAACCTTTAGAAATATTGGATTGGCGAAGCTTTGTCTGACAAAGTGCTAACTTATTCTGCCAAAGAGAAAGGCAAAACAGAACAAAATACAGTAGAACCCCGTTTATACGTCACTCATTCATACGTTGTTCTCCTTTACACGTAAAATGTCCTGGGTTCCAAAATTTTGCATTGCCCTTAATGGTAAATTTTATCAATTACGCTTCAATCAGTTTAACTATTAACTATCCTCTCAACTGTAAGTTAAATTGAAGTATCGTGAATTAGAAATTCAAAAAGCGCAAATTCTGTTTACCAAATTCTGTCCCCAACTTTCATATTCACCGCGGATTCCGTTTTCCATTTTCCTAATCTCACCGTTTTCCTCCCTGTGCGTCCACATCTTCTATGATTCTCTCTGCGGAAGGCAAAATCTTCCCCTAAGCTACCATTAGTGAGCTCACTTTGCATCTGCAATAGACACCTGCTCCTGCTTGGCGTTATCATATCGAACTTTTTCTTTGATACCTTCGTTTTCATTCGCTTTCCTGACAAATCTACACTCTAAGAGGATACTGTACCGCGGTCTGACCTGGAATGCTGAGATTGAACAAGAAGATGAGTTAACGTAGTTTCAAAGATTACATCCGTTGCCATGTTAATTTGGCATCGTCGTCACTTATCATTCTAGAGCAAATGATTAGGAACAACAAGTGCAACAGTATAGCCTTTGTTAAGGAAAGCTAGTAGAAATTCTTATAAAAATGGTTACTAAAGCACAGTGCTAATATTTACCATCTTACTTCAGTTTCTGACACTGCTTTAACTGTCATTTATGCTACATGTGGTACGGGATCTGATGTTGCATATCATAAGATTCCATTCCACACAGATTTCCTCAAAACAGACAGCCGCCCGGTGGCGCACTGGTCTAAGCGATGGCCTCTGATCATTCCGCCGAAAGGGGTTTGGGTTCGAATCCCGGTGAGGCATGGATATTGTGTTTATCTTACGGCACTGACTTTCTTCCTTCCCTGGAACTAGTGACCCTAAATTAGGGACAGGTGACTGCTTATAGCCATTGAGTTGCTCACGGTAGTTGTTAAACCTCCAATCTAAACTCTAAATTAAAAAAATTAAAAAAAAGCCAGAACAAGGATGAAATCGCTAAACATATCTCGTGAAACCAGCTTTTCAAATGTAATTTTACTCGTTAGGTAACAACCTTATGATTGCTTCTTTAAATGGAGGAGAAAAGAGCATGTAATGGAAAGATGGGCGGTCATATTAAAAACCGAATTAAAGAGCAAAGTGTTCATTACTTTATAAACAAATCTGCCAGACATCCTAATCTCTAAGCTCAATTTTAGTGTACTATTAAGTAATGTTTGTGTCAAAATATGTGGTTTTACTGAGCCTATATTTAAGTTCGTGTTTGTCAATCAATGCAACCTTACAAATCTTGCGTATGGAACAGAGATATAGACCTTCACTTAAACACACATACAGAGGCTATAAACAACTGAAAGCAGCATGGAGAGACGTCTGCTTGGTGTAACCAGGCAAAATAAGAAGACAAACTCGTTAATCAGAAAAATGACAAAAGTGGGAGATATCGTGATCAAAATACAGGGTGTCCCAAAATGGTGTAACCAATTTCAAATGATGACAGCTTTTGATACAAAACTAATATCAGCATTCTGTTAGTTTCAGTTGGTAAGGAATGCCCTCAAGTTTTCTAGAAGTGTACCCCAATGGATCCTGCGACGAAAGCACAGATTGTGGTGGGGTTTATTGAAACCCGATCCGAAACGCAGGTTCAGCGGAATTTCAGAACAAAATATGGGCGGATACCACCTACACGTAACAGCATCAGAAAGTGGTACAAGTCATTCAACGAAACTGGTAGTGTCCTTACAAAGAAAAGCTCTGGACGACCATCGCTGGTTCCAGAAAGGGAGGAGGTTGTGAGACAAACATTCACTCGTAGCATTCGAAATTCAATCAGACAAGCAGCACAATAACTCGACCTCCGCAAGTCGTCAGTGCACATAGTGTTACGTCAGAGATTGGAAATATACCCGTATAAACTGCAAATAACACATCACATAACTGCAGATGTTCATGTGAAACGTAAACAGTTTGCTTAAGAAATGTTGAAGAACATTGCAAGGGCTGAATCTTTCCTGAGACAAATCTGTTTATCGGATGATTGCACTTTCCATGTTTCTGGAACAGAATGTGAGAATTTGGGGAACAGAACACCGACACTGCACAATGGAACATGAACATGCTAGCCCAAAAGTGAATGTTTGGTGTGGAATAATCGCCGACTGTGTTATTGGACCCTTTTTCTTTTAGGAAACGAAGATCTGATAATTACCTCGACATGACTGAGCAGTCTGTGCATCCCCAATTGAATGAACTTGCAACTCCTGTCATTTTCAAACACGATGGGGCGCCACCTCAGGGGACTTTGATTGTGAGGAAGTCTCTGGATACCAAATTTTCCAATGGATGGATTGGGCGTGGTGGTCCCATTGCATGTCCCACACGTTCGCTGGACTCTATGATTTATGAAAGGTGAGGTTTGCAGCACCCCTGTTGCAGACATTGCTGACCTAAAGAGGAGAATTACACACGCACTGCAGAAAGTTAGTACGGACATTCTCGAACGAAGATGATTGGAACTGGAATACCGTTTAGGCATTGTTCGGGGGACAAGCGGTGCGCATGTCGAATGTCTGTAAAACTTCATGATCTGTTCTGTCAATTAACACAAGCTGTGTATTGAGATCATTTATATTAAAACTTGAAAATACTCCAAATACGTGGCGACAGTAAATAAATAAATACATCGCTCTTAACCACGTTCTAGAAACACACAGCAACCGAAAAATTGTTTTTCAGCCGCCGCTGTGGAATTGAACCAACAGAACAACTCTCGATATCTAGCCGAGTGCGTTACATATGTTTCTAGAACGTGGTTGAGAGCGATGTATTTATTTATTTACTGTCGCCACGTATTTGGAGTATTTTCAACTTGGATCCCGCCCTTTGGATTTAACTGCTATAATATATATATAGCCTGTGCCGTTAATGCCCACCAGATGGAGACGTCTCAGTAGCTGAGCCCATCTTACGGATTTATGATGTCAGAAGCTGACTTAAAAATACACATAGCACCGTGGATTGTTGGCCACCGTGGCGTATATGTAACGCCCTCGGCTAGATATCGAGAGTTCTGTTGGTTCAATTCCACGGCGGCGGCTGAAAAACAATTTTTCGGTTGCTGTGTGTTTTTATAACGTGGTTAAGAGCGATGTATTTATTTATATATTAAAACTGTTATGATTATTTGAAATTGGTTACACCTTTATGGGGCACCTTGTATAATACCTGAAATTGCAATGGACATATTGCTAGAAGAACGGATTACCGATAGGCAACTGAAATACCCTATGCGAAAAAAAGGTCTCCGAACGCCCAATTCCTCAACAAAAATTGGGTTGTTTCTCGTTATAATTATTGGTAGTTGTGGATGGAAACATGAACGCTACAAAAGTACCGAGACATTCTGGATAACGTCGCCCTTCCTACACTTTAGCAGTTTTACGGAGAGAAGCAATTCTTGTTTCAGAAAAACAACGCGTCGTGCCATAAAGCACGCTCCATTTTGACATGGTTTGAGGATATTGGGGTACAAAATTTGGAGTGACCAACTCAAAGCCCCGACCTCAATCCTATAGAGGCCCTATGGGATGAACTGGGACGTCGAATTCGGACTACAAAGACACTACCAAATTCTGTGCCTGACCTGACCACTGCTTTGGAGATGAAATGAAACAATACACCTACAACTGCTTACCAGAATATCATTGAAATTATGCCAAGGGGAGTGCACAATGTACTGAAAATGTTGCCGAAGGTAGTCCAACTGCTCATTGATTTAGCCATAAATTCAGTATTGCATAAAAAGCACTGGTCTCCGGAATTTTTTTTTCCATTTAGTGTATTAGACTGGATACCAAGGACAAAAAAAGACCATATAAGAGATGAGTGGATGAAATTCGAAAGCATGCCGGAATGACATGGAGGAAACTGCCTCAAGATAGGCTGTTGTGGAATAATTGTTGACAATGATAATGATATTTAAGCTATTTAATCAGTGCTTGTACATGAAATATTTCGAGTGTTTTTAACTGAAACATGCTCCAGAACCCAGAACAACGAACTTATCCCTCATTCTCTTACTTTTTCCTTTTTTCCTTTTTTTCTTTTCTTTTTTTTTTTTTTTTTGAAAATCCTAATGAAAGAACGAAAACAAAAAATCATTATCTTTGAGGCCCTTCAGCATCGTGGGTCCTTGTGCTTGGGCTTTGTGAGTTTTCCTGTAAATCCGACCCTGTAGATAGGTAAATGTTCGGATACTGTTGATCAGATAATGTATTTACGTTATATTTATGAAAGAAACTAGCGCTTTCTGTATATAACTTAGCTGGACTGATGAGTTTTCCTGTAAATCCGACCTTGTATATAGGCAAATGCTCGGATACATTTTATCAGATAATGTGTTTACGTGGTATATATGAAAGAAACTAGCGCTTCCTGTATATAACTTAGCTGGGACTGATGAGTTTTCCTGTAAATACAACCTTGTAGATAGGCAAATGCTCGGATACATTTGATCAGATCGTTGTATTTATGAATGAAACTAGCGCTTTCTGTATATCACTTAGCTGGGACTGATGAGTTTTCCTGTAACTACAACCTTGTAGATAGGCAAATGCTCGGATACATTTGATCAGATCGTTGTATTTATGAAAAAACTAACGGTTTCTGTATGTAACTTAACTGGGACTGATGAGTTTTCCTGTAAATCCGACCTTGCAAATAAGCACATGCTCGGATACTTTTTGATCAGATAGTGTGTTTACGTTGTATTGATAAAAGAAACTAGAGCTTTCTGTATTAGCTGAGACTGATGTGGAAACAATAATACATTTGTAAAGTTTTTTAATCGCTAGGTTTGGTCTTTTAGCACTGAATTAAATTTATTATTGACTTTTTATAATGCCATTTCGCTTAATGTAGTTGAATGATTCTCATTACTCGAGACAAAAGTGGAACCTGTTATGAAAGAACGCAATGGGAAAGTAGCTGTACTTATCATTTCTCTAAAAGAAAGAAAAAGAAGGAAAAGCAAGTAAAGAGAAAACACTACTTAGTGCGATACGTGGAGTTCCCAACGTAGACTGCTAATTTCCATACAAATTTTAATGAGGAGTAAAAAGATATTTTCGGAAACATTTCCCCATTTGACTTTCTAATTTCGTAAACAGACCGTGAGGTATTTGTAACTCGGAGTTCAAGTGCAGTGTTCCGAATTGGTAAGTCGATGTTTCAGTGATTTCGTTCTTCCCAAAGTGCTTCTCTTTTCCCGTTTATTTTGGAGAACAATTTCCATATTTCGTTCAACATATTGGCTTTACATCCGAAAAATTGTTTTGCGTATCTTTTATTATGTTTATTTATTTAATTTATATCTTTTTGTTGTTTTTCGAAGAACTTCATGTTTCACTACTTTTCTTTATGGTTTAAATCCTCTCTGTCATATATCTCACATGTACGCAAGCTGCTTTCCCAGAATAAATGTAAAAGTGACGTCAAATAGATTTTTTCATTTCCGTACAGAGAAGAACTCCCTTAATGATTACTAATCCGGATTGCCACCTCGAAAGAGAAAGGTTAGCCTCCACATGATTCACAGGTGGTTTTCATGGAACCTGAACTCTGTAACAGTATTTCAGCTCAACGGTGTATTTTCCAGTATTGCGCAATATTTAACTACCAATACCACCGAATTAAAAATTATGTATTTTCGTTGCAAAGCTCGAATTCACTAGTTTCCCAAAAATTAAGAAACAACACGAAATTAGGATTTTTTGTAAAAACAACCACTCGAAATTTCGTGTTGTTCCTTTAAAATGGAGGAATT
Organism: Macrothele yani; assembly: GCA_039090855.1. Classification (NCBI taxonomy): domain Eukaryota; kingdom Metazoa; phylum Arthropoda; class Arachnida; order Araneae; family Macrothelidae; genus Macrothele; species Macrothele yani. Next base: position 164,665,965 of record CM077010.1, on the reverse strand, counting down.
GATGTCAAATAAAATAAGAAAATTAACATAAAGTACGTCTAAATATACACTTTATGTTGATTTTCTAAAAACATAACGTGAAGTGCGTCTAAAAATGCAAATCAGCGTTAAGTTTGAGAAACGCAGTTGAAAGTTCTTTGGCACTTTACCTCTGGATTTTTTTGGGGGAGGAGAGGATACAAACTACCGTGTGCAACTCCATGGACTGTAAAAAGTCTTCCATCCCTAATTTAGGGTCACTGGTTCCATGTAAGGAAGAGAGTCAGTGCCGCAAGATACACACAGCATCCATTTCTCATGGGATTTGTGACGTACCTGCCAGCAGGACGCACACGACATAAAGGCAGATAGCAATCAGAATGAACGCTATCTGCCTTTATGAATAAGTCACTCTCCCAATTGGTAGAGTGACTTATTCCGGAATAAGCGGACTCGGGTTCGAATCCCGGCGTAGACCAGAAATGACGGAGAAATTTACTTCGTTATAATGGCGCCCGAACTTTCCGGATGACCCGGCCGTTCAATATCTCGCATTGGTGTGATGTTCTTTTCACACCGCGAGATAGGAAAAATCAGAGAATCCCTTCTCCAGCGCTTCGAAAAATAAAAAAAATGTGTGATGTTGCATTCTACACACTAGATTGACTGGGAGTTCTCGAGTGCACGTTCTACAGCGGATAGCTGCCTGCAACGATTCATGGTCACGGCTGACCCGTGGGCCATGCCCCCGGCCCTCTCTCGGGGGGAGATGTGACGTACCTGCCAGCAGGACGCACACGACATAAAGGCAGATTGCAGTCAGAACCAACGTCCGCGTAGCTCAATTGGTAGAGTGACTTATTCCGGAATGAGGGGATCCGGGTTCGAATCCTGGCGTGGACAAAAATGAGGGAGAAATTTACTTCGTTATAGATTCGAACCCTGACCCATCTCAGAAGAATGGTCAGGCACCAAACTTTTATAGCCCGTTGTTGAAAATTCGTTGAACGAAAGGGACATGAGGAAAACGTCCTCTGAATTCTTTCAGAAACGAAAAAAGATATGTTTCAAAGCCGACTTTTAGAGAATCTAAAAATTCAGCAAAAAGAGAACTCAACTAGGGAAAAACTACGCGTAATTTGAAATAGGAAACATCAACCGGATCGTAAATAAAAATCTAAAAATTTGAAATGGCTAATTATTCCTACTAGCAAATGAATGCAGTTTGTTGGTGTATACAGGGTGATTGTAAACTCCTTCAACAAAAAAGGGGGTGGTAGTACACTTCAAGACGAACAATATTTGCAATGGAACCTAGGGCCGCATTCCACTCCTAGTGCCAGAAAAAAGCACGTTCGAAAAACGTCCAGCCGGCACACGGAGTTCCAACCAGTGCATGAGAAGCACAAGATGCAAATCAGGTGCGCTGAACACGTGCGTAAACGATGAGGACCAAACATTTAAAAACGCAGCCGAACCCGTTCAGCGATATTACAGAGCGAACATCACATGAGAACTGACGTATACCTCTGACCGGCGCAGCGTACTGTGTGTTCCTGGAGCAAGTGCTTCCCGGTCTGTTGCAGGATGTTCCGCTCACCACACGGAGGGACATGTGGTTTATGTATGATGGAGCCCCAGCACACTTTGCCACCGAGGTCCGATGCTTCCTAAATGCGACATATCCCGGGCGGTGGATTGGGCGCGGTGGACCTGTGGCTTGGCTTGCACGCTCCCCAGGCCTTAATCCACTGGACTTCTTCTGGAGGCACATGAAAACATTGGTGTACGAGACACCTGTGGATTCCCTGGAAGATCTCGTCGCGCGAATCGTTGCTGCTGCGGACACGATCAGCACAACACCGGAAGTCTACGAGAGGTTGCGACAGTCCTTCATTCGTCGGTGTGGGCTGTGCAATGACACCATTGGACGCCAGTTTGAGCAGATCCTTTGAGTCTTTCTCCGATGCGATTAGAATTGTATATTTTACTTTGTTTTTACTGTTGAAGGCTCAATGTGGATATGTAACTTTACTCTTTTCTGGCACTAGGAGTGGAATGCGGCCCTAGGTTCCATTGCCAATATTGTTCGTCTTGATGTGTACTATCACCCCTCTTGTTTTGTTGTAGAAGTTTACAATTACACTATAGTTCCTTGTTATCAATAAGTTTCGTCAGATTTAAGAATGCATCCGAAAGCTTCTTCAGATTTATGAATGTATCAGAAAGCGTCGTCAGATTTATGATTGCTTCAAACAGCGTCGTCATATTTATGAGTAGTTCGAAAAACGTCGTTAGCTGTATGAATGAATAATTCTTAAAGCGTCGTCATATTTACGAGTAATTCAAAAAGCGTCGTCAGCTTTATGAGTGTGCCCGAAAGCGTCGTCAAATTTAGGAATGTGTTCGAAAACGCCATATCAAAGCTAGGACGACAGTTCCCAGGCACAGACAAAATGCACTAGACAGAGTGATGGACATACCAAGGTTGACCACGCTTAACAATAACTGAGGATGACCGGTATGCAGCCCAAACTTCAAAGCACAACAGGCGCATTACATCACGTCAATTTACCTCAGAGCTTGCCTAGGCAACAACAATATCAATATCAAAGTTTGTTGTATCCAGATGGCTTCTCGAAAGAGTACTGAACGCCAAGAGACTTAGGATCCGTATTTCCATTACCCGTACTTCGTCTGGATTAGCACAAATTGAGCAACATCCGAATTGAACACTTGACAATGAGAATATGTTCTCTTCACAGCTCGGTTACGATTAACAAAGGATTCTCGGCGTCAGTACATCTGGAAAGAAGCAGGCGGCACACAATGTCGCCTCTTGAATTAAACGCAAAGCGAGATTTTAGGAAAGGGGGCGGGGGTAAATGAAATGGGAATTTGAATCCAGAATTTGTTTTCTTAGATGACAGTCATTGCCCTCGTATGGGCTGGGTGTGTAGATGAATACGCCGAAAGTAAAGACATATAATGAATGGAAACGTCAGCGGGGTACCCAGATCTTAAACCTGCCGAGCACGCTTGTGACGCTTTATGATGCCAAATTTCAAGTCGTCAGTCCACTTAAAAAGCAAACTCAGAGCTAAGAACTGCTCTGATCGAGAAATAGGGCGTCTCACTACTGAGCTCATGAATCACGTTCCTCGAAGGTGAGGGATATATTGGGCTCAGTAAACCATACATTTTACTGATCCCAAGAGGACTCCGAAATACTAACTTCAAAAATTAAGAATTTACTAGCTTGAAATAAACATTTATCATAATCAAAATGCTCATAATTTTGTATTTTACTGCATTTGAACGAGTTATGTCAAATATATGTGCATACAAAGTTTTATTGAGTTCCAATTATTGAGCTTCACTGAAATACTTTAATTTATACACAGCCGTGTAAAACTAACTTTGTAATTTGCCGGCATGGATTGCGTTATCTAGTGAAATGTGCGCAAACACGTGTTGGGCCAAATATCTTTCTTAAATTTGTTACTACTGACATAATCGATATCAAATTAGTGAAGGAGCAAACTGAAGGTAGTACTTGCTCGCATTTTGTAAGAAATCGTTCCTACAACAGGGCCGAGCCATAAATCCTTGAAAATTTTGCTATTTTATTTAAGAGCAAATAATTTTTTCCAAAGGAAAATCGATGACATTGTAAATGCAAACAAAAGGAAAAATTAATCGATATTAAATTCTTCATCTATCCGTTTGACTCTTGAACTGTTTTCTCTTCCATCGATGATTGGGGATGAAAACATTACAAGATAATCAGTCAGGGATTACTGCAGTATTTATGAAGCAATCGAGAAATTACCTTGTCCTAAGGAAAAATTAGTGTGTAACATATTATATCTTTCATGGTAGATTGAATTCACATAATATCCATACCGGATCCTGAAGGATGAGATTTTCACGCAGTTATTCGTGCCCAAATAGGTTCAAAGCTTATAGTGAGTGTGTGTTGCATTTATACTTCAATAAGAACCTTTGGTGATCATTTTAATTTAATACATTGTTACGATGTAGACTGGAACGACGAAAGGGTCAGAATCCCACTGTGGAAGCGCACCTTTTCGGAGACCAATGGGAAAAGTGTTTCCGTGGGTGTCTGTTGAAAATCCCTTCGCAAAGGCAACAGGTTCATCGATTGTTTAGAGAGTTTCACCCCCACAATCGATGTAGTCGTGTGATTGGTCACTGTATCTGGCCATTAACGAAAACCTTTGCATACTTACCTCGAATCTCACTATTCCTTACATTCAAGCGAAATTTCAGTTGCTGTGGTTTCTGTATTTGATGGCAGTTCACCAGATTGTTGCTACTCTGTCTCTCCACTCTCTCCGCATTTCCCTTTAATTTTTCTACCTGTACGCCTCACTTTCTTTTTCTCAGAAAGACTGCTTGTCTATGAGTTTCTCTTCCCTTTTGCCATTCTCTTTTTCTCTGAAAGACTGCCTGTCTATGAGTTTCTCTTCCCTTTTGCTATTCTCCTTTTCTCATTACGTCTCTATGAGTTTACCTCTTCGTCAGTATGTCTGTCTGTTTCGCTGTTTAATAATTATTTGTCGGCAATTTTTCGGCTGCGGATTCTATGAAGTCTCTATTTCTTTCTCTCCGAAGATCTCTCTCTCTCTCTCTTATTCTCTCTTTTTCTCTATCTTTCTGTCTCTCTTTCTCGTTATCTCTACTTTTCTCTTAGTATTCTCTGCGTTTCTTTGTTTATCACCATTTCTTGCTATTTGTCTCACCCGTAGGCTCCCATGTTGCCTTTCTCAGCAGTATGGAGCCTAGGGGTGAGACAGACTTCCACGAATTTGTCTGTCTGTGTCTTCCTATTTCTATCAGTCTCCCTCTCTCTTTCTCTACTTCACCCGTTCCCCATCAATTACTCTACGTCTTTGTTTCTTTCTACTAGTTTGTTCTCTATGTCTTAAGTGCTCTCTACCAGTTTGTTCTTTCGATGGCTTATTTTGTACTACGAGTTTGCTCTTTCGATGGCTTATTCTTTTACTACCAGTTTATCTCATTTCTTTACCTCTATCTATCAGTTTATAAGTCTGTTGTTTCCCCTCCCCACTAGTTTGACCAAGTATAGGTCTTATACCCTCTGGACCAGTTTGTCCTTTTGTGTCTTGTTGTCTCCCACTGTTCCACTTTCTGTGTGTCTTGTATAGAGTTTTTATGCTCTTTGTACTAACATTCACATATATTTACATATTTAACATCCACTTGTCGTACTGAAATTTTGTTACCCAAGTTTTTCGTAATTTTTTATATGTATATCAAAAGTCAGGTTAACAAACATCATCTTTTCTTAGGATGAAAATTCTTTTCTTTTCCTTTCTTTTTTCTTTCCCCTCCTCTTTCTAGCTTTTGACAATTTTTTTGCAAGGCACTTCCCGTACATTTTTACATCTGCTTATCATGAAATGAATGAAAGATCCGGTCAAAAACCAACAAATATCTTCCCCTTCGAATTTTGCTGGGTGATTTGAAATATTCGAAATTTACAACCCTGTCGTCTAACTCATGTGAAAGTCAAATGAACTGTTTAAACCCCAAGTGATTTGCTTTCGTTTCTACCATGCGTTCTCAACGCTTTGGTTGAAATAGCTTTTTCCTATTTTTATTGAACGAATGCATATCATTATCATATTTTTTACCTCACAAGTGATTTCTGAGTTCGTTCTTTCTCTCTCTCTCTCTCTCACTGCTTGTATGCTTGTATTCCGCCTTAACGTGCTGTGCATCAAAGTTCACTCATTCGATAAAGGTAACGGAAAGGCATGTAACAATCTTTAAACCCTTTTGCTCCCGCACGAAAGAGAACGTCCATGATGTTTTTTTTGCACTATTCAATTCTTAGAATAGAAAGTAGTAACTCATGTCCAAGTGAGAAAGAACACAGGAACTTCAAGTTTGCAAACAAGACACATCGTTGTGAAAAAATAAGAGACACACTTTATTTCAATCTTTTTTTTTAAATTCTACGAACTCTTACGAGTGAAAGCAACGGCCGTTTTCCTCAAACGGAGGTCATAGCTCTTTCCACGTTTATAAGTGAGTCATGGAAACATTTTCATCGTCAGCCACCGGAAATCAAATCCAGGGTCTTCCAGTTACGCGCCGGACATGCTACCACTGCACCACAGCGGCCTCAAATTCCTCCAGACTCAAAAACACTAATTGCCAAACCACATGGCAGGTTGCTTCTTGGAGCCCCGCAGAATGCTGGGGATTCACCAAAGACGGTAAGCAGCAACTCAACAAGCAACTAGGATGCGAATGTATATTTAATACGCAGTTGACGTGGATTAGGATCATCAAACGGAAGTGAACGCTCTTTCCACGTTTATAAGTGAGTCATGGAAAAATTATCATCGGCCGCCACCGGGAATCGAACCCAGAGTCTTCCAATTACGCGCCGGACATGCTACCCCTTCTCCACAGCAGGCTCAAATTCCTCCAGACTCACAAACACTAACTGCCAAACTTTGGTGAATCTCCAGCATTGTGCGGGGATCGAAGAAGCAACCTGTCATGTGGTCTGAGAATTTTTCCATGACTAACTTATAAAAGACAAAACAGCGATGATTTCCGTTTGATGTTACTAATATTAGAATTTCCGATTATACACGGAGCACAAATATTTAAACTTCATACAGTAACTTCCAGCAAAGCACTTTATGTTTTAATTCCGTATTTGTCCTAGGCATCCACTGTCCGTAGGCAAGATGGGACTCTTGGTAAATTCTCGAAATTTCAGGGCGTTGCCAAGAGATCATGCATTACAGTATAGAATAGAAACACAACATAGCATTTATTGACATACATTAGTACGGTGTCGGTCCACCTTTGGCCTTAATGCGTGCACTGACACTTCGAGACATGCTTTCGACAAGGTTTTGGAACACAACGATTGGTATGTGCTTCCATTCAGTTCATAATGCTGCTGCTAACTGTTGCTTAGTGGTAGGCCTAGGTTCTAAACTTCTTATGCGGCGCTCTAAATCATCCCACAGGTGCTCTATGGGATTAAGACCAGGGCTCTGTGCTGGTCGGTCCACACACGATACGGAATTATTGCCAAACCACGCCGTAACACATCCGTGCTGTTTCATTACGATTAATCCAATACAGATAAAAATCAACACTGCTAGATGCAGGCATGCACATGGCAAGTACATCATTCCCATCCCCTTAGTACTTCTTTTCAATTTTTGAAATTTTCAAGTTATTAAGCAAACATTACGTTAACTTCATTTGATACAACGATTCTTTATCAAACCAGTGTTATAATTTTTGAAGATGACAATCCGATTTTTGGCGTAAATGTGACAAGGATGGTAAGTCAGATAATATCCGAAAACTTGATTTTTTTTTCATCGTCCTGGAGCGGGACTCGAACCCGCGTCTCCCTGAAAACGCTCGGGTATGCTAACCACTACACTACCCAGAACGACCAAGTTTCAAGTTTTCGATCAATTTGAATATAACCATCACAGGATTCGCTTAGCATACCCGGGCGTTTTCTGGGAGACGCGGATTCGAGTCCCGCTCCAGGTTAATGAAAATTTTCAAGTTTTCGGATAGTATCTGACTTAAAATCCTTGTCACATTTACGCCAAAAATCGGATTGTCATCTTCAAAATTTGTATTATATGGCGTAATCCCGTATTTCTTTCACAGTGTTACAATGCAGAATTATGTCAGTGGTATTATTATTAGAATTTCTGCGTTGATTTCCACCGTCTTTACACGATCATTATTCTAAAAACAGATTCAAATAAACACATTTGACTGTTTAGATGATTTATTGAATTCATATAGAAGACATTAGAACTTTCAGGCCCGCAACGGACCCATCTTCAGATGTTATTAACAGAATGGAACTGAGCATGATTTAAATACATTAATGTTATGTGGCTTTCTTGTTATTGTGACCAGCTCGTGATGGACATCATATCTCGTGATTGGTTTGTTAACATCGATAAATATATTACGTGTGAAGCAACGTATTAAAAACTATAATTGAAGGAAATAATTGGTGTAAGTCTGTACATGTTATAACTCATTAAGCACCGTTTTCCAAGGTAAAGGGATGTGACAAGGAGTATCATCATTGCAGCATTCTTCACCATATTTGTGAATAAATAGACTTTCTAGTAGTAGGATTGATGCTTTTGAGTAGGGCGTGGCGAGGATGTTGGCTTCGTACCAGCATGGGTAATGAGATCCTTTGCATGATAGCCTTGATAGGGAAGTCCTTGATGAGTTTGTCTTTATGTTATACTGGTGCTCTTTTAAACGAGTTTTTAATGATCGAAGTGTAGATCCAACATATATACGATCTTCATTTTCAATGTCTATTGTCTTCATTGGGATGACATATACTCCATATCGGTTGTCCAAAGGAACAACATCTCTATCATTTTTTAATCCTGAAAGTACATTGTGTGTTGGTAATCCGAAGCCAATATTGTGACGGTGACAAACGTTTTTGAGTATATTGATGATGCTGGGAATATATGGAAATAGAAAGTCTATTTATTCACAAATATGGTGAAGAATGCTGCAATGATGATATTCCTTGTTACATCCCTTTACCTTGGAAAACGGTGCTTAATGAGTTATAACATGTAGAGACTTACACCAATTATTTCCTTCAAACATATTTTTTAATACGTTGCTTCACACGTAATATATTTATCGATGTTAACAAACCTTTCACGAGATATGATGTCCATCACGAGCAGGTCACAATATCAAGAAAACCACATAACATTAATGTATTTAAATCATGCTCAGTTCCATTCTGTTAATAACATCTGAAAATGGATCCGTTGCGGGCCTGAAAGTTCTAATGTCTTCTATATGAATTCAATAAATCGTCTAAACAGTCAAATGTGTTTATTTGAATCTGTTTTTAGAATAATGATCGTGTAAAGACGGCGGAAATCAACGCAGAAATTCAACGTAAACACGAAATCAACATTTACTTAGTATTATTATTAGATTTTTCTACGGAGCCGTGTACTTAGTTACACCTCTACATGTGTTGCGATCGTCTGTGGTCGTGGGTTCTCCATCACCGATATCATCAGTTTCGCAAAAACACCAAAACAAAAATACTGTCAAATAAAACTCACTTAACCTCTACTCACCCCTAGATTGCAAATGACCCAAATTATGATAAAGTTTAGGGGAATGGAGTAGGATACAATATATAAAAGTGAAAGGGCGCCAGAAGTATCCAAAGAGTGCGAGATAGTAAAACCACGTGTTCGTGGCCTACTTGATAAATGAAGGCTAGAATGAACTTCTTCCCTGTCGATGCTTGTGGATCTTGCCAAGGTAAGAATCAAAAGCAGAGAAGGGAACAGGAAGCAGCCGTAACTCACCAAAAGGAAGGGTTATAGACAAGCCACAAGCAAGTGCTTTGAATCATAGTAGAGTTACAGTAATAGATCATCTTAATTGAAATTTATAATTCACTGTCAGAAAAAAGGACGAATAGGAAATAGCATTTTGTAATAAAGGAATACATAGCGAAAATAAATTGTCTGATTTGGCCAAAATTTGGACCACCCTCTTCTATTAGACTTTAGTTTGATGGCTGGGATAGCGTTTGTGGGCGGCATCTTATACGGGAGTCTCGTACAGCAGCAAAACTAAGCAGGGCAAATGGTCATTTCTTGGAAGAACCCACAATTCTAAGAAACAGAAGGTAAACAGAAATGGAAAAAAGCTACCAGAAAATAAGTGGTTTTGTCCGACGTTAAACGTGAGAAGAGATGAGGTGAAACAAGGCAGAATTTGTGAAAAAAAGTGGTAAATATCCTACTCTCCGCTCCCTAAAGTAAATTTCATCGTGATACGGACCTGAACAGGTGATATAATTATGAAAAATTATTTACATTTAAGAAATATGCACAAGAAATTTTTAATTTGGAAAAGTATACATAAAAATCTCGAATTTATCAATATGTGCTTTCACATTTTGGTGGTATGGGAACATAACCGTATTAAACGTAATTAAACTGAGTTCTTTCACAACCTCACAGACCTCATTTCTTAATTTGATTAATAATGAAGAAATAGCCATGCCTTTTTATAAATACGTGTAAACGTATATGCCGAGAAGTTGTTGTTTTTAATTTTTTGGAAAGAATGGATCCTATGGCGTTGGCCTTAAAATTCTAATAATCCATATTCCCGTAATTTAATTAATGACTGGAACCATGTTTCGCAAATGTCAATTTTAGCTAGTCTTCGGTGCATTCTGTCTCACAAAACAGAAATTTGAACTTCTACGCTCTGAGTTTTTTTTTCTGCAGGACAAATTTTCTAGGATAGCAATTTAAACTGTGAACAGAAGTTTTGTCCTGCTGAAAAATCTGCTTTTATATTTCCTTAACGTATTTTGTACTTTACAAAACATAGCTTTCTAAGCCATTTTTGAAGCAAACTACGGGAGTTAATTTCTATTTTGTGGACAATGAATCAAAATTGTGATGACAGTATTGACATTTTTAGAAAGGAGCTAAGTTCTCCAAAGGTAATTGTTGCAACACCGTTTTGACACGTTAACACATTTATTTGAAAAACACAAGCTCTTTCGGCATTTTCGATGTGATCCTATCCTCAGGTGTGCACTAATAAAACACTAAAATAATAAAAGAAACCACACTTCACGTAATCATAGTTAAAAGTTTCCGGAAGCCGACGCAAGTCCAGTTTGTAGACTGACGTTCTCGATTAAAGTTCCCACAGACACGGGTGACTGGGTGTGACAGGTTGGTTAATGATTAGTCTCTCAGCCCGTATACTTGCTGCCATCTCTGTGGAAATTATTGGTTGGTCCCTCTAGATAAATGAGTTGTTTCCAAGATGTTGGGAGTAAGATTAACGGTCTTTCTGGATAAATGAGTTATTTCCAAGGTGTTGGGAGTAAGATTGGTTGATCCCTCTAGATAAATGAGTTGTTTCCAAGGTGTTGGGAGTAAGATTGGTTGGTCCCTCTAGATAAATGAGTTGTTTCCAAGATGTTGGGAGTAAGATTGGTTAGTCTCTTTAAATAAATGAGTTGTTTCCAAGGTGTTGGTAGTAAGATTGGTTGGTTTCTCTAGATAAATGAGTTGTTTCCAAGGTGTTGGGAGTAAGATTGGTTGGTCCCTCTAGATAAATGAGTTGTTTCCAAGATGTTGGGAGTAAGATTGGTTAGTCTCTCTAGATAAATGAGTTGTTTCCAAGGTGTTGGTAGTAAGATTGGTTGGTCTCTCTAGATAAATGAGTTGTTTCCAAGGTGTTGGGAGTAAGATTGGTTGGTCCCTCTAGATAAATGAGTTGTTTCCAAGGTGTTGGGAGTCTGATGAGTTTCACCAACGCAGAGGATCTGTTCGTTTGCTTTTGAAAGAGTGTCTGATGACTTTTGTCAATACAGTGTATGTTTGCATGGATATTGTGCTTGTCTTATGGCACAGGCTTTCTCCCTTCCCTAGAGACAGTGGCCCTAAATTAGGGACGGTCGACTGTTTATAGCCCGTTGAATTGCTCACGGTGGTCGTTAAACCTACAATACAAAAAAAATAACGTTGCGTCTATGCTGCATTCATTAACTTCTGACATATTCCTGCGACTTTGATATTTAAGACTTCATCTTAAAATAAGTTGTTTTAGGAGTGTCAGAGTTATGTATGAGTGTCTTTTATTTATTTCTTCCTTTGCGTGTTTGTGTTTATATCATTTTTTAAGTATCTGAAATCAATGGCACATTTGTGATTGGCATTAATTTTATAATAATGAACCTTTATACAGTAGAACTCGCTTATAACGAGCAAAACAGGACGTTTTGTTTAGTATAATGTTAATTCGAAGCTAATTTGATCGTTTTTTTGTGAACAAATTTCATGTAGTCACCGGATTGCTTTTAATTTGCAAAGAATGATTACTTTTAACAAAGCAAAGCAACAAAATTTTATGAAAATCCATAATAAAAAGGCAAAGTAAAGCTGCTGCTCACTGTCGTGGTATGGAGCAATAGAAACGGTGACATACAAGACGAAATTGCAATAGCGCAAGCAAATATTTGTGTGCTAATGGAAAAAGTAGAAAAGCAAAGAGTACATAAGTACATGGCGAGGCAAAATTCGTAGGATACCCTTTTATTTCAGAAACGGGAGAGAAAATGAAATATCTGGATACCCCAGCAAAGAATCGGTGAGTGGGTCTATCTTTTAGGCTATTTCCGGAACATGGCCGCCATCTTGAAATCCGCCATATTGGATCAAGGTCAAATTTTTCAAATGGTAAGGCTGTCATGTTGCATTTCAAACAAGACCAAAATTTTCTCAGAAATTGATTGCCGTAATCAGATTTCACATATATGTGTTGTGGTTCACAAGTTATCAACACATAAAGTTGAAATAACCATTGTTTGTTGCAGGTAACTGAAGATGGCATTGACGTAAGAGGAGGGGATTCAGGTGATCCTAATATCTGTGGAACGCAGCTGCTGTATCATAGCCGCAGACTTCAACAATCGACACCCGCAGAGACCACCAATTTCACATATAAAGACCATACTACGGAGCAACTCTTCGTCAGTGACTAGACGTTCAATTCCCAGGCCATTGGATCGGCCAGCGTGGTCCTGTGGAATGGTCGCCCAGATCTTTCGACCTCACACCACTCGACTTTTATCTGTGAGGTCACCTGAAACACCTAGTGTATGCTGAGAAAATCCGGGAGAAACACCACTTTGAGCAACGCATCCTGGAAGCCTGTAACCTTCTTTCTCCCGATATTCCCGTGCGGGTGCATAACGATTGGACCAAGCGCCTTCAGCTCTGTGTTAAGCAACAGGGACAACACATTGAACACATCAAATAGCTGCGCATCACAGGGTACTTTAGAGGTTGTTACTTCAAATTTTTGTGTTGAGAACTTGTGTATCACAATTCATATGTCAAATCTGATTACGACAATCAATTTCTGAGAACATTTCGGTCTTGTTTGATATGCAACATGACTCCCTTACCATTTAAAAAATTTGACCCACAGATAAAAGTCGAGTGTCGAGAATTTCAAGATGGTGGCCATGTTCTGGAAATAGCCGGAAAGATTTGCCTCCTCACTGATTCTTTGCTGAGGTATGCATATATTTAATTTTCCCTCCCGTTTCTGAAATACAAGGGTGTTCTGCGACTTTTCACACACCCTGTACATCAAATGTTCAAAAAGTGAGCTATGCAAAGACTCTCTCCACCACCAATTCCAGATAGCCTGGATTTGTAATATAAATGTATGCGCATATCCTCTTTGTGGGTCAGATTTTACATATGTATATTTTTACATGGTGGGATTTTTCATGACAAAACGGATTTAGTGAGGATTTTCGTTTGTTCGAAGCTCCTCGTTATAAGCCAGTTTATGACGTAGAAGTCTTTTCTTACTTCTAAGTTAATTTAAAACATCAACATACTAAGAAATAGTTCCTAAATGAAAGAAACCTTAACGGCCAGACAAAACATGTAAACAACAGAAGTCACACTTACAGAAAAGATGCTTTATTCAGGATGTAGCAAACACATCGTAGCATAGCATATTGTACTAAACTCTCCACACACCACACAACACTTAACACAACGCTCTTTTCACAACGCTCCTTTCAATAATCAGTTTACAACCCAACGCTCGTCAAGCAACAATTTAGTCGTCGCTTTTATCTCTTGTTCTTATCAATATAGGCATACGTCACGTGCATTCAACCTCAATTGTGTTGCCAAACGTATTCGTTTGAGAGAAAAGATATTATTACGTTAAGAGTGAAGAATAACAGAACAAACTCAAAATTTACATAGGAAAAGAAACTAAAATGGAAAGTTAATTTAGAATATTCGTCACAAGTTCTACTGTATTTTAAAGGTTTTTTCATTATTTTTTTTATTTTTTCTATTTTGTTCTACTGTATTTCGAAACATGGCGTAATGCACCTACCTTCGAAAGGATTCTGTTCTGCACACAAGAATATGAAAGTTATTTAAGGATTTAAAACAAGTACCACGCACATGTAATTTTTCCCGCTTATCCAAATGAACTCCGCTCTTGCAAAGATCAAACTTTTCAGTAAATTAAAAGAAATCCACGAAGTCAGAGCTACAGACATTCTTTGAATAGATAGATGATGATACCCAATTTTTAAAATTCATTCTAGAAGTCCCAGGTAAAACTGAAACAAAAAATGAAAAATTACCAATATTAATTCATCGCTTTTTTCACGTTCATAAGTGAGTCACTGAAAAATTCTCATCGGCCGCCACCGGGAATTGAACCCAGGGTCTTCTAGTTACGCGCCTGACATGCTTCTAACTGGAAGACCATGGGTTTGATTCCAGGTGGTGGCCAATGAGAATTTTTCCGTGACTCACTAATAAACGTGGAAAGAGCGGTGACTTCTATTTGATGTTCCTAATCCACGTCAACTGCGTATTTATGAAAAATTATAGTAAAAAAGAGAACTGAACAGCACAATTGCTTTAAATCCTTCAACTAATTTTATCACTCTCTTTTTGGACATTTCAGGCAAATGCACAAACTAAGTTTTTTAAGGATTGTATTCTACTCTATTATATCGTGATCTAGTAGAATAAATTCAAGATGTACCATCATTATTCATAATTCCTGTTTCAAATGGATACACCCCTGAGCCACAGGAAAAATAAAACTGTTACTTCATATGTTTCATGTTGAAGCACTGTCTTTGATTCTTTGTTATGAGGATCTCACTTAATTTTGAATCAGGAGTTTTACTTCATGTGTTTCATGCTGAAGCACTGCCTTAGGTTCTTAGTTGGGGGATCTCACTTAATTTAGAATTTTTACTTTCCGTGTTTCATATTAAAGCAATGCCTTAGATTCTTAGTTGGGATGATCTCACTTAATTTAGAATCAGGAGTTTTACTTCATGCGTTTCATGCTGAAGCACTGCCTTAGGTTCTTAGTTGGGGGATCTCACTTAATTTAGAATAAGGAGTTTTACTTCCCGTGTTTCATATTAAAGCAATGCCTTAGATTCTTAGTTGGGATGATCTCACTTAATTTAGAATCAGGAGTTTTACTTCATGCGTTTCATGCTGAAGCACTGCCTTAGGTTCTTAGTTGGGGGATCTCACTTAATTTAGAATAAGGAGTTTTACTTCCCGTGTTTCATATTAAAGCAATGCCTTAGATTCTTAGTTGGGATGATCTCACTTAATTTAGAATCAGGAGTTTTACTTCATGCGTTTCATGCTGAAGCACTGCCTTAGGTTCTTAGTTGGGGGATCTCACTTAATTTAGAATAAGGAGTTTTACTTCCCGTGTTTCATATTAAAGCAATGCCTTAGATTCTTAGTTGGGATGATCTCACTTAATTTAGAATCAGGAGTTTTACTTCATGCGTTTCATGCTGAAGCACTGCCTTAGGTTCTTAGTTGGGGGATCTCACTTAATTTAGAATAAGGAGTTTTACTTCCCGTGTTTCATATTAAAGCAATGACTTAGATTCTTAGTTGGGATGATCTCACTTAATTTAGAATCAGGAGTTTTACTTCATGCGTTTCATGCTGAAGCACTGCCTTAGGTTCTTAGTTGGGGGGATCTCACTTAATTTAGAATAAGGAGCTTTACTTCCCGTGTTTCATATTAAAGCAATGCCTTAGATTCTTAGTTGGGATGATCTCACTTAATTTAGAATCAGGAGTTTTACTTCACGCGTTTCATGCTGAAACACTGCCTTAGGTTCTTAGTTGGGGGGATCTCACTTAATTTAGAATAAGGAGTTTTACTTCCCGTGTTTCATATTAAAGCAATGCCTTAGATTCTTAGTTGGGATGATCTCACTTAATTTAGAATCAGGAGTTTTACTTCACGCGTTTCATGCTGAAGCACTGCCTTAGGTTCTTAGTTGGGGGGATCTCACTTAACTTAGAATAAGGAGTTTTACTTCCCGTGTTTCATATTAAAGCAATGCCTTAGATTCTTAGTTGGGATGATCTCACTTAATTTAGAATCAGGAGTTTTACTTCACGCATTTCATGCTGAAGCACTGCCTTAGGTTCTTAATTGGGGGGGATCTCACTTAATTTAGAATAAGGAGTTTTACTTCCCGTGTTTGATATTAAAGCAATGCCTTAGATTCTTAGTTGGGATGATCTCACTTAATTTAGAATCAGGAGTTTTACTTCATGTGTTTCATGCTGAAGCACTGCCTTAGGTTCTTTGTTGGGGGGATCTCACTTAATTTAGAATCAGGATTTTTACTTCCCGTGTGTTTCATATTAAAGCAATGCCTTAGATTCTTAGTTGTGATGATCTCACTTAATTTAGAATCAGGAGTTTTCCTTCATGTGTTTCATGCTGAAGCACTGCCTTAGGTTCTTAGTTGGGGGATCTCACTTAATTTAGAATAAGGAGTTTTACTTCCCGTGTTTCATATTAAAGCAATGCCTTAGATTCTTAATTGGGAGGATTTCACTTAATTTAGAATCAGGATTTTTACTTCGTGTGTTTCATGTTGAAGCACTGTCTTGGAATCTTAGTTGTGAGGATACCACTTAATTTAGAATCAGGATTTTTACTTCATATGTTTCATGTTGAAGCACTATCTTAGTTCTTTGTTGTGAGGATCTCACTTAATTTTGAATCAGGAGTTTCACTTCATGTGTTTCATCCTGAAGCACTGCCTTAGGTTCTTAGTTGGGAGGATCTCACTTAATTTAGAATAAGGAGTTTTACTTCGTGTGTTTCATGTTGAAGCACTGTCTTGGGATCTTAGTTGTGAGGATCCCACTTAATTTAGAATCAGGATTTTTACTTCATATGTTTCATGTTGACGCACTATCTTAGTTCTTTGTCGTGAGGATCTCACTAAATTTATAACGAGGATTTTTATGGACAGATAGAGCTGTCGAAAGAGAAATTTGATATTTATAGACTTTATGATTTTTGCTATGCGATAAAATATATTTTTATTTGTAACGCCGCTTTTCTTTTTCGGTGCCAACTCGACTTCACATAAATCATTTTAAGGAATATCTTGTACTCCTGCAAAGTATAAATTGTACAGTAGTATTTAACATCCTGAAATTCCTTTCATACTTGTTTTTTACATCTATACGTTAAAACCATCTTCTAGAAAAATGTACAACAGATTGTTTGGTGGGGGAAAGGGTTTAACGACCAGAGTGAGCAACTAGATGGGCTATAAGCAGTCTCCCGTCCCTGATATTCAGGACCACTGGTTCCAGGGAAGGGAGATAGCCGGTGAGGTAAGACAAACACGACATCAAGACCTCACCAGGATTCGAACTCGTGCCCATCTGGGACGAATGAATGGTCAGAAGCCAGAGTTTAGACCGCTGCGGTGTCTATCCAAGATTCCACTATATTTCCATGAACGAAAATGTTAGTGAGACGTGAGTAACACGCACTCACGTGAGAATTAATTGTTCGAGGTCATCTGAGGTAATGTTTTGAAACCACACCATGTTTATGCGCAAACTAATTTATCCAGCTGTACATGTGGAAATTCCAAATGCTTCTCTTTGTGGCTGAGAGTTTTGTTTCTGTTTCTACGAAATTGCTATTTATAACTAATTAAATGGTACTAGAACAACTGAATAATGAATGAAAGTAGGAACGATTCGGTAATGGATATTCTTTTACGCCTTTGATATGGCTCATGTGCTGTCTTTCTTTAAAATTCATTGGTTATTTCTGAGTTATATGTTCATGTCTACTATACCACAGCATTTCAATCACATTTGGTCTAAAGTGAGGCAGAATCATTAAATCATTCCTTTTGTTTCCATCTTTCTCTCTCCACCCCTTTTTGGTGATTTTCTTTCTTCTCACTTTTTTTCCGACTCATTTGTTGAATATCATTTATAAAAGTTAAAGGACTTTGTATTGGGGGGGGGCTAGTAATTGGGGGTCGGAAGAAGTCAGGCGAGGGATCATTGTGTAGGGGTGTTCAGCTACTGCGTGTAAAAGTTGGGAGACATAACAGTCAGTGGTCTCGCTATCTGATTTTTGGGAATCAATTATTCAGTGTTCCTAATGTGGACGACGAGCTCTGGGCTCCCCGCTCGGCGGTTGCGTGTTGCTGAGTGTGTCCGACAGAGGCTAAATATAACTCTGCTGACGTCAGAGGTGACGTACTTGGAACCCGCAACATGCCGGAAGAATGAGAACAAGGAGTAGTTATTCACAAAGATGGAAAAACAACAAAACATCGCAGTTTTCGCCAAAACTGGAAAGGAATGGGATGTTGTTTACTGGGAAAGGAAATGATGCCAAGAATCATTAAATAAATACAGGAGTTCTAAGATTTTTATCAAACGAACTGCGTTTGCTGAGCACGGAATAACTAAAGATAAAAAATAAAAAAGGAAAATATATACAAGGGGCATTCTGAAAGTAATGACTCCTCCTTAATAACTTTTTAAAAATTTCGAAGTGATTTTAATGAAACTGCACTGATATGTGCTATGATATGTTTTCAATGTGGAAAAATATTTTGTTTCAGAATTGGAAATAAAGATCATGAATGACACAGAAAAGCAGCGTGCCGTAATTGAATTCCTGGAAAACAGAAGAATGTGAGGCTCCAGAAATCCACAGAAGACTCCTAGCGGTGTATAGAACTGCCACAATCAATATTAGTAATGTCCTAAGAAGGATGAAGAAGTTTCGAGAGGGAGAAAGTTCAGCGTCGGAAAAACAACGGAGTGGAAGGCCCGCAACTGCAGTGACAGATGCCAACAGGCAACGAGTGAAAGACTTCATCACAGCTGATCGTCATGTCACCATCCAGGATTTGCAACAATAAATAGTACTCACGATGTGCAGACATTGAAGAAGCTAAAGCAAGCTATCAGAAGTAAAAGACGTGACATTCCACTTCATAGTGTTGTTTTACACCATTATAACGCACCTCCCCACACCTCATCCGATATTTCACAGGCTATTGCCAAAATGGGGTGGACGGTTATGCCTCAACCCCCATACAGTCCTTTTTCTTGTTTGCCCCTTTGAAAAACACCCTTCATGGGGAAGGTTACGACGATATGACAGGCGTTAAACTGGCTGTGAACTCATGCGTGAAATGATTGCTTCAGGATTTTTTTCCAATATGGATTTTACCAATGGGTTCAAATATGGCGGAAATGTATAAAAAGTGATGGGCAATACTTTGAAAAAGCCAGCATTATTAACAATATGTCCGAGTATTTTGCCCCCAAGTTTCACATATTTGCTGCTGCAAATAAAAATCTTATGAGAGACGAGGCATTACTTTCAGGATTCCCTCTGTAAAATAATAAACTAAACAACCTTTGTATTTAATAGATACTTGCGTTTTATTATTGCTTCCGTTTTTATATTTAACTCATCAAAATTTGATAAATTGTTTCTTCTTTGGAATTTCAAAAAATCCGTGCCGCGGAATCTCACCAGCTCCCTCGCCAGAAAAAAAAACTATTGCTTCTGCTTTGCGGTTTAAGAACTGCGGTGAGCTTATAGAGAAAGAACATTTTGCGGGTGACGGAGCCTGCCGCTCAGAAGCAGAGTGCTTTCCAAATTAAGCTACCAACGAATTTTGTTGCCGCAACTTTGCCTTTCTTGACGTTCGCGTCACCTCTGTGGTAGATACGTCACATATATCGCCCCCTTGAGAAAGGGCTAGGAAGGAATCGTAGGTTTCCGGGTCAGCCGACAAACCACGCTTGAAGTAGGTCACTGCAGAAGAAGGAACTCGCTTAATTCCAGACGACGTGTGGAAGAAGCATCACGTATTTTTTTGAAGAATCCGAAGGCCAGGAGATTCATTTTATGTTCGAGCACCAATATAGTGGAACACACATTTTGCCAATAGCGGAACTCGAATTCGCACCCTTCTGCTCCGGAGCCGAATGCTTTTCCAACTAAGCTACACCGACGATGTTTATCCCCGCAACTTTGCCGCCTTGACATGTGCGTCATCTTTGCAATTGGCAAGTTACATAGCAATCGCCCATTCCTTATTTAGGATAGCTGCGGAACTATTTCACTTTCGTAGCGAAAATGATATGTAAACATTATATTAACTTGAACTCTTAATTGTTACTACAACTGCACGCTAGCTTAACTGAAGACTTTAAATTGTTTTTTTCTTTTATTGGGGGTTTAACGACAAACCGCCGGTAACTCAATGGGCTAATAGCAGTCGCCCGTCTTAAAATTAGGGATGCACCACGAGAAGGTGGGGTTGTACCTAAATTAGGGAAGGGGGACTCTTGGTTCCAGGGAAGGGAGAGAGCCAGTGCAGTAAGAAAAATACAATATCCATGCCTCACGGGAATCCAACCCGGACCCGTCTCGGACGAATGGGAAGTTGCATGAAAATCATCATATTAAAAAAATCTTAATTCTCCCTATAATAGCACAGTA
Source organism: Macrothele yani (assembly GCA_039090855.1). Classification (NCBI taxonomy): domain Eukaryota; kingdom Metazoa; phylum Arthropoda; class Arachnida; order Araneae; family Macrothelidae; genus Macrothele; species Macrothele yani. The sequence continues at coordinate 164,645,499 of CM077010.1, read as the reverse complement.
ATATATTTTGCTTTCTTCTTATCAGAAACTGAAATAATTATTTCTTGAATTTTTAAATATGTATTATTTTTGTAATTATATTGTACTATTGTTTATAGAAAAATATGCCGCAATGCACTGTACTAACTAAGAACACTGTTTTGTTAATACTGTAATACCATAAGATAGTGACATTGGAGTTGAAGAGCTTACAGAGTGCACTGGAATATAATACAATAGCAAAGAATATTTAATGCCTAACATAATATTAACTTGAACTATTAATTGTACTGCACGCTAGCTTAAATGAAGACTTTAATTTTTTTTTATTGGGGGTTTAGTGACAAACCGTCGGTAACTGGATGGGCTAATAGCCGTCGCCCGTCTCTAAATTAGGGATGCACCACGAGAAGGCGGGGTTGTACCTAAATTAGGGACGGGGGATTCTTGGTTCCAGGGAAGGGAGAGAGCCAGTGCAAGAAAAATGCATAAGATAGTGACCTCGGGGTTGAGGAGCTTCCAGAGTGCACTGGAATATAATACAATAAAGAGTTTCTCTCTTCATCATATTAAAAAAAATGTAATTCTCCCTATAATAGCACAGTAATATATTTTTCTTTCATCTTATCAGAAACTGAAATAATTATTTCCTGAATATTTAAATATGCATTATTTTTGTCATTATATCGTACTATTGTTTATAGAAAGATATGCCGCTATGCATTTTACTCCCTAAGATCACTGTTTTGTTGATACTGTAATACCATATAATAGTGACCTGGGGGTTGAGGAGCTTACAGAGTGCACTGAAATATAATACAATAGTAACGAATATTTAATGCCTCATTATAATGTATATCGATGCGAGTGTGACATTCCTCTCTCCTTAATCTGTTTTATCCAAGGATGTTCGTGTCTAACCAAATACGATGCCAAGTGTTTTAATTAACTTCAGACATATTTTTCTAGAGAGACGAAGCCGTTTTGCATCACGAAGAGGAATCTCTTCAAAAAAGAAAACGCGATTGAAATGTCATGAAATTATACTTTCTAATTCTTTGAAATTCTGTTCTTTCTTGAGCGATACAGAGAATGTCCACACGTTTTAAGAAAGATTTTCTTGCAACAAAATTAACGTTTAAAATAAAATTATTTCTTTCTTAAATGTTCTATCTGATAGCCCTTTCTCTTTATATAAACCTACATCTACATTTCCAAGATAACAGGGCATTTCTTAAATTTGGTGCTGGTATTTAATTTCACTAACCTTCCACTGCTTTTCATAGTCCAATCATTGTTTTAAGTCTGCGTTTAGAAAGCGCTCTTGGGGGCTTTGAAGGAATATATGAGCAAAATGAATAAACGTCCTTTTTTTTTTTTCACGAAATAAAGTGGTAGATTTGGATGTATAACTGGTAGCCTTATCTTGATGGAGTTCAACTCTTTGAAGGCTCTGTATATAAAGGAATTGTATTCTTCTTTGAATATATAGTTTAAAACATTATTTTGGTAATATGTAGAATTCATTTTAAAATTATTTTCAACATTTTCAACTTTTCCTAACTGTATTTTCCCACTGTGCGGGAAACCAGCAATAATCATGAATCCTTTACTGAAACTTTCTTTGGATTCTTGGAACTAAGTTTGTAAATCTTTTTCTGTCCTTTCGCGGTAGTGAATCTGCCCCTTTTTATGTTGCAGTCGTTTAGGTAGATCCATGCTTCATCAATAGTCGCAATAAATTTCCATCTGTTTCCGGCTTAGTGATTTTCATAAAAAAGTCGACACTGTGTACTGAGCTCAACCAAGTGCCTATACGCAAAAGTCGGTAAACATTATGTTTTTTTTTTTTTGTCTTTCAAATTCATGTCTTTGTTCATTACCTTGTTTACAGTTGATACAGATATTTGTAACGACTTACTCATTGTTCTTTGGGTCCGTGGATTTCTTTTTCTTGTTAAAAGCAATGCTTGACGATTACTCCTCTATTAATAATAATGTTGCTTAGTTTTACATTTAGAAATGCTAATTCCATTTCACAGCATTTCTTAATTACAGAAAACGAATATGCCTCTTCGTAAAAAGCAAAAAAATAAGTTTTATGTCCACAGCTTTTTTGCCGCCCCGGTGGCGCAGTGGTCTAAGCGATGGCCTCTGATCATTCGTCCGAACGGGGTCCGGGTTCGAATCCCGGTGAGGCATGGATGTTGTGTTTGTCTTATGGCACTGGCTCTCTCCCTTCCCTGGAACCAGTGACCCTAAATTAGGGACGGGCGACTGCTTATAGCCCATTGAGTTGCTCACGGTGGTCGTTAAACAACAAACACAGCTTGTTTACGTGCATCATTTTCTAGTAGACGATATTTAACTGCAGCGGATGTTTCTTTGGTGTTAATCTAGCACGTTGTTGCCAATTTCAAATCTTTGAACTTCTTTTATTTTCTGTAATTTCGTATTAGAAATGTTTTAAAAATGTGTGAACATCTTCTTTATTACTAAACGTTAACGACGACACAATGTATTCGGAAACCAATCACCTGTGGTGTTATTTAAAGAGCAGGAATTAAATCATTTGTTTTGTTTTTTTGTTTTTGCGTTCTGAATATCCACCATTATGATGCAAAGCAGAGTATACGTAATTAACAAGGCATCTGGTAATAATATTAACAGAACAGCGTGGAATTATCATATTTTCCCGAAGTGCAGCCCAACGCCTCTGCGCATCGCTTGCGCCGCATCCCGGAAAAGCATCGAGACGAGGTTGTGAAGGAGACGGACAAAGCGGAAGGCGGTGCATGCTTCCAGTTAAACCAATTAAAATTTGCCTGTTCGTATTCCAATTATTGCTTATCTTACTGAAGCGAAAGCAGCCTTTCATCAAGAGAATGACTCTTAGTCTTTTATTTTTCAAAGTTAAAAGCTTAAATCTCTAACTGAGGCGTGGTTTATGTAGTGAGAATGGTCGTGTTGCAAATTAATTTTGTTCTATTAATATGTCTCGTAAAAACAATTTCTATTCACTGTTCGGTAATTCAATTAAAGGCCATGTTCTTGCACTTGAAATAAAATTATCTGCGCCTCTATTCCTTTTAAGTATTAATTAATATTCAGACGCAATCGTAAAACATGAAGGGAAATACTCACGCGAAATAGTGGTTTATAATTATGGAAAGCAGACATAAGGTACTTCCTTACGCTTTCGTTTAGAAACGTACGTTCCTGAGTGTTTGGCCTCCAAGAATGAGTTTTGAATCGCCCTTAGAATTGATTAATAAATTGCAAAGGCCTGTAAAAATGTGAATGTGAAAGTGTATGATGTTTTTCCTTAAATAGCTGTTGGTTTACGTAGCTTGTTAGTTAGTTGATGTTCATACACACTGGTGTCAAAAATTAGTATCCGGAAGGCAATAGCGAGCAAATAATCCAAAGCTATCATTGCGGGCAAATAATCCAAAGCTATCATTGCGGGCAAATAATCCAAGGCACTGTTTTGGAGACCAGCTGATGTTCATACACACTATTGTCCCAAATTAGTGTCCGGAAGACAATAGCGAGCAAATAATCCAAAATAGTCGTAGCGGGCAAATAGTCCAAAACAGTCGTAGTGGACAAATAATCCAAAGCGATCATAGCGGGCAAATTATCCAAGACACCATTTTGGACACCAGTTGATGCTCGTACACACTGGTGTCAAGAATTAGTATCCGGAAAGCAATAGCTGGCAAATAATTCAAGAAACCATTTCGGACACTAGTTGATGTTCATACACACTGGTGTCCCAAATTAGTGTCCGAAAGACAATAGCAGGCAAATAATCCAAAGAGCTTTTAGCATGCAAATAACCCAGAGCGGTCATAGCGGGCAAGCTATCCAAGACACTATTTCGGACACCAGTTGATGTTCATACACACTGGTGTCCAAAATTAGTGTCCGGAAGGCAACAGCGGGCAAATAATCCAAGACACTATTTTGGACACCAGTTGATGTTCGTACACACCAGTGTCCATAATTATTGTTCAGAAAGCAATAGCAGGCAAGCAAATAATCCAAAACGGTCCATGAAATGTTACGATGTTCACAGGACATATGCAAATGGACACAAAAAACAAATGCTCACAGTGAAACTTGCGTATTATCATCAAAATTCAATATGTAAATTGAGTAACTTTCTTAAAGCCAACTGGAAACGCTAGTGACATTTCACGTTGACAGCACGTGTAAGAAGTGTTCCAGTGTGGCTTCAAATGCTTTCCTTATATCGCATACACATTTATTGAACGCTGCACGGTGGCTATTGGACAACTAAAAGCAGGCCAGTCTCAGGCCCAGGACTCAAAGGACTTCAATATCCAACCCAGAGTGGTTTCACGTTATGGCAGCAATTCAACAACACCGGTGAAGTGTCCCGATGGCTTAGCCATGATTGCCCTAGGAGTACGACACTTCGTAAGGGCCGTACGGCGTCAGAGGTCTCATACAGCTCGGCAATTACCTTCGAATTTCTCCGCTGTCACTGGGACCACGGTACCAAGTCAAACGATGTATCGAAAGCTTAATACAATTGACCTTTATATACCAGGAGACCAATGGTTTGTGTTCCGCTAATCGTATCTATCAGGAAAGCTGTCTTGAACTGGTGCAGGCAAATCGTTCCTGGAACCCAGATGAGTGCTCTGGTATTCCTTTTATTGACGACTTGAGGTTCAGTCTACAAACGAATTCTCGTCAGCATTTCATATGGAGGAAAAAGAACTCGTAATTGTCCTAATAACGTTAGCGAACGAGACTACTTCAGAGACGGCGGTCTGCTCCTATTGGATGCCATTATATTCACCGGCCACGCGCTATCACACAGTATGCCTCGTGTTCGCAGGAGGCATTGTAAACCCTGAACGCTCTAGAAAGGACATCCTCGAGCCCGATGTCAGACTTTTTCGGGAAGTTCTTAGGCTGACGTCAAACTTTTTCAGGGAGCTGTTAGCCCGATGTCAAACTTTTTCAGGAAGCTGTTATCCCGATGTCAAACTTTTTCACGAAGCTCTTAGGCCGATGTCACACTTTTTCGGGAAGCTCTTAGCCCGATGTCACACTTTTTCGGGAAGCTCTTAGCCCGATGTCACACTTTTTCGGGAAGCTCTTAGCCCGATGTCAAACTTTTTCGGGAAGCTCTTAGCCCGATGTCAGACTTTCTCGGGAAGATCTTAGCCCGATGTCAAACTTTTTCGGGAAGCTCTTTGCCCGATGTCAGACTTTCTCGGGAAGATCTTAGCCCGATGTCAAACTTTTTGGGAAGCGGTAAGCCCGATGTCAAACTTTTTTGGGAAGCGGTAAACCCGATGTCAAACTTTTTAGGGAAGCTCTTAGCTCGATGTCAGACTTTCTCAAGAAGCTGTTAGCCTGATGTCAGACTTTCTCGGGAAGCTGTTATCCCGATGTCAGACTTTCTCGAGAAGCTGTTAGCCTGATGTCACACTTTCTAGGGAAGCTATTAGCCCGATGTCAAACTTTTTTTCGGGATGCTGTTAGCCCTTGGTTCCTTTTAATGGATAATATTGCAATAGTTCTCTCCAGCATAGGGCAAGGCTTGTCGATGATTTCCTGCAGAGCGAGGATATTCGACGTATCGATTGGCCATTTAGACCTGACTCCTATAAAGCATACGTGTGATGATCTGGGACGACACTTAGCGCTAGCTGGTCAGTCACCTCTCTTAATCATTCCCCAGCTACGCACCACCTTCATCTAGGAACGGAAATACCTGGCTCCAGAGTTCAACAGCCTGGTGGTGAGTACGCGTCGTCGTTGTGGGATTTGTCCTTTCATAGAAGGGGATCTCGTGCCTTTTTAAGACATTTTTATGTTGCATTCGTATATCTCATATCTCACTTTGGTGACATTTGCGAATGTTATACCCACTATGGTAAAAATGTGTACATGATTGTTTGTTATAAAGTGTTTGTTACCCATATGCTAAAAATGCCTCAATTTGCTGTTATCTGTTTCCCTTTTCATCCCTGCGAATACCTTCGGTACCTCAATTTTGGACAAAAGAGTATTTTACTTTAATAATGATCACAACGGCCAGGATAAAAGAATCAGAACGTATATTTAACGAACTCTTCACTTTTATTGCTACACTCACGGGAAGATCAATTGGCCATCAATATAGACATCAATCCCACAATGATTATATTCTTTCGTCTATCACATAGATTTCAACAGCTTTTATATCAACGTTTTAGAATGTTTTCCAACAACTCTCCTGCATAACTCTCGTATCTATCTCGTGCATAATTCTAGACAACTCCAGCTCTATTCTAATACATACAGAGTGTGTTCAGAAAGTAACGCCTCCGTTTTTTTATATACAAGCCGAGTAAGTAGCAAGGTGTCAAACTGAAACAAAACAAGAACAATGCTCAGATTTTTATTTTTATTCACGTATTTTATTTTTCTAATTAGTTCCCCGCGCGCTCTATACAGATACTCCAATGTTTCATACGTTTTTTGAACCCATCTCTGTAAAAATCTTCGGGTTGTTCTCGGAATCATTTCCTTGTAGCAGCTTCAACATCTTCGTCACAGGTCAACTGAATTCCTTTCAGATGTCCCTTAAGAGCAGAAAACAATCAGAAGTTGAACGACGCCAAATCTGGGCTGTAAGGTGTTCAAAAACTTCAGACCCGATTTTCTCTGTGGCCTTTGAAGTGATAGCACTGGCGTAGGGATTGGCGTTTTCGTGTTTAGCAGTCATTAGCTTTTTTTCCCCACGCACGCTTATTCTTCCTTTAACTTTGTAAAGATATAGACGTAGCTCTCAGAGTTCAAAGTCGTATCTGGTACCATGTAGTCTTATGACTAATGCCTCCAAGTGCCTCCTGATGAATAATAAAGCCTCTAAATGGCTCCTGATGAATAATAATAATGCCTCTAAATGCCTCCTGATAAGTAATAATGCTTCTAAAATCCTCCTGATGAATAATAATGCTTCTAAATGTCTCCTGATGAATAATAATGCCTCTAAATACCTCCTGGTGAAACATAATGCCTTTAAATGCCTCTTGATGAATAATATTGCCTCTAAATGCTTTCTGATTAAACATAATGCCTCTAAATGCCGCCTGACGAACGACAATACCCCTAAATGTCTCCTGATGAATATAAATGCATCTAAATGCATCCTTATGAATAACAATGCCTCTAAATGCCTCCTGACGAACAATAATGCCTCTAAATGCCTCCTGAATAATAATAATAATAATAATAATAATGCTTCTAAATGCCTCCTGATACGTAATAATGTTTCTAAAGGCCTCCTGATGAATAATAATGCTTCTAAATGTATCCTGATGAAGAATACTGCCTCTAAATGCCTCCTGAGGAATAATAATGCCTCTAAATGCTTCCTCATTAAACATAATGCCTCTAAATGCCGCCTGACGAACAGCAATGCCTCTAAATGTCTCCTGATGAATAATAATGCATCTAAATGTCTCCTTATGAATAACAGTTCCTCTATATGCCTCCTGATAAACAATAATGCATCTATAGTCCCACCCAAAACACAATGAGCATACACTTACTGGCAGAAATTTGAGTTTTGAATTTTTTCTTTCGAGAAGAAGATGGGTGTCGGTATTCCAGCGATTAATTTTTCATTTTTGGGTCATAATGGTGAACTCAACTTTTATTACCAGTTACTTTGCTTTGGAGAAAATTGCTTCCATATTTTTCTTAGCGAGCAAGCAGCACACTTTGGCATGTTTCAAGTCTTGATTTCTTCATTTCAGTCGTTAGGTGACGCGGTACCCAATGAACACTCACTTTGTTGTATATTAAAAAGTTAACACTTTCATTGACACTGTTTCAACAGACATGCAGATTACCTCGTATGATTATCTGAGTTATTCTTCTATATTCCCTGATGAGTTCAGCGATATTTTTACCTGTTCAAATCGGAAGTTTAGATTACGGGACTCAAAATCCGTGGGTGGTCCTTTGCGGCTAACATTCCTCCACTGTCCTTTGATTTTCTTAACCAACAACGAATAGTGCTTATACTCAAAGTTCCAAAACCATGAACATCTACTAATATAGAGTGAATTTCTTTGGGAGGTATATTTTCAATAGTTAAGAACTATAACTGATCGCTGTTTGACATCCGTCGACACAGCTGAAAAACAGTAATCCATTTTAAACACAACTAAATACCAAATAATAGATACACGGAGTTCCGTGATGTAGTAAAATGAAGATAATGGCGCAAAAAAAATCGTTTCCCGTTTGATTGGTTGCAAGGCAACAAGTCATGCGCAAGACATTTGCGCTGAGGCATTATTTATCGAACAATCCTCGTACATTCAATCTAATAATTTTGTGCTGCTCTGACTCTCTATCAATTTTGCCGAATTGAAAAAACTCTTTGGGGAGGTAATATTTACGTAAAACAGACCTAAGGAAGATTTTCAGTAGAAAACCTTCAACCAGGAAGAACTAAATTTAGATAATAAAACTGAAACTCCAAAGGGATATTAAATAGAGGTACATGTCGCAAAAGACTTACATCAAAGTGAATCAATGAGAATAATAATAAATAATTCGGCAGCTGCGCTGCTGTAGTAGAAACTGCTCTATATTCTCATGTTAAACCCTACTCGATAAGCATTGAGTAAGTTTTGAGAATACTGCGCGTGCGCCTTGTAGTTTTATAGTATCAATATTATTTATGTTATTTCCGGTAACCTGAATATACCTAGCACAGCTGTGTATCATTTGCGTACGTTCTTCGCATTTAATTAATAGATATTATCCGGAAACAGAAGGGTACGTGGTTCTGTGCGGTTGTATTTAAAATGAAGTTTAAACTCCGTCAGTACATATTGCCATCACCATCTTTAACGAATGGTTCCGCTAAAAACAAAGTTACTTGTAGTGCCATTTGTAGCCAGTTAGATAACGTAAGTAAAGAACGGCAAGAATTAAACACGTCAATGACAAACCACCTTCGGTAAATACACACACAGGTCAATCAAATAGAATTTTTTATGAAATAGTAAACGTCTCTTACGCAGCGTACGTGCAAAATAGGTGGTCACGTGCACCACCACGTGATGTAGGCAACTATTTAAGACTGCTGTTCGTCAGTAATCCTTAGTTGTGTTGATCACAGTGCGAAAAGACAGTGGAACTTTTGGAGTCCGATAAAGGGTTCATTGTGGGTGCCTGTCTGGCTGGAGTGACGATTTTGAAAACAGCATAGTTGACTGGGTTTTCAACAGGCAAGGCCGCCCTCGTGAGGCAGTGGGCTAATGGCTGGCTGGCTTGTGGCCTTTCGTTCGAGATGTGCCCGGGTCGAATTCCTGTGAGGCATGGATGTTGTGTTTGTCTTACGGCGGTGGTTCTCTCTTTTCCCTGTAACCAGTGGCCCTAAATTAGGGATGGACGACTGCTTATAGATCATTGAGTTGCTCACGGTGGTCGTTAACCCCCCATTTTTTAAAACAAGTTAGTAAAATCATGGAATACATTGATTATGATATGCTTTCCAACATACCAGAAATCATTACTCAAGTTATTACTCAGGTTATGAAGATAATGGCTGTGGAATAAATCTCGCTCCTGTGCCCTGACCTTTGACCCCGTTTCTATCAATATACCTCCGGAACAACAAGAAGAAGTTTTGTCGCAATCGATGCATTTTTACGTACGTTATGACGCATAAGGGTGATGGAATGGATCCCGCTCCTATGTCCTGACCTTTGGCCCTATTTTGTTCATTTTCAATAGGGTTCGTCCCCAGGTTGTCCCCTACCACATACTAAACTTTCATCGAAATCGAACCATTTTTACGCGAGTTATCGTGCGGAGAGACGGACAGACGGACAAAGCTGGAGCACATACGCTTCTTCAGCCTACGGTTGGAAAGCTTAAAAAAGGCGAGGCATGACGGGTGTTTAATCGGTGAAAAAGGTAAGCTACATTGCTTGTTTAAGAGGCGCGACTGCGGCGCGTCGGCAATCTGTCAGAAACGAGATCGCCGTCGTCTGAGAAGGTTTGTACCGTGAAACAGCACTTCCTGTTTGAGGCAATTGACCAAAACATTCAATGAAGGCTGTTTCCGATCCATATCTCAGCTAACTATGCGTATAGATTTGAAGGGGATCGACATTAGCTTCTGGTATTGTTTAAGTATTGAGTCATGCACATTGGCTTCTGGTATTGTTACACATTGGCTTCTGGTATTGTTTAAGTATTGAGTCATTGGCTTCTGGTATTGTTTAAGTATTGAGTCATGCGACTGCGGCGCGTCGGCAATCTGTCAGAAACGAGATCGCCGTCGTCTGAGAAGGTTTGTACCGTGAAACAGCACTTCCTGTTTGCGGCAATTGACCGAAACATTCAATGAAGGCTGTTTCCGATCCATATCTCAGCTAACTATGCGTATAGATTTGAAGAGGATCGACATTGGTTGTCGTATGCCTATACAAAAACTACTGATTTTTGCGATGAACTGGAAATTTCTTCTTCAGTGGTGTGAGGAACACCGTGACTAGTCACTGGAAGACTGGAAAAAAGTCATGTGGTCCGACGAGTCGAGGTACACCTAGTTTTGTACCGATGGTTGGCAGAGAGTTGTGCCGGAGCTCCGCAATGAGCCCAGATTGACTTATACACGCAACTCAAGGTTTTGGAGGTGGTGTCATGGTGCGGGGCGCGTTCTGTTGATGCATAATATGTCCTCTGATGTTGCTGGAGGATGGTTGAGTGTCCTTCGAGGAGTATTTGAACATATAGTTGTCAATCAAGTCCATCCTCCAATTTTCATTTTTTGTCCAGCAGGTGTAGTTGTTTCATAGACTATGATGCCACTGCCTGTCGCCCAAGATGTGTTCCGCACTAGTACAACGAGCATTATAGCGATTTTCATCAGCCACCACAAAGTCCGGATCTAAACAGCGATGAGAATGTGTGGGACATGTAATAGAAACAGATATGGAGCAAAGTGCTCTTTGCCGCCTCGGTGGCGCAGTGGTCTAAGGCGCTGGCCTCTGATCATTCGTCCGTAAGGGGTCCGGGTTCGAATCCCGGTCAGGCATGGATGTTGTGTTTGTCTTACGGCACTGGCTCTCTCCCTTCCCTGGAACCAGTGACCCTAAAATAGGGACGGGCGACTGCTTATAGCCCATTGAGTTGCTCACGGTGGTCGTTAAACCTCCAATCAAAAAAAAAAAAAGTGCTCTTTCCTCAAATCTGATCTTGTTAAAGGATTATCTCGTAAACGTCTGATACATTCCAGAAGTAGATGCATTCCAATACCTCGTGGAATCTGTGAAATGCCGAATTGAAAAAACTCGCACATGTGTTGTTGTAATTTGGGTTAAAACAGGTCCAACCCGGTATTGAATAAAAGTTTTTATTTCAGTGACCGGTATGTGTAGGTAAGTAAAAAATGATTCAGCGAATGATATCTTTCTTTACTGGTGTAGTTTCAATGAAAATTATTGATGTTGTCCAAAAACAGTTACAATCACATCAATAAAGAACTCCACGTGAGTGAAGAATGATGATTGGTATCGACTACGGTAAAGAATGACACTTGGTAACTAGAACAGCAAATAATCATTCTGTTAACGACTACTTCTTTTGATTAAAACATTCTAATAAAAATTTGAGAATGAGTCTTCGCAATCCTATTAATAATGAACGTTTCGGATGCAGAATATTTTACGTACTGGAGGGATATCAATAGAGTTCAGTTTTCATCACTAGAGAATGAGGAGTGGAAACAAGATGAACCAAAAATGATTTGGTCCCAAAGACTACTTTCATAGCTGAACAGATTTCAATGAAAATTGGTAAAGGTATCTAGATACCAGAACAGTTAAGAGTTATTCGGCAAACGAATATTTTCTTTATAGTGAAATGAAATAAAAACTTCCCCGTCTTGGTACGATATTTAATAAAATATGAAACTATTTACAGATTAAAATACCCCACTAGCACTCTAGCACTTTCGGGGCAACATTCACCCCATCATTAGGTGGAACAGAGGGGTAATTCAGCACAAGCTTAGCTTTTTATAGGAGTGCAGCGATGCACTGTGGGTCTTGAGAATCTTGAGTGTCGTGTGGGTCGTGACTGTTGCCATTACATCGGAACAAAAGATACAATTCCCAAACAGTAATTTCACATAATATAGAAATTTTGTTACAAGTGAAGGTTATTGTCATATTAATAAATTGTTGGTAATATTTAATTTATTACTACTGTAATTTAAAGTTCAAGTTGGTAATATGATCTTTCCAAATTTTTGAAATGTCCTTAGGTGTGTAGTCATTGCAGAATTTGTTCCCCATGGCTTCGATATACATGCTTTCAGCAAAATGCAGCGAGTGTGTGTACATTGGAGTGTTGATTAGTTTAATGTTCGCCCAGTCTGGTTGTAGTATTTCATTAACGACATTCCTTGATAATGCCGTGTTGTTACTACTGGTTCAGATATCGTATTTATTTTCATAGACACGGGTACCCAAGCCCCTACTTGTCGAGCCTATATAATTGCTGACGTGTTCTCCTGTAGTAGGGTCCAGTAGTGGAATATTGTATACCCCCCATTTGCTCATGATATCAGTTGTTCCTCGATCTTTTTTAACAGATGATAGAAGGTCTCGTGATCGGGTGCCAAACTGTATATTATGCTGTGAGCAAATACGAGATAGTGCATTGTTGATATGGAGGTGTTGATCCAATGCTCCCACGTACCGTTTATTAGGCCTCGGGTCTTGCTTCAGATTAATGGTCCGTTCATTTAGTATTCTGTTATATAATTTGTTAACCATCATCCTTGGGTATCCATGTTTATCCGCCAATTTGAAAATGAACTTAATCTCAGGCTGTAAATGGCCATCGTTTGAAGAATGCGTGAAGGCTCTTCTAATAAGAAAATTGATAGCAGATAATTTTGGGGGGATTGGTTGTGAGGAGTTAAACGGGATAAGTCTATTACAATCAGTTGGTTTTCGATAAAAACAAAAACACAGAGAATTAGTATTTGGATCACGAATTATGCGAAAATCCAAGAAAGGCAAAGAGAGATTAGGTTCTAGTTCTATCGTGAGCCCGATAGTAGGAAATACTAACGAAAGTGCGTCGGCGAATTGATTTAAGTCATCCTTTGATTGAGGCCAGAACACAAGGATGTCGTCGACGTACCTAAGGTAAAGACTGGGAACTAAAGGAAATTCATTGAGAATTTTGTTTTCAATGTATTGTAGCAGAATTTCGGCCAACACTGCGGAAAGTGGGGAGCCCTTGGGTGAGCCTTCAGTTTACAAATAGATTCTGTCATGCCGTTTAACTAAACGAAGTGCGTTCATAATGGCAGAAATTTCGGAAGTGGGAGCATTAATATCAGCGAGTTTGGCCTCAATGATACGATGAGTAGCGTCCACAGGTACGTTAGGGCACAGTGAAACCACATCTGGGGAGGCTAGTATGAAAGGGCCAGTATGTGGCTGAATCATTCTGATCCTTTCTATTGCCCTTGTGGAGCTTTTGATAGAATAAGAGGAGCTCTCAGCTAACTTAGCTAAATATAAGGCAAGAGCTTTTACAAGTGGTCGGGTTGATTTTAACAAATCTCAGAGAATGAGAACCGATAAGATCAGTAAAAATAATATTACTAATTACTGTTTTCTTTAACAAAGTATTTTCAATGAGAATTAGTACCCATCAGTAGAGAATATGAAGTGGTAAGCATATTAAAACAGAAAATTCGACAAGCGCCCACTTTCTTTGCTTAGCCAATATCAACGGACATTACAGAACAAGATTTGGTAATAACATTAGTAACGAATGATTCGGCTAACTAATATTTTCTTTACAAAGGAGATTTCCAAATCAGTTGGTAATAAGGACTGGTAATTAGGCAAGTCGAGAATGTTTCATCGAAAATGCTTTTCATACTGAAATGGTTCCAATAAAATTTAAGAGAAAAAGGACTGATAAAAAAGGATAACAAAAATATTTCTGATGACACCTACCTTCTCTGCTTAACTGATTTAAACGAAATTTGGGTACCATTCGGTTAATGATTATTTTTTTAACTGAACGGATTTGGATGAAGATTATTTCATTTTTTGTATACTGTCAGAGGGTTTAACACTCACCATGAAAACCTCTGAGAGCTTATAGACAGTTCCTCGACTCTGATTTAAGGCCACTTGTTCCTGGGAAGGGAGAGAGCCTGCGCCACCGGATAAACACGCCAGGCATGTCTCCTCTGGGACTCCAACCGGAGCCCGTCTTAGACGAATGATCAGAAAGCAGCGCATCAGACCGCTCAAGAACTGGCTGGGCGAAAATTAGTTAGCATCAGAAGCGAGTTAGATCTGGTAAACACAATAATACAGAATGATCCGCAGAATTGATACTTTCATCACTGATTTCAATGAAAAGTCTTGAATAGAGATAATTCATCTGATCAGAAAAGAATGATTCGGCCAACGGCTATTCTGTTTACTCAATGAACTGATGTCAATGAAATTTAATCCGTATCTGTAGAGAGTGCGGACTTGTAATCGTATCAGTAAACATTTTTTCCTCAAAGGACTGTTTTTGTTTTGTTTGTTTTTGATTGAAGGTTTAATGACCACTGTGAGCAACTCAATGGACTGTAAGCAGTCGCCCGTCTCTAATTTAGGGTCACTGGCTCCAGGGAAGGGAGACAGCCAGGGCCGTAAGACAAACACAACATCCATGCCTCACCGGAATTCGAACCCAGACCCAGAAGTGATTCGGGTGAAAATCAGTCCATTCATGGAGTGGTAACCAGTTTAGCAGACAATATTTCGACGTGCGACTGCTTCCATTATTCAAATAATATCTGTGTAAATTAGGGAACGAAATATGCCAATCATATCACTAAAGAACGATTCGACTGAAGAATATTTCCTTTAAGAAAGTGATTTGCATAAAATATTAGCTCCCATCAAATGAAAACGAGAACGGGTAACTAGATCAGAAAAGAATGAGTTGACGAATGACTGTTTCTTTTTCCGAAGTGATTTCCATGAACATTAGTACACTTCCGTAGAGGAGAACGAGGACTGGGAACCAGTTCAGAAAAGAACTATAATACAGAGGGTGAGTCCAAAGTTTTCAATATTTGGATCACTTTATGTCTTCATGCATACCTTTACGACGAAAGCTGACTAGCATTGAAAGTATTGGCCGTCGTGTTGCACCGTCCTTAGCCATCTGTCTGCCAGTTCTTCGATTCCACGGCGATACCAGTTTTTGTCTTTTGAAGCGCAGAACTCTTTCACCCCAGCTGCTACCTTCTCCTGGTTATTTAAGTGCCTTCCGCGAAGGAAGTGGGCCATGGACCGGAACAAGTAATAATCCGACGGGGCAAGGTCCGGACTATATGCTGGGTGAGGCTTCAGTTCGATGACCTCAAGTTCCTGACGTTTTTCCCGGGTCGTTCACGTGATATGGGGCCGAGCGATGTCCTGCTGTAGGAGAGCTCGCTTTCTGTTCACCACTGCAGGGTACGTCTCCTCCAAAATGGCATACGTCCGCTCCAGCTGTTCAGAGTAGAGGTTGGCGTTGATGGTCCGACCGTCTGGAATAAATCCGTAATGGATTATCCCCTCGAAATTCCACCAGACGCAGAGCATCACCTTGTGCTTGAAGCACCCAAGTTTGGAAATAGGTTCTGGAAGCTGGCCCGGAATCAACCACTGCTTTTGTGTGTTAGGATCACGGAAATAGACCCGCTTTTCATCGCACGTAATAATTCTCTTGAAAAAACTAGATGTTTCGTGCACACTTCCACTCGGCGGTTTGCTTCAGCTGGCGTCAGTTCGTGAGGGACAATGCGACAGCTCCTGTAGACCTTGCCGAGGTCCGAAAGGTGACGAATCGCGGTGGTCTGTGATATGCCCAACTTGCCTGATCATCTCCGAGTGCTGGTTGTCGAATTTGCCTCTACGGCCTGGCGCATGGCCTCCGAATCCACGGTTCGCGGCCTGCCTGACCTTGGCTGATCGTCAAGGTTGCTGTCACCTGAGCGAAATCTCTTGAACCATGTGGTTGCGGTGCGGTGGTCCACGGAACCTTCCCCATTCGCATGACAAATGTTTCGTGTTGCTTCAGCAGCGTTATGACAGAGTTCAAACTCGTAAAGCAAGATTTCCCTAATTAGCCGGTTCTGGCTGTTCATCTATTAGGCATCCCAACCACTGACAGAACGACGACATGCAATGTTGTTCACAGCAACGACTACCACTTTATATCCCTTTCGACTGACTGACTGCAGCGCTCAGCTTGAACAAGTTTAAACACGTGACATACCCGCCACAGCACATGCGTTTACGCAAATATTGCAAAAGTTTCGACTCACGCTCCGTGTTTCGCATACAACTACTTTCTCCACTGAAGTGGTTTGGATGAAAAGTAGTCCTCATCAGTAGAGAACGGTAACTATATCACTAGTAACTATATCACTGAACGATGAATTATTAGGCAAACGATTACCTTGTTTACTGGTGTAATTTCGATGTAGTGTTTTCCGCATTAGTACAGACGAGGTGTTTTCTGCCTCAGTACAGAATGCAGATTTAACTACATTAGTGAAAACTATTCTGCGAATGATTACTTCCTTTCATGGTGAAATTTCAATGTGTCCACATCAATATAAGAAAATGGTTGCTAACTACATCACGACTAAGCGAACTGCTTCCCATTAAAATTTCTAAGCACTGATAGAGAACGACGTCTGAAAGGAGTATAAGTGAACGTCTACACCTACATGTATAGTACATTCTCTTATGCTTATAGAAATCTTGTTTAACGCTTAAATTATTCACTACAACTGTTTTAGAGAATATTAAATCAGTGACGCATTTACTCATCATAAAATGTCGCAATTATAAAATTCTGTTAAATAAAATGCCGTCAAACCAAATTCTCATTGAGATAGATGAAATTATTCTTATAAGGTGTGGTGATGCAAAATACAACTAAAACATGAAATGTTTGTATTAAAAATTTTGAATCCTTTATTTATGATTTAAATTTAAACCAGCATATGCGAATTCTAAAGGAATCTAAGATGGTATTGACATCCCGGCAACAACACCGTGACCCGTGATGTACTTCCTGGTACTACTAATGACTTTTAAATTCTGTCTCATCAAATCAAGATAAACACACTTCGACTTTTGAATTCTGTTTCATCGTCCCGAGATAAAGGTACTTAAGGGCTAAAAGAAAAACCTTACCAAATTAATATTATTCCGCTAACTTTGAGTGTCGTCCACAACTGCATAGATATCAACAAAAGAAATTACTTTCGCGCTGTTTCGGGAATGCTACAAAAGAGAATTTGCGAAGGTCAGTTGTTCCGATCGAAACCTTTCCTTTGTCTTAATTAATCGGCGTCATGCTCCTTCAGTCGTTGCTGCGTAAATTAGATTTCTACTAATTACCAATCCTGAATCGCTTTTCGGAGCATGTCTTTGTGGCAAAAGGATGCTTGTAAGCTTTTCCGAATCGTCTTTTTCGGACTTCTGTTGCTCCTAAGTGGTAAAACCGAAAATCCAAGGCTGCTCTCAGTATGGCATGTCGTTGCTGTTATGTTAGTGTGCACCAACACATTGTTGCAGCGCTCTGCTCAGATATGTTAATTACTTTTCTTTCTAAATAAATCTTACCTGCGTCATTATTAATTAATAAGTTAAATTCCACAATGCAAAGTTTATATTATATGATATGATATTATATTATATTATATTATATTATATTATATTATATTATATTATATTATATTATATTATATTATATTATATTATTAGATAAATTTGTCTAGCAAAAGCGAAAGCTTTTAAACTATACAGCATTTATTTCCAGAACCAAGACTTCTTTTTGAAGGAACAATGAGTATGCAGTTATCTTCGCTTTTCTGTATCTTCTTGTGTTTTCTTTAGACTTGTTTAATTGAGTGAACTAAAATTGCCCCTGAAAAGTGAAAACTGCCCATACACTTGTTTTTTTTTTCTCATTTTCGTTTCTAAAGGGAAAATTTTATGATAACTCTGGCAGTGTGTAGCAAAGCAGTAAGTTCTACATCCACGGGATGACTTTGCCTAAGGGTAATGTCCATGTCCAGCAGCTGTCATTATGCGACGGTTCTGTAGCCTGATTTCATGCAATCAGATTTGCATGAAACATTTACATTTATGGTCTTGGAGTGTATACACTCATGACATTTAAATTCTATGGTCTTGGAGTTTATAGAGCAAAAAAAGTTGATAGCACCTATCCTTGTTCATCAGCGACAGGTAACGTTCTTACTGCAGTAGTGATGTGCGAAATAACAGAATTTAGTGAATGCTTCCAAGTTACTAAACGACTTTCTTCAATAGTTAAGTGAGAAATTAACAGAAATTTCGAAACCGATTTTTCCAGCAAAAAATAATTTGGCAATGATCGGAATACAAGTAGGCCAAACAATATCTGAAAATATAAGTTCATCTATCCCTTTCATGCATTGCATAGCCTACCTTCTAAGTTAAAAACTAATTAAAATATAAAATGATTAATACCAATACAGCCATTAAACAAAACAATTCATATTGAATCTAATACAGCAAATCATATATTGAAGTCGTTACTGAATAAACGTGAGAATATTACGTACGCTTCAACTTGCCGTGACGGTAGATGCATATCCTACATTAGACATACTAAAAGATAAAACTGCATTAGCTGCACTGAACATATTTGAGATAACTTCTAGCCTCTGTAGGTCCACATCGTTTGAGAAGGAGTTTTGCATCTCCAGATTTCTGAAGAGCTATCAAGCTTAACAGCCATGCTGATAGAAAGACATTTTAAGTATTGTCACTAACTACTGTTCTATTCAAAAAAGAAGCTTCTGAAAAGCTGCTGATAGTTTGAAAATGACAAATTTACATGATTGGAACATCAGTCTTTCGGTGTTTGATTCGGAGTTTATCAACCACCATTTGCAACTCTTATGGACATGAGCAATTTTCCGTTCCTAGTTAAGGACCAACGGTTAGAGTGGGGCTTAACGTTGATTTTCCTGTCATAGTGAAAACGGTGACAGTTCCAGGGGAATGACGATGACTTTAAATGGTCACGAAATCACTGTTTACGACAACGGGGACAGAGGTGTAAGACGGCCGGAACAGCGGTTCACAATATTACTTGTAACAATGACAAAATCATTGTTTACTACAGGGTGGCGCAGCAATAACGGAATGGCGATTCATCGTCTCGCTTGCAACAGGGACAAAATCCAAAATCGCTGTTACAATCGGCTCGCTTTGAATCCTTTGTGTAAGAGCAAGACGAAAACCAAAACAAAATCCCTCTTAAGCGTGGGAAAAAGGGGAAACCTAAAAAAGCTTCCATCACTAGGGACCACTAGGATGTTTCAACATAAACGGAGACAAACTGTTTAGGTATGGTGACATGGCAACCGAATCTATGACATACCAGTGATTTGTGACCCCAAGTATTGCTCGGACACGGCTACCGGTGACATTCTTCTCCGCGACCTGTTTATTTTAGTCACAGGTCCTAACGGCGATAGGGAGTTTTCACTAACGGTGACAAAGTAACAGTGTCCTCCCTATCTTTGCTGAAGGTTATAGGGAAAGAAAAACGGTATGCACCTTAGGACAAACGCACCATCCATGTTTCATCTAAAACTAGAACCTGGGAACAACTTGGGCGACTAGCCAAAAGCCAAGGCCTCTAACCACTCGGGCACCGGGACTGCGAATATTCATAGTTGCCTTTGAAATGAAGAAATTAGAATGTTCATCATTTCCAAAGGCATTTCATTTTTCACTCTTATTGCCTTTCGGGGTATGAAGTGACAGCGCAAACATCACTCATAATAAACGTTATAATATTTTAATTTTTTACCCGTTTATTCATCATATACCTCTAGTGAAATTGATCATCATTGTGCTAGAGGTTCTGGAGGGCATATATAGATTTTTCAAAATACAAGGCTATTGAAAATGATTGTCCGGGTTTCAGTACTTGTTTGTGGGGAGTGCGTTCAACATAAGAGAATTATAGCCCTAATGGTATATAGTGAAACCCATAGAGTTTGTTTTTTTCGAGCCTCCTGCCATTCATTAGCCTACTGGTGTGCCCGCTAGACGGAGTGTGACGGTCAGGAGAACACTTTTTGCGTGTGTCGAGCTTCATCAAAGTCAGTCCGTTTCCGTTGTCCAGCGGCACTTCCGCTCGAACTTTGGAAAGGATTCGCTCTCCGACCGCTGAAATGATACGCCGTGTATGGGAGGAAATGGACTTCTGGGTAGATGTATGCAAAATTACAAAAGGCGCTCATATTGAGCATTTATAAGGTACAGAACAAAACTTTACATAAATTTATATTCCAAGACAAGTGTAGTACGTGCAACGATGTTTTAAAACCCCGACAATCGTTTTGAATAGTCCTGTAAATGTTTGGATGGAAATTGGCAACTAGGTCAGCTTAGCGTTGTGGCAACACATCTTAAAAGATATGAAGCCATTTATATGTCAAGATATCATTTCATTTTAACTCACTGAAACAGAAAAGAACTGTTTTGGATCTGTTTAGATGAGCACATTAATGGTTTAGGCATGTGTACACAACTTCAAACAGTCGGGAATATACACTATATTAACAAAAGCCACCGGACACCCCTTCAAAAAAATGAGGGGATCCGCTGCATTACGAAGGTGCGCGCTACAACTGCAAACGGTATAAAAACAAGCCTGACACTGACCCCGATCATATTGCACTGTAAGGTTGAGTGAAAATGTCGCGACGGGAGAGAACTGACTTTGAGAATGGAAAGATTGTTGAGTGTTATATTAGTGGGTTATCTATAAGAGAAACCGAGAGGCGTTTAAACATTCCCAAGTCAACTATTCTGGATGTACTGAATGAGTGGAAGATACATGGCGTGCCTGAAGGAGCAAAACGTACGTACCGGCAGACCAAAAAAATCAGTGATAAAGGATTTCGAAGCCTCAGGAGAGTCGTTAAAGCTAATCGACGGAGTGCTGCACAAAACCTCAGTGTACTGGTCAGTAAATATGCTGGAACTTTGGTATGTTTACGTACCATTCTCAGAGAACTTCCTACCATGGGTTACCGTGGTCGTGCGGCTGCTCATAAGCCTTTGATCTCCATTCGGAATGCTACTCGTCGTTTAGCATGATGTAAAGAACATTTATCGTGGACCGTTGATCAATGAAAACGGGTCCTATGGACTGATGAATTCAGATACACGATCCATCCGTCTGATGACCGTGTGTGGTTATGGCAGCAGCCGGGAAAACACTATTTAGCACAGTATACTGTTCCTACGGTCAAGTTTGGAATTGGCAGTGTACTCGTGTGTGAGGTGTTTTTCATGGTATGGTCCCGGCCCATTGGTTATTGTGGACAAACCTGTTAACCAGCACGTCCACCTCGATATTCTGGACAATTATGCCCTACCAACTCTGTGGCAATGCTATGGAGCCGAGTCTTGTTGGTACTAGTAGGATAATGCACCAAGCCATAAACCAAAGGCTGTTACGGCGTGGTTTAACAATAATTCCATATCGTGTGTTGACTAGCCAGCACAGAGCCCTGATCTTAATCCCATTGAGCATGTATGGGATTAATTAGAGCGCCACATATGAAGTTTGGAAACAAGGCTTACTACTAAGCAACTGTTAGCGGCAGCATTATGTACTGAATTCAAGCGCATACCTATCGCTGTGTTCCAAAACCTTGTCGAAAGTATGCCTCGAAGGGTCAGTGCATGAATTAAGGCCAAAGGTGGGCCGACACCGTAGTAATGTATGCTAATAAATGCTATGTTGTGTTTCTTTTCTAGGTGACCGGTGACTTTTGTCAATATAGTGTATGTACCACGAAATCAAAAGTTTGTCCTGTTTGTATTTTAAAGGTATAATGATGGCAAGAAGCTATGAACGTTTCGAGGACAGAAACTCTCTAACACAAGACTTCACATTCCACCATTAAAGCGAAGTGGTCTAAAGAGATAAATGGTAGTCATATGGGGCAAAATACTGACCATGTGGAGGATGGAATAGGATCGTAAACCCTTCTAATTCCTGTAGCTTTCGCCAGGCGACCCTGGAGGTGTTTCTTGGGCACTTTCCACTTGCCTCAATGCTCGCTTCTGGGTAGCGTTCGAGCAGAGGGTATCATGAACCCGCTGCAGTTGTTAGTCATAGAGGTTCCCGTCTACAACCTGACCGTCTAGCATAAATTCTTAGTTGTCCGCACAACTCCACTAATTGACTATCCTCTGGGACCGCAATCTTTCCACAGCTGGCTGTACTTCCTGGTCTTGCCTCAGCCTATAATGGTTCCTAGTTGTGGGATAACTTAAGAATATCCTCTTTTCATCTCCTGTGACGACACGACGTCAAAACTTACGGTCTTGTAAATTTTACAGGAATCTGAAACAGAGAGCGGCATGTTGTTCTGCCTGTTGGGGTGTCAATCCATGCGAAACCATTCGATGGCGCTTGAAGGAGAAATCAAGATGGTGCACCTGAGGAACGATGGTAGATTCGGAAAACATAACCTCGTCTGCATGTAGTTGTGTACATGTACCGGGATTCGCTGTCATACCCTCGATCAGGGTGCAGTGTTTGCGGTCGTCGGCCATCCTGACCTCGGCTTGTCTTAGAGATCGATGTTCGCAGCACTGAAACTCCGGAACCACATAAGTGCAGTGCTGCTGTTCACTGTTTCCTTGTCTTCAGGAAACAGTGGACAGTAACCTTCAACTGCCTAAATTCTTCTCGTGCTGTTGCTGTGATTAACCTTTTTTAATAACGGCGAGGAAGAACCCCAACAGCACGCTTATCGGCCTCCATCCTCTGTTCATTTGTTACAGTAATGTGGCTTCGCGCCTACCGAAGTGATCAACGTTCGTGACTGCCACGGAGAAGACCTCAGGTTCGATCATAGGCGGGTACGAACGCTCGAACCAATAAATATCCGCCGTGCTTCGGATAGGCACGTTACGCCATCGGTCCCCATGTACTGCCCCCCTTCCCCGGTAATAAATAAGGGCGTCTTCTCTCCCTTTCTACCTCACTTCTGTGTCACTTTCCTATCGGGTGCTCTAGCCCAAATCTCCTAGCTTCCTATTTCTAAGGGTTGTTTAAGACCTGAGGTTATACACTCCCTTCCTAAAATCCTCTACGTAAGACCTGATCTTATCTTCGCGCCAAATGCACGTAATTTGCCTCGTGTATTTTACGTCAGCGCTGTACCCAGTCAGCGCTGGCGCTCATTTCGCACAGAAATAGAAAACAAACATTAGTGCGAAAAATTGTGGAAACCTTTTCGAAAATTCGTATTTCAGTCTTTTTTAGAATAATTTATAAAATTATATATCATTAGAAAGATAACTTAACGCTGCACACATTCTTAAAAAATTGCATTTTAAATGAAGTTATGAACAGTAAACCACGATAAAGTATATTTTATAACTTTTCACCATTTCGGTTAGTTACATAGTCGGCAAACCTTTTGATGCAATTACAGCCTTACAACGGCGTTCTGGCCGCCCCGGTGGCGCAGTGGTCTAAGGCACTGGCCTCTGATCATTCGTCCGTAAGGGGTCCGGGTTCGAATCCCGGTCTGGCATGGATGTTGTGTTTGTCTTACGGCACTGGCTCTCTCCCTTCCCTGGAACCAGTGACCCTAAATTAGGGACGGGCGACTGCTTATAGCCCATTGAGTTGCTCACGGTGGTCGTTAAACCTCCAATAAAAAAAAAAAAAAAAAACGGCGTTCTGTGGAGTTAACCAAGCCTTTTATTTCATCAGGTGTTATAACGTGAAACCAAGATTGCATGATTGCTTCTATAAATTGTGCTTGGTTGCTGTAATCGGCTCCACAGATTTTATATGGTATTTAGGTCGGAGACCTGGCCATTACAACAGTGTAATATGATTTTTCTGAAAACTCTTTTTGCACACAGCAGCAACATATCAAGGTGCTATATATAGGCAGTTTTTTTTCCTGGGAAAGATCACATGCCGAAGGTTTCAATTTTTGCTCAAGTATATCAATGATGTATTTTTTGAACATTTAAAGTACCATTAATCATATCAATTCTGCCCACACCTTTTGCTGTAATACAAACCCAGATCAAAACACTAACTAGATGCTTCATAGTAGCTGTAATGCAGTCAATCAGCAAATTTCCATTTTTAGCACGTCTTTTGTAAAAAAAAGTCGTTCTTATGTTATCGGTTTATCCGTCCATCTGTAGACACGATATCTCTGCAACTAATAGTTCGATTTGAAAAATTATCTTTGCATTAGGAAGCTTGAAATGTGTGATTTATGATCCTTTATTTCGTTTTCTTTTTTTTTTTTTTTTACGATGCAAAATTTCGCAGCTAGAGGGCATAAATGCAGATGATATCGAATTCAAAACACATTCTAACCCATATATGTATTTGCTTCTAAACAACCAATTCAAAAAAAGTCTTTACTTTTGCATTCCATTTAGGTTACAGATTATTTTAGGCATTGTCACTTTTCTAAGTTACGCATATATTCTCCGCTAGGGGGAGTAAAAGTAAATTGCTTTTCCCCAAATATATCTGCTTCTAAAACTCCAAATTTGAAAAATGTTTCCTTCAGCGGATATAGCTCGTGATGGGAAATATTTTGCATATAATTTCTAATTTCTGTTATAAAATGGTTTGGCCACCAGGGGGCGTAAGAGTTTATTTCTGCTTCTAGTGTATTTGCAGCAAAATCTGAGCTTCTAAAATCTCGATTGAAAAAATTATTCCGTAGGCCGATACTACACACGTAGACAAACCTTTTCGGAATATTTTCTTCTTAAAATAATGCACGTTTTTCCACCATGGGGCGTAGATGTATATCTTGTTTTTGTCAATATTTCTGCTTGTAATGATCCGATTTGAAAAATGTCTTCTTTGTTCGGCAGAGTTTCCGGTGCGACATGTTTCTAATATAATTTCAAAATTTTCAAATAATTCATTGACTTTCCGCTAGGGGGACTAAAGGTAAATTGCGCTTTCCCCGATATCTCTGCTTCTAAAACTCCGATTTTAAAAAAAATTCCAGCACCGGATACAGCTCCTGGTGGAAATTTTTTTATTGTAATTTCTAATTTTTTTATAAAATATGATTTGGTCACTAGGGGGCGTAAACGTTAAATTTCTGCTTCTAGTGTATTTTCAGCAAAATCTCAGCTTCTGAAAGCCCGATTGAAAACATTATTTCGTGGACCGATTCCGTACCTGTCGATAAACATTTGAGAGTATTTTCATCTTCAAATAATGCATGGTTTCTCCATCAGAAGGCGTAGATGTCTATCTTATTTCTGTTAATATCGCT
This sequence comes from Macrothele yani, assembly GCA_039090855.1. Classification (NCBI taxonomy): domain Eukaryota; kingdom Metazoa; phylum Arthropoda; class Arachnida; order Araneae; family Macrothelidae; genus Macrothele; species Macrothele yani. The sequence continues at coordinate 164,620,067 of CM077010.1, read as the reverse complement.
GCCTCTAAAAGTCAGATTTGAAAAATTCCTTCTTTGTTAGATAGCGTATCCGATGTATAATATTTCTCATATAAGTTCAAATTTTTCAAGTAATGCATAAATTTTGAGCTAATGGGCGTAAAGGTAAATTGGGTTTTCCTCAATATCTCTGCTCCTAAAACTCCGATTTGAAAAAATCGTTCTGCACCGGATACAGCTCCTGATAGGAAATTCTCAGTATATAATTTCTAATATTTGATAAAGAATGATTTGGACACCAGGGTGCGTAAGTGTTAATTTCTGCGCGTGATGTATTTGCAGTAAAATCTGAGCTCCTGAAAACTCGACTGAAAAAATTATTTCATGGACCAATACCTCTCACATCGAAAAACCTTTAGAAAATACTTTCTTTTTAAAATAATGCATGTTTTTTCCGCGGGGGGGGGGGCGTGCATATCTCATATTTGTCAAATCTCTGCTTCTAAGAGCCCGATTTGAAAAATTCTTTCTTTGCTGGAGGGCGTTTCCGCTGCGAAATGTTTCTCATAGATATTCAAATTGTTCTTAACCGCGCAAGTCTGCCACCAGAGGGCGTAAGTAAGTTGATGTTTCCGTTTAGAGCAATATCTACGGGATTAAAAGCCCGATTGAAAACATTTTTCTTCGGTCAGATACATACCGGTTCCATTGATTTTGAATAGCTTTGGTAAATTTAATTCGCATCAGAACGGGTTCAAAAGACGTGCTCATTACACCCGAAAATTCGGTGTTATCTTTCACAGCCTCAATAGGAGACAGGAACTTTTTCTTAGGCTCAGCTCCATGAGCACTTACCGACCTGTCTTAACATAAAATATTTAAATTAGGAAATTACCTTCTGTCGACTTCGCTGTGGCTCCTCCATTTCTTCTTTTTTTTTTTTTTTGTTGTTGTTGTTGTATTACAAAAAATCATTTTTTTCCCCTTGAGTTTCACATTTTCTGGCTGATGAGCGTCCTCACCTGCACAACACACATGGCGTCTGGCAAAGTCGAACGTTTTAAGTTGCCCGGTAACAACTGGGATGTGGTGCCGTTTATTTATTTATTTTTTATTTTTTGCCGAGGCGCCTCTCACTGGGTCAGGCGCGACGATTCCGCAGCTAATGCTTAAAGATGTCGTTCACAAACTTTCCATAATAGCCAGGGCTTTGCCGAAATTTCCAGTTCCTGGATTGAGTCCCTTGTAGATGTATACGGTAAGGATTCTTTTCTCTGGGACATAAACACTGAAACCCAGGGTGCAACTTTAAATTATGAAGGTGGCAGAGAAATTTTGGAATTGCAGGTCCTCATCCTGCAAGAAGGCGCTGGGAACCGGGCGTTGCATCCAGGGCATCATCGTCCATCTTTAATATGATTTCGAGCAGCCCAATTTTTTCAAAGGCAAAAAGGCCTGGCGTCGGACACAGGGTCCACTCCAGCAACAAAAGAGTCATCTGCCAAAGAAGGCGAGGAGAAAACTCGACCTTTCACTGCAGGCCAGCAAGAGCGAGAGAATTTTTTTTTTTTGTGAGTGCGTGGTTGCGTTTGCCCACGGAAGGGACTCGCGGCTCACCAGCCGGATAGAAGCAATTCGATTGGTAGAAAGTAACGGCGTCGCAGAGGGCGCTGGCGTTCTCCCACACCCTTCGAAAAGACGTGTGAGTTGAAATATCTTTTTTTTCTTGGAGAACACTCTCCATTTTAACGGCGAAACAGAAAGTTCTGCAGAAAAAAAGGCCTCTCATGCATCAGTGGGGATCCACCAAGTGAAGAGACTTGGCCTTTTTTGGCGATTCCGGGAAGGAATGGAAGGTGAACAACTTTTAAAAGGAAACCAAATGCTAGCCCCGGGAAAGCATAGGATCAATAAAAATGTATTTGCCCCATGCTGCCTGAGTGTAGCCGAAGCGTCGGTTCTTCGAAGAGCCTGCTTAACTAGGCAACCGGGGCAACTTAAACATTCATCCCGTACTACCGTCTCACCACACCAAAAGGGTTACCACCCTAGGATGTGTGCTAAGGGACCGAGAGTAGAACTGCTGCAGTACCACCTGTTATCCGGCTTTTGGAGGAAATGCGATAATCAGGAGTAAATCTCCCTTGCTACTGCTGTCTGAATGTGTCCACTCCCGGACTTCTGCTAGTGCCACTCCAGTAATACTACAGTGCAGTACACTTGAAAGACCCCCTTCTTCAAAGCCAAGAGGTGAACTCATGAAGCGGTAAGCTGCACTTTTAAATCCTCTTCGTCATACCGAAAATTTAACATTCTAGCCAGCCATGGTGGGCCTACGGAAGTCGACAATTTTTTTCTCACTACGAGATCTTTTTTTTTTTCTTTTTTTTCGCCACCTTCCTATTTGAAAAAAAAACTAAACTAATTAATATACATATATAAACAAAAATCAATTTTGTTCTTGGAGTTACTTACCAAGAGTGACAGTTCTGTTTGTCTGGTCAAAAATGTGGTGACTTAAAGTAAAGCTACATTTTGGAATCTTGGCCAAGATTTCCACATTTTACAATAAAATTGCCTATGGGATGTAAGGTCAGGTGATGCGTAACATCACAGCCTCTCCTTGACAAATGTCAACCCCGCCTTCTCGTGGTGCATCCTGTTCCCACTAAAGGGGCTCTGACGACCGCAAATAGCGGTATAACTATACCATCGGGATCAGAGGAAATGCTATCCCACACTCACCAACCCGCTTGGCCAGCGTGGTGAGTTATGGCCAAACACCTCCAAAATGACTCTACAACTTAAATCTTGGCCCTCAGTCTCCGGCAGCTGGAATGTACCTGGCCAAGGCAGCGGCCAGTGCGACATGAAGGCAGAGGGTGCTAAGAATCCCCGGAGGACCGGACTAGGCTGCCATTTGATGCTGACCTTGGCTACCTACAACGGACGCTCCCTATCTTCTGATTCAAGGCTTCTTGAATTGGAAGAGGAACTACAAAGGACCAAGTGGGACATCGTGGGGCTAAGTGAGGTAAGGAGAAAAGGAGAAGATCTCATTGAACTGAAAAGTGGACATCTCTTCTATTATCGTGGGACAGATACTGGCAGAACTAGTGGTGTTGGATTTATAATAAACAAGAAACTAAAGGATAAAGTGGTAGAAGTTGAAAGTTCCTTGGACAGAGCTGCACGACTCGTTATCCAACTATCGAGAAGATACCAGGCTCAGATTATTCAAACTTATGCACCCACCACAAGTCATCCTGAAGAAGAAATTGAAGAATTTTATGAGGAAATTCGTCATCTAAATAATAAAGGTAAGCAGCACTTGAAGATAATTATGGGAGATTTAAATGCAAAAATAGGGCACCGGCAACAGAATGAAACTTCAGTAGGTAAATTCGGTCACGGCAACAGAAACCAGCGTGGAAATACTCTCGTTGAGTTTGCAGAGGCAGAAGGATTTTTCATCTTGAATTCCTTTTTCAAGAAAAAGCCACACAGGAAATGGACATGGAGACATCCAATTGGGACGACAAGTGAAATTGATTTTATTATGTGTAACAAAAAATTCGTCATCGAAGACTGCAGTGTGCTGAACAAGTTCAACACAGGTAGTGACCATAGATTGGTGAGATGTAAGATGCACCTCAACACTAAACTGGAACGTGGCAAGCTCATAAGACAAACAAAATGTATTGACATAACCAACCTTAAAAAACACCATAATACTTTCAAGTTGGAACTGAAGAACAGATTCTCTGCTTTAGAAGGCCTAACATCGGAAGAAGTGGATATTTCGGAAGTTAACAGAAAAGTAACCAAAGCTCTTATGGAAACAGCAACAAAATTAGCTGGGTCTAAGAACAAGTTGCATGTAAACAAATTATCAGGAAAAACCCAAAATGTTGATGCAAAAAAGAAGAGAGATGAGGACAACTAAAGAAGATGTGACTTCCAAAGTGGAATATATAGAGCTATGCAAGACAGCACGAAAAAGTATCACTGAAGACGTAAGGAAATTCAACTGTGAGCTAGTGAGGAAAGCAATTGAAAACAACCAAAGCCTAAAGATAGCAAAGGGACATCTCAGTAAGGGAAGAAAACAGATTATGGCTCTGAGAAAAGAAGATGGTTCTATAACAAGAAATAGAGGCGAAATTTTGACAAGAGTGAAAGATTTCTACTCCAAATTATATGAAAGGGATGATACATGTACTCCAGACATCATGAAAGGTACCAGAGTTCTTCCAGTCCTCCCAGCAGAAGTTGCACATGCAATCAAGAACATGAAGCGGGGGAAAGCTCCAGGAGAAGATGGAATTACTATAGACATCATACAAGAAGCAAGTGGAGAAATTGAAACAGTACTCGCCCAAATTTTCACTCGATGCCTTAATGAAGGGAAGATTCCTGAGGATTGGAACAATGCTACAATGATCCTGCTACATAAAAAAGGTGACATTGAGGATCTCAGGAACTACAGACCTATCAGCCTCTTATCAGTGGTTTATAAAATCTTCACTAAAGTTCTTTCACACCGCTTGAAGGTAACACTGGACATGGCTCAACCGAGAGAACAAGCTGGATTCAGGAGTGGCTACAGCACAATAGATCATATCCACGTACTGAGAGAACTAATTGAAAGAGCGAGGGAATATGAACTTCCATTGTGCATGGCTTTTATCGATTATGAAAAAGCCTTTGATTCGCTGAAACCATCAGCAGTTACAATGGCTCTGAAAACCTGCGGTATTGAAGATGCATACATTAATATTATTAATAACATCTATGAAAATGCAAGTGCAAAGATTAGGCTGTTTAAAAATACAACACACGTAAAAATTGGAAAGGGAGTGAGACAAGGTGACACCATATCTCCGAAGCTCTTTAATGCCACATTGGAGGGTGTTTTTCAGTCGCTGAAGCTGGGAAAACAAAGGGATAAAGATTAATGGAGATTATCTAACCCACCTTCCTTTTGCTGATGACGTAGTCATTTTTGCAACTACCCCATCAGAGCTGCAGAGTATGATCCAGGAACTTGCTGACAAGAGTAAAGAAGTGGGATTAAAAATGAACTTTCAGAAGACAAAAGTGATGTTCAATGCTTTTACAAGAAATGAAGATTTATCGATTGATGGAGAAAAAGCTGGAGATAACAGACACGTACGTTTATCTTGGACAGCAGATATCAAGTGAGGGTCACATTGATGAAGAAATTAATCGGCGTACAAAACTTGCCTGGAGAGCTTTTGGAAGAAACAGCATAATTTTCAAGAGCAATATGCCATTATGTCTTAAAAGAAAAGTGTTTGATCAATGCATCCTTCCAGTGCTTACGTATGGTGCAGAGACGTGGACCTTAACTAAAAGAGACATACAAAGGCTGCAGACAACTCAAAGTAGCATGGAGAGGTGCATGCTTGGGGTAACCAGGAGAGATAAGAAGAGGAACTCGTGGATCCGAAAAATGACAAGAGTGGAAGACATCATGATCAGAGTTAAATCCCTGAAATGGCAATGGGCTGGACATACTGCCAGAAGGACAGATCATCGATGGACAGCCGAAATTTTAGATTGGATTCCAAGGGACAGGAAAAGACCCAGAAGAAGACCACATAGGAGATGGGTGGATGAAATTCGAAAGTATGCAGGGGTGACATGGAGGAGACTGGCACAAGACAGACCGTTGTGGAGGAAACTTGGGGAGACCTTCGTCCAGCAGTGGATTGATAATGGTTGACAATGATGATGATGATAATGATATACACTATCTACCAACAAGTAATTGGACACCTCTGCAATCGACGATATCTGCGGTCCTGATACACGTCACGGCCGCCGCCATTAAATATCGTGTGGGAAACAACAACGCAACCAGTCGCATGCATGATGCCACGCAGTTCGGAGCTCTCTGATTTCGAGAAAGGTGTAATCGTCGTGTATCACAGAAATGGCCGATCCATACGTGGCATATCCAGCCAGTTGAAGTACCCAAAATTGACAGTGGCCTAGGTGATTGGCAAGTAGAAGATGAGAGGTGACTGTCGGAATGTGCCCCGACCCGACATACCCACAAAACTGGGAGTTAGAGACCGACGGGTGGTGGCCAGCGAAATTCGGAAGAACCGCACCAAATCGATAGGCCGCAACCGTGAGGAGTTTCAACAGGCATCCGGTGGTGTTCTTTCAATGAATACCATCCGTAAGGAAGCCCATCTGCTCGGTTATCATGGACGTGCTGCCAACCACAAGCCTTTGATCACCAAGTCCAATAGCGCTGCTCGGCTAACGTGGTGCAAAGAAAGTCGACACGGTTTAAACAGTGAAAACAGGTTCTCTGGAGCGACAAATCAAGGTTCACCCTCTACCTTTCTGAGGGCAGGGTCAGGGTTTAGCGTCTGCCTGGAGAACGCCTCTCCCGGAATGTTTTGTGCCAACTGTGAAGTTCGGAGGCGGTGGAATTATGCTATGGCGGTGTTTCTCCTGGTGTGGCACGGGACCCTTGGTCTCAATTCCTGGTAGACTCAACACCGAGACCTACTGCACCATTTTGTATGACCATGCGCTTCCTACGTTGTGGCAGTTTTACGGGGTGGACCCATGTTAATTTCAGGATGAAAATGCCACCTGTCATGTTGCGAGGTCCACCATGGCTTGGTATGGTGACAATGGGGTTAATCGAATAAACTGGCCTGTGCAGAGCTCGGACCTTAACCCTATCGAGCACCTCTGGGATGAGTTGGAGCGTTGATTTAAGGGTTGCTCCCATCGTCCGAAATCGGTGAAGGAACTGTCCTGTCTTCTCCAAGCTGAGTGGAAGAAAATACTGCTAGCCGTCGTACAATGCCTGGTTGACAGTATGCCCCGGATGGTCGCAGCTGTAATCGCCGCTCGTGGAGGCTCCTCCAACTATTGAAGGTGAATAAACTTTGTTTTCCTTTGCTATCACAGCTGTCCAATTGCTTGTTGGTAGATAGTGTATATATATATCATCATCATCATCATCATCATTGGCAACCATTACCAATCCACTGCTGGACGAAGGTCTCCCCAAGTTTCCTCCACAACGGTTTGTCTTGTGCCAGTCTCCTCCATGTCACACCTGCATACCTTCGAATTTCATCCACCCATCTCCCATGTGGTCTTCTGGGTCTTTTCCTGTCCCTTGGAATCCAATCTAAAATTTCGGCTGTCCATCGATGATCTGTCCTTCTGGCAGTATGTCCAGCCCATTGCCATTTCAGGGATTTAACTCTGATCATGATGTTTTCCACTCTTGTCATTTTTCGGACCCACGAGTTCCTCTTCGTATCTCTCCTGGTTACACCAAGTATGCACCTCTCCATGCTACTTTGAGTTGTCTGCAGCCTTTGTATGTCTCTTTTAGTTAAGGTCCACGTCTCTGCACAATACGTAAGCACTGGAAGGATGCATTGATCAAAAACTTTTCTTTTAAGACATAATGGCATATTGCTCTTGAAAATTATGCTGTTTCTTCCAAAAGCTCTCCAGGCAAGTTTTGTACGCCGATTAATTTCTTCATCAATGTGACCCTCACTTGATATCTGCTGTCCAAGATAAACGTACGTGTCTGTTATCTCCAGCTTTTCTCCATCAATCGATAAATCTTCATTTCTTGTAAAAGCATTGAACATCACTTTTGTCTTCTGAAAGTTCATTTTTAATCCCACTTCTTTACTCTTGTCAGCAAGTTCCTGGATCATACTCTGCAGCTCTGATGGGGTAGTTGCAAAAATGACTACGTCATCAGCAAAGCGAAGGTGGGTTAGATAATCTCCATTAATCTTTATCCCCTTGTTTTCCCAGCTCAGTGACTGAAAAACACCCTCCAATGTGGCATTAAAGAGCTTCGGAGATAGGGTGTCACCTTGTCTCACTCCCTTTCCAATTTTTACGTGTGTTGTATTTTCAAACAGCCGAATCTTTGCACTTGCATTTTCATAGATGTTATTAATAATATTGATGTATTCATCTTCAATACCGCAGGATTTCAGAGCCATTGTAACTGCTGATGGTTTCACCGAATCAAAAGCTTTTTCATAATCAATAAAAGCCATGCACAATGGAAGCTCATATTCCCTCGCTCTTTCAATTAGTTCTCTCAGTACGTGGATATGATCTATTGTGCTGTAGCCACTCTTGAATCCAGCTTGTTCTCTCGGTTGAGCCATGTCCAGTGTTACCTTCAAGCGGTGTGAAAGAACTTTAGTGGAGATTTTATAAACGACTGATAGGAGGCTGATAGGTCTTTAGTTTCCGAGATCCTCAATGTCGCCTTTCTTATGTAGCAGGATCATTGTAGCGGTGTTCCAATCCTCAGGAATCTTTCCTTCCTTAAGGCATCGAGTGAAAATTTGGGCGAGCACTGTTTCGATTTCTCCACTTGCTTCTTGTATGATGTCTACAGTAATTCCTTCTTCTCCTGGAGCTTTTCCCCGCTTCATGTTCTTGATTGCATGTGCAACTTCTGCTGGAAGGACTTAAGGAACTCTGGTACTGGTATCTTTCATGATGTCCGGAGTGCATGTATCATCCATTTCATATAATTTGGAGTAGAAATCTTTCACTCTTGTCAAACTTTCGCCTCTATTTCTTGTTACAGAACCATCTTCTTTTCTCAGTGCCATAATCTGTTTTCTTCCCTTACTGAGATGCCCCTTTGCTATCTTTAGGCTTTGGTTGTTTTCAATTGCTTTCCTTACTAGTTCACAGTTGAATTTCCTTACGTCTTCAGTGATACTTTTTCTTACTGTCTTGCATAGCTCTATATATTCCACTTTGGAAGTCACATCTTCTTTAGTTGTCCTCATCTCTCTTCTTTTTTGCATCAACATTTTCGTTTTTCCTGATAATTTGTTTACATGCAACTTGATCTTAGACCCAGCTAATTTTGTTGCTGTTTCCATAAGAGCTTTGGTTACTTTTCTGTTAACTTCAGAGATGTCCACTTCTTCCGATGTTGGCCTTCTAAAGCAGAGAACTTGTTCTTCAGTTCCAACTTGAAGGTATTATGGTGTTTTTTAAGGTTGGTTATGTCAATAGATTTTGTTTGTCTTATGAGCTTGCCACGTTCAAGTTTAGTGTTGAGGTGCATCTTACATCTCACCAATCTATGGTCACTACCTGTGTTGAACTTGTTTAGCACACTGCAGTCTTCTATGACGAATTTTTTGTTACACATAATAAAATCAATTTCACTTGTCGTCCCATTTGGATGTCTCCATGTCCATTTCCTGTGTGGCTTTGTCTTGAAGAAGGAGTTCAAGATGAAAAACCCTTCTGCCTCTGCAAACTCAACGAGAGTATTTCCACGCTTGTTTCTGTTGTCGTGACCGAATTTACCTACTGAAGTTTCATTCTGTTGCCGTTGCCCTATTTTTGCATTGAAATCTCCCATAATTATTTTCAAGTGCTGCTTATCTTTATTATTTAGATGACAAATTTCCTCATAAAATTCTTCAGTTTCTTCTTCAGGATGACTTGTGGTGGGTGCATAAGTTTGAATAATCTGAGCCTGGTATCTTTTCGAGAGTTGGATAATAAGTCGTGCAGCTCTGTCAGAGGAACTTTCAACTTCTACAACTTTATCCTTCAGTTTCTTGTTTATTATAAATCCAACACCACTAGTTCTGCCAGTATCTGTCCCACGATAGTAGAAGAGATGTCCACTTTTCAGTTCGATGAGATCTTCTCCTTTTCTCCTTACCTCACTTAGCCCCACGATGTCCCACTTGATCCTTTGTAGTTCCTCTTCCAATTCAAGAAGCCTTGAATCAGAAGATAGGGAGCGTCCATTATACGTAGCCAAGGTCAGCATCAGATGGCAGCCTAGTCCGGTCCTCCGGGATTCTTAGCACCCTCTGCATTCATGTCGCACTGGCCGCTGCCTTGGCCAGGTACATTCCAGCTGCCGGAGACTGAGGGCCAAGATTTAAGTTGTGGAATCATTTTGGAGGGGTTTGGCCATAACTCACCACGCTGGCCAAGCGGGTTGGTGAGTGTGGGATAGAATTTCCTCTAATCCCGATGGTATAGTTATACCGCTATTGGCGGTCGTCAGAGCCCCTTTAGTGGGAACAGGATGCACCACGAGAAGGCGGGGTTGACATTTGTCAAGGAGAGGCTGTGATGTTACGCATCACCTGACCTTACATCCCGTATATATATATATATATATATATATATATATGTTATAACCACGAGGAACTGCTGTTATACAAAAAAAAGGGACAAGGATTTCTTTTTAATTATTTTGTGGCTCAAATTTTTTTATGTTAAACTTCACTGTAACTTCTTACCTTAAATTAAAATCTTTGTTTCCTTAATCTTTTAGTGTCTCATAACCTGAGCAACTGAAAATTAAACTAAAAAAAATGACCTTTCAAACATGTTTTAGGCCTACCTACAGCTTGCTTCTGTGAAGACCTTCTTAAATATAAAGATAAAAATATATATTGAATACCACTAGGAAGTATATAACATTTTCTTTAAGGAATTGAGTGAAAAAAACAACAGCAGACAGTTTTCCTCTGAAAATGTGTTGTAAAAGTGGTAACCATGAATTAAAAATTCTGTGTAAAAACATAAGCAAAAATGTGAAATTTCTATAACCTCCCTGGGTGTTTGTGAAAAGCAAAGAGGAAAAGGAAATTACAAGAAAAAAATTTCAACCACTCATTAAAATTTCTATCAATAAATGCAGTCCGACTGGTCTTTTTATAAAATTCAATTCTTGAGTTTTGTAATGTGTTGTGTGCTTAATATATGTTAGTCAATAGCATGTGTCCACATTAGCTAGACTAGTGGGTGGATCGGATTTGAGCTCCGTCCATTCATTTTGCACGTCACAAACAGCAATGGTCCTTGAATAACACAAATCGTTTTTTTTTTTTTTTTCTTTTCCGCCATAAAAATAAAATAACCGTTACTCCTGTACTGCAACGACTAATTTCTTCTTATTGTTATCAGTTGTGGGAATAAATTAAGCTTATATATATATATATACCTGTAAGTTTTGCTTGTCTCCTTTTAATATTCATATTCTGAGGGAAAGTGTTGAAATTTAAATTTAAATTTGCATCTGTCTACTTTAATTTAAATTAGTCTCCTCCCACTCCCACAACACTTGTAACATATGCGAAATATTCGGTGCTGTGTGGGTAAATGCAATTAAAACGCTTTATCTTCTCTGTCATTTTATTCAAAAAATGACGCTGAAACTCCCTTGCTTTCCAAGCGGTTGTTTACTTAACATTTTCTTTGTATTCCGCAAAAAATTTTAATTTCTGAGCTTTGAATAAAATACCTCAAGTGCATGCATGGGGCAATTAAGTCGAAAACAGCTCGGCCAAGCAGGCTAAAACTGAATAAAATATGTAAAGTATGCTAGAGACCCTAATACTATTTTTTTTTATTCATTTCGTACTCTTATCCTCTTTACAACTCGAAGAATCCTCCCACTTTGTTCCCAAAATGTCACTCAAGGTGAGCTTGAATGATCTAAAAAATCTGATTTTCTCAGGCGTCTTATCGTAAGCCCAAGAGTGAGAAAACGTTCCTTTTTATATCGCCTCCAAGCATAAAAATAAAAAAATAAAAACACTTCCCACAGACGGAAATCAAGAAACAAGAAACAAAAACCGATCGATTCTTCCGTCCGCACATACGCGCGCACTTTTTCGCTTTGGTAATCGCTACTACGCCTGTGAAGCTTAGGTCGTTTCTGTCACATTCAACAAAAGTACTACGAGAAGCAGATTTTACAGACACCCACAAAAGCAGTCGGTTACGGGGAGAAAGGCGTTTATACACATGCCAGCCCCTAGAAAGCAGCACTTAAAGCAGGAACAGATGCAAGAACGCTGTTTGATCAGAGGAATTGCCACGGCCAAATTGTTTGGCGTAGTCATGGATACGGCGAAGTGAAATCAACTCTAAGGGATCCTCGGCGGATCTAAACTACAAACTGCTGTCATTTTTACTTCTCCTTGCTAAAAAATCTCTGCGACGACCAGTGCAACAGGTATCTCGGCTTTTATTCTGCTGCACAGGAAGAAAGAGAAAGAGACTCTCTTTCCTGCTCGGTGTATCTTTCATTTATTCATCTTATTTAGGTTTCCGTCCTCTGCTTTATTTTCTTTAAACATCCATGGAAACAGAATAACGTTTCTGTTTGAAGGAAACACAACTCTCTTTTACATGTAGCACGCTTTTCTTTTTAAATGGAAAAAAATTATCTTCTTTAATTAAATTTCTACGCGTGGTTTATGCGAATCACCTAAACAGAGCATATAAAATTGGAAGCGTCTCCGGCACCGAATTCGAGAAATATCAAAGTACACCTTCAGGAAAAGAGTGATAAATGAGAGATAATTTTTATTTTTAAATCTATTTTGGTAAAAGGATGAGATATGAAGGAGAAGTGGGGATCCCTGTTCAGGCAGGTGAGTACAACTGGACAAAAAGCGAGGTGAGAGTTCTAACAGAAGGATTCCGAAGAGGCAGCAAAAATGCAAATTTTAAAATACACTGTAAAAAATTGTCGTGAATAGTCAGTGTTTGACCCGGATTAAGACGGTTTACATATCGTAAGCACACCACCTGGAGGTCAACCATAAATTTTCGGGAAATAAACTACATGTTCATGGTATTTAAACTGTTACTGTATTTTAACCTTGGCAATCTGGCAACGTTCTTCTTAAACTGGGTATATACCTGTTTTTTCGTGTGCAATCAGTCGACTGGCAACACCTCTGTGAGCAACACGTTTTTATTTCCCGGTTAGTAGACAAATTATTTATTCCCGGTCATTAGACATGTTAATGAACATTACGGCATTAGACGTTTTTATTTGTCATTAGACATGTTAATGAACACAACATGTATTATTATTTATTTCTCATTAGACATGTTAATGAACATTATGATTATTAGACGTTTTTATTTCCCGGTCAGTAGACATATTATTTATTCCCGGTCAGTAGACATATTATTTATTCCCGGTCAGTAGACATGTTAACAAACATTGCGGCATTAGACGTTCGACTGGCAACAAATAAATACACTGGCGGAAAGTGAAAAAAGAACACCAAGAAGGAGACGTCTGATACCAACGAAATTTATACAGCATAATAACGGAATACAGAGGATAACGTGATCAAAACATTATGGCCAAATACAGCTGTATTTGCTGGTAAACTGAAAAATAACATTCCCATGTAACATAGTTAGTACGAGGTTGAACCGCCATGAACTGCGTCACACTGTGCAATTCTGGCATGGAGTCTGTCGTACAGATGTTGGATGTAAGTTTGGGATATTGAGTACCAAGCATCCTCAACCTGGACGCGTAAATCGGGGATGGTCGTGGCTGGCCGTGGAGACCGGATAAGTCGTTGTCATATAAAATCCCACACGTGCTCAATGGGGGACAAATCCGGTGAACGTGCAGGCCATGGAAGTTGTCTCACACCCTGAAGTGCATGTTGCGTTGCACGTGCCGTGTGTGGGCGTGCGTTATCTTGCTGGAAAACACCACGATGGACCGACCTTACAAATGGCACAACAACGGGCTAAATGATGTTGTTGATGTAGGAGGTGCTGTTTATCGTACCCGGTACAAACACTAGTTGTGTACGGGAGTGATAGCTGATCGTTCTCCACACTAGGAGACCAGGTGTGGGCACTGTGTGTTGCTGACAGATGCAAGAAGGGTGGAGACGCTCCCCTGTACGTCTGCGAACACGCATACGGCCATCGGAGGCTCCCAAGCAGAATCTGCTTTCATCGCTGAACACGACAGATAGCCATTGCGTTCTCCAGTGTAGACGTTGACGACACCACTGCAGCCGTTCCTGACGGTGGGTTGGAGTCAGAGGTACACGTGCACGTGGTCCTGCATCCAGTAGACGGTTGCGGATTGTTCGCACAGTCACCTCAGGTGCAACGGCAGCTCGGATTTGCCTCACAGTGGATGTTCTGCTTGACAACGCTGCTCTCTTTATGCGTCGATCAGTCCGCTCATCAGTCCGTCTGTGACTCCCGGTTCCACGTCTTCTCGTGTGGGAATGTTCCTCGGACCATCTACGCCACCATCGTACCACCACCGATACTCCCGTCCAATTCGGTCAGCAAAACGACCACCCGGCCTCGCGAAGTCCAACTAGACGACCTAGCTCAAAGTCCGATAACTGCTGAAATCGTACACGTCTTCCATGTCCAGGCATTGCAGCTTTTTCAGGGTCTTCGCACGTGTCCGTTCGCCGACGACTGATTACATTCACTTCGCCGTACTCCTTAAATACCACCGACGATAATTTGCATATTATGCCGTGCTGTGGCGTAAGCGCTCACTGGTTGGTCCCGAAATTAACATCCCACCTACGTAAACTCGACTCCAATAATATATGTAAATTTCATGATCGTCCGCCAATTCCTTCTTTTTGTTCTTTTTTCAGTTTCCGCCAGTGTAATAACATATGTTACGTTTATTAACATTAGACATGTTAATGAACGTAACATATGTTATTATTTATTTGTCATTAGACATCTTGATGAATGTTATGGTCATTAGACGCTTTTATTTCCCGGTTATTTGCCATGTTAATGAACATTATGGTATGGTACTGTAAAATTACGGTTTATTGACTGGCCACTCAGCTGTCGGTGTATCTACCGTAATTTGACCCTGCAATGTTTTACTGTGTAGCATAAGACGAGCCACGACAGCTAACTAATGGACCAACGACCGCATGTGGCCCACAATATCAGTTTATACCCACCACATGGTTTCTCCACTGGAAAATCAATTCAGCAACAGCAGATAAAGAAACTGAACAAACAGTCTGTAAATGTTTTATACCAGTGATAGCCAACTGGTATTTCTCGATGTCAGTTTGTGTGGACACACACCAAGTACTTTAAATTGGAAATTAATTCATCAACAATAGATAAAGTATTTAAACAAAGAGCCCACAAGATAAGCGCTTTTCTGAAGAAGTCGCCAATGACTATAAGCGCAGCCTTATTTGAACCTACCTGATAGACTATTGTAGCAGATAAAATGTAGACATGTAAACTAAAATATGCAGTTACGCTCTTTAGTGGTAAACATTTTGATCCACTGCCAGTTGGCCAACTTAGAAAAAACTCGTCGTGATAAATACTGTGCCGTTAAGTGAGAAAATAATTAAGTAGATGAAACCAAATTAGTAACGAGAAACTGTACACTAATTGTACAAAGAATAATAAAACATTACTAGTAATCCGATTTATTGGATAAATGTTTCCAAGCTTTCGCACATCAGCTAGATGGCTTTTTCAAGGAAGTTAGACAGAAACTGCAAACACTTCAACAATTTGAAAGCTGTGATTGGACTTGACAATTAACAAAGGGGATGTTTCCATTCAAAGACCTGAGGCATCACGTTGGTTAGGCACACTGTATCTTGGTAGGAAAAAGACGTTATTTGAAGAACGGGTTCCCCAAACTCGTGGCAGCCCTAGAGAGACGCAATCATTGCAAGTATCAGTAATGGTAATTGCCAGGCCCCACTGAGTTCTATCCGTCACTAGGTCTTGCTGATTACGAATCTCTCAGGCGGGCCTGACGTAGGTTCTTTTAAGTACCGACGAGTTGAACCCGATCGCTTAAATACTGGAACGTGTAGTCGGCAACTACTTAATATCTAAGACAACGAGTAACACCAATAACAAGTCCTTCGTTAGACGTAACACAATTTAATTGATGAGAAAATAAACTCCGTTCGATTAGCTATCCGCACGAGCCAACAGTTTTCCAGATGGCGAATCTCTCCGATATCCCGGAAGAATCTCCATCACGTTTAACTAGAGGCGTTCCGTCCAAGTCCCGGTCGATCTCTTATCGCCGAAAAACCCTCACCATTCCGTCAGCCAAAACGTAAATGCCCCGAGAGGTCTAACCGACCCTCTCCGCTCGCACACGCTGTCCGACCACGTCGAAGGCGAAACACCAAAGGAGTCCCGAGAATGATCATGATCATGATCATATGTAGAGGATTTTAGAAAGGGAGTGTCTGAGCACAGGTCTTAAACAGCCCTTAGAAACAGGAAACTAAGAGATTTGGGCTAGAGCGCCCGATAGGAAAGTGGCACGGAAGCGAAGTAGAAAGGAGGAGAAAGACGCCCTTATTTATTACCGGGGGCCCAGTACCCGGGGTCTAACGGCTTAACGTGCCCATCCGACGCACGGCGGATATTTAGTGAATTGAGTGTTCGTACCTGCCTGGGATCGAACCTGAGGCCCTTTCCGTGGCAGTCACGAACGTTGCCCACTAGGCCACCCGCTGCCCAAGAGTCCCTAGCGAACGTGTCAATCCTTTTTCTACCCTTATCCTTCTTTCCTTCCTTTCCGCTCTTCTGGAATCCTGTTTTCGTGTAGTTCGCCGCTCTCTGGAAGTGGTTACCTTTGACCGATACATCAGACCTAGTAGTCCAGGTCAGGGTCAATGGATGCCGCTAGGCACATGCCTGGCTCGGCGCTGCCTAATCCCAAGGTTAGTAGACTCTTCTACTAACCTTGCCTTAAATCCGGCATGCAAAAGAAATGTGCCACGTGTCTTACACGAGCGTTGGAATTTACATTACATTGCATTTGAAATGAGAAATTGTTACAGAAAACGTTGGTACATGAAAATAATTATTGGAGGCTTGACTCTGTCACCTTACAGTAATGATCTTTAATGTTTCTCGAATGACTGTAGATTTAGGGTGGAGTACTAGCTAATTTTTTTATATCAACCTGCACACAGAAGCAGCAGACTTGAATTTGACTTCTCTGGATAGCGCCGTGGTTACTTTACCGTTCTTTATGTCTCTTTTACACTCGGTGATCCTGATTCTAAACGAACCTTTGGTTATTACAATGTAGTATCGTATAGAGCCGTCTGGATATTGTAGGGGGGATCGCATAGACACCCTCCTCGCTGGAAAGAGGGAACTTGGCAGAATTTCTCTTAAACATGGTATATTGGAGAAACCAAATTTGAGTTGTGGGTGAGAACAAAAACACTCAAAACTTAGAGGTGCATGTCATAGATCCTTTTTTGGAAAAAATGTTGTGAGTAAAGTCTGGTCCACATCTTCAACCCTTTTGTTGACTTACACGTGATGAAACCTCTTTTTAAGTGCTTCGGAATTCATTCAAAATGGATATGAACAAACATATAGACGCATGACAGGAATACACTGGCCATTTTCTTAGAAATTTCTAAAGCACTTGATAAAATGCGGAACGCCTGTATGATGTGCAATACAATTTTTAACAATTTTCAAACCATGCTCTTCCTCAGCGTAATGGCTTTCTCTATATTTGAGGATTAAAAAAAGTGAGTTGCCTACTCCTTTTTGGATGTCTAAATTTCATACAGATTAGATTTACTTGTAGGCAGTCATTTTGCACGACTACGCTGAATGTCATACCTTGTGCGCTGTGATGCATATTTTAACTTTCCCCTTTTTGTTTGCGGTTTCTTATGTAAGTTTTAGGTTACCTCTCATTTTCGTAATACTTTCTGAATTTAACCTCAAATCTGAACTTCGAAGTTTTTATGCTATTCTTTACGCTTTCCAACCGTAGGTTGAAGAAGCGCATACGCTCCAGCTTTTTCCGTTCGTCTGTCCGTCCATCTGTCGGCACGATAACTCGCGTAAAAATGGTTCAATTTCGATGACATTTAGGTGTGTGGTAGGGGATCTCCTGGGGACGAACCCTATTGAAAATGGACGAAATGGGGTGAAAGGTCACGGCATAGGAGCGGGATCCATTCCATTGCTCTGTTGCGTCATAACTTGCGTAAATATGGTTCGATGTCGATGAAATTTTAGTATATTGAAGGGGACCATCTGGGAATGAACCCTATTAAAAATGGGTGAAGTGGGTTCAAAGGTCAGAACATAGGAGCGGGATGCATTCCATTGCCTTTATGCGTCATAACGTACGTAAAGATGGTTCGATTTCGATGAAATTTTAGTATGTGGTAGGGGACCACCTGGGGACAAACCCTATTGAAAATGGACGAAATGGGATTAAAGGTCAGGTCATCCATAGGGACCATTCCATCGCCCTTATCCTATACTATTAATGGAGCAATTCTTGTATGTATGTAAATTTTATTTTGAAAACGGCTTTAAGGATTTTGAAAAAAGTCGTTAACCTACCGCTTTCTGGTTCTAGAAATCGATTTAGCTTGATCTCGATTTTAGGAAAATTCGTTTAGTGCGTTAAATAACCACCCCGAATTACCACGTTTTAGTGTCATGGCGTCCTATTAATGTTATCCATGCTTAGAAATCTTATGACGTCACAATCTCGCGATTCAAATGCTGGCGCGCGGTCACGCCATCTGTCTCATTACCTCACGCGTTGTGTGTGGATCCTATTAAAGTTTTATGACGTCACACTCTTGCGTGCAGATGGTCGCGATTCCCATCTGCCTCATTACGTTACGCGTTGTGTGCGTATGTCCGTCCGCACGTTAACTCGCGTAAAAACCGTTCGATTTCGATGAACTTTTAGTATGTGGAAGGGGAACACCTGGGAAGGAACCCCATTGAAAGTGAACGAAATGGGTTCAAAGGTCAGGGCATTGGAGCGGAATCACTTCCATCGCCGTCATGCGTCATAACGTAGGTGAAAATTCTTCGATTTGGATAAAATGTTAGTATGTCGTAGGGGCCTGCCTGGGGACGAATCCTGTTGAAATGGGCAAAATGGGGTCAAAGGTTAGGACACAGGAGCGGGATCTATTCCATAGTCCTTATGCAACATAACTTACGTAAAAAAGCTTCCATTGCGACAAAACTTTATCATGTTATTTCGGAGGTATACTGAACCGGTTCTGTTGAATATCATCGAAATGGGATCAAAGGTCAGGGCACAGGACCCAGATTTATTCCACAGCTAATATCCTCATAACTTGACTAATAACTAGAGTAATGATTTCTGGTATGTTGGAAAGCGTATTATAATCAATGCATTGCATGATTTTACTGACTTGTTGGTAATACTGGCAGTCTGGTACTTAACGCAACAGAACTAAAACGAGAAATACGTACAATGTTCGAGGTGTATTAGGTGCAGTAATTTCGTCTGTTCACCTTGTCAACTTCAATGAGATTTGCATTCAGTAGACAAAACATTATATAGAGATGTGAGCGATGGGCAGTTGGTATGGACGGGTATGTAACAATGGGTCGATAAACGGTTGGTCGACATAACGATTGGCCGACACACGATTTTCCGACAGTAACGATTGGTCAACAGCAAGTTTGAATAACATAACGATTGGTCAAGAGTAACGACTGGTTGATATAACGATTGGTCGACACAAAATGGTCAACGGAACTGGGAAAATTTTTTTAATAAGTGCAAACAGTTTGTCGGTAAATTGCCCCACTTGAAGATTGCCACGCACCTTTCAGCAACCCTGAAAATTGCTACACACAGAAAAATTACATCACCGGAAAATTGCCACATTGTTTTCATTAAGGGGACGAGCACAAATCGCTGTTCGTCCGAGAAACGCTTTGAATGTGTGGCAATTTTCCGGTGTGGCCACTTTCCGGGTTTCCGAATTATGTGTGGCAGTTTCTCCAAGGTGCCTATACCTAAAGTGATTCGGGGGCCCTTTCGGAAATAACATCATTCAGAAGGCTCTCTATATAGGTTTTACATAGAGTACAAAAGATGACACAGGGGCCTATTTGGAAATACTGTTATAATGCTCTACGTTCTGAGGACTACATTCTAAAAGATATTATTTTCAAAAATGAATGTTACGTTTTGAGAGATCAGTACGTTCTGAGAGGTACCGCTGCGAATGTAAACCATAATCCTCTGAACCAATAGTTATCTCGACCAATCCTGCTGTCGACCAGTCGTTACTGTCGACTAGTCATTACGGTCAACTGGTCGTTATGTCGACCAATCGTTAGTGTCGACTAGTCGTGGGCGATCTATATATATATATATATATAATTTGCAAAAGTGAAAAAAAAAAACAAATACCAAAAATAGAATAAA
The DNA here is from genome assembly GCA_039090855.1 of Macrothele yani. NCBI lineage: Eukaryota > Metazoa > Arthropoda > Arachnida > Araneae > Macrothelidae > Macrothele > Macrothele yani. The sequence continues at coordinate 164,600,017 of CM077010.1, read as the reverse complement.
AACATAGCTAGTACAATGAGAAGCGCCAAAGGCAGCTATACTCACGTAGTAGCATATATAGAGTAAATTGTACAAAATAAGAATGGCAAAAATTATATTCCATAAAGAATATTGAATTAAACTAAATAATGGAAATTCAAAATTTAACCCCCCCCCCCCCAAAAGAAACAAACAGGTTGCCGTCATCAGGAGAGCATCAACCTGCGGGAGTGGCCTTTCTAGTACCAGCAAACGACAAGGAGAACAAAAAATGTCGGTTGGTCATGCTCCCTAGGCCACAAGACCAAACGCCAAAACAGACATTGAAATTCAAAAAGGAATATAAACACTGAAAAAATTATACAAATGGCTTACCGGCTGACCAAGCCGGTCAACGCCATGAACGAAAGTCAAACCGAACTGGACCAACGACCCACAAGAACCCAAATATATATGCCAACGTTAAAGTGGTCGCGGTTACATAACATCCTAGCAAGCCAAAAGAATATGTAAAATGACGAGATGCAAAACTGTGTATGTAAATAGAAGTCTTCAACCACTAGGGACCAACCAAATGGTACTTTATATTGCCTGACTCACTTAATATGGTAAGGTCCTAGATTAGCAACGTGCAATTTGAAACTCTTTGAAACCGAATTAAAATTCGAAATTAAGTGTTTTAAGTAATGCTTTAAAAATTACTGGGAAAGTTGTTAGAACGCAGTCTAGATAGAAGTGTTTTAAAATTATTTACAAGTAAAAACTGTGTGGAGCATATTTTTGCTGTTCTATAAAATTGAGAAGGGAGTAGATTACGATGTACTTATTTAGAAATACTGGAGGACCAATGAGTGTCGTAAATGATATCGAAATCAAAAGCATTTCTTTAATCATAAAGATTTAACACACCCCTACCTCCCTCGACCACCTGTACCTCCAAATCGAGGTAACAAACGTAAGTAGACGAGCTGTTAGTTTTTTCTAAGGTGAAATCTTCAGGATACAAGTCCACAGCGCATAGCAAAAAGCCCGGCACGTTAATGACAATAATATCATCAACGTACTTCAGAACGATACCAGGCAAAGGGCAAGTAGCTGTATATCTATCCTCAAAAAAGTGCAGATAGAGATTGACTAAGCTACTTGAGAAGCGACTGCCCATTGGAATACCACGAGTTTGGAGGTATAGACCATCGCCCACGGTAACGAAATGGCTATTAATACAGAAGACCACTAAAAAGCGTCAAAACTGTTCTGTAACCACAGACTCAAACTTTGTGTGTAGATTTAAGGCCACCTGCCATAAACCATTCAACGAAATTGAAGTGAAAAGGTTTTTAAAATCGTAGGTATCAACAGATGAGACAGTTGTTGAGTTCAACGCTTCTAAAATTCTGTCATTGTCCCCGATAATCCAGCTCGAATCTGGCCAGTGAAGCAGTGCAGAGAAGTATCTCTGTAGCAACCCACCCGCTTTACTATTATAATAGTTGCGTCCACTGATTATGAAACGAAAAGAAACAGGATTCTTGTGGAACTTAGGAATAGCATAAACGAAAGGAAAATTTAAGTTAGATACTGTATGATTAATCCTTTTAGGCAGAGCAATAATTTTTTTAACAACATCCTTACGGTTTTTAAACGCCGGAGTGTATGTATCCGTTGTGTTCATCTCCTGAAATAGGAGACTGATGAAAGTGTTTACAGATAATGGCAAAAATATTAGAAGTTTTATCCACTGAGGAAACAGTGAATAAATCTTGAAATTCACGAATTTGTGAAGTGATCAAGGAAAGGTTATGTGCTTGCTGGGTGCAAACCTTAGAGCTTTTTAATTTAGCAAGTACGTGACGAATGTCACAAAGCACACAACCCAACCACTCATTGTAGGATTCGAGAGGCAGACCGAACTCATAGGAAAGTTTGAGTGCACATTGCAAAATATTACAACGCAAAATGGAGACCTCGTTTCAATATAAAGAAGCAAAATGCTTCACTTAAAAAAACTCGGTGCTTATCAGCCCAAGAATTTGAGTTTCCAAAGGTATGAAGTTTACAAAGCGCTCTGCAGAACTAATTTCAGTTTTAACTAAGATTTTCTGTGTTAAAAATAAATAAATAAATGAGAAAACCTGTAAGTATAATTGGCACATGAGTACATACATGTTTTTAGGTTTCACAAATTCTTGAAAAAAAAAGGTAAACCTGTCAAATTATGAAAATGGTAGTATGGTACTCATTCTATATAGGACGAAATTCATGAAACATTCCCTCCCTGCCTATATTTGGAGTTATTATTTTTTCACTGCATTTTTTATCCTGTGAATCCTGTGATTATTCCTCAGTTGAGAAATCTGAAGAAACACAAAGCACAACTAACATAAATTAATGCTCATATGTTTTAAGGTACAAATTTTATTTAAGGAGTTTTAACATTTTTCTGTTAATAGTTATGCATTCTATTCTGAGGAAAATTTTTTCGTGTGCAATACAATAGTTGACACATTCCTACTTGATTTGGGCATTATTGTGAGTCAAGGGGGTAAACAGAGGCAGAGTAAAGGAATCTTGAGGGTGGGGTGGGGTGATGGTCTGAATAGTTGGCGTAATGTTGACAATTTTTTTTATTTCATTGTTTGACTTCGGCTACTGGCCCCACCTGTTTCAGTTGCCACGAGCCGCCACTGCAGCCGACGATGGTCACGTTCACCCAATGTCTTTTTACGGCCACACTGGTATCGTAGGTTGAAGGTTTTGCCGGAATTCTCGTAGTCATGCAATGGTCGACCGTGAAAATCCGAATTTCGTTTCTACCTCCGAAATACTATGGCCCATCTCACGAGCGCCAACTATGACACCACGTTGAAAATCACTTAAATCGTTATTACTTGTCATTCTCATGCCGAAAACAGCTCTGACAGCTGGCAAGGATTTCTATCGCTTTATATACGCACTGGCGCAACCGAGTACGCGCATAGGTGACGTTGCTATGTATTTTGTATAAGCTCGTCTGTACCAGTTTTTCTGGCACTTCGGTATATATATATATATTCGATAATATATTAATATTTATAGTATATATATTTTCGATTATATTATATTTATTCGAAGATATATTACGATTTTCATTGGAATATATTATTAACATACGACTTTTTTATTCGAATATATTATTAGCATACGAGTTTTTTAGTCGAATATATTATTAACAACGATTTTTATTCGAATATATTACTTTCATTCGAATAATATTTTATTCAAAAATATATTACGATATTAAAAAAACGTAATATATTTTTGAATATATATATATTCGATAATTTATTAATATAATATATATATATACTGTACATATTCGATTATATTATCTTTATTCGAAGATATATTACAGTTTTTACTGGAATATATTATTAACATACGATTTTTTTATTCGAATATATAAATATTTGATAATTTATTAACCTATATAATATATATATACATATTTGATTATATTATTTTTATTCGAAGATATATTACGATTTTTATTGGAATATATTATTAACATACGACTTTTTTATTCGAATATATATATATATATATATATATACGATAATTTATTAAACTATATAATATATATATATATATATACATATTTGATTATATTATTTTTATTTTAAGATATATTACGATTTTTATTGGAATATATTATTAACATACGATTTTTTTATTCCAATATATTGTTATATATAAATACGATCCTAGATTTACCTAACAAGTGGGCAATCATTGTATATAACTTAAATTCGAATAAACAAATGTACGACCGTTCATTTATCTGAATTCAATGTTTAGCCGCAGATATATGAAATCTTTTTTGTATATTCACCGAAGATTTTTGAAATGTTGAACCTCTTTTTTTTTTCTGCGGAGGAGATGATATATTCTTCTTTTAGTTAATCTCATTGCTTCTCACTTTATTTTCGCTGCTTTTAATATTTTTTAAGTCGAAGATTTACCCATGGTATTGAGTCCCTGTGAAATGAAATGGAGACTGTCTTCTAATTAGAGTGAGCAGCTTTTGCGCTTCCAGAGACAGACAGAACACAATGCCAGCAACTCCATTCTCTGACATATAAAGGGAGTCGGGGATTTGCACTTTAAATTCCACCCAGTGCTCCCAATCGGAAGTTAATCGGATTAGCGGTGGCACGCAAGATTAACTTCCCAGGTCAGCGAAGTACGTTTGGAAGCAAATGACCCTTCAAAAACTTCTAGGACCTCCCCCGTGCGAGCAGCTGAACACCGTCTCTTTTTTCAAGAGTTATCATTTTTAAATTAAACATATATTGGTGGTAAATAAAATGATTGAAACGCTATATATTTAATAAAAAAGTGACAAAAATATGCATTTAATACGTACATTTTATGGATCTCAATCAATGTTTTTATTCTGATGCAAAATGTGTTGCCAAGTGTCTCGGAATAATCCACCGGATAAATATTCCACGCGTGGAACAAGTTACCGTATTTTTCCGTGTATAAAACGATATTTTTTTCCAAAAAGTTTAGACCAAAAATTGGGGGTCATCTTATACATGGCGATAACCGGTTGAGAGAACCCTGCGGTTACCGCGGCAAAACCGTCAGTACCTCTTAACCCCTCTCCCCACTACGACTTACAAACAGTTATTCCTGTTGGACTTACAAGTGAACTACAGGAGTGGCGTATTTAGGGTCCGAGACCTGGGCTATCTCACCCGTCATACACGTATAGGCCGCGAGTGACCTAGTGGGCAACGTTCGTGACTGCCACGGAAAGGGCCTCAGGTTCGATTTCAGGCAGGAGCGAACGCTCAATCCACTAAATATCAGCCGTGCGTCGGATGGGCACGTTAAGCCGTTAGACCCCGTGTACTGGGCCCCCGATAATAAATAAGGGCGCCTTCCTCCCCCTTTTTACTTCGCTTCCGTGTCACTTTCCCATCGGGCGCTCTAGCCCAAATCTCATAGTTTCCTATTTCTAAGGGTAGTTTAAGACCTGGGGTCAGACACTCCCTTCCTAAAATCCTCTACATATGATTATGATCATATCTCACCCGTCTCCCCACCCCCCAGTACTGCTTTTTTTTATAAATGTGAAGTTTAATTTTTAATCGTTAAGTGATAAAAGTAACTTTTTTTCTAAACTTTAGGTACATGCCATTGCTAACATGATACCAAATAATTACGAGAATTACGATTTGAACACTTATTTGTACATGAACTCCATTCTTCTTCTGAATACTTTATTTGTACATGAACTCCATTCTTCTTCTGAATACTTTATTTGTACATGAACTCCATTCTTTTTTCCTTTTGTGTGAACTTGAGTGCTACGTTTTCATAAAATGTTTCTTCGGAGTACTTTTTCATATTTAAAAAGAATGTTTTTCTCTATTGACAAAACAGCCAAGTTTTTCGAATGTGTATGTCCTTGGTGGCTCTAAGATATATCTTGATTCTTTTTAATGCAGCAAAACTTATTTTGGCAGTTGCAGTTGTTGATGGAAAGCTTAATATGAGGTCTGCTAATTTCTACACCTCACTAAACACAATGTCAAATTTATTCAACTTTATGTAACACGTAATGTGTCTTACTGATTTGTTTTGTATTCATCAAAGGAATAAAACACCTTCAGTTAATTTTTTAGTCGAGTTGTATCAAAATTTGAAGCATAGAATTCTTTAAGTTCTGTCAGTAGATGTTCAGGGAAACTTTCACAAAATTTATCAAGACAGTTCGAATCCAACAAAGCCACGAATTTAGGATATAATATCTCTGATTTTAATTCATTGATACTTAACAAAACTGAAATAACTCTCGCAAAACACTCTTATGGGCGGGAGTATGCGAGTGCCTGAGATAGTCTAAGTCTTCTTTATTCTGAGCAAACCCTTTCCCAAAGTAATGGCTCATTCCCCTCTACCAGCTGATTCATGTTGTCATGGAAACGCTAGCAGGCGATGGTACGGAAAGTTTTCGCATCAGAACTGCGAAGACTCTGGAACAGCTGCCTTTGGTTTTCGCTCGCCAGACTGAGTCAAAGAAGCGAATCCGCACTTGTTTTTTGTTTGTTTTTTTCGCAGCGAAAGCATCAACATATTTTAATACCGTTAATAATTGACTTCTTTTTGTGTATATTTAATTCAGTTTTATTTGTGCATTCTCTGGGCTTCGCAGCTAGCCTGGCTAGCCTCGAATATACGCCACTGAACTACAGCCTCTAGATGTTTCGATCAACAAGCCCTTCAAAGCCCTGATGAAAGAAGAATGGAATAAATGGATGCAAAGAGCTGGTAATAAGTTGACACCGACAGGGAGAGTGAAAAAAAGAACAACCGTTACTGAGGTCTACAACTGGGTACTAAACTCATGGAATGGAGACAAGCAAGAGGTGGTTGTGAAGTCCTTCAAGAAATGTGGAATCAGCAATGCCATGGATGGAACTGAGGATGATCTAATTTATACAGACAGTGACTCATACGACAGCATTCATGCAGTTGAAGTCGAAGAAAATGATACGTCTGGAACTAATAGTGTTGAAGAAACTGATGCATAATTTCATAGTTTGTATCTTAAAAATATTACCTAATTTCTAAATAATATAAATTTCCAAACTTCTTTTTTTTTATATATTACCACAGACTCTATCTGTGATAGTACCTAATTTCTACATGTACTTCAATGATATTGCCCAATTTCTAAAAAATATCAGATGCGTCCTTTTTCGTATTAAAAATATTGATTTCTTGATTTTCGATTCGAAAAAGTAGGGAGGGTCTTATACATGGGGGCGTATTATACACGGAAAATACGGTACACAAAGGAGAACGAGGGGATCTGTTTCTCTGTGAGATTAAAGTACAGAGGCCCTTATTTAGCATTGAGGTTTTTAATACAAGCTGCTAATTTGTTCAATTTCTGTTGAGAAACTATTTCTAAGAGCTCACAAGGCATGAGAGTCCAACATTTGTGAGGATGTTTAGTGATAGAAAAGGAGTATCGTTCATTATGCTGCTTCGGTAGTCGAGTAGGACGAGTAGCCGGCTTCTAATTATTCTTCAAAGACTGGCCCTGCTTCGACTGCCGTGTGCAGCATAGATGTGCGCTTGTCTTACGGCGTTGGGTCTTTCCCTTTTCCTAACACCAGTGGCCCCAGATTAGGAACGAGAAATTGCTTGTAGGCCATTGAGCATCAAGATGGCCGTAAAACCTCCAAACAAAAAAAATCATCCATTTTACCGAAGGTCACTTTGCCGAAATTTACTTGACCGAAAAATTTATTCCACCTAGGAAACATTCTACAGAAAGTTTCGTTTTACCGAAGGGCCATTTCGCGAAATAGTCAATTTCATCGAAGTGTCGTTTTACCGGAATGTTCACGTTGTGACGGATGCTTTGCCACAACGTTCTTGTTCCCGAAGTGTCGTCTACCCGAAAAGTTCGGTTCAGCGAAGGGTTCTTTTATGGAAAAGTTCATTTTAAGGAAGAGTCGTTTTACCGAAAGGTCCGGCGAAAAGTTCAGTTCAGCGAAGGATCGTTTCACCGAAAAGTTCATTTTATGTAAGAGGCGTTTGACCGAAATGATGAGCGAAAGGTCCAGTTCAGCCAAGAGTCGTTTCATGGAAAGTTCGTTTTACCGAAATGTCAGGCGAAAAGTACAGTTCAGCGAAGGGTTGTTTCACGGAAAAGTTCATTTTACGTAACAGTCATTTCACCGAAAGGATCGGCGAAAAGTTCAGCTCAGCGAAAGATAGTTTCACGGAAAAGTTCATTTTACCGAAGTGTTGTCTAACCGAAAGATCCAGAGAAAAGTTCAGTTTAGCGAAAGGTTGTATCACGGAAAAGTTCGTTTTAACGAAGGGTCGTTTCACTGAAAGAATCGGTGAAAGGTTCAGTTCAACGAAGGGTAGTTTCACGGAAAAGTTCATTTTACTGAAGAATCGTTTGATAGAAAAGTTCCTTTTACTGAAGTGTCGTTTCACCGAAAGGTATGGCGAACAGTTCAGTTCAGCGAAGGATCGTTTCAAGGAAAAGTTCATTTTACTGAAGTGTCGTCTAACCGAAAGATCCAGAGAAAAGTTCAGTTTAGCGAGAGGTTGTTTCACGGAAAAGTTCATTTTAACGAAGGGTCGTTTCACCCAAAGGTCCGGTAAAAAGTTCAGTTCAGCGAAGGATCATTTCACGGAAAAGTTCATTTTACTGAAGTGTCGTCTAATCGAAAGATCCAGAGAAAAGTTCAGTTTAGCGAAGGGTAGTTTCACGGAAAAGTTCATGTTACTGAAGAATCGTTTCACCGAAAGGTCCCGCGAAAAGTTTAGTTCAGCGAAAGATCGTTTCACGGAAAAGTTCATTTTACCTAACAGTCGTTTCACCAAAATACTGGTTTTACGGGAAAGTGTTTTCTTCGAAAAGTTCATTTTACCTAACAGTCGTTTCACCAAAATACTGGTTTTACGGGAAAGTCTTTTCTTCGAAAAGTTCATTTTACCTAACAGTCGTTTCACCAAAATACTGGTTTTACGGGAAAGTCTTTTCTTCGAAAAGTTCATTTTAACTAACAGTCGTTTCACCAAAATACTGATTTTACGGGAAAGTGTTTTCTTCGAAAAGTTCCTTTCACTCAATGGTCCTTTTCTTTGGAAAAAATCCTTTCACCACATTGTCGTTTCGTCGAAAAAATCAATTTACCTACATATCACTTTACCAAAACTATCATTTCTCCCACAGATAGGTGAATGGAGTTACTTATTTCAAAAACAACAAAATTGCGTCGCTCATCTTCACCAAAGGTCGTTTATCTGATATTTTATTTTAATGTTACCAAAGTTTGCATATTCGATTACTACTGAACTTCAAAAAACTTCGAAGCAAAATTCGGGCTTCGCAATAGAATCATTCACTTAGATCACACCTGTTAGCATTATTTTATTAGATATACAAGATGGGTAAAGCAACTAAAGCAATTTAAAGAAACATTCTATCTGGAGCATGTACTAAAATTTCATCTCCCATCAGTGCTTCTGCTCTGAGTACCGCATATGTAGCTCGAAATCAATAGGTAAATTTGATCATAGCAGTATGAAAGCCTTTGGTATATTTACGATTTTCGAGAACTATTGTATTTGGATTATCTGCTAGACTGAGGATTTTTGATGTACAGTTTCATGTATGCGAAATATTTGCTAAACTAGTGATTCATGCTGAAGAATTTTTATGAACTAACCTATATCTGTCTCTCAGTCAGGGAATAAAAAAATTGCTGCCGGAAGTGTTCTCTGCGAAATACTGCCTGTTTTTATCACCTACAATTTTAATTTCAGAATGCTGAATTTAAAACTGCAGCTCCGTTAGTAAAACACAACATTTTTTGATAAATTAAACTTTCGATAAAATGAAATTTTTGATAATCGACGGTGAATTGAACTGTTCGAAAGCATTATCACTCAGTAAAATGAACAATTCGGTAAAATAATTTTTCGGTAGAGTGAACTTCTTGGTGAAACAAATATTCGGTAAAGCGATCGTTTATATGAAACAACCTTTCAGTGAAGTAGTCATCGTTTAAATGAACTACACGCAGCGGAAACTTACCTAATTGAGAGGTACAGAAGAGAAACAGCACAAACTGACTGCCACCAAAATTATCTCAGATTTCAATATGGGCCTCAGCGATTGAAATTCAAGCGAACCCGTTCTTAACTTTGCACAAAGACATATTCTACAGTCTAGTTATTATTGTTAAATCACGGGCTACGAGTCCCAAAGCTTGAAGTGAAAGAAAAGGTGTAATAAGCAATGTATGGTCATGATATGGCCAGAAAACGTGTAATGAGCAAGAGAAAAAGGTATCAGGTGATTAGTAAAAAATATCGGTTAAGTACCCTGGTACACTTTTTGTAGATAATGCATGGGAAATAAAATACCGCCTCGCCTTTACTATGAGATCTGGCTATCGAGGCTCCTGAAGGCGTCCTTGCTTAGAAGAATTATCACATCGACCAAACTCAGTCCAGAACACGGAAATAAAAACTAAAACAGCAAACTTTATAATTCCATTAACCATTTGCTTCGCGGATTTCCGAAAGCCTCCCGATCAGGGTCTTCGTGCTGCGTTTCCACAATGCTTTCTGCTAGACCCGGTGGACAAAGGAATCCTCCTTCCCGTCCACCACGCTGTACTTCTGTGATACCCGCAACCTTTACGTCAAACCGGTGTCCAAACTTGGACCCTCTCTTCTTGACGACCGAAAATCCCACTGTTCTCTGCTAGACCATGGTACAGTACCCTGTCGACAGGCTGGATCCATGGCTTCATGGGGTTTGCGCCACACACGAATCCTTCCATCTGCCCAATACAGTTGGAAACGCGACTCGTCAGACCAGGCTACTTGTTTCCAGTCATCAAGTGTCCAGTGGCGGTGTTGCCGTACCCAAGCGAGGCGCATAGCTCTGTGTTGTGCAGCCATCAAGGGGACTCAAGTTGGGCGTTGGCTTCCAAAGCCCATATCGTGCAGGGTACTTTGCACAGTCCGGACGCTGATGCTTGTTGAGGCTCCAGCATTAAATTCCGATGATACCTGCCAGAGTGTTGCACGCCTATCGTGTGAAACGTTTCTTGACAACCGACGATGGTCACGTTCACCCAATGTCTTTTTACGGCCGCACTGGTATCGTTGGTTGGAGGTTTTGCCGGAATTCTTGTAATCGCGGTACACCTTTGCAATAGTCGTACGTGAAAATCCGAACTTCGTTTCTATCTCCAAAATATTATGGCCCATCTCACGAGCGCCAACTATGACACCGCGTTGGAAATCGCTTAAATCGTTATTACTTGTCATTCTCATGCCGAAAACAGCTCTGACAGGTGGCAAAGATGTCTATCGCTTTATATACGAACTGGCAGAAGCAACCGAGTACACGCATAGGTGACGTTGCTATGTATTATGCATAAGCTCGTCTGTACCGGTGTTTTTGGCACTTCCATGTATATATCATCATCATCATCATTGTCAACCATTATCAATCCACTGCTGGACGAAGGTCTCTCCAAGCCTCTTCCACAACGGTCTGTCTTGTGCCAGTCTCCTCTATGTTACTCCCGCACACTTCAGAATTTCATCCACCCATCTCCCATGTGGTCTTCTTCTGGGTATTTTCCTGTCCCTTGGAATCCAATCTAAATTTTCGACTGTCTATCGATGGTCTGTTCTTCTGGCAGTATATCCAGCCTACTGCCATTTCAGGGATTTTACTCTGATCATGATGTCTACCACTCTTGTCATTTTTCTGATCCACGAGTTCCTCTTCTATATATAGGTACACGCACGCAGATAGATAGATAGATAGATAGATAGATAGATAGATAGATAGATAGATAGATAGATAGATAGATGAAGGGAGGGAGGAGAGAGAGAGATGAGAAATAGAGTGAAAGAAACATTACAAATAGAGAAAAAAGCAATGAAGAGCAAGGCAGAGATTGGAAATAAAGAGAGAGAGAGAAATGTAAAATAGAAAGAAATATAAATATGCAAAATAGAGAGAGAGAGAGAGAGAGAGAGAGAGAGAGAGAGAGAAGATAAACACAGAAGGAAATGTGAGAAATAGAGTTAGAGAAATAGGAAAAATATGAGAAACAGAGAGGAGAAAAGAAATATGAGAAAGAGAGAATATATGGAACGGTTTTTATCTTCTTACAACTAGCATAAGCAAATGGACAATTTATTGGACACCCCGGTGGCCAAGATATTTTAGGCGCTACCTTCCGACTATTCGACCAATCTTGGGCAGGGCATGAGACCAGGATGAGGCACTGATGGCGAGTTTGTCCGATGGCGCCGGCTGTGTCTCATCCCAAGAGCTAGTGGCCCTAAATTAGGGAGAGGCGACTGTTTATAGTCCCATAGTTTAATCCTGATGTTCGTTTGCCGCTTCACCCCTAAAACACTCTATTAGATGCATCCATATTACACGTTTACGGAAAGCAGTTTCGCGATAAGTTGAACTTGTCGTTCCTTTTATACTTTAATACAAGTCCATAAACAGCTTTCCGAAATTCAAGGTAGTTAGTTTCTCGAAGCAAGATGACTTACTAAATCTGAAATACTATTTTGTTCTGCATCAGTTGTCACAGTTTACAATGATCATTGTACACGATTCGTACTTTACACAAGACGTTCTACGCTTTACATTCATCATCTCCTCCTTCGAGTATTTTCGAATCTGTTCCCATTATTTCCATAGTTTCCCATTAGCTTTCTTTCTAGACTTCTGCACTAAACGAATTCTCTTAGCACCTCATCATTCATTCTTTCAGCGTATCCATACTACCTTGAGATAATTGTTACCACTGTACTAACAACTTTTTGTTTCGCATTACACGTTCCCAAAGCACAATCATTCTCCTCATGATGAAAACGATTCTTGTCACAAACCCATCGCAAGTAACGCAATCCCTCCAATACACAAAAGACTCCTTTGTGCTTTTCGTAGAAGTAACATTTCAATACGTCAGAGTAGGAAAAATTACATTTGCTCGAACAGCTACGTTGGTTATTTTTAGCAATCCAAAACTTAGGTAAAATCCTTCCAGAGCAGCAAAGGATTACCAAAAGGGTATCGAAATGTAGTCATCACTGTTACATCTCAAAAACAACTTTTGCGCAAAATTTCAAAAGTTCCCGCCGGTAAAATTTTTAAAAAGTACTTTACAAAGATCTTGCGCATTTTCTGAATTCATGCAGATAGTAATGTCTTCCTTCCATTCACACTAGATTCGAGATTATGAATACAGCGTGAAACAGAGAAAGAATTTCTCTTATTTAAATTTCCGTATTCTTGAAATATGACAAATAGGGTATAAACAAATTTGACTTCCTTTAGATTTTACATAATTCAACAATCCTGGCGCTCTTACACGCAAATATTATTTCAATTGTTTCATCTCCTACGCAAGTTTCTCTCGATAAACATAATACGGATATTAAGGTGTTTCGAATGCTGTATGCACTTTTTCCCGGTAAGCTTTACGAAACATGTTGCGAGTGTAATGAGGGCACTTTTGCACATCGGAAAAGATTACTAGTAACGTAACTACTAGCAGTTAAATTACGCGGTAATAACAGATGTGATATACTACAGTGGTGAAGGACATGTCAAGAAGACAAAGCTGCAGCGATAAATTCCGTCGGTGTGGCTTCATTGGGAAAGCATTCCTCTCCGGAACAGAAGGATGCTGATTCGAACACTGCCAACGACAAATTTGTGTTCGCTATACAGATAAGAATCACCAATACCTAAATTACAACTTTTATTAAAAAAACAAAACAAGAAGAGCTGAAAGCTTTTAAGGTTGCAAGAACTGTTTGTTTTCTTATACGTGCAGTACTGAAACGTTAAGCATAAGACAGAAAAATACCACTTTCAGGAGGAACAAACTATAAATGCGTTAAACAACGCCGTAACAGTGTTGCTTTATGGCTCGGTGCATTATCCTGCTGGTACCAACAGGGCTCGGTTCCATAGTATTGCCAGAGAGTTGGTAGGGCATAATTGTCCATAATATCCAGGTAGACGCGCTGGTTAACAGGTTTATCCACGATAACCAATGCGCCGGGACCATACCACGAAAATCCTACCCACACGAGTACACTGCCAGCTGCAAACTTGACCCCAGGAACAGTACACTCTGGTAAATAGCGTTCCCCAGGCTGCCGCCATGCCCACACACGGCCATCAGACTGATGGATCGTGTATTTGGATTCATAAGTCCATAGGACCTGTTGTCATTAATCTACGGTGCACGATAAATGTTCTTTTCACCATGCTTAACGACGAGTAACATTCCGAGTGGAGATGAAATGCTTATGAGCAGCCGCACGACCACGGTAACCCATAGAATGAAGTTCTCTGCAAATGGTACGTGTATATGCCGAGGTTCCAGCATTTTTACTCACCTGTACACTGAGCCCTTGTGCAGCACTCCGTTGATTAGCCGTAACGACTCTCCTGAGGCTTCGACGTCCTCTATCACTGGTTTCCTTTGGTCTGCCGGTACGTTTTGCTGCTTCATGCACGCCATGTGTGTTCCACTTTTTCAGTACATCCAAAGAGTTGACTTGGGCATATTTAAACGCCACTCGGTTTCTCTTATGGACAACTCGCTAATATAACACCCAACGATCTTTCTTTTCTCATTCTCTCCCGCAGCGACATTTTCACTCAACCTCACAGTGCGATGTGATCGCACTCAGCTGCAGGCTTGTTTTTATACCGTTTGCATCTGTACCGCGCATCTTAAGAACGCAGCGGATCCGTTCTTTTGCTTTTGAAGGGGTGTCCGGTGACTTTTTTCAATATAGTGTATATATATACACACTATATTGCTGTATATACATACTTTATTTCTCTATGGACAACCGAAATTTTAAACTGGATTTCAAGGGACAGAAAAAGACTCAGAAGAAGACCACATAAGAGATGGATGGATGAAATTCGAAAGCATGCCGGAGTGCATGCACGAAACAGGTAGAAGACAGGCAGTTGTGGAAGAGGCTACGGGAGGCATCTATCCATCAGGGGATTGATATTTTGTTAGATAATGATGATGATGATGATGATATATACTGTATATTTGTATCTTATTTCTCTATTTTTCTTATGTCTCTCTCTCTCTCTCTCTCTCTCTCTCTCTCTCTCTTGGGGAGAACTCGGAGGAAGAAAGCTGGTACTTCCGGTTTGCGATACTTAAAAATAAGATGCTTAGGAATGTAAGTATATAATATCCATGCTTATAGGCAGCATACATGCAGCAAAATCGCGCAAAAAAAGTTTTATTATAATAAAAAGTTTAATTTCTCGGCAATATTTCCTAAGGCAGAGTTTGAGCAGGATCGTATTAGGTGGCAACGCGAAGAGACTCGGTTATTTTCCAATACCTACGAAGTAAATGAGCGGAAGTGCTTACCCTAATAACAAGGAATTACGTGTCAGAAAAATCTCCCGAAATGGCAAGGTTGAGAGACGAAGTTCGTGAAAAGAAATCTTCGAACACGAGTGAAAATTGCGCGAAAATATTATGATTGATTTCAAAAATGCCAGAGGTGAATTCCAAATCGTTCGATAACAACTCGTAGAAGTTCCGAGGAACTGAGAAAAAATTAAAAGAAATAGTTGGGAGAAAACTGGAAGCTTCGGAAGTTGTTGAAGTACTTAAAAAGTAATAGGCTATGTAAAGTTCACAGGTTAAGTAGGAGTCATTACTTGAACGTGTAGGGAAAAGTACGGAAAAGGAGATTTCTTCCGCTCCCAAAGCGAGTTGTTAAACAAAGCTCACAGAAAGGTGAATCGTGCGCATGCGATTCAATCATTATAGTTAGAAATATACTCGGCGTAAAGGGTTTCAAATGAAATATCCTTTTTCAATGAATTAAAAACAGTTTCGCAATTTGTCGAAATAAATTCCTCCTCTCTTTTGTGCGGATGTAAACAATATACATACCAATAAAGCCATCAGATTTTGCTTATTATGATTCAAAATTATGCTCTCACGAATGATACGGAAAGCCAGCTCTTAAAAACAGCAAATAAAATCAAAGTTTTCATTACCTGCACATGTTATATACGGATCGGCGCCTTTTTTTTTTTTTTTTTTTCTTTTTTGCGCACAACTTCTGAAGAAAAGGCGACACTCTAGCTTTGCCGAAATTTCCGCCTAAGGTAAACATATCGCTTATTTCTGGAGTGAGAAATTCCTTTTGAGTCAGACGTAGGTAAACACAATATAGATTTCATACAAAATTTCTCGATTTATCCAGAAAGAGACATAATTTAGTCGCTGGGGACGAAATTTGTTTTTCATGATGCCTCTGTTTACCGAAAATGAATTAGAAAATTTCTTCCCGACCCGGTGGCGCAGTGCTCTAAGCGATGGCTTCTGAAGTTTTGACCATTCGTCTGTGAGGACTCCGGGTTCAAATCCTGGTGAGGCATGGATGTTATGTTTTTTTCTTACTGCACTGGCTCTCTCCCTTGCTTAGAGCCAGTGGTCCTAAATTAGGGACGGACGACTTCTTATATCCCATCAAGTTGCTCCCGGTGGTCGTTAAACCTTCAATCGCCGCCCCGGTGGGGCAGTGGTCTAAGCGCTGGCTTATGACAATTCGTCCGAGATGGGTTCGGGTCGGGTTCGAATCTCTGTGAGGCATGGATGCATGTTGTGTTTGTCTTAAGGCAATTGCTTTCTCTCTTCCCTAGAACCAGTGGCCTTAAATTAGGAACGGATAACTTCTTATAGCCCATCGAGTGGTTCACGGTGGTCGTTATACCATCAATCGCCACCCCAGTGGCGCAGTGGTCTAAGCACCGGCTTATGACCATTCGTCCTAGATGGGTCGGGGTCGGGTTCGAATCCCGGTGATGCATGGATGCATGAGAGAATGTTCGAATCCCAGTGAGGCATGAATGCATGAGAGCCGGTGCTGTAGGAAAACACAATACGTATAATAACCATGTCTCAACGGGATTCGAACCCTGACCATCTCGGATGAACGGTCAGAGCAAGCGCTTGGACCACTGCATCATTGGGGTTGCGTTAGGAATAGAAAACATAACTTGGTTTAGTACAATACCTCAAACTTTTTTCTCTTCCTCGATAGTAAAATAAAACGACAGCATCAGAGCGGAAGAGAAAAATAGAAAGAACGTAAGGTGTGTTGGATATTATAGACGAGTTTTAAATGCGTTTGTAAATTTCAGAGCATCATGCACGCCGTTCGATTCTACTCACAAGAAAAATGTGCGGTTGTAGTGTGCAAATTCTTAAGTTATAGAGTGAGAAACAGGCTCAGAATTACAGTATTACCAAATAACTCGCTGAGTAGACTTTATTCGTTAAATTATAGACTAGCACGAAATATCCATCTTTTTTTCGTGTTAAACACTGCACTCTTTTATAGTTTTCCAAGTAATGACTATAAAACGCTTTTTATTGATATATTCTTTCATGCATACTTCAGGAAACAGAATACTTTATGCTGAAAGCAGCGATGCGATTAAAAATCCTAACAGTATTTCCGGGAACAAGAGTCATGACTTAGGAAGAAATTGTTGGCTCGCGTTTAAATGTGATAAAATAAAGGCGCACCATGATAAAATAAAGGTTCTCGAAGAGTTTCCTATTTTTTTTTATTTTTTTTTTCGCGGACAGCATTCCAACTTCGTAGCGCAGATGAGCGTTCATGTACGCTCGGTATCTGCTTCTATAAAGGATAAGCCGCTGGAATTCTGTTTTGTATACATTAGAGACAAACATAAATTTCCACAGAATACAATCTCCTGATATGATATCAGTAATGTATGATGTAGCTTTAAAACAATCCTCGCAACACCTTGATATTTCTTGAAAGGACGTACATAATCGTAAAACACCGCAAGCATTTGGTGTATTATGTTTATATAAAACCAGAGCTCATTAAGCCATCAGCATTTCGGTTTAAGTCGCAATTAAGGATGAACTGCGAATTCTGCCCCCACCCCACCACCCCGCACCACCGTGACCGATTGTTTGAATGCCAGAGCGAAGCTTGCTAGCATCCAGTGTCACCAGTAAAAAAACAGTTTTAAATAAATAAAAATAATTCACTCAAATATGAAACAGTAATTATGTGAATTGCCTATGAAGTGGTTTATTCCATATTGGCTACCGGTAAATATCACGCGCCGGTAGGCTTTGTGAAAAAGAAACAGGGGAGAAAGGTCAGACGTGTGTTTCCACTTCCGATAGTGGTTACGAAACATTGCGAGTTCTGTCCACTGCGCTTGCGCGCGGTCGAAAAAATGCCAGCGCTCTCAGATAATCTCTTACCGATAAAGCATATATTCATTGTCACCATTACAGAGTTTGACTTAGGTTGCGAATCTTTGAAATCAAACCCTTTGATTTCCGTATTTTCTTCATGTTTATGTTGCGAGCTACCTACTGCATGTCGACAATTGCTTTATTGAATTTGAGCGCGATGTTTTCATTTACTTCTATCTTCCAGTGGTTTAAAACAACCACAACAAACAATAGTGTTTCATGCAAGCTAAACCCTTCAAATATTAATGTCGCCAGTTAAAGTGATTGTGCTTTGTACTTTTCTTCCAAAAATCGAGAGAATTCGCTTGCACTCTTTGTAGATAATTTGCGTTACTTATCTTTCGCATACCGAGATCTTTTTGAATGTAAAATAAAACGAGTGATTTGAGAGAGTACATTTATTTATGTACAACATATTGCGCTTATTCGGGTCACTCACGACTACACTGAGCCCCACTCTAATACCTACTAAGTGGAATTAAGTCATAACAACAAATAATAAGGTTTACTAATTCCTGACATTGTGCGGCACTTAGGTAGATGGATTAAGGAATCTTATTTTCATTTCCGTAATGCCAAAGAAAAAAAGATATGTGGTTCATAAAAGTAAATATCTACTAAACTATGGAGGCGTAAATAATGACTATTTCGGCTTTTTATTTTTCACATACAATATTTATTATTATCATTATTATACACTGCCGGACAATTGCTAATGACGGATGACAATAGCAACGATAGCAACCATAAAATGGAAGGCAGGAAAATGTGGAAATTAGCATAAGTGCGGGATACAGTAAGACGTGTTGTGCGTATGCAAATTTTGGATTGCCGAACTTGTTCGTGATGTCATAGCGCTGATAAGAGATATAAAGGATTTGACGCGTATTGACCGTTGTTGTTCAAACGCAAAGTTCAAAGGGAAAGAATCAATTGACGAACTTGAAATTTTCAGTATGTCTTCCCGACATCACCTAGATGATTTTACGCGTGGCCGTATTATTGGCAAGATTGAAGAAGGGCGAAAAATAACAGATGTTGCCAGGGAGTTCGATGTCAGCCACAGTGTTGTTTCAAGGCTTTGGAAATCATTTCAAACAAATGGAGAGCGTAGCAAACGTCACGGGGGAGGTCGTGTTCGCAGTACGACACCTGCAGAAGATCGGTACATAGTGCTATCAACAAAAAGACACCGGCGCAGCACAGCTAGTGAGGTAGCAAATCAGTTTATGGCTGCTACTGGCAAGCGGATCTCCAGAAAAACTGTCGCCAGACGTATGCATGAAGGAGGACTATACGCCCGCCGTCCTGTTGTGTGCATCCCATTGTCCAGACGTCACCGTACCGCCCGTTTGCAATGGTGCCATCAACATCGCTATTGGACTGATAACGACTGGTCTGCTGTCCTCTTCTCAGATGAGAGTAGATACAGTCTATCGTCTGATTGTCGACGACAACTGATCTGGCGTGATAGTGGTACTGCATATTGTCCAGCAAACATACAGGAAATGGATTGATATCCAACATGTAGTGTCATGGTATGGGCTGGCATCATGATCAATGGCCGTACGTCCCTCTATGTGCTTCCAACTGGGACTATGACTGGCCAACGATACATTAATGATGTTCTGCTACCTCATGTTCGCACGTTCCGTTGTGCTGTCTGTGATAGATTAATTTTCATGGACGACAACGCAACATGCCATCGAACAGCCGCTGTCCGGAAGTGTCTTGAGAGCGAGGATATTCAACGCCTCGTATAGCCAGCACGTTCTCCAGATCTGAATCCCATTGAAAATGTGTGGGATGCTTTGGGGAGGAGTCTTGCTGGTCGCCAATGCCCTCCAATAAACAAGGACACCCTCATCCGTGCACTGACAGAGGAATGGGATAAATTACTCCAACAGCTGCTTGATAATGTTGTGCAAAGCATGACACGACGTGTGGAATCTTGCATCGCCCTCCATGGTGGCCATATCCCGTATTGACATCTTACGCCGGAACGCCTGCGGACGGTAATTGCATTTTTTTCACGTTTACGTATTCTGCACAAAATGTCCTGTTTGTCTCTTGAACACGTTCCAAAGCCTTCTGGATTTCAGAGCACAATAAATTGTCTTTCTTGTAATGTCCTGGCATTCTGACATTATTTTATTTCACTTGGCATCCAACACACTTACTTTTTTATGCGCTATATAGCCGTTTATAATCCGTCCTTAGCAATTGTCCAGCAGTGTATATTTAGATGAACGTAAGAAACGACCTGACCGATGAAATGTGATGTAGCTACGAAAGTCCATCTGCGCATGCGCAATCTAAAATCTTACCTAAAGACAGAAAGGAAAGCTAAATCACAGATGTGCTACTGAAGAGGAATTAATAAGAAGGGGAATCACAAGCGCGTTAAAGGGGAATTGGTAAGTTTTGATCTAAGATATACGCTTTATTGACAAAAGTCACCGGACACCCTTTCAAAAGCAAATTAGCGGATCCGCCGCGTTGTTAAGATGCGCGGAACAGCTGCAAACGATATAAAAATAAGACTTCAGCTGACCGCGATTATATCGCACTGTGAGGTTGAGTTAAAATGTCGTGGCTGCAGAGAACTGACTTTGAAAAAGGAAAGATTGTTGGGTGTTATATTAGTGGGTTGTCCGTTAGAGATACCGAGAGGCGTTTAAACATGCCCAAGTCAACTCTTTCGGATGTACTGAATAAGTGAAAGACACATGGCGTGCCTGAAGCAGCAAAACGTACCGGCAGACCAAAGGAAATCCGTGACAGAGGACGTGGAAGCCTCTGAAGAGTCGTTACAGCTAATCGACGGTGTACTGCACAAGACCTCAGTGTAGAGGTGAGTAAAAATGCTGGAACCTCGGTATGTACACGTACCATTCGCAGAAAACTTCATTTCAAGGGTTACCGTGGTCGCGCGGCTGCTCATAAGCCTTTCATCTCCACTCGGAATGCTACTCGCCGTTTCACATGGTGTAAAGAACATTTATCGTGGACCTTAGATCAATAGAACGGGTCCTATGGACTGATCCAGATACACGATCCATCAGTCTGATGGCCGTGTGTGGGTATGACAGCAGCCGAGGTTAACACTATTAACCACAGTGTTCTGCTCCTATGGTCAATTTTGTAGCTGGTTGTGTACTTGTGTGGGGGTGTTTTTCGCGGTATGGTCCCGGCCCATTGGCTATCGTGGACAAACCTGTTAACCAGTAAGTCTACCTCGATATTCTGGACAATTATGCCCTACCAACTCTGTGGCAATACTATGGAACCGAGCCTTGTTGGTACCAACAGGATAATGCAAAGATCCCTGAATCAAGGACTGTTACGGCGTGGTTTGACGATAATTCCGTATCGTGTGTGGACTGGCCAGCACAGAGCTCTAATCTTAATCGCATAGATCACCTATGGGTTGAATTAGAGCGCTGCATAAGAAGTTTGGAACCAAGGCCTACTACTAAACAACAGTTAGCGGCAGCATTATGTAGTGAATAGAAGCGCATACTTATCGCTGTGTTCCAAAACCTTGTCGAAAGCATTTCTCGAAGGGCCAGTGCATGCATTAAGGCCAAAGGTGGACCGACACCGTACTGATGTATGCCAATAAATGCTATGTTGTGTTTCTCTTTTACTATGTGTCTGGTGATTTTTCTCAATATAGTGTATATACACGTTACACCCCATCTCATATAACGAAGTAAATTTCCCCGTCATTTTTGGTCTACGCCGGGAATCGAACCCGAGTCCGCTTATTCCGGAACAAGTCGCTCTACCAACTGAGCTACGCAGACGTTCATTCTGATTGCTATCTGCCTTTATGTCGTGTGCCTCCTGCTTGCAGGTACGTCACATCTCCCCCACCCTGAAAGAGGGCCGGGGGCATGGCCCACGGGTCAGCCGTGACCATGAATCGTTGCAGGCAGATTTTTCCTATCTCTCTGATTTTTCCTATCTCGCGGTGTGGAAATAACATCACACCATTGCGAGATTTTGAACGGTCGGGTCATCCGGATAGTTCGGGCGCCATTATAACGAAGTAAATTTCTCCGTCATTTCTGGTCTACGCCGGGATTCGAACCCGAGTCCGCTTATTCCACTGCAAGTCGCTCTACCAACTGAGCTACGCAGACGTTCATTCTGATTGCTATCTGCCTTTATGTCGTGTGCGTCCTGCTGGCATGTACGTCACACTCGTTATGAATCATTTTAAAGCTCTTGTAAATAGCAGGTAATCGAGTCGTGCCGTTTTCATAACATTAAAAATGCATTTCTGTAATGGCTTTTATTAAGCTTAGCATCAGATTCTCGTAGTTTCCACAGATTGCAATGAGATATTGTTACGTTTTTGTAAACCATAATGTAAAACAGAGGATATGCACAGAATACTTTTGATAAGAAAGTACGGACAATAAAAGAAGTTCAAAGAATTGAAACGGGCAATAGCGCATTCGATGAACACGAATGAAACATCTGCTGCACTTAAATATCGTCTGCTAAGAAGATGCCGCACGTAAACAAGCTGTGGACAGGTTATGTTTTTTTTTCCCTTTACGAAGAGAAATATTCGTAATCTGTAATTAAAAAAACGCTGCGAAAATTATGGAACTAGCATTTCAAAATGTAAAAAAAAACTAATATTGTTAATTACAGAGGGAAAAATCGTCAAACATTGTACTTAACAGGAAAAAGATCATCAAACGAGTATCCAAAGAAGGTATGTACTTTTACGACTATTTCAAAAGGAAGGTCTCTTGTCTTAAAAGAAAATCCACCAACCCAAAGAGAATCGCTAAGTCGTTAAAGATTTCTGTACCAACTGTAAACAAGGTAGCAAAAAAAGATTTGAATCTGAAAAAGACAGTTTCATCAACTGATCACTATATCGTTGTGCAGTGATTGTTTCGCCCGGTTTCAACAGTTCGAAGTACAGCACTCCATACATATCCTACCACAAACACAACAGCACCTTATTCCCGTGGATATCCTGTTTTGCAGTGGATGTTGATGGCTGGCCTGGGTCGACCCGCAGGATCGCTTGCCCACGGGGTTGTCGCAATAGACCCTTTTTCATCCCCGGTAACAAACTTCTACAAGAAAGGGCCTCGGGTGGCTTAGTGGGCAACGTTCGTGACTGCCACGGAAAGGTCAGGTTCGATTCCAGCTAGGTACGAACGCTCGATCCACTAAATATCCGCCGTGCGTTGGATGGGCACGTTAAGCCGTCGGACCCCGGGTATCCCCCCGGTAATAAATAAGGGCGCCTTCCTCCTCCTTTCTACTTCGCTTGCGTGTCACTTTCCTATCGGGCACTCTAGCCCAAATCGACCTGGGGTCAGACACTCCCTTCCTAAAATCCTCTACATATGATCATTTTTCCACAAGAAATTCTTCCTTGAAACCTTTTCAGAAACGCTCAATCTTTGAACAATATTACTTTCTGTTAAAGTATGCGGAACCCACTTACCAATCTACTGGATCTTTCCCAAGGCCTGTAGATGCCGTACTACCGTCGATTGAGCCACTTGCAAACGTTTCGCTAGTTGCGTGGTCGATTGTATGGCATCCTCTTGCAAAAGCGATTCCAGCTCCTCGTCTGCGTGTTCCTGCGGTCTACTTGCACGTGGCTTGTCTTCCAAGCTTTTTTTTTTTTTTGGTTGGAGGTGTAACGACCACCGTGAGCAACTCAGTGGGCTATAAGCAGTCGCCCGTCCCTAATTTAGGGTCACTGGTTCCAGGGAAGGGAAAGAGCCAGTGTCGTAAGACAAACACAGCATCCATGCCTTACCAGGATTCGAACCCGGACCCCTTTCGGACGAATGATCAGAGGCCATCGCTTAGACCATTACGCCACCGGGGCGGCCTTCCAAGCTTAGATCACGTTTGTTAAACCTGGAAAACCATTCTAGATACGTCCGCTCACCCATAACCGTTTCGCCGTAAGCCTCACATATTGAACCGTATGCTTCACTCGCATTTTTCCCTTAAATTAAACATAAAGAAACAGTGCCGCGGATGAACTTTACCGACCGCGATGCTTGGCTCCATGTACGAACTGACAGCACGGGTGAAACTTTTGCGAACCACTAATATATTGCTGGAAAATCTTTATAAAAATGTGTAAACAACTGTAATGTATGGTAATAGTTTGGTAAAATATACTGTTGAGTAACAATGAAATGAACCATGAAAGAAATACGGGATTATGCCATATAATACAAATTTTGAAGATGACAATCCGATTTTTGGCGTAAATGTGACAAGGATGGTAAGTCAGATAATATCTGAAAACTTGAAAATTTTCATCGTCCTGGAGCGGGACTCGAACCCGCGTCTCCCAGAAAACGCCTAGGTATGCTAACCACTACACCACCCAGAACGACCAAGTTTCAAGTTTCCATTCAATTTGAATTTAACCATCACAGGATTCGCTAGTAGAAGCAACCGGCATTCATGTTTAGCGAATCTGGAGGTTAATAATCCTATCCCGTGATTGCCCGGAGAAGCAGATAAATCATGAAAGAAATACGGGATTACGCCATATAATACAAATTTTGAAGATGACAATCCGATTTTTGGCGTAAATGTGACAAGGATGGTAAGTCAGATAATATCTGAAAACTTGAAAATTTTCATCGTCCTGGAGCGGGACTCGAACCCGCGTCTCCCAGAAAACGCCTAGGTATGCTAACCTAGGCTTTTTTTTTTTTTTTTTTTTTTTTTCAAGTTTTCAGATATTATCTGACTTACCATCCTTGTCACATTTACGCCAAAAATCGGATTGTCATCTTCAAAATTTGTAATGAAATGAACTATTTTTTATTGCGTCATCCAAGCTTTTTTTACAGCAGTCAAAAATCAGATATCAACCATGTTTTTTAATACTGTGAATTGCCTGCCCCGCAGCACGTACATGAGACAAAGATAGATAGCAGTGATCTCACTGCTATCTGCCTTTATCAGTGTAGTATAGTGGATAGCATATCTCTTTATCTTTTTTTTTTTTTTTTTTTTTTGATTGGAGGGTTAACGACCACCGTGAGCAACTCAATGGGCTATAAGCAGTCACCCGTCCCTAATTTAGGGCCACTGGTTCCTGGGAAGGGAGAGAGCCAGTGCCGTAAGACAAACACAACATCCATGCCTCACGGGATTCGAACCCGGACCCCTTACGGACGAATGATCAGAGGCCAACGCCTTAGACCACTGCGCCACCGGGGCGGCTATCTCTTTATCAGTGTAGTATAGTGATATACAGGATGATTCATAAGGAAGTATACAGTTTCAACGCACTATAAAACAAGAACAATGTAAGATATTTTATGTTACCTGTAACAGAATTGTAAGCGAATGTTTCAAGTTTTTTTAGAGACAGTCACAGATGTTCTCTGTGTGCACTCTTAGTCACACGACACACATCGAGCCGGTAATCCATTTCCTCCCAAATGTGAGGTAAGATATCTGAATCAAGTGCAGTGATAGTGGCTGTGATACGCTGTTCCAGCTCCGTTAGATCAACAGGAAGGGGAGGAGCGAATACCTTGCGAGTTTACGTACCCCCACAGCAAAAAGTCACAAGGTGTTAAGACAGGTGGCCACTGGGTCATTTCGGCAGGAAATTAAAAACGCTTTGTCTTGTCAAGGCCAGTGAGATTTTTGCACCATCTGCACTTTGTATGGAATCATTTTCAGCTTCTTTCTCAGAATTCTTCAGACAGTGGGCTGTGAAATCTGCACTTCACGACTCACCCTCCGCGTTGATTTTCCTGGGCTTCGTTGAATGGCGGTGCAAACACTATGGAGGACTTTTACCGATACACGCTGTCGCCCAGCACTTTCAAGTTTGCACAAACATCCCGTAGTTTCAAGCTTTTTATGCCAATCGTAGATAGATTTTCTGGTTGGAGGTTCTTTTCCGAATGGTGATGGAAAATAACGTTGCACAACAGCTACAGATTCCGTTTTTCTCAATTCAGGAACACAAAACGTCTTCTCCACGGCAGACGCTGCCATTTTGACTGACTAGTCACGTGACACGCGCGCTATTGCCTACGTCACTTCCCTCAGAAGCGGGACACAATCTTTATGAGTACATCTCCCTAACGGTTTGCAGTTGTGGTCCGTGTCTTCAACTGCTACTGTTTTACAGCATTTGGAAACTGTACACTTCCTTATGAATCACCCTGTATATATCAGTGTAGTATAGTGGATAGCACTCGAAGCTCCGGAGTCGAGAGTTGTGGGTTCGAATTCCGCCCCTGGCATACAAATGATGGAGAAACTTACTTCGTCATATTGGCGCCCGAACTTCCAGTATCACCTGACCGTTACGTTTCTCGCAATGGCAGTCAGTAAACCACAGAAGGACCTGCTGAACGTAGCGGTCTGAAATTAGGAAGACACTGTAGAAACACATGAGTGTGTATACCTTGGCAACCCGTTTCTGAAATTCAAATTAGTATTTCAAGCTTCCAAGTAATATCGAAGAAGCTTGATCTTGCGGTATACTGTGCCATGAGGACACGCAAGATTAGTTCATTTCGCTTTTGCGTCACATAATTACATTACACTCCTGTGGAATAATATTTCGTTGCACTGACGTGTAAACTGCGAGAACCTCACACCAAACGTTATAGAAGCGACAATATGGATAGCTTGTGGCATACTATTTGGGCTGCGCTTCCGATTTGTTACGTGTTTCCTTTCGCAACAGTTCCGGAGGGGTTTCTTTACGTTTTAGACCGCAGTTCCATGTTACAACGCACTACAAATAGTTCCAAACTATTTAAACAAGAAGAATTTGATTTGGTTTCTTTAATCATTGTTTCTAATTTGACATAAAGTGCTCGATTTAAAATCCAAAATTTGACCTTGCTGTTTACTCTGTTAGACTTCGGAAGTGTTGCGCGTGTCCTTACATTGCACTTGAAGGCGGGTTTGAATATTTTTGTTTCACCCAGAAGCTCTCCGTGTACAAATTATACGCTATAAATAGTTCCACTATTAAAAAATTGTAACACGATTATTTTAGAGAGAAAATAAATTTTAATGAAATGCAAATACAATACAAGAAACGAAATCCGAGAAAGGTGTGAATTTTCTCTCATTCTGTTTCTTCGAGGCCTAATATCTATTTCTCCGTTCTCGTATTCTTCCGTCTCGTCTTGACTCCTTATTTATCTTATCTTGACTAAATCTGGATCCACCAACACCTTACAATCAAGCATGACTGACTGTCAAGAATCTCATATCAAATGCTGTCAAAACTACAATCAGAACTGGCACAATGCAGGAGACCAGGTTTTCATTTCATGCATTCCAGTCAGCCCATTCAACCTTCCACTTCATTTTAAACGCCTACAGTTTCATGTTCTTCTCATTTTCGCCATGATTATCAACAAGCAACGTAAATCGTTAAAAGCTGTTGGACGATTAGCTTTTGATTGAGGATCAGAACAGAGATGAGAGATTGATCTGAACAACTTTGCACATGGTATGACTATTAACTCGAGGCGTGTTGATTCTGGCATCTTACAAATTATAGTTAACCTGAGCCCTTCATGCGCAACTGTTGCAAGTGTTTACCGTGCATGGCGCAAATGCAAAAAATTTCTAGCAACATTCTGTGGACGAAGACAGCTGTTGGATCAGAGGGGTCAGAAAAGATTCTCGACATTGGCATTTACCACTGCAGCCCAGTTGCGACGTGGTCCGGTACGTGGTGCTTTCGAAGATGACCCTCCGCACACCGATGTTCGATTCTGCAGTGATTCGCCGGATCTGGTACGTATGTGATTTTTTGGTACAATTTTCTCCAGTCTCCTTTGTTCTTCCTGATCCACCATATATTTTTGACTACAGATTGAGGTTTTGCATGCATTTCGCACCATTCACGGTAAATTCTTCCTACGTTTGCGCATGAAGGGCTTAAGAGAAGGTCTTTATGGGATGTACTCGAATCAGCACTCCTAGCGTCAACCATTAAGCCACCACGTACGTTCAAAGTCGTTCGGATCACACGTTTTGCACATTCTGACCCTCAAATGAACGTTAACTGATGCTCGATAAGCTTGCCTGCCAGATTATACCTCACAACGCGCACACGTGTCGTCTTACGCATTGGAGTAAGCCATTTAGATGATGAGGAGGGGAGTACCTATTAAACTGCCATGTCAGTGTAAGTCAGTGACTTCTATGCTAAAAATGTGGTAACTTTGCACTTTGATTGAGGGCTGGCAATATAGATTTATCTAACACCATGCCTTTCTGTATTCTTCAAGTTCTCCACTGTCATTGAAACATCCTCCAACACGAGATAGGCGGACACATAATTTTGATTAGTTCTTATCATATATGTTCATCAACATTAGGCATCGTAATTCTCTTCTCTTCGATAGCCGCTTAACGGGCTGGTACAAATTAACTCAGAGTTGCCAAAACGGACTGAAATTAGCTCGGACGAATATATTCAGTATCCAAGAAGTGGCTTGAACGCTGCTGGTACGAGTAAACTTGGGCATCGGAAAACGTTGCTTTCCCCTTAGCTTTTATATTCAAATTAGTCATTTAGGGGATTATTAACACTAGTAAAACTGTATTTTAAATCCGATTTATTAGCGTTAGAGTTTAAATAAACATTTTCAAGCTTTCGCACATCAACCACATGGCTTTGTTTTCAAGGAAGATAGGGAGTTTCTATTTATCTTCCTTTTCCACCAATAAACCAATTCATGGCGTAAGAAGATACATCTACGTTTCCAAGCTTTCACACATCAACTTGATGGCTTTTTCAAGGAAGATGTTAAGGAAGATAGATACAAACTGCATCGTATATCTTCCTCGAAAAAGCCACAACAACCAGATGGCTTTTTTAAGGTAGTTTCAAGGAAGATAGATTCTTCCTGAAAAATTTACCTAGAGAAAGGCAACTAAAAATGAAAGTTAATTGGAGTATACGTCCGAGCAGTTTAGTTTATTTAAAAATATATAAATATATTTGTAAAATATATAATTGTATTTGTAAAATATATAATTGTATTTGTAAAATATATAAATGCATTTGTAAAATATATAAATGTAAAATATATAAATATATTTTACAAATATTTTATATACTTTACAAATATATAAATATATACATATAGTATAAAGAACATGTAGTATAAAGAACATACAGTACACTGTGTTTAATTAACAACTCCTCGCAGGAGACACCGTTTACAGTGTTCCATAGTACAGAAGGACTTGACAGCAGAACAGTGGGGTAAGGTACTGTTTACCGATGAGATTAGATTTAGTCTCTCTAGCGATTCTGGACGTCATCTAATATGTCGTGAGGTACACACTCGGTATAGTCCCGAAAGCATCAATACAATGTGTACATATACCGGGTGTCTCACTCGCTACCGAGCCCGGTATTTCTTTAATAATGTTAACATCAACAAAGAGATTGCAACGAAATTTGAAGTGGACTTACCTCATTTAGGGTGAAATGTGATGACATCACAACATGTGCTGGAAGTGTCCACCATTTGCGTCCAGACAGCATTGAACCCGGCGCACCATATTGTGGAAAGTCCTTGCCAGTACGTCCGCCGTCACTGCCTGAATTTCTTCGGTGATGTTTGCTTTCAACGCATCTATGGTTCTCGGCTTCTTTTGGTAAACTCTCCCTTTTAGATATCCCCATAAAAAGTAATCACGAGGCGTAAGACCGGGCGAGCGCGGTGGCCATAGACCCTTCGAAATGACGCTGTCGCCGAGAAGGGACTGAATTTCGGCCATACTGGGGTGTGATGTCGCTCCATTATGCTGGTGATATCCAATGGAGAGTTTGTCGTCCAATTGATTTACAAAGGTGTTGAAGATTTTCATATATCTAGTATGCCGATACATTTTCACACATACGCGAAGAGTCACGAGCACGAGCACACACTATCAACAACCGCATTGTGTACACACGCTCAGCAAAATGGCGTAGCAAAGCAGCAGAGAGGCGCATCTGGCTAGCTGGCGGGCTGCTCCTCAGTGGCACATTTGCCACTGAGGATCACTCAGGCTGGCTGGCGGACAGCGCAGGGTTCCATGCTGCATGGACGCAAATGGTGGCCACTTCCAGCACATGTTGTGATGTCATCACATTTCGCAATAAGTCCACTTTAACTTTCGTTGCAATATCTTCATTGATGTTAATATTATTAAAGAAATGCCGGGTTCGGCAGCGAGTGGGACACCCTGTTGCGCCTGCGCTGTTATCGTAAGTTGAGGCATTATGATCGATGGACGTACGGAGCTCCAGATACTGGAAGGAGGTTGTGTAAGCGGTGCGTGCTACCTTAATGTGGCAATACTCCCCAATGTTCGTCTATTCCGAGGTGCCATCCGACCCTAGTTCGTGTTAATGGACGATAACGCCACACCACATCAAACGGTGTGTGTTGATGAGCTGTTAGAAGGTGAAGACGTTCAGCGGATGAATTGGCTGGCACGTTTCCGCCGACATAAATCTCACGTGTGTGATGCTCTGGGGTGACGTGCTGCGGCACGTCAAAACACATCGAAACTGTCCAACAGCTGAAGATGGCGCTGACGGAAGAATTGGCGATGTTAGCACAAAAGCTCATCAAGTAACTAGTGCGAAACATGGACAGACTTTGCAAATCATTCATCGACGTTAGCGGTCATCATATCCCTTACTGAGGACCTTCCTCTTCGCAGCGTCTTTTGCAGTGACGCCTCTGTATCATGACATTTAGTGCTATGCAGCACATTCACGTTCCACTACATCCTTTAGTGTCTGCAGTTGTGTCCGTGTTGTTTCCGTCGTCATTTCGGTACGTAATGGAGTTCCTATGGTACGACTGGCTGACCTCCAATGAACTTATTGTAAATACAGTTAAAACTAAAGCCATTTTTTTACATGACAGAACATAAATAAATACCAAGATATAACTATTTATTATAAAAAAAATTGTCATAGTGAATTATTTCACCTATTTAGGATTAACACTACAGCATAACTTAAAATACGATCGACATCTTGAACATATTGTTAATAAAATCTCTAGAAACATAGGAGTAGTTAGCCGAGTGCGTAATAATCTAACTTATAAAACCCTCAAATTGTTATACTACACTCTTGTGCATACACGCTTTAACTATTGTCTCTCTTGTTGGGAACAAACAACACAAACTAATAACAAAACACTCCAAGTACTCCAGAATAAATTTATTAGGTTATTAGAATTTAAACTACACACTAATACTAATAATATACATTATTCAAATATTTATAACTACTTGCGAATAGATGTTAATCAACATGGCCTTTTTGAATATAGAGTAATTACATCAATATGCTTTGGGATTAAATATGTTTAAAAGGATTAAACAAAATATCAATATAGATATCATAGATATAAATATTGTTATCCATAACTATGAGACTAGAAATAGATTTCAGATGAAGCCATGATTGCCTAGAACACAACAAATGAAAGAAAGTATCAATTATCAGGTACCAACATTTTCGGAATATTTTTCCTGAAGAACTAAAATACATTAACAATTATAACTTGATTTAAAAAAAGACTAAAAACATATTTGCTGAACTTTTAAAAAAAACTTAAATTAATATATAATATTTCAATCCTTTTTTAATTGCTACTAATGTCTACTAACAACTAAGGGATCTGCTGCATGACCCACCTACTGCGTACCTTCAATTTTTGACAATTTTTATATGACTTAGATCTGTTACATTTTTTTTTTTATTGAAGGTTTAACGACCACCGTGAGCAACTCAATGGGCTATAATCAGTCGCCCGTCCCTAATTTAGGGTCACTGGTTCCAGGGAAGGGACAGAGCCAGTGCCGTAAGACAAACACAACATCCATGCCTCACCGGGATTCGAACCCGGACCCCTTTCGGACGAATGATCAGAGGCCATCGCTTAGACCACTGCGCCACCGGGGCGGCCTGTTACATTTGGAGCTCCGGGCGTTAGTCAGGTCATATACAGACTTTTTCCCTGATTTCCCTAGCTGTTATAATAATTACTTTTTGTTGAAATCACAGCCTCTCGACAATAAAAAAAAATCGTCAGACGGGAATCTTAAAAACGCTCAAAAATTAATTGCCACGTACCAGAGGCAACTCTGTGACGTTGCTACACGTAGCCAACCTTGAAACGTCACGACGCGTACATCTTACTCTCACGTGATCCGTGACGTAGGTGAAGTCGAGACTAGAGCCTTCTTCTGTAAACAGTCTGCTGTCGCCTTTTGCTTGTGTACGGTAGTGTGTCTATAACGTTCCGTCTATATGTTCTATAAAATAGAGCTATTTCTTTGTTAATAGAAAGTAAACTGTTCTGCAAGAGTTTTTTCCTGTAAATTATAAACTGGTGTGCAAAAATTAAGGACGAAGAGGAGAAATTAGAATATCAGCGGAACGAGCAGGCAGAACGGACCGAAAGACCATTCAGGAGACAGACTAAGGTTCGATACGGTGCGGCATGCGCATATATGCATCATAACGTAGGGGGGGGGTGTTTCGGAAGGATATAAAGCACACGGGCGATGTACGCTCGGCAATTCAGTGAAAGCTATTGCACGGTGTACATCGGTTTGAAAGACGTTGAGTTGCTGCCACCGTGTGATATGGCCAACAGGCAATCCAGTAGACGACATCTGGATGACTTTACCCGAGGTCGCGTCATTGGGAAGTTGGAAGAAGGTCGAAGTGTGACTAGTGTGGCCGAGGAGTTCGGGTTCGCTCACAGCATTGTTTCACGAGCTTGTAGAGCATTTCAGACGACAGGAACAGCTGTCCGAGAATTTAGCAGTGGTCTTCCACGAACAACCACGGCGCCGAACGACCGGTATATTGTCCTACAGGCGAAACGGGACAAACGGCAGACAGCGGGAGAAATCGCAAGGCACATGCAACACACCACTGGACTTCCGTTATCGCGTTTTACCGTGGCCAGGAAGCTGCACAAAGGTGCTCTATTTGCACGACGACCTATACGGTGTGTGCCATTAACGCCTGCTCATCGGAGACGGCGGTTTCTGTGGTGCCAGGAACACAAGAACTGGACACATCAGCAATGGGATCGAGTTCTCTTGACGGATAAGAGCCGATTTAAGCTGACGAACGATTCTGGACGTATACACATCTGGACAGAGCAGGGAACACGCAATCACCTCCAACATCATCGAAAGGGTCCGGTTTGGAGGTGGCGGAGTTCTCGTTTAGGGCGGTATCATACTTGGTAGCCGTACTGACCTCCCCATCTTCCAAGGAGGTTCAGTCACTGATGTCCGCTATTGTACCGAAGTTCTCCTGCCTCACGTGCGTCTGTTTAGAGCTGCTGTGGGGCTTGAGTTCCTCTTCATGGACGACAACGCTACACCTCATCGTACAGTGGCTGTCACAGAGCTGTTGGTGAGTGAAGATATTCAACGCATGGACTGGCCCGCAAGGTCCCTGGACTTAAATCCAATCGAACACGTGTGGGACCTTTTCGGGAGAGGCTTGGCAGCACATCACCAGCCGCCAGCAATGATTCCGCAGCTGCGATTGGCGCTGCAAGTGGAATAGGCCGCGATGCCTCAACAGCTCCTTGACAACCTCGTCCTCAGCATAGACACACGTTGTAAATCCTGCAACGTAGTCAGGGATGATCATATCCCTTACTAAAGACTGGATTTTTCTTGGCTGCCGCCTATCACATGGACGTTCCGGTCTTCTGTCCAGTTGTGCTCGAAGCTACCTTTTCAATAAAGTGCCTTTGTATCTTTTGGATTCCTTGTTTTGGACGGTTTTGCTCACTTGTTCCATATTCTTACATCTTGGGGATCTTATGGTATGATTTGAGTCGATGTGTAGCACTTCTGCACGACGTTACGTTCAAAAAACCGTCTCGTTCTTAATTTTTGCACGCCAGCGTAGAACGCTTCATGCTGTTTCTACATAGTTCCTGTCTACCTGCAAAGAATTTTGTGTGTGATCGACTGAAGAGATTTTATGGCCAGTAAAGATGGCGTATGTTCGAATCATCTTCAGTTTCAGTAATAGTGTATCAACTTGCTGATGTACTTTCATCTAATGAATATCTTCTTGTCATCTTTTATATTATTATTAAATATCACCTTTTTTCAACTGCCACAACTCAGGTTTGTATAAGAGTTTATTATTGCTTGCATGAAGTCATCTGTTCTATTTTTACTGTTAAGCATACATTCCTTTACCACGAATGAATAATAGCAAAAACTATTTTTTTTCTACTGCCAACTGAGCAATTGGGGAGTTAGTGTTGTACTTAATTTAGCATTTCCACCCCTAAAAAATCGCAACACTTTTTACACTCAAATGTAAATACAAACTTCATGAAGGTATAATGTAACAGCTAAAACAGTAAAATTATTATTAGCATTGAATTTTACGTTTCCAAGCCGCTCCTGTGCGACGCTACAGGTCAAAATCTGAATATTGATATTTGTTTTAAGATTCCTAAGTTGTATACAAAATAAAAAGTGGAGAAAATCGATCTAATCTTTGTTTAACTTGCTCGACCCAATACCTTTTCCATTCCTACAGCAACTTCGCCTTGCAAAGAATCAACTAACTTCGTTGATTGGATTTTTTTTATTTTCCTGTCCGGAAAGTTTGTTTCACGTAAGGAAATTAAATTTCTTAAGGTAACAGCTCTCATTTCATGGGATAATAATAAGGGCATAAAAAGTCTATTTTCTGTGTTTTTTTCGGATGAAGCTATTTCAAACTCGCTGTGGGCTTGGTGACCGAATCCACAATGCATGTATCATCTCTGCTGTATTTTTCTTCGATGTCATTGTAGATAGAAGACTGTTTCAATCGCGCCGCTGCCTTTGTTGGAACAATATCGGGGAAAAAAGCAGATCCGATACCTATACCCTAATGATCTGCGGATTATGTAAACCAGCCCACTGTCAATCTTGAAATAACTCCGTACAGAGCAGAAGGTGGATATATACATCATACCGTTATTTTATATTTTTTCAGTGCGTGTTAACCCACGTTCTATATTTCATGAAGAGTTGGATGCAGGGAATTTGGATTGTTGGATGCGCGGATTATTGTTTCATGTACAGTTGGATGCAGGGAATTTGTTTTTCTAGAAAGCTGAGCTACATTTTCCAAAAGAAACGAATGGAAAGGAAAAACCACATTTGCAAAATATTTATAAGATGCGATGCATCATTAAGATACTATGGCTTTGCTTTCACCAGGAACTCAGTTTTTCGGGAATGTAAAACGAGAGTACCCATTAATTGGAATCTTAGATTTAAAAATAGTTTACTGGGTATTTATTTATTTATTTGGTGTCCATATGGATTTTACCTTGGATATTCTCAAACTGACTAGAAAGAAATTTCAGTATGGACAAGAAATTCATATTCATACGGAAACCCATTTCTACTCAATACGAGGCGTGCTCAGTGAGTAATACCCCGCGCATGCGTCTTGCGCATGACTTGTTGCCTACCAACCAGTCAGACGGCACATTCCTGCCATTGGATTCATTTTACTGTGTAATGGAACTCCAGTTGTGTTTCAAATAGATGATTCTTTTTCAGCTGTGTGAACGGGTGTGAGACAACGATCAGTTATAGATTTTTTAACTAATCAAAATGTACCTCCTAAAGAAATTTAAGCTAGATTAGTGGATGTTTATGGTTCGGGAACTTTAAATATAAGCGCTGTTCGTCGCTAAGTAAGAAAATCAAAGGACAGTGGTGGGGAGTTGGGCGCAAAGGACCAACCGCGGAGTGGGAGGCCCGTAATCGCAACTTGTGGTTTGAAAAGGGAAAACGTCGATGAGCTCATCAGGGAAAATCTAAGAACAACTCAGAGAATCATAAACACAACCTGAACTGATGTTCCGCTTATTGCATAACATTAGTTAGATAGTGCCTTTGATCAATATTTAGGTAGTGTGTTTTAAGCAGAACATGAGTTTAGGCAGTGTCATTCGCATTGTTAACGTTATAGAATGAAACAAAGTGTGTGTACCCGTTGGTTACAGCGTCACCTAACGACTGAAATAAAGAAATGAAGACTTGAAACACGCCAAAGGTTGCTTACTCGCCGTGAAAATTATGAAAGTGATTTTCTCCAAAGCATTGTGACTGGTGATGAGAGTTGGGTTCAAAATTATGACCCATAAATGAAAAATCAATCGCTGGAATACCTACACCGATCTTCGCCCCGAGCGAAAAAATTCAAAACTAAAATTTCTGTCGGTAAGTGCACGATGCTCACTGTGTTCTGTGACTACAGAGCAGAATTGAAAATTGGTCAAAAATTTCGGACCCGGACGTCTCATTACCGGAACCGGCCCGCACCCGACCCGATCCAAACCCGTAACTGACATGGACAAATCTGCTTTGAAATATAAATTCGAAACTCAATTTATATGTACTATATCGACAAAAGTCGGCGGACACACTTTCAAAAGCAAATGAACGGATCCTCTGCGCTGTTAAAACTCGCGGTACAGCTGCAGATGGTACATAAACAAGCCTGCAGCTGACCACGATCATATCGCACTGTGAGGTTGAGTGAAAATGTAGCGGCTGGAGAGAACTAACTTTGAGAAAGGAAAGATTGTTGGGTGTTATATTAGTGGGTAATCCATAAGAGAAACCGAGAGGCGTCTAAACATTCCCAAGTCAACTGTTTTGGATGTCCTGAATAAGTGGATGACTCATGGCATGCCTGAAGTAGCAAAACGTACCTGCAGACCAACGAAAATAAGTGACAGAGGACTTCGAAGCCTCAGGAGAGTCGTTACAGTTAATCGACGGAGTACTGCACAAGACCTTAGTGTACAGGTGAGTAACAATGCTGGAACCTATGTATGTACACATACCATTTGCGGAGAACTTTATTCCATGGGTTCCCGTGGTCGTGCGGCTGCTCATAAGCCTTTTATCTCCACTCGGAATGCTACTCGTCGTTTAGCATGGTGTAAAGAACATTTATCGTGGACCGTAGATAAATGGAAATGGGTCCTATGGACTGATGAATCCAGATAGACGATCCATCAGTCTAATGGCCATGTGTGGGTATGGCGGCAGCCTGGATAATGCTATTTACCACAGTGTACTGTTCCTATGGTCAAGTTTGGAGCTGGCAGTGTACTCGTGTGGGGGTGTTTTTCGTGGTATGGTCCCGGCTCAGTGCTTATCGTGGACAAACCTGTTAACCAGCACGTCTACCTCGATATCCTGGACAAACCTGTTAACCAGCACGTCTACCTCGATATCCTGGACAATTATGCCCTACCAACTCTGTGGCAATACTATAGAACTGAGCCTTGTTAGTACCATCATAATATTGCACCGAACCATAAAGCAAGGACTGTTACGGCGTGGTTTGACGATAATCCAGTACCGTGTGTGGATTGGCCAGCACAGAGCCCTGATCTTAATCCCATAGAGCACCTATTGGATGAATTCGAGCGTCGCATTAGACGTTCTGAACCAAGGCTTATTACTAAGCAACAGTTAGCAGCAGCATTATATACTGAATGGAAGCGCATACCGATCGCTGTGTTTCAAAACCTTGTCGAAAGCATGTCTCGAAGGGTCAGTGCATGCATTAAGGCCAAAGGTGGACCGACACCGTACTAATGTATGTCAATAAATGCTTTGTTGTGTTTCTCTACTAGGTGTACTGTGTGTGTAAATATAGTGTATATATACATATAAACGTAATATATATATTCATTCCAATAACTGCTTGATATTTAATAACTGAAATCCTTTTTTTAATATTAAAATTTGGTTGCTAAATTTTAGTGCCATTTTAGTGCCACTATTTTCCGTAATCCAGAAGTAATGGCTGACTATGACCGTGACAATGGAGTATATTACAAATGGGAATCAATATTTACGATTACACAAATGTATTTTTTTAAATGTATTTAGATTGTTCTCTCTTTCCACACTATGATGGAGGGGCGCATACTTTCATATGGTCCGTTAGATTTTTGGCTGCATAATCTTCCATTACACCGTCGACATCTTTCTTTGTAGTTATACACTTTCCACATTTTGAACAAGCAAGACCAAACAACACAGAATTATTCCCCGGTTCCTTAATGTGACGAAACAAATTCCAGTATTCGTTCTTCCCCTTGTGGTTTTCAACAAGTACGTATTTGTTGTCCTCGACGCCTTTCTCATCCTCCTTAATATTGAATGCATTCCATATTAACAAATAAGGAGTTAATTTCGACATGACATGTCATGCGAACGGGATGTTTGTACATCAATCGAAAACCTCTGAATGCTCAATGTAAAAGATGCGATGTGAAAAGTAACTCTTAGTCATACAGTGAACTTCACACAGAGAGTGTGAATCAGCTGAGAAGCAGGCGAATGGCGTTTGCCTGTACCTTGCCCTGGACAATCGCACTGTAAAAGAACGCAAAGGAAGTATCTTTTTACGATATGGTGCCAGTATATCTGACGTCGGTCGGTGAAATCGTCGTCGCTTTAAGAAAGAGACGACAATATTTTTACATGGCAAATCATTATTCCCTCCGTGGGCACCAGAATCGACTACAGAATTGCGGTCAAGTTTAGAGCTGGCATTGCACTCGTGTGGGAGTGTTTTTCTTGGTATGGTCCCGGCTCATTGGTGTTTTTGGACAAACTAATTAACCAGCACGTCTACTTTGATCTTCTGGACAATTATGCCCTACCAACTCTGTGGCAGTACTATGGAACGGAGCCTTGTTGCTAGCAGCAGAGCCATAAAGCAAGGACTGTTACGGCGTGGTTTAACGATAATTCCGTATCGTGGGTGGACTGGCCAGCACAGAGCCCTGATCTTAATCCCATAAAGCACCTATGGGATGAATTAGAGCGCCGCATAAGAAGTTTGGAACCAAGGCCTACTACTAAGCAAAAGCTAGCGGCAGTATTATGTACTAAATGGAAGCGCATACCTATTGGTTTGTTCCAAAACTTTGTCGAAAGCATGTCTCGAAGGGTCAGTGCATGCATTAAGGCCAAAGGTGGACAGACACCTTACTAATGTATGCCAATAAATGCTATGTTGTGTTTCTCTTCTAGGTGCCCGGTGACTTTTGTCAGTATAGTGTATATATATATATATATATATATATATATATATATATATATATATATATACATATACCCACATAAATATATGTATGAGTAAAGTCTATATAAAACAAGATTGCAATCCACTTCTTGGTGTACCTTGAGAAACATCTAACTCCCCAGCTGATAAATATAAAATTTGATTACTAAATTATGCGACATTGGATTGTTTTTGCTGATTTTAACCATTTTCTAATCTACCGATAAAACAGGTACCGTTCTATAGAAAGAGAATAGGTAAACGAGGGTACACATGCATTTATTTCTCCATGGTTATCAGACTGAAGCAATGCTTTTATTCGTATCCGTCTAATATCAGCCTTGCAAATAGCACTTCAGGCAAAATCCGAATAATTCAATTACAAGAAAAAGCTTTCTCTATTTGCTTTCTATATATAGCCTTCACTTAGGCGGGAGGTATCAAGCACCTGTTATTATAGAGAGCAAGTATGTTTCGAAACATGTGTTCCTGCTCTCGATATCCTGTTTTGCATGTTATGTGCGTGCATACACGTGCGCTCTGTGAATAATTTCTTTTCTTCATGTCTTTGCCTGCCGGGTTCATCCTGGGATGAACTGCGGGCAGCACGCGAGGGTCTAAAAATGGAAATCACTCACGGGGAGGGCGACACATATGCATAACAAAAAAAAAGCTAGGAAAAC
Source organism: Macrothele yani (assembly GCA_039090855.1). Taxonomy (NCBI): domain Eukaryota; kingdom Metazoa; phylum Arthropoda; class Arachnida; order Araneae; family Macrothelidae; genus Macrothele; species Macrothele yani. Next base: position 164,560,298 of record CM077010.1, on the reverse strand, counting down.
TATGCACGAAATTCCGCTATCATGCAAGAATACCATGCGACACTCATGTACTGTAAAACAAATTGCTAGTGGCGTTTTTCTTTGCTTTATTTTTACTGTCCTCTTCATTTCTAATTTTTCCTTTTCCTTACAGGGAAAAACTATTGCACGCTTAACACGACCATGTGAAATGGAACTTTCGAAACACTTGTTATAACTTCCGAAAGGAAAATAACTTCCAATACTTCCGAAAGGGAAATCTATAAAAATAACTTCCGAAACTTCCGAAAGGGAACTCTATGAAACAATAACTTCCCAAATTTCAGAAAGGGATATCTGTGAAAAAATAACTTTCCAAAGGGAAATAACTTCCCAAATTTCAGAAAGGGATATCTGTGAAAAAATAACTTTCCAAAGGGAAATAACTTCCGAATTTTCTCAAAAAGGAAAATCTATGAAAAAATAACTTCCGAAACTTCCGAAAGGGAAATCTATGAAAAAATAACTTCCGAAACTTCCAAAAGGGAAATATGTGAAAAAATAACTTCCGAAACGGAATTAACTTCCGAAACTTCCCACAGGGAATTAACTTCCGAAACTTCCCAAAGGGAAATAACTTCCGAAACTTCCTACAGGGAAATAACTTCCGAAACTTTCCACAGGGAAATAACTTCCGAAACTTCCCACAGGGAAATAACTGCCGAAACTTCCCAAAGGAAAATATTTGAAAAAATAACTTCCGAAAGCTAAATAACTTCTGAAACTTCCGAAAGGGAAATAACTTCCGAAACTTCCGAAAGGGAAATAACTTCCGAAACTTCCGAAAGGGAAATCTATGAAAAAATAACTTCCGAAAAGGAAATATTTTCCGAAACTTCCGAAAGGGAAATCTGTGAAAAAATAACTTCCGAAACTTCCCAAAGGTAATTAACTTCCGAAACTTCCCAAAGGTAATTAACTTCCGAAACTTCCCAAAGGGAATTAACTTCCGAAACTTCCTACAGGGGTATAACTTCCGGAACTTCCCACAGGGAAAAAACTTTTAAAACATCCCAAAGGGAAATAACTTCCGAAACTTCCCACAGGGAAAAACTTTTGAAACATCCCAAAGGGAAATAACTTCCGAAACTTCCCACAGGGAAATAACTTCCGAAACTTCCCAAAGGAAAAATAACTTCCGAAACTTTCCAAAGGAAAATCTATGAAAAAATAACTTCCGAAAGAGAAATCTGTGAAAAAAGATTCTATTAGCCCTTGCTGTTTTTTAATTAAGATAAGACGTAATGATATTTTTAGTTATACAAATTGTGAAAACACAAGTTCGTCCGCGACGAACATCGAATGCGTGTCCCTTCACTCCGGAGTAAGTCCCTCTCCCAACTGAGCTACGCGGACAGAATGTCTCGCTGTACTGTAGATTTGTCGTCTTGGCACATGTTTTTCACCTCTGTAGTACGTCTTCATCTTAATTTTTTTCCATCATCTTCATCTTAATTTTTTTTTCTTTGTCTTTGAAGCGAAGTAGGATTTTTTTCATTAATTCCAAACAGTGTGTGGAACAAACGTCACACATTTTTGAAAAACCCAACGATCAGTGGGTCCATTTTTCACAATTGGGGGCCAATGTGAAAACACAAGTTTGTCCGCCCCGGGCATCAAATCCGAGTCCCCTCACTCCGGAATAAGTTCTTCTCCCAACTGAGTTACGCGAACAGAATGTCTCGCCGGATATATGTCGTCTTGACACATGTTTTCACCTCTGTAGTACGTCAAAATATCACTAAACCGTTTTCTGAAATTCAGAGGTTAGTTTCACAAAGAAATACAAGCCACCAGATAAATTTCTAACTGATTATTTACTTACTGTTGCTGTACCAAACTTCTCCATTTACAGCGATCTTGACACACAACTCGGGCTTCTCTGACACCCATCACACGACATGCGCAAGATCTTCTATACTTCATACTCATAATCTTTTTCGCATGCAGATACTCCTGAATCTGCTCCTCCCATGACTTTCTTGGCCTTCCTCTGCTTTTCCTTTCTGCCACTTGAGCTAAAAAAAATTTCTTAGTAAGGATGTCATCACTCATTCTTTCAACATGGCCAAACCACCGAAGAATATTAGTATCCACTTTGCTGAGAACATTTCCCTTCACATTACACTACTGCAACACGTCTTCATTCCTCACACGATCAGAACGTTTCTGGCCACAAACCCCTCGTAAATAACGCATTTCTCTAGCACACAAACGACTGCTATTCTTCTTCTGTAGTACCCAGGTTTCACTGCCATACATCAAAGTAGGAATAATTAACAATTACACTTTCATGCACAGCTATGCGGACATCTCTTGAAAACCCATCATTTCTGTGAAAACCTCCCAAAGCTTTCAATGAATAATTCAACTCGCCTACTAATTTCACCATCTAATTGATACTCTCTGTCAAACATGCTTCCTAAATACACAAACTAATTCACCTAGTCAATCACCGAGCCATTTAGACTTATCTTGCATTCAATACTAATAGTTCCTCCTTCAAACACCGTAATTTTGGTTTTTCTCTTATTTATACTCAGTCTGAATTTCATGCAAACTTCGTACATCCGGGACAATATACTCTGCAACTGTTTTTTGCTCTCTGTCAACATAACTGTCATCATCATATACATCAATCTGAACACGCGGATATAACCAAGACATAAATCAGTACTGTCCACCTTGGCAGAACGCATGCAGACATCCACAAATGTATTAAACCTTTCTTGGGCGGTCAGCGACGGTCCCAGTCTCAAGGAACCTTTTTATGGTCCGGTAGATAAGCATTCGGCTGATTTTCAGCTTCTTTAGCACGCTGAAATTCTTGGAAGCTGATTTTCCAACTTTGTGTAGCGCTATTATAGCAACACGAATCTCATAATCGCCCCTCTCTGTGGCAAGTACTTCACAAAACACGCTATATCCTTTGTGACTAAACACACAATGATTCACTAGCTGCTTCATGCCTCCTGGATGGTCGGTGACGTTGCACACCGATTGCGTGCCATCTGTCGAACGTTTGTACCAGTATTTATGCTAAGAATAGGTAGACACGCTGTTTAAATCTTAACCACCTAAAGCAAGTCCACTAGTAAGGCTCAGTATTCACTCAGTAGACAAAACATTAGAGATAGGGGTGATGGACATGAGTAACCCCCGAGAAGAGTGGAACAGACCCAAACTGAACGTATAAATTCGCGGACAGCAGGATTTCCCAATAGAGTATCGTAATCGACGAACATGGGTAAACGTGGTGATCTAAACGCATTGGCACCGCAAGGGAGAAGAGGCATTCTACCGCACAAGTCGTGAGTACCCTAGAGTTCCCAAGGGCAACCGTATCAAGGATGTACCGCGAGTATACCATCAACGAACGAATCTGCGTCCAGAGAGCAAGCAATGGCCAACCACACGCCATTAATGACCTGGGTCGATGTAGAATAATCAGACTCGTACAGACAGACCGCTCAGCATCAGCGGTGTAAATTACGTCCAGGTTAAATGTCGGAGTCATCTGAGTTTGGAACCATCCAGTGGCCCCCAAGGTTTCCGGATTTAAACCCTGTGGAAGTCATTTGAGATGCCGTGCGACGGAACACCAGACCCATGGATCGCAGACCGACGTCTCGGGTGGAGTTGTGGGCAATGCTGCAAGAGGCATGGCTGGCATTACCTCCGGAAACCTATCAGCTTCTAGTGGAGTCGATGCCTCCGCATGTAGATGTTGTTATTCGTGCTAGAGGAGGAGCAACACTCTATTAGGTAAGTATCTCTAATGTTTTGTCCTTGAGTGTATTACTTTTAACTTAGCTTAACTGCGATTTCTTTTTCACCCAGTTCATCAATTTCTAGCAAATGGTCTAAGTTCTGAAAAATAAATTAGGGCAATCATTGCTTTCCCAGCTTTATTATTTTTTTGAACGATGTTTTATGGAAGAAATTGTCAGGGACTAGATTTTCGAAGGATTTCTGGGAATACCGCACTGGGTGACTCAATCACGGGTTACTAGCTTGTACCGCAATCTCCATTCTGAACTGAAACACGTCGTTGCCTTTAGTTCAGAATGCACCTTTATTTTTCCACATAGTCTCCCCTGACTTCGATACACTTGTTGTAGCGATCATAGAGTTGGCGAATCTCTACTGCGAAAAACGTTTTATCTTTCTCCTCAAACCAACCCTTCGCTGTCTTCAGTTCAGAATGCACCTTTATTTTTCCACATCGTCTACCCTGACTTGGTTACACTTGTTGTACGGATCATAGAGTTGGAAAATCCGCACTGCGAAAAACGTTTTATCTTTCTCCTCAAACCAATACTTCGGCGCCTTCTCCTGTTCAGATTCATCCGCAAAACGCCTATCCCGCTGATCATTTTTTAGATTTTTTAAGACAAAAACGTCCCTATGGAGCAAGGCCAGGTGAGTACGATTATTTGGGAAGCAGTTGGAAGCCGCATTCTGTCACAGGTTGCATATAAACACCGACGGTATGGATTGGATTATTCTTCTGGAGAAGTAGAACACCCCGTCGCAATGTTTCTCGCCGTTTACACTTGATGGATTCATTCAATTGTCGCAACAGTGCGGCATAATAGGCAGCATTCATAGGCCTTTCATGCGGTAAGTAATCAATTAACAGCAACACTTGTGAGCCCCCCCCCCCCCAAAATAGGGTTGCCATAATCTTCCTTGCAGTTGGTTGTGTTTTGAACATTTTTGGTGGTGGTTATCTCAGATCTTTCTACTGCATGCCCTTCTGTTTAATAGCATGGTCCCCAATGGTGAAGCCACGTCTCATCGGTAGTCACAATGCAGGAATACAACTCATTTGGATCGCGGTAAATGCATGAAGTTGAACCCGATTTGCTTCAACACGATAATTATTCATCTCAGCTGTCAACATTAGAGGAACCCATCTAGCACAGACTTTGACATCCCTAACCTCTCATACAAGATGGTCTGAACACTGACGGTACTTTAGTTTTTCCGCAATCTGTAAGACACGGATTCTTCTGTTTGACATCACCTGGTCATCCACATTCTGGCACATTTCACCTGTGGTCCCCTCCACTGAGCTTACCTCGAAGGGGTCTCCTTCAACGAGCCTCTTCCCCCGTTTAAAGAGAGCAACCGATCTTTTGACAGTGGGATATGAAGTTGTACCATCGACATACATATGGACCATACATTCATGAATATTGCGTGGCGTTTCACATTCCTTAGTTAAAAATTCAATCGCTGCTCGGTTACGCAATTTCGCCATTCTCTCATCCATTGTCATCTTATGGATTTCAGTGCACTGTGGCGCCGTCTCAACTGCTGACACAGTGACGTGGCGTGGTTGTTATATAACTGGAAAAGCATTACTTTTAAGGTAAGGCTTAGAACTTATAGACTTCAATGCACTATGGCGTCGTCTCGAATTCTGACGCAGCGATGTGGCGTGGCTGTTGTATAACTGGAAAAGCATCACTTTCAAGGTCAGGCTTAGAACTTATAGACTTCAATGCAGTATGGCGTCGTCTCAAATGCTGACACAGCGACGTGGCGTGTCTGTTATATAACTGGAAAAGCATCACTTTCAAGGTCAGGCTTAGAACTTATAGATTTCAATGCACTATGGCGTCGTCTCAAATGCTAAAACAGAGACGTGGCGTGTCTGTTATATAACTGGAAAAGCATCACTTTTAAGGTAAGGCTTAGAACTTATAGACTTCAATGCACTATGGCGCCGTCTCAAATGCTGACACAGCTACGTTGCGTGGCTGTTATAAAACTGGAAAAGCATCACTTTAAACATCAGGCTTAGAACTTATAGACTTCAATGCACTATGGCGTCGTCTCAAATGCTGACCCAGCGACGTGGCGTGGCTGTTATATAACTGGAAAAGAAGCACTTTCAAGGTCAGGCTTAAAACTTATACACTTCAATGCAGTATGGCGCCGTTTCAAATGCTCACGTGACGTGGCTGTTCTGTGACTGAAAAAGCATCACTTTTAAGTTCAGGCTTAGAACTTATAGACTTCAATGCACTATGGCGTCGTCTCAAATGCTGACACAGCGACGTGGCGTGGCTGTTATATAACTGCTAAAGCATCACTTTCAAGGTCAGGCTTAGAACTTTTAGACCTCAATGCACAATGGCACCGTCTCAAATGCTGACACAGCGACGTGGCGTGGCTGTTATATAACTGGAAAAGCAGCACTTTCAAGGTCAGGCTTAAAACTTATACACTTCAATGCACTATGGCGCCGTTTCAAATGCTCACGTGACGTGGCTGTTATGTGACTGAAAAAGCATCACTTTTAAGTTCAGGCTTAGAACTTATAGACTTCAATGCACTATGGCGTTGTCTCAAATGCTGACACAGCGACGTAGCGTGGCTGTTATATAACTGGAAAAGCATCACTTTCAAGGTCAGGCTTAGAACGTATAGACTTCAATGCACTATGGCGTCGTCTCTAATGCTACTACAGAGACGTGGCGTGTCTGTTATATAACTGGAAAAGCATCACTTTTAAGGTAAGGCTTAGAACTTATAGACTTTAATGAACTATAGCGCCATCTCAAGTGCTGACACAGCGACGTGGCGTGGCTGTTATTTAACTGGAAAAGCATCACTTTTAAGGTAAGGCTTAGAACTTATAGACTTCAATGTACTATGGCGCCGTCTCAAAAGCTCACACAGGGACGTGTCGCGGCTGTTATATATCTGAAGGATGACGCAATATTTTGCAATACTTGCGTCAGCCGCCAACCACCAGAAAACTTATAGACTTCAATGCACTATGGCGCCGTCTCAAATGCTGACACAGCGACGTGTCGTGGCTGTTATACAACTGAAAAGTGACCGAATACTTGCGTCAGCCACCAACCGTCAATTTTCAGGGTCAGGCTTAGAGTATATTGAACGTCTCTCATATGTTCGCTGTTTCTATAACCACAAACATTTCGCTTAGTACTATGCTTATATATTATAATTATAATATAACACGTACAAATTCAAATTTAAAGTACTTTTGAGGAACATTTGCCTGGTTGCGTTGTAAAGCGGAATAATTTATTTTAAAACGTTTCTATTACTCCTTACTCAAATTGCTTCACTGCCGATTACAAAAATTTTTTCACTGCCGATTACAAAAATTTCTTCACTGCCGATTACAATACGTGAATTTGATAAAAAAAATTGCTTTCTTTGTAAAGAAGATGTTAAAAAATGAGGGTCTTGTTTTGCAAGTGTTCGGCGAAATCAGACTTATTCTGATTTTTCAGGTCCAATTTTATTTGATTTCTGCTGGAAGTATCAAAAATAAATAAGCAAATAATATTTACTGTACCTTTCACAAGTACCTTTCTTTTTCGAAATGAATACTGATACCAGATTTTACATTTATTTTTAACGATCAAACGAATTTGTTTGAATTTCTTGTTTTTTTACTTCAAACTTTTCTTTTATGTGTTCACACACAAATATAAGTGATCGCATGGTTTTTGCGAGTAAAACCGAGAAGTTCTCCTTAACATCTCTGTGATTTTTGACAGCTGCCATTTCTTATCTTTTTCATTTATCTGCCATAATGATAAAATTTTAAGCATGTTATTAGGGAAGCTCTCTAACATAAAAATGATACTGCGTCATCAGATAAAAAATAGATGTCAGAAGGTTCCATCATTAAGTTTTGTTTTAGTTTTCTGTATAAATATAATAAAAAAACAATATGCTTTTCCTTTGTTTTATTCTGGCATTATTTTTTAAAATTGGATTCCATGCTTTTATAAACAATCCCGCGTAAGATTATTAATGACATACGAAAAGAATAGCTTGGGATGTTTCTGAGGCCAAGTGCGCCTTTTTGATGTTGTGAAGAGAACAAGTTTCTAATCAACTGGAGTGAGGTCCGTGTCATAGGGTGGACAAGGAAGAATTCTAAAATTAGCTTATTGCATTTTATTTCAGCTGTTGAATTCTTCAAAAAAGGTGGAGAAGTAGGCAGGATAAAAAGCTGTCCAAGCACGATTCAATCAATGCACAATCAGCCATACCATATTAAAAAATTAAGTTTATTTACATCTAATAACACTGGTAAAAACACTGGTTAAAATATCGGAATATTTGTTGTTACCATAAAGTACCAATCCGTGTTCCTCAACCATGGACAGGAGTACCATTACCAAGAAGTACCATTCGGTGTTCCTCAAACATACCACAGGAGAATTTGGCGTTGACACTGAGTTAATAATTTGAACTTTTATGATGGCAACGTGTTTCTGATGCTAATGCATTTCGGTTCTCTACGATGTATATATATACCGACCGAAGTTTCGTTCCTTACACTGTTAGGCCTGAGGATGGGGTCACGGTGACCCCGAAAGATCTCCCCTTTAGTTTCTTTTCAACAGTGTTTTTAGCTCTTCATTTTTTAAATGTGGTTTGGCTAACTGTGCATTGATTGAATCGTGCTTAGACAGCTTTTTATCCTGCCTACTATTATTTCAGCACGAATTGTTTGCTACCTCCTCAAAGGTGGAGACGTTTTTGCGGTTAATGAATCTGTTAAACAAGCTGAATGTTCTGTATTGAACAAAACTCTTTGCCGCTTCCGAATTTCAACTCACATTCTCGCACTTTTGTTTCACTTAAACCCTGTTCAGTCATTGATTTGTAAATTGCTGAAGTTTTGATCCCGAAATCGTTGCTCATATTCTTACATATTATTAAATACGATACCCGGACGTTGCTGATAGCGAAATCGGAAAGCCTGGCTCTCCTGTTTTACTCTCAACAGTACTACGGAATAGGATCCAAAAATTCCCGGACTGCGCCTGTACGGCAAAATATGTGTATCGCATAGTCACGGTGATTATTGGATTACCTTACGACATTATCCCCCTCCCCTCATAGGGAAATTGGTTTCGTCCATCTACGTCACGCGCTCGCTGCGGCACATCCGGGTATTGTGAGCAACTTGCGAAATGTTCGTTGATTGATGAAAAATGACGTTTTTTGACGGAATAGGATCCAAAGCGCGTTAACATTAGGTTTTGCGTGCGACATGTTGAATCAAGTTTATGAAGAAAACACCATGTCGCGGTCACAAACATCCGATTGCCATCGACACTTCAGAGAAGGCAGACAGGAGGTCGAAAGCGCCGAACGAAGCGGGTGGCCAGTGACCACTCGCACGGGTAAAAACATTTGGAAGGGTGAGGCCATCGTACTCTCCAACAGACAACGGAAGACCGAGCAAATAGCATAGAGACTGCTGGGTTATCAGAGACTATGTGTAAACGGATATTAACAGATCTGAAGATGCACCGCGTGTGTCAACACATCGTCCCGCACATGTTTACTTAAGACCAGTTGCCCATACTGATGGAAACGGCGAGCGATCTCGTAACCTTCACCGACCTAGACCCACAATTTCTTAGAAGAATCATAACGGGGAGCGATCCCCAGAGTAATCACCATCACCTACGTGGAAATCGTCATCGTCTCCACGCAAACAGAAATTCTTCCCAGATCGGGGCGAAGACAAGATCATCCTAGAGATCTTCTTCGACATCCAGAGTATCGTTCATCTTGAATTTATTCATGAAGGACACACTATCAACAAATAACTCTATCTGGACATCATGCGACGTCTACGTGAGTGGATCCGCATGAAGAGGCCTCAACAGTGAAGCGATCACTCGTGGGTGCTATTACACGACAATGCACCGGCACACAAGTCATTCCTCGTTCAAGACAATGCACCGGCACACAGGTTACTCCTAGTTCACGACAATGCATCGGCACACGGGTCACTCCTCGTTCACGACAATGCATCGGCACACGGTTCACTCCTCGTTCACGACAACGCACCGGCACACGGGTCACTCCTCGTTCACGACAATGCGTCTGCACACAGGTCACTCCTCGTTCACGACAATGCATCGGCACACGGGTCACTCCTCGTCCACGACAATGCACCGGCACTCAGGTAACTCCTTGTTCACGACAATGCACCGGCACACAGGTCACTCCTCGTCCACTACAATGTATCGGCGCACGGGTCACTCCTCGTTCACGGCAATGCACCGGCACACAGGTCAATCCTCGTTCAACGACAATGCATCGGCCCATGGGTCACTCCTCGGCAACCACAATGCATCGGCACACGGGTCACTTCTCGTTTACGACAATGCACCGGCACATGGGTCACTCCTCGTTCACGACAATGCACAGGCACACAAGTCACTCCTTGTTCGCGAGTCTTTTGCCAAAACAAGAACTGCTGCCCTTCGACACGCACCGTACTCATCTGACATCTCCCCTTCAGACTTCTTCCGCTTCCCTGATCGAACGTTCCTTTGGGTTCTTGTTTTCTCACGTAAATTTGGTTTCTTATTAAAGATTTTCTAAACTTAACTCCACATTTTTCTTTTCAACTACTTTGTGTTTAGCAACATCTGACATCAGGTCAAAGTACGATTTACGTAACCAGAATCAAGTCATAACAGATATTGTGAGAAACGATTTTGTGGCAATATTTCGAGAGAATTGTTGCGTACTAAGTTATGTCAGATTAGAAGAATAAGGTTTGACGACTGGAGACACCGTTGATGTTATTATGTTTAAGTGAGCATGTGTGAGCAGTCTGTGTTAGACCATTTTTCGTAGTTGATCCTTGATCTATATTCATTCATGACTGGTTAGCAGGTGAGAAAAAGTGTGTATGGTCAAGTCTGTTAAAGAGCAGAGACAAACACTCAATTTTGCGGGACGACGTTTTGTTGACTTTTGACGTGCTGCTTAACGCAATACAGACATTGATTTGGTTAGGGCCTTGTTACTCAACCCTGGCTATTTCCTTGAATTTCATAATTATTTATGCCTGCTTAAGACGTTCAGCGAGAACTAGAATCGAAACTATCTGAGCTTAATGAAACGTTAATTCAACGTTCAGTTAAGCTTGAGATAGTTATAGTGAAGTTAAACTAAACCTTTTAGTGTTGCAGTAAAACTAACTTAAAACAAAAGTTACAATCAACTCAGAGTTTCAGTTAAACGGCTAACATTATAATATCAGTACTGTTATTGTTACTGTTTTGTAGTATAACAATAATTGTCCTTTCAGTACTATAACGAAGTGAATTTCTCCGTCATTTTTATCCGCGCCAGGATTCGAACCCGGGTCCCCTCATTCCGGAATAAGTTGCTCTACCAATTGAGCTACGCGGACGTTTTATTCTGATTCCTATCTGCCTTTATGTCGTGTGCGTCCTTCTGGCAGGTACGTCACATCTCCTGGTACGTTACATCATCTCCCTCTTATTATTTTTTTTTCGAAGTGCTAGAGAAGGGATTCTCTTATTTTTCCTATCTCGCGGTGTGGAAATAACATCACACCATTGCGAGATTTTGAACGGTCTGGTCATCCGGATAGTTCGGGCGCCATTATAACGAAGTAAATTTCTCTGTCATTTTTATCCGCGCCAGGATTCGAACCAGGGTCCCCTCATTCCGGAATAAGCTGCTCTACCAATTGAGCTACGCGGACGTTTTATTCTGATTCCTATCTGCCTTTATGTCGTGTGCGTCCTTCTGGCAGGTACGTCACATCTCCTGGTACGTTACAGTACAGATATGGTCATTATTTATTTAAAATACCTCCTTATGATGAGGTACGTATCGAGGATCACTGCTACTCGTATTTTGGGCCTTTATGCTTTATTAGCGTGAATTTGAGTTTTAAGACTATGAGGAATTACATCTGCTTTAGAAATAATTAAGACGCATATCAACAATTAGGACGTATATGAACAATTAGGACGTTTATGAACAGATGTGGAAACCTTACAGCTTCCACATCTGTTTGATAACCAATTCCACATATCTGTTGATTTCTGTTGCATAGATGTTCTGAACATTACGATCCAACAGTGCCGATATACTGTATCAGCAATGAGTAATTTCTTTCTCTTTTGTCGTACACCAAAGCACCATGTACGTAGGATTGTCAGAGACTGGTAAGTCGGCTTTGATCCAACAGTCTCAATATAATATGCGCTATACATATAAAATAGTATAATTATACTGACAATCCGAATGTATTGGCGTAGAATAAAAATCAAAATTTAAAGTTTGCAACGTAGGAAAAGGAAAGCCATCGGTCGCACAACAACCAGACGGCTTTTTCAAGGAAGGTAGACAATAAACTGCAAACTGGATAATAGAATACTTCAACAATCTGTACGCGGTGACTTGACAATAAACGAAAAGGTGCAGATGCAATTATTCATTAAAGACACGAGGCATCATGCTCGTTTAGCACACGGAATCCTGGCAGGAAAACGAAAGGCATTCGCTATTTGAAGAATTGGTTCTAAATTTGTGGTAACTCTAGCGGAACGCAATCATTGCAGGACTCAGTGTTGGTAATGAACATGATGCTTCGTGTCTTTGTGTAACGTACCAGGAGATGTGACGTACCTGCCCGAAGGACGCACACGACATAAAGGCAGATAGGAATCAGAATAAAACGTCCGCGTAGCTCAATTGGTAGAGCAACTTATTCCGGAATGAGGGGATCCGGGTTCGAATCCCAGCGTAGACTAAAAATGACGGAGAAATTTACTTCGTTATAATGGCGCCTGAACTATCCGGATGACCCGACCGTTCAAAATCTCGCATTGGTGTGATGTTATTTCCACACCGCGAGATAGGAAAAACCAGAGACTCCCTTCTCCAGCGCTTCGAAAAATAAATGTGTGTGACGTTGCATTCCACACACCAGATTGACTGGGAGTTCTCAAGTGCACGATCTACAGTGGATGGCTGCCTGCAACGATTCATGGTCACGGCTGACCCGTGGGCCATGCCCCCTGCCCTCTTTGGGGGGGGGGGGAGATGTTACGTACCTGCCAGCAGGACGCACACGTCATAAAGGCAGGTAGGGATCAGAATAAACGTCCGCGTAGCTCAATTGGTAGAGCAACTTATTCCGGAATGAGGGGATCCGGGTTCGAGTCCTGGCGTGGACAGAAATGACGGAGAAATTTACTTCGTTATATTTGGACGAATAATTACATTTGCACCTGTTCGTTTATAGTCAAGTCAAGTCACCACGTTCAAATTTTTGAAACGTTCCAGTTTACAGTTTGCTGTCTACCTTCCTTGAAAAATCCATCCGATTGATGTGCGAAAGTTTGGGAAACTTAAATTTTTATTTTACGCCAACAAATTCGGATTACTAGTATAGCTGTACTATATTATGTACAATTGGTGTAAAGTTCCTTGTGTTATTATAATATGCGTTGTTTGTTACCAGTATTTCAGAGGGTTGAAACTTATAGTATGATACTTTTCACATTTCGAGTTTTGGATCCGTACTTTTTATTACTATTGCCTGCATTATTTTCGGATGATTTTGAAGTTTTCTTGCGTGTTTCGAATGAAAAGCCTGTTGCTTTTTCAGCATAGCACGGCTCCTACAGTGAAACCAGATTGCCGGCGAGCTGCTTCTCCCATATCACGCTCAAGGCCAACAACGCCTGCGCAATGCTTCGACAACTCAAGTGTTGGCGAAGCATTGCGAAATGGTTTAACGGACAACCAAATTCCAGTAGCATTTTAAAATAATGTATTCATTTAAACAAGTAACCTTCGAAACGAATTAAAACTGCTAAAATGAGAACAAAAACATTCTGATTTGTCGTACTTCATTAATCAAATCTGACGAATAAATATTTGGGGTATTAACGTAGGACTACGTCTAACTCCGCTGATAGTATGGAGCGACTTAGGGCCGACCTCTTATGACAAAAACAGGTCCCAATTGAAATCATTATAGTGTTAAAAATACGTGCCGTACACTAATCGTGTTAGCATATTCCTAAACAGCATTGAGTCCAATTCGCGTACTGCGCAATACATCGTGCGAGTGACGCCCCCTCCCGCTATCTGTGTGCGGGGGGGGGGGAGATGATACAATATTTCTGGGTGCGCAGCCGGGTTTGACTCAGTCTAATTCGGAAACCATGAGCGCCCCAATTTGCCTGTTATCGTTTTAAAGCTCTCGACGAGATCTATTCAAATATATGAACATATCGCAGTGGTTTAATCTAATTTTTTTAATTGTTTTCGTGTGAAAGCTTAACATTTCCAACAATGCCGCGGAATTCACAGTATGTACGCAAGGAAAAATGGAGAAAATCAAAACAAAAGGCAAGAGCAAGTAATGAGGAATTTAAGAAGCCCATAAAGACTGCAGCCCAACGAACTAAAGAGTATCTAGAACGTCTAAAAGCAGCCACCGACAAACAAAAATCCAACACACCGATCTAACCCGTAACCGGCTCATCTCGAACTCTGCTTTGTGTTCGCAATGTATCTAGCGTTATTTGTAAAAATAATGTATAAGCTACTTTTCATATCATAGACCTGTGTTGGCTATAACAAATTAAATAAACGCTTTGAATTCATACTCGACTTGTTGATTCTAACTACCCGATCTGCAAGTCGCAGTCCTACGTTTCAAACTGACGGCTTTATCAGAACTGAGCCTACCTGATCTTTTTTTTTTTTGTTTCTTTTTTTTTCTCAAAACCTTTTGCTGTGTGTAGTGAAAAAAGGTACTGGGGGAAATTCATGTGATGGATCGTTCCCTCGTTCTGAATAACCTTGCAGAAATAAGCGTACGATTTAAAAAGTTGTTGAATGGGTATTTTTTGAAAGAATACCACTCAAAATCTTATAGTTGCTGTTGTTTTTCAGAAAAAGATTTGAGGTAAGCATCGGCATATTAGCCACGGCACTGGAAAATCGCACTTTTTTTTACCGTAAGAGCTGCTGTGCTTAGCTCCAAAATTGCGGTCCTGCTAGCGACTGACAGAAGAATTAGCAAATCAGGGAACGTTATTTACAAGCAGCTTATTTTCGTTTTCATTCAGAAAGAGATCAGTCAAAGAAATAAAGCTGGCTGTATAAACTGTGCTGCAGTAAAACCTCTGAACAGCAGACACCTAGGGGCTTCAACATTTTTCCTCTATTGGGAGGTATCAGCTATTCGGGTGGTTGTTTTCTACGTCCAACCAGACTCACAATATAAAAAATAAAGCTTCATACGTACGTACAATGTATAATTGAAACGATGTTTTGGATTAAATGGTTTAATTTTTGGTATCTTTTCTACGGTAAAAAAAAACAATGCGATACATGTGGATTGCACTAGTACATGTATACTGCTTTCATTTTAAAATATATACAAAGACTGCAGATAACTGAGAGAAGCATGGCGAGATGCATGCTTGGGGTAACCAGGAAAGATAAGAAGCGGAACTTGTGGATAAGGAAAATGACAAGAGTGGACGACATCATGATCATCTTACGAATTTATGATGTCTGAAGCTGACATAAAAACACACATAACGCCGTTATATTGTTGGCCACCGTGGTGTAAGGCCAACGCGCTCGGCTAGCTATCGAGAGATCTGGGATTCAATTCCTCAGCGGTGACCGAATAGCAATTTTTCGGTTGCTGTGTGTTACTAAACGTGGAAAGAGCGATGTCTTTGATTATTAACTGACATCTAATCAAAAGGTAAATCCAAGTACGTTTTCCGAGGGAAGAGAGTTGACTATTAGGTGATGAGCTGCATATATAACGGATGTTGATTGCTATTCCATGCTATGTGATACCTTGTTAGTTGGTATTATATAGCTACGAGTATTGCCTACTGGACTGTGCTTACTACGTTGTAAAGCGAACTGTATGTCGTGTATTTACTAGTACCACAAATAAATGAGAGCTAGGAGGTTTGCAATGTTTCTCAATGCTTAAACGTGCATATGTAGCTTCGAAAACACTGCGTAAAGTTTGTTCTTCCTGTTCACTCATTTTAAATGAAAAAGGAGTCACTCAAACAAAGTTCAAGAAAAAGTTACTAACAGTTCTTTTTTTTATTCCATAGACACTTCACTCGAATATGTAATACTCATGAAGAACTAATTCTTAACAGCACTAATAATTTAATCTGATCAACGTGAAGTAATAAATACATCAGCTGAGCTAAGAAACTCTAACACGGAATTTATAATAACATCACTGGAACACGCAAACTTCAAGAACAGACCTCTTCAGCCTAAGACAGCTCCCACGACTACTACACCACACTTTTGCTGCTAGCTTAACACATTATACATATATGCAGCGATCTTGCTTGACAAGCATGTATGCGTTACTCACCCTTGACCTCAAGACTATTGCCAGGTAGCATTCATTGAGTGAGAAAATATAACGTCAAGGTTGAAACGCAAAAAGAGAAGGAACACAAAATCTACATAGAGAAAAACAACTAAAAAATTAAGGTTAAATTAGAGTGTGCGTTATAAGTTTCCAATAAGTAGTTTGTTTCTCAGTCAAAATAACTTTCTCCGTTAGTGTACTGGTAGCTGTAGTATGCAAGGGTTCTGTTAATACTCAAGTGACTGTTTTAACTCGTTATAAATCAATAAGTAGTTTGTCTCTCGGTCGAAATACGTTTGTCCGTTAGTGTACTGGTATCTGCAGTATGCAAGAATTTTTTTAATACTCAAGTGACTGTTTATACTCGTCATAAGTTTTCAATAAGTAGTTTGTTTCTCAGTCGAATTAACTTTCTCCGTTAGTGTACTGGTATCTGCAGTATGCAAGAATTCTGTTAATACTCAAGTGACTGTTTTAACTCGTCATAAGTTTTCAATAAGTAGTTTGTTTCTCGGTCGAAATATGTTTGTCCCTTAGTGTACTGGTATCTGCAGTATGCAAGAATTTCTTTTAATACTCAAGTGACTGTTTATACTCGTCATAAATTTTCAATAAGTAGTTTGTTTCTCAGTCGAAATTCGTTTGTCCGTTAGTGTACTGGTATCTGCAGTATGCAAGAATTTTTTTAATACTCAAGTGACTGTTTATACTCGTCATAAATTTTCAATAAGTAGTTTGTTTTTCAGTTGAAATAACTTTGTTCGTTAGTATACTGGTAGTTGTAGTACGCAAGAATTCTGTTAATACTCAAGTGACTATTTTTACTCGTCATTAGTTTAAAACAAGTAGTTTGTCGCTCAGTCGAAATAACTTTGTCCGTTAGTGTACTGGTAGCTGTAGTATGCAAGGGTTCTGTTAATACTCAAGTGACTGTTTTTACTCGTTATAAGTTTTCAATAAGTAGTTTGTTTCTCGGTCGAAATAACATTGTTCATTAGTGTAATGGTATCTGCAGTATGCAATATATTTTTTAATACTCAAGTGACTGTATTTACTCGTCATTAGTTTCCAATAAGTAGTTTGTTTCTCAGTCAAAATAACTTTCTCCGTTAATGCACTGGTAGTTGTAGTATGCAAGAGTTTTGTTAATACTCAAGTGACTGTTCTTACTCGTCTTAAGTTTTTGATAAATAGTTTGTTTCCCTTTGTGTACTGGTAGCTGTAGTATGCAAGAGTTCTGTTAATACTCAAGTGACTGTTTTTACTCGTTATAAGTTTTCAATAAGTAGTTTGTTTCTCGGTCGAAATACGTTTGTCCGTTAGTGTACTAGTATCTGCAGTATGCAAGAATTTTTTTAATACTCAAGTGACTGTTTATACTTGTCATGTTTTCAATAAGCAGTTTGTTTCTCAGTCGAAATAACTTTGTTCGTTTGTATTCTGGTAGTTGTAGAACACAAGAGTTCTGTTAATACTCAAGTGACTGTTTTAACTCGTCATTAGTTTTCAATAAGTAGTTTTTTTCTCAATCGAAGTAACTTTATCCGTTAATGTACTAGTAGCTGTAGTATGCAAGAATACTCAAGTGGCTGATTAACAAGAACCGCGATAAAAAAATTCAAAATATTATTTACCACCTGACGAATTTATTGCACTTCTTTACGCAAAACGTCATGCATACAGTTTGTTTCCCACATCTGCGTTCCTTTTCGTGCTAATCCGATAAAAAGGTGTGACGGAATCAAAATAATTTCATGGTGGTATATTGTAAATTACCTTGGGGGGGGGGGAGTTAAAAACAGCGATATTTTTCATCATGCTTTTGCAGAAAATATCTGCTATTTTTTCTCCGTTACTAATTTGGTAGCTCATAATCATTTAATTCTGAATAGTTACTGAAAAATGCTATTTCTTATTGTATCTTTTCTGTTTTATATTAATGATGTTGCTCGTGCTCGGTAGCGAGCTTTTCGCAGCCTCCGTTCGAAGTAATGGTGATGTTTTCCTCTGTAAGAACCCCGCCTTCGGACAAGGCGAAGTAACTAGGCAGATTGAAGAGAGGTCCTTAATGAAGCGGTGGTGTAAAGCATAATAATTATTTTCGAATTTGTCATCGACCCATGCATAGGGTCATTAGCTATTAAAACATCGTTTAATGGAAGAAAGCTCTTCGGCGCGAAGGGGAAGCAAGGAATTGCTAATGGCGTAAAAGTATATCAGCGAAGCCATTATATCTATAATCAGTCGAATGCTAAATCAGCGATATTTGGCTTACTCCCATCCCAAAAGGAAGGGGCATTGTTCTCGCAGCAGTTCAAGTAGCAGATATTCTATAAATAGCACCCGCGTCTTTAGAAACTGCTTCCGTAAGAATAACGACGGCGCCATCTTTCGGCACAAAAATGAATCTTTTTCTTTTAGTCAGCCGTTGATAAAAAGCTACAACCAAACGAAACGCTTAATTACTTCGTATTTCCTCAAATCATGTAGAAATAGGTATCTTCTCGTAATTACTAAGGAAACTACATGCTGCTTTTTTTATGATTTTTTTTAATAATCCAGATTGGCTTCTTTTGAAAGATGTTTTCACAGAATGAGAAAGGAAATTTTTGATTAAAAATTTCGCTACATTTATTCTCATTTTTATAGCTTTTAGATGGAATCTCTTTCAAAGAAACAGGTGAAGATATGTTTCGAAGAAACCGAAGATATTTTTATTTTAGAAATTTCTACATCATTTCGGAATGTCACTGTTTATTTTATTCCTGAAGATAGCAACAGAAATATTCGGGAAAATGATTGGTATTTAATTCGGAAAGCAGTCGTTTCAAAGGAAAGGAACTGGAAAAAAACACTTCATAGAATATTAAGAAATTTTATTTTCAGGCGATAGGCCCTCGCATATGACACAATTTAATTCTAGCTGATAACAGACGTTTTTGAAAAAAACATTGGGTAAAATTTCACGTCATCTTTGCAGCATTCAGCACTTTTTTTTTTTCAAAAGAAAGAAAATATGTTTCATAGAAATCTGCGAAATTGCATTAAGAAACTAAGCAAATTTTGAACGTTTTTTGCCTCTCTAAAGTTTCTTAATTGTTTTAAATATTAAATGCTGATAGATTTTTCACTTTGTAGAAACTTTCACTTGTTACAAGGGTTGTCCCAAAACAACTGAGAATGTTTTTTATTAAAAAAATATGCTTAACTTAATTATCAAGGAAGTGGTCAATTTTTCTAAATACTGTCCATTGCAACTGGCCACGTACACTAAAGAGCAATTAAATTAGAGACAGCTGGTGTTATGCAAATCTGGCGCTGTGGGCGGTCCTGTAAAGGGAAACGACATGACGTATGCAGCGATCCGACAAAATAAGGAGTGATGCCATGGGAATCAGTAAGAGTCGGACGCAGTATGGGTAAGACGAAGGATCTCAGCGCATTTAATCGTGGGCAAAAAAATTGTCAGGCACGACGAATGGGTCACTCCATCTCGGAAGTCGTGCAGGCACTGGGATTTTCACGAGCCACTGTGTCACGGGTGCACCGTGAGTACATCGAATCCGGTAAAACCATCCCTGCAAAGGCCAAATGCTGTGGACAACAGCGTGTAGAGGAGCGGGGTCATCGTCGGCTAGCTCGCATCGTAACAGCGGATATACGGGCCACAGTGCAAGAAATCACTCGGCAATTTAACGCTGGTGCACAAAAACGTGTAAGCAGCCACGCCATACAGAACCATCTCCTCGCTATGGGGTACAGAAGCCATCGTCCCACGAGGGTACCGATGCTGACCGCACATCACAGGATGCAAAGATTAGCATGGGCGCGGGAACATCGCCACTGGACCCTAGACATGTGGGAAAATGTTGCCTGGACTGATGAGTCTAAATACGGATGGCAGGAAACAAGTACGGTGCAAACCACATGAAGCGATGGATCCTTCTTGCCAGCAGGGTACTCTTCAAGCTGGTGGGGTGGCATTCTTGTCTGGGGGGACTGTTTACGTGGACTGAAATGGGACCCCTGGTACGTGTGACATCGTCCCTCACAGGTCAACGTTACCGGGATATCCTGGACGACCATTTGCTCCCGTTTGTGAGTCTTTAACATCCAACTGGGGACCTCATCCTGCAACAACACAATGCAGCTCCCGAATTGTATCTCAATGGTTGGATGAACACTCCACCGACGTGACCTCGCTTCCTTGGCCAGCTAGGTCACCTGACCTCAATCCCATCGAGCATATCTTGGATGCCATCGAGAGAGATGTTCTAGGCTCTGACCCCCTTTCATCAAATTTTCATGAACTGTGGGAGCTTGTTCATGGGTCGTGGATCCGTATGGCTTCCCAACGCTTCCGGTTTCTTGTCGAGTCCATGCCGAGACAAATCGTCGCCATCATCAGGGCGAAAAGTGGTGCTACATGTTACTAGACACGTATCTCTAATTCAATTGCTCTTCAGTGTATATCATAATGCTGAAATCTTCAAGATTTGAAAAAGATTTAGGAAAACAATTTTTAGTCCTTTCCCTTCGGTATCTGTTAATGAATAAAATAATTGAAATCATTATCTGATTTCAAGTCGTTTTCGATTGAATTATATAATGAATTATTTTTACTGAATAAACGTGTCACGTAGCATTACGATTTCTCACAGTAAAACGTTTTCCTGTCTTCTCCCACGTTACTGATATCAATTTATAAACCGTAAAATTTGATTCAGGCGTCCTGTCGCCCTCGGATTTTGGCGTCAGGGTGCTTAGCACCCGTTGAACCCCCGCTTGGCGCGTCCCTGGCAATGAATACAGGTGTCATAACGTTCCTCCCACTTTTTGAATGTCTTCTGGAATTCTTCTTCTGAAATGCTGTTTTAGCACGCCAGCGCAGCTGTAGTAAGTTGTTGATTAGTCTCAAATTGTGGTTCCCGTAATGTGTTTTTTAAAATGGGGAATAACCAGAAGTCACATGCTGGCAAGTCTGAACCATATGCAAGTTGGGGCATCAACTTAATATTCGTTTTCTCCAAACAAGAAACGACAGAACCAGGGCAGAATTTTTTTTTGGGGGGGGGTCTATAGGGGCTATAGCATTGGGGCTCACTATGACCAAGGGCCCAGGAGGCGTGCCTGGATAAATAATAGATAGATAGGTAGAAAGAGAGAAAGCGAGAGAGTTATATAATAGCTTTACTTTTGTTTCGTATGATTTCCACTAGGTCAAAACCAAAAGCTGGAAGACGATCAGATTTCAAGGCAGAGACTCACCAAGACCAAGGGTAAAAGATTCATGTCGCTGTGTACAGCGGGGTCGACGAGACAGTTTCAGCTTTTTCACTACCATCCACTCACACCTCCCAATTTGCACTTGGAACCGTTAATGGTCGAAGTCCCCTGTGGCTTTACAATGCATATGTAACGTACACTATATTGACAAACGTCACCGGACACCTAGAGGAGAAACACAACATAGCATTTATTGACATACCCGGTGTCGGTCCACCTTTGGCCTTAATGCATGCACTGAACCTTTGAGACATGCTTTCGACAAGGTTTTCTAACACAGCGGTAAGTATATGCTTCCATTCAGTACATAATGCTGCCGCTAACTGTTGCTTGGCAGTAGGCGTTTGTTTCAAACTTCTTATGCAGCGCTCTAATTTAACCCATAGGTGCTCTATGGGATTAAGATCATGGCTCTGTGCTGGCCAGTCCACACACGATACGGAATTATCGTCAAATCACGCCGTTACAGTACTTGCTTTATGGCTCAGTGCATTATCCTGCTGGTACGAACAAGGCTCCGTTCCATAGTGTTGCCACAGAGTTGGTACAGCATAATTGTCCACATTGTCGAGGTAGAACGAGCTGGTTAACAGGTTTGTCCACGATAGCCAATGGGCAGGGACGATACCTCGAAAAACGCCACCACACGAGTACACTGCCAGCTCCAAACTTGACCGTAGGAACAGTACTCTGTGGTAAATAGCGTTCCCCCGGCTGCCGCCATACCCACACACGGCCATCAGACTGATGGATCGTGTATGTGGATTCATCAGTCCATAGGACCCGTTTCCATTGATCTACGGTCCATGATAAATGTTCTTTACGCCATACTAAACGACGAGTAGCATTCCGAGTGGAGACGAAAGGCTTATGAGCAGCCGTAGGACCACGGTAACCCATGGAATGAAGTTCTCTGCGAATGGTACGTGTACATACCACGGTTCCAGCATTTTTACTCACCTGTATTCTGATGTCTTGTGCATTACTCCGTCGATCAGCTGTAACGACTCTTATGAGGCTTCGACGTCTTCTATAACTGATTTTCTTTGGTCTGCCGGTACGTTTTGTTGCTTCAGTCACTCCATGTTTCTTCCACTTATTCAGTACATCCAAAAAAGTTGACTTGGGTATGTTTAACCGCATCTCGGTTTCTCTTATGGACAACCCACTAATATAACACCCATCAATATTTCCTTTCTCAAAATCAGTTCCCTCCCGCCGCGACATTTTTACTCAACCTCACAGTGCAATATGATCACGATCAGCGGCAGGCTTGTTTTTATACCGTTTGGAATTGTACCGCGCATCTTAACAACCAGCGGATCCGTTCATTTGCTTTTGAAGGGGTGTCCGGTGACTTTAATCAATATAGTGTATATTATATTTTAACTTTCTTTTTGAGTTTCTTTTTCTATGTAAATTTGAGTTTGTTCTCATAGATATTTTCAAACCTTAACGTTATGTCTTTTCCCCCAAACGAGAATGATGTCGCCAACAATCTGAGGTCGCAACAAGAGTGACGTATGTATGTGATAAGAACGGTAGTTAAAAAAAATACGATGCTGTATTTGCTTTGTGAGTACTGATGTTATATCGCTGCTGAGTTTGATTGTACGACAGCTAATTAAGGTATGTAAAGTTGTGTATGTACCTCGCCGTGCTATGTTTTGAGTTTCGTCTAAAGTTGCTGGACCAATAAAAAGTTGATGTAAGTTGGACTTCTTGACTAAGATACATGAAGTGGTGTGTTTTGTATTTCGTCTAATGTTGCTGGACCAATAAAAAGTTGACGTAAGTTGGACTTCTTGACTAAGATACATGAAGTGGTGTGTTTTTTATTTCGTCTAATGTTGCTGGACCAATAAAAAGGTGACGTAAGTTGGACTTCTTGACTGAGATACATGAAGTGGTGTGTTTTTTATTTCGTCTAATGTTGCTGGATCAATAAAAAGTTGACGTAAGTTGGACTTCTTGACTAAGATACATGAAGTGGTGTGTTTTGTATTTCGTCTAATGTTGCTGGACCAATAAAAAGTTGACGTAAGTTGGACTTCTGCATATGTTTCGTCTGGCCGTAAAACCTTAATCTGAGCTATCCGGCACAATTACCTGCATCGCATTTACCCTTAGTTTACCATGTATTCAGCCGGACATTTGGAAATTTAACATAACAAATCTTACATAACGTAAACATACATAACTAGAGTTACATTATACATAACAAAAGAGATGCACTAGAAAAGTATACAGTACTTAATGTTCATTTATGTTCTATATCATATATATTTTCCCTAAAAGAATAAAATTTGCAGATGATTAATTTTGAGGCAGGGCCGAAGCTACCGGGAGGGCAGGGGGGAGGCGGTTGCCCTTCCAGGAGGGTCATTCCAGGAGCGTAAATTTATGCTCTGAGAAATTTAAAAATTGAAATTGTAACTAATGAAAAAAGTTACACCCTCCAGTATTTTCTTTTTAGACTTTAGCCTCATACAGTATCCCATGCAGGTAACCAAGATACAGAGCAACATACGCTATGAGGCGTGAACATCTCATATCCATGAAGAGAATTTTCCAAACAGTGAATGGGGACATAGAAAACAATATGCTGATATGCCTAACAATGAAAAGCCTGTTGCTTTTTCAGCATAGCACGGCTCCTACAGTGAAACCAGATTGCCGGCGAGCTGCTTCTCCCATATCACGCTCAAGGCCAACAACGCCTGCGCAATGCTTCGACAACTCAAGTGTTGGCGAAGCATTGCGAAATGGTTTAACGGACAACCAAATCCCAGTAGCATTTTAAAATAATGTATTCATATACCCCAAATATAGAAAACAATATGCTGATATGCCTAACCTGCATAATCTTTCCGAACACGTCGTTGGGATGAAGAGCTAATTGATAATCTGTGCTCAGGCGCAGAAAGTTCTCTAAGAGTTTAACCTTGAACGGAATTTTTCTAAGCCCTAACCCTAAAGATTCTTCGTGTTGTTACGTACACGATCAGATACTCATTCGTTTTGCGCTGATTTGTTTTTCGTTCAGCATTCCTGTGGATCGTTGTTTTGTCGGCGTTCACATAACGTTTACGCTTTACTTGGTATTTACAACCTGTGGTTCATGGGTATTTACCTAGTTTTTACATTTTTAATAAAATTATATCAAAAACCTGAAGTGCGATTTTTGAGCGATCATTATACTTTCCCATAACGGCTGTGTATGAGAAAGTAAAAACCACCTATTATTTGAGCGGAATGCGAAGGGACATAATTTTAAAATCGAAGGGGCGTAATTTTAAGTTTTGCCCTGCCACGTAAGGAAACCTTGCTACGATTCTTCTTTGGTGTAAGTGTTTTGTAGTGCGCTGTATTTATATAAAATTAGAGCAATCATTTTAATTACAATGTGCACAATTGTGTTACACGCAATAAAGTTCAATAATTTTGATTTTACGAAAAATACCTGCAGGTTCCAAAGACTTTGAATTATCAAAATGCCCATGAAACCTAGTTAATAATATGAAATTTAAAAATTTCAGAAATTGAAACCCAATAAATTTTGGCAAAAGCGCCTTAAAGATATTTTGTGGGTAAATTTCCCGGTTCGTCACTGTCTGCTTATTTTTCAAATTTTCTGTTATTCAGAATTCGGCCGCCAGGGGGCGTCGATGTAGTATTTTTCTGTTTGAAAGAGTTAATTCGATTCTAAGAACACTTTAGAAAAACCCTTGCTTGGTAGAACACTTCAGTATGAAGAGTATTTTGAACCCACAAATTCTTAAGGCTAGGGGCCGTAAAGTTATATGGCGTTTTCTTCTATATCTCTCCACTTAACTGTTCGATTTGAAAACTCCTTTTTTTCTGATATCTTCCTTGTACTACGGAACCATTTTTGAAACATAATTTTCAACAACTAGTGGGGTTAAGCAGTTATTTATAATTCAGGATATTTTATCGATTACCGAAATCCGGTCGACTTTTTTAAAAAGCTGTTCCACTGACTATGAATAACTCAGCAGTTATTACGTATTTTAAACTATGCACGGTTTCCCCTAGGTGGCATTCCTCATTGCTGAATTATACATTTTCTGAAAAACTGCTTTAAAGATACTTTTTATGTTGGAAAGGATTCAATACATGCGGGACACTACGGGTGAGCTGGGGTGGGCCTCGAACCACCTAACATTTCTTTGAGCCCACCCTTTAGTCCTCTCGAAATGTTTGAGCAGTTAAAACATGTAGCTAGTGAAATCTTCTAAGATTTTAGGAAACTTAGATGAACTTTAGTAAATTTCTCGAATTCATAGAAATTTGGTTATCTAAAATGAATTTTTATATTGCATTTGGTATTTGTATTGATACTTCTGTGAAATGGAGGGAATCCTCTGAGCGAATTTCTAAAAGAGTAGTAGAAAAACACTATACTAGTTATCCGATTTATTGGCGTAGGAATATATACAAAAACGTTTTCAAGCTTTCGCACATCAACCAGATTGTTTTCTAAAGGAAGTTATACAGAAACTGCAACTGAATAATTTAACGCTTTAACAATTTTAACGGGGAACCTGACTTTACAAGAAATATATACGACGTTATATTCATTAAAAGATACGAGATATCACGTTGGTTGTGCACGCGGTATCCTGGTAGGAAGAAGGCGTTACTTGAAGAACTGGTTCCAAATTCGTGGCAACTCGATTGAGACGCTATCATTGCAAGTATCACTGTTGGTGATGATCTCCAAATTTTAATTTCTTTATGTCATCCCACATAGGAGCAGCGGACTTGAATTTTTCTTCTGTGGATACGGCCGTGGCTACTTTACCGTATTTTGTGTCCCTTTTATGCTCGTTGACTCTGATTCCAAACGAACGCTTGGTCATTCCAGTGTAGCATCCTTTAGAGCCGTCCGGATATTGCAGCGGGATAAAATGCTTTGCTGGAAAGAGGTGGTTTTCCAGTATTTCTCTTTAAGCGAAGCAGGTGTTTATGCGATCGCCTCTACAATATCCGGACGGCTCTAAACGATACTACATTGGAATGACCAAGCGTTCATTTGAAATCAGTCGCCAGGATAATGCGGGTATCGAGAGCTACTGTGTCTAGCGTCGTGACAGCGTACTGTGTTCGTGGCAAAACCTCATTTGCGAAACACTAGTACGGCCGGAAAATGACCCTGACTAATAGAGACAAGAGAGCATTAAAACGGATTGTTACCCGTAATGCTTTAGGCGGTCATATCGCTGTTACCACGGCGCCGAAAATTAGTGCGGAGCTCAATCTCCATTTCCAGACCCCAGTATCAAAGAAAACAGTGCGCAGGGAACTGCATAATCACGAAATGCATAGTAGAGCTGCTATGGTGACCCGAGTGAATACACAACGACGACGGTAGTGGTGCCAGGTGCATATAACGTGGACTGCCGATGCATGGAAGCTTGTGATATGGTCCGATGAATCCATATTCACATTATTCCCAACCGCAGGACGTGTTTACATATGGAGAACACCGTCAGAAGCGTACAACCCAGACTGTTTGCTCCCAACAGTGCAGCATGGTGGTGGTTCAGTCATGCTCTGGGTAGTCATATCGTGGTTTTCAGAATATCCATTGATCACCTTGAAAGGACAGATGGCTGGTAGGGCGTATGAAACTATTTTGGTTGACCAAGTTCATCTAATGGCTCAGGCATTGTTTCCTGCAAGGGATGCCATCTATTAAGATGATAACGCCCAAATTCATAGAGCTGGGAATATCCAACTATGGTTTGAGGAACATGAGGACGAATTTTCACGCCTTCCTTGGATTCCCCAATCACCAGATTTAAACATCATATAGCCATTGTGGTATGTGTTGGAGAACAGAGTAAGATCCCGTTATCCTCAGTTCCTGCATGAAGAATGGTGTAACATCCCACTTACCACCATCCAAAATTTGTATTTCCCCATTCCAAAGAAGATTCCGGCAGTTTTGAATGCCAAAGGTGGTCCCACACCCTATTAGGTGCGTAAAATCTCCTTTTCCTAGGTGTTCACATTATTCTGTCCAACCCCTGTATATACACTGACGGAAACAAAATCCCAACATCACGAAAAAATAGTTGTAGAGGAATGAAATGGCAGTAATACATTTGTATAGGTAACATATTTAATCGATTAAGGTTTCAAGATCACAGCTTATTGTAAGCGCGAGAAGAGCCATTTTAAATGTGAAATGCTGGTATATTAATAACCGTTGTAACCGCCATAATGTTGAATGCAAACACGCAAACGTTCATGCATTGTGTCGAACAGGTGCTGGATATCAGTTTGTGGGATGGAGTTCCATGCCTATTGCACTTGGTCGGTCAATACAGGGACGGTTAATTCTGGTTGGGGGTGACGCTGGAGTTGTCGTCCAATGATGCCCCATACGTGCTCGATTGGTGAAAGATCTGGTGATCTAGCTGGCCACGGCAACATGTCGACACTCTGTAGAGCATGTTGGGTTACAACAGCGGTATGCGGGCGAGCGTTATCCTGTTGGAAAACACCACCTGGAATGCTGTTCATGAATGGCAGCACAAGAGGTTGAATCACCAGACCGACGTACAGCTGTGCCGTCAGGGTGCGTAGGATAACCACGAGAGTGCTCCTGCTGTCAGAGGAAATTGCTCCCCAGATCATAACTCCAGGTGTAGGTCCAGTGTGTCTCGGCCGCAGACAGATTGGTTGCAGGCGCTCACCTGGTCTCCTTCTAACCAACACACAGCCATCACTGGCACCCAGGCAGAAGCGGCTTTCATCAGAAAACACAACAGATCTACACTCCGTCCTCCAATGAGCTCTAGCTTGACACCACTGATGTCGCAAATGGCAGTGGTTTGGAGTAAGTGGAATGCACGCTACAGGGCGGCTGGCTCGGAGCTGTCCTTCAAGCAACCGATTTGTAACAGTTCGTTGTGTCACTGTGGTGGCAACTGCAGCTCGAATCGCTGCCGCAGACGCGGTACGATGCGCCACGGCCATATGCCGTACACGGCGGTCTTCCCTCTTAGTAGTGCCACATGGCCGGCCGGAACCCGGTCTTCTTGAGTCAGTACCTTCTTTTGACCACCGCTGCTAACAATCATGCACAGTGGCTACATTCCTGCCAAGTCGTTCTGCAATATTGCGGAAAGAAAATCCACCTTCTCGTAGCCCTATTACACGACCTCGTTCAAACTCCGTGAGCTGTTGATAAAGGCTTCTTCGTCTTCTTAAAGGCATTCTTGACTAACATCAACACCCTACGTCGAATCTCAACGATAACAAACGCTCACAAACGTTACAGCGCGTATTAACAGCAAACCTGCTTTGCATGTTCCGAGGGGCGCTACTAGCGCCACACGTATGCGCCGAGCGCGAAATTTGCATAGACGTCATCTTACAGATGTACTCTCACCGCCTACCAACTGTCGTTTATCTAACACAACCCCTTCTTGGTGTTGGGAATTTTTTTCCGTCAGTATATATGCATGTATGCTGCTAAATGAGAAAATATCTCGTCATTTTATCTTAGGTACAGTATTTGATATTATTCTGCACTTTTCCACAACGTCATTGTACCTTGAATGCTTACACTGAGGTACCAAAGAAACTGGGAAGGGCGCTACCATTTCCATTACAAGCCACTACACCCATGAGGTGAATGGTATTGCCCGCAAACGAAGTATACAGGGTGTCTCAAAAATACACGGCAAAACTGCAGGAATGAGTTCCTCATATGTAGATAAGAAAAAAGTTTATATCAACATAGGTCCAGAAATGCTTGGTTTCCGAGTTATGAAGTTCTGTCTATGACGCTTAATTGCTCACATTACCTTATAGTAATTGTTCAAAATTTACACCTTCTGCCTCAATACAGGCTTCACATCGATGTCTCACGGACTCGCGAACACGCTGCCAAATTTCTGGCATGTGTCTTACTGTTTCACAACCTCCCACAATTCGATTGCGGAGAGTTTCCACATCTGCTACTGGAGTCAAATACACCAATAGTTTTAAATGGCCCTCAAAAGAAGAAATTTAGAGGGTTTAAATCTGGTGAGCATGGAGGCAAGGCAGTGGGTCCACCTCTACCTACCCACCTACAAAAAAACTTTCGATTCAAATAATTGCGAGCTAGGCGGCTAAAATGCGCTGAAGCGCCATCGTGCATAAAATGTGCTTGTCGGTCGGAAAGGAAAACCACCAGATTCTGTCAGTACTTTGTGATGAAGGAATTCACCTGCGGGAGATAAAACATTCCGGTGAATAACTGGGAAACCAAGACAGACTTGAGTCAGGTAGTGTGATGAGTTAAGTGTCGTAGACAGACCATCCTAACTCGGAAACCAAGCCTTTCCGGACCTATGTTCATACAAAAAAAATTTCTTACCTACCTATGAGGAACTCATTCCTTCAGTTTTGCCGTGTATTTTTAGACACCCTGTATATAGAAGCAGATATCTCCGCAAGCTCAGTAGTAGCCCTCGCAGTTCAGTTGGCAGCTTATCCGGATTTAAGCGATTTCAAACGTGATATGACACTTGGCGTTCAGGAGATGGGTCACTCCATCTCGGAAATTTTCCGGAAATTTGGATTTACACGGTCAGCAATTTCAAGGGTGTACCTGGACTACAGAAACTCAGGGAAAACACCCAGAGTTTGAGAACGGCCGTAGAAAACACGTGAATGATCGTGGGGCAGTGGATTTTGACCACCCGGAGTGCAACATTGCAGCAATTACCAGCGCAGTTCAATACTGGGGTCAGTAGTACCATCAGCTTTCGGACAGTGCAACGTTCCCTGCGTTCTATGGAGTTTCGGAGCCGGTGCCATTGTCGACCCCACGACACAACGATGTGCGTCTCGCCTGAGCTTCGGAGCACAGCCATTGGACGCAAAAAGACTGAAAACGTCTAAACTGATCTGACGAATCGCGATGCCAACTGTTTCGAGCAGATGGCCGACTCCTGGTGCGGCGACAAACCCACGAGAAAATGGATCCTGCATGCCTCCAAGAAACAGCGTAGGCCGGTGGTGGGTCTGTTATGGTGTGGGGTGCTTTCAACTGGTAGGCATTAGGACCTCTCATACGCCTGCATACCGCTGTGACCGGTGGAGGGTACGTAACCATCTTTGGGGATCAGTTGCCCCCGCTCATAGCATGCCACCACTCCAACGGTGTGGCCTGTTTAAGCACGACAAAACACCACCGCACACGTCCGGAGTCTCCCGATTACGGCTGGAGGAACATATCCAGGAGTTTGGCATCTTGGCCCCCTTGTTCACCGGATTTAAACCCCATCGAACACATTTAGGATGTGGTTCAATGTGCCGTCAATGTCAGGAATCTCCCACCGGCGAATATTACGGAATTGTGGGACGCTCCTTAGGAAGCATGGTGTGCACTGTCTCCACAGTACTACAGAGAGCTCGTGGATTCCATGCCCCGTCGCGCTGCTGTCGTTATCCGATTGCGAGGAGGATCAACGCGATGTTAGACAGGTATCCAGTTTTTTTTTTTGTTGTTGTTTTTTGGCGCTTCAGTGCATATTTAGTATACTTTTTCGCTTATCCACAGTGAACTACGCGTGGATGATTTTTTATGAGACCGGCCTGCTATTGTGGTAGACATGTGTAATTGTCCACGTGTCCTTACATTCGTGAGTAAATGATGAAAAGTACGCTTTAAGGGGGATTCTCATTTTTTGCGCTAAATTTTCCGCTCTTTTTTTTTTTGGAGTGTTTATTGCCGAAACTATGCAATCAATTGATTCCAAAGTTGGTACATCTATTTATTATCGTTTCAGGTATTTACAAAACAATTTTTAATAAGTTTTATGAAGGATCACGCCCGCAAATCCCCCTTGACCATGACACTGTGCGAAGATCCGCTGTCCCTGGTCGGTATGATTTCTCCACTCCAGGTGATCTGAAACGAAAAACTCAAACGGCGTTTTACTCTATACACAAGTAATTATCGTTTGATGAACCAGAAAAAAAATATATACATATTAGAGGAAATGGTGACTTGTCAAACTCAAATTATCAATTTAACTCAAAAAATTGACAATGTTTTTTTGCTATGAAAAACAAATACATAACGTATCGTGTTTCTGGTTCATCAAACGATAAAAGGATGTTTGCTGAGCATGCAGTTTTACATTTGAAGTCGACCGGTCCAATAGCTTTTGAAATATCATACCAACCATTCGTGAAAAAGTTGTTTCGAGAAAAAACGCATTTAAAGGTTCAAGAACAGTTTTATAAGGCATATCGAGTGCTTACAGCATTTTTTTGCTAATCTGATATACCAGGGCCATACAGTGTTTCTTCCTCTGCTTCGTAGAACTCGTTTAGAGACATTTTCTTGCTTCTACGCCTTGTACGAGCCTCTTTTGTAGTCTCGAGGCTGCGACGATCTTTGCAGACGCTGTTGGTCCCGCGCGTTGGCAAATATCTTCGTTTACTCGCCAATAACGATTCCTATCGTTGTCATCGTTTTCAGGACGGCAGAAAACCCTTCATTAAAAATGCCTGCTGCTACAAAAGCTGTCATTTCGATGGTTTTTGAGCCACAGTGAAGATATTTCGGAGCGAACCGCCAAACAGTAGAATTGAAACTTTCGTTGTTGTTGAGTGTCACCACCCAAACACCTTTCTAGTAACTCTCTTGATGACAAATCGTTGTAAATTAGCTTCATAGCATTTTCGACATCTTTATGAAGTGGCGGTTCGTGATTGAATTCTTCCAGAGTTTTCTCTCTGTGACCCCGCTGGACATTAATAGATTTATAACTAGGCCAATTTTGCGAATTTCCACTTGAAATTTGGTACACATATTCTTAAGACCTGAAATAAAAAAAAAACGTAAAAAACAATCGATGTTTTTCACACACAAAAAAATGAGAATCCCCCTTAAGCACATACCTCATTTGAGTTGAGTAGCATTCTGAAAGGAACATAAAAGGTTTATCACAATTTTTTTAAAAGCAAAGTGGTAGAAAAAGAAGGGAAAGAATTGTAATTCAGGAGTAAATATCACAACAGACACTTAAGACAGCCAGCAGCAAGCAGAAGGAGCTAACCCATTATGTGTGGTCTAACTACGGAACTGCATACTATGAAATCTAACTGCGAAACTGTCAAGTCCAATTACGGAATTGGATACTAAGGAATCTAACTACGTGACTGTGAGTTATAATTACGGAGCTGTAAACTACGGAATCTGATTACGAAACTGTCCCTTCTAACTACAGAACTGAATGCTATGAAATCTAACAATGAAATTGCCAGGTCTAACTACGATACTTCATACGGCGGAATCTAACTATGATTTTTTAAGGTCTAACCACGGAACTGGATATAACGGAATATAACTACGGAATTTCGTAGCACGGAACCTAAGAGCGGAACTGTCAGGCCTAGCTACAGAAGTGCATACTAC
This sequence comes from Macrothele yani, assembly GCA_039090855.1. Classification (NCBI taxonomy): domain Eukaryota; kingdom Metazoa; phylum Arthropoda; class Arachnida; order Araneae; family Macrothelidae; genus Macrothele; species Macrothele yani. The sequence continues at coordinate 164,527,311 of CM077010.1, read as the reverse complement.
GAAATCTAACTACGAAACTGAGGTGATGCCGAAAAAGATTTGCTCTTATGGATTACTACTTATGGATTAAGAATGATATTGGATTTATGCATAACTAACATTGATACTAATTATATATATGCTGGTTTTTTAAATTATGATATAACTGATCATTTACCAATTTATTTAATTCATAATAAAAAATCAATATCTTTCCAAACTAAGGTAAAATAAGAAATCAAGGATCTCAGTGAGGTTAATATGGGTAAATTTTATGAAATAATTCAAAAAATAAATTGGGATAGTATTACAACACATGATTCTCCAGAGAAATTATATAGTATATTTCTTGATCAATTTACAGCAGTCTATAATGAATGTTTTCCAATAAAATATGTAACACAGCCTAAAAGGGCAAGAAAACCTTGGATTAATGAAATAATATTGAGAAAAATTAATAAAAACAATAAATTGTTTAAAAACTTTATTTCAACTCGACAACCAACTGATTTATGAAATTTCAAAAAATTTAGAAATTTGCTTAATAAAGAAATTAAATATAAAAAAAATGTACCATAACAATCTTTTCAATACACAATCGACTGAAATTATTTGGAAAAATATAAATGAGATGTTGTGAAGGAAAAAATAAAACTGAAGCAATTACATTGGGGCATAAATGGTCAAAGGGTTTCTGATGCTCTGTCTGTAGCAAATGAATTCAATTACTATTTCATAAATGCTCCTAAAGGAATAAAAAATAAAATTAAAATTAATAATAAAAAAATCGGAAATTACTTTCCAACAAAATACATTACAAAATTCATGTTATTTTGAATATTTCACAACAGCAGAAGTTGAAGCATGCATAAGAAATACTAAATCAGTAAACCAGTTCAAAATGGTTTCATCTGCACGAGAACAACGCACCAACTCATTCAACGTTTTCAGTGAACCAGTTAAAAATGGCTTCATCCTTCACAAGAACAACGCGCCAGCTCACTCAGCGCTCTCAGTGAAGCAGTTCTTAGTCGAGAAAAGGATTGCAATGCTTGAACATCTTGCCGACTCATCAGATTTGGCCCTATGCATTTTTCTTTCCGGAAGTCAAATCTGTACTCAAGAAGACATCAAACAAAATCTGTACTCAAGAGGACAGGCCAGAAAAGAGCAACTAAGCTCCTGAAAGAGATCATACACGATGAGCTACAACACTGCTTTTAATAGTGGAAAATCAGAATGCAGCGGTGTGTTGATGCGGAAGGGGAGTGCTTTGAAGGTGATATGAGTTCAAAATATAAGTTTCTTATTTAACTAAAGTTATTGTGTCATTCTCGTAGTTTAACACCCATACTTTATATATAACGACCTACCTGGACACGATTAGCAATAGAGTTAACAGATTTCAATTGGGTACTTGAAAATGCACTCAATGGGCAAAACATTAGAGATACTTACCTAATAGCGTGTTGGTCTTCCTCCACTACGAATGTACACACTAGTGCCTGTACACACTAAGTCATCGACTCCACCAAATGCCAGAGGGGTTCCGGAGGTTATGCCATCCATGCCTGTTGCAGCATTGTCCACAACTCCACAAGAAACGTTGGTCCAAGATCCATGGATCTGATGTTCCGCTTCACGACACCTCAGACAGCTTCCACAGGGTTTAAATCCGGGCAACTTGGGAGTCATTGAATAGTTCGAAACTCAGATGAGTGTTCCTTAAGCCATGCCTGGGTGGTCGCGGCGCGATGGGGCGGCGCATTGTCCTGGTGGAAGAGATCATCGGCCGCAGGATGCGCGAAGGACATGAAAACGTGTAAATAATCAGCCAGCACATGCGCAGCGGTAAAGGACTTCTCCAGAAACACTAAGGAACCTAATGTGTCTCATAAGAAGGCCCTTCAAACCATCATAGAGCTATCACCATTTTTAACAGAGCCGACCTGACACGACGGGGCCACGGTCTTATGCTGTCGACGCTACATTCTCACAATCGCGTTAACGCGGTACAGCTGGAAACGGGATTCATCTGACCACACGACACGGTGCCACTCTGCAGAGATCCAGTTTTGATGTTCTCGGCACTAAGTGAGGAGTAATGTCTGATGACGGGCAGTCAGAAGTAGCACACGAGTAAGGCGTCGACTCCGATACCCAGGGTACGCAATACACCCCGTCCCGGTTGCTCGCCGACCCTGCTTCGGCCTCCCTGAATGTGATTTGCGTACCGTTGCCAAGCAGTCGATCTTCACGAGCCTGTATAATCTACATCGACCCCGGTCATTAGTGGCGTGTCGTCGGCCAGCGCTTGCCCTCTGGTCACTGATATGTCCGTCTATGGTATACTCTCAGTATACCCGCGATACGGTTGCCCTTGGGTTCTTTCTACTTGGGCGACAGAATGACCACCATCTGTCTTGCGCCGACATTGCGCCCACGATCAAAGTCACTTCGGTCACCACGTTTACCTTTTTGTTGATTGTGATGCACTGTTGGGAAGATCAGATCAGATCGTATGTAGAATATTGTAGGAAGGGGGTGTATGACCACAGGTCTTAAACAACCCTTAGAAATAGGAAGCTAGGAGATTTGGGCTAGAGTGCCCGATAGGAAAGTCACACGGAAGCGAGGTAGAAGACGCCCTTATTTACTACAGGGGGGCCTGTACCCGGGGATCCGACGGCTTAACGTGCCCATCCGACGCACGGCGGGTATTTAGTGGATCGTACCTGAAGTTATCTCCATGACAGTCCCAAACGCTGGCCACTAGACCACTTGCGGTCCAGTTCTCCCGGCTGGGAAGCCCTGCCGTCCTCCTATTTATCGCTTGCATTCGGTTTGGGTCTGTTCTACTCTGCACGGGGGATGTCCATGTAAACTTCCCATCACCCCTATCTCTAATGTTTTGTCTACTGAGTGTATTGAGAACAACAGGCGCATATCCAGGATTTCTGTTTTATGGGGGAATCCAGAAAAAATTGCTTATACGTGCGTGAGTGTGTGTGTGTGTGTGTGTGTGTGTGTGTGTACATATTCATGTATGTATGTGTGCGTGTGTCTGTGTGCAATATATTGTTTTTCTCATTCCGTGAACTCATAAAGAGAAAAAGAGCTATTCTTACACGCTTTTTTTACAGTTGCTTAAGATTTTACAAAGCGACTTCTTGCATCTAATAATAACGCGTAAATTTTGTGCATTGCTTATCTACTTAACGTTAATAATTTTATACAAGGTTATTTTGTACGAAAATAAAGGTGAATGAAGTTCGAAAACAATATTTCGCTTACCACATAAATTTACAGTATAGATATATTAAAAGATAATGGTCTCTTAGACGCCAAAACAGGTGATTGTTTCGTAATGCAGTTCTTGACCGAAAATAACTCGCCTCCTCTTTCCTTATCTCCCTATAGAGATTCTATGAAGAAGTCTCAATCTTCCTGGATGTCTTCTCCTGTCATAAAATGGAGAATGAGTAACGGGAAATGAACCACTAATTTCTCACACAAATCCCTAAATCATCTCCGGTACAGCCCCCGTAGGACTATTAAAAATATTCTTGGACACTGGAAAAAAAACACAAGACCACAATGAGATTTAAAAAAATAACTGTCAATACACGATTTATTTTTTAATGTGACAGTTAGCATGTTAAACTACTTTTCATCTTCTATCCCGGCTTATTATGTTTCACTTTCTTCGTACCTGGTCAGCGCAGACCTCTACATAAAACAATAAATACACTGCTCTACAGAGAAATCGTCCCACCCTCAGAATGAGGGAATATATGGGGGCGAAATTGAGCATGCAAATAGGAATACATAAAGGCTTACCTTGATGTTATTTTCAGTTACGTGTAGTGTTTATCATATGAAATAATGCAGCACAATAAGTGCGCCTCCATAAGTGGTTGCTCTGCCGCTAACGGCAATACAGACAGCAATACCGCGTGGTAATGAGTAATACAGTCGACGGATAGCGTCCTGAGGAATGGAACACCAAGCACGGTTGACTGGCTCCCATAACTTACCGAGATCGTGCGCAGACCGATTTCATTGCAGACGACGTCCAATGTGCTCCCACAGAGTGTCGACTGGAGATAAATCGGGCGATCTTGCTGGCCATGGCAGTGTTTGAACATGCTGCAAACATTGTCCGGAGACCCGAGCGGTATGCACTCGGGCGTTATCTTGCTAGAAAATGGGGTGTTGTTGGCTATTCTGGAACGGTATCGAAATGGGCTGCTGAACCTCGCTCACGTATTGTGCAGCTGTCAGTGTGCCCGTGATGCGGACAGGAAGCGACCTCCTGTCATGCGCAATAGCACTCCATACCATGATGCCTGCCTGACGGGTCGTGTGGCGGTTTCGAACGAAACCGGGATCCGTCCGCACACCGGGTTGTTGCCAGACACGGATTCGTCGATCGTCAGCACCCTGACAGAAGCGGGATTCATCACTAAAGACCCCAATGGACCATTCGTGACCCTGGTTTGCATGGCTGCTGCACCGAGGCAGGCGATTGCTGCGATTGCTGCGATAGCCAGTCGTCAATGGCAGTCGACGTAATGGTTGCCTGCTGCATCAAATAGAAGTCATCGCTCTTTCCATGTTTTATATGTGAGTCACGGAAAATATCTCATCGGCCGCCACCTGGAATCGAACCCAGGGTCTTCCAGTTACGCGCCGGATATGCTTCCACTGTACCACAGCGCCCTCGAAATTCTCCAGACACACAAACAACAAACTGCCAAACACCATGACAGGTTGCTTCTTTGGAGCCCCGCACAATGCTGGGGATTCACCAAAGATGAACAGCACAACTGAACAAATAACTAGAAGGAATAACTGAACAAATAACTGCTGCACAGGTTTACCGCATGTAAGCAGTGGTTTACAGTTCGGGTCGTTATGGCGAAGTCCATGGCCGATGACGCAGCGCGTCGAATATCGGCTGCAGTGATTTCTGGTGACGAACAAGCGTGTCGAACAATGCGCTGGTCCAGAAGTGCTGACGTCTGTCGGACTGCACCAGTGCCGCTCCGACGCACGTACGAACCTTCCTGTAGCCACTGGTGCCAACAGCGTCTGATAGTTCATGCATCCCGTTACACATGCGCAGCGATTCGACGCGTAGACCAGCCCGCTTCACACAGGCCTACAATTCTTCCTCTCTGAAAAGCATCCAAATGGCGATAAACGTGCCGACGACGTGTACCCGGCATTTTCGGCCTTCGCTGAACAATTTCCCAGCACAAACAACAAATCTGAAACGTCCACGACGCTTCCACCAGCTGGCAACCTTACCTCACGAACGTGCGACGTCATCGGATCCGGTTTAATATCATTTGCATATCTCAAATGGGTACACCCGCCTGTAATTTGCATGTTTGTAGCACACCTCCTCCTGGGTGGGGCAATTTCTAAGTCGAGTAGTGTATTTACATTAATTCAATAATTTGGAAATCCTCATGTTTAAATGCATTGGTTTTGCGATTCTTCAAGAGTAATACTTGTGCTACTGCTAAAAAACTACCTATCTGTAAGATGAATGTTTAAACATCTCGGGAAATAACGGGGTCCGGACCTCACAGGTCCCTCATTACTGAATGTCAGAGTTATCTGGTCATATGTACCGTATGAGAGATGAAAGATTTAATGCACGTGTTATATTGTTAAGTAGAAAACGGTAGATTATGAATTAGACATCTGTATCAATATGAATCATGCAACTAGAAAACTCAGGAAATTTTTATTAGAATGCCATTCATTTTTATTTTTGCGTATCACGAATACTACTTATAAACTTCATTGCTTTTAGCTAAATTTATTCAACTGTTTACTGGAAGTTGTTCAAAATAGAATGATCTGGTAGAAAAACGGAATTGTAAAATATATATTTTAACAGCATCATATGGCCCCAAATCTTTTTTTCCCCTTACCACTGCTCTCATTAAAATCGCAGACACGAAGAAAGTAAAAATTTGAATATATTCTGGCATTCTCTTAAAGACTTTTCTTTGGCATCAAAACCTCATTGAATTCTGGAGTCGTTATATCAAGTTCGTACAGAATGACTTTATCGTTTTCCTTGTGCTATAGAAAAATAACTAGACCGTCTGCCCCTGGCTGTTTAAATCATTCGTCGAGGTTTCTCAGACAGAGATTAATTTATCATCTTCAGAAAATCTTATAACATTTTTCTTTCGTGAAATCCATTTCGTGAAGAAGAACTTCCTTAGAGGATTATGACTGTTAACGCCGTCGGCTTTTTTCTAGTTTCGTTGATATTGACTGGCAGTAATTAAGGAGGATATTTTTCTTTCAGGTGAATGTATTAGGAAATTTTATAGTGCAAAGCAATTTCCCATTCGCACAGTAGCTGCGAAGAAACCTACCAACGCTTCTTGGAAGTTATCTTAAACTCTGAGGAGCCACCAAATGTTTAGAAATGATGTCAGATGTTTTGTATGTTGCATACTCTTTCCAGGTTGTTTGTGTACTATTCGGAAAACTTTTTTCTACAAGGTTTGGTCAAAGGCAAAGAGGATATTTTAAATATAATGAACCTTCACCAGACTTGTTTATTCTTACGCAAACGAGTTTTGACATGTTCAGGAGTGGGGGAACCTGCGGCCTTCAAGGCCATTAAGTTCGGCATTTTGAGTGAATTCCAATTTTGCAGACCAAATCCGTTTATTTTTATTAAAATGTCCTTGATCGTCTTTTTAGTATTTTTATGTTAGTCTTAAAATGACGGTATTTAAAATACCAAAGAGTAAAAGAAGATTCAACGAAATAATGCTCCCCGACTGAAGGATACCAGTAAAACGTTTGTAAGTCATAAGAACTGTTTTGACACCTGCTACGCTCATGATTTCGCTCTATGGCTCCTAAAGAATTATAGATTGAATTGATTGAGCTCTCAGAAAATGACATTTGAAAGTCCTTATTTGACGCTAAGAATGATCCAGTTGAAATATATAAAAATGCAATACGTAGAATACCCACGCCTTCGGCAACATGCACGAAAAATGCTTTCTTGCTTTTTGACAACTTATTGCTGCGAATCTACATTCTCCTTCCTAACCCAAATCAAGACGACTTTAAGGTCACAAATGACGGATACACAAATAGAGGAACCGCTAAATGTGCGGACTTCCATGTTGCAACCAAAAATTCAAATGCTTTCCAACAAAAAGCAGTTACAACAACGTCATTAAAAGGTTAGTTAACTTTAGAATTAACATATTTGGTTGCATTTTTTAAGTTAGTTAGTACATAGTAAGACTTTTACAAAATAGAAGTATATCTAACTGAAGTTTCTTGAATGCGGCCGTGTTAGATTACAGGTAACTTAATGCGGCCTTCCAACATGAAGAGGTTCCCTGCCTCTGGACATGCTAAATCCTATCCGATGCGGGACTACAAGACATTTTGTTTTAAAACATCCACAGACAGTTACCACGCAGAAATGAACGAGCAGCAGTGTATCTGTAGGATGGTTTGCGTAGACCGCAGAAAAACATGGTACACAGACGTCCACCATACTGCAGGCTCCTTAGAGGAAACCAAGTACCCTATGTGGAAAAAAAAATCCGGGCACCCAATTCCACAACAGAATTGGTGCTGTTTCTCGTGGTGTGGACTCGGACTGTTGGTGGTTGGGGATGGAAACATGAAAGGTGCAAAGTACCAGGGAATTCTTGATAACATCGCACTTCCTACACTTTAGTAGTTTCACGGAGACGAGCAATTCTTGTTTCAGAAAGACAACGCGCGTGCCGTAAAACACGCTCCATTTCGACATAGTTTCAGGATATGGGTGTTCAGAATTTGGTATATCCACCTCAAAGCCCTGACTCAGTTCTATAGAGGCCCTTTGGGATGAACCTGGACGTCGAATTTGGCTACAAAGACACGTTCAAATTCTGTGTCTGAACTGACCACTGCTTTTGGGAAGGAATGAAACAATACACCTGCGGCTACTTGCTAGAATCTTATTGAAATTGCGCCAAGGAGAAAGCACAATGTACTGTAATTGAGGCCAAAGGTAGTCCAACTCCTTATTGATTTATCCATAAATGCGGTATTGCATTGAAAGCACTGGTGTCCGGAGACTTTTTTCCATATAGTGTTTATCACGATGTGACAGTCCACGATGATTCCTGCAATTACAATTGCTCCTATAGCGCATAGTCCTTTTGCCGACTCTCCCGGTGGAGAACTGCACCAGAGGTGATTACCCATTTTCATATCAATATGCACCGACGAACTGTTCAGCGGTGCGATTTTTTCAATGTCGATTTGTCCATTGCAGAAGCTGATCCAATGTCCCTTAGTACATTGATCCAATCGGTCCACTGCCGATTCGTCCAATAGTAATGTTTGTCCATTGGCATGATCCGTCAGTCTATCATTTTATATCATCATCATCAACCATTTTCAGTCCACTGCTGAGTGAAGGTCTTCTTAAGTCTCTTCCACAACTATCTGCCTTGAACCATTCTCTTCCACGATGAGTGGAAGTTTTTGTCGTGCTAATTAAGATTTACCAGTAGACCATATTGCTGTCTTAAGCACGAAGAACAAGACATAACCCATTTCACCACGAAATAAACCAAGTCGAATTATCGCAAGCTGTGAAAACATCTTTACTTACGAAAATTAAAATTTGGTTAAAAGGTTAAAATAATTAAAACAATGTGCGAGATCTTTCGGGTCTGTCTTTTACAGACCCATCCTCAGGAACAACAAAAAACTCACACGGGGCTCGCTGGCTTATATACACACCTCTGTACATCAGCAAGATACAACGCATGCGCCGTACTACAAGGTCGGGTATGCTTTATACTTGCAAGGTCGGGTATGCTTTATACTTGCAAGGTCGGGTATGCTACTGTACTTACCAATAAACCTTTCCAACCCCTGCTTTACATCCGATACGTTGATGATGTTTTGTTACTTTGGCAATACTCCCTTCCTGATTTACGTGCCTTTACAGAATCTCTTTGCTCCGTTCTCACTTCGATTACCTTCACCTTAGAAATTGAATCTTGTGTTTCCTTGCCTTACCTGGATATATTGTTGAAACGCATCCCAAGGGGCCGCACTCATACCTCAGTTTACCGCAAGCCAACATTTGTTCCAGTGATGATCCCATATAGCTCGTTTACTCCTAACAGTTATAAATCCGGTTTACTTGATTCTCTGATTCGTCAAACCTATACACACTCCTCATCAAACTCTGGTCTCTCACTAGAACTTCAGCACATTTCCACCATGGCAGAGTCATCCGGATATCCCCACTGATATTTCATTAAAACTCTTCGCAAGCCTCAGCGCTATAGCTCCACCACACTCCGAACCCAACGTGAATGGCCTGTCATCAGGTTTGTTAGCTCTATTTCTTACCACCATACCATAGTATCCACACTCTATAAAACGTGTCGTACGTTCAACTACTCTTTCGGCATTTCTTCCGAAAGCCTTTACAACTTGGGCAAGTCCGATCGTGACCATGTCTCAATCATTGAAAAATATGGTGTATATTCCGTGCCACAACAATCTGTTGATGACTCTCTCCCTATGACAGCCTACATCGGATAAACTTGTCGGTCACTCGGGGTGAGAATCTCCGAATATAAATACAATGTTTGCACCCATTCATCCGCAACGGCCTTAGCCTGAACAGTCAACAAAGGCGATTATTTCCCACTATGGAGTGATGCTAAATTATTGTGCTCGGCCAGAACTAAAACTGCAGTGCTCTTTCTGGAGAGTTTATATATTTATGATTTTGCCGAACAATGTTGTAATGAAGAAACTCCGCAAATCATACTTGCTCCCAGGAGGTTCCTGCTGGAGAATCCCACTTCTACTGTAAATATGTTTTGATTACTTACTGACTACCATTTGTATTTCTTTTCATGCATTTGTACATATACTCATTTGTTATTTTCTGTGTAAAGCATACCCGACTTTGCAATACGGCGTATTCGTTATATCTTGCTGATGCACAGAGGTGTGTGTATGTAAGCCAGCGTGCCCTGTGTGAGTTTCTTGTTGTGCCTGAGGATGGGTCTGTAAAAGACAGACCCAGAAGATCTCGCACATTGTTTTAATCATTTTAACCTTTTAAACAAGTTTTAATTTTCATAAGTAAAGATGTTTTCACAGCTTGCGATTATTCGACTTGGTTTATTTCGTGATAAATGGGTTGCGTCTTGTTCTTCGTGCTTAAGACAGCAATATGGTCTACCGGTAAATCATTCTCTTCCAAATTAGTTCAGCATGTATTCGAATTCTATCTACTCACGTGGCCTTCTTCTGAATCTTTTTCTGCCCCGTGGTACCCAATGCTCTATTTCAGTTGTCTATGATCAGTTCGGGATTGATGAAAAATAGATCGGCTTCTTCATTCCGAGTGAAAGGTTTAACACAATAATCTGATTGTTCTCAAAGATATCGAAATCACAGGCAAATGGACACGCAAGACATTATTCTACGCAAAAAATTGAAATATAGAAATCGATTTTGGTTCAAACGTTAGCACTTCCATGCGTCAGAAGAGTCTGATGATTGAATCGGCGTGTAACAAAATTAAAAAACGTTATAATAATTTCATAATAACGAGCATAACATACAAGGTCATTTATTTTACCTTTGGACGGTAGGTATCTTTAAACAATATGCTTTGCACAAGTCGGGATTGATGGACAAGTCTTGCCACTGTACGAATTGGAATTGAACCAATCGTTTGGACCAGCTGCGAATCCTAATGGACCAATAGTGCCTTTGACAAATTGCGAATCAACACTGGATCAATCGCTCCTTTGGACTAGTTGCCAATCAGCATTGAACCAATCTTACCTTTGGACCAGTTGCGAATCAGCATTGGACCAATCGAACCTGTGGACCAGTTGAGATTCAGCATTGAATCAATCGCACCTTTGAAGCAGATGCGAATTAGTAATAAACCAACGGTACCTTTGGAACAGTTGAGAATCAGCCTTGAACCAATGGTACCTTTGGACCAGTAGCTAATCAGCACTGAACTGATCGTACCTTTGAGCCAGTTGCGAATGAGCATTGCACTAAATCGGTTTACATCGTTGCGCGAATCGAACCACACCCGTTTAGACGTTTTTTCGAGACCACTTTTACTTCGAAAAAAATAGTACAGGTATAGAAAGTGTGTGTGTGTGTGTGTGTGTATGTGTGTGTGCTTTGTTCTTTTTTTGTTTGGGATTTTGACGACCACCTTGAGTAACACAATTGGCTATAAACAGTCTCCGGTCTCTAATTTAGGTACACTGGTTCCCTGGAAGAGAGAGCCAGTGCCGTAAGGCAAACAGGTCATCTTTGGCTCACGGGATTCTAACTCAGACCCATCCCGGACGAATGTCAGAAGACGTCACTTAGGCCACTGCAACACAGGAGCAGCAGTAAAAAAAGTGTTCCATAAAATAAGTTGTATGAATTATTTTAGCAAATGTATCACATACGCTATACGGGAAAAAGTCTCCGGACACCAGTGCTTTTTATGCAATACTGAATTTATGGTTAAATAAATAAGAAGTTAGCCCACCTTTGGCCACAATTACATTGTACACTCTCCTTGGCACAATTTCAATGAGATTCTGGTACGTAATCGCAGGTATATTGTTACATTCCTCCTGCAAAGCAGTGGCCAGTTTAGACACAGAATTTGGGCGTCGTTCTAGCCCAAATCCGACGTTGAAGTTCATCCCAGAGGGCCTCTATTGGATTTAGGTCGGGGTGTTAAGTTGGCCGCCCCAAATTATGTTCGCCTACATCCTCCAACTATGTCGAAATGGAGCGTGCTTTAAGGCACGGAGAGTAGTCTTGCTGAAACAAGAATGGCCTGTATCTGTAAAACTGGTAAAGCGCAAGCTGTGCGGCGTTGTCCAGAATGTCCCGGTACTTCGTGGTGTTCATTTTCCGTCCACAACCAGCGACGGTCCGAATCCATACCGTGGGAAAAATCCCCATTTCTATTGCGGAATTGGGTTGCCGGATACTTCTTTCCACATAGGGTATTTACGGTGTTGATTGCAAACAACATTTCGGTTTTACTCTCTCGCGTGAGGCTTTTTTCGCAAAACATGTAGCACTTTGTGGCGAGAAGGCGTTAAACAGTAAGTTATCAAAGACGAAAATTGTAAAAATATACTTATAATTATTGATGGCTCATCATCTCATTTGAAACATTTACTCTAATCTTTTCTTGTTACATCTAATTAACTTTAAACTCCTTCTTGAAAAATCTCTATCTTTTTCCCTTGAAAACCTACTTCTTACACTTCGGTTTTGGCGTTTCTCTTGGGATCTCTCTGCAACATTCAGCAGTAGTCGCTGAATGTTGCGGAATGTTGCAGTACATATTCCATGCGAAACGTCATGGAATATGTACCAAGTATAGTGTAGCATTTCCTCTAGCCTGGCGAAGTGCAGCAACTAGTCGTGGCATCGATTCCACAAATGACCAGAAGACTTCTGGAGAGATGTTCAGCCATGCTGTCGGAATAGCCACCCACAGATCCCTGGTATTTGTAGGTGCAGGATTTGGAGTGCGAATGGACCTTTCCACCACATCTCATAAATGCTCTATTGGGTTCATGTCGGGCGAACGTGGTAGCCACCCCATCCATCGGACATGGCCAGAATGCTTCTTGAGCCAATTTTGGACAACTTGGGCACGATGGCATGGTCATCATCCGCCTGCAAAACGCCATCTTTGTTGGCGTACATGAAGTTGATGAAGGGCTGTAAGTGGTTACTCAGCAGAGCAACAAAGCGATTGCCGGCTAATGAAGTGTTTACGAGGACTAGAAGAACCAAACTGTGACACGCAAAGACGCCCATACATGTATGTAACCACTACCAGCTTGCACGGTGCTTTTTTGACAGCTTGGGTCCATGGCCTCATGAGGTCTGCGCCACACCCGAACCTTACAATCAGCTCGAAACAACTGGTAGTGTGACTCAATGGACCACGCCACACGTTGCCAGTCTTCCAGAATCCAATTACCGTGCTCACACAATGCCTTGTTGACAGCTTGAGTCCATGGCCTCATGAGGTCTGAGCAACACCCCAACCCTACCATCAGCTCGCAACAACTGGTAGCGTGATTCATCGAACCACGTCGCATGTTGCCAGTCTTCCAGGGTCCAATTACAGTGTTCACACAATGCCGTGTTGACAGCTTGGGTCCTTGTCCTCATGAGGTCTGTGCCACACCCGAACCCTACCATCAGCTCGTAACAACTGGTAGCGTGACTCATCGGACCACGACGCATGTTGCCAATCTTCCAGGGTCCAATTACAGTGTTCACACAATGCCTTGTTGACAGCTTGGGTCCATGGCCTTATGAGGTCTGAGCAACACCCCAACCCTACCATCAGCTCGCAACAACTGGTAGCGTGATTCATCGGACCACGACCCATGTTGCCAGTCTTCCAGAATCCGATTATGGTGTTCACACAATGCCTTGTTGACAGCTTGGGTCCATGGCTTCATGAGGTCTGAGCAACACCCCAGCCCTACTATCAGCTTGCAACAATTGGTAGCGTGACTCATTGTACCACGACGCATGTTGCCAGTCTTCCAGGGTCCAATTACAGTGTTCACACAATGCCTTGTTGACAGCTTGGGTCCATGGCCTCATGAGGTCTGAGCAACACCCCAGCCCTACCATCAGCTTGCAACAATTGGTAGCGTGACTCATTGTACCACGACGCATGTTGCCAGTCTTCCAGGGTCCAATTACAGTGTTCACACCATGCCTTGTTGACAGCTTGGGTCCATGGCCTCATGAGGTCTGAGCAACACCCCAACCCTACCATCAGCTCGCAACAACTAGTAGCGTGACTCATCGGACCACGCTACATGTTGCGAGTCTTCCAGAATGCAATTACCGTGTTCACTCAATGCCTTGTTCACAGCTTGGGTCCATGACCTCATGAGGTCTGCGCCACACCCGAACCCTACCATCAGCTAGTCTGTTAGCATGGACAATCCTGATCAGACGCCGCTGGTCACGATCATTCAACACCCCTGGTCGGCCACTGCGCTGTCCACGGTGGGTGGTAATGCCTTCCATGATGTATTCTCGGTACACACATGAAACCGTGGAATGTTGAATGTTCGCCCAACTTCGAAAATAAAATGTCCCATCCGTCTGGCTCCCACTACCATATGTCGAATAATAATTTTTCGGATGCTGTGTGCTGGTTAAAGAAAAACGGGGAATGAGCGATGACTTTGCCCCCCCCTCCCACCCCAAAAGAAGGCCGGGGGCATGTCCCACGGGTCAGACGGGACTCTGTGTTACTATAGACAGCCATCCAATGAAGAATATGCATTTGAGAAATCCCAAACCATTTGGTGTCTGGAAAGAACGCCACACCATTGCAAGAAACCTAACAGCCAGGTCATCCTGGAAGTTCGGGCGCCAATATGACGAAGGAAATTTCTCTATCATTTCTATGCCATGGGCAGGATTCAAACCCGCAACTCACGGTTACGGAGCTCCGAATGCTATCCACTATCCATTTGCCTTTATATCATATGCGTCTTGCGGGACAGACGCGTCACAATTGCATCAGCTGCTTAAAGTGTTAAAAAATAGTTTAAGATTCCTAATGGTATTTTGAACTTTTCATGACGTTTCAAATGTCAAACGCAAAGGCAACTTGGAATTAACTAATTACTTTTTTAATCTCTACTCGGAAATTCGCATAAAGTTATTAGTTTCACATTTAAATATTCATCAGCCAGAAAGGTTTTTTAATTGCCGATCTCACGTGGTTCCTGGAAAAGATACTGAAACCATCAAAGGAGCTCGGAAGATGAGCGTGCATTCCTTTCCTCCACATAACATTTAAATCCCTTCTTGGAAACACTTTTAAGTAGGATTTCTATTAAAGCATTCCACACACACAAAATTCTTTGAAAACATCGCATTGTGCAGCGTGAGTTGGAATCGTCTGTTGAAAAGCTCCTGGAAATATTGTCTGATTGACGAGGAAATTCCTTTTAATTCTCAAATCCCGTGTCGCTGTGGGAATTAAAAGTTAAGACGGGAAAGTGGGTGTTGAAATATTTAATGCCTTTGCTAATCCCTGTGTCAAAAGAGACATCACGAGCTGTTGAAGCTGGCTATTTCAATCGGTCGAAATGACAAGCAAACATTTTATCGCCTATCTCAATTAGAGAAAGGGTCGTTGCTTCGGTTCATCAACGGAGGAAGCATACTCCTAACTCATGCTCAATACACGCTCGAATCTCACAGACTTCAGACACACGTTAGCTAACTAGCACGTAATAACAGTGGGCTTCTAATTCATGCCACACCGGGTAAAACTGATAGCGCTCTTTCCTGAACAGTAGCTTTCGGGTGAATAGTAATTCATATAGAACGAAGCACGTTAGCATTTAATTCCAAAGTATTGATCACAATGTTTAAACACGCGCTGGTGTGATCATACCGACTCAACCAGTAAATAACGTTTGACCTAAAACGTTCCTTTGTTCCAAATTCGCTTGAAAGCCATTATCTGTGTGTATTCGGGTAGGTAGTAAATCTCTATCATCAACCATTTGCAACACACTGCTGGGTGAAGGTCTCCACAAGATTATCTACATTACACCTGTACCAAGCATTACGACATAATTCATTTCATTTGGAATATCCCCCACGAATGATGCTGCTTCAGAAACTCCGAGATTTGGTCGAAGAGCAAAAGAGAAGCGGAATTTACTAGGGATTTCTCCTTACCTAAAATGTTCATTAAAATTAAAGAAGGTGTTTGTTTCTTGCAATTATCACTGGCATGAAATTACTGATGTCGGTCCTGTTGCTGCACTCCATGATGAAACGCTCTGTTTGTGAAAATTACAAAAGGAATGCTGGTATTTGCTTGAAACTTACAGGATGTTTTCAAATTGTTACATGTAAATGATTAAAATATCAGTGAACATACGCATGGGGTTCCGGAACAGCGTCCTCTGAGCTGTCCCGTCTTGGGTATAAAGAGCTGGCTCAAAAGAGATGTTGCAATCAGTAAAGAACCAGCATCGAGTCGAAAGGAAGTTTCCCATGTCTCACTATGCCCCGCCGCCGAGGAAAATCGCATTATGAACACAGGACGGATTTTGAACGAGGAAGGATTGTTGGGATCAGAGAAGCTGGATTTTCCTACCGCGAAATTTCCACACGAAACGCCAGTACAGTGATTTAAACATGGCGTTAGTGGACAGATGAGGCTCGGACGAAACTACAGTACAGTGATGCAAACAAGGCGTCAGTGGACAGATGAGGCTCGGACGAAACGCCTGTACAGTGATGCAAACATTGAGTTAGTGGACAGATGGGGCTCGGACGAAATGCCAATACAGTGATGCAAACATTGAGTTAGTGGACGGATGAGGCTCGGACGAAACGCCAGTACAGTGATGCAAACATGGCGTTAGTGGACAGATCAGGCTCGGACGAAACGCCAATACAGTGATGCAAACATTGCGTTAGTGGACAGGTGAGGTTCTAACGAAACGCCAGTACAGTGATGCAAACATGGCGTTAGTGGACAGATGAGGCTCGGACGAAACGCCTGTACAGTGATGCAAACATGGCGTTAGTGGACAGATGAGGCTCGGACGAAACGCCAATTCAGTGATGCAAACACTGCGTTAGTAGACAGATGAGGCTCGGACGAAACGCCTGTATAGTGATGCAAACATGGCGTTAGTGGACAGATGAGGCTCGGGCGAAACGTCAATACAGTGATGCAAACATTGCGTTAGTGGACAGGTGAAGCTCGGACGAAACGCCAGTACAGTGATGCAAACATGGCGTTGGTGGACAGATGAGGCTCGGGCGAAACGTCAATACAGTGATGCAAACATTGCGTTAGTGGACAGGTGAGGCTCGGACGAAACGCCAGTACAGTGATGCAAACATGGAGTTAATGGACAGATGAGGCTCGGACGCACAGAAGTCCAGGAAGTGTACCGCAAAATCGCATGATTGCACGATATAACAGACACCTCTACCGCATGGCAGTGAGCGATCGCACAGCGACATCCACGGTGTTAGAGCAGCAGTGGAGCACTGTTACATGTCAGGCTTTGTGCTACAGCACAGTTGGACGTCGTCTGCTTACCAGAGGACTGGTCGCCAGCAGCCAATTGCTACGCGTTAATTTGACCCTGAACCACAGACCCTCAGGCTGCAATGAGTCTCGTTGGTAGGCACTTCCACTAATTGCCAACAGGTCGTGTTTTCTGACGAATTGCGATTCAACTTGATGCGGCATAATGGTCGCACAGGTGCTCGAAGGTATCGAGGCGAACGGCACTTTTCAGTGAGAATTTTGCAGCTACATACAGGCCCAACACCAACCGTCATGGTTTGGGTGGTCATTGGATTCAATCCGCGATTTTGTCTTATACGAATTGAGGGAAACCTAAACAGCCAGTGACACATGGGTGATGTTTTAGAGGCAGAGGTGATACCTTTCTTTCAGAGTTGGCCTGGCGTTACATTCCAGCAGGGCAATACTCAGCCACATGTGGGCACAATTTCCAAAACCTTTTCCATGCACGAAAGATAACGCTTCTTCTCTGGCCTGCAAGTTCACCGGATATATCCCCGATCGAACATGTGTGGGACATGGTAGCTAAGCAACTGGCCCATCAAACGCATCCACCAGTCACCACAAATAAACTCTGGTCTCGCATAGAAGCAGTCTGGCAGGCAATTCCCCAGGACGATATCAAAAATCTATCCCATTCAATGACACGCCATGTAGAGGCTGTTATTGTTGCTCGAGGTGGCTTCACTGCTAATGTTGTTTGAGACTGCTATTGTTGCTCGATGTGGCTTTATTATTAATATTGTTAGAGGCTGTTATTGTTGCTCGAGGTGGCTTCACTGTTATTGTTGTTGCGGGATGTTATCATTGTTCGAGGTGGCTTTATTATTAATATCGTTAGAGGCTGTTATTGTTGCTCGAGGTAGCTTCACGTTATTGTTGTTGGGGGATGTTATCATTGCTCGAGGTGGCTTCACTGTTAATGTTGTTAGAGGCTGTTATTGTTGCCCGAGGTAGCTTCACCGGTAATGTTGTTAGAGGCTGTTATTGTTGCTCGAGGTGAGTTTACTGTTATTGTTGCTCGAGGTGAGTTTACTGTTATTGTTGTTGGTGGCTGTTATTGTTGCTCGACGTGGCTTCACTGTTATTGTTGTTGGGGGATGTTATCATTGCTCGAGGTGGCTTCACTATTAATGCTGTTAGAGGCTGTTATTGTTGCTCGAGGTGAGTTCACTGTTATTGTTGTTAGAGGCTCTTATTGTTGCTCGAGTAGATTCACTGCTAAAGTGGTTAGAGACTGCTATTGTTGCTCGAGGTGGCTTCACTGCTAATGTTGTTAGAGACTGCTATTTTTGCTCGAGGTGGCTTCACTTTTAATGTGTTAGAGGCTGTTATTGTTGCTCGAGGTGGCTTGACTGTTAATGTTGTTGGAAGATGTTATAATTGTTCGAGGTGGTTTCACTGTTAATGTTGTTAGAGGCTGTTATTGTTGCTCGATGTGGCTTCACTGTTAATGTTGTTAGAGGCTGTTATTGTTGCTCGAGGGGATTTTACTGTTATTGTTGTTGAAGGATGTTATCATTGCTCGAGATGGTTTCACTGTTAATGTTGTTAGAGGTTGTTATTGTTGATCGAGGTAGATTCACTGTTAATGTTGTTGGAAGCTGTTATTGTTGCTCGAGGTGGCTTCACACGATACTGGGTTTTGAAGCGAAAAAATCTTGTACAGCTGTACAAATGTAATTAGTTATCTCCTGTAACATGAGGAATCTGTGATATAAATTTCATTTGAGTAGCGCGATTCTTTCCTGGTGTTGTAATTTTCACAAACACTAGTGGCCGCCCCTGTGAAGCAGTGGTCTAAGCGCTGACTTATGACCATTTGTCCGAGAAGGGTCCGGATTCGAATCGCTGTCAGGCAGGAATGTTGTGATTGTCTTATGGCACTATTTCTCTCCCTTCCCTGGAACCAGTGACCCTAAATTAGGGATGGCCGACTGCTTATAGCCCATTGCGTTGCTAACGGTGGTCGTTAAACCTTCAATCAAACAGTAGAGTTTCTGAACTACAAGTATTAGTTCTAAGTGTCTGAATGTTAAGTCTACAACACTGATTCTGCCCATTCGAGAAGGGCCATGAAAACTGTGGGACTGTATTTCTTAAAAAGCGTGACGATCCAATGCATTATTTAAAATATTTTTGTTGATTCCTTTTGTTCACGACCTCAAAATACAAACAGTTCTGGAGCTATACTCGCGATATTTTTTACTGAAAGCATAAAACAGCTAACGGAAATTAATTAGCTAATTAAGACGTTGATTTCAAGCTGTTAATTCCTCCAAGTTAATTAAGCTGTTAATACCTCGGAAGCCACATTTTTAATCAAGGGTCGTTTTTATTAATTTCGTCTACGAAAATCGTTCTTTTTTTTCCCCCTTGCAAAAAATTATGAGAAAAAAATCCAATTAAAGCATAGCGTATACGACTCTGCACTGAGAGAAAATATCGTGTTGTCTAGATTTACTTCGTTTTTCCACTCCGTCCTCTCTTTCTCTCTCTCTCTATAAATATATACATTTAATCTTGCCTTAGTCACGTGACGTGAGATCGCTTTCGATCCTGGAGCCGACAGTGAAACGAACACTTTGGGGGGTTGCCATAGCGACGGCACGCGCCACCGATTGTAGGGGGATCACCAACTTTACAAGAAGATCTTCCGCCCCGGGAACACGACGGAAAGCGAATCCACCATTAGAAGACGGCTTTATTTGTGACCGACGATGCTCTTCCATATTTTCTTTCGCTTCGTTGCCATGCTTTGGGTAAAAATGTACTTTCAAAAACAATTTAATGTTCCACCAAAAATAAAAAATACTTCCTGGAAAAACTCAGATTCCGGCCGAAAATATTTTAAACCAGACCTTAAGTTCAACACCCAGTAATTCTGACACTCCTAACGACGGAAGACCTAGGTAAAGTCATTTTTCTCAGGTAATATTGAAAATATTTTTTTAAATGTTCACTTTACCTCAGGCGGAGTTACTAGTGTTGGTGAGGTATAATCCATCAACGCACGCAACGCGAAAATACTCATTTGTCGAGCCATTTTATTGTACTTTATGAAACGTGTGACGACCATCACCATTTCTTTGTCTCTGTCCCACATTTGGGCATCTTCAGTTACGACTGAAAATATTTTGTTTACTTTGGTGTACTGAGTCTGCGTGTTCAGATTTCTCTTTGCATATCAGTGCGGTTCTACTGATTTTGAAAAGGTATTCTTTATGAAACGGTCGTCCTCTTTCACGTTTGAAATTCTGTTTAGTCGAATTGATACTCCCCGTCATTTAAAGTTTTCTTTTTTTTTTTTCTTCTTTTCCCGATGTTTTTTTTTTTTTTTCAAACTGTTGATTTTTTCAGTTCGCATTACTTTTCTGTAGCTTGAATCATCCCAGCTCACTACTCATTAGCTTTTGCTTGTGTTTTGGGATCTTAGTTTGAATTAAATGGCTCTCCTGCATGTTCAGTTAATAAATGATTTCATAGCTTAATATAAGTTTGTGTCTATGTTGTTTTGTCTTCTCAGTCTGAATATAGGAAAAACATTTATCTGTTCTGCACCTAGTTTCATGCGCTTGCTCGTTTTTTCCGCCCACCCATCTGTTTCTCCTTTCCTCTCTCTCTCTCTATCTCTCTCCCTGTTCGCTTATTATCCTTTGTCTCATTCGACTTGTTTCATCTGCTTGTTTGTTTTCAATGTATCTCTCTCTCTGTTTCGTCGGTGTTATGTCTTCTCACTCCGAGCGTAAGAGACAAATATATCTCTGATGCACCTTGTTTCATGCACTCTCTCTCTCTCTCTCTCTATGTCTCTCTTTCTCTCTCCTTCCGTCTCTCTTTCTTTCTATTTTACTTCTCTCGCTTTGTCCCACTCTCTCTCTCTCTCTCTCTCTGTCTCTCTTTCTCTCTCCTTCCGTCTCTATCTTTCTTTCTATTTTACTTCTCTCGCTTTGTCCCTCTCTCTCTCTCTCTCTCTCTCTCTGTCTCTCTTTCTCTCTCCTGCCGTCTCTCTCTTTCTTTCTATTTTATTCTCTCGCTTTGTCCCTCTCTCTCTCTTTCTCTGTCTCTCTTTCTCTCTCCTTCCGTCTCTCTCTTTTTTTCTATTTTACTTCTCTCGCTTTGTCCTTCTCTCTCTCTCTCTCTCTCCTTCCGTCTCTCTCTTTCTTTCTATTTTACTTCTCTCGCTTTGTCCCTCTCTCTCTCTCTCTCTCTCTCTCTCTCTCTCTCTCTCTCTCTCTCTCTTGACATTAAAAAATACCGGTAATAACTCCAATTGAAGCTGTTCAGCTTATGACTGAGCCGAACTTAATTCCTAAACCTAAGCATTGAAGATGTGGATGAATTCATCACATCTCAATCGTAACCTTATCTATTATGTCTACTTATCGCATAATTGCGATTAATTAGATATTATAGATGCAAATGCGACACTTCTTGAAGCCGATGATGGCCACCAAAATTCATATACTAAGACCTTGACAGTGTAGAAAATCAGTGAAGTCATGACTCCGTGAACGATCGTTAAATACCATAAAATACATATGTTGACCATTAAAGACCTTCCATTAAGACTTTGAGAGTGAACGCTATGAATGAAGCCTTCTTGTACTTTGAATAGTTCTTAATTATCATAGAAGATGTTTGAACTGGCAGACAGAAGTGCAGAATTAAGGATGTCTATTGACATAAGCAACCGCTGCGTTCCATTAAAATAGGCTTCTTCTCTGTGCACGTACCTGTTAAATTTCAGAAATGGTAAAGTGAAGTAACTAGAATTTGAGGCCAGATTTAACTTCATGAAAATTATTGGTATTATTATGCTTACATTCTCTAATTAAACAGTCAACTTTGATGTTTGCGGAAACACGCGAGTTTTGATATTTGCTGTAGTGGTACTCTATTCTCGTAACGGAAAGGAATGGATGAAAGCTGAACAAAATCACAAAAATGGCACTTTAGTTACGGTACTGCATATGATGAATGTTGTGGCTATCGTACAGTAAAATATAAATCGCGTCACCACCTATGTTGAATGATGTGGCTGTCGTGCTGTGCAATAGGAGACGCGATTCTTCCTATATTGAATGATGTGGCTGTCGTACTGTAAAATGTGTGTCGCGATTTTGCCTATGTTGAATCATGTGGCTATCGTACTGTGAAATGGGAGTCGAGATATTGCCTATGTTGAATCATGTGGCTGTCATACTGTGCAATGGGAGTCGCAATGCTGCCTATCGTACTGTGAAATGGGAGTCGAGATACTGCCTATGTTGAATCATGTGGCTGTCGTACTGTGAAATGGGAGTCGCGATTCTGCCTATGTTGCATCATGCGGCTGTTGTACTGTGAAATGGGAGTCGCGATTCTGCCTATGTTGAATCATGTGGCTGTTGTACTGTGAAATGGGAGTCGCGATTCTGCCTATGTTGAATCATGTGGCTGTTGTACTGTGAAATGGTAGTCGCGATACTGCCTTTGTTGAATCATGTGGCTATCGTACTGTGAAGTGGGAGTCGAGATATTGCCTATGTTGAATCATGTGGCTGTCATACTGTGCAATGGGAGTCGCAATGCTGCCTATCGTACTGTGAAATGGGAGTCGAGATACTGCCTATGTTGAATCATGTGGCTGTCGTACTGTGAAATGGGAGTCGCGATTCTGCCTATGTTAAATGATGTGGCTGTTGTACTGTGAAATGGTAGTCGCGATACTGCCTTTGTTGAATGATGTG
This sequence comes from Macrothele yani, assembly GCA_039090855.1. NCBI lineage: Eukaryota > Metazoa > Arthropoda > Arachnida > Araneae > Macrothelidae > Macrothele > Macrothele yani. Next base: position 164,504,415 of record CM077010.1, on the reverse strand, counting down.
GCTGTCGTACTGTGAAATAGGAGTCGCAATACTGCGTATGTTCAATCATGTGGCTATCTTACTGTGAAATGTGAGTCGTGATTCTGCCTACTTTGAATGATGTGGCTATAGTGCTCTAAAATATAAATCGCGATACTGCGTATGCTGTGATGATGCGGCTATCGTAGTGCAAAAAAATATAAATGAGAAAAAATTCCTTAACATTTTGTAAAGGTTACAAATGTTTTGTGAATGCGAGTTTCGTTCGTCTTTGCTTTACGTAGTCGTCATAATTGTGCCGTATACGCTTCTCGTGTAACAGAGAAACTATAACTTCGAGTTTGGTTGAATTCATGTGCTGAAATTACTGGTGCATCAATTTGGAATTTGCACGTATTAATAAATGGAAATTCTCATACGTATACTTTAAAGCAATTGTTAAACGAACTCCTCATTATAACAGTCAAATCTAGTGTTTGACTTTGAGATATATTTTCAGGAATTCATCATGTAGTAAAATAGGGGACTGCGTGCACTCAGATATACGCAAAACAACCAAAGAAAACTTGATTGAGAATTAATAGAATTAGATGTAAGTTATCAGCTGAAAAAAAAACACTGCCAAGATCCAGTGGGAGTGGTAATGAACGCTACAACGGTCACGTGTTCTCCATAGTTGATTCGTGGAATAACTGAGATCATTTAAACTTTTCATCTCACTTTGAGTCTCAAAATTCGTAAGAATACGCTAGTGTGAAGAATCAGCCAAAGGTTGCCGTTAGTTATTCCATCTAAGGATTTTGAAACGAAATCTGGTGATATATAGTGCTTTAGCTAATGTTGCAACTTAAAAATACACTGGTTTAATATTTAATCCATAAACCCCTCTACTGATAGTGAATTAATTCATACTCCAGAATCACGTCACAGACCCAATTAAAAACAGAGTTATGAGATGGCAATAGCACAACTGTGAATGCAAGATGCCTCGATCGAAAGAGTTAACTGATTTTCAGCGATTAATAATAATAGAGTACCACATTAGCAATCGCTCTGTGCGTACATCCCTAGGTCTACGGTTGGTAACGTGCGGTGCTAAAGCGAGCTAACTGGGGCGGAATCTGCAATGAAACGACCGGGTAGACCTCGTAATCAAACACAGCGTGGTAGGAGAGCTTTGTAAAAGACTGTTCAGTGTCCACCCAAAACGCAAATCAACATTGTCTCAAACCTGGAAAACTCAATGTCTTACCACTGTCAAACATCCATCCACAAGCCGCTAATCACTTCGACTAAAGCCACATTCCCATTAGCGTGGTTTGAGGGACATCCATCTTGGACTCTAGTCCAACTGAAAACTGTGCTTTGGACTGACGTCGATCTTGGACTCTAGTCCAGAAATCCATAACTGTGCTTTGAACTGACTTCGATCTTGGTCCAGAAGTCCAGAACTGTGCTTTGGACTGACAGGATGCACTTGGTCCGCAACGATGTTTAGATATGATGTGCCAGTCAGACGTTGATCAACACGAATTAAAGGGCCCAAAGCATGCCAGGAAAACATTCCCCAAACCATAACGTTGCCTCCACCAGCTTGAAGGGTTGTAGCAATGCATTTGGAGTCCATGCTTTCGTGCTGTTTCCGCCAAATTCTCACTCGGCCATCGGCATAGTGCAACTGAAAACGTAATTCATCGGACCACATAATTTGTTTCCAATTATTGACTGTCCAATCCTTGTACTCCTGTGCGAACTGGAGACGTTTTCTCTTGTTAACTGCAGATAGCAAAGGAGTTCGAACAGGCCTTCGGCTGCCATATCCCATCCGATGCAGTGTACGGCGAACAGTGCGTGCAGAGATCATTTGAGAGGATCCTTGATTAAGATGGTCTGTAATTTGCTGCACTGCTGCCCTTCTGTTGTCTGTTAACAGTCTCGACACTCTTCGATCTGCCCGAGCCGTCACTAGTCGATGACGCCCACACGTTGCACGTAGAGACCAAGTTTTTTGGCTGACAGTCCAGTCTTTAAACACTTTAACAACAGCTGCTCTGGAACATTTCACGAATGCGGCGGTTTTGGTGATACTCGCTCCATGGCTCCGAGCTCCTACAATCCTTCGACGTTGAACGTCCGTCAAATCACCTTTTTTTACCCATCTCGTCACCAAACAATCACTTCTACTACTGTCGCAAGCACTAAGCTTTCTTTTTTATACTAGCCTCGCCCTCTGGCGGCAGCAGCGTGCAGTCATAGCTCATTTGCTTAAAACTGTCAGGTGGTCATAATAAAGTGGCCATTCAGTGTATAAACGGATTCAGTACCAGAGCCGCATGTGAAACAACTGTAAGATCTCAATGATCTCAGAAAAGACATGATCATTTGGTGCGCGTCTTGCAACAGCTTCAGTTATTAGAATGGCAGAAATATCAGATGTAACACGAAGAACTGTATAGACGATTATAACTACCTATCAGAAAGGACGCTGCATTTCCTTCAAATGTAAAAATTGTAGACACAGATAAGGCTAGGTGAACCTTGGGACGGATTGTACAAGACTACGGCACATCAAATACCAGCAGAGTTGAAAACCAGTTGGGATGATCCCGTTTACATCATAACAGTTCGTCAGAAACTCCATCGTGCTGATATTTATGGCCGTTATGCAATCTACAAATCTCTGATCACCAACACCAATGCAACAGAACCTGTTAGGTGGTGCAAAGCCCATAAAAACTCGGATGACAAAGACTGGTAACTTGGGAGGGCCGCATTTTTTTTATTTGCATATCGCTTAGTAAGGAAAAGTTGCCATTTGGGTCAAAAAAAAATAACAAAATATTTTTTTTTTAAATCGACTAATATCTTACGTCTCCACACGGCACACTAAGTTCGCGTTTTTCCCCTCCGCATTGGGCCGTAAGCAAAAACGGATGGAATTTTTTTGTAATTGAAATCAAATAATCCTTAGTGCGGAAAAGTGTCCTTTAGTGTTCCCAATAACAGTGAGAAAATTTTTTTGAAGTTGATCAATATGCTATGTCTCCCACTGCACGCGAAGTTCACCATTTTCTACCTACATTTGGCTCGAAGGCCTAGGCTAGGTAGAGACATCCTGGCATGTAGGACATCGGAAAAATCCGTAGGAAATTTCACTATTCTGAGTGAACTATGCGTGTGCATGTACACTCAGTTTGCTTTGCAATGTGTAGCGTGTAGCTCTTCGCGTGCTTCCAATGTCATATATGGAAACAACCCAGAACTCACCGCGAGGAGATGGCTACACTTCGAGATCCGCCCACCCTCCCTCCAGCTCAGAATTTTATTTCTACTTGTTATATCTTGTTCGGTAATCCGCTTTACTCGAAAAATGTGGCATTAATTGCCGTGATGCAATTGTTGCTCTTATGAACGAGTCTCTAGCTTCAAATCCACACACTGAGGCAGCTGCTTTGGTCACCAGTTTCAAGCAACGTTCCACAGCTTGCGTATGGCAGGAAAACTTGGTTACTCCTACTCCAGCTGCGGCAGAAGTTGCGATTAGTCGATCCAGATCTTCATATGAGATGTGTTTTGTCAGGACTAGTTCGGTAAGACGCGTTTTAGTCCAATCGATTATATCATAATATTCATTAGCATCCAAATTTTATTGTGACACTTCGAATTCTCTTATGACATCATTATGACATCATTGTCTAGCCTTCTTTATTCTTCTCCATCCAAGAGCTCTAATGTGGGTGCGTTCGTCCGCAATCATACTTAGCAATATATTATCTGGGTGACAGAAGAAACCGTTTCCCTTGACCACTGCATCAATGATTACTTTGCACTTCAAATCAATAAAGCGCGATAAGTTGATCATTTTCCAAAAGTGTTTGGACCCTTCTGTGCACGAAGGCTTCTTCTTTATGGAAAACGAGACCGGGGCATATAGCTTCATTATGTAGTTGGTTGGAAACATGGATCAAAGTTTGCGATGGGTTTTGAGTGGCGACATAGAGGCGCATGACTCTGTTAGCTGACGTCAGCTACAGCGAATGTGACAGTGGTCCTGGATTTCTTCTAGAAAGGCCGACATTACAGTCTCCCTGTGGCACGGCGCAACAGAATTCTAGTAAATACTGCTGGTCGGTAGTCAGTTCACGTGAATCCTGCAATTCTGTTATCTGTTCTGTCCATTCTACGCAAATAGCTGCAAAGTCAATTACTGGAAGGTTCTCACAGACGTTGAGAGCTGCCCCAATCTCTCCTGAGCGATTTGTAGGGCCTACAATCTCTCCTGAATGAGTTGTAAGACCTACAACTCATTCAGGAGAGATTGGGGCAGCTCTCCACGGCTGTGAAAACCTTCCAGTAGTTGACTTTGCAGCTATTCATGTAGAATGGACAGAACACATGAAAGAATTGCAGGATACAGGTGAACTGAGTACCGACCAGCAGTATTTACTAGAAATGTGTTGCGCCGTACCACAAGGAGACTGTGATTTCAGCTTTTCTAGAAGAAATCCAGGACCACTTGTAACGTACCAGGAGATGTGACGTACCTGCCAGAAGGACGCACACGACATAAAGGCAGATAGGAATCAGAATAAAACGTCCGCGTAGCTCAATTGGTAGAGCAACTTATTCCGGAATGAGGGGACCCGGGTTCGAATCCTGGCGCGGACAGAAATGACGGAGAAATTTACTTCGTTAAACACTGTCACATTTGCGGTGGCTGACGACAGCTAACAGAGTTATGCGCCTCTATGTCGCCACTCAAAACCCATCGCAAACTTTGATCTGTGTTGCCAACTACATAATGAAAGTATATGCTCCGGTCTGGTTTTCTATAAAGAAGAAGCCTTCGTGCACAGAAGGGGCCAAATACTTTTGGAAACTGATCAACTTAACGCGCTTCATGGATTTGAAGTGCGAAGTAATCATTGATTCAGTGATCAAAGGAAACTGTTTCTTCACTTTTACGCGCTAGGTAGGGTTTACCCGATTTCAATTACTAAAAAATTCCATCCATTTTTGCTTACGGCCCAATGCGGTCGGAAAAAACACGAACTTAGTGCGCAGTGCGGAGACGTAAGATATTAATCGATTTCAAAAACATTTCATTTGTTATTCTTGTTGATCTAAATGGCAACTTTTCCGCAGTAGGCAATATGCAAATTAAAAACAAATTCGGCACACCCTACTGGTAACCTGCCATCTGGTCTGTTGAATCGTGTTTCACATCGTTTTCAACCACCTGTTAAGGGTACTCTGGCAAAATCCTGCCGAAGAGACCCATCCAGCTACATACTTCACAGTCGACCCAACTATTTGTGGCATCGACTGTGAAGTATGTAGCTGGATCTCTGATGCCGTGGGGTGCTATATCATAGACTTCCTTAGAGCCATCGGTTATTCCGCAGGGTCGCGTCATATCTGCACCTTGACTCGATCGTGTATAATGCGAAGCAATGAAAAGCCAACAAAACCGGATATCGTTCACTTGATCGAAAGGTCACTTGACCGAAAATCACTTCGCCGAAAAATCCCTTGATCGAAAGGTACATTTCACCAAAGGGTCATTCGACCGAAAAGTTCATTTCACCGAAAGGTCACTTCACCTAAAAGCCCATTTCATCGAAAGAACATTTGATCGAAAAGTTCACTTCACCGAAGGATTGCTGTACCTAAAAGTTCATTATATCGAAAAATCATTTCACCGAATGGTCAGTTTATCGAAAACTTAGAATTTTGTTGTTAAAGATCTGTGTGGTTCTGGTGTTTGTAAAACTGGCCACCTAAACATTATCGGATTGTATAAAAAAATACACTTTTCATTTCTATGAAACACCTCCCCAGTGAGTGGGTTTTTCGAAATATAACATTAATGAAAAGGCCTAGATCTGTGCCTTTGTGTCGAATTTTAAACCTCCGAGTTCATATTCGTAAGCGTTGCATAGCAAATCAATAATGTTCCACTTTTACTCAACCACAAAACATTAATGTTTTGACCGTAGGCCTAGATGCAGGCCTTTTTAATAGATTTTAACCCTACTCATATTCATAAGCATTACATAAAATGTAAAACTTTTTATGTAAACCTTATAAACATAATCACGAATGTTTAAAATGTTCTAAAAAGGCCTAAGCCGAGTCCTAGAGCCCTAAATTTGATTGTTTTTGCCTGAAAAAATGGGCAACATTATTAATTTTACTTTTTATGTAAACCTTATGAACATGAGCACTGAACATGAATTTTATGTAAACCTGATGAACATGATTGAATTGTCTAAAAAGGCCTAAGCCGAGGCCTATTGTCTTAAAAAAAAAAAAGATTTATCTTAAAACTAAGTCTTTGCGTTCTTTGTGACACGGAGAAGTCAAAAGTGCAATTTAAGTACAATCCCCTAACGTTTCGGTGGTCTGTCTGCCGAACTGGCACCATGCTTCAAGAGATCCTGTAATGAAATCCAAAGTTTTGGATAAACTGACCCTTCGGGGAAATGACCTTTCGATGAAAGGGTTTTTTAGGTAAAGAGACCTTTCGGTGAAATGAACTTTTCGATAAAGTGATCCTTCTGTGAAATGTACCTTTCGATCAAGTGACTCTTCGGTGAAATGTACCTTTCGATCAAGTGACTCTTCGGTGAAATGAACTTTTTGATCAAGTGATCTTTTGGGGAAACAATCATTTCGGTGGAGTGATTTTCGGTCAAGTGATCCTTCGGTGGAGTGATTTTCGGTCAAGTGACCCTTCGGTGAAGTGATTTTCGGTCAAGTAACCCTTCGGTGAAGTATACGTCGGACAAATGAACCAGACCCAACATAGCCGGATGGCTACGAAAGCAGAGTATGTCACAGATGTTACTGGAACATATGAAAAGCTACGCCATAGATCGCTCAAATTCTAAAATACAATTTTTTAGAAACCAGGAAATTAGAGATAAAAGGGATGTGAAAATCATCGCAAGAAAAATTCGTTGGAATTCCAAATTTCTTGAAACGAGGAGGTTACGGGAAAGGTATTTTAAAAGCTGAAAAAACTACAGGATGATAAATGCATGGAAATATCTTTCAGAATCCAACGGCATTGCAATAAAATTACTAGGAATTTTATAAAATGGTGACGTATGAGCGGTGAAAGAAAAATATATTTGAAAAGCTGAATACCCCAACAACTTCATTTAGTGTTTTACTTGTTCTTGTTGCACCTTATACTTCCAAACATTGAGGGCTCACCAGTTTTCAGGGAAAATTATTAGATTAACGAAAACATTTGCGATTAATAAAAGTTCGGTAAGAGATAAGATTATATTGAAAACATATTGAATTAAAATGCTATTATATGTTGTGGAAAGCACCATTACGGCAGTGAAAACATCTTGCTTTTCCTTACTGTTAAACATTCAAAGTTTTCGATCCAGAGGTCAATGGTATTTGAGCATGCGCAGTTAAGCACTCTGCTAGAAGATAGCCGGGGCTTGGTAGACAAGCATCGGAGCATATAACTACGTTGCCCATTCTGGTTTTAATACCAGGAAAAAACGCATTTGCTCTGTATCATGTGTTTTTCGTTAGTTACTAGATTATTTTAGAGCCATTCTTCTGTTTCATCGGTTGAACAATGTCAGTCATAACTTAATATATTTACATGAATAATAAAATATGAGAAGCTAAGTGTTTATCTCAATGAATTATACCTTTTATTATTTGCTGAAACATCCGTTCTTCTCGCATTCGTTGCTACAGAAATTAGAAATAAATATATTGGATAGACCTACGCCACATCTTAAATTACACCAAATATTTTAAGATAAATAGAGGGCAAATCATAAATTTCAGTTCCGAAACATATAACGAGACTGAGTGGATACGCGGCTGTAACTTAAAAATGCCTTACTTTGGTTTTCATGTTTGGTTTTTAAGGACGAAATTTCATGATCTACAACTGGTGTGAGAGATTTTCGACATTTTGCTGTCAAAATTCAGGAATCCTCTGCACACAATAATAATGTACTGAATTTGGCTGTACTTGGTAGGACAAACATGAGATTGCAACTAGATACTAGTTATAGGTGGCGAATTAAAGTGCAAACCAGAAAAATAAAAAACCAGTCGACATTGTTGTCACATCTGATGAACTGTATTCGTTTCTGTGGCGCATTTGAACTTGCTCTTTGAGGACATAATGAACCAAACTTGGCGTCCAAACTTGGATATAAAAATATTCCTATATGTTCTCATTAGGTATATAGAACCTGCTTGCTACACCACGTGCCGCCATTGTCGTCAGCTGCCTCTTTTTCACGTACTAATATAATGCCCTTGTGGGTATCATATCTATCCATTATTGCAGGGGTGGCCACCCCACGGCTCGTCATGTGCCACTTTTGATGTTGAAAATATTGAACGTGCCACTCCACCTTAACCTAACCTCCCCCCCCCACGGTTGCCAGAAAGGATACAGGTATTATGTATCTCTGTATACTTCAAATAAAATAGTACTGAAGAAGTATATAAATTCAAATAAAATACTTCAAATAAATAGTACTGAAGAAGTATATAAATTCAAATAAAATACTTCAAATAAATAGTACTGAAGAAGTATATAAATTCAAATAAAATTATTCAAATAAATAGTACTGAAGAAGTATATAAATTCAAATAAAATTCTTCAAATAAATAGTACTGAAGAAGTATATAAATTCAAATAAAATACTTCAAAAAAATAGTACTGAAGAAGTATATAAATTCAAATAAAATACTTCAAATAAATAGTACTGAAGAAGTATATAAATTCAAATAAAATACTTCAAATAAATAGTACTGAAGAAGTATATAAATTCAAATAAAATTCTTCAAATAAATAGTACTGAAGAAGTATATAAATTCAAATAAAATACTTCAAATAAATAGTATTGAAGAAGTATATAAATTCAAATAAAATACTTCAAATAAATAGTACTGAAGAAGTATATAAATTCAAATAAAATACTTCAAATAAATAGTATTGAAAAAGTATATAAATTCAAATAAAATACTTCAAATAAATAGTACTGAAGAAGTATATAAATTCAAATAAAATAGTACTGAAGAAGTATAAAATAGTACTGAAGCTATTGTAACAGAACACTAATTACTCAAAGAACTAGTACATTAAAAGCACAAATTACTTGCAAAGAAAGAAACATATTCCAACATTGTATGATTACATTTCCATTCGCATGAAACAAAGCCCGGCTTAGTTCTTAGTAAGGCTTTTGGATGTCTTTGCTCTTCACCAGTTTTTCAATATTGGGATACAGGGATGAAGTAGCGAGAACCAGCAGATTTTGAAGATGCTGATCAGTGAGTGCTGAACAGTACTTATTTTTCACAAAGTCCATGTTAGAAAAAGTATTTTCGCACATGTTCGACCCCAACCTGCTACAATGTCGCAGGACCATATCTTATAGTGTAGGATATTGAGGGGTGGGGGGGGGGAGAGATATTTTCAGAAAGTGGCAAATTCCTGGCTGGCTGGCTGGATTTCCAAGCATCTCCTTGAACTTGCTGTGGATCGCAGTGTTATTCTGAAGCTCAAATTTCAGTCTGCACATCTGTAGGATAGTAAATGATGTCCTCGATAGAAAAGGAGAAGGGGTTTGTGAAAAGGAGAAGATTTGGTGTTTCATTTCTGAAGTCTAAGCATCTGGCTTCAAAGGAGTTTTTCAAATCATAAATATGTTGCTGATATTTAGAAAATTTTGGAATCTCACCGGACTCAGTTTATGACAGTTCTTTCATTCGAGGAAAATGTACTAGATCATGCTGAGAAAGATTCATTCCAAGAAGATCAAGTTTTTCTTTAAATGCCTCTACTGAGTTGAATAACACTGGGAAAAGATCGTTTTCATCTTGCAAACGCATATTTAAGTTGTCAGTGTGGCCCACGATGTCCGCCACAATTGCTAAATTGTTTAATTGTGCGAAGCGAGGAGCGGAGCTCTCTTTGCAAGACTCGAGACAATTAATTGTTCGGGCATAGGTAACGAGATGACATATCCGATCATCGTGATTTTTCGCATGCGATTGGACATCGTCCATGGTCTGGTGTTGACGTCTTCCGATTCCCGATGTTCCGTGTCATTCAGGAATAATTGTTCAAAAACTTTCATTTTTAGGGGGTTTAAGAAGGGTTCGTTTGTTACCTATCTCCTCCAAAGATCTTCAGCCGATCGCGGTGATACTTGCCACAGAGAAAGGGAAGAACATGGTAAGTGACATGGGGTTGGTATCATGGTGATTGATCGTGTCATATAAAAATAATGACCATTAAAAAACTGACCAATTTTAATAATAATTGAAAAAATCCGCTCTCTATACGAGCTTCGGGACAATTAGATGTTCGGGCATATCTACGACATGACACATCCGATAACCGTGATTTTTGGCATGCCATTGGGCATCGTCCATGGAAGGTTTTAACGCTTTCCGATCCCCGAAATTCCGTGTCATTGAGAAATTTTAATTAAAATTATTAAAATTGGTCCGTTTTTTAATAGTCATTATTCCTATAGGACACGACCAATCACCACGATACCAACCCTATGTCACTAATTATTGATTTTTTTCAATTAAAAAAACACACTCGAACATTCCATTAGATTTGTTTACATTCGATAGTCGCAATTTTACACGACGCAATTTGCTCGACGGCTTTAGTTTGTTTGCCGACAATTTGAAATTATTTTGGTTCAAACTGATAAAAAAGGAAGCGAAGCACATTGTGGACGCAAAAAAAACCTTAGAATTGGCACTGGTAAGCCTTTTTGTTTTCCTTTTGTTTTGTTTTCTAACTGTAACTGCTGAAGTCGAGGTCGAGGACAGTAATATGGCGTCAATGACTTCGCTTGTCGGTTCGGTGAGTCTTGATGAAAAACGTGGTTCCCGATCTGAGTGTGTCTTTCGGCTTTGTTTACATGCAAACTGGTCACAACCAACGTGAATGCGTGAAGGAAAGTAGTTCATGAATAACTTTAGGCATTTCGTTTTTAGAATATTTCGCAGTTTTGTTCCAGAAGTCATGAATTTTACACGTTCGTTTTTTTTAGAATTTGTTACAATAGACGCCTTAATGAGCTTAGATTTTGCAATAGCTTCGCTCAAAATTTGCCAACTGTACCCGAGTTATCTGTTACCGTTGGCGGCTTGTCCTAGTGAATAATTAAAATCACAAACAGTGACTTTGCGCGCGCGTGCCGCTCAGGAAGACTCCGCGAGCCGCTGGTTGGCCACCTCTGTACTATTGCATAAAAAAAAAAAATTTTAACCTCTATAACGTTTTCTGGAAAAAAGTGACTTACCGGCAGGGAAGAGCTCGCCTCTAAATTTCAAAAATTTCTAACACAAGAAATCTATTTGCTCCTGCTATGATTTAGAATTTCATACTCGGTGTTTAGAATTCGAAAATTAATATCCAAATTTTCGATAGACAAATAGATGTTACAGGCAAATGGGTGCCAAAATAATCAAGCCAGTAGACATGCCTCAGAAAACTTGAACGTTACGCCGTCCTGGAACGGGAAAACGTTTTCCAGATTTTAGGATGATCAGCCAGAATGAGAATTAAAATATCTGGAGTTCAGGTTATAATCAAGCTACTGGGGAGAGTTTCCATGAAGAGAGTTCCCAAAGCCTGGAGATCGTTTTCTGTAATCGACACGTAGGCTGATCCAAAATTTTGTGTGCCTCAAAATCTTTGCGCCAAATAATCTCTAAGAGGAGTTTTCTCAAACCTGAAGGTTTTCCTCTAAGCTGCACGTATGTGAAGGGCAACTGCATTTTTTTTATCTCATCATCTGCCAAGTCTCGCAAATCAGATCCTTTTATGTTTCCCTTTTCGTCTTCGTAATTCATACTTCATCTATTCTGAAACATTTCGTATCCACTTCTTGAAAGAAGCATGAGCCTAGTTTTACTTGAGTGGTGTGATTCTTTTGCTAGCATATTCGTGTGTGCTGATGTGTTTACTACGTTTACGTTATCCCGAGCAAAGATCTCATGATCGGGCGAAATCCTCATTCGTATTCCTTGTAAACCTCTCCTGATACCGCTTCTATCGTTCCCAAGAGTAAGGGAGACAACAAGAGCGTCATTTTCTTCTTTTCCCTAGTGCGCTCCTGCCGTTCTCATCACAGCTATAAGTCCTTTATCATTCTTCGTTGACATCTTCGGACTTACCCGTAGCACCCACCACATTACTTAGTTGGTATCCCTTACCGCATAGTCTCCAACATCCAGTTTCTTATCCGTGCCATTTTTATTACCATCATCTGGACATTTATACTTCCATTTCTCACGATGCTCCTGCAAATAGATCATCTCTCTCTCTCTCTCTCTCTCTCCTCAGAAACAAAAGAGAAAATGGATACTAGAAATACATTCTTCTTTTGTTCTCCCTCTCCCTCACCACTCACTAAGCACTTCGTCTTCCTTCGAAGGGTGCATCCATTGAACCATTTTCATGCGTACAGCAACATTTTTCCTTCCCGAGCACATCATTCTTTTTCTTTGTCTTCGTCTCTTCTACAGCACTGTTCCTTGGTCACGCAAAACTGATACTGTAATCCGTTTTCTTTGAGTTAAATCCGTCTGATACTCCATTTTCTGCTCTACTTCAGCTTAGACCAGAGCTTTTCCCGGTTCTGTATATCATCGACTTTTATTGATGCCTTTCTCGGACCGAAATAAGTATTTATGTTCTTCAAGGTTCGCAGCTTACTTACCCTTGCCCATTTCTCGCAGTAAATAGTGTCACTTTTATTTCCGTTTTCATAGAAGATTACGAAATTAGTCTCTCCGGGGCATATTTTATTCTCCTGGAGATACCTTAAAAACAGGGTCGGCAACCTCCTTTAGTTTCGTACGAGCTGCTTCAAAAAACTAAAGTGAAATCTCAATTTCTAGTACTCTTTCCTCTAACGCTGATATTAGTTTTACAAACGAAAAAAAGTTTAAATATTGAATGATATTCATTTAGTGTGCGTAAAACACCAAAGCGCTTACAAAGGTGCCCCGCACACATAAAAAAAATCATGCGATGTTTGGCACCGGATAATATCCTATATCTGATGAGTCGTCCGTTACATTCAATCTTAAAGCATCGATTCTCAATCTTTTTTAGCATCAGGACTTCTTTAGACGCTTAACAATTACTAAAGACCTCAAAGAGATTTTGTTCATTGGGTTATATTTATCGATATTTACCGTATCATAAACTAAAAATGAGAATTGTTTTAAATATTCATTAATTAAGCCACTTAAAAATAGCAATAAAAGAGCAATAATAACCCATTGCATGTTAACATAACATACTTTTTCATGAAAAGTAACTATATTTTCCAAACCAAAAAACAGTTAGTGAGAAGAGTGGCACTGTTTTGCCTTCTTGCAAATCTCTTTAATGCCTGGCTTAACAGAAGGCAGCTGAATTCTCATATATGCTTCTGCATTCAGTATGTTGTCACATGACGTTTTTCTTTAAATATACACTGCTGGCCACCCAAAATGTAACACCAAGAAGTACACAAGATAGCAAAGTCAGATTTACTCGACACATAACAACAGATACAAAGATGAAACGATTGAGCTTACAGGCCCGTGCGACTTGCGGAACATGCAGACATCAATAGTTCGTGTGGCACCCCATGGCTGGCCATAACAGCCGCTACACACCGCGGCATCGAACGAAAGAGGCTTTGGATGTGGGCTTGGGGTATGTCGGTCCAGGCTGCTTCCACACGTTGCCACAGTTCATCAGTCGTAGCCGCGGGTGGTGCTTGCCGAGCCACTCGGTTGCCGATCAGCGACCAAACGTGTTCGATGGGTGACATATCGGGAGAACAGACGGACCACGGCAGCAGTGACACCTGGTGAGCCGTGAAGAGTTGTTGCACGATGCGTGCCACGTGCGGGCGCGCATTGTCCTGCAGAAACGTGGCCGCTGGCAGGTCCTGCAGGTAAGGGAGGACTACAGGCTCCAAAATGTCGGAGATGTAGCGGTGGCTGTTGAGTGTACCGGTGATGCGTACCAGAGGGGTGCGGGTGTCATATCGAATTGCACCCCAAACCATAACGCCAGGGGACGGACCGGTATGGCGATGCATAACGCAGGCGTCATACAGTCTCTAGCCGCGGTTCCGCCACACGCGGATCCGACCATCGTGGTGTTGCAAGCAGAAGCGGGATTCCTCGGAGAAGACAATGTCGTGCCATTCCGTAATCCAGGTGCGGCGTTCAACGTCCCACTGCCGCCGCACTCGCCGGTGGTGTAACGTCAATGGTAATCGGAGCAATGGGCGCCGTGCGACAAGTCCCCGCTCCTGCAGACGACATCGAACGGTACGTGCTGACACAGGTTGTTGCGCAACTCACCCTAATTCCTGCGCTAACGTTCGGGAGTTTGCGGTGCGAGCCGTCAATGCCCGCCGCACAACATGCCGGTCCTCTCGTTCGGTGGTGTGCCGCGGCTGCAGCAATCGCTCACGTCAGTCCGTCCGTCCCTCCTGCCCCCACCGAATCCATACTCGCCTCACTGTGGCTGGATGTCGTCCCACAAGGGCGCCGATGTCTCGGTACGATAAACCGCTCTCGCAATAAGCCACTATTCGTCCTCTGTCAAACTCCGAACCATTCTGGAATGACTGACGTATTCTGCGATGAGGCATCAGAAAGCTTCCCACGCACAGGTCCGGTAGCACAACAGACTTACGCTACTTACACCACGCCTTCTGTGCACCCTTCTTATAGAACTTCTTGGTGGCATGCCGGGAGCGCATGATTTGCATATTCCCTGCAATGCTAATCGTTCGCATGTCCTCTCGCGGGCGACGCATGCTGCGAATTTCAGGACAATCGGATGCTTCCTTCTTGGTGTTGTATTTTGGGTGGCCAGCAGTGTATATGAAGAAAATCCGGACTCATGCAGAGATTTAGGAGAACTTTAATAGACCCTTTTCAGGTAATTCCTGATACTCTTCTTTGATATTACACTAAAAGCTCGGTCAGTGAGAGTTTCTTAAAGGTTAGTTGCAAAGTGAAATCTTAAACCATATAAAAGTACTTTTCGTACTCTGTTACATTAAAATCCATTGGTCTATCTAGCACTGAAAATGAATATTTTAGCAATGCATTATTTTGTAACATAGTGCATTGGTCATTTGGAAAATAATGGTTCAAGGAGTTATGCAGGTCATCCTAATGTATTTTTTTTGTTTTTTTTTTATTGGAGGTTTAACGACCACCGTGAGCAACTCAATGGGCTATAAGCAGTCGCCCGTCCCTAATTTAGGGTCACTGGTTCCAGGGAAGGGAGAGAACCAGTGCCATAAGACAAAAACAACATCCATGCCTGACCGGGATTCGAACCCGGACCCCTTACGGACGAATGATCAGAGGCCAGCGCCTTAGACCACTGCGCCACCGGGGCGGCATCCTAATGTTAACATATTTCTTTAAAAAATGTGCTTTTTATTGGGGGTTTAGCAGCCACCGTGAGCAACTCAGGCGGGGGGGGGGTGCACTTATCCCTAATTTAGGGCCACTGGCTCCAGGTATGGGAGGAAACCAGTGCTGTATGACAAACACAACACCTATGCCTCACAGAGGTTCGAACCTATACCCATCTCGCACGAAGGATAAGAAGCCAGACCTTAGACAACTGATCCACTTGGGCGGCTTATAAGATATCGAAACATCGCATTTGTTAACATAACCACCGATCTTATCAGCCAGAAAGAGAACACTAGATTTACTAAGAACAAACAGAGTTAATCTCTGAAACACACATATTTATACCCAACATCTACTAAGTAAATTCTAGAAAACCCATGCACGCATTTCATTCGCTGTTAGAACTATGATGTCTTCATACGTCATGTATGATTCACGACGTCATAGCTCTTACGGCGAATAGAGATAAAAAGTTCAGTTTATCACCTCGATTTACATAAGCAACGCCTGTTTGCACTTCCGAAACAGTAAAGGTAAACATTTATTTTTCAATAGTATCAACGTAAAGCGAAATTAGAAAGAGATGAAAATTTAACATTAAAATCTTACCATCGATTGAACAAATTTTTAAGTAAGAATATAATAACAATGGTTAGGATTATGGTTTCATCTCTTTAAAGAAAATTTAAATTTTATCTAAATTGATAAAAATTGTTTTTTCCGGTATAGCAGATTAATTACTCAGAAACCAGCTATATCAGACAAAAACACAGAAACAATTAATCAAAGTCGGTAAAATGAAACTCAGACAGTCAAAGCAAGAACCCAATACCTCATGGTTCAAAAGAAAATACGTCGTACAGTCAATGTATTTCAAATGTTACGCAAAATTTCCTCATTATCTGTTTGGAATAAATTACTGACGCTATTTGAATGCGTATGAATGAAAGCATGCCGACAGAACAGGTAAATGAAAAAGAAAATTCAGTGTTTCAATAAAACTCGTAATTTTTTTAGTGGAAAAAATATTAAAAAAAATTTTTTTGATTCTTCAGTTCCTATGTAGGTTGACGGAAATTGATATCAATTCTACACACAATTATTATACACTCTTTTGAAATGCGAACCCCATTCCCAGGAACAACACATCTACCAACACTTAAATTTATGTTTTATTTATGAAATATACGGCATATTTGCTTTTGAACCATGATGTACCCGGTTCTTGCTTTGACCTTCTGAGTTTCATTTTTTTACCGACTTTCATTAATTGTTTGTGTGTTTTTGTCTGATATGACAAAGAGCTTATTCCCGAAATTAGAAAGATTTTTCAAAAATTGCTTGATGTAGTGAATTTTTGTTGTTATTGCATTTTTGGTTTAACTGCCCTCGTGAAAACAAAGACTACAAAGAATAGTACCAATTTAGAGCCACTGGCTCCAGGTAAGGGAGAGAAGCAGAAAGAGATGGACAAGCATTGCATCTATCTTTCCCTCGGATTCGAGCCTTGTTCTAGTGGTACAAACGGGTCCGCATCTTATACACTCAACTGCGTAAATTTGGTGAATGAAGCTCCATCTTATTTTGAGGATCCTGTCATATTCTTAAAGATATGGATCTTGAAAACGGAGCAGCATTCTAGAGCCTTTCCAACCCCCAAACGACTTTTGATTAATATGAAATATCGTCCTTTGATCACACTTAAGTGAACGGGAATCACTCTTTGTCGCTAATCTCTGGCTTATGGCCATTCGTCCGAGATGGGTCCTGGTTTGAATCCCGTTGTGGCATGGATGTGGTGTTTACCTAACGGCACTGGTTCTTTCCCTTTCCTGGAACCAGTGGTCATAAATTAGGGAATGGAGGCTGCTTATTATAGCCTCCCTGAGTTGCTCACGGTGGTTGTTAAAACTCCAACCCAAAAAAAAAGGGGAGGGGGGAAAGGAGAATCGCTCTATCTTTTTTTACGCTTTCTAACCGTAGGTTGAAGAAGCGTATGTGCTCCATCTTTGTCCGTCTGTCCGCACAATAACTCGCATAAAAATGGTTCGATTTCGATGAAATTTTAGTATGCGGTAGGGGACCACCTTTGTACGTACCATGTTAAAAATTGGCGGAATGGGATCAAAGGTCAGGACATAGGAGCGGGATCCATTCCATTGCCCTTATGCGTCATAACTTGCACAAAAATTGTTCGATTTCGATGAAATTTTACTATGTGCTGGGGGATCACTTGGGGACGAACCCTATTGAAAACGCGTGAAATGAGGTCAAAAGTCAGGACATAGGAGAAGGATCCATTTCATTGTCCTTAGCGTAAAAATGGTTCGATTTCGATGAAATTTTAGTATGCGATGGGGGACCAATGGGGACGAACCCTGTTGAAAATGGGCGAAATGGGATCAAAGGTCAGGACATAAAAGTGGGATCCATTCCATTGTCCTTATGCGTCATAACTTGCATAAAAATGGTTTGATTTCGATGAAATTTTAGTATGTGCTGGGGGATCACCTGGGGACGAACCCTATTGAAAATGGGTGAAATCGGGTTAAAGGTCAGGACATAGGAGAAGGATCCATTCCATTGTCCTTAGCGTAAAAATGGTTAGATTTCGATAAAATTTTAGTATGCGATGGGGGACCACCTGGGGAAGAAAACTGTTGAAAATGAGCAAAATGGGATCAAAGGTCAGGACATAGGAGCGGGATCCATTCTATTGCCCTTATGCGCCATAACGTGCATAAACATGATTTGATTTCGATGAAATTTTAGTATGCGGTGGGGGTCCACTGGGGACGAACCCTGTTGAAAATGGGCGAAATGGGATCAAAGGTCAGGACATAGGAGTGGGATCCATTCCATTGCCTTTATGTGTCATAATTTGCGTACAAATGGTTCGATTTCGATAAAATTTTAGTATGTGGTAGGGGACCACTAGGGAAGAGCACTGTTGAAAATGGACGAAATGAGGTCAAAGGTCCCGACATAGGAGAGAGATTTATTCTCCATCCATTATCCTCATAACTTGAGTAATAATTTCTGGTATGTTGGAAAGCGTATCATAATAATCAATGCATTGCATGATTTTATTAACTTGTTTTCTTTTAATTTCGAGGTTTGACGACCGTAATGAGAATCTGTGACCCTGATTTGGTGACCGTTTCTAAGGTAAGTAGCAGCGCCGTCGGACACGCGCCCCACCTGTACCGAACTCAGAATATCAGCCAGTGCTTCGTGTCTTGGACTATGCAGAGCCCAAGGTGACCCCTCCAGTAAATTAAATGTGATCCTATCACCTTCAGATGATACTCGAATGTGAAAATTGTAACAACGACATATATTGGTTGCAAATCAACAAAGCAATGCTTGTTTTTGTTTGTTTCGAAGTTTAACTACTCCCCATGAGCATTTAAGCTTGTAAAAATTCGTCCAGATATGATTTGGAAACACTGATTCTTGGGAGAAGTCAGGGTGAACGTTGCAGGAAAAACGCAGCACTCGTGCCTCATTCATGACTCACACCAAGTCCCAGCTTTCACAGTTAGTCCTCGCCTCTGATTACCCCGCTATTGCGGTGACGAAATTTTAATTGGGTTTTTATAAAAAAATTAGCCACGTGGTGCATATAAAATATGCGTGAAACGTATTAAGTTAGTTGCTGTTTATAAAATTTGTTATTGGTTTAATAACAATAGTGAGACTGTGCGTCATAGTAGAGTTGTATATTTTAATGGTGTATGTTAGGTCGTTCGGAAAGTACGCGAACGGTTTCATTGGAGTACATTTTGGAAACACGAAGTGGCAACACAGGCAATGCCTGGGGGTTGCTCAATGCGTACTTGGGCCTCAGTTCATAGCTGAAGTGGCACAAGGTGTTTGTTCTGCGGGCAACAGTAGGTCAAAATAACCTGAAAAAAATATTGTTGCACAACTGGATTAAACCTTGTAAAGAAAACAGCACATTATCCTAAGATATTCCAAGATGTGATGGACCAATTTCGACTTCCAGGCAAGAACCCAAACAACACGTCCAAGATAAATTACGATAGATGAGACTGATAACCTTTCCGCACAACTGGGTATCCTTCACACAAAAATGCTGATGGAAGATTTAGCCCCAGTGAGCAAACATGCGACATGAGTTCTTCACACTCTAGTCACGACACATAAGGAATTCCGCTACGAAATTGCACAGAACAACCTTGAGTGCTATCGTCGTAATAATTGAGTGCTCACTAGGATTTTTTTGCTTAAACGAAAGTTGGGTGGTCTTTTACGCTAAATGGCAATGTCATATCAGTCACTGTCCTCGGTTGAATACGATACTCCGCTGCATCTTTACCCTGTGCAGATTCGCATGAGCAAAAAGTCTTACTTATTATTGGCATGGTTGATTCTCTGCTTAAATGAAATTTGGGTGGGATTTTACGCCAACAGACAACGTCACTGCCGTCAGTTGAACCCGATACTCCTCTGTGTCTTTATCCCGTGCAGATTTGCATGAGCGTAAAGTCTTACTTATTATTGGCATGGATGATCCTATGCTTAAATGAAAGTTGGGTGGAATTTTATGCTAACAGACAACGTCACTGCCGTCAGTTGAACCCGATACTCCTCTGTGTCTTTATCCCGTGCAGATTTGCATGAGCGTAAAGTCTTACTTATTATTGGCGTGGATGATCCTATGTTTAAATGAAAGTTGGGTGGAATTTTATGCTAACAGACAACGTCACTGCCGTCAGTTCAACCCGATACTCCTCTGTGTCTTTATCCCGTGCAGATTTGCATGAGCGTAAAGTCTTACTTATTATTGGCATGGATGATCCTATGCTTAAATGAAAGTTGGGTGGAATTTTATGCTAACAGACAACGTCACTGCCGTCAGTTGAACCCGATACTCCTCTGTGTCTTTACCCTGTGCAGATTTGCATGAGCGTAAAGTCTTACTTATTATTGGCATGGATGATCCTATGCTTAAATGAAAGTTGGGTGGAATTTTATGCTAACAGACAACGTCACTGCCGTCAGTTGAACCCGATACTCCTCTGTGTCTTTACCCTGTGCAGATTTGCATGAGCGTAAAGTCTTACTTATTATTGGCATGGTTGATTCTCTGTTTAAATGAACGTTGGGTGGAATTTTACGCTAACAGACAACGTCACTGCCGTCAGTTGAATCCGATACTCTTCTGCGTCTTTACCCCGTGCAGATTTGCATGAACGTAAAGTCTTACTTATTATTGGCGTGGATCCTATGCTTAAATGAAAGTTGGGTGGAATTTGACGCTAACAGACAACGTCACTGCCCTAGGTTGAATCCGATACTACACTGCGTCTTTACGTCGTGCAGATTTGCATGTGCGTAAAGTCTTACTTGTTATTGGCATCTATGATCCTCTGCTTAAAGGAAGGTTTGGTGGGATTTCATGCTACCAGACAACGACATCAGTCACTATCGTCGGTTGAACCCGATTCACCGCTGAGTCTTTACCCAGCGCAGATTTAGTTGAGTGTAAAGTCTTTCTTATTATTGGCATGGATGTTTACGGTGTGGTTTCTGGAAGATGTATAATGAGAGTGTCACCATGGCATCGGAGCAGTGTAAGTCATTTCTAAAGAAGCATGGCACTGCGACATTATGTGCAGCTACCTGACGTCATACACTGCAACGCACTGCGCAAAGAGTCCGGATTGTTCGGCTGTTCACTGAACAGAACGGTCAGGTGTGGCTGCGCCACCCACCGTATTCACCGGATATGAACCCCTATTATTTCAACTGTCTCGGCTATTTGAAGAGGAAGATGTCTGTGACTAATACAACAACAATACTGGTGTTTTAATGGTGCTCGTGACCTGCCCAAACTTGTGGAACGTATTATTGACAATGAGGGGAGATACTAATTACCCTCAAATATTATGGGTATTACTTCCCAATTTTAGGAAATATGGCAAGTTTTCATTTACTTCTCGAACGACCTAATACTTTTAAAAGGAAATTCCGGTTTTTGTAACAATTCTGAGTCTGCCAGTGAAAAATGAATGCTAAATGTATTTTCTAAGAATTTTGAGAGTTTTGTTAGTTGCGCAATACACTTACCGAAACTCTTTTAGAAAACACAGGTGCCGTCGAGAACGATAGATAAGACCCCATGTTCACATTGCCAAAACATTAAGAGTAGTGTTGCAGTAATGTCACTGACGATTCACTTATCATTTGTGTATTACGAAGTGTTTTCTAAGAGCAGTACTGCTATCCGAATCCTTTGTCAATAGTCGAGTGTATATTGCATATTTTTTTAGAAAAAATTGATATACTGGGGTGGATGAAATAAAAGGAAAATTTGTATTTTCGCACATAACTCGAAATACTTTCTGAGGAAATTCAATGAAATTTGGTAAAGAGGTTTATTATTATTAGGTGCTTGAATTAATTCCCGCTATTGCCCAATAGAGCGCAGCAGTGGTGCGCTGTGACCCGGGAAGCACGTGACCTCCCTTGCGCACGCATGTACCGTCCGTAGTCTGGGCGAAGCAGTGTGTGACACGCGATCGGAGGGCACAGAACACGAGTTTGTATCGCATCCACGATGTCGAGTTTCGTACCAAAAAAGGAACATTTGCGGGAAGCATTACTCTTCTGCTTTCATCTCAAGAAATCTGCAGCGGAAAGTCATCGTTTGCTAGTGCAGACCTATGGGGGAAGATGCCCTATCGGAAACAACATGCAGAGAGTGATTCCTACGCTTCAAATCCAACAAATATGACGTGAAGGACAAAGAGCGCCCTGGGCAGCCGAAAAGGTTCAAAGATGGCGCATTGGATGCCTTATTGGACGAGGATCCATTCCAGACGCTCCACGAGTTGTCTGAAACACTACGGGTCGATGAGTCAACGGTTAGCAAACGTTTAAAGGCAATGGGAATGATCCAGAAGCTCGGAAACTGGATCTCACATGACAAGGTTTATTCTTCTCCACGACAACGCTAGACCTCATGTCGCCAAATCCGTGAAGGAACTCTTGAAGGCACTTGGCTGGGACTTCTTTCCCCACCCGCTTTATTCCCCGGACATTGCTCCCTCGGATTTCCATTTGTTCCAGTTGCTACAACATGGCCTGTCAGAGCAGCACTTCCTTTCTGTCGTGGATATCCAAAAATGGCTCGATGAATGGTTCGCCTCGAAAGAACTTGCATTTTTCTGCCGCGGAATCCAATTGTTACCTCAACGAAGGGAAAGGGTCGTAGCTGCCACCGGACACTACTTTGAATAGACTATCCTGTACCGTTCTGTGGCAACACACAGGTGTTTGTGTAGCAAAAAACAGCGGGAATTAATTCAAGCACCTAATACATTGCTTATGTAACTCAAACAGAAGAAGATCGTATTCTTATGCATGTGTTAATATCCTAATCTTTTAATTTTCATGAAAAAGCAGTTCATGGAATAATATTTAAATTGTTTTATTTAAGACTAGCTCTTAACCCGTCGCTTTTCTGGCGCTGTTTGTTGCTGTAGGCTTTGTTTAGCTACAAAACGGAACTCAATGTTAAGCTTCGTTGGCGACTCATCATGATTTTCGAGCAGATAAATCCGATCAAAAAAATCAATTTGTGCTGAAACATATTTGATTTTGTGTTTACTAACTAACTGCAAGTAGTTTTCTCTGAAATGGGTTAATATCTGACCGTGAATCGTAATTATACGTTAATTAATTTAACCTTAATTAATTAAATAAAGAAATTATATTTCGTATTATTTGAAATGAATAATTATACGTGAACTGTAATTTGATGAAATGAAGTGAAAAGAGCTTGTTCCCGCCATCTTGTGAGAACATGTTGAACATCATTTTTTAAGCATTTCATCACCATAGCTAGACGTTAGCATCAATGTAATTCAAAACTGTAATTTCAGAAGTGAATAAATTAACGTTATTTGTAGCTCACTTTCCTTGACAAAAACGCTAATTAAATTATAAAAATACGGATGTAATACCGAATCAGAACGCTTTCAAGTAGTTTCCGATTTCACGTGTATCGTTCCGCTTTCTTTACATACAACCTGATAACACCGAACGTGAAAGAAAGTAGTTCACGATAATATACGATTTTTTTTATTATTATCATCGAAATAAATCTTATTGTAAGGCGTCTATTATAACGAAACGCTAAAACAGAAACGCGTAAAAATTATCGTGAACTATTTTGTTTTGCGTTGGGTGTGATCAGGTTGTTTGTAAACAAA
Organism: Macrothele yani; assembly: GCA_039090855.1. Lineage (NCBI taxonomy): Eukaryota > Metazoa > Arthropoda > Arachnida > Araneae > Macrothelidae > Macrothele > Macrothele yani. The sequence goes on along the minus strand of CM077010.1, from coordinate 164,480,719 downwards.
GCGGAACGATACGCGGAAAATCGGGAACCACGTTTTCTAAAAATTCGAAAAACTCAAAACGTCGAAAATCTAAGTCCGAGGTGCACATCCTCGGTATGTGAGCTACCTTCGTGCAAAATTTCAGGTTTCTAGACCGAGTAGTTTTTTTTTTCTTGTATCGCGAGGGACACACTTTGTTTCATTAATATATATATATGTGACATTTTATATGCAGTTGTGAAGTACTACAGCGAAGAATCACGTGTCAAAACATCAAATCTGCAACAGTACATTCCGTCCGTGTAGCTTAGTTCGGAGAGTATTTTACTCTGGATTGAGGGGGTGCGGACAAATTTGTGTTTTCACAGAGTATAATTACCCCTGATAGTCATACATTTGATAAAAAAGAGCCATCATACTGTTTGTGAAGGTACCGATGTGACTTCAGAGGATTAATGGCCACCAGTCCTCAACAAGAGCCGTTCTGAAGTGTTATGGTAGAGGGCTGGCGATCTCCAATTCGTCTTCCTAAAGCATCCCATACACGTTCAATGGAATTGAGGTCGAGTAATCTTGGAACTGGGTGGCCACTCTATTCGGCGAATATCTTTCCCTTCGAGAAAATAGTCGACAAAATGAGTTTGGGCATTATGGTCATTAAAAATCAAATCTAGATCAACGGCTCCTCTGAATGGCATAACATATGGGTTCAGAATCTCATATCTGTACCTCTGACCAATAACAGAGCGACTCTGAAAGATGCGCAGGTCTTTGCGCCCGTTCGTCATGATTCATGTTAAGTCCATCTCGTCACCGCCATCAGAGTAGCCTCTTTGTCTAATATTCCTGTTTAGTAGTAAACTTTCTTTTTTTCTGCTCTGTATTTATAGTCGACCGCGAAAAAGCCTCATATTTTCTTGCTTACTAGTCTTGCTTGCTTTTATCTCGGATATGAGCAATTGCTAATCACAATTTGATTTGGAAAGTTCTTGGGTCGTACGCGAACATTCTATCTACGTAATTTCTACGATACAATATGAATCGAATCAAACATTATTGCTTTTCATAACAGCCATCTTTTCGCTGCTAACTCCCCTCATTCGTAGATGGCGCTGCACGTTCAAATGGTCTCAGTAGTTTTAGAGCCGCTAGCATTACGTTTCTCAGTTAACGCTACTCCCATGTCTTTGCCTACAACAGCTACAAGGCGGGAGTGGCCACGTGCATATAAAAAAGGTTACGTTATCCCGGATTACCAGCGAAAAAAGTAAATATCCTCCACGTAACGAAATTTACATGCTCGCAGATTTTCAGTGCACAGTTTTACACAACCGAGTCACATTATTGCGAACACCTTCTACTTTTGACGTCAACAGCGCGTAGCCAATAAAAAAAGGCACATGTCCTGAGCTGCCTTGGAGGGTATATAATGTGTGCTGTAGGCAGTCTCAAAACACATCACTCGATGCTGTCATGGATAAAAGGAGCGATTTATTAGATTTACAAAAAGGGATGATTATCGGCTCTCTGGCCAAGGGTGGCAGTATTTCTCAAACAGCCCTCTTTGGGAACTGTTCGCGTGCTGCTGTGGTTAAAGTGTATCGTGATTGGACAAATGGCACCATTGCGAATACGTGACGTGTAAACTGCAGCGCACCACGTGCCATTGATGTGAAAGATGAACGTCGGTTTCGAAGGTGCGTGAGAGCCGATCGACCGGCAACAGTGGAGAAACTGACTGGCCGAATGAACCAGGGGGCTAAAGGAAGTGTGTCTAAAACGACAGTTCCGCAAACTCTGCTGCGTATGGGGCTCCCATGAAGACGGATGGTCACTGCACCTATTACTCAGCAGATATCTCTCCGCAGGCTGTCAAAGGTGCATCGCCAGAAAAGGCTTACATTTGCACAGCAGTATGGAAGGTGCGTCTCCAGCAAAGGCTTATATTTGCTCGGCAATATCGGAATTGAACCTCCGCTGATTGGCAAAGGATTGTCTTCTTCGATGAGTCACGTTTTCTGCTTCATCGAACGAATAGACGTTGGCGTATAAGGAGAGAAACATCGAAGATCCAACACTCTTCAACCATTGCTGGCAGAATACAAGTTGCTGGAGGCGGCGTTATGGTCTGGGGAATGTTTTCGTGCCATTCTCTGGGCCCACTCATACCTGTGGAAGGCATTATGCACCGAAAGTATTATGAATCCATTCTTGTAGACCACGAACACTCACACATGCTGATTGTTTTTTCTGGAGCGGATGAGATCTTCCAGAACGACAATGTCAATATCACACAGCTAGATATGTTCGAGAGTGGTTGGAAGAGCACGATGAAGACTTCAAATTACTTCCCTGGCCCCCTAATTCCCCAGACTTAAGCCCAATAAATTATACAGTTTTCGATTATTACTGTTTAAGTATGAACATATATATGCTAAGAAATATTCAGACCTAATCACCTTGCATTTCCGTTCCCATTATCATGACACTCGTGGATATAATAGTTTTTTAGTACCTAAAGCGCGTACTAAAATATTATTTAATAATATTAACTTGACCTACCCTAGGTCCTGGGATGGGTTGCCGCTTCGATTCAAGACGATTACACACTTCTCTGTATTCAAAAAACAACTGAAGACCTTCAAAATTAATAGTTGATTAACGTTTTGTTATATATTACGCATTATTACTTTAATTTACTGCATAATGGTTAAATTGGTTAAATTGTTCTTTGGCTTGACTATTTAGGTTCTTTTGGGGAGGGGGGCTAGGGGCCCGTCAGGCTACTGTTAGCCTTTTCCCCGGTTCCCTTGCCAAAGTGCACCGCATCGATTTGTTTAAGAACCTGTAGTGGTGCTTCAATTTACTTTAACTAAAACTAAAAACAAATTTATTCATGTTTTCATTCGTGTTTTTGTAGTTCCTATTACTTCATTTATACTTTTCAATATATGTATAATATTATTGTATAATATTTGTATTTGCATTTTTTTTTGTTTAATGGCACAGAAGTTGTATTTGTGATTTAATTGTGGGGTGAATGGTGTAATGTGGCAAAGAAAAATAAAAAATAAATAAAATAAATAAAAAATTGATCATCTGTGGGACCACCTCGATCGTGTTGTTCGCTCTGTGGATCCTCCACCACGCACCCTCCATGATCTGTCCGATTCACTGCAGTCAGCATGGCTCCTCATACCTGTGAACACCTTCTAGCGATTTATTGAGTCACTCCCAGCCCGTCTAGCTGCTGTCCGCGCTGCACACAGCGGTTACTCTGGATACTAGCTGGTGGTCACAATAATGTGACTCGACCGTGTATATACATCGGCCGTTATATACGTTTTTGTAAATTAGACTTTAATTTTGAGTACCACTACATTTAATTGTTTCATTACTGATGTGATTGCGCCGGAAAGGTATAGGCATTGTTGACTTAAAACACACTTCCCAAAATGAAAAACACTCACACTCAGGAATAAACAATTTCGAAGTACCATCGTTTTCTCGATGAGCTTTTGCGAGGCATATGGATAGCCTGATAAATATTCCAAAACCTTTATTTGTTAATAAAAAAATATGCCTCCGTTCGATTGTACAGATTTCTTTTCGAAACTCTTTCACTTATTTATTGGTACTCGTGCTTAGAAATTATTCGTCAGTAGCTGAGAACAGAAGCAAGAATAAAAAAAACTAATGTTGGGTGTTTATTTTTTTCTTCCATACACCAGTATTTTGAAGATCAGGAAGATCAGCATTGGGTTTTATCTCGGAAGCCCAATTATCTCCTCGGATGCTAGCAAAGTAATCCAGCATTGCACAATACCCTATGTCTCCCTACATGCACGAGGGAATAAAAGAAGCCTATCCAGTTCAGTCTATAACGTCTGATTGCGTGGGTGTAACATAGGTGACGCACTGCGAATGAGATCGCGCTATATTATTAAGTTTTCTTTTTCTATTTGTTTGTTTCTTTTCCAGCGCCACGAGGTCTGGATTTTCGCATTAATTTCCCCAATCCTTTCCTCTCTTCATGCAGGCAGTTTTCTCATTCGTTAACATTTCATTCATGTTTGGTTAAGAACTTCTCTTTCAGCATTCATATTTTTTTCGGTCTTAACTCTTCTTCTTACCTCAGAAAACATCATTCTAGAGGAACGTTCTGAAAAAACTGAAGAATTTGTTTTCTTTTTTATCTTCCGGACTTCGTTTCGTTTGTTTGCCAACCCAACTGCATACACTTAAAAACATTTTAGTCGAATGCCGAATGCTCGATCTTTGAGTATCGACACTCTTAAACATCCAATTATAACGTCGTCCTTTTATCGTCTGTTTTTCTTTTCTTTTTTTTTTTTTGATTGGAGGTTTAACGACCACCGTGAGCAACTCAATGGGCTATAAGCAGTCGCCCGTTCCTAATTTAGGGTGACTGGTTCTAGGGAAGGGAGAGAGCCAGTGCCGTAAGACAAACACAACATCCATGCCTCACCGGGATTTGAACTCTTTCGGACGAATGATCAGAGGCCATCGCTTAGACCACTGCGCCACCGGGGCTTTATCGTCTGTAAAAATGCTTCTAAATTGAACAGCGTAAAAGCCATTTGCTGATGTAATCATTGGCACTGATGTGCTGTATTTTCACTGTTGTCCATGTACCCACTGTTTCAAAAAACTTGAAAATTACATTGTCCTGGAAGGGGAATCGAACCCGCACCTCCCGATTACCGGTCGAGCCTGCTATCCGTTACACCACCCAGGACGAGGAAGTTCCAAGCAACTTGAAGCTAAGCAGATGTACAAGGGCTCTCTGAAAGTAATGCCTTCTCCTTCATAAGTTTTGACGTGATTTTAATGAAACTGCACTGACATGTACTTATGATATGTTACCAATGTCGGAACAATTTTATTTTCAGAATTGGAAATACAGATCATGAATGACAGAAAACCGTAATTGAATTCCTGGAGAAAGAGGGACGTGAGACTCCTGAAATCTGAAATCCACAGAAGATTCATGGCGGTGTATGGAGCTGCCACAATCGATATGAGTAATGTCCAAAGTTGTATGAAGAAATTTCGAGAGGGCGAAATTTCAGTGTCGGACAAACAACGTTGCAGAAGACCCGCAACTGCAGTGACAGATGCTAACAGGCAACGAGTGAAAGACCTCATCACATCTGATCGTCGTGTCATCATCCAGGAGTTGCAACAATAAACAGTGCTCACTATGTGCAGACATTGAAGAAGCTAATGGAAGCTATCAGAAGTAAACATCATGATAACGCACGTCCCCACACCTCAATGGTGACTTCACAGGCTATTGCCAAAATGGGATGTACGGTGATGCCCCATCCCTTCTACAGTCCTAATTTGGCTCCCTCAGCCTTTTTCTGTTTGCTCCTTTGAAAGACACCCTTCGTGGGGAAAGTTTCGACAATGTGACAGACGTTAAACTGGCTTTGAACAACATGGGTGAAACGAAAGCCTTAGGAATTTTTCCAAAATGGATTTTACCAATGGGTTCAAATATGGTGGAAATTTATAGAAAGTGATGGACAGCACTTTTAACAAGCTAGCGTTATTAATAATATGTCCATGTTGCCACCAAAGTTTCACGTTTTTGCTGCTAAAACCAAAAAATCTTATGAGGGCCGAGACATTACTTTCAAAATGTAATTCAGAAATCTGAAAGCATTTCAGAAATGCGCTAGTCGAAGCAACTATAAGCTTCATCGATGCGTCCTCATATTCAAGGTCGGATGTAGGTCTTTTAATTTCCAGTGCTTCACAGAACATCATACCTAAATGAGAAACGTATTTCCCCGAAAACATTCTTCGGGAAGTTCGAAGAAAATGTTTGCAAATTTTTCTTCGTGGAATTCGTTTCCCATTTAGATATGAGCCATTTGCTGGTAGAGATATCGAACAGGTGTCCTTCTGTGCTCCGAAGCCGAAAGCTTTTCTCAGAAAAGACTGGGATGGAATGGTAGGTTTCCGGGTCAGCCCGTAAACCGCGGTTGAAGAGGAGCTCACTATAAGAAAAGGAATTTTGACTAATTCCTGACATTCTGTGGAACTAAAATCACACAGTTTTCGTTCAATCCAACGGCAGGTAGATCCATTTTACTTTCGGGCTTCTAATACAGCCTAAATAGCTATTTTGCCCGTGGCGCAAATCGAAGTCGCATCCTTCTGCTCCGGAGCCGAATGCTTCCTACTTAAGCTACAACGCCGACATTTTCCGCTGAAACTTTGCCATCTTGACATGTCTGTAGTACGTCACAAGTTTTACTAGTATTTAAAATAGCTTGCTTTCATTTCCTGTGTTCTTATGCAGGTAAATGTAGTGTCTCCTCGTTAAATACAGGGTATTTCACTCGCTACTTTACCCACGTTTTTAGTAATACCATCCTGAATAATTACAGTAATTAAATGATATTTGGTAAGAGCATTTCTTCGTCCATGGAAAATAGAACTATTTCATAAGAGATGATGAATGTGTCAGCTCTGTGCATCGAGGCAAGCTTAAACACGATACTCCGTATTTCAGAAAGTTTCGCCACAGTTGATCCGGCGTACTCGCCTCCAGTGTCTCGCAGATGTTGTTCTTCACTTATGGCGATACATAAATGCACAAAACACGCGTATGTGGTCAGTGGCAAATCCTCATGCATTTCTCGGAAAACCACTTCACGCACAAAAAATTTGAGAGTGGTGCGCACTCTCACGTGGGCGGATCATTGGGCCCATTTTCTTTCAGAATGCGGACACAGCAACCGTCTCAATGGAAATTTTTCAGGTATTCCTTTAGCAACTGCACCCTGAAGAGCTGACCACTGGACATTTTCAACAAGATGAGGTGACTCCCCCATACATCACGTATGAGTATGGCTGAAATTGAGTCATTCTTTGGAGGTCACGTGATTTCTAAAGGAATGTGGCCACCTCGATCTCCGCACCTAGAACCCGCTGATTTCTTTTTCTAGGTGTATCTCAAATCAGTGATGTTTCAAAACAAGCCGACAACCCACGACGCGTTGAGGAAGATCAACGAAGAAGCGGTTGGGGTTACGCAGGAGCAAGTGGAGTGAACTTTTCGAAATATTGAATCCCGTGTTCAAGCCAGTCTCGATGCATAGGGCGGGCACTTTCAACATCTCTTATGATATAGTTTTCCTTTCCATGGATGAAAGTATGTTCTTACCAAATATCCTTCAATTACTGTAATTATTCACGATATTATTAATAAAAACTTCGGGAAATAGCGAGTAAAGCGCCTTGTATTTTTTAACTTCAACGCCATGCAGTTTCTTATGAATAGCTGAAAATAGTCGGCAATCCTGACATTAAGTCAAAGGGCGAGATACAAAGTTCAGGACTTCTGAGTAACGAACTCAGTATGCAGTATTACGACAGATACATACACTATATTGACAAAAGTCACCGGACACCTAGAAGAGAAACATAACATAGCATTCATTGGCATACATTAGTATGATGTCGGTCCACCTTTGGCCTAAGTTCATGCACTAACCATTCGAGACATGCTTTCGACAAGGTTTTGTAACACAGCGATAGGTATGCGCTTCCATTCAGAACATAATGCTGCTGCTAGCTGTTGCTTAGTAGTAGGCCTTGGTTTCAAACTTCTTATGCGGCGCTCTGATTCATCCTATAGGTGCTCTGTGGGATTAAGATCATGGATCGGCTTCGGCCAGTCTACACACGATACGGAATTATCGTCAAACCACGCCGTAACAGTTCTTGCTTTATGGCTCGTAGCTCTATCCTGCTGGTACCAACAATGCTCGGTTCCATAGTATTGCAACAGAGTTCGTAAGGCATAATTGTCCAGAATATCGAGGTAGACTTGCTGGTTAACAGGTTTGTCCCCGATAACCAATGAGCGGGAACCATACAACGAGCAACACTCCCACACGAGTACCCTTCCAACTCTAAATTTGACCGTAGAAACAGTACACTGTAGTTAATAACGTTTCCCCGGCTGCCGCCATACCCACACACGGCCATCAGACGAATGGGTCGTGTAGCTGGATTCATTAGTCCATAGGATCCGTTCCATTGATCTACGGTCCACGATAAATGTTCTTTACTCCATGCTAAACGACGAGTAGCATTCCGAGTGGAGATGAAAGGCTTATGAGCAGCCGTACGATCAAGTTCTCTGCGAATGGTACGTGCACATACTGAGGTTCCAGCATTGTTACTCACCTCTACACTCAGGTCTTGTGCGATTAGGAGTAAAGATAATATGTGAACATTAAAGAACATGTGTAAAGATTTTGTGCACTGAGGTCTCTGTTGATTAGCTGTAACGACTCTCCTGAGGATTCGACGTCCTCTATCACTGATGTTCTCTGATCTGCCGGTATGTTTTGCTGCTTCAGGCACGCCATGTGTCTTCCACTTATTCAGTACATCCAAAACAGTTGACTTGGGTATGTTTAAACGTCTCTCGCTTTCTCTTATGGACAACCCCCTAATATAACTCCCAATAGTCTTTCCTTTCTCAGTTTCAGTTCTCTCCCGCCGCGACATTTTCACTCAACCTCACTGTGCGTTATGATCGCAGTCTGCTGCAGGCTTGTTTTTATACCGTTTGTAGCTGTACCGCGCATCGTAACAACGCAGCGGGTCCGTTCATTTGCTTTTGAAGGGGTGTCTGGTGACTTTTGTCAATATTGTATACATGCGAGTGATTCATAAGCAATGTGTATTGTGCTATGAGCAATATATACTGTATTGCCAGCGCGACATGAACGTAGGTGATAAGAATCGCCATTGAACCGGACTGTGCTGCCATTTGAAGCTGATCCTGACAAAATGCAATGGACGATTTTTGCAACCACCCCCTCGGAACTGCGGATTATGGTCCAGTAACTTGCTCACAATAGCAAATACGTCGGTCTAAAAGTAAAGTTACAGAAAACAAAACTGATATACAATCCTTTTACAAAAACTAAAGATTCAGAAGCTGATGGAGCAAATCTGGAAGTAGCTAATGCCTACATTTACCTCGGACAACAGATATCAAGCAAAGGCCACTTTAAAGAATAAATAAATAGGCATATAAAACTTGGATGGAGAGCTTTTGAGAGATGCAGTGCAATTGTCAGAAGCAATTTAATATTATGTCTTAAAAGAGAAGTGTTTAATTAATGTATCCTTCCAGTTCTAACTTATGGATTAGAGACATGTACTTTAAATACAAAGGATATAAAGAGGTAGATGCTTGGCTTAAGCAGAGAAGATAGGAAGAGGTACTCATGGATCAGGAAAGTGATGGGAGTTGTTGACATCATGATCAAGGTAAAAATCGCTGAAATATCAATGGGCTGAACATATTGTTTGAAACCCTGATCACCGTTGTGCAACTGAAATACTAGACTTTATTACAAAGGACAAGAAAAGACTCAGAAGAAGATCATGTGTTAGATGGGTGGATGAAACAGAAGCATGGCGGAGTGACATGGCAAAGACTGGTTTAAGACAGAAAGTTGTGAAAGAAATTTCGGGAGACATTCATCAACGATGGATAGATAATGGTTGTTTTTGTTATGATGATAATGAAAACATTTTATATAATCAGAAATGTGTTCAAAACTTTCGCCTTTATCTTTACAGTAGTTTTTCTGAAAGCGAGTGTAAAATAAAGATCTCATGATGATGTTTTTCAATTTTAATCACTTTAAGTGAACGTAAAGACTCGCGATACTGCCCAGAGGCTCAGTAACATGTAACTGGACGACGAGTTTTGTGTTCACTTTAATATTGTCATAGTAAGTTACAGAAAACTATTCTTATTTGATATTCATTTCAAAAACGTCATGTCCTTTAATCACAACTTAACATTTCACTGATATAAATTAATCGATACATTCTCAAATTTCTCTTTGCACTTTTCTATTTTAATAAAAAGCACAAAACCATTTTTTGCGTATTTTCTTCGAAATCGATTGGACCGAGAGATTGAAATCATAGTAGTCAGCTCTACCTTCGAGAAATTGCCTGTAACCAAACAGAGTTTCCAGGAAGATTAAAAATAAAGGTCTTAATGTAAATATTTAATTTTATCCAAGCACTTTTCGTCGACTGATGTTATCAACTAGCTAGAAAAATCGAGTTAACTAACGCCTGATATGTTTAACTCTCAATTTCCAGAAAAGTGGATGTTCAAAATAAAAATAAATAATAGTAGAGGGACAGTTTTGGACAATTGAGTTTTAATGTTTTTCATTTACTCATTTTCTAGTTGAGGAAGCACGTTCTGAAAGGAAATGATGTCGTTCTGAAAGAAAACGATTCTAAATATTTACGTCGACCCAGTTATTTGCTCACATGTGATTAAACATAGATTCTTCATGACCTGACAATTCCTTTTTCCCTGTGTGGAAGGATCTAAGTTGTTTTATAGCTCAGCTCAACATGAACTCTATTTCTCACTATTGCTCATAACAGTTTTATAACTACACAACATGAACTCAATTTCTCACTATTGCTCATAACAGTTTTATAACTCCACAACATGAACTCAATTTCTCACTATTGCTCATAACTGTTTTACAGCTCAACTCAACATGAACTTAATTTCCCACTATTGCTCATAACAGTTTTATGGCTCAGCTGAACATGAACTTAATTTCTCATTATTGCTGATAACGGTTTTATAGCTCAGCTCAACATGAAATCAGTTTCTCACTGTTGCTCATAACAATTTTATAGCTCAGCTGAGCATGAACTTAATTTCTCACTATTGCTCATAACAGTTTCGTAGCTCAACTCAACATGAACTTAGTTTATCTCTATTGCTCATGATAGTTCTATAGCTCAGCTCAACATGAACTTAATTTCTCACTATTCCTCATAGCACTTTACGAAATTAAATACGTACTACAGAGGTGACGCACATGTCAAGATGGCAAAGTTGCAGCGATACGTTTTGTCAGTGTAGTTCAGTGGTGAGAATAACCGGCTCCGGAGTGGGTATACGAGGCTTCGAATTCCACTAGCGACAGAAATGAGACTTTATTTTCACATTGGCTGCTGAACGTTAAAAGGAATCTCCTGGTCGTGAAATTCGAGAAAAATCTGTTACGGTTCTTCCACGCGTCGTCTGGAATTAATGAGAATTCCTGCTTCTACAGTGAACTCCTTGAAACATGGTTTGCGGCCGATCCAAAACGTGTGATTTCGTGCCCCCCGCCTTCCTCAGGAGGAGGAAATATGTGACATGCCTATCTCAGAGGTGACACACATGTCAAAACGGAAGAGTTCCAGCGATTAGCTTTATCAGTTTTGTTTAGTCGGTAAAATAACGGGTTTCGGAGCGGGATGAACTGGATTTGAAACTCATCAGCTACAGAAATGAAGCTCTATTTTCACAAAAAGTCTACTCCATATCGCTACCCATGTACTCATAAAATTAATTCCTCACACGACGTCTCGAAGTGTCTTCTGAGCAACATAAGTCCTATTAGGAGAATTCAAATTCGTGCAGAAATAGTCAAAAGTAATCGAAGTAGTTGCCTTCAGTGCACGATCTTAAGAACAAGAGTCACTCACAATGCAAATTTAAATTCTTTGGCTGAATTTAAATTTGTATTGTGAGTGACTCTTGTTCTTAAGATCGTGCACTGAAGGCAACTACCTCGATTACTTTTGAACATAAGTCCTGTTTATGTGTCCTAAGAAATAAGGAGCAAGTTAAAGTTACATTTTCCAAGAGCAAAGCAGCATCGCTGGCTCACCCATGAGTGTGACTGAGCTTGACGGTAGCAAGTTAATAAAGGAAAAAATATCCAATTCATATCTTCGATAACAGAGGCAATCTTCCCTCTTGCAATGCACATTCCGCCCTCACAAAACCAGCACACGAATTCCGCCTGAGATAAATTCTTCCAGTTCTTCCGTTGAACACACGCACACGGTTGAATCACATTATTGTGACCACCAGCTAATATCCAGAATAACCTCCGTGTGCAGCGCGGACAGCAGCTAGACGGGCTGGGAGTGACTCAGTTAGGTGCGGGAAGATGTTCATGAGTATGTGGAGCCATGCTGACTGCAGTGCATCCGACAGCTGCTGGTGGGTACGTGGTGGAGGATCCACAGAGGGAACAATCCGATCGAGGTGATCCCACAGATGCTAAATTGCGTTTACGTCTGGGGAATCAGGGCTCTAGGGCAGTACTTTGAAGTCTTCATCGTGCTCTTCCAACCACTCTCGGACATTTATAGCTGTGTGACACGTCGCATTGTCATTCTGGAAGATCCTATCGGCCCCAGAGAAAACAATCAGCATGTATGAGTGTACGTGGTCTGCAAGGATGGATTCATAACGAATTCGGTCCATAATGCCTTTTACAGGTATGAGTGAACACACAGAATGCCACGCAAACATTCCCCAGACCATAACTTGCCCCCGCCAGCTTGTGTTCTTCCAGAAATGGTTGAAGAGTGTTTTTTCTCCGATGTTTCTCGCCTTATACTCCAACGTCCGTCCGTTCGACGAAGCAGATAACGTGACTCATCGGAGAAGGCAATCCTTTGCCAATCAGCTGAGGTCCAATTCCGACACAGCCATGCAAATGTAATCCTTTTCTGCCGATGCACCTTCGTTAGCATAGGTGCAGTGACCATCCATCTGCATCGGACCCCCATACTCAGCAGAGTTCGCTGAGCTGTCGCTTTAGACGCACTTCCGGTAGCCCCCTGGTTCATTCGGCCAGGTTCATTCCACTGTAGCGTGTCGATCGGCCCTCACGCACCTTCGAAGCCGACGTTCACCTCTCACATCAATGGCACGTGGTGCGCCACACTTTCCACGTCGCTTATTCGCAATCACGATACACTTTAACCACAGTAGCACCCGAACAGTTCACAAGCTGCGCTGTTTCAGAAATACTGCCACCCTGGGCCCAAAAGCCGATAATCATCCCTTTTTGCAAATTTGATAAATCGCTCCTTTTACCAATGACAGCAACAAGTGATATGTTATCAGAATGCCTACAGCACACTTTATATATCCTCAAAGCCAGCTTAGGACACGTGCCTTATTTCATTGTATACGCGCTGTTGACGTCAAAAGTAGGAGGTGGTCATAATAATGTGACTCGACTGTGTATAAAAAAAAGAGAGAAAGAGAGAGAAAAAGAGAGAGAGAGAGAGAGAGAGAGAGAGAGAGAGATTTAATAGTAGAGTCACACACATTTACCCCTTAAACCCCTTCAAACTAATGCCTCTCTCACACATACACTTATTCCAACGGTTCTGCCATTGTTGGAAACACCCATAACAGCTTCGTTTCGGAATACCCTTTAAGACCCTGGTAACATTAAATTTGATGTATTCCACAGGGTCAAAACTTTTACCTTTCATAATTGCCTTAAGTTTCGGAAACAGCCAGAATTGTCATGGTGCTATATCTGGTGAATAAGAGGTTGAGATAACACCGGAATGGATATTGCAGCCAAAAATTGCATGATTGGCAGAGCATTGTGATTTGGCCCGTTGTCGTGACTTAGCAGTGAAACATTTCACTTTGTGTTCAAGCTATACTCACTAACAAATGTTAGTGAGGATGGCTTGAACACAACTAAACCACAGACCAGACTCTGTATCAGTTTTTCTGATAGTGAGGCGTCGGTTATCCCTAATCATAGCGCGAATATCCATGACGCTGTCGCGGGTTACCGCCGTTGATGGTCTTCCACGACGAGATTCATATTCGACGGAAGAAGCGCCTGCTTTAAAGTTGGAAAATCATTTAAACATAGTCTTTTGGTTCATAGAACTTTCACCATAAACAGTTATCAGATTGTCATGCGTTTCTGTCACAGAATACCCAAAGTGGAAGCAGAATTTCATGTTTGCGCGTTACTCGAAATTCGACATACCAGTAGCGTTGAACAAACGAGAAACACGCGTCTACACACTTTGCTATCTGGTGGGCTACTAGCACTTGCTGCAAAACTAGTTTCTTTCCAGGCGACACGTGCGAGGGTTGAAGATTAACGACCGCTTACGTCGGACACCTCTTTTTTACTTCTGCAAAAAGGGCGGCTTCATTCACCTTACCTTTTGATCACCCGTCGTATGTATTATGATCGAAGTTCAGACCTTCATACGGCAGTGGACTGCAAATATTGCTGAAAGGACTGGACAATGGAAATACTAGACTGAATACCAAGGGACCGAGAAAGACCAAAGAGGAGACCTCGTGAGAGATGTGTAAATGAAATCCGTAGAACCGGTTTCATTAGATTCATCCAAGGCCATATCTAATATTGTTAAAAGAACTGGACAACTGAAATACTAGACTAAATACCAAGGGACCGAAAAAGACCCGAAAGAAGACCTCGTGAGAGATGGGTAAATGAAATCCGTAGAATCGGATTCATTAGATTCATCCAAGGCCACATCTAATATTGTTAAAAGAACTGGACAACTGAAATACTAGACTAAATACCAAGGGACCGAAAAAACCCGAAAGAAGACCTCGTGAGAGATGGGTAAATGAAATCCGTAGAATCGGATTCATTAGATTCATCCAAAGCCACATCTAATATTGTTAAAAGAACTGGACAACTGAAATACTAGACTAAATACCAAGGGACCGAAAATGACCCGAAGGAAGACCTCGTGAGAGATGGGTAAATGAAATCCGTAGAATCGGATTCATTAGATTCATCCAAAGCCGCATCTAATATTGTTAAAAGAACTGGACAACTGAAATACTAGACTAAATACCAAGGGACCGAAAAAGACCCGAAAGAAGACCTCGTGAGAGATGGGTAAATGAAATCCGTAGAATCGGATTCATTAGATTCATCCAAAGCCACATCTAATATTGTTAAAAGAACTGGACAACTGAAATACTAGACTAAATACCAAGGGACCGAAGAAGACCCGAAAGAAGACCTCGTGAGAGATGGGTAAATGAAATTCGTAGAATCGGATTCATTAGATTCATCCAAAGCCACATCTAATATTGTTAAAAAAACTGGACAACTGAAATACTAGACTAAATACCAAGGGACCGAAAATGACCCGAAGGAAGACCTCGTGAGAGATGGGTAAATGAAATCCGTAGAATCGGATTCATTAGATTCATCCAAAGCCACATCTAATATTGTTAAAAGAACTGGACAACTGAAATACTAGACTAAATACCAAGGGACCGAAAAAGACCCGAAAGAAGACCTCAGGAGAGATAGGTAAATGAAATCCGTAGAATCGGAAATGACACGAAAAAGAATAGTTCAAGACCGAGATTTGCCAGAGAGACTTAAAGAGGCTTTCTATTGGCAGTGGATTTCGAATGGTTGTTGTTGATGATGATGGTTACATACACTGAGTGAATTATGACCACTTACCTAATATTTCATAGATCTTCCTTTCACCCTCGATACAGTAGCTTTCCTGCGTGGCATGTATTCAATAAGACGTCGGAATCTATAAGGAGATATGGCCAACAAAGCTACGCGTAATGCGGCCTTCAATGCAGCTATGGAAGTAATTCGTCTATCCAGACGCCTGATATGCCGTTTCATAGTGTCCCACAGGTGCTCTATCGGATTGATATCGGGGAGTTCGGAATCCAATCGATATGCTGGAAGTCTGAACTGCCTGACCCAAACCATTCCTGCACAACATTGGGCCTGTGGCTTGGTACATTGTCATCTTGGAAAACAACGTCGCCATTCCAGAAAAAGTGCAACATTACTGACTACACAGAGTCAGAAAGCAATTCACGATAGAGGGCACTAGCCATACGTTGTTCCGCATACATCAGGGATCGACGTTGCTGCCAGGTAAACATGCCCCACACCATACAACCGACTCAACAGGCTTGTGCTGTCGAGACCATGCAGGATGGATTGAGTGCCTCGTATTGTTTGCGACAAATACATACACGACCATGCATGGAGTGGAGTAGAAAAAGCGACTCTCAGACTAGCACACTTTTTACCAGTCATCCGACATCCAACTAGCATGATCTTTGCATCAGGTGAGTCTTTTACGCAGATGAACCGTGGTTAGGAGAGGATATCGTCTGGGTCTTCTGCAGTTATAGCTCATACGTGCAAACGTGCGACCCATAGTCATGACCAATACTGTTTCGGCTTGACCTCTCTTGTATTGGGTAGTCAACTGTTGAACAGTGCTGTGTCGTTGGACTGTACGGGTTGCCAGACCCGGCACTTACCTGTCACATCAAGCTTTCGCGGTCATGTGCAGTTTTGTCTCCGAGCCATTGTTTGGCCATTTCTACGCCAGTCCTGATACACTTTAACTACGGCGGCTCGCGAACAACCCACCAGTTCAACCGTTTGGGAAATTGAGGCCCCAGCTCTCCGAGCTCACACAATATATCTTTTCTCAAAGTCCGATATATATCCTTCAGTCTGGCCATCACCCTCCAAATTTTACTACCTACTGCTTCACTCACACCTTATACATGCTATGTCGGTCGACTAATCGCGCCATCTCGGAAATCACGTGGTGAACGGGCCGCATCTGCTTTTGATAGGGGTGGTCAAAATTCAGTGATCACTCAGTGTATGCCATTTAAAAACATTATATACGATAAATTGTTGAATGGAAAATATTTCTTACTATAAATTTTGAAGATGACAATCCTATTTTTTGTGTAAATGTGACAAGGATGGTAAATCAAATAATATCTGAAAACTTGAAAATTTCTTCGTCCTGGAACGGGACTCGAACTCGCGTCTCCCAGATAGCGCCCGGTTGTGCTAACCACTATACCACCCAGAACGACCAAGTCTCAAGTTTCCGATTAATTTGAATATAACCATCGCAGGATTCGCTAGTCGAAGCAACCGGCATTCATGTTTAGCGAGTCTGGAGGTTAAGACTCCTATCCCGTGATTGTCCGGAGGAGCAGACAAATCATGAAAGAAATATCGAATTACAGCAAATTTTGAAGATGACAATCCGATTTTTGGTGTGAATGTGACAAGGATGGTAAGTGAGGTAACTTCCGAAAACTTGAAAATTTCATCGTACTTGAAAATTTCATGGGTAGTGGTTGGCATACCCGGGCGGTATCTGGGAGACGCGGATTCGAGTCTCGCTCCAGGACGATGAAATTTTCAAGTTTCCGGATATCTGACTTACCATCCTTGTCACATTTATACCAAAAATCGGATTGTCATCTTCAAAATTTGTATTATCTGGTGTAATCCCGTATTTCTTTCATGATATTTCTTACTGTTCGGTGTTTTCAATGTAACTGGGGTCCTGAATTTCCGTTACACCAAATGCCCTCTGCCGAAATTGAAGTACACAATCTGCAAACTGATTGAAGGATTTGTTCTACAGAAGGCTTTAGAAATAGTGTCCGAAAGAATAATTAATAAATTTCTAAAAGAATCACTTTATACAATTTGACTCCTTGAAAATATTTCTCGATTCAGTTGTCTCCAAAGACTGGTTGTTACGATATCTACGGGCATGATTTTCAAAAGAAAGTAAGGAATTGTCATTATAAATCAAAAATGACAACTCAACACAAAAGATCCTTTCACAATTACCGCTCTCTCTTCAGGGGAGAAATCGTCTTGTGAAATTGCCATTTTCTTAGAAGATAGGGTTATTCCTTTCATCTCTAGAATTACGAGAATATCAATTCGGTCGACTAATAGCGCCGTCTCGGAAATCACGCGGTCAACGCTCAGCATACACTCTTGATAGGATGGTAATTATTCAGTGTTCACTCGGTGTACAACGGCCGTTCGATAAAAGCTGAGAGTAAAATCACACAAAATGAAGAAATATAGGTATAGCAAAATATATGTTATTCTTTCTCAAAGTATCTTCTCTCGGAGGTCCCATCGTTCAGTCCACTTTTCAAAGCATGTGGCGAAGGCTTTTTGTATAAGCTCCTTTAGTGACCCCTGTACTTAGAGGCGTAACTACGCATTTCTGTGTCCGGGACAAACCCCAAAATATTGCGCCCCCCCTGCTTTTTTTGTTCCGTTATTGTTTCAGGGTTTAACGACCATAGTGAGCAACTCCAAGGGCCTTAAGCAGTCTCTTGTCCCTAATTTAGGGCTCCTGGTTCCAGGGGCTGTAAGTTAGGGACGTGTAACTAGGGTCCCTAAATCAAAGAAGGTTAGCTGTAACCGTGCTTCCTGGTTCGAATCCCGTATGAGGTATGGATGGCATGTTTATCCTACGGCACTGGCTCTCTACCTTCACTTGTGCAACTGGCCTGAAATCAGGGACAAGCGACTCCCACGCAGTGAGTTGTTCGCCGTTGTCGTTAAACTCCTATGCATAAAAACCGATAGACTGTTTGTGCAACTTTTATCAAACATCGGTACAACACCAAACGGACCGAATGCAGCTTGTTGTGTCTTGGAACTGTAATAATGATAGAATTACCCCGGAAATCTTCTACAACGTGAATGATATTCTTATCTTGCGATGTATGTACCAGCGCGCCTTCATTTCGGAATCTGCGCAACTAACAACCGTGAACATTTTAAAAAAGAAATGTGAATTAGCTGCCAAGGTTACCGAAACCGGCAAAACATATTATAAGCAATTTCTGTAAATGGGCAAATGACAAAGTATGGCGCAAAAAACTGTACTGCAAACTGGTACGAAGGTTTCAATACCAATACTAAACAGATTATATGCAGAGATTTTTGCGCCAGCCCTTGAGCCGCGTCCGGTGCAGCCTGTCCCGCTCTAGTTACGCCCCTCCCTGTACAACTTGAATAACGTCAGCATCTGTGTTGAATTTTGCGCCACGGGAACTTCTCCTTCATTGTTGGAAACAACCAGAAATCGCACGAGGACACGCTGTGGCATGATTTCAATCCTGCGTTTCGTAAGAAACTGTGTAACGTACCAGGAGATGTGACGTACCTGCCCGAAGGACGCACACGACATAAAGGCAGATAGGAATCAGAATAAAATGTCCGCGTAGCTCAATTGGTAGAGTGACTTGTTCCGGAATGAGGGGATCCGGGTTCGAATCCCGGCGTAGACCAAAAATGACGGAGAAATTTACTTCGTTATAATGGCGCCCGAACTATCCGGATGACCCGACCGTTCAAAATCTCGCATTGGTGTGATGTTATTTCCACACCGCGAGATAGGAAAAATAAGAGAATCCTTTCTCCAGCACTTCGAAAAAAAAAATAATAAGAGGGAGATGATGTAACGTACCAGGAGATGTGACGTACCTGCCCGAAGGACGCACACGACATAAAGGCAGATATCAATCAGAATAAAATGTCCGCGTAGCTCAATTGATAGAGTGACTTGTTCCGGAATGAGGGGATCCGGGTTCGAATCCCGGCGTAGACCAAAAATGACGGAGAAATTTACTTCGTTATAACTGTTGAACACACACAGCAACATGCGGGCGGGCGTTATCATGGTGTAGGGTCCACTTGTACAACAGTTCCGATCGCTTAATCGATAAGTTTCGACGCAGACGCTTCAAGACTGCAATGTAATACTCAGCATTGACAGTAATATGTGAAGGAACGGTATGCAGGTAGATTACACCTTTACGATCAAAGAAACTTTTTCGGAGAAGGCGAGCCTGTGTGTTTCCAGACACGCACGCTTTGTGGGCGGAGGATCGTAATAGTGAACCCATATTTCATCGCTGGTTATTACTGTGTTTAGAAAGTTTAGGTCCTTTGCAATCGTTTGTTTCCACTCATGACATACCTGATCTCTGGCTCACAGTTGTTCTCTCGTCAGATGATGAGGTACCCATCTGGAACACACAGAACGCAGCAATAATTTGTTGCGTTGAATGCGGAATGCCGACGTTTTTGATATATCAGTAGACGCCGCTATGTCTTCACATGTCATTCATCGATCTTCTTGCAGGATTTCTCAAACAGTGTATAATGAATTCAGTTTTCACTACTAATTATAATGAATTCAGCTTCTTCTAAGCTAAAGCTTCTTCTAATGCTTGTTGTTTGTTAATTATATCATGAATAAACTTTCCTGCTAGTAGTGTAGTAATAATAAGGAACAAGCTTTTAACTGCTAGTAATGTTGTAGTAGTAATTAAGATGAATAAAGTCTTATGCTGGTTGTTAATAATAATCAACTAATGAAATTAAGCTAACAGCCAGACAGAGATCTGACAAAACTATGAACTGAGAAAGACGTACTTACTAAGACAATCTTTTATTTGGTAAACTTCTGGCTCTCACATAAACGAAGATCTCTTTACACACGAAGCAAAGCTCTCACGCACATAAACAACCGCTCTCTCTATACAACAACAGCTCTCTGACACATAAACAACAGCTCACTTCGTACAACAACAGCTCTCCTCCACATAAACAAACTCTCTCTGTACAACAACAGCTCTTTTTACGCACATCAACAAAAAGCTCTCTCTACGTATCGTTGAACGAGCCTATTTATACTGGCTACCACCACGTTATGACTTACACTCATTGCCAGATCTCATTCAGCGGGAGAAATAACATCTCGTTCAATAAGAAGATAATTTACATAGTAAAATAAAATAACCAGAGATAGTAAAAATCAAAAGGAAAGTGAATCTAGAGTATACGTTACAAGTGTTAACAATACGCTCCGTAACAACACTTTCAGGTCGACCAGGCCTAGGAGCGAGTTCTGCAGACAAACGCCCTTTTTAGAAATCATGGTGCCATCTAAAATTCGTTGACTCACCCAAAACACTTATCTTTGTCAGCTTCTTTCATTAAATCAGCTGTTTCTAGAGCAGTTTTACCCAAACGATAGCAAAGTTTTATCACACAACGCATTTCATTTCTTAACACTGAATCACTCACCTCCTTAGCTGCAGGGCGAAATGTAGACGTACCTAAAGCAACTGCGCAATAACAAAACCAGAATCGTCTGCCACGCCTCATAAATGATACCATAGGCACCTCCTTAATTCAGTTAGTCGTCTACGTGGTACTTTCCCCTTCGAACTCTTGCCATCTCAAAAAAAAATACCCTCAGTTTTTTTGGAACTGCCATTTTATATCGTCATGATACAAGTGAACTAAATCAGTTGGCAATGCACTGGGAATTCTGCGAGATGAACTGGACAACTGAAATACTAGACTACGTATCATGATTTAAGAAAAAGTCAAGAAGATGACCACTTTAGAGGTGCACAGATAAAATTCGTAAACAGATGGGTATGACATGAAAGCTCAAGAATTAGAGCTGTGGAAGAAACTTAGAAAGCCATTCATCCAGCAGCAGATTGAGACTAGATGACGATGATTTTATAGACTTGTCTTGCTGTGGTCTTTGAATTACAAATTGATTAAAGTTATTTTTCTCCTTTATACTAAAAATGTTGTTGCTTGTATATGGTGGGCGTTACTTTGTTGAAAAAAAAACTTTTGAGTGTGATTGGCATTCATTCTGAATACCTTTTTCCAAGCGCAAACGAGCTGGAAATTAATGCAACTCATTGACATCTTTAGCAAAGAAACATGAATCAGTGATGTTGAAATTGCAAATAGGATGCGTGAAAGCACCTTTCTTCGTAGTTATTCAAACAAGAAAACTTTATATACATAAAAACATCCACCACTGACGGATGTAGCTTTTCTCTTCCAACTTAAAAATAAACATTACCTCTATGTTATTTCTAAAATCAAACCTCAACTAAAGTACAGATCTGAAATACTTTTTTTTTTGAGGCACAACGCTTCTTTCTAAAAGCTGCATTCGTTAAACAAAATGAAAAAATTTCAAAGGCTTCTTGTGATACAAACAGTAACATTTCTTCCTCGGGAATGAATTTCCTTAACGCCTAGGCAAACAAATCTGCCAGGAATTCAAGAATAAGTATTCTCCGAGGATATTTCTTTTTCTAACCTACTTTCGGGTATTTCAAGTCAACTTTTCTGCAATAACGAAACACTGGTTTTCGAACTTTTTGTTCATGTTGTCGCTTTAGGAACCAGCGAAAAGAGGTGTTCAAGCTGTACTTCGAATCCGCATTTTCCTCGAGGGAAACATGTAAGGCAACTGAACAGATTCTCTGCGGGCAAGAAGGGTAAGTCGTGTATTTTCAAAATACCTCTCGGGGAACTCCCAGAATAACAAAAATAAATAAATAAATAACTTATTGACATATTGGATAGTCTGAGCACAATGTGTTATAAAGTGGATAGCTGTGTCACATTTACGTTTTTCAAAACCTAGTGACGTATGAAAAATACTGTTACAAAGCCGAAAACAGTTTTTTTTTAATATTGCAAAGCGTCTTCGTTAATATGATAAGTAGCATATACTTGTTGATGTTTTTATCATGGTGGCCTCTTAAAGCTCCTGTACTTTTGTTGAAAGCCATTTCTTCAGTATTTATGAAATAAAATATACGCTGACAGCATGATTGGAGTAATTCGTTTTATCCCGAATCAAAGAAATGTTTCCACTATTTAAGTCCGCTTTCATCAGTCACCTTGTGATGTGTTCCTCTCATTTAACTTTTCTTTTTAGTTTCTGTGTTCTTACATAAGTTTGGTTTCTTCTCGTTAAATGTTTTCTGACTTAGCGACACATTATTTCGTCCGACGTGTTTTCTAAATGTTTACATCCTCACAGTGAATCAAAGTTCAATGAAAAGTAAATAAAATGAGAGTGAGTGTGCTAAATGTTGGGTGAAAAGCAAAAAGAAGTAAGAAATACGATGATATTGCGTGAGTAGATTTATGTAGATTACGATTCTTTAGAGCCTGCAAGAGTTGTTAAATGTGAGAGTTAATAGTTCAAACTGCTCAATTTATATCAAAGTCTTCGTATTTGTAAATTATCTTCAACGTGTTCGTCTTGACGCTCCTATCTCATGACACTAACTGGCTATTGAATTGTAAGTACAATTTCTGTTGATTTGTAGATCCCAGTCGTTTACTCTCTTGTTTTAATTCATAGCCTAGTGTGTTTACTTTAAAGTGTTTGATGAAGGACTTTGCACATGTTTAGATAACAAAATGATTTTGCAGCTTTTGCGATACGAATCAAAACAAAAACTTCACCGAACAAATTTAAGTCACGAGCTAACTTTAAACCTTTGAACTTACCACAATTTATTAGCGACACATGTTCTTCCAGACACACAAACCCAGAATTTTTTTACATGTCTAATAGGCTTCAGCATGAGTTCCACTGGTGGCGTGGCAAATGTCTGACCGGTATTCTACCTCAGCCCACGTGTTGAGAAACATTTGTAATGCCACGTTGTTGATTACAGTAAAATTTCTGTCGCATACGTTTTCCAGATTATGCACCGGTATAGCGTACACTTGGTCCTCAACAAACCTCCACAGGAAAACGTCAGCTGGAGTTAGGTCTGGTGATCTGGGGGATGGGGCATACAATGAATTTTGATCCTCTTCTAATCCATCCCATAGTGTAGTGGTCAAGGATGTGTGGACATCATTACCAAAGTGCGGGGGAGCCCCATCTTGTTGGAAAATCATTCGTTCAGGCAGCTGAGGCACAGCATATTTCTGTAGCATATTCAGGTACGTTAGTCCAGTTACCGTGGCCTTCGCGAAAATAAGGAACCTATGATTTTGTCCTTAATGATCCTACACCAAACATTGCATTTTGGAGAATCCCGTTCGTATTCATGAACAACGTACGAGTGTTTGGACCCCCAGATGCGGCAGTTATGTCTATTTACTTTTCCAGACACGTGAATGTTGACTCGCTTGAAAAGCATACGTTGTCTAGGAATGTATCGTCGGCATCAATTTTGGCCAACATTGTCTCTACAAATTTTTTCCGTGCCATCCTGTCACGCGGCGTAACTTGCTGATGCAGTTGAATCTTGTACACATCTAAAGGCAGCCTTCTGTGGAGTACCCGGTGAACTGTTATTGGTGGAACATCTAGCTGTACACTAGACTCTGGGATGGATTTCCTCGGGGTTCCTGAAATGACTTCCGAATCCGTTCAACGTTTTCCTCAAACACCGTTCGTATAGTACAGGGTGTCCGAGAATTACTGGACACATTACAAAATTATGTACAAAAAAATGTACGAGCATTGTTTGTTTCTCTATGTCACGTATTACTAACATGGTTTCTATATTTTTGTTTTCCAGAATTGTTTTTCCCAGAATCCAATAGATTTCGCTAGGTGTGGCCTGATGAGGAATGTATGAGAAATGCGCAATCAGTAGTCATGTCGTCCGTACAGTAGAAGGCGATGTGTGTGTGATATGGATTGCGGAATTAAAGTCTGTCATTAAAGTTAAAAGACGGTACCGTTCAGAGTATGGTTGTAATCCTCCGTCAACGAATTGAATTAAGCGGTGGAAGAAACAGTTTAAAGAAGCTGGCAATGTAGAACATCGTGGAGGAGCCGGTAGGCCTAGCATCAGCGGTGAGATGGTTGATCAAGTTAATGAAAGTTTCCGATGAAGCCCCAGGAAATCCGTTCGTAAAGGAAGCCAAGAACTGTGCATTCCAAAATCGACAGTTCACGATATCTTGCACAAGAAATTAAAGTTTCATGCTTACAAAATTCAAATAGTGCAAAAGATGTATGTAAATGATCACACTCTGCGATACGATTTCGCTGTGGATATCCTGAATCGAGTGGAAAACGACGAAAACTTTCTCAGTAGTGTAACTTTTAGTGATGAATCCACATTTCATGTATCAGGTATTGTGAATCGTCGCAAGTGAAGGATATGGGGCAGTTAACCGCCTCATGCTGCTATTGAACTGGAACGTGATTTTCCAAAACTTAATGTGTGGTGCGCCCTATCAAAAAGAGAAGGGATTCGCCCTTTCTTCTTCAGCGAAAAAACCATAAATGGTGACATTTACTTGAATATGCTAGAAGATTTCGCTATACCCTAGATCAAAAGATAGGACAACGTCGTTTTCCAACAAGACGACGTGCCTCCGCACTGGTCAACGTGTGTACGTAAGTGCACGTTGACCAATGTGCCAAGCCACAGGCTCAAATTAGGGATCATTAGGTTTTGCGGAGGAACGTTGATGGAGGGCAGGCGTACTACCATGCCTCGTCCAGATCTCGGGCCTGCTTGGACGAACGGTCAGAGACCAGAGCTTACTCATTTGAAGCATAAAAGGGGACAATGGATAAAATTCCAGGAATTATTATGTACTCCTTCCCTTCAGGATACATACCCATTCCATTACTCCTCTTTCTCTCTCTGCAATCATCGCGCAGAAATCCACTTAATGATTTACGTCAAACCCACCCATCCTTCTTTTGCCTAGGTTTCGGTCGGCAGTTTTCAATTCGGCTGACGAGATACTCCCTTTGGAGTCGGTGGCAGAGAGAGATTGTTGAACATTTGCTGTACTCCCTGCCCACTACATTTCTATCAACATTCTTCCAGTAGCACAATGAAATTCCCTTGCACTGTTGCAATTTCATCCTGCATGCTCACATTTCTATATCTTCATTCGCAGGTTATGCGCAGTAGATTTTCTCTGCCTCGTTACATATGGAATATCATTCATTTTGTTACTTTCCTTGTTAGAAGTGATCATCTTAGCAAATGAAGATATAGAAATGTGAGCATGCAGGACGAAATTGCAACAGTGCAAGAGAATTTCAATGTGCTACTGGAAGAATGTTGATAGGAATGTAGTGGGCAGGGAGTACTATGATAGAAATGTAGTGGGCACGGAGTAAATGTACTGGCGAAACTATGGAGACTTCATTAATTTTATATATATTTAAGACTACGCACTTATGATGTTGAGATAGAATAAATTATCAGCTTTTATTCACAATTAAATATTTATTTAACATGAACTACATATAGTTTTGCAGAGCGTTTGGCTCGGCATTATCAGGATATTTGTCCTGGTCACGACATTTTGTACGCTTTGCAAAACTATGGTCAATGTTAAATAAACATTTAATTGGGAATAAACGTTGATAATTTATCCTATTCTAACTACATTAATTTTTTTCACTAAAAACGAGCAAATTAATCTTTGAATTAACATTATGCCGAACAAAAGTTCCTGCTTGCTCATTAGATCCGTGATCTCTATAAATAGAGTAATTCGGATAAATATTTTGCTTCGGCGTTCTTTAATTCTTGCCTAAGCCTTTGTGCAAAGACAAATTTTTCAGCGACCAACAAAGGTCCTATCAAACTTCTGTTCTGTAACTATCATGAACTCTTCTCGAACACTGGAGGCATAGAAAACTATTTTAAAGTGAAGCAGTGACTTTGCTGAAAAAACTATTTTGAAAGATAACACATGCTGAAATTTTCCCCTGAAAACTAACGAAGCAGGCTGAAGTATTAAAAAGGCTTAACAACGATAAGCATAGAAAAGGGAGGGAGGTGAATGAAGGAACATATAAGTAGGGAAACAGCAAATGCTCACAAGTGATGTAATACTTGGTTTCCAATGTCTCTTGAAAAGTAAACTGTTACAAGCTGAAGTTATCTTAACTGGACCATGTAAAACGTTTCAAGCAGAGATTTTGAAATACCCACAATCGTATCAGAATAATATGACCACCTACCTAATAATGGGAATAACAACCCTTGGCCCAGATGACATCGGCGAGACGGCGTGGCATGGACGCAGTGAGGCCCTGGAAGGTTGCCCGAGGCACACGTGCCCATTTGGACTGCAGCAGGGCACGGAGGTCCCGGAGACGACTGGTTGTGGGACGGCAGATTGAACCTGTCAATCCAAATAGTCCCACAAGTGCTCTATGAGATTCAGGTCGGGCGATTTCGCCGACCAAGGGAGAATGAAGATAACGCTGTCGTGTTCCTGGAACCAGTAACGCACCCCCTCAGCGACGTGGCACGGTGCATTGTCCTGTTGGTGGACACCATCACCACCAAGGTAAACGTCCAGCGTGAAGGGATGCATGTGGTCAGCGAGTGTGGACAGGTAGCCATTGGCGTTCAGGGACCCAACTAGTGGGGCCAGCGGTCTCATCTCATACCAGGAAAATATCTCCCAGGTATGCACACTGCTACCGCATGCCTCTACGTGACCGACAAGCGTCTCTGGGTGTTGGTTCTCGTGTGTCTGACGCCATATCCGCCACTGCCCGTCACTTCTGCTGAGTAGAAACCTCGATTCGTCGGAGAAGGCAACCTTTTCCCACTCTTCCACTGTCCAATGACGGTAGTCCCATGCGAATTGCAGGCGTTTGCCGATGGACTTGAGTTAACATGAGCGCCTTGAGGCAGCGTCAACTCCGGAGACTCCATTCATAACAGGGTTAGCTCTACTGTTTTGGAGACACGTACCTGGATACCCAACCGTTCATTTAGGTAGTCAGTTGCTGCACTGTTGTGTGTCGATTGCCCTTTACCAGTCGACGGGGGTGATGTTCTCCTCTGGGTTCAATGGCTTTTGGGGCTCCCCAGTTATGACGTCACGAGGTACTCGGTGCGCCAGCGGTCCATTCTTGGTACACCCTTACTACAGCACCTCGCGAACAGCCCATGGAGTCTGCTGTTTCTGAGATACTTCCGCCCTCGGACCGGTAGTCGGTGATCATTCCCTTTTGCAAGTCCGTCAAATCACTACCTCTGCCCATTGTACTCACGTTACGCACTATGGCTCATCTGTCCTAGCCGGCATCTTATACTAGTATCTCCGTGTGGTCGACCTTGTAAAGAGCAATCTGTGACGCGCATGGGCGGTTACACCATGATTCCTGGGGTACTCATATCATACAGCTACGACCGTGTACTGTAGATTCCTGAGGTGGTCATATTATTCTGATACGACCATGTACTGTACATTCTTGAGGTGGTCATATTATTCTGATACGACCGTGTGCTGTAGATTCTTGGGTTGGTCATATTATTCTGACACGACCGTGTGCTGTAGATTCTTGGGTTGGTCATATTATTCTGACACGAACGTGTACTGTAGATTCCTGAGATGGTCATATTATTCTGATACGACCGTGTACTGTCGATTCCTGGGGTGGTCATATTATTCTGATACGACCGTGTACTGTCGATTCCTGGGGTGGTCATATTATTCTAATACGACCGTGTACTGTGGATTCCTGAGGTGGTCATATTATTCTGATACGACCGTGTGCTGTAGATTCCTGGGGTGGTCATATTATTGTGACACGACCGTGTCCTGTAGATTCCTAGAGTGGTCATATTATTATGATACGACGGTGTACTCTAGATTCCTGGGGTGTTCATATTATTCTGACACGACCGTGTACTGTAGATTCCTGGGGTGTTCATATTATTCTGACACGACCGTGTACTGTAGATTCCTGGGGTAGTCATATTATTCTGATACGACCGTGTACTGTAGATTCCTGAGATAGTCATATTTTTCTTATACGACCGTGCGCTGTAGATTCCTGGGGTGGTCATATTATTTTGACACGACCGTGTACTGTAGATTCCTGAGATGGTCATATTATTCTGACACGACCGTGTACTGTAGATTCCTGGGGTGGTCATATTATTCTGACACGACCGTGTACTGTAGATTTCTGGGGTGGTGATATTATTCTGATACGACCGTGTACTGTAGATTCCTGAGGTAGTCATATTATTCTGATACGACCGTGTGCTGTAGATTCCTGGGGTGGTCATATTATTCTGATACGACCGTGTACTGTAGATTCCTGAGGTAGTCATATTATTCTGATACGACCGTGTACTGTAGATTCCTGTGGTCGTCATATTATTCTGACACGACCGTGTACTGTGGATTCCTGGGATGGTGGTGTTATTCTGATACGAGCGTGTACTGAAGATTCCTGGGGTGGTCATAATATTCTTACACGACCGTGTACTGTAGATTCCCGGGGTGTTCCTATTATTCTGATACGACCGTGTACTGTAGATTCCTGGGGTGGTCATATTATTCTGATACGACCGTGTACTGTAGATTACTGAGCTGGTCATATTATTCTGACACGACCGTGTGCTGTAGATTCTTGGGTTGGTCATATTATTCTGACACGACCGTGTACTGTAGATTCCCGGGGTGTTCCTATTATTCTGATACGACCGTGTACTGTAGATTCCTGAGGTAGTCACATTATTCTGATACGACCGTGTACTGCAGGTGCAATGCAAATGTACCTTGTTGATACGTTCAGTGCGTATAGATTTAGCTTTCTTCTGATCAGAACTACAGTACAAGACAAACAAGCTGGTAAAATTAAATTTGTTTTGTTAGAGACATCTGAAATCGAACCTTTAAAAAGAAGACTTAATAGCACAACATGGGAAAGACGGAACGAATGGAATTTTTTCTCTCGTAAGACAAATTATTCTTTGAGTCTTCATACCAAACAACGAAACTCATTCGCTCGGCTTTGTCTTCGCCATTATCTTCAGTAACAGCATAATAAAGCCACGTCTCCCTCGGCAGACTTTTTTTCAGTCCACTTTTGAGTCTGCATAACGATCTGACTCCTGTTACTGCATTAATAAAATGTTGTTTCTGACTGCCTACTAATAGGGACGTTTCCTCTCCCAGACCTCAAAGCTTCTGCAAGTAACTGCCGTGTAATGATCTGTTACAATAAAACATTTCATATAGATAGAAGAGAAATGGCGGATGTATTTCAAAAATAGGCAACAGTTAAGCGTTTAAAGTAACAGTAACATTAATTTTTTTCCGTATGTAGGAAAGAAAATGAAGATAAGGTATGTCTCAGATTTCGACAGTGACGTTTCAGCTTAAAATAGTTTAACGTAACCCTTTTTCGTGTGCGGGATTGGTGTTATGTCTAAAACTATGGCTAAGGAAATGTTGAACTAAATGAGAATACGACGCAGTAGTTGCACGGAATAGCTCCAAGTTTTTACGGTCAGACGAAACATGTGCAGAAGTCAAACTTACCATTACATTTTTGGTCCAGCAATATTTGATGAAATCCAAAATATAGCACTGCGAGTTTTACATATCTGTCGTATAATCTATCTTAACAATGATCGAGCATCTCCACACACACACACACACACACGCACGCACGCACGCACACACACTAAGCAACTGCTGTATCTTCCTATTTATCTATCGTTCTTATCACATTCACATGTCACCCTCTCTGACCTCAAAAGTGTTGCCGACCTCATTCACGTGGGAGAGAAGAAATTACGTTAAGTTTGGAAAGTGCAAAAGAGAACAAACTCAAATTTACATAGGAAAAGGAAATAAAAACGAAAGTTAAATTAGAATATACGTCACAATAACAGAGTTATTGATGAAGTAATATATAACGCCTGGGATCTCAGCTGCTTTTATTACGGATTTTTTCTGTCCAAAAGCTTTCACAAAATTCAGGGGACTTAGGTGTGAAATCGGAACTAGTTTTTTTCAGAGTTTACATGTCGAAGGGCGTTACATGTGAAATTATTGATCGGAATGATTTCAAAATTTGACACGAGAACGCTTGAAAAGATGGAATTTTGTGAGCTGGAAAAACAGGAATTGGATGCAAAGCCAGATTTCAGTGGGGATAAGCGGCTCTGTATTCACATTTAACAGAGAGCAGTTGCAGTCATAGGCGCTGTCGTCTATATATGTATATGGGGATGACAAGTACCCGTATTGCGACATGCCTGGATAGAAGCTGCTACAAAAGCAGGGATCTGCGGAATGAACGAGTAGTCAGAGTTTTAAAGCGCAATGGCCCTGCCACAAACAAGATCGTTCACATTTCGTAAAATTGTCTTAACAACACTGCGCAAGTTCAGAACTTTAAAAGCTTGGCAAATAACTGCAAATGGTTTACCTAAAACGATCCGAAGTTTGAAGAGACAGATTCTTTGCACGTCAAACCTGGAAGTTAACACAGCACGCCGACCGTGGAGAATGTAACAGCAGCGTTAGAGAAGATGTTAAATGCCGTGGGAAGCAGTAAGACACGGCTAACTTCTCGGTCTTTATGCAAGTCCTCAAACACGATCCACAAAGTTCTAAGAGGAATACTGCGCTGTTATCTTTACAAGAGTTCCCATGAAGAGCAGCTGCTTTCTCCTGATTGGGTTCTTCCTCAGATTGAATTTGACAACGAATGGCCATGGAACGTTTTCTGGACATACGAATCCCATTTCCATTAGCATGGTGCTGTGAAATAAAAACTTCAAACAACGTGCACGTTATTCCACTCTATTCCACGTGTCTCAATTTCGTGTGGTTTTACACCGCAATTCATCGCTGGACCTTTCTTTTTCGATGAACTCGGTCAAGCGAATCTCGTTACTTGCTCTTTCAATGGCCAGTGATATCCATCCCCTTTTGCAAACGAAGTGATTCCAACACTTCAACAGCGGCAGTGCCTGGATTCAACAATTTTTTATGCAGGATGGTGGTACTTCCCACATATTATCGCCTCTCAAGCCGTTGCTGCCAGTACATTTTGTCAACGGAAGAATAATCAGCTGCTACAACTTGGC
Organism: Macrothele yani; assembly: GCA_039090855.1. Lineage (NCBI taxonomy): Eukaryota > Metazoa > Arthropoda > Arachnida > Araneae > Macrothelidae > Macrothele > Macrothele yani. Next base: position 164,449,296 of record CM077010.1, on the reverse strand, counting down.
CAGCGCGCACAACGGATCTATACCCATGTGACTTTTGGGTTTGGAGATAAGTAGAGAAAGATCGTCTACTGTGTCACATCAACAAACTTGGCAAACCTCAAGGCAAGTAGCACTTGCCATATCCAAAACATGTTGTTGTTGTTTTTGCGCTCTTCTGCCCTTTGATGCCCTTGCATCAATAAACGTAAATTACCCGAAACAGTTCAAGTAAAACACTTCGATCTTTGATTGAGAGTGTAGATTTGCGATTTCAGCATTTTTAAGAAAACTGACGAAACCACGTTGAACAAATTGTGTAACCACAAAATGTGGCTTCTGGTGAAAATCTCCCAAATACGTGGAGGCAACGTAAATAGAAAATGTCATCTCTCTTTCTACGTTTCTCTGTAATTAACACACAGCAACCGAAAAATTGTGTTTCGACACCGCTGCAATCGAACCTCAGATCTCTCGATAACTAGCCGAGTGCTTTCACCTTACGGTACGGTGCCAACAATCCACGGCACTACGTGTGTTTATCTGTCAGCATCTGACTTCATAAATCCGTAGAGATGGGCTCAGCAACTGAGACGTCTCCATCTGGTGGGGCTTAACGGTACAAGCTATTTAATTATAGCTAATAAATACAAAGGGCGAGAGAAACGGTGAAAATCTTATAAATGCGTGTAGATAATGTAAATAGACAAAGTCATCGCTCTTTCCGCGTTTTTCTTTAATTAACACACAGCAGCCAAAAATTTTTATTCCAACACCGCTGGGATCGAACCCCAGATCTCTCGATAACTAGCCGAGTGCTTTCGCTTTTACAATTTTTCGGTTGCTGTTTGTTAATTAAAGTAAAATGTGGAAAAAGCGATAACTTTTTCTATTTATGTGGCTTCCGTATTGGAAGTTTTTCTGCCGTTTTTGTAATCTTGCTTTTCTTTTTCTCAAAGCGCCACTTATTTCCCTGGATGCGAATCTTGGAACCAAATTTTGTTTTTCCGTCAAACAAACTTCCATCGCATTAGGAGTCCTCATATCAAATTTAAAAGTCGTTCTAAGGAATACCTCCACCTATAGCGCCCTTGGAAAAGCGCACTTAATTGTGGATACCCCGAACTTTGATCTTATGCTAACCAGGGAAATGTAGGCAAATAGAATATTGAAACTGAATTTATGTGATAGTCTTCGTCCACGATGAACTGTGTCGTACTACAGACGTAAAGCACGTGTAAAGACGACAAATCCGCAGCGATACATTCTGTTTGTGTAGCTTAGTTGGGAGAGCAACTTACTTCGGAGTGAGGGGCGCGAGTTCGATCCGCGTCACGGACAAACTTGTGTTTTCACTGAATTTCAGCTCTCAATGACTTACCTACGAGACTTACAATCATGAGCTGGAATTGAAAAAATGAATGCTGGCTTGAGCTGCTTAATGAAAAGAAAGATGAGATCGATATTATTGCCCCATCCCCCCTCATGGACACACATATTGTCGTTTTCTGTAAGACTGCAATCCCTCTGCTTGACAAAGAATAAGCCACACAAGGAAGTATTTATGGGAGCGCCAAGGAAATTGGTCGCTATGTCGATAATTTGGTTACATAAATGATTACCTTTTCCACCAATCAGTTCATTAATGCCGCCCCGGTGGCGCAGTGGTCTAAGGCGTTGGCCTCTGATCATTCGTCCGAAAGGGGTCCGGGTTCGAATCCCGGTGAGGCATGGATGTTGTGTTTGTCTTACGGCACTGGCTCTCTCCCTTCCCTGGAACCAGTGACCCTAAATTAGGGACGGGCGACTGCTTATAGCCCATTGAGTTGCTCACGGTGGTCGTTAAAACCTCAAAAAAAAAAGAAGTTCATTAATAAATAAGGTAATGAAAAAACGGCTCGGCGAAGCTATGTTTAGTCGTCTTCACTTGGCGTGTAGATCTCCACATCGGAGTGACGTTATCGAGTGATCTCGGTGCCGAAAGCATGCATAAGGAATAATAATACATTCGTGACGTCATCGAGAATCTTCCCATTACACTGGCATCTTTATCAGAGGCTTCATAACAAGGTTACGCTACGGTAGTAGTAGTCCCGGCATCGCATCGCAGCGAAATCGCATCGGGATGTAACATATGTCAGAGGAAATGTTGGCGATAGTGGTTGGGGGAAAGTTACGTGCTTCGCCGTAGTCAGAATGCTGCATGCACGCAGGTGAACGTCTATAAACCTCATTCGCTACATTCGACGGCAAGGTAAAACAGCTCTATAACCCACAAAGGAAGATATTCAACGAGGTCTACTGGCAGCTATGAACATCACCTTATTCGGAATGTGTGACTGTGAATTGAAGATTGGCAAAGGCATGTTTACGCTCTCGCCAGCATTCCGATGACTTCCACCCGTCTTAGCACATCGTCGCGGAAGCTTGCAGTGGTGCCATGCCAGACATGCCTGACTGCACAAATGTAACCGTTTTGTATTCAGTGACGAGACCCGCTTCTGTCTCAGTATCGCCGATTAGAAGTCTGGGAGCGTTGTGGTCCCTGAGATGATCTTTCTGTCAACCGTAGGCATAGTTTGTGTTGCTGTTAGTTTCAATAGCCGTTCCTGCATAGTCTATATAATGACAGCATGACGTTACGTCGATGAGGTGCTGCAGCCCGTTTAGTTGCCGTGCGGCTGTGGTATCCCTTATGCCTAGTTTCAGCAAGACAACGCCCACCCACACACTGACAACATTATCAGTGAAGGTGTCCAGGTGCTTCTTTGGCAAACGCGATCCCCAGACTTCTTCCCGATATAGATCGAGTAGCACGCCATTGGCAGACGACTGAGCGCCTCTTCGTGGCCTCCTTACAATGCCAAAGAATTGTGGACACAGGTCAACAACGCATGACCAGCGATTGCTCACTACACCATCCGGAGAGTTTTCCACTCGATATCATGCCACATTGCCGGATGCATAGCCCAGCATGGAAGTCATGAGACATACTGACTCAGGCCACATTATACTGTCTCCACACCCATAGTATAACGGAGTAAATTTCTCCGTCATTTTTATCCGCGCCGGGGCTCGAACCCGGATCCCCTCATTCCGGAATAAGTCACTCTACCAATTGAGCTACGCGGACGTTTGTTCTGATTGCTATGTGCCTTTATGTCGTGTGCGTCCTGCTGGCAGGTACGTCACATCTCCCCCCCCCGAAAGAGGGCCGGGGCATGGCCCACGGGTCAGCCGTGACCATGAATCGCTGTAGGAAGCCTCCGCTGTAGAACGTGCACTTGAGAACTCTCAGTCAATCTGGTGTGTGGAATGCAACGTCACACACATTTATTTTTCGAAGCGCTGGAGAAGGGAGTCTCTTATTTTTCCTATCTCGCGGTGTGGAAATAACATCACACCATTGCGAGATTTTGAACGGTCGGGTCATCCGGATAGTTCGGGCGCCATTATAACGGAGTAAATTTCTCCGTCATTTTTATCCGCGCCGGGGCTCGAACCCGGATCCCCTCATTCCGGAATAAGTCACTCTACCAATTGAGCTACGCGGACGTTTGTTCTGATTGCTATGTGCCTTTATGTCGTGTGCGTCCTGCTGGCAGGTACGTCAAAATAGCATTCGTGTAATCCGTCAGAAATTAAAAAAAAACATCTTTCCAGCTACTTGTCTGCATGTGTCGTAAGTTTCCTCTCATTTTGTGCATTCCTTCATGGTGTGGCATATTCTCTATCGAGCAGTCTACTAGAAGAACTGCTATGGCTTCCATAGAATATCTGCATGCACCTATGATATTGAGCATAAATTAGGTTTTACACTTTTTGTGAAGTAAATATGCATTATGTATTACACGGTCGTACCAGAATAATATGACCAACCCCAGAACATAAGCGACCACGGCCGGCTAGGATAGATGAGCCATAGTGTGTTACGTGGGCATAATGGGCAGAGGTAGTGATTTGACGGACGTTCAAAAAAGGAATGATCACGCCGAGGGTGGAAGCATCTCAGAAACAGTAGACTTCTTGGGCTTTACGCGAGGTGCTGTAGTAAGGGTGTACCAAGAATTGACGGCTGGCACACCGAGTGTATCCCAACGTCATACCTGGGAATCCCCAAAGGCCATCGACCCCAGAGGAGAACGTCGCTTCCGTCGACTAGTAAAGGGCAATTGACGCGTAACAGTGCAGCAATTGACCACGCAAATAGACGATTGGGTCACCCAGGTACTTGTCACCGATAACGGTAAAGCGAATCCTGTTACGCATGTGTCTCCAGAGTCGACGCTACGTCAAGGCGCCCATGTTACCCCAAGTCCATCGGCAACAACGACTGAGGTTCACATGAGACTACCGTTATTGGTCATTGGACAGTGGAAGGGTGGGAAAAGGTTGCCTTCTCCAACGAATCGAGGTTTCTACTCCACAGAAGTGACAGGCGGTGGCTGATACTGCGTCAGACACACCAGAACCAACACTCGGACACGCTTGTCAGTCAAGTACAGTCCGGAGGTGGCAGTGTGCATGTCTGGGGGGACCTGGGACCGCTGTTACCACTAGATGGGTCCCTGAACGCCAATGGCTACTTGTTCATTCTCGCTGACACCATGCAACCCTTCGTGTTGGACGTTTACCCTGGTGGTGATAGTGTCTACCAACAGAAAGGCCAGCAGGCAGTGGAAACCTGTACACCTGCAATAAAACAAGCTCCCAAGTGGCTCAAAAAAACGTATGAAGAAAGAGGAGGAAAAAGCTCCTCCGCAAACCTGAAAGAACTTCCCACAAAGGAGCTCAAGTGCACCAAATTAGTTTACTTAATATTTTTAGAAAAAAATTAATTAATTACTAAAAAAAATATTTTCAAACCTACTACACTTTCCCGCTTCAATGTACTAATACAATACTACTGAATAAATCTATATTACTGCGATACTAAATTTATCAAAGGGTTGCATGAAGAGATTTTCATTATTCTGACAAGTGTTCTATGAAATTCTAAATTTATCTGTAACACTTTAAGCACCAAATAGAAGAATCGCATGTTGTGAACGATGACGTACAGTATATACTCGAATTTAACTTTCATTTTTAGTTTCTTTCTCTATGTGTAAATTTTGAATTCATTTTGTTTAAGCGTTTTATACTCTAACGTTATATTTTCTCACTCGCTGAATATATGTTGTCAACAGTCTCGAGGTGAGAGTGCGTGAGTGTATTTGTTGACAGATAAGAACGAGCAATATAATGTTGGAGCCAGCAGCGAAAAAGCGTATGAAGTGATGTAATGTGATAATCGTGGAAGTTGCATTATGCTGAAGCGGCGTTTAATTGAAGTCTGCGCGTTAGATTTATGTGTTGGAGTTTGTTAACCAAGTTTTCTGCTTACTAACTTACGTTAACTAACTTCAAGATGTTAGTGCTGTTATGAATGAAGTTATGTACGAGTAGTGCTTATGAGATATAGACAGAGTAAAAGGTCGAACTGTAAGTAACTCTTTCTTGAACTTTATTTGAGTGACTCTTGTTTCACTCAAAATGAGTAAATAAGAACGGACTATATGTAATGTTCAGTAAGGGATATATATACACGTTGCAAATAGTAAAGAACGCTACAGTGCAATTTACTACCCAGTTGATAAATCCCCAGTGTTACCTATATTCGTACCTAGAATTATGTAAGTATTATTGCCGTTATTAAATTGGTACACTTCTTAGCCTTTGATTGTCTTAGTAATGGGAACCTGTGGGTCGACCAATGAAAAACAGAAAATAAAACACTGATAATCATAATTATTTACACAAAATATCGAGTACAACTGTCTTACAGTTAGTTCTACGCATGTGTTTTCTTATCAGTTTCTGTTATTGCCGTTATTAAATTGGTACACTTCTTAGCTTTGATTGTCTTAGTAATGGGAACCTGTGGGTTGACCAATGAAAAACAGAAAATAAAACAGTGATAATCATAATTATTTACACAAAATATCGAGTACAACTGTCTTACAGTCAGTTCTACGCATGTGTTTGCTTATCAGTTTCTGTTATTGCCGTCATTAAATTGGTACACTTCTTAACCTTTGATTGTCTTAGTAATGGGCACCTGTGGATTGACCAATGAAAAACAGAAAATAAAACACTGATAATCATAATTATTTACACAAAATATCGAGTACAATTGTCTTACAGTCAGTTCTACGCATGTGTTTGCTTATCAGTTTCTGTTATTGCCGTTATTAAATTGGTACACTTCTTAGCCTTTGATTGTCTTAGTAATGGGAACCTGTGGGTTGACCAATGAAAAACTAAAAATAAAACACTGATAATCATAATTATTTACACAAAATATCGAATACAACTGTCTTACAGTCAGTTCTACGCATCTGTTTGCTTTTCAGTTCCCATTTTTGGTCAAAATGGACGTCTCACTTAGACTCTAACAAAGGAAATGAGAAACATACATGTCACGGCTGATGCCATTTAATCTCATCCGGATTTTGCTTCCTTTTTTTTTCCTCCGATGGAGTATTCACGCAGACCGGAAAAGCTATAGTGCCTAAAAGGAAACACCTGTGGTGTCTACCACTTCAGCAAGCAAAATAATATTCCACATGCTCAGCTCTTCAGTTTGAAGACAAATAACTTGTTAAAAAGGATGCTATATGCTATAAAATAACGAGTGAAAAACAAAACTAAAACTAGAAAACAATAATTTTCCCATTGTGGTTAATATACAAATAAATATTAGTCGTTCGTACACGGACGGGTGTTGTTTAAAACAGTTCAATGTTTACCACTGTTGCTTGAAATTATAATAATAACAATACTTTTATTGTTTTAGCTGTTATATCATGCCTTACATCAAGCTTATATTTACATTTGAGTGTAACAAAAGTAATTGTTATCACAGCCAGTGAAATCAGGGAAAGGTCTTTGGATGACCTGACTAAATCCCTGATCTTGATAGATACAAATTATGTCAAAATTGTGAAAGAGTTAAGGTAAATAGTAGGCAGGCCATGCAAAAGATCAGCAGTTGTTAGTATATATTAGTAGAAATTCGAAAGGGATTGAAAAGTAATATAGAAATTTGATACAAATTAAGCAAGTATGTTTTTAGTCATTTTTTTAAACAAGTTATAATTATTTTATTAATGTGTCTTAGTTCTTCAGGTAAAAGATTCCAAAAAGTTGGCCCCTGATAGTTCATATTATACTTCGTTTCATTTGTTGGGTTCTAGGCGAGCATGGCTTTATCTGAAATCCATTTCTAGTTTCATAATTATGGGTATCAAAATTAATATCTATGGTACCTACGAGTATGTTGATTGTTTAATCCTTTTAAACATATTTAATCCCAAAGCATATTGATATAGTTGTTTTATATTCAAAATGTTATGTTTATTAACATCTACTCGCATGTAATTATAAATATTTAGATAAGGTGTATTATTAGTATTAGAATTTCGTTTAAGGTTTAATAATCTAATAAACTTATTCTGGAGTACTTGGAGTTTCTTAATATTAGTTTGTGTTGTTTGTTCCCTATATATATATGTTTAAATATTATTGAATAGTGACAGTTTTGATATTGTTGCGTGCCCTGCAAAATTCAAGTCACTGAAAATTGTCTGCATTCTAAAGGAATTTGGTGTTTCTAAAGTTTGGCTGATTCTAAAGGAATTTGGTGTTCTTATTTCAAAACTGACTGTGATTATTTTCTGAAACCTAAGGGTGTTTTACAATATGGACGTGAAGATATGAAAAAATAGACTATTCACATGCACTCTGGTTATTTTATTACAGAAGCTGAAAAATATTTTCATGTACAAACAATGTTACAAAGAAACAATTTGAAATGCCATTTATCTTTACAATTCCTTATATCGTCTTTTTTGTCTTCAAAGCTTCGTTTGGTACAGTCTCTTCCACATACAGCTTGCAAGTCTTCGAGTCTTCTCTGTGCAGCATTCAACAGTAGTCTGTCATCATGTTGACGTTCCGAATGTTTTGGTGGATTTACAGAATGCCTTCTCATTTACAGAATGTCTTCCCCGTTCCTCACTGCAGACTCCAAGGTTTTCCAAGAAAATATTCAAGTGAGCGTTCAAAACGTTCACCTTCAAACTCATTGTACAACCTTATACCTTGAATTTTTCTAGCACGTTTTCTACTGGTTGCTTGTATCTGGGATTTCTGAAGCTCCTTAAGAACTTCATTACAAATTTCTTAAAAACATTTTAAGCCTCTCTTTCATAAGTTTCCAATTTTGTTTCAAACTCATTGTCTTTTAGGAGTTTCCGAATGTCTGGTCTGACAAAAATCGCTTCTCTCAGTTTGGCATCTTTTTACACAGAAACTTCAAACGCTCTCCTGCTTTTGGCAAAGCTTTTACAAGCTGCTTCATAAGTCCAAATTTGGAATAAAAATGAGGCAGGAAGAATTTTTGTGATCAACCAAACTTTCTCGGATGGCATTTTTGTGTTCTGGTTTTAAAGCGGCCCAGCTTGACCATTGTTTTTATCCATTTGACTTTTTGCAATGCGAACTAGATTTCATCGACCCCTAATGCCTTCTTTTCGTTGCAAACGTAACCCTCTTATAATAGATTCTCCAAATGATAGTACTTTCAGTAAACAAAGAAGCTAAAATTAAAATAATTGTCTTATACCTAAGAACAGGAGGATTAATAGATAGCGAAATTAGGTTTCTATTTTGCCAAAAAATTATATGTAATGGAATACTACATTCTCTTTAATGGCATAAAAACAACACACAGTTAAAGCCGAGCATTCGCCTCAATTAGGCGGCTTCATCTGGGCTAAATTATCAAAGCTTTCTTAGAAATAGAACTCAAGGCTTTGATAAGCTAGACACGGCTAGCTTATCAAAGCCTTCATTACTATTTTCTTTATTACCAGATAGCTTATCAAAGCCTTTATTACTGTTTCCTTTGTTATTAGCTAGCTTATCAAAGCCTTTATTACTGTTTTCTTTGTTACTAGCTAGCTTATCAAAGCCTTTATTACTATTTTTAAGAAGGCTTTGATAATCTAACCGGGACGAAGCCTCCCGGTGGAGCGCGAAAACTCAGCTTAAACTATTTGTTAGATTTACGCCATTATAGCTTATCAAATGTTGATTACTATTCCCAAGAAGGCTTTGATAACCTAGCCCAGACGACACTTCCCGATGCAGTGCGGAAGCTCGTCTGAAACTGTGTGTTATTTTTACGCCTTTCTAGCCTATCACAGCTTAATTATTATTCCCAAAATAGCTTTCATAATCTAGCCTAGATGACACCGCCCGATGGAACGCGAAAGCTTAGAATAAACTGTGTGCTAATTATATGCCATTAAAGGAAACGCTGTAATTTATAAATGGTGTAAAGTTTTTTGGTAAATGCGATAGAATTTTTCCCTATTTTTACTGAAATCAGCACCCAAAAATCTGTGAAAAAGTGTTAACAGTTTTCAGATCATTTTTCCATGACAGACCTGTGTATTTTATGAGCAAAGTGGAAGGGCAAAAACCAATCTATCCGATTGTTTTTAAAATAAATTGTGTAATATAAAAGAAATTATAACGTTTGCGATACGAGTTGGTCTCTTCTTTTAGCAATGCGTTCTTCTGTCCTTTATGTTTCATTGGCAAATCAGAAAGTAAACTAAATGAAGCAATGCGAAGCGTGAAAATGCTGACCTTTAACACAGCAGCAGCTACAGGTTGGACTGTATGTTCATCAGAGAGTGCACTGGTTGGACGAAGTGGGTAACAGTGGTGATCCGAATGGCAAACAAACACTGATAGGATTTGATTGCTACAGAAAGGCAATAAAAGATTCATGAAACGTTACTGCAACTGTGGAGGGAACTTCTACGTGCAACCCTGTTCCTCGCTCTCCGCGTTCGAAGTTTTATGTCGTCAGCCTCGGAAAAGAAAGCCAATCAAAACAAGCTAAGGGATATAAAGCAGGAATAAACGTAAGCCAGACGTCGAGAAAGCCGGGAAAAAACATAATTCCTTTAGATGACAAAATTGTAGCCTCTTACTGCCGCTGTTATTTGTGTGTATACCCTGCTAACATCAGAAACGCTGTCTGCATTCGAAATGCGATATTATCGGTAGCTTTTATCTTTTAAGAACTGGTATCCGTAATAAATCTTATCCAATGAAAGAAATGTCTGTTCATTAATTAAGCAAAAACGGATAGCAGTTTACTCTGTGCTTGTTACTATGTAATCGTAATGTTAAAGGGAGTCACATGACGTAACTTTGCAAAAGATATTTTTCCGAAAATAAAAAGGAAATCTCGCTTTCCGTAGTAGGTAGGGTAAACAGCGGCAATTTCATGTTAATTTCAGAAATTTCCATTTTGACCACAGAAAATTATCGCTTATGCTTATGAAACCCCATTGCCCCCATACGCAACACATTTGTGCATAGTACTAGCAGCTTGGAAAACAGTATGACTATGTTTATGTTCCGCAACACATCTTTCTGCATAATGTTTACCAGTCGTTATTCTATGATAACCTTGGTAACTTCGTGTTAATGCCTTGCTAAGTTCGTGAGTGTACAAGTTGTCCGTTTATGCGTACAACATTGCGTGAATGTAAAGAAATACAGAAATAATACTACACATGATATATTGCACAGTTTACCCTGGTCAAACATTAAAACAATACGTATTTTTATCTATAAACTGCTCTTTTTTTTTCATAAAGTGTCATTTTCACATTTGTGTTTCAATCATTATCACGCGCTTCCACAGGCGTCGCACATCAGCACATCTTCGTTTTCATCGTAAGAGTCTTGGCACTTCAGTTGGTAGCGTATTATGCAAAAGCTATATTGAACCCACTGAGCTCCACTTTTTTCTTTTTTTTTTTTTGACATCCTCGTTATAGTTGGTCCACAAAATTCGCAATCCCAATTAACGTCTTCTTTGGGCATGGGCCTATCGATCAGAACTGTGTTTATGAGCTATATTTCGTTACATTTCAATTACGTCAACTATTACGTATCACGAAGTTATCACCTGTAGGTGGTATATCAGTGATATCTTGGTTATTTCGTGACAGGCTAAAAATATTTAAAACCTGGAACTGAAGTGTCGATTTGACCGCCCCAGTGGCGCAGTGGTCCAGGCGATGGCTTCTGATCATTCGTACGAGATGGCTCCCGGTTCGAATCCCGGTAAGGCATGGATGTTGTGTTTGTCTTACGGCGCTGGCTCTCTCCCTTCCCTGGAACCAGTGGCCCTAAATTAACGACGGGCGACCGCTTATAGTCCACTGAGTTGCTCACGGTGGTTGTTAAACCTCCATTAAAAAAAATGTGTCTATTTGAATCTCAACTACCATGGTTATGGGGGGAAATATTACTGAAATCAACATTAATGTCTGAAACAATTAACTCCCGAAAGCTCAGAATTATTCGTCCGTTATATTTCCTCAGCCCAAATCTGAAGTTCAGTTTATCCCATAATGCTTCTATAGAATCGAGATCGGGAGTTTAAGCTGGCCATTTCAAATTCTGTACACCCATATTCTCAAACCATGTCGAAATGAAGTGTGTTTTATAGCACGACATTGCTAAAACAAGTGTGGCATGTTTCTGTAAAACTGGTAAAGTGTAGGTAGTGCGGCGTTGTCTAGAATGCCCCGATACTTCGCGGTGTTCATGTTTCTATTCACAACCACCAACGGTCTGAGTCCATGCCACGAGAAACATCCCCGGAACATGACACAGGCACCAAAACATTTAACAGTTGGAATGACACATTCTGGCAGATGCCGTTCAACTGGGATACGCTACATCCAGCGACTACCATCGGCTTTAGAAACGATGTAGTGTGACTGGTCATTCAATAACACTCGTTTCCTTTGGTCTAGAGTCCATGGACGACTTGCTTTGCCCCAAATTGCCCTTTCCCGCATTCGTATGAGATATTAAAGTCTTGTATCCAGTAGCTCGGCCATGGAAATTTAACTTACTCGCATTCGTATGAGATATTAAAGTCTTGTATCCAGTAGCTCGGCCATGGAAATTTAACTTACTCGCATTCGTATGAGATATTAACGTCTTGTATGCAGTAACTCGGCCATGGAAATTTAACTTACTGTCATTCGTATGAGATATTAACGGCTTGTATGCAGTAGCTCGGCCATGGAAATTTAACTTACTGTCATTCGTATGAGATATTAACGGCTTGTATGCAGTAGCTCGGCCATGGAAATTTAACTTACTGTCATTCGTATGAGATATTAACGTCTTGTATGCAGTAACTCGGCCATGGAAATTTAACTTACTGTCATTCGTATGAGATATTAACGGCTTGTATGCAGGAGCTCTGCCATGGAAATTTAACTTGTGCAGTTCCTTACGAACTGCCTTAGTGCACACTCTCACTCCTGTTGAATCATGAAATCTTTTAGGGATGATTTGATGATCTATGCAGAGGAATAGCAATACCCACGGACGACATGTTTCAGAGTTCTCTTGTCTCTTTCCGTCAATTTATTTGGCCTCCTTGAACTATGCTTGGTACTCTCAAGCCCCCTTACTTTTGAATTTGGCAATAACGTCTTGAACAGTTGATCGTGGGTGTTGCAATTGTTCTGCAATCGCATTCAAGGACAGGTTGCTGATATGGTACCTATAACAACACCTCGTTGGAAGTCAGTAAGCTCAATACACTTCGCCATTTCTCGCTAGTAGACGGTATACGAAATCTGAGGTGCTTACTCGCAGTTTCAAAGGAAATCTGTCACACGTGATTTATTGAAATGTTCTATTTTTGTTACGGAAAGGCTGTATGCAAACTTTTTTCCCACATAGGGTATGTATTTGAACCTGAATAGACATACGTCTACCTAATAACATTTTGTTCCGCCTTTTTCCCTCACTACAGCAGCCAGACGTTTTAGTAAGGACTCAGTGAAGTGGTGAAAACATGAAGTGGTAGCAAAGCCTGAGTCTTCCTGCTAGATCATTAACCATTTAAGTGGTTGATATATCTGAACTAAATTGTAGTCAAAATTTTCTCCGCTCCCAAAACAAAATGATCACTTAGTGCCCGGCTTACACGGAAGCTACGGCAAAATAAATCTACCCCCGTTCCTCTCTTCATCTCAGAAGTACCGACCATTTAGAGTCGTTCAGAAAGTAAAGAACGTTTAGGTATAAAACAAAAGCAATAAGTAGTAAGGAATAAATATTTATGTGACAGTTACAGGAAGACTTCACTTTCTTTTCGAGATAATCACCATACAAATTGAAACACTTATCATAGCGTGGTACCAATTCTTCAATGCCGTCGTTGTACTTCACTGCCGCTAAGTTGTGTAATCATGTAGTGACAACGTCTTTCAGCTCGACATCATTGTGAAAGTGACCGCCACCTAAAACCTCTCACAGCCTAGGAAACAGATGAATGTTACTAGGCGCTAGGTCAGGGCTGTATACCGGATGATCGAAAACTTTATCTTATCTCCTTTATTAATTTTATCTTATCTCCTTTATCAATTTCGTCAGGTTTTTTTTTCAATTTCGTCAGTTGTTTTCAAAGATTCTCCACTTTTATCTTATCTCTTTTATCAATTTTGTCAGTTGTTTTTTCAATGCGACGTGTTAAAGTCGACTTGTCAGTTCGAAAACTTCCCAGCCAAAACGTTGAAGAAGTTCTTGAGTTGCTGCAGAGGAATGAGGGCGCGCGTTATCGTGAAGGAGAACAATGCCGCTGTTTAACATGCCGCGGCCTTTGTTCTGTATGGCGCGTCGTAGCCACTGAAGCGTCTGACAGTAGGCTTCGGAGTTTATTGTCTGTTCTCGTGGCATGAAATCGATCGAGAGAACGCCCATTCGATCCCAAAACACCGTCGCCATCACTTTCCATGTGCTGATTCCGTGACTTCACATTTCGCGGGATTTTCTATTTTGTCACACTTTTCAAAAGCCTCTAACGAAAAGGCGAACGTCCGCACTACCTCGCTGCTCTGCTCCGACTGAGTTAGCTGGCCTGGGTGTCCGATGCCTTCGCGACAATGGTGGGGATGCGCCCGCGTCGTTCGCCAAAGTCAAATGTTCTTTACTTTCTGGGCGATCCTCGTAATAAGAGCTCCCTTCTGGTCCTTTATTCGTTGCTCCATGACCCAAGGCATGATGGGGAAGGGTTAATCCCCGCCGACATGAACGTCACGTGACTTGGTAGAAATTATGGTTTTCTATCGTAAGTATTCACAATATATCCGTCTACGCACTATTCTCATATCCTGATGAGATGCAAGTCGATCAGTTAAAACCCATAGCAGTTAAAATAATTCAATCTTAAAATTACAAGATTAAAATAAGCACATAAGATCTTTCAAACCTTCGTAAGGTTCTTCGTGAGATGTAATGACTACATATGGAGTACAAGTGTCAGCTTTATATATACATTAGCGGAAGACAGTTTATGACGTTTAGTATGAACAAAACACATGCTCAGTAAAATATCATGCTCAGTAAATGTCCCTGTGGCGTTCATTTGAACCATAACTAATTATTACCGATGTTCTCTAGTTGCTCACGATCCACCATCACTCCAGGTAACAATGGTATATATGGCTGAGGGATTTATACAGTCGAGTCACATTATTGTGACCACCTCTTACTTTCGACATCAACAGCGCGTAGCCAATGAAAGAAGGCGCGTGTCGTGAGCTGGCTTGTAGGGTATGTAAGGCATACTGCGGACATTCAGAAAACATGTCACTCGTTTGCAGTCATGGATAAAAGGAGCGATTTATCAGATTTGCATAAAGGTATGATTATCGGCTTTTGGGCCAAGGGTGGCAGTATTTCTGAAACAGCGCGGTTTGTGAACTCTTCGCGTGCTGCTGTGGTTAAAGTGTATTGTGATTGGAGAAATAGCACCATTGCGAATAAGTGAAGTGGAAACTACGGAGCAATAAGTGCTATTGATGTAAGAGACGAACGTCGGCTTTGTAGGTGCTTGAGGGCCAATCGACAAGCTGCCGAGAAGCCACTCAATGGCCGAATAAACCAAGGGGCTGTCCGAAATGTGTCTAAAACAGCAGTTCAGCGAACGCTGCTGCATATGGATCTCCGATGCAGACAGATGCTAACGAAGGTACATCGGCAGAAATGGCTTACATTTGCACGGTTGTATCGGAATTGGACCTCCGCTGATTGGCAAAAGATTTCCTTCTCCGATGAATCACATTTTCTGCTTCATCGAACGGATGGACATTGGCGTATACGGCGAGAAACATCGGAGAACAAACACTCTTCAACCATTGCTTGAAGAACACAAGCTGGTGGGGGCAGCGTTATGGTCTGGGGAATATTTTCATGGCATTCCCTGGGTCCACTCATACCTGGGGAAAGCATTATGGACCGAATTCGATATGAATCCATCCTTGCAGACCACATGCTGATTGTCTTCCCTGTGGCGGATGGGATCTTCCAGCAGGACAATACGCCGTGTCACACAGCTAGAAATGTCCGAGAGTGGTTGGAAGACGATGAAGACTTCAAAGTACTTCCCTGGCCTTCTAATTCCTCAGACTTAAACCCAATTGACCATCTGCGGGACCACCTCGATCATGTTGTTCGCTCTGTGAATCCTCCACCATGCACCCTCCAGCAGCTGTCAGATGCATTGCAGTCAGCATGGCTCCAGATACCTGTGAACCCTTTCCAGCGCCTTATTGAGTTACTCCCAGCCTATCTAGCTGACGCCCGCGCTGACCACGGAGGTTACTGTGGGTCACAATAAGGTGACTCGACCGTGTATAAATGAACATACTTTCAGTCAATAACGTTGCAAACAATGATTGGGGAGTGGCCACAATATAAGATTCATTCCATGTAGAGTAGTGCGTTCCATAACTTGTTATCCGGTTAATTTTTAATTCCACCTGGATCATTGGACAATTCCATTTCCTTTTCGTGGAAAAGATACCTAATTCTTTTTTGCTACAAAGCTAACACTGAAGATCTGTTATTTCATTATCACTGCTGTGTCACTCAGAGAGCACTGCTGTGCCACTTTCAGAAAAATACTTAAGTTTTTGTGTTACAGCTATCGCACTGGAGCTCTGTTACTTCATTGTTGGAAATTACATTTGATTCCGACTTGAACTTTAAAATCCATATCCGAAGAATTGTACATTCAGACTGTAGAAATCTTGGCTTTATTATGTAACTTTCTAACCAAATGTGATACTAAGGATATAAGTATCATTTGATCAAAACGTTTTATAGAAATATATAATATTAACATTACACACTTAACAAGAAGTGTGAATGTTTGTGAAAAACTCTTCACACGTTTTTCTTGAGTTGCCAAGGACATTTATGTACGTTTAAGCATAACATATCCAATGTATGAGAGCAATAATATCTGCGACCATTTGCAATAGGCTGACTTATTACTGACATAGTAGTATCTGTGATCATCTGCAGACTTTTTCCTTTTTATTTTGTCCTTTCCCTCTCTTCCCTATATATAACTTTCTATGTATTTTTCCAATCCTCAAACACTCATTCGCATTTTTGAGACTACTGTCAGACCTTCACTAGAATGTGCTGCTATTATTTGTTGTCCAAGCCTCGTAACACTACTACATGAAATTGAGAAAGTACAAAAAAGATTAGTACGACACGTTTTTCACAGAACTACTGAAGTTTATATCGCGGATATCACGACGGATGACCTTCTCTCAATCTTCAAGATGACCTCTCTACAGTTGTGAAGAAAGGCTCTCTAACTCAAGTTCCTGTACGGTGTCATCAATGGAGATATAGATGATATTCTAATTGTAAGCCGACTAAATTTCCGTGTGCTACGTTCACTAAGGACAAAATGTGAAGTATTTGAAGTGCCGTTCTGCAGGACTGAAGCTGGGAAAAATTCTGCGTCATGCAAAATACATAAACTTCACAACCTCTTTGAAGAATGTCCGAATATTTTTAATGTAAGTCATGATTTCTTTCTTAAAGTACGTTTTTGCAAGATTGTAAGTACCACTTTTAATGCACAATGATGTTATAGCAATTTCGATAAGTAGATCGGCTGCCTGTAGGGATGTGCTTACAAAATAGAAAGAGTAATGTTTTCCAACCTTTTTGACCTCTGCCTCACCTGTTCAATACAAACAGCGCAGACCTTATGTTAAACTTATGATTTGTCCTGTTCTGCAAGTTTCTCTCCTTGAGTAATATTTTTTGTAAAATTCGTAAGCATCTTAATGATAAACTCCCCCAAACATAACAGAAACTTTCCTGAAGGTTAACAAACTCTTGTGTTTATGACATATAACCTTTTTTCCGGTGGTGCGATTCAAAGCAAGGTCTCCTTACTTCAAAGCTACTGTTCTTCCAATTGAGCTATACCGGCATGCTTATCGCTGCTTCACTGTCCATTTGAGTCATGCGTTACCGCCGTAGTACGTCATCTACGTCACGTCACGTCACGTTACGTAGTATGTTATATCACACAAACACACACACACACATTTGACAAACGTGGGGCACGGGAACGTAGATATCTGGTCCGCGGACAATCATGTTCGAAAGACCATCTCATTGTAGAAGAATTAATGTTTATTAAATGCACACTTCGTTTCACTTCCACAAGCACTTAAAAACAGATTAACCACACCAAAAAAAACATGCACGAACTACCTAAAGAACTCACAAACTTTCTACCTTTCCAGAAATAACTAAAACAGAATTATTACAAGAACTAAAACAAATTGATTCTAATATAGGTTCTGGATATGATGAACTGCAACCTTCCGTAATAAAACATGTGGTGGATCTCATTGTTGACTCTCTACTGTTAATATATAACTTTATATTCCAAACCGACGAATTTCCTGACCTTAAAATAAAAACAATTACCCTAAAGGACAAATCCGGATAAAAAAAATGATGCAAATAATTACCTTCCGATTGCTAATATGTCTGTATTTGCCAAAATTCTGGAAAAATTAATATATATTAGATTAATCTCATATATTCATAAATTCAAAATTATCCATCAGAACCAACATGGCTTTCAATTTGGCAAATCCACAGAATCAGCTATACTATATCTACAACAAACTATCCAAAGCAATTTTGAACATAATTTAAATACACTTGCTCTATTTTTAGACTTATCTAAAGCTTTTGACACCTTGAACCATAATATTTTGTTACATAAACTATATAAACTGAGAATAAGGAACAACGCATATTCCTTACTCAAAAGCTATTTATCACGAACAGAGAAATACACACAAATTGACCAATATCAGAGTCAATTCATTTTGTACCGACACGAGAACCTCAGGGTTCAATATTGGATTCTCTGCTCATTAATATTTATATTAATGACATTTTCTGTTCTATAACTGATATGGATCTTCTTTTATATGCCTATCATATAACTATACTTACAACATATAACACTTCTGCAATCACACAGAACATTAATATTCAACTTAACAAAATTTCAGATCAGTTAAACTGTAATGAATTTTTATTAAATATTACTAAAACAAAATCTTTTATTTTTACTAAACAACATTTTATGCAATTATCAAATATCACGCTTTTTCATAAATACCAAAAGTATTGAAGAGGTTAGTTCTTTACTTGGGGATTACTATTGATAACGAACTTAAATGGAACAAACATGTGAATAACCGGCTTTACAAACTATCTAAAAACATTTGAGTTGTTAGTTCAGTACTAACAAACTTTTTCTCAAAAACTTTTATTTTTTTATATTGTACTATGTTCCAGACATACATTAACTATGCCATACTGAAACGGGGACAGACAACAAAATAAAATATAAAAAAAACTTTAAATTTTGCAAAATAAATATATTAGATCAATTGATCTTAAATTCAATACAAGACATAGTTATCATTATACACCAACATAAAAGTTTACCCGAATAAGTATGATATTCTCATAATCAACCAACTTTTATTATTTTAACACTGAAAAAATCATGTTCAAGAGAATAAAAAAAATCTATATACCGATATAGTAAAAATTACTCCACAGACACACCCACACGACGCACGAACTAAAATACACTGCTGGACAATTGCTAAGGACGGATCATAAACGGCTATATAGCGCATAAAAAAGTAAGTGCGGTTGGATGCCAAGTGAAATAAAATAATCTCAGAATGCCAGGACATTACAAGAAAGACAATTTATTGTGCTCTGAAATCCAGAAGGCTTTGGAACGTGTTCAAGGGACAAACAGGCCATTTTGTGCAGAATACGTTAACGTGAAAAAAATGCAATTACCGTCCGCAGGCGTTCCGGCGTAAGATGTCAATACGGGATATGGCCACCATGGAGGGCGATGCAAGATTCCACACGTCGTGTCATGCTTTGCACAACATTATCAAGCAGCTGTTGGGGTAATTTATCCCATTCCTCTGTCAGTGCACGGATGAGAGTGTCCTTGTTTATTGGAGGGCATTGGCGACCAGCAAGACTCCTCCCCAAAGCATTCCACACATTTTCAATGGGATTCAGATCTGGAGAACGTGCTGGCCATACGAGGCGTTGAATATCCTCGCTCTGAAGACACTCCTGGACAGCGACTGTTCGATGACATGTTGCGTTGTCTTCCATGAAAATGAATCTATCACCGACAGCACCACGGAACATGCGAACGTGAGGTAGCAGAACATCATTAATGTATCGTTGGCCAGTCATAGTCCCAGTTGGAAGCACATAGAGGGACGTACGGCCATTGATCATGATGCCAGTCCATACCATGACACTACATGTCGGATATCGGTCCCTTTCCTGTATGTTTGCTGGACAATATGCAGTACCACTATCACGCCAGATCAGTTGTCGTCGACAATCAGACGATAGACTGTATCTACTCTCATCTGAGAAGAGGACAGCAGACCAGTCGTTATCAGTCCAATTGCGATGTTGATGGCACCATGGCAAACGGGCGGTACGGTGACGTCTGGACAATGGGATGCACACAACAGGACGGCGGGCGTATAGTCCTCCTTCATGCAAACGTCTGGCGACAGTTTTTCGGGAGATCCGCTTACCAGTAGCAGCTATAAACTGATTTGCTACCTCACTAGCTGTGCTGCGCCGGTAATTTTTTGTTGATAGCACTATGTACCGATCTTCTGCAGGTGTCGTACTGCGAACACGACCTCCCCGTGACGTTTGCTACACTCTCCATTTGTTTGAAATGATTTCCAAAGCCTTGAAACAACACTGTGGCTGACGTTGAACTCCCTGGCAACATCTGTTATTTTTCGCCCTTCTTCAATCTTGCCAATAATACGGCCACGCGTAAAATCATCTAGGTGATGTCGAGAAGACATACTGAAAATTGCAAGTTCGTCAATTGATTCTTTCCCTTTCAACTTTGCGTTTGAACAACAACGTTCAATACGCGTCAAATCCTTTATATCTCTTATCAGCGCTATGACGTCACGAACAAGTTCGGCAATCCAAAATTCGCATACGCACAACACGTCTTACTGTATCCCGCACTTATGCTAATTTCCACATTTTCCTGCCTTCCATTTTATGGTTGCTATTGTTGCTATTGTCATCCGTCCTTAGCAATTGTCCGGCAGTGTATATATTTGACAGATTCATCTAAAAACGGAAACTACGAAACAAAGTCTAAGCTACACTGGCCCTCATTACTGGAATTCACTATCAACGGACTATCAATACTAAATAACTTTAACATTTTAAGAAAGAAATTAAAAAGTTACATAAGGAATCACAGTTACTAACCATTAATAAAAAAAGAGAAAATATATGATTTTCGAAATATATTGCACTTTTACCTATTAATCCTGTTTTGCTTGTTTCCATACACAACATTGATTATGCTTGACGCTTTGGCTTAACTGTATTCTTTTAATGCACTTTTTTTCTCTTATATTTAACACTGCTGTATAGGAAACTAAGGACTTTGTCAGGCCTTGTTGGCCTTCTCCCATTTGCTACCTTGCTTCGCTCTGTTTTATAAACTATATTTCATGTACTATATGGCAATGCTCAGTAAGACAAATAAATGAAGCTAAATGAAATGAATAATTAATAGAGACATTTAACGTGGACCAGGATCATCAAACAAAGATCTTCGCTCTTTCCACGTTTATAAGTGAGTCACGGAAAAATTCTCATTGGCCGCCACCTGGAGTCGAACCTAGGGTCTTCCAGTTATGCGCCGGATATGCTTCCGCTACCCCACAGCGTCATCGAATTCTTCCAGACTCGCACCTGCTAACTGCCAAGCCAATTTTGGCAGGTTGCTTCTTGGAGCCCCGCACAATGCTGGGGTTTCACCAGAGATGGTAAGCAGCAACTGAAGAAATAATTAGAAGGCGAATGAATAATTAATACAGACATTTAACGAGGACCAGGAACATCAAACAACCTGCCAAAATTGGCTTGGCAGTTAGCATGTGTGAGTCTGGAGGAATTCGAGGCCGCTGTGGTGTAGCGGAAGCATATCCGGCGCGTAACTGGAAGACCCTGGGTTCGACTCCCGGTGGCGGCCAATGAGAATTTTTCCGTGACTCACTTATAAACGTGGAAAGAGCGAATATCTTTGTTTGATGAAATGAAATAATTATGTGCGTTATAATAATGATCTCATTGCAGAAGAATTTTATTTTTATTAATTACGTGCGTTGTAATAATAATTTCATTGTAAAGGAATAAATGTTTATTAATTACGTGCGTTGTAATAATAATCTCTTCGTAGAAGAATTAATTTTTATGAATTACGGGCGCTGTGTCGAAGACTCATTGCCGCCCCAGTGGAATAGTTGTCTAAGTGCTGGCTTATGATCATTCGTCTAAGAAAGGTCCGCCGCCCCGGTGGCGCAGTGGTCTAAGGCGTTGGCCTCTGATCATTTGTCCGAAGGGGTCCGGGTTCGAATCCCGGTGAGGCATGGATGTTGTGTTTGTCTTACGGCACTGGCTCTCCCTTCCCTGGAACCAGTGACCCTAAATTAGGGACGGGCGACTGCTTATAGCTCACAGAGTTGCTCACGGTGAGCGTTAAACCTTCAATTAAAAAAAAAAAAAGACTCAGATTACACAAGTTTTTCGAAACTAACCGTCAGGTGATTCACTTGCTTTCCAGCTCCAACACAACATATAGATTCGAACTCACATCTTCCTGCTCCGGAGCGACTGTTCGATAAACTGATCTACGCCGGAAGGATTATCGCTGCTTCACGGTCAATTTGACTCATATGTCACTTCAGTAGTGCGTCAGCTATGTCATGCTATGTAGCACGTTACATATTGCCCTACTGTCACAAAAACTGCGGTTCACTACTTAAAACCAAGCGTCAAGACACTGCTAAATGGGGTGAGATACGACTTCTACTGGCAGCTTATAAGCAGGGAGAAAGGTGGAGATGAATTCGAATGCGAGTTCAGACATGTTTGAACCTATAGCTCGTTCTCCTTCTCCCTCACTTCTACCTTCCCTCCTTCCCGAAATGTTACCAAATTCAAACCTGTTGCATTATTTTTAGGCGATCGTACATTATTTTTTAGGTGATCGGGTAGAATCGGTAACTTATAAAACCTTTATTTATTTTAGCAACTCGGCAATTTAAGTACTAAGTACTAAAATATTTCGTTCTGTCAAACATCATACAGTACTTCTTAACAAACGCCGTCTCTGCACGATCGTAAAAAGATAAAAGTTAAAACTATGATATGTAAAATACCGTTTAATTTTAAATCATAGATTAAAAACACATAAGATTTTTCAAACACGCTTCAGGTTCATCTTCATATGCACATGGAACAATACTAATAGGAGGAAATATATATGTATATATATGTGTGTAAGCAATTACGGCGCATGTCATGACACATGCGCAATTTGAGTTGTTGTTTTTTGATTGGAAGTTTAACGACCACCGTGAGCAACTCAATGGGCTATAAGCAGTCGCCCGTCCCTAATTTAGGATCACTGGTTTTAGGGAAGGGAGAGAGCCAGTGCCGTAAGACAAACACAACATCCATGCCTCACCGGGATTCGAACCCGGACCCCTTTCGGACGAATGATCAGAGGTCATCGCTTAGACCACTGCGCCACTAGGGAGGTGTAATTAGAGTTTGTGTTGCATTGCGTAGATCTCTTTGTCGTACTATAAGTCCCGTAAATTAGTTAGTGTTCATCTGGTTAGTCCTAGAAAGCAGCATTTCCCAAGGTGTTGGAATATTACATGGGAAGTCATCGTTGCAGCATCGTGATGCGTTGCTGTGCATGTATGTAAACATGCCTTTTTTTTTTTTTTTTTTTTTTTTTTTTTGATTGGAGGTGTAACGACCACCGTGAGCAACTCAATGGGCTATAAGCAGTCGCCCGTCCCTAATTTAGGGTCACTGGTTCCAGGGAAGGGAGAGAGCCAGTGCCGTAAGACAAACACAACATCCATGCCTCACCGGGATTCGAACCCGGACCCCTTTCGGACGAATGATCAGAGGCCAATGCCTTAGACCACTGCGCCACCGGGGCGGCAAACATGCCTTCTGTAAATATATTAGAAAATCTAGAAAGTGGTGTTTCCCAAACAGTAACATCTTTCCAAATTGGGTTGTGTGGTCCTTGGTTAACTAAACGCGAAAGGACAGTCGCCATAGACCCGGCTTTTAGATTTTATTTATGTTCAGACAATCTTATTTTAACTGATCCTAAAGTAGATCCCACATATATCTGATCGGTGTCAGCCGGATCCACAGCTTTCAATAGAATACAGTAAATACCGTATTTATTTACTGTTTCTACAGGGTCACGATCATTTTCGGCAATTTAAAACTTTCATTTTCTGGAAAACTGTTCGTGATATACAAATTCGAGCATTATTTTTTTAAATTAGCACATCTAACATCAAATCTCAAGTAATAGAACTCATATTTACCTGGGCAATCATTCACCGTTCAAACTTCAACAAGTCCTTCCCTTTCTCCATAGCACGGGCTTCATATTGAAAAACTGACGTGATCTGATGGTCGTTAATGTCACTGCTACTCGCTGGTGGACGCATTTACCAGCGTACACAGGAGTGGCTGTAATGATTTGGCCGCTGTATGTATGTAAAACAGTAATTATGTATGGAAAACGAAACCTAAAAACTGGAACAAAGAAAAGATTATTATGAGTAAAGAATCCTCGATGGTGCTCTAATTCAAGTGTCCACCAATTCTGAAACACATAGCATCCCAAATCCAGCAAGTACTGCTCGCCCTGTTCCCTAACGATGCGTAATGGGCTTTTTCATTAAATATTTGGCAAAATTAAGCTCTGGAAGTTGCCAATAATTCCTTTTCAAAGGTGTCGGTTGAATATACAGGCGATGTGCTAGTTACGTTCCTTCTTGGGGAAAATGTATTACAAGTATATTATTTCTGAACTATGTCTTTAGGATTTAATTCCTTTAATTCAGTTAACATTTAGAACATATATATTTTGCCATTCAGGTATTAGTTACTTGTTTTCCTTCCTTGCAAAGGAGCACCAAAATTCACGCTGCAAAAAAATTGATTCATCAAATGTGTACACGACAAATTGTTGACAGAAGAAAAAGTTCTTGATAATTTGTACGTGCAAAAAATAATCGCAGCAAACGTGTTGAGCCGTCATTTTAAAGTTCCAAAGCCTAAAGCAGAGTTTTGCATTAGTCATTATTTAAAGAAAAATGCCGAAAGCGAAACGCAGGACAAAAAAAGGGCAGAGGAATAGCAGTAGTTGTTTGATTAATAAAAAGATCTGCAAATTTTTTGTTGACTTAGGTTCTCGAAAAACAGAGACGAAAGAGATATATTTGTTTTTCACTAAATTATTTTTTTTTTTTGGCCGTTGAAAAAACCAGCATGCATGAAGGAATAAAAAAATCAATCGAAACTCCTACCATAAAAGTAAACATCGGAATTTTTAAAGCCAAAATTTAAGAAAAGAATCATTTTAAGTACACCGGAAATCGCCAAATGAAAGTCACTAAAACAAAGCAAGAAAATTATCTTATGAAATCATTCTAGGATAATTCAATGCCGCTGATCAATAACTGCGGACAGATTTATATAATGTATCGGGGTTTGTCCTTCTGTGATGTATTCTCTAAAATAAATTTCAATTTCAGTTCCAGTATCTATGTAAATTTTAATTCGTTTTCCTTAAACGTTTTTGCAAACTTAACGCTACATTTCTCTCTCGAATGAATGCTTTGTGGCAACCTAAACTGAGGTCAGGAAGTAGAATGACTTATGAGAAAAACAGAGATAAGAACGATGCTCACAGTGTACTCTATACTGTCAAAAGTATTCGGACATCACCATATATGTACAGTGGTGAAAAGAAAAATTGCGCAGGAAGGTGCGCTGTGAGTGGGGAGCTACGTATATCAAGCTGAGATGCTCTCTCATGTTATCAGTAAATTAGAAGCGGATATGCCGCGTGGAGGTGAAATTTCCGAGTTCTAGCTTGCGCTGGTCATAGAATGTTATTTGAGTAACGTTTCCATACAGAGCGTTGCAGCTAAACTAAACATACCAAAATCGACTGAAAGGGATGTGGTGAAGATATGGAAGTAGGACGGTGCGACTACAGTAAAAAACGTTCAGGAAGGCCGGGCAAACTGACAGAACGCGACAGAACAGCCGTGGTATGAAATGTTTAGAAATCCCGGTCTTTCTCAGCCGTTCCATCATTGGTGAAACAACAAATGCTTGTAATGGCTCGGTTAGTACCACAACTATCCGCAGAGAGTTGCACACTGTGGGTTATTACGGTAGAGCAGCGGCACACGAGCGACACATCACTACCGTGAATGCGAAGGGCCGTTTAGAGTGGTGTGTCTTCTGTCGTTCCTGGACTGTGTGCGACTGGAAAACAGTTCTTTGGAGTGATAAGTCACGCTTTCCGTTTAGAGTGGTGTGTCATCTCTCGTTCCTGGACAGTGTGCGACTGGAAAGATGTTCTTTGGAGTGATACGTCACGCTTTCCGTTTAGTGAGGTGTGTCTTCTGTCGTTCCTGGATTGTGTGCTACTGGAAAGCTATTCTTTGGAGTGATAAGTCACACTTTCCGTTTAGAGTGGTGTGTCTTCTGTCGTTCCTGGACTGTGTGCGACTGAAAAGCTGTTCTTTGGACTGATAAGTCACGCTTTCCGTTTAAAGTGGTGTATCTTCTGTCGTTCCTGGATTGTGTGCGACTGGAAAGCTGCTGTTTGGCATTGATAAATCGCACTATCCGTTCAGAGTGGTGTGTCTTCTGTCATTCCTGGATTGTGTGCGACTGGAAAGCTATCCTTTGGAGTGATAAGTCACGCTTTCCGTTTAGAGTGGTGTGTCTTCTGTCGTTCCTGGACGGTGTGCGACTGGAAAGCTGTTCTTTGGAGTGATAAGTCACGCTTTCCGTTTAGAGTGGTGTGTCTTCTGTCGTTCCTGGACGGTGTGTGACTGGAAAGCTGTTCTTTAAAGTGATAAGTCACGCTTTCCGTTTTGAGTGGTGTGTCATTTGTCGTTCCTGGATTGTGTGCGACTGGAAAGCTGTTCTTTGGAGTGATAAGTCACACTTTCCATTCAGAGTGGTGTGTCTTCTGCCGTTCCTGGACTGTGTAAGACTGGAAAGCTATTCTTTGGACTGATAAGTCACGCTTTCCGTTTAAAGTGGTGTATCTTCTGTCGTTCCTGGATTGTGTGCGACTGGAAAGCTGCTCTTTGGAGTGATAAATCCCACTATCCGTTCATAGTGGTGAGTCTTCTGTCATTCCTGGATTGTGTGCGACTGGAAAGTCGTTCTTTGGAGTGATAAGTCACGCTTTCCGTTTAGAGTGGTGTGTCTTCTGTCGTTCCTGGACTGTGTGCTACTGGAAAGCTGTTTTTGGAGTGATAAGTCAATCTTTCCACTTTTTCGTTCTCATGGACATGTATGGATTTAGCGACTGCCCGGCGAACGATATTCGTCGGACTGTGTTCTTCCAACCGTTAAGTTCGGCTGAAGGCTCCATCCTGGTATGGAGTGGTTTTTCGTGGATGGTACTCGGCCATTTGGTTAGTATACCACACACCATTAACTCTGAAGTGTACCTCAACGTTCTGGATAATTCTGCCGTACCAACAATGCGGCAGTATTATGGAAATGACCATTGTGTCTTCCAACACGATCAAGCTCCCTGACGCACTGCACGGCGTGTGCAGGATTTGTTTCTCGAAAATGACGTGGAATTGCTAGACTGGCCTGCTCAGAGACCTGATGTTAATTCCATAGAACACCTCTGGAATTAACTGAGGAGACGAAATCGACCACAACGACCGTCTTCGCTCTGTACTTTGGCAACAGCGTTGTAGGACGAATGGCGAGCCATTCTTGTCCAAAATTTCTGGAAATTGGTTGATACTTATACACCTCGAAGTGTTGTCGCTGTCATACAAGCAAAAGATGTTCCGACTAACTACGAATTGCAATAATAAAGACATTTGTCCCAGTCACCGTGCTGCCCGAATGCTTTTGATAATATAGTGTACACTGAGGAGCAATTGAATTAGAGATACCTGTCTAGTAACGTGCAGCATTACCTTTCGCCCTGATGACGGCGGCACTTCGTCTCGGCATGGACTCGACTAGACACCGGAAGCGTTGGGAAGCCATACGGATCCACCACCCCTGAACAAGCTCCCACAGTTCACGAAAATTTTATGGAGGGGGGTCAGAGCCTCGAACATCTCTCTCGGTGGCATCCCAGATGTGCTCGATGAGATTAAGTTCAGGTGACCTAACTGGCCAAGGAAGCGAGGTCACGTCGGTGGAGTGTTCATCCAACCATTCGGATACAATTCGGGAGCGATGGCACTGTGCATTGTCTTGTTGCAGGATGAGGTCCCCAGAGGGATGTTAGAGACGCATAAACGGGGGCAAATGGTCGTCCAGGATATCCCGGTAACGTTGACCTGTGAGGGACGATGTCACACGTACCAGAGGTCCCATTTCAGTCCACGTAAACAGTCCACAGACGAGAATGCCACCCCCACCAGCTTGAAGAGTACCCTGCTGGCAAGAAGGATCCATCGCTTCATGTGGTTTGCGCCGTACTCGTATCTTGCCATCCGCATGTACCAACGTGAATCTCGACTCATTAGTCCAGGCAACATTTTTCCACATGTCTAGGGTCCAGTGGCAATGTCCCCGCGCCCATGCTAATCGTTGCACCCTGTGATGTGCGGTCAGCAGCGGTACCCTCGTCGGACGATGGCTTCTGTACCCCATAGAGAGGAGATGGTTCTGGATGGTGTGGCTGCTTACACGTTTTTGGGCACCAGCGTTAAATATCCGAGTGATTTCTTGCACTGTGGCCAGTCTATCCTCTGTTACAATGCGAGCTAGCCGACGATGACCCCGCTCATCCACACACTGTTGTCCACGGCAGTTGGCCCTTGCAGGGATGGTTTTATCGGATTCAATGTACTCACAGTGAATCCGCGACACAGTGGCTCGTGAAAATCTAAGTGCCTGCAGGACTTCCGAGATGGAGTGACCCATTCGTCGGGCCCCGACGATTTGCTCACGATCAAATGCGCTGAGATCCTTCGTCTTACCCATACTGCGTCCGACTCTTACTGATTCCCGTCGCATCACTCCTTATATTGTCGGATCGCTGCATACGTCATGTCGCTTCCGTTTATATGGCCTCCCACAGCGCCACGTTTGCATAACGCCACCTGTCTCTAATTCAATTGCTCTTCAGTGTTTGTTCGCCTGCTTTCTAGCTGGGTATTGTTCTAGCTGACTTTGGTCAGGTGCTTTAAAATAGTTGATTTCTGTCAAACTGCTTTTTCTTTAATATTTTTTGCTAGTTAGAAGTTTTGAGGCTAGAGTTTGTTAGGAGCTGATTGCTATATTGCTTCGAGCTTACAGTATTAACCTGTTACCAAGTTTGCTACACTTTAGTTGTGTCACACACTGAGATCAATACTTTGAAGTGTGCCAGTCGTTAAAGTGGACGGCTTTGGGTGAAATAAGGAAGTTAAAGTTTCAGTAAGTAGACTTGTTATTTACTGATCGCCCAAGACAATCAGTGAGTAATTAGGAAATATTTGTGTGGGATATTAAGTTATCCTAGTCATCACACAAAAGCGATGGAACTTTTAAATTAAATCAGTATTCTGACTCACGTAATATAATGTTATAATGAGACCGACTTTTCTTCACACATAATTAACTAAGAACATTACACTTCATTAAATTGAATTTATATCGTTAGTTATAAGAACAACAAGTTCTAGGGAAAGAGTCACCAAAGCATAAATTAGAAATATTTTAGCCTAATTCGCCCTACCTTAACTAACGATATAGGTGATGATACAAACAGCAGCTCTCACTGGCTTTAATTGTGTTGCATGCATAGAAATCAATCGTATTAGAATATGCAAAAGTGATCACCAACAAGGCAAGAAGGTATCGCTTTTGGTTTCTATTGTCTCCTTTACCTATTGCACAGCTTCTGAGTTAAAATAATCACAAAGTGGCTAAACTTCCACGTTTTCGTTTTCTCTATTGAAATGAATTAATACAACGGCCGTTCCATAGAGACTGGGAGTAAAATCACACAAAATGAAGAAATATAGATACAGTAAAATATATGATATTCTTTCTCAAAGTATCTTTCTCGGATGATATGCAACGGTCCCGTCGTTCAGTGCACTCTTCAAAGCATGTGGCGAGGGCATTTTGTGGAAGCTGCTTTAGCGACCCATGTACAGCTATAATAACGTCAACATCTGTGTTGAATATTGGGACACGGAACTTCTCCTTCAATGATGGGAACAACCAGAAATCGCACGGGACGAGATCAGGACTGAAGGCAGGCTGAAGCATGATTTCAATACTGCATTTCGTAAGAAACTGTTAAACACAAGCAGCCACATGTGAACGGGCGTTATCATGGTGTAGGGTCCACTTGTCCACCAATTCCGGTCGCTTAATCTATATGTGTCGTCGCAGATGCTTCAAGACTGAACTCAGCATTGACAGTGACTTGTGGAGAAACGGCATGCTGGTAGACTACACCTTTTATGATCAAAGAAAATTATCAACATCACCTTTCCAGCTGATTTGGTTTGGCGGACGTTTTACGGAGGAGGTGAGCCTGTGTATTTCCAGACACTCGTTGCGTGCTTCGTGAGGGGGGTCGAAATAGTAGACCCATGTTTCATCGGCAGTTATTACTGTGTTTAGAAAGTTTGGAGCCTTTGCAATGATTTGTTTCCACTCATGACACACCTGAACTCTGGCTAACAAATGCTCTCTCTCGTCAGGTGATGAGATACCCATCTGGAGCACACGTCATGGAGCAGCAGTCTGTGGCATATAATGAGGAATGCCGATGTTTTTCAAATATTAGTTGGCGCCGCTATGTCTTCACACGTCATTCGTCGATCTTCTTGCAGGAATGCCCAAAAAGTGTTAACAATACGTTCCGTAACAACACTTTCAGGTTGACCAGACCTAGGAGCGAGTTTTTGCCGATAAACACCTTTCTTTGAAATCATGATGCTATCAAAAAATCGTTGACTCATATCCAAATTTCTGTGGGAAAATTCGTGTTACCATTAACAAATATACTGTATTAGGTTGTAATGCTGTCTAAAACACGATAAAACTTCATTAAAACCACAGCACACTAGTTGCAAGATGAAATGAAAATTTACTACAATTAAAACCAGTATGTTACAGTTAAAATGATAAAGTAGTAGTAGTATTAAAAGAAATCCGTCTTGTTGCACGATGATATTTATTCAGCTAAAAAATGAAATCTATATACAGTTGATAAAATTATAAAATGATAAAATTACATGAGGCGAGATCTTTCGGGTCACCGCTTGGTGCCCATTGTCAAGCCAACTGTGAATACATGTGGTGCGGTGGCAACTTATATGCCTTATAATAGTCACGTGATGTCGCCATGGTAACTGTAATGTGCATGTGAATAAATAGAGATTTTAAGGTTAACATTAAAATCATATTAACGGCGGAGGTTTCAATTAACGTATAAGACGTTTCCAGGTTAAAGGGAGGGCATAAGGTAGGTCATCGTTACAACATAATTTGTTAAATTATACTATAAAAAGTGCTTCCGTAAACAAGGTGTCTTTCTTGTATTTTGTGTAAGCGAGATGAGAGACTTCGTTCCAACACGGAGTAAAATGATTGAGGGTTACTGTACGAGCTAAAGACGTTATTGTAGCTTCCCTGGAAATGTCATATTGGTGTTCACGGGATAGAACCGAAATTGTGCGTAAAGTAGAACCAATGTAACTCGAATTTGGTTGATTAGGGGTTTGGGGACGTAGAGGAATACAGTATACACCATGTTTTTCACCTGTTGATACAACATCTTGGTCAGAACGTAAATTCTTAAAAATGTTAGTGGTTCGGATCCCGAAATGTAATTTATGTTTATTACAAAACTTGTTAAGCATGTTAACAATAAGGAGGTTAAAGAGCCAACAATTTTCACAGTTGGTTTGTCTACTTGTAGTTTTGTGGAGACAGTCCGTTGGTAACGAGAAATAAGCTTCAGTACTACATAAGGTGGTAGAACGAAGTAATTTTCTCCGTCATTTTTGGTCTACGCCGGGATTCGAACCCGAGTCCGCTTATTGCGGAACAAGTCGCTCTACCAACTGAGCTACGCAGATGTTCATTCTGATTGCTATCTACCTTTATGTCGTGTGCGTCCTGCTGGCAGGTACGTCACATCTCCCCCCCAAGAAGGCCGGGGGCATGGCCCACGGGTCAGCCGTGACCATGAATCATTGCAGGCAGCCATCCACTGTAGAACTCCCAGTCAATCCGGTGTGCGGAATGCAACGTCACACACATTTTTTTATTTTTCGAAGCGCTGGAGAAGAGATTCTCTGATTTTTCCTATCTCGCGGTGTGGAAATAACATCACACCATTGCGGGATTTTGAACGGTTGGGTCATCCGGATAGTTCGGGCGCCATTATAATGAAGTAAATTTCTCCGTCATTTTTAGTCTACGCCGAGATTCAAACCCGAGTCCGCTTATTCCGGAACAAGTCGCTCTACCAACTGAGCTACGCAGACGTTCATTCTGATTGCTATCTACCTTTATGTCGTGTGCGTCCTGCTGGCAGGTACGTCACAGTGGGAAACCAAAAGTCTTAGCTAAGTTTGAAATAAATGTAAGTTCAGTTCGACGATGACGAATTGAAGAAGAGTGAGTAAAGCTCTTCTTATATATGAACGTAATCCTGCTAGTTTATGTTGAATAGGATGGTATGACGAGAAAGGGATAAGTGATGGTACAAAAGTTGGTTTAAGAAAAGCTGAATAAGGTAGCCGATTGGTACTGGGTTGACGATAAAGACAAAAATCTAGAAAAGGAAGGGAACAGTTTTCTTCGTTATCTATGGTACATTTAATGGTGGGAATGAATGAGGAGAGTGTTTGAACAAATTGTTGAAACAGTTGCAGTGAATGAGGCAAAAAAATCAGAACATCGTCTACATAACGTAAATAAAGTAAAGGGGGAATGGGGTTTGTGAAATGATAGATTCTTCTAAAAACTGTAACACAACTTCTGCAAGGATAGGAGATAGGGGGGATAACATTGGGACCCCATCAAGCTGATGGTAGATGATGTCAAATTTAAAGTATGACCTTTTTGCTACAAGTTTTAAACTGACATGATAGCTTCATTTTCAACAGGTGAGGTATTAGACGTAGAGTGTAATTTCTGTTCAATAAGTTCATGGGCAAGTGAAATAGGTACATTCGGGTATAAGGAACTAACATCAAGGGTTGCCATAAAAAATGGAATATCATTCTGGTTAAAAGCCTTAATAGTGTCTAGTGCTTGACGAGAACTTTGGATGGAAATTTTTGAGGGCAAAACGTAGGAGTAAAGGAAAGTAGAAATGGCTTTCTCTAATGGACGGGTAGGATTATTGAATCTAAAAGGTTTAATTGGGTGGTCTTCCTTGTGAAGTTTTAATTTGCCAAAAAGTAATGGGATACCAGGTCCATTTGGTGGATGCGTATTTGAAGCAACGGACGTTGGAAGGAAGCCCTGATTTTTTAGTTTACTAAGTGAAAGATTTATTTTTGTAAGCTTTTTTCATTAAATCAAATGTTTCTGGAACCGCTTTACCCAAACGATAGCAAACTTTTATCGCACAATGCATTTCGCTTCAATCACTCGCCTCCATAGCATGGCGAAATGCAGACGTACCTTAAGCAACTGCGCAGTAACAAAACCAGAACCGTCTACAACGGGTAATAACTGTTGCCATAGATACTTCTTCGATTCAGTTAGTCATCTTGGTGGTTATTTTTCCCCTTCGCACCGTTGCCAACTCAAAAATAAATTTCTCTCCGTTTTTATGGAAAGGCATTTGTGCAATCATTTTGAAAATAAATTTTTGATATGCGCACGCATTAGAGTAACTTGAACGGGATCTATTTAGCTCCATAACTTATACGACAGTAATTATAGCAATTAAACATTTGCAAAGGTAGAGAACAATTTATTGTGAAGGTTCATAAAAGAAATGTATCAAACGCCAAGCAACTGTGGTTCAAAATTCTCCATGAACTAACAAAATGCGTGTGTGAACAGGGTGTTTCACGAAGTGTATCCGAAAGGAATAGGAAAGTAACTGTTGGTCGTAGCAGAAAATGAAAAATGCAAAATACGCAGCAGACAGAGAACTATTCAGCTAAATTAGTTGCACGCCCCGGAATGGGTAATTTCTGTAAAATACACAATTTAAATATTTATACGGCCCCCACGGAAGCCAAAGTCAATAGGGAAAAAAGCACTGCGCCGAATTGGGAAATTTATACCGAAAATCGTCAGTAAGCATCGACTGAACTTAACCGAAGGTAATGTTGAAGTCTTTAGATAACTCACGAATATTGATTCGGCTATATATATTTTTTTTTTTTTGATTAGAGGTTTAACGACCACCGTGAGCAACTCAACGGGCTATAAGCAGTCGCCCGTCCCTAATTTAGGGTCACTGGTTCCAGGGAAGGGAGAGAGCCAGTGCCGTAAGACAAACACAACATCCATGCCTGACCGGGATTCGAACCCGGACCCCTTACGGACCAATGATCAGAGGCCAACGCCTTAGACCACTGCGCCACCGGGGCGGCTCGGCTATTTTGCCTCACAGCTGTGCTCACAAGTTCGACATTGTTGCTGGTTGCGGATCTCTCAGGCCGTTCATCACTCTGAACACTTTCATCACTATCTTTAAAATGTTTATATCACTCATTAACTTGTGCACGACTCATACAATCCTCCTATTGACTTTCTTTCTGTGACTTTAAGTATGTTCCTTTGAACGTTTCGCCAAGTTTTTTACAAAATCTGATGCCAGTTCGTTGACAATTTTTTTTCCCCGAAATGACAGGTGTAACAAACAGTTTTGCACACGTAAGAACAAAAGCTACTGTGAAAAAAACAGTCTAGCAGGGGGAGATCTGACTGTAAGCGCATGCGTAGTAGATGTGCCGAACCGTTTCCTGCTGTGTCGCACGATTCCGAACTCATTAAACTAGTCTGGATACTTTTTACCACACTTAGCTTGTTTATAGAAAAGATCCGACATATTTGTCAACAAAAATCAAACAAGAAGAGTATTTTTCCGTTTTGTATCGGGGTTTAATGACCACTTATAGGACTGTAAGCAGGCACTCATTCTTAATTTGAGTCCATTGGTTCCACAAAAGGGAGAACCCCCTACGCCTTAGGATAAACACACCACCCAAGCTTCATCAGGGAGTGAGATCCGGGCCCAATTCCTGATTTGTTTAAATCTCCCGATCTGGATTGTAGTGTTAAGACCAATGATTTATTAAAATGTATTTCATGAGGATGTTAGCGATATACATAGTCGAGTCACATTATTGTGACCACCTCCTACTTTTGACGACAACAGCGCACAGCCAACGAAAGAAAGCACGTGTCATGTGCTGGCTTGAAGGGTATATAAGGTGTACTGTAGGCATTCTGAAAGCATATCACTCGTTGATGTCATGGATAAAAGGAACGATTTATCAAATTTGCAAAAAGAGATTATTATCGGATTTCGGGCTAAGGGTGGCAGTATTTCTGAAACAGCGCAGTTTGTGAACTGTTCGCGTGCTGCTGTGGTTAAAGTGTATCGTGATTGGAGAAATTGCTCCATTGCGAATAAGCGACGCGTAAACTGCGGATCTCCACGTGCCATTAATGTGAGAGGTTAGCTTTGGCTGCGACGGTGCGTGAGGGCCGATCAACACGCTACAGTGGAGCAACTCACTGGTCGAATGAACCAGGGAGCTACCCGAAGTGTGTCTAAAACGACAGTTCCGCTAAACCTGCTGCGTATTAGGGCTCCGATGCAGACGTATGGTCGCTACACCTATGCTAACGAAGGTGCATCGGCAGAAAAAGCTTACATTTGTACGGCAGTATCGAATTTTTTTTTATTTTTTTTATTGGAATTTTAACGACCACCGTGAGCAACTCAATGGGCTATAAGCAGTTGCCCGTCCCTAATTTAGGATCACTGGTTCTAGGGAAGGGAGAGAGCCAATGCCGTAAGACAAACACAACATCCATGCCTCACCGGGATTCGAACCCGGACCCCTTTCGGACGAATGATCAGAGGCCATCGCTTAGACCACTGCGCCACCGGGGCGGCGTATCGAAATTGGACCTCCACTGATTGGCAAAGGATTGTGTTCTGCGATGAATCACGCTTTCTGCTTCATCGAACGGAAGGACGTTGGCGTATAAAGCGAGAAATATCGGAGAATAACCACTATAACGAAGCAAATTTCTCCGTCATTTTGATCCACGCCGTGGCTCGAACCCGGTCCCCTCTTTCCGGTATAAGTCACTCTGCCAATTGAGCTACGCGGACGTTCGTTGTCGTTGCTATCTGCCTTTATGTCACATCTCCCCCCCCCCCGAAAGAGGGCCGGGGGCATGGCCCACGGGTCAGCCGTGACCATGAATCGTCGCAGGCAGCCATCCGCTGAAGAAAGTACTCTTGAGAACTCCCAGTCAATCTAGTGTGTGGAATGCAACATCACACACTTTTTATTTTTCGAAGCGCTGAAGAAGGGATTCTCTTATTTTTCCTATCTCGCGGTGTGGAAAGAACATCACACCATTGCGAGATCTTGAACTGCCGGGTCATCCGGAAAGTTCGGGCACCATTATAACGAAGGAAATTTCACCGTCATTTTTATCCACGCTCGAACCCGTGTCCCCTCATTCCGGAATAAGTCACTCTACCAATTGAGCGACGCGGACGTTCGTTTTCGTTGCTATCTGCCTTTATGTCGTGTGCGTCCTGCTGGGCAGGCACGTCACACCACTCTTCAACCATTTCTGGAAGAACCCAAGCTGGTGGGGACAATGTTATGGTCCGGGGAATGACATGATATGGTATATCAATGATATGCTTATTTCATAAATCCAGAAAGGATTTGTTAGTACACAACAGGAATTTAAAAATATACAATTTAATATTTGAAGATGGAATCAATAAACATTATAATACCAGATGGAGTTAATCAGTGCCCGAAAAATTGACAGGATGAACACATAGAAAGTTCATGTATAAATATATTTGGGGAATTAATAATTTCGGGTGAAGAACGATTCCATAAATGTGCTTCAGTGATAAGCCAGTGCTTTGGAGGCTGGGCGCATTGTCTCGTACTTTGTTACAGTAACTTGTCAACATATTACCTTATGGTAAAAGCACATCACGACGTGAAAAAATAGGGAACGGGATGTTCGTTTTGAATTTTTTAATTTGCTCATCGTGGGATATTGTTACGAAGGTGTTCATCCGGGAATTCGGCCTTAAGTCTGCGTGGCACATTATCGCATTTTTTCTATAGCGTTGTGCTTAAAAAAAAGGTGTCATTGAAACAAAAACCTTCGTCACTCGTCGGTGTTCGCCTTTTGCAGGTCTTATAGTTTTGAACAAAAGTTTGATGCTTTCCCTGTCTTAATCGCATTACACGCTTTCACTGTTCTTTTATTCATCGCACGTAAAAGGCGGTCTTTTTATTATCTGCAGGGACCTCATGTAATGGAAGTTTAAGGTTAGCTGACACATACACGATATCTTGCACGACACTTAAACTGCCAAAAGATGAAAAACAAACCTGGCATCTCTTCCTACAGAAGCTGTTCGTCTCGTCTAACAGTGTTTATGAATGGTGTGAGAGACCTAGTTTCTTGACTGACATCTCTTATTTCTTTTGAAGCTCTTAAATGTTTATAAAATGTTTATTTTACAGGACCGAGGTCTTCAAAAAAGTTTGTCAGAAATGAAGTATAAAACTGGAAATGTCAGTCGATTAGAATTCCATTATTTATCCCAACAAAGATGCCTTCCACCTCGTTTTAGCGTTAACATATATGAAACAAAATCGAATTCACGTTCGTCACATGTGTTATAACGACATTTTTCTTAGGCGAAACAGCAGCAAGTATGGAACATGGCAACTTATGATTCAATTTGCTTAAAATGAGCATTTAAATCCAACCTCTGTAACGTACCAGGAGATGTGACGTACCTGCCAGAAGGACGCACACGACATAAAGGCAGATAGGAATCAGAATAAAATTTCCGCGTAGCTCAACTGGTAGAGCAACTTATTCCGGAATGAGTAGACCCGGCTTCGAATCCTGGCGCGGATAAAAATGACGGAGAAATTCACTTCGTTATAATGGCGCCCGAACTATCCGGATGACCCGACCGTTCACAATCTCGCAATGGTGTGATGTTATTTCCACACCGCGAGATAGGAAAAATAAGAGCAGCACTTCGAAAAAAAAAATAAAGGGGAGATGATGTAACGTACCAGGAGATGTGATGTAACGTACCAGGATATGTGACGTACCTGCCAGAAGGACGCACACGACATAAAGGCAGATAGGAATCAGAATAAAACGTCCGCGTAGCTCAACTGGTAGAGCAACTTATTCCGGAATGAGTGGACCCGGGTTCGAATCCTGGCGCGGATAAAAATGACGGAGAAATTCACTTCGTTATACCTCTTTAAAAGGAAAAGTGTAAAACAAACACAAAACTTCCTGTTATTGCAATATATGACTTTAACGAATCCATAGGCCGCCCCGGTGGCGCAGTGGTCTAAGGCGTTGGCCTCTGATCATTCGCCCGTAAGGGGTCCGGGTTCGAATCCTGGTCAGGCATGGATGTTGTGTTTGTCTTACGGCACTGGCTCTCTTCCTTCCCTGGAACCAGTAACCCTAAATTAGGGACGGGCGACTGCTTATAGCCCATTGAGTTGCTCACGGTGGTCGTTAAACCTCCAATCAAAAAAAAAAAAAAAAAACGAATCCATGAATACGCGCATGGAGAGGCTATAAATAAAAGAGATAATTTTCACATCAACAACAACAACAAAATTCCAGAGATTACCTTGATACCCTTTGCAGATAATTTATGCTATGCACCTTTCGAATGCCTAGATCTTTGTGGATATGAAATGAAACGAGTGATTCGAGAGTATACATTTATTTATGTACAACACATTGCATTTATTCATGTAACTCATGACGACAGCGAGCCACAGTCCGCTACATCCTAAATAGAATTCAAGCATATTTTATTTTTTTTTTTTTTTTTGATTGGAGGTTTAACGACCACCGTGAGCAACTCAATGGGCTATAAGCAGTCGCCCGTCCCTAATTTAGGGTCACTGGTTCCAGGGAAGGGAAAGAGCCAGTTCCGTAAGACAAACACAACATCCATGCCTCACCAGGATTGGAACCCGGACCCCGTTCGGACGAATGATCAGAGGCCATCGCTTAGACCACTGCGCCACCGGGGCGGCGAATTCAAGCATAACAACAAACAATAAAGTTTACTAATGCCTGTCATTGAGCGGTTCTTAAGTAGGTGGTTTAATAAATGTTACTTCGTAAAACTAATAAAAAAAGAGATATGTGAGTCATAAAAGTAAATATTTACTAAATTACGGCAATTAGCCTCACTGTAGAAATAAGAGGTGTGAATTAACGGAAAATTTATGTGCAGCAAAGTTGTCGGCAGGTGTCCGTCTTTTTTCAGAAATTTCCGTTTTTAAAAGTTCCCGCTTATTTTAACTCCCGTATTTTCACAGATCCTCCGTAGTCAGAAATTCCGTTTATTTCAGAAAAAAATCCATTTCACGTTTTTTCCGTATTTAAACCGAAATTCCGCAAAATCGAAAACCCTGCATTTTTCAGTTGTTATCCCCGATAATCTTTCCGCTGCACTCAGGATCGAATTCCCGTCGTTTGGGTTGGTTCAATAGATAACGCACGCCTTTAACTACGGAGCCGCAAACACTCGGAAACCCGAATTACATACATCGTAAAACAAATTGCGCGACGGTGAATATTTTGTTTTGTCATTAATGCGAGTGATTTAGTCATTTTTTAAGCTTTCCAACCTTAGGTTGAAGTATATGCTCCAGCTTTGTCCGTCAGCACGATAAGTCACGTAAAAATTTTTCGATTTCGACAAAATTTTGGTATGTGGTATAGGGGACCACCTGGGGACGAACTTTTTTGAAAATGGGCGAAATTGAGTCAAAGGTCAGGACATAGGAGCGGAATCCATTCCGTTGCCCTTATGCGTCATAACTTACGTAAACATGGTTCGATTTCGATGAAATTGTAGTATGTGGTAGGGAACTACCTCGGGACAAATCTTATTGAAAATGGCCAAAATGGAGTCAAAGGTCAGAACATAGGAGCAGAATCCATTACGTTGCTCTTATTCGTCATAACTTACGTAAAAATGCTTCGATTGCGGCAAATCTTTATCATGTTGTTCCGAAGATGTACTGAATCGGTTCTGTTTATATGATCAATATGGGGTCAAAGGTCAGGACACAGGAGCAAGATTTATTCCAGAGCCATTATCCTCATAACTTGACTAAAAATGCTTCTATTGCGACAAAACTTTGGTATGTTGTTCCAGAGGTATACTGAACCAATTCGGTTGAATATCATCGAAAGGGGGTCAAAGTTTAGGGCATAGGAGCTAGATTTATTCCACAGCCATTATCCTCATAACTTGAGTAATGATTTCTGGTATGTTGGATAGCGTATCATAATCAATGCATTGCATGATTTTACTAAGTTGTATTTTCTGTTGGTGCTTATTATTTTCCTGAATAGGTTTGTAATGATTTTTTTTTTCTGTAAGAGGACTTTTCGTAAGTTAAACATTTTTCCTCGTAATTTTTCGAAGCAACAAAGTGCTTTGCAAATTGATTTTTTTAAACAGTCTATGACTTTTACTTAATTTTAAAAAAGGTGAAATGTACTTTTCATAGTATTATTTCACAAAAGAAAAACTACTAAATATAAAATTAACTTTTGATAGCTCTAATAGCTTTCGTCTTAAGTTGTCCAAAGACT
The DNA here is from genome assembly GCA_039090855.1 of Macrothele yani. Taxonomy (NCBI): domain Eukaryota; kingdom Metazoa; phylum Arthropoda; class Arachnida; order Araneae; family Macrothelidae; genus Macrothele; species Macrothele yani. The sequence continues at coordinate 164,408,808 of CM077010.1, read as the reverse complement.
GATACACAGACATCGTGTAATTATCTGTACAATAAGTTCAGTACCCGGTTTCTTACAGTAACACAATATATTAGGTGTGCAAATAAGTTTTAAAGCGTTTTAAGACAACGCAACGTGTAATTTGAGAGAAAACAACAATATCTTTACGAATCTTTACGAATCATCGGTCCGACAGCTGACGGTTTCCAGCCATCAAGAATACTTCGTCGTGTGACGCGATGAAGTCGCCAACCCATTTTTGCACTTTCTCACATGTCCGGAACCGTACAGCAGACAAACCATGTTGCATCGATCGGAACAAATGATAGTCTGAAGGGGCTATGTCGGAACTACACACCGGGTGCTCCAAAACTTTCCAGCCAATCGCCAATAATGTTTTCTTGACAGATTTCGCGACTAGCGTTGTCATGCCGTAACTTCACGTGACGCAAACCTTTGCCTGTGAATGGAAGTTTTTAACAGATTTCCTGGTTCAATCGCAGCAATTGTTGCTTGTAGAGATCAGCAGTAACAGTTTGACCCTGTTCCAATAGCTCATAATATAGCGCAACCTTCATATCCCACCAGATGCTCAGCAGAACTTCCTTGGAGTAAATATTCCGTTTCGGTGTCCACGTCGTTGCTTCACCGGGATCTACCCCAGTTTTTTGCGTTTGGGATTGTCATACCATATCCACTTTTCATCACCCGCAATGCTTTTCCACATAAAAGACTTTCTATGCTGTTTATTCAACAGATTCAAACACTTCGTGACACGCACATCTTTGTTCCTCTGGCTCAGGTCACGTGGCACCCATTATCCTTCTTTCTGAGTCTTTTCCATTGCGCGTAAACGATTGGAAATGGTTTTTTGAGTTACCCCCAGTTGTTCAGCTAGTTCTTTTTGCGTTTGAGACGAATCTTCATCCAGCAATGCTTGCAGTTCCTCATGTGCAACCTTCTGCGGGGCGCCGCTATGTTCTCGATCTCTAACATCAAAATCACCTGCTTTTAAACTGTCTAAACCAAAACTCACACGTGCTTTTCGATACAATATTCTCCTCCAGAACAGAACAGATCGATGTACTTGCTTCTGGAGCAGTTTTTCCTTAATGAAATTCGTAATAAATGCAGTATCGCTTGCCATCTTTAACCTACCAACATGCAAGGGCGTTTGACTATTGAGCAAACTTCTGCGTCCCATTTTATACTCTGGACCAGTTACGGTCACATGACAACAACGCGGGGAATGTCGGATATGTAAATTAGCGGTATACGTCATACAAAAAACGCTTTAAAACTTATTTGTATACACCTAATATAACAAATAGCTGGTACACAAAATGGGGGAGAGAAAAAGAAATATCCTGTGCCACAATAAACAAAATCCGTGCGAAATGCTATCCACAATATTCGATCTCACTACCGAACTGCAAAATTCGACAGACGATTGAAATTTAAAAGTGAATCAAACCTCAGGTATTTTCACCATTTGCTGATATTACCGATAATTTCTCGTCATACGAATACGGAAAAAGTGAGAACGGAGTTTTTCCGTTAATATGCGAAAGGAATTGCGGAAAAGTTTCTGAAAATTCAGAATTTTTCGTTAACACCTCTCTAAAACGGCAATTTACCCTCAATATAGGAAAGAAACTGTGGAAAGGTTTCTTAAAAATCAGAATTTTCCCGTGGTACGAAAAATCCGTGAAATTTAAGTTTCTTTCTTTCATTTCACAGAAAAGGTTGTATCAGAAATATGCTTCGTTAATTCACGAAAAAAAATGACGGACAGTGGCTCGTGAATTTCAGAAAAAACTTTTACAGTGCGCAGGTTTAGTTTTTCAAAAACATTATTTATTATTATTATTATTATTCAGATTCAGACGAACACAAAAAACGATCCTGACAGCGATCAAATGTGACGTAGCTACGAAAGTCCATCTGCGCATGCGTAAGCTAAAATCTGACCTCAAGATAGAAAGAAAAGCTGAATCGCAAGTGTGTTAGCGAAGGAGATTGGTACCTTTTGATCTAGGATATCAACAGTTTACACCCCATCGTGTTATACTTCTTTTGAAAGTTATCTTCAATAGAAGCTCCACCCCCTCGCTTCCCCCAGGGGTGTCGAAAAGAAGCCAAATTTCATTACGACATATGTTTTATCACTGTCGGGAAAGATGTATAGCATCAAAATTCATTTTTGTAATGGCTTTTATCACATTTAGCATGAGGCTCTCTTACTTTTTGCAGATTGCAACGAGGTATTGTTACGTTGATGTAAAACGTGATGAAACAATGTTCGGCGATAGTTTAGTAAAATATATTGTTGGGTAACAAAGAAATTAACTATTGTTGTGTTACTCCATGGGACAACATTCAAAAATTAGATTGTAACAATTTTTTTGACTACTTCCGTTAACCATTTCCGTTATATCGAAGTTTTATGCATGGGATTTACTTTCCTACTGCCGCAAAAGATGCATAGTATAAAAAAATGCACTGAATTTTCAGCGTTTTTAACAAACACATCTTTTGACGTCTCAAATCTAAAATAAGTAGAAAAAAAACATAGAATATTTTTTTCTGGGTAACACGATGCTGTCCCCCTTTTCGTTAGAGAACGAACACACCGCTTGATAGATATATGGGTAGAAGGAGTTTTTCTTTCTTTAAAACCATCCATAATTATTTGACGATATCTAACTCTCAGGAAAAGAAGTTGCAGTTGGACATTTGTCGCTTAACTTTTCTGCTATATCATCAAATGGTGATACAAGATACAAAGAAATCAGCAAAGCATATTTTAGTTGAAACATTTTTTGCTGATTTATGTTCATTCATTTCTTCTTTCTCTCAGTCATTCAATCGATTTACAATGAACAATTTTATTGGAGGTTTGACGACCACCGTGAACAACTTGATGGGCTCTAAGTAGTCGCCCGGCCATAATTTATGGCCACTAGTTCCAGAGAAGGGAGAGAGCCAGTGTCGTAAGACAAGCACAACATCCATGGTTCACCGGGATTCGAAACCGGACTCACCCCGCACGAATGGTCATAAGACAGCCCTTATCCCACTGTGCAACTAGGACGGCCAGTGAACATTAGAAGCAGCACTATATTTTTTAAAATTCCTAAAAACACTTTTGCTTAAGTTGAAAATTTAAATCCAAAAATATCAGGTGAATGTTACATAAGTATGTTAAAATCAAGCAATTTCATTTGCGAATAATAAAATTGAAGGGGAAGTGAAGTTTCAAAATTGTGCAAATTGAAATTTCGTGGGCCACCCTGAAGACCCAATTGTCTAAGCGCTGGCTTCTGCCCATTCGTCCAAGATGGGTCGAGGTTCGAATCCCGCAGAAGCATGGATTATTTGTTTGTCTTATGGCACTGGCTCTCTCGCTCTCTCTCTCTCTCTCTCTGGTTCCTAGGGCCAGTATCCCTAAATTAGGAATGGGCGACTGCTTACTGCCCATCGAGTTGCCCACGATAGTGGTTAACCCCCAAACCAAAATAAAAACTATTTGCGAGGAAACGATATTTTATTTACTTGAATGCCCAGTTTTAAATAATAATATATGTACTGAAATTCTACAGAGTTGTTTCTGAGAATATGATGATTCTTTTTTGTGATTAAAAACAATTTATATTTAATTTAAATATGAAATTCAAATTGGAAGAAATTGTTTTACGTTAAAATAAGTTAATTTAGGGAGTCTGACTCTTTTTCTTGGCCCAGACGCTGTAATGATTAAACCTTCCTCTGGGAAATAAAAATTGTGAAATGAATGTTTTAGCAAAGTGTGAACTGAATTTCATCTAGAGTAATTTCAGAAGTATACGAAGTGTATTCCAAACGTTTTATGACTCCATGAGCTACAAAATCTCCCGTGATATTACGTTACTCAAACCTGTTTTCGTGTACGCTTTGCATACTGGGGGATGTTTAAACCTGAGTGCTTTGAGTCATTCTTTCTCTAGCTCTCATTAAGTACAGTCATGTCAGAAGTACCCAACGTGGATTTAAAGCATGAAGTGAGAGTGGCTGTTAAATATTTTTGTGCGTCTGCAAAAATCCTCAGACCAAAATATGAGCACGGACTTCGGAGATTCGGCTATGCCACGTGCTAGTGCTTTCCGATGGCATGTGCTACAGGCATCGACTTTTTAAAATCCAATGGGTGCTTGAGTTTTGAACGTCAAGTCCACTGAGTTCTGGAGCTCTCGGTGAGTCTCTTTGGAACTGCAGCTCAAGACATGAGGTCCAAGGTTGATGGAACTCTGGATATAAAGGCTAATAAAATATGGAGCTTAGGATACGTCTTTTGGATTCTGGAGCTCTGGATATAAAGGCTAATAAGATATGGAGCTCAGGATAAGTCTTTTGTTTCTGGAGCTCTAGATAAGTCTTTTTGGTTATGAATAAGTCATTTTGGTTCTGGAGCTCTGGATAAGTCTCTTTGGTTCTGGATAAGTCTGTTTAGTTCTGGAGCTCTGGATAAGTCTTTTTGGTTCTGGATAAGTCCTTTTGGTTCTGGAGCTCCGGGTAAGTCCTTTTGGTTCTGGAGTTCTGGATAAGTCCTTTTGGTTCTGGAACTCCGGATATTAAATCCAATACAAACTCTGACTATACGCCAATCAGACATATAGCTGAACTGGGCATGTTTTTAATACTTAGACGGATATATAATTGAACACACTCTTAATTTTTCTTGTATGCTTTTCACAGTTATACGTGTTTTAAATTTTAGTCCCTTGAAAAACATATAATCAATATAACTGACGTGCTACTACTTTCTATTTGCGCATGTTTCTATTTGTATGCATGTATCTACGTATACACAATATGTTTCCGAAAAGCAGTTTTAGATCAAGTTATTTCCCCCTCTTCCCTCATTACTCATAGTGTATGGGTTCTAAGACTGACTTTCGGAAATCTTCCGTGAGCACGAATATTTTATGTTTTTTTCACAGTAGTTTATGTATATTTTCATAATGTACGAACCACATAACCTTTCATCACCGCTAAATGGATATTAATAGACAAATATAAGTTTTCTTCGCAACATACGTTCCTGTTGTAATAAATTGTTGTTGGAAATTAGAGTGCTATCCTTTTAAAGACTAAAAAACGTCACATCAATATTTCGTCTCGATGAGGGAGTTTTTTTTTTTTTTTTTTGGTGACTTAATGGAGCCTCGGAGCACCCTCGTAGTTGTTTGCTATAGCGTGAACAATATTCATGTGGAAGAAACCTAAAATGACAAAACCCGAATTGGGCGTCGACCTGAAAGATCCAAAATAGGTAAACGATTGGATTTCTTTGGATATTAGCTAATATGGTTGTACGTATTATCGAAAACTTAGAAAAAGATACTATAACTTTTCGAGAAATATATAATAATAATAAAAGAGAACGTGTGTGCGTGTGCGTGCGTGTGTGTGTGTGACAGTCGGAGCCCATGAGGAATCGCTGTAGAAATTTAAAAATTTCATAAAATGTTTCCCATTGCCCCTTAAGTTACATTGGCTAGCTTCGAGCCAAAATTCCCAAAAGGAAAGTTTCAAACTCAAAATCTTTCACCAATCTTTTTCTTCAGGAACCGAGAAGTTTCGAACAAGACAGGTGAGGGTGTGCATGTGATTCTGAAGCGGCAGACGCTCGGGCGTAGCAATTAACGCAGGAATGAGAATACTCTCATCACGTGTGCATCAGGAGAAGCGAAGCAACTTCCCTCATTTGCGCATTTTCATTCACGAGGTAATCGCAGTCTTTGGGGACGCAAAATCTATGTCACGCTTTTTTAGGAGGGGGGGCGGTTAACGACAGCCGTTAGCAACTCAGTGGGATATAAACAGTCTCCCGTCCTTAATTTAGGGTAACTGGTGCAGGTAAGAGTGTATTTTTTCAGATAGTTTATATGCCCTTTTAATAAGGTATTCGTACAACTGTTTAAATTTACACGTTTTGATACCTAGCATTTCTATTTATAGTGTAGGGGGGGAGAAGAAAGCCAGGAGAAAAAGAATATTTCTCAGGGTTGGCTGCGCTTTTGGTGTTGGTGAAGTGGAGTGAAAGCAAAAGCCATTCCCTGAGGTTATATGTGGATGGCCTAATCGTGAAAGCAAATAAGAATGTTTTATTTAATATGACCACAAAACTTGTGATGTTGAGAAAGAATAAAATAGCTACGTTTATTCACAATTAAATGTTTATTTTAACATCTACTGTGGTTTCGCAGAGCGTTTGGCTGGGCTTCAACAAGACAAATGGAGCGTAAACATTCAAATCATTGTGACATCATCAGAGTTCTGACGACCACGGATTTTGGTGAGTGGTTTCCACGCGCTAGACAGATATGGAGTAGATGTCATGTCGTTGACAAGCCGTGAAGAATTGCGGTATATGTGGAAAACTTCTAATGTATTATGCTTGGTAGTCGAGTTAAGTTTATCGATAAGCGCAGCGTTTTCAAGCAAAAATGTATGGTCGTTTCCGTGGCAATGTTGGTCTACAGACAACAACTTCAGTTCACAGTTCCGTACATAAGTCATAACCAAGACATAAGTCAGGACACAAGACCTATGTACTAAACTATGAACTGAAGAAGTCGTCTGTAACCCAACATTGTCACAAAAATAACCATAGATTTTTGTTTGAAAACGCTACGCTTATAGATAAACCTAATTCGATTTGAAAACGCTAGGCTTATTGATAAACCTAATTCGATTTGAAAACGCTACGCTTATTGATAAAGTAATTCGATTTGAAAACGCTAAGCTTATTAATAAACCTGATTTGATTTGAAAACGCTAGGTTTATTGATAAAGTAATTCGATTTGAAAACGCTACGCTTACTGATAAACTAATTCGATTTCAAAACGCTACGCTTATTGATAAACCTAATTCGACTTTAAAACGCTAGGCTTATTGATAAACGAATTCGATTTTAAAATGCTACGCTTATTGATAAACCTACTTCGATTTGAAAACGCTAGGGTTATGTGAAAACACATGTTTGTCCGTGTCCCCTCACTCCGGAGTAAGTCACTCTCCCAACTGAGCTACGCCGACAGAATGTCTCGCTGCAGATTTATCGTCTTGACACATGTTTTAACCCCTGTAGTACGTCACACTTATTGATAAACCTAATTCGAAATGAAAACGCTACACTTATTGATAAACTAATTTGATTTCAAAACGCTACGCTTATTGATAAACCTAATTCGACTTTAAAACGCTAGGCTTATTGATAAACGAATTCGATTTCAAAATGCTACGCTTATTGATAAACCTACTTCGATTTGAAAACGCTAGGGTTATGTGAAAACACATGTTTGTCCGTGTCCCCTCACTCCGGAGTAAGTCACTCTCCCAACTGAGCTACGCCGACAGAATGTCTCGCTGCAGATTTATCGTCTTGACACATGTTTTAACCCCTGTAGTACGTCACACTTATTGATAAACCTAATTCGAAATGAAAACGCTACACTTATTGATAAACTAATTTGATTTCAAAACGCTACGCTTATTGATAAACCTAATTCGACTTTAAAACGCTAGGCTTATTGATAAACGAATTCGATTTCAAAATGCTACGCTTATTGATAAACCTACTTCGATTTGAAAACGCTAGGGTTATGTGAAAACACATGTTTGTCCGTGTCCCCTCACTCCGGAGTAAGTCACTCTCCCAACTGAGCTACGCCGACAGAATGTCTCGCTGCAGATTTATCGTCTTGACACATGTTTTAACCCCTGTAGTACGTCACACTTATTGATAAACCTAATTCGAAATGAAAACGCTACACTTATTGATAAACTAATTTGATTTCAAAACGCTACGCTTATTGATAAACCTAATTCGACTTTTAAACGCTAGGCTTATTGATAAACGAATTCGATTTCAAAATGCTACGCTTATTGATAAACCTACTTCGATTTGAAAACGCTAGGGTTATGTGAAAACACATGTTTGTCCGTGTCCCCTCACTCCGGAGTAAGTCACTCTCCCAACTGAGCTACGCCGACAGAATGTCTCGCTGCAGATTTATCGTCTTGACACATGTTTTAACCCCTGTAGTACGTCACACTTATTGATAAACCTAATTCGAAATGAAAACGCTACACTTATTGATAAACTAATTTGATTTCAAAACGCTACGCTTATTTATAAACCTAATTCGACTATCAAGCGTAATGGATTAGAAGCTTTCCACAGATATCGCAATTCTTCATGACATCTTCTCCATTTCTTTCAAGCGCGTGGAAACACGCTCACCAAAATCCGTGACCATCAGAACTCTGATGATGTCACAATGATTTAATGTTTATGCCCCATTCATCTTGATGATGCTGAGCCAAACGCTCTGCGAAACTATAGTAGATGTTAAAATAAATATTAATTGTGAATAACGTTTCAAATTCATTGCAATTTGTTTGGAACTAGATCAAAGTAAGTTGGAGCTAGTGAATTCCCATTCCAGTTAGTGTGCAAAAAAAATTGTTTTACTGAAGTAAAAATCGGAATAAATGATTTGTACCTTAAATATTAAATCCCTCGTAGCGTCGTGTAAAATTCAGTAGGTATAAATTAAAAGAATAAGGAACACGTACGCTTAGTTCTTGGTTTAAGCCTGAAATGTAACATGGGAGATGTGATCCCCTGTGTATTTCTTTTCACAAGGTTTTCAATGTGCTAGCCTAGAACTTGCTTGGCATCGCAGAGAGCTACGGAATCCAGCAAATATTAGTAATTTGGAACAATGCTTTCCTTTAGACATTATGATAAAAAAGGAGCCCACAGTTACAAAAAAAAAGCAATGAGTATGTCCAACTGCTTTTCATATTTGTTTGCAAATATGAAAAGCAGTACATGTCCATTTTTTAATATGTTAAGTTAGAATTTCTCTTATACGACAACCTGTATCACATAATGAACATCTACTAAGTTTTACAATTTTTCTTATACAACCAACCTCGAAAACAAATCTGAATAAAAACTCAATAAAACTAGGGCATTAACCAATGGAATCCGCATTTCCATTAACGTTTTTCGTATCAAAAGAGGAATTGAGACTGTGGATGCAAAAAGTAAAACGAAAAAAAGAAAGCATGACTGAAGCTAAATTATTTTAAGCGTCTTCTCGGCTCAAGTACCTATTTAATTCCAGAACGTTTCCTTTGGCAGTGCACCGGTAAACTCGTTCATGGAAAGTGCACTTTCAAATTTTTGTCATCGCGATGACAGCGGTCGAAATCTAATAACACTTGAACGTCCTCTTCACGAAGGGTTTGAGGTTTAAGTAAATTATGTTAAGTGGAATTTATGTAGCAATTGGAGGCGTAATTAAACGTTCACGTGGCAGGTTCACTCTAAAGGAATTACTCCGAAGTTCTGAAACCTCCTTCGCCTGATCAAATAAGCTGCTGAAGGTGTACAGCGAAGGGGGTTTTGGCAATTAGAACTGAGTCTTGCCCGTTGCCGGGGATTTATCCAGGATTTGGAAGAGCTGGAATGAACGTTTTGTTCTATTCACGAAGCCACTTAGAAGGGCAATCTATTTTGCTTAAAGCTACCATCATCAGCACTTGACTCGTAGACATCAAGAGGAGAAAGAACAGTTATCTTTTTAGCTCTCCTCCTGTTCTCAGCAGCAATGGAAATTAATTCGCGTTGATTTTGGTCACAGAAATTATTCAAAAGCATTGCTTGCAGGATACATACAGATAGATGAATTGAAGGTAAATGAATCGCCCTGTGTTCTATACTAGCTTAACTTTTGCACTAAAGGAAAGAATTTCTTCATGCAGTTCCTTAAATGCTCGAAATAATAAATAAACACAGCAGAATTACGACTGCAGTTATGAATAACTGTGTGGCAACGTAGATACTCGTTCGTTAGAGGTCCTCATAAATAGCAATTATAGTTTAAAATATCGCTAGTTATTTATAGTTCGTCGTGAAAATACAGTTACGGAAAAATTAATAGCAACTCTGGGGATTTCTGACGATTTGGGGTTTTCAGAAGGGAAGTGAGACAAGATGACACCATAGATCCGAAGCTCTTTAATGCCATATTGTAAAATGTCTTTCAATCAACTGAACTTGGAAAACAAAGGGACAAAGATTAATGGAGATTATCTAACCCACCTTCGTTTTACGGATGACATAGTCATTTTTGCAACTACCCCATCAGAGCTGCAGAGTATGATCCAGGAACTTGCTGACAAGAGTAAAGAAGTGGGATTAAAAATGAACTTTCAGAAGACAAAAGTGATGTTCAATGCTTTTACAAGAAATGAAGATTTATCGATTGATGGAGAAAAGCTGGAGAAAACAGACACGTACGTTTATCTTGGGCAGCAGATATCAAGTGATTGTCACATTGATGAAGAAATTAATTGGCGAATAAAACTTGCCTGGAGAGCTTTTGGAAGAAACAGTGTAATTTTCAAGAGCAATATGCCATTATGTCTTATAACGAAGTAAATTTCTCCGTCATTTCTGTCCACGCCAGGATTCGAACCCGGATCCCCTCATTCCGGAATAAGTCACTTTACCAATTGAGCTACGCGGACGTTTTATTCTGATTCCTATCTGCCTTTATGTCGTGTGCGTCCTTCTGGCAGGTACATCACATCTCCTGGTACGTTACATCATCTACCACCTTATATATATATATATTTTTTTTTTATTTTGAAGTGCTGGAGAAAGGATTCTCTTATTTTTCCTATCTCGCGGTGTGGAAAGAACATCACACCAATGCGAGATTTTGAACTGTCGGGTCATCCGGATAGTTCGGGCGCCATTATAACGAAGTAAATTTCTCCGTCATTTCTGTCCACGCCAGGATTCGAACACGGATCCCCTCATTCCGGAATAAGTCACTCTACCAATTGAGCTACGCGGACGTTTTATTCTGATTCCTATCTGTCTTTATGTCGTGTGCGTCCTTCTGGCAGGTAGGTCACATCTCCTGGTACGTTACAGTCTGAAAAGAAAAGTGTTTGATCAATGCATCCTTCCAATGCTTACATATGGTGCAGAGACGTGGACCTTAACTACAAGAGACATACAAAGGCTGCAGACAACTCAAAGCAGCATGGAGAGGTGCATGCTTGGTGTAACCAGGAGAGATAAGAAAAGGAACTCGTGGATCCGAAAAATGACAAGAGTGGAAGACATCATGATCAGAGTTAAATCCCTGAAATGGCAATGGGCTGGACATACTGCCAGAAGGACAGATCATCGATGGACAGCCAAAATTTTAGATTGGATTCAAAGGCCAGGAAAAGACCCAGAAGAAGACCACGTGGGAGATGGGTGGATGAAATTCGAAAGTATGCGGGAGTAACATGGAGGAGACTGGCACATGACAGACCGTTGTGCAAGAAACTTGGGGAGATCTTCGTCCAGCAGTGGATTGATAATGGTTGACAATGATGATGATATATATATATATCATCATCATCATCATCATTGTCAACCATTATCAATCCACTGCTGGACGAGGTCTCCCCAAGTTTCCTCCACAACGGTCTGACTGTGCCAGTCTCCCTCCATGTCACCCCTGCATACTTTCGAATTTCATCCGCCCAACTCCCATGTGGTCTTCTTCTGGGTCTTTTCCTGTCCTTGGAATCCAATTTAAAATTTCGGCTGTCCATCGATGATCTGTCCTTCTGGCGGTATGTCCAGCCCATTGCCATTTCAGAGATTTAACTCTGATCATGATGTCTTCCACTCTTATCATTTTTCGGATCCACGAGTTCTCTTCTTATCTCTCCTGGTTACACCAAGCATGCACCTCTCCATGCTTCTGAGTTGTCTGCAGCCTTTGTATGTCTCTTTTAGTTAAGGTCCACGTCTCCGCACCATACGTAAGCACTGGAAGGATGCATTGATCAAACACTTTTCTTTTAAGACATAATGGCATATTGCTCTTGAAAATTATGCTGTTTCTTCCAAAAGCTCTCCAGGCAAGTTTTGTACGCCGATTAATTTCTTCATCAATGTGACCCTCACTTGATATCTGCTGTCCAAGATAAACGTACGTGTCTGTTATCTCCAGCTTTTCTCCATCAATCGATAAATCTTCATTTCTTGTAAAAGCATTGAACATCACTTTTGTCTTCTGAAAGTTCAATTTTAATCCCACTTCTTTACTCTTGTCAGCAAGTTCCTGGATCATACTCTGCAGCTCTGATGGGGTAGTTGCAAAAATGACTACGTCATCAGCAAAACGAAGGTGGGTTAGATAATGTCCATTAATCTTTATCCCCTTGTTTTCCCAGCTCAGTGACTGAAAAACACCCTCCAATGTGGCATTAAAGAGCTTCGGATCTATGGTGTCACCTTGTCTCACTCCCTTCCCAATTTTTACGTGTGTTGTATTTTCAAACAGCCTAATCTTTGCACTTGCATTTTCATAGATGTTATTAATAATATTAATGTATGCATCTTCAATACCGCAGGTTTTCAGAGCCATTGTAACTGCTGATGGTTTCACCGAATCAAAGGCTTTTTCATAATCGATAAAAGCCATGCACAATGGAAGTTCATATTCCCTCGCTCTTTCAATTAGTTCTCTCAGCACGTGGATATGATCTATTGTGCTGTAGCCACTCCTGAATCCAGCTTGTTCTCTCGGTTGAGCCATGTCCAGTGTTACCTTCAAGCGGTGTGAAAGAACTTTAGTGAAGATTTTATAAACTACTGATAGGAGGCTGATAGGTCTGTAGTTTCCGAGATCCTCAATGTCACCTTTCTTATGTAGCAGGATCATTGTAGCGGTGTTCCAATCCTCAGGAATCTTTCCTTCATTAAGGCATCGAGTGAAAATTTGGGCAGTACTGTTTCGATTTCTCCACTTGCTTCTTGTATGATGTCTACAGTAATTCCATCTTCTCCTGGAGCTTTTCCTCGCTTCATGTTCTTGATTGCATGTGCAACTTCTGCTGGAAGGACTGGAGGAACTCTGGTACTGGTATCTTTTATGATGTCTGGAGTGCATATATCATCCCTTTCATATAATTTGGAGTAGAAATCTTTCACTCTTGTCAAAATTTCGCCTCTATTTCTTGTTACAGAACCATCTTCTTTTCTCAGTGCCATAATCTGTTTTCTTCCCTTACTGAGATGTCCCTTTGCTATCTTTAGGCTTTGGTTGTTTTCAATTGCTTTCCTCACTAGTTCACAGTTGAATTTCCTTACGTCTTCAGTGATACTTTTTCTTACTGTCTTGCATAGCTCTATATATTCCACTTTGGAAGTCACATCTTCTTTAGTTGTCCTCATCTCTCTTCTTTTTTGCATCAACATTTTGGTTTTTCCTGATAATTTGTTCACATGCAACTTGTTCTTAGACCCAGCTAATTTTGTTGCTGTTTCCATAAGAGCTTTGGTTACTTTTCTGTTAACTTCAGAGATGTCCACTTCTTCCGATGTTAGGCCTTCTAAAGCAGAGAACCTGTTCTTCAGTTCTAACTTGAAGGTATTATGGTGTTTTTTAAGGTTGGTTATGTCAATAGATTTTGTTTGTCCTATGAGCTTGCCACGTTCAAGTTTAGTGTTGAGGTGTATCTTACATCTCACCAATCTATGGTCACTACCTGTGTTGAACTTGTTTAGCACACTGCAGTCTTCTATGACGAATTTTTTGTTACACATAATAAAATCAATTTCACTTGTCGTCCCATTTGGATGTCTCCATGTCCATTTCCTGTGTGGCTTTTTCTTGAAAAAGGAGTTCAAGATGAAAAACCCTTCTGCCTCTGCAAACTCAACGAGAGTATTTCCACGCTGGTTTCTGTTGCCATGACCGAATTTACCTACTGAAGTTTCATTCTGTTGCCGTTGCCCTATTTTTGCATTGAAATCTCCCATAATTATCTTCAAATGCTGCTTACCTTTATTATTTAGATGACAAATTTCCTCATAAAATTCTTCAATTTCTTCTTCAGGATGACTTGTGGTGGGTGCATAAGTTTGAATAATCTGAGCCTGGTATCTTTTCGAGAGTTGGATAACAAGTCGTGCAGCTCTGTCAGAGGAACTTTCAACTTCTACAACTTTGTCCTTCAGTTTCTTGTTTATTATAAATCCAACACCACTAGTTCTGCCGGTATCTGTCCCACGATAGTAGAAGAGATGTCCACTTTTCAGTTCGATGAGATCTTCTCCTTTTCTCCTTACCTCACTTAGCCCCACGATGTCCCACTTGATCCTTTGTAGTTCCTCTTCCAATTCAAAAAGCCTTGAATCAGAAGATAGGGAGCGTCCATTGTAAGTAGCCAAGGTCAGCATCAGATGGCAGCCTAGTCCGGTCCTCCGGGGATTCTTGGCACCCTCTGCCTTCCTGTCGCACTGGCCGCTGCCTTGGCCAGGTACATTCCAGCTGCCGGAGACTGAGGGCCAAGATTTAAGTTGTGGAATCATTTTGGAGGGGTTTGGCTATAACTCACAACGCTGGCCAAGCGGGTTGGTGAGTGTGGGATAGCATTTCCTCTGATCCCGATGGTATAGTTATACCGCTATGGGCGGTCGTCAGAGCCCCTTTAGTGGGAACAGGATGCACCACGAGAAGGCGGGGTTGACATTTGTCAAGGAGAGGCTGTGATGTTACGCATCACCTGACCTTACATCCCATATATATATATATATATATATATATATAATTTTAAAGCACATTTCAAGCAGAAGCCAAATCAGTTTACAGAATGGGAATATATTTAACAGAACTCAAGTTTTGAACAGAAATGTGCTGCGAAACAGAAATCATGGCAAAGTAACAAGTTCAAATTCAAATACAATTACATACCTAATATTTCGTTGGGTGACCTTTTGATTTAACAGCGGCTGCACACCTGTTGGACATGGAGTCAACCAACTTACGCAACGTATTGGATGAAATACAGTTTTTCCAAAGGTCAGTAATTACGTTAATCAGTTCAACTTTATATGTGGGGTGACGTTCGTGCACTTTTCTTTTCAGAGTGCGCAACAAATTCTCAATCGGGTTCAAGTCTGACGAATCACCAGGCCCAGGAAGAAGCATAACATTGCCTAAAGACGTCACATGAGCTTTAACGATTTTTTCACGGTGCCATGGGGCCGAATCGTCCTGGAAAGTATACGGCTGACCCAGCAACAAATCATGTCCTGAAGGTATCACCTTGTCCTGGAGAGTAGTTTTGTACACCTGTGCATTAACAGTGCTCTCACACGCATGGATTCTGCCCACTCCAACAAATGCAAAATATCCCCAAATCACAAGACTGCTTGAATACTTTCTTGTCTTAAGTGTGTAAGAGGGATGCAACGCCTCGTTATTTCGTCGAAATACTCGGCACCCCGCGTCGCTACCGTCGATGTTCAATTTCGTCTCATCACTATACTGTATGACACTTGACCCCAGCTATGAGTGTTCCACTCCGTATGTTCCTTTGCCCATTCTAAACGCTTCTTGCATTGTACATTGTTTAGCAATCGCTTCTTTACCGCGTTATGAGACGTCAGACCCATAGAACGTAACGTGTTCCTCACTGTTCGATGACAAACCACAGTACCACAGCTCTCCCGCAATTCTTTGGCAAGAACTGTTGACGACACGAACCTGTTTCTCAGACATAACCGTTTCAACACGCTGTTACTTCCAGGAGTTGTTTTTCATTTTTCGTCCACATTTACTCAACCTGCCATTCTTGATTCCATCCATATCACGGATCTTCGCCAGCTGCCTTCCGACTGTACTCTTGTGCACGCCTGTTATCCGGGCAATTTCTGCATTGCTTTTGCCAAATTCACTTAAAGTCACCATTCGCGAAGCATTTCGTGGTGAAATATCACCTAATCTTTCCATACCTGCAACACAGTGTGCACAGAAATAAACGAAATGCACTCTAAACTTCAGATTTGCACTGCAGTCCGCAGGTGTAACGACTACACACTCACCAATGTAAACGAACTATCTACGCCTGGAATAACACCACGCACATCAAAAACGTCTGGAATAACACCACGCACATCGTCTACTCTTTGTATCGCCTGTACGCGGATGTACAAGCAAGCTACGTCGGCTTGTAGCAACGACGATGACATTTCCCATTTCTGGTCATAACTTGAAGAACTCAAGTCATGACCAGAAACTTGAAGAACTCAAGTTATGACCTTAAAGATATTCCCATTATGTAAACTGATTTGGCTTCTACATGAAAGGTTCTTTACAATTACGATATTGTGAGTATTATCTGCATATTTACTTTTGTAGCAACACTGAAAACTCAAAAACGTTAGACATTTCCAGAGTTGTTATTAATTTTTCCGTAACTGTGTGTACACTGAAGTGGCAAAAGTCATGCGAGAGGTACCTAGTATCGTGCATGACATCCTCTAGCCCGGCTAAGTTGATCAACTCGACGTGTCATTTATTCCACAAGTGGCCGGAAGAATTTTGGGGAGATATTGAGCTATGGCATCTGGATAGGGTGCTCACAGTTCCCTGGTATTTGTAGGTGCAAGATCTCGGGTGCGAATGGACTTTTCTACCACGTCTCATAAGTGCTCTATTGCGTTCGTGCTGGGCCAACGTGGTGGCCACACTATCCGTTGGAACTGTCCAGAATGCTCCTCGAACCAATTTTGAACATCCCGATGATATGCTGCATTGTCCTCCTAGAAAATCCCATCGTTGTTGGGGTACATGAAGTTCATAAAGGGCTGCAAATGGTCACCCAGCAGAGAAACAAAGCGATTATTACTTTAGTTATGTATTTGCGAGGACCCGTAAAGACACCCCAGACGTGTATGAAATCACCAACAGCTTGCAAAGTGCCTTGTTGACAGCTTGGGTCCATGGCCTCATGGGGTCTACGCCACACCCGAACCCTGACATCAACTCGTAACAACTGGTAGCGTAACTCATCGGACTACGTCATTTGTTGCCAGTCTTCCAGGGACCAATTACCGTGTTCACGAGCCCAGTTGAGGCGCTGTGTCCGATGTCGTGGTGTTAACAAAGTCACTCTGGTAGGTCTTCTGCTCCCATACCCCACGGACGCTATATTACGCTGCACTGACCTGATGGATATGTCTCTGGTACCTCCTGCATTGAATGTCGATGTTATTTGAGCCAGTGTCGCTTGTCTGTTAGCATGGACAATCCTGGTCAGACGCCACTGGTCATGGTCATTCAGCACTGACCTGATGGATATGTCTCGAGTACCTCCTGCATTGAATGTGGATGTTATTTGAGCCAGTGTCGTTTGTCTGTTAGCACGGACAATCCTGGTCAGACGCCGCTGGTCATGGTCATTCAGCACTGACCTGATGGATATGTCTCGGGTACCTCCTGCATTGAATGTGGATGTTATTTGAGCCAGTGTCGCTTGTCTATTAGCATGGACAATCCTGGTCAGACGCCACTGGTCATGGTCATTCAGCACTGACCTGATGCATATGTCTCGGGTACCTCCTGCATTGAATGTGAATGTTATTTGAGCAAGTGTCGCTTGTCTGTTAGCATGGACAATCCTGGTCAGACACCACTGGTCATGGTCATTCAGCACTGACCTGATGGATATGTCTCTGGTACCTCTTGCATTGAACGTGAATGTTATTTGAGCCAGTGTCGCTTGTCTGTTAGCATGGACAATCCTGGTCAGACGCCACTGGTCATGGTCATTCAGCACTGACCTGATCGATATGTCTCTGGTACCTCTTGCATTGAATGTGAATGTTATTTGAGCCAGTGTCGCTTGTCTGTTAGCATGGACAATCCTGGTCAGACGCCACTGGTCATGGTCATTCAGCACTGACCTGATGGATATGTCTCTGGTACCTCTTGCATTGAATGTGGATGTTATTTGAGCCAGTGTCGCTTGTCTGTTAGCATGGACAATCCTGGTCAGACGCCACTGGTCATAGCCATTCAGCACTGACCTGATGGATATGTCTCTAATACCTCCTGCATTGAATGTGGATGTTATTTGAGCTAGTGTCGCTTGTCTGTTAGCATGGACAATCCTAGTCAGACGCCACTGGTCATGGTCATTCAGCACTGACCTGATGGATATGTCTCTGGTACCTCTTGCATTGAATGTGAATGTTATTTGAGCCAGTGTCGCTTGTCTGTTAGCATGGACAATCCTGGTCAGACGCCGCTGGTCACGGTCATTCAGCATCCCTGGTCGGACACTGCGCTATCCACGCACAACTTCGGAAACTCAATGTCTCTCCATCTGGCTCCCACAACGATGCCTCGTTCAAACTCCAATAAAAATACGTCGGCTTGCCATAATCCTACTGGCGGTTGTTCATCCTGACTCATGAGATTACACCTCGGAACTTATAGAAATCGTGGCGTTTGTCGGAGCCTTTAAGTTTAAAATTTGCGTCCTGCTATCCCACGACTTTGGGCATTTCAGTGTATACACATTCCTTGAACTGTGTAAAACAGAAACTGCTCACAGTTGATGCTGAAAATCATCCCCTTTGGCTTTTAAGCACGTTTCTACTCGATGCTCCAAATTTTGGAATACTCTTCTTAAAGTGTCCTAAGTAAAGGCTTCAACCTCTTGGCGTGTAGTTTCTTCGAGGACTGCGATTGTGCAGGGTTTATTTCTGCACACTCTTCCGTTCAATAAGCACCACAGAAAGAAGTCGGGTGGTGTTAGGACTGGAGATGTTTGTTGCCAAAATGTTTTGAAATTACTCGGTCTCCAAAAAAGAAACATTCAATTTCTCTCAAGCTGACATTTGAGATGTGAGATGTTGCACCATCTTGCTGAAAATATCAGCAGTTCATCAACTGATGACTGATTTCCAAACTCACTGAATACTTCCAAGCAGACTTCTGTGGTAACGGTTCGTTAAAAAATATATAGGCAGGCTCAGTTCTGATTGAGCCGTCAGTTTGGAATGTAGGACTACGACTTGCAGATAGGAGAGTTGAAATGAGCTAGTCGAGTATGGTTTCAAAGCGTTTATTTAATTTGTTGTAGCCAAAACAAATCTTTGATATAAAAAGTAGCTTACATAATTTTTATAAATAATGCTGGATGCATTGCGAACACAAAGCAGAGTTCGAGACGGGTCCGGTAAGTTTTCGACCGGTGTGTTGGATCTTTGTTTGGCGGCTGCTGCTTTCAGGCGTTCTCGGTACTCTCTAATTCGTTCTGATGCAGTATTGTTGGGCTTCTAACATTCCGCATCACTTGCTGTTGCCTCTCATTTTGATTTTCCCCACTTTTGCTTGCGTTCATTCTGCGAATTCCGCGGTATTGTCAAAAATGTTAACCTGTTCACACGAAAACAATTTTTTTAAATTTTAGTTTAAACCACTGCGATATGTTCTTTATATATTTGAATAGATCTCATAGGGATCTTTAAAACGTTACCACGCACAGTCGTTTTGCACTCACGGTTGTCCAGATAAATCGCGATATTATCAAAAGTGCTCACCGGTTCACAAGAAAACAATTTTTTAAATGTTCAGTTCAAACCACTGTGAACTTTTCTTCGTATATTTGAATAGATCTTGTCGAAAGCTTTAAAACGATACCATGCACAGTCGTGTTGCGTTCACGGCTGCTGAGATAGGCCGGGTCATACGCGGCGTCACACCCAGAAATATTGCATCGTCTCCTACGCGCACAGGGAGCGAGGGGATCGTCGCGCGCGCAGTGTATTGCGCAATACGCGAATCTGACTCCATGCTGTTTACGAATATGCTAACACGGTTAGGTGCGGCACGTGTTTTTAGCGCTATAATAATTTCAATTGGGACCTACTTTTGTCACCGTGGGTCGGCCGTAAGTCGCCCCGTACTATCCGCGGAGTTACACGTCGTCCTACGTCCGAACATTAAATTTCTCCCATGCTGATATTTGAGATGTGAGATGCTGCACCATCTTGCTGAAAATATCAACAGTTCATCATCTGTTAACAGATTTACAAACTCACTGAATATTTCCAGGCTGGAAACGGTTCGTTAAAAAAATAAAGCCGATAATTTCTCTACGAGACACGCTATAACCACATTCCAATTCTCTCCGAATGAGAATGTTCTTGTGCTCATATACGCGTGTTTTAAGAGGTTATGTAGCCGCTCAGGTGAAAACATGCTTCATCCGTAAACCAAGCAAGGTCCAAAATGCCAGGATTCTGAGTAAGAATAGCTTGAAACCATAAATAGAACCGCACATGTTTTTCATGGTTCATCCGAAGCAATTCTTGAACACATGTCACACGAAAACGACGCAGTTTCGATTGCTTGGCAGCTTTTTGACATGCCGAAGATAAAAAATTAGTCTGCACGGAAAGTCTGCTTAATGATTTTGACGGTGGTGCCGGTATTCACGCTATTACATCAAGATTGTCTCTTCACAGTTTCCGGCCTCATGAACGCTGATTGACAAGACTTCCCGTTGCCTCTAACCTTTTCACTAGTTTCTGAATACAATTGTTTGAAGGGGCACTTATTACACCAAATGTAGTCCGAAATGCTCCTTCAGACGTTTTAAACGAACCCGTTTGTCAGTATTTACGAAATAGGAACACCCAGTGTTCGATTGCATACATGATTATCGCGCAACAACCGAGCCAAAATTGTCCCTGTTCATGCTCGCGAAACATAAGTAGTAGTCAAGGTCACGGGAAGAGTCTAAACCTGTTGCGAGGCAGCCTGCCCTCTTTTACGCGGTTCGAGGTATATGTATATGTATTTTAACGAAAAACTACACTATATTGACAAACGTCACGTGACACCTCGAAGAGAAACACAACATGGCATTTATTGACATACATTAGAACGGTGTTGGTCCACTTATGTCCTTAAGGCATGCACTGACCCTTCGAGACATGTTTCCGACAAGGTTCTGGAACACAGCGATAGGTATGCGCTTCCATTCATAACATAATGCTGCCGCTAACTGCTGCTTAGTAGTTGGCCTTGGTTCCAAACTTCTTATGCGGTGCACTAATTCATCCCATAGGTGCTTTATGGTATTAATGTCAGGGCTCTGTGTTGGCCAGTCCACACACGATACGGAATTATCGCCAAACCACGCCGTAACAGTCCTTGCTTTATGGCTCGGTTCATTATCCTGCTGGTGCCAACAAGGCTCGGTTCCATAGTATTGCCACAGAGTTAGTAGGGAGTAACTGTCTAGAATATCAAGGTAGACGTGCTGGTTAGCAGGTCTGTCCATGATAACCAATGGGCCGGGACCATACCGCAAAAAACGAGTACACTGCCAGCTCCAAACTTGACCGTAGGAACAGTAAACTGTGGTAAATAGCGTTCCTCGGGCTGCCGCCATACCCACACACGGCCATCAGACTGATGGATCGTGTATCTGTATTCATCAGATAGGACCCGTTTCCATTGACATACGGTCCACGATAAATGCTTTTTACACCATGTTAAACAATGAGTAGCATTTCGAGTGGAGATAAAAGTCTTATGAGCAGCCACACGACCACGGTAACACATGGAATGAAGTTCTCTGCGAATGGTACGTGTACATATCAAGAACTAATCGACGGAGTACAGTACAAGATCTGCACTGAGATCTTGTGCTGTACTCTGTCGATTAGCTCTTGAGGCTTCGACGTTCCTTATCACTGATTTTCTTTGGTGCCGGTGTGTTTTGCTGCTTCAGGCACGCCATGTGTCTTCCACTTATTCAGTATATCCAAAACAGTTGACTTTGGTATGTTTAAACGCTTCTCGGTTTCTCTTATGAACAACCCACTAATATAACACACAACAATCTTTCCTTTCTCAAAGTCAGTTCCGCGACATTTTCACGCAACCTCACAGTGCGATATGATCGCGGTCAGCTTCAGGCTTGTTTTTATACCGTTTGCAGCTGTACCGCGCATCTTAACAACGCAGCGTATCCGTTCATTTTCTTTTGAAAGGGTGTCCGGTGACTTTTGTCAATGTAGTGTATAAATAAATAGCGATTTTCTTACAAAAGTTTAACTCTATAGCGAACGAATCATCTATACCTTCTTCTACGTTGTTCGGACGGTAGATCAGTTTGCTGTCTAATTGTCAGAAGCAGTGAATAAGATGCAATAAAATAAATTACTAGCACCGTTTCCATTTCAGGAAACTTATTACCTCCCCCGTGGTGCATTGGTCTGAGAGCTGGCTTTTGACCATTATTTCGGGATGGGTCTGGATTCGAATCTCTGGCGAGGCATGGATAATGCGTTTTTCTTACAGCACTGGCTCTAGTGTCCTGCCTGGAAACAGTAGCTCCACATAAGAAATGGTAGCTGTTTGTATCCCATTGAGTTGCTCACGGTTGTCATTATAAACTTCTAATAAAAATATATTGAGTATATTACGTATGGTTTGTCTAATATCCAATGCACACATCAATCAGAAAAGGACTCGGTGTGTTTGAAAAGTACAATTAAGAGTATACTATATTATCAAAAGTATTCAGACACCACAATGTTTTGCGACAAATGGCTTTATTATCGCAATTAATTGTTAGTCGGTCTACCTTTTCTTTATATGATAACGGTAGCACGTTGAGGCATACTATCAACCAATTTCCGATTGGTCTCGACAGGAATGACTCACCATTCGTCCTGGAAAGCCGTTGCCAGAGTGGAGAACGAAGACGGTCGTGGTGGTCGATTTCGTATCTGTCGCCCCAGTTCATCTCAGAGGTGTTCTATGGGATTAAGATCAGGACTCTAAGCAGGCCAGTCTAACAGTTTCACTTGATTTTCAAGAAACCAGTACGGCACATGCCGGGCAATGTGGTAGGGATCTCGATCGTGATGGAAGAGACTATGTCATTTCCATAATACTGCCACATTGTTGGTAGGGCAGAATTATCCAGAACGTCGAGGTACACTTTAGAGTTCATGGGTTTGTGGCATAATAACTAACGAGCTGAGACCCATCCACGAAAAATAACGCCATACCACTGTGGAGCCTCCGCCAAGCTTAAGAATAAGAAGAACACAGTCCGATGAAAATCACTTGCCAGGCTGTCGATGAATCCGGACACGTCGATCAAATTGGAAGAGGAGTGAAAAGCGGGACTCATCACTCCAAAGAACAGCTTCCCAGTCGCACACAGTCAAGGAATGACGGGAGACCAACCACTCTAAACGGCCTTCGCATTCGCGGTAGTGATGTATGGCTTGTGTGCCGCTGCTCTACCATAACAACCCACACTGCGCAACTCTCTGCGGATAGTTATGGTACTAATCGAGCCATTACAACCATTTCCTCTTTCAGCAGCGATGGGAACGGCAGAATAAGAACGGGATATCTTAACATTCCATATCATAGCTCTTCTGTCACGTTCCGTCAGTTTGTGCGGCATTCTGAACGTTTTTTTGTTGTTGTTGTTGTTGTTGTTGTTGCTGTACTTGCGCAATCCAGCTTCTATTTCTTCACGACATCACTTATAATTGATTTGGGTATGCTCAGTTTAGCTGCAATGATCCGTATCGATACGTTACTCAGAAGACATCCTACGATCACGCTGCATCTCGGAACGTTCACGTCCACGCGGTAAATCCGCTTCAAAGTTACTGTTAACACGACAGAGCATCTCAGCTTTATATAAGTTGCTCCCCATTCACAGTGCACCCTCTTGCACGACCGTTCTTTACACGTAGGCAAATACTTAGTAGTGTCCGAATACTTTTGGTAATGTAGTGTATATGCATTGTGAAAACACAGTTTTGTCCACGCCAGCCATCGAAACCGGGTCCCCTCACTCCGGAGTAAGTCGCTCTCCCAACTGAGCTACGAGAACATGTGCTCTCACTGCTATCTGCATTTATCTCATGTGCGTCCTGCGGCTCAGGCACGTCACACACACACACACACACACACACACACACACACACACACACACACACACACACACACACACACACACACACACCTTCCCGAAACAGGGCCGGAGACGAGGCTCACAGATCAGCCGGGACCATGTCTCGCTGTAAGCAGTCATCCGATGAAGAACGCGCATTTGAGAACTCCCAGACAATTTGGTGTGTGGAACGTAACATCACACACATTTATTTTTTCGAAGCACTGAAGAAGATATTCTCATTTTTCCTGTCTCGCCATGTGGAAAGAACATCACATCATTGCAAGAAACTTAACGGCCAGGTTATCCTCAAAGTTCGGGCGCCAATGTGAAAACACAGGTTTGTCCATATCCGGGACCCCTCACTCCGGAGTAAGTCGCTCTCCCAGCTGAGCTACGCGGACATGTGCTCTCGCTGCTATCTGCCTTTATCTCATGTGCGTCCTGCGGCGCGGGCACGTCACAGCATCGCCACCGCGGAGGCGCAGTGGTCTAAAAGCTGACTTACGATCATTCGTCCGAGAAGGATCCCGGTTCGATTCTCGGTGCGGCATCGATGTTGTGTTTGTCTCACTGCACTTCCTCACTCCCTTCTCTGGAGCCAGTTGCCCTAAATTAGGGACGGGAGATTGCTTATAGCCTATCGAGTTGCATCACGATAATAGCCATAATCCTTTTCGTCACATGCTGCATACATAACCGTGATAAGCAGGAAAGTTATGTTTACTAGCACATGGTAATAGTTTGAATGAACCTTTTAGGCAGACCAAGAGAGAGAAGGAAGAACTTAGCGTGATGTCTCAGCTTTTCATAGGTGTGTTCTTGGAATCCACTCCGATTGATTGGGGAAATCTGCATCTGTTGCTTGCGGAATATGTTTATTTCTCGTCATTTGGCACCTGCATACTCAGGTGCCAAGTGACGGCGACGAACTAATGCCAACACACTTCTTCCCTGAACAGACACTTTCCAACTACAGTAACTAAGAATCCTTTAATTATTTGCAAGGCTCTAGCAGCACTGTTTCTCATTATTCCTGCAGGGCATACAGGATTGTGTGGAACGTCTTTTCAGATTGGTGGACAAAAGTAAAAAACAAATATTTTACACACCACTTATACAAGTTTGGGATGAGTTGAAAGATATGGATGTTGTTATCATCATTGCCCCTCAGGGACACTTTTCCTTCATATCGCATGAAAAATCATTTTTCAGTCCGCCGGCACCAGTGTCAAACAAAAAATTCCGCACTGCGCATTTTTCTTTGAAAAATTTTGTTATTTGCTTTTCAAAAATAGAACAGAAATAAAACCGTGTCGAAATCGGGTCAAGAACACCTCGACCCGACCCGATTGACCCGCAAACCCGTGAAACTAAGGATTATTGCATGACAAATCATTTTTCAGTCTGCGGGCACCAATATCAAGCACAGAATTCCACACGGCGTATTTTCTTTTAAAAAAAAAAAGAAAATACGCAACTACGAAACTCATTTCAACAATTTTTTTAAACTCATTTGCCGGGAAACTAATTTCGTAGCAAACTTTTTGCACCTAATAAGCGAAGAATCGAGAATGCAAACAGCCATGAAACACACTTCCTTCAATCCCATGAATAACAAGAAATAATTTCTGTATAAATAAACTATTAGGTGTGCTACTTAATTATCGTCCACATGCACGACACGTTGACAGCAAATTATAGCAAATCGAATACGTACCTAATCATGGAAATAATCCACGTCGTGTTGGATACATTTTGAGCCATCGGTCAGGGAGCTGCCGAATGCCACTGCGGAAAAAAGAGGGCTCTTTCGAGTTGATAAAATCATCAATACTTGTGTGGACCTCCTCGGTCGAAGTGAAGTGCGCATCATTCAGGTGATGTTGCAGGGAGCCAAAGAGGTGATAATCCAACGAGGCGAAGTCTGGAGAATACGCCGGGTAGGACAAAATCTCCCATCCCAGGTCGGTGATCGTGTTTAAAGTCGTTTTCGCAGAGTTAGGACGCGTTATCCTGAAGCAACAGGACCGACCTTCTGCCCTTCCCGGTGTATGGTCTTTGCGCCTCCATTGCGTCACTCACACGAATGAGTTGCTGACAATAACGCTCAGAATTGACCGTTTCACCAGGTTTGAGCAACTCATAGTGTACGACACCGCGCTGATCCCGCCATATCCTTGGTATGGATATTCGGTTTGGCGATACTGGTGGTAGGCTGACCTGGATAAACCCACGATTTGCGCCGCTTAGGATTATCGTAGAGGATCCACTTCTCATCACAGGTCAAAATCTTGTGGAGGAAATCCTTCTTCTTGAATCTGGAGAGCAAGGACACAGCAAAATCGTAGCGCCTAGCCTTGTTCGCAGGTGTGAGTTGGTGGGGCATCCAACGGCCCTCCTTGTGAATCCATCCAAGCTTGTGTAGGCACTTTGCATTGGCTTGCCGTGTTACTCCGAGTTCCTGGGTGAGCTCTGACTGTGTGCGACAGGGATCCTCGTCCAACAGTTGTTCCAATTCCTCATTGTCAACTTTCTGTGGCTGTCCCGGACGTTCTGCATCACGGAAATAAAATTTTTCCTGCTCAAACCGTTGGAACTACTTCTTACTCGTACTGTAGGACACAGCAGCCTCACACAAAGAAGCACAGATTATTTGCTGGGCTTCCGCGGCACTTTTTTTTTCAGCTAAAACGCGAACAGGGAGCAGTACCTCAAATGTTGCTTCTCGAACGACATTGCTTTCACCGTCAACTTTCGTCCCTTTTGTCACTACAGCTATGAGCGGTTACAGTTGTTTGGAAAGCTGTTGGATGGTGCTGCAATCAGCCATTATCGCACACAGCTATTTGCATTTGCCCACATTCTATGATCGCTTGCGGTTAGGGGCTGAGAATTAATTTGCGCACCTAATACATATACACTAAGCCGCTTCAAACAGAAATCCCGAAAAGACATTAAAGATGATTTTCACCTTTTGACATTAACAAATCTTTGTGTTGGACAAAAATAAGAATTATACGAGTATAAAATGGATTTTTTCGTTTCAAAATTATGTTGTATTTGAAAAAAAAAAAGCAACGCTATGTGAACATAATGTACTCATCCATCCGTTGAATGCACAAGATTGGAGGAATTCGCTGCTAAAAATAACCAGAAGTAAAATAAAATATCATTCCTGTTTGGAACAAATGTAGCTTCGGACCGTGGGGAAAAAAGATACAGTGTGTGTGTGTGAAGAAGGGACCGGAAACGTCTCCCAATTAAAATTTTGTTCAGAAAGACGCCGAAACAAGTTAGAAAAAGGCATTCAGATGAGAACTAAGAAGGAAGTGCTTTAAATGATAAGAGATGAAGCAGCTTGGTGTATTTTCTCCTTCCAAAGCAACAGAAGCTTTTAACGAATTGAACCCAAGAGCTGGACTTAACCTTTTTTTTTGTTTTTTGTACAAAGTTTTGCAACTAAATATGAATCTGTTCTTGCTCTTCTGGTCTTAGACGCATTAATCAAATGTGTATTTTCAGAACGAATTCACACTTAACTTATTCTAAGGCACAAATCTAAGAATGTTTAATTTAATTTATTATCTTTCACGTGTGCCAAAGAAATCCCTTTTTCGTTAACATCTTTGAAAAAAAAAAAGTGATTTTGGAAATTTAAAATGTAATAATTCCTGTCATTCTTACCTTGAGCCCAAAACTGAAACTCCCAACCCATCCAAGTGATCACGTTTAACGAAATGTTACATCCAATGCGCATTTGTTTGTTTCTCGTCTACATTAAATCATTTTCTACGAGCACGTTACTTTCAAGGGGAAAGCATAGTGGAATCTATTTTTCATTTTACCAAGAAAAACTCAGTAATTCGTACATTAGCAGGAGTAATGCTATTCTGCGAGAAAAGATTGGTAAAATAAAGTGACGAACTTCTGTAAAGAATTCGCTGCGTGAGCTATTTTTCTGTGGTTTCTCTGACGCATTAGAAACCCAAATTGTTCAGAATACCTCATCGTTACTAAACTTTGCATGCCAAAAGCATATTTTAACGGAAAATGTATCCATTAGATAATAACGTTCTTAATTAGGACTTTGTAAGCTAACCCACTTCATCCCCATTTCTCAGTTACTACCTCATTCTGTTCTTTAAGAAATATATATTGCTTTTATTTCCCCTAGCTTTGTGTTTCTTCTGTCTCTCCATTTTGAAATTTATGGTTTAACGCTAGGGAGGAGGAAGGAAACGACTCCTATCTCCTTCTTTTATGCAACTTTTAGGGCTGAAATGGCGACATCGGATGTTGTTTTTCTAAGTAACTGTGGCTCTGTTCTATCTTTTCACACCTACTCGTTCAATTACGAAATTACACTTGCATACGAAAATGAACATGGGCATTTTCGATTTGATGTGGTTCTTCTGAGTCTTTGAACTTTTGTTACTATGTTTTCGAGCGTAATGCTGTAATGCATATTATTATTTAAGCTTTTCTATCTAAAATGCTGAAGCTTCTTTTTTTACTGTTGTTGAAGTGATTCCCTGTTTTCTACCCGCTCAACTCACTATTTGTATTCTCTCTTCAAAGCCAAAGACTTGACAAAATGGATGTGACATGAATAAATGAAGAGGTAAAGTTGTAAATAATTGACGTTAACGACATCAAGTAAAGTATTTCTCTGGTAATTTTGCTAATAGTAAAATCTAGTTCCATCTGTTAAACGCTAATCTGGCAGATGGACTTTCTTTTAGGAGCTAACCTCTGAATCTCAGCGAACAGCTTAATGATATGTATGTATTCCACTACTGATGAAGACTATAATAGAAAATAAATTTCAAGATGTGTTTAAGATCAGAACATCTTAATTTTGACATAAAGCAGAGAAAACATAATTTTAAAGGCCATCCATTACCTTATCTACCTGTTGAAAAATGAATTCAAAGCATCTCACCCGCTCAACTCACTATTTGTATTCTCTCTTCAAAGCCAAAGACTTGACAAAATGGATGTAACATGAATAAATGAAGAGGTACAGTTGAAAATAATTTAAGTTAATGACATCAAGTAAAATAGTTCTGTGATAATTTCGTTAATACACTGGTGTGCAAAAATTAAGGACGAAGAGGAGAAATTAGAATAACAGCGGAACGAGCAGGTAGAACGGACCGAAAGACCACTCAGGAGATAGACTAGGGACCGGTACGGTAGGGCATGCGCTTATATGCAGCATGACGTAGGGGGAGGGGGAGTGTCGGAAGGGTATAAAGCACACGGGCGGTGTACGCTCAGCAATTAGGTGAAAACTATTGCACGGTGTACATCGGCTTGAACGACGTCGAGTTGCTGCCACCGTGTGATATGGCCAACAGGCAATCCAGTAGATGACATCTGGATCACTTTACCCGAGGTTGCGTCATTGGGAAGTTGGAAGAAGGTCGAAGTGTGACTAGTGTAGCCGAAGAGTCCGAGATCGCTCACAGCATCGTTTCACGAGCTTGGAGAGCATTTCAAACGACAGGAACAGCTGTCCGAGAGTTTAGCAGTGGTCGTCTACGAGCAACCACGGTAGCGGACATCCGGTATATTGTCCTACAGGCGAGAAGAGACAGACGGCAGACAGCGGGAGAAATCACAAGGCACATGAAACAGACAACTGGACGTCCGTTATCGAGTTTTACCGTGGCCAGGAGGTTGCACAAAGTTGGTCTATTTGCCCGACGACCAGTACGGTGTGTGCCATTAACGCCTGCTCATCGGAGACGGCGGTTTCTGTGGTGCCAGGAACACAAGAACTGGACACATCCGCAATGGAGTCGAGTTCTCTTTACGGATGAGAGCCGATTTAGTCTGACGAGCGATTCTGGACGTATATGGGTTAAACTATATTGTTGGTCCACCGCCTAACTAAACATCAATGCAAACCAGGTACATCCTTTCATGGCAACGGTATTCCCCTCTAGTTGTGCCTTCTTTCAACCTGAACATCATTACAGATCTGGTACATCCTTTCTCGGCAACGGTATGCCCCTCTAGTAGTGCTTTCTTTCAACCTGAACATCATTACAGATCTGGTACATCCTTTCATGGCAACGGTATTCCCCTCTAGTAGTGCTTTCTTTCAACCTGAACATCATTACAGATTTGGTACATCCATTTATGGCAACGGTGTTCCCCTCCAATAGTGCCTTCTTTCAACCAAAATATTATTATAGATCTGGTACATTCTTTCATGGCAATGGTATTCCCCTCTAGTGCTGCCTTCCTTCAACCTAAACATCATTACATATCTGGTACATCTTTTCATGGCAACTGCATTCCCCTCTAGCAGTGCCTTCTTTCAACCTAAACATTATTACAGATATGGTACATCCTTTCAGGGTAGCGGTATTCCCCTCTAGTAGTGCCTTTTTTCAACTTGAACATCATTACAGATCTGGTACGTCCTTTCATGGCAACGGTATTTCCTTCTAGTAGTGCCTTCTTTCAACCTAAACATCATTACAGATCTGGTACATTCTTTCATGGCAACGTTATTCCCCTCTAATAGTGCCTTCTTTCAACTTAAGCACCATTACAGATCTGGTACATCCTTTCATGGCAACTGCATTCCCATCTAGTAGTGCTTTCTTTCAACCTAAACATCGTTACAGATCTGGTATATTCTTTAATGGCAACGGTATTCCCCTCTAGTAGTAGTAGTGCCTTCTTTCAACTTAAACATCATTACATATCTGGTACATCTTTTCATGGCAACTGCATTCCCCTCTAGCAGTGCCTTCTTTCAACCTAAACATTATTACAGATATGGTACATCCTTTCAGGGTAGCGGTATTCCCCTCTAGTAGTGCCTTTTTTCAACTTGAACATCATTACAGATCTGGTACATCCTTTCATGGCAACGGTATTCCCCTCTAGTAGGGGCTTCTTTCAACCTAAACATCATTACATATCTGGTACAGTCTTTCATGGCAAAGGTATTCCCCTCTAGTAATGCCTTCTTTCAACTTAAACATCATTACAGATCTGGTACATCATTTGATGGCACCGGTATTCTCCTCTAGTTTTGCCTTTTTTCAACCTGATCGTTACAGATCTGATAGATCCGTTCATGTCAACTGTATTTCCCTCTAGTACTGCCTTCTTTCAAGTTAAACATCATTACAGATCTGGTGCATCCTTTCATGGCAACGGTATTCCCCTATAGTAATGCCTTCTTTCAGAAGGAAAATGCGCCGTGCCAAACTACCCGGGTTGTACGAGAATTGTTCGCGGAACATGAGGAAGGCTTTCCTGGCCTTTAAATTCACCAGATATCAATCTATTCGAGCAGCTGTGATTTGTATTGGAACAACAAATCCACTCTGCGAAGTCTCAACCACGTAACTTACCAGAGTTAAAGGATCTACTGGTAACGTGTTTGTACCAGATACCACAAGACACCTTTAGAAATCTTGTAACGTCCATGCCTCCCGGCTAAGAGCTGCTCTGACGACACGTGGAGGACCAGCATCATATTAGGCAGCCATAATATTTTGGCTCTTTGGTGTATATGTGCCTTTCAAAGACTCGTAAGTCATCACAGCGAGTAGTTCTCTTTTATAATTTTTGGCAATTTTTCTATAGTTTAGCTCATCAAATCATACGGGAAAAAAGGGAACGAATGGATGTACACTATGACATTAAAAATTGGTACAGACACATACAACAATACGTATTGCCCTCAGAAATAGTACTGCCTATTCTGAGATTAGAACTCGAAATGTTTTAAGGTGGTTCCACCTAAAATCTCTGCTTTATGTTTCCAGTGCTAGAACTTCTTTACATATTTTCTTCGCAATTAATGAATTCCCTAGGATGAACATTTGCACATCGATAAAACTAACTTTAAGTTATAGCATGGGATACTTAACACTTGCTAAAACATATCCATCATTAAGCAATCCAACATTTGTTTGTCTACTAACGTCATCAATGTACAGGTTGCGCCATCTATTAACAGGTCTGAACATTACTCAAGGGAAAATGATTGATTTTTAATATAATTATGGTTATGTTTTAGCAAGTGTTAAGTATCCCATGCTATAACTTAAAGGTAGTTTTATGGATGGAGAAATTTTCATCCTTGGTAGTGCATTAATTGCGAAAAAAATATGTAAAGATGTTATACTATTGGAAGCATAAGGCACAGATTTTAGGTGGAACCACTATATTGAATTAGCTTTATTTTGCTTTACGCTAAGCTAATTATAATGAATAAGCTCTTTCTACCAGCTAGCTAATGATAATAATGAAGCTTTCCTACTGAGCTTCAAATAGTGAATTCAAATTGTTGTTGTTACTAGTTAATTAAGAACATGAATATAGTCTCCTGCTAGTAGTGTAGTAATTAGAATGTATAAAGTCTTAACGCTGGTTGTTAATGGTAATAAACTAACGATATAAACCTAACAGCCAGACAGAGGTCTGACAAAAACTATTAATTGAGAAAGACGTACTTACTCAAATCTTTTTATTATCAACTTCAACTGGTATCAACACACACCGCTACTCAAATAACACGTAGCTCCTCCAGTATAACAACAAAAGCTCTCCTTATAACAAACGCTCTCCGTACAATAACAAACGCTCTCCGTACAATAACAAACGCTCCCCGTACAATAACAAACGCTCCCCGTACAATAACAACGCTCTCCTACAATAACAAACGCTCTCCTTCACATAAACCAACACTCTCCGTTCGCTATCGATGAACGCGCCTATATACTAGCTACCACCACGTCATGACTTACACTCATTGCCAGATCTCATTCATCGGGTGAAATAATATTTCGTTCAGTAAGAAGATAATTTACATAGTAAAATAAAATAACCAGAGATAGTAAAATCAAAAGGAAAGTGAATATAGAGTATACGTTACACCACCTTAACTCCCCTGCCTATAAAATCATGCGCATCTTGCCATTACTGTTTATGCTGGTTTCTTTTGTACATACGTATGTAAATAGATACATTTACTTAGTTACACTATCTCATTAAAAGTATCCGGTCACTTTCCTAAGAGCAAACTCCCTGTAATAGGAAAGGCATTAATTCAGAGTTGGTCCTTTATCCTCTGCTGCTATCATAGCCTTCAATCTAGATGCTCGGAAAGCTTTCCACCAGATTTTGGTACGTTACTGCTCGAATTGCCTTCCATTCTGCCACTAGAGCTTTTTGTCAGATCAGCGGCCGATATCGGACAGTATCGCCTGGATCGCCGTCTGCGTTCCATTTCTAACAAAAGGGGTTTCATGGGGTTGAGGCTAAGGCTCAGAGCTTCGATGTCAACGCTTCAATCAAATTCTACCACACTCATCTCATCAAGTCATTCCTGCTCGAACCTCTCTGTGTGTGGATGAGTTCATTTTACTGAGGGTAAAGAAAATTTCCTTCACCGAGCTGTTGACAGAATATTGGAAGCATAGGATTGTAGAGAATCTCATTATAGTCCGCAGAGTCAGATTCTCGGGCACCGGAACTTAGGGCAGTCCGAAACATGAAAACAGCTCCAGAGCATCACGCCTCCTCCACCAAACTTCACATTTGGTGCAACACAGTCGGACAATTAGAGTTCGGCTATCATACTCAAATCCCAGTCTCATCCTTCCGGCTGCCAGATTATGAAGCATGACTCATCACTTCATAGAAAGCGTTTATACTGCTTCAGAGTCCACTGGCGTCGAGTTTCACCAAGCTTCAACCAGCGCTTGACATTTTTTTTTTGATTGGAGGTTTAACGACCACCGTGAGCAACTCAATGGGCTATAAGCAGTCGCCCGTCCCTAATTTAGGGTCACTGGTTCCAGGGAAGGGAGAGAGCCAGTACCGTAAGACAAACACAACATCCATGCCTCACCGGGATTCGAATCCGGACCCCTTACGGACGAATGATCAGAGGCCAACGCCTTAGACCACTGCGCCACCGGGGCGGCTGCGCTTGACATTGATCTTGCTGATGTTTGGCTTGGGTGCAGCAGCTCAGTGATGCAAACCGATTGTCTTCAGCTCTGGACCAACCGTTATTGTGCTGGTGCAGCTTTCAGAGTCATTGTTGGATTCGGTGGTAACTGTTGCATCCGAGGAACCGCGGACCCGCTCCGTTATTTTGCGTCGCCTACCAGGTTAGAGAAACAACAGCGGTTGAAAGAAGGTTAAGAGTACACTGTTGTTTCTCTTAAGGTATTTCAGTTCACAATAACACTTCACAGTCCCATCAAAATAATACGACTACCTCCAGAATCACATTGTACCCGCCCACGTGCGTCACGGAGTGCCGTGACAAGGTCGACCACACGTAGATATAAGCAGCCGGCCAGGACAAATAAGCCATAGTACGTAGCATGAGCACAATTGACAGAGGTAGTGATTTGACGGACATGCAAACAGGAATGATCACCGGCTACCGCGCCAAGGGTGGAAGAATCTGAACAACAGCAGTCTCCGTGGGCTGTTTGCGAAGTGCTGTAGTAAGGGTGTATCGAGACTGGATCGCTGGCAAACCAAGAGCCTCCCAACGTCATAATTGTGAAGCCTCAAAGGCCGTCGACCCCAAAGGAGAACGAAGCCTTTGTCGACTAGTGAAGAGCAATCTACGCGCCACAGTGCAGCAATTGACCACGCAATTGAATGATGGGGCACCTACGTACGTGTCCCTGAAAACAGTAGAGCGAACTCTGTAACGCCTGTGTTTCCGTAGTCGGTGCTGCTTCAAGACGCCCATATTAACCCAGATCCATTGGCAACGACGCGTGTAGTTCGCATGGGAATACCGTCATTGGACAGTGGAAGAGTGGGAAAAGGTTACCTTCTCCGACGAATCGAGGTTTCTACTCCACAGAAGTGACGGGAAGTGGCGGATACGGCGTCAGACACTCGTGAACTATCACCCTGACACGCTTGTTGGTTAAGTACAGTCCAGAGGTGGCAGTGTGCATGCCTGGGGGATGTTTTGCTGGTAAGACCTGGGACCGGTGGTATCACCGGATGGGTCCCTGAACGCCAATGGTTACCTGTACATCCTTGCTGATCACATGCATCCCTTCACGTTGGACGTTTACCCTAGTGGTGATGTTGTCTACCAACAGGACAATGCGCCGTGCCTCGTCGCTAAGAGGGTGCGTAACTGGTTCCAGAAACCCAACAGCGATGTCTCCGTTTTCCCTTGGCCAGCGAAATCGCCCGGCCTCAAACCCATAGAGCATTTGTGGGGCTATTTGTATGGACAGGTTTGACGTGCCGATCCACAGCCATGTCATCTTCGGGACCCCCGTGCCCTGCTGCAGTCCGAATGGACACGTGTGCCTCGGGCAACCTTCCAGGGTTTCATTGCGTCCTATCCACGCCGTCTCGCCGCTGTCATCCGGGCCAAGGGTGGTGATTCCCATTTTTAGGTAGGTGGTAATCTTATTCTGGTACGACCGTGTACTTACAGTTACTCGGGGCAGCTTCAGCAGGCCATACATTTCCTGAACTCGCTTGTTGCTACGATGCAATGCAATGACAGTACCACGTGGAAATTCACTGAGCTCCGCCGTACCGCCCATTCTTCTGTTCATGTTTGTTTATGAACTGACTTGTTGCTAAGATGGAATCCTATGACCGTGCCACGTTGAAATTTACTGAGCTCTGACATACGGCCCATTCTACTCTTCATGCTTGTCTATGAACTGGCTTGTTGCTAAGATGGCATCCTATGTAGGTGCTACGTTGAAACTCACTGAGCTCTGCCGTACGACCCATTCTACTGTTCATGCTTGTCTATGAACTGACTTGTTGCTAAGATGGCATCCTATGACCGTGCCACGTTGAAAGTCATTGAGCTCTGTCGTGCGGCCGATTCAATTCTTCATGCTTGTCTATGAACTGACTTACTCAGATGGTATCCTCTGACCGTGCCACGTTAAAAGTCACTGAGCTCTGCCGTACGGCCCATTCTACTGTTTATGCTTGTCTATGAACTAACTTGTTGCTAAGATGCCATCCTATGACAGTACCACGTTAAAAGTCACTGAGCTCTGTCGCAGGCCCATTCTACTATCAATGCTTATCTATGATGTTTGCCGGGCCATGCGCGTCCTTTTGTACCTATATTGACCACGCTGTGACGTATATGGGCAAATCCACTACTCAAAAGGGGTGCCAGGATACTCTTGATCATATAGTGCAGACATGCGCAACCCACGGCACGCGAGCCGCATGCGGCCCTCAGAATGATTGCTTGTGGCCCGCGCGCACCAAGGGCCACAAAATGGGAAATTAAGCAAACATTTATAGAAAAAATGAAAAATTATAGAGATATGAAAATTTTAAGAGGATTCAGACGCCGGGTATGTACACCGTTCCCAACTAATATTTGAAACGGCGCCTATGGATTTTCAGATGGAGCTTGTTGACCTTAAAAATAACTCTGAATTAAAGGCTGAATTTGGAGAATTTTCTTTACTAGAATTTCACATAAACTACTTGCCTTGTGAAATGAAGAGATGGAAACTCCACTTTCAAAAAACGGCAACTTTATTCGGAAGCACCTACTTATAAAAACAATTATTTTCTCTAATGAAACAGGGGAAATCAGGAAGTCGTTCTCGTCTAACTGAACACTTTGTGCGAAAACCTGCGGATCTGTCAGTGTGTAAGAATGAACCAGATAATGAAAGACTAATAAAAAAAAAACAATGTCAAATTTCTTACTAGAGTTTAAATAGTGTAACTATACTTGCGATCCGAAATTTCTTGGCGTAGAATAGAAATAAAAGTTTCCAAGCTTTCGCACATCAACCAGATGGCTTTCTCAAGAAATGTAGACAGTTAGCTGTCTACCTTCCTTGAGAAAGCCCTGTTATTAATTCTTACTAGAAACCTACGAAAAATAAAAACGTTTTGACGAATATTTCATGTTTTTAAGCAAGTAAATTATTTTGTTTATTTAATTTCTGTACACCTTTATTATTGATATTATATTTTAATATTTTGGTTTGGGGATCTTTTTGGAACCCTTTGGTTAGGGGTACCCTCTGCGGCCCGCCGTTGTTCAGTCAATAATTGACCCGTGTTAAAAGGTTGTACATTCCTGATAAAGTGTATTTTCAGGTGCACCAAAATACACAGCTATTGTCCCCTTCGTGATGAAACTAACCTACGTACTGTATATCTTTAACATAGTGCACAACATGAAACTTCAATTACAATGAACTATATTTGTTCCCTGTTACTGAAATCAATATGCGGCTTTCCAGGTATTTGGTTTCCAAATTACTGGCTGTCTTAGATCATTACAAAAAAAGTACTCACTATCTGTTTATCATCTGAAAGAATTCCTAAATCTGACGTACTTTCGGTGAATATATTTCATTTAAATGTTCGCAGTAACATTTGTGTCTTACTTTTAAACATTTGTGTGCATAATTCCATCACACCAGAGGTATTATATCTGTACTTCATCTTTTATGTGTGGGCACTCAAATCCCACGTGTTATGATACTTCTCGAAACTACGATATCATTAAAAACCACCACAAAAAGAACTCTGTAGAACTCAAAAAAACTGTTATTGTTTTTTAAATCATCCCCATTCGACTTCTGTAACAAACATTTGACTTCTGCAACAAACTGCATGCATATTTCAGTGAAATCATGCATTGTTTTCTGCGGAGGAGGATTTTTTCTGAATTATGTAAAAGCAGAGGAAAGTTGTTCCTGCAGTTTTCGCGTTGTATGTCTTTTTTGGTTTTCATTTTCCAATGGAAGATGTTTAACGTGCGCGATACAGGGTAACGCTTAATCCATTAAAATTTGATATTTTCATAATTCTAAGGTTGAAAGGAGCAACCCTATCTCCTACGGAAATGTCAATTTCACAAGACAATTTCACTCCTCAAAGAAGAGCAGCAATTGTGAAAGCATCTTTTGTTTTGAGTTGTTATTGTTGATTTTTCTTAACAATTCTTTACTTTCTTCTGAAAATCATACCCGTAGATATCGTAACATCAGTCTCCAGAGGAAATTGAATCGAGAAAGTTTTTCTACGAGTTAAATTCCATAAAATGTTTCTTATGGAAATTTATTAATAATTCTGGAGTGTTCTAATCATTACCGCACAAAATTAAATCAATCGAATCTATTTTATGGTACACCAATGTGTACCGTAAAATAAATTCTATTCAATTTTACGGTACAGGAAATGATTCGATTTTATTATACGGTACACAATTCGAATCAATTTCACTGTACACATTCGTGTACCGTAAAATAGATTCGAATTGTGTGTCAGCATTGAGGAAACTCGAAAATTTATTTATCTTTAACGTATATTAATTTTCGGACAATATTTCTTTTTTTTTTTTTTTTTTGGGTTGGAGGTTTAACGACCACCTTGAGCAACTCAATGGGCTATAAACAGTCGCCCGTCCCTGATTTATGGCCACTGGTTCCAGGGGAGGGAGAGAGCAGTGTCATAAGACAAACACAACATCCATGCCTCAACGGGATTCGAACCCGGACCCACCTCGGACGAATGATTGAAAGCCATCGCTTAGACCACTGAGCCACCGGGGCAGCAGGATACTATTTCAAAGGCCTTCTGTATAACAAACCCTTCAATCAGTACTTCGCTTTCTAAAGAGCACATCTGGCGTAACCGAAATACTGGATCCCAATTTCATTGAAAACACTGAACAGAAAGAAATATCTTCCATTCTACGCTTTATCATGTAATGTTTTTAAGTAGCATGTATACTTGTCACAAAAAGTTAGGGATATTGCGGTTTTGAAGGGAAAACGCGGCGAAATGCAAATTTAGCGACTACTTGGGATCGATTGGGTGTGGATAGCTACATCACATGTAAATTAGCATCATGACAACATAGCACGTGGCGTGCGATCTCCAATAAAGGGACCCTGCAAGAAATGGAAAACCGGTGTTCTCGCCGCTTAACATTTAAGCATTGTTAATAGAAACAGGGTTGTTGACATGTTTCAGGTTGATCGATGTGGCACAGCTTTAAATGTTACGCACAGTGTAGTAAGTCGGCTAAACACTGCATGGAAATGTTGCAAATCGACACAGGAAGGGGGCAGGGTCGCCCGAGAGTAACCACCAGGAGACAAGACATCTATCTGATGGTATGTTTTCAAAGTAGACCGGGTACATCAGTTGCCAACTCCAGGAATCACTTCAGGCTGCTTCTGCTGTCATAGTATGTACGCAAACGGCACTAAACCGCCTTCACGAGTACAG
Organism: Macrothele yani; assembly: GCA_039090855.1. Classification (NCBI taxonomy): domain Eukaryota; kingdom Metazoa; phylum Arthropoda; class Arachnida; order Araneae; family Macrothelidae; genus Macrothele; species Macrothele yani. Next base: position 164,369,699 of record CM077010.1, on the reverse strand, counting down.
AGCACGGAGGATGCTGATATGTATAGCATTGGCATCAGCTCACAGTCGTCAAAGGTCCAACAATGAATGTCATGGAATACAAAGCGGAACCATGTACTTTCACAGACTAATCCCGTTTCGCTCTTTATCCTGATACTGGACGACTGGAGGAAATCCAGCACACGAATGCAACCACACTATGTGCAGATCCTCCACTATCACCAGCGGTTTTTAGTTGTGGTGTGGGCAGGAGTATGTTCTAATGGCCGTAGTTATTTGTATGTTTGTCAAAGCAATATGAATGCCTCAGTGTACCGAAGCGAGATCATTGTGCTCATTGTAATGCTGTTTCGCGCTACTATTGAACACCCAGTCCGTTTTCTCGATGACTGTACAACCAGTAACCGTGCTTGGATCATGCTTCAGAAGCTGAAAAGTCATGGGGTTGAACCGTTACAGCTGTATCCGCGGCCTCCTGACCTTAATCCTATTGAGAACATTTAGGACGCTGTACAGCAACGTCAGAATAACAACGTTCCGTAATCTAGTACACTTGTAACCCTCAGTAACGTGTTGCCTGTAAATGGGACGATCTGACACAGACACTCATCAATGATGTCATTTCAAGTATGCCTCGTGTCAAGACGTTCTTCATCGCAGAGCTGGCGTTATCTGGTACTGAAATCCAGAGGTACGAAAATTCGCCGAATTTACCATTTTGTCTACATTCCAGTGTTGCTTCGTTGTGTGCAGAAATTGCCCAATAAATTCTTTTTCTAAACGCACTCTTTACTGTTATATATGTATATATATATATGGGGTGGAAAGGAACGACCGCATAAACACCCCAGGGGGTGATTCCTTGGGTCAATTCAAACATAAAATGTTCTGTGACATTTTTGGATTTAGGCTTTACACTTCGAGATATAAGCTCCCAAAGGTGAGTGACGTCACGTCCGGAATCACCTGTTTTTTAGGCTTCAAGCACAACCCGAGTGTCATGCAGGAAAGCTCGCGGCCGGTGCCTGATTCTGCAACCTCAGTACCTCGGCAGTCATCACGACTGATTTACATATTGCAGTGCTCTCCGAGGACGTATGCCATTCAACAAAGCAACCAATTCTATTCGTCTGGACAATTGCGGACTTAAGAAGACTTCGGAAACAGGCTGGATGACTGGTGTTGTACTGCGATTGGGGGATGCCCCACGCTCTTCCCTGCATGACACTCGAGTTGTGCTTGACGCCTCAAAAACTGGCGATTTCGGACGTGATGTCACGCACCTTTGGGTGCTTATATCTGGAAAACTAAGCTCTAAATCCAAAAATATCAAGGAACGTTTATGCTTGAATTCACCCAAGAAATCACTCCCTGGTGTTTTTACGCGGTCGTTTCTTTCCACACTGTATATATAATATTAACAAAAACATCGCTCTTTCCACGTTTATCAACACATAGCAACTGAAAAATTGTTATCCGGCCACTGCTGGGATCGTACCCCAGATCTCTCGATATCTAGCCGAGTGCGTTCGCCTTACGCTACAATGGCCAACAATCAACGGCGCTATGTGCGTTTATCTGTCAGCTTCTGTCATCACATAATCGTAGGATGTGCTCAGCAACTGAGACATCTTCGTCTGGTGGGCATTAACGGCAGAAGCTGTATATCCCTTATATTGCCTTTCTCGAGTCATTAGAGGTTTTAATTCCAGTTTTAATGGCAACTTCTCCATAGCAAAGGCAAACGAAATCGCTTTTTTGTTTAAGTGTTTCACAACTACCATGATCAGCTGATAAGGCTATATGCCGTCACCCGTCCCTAATTTCGTGTCACTGGTTCCAGGGAAGGAACATAGCCAACGCCATCATACAAACACACCACCCATGCCTCATCCGAGAGTTCAACACAAGTCGGGAAAATAGCCAGAAACCAATGCCTCTCACCACTCGGTTGCCAGGAAATCCGAGCGAAATTGTGGAAAGGAAGAATAGCAAAACGACCTACTCGTGCGCGCCATGGTTGCATCAGAATAATATGACCTAATAATATGACCTAATAATGGGATTAGCGGCGATATGGCGTGGCATGGACGCAATGAGACCCTGGAAGGTTGCCTGAGGCACACGTGCCCGTTCGGACTGCAACAGAGCACGGAGGCCCCGGATATGACGTGGTTGTGGGTCGGCACATCGAACCTGTCGATCCAAATAGTTCCACAAGCGGTCTATGAGATTGAGGTCGGGCGATTTCGCCGGCCAAGGGGGAACGAAGACATCGATGTCGTATTCCTGGAACCAGTCATGCACCACCTTAGCGAACATAGCAGGGCACATTGTCCTGTTTGTAGACAACAAGACCACGAGAGTAAACGTCCAACATGAAGGAATGCATGTGGTCAGCAAGGATTGACATGTAACCATTGGGGTTCAGCTACCCATCAAGTTGTAACCAGAGGTTCCCGTTCATAAAAGGAAAACATCCCTCAGACATGCACACTCTCACCGCCTGCCTGTTCTTGACCGACAAGCGTATCCGGGTGTTAGTGCTCGTATGTCTGACGCTGTATCCGCCACCTCCCGTCACTTCTGTGGAGTAGGAACCTCGATTCATTGGAGAAGGGCATCCTTTTTCCACTCTTCCAGTGCCCAATTACGGTAGTCCCGTGCGAACTACATGCGTCGTTGCCGATTGACCTGTGTTAACATGGGCGCCTTGACGTATCGTCGACTCCCGAGACCTATGCCTAATAGGGTTCGTTTTACTGTTATGGAGGACATGTACTTGGGTGCCCCAACGTCGTTCATTTGCGTGGTCAATTGGTGCGCTGTTGCGCGTCGATTGCTCTTTACCAAACGACGGAGGCGACGTTCTCCTCTGGGTTCGATAGCTTTTAAGGGTCCACAGTTATGACGTCTGGAGGTACTCGGTATTCCAACGGTCCATTCTTGGTACACCCTTACTGCAGCACCTCGCGAACAGCCCCCAAAGTCTTCTGTTTCTGAGATTCATCCACCCTTGTCACGGTAGCCGATGATCATTCCTTTCTGAACGTCTGCCAAATCACTACCTCTTGCCATTGCGCTCAGGTTACGCACTATGACTCATCTATCCTGCCCGCCAGTTATATCTCCGTGTGGTCGACCTTGTCACGTGCACTCTGTGACGCACCTGGGCGGGTACTGTGATTCTGCTGGTGGTCTTATTATTCTAATACGACTGTGTATAACTATATGGTCCATAGGGTAGTGCTTTGCTATTTGTAGTGCAAAACAACTGACAGCGAGCTAGAAAACTTTGTATGGGTACACGAGAGGTTTGTATAATACCAGTTTGATATTCCTATTGTAAAAATGATCCATCAGAAGGCCTCAGAAAGAAATATAACACCAGTTTGATGTTCAAAAAGTAGGAACTGTACACCAAATTATACTCAAAATAGTATAACTATGCTAAAAATACGAAAATTCTTGGCGTAGAATAAGTATAAAATTTTCCGAGCTTTCGCACATCAACCAGATGGCTTTCTCAAGGAAGGTAGACAGCCAACTTTGATGTTATTGGTTTAAGCAGTTCTGCTAGTGGACGGAAGAAATATAATTTTACAGATAAAAGCGATTCGTGTGACTTCACTTTCATATTTTTAGTACAAAATGCCCTCTCTGTGGGCAGGGGAAGCAGAAATATATGGCCACATATGACCCGGGAGAAGTTAATTTCGCATTCCTGGTGAAAAGTGATCTCACGCTGGCGCTTAGGAGTTTAAATATTGGGACAAAAGTGGCTCATAAGACATCAGTTTGATATTCCTTGCATGAAATTCCCTGTATGTGGGTAAGAAAAAGTAATATGAAGATACGCATGCTGCCGATTTGATGCCATGTTGATATTCCTGGTGTTAAATGCCCTGCCGGCATGCATGAGCAGAGACATATAGTCGGGACGTAGGACATCTACATGTCCTGGCAGCAAAAATCAAATATAAGGATACCAATTTATTTACTCCGGTGTAAAATCTCCTGTTAGCGACCTCTAAATCATAAATATTGGGACACAATGGCTCGCTGGACGCCTGTTTTATACTCTTTGTACAAAGGCTCCTTTCAGACAATCAAAGAAACTTCAATATAAGGTTCGACGCTAATTATGTTCTTGGTACAAAATACCTTGCCATCGCGAGGGTATAAATTTATGAACATAAGCCACTAGTAGGACACTAGTTGAATATCAGTGATGCCAAATGACCTGGAAGGCGGACGCAGGAACGAAAATCTAGACACACAAGCGACCCGTGGGACACCAATTAGACACTCCTGGTAAACAAAGATTTATCATGACTCTTTCTATTCAACTTGAACTGACATCGAAAAGTCCTGTTTCAAATAATTGCTTTGGGTAGGTGATGCGCACAATAAAAAAGAGAGATGCATACATGCCGTTCAATTAATGATTTCTCGATACTTATGTTAATATAGAGAATGTTCACACATTTTTACAACTTTTTTTGATAAGAAAAAACTGGCAACAGCAGCGTATTAGATGAACACGAAAGAAACATTTTCTGATGTTAAATATGTCTGCTAAGAAAATGGCGCACGAAAAGAAGCTGTGGATAGAAAGTTATGTTTTTGATCTTCACGAAGAGACCTATTCATATTATGTATTTAAAAAACACTGTACAAATCACGGATTTAGCATTTCTAAATGTAAAATAAGCAATACTATTAATAATAGAGGCGGAAATCGTCAAGCATTGCTTTTAACAGGGAAAAGAACACCAAACGAATGTCCAAATAAAGTATGTGCTTTTACGACTATTTCAAAAGTAAGGTCTTTGGTCTTTAAAAAAATCCACCTACCCAAAGAGCAACAGCTAAGTCGTTAAAAATCTCTGAATCAACTGTAAACAAGATAATAAACAAAGATTTGAATCTGAAAGAAAAATATAATGTTCACCACTTTTTTGCGTAGGCAAGTATCTGAGCGCAAAACACGATGTAAGCTACTTTATGAAAATCCCTAGACCGGATACAGATGGAAATTTATTGTGACTATTGATGAAGCCTGGATCTACCTCAACGATTGTAATAAAATAAATCGATTTGCTACCGCAAAGGAGCAGAAACCGACTGTAAGTTTGTTCTAAGAATCCAAAGATAGTTTCAGTAAAGGATTCATGATTATTGCTGGTTTCTTGTACAATGGGAAATTAAAGTTAAGAAAAGTTCAAAAGAATGATCAAATCAGGTCTACGTATTACAAAAATAATGTTTTAACTCCTATATTATGCCATTCCTTTATTTACAGAGCCGACAAAGTGTAGGACTCCATCACGATTAGGCAACCAGCCACACATCCGAAACTACAACCCTGTTTCTTGAAACAATGAAACATGAGACAGATATCGAGTCTATATCTTTTGCTCATATTCCTTCAAAGTCCCCTGATGTGTCACCAAGGAACTATTGTGCCTTCGGACTGCTAAAAATAGCACTCAGACCTAAAAATGATACTAGTATCATGTCTATATCTTTTGCTCATATTCCTTCAAAGTCCCTTGATTTGTCACCAATGGACTATTGTGCCTTTGGACTGCTAAAATGAGCGCTCAAACCTAAAAATGAGATACACTATACCTTGTGCTCATATTCCTTCAGAGTCCCCTGATGTGTCACCAATGAACTATTGTGCCTTCGGACTGCTAAAAATAGCACTCAGACCTAAAAATGATACTGGTATCATGTCTATACCTTTTGCTCATATTCCTTCAAAGTCCCCTGAAGTGTCACCAATGGACTACTGCGCCTTCAGACTGTTAGAAAGAGCGCATTCTAAACGCAGACCTGATTGGACTATGGAAAGCAGCGGAAGAGGAGTGGAATGAAATAGCACTGCCAATTTTAAGAAATGCCTTGTTATCTTGGAAATCTAGATGTAGGTTTATTCCAGAGAAAGCGCTATCAGATAGAACATTTAAGAAAGAAATAATTTTGTTTTAAACATTAATTATATTACTGGAAAGTCGTTCTAAAAATGTGTCAACATCCTCTGCAACTCATTTAATTCGATATTATTAACGCGATTTCAGCAGCGTGTGTATTATTAAACATACTCAATCGTTAATACTCGGACCTTTTACAGCCACTGATGCATAATAAAAGTAAATCATTCTACCTAACACAACTCCGTTGTAAACGGAGTGATATACATAGAGATAAAACGCGAGAATAAGAGAGAAACAAAGAATGAGAACTGCTAGTCTATCGATGGTGTCTTTCCTCATTTATTTCACTTAGATACAAACCCATCGTTCGTCCGTTCACTGACACTTCATCCTCTGACATTTCGTTCGGTGATGGATGATTCGGCCAATGACGCAAGCTACAAGTCACCTGGAGTGATTTTTAGAACCTCCCAGGTAATCTGCAGTGATTCATGTGAAACACACTAAGAATTCCTATCTTTAGGTTTCGCGGTAAAACTAAACATTTTCCTGGAGAGGATAAGAAGTAAACAGGTACGGCCATGATGTTCCCATCTATCTATATTCATCGATGACCGAGTCAAAATTTAAAAGACGCAAACAGTTTGCATCATGAGCTAGTTTATATACCATAAGTTGGAGTGACAGATAGATGTGTGAGTCTCTGGAGAAAGGCGAAGTTGACATGCTCGTAAGAGAAATTTCCACAAGATTCTCAACGTTTCTATGAATGCTGAAAGCTTCAGCAGCAATGAAATTCCTTAGAGAAATTATTAAGTGCCGAAATTATTTTTCGCTTTAAAATACAGCTTAGTGAGAGATAATATTAACTAGCCCGCTGGACGTACAGATTATTGGAAACATTACATGGAAAGTAGAACGATATTTTTCTTTCTTGAATATTTTAGGTCCAATTTTTTTCGTTTCTGTTATAAGACATTTACACACTACGAGTTCTTCCTTACTCTATACATCAGCAGTTCTCAGAATGTTTGGTCTCGGTACTCAATTACATTTTTAAAAATTATTGAGAATTCTAAAGAGCTTCTGTTTATCTGGGCTGTATCATTCGACATTTGCTGAGAATTTTTTTAAAATATTAACTAAATTTTTTTAAATATTTATTTGAACTGAGAATTTTTTTAAATATTAACTATTTTTTTTAATATTTATTTGAACTGATATTTTTTTAGAATATTAACTAATTTTTTTAAATATTTATTTGAACTGAGAAATTTTAGAAATATTTTTACTTGTTTAACATTTTTGTAAATCTCTTTGACATCTGGCTTAACAGGAAGACAAAAAGATTCTCAAATCTGCTTCTGCACTCAATCTGTTGCGATATGTTGTTTTGGTCGAAGAATATGAAGAAAATCTCGTCTCGTATAGATATGAAGTTGAAAAAGGGAAGAGTATTTTAATAGTATTTTCATATAATTGTGGGCATTCTTCGATATTACGCCAAAACTCGACAAGTGGTAGTTCCTCAAGGATTAGTTTCAGTATGGAAATCTGAAATCATATCAAAGAGCTTTCAATACTCAGTTACGTTAGTAGGTAGTAAGAGCAACACAAGAAAGCTAGTAAAATAGCTTGTAAGACAACTAAATACAGCTAGTAAGAGCAACCGAAGACTGCTAGTAAGATAGCTAGTAAAAGCAACCAAACACGTCAAGTAATATGGCTAGTAAGAGCAACCATAGATAACTAGTGAGATAGCTAATAAAACAACCAAATACAGCAAGTAATATAGCTATTAAGATCAACCGAAGACATTTAGTAAGACAGTTAATAGGAGCAACAAAATATAGCTGAAAACATCGAGTAAGATAGCTGGTAAAAGTAACCAAATACAGCGAGTAATATAGCTATTAAGAGCAACCAAAGACAGCTAGTAAGAGTAACTAAATACAGGCTGTAATATAGCTAGTAAGAGCCACCGAAGACAGCTAGTAAAATAGCTAGTAAAAACAACCAAATGCAACAAATAATATGGCTAGTAAGAGAAACTGCAGACAGCTAGTGATATAGCTAATAAAACAACCAAATAGAGCAAGTAATATAGTTATTAAGAGCAACCGATGACAGTTAGTAAGACATGTAATAGGAACATAAAAATACGGCTACTAATACACACTATCTACCAACAAGTAATTGGACACCTGTGATAGCAAAGGAAAAAGAAGTTTATTCACCTTCAACAGTTGGTGGAGCCTCCACGAGCGGCGATTACAGCTGTGATCCTCCGGGGCATACTCTCAACCAGGCGCTGTACGACGGCTAGCGGTATTTTCTTCCACTCGGCTTGGAGAAGACAGGTCAGTTCCTTCGCCGATTTCGGACGGTGGGGGCACCCCTTAAGTCGACGCCCCAACTCGTCCCAGAGGTGTTCGATAGGGTTAAGCTCCTGGCTTTGCGCAGGCCAGTCCATTCGATTAACCCCATTGTCACCATACCAAGCCATGGTGGACCTCGCAACGTGACAGGTGGCATTGTCTTCCTGAAAGCAACATGGGTCCACCCCGTAAAACTGCCACAACGTAGGAAGCGCATGGTCATCTAAAATGGTGCAGTAGGTCTCGGCGTTGAGTCTACCAGGAATTGCGACCAAGGGTCCCGTGCCGTACCAGGAGAAACACCCCCATAGCATAATTCCACCGACACCAAACTTCACAGTTGGCACAATACATTCCGGCAGGAAGCGTCCTCCAGGCAGACACCAAACCCAGACCCTGCCATCTGAACGGTAGAGGGTGAACCTTGATTCGTCGCTCCAGAGAACCTGTTTCCACTGTTCAACGGTCCACTGTCGACGTTCTTTGCACCACGTTAGCCGAGCAGCGCTATTGGACTTGGTGATCAAAGGCTTGTGGGCTGCAGCACGTCCATGGTAACCGAGCAGATGGGCTTCCTTACGGATGATATTCATCAAAAGAACACTCCCGGATGCCTGCTGAAACTCCTCGTCGATGTGGCCCATCGATTTGGTGCGGTTCTTCCGAATTTTTCTGGCCACACCCGTCGGTCTCTAACTCCCAGTTTTGTGGGTCTGCCGGGTCGGGGCACATTCCGACAGTCACCTCTCATCTTCCACTTGTCAATCACGTAGGCCACTGTCGATTTTGGGTACTTCAACTCGCTGGATATGTCACGTATGGATCGGCCATTTCTGTGATACCCGACGATTACACCTTTCTCGAAATCAGAGAGCTCCGAACTGCGTGGCATCTTGCATGCGACCGGTTGCGTTGTTGTTTCCTACACGATATTTAACGGCGGTGGCCGTGACGTGTATCAGGACCGCAGATATCGTCGATTGTATAGGTGTACAATTACTTGTTGGTAGATAGTGCAGTTACAAAGGGCAAACAAAGACATCTAGTAAGATAGCTAGTAAAAGCAACCAAATACTGCAATTAATATAGCTATTAAGAGCAAACGAAGACATCTAGTAAGATAGCTAGTAAAAGCAACCAAATACTGCAAGTAATGCAAGTAATATAGCTATTAAGAGCAACCGAAGACAACTAGCAAGAGCAACCAAATGCAACCAGTAATATAGCTAGTAAGAGCAACCGAAGACAGCTAATTGGAGCAACAAAATACAGCTACTAATATAGCAACTGAAAATAGCTAGTAAGATAGATAGTAAGAGCAGAAATTTACAGCTAGTATTATAGCTAGTAAGGGCAACCTAAGACAGCTCGTAAGAGCTAGCAATAGTAACAAAATACAGCGAGTAACATAGTTAGAAAGAGCAACCAAGACAGCTAGTAAGGTGGCTAATGCAAGCAACGAAATACAGCAAGTAATACAGCTTGTACGAGCAACCGAAGACTCCTATTAATATAGCTAGTACAGCAAGTAATATAGACAGTAAGAGCAACCGAAGACAGTGAAAAGGACAGCTAGTCAGAGCACAGTAGAAGTTTTTAAAACAAATTTAGTTAACCTCTGGAAACGCACATATACTCTAAACCTACTACCAACCCACATAAACCCTCCGCCCAGCTATAACCAATAGTGGAAGTCCCCGTGACCAAGTGGTACAAGGCTTCGGCTTGTAATCATTTGTCCGATCTGGGTCCATGTTTGTCTCTTTCTCTCTGCCCTGGAACCTGTAGCCCTAAATTAGATACTAGCCCATTGAGTTGCTCTCGGTGGTACTTACGTAGTTACCCATGCAAAACAGAACACGAACAGACTTTGCGACTTGAACGATCTTCATGGCTTTATCGTTTTCGCAATGTCGATCCTCATCGAAAGAGATTAATGTTCGTCATCTCTTGCTTACCCACTGTGCATATTTACTTATTTATTTTTATACCCATTCCATCACGCTACCACATATATTCGCTGTCTTCCCATCATTGTGTCTCTCTTTCTCCTACCATTCTTTCTCTTCCCACATTACACGTCTCTCTGTGTTGATCTTATTGTTCGTGTCTGTGTGTCGTTCTCCTTGTTGTTTCTACTATGGTGAACGTCCTTTAAGAGTATTAAGCGTTCACAAAAAAGGAAAAAACTAGACTTGTTCAATCAACAGATCCTAACGCTATCTGGGAATAAATCTGTCAGATAGAAGAAGAACCCTGCTCAACATTTTACAATGATGAACCAAAAATACTTTATAAAATCGAGCTGTGAAAGTGTCACGAGAACAAGACGCTTTATCACACGCAATTCAACGCGTCTTTCCCGTGCCACATGAAAGCTGCTGGGGTAAACAACACAGTTGCTCGCACACTAGTATTTACACTGAGGTGCAATTGAATTAGAGATACCTGTCTAGTAACGTGTAGCACCACCTTTCACCCTGATGACGGCGGCGATTTGTCTCAGCATGGACTCGACAAGACACCGGAAGCTCTGGGAAGCCATACGAATCCACGACCCCTGAACAAGCTTCCACAGTTCACGAAGATTTGATGGAGGGGAGTCACAGCCTCGAACATCTCTCTCCATGGCATCCCAGATGTGCTCGATGTGATTGCGGTCAATTTACCAAGCTGGCAAAGGAAGTGAGGTCATGTCGCTGGAGTTTTCATCCAACCATTCGGATACAATTCGGGAGCGATGGCACGGTGCATTGTCTTGTTGCAGGATGTGGTCCCCAGTGAGATGTTGAAGACGCACAAAAGGGAGCAAATCGTCGTCCAGGATATCCTGGTAACGTTGACCTGTGAGGGACGATGTCACACGTACCAGGGTTCCCATTTCAGTCCACATAAACAGTCCCCAGACGAGAATGACAGCCCTATCAGCTTGAAAAGTACCCTGCTGGCAAGAAGGATCCATCGCTTCATGTGATTTGCGCCGTACTCGTATCCTGCCATCCGCATGTACCAACGTGAATCTCGACTCATCAGTCCAGAAAAGATTTGTTTCCACATGTCTAGGGTCCAGTGGCGATGTTCCCGCACCCATGCTAATCTTTGCACCCTGCGATGTGCGGTCAGCAGCGATACCATCGTGGGACGATGGCTTCTGTACCCCATAGCGAGGAGATGGTTCTGGATAATGTGACTGCTTACACGTTTTTGTGCACCAGCGTTAAATTGCCGCGTGATTTCTTGCACTGTGGCCCGTCTATCCGCTGTTGCAATGTGAGCTGGCCGACGATGACCCCGCTCATCCACACGCTGTTGTCTACGGCATTTGGCCCTTGCAGGGATGGATTTACCGGATTCCATGTATTCACGGTGCACCCGTGACACAGTGGCTCGTGAAAATCCTAGTGCCTGCACGACTTCCGAGATGGAGGGACCCATTCTTGGGGCCCCGACAATTTCCCACTATCAAATGCGCTTAGATCATTCATCTTACCCATACTGCGTCCGACTCTTACTGATTCCCGTCGCATCACTCCTTATTTGTCGGGTCGCTGCATGCGTCATTTCGGTTCCCTTTACAGGGCGGCCCACAGCGCCATATTTGCATAACGCCTGCTGTCTCGAATTCAATTGCTCTTCAGTGTATATGCTGGTTTTAGGCTGGTTTTCTGTCGGCAGTTTCTCAATGTGTCAATAGTGTTTGACACAGTGAAAAACTGCCAGAAATTTGCATTTGTTTTTCATTAAAGAAGATAAATTCTGTTGTTTCAATTATGATCGTTGGAATTTGATATTAGAAATTACAGACTGGTAAAATAAGTTGTTCTTGCTTCCTTTCAGAGTGCCCACCTACGGACGAAGGTATGGATCGGTTTGCTTGTCCATCTCCAGATGCTGTGGGAAGGTATCGATGTATAGACGACCACGTGCTATGTGACGGATTCATTGATTGCCCGCATGCCGAAGACGAAGATAGGATGTCATGCATGTTTTACAAAACGGTAAGTCTCTGTTTTGCTTCTTTTCGAAGGTTTATCAATGAAGTTTACTTTTTATTGTGGGTGGTACAAGCGAATTTTCTTTGGCTCCAAAGGCAGCACAACAGGACGGGAAAAAAATCGGCGCTTTACTCAATGGACTGTCATATAGTGATAAATCTATATTTACATCATCATAATCAAAAGCAACCATTTTCAATCTACAGCTAAATGATGGTTTTCTCAAGTTTCTCCTACAGCCCTTCGTCTTCACTTTCTCACTTCCATGTCACTCCCGTAAGCTTTTGAATTACACTGCGGGCCACCCAAAATGCAACACCAAGAAGGACACGAGATAGCAATGCGAGATTAACTGGACACATAACAACAGATGCAAATATGAAACGATTGAGCTTACAGGCCCGTGCAACTTGCGGAACACGCAGACATCAATAGTTCGTGTGCCCCCCCCCCCTGGCTGTCAATAACGGCCGCTACACGCCGCGGCATCGGACGAAAAAGACTTTGGATGTGGGCTTGGGGTATGTCGTTCCAAGCTGCTTCCACACGTTGCCACAGTTCATCAGGCGTAGCCGCGGGTGGTGCTTGCCGGGACACTCGGCTGGCGATTAGCGACCAGACGTGTTCGATGGGAGACATATCGGGAGAACAGGCGGGCCACTGCAGCAGTGACACCTGGTGGGCCGTGAATAATTTTTGAACGATGCTTGCCGCGTGCGGGTGCTCATTGTCCTGTTGAAACGTGGCCTCTGGCAGGTCCTGCAGGTAATGGAGGACTACAGACTCCAAAACGTCGGAGATGGTGCGGTGGCTTTTCAGTGTACCGGCGATGCGTACCAGTAGGGTGCGGGTGTCATATCCAATTGCGCCCCAAACCATAACGCCAGGCGACGAACCGGTATGGCGATGCATAATGAAGGTGTCATACAGTTTCTCGCCGCGGTGCAGCCACGCACGGAACCGACCATCGTGGTGTTGCAGGCAGAAGCGGGATTCGTCGGAGGAGACAATGTCGTAACATTCCGTAGTCCAGGTGCGGCGTTCAACGGCCCACTGCTACCGCTCTCGCCGGTGAAGTAACTTCAATGGTAATTGGAGCAATCAGCACCGTGTGACAAGTCCCCGCTCCTGCAGACGACGTCGAACGGTACGTGCTGACACAGGTTGTTGCGCAACACACCCTAATTCCTGAGCTAACGTTCGTGATGTGGCGGTGCGAGCCATCAATGCCCGTCGCACAACATACCGGTTCTCTCGTTCGGTGGTGTGCCACGGCTGCGGCAATCGCTCACGTCGGTTTGTCCGTCCCTCATGCACCCACCGAATCCATACTCGCCTCATTGTGGCTGGATGTCGTCCCACACGGGCGCCGATGTCTCGGTGCGATAAACCGCTGTCGCGATAGTCCAATATTCGTCCTCTGTCGAACTCCGAGACGTGCTGGAATGACTGCCGTATTCTGCGACGAGGCATCAGGAAGCTTCCCACGCACAGGTCCGGCAGCGCAATACACTTCCACTACTTACGCCCGTCTGCTGTGCACCCTTCTTACAGTGCTTCTCGGTGGAGTTTCGGGCGCACATGATTTGCGTATGCCCTGCAATGCTAAGCGTTTGCATGCCATCTCGCGGGCAACGCATGCTGCGAATTTCAGGCCAATCGGATGCTTCCTTCTTGGTGTTGCATTTTGGGTGGCCAGAAGTGAATATCTAGAAGAATACGCGTCTCTAATAAAGTGTGGTTGGTTCAGAAATTACGATACTTCCTTTTATTGTAAGTCTAAGCGGAACACCCTGTATGTATCTGTGTGTGTTGAATCTGAACACTGAATTTGAATTTAGTCAATGTCCTCAGAACTATATATATATATATATATATATATATATATATATATCATCATCATCTTCATCATTGTCAACCATTATCAATCCACTGCTGGACGAAGGTCTCCCCAAGTTTCCTTCACAACGGTCTGTCTTGTGCCAGTCTCCTCCATGTCACCCATGCATACTTTCGAATTTCATCCACCCATCTCCCATGTGGTCTTTTTCTGGGTCTTTTCCTGTCCCTTGGAATCCAATCTAAAATTTCGGCTGTCCATCGATGATCCGTCCTTCTGGCAGTAGGTCCAGCCCATTGCCATTTCAGGGATTTAACTCTGATCATGATGTCTTCCACTCTTGGTCATTTTTCGGATCCACGAGTTCCTCTTCTTATCTCTCCTGGTTACACCAAGTATGCACCTCTCCATGCCACTTTGAGTTGTCTGCAGCCTTTGTATGTCTCTTTTAGTTAAGGTCCACGTCTCTGCACCATACGTAAGCACTGGAAGGATGCATTGATCAAACACTTTTCTTTTAAGACATAATGGCATATTGCTCTTGAAAATTATGCTGTTTCTTCCAAAAGCTCTCCAGGCAAGTTTTGTACGCCGATTAATTTCTTCATCAATGTGACCCTCACTTGATATCTGCTGTCCAAGATAAACGTACGTGTCTGTTATCTCCAGCTTTTCTCCATCAATCGATAAATCTTCATTTCTTGTAAAAGCATTGAACATCACTTTTGTCTTCTGAAAGTTCATTTTTAATCCCACTTCTTTACTCTTGTCAGCAAGTTCCTGGATCATACTCTGCAGCTCTGATGGGCTAGTTGCAAAAATGACTACTTCGTCAGCAAAACGAAGGTGGGTTAGATAATCTCCATTAATCTTTATCCCCTTGTTTTCCCAGCTCAGTGACTGAAAAACACCCTCCAATGTGGCATTAAAGAGCTTCGGAGATATGGTGTCACCTTGTCTCACTCCCTTTCCAATTTTTATGTGTGTTGTATTTTCAAACAGCCTAATCTTTGCACTTGCATTTTCATAGATGTTATTAATAATATTAATGTATGCATCTTCAATACCGCAGGTTTTCAGAGCCATTGTAACTGCTGATGGTTTCACCGAATCAAAGGCTTTTTCATAATCGATAAAAGCCATGCACAATGGAAGTTCATATTCCCTCGCTCTTTCAATTAGTTCTCTCAGCACATGGATATGATCTATTGTGCTGTAGCCACACCTGAATCCAGCTTGTTCTCTCGGTTGAGCCATGTCCAGTGTTACCTTCAAGCGGTGTGAAAGAACTTTAGTGAAGATTTTATAAACTACTGATAGGAGGCTGATAGGTCTGTAGTTTCCGAGATCCTCAATGTCACCTTTCTTATGTAGCAGGATCATTGTAGCGGTGTTCCAATCCTCAGGAATCTTTCCTTCATTTAAGGCATCGAGTGAAAATTTGGGCGAGTACTGTTTCGATTTCTCCACTTGCTTCTTGCATGATGTCTACAGTAATTCCATCTTCTCCTGGAGCTTTTCCCCGCTTCATGTTCTTGATTGCATGTGCAACTTCTGCTGGAAGGACTGGAGGAACTCTGGTACTGGTATATTCCATGATGTCTGGAGTACATGTATCATCCCTTTCATATAATTTGGAGTTGGAATCTTTCACTCTTGTCAAAATTTCGCCTCTATTTCTTGTTACAGAACCATATTCTTTTCTTAGTGCCATAATCTGTTTTCTTCCCTTACTGAGATGTCCCTTTGCTATCTTTAGGCTTTGGTTGTTTTCAATTGCTTTCCTCACTAGTTCACAGTTGAATTTTCTTACGTCTTCAGTGATACTTTTTCGTACTGTCTTGCATAGCTCTATATATTCCACTTTGGAAGTCACATCTTCTTTAGTTGTCCTCATCTCTCTTCTTTCTTGCATCAACATTTTCGTTTTTCCTGATAATTTATTTACATGCAACTTGTTCTTAGACCCAGCTAATTTTGTTGCTGTTTCCATAAGAGCTTTGGTTACTTTTCTGTTAACTTCAGAGATGTCCACTTCTTCCGATGTTAGGCCTTCTAAAGCAGAGAACCTGTTCATCAGTTCCAACTTAAAGGTATTATGGTGTTTTTTAAGGTTGGTTATGTCAATAGATTTTGTTTGTCTTATGAGCTTGCCACGTTTACGTTTAGTGTTGAGGTGCATCTTACATCTCACCAATCTATGGTCACTACCTGTGTTGAACTTGTTTAGCACACTGCAGTCTTCTATGACGACTTTTTTGTTACACGTAATAAAATCAATTTCACTTGTCGTCCCATTTGGATGTCTCCATGTCCATTTCCTGTGTGGCTTTTTCTTGAAGAAGGAGTTCAAGATGAAAAACCCTTCTGCCTCTGCAAACTCAACGAGAGTATTTCCACGCTGGTTTCTGTTGCCGTGACCGAATTTACCTACTGAAGTTTCATTCTGTTGCCGTTGCCCTATTTTTGCATTGAAATCTCCCATAATTATTTTCAAGTGCTGCTTACCTTTATTATTTAGATGACAAATTTCCTCATAAAATTCTTCAATTTCTTCTTCAGGATGACTTGTGGTGGGTGCATAAGTTTGAATAATCTGAGCCTGGTATCTTTTCGAGAGTTGGATAACAAGCCGTGCAGCTCTGTCAGAGGAACTTTCAACTTCTACAACTTTATCCTTCAGTTTCTTGTTTATTATAAATCCAACACCACTAGTTCTGCCAGTATCTGTCCCACGATAGTAGAAGAGATGTCCACTTTTCAGTTCAATGAGATCTTCTTCTTTTCTCCTTACCTCACTTAGCCCCACGATGTCCCACTTGATCCTTTGTAGTTCCTCTTCCAATTCAAGAAGCCTTGAATCAGAAGATAGGGAGCGTCCATTGTTCGTTGCCAAGGTCAGCATCAGATGGCAGCCTAGTCCGGTCCTCCGGGGATTCTTAGCACCCTCTGCCTTCATGTCGCACTGGCCGCTGCCTTGGCCAGGTACATTCCAGCTGCCGGAGACTGAGGGCCAAGATTTAAGTTGTGGAGTCATTTTGGAGGGGTTTGGCCATAACTCACCACGCTGGCCAAGCGGGTTGGTGAGTGTGGGATAGAATTTCCTCTAATCCCGATGGTATAGTTATACCGCTATTGGCGGTCGTCAGAGCCCCTTTAGTAGGAACAGGATGCACCACGAGAAGGCGGGGTTGACATTTGTCAAGGAGAGGCTGTGATGTTACGCATCACCTGACCTTACATCCCTATATATATATATATATATATATATATATCCGATGACAAAAAGGTGGGCGCCGTTGGTGCTGCTATGGAAACAGCAACAAAATTAGCTGGTACTAAGAACAAATTTCATATGAACAAAAAATCAGGAAAAACCAAAATTCTGATGCAAAAAAGAAGACAGATGCGAACAACTAAAGGAGATGTGACTTCCCAAGTGGAATATATACAGCTATGCAAGACAGTACGAAAACGTATTACTGAAGACGTAAGGAAATTCAACTGTGAACTAGTGAGGAAAGCAATTGAAAACGACTAAAGCCTGGAGAGAGCAAAGGGACATCTCAGTAAGGGAAGAAAACATATTATGCCACTGAGAAAAGAAGATGGTTCTGTAACAAAAAACAGAGGCGAAATTTTGACAACAGTGAAAGATTTCTACTCACAACTATATGAAACGGATGATGCATGTACTCCAGACATTACGAAAGGTACCAGTACCAGAGTTCTTCCGGTGCTCCCAGCCGACGTTGCACATGCAATCAAGAACATGAAACGGAGAAAAGCTGCAGCAAAAGATGGAATTACCATAGACATCATGCAAGAAGCAAGTGGTAAAATTGAAACAGTACTCTCCCAAGTTTTCACTTGATGCCTTAATGAAGGGAAGATTCCTGAGGATCGGAACAGTGCTACAATGATCGTTCTACACAAAAAAGGTGACATTGGCGATCTTAGGAACTACAGACATATCAGCCTCCTATCAGTGGTTTATAAAATCTTCATTAAAGTTCTTTCACACCGCTTAAAGGTAACGCTGGTCATGGCTCAACCGAGAGAACAATCTGGATTCAGGAGTGGTGACAGCACTATAGATCATTTTTTTGTTGGAGGTTTAACGACTACCGTGAGCAACTCACTGGGCTATAAGTAGTCGCCCGTCCCTAATTTAGAATCACTGGTTCCAGAGAAGGGAGATAGCCAGTGCCGTAAGACAAACACAACATCCATGCCTCACCGGGATTCGAACCCGGACCCCGTTCGGACAATTGATCAGATGCCATCGCTTAGACCATTGCGCCACCGGGGTGGCGCACTATAGATCATAGCCACGCACTCGGAGAAATTAATTGAAAGAGCGAGGGAATATTAGCTTCCTTTATGCATGGCTTTAATCGATTATGAAAAGGCCATTGATTCGAAACCATCAGCAGTTACTGGCTTTGAAATCCTGAGGTGTTGAAGATGCATGCATTAATATTATTAATAACATCTATGGAAATGCAAGTGCAAGATTCTGCTATTTGAGAATACAGCACGCATAAAAATTGGAAAGGGTATGAGACAAAGTGACACTATGTCTCCCGAACTCTTTAATCCCACATTCGAAAATGCCTTTCAATCGCTGAACTATGAAGACAAAGGGATAAAGATTAATAGAGATCATCTAACTCACCTTCGTTTTGCTGATGACGCAGTAATTTTTGCAACTACCCCATCAGAGCTACAGAATATGATCCAGGAACTTGCTGATAAGAGTAAAAACGTCGGATTAAATTGAACTTTCAGAAGACAAAAGTGATTAATAATGCTTTTACAAAAAATGAAGATTTATCGATTGATGGGGAAAAGCTGGAGATAAGCGATACCTACATTTCTGCTTGACAGCAGATATCAAGTGAGGGTGACATTGATGAAGAAATTAATCGGAATATAAAACTTGCCTTACGAGCTTTTCGAAGAAACAGTATAATTTTCAAGAGAAATATGCCATTATGTTCTTAAAAGAAAAGTGTTTGATCAATGCATCGTTCCAGTGCTTACGTATGGTGCAGAGATATGGACTTTAACTAAAAGAGACATACAAAGCCTGCAGACAACTCAAAGTTGCATGGAGAGGTGCATGCTTGATGTAACCAGGAGAGATAAGAAACAGAACTCGTGAATCAGAAAAATGACAATAGTGGAAGACATCATGTTCAGAATAAAATCCCTGAAATGGCAATGGGCTGGACATATTGCCAGTAGGACAGACCATCGATGAACAGCCGAAATTTTAGACTGAATATATATATATATATATTTATATATATATATATAGGATGCATCCAAGGTTTTGCAATATTTGGATCACTTTATGTCTTCATACGTACCTTTACGACGAAAGCTGACTAGCATTCAAAGTACAGGCCATCGAGTTGCACCGTCTTTAACCATCTGTCTGCCAGTTCTTCGATTCTACAGAGGGTGAGTCGAAAGTTTTACAATATTTGGATACTTTATGTCTTCATACGTACCTTTACGACGAAAGCTGCCAAGCATTCAAAGTATAGGACATAGAGTTGCACCGTCTTTAGCCATATGTCTGCCAGTTCTTCGATTGTTCAGAGGGTGAGTCGAACGTTTTGCAATATTTGGATCACTTTATGTCTTCATACGTACCTTTACGACGAAAGCTGACAAGCATTCAAAGTATAGGCCATCGAGTTGCACCGTCTTTAACCATCTGTCTGCCAGTTCTTCGATTCTACAGAGGGTGAGTCGAAAGTTTTGCAATATTTGGATCACTTTATGTCTTCATACGTACCTTTACGTCGAAAGCTGACTAGCATTCAAAGTATAGGCCATCGAGTTGCACAGTCTTTAACCATCTGTCGGCCAGTTCTTCGATTCTACAGAGGGTGAGTCGAAAGTTTTACAATATTTGGATACTTTATGTCTTCATACGTACCTTTACGACGAAAGCTGACTAGCATTCAAAGTATAGGCCATCAAGTTGCATCGTCTTTAGCCATATGTCTGCCAGTTCTTCGATTCTACAGAGGGTGAGTCGAAAGTTTTGCAATATTTGGATTACTTTATGTCTTCATACGTACCTTTACGACGAAAGCTGACTAGCATTCAAAGTATAGGCCATCGAGTTGCACCGTCTTTAACCATCTGTCTGCCAGTTCTTCGATTCTACAGAGGGTGAGTCGAAGGTTTTGCAATATTTTGATCACTTTATGTCTTCATACGTACCTTTACGACGAAAGCTGACTAGCAATCATAGTGTAAGCCATCGTGTTGCACCGTCTTTAGCCATCTATCTGCCAGTTCTTCGACTCTACAGAGAGTGAGTCAAACGTTTTGCAATATTTGGATCACTTTATGTCTTCATACGTACCTTCAGGACGAAAGCTGACTAGCATTCAAAGTATAGGCCGTCGTGTTGCACCGTCTTTAGCCATCTGTCTGCCAGTTCTTCGATTCCGCGGCGTTACCTGCAGTTCTTCTCCTTCGAGAGGAAGAACTCTTTCACCCCAGTTGCCACCTCCTCCTGGTTGTTGAAGTGTCGCCCTCGAAGTAAGTGGGCCATGGACTGGAACAAGTAATAATCTGACGGGACGAGATCCGGACTACATACTGGGTGTGGCATGAGTTCGATGCCCACAAAGTTCCTGGAGTTTTGTTCTGATCATTCGCGAGGTATGAGGCCGAGCGTTGTCCTGCTGTAGCAGAGCGCGCTTTCTGTTCACTAGTGCCGAGTACTTCTCCTCAAAAACGGCATGTATCCGCTCCAGCTACTCAGGGGTAGAGGTTGGCTTTAATAGTCCGACCGTCGGGAACAAATTCGTAACGGATTATACCCTCGGAATTCCACCAGACGAAGAGCATCACCTTCTGCTTGAAGCGAACACGTTTGGCAACTGGTTCTGAAAGCTGGCCCGGGCTCGAAAACTGCCGTTGTGTTTTAGAATTACGGAAATAGACCCACTTTTCATCGCACGTAAAGATTCTCTTGATTAAACATACATCGAGCAGGGTTTCTAGAAGTTTCGCGCACATTTTCACTCTGCGGTTTGCTTCAGCTGGCGTTAGTTTGTTAGAGACAATACGGCAGCTCCTGTAGACCTTACCCAGCTCCTGAAGGTGGTCAACCACGGTGGTCTGTGATATGCCCAGCTTGCCTGATAATCTCCGTGTGCTGCTTGTCGAATTTGCCTCTACGGTATAGCGCACGATCTCCGAATCCAAGGTTCGCGGCCTACCTCACACTGGCTGATCGTCGAGGTTTCTCTCACCTGAGCGGAATTTCTTGAACTATCTGGTTGCGGTGCTGTGGTCCACGGAAACTTCCCCTTTCGCTTGACAAATGTTTCGTGTTGCTTGAGCAGCGTTATTCCAGAGTTAAAACTCGTAAAGCAGAAGTTCCCTAATTAACCGGTTGTGGCTGTTCATCTTTTAGGCGTTCCAACTTCAGGCATTTGATACCAGGGTCAGACTATTCAAACTTATGCACCCACCACAAGTCATCCTGAAGAAGAAATTGAAGAATTTTATGAGGAAATTTGTCATCTAAATAATAAAGGTAAGCAGCACTTGAAAATAATTATGGGAGATTTCAATGCAAAAATAGGGCAACGGCAACAGAATGAAACTTCAGTAGGTAAATTCGGTCACAGCAACAGAAACCAGCATGGAAATATTCTCGTTGAGTTTGCAGAGGCAGAAGGGTTTTTCATCTTGAACGCCTTCTTCAAGAAAAAGCCACACAGGAAATGGACATGGAGACATCCAAATGGGACGACAAGTGAAATTGATTTTATTATGTGTAACAAAAAATTCGTCATAGAAGACTGCAGTGTGCTAAAAAAGTTCAACACAGGTAGTGACCATAGATTGGTGAGATGTAAGATGCACCTCAACACTAAACTTGAACGTGGCAAGCTCATAAGACAAACAAAATCTATTGACATAACCAACCTTAAAAAACACCATAATACCTTCAAGTTGGAACTGAAGAACAGGTTCTCTGCTTTAGAAGGCCTAACATCGGAAGAAGTGGACATCTCTGAAGTTAACAGAAAAATAACCAAAGCTTTTATGGAAACAGCAACAAAATTAGCTGGGTCTAAGAACAAGTTGCATGTAAATAAATTATCAGGAAAAACGAAAATGTTGATGCAAAAAAGAAGAGAGATGAGGAGAACTAAAGAAGATGTGACTTCCAAAGTGGAATATATAGAGCTATGCAAGACAGTACGAAAAAGTATCACTGAAGACGTAAGAAAATTCATCTGTGAACTAGTGAGGAAAGCAATTGAAAACAACCAAAGCCTAAAGATTGCAAAGGGACAGTAAGGGAAGAAAACAGATTATGGCACTGATAAAAGAAGATGGTTCTGTAACAAGAAATAGAGGCGAAATTTTGACAAGAGTGAAAGATTTCTACTCCAAATTATATGAAAGGGATGATACATGCACTCCAGACATCATGAAAGATACCAGTACCAGAGTTCCTCCAGTCCTTCCAGCAGAAGTTGCACATGCAATCAAGAACATGAAGCGGGGAAAAGCTCCAGGAGAAGATTGAATTACTGTAGACATCATACAAGAAGCAAGTAGAGAAATCGAAACAGTACTCGCCCAGATTTTCACTCGATGCCTTAATGAAGGAAAGATTCCTAAGGATTGGAACACCGCTACAATGATCCTGCTACATAAGAAAGGTGACATTGAGGATCTCGGAAACTACAGACCTATCAGCCTCCTATAGGTAGTTTATAAAATCTTCACTAAAGTTCTTTCACACCGCTTGAAGGTAACACTGGACATGGCTCAACCGAGAGAACAAGCTGTATTCAGGTGTGGCTACAGCACAATAGAACATATTTATGTGCTGAGAGAACTAATTGAAAGAGCGAGGGAATATGAACTTCCATTGTGCATGGCTTTTATCGATTATGAAAAAGCCTTTGATTCGGTGAAACCATCAGCAGTTACAATGGCTCTGAAAACCTGCGGTATTGAAGATGCATACATTAATATTATTAATAACATCTATGAAAATGCAAGTGCAAAGATTAGGCTGTTTGAAAATACAACACACGTAAAAATTGGAAAGGGAGTGAGACAAGGTGACACCATATCTCCAAAGCTCTTTAATGCCGCATTGGAGGGTGTTTTTCAGTCACTGAGCTGGGAAAACAAGGGGATAAAGATTAATGGAGATTATCTAACCCACCTTCGTTTTGCTGATGACGTAGTCATTTTTGCAACTAGCCCATCAGAGCTGCAGAGTATGATCCAGGAACTTGCTGACAAGAGTAAAGAAGTGGGATTAAAAATGAACTTTCAGAAGACAAAAGTGATGTTCAATGCTTTTACAAGAAATGAAGATTTATCGATTGATGGAGAAAAGCTGGAGATAACAGATACGTACGTTTATCTTGGACAGCAGATATCAAGTGAGGGTCACATTGATGAAGAAATTAATCGGCGTACAAAACTTGCCTGGAGAGCTTTTGGAAGAAACAGCATAATATTCAAGAGCAATATGCCATTATGTCTTAAAAGAAAAGTGTTTGATCAATGCATCCTTCCAGTGCTTACGTATGGTGCAGAGACGTGGACCTTAACTAAAAGAGACATACAAAGGCTGCAGACAACTCAAAGTGGCATGGAGAGGTGCATACTTGGTGTAACCAGGAGAGATAAGAAGAGGAACTCGTGGATCCGAAAAATGACCAAGAGTGGAAGACATCATGATCAGAGTTAAATCCCTGAAATGGCAATGGACTGGACATACTGCCAGAAGGACAGATCATCGATGGACAGCCGAAATTTTAGATTGGATTCCAAGGGACAGGAAAAGACCCAGAAAAAGACCACATGGGAGATGGGTGGATGAAATTTGAAAGTATGCATGGGTGACATGGAGGAGACTGGCACAAGACAGGCCGTTGTGGAGGAAACTTGGGGAGACCTTCGTCCAGCAGTGGATTGATAATGGTTGACAATGACGATGATGATGATAAATATATATATATTTTAAAGGTGTACTACAAAGTTGCCCTACTCATCCGGGAACTGCGCACGGCAGCAAGAACCACTGGTGGAGTATATAAGTCAAATTTTCTACACCTTCAACCAAGAACGTCCCGCAGAAATCCTTGAATCCCACTAAATTTACACACCCAAACTAAAACTAAAATTCTCACAATTCACATACAACAATAATAAAAATAATAACCTGAACCAGGGTTCGGGGGCCTGGGGAGTCTTTCCCTGATGAGTGGCTCCCGGTACTCGACTCCAAGTGTTAAAAATTATTACTTTTATTATTTTTATTATTGTTGTATGTGAATTGTGAGAGTTTTAGTTTTAATTTAGGTGTGTTAATTTAGTGGGATTCAGGGATTTCTACGCGGAGTTCTTGGTTGAAGGTGTAGAGAATTTGACTTATATGTATATATATATATATATCATCATCATCATTGTCAACCATTATCAATCCACTGCTGGACGAAGGTCTCCCCAAGTTTCCTCCACAACGGTCTGTCTTGTGCCAGTCTCCTCCATGTCACTCCCGCATATTTACGAATTTCATCCACCCATCTCCCATGTGGTCTTTTTCTGGGTCTTTTCCTGTCCCTTGGAATCCAATCTAAAATTTCGGCTGTCCATCTATGGTCTGTCCTTCTGGCAGTATGTCCAGCCCATTGCCATTTCAGAGATTTAACTCTGATCATGATGTCTTCCACTCTTGTCATTTTTCGGATCCACGAGTTCCTCTTCTTATCTCTCCTGGTTACACCAAGTATGCACCTCTCCATGCCACTTTGAGTTGTCTGCAGCCTTTGTATGTCTCTTTTAGTTAAGGTCCACGTCTCTGCACCATACGTAAGCACTGGAAGGATGCATTGATCAAACACTTTTCTTTTAAGACATAATGGCATATTGCTCTTGAAAAGTATGCTGTTTCTTCCAAAAGCTCTCCAGGCAAGTTTTGTACGCCGATTAATTTCTTCATCAATGTGACCCTCACTTGATATCTGCTGTCCAAGATAAACATATGTATCTGTTATCTCCAGTTTTTCTCCATCAATCGATAAATCTTCATTTCTTGTAATATATATATATATATATATATATATATATATCATCATCATCATCATTGTCAACCATTATCAATCCACTGCTGGACGAAGGTCTCCCCAAGTTTCCTCCACAACGGTCTGTCTTGTGCCAGTCTCCGCCATGTCACTCCCGCATATTTACGAATTTCATCCACCCATCTCCCATGTGGTCTTTTTCTGGGTCTTTTCCTGTCCCTTGGAATCCAATCTAAAATTTCGGCTGTCCATCTATGGTCTGTCCTTCTGGCAGTATGTCCAGCCCATTGCCATTTCAGGGATTTAACTCTGATCATGATGTCTTCCACTCTCGTCATTTTTCGGATCCACGAGTTCTTCTTCTTATCTCTCCTGGTTATACCAAGCATGCACCTCTCCATGCTTCTTTGAGTTGTCTGCAGCCTTTGTATGTCTCTTTTAGTTAAGGTCCACGTCTCTGCACCATACGTAAGCACTGGAAGGATGCATTGATCAAACACTTTTCTTTTAAGACATAATGGCATATTGCTCTTGAAAATTATGCTGTTTCTTCCAAAAGCTCTCCAGGCAAGTTTTGTACGCCGATTAATTTCTTCATCAATGTGACCCTCACTTGATATCTGCTGTCCAAGATAAACATACGTATCTGTTATCTCCAGTTTTTCTCCATCAATCGATAAATCTTCATTTCTTGTAAAAGCATTGAACATCACTTTTGTCTTCTGAAAGTTCATTTTTAATCCCACTTCTTTACTCTTGTCAGCAAGTTCCTGGATCATACTCTGCAGCTCTGATGGGGTAGTTGCAAAAATGACTACGTCATCAGCAAAACGAAGGTGGGTTAGATAATCTCCATTAATCTTTATCCCTTTGTTTTCCCAGTTCAGTGATTGAAAGACATTTTCCAATGTGGCATTAAAGAGCTTCGGAGATATGGTGTCACCTGGTCTCACTCCCTTTCCAATTTTTATGTGTGTTGTATTTTCAAACAGCCGAATCTTTGCACTTGCATTTTCATAGATGTTATTAATAATATTAATGTATGCATCTTCAATACCGCAGGATTTCAGAGCCGTGGTAACTGCTGATGGTTTCACCGAATCAAAGGCTTTTTCATAATCGATAAAAGCCATGCACAATGGAAGTTCATATTCCCTCGCTCTTTCAATTAGTTCTCTCAGTACATGGATATGATCTATTGTGCTGTAGCCACTCCTGAATCCAGCTTGTTCTCTCGGTTGAGCCATGTCCAGTGTTACCTTCAAGCGGTGTGAAAGAAGTTTAGTGAAGATTTTATAAACCACTGATAGGAGGCTGATAGGTCTGTAGTTCCTGAGATCCTCAATGTCACCTTTTTTATGTAGCAGGATCATTGTAGCATTGTTCCAATCCTCAGGGATCTTCCCTTCATTAAGGCATCGAGTGAAAATTTGGGCGAGTACTGTTTCAATTTCTCCACTTGCTTCTTGTATGATGTCTATAGTAATTCCATCTTCTCCTGGAGCTTTCCCCCGCTTCATGTTCTTGATTGCATGAGCAACTTCTGCTGGGAGGACTGGAAGAACTCTGGTACCTTTCATGATGTCTGGAGTACATGTATCATCCCTTTCATATAATTTGGAGTAGAAATCTTTCACTCTTGTCAAAATTTCGCCTCTATTTCTTGTTATAGAACCATCTTCTTTTCTCAGAGCCATAATCTGTTTTCTTCCCTTACTGAGATGTCCCTTTGCTATATTTAGGCTTTGGTTGTTTTCAATTGCTTTCCTCTATATATATATATATATATATATATATATATCATCATCATCATCATCATTGTCAACCATTATCAATCCACTGCTGGACGAAGGTCTCCCCAAGTTTCCTCCACAACGGTCTGTCTTGTGCCAGTCTCCTCCATGTCACCCCTGCATACTTTCGAATTTCATCCACCCATCTCCCATGTGGTCTTCTTCTGGGTCTTTTCCTGTCCCTTGGAATCCAATCTAAAATTTCGGCTGTCCATCGATGATCTGTCCTTCTGGCAGTATGTCCAGCCCATTGCCATTTCAGGGATTTAACTCTGATCATGATGTCTTCCACTCTTGTCATTTTTCGGATCCACGAGTTCCTCTTCTTATCTCTCCTGGTTACACCAAGTATGCACCTCTCCATACTTCTTTGAGTTGTCTGCAGCCTTTGTATGTCTCTTTTAGTTAAGGTCCACGTCTCTGCACCATACGTAAGCACTGGAAGGATGCATTGATCAAACACTTTTCTTTTAAGACATAATGGCATATTGCTCTTGAAAATTATGCTGTTTCTTCCAAAAGCTCTCCAGGCAAGTTTTATACGCCGATTAATTTCTTCATCAATGTGACCCTCACTTGATATCTGCTGTCCAAGATAAACGTACGTGTCTGTTATCTCCAGCTTTTCTCCATCAATCGATAAATCTTCATTTCTTGTAAAAGCATTGAAAATCACTTTTGTCTTCTGAAAGTTCATTTTTAATCCCACTTCTTTACTCTTGTCAGCAAGTTCCTGGATCATACTCTGCAGCTCTGATGGGGTAGTTGCAAAAATGACTACGTCATCAGCAAAACGAAGGTGGGTTAGATAATCTCCATTAATCTTTATCCCCTTGTTTTCCCAGCTCAGCGACTGAAAAACACCCTCCAATGTGGCATTAAAGAGCTTCGGAGATATGGTGTCACCTTGTCTCACTACCTTTCCAATTTTTACGTGTGTTGTATTTTCAAACAGCCTAATCTTTGCACTTGCATTTTCATAGATGTTATTAATAATATTAATGTATGCATCTTCAATACCGCAGGTTTTCAGAGCCATTGTAACTGCTGATGGTTTCACCGAATCAAAGGCTTTTTCATAATCGATAAAAGCCATGCACAATGGAAGTTCATATTCCCTCGCTCTTTCAATTAGTTCTCTCAGCACGTGGATATGATCTATTGTGCTGTAGCCACTCCTGAATCCAGCTTGTTCTCTCGGTTGAGCCATGTCCAGTGTTACCTTCAAGCGGTGTGAAAGAACTTTAGTGAAGATTTTATAAACTACTGATAGGAGGCTGATAGGTCTGTAGTTTCCAAGATCCTCAATGTCACCTTTCTTATGTAGCAGGATCATTGTAGCTATATATATATATATACAGTCAAATCACATTATTGTGACCATCTCCTACTTTTGATGTCAACAGCACGGAGAGAATGAAAGAAGGCACGTGTCGTGTGCTAGCTTGGAGTGCATATAAGGTGTGCTGAAGGCATTCCGAAAACCTATCATTCGTTGCTGTCATGAATAAAACGAGCGATTTATCAGATTTGCCAAAAGGGATGATTATCGGCTTTCGGGCCAAGGGTGCCAGTATTTCTGAAACAGCGCATTTTGTGAACTGTTCGCGTCATGCTGTGGTGAAAGGGTATTGTGATTGGAGAAATGGCACCTTTGCGAATCAGCGACATGGAAATTGCGGAGCACCACGGGCTACTGATGTGAGGGGGGAACGTTGGCTTCGAAGGTGCGTGAGGGTAGATCGACACGCTATAGTGGAGCAACTCACTGGCCGAATGAACCAGGGGGCTACCGGAAGTTTGTCTGAAACGACAATCCGCGAACCCTGCTGCGTATGGGGGCTCCGATGCAGACGGTTGGCCACTGCACCTATGCTAACGAAGGTGCATCAGCAGAAAAGGCTTACATTTGCACGGCAGTATCGGAATTGGACCTCCGCTGATTGGCAAAGGATTGCCTTCTCTGATGAATCATGTGTTCTGCTTCATCGAACGGATGGACGTTGGCGTATAAGACGAGAAACATCGGAGAACAAACACTCTTCAACCATTTCTAGAAGAACGCAAACTGGTGGGGGCAGCATTATGGTGTGGGAAATGTTTTCGTTGCATTCTCTGGGTCTACTCATACCTGTGGAAGGCACTATGGACCGAATTCGTTACGAATCCATCCTTGCAGACCACGTACACCCATACATGCTGATTGTCTTCCCTCGGGCGGATGGGATCTCCCAGAACGACAATGCAACGTGTCACACAGCTATAAATGTCCGAGAATAATTGGAAAAGCACGATGAAGACTTCAAAGTACTTCTCTGACCGCCTAATTCCCCAGACTTAAACTCAATTGAGCATCTGTGGGACCACCTCAATTGTGTTGTTTCCTCTGTGGACCCTGCACCACGCACCCTCCAGTAGCTGTCAGATGCATTGCAGTCCGCATGCCTCCACATACCTGTGAACACCTTCCAGCACCTTATTGAGTGGCTCCCAGCCCGTCTAGCTGCTGTTCGCGCTGCACACAGTAGTTACTCTCGATATTAGCTAGTGGTCACAATAATGTGACTCGACCGTGTATATACACGTATACCGATGAGCCGCTCCATTATGACTACCCAGGCCTGGAGAAATGAGCGCGCCTGGTGACCGAACGGCGGCGCTGGTGAAGTTCACAGAACAGTATATATACAACTTGGAGACCGGCTTTCGGTTAGTAGAGTGTTCGGAGTCAGAATGGGAAAAGCTGCCGATTTATCGGAGTTTGATAAAGGACAAATTGTGAGGGCACGGCGCCTCGGAACTACGATCTCGGAAACAGCGCGGCTCGTGGGTTGTTCACGTGCCGCTGTAGTGGGTACGTATCAAAAGTGGTGCACAGATAGCCAAACAGCGGACAGTCGTCCACCCGTGTATCGTCCGGAGCTCATTAATGCCAGAGGGAGCGTAGACTGTCGCGTGTTGTTCACGGCGACAACATGGCCACAGTTCGGCAACTCACCCGCAGCTCCGTGGTGATGAAGACAATGTTTCACAGCACACAGTTCATTGCAGCCTTTTGCGAATGGGCCTGAGCAGCCGAAGACCCAGCCGGGTTCCCATGCTCACTGCACTTCATCGCCAAAACCGGAAGAAATGGTCCCAAGATCATCAAGATTGGACCCTCGATGATTGGAAGAAAGTGGCCTGGTTTGACGA
Organism: Macrothele yani; assembly: GCA_039090855.1. Lineage (NCBI taxonomy): Eukaryota > Metazoa > Arthropoda > Arachnida > Araneae > Macrothelidae > Macrothele > Macrothele yani. The sequence continues at coordinate 164,339,478 of CM077010.1, read as the reverse complement.
ATCAAGATTCCTGGTGCATGACGTAGACGGCTTATCACGGGTACGCCGATTATCAAAGGAGGAGGCCAAGGAAAGTGTAAAAGTTAGTCCTCATGTTCCTCAAATCATGATTGGACCTTCCGAGATCTATGAATCGGTTCGTTATCATCTTAATAGATGACATCTCCTGCAGGAAAGAATGCCTGAGCCATTGGATGGACTTAGTCGGCCAAAAATGGTTTCATACGCCCTGCCAGTCATCCTTCCTTTCAAGGTGATCACAAGCCACCATCATGCTGCGCACCCTACCATGCTGCAATGTTGGGAGCAGACAGTCTGGGTTGTAAGCTTCTCTGACGGTGTTTTCCACTGGTAAACAAATTCTGCGGTGGGGAATAGTGTGAATGTGAATTCATCCGGCCACATTACACGTTTCCATGCATCAGCAGTCCACGTTGTATGCTTCTGGCCCCACAGCCGTCGCCGTTGTGCACTTATCCGCGCCACCAGAGATTTTTCAATAGCAGCTCTACCATGAATATCTTGTATATGTAGTTTCCTGCGCACGGTTGTTATTAAGTTGCGACGCTGTGGCTTCCTTATTACGGGTAACAGTCCTCTCTAATGCTTTCCAGATTCTATCAGTCAGGGTCGATTTCCGGCCTCTCTTGTGTTTCGTAGACGAGGTTTTGCCTCGATTACGGCATGCTGTCATGCCGCTAGACACAACAGCTATCGATACCCCCACTCCCCTAGCAACTGTTGTCACGGAGACACCAACTAGCCGGTCACCAACAATTAGCGAAGTCCGTTAGGTCTCTCGTTTCATCGTCACCTTAAAAAAATTTGCAACAAGACCCTTTAAATGCATTTAAACAGGACCTTGAAATTCTAAACGAAGCGATTACAACTAAAAAGTGGTGGATACCTTTGCGCATTGCGACGTAATCAGCTGCATTGGAAGTCACGTCGTGGACGTGGTGCTCAAATTATTCTGTTCAACTCTTGTAAATAAAAGAGAAAAGGTGTTGTATGCGTTTTAAAAAATGCGCTTGACACTCAGTGATCAATATTCCGAAAGTCTGTCCACGGCAGAATAGGAAACATTAGTTCCTTATGTAGGAGCGCTTGAATAATCAGCTACTACAAGACACATAAGTCAAAGCATTTCCTTTGAAGAACGCCGACGTTGTCTATGATCTACAACATCCGTTGGAGTACACACAATTACAGAATTTCTGAGACTAAGAAACTTTAGTGGCTTACGGACGAACGCTTCATTAATCAGCTAGTACAAGACACATAAGTCAAAGCATTTCCTTTGAAGAATGCCGACGTTGTCTATGATCTACAACATCCGTTGAAGTACACACAATTACAGAATTTCTGAGACTAAGAAACCTTAGTGGCTTACGGACGAACGCTTCATTAATCAGCTACTACAAGACACATAAGTCAAAGCATTTCCTTTGAAGAACGCCGACGTTGTCTATGATCTACAACATCCGTTGGAGTACACACAATTACAGAATTTCTGAGACTAAGAAACCTTAGTGGCTTACGGACGAACCCTTCATTAATCAGCTAGTACAAGACACATAAGTCAAAGCATTTCCTTTGAAGAACGCCGACGATGTCTATGATCTACAACATCCGTTGGAGTACACACAATTACAGAATTTCTGAGACTAAGAAACCTTAGTGGCTTACGGACGAACGCTTCATTAATCAGCTACTACAAGACACATAAGTCAAAGCATTTCCTTTGAAGAACACCGACGTTGTCTATGATCTACAACATCCGTTGGAGTACACACAATTACAGAATTTCTGAGACTAAGAAACCTTAGTGGCTTACGGACGAACCCTTCATTAATCAGCTAGTACAAGACACATAAGTCAAAGCATTTCCTTTGAAGAACGCCGACGATGTCTATGATCTACAACATCCGTTGGAGTACACACAATTACAGAATTTCTGAGACTAAGAAACCTTAGTGGCTTACGGACGAACGCTTCATTAATCAGCTACTACAAGACACATAAGTCAAAGCATTTCCTTTGAAGAACGCCGACGTTGTCTATGATCTACAACATCCGTTGGAGTACACACAATTACAGAATTTCTGAGACTAAGAAACCTTAGTGGCTTACGGACGAACCCTTCATTAATCAGCTAGTACAAGACACATAAGTCAAAGCATTTCCTTTGAAGAACGCCGACGATGTCTATGATCTACAACATCCGTTGGAGTACACACAATTACAGAATTTCTGAGACTAAGAAACCTTAGTGGCTTACGGACGAACGCTTCATTAATCAGCTACTACAAGACACATAAGTCAAAGCATTTCCTTTGAAGAACGCCGACGTTGTCTATGATCTACAACATCCGTTGGAGTACACACAATTACAGAATTTCTGAGACTAAGAAACCTTAGTGGCTTACGGACGAACCCTTCATTAATCAGCTAGTACAAGACACATAAGTCAAAGCATTTCCTTTGAAGAACGCCGACGATGTCTATGATCTACAACATCCGTTGGAGTACACACAATTACAGAATTTCTGAGACTAAGAAACCTTAGTGGCTTACGGACGAACGCTTCATTAATCAGCTACTACAAGACACATAAGTCAAAGCATTTCCTTTGAAGAACGCCGACGTTGTCTATGATCTACAACATCCGTTGGAGTACACACAATTACAGAATTTCTGAGACTAAGAAACCTTAGTGGCTTACGGACGAACCCTTCATTAATCAGCTAGTACAAGACACATAAGTCAAAGCATTTCCTTTGAAGAACGCCGACGATGTCTATGATCTACAACATCCGTTGGAGTACACACAATTACAGAATTTCTGAGACTAAGAAACCTTAGTGGCTTACGGACGAACGCTTCATTAATCAGCTACTACAAGACACATAAGTCAAAGCATTTCCTTTGAAGAACGCCGACGTTGTCTATGATCTACAACATCCGTTGGAGTACACACAATTACAGAATTTCTGAGACTAAGAAACCTTAGTGGCTTACGGACGAACCCTTCATTAATCAGCTAGTACAAGACACATAAGTCAAAGCATTTCCTTTGAAGAACGCCGACGATGTCTATGATCTACAACATCCGTTGGAGTACACACAATTACAGAATTTCTGAGACTAAGAAACCTTAGTGGCTTACGGACGAACGCTTCATTAATCAGCTACTACAAGACACATAAGTCAAAGCATTTCCTTTGAAGAACGCCGACGTTGTCTATGATCTACAACATCCGTTGGAGTACACACAATTACAGAATTTCTGAGACTAAGAAACCTTAGTGGCTTACGGACGAACCCTTCATTAATCAGCTAGTACAAGATACATAAGTCAAAGCATTTCCTTTGAAGAACGCCGACGATGTCTATGATCTACAACATCCGTTGGAGTACACACAATTACAGAATTTCTGAGACTAAGAAACCTTAGTGGCTTACGGACGAACCCTTCATTAATCAGCTAGTACAAGACACATAAGTCAAAGCATTTCCTTTGAAGAACGCCGACGATGTCTATGATCTACAACATCCGTTGGAGTACACACAATTACAGAATTTCTGAGACTAAGAAACCTTAGTGGCTTACGGACGAACCCTTCATTAATCAGCTAGTACAAGACACATAAGTCAAAGCATTTCCTTAGAAGAACGCCGACGATGTCTATGATCTACAACATCCGTTGGAGTACACACAATTACAGAATTTCTGAGACTAAGAAACCTTAATGGCTTACGGACGAACGCTTCATTAATCAGCTACTACAAGACACATAAGTCAAAGCATTTCCTTTGAAGAACGCCGACGTTGTCTATGATCTACAACATCCGTTGGAGTACACACAATTACAGAACTTCTGAGACTAAGAAACCTTAGTGGCTTACGGACGAACCCTTCATTAATCAGCTAGTACAAGACACATAAGTCAAAGCATTTCCTTTGAAGAACGCCGACGATGTCTATGATCTACAACATCCGTTGGAGTACACACAATTACAGAATTTCTGAGACTAAGAAACCTTAGTGGCTTACGGACGAACCCTTCATTAATCAGCTAGTACAAGACACATAAGTCAAAGCATTTCCTTTGAAGAACGCCGACGATGTCTATGATCTACAACATCCGTTGGAGTACACACAATTACATAATTTCTGAGACTAAGAAACCTTAGTGGCTTACGGACGAACCCTTCATTAATCAGCTAGTACAAGACACATAAGTCAAAGCATTTCCTTTGAAGAACGCCGACGTGTCTATGATCTACAACATCCGTTGGAGTACACACAATTACAGAATTTCTGAGACTAAGAAACCTTAATGGCTTACGGACGAACGCTTCATTAATCAGCTACTACAAGACATATAAGTCAAAGCATTTCCTTTGAAGAACGCCGACGATGTCTATGATCTACAACATCCGTTGGAGTACACACAATTACAGAATTTCTGAGACTAAGAAACTTTAGTGGCTTACGGACGAACGCTTCATTAATCAGCTACTACAAGACACATAAGTCAAAGCATTTCCTTTGAAGAACGCCGACGTTGTCTATGATCTACAACATCCGTTGGAGTACACACAATTACAGAATTTCTCAGACTAAGAAACTTTAGTGGCTTACGGACGAACGCTTCATTAATCAGCTACTACAAGACACATAAGTCAAAGCATTTCCTTTGAAGAACGCCGACGTTGTCTATGATCTACAACATCCGTTGGAGTACACACAATTACAGAATTTCTGAGACTAAGAAACTTTAGTGGCTTACGGACGAACGCTTCATTAATCAGCTACTACAAGACACATAAGTCAAAGCATTTCCTTTGAAGAATGCCGACGTTGTCTATGATCTACAACATCCGTTGAAGTACACACAATTACAGAATTTCTCAGACTAAGAAACCTTAGTGGCTTACGGACGAACGCTTCATTAATCAGCTAGTTCAAGACACATAGGTCAAAGCATTTCCTTTGAAGCACGCCGACGATTTCTATGATCTACAACATCCGTTGCAGTACATACAATTACAGAATTTCTTGAAGAACATTTTTAGCCATTAACGCCTGCCAGAATTTCTTAAAACAATTTTGGCTACTAACTTTTCTAAACGTACTTTGTTTTCATTAAATTGTATTCTGCAGTGTCGGCAAATAGACAGCAAAAATATGATAGCAAATTGCATGTTTAATTTCCCTGCAGAACAGATGGGAAAAAAAGCTACGTTAAGCAGCCTATTTTTAAAATAATGGGGATTCAATCATCAAGAATTTGTGTATAATGCCTTTGAGGCCATGTGCTCTATATCCTTGGTTGCATCATTCTCTTCATAGGAAGGGTAATCTTGTTATATGCAGTTATAAGCCCCCTTACTCCTCCGTACTTGAGAAAATATCTTCAGAAAAGCACTATTCATTAATGAAAGCTTCTAAAGTTCATGGCACGTGTGTTCTTAATAACACTGTTTAAGGTCGGCAACAAAGTGCATAATCCTATTGTCGCTGTCTGCTGTGCTCTGCTCGCATGCAATTTCACTTAATCTACTCTACCGTGAAGAACGTCTAGTCTTCTTTTTTCTTCTTGATTTTTTCCTCCTTTTTCGAACAACGCAAATGAATGTTTTGCTTAAAAGACCACGTTCCCGTGTAGTCAATTTTCTGCGCTCAGAATTGGCTTTCCAAGGCAAAACTGGAATGCATTACAACGCATTAGAGCAGCAAAGTACATTATCTTCAACGTGATATTAACAAATGACGTAATATCCTTTTATGCATGAGTTCCTCGATGATTTTAATAGTGTTAATATCCATCAAACTGCAGGAAATGTATATTTTTAAATGTAACTTCGAAAACTATTTTAGGTACAGTGTTAAAACCTCTCGCTTTTCTTGACCACTTTGTTCTAATTTGCATAACAACACTAATTGTTTCCTTACGACGGCATGTTTTCTCAAAGTGCAGAAGATTAACAGTTTTTTTCGTAATCTTTAAAGTATATTAATGATGATTGATTCAGCACGTTCGGAAAAAGAGGTGATTACACGGAAATGTAAATTTAGTTATACGAGGGTTGTACCGAAAGTAATGCAAAAGTGGGCATAACTTTTTTATTAACTGTCGTTCAAATTGCACATGATGGTAGAGTAACTCTTCCTCTATAAATAGGTACTACTCAACGTAGTCTCCATCACAAGCGATGCATTTGCGCCTCCGTTGAACCCAACTCTATAATCCTCTTTGAAAAAAATTCAGGTGTGGACTGTTGTGCCCATTTCTTCACAGCCACTTTCACCTCGTCTGTGCAATCATATCGTTGTCCCCGGAGACTGTCCTTCATAGGAACGAACAGGTGGAAGTCGGAGGGCGCCAGATCTGGTCTGTACGGGGAATGGGGGAACACCGACCAGCCTCATTTTCTGATCTCCTGATTTGTTTCCAAAGATGTGTGTGGTCTCGCATTGTCATGGTGAATGTGGATCCCTTTCAGATTCTTATCCCGTCTCTTCCTCCGTTTGGCTTCTCTGAGCTTCTTGAGTGTCTCAATGTACCGCTCGCTGGTAACTTTACTGCCACGTTCCATTTAATCAAGGAGAATGACATCCTTATCCTCACGAAAAACAGTCACCCTGACTTTCTGTGCTGATCGCTGGTTCTTGAACTTCTTAGGCCTTGGGGAAGAGGTGTGACACTATTCCATGGATTGACTCTTCGTTTTCAGATAGTAAAAATACACCCACGTTTCATCCCCTGTCACCAGATTGAAAAAAAAACTTGTCTTCATTGGCTGCAACACTTCCAGCAGGTCAGAGCAAACTTGCACCCTTCTCTTCTTCAAATCAGGTGTCAACTGCCGAGGTACCCACTTTGCACACACTTTCCGATACCTAAATCTCCCACCACCTTCTGTATGGCATTGCAACCACAGTCCAAAGATGTGTGTGGTCTGGCATTGTCATGGTGAATGTGGATCCTTTTCAGATTCTCATCCCGTCTCTTCCTCCTTTTGGCTTCTCTGAGCTTCTTGAGTGTCTCTTCCTCCTCTTGGCTTCTCTGTGCTTCTTGTGTTTTCGGATAGTAAAGATACACCCACGTTTCATCCCCTGTCACCATTTTGAAACAAACCTTGTCTTCATTGGCTGCAACACTTCCAGCAGGTCAGAGCAAACTTGCACCCTTCTCTTCTTCAAATCAAGTGTCAATTGCCGAGGTACCCACTTTGCACACACTTTCCGATACCTAAATCTCCCACCACCTTCTGTATGGCATTGCAACCACAGTCCAGTTGTGCAGCAAGCTCACGGATTGTCACTCGTTTCTTCGTGCGAATCAATTCCTTCAATCGCTGACGATTTGTGTCGGTGGTCGCAGATGGTGGTCTTCCACTTCCTGGTTTGCCTTCAATGCTGGTTTCCCATTCTTTAAACTTCTTCATCCATCTGTGTACATTGCTCTTGTCAATGGTATCATTTCCGTAAACATTCTGTATCCTTGTGTGGATGTCGGACAGCCTACACCCTGCCTTCGTCAAGAACTCAATTACGGCACGTTGCTTCTATACTTGGAATCCATTATTTACCTGCAATAAGGAAGAAGGGTTACTTACCAACATGTGCAATTTGAACGACCTCTGTCAGTTAATACAAACGTTATGCTCACTTTTGCTTTACTTTCGGTACAACCCGCGTATAAAAATCTTCAGAAGTTCATGAACTATAGAATTCTTTGAATCGCATAACATATCTGTGTACTTTGGTGATTTTGCATATTGGTTTAAAGACTTCGCTGGTTTAAAGTAAAACATAACCAGATTTTGTTCTTCCTTCAACTCGCCACGTTTCGAACTCCTCGATATAAACACATCATATGCAGGCAAGTGTGGGAGTACAATTTTTTTCTTCGTTAGGTGCTATGTCAATATTCGTAACCGTTTAATGTGCTGTGCGCAGTCATGTTGGCTGATATTTCTGGGAAATAAAGATTACGATAAAGTGGTTGCCCTTTGCCTCCTTCAAACACGGTGAAGGGGCAACGCAATCAATCGCTATATCCAGATCAGAATTAGTTATCCATCCATGCATTCACATTACATTTGCGGAAACCCTTGTGACGTATATTCTAGTTTAACTTTCATTTTTAGTTCCTTTTCCTATGTAAATTTGAGTTTTTTCTCTTTCGCACTTTCCAAATTTAACGTGATATCTTCTATCTCACATGAATGAGGTTGGCAACACGTTTGAGGTAAGAGCGAGTGACGTATGAATGTGATAAGAACGGTAGATAAAAAGGACGATACAGCAGTTGCTTAGTGTATGTGTGTGTGTGGAGATGTTCGGTCTGTGTAAAAGCTGGATTATACGGTATTATATGTCGCTATACGTAGTGCGATCAAAACGTTTCGAGACTTGGTACGCAGCGCGGCAACAGATGGCAGTACGTGGATGCGCGAGCAGCGGTCGACGTCAGTGACCTTCATGAGTCATTGTGCCGAGTGGCGTCGTTCTGTGAACATCGGGAGCGGTGCAACGCGATATTTCGTGACCACGTGTAGAACACAGCTGCGATTTCGGTACTAGAGAGAAGATCAAATTCTGCGTCAAACTCTGCAAATCGGGAACGAAGACGCATTAAATGTTACTGCAGGCTTATGGCAATGAAGCAATGAGTCGTGCTAGGTGTTTTGAGTTTCAAGAGCGGCAAAATGGCACTGGAAGACGACGAGAGGTCAGGGCGACCGTCCACGAGCAAACCCTCCGAAAATGTGGTCTAAATTAGAAAAACTGGTGCATGAGGATCGTCGAAGAACCATTCAAGACATTTCTACCATCGTCAGTGTGTCATACGGAACAGTGCAAGAAATTCTGACGTCGGTTTTGAACATGCACAGGATTGCTGCAAGGTTTGTGCCAAAGATTCTGAACCCGAAACAGAAGGCGCTCAGTGTCGAACTTTTTCAAGATCTTCGTCAGCAGGTGGTGAATGAATCAACGTACCTGTCGCGAGTCATCACTGGGGACGAGACTTGGGTATACCATTACGATCCTGGGGACGAGACTTGGGTCTTCGATTACGATCCTGGTGACCAAACAACAGTCGTCGCAGTGGAAGAGCCCGGCATCGCCACGACCGAAGAAGGCCCGACAGGTCCGGAGCGCAACCAAAAGCATGCTCATCGTGTTCTTCGACATTCGTGGGGTTGCCACTGTGAATTCGTCCCCCAGGGCCAGACTGCCACCGCCCTTTTTTACTGCGATGTTCTGCGGCGTCTTAGGGAGGACATTTGCCGCAAACGACTTGAAATGTGGCGCAGGTGAGATTTCCTGCTCCATCACGACAATGTAGCAGCTCACAGAGCGTTAGCAATACGCCAATTTTGCAGCTGCAACAGCATGACTACCCATCCTCACCCGCCTTACTCGCCGGATTTGGCCCCTTGCGATTTTTTCTGTTCCCGAAGATGAAGCTGAAGCTCAAGAGTCGCCGTTTTGAAACCGCCGTTTTGACACGATTCGCGAACAGGACTTCCAGGGAGCGTTCCAACAGTGGCAAAAATGCTGGCAGCGGTGTATCGCTGCCAAGGAGACTACTTTGAGGAAGATCATAGCCAGACTTAAGTAACGTAAGTACTTTGTTGTATATCGGCCTAGTCTCGGAACTTATTGCTGGACCAATAAAAAGTTATCGTAAGTTTACTTCTGTATATGTTTCGTCTGGCCGTAAACTATTGCATCGTATTCTCATTTAATTCAACATTTCCTTTGTCATAGTTTTAGACATAGCGTAACACCAATCTCGCCCACGAAAGAGGTTTACGTTATACCCTAGAAAACTGTAAATCCATCCACGCATTAACATTGTATTGGCGGAAACCCAAGAAAACTGGAAAACCGCGAAGTGGGTTGCGGGCTGCGGAATTAGAGCTCCCAACACCCTCTTACCACAAAGACACGAAGCTGGTGATTAGCCATCTGATTCACGGCGGTACACTGTTAATAGTTTTGTGATAGGTTACACTAAAAAGTGGTGCTACAGCAGCTGCGCCACTTTCTGAGAAAAGATACACCATCATGTTTTGCAAAACAAAACCCAACAACGTGATTCAACGTTTTACCATGTGATGGTACAAGGTTGCACCACGTTGTTGGAGTTTCATTTTGCAGCACAGAACGGTGTATCTTTCCTAAGAAAGTGGTGCAGCTGGTGTAGCACCACTACTTGGTGCAACCTACCACAAACGTTTTAACAGTGTAGCACATATATAATTATCCATTCCGTTTTTCTATTACCGGGGTTTCTATTTCACTATATCAGACTGCAAAAATTATTTCTGTGTTGTACAAAGGAAGGCGTGCGAATAAAGTATTGAAATACAGTGGAACCTCGGTTATATGTTTCTCCAGTTATACGTTTTTTACTTTTACATGGAATTTTGCGCTAGTCACGATATTTTACTATAGTTGCTATAGCTTTTTCATTTCGGTTATAAGTAATTCATTTATAAGCTTCTTGCGGTTATACGTTGAATTTTGAATTTCAATTTATGAAAAATGCACTGTCCTTTTATTATTATAAACGTAACCCGGCGAGTTACAATCGAGTCAGCGTTTTCTTGCAGATATGAAATAAGTGAAGCAACTAGAAATTTATTAAATAAAGTTCACAGTTCACATTTCTCTCTGAATTCAAGAAATTTGAAGCAAGCAACGATTGGTGAATAATTTGCTCGGCACTAATGCTAAATCAGCTAGCGGACAAACTGCAGAGAGTGAGTCGAAAGTTTTGCAATATTTGCATAAACGCATGTGCTACGGCGCGTATGTCACGTGTTTAAACTACACTGCTGGCCACGTAAAATGCAACACCAAGAAGGACACGCGATAGTAAAGCCAGATTTACTGGACACATAACAACAGATACAAAGATGAAACAATTGAGCTTACAGGCCCGTGCGACTTGCGGAACACGCAGACATCAATAGTTCGTGTGGCCCGCATGGCTGGCCATAACGGCCGCTACACGCCACGGCATCGAACGGAAGAGGCTTTCAACGTGTGGAATCGGTCCCGGCTGATTCCACACGTTGCACAGTTCATCAGGCGTAGCAGCGGGTGGTGCTTGCCAGGCCACTCGGTTGCCGATCAGCCACCAGACGTGTTCGATGGGCGACATATCGGGAGAACAGGCTGGCCACGGCAGCAGTGACGCCTGGTGGGCCGTAAAGAATTGTTGCACGATGCGTGCCACGTACGGACGCGCATTGTCCTGTTGAAAGGTGGCCGCTAGCAGGTCCTGCAGGTAAGGGAGGACTACAGGCTCCAAAACGTCGGAGATGTAGCGGTGGCTCTTGAGTGTACCGGCGCTGCGTACCAGAGGGGTGCGGGTGTCATATCCAATTGCGCCCCAAACCATAACGCCAGGCAACGGACCGGTATGGAGATGCATAATGCAGGGGTCATACAGTCTCTCGCCGCGGTGCCGCCACACGCGAATTCGACCATCGTGGTGTTGCAGGTAGAAGCGGGATTCGTCGGAGAAGACAATGTTGTGCCATTCCGTAGCCCAAGAGCGGCGTTAAACGGCCCACTGCCGCCGCACTCGCCGGTGTTGTATCGTCATTGGTAATCGGAGAAATGGGCGCCGTGCGACAAGTCCCCGCTCCTGCAGACGACGTCGAACGGTACGTGCTGACATACGATGTTGCGCAACACACCCTAATTCCTGCGCTAACGTTCGTGATGTGGCGGTGGGAGCCGTCAATGCCGCCGCACAACATGCCGGCAATCGCACACGTCGGTCCGTCCGTCCTCGCCTCACTGTGGCTGGATGTCGTCCAACACAGGCGCCGATGTCTCGGTATGATAAACCGCTGTCGCGATAAGCCACTATTCGTCCTCTGTCTAACTCTGAAACGTGCTGGGATGACTGCCGTATTCTGCGACGAGGCATCAGCAAGCTTCCCACGCACAGGTCCGGCAGCACAACACACTTCCACTACTTACTCCCCGCCTTCTGTGCACCCTTCTTATAGTGCTTCTCGGTGGCGTGCCGGTCGCACATGATTTGCATATGCCCTGCAATGCTAATCGTTTGCATGTCCTCTCGCGGGCGACGCATGCTGCGAATTTCAGGCCAATCCGATGCTTCCTTCTTGGTGTTGCATTTTGGGTGGCCAGCAGTGTAGATGTGCGTAGAGCTTTCCTATTGGATGAGTGTTTCGCCACTTTATGCTATTTCTTCTTGTCTCAGTGTATTTTTTACTGTATTGGACATCAAAGTCTGATATTGAATGTTCCAAGGATCTGAGTTTTATTTCAGAACAAGAACTGTTGCTAAGGTCTGTAGGAAAACTTTTCCTTTGTGCTTTCATTTACTTAGAACTTACCAATTTAGATAAGTTCTAAGTTCTAAATTCTTGTCTAAATACTCTGTCGTTGCTTCTGGATGTCATGATTTTCTTGGGGCCCTATTTCCGGTCCTCTTCCATTTTTTGTTATAGGACAAAAACATTTAAGCACTATTTTTGCCTCGCTGAGCACGTTTGTAGTTGACTTTTTTGCCCTATCTGCAAAGGGGGCGCGATAGCCCCCTCAACCCCCAAAAAAAGGGGTCGAGGGGATCCTTCGTGGTCTTACTGTGTGCGCCGTAGGGTGTTTCCTATACAACTGCACAAGAAGTAAATCGCTAACTGCCATAGTTCGTGAGATATTGGTCTGATCACGGACCTTCCTTGTAACCCTGCATATTCTAACCGCATTACACACCCAACTATCCGCTGGACATGTCCTTAAGCTAGAGGCAGTTCGTTACGCTCGTTTGGTAGCATAGAATGGTGAAATAAAAATTTGCCATTGAATATTTTGTCTTTTATATTAATTTATTTTTTTTAAGATTGATCATTGATTTAAAATTATAAAATTCCGAACTTAGTAAAGGTTTGCAAATTCATTTTTTTTTTCAATTAAACGAGAAATTATTTGCATATTATTGAAAGATTGTTTCATCCCCTTCTTCTCTTTCCTGCTGAAATGGTCTAGCGATGTCCCTGTATTTTACCTACAAAAATTGTTTTAATTCAGATAGAAACAGGCGTCGTAACAATAGGCAAAACGTATGCTACATGATGAAAGCGTTCTTTTTCAGCACGTCTTTTGTAAAAAAGGATCGTGCTTCTGTGGTTTGTTCATCCGTCTGTACCCACGATTACTCTGCAACTATTAGTCTGATTTAAAAAATTCTTTTGCATTGGGAAGCTTGAAATATGCGAATGATGATCCTTCATTTCGTGTTTTTTTTTTTTTTTTTATTTGCGATGTACAATTTCGCCGCTAGAGGGCGTAAATGCAGATGATGTCGAATTCAGAAATACGTTTTATTCCACATATTTGCTTCTAAACATCCGATTGAAAAACTTCTTTTATCTTTCGATTCCATTTATGTCGAAGAGTATTTTAGATATAGTTACTTTCTCAAATTACGCATAGATTTTCCGCTGGGGGCTAAAAAGTTAATTGCATTTTTCCCGATAATTCTCCTTCTAAAACTCCGATTTGAAAATGTTTTTCTTCAGCGGATGCACCTTCTGATGGAAACTCTCTTGCACATAATTTCAAATTTTTGATAAAGAATACGTTGGCCACCAGGAGGCGTAAGTGTTAATTTTTGCTTCTGATGTATTTGCCATAAACTCTGAGCTTCTAGAATAATATCGATTGAAAAGCTTATTTCGTGGAATGTTACCACTCACATAGATCAACCTTTTTGGAATACATTCTTTTTAAAATATTCCACAGTTTCTCCGCCAGGGGGCGTAGATGTATATCTTATTTTTGTCAATATATCTACTTCTAGGAGTCCGATTTGAAAAATTCCTTCTTTCTTGGATAGTGTTTTTAGTGTGACATGTTTTTCATATAATTTCAAATTTTTCAAGTAATTCATAGACTTTCCGCTAAGGGCGTAGAGGTAAGCGTTTCCCCCTATATCTCTGCTTCCAAATCTCCGATTTGAAAAATTCTTTCTGCACCGGATACAGCTCCTGATGGGAAGTCGTTTGCACATAATTTATAATTTTTGTAAAAAAAATGGTTTGGCCACCATGGTGCGTAAACCTTAATTTCTGCTTCTGATGCATTTGCAGCAAAATATGAGCTACTAAATTCTCGATTGAAAAAAACGTCGTTTGTAGACCGATACTACTCATGTCGGCAAACCTTTTAGAAACATTTTCTTTTTAAAATAATGCATGGTTTCTATGCCAGGGGACGTAGATGTGAATCTTATTTTTGTCAATATCTCTACTTCTGAGGGTCCGATTTGAAAAATTCCTTCTTTGTTGGATAGTGTTTCCGGTGTCACATGTTTTTCCTATAAATTCAAAATTTCCATGTAAATCATAGACTTTCCGCTGAGGGCACAAAGGTAAATTGCGTTTTCTGTGTTATTTCTGCTTCTGAAACTCCTATTTGAAAAATTCTTCCTGTATCGCATACAAGACCTGATGGAAAATATTTTTCACAAAATTTCTAATCTTTGGTAAAGAATGGTTTGGCCACCAGGGGGCATAAGTGTTAATTTCTGCTTCTCATGTATTCGTAGCAAAATCTATGATCCTGAAAACTCGACTAAATTTTTTTTTCTTGGACTGATACCGCTCATATGGAAAAACCTTTTGAGAATACTTTCTTCCTAAAATAATGCATGGTTTTCCCACCAGGGGACATAAAGTCACATCTTATTTTTGTCGATATCTCTGTTTCTAAGAGTCCGATTTAAAAAATTATTTCTGTGTTGGAGAGGGTTTCCGGTGCGAAATGTTTCTCATACATATTCATATTTTTCTAAACGCACAAGTCTGCAACCAGAGGGCGTAAGCTCACGATTCCGTTTACAGCGATATCTGAGGGATCAAAAACCCGATTAAAAAACTTCTTTCTTCCGACCGATACTATTGTTTTCCATACCGGTTCCATTGACTTTGAACAGCTTTGATAAATTTAATTTGCGCCACAACGAATTCAAAAGACGTGCTTATAACACCCGAAAGTTCGGTGTCATCTTTCTTGTTGTTTTTTTCTTTTGATAAAGTGTTTAACGACCACCGGAGCAACTCAGTGTGCCATAAGCAGTCGTCCTTCCCTGATTTAGGGCCACTGGTTCCAGGAAAGGGAAACAGCCAGTACAGTAAGACTAACACAACCTCCATCCCTCATGGGATTCGAACCCGGTCCTATCTCAGAAGAACGGTCACAAGCCATCGCTTATACCACTGCGCCACTGGGTCGGCATGGTTAAGTTCTGTATCTTATTCATGGGTACATATCTGTTCTACACAGAAAAACAAAGAAAAACAGAATCTAAATCTTCTGCGGTACTGGAAATGTATTTCTGCGCCATCTAGGGGGGAATTCATGCACAAGAAATAGAGCAGATAATTTTTTGTAATCATGCTTACCGAAGCATATATTTTCAAAATTACGCATGCCAAATCTGTTTGTGAGAAGACGGAATAAAATAGAAATAGTTAATTATGCGCGCGTGTTAAAAAGACAAGCCAAAATTACTTTCCGCAGATTTTTGCTGTTCAATTACGTCGATGTTTCCACCAGACAGTTTACGTACTCTTAATTCTATCTTTGTAATAGTGGGTGCAAAGGAAATAAATCAAAAGACATCTCCTCCTAACATTATTATCCAATTGTAATCATTTCTATGAAATATATCACATTTCACACAATTTAATCTCCATCACCGGAAGATTGCGAATCAATATAAATACAACGCAGTGATAAAATCGTAACAGATTTTTCACCATGTGATACAGCAAAGTATGGCGATTTATAATTTGATGATTTTTATCTTGATATCTAAAGGATTAACTATATTAATTATTAATAATTCCGTACGCTCATGCTCCAGTAGAAATTTTCTCGACTGACATTCATGGTTCTTGAAATTGAATGCGCTCAACATTTCCTAGAGGGAGATGGAGACAGCGCGGAAAAGAATAAGAAATGAGCAAACGATCAGTTTGTGGTTCGGAGGAGAGAGCTTTGGGGAAATTAAAATTGATGTTTTTGATTGGCTTAAAAGCTCGTTTTATGATAAAAATCCGGGGCTCTCATGTTTCGCTGTCTAGATAAATCAACAGACGTAGTACCACGTGGCTGTTCACTTAGCAACTGTTGCTCGATTAAAAATAGATACGCCCTTATTTCATTCGGAAAAGTCAATGAAACAGTACAGTACGTGGATGACTAATTTAAGATTAACTGGAAGCAATTATTAGGGAAGGAAGAGGGGGGACTGATACCTCACTCTCAAAACTATTTATTTAATCTATACATTTAAAAACGATATGATAAATGGCTATTCCTTGAATTAGAAAATCAGAATTTATATGTCAGATATTTCGGAATATTTCCTAATTCGGAAGCCATAACTGGAAATCAATCAATTTTTAAAGGGGGGGGGGTCTGGGAATGTAATGAGACCTCATTCTCAGAACTATTCATTTTTTCCATACATTTAAAAACGATATGATAAATGGTTATTCCTTGAATTAGAAAATCAGAATTTAGATGTCAGATATTTCGGAATATTTCCTAATTTGGAAGCCATAACTGGAAATCAATCAATTTTTAAAGGGGGGATGGAGGGGTCTGGGAATGTAATGAGACCTCATTCTCAGAACTATTCATTTAATCCATACATTTAAAAACGATATGATAAATGGTTATTCATTGAATGAGAAAATCAGAATTTATATGTCAGATATTTCGGAATATTTCCTAATTTGGAAGCCATAACTGGAAATCAATCAATTTTTAAAGGGGGGGGTCTGGGAATATAATGAGACCTCATTCTCAGAACTATTCATTTAATCCATACATTTAAAAACGATATGATAAATGGTTATTCCTTGAATTAGAAAATCAGAATTTAGATGTCAGATATTTCGGAATATTTCCTAATTTGGAAGCCATAACTGGAAATCAATCAATTTTTAAAGGGGGGGGGGTCTGGGAATGTAATGAGACCTCATTCTCAGAACTATTCATTTAATCCATACATTTAAAAGCGATATGATAAATGGTTATTCCTTGAATTAGAAAATCAGAATTTAGATGTCAGATATTTCGGAATTTTTCCTAATTTGTAATCCATAACTGGAAATCAATCGATTTTTAAAGGGGGGGGGGTCTGGGAATGTAATGAGACCTCATTCTCAGAACTATTCATTTAATCCATACATTTAAAAACGATATGATAAATGGTTATTCCTTGAATTAGAAAATCAGAATTTAGATGTCAGATATTTCGGAATATTTCCTAATTTGTAAGCCATAACTGGAAATCAATCAATTTTTAAAGGGGGCGGGGGGGTCTGGGAATGTAATGAGACCTCATTCTCAGAACTATTCATTTAATCCATACATTTAAAAACGATATGATAAATGGTTATTCCTTGAATTAGAAAATCAGAATTTAGATATCAGATATTTCGGAATATTTCCTAATTTGTAAGCCATAACTGGAAATCAATCGATTTTTAAAGAGGGGGGGGGGTAATGAGACCTCATTCTCAAAACTATTCATTTAATCCATACATTTAAAAACGATATGATAAATGGTTATTTCTTGAATGAGAAAATCAGACTTTAGATGTCAGATATTTCGTAATATTTCATAATTTGGAAGCCATAACTACAAATCAATCTGTTTTAAAAATTTTGAAAAGAAAACAATGTTTTACTACAGCTGCGAAGTCCATATGAGTAAAATTTAATTTTCAAATAAAGGTGATTGTAATGTTCGTTTAAGTATAGCTGCCTAAACACTACACAAATCAGTTATTAATAACTTCACTCTTAGGCGAATCAGGAGTCACTCAAATAACTTCAGAAAAAGTTACTTATTCAGCAAAAATTTCTTTAGCACGACTCAGTCTTCAACAATATTAGTGAAAAAGTCCAATTACTTGTTAGAGAACGTTTAACGAAAAACAAAAACACCAACTCTAAGTATTAAATACGTAGACGCCAAGACATCACAACCTCAAGTACTTCAGCTTCCGTAATTACTATTATGTCATCATACTACCATCATCTCCACACACTGCTGCTGCTCAAACATTATATAACACTCAGTTCTCATCGGACACACACACACGTCATACGTTCCGACCTCAAGGTGTTGCCAACCATACTCTTGCCAGAGAGAAAATATCACGTTAAGCTTGAAAACTGTTAAGGAGAACGAACTCAAATTTACTTAGAGAAAGAAACTAAAAAGGAAAGTTAAATTACAGTATACGTCGCTTGATAAAGATGATTTCACGTGGCTTGAAAGACCTACTTTAGAATGTCCGAAATCGGTGATCGTGTAGTCTAAGGCGCTTGCAGCTTGCATCTAACTGTTCGTGCGAGATGGGTCCCGATGAGGCATGAGGAATGGGAGTTGTCTTACAGTAAGTCCGGAAAGTTCAAGGAATGATTTTTTTACGTACTCTGCGCGCCATCGCTTGGACAACACATGAACTATTTCTCATGAACTCTCAGTAAGCGACTGTAATTTTTTCACCCAGTTCCTCTTCGGCCGTGGTGAGCAGTGCACATGTTTTTCACGCTGGAATTTTGACCTTTTCACATTTTAGAAGATGGAACAAAGGGCCAACATTAAGTTCTGCTTTAAATGAGGCAAATCTGCGTCATAAACGTACAAATTGATGAGACAAGCATATGGTGATGAATGTTTATCTCATTTAAGGATGTATGAATGGCATGTACGTTTTCATGATGGTCATCAGTCATTGGAGGACGATGAAAGGAGCGGACGACCTTCAACAAGCAACACTAATGAAAATCTGCAGCCTATTCGCGAACTGCTGGCTATGGATCGTCGATTAGCATGTCTGATGATAGCAGAAAAACTGAATATTAGTAAAACAGTAGTACACAGGATTATTCGTGATATTATTGGGAAGCGGAAGGTGTGCTCTAGGTTCGTCTCACACTTTCTCACTCCGGAACTAAGAGAGCTGCGAGTGACTGCTTCGCAAAACTTGGTGGAAATGGTGAATGGCGACCCAGATTTTCTCAGCAAGATAATAACTGGTGACGAATCGTGGTGTTTTAAGTGCGACCCATCCACAAACGACAAATAGCCTAATGATCAAATCTGGGAAAGCCAAAACTGAAGAAGGTGAGGGCTACAAAGTAGAAAATCAAAATCTTGTGTTCTTCGGTCCTCATGAGATTGTCCACCGTGAATTTGTGCCTGAACGACAGACAGTCAATGGCTTATTCTGCAAAGAAGTCGTGGATCACTTTCTCAACAGAATTCAACGAGTTAGGTCGTATTCGCATGGAAGTCGAGAATGGTTCCCTTTCCATGACAATGCTCCGTGACCATTGTAACCCAGTTCCTGCCTAAAATCCAGGTGACAACGACTACGCATCACCCTGTACTCGCCAGATCTAGCCCCAGCAAACCTTTTTCTCTTCCCAAAACCCAAAGCACCCATGTAGGGAAGACGATATGGGTCCATTCCAGACATTCAAAGGGCAATAACAGCTTACCTGAAGAACATCCTAGAAAATGACTTCCCCAAGGCATTTGAGAGATTTCCGGAGTGATCCAACCCATCTGTCGAAAGAGGAGCGGACTATGTTGAAAATTAAATCAGCAAAATTGCTACAGGTAAGATATATATTTTTTTTTTCACTGAATTATTCCTGGAACTTTATGGACTGACTGTGTATTTCACTGATCTTCTAATTTCACTGGAAGTAGTAGCTCCAAATTAGGAGCAGAAAACTGCCTACAGCGCTACGAACTGCTAAAGGCGGTAGTTCAACTCACATCTAAGAAAAAGAAAACTTATGAATGGAAATCTCACATAGAAATGAACTGGTATTGCATGGTTCACTCAACAGCTAATTATGTTATAGGTTACAAAGCAATTAAAGACCTAGTCCCTTCTTGTATATAATAAAACAGGTGATCAAATGTTTCTTTAAATTCCTTTTCAAATAAAGAACTGACAACGAGCACTTTTCTGTAACTTGTTGCTGAAAATAGCATGGCGTGACTAAATTTCTCCCATTGCTAAAATCACTTTCAAAGAAGCTGGAATTTCGCTTTCTAGCAAGAAGATGTTTTTCCTCGGAAAAAACGCTTTTTTGAAATATACACTTCACTGACAAAAATATTCGGACATCTAATTATAAGTATTCTAGATTTACGCGATCAAGTACACTTGCGTTTCGCCTGTTGGAGTTCGTTGAAATCGCGGATGTACTGGGGAGGTAGCAGTGTATTAGAAGTCAGTATGTTACGTATCAGAGCTTCGTATTTAAAACTACGCTATACTTCAGATCACATGACAATCCACTACTGATGTTACTTTTTGGAGTGCTGGGATCAAGCCATGATCCGATCGTGAAAGCAGTAAATATAATATGGAAGCTTATTGTGAAGGCAAACGGAATTCGACCTAGCGGAACTTAGAGACATGGTGGTTAAATGCTGTATTAGTAAACTTTTGATATACGACATTTCAAACCGTCCAAATTTACAGAAATCTTGTAGCGAACGAGCCCTTTTCTGCCGTTTATGAGATTCGGAGCCACGTCTTCCTGCTCTGGAGCGGAATGTTCTCTCGACTGAACTTCGCCGGAAAATTTGGGCTTTTTTGTTATGTTTGCTTCTGAATATAGAATTGAATATCCTGGTGGAAAGGTTCGAAAAAACTTTCTGATGGTTCTTCCACAGATGGTCCGGAATTAATCAAATTCCAAAGAGAGCCCTTTCAAGCATGGTTTATCCGCTGACCCGAAATCCTGAGATTCCGTGCATTCAACTTTCTCAAGGGGGGGGGGGTATATATGACGTAGCTACTTCAGAGGTGACGTACATGTCAAAACGGCAAGTTCCAGCGACAAACCTTTGTCGGCGTAGTTCAAGCGGTAGAATATCGATCTCCGGAGAAGGAAGATGTAGCTTCGAATCTCATCACCAGCAAATTTGGAATTTTAAACTATAATCTGCTACAGCGGATTAGTTAGAAGACGAAAGATCCGAGGGGCTCTTAGGTTACTTCAGATTAAATGTCGGGTTTTGCAGACTCTTATAGGTGGTTGGTAATTTGAGAGTTCACACATCGACAGATGTGATGTGTAATATGTTAATTTAAAGAGTCAAGGCCGTTGCTTACAAAGAACTTTTCATTTCGTTGGTGGTATCAGTTCCATAGGGAGTGTGAACAGGACGATGGATCAGAACCAAATTCGTGTCATTTTCTTACACGAGATGAAACTTGGACAACGTTAATTGAAAGCAGCTCTTAGCATTATTATAGCTTTTTTCGGAATGCGCCGTTAATGAACGCAATAACAACTTTTGGAATGCTGAATTTTAGTCCGGCAATATGAGTCTCGAAACTGAACCGCGCAGTAGACCAGAAGGAGCTGTAGATGATGTCCAGTAGGAAGCCTTGATTGAATCTCATCCGCGTCAAACGATATGAGAACTTCGCGAAAAACTCGGAGTGCACGACGCAACCGTTTCCCGACATTTAACGTCCATAAGCAAAGTGAAGAAGAGCGACAGGTGGGTCCTACATAAACAGCACAGGGTTCCACGGAACATTATGGACAGATGGATCCCACATAAATAGATGGGACTCGCGGAACATCACAAAACATGACGAATGGATGTCAGCTCTTATCTGTTTATCAGCAACCAACCGAACGACATTTTGATGCGCCTTGTCACGTGTGGTGAGAAATGGATGCATGTTTTTTGAAAATCGCCAACGTGATGCCCCGAAACACATCCCAAGAAAACGAAACGCACCCCTAAGACAGTATTCCATCCAACGAAGACGAAACACACCCCGAAGCCGATATTGCATCCCAAGAAGACGAAACACACCCAAAGCCGGTATTCCATCCCATGAAGACGAAACACACCCCGAAGACGGTATTCCATCCCAAGAAGACGAAACACATCCCGAAGACAGTATTCCATTCCAAGAAGACGAAACACATCCCGAAGCCGGTATTCCATCCGAAGAAGACGAAACACACCCCGAAGCCGGTATTCCATCACATGAAGACGAAACACACCCCGAAGGCGGTTTCTTCCCAAAAAGACGAAGCCCACCCTGAAGCTGGTATTTCATCCCAAGAAGACGAAACACACCCCGAAGCCGGTATTCCATCACATGAAGACGAAACACACCCCGAAGGCGGTATTCTTCCCAAAAAGACGAAGCCCATCCTGAAGCTGGTATTCCATCCCAAGAAGACGAAACACACCCCGAAGTCGGTATCCTTTCCAAGAAGACGAAGCTCACCCCGAAGCTGGTATTCCATCCCAAAAAGACGAAACACACCCCAAAGACGGTGTTCCATTCCAAGAAGACGAAACACACCCTGAAGACGGTATTCCTCCCAAGCAGACGAAACGCACCCCGAAGCTGGAATTATATCCTAAGAGGACGAAACACACCCGCAAGCCGGTGTTCCTTTCCAAGAAGACGATCGTCAGCGTTTGGTGGTCAGCTGCTGGCGCGATCCATTCCTTCATCCAATAACTGGGTCAAACCAGCGCGGCTGAAGAACCGGAAAGTTGGTCAAGACCACCGTGACTGGAAGACTGGAAAACGTCATGTGGTCCGACGTGTCCCGGTACACCTTGTTCTGTACCGGCGGTAGGCAGTACGTTTGGGGCTAGCCTCATGAAGCAGTGGGCCCAGGTTGCCCTTTAGACACAACACACACACACAGCTCTTTGTGGGTGGTGTCAACGTGTAGGATACGTTCTGTTGGTAACGAACTGTTTCCCTGATATTACTGGTAGGTCGCGTGTCTTCCAAGGATTATCTGAACTTTGTTGCCGATTATGTCTATCCTGAAATGTTGACTTTTTATCTTGCAGGTAACAGATGTTTCATGGACGACAATGTGTTGCCCATCGCCAAAGATGTGTTCAGCAGTGGCTCAGCGATTGTGAAAGCGACATTCACTATCGTCCCTAGCCACCAAAAATCCCCGATATGAACCCCATTGAAAATGTATGGGAGATGACTGAAAAACAGATTTCGGAGTAAAATCCTCTTCCGTAAAATTTGAGCCAGTTAAAGAATTGTCTGGCGAATGCCTGGTGCGCTGCTGCAAACGTAGATGCAGTCCAACATCTAGCGGAATATGCACCAAACCGCATTCGTGCTATAATTTGGCTTAAAGGAGATCCAACACGGTATTGAATAAAAATTTCTAATTCAGTGGCCGGTATGTGTACGAGGTAAGTTCAGAAAGCTACAGGAATCGTCCCCTAATTGTGGGAATGAAGAATGCGGAGTATTTTTCCGTGTCAGATTTTGGCAGTACCCACGACGTCATGTGCGGCAAGCGACGCCATTCCATTTACTGTGTGGAGCACCAGTTGTGTCTTTGGTTATCATGCGTTTAGTAACTCGCGGTTAAATAGGTCGGTAACTGAGCAACGTGAAAACATCAGATTTTACGTTTTTCTTCGATATTCATCCCCAGAGGTAGCATTAGCAATGCTTCGGTAACCATACAATGAATAGCAATGAAGAAATCGCAAGTTTACGCGTGGCACAAGCATTCCCGGAATGGCCGTGTGAGTGTTCTAAGGACATCATCAAAAGCGCAACAAGGGCGCTGTTCGTAAAAGCTGATGACATATTGAATATGCAAAAGAGGCGCTGAAAGAGATTTCAAAGAAAGGATCCAGGAATGCTTCAAACAGCTTTCTGGACGATGGCAAAAGTGTATGCAACTGCCCATGGAAACTGTTTTGAAGGATTTGTGGAGTAAATAACTATAATGCTATTGCTTTCTGTATAAAAATTAATTTGCAGGAACTTATATAACCTACCTTTTTAAGCTACTAATTTTCTGTTTATGTATCTATCAAGAGAGGGGAAGAACCTGTTCCGCTTCAAATTGAACCAATATGCAAAATACATAGCAACGTCACCTATGCGCATACTCGGTTGTGTCCGCCAGTGCGTATATAAAGCGATAGACAACCTTGCCAGCTGTTAGAGCTTTTTTCGGGATAAGAATGACAAGTAATAGCGATTTAAGCGATTTTCAACGTGGTGTCATAGTTGGCACTCGTGAGATGGGCCATAGTATTTCGGAGGTAGAAACGAAGTTCGGATTTTCACGGACGACCATTGCAAGGGTTATACCGTGCCTACAAGAATTCCAGCAAAACCTTCAACCTACGATACCACTGTGGCTGTAAAAGGACATTGGGTGAACGTGACCATCGTCGGCTGTCAAGAATCGTTTCACGCGAAAAGCGTGCAACACTCTCGCAGGTATCATCGGAATTCAATGCTGGAGCCTCAACAAGCATCAGCGTCCGGACTGTGCAACGTACTCTGTACGATATGGGCTTTGGGAGCCGACGCCCAACTCGAGTCCCCTTGATGGGTGCACGACACAGGGCTATGCGCCTCGCTTGGGCACGGCAACACCACCACTGGACACTTCATGACTGGAAACACGTAGAATGGTCTGACGAGTCGAGTATCCAACTGTATCGGGCAGATGGAACGATTCCTGTGTGGCGCAAACCCCATGAAGCCATGGATCCCGCCTGTCAACAGGGAACTGTACCTGCTGGTGGGGGGTCCATAATGGTATGGGGTGTCTTTAGCTGGACTTCACTGGAACCCCTGGTACGTCTACAAGCATCTGTGACCGGCCAACGCGCATCCTTTCTGACGAGGTACACCCGTTCATGTCCTGCATTCATGCTGATGGGTTGGGCCTTTTCCAACAGGAGATTGCACCACCACACGAGAGTCGGGACGCCACATTATGGTTAGAGGAGCATTCATCTGAGTTTGGGGTGTTGCCATTCCCACCCACGTCCACAGATGTAAACGTGATAGAACACATTTGGGATGCCATGCAACGCGCTATCGAACACAAGAATCCAAGACCTCTGAATACACTCGAATTGTGGAACGTTCTGCTGGAAGTATGGTGTGCATTGCCTACAGCATATTTCCAGAAGCTAGCGGAGTCCATGCCCCTCCGTATTTCTGCAGTCCTACGCTCTTGTGGGGGATCTACCAAGTATTAGACGGGTGTACCAGTTTTTCTGGCACTTCAGTGTATATATATTCAGAGTTCAAAGGAAATTGATTATTCAGGGCAAAAACTGCGGAAGAAAGGACCCGAATGGTACACAAGTTAGGTCTATGTATAAGAAAGGGTCAATGGCCGATCGAATGAAAGCGATTGGAGCGCCCCTTGTTCGTAAGTTAGGAAACCTAACTTGCGAACAACGCGAAACAGAAACGAAATTCCAATTACAAAGCTGTAGCGCATCGTCTAATTAGTAAGAAACGACATATGCGCGCACGAATTATGAACATGGACAGTTCAAAATGCTGATAAAGTTCACGCGGTCGCTGGATAGTTAGGCAATGCAAAATACCGGTCCACGATGGAGAAAGATTCAAATGCGTATGTAAATATTGACAGTGACGTAGAAGCCGGTCGGTGAGATAAAATACCGAGGCTGGGGATTTGAACGTCACTCTACGTACACGTTGCAAATCCTGATGGCGGGCTACTCGAATGCTGAGTACTGTGAAATGGTCGTGCTTTATGGCGAATGTCATCGCAATGCCCACGAAGCAGCAAGGCGGTGTGCCGAGCGTTTTCCGACTGCTCGACATCCAACTGCAGAAACTATTAACAACTGTGTTTGCCGCCTCTGAGAGACCGGAAGCATACAGGCACGTCCGCGATCTGGCAGACCTACGGGTTCGGGTGTTACAGTACATCCCGAGGATGTCCTCGGATATGTCCTTGCCAATCCCAACATTAGCACCACAGCAGTCGCCGAAGCAAGCGAATTAACAGCACAACGTGTTTGGCAAATCTTGAACGAGCATGGAGCTCACCCGTACCACGTTCAGCTAGTGCAAGGTTTGATGGATGGATACCAGGAAAAGCGTTTCGATTTCTGCAAATTTGTACATAACACGTTTGAGGTTGATCCAAACTTCTTGGCCGATGTCTTGTGAACAGATGAGTCCCGTTTTACACGGGACAAAATAGTCAATCGACATAACACCCATTTCTGGTCTCTGAGCAATCCATCTATGAGGCGAGCTGCTCGACATCAACGACGTTGGGCAACTAATGCTTGTTGCGGTATTTGGCGAAACACACACTAGTTGGACCCATTTTCTATGATGGAACATTAGCAGGTCAGCGGTACCTTCAGCTCTTACGGGGCCCAATATCTGACTTTCTGGATGATCTTCCCCTCAGAGATCTGCTGCGCATGTGGTACCAAAATGATGGTGCACCACCTCACATGGCAGCCAACGTACGGAGTTTCCTGGCTGAAACATTCAGACACCAGATAATTGGTTATGGAGGTACGGTGGAATGGCCTCCGCGGTCACCGGACTTAACACCATTGGGCTTCTTCCTGTGGAATTACTTGAAGGAACAGGTGTATGCTATAGAACCTACTAGCCTGGAAGATTTACGACACCGCATTGTGTGCGCCTGTAACACAGTGACACCTGCCATGCTAGATAGTGTACGAGAAGCTATTCTTACACGCCTTGGAATGTGCATTGTAGCAGATGGTGGCCACTTCGACTCGGCTGTACATTAACTTCGCGCAGATGTGCGTTGTGTCTATAAGTAGACATGTCTCCTGAAAGCATTTTTCAGTATTATAAATAAGACTGCACAGCTTCTGCCTCGTATCATTATTTTCGTGTCTGTTTCACCCGCTTTACCGATTTCCAATTAACAGCCTTTTGACCCGTCCATGTACATAACTCGTGCGCACCATATGTCGTTTCCTACTAATTACACAAGGCGCTATAACTTTGTAATTGGAATTGTGTTTCTTTCTCGCGTTGTTCGCGAGTTAGGTTTCCTAACTTCTTACCTTTGCCGCTAGGGTGTTCCAATCGCTTTCATTCAATCGGTCATCGTCCCTTTCCTATACATATACCTAACTTGTGTACCACTCGGAAACTTTCTTCCGCAGTTACTGCTCTGAATAATGACTTTCCTTTGAACCCTGTATATACACTATTTACCAACAAGTAATTGGACACCCCTGCAATCTACTA
Organism: Macrothele yani; assembly: GCA_039090855.1. Taxonomy (NCBI): domain Eukaryota; kingdom Metazoa; phylum Arthropoda; class Arachnida; order Araneae; family Macrothelidae; genus Macrothele; species Macrothele yani. Next base: position 164,312,298 of record CM077010.1, on the reverse strand, counting down.
CATCTGCAGTCCTGATACACGTCACAGCAGCCGCCGTTAAATACCGTGTGGGAAACAACAACGCATCCAGTCGCATGCAAGATGCCACGCAGTTCGGAGCTCTCTGATTTCGAGAAAGGTGTAATCGTCGGGTATCACAGAAATGGCCGGTCCATACGTGACATATCCAGCGAGTTGAAGTACACAAACTCGACAGTGGCCTACGTGATTGGCAAGTGGAAGATGAGAGGTGACTGTCGTAATATGCCCCGACCCGGCAGACCCACAAAACTGGGAGTTAGAGACCGACGGGTGTTGGCCAGAGAAATTCGGGAGAACCGCACCCAATCGATGGGCCACATCTGCAAGGAGTTTCAACAGGCATCCGGGAGTGTTCTTTTGATGAATACCATCCGTAAGGAAGCCCATCTGCTCGGTTATCATGAACGTGCTGCCGCCCACAAGCCTTTGATCACCAAGTCCAATAGCGCTGCTCGGCTAACGTGGTACAAAGAACATCGACAGTGGACCGTTGAACAGTGGAAACAGGTTCTCTGGAGCGACGAATCAAGGTTCACCCTCTACCGTTTGGATGGCAGGGTCTCGGTTTGGCGTCTGCCTGAAGAACGCCTCCTGGCGGAATGTATTGTGCCAACTGTGAAGTTCGCCGGCGGTGTAATTATGCTATGGGGGTATTTCTCCTGGTATGGCACGGGACCCTTGGTCACAATTCCTGGTAGACTGAACGCCGAGACCTACTACACCATTTTGGATGACCATGCGCTTCCTACGTTGTGGCAGTTTTACGGGGTGGACCCATGTTACTTTCAGGATGACAATGCCACCTGTCATGTTGCGAAGTCCACCATGCCCTGGTATGGTGACAATGGGGTTAATCAAATGGACTTGCCTGCGCAGAGCCCTGACCATAACCTTATCGAGCACATCTGGGACGAGTTGGAGCGTCGACTTAAGTGGCGCCCCCACCATCCGAAATCGGTGAAGGAACTGACCTGTCTTCCCCAAGCCGAGTGGAAGAAAATACCGCTAGCCGTCGTACAACACCTGGTTGAGAGTATGCCCCAGATGGTCGCAGCTGTAATCGCCGTACGTGGAGGCTCCACCAACTATTGAAGGTGAATAAACTTCGTTTTCCTTTGCTATCACAGGTGTCCAATTACTTGTTGGTAGATAGTGTATATACAGTATATACATATATACACTATATTGAACAAAGGCACCAGACATTCCTTCAAAAGCAAATGAATGGATCCGCTGCGTTGTTAAGATGCGCGGTACAGCTGCAAACGCTGCAAACGGTATAGAAACAATTCTGCAGCTGACCGCGATCATGTCGCACTGCGAGGTTAAGTGAAAATGTTGCGGGGGTAGGGAACTCACTTTGAGAAAGGAAAGATTGTTGGGTGTTATATTTGTGTGTTGTCCATAAGAGAAACCGAGAGGCGTTTAAACATACCCAAGTCAAATGTTTTGGACGTACTGAATAAGTGAAAGACGCATGGCGTGCCTGAAGCACGCCAAAAATCAGTGGTGAAGGGCGTCGAAGCCTCAGGAGAGTCGTTACAGCTTATCGACGGAGTATTGCACAAGACTTAAATGTAGAGGTGAGTAAAAATGCTGGAATCTCGGTATGCACACGTACCATTCTCAGTACCATTCTCAGAGAACTACATTCCGTGGGTTACCGTGGTCGTGCGGCTGCTCATAAGCCTTTCATCTCCACTCGGAATGCTAATCGTCGTTTAGGATGGTGTAAAGAACATGTATCGTGGACCGTACCAGCAGACCGAAGAAAATCAGTGAAACGGGTCCTATGGACTGATGAATCCAGATACACGATCCATCAGTCTGATGGCCGTGTGTGGGTACAGTGGCAGCCGGGGAAACGTTATTTATCACAGTGTACTGTTCCAACGGTCAAGTTCAGAGCCGGTAGTGTACTCGTGCGGGGGTGTTTTTCGTGGTATGGTTCCGGCCCATTGGTTATCGTGGACAAACATGTTAACCAGCACGTCTACCTCGATATTCTGGACAATTATGCCCTACCAACTCTGTGGCAATACTATGGAACCGATCCTTGTTGGTACATGCAGGATAATGCGCCGATCCATAAAGCAAGAACTGTTACGGCGAGGTTTGACGATAATTGCGTATTGTTTGTGCACTGGCCATGACAGAGACCTGATCTTAGTCCCATAGAGTAACTATGGGATGAATTAGAGCGCTGCATAAGAAGTTTGGAACCAAGGCCTACTACTAAGCAACAGTTAGCGGCCGCATTATGTACTTAATGAAAGCGCATACCTATCGCTATGTTCTAAAACCTTGTCGAAAGCCTGTCTCGAAGAGTCTGAGCATTAGGCCAAAGGTGGACCGACACCGTACTAATGTATGTCAGTAAATGCTACCTCGTGTTTCTCTTCTAGGTGTTCGGTGACTTTTGTCAATACAGGGCAAGTCAAAATGATGTTCCCGATTTCAATGCTTTACCACACGACATGTAATAAGTATTTTTAGTTGCGAGATGTGTACTTTAGAAGATAATCTCTCCAACTTCAAATGCCCCTCTACCGATTCCTCGAGAGGTCGATAGATGGCGTGATACGTCTGGCAGAAGAAACAAGTTATACAATGGCTGCAACCGGACAACATAAAGCATTTTGTGTTCTCGATTTTCATACACATAAGTCAGTTGTGACAGTTCAATGGCATTTCCGAACAAAATTTACGATAGAACCACCCAGTGGTAGGTCAATTCGTAATTGGTAATCACGATTTCAAAACACGGGCTGCATTTGCTGGACGTCCGTCAATGGAAAACGACGTAGTGGAGTGTCGTTGAAGCTACCGTGACAGACATTACCTATTTTGACATGCTTGAACAATGGCTTCTCCCACCGCTAGAAGAAGACATTGACGATTTCTACTTTCAACTCGATGGTGCTCCACCGCATTTCCAGAACAAGATTGGGGGCCACCTCAATTACAGACTGCCAAAATGCTGGATTAGCCGTTCAGCTAATTGTTGTGTTGGCCACTACGATCCCCAGATCTCACCCGGTATGATTTTTTCTTTTATGGTTTCATAAAGGATCGTGTCTGTGTTCCACCAGTCGCAATGACGCTGGTTGATTTGAAAGCGCGCATCACAGCAGCCATCATAGAAATTTACACCAACATACTACAAATAGTTTGGCAGAAACGCGATTACCGATTTGATGTGTGCCATTTTACGCGTGGAGCACACATTGAACATTTATAATTAAGTTAAACAAAAATTTATAAAATGTGCTTTTCTTTTTTGAGGTTTAACGACCACCGTGAGCAACTCAATGGGCTATAAGCAGTCACCTGCCCCTAATTTAGGACCACCGGTTCCAGGGAAGGGAGAGAGCTAGCGCCGTAAGAAAACCCGAACATCCATACCTCACGAGATTCGAACCCGGACCCCTCTCGGGTGAATAATCAGAAGCCATTGCTTAGACCACTGCGCCACCGTGGCGGCGAATAGGCTTTTCAACAGTACTATAGTTGTGTGTATCTGCTTTACATTAAACATGAGTGCCAAATCATTTAAATCGGGAACATCATTTTGACTTACCCTGTATATATATATATATTTTGAAAAGGTTTAAAACGCATTCTTTAAAATGCATTAAAATTAAGTTGAAGAATTGCATGTGATAAAACGAAGCTTCATTTAAAATGTCACTTAATGTTACGGGGTAAATAGGTAACAAGTTTTACGTTTCAGTAAGGAAAGTTTTTATTTTCCCGTCATCATTTTGTAGTTGCCAAAAATTTTGTAAAGTTGTTGCCAGATACTTTCTTTCCGTCTAATTCAAGCGTTTAGCGTCCCTTCTGTGTTATCTATTTAGAGCCCTTTGCCTCAGTTATCTTGCAAGCTGAGATTCGTGTTATCTTTATTAAAGCGGTATTTTTTCTCGTCTCGACTTGAAAACTCATTCGATAGCAGAAGATGATTGCATGTGTTGGGAGGTAGCGGTTGGTGGTAGAGGGGGTTTATCCCCCTTCCTCCTTCAAGAATAAGTGCTCGCTGAACGAAAGGCTTAAGAGTGTTGGATTGTTTCCTACAGAAACCGAGTTTAGTAGAATCCCGCACTTTCTTTAATGAGAGCGCAGCTATCACGTAATGGGAAATATTTCAACGACCAAGTTTCGAGCTAGAAATGAAGCCTTCTCATTATCGCTAATGGGAGCATAAGTTTTTGTCAAAATGACTATTTTGTTACCAAGAAGCATTGAAAGCGCTTTTTTTCCCCCGATTTGAAAGAAATTATGATGGCAGTGCTGCTGTTGATAGTGATGACGATGATGTCATTCAAAAGAAGAACTTTATTCTTCTATTTACGGTTCTAGAGTTTTGTATTCCGCTTTTTTTTTCTATTTTGATTCAACACAGATGAAGCAGTTTAGGGCGGTCTCTTGTTATTGTGAAAGTATTTTGTACCAGGAAAAGTTTCCTATTGTTGATATTTAGATCATTCCAGTAAATCTGAATACCTGTTGTTACATAAAGGTATTTATTTGTTTATTGGCAATGGAGTATAAAATGGGTGGAGGTGACGAAATTTCGATAACACAATGACAGAATTGATCGGCACATTTGACTTGCAGAGATTCTTCCTGAGAAGGAAGAAGAATGAAATAAATTAAAGCAGCAAGTCACAAAGCAACTGGTGCTCAAAATTAAACGATAACTTGCAAATTGGTACATAGCTCGATATATTTTTCAATGGAATTTGATAGAATTATTGCATCACTTATAAAGCAGGACGAAAATTATAACTTCATAACTTGCGTGTGTAAAAATCATAGAATAATATTTGCATGTATAAAATCATTAAATACAAGCAGAAAATACAGTGGTCTGTACAGAAAAAGTTGAATGTGTGGAACATAACAGATACTTAAATTCATTTACAAAACTGCAGCTAAGCTCAATAATATTAAAAATCTCGGAGGAGGAAAACAATGTAAAAGACGGCATACTTGTATTCTACGAAACTTTGTGGCATGACATGTTAACATTTTGGTACCTAAATGATTCTGAAGTCTTAACATCTGAAGTCTTTCCCCAATATTTTTCCCAAGTCAGTCCAAAATTATTATTTTGCTTGTGTAAAATGTTATATCTTTGGATTGGATTTGTATTATATACAAACTTGTGTGCATAAACGTTAAAGTCCAAAAATAACTGAAGATTAAACATCTTTTTGTTTTATCGATGACTATTTGCTGATTCAAGAATTGTGGGTTTAGGGAGGCTAACAAACTTGGATGCATTTGAGTTGTGGTGCTGCAGAAAGATGCTGTGGAATTCTGTAGAGTAGAAAAAGGTGAATGAATTTTCAGGAACAGGGCCACCAAATTCACGAAATCAGCACCAGAGAAAAAAGTCTGTACATTTGAGACACAGTTACAGTAAAAATAAAAGTTATATATATACAGACTGTACTTAGGAGCCACTTCGGCTGCAAGAGCGGACGCGTCCCAAAGCTCGCTGAACTTCCCAGCAGTATGAGAGTGCAATGGGGAAAGGTAAAGACTCGGAGCTTTTTTTTTTTTTTTTTTTTTTTTTGATTGGAGGTTTAACGACCACCGTGAGCAACTCAATGGGCTATAAGCAGTCGCTCGTCCCTAATTTAGGGTCACTGGTTCCAGGGAAGGGAGAGAGCCAGTGCCGTAAGACAAACACTACCTCCATGCCTGACCGGGATTCGAACCCGGACCCCTTACGGACGAATGATCAGAGGCCAACGCCTTAGATCACTGCGCCACCTGGGCGGCACTCGGAGCTTGAACAGAAAATAATCATGAGCGCGGGGAAAGCAGAAGCCAATATCTTAACAACTGCGGTCGCTGTTAGCTATTCGAAGACTGCAGTTCAGGAGATATGACGGGAACTGTCAGACGAGGGACATACATTCATTCAACGTGCAGGAAAGGGGTCACTACTACTGTCAGTGGCTGAGGTAAACGCAGATTTGCACGTGCTCTCAGGGACAACAGAAAGCTCAGGATCCCACAATTAATGGCATACTGCAACCATGGCGCACGGAAAAAGGTATCTGAGCATACGATCAGGCTGACGCTCATACGGATTAGCAAATGAAGTCGGCGGCTAGTTTATACTCCCATTTTATCGACGGCAATTTTCAGCTGCATCGGAAGTGGAGGCGGGAGCACCCACTTCAGACTGAACGCTACATTCCTCCAACTTGAAGCCCATTAAACCTTTGGAAACATGTCGCCAAGGCCAATAATGAGTCAAGGTTCCAGTTTCAACATGGCAATGAACTGCTCCGTATTCGACAATGGACTGGTCCGTATAGCTGGAAAGAGACTGCTCTGTTAAACGGAAACAGGCCAGCGTTTATAATGGTATCGTTTTTGTTCTCAGTGCATCACTGGGTCTCCTCGTTCCCGTTGAACCCACTATCACTTCCATGTCCTACCCAGACATTGTTTCGGTAAAGTCTGTCGGGATTCTATCGGGGACAACAGCTGGACTCTTTCAGAAAACAATGCCTCCGGTCACAAGACCCACCAGCATTGTACAGGAATGGTTTGAATCATGTAGTAGAATTTCGTGTTCTCCACTGAACGCTAAATTCCTCCAACTTGAAGTTCATTAAACATTTGTGAAATGCAGCATTCACCATTTTTTGCCAGTGCCTCAATCCACATTTTTTATTTCACATTTTCAACAGGATAGAGATCAGGTGACTGTGAAGGCTTGAGGAGATGGCGGATATACCCCTCGTGCTCATCAAATCATTCTTGTATGACTCTGCAACGATGTGATGCTGAATTATCATCCATAAAGATGTCATCCAAAATAAGTGTGGCATTTCAGAGTGCACCTGCTCCGGGGACATCATTCTGTCCCGATGGCAAAGAATACCTAAACACACCGTCTACTACATATTGGGGTCGGTTTCTGAGGGGTAAATTCCCCAAACAAGCTGTTAAGTAGGCGGTGTTGATGTTACAGTTCATAAGTGCGTATTTACATTAAAAAACAACGAATCCAAGAATGAGGTGGAAGTACAGAAAGACTGATGTCTTGAGAATCAAAGTTTCTAATATCACACATGTAACACGAAATTACAAAATTTGGATACGTTTTGTTTTAGACATGGTAGTTTCATGAAATTGTTGTTTGGAGGTTTAACGACAACCGTGAACAACTCGATGGGCTATAAGCAGTCTATAAGCAGTCTAATCCAGGAAAGGGAGAGAGAACCAGTGCCGTAAGGCAAAAACAACATCGATGTCTCAGGGGATTCGAATCCAGACCCATCTCAGTCGAATGGTGAGAAGCCAGAGCTAAGACCACTACGCCACCTGGAGGCGGCTTTATGGAATTATGCCTGAAAGCAACACACATTTGGTCGGAAAGGCTGACGGCATATTTCGCAAATCCTCACTCTTAAAGTTTATCAAATTCATCGGATCATTTCATCTCAGGTAAAGACGACTCATCGTTTGAAAACCAGGAAAAGTCGCTCGTAAAATACATTCTATTTTCGGAAATTTCCAGATACATAATCCTCTAGCGATTGCTCTGAAATGGAGAAAGCTCAACGTCGCCCCCCCCCTCCCCTCACCTTGGCTCCACACTATCTCTTTCACCATAAACACAGTGCCGAATATTCAACGAAGGCAATATATTAATCACGAGGGCCTGCTTCGCTTCTTTCCTTAAATGTCAAAGAGCACTCCTTTGATTTTTCACGGAATATCAGATCACAAAACGAAGAAAAAAATCAAACTCCTTTGCTGTCAAGGATGTTAAAAATTGCTCGCAATTTCTGTTGTACTCGTAACAGAGAGGAACCGATCTTCCTGTTTTATGCTCATGTGGAAAATAGGATTAATCTTTCTCTTCCGCTTTTGCCAGAAGAAGCAATACGGTTCGCAAACAAAACCTACGCAAGATAAAAAAAGTGGTGTTGAGGCGTTTAATTAAAGCAGAGTTAGTTTTCATACACTTGATTCAAATTAATTGCAGGACTTTTACTGAAAAGTTTTCAAACGGTTTAACATAAATGTTTTGCCGAAATTTGTGGATGCTCGTAAGAGTGGTACGAGTAAGACTTAATGCTCCGGAACAGCGTTCCTGTACTTTTTCTGACACAGAAATGTTTGGTTTTGAGATTTGGAATAATTATTTAATTAAAATAACGTAATAACAGCAGCATGTAACAAACTGTAATTACGCAAACAATAAGACGCTGGCTTCCCAAGCTATTCCAAACTGTTAGACGCAAATACGAAAGGTGTTCGTACATTTTTAAAACGATTTTCCGGCAATATCATTAATGCTTAAAATAAAATTCTTTCTTTCTTTAATGTTCTATCTGACAGCCCCTTTTTCTAGATATGAATATACTCCAAGATAACAGGGCATTTATCAAAATTGGTAGTGGTATTTTTATTCCACTTCAATCACTGCTTTAGGTCACGTTTAGAAAGCGCTCTTTTCAGCCTTCCGAAGTCACAATAGTCCATTGGTGGCACATCACATGACTTTGATGGAATATGAGCAAAAGGTATAGACTTGATACCCATCTCTTTTTTAGGTCTGAGCGCTCTGTTTAGCAGTTCGAAAGCACTGCTAAAGAGAATGACACATCACATGACTGTGTCCATTTGTGACACATCACATGACTTTGATGGAGTATGAGCAGAGGGTATAGACTCGATACCTGTCTCTTCTATCTTTCGATTCTTGAAACCCCTTACAGTCTTTTTCTGCTCCTTTGCGATAGTAAATCGACATTTTTTTGTTACAGTTATTTAGGTAGATCCCTCCTCCATCAATAGTCACAATACATTTCCATCTGTATCCGGCTAAGGAACTTTCATAAAGTATTTTACACTGTGCTCTGCGCTCAGTCACTTGCCTACGCAAAAGGTGGTGTACATTATATTTTTCTTTCAGATTAAAATCTTTGTTTATTATCTTGTTTATATTTGACTAAGAGAATTTTAACGACTTAGAGATTGATCTTTGGGTTGGTGGATTTTCGTTTAAGGCCATAGACCTTACTTTTCAAATAGTCGTAAAACTGCGTACCTTCTTAGGGTATTCGTTTGGTGTTCTTTTTCCTATTAAAAGCCATGCTTGACAATTTTTCCCTTTATTCCTAATGATATTGGTTATTTTACATTTAGAAATGCTAATTCCAAGATATTCACAGCGTTTTTAATTAGAGAATACGAATATTTCTTTTCGTAAAGAGCAAAAACACAACCATCTATCCACAGTTTGTTTACGTGCGCCATTTTCTTAGCATACGATATTTAACAGCAGCAGATATTTCGTTCGTGTTCATCTGACACGCTGTTGGCAGTTTCAATTCTTTGAATTTCTTTAATTTTTCTGTATTAAAAGGAGTTCTAAAAATGTGTTCACATACTTTGTAAAGGACCAAAAACGCGAAGAAAAATATATTACGTATATGGCTAAGAAAAAATCAGGAAGGTTTCAACTCAATGAAAAAACTCTATTCGCGGTTTTTGAGAATTTTGGATAATGCTTACAACTTCAAGCGATAGAAATACCTTTACGATTTTCACAGCTGAAACAAACTTTACAAACCATTGTTGTGTCTTCTAGTGAATGTGAAAAGGATTTTTTTCTAATAACCCCAGCTAGGTCTTATACTCATCAGACGCATATAGCGTATTAAACCCGTTTATTTTTGTAGGGTATCTTCTAGCAAACGTGCAAAGGATTTTTTTTTCTAGAAGAAGAAGAAGAAGAGTTTCTAACTTAGGTTGAGAGACCCGAACCCACAGCGCTCTGAGCCTTTTGGCAGGTGAAAAAGAAAATAAGAGAATAGGGAGCAGAATGCCCTGATAGAAAAGCACGAAAGAAGAGTACAGAAAAATTAGAGCAGAAGGACTATAAGGTTTCCGGTTAAGTAGTGAAGTTGCAAGCTAACCTAAATACTTGCCTGCGGCAATTCATTCCGAGCAATCAGTCCCAGCCAACGCCCGGCCGCAGGAAACTAGGAAAAGGACAGGAAAATGGGGAACCTGAAAAAAAAACACACAAGAAAAATTCCCACAGAGAAACATCCAGTTCTCTCACAAAACCCTGTTTTGAAAGGCACCTGAAAAAACAAAATTGTCGTTTGCTCAGTGCACAGGTAGGAGTCGGCTATTTGCCTCGCGTCTCAGGAGCCAATCAGAGAAAAGATTTCTTCCCATTGGCTGGTGGAGAGTTTGGTACTTTTTTTTTTTCAACAACTATGTGAGGAATACCATCTTCTCACATGTGTGAAGAATACCATCTTTTCACATTTGTGAAGAATACCCTCTATACACTAATCCCAATTATTATTATTTTTGGTAGTGTAGCTGTGAATTGGGTTCATTTCTGGAACTTTATTCAAAATAGCTTATGGCCGTTTATATCTGTCAGTATCATTGACATTATAATTAAGGGCCTCCCTTACCAGAGCATTAGGATGAATCTTAGCTTTTTCATAGTACCTTTTAGCTAAGTCATACATCGTATAATGGATAGAATAAATATTTAACATGCTGCGGATAGCATGATTTGACGTTCTTCCATCAAGTCTAACCATCATACGTAGGGTTTTATTTTGAAATGAGGTAATATTATTTTTTCTGCTGTTTATTGCAGTTACCCCAGATAGGACAACCATAAGTAATAACAGGGCTGATACAGGCTTTCCATAGCAAAGTTTTATTTTTCCTGCTGAGCCTTTTATTTTTTATTATTGGCTGTAGACTTCCTCTGAATTTAAGAGCTTTGGACAGAGTTTCTTTGATATGTTTGTTCCAGTTCAGGTTGTGGTCCATAATAAGTCCTAAATATTTAACATCTTTTACCCAAGGTATTTTTTTTCCATACATTTTTATTTCAAAGTCTGGATTGTATTTATAAGTAATCCTAGAAAACAGAATTGCTTGGGTTTTTTCAGTGTTAATTTTAATTTTCCAATCTAAGAAATACTTCTCAAGTTGTTCCACATAATGTTGCAGCATAAAAGTTGCTTGGTTTTTATTTTTGGAAGTATAAGCAAAAGCAGTGTCGTCAGCATAAAGAGCAACAGTCAGATTCCTGTTATTAAAGTTGGGAAAGTCTGACGTAAAAATAGAATACAGCGTTGGCACAAGTACACTGCCATGCAGTACACCAGTTTCAATTTTTTTAACGATTTTTTTTCCATTGAATTTTACACAGAATGTTCTGTTATTCAGGTATGATTTGATTATATGAATAATCCAGGGTGGGAAATCATGTGCTATTAGCTTTTAAATTTGCCTCATGTGGACATTTATCGAACGCTTTAGCCACATCCAGAAATATGGCTGCTATGTGTTATTTTTTCATAATTCCTTCTGCACATTTTTCAGTTATTCTAGAGAGCTGATGCGCCGTGGAGTGTCTATCTCTAAAGAATCCCTGAATAAATGGAATTACTGGGAATTCCTCACAGAATTGTTGCATTCTAATAAGAATTACTTTTTCAAATATTTTCCCATAGTTGGGAGCAACGAAAGAGATCTGTGTTTTTCTGCAATAGCCGGATTTTTTCCGGGCTTGGGAAGTAAAATACTTCAGCTGCCTTCCACTCATCTGGGAAGTAATTTAATTCTGTAGCTTTATTGTATATTTTGGTAAACGTGTGCCCATATGCTTCCGGTAATTTTTTCATGATTTTAGCAGGTGCAAAGTGTCAACCAGGGCATGTAGAATACAGCCTTTGCCAGAGAAGTCATGCACTTTATTGTATATTTTGGTAAACGTGTGCCCATATGCTTCCGGTAATTTTTTCATGATTTTAGCAGGTGCAAAGTGTCAACCAGGGCATGTAGAATACATCCTTTGCCAGAGAAGTCATGCATTCATCGGCCGTTCCGGTATGGAATAATATTAGAAGAATTGCCTCTTACACAAACTTTAAAGAGACTGCCATCAGGGAAACAATCGAGCCGCCCCGGTGGCGCAGTGGTCTAAGCGATGGCCTCTGATCATTCGTCCGAACGGGGTCCGGGTTCGAATCCCGGTGAGGCATGGATGTTGTGTTTGTCTTACGGCACTGGCTCTCTCCCTTCCCTGGAACCAGTGACCCTAAAATTAGGGACGGGCGACTACTTATAGCCTATTGAGTTGCTCACGGTGGTCGTTAAACCTCCAATCAAAAAAAAAAAAACAGTCGAAATCCTATCCATCAAACTAACGTGCAATGATATAGTTTCTACTGAATTACCAAGGCTTTGGCATCCGTTATTAAAAGATGGAAACACATGGCTACGCACCGTATTATTGCGTGATAAAAATTCATGTAATATGCTCGTGATGTCACCCACATTATTTTCGAAAATCATCTTTGTTCCTCAGGTGTTCCAATTACCTGCCTTTTTATGTCTACCATTGCCTTGAAAAAGCCTCCCAGTGAAGTGCGAAAGCTTGTCAAATCTTTTTGCTTACGATATCACAAAAATAAACGGATTTAATACGCTATATGCGTCTCTTGAGTATTCACAGTATGGTGTATTTATATTTACGTTACCAGCTAGGTATTTCCATTCAATCGCAAACATTATCGTGCCTCCGCTAAGCCGGTTTGATTTTATAGTATACGTCAAATCGTAGCTCTTTTGTGGACATCATTAGTCAGGGCACAAGAAAAGAAACAAGGGAACGAGAACTGTAGAAAAACCTCAAGAGGTAAAAGAATTTGAACTACACCGATGAACCATTAAATTATGATCACCTACCTAATAAGCTGTAGGACCCCATTTAACCCACAAAACAGCGGCCACTCGGCGAGGCATCGATTCGATGAGGTGGCGATAGGTGTTCTGTGGTATATCTGGTACTATAATGTCAACAATAGGTCCTCCAGCTCCCGTACATATATCGGGGTGCTGATGATTTAGCGCGAACCCGCTTTTCCAAGTCAAACCACAAATGTTTCATTGGGTTCATGTCAGGTGAATTTGGAAGCCAGGGCATTAACAGAAAGTCAGTGTCATGTTCCTTGAACGACTCCTTGACGATTCTCGTACTGTGGCAAGGAGTATTATCCTGTTGGTAATGGCCATCATCAGCAGGGGACACAGTTGCCATGAATAGGTGAACTTGGACCTCAACGATGTTCAGATACCTGACAGTTGTCACGGATAGTGCTATTGGGTAACGTAGCCTAAAGTGTCCCAAGAAAACATCGCCCACAGCATAACACCGCCGCTGACAACCTGTTTCCGCACAACAGTTCATCCAGGTGTCATATCCTCCGTTGGTAATCGGCGTATGCGCGCTTGGCCGTCTACTTGATGCACCAGGAATCTTGATTCGTCAGATCAAACCACTTTCTTCCAATCATCTGCGATCCAATCTCGATGATCTTGGGCCCATTTCATGTGTTGTTGGCGATGACGTGCTGTGAGCATGGGGACCCTACTGGGTCTTTGACCATGGAGGCCCATGCGCAAAAGGCTGTGATGAACTGTGTGCTGTGACACATTGCCCTGATCACCACCGTTGTAGCTGTGGGTGATTTCTCGCACTGTGGTCATGCGGTCGCTGTGTCTCCGCTCCCCTCTGGCATCAATGAGCTGCTGACAGCACACGGCTGGACAACGGTTCGTCGTTTAGCCATCAGTGCACTACTTTTAATACGTATTCACTACAACAGCAAGTGATCAACCCACAAGCCGCGCCGTTTCCGAGATCGTAGTTCCGAGGTGTTGTGCCAACACAATTTTTCTTTTATCAAACTTCGATAAATCGCCAGCTTTTCCAGTTCGGACTCCGAGCACTCTACTAAGCGAAAGCCGGTCTCCGGGTTGTATATATAATGCTCTGTGAACTTCTACTGCGCCGCCGTTCCGTCTTCAGGTGCGCTCATTTTTCTAGGCTGGGGGATGGTCGTGATGTATTGGCTCATTTGTGTATGTGATCGACTTTACGCAAGTTACCAAATCACCAATTCAGTGTTCTGCAGTGAAGTTGACAATCGAAACACCGGTTTTCCTGCTGACGAAATTTTTCGCTTCCGCTCGGAAAACGCCAGTCGTTTTTGACGCGGCTGCTGCGGACCTCAGTGGCGTTTTCAATGCGGCTGAATCACTTATTTTAAACATAATGCCAAATCTATGACTCACTTCTTTTAAAACATAATGGCAAATCTATGATGACTCAGTTCTTTGAAAACATAATGGCAAATCTCTGTCGAAAATTTCACTGTTTCTTGTAAATGTTCTATATACATATTATTTTTCACTCCGCTTTATAGCACGTCTTTCGTAAAACAAGTTAGTAAAATCATGCAATGCGTTGATTATGATATGCTTTCCAACATACCAGAAATCATTACTCATGTGAAATAAATCTCGCTCCTGTGCCCCGACCTTTGATCCCATTTCGATGATATTCAACAGAACTGGTTAAGTATACTTCCGAAATAATATGATAAAGTTTTGTCGCAATCGAAGCAATTTTACGTAAGTTATAATGCATAAGGGCTGTGGAATAGATCCCGCTCCTGTGTCCTAACCTTTGACCCATTTCGCCCATTTTTAACAGAATTCGTTGCAAGGCAGGCTTCTGCAACATACTAACATTTCATCCAAATCGAAACATTTTTACGCACGTTATGACGCATAATGGTGATGGAAGTGATTCCGCTCTTATGTCCTGACCTTTGACCCTATTTCACCCATTTTCAATAGGGTTTGTCTCCAGGTGGTCCCCTACCACATACTAAAATTTAATCGAAATCGAACCTTTTTTACGTTAGTTATGACGCATGAGAACAGTGGAATGGATCCCGCTCCTATGTACTGACCTGTGACCCCATTTCGTTCACTTTAAATAGAGTTCCTTCCCGGGTGATCCCCTACCAGATACTAAAATTTCATCGAAATCGAACGATTGTTACGCACCTTATAACGCATAAGGGCAATGGAATGCATCCCGCTCCTACGTCGTGACCTTTGATCTCATTTGTCCCATTTTCAAAAGAGTTCGTACCCAGGTGGTCCCCCTATCACATACTAAAATTTCATCGAATTCGAACCATTTGTACGCCAGTTATCGTGCGGACAGGCGGACGGACGGAAAAAGCTGGTGCATATACGCTTCTTCAACCTACGGTTGGAAAGCGTAAAAAAGATCGTGCTTATTTTATCGGTTTGTCCGTCTGTAGACACGATATCTCTGCAACTATTAGTCTGATTTAAAAAATTCTTTCGGCATTGGGAAGCTTGAAATATGCGAATGATGATCCTTTATTTCATTTTTTTACGATGTACAATTTTGCCGCTAGAGGGCGTAAATGCAGGTGATGTCGACTTCAAAAAAGCATTTTATTCCACATATTTGCTTCTAAATAGCCGATTGAAAAAATTGTCTTATCTTTAGATTCCATTTATGTCGAAGAGTAGTTTAAGTATAGTTTATTTTTCAAATTACGCACAGATTTCGCGCTAGGGGCGTAAAAGTAAATTACGTTTTCCGCGATATCTCTTCTTCTAAAACTCCGATATGAGAAATGTTTTCTTTAGCGGATACAGCTCCTGATGCAAAATCTTATGCATATAATGTCTAATTTTTGGTAAAGAATGCCAGCAGGGGGTGAAAGTGTTAATTTTTGCTTCTGATGCATTTGCCATAAAATCTCGATTGAAAAACTTCTTTCGTAGACCGATGCCACTCACGTCGATAAACCTTTTCGGAATATTTTCCTCTTAAGATATTCCATGGTTTCTTCGACAGGGGACGTAGATGTATATCTTATTTTTGTCAATATCTCTACTTCTAAGAGTCCGATTTGAAAAATTCCTTCTTTGTTGGATAGTGTTTTCAGACTGACATGTTTTTCATATAATTTCAAAATGTTCAAGTAATTCATAGACTTTTCGCTAGAGTGCGTATAGGTAAATTGCGTTACCCCCTATATCTCTGCTTCTAAATCTCCGATTTTAAAATTTCTTTCTGAACCGGATATAGCTTTTGATGGGGCATCTTTTGCCCATAATTTCTCATTTTTTTTAAAAGATGGTTTGGTCACCAGGTGACGTAAAGCCTTAATTTCCGCTCCTGGTGTATTTGCAGCAAAATATCAGCTTCTGAAATCTCGATTGAAAAAAAAAGTCCTTTGGGGACCGATACTACTCATGTCGACAAACCTTTTAGGAACATTTTCTTCTTAAAATAATGCATGGTTTCTACGCAAGGAGGCGTACATGTATATCTTATTTTTGTCAATATATCTCTTTCTAGGAGTCCGATTTGAAAACTTCCTTCTGTGTTCGATAGTGTTTTTGATGCGAAATGTTTTTCATATAAATCTGAAATTTTCAAGTGAATCATAGGCTTTCCACTAGGGTGCGCAAAGGTAAAATGCGTTTTCTGCGTTATTTCTGCTTCTAAAACTCCGATTTGAAAAATTCTTCCTGTATCGCATACAACACCTGATGGAAAATATAATTTCCATCAGGTGTATATAATTTCTAACGTTTGGTAAAGAACGGTTTGGCCACCAGGGGGTATAAGTGTTAATTTCTGCTTCTTATGTATTTGCAGCAAATTCTGGGCTCCTGAAAACTCGACTAATTTTTTTTTCTTGGACGGATGACGCTCATATTGAAAAACCTTTTGAGAATACTTTATTCCTAAAATAATGTATGGTTTTCCCACCAGGGGAGCGTAAAGTTTGCCGATATCTCTGTTTCTAAGAATCCGATTTGAAAAATTATTTCTGTGTTGGAGAGCGTTTCCGGTGCGAAACGTTTTTCATATAAATTCATGTTTTTCTTAACTCCCAAGTCTGCAACCAGAGGGCGTAAGCTCACGATTCCGTTTACAGCAATATCTGAGGGATTAAAAACCCGATTGAAAAACTTATTTCTTCCGTCAGATACTATTGTTTTCCATACCGGTTCCATTGACGTTGAATAGCTTTGATAAATTTAATTTGAGTCAGAACGGATTCAAAAAGACGTGCTTATTACATCCGAAAATTCAGTGTCATCTTTCTTGTTGATTTTGACGTCATTTTGGATCAGAATATGTATATATAATACTGCTGCCTGTAAATACAAAATATTTTTTACTGAATATTACACTAAATCATAACACATCCCTGTTTCTCATTCTTTTTTTTTCTTTTTGTTTCTCTACAGACGAAAGCACATCTGGATGTTCTGGCTGACGCATTGTTACGGTGGGCGCGAGGACGTTACTGATATTCTAAAGACACCAGCACTGGAAAGAGATCACCTGCGACGACGTCCAGAAACCCTTCCCCGTCCCCATACCTCCTCGAAAAGAGTGAAAGGAATAAAAACGAAAGATGAAGAAAGAAAAAGAAAGAGTGAAAGAAAGAGAATATTAAAAAAAAAAAAAAAGCAAAAATGGACGTCGAAGCCGATTCAAGGTTCTTCTCTGTAACTCATCCTTTGGTTTGGTTCTTTCAGAGTTGATTTGCATTCAATCCGCGTGTCCGGACCTTTTTAACTGTTACTAAGTGTGCATGATTTTTAAGTGTACTTAAACTCGGTGTTATCATCTGAAGACAAAATATCTGGGTCTATTTCTTCTTTTTTCTTCTATAAATTTATGAGAAAAGGAAGAGGACTCGAACTGTCATGGAGGAAAATACCTCGAGAAGAAGAAGAGAAAAGATTCCGTACTGAATGATTCGCTTTGCTGATGTGGAAGTATTCATTGCCAAGCTGTTGATGGTCGTTATAAATAATATGTAAAAGCGAAACAATTGCTGTTCAATCCACCAAGACTTTGATGACTAATAGAGGTAGCACCTCCGATGGGACTTAAATGTAAAAATATCGTGGATTCTTTAGGCTGAAGCGCCAGAATTATCACTCAGGTGCAGAATGACGTGTGAAATGTCAAATGCTCTTGTCGTTTTTATTGACTCTTGTATATTATAAAAAAGTCTATTTACACCTCTATGAAGCTCTCTATATATAAAAAAATGCGCAGGCAATTACAATATAGGAGATTTTATGTTGAAAGAGCGCAAACTACAATACGTTGTTCCCACTACAGCTAGTACCGATTCCAATACAAATTTAAAAGAGAGAAGTATTCAAAGCAAATGAATCCCACGATAAACCCTTTACGCATTAGCGCAACACTGCATATAGATTCAAAGATATAGTGTACTTTTTAAGACAATACCAGTCTGATGTTGTTTCGTTCCCTATAAAGATTCCTAAAGATGGTATTAAAAATCCCTGGTGAAAAAGGATGTATTTGTGCTCGGATAAATTATCCAGTAATTTGGAGTTGATCCGTTTCACACAGCCTTTAAGCCAAATTTTGCCCGTAATGTTGTGAAATTGTTTAGGTTAATCAATGGAGGAAAGATCCGGTAACGCGATGCTGAAATATGTCTATCAAAGTAGTGAATCAAATTAGCATAGAGTAAATTCAAACTGCGCACAAATACAAAAATATTAAAAAGAAAAAGCACGAAATGAAACAATTTCTTGCTCAAATTTATTAATGGTGCTTAAGTAAACCAAAATGCTGTCAGCCGAAAATCAAATTCATTTCATTCAACTAAATCAAATGTGCACCTCTTACTTTTCTGATCGTAGAATGAACAGAATGATATAAAAACAGTTTCATATAAAAGTTCATGTGAAAGTGCATGCGATAGTTCTGTAGTTTGAAATTCCACTGAAATTTGATATCTGAGTACTATTCGAAGTACTTCAAGTTTTGATCTGCGTCAAATAAAAAAGCCAAAATTCTCCATCGTGCAGTCAAAGAAAGAGAAGCAGAAACCCGTTTATTTTTTACCTGTATAAAACTTCAGCTAATGTTTTGGATTCACCGGTTACCGCATGAAGCCATATCTGTTATACACTCCACAAAAGATACTTACCAGTCCTTCGTAAATATTATTTTTCATTAAAATTTCTCGGCCATAAATGGAAAAGCTTAATTCATGATAAATTAAAAATATGTATTATATGTCTTCAACTAGCTATGTAAAATTATTACTACATACTAATGGGCATGATAGCTTTTATTTTCTGCTAATATCATATATTTTTTATTTCTGCTGACACTTTTTGCTAACACAAGCGAAAGAAGATGTCCCTTGATAAAAATGGGCACATGACGTTTCCAAATTAAATTAAGCAGTAGAATTCTTCAAAATAATATATCATCCGACATTAAATGAAGGATAAAAGCTGCTGCTATTTTATTATTTGATAAGAACACAGTGGAGAACATTTCAGCATGCAAATTAAATATATATGAGTAACGCACTTCATTCATTTCACGGTTTGAATGTAAATGAAGGAAGAAATATTCTTCATAATTCATGGGAAATCGATAGGATATTCAAAGCAAGCAGATAATAAATTCGGAATTTGCTTGTAACTCATACTGGTCATCAATGTAACATCTCTCAAAATGTTACACTACGACAAACATGGGGTCCCTACTATTTGTGTTCAGACAGAATAACAGCAAATTCTTATGAGATTTTGCAACAAAATGACTGGTGATACTGAACAGGCAGATATCCCTGTACATATGTTCTTTCCGCGAGAAGAAATCGTTTACCGGGGCCACTTTTTCTTCCCTCGAAAAGAAATAATATATAGAGATCACTTGCCGATAGATTTCACTCTTCGTGACATTTTAAAACCACAAAAATCTCACGACACACCTATTTTCCTCTAGCTGGACATTCTGGAGTGTTTCAGCAGAAAGTGCAGAACTGAAACCTGCTAGAAAATATATTTAAACAAAATAAGTAATCACCTTTTAGTTTTAAATTCTTAAATGTTCATGATATTTCAATATGTAAAGTATAGGTGTCGACAGATGCCATTTTCGATTTAACCTAGTCTTGATTTGTCGTAGTTCTTCAGGCACCTGCACGGGAACAGGTGGCTGACTTCAGTTTGTGACTCTTCAGTCCCATATGGTTCATCAGTAATGAAATACAACGTAGTTTATACAACACAAGTCTGATCTTGAAGCACTAGGTGGTGGAAAGACCAAATATTTATAAAGGTATTCGAGACATTTGAAATATATTTAATCAGAGCTATTTGATTCAATAGTACAACGTAATAAAAACCTTAAAGTAAATTCAAGAATGCATTACAAATCCGTACTTTGATCAGTACATGTAGTAAGTACAAATTATTAAATATATATTGTACTACTCTAAATCATATGGTATATAAAATTCCATATTTATACGCCAAATTCGTTTTTTCTGTACTCGGTTAAGGATTTCGTGGGAATCGTTTTTTCTTGCCTATATCAAAAACTTCTGCTCGATATAAGTTTTTATCATTTTTACTGCAGCTCAAGCTTAAACTTAAATGTAGTAGTTTAAAATTAGTTTCCCTCGTTTTGAAGTTCACCTGTTTTTGAAACATGCGTGGAGAACCCTTGGAAAAATAACACTTTTTCAGCAAAAACAATTAAGGAAATATCTACGAGGAATGTAATTGCGCATGAAGACAAAAACATTCCAGGAAAACTCAAATGTTGCATAGCTCGATCTTAAAATGTATTTTTCCGGTGTTAAAGTTTCTATGGTTTTGCAGTTGAAGCCATGCGTGTAAAACGTTTGATCGATTCATCAGCGTTAGCTTAGATTCCCTAGATGATTGCGCAATAAATTTCTTTAAGTGCACAATTATTGAAAATATTGAAGGAAGATGAATTAGTGCTGTTTCTCCTAATACATTCCAGCGAAGTGAAAAAGTTTAGTGTTATCACTTTAAATTCACTAGTTTCTTCAGACCCGTCTATTATTCGACTTATTATTCGGCAGAAAACCAAGAACGGTTTTTCAAACAAATTGTATGCACTCTGACTCTGTTATATCTTTGATGAAATAAGCAGGATATCTCAAGCTCTGAGATATCTCGACCCTTCTGGACCCTTCAAAAATTATTAAAGAATATATGCGGCATCTCATGAACGAAACTAATCATTTCCTAGTATTGGGTGAGAAATAAATATACAGCTTATTTAACGTCATCATATTTCATACACGACAACGAACTCAAATTCTAACTATATCCATAAAATTACTCCTCCATTTCTGGATGCTACTAATAACAGGAAAAGTAGAAAGCAACTCAATCTTCTTTCCCCCACCCTTTTTCTGTTCATAATTACAGAATTTCAGTAGAATTGCTTTCCACATTATGTAGCCACTTATCCGCTATCAGGAGGAGCATTCCCTACCCTTGAGCGTTCCTGAGAAATAAAAAAGGATAAGCGCAGGTGCGGAGAAAGGGGAGAAGAAGAGGTAAAATCTTTGCTGAATTAAACCTCCGCATTTTGCATTTCCCCAAGGAGACTGAAAAACAGGCACAATCACATAATTTTAATTAGTTATTACACTTTTGTCACACAAGTTGACGTCCGGTTTCAAACAGATTCGAGCAGCGTCTGCAGCAAATGTTTAAAAAAATATTGGGCTGTTATGAGTTGTTAAGGATAGAGACCTACAGTTTGAGAACCTCACAGGATTTACCAACCTATTATAGACTATAAACTATAGTCGTTTACTCACAGGATTCTGTCGTACTTTGAGCATTACTTTACAAAATAAGCGGAGTGCCAAATGACGAATGACAAAAGCAAGTCTGTAGTGATGCTTCATGTGCGAAATTTTATGAAGAATATGCCGAGCTCGGATCTGGAAATCAGTATCACGAAGTCTGTGCTATTTTCGGGAAGAATTATGTGATAACGTTTTTCACTAGAATTGCATTGCCTAATGGTGAACCAGGCGGTTCGAGGTTTGTAGTAGATATTAAAACCTTCCAGATGGTTTTTCGTGATTTCATGAGAATATTCCATCTGAATAAGAGAACGACGTTGAGACAAAAACTAGGCTTTTAGTGAAATTCGCGCCAAGTCGAGCGCCACGTGTTTTCGTGAAAACAAAAGAACATGTGCTGTTTAGAAGAACGAAAACATAGGGGCAGATGTGATTTTAGTCAGTTGTCGACTGTGGGTGGAAGAGTAAGATTTGATATCCTACAATAGTCACTTTTCTTATAGTAGCAACACTGCTATAATTAGTGCATACTGAGAGGCAAAATAACAGTGACAGTTGCAGTCCCTCTAGGTATTTCTCATCTTCATAGGCAACCAGTTTCAACACATCTAGATAGCGCAGACCTTTCCGGCACCACCGTTTCGGAAAAATGTGCGCATATAACACTCTAATATTATTGTCGGTAATCCCAAAGCACCGTTCTTTAAGGAAATCTTTCATTTTCTAAAACCAGTTAAAATTGCACGGACTCATGTCCGGTGAATACGTGGTGCATGTCTCAAAATTTCCCAACTCCATTTTCCCAGCAATGGCTTCATTGTTGACGTTTCATCAAAACGGCGTACACAGTCGAAACTTTCAGGTAATATGGGCGTGATGTGATGTGCAAATGCTATTATAACTGCTGAACTTTTATTTCTTCGCTTAGTTTTATCAAAATATTCCTTTCCCGCAGTGATATTATTTAGCAACACCCATTGTATTAATCTTCCAGTGAGTAGCACGAAATTTCTTTCATAGACGTACCACGGAAAACCGCCGCAATTTTCCACGCCCGATATTAAAAGAAATAATTGATGGAGTTGTTTGTGGTATTTTAACCATATCTTTACAAAATTTGGATTAATAACATTCCTATTTGTAATAAACAGTAAGATTTCTATAGCATGAAAACACATCTAGTTACTTAAATGACCATGCATACATTGTTGCTTTCTTTAAAGAAGCCACGCTTAAACAGATCTATAACAAAGAACAATATTGGTATTAAGAAATTAAGAACCCTATCAATTTATTAAATTATTTGCTGAAAGACAATCACTCAGGCTGCCAATGCGCTGGATAAGGTCTGTAGACTTAGTGGTGTTTGTTTGCAGAGTTCTTTTTGTTTGTTTGACGAGTTACTTGTGTTTGCACCATACGATGAGTGCTGTCTGTAGAGCAAGACCGCAAACTTTCAACACTCCGTAAAACATTTAATGTCGAAACTCTTTTCATGCATGAAACTTTTAGGTTAAAAGACTATGAATTTGACTGAATAGCAATGGAAAAAAAGGTTATCTTATTTATGCGGTATATTGCACTTACAAATGAGTTAAGTTTTTGTCTTCAATACACCATGACTGCTGTCTTCAATTAATGTGCGAACAGAGTAGTTCCGAAACTTTTCCATCTTTCTGTAATTGACAAATCCTACATCGTAATCGCCATGTGTGTCCTTTCGGGAATTTTCGATGATTATTATATACCACAAGAAAACTTGCTTGCACAAAGCTTTTTGGGATTGCCAATCTCACTAGCATTTTCGATAAAGGTGCTGTAGAGTTATCGTTGTATTTGGCATTACGGTCAGTCTAATATGAGTAATATAATGGAGTCTGGAAAACCGCAAAGCCCAGATGTCCTTCTTTCCCCGAAAAGATGATACGTTTACTTTTGGCACACTTCATATTTATGTAAAGCAGTATTTTGGGCTATGACAAGAAATATCTATCAGCAGAAAAAAGCATTTAGCATCTGGTACTATCCTAAGTTTTACATTCATGTTTTTGACTCCAAACTGAGACAAAAAATAGAAAAAAGGAAAGTAACAAATAGCGTGAGAAAGAATAGTTCACAAGTCCGTATTACAGTTGGGATTGAGAAATACTCCTTTGGAAGATATTCCACTGAAGTACAAAACCAAACAGAAATTTTAGAAAGTGAAATGCCTGGGAGATGATTTTACAGATGCCTCGAAAAACTCTCAGTTCCCGAAAATCATTTTGCTAACAAATAATTTTACGTCACAATGATTTGTATGTGAAATAATATACGGCTGAACGACTTTTCATTACAAAACCTCAAAATAAACTCTACCCAGTTCAACTGATATCAAATTTTTACTGTAATCGTAAAAATAAAATCAAAGTCTGATACATTAATGGGAATTCCCATTTCCGTTCTCAATGCAAAAATAGGAATACACTTTTAGTTATGCCGTCCGTCTGTCTGCTGCCAATCTAAACTAAAAATTTAAACTTTTTCAGCAGGAAATTTAAAATTTATTACTGAACACTCAAGCAACAATCTAAATAATGCGCTAAATACTAAACCATATAAAATATAATATAAAATTTTGAAGTTTTTCATCAGGAAAATTTAAATTTAATACTAACCACCGAAGTAATAATCCAAAAAATGTTTAATTAGCTCTTCTCTGAAAACTAAAGCCTGTTTAAGTTATAGTTTAGCAATGCAATCATGATAACAATGGGCTAAATTTAATGATTAAAATCGCTATTAAAGGGAACCCGTGGCAAGGATTCTATTGTGTCCAGTCAGGAAACGATCTCAACAGAAATCCTTTGAGAGTCGTAACACCTGAATATCCTCATTTAGAAATTTAAAACCCCATGTAATTAGCTGTAAATTCCTTGTGAAATTTCGGTTCTGGGCAGCATCAAATGTGTGGAATTTATCTGAAGATTTTGTGCCCGCTTTCTTAGAAAAAAAAAGTTCCCATTTAAATCTTGATATCACATGATTAATGCAGTACGTAGAAGAGAGATATATAAGTACCAAATATTATGGAAAGGAATAAAACTGAGCTCATGAGCATTAGTACACGTACAAGGAGATAAGGAATCTCTTTTTGCCAAATAATACAATCAGTGATTACAGACATGAGTACAATTGTTTCTTCTTTTTTTTTCAAAGTTTCCTAATGCGATGATTTCTCACTATTATGTCTTTATCCTCTAAGGGGCTGCTGAAAACACAATTATTTCTACTTTTCAATTTACATAACAAATAAATATTCAGAAAGAAACAATGGGTATTTTAAGGTATTACAAAGCGAATATTTTGGATAGTGTTTTGTTTTTCTTTTGTTGAATGATTCGGTTAAATTATTCTACAAACACTGTCAGTTTTTTGACGCGATAAAAGTAAATCATTCAAGAAGATTTGTCTAAAATAAACGTTTCTTTTTACTTGTAGGTGCTATTCATGTTATCTTTTACAGTCAGGCAAATGTCATCCTGCTTTGAATACGTTTTTATTAATCTCGATGTTGAAGAATTAAATTAGAAGGTTTCTGCTGCAGAAAGATAATTCTTTTTATCGAATTGGTAAAACAGATACATGTTTCTTTTATAAACAAATCTGCTTATGCTTTTTTTTAAAAATGTGGCATAAATAAGTAATAGTATTTATTGAAAATTTCTTCAAAAATAGTATCTGTTGATTTGCTTCTAGAAAGTTAAGTGTTTCTTGGAAGACTCGTGAGTACCTAAGTTCAGGCATGATCAAATTTTAGTACCAAAAATTACTATAAGTTTCATGCGACTTTAATGCTATAATACTCCTTTACATGTGACTTTAAATTAATAATATGAAATAACTGTTGTTCGAAAAGCTGCGTCACCTTAAAACAATACAGCATCTGTATCAATATAAAATAACTTGAACGTTATTCATTATCCATTTTGCTTGGCAAATATACAAAACTCGTTAAGCAAAGTGGGAAGTGAATTGAATGAGACAAAGATAAATTTCGTTTTAAAAAACCTGCAATATTCTCTTTTCAATTACTGTTTTTCTAAGTGATCACAAAGAAGTGCCTTTAGAAATAAGTGCTAATGTCTCCCTCCTTAATACCGTGTTAAGTATGCAATGACTGATCGATCTTAACAGAAAATCAAAAATACTTGTCACACTCTAAATGAAAAATTTTATTTTTCGTTCAGCCAGATTACACAGTTTGTGAAATTTCTTCGTCAATCGATTTGTTGGTTATATAACTCTCGATTAACTCTCAATTAAAAAAATTGAAAAACTACTTCTGTTAATACCCACACACATATACGTGCACATACTGTTTCTTTAACCTCATTTTCTATAAAGCAAATTATCCTCTAAAACTTTCTCAATTTTCTTTTCTAAATTCAGAAAAAAGTCAAAAACTTTCATTTTGCAAATATGGCGTAATTTACAGAGGTATATCACAAATGAGCAATATAAATTAAGGAATTGAGCTGCTCTTTAATTTTGAATGAAACAAGACAAACTTAGTGTGCGAGAAAATTAAGGTCTGAAGTTAAAAGAAAAACTTATTTTTCTTTTTGTATTCTTAATATTTTATTCATTTACTTTCAGATGTTTTCCTGATGCTACACCACTTGTTGCAGTCTTTTGCTTTCTTTCATTTCTCACTTTTTTTTTGTCTCAATCTTTTTTTTTCCTGTTTAGGTCTTCTCTCTCTCTCTCTCTCTCTCTCTCTCTCTCTCTCTCTCTCTCTCTCTCTCTGTGACTTTTATCCTTTATTTCCTTGTATCTGTTACTCTTTCTGTTTCGATCTCTCTCTGCCTCACTGTTAATCTCTGTCTCTATATATTTTGCTTTCTCCCTCTCTTCACATATCTCTGCATCTCTGTATCTTTTCCTCGCTTCCCATTTTACTATATACCTTTCCTATATCTCTGTTTTTCTCTCCCTGTGTCTGCCCGTTTGTCTCTACTCATCTCTATTTCTCATCTTCTTTCACTCCACATGTTTTTCTTTGCATATCTCCTTTTCTTTCTTTGTCTCTCTCTCTGTATCTCTTTCGTTGTTTCCCTTTGGAGCTCTTTGCTTCATTTTGTGCATATCTGTATCTTTCTCTCCATCAATTTTTCACTGTAGCACTTCAGTATATTTTGCTCTTTTATTATCTATATTTGCTTATTTTTTGTTTTTTCTTCTCTGTATCTTTCCCTAACTACGCTTTTTCTTCACCCTCTCCCCCTCCTCTGTTAAAATGTACCAAAACTACATGGGACTAATTGTTTCATCGAAAAAAAAATATTTTCTTTCAATACAAAAATCATGTACGAAATATATCAAATTCTAGAAATTGCTAATTTATGATTTTGCAATATTATCATGTGCTATCCTTGAAAGTTCTCAAGAGATGAGAATCAAAAAGACTGTTTAATAAACTGTAAATCTCAAAGAGGTAGTATTTTCCCTTGTCAATGGTATTTTCCTTGTATCGTACGTGTTGTAATTTCAATAGGCCAGTTCTATAATAAATCCCCACAGGCAAAATGAAATATCTTTCAAACTGAAATCTGATGATGAACGACACCTGAAATATGTGCAACAATATGGACATTAATATATGTCAGTCTATAGTGCTATCAAAAAT
Organism: Macrothele yani; assembly: GCA_039090855.1. Taxonomy (NCBI): domain Eukaryota; kingdom Metazoa; phylum Arthropoda; class Arachnida; order Araneae; family Macrothelidae; genus Macrothele; species Macrothele yani. The sequence continues at coordinate 164,285,034 of CM077010.1, read as the reverse complement.
ATCTTCCTCTCCCTACCCTACTAGCCTTCACGGGATAGCAAATTCAGGAAGGAAATGATACGAATAAATTTCAAAATTTTACTTTAGGGGTGGAGAATCAAATTCCATATGCTTGCAACGCATGTACAAACTTGTGTTTGAAGTATAAGCATCTGATAAATACTACTAATTCGAATAACAATTTCACTCTCACCTGTATAGATCGCGTTAAAAATTTGTAGGGTCAATTCTGTACACTCCTTTTAGTTGCTTTTCAAGTATAACAGATTAAGATGCAAAACCCTTCTCGGTGACATAGAATGTGGGAAATTCATATATAACGTGTTCTGTGGCAGTGAAATATTTTTTCGCGATTTGTTTTTAATTACGAGCTGCACGCCAACATGTATTACGTCACGCCATAGTTAAGAAGAACGCGAATTGTTCTTTGTGAAATCCTTTTCCCTACAAAAATTTCCGAAGTTGTTATACTCAACAGCAATCAATTTTTCTATGTAACTGAATGAATATGCAACGTAATATCAAGCTGGTGCTATGACGACCATTGTGTTCAAGAAGGATTCTTTATCTGTATTTCCTCAATGACTTATTAGAGTAAGCATGTTTGTCAAATGCAACGTATGTTTGTAACTGACTGATATTTACTTGAAATCCTACTTTTTATTCACTTTAGTTCCTGTGATACAAAATTGTTTCTCTTTTTGTGAGAAAAAAATACAGCGTTCTTTGTGTAAATAAGAATGTTCCTTTGTAAATAGTGCACGCTTTCGTTTACATTCACTTGTAAACTGCAACAATGTGAATGTGAATGACCTCGAATGACTGTAAGATACTTCAGATCATTCTTGTGGACAAAAAATCAGGTACCGTTAACTGAAACGTTTGGAGTATTATAATATTGAAATTGTAAGTTTTGATTTCTTAATCATGAAATTCGTAGCTATCAGCACTTTTACACTAAGTAACGCAACGTTTTGCTTGTTTGTTTTTTTACGTAGAGGATTTTAGGAAGGGAGTGCCTGACCCCAGGTCTTAAACAACCCTTATAAATAGGAAGCTAGGAGATTTGGGCTAGAGTGCCCGTTAGGAAAGTGACACGGAAGCGAAGTAGAAAGGGGAGGAAGACGCCCTTATTTATTATCGGGGGGCCAGTAACCGGGGTCCAACGGCTTAACGTGCCCATCCGACGCACGGCGGGTATTTAATGGATCGAGCGTTCGTACCTGCCTGAGATCGAACCTGAGGTCCTTTCCGTGGCAGTCACGAACGTTGACCACAAGGCCACCCGCGGCCCTTTAGTTTGTCCTCCTGTGTCATTTCTAATTTGCCAGCGCAAGTTAGCATAAAATACTGGTTTTGGCTCAATTTTTGCCCTGTGTTTAAGTAGCATAGCTCTTATTTTGACGAATATTTTCAAAGTACAGATCTTGATAAGTGTGTATATGTGCTTCGTGACTGAAATATTTTGGATACGTGTGTTCGCGAAAAACACTGAATCGGTATGTAAGAAACTCTTCACTCAAGCAGTATGTCCAAATATCCTGTGCCTGAGGACTATGCTAACTCCATTTTATGTCGTATTAAGATTGCATGCGATTTGTATTTGTCCTGTGAGTCCATTAGATCGCTAAGTAATGCATAATTGAAATATTTTCCAAAACAGTAGCACAAATGAAAGTACAATTTTTACTTGGATGTTCACTGTTATGTGATTGTCACTCATTTTTTTTTCGAGTAAGGATGACGCAGCACAGAAAATGTAAATAATCAGTAATTGATGGAGAAAACTTCAATGTGAAAACAAAATCTTCATAGCTTAACGAATTTGTCAATCACATTAGGAGGGGTCTTCTCATAGAGTTGATCTTTCACTAAGACGCCGTCTTTATTTCTCATAGTAACACTGGAAAGTAACTGAATGATTCATTTAGGTGAAAAATATGAAATACCATAATATCAACAACATGGAGAGCACATTTATCATGATACAAACTTGTAGGTAAACGTGATCCATTCATATTACCGATCTCCAGGAAGATTCGCAAAAATGCCTCATGGTTACAACACCTTCGTTTCAATTACAGGAACTTCCATAGGAACTCACGCATATACAATTCCTTATCATTTATGCCACTTGTCATAATATCGCAGTTCAGTTGAATGCTTCCCGATTCCGTTGAACTCTTCAATATTTAGTTGAACTCTTTGCATTTCAATTGAACTAAAGCGGATCATTTGAACAAAACCCAGTATACTGTGTGAGTCATAAAGATCACCGAGATTTTAGTGTACCACTACATCGTTATGGAAAATGGAAAGAGATATGTTCAGTTTTTTTACAGAGCTTACAAATACTGACTTTGTCCGCCTTTCGTGACGCGGCAAATGTAATCCAATTTGGTCCACACTTTCACCAGCGTTGCCTGGTCCACCTGAGTGATAACCGTGGTGATGCGTTGTTTCAATTCCATTAAATCTGGGGCCAGGATCTGCACAAAACCCTGGTTCTTAACGTAGCCCCATAGGAAGAAATCACACAGCTTTAAGTCCGGTAATCGAGGCGGCCAGACAAGATGTGGTCTGTCGTCGGCAGTGTCACCTGCTGGGTAGCTTCTCAAAAAGACAGGCACGGACATTTCTTTCAAAGTGGGTGGAGCCCCATCTAGTTGGAGAATGAAGTCAGCACTATCGTCTTGACGTTATGGCATCAACCACAGCTAAAGCATATCAAGGAAGATGCTGCCATTGATGGTTGCCTCGTCAAACAAAAAGGGGCCATAAACCTTGTAGCGTGACATGGTTCAGAACACATTTACCTTTGGAGAATCGCGGATTTGTTCCAAGGTGGCATGCGGATTATCCAATCCCCATATCCGCACGTTATGTCGGTTAACTTTACCAGATAAGTGAAACGTGGCTTCGTCGTTGAACACAAGTCTCTCGATGAAACTGTCCGTCTCTGTGTGCTCCTGCATGTCGTTGCAAAATTAGAACCAACGATTGCGATCATCTTGTGTCAGAGCTTGCACTAACTGCAGTTTATACGGCTTCATACGGATACAGTTTTCTTGTTTTCTGTGGGATTTCCAGTTGCTGACTTGCATGCCTAATCGACTTGCGGGACTGCCTTGAAATGTCTCCCTCACTCAGTCGATTGTTTCCTGCGACGAACTTGGTCGTCCCGGGCTTTTTCCTGAGCACAGGAATCCGGTGTTCCGGAGTTTATCGTACCACTGGCGTATTGTTTTATCTGTTGGTACATCCTTTCCAAATTGACCACAAAAGGGACGTTGAACCGCGATAATGGACTCGGTTTTCACGTACTCCAAAACGCAGTAAGCCTTTTCTGCGCCTGATGTCATCTTGACTAACGGGAACTCCCCCTACCGGCCAAGCACGCGCCGATTTCCCTGTGCATACGAACACAAAACTTGGAGACTTTCTCCTTCTACCATACGCTGTGTTTCCGTATTCCTTATCGTTACGGTGTCATGGCTCATCAAAATCCTTGAGACCATTATGACTCACTCTGTATATTTCCGTGCGCTAAAATGGTTTAAAATTAGTTTAGTTCTTATAGTACGGTATTTCCCCAGAATAAATTCATGAGAAGAAATTAAGAGATGAAATTCTCCGTGGAGGGGAAAATCTTGAAGCCATCTCAAGTAAAATTTGTTACTTTGCCACATCTTCTGAAAAGAAATAGGAATATTAAATTTCATAAAAGTTTTGATTGGAGGGGAGATTTCAGAAGCGTAGGAGAAGCAGCATGTTGAGAAAATGCTTAAGTCGAAAACTGGTAATGTTTAAATTATGAAGTTTTGAAGTACTAGCAGAATTTAAGTAATAACCACCAGCTATTTTAGATTGACAAAGTTCAATGTGATCCAGTTGTTGATGTCAGTCTCATTTTAAGATCTCGATAGAATAATATTTCTAAAAAATAAAATCCGATGTACAAAAGGTATTTTATGATAAACATGTTTTTCGTTCTTAAAGAATTCTGAGTATAAATAAATAACTAATAGCAAAAGTAATAGAAAAATTGCAGTTGCACAACAAACTATCGCGGTTTATTATATTTTTCACACAATGTTTACTTAAACTCTATTAAGTGCTGCACTCTTAAGTTTTAAAAATATCTGAAAAAAAAGATTCCCATAGGCTAAAGGAAGATGTAAGTAAATTGAAATAACCCAAAGTAACACCAGACGTCTTCGAATGGTATTTCTTTACTCGACTGCAGGTTATCATAAAATCAAATTATTTTCATAACAATCGAGACATATTTGAAACGATAAGATCTGACGTTGTATTAGAAATTAGATTAAGATATCTCCTTCTATTTTCACGATTAAGAAGCTTATAAAATTAAAGTGAAGTTTAAAACAAATTTCATTTGTGCAGCGCTTTTTTAAAAACCACCTCAAATTAATACTTATATTACAATAGTATTAAAAAACCAACTTTATTTTAAAATTGAGCAAAATACCTCTGGAAGTATGCTGAGTAAAAGAGCTTCGTCATTCAATGTCAAAACCTGAGCTCAACATGGACTTGACTGAAGGATCAATTGCATCGAGAAAATAAAACCTTTTTTTTTCTGGTTTCGTCTATCGATAAGTGCCGGCTGAAATATGAAGATTTAAAGTGCCTTGCCTTTTAATCATCTAAACAAGACAGGTTGTAAGTCAAATAATGATTAAAAACTTGCTCTACACCGTGTGCCTCTTGCAGAAAATTCATAAGATAATAATTATTAAGAGCAGTACTGTTAGTATTTTTTATAAATCTATCAACAGGAAAACTATTGTTTTTTTTTAATTTAGACAGTCTTTCAGAGCATGCGTTAAGGAGTTTTTATTTCTTCTAAATTTCAGTGTTTCTAACAGCAGAGTAGTTAGTCAAATAGGAGAACCATTGATGCTAAAAGTGAAGGATCTTAATGGTATTCCATGCACAAATAGCGACCCTGGAGTTATTAGATTTGTTACAATTCAGGATTTCGATTTCCACCTCTCTATAATGAAATATTAATGCAAGATCTGAAGATCAGATCTAGCTTAAACAAGGTGCGTTTTCGAAATTTTCAACAAATAAGGATAATTTTTACTCCAGTGAAATTTCTTTGTTCTTATTTCGGAAAACCTCTTCGAAATTATGTACTTAGCTTGATTGTAGTTACAATATGCGGAATTCATTTTATATATACCGAAAAAAAAAGAAAGTTAGTGAAGAAGAAAATATATCTTCATTTCTTTATGAATTTTCGAAACAAACAATAATAAAACATTGGCTCTAGACAGACGGACGAGCAGACGAAAACCAAATCCTTGGATTAGTATTTTTCTTTGTAAGTTTCAGTGTTTTAACATGCTGAAGAGAAAATATAATAAGAAACTGAGACACAACTGCTCCACACTCTTCGCCCAAATTCATGATTTTCAACTCCAGAAAAAAATTTGAAAAAATAAAGAGATGTTTGTTGTTATATAGGGCAATGTTTAAGTAGATGCCATAAGTCATTTCTAAATATAAAGAACCTAATAGGAATCCAAAATAAATCTGTAGAACTTTTATCTGCTCTTTTAGAATACTGTTTCCAATAAAACTTTATCCATGTCTTGAATACTTAAAGGTATTCAAGACATAGATAAAGTTTTATTGATGGAGGAGGAATTTTTACTTATTTATTTGTTAACGTACTTTTAGTTTACGGTTGAAAAGCGTAGTAATGTTTGTTTAACAGTTTAGCCTAGAATGATAAGATGGAATTGAGATGAAATAAAAAAATAACATCATGCTAACAATGAATAAATAGTAAACGTTTTTCATATAATTCTATTGAAGAACTCAATTAAAGACATTTATTTGAGAATTGTTACTAGAGATCTTATTGGTATCTGGGACAAACGAAAGATTCCTTCTCAGTGCAGAAACGTTATCAGAAAAAAGAATTGCTTTATCTTGATTATAAAAGTGTGGAATTCAGTTCGAAAACTGAAAGGACAAAATGTTATTCTATTAAAAATCCTAATTAATTTGCATACCATTAACTTTATTTACAATAACTTTCTCTGTATTTCTTTCGGCCATTTTTTTCTTCTCTCAAATCTATTTTGACATCTTCTTGTGCTAAGATTTGTGCTGTGTTCACGAAGTTACTAGTTTCACAAGCGAAGATCTTTTTCACAGTCTCGCAAAAAAGTACTTGTAGCATTATGGCGACGGCGCCATCAATTTCCGGAAGTGACGACACTGGTGCGCTTCTTCCTGAACGTCGACGAAGAAACTTTTCTCCAGTGGCGACAATGGGCATGTCTCTCGGTGTCCGTCATTTTTTTACTGCATGACGTCACCACTCTCATCGATGCTGGTAAAGCTTTTTTTAATTCTGGGAAATGTTTCGAATTTTTTATTTTCTGTCCTCTCTTCTATTTTTAATTTTCGAATTTCCCAATCTGTTTTTGGGTGGCAAATTCGCGAATTAAAAATAGAGGGGAGGACAGAAAATGAAAATTGTGGAAATATCTCCCAGAATTAAAAGTGGCAACATCGACGAGTGTGGTGACGTCATGTAGTAAAACAAATGGCGGACACCGGGGCACTCCCACCGTTGCCAAAAGAAGAAAGTTTTTTAGGAGAAGTCCAGGGAAGAGCCTGGACTTCTCCAGGGTTTTTAGGAGAAGTCCAGGGGAAGTGACGTCACTTCTGGAAGTTGATCACGCCACTTGTGATGTCACTTCCGTTGCCATAGTGCCACACATACTACTCTCGCATAGTAATGCTTTATTAAAATTCTTAATAAATCAAATAATGAAATAAACGGATTGTTTTAAACTTACAAGAACTGAGTGAACTTGAAGACATGCAAACAATAGCCAAAAAAAGCCTGTCTCTTCTAAACATAACTAAATAATATACAAAAATCAACTGCAGAAAATCGCATGTATTTTCCTTTAAATAATTTAAGCAAGATCACGTGATTCGTACATTTTTTCTTCAGATAAGTCTTAGAACATTCGCAAAGGCATCATTTTGAGTGGCTTTACCACCAAGCGTTGGTCTTGTTATGACTGTACATAACATGCTGGACATGTTAGCCAACATTCCGAATAAGTGAAGCAATGCTGGAAATTCAATGTGAAAGGCTGGTTTACACTTTGTCTGTAAATAGGCCCTAGTGTGTTCTGTGGCTAATAAGAACCGACAAAACGCGTAAAAACAGAGAAAACCTGCGGTTCCTATTGGTTATTCACAACCATTAGAAAGCCATAAACCAGAAGTGTAAATCATCCATAAGACTCTAGTGTTGACCTGTTTTATTTTAAGTGGCACTGCGTGGATATTTGCTTTACTATAAATCATTATAGGAAAGCATGAATCAAGCAGTGATTTGTAATTTTAAAATTAAGTTGAATAAATGTATCTTTGTTCATTCATACCCAGATATACATAAATCAATAAATGAAAACAACAGCCTTCACGTTGAGCAGCTGCGAAAACTAATCTGTCCTATGTGTTCGTGTGCATTATTTAATAGTGTGTTGTTATTTTGAACTAGAAGTTAGATATTACGGGTTCCATCATTGTTTTCTCTTGTGACTTGGTTACATGCAGCTAATGAATTTAAGAACCCAAGGAACCAGTACAACTTAAAGCTGTCTAACTTTCAAAAAAAACTATGTACCAACTAGAGCGCCATGTCGAATGAATCATTCGTCCCGTCGAATGTGTACAGGCACACATAAACAACACCGAAACCAAAGCAGTAGTTCTATATGAAAACGTATATATAGTTCCTTGTCTGTTTTCTGATTATGCTTCATTTTCCTGTAAGATATTTATTGTACATACATGTATCTTGAAATTTATTTTTAATGCTTGAAATTTGCAGCATGTAAAAACAAGAATTATCATAGTAGTAATAAATTATTTGAAGCATTAACTATGTGCGTTAAAACTTATATTTTATTTATTTATTTATTTATTTATTTATTTATTCATTTATTTATTTATTTACTGTAAAATCGTTCATTTCTGCAGTGGAAGTCTGACTTTTACAATACTTATTTGTCCGATCATAAAATGTCTATTGTTATTACCATGCAAAGTTATTTCACTGAAATGTCACAGAGTTTGTATTTTTCGCACAATTCTAATGAATTTATGGTGTTAATTTGTAACAGGGTGTTTCTGATATCCATAACAGAAAAATATACTGTATATGCTTATCGATTTTCATACGTGTCAAACTGATTCTGAAACAGTAAGGTATATATAGATTAATATCTTCCTTCTTGTAAGCCGTATTTCTTCCGATAAATGTTTAATAATTGCTCACGATGTTATATTTTGCGTAACAGCTGATGCTCTAAATATCAGTATGACTAAAACAAAAATTTTGAGTTCCAAGAATATTTGAAATATCGAAAAGTTGTCTTTCAAGACGTTTACAGCATTCGACACATAACTTTGAACGCTCTTAAATCTCAGGCATTAATTATGAAAACAGTTCCGTGAGAATGCAATATTTCTTCCCCTCGAGTATGAATATTTTATTCCAAAAGCCACTGTGAGACTGTCTGTTTTGATTTCAAATTTTCACCATAGTACGTAAATATGTTATCCCCATTTCCAAAATTTTTAAAAACAAGTAGAATCCTTGTTGACATAAAAAAAGATTCTTAAGATATAGCATTAAAGCTGCATAGTTACATAAATTCCAATGCTGATGATCGGGCTAATTCGTCTCAGGAAAATACTTTAAGAAACTTATTATAAAGAATTCAGTTTCTTATATTGTACGGTTTCATTGCCGCTCCACATATTCCACTCAAATGATCATCAAAGATGTTGAGAATTTTCAAGGACAGAAATTAATTCTATATTCATAACATACGGACGAGTTTTTTTCAGCCCCCTTAGCGAGCATTTCTTGTAGTACAACATAGGGTAGTCTAAATCTTATTAATGCAGAGAAAACATTTCTCTGGCTTTATGCAGCTCAGTTGATTATAGGAGAAAAATAAAAAAAATACATTATTTCTGGCATCAAAGTAAGAGAATAAATCTATAATTTATTTGTATGTTTTTATTTATCATACTCTACTTCTACATAAATTTCAGGATATAGAAATGAAAAGGAAATTACTTAGTAATAAATCCCAATATAGAAAAGGCTAAGTTGCGACGACGTGGATCACTTTTTAAGTAGTCATAGCAACAACCAAGAAACAAATGTTTGTGACGTCACGCTTAGCTTCTCGTGTTTTTGCGCAGGAAACGCCATCACCTACACGCGCACAGTGGACGCGTATATCATTTATTTTTGCTGTCACAGCAACAAAGAACACAACTGCTGGTGTGAGGTCATCTCATTCAAATCATTCTCACATGACGTCAGAGATGCGTTACGTCACACGGTCAACTCTTTAGAAATAAGAACACTTTACGTCAGGAATTTTGATTCTACTTTACATACCCTCAATATGCTTTATTATGCTGTTTAAGGGAAAAAGACGAACATATATATTCTGGCGTTTACACCGTGTTATCCGTAACCGTTCCTGTTTAATGTTTTGTTTATACCTTTTTTTCTTTCGTTCGAAGTTAGAGTTGTTGTTTTTTTCGAGTGCGATGGAAGTGGAAGCATACAGTTCTAGGTTGTAAGATGTTTTACAAGATTATTATATTTTCATGCGTTTTCCTCCTAAAAATATTTAATGGCTGTTAATATCTATTAAATTTATTAATTTTAATACGTACTTGAGACGAAGTGGATCTCTTTTTTTCAGTAAGGCAAGACCGAACCTTATTGTCCTTCGCGAACTTCACTGTTGTTTTAAACCTCTTCTATGCCGCGTCAAAAAAGAAATGTAACACTTTCATAAGATGAAGAGATTAAAAATAAACGCCGCACTGCGGATTACGGTCGAGTAAGGCACGAGCAACGTACTTAGAAAACTGAGCAAATTGCATTGGTAGAACTTCCAGAAAAAAAGCATTTACCAGTTTTACATGCAACAGTTGCGAAACACATGGTTCATGGCACGTGTGGTGAAAGTAATCACAATTCACCCTGTATGGAAGATGGCAAATGTACCAAGTAATTTCCGAAGTCTTCCCAAAATGAAACAGTGGCTGAAAAGGCGGGTATCCTTTATATCGCCGTAGAAAGAATGATGCAACCATAACTGCACGTGCTAAAATTATTGATAACAGCTGGATTGTCTCTCATAATCCGTATCTTTTGTTAAAGTACAATTGCCGCGTTAATGTCGAGGTGTGCGCTACTGTGAAAAGCTTGAAATACCTTTTCAAGTACGTATACATAGGTCATGACTGTGCAAATGTGCATTTAACATAGCCACCAAATACGACGAAGTAAAAAGTCATGTTGATTCCCGATACGTTAGCGCACCTGAGACAAAGTGGGGAATACTTGGTTCTGATATGCATCAGCAATCTTATACATCAGTTAGATTACCTGCTCATCTTCCTGAAGAAAAGAACATTACCTTTAATCTGTAAAGCTTTTCATATCTGTAAAGCTTATGCAGTTGCGTTGAAACAATGATCGAAATGCAATTGTTAATAATGCTCAAAGAGATACAATGCTGACAGCATGATTCAAACTAAATGATGGCAATGAAGATGCGCAATCCATTTCATATAGCGACATGCCAAGGCATTATGTGTTCAATCAAAAACAAAGACAATAGGCCCATCGATAACGTGGTGGAGATAAAGTGATTGGAAGAATGTATTCAGTCAACCTTCGCTCTGATCCAGAAAAATATTGTTTGAGACTACTGCTACTTTATGTGTCTGGAGCGAAAAGCTTTACAGATTTAAGAACAGTCAATGGAATTCCTTCCAAGAAGCTGCATTGCAGAAAAGTTTTATTAAGAATGATGAAATATGGGAGAAAACCTTAGATGAAGCATCAGTTTGCAGCCTGTCTCGACAACTACGAAATTTATTTGCATACATTCTTATCTTTGTTTCACCACCCAATGCAGAAGAATTGTTTGAAAAATATAAATCCCACCTTTGGGAAAGTTTTGCACACAGACATAACATTGGACATACTGAGGATTGTGAACATGGCTTGAATTTGACCCTTCAAGAGATTAACGATACTCTCAAAGCTAACAGCAGCTGATGCAATAAATACAATCTTCCAACTCCATCAAGTAACATTCCTCAAAATCCGGATGTTTACTCGACATTGCTGCAGAACGACAAAAAGCTACAGAAATGGCAAGTAATTTAAATGCAGAGCAGAAAGTAGCGTATGACAGTATTATGTCAGCAACCACTAATGATGATCTTCCTCATTGATGTTTTCTCCTTTAGGGCCCGAGGGGCGCAGGAAAAACGTATTTGCATAAAGCCCTCCTCAGCACTATCCGTGGAGAAGGAAACATAGCTTTGCCTGTTGCATCCACAGGAATCGCTACTACTTGGTTAGAAGGTGGCAAAACATACTTTAAAAATTTTAAGTTAGTGCCACTTTTAAATGAAACGTTTACGTCGAATATAAAGATTAATTACACCAACGCCAAAATTATTCGTTCTGCGAAAGCCATTATTTGGGACGAAGCTACAATGGCCTCCGGCACTGCTTTACTTGCAGTTGACCGAATAGTGAAAGATATTATGAGAAATCGGAAACCTTTATGGTGGCAAAGTCATTTTACTTGGAGGAGACTTTAGATAAACTCTCCCTGTTGTCAAATATGGTGACAGAACCAAAATACTCGAAGCCAGCATTAAATTCAACCAATTATGGGAGACGTTTCAGATTTTAAGACTTAAAAGTAATTTTCGATCTGTTGATTCATCATTCAGTGAAGGGCTCTTACGACTTGGTGATGGTACACATGAAACAGTTAATGGCCTACTAGAGGAAATGATAAAGGTACCTATACACATTTTATATGATGGTGATATAGCCAAAAGGATATTTGGTGAGAACTTAAAAAATTCTGATTTCAAAACATTTGCAAAGAAAGCCATTATGTGTCTCAAATACTCTGATGTTGACAAATTAAATGAGAATGTTCATGATCTCTTAGAGGGGACAGCTAGCACATACTTAAGCTCTGATTCAATTGATGCCGATGGCAAAGGAAACACTGAACAGTATTATCCTACAGAGTTTTAAATGAGCAAACTCCATCAGGAATGCCACTTCACAGACTCAAGTTGAAGATTAGAACTACTATCATGCTCCTGAGAAACCTCAATACACAACGAGATTTATGCAATGGAACAAGACGAATAATTGAAGAACTTAAATCCAATTTGATCATTGCAGAAGTACTCACAGGCTCAGCATGTGGTAAAACTGTTTTTATTCCGCGAATTGACCTCGCACCTACTGATATAGATCTCCCATTCACATTAAGACGACGACAATTTCCTGTAAAACTCGCCTTTGCTATGACCATTAATAAGTCTCAAGGTCAAGCACTAGAGAAAGTAGGTATCTACCTTCCTGAACCAGTGTTTAGCCATGGACACCTTTATGTTGCATTGCCAAGAGTTCGACGGTTTGATGATGTCAAAGTTAAAGTAGTCTATGGGCCAGAACAAGAAAAACTCCTTCCAGATTCCGAAAATATATTTACAAAAAATATCATTTACAAACATATTTTCCAACGTCGTTAATAAACGCTTGAATAGCAATAAGTGATTTCTGGAACCCATTGTATTCTTATCTCAACGGGCTTTACAGTTAGTCTTTAATAATTTTCCTTCAGCCCAACCATTGTGTTTGGCGCGTTTTGCTCACACTGGAGAAACAACTACTATGTGGTGGCTCTTTTGGTCACCATCAGATAGTCAGTGGAATAATCAGATATCAAAAACTAAAACTACACAGCCCTTGGTCGTAAAATTATCAAGCAGATTGCAAAGGAAAAATGGCACAGACCTGGGTCGTAAAATTATCAAGCAGATGGCAGAGGAAAAATGGCACAGCCCTGGGTCTTAAAATTATCAAGCAAATGGCAAAGGAAAAATGCCACAGCCCTGGGTCGTAAAATTAGCAAGCAGATGGCAAAGTAAAAATTCCACAGCCCTGGGTCATAAAATTATCAAGCAGATGGCAAAGTAAAAATGGCACAGCCTTGAGCTGTTAAATTATCGATCCAGAGAAAAGAAATTTTGGGTTTCGTCCTGTCAGAGTTTGCACCGCAAAAGAATTTGTTCTGTATATGACTGAAAGCAATTTAGTAGCGCCACCTATCAGAAACATTTATCAAAAGTACTTAGCATACTCATTTCCTGTTTCTGTATTCTGAAACGTAAGAAAAATAAAACGTGTTGCCAAATATTTATCGATTTATCCTTATAATTTAACTTGAAAAACTTTTGTTTTTACTGATGACTTCATGTGTTTTTAATTTAAAACTAATTTCCAGAACTGATAATTCTGATCATGGTGCTCAAATAAGAATATTCGTAGCGAACCGGAAAATCCGTTCTCAACATTCCAGACCATTTATATAGCTAATATGCTAAGAAACATTCATTAAATGTTGCATACTTTCGATTCATGAATGCTCGTGATGAGCGTCTGAGTTACGTTTTAAATTATTTTAGCAATTTAAATCTTATAATGATTGATATAAGATATTTCGTGTCTGTTTAAATGCGACTGATTATTCAGAACCTCTGAAACAACAGGCACAAGGTTAATCATTCCGGCAGTGAATGGTGGAGGATGTAGGGCAGTAAACTGCCCTGCGGATTTGTTAAATAGGTTAAAACATGGATAATTGGCAATTCAAAGTAGAATTGCTTCGCTGAGCTGTTTGGTGGCAGGTATGAGAACTACCTCTGGTATATCGAACGCAAGAAATACGATAAATATTTCTGGCATTACGACGCTAATAGAATACATTTCAGTAAATAGTCAGGTATTGCATACAGAAGAAGAAAATTTATGAAACAAATGACGCTAAATTTCGTGGTCGCAAATTTTATTTAGCAAGAATGGTATGAGCAGTATCCATTAACAATAATATTTCAGCTTCCTAAAATCCATTATGACGAACTTCTCACTGGAATTAGTACGAACTGAATCCATCTTCATTCATTCATTCAAGCCAAACTCACTTAATTCCTACGTTTCCACATAAAGTAGACAGTGAAATGTGTAACACTATAGTGCTCAAAAGTCTTCAATTCGACTCGCTAAGATTAGTTACAATATATTTTTAGTTAAAATTTTTTCTAAAAGATTATCTTCACATGAGAAATAAAAAGCAACGATTTTTAACGACATATCAGCCTTTTTTTTTACTCTTATAAGGCCAGATATAAATCCAGACAAAGTAGCTTTGTCTCAAAAAACAATCGTTGGACGATCCGTAACATTCATGTATTTTCCTTCAAATTTCGTTTAATATAGTTCTTGATGTGTTCGAACTACCCTGTCTTAATTTGTGAAAATGAATGAGGAAATGACTTTGAGTTTAAAAATTATATCACTTCACTCAATTTCAACATTTAGATCACCTTCAGTTTCTCAATAAAAAAGAAATGTCCTCATATGCTATCTTTGAAAAGAAACTGATAACCATAAAATTGAAACTAATGTTATTTCAGGAAGTTGCTTTACATCAGGAGCCGGCAATCTATAACCCTCATTGTTGGTTCCTCCCGGTCGCTTTCAATCATCGAAAAAATCGAAAACATAAGCTTTTAAAGCTCCTTCTCTTCTACTTCATGACGTAAATGGAATTTAAAGTTCTTGCATTAGAATTTTAATGAAATGAGTCCTGACAAGTTGTTCCCTTACATCATTCTGAAAAGTAAGGTCTAATAGAAGAACTTCAAAAATCATTTGAAAATTTACCTATAGCCGAGAGATATCCTCTTGGTACGGGGCTCTAATTTAGAGCCAATGAAAAAAAGAATGCAGTTCAAACCTGAGCTTGTAATCTGAAAGATGTTTCCGCTAAAGTATTCGGGTGCAAATTCCCATATGTCCCTTTGATTCTCAACTTCTTAACACGCAGAAAATTGCATAACAAATTTAGTTGTTTTTACAGACATTAGCAAATATTTTCATGACCGAAATTTATCAAACCTCAATATTTCTGAAGAATTTATGATAACCAGTTGTTTCTCAGTATAAGATATCTGTCATTACCCTCTCAACAGATACCTTCTTTCTCGTTTTCTGATCTCCAGTCTCAAACTTTTCTGTTAAATATAAAAGGAATTAAGTTGTTTAAACTTTGATGGTAATTTTTAAGTACTGGAAAATTAGAAAATTAATCTAATATAACTAATTTTGCGCTAGTATTAATGCCTTCGACACTTGAAAAAACCACTTTTAATATGATATTAATTAATAAAGAACCAGATCGTGCAAGATCCTAATGTGCTACAATAATGTTACGTCTTTCAGATAGAATTAACAATTTACCCTGGTCAAAAGCATATCACTTTTTGATACGTAAATTCTTCAGATGAGGAGGCTGCCGACAGTACCTTCTTTAGATAATATTGATGCATCGTCGTGAAAATATATTAACAATGCGGCAATTCTACATGTTCAGTTACACTTGTGTTGGGAAAAAAATAATATCTATTCAACATAAAGTCAGAAAACCTTTTAATCAGAGGTACAATTAAATAATAATATCTGCAAGGGAGGTAAATATATTTATATTTAAAGCGAGATGCGAAAATTTGTTTAGGAATTTGATCGGTCCTGCAGTTAATTTTTATCTGCATTTTGACATTATTATTTATGACCCAAAGTATTATTATCTATACTATTTCTCCTGTTTCCTTAATTCAGTCCTGTTTTGCATTAATTGCAAAATCTCTTTCATGTCTCATTTCATTGTTTTGTCTTAGTTCTGCTTTATCTTAGCACACCGCGTATACGTTATTGCTTATCCGATATACCCTTCACTTCTTCTCAATGAGTGTCCATATGTAAATCTTTCTTCTCAAGGAGGATCCACTTTAAAACTTTATCCTATGTTTCTAATACTAAAAACTTCTGTAGGCATTTTCTTAGCAATTAATGCATTCCCAAGGATGAAAATTTGCACATGCATAAAAATAACTTCACAATATAGCCAAGTATTCTTAGCATCTTTTAAAACTTAAGCACAGTTATATTAAAAATTAAGAATTTTATCTTTGGTGGTAATGAGACCTGCAAATAGATGGCGCCACATGAACACGTGACTTGCTAACTGCAATCACTTCGCATTTTCTTTCAAAAATTTTATTAATTTTCGAAATGGAATTCACACTTGAGTCTATCCATTGGATTGTCTGGAATGTTTAGTATGATTTGAGCCACTTAGATTAAAGTTTCCGACAATAATTTAGCTGAACATGTAGCAGAGAGAGATTGCTGGTTTATTTCGAAATTAAAAATCAACAGACCTACAGTTTTGTTAACATTTTCAGCTGAAATGTTGTCAGCAAATTTAATCTATGTGGCTCAAAACATTCTAAATATTGCAGACTAGTGAGTGGATAAACTCAAATTTTGATTCCATTCCGAAAATCAATAAAATTATTGAAAAAAGCGACGTGATTGCATTTAGCAAGTCACCTGCATATGTGGCGCCATCTATTTGCAGGTCTCATCACCACAAAAGAAAAAGTTATTAATTCCTAATATAATTGTGGCTACAGTTTAGAAGATATTAAATATAATACCAGGCTATAATATAAAGTTATTTTTATCGATGTACAAATTTCATGCATGAGAATACATTAATTGCGAAGAAAATTTCTGCAGAAGTTTTTACCATTTGAACTTTTTGTGACACTCACTCTCCTTTACTTTTGCTTTCATGGTATTATTCCTAGTTCAACTCAATCAGAGAACACCAAAAATTTGACTCAGTGTCGTCATTGCTAAATTGTCAGCATTCTACACCGCTGAGAGCTTCATTACTTCACTTTTCGATTTCATTCACAGCCATCTAACTCAGATAACATTTGATGCACCACATCTTTATTCAAGCCTACCTTACATTACTTATTTGTCATATATCATAAAATATTCCTTCATTCCTTTCATAAATATTTACTAGAAAGTTACATAAGTAAACCATAGCTTTGACAAAATCCGATTATATACATTTTGCATCGAGTTATATTTATGAGTTCTGTAGCATTCTGTGTGAATGTAATTAATAATTTTTTGTTATGACTTGTATATGTATCTTTTCGACTTTACTATAAAAAAAGTATTTAAAGTGAATTTTATAACTTCCTCTATTAAAGGCAACAGTTAAAAAATTAGGTTCATTGCAGAAATCCAGAGCAAGAGTAGTTAGCATTGGTAAAGATTTCTCCGTACTCCAAAAATGTATTGTATCTAATAAATTTTGCGAATTCGAACTGTATGAAATAAAGATCATACACTAATATCTGAGCAACGACACTATGAATTTTTTGTATAATGACTCGACTACACACTAAGCTCATTTACCGTCGATAACGAAAAATTCTTTACACTGAGATGTATTATTTTTGTGCCCATGAAAAGTCTTTGTTGAGAAAGAAAAAAACTGTGCTTTAATCTCAAAGCTCCCGAAATCGAAAGATCGTATCAAATGAATACACGAACCTGATCAAAGGAAATTTTACATAATTAAGTGCGTGTTCGTTCAATACTTTGCAGCCTGCATGTTTGGGTTGGGTCATAATTTTTAATCTAAAAGTTTTCCTATTTTAATTGCAGAAAGCGTTGATTGTGTGTAACGAAGTAGAGATTGCATTCACTCAAATATTGTTGTTTTGAAAATTTTCTTTATTATTATATAGGATTACTGGGCTGGATCCAGACACAACGAGGTCTACCCGTATACAAAAAATGGATGCTGTTTTTATCTCGGTTCATAATAACTGAATTTTTGGTAGACAACTTAATTGTCACTTTTTAACATGATTTCCATTATTGTCCAGGCACGGTTATCGTCGCTTTAGCTACAAAAGCATTATGGCGAAAGCGTTTCTCGATATTCTTTTGGACCAGAAGAATTCGGCACTTCCGTATAACATCTTGATATCTAATGAGTATGACGAAGCTTAGATTTCCTTGTAAAAATAATGTGCGACAACATGATCTATGAACGGTGGAGCAAAACTACCTGCTTGCAGTAGAACAACTACAAACTTGCGCGGGACCAAACGAGCGCTTACTTTTGTCGCCTTTAAAAAGATAGTCAGAATCCTCTCGGCTGTATCATATGATGAACCAAATCTTTTGGTTAGCTCATAGTCTGCATCATATGATGAGCTAAAGCTTTTAATTAGCTCATGGGCTGTATCATATGATGAGCCAAAGCTTTTGGTAAGCTCTTCGGCTGTTAGACGTCGATCATACAGCATCAATGTTATCACTAGCACTATGCTTCCAGCCGAGGTTGCAGTGATTGGCTGCCAGAACAAAGTTCATCCTTGATAGCATCTCTATCGTTCTAGATACCGTCAAGCAAATATCTTGTAACTTCTAGTGAATATGTGCTGACTTTTCAAAACGTACTGACAAATATTTTATAACTGGTAGTTGCTCTTCAGCGGAACAAGAAAAAATCATATTTTTTGCCATACTGAAAACAAAACCTTTAAGAAAGAGCGCACTTAAACGTTTCATATCTGCAGAAGAATAACTGCACAACTCAGAGATTAAAACTTAGTGGGAAAATTGCTTACATTTTTTTCATTGTTTTTAGTCATCCATTTGTCCAGTAGGGGAAATACGAGGGACATTATAGTACGAATCTCGTGTTTGCCCAAAAGCTTGCCTGTAGCTTTCTCCAACAAAAACAAAATAATATCGCAGTAATTCCTAGAAATATTATCTTTGGTGAGCTCAAAAAATAAAAACCTTATACCCTAACGTCACTGCGTAGATCATTGCTTAACATTCCCTTCCATCATTATCTTCCAACCCCTTTTCCGTTTTTTATATCTCTCATTTATAGAACCTAAATTTGCTGTGCAATCTTGCATCAATAAAAGAAATAATTTTTTTTAAAATGTTTACACTAATAATATAAACGATTATTTGACAAAATCACTAGATTGTGAGTTATCATAATACATTTGAAAAACATATCCTGGTAATATCGGACAAAACAATCGACTGCATGAATTTTCCATACACAGATATCTGAAATTCGCAAAGAAATACCAACGTTTTGACATAAATATTGCAATAGAAAGTTTTAGCTAAATTATTTCATAAATTGGTAACTTGTATCATAAATATTATATTTCAATATGCTCTTATTAGAATTTGAAACAAAATGCTCAAAGTAATTTTTTTCTAATCGTATCTGATGTCAAATGCATTTCTATGATTAAGTCAAAAAACTGGGAAAATACCGTTGATCATCCTTCTATCAATTCTAAGTCAAATCTTGTGAAAGTTTTTGTATTATGTTAACTTCGATATCGCAAAAGAATTCTAGAAAAACCGCTGCTCGCCAAAGGAAGTACGAAAACACAGATCGGATACTGTCTTAAACTTTTCCCCAATATAACTGAAAACTAATGCAAGAAATTTAGTTGAGAAGTTCATTTGAATTTTGTCAAAAATAAATATGCTCTGATGTTAATGCGACAGTGTACCGAACTCTCTGATAGCTTGAACAATGAGATGAAAATGCAAATTTTATATCCTTTCTTGAACGAAGGATACGAAAATCAAAATGAGTGCTCATGTTTTGTGTGGTTTCTGGTATCTCATAAATGTTGCTTAATTATCAGCAACCTGGATAGAAACCAGATGACAATTTTCTCGAAACTCTCACCAATAAATGTGGAAAATACATGTGGTCTTTCTTATTGAATGAATTATATTTGTCTGTGTTATAAGGTATACAAAATATTACATAGCCATTTAATTTTTCCCACAAACAGAGCCTATTCGGCAATGGTAACCAAAAATACAAGTAGTTAGGTTACAATATTTTTCCTTCGGTATTTCTGTCATCATTTTAATACTACTTTAAAAATAAAATCCGGTTTTGCTTTGCAAAAAAATACATCAATGAAGACAGCCGACTCTGTGTAACGGTATAATACTAAGAGCACATCCTTGAAGTCGCCTTCGCTCGAAACAGCATTTGAGTCAAGAGATTTAATCAAATAATTAAGAACAATCATTCAACAGAGTTTTGAAATTTTCTTCTATTGAGCCTTGAAAACATTTGCATGTGTTTCATTCTCGGTCTGCAGGAAATCTAGCATGTAGTCATATAATATGCCGAGATTAAGTTATTTTTATATGAACATAATCACGCTTGGATTTAAGGAGATACATATCTTAAAATGCAGTCAATATCCAAGATCTCTGGAAACACGCACACAGATACATATAAAGCATACTAAATAAAGACAACACACTAATTCAAAAGGTAACAAAATACACTAACGTATCATAATCTTTCCCATTTTTAACATTACATTGTTCATGATTTATATTCGTTCATGTATTTATTTGTGCCAGCAACAGAGGTATTGTGTATAATTCCATGCCTTCTACTCTACGTTAACGCATATTTCCAAAATTTCTCAGGAAACATTATTTGGCATCAATCCTTTAGTAAAAATCCTTTAAATACGTGGCGTCAGTTGAATAATAAAATTGTTATTCGGTACCCGAATTGGCCGAATAACAATTTTTCGGTTGCTGTGCGTTGCTTAACGTAGAAAGAGCAATGGATTTATTTAATCGATCCTTTATTTGACCACACCATTTTATAGAATTACCGAATATGAGAAAGTAAAAAGCGGTTAGAGCGATATTGTTAAACGATACATCTATATCAGTATTTGTTCAGAATGTATCATTTTTATATTTTATATACACATATTATATTGATTTCTTCACGTCTTAAAGGCTTCTTACAACATTGACTTCGTATTTAAGCTCCGTATCGGATAAAATTTTATTTTATGCCCTCATACCTTGTTACTTTCTGTCGATCTATTTTATAATTTATGAAAACATTTCGACAGTCGTCATTGAACTTACTTAACCTGACGTCTAACAGCTTGTTTTTAAATTAAGGTTTCGTTGAAGAACTGACAACAGAGAAAAGTTTCAGTAATTGATAATTATAATTAGCCCTGAAAATAAGTTATATGTGTTTCTGGAAAGTTAGGTGAATTCCCATTTGTGGTATTTATCACAATCGGACCCTTACTAAGCAGTTATTTTTACCAAGAAAATATTCTATTTCGCACATGTAAGCCATTAAACATCCGGTTTTTATTCCAAAATTTGAGGTCTTAATTCTCTTCTCCTCCCTTTTTTTATTTCTCTTTTTTTTTCTCTTACGGTAATTTCTTTTTTTACTTGCGTACAGAATTTTATAATTTCTCAAACACATACTGTAATTCACGTGAATTATAACTATGTTCACGTTTCAACATACATACTGAATTGAACGAAAACATGAATGCCACCAGTAATTGTGCCATAATGAAATATATTTAAATCTCTCTCGATCTGATTTTATTGTTATCGCACACTCAACTATTGCTTTATTGAAATGCCATGCATAAAGTTTAAAGTTGAAAGCAAAAAGGGCAAACTTGAAACTCTAACAATTTTAGGAAAATTGATTGACATAATTACAATTGTTAAAAACAGATACTCTTTTTTCAAAGAAGCAGTTTGAAAACATGCAGAACAATTTTACCGAAAACAAACTGATAATTGTGGCTATGACAGACAAATAGCTATCAGAATTTACACCTGACAAATACACGCACACACACATTCACAAACACAGAAGATTTATCATTTAAATCATTATCTGTTGGTTGTGTACATGCAGCGTTTGATGAATGTGGAGAATTTTCTTGATTCAGATATAAAACAATTATCTCCGTGTATTTCAAACCAAACTAACTCCTTGCTTTAAACAATATTATATGTGATTCCAATTAAATCTTCTTGTTTACATTAGTGAGATTTGATATGTTTTTATGAGATACTTTTATTTAATTTTCAAAATAGCACAGCAAGTGTTCTGCTCAGTTTTTGTTTATTATGGAATATTTACATATTGGTTTCTCGATCGTTCCATTTTGTTGTGTCAACATGATACATTGATATTTCCGTTAAACGCACATTTAACAAAATATGTTCTTTCGCTCTTTTGTTGGCTATTCCTGAAAAACTATGTAAACTCTCTGTACAGTTTTTTAATGTGTATGTATAAAATGTAAAATTGTACCACTCGACAAATATTAAATATTAATGTTGAATACTTTGGACATTTCTATCAGAATTGTTTTAAATTTTAGTGTTGCTTTAAAAGAGAACATAAACATTTATTTTAAAATCCCTGAATTTCTAGAGTTTTTATCAGCTAGATTTCTAGCTGGGTCTCACTCATGTTACACACAAAACATCTGCATAACAAATGTCAAGCACGAATTCGATTATTTTAACCTGGGTCTTACACATATTATACACATATGATCTGCAGAATGAAAATTTCGAGATGCAATCAAAGAATAAGCTCTATATATAAGTTAATACATTAATTCTAAATTTCAAAAGAACAGTTCGAGTCTGTTCAAGTTATGTCATAACATACTTCATGTATTAATTCTATACACAACCTTAACATGTATTAATTCTATACATAGCATTAACATGTATTAATTTTATGCATGGATTAATTGTATACATATATTAATTTTACACATAGCATTATCATGTATGAATTTTATTGACAACATTAACGCGTATTAATTTATACATAGCATTAACATGTATTAATTTTATACATAGTATTAACAGGTATTTATTTTATTAGTTCCGGAGATAATTGAGACTATATGGTTTCGAAGTTATTTCGCAGCTCAAAACGCTAAAATTATGCCAAAAAGACACCATCGCCATTAACTCCAAAACTAAAACAGTTATTCCGGATTTAACTACACAGTCTTGTTCACGTTTATAAACTACACAAAGTGGAACATACTGTTCCACTTGTGTAGTTTATAAACGTATTAATTTTACACATAGCATTACCATGTATTAATTTTATAGACAGCATTAACATATATTAATTTATACATAGCATTAACATCTATTATTTATGCATAGCATTAACCTGAAATAATTCTATACATAGCATTAGCATGTATTAATTTTACACACAGCGTTTTCATGTATTAATTTTATAGACAGCATTAACATGTATTAATTTATACATAGCATTGACATGTATTTATTTCATACATAGCATTAACATGTATTAATTTATACATAGCATTAACATGTATTTATTTTACACATAGCATTAACATGTATTAATTTTATACATAGTATTAACATGTATTAATTTTATATATATCTTAGTATTAACATGTATTCATTTTATACACAGCATTAACATGTATTGATTTTATACA
Organism: Macrothele yani; assembly: GCA_039090855.1. Taxonomy (NCBI): domain Eukaryota; kingdom Metazoa; phylum Arthropoda; class Arachnida; order Araneae; family Macrothelidae; genus Macrothele; species Macrothele yani. The sequence goes on along the minus strand of CM077010.1, from coordinate 164,261,592 downwards.
TAGCATTCCCATGCATTAATTTTATAGACAGCATTAACATGTATTAATTTATATGTAATATTAACATGTATTTATTTTATACATAGGATTAACATGCATTAATTTTATACATGGTATTAACATGTATTCATTTTATTCATAGCATTAGCATGTGTTCATTTTGTACATAGCATTAATATGTATTCATTTTGTGCATAGCATTAACATTCATTAATTTTATGCATGTATTCATTTTATACATAGCATTAGCAAGTATTCATTTTGTACATAGCATTAATATGTATTCATTTTGTGCATAGCATTAACATTCATTAATTTTATGCATGTATTAATTTTATACATAGCATTAACATGTATTTATTGCTTACATAGCATTAACATGTATTAATTTTATACATGGCATTAACATGTATTTATTATTTACATAGCATTAACATGTATTAAATTTATAAATAGCATTAACATGCACTAATTTTATTCATAGCATTAACAGGCATTAATTTTATACATAGTATTAACATGTATTAATTTTTCCTTTAAACTTTATCCGCTTCTGGTAACCAAAAGATTATATTAAATTGACCGGGAAGTACGCGAACGCTTTCATTGGTATACATTTCGGAAATCTGAAGTGGCAACACAGGCAATGTTTAACGGTTTCGTAGTACGTACCTGGCACTCAGTGGTTGAGAAAGTACAAATATCGATGGTGCGTATTAGATGATCAGCAGCAATGGAAGAACATCGCGTTCCTTTTGAAGTTCTGTGGCTTATTTCAAAATTCAAAGATCGTCTCAATAAGTCTTCTGAGGGAAGTAGTAGTTGGAAGTGCTCTCAAGAAAACATCTGTACACAATTGGATGGAAGGATAAAGAGAAGGTAAGATACCACACAAAGATGCTGCTATATGCGGTCGGAAGTTTTCAGCTTGCAAGACAAGCGACGCACCCAGAGACCTTAGCAGTCGTATTGGGAAGTGCTAGTGAACTTTCCACACAACTGGGTTTCCCTTACAAAACGGCTTATATCTTGCTGACGGAAGACAACCGAAATGAACAAACTAGTGACGTGGATACCGTACAGAGTGGCAACAAAACAGAACGAATCTGATCTCTGATTGGAGGTTTAACGACCACCGTGAGCACCTCAGTGGGCTATCAGCAGTCGCCCGACCGTAATTTAGGGCCACTGGTTCCAGGAAAGGGAGGGAGACAGCGCCGTACGACAAACATAACATCCACGCCCCACCACGATTCGAACTCGGACCCATCTCGGAGGAATGATCAGAAGCCATCGCTTAGACCAAAGCGCCAACGGGGCTGCGTGAACGAATCTGCACGACAGGGGTCAAAGAATATTTTTGCCCATTTAGTTCCGAACTAAGCAGAATGAGAAATCATTACTAATGTACTTTGATCTAATCTCAAGCATTTTAGGATAAATTAAAGTTTTAATTCAGAAAATGTTGACTATACAAACTATAACATGCATCCCAAACATTATTTATCTACCTTCCCTGCAGAGCTCCCAGCATCTAACCTCAGAGGCTGTTTCTTTTTCACTCCGCCAGTTCACCAACACCGAAACGTAAGCACCTTGGCCAATATCTTAAAGCAGGCAACTTGACCAATATCTTAAAGCAGGCACCTTGACCAAAATCTTAAAGCAGGCACCTTGACCAATATCTTAAAGCAAGCACCTAGACCAATATCTTAAAGCAAGCACCTAGACCAATATCTTAAAGCAGGCACCTTGACCAATATCTTAAAGCAGGCGCCCTGACCAATAACTTAAAGCAAACACCTTGACCAATATCTTAAAGTAGGCACCTTGCCCAAAATCTTAAAGCAGGCACCTTGACTAATATTGTAAAGCAGGCACCTTGACCAATATCTTAAAGCATTTTGACCAATCTCTAAGAGCAGGCACCTAAACCAATATCTTAAAGCAGGCACCTTGACCAATATCTTAAAGCAGGCACTTTGATCAATATCTTAAAGCAGGTACCTTGGCCAATATCTTAGAGCAGGCACCTTGGCCAATATCTTAGAGCAGGCTCCTTGACCAATATCTTAAAACAGGCACCTTGACTAATATCTTAAAGCAGGTACCTTGACCAATATCTTAAAGTATGCACCTTGACCAATATCTCTTTCAACTGACTCCTCCTACACCCTGACACTCGTACTCCACGCCACAGCACTGAAACGTGTGAGGTTCAATATCTTAAAGTAGGCACCTTGACCAATATCTCTTTCAACTGACTCCTCCTACACCCTGGCACTCGTACTCCACGCCACAGCACTGAAACGTGTGAGGTTCAACATCTGTATGATTACCACATAAAAAATGTCATGTAAACTATTTGAGAAAATATACTAGCTTAAGCGTCACTGCTTTGGGAAAAGGAACTTCAAAGCGGTAGTTCCAGGCTAAAAAAAATAGTTTGCTCTAGTCCGAACATAAAAGCCGTAGTCCTCGGTGTTGGACCAACCGATTTTTCAACACCTGCACGGAGTAACCTTGCGCGGTATCTCCGCAGTAATGGGAAGGCCACAAGTTTCCACTACTGAGATGAAAGCTGAATGGAATTCCACACATCCAGGCGGCGACATCATTCACAGTCCTGGGTTAAACCAAGGCCATGACATTAGAGAGATGAGTTTCCCCCTTTAGTGACATCACGCGGGAACCAAAGCTTCCGGCCGTCCCGGTGGCGCAGTGGTCTACGCGATGGCCTCTGATCATTCGTCCTAAAGGGGTCCAGGTTCGAATCTCGGTGAGGCATGGATGTTGTGTTTGTCTTATGGCACTGGCTCTCTCCCTTTCCTGGAACCAGGGACCCTAAATTAGGGACGGGCGACTGCTTATAGCCCATTGAGTTGCTCACGGTGGTCGTTAAACCTCCAACAATCAATCAATCAGTCAACCAAAGCTTCCGGTTCTTTTTTTATTGGAGGTTTAACGACCACCGCGAGCAACTCACCGATTGGTTTCAACGCTGTCGTATGTGACGTCAATCACGACCCCGATGTACCTGCCCGTGTAACATGACAGTGACATCCGAAACGGAGGGAACACATTTCTATAATGTTAGGGTCTTGTGGTTTCTAGAAAGCATTGGTTAAGCAAAGGCCGTCTAGTAGACATAAGGCCATGACAGTAGAGATCGGTTCCATCTTTTAATGACATAACGCGGAAACCATGGCTTCCCATTGGTTTCTAACGTTGTCGTGTATAACGTCAGCACGACACCGAGGTATCAGACAGTGTACCATAACAGCGACATCACAAACGGAGGAAACTTGTCTCTCTAATGCATGGCCTTCTAATTTTCAGACGGTCTTGGTCAAACACGACGACCTATCGGACCGTACACCATGAGAAAGATGTCACAAACGGAGGGAACTGATCTCTCAAATCTCATGATCTTGTACTTTCTAGAAGGCTTTGGTTGAATCCGGTATATCTGCGGCCCCTTTATCCCCTGAGGAGATGTATGCGTGTAAACTTTTACAAGTCGTCGGCCTGGATGTTCGCGGGGTTACTTCTTGGAAGACATATGATGAAAACATCCTCGCCGCCCCAGTGGCGCAGTGGTCTAAGCGCTGGCTTATGGCAATTCGTCTGAGAAGGGCCAGGCTTCGAATCCCGGTGAGACATGGATGTTGTGTTTGTCTTACGGCACTGGCTCCTTCCCTTCCCTAGAGTCAATGGCCCTAATTTAGGGACGGACGACTGCTTATAGCCCATTGAGTTGCTCACGGTGGTCGTTAAACTTCCAATAATAAAAAAAGGCAAACATCATCGGAGCTGTTGAAGTCATTTCTGCAGCCCCGGTGACGCAGTGGCTTCTGACCATTCGTCAGATATAAGTCCGGGTTAGAATCCCGGTGAGTCATAGGCGTTGTGTTTGTCTTACGGCAATGGCTTTCTTCCTTCTGTGGTACCAGTAGCCCTAAATTAGAAAACAGATGACTGCTTATACAATGTATAACCAGTGTTTGGAGGCTTGATAACCACCGATTTGCTCACGGTGGTCGTCAAGCCTCCAAACAAAACGAGTCGTTTCTAGAGGAGTCCCCGCGTGGGCACTGCGACATCGTGTAAAGCGACATATCCTCGTGTATGGCATCGCACGGCCGCATAACACCCGGCGGACTGTTCGGGTGTCCATTCCACATAATATTTAGATGGAGCTCTCTCTACTGCATTGAAAGGGATGTGTACCGCCGTGGTTTTAACTCTTTTGCCTATTTGAAAAGGCGGTTGTCTGGCACTGCAACATTAAACAGGTTTTGGATCTCTGAATTGCATATTTTCCACAGACCAAATGACGCTGGCATATTTAGTGGTGATCATGTAGTAACCAGGATTTTGGAACACACACACACACACACACGCACGCACACACACACAATATGCTGCAATTAAGTAATGAGATTGTTTTTTTTTTTGAAATCCCGGTAAAACACACGGGGTGGTAAGGCATGATTTTTTGATAAGTGATCAGCTATGCGGTGACAACAGCGTTTGCGTGAAAATTGCGCAGATGATTATTTACGCTGTGCATGACGTCATTCGGTGGAAGAACATTGTCACACTCTGTCATGTAGGAGAAAGCAAGCATCCTGTTTTGTTTGAAAATCGGTAAAGCTGCATCTAAGGCATGAATGTTATACATGATGTATATGGGGCAGATTGCCTATCTCGGGCACAAATATTTTAACAATACGCAAGTTTCAAGGATGGGCAGGAAGATTTCGAAAATGACGAAAGGTCCAGAAGCCCGATTTCATTGCGTACGTTTGACTCATTAAGAAAGTTCGCGAAAGGATAAACAAAAAGATCGCTGTGTGACCTTAAGGTTTCTAGAATGTGCGCTCGGTGTTGATAAGGAGAGGATTAGTCAAATTTCAGCAAAGAATTTGAGGGGAAAAGTTTGTACTTGTTTTGTTCCGCATGCTTTGTCAGATGACCAGAAACATGCACGAGTGGAGTACAAAAGACATCTTCGAGAATGCAAAAACAATTCAAATTTTTCTCCAAAGCATTGTAGCAGGTGACTTGACATGGTATTTTCGTCATAATACTGAAACGAAGCGTCAGAATGCTGAGTGGAAATCGCCACAGTTACCCAAAGTACAGAAGATCAGATTACAGAAGTCCAAAATCAAGAAAATGCTTGTGTGCTTTTACGACAGCAAGGGAATTCTAGATCACGAGTTCTTTCCTGAAGGTAACATTCCTCAACTGTCACTGGCAGTGCCTAAGCATCCATTTAGAACGATTTTGGAAGAGGACTGTTCGTGTCAGGACTAAGAACAGAAAAGGGTAATGGTTCCTTCTTCACGATAACGCACCCGCGCACAGTAGTCAGCGTTCAGAAATTTTTGACACGAAAACAAGTATGTGTACTCAACCACTACCCTTATCTTCAGATTTTTCACCGTGGGACTACTTTCTATTCTCTGAATTAAAGCTGCCTCTAAAAGGAAATGTTTTTCAAGGCATTAAAGACATACAAAAACTGCGACATCAGCTCGTCACTCCATACCAAAAGATGACCTTTGCAAGTCCTTTTATTGGTTCGATGAGGTGACTATAAGTATCTGGGGTATATGGTACCATAATGTAAACAGCAGGTCATCCAGTCCCCGTACATTTCGGGATGGTGGTTATTTAGCGAGAAACCGCTTTTCTAAGTCGAACCACAAATGTTCGATTGGGTTCGTGTCAGGTGAATTTGGAGGCCAGGGCATTAACAGAAAGTCACCAGCATGTTCCCCGAACCACACCTTGACGATTCTGGCAGTGTGACATATATCTTGTTGGTAATGGCCATCACCAGCAGGAAACACAGTTGCCATGAATGGGTGAACTTGGTCCGCAACGATGATCAGATACCTTACAGCTGTCAGGGATTGTGCTATTGGGATAATGAGGGCTAAAATGTTCCAAGAAAACATCGCTCTACGATCTCGGAAACGGCGCCGCATCCGCATCGTCCCACGATCTCGGAAACAACATAACACCGCCGCCGTCAGCCTGTTTCCGCCCAACAATGCATCCAGGTGCCATAGCTCCCGGTTGGTATCAGCGTGTCCGCGCTCGGCCGTCTACATGATGCACCAGGAATCTTGATTCGTCAGACCAGGCCAATTTCTTTCAATCAACGACGGTCCAATCTCGATGATTTCGGACCCATTTAATGCGTTGTTGGCGATGACGTGCAGTGAGCATGGGGACCCGGCTGAGTCTTCACCTACGCGGGCTCATGTGACTAACTGTGTGCCGTTACACATTGCCCTGATCACCACTGTTGTATCTGCGGGCGATTTGTCGCACTGTGGCCCTGCGATCGCTGTGAACAATGCGCGACAGTCTCCTCTCCCCTGAGGCATCAGTGAGCTGCAAACGACACACAGCTGGACGATGTTTCATCGTTTGGCCATCTGTGCACTACTTTTGATACGTACTCACTACAGTGGCACGTGAACAATCCACAAGCCACGCCGCTTCCGAGATTGTAGTTCCGACGCGCCGTGTCATCACAATTTGTCCTTTATCAAACTCCGATAAATAGGCAGATTTTCTCATTCTGACTCCGAACACTCTGCTAACCGAAAGCCGGTCCTCGGGTTGCATATATACTGCTCTGTGAACTTCACCTGCGCCACCGTTTGGTCTCCAGGCGCGCTCATTTCTCTAGACTGGGGGTGGTCATAATGTAATGGATCATCGGTGTATATTCACGTAAGTTTTCCTGCTTTCCCATTTAAAAAAAATCAGTCTCATAATGGCTAATTGCCGCACCGTGTATTAATGATAGTAAGAGGAACTACTAATAGTTATTTCCAAATATTGTAATCATATTAAGGAATTATGGTAAGTTCAAAATGTTCACTTACTTTCCATGCGACTTAATAGCTTTCAGCAGTAAGCGAGCGCCATTTAGCATCAAGTTTTCATCAATATATTTGCCACTGCAACATCGCGTTCAGGTCATCAACGCTTTTTGCTCATCTCTAATTAGAAGTCTGTTATTGAGTCATAGATCTTTCAGTTCTTATTCGAGTGCAATCAAACGTACGTTTTAAAAAGCAAATCAGAACATCAAAGACATGTGCGTTATTGGTAAAAACTCAAATTAAAGAAAATTGCGAAACACGATAAAGATCATCATTAATTAAACTGTACATTTTAGCAAGGCTAAAGAAAATTATAACATGTCTGGGTTTCTATTCCCTTAATAAGCGAAAGATCTTTGCATTAATCTAGCGTAAAGAAAAGTATAGGCCATCAAAAAAAAAAAAATTGTGTTAATGCGCGGCTATACAGATTTTTCTTTTCTAGTGATTACTGAAAGAAATTTTCAATGGAGAATTGCAGCAAAACATATCAATGTCTCACTACAAACAATAAATAAGAGGACGCAAATTGTATTCTCTTTTCGTCAATGATTTCGTTTTTGCTAAATAAAATAAAAATTATTCAACCTTCAAGAAGATATTTACTCCTACTTTTATAGATACAAAATAATACATGTACGGAATCCCAAAATTGAAACAATGCAAACGGCTGACTTGATTGCTAGGAAGCAATGAATGACCAGGAAAACAATTACATTCTTTTAAGATGCATTTTCACGCAATAAATTGCGTGAATATGACAAATTCACGATGCAAGAACACAAAATAAACTTTTGTGTTCTTGCATCGTGAGAAGAGATCGCTCACGGCGTGAGACCACAAAATTTAATTTTTTTTTTACTGATAAAGGAACCGGGTGTTTTTCGGGTTTAACAAAGGAATAGAGCCAAACGGTTTCTGCACCAGAGTTTTCCTGAAATTACGAATAGTATGCATTGCACGGAAACATTTATTTGAAAATTTTTCCAGTAATAAAAGAAAATAGTTTAGCAAGTTAGTAAAATCATGCAATGCATTGATTATGATACGCTTTCCAACACACCAGAATTCTTTACTCAATTTATTACTCAAGTTACGAAGATAATGGCTGTGGGATAAATCGGCTGCTGTGTCCTGAACTTTGATCCTATTTCGATGATATTTAACAGAATTGGTTCCGTATACCTCCAGAACAACATACTAAAGTTTTGTCAAAATAGAAACATTTTTAATCAAGTCATTACTTAAGTTACGAGGATAATGGCTGTGGAATAAATCTCGCTCCTGTGCCCTGACCTTTCACTCCTTTTCGATGAATATAAACAGAATTGGTTCAGTATACCTCCGGAACAACATACTAAAGTTTTGTCGCAACAGAAGCATTTTAGTCAAGTTATGACGATAATGGCTGTGGGTGCTGGCCTCTGATCATTCGTCCGAACGGGGTCCGGGTTCGAATCCTGGTGAGGCATGGATGTTGTGTTTGTCTTACGGCACTGGCTCTCTCCCTTCCCTGGAACCAGTGACCCTAAATTAGGGACGGGCGACTGCTTATAGCCCATTGAGTTGCTCACGGTGGTCGTTAAACCTCCAATCAAAAAAAAAAAAAAAAAAAATGGCTGTGGAATAAATCTGGCTCCTGTGCCCTGACCTTTCACCCCATTTCTATGATATTCAACAGACCTGGTTCAGTATATTTCCGAAACAACATACTAAAGTTTAGTCGCAATCGAAGCATTTTTACGTAAGTTATGACGCATAAGGGCAATGGAATGGATCCCGCTCCAATGTCCTGACCTTTGACCCCATATCGCCCATTTTAAATAGGGTTCGTCTCGAGGTCGTCCCCTACCACATACTATAATTTCATCGAAATCGAACCATTTTTACGCGAGTTATCGTGCGGACGAACAGACAGACAGACGGTCAAATCTGGAGCACACACGCTTCTTCAACCTACGGTTGGAAAGCGTAGACAAGTTTGTAAAATCATGCAATGCCTTGATTATGATACGCTTTCCAACATACCAGAAATCATTACTCTAGTTATTACTCACGTTATGAGGATAATGGCTGTGGAATAAATCTCGCTCCTGTGCCCTGACCTTTGACTCCTTTTCGATGAATATAAACAGAATTGGTTCAGTATACATCCGGAACAACATACTAAAGTTTTGTTGCAATAGAAACATTTTTATTCAAGTTATGACGCATAAGAGCGATGGAATGGATTCCGCTCCTATATCCTGACCTTTAACCCCATTTCTTCCAATTTCAATAAGGTTTGTCCCCGGGTGGTCCCCACCACATACTAAAATTTCATCAAAATCGAACCATTTGTACGCAAGGTATGACGTATAAGGGCAATGGAATGGATCCCGCTCCTATATCCTGACCTTTGACCCCATTCCTTCCATTTTCAATAGAGTTTGACCCCAGGTCGTCTCCTACCACATACTATAATTTCATCGAAATCGAACCATTTTTACGTGAATTATCGTGCGGACGGACGGACGGACAAAGCTGGAGCATATACGCTTCTCCAACCTACGGTTGGAAAGCGTAAAAAAGGAATATAATCTATACTTTTTACTGCACAAAAGGGCCACAACCAGCAGTCTTGAATGTCTGTGAATGTAAGAAATCTTAGTTATGAGGTCGTTCGGAAAATAATGGCCGATTTTCTGAGGTGCCACATTCAACTCTCCCACAATGCTTGCAGACCAATCGCCTCGTAGCGCCATTCGTACGAGCTGAAGGGCGACTCAGATCCCACATGCACGCCATAATTGGTTGAGCTGCAGTCGTTGTTACTCGTGTGAGAGTGGTCTGTACAACATGTTCAATTTGGGTCGTAATGCGGCACAAACCTACCGCAACGTGGTCGAGGCACGAGGCGAGGAGACAACATCTGAACGTACTGTTCATCGGTGGTTTGAAAATTTTCGTTCCGGTGACACGAGCCTACAAGATGAGGAGGGCCCAGGACGACATTCAGTCATTGATAACGACGCTCTGAAGGCAAATGTGGAGACAAATCCTCACGTCACAGTCATAGAACTCCCCAAATAGTACAATGTGTTGGTGTCAACGATTTTCGAACATCTCCACCGAATTGGTAAGGTCAAGAAGCTCAATACGTGGGTCGTACATGAGCTGATGGATCATCAGAAACAACAACGGTTTGAGATGTGCGGTAACCATCTGCTTCGCAACGAAAAGGAGTCCCTGCTTGATTGTGTTCTAACTTGTGATGAAATGTGAATGCTGTACGACAACAGTAAGCGATCTGGACAGTAGCTAAACCATAATGAACCATCGAAAGAACATCCTAAACCAAGGTTGACGCCAAAGAAGGTTTTGTTGAGAGTGCGGTAAGCTGTTTACAGTGCCATACACTACAGGTTCTTGAATGGTAGTGAAAACATTACTTCAATCACATACTGTGAAAGAATTGACCGAATGCATCAGAAGTTGCGTTACAAACAGCCATATTTGGTGAACAGGAAGAGTCCTAATCTTCCTCCATGATAACGCGAGACTACACGTGTCACAAATGACGAAACTGAAACTACACGAACTGAGGTTCGAAACCTTCCCACGTCCAACCTACTCACCTGATTTGGAAATTACCGATTTCCAGCTGTTCATGAATTTTAGCAATTACCTCGAGAACAGGACCTTCAGAAACCCAGAGCAGACCGAAATTGCATTCCGGGACTTTCTTGCATCCAGGAAGCCATATTTCTTCCGGACTGGAATTGAAACACTTGTCACTCGCTGGCAGAGGTGTGTAGCTGCTTAAGGTGCTTATTTCGATAAAATAAGGTTGTGTGTTATAAGGCATGTCTCTTTCATTTCTACCCTCCAAGTCGGCCATTATTTTTCAAACGACCTGGTATTGGTATTTGAAAGACCTGCATTTTTTTGTTGTGTTCTGATCAGTGTAATGTACAGTTCTTCCAAAGGGCTTGTAAGTTTACATTTCAAGAGCCTCTTGGTAAATTACGCTAAGTGTTCTTCCATTTAAAGCCAAGATGAAGTGGTTTTCATTTTTTCTCGTTATGGAAATACCAACACAGTGTTGGTTATGGAGAGTGAATGGTTTTTTGCATGTTGAGCCCAACAGCTTTTGTTTTAGCGATTAACCCAGCACATTTTCGTTACTCATAGGAAAACCGAGACGAACAGGAAACTAGAGACGTTTTAGCTGAAATGTAAGATCAGACAGGACGATTGGAGTACGTGGAATTAAAACATGGTCAGTTGCAGCATGTATAACGTAACCCTTTTTCGTGTGCAAGATTGGTGTTACGCTATGTCTAAAACCATGACTAAGGAAATATTGAACTAAATGAGAATACGATGCAATAAGTGCACGGGATAGCTCATATTAAGGTTTTAAGGCCAGACGAAACATATATAGAAGTCAAACTTACGATAACCTTTTATTGGTCCAGCAATATTTGATGAAATCCAAAATATAGCACTGCGAGTTTTACACTTCACATACAATGCCTTAATTATCTGTCGTATAATCTATCTTAACAAAGATCGAACATCTCCACACACACACACACACACAAAGCAATTGCTGCATCGTCTTTTTATCAAACGTTCTTATTACATTCACACGTCACTCTTCCTAACCTCAAAAGTGTTGCCAACCTCATTCATGTGAGAGAGAAAGTATCACGTTAAGTTTGGAAAGTGCAAAAGAGAACAAACTCAAATTTACATAGGAAAAGGAACAAAAAATGGAAGCTAAATTAGAATGTACGCCACACATGGCCAGTCATGGTAGCTTCAATTACATTTGACACGAGTTTTTTGACAGCCAGTCGTGTTCCATTGCAAAATGTTGGAGGATCCGGAATAGGTCAAATAATTAAATAGTGAAGATGACGTGGAAGAATGCCCAAAAAAGAATACCATTGTTAATTTTGAAGAAACGAAATGAAATGGCCGACCCCGTGGCGCAGAGTTCTAAGAACTGGATTATGACTACTCCACCGACATAGGTCCAGGTTCGAATCCTGGTGAAGCATGGGATTCAGGACTGGCTATCTCTCTTCCCTGAATCAGCAGTCCTAAAACAAGAAAATTTCGTATTTCGTTAATTTTATTCCGTTAAAACATATTTGCCCCCTAAAAGGCAGCCCTAATGGCACAGTGGTCTAAGGGACGTGGTTATATCAGTCAGGATATATCAGTCCTGTCTATATCAGTCAGGATCGCTTTCCGGCCGCTCTTGTGTTTCGCAGACGACGTTTTGCCACGGGCACGGTATGTTGCTGTGACGCTAGACGCAGTAGCTCTCAACACCCTCACTACCCTAACGACTGTTGTCACGGAGGCACCACCTATCCGGCCACCAACAATTAGCCCTCTTTCGAAGTCCGTTAGGTCGCTCATTTCGTCGTCACCCTGAAAGAAATTTCAGAAACTGCTGCAACAAGAGAAAACAGGAAAGATAGTATCACTTCATAATATTTTAAAATAGCATTCTATCCAGTCTGATTCTTTCGACCGAGAATGTTATTCCTGTATATGATAAAAATGGGTTTGATCATTTGAATCCATTCTCTGGTAAAGAGGTTGATTTTAATATAATTTATTTAACTGAGGGTTTAACTACCACCGTGAGCAATTTAATGGGCTATAAACAGCAGCCCGTCCCTAATTTAGGGCCACTGGTTCCAAGGAAAGGAGACGGGTAGTGCCATAAAACAAATACAACATCCATGTCTCACCGGGATTTCAACTCGGACCCATCTTGGAGGAACAGCCAAGAGCCAGCGCCACAGGGAGGCCACGATGACAGTTTTAAAACAAACATCTATTGTGTGTGTGTGTGTGTGTGTGTGTGTGTGCGTGTGTTTCTCTTTTTCGTTTTTTAGCACGTCTTTTGTAAAAAAGATCGTGCTTTTGTTATCGGTTTGACAGTCCGCCCGTCAGTCCGCCCGTCAGTCCGTCCGTCCGTCAGTCAGTCCGCCCGTCAGTCCGTCCGTCAGTCCGTCTGTACCCACGATATCTCGGCAACTATTAGTCCGATTTGAAAAATTTTTTTTTGCATTGGGAAGCTTGAAATATGCAAATGACGATCCTTTATTTCGTTTATTTTTACGATGAACAGTTTCGCCGGTAGAGGGCGTAAATGCAGATGATGTCGAATTCAAAAAAATGTTTTATTGAACATATTTGCCTCTAAATATCCGATTGAAAAAAAAATTATATCTTTCGATTCCATTTATGTCGAAGAGTATTTTAGATCTAGTTACTTTTTCAAATTACGCATAGATGTTCCGCTAGGGGGCGTAAAATTAAATTACATTTTCCCCGATAACTCTTCTTCTAAAACTCCGATTTGAAATTTTTTTCTTCAGAGGATACATCTCCTGATGGAAAATCTTTTGCATATAATTTCAAATTTTTGGTAAAGAATACTTTGGCCACCAAGGGGCGTAATTGTTAATTTTTGCTTCTGATGTATTTGCCATAAAATACATCAGAAGATACATCATAAAATACATCATAGTTTCTCCGCCAGGAGGCGTAGATGTACATCTTATTTTTGTCAATATCTCTACTTCTGGGACTCCGATTTGAACAATTCCTTCTTTGTTGGATAGTGTTTTCCGTGTGACATGTTTTTCATATAATTTCAAAATTTTCAAGTAATTCATAGACTTTTCGCTAGGGTGCGTAGCGGTAAATTGCGTTTCCCCTATATCTCTGCTTCTAAATCTCCGATTTGAAAAATTCTTTCTGCACCGGATACAGCTCTTGATGGGAAATCGTTTGCACATAATTTCTAACTTTTGTAAAAAAATAGTTTGGCCACCAGGGTGCGTAAATCTTAATTTCCGCTTCTGTGTATTTGCAGCAAAATATGAGCTTCTAAATTCTCGATTGAAAAAAACGTCGTTTGTTGACCGATACTACTCATGTCGACAAACCTTTTAGGAAAATTTTCTTCTTAAAAAAGTGCATGGTTTCTACGCCAGGGGCGTAGATGTACATCTTATTTTTGTCAATATCTCTACTTCTAGGAGTCCGATTTGAAAAATTCCTTCTTTGTTGGATAATGTTTTCCGTGTGACATGTTTTTCATATAATTTCAAAATTTTCAAGTAATTCATAGCCTTCCCGCTAGGGTGCGTAGCGGTAAATTGTGTTTCCCCTATATCTCTGCTTCTAAATCTCCGATTTGAAAAATTCTTTCTGCACCGGATACAGCTCTTGATGGGAAATCGTTTGCACATAATTTCTAACTTTTGTAAAAAAATAGTTTGGCCACCAGGGTGCGTAAATCTTAATTTCCGCTTCTGTGTATTTGCAGCAAAATATGAGCTTCTAAATTCTCGATTGAAAAAAACGTCGTTTGTTGACCGATACTACTCATGTCGACAAACCTTTTAGGAAAATTTTCTTCTTAAAAAAGTGCATGGTTTCTACGCCAGGGGCGTAGATGTACATCTTATTTTTGTCAATATCTCTACTTCTAGGAGTCCGATTTGAAAAATTCCTTCTTTGTTGGATAGTGTTTTCCGTGTGACATGTTTTTCATATAATTTCAAAATTTTCAAGTAATTCATAGCCTTCCCGCTAGGGTGCGTAGCGGTAAATTGTGTTTCCCCTATATCTCTGCTTCTAAATCTCCGATTTGAAAAATTCTTTCTGCACCGGATACAGCTCCTGATGGGAAATCGTTTGCACATAATTTCTAATTTTTGTAAAAAAATAGTTTGGCCACCAGGGGGCGTAAATCCTAATTTCCGCTTCTGTTGTATTTGCAACAAAATATGAGCTTCTAAATTCTCGTTTGAAAAAAACTTCGTTTGCTGACCGATACTACTCATGCCGACAAACCTTTTAGGAAAATTTTCTTCTTGAAATAATGCCTGGTTTCTACGCCAGGGGGCGCAGATGTATATCTTATTTTTGTCAATATCTCTACTTCTAAGAGTACGATTTGAAAAATTCCTTCTTTGTTGGATAGTGTTTCCGATGCAAAATGTTTTTCCTATAAATTCAAAATTTTCAAGTAAATCATACACTTTCCGCTAGGGGTCACAAAGGTAAATTGCGTTTTCTGCGGTATTTGTGCTCCTAAAGCTCTGATTTGAAAAATTCTTCCTGTATCGCATACAAGACCGGATGGAAAATATTTTTCACATAATTTCTAATGTTTGGTAAAAAAATGTTTAGCCACCAGGGGATATATCTGTTAATTTCTGCTTCTGAAGTATTTGTTGTAAAATCTGGGCTCCTGAAAACTTGACTAATTTTTTTTTTCTTCGACCGATACCGCTTATACGGATAAACCTTTTGAGAATACTTTCTTCCTGAAATAATGCATGGTTTTCCCACCAGGGGACGTAAAGTCACGTCTTATTTTTGTCGATATCTCTGATTCTAAGAGTTCGTAAGCTCACGATTCCGTTTACAGCAATATCTGAGGGATTAAAAACCCGATTGAAAATCTTCTTTCTTCCGTCAGATACTATTGTTTTGCATACCGGTTCCATTGACTTTGAATAGCTTTGATAAATTTAATTTGCGTCAGAACGGATTCAAAAGACGTGCTTATTACACCCGAAAATTCGGTGTCATCTTTCTTCTTTTTTTTTTTTTTTTTTTTTTTTGATTGGGTGATTAACGACCACCGTGAGCAATTCAATGAGATGTAAGAGTAGCCTTTCCCTAATTTAGGGTCACTGGTTGCAGGGAAGCGAGAAAGACAGTACCTAAAGACAAATTAAGATAAACACAACATCCACGACTCACGGGGATTTGAACCCAGACTCATCTCGGATGAATGGTCAAGAACCAGCGCTTAGACAACTGCGTAACCGGGGAGGCAACGATGATCGCTTTAAAATTAACATCTACTCTGTGTCTGCGTTTTTTATTGGGGGTTTATTTGACCTGGTGGTACAGATACAGTGACAGGATAAACAGACATAGTTTTACAGTATTGTCAGGCAGACATAGACTGTATGTTCATTTTAGATCAACAATGTACATATAGAACATGGCATAGAGTATGCCAAACGATCAAGTACACAGAGAGAGCCAGTGCTGATCAAGTAACACATAGACATAGCGAACATAATATGCAATATGCTAAATGATCAAGTAAGACATTGATAGCCCGTTCCGAAAGACAAACGCAAACATCCATGTCTTACCAGGGATTCGAACCCAGACCCTCCCTGGGCGAATGATCACAAGCCATCGCTTAAACCACTGCTACACCGGGGAGGCAAATGATGGTCCTTTTAGAACTAAAATCTAGTGTGATTTTATTTTGTTTTGTTTGTGAGAAATAAGAAATAGTCTGTCCCTAATTTTGGGCCACTGGTTGCAGGAAACGGAGAGGACTAGTGCCGGAATACAAACATAAATTCCGGGCTTCGCCGAGATTCGAACGTGGGCCCATCTTGGAAAAATTATCAGGAGCCGGCGCTTAGACCACTGCGCCACCGGGCGTTACTATGCTTTAAAAGACAAACAAATTGTATAATTTGGGATTGTATTCAAATCTAGGGTAATGCACCCAGGTTATGTTTCGGGTCTGTTTTCTCCCTTCCCTGGAACCAATTGCTCCAAATTAAGAGCTAGAGTCTCTTCCTGGCCGTGAATGTTCACAGAATGAATGCTCGTCCAAATTATTTACACCCAAAATGAAATTACCTTTTTGCAAAATGGTGCACATTGTTTCATTACTGTTCATTGTACCGGTTTCTTACATAATAAGCACACCGGACAAAAATTAGTTAACCCTAACCGAAATGACAGTAGGAAATTACCGATTGCAGTGTGTGCGCCGTCACAGCATTGTTGGGAGATAAATAGCACTGATGTGGTCTACAGGATCTTTTTTGTCTCGTGCAGTGGTGAAGAGCAACGTGTGTGTTGAATTTAGTCTGCGATATGGGTCGTAAGACAGACATGACTGAGTAGTAAAAAGGAGCCATCGTCTTTGGCCGTGCCCACGGACACAAAGTGATTGATGCCACCCAATTTGTTGGTGTGTCGAAGCGTATTGTCCAGTGGGTCTACAAACAGTGATGTAGTTCGCATTTAACTGTAAAACAGCGAAGTAACTCTGGCCGGAAAACGATTCTCACCAACAGGGACCGCTGCCATGTTTCACGCCTGGTAACTGCACATCGGTTTTGAGCCAGGCAACAATTGCTCCAAATAGTCAATGAAAGTCCACTCCAACCAATTTACGAAACGACATTGCGACAAAAACTGCATGCGATGGACATCTGGAGCAGAGTATCACGGAAGAGGCCTCTTTTAACAGCAAGTCACAAAGTCGCAAGTTATCAAGGGGCTTAGAGTCCTCAAAACTTTACTGTGGAGGATTTGAAAAGAGTAATTTGGTCTGATGAGTCACGTTTTTGTTTGTACTCCAATGATGGGAGGCGACGAGTGCACCACAGGCCCAATGAAGCCTTTAATCCCGATTGCGTGGAAGGTGTTCAAGCTGGATGAGGTTCTGGGATGTTTTGGGGATGTTTTTTGTACCCCGAAATGAACCTTCTCGCTGCAGGGACGATGAATTTGAACCAGCATGCGTACCTCCACATTCTGAATGACGAAGTGTTGCCCTTTGCCCAACATCTCCAGGAGCAGCATTACATTGCCACTCCTGTCTTCCAAGACGACAATTGCCGTGTGCACAGAGCTAAAACTGTGGCACGACGAACAATCAGCAGCACTATTTCACCTCGACCGTCCAGCCAAATCCCCAGATTTAAATCCTACAGAAAATATGTGGGATCATTCGGAACAAAAGGTGAAACGCAGGAATAGATATCCACGTACTCTGGCGGAACTTCGGGACCAATCGACGCACGAGTGGCTGCAAATCGATGTTCAATACATCCACAACCTCGTGGAGTCTCTACCACACCGGATTCATGCTGATCATTTGTAACAGAAGGTGAAACGCCGGAATTGACACCCACGTACTCTGGCGGAACTTCGGGACCAATCGACGCACGAGTGGCTGCAAATCGATGTTCAATACATCCACAACCTCGTGGAGTCTCTACCACACCGGATTCATGCTGATCATTTGTAACAGAAGGTGAAACGCCGGAATAGACACCCACGTACTCTGGCGGAACTTCGGGACCAATTGACGCACGAGTGGCTGCAAATCGATGTTCAATACATCCACAACCTCGTGGAGTCTCTACCACACCGGATTCATGCTGATCATTTGTAACAGAAGGTGAAACGCCGGAATAGACACCCACGTACTCTGGCGGAACTTCGGGACCAATTGACGCACGAGTGGCTGCAAATCGATGTTCAATACATCCACAACCTCGTGGAGTCTCTACCACACCGGATTCATGCTGATCATTTGTAACAGAAGGTGAAACGCCGGAATAGACACCCACGTACTCTGGCGGAACTTCGGGACCATTTGACGCACGAGTAGCTGCAAATCGATGTTCAATACATCCACAACCTCGTGGAGTCTCTACCACACCGGATTCATGGTCTTATCAAGGCAAGAGGCGCCGTTACCCGTTATCAGATAAGCTCTGCTAGGCGGTGACTAATTTTTTGTCCGGTGTGCTTAATTTGTTACCAGTTGAGGACGGGCGGAAATTAATGAAGTGAACTGACAAAAGGGTAGGAAGAAGAATCTGCTATGCTGAATTATTTTATCAACACAAAGTTTTCGCGAAAGTCGTCATTCTGTGATGACCCACACACACTTCTATAGAATTTAAAGGAAAGCTGAAATTATTTATTTCTTCACACACGCACACTGATTGACTTCTCTGGTATCGTTTGCTTCGTGATCTGGTTTAAGGCGCTTAAACCAGATCACGAAGATAGTGCCCTTTAACTTTATTGATGATTATTTAGGGATGTTATGATGATTTATTTTTGAGGGATGTTATAAGTGTCCCCTCGATTAACATTGAGGCATGCCAGAAGATGACGTGAAAGCGCGGGATCAGTGTTGCATTTGGTGCAAGTAGTATAGGTTATGTAATCATCAACGAACATCAAAGTTTTTAAAGGACCAAACCTAAGTCTTGAAAGGAGGGAGAAGTTGGAGCAAAGTTGGTGGGTGTTAGGTAGTTTTACCAGGCATCTATGCAAAGTAAATATGAATATACCATTCACTTTTTGTCATCATACGACGTTTACTCCTAGAGATATTTAATGACCATATCGTTTCAGTATCCATGCAAAACTTGCATCACGATTGGGGTAAATTCTTAAGGTGCCCTCTCACTCTGACCGTGTTTATTTCTTATACGTTCACTTCGTCCGCTGATCAATTCGTTCACTTCTCACTTAGTTCACAGCTGATTTCATCTATCGTTCACTTCTTCCACTGCTCATATTTTCTATCGTTCACTTCTTCCACTGCTCACATTTTCTACCGTTTACTTCGTTCGGTTCATTTCATCCACTGCTCACTTTGTCGGCTGTTCACTTCATCCGCTGTTCACTTCGTCCAATGTTCATTTCGTTCGCTGTCTTCTTCGTCTACCCTTCACTTCATCCAGTTCGTTTCATCCATCGTTCACTATGTCTACCGTTCACTTCGTGCGCTATTAATTTTGTTCAGTTCATTTCGACCGATGTTCACTTCATTGGCTGCTTACTTCATCCTGTTCATTTTGCCCACTGTTTACTTCAACTACATTCATTTCATCCTGAGAATGCTTAACATTCGTACTACTAGCAACTAGGCAAGAAAAAAGGGTTAAAGATCATATTTCAAAACAAATTTTCGGCATCCATCCCACAATCACGCATTTATTTATTTCATTTTCTTTTCACCAAATTGTCTCTCCATCCCTCTATCCGTCAGGCATTCCAAACACTCTTACGTTACGTACCTAGCAGAACGTCTGATTTAAAAAAAGAAATAGTTCCCGTCATTTTAATAAATCTTCTTTTTTATTAGTTTCATTTTTCTTCTTCTCTCACAACTATCTATCGCTCCGTCTATCGGTCCTTCTTACCAACACTCTTAGCCACCACACAAAACGTCCGATTTTAAAATAAATTTCTGTAATTTCCAAACCTCAGTCATTCACTTATTTATTTAATTTTCTTTTCATTGAACTATTTCTCCCTCTGTCTGTCTGTCTGTCCGACCTTGTCAACGCCAGTTGGTAGACCAGACGGAACGTTCAAACTTAAAACCAAATGTTTTTCATCCGTACTCTCAATCATCCTATTGTCCAATCACTTCATTTGCCCTTCCTACAAAAACAGGACAGACAAAATACAGCTACCACACAAAAAAATCCGATTTTAAAATTTATTTTTTTCACCCCCATCCTCGATCACTTTTTTTTTATTTTATTTACATAGAGATGTGTCGCTCTCCGTCTGCCCCCCCCCACCCCACCCCGACTAAATACGCGTGTTCGTCGCAGAAAATTATTTCGCTCTACTGAACACCCTTGCCTGAAAAAACACTTTCATTAAACTGGGCAAAGCCGCCCCGATGGCGCAGTTGTCTAAGTGATGACTTCTGATCATTCGTCCGAGATAGGTCTGGGTTCGAATCCTTATGAGGCATGGATGTTGTGTTTGTCTTACGGCACAGGCCCTCTCCCTTCCCTGGAACCAGTGGCCCTAAATTAGGGACGGGCGATTATATAGCCCACTGAGTTGCTCACGACGGTTAATAAAGCTCCAATAAAAAAATAAAAAAAAACTGGGCTAGAAGCCCAGAAAGGGCCGTAACTATACTTTGGTTTTGTAGGGGGGCAGTAAATATATTTCACAGCAAAAATGCAATCTATGTATATATCACAGCCGTAACTAAACTTTTGTTTTGGGGTTTTAAAAAAACTATTCCACAGTAAAAATCTATCAAATCACTTAACAAAAAATAAACTATTTAGTTCTTAGTATATTAGTAATAGTTAGCGAATAACAACACATGAACTTACTCAGTATTAACAGAAAAACCAACTGAACAATATGAGACAGAGATCACATGAAAACAACACGATTTCACAGGAGACAGGATGAAAGCAAGTACAGTATGAGAAATAAAAATTGTAAAAAAATTTGAAATCTCCGTCAGAAAGTGGATTTTTAAAATTCCGATAACGACAGATGAATCCAACATACCAAGGGAATTTTGACGTTGAACTGGCCGTTTAATACTTGCTGTCATCAAAGTCGCTTGGCATGGTGGCTTTATCTGTCGTTATCGGAAGTTTTAAAATGCACTTCCTGACGGAGATTTCAAATTTTTTATAAATTTCATTTTTAAACGTTTTTATAATAAAATTGATAGATAGGAACTATCTATTAAAATGGTTTAAAAAATATCATAAAAAAGTTTGAAATCTCCGTCAGGAAGTGGATTTTTAAAATTCCGATAAAGATAGATGAAGCTACCATAATAAGGGACTGTGACGTTGAATTGGTCGTCTAATTTTTGCTAACATAGCAAAAATGGTAATTTTTGTGCACTTCTGAGGTTCCTAGTTTCTTCTGGGGATTATGTGCTTATACAAAGCATCACAAATTAGGCGCAGCAAAGGCGCAATATACCAGTCCTTTATTTCAAAACCAACTTATCAACATTTGCGGAAACATTATTCAGGATACAACAGTAAAACAAGAAAGATGACACCGAATTTTCGGGTGTAATAAGCACGTCTTTTGAATCCGTTCTGATGCAAATTTAATTTATCAAAGCTATTCAAAGTCAATGGAACCGGTATGCAAAACAATAGTATCTGACGGAAGAAACAAGTTTTTCAATCGGGTCTTTAATCCCTCAGAAATTGCTGTAAACGGAATCGTGAGCTTACGAACTCTTAGAAACAGAGTTATCGACAAAAATTAGATGTGACTTTACGTCCCTTGGTGGGAAAACCATGCATTATTTTAGGAAGAAAGTATTTACAAAAGGTTTATCCATATGAGCGGTATCGGTCCAAGAAAAAAATTTTAGTCGAGTTTTCAGGAGCCCAGATTTTGCTACAAATACATCAGAACTAGAAATTAACACTTATGATCCCTGGTGGCCAAACCATTCTTTACCAAACATTAGAAATTTCGTAAAAAATATTTTCCATCAGGTCTTGTATGCGATACAGGAAGAATTTTTCAAATCGGAGTTTTAGGAGCAGAAAACGCAATTTACCATTGTGCGCCCTAGCGGAAAGTCTATGATTTACTTGAAAATTTTGAATTTATAGGAAAAACATTTCGCATCGGAAACACTATCCAACAAAGAAGGAATTTTACAAATAGGACTTTTAGAAGTAGAGATATTGACAAAAATAAGATATGTATCTACGCCCCTGGCGTAGAAACCATGCATTATTTCAAGAAGAAAATGTTCCTAAAGTGTTTGTCGACATGAGTAGTATCGGTCCACAAAAGACTTTTTTTCAATCGAGGTTTTAGAATCTCATATTTTGCTGCAAATACATCAGAAGCGGATATTAAGACTTACGCCACCTGGTGATCAAACATTTTTTTACAAAAATTTGAAATTACGTGCAAACTATTTCCCATCAGGAGCTCTATCCGGTGCAGAAAGAATTTTTCAGATCGGAGATTTAGAAGCAGAGATATAGAGGGAAACGCAATTTACCTCTACGCCCCCTAGCGGAAAGTCTATGAATTACTTGAAAATTTTGAATTTATAGGAAAAACATGTCACACTAGAAACACTATCTAACAAAGAAGGAATTTTTCAAATCGGACTCTTAGAAGTCGATATATTGTAAAAATATGATATACATCTACGCCCCTGGCGTAGGAACCGTGCACTATTTTAAAAAGAAAATGTTTCTAAAAGGTTTGTCGACATGAGTAGTATCGGTCTACAAACGACGTTATTTTCAATCCAGAATTTAGAAGCTCATATTTTGCTGCAAATACATCAGAAGCGGAAATTAAGGCTAACGCCCCCTGGTGGCCAAACCATTTTTTACAAAAATTAGAAATTATGTGCAAACGATTTCCCATTAGGAGCTGTGTCCGGTGAAGAAAGAATTTTTGAGATCGGAGATTTAGAAGCAGAGATATAGGGGAAAACGCAATTTTCCTTTACGCCCCCTAGCGAAAACTCTATGAATTACTTGAAAATTTTGGAATTATATTAAAAACATGTCACACGTAAAGCACTATCCAACAAAGAAAGAATTTTTCAAATCGGACTCCTAGAAGTCGAGATATTGACAAAAATAAGATTTACTTCTACGCCCCCTGGCGGAGAAACTGTGGAATATTTTCGGAAGAAAATATTCCAAAAAGGTTTATCGATGTGAGTGGCATCAGTCCACGAAAGAATTTTTTCAATCGATATTTTAGAAGCTCAGATTTTATGGCAAATACATCAGAAGCAAAAATTAACACTTACGCCCCCTGGTGGCCAAAGTATTCTTTACCAAAAATTCGAAATTATTTGCAAAAGATTGTGCATCAAGAGATGTACCCGCTGAAAAAAAATGTTTGAAATCGGAGTTTTAGAACAAGAGTTATCGGAAAAAATGCAATTTACTTTTACGCCCCCTAGCGGAAAATCTATGCGTAATTTGAAAAAGAAACTATATCTAAAATACTCTTTGACATAAATGGAATCGAAAGATAAAAAGTTTTTTTCAATCGGATGTTTAGAAGCAAATATGTGGAATAAAACGTATTTTTGAATTCGACATCATCTGCATTTACGCCCTCTAGCGGCGAAATTGTACATCGTAACAAAACCCCAAATAAAGGATCATCATTCGCATATTTTAAGCTTTCGAATGCAAAAAGAATTTTTCAAATCGGTCTAATAGTTGCAGAGATACCATTAGTACAGACGGACGGACGGACTGACGGACGGACGGTGGACGGACGGACAAACCGATAACATAAGCACGATCTTTTTTTACAAAAGACGTGCTAATAAGTGAATGCTGTAAAATCTTTCACCGTGATGGCGGACGAAACGACGGACATTTCGCAGATCGCACAAGTATATCAATATAGCCTACCTACGAGATGCCATGACTTGCTGCGCTCTCACATTTCTAAACACAACCCCAACCCAATCTGGCATCTTGATGTTATAAAGAAACGATCTCAAAAATACCTGATAATAAAACAATTTCCGATTAATGAAGTGCCAGACATATAGTTTCCTGTACTTTTATAAATTTGTTACTGCTCACTAGTGGGTATAGTAAGATAAAACTGGCCTTCTGAAGTAAGGTTTATCAAAGGAAATAACAAACATAATTTGTAAAAAAAAATGAGAAGAAGATAATGGCGACTCTTGTTGATCTAATAACTTTACGATAAACAAGCAAAATAAAAGTTTCCCAAAAAAATTGGGGGGAGGTTGGACCCTAAAAAATGGTCCAGAAGGCATTTTGGGCGCAGTGATATCTTCCTTTGAGATAAAATTGATAATCATATGAAGTGCAATAAATGTGTTGAATTGAAGAGGAAAATTTTAGTTATTATGATACTTACCATCGCACTACACTAAAGAGTTGAACGGCACTTCAAAATTCAGATCCTCGTTTTACTACAAAAAACATTTAAAGTCCTTATATTTTAATCAAAGAACTTGAAGAAAACAAATTGAATGTAAGCATGCCCCCTAACCATTTTAACACGTCTTTCGGGGGAAAAGTGCGTGCTTGTGGTATTATTTTGTCCGTCCGTCGGTGGACATCATAGCTCTGTAAGTATTAGTGGGATTTTAAAAATTCTTTTTGCATTGGAAAACTTGAAATGAGAGAACGACCATCTTTACTATCCTGTTTCCTTACGATGCATCACTTCGCCGTTAGAGAGCGCAAATGAAGATGTTATCAAATTCAAAATATATTTTCTTCCATATAACAGCTTCCAAATACCCGATTGAAAAAAAAAATCATTTCTTCTATTCTGTGCCATTTTTTTCAAATATTTCTGATTTTTTGTAAATAATGGGTTGTCCACTAGGTGTAAGTGTATATTTCCGCTTTTGGTGTATTTGCAGCAATATCTGCACTTCTGAAAACATGGTTTATTTTTATTTTTTTTAATGTTTTAAAGAAACAATAAACTACGATTCCAACTGAATAAACTACTATTCCAACTAATTTATTCCTTAAATTTTTCAGTCAGATGCTACTAACTACCACAGCATTTTTGCTCATTTCGTGCTAAAAATGATGAACAATTTCTCCGATAGGGACGTTAACGTTTAATGTGTTTTTGTCGATGTCTCTGCTTCTAAAAGTCCCATTTATAAAATATAAAACTCTTTTAAAACCTGATACCATTTGCCTTTGTGGAACAGTTTGTCTGCAGTCATTGTTTTCGTGGTTAAGAGTTCCGGCGTTAGGTGGTGTTAGTGGGTGTTTCTGTTTGCAGTTGCATCTCCGCTTCAAAAGCTCCCATTCAAAAACCTCTTCTTTTCTGCAGAATGCTATTCGCTACGGCAAAGATGAGAAACATTATCCTCTTTAAATAATGCCCAGTTTCTCGCTAAAGGGCGCAAATATAGAAGCCTCTTTCTCATTCTATCTGCTTCCAGGAGACGCGTTTCAAAGATTCTATTTCCTTTCCATATCTTTTGCTATGAAGAATATTTTCCGCATATTTTGGACTTTTCCATTATTCAAAATTCTTACGTCGCACTCGTGGTGTAGTGGTCTTAGCGCTGGCTTATGACCATTTGTCTGAGATGAGTCCGGGTTTGAATCCCAGTGAGGCATGGATGCTGTATTTGTCTTGTGGTACTGGCTATCTCCCTTTCCGGGAGCCTAAACTTAGGAAAGGGCGACTGCTTATATAGCCCATGGAGTTTCTCACGCGGTGGTCGCTAATCCCTGAAACAAAAATAAATTCTTCCGCTAAGAGGCGTAAAGTTGTATCATGCTTCTTTCTACATCTGTTCTTCTAACGGTGCGATTTGAAAATACCTTTGCCTCTGATATTTTCCTTTAGCTATGAGAAACTTTTTATGCACAATTTGTTGAATTTTGTAACATACCTTTCAGCCAGAAGTGAGACAATGCAGCCATTTCTAATTCTAGATGTTCCATTGCTTGTAGAAACCCGGTTGGTTTTATTTATTTTTTTACAAAGGCCGTTTCATAAAAACTGAGAGTAATTTTTTTTTCGGGAGGGGGGAGTGGCAACTGTGCGAAGGGAAAAAATAACCACGCAAACGACTAATTGAATTAAGGAAGTATCTGTGGCAACAGTTATTAGCCGTGGCAGACGATTCTGGTTTTGTTTTTGCGCAGTTGTTTATGGTACGTCTGCATTTCGCCATACAGCAATTTTTATTTTATTTTTTTATTTTTTGGTTGGAGGTTTAACGACCACCGTGAGCAACTCAATAGGCTAAAAGCAGTTGCCCGTCCCTAATTTAGGGTCACTGGCTCCAGGGAAGGGAGAGAGCCAGTGCCGTAAGACAAACACAACATCCATGCCTCACCGGGATTCGAACCCGGACCCCTTCGGACGAGTGATCAGAGGCCATCGCTCAGACCACTGCGCCAACTGGGCGGCCATACAGCTATGGAGGTGAGTGATTCAGAGTTAGGAAGTGAAATGCGTTGTACGATAAAATTTTACTATCGTTTGGGTAAAACGGCTCCAGAAACAATTGATTTAATGAAGAAAGCTTACAAAGATAAATGTTTGGGTGAGTCAACGATTTTTAGATGGCATCATGATTTCGAAAAAGGGCGTTTGACAGCAGAACTAGCTCCTAGGCCTAGTGAACCTAAAAGTGTTGTTACAGAGAGTACTGTTAACACTGTTTGGGCAATTCCGCAAGAAGATCGACGAATGACGTGTGAAGACATAACGGCGTCGACAAATATTCCAAAAGCGTCTGCATTCCGCATTCTACGTGACAAATTACTGCTGCATCGTGTGTTCCAGATGGATACCGCCTGACGAGAAAACAATTGTAGACCAGAGTTCAAAACAAATGACTGCAAAGGGTCCAAACTTTCCAAACCCAGTAATAACTGCCGACGAAACATGGGTCCACTATTTCGACCCCCTCACGAAGCTCGCAACAAGTGTCTGGAAACACAGGCTCGCCTCCTCCGAAAAACGTCCGTCAAACCAAATCAGCTGGTAAGGTGATGATGATAATTTTCTTTGATCTTAAAATGTAAGTCTACTAGCATGTCGTTCCTCCACAAATTACTGCCAATACTGAGTATTACATTTCAGTCTTGGAGCGTCTTCAACGACACATATCGATTAAGCGACCGGAACTGGTGAACAAGTGGACCCTGCACCATAATAATGCCCGCCCACATGTGGCTGCTTGTGTTCAACAGTTTCTTACGAAATGCAGTATTGATATCATGCCACAGCCTGCCTACAGTCCTGACCTCGCCCCGTGTGATTTCTGGTTGTTTCCAACAATGAAGGAGAAGTTCCGTGGCGCAACATTCAACACAGATGCTGACGTTAGGCAAGCTTTACAGGGGTCACTAACGCAGCTTCCACAAAATACTTTCGCCACATGCGGACTGAATGATGGGATGTTGCATATCATCCGAGGGAAGATACTTTGAGAAAGAATAACATATATTTTGCTTTACCTCTATTTCTTCATTTTGTGTGATTTTACTCTCAGTTTTTGTGGAACGGCAGTTTTTCATACATACATTGATTCTGAATAACTTTGAAATATTTTTTCGTGACGGAAGATATTTAAAAGTCGTGCTCACTACAACCGAAAGTTCGGTGGCATCTTTCATGTTTTCCCGCTTAGCAGCAAAACGTTCATCAAAGCAAACTTTTTATACTGTATTCCATCCAATCTGAGGACGAAATAAGGATGGATAAACTCAACAAAAAATGAAGTTGTCGTGAACGGAAACAGCACTGACAAAGTGATCTGTCACCGATTTTGTGATTCCACTTAATGCACGTAAATCCCAAGACTTCAATGACCAAGCTGAGATTTTTTG
The DNA here is from genome assembly GCA_039090855.1 of Macrothele yani. Classification (NCBI taxonomy): domain Eukaryota; kingdom Metazoa; phylum Arthropoda; class Arachnida; order Araneae; family Macrothelidae; genus Macrothele; species Macrothele yani. The sequence continues at coordinate 164,233,718 of CM077010.1, read as the reverse complement.
AATGAACAGTTAACTTTTACGCTAATACTTAGTTGCATAACATAAATATCATAACACACTGATAACATTCTATTACCTTAACTTTCGCCAATTCATATCGTCCTTTCTGTAACTTTATGCCGAAAATTCGTCTGATTTTTATATCAAAACGAATCGCTTCGTATTTCACATGAATGCCTTACAAGCAAAAAATATGGCAAGTTATAGGATCACCATACAAAGATACTCTGAAAATAAAATAGTTCCGACAGAATTTGCCGTTCCTTAGATTTAATACTGTGACGCTAATTAATACAACATTCAACTCTGAAAACAAAAAGTCACAAAACGAAGTACAAAAAAATTCAAATAGTTTTAGAGCTTCATTAAAATCCGTTAATTAATACACCGGCAAAAGCAAAAAGATCAAATGTTTATCTCAGTTAAATTAAAACATATAAATGAAATGAGATCCCAACGTATTCTAACGCAGATTGAGAAACAGAAGGGAAAAAATAATTTAGGACTGAAAAGTTAATTAGATCATAAATGTGCTTTGTCTTAAAAAGTCAGAAAACAGCATGTAGGGGCTCACAACAAAAGGATTGTCTTTCATTTCATGAAGAAAAGCAGAAATTTTGATTGTCGTAGCGACTGCTAACTTTAAAGAAACATTAAGTATAAGCCGTCGGTAGATAAATCTTCATTACTACATTTTTTTTAAGCCTTTCCGAGGTAGGTGAAATCATTGGACTTCCATGCATTACTTTGAAGCAAAAATATTCTTATCTTTGTTTAAAGACAATGCGAAACATTTTAATATTTAGCAAGTATCGGCTCGAAAATGATATGCTTATTTTCCGACAAAATGTTTTAATGATGCATATGAAAATTCCACTGCAAAAGTTCAACTATTAGAAGACATAGCACCTATAAAAATTGGAAACAGAATGAGACAAAGTGACACCATATCGCACAAGCTCTTCAATGTCACATCGCAGAAAGTTTTTCAATCATTTAGCTAGGAAAACGGAGGAATAAATGTTAATGGAGGTTACAATAAATAATGGAACTTACATCTTAGTATTATACAACTTGAAATATTTATTCCGTATGGTGTAACAATTTATAAACATACAACGACTAAGTGCCGAGCTTTCACACTCCGAACGGGAGGCTTTCTCAAGGCCAGTGAACACAAGAATATTTTCGAGAACAACGATAATTTAAAGTTTTGGAGCGCGCATCTGCTACGTGTCTAGGTGATATTGCGTCTCGCGAGCTACCTTTCAGACATTCTCTCTCCTTTTCCCCTTAATGTCCTATTTCAGTAGAATCTTCCACGCAGCCGAGAGTTGGACGGAAGGGCTCTCGTTGCAAGGGTTGGGGAGCATGAATATTTCTACGCTTTCTCTAGTCAGTGTTTCTCTGTAGTCAGTGTAACAAACGATCCTCTTCATGTTTTTCCACTTCGGTATGGCGTCATATTGGGCTACTTCTTTGCAAAGCGCTGAAGTATTCTGCTTATAAAGTCCTCCGTCGATCATACATCGGAATGACCAAAAGATCCCTGACAATTAGGGGAAAAGAACACATAAGGGACATTAAAGCAGGAAAAGCACAAACAGCGCTTTGCAAAGAAGTAGCCCAATATGACGCCGAACCGAAGTGGAAAAACATGAAGAGGATCGTTCGGTATACTGACTACAGAGGAACACTGACTAGAGAAAGCGTCGAAATATTCATGCACCCCAACCCTTGCAACGAGAGCCCTTCCTCGAACTCTCGGCTGCGTGGAAGATTCTACTGAAATAGGACATTAAGGGGAAAAGGAGAGATAATGTCTGAAAGGTAGGTTGCAAGACGCAATATCACCTAGACACGTAGTAGATACGCGCTCCAAAATTTCAAATTATCGTTGTTCTTGAAAATATTCCTGTGTTCACTGGCCTTGAGAAAGCCTCCCGTTCGGAGTGTGAAAGCTCGGCACTTAGTCGTTGTATGTTTTACAAATTGTTACACCATTCAATATGGAATAAATATTACAAGTTGTAAATGGAGGTTATTTAACTCACTTTCGTGTTGCTGATGACGTAGGCATTTTTGGAGCTACCTCTTCAGAGCATTACCCAGAAACTTTCTCACAAGAGTAAAGAAGTGGAATTACACCGATGAGCCCTTACATTATGACCACTCCCAGCCTAGAGAAATGAGCGCGCCTGGAGACCAAACGGTGGTGTAAGTGAAGTTCACAGAGCAGTATATATGCAACCCGGGGACCGGCTTTCGGTTAGTAGAGTGTTCGGAGTCAGAATGGGAAAAGCTGCCGATTTATCGGAGTTTGATAAAGGACAAACTGTAATGGCAGATCGCCTTGGAACTACGATCTCGGAAAGGGCGCGGCATGTGGGTTGTTCACGTGCCGCTGTAGTGAGTACGTATCAAAAGTGGTGCACAGGTGGCCCAACGACGAACCGTCGTCCAGCTGTGTGTCATCCGTAGCTCATTGATGCCAGAGGGGAGCGGAGACTGTCGCGCATTGTTCACAGCGACCGCAGGGCCACAGAGAGACAAATTGCTCGCAGATACAACAGTGATGATCAGAGCAATGTGTCACAGCACACAGTTCATCGCAGCCTTCTGCGTACGGGACTGCGTAGCCAAAGACCCAGCCGAGTCTGCATGCTCACTGCACGTCATTGCCAACAACGCATGAAATGGACACAAGATCATCGAGATTGGATCCTGGATGATTGGAAGTAAGTGGCCTGGTCTGACGAATCAAGATTCCTGGTGCGTCACGTATACGGTGGCAGAGCGCGGATACGCCGATTACCAACGGAGTCTATGGTATCTGGATCCACTGTTGGGCGGATACAGGTCGCCGGTGGCTGTGTTATGCTGTGGGGGATATTTTCTTACGACACTTTAATCCCCATTATCCCAATAGCACAATCTCTGGCAGGTATTTGGTATCTGAACATCGCTGCGGACTAAGTTCGCCCATTCATGGCCACTGTGTTACCTGATGGAGATGGCCATTACCAACAGGGCAATGCGCCATGCCACACTGCCAGAATTGTCAAGGAGTGGTTCGATGAACATGCTGGTGACTATCTGTTAATGCCCTGGCCTCCAAATTCCCCTGACATGAACCCAATCAAACATTTTTGGATCGACTTGAAAAAGCTGGTTCGCGCTAAATCACCACCACCCCGAAATGTACGGGAACTGGAGGACCTGCTATTGACACTATGGTAGCAGATACCCAAGGACACCTATCGCCACCTCAACGAATCGATGCATTGCTGAGTGTCCGCTGTTTTGTGGGCTAAAGGGGAACGTAAAGCTTCTTAGGTAGGTGGTCATAACGTAATAGCTCATTGGTGTAGAAATGGACTTACAGAATTGACAAAATTTATGTACAATACTTTTACAAGAAATGAATATTTAGCAATTGATGAGGAATAACCAATACCTACATTTACCTGGGTGAACAGATATCAAGCAAGGGCCACACTGATGAAGAAGTTAATCTGCGTATAAAACTTGGCTGGAGAGCTTTTGAAAGAAGCGGCACAATTTTCAAGAGCAATATACACTATTGTTTGGGAAAATTGCAACATCAAGATTCCTCATGTTGCAGGATACAAATGATTGCATTTGTAGAGCTACAGTATAGAAGATTTTTTAGCTTCAAAACCCGGTACAGTGAGAAGCCACCTCGAGCACTAATAACAGTCTCTACAAGGCGTGGCATTAAACAGAAGAGCTTTGGCTATTGTCCTGGGGAATACCCTACTAGACTGCTTCTGTGCGAGACCTGAGTTCATTTGTGGGGACTGACGGAGACACTTGACGGGCCAGTAGCTTAGCTACCATATTCCAGAAATGTTCCATCGAGGACATATCCGGCAAACGTACAGGCCAAGGAAGAAGCAGTTTCTGCTTGCATGGAAGAGGTCTTAGATATTCCAGGCCACATGTGGCCAAGCATTGTCCTGCTGGAATATAGTGCCAGGACAACTCTGAAGGAAGGGTATCACCTCTGTCTCTAAAATATCCCTGATATGTCGGTGGCTGTTGAGGGTTCCCTCAAGTCGGATCAGTCTTGATCGCGAATGGAACCAGATTGCGCCTCAGACCATGACGTTGTCGTTGGGCCGGTATGACGCCGCCGCAAAGTGCCATTCACCACTATGTCTTCGAACACGTATGCGACCATCATGGTGCATCAAGTCGAATCGTGACTCGTCAGAAAACACTACCTGTTGCCAATCAGCGCGCCAATTCTGTGACCGAGACCCCATTGCAACCTGAGGCGTCTGTGGTTGAGGGGCAAAGGAATGCGCAGCAATGGGCTTCTAGTGACCAGTCCTCTGTTAAGCAGACGACGTCGAACTCTGCTGGAGGACAAAGCCTGATATGTGGCAGTGCTCCACCAATGATGTTGCTGTGCGCTCGGCCACTGCCATGAGGTAGAAGCGTCTGTCATCCCGGACTTTGAGGTCCACTTCCTGGACTTCTGTGCGTTCGAGCCTCATCTGTCCACTGACGCCATGTTTGCATCACCGTACTGGCGTTTCGTCAGAGCCTCATCTGTCCACTGACGCCATGTTTGCATCACTGTACTGGTGTTTCGTCCGAGCCTCATCTGTCCACTGACTCCATGTTTGCATCACTGTACTGGTGTTTCGTCCGAGCCTCATCTGTCCACTGACGCCATGTTTGCATCACTCTACTGGTGTTTCGTCAGAGGCTTATCTGTCCACTGACGCCATGTTTGCATCACTGTACTGGTGTTTCGTCCGAGCCTCATCTGTCCACTAACGCCATGTTTGCATCACTGTACTGGTGTTTCGTCCGAGCCTCATCTGTCCACTGACGCCATGTTTGCATCACTGTACTGGCGTTTCGTCTGAGCCTCATCTGTCCACTGACGCCATGTTTGCATCTCTGTGCTGGCGTTTCGTCCGGTTCGAGTAGCAGTTTCGTGATAGGAAAATCCAGCTTCTCTCATACCAACAATCCTTCCTGGCTAAAAGTCTTACAAGTGTTTATAATGCGACCTCCTTTGGCGATGGGGCATCGTGAGACACATGAAATACCCTTTCGCCTCAGTGCTGGCTCTTCACTGTTTGCAACATCTCGTTTGAGTCAGCTCTGTATACTCAAGAGTGGACATTTCAGAGTGCGCTGCTCCGAAATCGCATGGGCATTTTCACTGACATTTTCGTGTCCCAAACTGTTGTACATAACCTGTAAGTTTCAAGCTAATACCAGCAGTCAATCATAATGTTGCAATCCACAAACTGTAGTGTATAAATACAGTTGCACTGTCGCACACTATAGTTGCAGACCCGGTACATTTTGGAACACGCAGCGTATGCATATTTATTTCACGCGGGTTATACCGAAAGTAATGGAAAGTGGGCCTAACTTTTTTTATTAACTGACAAAAGTTGTTCAAACTGCACATGTTGGTAGAGTACCTCTTAGTAACGCTTCTTCTTGATTTCAGGTAAATAATGGATTCCAAGCAGAAGCACCGTACGCTCACTGAGTCCTTTACGAAGGAAGGGTAATGTATGATATCCATAGAATGCTACAGAATGTTTACGGAGATAACACCATTGACAAGAGCAATGTACATAGATGGATGAAGAAGTTTAAAGAAGGGGAAGCCAGCATTGAAGACAAACCGCGCAGTGTAAGACCATCATCTGCGACCCCTTGTTTCCCGCAGATAGACGAGTCACAATCCGTGATTCTGTTTCACAACTGGATTGTGGTCACAATCCCATACAGAAGATGATGAAAGACTTAGGATATCGGAAAGTTTGTGCAAAAAGGGTACCTCGGTAATTGACACCCGATCTGAAGGACAAAAGGATTGAAGTCTGCTCTGATCTGCTGGAAACGCTGAAGCCAATGAAGACACGTTTTGTTTTTTTTGTTGTTGTTGTTGTTGTTTGTTTGCTTGTTTGTTTTTCGATTTTGTGACAGGGGATAAAACGTGGGTGTATCTTTACGATCCGGAGACGAAGAATCAATCCATGGAATGGCGTCACACCTTTTCACCAAGGCCTAAGAAGTTCAAGAGCCAGCCATCAGCACAGAAGGTCATAGTGACTGTTATTTGGGATGACAGGGGTGTCCATCTTCTTGATTTTCTGGAACGTGGTCGCACCGTGACAGGCGAGCGGTACATTGAGACACTCAAGAAGCTTAGAGAAGCCATAAGGAGGAAGAGACGGAATGAAAATCTGAAAAGGATCCACATTCACCATGACAATGCTAGACCACACACATCTTTGCAACAAATCAGGCGGTTAGCAAATTAGGCTAGCATGTGGTGCCCCATTCACTGTAAAGACCAGATCTGGCGCCCTCCGACTTTCACCTGTTCGTTCCAATGAAGGACAGTTTCACGAGGTGAAAGTGGCTGTGAAGAAGTGGGTACAACAGTCCACACCTGAATTTTTTCAAAGAGAATTCCCGAGTTGGGTTCATCGATGGCGCAAATGTATCGCTTGTGATGGAGACTACGTTGAGCAGTACCTTTTTACAGAGGAAGAGTTACTCTACCAACATGTGCAATTTTAACGACAGTTAATAAAAAATTTATAGCTACTTTTGTATTACTTTCGATACAACCCTTGTAAAACTAAGTTTACGTTTCCGTGTACGCAGCCCAGATCTGTGGCCCTCCGACTTCCACTTACTCTGTTAAATGAAGGACAGTCTCTGGGGGCAACGATTTGATGACAAAGACGAGGTGAAAGTGGCTGTGAAGAAGTGAGTACAGTAGTCCACATCCGAATTTTTTCAAAGAGGATTCGAGAGTTGGGTTCAAGGATGGCTCAAATGCATCCCTTGTGATGGAGACTATGTTGAGTAGAATCTTTGTATAGGGAATGAGTTACTCTACCAACATCTGCAATTTGAACGCCTGTGTCAGTTAATAAAAAAGTTATGCCCACTTTTGCATTACTTTCGGTACAACCCTCGTATCATAAGCTACAATAAAAGCATTAAAGTGTGTCGAATATTTAAGAAGATATTGGTTTTTCCAAAGTACACAGTTCGGCATAAAAAAATACCATCCCGTGAAGGAATAGAACAAACAAAACGAAACTTGCCAAACGTGTAAACAAATAGGTGCAAAAGAAGGGGCTTAATTTCTGTCGCCTGAGTCAGTAGGTTGTATGACCGCCATGCTGGCAATTTATTCCGTAACACGAAGTAGCAATGAATGAGAAAATCCTCGAATGTTCTGCGGCATCTTTCACCATACGTCGTTGACCTCTGTCAGCAATTCTTGGCCGTTGTGAGGAGGCCATGCAGAGGCATTGAATCCAACTCCAATGATGTCCTACTTATTATGTATCGGGAAGGACTTTGGGGATCGTGCATGCCAAGGCAACACCTGGACACCTTGAATGCTCTATCTGATGATGTTGGCAGTGTGCGAGCGGGCGTTATCTTGTTAAAACTGTGCATCAGGGATGCATGAACATACTGCAACTAAACGGGCTGCAGTACCTACTCTATGTACCGCCGTGCTGTCACTGTACCTATTATGCATACGAGCGCTGAACGGCTGTTAAACCTGATAGCTCCCCGAACCATGACACTATAATGTGGCGCATTATGACTCTCGTGGAAGGTATCAATATCAGGCAACTGACCACATCCCCTTCAGACTCTGAACAAGCGATCGTCTGCGCTGAAACAGAAGCGAGATTCGTCGGTGAACACAACATGGTTCCATTCTTCTCACCCTGCATGTCTGGTACGGCATCACTGCATCCAACGTGCTGAGGTGAGTCGTAATCGTCGCAATAGCTGTCTAGAGAGCAAGCCTGCATCCCGGTGCGTTTCCGCCGAGATGCAACGCAGGGACCAACCAGCCGTACGCAGCCGTATCGTGAGGCCTATGGTAAAGGTGTCAGTGTGATCATAGGATTCCCGATGACGTCGCCCATATACACGGTCATAACAGAATAATATGACAACCTATCTGCCGGTAACAATGGGAATAACCCCCTTGGCCAGGTTGACAGCGAAGAGTCGGCGGTGAATGGGCACAATGAGGCCCTGGAAGGTTGCCCAAGGCACACGTGCCCATTCGGACTGCAGCAGAGCACGGATGTCTCGGAGATGACACGATTGTGGGTCGACACGTCGAACCTGTCGATCTAAATAATCCCACAAGTGCTCTATGGGAGTGAGATCGGGCGATTTCGCCGACCAAGGGAGAGCAGAGACATCGCTGTCGTGTTCCTGGAACCAGTCACTCACCCCCTTAGCGACCTGAGAGGGCGCATTGTCCAATTGATAGACACCATCACCAGCAGGGTACACGTCCAACACGAAGAGATTCGTGTGGTCAGCGAGGATGGACAGCTAACCATTGCCATTCAAGATCCCATTCAGGGGTACAGGTCATACCAGGAAAACATTCCCCAGACATGCACACCGACACCTCCTACCCGTACTTGACCGACAAGCGTATCTAGGTGTTGGTTCTAGTGTGTCTGACGACGTATCTGCCACCGCCCGTCACTTCTGTGGAGTAGAAACCTCGATTCGTCGGAGACAGACCGTAAACTGTTTCCACCCTTCCATTGTGTAATGATGGTAGTCCCATGTGTACCGATGGATCTGGGTTAACATGGGCGTCTTGACCCTGCGTCGACTCCGGACACCCACGCGTAAGAGGGTTGGCTGTACTGTTATCGGAAACACGTACCCGGGTGTCCCAGCTTTCATTTGCGTGGCTAATTGCTGCACTGTTGCGCACCGACCGCCCTTTACCAGTTGACGGAGACAATCTTCTCCTCTGGGGTCGATGGCCTTTGGAGCTCCACAGTTATGAAGTCAGGAGGTAATCGGTGTGCGAGCGATTCATTCTTGGTACACCCTCACTACAACACCTCGCGAACAGGCCACGAAGTCTGCAATTTTTTGGCTTCCACCCTTAACATGGTAGCCGATGATCATTCGTTTCTGAACGTCCGTTAAATCGCGACCTCTGAAACACGTAACGCACCATGGCTCATCTGTCCTGGCCGGTCTCTTGTAGTTACGGGCCAGGGCGTCACAGAGTACACTGAGATTCCGGGTGTGGTCATATTATTCTGATACGATTGTGTATATCCTCACTCCATACACGTGCTTTCGCCACCGAAATCACTCCGATGCGGTGGTTCACACGCTCAAATGAGGACGACTGAAGTAAGATAAGTATAGTCGTTTTGCTCTTTTATCTCTCTCATTTATTACTTGATTTGTTCTCATTGACAACCATTTACATAACAGAACGCATATCCACAAATTTTACGTGACGCTCCCGCAAATACTTTGTGGTGTGGTATTTTCTATTCCGAGCATGGCCGTATCCTGGGGAGGAGTATTAGTGTCCAACCCCCTCCCCCTGAATTTTTGTGGGCAAAATTTATTTTGCTTGTTTATCGTAAGTTATTAGATCAACATGAGTCGCCATTACTTTATTTTCATTTTTTTTTACAAATGGTTTCTGTTATTTTGTTTGACAAACCTTACTTCAGGAGGGCATTTTTTTCTCACTACACCCACTAATCAGCAGTAACAAATTTATAGAGGTACAGGAAACTCTGTGTCTGGCACTTTATTAATCGGAATTGTTCCATTAATTATCAGATATTTTTGAGATCGCTTATTTATTTATTTATTTCCTCATCGTGTTAAATGAAACGAAAAAAAAATGGCAGTTGGAATCGTAGTTTATTGTTTCTTTAAGACATCAAGATGCCAGACTGCGATGCGTTGTGTTTAGAAATGTGAGATCGCAATGAGAGATTGCATCTCGAATTTGAAACTCCACGGACCACAGGGTCCAAAGCGGCGTCAGTAGAGCAGGAGATGGAGTGCTTAGGTAAATACTGTTCTGGTTTATCTTTCAGTCTAAATAGCCGGAGATCGAGTGCTCAGGTAAATACTGCTCTGGTTTATCTTTCAGTCTAAATAGCCGGAGATCGAGTGCTCAGGTAAATACTGCTTTGGTTTATCTATCAGTCTAAATAGCCGGAGATCGAGTGCTCAGGTAAATACTGCTCTGGTTTATCTTTCAGTCTAAATAGCCGGAGATCGAGTGCTCAGGTTAAATACTGCTCGGGTTTATCTTTCAGTCTAAATAGCCGGAGATCGAGTGCTCAGGTAAATACTGCTCTGGTTTATCTTTCAGTCTAAATAGCCGGAGATCGAGTGCTCAGGTAAATACTGTTCTGGTTTATCTTTCAGTCTAAATAGCCGGAGATCGAGTGCTCAGGTAAATACTGCTCTGGTTTATCTTTCAGTCTAAATAGCCGGAGATCGAGTGCTCAGGTAAATACTGTTCTGGTTTATCTTTCAGTCTAAATAGCCGGAGATCGAGTGCTCAGGTAAATACTGCTCTGGTTTATCTTTCAGTCTAAATAGCCGGAGATCGAGTGCTCAGGTAAATACTGCTCTGGTTTATCTATCAGTCTAAATAGCCGGAGATCGAGTGCTCAGGTAAATACTGCTCTGGTTTATCTTTCAGTCTAAATAGCCGGAGATCGAGTGCTCAGGTAAATACTGCTCTGGTTTATCTTTCAGTCAAAATAGCCGGAGAGGGCCGGAGCGGGAAAGGGAAGGAAGTGGAGTCAGTTGATGAATTATAACTACGACAAGCCGCCAACGGTAACCAATTTCTCGGGTAAAGTTGACAACTTTTGAGCAAAGCTATTGCAAATTTGGAAGGCGTCAAAACTTGAGCATGAACGTTGTCCAATTGCATGCAAAAATCACGGTGATGAAGTGCCATGTCGTAGTCCTTTGCCAGAACAACTCATTGTCCCGAGTCTCGTATAGGGAGCGGATTTTTTCAATTATTATTAAAATTGGTCAGTTTTTTAACGGTCATTATTTTTATACGACACGACCAATCCCCATGATACCAACCCGGTGTCACTCACCATGTCCTTCCCTTTCTCTGTAATAAGTGTCACTACGATCGGCTGAAGATCTTTGGAGGAGATAGGTAACAAACGACTCCTTCTCAAAACCCGGAAAAACCCCTAAAAATGAAAGTTTTTGGACGATTATTCCTTGGTGACACGGAATTTTGGGAATCGGAAGGAGTCAGAACCTGGCCGTGGACGATGTCCAATCGCATGCAAAAAATCATGGTGATCAGATGTGTCATCTCGTACATATGCCCGAACAACTAATAGTCTCGAGTCTCGTAAAGAGAGCTCCGCTCGGCCTTCGGCCTCGCTTCGCTCAATTACTTCCTACATCCCAATATGTGGTGCCCTTTTGCCTGTTGACATGAGTGAGTAGTGAGATTTGCGAACTTCAATTAGTGTGTTGTCATTTGAGATGGAAATGGGGTTGCGAATTGCGAAATAAAGACATAAAACACATGAGAACGAGAACGTTCTCACTTATTTCCACGTACTTTGTGGGGGTTAGGTTGCTTATTGCAAGGTGCGTAGGGATGGAGGTAGGGAAAGAATGAAATTAACCGCCACTTCATGTCATCTATCTCTAGGAAGTTTTTAAATTCCCTTCCTGACGGAGATTTCAAACTTTTTTATGATTATCTTTTTTAAACCCTTTTAATAGATAGTTCCTATCTATCTATTTTATTATAAAAAAAGTTAATAAATGAAAATTAAAAAAAATTGAAATCTCCGTCAGGAAGCGGATTTTAAAACTTCCGATAACGATTGCTGAAGCCATCATACCTAGAGATTTTGACGATAGCAACTATTTGACGGTCAATTCAACGTCAAAATTCCTTGGTATGGTGGCTTCATCTATCGTTATCGGAATTTTAAAAATCCGCTTCCTGACGGAGATTTCAAATTTTTTTACAATTTTCATTTTCAAGACTGTATTTGCTTTCATCCTGTCTCCTGCGTAATCTTGTTGTTTCCATGTGATCTCTGTCTCATATTGTTCAGTTTGTTTTTCTGTTAATACTGAGTAAGTTCATATGTCGTCACTCGCTAACTAATACTAATATACTGAAGAACTTAGAAGATGACAATGCGTTTTTTGGTGTAAATATGAACAAGGATGGTAAGTCAGATAGTATCCGAAAACTTGGAAATTTTGTTGTCCTGGAGTGGGAATGGAATCCGCGGCTCCCAGATAGCGCCAGGGTATGCTAACCACTGAACCACCCAGAATGACCAAGTCTCAAGTTTTCGATTAATTTGAATATAACCATCACAGGATTCGCTAGTCGATGCAACCGGCATTTATGTTTAGTGAATCTAGAGGTTGAGAATCCAATCCCGTAATTACCGGGAGGAGCAGATAAATCATGATTGGAATACGGGATTACACCACATAGTACAAATTTTGAAGATGACAATCCGATAGATAGATAGATTACATTTTTGCTGTGGAATATTTTTTTAAACCCCTCTATCCCCCGAAGTCCAGTTACGGTCCTGATTACGAGCAGTGTATTTAAAAGCCACTGGCGACAACTAGAAATAAAATCTGCATGTTCGTTGGCAATAACGTTTTATTACTTCTTTTTTAATCTTTTGAGGGCACTAAGTATCTGATGCCTGCACGGTTTTAAGAATTTATGTTCCGCTCTCAGTTTAAGAAAGTAAAAATCTTGACTATCAATAATAATGTATCATCACATTAATTCCTGCGTCAGAATTCATCTCACTGTTTTATTAACGAACTGACATTTTAACTATAAAACTGTCAAATAAGAATAATATGCTGCTTGCCGACAGTTTTTCATATTGTAATGCTTTTACCTTTATTACGATTTTTCGTTAAATCTGGTATAAATCATCAGAAATAGATGAATGAATTTAAAATGCATTTATTGTCGTAAACAAGCTCTCGGCATAATGAAACATTAAAAAAAATCTCCTACTCAGTCTAGTTAAAGATTTTCGATTAAAACATTTTATTTATGCAGAAAATACAGGAACAGATATATATATATATTACATTTGCAGATTATATTAAATGGGCTTAAAACCACAACGCAAATTGTAACTACAGACGATCAATACAGTAATTTCTTATAATAAATTTTGAAGTAATGCGTTTTCTATAGATAATTTGTCAGCCTTTTCCAACTCCGAGAACTGGAATTTATAATTAATGGTCTTCCGATATTTTTCTGCAAAATTAAAACATGTTTTTAAACTAAACTCTATGTTCTGAAACTGAAATTATCTGAAGAACGTTTCTAGTTGTTACATATGTTTTTTTTATTTTTTTATTGGAGGTTTAACGACCACCGTGAGCAACTCATTGTGCTATAAGCAGTCACCCGGCCCTAATTTAGGGCCACGGACTCCATAGAAGGGATAGAGCCAGTGTCGTAAGACAAACACAACATCCATGCTTCACCGGGATTCGAACCCGGACGAACTGTCATAAGCTAGCGCTTAGACCACTGTACCACCGGGGGGCATGTTTTGTAATAAACTTTATTACAGCAACTGTGCATCAATTTGCCAAAAGCCACAACGTTTCAAATATTTTTTTTAATTCACCTGTAAAATACAGCGCTCGGCAAAAAAAAATGTCACACCAAAAAGTAGTTGTGAAAGCGTCTTGCAAATTGGTGAGTATGTGTAGACAGCTGGGTATGGGAATGATTTACAGTGAACCAATCACGTGACATATGAGGAAGATAAAAGAGGTAAAACGACTCTACGTAACAAAGTCCATCGTCCTCATCTGAGCGTTTGGACTAGTTCATCGGAATGATCGTGATTGCGAAAGCACGTGTAAGGCTCAGTGGCGTAACTAGGTGTTGAAGTTAATCTTGCGGGGGCTGTGCGCCCCCCGCAAGATTTACTTCAACACCCCTAAACACAATAATTTTCCCAGGATTTTGAGCACGAGGGAGGATGCAATTTTCGCGGTGTGTGTGTGTTGTGATTGGGTGGGGGAGGTGTTAGGAAGTCAGGGTGAGTGTCTGCAAAAGTTATGGTGGTACCTAAGGCTCTGTAGTTTTAACTTTTTAAGTAATAGATTTGACAATACGTGTAATTGCTTTGTCCAAAACTGAAATAAATCACTTGAAGAAATCACCCTCTCATACATGGTACATCTGCGGCTGCTGTGAATAAATGTTGACGAGTGTCGTACACTTAATCCTAGGTAACTGAATGTTTTCCCACATTCTCCACGGGGAATCCCACTGTAGCCTCACGCTTTTTCTCAGCAGGGCAGAGAGAGAGAGTGATTGGAGAGCGATCGTATTATTTACAACCCATTGCACAGCAATCGTATTACAACCTGAAGTCAAAGAGCGGAACACTTTCTATCTGTAGGACATTCAGTGTTTTAAAAGTGAAACTAGGTATTTACTTAGGCAAAATCTAAAAGCAAAATATGAATCTTTGGGTTAATTATTGTGCGTGTTTGAATTCTTTCATAAAACAATAACTGGCAGCTGCAGCACGCCCTTCGTTACCTGCCCATCCCCCCCCAGCTGCGGGGGAGGGGGTAGTTACGCCACTGGTAAGGCTTAGAATGCCTGGAAGACGTCATCCGGAATCCTACCATCTCAGGAACACTTTTAGCTGATGCTTCATCCTTAGGCTACATATGGCTAGTTGGTCCCTTTGTCATACAGCGGTGTAAATGCAACAGGATGCAACAACTGTCGGCAGAATATGACGACAACGGTTGAAGGAAAGTAAAGTGCATCACCACAATGTTCCTAGTTGTGGCCACGTTCTAGTGCAAGTTAAAGGTTGACGTCCGAACGTCTCGAACGCCTCATTCGACGGCAAGCCGTAGCAGCCCCACGTTCCGCAGCGAACGACATTCCACGAGATGTGCAGGCAGGGGCGTCTTAACACAACCGGGGGCCCTGGGTCATATCATTTTAGGGGACTCTTTTCACACTAACTTTTATATTCCCAAATTTTTGCAATAAGACAAATATGTGCTTTGACAAACGATTATCAGTTGATAAAAGCAAACTCATAAAAGAAATGAGTAACAAATTTTTAATTTAATAAGGCAATTGCAAACTGAAACTAAAATTAACATTTTCGCGCATAATAATAGCATTATATCGAAATCAAATCAACAGAGAAATTTGTTAAGGGCCGTCCATAAAATACGTCCGAGATTACAGGGGGAGAGGAAGTTCCTGACAATCGGACCAAATGTGACATGGGAGAGGGGGAGGGGTAAGGTTTGCTAATTCGGACGTCCAGCGGCAAAAATATAGTGGATGGTATTTCTTTGTTTGTTTTTGTTTTTTGTTGTTTTTTTTTCTTCTTTTAATAGTTAGAAAAGGCATGAAATATTTCAGATGATATATAGCTAAATCAGAATATTAATATTAAGTTCTCATATTTGTACTACCAAATCTATCGTGTTTTGTAGATAGTATAATCGGAAGTATTGCAACCTTGCACTGTAAAAAATTACAGGGTCAAATTACGGTAGACACACCGGCAGCTGAGTGGCCAATCAATAAACCGTAGTTTTACAGTACCATACCGTAATGTTCATTAACATGTCTAATGACCGGGAAATAAAAACATCTAATGCCGTAATGTTCATTAACATCTAATGACTTGGAATAAATAATATGTTTACTGACCGGGAAATAAGAACGTGTTGCCCACGGAATTGTTGCCAGTCGACTGATTGCACATGGAAAAATAGGTATATAACCACTTTAAGAAGATCGTTGCCAGATTGTCAAGGTTAAAATACAGTAACAGTTTAAACACTATGAACATGTAGTTTAACTACCGAAAATTTACGGTTGAACACCAGGTGGCGTGCTTACGATCTGTAAACCGTCTTAATCCGGATGAAACACTGATTATTCACGGCAATTTTTTACAGTGTGAATGAGAGCGTTCATTTGTAGATCTTTATTTCAGAATAATAAATTTCGGGTAGCATTTGGAAATAAATTAATGCCTAAATAATAAATATTTTCTGAAGCAAACGTGTAAATATATGGAAGATTCATTTAAATAATTACTTGTTTTCTTTGTTTCTCAACGGACTTCTAAAAGCAGTCGTTAAAAATAAAGGGGGTTGCGGGAATCAGGACGTACTTTTTAGGGTGGGGTGTCAACAACTGGACAAAAGGGGACATGGAGGAGGGAGAGTCTAAAAATTGTAAAAATATCACGGACGAACTTAATGGACGGCCCCTTAGCTAAATGTCAGTGTTCAGTGATAGCGTATCAACTTACTCAGTTACTTATTCCTCTTCACTAAACCGGGGAGCATAGGTCTTCTACCACCATTTTCCACCGGGCTGTGTTTTTTGCTTCTGTCTTTATTTGTTCTAGTTTCTATTAAAATTTGCAGTTTCTTTCATCATTGTTCTTTCGATGATTCTCTTGGTCTTCCTTGTCTTCTTTTACCCTGTGGGTTCCAACCATTCTCCACCGGGCTGTGTTTTTGGCTTCTGTCTTTATTTGTTCCAAATTCTATTAAAATTTGCAGTTTCTTTCATTATTGTTCTTTTCAATGATTCTCTTGGTCTTCCCTGTCTTCTTTTACCCTGTGTGTTCTAACCATTTTCCACCGTACTGTGTTTTTTGCTTCTGTCTTTATTTGTTCCAGTTTCTATTAAAATTTGCACTTTCTTTCATTATTGTTCTTTTCGATGATTCTCTTGGTCTTCCTTGTCTTCTTTTACCCTGTGGGTTCCAACCATTCTCCACCGGGCTGTGTTTTTGGCTTCTGTCTTTATTTGTTCCAAATTCTATTAAAATTTGCAGTTTCTTTCATTATTGTTCTTTTCAATGATTCTCTTGGTCTTCCCTGTCTTCTTTTTGGTCTTCCCTGTCTTCTTTTACCCTGTGTGTTCTAACCATTTTCCACCGTACTGTGTTTTTTGCTTCTGTCTTTATTTGTTCCAGTTTCTATTAAAATTTGCACTTTCTTTCATTATTGTTATTTTCGATGATTCTCTTGGTCTTCCCTGTCTTCTTTTACCCTGTGTGTTTTAACCATTTTCCACCGGGCTGTGTTTTTTGCTTCTGTCTTTATTTGTTCCAGTTTCTATTAAAATTTGCAGTTTCTTTCATCATTGTTCTTTTCGATGATTCTCTTGGTCTTCCTTGTCTTCTTTTACCCTGTGGGTTCCAACCATTCTCCACCGGGCTGTGTTTTTGGCTTCTGTCTTTATTTGTTCCAAATTCTATTAAAATTTGCAGTTTCTTTCATTATTGTTCTTTTCAATGATTCTCTAGGTCTTCCCTGTCTTCTTTTACCCTGTGTGTTCTAACCATTTTCCACCGGGCTGTGTTTTTTGCTTCTGTCTTTATTTGTTCCAGTTTCTATTCAAATTTGCAGTTTCTTTCATTATTGTTCTTTTCAATGATTCTCTTGGTCTTCCCTGTCTTCTTTTACCCTGTGTGTTCTAACCATTTTCCACCGTACTGTGTTTTTTGCTTCTGTCTTTATTTGTTCCAGTTTCTATTAAAATTTGCAGTTTCTTTCATTATTGTTCTTTTCGATGATTCTCTTGGTCTTCCCTGTCTTCTTTTACCCTGTGTGTTCTAACCATTTTCCACCGGGCTGTATTTTTTGCTTCTATCTTTATTTGTTCCAGTTTCTATTAAAATTTGCAGTTTCTTTCATCATTGTTCTTTTCGATGATTCTCTTGGTCTTCCTTGTCTTCTTTTACCCTGTGGGTTCCAACCATTCTCCACCGGGCTGTGTTTTTGGCTTCTGTCTTTATTTGTTCCAAATTCTATTAAAATTTGCAGTTTCTTTCATTATTGTTCTTTTCAATGATTCTCTTGGTCTTCCCTGTCTTCTTTTACCCTGTGTGTTTTAACCATTTTCCACCGGGCTGTGTTTTTTGCTTTTGTCTTTATTTGTTCCAGTTTCTATTAAAATTTGCAGTTTCTTTCATTATTGTTCTTTTCGATGATTCTCTTGGTCTTCCCTGTCTTCTTTTACCCTGTGTGTTCCAACCATTTTCCACCGGGCTGTGTTTTTTGCTTCTGTCTTTATTTGTTCCAGTTTCTATTAAACTTTGCAGTTTCTTTCATTATTGTTCTTTTCGATGATTCTCTTGGTCTTCCCTGTCTTCTTTTACCCTGTGTGTTTTAACCATTTTCCACCGGGCTGTGTTTTTTGCTTTTGTCTTTATTTGTTCCAGTTTCTATTAAAATTTGCAGTTTCTTTCATTATTGTTCTTTTCGATGATTCTCTTGGTCTTCCCTGTCTTCTTTTACCCTGTGTGTTCCAACCATTTTCCACCGGGCTGTGTTTTTTGCTTCTGTCTTTATTTGTTCCAGTTTCTATTAAACTTTGCAGTTTCTTTCATTATTGTTCTTTTCGATGATTCTCTTGGTCTTCCCTGTCTTCTTTTACCCTGTGTGTTCCAACCATTTTCCACCGGGCTGTGTTTTTTGCCTTTGTCTTTATTTGTTCCAGTTTCTATTAAAATTTGCAGTTTCTTTCATTATTGTTCTTTTCGATGATTCTCTTGGTCTTCCCTGTCTTCTTTTACCCTGTGTGTTCCAACCATTTTCCACCGGGCTGTGTTTTTTGCTTCTGTCTTTATTTGTTCCAGTTTCTATTAAACTTTGCAGTTTCTTTCATTATTGTTCTTTTCGATGATTCTCTTAGTCTTCCCTGTCTTCTTTTACCCTGTGTGTTTTAACCATTTTCCACCGGGCTGTGTTTTTTTCTTTTGTCTTTATTTGTTCCAGTTTCTATTAAAATTTGCAGTTTCTTTCATTATTGTTCTTTTCGATGATTCGAATGGTCTTCCCTGTCTTCTTTTACCCTGTGTGTTCCAACCATTTTCCACCGGGCTGTGTTTTTTTCTTTTGTCTTTATTTGTTCCAGTTTCTATTAAACTTTGCAGTTTCTTTCATTATTATTCTTTTCGATGATTCTCTTGGTCTTCCCTGTCTTCTTTTACCCTGTGTGTTCCAACCATTTTCCACCGGGCTGTGTTTTTTGCTTCTGTCTTTATTTGTTCCAGTTTCTATTAAACTTTGCAGTTTCTTTCATTATTGTTCTTTTCGATGATTCTCTTGGTCTTCCCTGTCTTCTTTTACCCTGTGTGTTTTCACCATTTTCCACCGGGCTGTGTTTTTTGCCTTTGTCTTTATTTGTTCCAGTTTCTATTAAAATTTGCAGTTTCTTTCATTATTGTTCTTTTCGATGATTCTCTTGGTCTTCCCTGTATTCTTTTACCCTGTGTGTTCCAACCATTTTCCACCGGGCTGTGTTTTTTGCTTCTGTCTTTATTTGTTCCAGTTTCTATTAAACTTTGCAGTTTCTTTCATTATTGTTCTTTTCGATGATTCTCTTAGTCTTCCCTGTCTTCTTTTACCCTGTGTGTTTTAACCATTTTCCACCGGGCTGTGTTTTTTGCTTTTGTCTTTATTTGTTCCAGTTTCTATTAAAATTTGCAGTTTCTTTCATTATTGTTCTTTTCGATGATTCTCTTGGTCTTCCCTGTCTTCTTTTACCCTGTGTGTTCCAACCATTTTCCACCGGGCTGTGTTTTTTGCTTTTGTCTTTATTTGTTCCAGTTTCTATTAAACTTTGCAGTTTCTTTCATTATTGTTCTTTTCGATGATTCTCTTGGTCTTCCCTGTCTTCTTTTACCCTGTGTGTTCCAACCATTTTCCACCGGGCTGTGTTTTTTGCTTCTGTCTTTATTTGTTCCAGTTTCTATTAAACTTTGCAGCTTCTTTCATTATTGTTCTTTTCGATGATTCTCTTGGTCTTCCCTGTCTTCTTTTACCCTGTGTGTTTTAACCATTTTCCACCGGGCTGTGTTTTTTGCCTTTGTCTTTATTTGTTCCAGTTTCTATTAAAATTTGCAGTTTCTTTCATTATTGTTCTTTTCGATGATTCTCTTGGTCTTCCCTGTCTTCTTTTACCCTGTGGGTTCCAACCATTCTCCACCGGGCTGTGTTTTTGGCTTCTGTCTTTATTTGTTCCAAATTCTATTAAAATTTGCAGTTTCTTTCATTATTGTTCTTTTCAATGATTCTCTTGGTCTTCCCTGTCTTCTTTTACCCTGTGTGTTTTAACCATTTTCCACCGGGCTGTGTTTTTTGCTTTTGTCTTTATTTGTTCCAGTTTCTATTAAAATTTGCAGTTTCTTTCATTATTGTTCTTTTCGATGATTCTCTTGGTCTTCCCTGTCTTCTTTTACCCTGTGTGTTCCAACCATTTTCCACCGGGCTGTGTTTTTTGCTTCTGTCTTTATTTGTTCCAGTTTCTATTAAACTTTGCAGTTTCTTTCATTATTGTTCTTTTCGATGATTCTCTTGGTCTTCCCTGTCTTCTTTTACCCTGTGTGTTTTAACCATTTTCCACCGGGCTGTGTTTTTTGCTTTTGTCTTTATTTGTTCCAGTTTCTATTAAAATTTGCAGTTTCTTTCATTATTGTTCTTTTCGATGATTCTCTTGGTCTTCCCTGTCTTCTTTTACCCTGTGTGTTCCAACCATTTTCCACCGGGCTGTGTTTTTTGCTTCTGTCTTTATTTGTTCCAGTTTCTATTAAACTTTGCAGTTTCTTTCATTATTGTTCTTTTCGATGATTCTCTTGGTCTTCCCTGTCTTCTTTTACCCTGTGTGTTCCAACCATTTTCCACCGGGCTGTGTTTTTTGCTTCTGTCTTTATTTGTTCCAGTTTCTATTAAACTTTGCAGTTTCTTTCATTATTGTTCTTTTCGATGATTCTCTTGGTCTTCCCTGTCTTCTTTTACCCTGTGTGTTTTAACCATTTTCCACCGGGCTGTGTTTTTTGCCTTTGTCTTTATTTGTTCCAGTTTCTATTAAAATTTGCAGTTTCTTTCATTATTGTTCTTTTCGATGATTCTCTTGGTCTTCCCTGTCTTCTTTTACCCTGTGTGTTCTAACCATTTTCCACCGGGCTGTGTTTTTTGCTTCTGTCTTTATTTGTTCCAGTTTCTATTAAACTTTGCAGTTTCTTTCATTATTGTTCTTTTCGATGATTCTCTTGGTCTTCCCTGTCTTCTTTTACCCTGTGAGTTCCAACCATTTTCCACCGGGCTGTGTTTTTTGCTTCTGTCTTTATTTGTTCCAGTTTCTATTAAACTTTGCAGTTTCTTTCATTATTGTTCTTTTCGATGATTCTCTTGGTCTTCCCTGTCTTCTTTTACCCTGTGTGTTTTAACCATTTTCCACCGGGCTGTGTTTTTTGCCTTTGTCTTTATTTGTTCCAGTTTCTATTAAAATTTGCAGTTTCTTTCATTATTGTTCTTTTCGATGATTCTCTTGGTCTTCCCTGTCTTCTTTTACCCTGTGTGTTCCAACCATTTTCCACCGGGCTGTGTTTTTTGCTTCTGTCTTTATTTGTTCCAGTTTCTATTAAACTTTGCAGTTTCTTTCATTATTGTTCTTTTCGATGATTCTCTTGGTCTTCCCTGTCTTCTTTTACCCTGTGTGTTCCAACCATTTTCCACCGGGCTGTGTTTTTTGCTTCTGTCTTTATTTGTTCCAGTTTCTATTAAAATTTGCAGTTTCTTTCATTATTGTTCTTTTCGATGATTCTCTTGGTCTTCCCTGTCTTCTTTTACCCTGTGTGTTCCAACCATTTTCCACCGGGCTGTGTTTTTTGCTTCTGTCTTTATTTGTTCCAGTTTCTATTAAAATTTGCAGTTTCTTTCATTATTGTTCTTTTCGATGATTCTCTTGATCTTCCCTGTCTTCTTTTACCCTGTGTGTTCCAACCATTTTCCACCGGGCTGTGTTTTTTGCTTCTGTCTTTATTTGTTCCAGTTTCTATTAAACTTTGCAGTTTCTTTCATTATTGTTCTTTTCGATGATTCTCTTAGTCTTCCCTGTCTTCTTTTACCCTGTGTGTTTTAACCATTTTCCACCGGGCTGTGTTTTTTGCTTTTGTCTTTATTTGTTCCAGTTTCTATTAAAATTTGCAGTTTCTTTCATTATTGTTCTTTTCGATGATTCTCTTGGTCTTCCCTGTCTTCTTTTACCCTGTGTGTTCCAACCATTTTCCACCGGGCTGTGTTTTTTGCTTCTGTCTTTATTTGTTCCAGTTTCTATTAAACTTTGCAGTTTCTTTCATTATTGTTCTTTTCGATGATTCTCTTGGTCTTCCCTGTCTTCTTTTACCCTGTGTGTTCTAACCATTTTCCACCGGGCTGTGTTTTTTGCTTCTGTCTTTATTTGTTCCAGTTTCTATTAAACTTTGCAGTTTCTTTCATTATTGTTCTTTTCGATGATTCTCTTGGTCTTCCCTGTCTTCTTTTACCCTGTGTGTTCCAACCATTTTCCACCGGGCTGTGTTTTTTGCTTCTGTCTTTATTTGTTCCAGTTTCTATTAAAATTTGCAGTTTCTTTCATTATTGTTCTTTTCGATGATTCTCTTGGTCTTCCCTGTCTTCTTTTACCCTGTGTGTTTTAACCATTTTCCACCGGGCTGTGTTTTTTGCTTCTGTCTTTATTTGTTCCAGTTTCTATTAAAATTTGCAGTTTCTTTCATTATTGTTCTTTTCGATGATTCTCTTGGTCTTCCCTGTCTTCTTTTACCCTGTGTGTTCCAACCATTTTCCACCGGGCTGTGTTTTTTGCTTCTGTCTTTATTTGTTCCAGTTTCTATTAAAATTTGCAGTTTCTTTCATTATTGTTCTTTTCGATGATTCTCTTGGTCTTCAATGTCTTCTTTTACCCTGTGTGTTCTAACCATTTTCCACCGTGCTGTGTTTTTGGCTTCTGTCTTTATTTGTTCCAGTTTCTATTAAAATTTACAGTTTCTTTCATTATTGTTCTTTTCGATGATTCTCTTGGTCTTCCCTGTCTTCTTTTACCCTGTGGGTTCCAATCGAGAGCCTGTTTTACTATTCAATTTATCCTCTTTCCTCAACTCATAAGTGCTCGAAATGGGCCTGTACATGCCGGTATGGTATACCGTCACTTCCTATTTCCTGGTATTCCATACAAACACTTTTTATTACCCGGAATTTACATACAGGCACTAATTTTAGTAGTGGAAACTTCAGAAATGATTTTTCTTTTTTTATACCCCTAATTTACGAGCACGCATTCTCAAACATGGAAACCTTATGTGTTCTGTGCCCTTCAAAAATAGCTGTGTGGGGAACCGTAAATGGTCGGAGAGTGGTCAGGGCCTGATTTACGCCTAGGCCCGGGCCTAGGGTCCCAAATTTCTGGGTTCCCAGAAACGCAATGCACAAAAAAATTGATTTACATGGAATTCATTTACCTTCAATGTGAATAATGGGAGACAGGAAAATCGCCATCCTTTTCATCTGAAACCTGCGGATGAAATATAAATATGCTATATTCCTAAATACACTATATTGTCAAATTCACCGGACACCTAGAAGAGAAGCACAACAAAGCATTTATTGACATACATTAGTACGGTATCGGTCCATCTTTGGCCTTAATGCATTCACTGACCCTTCAAGTCATGCTTTCGACAAGGTTTTGGAACACAGCGATAGGTATGCGCTTCCGTTCAGTATACATACACTGCTGTGCAAAAATTAAGGACGAAGAGGAGAAATTAGCATAACAGCGGAACGAGCAAGCAGAACGGACCGAAAGACCACTCAAGAGATAACTAGGGTCCGGTACGGTAGGGCATGCGCATATATGCAGCATGACGTGAGGGGGGAGTGTCGGAAGGGTATAAAGCACACGGGCGGTGTACGCTCAGCAATTCAGTGAAAGCTATTGCACGGTGCACATCGGTTTGAACGACGTCGAATTGCTACCACCGTGTGATATGGCCAACAGGCAATCCAGTAGACGACATCTGGATTATTTTACCCGAGGTCGCGTTATTGGGAAGTTGGAACAAAGTCGAAGTGTGACTAGTGTGGCCGAGGAGTTCGGGATCGCTCACAGCATCGTTTTGCGAGCTTGGAGAGCATTTCAAACGACAGGAACAGCTGTCTGAGAGTTTAGCAGTGGTCGTCCACGAACAACAACGGCGGCGGACGACCGGTATATTGTCCTAAAGGCGAGAAAAGACAGACGGCAGACAGCGGGAGAAATCACAAGGCACATGCAACAGACAACTGGACGTCCGTTATCGCGTTTTACCGTGCCAGGAGGCTGCACAAAGGTGGTCTATTTGCACTACGACCAGTACGGTGTGTGCCATTAACGCCTGCTCATCGGAGACGTTGGTTTCTGTTGTGCCAGGAAATCACGAACTGGACACATCAGCAATGGGGTCGAGTTCTCTTTACGGATGAGAGCCGATTTAGTCTGACGAGTGATTCTGGACGTATACACATCTGGAGAGAGCAGGAACACGCAATCACACCTCCAACATCATCGAAAGGGACCGATTTGGAGGTGGCTGTGTTCTCGTTTGGGGCGGTATCATGCTTGGTAACCGTATTGACCTCCATAACTTCCAAGGAGGTTCAGTCACTGGTGTCCGCTATTGTACCTAGGTTCTCCTGCCTCACGTGCGTCTGTTTAGAGGTGCTGTGGGTCCTGAGTTCCTCTTCATGGACGACAACGCTACACCTCATCGTGCAGTGGCTGTCGCAAAGCTGTTGGAGAGTGAAAATATTCAACGCATGGATTGTCCCGCAAGGTCCCCGGGCCTAAAGCCAATCGAACACGTGTGGAACCTTCTCGGGAGACGCTTGACAGCACGTCACCAACCGCCAGCAACGATTTCGCAGCTGCGATTGGCGCTACCAGGGGAATAGGCCGCGATGCCTCAAGAGCTCTTTGACAACCTTGTCCTCAGCATGGACAGACATTGTAAATCCTGCAACGTAGTCAGGGGTGATCATATCCCTTACTAAAGACTGGGTTTTTCTTGACAGCCGCCTGTCACATGGACGTTTCTGTCTTCTGTCCAGTTGTGCTCGAAGCTACCTTTTCAAAAAGGTGCCTTTGTATTTTTTGGATTCCTTGTTTGGACGGTTTTGCTTACTTGTCCCATATTCTTCTTGGTGATCTTATGGTATGATTTGAGTCGATGTGGAGCACTTCTGCACGTCGTTACATTCGAAAAACCGTCTTGTCCTTAATTTTTGCACGCCAGTGTATAATGCTGCCGCTAACTGTTGCCTAGTAGTACTGGGCCTTGGATCCAAACTTCTTATGGGGCGCTCTAATTCATCTCATACGTGCTCTATGGGATTAAAATCAGGGCTCTGTGCTAGCCAGTTTACACACGATACGGAATTATCGTCAAACCACGCCGTAACACTCCTTGCTTTATAGCTCGGTGCATTATCCTGCTCGTACCAACAAGGCTCGGTTGCATAGTATTGCCACAGAGTTGGTGGGACATAATTGTCAAAAATATCCAGGTAGACATGCTGATTAACAGGTTTGTCCACGATAAGCAGTGGGCCGAAATCATACCACGAAAAACACCCCCACACGAGTACACTTCCATCTACAAACTTGACTGTAAGAGCAGTACACTGCGGTAAATAGCGTTCCCCAGGCTGCCGCCATACCCGCACACGGCCATCAGACTGATGGATCGTGTATCTCGATTCATCAGTCCATAGGACCCGTTTCTATTGATGTACGGTCCACGATAAATGTTCTTCACACCATGCTAAACGACGAGTAGTATTCCGAGTGGAGATGAAAGGCTTCTGAGCAGACGCACGAACACGATATCCCATGAAATGAAGTTCTCTGCGAAGGGTACGTGTACATACCGAGGTTCCAGCATTTTTACTCACCCGTACACTGAGGTATTGTGCAGTAATCCGTCGATTAGCTGTAACGACTCTCCTGAGGTTTCGACGTTCTCTATCACTGATTTTCTTTGGTCTACCAGTATGTTTTGCTGCTTCAAGCACGCCATGTGTCTTCCACTTATTCAGTACATCCAAAACAGTTGACTTGGGTATGGTTAAACGCCTCTGGGTTTCTCTTATGGACAAGCCACTAATATAACACCCAATAATATTTCCTTTCTCAAAGACAGTTCTCTCCCGCCGCGACATTTTCACTCAACTTCACCGTGCGATATGATCGCTGTCAGCTGCAGGCTTGTTTTTGTACCGTTTGCAGCTGTACCGCGCATCTTAACATTGCAGCGGATCCGTTCATTTGCTTTTGAAGAGGTGTCTGGTGACATTTGTCAATATAGTGTATACTATACAATGCTTGAGAAAGGTTTTGCATTGCTAAGACACTTTGTAGGAGCTTTGAGTATTTCATATTTTTAAGTATCAGACTTTAAAATTGCTTGGGTCTGATTAACTGAATTAATGAGTTGACTAATGGGCTTTTATGAGTGTGAGAATTATCCAGTTATGCATGTTTGTTTAAATCTAAGTATCATTCCTCTTTTAATAGAATTATTCTACTATTATATTGAGCATATCATAGGTGATTAATCAGCTACATGGACGTTCACCTTGCCCCGAAAAACTCAGTCTACACCAAGTCTAAATAATATTCATCGGATAAAAACAAAATTAAAAGATGTTGAATAACTTAAGATCTATGAATTATTACATAATTAAGTGCAAAAATAGCAATACTAAACTATTAAATAATGTTTTACTTACCCGTCTATAATTTTAAGAGCGAATTTCCTTGCTAATATTACGATTTAATAAGAGTAGATATTATTTCCCATTTCTCCCCACACAGTGTCCCATTTATTAAACCAAATTTTAAATTAATTGATAATATTTAGTGACAACAAATGTACTTACTATTTCAAGAATGCGGGCCTCATATTGCGCTGTGCCTAGGGCCCGATTCTGTGTAAATCGGGCCCTGGGAGTGGTGTATGCATTTGGTGGGCGGTGAGATTTCTATTAATTTAAGACCGAATATTCATTCCTGTTGCGGTGGTTCTAATTGCCAGACTTTCTACTTTATGAAAGTCCCTATTAGAAGGGGACTGCTTTCTCGGCTGGTGTCGTCCCGATTCATCCTTTCCCGTTTCATCCTGTGCTCAAAATCGTGGCGTTTCATCCCTCGGGTTTTCACAGGAGTGGCGATTCGTCCGCTTCTCCACCCCACCCCACCCCCTACATTTTCCCAGTCGCTTAATAAAATTAATTATTTCAGTTCGCGTTATTTATTCGTTATTTAGTTGTGCGCTCAGAGTTTTAGCTGCATAGTGCGTTTCCAAGGAACACCACGAAGAGGTGTCTGACTTTGTTTTCCAAAAATTATTATCGTGGTTTCTGAGACTACTCCGTCTTCTTTTAATTTTACTTGTCACAAATGCAGGAAAAATCTTTGTCAGAAAAATGCAGTGAAAATAGCTGTGATTGGTCAATTTTAAATTTTAAGAACTTATCTAACATATTATTGTAGTTTCACTGTGTACGCGAAAGCACGTAAACATTCAATTAGTGTCTTTTTTCCGGTTTCGACATCATTAACCGTTTTCTTAATTATTTTATCTAAGTTTATATATACACTGGCGGGAAGTGAAAAAAGAACACCAAGAAGGAGACGTCTGACACCGACGAAATTTATACAGCATAATAACGGAATACAGAGGATAACGTGATCAAAACTTTATGGCAAAATACAGCTGTATTTGCTGGTAAACTGAAAAATAATATTTCCATGTAACATGGTTAGCACGAGGTTGAACCGCCATGAACTGCGTCACACTGTGCAATTCTGGCATGGAGTCTGTCGTACAGATGTTGGATGTAAGTTTGGGGTATTGAGTTCCAAGCATCCTCAACCTGTACGCGTAAATCGGGGATGGTCGGGCTGTCCGTGGAGACCGGATAAGTCGTTGTCCCATAAAATCCCACACGTGCTCAATGGGGGACAAATCCGGTAAACGTGCAGGCCATGGAAGTTATCTCACACCCTGAAGTGCATGTTGCGTTGCTCGTGCCGTGTGTGGGCGTGCGTTGTCTTTCTGGAAAACACCACGATGGACCGACATTACAAATGGCACAACAACGGGCTGAATGATGTTGTTGATGTAGGAGGTGCTGTTTAATGTACCCGGTACAAACACTAGTTGTGTACGGGAGTGATAGCTGATCGCTCCCCACACCAGGAGACCAGGTGTAGGCCCTGTGTGTCGCTGGCGGATGCAAGAAGGGTGAAGACGCTCCCCTGAGCGTCTGCGAACACGCATACGGCCATCGGAGGCTCCCAAGCAGAGTCTGCTTTCATCGCTGAACACGACAGATCGCCATTGCGTTCTCCAGTGCAGACGTTGGCGACACCACTGCAGCCGTTCCTGACGGTGGGCTGGAGTCGGAGGTACACATGCCAGAGGCACACATGCACGTAGTCCTGCATCGAGTAGACGGTTGCAGAATGTTCGCACGGTCACCTCAGGTGCAACGGCAGCTCGGATTTGCGTCGCAGTGGATGTTCTGCTTGACAATGCCGCTCTTCTTATGCGTCGATCGGTCCGCTCATCAGTCCGTCTGTGACTCCCGGTTACACGTCTTCTCGTGTGGGAGTGTTCCTCGGACCATCTACGCCACCATCGTACCGCCACCGATACTTCCCGTCCAATTCGCTCCGCAATACGACGATACGACCACCCGGCCTCGCGGAGTCAGACTGTATGACCTCGCTGAAAGTCCGATAACTGCTGAAATCGTACACGTCTTCCATTTCCAAGCATTGCAGCTTCTTCAGGGTCTTCGCACGTGTCCGTACGCCGACGACTGATATCATTCACTTCGCCGTACTCCTTAAATACCACCGACGATAATTTGCATATTATGCCATGCTGTGGTGTAAGCGCTCACCGGTTGGTTCCGAAATTAACATCACCCCTACGTAAACTCGACCCCATTAACATATGTCAATTTCATGATCGTCCGCCAATTCCTTCTTGGTGTTCTTTTTTCACTTTCCGCCAGTGTATATTTGGATGTGATTTTCTTACAGATTTATTTAATCTCAATCTGTCGTGCCACGATTCTGCGGAATTTGTATTTCTGTGACGCTCTTTATAACAGTTCCACATCGACCAATAACAGGGTTGCCTATCTACTAATCTACCATAAAATTATTAAACCCTTGAACAGCATCATTTGTGGAAGCATCGCTCACTATGGCTAAAAATCCATTGTCTACACAAGTGGGTGGAATGAATGCAAGAGCTACTAACATTCGTATATGACGTTTGATGTATTCATTGTTTCTGTATTCTAATGTTTGGCCTAAATTTTGAACTTTACGTCATAGAGATTGATTGTAATGGTAATTATATTCTTTGACTTCTCAATCTATATATTAAGCAAAACGGGAAAGGATGAATCGGCACCTACTCTCTCTGCTCGGGATCTCAAAGATCTGGGTTCACGTCGAGCTGAATCACAAATGATTGGTATCCTCCCAATTCCGAAGTTCCCAGTTCCGGACAAATCCCTAGTTCCCCAAGTCGCTGATTTAAAAGTCGTTGTTGTTGTTTTTTTAAACAACTTTCCTTCACACTTTCTCCAGGCTTAGGACTAGCAGTGCTGACATTTCGAGCTAGAAATGCATCAACACTGGCGTGTTTAAAAGTCGTTTTTCTTGTCTTCTTTTTTTTCTTTTTTCATTTTTTACATTTTGTGATTTTTTTTTTTTTTCGGGGGGGGGGATCTTTTTTTATTTATTTTTAATTTTTTATCCTTCTTTTACACCTGAACTACTTTGCAAAGAGACGGTTCTCCTTTCATTCAAATTTCTGAACATAAGCCAGTGTGCCCAGAAACTTTCTTATGTCTCCATTTGCGACATACTCTATTGTCGCTCTATTCTGATTCTTTCATCAAGTTTAACTGTTTTGATTTTCCTTTTTTTGCCTTCTAAAGAGATGCGAGACCTGTCATAAATAAAGTTACTGTGCCTGGCTTCACCTTTCAAGCAATTGACTAGCTAGAGGACGCCAGACTGCCTCTTACGTGTGAAAGTGTTCAGTCTGTTGTTCCATCTTTCGACTACACTGAAGAGCAATTGAATTAGAGACAGCTGGTGTTGTGCAAATGTGGCGCTCTGGACGGCCCAGTAAACGGAAACGACATGACGTATGCATCAATCTGACAATATAAGGAGTGATGCGACGGGAATCAGTAAGAGTCGGACGTAGTATGGGTAATACGAAGGATCTAAGCGCATTTGATCGTGGGCAAATTGTCGGGGCCCGACGAATGGGTCACTCCATCTCGGAAGTAGTGCAGGCACTGGGATTTCCACGAGCCACTGTGTCATGGGTGCTTGGTGAGTACATCGAATCCGGTAAAACCATCCCTGCTAGGGCTAACTGCCGTGGACAACAGCGTGTGGATGAGGGGGGTCATCGTCGGCTAGCTCGCATTGTAACAGCAGATAAACAGGCCACAGCGCAAGAAGTCACTCGGCAATTTAACGCTGGTGCACAAAATCGTGTAAGCAGCCACACCATCCAGAACCATCTCCTCGCTATGGGGTACAGAAGCCATCGTCCCACGAGGGTACCGCTGCTGACCGCACATCACAGGGTGCAAAGATTAGCGTGGGCACAGGAACATCGCCACTGGACCCTAGACATGTGGAAAAATGTTGCCTGGACTGATGAGCCGAGATTCACGTTGGTACATGCGGATGGCAGGATACGAGTACGGCGCAAACCACATGAAGCGATGGATCCTTCTTGCCAGCAGGGTACTCTTCAAGCTAGTGGGGGTGGCATTCTCGTCTGGGGACTGTTTACGTGGACTGAAATGGGACCCCTGGTACGTGTGACATCGTCCCTCACAGGTCAACGTTACCGGGATACCCTGGAAGACCATTTGCTCCCGTTTGTGCGTCTTCAACATCCCAGTGGGGACCTCATCCTGCAACAAGACAATGCACCATGCCATCGCTCCCGAATTGTATCCGAATGGTTGGATGAACACTCCACCGACGTGACCTCGCTTCCTTGGCCAGCTAGATCACCTGATCTCAATCCCATTGAGCACATCTGGTATGCCACCGAGAGAGGTCTTCGAGGCTCTGACCCCCTCCGTCAAATCATCGTGAACTGTGGGAGCTTGTTCAAGGGTCGGGGATCTGTATGGCTTCCCAACGCTTCCGGTGTGTTGTCGAGTCCATGCCGAGACGAATCGCCGCGGTCATCAATACGAAATGTGGTGCTACATGTTACTAGACAAGCATCTCTAATTCAATTGCTCTTCAGCGTATATTATTCGTTCTGTGAAGTTTGCAGTTGCAATTCCACATTTCCCTGCTAATTGCAGAATTTTCTAAGCAAGGAAGCGATAAGCTGTGTTGTCCGGAATCGGCACGTTTTCCCTGGTTGTCCGGAACTGGGACGTCCGGAATTGGCACGAATTCCTAATGATTAGCCGAGGTTCGGAAGTATCATTAATCCGTTGGTCCCAGGGTAGAGACTCTTCGCTATACAAAAAGGTCTAACACCAGTCCTCGCTGTAGCATAAGTAGTACCCGCTGGGGTCCATAATCCAACCAAGTCTAATTGACCACCATCGTTTCTGACTTATGGAGCAATAGTATTCAACAGAATTGTCGATTGTATTTTCAAACAAGAAAGTTTCTCTTCCAGGGATTTCTTTTTTTTTTTTTTTTTTTTTTTTAGTTTTTCAGTTTTAGAGATTTTCTGGCGAAGGTATTTTTTCCGGAGGATTTTTAGCTAAATATGAGCATACCAGCATTTCAAAATTTCCATTTCTGAGCGCTGCAATACTGGTAAAAATAAACTCAACTTAAAAACGAGAACCTGAACCTATTCGGGTTTTTTTTAAATACAATGGTATCGTAAACGAGTACATGACAAGCTCAAATATAGGTAACCATACGTACTTACAAATAGCTGCGTCAATAAATATAATCTCGTATTACTTCATTTTAGATATTACAGATTTCAAGAGAAATTGTTTAATAAATGCGTAAAGTGACACATAAATAATTAGTACAGCAAAGTCACTGATCGCAAGTAATTTAATTATGCATCAAGTATCTCTGTGTGCGTTTTTGCATTAACTATATTTGTGTCAATCTCATAAATGATTTATTGTCGCTTCATCACTATATTTGTCACAAAATTGTGCGGTCCATTTGCCCAGCATGTGACAACGTGTATATCTATTACTCCAGATGTGCCATCGAAAAATATACTTTCAGTTGATTCTATGAATAAATGAATATGTATGGGGTACACGTATTTTTGGCACGTCTTTTGTAAAAAAAGATCGTGCTTATGTTATCGGTTTGTCCGTCCGTCCGTTAGTCCGTCCGACCGTCCGTCTGTACCCACGATATCTCTGCAACTATTGGTCCGATTTGAAAAATTCTTTTTGCATTGGGAAGCTTGAAATATGCAAATGACTATCTTTTATTTCGTTCTTTCTTACGATGTACAATTTCGTCGCTAGAGGGCGTAAATGCAGATGATGTCGAATTCAAAAATACGTTTTATTCCACATATTTGCTTCTAAACATCCGATTGAAAAAATTCTTTTATACTTCCATTCCATTTATGTCGAAGAGTATTACAGATCTAGTTACTTTTTCAAATAACGCATAGATTTTCCTCCAGGGGGCGTAAAAGTAACTTACATTTTTCCCGAAAACTCTTCTTATAAAACTCCGATTTGAAAATTTTTTCTTCAGCGGATGCACCTTCTGATGGAAAATAGTTTGCATATAATTTCAAATTTTTACTAAAGAAAACTTTGGCCACCAGGGGGCGTAAGCGTTAATTTTTGCTTCTGAAATATAAAACATCGATTGAAAAAATTCTTTCGTGCACTGATGCCATTGACATCGATAAACCTTTTCGGAATATTTTCTTCTTAAAATAGTCCACAGTTTCTCCGCCAGGGGGCGTAGATGTATATCTTATTTTTGTCAATATCTCTACTTCCAGAAGTCCGATTTGAAAAAATTCTTCTTTGTTGGATAGTGTTTTCAGTGTGACATGTTTTTCATGTAATTTCAAAATTTTCAAGTAATTCATAGACTTTCAGCTAGGTGGCATAGAGGTAAATTGCGTTTTTCCCTATATCTCTGCTTCTAAATCTCCGATTTGAAAAATTCTTTCTGCACCGGATACAGCTACTGATGGGAAATCCTTTGCAAATAATTTCAAATTTTTTGTAAAAAATGTTTTGGCCACCAGGTGGCGTAAGTCTTAATTTCCGCTTCTGGTGTATTTGCAGCAAAATATCAGCTTCTAAAATATCGATTGAAAAAAAAGTCATTTGTTGACCGATACTACTCATGTCAGCTAACCTTTTAGGAACATTTTCTTCTTGAAATAATGCATGGTTTTTACGCCAGGGGCGTAGATGTGCATCTTATTTTTGTTAATATCTCTACTTCTAGGAATCCGATTTGGAAAATTCCTTCTTTGTTGGATAGTGTTTCCGATGCGAAATTTTTTTCCTAAAAATTCAAAATTTTTAAATAAATCATGGACTTTCCGCTAGGGGGCAAAAAGGCAAATTGCGTTTTATGCGTTATTTTTCTTCTAAAACTCCAATTTGAAAAATTCTTCCTGTATCGCATACAAGACCTGATGGAAAATATTTTTCACACAATTTCTAATGTTTTGTAAAGGATGATTTGACCACCAGGAGGCATAAGTGTTAATTTCTGCTTCTGATGTATTTGTAGCAAAATATGGGCTCCTGAAAACTCGACTAATTTTTTTTTTTTTTTTTTGCTTGGACCGATACCGCTCATATGGAAAATCATTTTGAGAATACTTTCTTCCTAAAATAATGCATGGTTTTCCGACCAGAGGACGTAAAGTCACGTCTTATTTTTGTCGATATCTCTGTTTCTAAAAGTCCGATTTAAAAATTAAAAAAATATTTCTGTGTTGGAGAGCGTTTCCGTTGAGAAATGTTTCTCATATAAATTTAATGTTTTTCTTAACACACAATATTGCAACCAGAGGGCGTAAGATCACAATTCCGTTTACAGCAATATCTGAGGGATTAAAAACCCGATTGTAAAACTTCTTTCTTCCGTCAGATACTATTGTTTCCCATACCGGTTCCATTGACTTTGAATAGCTTTGATAAATTTAATTTGCGTCAGAACGGGTTCAAACGACGTGCTTATTACACCCGAAAATTCGGTGTCATCTTTCTTGTTTTAGCTTGCTTCATTACTTAGCATTCAGCGTTAGCGATGCATATACCCTCACTCTTTTCTTCACCTCCTTTTCATTCTGATCTTTCCTGTGGAGCTCCTGCTTCTTCCTATTTTCAAAGACGGTTGGACTTACGGCGTCACGTCTTATTCCAGACTGAAAGAGCTGTCGACAGCCTACGTGCAGTCGACTAAATCTATGTTAGGGGTAAGACGCGTCAACCGTGTGCTAGATTCTGAACGATTGAGGTTGCCCCAATGTTTGAACCTTCGGTTCGTGTTCTTGTGCATCGATTCGATCAAATATGAAATCGGGCCGCGGTTCGCCTAGTGGTGAACGTTCGTGACTACCACGGATATAACCTCAAGTTCAATCCCAGGCAGGTACGAACGCTCGAACTACTAAATATCCGCCGTGCGTCGGATGGGCACGTTAAGCCGTCGGACCGTGGTACCCCCCCCCACCTCCCCGGCAATAAATAAGGGCGTCTTCTTCCCCCTTTCTACCTCGCTTCCGTGTTGCTTTCTTATCGGGAATTCTATCCCAAATCTCCTGGCTTCCTATTTCTAAGGGTTGTTTAAGACCTGAGGTCAGACACTCCCTTCCTAAAATCCTCTACATATGCTCTGATCTGATCTGATCAACTGCGAAATCGAGTCGTAGATGGCTTAGTGGTTAGACATTCAATTTCCTGGTGGAGGGACCCCAGGTTTAAACCTAGCCTGGTAGTGAGAATTTCTAACAATCGCTGAATATCCGCCGTGCATCGGACGGACACTTGAAGTGACGGCTCCCGGGTAGAAATTCCCCGGTTAAAGTTCCTAACCCCCTCAATATCTTTCTGCCTTGTATGTGCAAAATCGTACGCATGTATGGTGGCGCCATGTGGTGTGCACCCTCTCTCTCACTTTC
This sequence comes from Macrothele yani, assembly GCA_039090855.1. NCBI lineage: Eukaryota > Metazoa > Arthropoda > Arachnida > Araneae > Macrothelidae > Macrothele > Macrothele yani. The sequence continues at coordinate 164,198,760 of CM077010.1, read as the reverse complement.
AAACTATCCTGTCAGGATGGCTAGATTCGCTCTAACTTCCTTCATTTTATGTGCCCTGCCCGAAAGGGCACAGAAACTGAATGAAGTTAGAGCACATATATTTGAAATACATGATTTTTTTTTAGTACATATATTTAAAATATATGTACTCAAAAATGAGTACATATATTTCAAATTAGAAATACCAGATATACTCACAATTGATTCCCTGGATGTACTCAAAAATGAGTACGTGTCATTTCCAAAAATGAGACACAAGTACTCGGAGCTATTATAAGCCCAGAATGTACTCAAAAACGAGTACATTTTGCTTATTTCTAAGTACCATTGAACACATGCCCTATCCACCTCCATTTCTTTCCGCGTATTTGTTACAATATAGCTTTCTGGTTTGTTCTCTGTCATAGTTCTTCATTTGATATTTTCCCAGTATCGAATTGGTTTGTTCTCTGTCATAGTTCTTCATTTGATATTTTCCCAGTTTTTAATATATTCCCAGTATCGCTCTTAAACATTTGTTTATGAAGAACCGGACATTATCAACTAACTTTTTGTTTAGTATCCATGTTTCTGATCCATATTTGCCTTAACATTTGAATTAAATAATCTTATTCTAGTTTTTATAGGCAAGTTCTTATTTTTCCAGGTTTTTAAGTTGGCTAAATGTTGAATAAGCCATATTCTTCCTTCTATTTATACAGGGTGTTTCACTTGCTACTTTACCCGGCATTTTTGCAATAACTGGAAGAGGAATAAAGATATCGTAACGAAATTTGAGCTGGACTTACCTTAGACTGTGAGAAAGGAGATGACATCATAACATGTGTTGGAAATGGTCACCATTTACGTCCAAGCAGATCTGAACACGACGCTCGATATTTTGGAAGGTTCGGGTGAGCATGTCCCCAGGAATTGCCTAAATTTCTTGAATGATGTTGGATTTCAATGCGACAATGGATCGTGGATTATTGCCGTAAACTCTACCTTTCAGATATCCCCAGAGAAAGTAATCGAGCGGTGTTAAATCTGGCGACCGCGGTGGCCAACGTCCTTTCGAAATGACTCTGTTCTCGAAAAATGACTCAATTTCTGCCATGCTGACACAGGAAGTATGGCATGTTGCTCCATCCTGCTGGAATCATCCAATGGATAATTCCTCATCATCCAACTAATTCATGAAGGTCTGAAATATTTCCACGTAAGCTGCTGTCGACTTCAACGATTTAGTCTGCCAGTACGTCCGCATAGTATACACTAGCTCCTCTAAGGTATACCGGTTCATTTCAACGTTTTCTGTTCTCCGACAACACACACACACACACAACCGTACTGTTCCACGAGCGGCAAAACAACGACCGTACTGTGTCGGCAGATTCAGTAAACTGACAGACGCCCGCTCGTCCGGCAAGCGATGAGGACTCGCGATGCACTAGCGCCGCTACTTCTCTCTGACCACGCCCACGAAGCCGGAGCAACTACACGCCACTTCCGTTTTCTTTCTCATAGCCTAAGGTAAGTCCAGTTCAAATTTCGTTACAATATCTTCCTTCCTCTTACAGTTATTGCAAAAATGCCGGGTAAAGTAACGAGTGAAACACCCTGTATCTTCAGCAGTATCTCCTTTTGTTGATATTATTGAACCAATGTGTATAAAGTGTTCTACTTCTTTTAGCGGTATATCTTCTATTGTTATTTGTTTCTTTTTCTTTGCATTGATTTTCATCAACATTGTTTTATTTTTATTTATCCTGAGACCAACCTTTTTTGGCTGTTTCTACAAGTGCTATTGCTTTTTGTTCTATATGTTGGTGTTTCTGTGAAAGTAAGCACATCCAAGTCGTGATTTATGGATTTTTATTGATTTTTATAAAGTATCAATAAGAACCTATAAGTTAAGAGTGAAGGGCTGTTTCTGCTTCTCACATTTGTTTCCTCATTTAAATGCTCTCTTTTTTTATTTGAGCGACGAATTCTTGAATCACGCCGGCAAAGCCTAATTCTTGCGTTAGAATTTTTTTTTTTTTTTGATTGGAGGTTTAACGACCACCGTGAGCAACTCAATGGGCTATAAGCAGTCGCCCGTCCCTAATTTAGGGTCACTGGTTCCAGGGAAGGGAGAGAGCCAGTGCCGTAAGACAAACACAACATCCATGCCTGACCGGGATTCGAACCCGGACCCCTTACGGACGAATGATCAGAGGCCATCGCTTAGACCACTGCGCCACCGGGGCGGCGCGTTAGAATTTGCAAGGACTTTATTGAACTTATTGATCTCAGCTTCCTATGAAGAAAAACAAGATGTTACATTAGGAACTGTTCGGAGCTCATTTTTTCTCTTGTGCTGCCTTTTTACGTTTCGGCGCACCACTTGGATAGAAATGCTTCATTTCTTACGGTCGACCACGAGAGAAAACGAGAAAGTAGTTGCTTCCCAAGAAGCTCGCAGTAGACTAGGCCGACATCCTCCCTCTAATCCCTAAAGTTATTCCTACTGGATTATACCGTCAAGGTCACATCACGGGATCACTGCTTTATTAGGAGTCAAATGATGGGTGGTCAAACAGGTCAGATACTCAAAGCAGGTCACTACTGACTGAGAGAGAAAAGTTCGTGGAAAACGCATATACAATTGCCTACGGTTCCCCTCGTTCGGCCGCCCCGGTGGCGCAGTGGTCTAAGGCGATGGCCTCTGATCATTCGTCTGAAAGAGGTCCGGGTTCGAATCCCGGTGAGGCATTGATGTTGTGTTTGTCTTACGGCACTGGCTCTCCCCTTCCCTGGAACCAGTGACCCTAAATTAGGTACGGGCGACTGCTTATAGCCCATTGAGTTGTTCACGGTGGTCGTTAAACCTCCAATCAACAACAACAACATCCCCTCGTTCGTAAGTCTCCCTGAGTTTGCTCAATATACTGGGTGTCCTGTAAGTCGGGACCCATAGGAGTAAAGCACATACAATTACAGAATATGTTCAAAGTGTACGCCGTTGTGTTGTACACACAGATGAAGAAGCCATCTCCACTCTTGCAGCACTTCATGGATCACACTCACGGGAATTCGCTGCCATACCTGCACAATGTGTTTTTTTAAGAATGAGAATGCGTTGAATTTTGACCTCGCATACCACGGCTTTCAGGTGACCCTACAAATAAAAGTCGAGCGGAGTACGATCTGGGCTTCTTGGAGGGTACTCCACATGTCCTCGGCGTCATATCCAATGTTCGTAAAACTGTGAGTTGTGGTAATATCGCACTGTCAGCGCATAATGCGGAGGGGAGCCATCCTGCTAAAACCATTTCGGGAATGTTCGTGCTGGATTCAACAGGCTTGGAAATGATTCCTCTTGCAACATTTTCAGGTACGTTTCAGCGGTTACCGTCTCGTCAAAGAAGAAAGGACAAACGATTCTGCCTTTCCATATCCCGCACACCCCACCATAACGCGCTCGCCACCTTGTTCCTTAGAAGGATTCAATCAAAAAGGATTTTGTACTGACCAGTATCAAGTTGTCTCGATAGAAAGACTAATGAGGAGGTCCTGTAGGGAGTGGGAGAACCTAGGAATCTGATCAACATGTTAAAAAGAAGAAGAATGTTATGGATGAGGCACGCATTGCGCCATGGAGGCTTGATTCTGAAAGTTTTGGAGGGAACATTCAAGGCAAGAGAGGAAGAGGATGGCCAAGGAATAGTTTTGTGGCACAATTACTCCAAGACACCAATACTAGGACATTGAAGAGAACGGCGGAAAACAGAAAGGAATGGAGAGACAGAGTACATCTACTGAACAACCAGTCCTTGGACTGAGTAATCAAGAAGTATCAAGTGTTCTGATGGTTGATTCCCACGGAAACATAAAAGTTCGCTTCATCAGAGAATAGAATTTGTGATGGAAAAGTCCCACCATTCACGCACTGTTCTTCTGCACATTCGCAAAACTGAATTCGCCTACCAGGATCATCTTCACTTAGCTGATGGAGTCGCAGTTTGTATGGAAGCCAATGATTAAGCTTCAAGATGCGGTGGATGGTGCTCTTGGAGATTCCAGTTTCAGTGGACATACGTCGGAGCGACTTCTTGGGTCTGGAAACGGAGCGAGCCATCACATTGGTACTAGTTTCGTCTTCCGTAACAGTCCTTGGCTGTCCGCTGCGAGACGTGTCATGTATAAACCCAGTTTCCTTAAATTTGGATATCAGCTTGCCAACACATCTGTGTGTGATTATTGCGAGGCCTAGATGCAGCTTGTTGAATTCTTCGGTTACTTGCCCGTGAGTTCGGGTTTCAAACTTCAAAATAGCATCAATTCGTTCCTCCGTACTCAGCGACATGGTTTACCCGTAAAAGAAGAAACACAAATGTGAGAGACTTCTGTGGATCCGCACCTAGGGGACACCCTGCAGGACTGATTTATTGAATGGAAGCGCAGTTGTGCCTTGACACAGTGTGAGACACGATTTCTTGCCGCATTAGCAATGCTTAAAACGAAGTGACTTAATAAATTCTTTCTTTCACTTAATAAATTCTAACGCGTCCTGGCTGTTCTGTGTTACGTACTGCTTAATTTTTAAACTCCAAACTTCGAAATAAAATACAAATCTCACAGAAAAAAAATAAACAACAAACTTTGCCACCAATTTGGGGTCCCTGTTTGGGTCGGGGCCCTGAGCCCGGGCCCAGTTGTCCCACCCGGTAAGAGGCCAGTGTGTACAGGCAGCTATGGAAATCCCCGTATCGACAAGAACTGTAAATCGTACGAAATGAAAGTAAACCTTATCGTGCTATCTTCTAATTGCAAAAGATGCCATCGTACACGATTGATGATATTACACGTATATACACACAGAATAAAATGTTTAATTACTCAAAATAAATAAAATACAAGATCTTTCAGAGTGCCCAGCACTCCATCCTCAGGTAAAAAAACCAGCGATAAAACCAGACGCACGAATTATCTGCACAAAATCACCAGATGTCAATGACGTAACAAGGTGAATATACGTTGGCGTGAATCAAAGTCTCATAATCGATAACAGTATTGATTTGGTACAAACAGGAATATAATCTTAATCGAATGAGTGCAAAAGGAAAAAAGAAACATATGTCACAGTAAAAATTGAATATGCATGTATATTAATACGTGTATTTATTAAAAATTGAATATATATATTTAAAAACTGAATATATATATTTAAAAATTGAATATATATATTTAAAAATTGAATATATATATTTAAAAATTGAATATATACATGTATATATTTCAATTTTATATGTATTTTATATTTCAATTTTCTTTATGCCTTTGTTTTCGCGGCTCAGTGATAGAAAATGTCTTTCAATCACTGAACTGGGAAAACAAACGCATAAAGATTAATATAGAATATCTAACTCACCTTCGTTTTGATGATGACGTAGTCATTTTTGCAACTACCCAATTAAAGCTGCAGAGTATGATCCAGGAACTTGCTGACAAGAGTAAAGAAGTGGGATTAAAAATGAACTTTCAGAAGACAAAAGTGATGTACAATGCTTTTACAGGAAATGAAGATTTATCGATTGATGGAGAAAAGCTGGAGATAACAGATGCCTACGTTTATCTTGGACAGCAGATATCAAGTGAGGGTCTGTAACGTGCCTACCCCGCAGGACACACACGACATAAAGGCAGATAGCAGTCAGAACGAACGTCCGCGTAGCTCAATTGGTAGAGTGACTTATTCCGGAGTGAGGGGACCCGGTTTCAAGCCCCGGCGTGGACAAAAATGACGGAGAAATTTACTTCGTTATAGGTCACATTGATGAAGAAATTAACCAGCGTACAAAACTTACCTGGAGAGCTTTTGGAAGAAACAGCATAATTTTCAAGAGCAATATGCCATTATGTCTTAAAAGAAAAGTATTTAATCAATGCATCCTTCCAGTGCTTACGTATGGTGCAGAGACGTGGACCTTAACTAAAAGAGACATACAAAGACTGCAGACAACTCAAAGCAGCATTGAGAGGTGCATGCTTGGTGCAACCAGGAGAGATAAGAAGAGGTACTCGTGGATCCGAAAAATGACAAGACTGGAAGACATCATGATCAGAGTAAAATCCCTGAAATGTCAATGGGCTGGACATACTGCCAGAAGGACAGACCGTTGACGGACAGCCGAAATTTTAGATTGGATTCCAAGGGACAGGAAAAGACACAGAAGAAGATCACATGGGAGATGGGTGTCCTTCTGGACAGTATGTCCAGCCTATTGCCATTTCAGGGATTTTACTCTGATCATGATGTCTTCCACTCCTATCATTTTTCTAATCCACGAGTTCCTCTTCTTATCTTTCCTGTTGCACCAAGCATGCACCTCTCCATGCTTCTTTGAGTCTAGCAGTGGATTGATAATGGTTTACAATGATGATGATGATTTCGATTTTAATTGTGATATATGTTATTTTTTTCATTTTGCACTCATTCGATTAAGATTATATTCCTGTTTGTACCAATTCAATACTGTTATCGATTATGAGACTTTGATTCACGCCTGCGTATACTCACCTCGCTACGTCACTAACATCTGGTAATTTTGTGTATATAATTCGTGCATCTGGTCCTGCCGCTGGCCTTTTTACCTGAGAATGGAGTGCTGGGCAGTCTGAATGATCCTGTATTTTATCTATTTTAAGTAATTAAACGTTTTAATCTGCGTGTAGATACGTGTAATATCATCAATCGTGTATGATAGTATCTTTTGCAATTTGTAAATCGTACATTCACTGAGACAGGTTCGCGCTCTCTCTCTCTCTAGCCATTGCTACGACTGCCGCACTCATATCGTCGTGCAAGGTTACAGTGTTGCTGTACCAAACATGTGTGGCGGGAAGAATGGAATCATATCGTATTCACAGACGAGTCTCGCTTCTGTATCAGAGCCGACGATCACCAATTGATAGTGTGGAGAGGACATAGTCATCGGGTTGATCATACTGCCATTCGTGAGCATCCTACAGTTCCCCAGTCTATTGTATAGTTAGCGGCGCCAGCAGTTTCAACAGCCGCTCACCGCTCGTACGCATAATGGGCGCAACGACAGCACAATGGTACGTCGATAGCGTGCTGCAGCTTTTTGTCGTATCTCCATGTTATCCCTGAAGCCCAGTTTCAACAAGATAATACCCGCCCGCACACATTCAATATGAGCAGACAGTTTCTACACTGTAAAAAGTAAGAGGTGTGATTTCACGGAAAATTCCCCAATATAATGTGAAGCAAAAGTTCCGGTAAGTGTCCTTCTTTTAACGGAATTTCCTTGTTAACTTCCGTATTTTCACAGATTTTCCGTAGTCAGTGATTCTCCTTGTGATGGCTGTGGGTTCCAGGCCACAATTTGGTTTGCTTCGTCTTTTACAATATTCAGTGGGAAGCTAGCACGTATTTGAAATAGCTTCACGAATTCACTGATATAAGGCCCGATTATTTATTCAGGATATATACAGTTGAGTCACATGACCACCTCCTACTTTTGAAGTCAACAGCCAATGAAAGAAGGCACGTGTCGTGAGTTGGCTTGGAGAGTATATAAGGTGTGCTGTAGGCATTCTGAAAACATATCACTCGTTGCTGTCATGGATAAAAGGAGCGATTTATCAGATTTGCAAAAAAGGGATGATTATCGGCTTTCGGGCCAAGGGTGGCAGTAATTTTGAAACAGCGCAGTTTGTGAACTGTTCGCGTGCTGCTGTGGTTAAAGTGTATCGTGATTGGAGAAATGGCACCATTGCGAAAAAGCGATGTGGAAACTGCGGTGCACCAAGTTCCATCGATGTGAGAGGTGAGCGTCGGTTTCGACGGTGCGTGAGGACCGCTCGATACGCTACAGTAAAACAACTCACTGGCCGAATGAACCAGGGGGCTAGCGGAAGTGTGTCTAAAACGACAGTTCAGCGAACCCTGCTGCGTATGGGGCTCCAATGCAGACGGATGGTCAGTGCACCTATGCTGACGACGTTGCATCGGCAGAAAAGGCTTAGATTTGCTCGGCAGTATCGGAATTGTACCTCCGCTGATTGGCAAAGGATTGCCTTCTCCGATTAGTCACGTTTTCTGCTTCTTCGAATGGATGGACGTTGGCGTGTAAGGCGAAAATCATCAGAGAACGAACAATCTTCAACCATTGCTGGAAGAACACAAGCTGGTTGGGGGCAGCGTTATAGTCTGGGGAATGTTTTCGTGGCATTCTCTGGGTCCACTGATACCCGTGGAAGGCACTATGAACCAAATTCGTTATGGATTCATCCTTGCAGACCACGTACACTCATACAAGCTGATTGTCTTTCCTGGGGGAATGGGATCTTCAGCCCGACAATGCGACGTGTCACACAGCTAGAAATGTCCTAGAGTGGTTGAAAGCGCACGATGAAGACTTCAAAATACTTCCCTGGCCCCCTGATTCCTCAGACTGAAACCCAATTGAGCATCTGTGGGATTTCTTTGATCGTGTTGTTCGCTCTATGGGTCCTTCACCACGCATGCTCCAGCAGCTGTCAGATGCACTACAGTCAGCATGGCTCCACATACCTGTGAACACCTTCCAGCAACCTTATTCAGTCACTCCAAGCCCGTCTAGCTGCTGTCCGCGCTGCACACGGCGGTTACTCTGGATATTAGCTGGTGGTCACAATAATGTGACTGGACCGTGTACCTATACGTACATTATTTTCATACTCTATGGGTTATATCCCATACAACGAAAACATTTCGCAGTCTGTCCGTGACATCTTCTCTCACTCCATGCCTCCAATGTCCTTCTCGTCTCTCCTCTACCGGAGCTCCCCTCATCCATTTGGGGGTGGCATTCTTGACACCTCGTAACGAATGTCACTTTGGTTCCGCCTCCAAGCATGTAAAAAGGCCTACGGAACATCACCATGTATTTCACAAACAACGACTATCTTACCAGTTCAAGCAACATGTCGTTTCTTAGGAAAAGTTTCACAAAATGTTCGGCAGTGGGTTTGTAAGAATAAATTGCCTGTTCTCATACAAGATATCTCACACTGCCGTTACTTGAACAGATACACACACACACACACACACACACACACACACAAAATCATATTCATCATTATAAGGCAAATTCGAATAATGCACTAATTGAATATTTAAATCATGTTTAAATATTTATAGAGGCCTCTCGTTCGCGGAGAACCTCGCGCCCATTTTTTTTTCAGAAAAATCCGTTTCGAGTTTTCCCGTATTTAGACAGAAATTTCGCAAAGTCCAACACGCTGAATATTTCAGCCCTTACGTGAGAGAATCCTTTTGCTCCGGTGATCGAACCCAACACGTTGGGGTTGAAGCCCGTCGTCTTAATCACCGAACCAGAAAGTTACAGGAATCGGACTCAAGTTCAAGGCAAAATCAACTGGGCGATGTTGATTTTCTTTTTCATTAATTCGAGTGATTTAGTCATTTTATTTTTTACAGACATTTGACGTGGACTAGGAACATCAAACAAAAGTCATTGCTCTTTCCACGTTTATAAGTGAGTCACGGAAAAATTTTCATTGGCTGCCACTGGGAATCGAACCCAGGGTCTTCCAGTTACGCGCCGGATATGCTTCCACTGCACCAAACTAACTGAAAGACCCTGGGTTCGATTCCCGGTGGCGGCCAATGATAATTTTTTCCTTGACTCACTTATAAACGTGGAAAGAGCGATGACTTTTGTTTGATGTTCCTAGTCTACGTCAAATGTCTGTATTAATTATTCATTCGCCTTCTAGTTATTTGTTCTGTTGCTGCTTACCATCTTTGGTGAATCCCCAGCATTGTGCCGGGCTCGAAGAAGCGAATCTGCCAAGTGGCTTGGCAGTTAGTGTATGTGAGTCTGGAGGAGTTCGAGGCCGCTATGGTGTAGTGGAAACATATCCGGCGCGTAACCGGAAGACACTGGTTTCGATTCCCGGTGGCGGCCAATGAGAATTTTTCCGTGACTCACTTATAAACGTGGAAAGAGCAATGACTTCTGTTTGATATTTTATTTTCTATTGGAGCTCATTATGTTTTTGATTACGTTTGTAATACTTTTATTTTTTCTGTAGGAGGTCTTATTACAAATTGAGCATTTTTTTCATCGTGACTTTTCGAAGCAGCAGAATGTTTTGGAACTTGAGATCTTTTTTTCGACCGACAATAGTTTCCAATTATTTTCGAGAGGAGGTGCAATGTACTATTTTATTTTTCAAAACTTCTAAATATAAAATTTACTCTTGATAGCTATATAGCTTTTGTCTTAAGGACTCCACAGACTGATACATAGACATCGTACAATCACCTGTGCAATAAATTAAATACCCGGTCTCTTACGGTAACACAATATAAAATATCTGGTGCACAAAATGTGGAAGAGGAGAAGAAATAAATATCCTGAACCATAGTAACCAAAATGCATGCAATATACTATCCACAATATCCGATCCTGCTAAAGAAATTCAAAATCAAATACTTCGACAGACTATGGAAATTTAAGTTAATCAAATATTACTGTGAATCTGTCCCATTTTTCGTCATACGGATACGGAACAAATGAGAACGGAGTTTTCCCGTTTATATAAGAAAGGAATTTCGGAAAGGTCTCTGAAAATTCAGAATTTTCCGTCAACACCTCTTGAAAACGGTAATTTACCGTCATTATAAAAAAAAAGAATTGCGGAAAAGTTTCTTGAAATTCAGAACTTTTCTGGAGTACGAAAAATCAGGGAAATTCCGAGCTTTTCCCGTCATTTCACAGAAAAAGTTCCATCGTAAATATGCTTCGTTAATTCACGAAAGAAATCATGAAAAGTGACTCGTGAATTTCAGAAATTTTTTTACAGTGCGCAATATGTCCAGGCCAGCACGATTTCCAGACTTCTCCCCATCAGAAAACGCGTGGAATGTCATTGATGTGCACGAACCTCTCGCAATTGACACAAGTCAATCACAGCTCAGGACACCATCCACGGACTTCCCGTTCGACGCCGAATGTATAGCCCAGCATGATGGTCATACGACCTATAAACATAGGCCACATTGTACTATCTCTTCTCTCTCTCGTTCCTCGTTCCTTTTTTTTTTAGGGCCACTGGTTCCAGGGAAGGGAGAGAGCCAGCGCCGTAAGACAAACACAACATCCATTCCTCAACGGGATTCGAACCCGTACCCATCTCGGACGAATGATCAGAAGCCATCTCTTAGACCAGTGCAACTCCGGGACGGCCTTCTTTCTTTTCATGTAATCCTTCAGAAATTAAATCACTTCTTTTTCTCCTAGTCTACATGTGTGATACGTTTCGTTTCGTTTCGTACATTCTTTAATAATGTGGCCTTTTCTGTATCGAACAATGATTTTTTTCCTGACGTTGATTAACGCCATCAAGGCAGAAATATTTTTACTATTTTTCTTTCGATACTCACACCAAGCCATGAGGGCTCAAGGGGGGGGGGCATTACAAACTTGCATGCAACGAAAATCCACGTGCTGTTCTATTGAGATGAATGCACGAAATCGGCGGACGGTTCTCGGGTTGTGGGGAGGGTGGGGGGCGAAAAACGTTACACTCATGCCTGCGACAGAGCTCGGGGTAGCTCCGAAAAAAAATCTGCCCACGCCTCAGACCACTTGGCTATCTGGATGGCAAACAAGTAGTAATATACACACAAAAATGGTATGTAATATTGTACTTTCGGTCGTGTCATTATTCCAGTACGAGGCTACGAGATCTACTCTGATAAATGCATTACGGTAACGTTTCTTACCCACTGGATTCACAGTTTTTTCCTTAAACAGTCTCTTTTGAGGTAAAAAAGTGAAGATCTGAATAGAAAAATAAGCATTTTCCATTGACGATGACTTTAAATTCGAGTGCATTGAATATGACTTCAAATCTGAGATGACTTAAAATTTCGAGTTAATTTGGGGTGACTTGAAATCCGTGAGCGTTGAAGAGGATTTCAAATCCGAGTGCATTGAAGATTTCTTCAAATCCCAGAGCATTTGAGATTACTTCAAATATGCATTGAAGATGACTTAAATCCCAGTGCATTTAAGATGGCTTCATATGTGCTTTGAAGGCGACTTCAAATCCCAGTGCTTTTGAGATGACTTCAAATGTGCATTGAAGATGACTTCAAATCCGAGATGACTTCAAATCCGAGATGACTTAAAATTTCGAGTTCATTGTAGGTCACTTCAAATCTGTGAGCATTGAAGATTATTTCAAATCCGACGGTATCGGAGATGGCTTCAAATCCGAGAGCAAAAACTGGAAATTTGGAAGTTGTTGGTGCAAATCTATATTTTCCACTCATAGAAAATAAAACTGATTTACAATGCTTTTACAAAAACTGAAGGCTTGGAAGTTGATGGTGAAATTCCAGAAGTAATAGATGCCAACGTTTACCATGAACAACAAATATTAAACGAGGGCCAAATAATAGAAGAAATTAATCGGCGTATAAAACTTTGTTGGAGAACATTTGAAAGAAACAATACAATTTTCAAGAGCAATTTACCATTAGGTCTTAAAAAAAAGTGTTTATAATCAATGCATCCCTCCAATTCTTACTTATGGATCACAGATATGGACCTTTACTGAAAACGATATTCAGAGGCTTCAAACAAGTGAAAGAAGCATGGAGGAATGCATGCTTGGTATAACCAGGTAAGATAGGAAAATGAACTCATGGATTCGGGAAATGGCAAGAGTTGATGGCATCGTGGTGAAAGTGAAGACCCTCAAGTGGAAATAGGATGAACACATTGCTAGAACTAACCACCATTGGAAAACTGAAATATTAGACTGGATACCAAGGGACAGGAAAAAGCGCAGGAGACCACGTGAGAGATGGGTGGTTATAATTCCAGAACATGCGGAAGTAACTTGGAAGTGAAAGGCTCGAGACAGGAGATTGTGGAAAAGACTTGGGAGATTTTCATCCAGCAGTGTATCGATAATGGTTAATGACGGTGATCATTTGTGGCGTATTTTTCTAGATTTAACTTTCCTCTCCAGTTTCTTTCCTTTATAAGTTTTGTTATTTCTTGGTGGTATTCTTCATTTCTGAAATACCATTTCCTTCAATACTTTGGCAAAATTGACAGTTAGCTAGGTGAAAGGTCGCGATATGGTAGTGATAAAAGCGACTGTAACAAGAGCTCAGGGGATCTCGATATATTATTGGGTATTGAAATACACTCAATGGACAAAACATTAGAGATAACTTCCTAACAGCGTATTGGTCCTCCTCTAGCGCGAAAAACAGCTTGTACACGCTGATGCATCAACATCAGCAATGGCCGGAGGGATTCCGAGGACAATGTCTAACATGCCTGTTACAGCATCGTCTATAACTCTGCCGGAGAGATCTGTCCAAGATCCATGGATCTGATGTTCCGTTAAACGGCAGAGCTTCCACAGGGTTTGAATCCAGAGACCTTGGGACAACCGGATGGTTCCATGGATCTGATGTTCCGTTCCACGGCAGAGCTTCCACCCAGGGACCTTGGGGGCCACTGGATGGTTCCACGGATCTAACTTGCCGTTCCACGGCAGAGCTCCCACAGGGTTTAAATCCAGAGACCTTCGGGGCCACTGGATGGTTCCATGGATCTGATATTCCGTTCCACGGCAGAGCTTCCACAGGGTTTAAATCCAGAGACCTTAGGGCCACCGGATGGTTCCATAGATATGATGTTCCGTTCCACGGCAGAGCTTCCACAGAGTTTAAATCCAGATACCTTGGGGGCCACCAGATGGTTCCATGGATATGATGTTCCGTTCCACGGCAGAGCTCCCACAGGGTATAAATCCAGAGACCTTGGGGGCCACTGGATGGTTCCGTGGATCTGGTATTCCGTTCCACGGCAGAGCTTCCACAGGGTTTAAATCCAGGGACCTTAGGGGTCACTGGATGGTTCCATGGATCTGATTTTCCGTTCCACGGCAGAGCTTTCACAGGGTTTAAATCCAGTTATCTTTGGGGACACTGGATGGTTCCATGGATCTGATGTTCCGTTCCATGGCAGAGCTTCCACAGGGTTTAAATCCAGTCCAGAAACCTTAGGGGCCACTGGACGGTTCCGTGGATTTGATGTTCCGTTCCACGGCAGAGCTTCCACAGGGTTTAAATCCAGGGACCTTAGGGGCCACCGAATGGTTTCATGGATCTGATGCTCTGTTCCACGGCAGAGCTTTCACAGGGTTTAAATCCAGAACCTTGGGGCCACCAGATGGTTCCATGGATCTGATGTTTCGTTTTACGGCAGAGCTTCCACAGGGTTTAAATCCAGGACCTTGGGGGCCAATGGATGGTTCCATGGATCTGATGTTCCACGGCAGAGCTACCACAGGGTTTAAATCCAGGGATCTTAGGGGACACTGGATGGTTCCATGGATCTGATATTCCGTTCCACGGCAGAGCTTCTACCTGGTTTAACTCAGGGACCTCGGGGGACACTGGATGGTTCCATGGATCTGATGTTTCGTTCCACGGAAGAGCTTCCACAGGGTTTAAATCCAGGGACCTTGGGGGCCACTGGATGGTTCTAAACTCAGATTAGTGTTCCTCGAGCGTACTTTGGTGGATGCGGCCCTGTGGGGCTGCGCGTTGTCCTGTTGATACAGACCGTCGGCCTCAGGTTGCGCGAAGGCCATGAAAGCATGTAGGCCATCAGCCATCACACACAGCGGTTAAGGACCTTACCAGACACAGTAGGGGACTTAATGAGTCCCATAAGAAAGCTCTGCATACCATCACAGAGCCACCACTGTCTTGAACACAGCCGACGTGGCACAACGTGGTCTCATGCTGTTTACGCCAACCCGCACTCTCCCATCAGTTTCGCACAGCTGAAAACGGGATTCATCTGACCACACGACGTTGCGCTACTCTACAGAGGTTCAGTTTTGATGTTCCAAGCTTCCGACGAAGCGCAATTTCCGATGACCAGCGATCAACAGTAGCACAGGAGTAGAACGTCGGCTCCTGTAGCCCAGAGTATGCAACGTGTACCGTTCCGTTTGTTCGCTGTTGCTGCTTGGGCCTCCCACATTTAACCTGGATGTAATTTGTGCCGCCGTTGCCAAGCAGTCCTTCTGTACGAGCCTGGATAGTACATCGACCCCGGTCTTCAATGGCGGGTTGTCGGCCGACGATTAATCTCTTCGCGCTCGTACGTCCGTCGATGATATACTCGCGGCACACCCTTGATACGATTGCCCTCGGGAACCCTAGGTGTTCTACCATTTGTGTGATAGAATGACCCATCTGTCTTGTGCTGACAATGCGTCCACGATCAAAGTCGCTCAGATCACCACGTTTACCCATATTCCTCGATTGCGATACACTGTTCGGAAGATCAGATCAGATCATATGTAGAAGATTTTAGGAAGGGAGTGTCTCACCTCAAGTCTTAAAGAACCCTTAGAAATAGGAAGCTAGGAGATTTGGGCTAAATTGCCCGATAGGAAAGAGACACGGAAGCTTGGTTGAAAGGGGGAGGAAGACGCCCTTATTTATTACCGGGGGGCCAGTACCCGAAGGTTTAACGTGCCCATCCGACGCACGGCGGATAATTAGTGGTTCGAGCGTTCGTACCTGCTCGAAATCGAACCTGAGATCCTCTCCGTGGCAGTAACGAAAGTTGACCACTAAGCCACCCACGGCCCCACTGTTCGAAAGCCACCTATTTATCACATGCGTTCGGTTTGGGCTTGTTCCACTCTGAGAAAGGGATGCCCATGTCAACTGCCCATCACCCCTATTTCTAATGTTTTGTCTCCTGAGTGCATACGTTACGTTGATTAGCTTTGTAAAATATAGTTTTCCAGTTGTAGTGCCAGCTATAACTATTGCTTGTAATTAAAACCCGTTGTATTATCATCGAAATTATTCGACTATAATAGGTGTACTAGTTCAGCAGTTGTCTTTAATTACGTGGAGAGCTGTATGATGTAAAAAATGAATGTAAGAGTTGTTACTAATATTGCAGAGGGTTTTCAGAAAGTAATGCCTCCATATTTATATACTAGCAAAGTTGCACGTTATCAGAATGAAACAAAACAAGAACAAAGCTCAAAATTTCCACTTTAATTTACATATTTTATTTTTCTACATAGTCCCCCTCACTCTCAATACAGACACGCCAACGTTTTTAACAAGTTTTTCAAACCGGTCTCTGTAAAAATCTTCAGGTTGTTCTCGGAACCATTTGCTCCTATCGGCTTCAACATTTACGTCACAGGTGAACTGAATTCCTTTCAGATGTCTCTGAGAGCAGAAAGGAAAACAGAAGTCGGACGACGCCAAATCTCGGCTGTATGTGGGGTGTTCAAGAACTTCATACTCTTCGTCACAGGTGAAATGAATTCCTTTCAGATGTCTCTTGAGAGCAGAAAACAACCAGAAGTCGGACGGCTCCAAATCTGGGCTGTAGGTAGGGTGCTCAAGAACTTCAGACGCGATTTTCTAAGTGGTCTCTGAAGCGAAAACACTGGCTTGGCGTTTGGTGTTGTCGTGTTGCAAAAACATTGGCTTTTTTCCCACGCAAGCGGTTCATGTTTTGCTTTAACTTTTTTAAGGAATGCACGTAGCTCTCACAGTTGATAGTCGTACCTTTGCTCATGTACTCCTGATGAATAATACATCTGTAGTCCCAGACCACAGTGAGCCTGCTCTCAGGGTTGATAGTAGTACCTTTGACCATGTATTCCTCATGAATAATGCCTCTGTAGTCCCAGACCATAGTGAGCCTGCTCTCAGAGTTGATAGTCGTACCTTTGACTATGTATTACTGATGAATAATCTCTCTGTAGTCCCAGACCACAGTGTGCCTGCTCTCAGCGTTGATAGTTGTACCTTTGACTATTTATTACTGATGAATAATGCCTCTGTTGTCCCAGACCACAGTGAGCCTGCTCTCACAGTTGATAGTCGTACCTTTGACTATGTATTACTGATGAATAATCTCTCTGTAGTCCAAGACCACAGTGAGCCTGCTCTCAGAGTTGATAGTCGTACCTTTGACCATGTATTCGTGATGAATAATGACTCTGTAGTCCCAGACCACAGTGAGCCTGCTCTCAGAGTTGATAGTCCTACCTTTGCCCATGTATTCCTGATGAATAATCCCTCCTCAGTCCCAGACCACAGTGTGCCTGCTCTCAGAGTTGATAGTTGTACTTTTGACTATGTATTACTGATTAATAATGCCTCGTAGTCCCAGACTACAGTTTGCCTGCTCTCAGCGTTGATAGTCGTACCTTTGACCATGTATTCCTGATGAATAATCCCTTTGTAGTCCGAGACCACAGTGTGCCTGCTCTCGGAGTTGATAGTCGTACCTTTGACTATGTATTACTGATGAATAATGCCTCTATAGTCCCAGACCACAATGAGCCTGCTCTCAGAGTTGATAGTCGTACCTTTGACCATGTATTCCTGATGAATAATGACTCTGTAGTCCCAGACCACAATGAGCCTACTCTCAGAGTTGATAGTCCTACCTTTGCCCATGTATTCCTGATGAATAATCCCTCTGTAGTCCCAGACCACACTGTGCCTGCTTTCAGCGTTGATAGTCGTACCTTTGACAATGTACTCTTGATGAATAATGCCTCTGTAGTCCCAGACCACAGTGAGCCTGCTCTCAGAGTTGACAGTCGTATTTTTGACCATGTACTGCTGATGAATAATGACTCTGTAGTCCCAAACCACAGTGATCTTGCTGTCAGCGTTGATAGTCGTACTTTTGACCATGTATTCCTGATGAATAATCCGCCTGTAGTCCCAGACCACAGTGAGCCTGCTCTCAGAGTTGAAAGTCGTGACTTCGATTATGTACTCCTCATGAATAATGTCTGTGTAGTTCCAGAACACAATGAGCATCATGCACTTACCGGCAGAAATTTGAGTTTTGGATTTTTTCGCTCGAGGAGAAGATGGGTTATGGTATTCCAGCGATTGATTTTTCATTTCTGGGTCATAATGGTGAACCCAACTCTTATCACCAGTCGAAATGCTTTGGAGAAAACCACTTGCATATTTTGCATAGCAAGCAAGCAACCTTTGGCAAGTTTCAAGTCTTGATTTCTTCATTTCAGTTGCTAGGTGACGCGATATCCAAGGAGCACGTATGTTGTTGTATCCTAAAACGTTAACGATATCATTGACACTACCTAAACTAATGTTGAGCTTACCTGCTATGGTTCGCTGCGTTATTCTTCGATTTTTCCTGATGAGCTCATCTACATTTTTACCTCTTCCAATCGCAAGTTGCGGTTACGGGCCTCCCACACCTTACCTGCTATGGTTCTCTGCGTTATTCTTCGATTTTTCTTGATGAGCTCATCTACATTTTACCTCTTCCAATCGCAAGTGGCGGTTACGGGCCTCCCACACCTTACCTGCTATGGTTCTCTGCGTTATTCTTCGATTTTTCCTGATGAGCTCATCTACATTTTACCTCTTCCAATCGCAAGTTGCGATTACGGGCCTCCTACACCGCGGCTGATCCTTTACGGCCAACATTCTCCACTATCCTCTGATTTTCTTACCCAAGGACGAAGAGTGCATATGTCCAAAGTATCAGAAATATAAACTGCCACTAACCTAGCGTGAATTTCTTTGGGAGGATTTTAATTAGTTAAGAAATTTATAACTGATCGTTGTTTGACACCGGTTCGATACAGTTGAAAAAGAATCATCAATTATAAACGCAATTCGACATTTTTCATCTAGTTGTAATGCTCGTGGAATATAGTGTCGTCCCACCACTACACAAATCAGATCTTGATAACCTCACTTTTAAGCGAATCAGGAGTAACTCAAATAACTTAAGAAAAGGTTACTTACGGTTTGTCTGTATTGAACTAAATATCCTTCAGCACTTCAAAAAGGTCAGATCAATGAACGTGAGTTAATACATAGTGGAATAAAGAAAAGTTCCGAGACTAGGTACGTAGCGCGCTAACTGATGGCAGTAACCGGATGCGCGAATAGCGGTCGAGGGCAGTGACCTTCATGAGCCATTGTGCTACGTGGCATCGTTCTGTGAACATCGGGAGCTGTGCTACACGATATTTGGTGACCACGTGCAGAACACAACTGCGATTTCGGTATGGACTGCAAACTAGAGCAGCAAGCAAACATCAAATTCTGCGTCAAACTCGGCAAATCGGGAACGAAGACGCGTGAAATGTTGCGGCAGGCTCATGGCAACGAAGCAATGAGACGTGCTAGGTGTTTTGAGTGGCACTCACAATTCAAGAGCAGCAGAACGGCAATGGAAGACGACGAGAGGTCAGGGCGACCATCCACGAGCAAAACCCCCAAAAAATGTGGACAAAATTAGGGAGCTGGTGCATGAGGATCGTCGAAGAACCATTCAAGACATTGCTACCATCGTCAATGTGTCATACGGGACAGTGCAAGAAATTCTGACGTCGGTTTTGAACATGCACCGCATTGCTGCAAAGTTTGTGCCAAAGATTCTGAACCCCGAACAGAAGGCGCTCCGTGTCGAACCCTGTCAAGATCTTCGTCAGGTGAATGAACCAATGTTCCTGTCGCGGGTTATCACTGGGGATGAAACTTGGGTCTACTATGACGACCCGGAGAAAAACCAACAGTCGTCGCAGTAGAAGAGCCCGGCATCTCCACGATCGAAGAAGGTCCAACAGGTTCTGAGCGCAATCAAAAGCATGATCATCGTGTTCTTCGACATTCGTGGGGTTGTGCACTGTGAATTCGTCCCCTAAGGTCAGGCTGTCACCGTCCTTTTTACTGCGATGTTCTGCGTCGCCTTAGGGAGGACATTCGCCGCAAACGACCTGAAATGTGGCGCAGGGGCGATCTCCTGCTCCATCACTACAATGCAGTAGCTCACAGAGCGTTAGCAACACGCCAGTTTTGCAGTCGCAACAGCATGACTACACTTCCTCACTCGCCTTACTCGCCGGATTTTCCCCTGCCACTTCTTTCTGTTGCTGAAGCTCAAGGGTCGCCGTTTTGAAACCGTGGACAAGATCCAACGCGAATCGCAGATGGCGCTTGACACGATTCGCGAACAGGACTTCCAGGGAGCGTTCCAACAGTGGCAAAAACGCTGGCAGCGGTATATCGCTGCCCAAGGAGACTACTTTGAGGTAGATCATAGCCAGACTTAAGTAACGTAAGTACTTTGTTGTATATCGGCCTAGTCTTGGAACTTTTTGATCGGACCACGTATCAACAATAACACTTGACTAAGAAACACAACACTGACATTAAAGTAGAACACGCAGCCTTCAAATACAATAACTCAAACGGCAATTAGCTCAACCCACAATTAGCATTAATATCCACCATCAATCCCAACACACACCACTGCTGCTTCTCAAAACATTATTTGCCGCCCCGGTGGCGCAGTGGTCTAAGGCGCTGGCCTCTGATCATTCGCCCGTAAATGGTCCGGGTTCGAATCCCGATCAGGCATGGATGTTGTGTTTGTCTTACGGCACTGGCTCTCTCCCTTCCCTGGAACCAGTGACCCTAAATTAGGGACGGGCGACTGCTTATAGCCCATTTAGTTGCTCACGGTGGTCGTTAAACCTCCAATCAAAAAAAAAAAAAAAAAAAAAAAAACATTATTTATATCGTTCAGTTCTCATCTCAGACATCCACACGTCATTCGTTCCGACCTCAGGGGTGTTGCCAACCATAATCTTGCTAAGGAGAAGATATCACGTTAAGTTTGAGAAATGCTAAGGAGAACGAACTCTAATTTACATATACAGAAGGAAATTAAAAAGGAAAGTTAAATTAGAGTATACGTCACACAGGGTAATATATATAATAAATGTATGTCTATTTTAATAAGATCCATGCCTCTGCTCCATACATAAGCACCGGCAGGATGCATTGATTAAACATTTTTCTTTTAAAATATAACGGCACACCGCTCTTAAAAATTCTACTGTTTCTTCCTATCCAACTTTTATACGTCCATTAATTTCTTCCTCAATACGACCATCGCTTGATATCTGCTGTCCAATGTAAATGTATCGGTTATGTCCAGTTTTTTCCATCAATCGATAAATCTTCATTTCTTGTAAAAGCATTGAACATCAGCTTTATCTTCTGAAATTTCGTTTTTAATTCCGCTTTTGTACTCTTGTCAGCAAATTCTTGAATCATACTCTCCAATTCTGAAGGGGTATTTGCAAAAATGACTACGTCAACAGCAAAACGATGGTGAATTAAATATCTCCATTAATCTTTATCCCTTTGACAAAAGTTGACGACATCATGATCAAAGTAAAATCACTGAAATGGCAACATGTTGCCAGGAAAACGAACCACCGATGGACAACCGAAATTGTAGACTGGATTCCGAGGGACAGAAAATGATTCAGAAGACCACATGGGAGATGGATGGATGAAATTCGAAAGCATACCGGAGTAACATGGATGAGATAGGCTTAAGACAGACAGTTGTGGAAGAAACTTGGGGAGACCTACATCCAATAGTGGACTGATAATGGTTTATGATGATGATATACACTGCTGGCCACCCAAAATGCAACACCAAGAAGGACACGAGATAGCAAAGCCAGATTTACTGGACACATAACAACAGATACAAAGATGAAACGATTGAGCTTACAGGCCCGTGCGACTTGCGGAACACGATAGTTCGTGTAGCCCCCATGGATGGCAATATCGGCCCCTACACGCCACGGCATCGAACGAAAGAGGCTTTGGATGTGGGCTTGGGGTATGTCGGTCTAGACTGCTTCCACACGTTGCCACAATTCATGAGGCGTAGCCGCGGGTGGTGCTTGCCGGACCACTCGGTTGCCGATCAACGACCAGATGTGTTCGATGAGCGACATATCGGGAGAGCAAGAGGGCCACGGCAGCAGTGACACCTGGTGGGCCGTGAAGAATTGTTGCACGACGCGTGCCACGTGCGGGCGCGCATTGTTCTGTTGAAACATGGCCGCTGGCAGGTCCTGCGGGTAAGGGAGGACTACAGGCTCCAAAACGTCGGAGATGGTGCGGTGACTGTTGAGTGTACCGTGTACCGGCGATGCGTACCAGAGGGGTGCGGGTGTCATATCCAATTGCGCCCCAAACCATAACGCCAGGCGACGGACCGGTATGGCGATGCATAATGCAGGCGTCATACAGTCTCTCGCCGCGGTGCCACCACACGCGGATCCGACCATCGTGATGTTGCAGGCAGAAGCGGGATTCATCGGAGAAGACAATGTCGTGCCATTCCGTAGTCCGGGTGCGGCGTTCAACGGCCCACTGAAGCTGCACTCGCCGGTGGTGTAACGCCAATGGCAACCGGAGCAAACGGTACGTGCTCCGAGTACGACATCAAACGGTACTTGCTGACACAGGTTGTTGCGCAACACACCCTAATTCCTGCGCTAACGTTCGTGATGTGGCGGAGCAAGCCGTCAATGCCCGCCGCACAACATGCCGGTCCTCTCGTTCGGTGGTCTGCTGCGGCTGCGGCAATCACTCACGTCGGTCCGTCAGTCCCTCCTGCACACACCGAATCCATACTCGCCTCACTGTGGCTGGATGTCGTCCCACACGGGCGCCGCTGTCTCGGTACGATAAACAGCTGTCGCGATAAGCCACTATTCGTCCTCTGTCGAACTCCGAAACGTGCTAGAATGACTGCCGTATTCTGCGACGAGGCATCAGGAAGCTTCCAACGCCCAGGTACGGCAGCACAACATGCTTCCACTACTTACATCCCGCCTTCTGTGCACCCTTCTTATAGTGCTTCTCGGTGGCGTGCCGGGCGCACATGATTTGCATATGCCCTGCAATGCTAATCGTTTGCATGTCCTCTCGCGGGCGACGCATGCTGCGAATTTCAATCCAATCGGATGCTTCCTTCTTGGTGTTGCATTTTAGGTGGCAAGCAGTGTAGATGTACGGAGTTCTATTACGCAGTAAAATATAGCTAATTGCACAAAGAATCCTTTGCTCTCTGTCTGAAACAAGTCATGAAACAAGTCATGCACGGGACACTTGCTCGGAGGTTACTGCTTCAAAACGCCTCGTACATTTATTTGGACCCTACTATTAAGTTTTATTTGTGTAAAGTAAAGTCAATATACACAGACATTCACGACCTCAAGCCTTACATACTGTTTCCGCATTTGATCTTTGTTACATGTGGCAGGTCGCTGTCCAGAATTTTCTTCCATTCTTCATCAGCATTTGCAGTTTTATCAAGCATTTCCTAGTAAACCTAAAATCAGCTGCTTTTTTTTATATGGCCAATGAAACTACTACTTCGTCTGCGTCTCATTCTTCTTACCACTGCTCACTGAATTTTCATTTGAAAAGATTTTTTACGTCTGAAATAGTCTCGTCTCTCATTTCTCTTCCTACATACCTGGACAACGTTCTTTATCGTCTGGCTTCACTTATACAGTTCTCATTTCCTTTTTAAAATCCATTTTATTCCGCAGATTTTCTTTCAGAAACACATTTCGAGAGATTCGCTCTTTCTTTATATGCATGTTACAGCCAGAAATGGTCGTTAAGTCTTTTTTGAGACTGCACTTGAATAATACTTGTGTTCTAAAAATCGATTTTACAGACGAAAATTTCTTTTTAATGTTGTCACTGTTTTCATTTCAGAAGTTAGCCAAGACGACAATAAATTCCCTTTATTCTAAGTCTTAATGTTTATCTTTACTGCTTTTTTTTTTATTCTTTGATATTCTTCTCATATTTTCTTTAATAATCTGAAATCTTCTAATGTTCATATGAATACAGTAGAATCTTGTTTATACGTTCCTCAGTTATACGCTTTTTTCATTTACACGTAAAATGTGTCACCGGCCAAAAGAATCTGAATTGCCCTTAATGTGAAAAATTTTAAGGATTATATGTTAATCGAATTAGCTTTCTTCTTGTATATACATCAAATTGTAGTCATGTCGTGTCATAAATTAGAAATTCATACCATACGAATTCCGTTTTCTATTTACCAATCTCCCCGCACATTCGACAATCGTCTTTCGTATCCACCTGATTTATGACTCACTCTGCGGAATGCGCGCGTCTCCGAGCTACCATATACCAGCTAAATTGGCACCTACAGTAGAACTCTGCTCTTGCTTGACGTTGTCATCCCTTTCTTAGAAATCTTCGTCTGAATTCGCTTTCCAGACGAATCTACATCCCAAGAAAGTATCGTTTCGCGATCTAATTAGAATGCTACAATTGAGTAGGAAGATGTGTTTAGCTTCCAACATTAAGTCAGTTACGAAGTGAAGTTGGCAATGTCTTCACTTATGACTCTAGATGAAATGATTGAGAACAAATAGTGAAATGAGAATGTTTCCAGTGACAGGAGTGATGTTGATTGATTTCTGATGATGTCGAGAGATGTTCGATTGATTGCTTGGACAAGAGTGATGATGATGATGATTCCCAGGTATGTGCATCAGTACTCAAATTTGGCGGTAGACAGAAATCGTTCGGCTTTTTCAGGCACTCCCTTTATAGTCATAATACTGATGAGCAAACAATGCTGGCTCTCAATAGCCTTGGAAATGCAATGTTTCAACTTTAAAGTAAACAATAATAAAAAATGAATGATTTTTTTTTAAAATATGGTAATGCATACGGTTTTTATAACATATTACATCATAAATTAATAAAACTATATTAGTAATCCGATTTATTGGCGTAAAAATAGAAATAAAAGTTTCCATGAAAAAATAGAAATAAACGTTTCCATTTTTTACGCCAATAAATAGGATTATTAACACAGTTTTACTATTTTATGAAGAGTTGGTGTAGAGTTCTTCATTATAATACACCATATCTCCTTGTGTAAAAAAAACGATGGGGCCAAAGTGTATTCGCTCGTTGTGTTTAAACGTAGAATTACGTATGCCCTGTCTTGTGTCTATGATAAGATCGTGAATAAAATACACAGTGTAAGTCGCAGAAGTCACATACTCGACCAAAGACGTCGTTGATGAATTTTTTCTGGAATTCCGCTGTTGCGTTTTCATAACTATTTTTATAAGCCTTTGGCTTTACGTAATCCGGCTCCTTTATTTGACACCAGCCAACATCCGGGTCCATGTGAACGTCCATTGGCACCGCTGCGTCGACCGGTGCGCTAGAAGTGCTCGCGACGGCTTCACTCTGACGCTCTCGTTTGGCATCGCGATAGCGTTTGCAGCGCTCGGCATTGGTAGTTCGGGGTTCCTTGGGTCCACAAGTTTCCTGTTCTGCCAGTCTCAACTCTTTTCTGCGCTCAACTTCGCATTTTCGTGACCACAGGGCAACAGTTCATAGCGACCACAGGGCAACAGTTCACAGCGACCACAGGGCAACAGTTCATAGCGACCACAGGGCAACAGTTCACAGCGACCACAGGGCAACAGTTCACAGCGACCACAGGGCAACAGTTCACAGCGACCACAGGGCAATAGTTCACAGCGACCACAGGGCAACAGTTCACAGCGACCACAGGACAACAGTTCACAGCGACCACAGGACCACAGTTCACAGCGACCACAGGGCAACAGTTCACAGCTACCACAGGGTAACAGTTCACAGCGACCACAGGGCAACAGTTCACAGCGACCACAGGGCAACAGTTTACAGCGACCACAGGGCAACAGTTCACAGCGACCACAGGGCCACAGTTCACAGCGACCACAGGGCCACAGTTCGACAAATCACCCGCAGCTACAACAGTAGTGATCAGAGCAATGTGTCACAGCACACAGTTCATCGCAGTCTTCTGCGCATGGGCCCGCGTAGCCGAAGACACAGCCGGGTCCCCATGCTCATTGCACGTCATCGCCAGAAACGCATGAAATGGGCTCAAGATCACCGAGATTGAACCGTGGAGGATTGGAAGAAAGTCGCCTGATCTGAAGAAACAAGACTCCTGGTGCATCACGTAGACGGCCGAGCACGGATACGCCAATTACCAACGGAGGCTATGGCACTTGTTTGCACTGATTGGCGGAAACAGGCCGGCGGCGGCGGTGTTATGCTGTGGACGATGTTTCCTTGGAATATTTAGGCCCCCATTATCCCAATGGCACAATCCCTGACAGCCGTCAGGTATCTGAACATCGTTGAGGGCCAAATTCACCCATTCATGGCAACTGCGTTCCCTGCTGGTGATGGCCATTACCAACCGGATAATGCACCATGCCACACTGCGATAATCGTCAAAGAGTGGTTCGAGGAACGTGCTAGTCAATTTCTGTTAATGCCCTGGCCTCCAAATTCGCCTGACATGAAGCCAATCGAACATTTGTGGATCGACTTGGTAAAGCGGGTTCGCGCTAAATCACCACCACCACGAAATTTGCGGAAACTGGAGGACCTGCTGTTGACATTATGGTACCAGATACACCAGTATACCTATCGCCACCTCATCAAATCAATGCCCCGCAGAGTAGCCTCTGTTTCGCAGGCTAAACGAGGTCTTACAGCTTACTAGGTAGGTGGTCATAATGCAATGGATCATCGGTGTACGTGGTTGATCAGCCACAGATCGGATTTATTGTTCCGAACAATCACAAGTGTTCGATTGCATTGATGTGTGGGGAATTTGGAGGCCATAGAAATACCTGGAAGTGTTCCTCGTGTTCCGCGAAACCATTCTGAAAAAATCCGGGCAATATGGCATGGCGCATTATCCTGCGGAAAGAAGGCACTACTAGAGGGAAATACCATTGCCATGAAAGGATGTACCTGGCTGCAATGATGTTTAGGTTAAAAGAAGGCACTACTAGAGGGGAATACCATTGCCATGAAAGGATGTACCTGGTCTGCAATGATGTTTAGGTTGAAAGAAGGCACTACTAGAGGAGAATGCCGTTGCCATCAAAGGATGTACCAAATCTGTAATGATGTTTAGGTTGAAAGAAGGCACTACTAGAGGAGAATACCATTGCCATCAAAGGATGTGCCAGATCTGTAATTATGTTTAGGTTGAAAGAAGGCACTACTAGTGGGGAATACCGTTGCCACGAAATGATGTACCTGGTCTGCAATGATGTTTAGGTTGAAAGAAGGCACTACTAGAGGGGAAACCCGTTGCCATGAAAGGATGTACCAGATCTGTAATGATGTTTTGGTTGAAAGAAGGCACTACTAGAGGAGAATGCTGTTGCCATCAAAAGATGCACCAAATCTGTAATGATGTTTAGGTTGAAAGAAGGCACTACTAGAGGGGAATACCTTGCCATGAAAGGATGTGCCAGATCTGTAATTATGTTTAGGTTGAAAGAAGGTACCACTAGTGAGGAATACCGTTGCCATGAAAGGATGTACCTGGTCTGCAATGATGTTTAGATTGAAAGAAGGCACTACTACAGGGAAAACCCGTTGCCATGAAAGGATGTACGAGATCTGTAATGATGTTTTGGTTGAAAGAAGGCACTACTAGAGGGGAATACCATTGCCATGAAAGGATGTACCTGTCTGCAATGATGTTTAGGTTGAAAGAAGGCACTACTAGTGAGGAATACCATTGCCATGAAAGGATGTACCTGGCTGCAATGATGTTTAGGTTGAAAGAAGGCACTACTAGAGGGGAATACCATTGCCATGAAAGGATGTACCAAATCTGTAATGATGTTTAGGTTGAAAGAAGGCACTACTAGAGGAGAATACCATTGCCATGAAAGGATGTGCCAGATCTGTAATTATGTTTAGGTTGAAAGAAGGCACTACTAGTGGGGAATACCGTTGCCATGAAAGGATTACCTGGTCTGCAATGATGTTTAGGTCGAAAGAAGGCACTACTACAGGGGAAACCCGTTGCCATGAAAGGATGTACCAGATCTGTAATGATGTTTTGGTTGAAAGAAGACACTACTAGAGGAGAATACCGTTACCATGAAAGGGTGTACCTGGTCTGCAATGATGTTTAGGTTGAAAGAAGGCACTACTAGAGGAGAATACCATTGCCATGAAAGGATGTACCTGGTCTGCAATGATGTTTAGGTTGAAAGAAGGCACTACTAGAGGAGAATGCCGTTGCCATCAAAAGATGTACCAAATCTGTAATGATGTTTAGGTTGAAAGAAGGCACTACTAGAGGGGAATACCATTGCCATGAAAGGATGTGCCAGATCTGTAATTATGTTTAGGTTGAAAGAAGGCACTACTAGCGGGGAATACCGTGGCCACGAAAGGATGTACCTGGTCTGCAATGATGTTTAGGTTGAAAGAAGGCATTACTAGAGATGAATACCCGTTGCCATGAAAGGATGTACCAGATCTGTAATGATGTTTAGGTTGAAAGAAGGCACTACTAGAGGGGAATACCGTTACCATGAAAGGGTGTACTTGTTCTGCAATAATGTTTAGGTTGAAAGAAGGCACTACTAGAGGGGAATACCATTGCCATGAAAGGATGTACCTGATCTGCAATGATGTTTAGGTTGAAAGAAGGCACTACTAGAGGAGAATGCCGTTGCCATTAAAAGATGTACCAAATCTGTAATGATGTTTAGGTTGAAAGAAGGCACTACTAGAGGAGAATACCATTGCCATGAAAGGATGTGCAAGATCTGTAATTATGTTTAGGTTGAAAGAAGGCACTACTAGTGGGGAATACCGTTGCCATGAAAGGATGTATCTGGTCTGCAATGATGTTTAGGTTGAAAGAAGGCACTACTAGAGGGGAAACCCGTTGCCATGAAATAATGTACCAAATCTGTAATAATGTTTTGGTTGAAAGAAGGTACTGCGAGAGGGGAATACCGTTACCATGAAAGGATGTACCTGGTCTGCAATGATGTTTAGCCGCCCCGGTGGCGCAGTGGTCTAAGCGATGGCCTCTGATCATTCGTCCGAACGGGGTGCGGGTTCGAATCCCGGTGAGGCATGGATGTTGTGTTTGTCTTACGGCACTGGCTCTCTCCCTTCCCTGGAACCAGTGACCCTAAATTAGGGACGGGCGACTGCTTATAGCCCATTTGAGTTGTCACGGTGGTCGTTAAACCTCTAATAAAAAAAATTATGTTTAGTTAGGAGGTAAACAAACAACATAGTTTCACCCATATGAAGGACTGGACCAAGCAGAAAAATGTCCAAAGCATTACACCTTCACCGACTTTTTTGTTCCCCTGTACATTCTAGTGCTAACACTTCGGCAGTTAGACTACCAGGTAATCAGCAGCCCACATGGTGCAACAAGAAATGAGATTCTCAGACTAGACGACCTTCTAATCATTCACTGGCCAGTATTGAGGCTCGCGTTCCTATTTTAGGCGCTTTCGATAGTGAACCGAGGTCAGTATGAGCAAGAGCAGCGGCCTGCGGCTACGTGAGTCCATTTTTAACAGGTTTCGATGAACTGTGAGTTTTGCGACATTACTCTCGTCACCATCATTCAAATTACTGGCGAGTTCCGTTACAGTATGCCATCTGTTGGCTCATACCATATGGACCATACTATATATACTCGCGCCTTCACTCACCTTTAGCATCAATGAGCCGTGTTCGGTCCACACTTTGCGGACCACTTTTGAAGGTATTGACCGCGGCTGACCCTGAGTACCCTACAAGCCTTGCCTTCTCGGAAATGCTCTGACTCAATCGTCTGGCCATCACTTCTTAGACCATATTTCCTTCCTCGGAACACTTTTTGAGGGTACTAACCACGGCTGACCCTGAGCACCCTACAAACCTTGCCGTTTTGGAAATGCTCGGACCTAGTGTTCTAGCCGTAACTCCTCGGACCACTCTTCTCTCCTAGGGCCACTTTTTGAAGGTACTGACCACGGCTGATCTTGATTACCGTACAAGCCTTGCTGTCTCGGAAATGCTCTGACTCAATCGTCGAGCCATCCCTCCTCGGACTATTTTTCCTTCCTCGGAACAGTTTTCGATGGTCCTAACCACGGCTGACCTGAGTACCCTACAAGTCTTGCCGTCTCGGAAATGCTCTGACCCAATCGTCTAGCCATCCCTCCTCGGACCATTTTTCCTTCCTCGGAACACTTTTTGAAGGTTCTAACCACGGCGGACCCTGAGTAACGTACAAACCTTGCCGTCTCGGAAATGCTCTGACTCAATCGTCTAGCCATCACTCCTCGGACCATTTTTCCTTCCTCAGAACGCTTTTTGAAGGTTCTAACCACGGCTGACCCTGAGTACCCTACAAGCCTCGCCGTTTCGGAAATGCTCTGACCCAATCGTCTAGCCATCACTCCTCGGACCATTTTTCCTTCCTCAGAACACTTTTTGAAGGTTCTAACCACGGCTGACCCTGAGTACCCTACAAGCCTCGCCGTTTCGGAAATGCTCTGACCCAATGGTCTAGCCATCCGTCCTCGGACCACTCTTCCCTCATAGGACCACTTTTTGAAGGTACTAACCACGGCTGATCCTGAGCACCCTACAAACCTTGCCGTTTTGGAAATGCTCGGACCCAGTGTTCTAGCCATAACTCCTATGAACAATCTTCCCTCCTAGGACCACTTTTTGCAGGTACTGACCACGGTTGACCCTTAGTACCTTACAAGCCTTGGCGTCTCGGAAATGCTCTGACCCAATGGTCTAGCCATCACTCCTTGGATCATTTTTCCTTCCTCGGAACACTTTTTGAAGGTTCTAACCACGGCTGACCCTGAGTACCGTACAAGTCTTGCGGTCTCGGAAATGCTCTGACCCAGTCCTCTAGCCATTACTCCTTGGACCATTTTTCCTTCCTCGGAACACTTTTTGAAGGTTCTAACCACGGCTGACCTTGAGTACCCTACAAGTCTTGCCGTCTCGGAAATGCTCTGACCCAATCGTCCAGCCATTACAATTTGCCTTTGTTAAACTCGGTTAAAGCAGTGGCCTTAGACGAGATTGACAAAGGCAAACGTTGTTTGGCAAATGCATTTCCCTTCGGAGGAACAAGAATGGCACTGATTAATAGAGTTCAGTATCAGACATTATATATATACCATTTCATTTACTTCACACGCGCGGTCGTCTACTTGAAGTTGCTTTGATTTGCATAAAGACGCGCTGGTCATAATGTTTTGGCTATTCTGTGTACCTCCTATGAATTCTTCCGTCAGTTCAATTAAAGTTGAGGCAATAAAACTAATTCTGTCTTATAACGAGCCTTTAATTTTCCCGATTCTAAAATAACCACCAGCATTGATATTAAAGTTAATAGAGTACGCAATTAATACTAGATGTTGTGATCTTCCTGGTTAAAGTGACGGAGAAATCAATTACTGCAATTTTACCTGGGGTTATTGGATGTTCCAAATTCATTAATGACTAGTGGCATTTCAACAGAACGTGATAAGCAACACAATGAATGCAACCTGATTTCGGGTTTTCCGATCTTCCGAGTTGATTCATTTCCATCAGTATTTCAGTCAAACGTAATGAAAACGAAAATTACTTCAATTTCATCTGGGGTTTTCCAGTTTTTCAAATTCATTAACGAGCGTTAGGTTCCAATCGAACTTAACAGAGAGATTAATTAATGTTTTCTTTGTCGCCTCGATGCCCAAGTGTGCAGAGGAGCTGGTTTCTGGCAAGTCGCTCGAGCTCGGGCCGGGCCCGACTCCCGGTTGAGGTATGGGAGCTTCACCTATCCTACAACTCTCTGCTGTCCCTGGAACCAATGGCACTAAATTAGGGACAGGCTACTGCTCACAGCCCTAAGAGTTACTCATGATAGTCAATAAAGCCAGCAACAAAAAATGATAAAAAGTTCTGTTTTTATTTTAGGTGTTATGACTATCATTCAAGGCTGTTCAGTTTTTTATATTAAAGTATATCGACTTTCATTCAGGACTATTTAGTTTTTTACATTAAAGTATATCCATTTTCATTCAGGACTATTCAGTTTTTTTATATTAAATCCTTTTCGGCTTTCATTCAGGACTATTCAGTTTTTTATATTAAAATACATCTACTTTTATTCAAGACTATTCAGTTTTTATATTAAAATATATCGACTTCCATTCAGCACTTTTTTATATTAAAATATATCGACTTTCATTCAGCACTTTTTTATATTAAAATATATCGACTTTCATTCAAGGCTATTCAGTTTTTTATTAAAATAAAACGACTTTTATACAGGACTATTCATTTTCTCTTTTACATGAAAATAGGACCGCCGGTGGTCTAGTGGTCAACGTTCGTGACTGCCACGGAGAAGACCTCGGGTTCGATCCCAGACATGTACGAACGCTCGAACCACTAAATATTCGCTGTGCGTCGGATAGGCACGTTAAGACGTCGAGCCTCCGGGTACTGGCCACCTGGTAATAAATAAGGGCGTCTTCCTCCCCCTTTCTTCTTCGCTTCCGTGTCACTTTCCTATCGGGCAATCTAGCACAAATCTCCTAGCTTCCTATTTCTAAGGGCTGTTTAAGACCTGGAGTCTGACACTCTCTTCCTAAAATCCTCTACATCTAATCTGATCATATTAAAATATAACGACTTTCATTCAGAACCATTCAGTTTTTTTTAACAAAATCTATCGGCTTTCATTCAGGACTATACAGTTTTTCACTGTATATTGATACGACGATCGATTGATAAGTAAAGTTTCCTACCGCGTAGCATCGCTAGTCGTTCTGGAAGAAAAACTTTTGCGCATGCGCTCGGTAGCCGATAACTGTGTAATGCAAACGAGCTTAGTTTTAGGTCACTGTTTGACGTCCTTGAGTAACAGCGTTCGTTCGTCATGAGTGCGACTTCCGAGTTACGTATAAAGCAGCGATCAGAAATAGAATTTTTGACACTAAAAGGTTGCGCGCCAATAGAAAATGCAACTGGAGACGAATCCTGGGTTCATGATTAGGACCCAGAAAACAAAAGGCAATCCATGGAATATCGTCACCCAGGTTCTCCGAGCGTAAAGATATTCAAAAGAGTTTCTTCAGCGCAGAAAGTCATACTCACGATTTTTTGGGACGCAAAGGGCGTGATTTACAAGTAATTTCTGCCTAAGGAAACGACAATTAATTCGAAAGATATTGTGAAACCTTACGAGCCTTTAAGTACTCATCAGCAGAATCAGGCCTGAAAGGAGGTCTTTTCTTTTGTAGAAACGATGGGACGGTGGAAACAGTGACAAGTCTGAAATTCAAACTTGTTCTCGGACTCCTTACAGCCCAGATTTGGCACCTTCTGACTTCTGGTTGTTCTCAAAATTGAAAGAGATGTTGGAACTCCGATGCCGAAGCTGCTGTGCGCAAACGGATCAAAATCAAACCAGAAACTTTCTTCATGGGCGGAATGAAAAAGTGAATAGCGCGTTTGAAAAAATGCGTAGCAGTAAATGATGACTATGTTGAGAAATAGAGTTGTAATGTTTAAGAGAAATAAATTTCCTTCATTTTGATACCACTTTCATTATTTTACTTTCATGGAAACTTATTTTATACGACTGGAGACCTTACTTATTTTATACGACAGGAGTCCTTTGTTGGAAACTTATTTTATATGACTGGAGACCTTCTGATCAAAAGTATCCCGACACTTGTCAAACCAGAAACTCCCTGTAACAGGAAAGGAATTGGTATCGAGTTGGTCCACCTTTTGTTGCTATCAGAGCCTCCACTCTGGTGGGAAGGTTTTTCTCTAGATTTCGGTAGGCTGCTGCAGGAATCGCCTCCCATTCTATCACAAGAACATTAGTCAAGTCGGTCACCGATATCTGGCGGTCAAGCCTGGCTTGCAATCGGCGTTCCAGTTCATGCCAAGGGCGCTGTTCCATGTCTTTGATATCGAGACTACATGTAAGCCATTCAAATTCTTCCACTCATCTTATCAAAACATTCCTGCACGGACTCTGCTTTGTGGACTGGAGCATTGTGCTGTTGGAAACGAAAAGGCCCTTTGCCGAACTGTTGCCGTAATGTTG
The DNA here is from genome assembly GCA_039090855.1 of Macrothele yani. Taxonomy (NCBI): domain Eukaryota; kingdom Metazoa; phylum Arthropoda; class Arachnida; order Araneae; family Macrothelidae; genus Macrothele; species Macrothele yani. The sequence goes on along the minus strand of CM077010.1, from coordinate 164,164,837 downwards.
AGAACCTAGAATTGTCTAGAATGTTACTGTATTATCAGCTGCAGCGGTAAGATTCAGGAGTACTAGAACTAGGTAACCCAACCCAAACCACAAAAAACATCCCCAAAGCGTGATGCCTCCTCTACCAGACTCAACAATTAGAACAACGCAGTTGGGTAAGACACCTAAGCACCTCCACACCCAGAGTCTTTCGCCGGACTACCAGATTGTAAAGCGTGATTCATCCTTCCAGAAAACATGTTTCCACTGCTTATAGTCCACTGTCGCCAAGCTTTATACCACTTCAACCGATACTTGGTGTTCATCTTGCTGTATACGGCTTGGCCATGGAAACCCACTCTTTTCAGTTCTCGATGAACCGATGTGGTTCTGGAGCTGCTTCCAGAGGCGTCTTGGAACTAAGAGTTGCAATCGAGGACTGGCGATTTTGTCGCACCACACGTTTCAGCACTCGGGGGTCCTGGTGTGTCCTTTTACATGGCCTACCAGGCCGTGATTGCGGTGTTGTTCATCCTATACATTTCCACTTTACAATACAAAGTAAGTCAAAAGGATGTTCCTGATTTAAATTATTTGGAACTCATGGTTATTGTAAAACAGATACACACAACTAATACTGTTCAAAAGCACATTCCATAAAGTTTTCTTCAACTTACTTATAAATGTTCAATGTGCGCTCCACGCGTAGAACGGCACACGTCAAGTCGGTGATCAAGTTCCTGCCAAACTCTTTGTAGCATGTCGGTGTCACTTTTTGTGATGGCTGATGTGATGTGAGCTTTCAAATCAACCAGCGTCGTTGCAAGTGGTGGCGTTGACACGATCCTTTATGAAACTTCATAAGAAAAAAACATACGAGGTTATGTCTGGGGATCGTGGTGGCCAACACAACAATTCTTCGTCCCCCTCAGCTGAACGACCAATTCATCGTTTTGGTAGCCTGTCACTGAGGTGGCCCAGAAAACTCGTTATGGAAATGGGGTGGAGCAAAATCGAGTTGAAAAATGAAGTCATCAATGTTTTCTTCGAGCTGTGGGGAAGTCATCAATGTTTTCTTCAAGCTGTGGGGGAAGTCATCAATGTTTTCTTCCAGCTGTGCGATTATGGAAATGGGGTGGAGCACCATCGAGTTGAAAAATGGAGTCATCAATGTTTTCTTCCAGCTGTGTTCGAGCCTGTTGAGACAGGTAATTCCTGCCACAGTGGCTTCAGCGAAGATTAAAAGTGTGTGGGCTCTATACTCATCGAAAGGGCCCATACACCTTTCGATGAGTAATTGCACTGACGACATTGACTTTTGAGGAAGCACGCTTGTGCTGCAAGATTGCATGGGGATTTTCAGTGCCCCAAATTCTCACGTTATGCCTGTTCACCTTTCCTGAAATGTGGAATGTTGCTTCGTCACTAAAAACTGACTTTTCAGAGAAGCCGTGATCCTCCATTAGAGTGAGAAATCTTTCAGAGAAAGACATTCGCATGTGGCGGACATCCCTCATCAGCTTTTGACTCAACTGCAGACGATACGGTTGCATGTGCAAACGTTTCCACAGAACTCGCCATTTAGTTTACTGCGGGACACCAAGTTCTCGACCTGCTTGATAAGTGTATTTCTGTCAGCTCCTTACGTAACTTACTCGAACACGCTCCACTATGTCGTTTCCTATCGACGGACGTCCAGTCGATTTTTCCTTGCAAATGCAGCCCGTGTCTTGAAATCTTGAACACCAATTACGAATTGACTTACCACTGGGTGGCTCTATCCCAGATATTGCCCGAAAATGCCGTTAAATAGTCACAACTTACTTGTTTGTATGAAACACAAAATGCCTTCTGTTGTCCGCTTACTGCCATTGTGTGATTTGTTCCTCCTGCGAGACTTATCGCGCCATCTACCGACCACCTGCGGAATCGATAGCGGGGCATTGGAACTTGGAGAGATTACGTACTTTCTAAAGTGCACATCTCTCAACTAGAAATATTCATTACATGTCGTGTGGTAAAGCTTGAAATCGGAAACATCATTTTGACTTACCCTATAATATCACCTACAATTGATCAGAGCAGCTACAGCAGGGTAGAAATTTCTCGAAGTGACTTGTTACCCAAATGGCATCCTATCACCATGTCACGAAGTTCGAGTTCAGTGTCTGATAAAATTTCAAACAGGAAGTTTTCGTCGGATACTGAACTCTGCCGCACATCCCATTCTCCTGTTCATGCTTGCCTATATTTGCCAGACCACATGCGTCGTTTGCTACCTGTATGCGCATCTAATTGACTTGCTTACATGGCAAAGCTTTCGACTTCCCGTCACTGGTTCACGAAGAGTTGGCATACCGACCACGCATATCATTTTTGTATTCTGACGACGGAGCAGAAAGCACATTTGAAACCCATGCGAACATGCTTTGGACACAGCGACTCAGGTAGCTTTTCCCTTTTCTCGCATTTGGAGAGTCCCCTTCCATCTTTCGTTAGGGGACAAAAACATTTATATACTATTTTTGCCTCGCTAAACAAGTTTGCATTAGACATTTTTGCCCTATCTGCTAAGGGAGGCACGATAGTCCCTCAACCCCTCCAAAAAGTGGGCGAGGGGATCCTTCGTGGTGTTACTGTGTGCGCCATAGGGGGTTTCTTATACAACTGCACAAGTGAGATATTTGCCTGATCACGGACTTTTCTTGTAACCCTGTATAGAGAAAGTGAGGAATTTATAGTCTGCAGCTAACTTGCTTAGTTTTGTTTAACCACGTTTAGTTCCATGACCAAAAGTTTTGTGATGCCTTAATCAAAGCATGTACTTTGGAAGCCTTCTGTTCAGAATATTTATTGCCTATTTGGATTCGGCTTTTCGTTCGGAGAATAAGGCTTGAACATTAGAATGCCTGTGCACTTGCGAAAGGTATTCAGTGAGTTTAGTAATGGGCAAATAATTTCAGACAGGAAGATTTCATCAGATGTCTTTTCTTCGGCTAAAACGCAAAGCCTTCGCGCTGCTCTCTTCGTAATTAGATATTGTTAGAGGGAAAGAAAAGACCTGGGAACTGCAAAAGTTCTTTAATGAGGGCTGGTGGAATGGGTGAAAATCGCGCAAACTTCTTTGATGTGGCTTTTCTGGGGACGAAGAAGAAATAAACGGAAAATTCCGATAAAAAGCGGAATGCAATTAGACTTCTTGAAAGGCACTCTTGGCCGTGACCGTTTCACGCATTGCGATGTGTGAGTTAAAAACAGGTAGGTCCTCCGAGATTACTCAAATGCGTTAAAAATGTATGAGGTTTCAAGATGAATAGAAATAATTCAAATTTAAGATTTGCATTATTTAGGATAAACTACTACAACTATTATTGATATTACCAAGCATAAAATCCGAAGAGGCTGTTTCGTGTCCGAGTGGCGTTTTGGTTAATCGTCCGGGTTCGAGTCTAGGATGAGGCATGGGAGACTTGCTTCTCCTTGGTAACTGCCGATCCCGACAATCCGATACGAACTCTAATTTCTGATTAGCGCGATTGTAATCTAATAATTAAATACACTGCTGACCACCCAAAATGCAACTCCAAGAAGGACACGAGACAGCAAAGCCAGATTTACTGGACACATAACAACAGATACAAAGATGAAACGATTGAGCTTACAGGCCCGTGCGACTTGCGGAACACGCAGGCTTCAATAGTTCGTGTGCCCCCCTCCCCATGGCTGGCAATAACGGCCGTTACACGCCGCGGCGACGAACGAAAGAGGCTTTGGATGTAGGCTTGGGGTATGTCGGTCCAGGCTGCTTCCACACGTTGCCACAGTTCATTAGGCGCAGCCGAAGGTTGTTCCTTGCCGGGCCACTCGGTTGCCGATCAGCGACCAGACGTGTTCGATGGGCGACATATCGGGAGAACAGGCGGGCCACGGCAGCAATGACACCTGGTGGGCCGTGAAGATTTATTGCACGATGCGCGCCACGTGCGGGCGCGCATTGTCCAGTTGAGACGTGGCCGCTGGCAGGTCCTGCAGGTAAGGGAGGACTACAGGCTCCAAAACGTCGGAGATGTAGCGGTGTCTGTTGAGTATACCGGCGATGCGTACCAGAGGGGTGTGGGTGTCATATCCAATTGCGCCTCAAACCATAACACCAGGCGACGGAACGGTATGGCGATGCATAATGCAGGCGTCATACAGTCTCTCGTCGCGGTGCCGCCACACGCGAATCCGACCATCGTGGTGTTGCAAGCAGAAGCGGGATTCGTCGGAGAAGACAATGTCATGCCATTCCGTAGTCCAAGTGCGGCGTTCAACGGCCCACTGCCGCCGCACTTGCTGGTGGTGTAATGTCAATGGTAATCGGAGCAATGGGCGCCGTGCGACAAGTCCCCGCTCCTGCAGACGACGTTGAACGGTACGCGCTGACACAGGTTGCTGTGCAACACACCTTAATTCCTGCGCTAACGTTCGTGACGTGGCGGTGCGAGCTGTCAATGCCCGCCGCACAACATGTCGGTCCTCTCGTTCTGTGATGTGCCACGGCTGCGGCAATCGCTCACGTTGGTCCGTCCGTCCCTCCTGCACTCACCGAATCCATACTCGCCTCACTGTGGCTGGATGTCGTCCCACAAGGGCGCCGATGTATCGGTACGATAAACCGCTGTCGCGATAAACCACTATTCGTCCTCTGTCGAACTCCGAAACGTGCTAGAATGACTGCCGTATTCTGCGATGAGGCATCAGGAAGCTTCACACGCACAGGTCCGGCAGCACAACACACTTCCACCACTTACTGTGCAACCTTCTTATAGTGCTTCTCGGTGGCGTGCCGGGCGCACGTGAATTGCATATGCCCTGCAATGCTAATCGTTTGCATGTCCCCTCGCGGACGACGCATGCTGCGAATTTCAAGCCAATCGGATGCTTCCTTCTTCTTGTTGCATTTTAGGTGGCCAGCAGTGTATGCAATGATATCAGAATAATATTGCCACCCCCGGCATCACAGTGTGCCCGCCCAGGCGTGTCACAGAGTGCACGTGACATGGTCGACCACAAGTATAAGCGGCCGGCTAGGACAGGCGAGCCATAGTGCGTTACGTGAGCGTAATGGGCATAGGTAGTGATTTGACGGACGAAACGAATGATCATCAACAACAAGTGCCAAGGGTGGAAGCATCTCAGAAACAGCATACTTCGTGGATTGTCTGAGAGATGTCATAGTAAGGGTGTACCAGATATGGACCAATGGCACACCGAGTACCTCCCGACGCCATAACTGTGTAGCCCCAAAGGTCATCGACCCCCAGAGGAGAGCGACGCCTCTGTCTACTGGTAAAGAGCAATCTACGCGCAACAGTGTAGCAATTGACCACGCAAATGAACGCTGGGGCATCCAGGTACGTGTCCCCGATAACAGTAGAGCGAATCCTGTTACTCATCGGATCTCTGGAGTCGACGCTGGGACAAGGTGCCCATTAACCCAGGTCCATCGGCAACAACGCTTGCAATTCGCATGAGACTATTGGCATTGGACAGTGGAAGAGTGGGAAAAGGTTGCCTTCTCCGACGAATCGAGGTTTCTACTCCACAGAAGTGGCGGGCGGTGGCGGATATGACGTCAGACACACGAGAACCAACACAAGGACACTCTTGTCGGCCAAGTATAGGAAGGCGGTGGTAGTGTGCATGTCTGGGGGATGTTTTCTTGGTATGACCTGGGACCGCTGGTACCACGGGATAGTCCCTGAATACCAATGGCTACCTGTCCATCCTCGCTGAGCACATGCATCTCTTTATGTTTGACGTTTACCCTGGTGGTGATGGTGTCTCCCAACAGGAAAATGCGCCATGCCACGTCGCTAAGGGGTGCGTGACTGGTTTGAGGAACACGACAGCGATGTCTTTGTTCTCCCTTGGCTGGCAAAATCGCCCGACCTCAATGCCATACAGCACTTGTAGTACTATTTGGAGCGACAGGTTCGACGTGCCGACCCTCAACCACGTCATCTCCGGGACCTCCGTGCTCTGCTGCAGTCCGAATGGGCACGTATGCTTCGGGCAACCTTCCAGGGCTTCATTGTGTCCATGCCACGCCGTCTCGCCGCTGTCATCCGGACCAAGGATGGTTATTTCCATTATTAGGTGGGTGGGCATATTATTCTGATACGAGCGTGTATTAGATTTGTTTGAACTATTATCTTAACGTTAAGCTTTCTTACTTTTAAAAAACTAAAGCTTCGAGCTTAGATTTTTTTTTTTTTTTTGATTGGAGGTTTAACGACCACCGTGAGAAACTCAATGGGCTATAAGCAGTCGCCCGTCCCTAATTTTGGGTCACTGGTTCCAGGGAAGGGAGAGAGCCAGTGCCGTAAGACAAACACAACACCCATGCTTGACCGGGATTCGAACCCGGACCCCTTACGGACGAATGATCATAGGCCAACGCCTTAGACCACTGCGCCACTGGGGCGGCCGAGCTTAGATTACTTCGGCTTCATTGTAAAACACTTCACAGCTTATCTTAGGTACGGTTTTTTGTTTTGTTTTCTTTTGATTGAGGGTTCAACGACCGCCGTGAGCAACTCAGTGGGCTATAAGCAGTCGCCAATCCCTAATTTAGAGCAGGAAGGGAGAGAGCCCATGCCTTAAGACAAACACAAGATCCATGCCTCATCGGTATTCGAACCAGGACCCATCTCGGACGAATGATCAGAAGCCATCGCTTTGACAACTGCGGCTCTGGTATATTTTAACTTGCCATAGTAAATTGGCTTCGCACCTCAGATTTCTTCGCACTCACGAAAGCTGAAAATCTTTACTAGAATATAAATATATGGTGGAGTCACATTACTGTGACCATCAGCTAATATCCAGAGTAACCGCTGTGTGCAGCGCGAACAGCAGCTAAACAGGCTGGGAGTGACTCAATAATGTGCTGGAAAGTGTTTACATGTATGTGGAGCCATGCTGACTTCAGTGCATCTGACATCTGCTGGAGGGTGTGTGGTGGAGGATCCATAAAGCGAACAACACGATCGAGGTGGTCCTACAGATGCTCAATAAGTCTGGGAAATTAGGGAGGCCAGGTAAGTTCTTTGAAGTCTTTATCGTGCACTTCCAACCACTCTCGGACATTCCTAGCTGTGTGACACGTCGCATTGCCGTGCTGGAAGATCCCACACGCCCCAGGGAAGACAATCAGCATGTATGGGCGTACGCAGCATGCAATGATGAATTCATATCGACTTCAGTCCATAGTGCTTTCCACAGGTATGAGTGGATAAAGCCCCTAGATCGCATAAAGCAGCCCCCACCAGCATGTGTTCTTCCAGCAGTGGTTAAAAAGCGTTTGTTCTCCGATGTTTCTCGCCTTATTCGCCAACGTCCATCCGTTCGATGAAAAAAACGTGACTTATCGGAGAAGCCAATCCTTTGCCAATCAGCAGAGGTCCAATTCCGATACTGCAGCGCAAATGTAAGCCTTTTCTGCCGCTGCACCTTCGTTAGCATAGGTGCAGTGACCATCCGTCTGCATCGGAGCCCCATACGCAGCAGGGTTCGCTGAAAAGTCGTTTTAGACACACTTCCGGTAGCCCTCTGATTGTTTCGGCCAGTGAGTTGCACCACTGTAGCGTGTTGATCGGCCCTAACGCACCTTCAAAGCCGACGTTCACTTCTCATATCAATGGCACGTGGTGCTCCGCAGTTTCAATGTCGCTTATTCACAATGGTGCTATTTCTCAAATCACGATACACTTTAATTACAGCAGTATGCTAACAGTTCACAAACAGCGCTGGTTCAGAAATTCTGCCACCCTTGACCCGAAAGCCGATAGTCATCCCTTTTTGCAAATCTGACAAATAGCTGCTTTTTTCCATGACAGGAACGAGTGACATGTTTTCAGATTGCCTTCACCACACCTCATATACGTACCCTCCAAGCCAGTTGACGACACGTGTCTTCTTTCATTGGCTACGCGCTGTTGACGTCAAAAGTATGACGTGGACACAATGGGACTCCACTGTGTACATTACTGCAACAATACAAACAATGGTTCAGAGATAAACCAGGTAACTTACAAATGGAATAGTTTATTATTTTCAATCGGCACATCGTTATTCAAACATCCACAATTTGTTCAGGAGCACAGAAAGTAGCACTTGAATCACAACAAACGTTAATGCTTTCTTAATACAGTGAGACCCCGAGTAACGGTCGCTGCTCGGACTGGGGAAAAGTGGCCGTTGTTAGGGAGTTGCGCTGTTCGGAGGTTAGGCCTAGATTAACATTGCCAGTCCGTTGCATTTGTACAAAAGGAGAATAATTGAACAAAGATTACGCACAAAGTAAACAGTTTCAGAGCTTTCTCCAAGTGCCTAATGGTCAATAAAACTCAACATAACAATTTAAAAAATCATTGGTAGAGGATGTTACAAAGCTGGTGCGTGACTCGTTGTTTTAAACTTCCCCTTAAAAATGGCTAGCTAAGAGGTTAAGTTTAGAGTTAGTGAAAAGAAAGAAATAAGAAAACGTTAGACCGTGAAGTCGAATAGCGCAGTTAGCTGGCTGCGCGCCCAAAAATATTCGTAGGAACAGAACCCACAGGGACCAAATACGGATACACCGCAGCCAACGGAAAACATTTCAAGAACAGCCCTCCCCCTCCGCTTTCCGTCTCCCCCAGCTCCCCAGATTGTGACTGAAACATACGCAGCTCGCCTCACGTAGAACTTAACTTTGACTCCTTTCCTTTTATTGGTTGCTTGATAATTATGTGTGATATATAAAACAGAATGTTTATCTATCTACACTTTATCGTTGACACCTTTCGGAAGCTAGCAGCGCAATGCTCCCATGGCTGACTTAAAACTTCGGAAAAGAAGAATTATTGCATGCATGAACGAACTCACCTTGAATAATGGTATCCTTTGATATGAAAAAGACATTTAATAAAATAACGCAGTAGAAGCACTATACACAGAACATATTGAAGATTCATTTTATAGCTTGCATTAAAAAAAATTGCAGCTTTTGAAGAACACCTTCTCTGTTCGGTTGCCACTTAGCGTATAAGAGTTTACGTGATTTGCCACGCGCTCAATGCAATGAGAATTTCTAAACAATTCTTTCTCTTCCTCGCTTGTGCGGACTTTTACCTTTCTACTGCTGCGAAGCACACCGTATGTTTCCTTGTATTTCCAAAACTTTTCACTTAGGCACATCATTTCTTAAGTGAAAAGAAAGGAGTTAAGGTTGTTCTTCCGTGGACCGATACCGCTCACATCATCATTCGCATATTTCAAGCTTTCCAATCCAAAAAGAATTTTGCAAATCGGACTAATAGTTGCAGAGATGTCGCGTCTACAGACGGATGGACAAACCGATAACATAAGCACGATCTTTTTTTACAAAAGACGTGCTAAAAAACTATCGTACTTATGTAATCGGTTCGTCAGTCAGTCTGTCCGTCTGTGGACACCATATGTCTGCAACCATTAGTCCGATATGAAAAATTATTTTTGCATTGAGAAGCTTGAAATATCCGAATGAGGACCCTTTATTTCGTTTCTTTTTTTTTTTTTTTACGATGTACAGTTTAGCCGCTGGAGGGCGCAAATGTAGGTGATATCGAATTCAAAATACATTTTATTTCACATATTTGCTCCTAACCTTCCGATTGAAAAAAAACTTTTACATTTCGATTTTATTTATGTCGAAGTGTATTTTAGGTATAGTCACTTTTTCAAGTTACGAATAGATTTTTCGCTAGAGGGCGTAAAGTTAAATTGTGTTTTCTCCAATATCTCTTGTTCAAAATCTCCGATTTAAAAAAATTTCCCTTCAGAGGATACAGCTCCCGTTGTGAAATCTTTTGCATATAATTTCTAATTTTTAGTACACGGTTTGGCCACTAGGGGACGTAAGTGTTAATTTCTGCCTCTGATGTATTTGGTACAAAATATGGGTTTTTAAAATCTCGATTGAAAAAATTCGTTCGTGGACCAATGCCACTCACGTCGGTAAACCTTTTCGGAATATTTTTTTTTCTTAAAATATTGCATGGTTTCTCCACCAGGGGGCATAGACGTATATCTCTGCTTCGAATTGTTCGATTTGCCAAAATTCCTATTTTATTTGATAGTTTCCAGTATGACGTGTTTTTCATATAGTTTCAAAATTTTCAAGTAATTCATAGACTTTCCTCTACGGGGCCGTAAAGGTAAATTGTGTTTCGCCCGATATCATCATCATCATCATTATCAATACACTGCTGGACGAAGTTCTCCCCAAGTTTCCTCCACGACGGTCTGTCTTGTGCCAGTCTCCTCCATGTCACTCCTGCATACTTTCGAATTTCATCCACCCATCTCCCATGTGGTCTTCTTCTGGGTCTTTTCCTGTCCCTTGGAATCCAATCTAAAATTTTGGCTGTCCATCGATGATGTGTCCTTCTTGCAGTATGTCCAGCCCATTGCCATTTCAGGGATTTAACTCTGATCATGATGTCTTCCACTCTTGTCATTTTTCGGATCCACGAGTTCCTCTTCTTATATCTCCTGGTTACACCAAGCATGCACCTCTCCATGCTGTTTTGAGTTGTCTGCAGCCTTTGTATGTCTCTTTTAGTTAAGGTCCACGTCTCTGCACCATGCGCAAGCACTGGAAGGATGCATTGATCAAACACTTTTCTTTTAAGACATAATGGCATATTGCTCTTGAAAATTATGCTGTTTATTCCAAAAGCTCTCCAGGCAAGTTTTGTACGCCGATCAATTTCTTCATCAATGTGACCCTCACTTGATATCTGCTGTCCAAGATAAACACACGTGTCTGTGATCTCCAGCTTTTCTCCATCAATCGTCAAATCTTCATTTCTTGTAAAAGCATTGAACATCACTTTTGTCTTCTGAAAGTTCATTTTTAATCCCACTTCTTTACTCTTGTCAGCAAGTTCCTGTATCATACTCTACAGCTCTGATGGGGTAGTTGCAAAAATGACTAAGTCATCAGCAAAACGAAGGTGGGTTAGATAATCTCCATTAATCTTTATCCCCTTATTTTCCCAGCTCAGCACCTGAAAGACACCCTCCAATGCGGCATTAAAGAGCTTCGGAGATATGGTGTCTCCTTGTCTCACTGCCTTTCCAACTTTTATGTGTGCTGTATTCTCAAACAGCCGAATCTTTGCACTTGCATTTTCATAGATGTTATTAATAATATTAATGTATGCATGCATCTTCAATACCGCAGGATTTCAGAGCCTGGTGGTTTCACCGAATCAAAAGCTTTTTCATAATCGATAAAAGCCATGCACAATGGAAGTTCATATTCCCTCGCTCTTTCAATTAGTTCTCTCAGTACGTGGATATGATCTATTGTGCTGTAGCCACTCCTGAATCCAGCTTGTTCTCTCGGTTGAGCCATGTCCAGTGTTACCTTCAAGCGGTGTGAAAGAACGTTAGTGAAGATTTTATAAACCACTGATAGGAGGCTGATAGGTCTGTAGTTCCCGAGATCCTCAATGTCACCTTTTTTATGTAGCAGGATCATTGTAGCGGTGTTCCAATCCTCAGGAATCTTCCTTTTATTAAGGCATCGAGTGAAAATTTGGGCGAGTACTGTTTCGATTTCTCCACTTGCTTCTTGTATGATGTCTACAGTAATTCCATCTTCTCCTGGAGCTTTCCCCCGCTTCATGTTCTTGATTGCATGTGCAACTTCTGCTAGAAGGACTGGAGGAACTCTGGTACTGGTACCTTTCATGATGTCTGGAGTGCATGTATCATCCCTTTCATATAATTTGGAGAAGAAATATTTCACTCTTGTCAAAATTTCGCCTCTATTTCTTGTTACAGAACCATCTTCTTTTCTCAGTGCCATAATCTGTTTTCTTCCCTTACTGAGATGTCCCTTTGCTATCTTTAGGCTTTGGTTGTTTTCAATTGCTTTCCTCACTAGATCACAGTTGAATTTCCTTACGTCTTCAGTGATACTTTTTCGTACTGTCTTGCATAGCTCTATATATTCCACTTTGGAAGTCACATCTTCTTTAGTTGTCCTCATCTCTCTTCTTTTTTGCATCAACGTTTTGGTTTTTCCTGATAATTTGTTCACATGCAACTTGTTCTTAGACCCAGCTAATTTTGTTGCTGTTTCCATAAGAGCTTTGGTTACTTTTCTGTTAACTTCAAAAATATTCCACTTCTTCCGATGTTAGGCCTTCTAAAGCAGAGAATCTGTTCTTCAGTTCCAATTTGAAGGTAGTATGGTGTTTTTTAAGGTTGGTTATGTCAATACATTTTGTTTGCCTTATGAGCTTGCCACGTTCAAGTTTAGTGTTGAGGTGCATCTTACATCTCACCAATCTATGGTCACTACCTGTGTTGAACTTGTTTAGCACACTGCAGTCTTCTATGACGAATTTTTTGTTACACATAATAAAAACAATTTCACTTGTCGTCCCATTTGGATGTCTCCATGTCCATTTCCTGTGTGGCTTTTTCTTGAAAAAGGAGTTCAAGATGAAAAACCCTTCTGCCTCTGCAAACTCAACGAGAGTATTTCGATATATCTGCTTCTAAAACTCCGATTTGAAAAATTCTTTCTGCACTGGATTAGAAATTATATGCAAAGGATGGGAAATGCTTTGCATATAATTTCTAATTTTCGTAAAAAATCGTTTGGCTACAAATGGGCAACTTCCACCTCTGATTTATTTGGAGCAAAATCTGAGCTTCTAAAATTTCGAATGAAAAAAATTTGTTCGGGGACCGATACTACTCACGTCAATAAACCTTTTCGGAATATTTTCTTCTTAAAATAATGCACGGTTTCTCCGCCAGGGCACGCAGATATGCGTTTTATTTTTGTCAATATCTCTACTTCTAAGAGTCCGATTTGAAAAATTCCTTCTTTGTTGGATAGCGTTTCTGGTTCGAAATATTTTTCACATAATTTAAACATTTTTAAGTAACTCGTACACTTTCCGCTAGAGGGCGTTAAGGTAAATTGCGTTTTCCCCGATATTTTTGCTTCTAAAACTCGGATTTGAAAAAATCTTCTTGTATCGCATACAGCTCATAATGGGAAATGCCATTCGTATAATTTCTAATATTTCGTAAAGAATGGTTTGGCCACCAGGGGCCATAAGTGTTAATTTCTGCTTCTGATGCATTTTCAGAAAAATCTGAGCACCTGAAAACTCAACTGAAAAAATTGTTTCCTTCACCGATACTGCTCACATCATCGGAAAACGTTTGGAGAATACTTTCTTTCAAAATCATGCATGTTTTCCCCTCCAGAGGGCGTAGATACATATCTAATATTTGTGGATATCTCTGCATCTAAGAGTCCGATCTGAAAAATTCTATTTTTTTTTTTTTTTTTTTTTTTTGTTGGAGAGTGTTTCCGCTGCGAAATGTTTCTCATATAATTTTAATTTTTTCTCAACGCACAAGTCTGCAACCAGAGGGCGTAAACGATTCCGTTTACAACAATATCTTCTGGATTAAAAACCCAACTGAAAAACTTCTTTCTTTTGTCAGATACTACTGTTTTCCAAACCGGTTCCATTGACTTTGAATAGCTTTGATTAATTTAATTCGCGCCAGAAAGGATTCAAAAGATGTGCTCATTACACCCGAAAATTCGGTATCATTTTTCTTGTTAGAATAGCGATGATTTACCACAAACAATACTCAATGATGCTTTTTTAAGTTTATAAAGTCGTCAAACTGGACATCGGTGCGAGGGACAACCAGAGGCTGCGACTTTGGTTTTTACGGAGTGTCGCACATTCTTTCGTAGAATAATCATTATCGAATACGTAAAATATGATATATCATCATCATTATCGTCAACCATTATCAATCCACTGCTGAACGAAGGGATGCCCAAGTATCTTCCACAACTCTGTCCTGAGCCACTCTTCAATGTCACACCTACATCATACATTCGAATTTCATCCATCCATCTCCCTCATGGCCTACTGGGTCTTTTCCTGTATATATATATATATATATATATATAGGGTCTTTTCCTGTATATATATACAGTGGGCAAAAAAGTATTTGCACACATACATCTTTTCCTCATCCCCGCCCCCCTTGCTGTCTGGCCCACATACTGGAAGAAGTCACTGAAACTTAATACAGACATTAGACGTGGACCAAGAACATCAAACAAAGGTCATCGCTCTTTCCAGGTTTGTAAGTGAGTCACGGAAAAATTCTCATAGGCCGCCACAGGGAACCGAACCCAGAGTCTTTCAGTTACGCGCCGGATATGCTTCCACTGCACACAGCGGCCTCCAATTCCTCCAGACTCACACACACTAACTGCCAAGCAAATTTGGCAGGTAGCTTCTTGGAGCCCCGCACAATGCTTGGGATTCACCAAAGATGGCAAGCAGCAACTGAACAAATAATTAGAAGGCGAATGAATAATTAATACAGACATTAGACGTGGACCAGAAACATCAAACAAAGGTCATCGCTCTTTCCACGTTTATAAGTGAGTCACGGGAAAACTCTCATTTTAAGTGAGTCACGGAAAATTCTCTTTTGAAGGTCATCATCATACAATGCTACCTGCCTACATGCTGCTGTAGCCTGTTAAGCCACCCGTCCTTCAGCCACCCTCACCTCACTTGATAGTTCCCTTCTGGGATCAAGGGGGTACTTGAGTTAGCGAATGGCGCAACGCTTGGAAATTGAAAGACCCTAGTCAACCCTCTAAAACAGAACGCCTAGTAGGCTTAACATATTTTATTTTTCATTTTCTGAATGGAAGAATTGGGCAGAACACACACACACTCATCTCTATCTTTTCTGATAATAATATATACAGTACCGAACAAAAGTATTTGGCGAAACACTTTTTCGACCATAATATTTTTTCTCCTGGACCAAATCGGGTCATTTTGGGGTATGGTCTGTGTTATTCAGTTGTAAACATGACCCATATGCAGATGGATGAGAAACCTTAACACAGATCAGGTACCGAACTTAATCGCAAAGATCATACAAATTGACCAACAAAGTAGGTGTGTATCACATTCATTTAATGCAACGATAACAGAAAATAAGTACGAGAAAACGACAAAACAATAACTAATACTTAGTGGGATAACCACGAGACTTAATAACAGCTGCACAACGGGCCGGCATCGAGTCCACTAGCTTCTCGACGGTGACCTGCGGAATTCGCGCCCATTCTGCAGACAGCTGGTCGAACTTCTGGGCCATATTCCGGAAGGTTTTCTTCGCACATCGTCTCTCCAGCTCCTCCCACATGTGCTCGATGGGGTTGAGGTCTGGAGATTGGCTTGGCCAGTCTAGAAGTGTGACCTGTTGATGCTGGAAGGCTGCCTTCGCTATTCTGGAGGTGTGCTTCGGGTCGTTGTCTTGCTGCATGATCCATCCAGGTGGCATGTTCTGGTTTGCCCATGGGAAAACATCGTTGATGAGCATGTTCGTGTAGCTCTGGCCGGTCATTATTCCGTCAATCTTGATGATGAGGCCCATTCCATTGCGAGAAATGGCGCCGTAAACCATGAGCGATCCTCCTCCGTGCTTGACAGTCGGCTGAATGAACTGGGGGTTGAATCTCTGGCCACACGGACGTCGTACGTATCGGATGCCATCACTTCCGAACAAGTTGAACTTGCTCTCGTCGGTGAAAAGTACCTTATTTCAGTCCGCCGCTGTCCAGTGTCGATGACGGCGCGCGAACACGACTCTGGCTCGTCGATTCTTGACTCCGATGAGTGGTTTCTTAGCGGGGCGTCTTCCATTCAATCCACCAGCATTGAGACGACGGGAGATGGTCATTCGGCTGACGTTCAGGTCGTCGCTGTCGCGGAATTGGGTGGCGATGTCCACAGCAGTCAAGGTGGGATCAGCACGAGATCGACGGAGGACGCGTCTATCCTGACGCAACGTAGTGAATCGAGGCCTACCACATCGCGGACTGTTCTCGACGGTCCCAGTGTTCTTATAACGTTGCAGGATAGCTGAAATTGACTGGTGTCGGATCTTCAGGGCCCTCGCAATGTCGGTGACGCGCATTTCGGATTCCATCATGTTCACGGCCGTCTGGCGAGCTCCAACAGGGATCTCCGCCTTTTGACCCATTTCTGAAAACCTAAGATTGACTTATTATCACACTACACATCACAAAACCCACAAAAATCATAAGAAAAACATTAATACATGCAGCAAACAAATGGATAATAATTGGCGACTCTTGAATATGGCCCATTTCGAACGACAAATTCGCTCTGAGCGAAATACAAACTACGTGGCATTCTAACCCACGAATCAACACATATCGTATCCCAAAATGACCCGATTTGGTCCAGCAAAAAACACTATGGTCGAAAAAGTGTTTCGCCAAATACTTTTGTTCGCTACTGTATAACACGATAAATGAATTTGGAGTGGTGCATTGCAACTCACCAATTTTCTGGAGTGGTGCTGACGCACCACTCGCAATACAATAGTCGCCGCCCCTGGGGACAACAACTCAGGAAAAAAAGCAGTACAGCAGTAGTGAAATAAAACAAAGGATCGTCAAAAATGGGGCAAACGCTGAAAGGCCTTTGTACTCCAGTAAATAGAAAATGACTGAAATCGCGGGAACTGCTCATCATGTAATGCCTAACAAATGATTGATGCAAATAAAACATGTCAGCAGCAGCAAAATTCCATTTTAGTTGCCACATTAACCTTTAAAACGCTTTGGAAACATCCGTAGATATGACCTTTGACATTAAGAATCGCGCTCACCGTTTATGAATGTTTTTCTTTGGTAATGTTTTACACCGTTAAGTCGAACAAAGCTCAACAGATCAGCCCGGTTGGTAAACACATTCAATCCCCTTAATAAACGCACACGTGCGTACAAATAAAATTTGCAGTTCTATTACGCACTTAAATTCGACAAAGAGCTGATGTCTGCAGAGTGATGTATTATCAGCGTTCTGTTCAATACCGCCTACATTCCATTAAGCCTGCTAAATTCAGTTAACTAAATACGCGACGTAAGCGCAGCTGTATTTCAACAAAGAGGCAGTGCTAATAACCTATAAGATCATAATTCTTCTAAAACCAGGTCGAATTCGTGAGCTTAATGTTATGAAGTTTACTGAACTGAACAATCGTGGCAGAGAAAGAAACAAAACAAAGGGAAAGCATTTTTATTCCTTGAACGGCAATTACCTCTACACGCTGACCAGACGTTTCTGCAGGTCAACGGTAATACACTGGCGGAAAGTGAAAAAAGAACACCAAGTAGGAGACGTCTGATACTAACGAAATTTAAACAGCATAATAACGGAATACAGAGGATAACGTGATCAAAACATTATGGTAAAATACAGCTGTATTTGCTGGTAAACTGAAAAATAACATTTCCATGTAACATGGTTAGTACGAGGTTGAACCGCCATGAACTGCGTCACACTGTGCAATTCTGGCATGGAGTCTGTCGTACAGACGTTGGATGTAAGTTTAGGGTATTGAGTTCCAAGCATCCTCAACCTTGACGCGTAAATCGGAGATGGTCGTGGCTGGCCGTGGAGACCGGATAAGTCGTTGTCCTAAAATCCCACACGTGCTCAATGGGGGACAAATCCGGTGAACGTGCAAGCCATGGAAGTTGTCTCACACCCTGAAGAGCATGTTTCGTTGCACGTGCCGTGTGTGGGCGGGTGTTATCTTGCTGGAAATCACCACGATGGACCGACCTTACAAATGGCACAACAACGGGCTGAATGATGTTGTTGATGTAGGAGGTTTAACGTACCCGGTACAAACACTAGTTGTGTACGGGAGTGATAGCTGATCGCTCCCCACACCAGGAGACCAGGTGTAGGCCCTGTGTGTCGCTGGCGGATGCAAGAAGGGTGGAGACGCTCCCCTGTGCGTCTGAGAACACGCATACGGCCATCGGAGGCACCCAAGAAGAATCTGCTTCCATCGCTGAACACGACAGATCGCCATTGCGTTCTCCAGTGCAGACGTTAGCGACACTACTGCAGCCATTCCTGACGGTGGGCTGGAGTCAGAGATACTGTATCCAGTAGACGGTTGCAGATTGTTCGCACAGTCACTTCAGGTGCAACGGCAGCTCGGATTTGCATCGCAGTGGATGTTCTGCTTGACAACGCAGCTCTTCTTATGCGTCGATCGGTCCGCTCATCAGTCCGTCTGTGACTCCCGGTTCCACGTCTTCTCGTGTGGGAATGTTCCCCGGACCATCTACGCCACCATCGTACCACCACCGATACTTCCCGTCCAATTCGCTCCGCAATACGACGATACGACCACCCGGCCTCGCGGAGTCCGACTAGACGACCTCGCTCATAGTCCGATAACTGCTGAAATCGTACACGTCTTCCATGTCCAGGCACTGCAGTTTTTTCAGCGTGTTCGCACGTGTCCGTATGCCGACGACTGATTACTTTCACTTCGCCGTACTCCTTAAATACCACCGACGATAATTTGCATATTATGCCGTGCTGTGGCGTAAGCGCTCGCCGGTTGGTCCCGAAATCAACATCACAACTACGTAAACTCGACCCCATAAACATATGTAAATTTCATGATCGTCCGCCAATTCCTTCTTGGTGTTCTTTTTCACTTTCCGCCAGTGTATATGCTACACTTCCATAATAGTTTTTGCTGTTGTAGTTTCGGAGTTTAACGATCCCTAATTTAGAGCCACTGGTTCCACGAAAGAGAGACACCACGTATGCCCTTCTCCGCGACCGGAACCGGACTCATCTCCTACGAATGATCAGAAACCAGTGGCTCAGAATACTAGACCATCCAGGAGACTTTTCTTTGTTTCGATATTTAGCCACAACGATCTGTAACTCACAGGGCTATAAGCAGTCACCCACACTAAATTTTGAGCCACTTATTGTAGGGAAGAGATAGGCTCACACATGCCTCATCCGGGGCTGAGAAGAGGCCCAGCTCAAACAAATAGCCAGAATTCGGTACCTGTGACCACTCAGCAGAGATTGGATTGGAGGTTTAACGACCACCGTGAGCAACTCAATGGGCTATAAGCAGTCGCCCTTCCCTAATTTAGGGTCACTGGTTCCAGGGAAGGGAGAGAACCAGTGCCGTAAGACACACACAACATCCATGCCTCACCGGGATTCGAACCCGGACCCCGTTCGGACGAATGATCAGAGGCCATCGCTTAGACCACTGCGCCACCGGGGCGGCCTCAGCAGAGACATAGCTAGACTTAAAAATCAGAATAGGCGACAGGTGGACATGTATTATTTTTGCTGTGGCAAGTTTGATAGCAAATTTACTTACAAAACACTGAAATACTTTTTTTTTCCTTTTTTTTTCCTTTTTTTTTTTCCTTATTTTTTTTCCTTCGCTGCAAAAGTATTCGTAATATCCCCTCCCCTCAGATTCGTAATATCCCTCCCCCTTAGATACATACTGATTAATTTTGGAACTGTCTCAAATTTTTTTGCACTTTTTGGAATACAAAGGAATCTAAAGTTTGCAGTCATTTTTTACTAATGTTTGGTCCATCCATATTTTACGCTTTCCAACCTCCAGCTTTGTCCATCCGTCTGTCTGTCTGTCGGTCCGTCCGTATGTTTGTCTGTCCGTCCGTCCGTCTGCCTGTCCGCACGATAACTCGTGTAAAAATGGTTCGATTTCGATGAAATTTCAGTATATGATAGGGAACCACTTGGGGACGAACCCTATTAAAAATTAGCAAAATGAGGTCAAAGGTCAGGACATAGGAGAGGAATGCATTCCATCGCCCTTATGTGTCATAACTTACTTAAAAATGTTTCCATTACGACAAAACTTTATCATATTGTTATGGAGGTATATTGAACTGCTTCTGTTGAATATAATCGAAATGGGGTCAAAGGTCAGGGCACAGGAGCGAGATTTATTCCACAGCTATTATCCTCATAACTTGACAAAAAATGCTTCGATTTCGACAAAACTTTAGCATGTTGTTCCGGAGGTATACTGAACCAATTTTATTCAATATCATCGAAATGGGGTCAAAAGTCAGCGCACAGGAGCGAGATTTATTCCACAGCAATTATCGTCATATTTTGAGTAATAAGTTGAGTAATGATTCCGGTATGTTGGAAAGCGTATCATAATCAATACATTGCATGATTTTACTAACTTCTTAATAATTTTTTTTATTGGAGGTTTAACGACCACCGTGAGCAACTCAATGGGCTATAAGCAGTCGCCCGTCCCTAATTTAGGGTCACTGGTTCCAGGGAAGGGAGAGAGCCAGTGCCGTAAGACAAACACAACATCCATGCCACACCGGGATTCGAACCCGGACCCCTTTTGGACAAATGAGCAGAGGCCATCGCTTAGACCACTGCGCCACCGGGGCGGCTAATAAAAATTTGTAAAGCCTAACAAGTTACGTACCCGTATAAAAAATATGACACACTGCCACCAGCACAGTAAAAAAGAAAATTTCATGCTTAAGAGAAAGACCTTAAAGCAAATGTTTTCGTGGATTAGGGTTGACGGGAAACGTTCAGGTTAGTATGTTAACTTGCACATTTCCCCTCACCAGTTCAAGTTAATATGATTCCAACACGCAGACAATACGTTTCCTCTCCTTAACTCCTTTCCTTCAAGCCAGCAACATTGTCTAGCACTCATCTTCCAAAGTAGTCATCACCTACGACCTGCTCGCTCATTACCCTAGGGCTGGCTTGAGTGCCCTGGCATAGCTTTAGCCTCCACTTTCCGTGCTGGACTCCCGTGCTTAATAGCACAAACAAACAGCAGAGCAATTCGTAATGACATCCTTTAGTGAATTCCTGTTCACCCTCTTCATTCGCATTTTGGCATACTAACTTGAAAAAAAGGCGTAAATTTGGGATTTAGACGAGTGGAAAACAATTGAATTTTCATGGCCCAGAGGATGTTGATAACCTTTCTACGGAGAAGGAAAAGCCGCCCTGGTGGCGCAGTGGTCTAAGCCATAGTTTCTGATCATTCATCCGAAAGGGGTCCGGGTTCGAATCTCGGTGAGGCATGGATGTTGTGTTTGACTTACGGCACTGGCTCTCTCCCTTCCCTAGAACCAGTGACCCTAAATTAGGGACGGGCAACTGCTAATAGCCCATTGAGTTGCTCACGGTGGTCGTTAAACCTCCAATAAAAAAAATAGAAGATTTAAATAAAAGAACGTACATGTTCTGAGTAACTTCCTGTCCGCCACGGTGGCGCAGTGGTCTAACCGCTGGCTTCTGACCTTACGTCCAAGAAAGGTACGGGTTCGAATCCCGGTGAGGCATGGAAGTTGTGTTTGTCTTACGGCACTAACTCTCTCCCTTCCCTGGAACTTTTTTTTTATTGATTGGAGGTTTAACGACCACCGTGAGCAACTCAATGGGCTATAAGCAGTTGCCCGTCCCTAATTTAGGGTCACTGGTTCCAGGGAAGGGAGAGAGCCAGTGCCGTAAGACAAACACAACATCTATGCCTCACAGGGATTCGAACCCGGACCCCGTTCGAACGAATGATCAGAAGCCATCGCTTAGACCACTGCGCCACCGGGGCCTGCTCCTGGAACTTGTGGACCTAAATTAGGGACCGGCTATTGCTTGTAGTCCATTGCGTTGCTCGCGGTAGACCTCCAATCGCCGCCCCGGTGACGCAGTGGTATAAGCGATGGCCTGTGATCATTCTCGGAAAGGGGTCCGGGTTCGAATCCCAATGAGGCATGGATGTTGTGCTTGTCTTACGGCACTGGCTCTCTCCCATGCCTGGAACCAGTGGCCCAAAATTAGGGACGGGCGATTGCTTGCCCATTGAGTTGCTCACGGTGGTGGTAATACTTCCAATCAAAAAATAAAAAAATAAAAAAAGTAAATAACTTTCTTCTCTACGGCGGTTACTTTAAGTGGCCACCGGAACGCAAATAAATACATGCAGGTAAATGCACCAAATCCAAAGTTTGGACCCAAACATGGTTCCAGAAGTTGTTTTTTTTATTTTTTGATTGGAGGTTCAACGACCACCGTGAGCAACTCAGTAAGCTGTGAGCAGTTGCCCGTCCCTAATTTAGGTTCCCTTGTTCTAGGGAAGGGAGAAAGCCAGTGTCGTAAGACAATCACAGCATCCATGCCTCACGGAATTCGAACCCTGACCTATCTCGTATGAATGATCAGAAGCCATCACTTAGACCACAGCGCCATCGGGGCAGCAGGCTTTCTTATGGGCCGCCAGTTAATCACGTGCTGGCCCGGTGGCACGGTGGTCTTCAACCCTGCTCACGGTGATCGTTAAACCTCCAATCAAAAAAAAAAAGAAAAAAAAGTTCCAGGGAAGGGAGAGAGTTAGTGCCGTAAGACAAACACAGCATCCATGCCTCACCGGGATTCGAGGTTTAACGACCACCGTGAGCAGCTCAATGGGCTATAAGCAGTCGCCCGTCCCTAATTTAGGACCACTGGTTCCAGGAAAGGGAGAGAGACAGTGCCGTAAGACAAACACAACATCCATGCCTCATTGGGATTCGAACCCGGACCCCGTTCGGACGAATGATCAGAGGCCATCGCTTAGACCACTGCGCCACCGGAGCGGCAAAACCGCAAGATGCAGACCAACCATAGCAGAAACTCGATGGTCCTCCACTTAGAAATTAGTAAGTGTAGTTGTTGAAGATTGGAATAAATTGAACGAAGTGTTCGGATTTCTGACGAATAGCGAATAATGAGACAAAAAATCAATTCATCTTGCCAAGGGGTTTTTGAATTATATTAACACTTTCGAATTTACATTTTTGGCTCCACCGATCTATTATTCGAACTTTTGAAGAAAAAATAACTAAACATCCGAGTGAGGCATGAGTGGTGCGTTTGTCTTTTGGTCAGTGGCGGCTCGTGGTTGGAAAAATAGGTGAAGAGGTACAAGAGCAGTATGAAAATATATCTACTGTCTACAATGAAAATCCCTTAATGAGGACTTACTTATTTTATTTTTTTATATTAAATCAATTTTTCTTCCTTTTAAAGCTGCAGATTTGTCGATTATGTCGTCATAAGATGGTTAGATGGTTGTTTCTTCGTGAGCATCAATAAAATGTCTTCCTGGATAGAAATATTTGCCAGAGAAGCAAGTCTATCTTGGGAACTAGTGTTTCTTGAGCAAGTTTGTATTCTTTTAAGAAAACTTCTTTCCACTGGCACACTTGTAGATGGAATTGTTAAACTGAGGAAAACCAATTTATAATCTTCTGTAAAAATGTCTTTGTCTCCGTGAAACACTCGAAGGAGTTCTTGAGTCAATATATTCCTTAATTTTTCATCGGCATATACAAGACTCAGTTCATTTTTAAGGCGCTGTGTTTAGTAAATATGTTTCCGTAAAAATGTAGATTTTCAAGAGCGCGAGAGGGAAAGCATGCATTAAATTATTCGAATTTGGTTGTGTCAGCAAGTCAGACAAATTGAAGTTTCTTACAGTCTTGAAATCTTATATCTATTTCCATAAGAATGTGGTCCAAAATTTTAAAATACAATTGTTTATAATTTTGAAAAATTGTTTACTGTGTAAGAGCAGCATATTCCCGTGCTTATTTCTGTGATTTTGCTAGCTTTTCCAAACTGTGCTTCAAATAACTCATCGTTAATTTTATGGCTCAAAATTTCACAAGTTTTTTTTTTTTTTTTTTTTGTATTATTTGAGTTACACAGTAGTTTATGTTTAGTTATTTTTTCTTCAAAAGTTCAAATAATAGATCGGTGGAGCCAAAAATGTAAATTCGAAAGTGTTAATATAATTCAAAAACCCCTTGGCAAGATGAATTGATTTTTTGTCTGATTATTCGCTATTCGTCAGAAATCCGAACACTTCGTTCAATTTATTCCAATCTTCAACAACTACACTTACTAATTTCGAAGTGGAGGACCATCGAGTTTCTGCTATGGTTGGTCTGCATCTTGCGGTTTTGCCGCTCCGGTGGCGCAGTGATCTAAGCGATGGCCTCTGATCATTCGTCTGAACGGGGTACGGGTTCGAATCCCGGTGAGGCATGGATGTTGTGTGCCGCCCCGGTGGCGCAGTGGTCTAAGGCGTTGGCCTCTGATCATTCGTCCGTAAGGGATCCGGGTTCGAATCCCGGTCCGGCATGGATGTTGTGTTTGTCTTACGGCACTGGCTCTCTCCCTTCCCTGGAACCAGTGACCCTAAATTAGGGACGGGCGACTGCTTATAGCCCATTGAGTTGCTCACGGTGGTCGTTAAACCTCCAATCAAAAATCAATCATGGATGTTGTGTTTGTCTTACGGCAGTGGCTCTCTCCCTTCCCTGGAACCAGTGACCCTAAATCACCCTAAATCAGGGACGGGCGACTGCTTATAGCCCATTGAGTTGCTCCCGGTGGTCGTTAAACCTCCAATCAATCAATCATCTTTTTTTTTTTTTTTTGATTGGAGGTTTAACGACCACCGTGAGCAACTCAATGGGCTATAAGCAGTCGCCCGTCCCTAATTTAGGGTCACTGGTTCCAGGGAAGGGAGAGAGCCAGTGCCGTAAGACAGACACAACATCCATGCCTCACCGGGATTTGAACCCGGACCCCTTCGGACGAATGATCAGGGGTCAACGCCTTAGACCACTGCGCCACCGGGGCGGCTCAATCAATCATCTTGCGGTTGTTGATATAAGTGTGTAAGACCGCTTCGCAGAATGGTGAACAAGCGAAGCAATTCCACTGAGGCTTGCAAAAAGTATTCGACACTTAGAAATTTTAGAAAAACTCTGGTGTAATACAAGATTCAAATGATGTACTAAGCAATGAACAAAAACAGCTGGAGGAACTTTATCCTTGACTTTTTTTTCTGTAGCCCATTTAAGTGTCCAGACATTATACTTGCCCCATCGTAACATTGTCCTATTTATTTGTGTTGGTAATCAGACTGTTCCAAAATTTTGTCTAACATTTTGTATAAAGCTCCTGACGTTCTATCTTCATTCACATCATGGAAACCCAAAAAACCCCTCAACCAATACACCTCCCGAATCAACAATAAAAAATTATTTAATTTTTGACGTGATCGTTTATATATTCAGAAATGCATTCAATTAATTCATCTTGAATAGTTTTTTATCCTTCGTATTGATTTTCAATTTCTAAAGAACTTCTTCATATTAACAATGAAAGTAATTCAATGAAATTTCCACGATTTATCGAGCCCATGCTTTCGTCATGGCCATGGAATGCTAGTTCTTGTTTGCTCAAATACAGTACAGACTAATACTGCATCAATCACTGTCTGCAGGAAAAGTCTATTTAAACGAACGGTTTCGTTAAAATGCGTTTTCAAAAGCCTAGCATTTTCCCTCAGGGCATCGGCAATGGTGTTTTGAATTTTTTCAAAATTCCTTAACATTAATCCGCATTTCAGGTGTTCGCTAGAATCACGATGTTTATGAAGTGGCCGTGTTACGCTTAATAAATCTGAGAATCCGTCTTTATTCCACGCCGAATGTTTTATTACTAAAAAGTAAGCAGGGCCAAAAAAAAAAAAAAAATTAAAACCCGCTCCACCGTGATCTCTCACGACTTTACGCTCAAAAACTGAAAGATGCAGAGGTAAGGCGCGTGAAGCTGAAACACTTCACTTGAGCGAGCAGATTGGGGAGGCTGACGTCACGGTTACCATGGCAACTCGGCGGACAACTGCAGACTTCCAAGCATTCTCATTTCGGTTCTTCACTTGCACTGTTTTGCGTATAAGGATTTGTTTTCCGTATTGAGCGCGCCATGTGAATTAATATCTATTCAAAATTTTGAGTATTTTGGAACTGAATAAAGGCAAAAAGAATATATTATAAAAAAATACTGAATAAAACTTGATTTTGAGTAAAATAGGTGAAAAGGCACTTCACCTACTTCACCTGAGAAGCCGCCACTGCTTTTGGTACTAACTCTCTCCCTTCTCTGGAACAAGTCGCCCTAAATTAGGGACGGGAGACTGCTTTTAGGCTATATTGAGTTCCTTCCATGAGCGTGATGATAAAACCTTGGCAAGTGCGATTCCATTAAATATGGCAAACTCCCAGTCTTATTTATGTGTCATCGAAATGGATCTAAAGTCTGAATTATGAATCCCAAAGTGTAAAAAAACACTTTCCAATATGATAAAAAAATATTCGTATTTGTATAACAATTCCGCGTGCGCTTCAAATAAAATTGTGCTAAGAGAAATTGGGATTTATTTTCTTTTTTCAATCTTTTTGTTTTAAATTCACTGCAATCTTTTTTTTAGCACGTCTTTTGTAAAAAGAGATCGTGCTTATGTTACCGATTTGTCCGTCCGTCCGTCTGTACCCACGATATCTCTGCAACTACTAGTCCGATTTAAAAAATATTTTTGCACTGGGAAGCTTGAAATATGCGACCTTTTTTTTTTTTTTTTACGATGTACGATTTCGCCGCTAGAGGGCGTAAATGCAGATGATGTCGAATTCAAAAATACGTTTTATTCCACATATTTGCTTCTAAACATCCGATTAAAAAAATTATTTTATCTTTCGATTCCATTTATGTCGAAGAGTGTTTTAGATATAGTTACTTTTTTCAAATTAAGCCTAGATTTGCCGCTAGGGGGCGTAAGTGTAAATTACATTTTTCCCGATAGCTCTTCTTCTAAAACTCCGATTTGAAAAAATTGTCTTCAGCGGATACACCTTCTGATGAAAAATGTTTTGCATATAACTTCAAATTTTTGGTAAAGAATACTTTGGCCACCAGGGGGCGTAAGTGTTAATTTTTGCTTCTGATGTATTTGCCATAAAATCTGAGCTTCTAAAATATCGATTGAAAAAATTCTTCCGTGGACTGATGCCACTCACATCGATAAACCTTTTCGGAATATTTTCTTCTTAAAATATTCCACAGTTTCTCCGCCAGGGGGCGTAGATGTATATCTTATTTTTGTCAATATCTCTACTCCTAGGAGTTCGATTTGAAAAATTCCTTCTTTGTTGGATAATGTTTTCAGTGTGACATGTTTTTCATATAATTTCAAAATTTTCAAGTAATGCATAGACTTTCCGCTAGGGGGCGTACAGGTAAATTGCGTTTTCTGCATTATTTCTGCTCCCAAAACTCCGATTTGAAAAATTCTTCCTGCATCGCATACAAGACCTGATGGAAAATATGTTTCACATAATTTCAATGTTTGGTAAGAATGGTTTGGCCACCAGGGGGCATAAGTGTTAATTTCTGCTTCTGATGTGTTTGTAGCGAAATCTGGGCTCCTGAAAACTCGACTAAATTTTTTTTTTTTCTTGGACCGATACCGCTCATATGGAAAAACCTTTTGAGAATACTTTCTTCATAAAATAATGCATGGTTTTCCCACCAGAGGACGTAAAGTCACACCTTATTTTTGTCGATATCTCTGTTTCTAAGAGTCCGATTTGAAAAATTATTTCTGTGTTGGAGAGCGTTTCCGGTGTGAAACGTTTCTCATGTAAATTCATGTTTTTCTTAACTCCCAAGTCTGCAACCAGAAGGCGTAAGCTCACGATTCCGTTTACAGCAATATCTGAGGGATTAAAAACCCGATTGAAAAACTTCTTTCTTCTGTCAGATACTATTGTTTTCCATACCAGTTCCATTGACTTTGAATAGCTTTGATAAATTTAATTTGCAACAGAACGGATTCAAAAGACGTGTTTATTACACCCGAAAATTCGGTGTCATCTTTCTTGTTTCTTTATGGAGAAGGTGTGTCGTCCACCATCACTCTAGGATACGTCATCGCTCATCCGTAATTTAGTATCACTGATTCCAGGGAATGGAGTGAGCCAGTGTCGAAAAACAAACACACCACTTCAAATTTATCGGATATTCAAATAAACGGTCAGAAGCTAAGACTTAGACCATTATGCCACCGGGGACGGCTTTTCAATTTTGTTTATTTGCAGTAACAGCTTATGTTTAGTTCAGATGGCTGCATTCCACTTTGTACTTTATAAAGTTAAATAATTGTGCCTGTTAATGTTATAAGAAAGTTATTTATTCTTATCACTGTCGAAATATGGTAAATGCTATACATTTTACTGTTTTGTCGCCCCGGTGGCGTAACGGTCTAAGCGCTGGCTTCTCACCATTCGTCCGAGATGGGTCCGGGTTCAAATTCCGCTGACGCATGGATGTTGTATTTGTTTTACGGCACTGTCTCTCTTCCTTCGATGGAATTAGTTGCCCTTAATCAGGGACGGGTAACTGCCTGTAACCTATTGTGTTGCTCACGATGGTCGTTAAACCCACAAAGAAACAAAAAGTAATAATAATATTTGCTCACTTTGGTCATTAAGCCCCAAAATAACTGAAATAAGAATGAAAATACCGTCCATGCACGTAAACACTCAGAATCTTTACTAAAAACCTGAAAATACATAATCATCATTGTCAACCATTATCAATCCACTGCTGGACGAAGGTCTCTCCAAGTTTCTTCCACAACGGGCTGCCTTGTGCCAGTCTCCTCCATGTTACTCCCGCATACTTTAGAATTTCATCCACCCATCTCCCATGTGGTCTTCTTCCGGGTCTTTTCCTGTCTCTTGGAATCCAATCTAAAATTTCGGCTTTCCATCGACGGTCTGTCCTTCTGGCAGTATGTCCATCCAGCCCATTGCCACTTCAGGGATTTTACTCTGATCATGATGTCTTCCACTCTTGTCATTTTTCGGATCCACGAGTTCCTCTTCTTATCTCTCCTGGTTACACCAAGCATGCACCTCTCCATGCTTGTTTGAGTTGTCTGCAGCCTTTGTATGCCTCTTTTAGTTAAGGTCCACGTCTCCGCACCATACGTAAGCACTATAAGGATGCATTGATCAAACACCTTTCTTTTAAGAATAATGCTCTTGAAAATTATACTGTTTCTTCCAAAAGCTCTCCAGGCAAGTTTTATACGCCGATTAATTTCTTCATCAATGTGAACCTCACTTGATTTCTGCTGTCCAAGATAAACGTAGGTATCTGTAACGTCAGGTGATGCGCAACATACCACAGCCTTTGCTTGACAAATGTCAACCTCGTCTTCTCGTGGTGCATCCTGTTCCCACTAAAAGGGCTCTGATGACCGCCAATAGCGGTATAAATATACCATTGGAATTAGAGGAAATGCTATCCCACACTCACCAACCCGTGGGGATTTATGGCCAAGCCCTACCAAAATGACTCCACAACTGAAAAACACATAAGTACAAGTAAAAGTGAGATCTTTCGGGAGCAATATGCTCCCGTCACCAGAAAAGATTGATGTCGTGTCCTGGTATATATATACGTAAAAATAACAACAACAAATAAATTTTTACATCCAAAAGGTTCATTGACTGAAGCACTTCACTTTACTTAGTAGACACTTTTTTGTTGTTGTTTTTTTGAAGGTTTGACAACCACAGTGAGCAACTCAATGGGCTTTAAGCAGTCGCTCTTCCCTAATTTAGGGTTACTGACTCCAGGGAAGGGAAAGAGCCAGTGCCGTAAGACAAATCCATGCAGCACCGGGATTTCAACCTGGACTCACCTCGGACGAATGGTCAGAAGCTATCGCTTAGACCACTGCGCCCCCGGGGCGGCAGACCCTTTTTCGACGAAAAATAGCCTCATTGAAGTAAATGGTAAGCTAATTCCTGTAAGAATTCGTTCTTCACAAACACATATACGTATCATTAGATGCCCTACTTTTTACTGTTTCCCGTGCAGTCATCTTTCAGAAGACTTGAAAACTGCATTGCCCTATCACGAGAATCG
This sequence comes from Macrothele yani, assembly GCA_039090855.1. Classification (NCBI taxonomy): domain Eukaryota; kingdom Metazoa; phylum Arthropoda; class Arachnida; order Araneae; family Macrothelidae; genus Macrothele; species Macrothele yani. The sequence continues at coordinate 164,135,045 of CM077010.1, read as the reverse complement.
AAATCGCATCTCCAGATTTACGTTTGACTCCCAAGCTCCGAAAAACTGAAGCTAAGCAGATGTAGCTTAGGAGACCTAAAAAGCTCAGGGGAGAGCGACGCTACGGGTAGGCTAGGGGTTGGGGGACACTTTTAGTTTGTTTTTTGTTTTTTTTTTTTTTTATTGGAAGTTTTACGACCACCGTGAGCAACTCAATGGGCTATAAGCAGTCCCGCCCCTAATTTAGGGTCACTGGTTCCAGGGACAGAATAGAACCAGTGCCGTAAGACAAACACAACATCCATGCCTATCCGGAATCCGAACCCGGACCCCTTTCGGACGAATGATCAGAGGCCATGGCTTAGACCACTGCGCCACCGGGACGGCGATGAGGGGCTTCAGCCCACCCAACTTTTCTTTCAGCCCACCCTTTTTCTCCTCTTCCAAAAAAAAATATTTAAGCAGTTAGAACGCATGGCGAATACAACCATTTTAGAGAACTTGGATAAATGTATATGAATTTTTGGAATTCACAGAAATTTTGCTGTACAAAATGAATTTTTCGTTAAATTTCGTTTAGTACTATTCTGTGAAATGAAGGGAGTCCTATGAGTGACGTCGAAAAGCCAAAAGCACACCATTTCCGTAATTATAGTTTTCTAGCGGATATGCCCGGCGTTGCCCGGGATAGACATAAAGTTTGTTTTCAAGTAACAATGTAAATCGCACTATAAAAAAAAATCCTATCATGATGAACAACGCTCAAGTCGGCCTCACGCTGTTCCAACGTCTCTGCCACCCTATAGATACACTGGCTCTTTCCCGCTGATCCATAAGTCTTCGATCACGTTGTTCGGTTGTCTCACCCTCTCGAAGTAATTTTACTTTCTTTGCTTTCGGCTGAACTTGTGCGATGGGTTTGCATTTTCTGGAGGCATTTCACCACACTTGATGGAAATTTTATTATAAAAATCACAATTTATAATGGCCGTTCTGAGCCCTAAAACTCGAAATAGCAAACATGCACAATAATGCACTTCCTACACTCCACATTCAGCTTTCTAGAGTGTAGATATACAACCTATATATACAACCTGATCACACCCAACATGAAAGAAAGTAGTTCACGATAATATACGGAATTGTTTTTACTAATCTCGAAAACTAAACAGATTCGGATAATTCTTTCACCGTTGGGAAGCTTTCCGGAGGACATAGGCTATTTCATTTATTTATTATTATTATTTATTATTTTTTTATTATTTTTGGCTGTACTACCGAATAACATCGCTTTCAAGTAGTTTCCAACTTCCCATGTATCGTTCCGCTTTGTTTACATACAACCTGATCACACCCAACGGGAAAGAAAGTAGTTCACGATAATATCATCATCATCATCATTGTCAACCATTATCAATCCACTGCTGGACGAAGGTCTCCCCAAGTTTCCTCCACAACGGTCTGTCTTGTGCCAGTCTCCTCCATGTCACCCCTGCATACTTTCGAATTTCATCCACCCATCTCCCATGTGGTCTTCTTCTGGGTCTTTTCCTGTCCCTTGGAATCCAATCTAAAATTTCGGCTGTCCATCGATGATCTGTCCTTCTGGCAGTATGTCCAGCCCATTGCCATTTCAGGGATTTAACTCTGATCATGATGTCTTCCACTCTTGTCATTTTTCGGATCCACGAGTTCCTCTTCTTATCTCTCCTGGTTACACCAAGCATGCACCTCTCCATGCTGCTTTGAGTTGTCTGCAGCCTTTGTATGTCTCTTTTAGTTAAGGTCCACGTCTCTGCACCATACGTAAGCACTGGAAGGATGCATTGATCAAACACTTTTCTTTTAAGACATAATGGCATATTGCTCTTGAAAATTATGCTGTTTCTTCCAAAAGCTCTCCAGGCAAGTTTTGTACGCCGATTAATTTCTTCATCAATGTGACCCTCACTTGATATCTGTTGTCCAAGATAAACGTATGTGTCTGTTATCTCCAGCTTTTCTCCATCAATCGATAAATCTTCATTTCTTGTAAAAGCATTGAACATCACTTTTGTCTTCTGAAAGTTCATTTTTAATCCCACTTCTTTACTCTTGTCAGCAAGTTCCTGGATCATACTCTGCAGCTCTGATGGGGTAGTTGCAAAAATGACTACGTCATCAGCAAAACGAAGGTGGGTTAGATAATCTCCATTAATCTTTATCCCCGTGTTTTCCCAGCTCAGCGACTGAAAAACACCCTCCAATGTGGCATTAAAGAGCTTCGGAGATATGGTGTCACCTTGTCTCACTCCCTTTCCAATTTTTACGTGTGTTGTATTTTCAAACAGCCTAATCTTTGCACTTGCATTTTCATAGATGTTATTAATAATATTAATGTATGCATCTTCAATACCGCAGGTTTTCAGAGCCATTGTAACTGCTGATGGTTTCACCGAATCAAAGGCTTTTTCATAATCGATAAAAGCCATGCACAATGGAAGTTCATATTCCCTCGCTCTTTCAATTAGTTCTCTCAGCATGTGGATATGATCTATTGTGCTGTAGCCACTCCTGAATCCAGCTTGTTCTCTCGGTTGAGCCATGTCTAGTGCTACCTTCAAGCGGTGTGAAAGAACTTTAGTGAAGATTTTATAAACTACTGATAGGAGGCTGATAGGTCTGTAGTTTCCGAGATCCTCAATGTCACCTTTCTTATGTAGCAGGATCATTGTAGCGGTGTTCCAATCCTCAGGAATCTTTCCTTCATTAAGGCATCGAGTGAAAATTTGGGCGAGTACTGTTTCGATTTCTCCACTTGCTTCTTGTATGATGTCTACAGTAATTCCATCTTCTCCTGGAGCTTTTCCTCGCTTCATGTTCTTGATTGCATGTGCAACTTCTGCTGGAAGGACTGGAGGAACTCTGGTACTGGTATCTTTCATGATGTCTGGAGTGCATATATCATCCCTTTCATATAATTTGGAGTAGAAATCTTTCACTCTTGTCAAAATTTCGCCTCTATTTCTTGTTACAGAACCATCTTCTTTTCTCAGTGCCATAATCTGTTTTCTTCCCTTACTGAGATGTCCCTTTGCTATCTTTAGGCTTTGGTTGTTTTCAATTGCTTTCCTCACTAGTTCACAGTTGAATTTCCTTACGTCTTCAGTGATACTTTTTCTTACTGTCTTGCATAGCTCTATATATTCCACTTTGGAAGTCACATCTTCTTTATTTGTCCTCATCTCTCTTCTTTTTTGCATCAACATTTTGGTTTTTCCTGATAATTTGTTCGTAAAAACACATCACGATAATATACGGAATTTTTTTACTGATCTCGAGAACTAAACCCATTCGGATAATTCTTTCACCGTTGGGAAGCTTACTTCTTTCCGGTAGACATAGGCTATTTCTTTTATCTATACTAATACCAATACTAATCTTGTATTTAAATTAAATGTATGAAGAAGACTGTCTGTTTTAACTTCAACTTAACCTTGATGCTATTTGAGAGGACCACGCCTATTGGTGGGAATCTGTAGCTCCACCCATATTTGAGACCCCTGCGCAATTGTTGGGAGTCTAATGAAACCTAATCCTTACAAAGAAAATGTCATGGTAACATAAACAAACAAACAAAAAATACCTGTGACAATATGTTCCGCCGGTGCGTTGTGTTTTCAAAAATCGGACTCTTTCCCGTATGCCTGAACCACGGAAGCTTGCGAGGAGTGAGGCGTCACCTGACGACCGTTGCTCAGACGCGCGGAGTAATACCACAGCAGCCGACTTGCACCCAGTCTATAGAGGGCCCCGTAAAAACACATCTGACTCCCTTAGGGATGGAATTTTTAAAAATCGTCCCGCCTGTATTTTAATCTGGGTGATGAAGAGTATGTATGCCAATTGTGGTGCAAATCCATCACACTGTTTAGGAACGTATGCCAAACAAACCTACAAACTTTCACTTTTATTACATAGAGAGAAAAAGATGAGAGACAGAAAGAGAGATTTTCTCCTTGTCAGGTTATCAACCAAAATTCATTACCAACCTAATGACAACGAATGGCAAAAGAAAAAAAATAATACAGATATGAAAAAGAAAAAAATAGTGGCGTCAATTTAGTAGTTTGTTAAAGCCCATGGAGGTTCGTATGCATGGTTCCCAGAACTATGTACACTGAATAAGTACTACGTACAGTATATATACTCATTGTCATAAAAATCCACGCACCAAGAAGGAGGAGTCGGACTGAAATGAGATTTTAGTAGTGAGATGGTACGTACCAAGGACAGAAGTGATTACAATATCACAGCATCAGGACGATTTCCCGCGGACATACTGTGCACATTCCGGTCAGCGTTAGTACCGCGTCGGACCGCCTCGTGCTCGGACACATGCGGTGATAAGGTCCGGCATGGAGTCAAAGAGACGCCATATGTTATCCTGGGGCAGATTAGCCCACAACTCTTTTGGAACTGACGCTCTAAATCACGAACACTGGGACATGGAGGAAGCTGGTGTCCCATCTAGTCCCACACGTGCTTTATGGGCGGGAGATCGGCAATCTGGAAAGACACGAAAGCGTCCAAGCACGACGTAGACAGTCCTAGGTAACCCGAGATGTACGTACGGGCGTCATTTTGTTAGAAAATGGCTCCGGGCCGCCCCGTCAATAGAGGTAGCACGTGGAACCGCAGGATCTCCTATACGTAGCGCTGGGCTGTCGACGTCCCTCGGATCACTGCGAGGGAAGTCCGGCTGTCATACAGGATGGCTCACCAGACCATCACGCCTGCAGTTCGGGAAGTGTGCTGTAGTACAGTGAGTTTGGGATTGTAACGCTCTGAAACAGTGGCCGTCCGTTCCCATACAGAAGCGGGATTCGTCGCTGTGCACTATACCTCGCCAGTCCGTAGCATTCCATTATGCTCGCTGCATACACCACTGCAATAGACTCCGACGATGGTCAGGTGTTAGTGGCAGAAAACGCAAGGGCCGTCGAGAGTGCTGATTCGCCTCTGCCAGGCGTCTGGAAATGGTTCTGGCGGACACAGGAGTCCCTTGTACAGCCGGCACATGTCTCTGAATATTGGACAAGGACGCCTTTGCATCTGTGCGTGTCGCTCTCAAGATCCCACGGTCCTCTCAGCTGGTGGTGAGTCTGGGTCATCCAGGGCCAGTCCGCCGTGTCTGGGTGCCTTCCAGTGTCCATTGCTCCCAACACGATCGCACTGTACTGTCCGGCCGGCCCAAATGACGGCCGATTCTGTGAGCCGGCCACCCCGCCTCTCTCATCCCGAAGATACGGCCTCTTTCAAACTACATTAGTTGCCCGTACGCACATCTACGGCGGCTACTTGGTATGTCTATCGCTCAGTGATATCTTTTTTTTATTGAAGGTTTAACAAAAACCGTGAGCAACTCAATGGGCTATAAGCAGTCGCCCGTCCCTAATTTAGGGTCACTGGGTCCAGGGAAGGGAAAGTGCCAGTGCCGTAAGACAAACACAACATCCATGCCCTCACCGGGATTCGAACACAGACCCCGTTCGGACGAATGATCAGAGGCCATCGCTTAGACCACTGCGCCACCGGGGCGGCAACAATGACTTTCTGGATAATTATAATAATGTTTTTTTTTATTATACGTATATTATTAAAATGTAATTTTTTTTTGTTTTTTTTTTTATTAGAGGTTTAACGACTACCGTGAGCAACTCAATGGGCTATAAGCAGTCGCCCGTCCCTAATTTAGGGTCACTGGTTCCAGGGAAGGGAAAGAGCCAGTGCCGTAAGACAAACACAACATCCATGCCTCACCGGGATTCGAACCCGGACCCCTTTCGGACGAATGATCAGAGGCCATCGCTTAGACCACTGCGCCACCAGGGCAGCGTAGATGAATGTAAGAAACGACCCTGACACCGATGAAATGGGATGTAGGTACGCAAGTCCATCTGCGCATGCTAAAATCTGACCTCAAGATAGAAAGAAAAGTTGAATCGCAAGTGTGTTAGTGAGGGCGATTGGTAACTTTCGGTCTAGGATATCTACAGGGTAACCTCATTGTGTTATACATCCTTTTAAAGCTCTCGTCAATAGCAGTTGCCCCCCCCCCCCTTTGGAAGATCGTTTTTTTTTTGTTTTTTTTTATTGGGGGTTTAACGACCACCGTGAGCAACTCAATGGGCTATAAGCAGTCGCCCGTCCCTAATTTAGGGTCACTGGTTCCAGGGAAGTGAGAGAGCCAGTGCCGTAAGAACAAACACAACATCCATGCCTCACCGGGATTTCAACCCGGACCTCTTTCGGACGGACGAATGATCAGAGGCCATCGCTTAGACCACTGCGCGCACCGGGGGGAGGGCGGCACCCCGTTTGGAAGATCGTGAGAAAGCCAAATGTAACGACGCAGTTTTAGGGACATTTGAGAAAATTAACTTACGTGGCTCACCGACTACTTTCGTTACCTCAAAATTCTTTACTTGAGATTTACTTTACTACATTGGAATACATAACATCAAAAATACATTTTTGTAATGGCTTTTAGCACACTTAGCGTCAGGTCCTCGTAATTTACGCAGGTTGCAATGAGATATTGTTAGGTTTCTATAAAACGTGATGAAATAATGTTCGGCGATTGTTTAGTAAAATATATTGAGTATTACAATGCTGACCTTGGCTACCTACAACGGACGCTCCCTATCTTCTGATTCAAGGCTTCTTGAATTGGAAGAGGAACTACAAAGGATCAAGTGGGACATCGTCGGGCTGAGTGAGGTAAGGAGAAAAGGAGAAGATCTCATTGAACTGAAAAGTGGACATCTCTTCTATTATCGTGGGACAGATACTGGCAGAACTAGTGGTGTTGGATTTATAATAAACAAGAAACTGAAGGATAAAGTGGTAGAAGTTGAAAGTTCCTCTGACAGAGCTGCACGACTCGTTATCCAACTATCCAGAAGATACCAGGCTCAGATTATTCAAACTTATGCACCCACCACAAGTCATCCTGAAGAAGAAATTGAAGAATTTTATGAGGAAATTCGTCATCTAAATAATAAAGGTAAGCAGCACTTGAAGATAATTATGGGAGATTTCAATGCAAAAATAGGGCAACGGCAACAGAATGAAACTTCAGTAGGTAAATTCGGTCACGGCAACAGAAACCAGCGTGGAAATACTCTCGTTGAGTTTGCAGAGGCAGAAGGATTTTTCATCTTGAATTCCTTTTTCAAGAAAAAGCCACACAGGAAATGGACATGGAGACATCCAATTGGGACGACAAGTGAAATTGATTTTATTATGTGTAACAAAAAATTCGTCATCGAAGACTGCAGTGTGCTAAACAAGTTCAACACAGGTAGTGACCATAGATTGGTGAGATGTAAGATGCACCTCAACACTAAACTGGAACGTGGCAAGCTCATAAGACAAACAAAATGTATTGACATAACCAACCTTAAAAAACACCATAATACTTTCAAGTTGGAACTGAAGAACAGATTCTCTGCTTTAGAAGGCCTAACATCGGAAGAAGTGGATATTTCGGAAGTTAACAGAAAAGTAACCAAAGCTCTTATGGAAACAGCAACAAAATTAGCTGGGTCTAAGAACAAGTTGCATGTAAACAAATTATCAGGAAAAACCAAAATGTTGATGCAAAAAAGAAGACAGATGAGGACAACTAAAGAAGATGTGACTTCCAAAGTGGAATATATAGAGCTATGCAAGACAGCACGAAAAAGTATCACTGAAGACGTAAGGAAATTCAACTGTGAGCTAGTGAGGAAAGCAACTGAAAACAACCAAAGCCTAAAGATAGCAAAGGGACATCTCAGTAAGGGAAGAAAACAGATTATGGCTCTGAGAAAAGAAGATGGTTCTATAACAAGAAATAGAGGCGAAATTTTGACAACAGTGAAAGATTTCTACTCCAAATTATATGAAAGGGATGATACATGTACTCCAGACATCATGAAAGGTACCAGAGTTCTTCCAGTCCTCCCAGCAGAAGTTGCTCATGCAATCAAGAACATGAAGCGGGGGAAAGCTCCAGGAGAAGATGGAATTACTATAGACATCATACAAGAAGCAAGTGGAGAAATCGAAACAGTACTCGCCCAAATTTTCACTCGATGCCTTAATGAAGGGAAGATTCCTGAGGATTGGAACAATGCTACAATGATCCTGCTACATAAAAAAGGTGACATTGAGGATCTCAGGAACTACAGATCTATCAGCCTCCTATCAGTGGTTTATAAAATCTTCACTAAAGTTCTTTCACACCGCTTGAAGGTAACACTGGACATGGCTCAACCGAGAGAACAAGCTGGATTCAGGAGTGGCTACAGCACAATAGATCATATCCATGTACTGAGAGAACTAATTGAAAGAGCGAGGGAATATGAACTTCCATTGTGCATGGCTTTTATTGATTATGAAAAAGCCTTTGATTCGGTGAAACCATCAGCAGTTACCACGGCTCTGAAATCCTGCGGTATTGAAGATGCATACATTAATATTATTAATAACATCTATGAAAATGCAAGTGCAAAGATTCGGCTGTTTGAAAATACAACACACATAAAAATTGGAAAGGGAGTGAGACAAGGTGACACCATATCTCCGAAGCTCTTTAATGCCACATTGGAAAATGTCTTTCAACCACTGAATTGGGAAAACAAAGGGATAAAGATTAATGGAGATTATCTAACCCACCTTCGTTTTGCTGATGACGTAGTCATTTTTGCAACTACCCCATCAGAGCTGCAGAGTATGATCCAGGAACTTGCTGACAAGAGTAAAGAAGTGGGATTAAAAATTAACTTTCAGAAGACGAAAGTGATGTTCAATGCTTTTACAAGAAATGAAGATTTATCGATTGATGGAGAAAAACTGGAGATAACAGATACGTATGTTTATCTTGGACAGCAGATATCAAGTGAGGGTCACATTGATGAAGAAATTAATCGGCGTACAAAACTTGCCTGGAGAGCTTTTGGAAGAAACAGCATAATTTTCAAGAGCAATATGCCATTATGTCTTAAAAGAAAAGTGTTTGATCAATGCATCCTTCCAGTGGTTACGTATGGTGCAGAGACGTGGACCTTAACTAAAAGAGACATACAAAGGCTGCAGACAACTCAAAGAAGCATGGAGAGGTGCATGCTTGGTATAACCAGGAGAGATAAGAAGAGGAACTCGTGGATCCGAAAAATGACGAGAGTGGAAGACATCATGATCAGAGTTAAATCCCTGAAATGGCAATGGGCTGGACATACTGCCAGAAGGACAGACCATAGATGGACAGCCAAAATTTTAGATTGGATTCCAAGGGACAGGAAAAGACCCAGAAAAAGACCACATGGGAGATGGGTGGATGAAATTCGTAAATATGCGGGAGTGACATGGAGGAGACTGGCACAAGACAGACCGTTGTGGAGGAAACTTGGGGAGACCTTCGTCCAGCAGTGGATTGATAATGGTTGACAATGATGATGATGATGATGACAATGAAATTAACTATGGTTGGTTCAGTTCCGTTACCTATTTCAGTTACATCGTATTTTTTTTTCTACTTTGGATTTTCTTTACCAAGATCCATAGCCCCAAAACTCCGCATCTGACGTTCCTATTTGTCTTGGCACCTTGTCGCTTCCTCGTCTTCATGAAGAAAACATGTTCCAATATTGTTGCCACGAGACATAAAAGCAATTTCAAATACTAATACAACTTTGCCTTTTAAAATCGCGTTTTTGAAATATCGAAAGTTCCGATTTGGGGGGGGGATAAGCCCACTACGCCTTGGGCATGCCACTGGTTGAGCTGAAATAAACTTTAATTATACCAAAGTACTGCCACATTGTATGAAGTGCTGAGGTGGAAGTTGGACCTAATGGTTTCAAGTAAACCCCACTAATCATCATCATACACGAGACTGACGAAGGAAAAAAAAAAAAAAAAAAGCTGAACTTTTCAACTGTGTGAGAAATAAGACCTTGCTGCAAAACAGCGTGAATATAACGCGGCATGAATAAGACAGAATTGTTCACTGAAATTTATTTATGTCAATATTGAAACTGGAGCACCTCACTGTATTCAAAATACATCTCTCTTTTTTTTTTACATTTAACAATACAAGATAAATCGAACAATGCGGAGAAAAAAAAATTACGGTTACGAGCGAAATATTTGTTCTGTCAGACTTCTGCTTTAAGAAAGTTTTTCTCCATTTTGAAGCTGCAATACAAATATTTGTGGAATAAAACGATATTTAACAACACCGAGTAAAAGAAACATCGCGAGAAAAAAAAAGAATTACGATTACGGGAGAAACCTTCACTCCGTCTAACTTCCATTTCCGAAAGTTTTGAAAATAGGAACACCCCGCCACCAACAATCCCTTCCAAACTTCTGCATCGATCTCGAAACCATCCAAAATGATGGAAAAGGCGGAATTATTCGAATTCACGGAAGAACCTCGTGCCTGAAGATTACAGGGAAATGTTTCTTCCATTTTCAAGCTGAAATGCAAGTATTTATGGGAAAAATTTATATTTAACGATAATACTGAGCAGAAAAATTTTGCGAGAAAAAGAAATCACGATTAAGAGAAATAGCTACACTCAGTTTTCTTGTAAAACGAAATACCGTTCCCACACGAAAAAACTAACACTACCCCCCCCCCATCTTAATTTCTCTTCAGTTTTGCATCGATCTCGAGAATAATCAAAATAACTGGGGGAATCGCGCGAATCCGCGGAAGAATCTCATGTATGACTAATGCACCAAGCCCCATACAACAGCCCTTAACCAATACAGAGCCACAACCAAACTTGTCAGTTTGAATGCTGTAGTCTTGAGAGAACTTTTCTCTCAGCAGCTGCCAGAACCAAATATGTCCATCAAAGTGAAACTGTGCACAGAGTGATTCATTGCTTTGCAAAACCCTAACCCGTGCTCTACAATCCACGAATGCGAAGAAAGACACCAGTCCAAACGTCATTGTCTTTTACAGAAATGATGTGTGCCTAAGCATGGAAACCTATGGAATGAAAAAACTGCAAATAGTTGTTTTTTTTTTTTTCAAAATGATTCATCTGCTTTCAAAAGAGCATAATTCCATTATCTATCAACCGTGTACAACCCTTGGCAAACACCAAATGAAAGAGGAAATCTTCCAAGTTTTAGTAGGTCACCGCGAGAGGGCTCCACTGGCTTTGCAACAGTCCGTGAGAAAATGGTGACCATACAGCAGAAGGATTTTAGTGTGCTGCAGTTTTCGCAGTATGAATCAGTAGCTGGCTCCTAGGTCGCCGGAACTTACACCATGCCACTTCCTTTGGGGGTATATTAAGGATATTGTGTACATGCCACAGTTGCCTACAACCCTGGATGAGCTCAAAAAACGCATTGTTACTGCGATGGAGTCAGTGACAACACACATGCTGGAGCAAGTATGGGAGGAAATAGACTATTGTTTTGACGTTGCTTACGTAACTAAGAGAAGTAACAGAGCACTTATAAGGTGAGAGACAAAACTCGGACAGTTTTCTTTTGGTTGATGGATTTCACTCTGATTTGTAAACTTCGAAAACACGGTCATTTGAAATCAGATGAATCATTTTGAATAACCCTGTAGTTCCGGAACTAATAGATATCACTACAGAATTTACAAGTTGGCAAAGTCTGTTGTAAACATCGTGCACAATTCTGAGCATGTTTCTCTGGGCTTGGTCTGTGGGTTTACATGCTTCTAAGTGCATTTACTACTATTATTATATAATTCACACTGGGGTTTTTTCTCTTGGGGGGGGGGGGGGGGGGTAATAGCTACCATGGGCTACAAAAAGTTGTTCCTAATTTAGGCCAGTGGCTCCATGGAAGTTGCGGTCCCTAATTTAGGGCCAGTGGCTCCATGGAATTTGTGGTCCCTAATTTAGGGCCAGTGGCTCCATGGAAGTTGAGGTCCCTAATTTAGGGCCAGTGGCTCCAGAGCCAATGCCATAAGACAAACACCATATCCTCAGACTCCAGTAAGAGGGTCAATTCAAGATACACTATAGTATAAGACAGAAGGTGTGCTGCACACCGGCAGTACCATGATTTGGAAGCTGTGTAAGGGACATCCTGCTGGTTCCCATTCAGAAACGTGGGACGAGCCCAGGTATACCTCACAATAATTTTGGTACAATGGCGCTCACCGTATAACCACAGGAGGACCAACTGCATGCATGCAGCAGACAGTCAAGCCAGATCTGCCAATCAGACTCTGGGAAGGGATCCAATGGCTGGCCTACCTAACTTTAATTGGAAATTTTCAGTAGTTAACACTAAAAAAAAATCTGTAGTTTTTAGCTTTTTTAAGTAATTAAAACTACAAAAAACTCTAGTTTTCTGCATTTTTTGGTTGCAATGAATAAAATTGTATTACACAGTGTCAATTCATAAAAAAAAAATTTTTTGCTTAAAAAATCATCCATAAAATGACATTTTGTGAAACACACTAAATCACTCCAATATTTTTTCTTGTTAGTGTACCTCAAAAATCCATGTATGTTCCAGTGAGAGCCTTATGGTAAACAAAGTAAAAGTGCCTACACAGACTAGAAGTTGTTCATGGTAGATTTCAAACCTCAAAAAGAATGAAAAAGGTTTTTTCTTGCAATTTTTTTCCCTGCAATGAACAAAAAAACAAAAACTGCTTGTTGCACGAAAGAATTTTAGTACTACACCAGGACTGCAAAAATACAAAAAATTAAGGACTTTCCAAGCTCTGGAAAGGGAACTAAAATTTCAGGACATTTCCAGCATTCCATGGGCCATGATAACTCTGCACATGGCCAGACACTTAGACATCCAAAACATATTGAAAAATCATGGAAAAAATGCAACAACATTGAAAACATTCAAAAAACAAACACTCTCCAAAATGCTTACTACCAAGAAAACATGAAAATAAATTTTACCCATAGCGGTAAAAAAAGGTCATTTCACTGAGATTTTCGATTTCTGCAGTATATTCATCAATGCTTTTCATAATCCGTAGCAGACCAACGATTTCTGGAATAGTTGGAGTATCTGTATCCATGCCTCACCGGGGTTTAAACCTGGACCCATCTCGGTCAAATGGTGAGAAGCCAGTGCTTAAACCATTGCACCACTGGGGCAGTACACATTTTTTGAAAAGCAACAATTTCGTTTTTTTTTTGTTGTTTTTTTTATTGGAGGTTTACGACCACCGTGAGCAACTCAATGGGCTATAAGCAGTCGCCCGTCCCTAATGTAGGGTCACTGGTTCCAGGGAAGGGAGAGAGCCAGTGCCGTAAGACAAACACAACATCCATGCCTCACCGGGATTCGAACCCGGGCCACTTACGGACGAATGATCAGAGGCCATCGCTTAGACCACTGCGCCACCAGGGCGGCCAATTTCGTGTTTGTATGTTCTGCATGTGTGGGTACTTTAATATGCAAAATAACAAAATACAGCTTTGAAAAAAAACTGTTTTTTCACTTAGGATAACAAATCAGACAAAAAAGACTTCCCATCTCTATTTAACTTCAAAAGATAAATATGAAGGCATTTTAACCAAGTTTCTTTTTTTTTTTTTTTTTTTTTTTTCAAAGGCATAATTCAACATCAAATCAATGGGCAGAACTCAAAGAATTTGAATATTAGTTTTTTTTATTCTCAGAACAAAATGTTGAAGATGGATTAAATACAAGTGTTATTCAAAAGAAATATGACTATCTCACATTTAAAGAACAAACACTTATGTAATATACTGTTTCTCAAAGAAGTCAACATTTGCTATGTATGTGTGATGCAGCACAGCAGATATGTTGCCTTTTAAAACTGTGACATAAACCTTTACCACGTATGCAACTTAAGGTAAAAACATCAAATAACATCACACCATGATAAAGCAGGTTAATTTAAACTGCCTATAAAGAAAACAAAGTTTATTATGGAAATGAAAAAAAAAAAAAAAAAAGAAAAAAATGAGTTTGGAATAGAACATGTTACAGAGTCGAATGACACTGCACTGTGCACATCACCTGAAAACGGAACTCAAAAAATCACAGCACCAGACATACCCAACACTGAACACACATTTCTATCTGTCTTTGTTTAATAAAAGTTGCACTTCTTTAACACTGTACAACAGTATAAAAATAGTAAAAATGAAACCTTTTGTTTTCAATTAAGGGTCAAGCAATATTTTTACATACTGAGTGGGAGTAATTTTTAACACTGAATAATCATAAACCTTTATTATTCTTCAGTTAGGTCTTTTCTCCAAACATTTAAATAATACTTCACAGAACATCTGCTTCTTTCCACTCACATGCTGTTATTTGAAAGAATGAGGAGTGCACCTAATCCAAGCTAGCTCAGAATAAGCAATGGTACCATCTGAGTTTACTTGGATTAAGCTGCAAGTAAGTTAACCCATAAGGGGCAATCAAATGAAGCTCCATTAAGGCTTATTACAGAGACTCAGGAAAAAGTTACACATACTTAGTGTCACAAAAACATGCAGTTACATCCTGGACAGCTGTGATACAGTAACAATGGTAGATCTTCCACACCCTCTTTTATTATTTTCTTCTCACTCATGTCAAACCATACCTAGAACAGTTTTTCCTTTCCTAGTTTAGATATTCAACTACAGGGAGTAGAGACCCCAATGCCAAAGAACAAAGAAATCATGCCAGTTAAAACCACTATGCTGTTATAAATGCTGTCACCAGAAGAGCTGCACTTGAAATATCACAGATGTTTGCCTCCGATGCAAGTTATTTCTTTCTACCTAGTCAGGAAGCTTTACTTGTCAATATTTTGTGCTTAGCATTACTGCTAACTGCAGGATGGAGTTTTAACCAAAGCACACACTTTCTGAAATGACGTATTGCACTGAACACGATTACTTCAATAACCAACAAGAATATTTATTGGGGATCAACTGCACTGGCCATTCTTCATAAAGTGTGCAATACTATCCTGCACAAAGTAAGAACAGGCAAGAGCACACGATGTTCAATAATTACCATGTTCCATATGGCGTGCCTTGTTTCAATTTGAAGCACATTTCACAAATGACAACACACATCTGTTTCATTGCTGTCCAGTGGATTTGTGACACAGTATGATTACTGCTTTAACAACTGTGAAGGATGTTTGCCAAAGCTCCAAACCACAAGAATCTGACCAGCCCTGGCAAGATTCATTTGATTACTTCTAGTAAAAAGCTTACTCTGCTCTAATAAAATCAAGACGCATTTTTATGTACAAAATATTTCAATAATGTAAAAAGGAGATACCTAAAATCGTACATGGCTTCGTGATTAAAAATTCTTTTCTTTTTTTAAAAGTGCAGTATTATACAAGTACTTCAAAAAGGGAAGAAATTTAAAATACATGGTAAACATTTTTATTTCACCTGATTTTTCGTCATTTAAAAACTAAAATACTTCAAAAGTTCATTTGCCTTTACTTCAACTAAAAAAAGATTGCAAATGAGGTAATGCACATTAGAAAAAATTCCGAACTTAACCATATTTTATTTTTGTTTGTTTACAAACTGAACACTGTAAAAGTTAGTAGCTTTATAATACATACTGTACAGTTCTCAAAGTAAACATTCTCACTACATGTTAAGTCTTTACACTGCATGATCTGTGATAAAACATAATTATGAAAAGCTGCACGCCATTACATACAGATGGAGCTTTCTATTTTTGGCTATTATTTTTACAGAAGGCTGAATGTTTTTGAAGTGGAACACAAAGGAAAACACAATTTCAAAAGTAGGTAACAATATAAATAAAGTTCATTTTCTCTGCTTTGCATGTATTCCTCAACTTTCCTATAAACTTCTGTACTTTTCAAATCTGAAAAAAAAAAAATAATAATAATAATAATTACAAAGGCAGTGGAAAAAAAGGTTACACAAAGAGCTTAATATAAAACTACTACATATATGTATGCAATATAATTAAAAAAATTGAATGGCTGAACCAATTCCTTTTTCCAGGGATCATAGCATACTTCTGGAAAATTTTAGGTTGGAATTTTAGGAATTTTAGGAATTTTTAGAAAAATTTTAGGAAAATTTTAGGAGTGTATTTCAATAAAAACTAGATGTATATTTGTATACATCTAGTAAAACAACTTTGTATACATTGTAAAGAGTTTGCTTCACACCCTTCAACCATATATACTGATAGACTGCGCATGACATCAAAATTTCTGGCTCCAACATAAAATCACATGACAACAGTCAAAAAGATGGGTTACACCTGCTGTGCTTATGGTTGCTCTGAGCGATATAGTAAAGAAAGTTCTATGATTTTTCATGGGTAAGAAACGAATTAAATACCTAAGTCAATAAAGTTCAATTACTTAACCAGAAACTTGCAGCTATTGATATAAAAATATAGTAACTTAAGAAAAAAAAATGGAATGCATGTTCCAAATTCTTCGCAAATGTTCATCACATTATAAATCACAAAATGTAAACAACCCGTTCATGCATGTATATAGCTCATAAGTAAACTTACCTGAAGAGTTTTCATTATATATGAGGCGCATTCACATAATACACAAAAACACTGAAGTTCTGCAATGTAAATTAGTAATCATAACAGCATTTTTACACGAAATTTGGAGTCTGATGATGACGTGCCCAATGTTTGAGCCATGGCGGCTTTGATGCAGCTATTGCCAATGCGCAGTCCATTAGTATATATGGTCGAAGTTCACACCCAAATTTTTTGCATAACGTCTAATGTCTAAAGTTTAAGTATGATTTACTTCTAATGTTCAGTTCTTATCTTTTCACGTGTTATTATCATATTCAAGTATATTTACCACATTCAAGTTTCACTTTGAACATTAATATGCTGTTTAACCAGAAGCAATTCACGATTTTCACAGAAAGTTTTCAGGTTTCACATTAAATTATAATATCCTAAAAAGGTAATTGAAAACCAAGAACTATGTACAATTGTTCACTGAATTACTTTTTCATATTATTGTTTTAACCTTTTCCTGATACGCCTATCTTTTTCTGCTTCCACCACAACTAATTTACTTTGTTTTCTTTATTTCAGCTGAACCTTGTATGATCAAGTTAGAGGCAACTGCTATTTCAACAGTATTTTGTTTTTCTACAGCTTTTCTCATTCTTTCTGTTCCCTCTTGAATTACTGCTAGGGAGGCTTCTTTATCTTTTAAGCCTATTTATTTCTGCATCATTTTCTTTTATTTTGTCATCAAACTCAGCTTTTCTTTTTTTCTCTAGCTGCTTTTCCTTATTTTCCCTCTCTTTCTGCTTCCTTTCTTTTACCTTTTTGATTGTTCTTCCTTCAGCTTATCACAGGGTTCGTACTCTTTTTGGGGGAAAAAATTCAAGGACTTTCCAGGCCTTTTCCAGGCCATATACAAAAAATTCCAGGATGATTACTACGCTTTACAGTATCATGCTCAAATTAGTTTTTAAAAGCAATTTCAGTTTTAAGTAATAAAAATGATGAAAGATGCAAATGGATTAGGGATGATAGGGGGAAGGGAATAGAACTGTCCATAATTAGCATGTTCTCGTTGCGCTAGGCGCTTAAGCACTGCTGAATTCAGTCAGACCCCCAATGGTCAAATGATTGAAATGTGCTGATGTTCATGGAATGAAATGGTTGATCAGCTATGATAACCGCATAAAAGTTCGAAGGGGGGCGATTTCTTTTTTACGTTATGCAACATTCTACATTACTCCAGTATTTATCTTGTCATCATCAACAATAGCAATGTAACTAAAACTTACGATCGCGGATATCGGCCAACTGAAAATCTGCCATACAACTAAGGGATACAACACACAGGTATCATGTTACAGTGTATTGTAATTGAAAAAAAAAAAGATTTCAGAAATTAAAATCGAAAAAAAAAAAACTTTCAGAAATTAATATCAAGTCATGGTGTTTCAAAAATCCGCTTTCCTTTATAATGTTTAAAAACATGTAATGTTTTTTTCTTTTTACCTGTCATGTATAATAAAATGGGTTGATTTTTTTATGGAATCAGACGTCCATATGTCCTCGTCTGAGTTCACACGTTAGCTACTGTGTACAAGTAGACATATTTTTCAGCTCAAAAATATGTAGTTTTGTATGTATTCACAGTATAACTCATTCCGTATTCCCACAGAACAAAATTCAGCAGATACAAATGAAGAACATCAAGACCCACCCAACACCATGTTTCCGATTGTCTGCTGTTTATATTCAAGAAATGCGAATATGGATCAATGGTGAATGCAGCAACTATGGTTTTTATTTATTACCAAGAAAAAAAAGGAGCCTGAAAGCTGTAAAGCTGAAACGGATATTTCTTCCCCTCCCGAAAACATTCCGATTAAGTTCAAACAGCAGGAGCACGCGTCCACGCACACTCAACCTCTGGAATGTCCTGATGGAACGGCTTCTTTTCATTTGGCACATCGCCATAAATCACCACCTGCAGCTCACTGAAGTGTCTTCCTCCTTCACATTAACTATAGGAGAAAACGCAAAAAAAAAAAAAAAAAATGCTGCCCAATTTTCGACAAAATGACCAAATTTACGTCATAACGTTGCAATTTACTAAAATACGTTTATCTGCTGAATTTCGCCTAAATCCATTGAAAACTTTTTAATTAGATTTTTTTATTAAAACAGTAACTCAGACATCTGAATAAAAATGTATGTTCGTAATTAAAATAGAGTCCATATCATCACAGAAACAAAATTTAAGGATCACTCTGTTTAAATAAACCATGGCATCTAAAAAAAAATAATTTGCTTGCTTTTCCCGTAATTTATAATTGCCGTTTCTTTTTTTTGAATCCGATTTTGCAACGGAAGATTTTTTTTTTTTTTTTTTTTTTTTGCATCTGCTTAAGTTTCAAACGGAATTCGGCGAAATTTGCACTAGAACTTTATTGTGATGTATTTTAACCACTGTAAAAATTTTACTGTGTTATTTTCAAAATTCCGGAAAATGGATTTCTGAAAATATCTCTTAGTCCTTTTGAGCCGTGGAAGTGATAAACAGGTGTTTGCTTTCTTCCCAACCAAGGTCTTCGGATCAGCGCTCCCAGCTGTCAATCAACCGTTGCTTTGGTAACACACTTTCTGCTCAAGGCTCACTGTCTAAAGAGGCACACATAATAAAAATTTCCAATGCTAACTTTTTAAGTTTTAAACCGATTCAAATGGAATTTTGGGAGTGAGCTTCTGTAATCCAATTATAGTAAATGTAAAAATTTCAGCCACTTTTGTGAAAAATTCGCAAAGATAGTTTTCTTATTTTTATCATAAGTAGCCGAAGTCTCTTGAGGGGTGGGCCGGAAGCAAGCGTCTTAATGCAATAAACAAGGAGCAGATGAATGTGTTGTTCAGGCATACTCTTCACTGGTGGATGCCAGCTGACTTGGTAAACACGCGACCCCCTTGCAAATGCTAAATGTCTCTTATTTCCCCTTCTGTTGTTCTCAGTAGTTGTCGGACGGACATCAAGCTCAGGGCTAGAGAATGCATCAAGCTCCCCTTCCCTAACAGACCTGCTAGTAATCATCCAATTTTATTGCACTGGAAGTAGTGCTTCCCCCCCGCCAAATTAGGATTTGGGCACATCCGAAACACCACTGTAGCCGGCGGTTTCTTTGAGAACAGAGGAGAGGAACTTAAAAAAATTAAGGGGTAACAGTCAGTAACACGATTTCCTAAAAGGGCATTTTTTTAAGCACTAATTTCAGAATTTCAAGGCTTTTCAAGACAGCATTAAAAAATACCGGTTTTCCAGGATATTCCAGGCCTTGAAAACGTAATCATGATTTTCCAGGACTTTCCAGGTTTTCAAGCACGCGTGCGCACCCTGTTATCAACATACTCTTTATAAAATTTATGTGAATCACGAACACTATTTAACAAATTTATTGTTATGGGAATTTCTTGTTATGGGAACTTTTTTTTTCTTTATGATGCGCTTTTACTTGTGAAAAGCCACTATTAGAAATATTGAAAATTTCTGAACACAATATACACTTAGCAGAAAATATTGTTTCAGTTGCAGAACACCATTCTTTCAACTTCACTCCGTCCAATTCTTTGGCGAGCCACGCATCTTGAAATTTCGTTTTGGATTTAGGCATCTTAAACACTTGTATTACTAACCAGAAAATGAAAGGGAAGTACAAAAACACGTTCCAATATTGCAAAACCAGACAACTTCCCGAAATTTGGCTGCGAGGATGTCAGAAGATATGAAAAAAAAAAAAAAGCAGGTCACCACTAGAGAACTGAACCTGCACAGAGAACACCATAAAAGACGTAAAACCAGAAACTATCATACGCATCTCACGCAAGTTCAGTCAAAGCGAGTCGGAGCCGAGATATATTGCGCATCGAAGGTCGCTGTCGCCGACGCATGATCGAAGGTCAATGATCACGTGCTCTACTGCCTGCCAAGATAACTCAGCTACCATCCCATCGTCATTACCGGAGGTTACGGAAGAAGACCACGTTTCCTCTTTGCTTCCACCCACCTGCGGTTTACAATAACAAAACATCAGCAGAAGAGGAGGTTCCACAAGGCATGTACAAAAATAAAGTACGATCTTCTGCGTGCCACGGAGTTCGTCTGCAAAGCGCAAACCAGGGGTGAAAATGACCCCTCCCCTTTTCCCTTAGATCTCTTGTTACTCTCGAAAACTGTTCGAAGGCAAAAAAATGGAACGCCCGCCCCGAAGCAAGTGCATCTCGATGGCGTCATTTTTCCCTCCCTTCAGCAGCACAGCATATAGGCTGTGTTTCTACAATAAGGATGCACTAACCAGAGTTTTACCTTACCGTAATGGTAAATTTATTGGCGTTAATAACGGTTGTTTTTAATAAAAATAAGCTTACGAAAATTTTAGGATGAATAGCAAATTTTAGGTCTAATTTTAGGAATTTAAGGAGGGTCACAAAATATTAGGAATTTTAGGAATTTTAGGACGAATGCGATCCCTGTTTTTCTGAAGATAGCTATACCATGAACTGAAAAGTACTGTAAAAGGTATTTCAATTAAATTCATAGCTGCCCACTTTCAGAAACTGAAATCCATAAAAAACAGCAAAAAAAAAAAAAAAAAAAAAAATTATATTCCATTAAATTACTTACTGCGCATATTGATTAAAAATTATATGTTACTCAAACCAAGTATCAACTTTTAATCGATATCATTAGATGTTTGAATTTATCGGCACATTTATATCAATTACTCGAATCTATACATTTCTCATTACTATGCTATCATTAAGATCTATAAAAGTGATAAAAATGTATTTTTATGGGAATCTGCATCTAAAGGGATGTTGCATTCTGTGACCCTCAATTCAATAGGGCTGTATATCCCACATCATCATGGAACGTACTAAAATTGCTTTTCAAAAATGAACCATTGTCATGCTAGGAGGCATCTTAAGGAGAGATGGACGATGAGAAAATTAAAAAAAATGAAATAAATAAGTGACTGAGGGACAATAATTGGTAAATTATGTTCAACTAAAAATGACATGAACAAACATTTTGCACGAAATACATCCAATTCATTATAACTGTTAGCAAAATAAACCTTTGCTGGA
This sequence comes from Macrothele yani, assembly GCA_039090855.1. Taxonomy (NCBI): domain Eukaryota; kingdom Metazoa; phylum Arthropoda; class Arachnida; order Araneae; family Macrothelidae; genus Macrothele; species Macrothele yani. The sequence continues at coordinate 164,113,415 of CM077010.1, read as the reverse complement.
GAAGCACTGGGTTGAATGAATGTCGGAGACTTTTTTTTTTTTAATTTAACTTCCTGTTATACCGCATTTTTTCAGTAGGTCAAATTTATTGCCAGAGAAAAATATACAAAACCATACCCCAAATGCATTTTTTTAAACTGGCAGCTTCTGTTTAATTTTATCATGTTGGGTGTCGATTTGGGCTCAGAAATTCCACAGATTTAAAATCAGTTTGAATTATTTTTCTAGGATAACTGCATTCTGAATAGCATTTCAAACTGGAAGTAATAAAGACAGGTGCTCCAATATGGACACCCCATGCCAGCCAACTGAGAAGTTCCAACTTCAGGGACAAACAATGCATTATCTAAAGGGGGGGGGGCACAGCAAGAGATTGACAGGCCTAGCTGGGGCAGTTCAGTATATGTGAGGCTCAAGCTCTAGTGTTTGAAATAACACAAAACAATAAACCTAAAACATGTGGGAAAACTTAACATTGACACTTTATTTTAAATGGATTACGTTTAAAAAAAAAAAAAAGCTGTACTGGTGGGTGCAAAATCCTCAGAATAAAAAAAAACTGGAAGAGTCAAGAAATCCGTAAAATCAACGATCTGCCCGTAAAACAAGATAAATTTCCGTAAATTGTATGGTTAAATCAAAAAACGTGGCAGGTTTGTAAATTTACCCTTGACATTAATGTACCTAGTTGGCTATGCCCAACATAACATTTTGAGCCTGCATTTATCACAGGAAGAATTCAGTGAGTACATCCTGTATGGTGCATAGGTTGATACAAAAATTTCCCTAACACAAAACTCACTGGAGGGGGAAAAAATCCCCCTTCATCCAATACTGCATAAAAAAAGAAGAAAATCACTGGAGGGGGTTGGGATCATTCCTCATCCTATAGCACATAAAAAGAGAAGACAGAATCACTGGAAGGGGGGGGATCTTGCCTCATCCAATACTGCATAAAAAAAACACTGCATGGGGGGGGGGGGGATCCAGCCTCATCCAATACCTCACAAAAAACAATCACTGGAGGGGAAAAGAAATCCTCCCTTATCCAATAGCATATAAAAAGAAAAGACAACATCGCCGGAGGGGAGAGGGGAGAATCCTCCCTCATCTAATACTGCATAAAAAAAACAGAACAAAACCACTGGATGGAAAAAAAAAACCTCTCATCCAATACTGCATAAAAAAAAGGAAGACAGAACCACACTTTAAAAATATGACATACAGTGGAACCTTGGTCATACAGTTTTCAAGGAACCCAGTAAAATGATCATATAATCGAGAAAAAAATGAAAGAATAAAATGTGTAGATGGAACAGGGAAAGCTTAACATTAATGGCAATTCAGAATTTTAGGATCCGCGCCATTTTACATATAAATGAGAAAAAATCAGAAGTGATAAACATATAAAACAAGGTTCTACTGCATTTCTTAACCAAAAAAAAAAAAAAAAGAAAACCTCAGGAAGATTTCCATAACTGAGGTCAACTTCACTGAAAAAGATGGAGAAAAATTATTCTAATGATTCTATAAAACCTATATATACACAAAAATCACTCATAGAAAATGCAAACATCAAACTTAACCGTAAGAACACCCCAAAGGTGTAGGCATAAGCTGTTTCAGCACAATGAAAATTGTTATCTAACCCCACTGAAAAACAGTCTTCAAAATACATTAAAAAGTTTATATGTTAATAACACATGCGAGGGGATGTAAGGTCAGGTGATGCGTAACATCACAGCCTCTCCTTGACAAATGTCAACCCTGCCTTCTCGTGGTACATCCTGTTCCCACTAAAGGGGCTCTGACGACCGCCAATAGCGGTATAACTATACCATCGGGATTAGAGGAAATGCTATCCCACACTCACCAACCCGCTTGGCCAGCGTGGTGAGTTATGGCCAAACCCCTCCAAAATGACTCCACAACTTAAATCTTGGCCCTCAGTCTCCGGCAGCTGGAATGTACCTGGCCAAGGCAGCGGCCAGTGCGACATGAAGGCAGAGGGTGCTAAGAATCCCCGGAGGACCGGACTAGGCTGCCATCTGATGCTGACCTTGGCTACGTACAACGGACGCTCCCAATCTTCTGATTCAAGGCTTCTTAAATTGGAAGAGGAACTACAAAGGATCAAGTGGGACATCGTCGGGCTAAGTGAGGTAAGGAGAAAAGGAGAAGATCTCATTGAACTGAAAAGTGGACATCTCTTCTACTATCGTGGAACAGATACTGGCAGAACTAGTGGTGTTGGATTTATAATAAACAAGAAACTGAAGGATAAAGTTGTAGAAGTTGAAAGTTCCTCTGACAGAGCTGCACGACTCGTTATCCAACTCTCGAGAAGATACCAGGCTCAGATTATTCAAACTTATGCACCCACCACAAGTCATGCTGAAGAAGAAATTGAAGAATTTTATGAGGAAATTCGTGATCTAAATAATAAAGGTAAGCAGCACTTGAAGATAATTATGGGAGATTTCAATGCAAAAATAGGGCAACGGCAACAGAATGAAACTTCAGTAGGTAAATTCGGTCACGGCAACAGAAACCAGCGTGGAAATACTCTCGTAGAGTTTGCAGAGGCAGAAGGGTTTTTCATCTTGAACTCCTTTTTCAAGGAAAAGCCACACAGGAAATGGACATGGAGACATCCAAATGGGACGACAAGTGAAATTGATTTTATTATGTGTAACAAAAAATTCGTCATAGAAGACTGCAGTGTACTAAACAAGTTCAACACAGGCAGTGACCATAGATTGGAGAGATGTAAGATGCACCTCAACACTAAACTCGAACGTAGCAAGCTCATAAGACAAAAAAAATGTATTGACATAACCAACCTTAAAAAACACCATAATACCTTCAAATTGGAACTGAAGAACAGATTCTCTGCTTTAGAAGGCCTAACATCGGAAGAAGTGGATATTTCTGAAGTTAACAGAAAAGTAACCAAAGCTCTTATGGAAACAGCAACAAAATTAGCTGGGTCTAAGAACAAATTGCATGTGAACAAATTATCAGGAAAAACCAAAATGTTGATGCAAAAAAGAAGAGGGATGAGGACAACTAAAGAAGATGTGACTTCCAAAGTGGAATATATAGAGCTATGCAAGACAGTACGAAAAAGTATCACTGAAGACGTAAGGAAATTCAACTGTGAACTAGTAAGGAAAGCAATTGAAAACAACCAAAGCCTAAAGATAGCAAAGGGACATCTCAGTAAGGGAAAAAAACAGATTATGGCACTGAGAAAAGAAGATGGTTCTGTAACAAGAAATAGAGGCGAAATTTTGACAAGAGTGAAAGATTTCTACTCCAAATTATATGAAAGGGATGATACATGTACTCCAGACATCATGAAAGGTACCAGTACCAGAGTTCTTCCAGTCCTTCCAGCAGAAGTTGCACATGCAATCAAGAACATGAAGCGGGGAAAAGCTCCAGGAGAAGATGGAATTACTGTAGACATCATACAAGAAGCAAGTGGAGAAATCGAAACAGTACTCGCCCAAATTTTCACTCGATGCCTTAATGAAGGGAAGATTCCTGAGGATTGGAACAACGCTACAATGATCTTGCTACATAAAAAGGTGACACTGAGGATCTCAGGAAGTACAGACCGATCAGCCTCCTATCAGTGGTTTATAAAATCTTCACTAAAGTTCTTTCACACCGCTTGAAGGTGACACTGGACATGGCTCAACCGAGAGAACAAGCTGGATTCACGAGTGGCTACAGCACAATAGATCATATCCACGTACTGAGAGAACTAATTGAAAGAGCGAGGGAATATGAACTTCCATTGTGCATGGCTTTTATCGATTATGAAAAAGCCTTTGATTCGGTGAAACCATCAGCAGTTGCAATGGCTCTGAAATCCTGCGGTATTGAAGATGCATACATTAATATTATTAATAACATATATGAAAATGCAAGTGCAAAGATTCGGCTGTTTGAAAATACAACACACATAAAAATTGGAAAAGGAGTGAGACAAGGTGACACCATATCTCCGGAGCTCTTTAATACCACATTGGGAAATGTCTTTCAATCACTGAACTGGGAAAACAAAGGGATAAAGATTAATGGAGATTATCTAACCCACCTTCGTTTTGCTGATGACATAGTCATTTTTGCAACTACCCCATCAGAGCTACAGAGTATGATCCAGGAACTTGCTGACAAGAGTAAAGAATTGGATTTAAAAATGAACTTTCAGAAGACAAAAGTGATGTACAATGCTTTTACAAGAAATGAAGATTTATCGATTGATGGAGAAAAGCTGGAGATAACAGACACGTATGTTTATCTTGGACAGCAGATATCAAGTGAGGGTCACATTAGTGAAGAAATTAATCGGCGTACAAAACTTGCCTGGAGAGCTTTTGGAAGAAACAGCATAATTTTCAAGAGCAATATGCCATTATGTCTTAAAAGAAAAGTGTTTGATCAATGCATCCTTCCAGTGCTTATGTATGGTGCAGAGACATGGACCTTAGCTAAAAGAGACATACAAAGGCTGCAGACAACTCAAAGTAGCATGGAGAGGTGCATGCTTGGTGTAACCAGGAGAGATAAGAAGAGGAACACGTGGATCTGAAAAATGACAAGAGTGGAAGACATCATGATCAGAGTTAAATCCCTGAAATGGCAATGGGCTGGACATACTGCCAGAAGAACAGACCATCGATGGACAGCCGAAATTTTAGATTGGATTCCAAGGGACAGGAAAAGACCCAGAAGAAGACCACATGGAAGATGGGTGGATGAAATTCAAAAGTATGCGGGAGTGACATGGAGGAGACTGGCACAAGACAGACCGTTGTGGAGGAAACTTGGGGAGACCTTCGTTCAGCAGTGGATTGATAATGGTTGACAATGATGATGAACACATGCGAGATCTTTCGCGGTCACTCTGACCACATCATCAGGCGTGGGTATATATTGAGCTGGTAATAGTTTTTATACAGCACACACTCTCATGTGTTATGCAGACATAAAAACTGCATTACCTGCTCGATACATACCCACACCTGATTATGTGGTCAGAGTGACCGCAAAAGATCTCGCATGTATTTTTAACCTTTTATTGTAAATAAAGTTTTTAATGTACTTTGAAGACTGTTTTTCAATGGGGTTGAATAACAATTTGTTATCGTGCTGAAACAGCTTATGCCTACACCCTTAGGGTGTTCTTTACGACAGTGTGCTCGACCGATATATTTTAATTATCAAACTTAAGCTTTATAGCTCTCTTTCTGGGAAGCAATAGAACACAGACAGTACCAGAGAAGTAAGATGATACATGAAATGCATTATTGCTGATGCAATGTGTTGACAGCACAAAGTTCAGAACAGTAGGCTTGAGAGAGAAGCAACTGTGAAGCTGTCTAATAGGATAACAAATGTGGCAGTAAAACACAATGTCAAGAAGTTTATGTATATAGACTCGTGTAGGCCAGTTCATTATGACCACCTACCTCCACAACTGGTTGTATCCCACGCTATGCACCACTGTAGTTACTTGCTGACAAGGTAGGGTTAGAAAAATTTTAAAATTGTAACGTGCCTAGTTGGACACGTTGTCCAAAAAAATTAGAAGCCTGAACCAAAATTTTGCATACACACACTACACATTCTGTACTATTTTCTCTAAATGTTTCAAGAACAATATAAGAAACAAAGTTAGTTTACTGCATTTTATAAATTGTACTGCAACAATGAAATTTGAACTCACCTATATTTTACTGCATTTCATAAATTGTGCAGTGAAATATGAGCCCACCAAGTCAAATAGCTAAGCAGCATTTTTTAAGCAACATTTCTTAATCCTTTTGAATTATAGAAAACTAGGTGAACCTGCAGGCTTTATAGAAAAACTATTCAGTGTAAAATTTCAGCATTCTTCACACTTCTACAGTTATAGTAGGACTTTGAAATTCACAAAAAAAAAAAATCTTAAATGAATAACTGTAGACCCAATTAGTCAACAAAGCTCGTACTGGGCCTACTTGAAAGCTTATTACATAAACTTCCTTTTGAGATATCACACAATCATATTCTGGGGTAATTTAATTTTGAAGTTAACCCACTTTCGCCTTTTTTTTTTTTTTCTCAAAACACACTCCATTAAATTTATTAATTAAGTCAGAGGGAGGGAGCTTCTCAGTAGTAAGAAAATTGACTGGGAAATATAAAACACTACTTTTTTTAAAATAACTTTTTATCCTGTAAAGAGCTAAATTTCTTACATGACAGACATGTTGCGCAACATAATTTTCGAATCCTGTCAGTATTTTCTGAGAATAACACAGCAGTTCCTATTATATCATTGGTTTGTAATTGGAAATAATGCTGCACCAAGTTCGAGGCTGCAGGTAAACAAACCACACAGGAATTCTTATTTGAGAACCATTCCAACCCCCCGACATGGCAGCGAAGTACATTATATGACTTTAATCGAAGATAAATGACTCAATGAAGAGAGTTGTTAGAACTTCATACACTTCAAATCACATTAAACAACATCAGAGGCGAAAGCACTCTAGACGTGCGAAAAGTTATTCACTAAATGGTAGTTGCCAACACTGCTTCATTGATGTACTTGTGTAACTCCTCCTCCTAATGATCAGATCATATGCAGATGATTTTAGGAAGGGAGTGTCTGACCCCAGGTCTTAAACAACCCTTAGAAATAGGAAGGCAAAAGATTTGGACTAGAGTGCCAGATAGGAAAGTGACACGGAAATGAGGTAGAGAGTGAGAGGAAGATGCCCTTATTTATTACCGGGGGGCCAGTACCTGGTGACCGACGGCTTAACGTGCCCATCCGATGCAAGACGGATATTTTGTGGTTCGAGCATTCGTACCTGCCTGGGATCGAACCTGAGGTTTCTACGGGGCAGTTACAAACGTTGACCACTAAGCCATCCGTGGCTCCTCCTCCTAATGGGTAAGGGATCTTCCATTTATGGGGGAGGGAAGGGTATAAAAGAGATCGTGTTTCACAGCAGGGGCATTTGTTATTAGCCAAGCATGGTGGGAGGGGAATGTCATTTAACGTGTGTGAGAGAGAGAGAACTTTAATTTCATGTGTAACAGGCAGTCTACCAAATTTGATGACCAATAAAAAAAAATTCATGACCACTTCTAAAAGACGTGCGCGCGCGTGTGCCTATCCCAAGACTGCAGTATGCACATGTGTATATACATACATATATATCATCATCATCATCATTGTCAACCATTATCAATCCACTGCTGGACGAAGGTCTCCCCAAGTTTCCTCCACAACGGTCTGTCTTGTGCCAGTCTCCTCCATGTCACCCCTGCATACTTTCGAATTTCATCCACCCATCTCCCATGTGGTCTTCTTCTGGGTCTTTTCCTGTCCCTTGGAATCCAATCTAAAATTTCGGCTGTCCATCGATGATCTGTCCTTCTGGCAGTATGTCCAGCCCATTGCCATTTCAGGGATTTAACTCTGATCATGATGTCTTCCACTCTTGTCATTTTTCGGATCCACGAGTTCCTCTTCTTATCTCTCCTGGTTACACCAAGCATGCACCTCTCCATGCCACTTTGAGTTGTCTGCAGCCTTTGTATGTCTCTTTTAGTTAAGGTCCACGTCTCTGCACCATACGTAAGCACTGGAAGGATGCATTGATCAAACACTTTTCTTTTAAGACATAATGGCATATTGCTCTTGAAAATTATGCTGTTTCTTCCAAAAGCTCTCCAGGCATGTTTTGTACGCCGATTAATTTCTTCATCAATGTGACCCTCACTTGATATCTGCTGTCCAAGATAAACGTACGTGTCTGTTATCTCCAGCTTTTCTCCATCAATCGATAAATCTTCATTTCTTGTAAAAGCATTGAACATCACTTTTGTCTTCTGAAAGTTCATTTTTAATCCCACTTCTTTACTCTTGTCAGCAAGTTCCTGGATCATACTCTGCAGCTCTGATGGGGTAGTTGCAAAAATGACTACGTCATCAGCAAAACGAAGGTTGGTTAGATAATCTCCATTAATCTTTATCCCCTTGTTTTCCCAGCTCAGCGACTGAAAAACACCCTCCAATGTGGCATTAAAGAGCTTCGGAGATATGGTGTCACCTTGTCTCACTCCCTTTCCAATTTTTACGTGTGTTGTATTTTCAAACAGCCTAATCTTTGCACTTGCATTTTCATAGATGTTATTAATAATATTAATGTATGCATCTTCAATACCGCAGGTTTTCAGAGCCATTGTAACTGCTGATGGTTTCACCGAATCAAAGGCTTTTTCATAATCGATAAAAGCCATGCACAATGGAAGTTCATATTCCCTCGCTCTTTCAATTAGTTCTCTCAGCACGTGGATATGATCTATTGTGCTGTAGCCACTCCTGAATCCAGCTTGTTCTCTCGGTTGAGCCATGTCCAGTGTTACCTTCAAGCGGTGTGAAAGAACTTTAGTAAAGATTTTATAAACTACTGATAGGAGGCTGATAGGTCTGTAGTTTCCGAGATCCTCAATGTCACCTTTCTTATGTAGCAGGATCATTGTAGCGGTGTTCCAATCCTCAGGAATCTTTCCTTCATTAAGGCATCGAGTGAAAATTTGGGCGAGTACTGTTTCAATTTCTCCACTTGCTTCTTGTATGATGTCTACAGTAATTCCATCTTCTCCTGGAGCTTTTCCCCGCTTCATGTTCTTGATTGCATGTGCAACTTCTGCTGGAAGGACTGGAGGAACTCTGGTACTGGTATCTTTCATGATGTCTGGAGTGCATGTGTCATCCCTTTCATATAATTTGGAGTAGAAATCTTTCACTCTTGTCAAAATTTCGCCTCTATTTCTTGTTACAGAACCATCTTCTTTTCTCAGTGCCATAATCTGTTTTCTTCCCTTACTGAGATGTCCCTTTGCTATCTTTAGGCTTTGGTTGTTTTCAATTGCTTTCCTCACTAGTTCACAGTTGAATTTTCTTACGTCTTCAGTGATACTTTTTCTTACTGTCTTGCATAGCTCTATATATTCCACTTTGGAAGTCACATCTTCTTTAGTTGTCCTCATCTCTCTTCTTTTTTGCATCAACATTTTCGTTTTTCCTGATAATTTATTTACATGCAACTTGTTCTTAGACCCAGCTAATTTTGTTGCTGTTTCCATAAGAGCTTTGGTTACTTTTCTGTTAACTTCAGAGATGTCCACTTCTTCTGATGTTAGGCTTTCTAAAGCAGAGAACCTGTTCTTCAGTTCCAACTTGAAGGTATTATGGTGTTTTTTAAGGTTGGTTATGTCAATAGATTTTGTTTGTCTTATGAGCTTGCCACGTTCAAGTTTAGTGTTGAGGTGCATCTTACATCTCACCAATCTATGGTCACTACCTGTGTTGAACTTGTTTAGCACACTGCAGTCTTCTATGACGAATTTTTTGTTACACATAATAAAATCAATTTCACTTGTCGTCCCATTTGGATGTCTCCATGTCCATTTCCTGTGTGGCTTTTTCTTGAAGAAGGAGTTCAAGATGAAAAACCCTTCTGCCTCTGCAAACTCAACGAGAGTATTTCCACGCTGGTTTCTATTGCCGTGACCGAATTTACCTACTGAAGTTTCATTCTGTTGCCGTTGCCCTATTTTTGCATTGAAATCTCCCATAATTATTTTCAAGTGCTGCTTACCTTTATTATTTAGATGACAAATTTCTTCATAAAATTCTTCAATTTCTTCTTCAGGATGACTTGTGGTGGGTGCATAAGTTTGAATAATCTGGGCCTGGTATCTTTTTGAGAGTTGGATAATAAGTCGTGCAGCTCTGTCAGAGGAACTTTCAACTTCTACAACTTTATCCTTCAGTTTCTTGTTTATTATAAATCCAACACCACTAGTTCTGCCAGTATCTGTCCCACGATAGTAGAAGAGATGTCCACTTTTCAGTTCGATGAGATCTTCTCCTTTTCTCCTTACCTCACTCAGCCCCACGATGTCCCACTTGATCCTTTGTAGTTCCTCTTCCAATTCAAGAAGCCTTGAATCAGAAGATAGGGAGCGTCCATTGTACGTAGCCAAGGTCAGCATCAGATGGCAGCCTAGTCCGGTCCTCCGGGGATTCTTAGCACCCTCTGCCTTCATGTCGCACTGGCCGCTGCCTTGGCCAGGTACATTCCAGCTGCCGGAGACTGAGGGCCAAGATTTAAGTTGTGGAATCATTTTGGAGGGGTTTGGCCATAACTCACCACGCTGGCCAAGCGGGTTGGTGAGTGTGGGATAGAATTTCCTCTAATCCCGATGGTATAGTTATACCGCTATTGGCGGTCGTCAGAGCCCCTTTAGTGGGAACAGGATGCACCACGAGAAGGCGGGGTTGACATTTGTCAAGGAGAGGCTGTGATGTTACGCATCACCTGACCTTACATCCCACATATATATACACACACATATATATATTAAAGAGGGGGGACACTGTGCCCCCTGTTTTTTGTTTTTTTTTTTTACGAAAAAGTTCCCCTTAAAGTGTTCTTAAAAGTAAGTTAGTAAGTTGAAATACTCACCATTTTGCTACAAGATTTCATTACATGCTGTTCTTTAATGTTTATACCTGAAAAATGTTCCCACTTCGTAAGTAGATAATTTAAATTGCTAAATTGATCTCAAAATTTTGCAAACTTTATGTACATGCATTTTTATGCTAACACATTTTTTGCTCTATCAGTTTTCTTTGGAGGAAACAAGTGCCCCCTTTTTGACACTTAAATTGTTAGATGGAAGCTACACCTATATGCCTTATGTGGTCAGTGCATGAAGAAATACTTTAGATTTTTGCCAAAAGATGAACAATTAGCTAAAAATAAAAAGAAATCCATGACCCCAAAGCAAAATTCATGACTTTTTCTTGACTTTCATGAACTTTTTTTGAATTTGTGACTTTTTAGTGACTTTCTTCACATAGATTTTGGGATTTATTTTACACTTTCATGCTTAAAAAACAAATCCACATTTTAATCTCCCTGGCATGAGATAAGAAAATTCCCTAAACGAGGGGGGGAGCAAAGTGCTCCTAAATAAAGATTTTCAAACAATAAATCATAAGCCACTTGCGTGCAAAGTGGAAGGCCAGATTGAATCCTTACCGTTCTCCAAATTACCTATTCACATAGATTTTGGGATTTATTTTACACTTTCATGCGTATAATCAATGAAGAGTTGGCACCCAAAATTCTTTATAGCTCAGTGTCTGCTGTAAATGTTTAACTAAACCACCTGGTTCAATATCATTAACGACAGCTGAAATTTGCAACTGAAAATGGTTAAGCTGCACAATGTGGTGTTTAACTAGGTGCAGTTAAACACATTTTAGAGCTGCATGTTAGTAGAACTGAGTCTGATTATGCCACAGCATTATAATAAAAAAAAAATACAATATTCAGTGTTGTGGTGAGGAGGTGAGTGAGTCATAAAACTACAGTTCAAGCATTTTACCTGTGCTTAGCGTGGACCAATGAAAACAGCATCCTGATTTGTGAGCTTTTATTCTCAGTTTTCGTGACATGGGATTTTCTTTAGAAGTTAAAAAAAAGTAGCATTTTTTCATCATCATCAGGAATTTCCACTACTAAGCGGATTTCCTTGACCACATAATTCAGCCAGTCTTCCTCCACTTCTCTCTATCCAAGGCCATCACTGCATCCAGTCCAGTGGCATATCTTGGGTTTAAGCCTTGGGCTATCTCACCCCTACTCTCCCCCGCTTCGATTTAATGAAATTGCAAGGTTTATTTTACAATTAAGTAATAGAAGTAATTTTTCTAAAATTTAGGTACAGGCTATTGCTAACATAGCACCAAATAATTATAAGGATTAGGATTTTAATACTTTATCTTTTGAATACTTTACTTGTGCATGAACTCCATTCTTCTTTCCTTTTGTGTGAACTTGAGTGTTACGTTTTCATAAAAAGCTTCTTCCGCAAACTTTTTCATATTTAAAAAGAATGTTTTTTTCTATTGACAAAACAGCGAAATTTTCAAGCTCGCATATCCTTGTGTGGCTCTAAGATATGCCTTGATTCTTTTTAATGCAGAAAAACTTCTGCATTAAAAAGAATCAAGGCATATCTTAAAACCACACAAGGATATGTTAGGTCTGCTTATTTGTACACTTCACTAAACAGAATGTCCAATTTATTCAATTTCATGTAACAAGTAATGTCTCTTACTGATTTCTTTTTGTATTCATCAATGGAATAAAACACCTTCAAGTTCATTTTTTAGATGAACTGCATCAGAATTTGAAGCAGAGTTCTTTAAGTTCTGACAGTAGATGTTCAGGAAAGCTATCACAAAATTTATCAAAACTGTTCGAATCCAACAAAGCCTCAAAGATATAATATCACTGATTTTTTAATTCATTGACACTTCATACAAACTGAAACAACTCTCGCGAAACTTGTACTGTCAAGGGAGGAGATGCGAGTTATTAATGGTAGCCCTAAGTCTTCTCTTTTCTGAGCGAACTGTTGCCCAAAGCAATGGCCCATTCACCCTTCACCCACTCCTTCAAGTTGGCATGGAAATGCTAGTGCAGACAATCATATCAAAAATCTGAATCTCACAGTGAAGACTGGTTGAGCTGGTTGCGTTATGATGACACCATCCTTCCACTAGGAGCCCTTTGGCCTTCGCTTGCCAGACCGATTCTCTTAGTGAAAAGAAGCGAATCTGCAATTGGTTTCTTTTCGCAGCGAAAGCATCAACATATCTTAATACCATTGATAATAAACTTTTATTTGTGCATTCTCTGAGCTTCGCAGCTAGCGTCAAATACACGCCACTGATCCAGTCCATTATTTTTTAAACTTGATTTAAACTCCTCTTTCCACTTTCTCCTTGATCTTCCTCTTTCCCTCTTTCTTCGAGATTCCCACTCCATTAGAATTTTAGGAAGTCTCTCTGATGACATTCTCCTTACATGGCCAAACCATTGCAATTTCCACATCTCAATAGTTTGAAAAATGTCTACTTAAACACTCATAATATCCTGAATTTTTGTATTACCCACTTTTTCACATCTGGATTTTCTTGCAGAACACCTCCAAAAGTCCAGCTCTGAAGCCAATAATCTTTGTTGATGACATTTTTTTTCAAAAAAAGAAAAATATATAATAATTAAGCATATATATATTTTTATTGTACTTGTACTGTTCATCCTACTTTTTATAATTTCTTTCTATGAATTACATTTTTTAATACATACTTATGTACAGGGGTGGGGAATTATGCTCGCCCACTCTCCATCGGCAAGTGGATTTCCTGGATTTTAGACCTCTTAAAAATTGCAGCTTGTAAAATATATAAAATAATAATTTTGTAGGCTATTTTGTTTACACCTTAAGCTTCTTCACTTATAAGATGGGCAAGTATATTCTAATCCGAAACCCGAACTCTGAAGTCATACCTCACTAGGCAGAAAAGCATTCTATTTTTTTAGACCAACCCGGTGTTCATTCACACGAAAGAGCGGAGCTGATATCACGGATGCTTAGCAGCCGCTCAAGGCCAAGCTAAGTCGCTCCTGCTGCTGGTGGAATAAACCGGTTTCCCCCACTGCAGAATGCTGTGTGACCGCCGGGAAGCGTGCACAGGATTAATCATTGCTGACGTCCCGCTTGTTCGATCACGTGGTACCTACGGCTGTCTTCTCCGATCACCAACTAAATTGTTGTTTGCCTGAATGCGCGCTGGAAACAAAACAACAAAGTTTTGGTGGACAAAAGGCTTCTGCAACATAAAAAATTGCAGTATCATTGAAAATCGGTGTGATCTCAATATGTTTAATTCCAAACAATATACTTTATTTACATTTTTCCAACGTAATTCGTCCGGTAGCAATGTAGCCATGCCATGTGATTCATCCCCTACGCCATGTGTTTTGGTTGATAGCAATGTGCTACAACTCGATCTTGGTTCTGAAAATGTTTTACTTGAAGATAGAAATGTTGCAAAAAATTGTGAAAAGCCACAGAACAGGAAATTTCAAGAGAAATGGATAGAAGAATTCCCCTGGATTGTTTATGAAGATGGTCTTGCAAAATGTGGATTTTGCTGCAAAGCAGATGTGAAAGTCAATACATCACGTAAGTTTTTACAAGGATTTAGTGGCCCTTTCAAACATGAAACTTTTAAATTCCATGATAAATCTGTGCAGCATAGAAAAAATGTTGATTTTATTGAAAATTCATCACAGCTTCTTGTTAGCACCCCATTGGCCAAATGCATTAAAAAGATGCATGAAAAAATATTTAAGCAGCTCAAAGTATTATTCAATCTGAGCTACTATATTGCAAAAAACAGTAAGCCATTTTCTGACATTGAATCACTAGTCATGTTATCCAGAAAGTTAGAGGCTGATGTACAAAACCAGAATGCAAACAGAAATGCTTGCAGGGAATTTATTTCTTGCATATCAGAGGTTATAACAGAGTCTGTATTGAAGGAACTAAAGCAGTCCTAGTTCATTAGCATTATTTTAGATGCCTCTACAGACAAGGGCACAATAGAGGAATTGATGATGTATGCAAGATATTTGAAAAGTGGTAAAATTGAAGAATAACAACAGATGGGGCAGCCAACATGGTTGGTGAAGTATCTGGTTTATGAGCCAAATTTAAAAAAATTTTACCACATATATTGTCTGTGCATTGTGTTGCTCGCCGATTGCAGTTAAGCATACTTTATACTCTGAAGAATGTATCATATTTAGTAACGTTTGACTCTATTCTTATTTTAATTTATAAATTTTATGGACATTCCAGTAAAAAAATCAAGCACCTGGAAAAAATAGCCAACTTATTAGTACAAAAAATTTAAAAAATTCAGAAATGGCACCAAATTAGATGGGTGGCATCTAAAGTAGGAGTTTTGAGAGCAATTTTTCCATGACTACCAACCAGTTGTGTTGCATTTAGAAAATGAAGCTAATGAAAACCAAGGTAGCAAATATGCAGAATGCATAGTAAAGAAAATAAAAGATTTCCAATTTCTGGCAACCCTCAGTTTTCTCCTAGATTTTCTTCAAATCTTTAAAGACTTGTCCCTCGTTTTCCAAAAACAGCATTTGCTTTAATGTCAAGTCAACAAAGTTTTGAAAGCAAAAAAGAAATTAGAAAATTTGCAGAAAGAAAGAAAAAAATACACTGGCAGAAAGTGAAAAAAGAACACCAAGAAGGAGACGTCTGATACCAACGAAATTTATACAGCATAATAACTGAATACAGAGGATAATGTGATCAAAACATTATGGCAAAATACAGCTGTATTTGCTGGTAAACTGAAAAATAACATTTCCATGTAACATGGTTAGTACGAGGTTGAACCGCCATGAACTGCGTCACACTGTGCAATTCTGGCATGGAGTCTGTCATACAGATGTTGGATGTAAGTTTGGGGTATTGAGTTCCAAGCATCCTCAACCTGGACGCGTAAATCGGGGATGGTTGTGGCTGGCCGTGGAGACCAGATAAGTCGTCGTCCCATAAAATCCCACACGTGCTCAATGGGGGACAAATCCGGTGAAAGTGCAGGCCATGAAAGTTGTCTCACACCCTGAAGTGCATGTTGCGTTGCACGTGCCGTGTTTGGGCGTGCGTTAACTTGCTGGAAAACACCACGATGGACCGACCTTA
Organism: Macrothele yani; assembly: GCA_039090855.1. Classification (NCBI taxonomy): domain Eukaryota; kingdom Metazoa; phylum Arthropoda; class Arachnida; order Araneae; family Macrothelidae; genus Macrothele; species Macrothele yani. The sequence continues at coordinate 164,097,743 of CM077010.1, read as the reverse complement.
CAAATGGTACAACGGGTTGAATGATGTTGATGTAGGAGGTGCTGTTTAGCGTACCCGGTACAAACACTAGTTGTGTACGGGAGTGATAGCTGATCGCTCCCCACACCAGGAGACCAGGTGTAAGCCTTGTGTGTCGCTGGCGGATGCAAGAAGGGTGGAGAGGCTCCCCTGTGCGTCTGCGAACACGCATACGGTCATCGATGGCTCCCAAGCAGAATCTGCTTTCATCGCTGAACACGACAGATCATCATTGCGTTCTCCAGTGCAGGCGTTGGCGACACCACTGCAGCCGTTCCTGACAGTGGGCTGGAGCCAGAGGTACACGTGCACGTAGTCCTGCATCCAGTAGACGGTTGCGGATTGTTCGCACAGTCACCTCAGGTGCAACGGCAGCTCGGATTTGCGTCGCAGTGGATGTTCTGCTTGACAATGCCGCTCTTTTTATGCATCGATCGGTCCGCTCATCAGTCCGTCTGTGACTCCCGGTTCCACGTCTTCTCGTGTGGGAATGTTCCTCAGACCATCTACGCCACCATCGTACCACCACCAATACTTCACGTCCAATTCGCTCCGCAATACAACCATACGACCACCCGGCCTCGAGGAGTCCGACTAGACGACCTCGCTCAAAGTCTGATAACTGCTGAAATCGTACACGTCTTCCATGTCCAGGCATTGCAGCTTCTTCAGGGTCTTCGCACGTGTCCGTACGCCGACGACCGATTACATTCACTTCGCCGTACTCCTTAAATACCACCGACAATAATTTGCATATTATACCGTGCTGTGGCATAAGCGCTCACCGGTTGGTCCCGAAATTAACATCACACCTACGTAAACTAGAATCCATTATCATATTTAAATTTCATGATCGTCCCCAATTCCTTCTTGGTGTTCTTTTTTCACTTTCCGGCAGTGTAATTATTAGAACATTACAGATTACAGTGAGGACGGAATAAGTACATTACAACTGAATGTGCACCAATATGTGTGAAATCGACCTTTAGCGTAAAATATTAAAATAATGGACTAGGAACTTTATAAAAACAAAAGACTAATAAAAGAAGCTTTTTATATCTAGAACAACATTTCCATTAATAAGCCTTCAAAAATTTGAAATACCATTACAAAGATACTCTTGGTTCAACCCTAATTAGAAATACCATTTTCAACAACTTAATCCAAAAATAGTGAACTTACAAAATATATAAGGAAAATATTTTAATTTAATTATTGACAATTCAAGAGGAACCTGGCAATGAAATTTTAATTATTTCTGTGTAAACAAACCTTGATAAAATCTAGAGGCCAGAAATGTCTGTAAAAGCAAAACAACTCAGAAGATGTGAAAAATAATTGAAAGTTCTTCAAGTTAAAATAGAAATAAATATATTAATCTGAGTAAAGCCTTGATTAAGTGTTTAAATCGTTGTGAATAAAAAAAATTTTCAATCTACAAGCAAAAACTATCTGTAAAATCTGCTAATAATTTGGAAACTACCTGTGTACGGCGTACACAAGTAAGTCTATATTCTGCTACTCTGATGAGCACTTCCAATGGGTGGACATGTTCAACTAATCCAGCAAAGTTACAACATGGCATATGACACAGGGTCAACATATCTCTGGTGTATAGGTTGTGTGCCTTCATTTCATGACAAGATTCACCCACAAGCAATGGGCTTCTTTAAAGTGGACCCTGGAGAGGGGCCAGTTCTACATAATTTTTTCGTACGTCCTCGGGTATGGTGGCCCAAAGCATCAATGCAGTATTTGGGCAGGGTCTGTGAATAGACGAACCACATTCCAATGGCTTGCAAAATTCCAAGTGGGAGACACGGACCTTGCAAATGTACCTTGTGGTCATCCACCAACAGCTGTAACAATGAGGAGCTGAAGAATATTGTGGAAGCTGACCCATGACAAAGGGTCTGTGAGATCACAGCAAAGGACAGTTATCCACCAACTGGAGAAAGTGAAAAAGCTGAACACCACATGAACCGACAGCAATGAATAAGACAGTTTTTGGAGGTGTGCATTTCCAACCTTGCACAGGGATTCCTGCTTAGTATCATAACCTACTGTGAAAAGTGGGTTCTCTACAACATTTGTAAGAAATCAGCACAGTGGGGTTGGATAAGCATGGAGCCACCTAGACACTGTCAAAAGCCATTCCCTGTACCCTGGAAAAGTGATGGTTCTCATAGAATGGTCTGCTGCTAGCTTGAAGTATCATTCATTTCTCCAACCCGGTGAAACCACCAAATGACTGTTGTTGGGCAGAAATGAAGCAGATGCACCAAAAGTTTTAACCAAGCAGCCTTTACTGGTCAACAGAAGTGGGATCCTTCTGTTGCAAAACAACACTCACCCAGGTCTTCCAAAGAACAATCCAACAAATATTGCTCGACTACATGACTCAGCCACACCCTGCATACTCTCTAGATCTTGCTTCCATGCACTATCACCTAATTCAGCATCTGGATCAGCCCTTGCGAATGTCGGCAGCCAGTGGCCAAATGTGAGACCAGATATTTTGTTGTGGCTAGTAAAATTTTTAATATAGTAGCCAACAATGGCCAGTAGATATTTTTCCCCAAGTGAGCAACTATTTTGTCAAACTTTTGCCCCTACTTGTGAATGAATATAGAGTTCAGTTTTCTTGCCCATGTTCCTGCAGCTGCTTCGAAAATGAATGGAAGTGAAGGTGGGATTCGAGAGAAACTTATTCTGCTGACGGATGGAGCGACCAAAGGGTCAAGGTTACTAAAGCAACCTTTGCCATGGTATAATGCCATCTGCAGGTAAAAGAATTATCTTTGAATCTCTGTTTAGCTGCATATATGCTAAACAAACAGAAACAAACTGTTACGGCAATATTTTTAAGATGATGCAGCTACTACATCTAATGCTGTGTAGTACTGCTCCTTGTGAACGTGGCTTTTCAGCAATGAACCTCATAAAAGCTATTAATCGGGCATGTCTAAATAGAGACACTTTAAATGACTTAATGATGATTAGATGCAATGGCCCTTCAATTGAAGATTTTGATCGTCAAAATGCTATTCAACTGTAGTGGACAGATACCTCTGATGGGAAGCCAGACACAGTACATATCAGTGGTAAACTATATCAACATTAGTGCCACTTTATGTACAGATATCCTAGCTTTTGTTCCTTTGTTTTAAATATTAGTAAAGAAATTGACATTGTCATCCCTGATGGCCATGTCATAAATAAATTATGTGTGTGAATATTACAGCACTGAAAATAAATTGTCAAAAAATCAATCATTTTGGAACAAAGGCATATGCAATATTTGCAGTCAATCTAATGATCCTGTGCAGTAACTGCTCCGCATCTGTTTTTATGAAGTTAATGGGGAGGCGTCTCATTAGAAAGAAGTAAAAAAAATTTTGACCCATTTAATTTCAAAGAAACTTAAGTACAGAAGTTACTGAATTATTATTATTTTTAACTTTGCATGGACAGTAGATTTTGTCATTTGGCTAGTAAAATTTTTATTCCACTAGCTACATTGGCTAGTAGAAATTTCAGCAGTTTTGAAAGGGTTGATCTGGATCATTTCCTCGAGTACAAATTCTCAAACGACCATGCTGTGTACCAGGCTGTTGCCACCCTCTGCAACACAACCTCTGGATTTTTATCATCATGGGATCTACAGCCTAATTAATAACCCTTTGGCAGAAGTGTGAAATTTACCGATCAGCCCTCAAAATTTTGTTGACACACTGCGGTCGGCATAGATACCAGTGCTGCGGAATGCCGGCAGCACTTTCAGCATCTCATGTTAAAATTTTACACTGAGTTTTGTAAATAATTTTTAAAAAAGTCAGTCTTGTGAGAAAAAAGCTCTTACAGTAACCATGGTTATATGAACTTGATCGGCAATGTTTAAATATGTTTGAGCATTCAGGAGTGGGCCCACTCAAATCAAGGGGCCTGAAGTCTCCCAAGAACACATGGTTCGCACCATGACGCTACTCTGTTATCAACTAGTTGAAAATGTGCTTTGACAGAAGATATGACCTTTTTACAATTATTCTGGGTCCACCCGCAGTACTCAAGAGGAGAAACTTTATCTTGGCTATGGTATACTAGCAAGTCTTGTGCTGTGCAATGCAGTGTAATGAGTAGCACACTATGCAATGGGATGCCATTTGGCACTGTCCCCGACTTACATCCATTTATTTGATTCACTGTTTCCCCCTTCTCCTAGTCTGTACAAGCCTGTACTCTCTTTGACAAAGAGATACCATCCACAGGTTATGAACTTTCAACCATTGTTTAATTAATGCACAGCACTCTGTTATGCTCTTACTGCTGCTGCACTTCCATACTGCACAAGTTCAGCACTTCTCCTGGCACTTGCCCTATTTCTCCATGCACCCACGAAGTCTGTTTTTCCGAAATGTGACGAGTTAATCTAAACGCTGAAAAAATTATCAATCTATCAGCAGATTCTGCTGTGGCTTTTCTATTTCAGTGAAAAATAAAGTTTCAAAAATTCTGGCAGCAATTTGCACTCTACTAATGTTTATTTTCTTAATCCTTAAGGTATGTTTCTACAGCACCTGTTGACTCAATCATCACCCTACACACACACACACACACACACACACACACACACACACACTGTAGAGCCGTGAGCACTCCATAAGGGATGGGGTGGGGTAAGATTACAGAGGCTAGAGGAATTAGACCCCTTCCCCCAGTCAAAGTTCAAGTTTAAATTAGAGTCAGCTGTGACATCTACAGCATTCCCCCAAGGCCATCATAAAAATTAGTTTTCCAATGATGTCCAAAGCTTTGTTGGTGTGAACGATTCACAATTCTCCGAGTGACAAAAGTGGTTAACTTTCTTTAGCATTTGGCTACAACTTTTTCAAGTGTAGATTGCTACATTCTGATGACCCAGTCCTGTTGGCAGAGAGGGAAAGTGAGTTGCAGAGTATGCTGGCCATGATGTAAGAAATTTGTATCAATTTCAAACTGGGTATAAATAAGGGAAAACCCAAAGTTATGTTTTTGTGTGTGTGTGTGTGGGAGAAAATGTTAGTACTGAATGCAGAATAAGTCTAAATGGCATACTTATTTGACCAGGTAAACGAGTTTGTATATTTGAGAAGCATGTACAACAGAGAGGAAAAATTAGATGGCGAAATTAGTAGGCGAGTGAATTCTTCATTGAAAGTCACAGCTGCTTTAGGATTTCACAGGAATGATGGGTTCTCAAGAGAGTCCTGCATGGCTGTGTATGAGAGCGTAATTGTTCCTACTCTGATGTATGGCAGTGAAACTTGGGTACTACAGAAGAGACATAGGAGTGAAACCTGGGTACTACAGAAGAGACATAGGAGTTGTTTGTGTGCTAGAAAGATGAGTTACGAGGGGTTTGTGAGAAGACATGTTCAGATCATGTGAGGAATGAAGATGTGTTGCAGATGTGTAATGAGAGGCAAAATGTTGTTAGCAAGGTGGAGACTAATATTCTAAGGTGGTTTGGCCATGTTGAAAAGAATAAGTGAGGAGATAGAAAATTTATTCAGCCCATGTGGCAGGAAAGAAAGGTACCAGAAGGTCAAGGAAATCATGGAAGGACCAGATTTAGGAATGTCAGCAGTTTGCCAAAAAAATAATTTGAAGGAGTATTTTTACTCCTTTGGAAAAATTTAGGGAGTAATTTTTAAAAGTGAGGAGTATTTTAGAAAAATTAACGAGTGAAAAAAAAAAAAAAAAAGGTGCTAAAACACCGGGAAATAATTTTAAAAAACTGCTGTTTTTTTTTCATATTAAAAAATATTTCACTACTACTGAATGCATTTGGACGTTCTGCTTCTTTTTTTAGTTAATATATATATATATATACATAAATAACTTAAACACTACAAGTGCATGGAAAATAATCCCTGGAAATTCTTTGTACCATTTTAGTAAAGAACAAGAATGAATTTCCAACTTTGACGTCAATGTAACACAATGCATTCTTCATTTTCTAATGAAGTGTCCATGTTCGTTGGCTGCTTTCGTATTTCCACCACTAGTTTTTTGCAGATTTCATTGTTTCCTTCCTCTGCGTCTTTTCTACACCATTGGACCGAGTCTAGCCGAAAAAAAAAAAAAAAAAGACTTTAAAGTACGCTGTTTCGACACATCGTTCGATACTACAGTGTCTGATAAAGCTGTTTCAATCTCTACAAATCACGACCACGTACCACCGCCATGACGAAGTACAAATCACGACTCCAGGACCACAAGCAAGGTGCTCCGGAATTGCGATTGCGAAAGCGTACTTCACTCATCTGATCAAGCATGAGCTGTAGCAGCAATGACAGGAGTTTTACGATGTGACTGCGCTCCCGATGAGCCGATGACGTCAAGGTAAGGAACAATGTCTCCCTGACGTCACGGCCTGACTGGCTGGCGGGTCAGGCCACCAAAGCTTTGGTCGCGCCAAAAAAAAACACGGCCAGGTATGGTCGTCTACAACGTGAGATCTGGCCTGAGGTAACAAAGGATACCGCTGATCATATGTTTGAAACACAAAATTCAAATAAAAAGTTGAAAATAAAATATTTTGAGCTTAAAATTCTCGATTCGTGATTTTACGCAGTGGCAAAATTTCGAGGCGTATTTTTATTCGTTGGCAAAATTTCAATGCGTAAACACACTTTTCGATGCGTCCTGGACGCATAATTACGCATTTTGGCGAACTCAGAATGTCAGCATGCAAAAAAAGGTAATGAGTATGAAGTACGAGAGATCTCTGTGCAGGATATGATGGATGTTAATGAAGCCTGAGCTGTATGTCAAGATCACTGTAAATGGAGACATTTGATACAGCAACAGTAAGTTCTTTCTGTGAGGAGCTAACCTCTAAATGTCAGAACACCTTAGTGATTTGTATTGTATTTAGGTACAATTTTTCCCCCATTTTCGCATTTTTGCTACAGCATTTTTTGAAATAGCTTAAACTTTGCCTTCACCCCTAACATATTCCAAGCTATTACTCAGTGTTCTCATTAACTTGTTTATGCAACCATAGTGATGCAATTTAACTTGCTCCTTTCCCTGTCAAAATGAATTGGCTGCTCTAGTGTATATACGAAGGCTGGTCAATGAGAACTTCTGGTGGCCGTTTAGGAATACGTAACTTGGCATTCCCACTATCATTACCAGAGGTCATTGTTTGGCACAGGAGTTCGAATATAAAGACAGCTTGCTGGAGAACAGATTCAAATGAGAATGACTACCCACCAGCAAATGCGGCCTCATTAACCTCATTCAGATACACACATAGTGATTAGGATGAACCATGTCACACGATGTACCAACAGGAGCGTTTGCAGCAATCTGCTGTAGTCACTCATCAGTCTTCTTGCACAAGAGGCTCTGCACATACCATTTTGCTGTCTGTACTTGATGCTGAAGGCCTACCACTGTTTTTCATCCATCAGCGTACTGCTCCCACGTACTAATTCTGAACACCATTCTAACACATTCTGAATGATCCCGATTCAGAAGACCAAAGACTTCTTGCAGATGGTGATGAATCTCCGCTACCTCCAAGTGAGACTGGATACCCAGGTGGGTCATCATTTTCGCTTGAATCTGTTCTTCAGCACATGTTGCCTCTTCATCCCAACTCCTGTGCCAAACAACATCCTACACCCAGGAGAGTGTAATGTTGTTGGGAGACACCGACATACATAATTAATAACACGGAACTGTACACCAACTACACTTAAAATAATATAACTATACTAGTAATCCAAATTTATTGGTGTAGAATATAAATAAAAGTTTCCAAGCTTTCGCACATTAACCACATGGCATTTTCAAGGAAGGTAGATAAGAAACTGCAAACTAAATAATAGAATGCTTTAATAATTTGAACGTGTTCAAATTGTTGAAGTGTTTTACTACTCAGTTTGCTGTCTACCTTCCTTGAAAAAGCCATTTGGTTGATGTGCAAAAGCTTGGAAACTTTGATTTATATTCTACACCAATAAATTTGGATTACTAGTATAGTTATACTATTTTAAGTAGTCGACCTACACATTCCCAATCCATCACCCCAAGTCATCCATCATAAGTTACTTATGATCAGTCTCATAAGTTACTTATGATCAGCCTCTTAAGTAACTTATGATCAGCCTCATAAGTAACTTAGATCAGCACATTAACTATTCTTCACTAAGACAGTGTTTGTGGTTTTTTTTTTTTTTTATTAGAGGTTTAACAACCACCGTGAGCAACTTAATGGGCTATAAGCAGTGGTCCATCCCTAATTTAGGGTCACTGGTTCCAGGGAAGGGAGAGAGCCAGTGCTGCAAGACAAACGCAACATCCATGCCTCACCGGGATTCAAACCCGTACCCCTTTCAGACGAATGATCAGAAGACCACTTACAGACCATCGCTTGGGGGTGTTTGTCTACAGAACAAAGCTAGCTGTTCACAATGCAGTATTCAAGCCACATAATTTTTCTTAAGCAACAATGGCTACATATAAAGTGTGAAGCTGTTTTGTTAAGTTGGAAGCTGCTTAATTGAGAAAGCATGCTGAATTGTTTCAGCTGTACATGCATGGAAGATAAAAGATTACACAGACATATGTTAAACACTAAAACATCAGCCTACAGAGACCACTGGATACATCCTGAACAACATGGACAAAGTGCTAAATCAGCCATTATTGGTTGAGCAAGAAATATGCCAAAAGCAGAAAATTTTGACATAGACAGAAACAGATGAAGCAAGATTTTCCCCCAGTGATCTGCACTAATAACATGCCAGAACTCGGATCGGTTCACAGGTGTAAGGTAAGTTCAAATTTATTATAACAGTCCAAGAACATTTCCATGCAGCCCTTCACTTTGCATCTTAAATACAATAGCAGAAAACTGTGCACTTGAATTTTAAAAATTGGACAATGAAAAGCTGATAAAAAGAAAAAACAAACACAGTAGCAATTTTCCTACAAACAGAATGAAAAAAATTCCATACCAGTAACTTTGAAACACGGATTTCACATTCAAAACTTTGCTAAAGGTTCACTTGAGCATTACTTTCTTAATATGAAGATGATGAAACTCATGAAAAAATGATAGAAATTAATTGTTCCAAAGTGATATGTAGTCAGATTTAAGGAACTTTTAAGCATGTAGTCAGATTTAAAGAGCTTTAAAATGCATAGGTGCTGTTATCAACCAAAACATGTGAAAATTACTTTTGCAACTTTTAAATACCTTATAGCAGTTCAAAAAATGATCTAGAAAAATGATCTAGGTGTTCCAAATGCAAGTAAATTTACATAGAAATGTGTGCCATAAATAATACATTGTAACAGGAGGTCTTCAGTAAGGATTTCTTTTGTGGGGGGATGGGGTATTGACCCTTGTGTGCATTTTAGACTAAGAGTGGCTTAACCAGTGGCCTTAATTTAGGGCCACTAGTTTAAACAAAATGACAGAGCCATGATCTGTAGGAAAAGATAACACCAATATAACATCTCGCATTTCAAATCTGGGTCCAAATTGGATAATTAGACAAAGAAGCCTATACCCCTGACCACTCAACCACCGAGACATGATTGATTATATAAGCACTTCACTAATCTGTCTGCAAGTGTAGACTATTACACCCACACAAAAATTTGCCTACATCACACAATGACTCTTAAATGTTATTTTGCTGAAAAATCATTTAGTATACCAAAACCTGAGTCTCTAGTATTAGTTCTGCATACAAACGATACGCATATTACTCTAACAGTCTTAATTAGACCACAATATTTATTACCAAATGGAAGCATGTAAATTTTAAAACTGGGGCATTTAATGCGATTGACTTTAAATACCCTTGGTTAAGATGGTCTCGCTACATCAAACGCAACACACATACACAGAGCAAACGAGAAAAATATGAGCAGAAATGTTTGAATGAAAAAGTGCTAATGTACACAATAAATTTGAAGAAATTATTTGTTTGCATGTTGTTAACACGGAAAAAAAAAAAGGATGAAAAAAAAAAACTTACATTATCAATATCTTCCTCACCACTGACTTCATCAAATTCAATAATGTTGTCATCTTCTTCTTCCTCACCGAAGTTGACTGTGTCATTGATTTTGGCTGTTGATGAGAAGAAACATTTATTTTTGCTACAGAAAGGTATGACAACATTCTCACTAATATAACAAAATTGTATAATTTGTAACACACAAAGATGCAACACTTAAATTTGTTATTAACTAATAATTACAAGCAAGATTAAAAGTTTATTTATTGTACCTCCAGCAGTGATAACAATTTTTCATTAAACTTAACAACCAATGACAGAACTATGAAGTACTGTCTGGAAATAAGCCACGAACACTGCTGCAGAACTAGACTAGGGCAGTGCATGCACAAGGGCCGACAACTCACAGAGGACTTGCTGAACCGACTACAGTGATATAGAACACTACTGCAACTAGAAAATTTGGAGGCCCTACTCTCGCAGCCTACTTGTTTAGCCTGCACACAAACCACATTTTTGTATGTTTGCCTGAGCACTACACAAGACAATCTCAAGATTGCGTTTACTGCTGAATTTGTTATAATAACAAAAAATTCTCATCAATAATATGTTTATTCTCCTCATTAGGATGGCATCAATTTCCAAATTATTTCAGTAATTCCTCTGTAAGTAGTATGCAGGGTTTGTACACATATACAGAAAATAAATTGCAGTGGTCTTCCAGGAGTTCATCAAAAAATTCCAGCTTAAATTTTTGTTATAATCATGCACCCGTTTTATATTTTGCAAACTGGGGTGAAATTTACTATGCAATTAGAATTCTTTTGAAATCCTATGGGTTCTGCTGTTACAATGTTCTTTAGTGTGTGTTGCATCTTCAATGAAGTGACAAAATTTCTCCATATAAAAACTGCTCTGAATAAAACTTATATGAAGCAATCTGAAAATTAGCATTAATGATCCTAATAATACAAAACAATTTTGCCAAGGCATTGAAGATTCCCTATTCCATAGTCATCTGTTCCCACACACAGTGGTGGCAAGAAGGCCAGATATTAATCTCCTTCAGTGAGGAAAGTGCATTCTATAAGGAATGGAATTCTTGGACTCGTGAGAAGGTTTTCCACACACTGTTGAGACTCCAACTGCACACAACTGGTATACCATAAACTAAGGTTGCTGGAAATGTGGCACTCAAACATCTTGCACTGCTGCAACACATGAGATCAAACAGATGACACCACACCTCCAACTAAATGGGAGGAAGTGATATCGTGAGCACGTGCCAAACTGAGCGAGAACAAGCTGATGCAATCAATTTAAACATTTTGACCATTTTTTTTTTTTATTGTAAGTACACATTCCAGAACCTTTCACAAAAATATGAAAAATCCAATACTTTCCAGCCCAGGAAGAAAGGGAAATCAAATTCCACGATTGCAGGAGTAGTGTGAACCCTGTGTATGGTGACTTTGATGATGAACGGTACCATATACCTGCTGATGTTTCAGCCTGGTACACAGAATGGTGATTCAGTTTTACAGCAGGGTATATATTTGGTCATTCAGCTTACATAAATGCAGGTGTTATAGTAATTAATGATGATCCACCTGAAACCTGTCCATGAATTATGGATGTTGTTTATGAGCTTATTTTGTGTGGCTCCTTCTGGGAAAGTCCATAAAGTAAATGTGAGCCCTCACTAGCAAAACATCACACTGAGCACATGAACAACAGCCATAGGTAAATTGCACATCTCACACAAGTGATAGGATTGCTACCCAGCAAGAATTGGTGAGTGAAACCAATGTAGACAAGCAAGTATAACTTCCTCTTCACATTTCTGGTACAGGCTCACTGAAGTGAAAGTCAAGGTCTAAGCACTGGCTTAAAATAAAGCAGTTTGTTTCCTCAGTGCTGATCCCACAAACCCTATCGCATATGCATAACCAGGGGTAGACAAAATCCCAAATTTTTCAGGCACCTGTACAAATTTTCAGGAGATATGCAGAGAAACCTCGCTCTATCTAAACAAAACCCACACATACAGAATTGTTACCCAGTCGAAATCAATGTACTTTTTCTTAGATATTGTTCAATAATTCAGTGCAATACCACAGCTAAAACTAGGGAACACATAGTATATGTACCACTAATAATTGCATTTCAAAATAGATTTTTATTTCAGAAAGTTCAGCTTTAACTTCTGGTGTATAACATTCAACATTAGTAGACATTAGGGCGGCCAAGACCCATAGATGTATCGGATTACAGCTGGTAAGAAACACACCTTCAATCTGGGCTCCATTGTTTATTACGCCTATATATACATAAGTCAGCAACTATGCAGGTTCTCAGTAGTTGATATATACAAGCTAATAAAATGAAGGTTCAAAAAGCATGAGATCTTTCTGGTCCAATCTGGACCCATTATCAGATTAATATAACAACAACATGGAGAGAGTCATTTTAAAATATACAAGTATAATAATTTAACGCATATGTTCGTGCTTATTTGAGTCGCGCAATAATTTATGAACGTGAAGATAACATCCTAAATGCTAGGTTAGACAATCAACATTTTGTCACAAATATGCAGCATATAAGGGTTTTTAAGCCTCATTTGTTAATCCATTTTCAATGTAGTAGTTAAACATATTAACAGGTCTCTTATTACTTATATAGTTAGTAATATGAAATGTAATATTACAAAAAACAATATTTAAATTATAATTTTCAGTTTAGTTACATTCTTTAGAGTATCCGAGTTTGTACTTTTGGTCATTCTGTATAAAAATCAGAAGGGTCACAGTTATCATCTGTTGTTATGGCCTTTCTTATAAAGGTGTAGGAAGGAACATCATGTCAGAGTTTGTTTTTTTGTGGCTTACGATGGCATCACATGAAGTTTCATTGAATTGGCTGTGAGTATCTGGATATAGCTGTATTTTCCACGGTAAGGAAATCTGTAGTAGAGCACTGTCATTGTTCTTATTATATGACATCGTATAATAAGAGCAATAAGGAAAACTAAAAAACTTATTTATAAATTCTAAAGAAGATCAATTCAAAAACGAAATTCAGCAATTAAAACTACTAACCTTCTTACACCTTTAAAATAAAGGCCATAACAATAGATGACAAGACTGTGACCCTTCTGATTTTTATACCAAATGACCAAAACTACAAACTCAGATAATCTAAAGAATATAACTAAACTGGAAATTATAATTTAAATATTGTTTCTTATATTACATTGCATATTACTAACTATATAGGTAATAAGGGACCTGTTAATATGTTTAACTACTTAATTGAAAATGAATTAACGAATGAGGCTTAAAAAACCCTTATATACTGCATATCTGACAAAATGTTGTCTAAACTAGCATTTAAGATGTCACCTTCACATTCATAAAATATTGCATGACTCAAATAAGCACGAACATATGCGTTAAATCAAGAGCCTATTAGACTTGCATATTTTTAAATGATTCTCTGCATGTCGTTATATTCATCTGATGATGGGTCCAGAGTGGGCCAGAAAGATCGTGCTTTTTTAACCTTCATCTTATTAGCTTGTATATATGCACTGCTTCTGAGAACCAGCACAGTTGCAGACTTATGTATATATAGGCATAATAAACAATGGAGCCCAGATTGAAGGTGTGTTTCTTTCCAGCTATAATCCGATACATCATGCTATGGGTCTTGGCCGCACTAACATCTATTAATACAAGTCTGCATGAATAAGTAATGATACTAACATTCAATAAAACCACTAATAAATAAATACACTTATTGCACCCACATGAAATCAGTGCCATAACTACGGACATCTCTAATGCTTACTCTGCATGCACATCTCTGTCTTGAGTTGTACCACCGAACTTCACCTCTCTTGAATCACTACTACTGATTATGCCGCAGAATGCACAACTCTGCTGGTGGTAGTGCCAAAAATAGAATTGGCATCTTACTGACTCCAAATTTACAGTAAGTAGTCTACAAAAAACATGCAATAGGAAAAATCCATATACTGTACTTGTTACTTTATTAAAGAAATGGGAGCTTCGTAATAGAAATCCAAATTTCAAAAAATAAAATTTTCAGAATAGGATTTTTGAACTCTGGCCCCATGGCACTTTGGATTTGTCTACCCCTGTGCATAACATGCATCCATATGACAGATCAAATGTTTGGGTGTATGGTGGCAAAGGCCATAATCATTCTAAAAAGGAAACACAACTGGCAGTACCACATAGTCACTAACAACCACAACCTCCTGACAACAATAATACCTTTGCTCAAATTCGATTAAATTTCATTGCACACATAATTGCATACCAAGTACCAACTGTCTTTGTCCAGACAAATTTTTATTCTAATGTCACAGATGTTTTCACTTGTGCTCCTTAGATTGGGTAGTGACCTTGTACTTCATGTTAGTGATAGCTAACATTTCAATGCCCACTAAGGGTGTATGTCCTGTTGACTGTAACAGATAAGCCAAGTAAGGAGATCAGCTTTTAACTTAAATGTTAACATAAAATGCAGATCTAACTTACCATGCTCTGGAAGCTCTCCGTAGGTTTTAAGATTTCTTGCTTCATCAGGATTGTATTTGAGGATGACATCTGCTTTTGCATCTTGATAATCCCTTAGGCCAACAAGAATGATGTCACCTTGATTAATCCAGACCTATGAAAACACAATAAAGGTTTACAGAATTCAGAATAAAATCACACAACACAGTGAATTGAATTCATATTCACAAAATATAGTGTCTTACTGAATCACCAAATGGGAAATATAAATAACATGCTAAAGTGCTTCAAATTTGCAGTAAACAATGAAAAGCAGACAGCTGCATGTTTTAATGGAACATGAACCTCTTTTTCTAACAAGGCAGAATGCAAAAATCTGTATTTCCAAGACAAGAAAATACCTTAAAATATTGTTTGATCCAGTGGTGGATACTCAGTTACCCCTGCGTTACTAGTTAACCTTGATACCATTTCTGACAATTAGTCACAAAGTTATTGAACAATAAATTTAAATCTACAAGACAAATAGGTTTGTCAAGAGAATTTATTCCACACATCATGAAGAATCCCACAACACTGAAGAATTTATCTCACAAATTATGGAAATAATTGAGTGCAGCATTTAATATGATCTTAACACTTTGTTTTTATGAACTCTACATTTTTAACTTTAACTGAACACTGAAATAACAACATATAATATCAATACATACACCGATGAGCAATTACATTATGGCCTCCCCCAGCTTAGAGACCGAGCGGTGGCGCAGATTAAGTTCACAGAGCAGTATATATATATATACAAAGAGGACCAGCTTTCAGTTAGTACAGTGTTCAGAGTCAGAATGGTAAAAGCCGCCAATTTACCGGAGTTTGATAAAGGACAAATTGTGATGGCAGAGCGTCTCGGAACTATGATTTCTGAAACGGTGCAGCTTGTGGGTTGTTCGCGTGCCGCTGTAGTAAGTACCAGGGAAAAATATAAGTGGTATAACAACGCAGTTTGCGAAGTGAAAAAAGGAAGTTTGTGATGCAAACTCATATTTGAATCTTAAGACCATGGTTCAAAGCATAAAAAATTTAATTTCCATTAAAATGTTCAATCCTTCCTTTTAGAGCAACTCGTTTATCAAAAATATGATTTTGCTTACACGTGAAAAAAAAAATAAATCATGTATTCATAACTTTATGAATATTGTATGTTTGCTTTCAGCTGGAAAAGACTTCCTCGTGTAGCCCTAGCTGTGCAGTGATGAGGTGGACATCGTCCAACCGCAAAGCATCTATGATTATTCCCTTGCTCCCGTCTGGCTGCACCACGAGTCATTTAAGGACAGATGCTCTTATTGCTGTTGTGATTTTGGTTTTGGTTTGGCGGCCACTAAATTTTTTGAGGGATGCGAGTTTTGTTTGTTTTACTCTTTGTTATTTAAAATCATGGCTACCAAAGTGAAAATATCAACCACGAAAAGGTGGATGGAGAAATTAGATCCAAAAGGTAGTTGGTTACGCTATGATGTTGATGCCAATAAAATCTCCATCCGGTGTACCTATTTGCAAACTTTTGTCAGAAGAATGTTGGCAGCATATTTTTTTTTTTTAACTGATGGAGTTTCTGGATTCATTATTAAAAAGGACAATGTGGTAAAGCACACCAGATCAGAGATTTACCGTGCCAGTGTTTCCAAGGTAGAACATAAAGGAAAATTGCTCGCTGATTTTAATAAAAGAACATCTATTGGTAAGTCAATAATTGTTGCTTCCAATGCATCTAAAGCTCAAAAAGGAAAATTTATTGATATAGCATAAATGATTGCCAAAGGGGAAATTCCATTTTGAAGTTTCCTAAAATTACTGAGTTAGAGAAATGCAATGGTGTTGATGTAGGGCAAACGTACCATTCGTCCATGGTATATACTCAGTTCACAGAGTGCATTGCTAATGTTTTTAAAACTGATTTGTGCGATGACTTAAGAAAGAGAGACTATTTTACCTTATTTATTGATAGCAGTACAGATGTTAGTGTATCTGAAAATGAAATTATTTGTATTGTGCATGTCAATGAAGTAGGAGATACCAAATTCCCATTCCTAGCACTAAAAGAACTGAAAAATGCTGATGCTAATGGTATAAAAATGCAATTGTAGGGTCCATATCAGAAATTGGAATAGTCAAATTTCAAAATAAATTAATTGGGATTTTTAGCTGACGGAGCAAATGTTAACATGGGACAGAAAAAGTTGCAGCTCCTTTGAAGAAAAACTGCCCTTGTTTAGAGTCAGTGCACTGTTTAAATCATCCCTTAGAGATAGCTCTAAAATATTTTCATGGGGTACATAAGTTGATGGAAGACATTCAAAAATTTTTTATGAAAAAAGTACCACATGAATTAGAGACCTTCATGAGCTCTCAACAATACTCAATGAATCAGCTACACCAGCTTTGTGAGTCCATGGCACCCAATGGGTTTCACATATGCATTGATTAAAAATTATTTTGCTATTGTACAACTAGAAAATATGGTTGCAGATCCATCAAGCAAAGGAGAAAAAGCCAGGATTACAGGCATTTTGAGGAAAATTAAGTCCATCAAATTTGTAACTTGGCTGCTGTTGCTTTGCAACATTTTATATTCTTTGTCAAAATTATCTCTGCCTCTCCAATTGGATGATGTGGATGTACCTTGTATTTTGAATCCATTAGAAAAATTCTATTATTCAACTGAAATTGTGAACAAAAGAAAGTTTTCGGCCGAGCTGTCTAAAGTTTTACAAGACTTAGCAAACGTATCAGCTTGTGATTCCAGTTACTGTGATTCAGGGTAAACTGTAGAATTTCATGGCATTGAACTGAGCTGTAATTTGACAGTAGATGTATTCTATCAGTGTGTGCATACCTGGCTTGGTGACTTGCACGAAAATCAGGTTTTTGACGCTACCAAGCTGTTAGAACCTAAGCTCTGGCCAACAGACGAATCTACTCTTGCAAAAATTCAAGACTACTGGGATTATTTCAAAACCTTTTGGCTAAGAAATCTGCAACACCTATCAAAGTAACAGTTTAGAAATCTTTGAAAGAAAAGTATGCGAATGAATTCCCAAATCTAAACCACGTGATAAATATCATGAGCCAATGTTAAGGTTGAAAGAGCCTTTTCTGCAATGAAAAGAATCAAGACAGGTTTCTGTAATCAGATGAATTCTGATGCTTTGAACCATTTATTGCGGATAACACTGGAAGGACCAGAACTATGCGAGTTTCACCCTGAACAAGCAGTGGAGGTATTTTTTGAAAAGTAGTCCCGACGTACAAGTGTGAAGTCTTACGGGGGAAAAAAAGAGAACAGACCCAGAACCTGAAGCTACCACAAGTTCACGAATACTCTCACTGTCAAGCGACAGTGCGTAGGTGCTGCAATGTGTGGCGAGGTAACATTTCACCATATATCCACAGAAAGAAAATTTCTACTTTTTAAATATCTGCTAAAATATTTTAAATTTTGTTTTTCATTACTAATTAGAGTATTTTCGATAGATATTAAAAAGGTGCTAGTAATAGTTTTATTTGATAATAAATTATTAGTCACTTAAATCAAAAGAAAAATAAGTCTCAAAAGTGCTCCACATAATTACTCTATTGCTCCACAATGCTAAATTTGAGGAGCAAAATCGCTCCACAATAACTTAAGACGTGTTGTGCGTAATTTGCATGCGCACAGCACGTCTTAAGTTATTTTTCATCCTTGTAAATACGTATCAAAAGTGGTGCACAGATGGCCAAACAACGAACCTCGTCCACATGCCTCATTGATGCAAGAGGGGAGCGGAGACTGTCGTGCACTATTCACAGCGACTACAGGGCCACAGTATGACAAATCACCCGCAGCTATAACAGTGGTGATCAGGGCAATGTGTCACAGCACACAGTTCATCACAGCCTTCTGCACATGGGCCAGCATAGCCGAACCCAGCCAGGTCCCCATGCTGACTGCACGTCATAGCCAACAATGCATGAAATGGGTCTTAGATCATCGAAAATACACCATGGATGATTGGAAGAAAGTGGGCTGGTCTGACGAATCAGGATTCTTAGTGCATCATATAGATGGCCGAGCGCTGATATGCCAATTACCAATGGAGGCTACGTCACCTGCATGCACTGTTGGGCGGAAACAGGCAGGCAGTGACAGTGTTATGCTGAAGGCGATGTTTTCTTGAGACACTTTAGGCTCCATTATCCCAATAGCACAATCCCCCCGACGGCTGTCAGGTATCTGAACATCGTTGCTGACCAAGTTCCTCCATTCATGCCAACTGTGTTCCCTGCTGGTGATGGCCATTCCCAACAGGATAATGCACCATGCCAGAATCATCAAGGAATGGTTGGAGGAACATGCTGGTAACTTTCTGTTAATGCCCTAGCCTCCAAATTCACTGGACATGAACCCATCGAGCATTTGTGGTTCGACTTGGAAAAGCCGGTTTACGCTAAATCACCACCACCTCGAAATGTATGGGAACTGGAGGACCTGCTATTGACATTATGGTACCAGATACCCCAGAATACCTATTGCCACCTCATCAAATCGATGCCTCGCGGAGTGGTCCATGTTTTGCGGGCTAAAGGGGGTCTTACAGCTCATTAGGTAGGTGGTCATGATGTAATGGCTCATTGGTGTATATGCATATTTCATTTATGCTCTATTGGATCCACATATTTTTCTTGTTTGTTTGTTTTGTTTTGTTTTGTTTTTAGAATGCTTATCACCGCAATGAACAGTTACAGATGATATTGAGGAAAATTAATTATGTAAGGTAAGGACTTTTTTGCAATTTCTTTAATTGAAGAGAAGACTCATCTGATGTGTTCAACATTTTGAATTGGCAAAATACTGAATTATTGCCAACAGCACTGTACAGTTAGTTGTTTGAATACACTGAAAGTCAAATCTGATTATTAAGCCTACAAGACTACTGCAGCACTCCTTTTACTGAAACCGGTGTTGATACACTAAAAACCTGAACTTTTTTTTGGGGGGGGGGGCTTAAGATGTATTAACTTCTTCACAGAATGATTCAAAATTAAAGCAATGAAAACATCTTTTGGAATTGTATTTTAAGGTAAGCTTTTACATGCAAAGAAAACTAAATTAACAGTGAATGCATATTTTACAGCAAAAATATTTCAGGAAATCATTTTTTCAAGTATGAAACCAAAAGCAAGTGTGTGATCTATGAACACCAGGATCATAGAGCATGTCTCTAATCTGTGGTGATTTACACAAGCCAAATCATAAACCAATGCAACTTAGGAGTTCAAATCTGTCAAAATATGTACACATGTAATTTTAATTTTGCTCCTAAGTAAAAAATCTATGTTTCTCTTATATAGTTTCTTTCCTCCAACAAATCTGGAAAGGAAATTGGTGAAAAAATTAAAATTCAAAGTTGTGTTTCCTAGTCAACTCAATACTACCATCACATCTATCAAAAGTTTCAATGAAAAATTTGCACCTCTATTTCTAACAAACTCTTTACTCATGATGTTAATTCTCTTTCCCTTCATTTCTGTAATATGATGCCTACACAGTCCTTTAGGAGAAAAATTCTCCAGAAAGTTGAACTTCCAAGAGTTTTTGCAAAAGACCTATGGTTGCTTTCTTACAATTTAAGAACATAGTTGCCTTTTCTTCAACAAAAACTATGAGAAATTGGTCTATCAATGGGCTCACCATTATCCCCTCTTGTTAGTGAAACAAACCTGAAACATAGTAAAGAAATTCTGCTTGCAAACCACCCATTTCAACCTACTATATGGCTCTGCTAAATTGTCAACATGTTTGTCAATCAGTATTATTCTGAAGTGAAATTAGTTACCTTAACAATTCTGTCACTCTGAAGTATGTACCACATAATCAAGTTAAAAAAATAAAGGATGAAAACCACAGCATTAATTTCTTGGATACTTCCCTTCAGAGAAAAGTGGATTTTTTCATTTCAAGATCAGTTTTTAAAAACCTTCAGCTTCTACATACACTATTCCTTACCAATCTGTTGCCTTTGAAAATCATAAATAGAAAAACTTGTATGGAACACGGAACTAACATGCATTAAAAATCTGGACAGTTGTCTACTAGAAAATTGGCTAACCAAGGCAGTAAAAGATAAAAACAGAAAAAATGCAAAAAAAAAACTAAAACTTAAAGATAAATGGCTACTGTCAACAGATACTATTAGAAACATGCCCAGTCACCCTAGGGCTAAGGAACAAGTTGTCGATCTCACAGAGGAAGGTATAAATATGGACTTAAAGAATATCCTTAATAATGGTAGTAATTTCAACCTCACTACCAATAAGCTAAACAAAGTTGCACCATGATACTCTTCAGTAGTTGCACCATGATACTCTTCATACAATGTTTTCCATCCAGTAATTATAAATGTCAAACTTTCGTTATTGCTGTGAACAATAACAACTGGAACCAAAACTATAAGATAACAGTGTTATTTAGTAAAGTTGTTGGTTAGATGAAAGCTGCTTCCATTGCTTAACGATTGTGCAGTGACATTTTGGCGTGTGATTGCCCTTTCCCCGTCCTTCAGTAGTAGTACTTTTTTTTGTTGTTGCTGTCTGAAAGAGTCACTGCTCTTGCATATGTGGAATTCTTTATGTATGGACATGGACATTAAGCAGACGACTGCGACTTTAGTAAGTGGTTCAACGCACCTTCCATCTAGAAAAAGAAAAGTGTGAGGGTGAAGATGTTCTTAAGGTAGGTCAAAATAAGAAAAAGAAAAGCTCCTAAAAATTCTGCTCTCTGAATGTATGGGGCGAAATTCAGACTTTAAGTAAGAGCCAAAAGATCGGTATTCCTGATAATTAATTGATTACAAGTTATGCGATATAAACAATCCTTTCATTTAACCATAGGGCTCATGAGCGCTTTTAATTAACATACACGAGACTGACAAAGAAAAAAACAAAGCTGTACTTTTTAATTTGGTGAAAAATTAGAATGCGCAGTGAAAAAGTGTGAATACTACACAGCATGAACAAAATTGAATCGTTCACTGTAATTTATTTATGAAAATATTTAACTAGATCACACCACTGTATTCACAATTATAAAATTACTGAATTCCAAACAAAACAGGGTGGTTTTAAAAGACAGCTTAGAACAGTTTTTTGTCGTGGTTTTGTTCTTGTACTTGCTAGAAAATTAGCTCTGGCTTCTTCTTGCAAGCAAACCCTACTTTCTTCTCAGCAAGTTCCGGCCATATTTGTCTTTTGTTGACTCTGCCACTGCACAGCATCCACTGTTTACTTTTTTTTTTCTGCTGATAGTTTTCCCTTACCATTTTTCTTTGTTACTTTTCTTTCTTTTTTCGTTTTTTTTTATTGCCTAAGATGACAATTTTATTTATCATGCTTAAAGAACTTTCAGCCTGAGAACCATGAATTATGATATCAGAGCTTTCCCTATATTAGATAAATAGTGCAATTTTCAGAGAATGAATACTTTTTTTTTTTAACACCATGCATCAATTCTACAAAATTCCAAACTTCGTCACTTCCGTTTTGGGAAATTTCCCCCACCCTTATCAAGCTAAAATGCACACACATTTATGAGGGCGATGACATTTAACAACTACATAGGAGTGAGAACATCGCGCGGGGGGGGGGATTACGAAGAAATCCTTGCTCCATCCAACTTCCGTTTTCAAAAATTTATCCAAGATTTTCAAGCTGAAATACAAATATTTATGGAATAAAATGATATTTAACAATACTGGGTGGAGGAAAATAGCGCGAGAAAAAAAAATTACGATTACGAGAGAAATCTTACGTCTACTTTCCGTTTTCGGAGGATGAAATACCGTCCTCCGACGAAGAAAACGACCCCCACCTCCACACCCGCCAATCCTCCCAAAATTTCGGTTCAGTTGTGCATCGAACTCCTGAATGGTCTAAATGATAACAAAAAAGACTGAATTCTTTGAATCAGCGTAACAATCTCGTCACCGAAGATTGCAGGGAAATTTTCGGGCAGCCTAACTTCTGTTTTCGTAAATCGTTGCCTACAATTTCAAGCTGAAATTATGCAATGAAATTATATTTAACAACAATACTGAACAGAAGCAACATCGCGAGAGAAAAAAATTGTGATTACGGGAAAAATCTGCACTCTGTTTAACTTCCGTTTCCGAACGGTTAAAAAGACAAAACAACGTCCCCAGACGGAATACGACCCCCCCCCCCAACTAATATCCCGAAAATTTCTTCACTTTAGCATCGACCTCGAAAATGACAAAAACAAAAAAAAAAAGGGAGGGAACTCCGCGAATCCACGGAAGAATCTCGCGTACAAATTAACCGCTGAAACGATTTCGAATGTCTTAAGATTATGCTAAAATATCGATGACCAGTAAATTTTAACTTTTGGCGCAGATTTCGTCAAAATCGCGATTTTTTTATCAGAATGGCGCAAGAACAACGTCTTGGCGCGGGCTGGCGCAATTGGCGCAGGTCTGGCAGCCCTGTATTATCTCCTGGACCATCTAAAAATATCTTTCAAGAACCTCCTGCCATACTGAGAAACTCCCAAAATCTCTTTAAGAAATTAAGTAATGCTGGAACACCCTGTAATTGCAAGTTTAGACATCCAAGCTATGTATACTAACATAGATACTAATCGGCTGTTGGAATTCATGGCAGATGGGATAGTCTTTCACAACCTCAGCAAAGAAGTACTGACTGGCCTCTATGAAATCCTGATTTTTGTATTTAAAAACAACTTTTTTCAGTTTGAGTATCGATTCTACAATCGGACCTCAGATTTGGCTATGGGCTCTCCAGTTGCCCCCTTCCTAACAAATTACTATGTTTGTAAACTGGAAGAAGAGGTTCTGATAACTCCTATCTTCTGTCTATATGCCAGATATATGGACAACTTTATTTTCATTTTAGACAGCACTAATCCCTCTCTCCCGTCTTCCATCCTGGATTGGTTCAACTCCCTCGATGAAAAGTTAAATTTCACTCTAGAACTGCAGCGGAACAATCAGCTAAATTAGCAGGACCTGTCATAATCGAAGTGGGAGAATTCTTACAAAAAAGTTTTCAAAAAGCCCACTAACACTAACAAAATGTTGGACTTCCAGTCAAACCATCCAGAATACATGAAATTCTGTATTCTGGATGAAATGGAATGAAACCTCGCAATTTGTAGAAAAGATCAATGTTCTCAACTCCTCAGAATTAGACAAGCGAACGCAAAAAAATTAACTTTAACTCATTCTCGAGGAGAATAATTACCCTGCTCCAATAATGGAATTTGTTTTTAACTAATAATAAAAAGATCGGAGTCCTAACTCAGGATGTCGGTTAACTAGAAAAATCACCTACCATAAGGGCCTTTTCGAAAAACTTCAAAGGATTAGCAAAAAAATTTCAAATCAGACTAGCTCCAGGTTAGGAAATAAGATCAATAACTACCTTTTGCATATTCTCCTGAATTTTTCAATAATACTGCTGTTTAACAGTATGATTCGTGGATATTTCATTTCAAAACAATATGATAATAAATTATATTATCATTCACTCCAATATCTGCTGTCTGATTTGGAAACTCTTCACATCAAAAGCAAGGGCTGTTGATTCAGCCCACCGCGCTTTTAGTAAAACGCACGCAGGCCCTATTCTAACTTCCTTGCGCAGGCCGAATCAACCGCATCACACAAAAAGGGTTTCGCAGCATCGAGGTTTAAAGATCGATTATCGGTGACAAAACTTGAATGTTCGAAAACATAGAGGCTTTTGCCATTCCTAGTTAGCACTGGTTTCACTTCCTTTTACCTTTACTTCTGAATTATTATACTTTTGTAAATTGTCATAAAAAAATAACTAATGGCTGAACTGGCGACAACTAAAATAAATATAATCGCCAAAGTTGCCAGTTAATCGCCATCTGAGGAGTGCTAATTTGCACCTATAATTGCTATCATGTATCAGATGAAGGTACAAAATAAGTGTAATAGCATTTGGCAGAAAAAAGAATTAGAGCCAAAGTGTGCAACTACTGATCGCAGTCTTCAAAGCTGTGTCATTACTATTTAAAACCTACAGTGTTGGAATTAGAAATAAATCTTTTACTGGCCCAGTGGACCAATAGAATTTGCAAATGGTTGGACTGCCAAAATGCCCACTGGTAGACATTTACGTAGAAAATAATGCATTGTTTCAATGGAATTATCTCATCTAATTTGAAAGTGCAACTCACAGGACGAAGAACGTTTCCAGAATAATATTTCGATGGACTGTTGATACAGGAGAGTAAAAGTGTATTCCCAATCTGTTTTTAAGTAGGAAGAGAACGAAGAGACACCAAGGTACAAAACTTAACATACATTAACAGCCTGTTTTTATATGTATTATTATTGTTTAGGGTTTACCTTCCTTTTCCTTATTTTAGTTTTATTCCACATCCCTCCTACTTTCAATAAAGTTTGTTTTAGTCTCCCATTGAACACCACTTCATGTGAATTGCTCTTTTGTAAAAATTACCTTCATGCATCCAATTGACCTCCTCCACTAGGTGCTTTCTTGGGGCAGAAACAAAAGCTTAGCTTATGTCTAGTGCCAGTATCTGCTGCATTTACCAGGGTGGGTGAATCAAGGAAGAGCAGGATGTTTATTTTGCTTACTTCTGTTCACTGCAAATGGTGGGGACAGAGGTAACAAAAATGGCTGTTGCCATTACAAGACAAAGACTGGGAAACTGCCTTTCAGTATTTGTTGTTTTTTCCACTTTTAAAAAATTATGAGGGATAAAAAAAATAGCTGTTATGAAACACATTTCATGAACCTATCAATAGTTTGCAGCCTTAAAAGAAAACCGTACAGCAAGGTAAAAGAAATAGAAATTCATTTTTTAACTTGTGACAAATTAGAAAACAAAAATTTACTGGCCATTCGAGCCAGTAAAATCAATAGTTCAGTGGTCCGACAGATGTTTTACTGGCCAATGGCTAGCGGACCACTGAGTAATTCGAACGCTGACTTATATTTAAGTGCATTATATACTCAACACTCAGATTATGATACAGAATTGCTTGCAGTTCCCTGTTCGCCATTTAATATCTCCTTAGAAAACTTGGAAATTACATCATCCAGGAACAGGATTCATACCCACATTTCCCATAATCCATTCTAGCATGCTGCTGTTACACCATTCCAAGTAACTGAAGCTAAGCCGTTATAGCTTACGAATGTCACCAACTTCAGATTTCACTAATCAAAGCATCCTATGCTTCCTTGTAACAATGATGCCCCTTTCAGATCCAGGGGAGTAAAACACCAGTACATCAGATAGGATAATAGAAATTAAGGAAGAAATATTTCTCTCAGGTACAATGGAAATTCATAATATGCATAATATAGTTCATAATATGCAATAATAAGATTGTGAAACTGAGTTGCATATATATTTTTTTTTTTTCTTCTTGGGAGGAGAGCGAAATGACCACCATAAGGAACTCAGTCTTCTACAAGCAGAATCCCTAATTTAGAGCCACTGGCTCAACATCCATGCTTCACTGGAATTAGAACCCGGATGCATGTTGGACAAATGGCCAGAAGCCAGCGCTTAGACCACTGCGCCACCCGAGTGACTAGCATGTAGTTAGTTCTTTCTTTCTTTTTCATACAATATCTCCTCAAAAGAATATGCTACATTAGTGGTCTCAAACCGCAGCCCGGTGCCAACTGTTTTGCGGCCCGCATAAATGATTACGAAAGAAAAAAAGAAAAAAAAAAAAACATCCTTTTTTCAAATATATTACAATATATTAAATGTAATATAAACATAGTAATGCTTAGCAATGCTATTATCTTTAAAGGTAACAAGTTTTTCGATTTGAGAGATGAAATAAAGATGTTCCTTGAAAGTAATGATCAGGGCATCTCACTTTTTGATGATCCAAAATTTTTACATTATCTGGCATTCAGCACAGATATAACTGGATACTTAAGGTGGTTCTACCTAAAATCTCTGCCTTATGTTTCCAATGGTAAAACTTCTGCACACATTTTCTTCGCGATTAGCGTATTCCCAAGGATGAAAAGTTGCACATCAATAAAACTAACTTTAAAGTTACAGCCTGGGATATTTAATGCTTGCTAAAACATAACCATAATTAAGCAATCCAACATTTGTTTTTCTGCTGACGTCATCAATGTACAGGTTGCGCCATTTATTAACAGGTCTGAGCATTACTCAAAGAAAAGTGACCGATTTTTTAAAATAACTATGACTATGTTTTAGCAAGTATTAAGTATCCCATGCTATAACGTATAGTTAGTTTTATCAATGTGCAAATTTTCGTCCTTGGGAATACATTAATTGCGAAGAAAATATGTACAGAAGTTTTATCATTGGAAACATAAGGCAGAGATTTTATGTGGAACCACCTTAAACGATTTGAATATCAAACTACAAGGCCAAAATAGCTAGTCACTGATATTATTGATAATGTTAATGCATTTCAGAGGAAACTTCAGCTTTGGGAAGCTTAGCTCAGAGTAGGAAATCTTTCTTACTTTCCCATTTTAAAATTCAGATGAAGAAGAAATCAACTTTGGTGAATTTTCTACGAAGACAGTTATGTTAAAAGAGGATTTCAAAACAGGCGGTTTGAATGTTTCAAAGACATAGAAAATATTTTCAATATATTCAAGTCTCCATTTTCCTATAATGCTGACAATGCACCTGAAAAACTTCAGCTTGAACAAATAGACTTTCAGTGTGATTCTTTCCTAGAAGAAAAATTCAACAGCTACATTCTAAGAGTTATCAGTTAGTTTCAAAGGACAAGTACGTAAACATTGATAACCCAGCTGCACGAGTTGTCTATGTTCGGAACATACTAATGTGAATAGTTGTTTTCAAGAATGAACCGAGTAAAATGTCTTGAAAGGAATAGATTAAGTGAGTCACTTATGATCACTTTTAAAAGTAGTATGTTCAAAGGACATTATTCTAAATATTGATAGTTAGTGACAGAAAAGCAAGGCCAAGTTTCTGGTCAGAGCACGTTATATTTTCTTTACGATGTACCGTGTTCAATTGGTAAAATGTGATTGTTTTTGGCGATTGATGAAGGCATTTGTTTTTACTATTTACCGATGATTAGAAATAATATTCCACTCTAGTGCTAAGCCATTGGAGTAGTTTTGTAAAGTTGATATTTATTCATAAGAAATTTATTAATATTCATGTGGCCCCCTAAATTTCTTCAAAACTGGAAAGTGGACCTTCCAAAGGTCTGAGTTTGAAACTGTGTTACATGGTGAATAGCAACTCAGCACTGGATTGTAGTTGCTACAAAGAGGAAAGCGCATAATTCAACTAGCAAAGATTCTTTTTTTTTTTTTTTTTAATTTTATTGGAGGTTTAACGACCACCGTGAGCAACTCAATGGACTATAAGCAGTCGCCCGTCCCTGATTTAGGGTCACTGGCTCCCGGGAAGGGAGAGAGCCAGTGCCATAAAACAAACACAACATCCATGCCTCACCGGGATTCGAACCCGGACCCCTTTTGGACGAATGATCAGAGGCCATCGCTTAGACCACTGCGCCACAGGGGCGGCCTAGCAAAGATTCCTAAACTTCAGTTGCTTCAAAACCTGTTGCCCTGGGTGGTGGTGTGGTTCAATTCCTGAGCTCCATAACAATAAAATTTGAAGTTTTCAAGCTTTCTAGGGGCTGGCTACACAGGGATAACTTGACTGCAGCACTTCTATACGAAAATGATAAAAAAAAAAAAATACCTTTTTCCGCAGTTTTCCTCGAATGTGGCATAATCTTTTAACACCATCAAAACACAGTGCCTCCAGTCTACCATTTCCCAACATCTTAATGACTTGTGCATATTCTGAAAAAAAAAAATATATATATATAAAAGATTGGCTCAGGAACACACAAAAACGAAACAGACTTCACCAAAACTACCATTTATATAATTTGAATGAGAAAAAAAAATAAAAATGGAATTTATTTACATTAATAATTTTTTAAACAATAGTTTTTGTTTAGACTCATTCCATGTCAAATCAACAAGGTTCACAATATGGCTCCTTTTAATTTTCTTGAAATTTGGTGTGATGATTGATTGTTAAATATGTAGACCTAGGCATGAATCCCAAATTTTAGCTCCATCCCAAGGTAATATAATTTGAATTCCATAGGGTTTCAAATTATATTACCTTGAAAATTAGAAAATTGTGACGTTCAGACAATTTTTAAGCAGATGTACCTTGTTACTTAATATGGCTAGAAGGTTGAAATGTGTACCTCTTATAATATTTTACACGAGCTTTTATATCATGAGCTGAATTTTTTTAAAAATATGTTGACCTTTTCAAATTTTTGGAAATAACTTTTGACCTTGAATATTTTGAAAATTGTAATTTTAAAATTTTGGCCTAGATTACATGGCAACCTTAAAGTTTTACGTATCAGTACACCAAGTTGGAACAACAGTGGGATCTTTGTTTACAAAAAAAAAAAAAATGTGAAATGAAAAGAAACATCCTCACCAAAAATGGCTTCAAATTAACCTAATGAAATGTGTAAGTGTTTTGGGAATTAAATAGCAAACTTAAATTGGGAGGATTCATCATATACTAAACTTTCAATAACTATCATTTTTTGAACTAAAATATAATGCACATGTAACGCTGCTAAAATTCTTCAAATGTGCAACCAAACAGAAATAAAATTATTTCTCAGCACTTGGTGCACCCTAAAAATTGTGTAAATTATCCATGTTTACCTTGCATAAGAATAAATGTGTCATTTCTTTCAGAAACTGAGGTAACAATAAAACAAGTTGCAACTTATTTGAGTTTCATGCATCTTGGCAAAAAAATAAAAAATAAAGTGGGACTTCACCTATATCATATTAACCATGTATTAAGTTTTTAACTAAACTTGATACAATACCAGTTTACAATATTAATGGTTCAGATGTTCAATATAAAATTTTTTTAGCTTTATGATTTAGCAACAATGAATGTCTTATTTTTATAGTGCATTGTTTCTGGATGCATTAAGGATCTCTTCTTCTGATAGTGTATATGTGCCTAGTTGCTGTACATGGGCTGACCACATTTGACACCTGTGTTTTATGTACTCTGGGGTCACTGCTTGTGCAAACAAGTTAGTAAAATAATGCAATGCATTGATTATGATACGCTTTCCAACATATCAGAAATCATTACTCAAGTTATGAGGGTAAGGCTGTGGAATAAATCTTGCTCCTGTGCCCTGACCTTTGACCCCATTTTGATTATGTTCAACAGAACCAGTTCAGTATACCTCCGGAACAACATGACAGATAAAAGTTTTGTTGCAATCGAAGCATTTTCACATAAGTTATGATGCATAAGGGCAATGGAATGGATCCCACTCCTATGTCCTGACCTTTGGCCCCATTTCCCCCATTTTCAATAGGGTTTGTCCCCAGGTAGTCCCTTACCACATACTAAAATTTTATCGAAATCAAACCATTTTTATGTGAGTTATCGTGCGGACGGACGGACAAAGCTGGAGCATATACACTTCTTCAACCTACCGTTGGAAAGTAAAAAAGTGGTGCTGTCTTAATCCAAATATTTTGAGTTGGACACCTCGGTTTCCCACAGTCCAAAATTTTCATAAAATTTAAATATGGTTTGCAATTCCAATATTCAGTTTCTAAATAGTGAATATCTAAATTTCAAAAAATCCTTAGTGAAACCTGGATTATTTAAAAAAACTGCCATAGTGAAACCTGGATATTTTGAAATCCAGTTCAATTCTTTATGACCTTGCAAATTCCAAAACAAACTGCACACACACACACAAAAAAAAACCTTACTGGCCACCTGGGCCACTAACAAATTTTTTAGTGGTCCGATGGGATTTTTAATAGCCAATGGCTAGCGGACCACCAGGTAATTCGAAACCGGACAACAATACTGTAAGTTTTACTGTGTTTAAGGAACACAGTTTGTTGCAAAAGGCCAGCATTGGATGAACAGCAAATGGCAACACACCTGCCCATGCATTGCAACTTGTGCAACAGTTTCTTGAAAAACACCACATTGAACAGGTCTGACCAGCCACCCTATTCACCTCTTTGCAACTTTTTTTACTCTTCCCAAAAAACAAACACCACTTGTAAGCGAAAAGATTTCAAGATATTGAGCAGATACAACAGAATGTGATGAAGCAGCTGTTCTCTGTTTCAGAACATGGCTTTAAAAAATGCTTTGAGCAGTGGAAACAGCAGTGGGTTAGGTGTGGGGCTTCAGAAGGGGACTACTTTGAAGGTGATTAAGTTTCAAATCTAAAAGTCTTGTACTTTTGTTTTAATAAATCCAGTCTGGATATTTTTTGACCATACCTTGTACTGTAAAAAGAACAAGTCCATGTGGAAAACATTTAAATAAGTAACTAAAAAGTACCTTGACCATCTTCTTTGAACACCAGCTCTCTTTTTTCAGCTTCATTTTCGTTCTTTCCCCTCCTCCTATTTTTACCTCCCTTTCCTAAAACAAAACAAAATGCATATGTATGAAAAAGTCATATCTGATAGCATGTGACACAGAGAACAGATATTGAAAAAAAAATTGAGAAAAAACATACTTGGGGAAAAAAAAACACTTCAGTGAATCGAACTTTAAAAGTGTCACCTCTACTAATACATTTTCTTTCATTTTCATTTGGAAGAACTTTATTTATGAATCATTTAATGAAATATATCTGGACAAAATTATAACCGAACTTCCAGTGGCAATCAGATAAAACTTCCAATGCAGCTCTAAAAGGTATACTTATTTGAGTGGCTTGGTTTTATGGTCCAGTGAATAAACATTGCATAATTATCTTTGTCTTGTGGGAGTCCAAATCCAAGACAGCGTATTAATATGGCATTATGAAAGTACAGGCCATTTTACAGATAGTGAGTTGAAAGTTTTGCAATATTTGCATAAACGCATGTGCTGCAGCGGGTATGTCACATGTTTAAACTAGTTCAAGTCGCACACTGCAGTCAGTCAAAAGGGATATAAAGTGGTAGTTGTTGCTATGAGCAGCATTGCATGTCATCGTTCTGTCTGTGGTTGGGACGCCTAAAAGATGAATAACCACAACCAGCGAATTAGGGAACTTTTGCTTTACGAGTTTGGACTTGGACATAATGCTGCTCAGGCAACATGAAACATTTGCCATGCGAAAGAGGAAGGTTCCGTACATCACAGCGCTGCAACCAGATGGTTCAAGAAATTTCGCTCATGCGACAGTAACCTCAACAATCAGCCAAGGTCAGGTAGGCCGCAAACCATGGATTCGGAGGTCGTGCGCTAGGCCGTAGAGGCAAATCCGACAATCAGCACTCGAAGATTATTAGGCGAGATGGGCATAACACAGACCACTGTGGTTTGTGACCTTCAGGACCTTGACAAGGTCTGCAGGAGCTGCCGCATTGTTCCTCATGAACTGACGCCAGCTGAAGCAAACCGCCAAGTGGAAGTGTGCAACAAACTCCTAGAAAACCAGCGCAATGTACGTTTCATCAAGAGAATTGTTACGTGTGATGAAAAGTGGGTCTATTTCCGTAATCCTAACACACAATGGCAGTGGTTGTGCCAGGGCCAGCTTCCTGAAACTGATGCCAAATGTGGATGTTCCAAGCACAGGGTGATGCTTTGCATCTGGTAGAATTTCGATGGGATAATCCATTACGAATTTGTTCCGGATGGTCGGACCATCAACGCCAACCTTTACTCTGAACAAGTGCTGTCAAAAATCGGATATTTTGAAATCCGGATTTCAAAATATCATAAATGCGAAATTCGCATGAAATCCGAATTTCAAAATCCAGATATTCAGATATCTGGCTAGTACTGTCAAAAAACGGATATTTTGAAATCCGGATTTCAGATTTCAAAATACCATAAATTCGAAATCGGGATTGTCGCATGAATTTTGAAATCCGGATATCTCTTTCCAACTTTTCTTTCTTTACTGCTCCAGTGGCCTAGTGAATTAATCACAAACACTATAAGTGCTAGCGAGTGGGAGATAACTGATTTACCCGGTTTAGCAATAATAACCAGCCATCATTTCTTTTGTTTGTTCTTTGTAAATTTTTGTTTGAGTCTTCTTAACCAGCAACCAACAACAACCTGGGGCATGTGGTCGAATATCCGGTATTCTAAATCCGAAGTTTGAAATCCGGATATCAGCAGTTCATAATCCGGATATCCAGAGTTCAAAATATTCGAATGCTAAAATTCGGTTTTCAGATAGTAAATTATCCGGAAATACGTGAACAGCACTTCCGTAGTTCGAACTATTCGAATACTAAAATATCCGGATATCCAAAATCCGTGAACAGCACTACTCTGAACAGCTAGAGAGGATGTATACTGTTTTTGCGAAGTATCTGGCACTAGAGAGCAGAAAGTGCGCTCTCCTATAACAGGACAACATTCAGCCTCATACCGCACGAAACTGCAGGAACTTGAGGGCATCGAACTGATGCCACATCCAGCATATAGTCCAGACCTTGCCTCATCGGATTATTACTTGTTCCGGTCCATGGCCCACTTCAACAAGCTGGAGGTGGCAGCTGGGGTGAAGGAATTCTTCGCCTCAAAGGATGAGAACTGGTACTGCCACAGAATCGAAGAACTGGCAGACATATGGCTAAAGACGGTGCAACGCGATGGCCTATACTTTGAATGCTAGACAGCTTTCGTCATAAAGGTACGTATAAAGCATACACGAGACTGACCAAAGAACAAAAAAAGCTGAACTTTTTAACCGGGCAAAAAAATTAGAACATGCAACAAGAAAGTGTGAATGTTAAGCAGCACCAGCAAGATGGAATTGTTCACTGTTATTAATAAAAAATTACTGAATTCAAAACAAAAGAAAGTGATTTTAAAAGACACTGCTTCAAGCTTCAAACACATCTATCTTTTTTTTTTGTACTTGCTAGAACAGCGAATTCAGGAGAAATCTTCGCTCCGACCGACTTCCGTTTTCGGAAACTTCCTCTATTTTTAAGTTGAAATGCAGTATTTGTGGAATAAAGGATATTTAAGAACAATACTGGGTAGATGGAACATCGCGAGAGAGAAAAAAGGATTACGAGAGAAATCTTTGCTGCATCTAACTTCAGTTTTCAAAAGTTTGGTAAGATAAAATCTCGTCAAACGAAAAACGAATCCCTCTCCACTACTATTACCCTCTCTCCCCCAAAAAAATTTCTGTTCAGTTGTGCATTGATCGAGAATTCCTAAAGTGATAACGGAAATGGCGGAATTCTTCAAATTCACGTAAGAATCTTTGCCTGAAGACTACAGATAAATCTTCGCGCCGTCTTAAATTCCCTTTTTTGGAAATTGTTGCCCTTAGTTTCATGCTGAAATACAAACATTTATGCAATAAAATAACAATAGTGGGAACAGGCACCATCACGAGAAAAAAGAAATTACGATTACGGGAAAAATTGTCACTCCGTTTAACTTCAGTTTTTGAAAGTTTTGAAAGACGAAATATGATATCCAGACAGAAAACGACCAATCCCCCCCCATTTATCTTCAGTTCTGCATCGATCTCGACTCGAGGATGACCCAAATGATGACAAAAAAAAAAAAAAAAAACTGAATTCCGCGAAGCCGCGGAAGAATCTCGTGTGTGATAAAGACAAAGTGATCCAAATGTTGCAAAACTTTTGACTCGCCACTGTATAAACAAACACCTGTAAGCTCCGCTTCACTCCACTTTTACACTTGCCAACATTGGCCAGAGGTCTGTCTGTCCATTGTGATTAGTATTACAGTACAGCCATGTTAATGTGTTTCTCCCTTATACGTTTTTTTCATTTATACGTAAAACATAGCCAATCCATTAATTCTGAATTGCCCTTAATGTTAAATTTCCCTGTTTCGTTTATACGTCTTTTCAATTTATAAGTTACTTTTACTTGGTCCCTAGAAAAACACATACAGTATATATACTCGTGTATAGGTAGACTTTTTTAATGAAATATTTAGGTCGAAATTATGGGGTCAAACTATACACGGAAAATATTTCTGATAGGTTGAAAACCAAAATTTTGATGCTTTATGGAAGTGCGCATACTTAGCCCTTTGTGCCACTAGTTCATTTGCAGTTGTATATTTAGTAATTTTCTGGGTGTTACTGGTACAGAAAGAAAGTTATTGCTAAGAATTTTCTTGATTTTATATGTACGAGTTTTTTGCATTCACTAATAGAAAAACTCATTTCTCAAGGATGTCTCAAAGTCCGTTTTAGAACTGTTGATAAGGCCTTGACTGCCCTGCTGGTAAATCACCCTGAGGAAAGAGGTGAACGCGTCAGCCAGTAGTTTAAGTTGCACCGTGCCGTGACCTACGACCGTGCTCAATTCTCGACAGGATGAAGGGGTTGTTAAATATAATTTTATTCCATAAAATATTTATGGAATAAAATTATATTTAACAACAATACTGGATAGGGGAACATAGCAAATAAAAGAAATTACGATTATGGGGGAAATCTTCACTCTGTTTAGCTTCCGTTTTTGTAAGTTTTAAAGATCAAAGGCCATAACCCTGCCGAAAAAACCGCATCCTCAACTAATACCTCCCCTCCCCCCATTTCTCTTTAGTTTTGCTTTGATCTCAATATGACCCAAATGATGACAAAAAAAAAAACGGAATTCCGCGAAAGATCTCATGTATGAAAACTGGCTGAATTTGCATAGCTCAGTATTGAATCTTTCTTTTATTTATTTTTAATGACTCGATTGTTTTCTGCATAAACTGGTGTAATGCAACAGAACAGTTTCACTGAAGAAATATATATATAAACTATGTACTAGCCTAAAAGTATTTAGACATCTAGGTCAAATAGTAACAAACATTTATTTACTGAAATCAGTACATAGTAGGCTCACCTTTGGCTTTTATGACTGCAGTTTATGATAAAAAAAAATTTCACATTAATTTCACATTAACAGAATATGCATGCACAGAAAATCCCTTAACAGGTGATACTCTCTCATTTCCTATATGAATATATAAATATTAATTCATTTCCAATTTCCATGTGATGACTCTCTGGAGAAACCATAGTTCCAACCCTCACCAGGATCACTAACAATTATTTTTTCAGTGAGAGTGCAACTAAACAAGAGGAGTGACAATGAACAGCAGCACATCAGAAATAGGCCCCAAATGGATATGCGGCTAATTTTAAAAAATTTGCAAGAAATTACATCCAAAACCTTGAGCCTGCTTCCCTCTATTTAATGCCAAAAGTATTTTATTCTTAAATAAATATGCATTAAAAAAATTGTCACAAAATGCTAAGAAACACATGAAAAATAACAATGTATCTCTATAACATCTCCAAAAATTGTTTTGCAATCCATCTGTATCTCTATAACATCTCAAATAAAGAACGAGTATCAACAAATGAAATGAGATATATTTATGCCGCCAAAAACATAAATTCTGGCATGGAAAGGGGTAAAAATATCAAAATCCTGACTATGCATGAACTTACAAAAAATTTAATAAATTTTCCTAATCGATTTCCAGGAACAAATAGCATTTATGCAGCACAACCTAAAAAGTAGAAATTAGGAAGTAATGCCAACCTGGATTTATAGCGATTTTATAAGCTCCGTCAAATTAAAAAAAATCTGTCCATTATTTAGAAGCACAGATATTATGTTTACAAGTGAACAAAACACTTCCATAAGCTTGTTGTTTCTTCACAAACGTTCCTCTGGGTGGAAAATGGCGTTCATCCTACGGGAAAAATTCTAATCCTGTGTGTTTCTTGAAGCAACGTGACAAAACGCATGATTTAGCATCAACTTGCAGCACATGAAAAGCTATAAACAAATTTGATCGCAATTACAGGGATAACCTGTTTCAATACTAACATTTTTCCGTTCATAGAAAAAAACCACCAGTTAAACATAATGTTGTAAGAAAATCTAAACGTTTACGTAATATACCAGATTTTTTTCTCGAGAAAAAAATATTGCGCAATATCATTATTTACAGTTACAATGAATGAAAACATTCTACGTGATGCATTACACTTAGGCCAGCGCTGTGGTATTTTATATGAAAAGTACACTTACTCAACTTGCACGGGTTTATTAAATAAAGATACAAATAAAAAAAATGCATACATTTTCCCCAAAATCCTAACAAGACCATCAGATTCAGTTTCAAAGTATCACCTAGTGCACTAAAAATATGTTCTAGTTCGAACTCACGTTCACATAGAACACTTTTCAAAATTTTAATTTCTAAATTCATAGAGAAGCATGCATACATTACCTTTATTTTTGGGCATTTTTGGTCACAATATGCGTAATTAGGACTAGCAGCCTAATGTCAGTAATCAAAAGAACTGGGAAGATAACGACGGATACGGGTACGCAGCACTTTTAGACACTCAATGTTGTTGCCATATTATTTCCATTTAATACACGTGTTGCTGTTCGCAGCTGAAAAGCTTCGCAGTACGAACAATGGCCTCAGCGACCGATCAGCACCAATAACAGCGTATTTTTATTATTGTTATGGATTATTAAATGTTAAATCGACAAATTTTAAAAATATTTCAGTTTTTTAAAAATATTGTGCAATATCATTTATAGTTAGAATGAAGGAAAACATTCTACGTGATGCATTACACTTAAGCCAGCGCTGTGGTATTTTATATGAAAGTACACTTACTCAACTTACAAAAGTTTATTAATGAATGAATCCATTTCCCCCAAAATCGTAACAAGATCATCAGAATCATAGTTTCAAAGTATCAACTAGTGCACTTAAATATATTCTAGTTTGAACTCTCGTTCACACAGATCACTTCTCAAAATCTTAAATTCTTATGAGAAGCATGTATACATTACCTTTATTTTTGGGCATTTTTGGTCACAATATGCGTAATCAGGCCAGTAGTCAAAACAACGGAGAAGATAAGCACGGATACGTGTACGCCGCACTTCAGACCAAACCTCTTTGCTTCAGACTGCTTTAGATTTAGACACTCAATGGTGTTGCCATTTTATTTCCACTTAAACACGTGCCTATGTCAGTGTTGCCAGGTAAGATTTTAGAAAAATAGCAAGGTTTGCCATGAAAAATAACAAAAACGTAACATCCAAGGAGCTTGTATTACTGGAAACACCACTGGCTCGGCCGCCATAGGTCACAGCTAATCTGTGGTGCGACGTCACAAGCAGGCAAAATGAACTAGTCTCTTAACCGTGAAGCCGCCAGGTGTGGGAATTTGACGTAGTTTACATAACATCTATGTAATTTCAATGGTTGTATTTTGGAATTGCGTGGATTTGGGTTGCAGAAATTGTGTTAATATTAAACCGGAATGTATTATGCTTCATAGACGACTAAAATTTTCAACTTTAAGGTTATATTTTCTTTTGAATTCACAGTAATGCTCGAGTAATTCAATTTAAAATAAAAATGGGAAGGGGTTTCAAAATAATTAAGAATTTTATAAATTTAGCATTTTCTCACATATCGAAAGCAAGTTATAATGCGAAATTCGAAACATTTGCGACGAAAGACGGCGATTCGGTCAACACACAATGCATTGCAATAGCACTGGAAACCATCAACTTTTCTACACTTTGACGGCTGTCGCTGGGGATTACAGGCTTCACGCAAAGTGGTACTGCTCCATTAACAAATGCATCTCCAGATCTCATTCTAACCTCCTTGTTGCTACCACGTCCACTATGGTAAAATGCGACACATTGATTGGCGCAGTATCCTAAATTCCGTGGATGACGCATTCAGTCTGCAGCCGCGCGGATGGAAAAATTTGCTGAGGAAAATGGCAACACATTTATAAAACAAACACTTGTTTATTGCATGTGGCTCAACCAACGAGATAGAAGTATAGTGCGTTCACTCTAAGTTGGCAGTTGAGAAGGATTCATTTTACCAGTTTGAGGGAGTAAGCAGCGTGCCTTTTAGGAACTAATCGCTTCCAGCAGACCAAAGAGCCTTTGAACAATGACGACGGGAGGTGGAGGGGAGGGACTCCCCTGTGGCGCTTCGAAGCTTCTCGTTAAATAGACTTTGCATGAAGGATACCGCAGACTTTGCATGCTGAGTATCCTCTACGGTTTTGTGAGATGGTATCGGATTTCCATGATGGGCCCGGGGGTTCACATTAAAAGTTTCAACCAAATGCGGTCAAATAAGGAAACAATCACGGCTAGGTTTTAATAAGAAAATGCATGCTGTTAATATTCGGTAGCAAATGTCGAATACTGTCATTGCATTTACAGATAACACGGGGAATTATTATTATTATTATTATTATTATTTTTTTTTTTGTTCTCTGTGATACAATTTAAACGAAAAGTCTTCGGTAGTTATATATCGTATATATACACTACCGCTGAGCACATTTCTTTAAGCAGACATTGGGTCCAGGGCTGGGCCATTATTTTTGTACCTCAGTATTAGTGCACATCTAGGATCTCACTACGGGTGACCGAATAGAAATACCAAGGAGAAAAATTTCCCAAAAAGCATGATATTGATAAGGAAGCCATATAAATATCCCCTCCACATTGAAGTGTGTATCTCATATCATAACGGGTACGGAGAACTGGCCACACCGGAGAACTGGATACATTGGAATTTCAGTGCCATAAAATTGTTCTGCATAAACAAATTTCGTGTCGCTATATTCCCCACTACTTAAGCAACTACTGTCCAAATTTTTTTTTT
This sequence comes from Macrothele yani, assembly GCA_039090855.1. Taxonomy (NCBI): domain Eukaryota; kingdom Metazoa; phylum Arthropoda; class Arachnida; order Araneae; family Macrothelidae; genus Macrothele; species Macrothele yani. The sequence continues at coordinate 164,058,303 of CM077010.1, read as the reverse complement.
AAATATTTCATTTTCAGTAAGAAATTTAAACATTTCCATGATTTTCGGGAAAAAGACAAAGCGCAGAACTGGCCACAAACATTTTAAGGGGCCGTATAAAAATTGCGTTCTGGATTGCTCCGCGGCTACGTCTCCGGAGATTGGTTATCTGACACATAAAATTTCCGTAATTTCGTATTTTCTTATTTACGATATTTTTCAAGGTATATAAACTACTGCTAAACAAATTCTCCGCGTGTATGTGCAAACCCAGGAAACTTACCGGGGGGTGGGGGGGTGGGGTGCTTAAAACCCAAAATATGAAATATAAAGAATTTCTGGTCCGATCGGGAGATATTCCGCATTCACAAGCTAGAATTCAACAAATTATCTGAGGGCATGTGCTTACCCAGGAAACCTGTTGGGAGGGGGGGGGTAAAAACCCGTGTAAAATGCAAAGAATTTCCGATCAGATCGGGAGATTTTGAGCGTTTAGAAACTAATCTGAACAAACTCTTTACGAACATGTGATAACGCAGAAAACCTGTGTCGGGCCGGGGGGGGGGGGGTAGATCCCCAAAGTGTAAAATGCAAGGAATTTCTTTTTTTTTATTGGAGGTTTAACGACCACCGTGAGCAACTCAATGGGCTATAAGCAGTCGCCCGTCCCTAATTTAGGGTCACTGGTTCCAGGGAAGGGAGAGAGCCAGTGCCGTAAGACAAACACAACATCCACGCCCGACGGGATTCGAACCCCGTACCCCTTACGGACGAATGATCAGAGGCCAACGCCTTAGACCGCTGCGCCACCGGGGCGGCAAGGAATTTCTTATTCCTTGTCTAATCGAGAGATTTTCAGCATTTACAACTAGAAATACTTTGTTTTTGTTTTATATTTTAGGAACCTCCCCCCACCTCTCCTCCCGGACAGGTTTCGTGAGTCAGCACATGTCTTCAGAGAGTTTGAGATGTAGGTTGTAAATGCTAAAAATCTCCCGATCGGACCAGAAATTCTTTATATTTTATACTTTTGTGGTCCCCCCTTCCTCGACAGGTTTCCTGAGGCAGGACATGCCCCCAGATAATTAATTGTAGTTTGTTGTAAATCCTGAAATCTTTTGTTGAGTTGAAGATCATAAACATTTGTATAAAGAATTACATTAATAACCGCAATTAAGGAAAGACGAAATTACGGAAACTTCATATGATTCAGATAACCAACCTCTGGGGGTCGTGTCCACGAAGCGGTTAAAAATGCATTTTTTATAAGGCCCCTCAAATGTTTTGTGGACAGTTCTCCTACACCCGTTTCATAAACGAATCAGTGTTAGCAAGAAAATGTTGAAATGCATGGTTGAAAAATGAACACTTGTCCAATTCTGCTTTGACCCTTCCCCACCGGGTTCATTGTTGAAATTACGTCAAAGTAGTGGGCAAAATAAAATATGATCCAAATATCATGATTCAAACGAATTTTTGATGTATAAAAATTTCACCCAATTACAGACGTGTACGAAATAAATAAGCTATCGCAGTAGTTTAAGCGATGGCTTCTGATCATACAGTTGAGATGGGTCTGAGTTCGAATCCAGTGAGGCATGGATGTTGTGCTGGTCTTACGGCGCTGGTTCTCTCCCTTCCGTGAAACCAGTAGCCCTAAATTAGGGATGGGCGACTACTTTTAGCCCACTGAGTTGCTCACGGTGGTCGTTAAACCCCAATACGCCGCCCCGGTGGCGCAGTGGTCTAAGGCGCTGGCCTCTGATCATTCGTCCGTAAGGGGTCCGGGTTCGAATCCCGGCCAGGCATGGATGTTGTGTTTGTCTTACGGCACTGGCTCTTTCCCTTCCCTGGAACCAGTGACCCTAAATTAGGGACGGGCGACTGCTTATAGCCCATTGAGTTGCTCACGGTGGTCGTTAAACCTCCAATCAAAAAAAAAAAAACCCCAATACAATAAATAAAAAAGAAAAAACACTATGTCATGGGCCTTTTTAGAAAAATGTTAAGTTACAACCTAGATATTTCGCATTTGTAAACATTTTATGACACCTAATGAAAGGTCTTCTAAAATGAAAAGGTGTTTAACACCTTTTCATTAGGTGTTATACCTAATGAGAGAAACGTTCTAAAAGGCCACAGGCCTTTTTAGAACATTTTTTTCTGGATTATGCTCTGCAGGAACTCTTCGAAAAGGAAAGTTACAAGATAGAAATACATCATGATCAAAGTAAAATCCCTGAAATGGCAACGGGCTGGACATATGCTGGAACAACGGACCACCGATGGGTAACCGAAATTGTAGAATGGATTACAAGAGACAGAAAAAGGCCCAGAAGAAGACCACATGGGAGATGGGTGGATGAAATTCGAAAGCATTTAGGAGTGACATGGAGGAGAGTGGCACAAGATAGACCGTTGTCGAAGAAACTTGGGGAGCCCTTTATCCAGCAGTGGATTGATAATGGTTGATTATGATGGTGATGATGTATATACCGACGAGCCATATTACATTATGATCACCTGCCTAATAAGTTGTATGACCCCGTTTAGACCGCAAAACAGCGGCGAGGTATCTATTCGATGAGCTGGCGATAGGTATCCTGGGACACAAAAAAAAACAGTTTCACAAAAAAAAAAAAAAGATTAAATAAACAGCAAAAGAAAAAACCGTGAGTAAAGATCTCTTGCTTGCTACAAAGCTAGCTTGAGAAATCAGTAACAGAAGTCGGAAAGGGTCGTTTGGTGATGTTCAAGAATGCCTTATTCTTTTCCCTCCCACAAAGACCATTGAAGGAATCAGCATTAGAAGGGACTGCCAACACTCCCCCATCCACCCCGTATCTTCATTGTTTATTGCCCTGCTCCAAGAGGGTTGGAGGCGATTAGTTTTAAGCACGCTGCTTACGATGCGAAGCTCTAAAACTGGTTAAGTGAATCCTTCCCAACTGTCAAGTTATAGTGAACGCACTATACGTAGAGCGCTTACGTCGGGGAACGGGTGAAGCCACCGGAAACAAGTGGCAGCCATGTTTGATGAGGTACAGAACGATTTCCGTTCCGTGTTAAGAAAGGGAGTTTTCGTAATATATGGTTTGATGTTAAATAAGGATATAATTCAGAAATGTTGTTATAAATACCTAGGGGTGAGACTAAAACTTTAACGTATCAAATAACGCTTTACATTGTTAGTTGGCGGCAATAGTGTTTTAAAAAGAAAATGATATTTTAATGGATGCAGCTTGCTCTCGTTGAATAAAATCTCATGCCGTAATTTTTTGACATTTCACAAATTTTTTGGAACCAATTTTCAGTGAAATATAAGTCAGCGATAATAGAGTAAATGAAAAAAAAAAGAAATAAAAAAATAAAAATACAGTTGCAGTCAATCCGCAATTTCGGTAAAAATCTTAGATATTCGTGGGTCATCACCATGAGAATGCTGAATCATCCCACAGCTTATCACTCCAAATACATAGACGCCAAATATTTTATGAGAGTTTTAAACGAAAAAAAAAAAGTTCGAAGAAAAACGGAAAACAAACAATGAGTTTACACAGCCAAGAGGTACCAATATTAAAATACTTTTACCAACTGCACCTATCTTATATAATCAGAAGAAAACTACTACTTAACTGGTTTTTATTTAATAAAAATTAAAAGTCCTTAGCACTGGGCATGTTTCTAATCTGTTTGTTAGCCTTAACATTCGACAACACAGATCTGTAAGCCTTATTCGTGGGTAGGCAAGGCAATTGTGGTAACTTGACCATAATAAAGGTATCTCCCAGTACATACACTAAATACTTTACACAATATAATTCTCTCTCTCTCTCTCTCTCTCTCTCTATGTATATATAACACCCAGAAGATGACCCCATGGGAGATGAATGGATGAAATTCGAAATCATGCAGGAGTGACACGGAGGAGACAGGCTCAAGAAAGACAACTGTGGAAGAAACTTGGAGAGGCCTTCATCCAGCAGTGTATTGATAATGGTTGATGTTATACATATATCAGTAAAAAGCAGTAAAGCACACTCATGTAGTAATTAGACCACATCAACACTGCACCTTGCTGCAGGAATTAGACGTAGTAGAAATAAACATAGAATTAACCAGAAGTAACCCACTTTCATGGTTCTAGACAAAAATGACATAGAATAAAACAACTCAGGAACCCCAAACCACTCTTTAGGGAAAGACATCTGGAGCCCCAAAGTTAAATCATAGCTTAAGTGTTACCGAAAAAACCCCAGAAGACCCCATGGGAGATGGGTGGATGAAATTCGAAAGCATGTCGGAGAAACATGGAGGAGATAGGCTCAAGACATACAGTTGCGGAAGAAACTTGTGGAGACCCTCATCCAGTAGTGGATTGATAATGGTTGACAATGATGATAATGATATATATATATATTGATTATATACAGTATACATATATTGTAGTGATAATAGTTGTCAATGATGATGATATATATACCATTATCAATCCACTGCTGAATGAAGGTCTCGCCAAGTTTCTTCCACAATTGTGTGTCTTGAGCCTGTCTCCTCCATATTACTCCGGCATGCTTTCGAATTCCATCCACAGTTCTCCCCTGAGTCTTCTGTCCCTCGAAATCCAGTTCAAAATTTCAGTCGTCCATCGGTGGTCTGTTCTTCTGGCAACATGTCCAGCCCATTGCCATTTCAGTGGTTTCACTCTCTCTCTCTCTCTCTCTCTCTCTCTGTATATATATATTCTTTGAGTTGTCTGCATTCTTTGCATGTCTTTTTTTGGTATCAAAAGAAAAATCTTTCTATATATCCTGCTTTTCTCTGGGCATTTATTATTTTAGATATTTTCAAGCTCTGGTCTGAGTGACCAAAAAATTCAGATTACGGACTTTAATTTTTTTATGGGACAAAAAATTGTATTTTTTTTTTGTTTCAGTATTAAGTATTTAATATTTTTTATTTGCACTTTCATATTTTACTTTTTTTTTAAGAAGCCTAGTTTTTTGTTGTCCCAAAGCTGAAATTTTGTAGTTTTCACCTGATATTTGTACACATTTTGGCAATTGTTAAGATGTACTGCACGTAGTTTTTTTTTTTCAATTTTAAGGGCACAGCCTCTTATTAATATGAAGTGAGAAATTAACAACCACTGATTTGCATTCATGATGTGCAAAAAGTTTGGCGAGCAAATGTTTATGTTTTGTGTTATTATTTTGTGGGTTCCTTCAACAGTCTTGCTGGAAATACAAGTGCGTCTGATTTGTATTTTAGAGAAATACAGGCACAACTTGTTCAATTCAAAGAAAGATTGATTCACGTGAGTGATATTTGTTCAATACTAACCTCTCGTATATATGGTTGATGCAAAAGGAATAACTGGCAATTTATATACATTGACATACTGACTGTACATTCATTATGAATCAGAGGTCACATTCTTAAAAAAAAAAAAAAAAAAAAAAAACACCACCTATCACGCAAAAAATCAAATGCAAGTAGTTATTACAAAATGCTGCTAGTCCCTTTCTTTTGTATTATTCCATAATTTTTTTTTCAATTGTCATTTCATAATCATTTGTGCCAGTTTTCATAAATATTTTATGTTATTTGCATTTTTGAGGTACCATTGTACTCCCTGTTTCCTATTTTCAGTTTTAAATCAATATTGCCTGTATTTTTGCTACCCAAAAACCACACACATTGTACTAACACATTCACAAATAAATAGTGAAATTTTCAAGCTCCCCACTCTCACTTTGTTGCAGTAATACTACAGAATAATCACTAATCAGAGACAAATGCCTAGAACACAAGCTGGGTGACCCTGTGCTTTCAGATAAAATACTAGATTGTTTCCTGACAGGTGTCAGCAAGCAATAAATTTTATATTACCAATCACAATTATTACTTCTGCAATTTAAGTAACCATAAATTGATTGCTTTACCAGTATTTGCTATCTAATGGGCATTAGCCATGGGTACATGATCTTTATCACATAAAAAGAAATTGCTGCTTCCTAAGATTTTGAAATATTTGTTGTCTTGTCAGACAAGTTGCAAGTACACTGTACAGATTCTAGAATATATATGCAAATGCCATTTGCAAAACATCCTCAAGTATATGTAAAAAAAAAACAACAACACTAGCATAAGTAAAAATTGTTCCCAAAAAGCCTCAAAGTTGGTAACTCACAATTAACCTCATCTTCCCATAAACATGGTTCAGTGTTCACATTGAGTACGACTGTTTACAAAATATAAGGAATAAAAAGTCTTAAGATAACACAGATATTGAAATGGTTCATCTGCTGGTTTAATCACCAGCTACACGGATTAGATGTCCTATTTTCTGCGTTTGATTAACTGAGCATTTACAGCTCAACCTTATTTTAAAATGCTTACTTGTGAAATGTAGGGCTAACCTTCCAAAAGTGGAGTAAATGGCATTTTATTGTTGAAATAATTATCCAACATGTGCTGATAATTGTGAATATTCACAAAACATAACACGATCTCCGAGCAGCTGAAAGAACCGAGGTGACTCCTTGACACACGCAGAATTTGTAAATCATCAAAGATGGCGGGCTCTCCCTACGTTGGCTTCAGCTGCCACAGCAGAGAACCAATCACAGAAGCACTCTATGTATTTCTATCTCGTTGGGTTCAACCATGAAGCTTTTGGACTCGGTTGTTGCGAAGCTCTCAATTTTACGTTTTTGTTAGTGTTAACATGTGGTAATAGTTTGAAGTGAGATAATAATTTTTAAAATTTTGTAGTTTTTATCAGAATGTTAGCTGATATCGTATTTGTTGAAAGTGTATAATACCGTACTTTTTAAGTGATGTCTAAACGAACGTATTTGTCCGATTCTGCTAAAAGGAAATTAAAGACCGAAAAAGAAGAATCTACCAAAAAATTTGCAGGATTGCTGTTAAAGTATTCTGTTACGGTCAGTCAAAAACCGGAGTTTTCTGAGAATAAAATGATTATTTCTTGTGCACAAAGTAATGAACATTGTAAAGATTTCGATGCATTAGCGAAGAAATCCGAAGACTGATCCATTTTTGAACGGGTTCTTTTTTTTTCAAGAAAAGGGGATTTTGCTATTAAATATGAATCGTGAGAACAATCACCAAATGAACCTGTATTTTAAGAATGATATTAGATGGAGATGCAACACTTCTTCATGTCGCAGCAGAAGAAGTTTTCGTAGCGCAAAATTCCTTAGGTTTGAGAACTGTCGATTGTCTCTAATAAAATAACCCAGAAAATGTGATTTGTGAACTATATTTGGCGATTTATCACTTGCGCCCGGCTAACAGGAAAGTAGCGTTTATTTTTAATAAATACTATTTCGATTTTTCTTTCGAATGGAGGTTTAACGACCACCGTGAGCAACTCAATGGGCTATAAGCAGTTGCCCGTCCGTAATTTAGGGTCACTGGTTCCAGGGAAGGGAGAGAGCCAGTGCCGTAAGACAAACACAACATCCATGCCTGACCGGGATTCGAACCTGGATCCCTTTCAGACGAATGATCAGAGGCCGTCGTTAGACCACTACGCCACCGGAGCGGCAAATACTATTATACATATTAAGGAGCAAATTTCGATTTTTAATTCATTTTTTTTATTGGAGGTTTAACGACCACCGTAAGCAACTCAGTGGACTATAAGCAGTCGCCCGTCCCTAATGTAGGGTCACTGGTTCCAGGGCAGGGAAAGAGCCAGTGCCGTAAGACAAGCACAACATCCATGCCTCACGGGATTCGAACCGGGACCCCTTTCGGACGAATGGTCAGAGGCCATCGCTTAGACCACTGCGCCACCGGAGCGGCTTTTAATTCATTATACCTAGTATATTGTTATTTAAAACTGTTTTAATTTTGTTTGCATATGGCTTTGAAACATTACCCTTAAAGTTTCATACATATGTGTATCTTTCTGTTACAGAGCAAAAATATGACGTGAGGGGGGGGGCATGCAGACTTCTGCCCAGGGCCCCGGGGTTATAAAGATCGGGCCATGCATTTCTCATATTTTAGTACTGCAGTTGTACAAAAAGCTTCGTAGTATTCATTCATTCGTAAAAAAGCGAATAATTCATCAGGGTACCACATTTTCCTATAAAAAGAAATCTCATATAGGCACATAATTTAGGGGTGCAATGACACAAAACACAGAATAAGAATAAATGAAGCAAATCATATATTTATGAAAACAAGATTCTGGTTTTAATGGATTATAGTTAAGCATTCGTTGTAACATAAAACTCTTTATTAATTCCAATACCATCATCATCACCATTATCACTGCCCAGCAAAAACACAAGTGCTGGGAAACTGCTGGCCACCAGCTCGCAGTGATGGGTCACTGCTGGCTGAAATCTGCCACTCACGGCCCGGTAGTGGTCCGTTGGTGGCAGCGCTATCAGTTGGCGAGCCATTGATGGCCCTGCAGCATCGCCGTGAATTGTGGGCCTCCAAGCAAGTGCCTCTAGTGGCCCGTTGCTGGCAACCAATGCAACCCCCAACAGCAGGTGGAAGCATCGGGACTGCGCATGCGCAGAAGCAACACTTGCTGTGTCTCTCATGGTACCAGTTAGTTGAAGACAACGCTATCGCCATCGTGTTATTTTAGTGGATGTTAAGAAAAAAATCCATATGTGGAGAGGCGAATTAATTTCCTAATGAAATTTTACGTCGACGAAGATATCAGATTAAGCCGTGAAATACTAGATTACAGCCATGAAATACACCCACTCCATTCCCATGAATAACAATTCATGGAATGGAGTGGATGAATAACAAAAAAAAATTTGAAACTGCTTGAAACACATATCCTGGAAAACCATTAAAATAGCGTTTGTTGGGGGAAAAAAGAATTATACGCGTACAAAATTTATTAATTATTTGAAAGAAAAAAAATAGCAACGCCATGTGTTGTACTCATCCATGGGTTGAATACACAAGACTGGGAGGAATTCGCTTCTAAAAATAACGAGAAGTAAAATAAAATATATTTTACTCTTTAAAACAAATGTAGCATCGGACAACGGAAAGGAAAGACACAACGTTAAAAATGTAACAGAATGTGACATGAACCCGGGTAAATATATATTTATTCAACAATCTCTTTTCAAGACGGCAAGGACAGTACAAAACTTTGGAAAGCGACTCTAAGTATGTACACGCCTTGAAAATGAGTGAAGTTCCCTTAAGGTAAAAAAAAAAAAAAAACTATCGTTACATTGAAAAAATTAATTTATCAATTATATGAAACTGACTTTTATGAAAAATACCTCGCAATATTACAAAATGAAAGAGAGAAGCATTCGATTTCAAATTGCATACCAAACAGATAGCTTCCAGCACATATCCGAGCGTAATGAATTAGTCCGGTCGGTAGCGAGCGCGGCTTCCACCCAAACGGCCCAGGATCGAATCTAGTCAGATGCAAACAGGCGTTATCAAACAGATAGCTTCCAGCACATATCCGAGCGTAATGAGTTAGTCTGGTCGGTAGCTAGCGCGGCTTCCACCTAAACGGCCCAGGATCGAATCTAGGCAGTTGCAAACGAGCGTTTTTCCGGTCTGTCGAGAAAATTTCCCCAACTCAGTGCGTTAATTCACAAGCGTCGTAAGGGTAGAAAAAATAATTGTAGCTTTAGGAAACTACGGTTATCCTTTCTTTTTTTATTATTATGGCTACTACTGGGAAATCGGCGGACAAGATTCGGCAAGCCACCAGTTACGTCACGTGGTTGCTGGCTGCCACTAACGGCCCATTAGCGGACCACATTAGGCTAGCCATCATTTCTGGCACGTGCTTGCAGGGCCACTGAAGGGCCACTTGTGGCAGCTACTGCCTGTGATGGACCACTGATGGCGCTGTTGTGGCATATGACAACTGATGGGGTGCCAACTGTTGGCCAGCTGTTGGCCTGAACTGCTGGCCCTTCTGTTGGCCGCCCGGACATTTTATTGACGGTTCGGCAGCGGCAACATAGTGCTGGGCCAGCAAGACTGTTTTTGCTGGGTGTCCTTATATCATACATTGAGTTTTCAAATTTTGTTAGCATTTTGCTAGCAATCGGAAAAGTTTTGCAGCGTCTTGCTTCAAAATTCAAATGGCACCTGATTCTCAGTAGAGCCTGCAGCATTTCAACTTCCATGGCCGTCCCGGTGGCGCAGTAGTCTAAGGCGATGGCCTCTGATCATTCATCCGAAAGGGGTCCGGGTTTGAATCCCGGTGAGGCATGGATGTTGTGTTTGTCTTACGGCACTGGCTCTCACCCTTCCCTGGAACAAGTGAACCTAAATTAGGGACGGGCGACTGCTTATAGCCCATTGAGTTGCTCACGGTGGTCGTCAAACCTCCAATCAAAAAAAAAATTTCATGCAATTGCGAGTTGCATCTTTCAGCAAATTCATCTTGGAAAATATTCTTTCAGCAACTGTATTGCTGAGGGGTACAGAAAGCGCAGCTAAAACAGTGTCTGAAAATATTGTAAATGAATTGCCTTTTATAGGTTAAGTCTGACACGCCCCTCAAAATTCCTTTGGATTTCTCGGTAGGCTACCTTTAAAGGGCTAAACCCAATCCACAAACAGAAAATTCCTGTATTTTGCTTCCAAATTTGACATTTGGGTATTATTTTCATCTTTAAATGAAGAGGAAGATCAATCACTGGACCTTTGGTTTGCGATAGGCACATTTATGGGCAGCAGTTTGCTAGAAGTTTCAAATAATCGAAACTATTTACAATCCCTTTGTGTAATTGCACCAACTTTTCATTAGAAGTGTTCGACACTACAAATAGGGAACGGAAATGAACCGACCAACTTTGTAGGATGGATGAAGGAGTGTGGATACGTAAGTAGAAAGAAATCTGGCAATATCAATTATCAAATGAGGTAAAAAAATATACTGAGTTACTCAAGGCGGTTCTGGAAACTAAATTTCGCCGCCTCGGTGGCGCAGTGGTCAAAGCGATGGCTTCTGATCATTCGTCTGCGATGGGTCCGGTTTCGAAACCCAGTGAGGTATGGATTGTGTTTGTCTTGCGGCATTGGCTCACTCCCTTCCCTTGAGTAAGTGGCAGTGAATTAGAGACGGGCGACTGTTATAGCCCATTGAGTTGCTCACGTTGGTCGTTAAACCCTCAATCAAAAAGAAAACAAAAAAAACTAAATTTCACCAAGTTACGGTTAACTAACAACAAGCTCTGCATTTGACTTTTTTTATTCGAGGTTAAACGACCACCAGGAGCAACTCAGTGGGCTACAAGCAGTCGCCAGTCCACAATTTAGAGCCACTGATTCCAGAGAAGGAAGAGATACAGCGCCGTAAGACAAACACAACATCCTTGCTTCACCGCGATTCGAAACCGGACCCATCTCGGATGAATGATCTGAAGCCATCGCTTAGAACACTGATCCACCAGAGCGGCCATTGGACTTTGTGTAGCCAAGTTGCCAACCAAGTGCCTTAAAATAGTTGGCATATAAGTTAGATGTAAAGGAAAATACAAAATTTTCCCAGAAAATAGCAAGTAGCATTCAGAAATATATTATAGTACTTGAGCAAAAAAAGTATCATTTTTGCTAAAAAATAACACGATCTGGCAACACTGGTAGCTGTTTGCAGTTGAAAAGCTGGGCAATACCAAGGAGGTTAGAAGTAAGAGGAGTTGACAACAGCCCCTCTCCCTGTGTTTCTGGCGTGACGCCACTTTTTATCAGCTGACTACGAAAATGCTCCCAACCTAAGAATCTCCTGTATATCTCTATGGTGAAATCGTAATTTTGAACGGGTTTTTCGGACCCTTACTCTACCCATACAGGCATGAAAAAAATTGAGGCTGAAATATTCATTCCCATAATAAAAAATTTCCGGAAAAAACAGGAAGATATGTGTAGGTATTTTTTTTTAAAAATTGAACAAAATAATGATTTTTTGAGCGGAAGTGCATAGTGCGCATGGTTACTTACTGCCCATGTGCAAGTAACCATGAATACTGCCCATGTGCAAGTAACCATGAATACTGCCCATGTGCAAGTAACCATGAATACTGCCCATGTGAAAGTAACCATGTTTAAAATATAACCAAAAGCCTAATGTTAAGAAATAAGAAGTCCGAAATATTCCATCTTTCCCTTCTTGGTTTGCATGCGCTAAGCAAAACTGGTTAAGCCACAGGAAGTGACGTCACGTTCCCGAACTCTCGCAGCGCAGACTCCCAACACCTCAGAGAGAGAACAGAAACAGCTGATCTGTTTTGGGTTCACTCAAAACGGGTCCCTTCACCTCCTCTTCTTCTAACCTCTTTGGGCAATACGAACAATGGCCTCAGCGACCAATCAGCACCAACAACAACGTGTGTTTATTATTGATACGGATTCATCGTCATCATCATCATTGTCAACCATTATCAATGCCCTGCTGGACGAAAGTCTCCCCAAGTTTCCCCCACAACGGTCTGTCTTGTGCCAGTTTCCTCACTCCCGCATACTTTCGAATTTCATCCACCCATCTTCCATGTGGTTTGCTTCTGGGTCTTTTCCTGTCCCTTGGAATCCAATCTAAAATTTCGGCTATCCATCGATGGTCTGTCCTTCTGGCAGTATGTCCAGCCCATTGCCATTTCAGGGATTTGACTCTGATCATGATGTCTTCCACTCTTGTCACTTTTCGAATCCACGAGTTCCCCTTCTTATCTCTCCTGGTTACACGAAGCATGCACCTCTCCATGCTCTTTTGAGTTGTCTGCAGCCTTTGTATGTCTCTTTTAGTTAAGGTCCACGTCTCTGCACCATACGTAAGCACTGGAAGGATGCATTGATCAAACACTTTTCTTTTAAGACATAATGGCATATTGCTCTTGAAAATTATGCTGTTTCTTCCAAAAGCTCTCCAGGCAAGTTTTGTACGCCGATTAATTTCTTCATCAATGTGACCCTCACTTGATATCTGCTGTCCAAGATAAACGTACGTGCCTGTTATCTCCAGCTTTTTTCCATCAATCGATAAATCTTCATTTCTTGTAAAAGCATTGAACATCACTTTTGTCTTCTGAAAGTTCATTTTTAATCCCACTTCTTTACTCTTGTCAGCAAGTTCCTGGATCATACTCTGCAGCTCTGATGGGGTAGTTGCAAAAATGACAACGTCATCAGCAAAACGAAGGTGGGTTAGATAATCTCCATTAATCTTTATCCCTTTGTTTTCCCAGTTCAGTGATTGAAAGACATTTTCCAATGTGGCATTAAAGAGCTTCGGTGATATGGTGTCACCTTGTCTCACTCCCTTTCCAATTTTCATGTGTGTTGTATTTTCAAACAGTCGAATCTTTGCACTTGCATTTTCATAGATGTTATTAATAATATAAATGTATGCATCTACAATAGCGCAAGATTTCAGAGCCATTGTAACTGCTGATGGTTTCACCGAATCAAAGGCATTTTCATAATCGATAAAAGCCATGCACAATGGAAGTTCATATTCCCTCGCTCTTTCAATTAGTTTTCTCAGTACGTGGATATGATCTATTGTGCTGTAGCCACTCCTGAATCTCCTGAATCCAGCTTGTTCTCTCGGTTGAGCCATGTCAAGTGTTACTTTCAAGCGGTGTGAAAAAATTTAGTGAAGATTTTATAAACCACTGACAGGAGGCTGATAAGTCTGTACTTCCTGAGATCCTCAATGTCACCTTTTCTATGTAGCAGGATCATTGTAGCGTTGTTCCAATCCTCAGGAATCTTTCACTTCATTAAGGTATCGAGTGAAAATTTGGGCGAGTACTGTTTCGATTTCTCTACTTGCTTCTTGTATGATGTCTACTGTCTGCAGTAATTCCATATTCTCCTGGAGCTTTTCCCCGCTTCATGTTCCTGATTGCATGTGCAACTTCTGCTGGGAGGACTGGAAGAACTGTGGTACTGGTACCTTTCATGATCTCTGGAGTACATGTATCATCCCTTTCATATAATTTGGAGTAGAAATCTTTCACTCTTGTCAAAATGTCGCCTCTATTTCTTGTTACAGAACCATCTTGTTTTCTCAGTGGCATAATCTGTTTTCTTCCCTTACTGAGATTTCTCTTTGCTATCTTTAGGCTTTGGTTGTTTTCAATTGCTTTCATCACTAGTTCACAGTTGAATTTCCTTACGTCTTCAGTGATACTTTTTCGTACTGTCTTGCATAGCTCTATATATGCTACTTTGGAAGTCACATCTTCTATAGTTGTCCTCATCTCTCTTCTTTTTTGCATCAACATTTTGTTTTTTCCTGATAATTTGTTCACATGCAACTTGTTCTTAGACCCAGCTAATTTTGTTACTGTTTCCATAAGAACTTTGGTTACTTTTCTGTTACCTTCAGAAATATCCACTTCTTCCGATGTTAGGCCTTCTAAAGCAAAGAATCTGTTCTTCAGTTCCAACTTGAAGGTATTATGGTGTTTCTTAAGATTGGTTATGTCAATAGATTTTGTTTGTCTTACGAGCTTGCCACGTTCGAGTTTAGTGTTGATGTGCATCTTACATCTCACCAATCTATGGTCACTACCTGTGTTGAACTTGTTTAGCGCACTGCAGTCTTCTATGACGAATTTTTTCTTACACATAATAAAATCAATTTCACTTGTCGTCCCCTTTGGATGTCTCCATGTCCATTTCCTGTGAGGCTTTCTCTTGAAAAAGGAGGTCAAGATGAAAAACCCTTCTGCCTCTGCAAACTGTACGAGAGTATTTCCACGCTGGTTTCTGTTGCCGTGACCGAATTTACCTACTGAAGTTTCATTATGTTGCCGTTGCACTATTTTTGCATTGAAATCTCCCATAATTATCTTCAAGTCCTGCTTACCTTTATTATTTAGATGACGACTTTTCTCATAAAATTCTTCAATTTCTTTTACAGGATGACTTGTGGTTGGTTCATAAGTTTGAATAATCTGAGCCTTGTATCTTCTTGAAAGTTGGATAACGAGTCGTGCAGCTCTGTCAGAGGAACTTTCAACTTCTACAACTTTATCCTTCAGTTTCTTGTTTATTATAAATCCAACACCACTAGTTCTGCCAGTATCTGTCCCACGATAGTAGAAGAGATGTCCACTTTTCAGTTCTATGAGATCTTCTCGTTTTCTCCTTACCTCACTTAGCCCGACGATGTCCCGCTTGATCCTTTGTAGTTCCTCTTCCAATTCAAGAAGCCTTGAATCAGAAGATATGGAGCGTCCATTATACGTAGCCAAGGTCAGCATCAGATGGCAGCCTAGTCCGGTCCTCCGGGGATTCTTAGCACCCTCTGCCTTCATGTTGCACTAGCCGTTGCCTTGGCCAGGTACATTCCAGTGGCCGGAGACTGAGGGCCAAGATTTAAATTGTGGAGTCATAGAGAAGGGGTTTGGCCATAACTCACCACGGTGGCCAAGAGGGTTGGTGAGTGTGGGATAGCATTTGCTCTAATCCCGATGGAATATTTTTACCGCTATTGGCGGTCGTCAGAGCCCCTTTAATGGGAACAGGTTGCACCACGAGAAGGTGGGGTATTAAATGTTAAATCGTCAAATTTTAAAAATGTTTCTCTTCAACATTTTTTATTTTAAGCGAATTTGGTATCATCATCATCATCATCATCATCATTGTCAACCATTATCAATCCACTGCTGGACGAAGGTCTCCCCAAGTTTCCTCCACAACGGTCTGTCTTGTGCCAGTCTCCTCCATGTCACCCCTGCATACTTTCGAATTTCATCCACCCATCTCCCATGTGGTCTTCTTCTGGGTCTTTTCCTGTCCCTTGGAATCCAATCTAAAATTTCGGCTGTCCATCGATGATCTGTCCTTCTGGCAGTATGTCCAGCCCATTGCCATTTCAGGGATTTAACTCTGATCATGATGTCTTAAACTCTTGTCATTTTTCGGATCCACGAGTTCCCCTTCTTATCTCTCCTAGTTACACCAAGTATGCACCTCTCCATGCTGCTTTGAGTTGTCTGCAGCCTTTGTATGTCTCTTTTAGTTAAGGTCCACGTCTCTGCACCATACGTAAGCACTGGAAGGATGCATTGATCAAACACTTTTCTTTTAAGACATAATGGCATATTGCTCTTGAAAATTATGCTGTTTCTTCCAAAAGCTCTCCAGGCAAGTTTTGTACGCCGATTAATTTCTTCATCAATGTGACCCTCACTTGATATCTGCTGTCCAAGATAAACGTACGTGCCTGTTATCTCCAGCTTTTCTCCATCAATCGATAAATCTTCATTTCTTGTAAAAGCATTGAACATCACTTTTGTCTTCTGAAAGTTCATTTTTAATCCCACTTCTTTACTCTTGTCAGCAAGTTCCTGGATCATACTCTGCAGCTATGATGGGGTAGTTGCAAAAATGACTACGTCATCAGCAAAATGAAGGTGGGTTAGATAATCTCCATTAATCTTTATCCCCTTGTTTTCCCAGCTCAGCGACTGAAAAACACCCTCCAATGTGGCATTAAAGAGCTTCGGAGATATGGTGTCACCTTGTCTCACTCCCTTTCCAATTTTTACGTGTGTTGTATTTTCAAACAGCCGAATCTTTGCACTTGCATTTTCATAGATTCTATTAATAATATTAATGTATGCATCTTCAATACCGCAGGTTTTCAGAGCCATTGTAACTGCTGATGGTTTCACCGAATCAAAGGATTTTTCATAATCGATAAAAGCCATGCACAATGGAAGTTCATATTCCCTCGCTCTTTCAATTAGTTCTCTCAGTATGTGGATATGATCTATTGTGCTGTAGCCACTCCTGAATCCAGCTTGTTCTCTCGGTTGAGCCATGTCCAGTGTTACCTTCAAGCGGTGTGAAAGAACTTTAGTGAAGATTTTATAAACTACTGATAGGAGGCTGATAGGTCTGTAGTTTCCGAGATCCTCAATGTCACCTTTCTTATGTAGCAGGATCATTGTAGCGGTGTTCCAATCCTCAGGAATCTTTCCTTCATTAAGGCATCGAGTGAAAATTTGGGCGAGTACTGTTTCGATTTCTCCACTTGCTTCTTGTATGATGTCTACAGTAATTCCATCTTCTCCTGGAGCTTTTCCCCGCTTCATGTTCTTGATTGCATGTGCAACTTCTGCTGGAAGGACTGGAGGAACTCTGGTACTGGTATCTTTCATGATGTCTGGAGTGCATGTATCATCCCTTTCATATAATTTGGAGTAGAAATCTTTCACTCTTGTCAAAATTTCGCCTCTATTTCTTGTTACAGAACCATCTTCTTTTCTCAGTTCCATAATCTGTTTTCTTCCCTTACTGAGATGTCCCTTTGCTATTTTTAGGCTTTGGTTGTTTTCAATTGCTTTCCTCACTAGTTCACAGTTGAATTTTCTTACGTCTTCAGTGATACTTTTTCTTACTGTCTTGCATAGCTCTATATATTCCACTTTGGAAGTCACATCTTCTTTAGTTGTCCTCATCTCTCTTCTTTTTTGCATCAACATTTTCGTTTTCCCAGATAATTTGTTTACATGCAACTTGTTCTTAGACCCAGCTAATTTTGTTGCTGTTTCCATAAGAGCTTTGGTTACTTTTCTGTTAACTTCAGAGATGTCCACTTCTTCCGATGTTAGGCCTTCTAAAGCAGAGAACCTGTTCTTCAGTTCCAACTTGAAAGTATTATGGTGTTTTTTAAGGTTGGTTATGTCAATACATTTTGTTTGTCTTATGAGCTTGCCAAGTTCGAGTTTAGTGTTCAGGTGCATCTTACATCTCACCAATCTATGGTCACTACCTGTGTTGAACTTGTTTAGCACACTGCAGTCTTCTGTGACGAATTTTTTGTTACATATAATAAAATCAATTTCACTTGTCCTCCCATTTGGATGTCTCCATGTCCATTTCCTGTGTGGCTTTTTCTTGAAGAAGGAGTTCAAGATGAAAAACCCTTCTGCCTCTGCGAACTCAACGAGAGTATTTCCACTTTGGTTTCTGTTGCCGTGACCGAATTTACCTACTGAAGTTTCATTCTGTTGCCGTTGCCCTATTTTTGCATTGAAATCTCCCATAATTATTTTCAAGTGCTGCTTACCTTTATTATTTAGATGATAAATTTCCTCATAAAATTCTTCAATTTCTTCTTCAAGATGATTTGTGGTGGGTGCATAAGTTTGAATAATCTGAGCCTGGTATCTTTTCGAATTTGGTATACAGTATGATAAATGCTCACTTTTAGAATTTAAAACCACTCCTTTTATATCTCTGATTTTTTTGGTCTCTTGAGATATGCGTGTTTATATGTCAAATTCCATCAACATAAAAAATAACGAGGCACGGACCATTTGTTGAATTGATACGGGATCTTATTACTAATGTGTTGTTGTAAGATGTGAGTGTGTGTGTGTGTGTGTGTGTGTGAGTGAGTGAGTGAGTAAAGGTTTGACCTCCAGGAGAAACTGCAGAGGCCAGAACCAGTCTCCCGTCTTTAATAAGGGGTCCACTGTTTCCAGGGAAGACAGATAATAGCCAGCATTGTTAGACAAACACGCCTCCCATGCTTCAACCGGAACTCGAATGGTGGGTCCATCTGGGTCCAACTCGTCCCGAACCTCCCCATAAAAGCTATAAAAATGTTAATAAGTTTAAAGGTGTGTGCAATGAAGTGTTGGGCGAAGTGAGGAAACGCGAAGGAGGCCGAATCGTGTACTGTAAAAATGCTGATTTGAATATTGCATTTTTTTATGAACATTTCAACCTTAGCCTGAAACGATTTCCCAGGTATTACCAAAGCTCACAGACATGCAAAAATACATACGGCTGAACGGAGAAAGTACTTGCATGAGGTGAGATTTAGATTTCCTCCCTAGGGCTATAAAGAAATGTTTTTCGATCTCAAATCGCTCCCTAGATATTCAACGAAAGCAGGACAAACATACGTGTCGGCGAGTGGACACAAACCCAAATTTTAAAGTAGGCGCCCCAGTGAAGTTTGGTTCTTTTTTTTTTTTTTCTTTTTTATTGGAGGTTTACCGACCACCATGAGCAACGCAGTGGGCTATAAGCAGTCGACCGTCCCTAATTCAGGGGCACGGGTTTCAGGGAAGGGAGAGAGCCAGGACCGTAAGACAAACAGAACATCCATGCCTCAGCGGGATTGGAACCCGAATCCAACTCGGACGAATGGTCAGAAGCCAGCGCTTAAACCAATGAGCCACCAGGGAGGCTACGTTTTGTTCTTAAAACCATCCAGGGAATTTCAAATCTACCTCAAACAGTTTCCGAGAGCTGAAATATTTATCAACAAGTTTGTAAAATCATGCAATGCATTGATTATAATACGCTTTCCAAAATACCAGAAATCATTACTTAAGTTATCACTCAAGTTATGAGAATAATGGCTGTGGAATATATCTCGGTCCTGTGCCCTGACCTTTGATCCCATTTCGATGATATTCAACAGAACCGGTTCGGTATACCTACGAAACAACATGATAAAGTTTTGTCGCAATCGAAGCATTTTTACGTAAGTTATGATGCATAAGGGCTAGGGAATAGATCCCGCTCCTGTGTCCTAACCTTTGACATCATTTCGTCCATTTTCAATAGAATTCGTCCCCAAGTAGGCCCCTACACCATACTAACATTTCATCCAAATCGAAGCATTTTTACGTAAGTTATGACGCATAATGGCGATGGAAGTGATTCCGCTCCTATGTCCTGACCGTTGACCCCATTTCACCCATTTTCAATAGGGTTTGTCGCCAGGTGGTCTTCTACCACATGCTAAAATTTCATCGAAATCGAACCTTTTTTACGTTAGTTATGACGCATAAAAGCAGTGGAATGGATCCCGCTCCTATGTACCGACCTTTGTCCCAATTTCGTTCACTTCAAATAGGGTTCCTTCCCAGGTGATTCCCTACCAGATACTAAAGTTTCATCGAAATCGAACGATTGTTACCCGAGTTATCGTTCGGACGGACATACGCACAGAACACGTGACGTAATGAGGCAGATGGGAATCGCGACCATCTGCTCGCAAGAGTATGATGTCATAAAACTTTAATAGGATCCACACACAACGCGTGACGTAATCAGACAGATGGCTTGTCCGCGCGCCAACATTCTCAAACGTGAGATTGTGACGTCATAAGATATCTAAGCATTAGAAACATTATTGGAACGACGCCATGACACCAGAAACGTTATAATTCGGGGTGGTTATTTAACCCACTAAACGAATCGAGATCAAGCTAAATCGAGCTAGAAGTCGAGATCAAGCTAAATCGATTTCTAGTAAAAGAAAACGGTAGGTTAACGACTTCATCAAAATTCTTAGAGCCGTTTTCGAAATTAAAATGTGTATACATACATACAAGAATTGCTACTTTAAGGTGGACGTCAAGTAATTTTGCTTCCTGTACTTCCAATGGAAAAACTTCTGTACACATTTTCTTCACAATTAATGCGTTCCCAAGGATGAAAATTTGAACATCGATTAAAATAGCTTCATTTCATAACTTGGAATACTTAATATTTTCTAAACCATAACCGTAAAAATATTTTCTAAAGCATAACCGTAATAATATTTCCTAAAGCATAACCGTAATAATATTTCCTAAAGCATAACCGTAATTATGCAATCCAACATTTATTTGTCCACTGACGACATCAAAGTACAAGTCGCGCCATCTTTTTTCTGGTTTCAACACCACCAAAGGAAACGTTATTGTTTTTTACGCTTTCTACCGTAGGTTGAAGAAGCGTATATGCTCCAGCTTTGTCGTCCGTTCGTCCGTCCGCACGATAACTGGCGTAAAAATGGTTCGATTTCGATGAAATTTTAGTATATGGTAGGGGACCACCTGGGGACGAACCCTATTGAAAATGGGACAAATGGGGTCAAAGGTTACGACATGGGAGCGGGATCCTTCCATTGCCCTTATGCGTCATAACTTGCGTAAATATGGTTCGATTTCAATGAAAGTTTACTATGTGGTAGGGGACCACATGGGGACGAAACCTGTTGAAAATGGGTCAAATGGGGTCAAAGGTCTCGACGTAGGAGCAGGATCATTCCATTGCCCTTATGCGTCATAACTTGCGCAAATATGGTTCGACTTCAATGAATTTTTTCTATATGGTAGGGGACCGCCTGGGGACGAATCTTTTTGAAAATGGGTGAAGCGGGGTCAAAGGTCAGGACATAAGAGCGGGATGCATTCCATTGCCCTTATGCGTCATAACGTGCGTAAAAATGGTTTGATTTACATGAAATTTCAGTATGTGGTAGGGGACCACCTCGGGACGAACCCTTTTGAATGTGGACGAAATGGGGTCAAATGTCAGGACATAGGATTGCGATCCATTCCATCGCTCTTATCCAGTATTATTAAGGTGGACGTCAAGTAATTTTGCTTCCTATACTTCCAATGGAAAAACTTTTGCACACATTTCCTTCACAATTAATGTGTTCCCAAGGATGAAAATTTGAACATCGATTAAAATAACTTTATTATAACTTGGAATACTTAATATTTTCTAAAACAAAACCATAATTATATTAAAAATCAATAACTTTTTCTTTGGTGGTGTTGAAACCAGAAAAAGGATGGCACGACCTGTACTTTGATGATGTCAGTAGACAAACAAATGTTGGATTGCATAATTATGGTTATGTTTTAGAAAATATTAAGTATTCCAAGTTATAAAATGAAACTTTTTCAATCGATGTTCAAATTTTTATCTTTGTGAATGCATTAATTGTCCAGAAAAAAGATGGCGCGACCTGTATTTTCATGACGTCAGTAGCAAACAAATGTTGGATTGCATAATTATGGTTATGTTTTAGAAAATATTAAGTACTCCAAGTTATAAAATGAAGCTATTTTAATCAATGTTCAAATTTTCATCCTTGTGAATGCATTAATTGTCCAGAAAAAAGATGGCGCGGCCTGTATTTTCATGACGTCAGCAGACAAAAAAAATGTTGGATTGCATAATTATGGTTATGTTTAAAAAAATATTAAGTATTCTAAGTTATAAAATGAAGCTATTTTAATCGATGTTCAAAGTTTCATCCTTGGGAACGCATTAATTGGGAAGAAAATGTGTACAGAAGTTTTTCCATTCGAAGAACAGGAAGCAAAATTACTTGACGTTCACCTTAAAGGAGCAATTCTTGTATGTATGTAAATTTTATTTTGAAAACGGCTCTAAGGATTTTGACGAAAGTCGTTAGCCTACCGTTTTCTGGTACTAGAAATCGATTTAGCTTGATCTTGACTTTAAGAAAATTTGTTTAGTGGGTTAAATAACCACCCCGAATTACCAAATTTGTAGTGTGTTGTCATGTTGTCACCCCATTAGACGTCGGCGCGCGGTCATGCCATCTATCTCATTACGTCACGCGTTGTTTGTTGATCCTATTAAAGTATTATGACGTCACACCTTGCTAGCAGATGGTCGCGATTCCCATCTGCCTCATTACGTCACGTGTTGTGTGCGTATGTTCGTCCGCACGATAACTCGCGTAAAAATCGTTCGATTCCGATGAAATTTTAGTACGTGGTAGGGGAACACCCGGGAAGAAACCCTATTGAAAGTGAACGAAATGGGGTCAAAGGTCAGGACACAGGAGCGGGATCTATTCCATAGCGCTTATGCATCATAACTTCCGTAAAATTGCTTCGATTGCGACAAAACTTTATCATGTTATTTCGGAGATATACTGAACCAGTTCTGTTGAATATCATCCAAATGGATCAAAGGTCAAGGCACAGGAGTGAGATTTATTCCATAGCCATTTTCCTCGTAACTTGAGTAATAACTTGAGCAATGATTTCTAGTATATTGGAAAGCGTATCATAATCAATGCATTGCATGATTTTACTAACTTATTTAATATAATTATGCTTATGTTTTAGAAAATGTTAAGTATTCCAAGTTATAGTATGAAGTTATTTCAATCGATGTTCAAATTTCCATCCTTGGGAACACGCTAATTGTGAAGGAAATGTGTTCAAAAGGTTTTCCATTGGAAATATAGGAAGCAAAATTACTTGACGTCCACCTTAATAGTGTGGGATAATTGCGATAGAATGGATCCCGAACCTATGTCCTGGCCTTTGACTCCATTTGTCCCATTTTCAATAGGGTTCCTCTCCAGGTGGTCCCCTACCACATACTAAAATTTAATCGAAATCGAACCATTTTTACGCACCTTATGACGCATGAGGGCAATGGAATGCATCACGCTCCCATGTCGTGACCTTTGACCTCACTTCACCCATTTTCAATAGGATTTGTTTACCGGTGGTCCCCTACCACATACTAAAATTTCATTGAAATCGAACCATATTTACGCAAGTTATGACGCATAAGTGCAATTGAATGGATCCCGCTCTTATGTCGTGACCTTTGATCCCATTTGTCCCATTTTCAATAGGGTTCGTCCCCAGGTGGTCCCCTACCACGTACTAAAATTTCATCGAAATCGGACCATTTTTACGTGAGTTATCGTGCCAACAGACGGACGGACGGACAGACGGACGAAAAAAAGCTGGAGCATATACGCTTCTGCAACCTACGGTTGGAAAGCGTAAAAAACAGGGAATGTACCGACAAACTGGCAGGCGGAGAGTAAAGTGCTCACATGGTGTCTGCTGTGAGAATTGCTTACTGTCCTCTAAAAGTCATCCTCGAAATTTCAACTCTTCGTCTCAAATGGTTTCAAATGCACATCGCATCAAATTCCAGTTGTATTTCCTAACGAAGTATAAGCATCCAGTCCATAGTAGTTTTTTTCTTTTTTTTTTGATCAGCGGTTTAACGACCACCGTGAGCAACTCAATGGGCTGTGAGCAGTCGCCCGTCCCTAATTTAGGACCGCTTGTTCCATGGAAGGGAGAGAGCCAATGCCGTTGGACAAACACCAACAACCATGCCTCACCGGGATTCGAACCTGGACCCCTTTCGGACGAATGATCAGAAGCCATCGCTTAGACCACTGCGCCACCGGGGCTGCATAGTAGTTTTGCGAGTCAGTACCCATTTAACACGAGGGCGATGAATGGATATGTATGTGGTGGGGGGGGGGGGGTACTAAAAGACGTTACCTTTTAGACCGCTCTTCCTTTGTCAAAATCCCGGGTGAGCCGCTGTCCACCATTGAGTAGCATTGGTATGTGACATTAATTTTGGTTTGTTGAGCAGTACTGTAAATGTATATACAGAGAGAGACAGACGCAGTGCCTTTTTTACGCTTTCCAACCGTAGGTTGAAGAAGCTAATATGCTCCAGCTTTTCCCGTCCGTCCGTCTGTCGGCACGATAACTCACGTAAAAATAGTTCGATTTCGATGAAATTTTAGTATGTGGTAGGGGACCACCTGGGGACGAACCCTTTTGAAAATGGGTGAAGTGGAGTCAAAGGTTAGGACATAGGAGCGGGATGCATTCCCTTATGCGTCATAAGGTGCGTAAAAATGGTTCGATTTCGACGAAATTTTAGTATGTGGTAGGGGACCACCTGGAGAGGAACCCTATTGAAAATGGAACAAATGGAATCAAAGGTCAGGACATAGGATCGGGATCCATTCCATCGCCCTTATCCCACACTATTAAGGTGGCCGTCAAGTAATTTTGCTTCCTATATTTCCAATGGAAAACCTTTTGTACACATTTCCTTCCAATTAGTGTGTTCCCAAGGATGGAAATTTGAACATCGATTAAAATTACTTCATACTATAACTTTGAATACTTAACATTTTCTAAAACATAAGCATAATTATATTAAAAAACAATAACGTTTCCTTTGGTGGTGTTGAAACCAGGAAAAAGATAGCGCGACCTGTACTTTGATGACGTCAGTGGACAAATAAATGTTGGATTGCATAATTACGGTTATAATTTAGAAAATATTAAGTATTCCAAATTATGAAATGAAGCTATTTTAATCGATGTTAAAATTTTCATTCTTGGGAACGCATTAATTGTGAAGAAAATGTGTACAGAAAATTTTCCATTGGAAGTATAGGAAGCAAAATTACTTGACGTCCACGTTAAAGTAGCAATTCTTGTATGTATGTAATGTACATTTTATTTTGAAAACAGCTCTAAGAATTTTGACGAAAGTCGTTAACCTACCGTTTTCTGGTACTAGAAATCGATTTAGCTTGATCTCGACTTTAGGAGAATTCGTTCAGTGTGTTAAATAACCACCCCGAATTATAACGTTTTTAGTGATGGCGTTGTTGCATTATTCCATTAATGTTACCAATGCTTAGAAATCTTATGACGTCACAATCTCACCGCTTTTGAGAATGTTGGCGCGCGGTCACGCCATCTGTCTCATTACGTCACGCGTTGTGTGTGGATCCTATTAAAGTTTTTTGACGTCACATCTTGCTAGCAGATGGTCACGATTCCCATCTGCCTCATTACGTCACGCGTTTTGTGCGTATGTTCGTCCGAACGATAACTCGCGTAAAAATCGTTCGATTTCGATGAAATTTTAGTATCTGGTAGGGGATCACCTGGGAAGGTACCCTATTTAAAGTGAACGAAATGGGGTCGAAGGTCAGTACATAAGAGCGTTATCCCTTCCACTGCTGTTATGCGTCATAACTAACGTAAAAAAGGTTCGATATCGATGAAATTTTAGTATGTGGTAGAAGACCACTTGGCGCGATACCGTATTGAAAATGGGCGAAATGGGGTCAAAGGTCAGGACATAGAAGCGGAATCACTTCCATCGCCATTATGCGTCATAACTTACGTAAAAATGCTTCGATTTGGATGAAATGTTAGTATGTTTTAGGGTCTTGCCTGTGGACAAATTCTGTTGAAAATGGGCGAAATGGGATCAAAGGTTAGGACACAGGAGCAGGATCTATTCCATAGCGCTTATGAATCATAACTTACGTAAAAATGCTTCGATTGCGACAAAACTTTATCATGTTTTTTCGGAGGTATACCAAACCGGTTCTGTTGAATATCATCGAAGAATCAAAGGTCAGGGCACAGGACCGAGATTTATTCCACAGCCATTATTCTCATAACTTTAGTGATAATTTGAGTAATGATTTGTGGTATGTTGAAAAGCGTATTATAATCAATGCATTGCATGATTTTGCTATCTTGTTTGCTCCTGTAGCAGAAATGTTTTGTTACGCCCTTGAGATACCCTCGGCAGCGGCGGCCGTTAAACTTTGGGAAAGCCAGTGGTTTTCAACGCTATCGCAATACATTCTGTGTGGGTTTTTTTTTTTTTTTTTTTTTTGGAGGTTTAACGACCACCGTGAGCAACTCGATGGGCTATAAGCAGTCGCCCGTACTTAAACATTTTGGATTGGCCGGATCACATTATTTCATCGTAAACAAGACAGGATTAGGGGCGGGTCTAAAGGGGATATTATTTCATTGCAAACAAGGCCGGATTAGGGACCCACCGTTACCAAGGTCCCAGGAGACATATGCCGCTACACTACAAATAATTCACAGCTTTCACACACATGGAATGCAAGGTTAAGTAATGCCCTGACTTCTCGGGGGCATCCTGTTCCCATTAACGGGGATCTGACGACCGACAAATAGCGGTAAAAAGTGTGCTATCGGGATTAGAGGAAATGCTATTCCACACTCACCAACTGACTTGGCAAACGTAGTGAACTCTGGCAACCCCCTTCCGCCCCTGAAAGACGATTTCAAAACTTAAATCTTGGCCCTCAGCAGGGACGTCGCTAGGCTTTGAAATTAGAATGGGCGAAGGGTGGGCGAACATTATTTTTGGTGGGGCAAGCTTCATAGAAACTTCTTTTTTGAGGGAACGCTGAAAGATTGAATTTTTAATGCTTTTTTATTACCGACTACAAAGGAATTCGTGGAATCCCAACCCCCACCAACCTGGACACGCATTCATACACGGATCTGACTAGTTACGCCACTGGTGTAAGACTAGTTAAAGATGATATGACTAGTTACGCCACTGGTATGTGTTACTAGAACGTCACCTTCAACATTTTGCTAACTCTGAATGCATTGTCTTAAATTGCTTTTGCCGCCCCGGTGGCGCAGTGGTCTAAGGCGCTGGCCTCTGATCATTCGTCCGTAAGGGGTCCGGGTTCGAATCCCGGTCAGGCATGGATGTTGTGTTTGTCTTACGGCACTGGCTCTCTCCCTTTCCTGGAACCAGTGACCCTAAATTAGGGACGGGCGACTGCTTATAGCCCATTGAGTTGCTCACGGTGGTCGTTAAACCTCCAAAAAAAAAAATTAAATTGCTTTTCAAAATTTGCATTTTTGCTTACGAAAATAGTACTGTACTTGAACAAGTTGTTTAAAGGAAAATGTCGTTTTTGTTTGTCCAAATCAAATTTTAACAACGTGCCACCCAGACACAATACCTCCACCCTTCCTTCAAGCCAGAGACTTTGTCTTGCACTCTTGTCCTACAAAGCATACGTCAGCTATTTCCTGCTCTTTCACTGTCCCGGAGCAGTATTAAGAGAGCTAGTGCAGCTTTAGACCTCACTTTCCGTGTTGGGATCGCCTACTTTGTTAAGAAAAAACAAACAAACCAGCAGAGCAATTAGGAGTGACCCCCTCAGTAAATTCCTATCCACCCTCTTCATTAGCTCCCTGGCCAGTCTTAAGGATGCTACTGTTGCTTTCGACTCCACTTATCGTGTTAGAATCCCCTATTTTGTAAAGCAAACAAACAGAGCAATTAGTAGTGACCACCTCAGTGAATTCCTATCCACCCTCCTCATTAGCCCCATGGCCATACAAACATGAAAAATAGGCTCAAACTGAGGAATGGAAGAATGGAGAGCAACTGAATTTCCATGACCCTGCGGATGCTACTTGATAATTTTTTTCTAGAGACGTAAACAACGCACTCCACAGAGGGTAATACGTAGGGCAACGTGAAATAAAACACAAGAAAAGTCCAGATTATATTTTAAAGTGAAATATACTGAAAAAAGCACATTTTGATAAATTTGAGGGTGGGCTCAAACCCACTCTCGCATCCCCTTGGCGACGTCCCTGGCCCTCAGTCTTCGGCAGCTGGAATGTACCTGGCCAAGGCAGCGGCTAATGCGACATGAAGTTAGAGGATGATAAAGAACCACGGAAAACCGGACTAATCTACCATCCAATGCTGACCTTGGCTACGTTTAACGGACGATCTCTATCTTCTGATTCAAGACTCCTTGAATTGTATGAGGAACTCCAAAGGATCAAGTAGGACATCGTCTGGCTAAGTGAGGTCAGAAGAAAAGGAGATCTCATTGAACTGAAAACCGTACATCTCTTCTACCATCGTGGGACAGATACTGGCAGAACTAGTAGTGGTGTTGTGTTTATAATAAACAAGAAACTGAGAGACAATGTTCTAGAAGTTGAAATTTTCTCGGACAGAGCTGCGCGACTCGTTATCCAACTCTCAAAAAGATACCAGGCTCACATTATTCAAGGTTACGCGCCCACCACAAAGTCATCCTGAGGAAGAACTTTAAGAATTTTGCAAATTAATTCAGCATCTACATTATAATAAAGGTAAGCAGCACTTGAAGATCCTTATTGTTGATTTCAATGAGAAAATAGGGCAACAGAATGAAATTTCGGTAGGTAAATTCGGACATGGGAGCAGACGCGTGGAAATGCTCTCACAGAGTTTCCAGAAGCAAAAAGGTTTTTCATCATGAACTCCTTTTTCATGAAAAAAAAACCCACATAGGAAATGGACATGGAAGCATTCCAATGGAATAGCAAGTGAAATTGATTTTATTATGTGTAACAAAAAATTTGTCATTAAAGACTGCAGCGCGCTGAACAGGTTCAACCATCACCCCCTAATAGCTTAGCAGGCCCGCGCACCGAACACCGGAAGCTGCATGACGTAGGGGAGAGTAGGCTGATGTCCGTGGTGGGTGGTCGAGCATGCATGTGCTGCTCACTCTGTGTAAGCCTAACTGTCGATGTGCGTGGTCGTCGTCAAATTTATTTTCATAAAGGAATATTTTTAGGAAAAACAGCACCAGAAGTAAAATCAATATGCCTTTTAAGTGCTGTGTACCGCACTGTCGCGGTAATTATGATGATGGACCACGCGTAAGCGTCTTCAAATACCCTACTAATGGGGAGGTTCTCAGAAAATGGATTACAGCAATTAAGCGAGAACATTTTCAAGTGACGAAGAACTCTAGGGTAAGTGGAAACCTTTTTTTAACCTTATTTAAACTACTTGTAAAATAAATATTTTGAACAAGAAAATTTAAATTTGGTTAATTTTATAATTAATGCATCTCACAGTGGGAAGTCAGAGAACTGAAAAGATTTTTGAAAAATGAAATTTATGTTTGTAATGGAAATAATAGATTATTTGTGTTGTTATAGTAACCCATAACATGTTTTTCCAATTTATCAAATAAATTCAAAGTAAAATATGTATATTTAGGAAGGGATTTTAAACTTTATTATGGACACAGAATAATAAGGGTTGCATGTTTTTGATCCCAAGAGTAATATGTTGATACATTCGTACATAGTTATTTAAGTGTCTAAGGCAGTGCCAGACTAAACTTTTTTGGGGTCCCTATTTCTGGGCACAAGTGCTTGTAAAATAACTATGTCCTATACCCTATACGAAATATATGTATGTCATGTACACATCTAACATGCCTATGTCCTTTATATAAATGTTAAGGCCTTGTTGCCATCTAAAATACATCTTTTGTGTTTGCAGACATGGAGAGTTGCATTGAATTATCATTTTTAATATTTATTACTAAAGGAACACAAACACTGAATCAAGTATAGACAGCAAAAATTAGATATGAATGCACAAAAACAGAAGTTCACACATAGTTCAGGAATAAGTTTGCCTTTAAAATGTCTGTTTAAAGATTTTGAAGCATTTTTCTACAAACCAACACATTGAAGAACTTCATGTGAGCAGTGTGTATGCTCTATCTGTGGTAGGATAGGAATTTATCAGAACCATTCAATTTCTTAAAAATTAGGTGAAATATATCGTCACACAGGTATTGGTTCAGTATTACTTGCTTAACTGCCAATGTTTCCTGTAAAATTATAAAAAAATGAGAGAAATATTACCCAACTTATAACTCGAGACATATCAGGTAAACTATCAATGCTGTTAATAGCAGTAGCAATATCTGTTTGTTTTATTTATAAAATGAGTACCCCAAAAAGTGTCTTTCAGTGTACACAAAATTTTGTAGAAAGTTTTGCAAACATGTCAGTCACTGATGTTAGGCATTAATTACATTAGAACTGCTAAGTGAGCTAAGAAAACTCCCTCAAAAATCTCTTCAAGTGTACTCTGACACGACATGTGATTCTTCAAACACGACATGTGATGACTATATTTTTTTCTTGTGTAGTAGGAAATTTTATTTCAAACTTTTTTATTTTAAAATTTAGTTGCCATGCACAGGCAATTAGATTTTTTATTTACCTGCCCAGGCGAATGATTTACATGCCCTGGGTATCTCTGACATAGTATTTTTAAGCCTTGGATATTGTTATTTTTAAAAGAAAAAAAAGTACCTGGATCGACATGAATCCACATATTGTAGAAACTATGTTCTAAACAAACAAGGTTTTTAAAATACAAGTAGAAATATATACTCGCTTTTTTTTTAAACATTTGCTTAAAATGAGAGATCAACTTTTTATTCATTTATCTAGACTTATCTGTTTCCAGACTTGCTGCACTGTGTCTTCACAAGCTACAGCTATAATAACTGAAACTAATGTATCTCATATTATCCGATAACTACTGGAAAGTGTGCTTCCAAACGTGGGGGTGGGTGTTAATCTTTGTATGGGGATAAACTTCTCCAATCCTTCATAGAATTTATTTTGAAACCAAAATCATAAAAAAGGGAAAAAACAATCTTTTTCAATAGCTTTAGTAATGACAAAACATTTGTGCAAAATTTTATACCATTGCTTTTTATAGTTTCTGAGAAAATGGTACATCGAGTTAGTCAATTTATAATGACACATGTACATCTTTTAAAATACATCCTATAGTACCAAAACAATCTCTTAGATTTATTCAGTACAATGACTGCATGTGCATTTGTCAGGTTCTCAAAAAATATAATAATTATCTGTAAAAATACTTTAAGAAATTATTGGAACAAATTTCAGATTTTCTTAGAAATGTGTCTTTGAAATTCTTCAAGGAACAGCTAACAGACACATAATTAAATTGCGTTTGTGATACCCAAAGAACTACACAACCATAATTATTTGTACATTGGCAGTTTTCCTGAATACTTCTTGAAAATCAAATTTCAGGAAATTTCTGTCAATAAGTTACTTGTATTTTTCCTGAAAAAAAGAAATGCTTATATTGTGGATCCAAATAGTTTTGCTTAATGCTACTAATATACTTAATACAGATGTGTTGGACTTTGACAAGGTAACTTTTTTGAAATAGTGCTCTGGAAGACAAAAATTATAAACTTTATATTTGCTTATCAAAGTGAAGTTGTCCAAACACGTAACTAGATGGTACTAAAATTAGGAAAACTTGTTATGTCATTATTGTACGTTTAATAATGTAGCAATTGCATAATTTTCTTGAAATCTTAATTTATTTCATGCAATCAGTGGATCAAGCAGCAATTCACTGTATGTATGTTAAAAAGTGTTTTATTGAGCCTTTGGTAATAATTAAAAAACAGAAAAAAATTCAGTTTTTCTTGACCTTTTTTTATATATTATAGTGATCACGGATTGCACATAAATTGCTCGTTACTGTCTGATGTGAAAATACATTTTCACTGAAGGAATTATTTCATTACTAAAATTTTCAGTCATAAGTTTGCAATGAATGAAAAATCTGATTTCTTAAATTAGTCAATTGACATCTTTTGAAACGACGGCGATACTTCGTAATGGACCCTCAAACTAATCTTTCAAGTACAAGAACGATTTGTTCACAAGTACAGGAATCATTCGGTTAACTATAAAGACACTATAACTTCAAGGGAAACTACAACAGTTTATAATTTCGATTATAGGAATGGTTTATCACTTCCAGTGAAATGACAGCGATGCTTGCATTAAGTTGACGAATCTGTCTTGTTTACCCTTTCAAGTCGAAATTATTGCTACGCTAAATTTTACGCTGTAATTTCTTTTTCTTCTGTATTTCAAAAGATTATAAAACAAATGTGTTAACTCTGCAGTTATTTAAACACTAACACCGAAGTTCTTATTTAAATGCAGTGAAACTGTAAAAGAACGCACGACCTGGTTAGTTGGTGTACGTAAAGACGCGTTCGTTTCGCACATCGCCGTAATGCTCCCTCTCCGCGACTACGGACTACTCTAGTGACGTCACAAACCGGTGCGCGGGCTTGCTAAGCTATTAGGGGGTGTTGGTTCAACACAGGGAGTGATCATTGAATGGTGAGATATAAGATGCACCTCAACACCAAACTCGAATGTGGCAAGCTCATAAAACAAACAAAATGAATTGACATGACCAACCTTAAAAAGCATCATAATACAGTCAAACTTGGTTATAACGACATCGAAGGGACCGCAGTATTTATGTCGTTATAACGGAGTGTCGTACTAACAAGTTCATGTAACAAGCAGGCAAACAATAATAAAAAAAATGTTGCGTACGTATCTATGTATGCATTTAGAAAATAAAACTAGTGGGGGGAGGGGGACTCTAAAATACCAAATCACAGTATTGTATTTATGTAGAGTACATGCATAATATGATACAGTGTATAAAAAAGACATTGTTTATGTATGTACATACATACTGTGTGTACATGAATGTACAGTTCTACACATGTGATAAAGTACATGCCTTATTTGCTACTTTTGAATGAATAAGTCTCACTTTTGGGGGTGGGGGTTGTTTTTAAACATGTACAGCGTATCCAAATTGCCTTCTGTTTTTTGTTACGAAGGTCAACACCTTTTCACCCTCTTCCCTAGCTTCGAAAAATCTAGATAACTCTAGCAGCTTGAACAGCATCGCTTATATTGGGGACTGGTTCTTCATAGGCATCCTCTTCATTATCTTTATGTTTTCCACTCAACACGTCGTTTACGACATCGAGATCTGTGCGATTTCCGGACGTAGTAGTGTCGTTATCTACATTTAGATAATCATCAATATTCTCGTACTGTTGAAGACTATGGTTGTTAATCTGTCGCATCCATTCTGACAAGAGCAGCTCGTCTTCACCACCAATTTCATGAGCAGTTTCGGGATCAACAAAGTCAAAACCACTATGGAGAAAACTGTCGCGAATTGTTTTTTCTGTCACTCGGCTCTATGCTTTATGAATATTGCGAATTGAGTCCAACAAGGTGACAATGCAATCCTCCCGTTTTTCGATGCACTCAATTATTCTCATCAATATAAATTTCCGATAGTAACTTTTTAAGCTCCTTATTACACCTTGATCCATCGGTTGCTAAAGGTCACACCAGGGCAGCCGTTAGCCAAAGTTCCGCAATGTGTGACTTTCCATTTGCCGCTCCTTCGTCTCTCTCTAATTGCCGCAACATTGTCACGAATTCGTTGTTCTTATTCTTCCTTATAGCAAATATTTCTTAGCTCATAATCAACCATAGGTTTCACTTTTTTCGTTCCCTGTCTACTTCACATTTCAATACAAAATGTGTTAAATATTTTCCCTTCATAAATAAAGTTCACATTTCCCCAAAATTTTATAGTTATTACACCAAGCACACGAAGTTCAAATATTGGAAACAAACATTGTCACAACCCAAAACGATATTGTATATACACCGATGGGCCGTTACAATATGACCACCTACCTAATAAGCTGTAGGACCCCCTTTAGCCCGCAAAACAGCAGTCACACGGCGAGGCATCGATTCGATGAGGTGGTGATAGGCATCCTGGCATATGTGGTAGCAAAATGTCAACAGCAGGTCCTCCAGTTCCCGTACATTTCGCGGTGGTGGTGATTTAGTGAGAATTCACTTTTCCAAGTCGAACCATAAATGTTGGATTGGGTTCGTGTCAGGTGAATTTGTAGGCCAGGGCATTAACAGAAAGTCGCCAGCATGTTCCTTGAACCACTCCTTGCAGGGGCGGATTTCCTACTAGGCGCATAGGACCCCAGAGCTCGAGGAGCCCCGAAAACGTATAATTCGATTGCCAGTTTTGTTTCGATTTTCACGGACCGAAACAAACCAATCCTTAAAGGGACCACTTTGTTTGTATTGTCAATTGATATTTTACTTTCTCATATTAGTAACATATATTTTTTCTTGCTGTTGCTGATACTCGGAATTTTGGAGTTCTTATCGATGTACTTATTTGAAAGGAACGATTAAAATAATTTTGCCTTCCTTTTAGTTGGTAGGTAAAGCCTTTACCTTAAGGAAGTATTCATGCTTCCCACACTTTTCATTGTTTAAGGCGAATTCTTAACTGGCCTGCTGTGCTATAAATTGTTTTCATGCTACTTCCAGCCAAGGGAACACATCTGTGTTGGAACCCTAACCCCGAGTTGCGATGAGGTCTGCTTGTAAAGACTTTCCAGATGATCTGGAGTGTTTGCTGTCAATTTGTTTTTCCTTCGTGGTAGAATAATGAAGTTCTTTCTCAGCCCTAATCCCCCTAAACCAGCCTAAACCAAAAGTGTTAATATTTAGGCTGAAACATTAAAGAAATTCGAGATTATCACATTATCTTTTTCTTATTTAATAGTATTAAAAGTAATTTATATTGTATTGCAACACCTTCGTGTTACTTCCTCCTCCCCTGGTTTAATACTAATGATTATCAAGTATTTTTACCTTTTCTATTCCGTAAACCAACATAAAACTAACTTTTGAAAAAGCAATAAAAAGTTTCAATGATACTCTTACTCAAAAACCTGTGGTTCCTAGTATTCCATTTTCAATCCGGATCTTTTGCATTTAATTCTTATGCTTCTGTTTCTGATAACTGCAGTGCAGTTATTAAAAAAATATATCACGCATCTTTTTGACAGAATAAATAAAATGCAGACCATCTCCATTTTCCGGTGAAAATGATAACAAAAATGATTTCAAGAAACCCTTCCAATGCTCGCTTTCCTGCACTGACAAATAAAGTTCTTACTGTCCCGCTTTCTTGGTCCATGGCATTCGTTCATACCATAGATGACTGAATCTCTTCGATTTAGGGAATTGTTCGCCACAGGAAAACTCCTCCATGAAAAGTCATCCACACTTTGCAGGTGAAGTAATGTGCACAAATTGCGTTTTGCTCGCATTTTCTGATGTGCAGGACTTTTCCCGTTGCCAGTGTCTTCAAGTATTTTATTTTTCATTGATACTATGCTCGTTGCCTACTAATTTGCTCATAACGTAAAAACAAGATGATTTTCCAAAGCTGAAGCAATAGAAAAAGCAGATTTTGTAAATAAAACGCATTCCAATTTTATGACAAATACGCAATGTACTGATAAATTTAGAGAAATTCAAGTTTCAGCAGCGCTTAGCGACAAGTAACTTGCAAATGAAAAGCTGCCATAGTAATCAGTTTTGCGTAACATATCAAAATCCAAAAGAACTTCTGCTGTAATTGAAATGATCTCTTCGTAGCGTAAAGCTAAAATTTACTAAATTGAGAACTCCTAGTTCGAAATTTATGAACCAGAAGTGAAATTTTAAATGGGCAACATTTAATGAATGTTAATGTCCTACCATTCGCAAAAATAATGTTTCAAAAATCTGTGAAGACCAAATTCTTTGGACAAACCGCCTCTAGCAGGAAATTAACGAACTATCTGAACATTTTAAATATCAGGGAAGGAACGTTTAAGCCTAATCTGAGAGCCACAGAAATATTTTTTCCTTCTAAGTTTAATGCATTCTTCACAAAAAAATATCGCCCCTAGTAACCATCAATACAGCCTCTAGGAGGAAATTAACAAACTAATTGGAAAATTTAAATAATTGGAAATAAATAGTTAAGCCTAATCTGAGAGGAACAGAAATATTTTTTCCCTCTAAGTTAAATGGTTTCTTCTCAATAGCAGTTTAATATTTTGAATTTTCAACTTTGACAGCCCATAGCGGTAAATTCATGAAGTATATGAATATTTAAAGTGCCAAACTTAATGTCCTTTAATTACCTATTAGCCGCAAAAATAATCTTTGAATTATCTCTATAAACAAAAAGTTTGATCTGCGCGGACAGACAAAATTATTACACTTAGCACTGTTTCTTACAGAACGTTCTGTTAATAAGAAGATGGAAAGGCATTTAAAAAATGGTAAAAACCTTTTTCTTTACCCCCCCCCTCTTTTTTTACGCTTTCCAACCGTAAGTTTAAGAAGCGTATATGCTCCAGCTTTGTCCGTTTGTCTGTCTGTCTGTCTGTCCGCACGATAACTCGCGTAAAAATGGTTCGATTTCGATGAAATTTTAGTATGTGGTCGGGGATCACCTAGGAACGAACCCTACTGAAAATGGGTGAAGTGGGGTCAAAGATCAGGACATAGGAGCGGGATGAATTCCATTGCCCTTATGCGTCATAACTTGCATAAATATGGTTCGATTACGATGACATTTTAGTATGTCGTAGGGGACTACCTGGGAATGAACCCTATTGAAAATGGACGAAATGGGGTCAAAGGTCAGGACATAGGATCGGGATCTATTCCATCGCCCTTATCCCATACTATTAAAGGAGCAATTCTTTTATGCATGTAAATTTTATTTTGAAAACGGCTCTAAGGATTTTGATAAAAGTCGTTAACTTACCGTTTTCTGGTACTAAAAATCGATTCAACTTGATCTCGATTTTAGGAAAATTCGCTTAGTGGGTTAAATAACCTCCCCGAATTACCACGTTTTTAGTGTCATGGCGTCGTCCCGTTAATGTAACCCATGCTTAGAAATATTGTGACGTCACACTCTTGGGATAGAGATGTTGGCGTACGGTCACGCCATCTGTCTCACTACGTCAAGCGTTGTGTGTGGATCCTATTAAAGTTTTATGACGTCACACTCTTGCGAGCAGATGGTCGCCATTCCCATCTGCCTCATTACGTCACGCGTTGTGTGCGCATGTCCGTCCGCACGATAACTCGCGTAAAAATCGTTAGATTTCGATGAAATTTTAGTATGTGGTAGGGGAACACATGGGCAGGAACCCTGTTAAAAGTGAACGAAATGGGGTCAAAGGTCAGGACATAGGAGCGGAATCCATTACACTGCCCCTTATGCGTCACAACTAATGTAAAAAAGGTTCGATTTCGGTGAAACTTTAGTATGTGGTAGGGGACTACCTGGGGACAAACCCTATTGAAAATGGACGAAATGGGTCAAAGATCAGGACATAGGATCGGGATTCATTCCATTGTCCTTATGCGTTATAACTTACGTAAAAATATTTCGATTGCGACAAAACTTCATCATGTTGTTCCGGAAGTATACTTTACCGGTTCTGTTGAATATCATCGAAATGGGGTCAAAGGTCAGGTCATAGGAGCGAGATTTATTCTACAGCCATTATTCTTCAAATTTGAGTAATAACTTGAGTAATGATTTCTGCTATCTTGGAAAGCGTATCATAATCAATGCATTGCATGATTTTCCTAACTTGTTTCGTTAATCTGACGGTTAAAAATTATTTCTTAAACCTGGCAAACCATTCTCGACACGTCCGCTCACCCATAATCGTTTCGCCATACGTCTGACATATTGAACCGTATGATTCAATCGCACTTTTACTTAAATTAAACATGAGTAACAAACAGTGCCGCAAAAGAACTTTATCGACCGCCATGTTTGGCTTCATCTACGAACTAACAGCACGGGTCGCCGGCCGGTTAGACCCCTACAGCGCCCCTAGCGGGGCTGGCGGAAACTTTTGCATAACCCTAATACAATAGCTGGTGATCCAGTTCGGGGAGGAAGAATATCTGCGGTCACAATAACCTAAATATCATGCGATATGTTATCCATAATGTTCGATCTCGCTTCAGACTTTCAGAATCAGGTCCTCAGAAAGGCGACTGAAATTTATTAGTTAATCAAACCTCAAGTATTCCCGTGAACCGCTCCTTTTACTGGAAAAATTCTGTTATACGGAAACAGAAAAAGCTAGTGTGAGAGCGGGAGCATTATTTATGCCCGCGAAATTATGAATGGAACATTATGCCTGTAATACACTGCCGGACAATTGCTAAGGACGGATGACAATAGCAACGATAGCAACCATAAAATGGAAGGCAGGAAAATGTGGAAATTAGCATAAGTGCGGGATACAGTTAGACGTGTTGTGCGTATGCAAATTTTGGATTGCCGAACTTGTTCGTGACGTCATAGCGCTGATAAGATATATAAAAGGATTTGACGCGTATTGACCGTTGTTGTTCAAACGCAAAGTTGAAAGGGAAAGAATCAATTGACGAACTTGCAATTTTCAGTATGTCTTCCCGACATCACCTAGATGATTTTACGCGTGGCCGTATTATTGGCAAGATTGAAGAAGGGCGAAAAATAACAGATGTTGCCAGGGAGTTAGACGTCAGCCACAGTGTTGTTTCAAGGCTTTGGAAATCATTTCAAACAAATGGAGAGTGTAGCAAACGTCACGGGGGAGGTCGTGTTCGCAGTACGACACCTGCAGAAGATCGGTACATAGTGCTATCAACAAAAAGACACCGGCGCAGCACAGCTAGTGAGGTAGAAAATTAGTTTATGGCTGCTACTGGCAAGCGGATCTCCCGAAAAACTGTCGCCAGACGTTTGCATGAAGGAGGACTATACGCCCGCCGTCCTGTTGTGTACATCCCATTGTCCAGACGTCACCGTACCGCCCGTTTGCAATGGTGCCATCAACTTCGCAATTGGACTGATAACGACTGGTCTTCTTTCCTCTTCTCAGATGAGAGTAGATACAGTCTATCGTCTGATTGTCGACGACAACTGATCTGGCGTGATAGTGGTACTGCATATTGTCCAGCAAACATACAGGAAAGGGACCGATATCCGACATGTAGTGTCATGGTATAGGCTGGCATCATGATCAATGGCCGTACGTCCCTCTATGTGCTTCCAACTGGAACTGTGACTGGCCAACGATACATTAATGATGTTCTGCTACCTCATGTTAGCATGTTCCGTGGTGCTGTCGGTGATAGATACACTTTTCATGGACGACAACGCAACATGTCATCGAACAGTCGCTGTCCAGGAGTGTCTTGAGAGCGAGGATATTCAACGCCTCGTATGGCCAGCACATTCTCCAGATCTGAATCCCATTGAAAATGTGTGGGATGCTTTGGGGAGGAGTCTTGCTGGTAGCCAATTTTCTCCAATAAACAAGGACACCCTCATCCGTGCACTGACAGAGGAATGGGATAAATTACCCCAACAACTGCTTGATAATGTTGTGCAAAGCATGACACGACGTGTGGAATCTTGCATCGCCCTCCATGGTGTCCATATCCCGTATTGACATCTTCCGCCGGAACGCCTGCGGACGGTAATTGCATTTTTTTCGCGTTTACGTATTCTGCACAAAATGGCCTGTTTGTTCCTTGAACACGTTCCAAAGCCTTCTGGATTTCAGAGCACAATAAATTGTCTTTCTCGTAATGTCCTGGCATTCTGACATTATTTTATTTCACTTGGCATCCAACCACACTTACTTTTTTATGCGCTGTATAGCCGTTTATGATCCGTCCTTAGCAATTGTCCAGCAGTGTAGCAGGAAAGCCATGTACATTAATGGACTAATGATAAGAACACTATGTTTATTTAACATCAAATTAATGTGTGTTCAGATGGATTTAGGAAGTGAGGTAAGGAGAAGAGGAGAAGATCTCATTGAACTGAAAAGTGGACATCTCTTCTACTATCGTGGGACAGATACTGGCAGAACTAGTGGTGTTGGATTTATAATGAACAAGAAACTGAAGGATAAAGTTGTAGAAGTTGAAAGTTCCTCTGACAGAGCTGCACGACTTGTTATCCAACTCTCGAAGAGATACCAGGCTCAGATTATTCAAACTTATGCACCCACCACAAATCATCCTGAAGAAGAAATTGAAGAATTTTATGAGGAAATTCGTCATCTAAATAATAAAGGTAAGCCGCACTTGAAGGTAATTATGGGAGATTTCAATGCAAAAATAGGGCAACGGCAACAGAATGAAACTTCAGTAGGTAAATTCGGTCACGGCAACAGAAACCAGCGTGGAAATACTTTTGTTGAGTTTGCAGAGGCAGAAGGGTTTTTCATCTTGACCTCCTTTTTCAAGAAAAAGCCACACAGGAAATGGACATGGAGACATCCAAATGGGACGACAAGTGAAATTGATTTTATTATGTGTAACAAAAAATCATCATAGAAGACCGCAGTGTGCTAAACAAGTTCAACACAGGTAGTGACCATAGATTGGTGAGATGTAAGATGCACCTCAACACTAAACTCGAACGTGGCAAGCTCATAAGATAAACAAAATGTATTGACATAACCAACCTTAAAAAACACCATAATACCTTCAAGTTGGAACTGAAGAACAGATTCTCTGCTTTAGAAGGCCTAACATCGGAAGAAGTGGATATTTCTGAAGTTAACAGAAAAGTAACCAAAGCTCTTATGGAAACAGCAACAAAATTAGCTGGGTCTAAGAACAAGTTACATGTGAACAAATTATCAGGAAAAACCAAAATGTTGATGCAAAAAAGAAGAGAGATGAGGACAACTAAAGAAGATGTGACTTCCAAAGTAGTGGAATATATAGAGCTATGCAAGACAGTAAGAAAAAGTATCACTGAAGACGTAAGAAAAATTCAACTGTGAACTAGAGAGGAACAACCAAAGCCTAAAGATAGCAAAGGGACATCTCAGTAAGGGAAGAAAACAGATTATGGCACTGAGAAAAGAAGACGGTTCTGTAACAAGAAATAGAGGCGAAATTTTGACAAGAGTGAAAGATTTCTACTCCAAATTATATGAAAGGGATGACACATGCACTCCAGACATCATGAAAGGTACTGGTACCAGAGTTCCTCCAGTCCTTCCAGCAGAAGTTACACATGCAATCAAGAACATGAAGCGGGGGAAAGCTCCAGGAGAAGATGGACTTACTGTATACATCATACAAGAAGCAAGTGGAGAAATCGAAACAGTACTGGCCCAAATTTTCACTCGATGCCTTAATGAAAGGAAGATTCCTGAGGATTGGAACACCGCTACAATTATATTGCTACATAAAAAAGGTGACATTGAGGATCTCGGGAACTACAGACCTATCAGCCTCATATCAGTGGTTTATAAAATCTTCACTAAAGTTCTTTCACACCGCTTGAAGGTAACACTGCACATGGCTCAACCGAGAGAACAAGCTGGATTCAGGAGTGGCTACAGCACAATAGATCATATCCACGTACTGAGAGAACTAATTGAAAGAGCGAGGGAATATGAACTTCCATTGTGCATGGCTTTTATCGATTATGAAAAAGCCTTTGATTCGGTGAAACCATCAGCAGTTACAATGGCTCTGAAATCCTGCGGTATTGAAGATGCATACATTAATATTATTAATAACATCTATAAAAATGCAAGTGCAAAGATTCGGCTGTTTGAAAATACAACACACATAAAAATTGGAAAGGGGTGAGACAAGGTGACACCATATCTCCAAAGCTCTTTAATGCCACATTGGAGGGTGTCTTTCAGTCGCTGAGCTGGGAAAACAAGGGGATTAAGACTAATGGAGATTATCTAACCCACCTTCGTTTTGCTGATGACGTAGTCATTTTTGCAACTACCCCATCAGAGCTACAGAGTATGATCCAGGAACTTGCTGACAAGAGTAAAGAAGTGGGATTAAAATGAACTTTCAGAAGACAAAAGTGATGTTCAATGCTTTTACAAGAAATGAAGATTTATCGATTGATGGAGAAAAGCTGGAGATAACAGATACGTACGTTTATCTTGGACAGCAGATATCAAGTGAGGGTCACATTGATGAAGAAATTAATCGGCGTACAAAACTTGCCTGGAGAGCTTTTGGAAGAAACAGCATAATTTTCAAGAGCAATATGCCATTATGTCTTAAAAGAAAAGTGTTTGATCAATGCATCCTTCCAGTGCTTACGTATGGTGCAGAGACGTGGACCTTAACTAAAAGAGACATACAAAGGCTGCAGACAACTCAAAGAAGCATGGAGAGGTGTATGCTTGGTGTAACCAGGAGAGATAAGAAGAGGAACTTGTGGATTCGAAAAGTGACAAGAGTGGAAGACATCATGATCAGAGTTAAATCCCTGAAATGGCAATGGGCTGGACATACTGCCAGAAGGACAGACCATCGATGGACAGCTAAAATTTTAGATTGGATTCCAAGGGACAGGAAAAGACCCAGAAGAAGACCACATGGGAGATGGGTGGATGAAATTCGAAAGTATGCAGGGGTGACATGGAGGAGACTGGCACAAGACAGACCGTTGTGGAGGAAACTTGGGGAGACTTTCATCCAGCAGTGGATTGATAATGGTTGACAATGATGATGATATGTGTGTACTGTATATATTCGTGTATCGTGTATAAGTCGACCCCCCGTTTTTTATCTGAATATCTGCTGTTTTTGTATACCTACCTATCTTATATATAACCTAGGCTGATGGCTTTACCTGCGCCGTCTAAGTGTAGACTTCGCAGGGAAATGCTGAACTCTCTCGAAAGTTTGGGATTAATAGGATCCCTGACGGCGTTGCGACAGCTGGCCTGTCAGTCACCGGAAACCACAGTCTTTCCCTCGGACAGATTCGGTCCAGACACCTGTGGGGATCTGCCTCCCCCACGGGACCTGTACCTATCTCCCTTCTATCATAACCCGGGTGTGAGACGTGCTATGGGCAGTTGGGGAAAGCAACTTTTCAATAATTTATCTCATCTCGTGGCCGGGAGATCGCCCGCCAACGCGAGTTTTTGGGACAAAAGTCCTTTATTTGGTATCTAATCAAAAATTATTATATCCACGTTACACTATGAGGGTCTCATGCACCCCTCTCACAAATATTCAAGCACTAAAACACATTATTCACACATTGAAAATATTTACATGGTCCGCAGCACTAGGGCCAGTGCTGTGGTGATGACCCCGGTCCAGGGTCATCAGAATCACCTTGGTCAATAGACCAAAAAGCTCAATATCGAGAGCTACGTACCTCCGAGGGTCTGTCAACCATAGTTAATCCGGCTTTTCCTTTGCTCAAGTTCCCTAACAAGACTAGGGCACGTCTTACTGAAGCTGGAGTGAGAGACGTCCAGCTTCAGGCGGAACTTAGCATTCACAGCAGTGCAGTTGCTGCACTTCGGTGTGGCTGCACACTGGTGTTGCTGGTGCCCAACTTCACCGCAATTGCCACACCTTGCTTCTGACTCGGGGCAGTTGCCTCGGAAATGGCAGAAGCCATTTCACCGAAAGCACCTTACTTCTAGCAAAAATTCCTTTAAGCGGAGCACTGACCAACCCAAGTTCAGTGTCTTCTGCCTCATTAAGAGTTTGAAGGCTTTGAGCTCCACGTCTGCCACCCAGTGAACCCTGCCTCTTTTGCCCATGATGGGGAAACAGTCTGAAAACCCGTTATCGAGGTCGAGGTTCTGCCCGCGAACCGCTTCCTCGAACTCTTTCCCTGAGAGATCCCCGTCGACCCCATAGACTATCAACCGGGGATGTCTCTTTCGTGGGACCGTGGGAAGTGTGCAATCTTTGGTAAACGGATTGTTACTCAACTCCTGGGCTAGGCGGTCGAGCTCCCCGGGATGGGAACACTCCCCCGCGACCCCACCTTTCCTTATGCTCCTAATGCTCTTGACCCCTAACCGCAGTTTAGTTGGGTTGACTGCGGTCTTCAGGGTCCTCTTTACGTCCTCTGAGGACGTAAGGTATACCAGGAGCACGTGTCTCCTGTCTCCCGACTTTTTCTTTATTTTGCTCCCAGTCGGGGCTGACGAAGGCCCTTTCGCCGTAC
This sequence comes from Macrothele yani, assembly GCA_039090855.1. Lineage (NCBI taxonomy): Eukaryota > Metazoa > Arthropoda > Arachnida > Araneae > Macrothelidae > Macrothele > Macrothele yani. Next base: position 164,014,308 of record CM077010.1, on the reverse strand, counting down.
TAGCCCCTTTCCTAGCCACTTCGGCGTAGGAAGTCACATTGGAGTCGTTCTCGCAGCTCGACTCCTGGCGAACGGACAGCCTGCTTTCAAGAAAAGCTGTCCGATTTGCTTGTTCGAAAGAAGCCCTGCGGACACTCTCTAGGCCCGCCTGCATCTGCTTTCTTCCTGAGGGAATGACCCGAGAGTCCATGATAGCGGACTCTACTTACCCCAGGAGAAATTCTATGCGGCTTATGAAAGACTCTGGTGTAAGCACCGAGGGTGTCCTGGGATGCTGGTTGACCTCCAAAGATGTCTCTGGAGGACCAGCGGACGACCCCTCAGGAGCCCGAAAGGGTTCTGGCTGGGGTGCTGTTTTTCCCTTCCTTGCCATAGGCGGAAGTGGCAAGGAACGTGCTTACTCCTCGAACAGACTGAGTTAGCTCAGCAGATGGAGAGGCTCCCTTCGTGGGTGTAGCGACTTTAGAGCCCTTCGCCGAAGAAAGAATCTTTGAAGATCTCGTCCTGGCGCTAGACTTCTCCCTCAGGTTGGCCTCGGAAGTGGGGCTAGGCCCCTTAGTGCTACCGACAGGGCTTTGGTAGCTTTTCAGCCGCTATCTTCAGGGTCCGGGTTGTCCCGGACAGTTTAGGGGCTGACCCCTTAGGAATCATTTTACCCTTCTGGGTAGTTGACATCACTGTGAGAGAGATTAAAAAAAAACAAAGTTTTCTAAGTACTGAGTGGGCATCCTGGGGTTCTCCCACTCAAGTCAAACCTTAGAATCCGGGCGTCTGACAAAGGATCAAAGAGTCCTTTCGTCAGAGGGACCGATACGACGACGACGTACCCGAATCTGATGCTAGAGTCTCTATGTGGGCTAAACGGACCTTCACCCTGACAAGGGCGTTTTATTTCTAAGTCCGTCACTGCTATGATTATTAGGGAACATAAGGAAGAATTTTTCTTAATAGAAAAATCGGGAGAGTGGGATGAATCCCCCTCTCGCGCTTGAGATCGTCAGTTCTGCTAAGCAGTGCACTATTGTTCAACCAATACACACAATGCGTTCTCCCCGGTTCGGCATCAGAACGACAGGTCATCTTATATATAAAAACAAAACAAAAATGTTTTCTTTTCCGAGGATGCGCCCGCATGCGGAAATGTGAACCTACTATTTATTGTTGTAGCTGGCTCTCGCAATGTCGCTTGCGGCAGTTTCCCGGAAAATGTGGGTGGAATTGAGGCACAATTCTGGAAAGGTGATAGCGCTCACCACCCTGGTTAGAGAGTTTTCGAGGGAAGGTTACACACTTTAACAATATATGAACCAACTTTTGCACATAGCCCTACCCCCCCCCTTTCTCCTACTTTTTGCGAGCGAGTTTTCTGTAGTTACTTCATTCATGAACAGTAAAGCATTTGTTCCCGCAGCAAATGAATCGTGATGGAGTTACTAAACGTCGTACGGCACGTCGTTATTTAAAAAAAAAAAAAAAAAACTTTCTTAAACATATTTGGAAAGCGTAAATAGCTCTTGATGTCAACCTGATAGGTTTTTTATCCCATAATGAATACGCATTCCGTAAAAAATAAATGGGTAACTTTTGAAGTTTTCAATGGATTTCTTCAAAATTTACAAAGAATCTTTATTTTGATGTATTGCGGACACTGTAAAATTAGCACGTTACTATTTTAAAAAAATTGAAGAAAATTTGCTCTATAAAATTTTCTCCCACTACCCTATGCAGCGTAGCAGCTGTTGGTCAATTGCTGAGTTGGACGAGTGTATGATTGACAGATAGGTCGTTTATCTACTCCCGAGTTTCATCCACCTCTCCACCGCGTTTGTGACAAACAATCGGCTTTTGTGACAAAACCACATCGCCCCATTCAATAAAAATGCAATCCATTTTCGCTCGCTCTTAGTCTTCAGAAAAGGTTACTTTTTGATTTTTAGAGCCGGGGCACACTCAATTTAATGACAAAAGTAAGTAGGTTGTTAAACTAATCCACTTTTTTACTATCAGTGGCAATGTTATTCTGCGCGATGGCCAAGTTTAAACACTTTCGTTTTCGGGATGCATTGATTGAGTTACCACTGTTCTGCAGATTGTCACGCCTCTCTTCGCCATTGCTAAGCAGGGGCAGCGGTCTCCTTTGCAATAGTTTGTCCTTTTCCCTCTTCATTCCTCCCGTCGAGAATTGAGCACGGTCGTAGATCACGGCATGGTGCAACTTAAACTACTGACACGTTTACCTCTTTCCTCTGGCCTCTGGATGATTTACCAGCGGGGCAGTCAAGGCCATACCGACAGATCTAAAACGGGACTTTGAGACATCCTTGCGAAACGAGTTTTTCTATTAGTGAATAAAAAAACTCGTACATATAAAATCAAGAAAAGGCTTAACAATAATTTTCTTCTGTACCAGTAACACCCGGAAAATGACTAAACGTACAACTGCAGATGAACTGATGCGCAAAGGGCTAAGCATGCGTGTTTTCATAAGTCATCAAAATTTTGATTTTCAACCTATCAGAAATATTTTCCGTGTATAATTCGTCCCCTAATTTCGACCTAAATATTTCATTAAAAAAGTCAACCTATACACAAGTATATACAGTAATTATTAACTGAACTTAAAATGTGGTTCAAATGCATACGAAAGCAATAGATTGTTCTAGAACATTTTTCAAAGGTATTGGTATGTGACAAAGAAGTTCTGAAATTCTCACGCTCTGGGAAGTGAGATGCCGTTCCCAAGCAAGATAGACATCAGTAATTAAACGAACGACATCCGCCAAGTATTGTCAGCGGAGAGCAGACGCCTAAATGTCTGGAAATCTATACCTTACCTATTGTATGCATGTAGCACTGTGCATTATACTCGATGCTTTTCTGTACTTTGCGGTAAGTCAAGTCTGTCTAAAAGAGGACCGCTAATGGACCAGATCAGACGCGCCGACTATTTAGGGAAGAGCCGAAAAGTACGTAAACCGGAAGGGCGAGGCTAGCGAACGGAGAAAGAGAAGCGCTGGTCATCGTGACGTACTACGTCAGCAGAGAGAGAGGGGGAGAGCGGGATGCCTGAGGGCAAAGAAACGCAAGTGACGGATGCGCGGCGCCGACGAAGCAGGGAAAGGAAGGCGCACGAGATAATTTAGTTAGTTAGTCTGGTTTTGCGAATTGGAGAGGGAGGTTCTCCGGGTGACGTGACTCGAAGTGTTTCGGGTGCGTACGGACGCCAAGCGTTACGGGGTCCGATAGTTCAGTCGGCTACTGGACGGTGATGAAGTATCTTTGCGAAGATAGCGTTTAGTCGTGAAATAAGTCCCTCAGCTAGGGTATCTCACGGGCTTTTCTTAAATATCCAGATAGGGATAATTTACCGAAATAGCGAAGACGAAGTTAGGAACTGAGTTTGATACGACCTTGAAATAGGAATTTTCAACGGAGACACAGGTCTTATCTCATGCGAGAAAGACTCTCTCCCAAGTTCAAGAAAATATCATTGAGATAGAGACGCCAAGTTTACGTTGACGATTTCTGAGGTCTTCACCATTTAGCGGACGTCAGATCGGCATTCAGAAAGCGGCGACTCTACGGACAGACTGACTTTCCAACTTCAGATCTCTTCAGAAAAAACTGATTAAGTTTGATAAAATTCCCCTGTATTATATTATGACATTAGCAATTCTTAATTTGAGTTTCAGCGGTCTCGATCCATCTTGATTCGCAGATAATTACTTACAGAAAAGCGGGGGAGATTTCGTCTGTTCGCCCAAAGAGTCTGGGTAAGTTCTTAAAAACGAACCTTGGTATTTCTATTGAGTGTGAGGGGAGCCTATAGCGTGGACGCCACAGAAGCATAATTTTGAGTGTGTCCACATAATGAGATAAGTACGTTCGCTCTCACAGCTAGAATAGAATTTTCTTTTATTAATATACGAAAGTAATTGCGGAACGGTTTCTTAAAATTCAAAATTTTCTGTAAACACCTCTTTAAAACGGTAATTTGTCCTTAATATAAGAAAGGGATTGCAGAAAGATTTCTTAAAATTCGGAATTTTCCGTTATTAACCGGAAAAAAGATGAACAGGAAGATAAAATTCGGAATTTCTCGTTATTAACCGGAAAAAAGATGAACAGGAGGTAAAAAGATAAAATTCGGAATTTCCCGTTATTAACCGGAAAAAATATGATGATTTTCATTTTTTGACTTTTAAAGATTTTGGGGTTATTCCCACTTGGAGTATATTTCTGTCAATTCACACATGGAAAAATCCACGTCATTCAGCTTTCCCCCTTAGAGTGGAAATCAAAGTTTCCAAGACTTTGCACATCGACCAGATGGTTTTGAAGATGACAATCCGTTTTTTGGTGTAAATATGACAAGGATGGTAAGTCAGATAATATTCGAAAACTTGAAAACTTCATCGTCCTGGAGCGGGAATCGAACTTGCGTCTCCCAAATAGCTCCCGGGAATGATAACCACTACAGCACCCAGAACAACCAAGTCTCAAGTTTGCGATTAATTTGAATATAACCATCACAGTACAATTTCTCCGCGAGAGGGCGTAAATGCAGATGATGTCCAATTCAAAAATACGTTTTATTCCACATATTTGCTCCTAAACATCCGAGGGAAAAAATTATTTTACGTTTCGATTCCATTTATGTCGAAGAGTATTTTAGATATAGTTACTTTTTCAAATTACGCATAGATTTTCCGCTAGGGGGCGTAAAAGTACATCCCATTTTTCCCCGATAACTCTTCTTCTAAAACTCCGATTTAAAAACTTTTGGTTTCAGCGGATGCACCTTGTGATGAAAATTTTTTGCATATAATTTCAAATTTTTGGTAAAGAATACTTTACCCACCAGGGGGCGTAAGTGTTAATTTTTGCTTCTGATGTATTTGCCATAAAATCTGAGCTTCTAAAATATCGATTGAAAACATTCTTTCCTGAACTGATGCCACTCACATCGATAAACATTTTGGAATATTTTCTAATTAAAATATTTAACAGTTTCTCCGCCAGGGGGCGTAGATGTATATATTTTTTTGTCAATATTTCTACTTCTAGGAGTCCGATTTGAAAAATTCCTTCTTTGTTGGATAGTGTTTTCAGTGTGACACGTTTTCCATATAATTTCAAAATTTTCAAGTAATTCATAGATTTTCCGCTAGGGGGCGTAAAGGTAAATTGTTTTCCCCCCTATATCTCTGCTTCTAAATCTCCGATTTGAAAAATTCTTTCTGCACCGGATACAACTCCTGATGGGAAATCGTTTGCACATAATTTCTAATTTTTGTAAAAAATAGTTTGGCCGCCAGGGGGCGTAAACCTTAATTTTCGCTTCTGATGTATTTGCAGAAAAATATGAGCTTTTAAATTTTCGATTGAAAAAAAACGTCGTTTGTAGACCGATGGTACTCATGTCGACAAACCTTTTAGAAACATTTTCTTCTTAAAATAATGCATGGTTTCTCCGCCAGGGGCGTAGATGTATATCTTATTTTTGTCAAGATCTCTACTTCTAGGAGTCCGATTTGAAAACTTCCTTCTTTGTTGGATAGTGTTTCCAGTGTGACATGTTATTCATATAATTTCAAAATTTTCAAGTAGTTCGTAGACTTTCCGCTAGGGAGCGTAAAGGTAAATTGCTTTCCCCCTACATCTCTGCTTCTAAACCTCCTATTTGAAAAATTATTTCTGCACCGGATACAGCTCCTGATGGGAAATCCTTTGCACATGATTTATAGTTTTTGCAAAAATTGTTTGGCCACCAGGTGGCGAAAGTCTTATTTTCCGCTTCTGATGTATTTGCAGCTAAATATGAGCTTCCAAAATCTCGACTGAAAAAAAAGACGTTTGTTGACCGATACTACTCATGTCGACAAACGTTTTAGGAACATTTTCTTCTTGAAATAATGCATGGTTTCTACTCCATGGGGCGAAGATGTATATCTTATTTTTGTCAATATCTCTACTTCTAGGAGACCGATTTTGAAAATTCCTTCTTTGTCTGATGGTGTTTCCAATGCGAATTTTTTTCCCTATAAATTCAAAATTTTCAAGTAAATCATAGACTTTCCGCTAGGGAGCACAAAGGTAAATTGCGTTTTCTGCGTTATTTCTGCTTTTAAAACTCCGATTTGAAAAATTCTTCCTGTATCGCATACAATACCTGGTGGAAAATATTTTTCACATAATTTCTAATGTTTGATAAAGAATGGTTTGGCCACCAGGGAGCATAAGTGTTAATTTCTGCTTCTGATGTATTTGTAGCAAAATCTGGGCTCCTCAAAACTCGACTAAATTTTTTTCTTGGACCGATACCGCTCATATGGAAAAACATTTTGGAATACTTTCTTCCTAAAATAATGCATAATTTTCCCACCAGGGGACGTAAAGTCACATCTTATTTTTGTTGATATCTCTGTTTCTAAGAGTCCGATTTGAAAAATTATTTCTATGTTGGAGAGCGTTTCCGGTGTGAAATGTTTCTCATATAAATTCATGTTTTTCTTAGCGCACAAGTCTGCAACCATAGGGCGTAAGCTCACGATTCCGTTTACAGCGATATCTGAGGAATTAAAAACCCGATTGAAAAACCTCTTTATCCGTCAGATACTATTGTTTTCCATACCGGTTCCATTGACTCTGAATAGCTTTGATAAATTTAATTTGCGTCAGTACGGATTCAAAAGACGTGCTTTTTACACCCAGAAATTCAATGTCGTCTTTCTTTTTTTTTTTTTTTTTTTTTTTTTTTGTGTGTAAATATGACAGGGATGGTAATCAGATAATATCCAAAAACTCGAAAATTTCGTCGTCCTGGAGCGGGAATCGAACTAAGAAGAACTCGGAAGAAATAGTAGGTGGAAGAAATTTTCAAGTTTTCAGATATTATCTGATTGCCATTCTTGTCATATTTACACCAAAAAACGGATTGCAATCTTCAAAATTTGTATTATATGCTGTAATCCCATATTTCATTCATGAACCAAATGGTTTTTCCAAGGAAGGTGGACAGCAAACTGCAAACTCAACAATAGAACACTCGTTCAAATTGTCGAAGTGTTATATTGTCATCAACAATTTGAACGCGGTTAATTTGAACGCGGTTCAAATTGTTGAAGTTTTCTATTGTTGAAGTTTTCTACCTTCCTTGAAAAAGCCATACGGTTGATGTGCGAAAGCTTGGAAACTTTGATTTCTATTTTACGCCAAGAAATACAGATCATTAGTATCGTTATACTATTTTGAGTATAATTGGTGTACTGTTCCTATTTATTAATTATTTTTTCCGTTATTTGACGGAAAAGTTTGGATTAGAAATTCCTGAATTTAATTCACGAAAGGAAGCACGGAAAATGGTTTGTAAATTTCAATTATTTTTTTATAATGTGGCATTCTTCTACATGAAAACAGAAAAGCTGCGACCGAAAAAAAAAAAAAAAAAAAAAAAAAAGAAAAAGGAACTTATTGTGCCGAAACGTCGCTTTCTTTATTCCTACATGCTTAGAACGTTTTTTACTTGTTTTAAAGACAGATTTCAAACCTTGATTTTTAAATTTCATAACGCTTTTCTTTAAATGAAAAGGTCACCTTGAAACAATGTACCTTCCGGCGGTCATGAAATCAGCGGAACAACTGACAGGAATCTCAAAGCAACGGAACATCAGGCAGGAATGATAATGCGTGGAAGAATTCCGCTCAGTTTCTTTTTCTTTTTAGGAAGGAGCCACTGAAGGATGTAAAATTTGAGAGATTCGTCGTGTAAGCTTCCTTCTTGAAGTGTTACAGGAAGGTCAAATATCATACGCTTTCATCGAACAAGAGACCTCTTCCGCTTTTGAGACGTGACGGAATGTCAATTACCAGTATCTATAATGCTTTTCGTAGCTTAGAAAAGTAGTTGATGAGGGCAACACAACTTTACACTTTGTTCGTCACACTAGAAAGAAATCGTAATGCTTGATCCGGTGACATTCACTGACAACTTAACTCACGATATGTCTCCACGGAGCGTGACGATTTCTTAGGTTTTCTGATGTAAACTGTAGCGCGAGTAAAGATGTCGCAGCTATTAATAAAGTGGATACAGGCGTATCCATCAGGGAGGGGAGGGGGGTCCTATATATAATTGAGCGAAGTGAGGCCGTAGGCCGAGCAGAGCTCTCTTTACGAGACTCGATACAATTAGCTGTTCGGGCATAGGTACAAGATGACATATCCGATCGCCATGATTTTTGCATGCCATTGGACATCACCCATGGTCAGGTTTTGACACCTTCCGATTCCCGTAATTCTGTGTCATTGAGGAATAATCGTCCAAAAATTTGCATTTTTAGGGGGTGTTCCGAGTTTTGAGAAGGGGTCGTTTGTTACCCATCTCCTCCAAAGATCTTCAACCGATCACAGTGACATTTGTCACAGAGAAAGGGATGGACAAGGTGAGTGACCTGGGGTGGGTATCATGGTGATTAATAGGGTCGTATTAAAATAATGACCATTAAAAACTGACCAATTTTAATAATAACTGAAAAAATCAGCTCTCTATACGAGACTCGGGACAATCAGTTGTTCGGGCATAGCTACGACATGACATATCCTATCACCGTGATTTTTAGCATGCGATTGGACATCGTCCATGGTCAGGTTTTAACGCCTTTCGATTCCCGAAATTCCGTGTCATTGAGGAATTTCAATTAAAACTAAATGGTCTTTTACTTGAACCATTTCACAAAAGTCGGCTCACTAACATTATATTTAAAAAAAATCGTTTGAATTGAGAAACGAAGAAATGGAAAGACTGCATCTTTTAGCTCAACACTTGCTTCATCTATAACAATAGAAGGAAATTTGTGTATGTGTGTGTGTCTGTCTGTCTTTCGCGATACAGAATGTAAAACGTGGTTCCCGATCCGAGTGTGTCTTTCCGCTTTGTTTACACGCAACCTGATCACAACCATCGTGAAGGCGTGAAGGAATGTAGTTCATGATAAATTTTAGGCATTTCATTTTTAGAATATTTCGTACTTTTGTTCTGGAAGTCATAAATTTTACGCGTTGGTTTCTTAGAATTTGTTATAACAGACGCTTTAATGAGCTATTTGCAATACCTACGATCAAAATTTGCCAACTGTACCCGAGTTATCGGTTACAGTTGGCGGCTTGTCCTAGTATATATGTATTTAAAAAAAAGGTTTTCCTTAGTGATGAGTGATGGTTTTTTTTTTTTTTGACTTTTTAAAATTTTGGGCTTAAAAAAAATACGCCAAGTGGTAGGTAACACTTGGCGTATTTTTTCCTGGAGGATCTCATCGATGAACCGAATCCATGGACCCCACCTTAAGAAATTTCTGGTCACGCCATTGGGTGAACGTCAAGTAATTTTGCTCTCTACACTTCCAATGAAAAATGATTTCAACCCTGTTTCCTGAGCGTAGAAAGATTTCCCACACATCAAAACTGGCCCACTGATAAAAAAAACACCCTAACTTAGATTGTACAATCGGTGTTTTTTGCAAAAAAAAATTCCTGAACTATAGGGTGATTGTAAACTCCTTCAACAAAACAAGAGGGGTGAAAGTACACATCAAGACGAACAATATTTGCAATGGAACTTATTGTACTAATAGTGCCAGAAAAGAGTAAAGTTACATATCCACGTTGTACCTTCAACAGTGAAAACAAAGAGAGATGTCTAATTTATGAGTTGCACAAGTCCAATCGCATCAGAGAAAGACTCAAAGGAGCTGCTCGAACTGGCGTCTAAGGCCGTCGTTGTATACCCCACACCGGCGAATGAAGGACTGTCGCACTCTCTCGTACTCTCCCAGTGTGGTGTTGATCTTGTCCGCAGCAACAGCGATTCGCGCGACGAGATCGTCCAGGGAGTCCACAGGTGACACGTACACCAATGTTTTCACGTACCCCCAGAAAAAGTCCAGTGGATTAAGTTCTAGGGAGCGTGGAGGCAAAGCCACACGTCCACCGCGTCAAACCCACTGCCCGGGATATGTCACATTTAGGAAGTATCGGATATCGGTGGCAAAGTGTGCTGGGGCCCCATCATGCATAAACCACATGTCTCTCCGTGTGTTGAGCGTAACATCCTGTAACAGACCGGGAAGCACTTGCTCCAGGAACACACGGTATACACTGCGCCGGTCAGACGTTTTAGCAGGAGGTAAGGTCCCACCAAACAATCAGCAAGGATGCCTGCCCAGATGTTGACGTCAAATCTCTGCTGGTGTCTACGAGGATCCGTGACGTGTGGATTTCTTGTCCGTGACGTGTGGATTTCTTGTCCGTGACGTGTGGATTTCTTGTCCGTGACGTGTGGATTTCTTGTCCGTGACGTGTGGATTTTCGTCGATCAGACATTCTAGCAAGAGGTAAGGTCCCACCAGACAATCAGCAAGGATGCCTGTCCAGATGTTGACGACAAATCTCTGCTGGTGTTTACGAGGATCCGTGACGTGTGGATTTCTTGTCCGTGACGTGTGGATTTCTTGTCCGTGACGTGTGGATTTCTTGTCCGTGACGTGTGGATTTCTTGTCCGTGACGTGTGGATTTCTTGTCCGTGACGTGTGGATTTTCGTCGATCAGACATTCTAGCAAGAGGTAAGGTCCCACCAGACAATCAGCAAGGATGCCTGTCCAGATGTTGACGACAAATCTCTGCTGGTGTTTACGAGGATCCGTGACGTGTGGATTTTCTTGATCCCAAGTGTGCAGGTTGTGACTGTTGAAAATGCCAGATGCATATCCGCCAATTCCACCTATGTGTAGTCCTCCATGCCCTTCACGAATACGTCAATCCTCATGTGATGTTCTCATGGTAATATCGCTGAACGTGTTCGGCTACGTTTTTAAATGTTTGCTCCTCATCGTCTACGCACGTGTTCAGCGCACCTGATTGGCATCCAGTGCTTCTCATGCACTGATTGGAACTCCGTGTGCCTGCTGGGCGTTCTTCGAACGTGCTCTTTTCTGGCACTAGGAGTGGAATGCGGCCCTAGGTTCCATTGCAAATATTGTTCGTCTTGATGTGTACTATCACCCCTCTTGTTTTGTTCAAGGAGTTTACAATCGACCTGTATATTAAAAATAAATTATTTTACTTCGATGTAGTGCTAAGGAACAGTGGCGCCACCTGAAAGCAAGTATCATAATTACATCGAAGTAAATTTAATGATTTTTAATATGGTTGAGGAAAATGTTTTGAAAAACAACCCCATCGATTGTTAATGTATGTTAGGGTGTTTTTTTTTTTTTTTTTTTTTCTTATCAGTGGGCCAATTTTGATGTGTGGGAAATCTTTATTCGCTGAGGAAATAGGGTCCATTTTTTACGCTTTGCAAACGTAGTCTGAAGAAGCGTATATGACCCAGCTTCGTCCGTCCGACCGTCCTCACGATAACTCGCGTAAAAATGGTTCGATTTGGATGAAATTTTAGTATGTGGTTGGGAACCACGTGGGGACGAACCCTGTTGAAAATAAACGAAATGGAGTCAAAGGTCAGGACATAGGAGCGGGATCCATTTCTTTGCACTTATGCGTCATAACTTACATAAAAATGCTTCTATTGTGACAAAACTTTAGTATGTTGTTCCGGAGGTATACTGAACCAATTCTGTTTGATATCATCGAAATGGTGTCAAAGGTTAGGGCACAGGAGCGAGATTTATTCCACAGCCATTATCCTCATAAGTTGAGTACTGATTTCTGGTATGTTGGAAAACGTATCCTAACCAATGCATTGCATGATTTTACTAACTTGCTTTTTTCTTTGAAAGTACAGGAAACAAAATCGCTAGACGTCCAACTTAAAGATGACGGAAATGAAAAATGGCGTGCCCAATGTTCTTTCTCCCAGTTGAGGAGTTCGGTTCCGTGATGTGGCGTTTCCAATGGGACTCTTGTGGGTCGGTGGCTCCCTAACTAATTATGGTTAATGATCGCTGATGGTCTTGATGGAGACGTTTCGGGCACCTCCCTCATTGAAGTCGGGGGTGATTTGTTCCACTGTCGCTCTCCGGTTGATCACCTTTCTCCGCCACATTCATCGACCACCTTTCTCCGCCAATAGCGCTGTCTACGATGAGATGTTATTTCAGAAATGGTGTATTCTCAATATACTCTTGACACTCTCGAACGGGAGTATTGCAATTTTGGGGATATTGCACCTCCGTGGCACAGTGATCCATGCGTCAGGCACAAACTATCAAACTCTGTTAACTCACGACATTTATCCAGACCGATATGGAATGACCGTCTACATGAATGCAGTAATGCCCTCCTACCTATATAATATACCTGCCAAGCGGTGGGTTCGTCCACTAGCGGGAGGGGTGACAGCGTCGCATGGCCCAGGAACCAGGTGTCCCATGATTTCTGGCCTCGCAGTGTACACTACTCTAAAAGTCAGAACACAGATTTCTTCCTAATTTTTAGATACTTAAGATGAAAGTGAATTTAAGAAAAAGTAACTTCAGCTTTTATTTCAAAGACTGCATTTCTTTTTCCACATAACCAGCTCTTGAGGAGCCAATACTTCAATACATCTCTTTCAACATGTCGATAGTTTTCAAAGCCCATTCTTAAGAAATTCTGGATTTTGTTTCTGAAACCACTATCGTGTAATGACTTCATTTCTTTGTCAAATGTGAAGTAATGGTTATTCAAGTATTCCTTTATTGTGGGAAACAAGTGGAAATCACAACGGAGGAGGGGGGGAGAAGGGGTGTGGCAGCCCAGTAGACCCGGGGCGCTCATTGGCGGCAACTGTGGAAGCACTGGTGTGAGACCTAGAATTGTCGTGTTGGGAGAAGTATTTGACCACTCTATCCTGTTTTCCTTCGGATGGAAGTTTTCAGTTTCTTCAGAGTTTCAATGCAACGTCCAGAATTCATTGTGACCCCTTTCTCTAGAAAGTTCTTCACTGTTGATGAAACTGGTCCGATATAGTCACAACCCTGCCCCCACTTCAGTTTTTCACTCAAAATTTGTTCTTCCCACGACTTCACCTTCATACAGTCTTGCCCATAGTCTCACAGTACTTACATCAACACAATGATCCCCATAATCTTCTTTCAATCTTCTGTGAATGTCAATAGGAGAAACTTTTTCTGCAATCGTCTGGACCCCGCATTTGAAAAGCCCTCCATTTGACTCACACGGTATAGATATTGTGATGAAGAACCCCTCTCTTATAGATGTCCACCTTAAAGCTCTATGACAGTCGCAAGACCAAATCAATGGGTGTCACATGAGAATAATGAAAAACAAGTCTGGATAAATAAAATAACAAAAAAGTGACACAGAATTTTCGGTTGTAATGAGCACGTCTCTTGAATCCTTTCCGACAAGAGTAAAATTTTCCAAAGTTATTCAAAGTCAATGGAACCGGTTAGGAAAACAACCAACCGGATTCTACAATCGATAAAACATCGAGAAATAGAAACAGCTACTTACTTCCACCAGTGATAAAAAAGTCTGTTACGAAAATTAGCAAATGGCGCACAAAAAGTTTCTCATAGCAGAAGAAAGGTATGAGAGACAAAAAGATTTTCAAATCGAACAGTTAAAAGAAATGTAGAAGGAAATATGATATCATTCTTCGCCTTCTAGCGGAAGAAAGTTTTAAAAGTTGAAAATATGAAAAAAAAATTTTTTATATGAAATATGAAATTTTTTTTTAAAGTTGAAAATATGAGAAAAGTGTTTTTTCGTAGCAAAAACTGTGCTAAGAAAAAAAGAACTTTTAAAATGCGTCTCCCGGAAGCAGAGGTTGCGAGAAAAAGGTTTCGATCTTTACGCACTCTAATGGGAAAACTGTGCATTATTTAAAACGGATAATGCTCCCCATCTTTATTGCAGCGAATGGCATACAGTAAAAAAAGAAATTTTTCTTTTTGATTGGAGGTTTAACGACCACCGTGAGCAACTCAATGGGCTATAAGCAGTCGCCCGTCCCTAATTTAGGGCTACTGGTTCCAGGGAAGGGAGACAGCCAGCGCCGTAAAACAATCACAACATCCATGCCTCACCGGGATTCGAACCCGGACCCATCTCGGACAAATGATCAGAAGCCTTTGCTTGACCACTGCGCCACCGGGGCGGCAAAGAAATTTCTGAGCAGGGTTTATTGAAACGCAGACACAGCTGCAAACAGAAGTACAAACGCCACACTTAGCGACAGAACTGTGAACTATATAAAACTCCTCAAATACAAGCCTAAAGTGTTGCTCAAGGTAAATGGTATCCGGTGTTGAAAGAAATTTGTAAATCGCACGTTTAGAAGCAAATATATTGAGGAAAACGGATTAAGCATTTGCGCCCCCTAGCGGCGAAATTGGGCATTATTCTAGAAAGAAAATATACACAAAGAGTTTTCATCATTAGTAGTGTCCGACCGAAAAATATTTTTTTTAATTGGGTTTTTAGTCCGGCAGATATTTTTATAAACGGGAACGTGAACTCACACACTCTAGTGGCACAGTTGTGCGTTAAGAAAAATTTGAAATGAAATGAAGAACATTTCACACCGGAAACGCTTTCGAACAAAGAAAGAATTTTTCAAATTGGACTCTAAGAAGCCGAGACATCGACAAAAATAAAATATAATCTGCCCAACCTGGCTATAAAACTATACATTATTTTAAGCAAGTGGTATTCACAAAAGGTTTTCCGAGGTGAGCTGTATCCGTAAAAGAAATAATTTTTTCAATCGAGTCTTCAGAAGCTCAGATTTTACTGCAAATAAGTACCATCAGAAGCAGAAATAAACATTTACGTCCTCTAGTGGACAAACTATTGTTTACAAAAAATTAGAAATTATATACAAAACATTTCCCATTAGGAGCTGTAGCTCATGCAGGAAGAATTTTTCAAATCGGATTTTTAGAAGCAGAGATATCAGGGGAAACGCGATTTACCTTTACGCCTCCTAGCGAAAAATGTATGCATTACTTGAAAAAGAGACTATGCCTAAAATAAAAATCGAAATAAATAGCATCGAAAGAAAAAATAATTTTTTTCAATCGTATATTTAGGAGCAAATACATGGAACAAAATATATTTTGAATTCGATATGATCTGCATTTACGCCCTCAAGCGACGAAGTTGTGGAAAGGGGAGGAGGCGGAATGCAAGGATAATCATTCTCACATTTCATGCTTCGCAATGCAAACTGTTAGTCCGATTTGAGGAAAAATTTTCAAATCGGACTAATAGTTGCAGAGATATGGTGTCCACATGCGGACGGCCAAAGTGAGCACGATCTTTTTTTTTTACGAAAAATCTGCTAAAAATAAAAATAAAACAAATTAAGAACAAATTTATTAAATCTACGCGGAACCCCTCCTGCACCTTAACCCCCTCAGCCGGAACATCGGGAAACTGCACGGCATATGTTCCCTTAAACTCTAATAATTTTTCACCATTTTTTACACCTCTAATTCTTTCCTATCTGGGTGCCTACCCTGCTCTACAGGTCATTTTAACAGAGGCCTACGTCGACACGGTAATTTCTCCAGCTGTAATGCCTCATAATGAGGACTCTTACGATAGATTAAATCCGTTAAGGCACATGAATCTAGGCAATCTGGGTATCCCTCTCAACATGGTGACCCGATGCTTTGCTTAATTTGCCTACAAACTTGTAGGCTTCAGCTGGCCCTGTTAACTACTCTCTTTCCCAAATCTTCGTAAGTTCTACAGTTAGCGAAAAGCATGTACAGTATTCCATTTTAGCACGTCTTTTGCAAAAAACGATCGTGCTTATGTTTTCAATTTGTCCGTCCGCTCGACTGTGGACACCAAATCTCTGCAACTATTAGTCACGATAGTTGATTTGAAAAGTTCTTTTGCCTTGGGAAGCTTGAAATGTGAGAATGATGATCTTTGCATTCCGGTTTTTACGGTGCAAAATTTCGCCACTAAAGGGCGTTAATGCAGATCATATCGACTTTTTTTTTTTTTTTTTGATTGGAGGTTTAACGACCACCGGTGAGCAACTCAATGGGCTATAAGCACTCGCCCGTCCCTAATTTAGGGTCACTGGATCCAGGGAAGGGAGAGAACCAGTGCCGTAAGACAAACACAACACCCATGCCTCACCGGGATTCGAACCCGGACCCCGTTCGGACGAATGATCAGAGGCCATCACTTAGACCACTGCGCCACCGGGGCGGCTCATATCGACTTCAAAATACATTTTATTCCGTACATTTCCTTCTAAATAACAAATTGAAATGTTTTTTATATTTCGATGCCATTTAAATCGCAGATTATTTTAGGTGCAGTCAGTTTTTCAAGTTACGCATAGATTTTCTGCTGTGGGGCGTAAAGGTAAATTGCATTTCCCCCGATATCTCTGCTTCTACAACACCGATTTGAAAAATCCCTCCTGCATCGGATACAGCTCCTGATGGGAAATGTTTTGCATGTCATTTTTAAATTTTGATAAATGGTTTGGCCACCAAGGGGCATAAGTGTTCGTTTTTTCTCCTGTTGTATTTGCAGCAAAATCTAAGCTTCTGAAAACTCAATTGAAAGAATTAATTCGTGGACTGATAATGCTAACCTCGGAAAACCTTTTCGGAATACTTACTTTTTAAAATAATGAATGGTTTTCCCGCTAAGGGCATACTAATATACATCTTATCGTCGTCTGTATGTCTGCTTCTAAGAGTTCGATTTGAAAATGCGAAATCTTTTTGACACAATTTCAAATTTTCTTAACGCAACTAGAGGGCGTAAATTAACGTGCCCGTTTACAGTAATACTGAGTGATTAAAACCACGATTGAAAAATTATTGTTCGGTCAGATGACTATGAAAACCCCTTGTGTGTGATTTCTTCCCAGAATAACGTAAAATTTTGCCTCAAGGAGGCGCCATGTTTAATTTGTTTTTCGCAATACATCTACTTCTAAATGTGCGATTGAAAAAGTTCTTTCAACACCGTATAGCATTTGCCTGGTGAAACACTTAAAATTTGTATTTGAGGAGTTCTTTAGTTCACAGTTCAGTTGCTAGGTGGTGCATGTGTACTTCTGTTTACAGCTGTATCTCCGCTTCTAAAAACCCTGTTGAGAAATTTCTTTTTTCTTTACTGTATGCCGCCCGCTACAATAAAAATGGGGAAGATTATCCTCTTTAAATAATGCAAAGATTTCCCGCTGGGAGGCCTAATGGTCAAAACCTTTTTCTGGCTACCTCTACTTCCGGGAAACAGCGCAATTTGAGAACTGTTCGCGTGCTGCTGTGGTTAAAGTGTATCGTGATTGGAGAAATGACACCATTGCGAATGAGCGACATGGAAACTGCGGAGAACCTCGTGTCATTGATGTGAGAAGTGAACGTCGGTTTCGAAGGTGCGTGAGGGTCGATCGACATGCTAAAGTGGTGCAACTCACTGGCCGAATGAACCAGGGGGCTACCTGAAGTGTGTGTAAAACGACAGTCCAACGAACCCTGCTGCGTATGGGGCTCCGATGCAGACGGATGTTCAGCGCACCTATGCCAACGAAGGGGCATAGGCAGAAAAGGCTTACATTTGCACAGGAGTATCGGAATCGGATCCACTGATTGGCAAAGGATAGCTTTTTCTGTTGAGTCACGTTTTCTGCTTCATCGAACGGATGGATGTTGGCGTATAAGGCGAGAAACATCGGATAACGGACACTCTTCAACCATTGCAGGAAGATCACAAGCTGGTGGGAGCAACGGTATGACCTGGGGAATGTGTTCTTGACATTCGCTGGGTTCACTCATACCTGTGGAAGGCACTGTGGACCGAATTCGTTATGAATCCATCCTTGCAGACCACGGACCCCCATACATGCTGATTGTCTTACCAAGGGCAGATGGGATCTTCCAGAACGACAATGCGACGTGTCACCCAGCTAGAAATATCCGAGTGGTTGGAAGAGCAGGATGAAGACTTCAAAGTACTTCCCTGGCCCCCTAATTCACCAGACTTAAACCCAATTGAGCATCTGCGGGACCACCTCGATCGTGTTGTTCGCTCTATGGATCCTCCAGAACGCACCCTCCAGCAGCTGTCAGATGCACTGTAGTCAGCATGGCTCCAAATACCTGTGAATACCTTCCAGCACCTTATTGCGTCACTCCCAGCCCGTCTCGCTGCTGTCAACCCTGCACACGAAGGTTACTCTGGATATTAGCTGGTGGTCACAATAATGTGACTCGACCGTGTGTATATACTGTATATACAGAAATAATGCAAAACCCGAAGCAAGAAAAATATTTTTAAAAATAAGCAAGGAAAATAAAGCAAATTAAAGCCGATAACAAACCAAAGTAAAACAAACAAACAAAGAAAAAAATACGTCCGAAGCAAACAAGCGCCGGAGCAAGCGAAAAAACAAAAACAAAACAATTAAGAAGAAAACCAAAAGAACATAAGAATGTAGATGAATGACTGATTCTCTAATGGCTTCGTCAGGGGCAAGCATGAAGAAAATCACTCACGTATCTACAATCTATATACTGTATATATGTACACTGCTGTCCACCCAAAATGCAACACCAAGAAGGACACGAGATAACAAAGCCAGATTTACTGGACACATAACAACAGATACAAAGATGAAACGATTGAGCTTACAGGCCCGTGCGACTTGCGAACACGCAGACATCAATAGTTCGTATGGCCCCCATGGCTGGCAATAACGGCCGCTACACGCCGCGGCATCAAACGAAAGAGGCTTTGTATGTGGGCTTGGGGTATGTCAGTCCAGGCTGCTTCCACACATTGCTACAGTTCATCAGGCATAGCCGCGGGTGGTGCTTGCCTGGCCACTCGGTTGTCGATCAGCGACCAGACGTATTGGATGGGCGACATATCGGTAGAACAGGCTGGCCACGGCAGCAGGGGCACCTAGTGGGCCGTGAAGAATTGTTGCACGATGCATACAACGTGCGGGCTCGCATTGTCCTGTTGAAACGTGGCCGCTGACAGGTCCTGCAGGTAAGGGAGGATTACAGGCTCCAAAACGTCGGAGATGTAGCGGTGGCTGTTGAGTGTACCGGTGATGCGTACCAGAGGGGTGCGGGTGTCATATCCAATTGCTCCCCAAACCATAACGCCAGGCAACGGACCGGTATGGCGATGCAAAATGCAGGCGTCACACAGTCTCTCGCCGCGGTGACGCCACACGCAGATCCGACCATCGTGGTGTTGCAGGAAGAAGCGGAATTCGTCGGAGAATACAATGTCGTGCCATTCTGTAGTCCAGGTGCTGCGTTCAACGGCCCACTGCCGCCGCACTCGCCGCTTGTGCAACGTCAATGGTAATCGGAGCAATGGGCGCCATGCGACAAGTCCCCGCTCCTGCAGACGATGTCGAACGGTACCTACTGACACAGGTTGTTGCGCAACACACCCTAATTCCTACGCTAACGTTCGTGATGTGGCGGTGCGAGCCGTCAATGCCCGCCGCACAACATGCCGGTCGGTCCTCTCGTTTGGTGGTGTGCTGCGGCTGCGGCAATCGCTCCCGTCGGTCCGTCCGTCCCTCCTGCACCCACCGAATCCATACTCGCCTCATTGCGGCTGGATGTCATCCCACACGGGCGCCGATGTCTCGGTACGATGAACCGCTGTCGCGATAAGCCACTATTCGTCTTCTGTCGAACTCCGAAACGTGCTGGAATGACTGCCGTATTCTGCGACGAGGCAGTAGGAAGGTTCCCACGAACAGCTACGGCAGCACAACACACTTCCACTACTTACACCCCGCCTTCTGTGCGCCCTTCTTATAGTGCTTCGCGGTGGCGTGCCGGGCGCATATGATTTGCATATGCCCTGCAATGCTACTCGTTTGCATGTCCTCTCGCGGGCGACGTATGCTGGGAATTTCAGGCCAATCGGATGATTCCTTCTTGGTGTTGCATTTTGAGTGGCCAGCAGTGTAGGTATATATATAACCATTAAATTAGTAAGAAACAACTATTGTATTAAATTAGTAATATACAAATATCACATTAAATGAGTGCCACACACACACATGTAGTACTCGATAAAACCAAATTAACGTCATATTCCAATGTTATTTCTACGCAGGATGCACTATTACTTGCTTCAGAGTTCGGGGTTCAGAATTTCGATACCACATGAAATGAACCGAATGTAGCTGGCAGACGTGACTCACAGCCACAGTAATGGTAGAATGGCCTCAAAAGAATATCCAACAATGTGACCGGCATCCTAATCTTATCCGTCCAATTAAAAAAAAGACATCATTTTCCATCTAACTAAAGAAAAAACCCTGGCCCAATTGTTGTTGGCAAAAAACGTAGTTCTTCAGTTGAACGGACTGTAGAACCACGCCTACTTTCCTGAATGTGAATAGAAGCCGTTGAACATTTTGAAAAAGAAATTCGAATTTTAAATGTACCAGAAACTGATGTAAAAGTTTCAATTCCAATTTTAACCTGTTTGCAACCAGTGATTTTTGCGCCTTCTCTTGAGTGCGCCCAGGCCAGCTGATCCGTTCGCCTCGCCCGAGTTACGCCTCTGGGTAACCATGCATTTCTGTGACCGGGATAAACCACAAGATATTGCGCACCTGTCCGCATTTTCCTTTTATGTAAATATGTTACTAATGTAATAGTTCTCTCTCTCTCTCTCTCACTCTCTCTCTCTCTCTCTCTCACTCTCTCTCTTTTTCTCTCTTTTTTTATCTGTTTCTCTCTCTCCGTTTCTCTATCTCTCTTTCTTTCTCTCTTCCTTTCTCTCCCTCTGTTTCTCTAACTCTCTTTCTCTCTTTCTTTAACTGTTTCTCTCTCTCCGTTTCTCTCTTACTTTATCTGTTTCTCTCTCTCCGTTTCTCTATCTCTCTTTCTTTCTCTCCCTCTGTTTCTCTAACTCTCTTTCTCTCTTTCTTTATCTGTTTCTCTCTCTCCGTTTCTCTATCTCTCTTTCTTTCTCTCCCTCTGTTTCTCTAACTCTCTTTCTCTCTTTCTTTATCTGTTTCTCTCTCTCCGTTTCTCTCTTTCTTTATATGTTTCTCTATCTCTCTTTCTTTCCCTCCCTCTGTTTCTCTGACTCTCTTTCTCTCCCTGTCTCTTTCTCTCTTTCTTTATGTTTCTCTCTCTCCGTTTCTCTCTTTCTTTATCTGTTTCTCTCTCTCCGTTTCTCTCTTACTTTATCTGTTTCTCTCTCTCCGTTTCTCTATCTCTCTTTCTTTCTCTCCCTCTGTTTCTCTAACTCTCTTTCTCTCTTTCTTTATCTGTTTCTCTCTCTCCGTTTCTCTATCTCTCTTTCTTTCCCTCCCTCTGTTTCTCTGACTCTCTTTCTCTCCCTCTCTCTTTCTCTCTTTCTTTATCTGTTTCTCTCTCTCTCTCTCTTTCTCTCTCTCTTTTTCTCTCTCTCTTTCCTTTTCTCTTTCTCTCCCTTTTTCTGCCTTTCTCCCTCTTTCTTTATCTTTTTCTCTCTCTCTTTCTCTATATATCTTTCTTCCTCTCTCCCTTTCCTTCTCTCTCTCCCTTTCCTTCTCTCTCTCCCTCTCTCTATCTCTCTTTCTTTCTCTCCCTTTCTCTACCTCTCTCTCTCTCTCTCTTTCTCTATATATCTTTCTTTCTCTCTCCCTTTCCTTCTCTCTCTCCCTCTCTCTATCTCTCTTTCTTTCTCTCCCTTTCTCTACCTCTCTCTCTCTCTCTCTTTTTCTCTATATATCTTTCTTTCTCTCTCTCTCCATTTCTTTCTCTCTCTCCCTCTCTCTATCTCTCTTTCTTTCTCTCTCTCTTTCTCTATATATCTTTCTTTCTCTCTCCCTTTCCTTCTCTCTCTCCCTCTCTCTATCTCTCTTTCTTTCTCTCCCTTTCTCTACCTCTCTCTCTCTCTCTTTTTCTATATATCTTTCTTTCTCTCTCTCCCTCTCTCTAT
Organism: Macrothele yani; assembly: GCA_039090855.1. Taxonomy (NCBI): domain Eukaryota; kingdom Metazoa; phylum Arthropoda; class Arachnida; order Araneae; family Macrothelidae; genus Macrothele; species Macrothele yani. The sequence goes on along the minus strand of CM077010.1, from coordinate 163,992,391 downwards.
CTCTCTTTCTTTCTCTCCCTTTCTCTATCTCTCTCTCTCTCTCTTTTTCTATATATCTTTCTTTCTCTCTCTCCCTCTCTCTATCTCTCTTTCTTTCTCTCTCTCTCTCTCTCTCTCTCTTTCTCTATATATCTTTCTTTCTCTCTCCCTTTCCTTCTCTCTCTCCCTCTCTCTATCTCTCTTTCTTTCTCTCCCTTTCTCTACCTCTCTCTCTCTCTTTCTCTATATATCTTTCTTTCTCTCTCTCTCCATTTCTTTCTCTCTCTCCCTCTCTCTATCTCTCTTTCTTTCTCTCTCTTTCCTTCTCTCTCTATCTCTCTTTCTTTCTCTCCCTTTCTCTACCTCTCTCTCTCCCCTTTCTCTATATATCTTTCTTTCTCTCTCTCCCTTTCTCTATCTCTCTTTCTTTCTCTCCCTTTCTCTATATATCTCTCTCTTTCTCTCCCATTCTCTATATATCTTTCTTTTTCTCTCTCCCTTTCCTTCTCTCTCTCTCTCTCTCTTTCTCTATATATCTTTCCTTCTCTCTCCCTTTCTTTATCTCTCTTTCTTTCTCTCTCTCTCACCCTCTCTCTCTCTCTCTCTCTTTAAAATCAAAATTGACGTCATATCCAACTATGGCTGTTTGTACCCGAGCCCCGGTTGCAGAGAGCCTCGATTGCACCCGGGGTCCATCTTCCCCGCACTAGCTACGCCTCTGACTAAAATAATGTATTGAACACACACTACTTTAGAAGTGTATGTTGCCTATATTAGTCTGGATTTTTAATAATCTTTTAGAAATGCTGACTGATAGAATTAAATTATTCTATAAGTTCTAACTATAGTGTACGAATTGTTTCCAACAGATAATCTTCGTTGCCCCCTCAGAATTCAGCATGCTCTGAATTCTGAGCATGCCCGCAGCTGTGGCTCAAGCACGAACGTTTAAAAAAAAAAAAAAAAAGAAGAAGACGTGCTAGAAAGATGAACACCGAAACAAAATGAAAGCGTAAAATGACAACTGGAATGCAACCTCTACATTCCGCATTACTTTCAGTGGGGGAAATATTTACCGCGTTTAATTGTTTTCAGTGTATCCCCAGGTTATCTGAAACGCAACTATGGTGCAACAGCGAAAATTCTGATGAGCATGTGTCTTTATTACCTTAACACTTATGTCCCTCCTTTCTTTGTTTCCCTGTAAAAACAACAAAAAAATAAAGCACTTAATACGAAACAACTCTTGCGTTCACATGCTTCAGTCGTCGTTGGTAAAGGCAAACACAAGTGCCTATTTTAGTGGTATTTCCACATCGAAATTTTCGGATGAAATTACGAAAATAGCTCATTTCGCGGAAAAGTAGATTTCAAAGTGTCTCCAAAATTCATTTTCGCCGAGAACGAAGCATACCCCCCCCCCTTCCCTATTGGTCATGACCTGCGAATTACGAGCGGATTGTTATTCTTTCATACTGTTTGTTTTGAAACTGAATCGCGGAATCCAATCAATGATGACAGAATATGGCCTTAGAAAGAAAAAGAAAAAAAATTCAGACACAGTTCCGTTGAAATTGCAACACTAGAACAGAAAGCAAGTTCAGTAATTGGTCACGCACTGCAGCAACGGGAAATATCCGTCCATTACAAAATTACTTGAAATCTTACATTGCGTTCAGCTTGGTGCAGCAAAAGGTAAGTCCAAAGTCAAAATGGCTTAAAGTTGTAAAAGAAAAAACAAAGAGTTTTTAGCAGGTCCTTTGAGTCAACATATGTGCTTATGAGATCACAGCGTGTGTGTGGGTGTGGACACTATATTTCTTTGCCTATTAGTCGGACCTGAAAAAAAAAAGTGAAGAAATTCTTTCTGCGTTGCAGAGCACGAATTGCGGAAAGGATGAGCCGTGCGTTTTGATCTTTTTCCGATGCTTACTTTTGCCACCAGGGGGCGTAAATGCAGATGCTATGGAGTTCAAAATTTATTCTTTTAGATATATAACTTCTAAAAATCAGTTTGAAACTATACTTTCTTTCCTGAATACGTTTTAGCATGAAAACTGTTTGAAATAAAGATTCTTTTTCAAAACTAATGTATAAAGTTGAATGTTTGTTCGTTTGTCCGCAATGCAAATCTACAGTTTTCAATTTTTTTTTTTTTTTTTTTTGATTGGAGGTTTAACGACCACCGTGAGCAACTCAATGGGCTATAAGCAGTCGCCCGTCCCTAATTTAGGGTCACTGGTTCCAGGGAAGGGAAGAGAGCCAGTGCCGTAAGACAAACACAACATCCATGCCTCCCCGGGATACGAACCCGGACCCCGTTCGGACGAATGATCAGAGGCCATCGCTTAGACCACTGCGCCACCGGGGCGGCGTTTTCAATTTAGAACCACCAAATTTGGTGTACTATCTCATGGTACTCTAACTTAGACCGTAGACAGTGTGACAGCGCTTCGACTGAGCGCTGCACATTTAGGTCGAAAACCCATTCCCTAGTTTATTTATTTATTTAATTATTATTTTATTTATTTATTTATTTATTCATTTATTTATTTATTTATTCATTTTTATTAATTCATGTATTTTTTTTTAAGAAGGAGTACGTTTTATTTTGCCATATACTTTCGGGTGAATCTTTTCTTTTTTTTTCTCTCCGTCCCCCCTCTCCCAGCACAAGGCGTCACAGGACAAGACCGACACTGTAAGGAGTAAACGCTGGCGACAGCCATCGGCGAGCTGGCTTTGTAGTATGTTTTATTGGGGGCAATAGAAGTGTCCACCGTCTATAGCACCAACAATGCGTGTTGGCCCGACCGTAGACTTGTTGGAACCAGGGCTAACAGTTTAATTGGGGTAAGGATTTATGGCCGGTGGTTGTATCACGCGGCAAATGTAACTTCAGGGGTTCTCAGAATTTCACTGGAACCGGTAGGAAGGAATCTTGACCCCCTAACGAATGGAAGATCAAAATGTTAATTTTCCGACCAGTAAGATCTACACTGGGGAATTTAATTCAGGGAGGCTTGCGTTTGCCAGCTAGTGATTGGATGATGGGATATTTTGAGGTAGTGTGGGTCCTCTTGGGGGTCGTCGAAAATTTTAACAAGGGAAAGAGAAGAACTTCGTCACTTTCATCTTTTCACTTGTTCTTCTAAGTCGAGGTGCTTGACTTGCACTTTTTTTTTTATTACTGGTGACTTGTCACTTGGGGGTTTTTTGGTGGTCCAAAACGTGGACGCCGCCATGATGTATCAGAGATTGGCAGCATGACGAGAACCCGCACCAAATTTGACGGACCGGGGCAGACATCGCAGACCAGTACCCTATGTGGAGGAACAACGATAACAGTGTTTGGCTAACGAGAATTCTCCCGGCTCAGGAGTGGTCAGCAGCGCGATATCTAGGCCAGATTCGGAGGTTAAGGTAGGAAATCCATCCTATTCTTTTTTTTTGGTGTCCCCTCATAAAATCTTTATCGGAGCAGTCCACACATAGAGTAAATAATTGTATGAGCAAATAAGTAATTTAGTACAGGTTCCTGTCAGAGAGTCTTAAATCATTTTTGCTAGTATCATGAGCGTATATTTATTATTATGCCAAATCATAACCAATAAATTGTTTTTGTTGTTAATTTTGTCTCAGTTCCATGAAGAGTGTATCGTTAACTACAATATGTGTGCTCAACCCTAGATTATTTGGCGAATATATATATCTTTTGGAACCGGAACTTAGAAAATCACTTCACTTATTCTTTTTATTTTAAATCTAGACGTTCACAAAAAATATTCGCGGCACACAGCAGACCCTTTGACTCCCAAAGGAAAATCTGCTGTGTGAAACACAACGCCCCGTCAGTGGATTCTGAAGCTGCGTCAGCCCTAAATCAGGGAATCGCAGAATCACAATCCACTCGACACCCCCTTGGCTCCCAATATTACGCCGGGTGAACCCAATTAGGAACCCGAGCGATAATAACAGTTTGAAGGGGTCGCAGCCCTGGGTCAAGGGGCCCCACATACAAAATTTTCGTAAAAAGTTCTATTTTTAGCACGTCTTTTGTAAAAACAGATCGTGCTTATGTTATCGGTTTGTCCGTCCGTCCGTCTGTAGACACGATATCTCTACAACTATTAATCCGATTTGAAAAATTATTTTTGTGTTGGGAAGCTTGACATATGCGAATGATGATCCTTCATTTCGTTTTTTTTTTTACGATGTACAATTTCGCCGCAGATGATATGTTTTCTTTAGCGGATACAGCTCCTGATGGAAAATCTTTTGTATGTAATATCTAATTTTTGGTAAAGAATCCTTTGGCCACCAGGGGGCGTAAGTGTTAATTTTTGCTTCTGATGCATTTGGCATAAAATCTGAGCTTCTAAAATCTCGATTAAAAAAATTCTTTCGTGGACCGATGCCACTTAGTCGATAAACCTTTCCGAATATTTTCTTCTTAAAATATTCTATGGTTTCTCCGCCAGGGGGCGTAGATGTATATCTTATTTTTGTCAATATCTATACTTCAAGGAGTCCGATTTAAAAAATTCCTTCTTTGTTGGATAGTGTTTCCAGTGTGACATGTTTTTCATATAATTTCAAAATTTTCAAGTAATTTACAGACTTTCCCCCAGGGGGCGTATAGATAAATTGCGTTTCCCCTTATATCTCTGCTTCTAAATCTCCGATTTGAAAAATTCTTTCTGCACCGGATACAGCTCCTGATGGGAAATCCTTTCCACATAATTTCTAATTTTTGTAAAAATGGTTTGGCCACCAGGGGGCGTAAGTCTTAATTTCCGCTTCTGATGTATTTGCATCAAAATCTGAGCTCCTAAAATCTCGAATGAAAAAAAAATTGTTTGTGGATCGATACTACTCCCGTTGATAAACCTTTTAGTAATATCTTCTTTGTAAACTAATGCATGCTTTCTATGCCAGGGGCCGTAGATGTATATCTTATTTTTGTCAATATCTCTACTTCTAGGAGTCCGATTTGAAAAAGTCCCTCTTTGTTGAATAGTGTTTCCGATGCGAAATATTTTTCATATAAATTCAAAACTTTCAAGTAAATCATGGGCTTTCTGCTAGGGGCGCAAAGGTAAATTGCGTTTTCTGCGTTATTTCTGCTTCTAAAACTCCGATTTGAAAAATTCTTCCTGTATCGCATATAACACCTGATGGAAAATCTTTTTCATATATTTTTCTAATGTTTAGTAAAGAATGGTTTGGCCACCAGGGTGCATAAGTGTTAATTTCTGCTTATGTATTTGCAGCAAAATCTGAGCTCCTGAAAACTTGAGTGAAAACATTCTTTTGTGGACCTATAGTGCTCAAATCGAAAAACCTTTTGAGAATACGTTTTTCTTAAAGTATTTCATGTTTTTCCCGCCAGGGAGCGTAGATTCATATCTTATTTTTGCCGATATCTCTGTTTCTAAGAGTCCGATTTGAAAAATTCTTTCTGTGTTGGAGAACGTTTCCGGTGCGAAATGTTTCTCATATAAATTCATATTTTTCTTAACGCACAAGCCTGCAACCAGAGGGCGTTAGCTCAAGATTATGTTTACTTCAATATCTGAGGGATTAAAAGCCCGATTGAAGAACTTCTTTCTTCTGTCAGATACTATTGTTTTCCTTACAGGTTCCATTGACTTTGAATAGTCTTAATAAATTTAATTTGCGTCAGAACGGATTCAAAAGACGTGCTTATTACACCCGAAAATTCGGTGTCATCTTTCTTGTTTTATTTTGAATTAGTATACTATGTCATGATACTTTTACTTAGACCGTAGACGATTTTTGGAAGGAGTCGTAGCCTGGGGTTAAGGGGCCCCCATACAAAATTTAAGTAAAAAGTTACATTTTTCACTGTTTTTTATTTTGAATTGGTATACTACTCATGGTACTCTAACTTAGACCGTAGACGGTTTTTGGAAGGTGTCGGACCCTTGGGTCAAGGGGCCTTGAAACAAAATGTTCGTAAAAGTTTCATTTTTTACTTTTTTATTTTGAATTGATATACTATTCCATGGTACTCTAACTTAGACCGGCCGCGATGACGCAGTGGTCTAAGCGGTGGCTCATGACCGTTCATCCAAGTGGGTCTGGGTTCATGTCCCGTGATGCATGGGTGTTGTGCTTGTCTTACGGCACTGGCTCTCTTTCTTTCCTGGAGCCAGTGGCTCTAAATTAGGGAGGGGCGACTGCTTATAGCCCATTGAGGTTTTTTTTATTGGAGGTTTAACGACCACCGTGAAAAACTCAATGGGCTATAAACAGTCGTCCGCCCCTAATTAAGGGTCACTGGTTCCAGGGAAGGGAGAGAACCAGTGCTGTAAGACAAACACAACATCCATGCCTTACCGGGATTCGAATCTGGACCTCTTTCGTACGAATGATCAGAAGTCGTCGCTTAGACCACTGCGCCACCGGGGCGGCCCCATTGAGTTGCTCACGGTGGTCGTTAAACCCTTAACAACATAACTTAGACCGTAGAGGGTTTTTGGAAGGAGTCAAGGGGCCCCCATACAAAATGTTCGATAAAAGTTCTATTTTTTACCTTTTTATTTTGAATTCGAATTTAATACTTTTTGTTGTGATAAGTGCAAAAAAAACTTTTTTTTTTTGTGACACGTGCTTTCTAGTGAAAAAAAGCAACACAATTCAGCATTGGAATTGAAGATAAGTAAACCACAAAAATCAAACGAAAAAATCAATAAAGAAATGAAATACGGTATTAGGTACGGTTCAAGCCGTAAAAAAATCGTTTTCATTTCATTTGTACAAAATTTAGATAGTGAATTATCAACAAATTATCCCGAGAAACGCCGGGAAATTCAGCTAGTACATCATACCTATCCATAAGCTTTTCCCTGAGTTTCAAAATTTAGCCCTCAAAGAAAGTTCATTAGACTTACGTTTAAAAACTGATGCTTCTGGATTTTACTTACTGTTGATGTACCAAACGTCTCAATTTGCAGCGATGTCGGCCTCTCGGCGCAAAGTCTAAGCGCTGGCTTATGACCATCGTGCGAGATGGGTCCAGTTTCGAAACCCGGTGAGGCATGGATGTTGTGCTTGTCTTAAGGCGCTGGTTCTCTCCTCGTTCCTGGAACCAGTGTCTCTAAATTAGGGACGGGCGACTGCTTATAACCCATTGAGTAGCTCCTGGTGGACTTAAGGTGGATCCACATAAAAACTTTGCCTTGTATTTCCAATGGGAAAATTTCTGTAGCCATCATTTTCTTCACAATTAATGCATTCCGGGGGATGAAAATTTGTACATCGATAAAAATAACTTCATATTATGACCTAGTATACTTAAAATTTCCTAAAACTTAACCAGAATTATATTAAAAATCAAATACTTTTCCTTTGGTGGTGTTGAGACCAGGAAATAGATGGCGCCACATCTACACGTGACTTACTAAATGCTATCACGTAGCATTTTTTTTCAATAATTTCATTAATTTTGGACTGCAATCAACACTTGTGTCCATCCATGCGATTGTCCGGAATGTTTAGAATGATTCGAGCCATTTAGATTAAATATTCTAACATTAATTTAGCTGAAAATGCTGCAGACTGAGCTTGCTGGTTTATTTCGGAATTAAAAAACAGCAGCATCTACAATTCTGTTAAATTATTATCAAAACGTTTAATTTAAGTGGCACAAATCATTATAAACATTCCAGACTGTCGCATGGATGCACTCAAATTTTGGATTTCATTCCGAAAATAAATAAAATTATTGAAAAAAATACGTGGTAGCATTTAGTAAGTCACATGTAGATGTGGCGCCATCTATTTTCTGATCGCAACACCCCTAAAGGAAAAGTTATTGATTTTTAATATAAGTATGGATAAGTTTTATAAAATATTAAGTATACTAGACTATAATATGAAGTTATTTTTATCGATGTTCAAATCTTCATCCTTGGGAATGCATTAATTGCGAAGAAAATGGCTACAGAAGTTTGCCAATTGGAAATACAAGGCAGATATTTTTTTTTTTTTTTTTTTTTTTTATTGGAGGTTTAACGACCACCGTGAGCAACTCAATGGGCTATAAGCAGTCGCCCGTCCCTAATTTAGGGTCACTGGTTCCAGGGAAGGGAAAGAACCAGTGCCGTAAGACAAACACAACATCCATGCCTCACCGGGATTCGAACCCGGACCCCATTCGGACGAATGATCAGAGGCCATCGCTTAGACCACTGCGCCACCGGGGCGGCAGCAGATATTTTAGGTGGATCCACCTTAAATCCCCAATAAAAAATAATAATAATAAAAGCTATCTCGGCACATAACTCGAACACACGGCTCACACAAGATCTTTCGTACTTCATACTCATTTATTTTTCGTATGCAGACATTTCCCAGTTCAGTGCTCTCATGATTTCCTTTTCCTTGGCCTTTTTTTTTTTTTTTATTGGAGGTTTAACGACCACCGTGAGCAACTCAATAGGCTATAAGCAATCGCCTGTCCCTAATTTAGGGTCACTGGTTCCAGGGAAGGGAGAGAGCCAGTACCGTAAGACAAACATCCATGCCTCACCGGGATTCGAACCCGGACCACCTTTTGGACGAATGATCAGAGGCCATCGCTTAGACCACTGCTTCCTGGGCCTTTCTCTATCTTCCCTTCTGCCACTTGGGCTGAAAAATTCTCTTAGAAAGCATCTCATCACTTATTCTTTCAACATGGGGAATTTGTCTCCACCTAGCTAAACAACATTTTGCTTCACATCATAGGCGTCGACTAGGGGGGGGAGTCTTGCCCCTTGAATAATTTTTCTAGGGGGGCAGTGCTCATTCAATACTTTTTTGGTCCTGTTTATATAAGTTTTTGTGTGTGTATGTCATTTTTGAAATGCTTGAGTTGAGAATATTTTACAGAGAAAAAATATTTCCCCATGCTATTCAGGATATCGCATGCTCTGCTAATTGCAAAAAATAAATTTCTTTTTCTATACAATTGTATTGTTCTTTATAAGATGGACCAAGCTTCAACTTATGAGGCCAAAGCGATTTAAAAAAAGCAACAAATTATGAATAAAATAAGTAAACTCTTCTTTTTTCCATTTATAGCATTTCGCATTTGAAAACTTGGTTGCCAGTCCCGTATTGTGTTTGACATGTTCTCGTGATATGTGGTAAGACAATTATCAAAAATAAAATTAATAAATACAAATATAGAGGCGTATAATCTCCAGTGCCTTAATTAATCTATTTTTTGCGCTTCTTGTTCTTTGAGTAATCGCGCTAATTTCTTCTCATTTTTTATAAACATTTGGAAATAAAATGTCTAGATATATTTATGAAATCACAAGCAGAACTATATTTTTTAAAATATTAATATTAAAAAAAAGAATTTTTCTGTTTTTTTTTGTTCATATGCCGATGAGCAATTATAATTGCATTTTAAAATACACGCCGAATCGCGTAGTTTATCTTTTTGTCCCTTTTTTTTTTCGTCCAGACAATGGAAGAGACGTGCCCTTCCCACGTCCGTTCTCTTCACGATAATTTGGTGAAGTTGGCGCCCCTGCTTCACATCATTGGCGTAGGAAAGTAAGGGGTTCAGGGGCTCAAGCCTCCCCTCCCCCCCCCCCCATTGGATATCAAGGCACATTTTTCTTTTGAACGCCGAATCACATCATTTCTGTTTCTCTTTTAAAGCCGAATTTTAAATCTTGTTCGTTAAAAATATCAAGATGAATCTGAAAAACCGATGAAAAACTGACTCAAATCACATTTTTTTTCCTACGAGGTCACAGATTTTTCAAATCCCGTTGAATTTAAATCATTGGCGCAATTTTCCACGTGCAAGCAACACACCCTCAGGATTCACTCCCTGTCGCTCACAACCCTGGAAGATGCCTTTTATTAACAACATGACAAGAGGAAGGACCAACCACTGCAATAGAACTCTTATCAAGTTGTGAAGCTGCTGTTTTTTTTGTCCATATCAAGAAATTACTAAAAATTCCACGAACGCTTCCTGTCTCATCAGCCACTCCGCAAAATACGTTTTCTACTCTCAGGCGCCAGAAGATGTATCTTCGAAACACAATATCTAATTCTCGACTTCCTGGACTTTCATTTGCTGAACTTTCATCAAGAAGTAAATACAGGATCCACATTTTGAAGGCAATGGCGGCAAAGCGTAGTTACCTTGTTCAATGATCCTAAGATATGTAAGTAGAATTTTAGTAAAGTACTGGCAAAACTTTACATTTTCAATATTCTGCACTTCATAAAATAATTTTAAAATTGCGTCTTTATAAATAACTCCGAGAAATTGAATACTGAGAGCGAAGTACTCTATTTTACATTAACCACATTTAATAAATACATAGCGCTCCACATTACATAACGGCTTTGTATCAAAACTCTGTAAATCAATATTTTAATTATGTATCAATAAAATTGCTAATTAATTTATATAATTATTTTAAATAATGAATTATTGATAATTAACGTTTAGTTATTCATTTATTATCGTAGATTAGCAATTATTTTTGGTGACTGGGTATGAATAATAAATAACTTTATAAATAACTCCGAGAAATTGAATACTGAGAGCGAAGTACTCTCTTTTACATTAACCACATTTAATAAATGTATAGCGCTCCACATTACATAACGGCTTTGTATCAAAACTTTGTAAATCAATATTTTAATTATGTATCAATAAAATTGCTAATTAATTTATATAATTATTTTAAATAATGAATTATTGATAATTAACGTTTAGTTATTAATTCATTATTGTAGTTTAGCAATTATTTTCGTTGACTGGGTGTGAAACTACTTGACCCCCCCCCCCACACACACACACACAATATTTATTGGATGTTTAACAATATTTTATTGGATGTTTAACGACCACCGTGAACAACTTAGTGGGCTATAAGCAGTCGCTCGTCCTTAATTTAGGGCCACTGGTTCCTGGGAAGGTAGAGAGCCAGTGCCGTAAGACAAACACAACATCCGTGCCTCACCGAGATTCGAACCCGGACCCCTTCCAGACGAATGATCAGAAGCCATGGCTTAGCCCACTGCGCCACTGGAGCGGCCCAATAATTTTTGAATTGCTTCGCATTACATATCTACAACCCATCTTTGTTCTGAAAAGGAAATGTAAATATGTATGATAGAAGATTGCGGTTGCATTAACTTTCACGGACTGTGAGGCTACCTTGGCGTTGGATCCGTGCACTATACGATAATGTGGGCCAAAATTGTTTTTTTTAATTTGCGTTTTGCCTAGTGCGGAACAGTTGCCATCTGCGTCAACAAAAATAACAAAAGAAAATGTTTTGAAATCAACTAATATCTTACGTCTCCGCACGACACACTAATTTCGCGTTCTTCCGAACGTATTGGGCCGTAGGCAAAAGCGGATGGAATATTTTTGTAATTGAAATCGAGTTACCCCTAGTGCGGAAAAGTGTCCTTTAGTGTTTAAAATAACAGTGAAAATAAAACTTTTGCAGTTGATCAATATGCTATGTCTTCGCACTGCACACGAACTTCACCATTTTCTTCCCACATTTGGCCCATAGGCCTAGGCTAGGTGAAGGCATCCTGGCATCGGATAATCCGTAGGAAATTGCACTGTGATGAGTGCACCATGCGTGTGAACGTGCAGTACAGTCAGTTTGCTTTGCAATGTGTAGCGTGTAGCTCTTCGCTTGCTTCCAATGTCAGACATGGAAACAACCCAGAACTCACCACAAGGAGGTGACTACACTTCGATTTTCGCCCACCCTTCCTCCAGCTCAGAATTATATTTCTACGTGGTATATCTTGTTCGGTAATCCGCTTTACTAAAAAAATGTGGTATTAATTGCCGTGATGCAATTGTTGCTCTTATGAACGAATCTCTAGCTTCAAATCCACACACTCAGGCAGCTGCTTCGGTCACCAGTTTCACGCAACGTTCAACAGCTTGCCTATGGCAGGGAAACTTGGTTATTTCTTCGCCAGCTGCGGCAGAAATTGCAATTAGTCGATCCAGATCTTCGTCTGAGACGTGTTTCTTTCACGGGTGTCTCGGTAAGATACGTTTTAGTCCAATCGATCATCTCATAATATTCATTAGCATCCAAACTTAATTGTGGCACTTCGAATTCTCTTATGACATCATCCATTTGTTGTTGTGTTGCTTTCTTTATTCTTCTCCATCCAAGATCTCTAACGTGGGTGCGTTCGTTCGCAATCATACTTAGCAATATATTCTCTGGGTGACTGAGGAACGCGTTTTTCTTGATCACTTCATCAATGATTATTTTGCACTTCAAATCCATGCAGCGTGATAAATTGGTCAGTTTCCTAAAGTGTGTGGAAACTGTTCCTACAACTCGTTCAGGAGAGATTGGGGCAGCACTCGATGGCTGTGAAAACGTCCCTAAGGGCAAAGATGCAGCACCAGACTGAACTACAGGCAGAGAAACATTGATCGAAGAAGAATGTAACTGAAGAACATTAGTGAGAGAGGAAAGTGAAGAGGAAGAAGTTTGGGGACGCTTGAGTGTAGTCCTGGCAAGATGGACTTGAAGTAGGTGAACACAGCGGCGTACTAGTGGCAGATGAAGTAACATCCAGAAGCTATGACGACAACAGGTGAGACAGGAAAACGGTGTCAGTAGAAACAAGCGAAGAGGAAATACACTGCCGGACAATTGCTAAGGACGGATGACAATAGCAACGATAGCAACCATAAAATGGAAGGCAAGAAAATGTGGAAATTAGCATAAGTGCGGGATACAGTAAGACGTGTTTGTGCGTATGCAAATTTTGGATTGCCGAACTTGTTCGTGACGTCATAGCGCTGATAAGAGGTATAAAGGATTTGACGCGTATTGACCGTTGTTGTTCAAACGCAAAGTTGAAAAAAAGGGAAAAATCAATTGACGAACTTGCAGGTTTCAGTATGTCTTCCCGACATCACCTAGATGATTTTACGCGTGGCCGTATTATTGGTAAGATTGAAGAAGGGCGAAAAATAACAGATGTTGCCAGGGAGTTCGACGTCAACCACAGTGTTGTTTCAAGGCTTTGGAAATCATTTCAAACAAATGGAGAGTATAGCAAACGTCACGGGGAAGGTCGTGTTCGCAGTACGACACCTGCAGAAGATCGGTACATAGTGCTTTCAACAAAAAGACACCGGCGCAGCACAGCTAGTGAGGTAGCAAATCAGTTTATGGCTGCCACTGGCAAGCGGATCTCGCAAAAAACTGTCGCCAGACGTTTGCATGAAGGAGGACTATACGCCCGCCGTCCTGTTGTGTGCATCCCATTGTCCAGACGTCACCGTACCGCCCGTTTGCAATGGTGCCATCAACATCGCAATTGGACTGATAACGACTGGTCTGCTGTCCTCTTCTCAGATGAGAGTAGATACAGTCTATCGTCTGATTGTCGACGACAACTGATCTGGCGTGATAGTGGTACTGCATATTGTCCAGCAAACATACAGGAAAGGGACCGATATCCGACATGTAGTGTCATGGTATAGGCTGGCATCATGATCAATGGCCGTACGTCCCTCTATGTGCTTCCAACTGGGACTATGACTGGCCAACGATACATTAATGATGTTCTGCTACCTCATGTTCGCATGTTCCGTGGTGCTGTCGGTGTTAGATTCATTTTCATGGACGACAACGCAACATGTCATCGAACAGTCGCTGTCCAGGAGTGTCTTCAGAGCGAGGATATTCAACGCCTCGTATGGCCAGCACGTTCTCCTGATCTGAATCCCATTGAAAGTGTGTGGGATGCTTTGGGGAGGAGTCTTGATGGTCGCCAATGCCCTCCAATAAACAAGGACGCCCTCATCCGTACACTGAAAGAGGAATGGGATAAATTACCCCAACAGCTGCTTGACAATGTTGTGCAAAGCATGACACGACGTGTGGAATCTTGCATCACCCTCCATGGTGGCCATATCCCGTATTGACATCTTACGCCGGAACGCCTGCGGACGGTAATTGCATTTTTTCACGTTTACGTATTCTGCACAAAATGGTCTGTTTGTCCCTTGAACACGTTCCAAAGCCTTCTGGATTTCAGAGCACAATAAATTGTCTTTCTTGTAATGTCCTGGCATTCTGACATTATTTTATTTAACTTGGCATCCAACCACACTTACTTTTTTATGCGCTATATAGCCGTTTATGATCCGTCCTTAGCAATTGTCCAGCAGTGTATATTATTTTTCTGATATCTCTGCTTCTAAAAATCCGATATGAAAGTTCCTTTTTAGCGTCGTGAAGAATACTTTGAGCATAATGACTCTTTTTGTATGGTACAAATTTGTCACTTTGGAGTGTAAAGTCACATACCTGTTTGTTTGTTTTCGTGGTGTAACCGCGACCATCTGCACCTCTATGGGCTATAAATTGTTAGTCGTTCTTAATTTGAGGGTTATTGGTTCCAGGGAGGTGAGAGAGCTACTTCCGTAAGAAGAGCACACCAACAACCATGCATAATCCGGTATTTGTGCCTGGCTCCGATCGCACAAACGGTCAGGAATCAGCTCTTAGGCCAACATTCCACTGTGGAGTCTATTTCTATTACAGTCAGGTTTTTGGAGTCTACTCTCCTATAAACCTGACTGAAAAAAGCTCGTTTTTTTTTTTTTTTTTTTTTTATTGAAGGTTTAACGACCACCGTGAGCAACTCAATGGGCTATAAGCAGTCGCCCGTCCCTAATTTAGGGTCACTGGTTCCAGGGAAGGGAGAGAGCCAGTGCCGTAAGACAAACACAACATCCATGCCTCACCGGGATTCGAACCCGGACCCCGTTCGAACGAATGATCAGAGGCCATCGCTTAGACCACTGCGCCACCGGGACGGCTCGTTTTTTTTTAATCAAATATCGCTTACTAAGGAGCAGGACCGTAGCAAGCTTTTCTTATCTGGGAGGGCGAGACTTGAAATTACACCATTTCGAGTTCAAAATTACGCCCCTTCGAGTTCAAAATTACACATCTTCGAGTTCAAAATTACGCCCCTTCGAGTTCAAAATTACGCCCCTGCGAGTTCCACTCAAATAATACATGGTTCCCGCTTTCTCACACACCTCCGTTATAGAGAAGTATTATGGTCGTTCAAAAATCGCATTTCAGATTTTTGACATAATTTTATCCAAAATGTAAAAAATAAGTAAATAACTAAGAACCACAAGTTGTAAATACCAAGTAAAGCGTGAACGTTATGTGAACGCCGACAACACAACACTCCACAGAAATGCAGAACGAAAAACAAACCAGCGAAGAACGAAGTGAACGTAACAATAGGAAAAGCTTTCGGGGTAGTGCTCGGAAAATTTTTGTTCAAGGTTAAACGCTCAGAGAACCGTTTGCGCAGAGCAGAAAATTAGCTTTTCATCCCAACGACATGTTCAGAAAAGTCATAGAGGTTAGGCATATCAGCATATTGTTTTCTACGCCTCCGTTCACTGTTTTGGAAAATTCCCTTCATGGATATGAGATGTTCTCACCTCATAGTGTATGTTACTCTGTACCCTGGTTACTGCATGAAATACTGTATGAGACTAACAAAAGTCTCTAAAAAGAAAATACTGAGCAGCGTAACCTTCTTTTTTTAGTTAGAATTTTTATTTTTTACATTCCCCAAAGTATGAATTTACGCCCCTCGAATGACCATTCTGGGAGGATAACGGCCCTCACTGCCCTACCGGTAGCTACGGCACTGCTAAGGAGGATATTTCTGCTTAAAATAAAGCACATCTTTCCCACTAGGAGGCGTTAACGTGCATTCTATTTTCCTCCATATCCCTTCTTCTAAAAGTCCTTTTCACGTTGGTGCTATTCATTGCTGGAAATATTTTGAATATACGCTTGAATTTTTCATAATGCGTATTTCGGCAGCTGCATACAGTATACTTCCGCATGAATATCAAATTTTTTATTATTATTATTATTATTTTTGCGCCTTCACTTCTAAAAATCTGATTTAACAAATTTTTTCTGCTATTGTCCTGTGGCGAAGATTGTGAACCGCCCCGATGACGTATTGGTCTAAGCGATGGCTTCTGATCATTCGTTCGAGATGGTTCGAATCCCGGTGAGGCATGGATGTTGTGTTTGTCTTACGGCACTGGCTGTCTTCTTTCCCCGGAACCAGTGGCCTAAAATTAGGGTCGGGCGACTGCTTATAGCCTATTGAGTTGCTCACGGTGGTCGTTAAACCCCCAATAATGTTAATAAAAAAAAAGCTTGCGAACATTATCAATTTTAAATGATGCAGTTTCCCTCCAGGGGGCGTATGTGAGTCAGTAGTTTCTTGCTACCTCTGCTTCTAAAAGTCGGATGTGAACCTTTTCCTTTTGTGTGTGGGTTTAACGACCACCGTGAGCAACTTGAATAAGTACAATACAAGTTTGGAAAAGAGACAATTACCGATTCAGTGAATGAAATACGGGATTGCAGATTGTACAATACAAATTTCGAAGATATGAATCCGTTTATTGGTGTAAATATGACACGGATGTTAAGTAACATTATGTCCAAAAACTTGAAAATTTCATCTTCCTGGAGCGGAAATCGAAACCGCGCATCCCGGATAGCGCCCGAGTATGCTACCGACTACACCACCCTGAACGACCAAGTTTCAAGTTTCCGATTAATTTGAATAACCTCCAGATTCCCTATATATGAATGCCGGTTGCTTCGACTAGCGAATCTATCACAGGATTTGCTAGTCGAAACGAACGGCTTTCATATATAGCGAATCTGGAGGTTTTTTAAAAATCATTCCCGTGATTGCCCGGAGGAGCAGAATATCAATGAATAAAATATCCTGTAAGGGTTATATTTAAATTAATCGGAAACTTGAAACTTGGTCTTTCTGGGTGGTGTAGTGGTTACCATACTCGGGCGCTATCTGGGAGACGCGGGTTCGATTCTCGCCCCAGGACGACGAAATTTTCAAGTTTTCGGATATTATGTGACTTAACATCATGTCACATTTACATCAAAAAACGGATTCACATCTTCCAAATTTGTATTGTACAATGGTGTAATCCCGTATTTCATTCATTGAATAAGTAGTTGCCCGTCTTTAATGAAGGGCCGCTGGTTCCAGGAAAAGGAGAGAACGAGTGCATTAAGATAAACTCAACATCTATGCCTCACGGGGATTCGAACCCGGACCGGACGAGGTGGTGGCTTTTTCTTTTCCATCGTGAAATCTGCAATTTTCTGCCGAGTTGTCATGGTAATCTAGATGTCACCCACCCAAATCGGAGCCATCGTTGCTCAATCTACTTGCTGATCAAGTATTTGTCATTTTCTTGTAGGACTTCCGTCCACAGTGAGTAGAGTTTAGGTCCCAGCCACCTACAGCGAGATCGCCTTTTGGAAACGGAAGGAATGAGAGCAAGTCTAGCGACTTTGAAAGAACAGTTTGTAGTGAGATTAGAGTACAGTAGATAGCGCCACCGTAGAAGCACGATGCTGCACATAGAGGGGTGAGAGAATTTCAGGGCAGGGCATAAGAAAGGATACCCATTTAACCAGTGGGTCCAGCCTGGGGGCCATCACTTAACGTGCTCGTCCGATATTCAGCGATTGTTAGTAATTCACACCATCTCTGAAAGATCAGCCCAGGCTCGAACCTGAGGACTTTGCATTGATAGTCTGAATCGCTAACCACTAAGCCATCCGCGGCTCTACTTACTGCTGTGAAGAAATTTCCCTTTTATAGGCTCCAGGTTCTACATCTCGGTTTCTGAGTGGATTACCCAGGGTACCTTGCGATCCTCTAGGGCTTGCCTTGAGGTGCGTAGCACTTTTTAGTTAACCCACGCGGCTTTCGAATGCGATTTCTAGTTCCGTGCTTTGTGATTATTTGTTGAAAACTCCAGCTGACAGTTTAGTTACGTGTACAGTTTTATATTTTACATTTTTGGCAATAGTATTTTAATAAATTTTTGGCTCCAGAGATCTATTATTCGCAATTCTGCAGAAAAAATCACTAGACATAAAGTACTGTGTAACTCAAATTAAAAAAACAAAAACAAAAAAAAAATTGAAATTTCCAGCCGTAAAAGGAACGATGAGGTTTTGGAAACCTTTTTTTTTTAAAAAAAAAAGCTAGCAAAATCCCAGAAATACGCAGATCTCAACGGGAATATGCTGCTCTTACAGAAGAAACAATTTTTCAAAATTATAAAAAAAATTGTATTTTCAGATTTTGGACCACATTCTTATGGAAATGGAAATAAGATTTCAAGACTGTGAAAAACTTAAATTTGTCTGTCTTACAACTGAATTCGAACAATTTAATTCACGCTTCCCTTCTCATGCTCTTGAAACCTAATTTTCTAAACACCAGCACCTTAAAAATGAACTGAGTCTTGTGTAGGCTGATGAAAAATTACGGAATATATTGTCTCAAGAACGTTTTGGAGTGCTTCATGGAGATAAAGACATTTTTACAGAAGCACATAAATTGGTTCCCTCATTTTAACAATTCCACCTGCAAATGTATCAATGGAAAGAAGTTTTTCTCGCTTAAAAGAATACAAGTTTACTCAAGAAACACTATTTCTCATGATAGACTTGCATCTTTGACAAGAATCTCTATTCAGAAAGACATTATATTGATGCTGATGAAGACACAACCATCCTGTGACGACATAATAGACAAATTTGCAGCTTTAAAAGGAAGAGGTGTCGATTTAATATATATATATAAAAAACAGTCCTTATTAAGTGAATTTCACTGTAGACATTTTAATATACGAAAAACAGGCCTTATTATGTGATTTTTACTGTAGACATTTAATATACAAAGAACAGGCCTTATTAAAGTGGTTCCACCTAAAATCTCTGCCTTATGTTTCCCATGGTAAAACTTCTTTACGTATCTTCTTCGCAATTAATGTATTCCCAAGGATGAAAATTTGAACAACGATAAAACTAACTTTAAGTTATAGCATGGGATATTTAATTCTTGCTGAAACATAACCATAATTATATTAAAAATCAATCATTTTTCTTTGAGTAATGTTAAGACCTGGTAATAGATGGCGCGACGTGTACATTGATGACGTCAGTAGACAAACAAATGTTAGATTGCTTAGTTATGATTACGTTTTAGAAAGTATTAAGCATCCCATGCTATAACTTAAAGTTAATTTTACCGATGTGCAAGTTTTCATCCTTGGTAATACATTAATTGCGAAGAAAATATGTAAACACGTTTTACCATTGGAAACATAAGGCAGAGATTTTAGGTGGAACAACCTTAAGTGATTTTCATTGTAGACATATAATACACAAAAAAACACGCCTTATTAGGTGATTTCCATTGTAAGTCCTTATTAAGTGATTTTCATTGTAAATCTTTATTAAGTGATTTTCAATGTAGACAGTAAACGATCTTCATATTGCTTTTGTAGCTCTTCACCTATTTTTTCAACCATGAGCTGCCACTGATTTGTTGTCATCATTTTTCAAAAACCATTACCGCTAGAAATTTTAAATTAGGGGTTCTAACGACATCTTCATGAGGAAGAAATAGGCGAAGTTAAAAATGAAAATGCCTTTGCTAAGAAGAAAACAAGTTAGTAAAATCATGCAATGCATTGATTATGATACGCTTTCCAACATACCAGAAATCATTACTCAAGTTATGAGGATAAAGGCTGTAGAATAAATCTCGCTCCTATGACATGAACTTTGACCCCATTTCGATTATATTCAACAGAACCGGTAAAGTATACTTCTCTAACAACATGATAAAGTTTTCGCAAATCGCAATCGATGCATTTTTACGTAAGTTATAACGCATAAGGTCAATGGAATCCTATGTGCTGACCTTTGACCCCATTTTCCCCATTTTCAATAGGATTCGCCCCTAGGTGGTCCCTTACCGCATACTAAAATTTCATCGAAATCGAACCATTTTTACGCAAGTCATGACGCATGAAGGCAATGGAATGCATCCCGCTCCTATGTCCTGACCTTTGACCCATTTGAGTCGATTTTCAATAGGGTTCGTCCCTAGGTGGTCTTCTATCATATACTACATCGAAATAGAACCATTTTTTACGTGAGTTATCGTGCGGACAGACGGACGGACAAAGCTGGAGCATATACGCTTCTTCAACCTACTGTTGGAAAGCGGGAAAAAGTCGAAACATAAAAGAACGGTCATTGAAGCGCAATAGTAGCATTTAACATGCTGCATACGGTTAGTCTATGGCACTGTTTTCATTGGCGTTTATGCTACAATGTAAGACTTGCTCTCGCATATCAACAAATTCCAGTCTACTGGCAGTGTCCCAAAACAGCCCAAACATCGATGAAATCAATTCGCATGTCTCGTAAAGCCAACTTTTCCAATGCTATTTTACTCGTGTGACAACAGTCCCGTGACTGCCTCTTACACTACACTGAATGAAAGAAAAAAACAACAAAAAAACATGAAGGATGATACCGAATTTTCGTTTGTAATGAACACGTCTTTTGAATCCTTTTCGACACGAATAAAATATTTCAGTCATTTATAGTCAATGGACTCCGTTAAAAAAAAAAAAAAGCAAGCGAATTTCTACACTTGGTAGAACATGTAAAAACAGTAATAGCTACTAGGGTAAATCAAAAAGTAAGGTCAGTATTGTCGTGTATTAAAGAAACTAAGGCATATCGTTTAACGCATGTTTTATATCTGTGTACAGGCTTCTGGATTCCTGCAGATAATGTTTTGGGTTGTTCCTGCAGCCACGAATACACCGCTTCCTGTACCTAGACATACGGCGTCCTCACAAAGCGTCTTTCAGAGGCCCGAAGACACGAAAGTCGCACGGCGCCAGATCGGGGCTGTCAGCAGGATGTGGTAACACCTCAAACTTCAACTCGGTAATTTTTTGTTGAGCTGCCAATCCACTTTTTTGGATAACATTCCCAGTCGTTTTGTGCGAATTCCGGTTTCAGTTTGTCTTTCAGCAAGTCACAATATGACCGACTGTTAATTGAGTCACCCTGTGATTGATAGTGTTCAACGGTGGGTCCTTTCATGTCAAAAAAGAGAGTCAGCATTAATTTTCGTGCCAAAGGGACAACTTTGCACTTCTTTTTGCATGGGAAGCTCGGCTGTTTCCACTCCTTTCTTTGCCTTTTTCTCTCGGGGTCGCAATGATGGACCCATGTTTTCGTCCCCGGTGACAACACTATCCAGAATACTGGGATCTGACTCATACCGCTGCAAAAAATTTCTGCCAATTTCCAGACACTACTGCTTGTGCCCATCAGACAATTGCCGTGGCACCCATCTGGCACACACTTTATGATATCCGAGATCGTCATTCACTATTGAGAATGCAGAGCCATAGGTAATGTTTAACTTTCGGGCGATCTCAGACAGTGTAACCCGGCGATCTTCTTTAATGAGCGCATTGATGCGATCCAGATGGTCCTTTGTGCGAGAGGTCGATTGCCAGCCAGAGCGAACTTCATCAAACACATTCGTTCTACCGGCTTGGAACTTTCCTATCCACTTGTACACATATCTCTGGCTCATACACTTGTCCTTCCTATATTGCACAAGCATCCTACGATGAATTTCAGCGAGCTGTACACTCTCAGGCCATAAAAATCTCACTAAACTTCGCTGCTCGACGATGGAGCGTTCCGACACACGAGCGGACATGTTTACGCCCTTAAAACTGCTGGGTAACTGTGGTTAGAAAATTAGTGATTGCATCTACCATGTGCAGAGCCCATTTAAGAGGGGGGCTGCAATCCGGGCTCCCGCATTTTCAAGGAGAACCTTGAAGAATTTTATGCAAGACGCTTGAAGAATTGACGGAGTTCGATAGTTTTTTTTTTTTTTTTTTTTTTTGCAGATAGCACAACAGAAACTATGAGAAACTGCTTTGAGAGGAAAAAAATTCTATTTCTTTCCGCTTTTTAAGGAATTATCTCAAAAAATATAGTAGCTCCCAGCCCATCTTCAAATCTTTCGAAAGCATTGCAGAAGTTTTTTTTTTACACATCTGTAACTACGGGAAATTTTTATACATTAAGAATTCGTTTGAATCAGGATATTTGGATCATATTATTTTGCCCACTCCTTCGATATAATTTCAACAAGCTGAACCGAACCCTTGGTGAGGGGAAGGGGTGGGATTAAACCGGAACTGAACTGGTATCCATTTTTCAACCATGCATTTTTACATTTTCTTGCTAACGCTGATTCGTCCATGAATCATGGAATATGCACTTCAACACGGCGGGGATATTTTATGGCTTCCTCACAGGGGCGGGACCAGAATTTTCTTGTGGGGGAAGGGGGAAGTGTCGGCAATAACTGGGATCCTTTCTAACATTTTACCGTAAAATGAAAAAGTGTTGTTAGTATGTCTATAAATTCGTTGATATCTTCCAATTACTTAACGAAAGTAATATACTTTTAAGTAATACTTTCTTTCGCGAAAAAACATTCAGTTTGTTATTAAAACCTAACAAATCGAAGCTTTTTCTTGGTTCCTGAGGGGCGGGGTCGCCTCTCCTTTGGATCCTTTCCTGTTTCGTCATCATATTTTAGGAATGTTTTCTCCTGGGTATGTTTATTTATCCTCCCATAATGAAATCCTAGATGTGCCACTAATACTAGGGCCCCAAAATACTGTCCAGTCCCCAGACTCCTGTCTCTTTAAATGTGCTCTGACCACGTGTCAAGGTCACGTGCTCACCGTCCCCAAATAGTAATCTGCCGCAGCTCTGCTTGGCTATGTAACGAGAGCATCGACCTTACTTTTTGATTCACCCTCGTACTTTCTTCCACTAACAACTGAAAAGTATGTGACGAAAATTAGAAAATTTTGCATAAAAGGTTTCTCGTAGATAAAGAAAGATATCAGAGACAAAGGAATTTTCAAATCGAGCAGTTAGAACAAGAGATATAGAGGAAAACATTATATACCGCCGCCCCCGCTAGCGGGCGCTGTAGGGGTCTAACCGGCCAGCGACTCCTGATGTCAGTTCGTACATGAAGCCAAGCATGGCGGTCAATAAAGTTAATTTGCGGCACTGTTTGTTATTCATGTTTAATTTAGGGAAAAGTGCGAGTGAAGCATACGGTTCAATATGTCAAGCGTATGGCGAAACGGTTATGGGTGAGCGGACGTGTATGGTTTTCCAGGTTTAAGAAAGGTGATTTAAGCTTGATAAACAAGCCACGTGTAGGTAGACTGCAGGATCTCGCAGACGAGGAGCTGGAATCGCTGTTGCAAGACGATGCCACACAATGGACCACGCAACTGCCGAAACGTTTGAAAGTGGCTTAGTAGACGGTCATACGGCGTCTACAGGCCTTTTTTTTTTTTTTTTTTTATTGGAAGTTTAACGACCACCGTGAGCAACTCAATGGGCTATGAGCAGTCGCCCGTCCCTAATTTAGGGTCACTGGTTCCAGGGAAGGGAGAGAGCCAGTGCCGTAAGACAAACACAACATCCATGCCTCACTGGGATTCGAACCCGGACCCCTTCGGACGAATGATCAGAGGCTACAGGCCTTTGGGAAGATCCAGAAGATCAGTAGGTAGGTTTATTATTATTATTATTATTATTATTATTTTGATTGGGGGTTTAATGACCACCGTGCCTCCCCGGTGGCGCAGTGGTCTAAGGCGTTGGCCTCTGATAATTCGTCGGTAAGGGGTCCGGGTTCGAATCCCGATGAGGCATGGATGTTGTGTTTGTCTTACGGCACTGGCTCTCTCCCTTCCCTGGAACCAGTGACCCTAAATTAGGGACGGGCGACTGCTTATAGCCCATTGAGTTGCTCGCGATGGTCGTTAAACCTCCAATCTAAAAAAAAAAAAAAAAAAAACGACCACCGTGAACAACTCAGTGGGCTATAAGCAGTCGCCCGTCCCTAATTTAGGGTCACTGGTTCCAGGGAAGGGAGAGAGCCAGTGCCGTAAGACAAACATAACATCCATGCCTCACCGGGATTCGAACCCGAACCCATCTCGGACGAATGACCAGAAGCCATCGCTTAGACCACTGCGCCACCTTGGCGGCGTAAGTAGGTTCCGCATACTTTAATGGAGCGTAATATTGGTCAACGATTGAGCATCTGCATGTCGTTGCTGAAGTGGTTTGAAGGGAAAGAATTTCTTGTGGAAGGTTGTCACCGGTGATGAAAAATGGGTCTATTGCGACAACCCCGTATGCAAGCGATCCTGGGTCGACCCAGGCCAACCATTAACATCCACTGCAAAACAGGATATCCACGGGAAAAGGGTGTTGTTGTGTATGCGGTGGGATATGCACGGAGTGCTGTACTTCGAACTGTTGAAACCGGGCGAAACAATCACTGCACCACGATATAACGATCAATTGATGAAACTCAACGGCGCAATCGCGCAAAAACGCCCATGGACAGGTACAGGAGGTGGCCCAGTCATCCTATTGCACGATAATGCTAGACCACGTGTCAGTGCCACCACGAAATCAACCCTTGAACAGTTACACTGGGAGGTTTCACTGCACCCGGCTTACTTCCCGGACATTGCACCCTCAGACTTTCGTTTGTTTCGCTCTATGATGCAACATGCCCTAGCCCAACAGCCGTTACCACAGTTCCAGAGGTGGAAAATTTCACCAGTGCGTTCTTCAGCTCAAAACTACAGTCCTTCTATCACAGGGGACATTCATTTGTTGCCTGAAAAACTGCAAAAGGTCGTTGATGCTAACGGCTAACATTTCGTTGAATAAATGCATACTGGTTTCTTGATTGTTCCTGTTTCTTTTCTTCTTAAAAAGGGCGGAAGCTTTTGCATACCCTCAATAAATGTACACCACCTAGCAGAAGAATTTGGAGTAATGGAAACGTATAAAGTATGTGAAAAGTATTCTTACTAGCAAAAGCTATGCTAAGGAAAAATATTTTTTAAAATACGTTTCCTGAAAGCAACGATTGCGAGAAAAAGATTTTGACATTCACGCCCCCTAGAGAAAAAAACGCATTATTTAAAGGGGATAATGTTCCCCATCGTTACTGTTGCGAATGGTATGCAGTAAATAAAAAGGAAATTTTTAGTACGATTTTTAAAAGCGGAGATACAGCTGCAAAAAGAAATGCACTCTAACACCACCTAGCGCCGGAAATGTGAACTACAAACACCCACGAGTACCGGCGAAGTATTCCACAAGGTAAATGGTATACGGCGTTAAAATGATTTTTAACTCGGTCTTTTAGAAGCAGATATATATATAAAAAAACAACAAAAAAACATGCTAAATATTTGCACACCCTAGCGTGAAAATTTTGTATTATTTCCAAAAAGAAATGGCCACAAATGTTTTTCGTAGTTAGTAGTATCTGCCTAAAAATAGGAATTTTTCTGTTGGGGTTTTAGAAGCGTAGATATTGCTACAAATGTGTTACAAACACAAACGTGAATTTATGCCCTCTGGTGGCAAACTTGCACGTTCAGAAAATTTTCAAATTATATGCAAAAAAAAAAAATTTAGCAGAAACTCTCTGGTATAAAGAAAGAATTTTTCAAATCGAACTATTAGAAGCACAGATATCGAACAAAATAAGATATACATCTACGCCCCTGGCGGAAAAACTATGCAACATTTTAAGCAGAAGATATTTCGCAAAGGTTTTTTGTAGTAGCGGTATCTGATCACGAAAGAAGTTTTCCAATCAGGTTCTCAGAAGCGCAGATATTGCTACAAACACACCAGAAACCTAAATATGCACTTGCTCCTAATAGCGGCAAAACCGTGTTTTACCAAAAATTAGAAATTACGTGCACATCATTTTCCTCCAGAAGCTCTATCCGATGCGAAAAGAATTTTCCAAATCGATAATTTAAAAGCAGAGATATCGGGGAAATTGCAATTTATTTTTACGCTCCCTAGCGGGAAAACTATGCATCACTTGGAAAATAAACAGTACCAAAAATAGTCTTTGTTGTAAATGGCATCGAAACATGGGTGGCGACTATGGGAGGGGGAGGTGAATCTTGCCCCCTCCAATAATTTTACTGCCCGCCCAAAATTTTTCGTCCTGTTTAATGAAATAATCGCTTTAACCTCATAGCGTGAGGCAACAGCGATTTATTTCTAAAAGATTAATAAATAACAAAATAAGTATTTTTTTTTTTTTATATTCAACACTGTTCATTCGTAAAGAAACTGGATTGTCTGCCATTCGTAAAAAGAACTGGATTGATAGTTCTCGTGGTATGTTGTGAATGTTTAAAACAATTATCAAAAATAAAATAAATAAAATACAGAAACATATAATACCTGGCGCCTTTATTAATCTATCTTTTGCGCTTGTTGATCTTTGTTTAAATAATCCAGCTGATTTCTCATTATTTTATGAACGTTTGGAAATAAAATCTCTCTGGATGTTTTTATAAAATCGCAGGCTGAATTTTTTTAATATTAATATTCATCTAAAGAATATTTCTGTTTCCTTGTTAATTTCCTGATGAGCAATTACAATTGCGTTTTAAAATATACCTCGAATATCGTAGTTTATCTTGCTCCCCTTTTTTAAATTCTTTATCCTGACAATGGAAAAGACACGCCCCTTCCAAGTCTGATCTCTTCACGCCCGGCACCCATTAATTTGGAGGTCGGCGCCCCTGCATCGAAAAAAAGAAATAATTTTTGCGATCGGATGTTTAGAAGCAAGGATATGGGATGAAATGTACAGGGTGATTAATAAAGAAGCATACAGTTTCAACGCACTATAAAACAAGAACAATGTAAGATATTTTATGTTACCTGTAACAGAATTGTAGGAGAATGTTTCAAGTTTTTTTAGAGACAGTCACAAATGTTCTATGTGTGTACCCTTAGTGGCACGACACACATCGAACCGGTAATCCATTTCCGCCCAAACGCAGGGTAAGATATCTGAATCAAGTGAAGTGATAGTGGCTGTGATACGCTGTTTCAGCTCCGCTGGATCAACAGGAAGGGGAGGGGCGAATACCTTGTCCTTTACGTACCCCCACAGGAAAAAGTCACAAGGTGTTAAGTCAGGACTTATGGGTGGCCATTGGGTCAGTGGCACGTTGTAGTCCGCGGCTCGTCTTGGTGAGAAATGCGGTAAAAGCTGCATTAAAAATTGAACGATATGTTAAGTCTTTGGTCGATGCCACAGTTTCAAGACGACAGAGACAACTTTATTCTCCAACTGGATGGTGCACCACCGCACTTGTTAGGCGACGTGCGAGATTATCTCGAAAAAGTCACAATTGTGATGCCTTAACAATTTGTGACTTTTTCCTGTGGGGTTACGTAAAGGGCAATGTATTCGTCCCTCCCCTTCCTGTTGATCTAGTCCCGCACGGGGATAACTGGTTTTCCAGTTATTTGGGGAGCGGCGCCCCCACGGCCCGAGCTGACCTTGTGACTGGTCAACATCTGATGTCATGCCACCGCTTGTTTTTTATTTTGGTGCTGATGGTGTTTGCAGGGACGGCTGTTCATCCCCCGCACGGGGATAACTGGTTTTCCAGTTATTTGGGGAGCGGCGCCCCCACGGCCCGAGCTGACCTTGTGACGGTTTTTTGCTTTTTGTTTTTGTGCTTTCACGTTACCGCAGGGACAGCTGTTCATCCAGCTGATGGGGAGTAGCGACCCCACGGCCCTAGCCGACTTGTTTATGTTTGATTCATCCCTTAGAACTTTGTGTTGCCACCTCCTTGACAGCACCCGCCTCAGTTGTTGGTTGCTGAGGTTGTGATTATGCGCCAGCCCTTTCCTTTCCTCTGGCTTTCTCTCCCTTTCCTGTTTTTACTTTCTTCTCCACTACCTGTTCTTCTTTTCTACTCCATTTTCTACTCGACTTGCTTCTCCATTTTCTGTTCCTCTCTTGTTTTTCCGGGCTGGTTTGCTAGACCTACCTGCACGTTTGCCGTGTGCGGTGACCCGTAAGGTGGAAAAGGGGATGCTGGAGGCTGAGGTTTCTGGTGGCCAGGTTGTTGTTGTCGCCAGTCGCCAACACTCCTCTTTGCCCCTGCTTCACCCTAAACGGGCGGCTAGGAACTAACCCACTCCTAGTCAATCGGCTTGTTGTTTCGTACAACAGGGTGAGTTTGGGGATAGTGCGGGCATGCCAAAGGGGTGTTACCGAGACCTGGGAAAGTCTCGGTACTCGCTGAGCGCATGTCTGACCTATCAACATGCTATATCCGTTGCTTAACCCTAGAGTCGTGTCCTGCGTCCAATTGGGCTTGCGGACCTCCGGCTCTCCCCTGTTGGGCTCGGTTGTGGGCGGGGAAATCGGCGGACGAACTTTTCAATTCTATTTATGGATAACAAAAAAATTTCCCGAGAACTTCAAACAAAGCGGCCCATTGAGGAAGGGTCACCCCCTCCCAACAAGAAACCTACACCTGATTCTGCCAATGTTCGGTTCTTTTGCATCCACTCCTTGGACGCTTCAAACCCATTAAACACCAGAAGACCCTTCTGGATAAATAAAGCATTGCAATCAATTGCCAGCTGTCCTAAGAGCGTTAAGAAGCTCCAATCTGGAGATCTTCTTGTCGAGATGTCGAGTCCCAGATATGCTACAGTGCTTTTAAACACCACCTCTTTTTTAGATTGTCCAGTAAAAGTTACCCCTCACGGCTACCTCAATTCCTCACGAGGTGTTATCTCTTCTCAAGACCTTCTGGAGTGCAGTGACCAAGAACTTCTGGAGGAACTGAAAGACCAGCAAGTGAGTGGAGTCCGGCGCATCCTATTTCGGCGAAATGGCCAATCTGTCCCATCTCGAAACGTCATACTGACCTTTAACACCCCATCCCTGCCAACATCAATCAAGGCAGGGTATCTACACCTTGAAGTGCGCCCCTTCATACCAAGTCCTCTACGATGCTTCAAATGCCAAGCATATGGTCACTCCCAGCAGTCTTGCAGGAGCACTGCCCGGTGTGGGCGTTGTACTGCAACAGACCATACTTTGCAAGATTGCCATGCCGAAGCCGAGCTGTGCTTCAACTGCAAGGGATCTCATGCAGCATCATCGAGAGACTGTCCAAAGTGGAAAGAGGAAAAAGAGATCCAACGCATTAAGACCGTTGAGGGAATCTCCTACCCAGAGGCCAGAAGAAAGGTCGCCCCAAACCAATCAAATCGGCGATCCTATGCATCAGCGGTTGTTGCAAGGACTACAGTCGGTACCCAGACTGATAGCCAAATCCCAGTGAATTGTCCCTACAAGCTAGACGACATCATAGCTGCTGGTCTGGCAGCACTACAATCCCGAGCTAGGGACGCGAAAGCTCCAACAACCACGGTGCCTAAACCTGCTGCAACTAACACCAGCACCACCGGAACTTCAACAACCCCAGGAGGAAAGAGAAAGGAAAAGAAAAGGAGAAGAAATCTCCAAACTCCCATCATAAGAACCAGGATCGGGCAAGATCATCTGCGACACAGGAACCAAAATACCGCCCCATTTTACCACCAGAGACTACAGGGCGTCGGACAAAACAGTCCCAAGCGCAAATGGACATTGCAGACGAAATGATGGAATCGGACAACTTTTAGTTGTCCCAGTTTTTCTCGGGTTTTGTTTTTCGTTTTTCTTTTTCTCATTCACCACAATTCAAACCATGGATCAAATCGTTCAGTGGAACTGTCGAGGCTTTCGAACAAGACATGACGACGTGAAACATCTGCTTTCGTCATACTCTCCGGTGTGCCTTTGCCTCCAGGAGACAAAACTTAAACCATCAGACCTCCTTTCAGTTCGAGGCTACAGTGCATTTCGGAAAGATAATGTTTCAGGAGATATTGCTTGCGGGGAGTTGCCATCCTTGTCCCCCACAATGTTCCAGTTTCTCCTGTTGCGGTCTCAACATCTTTACAAGCCGTTGCGGTGCGTATCTCCATGCCTGTGCCTCTAACCGTTTGCAGCATCTATCTGCCGCCGGATGAGGACGTGAGCGTGTCCGTTCTTGAGAGCTTAGTTGGGCAGCTGCCGTCACCTGCTCTTGTTCTGGGTGACTTCAATGCTCATAATCCATTGTGGGGTAGTGTCAGAACAGACACACGAGGCCGTAGGACCGAATCTCTTCTTTCCTCGACCTCTTTGTGCCTGTTTAACACCGGTGCTGACACTTACTTCCACGAGCCTACACGAAGTTTCAGTGCAATCGATTTATCTTTGGGTCAACCATCGGTTATGGCCGCCTGGTCGTGGACGGTGTGTGACGACCTCCATGGAAGCGACCACTTCCCAATTGTACTTAGGTATAATGTGAGCGTACCATCTTCTGCCTCCCGCCCTCCTCGTTGGAGGATGGATCGTGCCAAGTGGGAGGTCTTCACACCGTCCGCAATGATATCTTTTGCCATGGTGACCCGGGGGTCAATTGACGCAGCTGTTACTGATGTCACAACGTGTATCATTCAGGCAGCAGATCTCTCTATCCCAAAAACATCAACGACGCTCCCAAGACGTCCGAAGCCTTGGTGGAACCCTGATTGCGCAGCGGCTAGGAGAGTTCAACATATGGCCTGGTGTACTTTTCGGCGTTATCCGACCGATGCTAATCTTGTTAAATTTAAAAGAGCAAAATCTTACGCTCGGTTGGTGCGTCGACGAAGCAAGAGGGAGTCTTGGATGAAGTACGTTTCATCTATCAATTCACGTGCCAGTTCAAAAACTGTTTGGGAAAAAATTCGTAAGATCCGGGGAAACTATAGTTCCCGCCAAATTTCAATTCTTGAGAATAACGGCTGCACGTATGCTGAAGTTGGGGAGATTGTGGATTGCTTGGGCGAAGCGTTTGCCTCAATTTCTAGTTCTCAGGCGTATCTCCCGCCCTTTCAGAGGATTAAAACAACCGCGGAACGCCAGAAATTCTCCTTTGCGCCTTTTTATAACACTCAGTATAACTCCCCCTTCAGCATGGTTGAATTTCGGGTGGCTCCTGTCCGGCGCAACATCTGTCGGTCCCGACGACATCCACTATGACATGATTCGTCATCTCTCGCAGTCGTCTCTCGAGAATCTGTTAGTGCTTTTCAACCGCATTTGGTTGGAGCACAGTTTCCCGGACTCTTGGCGAAGAGCTTTTTGTTTTACCTTTTCCCAAGCCTGGCAAAGACCCCAAGTCTCCCTCTAGTTATCGGCCAATTGCCCTCACTAGCTGTCTGTGCAAAATCCTTGAACGAATGGTTAATTCCCGGCTAATTTATTTTCTTGAAGAACATCGAATACTGTCTCCATCACAAAGCGGCTTCCGTCGTCATCGTTCAGCTCCTGACCATCTCCTGCTCCTTGAGACGTCTGTTCGTGAGGCGTTCGTACGTAGGCAGCACCTGGTGTCTGTATTTTTTGACATCGAAAAAGCTTACGATAGAGCGTGGCGTCACGGTATCCTCCGTGACCTCCACGAGAGTGGGTTGCGGGGAAACCTGCCAACCTTCATTGCCAACTTTCTTCGTAACCGTGTGTTCCAGGTGCGCCTGGGTACAACGCTGTCCGCCTTTTTCCATCAAGAACAAGGCGTTCCTCAAGGCAGCATTCTTTCGGTGACTCTGTTCATCCTCCGCATTAATTGTTTACTCAAAAATCTTCCTCCTACGGTTTCGGCTACCATTTATGTTGACGACCTTCACATCTTCTGTTCGTCATCCAGCATGCATTTCGTTGAAAGGCAGCTGCAGTCTGCAATTACCCAGATTGTTAAAGCGGCTAACAATAATGGGTTTGTTCTTTCTCCCGACAAGACAGCCTGTGTCCATTTCTGCCGGAGGCGTGGCCTCCATCCTGATCCAGAGCTCTATTTGGACCGTGCAGCCATTCCAGTTTTGCCGGAAACCAAGTTCCTTATTTTGACCGTTGACCGTGCTCTCACCTTCCGCTCGCACGTTCGACGGCTAAGGACTTTCCTGTCTGAGAGCCTTGTCAATCCTTAAGATCCTTGCCTCAGTCTCCTGGGGTGCAGACAGGACTTCTTTGTTCCGTATTTACCATTCTCTCATTCGGTCTAAGCTGGATTATGGCTGTATGGTGTATGGCTCTGCGCGTCCTACCGTTCTCCGGCCGTTGGATACCATCCACCATCAAGCGCTGCGTCTTTGTACGGGAGCCTTTCGTACGTCACCCATTCCCAGCCTTTATGCCGACGCGAACGAACCGTCGCTTCATTTACGCCGTCTGCAGCTGTCTCTTCAGTTTTACCTGAAACTTAAATCACTCACAGACCATCCTTTATACGATGCAGTTTTTCATCCCCAGCATGCTCGTTTGTTCGAGATCCGTCCCTCGTGCATTCGAACCTTCGGTCTTCGTATGGCGGCCGTAGCTCGTGATGCAGGGCTCGACTTGTCACTCGTTGGAGAGACCAGGGGCTTTGAGGATCCCCCATGGCATCCTCTTGGTGTCATGGTTGATACCAGCTTTACATCTTTTGACAAGTCCTCAACCCCTGCGTCAGTGTACCAGCAGCTCTTCGCTGAACACCGTTACGTCAATGCAGACTTTATTCCTGTTTTCACCGATGGATCTAAGGCGGCTGGTGTTGTTGGATCCGCCGCCGTCTGCGTTGACGAAGTTTCTGTTGCCCGCATTCCTCCTGGAGGCCACGGTGTTTTCGGCGGAGATGCATGCTGTGTATCTTGCACTTGTTCACGTGCAGTCGAGCTCTCATCAGCGTGCTATTGTGTACACTGGATTCGTTGAGTGTTGTGCAATCATTGTCATCTTTGGATTTCACTGGCCACCCCCTTCTTTTTACCGTACGGAGACTTCTTCGTTCTTTGTTCGAGGCTGATGTCCAGATTCGGTTCTGCTGGATTCCTGGGCATGTTGGGATCCCAGGGAACGAGTCTGCTGATGCTGCTGCTAGATCTGCCTCCTCTTTGGTTGTCACACCGTTGCCGCTGTTCCACCGTGATTTTCGCTTTCTTGTTCACGATCATATCAGACGAACGTGGCGGGGTCTGTGGGACCAACAGGTGGAGAATAAACTGCACCGTATAAAACCCATCCTTGGAGTCTGGAAATCATCGTGTCGCCGGAACCGTAGGGAAGAAGTTGTTCTTGCGCGTCTCCGCATTGGGCATTGTCGCTTCACGCATAGCTATTTGCTGTGTGGCGACGCTGCCCCTAATGTGTGAGGCGTGCGACTATTTACTCACCATCTCTCATGTTTTATGTAGTTGTGTTCGGTTTTGTAATAATCGGTTTCACTATTTTCAGTCTCATCTGCTGGACGAGGACGCAGCTACGCTTCAAAAACTTTTGGGCGACCACTGCGACACTTTCGCAGTATTTTCCTTTTTAAAACAGATTAACTTTTTAAAACTTATTTAAAAAAAAAAAAAAAAAAAAGTTATATAATAAATATAATAGTAAACTAATAAAGTTATATATAAACCTAATTAACTAACTAGTCTTCACAACTTTCATCATCCTCTTTTCTAACTTTTACTAAGCCCGTCTGCTCTTAATCATTCTCCACGCTTTTTAAAAATCTTTAGCTGATAGTTCTGTGTCTGGCGCTCTTTGGCCAAACCTGGCCCTTGCGCCACTAAAATCAATTAACTAACTAACTAACTAACCTGTTGATCTAGCGGGGCTGAAACAGCGTATCATAGCCACTGTCACTGCACTTGAAACATATATTTTACCTCGCGTTTGGGCAGAAATGGATTACCGGCTCGATGTGTGTCGTGTGACTAAGGGTGCACACATAGAACATCTGTGACTGTCTCTAAAAAACTTGAAACATTCCCCTACAATTCTGTTACAGGTAACATAAAATATCTTACATTGTTCTTGTTTTATAGTGCGTTGAAACTGTATACTTCTTTATGAATCACCCTGTATTTTGAATTCGATAGCATCTGCATTTACGCCTTCTAGCAGCGAAGTTGTGCATCGGAACATCCTAAAAGCCAGGATCATCATCATCCTCACATTTTGAGGTTTCCAACGTAAAAAGAATTTTTAAGTCGGACTAATATAGTTGCAAAGATATGATGTTCACAGACAGACAGGCGGACGGACAGGCAAGGTATATTTTAAAACGAAAATTAATTTTTTTTTACAAAAGACGCGCTAAGAAGGTAATTTTAAATGAAAGATTCGTCGTTAATTAAATACCGAATTAAAGAGCAAAATGCTCATTATATTCTAACCAAATAGGTCAGAAATGATATACCAGTCTCTTAGCTTAATTGTAATGCCATTAAATTATACACTCAATGCCCAAAACATTAGAGATACCTCCCTAATAGCGTGCTGGTCTTCCTCTAGCGCGAATAACAGCTTGTACACGCCGAGACATATGACTCGATCAGATCGATTTCGAGTGGTAATACCATTGCCCATAACTCCGCTCGCGACGTCGGCCCACGATACATGGATCTGATGTTCAGCTCCACAGCATCCCAGTGAGCCTTCCACAGGGTTTAAATCCGACCACTAAATGGTTCCAAGCTACGCATGATGGTTGGACTAGATGGAAGAAACTCAAACAATGCTATCCGTAGCATGTTGAATATTAATTCTGTTCACTATACAATGTATGAACTAGCAAATAGATACTATGAAAAAGCTAAGGATCATCCCAACCCTCTTGTCAGGGAGGCCCTTGATTACACTGTTAACAAAACCGACAAATATGAGAAGCCGAAAGCTATTCAAAGAACCCAATTCACAGCTACACCTGTAGAAAAAATTATAATTGGTACTAGAGTATTGTAAAATAGATTGGCCCCAGTTTTTATAAATTATCTTGCTTTAATTAAGACCATTTTGTCTTTCTGTGTTTTCTTCTTTTTTGCTGAAAAGGTGAACTAAAAGTACAGTTGGTATAACTTTATTCTTTACACCACCTTAGCTATGATAAAACGTTATTGCTTACACCACCTTAACTACGGTAAAATGTTAGTGTTAACACCACCTTAGCTATGACAAATAAAGACATCGCCAGCAAGATTCAATAAAAGTAAACTTGCAAAAATTTTTTTTTTGCCCAATGAGAAAAAATCTTTTCTCTGATTGGCTCCTGAATAACGAGGCAAATACCCGACTCCTACCTGCACACTGAGCAAACGACAATTTTGTTCTATCAGGTGCCTAACCTCGATGTTCCTCCGGGAAAACTATTTTGTGTGTGCTGTCTTTTTTCTTTTCAGGTTCCCTCCTTCCCCTGTCCTTTTCCCTGTCATTTTCCACGTCGGCTACGGTATTGTGCCGGGCATTTTTGTAGGGAGCATTATTGCTCGGAGTGTGATGCGGGAACAGGTAAGTATGTAGGACATGGAATGTGCCCCATGAGAAGAACCCCAAACCACCACAGAGTCACCACCACCTTGAACAGAGCTGACTTGGCACGGCAGGGTCATGGCCTCATTCTGGTCGACGCCACTCCCGCACCTACCCGTCAGCTCGGTTCAGCTGAAAACGAGATTCATCTGACCACACGACCTGGTGCCACTCTCCCGGTGTCCTGTTTTGATGTTCTTGGCACCAGGCGAGGCGTAATGTCCGAAGACGAACAGTCAACAGTGACACACGAGTATGGCGTCGGCTCCTACAACCCAGCGTATGCACCTTTTGCTTGCTGACGCTGCTTGTGCCTCCGACATTTAACTTGGATGTGATTTGCGTCTCCGTTGCCAAGCGGATCGTCTGTTGTACGAGACTGGATAGGCTACGTCGATCCACGTCATTAATGGCGTGTGGTCGGTCACCGCTAGCCTTCTGAGCGATGGTACGTCCGTCGATGATATACTCGCGATATGCCCTCAGAAACCCTGGGGTTCTTACCATTTGTGCTATAGAATGACCCATGTGCCTCTTTGCGCAGACAATGCTCAGATCACCACTATACACTGTTGGGCAACCTTGCTGTCTGCCTATTTGTCGCATGGGTTCGGTTTGAGTCTGTTCCATTTTGCGGGAGGGATATCCACGTCAACTGCCCATCACCCCTATCTCTAATGTTTTTTCTACTGAGTGTATTACTCTCAAAATATTTTTTTTAGTAAGCCTACGCTAAGCAAGTAAAATGTTATTTGTTGATCTCATTCTTTGAGTTTGGGAGAAATCATTTTCACAAAACCCAGAGCAGCAAATTTATACCTCATCAGGGGGCAAGGGCGCTCATAGGGGGGGGGGGCAGGAGTCGAGCCCCCCCCAGACGTTGGTATAACCAAATTTTTGATAAATTTAAAACACTAAAATAGACGAAATCTGTTTTTAAAGCGTTTTTAAAAATAATAAGATATTAATGATTGATTGTACCAATTATTTTTGTTGTATTTTTAGATCTTGTACACTTTCTAAAATGTTTGGCAGCCTTGAATGAGGTAAGGATTTTTCTTAGCCCTCCCCCTAAAAGTACTCATATGGGCGCCACTGTCGGGGGGGGGGCCCAGGATTTTCGTGAGGGGGGCAAGTGTCGATAATAACGGTTGAGTTTTCTGGTATTCTCTCGCAAAATGAAAAGGTGTTCTCAGAATGTCTTATAGATTCTTCTAATTAATTAACGTTTTAAGTAATTCTTTCTTTCACGCAAAATATTCAATTTGTTATTAAAACCTCACAAACTGAAGCTTTTCCTTGGTTCCTGAAGGGCCGCGCACAATGGAGCCTAATGTAAGCTCCATGGCGAGCACCTCTCGGGCTTTCATTTCATTTATTTCGTTATAGGGTTACATTTGACCATGTTGCATTTCAAAATTAATTTTATAACATATAATATTAAGAAAAAAACATATATAATATAAATACTTATGTACAGTGTAACCACAGAACAGGAAATTGAGTAAAAAGCTATATACAGGGTGTTTCAAAAAGAATGACCCGATTTCAAAGTATTATATTTAATAAGGCAAATGTGGGATAGTTACAAAACAAAGAGCCAAGTATGAAGGAATGTCTAAAGTTTCACTCACCACAATTACAAATGCTCAATGTGCCCTGCTGCACGGACAACATCAAGCAGATAGCTGAATTCATCCCAAACGCGTCGAAGAGTGTCTTCAGTCACAGAATTTACCGCGGCCGTGATTCTCGTTCGGAGCTCATCCAAGTCAGCGGGTAAAGGGGGAACATAAACACGGTCTTTTACGTATCCCCATAAAAAAAGTCACATGCTGTGATGTCTGGATATCTCGGAGGCCAAGCGTGTAGTGCCAAGTCATGGGGTCCCCTGCGTCCAATCTAACGCCGAGGCAATGTGTCGTTTAGAAACCGGCGAACGTGGAGGTTTCAATGTGGCGGTGCGCCGTCCTGCTGCAAAATGTAATCTTCAGAGTTGTCATGCAGCTGCGGAAGTAGCCAGTCCTTCAGCATTGCAAGATAGGAGTTGCCCGTAACCGTGTTGTCCGAAAGAAAGAAAGGGCCATAGACCTTTTTAACAGATACCGCTCAAAAAACATTCAGTTTTGGTGAATCACGTTGCTGTTGGAGAGTTTCATGTGGATTCTCCGGTCCCCATATGCGAACATTGTGGCGCGGAACTTTCCCGCTTACATGAAAGGTTGCTTCATCGCTAAAAATCAACCTTTGTTTTGTCACCTCCATGAAGAGCTTGTACCAGTTGCAATCTGTACGGCTTCAGCAGCAAACGTCGTCGTAAAACACGCCAAACAGTCACATGAGGGATGGCAAGTTCGCGGCTCGGACGACGAGTAGACTTCCGTGGGTTTCGCTGAAACGCCTCGTGAATTCGTTGCACATTCGTCGCCGAGGTGGTTGGTCGTCCAGGACTCTTTCCCTTACATGGACACCCTGCTTCTTCAAATTGTCGATGCCAAAGACGAATGTTTTTGCCCACTGGTGGAACACTGCCGTAACGCCGTTTAAACGCACGCTGCACCGTAATCACGGACTTGGTCTTGCTAAATTCGAGCACACAAAACGCCTTCTGTTGCCTCGACGCCATCTTCTCACTCACTTAGCGTAGGAGCTGTTTGGATGCTCGTGCTGCCATCTAGCGGTACTCATAAGAAACTCTGGGCCACGTCCGTAGACATGATACGAGTCGCATTCATCGGTGGTTCGTGGTTGCCGAGATATCCACTTTTCAAATCGGTACATTCTTTAAGAAACATCCTGTATATATAGCCTGAGTGAATCCCAATTCCCCTAAAGTACGTAGTCAAGTCAAACGTCCTGCACATATAAAATTTACGCATATGTGGTCTGATTAATAAATTTTACCATGGAATTTTTTATTTTAGTTTGTTAGCAGATATTTTTGTTGCTTTCAAAAATAATTATAATTATTAATATGCGTTAGTTGACAAGGTAGGTTATTCCATAACATCAATCCCTGGTAATGAATAAATCTTTGTTGGGTTAAAGTGTTAGACTTTGGTAACAAAAATGCATTTCTGGCCCTTGTTTGACAGTCGTGACCCACAGTGTTCAGCTGAATTAAATGTTGATACCTATTCTCTTTTATTCTTTTATACATAAATCCTAATAATCTAAATTGCCATAATTTCTCAGTATCTAAAAATCCATAATAATTAATCCGTACCCCCATATTCAAATTAATTTCCCTAAAATTATTTAAAATTTTGGCCATCTTATTTTGTAATGATTGTAATTTATATAAATTAGTCTTCGTTTCTCTCTGGCAGTGGCGGTTCTAGACAAAAAATGAGGGGGAGGGGGGTCACAATTCCTGCATGTGTTTGTAATTAATCAAACTTAATATATATAATTTATATAATTCCCCCAAGAAACGGTTATATTTAGGGTGGGCTGGGCCTCCCCGGCATAGAACCACCACTGCTCTCTGGATCCGTCTCTGTCCCTCATTATATGGTTTTTTAAGGGGGGGGGACAAAGAACAAAAATAGAAAAAAATCGTTAATTTTGGGGCCCTCCAGCATCATGCTGCCCGGCGTCAGGGTTTCCTGTAAATAAGCCGCTACTTCTGCCGTGAGACGTGCTGATTGTCACAAAAAATTTGGTGCTATTGCTTCTTGTTTTCGATTGACAATGACTGTGGCCTTGAGAAATGGGGAGCGGCAGCCTGTTGCCAAACACTAAGAAAGCTAAAAGAAACTTTCTTGGGCTTTTAGGAACTGCACTTTGTACTCAGAAAATATCTTTCTTTAAACACTCGACACTGTCATCTGTTAGGTTAATAGAGCGATTTCCTGTTTGAGACACGGAAGGAAGGTTCATTTTTCTGTTTTCACTTATCTCTTCCCTCCAAAGCAACCGCTAGAGAAAAATAAACAAACGGAAATTTAAAGGGGAAAAACCTACTGCTCTTACCTTTCTTCTTGGTACTGCGGGCGGATGAACTGCGTCATGTGACGGTATCACGTGACATCTAGGAATACCTAAAAGGACCACGCAGATGTCATCGTGGTTAATGCGAATTGTTTAGCTTTACCCGAAGATACTACTTTTGGGCTTTCATGATGCGGTTTGTGTGTTTGATGTTTGCTTGCTTCATCATTGGGACGCAGGCCGACGGACTGGGAATAGGTCGACAACGAGGCTACAAAAAAGCAGCCTGTGTGTTTAAGACTGGAATTCTGACAGGAACTGTATTTATTGAACAATCGGTAAGTTACACTTTCTGCCGTTTTTAACAAGTGAAGTAAGCCATATACACCAAAAAATTGGTATATTTCATACAGCTCGTGCACTGTAAAAATTTCTCTGAAATTCTCGAGCCATTTCCCGCAATTCCTATTGCAAATTAACGCAGAATATTTCTGATACAACCTTTTCCGTGAAATGTGGAGGGAAAACCTGAATTTCATATTTAGTACTCCAGGAAAATTATGAATTTTCAGAAACTTTTCAGCAATTCCTTTCGTATATTAACGGAAAATTCTGTTCTCACTTTTTCCGTATCTATATGACGGAACATATTCGGTAATAGGAGCGATTCGCGGGAATTCTTCAGGTTTGAGTAACTGTTAAATTGATTGTATTGATATCTATGTGCCAGTCTGTGGACCGCTTAAGACAAAAGCTATTGCAGCTATCAAGTGTAAATTTTATGTTTAGGTTTGTGAAATAATGCTATAGAGCAGTACATTTAGCCTTTTCTTAAAGAAAATGGAACGTCATTTTCAGTTTTAAAAGATATCGAAATTCCAAAGCCATACTATTACTTCGAAAAATCACGATGAAAAAACAGATAATTTGTAGTTAGTCCTCCTACAGAAAAATTAAAATTATTACAAATATATTCAGAAAAAAAATAAGTTCCAACCATGGGCGTACTGATAGCCCTGACAACCTCCGCAGTGGGGGGTCTCACACAGAGGCGACTTTAGATGTTTTGGGGTCCTAGGCGCTAAATGGTTCAGGGGCCTTTCTTATCCCCTTAGAAATATTCATCCGTCCGATTAACAAAAAAAAAAAAGGGGAGGGGGCCAACGAAAAGGATTTTACGCTTTTTAAAATGCCATTATATCTTCCTATTATTAGAACGTTCTGTAAGAAACAGTGCCAGTGTAATAATTTTGTCTGTCCGTGCACATCGAACTTTTTTTTTTTTTATTTTAGAGATATTTCAAAAATTATTTTTACGGCTAATAGGAAATGAACGGATATTAAGTTTGGCACTTTTAATGACCCATATACTGCATGCACTGCAGTTATCAGAAACAGAATTTTGAGGCTAATAGGAAATCAACGTATATTAAGTTTCGCACTTTAACCCGTATCCCTTTTATACCTGCACATCAGTTATCAG
Source organism: Macrothele yani (assembly GCA_039090855.1). Classification (NCBI taxonomy): domain Eukaryota; kingdom Metazoa; phylum Arthropoda; class Arachnida; order Araneae; family Macrothelidae; genus Macrothele; species Macrothele yani. Next base: position 163,951,674 of record CM077010.1, on the reverse strand, counting down.
AAACAGAAGCATACGAATGCAAAAGATCCGCTCTGAAAATGGAAATGTAGGAACTGCAGGTTTTTGAGTAAGAGTATCATTGAAAAATTTTGTTGCTTTTTCAAAAGCTAGTTTTAAGTCGATTTAAAGAATAGAAAAAGTGAGAATACTTGATAATTATCAGTATTAAACCAGGGGAGCAGAAAGTAATGAAAAAATTGTGTTGCAGTACAATATAAATTACTTTTAACACTATTAAATAAGAAAAAGATAGTGTGATATTCTCAAATTTCCTTACTTTTCCAGCCAAAATATTAATAACTCTTTTGGTTTAGAGGGATTAGGGCCGAGAAAGAACTTGATTGTCCTAAGAAGAATTATCCTATGAAGAATATTTCTTTCTTCATTGATTATTCTACCAAGAAGGAAAAAAACAATTAACAGATCCCCCCCTCATCAGGAAAGTTTTTCAAGCACTCCTCATCGCAACTCAGGGTGAAGGTAGGAAGGTTCCAACACTGATGTGTTCCCTTGGCTGGAAGTAGCATGAAAGCAATTTATAGCACAGCAGGCCAGTTAAGAATTTGCCTTGAACAATGAAAAGTGTGGGAAGCGTGAATACCTTCTTTACCTCCCACTAAAAGGGACTCAAAATCATTTTAACCGTTTCTTCCAAAATAAGTACATCGATAAGAACTCGAAATATCAGTAACAGCAAGAAAAAATGTATTATTAATATGAGAAAGTAAGTTATCAATTAACAATACAAAGTAGTTGCTTTAAGGATTGATTTGTTGCTTCGGTCCGTGAAAACAAAAACAAAACTGAAAATACAATTATATGTTTTCGGGGTACCTCAAACAGTGAGGCCCTAGGCGCGCTCCTAGTGCGCCTAGGGCCTCTATACTTCGATTCCAGGGCTGTTAGAATACAAGGGCTGGGCCATAGGTTTCGGACACGCGGATCCCTACGAACGCCAGCGTGTGACGTCAGTATGTTGGAACGGAGCTGGATGGCTGCAGTGTGGGAATTAAAGCTAACGAGCATTTCAGTGGCTCTTGCAAAGAAATATAACAAATTATTCATTCTAGGTATTTAACACACTTAAATAAAAAGTAAGAGAAAAGACTGGGGATCTGTTAAAGACAAATGAAAATTTTCGTTATACACACACAATACGTTTAAATTTTCAGGTCATAAGTTTTCTTGTCAACATCTTGCACCATCCACCAGATGTGTGCATTAAAATATATTTGATCTGCGAGATTGCGCAAATAGATCACCTGAAAGGAAAAAGGGATATTTTTTTCCACGTTTCCTTCTCTGTTTAATTTCTTAAATTTCGAACAGCAATAATAAAATCGCAAATTTTTTCGTATACTTTTCTTTTCGTTTTTCCTTAAACTTTATTTGCGGTGTTTTTGTAGTGAGTTTTCGACATCTTTCAAAATCAATATTTTTTTTTTTTTTTCACGTAAAGCTACATAATGTACTACATTCAAATTACGAACTTTTAATGCGCGACATTTCAAAAGAACCAGAAAGGTAACACAATGTCCTTATTCCTTTGTATACCATTGTTAAAAATCTATTTATTAATTAATATATATTTTTGTATAGTGGCCCCCACTTTGGTTGAACATCAGATGCCTTTGCATTCTGAATTACTGCTAATATGCGCTTATACTGTATATATTAAATGGTTAGTACACTTTTAATACGCGCTTCCATTTTTAAGTTTTTTATTCTTTAAATATTTCAGTTTATTTTCTAAGGGATGCAACATTTTCAAGTAGCAATCTATTTTCCTCAGTTATTTTGATACAGGAAGAACAACTGATATTCCCTGATGTTTAATCAACTTCATAACAGATATCCTGCGTTTCTTGCCCACAAATCTTTTTCAGTCTTAAAATATCCATCCGATCGAAAGCCCTTTTTAAAATATCTCGTTTGCGCTTTCTGTTACTTCGTGGAGTGACACAGTGTCCGTTTTGTTGATAGTTCGGCAGATTCAGAACAGGCACCGCGTTTTGTTTCAGTGTTTGTTTTCTCCGTGAGTCGAAGTGGGCGATTTTTTAAATCATCTTCGTAATCGGAAGAATGAAAATGTTCACTGCAAATTCTAGCATTCGCTACATTCATAGAGTCTGACCTATAGCACTTGTTCAGGCATTCCTTCACCAAATCTGGATTTTTTCAAAGGAAATGCATGGCACACAATATACTGACCTTTAGTTTTTTCGTAATGGTTCTTACAAGTAGCCACAGCACAACTCGTTATTATTATCAGTATTTCAACGTACACTAACTGAACGATTTCTCAAAAAGCAAGTTCGGCACGCCACCGAGAAATACTATAAGAAGGGTGCACAGAAGGCCGGGTGTAAGTAGTGGAAGTGTGTTGTGCTGCTGGACCTGTGCGTGAGAAGCTTCCTGATGCCTCGTCGCAGAATACCGCAGTCATTCCAGCACGTTTTGGAGTTCGACAGAGGACGAATAATGGCTTATCGCGGCAACGGTTTAAGGTACCGAGACATCGGCACCCGTGTCGGACGATATCCAGCCACAGTGAGGCGAGTATGGATTCGGTGGGTGCAGGAGGGACGGACAGACCGACGTGAGTGATTGCCGCAGCACACCACCGAACGAGAGGACCGGCATGTTGTGCGGCGGGCATTGACGGCTCGCACCGACACATCACGAACGTTAGCGCAGGAATTAGGGTGTGTTGCGCAACAACCTGTGTCAGCACGTACCGTTTGACGTCGTCCGCAGGAGGGGGACTTGTAGCACGGCGCCCATTGCTCCGATTACCATTGACGTTACACCACCGGCGAGTGCGGCGGCAGTGGGCCGTTGAACGCCACACCTGGACTACGGAATGGCACGACATTTCCTTCTCCGACGAATCCCGCTTCTGCCTGCAACACCACGATGGTCGGATCTGCGTGTGGCGGCACCGCGGCGAGAGACTGTATGGCGCCAGCACTATGCATCGCCATACCGGTCCGTCGCCTGGCGTTATGGTTTGGGGCGCGATTGGATATGATACCCGCACCCCTCTGGTACGCATCGACAGTACACTCAACAGCCACCGCACCATCTCCGACGTTTTGGAGCCTGTAGTCCTCCCTTACCTGCAGGACCTGCCAGCGGCCACGTTTCAATAAGACAATGTGCGCCCGTACGTGGCACGCATCGTGCAACAATTCTTTGCGGCCCACCAGGTGTCACTGCTGCCGTGGCCCGTCTGTTCTCCCGATATGTCGCCCATCGGACACGTATGGTCGCTGATCGGCAACCGAGTATCCCGGCAAGCACCACCCGCGGCTACGCCTGATGAACTGTGGCAACGTGTGGAGGCAGCCTGGACCCACATACCCCAAGCCCACATCCAAAGCCTCTTTCGTTCGATGCCGCGGCGTGTAGCGGCATTGTGGTGTTTAAGTCGGCCACAGGAACTATTGATGTCTGCGTGTTTTGCAAGTCGCACGAGCCTGTAAGCTCAAACGTTTCATCTTTGTATCTGTTGTTATGTGTCCAGTAAATGTAGCTTTGCTATCTCGTGTCCTTCTTGGTGTTGCATTTTGGGTGTCCAGCAGTGTACTTTTAGTTGCTGAGGTAGGTTTCAGGCTTCACATACCTTTCCCTTCAGTGTCATTTTAGGGTGAATCGAAGTATAGCGTCATCAGAAGGATTTTTCAAAATGTTTGCGGATATTTCAGGTGAAATTGGTTAAAGAAGTAGCCTGGAATTTTTGACGGCAGCATTGAATGAAATAATAAAAGGAAAAGCATTTTTTTTTTCAGTAAATAAGTAAATTCTTCAAGGAATCGTTTTCATTTTAGTTTATAATACTGGGTGACGTGAAAGCAGCTATTTCAGAGGATTTGATGCCACTTTTCACAGCCGTATCAATCGCTTCTATGCATGTATATTAACAAAGGAATGCTAATTAAATATCAGTTGAATAAACGAAATTTTCACATCAGTGAGGATAATGCGTTATATATTACACTTGTTTGCACATAACTACGCATCCTTCAAAATATAATGAGCAAAAAGGTGTTCTTCCCGGAAACGAAAATAGAGATCTGCGCCAATTCTTCTTTATAACAGAGTCAAAAGAAAAGACTAGTTATGTGCAAAACGTTGTGACATTATGTTAAGTGTATTTTTTTATATCCGAGATTAAATAATTTAAGCAATTTTATTCTTTTTTGCGCCACAGTTCTTAATTGTAACTTTTTTATTTGCCTACTTATGTTCTGTATTTTCGTATAAATTGGAGAAGGTCTTTAGACACTGTCACTCGGCCGTTAAATGTTTTGTGTGTGTGTGAACGTGAGGCATTTCAAAGGAGCTGCTCTTAGTTTGTTTTTTTTTATCAAGAAACTGTGTATGTTAGTCGACAAAAGTGTTGGAAAACAAAATGACTACCGTCGTACCTACCATGGTAGCCCGGAAAACCCAGCTCTAACAAAGTTTAAAAATCTCAGTAATATTGAAATTAACAGTCTGCAAACCAAGGCCTTAAATAAGGGAGCAAAATTCTCTTATCCACCAAAGAAAGGATCCATACTGAACACTATTACCCATGTGGAAAGCATAGTTAAATGTATTCCTGAACAGCATAAGGATTACGCCAGAGTGATAATGGCCCATACCTTACAACATGACTCTTGTTATACCCTACCCCACAACCTGATCTTATTCAAGAGCAGAGACAATTGGTTGAACTCAAAAATAATAATGCCTTGTCTATTTTGCTTGCAGACAAATCTAATCAGATTGTGTTGTTGAATAATTGTGACTATGTTCAAAAAATGCATGAAGTTATTAACACTATTCCACACAAAACCATTCAAAGTGATCCTAGTCAGGCCACGGTAGCCGCTCTTTCAAAGACTTAAAAAGGCTCATTCTTTTCTTGAAGGTTTTTCACATGCCTTCAATGAAGGTTTTTCCCCTCCCCCGGCTATCGTGTGCCTGATATGTTCGGACGGGTTAAATTGCATAAAGAGAATTTTCCCATTCGTCCTCTGGTGTCAGGCTATGTTAGCCCCACCAGACCCATTAGAAAAAGCCTTGGCACAATATTTAGCCCCTTATACTGTGGATTCACTTTATTCTATTAAAAGTTCCACAAAGGCTATAGAAAGACTGCGATCGCTTCAGCCACAATCGCAGCCTTTCATTTTGGCATCTCTTGATGTGGTCTCATTGTACCCTAATGTACCTGTTGAGGCCACACATCAGATTATTGAGGCAAAACTTGCTGATTCCCATATCCCGAGTTCAGAAATTAATGCTATTATGAACGCGCTTCGTCTTGTTAAGAAACGTTCATACTTCAAATTTAAAGACAGCATTTATCAACAGTTGGAGGGCTCCCCAATGGGTTCCCCCCTGTCTGCTGTTCTAGCTGAAATTTTGTTACAGCACATTGAAAATCAGGTCCTTGGTTCCTTCCCTCACCACCCGTTGCTTTATTTAAGGTACGTTGACGACATCCTGGTTGCATGGCCTCACAACCGGGATGATTTACACTTATTCGCCAACGAACTATCATCCATGTTCCCAACTATCAGGCTCACGATAGAATTTGAAGCTAATAACTGCTTACCTTACTTGGATATTCTTATTCGTAAGGACTATAACTTTAACTGCATTACCACTTGTGTATATAGAAAACCCAGTCATACACCTGTTTTAATACCTTATCATTCTTCACACCCTAAACAACATAAGTTTACAGCATTATTCTATTTATAAATAAGATAGTACAACTGTACTAGTTATCCGAATTTATTGGCGTATATAAAATCAAGGTTTCCAAGCTTTCGCACATCAACCAGATGGCTTTCTCAAGGAAGGTAGACAGCAAACTGCCTACCTTTATTCTATTTGTTTAGAAGAGCTCACTCACATTCATCAACTAATGAATTATTTCAGCAAGAAGTTATCTACATTTTTGGTTTGGCTGAGCAATATGAGTTCCCTAAATATCTGATTAGGCAAGTGTTTGGCAAGGTCAAATATGCCCTACATACTACCCTGTTAAGAAACTCCAACTGCAATTCCATATATGTTGGCTCTATGCAATACAACCCACATTTAACGAGAGCCTTAACACAACTATGTAAACCATATGACTTGAAGTTTGGTTCACGCACACGAAACTTATTTTCAGTAGTTCGTAAGGATCGTGAACGGAATAGCAAAATGGGACAGTGGGGTATTTACAATATTCCTCTGGTTAAGGCAACTACAGGACAAGCAGCTTCTAATTATGTGGGTTCTACAAAACGCAATATTGCATTACGAATTAAAGAACACAAATACAATATTAAAACAGGCTTGTATTGTACATCACTAGCCAAATCTGTTACACAAGATGATCTTAATCCCGACTGGAGCAATGTTAGAATAATTAATACTCCTAGTAAACCTGGTGATCTTTTAATTGCTGAAAGTGTGTATATAGAGGCCTCCGGTGAGCAATGTTGTAATGAACATGCCCCCTATGAGTTACATAACGTTTGGAAATCCCTTATTAAAAATGTAAATTATAAATTGTAATATAAACTTAAAATTGAATGTTCACCCTACACCATTTATTTCTGTTATATATTTCCATGTTTTTCTTCTTCAGACCATTGGGCCAACGGTATACGCAACATTTTTGACGCATGTAGATTACTATTGGCTAACTTACCATGCTTCCCACAATGCAATAATCTATATTATATATAGATTAAATGTGTATCTATTTATTACATCTGAAGAAGAGGCAGCCGCTGCCTCGAAAGTGCTCATGTTTTTCAATTTTTTTTTTTTAATTGTATATATTTCTCATCTTTTAATCATTAAATCGTGCTAAAGACGGAAATCTTTCATCGCTTCAGTGACTGCGTGATATGTTTAACTTTGGCGTAAGTGTTTTGTCATACTTTGTATTAGGGTAAAACTAGGGCAATCATTTTAATTAAAATTTTGGTTTTACAAAAAACATCTATAGGTTCCAAAGAATTTGAATTATTAATACGCCCGTAAAACCTAGTTCATAATATGGAATTTAAAATTTTCAGTAAGTAAGAGCGAACAGATTTTTGCAAAAGGACCTCGAATTTTTTTTTGCGGCGGAGGGGGATGGGGGGGGAGGGGTTGCTCAGGTACCCACTGGCTCCAACAGAAAATAAAATGACTAATTCGTGCCAAGGGATTTGCCGCCCCTTGCACGAGATTTTTTTTTAATTTTTATTCAATTTTACATGAAATAAATACCTTTAGCAACATCATTTTCTATTTCCGGTAAATTAAAAGTTTACACGAGACACAATTGTCTCATATAAAACTGAACGGGGGAAAAAATCTGTAAACCTGTAGTTCCGATGACGCGAATAATTTAAGCAGTCAGCTTTCTCTTTGCCAATTTACACAAAAGTCCGCTTTACCGGTATGTAACAACACTCGCCCTTTTCTGGCACTTTCTCAACCTAGTCGCGATCCAGAGAGAGCCGTCGCATAATTTTGTTAAACTCTTTCCATAGTAGAATCACGCGCTCGAAGAAAAACAGATTTCAACCATAATGTGGCGTCCCGACACTTTTATAGAGGTGCATTGTCCTGTTGGAACAGGCCCAACCCATCAACATGAATGCAGGACATGAACAGGTGTATCTCGTCAGAAAGGATGCGCACATAGCATTGGCCGGTCACAGACGTTTGTAGACGTACCAGGGGTCCCAGTGAAGTCCAGCTAAACACACCCCATATCATTACGGACCCCCCACCAGCCGGTACAGTTCCCTGTTGACAGGTGGAATCCATGGCTTTATGGGGTTTGCGCCGCACACGAATCCTTGCATCTGCCCGATACAGTTGGAAACGCGAATCTTCAGACCAGGCTACTTGTTTCCAGTCATCAAATGTCCAGTGACGGTGTTGCCGTGCCCAAGCGAGGCGCATAGCTCTGTGTCGTGCACCTATCAAGGGAACTCCAGTTGGGCGTCGGCTCCCAAAGCCCATATCGTGCAGGGTACGTTGCACAGTCCGGACGCTGATACTTGTTGAAGCTCCAGCATTGAATTCCGATGATACCTGAGAGAGTGTTGCACGCAAATCGCGTGAAACGATTCTTGACAGCCGACGGTGGTCACGTTCACCCAATGTCCTTTTACGGCCACACTGGTATCGTAAGTTGGAGGTTTTGCCGGAATTCTTGTAGTCACGGTACACCCTTGCAATGGTCGTTTCTACCTCCGAAATACTATGGACCATCTACGAGCGCCAACTATGACACCGCATTGAAAATCGCTTAAATCGTTATTACTTGTCATTCTCATGCCAAAAACAGCTCTGACAGCTGGCAAGGATGTCTATCACTTTATATACGCACTGGCGGACGCAACCGAGTACGCGCATAGGTGACGTTGCTATGTATTTTGCATAAGCTCGTCTGTACCAGTTTTTCTGGCACTTCAGTGTATGCTGTCATTAATGTCTGAAGGTTTAACTAAAAGTGTGTTTCCACGTTTTGTAAGATTCTGAATTATTCTAATGAAATTTGTTGTATTTGGTACTTAGACGTAATAATCTCTTTTCAGTCTCGCCGGCAAGTATCTGTAACCGGAACCATAAGTGGCTTACCACCAGGAAAACACGGATTTCATGTTCATGAGTCAGGTGATCTCTCAAATGGTGAGGGGTTCTTATATTCTTTCTTTTTTTAATCGCAAACTAAACAATGCAATTGTTCTTTTGTGATAGTATTTACATATTTCATTTAGAAAACAGATGCAGAATAAAGTTTAGTGATTTAGAAACCGAAATGTTTAAAATATTTTGCTCTACTTTTTACCTGTCGAGATGTTGGCATGTAGTTTCGGAAATTCGAGTGCAAAAAAGTTGATATGATTGAATATCCAGCAAAGGCAAAATGGCATCTTTTAATTTGGACAGTAACTTGGTGTTCAATAGTATATGGTTAAGGATTGAAGGTTACTTTTAAACTTTCTTATCACATTTCCAATTAAATCCTACTCCTCAGCATAAAATGAAATAGCAAAGACGTTTCATGAAATTGAAACCTTGTGAAAGCCAACGCTGCAATGAGAGGGAAAGAAAACATTTTATAAACTTTCATTAACTGAATCTGCAATATTAGGCGCACAATAAATCTATGTGCTTGACAGCCATTTTTATAGTCATCTTGCAAAACTTTGAGAATTTTTGAATTTCCGAATGGGATAACTACCCAGTTCTCTGGTACTGGGAGGTCTATTGGCGTGAGAGAGAAGACAGGCTTCGATTTCCAAAATTTTTGTACAGCTTTGTCTATAACAGAAAGGCTATATCCTCTGTGTACTACAATTCGTTGAAGAATTTTTACGGATCAAAAGACTACGTCGAAGACAAATTCCTGTGTAATTTCTCAGATACCTTGTGAATGTGGACTTTCATATATAGGGCAGACCCGCAGGGCTTTAAATTTCCGTGTGAAGAAACACAAAACTTATGTACGCAACTATGAACTAAAGAAGTCGTCTATAGCCCAACATATTGTCACGAAAATAACCATAAGTTTTTGTTTCGGGATGCTACTCTTATTGACAATAAGAGTATGCTACTCTTATCGACTATCAAGCTTAGTGTATTAGAAGCTTTCCACATATACCGGAATTCTTCACGGCTTGTAAACGACATGACGTCTTCTCCATTTCTTTCAAGCGCGTGGAAACAACTCGCAGAAATCTGTAACCGTCAGAACTCTGATGATGTCACAATGATTTGAATGTTTACGCTCCATTCGTCCTGATGATGACGAGCCAAACACTCTGAGAAACCAGTCGATGTTAAATAAACATTTAATTGTGAATAAGGCTTACTATTTTTATTCTAAATCAACATCACAAGTTTTGTAGTCATAAATTATACAGTATATAATCACCATGGTTCATTGTTTTCTGTAAGTCATTGTTTCTCGTACTACTAACTCTCGGCAAATAAGATTCATTGTTCACATAAAACAGATTTGGGCGTGATCCAATACCGTATATGAAAGACCTGTATGCGACGTCCTGTGCCTCATGTAAAGAAGTCAGTATGGTTCCTGGTTTGATGTCAGACAACATCGGCATGATCCATTATAGCCTCATTCAAGGCACCTCTCAGCATAATCCATTGCTCCATTCAAGCCGGCAGAGTCATTGCATATAATCGTGCAGACAGCTATCTTTAGCTGTATATGATATAAATGTCGCCATAGGCCATTGCCCTATATAAAGAGATTTTCAAATTTTTTTTGTTTGTTTTTTGTTTGGGATTTAATGACCACCGTGAGCAACACTATAGGCTATAAGCTGCCACCTGTCCCAGATTTAGGGCCACTGGTTTCAGGGAAGGGAGCCATGGCAGTAAGACAAAAACAATACTCATGCTTCTACGGGATTCAAACCCAGACCCATATCGGACGAAAGTCAGATGCTAGCGCTTAAACATCTTCAATACGGTTTATTGTTTCATGTATAAGAACTATCTGCATGATTCACTACTTCATATAAATCAACCTTCTGAATTACGCAATATATCATTTAAGGCAGGTCCAACCCGTCTCTCGCGGGCAATTAGCGCTCCCGGAAGGGATTTTTTTTATTGATCCACGAGATCTTTTTCACATGAAAATTTTTAAAATGGAGAAAGACACAAAGAATAATTCATAACAAAATTGTCATTTTTTTTCATTCATTTCTTTTCTTATAGTAGTTTTTAGTTTTACATTAATTTCGATTCACTTTGTTTAATAAATCGTATATTTCTATATTATTTCATCTACATGCCCCAGATTTGTAGGAATAATTATTTTATATACCTGTTCAATTTGTTATTTCAGTAAGTACCTCCTTAGACTTTAAATATGTTATGTTGGGATAAATTTTATATTTTTAGAGTGCTCACAATGTATATATATCAGGTAACTATTTCGGACTTCTTTGTAACATATAGGTATCGCGTTAACTGCATCATTCCTTAACCCGTAAAATATTTTTTAGAGATTTTAAATCCCTCTCGGAAATAATCGATATTCATAACACATATATTTTTACTCTTCTTTGTCATGCAGTCCATTCCATTTTGTCATGTGTCCCGCCATTTAGAAAAAGATGAAGACTCTTGACTCAAGGTAACCGTAGGTATTATTCTTTATCTAATTATTTAGGCAGTTGGCGGCATTGTCCAAAAAAATGTGTGAGCAATTATTGCACTTGAAATAATTTTCCCCGCAAAATCTGAGGTGCAACTGTATATAATGAATATACAGCGTGATTCATAATTATTATCGGGGTTTCCGTGGCCTGGCATGGTCAAACCGTAACCGATCAAATAAAACTTCCTACAGCATAAACAAGTTCACCACGGAAAGTTTTATGTGGCAACACGGTACCCGCTGAATCGACATCATCCTTCAAAATGGGGACTGCTCAAGAAAAAGCAATGTGCATACTCTGGTTCTTCGAAACAAAGTCAGTTATCACGACGCAACGTCGTTACAGAACGCAGTATGGCTATCTGGACAGGCTACAGCTGTTATCTGTTGCCTCAGTTGGAAGATCGACAGCCCAATGTGGTGTTCCAGGACGATGGCGCACCGCCACATTGGGCTGTTATTGCCCGAGAATTTCTTGACCTGCATTTTCCTGGGCGCTGTGTTGGGCGTGGTGTATCCATTCCGTGGCCTCCGTGCTCACCCTATATTACGCCACTAGATTACATGAACAACATCATTTACCTGACCCTTGTAACCTCCCCTCGATGACCTGAAGACCAGAATTGGTGCTGCGATAGCAACAGTAACCCGGCAAATGCTGGCAAACCCTTGGCGGAAAATTGGTTATCGCTTGGATATCTTATGTGCCACGAAAGGCGCGCATGTCGAAGTGGTTTAGCAATCTGATGTATCGATTCTGAAGGTAATAAAACTTTTAGTTGTCATCTGTCATATTCTGTTAGCGGTCTTAGTTTGTTGTTTCCCGTTTTCCGATTATATGCCATTGAAACCACGACACTAATTACGAATCACCTTGTATTTCCTTTTGTTTTTTCCCATTCCCAGTACCTATTCTCTACTGCATCTGTATTCAGTCCTTCAATGTAATGCCACGTAACTTTGCCCAACTCGTTCTTTTAATATCGTGGTGCAGGATTCTTGCAGTTTTCATAGTTACAAAATCGCAAGAGGGCTGTCAATGGAATATCATTCATTCCTTTCTTGGATGCATGTTGACATCATTTGAGAAATGTGAGCATAGAAGTGAAAGTAATTAATAAGAAGGAACTGAACACAAATTACGCATAAAATAGTGCTAGTGATCCGAATTTCTTGGCGTAGAATATAAATCAAAGTTTCCAAGTTTTCGCACATCAACCAGATGACTTTTTTCAAGGAAAGTGGACAGCTACACTGTTAAAAATTTTGTAGTAGGTTGCACCAAAATGTGGTACTACTCCAGCTGCACTACTTTCTGGAAAAGATACACCACTGTGTGGGGTAAACAAAACGCAACAGCATGGTGCAACTTTGCACCACGTTGCGATACAAGGTTCCTCCACATTATGGTTTAAGGTTGCACCATGTTGTTGGGTTTTGTTTGCTCCACACAGTGCTGCATCTTTTCTCAGGAAGTGGTGCAGTTGGAGTAGCACCACTTTTTGGTGCAACGTACCGCAAACTTTTTTTAAAGTGTAACTGCAAACTGGATAATGGAACACTTCAACAATTTGAACGTGGTAACTTGACTAGACAATAAATGAATAGGCGCAAATGCGATCAGACATTCGAAGAAACGAGGTGACGTTGGTTGGGCGCGCGGTACTGTGGTAGAAAACACAGCATTATTTGAAGAATTTATTCTAAATGCGTGGCAACTTGAAAAAGACGCTATCATTGCAATCCTCGCTGCTGGTCAAGATTTCCAAGGTTTCGCGAATAGCAGTAGATTTAGGTGTAAAGTACGTGGAGTACAAAGCTAATTTCTTGATATTATTCTACATAGGATCAGGCGACTTGAACTTGACCACTCTTGATAGGCAGTAGTTAATTTACCGTCTTTTGTATCCCTTTTATGTTCGTCGATTCTAATTCCAAACGAACGTTTGGTCATTCCGATGTGGTATCGCCTGGAGTCGTCCGGATATTGTAGTGGGATTGCATAAACACCTGCCTCATTGAGAAGAGGGGACTTGTCAATATTTCTCTTAAGCATGGTATATAAAGATGCCAGAGACATTATGCCGACATAGAAGCTCATCCTGCTGAGCGCGTTTTTGAGTTGATAGGAAACTTTTGGTATGTAGGGAATATAGCCCAGGTAGGGAAGTTGCGGCACAGAAAGATTGACACGGCTGGTTCTGGCTTTTTCTGTAAAGTTATGCATCTGGTTAGGAGTATATCCTGCCTCAGTGGCCAATTTGACAATGTTTTTTTAGATCCGATTTTCTGGAAAGAACTTCGGAGAAAACGGCGAAAGCTCTTCTAATTCGAGAACGGAAGAAGGCCGTCTTGTAATTATCAGGGCAGAATGAACTGCGAAGCATCAGTTAGTTTGCAGTTAGCCGTCTACCTTCCTTGAAAAAGCCATCTGGTTGATGTGCGAAAGCTTGAATACTGATTTATATTCTACGCCAAGAAATTCGGATCCCTAGTACTACTTGAAGTGAAAGTAGTTCGTTATATCTTTGTAGAGAGATCATCATTTCAAAATTTGCTTCTAATTTTTAGTCAAGCGTTGGGCGATTACGTTTCCTTCCATTTCGCTATACTTTCTCTTGGGAGACCAGTTAGATTCTGAAACTGGTATACCTCTATCTGAATTTTTTTAATGCTCTTGTAAGTACTACAAACAGAGCCCATTTAAGAGAGGGGCTAGGGGGGCTGCAGCCCCGGGCCCCACATTTTCAAGGGGGCTCCAGAATTATGCAGGATGCTTGAAGAATTGACAAGAGTTCTACAGTTCTCTTCTTAATTTTAGCAGACAGCAGAACAAAAAATATGAGAGACTGCCTTGTGAAAAACATTTTCTATTTCTTTCCAATGTTTTAGGAGTCTGCAAAAAATATAGTCGCTCCCCGTCCATCCTCAAATCTTTCGAAAGTATTACAGAAGGTTTTTGTACACACCTGTAATTGGAGGAAATTTTCATACATTACGAATTTGTTTGAATCATGATATTTGCATCATATTATTTTTGTCCACTACTTTGATATAATTTCAACAAGGTGAACCCAACCTGCTGGGGGATGGGGCATTAAAGCAGAAGTGAACTGGTATCCATTTTTCAACCATTCATTTTTAACATTTTCTTGCTAACACTGATTCGTTCACGAATCATGGGATGCACACTTCAATATGGCGGAGATATTTTCATGGCTTCCTCATCATATTTTGGGGATGTTTTCCCCTATGTAGTTTTATTAATCGACCCATAGTGAAATCCTAGACGTGCCACTAATACTGGGGTTTCAAAATACTGTCCAGTTCCGGGCTCCCTGTCTTCTTAAATGTGCTCTGACTACAAAATATGAGATTTTTAAGTAAATTTTGAAAATTCTCCAATTACATCAGTCTGAGGCTTTCAAGTTTTAGTTGCTAAGTAATTCTATCCTTTTGAACGAAGTTCTTTAACTGAAATTGTTGCAGCAGCTCAGTGTTGCCAGAGACTTTTACTTGAAATTGGTAGACCAGAATTAAAAAAATCAGTACATAAGATATTTTTGCTAGAAATATGCACCACCTTACAAATGTAATGTAGTATTGGATGTAATTTCAATACGAAGGAACATTTTAATCCACTGGTATGTCAAATATTACCAATACTCCACAGACTACTACTGAGCTGGAGAAAAAGAAAATTCAAACCAATACAGTCCTGACTCGCTTTTTTATAAGATTTTGCTGATGATCAGCTATATAAAATAGTGCTGATCATTAAAGCTAATGTTTGTGTTAATAATCATGTCGTTTGTCTTTTTATGTAGACACGGATGGATCTGTCCCACTTGTCTTCATCAAAACAAAGAGTTACATACTTTCACTTCTTACTCAACGGTAACCAGATCTTCCTAAGTACTTGAAATAAGTGCTATACCCAAAAAAGTGTCATTAATACAGATATCATACTGTAGACGTTTTCCTGATACTCTGTATTTAAAAAATAACTAAGGAAGTCTTTGTATAACAGACAAATTAATTATCTATGGTAAAAAATATTTCATAACAACCAGTACGAATTTAAAAAATAATAGGTAGCAGGTGTTGAATGATTTTAGTCTTGGTTTCTCTTCAGGCCAATTCTGAGGTGAGTCTTGCTCATTGCATCAGTAGATGGTTAGTACTCTAAGAATGCAGACATTCTTAGCATATCCCAGAATTGTCTTAAAACAGCGAAAAATCAGGAGATTACGAATATCTATCACTAAACTGTAGTGAAAATCAGTAGATCTACTGATAAATCAGTAGAATGGTAACACTTCGGCATCTGATGAGAAATCAGATGCCGAAGTGTTACCACTCTACTGATTTATGCTTTGATTCCAAGGAGTAGCTTGAGAACAAAATAATGATTTGCCAAATTTTGAGGACCGATACTTTTTTAAAACCACGTGTTTGTAGTAGCGACTCTGTCTAGTGCTCCAATCTTCATTGATCGTATCGTTCAGTATGCAGTGACTAAAAATTCGGATGTGAAAGTTTTTGAACAGAAGTTCATTTTGAAGAAGAAATTGTCATATCAATATGTCGAAAGTGAGACAATGCACCAAAATACACCCTCCCGAGGCACCATTCCGCGATTTTGACAACTTCTAGCTTGATATTACAGTTGAATACTTCTTTCGTGCAAACATTGCTATCAGAATATTAAGCAGAGAGATAGAAAATCTTAGAAAAACCTCTGTACTACGATTGACGCTCTAGTACAGGGACGTCGACAAGGGGATTCAAACCCACCCTGAAATTTGTCTTGCCCGCCCTCCCGCCCACCCAGTTCACAGTGTGTCATTTTTCAAAATATTTAACTTTAAAACATAGTGTGCACTTTGCCAAGTAATAAGTCTTGTGTTTTTATTTCATGTACGTGTTTCTCCCTAGGAAATGCGTTGTTTGCGCCTCCAAAAAAGGATATCAATATAGCACCGCAGGGCCATGAAAGCATGAAAATTCAGTGTTCTCCCCTCAATTCCTTTCAGCATTTTTTCCATGTTTATATGACTAGGGGTTAATGAGGACGGTGGATAGGAATTCACTGAGGGGGTCACTCCTAACTGCTCTGTTATTTTTTTTTACAAAATAAGGGATTCCAATACGAAAAGAGGAGTCTAAAGCTACACTAGCGTCCTTAAGACTGCCCCGGAACAGTGAAAGTGCAGAAAGTGGCTAACGACTGCTTTGTAGGAGAGAGTGCAAGGCAAAATCGCTGGCTGGAAGGAAGTTAAGGAGGGGGTGGTATTGTGTCTGAGGGGCACAATATTAAAATTTGATTTAGATAAACAGAAACGATATTTTCTTTTAAATAAATTGTTTCAATACAGTACTATTTTCGTAAGCAAAATTGGGAAATTTTGAAAAGAACTTTACGAGAATGCATCCAGAGCAAGCAAAACGTTGAAGGCGATATACCGCCAACACTTGTATCTTACACCCGTGGCGTAACTAGTCAGGTCCATGTATGTATGTGTGTCCAGGTGGTGGAGGTCGGAATTGCACGAATTCTTTTGTAGCCGGTAGTGAAAAGCATTGAAACAGGTGGCTCAGTGATCTAAGCACTGGCTTATGACCATTCGTCAAGGAAGAGTCTGGATTAGAACCCCTGTGAGGTATGGATGTTGTGTTTGTCTTACGGCACGGGTTCTCTCCCTTCCCTGAAACCAGTGCCCCTAAATTGGGGACGGGCGACTGCTTATAGCCCACTGCGATGCTCATGGTGGTCGTTAAACCTTTAATGAAAAATTAAAAAAAACATTAAAAATTTGTTCTTTCAGTGTTTCGTAGAAAAAGAAGAAGTGGCTATGAAGCTCCCCCCCCCAAATAATGCTCGCCCACCCGTCGCCCATCCTGATTTCGAAGTCTAAAGACGTCCGTACTCTAGTCAGGAGTCGTAGCCGCTGAAGATCCTTCTTCGCTCACTTTCATTCTGTGTCATCTGACCTTTTATTTCTCCCCACTCTCCTTTCCTATCGTTGTTTAAGGAGCCCGTCCACCTTATCACATGAATTTTCCAGTACTGAAATCTGGGGACTAAGATGGCAACGTGCCCATGGCATGCGAAAATGGCGTAATAAACGCTAAAACTGTACCCTTGTGAGAATTATGTTCGTGGTTGCAAGGTTGCAGTAGAGGCTTGACAGAGCCAGGCTAGTTTTTACCTGATTCAATCGGATTTTTTTTTATTTATTTATTCAGTTGTCTCCCATCTAAATCGGCATTTTTTAACACAAATAATCTTAACCGAGTATCTCTCTGTCTCTCTCTCTGTCTCTATTATTTTTTTTATGCTGGCTATGCACAAATCCTTAGGCCTCCTTTATCCTAAACCACCTCAGAAATAGCCAGTGAAGTGGGTACCAGATAGTCCGCATAAAGAAAGTAATCAATTACAAAGGCAATGGATTACCTTTGATCAAAGTCGCTTCTTGTGTTTTTGACAGTAGAGGATATTGAGAAGTTTTTCAAATTTCAAATTGCGGTTGACCCACTGCTCCAACAAGCTCACCCTTCCCGGTAGTTTGGCAGTGGTGACAGTGCCAGGCCGGATGCAGGAGACTGCCCGGATACTTTATTTAGGACTGCACCAATGTGTGTGTGTGTGTGTGTGCGCGCGAGCTCGTGCCGAGAGAACTAATTGAAAGAACAAAGGAACGTGAACTCCCATTACGTAGGCTTATGAAAAGGCCTCTGATTCTGTGAAACCATCACGAGTTACAATAGTTTCGAAATCCCGCGGTATTGAAGATGCATACATTAGCATTATTAGTAACATCTATTAAAATGCAAGTGCAAAGCTTCGACTATTTGAAGATAGTGTACTAATAAAAATTGGAAAGGGAGTGAGACAAGGTGATACCATATCTCCTAAAGTCTTCAATGCCACATTGCAAAATGTCTTTCAACCATTGAACTAGAAAACAAAGGGATAAAGATTAATGGAGATTATTTAATTCACCTTCGTTTTGTTGATGACGTTTTCATTTTGGCGACTGCCCCTTCAGAACTGAAGAGTGTGATTCAGAAACTTGCTGACAAGAGTAAAGAAGTGGAAATAAAAATGAACTTTCAGAAGACAAAACAGATGTACAATGCTTTTACAAGAAATGAAAATTATAATTGGGTGATGGGGGAATGGCTGGATATAACAAATACTTACATTTACCTTGGACAGCACATATCAAGGAAAGGTCACATTGATGAAGAAATTAATCGACGCATACAACTTATTTGGAGAGTTTTTGGAAGAAACCGTTCAATTTTAAAGAGCAATATGCCATTATGTCTTAAAAGAAAAGTGTTTAATCAATGCATACTTCCAGAGCTTACGTGTGAAGCAGAGACGTGGACATTAATTACAAAAGAAATACAAAGACTGAAGACAATTGAAAGAAGCATGGAAAGATGATGCTTGGTGTAACCAGGAGAGATATGTAAAAGAACTCACTGATAAGGAAAATGACAGGAGTGAAAGACATCATGATCAGGGTAAAATCCCTGAAATGGCAATGAGCTGGACATGTTGCCAGAAGAACGGACTACTGATTAACAACCGAAATTCCAGACTAGATTCCAAGGGACAGGAAAAGACCCAAAAGAAGACCACATGGGAGATGAGCGGATGAAATTCGAAAGCATACGGGAGTTACGGAGGAGCCTGGCGCAAGATAGACCGCTGTGGAAGAATCTTGGGGAGACCTTCATCCAGCAGAGGATTCATAATGGTTGATGATGATGGTTATGATATACACTGAAGAGCAATTGAATTAGGGACAGCTGGCGTTATACTGTACAAATGTGGCGCTGTGGGCGGCCCTGTAAACGGAAGCGACATGACGTATGCAGCGATCCGACAATATAAGGAGTGATGCGACGGGAATCAGTAAGAGTCGGAAGCAATATAAGTAAGACGAAGGATCTAAGCGCATTTGATCGTGGACAAATTGTCGGGGCCTAACGAATGGGTCACTCTATCTCGGAAGTCAGGCAGGCACTGGGATTTTTACAAGCCACCGTGAGTACATCGAATCAGGTAAAACCATCCCTGCAAGGGCCAACTGCCGTGGACAACAGCGTGTGGATGAGTCGGGTCATCGTCGGCTAGCTCGCATTGTAACAGCGGATAGACGGTCCACAGTGCAAGAAATCCCTCGGCAATTTAACGCTGGTGCACAAAAACGTGTAAGCAGCCACACCATCCAGAACCATCTCCTCGCTATGGGGTACAGAAGCCATCGTCCCACGAGGGTACCGCTGCTGACCGCACATCACAGGAAGCAAAGATTAGCATGGGCGCGGGAACATCGCCACTGGACCCTACACATGAGGAAAAATGTTGCCTGGACTGATGAGTCGAGATTCACGTAGGTTCATGCGGATGGCAGGATACGAGTACGGCGCAAACCACATGAAGCGATGGATCCTTCTTGCCAGCAGGGTACTCTTCAAGCTGGTGGGGGTGGCATTCTCGTCTGGAGACTGTTTACGTGGACTGAAATGGGACCCCTGGTACGTGTGGCATCGTCCCTCACAGGTCAAAGTTACCGGGATATCCTGGACGACCATTTGCTCCCGTTTGTGCGTCTTCAACATCCCATTGGGGACCTCATCCTGATCAAGACAATGCAGCTCCCGAATTGTATCCGAATGGGTGGATGAACACTCTACCGACGTGACCTCGCTTCCTTGGCCAGCTAGGTAACCTGACCCCAATCCCATCGAGCACATCTGGGATGCCACCGAGAGAGATGACCCCCCCCTTCATCAAATCTTCGTGAACTGTGGGTGCTTGTTCAGGGACCGTGGATACGTATGGCTTCCCAACGCTTCCGGTGTCTTGTCGAGTCCATGTCGAAACGAATCGCCGCCGTCATCAGGGCGAAAGGTGATGCTACACGTTACTAGACAGGTATCTCTAACTCAATTGCTCTTCAGTGTATATTTTTGCCCCCATGGGACCCCTGGTACTCTCCCATACACCTGCCGGAGTCGATAACGCATGGGACGGTACTCGGACCGCCAGACCGCACGTGGTTGAGATGAAAGAGGGTATTTGATGTTAGATGGTGTTGTTTCAGAAGAATGTTTAACAGTGTTGAGTATTCTATGTGTCCTAGTGTAGCCTTAAAGTTCTGTTGTTGGTGTCTGAAAGCTATCATAATTTTTCTGTTGTATATCTTCCAGAGCAAATGTCTGAAGTTAGTTATCTGAGTCAATGTAATATGATAAAAATACTATTTATTTATTTGTGAAGGATGCACAAGTGCTGGTGGTCATTTCAACCCCTTCAACAAACCACACGGAGCACCAGGAGATTCAAACAGGTATACAGCCAGTTTTCCTTTCCTACAGTTTTCTCTAAAATTACTTTTAATTTTTCTCATATTTAAAAAAAAATGATTAAATTCAGTTTACCCTTGTATTAGACAAGCTTAATATCCAGAAGAACACTGAAATGAGAAAATCCTCTACGCATAATTTCATTGTGATTACGAGTAACAACAAGAAAGATGACACCAAATTTGGTTGTAACAAGCACGTCTTTTGAATATTTTTCGACGCAAGAAACATATTTCTTTGCAGATTTTTAGAAAATCTAAACATTTCGCATGGAAAAACGAGATTATTCACAGCAAATGAAACCGGTTAAAGAAAACATTGAACCGGCTTTCTAAAATCGATAAAATATTCAGAAATAGAAATGGGTGCAGTCATTTGCAAAAGTTTAAGACCACCTGTCAATTTATTGAAAATAAAAAAAAAAAAAAAAAAAAGAGAGAACTAATTACTAGTCAGAGATATTTGAAAAAAATGACACCATAGATGAATACTTACATTCTTTAGAACACAAAAAGACCGAAATCACGGCCACATTCGTTTAAATGGCCACCTTTGTTTTCTACAACGGACAGAATACGATGTGGCATACTCTCAATGAGGAATTTGCAGTAGTCACTTGAAATGTATTTGCAACACACGTAGTTTATCGGGTCAATCAAAGCTTGGGAATTTGGTGGCTGTTTTTCTGCTACCTTGTCTTTTAAAATTGGTCCACACATTTTCGTTGGGGTTAAGGTCGGGACTATTACAGGCCCAGTCAAGCACAGTTTTGTTTTTTCCTCTGCAGGTAGTCCTTTATTGTCTTTGATCTGTGGCATGGAGCACCATCATGCATAAAGATTATGCATCTGTGTACTTGCATGTGAGTTAAAAGATTTCCACATACAAAAGACCAGTCATGGTAGTAATGCCTGTATGCAAAAACATAATTAAGCAGTACCGGATTCTGACATAGCACCCCATATCATCTGAGTAGGCGTATGTCTCACGGTGCTAACGGTGTATTTTTCATCAAACCTTTTGCCTTTTTGGTCGTCGAACACACACGTGCTTCGCTTGATTCAAATTGACGCACAGTTGTTTCATCGGAAAAAAGAACTTGGCATCAATTTTCAGCAGTCAATGATTGATGATGCTTCACAAACTGGAGTCTCTTTTTCGTGATAGAAGTTTATGTGTAGGTTTATAAGATTTTAATCCAAAATCGTTGCTAAGCCGTCGGAAAACAATGCTGATACTAATATCAGACCCTTTTGAATGTCGGTCTTGATTTTCTTGCACGAACTTCTCAGAGAGCGCATAACTATTTGCCTTATGGTATTGTCATCACGTGGGATTGTTTTCCTAGGACGTCCACTTCTCTTTCGGTCGCTAAATTCACCTGTATCTCGATATTTCATGATCGTATTATGAACAGCAGTTTTTCCCACATTCTCCTTTCTGCTTATGTCACGTTCGGAGTATCCCTTCATGATATAAAGTCACTATTTATGCCCTCTGAGTAACAATGACGCTTTTTTTTTACCCATTTTTCGCTATATAAAAAATACGTACGAAACCTCTCAGCATGAAAACCAGAAGCAAACTGACGCTCCCACGCTTCCCCCAACTCTATCAACAGCTGCCGCTGCATGATGGTGCAACACCGACAGGAAGTTGAGTGCTACGGACAGTAGCTGAGGCAATCGTCAGAAATCTCCTAATACCAACAGGTGGTCATACACTTTTACAAATTAATGTACTTACGCACACCGGCGACTGTAAAGAATGTTACGAGAATTAACGAATTTTTAACCAAAGGTTTCTCATAGGGGATGGAAGATATCAGGGGCAAAAGAGTTTTCAAATCGAATGATTGGAAGAAAATATATACGTAGGAAAACATGATATAACTTTACGCCTACCAGCGGAAAACTTTTGTGAAAATGCGCTCAAAATACTCTACATAATGAAGAGTATCGTACTAAAAACGCCTTTTCCTGAGGAATTCTTAGAATCGAAATAACTCTTTCAAATAAAAAGATACACGTACGCACTGTTGCGGTAGAATTTTGAATAATGAAAAAGTAGAAAATATGTTAAAAGCATTCTTCGTAGCAAAAGCTATGCTAAGCAAAAAGAAATTTTCAAATACGTCGCTTTAAAGCAGAGATAGCGAGAAAACGTTTCGCTACCTTTCGGGAAAACCGTGCGTTTTTTTAAAAAGAATAATGTTCTCCATCTTTACTGTAGCACATGGCATACCGTACAAAAGGAAATTTTGCAATAGGATATTTAGAAGTGGAGCTACGATTGAAAACATACAAATGCACTAAAAAACCCAAGAGTCTAGTGCTCCACGTAGTAAATGGTATTCGGCGTTAAAAACGCTTTTTTAATCGGACTTTTAGAAGCAGAGATATCGAGAAAAGTAGATTAAACATTTGCGCCTCCTATCGGAAAAAACGTTACATTGTTTTCGACACAAATACCCAAAGAAAATTTTCGTATTTAGTAGTAACTGGCCGAAACAGGATTCTTTTAATGGGGTGTTTAAAGGTGCAGATATCACTGTAAATATGCTGTAAATAGAAAAGTGAACTTATACACTGACGGAAAAAAAAATTCCCAACAGCATGTTGGGTTACAACAGCGGTATGCGGGCAAGCGTTATCCTGTTGGAAAACAACCCCTGGAATGCTGTTCATGAATGGCAGCACAACAGGTTGAATCACTAGACCGACGTACAACTGTGCCGTCAGGGTGCGTGGGATAACCACGAGAGTGCTCCTGCTGTTATAGGAAATTGCTCCCCAGACCATAACTCCAGGTGTAGGTCCAATGTGTCTCGGCCGCAGACAGGTTGGTTGCAGGCGCTCACCTGGCCGCCTTCTAACCAACACACGGCCATCACTGGCACCCAGGCAGAACCGGCTTTCAACAGAAAACACAACAGATCTCCACTCCGTCCTCCAATGAGCTCTAGCTTGACACCACTGACGTCGCAAACGGCAGTGGTTTGGAGTAAGTGGAATGCACGCTACAGGGCATCTGGCTCGGAGCTGTCCTTCAAGTAAACAATTTGTAACAGTTCGTTGTGTCACTGTGGTGGCAACTGCAGCTCGAATTGCTGCCGCAGACGCGGTACGATGCGCCACGGCCATACGCCGTACACGGCGGTCTTCCCTCTCAGTAGTGCCACGTGGCCGGCCGGAACCCGGTCTTCTTGAGGCAGTACCTTCCCTTGACCACCGCTGCCAACAATCATGCACAGTGGCTACATTCCTGCCAAGTCGTTCTGCAATATTGCGGAAAGAAAATCCACCTTCTCGTAGCTCTATTACACGACCTCGTTCAAACTCCGTGAGCTGTTGATAATGGCTTCTTCGTCTTCTTAAAGGCATTCTTGACTAACATCAACACCCTACGTCGAATCTCAACGATAACTAACGCTTACGAACGTTACAGCGCGTATTTACAGCAAACCTGCTTTGCATGTTCCGAGGGGCCCTACTAGCGCCACACGTATGCGCCGAGCGCGAAATTTGCATAGACGTCATCTTACAGATGTACTCTCACCGCCTACCAACTGTCGTTTATCTAACACAACCCCTTCTTGGTGTTAGGATTTTTTTCCGGCAGTGTATGTCCTCTGGTGGCAAACTTGTTTGCTAAGAAAAATTTGAAATTATATGGTAAACATTAGGAACTAAAAAATGATCCCCGACAAAAATTAATTTTTCAAATCGAACTACTAGAAGCGGAGATATTTAAAAAAGTAAAATAAACTAGTACACCCCCTGGCGGAAAAAGCTATGCATCATTTTGTGTAGAAAGTATTCTGAAAAAGGATTTTCGCGGTGATCGGTTTCTTATCACATAAGAATTTTTTCAGTCGAATTTTCAGACGCGCAGATATTGCTGCAAATACATCAGAAATGTAAACATGCACTTACGCCCCCTAGTGGTAAAACCGTTCTTTTCAAGAATTAGTAATTATGTGCAGAACATTTCCTGATAGGATCACTATTCGATGCAACAGAACTTTTTTAATCAGACTTTTAGGAGCAGAGATATCGGAAAAATCGCAATTTAACGTTACGCCACCTAGCGGAAAAACTCCCCACCACTTGAAAAAGAAACTGTAACCAAAATAGTCTTTGTTACAAAGGGTATCTAAATAGTAGAAATATTTTTTTCAATCGGATATTTAGAAACTATTATATGGAATAAAATGCACAGCAGGTCCTCGAATAACGTCGTTACGTTATAACGTTGATGAGAAAAAAATCGATTCCCAACCGGGGCCACTGTCTGCGTGGAGTTTGTACGTTTTCCTCATGTCTTCGTCGGTTTTCTCCGGGTACTCCGATTTCCTCGCACATACTGATGATGTGCACGTTATGTTAATTGGCGTGTGTAAATTGTCCCAATGTGTGTGGGTGGGTGTATGTGAGTGCGCTCGGCGGAGGTATGCGTCCTGTCTAGGACTGGTTCCCGCCTTGCGCCCCGAGCTGCCAGGATAGGCTCGGGTCATCCGCGACCCTGAACTGGAATAAGTGGTCAACGATCACGCCGTATTTGGTATTGCTTGTTTTGGTGATGGTAGGAGGTGCTCCCTACAATTTTAGCTTGGCAAACACATTTATTCCTTGATTTAACACCATTGCAATGAGTGCTAAAAGTGTACTGTGCACCCTTGATGTCTGTGGTCACAAAGAGAGAGAGAGAAAGAGAGAGAGAAAGAGAGAGAGAGAGAAAGAAAGAAAGAAAAAAAGAAAGAGAGAGAAAGAGAGAGAGAAAGAGAAAGAAAGAGAGAGAGAAAGAGAGAGAGAGAGAGAAAGAGAGAGAGTGACATTAGAAACAAAACTAAAAATGTTAATGAGGTTTGACGATGGACATGACGATGGAAGAGCTCTTCGTCTACCACCACCAAGTGTTCGAAAAATTCGCGCTAATGCTGGAAAGATTAAAGCTTGTGTTCAAAGTTTAAAACCTTCAGCTGCTACAAAATGAACTCGAAATAGAAGCAGCATAACGGAAAAGATGGAAAAAACTTTTAAATATCTGGATGATGGACATGCATCAGCGTAACTCTCCATGTTCGCTAGTGGACATACAAAGATCTAAAGAAAACACAGATTTCTAGTGTTGAAAGTAAAACCTTCGTCGCAAGTACTGGTTGGTTTGAGCGTTTTAAAAACTTTTAAAACTGCGGAACATACAAATAACAGATGAGTTTGCCAGTGCCGGCAAAGAAGCCACAGCTGCGTACCAAGTTTTACTGAAAAAAATTACTGACGAAGGAGGATACACAGAGCTGCAAATTTGTATCGTAGATGAGGCAGGCCTTTTTGAAAACGAATGCCAAAACGAACTTACATTTCTGAAGAAGAAAAAACAGAGCCAGGATTCAAGGCTGTCAAAGATCGTATGACTCTTCTACATGGTGGTAATGCTTCAGGAGTTCTGAAGCCCAAGCCACTGGCTGTTTATCATTCTGAGACACCAAGAACTATGAAAAGCTACTTTAAATCTCATCTTCCTGTCATCTGGCGGTTAAATAAAAATAAGTAGATCACCAGAACAGTGTTTCATGAAAGGTTTACTTTGTGTTTCTGCTCATCCGTTAAAGAATATTGTCGGTTAAGAACCTTGAAAATAAAGCGTTCCTTTTTCTGGACGATGTTCCAGGGCACCCACCTAACCTGAATGATTGCACAGATAATGACCAAGAAACTTTTTGACTCCAAATAGAATCAGCTTGATTCAAGTTATTGATCAAAATGTTATAGCAACATGCAGAGCCTACTATTTACGGCGCACCTTTGAGGAAATTTTGGTGTAGTTACCATATCATGAATGCTTTTAGACGATTTGGCAGAGGCATAGCAGGAAGTGAAAATAACCCCAATGAGTCTTGTCTGACGTATATCCAGAATGCATTGCAGACTTCCCGGGGTTTGAGCAGCCATTATAAAAAAATCATCAGAAAATTGTTGGATAGCAATTTCCTGATTATTTGTTTATATATATTATTCATAAAATCAAGTCATACCTTGACAACACAGCATTCTATGTTAAAATTAATGGAAAGAAATTAACAAAAAAAAAGAATTGAAGCTGGTGTTCCGCAAGGCAGTGTGCTCGCACCTACGCTATACTCTATTTTTACGTCAGATTTTCCCAATTTTAATAACAGAAACCTGACTACAGCTTTATATGCTGACGACACTGCACTTGCCTACGTTTCCAAAAATAAAAAACAAGCAACATTTATTTTGCAATATTATGTGGAAAACTGGAGTAATATTTCCTAGACTGGAAAATTAAAATTAACACTGATAAAACCCAAGCAATTATGTTCTCCCACAAAACATATAATTATAATCCTGATTTTGAAATTGAACTGTATGGAAAAAAATACCTTGGGTAAAAGATGTTAAATATACTTAGGCCTTATTATGGATCATAATCTGAATTGGAACAAGCATATCAAAGAAACCCTGGCCAATGCCCTAAAACCAAGAGGATGTCTCCAGCCCATAATAAAAAAGTAAAGGCTCAGCAAAAAAAAACAAAAAAACTTTGTTATGGAAAACCTGCTTCAGTCCTGTTATTACCTATGGCTGTCCTATTTGGGGCAACTGCAAAAAGCAGCAAAGAAATAATATTGCCTCGTTTCAAAATAAAACCCTACGCATGATGGTTGGACTAGATGGAAGAACCTAAAACAATGTTATCCGTAGCATGTTGAATATTAATTCTGTTCACTATACAATGTATGAACTAGCAAATAGATACTATGAAAAAAGCTAAGGATCATCCCAACATTCTTGTCAGGGAGGCCCTTAATTACACTGTTAATGACACCGACCAATATAAAAGGCCGAAAGCTATTCTAAACAAAATTCCAGAAAAGAACCCAATTCACCTGTAGAAAACATTATAATTGGTACTAGAATATCGTAAAATTGATTAGACCTATTTTTAATTAATTCTCTTGCTTTAATTGAGGCCGTTTTGTCTTTCTGTGTTTTCTTTTTTTACTGAGAAGGTGTAACTAAAAGTACAGTTGGTGTAATGTTATTCTTCACACCACCTTAGCTATGGTAAAAAGTTATTGCTTACACCACCTTAGCTACGGTAAAATGTTAGTGTTAACACCACCTTAGCTATGGCAAATAACGACATCGCCAGCAAGATTCAATAAAAGTAAACTTGCAAAAATTTTTTTGGCCAATGAGAAAAAATCTTTTCTCTGATTGGCTCCTGAATAACGAGGCAAATACCCGACTCCTACCTGCACACTGAGCAAACGACAATTTTGTTCTATCAGGTGCCTAACCTCGATGTTCCTCCGGGAAAACTAGTTTGTGTGTGCTGTCTTTTTTCTTTTCAGGTTGCCTCCTTCTCCTGTCCTTTTCCCTGTCATTTTCCTCGTCGGCTGCGGTATTGTGCCGGGCATTTTTGTAGGGAACATTATTGCTCGGAGTGTGATGCTGGAACAGGTAAGTATGTAGGACAGCTTATAACTTCACTTCTTAACGGGAAACCGTATACTTCTTGACCTCTAATTCTTCAGCACTTTACTTTCATACTATTCTATCAGGGCAATCTGTTCTCGCTTCTATATATTTTCCCATGTTTCTCCTGCCAAAAGGCGCAGCGCGCTCTTGGGACCGGGACTCTAAACCTAAGTTAGGAACTTATTATTATTATTGTTGGCTAGCACATCGGGCTGCATTTTATGACATACAGTAAATGAAGAAGATGTAGTTGAATTACTTGAATCACACGGTGAAGAATCATCTTATGAGGACCTCACAACTTGCTCTAGGGGAGGAAGATGATGAAATTGAGAATTTAGAACCACAACGAATCGTAACATCTAAATATTTGTCTGAGGCTTTCCAGTTGTTAGATAGAGTTATGGAAATTTTAACCCAAAAAGATCTTTTTGGGTTAAAGAGAGAAGTTCAGAAGCAACAGGATAATAATAATGAGTGGATACAACAGCTACAGGGAATTATACAGACAGGAGAAAAACATACAAAAAAAAAAAAAACCAACGTGCATGACAACAAACCTTGGACATGCTTTTTCAAAACCCCAGCTAATCAAGAAGTTTAAGTCGGAGCAGTTACAACACCAGCAACACCACCACCATCAACACTATCCATCACTCCGTTCCAACCTGAGACACCTCTAGGCCGTTCAGGAATTTCTTGCCACACTCCCAGAAGTCAACTTCTGTGACGATAAGAAACATGGTGCTTCTCTGCTCATCAGCGATCATGATCTGGACCCGAACTAACCTTTACCCATCAACAGTGACGAGTAATGATAATGACTATGCTGCTTCTCTGCCCATCAGCGATCATGATCAGTACCCAAACTCACCTTTACCCATCAACAGAGACGAGGAATTATAATGACCATGCTGCTTCTCTGCCCATCAGCGATCATGATCAGGACCCAAACTCACCTTTACCCATCAACAGGAACGAGTAATGATAATGAACATGCTGCTTCTCTGCCCATAAGCGATCATGATCAGGACCCAGACTCACCTTTACCCATCAACAGAGACGAGGAATTATAATGACCATGCTGCTTCTCTGCCCATCAGCGATCATGATCAGGAACCAAACTCACCTTTACCCATCAACAGAGACGAGGAATTATAATGAACATGCTGCTTCTCTGCCCATCAGCGATCATGATCAGGACCCAAACTCACCTTTACCCATCAACAGGAACGAGTAATGATAATGAACATGCTGCTTCTCTGCCCATCAGCGATCATGATCAGGACCCAAACTCACCTTTACCCATCAACAGAGACGAGGAATTATAATGACCATGCTGCTTCTCTGCCCATCAGCGATCATGATCAGGACCCAAACTCACCTTTACCCATCAACAGGAACGAGTAATGATAATGACCATGCTGCTTCTCTGCCCATCAGCGATCATGATCAGGACCCAAACTCACCTTTACCCATCAACAGGAACGAGTAATGATAATGAACATGCTGCTTCTCTGCCCATCAGCGATCATGATCAGGACCCAAACTCACCTTTACCCATCAACAGAGACGAGGAATTATAATGACCATGCTGCTTCTGTGCCCTTCAGCGATCATGATCAGGAACCAAACTCACCTTTACCCATCAACAGGGACGAGGAATTATAATGACCATGCTGCTTCTCTGCCCATCAGCGATCATGATCAGGACCCAAACTCACCTTTACCCACCAACAGGGACGAGTAATTATAATGACAATGCTGCTTCTCTGCCCATCAGCGATCATGATCGGGACCCAGACTCACCTTTACCCATCAACAGTGACGAGTAATGATAATGACCATGCTGCTTCTCTGCCCATCAGCGATCATGATCAGGACCCAAACTCACCTTTACCCATCAACAGAGACGAGGAATTATAATGAACATGCTGCTTCTCTGCCCATCAGCGATCATGATCAGGACCCAAACTCACCTTTACCCATCAACAGAGACGAGGAATTATAATGACCATGCTGCTTCTCTGCCCATCAGCGATCATGATCAGGAACCAAACTCACCTTTACCCATCAACAGGGACGAGGAATTATAATGACCATGCTGCTTCTCTGCCCATCAGCGATCATGATCAGGACCCAGACTCACCTTTACCCATCAACAGTGACGAGTAATGATAATGACCATGCTGCTTCTCTGTCCATCAGCGATCATGATCAGGACCCAAACTCACCTTTACCCATCAACAGAGACGAGGAATTATAATGAACATGCTGTTTCTCTGCCCATCAGCGATCATGATCAGGACCCAAACTCACCTTTACCCATCAACAGAGACGAGGAATTATAATGACCATGCTGCTTCTGTGCCCTTCAGCGATCATGATCAGGACCCAAACTCACCTTTACCCATCAACAGAGACGAAGAATTATAATGACCATGCTGCTTCTGTGCCCTTCAGCGATCATGATCAGGAACCAAACTCACCTTTACCCATCAACAGGGACGAGGAATTAAAATGACCATGCTGCTTCTCTGCCCAACAGCGATCATGATCAGGTCCCAAACTCACCTTTACCCATCAACAGGGACGAGGAATTGTAATGAACATGCTGCTTCTCTGCCCATCAGCGATCATGATCAGGACCCAAACTCTCCTTTACCCATCAACAGGGACGAGTAATGATAATGACCATGCTGCTTCTCTGCCCATCAGCGATCATGATCAGGACCCAGACTGACCTTTACCCATCAACAGTGACGAGGAATTATAATGACCATGCTGCTTCTCTGCCCATCAGCGATCATGATCAGGACCCAAACTCACCTTTACTCATCAACAGTGACGAGGATTAAGCCTCCCTTCATACACCAGGCGCGACGCTACGGGTGAACTTCAGCCCACCCAACTTTTATTTGAGTCCATCCTGCAGCCCTCCTAAAATATTTAAGCTGTTAGAACATATGGCTGGTTCAACCATCGACGATTTTAGGGAGCGTCGGTAAACGCGCCTGAATTTTTCGAATTCACGAAAATTTTGTAATATAAAATGAATTTTTTGTTAAATTTAGTGTTTGCACTTCCGGAAAACGGAAGGAGTCCTCTGAGCGAATTTCTACGAGAGTTGTAGAAACAAACCATTTTTATAACTATAGTTTAAAAAGGAGTGACAGACAGAGAGAGAAATAGGTATTCCCTGTCAGTTTACAAACTAAAATCCAGTAACAGCCTTATGACAGAGATAAAAAAAAAATAGAAAGAAAGAAAGAAAAACCGACATAAGCAAGCTAAAATTACGAAGAAACAGTAACTTGCCGTAGAGATTTGTATCCATGGTTTCCACACAACATACGTTGAGTAAATGCTACGTACAGTATGCACCTGAAAACTTTTTTGACTAGGGAAAACATGATCAGCATCAGGCAAAATCTGCGTGAACGGATTATCTTAGAAGAATTTCTGCCTAGCACTTTAAAATTTATGCCTCCCCCATCATACTTAGCCCCCCTAATAGCCCACCCAGTTCTGAGCGGATAGTATCGCCATTGACCCATACTACCCACCATCACCACGACCCGCGTAATTCACTGATTCATCAAAAACTGTGTAAATAATTATCTTACTTGTTCGTATTAATCTTTCATAAACGTATGTATAACTGATGTCTATTTCAATGTTTAATATTAAAAGTGTTTTGGGTCTAGTTTGGTGATTGTTCTGTGACCAGAAATATTCCACAGGAACTTAACTTTTGGTTACATCAGTTAGCCTATGGAAAAATTGGTTTCATCATACACTATACTGACAAAAGTCACCGGACACCACTTTAAAAGCAAATGAATGGATCCGCTGCGTTGCGTTGTTAAGATGCGCGGTACAGCAGCAAACGGTATAAAAACAAGCCTGCAACTGACCGCGATCATATCGTATTGTGAGGTTGAGTGGAAATGTCGCGGCGGGAGAGAACTCACTTTGAGAAAGGAAAGATTGTTGGGTGTTATATTAGTGGGTTATCTATAAGAGAACCCGAGAGACGTTTAAACATACCGAAGTCAACTGTTTTGAATATACTGAATAAGTGGAAGACACATCCCGTGCCAAGCAGCAAAACGCACTGGTAGACCAAAGGAAATCAGTGATAGAAAGACGTCGAAGCCTAAGGAGAGTCGTTACAGCTAATCTACGGAGTACTGCACAAGACCTCAATGTACAAGTAGCACTGCTGGAACTACGGTATGTACACACGTACTGTTCGCAGAGAACTTCATTCCACGGGTTACCGTGGTCGTGCGGCATCTCATAAGTCTTTCATCTCCACTCGGAATGCTACTAGTCGTTTAGCATGGTGTAAAGAACACTTATCGTGGACCGTAGATCAATGGAAACGGGTCCTATGGGCTAATCAATCTAGATGCACAATCCATCAGTATGATGGGCGTGTGTGTGTATAGCGGGAGCCGGCATAATGCTATTTACCACAGTTTACTGTTTCTACGGTCAAGTTTGGAACTGGCAGTGTATACTCGTGTGGAAATGTCTATCGTGGTATGGCTCCGGCCTATTGGTTATCGTGGACAAACCTTTTAACCAGCAGCACGTCTACCTCGATATTCTGGACAATTATGCCCTACCAACTCTGTAGCAATACTATGGAAGCGAGCCTTGTTGGTACCAGCAGAATATTGCACCGAGCTATAAAGCAAGGGCTGTTACTGCGGGGTTTGTCAATAATTCCGTAACGTGTGTGGACTGGCCAGCACAAAGCCCTGATCTTAATCCCATAGAACACCTATGGGAGGAATTAGAGCACCGCATAAGAAGTGTGGAACCATGGCTTTCTACTAAGCAACAGTTAGCTGCATCATTATGTACTGAACGGAAGCCCATACCTATCGCTCTGTTCCAAACCTTTGTCGAAACATGTCTCGAAGGGTTAGTGCATGCATTAAGGCCAAAGGTGGACCAACACCATACTAATGTATGTCAATAAATACTACGTTGTGTTTCTCTTCTAAGTGTCCGGTGAGTTTTGTCAAAATAGTGTATGTCGTTTCGCTTAAAGTCGCAGTTTCCATGAGCCTATCGACGACGTTAAGTGATGACTTATTGTATTTTTAATTCGATAACAGCTGAATTTACGCCCTCTAGTGGCAAAGTTATGCATCAGAAGAAAACTGGAATGCAAGGGTCATCGTTTTGACATTTTAAGCTTCTCAATGCAAAAAGGATTTAGTCATCTTGTTTCACTCTCCTTTCCAATTTTCGTACATGCTGTGCCCTCCAACAATCGAAAATGTGCACCTGAATTTTCTTTGATGCTATTAATAATATTAAATTACATATCTTCAATATCGCAGGATGAGAAATACATTATTATTGCAGATGGTTTCTGGGAATGAAGAACTATATATTTCATAATAAGTAGGATTTTTTATAATCAATTCTCCCCTATCCTTCTTGCTTCACTAAATCCAACAACACCCGACTTATTTCACTGGAGCATCTCTTCCTATATATACAAGGACCCTTGAATCAGAAGATCAGATTCGTTTATTATAAGTTTCCAGGGTCCGACAGTCGCCTTGCCCATACTTCCAGTGATTATTATCACCCTCTGACTTCACTGTCCACTGGCCTCCGCCTTGGCCAGGTACACTCATTTTCATAAGAATCCGCGCACCAAGAAGGAGGCGTCGGATTGAAATGAGATTTTAGTAGTGAGATGGTACATACCAAGGACAGAAGTTATTACAATATCACAGCCGCAGGACGATTTCCCGCGGACATACTGTACACATTCTGGTCAGCGTTAGTACCGCATCGGAACGCCTCGTGCTCGGATACATGCGGTGATACGGTCCGGCATGGAGTCAAAGAGACGCCGTGTGTTATCCTGGGACAGATTGGCCCACACTTCTTGCAACTGACGCTCTAAATCACGAACACTGGGACATGGAGAAAGCTGGCACCCATCTGGTCCTGCACGTGCTGGATGGGCGAGATATCAGACGATCTGGCAGGCCACGGAAGCGTCGAAGCCTGACGTAGACAGTCCTTGGAAACCCGAGCCCTGTGCTGACGGGCGTTATCTTGTTGGTAAATGGCTCCGGGCTGCCCCGCTAGGAAAGGCTGTACAAGGAGCCGCAGAATCTCCTGTACGTAGCGCTGAGCTGTCAGCGACCTTCGGATCACTGCGAAGGAAGTCCGGCTGTCATACGCGATGGCTCCCCAGACCATCACGCCTGCAGTTCGGGACGTGTGCCGCTGTACAGGGAGTTTGGAATTGTAGCATTCACCTGCGGTCCTCCACACTCTCACACAGTGGTCGTCCGTTCCCATACAGAAGCGGGACTCGTCGCTGAACACCATACGTAGCCAGTATATTCCACATTGCTTGTTGCTGACACCACTGCAATCGACGCCGATAATGGTCAGGTGTTAATGGCAGAAAACGTAAGGGACGTCGAGAGTGCAGATTCGCCTCTGCCAGGAGTCTGGAAATGGTTCTGTCGGACACAGAAGTCCCTTGTACACCGCTACATGTCTCTGAATATTGGACAAGGACGTCGTTGCATCTGTGCGTGCCGCTCTCACGATCCCACGGTCCTCTCTGCTGGTGGTGTGTCTGGGTCGTCCAGAGGCAGTCCGCCATGTTCGGGTGACATCCCGTGTCCATTGCTCCCAACACGATCGCACCGTACTGTCCAACCGGCCAAAACAGCGGCCGATTCGGAACGCCAGACACCCTGCCTCTCTCATCTCGACAATTCAGCTTCATTCAAACTCCGTCAGTTGTTCGTACGCACATCGACGGCGGCTCCTCGGCGTGTCAATCGCTCAGGGATCTCACCTGACTCTTACCGTGCACTGCGGCATGAATGTGGAGTCCCCTGCGCGGCGCCTTATAAGCCCCGTGGATTGTGATTACAGAGCCGGTCTTGGACGCTCGGGCGTGCGGAATCGCACGAAATTTTATTTCAAACGCGGATTTCTGTGACAATGAGTGTACATTCTAGCAACAGGAAACTGCGCGATATTTTATATATGCAATGTAATAAGGAGTTCACAAAAATGTACGAAAAACTGTTTTATAAAGAGCAGTTTTTAAAGAATACAATCGCTTTTGTTTCACTTTTTAATTTATTCTTTGCATAATGACCTCTCCCTACGTTTTCGCTTAAATTTATCGCATAAAATCCGCAACGGTTTTTAAATCTATTTTGTTGATACCTATTTGTACAGCACTGAATTGAAACTGCTTTGTTGTGCATGTTATAACTGCTCATTTGCGATTTAAAATATTAAGGTTTGTTTTGTTTTTATGGATTTTTTTTTGTTTCTTTCATCAGGCACGTTGGTGACCTAGGAAATATATTAGCCGATTACAAAAGTGTTGCATATATTAACATAAAAGATAACAGGATTCGCCTCAGTGGACCACAATCCGTTCTTGGAAGAGCTATCGTGGTAAGTAAATATCTTCTCTTAATGAAATGTATCCATAAATACTCTGACGTCATAGAAGTACAATGCTATGGCATCTCAGAGGTCCTCACTATTTTCGCGAAACCAATGAACCTAGATAAATACGTAAACTATATATATTCTCATGTCCAAAAATTAAGGTTCAACAACGAAAGGCTAAGTTTTGGACTCGCAAGTCGTTGGTTAGCGGTAAAAATACTCTAACGTCATCGAAACACGTAAGAGCAAGCTATGTGAGAGTGTTTAGTCATAGGCAAAGTGTCAGAAACCACGTGGCAGCTGTGTACCGCCGATGGGCGATAAAAGTTGAAACGTGAATAGGAAGGAATCCTTTGTTTTGTAAGTGTACAAGTGTGGATCTCCCCTTTCTATGTTATGGCGACTTGTAGTACACCCAAAGGAACTCATCTGAATGATTTTACCCGTAGTCGAATTGTTGGCAACTGTAAAAAAGGCAAACAACGAGAGACGTAGCGAAGGAGATCGGAATTGCCCACTAGAGCGCAGTATCACAGACCTGGAAACAATTTTCTGACCATGGAACAGATTCCAGAAGGTTCAGTAGTGGTCGACCATGCAAAACTATACCATCACAAAATTGTAATTTGGTTGTAACGTTTAAAAGATCTCACCGAATAACTAGTGGCAAATTAGCAAAACAGCTGGAATCAAGCACGGGTACCCAAATATCGCTTCAAACCGTGTCGAGATGTTTGAATAATTTCCGAATGTATGCCTGAAAGCCAGTACAGTGTGTTCCATTGACCCCAACATGCAAAATAGCTTGCTATCGATGGTGTCGTGAACACCCCACATGGATTGCAGAGCAATGGACCAATGTTCTGTTCTCAGAAAAAAGATATTGTTTTTCGTCTGACTCTAGGCGGCAATTCATCTATGGCGAGAACCCCGCACTGCTTATTCAGCTAGAAACATCATGGGTGTCGGAGTAATGCTATGGTCCTGGAATATGATCAATCGGAGTACATAGCTCCTACTGTTGGAGAAAGGGTCAGTAAATGCCTAGCGTTATTGTGAGGAGGTCATTTTAGAATATTGACCATTACAGGAGCGGTGGAGTAATGGTCTGCTCTGGGATTATGATCAATGGAAGTACAGAGCTCCTACTGTTGGAGAAAGGCTCAGTAAATGCCTAGCGTTATTGGGAGGAAGTGATTTTAGAACATTGATCATTACAGGAGCGGTGGAGTAATGGTCTGCTCTGGGATTATGATCAATGGAAGTACAAAGCTCCTAGTGTTGGAGAAAGGGTCAGTAAATGCCTAGCGTTATTGTGAGGAGGTCATTTTAGAACATTGAACATTACAGGAGCGGTGGAGTAATGGTCTGCCCTGGAATTATGATCAATGGAAGTACAGAGCTCGTAGTGTTGGAGAAAGGGTCAGTAAATGCCTAGCGTTATTGTGAGGAGGTCATTTTAGAATATTGACCATTACAGGAGTCGTGGAGTAATGGTCTGATCTGGGATTGTGATGAATCGGAGTACAGAGCTCGTAGTGTTGGAGAAAGGGTCAATAAATGCCTAGTGTTATTGGGTTATTTTAGAACATTGACCATTACAGGAGTGGTGGAGTAATGGTCTGCTCTTGGATTATGATCAATGGAAGTACAGAGCTCCTAGTGTTGGAGAAAGGGGCAGTAAATGCCTAGCGTTATTGTGCGGAGGTCATTTTAGAATATTGACCATTACAGCAGTCGTGGAGTAATGGTCTGACCTGGGATTATGATCAATCGGAGTGCAGAGCTCCTAGTGTTGTAGAAAGGGTCAATAAATGCCTAGCATTATTGTGAGGAGGTCATTTTAGAACATTAACCATTACATAGATGGTGGAGTAATGGTCTGATCTGGGATTAGGATCAATGGGCGTACAGAGCTGCTAGTGTTGAGGAGAGGGTCAATAAATGCCTAGCGTTATTGTGAGGAGGTCATTTTAGAACATTGACCATTACAGGTGTGGTAAAGTAATGGTCTGGTCTGGGATTATGATCAATGGGAGTGCAGAGCTCCTAGTGTTGAAGAAAGTGTCAATAAATACCTAGCGTTATTATGAGGAGGTCATTTTAGAACATTGACCATTACAGGGGTGGTGGAGTAATGGCCTGGTCTGGGATTGTGATCAATGAGCGTACAGAGCTCCTAGTCTTGGAGGAAGGTTCAATGAATACCCAGCGTTATTGTGAGGAAATCATTTTAAAGCATGTAAGGCAGTTTCGTGATGCTGTACGAATTACTTTCGTTTTTATGGAAAATAGTGCCGTCCTCCTCGATCAATATGTGTTGATGAACTGTTAAAGAGCGAGGAAACCAACCGAGTGGAAAGGATTGCGTACTTTCCAGATCTGAATCAAATCGAAAAGTCTTTGGACGATCTGGAGAGGTGCATTGCTGAACATGATCCCCCTTCTGGCAAAAAAAAAAAAAAAAAAAAAAAAAAAAAAGACCTGGTGATGGCGCTGAAAGAAGATGGAGAAACCTCCCTCAGGATTTTCTGGACAATCTCATGAACAGCATGGCCTTCCGATGCCAATCATGCATTGCAGTCATGAGTGGGCACCCTATTAAAATGATCCATGATAAATTATTAAATTTTTTCTGTCAATTTTAGTTATTGTTAGCCATTGTCAGAAAATGATATGTTTTGTTCTTTTATTAATTGTCTGTATTAATTAAACACAAATTCATGCTTATTTATGTTTGTACATGGCCTTTTCCTCTTTGTTTAATACTCTGTATTAAAATATTTTCATCCACATCATGCTGGAATAAATGTATGCTATGAAAATATAAGTGATCCTTAATTTTTGGACATAAGTGTACAGTGGAACATCGGTTTTTTGTTTTCTTACGAGATGGCCTTAAAAGGTATATATGAAATTTCAAAATGTTAAGTGCCATTACAAAATTAGTGCTACTATAAAATTTTACTATTGTAATTTCATATATAATTAGCGCTATTATATTATTTCAGATGTTAAGTGCTATTATAAAATCTTGAATGCCTCCAAAAAGAAAAAAAAGGGGGAAAAAAACTCGTAATTTTAAATTACGCAAATTTATAATGTGATACATACATACATACAAAGGCCATTCCATAACAATTCAGAGTAATTTTTCTTGAGTTGGCAACAGTGCGTAGGGGAAAATAACCACGCAGACGACTAACTGAATCAAAGAAGTATCTGTGGCAACAGTTATTAGCC
The DNA here is from genome assembly GCA_039090855.1 of Macrothele yani. Taxonomy (NCBI): domain Eukaryota; kingdom Metazoa; phylum Arthropoda; class Arachnida; order Araneae; family Macrothelidae; genus Macrothele; species Macrothele yani. The sequence continues at coordinate 163,912,875 of CM077010.1, read as the reverse complement.
GTGGCAGACGATTCTGGTTTTGTTATTACGCAGTTGTTTAAGGTACGTCTGCATTTCGCCATACAGCTATGGAGGTGAGTGATTCACAGTTAAAAAGTAAAATGCGTTGTACGATAAAATTTTGTTTTTGTTTGGGTAAAACGGCTACAGAAACAGTTGATTTAATGAAACAAGCTTACAAACATTAATATTTGGGTGAGTCAACGATTTTTAAATGGCACCATGATTTCGAAACAGGGCGTTTGCCGGCAGAACTCGCTCTAAGGCCTGGTCGACATGAAAGTGTTGTTACGGAGTGTATTGTTAACACTGTTTGGGCAATAATGCAAGAAGATCGACAAATGACGTGTGAAGACATAGCGGCGCCAATTAAAATATCAAAAAACGTCGGCATTCCGCATTCTACGCGACAAATTACTGCTGCATCGTGTGTGTTTCAGATGGGTACCACATCACTTGACGAGAGAACAATTGTTAGCCAGAGTTCAGGTGTGTCATGAACGAAAGCAAATGATTGCAAAGGATCCAAACTTTCTAAACACAGTAATAACTGCCGATGAAACATGGGTCCACTATTTCGATCCCCTCACGAAGCGCGCAACGAGTGTCTGGAAACACACAGGCTCGCCTCCTCCGAAAAAAGTCCGCAAAACCAAATCAGCCGAGAAGGTGATGATGATAATTTTCTGTGATCATAAAGATGCAGTCTACCAGCATGTCGTTCCTCCACAAATTACTGTCAATGCTGAGTATTACATTTCAGTCTTGAAGCCTCTGCGACGAAACATATCGATTAAGAGACCGGAACTGGTGGGCAAGTGGACCCCACACCATGGTAACACCCTCCCACATGTGGCTGCTTGTGTTCAACAGTTTCTTATCAAATGCAGTATTGAAATCATGCCACAGCCTACTTACAATCCTAACCTCGTCTCGTTCGATTTCCAGTTGTTTCCAACAATGAAGGAGAAGTTCCGTGGCGCAACATTCAACACAGATGCTGACTATATTAAAGCTGTACAGGGGTCGCTAAAGCAGCTTCAGGAAACGCCTTCGCTACGTGCTTTGTAACGTGGACTGGACGATGGGACCGTTGTATATCATCCCAGGAAAGATGTTTTGAGAAAGAATAACATATGTTTTGCTGAACCTATATTTCTTCATTTTGTGTGATTTAACTCTCAGTTTTTGTGGAACGGCCGTTGTACATACATCATCATCATTGTCAACCATTATCAATCCACTGCTGGACGAAGATCTCCCCAAGTTTCTTCCACAACGGTCTGTCTTGTGCCAGTCTCCTCCATGTTACTCCCGCATACTTTCGAATTTCATCCACCCATCTCCCACGTGGTCTTCTTCTGGGTCTTTTCCTGTCCTTTGGAATCCAATCTAAAATTTCGGCTGTCCATCGATGGTCTGTTCTTCTGGCAGTATGCTCAGCCCATTGCCATTTCAGGGATTTAACTCTGATCATGATGTCTTCCACTCTTGTCATTTTTCGGATCCACGCGTTCCTCTTCTTATCTCTCCTGGTTACACCAAGCATGCACCTCTCCATGCTGCTTTGAGTTGTCTGCAGCCTTTGTATGTCTCTTACATATATACATACATGCATACTTTGTTTGCTACCTTAAGCCGATGTTTATTTTTAGTTTTGTATTGATTTTTTTATTTTAATTTCATTGTAAAAACTGGGTTAAGAAATTCTGAACGATTTCATATTTTCAAGATATGAAAAAAATATCTTTGAAGTACTAGGTTGGAAATCCGAGTACGATTTTGTTTTATACTCAATATCCTATTATGCATTCTTAACTTATAAGCATGGCTCTTTTCAAAACTATTTGTCCACTAGTTGACTTAGAATTAGTGCCCAGTAAAATATTCACTAACCTTTGCTTGTTTCAAATTTCTTGAATTCAGGAAAAATAGATAAATATCAGCGTTATTTAGTGTATTTTTAGTGTCATTATCTATTTCATGACGAAAAAAAAAAACACTGTCTCAATTCTTCAAAGTTGCAACATCCCGGGTTACGTATGAAAGTTTAAAAAAAAACGTGTATTTTAAAAAAACTTAAATTCAAAATTTAGCTTATAATCGCAAAAAGGTGTAAAATAAGTACAACCGAATTGAAAACGCTGTATAGAACCTGCAGTAAACTATCAGGACTAGCGCAGAATTGCGGATGAAAGTGAAAAATGTATAACAAGAAAACATGTAACCGTGGCTGCATTGTACATACACTGTATTTTCAAAAATATTTGGACACTACCAAATATTTGCATAAATGTAAAGACCTGTTGCGCAGGAAGGTGCGCTGTGAGTGGGGAGGTTCGTATATCAAACTAAGATGCTCTGTCCTGTTATCAGTATTGGGCCCGTTAAGCCGTCCGACCCCGGTTGATCATGCTCATGATCATACGTAGAGGACTTTAGGAAAGGAGTGTCTGACCCCAGGTCTTAAACAGCCCTTAGAAACAGGAAACTAGGAGATTTGGGCTAGAGCGCCCGATAGGAAAGTGACACGGAAACGAAGTAGAAGTAGGGGGGGGGTAGACGCCCTTATTTATTACCGGGGGCCAGTACCTGGGGTCCAACGGCTTAACGTGCCCATCCGAAGCACGGCGGATGGATCGAGCATTCGTACTTGCCTGGGATCGAACCTGAGGCCCTTTCCGTGGCAGTCACGAACGTTGCCCACTAGGCCACCCGGGGCCCTCGGACCCCGTTTACTGGGCCCCGGAAATAAATGAAGGCGTCTTCCTCCCCCTTTCTACGTCGCTTCCGTGTCACTTTCCTATCGGGCACTCTATAGCCCAAATCTCCTAGCTTCCTATTTCTAAGGGTTGTTTTGTGAAGCTGCTTTAGCGACTCCTTCCTAAAATCCTCTACACATGATATGATCTGATCTGTTATCAGTTACTTTGAAGCGGATATGCCGCGTGGACGTGAACTTTCAGAGTTCCAACGTGGGCTGGTCATTTTTGAAAATATTCTAAAAATAGCTGCAATGTTCCTTATGGAACATTGCAGCTAAACTAAGCATACCAAAATCGACTCTTAAGTGATGTCGTGAAGAGATGGAAGCAGAACGGTGCAACTACCGCAAAAAAAAAAAAAAAAAAAAACGTTTCAGGAAGACCGCACAAACTGAAGGAAAGTGACAAAAGAGCTATGGCAAGAAATGTTAAGAAATCACGTTCTTTCTCTGCCGTTTCCATCGTTGCTGAGGTAGGTAATGCTTGGAATGGCTCGATTAGTACTATAACTATCGGCAGAGAGTTGCACAGTGTAGCTTATTATGGTAGAGCAGAGGCACACAATCCACACATCACTACCGTGAAATCGAAGCGTCGTTAGTTGTGTGTCACCCATCGTTCTAGGGCTGTGGTCGACTAGAAAGCTGTTCTTTGGAGTAGTAAGTCACGCTTTTCACTCTTCCAATCTGATGGGTATGTTTAGATTTGGCGACAACCCGGAGAACGATTTTGTTTCAACCGTTAAGTTCGGCGGAGACTCCACCATGGTATGGAGTCGTTTTTCGTGGATCGAAATCGGCTCGTTGATTATTATACCACAAACCATGAACTGTGTAGTGTACTTTGACGTTCTGGATAATTATACCCTAGCAACAGTATGACAGTATTATGGAAATGACCACTGTTTCTTCCAAAAGGATCAAGCTCCAACACTGTGCAGGACTTGTTTCTTGAAAATGAGGTGGAATTGTTAAACTGGCCTGCTCAGAGTCCCGATCTTAATCCCATAAACCACCTCTGGTATGAATTGGAGAGACGGATAAGAACTACTATCGTAAATTGGTTGACAGTATGCTTCCATGTGTTATCACTGTCATACAAGGAAAATGTGGACCTACTAACTCCTAATTGCGAACGCCATTTGCCCCATAACATTGTGGGGTTCGAATAGTTCTGATGTGTGTATCTTGGGATATGCGTCATGACTCTTTTTCTGTTTGTTTGTTTTTTAGTTCCTGAGCTTACGTATTTTACAGATTTTAACATTTTAAGACAAAGGAAGTTTCTGAAACACTTGAAAATTTAGACTACAGCCTCAGCACTTTTACTGAAGAAACAAAATGGCTATAAAATTTAGCATTATTAAATGAGGAATTTTGAGAAAGCATTCTCATCTTATTGGTGAGGTTTTTTTAAAGTTCGATTCTCTCTTATTTGTCAATAATGAAATTCTCTGACACTTGTAAATTTTGAAACTAAATTAATATTTATTCAAATTATCAAGTCATTCAGAGTGTGTTTAGAATGAACAAATTGTTAGAAGAATATCAATGGGAATACACAGCCATTGATTGTTTGAACTTTATTAATATATATCGTTTTTTGTTAGATAAGCACTTTATTAACTAGTCAAAATAATCTTAGATTATTGTTCTTCCCGTCGTGTCTGTATCAATATGGAAAAACATTTACCCAACAGTCCATTACTCTCACTTTTTTTGAGTGATAAATTTTTGTTTGTCATTGAATGTGAAGAAATGAGACATAAAGAAAATAATTACGAAATGATTCACTCGGGAGTGAACACTTATTTCTTTAATTAACTCACGATTGCAAAGGCACTTTGAAATGAAATTAATGTAAAACATACTTTGATCAATGACAGAAAATAATGTCTCATAGAAGATGCTGGAAGTACTCACCGCCAGCGTCCAGACACATAATCACCCGACGCTCCGTATTGGCGAAAGTGCGATGTCGATGGCGGCAATTTCACCTGTGATGTTGTCTTTCAGTTCCTCAATCGACCTTGGCTTGTTGGCATAAACCTTGCTTTTTAAAAGTTACCAGGGAAAGAAATCCGGAGTTCTCAGGCCGAAGGGAGACCTAGGCGGCCACAGGTCTTTGAAGATAATCCTTTCCTGGAGAAAGCAGCAAATTTCTGCCATGCTCTTGTTGGAGGTGTAGCAGGTTGCACCATCCTGTTGAAAAAAATAACCATCTGCAAGTTCCTGATCATCCAGCTGGTTCACAAACTCATTAAAGATTTCCAAGTATCGGTCGATGTTCACCGTGTTTCTTTTAAAAAAATGGCGCAATGATACGGCGTCGGGACACCAGACACCGATGTTCACTGGATTCAATGGGTCAACATGGATGGCGTGGGGATTATCACTGGCCCACACCAGAGTATTTTGCCAGTTTACATAGCCGGATAAATGGAACCATTCTTGGTCAGTAAACCATGCCCAACAGGGCTGGGTTTTCTGCGAAAAATTTGGCAAACCATTGACAATATGCCAGTCGCTTTGAAAAATTCAGTGGCTGTAACTCGTTCACATCCGTGATACAGTACGGCTTAATCTTCGCCTGTTTGTCTGCTCTTTGACATGTCGAATACGATCGTCCAGTCTTTTGGGATAGCAGCCGAATAGGTTTTCGTGTGGATGCCCATAACCACTGCTTCACATCCTCTATTGTGTCCTCCGCCATCTGGGATCGTCTGCCCGTAAGCTGATCCATCAAGCTTCCCGTTCTCTCCAGCTTATTCGCCAATTTCGAAATGGTGGCTCTGATGGGTGGTTTACGCCCACCAAGTTTCTTCAGAAAATCCTTCTGACACTGTTCGAAGGAACCGGTTACCCAGTACTGACGCACAATAAACACACGCTCTTCGATTGAGTACATCATCTTCATTCGACCTTCTCGATTACCCTGTCTGTGGCGATTCGCTGTTCCCCCTCCACTACTAGACAGATGGCGCGTCAGTGCTACACCACCCAGCTGCCGGGGATACATTTTATTCACAGGTAATGCATGTCGACTGCTTCGTCAGGAAATAAAAAACCGCTCTGTTCGGGTTTCACGCCCATTGTATATTCCCCATCTCATATACTCTACGTAATAAGTGTTCAGTCCAGAGTGAATCATCCTGTAGTTTTTAAGGTGGACGTCAAGTAATTTTGCTTCCTATACTTCCAATGGAAAAACTTTTGTACACATTTCCTTCACAATTTGTGTGTTTCCAAGGGTGAAAATTTGAACATCGATTAAATTAACTTCATATTATAACTTGGAATACTTAATATTTTCTAAAACATAACCATAATTATATAAAAAATCAATAACTCAATAAATTTTCCTTTGGTGGTGTTGGAACCAGGAAAAAGATGGCGCGATCTGTACTTTGTGACGTCAGTAGACAAACAAATGTTGGATTGCACAATTATGGTTATGTTTTAGAAAATATTAAGTATTCCAAGCTATAAAATGAAGCTATTTTAATCGATGTTTAAATTTTCATCCTTGAGAACGCATTAATTGTCCAGAAAAAAGATGGCGCGACCTGTACTTTCATGACGTCAGTAGACAAACAAATGTTGGATTGCAAAATTATATAGCAAACAAATCTACACAAACTCCGTTTACTGGTGTGAAAGTATAATTAAAGAATAAATACAAGGGAAAATTGTATCTCCCGAGCTTTCGCTCTCCAACCGGGAGGCTTTCTCAAGGGTTGCAGACGTTACTAACAAGTCCGGCGAGTATGTCTGCAACCCTTGAGAAAGCCTCCCGGTTGGAGAGCGAAAGCTCGGGAGATACAATTTTCCCTTGTATTTATTCTTTAATTATACTTTCACACCAGTAAACGGAGTTTGTGTAGATTTGTTTGCTATATTATTTAGGTGTGAATCCCGTTCAACAAGTGCAAAATTATGATTATGTTTTAGAAAATATTAAGTATTCCAAGTTATAAAATGAAGCTATTTTAATCGATGTTCAAATTTTCATCATTGGGAACGCATTAATTGTCCAGAAAAAAGATAGCGACCTGTACTTTGATGACGTCAGTAGACAAACAAATGTTGGATTGCATAATTATGATTATGTTTTAGAAAATATTAAGTATTCCAAGTTATAAAATGAAGATATTTTAATCAATGTTCAAGTTTTCATCATTGGGAACGCATTAATTGTCCAGAAAAAAGATAGCGACCTGTACTTTGATGACGTCAGTAGACAAACAAATGTTGGATTGCATAATTATGATTATGTTTTAGAAAATATTAAGTATTCCAAGTTATAAAATGAAGCTATTTTAATCGATGTTTAAATTTTCATCATTGGGAACCCATTAATTGCGAAGAAAATGTGTACAGAAGTTTTTCCATTGGAAGTATAGGAAGCAAAATTACTTGACGTCCACCTTAAGAGACAATACTTTCAAGAACACAGCTCTTGATTCCAAATTAGAACTTTGCAAACTTTTACTCAGCATACCATTTTCCATGGTAAAAACCTGAAACTCGCAGCAATAATGAAAAACTGAGCAATACCAAAGCTTCTCCCCCTTTCATTCTTCCTTAAAATATAATGATGACGAAAACCTGCTGCGGTACAGAAGCAAGCCTGTTTCTCATAGGTGAAATTAGGGGTTAAAAATTCTTCATTCAATGAGAATAATGCTGCTTTTTTTTTATTTCTAGGTCCATGAAAGAGAAGACGACTTGGGTCGGGGTGGAAACGAAGACAGTAAAATAACTGGCAATGCTGGTGCCCGACTGGGATGCTGCGTCATCGACATCGTACAGGAGTAAACACAGTTTTGAATTTCTTTGCAAATTTCGATTTTATGAATTTTAAATGAGTTATACTTTTACGATCTGTAAAAAATATATTCATAAGTTTTCATTAAGCCTGATTAAATTTACATAATTAAGTGAAAAATGGCTTCTCTTTACTTGACCACTTCTTTTGGGCAACTTTGTTCTCACGAAAATCTCAATAACCTACCGGTGCCACATTCGATGAAAACTTACATTGTTTTCATATAATATGATAATGATATCTGCCACAGATTTTATCGGACGTTGTACATAAATGGTAAAATCTAATTTGGATATGACCTCACGAAATATGGAAGCACTGGGGGAAATCGTCCCACTGGTGGAACTAAGGAAGCTTACAATTACAAGACACGACATTGAAAAAGTAATATCGTTGAAAAATGGCAGAAAAGGTTGATCACTGTTTTGAATAAAAGTCACCCGAATATCTTAAGAGTTGATCAAGCGCTTTAAAAAGGAGTCAGAAAACAGCGACTTCGAACATCGAAGAACTTCCTTGAATTTAGAAACTAAGAAGAGGAAAATAGCAACTGTCAAGTTGAACGAAATAATTAATAGATGTCTTAATGAACTGGAAGCCACTGGAATTAGAAAGTGTTCACACAACATTTCCTACGTTCATAATTACAGTAACAGAGCTGAATTATATACATATTATACTGTTTCATATATAAATTACTGTACATAAGTACTGTTTAGAACAAAATAAATCTCATAAATTCCATACGTAGTGTTTAGAGCAAAATAAATCTCATAAATTCCATACATAAATTACTGTTTAGAACAAAATAAATCTCATAAATTCCATACGTACTGTTTAGAGCAAAATAAATCTCATAAATTACATACATAAATTACTGTTTAGAACAAAATAAATCTCATAAATTCCATACATAAATTACTGTTTAAAACAAAATAAATCTCATAAATTCTATACATAAATTACTGTTTAGAATAAAATAAATCTCATAAATTCCATACATAAATTACTGTTTAGAACAAAATAAATCTCATAAATTCCATACATAAATTACTGTTTAGAACAAAATAAATCTCATAAATTCCATACATAAATTACTGTTTAGAACAAAATAAATCTCATAAATTCCATACATAAATTACTGTTTAGAACAAAATAAATCTCATAAATTCCATACATAAATTACTGTTTAGAACAAAACAAATCTCATAAATTCATACATAAATTACTGTTTAGAACAAAATAAATCTCATAAATTCCATACATAAATTACTGTTTAGAACAAAATAAATCTCATAAATTCTATACATAAATTACTGTTCAGAACAAAATAAATCTCATAGATTCCATACATAAATTACTGTTTAAAACAAAATAAATCTCATAAATTCCATACATAAATTACTGTTTAGAATAAAATAAATCTCATAAATTCCATACATAAATTACTGTTTAGAACAAAATAAATCTCATAAATTCCATACATAAATTACTGTTTAGAACAAAATAAATCTCATAAATTACATACATAAATTACTGTTTAGAACAAAATAAATCTCATAAATTCCATACATAAATTACTGTTTAGAACAAAATAAATCTCATAAATTCTATACATAAATTACTGTTCAGAACAAAATAAATCTCATAGATTCCATAAATAAATTACTGTTTAGAACAAAATAAATCTCATAAATTCCATACATAAATTACTGTTTAGAACAAAATACAGCCATTCCATTATGACCACCCCCAGATTAGAGAAATGATCACGCCTGGAGACCGAACGGTGGCGCAGGTGAAATTCACAGAGCAGTATATACACAACCTGAGGACCGGCTTTCGGTTACTAGAGTGTTCGGAGTCAGATTGGGAAAAAGCTGCCGATTTATCAGTTTTATAAAAAACAAATTGTGATGGCATGGCACCTCGGTACTACGATCTCCGAAACGGAGCGGCTTGTGGATTGTTCACGTGCCGCTGTAGTGAGTACGTATCAAAAGTGGTGCACAGACGGCCAAACAACGAACCATCGTCTATCTGTGTGACGTCCGCAGCTCATTGATGCCAGAGAGGAACGGAGACTGTTGCGCATTGTTCACAGCGACCGCAGGACCGCAGTGTGACAAATCACCCGCAGCTGCCACAGTGGTGATCAAAGCAATGTGTCACAAGCACACAGTACATCGCAGCCTTCTGCGCATGGGCTTGCTTAGCCGAAGACCCAGCCGGGTCCCCATGCTCACTGCACGTCATCGCCAAAAACGCATGAAATGGGTCCACGTTCATCGAGATTGGACAGTGGATGATTGGAAGAAAGTGACCAGGTCTGACGAATCAAGATTCCTAGTGCATCATATAGATGGCCGAGCGCTGATACGCCAATTACCAATGGAGGCCATGTTACCTGAATGCACTGTTGGGCGGAAACAGGCCGGCAATGGTAGTGTTATGCTGAAGGCGATGTTTTCTTGGGACACTTTAGGCTCCATTATCCCAATAGCACAATCCCTGACAGCTGTCAGGTATCTGAACATCGTTGCGGACCAAGTTCACCCCTTCATGGCAACTTTGTTTCCTGCTGGTGATGGCCATTACCAACAGGATAATGCTCCATGCTACACTGCCAGAATCGTCAAGGTGTATTTCGAGGAACATGCTGGTGACTTTCTGTGAATGCCCTGACCTCCAAATTTATCTGACATGAATCCAATCGAACATTTGTTGTTCGACTTGGAAAAGCGGGTTCGCACTAAATCACCAGCACCCCGAAATGAACGGGAACTGGAGGACCTGCTGTTGACATTATGGTACCAGATACCCTAGGATACCTATCGCCACCTCATCGACTCGATGCCTCGCCGAGTGGCCGCTGTTTAACGGGATAAAGGGATGTCCTACAGATTATTAGGTTGGTGGTTATAATGTAATGGCTCAGCGGTTTATAAATTACACAAATTTGATGCTTCAAAAGCCACATATATATTTTAAAAATTTATATATTTTCACTGAGACAGATCTGCGAAGAGCTACCTTTTCGCGTAACTTAGGAAGCCGATTGCACCGGCTGCTTTCCTTAGTTAGTTCCACTAGTGGGACGAATCCCCCTTGTTCCACTTCCGCTGGTCGCAGTTCAACCCGGGGTACTAACTCACGAAATATCACAACGGCCTCCTTTCGGAATTCCTGCTATGTTTTTTTTTCAGCGGCACCCCCCCCCCCCCCTTCTGCATGTATCATACCTATACGTGATTTTTTATTTTACTGCTCGCCTTACTTTACAGGACTTCTCGAAATGATAGTAGTATCTGAAACAGAGCATGTGAAAGAACAGAAGAAAAAAAATCAACGATTGAACTCTAACATTCCAGTTTCAAATGGAGGCACTCATCCTCAGAGAAAAAAGTGTTCGTTAAAAGAAAATGCCGTAAGCATTCAGACATGCATTGCATTGCTTGGGGAGACGGCAAATACCGTCCGCGAAGGGCTTTGGTGTTCCTTGAACCATTTAGTCGCCGTCTGCGTCGGAGTGGAATCGATGTCGCTTTAGAGCTTTTTATAAGGGTGCGAACAAATGAAAGTCACATGGTGACATATCGGGATTACAGGCTAAGTGGTGCAGAACCTCCCACCTTTTCCGTGCTAACGCATCCTGCATAATGTTCGCAACATACGGACGAGCATTATCCTGCAACAAAATCACACCACTGGAAAGCATGATGGGTCGCTTATTCTTCATGGCTTTATGCAGCTTCTCCAGTGAGTCCTTGTAGCGGTTGGCATTGATGTTCACTTGAGGCTTTTCAAAGTCCACCAACAAAAGCCCATCGTGTTTTAAAAATGCTGTCGGCATAACATTACCAGCGGAAGCCTGTGACTTTAATTTTTTGTGTTTTGGTGATCCGGGATGTTTCCATTGTATGATCGCTGGTTTGCTGGACGGCTCAAAGTGGTGGCATCCCAATTCGTGGCCTGCCACTATGCGCGACAGAAATGCATCACCCTGCGCTTCGTAACGCAGCAAGTGGTACAAACACCAACCTATGCGTTCTTCCTTATGGTGGTCAGTATCCATGGGATCCATTGAGAACACACCTCAGATACTGCAAAGGCCGCCCCGGTGGCGCAGTGGTCTAAACGATGGCCTCTGATCATTCGTCCGAAAAGGGTCCGGGTTCGAATCCCGTGAGGTATGGATGTTGTGTTTGTCTTACGGCACTGGCTCTCTCCCTTCCCTGGAATCAGCGACCCTAAAGGAGGGACGGGAGACTGCTTATAGCCCATTGAGTTGCTCATGGTGGTCGTTAAACCTCCAATGAAATAAATAAATGCTGCAGTGTCTTTGTAACTACAGTTTGAACTGTTCCAAATGTCACAGCGAATTTATTCGCTGGCAAACGTAAGCTCCGACGACGGTCCACCTGTATTGCTGCATCAATCTTGGCACTGGCTTCGCCTGTGCAACAACATGCGCCTGACCCGGCCGCGGAAGATCTTTCGTTTCCTCGCGTCTTTCCCAAAACATTCCAGCGCAGTCCGTCACTGTTGTCTTCGAAACGCATTTGTCACCATACACCGCCTGCATTCTGTGATGAATGTCGACTGTGCGACATCTTTCCGCTGTTAGGAACTGAATCACCGCTGTTAGGAACTGAATCACCAACTAGGACGGATTCGGAATCACAACTGCTATGCTGTCAACGATCTGCAGCACAAACCACACATGCGAGGAGAATGAACGCGAGCTCGCTTGTTCAATAATCAGCTCTTATCACGCGAGCTGTGACGTCAGCAAGCTTCCCGGGCGCCGGTCCACTTGACGCGGCACGAAAGGGTTTCATTTGATCACGCCTCATATAATCGCAAAAAAACGTATAAATGAATTACGTATAACCGAATTCAAAAAGTGATAGAAAATGTCAGAAATAATGCACAATTTCGTAGTGAAAAACACATAACCGAGGTTCCGTTGCACTACCAAAGAGATATTACGAGGTGAGTTCAATTATTAATGCATCTGCGCAAGTGTCTCGCGCATGACTTGTTGCCTACCAACCAGTCAGATTGCAAACCATTCTTTGTGCCTTAGTTTCATTTTACTGCGTAATAGAACTCCGTAAATCTATATGTTTGTATTTAATTGTGTTTAAAATGGACGATTCTTTTTCAGCTGTGTCCCCGAGTGTCAAACAACGATCAGTTATAACAGTTTTTAATTCATGTAAATGTATCTCCCGAAGAAATTCATGCCAGATTAGTGGCAGTTCACGGTTCTAGAACTTTGGACATAAGCAACTTTTGCCGTTGGGTAAGAAAATCAAAGGACAGTGGAGGAATGGTAGTCGTAAATGAACAGCCGCGGAGTGGAAGGCCCGTAATCGCAACTTGTGATATGAACACGCAAAAAGTAGATGAGATCATCAGGGAAAACCACAGAAATAAGATAACCGTAGTAAGTAAGCTGAACATTAGTTTAAGTAGTGTCAATGACATTGTTAATGTTTTAGGATAAAGTGTGTGCTCGTTGGGTACCGCTTCACCTAACGACTGAAATGTAGAAATCACGATTTGAAACATGCTAAATGTTGCTTGTTCGCTAAGAAAAATGTGGAAGGGATTTTGTGACTAGTTATGAGAGTTGGGTTCAGCTTTATGATCCGGAAATCAAAAATCAATCGCTGGAATACCATCACCCATATTCTTTACAAGCGGAAATATTCAAAACTCAAATTTCTGCCAGTAAATGCAATTCAAACTCAAATTTCGCCTATGCTCGCTGTGTTCTGGGACTACAGAAGCATTATTCATCAGGAGTACATAGTCAAGGGTATGACTATCAATTCTGAGAGCTATGTGCATAACTTAAAGTTAAAACAAGGAATAACGCGTGCTCTCTTCCCTGGAACCAGCGACCCTAAAAATCGAGTTTGAAGTTCTTTAACACCTTACCTACGACCCAGTTTAGACACCTTCCGACTTGTGGTTGTTTTCTGCTCTCAAGAGACATCTGAAAAAACTTCAGTTCACCTGCGACGAAGATGTTCAAGCCTCTACGAGGAAATGACTCAGAGAACAACCTAGACCACTGCGCTACAGGGGCGGCTACGTCCGACTTCTTGTATGTTTTCTACTCTCAAGAGACATCTGAAAGGAATTCAGTTCATCTGTGACGAAGATGTTCAAGCCGCTACGAGGAAATGGTTACCAGGGGCTGCTACGTCCGATTTCTCGTTGTTTTCTACTCTCAAGTGACATCTGCAAGGAATTCAGTTCACCTGTGACGAAGATGTTCAAACCTCTACGAAGAAATGATTCCGAGAACAACCTAGACCACTGCGCCACAGGGGCGGCTACGTCCGACTTCTGGTTGTTTTCTACTCTCAAGAGACATCTGAAAAGAATTCAGTTCATCTGTGACGAAGATGTTCAAGCCGCTACGAGGAAATGGTTCCGAGAACAACCTAGACCACTGCGCCACAGGGGCGGCTACGTCCGATTTCTGGCATGTTTTCTACTCTCAAGAGACATCTGAAAGGAATTCAGTTCGCCTGTGACGAAGATGTTCAAGCCGCTACGAGGAAATGGTTACCAGGGGCGGCTAAGTCCGACTTCTCGTTGTTTTCTACTCTCAAGTGACATCTGCAAGGAATTCAGTTCACCTGTGACGAAGATGTTCAAACTTCTACGAAGAAATGATTCCGAGAACAACCTAGACCACTGCGCCACAGGGGCGGCTACGTCCGACTTCTGGTTGTTTTCTACTCTCAAGAGACATCTGAAAAGAATTCAGTTCATCTGTAACGAAGATGTTCAAGCCGCTACGAGGAAATGGTTCCGAGAACAACCTAGACCACTGCGCCACAGGGGCGGCTACGTCCGACTTCTGGTATGTTTTCTACTCTCAAGAGACATCTGAAAGGAATTCAGTTCGCCTGTGACGATGTTCAAGCCGCTACGAGGAATTGGTTCCGAGAACAACCGGAAGATTTTTACACAGACAGGCTTAAAAAACTTGTTAAACGTTGGGGTATCTGTATCAAGCGTGAGGAGAACTGTGTAGAAAAGTAAAATATGTGAAATAAAATAGATATTCTGAGCTTTGTTCTTGTTTTGTTTCAATCTGTTGCTTTGCCACTGGGCTTGTATATAAATACCGAGGTATTACTTTCTGAACATCATCTGAACCTCATGACACAAATGTTAGTGCTAGTCAAATGCACGCACAAAACATAATGGCAATAAATATTGTCGGTGCAAGAAACTTTGGCATATTGTTTTTACCAAGAATCATACTCACTCTTTTAGTTCAAGTTTACAACTCATTTCCAAAATAATAATTATTTCTATATAACTTGCGTTCTCACGATAATCACTACCTTGTAGGACTAAAGATTTGATAAGATACTTTGTAATCCTAAAATAGAAATCAAGTCTATTCATTTGTTATTTTATCAGTCTCTCTGCAGCAATATATCACGTAACTCTGTCAGTGTTGACGGAAGAGGACATCGACCACGAACAGTTCTTTCCAATATGTTCCACATATTTTCAGTAGGGTTGAGAACGGGAGACTATGGAGGTTAGGGGAGATGATGGAAGTCTTCGTATCAACAGAACATCCCCATAATATAGCTCCACATCTAGATGTTTGGATTGTGTACATAACGCATGTCTTGTTCATCGGTCCATGAGGTTCTCACCACACACTCTCTGTAGACCATCAATACAAAACTACCTATGTCGTAAATTACCTGACAACACCACTTTCTTATATTGCTCTACTGTCTCTTCACGGCACAAGTGTAAAAGGATTATCCTGTGCTTTGCTGACACAAATGGCTTTCGTCTTCCAAAACCCAATTTCTTTAACTTCCTAGGCATGGTTCTGGTTAAAATGGGCTGCTCATGGCTTTGCTTGAATTCAGCAATCAGTTGCTGACCTGTTCTTCCGTACAATTCTCCTCACAGCACGATAGTCACGCTGTTTAACTCTAGTTTGTCGGTAACATTTATGCCCTTTTGGACATGGAAGATCTACTTGTCTTCCAGTCGCTGAATACCTTCGAAATATTTGCTTTTGAGACACCTATATTTTCTTTTGGTTTGTTAATTGTCGCTCCCGCTAAAATGTGTCTACGATTATACCTTTCCTGAATTCCGACGCCCTGGTGGCGCAGTGGTCTAAGCGCTGGCTTAGGACCATTCGTCCGAGAAGGGTCCGAGTTCGAATCCCGATGAGGCTTAGATGTTGGGTTTGTCTTACGGCACTGGCTGTCTCCCTTCCCTGAAATCAATGGCTCTAAATTAGGGATGGAAGACTGATTATACCCCATTGAGTTGCTCACGGTGGTTGTTAAATCTTCATTACAAAAAAAAAAAAACATCTGACAGATTTTTGCCATTTTACACGAGTTACTGCAGCCGAATAATACAGTTTCTTTATAAAGGACAAGGCAAGACGTCATCAGCCTACGTAAGTGTTATATTTTCATACACTATTTTGACAAAAGTCACAGGACACCTAGAAAAGAAACACAACATAGCATTTATTGACATACATTAGCACTGTGTCTGTCCATCTTTGACCTTAATGCATGCACTGACTCTTCGAAACATGCTTTCGACAAGGTTTTGGAACACAGCGATAAGTATGTGCTTCCATTCAGTACATAATGCTGCCGCAAACTGTTGCTTAGTATTAGGCCTTAGTTCCAAACTTCTTATGCGGCGCTCTAATTCATCCCATAGGTGCTCTATGGGATTAAGATCAGGACTTTGTGCTTGCCAGTCCACACACAATACGGAATTAAAGACAAACCACGCCGTAACAATCCTTGCTTTATGGCTCGGGGCATTATCCTTCTGGTACCAACAAGGCTCGGTTGCATTGTATTGCCACGGAGTTTGTTGGGCATAATTGTCCAGGATATCGAGGTAGACGTGCTGGTTAACAGGTTTGTCCACGATAATCAATGAGCCTGGACCATACAACGAAAAACACCCCCACACGAACATACTGCCATCTCAAACTTGACCGTAGGAACAGTACACTATGGAAAATAGCGTTCCCCGGCTGCTGCCATACCCACACACGGCCATTAGAATGATGGATCGTGTATCTGGATTCATCAGTCCATAGGACCAGTTTTTATTGATCTACGGTCCACAATAAATGTTTTTTACACCATGCCAAACGACGAGTAGCATTCCGAGTGGAGATGAAAGGCATATGAGCAGCCGCATGACCACGGTCACCCGTGGAATGAAGTTCTCTGCGAATGGTGCGTGCACATACCGAGATTCCAGCATTTTTATTCACCAGTACACTGAGGTCTTGTGCAGTACTCCGTCGATTAGCTGTAACGACTCTCCTGATGGTTGGACGTTCTTTACCACTGATTTTCGTTGGTCTGTCGGTACGTTTCGCTCCTTCAGGCACGCCATGTGTCTTCCACTTATTCAATACATCCAAATCAGTTGACTTGGGTATGTTTAAACGCATCTAGGTTTCTCTTATAGACGACCCACTAATATAACACCCAACAATCTTTGATTTCCCAAAGTGAGTTCTCTCCCTCCACGACATTTTCACTCAACCTCACAGTGCGATATGATCGCGTCAGCTGAAGGCTTGTTTTTACACCATTTGCAGCTGTACCGCGCATCTAAACAATGCAGCGGATCCGTTCTTTTGTTTTTGAAAAGGTGTCTGGTGACCTTTGTCAATATAGTGTATATTGACGTGCATCATCTGTAACTGTCTTGACATAAAGGCTCGTAAGTTTTAACCAATGTGGGTGTTGAAACATGCAAATGTCAAAGATCTAGTTCGATGACGACTAGCAGAGTAAATGATATTCAAACCAGAACTCGCGCTGCTGTATATTGGAGACTGTCAGTACAACGTGGAATTTTTCAGTATAAATCGCGAATGGTCATTTTTGTCTTCATGCTGCTAAGTGGACGTCTTGTAGGTTCGGAACGATGGAGAGTAGTTAGAAGATCTCGTTTATTTGTTTGGGTAGGGGGTTGACAACCATCTTATGAAATTAGGGCTTTGGGGCCAGTCTCCAAAAATGTAAAGCAATCCTTCCAGGGACTTGTTGCAGGTAGTTGACGAGTGACCATATTTCAAAATGATCCCTACATCGTTTTAGTAACCAGAAAAAAATTGGAGCGCAATAACATCCAGTTAGGGCTTGCAGCTTTGTAGCCACAGGATGCCAGGTTGTTACTTTGGCTAGATACCTCCATCGCAGTGAATATCAGCCTTTACGTGTGATCTATAGGTACTCCCTCTTAAATCCTTTTACCGGCTAGAACGAATTAACTTAGAGTTAACAAAATAGGGCGGTATCAGCTCAAAGAAAGGGGCATCAAGCGAGTGATACATGCTATCTAAGAAAGGGGCAGCAAGCGAGTGATCCTGCGCATCGAAAGGCGCTGGTTTCCCTCTTAAGTTTGATATTCAGTGTTAATTTAAGGGGACGCATCACACTAATCCCTCCTTCTAAAAGACGCTACAACAATGGCGACGAACCTAAGAAAGGAGAGAAAAGATGTTGGAGTCAATTACTTCAACCCAGTTTCATAATGTCCGTGTCAAGAAAACTAGCCCTTCCCCATCGTGCCATGAGTCATGGAGAAAAGAATGAAAAACGAAAATTGAAATATCGAGATACAGGTGTATTATGCTACAACAATGCCAACGAACCTAAGAAAGGAGATAAAAGATGTTGGAGTCAATTATTTCTACCCAGTTTCATAATGTCCGTGTCAAGAAGACCAGCCCTTCCCCATCGTGCCATGAGTCATGGAGAAAAGAATTAAAAACTAATATTGAAATACCGATATACAGGTGTATTACGGTACAACAATGGCAACGAACATAAGAAAGGAGAGAAAAGATGTTGGAATCAATTATTTCTACCCAGTTTCATAATGTCCGTGTCAAGAAGACTAGCTCTTCCCCATCGTGCCATGAGTCATGGAGAAAAGAATGAAGGAGTAAAATTGAAATATCGAGATACAGGTATATTACGCTACAACAATGGCAACGAACCTAAGAAATGAGAGAAAAGATGTTGGAATCAATTATTTCTACATAGTTTCATAATGTCCGTGTCAAGAAGACTAGCTCTTCCCCATCGTGCCATGAGTCATGGAGAAAAGAATGAAGGAGTAAAATTGAAATATCGAGATACAGGTATATTACGCTACAACAATGGCAACGAACCTAAGAAAGGAAAGAAAAGATGTTGGAATCAATTATTTCTACCCAGTTTCATAATGTCCGTGTCAAGAAGACTAGCTCTTCCCCTATCGTGCCATGAGTCATGGAGAAAAGAATGAAGGAGTAAAATTGAAATATCGAGATACAGGTATATTACGCTACAACAATGGCAACGAACCTAAGAAATGAAAGAAAAGATGTTGGAATCAATTATTTCTACCCAGTTTCATAATGTCCGTGTCAAGAAGACTAGCTCTTCCCCATCGTGCCATGAGTCATGGAGAAAAGAATGAAGGAGTAAAATTGAAATATCGAGATACAGGTATATTACGCTACAACAATGGCAACGAACCTAAGAAAGGAAAGAAAAGATGTTGGAATCAATTATTTCTACCCAGTTTCATAATGTCCGTGTCAAGAAGACTAGCTCTTCCCCATCGTGCCATGAGTCATGGAGAAAAGAATGAAGGAGTAAAATTGAAATATCGAGATACAGGTATATTACGCTACAACAATGGCAACGAACCTAAGAAATGAGAGAAAAGATGTTGGAATCAATTATTTCTACCCAGTTTCATAATGTCCGTGTCAAGAAGACTAGCCCTTCCCCATCGTGCCATGAGTCATGGAGAAAAGAATGAAGGAGTAAAATTGAAATATCGAGATACAGGTATATTACGCTACAACAATGGCAACGAACCTAAGAAATCAGAGAAAAGATGTTGGAATCAATTATTTCTACCCAGTTTCATAATGTCCGTGTCAAGAAGACTAGCTCTTCCCCATCGTGCCATGAGTCATGGAGAAAAGAATGAAGGAGTAAAATTGAAATATCGAGATACAGGTATATTACGCTACAACAATGGCAACGAACCTAAGAAATGAGAGAAAAGATGTTGGAATCAATTATTTCTACCCAGTTTCATAATGTCCGTGTCAAGAAGACTAGCTCTTCCCCATCGTGCCATGAGTCATGGAGAAAAGAATGAAGGAGTAAAATTGAAATATCGAGATACAGGTATATTACGCTACAACAATGGCAACGAACCTAAGAAAGGAAAGAAAAGATGTTGGAATCAATTATTTCTACCCAGTTTCATAATGTCCGTGTCAAGAAGACTAGCCCTTCCCCATCGTGCCATGAGTCATGGAGAAAAGAATGAAGGAGTAAAATTGAAATATCGAGATACAGGTATATTACGCTACAACAATGGCAACGAACCTAAGAAATGAGAGAAAAGATGTTGGAATCAATTATTTCTACCCAGTTTCATAATGTCCGTGTCAAGAAGACTAGCTCTTTCCCATCGTGCCATGAGTCATGGAGAAAAGAATGAAGGAGTAAAATTGAAATATCGAGATACAGGTATATTACGCTACAACAATGGCGACGAACCTAAGAAATGAGAGAAAATATGTTGGAGTCAATTATTTCTACCCAGTTTCATAATGTCCGTGTCAAGAAGACTAGCTCTTCCCCATCGTGCCATGAGTCATGGAGAAAAGAATGAAGGAGTAAAATTGAAATATCGAGATACAGGTATATTACGCTACAACAATGGCAACGAACCTAAGAAAGGAAAGAAAAGATGTTGGAATCAATTATTTCTACCCAGTTTCATAATGTCCGTGTCAAGAAGACTAGCCCTTCCCCATCGTGCCATGAGTCATGGAGAAAAGAATGAAGGAGTAAAATTGAAATATCGAGATACAGGTATATTACGCTACAACAATGGCAACGAACCTAAGAAAGGAAAGAAAAGATGTTGGAATCAATTATTTCTACCCAGTTTCATAATGTCCGTGTCAAGAAGACTAGCCCTTCCCCATCGTGCCATGAGTCATGGAGAAAAGAATGAAGGAGTAAAATTGAAATATCGAGATACAGGTATATTACGCTACAACAATGGCAACGAACCTAAGAAAGGAGAGAAAAGATGTTGGAATCAATTATTTCTACCCAGTTTCATAATGTCCGTGTCAAGAAGACTAGCTCTTCCCCATCGTGCCATGAGTCATGGAGAAAAGAATGAAGGAGTAAAATTGAAATATCGAGATACAGGTATATTACGCTACAACAATGGCAACGAACCTAAGAAAGGAAAGAAAAGATGTTGGAATCAATTATTTCTACCCAGTTTCATAATGTCCGTGTCAAGAAGACTAGCTCTTCCCCATCGTGCCATGAGTCATGGAGAAAAGAATGAAGGAGTAAAATTGAAATATCGAGATACAGGTATATTACGCTACAACAATGGCAACGAACCTAAGAAATGAAAGAAAAGATGTTGGAATCAATTATTTCTACCCAGTTTCATAATGTCCGTGTCAAGAAGACTAGCCCTTCCCCATCGTGCCATGAGTCATGGAGAAAAGAATGAAGGAGTAAAATTGAAATATCGAGATACAGGTATATTACGCTACAACAATGGCAACGAACCTAAGAAAGGAAAGAAAAGATGTTGGAATCAATTATTTCTACCCAGTTTCATAATGTCCGTGTCAAGAAGACTAGCCCTTCCCCATCGTGCCATGAGTCATGGAGAAAAGAATGAAGGAGTAAAATTGAAATATCGAGATACAGGTATATTACGCTACAACAATGGCAACGAACCTAAGAAATGAGAGAAAAGATGTTGGAATCAATTATTTCTACCCAGTTTCATAATGTCCGTGTCAAGAAGACTAGCTCTTTCCCCATCGTGCCATGAGTCATGGAGAAAAGAATGAAGGAGTAAAATTGAAATATCGAGATACAGGTATATTACGCTACAACAATGGCAACGAACCTAAGAAAGGAAAGAAAAGATGTTGGAATCAATTATTTCTACCCAGTTTCATAATGTCCGTGTCAAGAAGACTAGCCCTTCCCCATCGTGCCATGAGTCATGGAGAAAAGAATGAAGGAGTAAAATTGAAATATCGAGATACAGGTATATTACGCTACAACAATTGCAACGAACCTAAGAAAGGAAAGAAAAGATGTTGGAATCAATTATTTCTACCCAGTTTCATAATGTCCGTGTCAAGAAGACTAGCTCTTTCCCCATCGTGCCATGAGTCATGGAGAAAAGAATGAAGGAGTAAAATTGAAATATCGAGATACAGGTATATTACGCTACAATAATGGCGACGAACCTAAGAAATGAGAGAAAATATGTTGGAGTCAATTATTTCTACCCAGTTTCATAATGTCCGTGTCAAGAAGACTAGCTCTTCCCCATCGTGCCATGAGTCATGGAGAAAAGAATGAAGGAGTAAAATTGAAATATCGAGATACAGGTATATTACGCTACAACAATGGCAACGAACCTAAGAAAGGAAAGAAAAGATGTTGGAATCAATTATTTCTACCCAGTTTCATAATGTCCGTGTCAAGAAGACTAGCCCTTCCCCATCGTGCCATGAGTCATGGAGAAAAGAATGAAGGAGTAAAATTGAAATATCGAGATACAGGTATATTACGCTACAACAATGGCAACGAACCTAAGAAAGGAAAGAAAAGATGTTGGAATCAATTATTTCTACCCAGTTTCATAATGTCCGTGTCAAGAAGACTAGCTCTTTCCCCATCGTGCCATGAGTCATGGAGAAAAGAATGAAGGAGTAAAATTGAAATATCGAGATACAGGTATATTACGCTACAATAATGGCGACGAACCTAAGAAAGGAGAGAAAAGATGTTGGAATCAATTATTTCTACCCAGTTTCATAATGTCCGTGTCAAGAAGACTAGCCCTTCCCCATCGTGCCATGAGTCATGGAGAAAAGAATGAAGGAGTAAAATTGAAATATCGAGATACAGGTATATTACGCTACAACAATGGCAACGAACCTAAGAAAGGAAAGAAAAGATGTTGGAATCAATTATTTCTACCCAGTTTCATAATGTCCGTGTCAAGAAGACTAGCTCTTCCCCATCGTGCCATGAGTCATGGAGAAAAGAATGAAGGAGTAAAATTGAAATATCGAGATACAGGTATATTACGCTACAATAATGGCGACGAACCTAAGAAATGAGAGAAAATATGTTGGAGTCAATTATTTCTACCCAGTTTCATAATGTCCGTGTCAAGAAGACTAGCTCTTCCCCATCGTGCCATGAGTCATGGAGAAAAGAATGAAGGAGTAAAATGGAAATATCGAGATACAGGTATATTACGCTACAATAATGGCGACGAACCTAAGAAAGGAAAGAAAAGATGTTGGAATCAATTATTTCTACCCAGTTTCATAATGTCCGTGTCAAGAAGACTAGCCCTTCCCCATCGTGCCATGAGTCATGGAGAAAAGAATGAAGGAGTAAAATTGAAATATCGAGATACAGGTATATTACGCTACAACAATGGCAACGAACCTAAGAAATCAGAGAAAAGATGTTGGAATCAATTATTTCTACCCAGTTTCATAATGTCCGTGTCAAGAAGACTAGCTCTTCAACATCGTGCCATGAGTCATGGAGAAAAGAATGAAGGAGTAAAATTGAAATATCGAGATACAGGTATATTACACTACAATAATGGCGACGAACCTAAGAAATGAGAGAAAATATGTTGGAGTCAATTATTTCTACCCAGTTTCATAATGTCCGTGTCAAGAAGACTAGCTCTTCCCCATCGTGCCATGAGTCATGGAGAAAAGAATGAAGGAGTAAAATTGAAATATCGAGATACAGGTATATTACACTACAATAATGGCGACGAACCTAAGAAATGAGAGAAAATATGTTGGAGTCAATTATTTCTACCCAGTTTCATAATGTCCGTGTCAAGAAGACTAGCTCTTCCCCATCGTGCCATGAGTCATGGAGAAAAGAATGAAGGAGTAAAATTGAAATATCGAGATACAGGTATATTACGCTACAACAATGGCAACGAACCTAAGAAAGGAAAGAAAAGATGTTGGAATCAATTATTTCTACCCAGTTTCATAATGTCCGTGTCAAGAAGACTAGCCCTTCCCCATCGTGCCATGAGTCATGGAGAAAAGAATGAAGGAGTAAAATTGAAATATCGAGATACAGGTATATTACGCTACAACAATGGCAACGAACCTAAGAAAGGAAAGAAAAGATGTTGGAATCAATTATTTCTACCCAGTTTCATAATGTCCGTGTCAAGAAGACTAGCCCTTCCCCATCGTGCCATGAGTCATGGAGAAAAGAATGAAGGAGTAAAATTGAAATATCGAGATACAGGTATATTACGCTACAACAATGGCAACGAACCTAAGAAATGAGAGAAAAGATGTTGGAATCAATTATTTCTACCCAGTTTCATAATGTCCGTGTCAAGAAGACTAGCTCTTCCCCATCGTGCCATGAGTCATGGAGAAAAGAATGAAGGAGTAAAATTGAAATATCGAGATACAGGTATATTACGCTACAACAATGGCAACGAACCTAAGAAAGGAAAGAAAAGATGTTGGAATCAATTATTTCTACCCAGTTTCATAATGTCCGTGTCAAGAAGACTAGCCCTTCCCCATCGTGCCATGAGTCATGGAGAAAAGAATGAAGGAGTAAAATTGAAATATCGAGATACAGGTATATTACGCTACAACAATGGCAACGAACCTAAGAAAGGAAAGAAAAGATGTTGGAATCAATTATTTCTACCCAGTTTCATAATGCCCGTGTCAAGAAGACTAGCCCTTCCCCTTCGTGCCATGAGTCATGGAGAAAAGAATGAAGGAGTAAAATTGAAATATCGAGATACAGGTATATTACGCTACAATAATGGCGACGAACCTAAGAAATGAGAGAAAATATGTTGGAGTCAATTATTTCTACCCAGTTTCATAATGTCCCTGTCAAGAAGACTAGCTCTTCCCCATCGTGCCATGAGTCATGGAGAAAAGAATGAAGGAGTAAAATTGAAATATCGAGATACAGGTATATTACGCTACAACAATGGCAACGAACCTAAGAAAGGAAAGAAAAGATGTTGGAATCAATTATTTCTACCCAGTTTCATAATGTCCGTGTCAAGAAGACTAGCCCTTCCCCATCGTGCCATGAGTCATGGAGAAAAGAATGAAGGAGTAAAATTGAAATATCGAGATACAGGTATATTACGCTACAACAATTGCAACGAACCTAAGAAAGGAAAGAAAAGGTGTTGGAATCAATTATTTCTACCCAGTTTCATAATGTCCGTGTCAAGAAGACTAGCTCTTCCCCATCGTGCCATGAGTCATGGAGAAAAGAATGAAGGAGTAAAATTGAAATATCGAGATACAGGTATGTTACGCTACAATAATGGCGACGAACCTAAGAAATGAGAGAAAATATGTTGGAGTCAATTATTTCTACCCAGTTTCATAATGTCCGTGTCAAGAAGACTAGCTCTTCCCCATCGTGCCATGAGTCATGGAGAAAAGAATGAAGGAGTAAAATTGAAATATCGAGATACAGGTATATTACGCTACAACAATGGCAACGAACCTAAGAAAGGAAAGAAAAGATGTTGGAATCAATTATTTCTACCCAGTTTCATAATGTCCGTGTCAAAAAGACTAGCCCTTCCCCATCGTGCCATGAGTCATGGAGAAAAGAATGAAGGAGTAAAATTGAAATATCGAGATACAGGTATATTACGCTACAACAATGGCAACGAACCTAAGAAATGAGAGAAAAGATGTTGGAATCAATTATTTCTACCCAGTTTCATAATGTCCGTGTCAAGAAGACTAGCTCTTTCCCATCGTGCCATGAGTCATGGAGAAAAGAATGAAGGAGTAAAATGGAAATATCGAGATACAGGTATATTACGCTACAATAATGGCGACGAACCTAAGAAAGGAAAGAAAAGATGTTGGAATCAATTATTTCTACCCAGTTTCATAATGTCCGTGTCAAGAAGACTAGCCCTTCCCCATCGTGCCATGAGTCATGGAGAAAAGAATGAAGGAGTAAAATTGAAATATCGAGATACAGGTATATTACGCTACAACAATGGCAACGAACCTAAGAAATCAGAGAAAAGATGTTGGAATCAATTATTTCTACCCAGTTTCATAATGTCCGTGTCAAGAAGACTAGCTCTTCAACATCGTGCCATGAGTCATGGAGAAAAGAATGAAGGAGTAAAATTGAAATATCGAGATACAGGTATATTACACTACAATAATGGCGACGAACCTAAGAAATGAGAGAAAATATGTTGGAGTCAATTATTTCTACCCAGTTTCATAATGTCCGTGTCAAGAAGACTAGCTCTTCCCCATCGTGCCATGAGTCATGGAGAAAAGAATGAAGGAGTAAAATTGAAATATCGAGATACAGGTATATTACACTACAATAATGGCGACGAACCTAAGAAATGAGAGAAAATATGTTGGAGTCAATTATTTCTACCCAGTTTCATAATGTCCCTGTCAAGAAGACTAGCTCTTCCCCATCGTGCCATGAGTCATGGAGAAAAGAATGAAGGAGTAAAATTGAAATATCGAGATACAGGTATATTACGCTACAACAATGGCAACGAACCTAAGAAAGGAAAGAAAAGATGTTGGAATCAATTATTTCTACCCAGTTTCATAATGTCCGTGTCAAGAAGACTAGCCCTTCCCCATCGTGCCATGAGTCATGGAGAAAAGAATGAAGGAGTAAAATTGAAATATCGAGATACAGGTATATTACGCTACAACAATTGCAACGAACCTAAGAAAGGAAAGAAAAGGTGTTGGAATCAATTATTTCTACCCAGTTTCATAATGTCCGTGTCAAGAAGACTAGCTCTTCCCCATCGTGCCATGAGTCATGGAGAAAAGAATGAAGGAGTAAAATTGAAATATCGAGATACAGGTATGTTACGCTACAATAATGGCGACGAACCTAAGAAATGAGAGAAAATATGTTGGAGTCAATTATTTCTACCCAGTTTCATAATGTCCGTGTCAAGAAGACTAGCTCTTCCCCATCGTGCCATGAGTCATGGAGAAAAGAATGAAGGAGTAAAATTGAAATATCGAGATACAGGTATATTACGCTACAACAATGGCAACGAACCTAAGAAAGGAAAGAAAAGATGTTGGAATCAATTATTTCTACCCAGTTTCATAATGTCCGTGTCAAAAAGACTAGCCCTTCCCCATCGTGCCATGAGTCATGGAGAAAAGAATGAAGGAGTAAAATTGAAATATCGAGATACAGGTATATTACGCTACAACAATGGCAACGAACCTAAGAAATGAGAGAAAAGATGTTGGAATCAATTATTTCTACCCAGTTTCATAATGTCCGTGTCAAGAAGACTAGCTCTTTCCCATCGTGCCATGAGTCATGGAGAAAAGAATGAAGGAGTAAAATGGAAATATCGAGATACAGGTATATTACGCTACAATAATGGCGACGAACCTAAGAAATGAGAGAAAATAATTTGGAGTCAATTATTTCTACCCAGTTTCATTATGTCCGTGTCAAGAAGACTAGCTCTTCCCCATCGTGCCATGAGTCATGGAGAAAAGAATGAAGGAGTAAAATTGAAATATCGAGATACAGGTATATTACGCTACAACAATGGCAACGAACCTAAGAAAGGAAAGAAAAGATGTTGGAATCAATTATTTCTATCCAGTTTCATAATGTCCGTGTCAAGAAGACTAGCCCTTCCCCATCGTGCCATGAGTCATGGAGAAAAGAATGAAGGAGTAAAATTGAAATATCGAGATACAGGTATATTACGCTACAACAATGGCAACGAACCTAAGAAAGGAAAGAAGAGATGTTGGAATCAATTATTTCTACCCAGTTTCATAATGTCCGTGTCAAGAAGACTAGCCCTTCCCCAACATGCCATGAGTCATGGAGAAAAGAATGAAGGAGTAAAATTGAAATATCGAGATACAGGTATATTACGCTACAACAATGGCAACGAACCTAAGAAAGGAAAGAAAAGATGTTGGAATCAATTATTTCTACCCAGTTTCATAATACCCGTGTCAAGAAGACTAGCCCTTCCCCATCGTGCCATGAGTCATGGAGAAAAGAATGAATAAGTAAAATTGAAATATCGAGAAACAGGTATATTACGCTACAATAATGGCGACGAACCTAAGAAATGAGAGAAAATATGTTGGAGTCAATTATTTCTACCCAGTTTCATAATGTCCCTGTCAAGAAGACTAGCTCTTCCCCATCGTGCCATGAGTCATGGAGAAAAGAATGAAGGAGTAAAATTGAAATATCGAGATACAGGTATATTACGCTACAACAATGGCAACGAACCTAAGAAAGGAAAGAAAAGATGTTGGAATCAATTGTTTCTACCCAGTTTCATAATGTCCGTGTCAAGAAGACTAGCCCTTCCCCATCGTGCCATGAGTCATGGAGAAAAGAATGAAGGAATAAAATTGAAATATCGAGATACAGGTATATTACGCTACAACAATGGCAACGAACCTAAGAAAGGAAAGAAGAGATGTTGGAATCAATTATTTCTACCCAGTTTCATAATGTCCGTGTCAAGAAGACTAGCCCTTCCCCAACATGCCATGAGTCATGGAGAAAAGAATGAAGGAGTAAAATTGAAATATCGAGATACAGGTATATTACGCTACAACAATGGCAACGAACCTAAGAAAGGAAAGAAAAGATGTTGGAATCAATTATTTCTACCCAGTTTCATAATGCCCGTGTCAAGAAGACTAGCCCTTCCCCATCGTGCCATGAGTCATGGAGAAAAGAATGAAGGAGTAAAATTGAAATATCGAGATACAGGTATATTACGCTACAATAATGGCGACGAACCTAAGAAATGAGAGAAAATATGTTGGAGTCAATTATTTCTACCCAGTTTCATAATGTCCCTGTCAAGAAGACTAGCTGTTCCCCATCGTGCCATGAGTCATGGAGAAAAGAATGAAGGAGTAAAATTGAAATATCGAGATACAGGTATATTACGCTACAACAATGGCAACGAACCTAAGAAAGGAAAGAAAAGATGTTGGAATCAATTGTTTCTACCCAGTTTCATTATGTCCGTGTCAAGAAGACTAGCTCTTCCCCATCGTGCCATGAGTCATGGAGAAAAGAATGAAGGAGTAAAATTGAAATATCGAGATACAGGTATATTACGCTACAACAATGGCAACGAACCTAAGAAAGGAAAGAAAAGATGTTGGAATCAATTATTTCTATCCAGTTTCATAATGTCCGTGTCAAGAAGACTAGCCCTTCCCCATCGTGCCATGAGTCATGGAGAAAAGAATGAAGGAGTAAAATTGAAATATCGAGATACAGGTATATTACGCTACAACAATGGCAACGAACCTAAGAAAGGAAAGAAAAGATGTTGGAATCAATTATTTCTACCCAGTTTCATAATGTCCGTGTCAAGAAGACTAGCCCTTCCCCATCGTGCCATGAGTCATGGAGAAAAGAATGAAGGAGTAAAATTGAAATATCGAGATACAGGTATATTACGCTACAACAATGGCAACGAACCTAAGAAAGGAAAGAAAAGATGTTGGAATCAATTATTTCTACCCAGTTTCATAATGCCCGTGTCAAGAAGACTAGCCCTTCCCCTTCGTGCCATGAGTCATGGAGAAAAGAATGAAGGAGTAAAATTGAAATATCGAGATACAGGTATATTACGCTACAATAATGGCGACGAACCTAAGAAATGAGAGAAAATATGTTGGAGTCAATTATTTCTACCCAGTTTCATAATGTCCCTGTCAAGAAGACTAGCTCTTCCCCATCGTGCCATGAGTCATGGAGAAAAGAATGAAGGAGTAAAATTGAAATATCGAGATACAGGTATATTACGCTACAACAATGGCAACGAACCTAAGAAAGGAAAGAAAAGATGTTGGAATCAATTATTTCTACCCAGTTTCATAATGTCCGTGTCAAGAAGACTAGCCCTTCCCCATCGTGCCATGAGTCATGGAGAAAAGAATGAAGGAGTAAAATTGAAATATCGAGATACAGGTATATTACGCTACAACAATTGCAACGAACCTAAGAAAGGAAAGAAAAAGGTGTTGGAATCAATTATTTCTACCCAGTTTCATAATGTCCGTGTCAAGAAGACTAGCTCTTCCCCATCGTGCCATGAGTCATGGAGAAAAGAATGAAGGAGTAAAATTGAAATATCGAGATACAGGTATATTACGCTACAATAATGGCGACGAACCTAAGAAATGAGAGAAAATATGTTGGAGTCAATTATTTCTACCCAGTTTCATAATGTCCGTGTCAAGAAGACTAGCTCTTCCCCATCGTGCCATGAGTCATGGAGAAAAGAATGAAGGAGTAAAATTGAAATATCGAGATACAGGTATATTACGCTACAACAATGGCAACGAACCTAAGAAAGGAAAGAAAAGATGTTGGAATCAATTATTTCTACCCAGTTTCATAATGTCCGTGTCAAAAAGACTAGCCCTTCCCCATCGTGCCATGAGTCATGGAGAAAAGAATGAAGGAGTAAAATTGAAATATCGAGATACAGGTATATTACGCTACAACAATGGCAACGAACCTAAGAAATGAGAGAAAAGATGTTGGAATCAATTATTTCTACCCAGTTTCATAATGTCCGTGTCAAGAAGACTAGCTCTTTCCCATCGTGCCATGAGTCATGGAGAAAAGAATGAAGGAGTAAAATGGAAATATCGAGATACAGGTATATTACGCTACAATAATGGCGACGAACCTAAGAAATGAGAGAAAATAATTTGGAGTCAATTATTTCTACCCAGTTTCATTATGTCCGTGTCAAGAAGACTAGCTCTTCCCCATCGTGCCATGAGTCATGGAGAAAAGAATGAAGGAGTAAAATTGAAATATCGAGATACAGGTATATTACGCTACAACAATGGCAACGAACCTAAGAAAGGAAAGAAAAGATGTTGGAATCAATTATTTCTATCCAGTTTCATAATGTCCGTGTCAAGAAGACTAGCCCTTCCCCATCGTGCCATGAGTCATGGAGAAAAGAATGAAGGAGTAAAATTGAAATATCGAGATACAGGTATATTACGCTACAACAATGGCAACGAACCTAAGAAAGGAAAGAAGAGATGTTGGAATCAATTATTTCTACCCAGTTTCATAATGTCCGTGTCAAGAAGACTAGCCCTTCCCCAACATGCCATGAGTCATGGAGAAAAGAATGAAGGAGTAAAATTGAAATATCGAGATACAGGTATATTACGCTACAACAATGGCAACGAACCTAAGAAAGGAAAGAAAAGATGTTGGAATCAATTATTTCTACCCAGTTTCATAATGCCCGTGTCAAGAAGACTAGCCCTTCCCCATCGTGCCATGAGTCATGGAGAAAAGAATGAAGGAGTAAAATTGAAATATCGAGATACAGGTATATTACGCTACAATAATGGCGACGAACCTAAGAAATGAGAGAAAATATGTTGGAGTCAATTATTTCTACCCAGTTTCATAATGTCCCTGTCAAGAAGACTAGCCCTTCCCCTTCGTGCCATGAGTCATGGAGAAAAGAATGAAGGAGTAAAATTGAAATATCGAGATACAGGTATATTACGCTACAATAATGGCGACGAACCTAAGAAATGAGAGAAAATATGTTGGAGTCAATTATTTCTACCCAGTTTCATAATGTCCCTGTCAAGAAGACTAGCTCTTCCCCATCGTGCCATGAGTCATGGAGAAAAGAATGAAGGAGTAAAATTGAAATATCGAGATACAGGTATATTACGCTACAACAATGGCAACGAACCTAAGAAAGGAAAGAAAAGATGTTGGAATCAATTATTTCTACCCAGTTTCATAATGTCCGTGTCAAGAAGACTAGCCCTTCCCCATCGTGCCATGAGTCATGGAGAAAAGAATGAAGGAGTAAAATTGAAATATCGAGATACAGGTATATTACGCTACAATAATGGCGACGAACCTAAGAAATGAGAGAAAATATGTTGGAGTCAATTATTTCTACCCAGTTTCATAATGTCCGTGTCAAGAAGACTAGCTCTTCCCCATCGTGCCATGAGTCATGGAGAAAAGAATGAAGGAGTAAAATTGAAATATCGAGATACAGGTATATTACGCTACAACAATGGCAACGAACCTAAGAAAGGAAAGAAAAGATGTTGGAATCAATTATTTCTACCCAGTTTCATAATGTCCGTGTCAAAAAGACTAGCCCTTCCCCATCGTGCCATGAGTCATGGAGAAAAGAATGAAGGAGTAAAATTGAAATATCGAGATACAGGTATATTACGCTACAACAATGGCAACGAACCTAAGAAATGAGAGAAAAGATGTTGGAATCAATTATTTCTACCCAGTTTCATAATGTCCGTGTCAAGAAGACTAGCTCTTTCCCATCGTGCCATGAGTCATGGAGAAAAGAATGAAGGAGTAAAATGGAAATATCGAGATACAGGTATATTACGCTACAATAATGGCGACGAACCTAAGAAATGAGAGAAAATAATTTGGAGTCAATTATTTCTACCCAGTTTCATAATGTCCGTGTCAAGAAGACCAGCCCTTCCCCATCGTGCCATGAGTCATGGAGAAAAGAATTAAAAACTAATATTGAAATACCGATATACAGGTGTATTACGGTACAACAATGGCAACGAACATAAGAAAGGAGAGAAAAGATGTTGGAATCAATTATTTCTACCCAGTTTCATAATGTCCGTGTCAAGAAGACTAGCTCTTCCCCATCGTGCCATGAGTCATGGAGAAAAGAATGAAGGAGTAAAATTGAAATATCGAGATACAGGTATATTACGCTACAACAATGGCAACGAACCTAAGAAATGGGAGAAAAGATGTTGGAATCAATTATTTCTACATAGTTTCATAATGTCCGTGTCAAGAAGACTAGCTCTTCCCCATCGTGCCATGAGTCATGGAGAAAAGAATGAAGGAGTAAAATTGAAATATCGAGATACAGGTATATTACGCTACAACAATGGCAACGAACCTAAGAAAGGAAAGAAAAGATGTTGGAATCAATTATTTCTACCCAGTTTCATAATGTCCGTGTCAAGAAGACTAGCCCTTCCCTATCGTGCCTTGAGTCATGGAGAAAAGAATGAAGGAGTAAAATTGAAATATCGAGATACAGGTATATTACGCTACAACAATGGCTACGAACCTAAGAAATGAGAGAAAAGATGTTGGAATCAATTATTTCTACCCAGCTTCATAATGTCCGTGTCAAGAAGACTAGCTCTTCCCCATCGTGCCATGAGTCATGGAGAAAAGAATGAAGGAGTAAAATTGAAATATCGAGATACAGGTATATTACGCTACAACAATGGCAACGAACCTAAGAAAGGAAAGAAAAGATGTTGGAATCAATTATTTCTATCCAGTTTCATAATGTCCGTGTCAAGAAGACTAGCCCTTCCCCATCGTGCCATGAGTCATGGAGAAAAGAATGAAGGAGTAAAATTGAAATATCGAGATACAGGTATATTACGCTACAACAATGGCAACGAACCTAAGAAAGGAAAGAAGAGATGTTGGAATCAATTATTTCTACCCAGTTTCATAATGTCCGTGTCAAGAAGACTAGCCCTTCCCCAACATGCCATGAGTCATGGAGAAAAGAATGAATGAGTAAAATTGAAATATCGAGATACAGGTATATTACGCTACAACAATGGCAACGAACCTAAGAAAGGAAAGAAAAGATGTTGGAATCAGTTATTTCTACCCAGTTTCATAATGCCCGTGTCAAGAAGACTAGCCCTTCACCATCGTGCCATGAGTCATGGAGAAAAGAATGAAGGAGTAAAATTGAAATATCGAGATACAGGTATATTACGCTACAATAATGGCGACGAACCTAAGAAATGAGAGAAAATATGTTGGAGTCAATTATTTCTACCCAGTTTCATAATGTCCCTGTCAAGAAGACTAGCTCTTCCCCATCGTGCCATGAGTCATGGAGAAAAGAATGAAGGAGTAAAATTGAAATATCGAGATACAGGTATATTACGCTACAACAATGGCAACGAACCTAAGAAAGGAAAGAAAAGATGTTGGAATCAATTGTTTCTACCCAGTTTCATAATGTCCGTGTCAAGAAGACTAGCCCTTCCCCATCGTGCCATAAGTCATGGAGAAAAGAATGAAAAACTGAAATTGAAATATCGAGATACAGGTATATTATTTGAATTTTGGAAAGTCCTTTTTACGTAAGAGACCCCTTTTATTTGGTTGTGTGATTATGTCTGTAGTCTGGTTAATAACTAACTTCCGATTCCTTTCGGCAGCAGAAATGGTATATGTTAAACGGTGTCGACCAAATGTACATACTCCTATGAGTGGAAGGTATTTTTCTGCACAGGTAATTGAAGAAGCAGGCAAAGTGCTAGAGAACAGATTCAAGTGAAAGTTATCATCGGCCTGGAAATGGGATCTCCCTCAGAGGTACGCGCGGTGATTATGTTTCTCCGGCCAAGAAAAAATCTGGCATCGGAGATACAGCGCCTACTGAGAAAAGTTTATCATCCTAAAATCGCGAGCGTTGGGGGCGTGTCAAAATGGTTTTCGAAATTCGCACACGGTCGCAATGCGTTGTCAGATAAGAAACGTAGTGGCAGACCTTCAATGTCAAGAACGGAGAGCAAAGCTGCTGGAATAGTGGCTCTAGAGCAAAATGGCAGACGGACTTTGCGTCAGATTGATGCAAATATTTCCTTTTGTACGGCACGTCACATAGCTCATATTTAATCTAAGGCAGTGGTTTTAGCCCTTAAACCCTTTTCAACCAAAAAATTAAAAACAAAAATGGGCTGCCAACCCTCAGGGTAATAATGACTAAAATAAAGTTTCAAATCAATATTTGTAATATACACTATATTGATAAACGTCACTGGACACCCCTTCAAACGAAAATGAATGGATCCGCTGCGTTGTTGAGATGCGCAGTACAGCTGCAAGCGGTATAAAAACAAGCCTGCAGCTGACCGCGAACATATCACACTGTGAGATTGAGTGAAAATGTCGCGGCGGGAGAGAACTGATTTTGAGAAAGGAAAGATTGTTGGGTGTTATATTAGAGGGTTGTCCATAAGAGAAACCAAGAGATGTTTAAACATACCCAAGTCAACTGTTTTGGATGTAATGAATAAGTGGAAGACACATGGCGTGCCTGAAGCTGCGAAACGTACCGGCAGACCAAAGAAAATCAGTGATAGAGGACGTCGAAGCCTCAGGAGAGTCGTTACAGCTAATCGACGGAGTTCTGCACAAGACCTCAGTGTACAGCTGAATAAAAATGCTGGAACCTCGGCATGTACACCTACCATTCGCAGAGAACTTCATTCCATGGGTTGCCGTGGTCTTGCGGCTGCTCATATGCCTTTTATCTCCACTCGGAATGCTACTCGTCGTTTTGCATGGTGTAAAAAACATTTATCGTGGACCGTAGATCAATAGAAACGGGTCCTATGGACTGATGAATCCAGATACACTATCCATCGGTCTGATGGCCGTGTGTGGGTATGGCGGCAGTCGGGGAAAAGGTATTTACCACAGCGTACTGTTCCTACGGTCAAGTTTGGAGCTGGCAGTGTACTCGTGTGGGGATGTTTTTCGTGGTATTTGGTCCCGGACCATTGGTTATCGTGGACAAACCTGTTAACCAGCACGTCTGCCTCGATATTCTGGACAATTACGCTCTACCAACTCTGTGGTAATACTATGGAACCGAGCCTTGGTACCAGCAGGATAATGCACCGAGCCATAAAGCAAGGACAGTTACGGCGTGGTTTGACGATAATTCCGTATTGTGTGTGGACTGGCCAGCACAAAGTCCTGATCTTAATCCCATAGAGTACCTGTGGGATGAGTTAGAGCGCCGCATAAGAAGTTTTGAACCAAGGCCTATTACTAAACAACAGTTAGCGGCAGCATTATGTACTGAATGGAAGCGCATACCTATGGCGGTGTTTCAAAATCTTGTCGAAAGTATGTCTCGAAGGGTGAGTGCATGCATTAAGGCCAAAGGTGGACCGACACTGTACTAATGTACGTCAATAAATGCTATGTTGTGTTTCTCTTCTAGGTCTTCGGTGACTTTTGTCAATATAATGTATGTGAAGGGTGAGTCGAAAGTTTTGGAATATTTGCATAAACGTATGTGCTGCGCGGGTATGTCACGTGTTTAAACTATTTCAAGACGCGCACTGTAGTCAGTTGAAAGGGATATAAAGTGGTAGTCGTTGCTGTGAACAACACTGTATGTCGTCGTTC
The DNA here is from genome assembly GCA_039090855.1 of Macrothele yani. Classification (NCBI taxonomy): domain Eukaryota; kingdom Metazoa; phylum Arthropoda; class Arachnida; order Araneae; family Macrothelidae; genus Macrothele; species Macrothele yani. The sequence continues at coordinate 163,876,838 of CM077010.1, read as the reverse complement.
TGTCAGTGGTTGGGACGTCTAAAAGATGAACAGCCCCAACCGGCAAAATAGGGAACTTTTGCTTTACTAGTTTGAACTCGGCTATACGCTGCTCAAGCAACACGAAACATACGTCATGCGAAAGGGGAAGATTCCGTGGACCACAGCACCGCAACCAGAGGGCTCAAGAAACTTCGCTCAGGTGGCAGAAACTTCGACGATCAGCCAATGTCAGGTAGGCCGTCTGTCGGAATTTCGGGGATAATCCATTGCGAATTTGTTCCAGATGGTCGGACCATCAACGCCAACATCTACTCTAAACAGCTGGAGTGGATGCATGCTGTTTTGGAGCAGAAGTAACCGGCATTGGTGAACATAAAGCGCACTCTGCTACAGCAGGACAACGTTTGACCTCATACCGCGCGAATGACCGGGGCAAAACTCCAGGAACTTGAGGGCATCGAATTGATGCCACGCCCAGAATATAGTCCGGGCCTTTCCTCGTCGGATTATTACTTGTTCTGGTTTATGGCCTACTTCTTTCGCGGAAGGCACTTCAACAACCAGGAGTAGGTGGCAGCTGGGATGAAAGAGTTCTTCGCCTCAAAGGACAAGAACTGGTACAGCTGCGGAATCGAAGAACTGGCAGACAGATGGCTAAAGACAGTGCGACACGATGGCCTGTACTTTGAATGCTAGTCGGCTTTCGTCGTAAAGGTACCTATGAAGACATAAAGTGATCCAAATATTGCAAAGCTTTCGACTCACACTAATAATTACAATTACAAAATACAATGTTGTCTGTTGAAAATGCAGTACCAAGAAAGACCTGAGATACTGAATTGAAGATTATAGGATATATTACTTATGACACAAGGCGTAAGCGATCAGACGTACAGACCTGCAAGTCACGTGGAGCACACAATGCTCAGTACTTTGTGTACCCACTACGAGCGACGATAACTGTTCGTACGCGGCGTGGCATCGACTAGAAGAGGTTCTGGGTATCGCAATGCGGAAGTTCACTCTATGCTGTCTCAATTCGTACCCAAAGTTCGTCTTGGGTAAGCAGAGGCTGAGCCTGACGGGTCCGACGTCGAGCGACCATGCGTCACATTTGTTTAATGGGCTGCAAATCAGGCAAAAGTGCTGGCCAAAAAACATGCGGCACATATCGTACATCTAGAAGCTGTAAGGCTTTCCCCGCTATATATGGGTGGGTATTGTCCTGTCGAAAGGTGGCACCGAAGACCGCCTGCAGATATGTGGCAGCACTTCAGCCTACACACTTCCGCGATGTACCGCTAGTTGGCAATGGTTCCTGCAATGCGTACGAGGCGGGAACGTGAACGGAACCCAACAGCAGCTCATATTAAAATGCCCGGTCGGACGCCCGTATAACACTGCATAATACACGCCTCCAGCAGGCGGCCACCACGGTGTTGCCGTACAGGGAAGCTTTCATTATGGGTCTGACAAACGCAATTTTAAATCTGATGCCGCATCGAGTTTATGTACGTATTTTGATTTAAAACAATAAAGTGAAAATGCTTTCTCACACAAATATCTGGTGGAGAACGATAGAATTTCAAAAGCTCTCTTGCTGAGAGATGAAGATTCGTTTCTATACAGTCATTTGCAAAAGTTTAAGACCACCTGCCAATATATTGAAAATTAAGATTTTCAAAGAAACAACTAATTACTAGTCAGAGATATTTGAAGAAAATGACACCACAGACGAATACTTACATTCTTCAGAACACAAAAAGATCGAAATCAGTACTTTGTGTGGCCACCTTTGTTTTTTATAATGGATGGAATATGATGTGGCATACTCTCAATAAGGGATTTGCAGTAGTCACTTGAAATGTCTTTTCACCGTACGTACTTTATCGCGTAAATCAAAGCTTGTGAATTTGATGGCTGTTTTTCTGCTACCTTGTCTTTTAAAATGGTCCACAAATGTTCGATAGGGTTAAGGTCGGAGTATTACCGGGCCAGTCAAGCACAGTTATGTTTTTTCCTGTGCAGGTAGTCCTTTACTGTCTTTGATCTGTGCCATGGAGCACCATCATGCATAAAGATTATGCACCTGCGCACTTGCATATGAGTTAACAGCTTCTCACATAACATTTCCACATAAAAAGGACCAGTCATAGTAGTGCCTGTCAGCAAAAAAGATAATAAAGCATGCTGACATAGCACCCCATAGCATCTGACTAGGCGGATGTTTCACGGTGTTAACGGTGTATTTTTTCAACAAACCTTTTGCCTTTCTGTCATCGAACATGTGTTTCAATGTTTCAAATTAACGCACAGTTGAATCATCGGAAAAACAAACAAACTTGGCATCAATTTTCAGCAGCTTACGATTGATGAAGCTTCGTTAACTGGAGTCTCTTCTTTTTCATGACACAGGTTAGCCTAGGTTTATATGCAGGTTTACAAGAATTTAATCCAAAATCTTCGCTAAGACGTCAGAACACAGTGCTGAAACTAATATCAGACCCTTTTGAATGTAGAAATGCCTTGATTTTCTTGCACAAACTTTTCGGAGAACCATAACTATTCGCCTTTTGGTATTGTCATCACGTGGAGTTGTTTTCCTTGGACGTCCACTTCTCTTTTGGTCGCTAAATTCCCCTGTATCTCGACATTTCGTGATCGCATTATGAAGAGCAGTCTTGCTCACATTCACCTTTCTGCTTATGTCACGTTCGGAGTATCTTTTATGATATAAAGTCACTATTTGTGCCCTCTGAGTAACACTTAATGACGCCTTTTTTTTTCCAATTTTTCACTACATAGAAAATACGTACAAAACCTCTCAGCATGAAAACCAGAAGCAAACTGACGCTCGCAGGCTTCCCCTGACTCTATCAACAGCTGCCGTCGTAGGATGATGCAACACTGACAGCAAGTTGAGTAATACAGACTGTAGCTGACGCAATCGGCAGAGATCACCTATTACTAACAAGTGGTCTTAAATTTCTGCAAATGACCGTACTTTTAGCCAAAATTTATAAGGCTGTCATTTTTTAATGATGTTCGCAGTCCAAATCCGTTATAGGAATTAAATTTTCCCTTTCACCCATTGTCAACTCATCACTCAGAGACATAAAACATTTGCATTTAATATAAGTGGTTGCGAATCCAATTAAATTTATTAGAAATTGCAGGAAATTAGTCACTCCTAAAATTTTTAGATCGTCACTGATGTCTTTCCTGATATCCTGATCCAAATATAGTTCATTTTATAACACGAAATTATGTGATGTCACAAGACACTCAGTGAGGTTCTGAATCGTGTGGTCCCAAAATTTTAGTTTCTTAATCATATTTTTTACTTAAACACTGGGTATGTATGTGTTTTCCCCCTGTAACGATGTGTTGAGGCGCCATTACAGAATTTAGAACGCGAACTCGGTGAACCGTCATCGCGATGAAATAATGCTAAATATGCATAAGAAACTGCCTGATCACCTGAAGCTGGTTCCACTATAAAAGGTATTCAATATATTGGAGGAATTCTGTTCCTTAGTGAAAGAAAACGTTGTCATCACTACTGAGAACTGTGAGTGCCGCATTATAGTAAATGTCTCACGCATTCTACCCACTCTGAGTTTCCGTGATGCATCACATGACCAAGAGTGTATAGTTATAACAATAGCAATGTCAATATAGAGTGATGCTGAGATAATTTTTTTTTTTTTTTTGGCAATTACAAACAAGAACGGATTGACCTCTGTGACACTGGGATATTTCCAAGTGAATCACTCGAGAAACAGTTCATTTTCTAGTATTAATTCTGTCTAGATTTTCTGGAACGAACGAATAATTGTTTTGGTAATAATGAATATACATGGTGATTCATAAAGAAGTATACAGTTTCAACGCACTATAAAACAAGAACAATGTAAGATATTTTATGTTACCTGTAACAGAATTCTAGGGGAATGTTTCAAGTTTTTTTAGAGACATTCACAGATGTTCAATGTGTGCACCTTTAGTCACACGACACACATCGAGCCGGTAATCCATTTCCGCCCAAACGCGAGGTAAGATATCTGAATCAAGTGCAGTGATAGTGGCTGTGATACGCTGTTTCAGCTCCGCTAGATCAACAGGAAGGGAAGGGACGAATACCTTGTCCTTTACGTACTCCCACAGGAAAAAGTCACAAGGTGTTAAGTCAGGTCTTCTAGGTGGCCATTGGGTCAGTGTCATGTTGTTGTCCGCGGCTCGTCCAATCCATCAATGAGGAAGATGTTCATCGAGATAATCTCGCACGTCGCCTAACCAGTGCAGTGGTGCACCATCCAATTGGAGAATAAAGTTGTCGCTGTCGTCCTGCAACTGTGGCATCAACCAAAGACTTAACATATCCAGAAAAGAGCCTCCCGTGACAGTTTTCTCGTGAAAAAAGTAAGGACCGAATACTTTCGTTTTGGACACAGCACAGAACACATTTACCTTGGGGGAATCTCGCATGTGTTGCGCTTTTTAATCTGGGATTCTCCGTTCCCCAGAAGCGAACATTGTGCTTGTTTACCTGACCACTCACGTGAAATGTAGCTTCATCGGTGAAAACTAAGTGATCGGCAAAATTGTCATTTTCTAAACGGTGCTGCATTTCGGCACAAAATTCAAAGCGCTTTGTCTTGTCAAGGTCAGTGAGATTTTGCAACATCTGCACTTTGTATTGAATCATTTTCAGCTTCTTTCTCAAAATTCTCCAGGCAGTGGGCTGTGAAACCTGCACTTCACGACTCACTCTCCGCGTTGATTTTCCTGGGATTCGTTGAATGGCTGTGCAAACACTATCGACGTATTCTTCCGATACACGCGGTCGTCCAGGACTTTTAAGTTTGCACAAACAGCCAGTAGTTTCAAATTTTTTTATGCCAATCGTAGATAGATTTTCTGGTTGGAGGTTCTTTTCCGAATCGTGATCGAAAATGCCGTTGCGCAACAGTTACAGATTCCGTTTTTCTGAATTCAAGAACAAACACCTTCTCCACTGCAGACGCTGCCATTTTGACGGACTAGTCACGTGACACGTGCGCTGTCACCTACGTCACTTCCCTCAGTAGCGAGACACAAACTTTATGAGTACATCTACCTAACGGTTTGCAGTTGTGGTCCGTGACTTCAACTGTTACTGTTTCACAGCATCTGGAAACTGTATACTTCTTTATGAATCAGGGTGTAATCATTAACTTCATTTGAACTTTCTTTCAGTCCGTAAAAGTAATTTCCTTAAAAAACAACAGCAATAAAAAAGAATATATTTGCTTCTGCATATGTGATGGGCGTTTTATCTGAAAAGATAGCATATTTTCATGTACTTATTTGAGAAAATTGTCACCGGACCAAAAACACTGTTGCAAATGAATTAGACTAATGCTAACTGGCCGCAGCAAATCCGCTTTGCCTTTGGTGATGTAACTGATGCTCCTAACTGATGTGCAGCAGGAAAACCACTTTGTCTTTGGTTTGTCCAGTAAGGGCTTCCAGCTGCAGACAGAATGTATGCTAAGGACATTGAATCAGATGCCATTTATGAAACCTATCATGATATCCAGATTGCGAAGAAGAATGACTACTACACCCTTATTGAGTATGGTTTTGCTTGGTGGCATGCAATCGGGATCAAGCCTGCCTCGGAGGCACAGTTGTCTAAGCTCTGGCTTATGACCATTCGTCCAAGAAGGGTCCGGGTTCGAATCCCGGTGACGCATGGATGATCTGTTTGTCTTACGGCACTGACTCCCTCCCTTCCCTGGAACTAGTGGCCCAAAGTTAGGGATGGGCAACTGTGCTTATAACCCATCAGGTTGCTCACGGTGGTCGTTAAACCCTTGAGCAAAAAAAAAAAATGCTAACTGGAGTTAGATGTATGTCGTTGGACTTGGAGCCATGAGTCATTGGCAGGACTTCCCATCCATTTGAAATACTGAACGATGCATTAGCACACATTTTGATGGCCGGTCATTGTCAACCCCTTATCCACACACTGACATAGAGCACAAAGGCAGACATATTTCGAAATCCGGCGGAGATATTTCGAAAAAATCGTGTCCCTTCCAAATTTTTCTTTGAAGGAAATTTACCCGTATACTGGTTCATGGCTGAAAATAATGGGAGACACAAAAATGCCACCTACTCCAGTAGAAGGTACCAATACCATTCCGCAGTATGAGATCAGTGACCAAATAAGTACAAAAATTAATTGCGTAGGGAGCTTGCTAGGAGGCATAGACACATTTCAACTTTCAGAATGATCTTCATGGTGATTTAGTTGAAAATGGGGTCTTCAAGAGATTCTTGATTTTGTCAAAAACCAAATTTTTCGAATAAAAATGATTTTCTGGTACAACCCGTTTGGAACATATTTTGATGCTACATTCAGTCATGAGCCGATTTTTAAAATTATTTTATTGTTAAATTGCGACCGAATTCGTTTTACCATACATATCTCAACGGTTCCCTTTCATCCAGGATCTAACGGTATTTTTTCCATGAGGGAATTTTATGAAATGTTTTCTTATAGTCGCCATTGTGAGATGTGGCAGTTATGCGTTTGTGTGTAATTTCGGGGCACTAAAATATTCAAGAATTTAGTGTTAACATTTGAAGAAGGTAAAGCATCACAAAGAATCCTGAAATAATTGGAAGCTGCTCTACGCGAAAATATTTCTTTAATTATTTTTGAAGTATAAGATGTTTCAAAACTAAAAAAGAACATAATGTATTTATTATCTGTGTATTTTAGTACTGGCAAGCCTAGTACACTGCATGGAACAAATGAAAAGCTAAGTTTCATTTAGCTTTTCATTCATTTTCTGATCATTTTTATTTAAGGTTTACCTTGTATTACCCATTGTTACCCACAGATGGCGCTTGTGAGCCAGTCCTTTTATTCTTCCTGTACCAGGACAAATTCCAATCTTCAGGCGGAAGGTAAGCGTCAAATTAGAGATGAGCGTTATTTCACTACCTGTGATTTGATCACGGTTACCGAAAAGTCACAGGTAGCGCCTGCTACTGAAAAACCGTGAGTAACAGTGATCGTCCAATAAGCGTTCCTCACTCTGTTATTGCTACCCATCATGCTCTTCGTGATTTTTCACAGCTCCGTCTTAACTGTTACCGAGTGAATTCTGCTCCTGTAGCTGTTACTCATTATCTGCTGTTGCGTTTGGCAGCTGCCTGCTATTTGTGATTTTTTCACAGCGTTGTTTCTGAGCTCAACGTTCTCGCAGTGAGTGGGGTTAAAATTTTTTGAATTCGGAGAAAATAGTGAATTGTGAACGTTACTTAGTAAATCTTTAGTAGCTTCATCCATTTCAAGGCTGAAAAAAAAATGCTGCCTCGTTTCTTTCAAAGTTGCAACATACCATGTTAGGTACAAAAGAACAGTGTGTTTTAGATAATCTGAATCCAAAATTTAACTAACCGCGAAAAACGTATAAAAGAATTACGCATAATTCAACTGAAAAAGCTGTAAAAACTACAGCAAAATATCAGAATTCGCGCAGAATTACCTATAAAAGTTTAAAACAAGTTTAGGACATAACGGACTTTTGGGCACAAATCTTTAGGGGCCGTACAAAAATTGCAGTTTCTTGGCGCTGTGAGGGGAATTCAATGGAGATAACGTTCCCAGTAAGACAAACGACAATTACAACTGAATTTTAAAAAATTACAAAGCACAAATTTTGAAGATGAAAATCCGTTTTTTGGTGTAAATATGAGAAGGACAATATCCGAAAACTTGAAAATTTCGTCGTCCTGGATCGGGATTGCATAGCACATAATCATGAATATGGATTACATCATATTCATGATTACATAACACATTTCTTAGGTTTCAACGAAACAAAACAATTTCATCAGACCTCATACTATGTTCGGAAAAAGACGACAAACAGGGATTTTTTTATAAAGCTGCACTTTTACTTAGGTACTAAATGTTTACATAACATTTCAAGTTATTAATATTTCTCTCTTACTTAATTAGGCACTAAATTACTATGCCTCATTCGTAGGACCTTTTGACAGTCTTTCTTCTACCGATGTTATATTCATAAAGTTTACGTATCAACTCAAGGTAATAATATTGCGCTTTTACTTAAGCACTAAACATTATTTCACAGGACCTATGCCTTTTTAACAGTTTTTGTTCTATCGATGCCACATTCATAACAATTAGGTATCAACTCAAGTTAATAATATCCCGCCTTTAATTTTTCACTAAAAACTTTCTCACGTTCCCTAGGCCTAGGCCGTGGCCTTTTTAATAGTTTTTATTCAATTAATGTCGTATTCACAACTATTACTTATCAAGTGAAGTTAATAATATTCCGCTTTTACTCAGGCACGAAATATTCATTCGTTACCCTATGCCTAGGCTTTTTAAATAGTTTTTACTCAAAGTCATATTCGCAACGTTTATGATTCAAATAAAGTTAGTAGCATTGCGCTTTTACTTTGGCACTAAATGATATTTCACAGGCCCGAGGCCTAGACATTTTTAACAGCTTTTGTTCTATCGATGTCACATTCATAACAATTCCGTATTAACTCAAGTTGGGTGTAGGATCTCAGATCAGATCTTCAGTAGAGGATTTTATTAAGGGAGTGTCTGACCCCAGGTCTTAAACAACCCTTAGAAGTAGGAAGCTAGGACATTTGGGCTAGAGTGCCCGATAGAAAAGTGACACAGAAGATAAGTAGAAAGGGGGAGGAAGACGCCCTTATTTATTACCGGGGGCCAGTACCCGGGATCCGACGGCTTAACGTGCCCATCCGACGCACGGCGGATATTTAGTGGATCGAGCGTTCGTACCTGCCGAACCTGAGGTCCTTTCCGTGGCAGTCACGAACGTTGCCCACTAGGCCACCCGCGGCCTGGGTGTAGGAGAACTGGCCACAAACATTTTAAGGGGCCGTATAAAAATTACGTTTTTGACCGCCTCGTGGCCACGACCCCACAACAGAGGTTGGTAATCTAAGTCATATAAAGCTTCCGTAATTTCGTCTTTTCTTAATTGCGATAATTAATGTAATTCTTTACAACAAATGTTTGATCTGCATCTCAACAAAATATTTTAGGGTTTTCAAACTACAAGTCTGACAATTATCAGAGCGCATGTGACTACTCGGCAACAAAACTGTCGGGGGGGGGGGTATACCAAAAGTGGAAAATATAAAAAAAATCTCGTCCGATCGGGAAATTTTCAGCATTTACAAGCTACAACTCGTCGACACATTATCTAAACACATATGCCTACTCTGGAAACCTATCGGGGGGCGGGGGGGGGGGGAAGAGGTGGCATACCAAAATTGTAAAATATAAAAAAAATTCTCGCCCGATCGGGAGATTTTCAGCATTTACAAGCTACAACTCGACACATTATCTGAGGGCATGTGCGTACTCAGAAAACCTGTCGGGGGGGGGGGGGGGGGGGTAATACCAAAATTGTAAAATGTAAACAAATTCTGGTCCGGTCGGGAGATTTTCAGTATTTATAAGCTACAACTCGACCCATTATCTGAGCGCATGTGTCTACTCTGAAACCTGTCGGGGCGGGGGAGGGGGTTAATACCAAAATTGTAAAATATAAAAAAATTCTCGTCCGATCGGGAGATTTTCAGCATTTATAAGCTACAACTCGACTTATTATCTGAGCGCATGTGCCTACTCTGGATGGAAACCTGTCGGGGGGGGGTAATACCAAAATTGTAAAATATAAAAAATTCTCGTCTGATCGGGAGATTTTCAGCATTTATAAACTACAACTCGACCCATTATCTGAGGGCATGTGCCTACTCTCGAAACCTGTCGGGGGGGGGGGGTAAAACCAAAAGTAAAATATGAGAAATTTATGGTCTGATCGGGAGATTGTCAGCATTTACCAGCTACAACACGACACATTATCTGAGCGCATGCGCCATATTATACACTGTTTATTTACCACCCCACCCCCACCCCACCCCACCCACCCGCACACACACACAGGTATCCTGAGTAGGTACACCTCAGATAGTTTGCTGAGTTGTAGCTGGTAAATGCTGAAAATCTCCCAATCAGACGAGGAATTTTTCATATTTTACACTTTTGGTATTAACCCCCACCCCCCACCCCGACAGGTTTGCTGAGTAGGCACATGCCCTCGGATAATGTCTATTTGTAGCTTGTAAATGTGAAAAATCTCCCGATCGGACGAAAAATTCTTTATTTTTTACAATTTTGGTATCCGCCCTCACCCCGACAGGTTTCCTGAGGCAGCAGATGCCCTCAGATAATTCGAGACGCTTTTCTCCTTCCTGGTATAAACAATATCCTGATATAGAGTAAAGCATTGTTAAAGATACTGCTTATTGCTTTGAGTTTGTTTTCTTTTCCCTGAAGGTCCAGACAGGGAGAAATTAGATTGTACTTGGAATGAAACAGGTGTAAGGCAATGACACAAAATGAAGAGTGTGGGTAAATATAAATTAGGAAAATTATCCCAGCATTTCTCTTTTAAAGCTCACAAAGCTGCACTAGTGGATTGTTGCCATTTTTCACAAAAAGATAAACACGTCGATATTCTTTTAGACAAAAATAAAAGGGCTAGTGTAATTTTCAAGAAGAACATGATAAAGAATTTAATACTAAAGTTTTAAATATTTTATTTGATGTTGCCAGAACATTGGCCAGGCAAGGCATTGCTCTTTGCGGAAATAAGTCAGATGAAAATGGGAATTTTCGTCCAATCGTAGTTTAATTTATCGTCATTGCTTGATAATGAAGAAATGGTTAGATAAAAAGAGACTAGACAAAACCCATCGGAATCGACGGTTAGTTTTTTTGTTTTGTTTTTTCTGAAAAGAATAAACTCATATAATGTATTTATTTACACATTAGAAAAAAATCCTGCAGAATTGACAATCATCACCTTAGATTTCACTGTCTCTACTCTGTGTTTCAGTGTTCCACTCTCCAACGACATCAAAGTCCTGCTTCAAATAAAGATTTTACTGAGTGAATTGGTTTTAAATTGAGCTGCACTTCCATCAGAAAAAATTGTTAACTTTTCTATTTCTGGAAATTTGGCCTTTAATGTAGCTATAGCAATTTTTAAGGCCTGCACAGCATTTTTGTAATGGTTGAGCTCATCACTTATTACAGCTACAGTATGCTTAATATTTCATGCACAACTGGTAAATATACAGTAGTTATTTGCTGGTGCCTCCAGTGTCCACTCTGGATTTCATCTTGGGAGATAGTACTGTAATTTTCAAAAATCAATTTGGAGCAGACCTTCATTTGGTGACTGAACTGTTCTTACAAAAGAATGAATTTTATAATAATGTAACTGATTATGAAGCACAGTTCTTCAAACAGAACCATCAATCTCAACCACTTTTTTGAAACCATCTATATCTTTCCATGTTACAAATGTGTCTATATGTATCTCTTCAACACACATGCAAACATCACTTTTACAGTCTGTGCAAAATCCAATCATGCAGTTCTCATTTTGAATGCTGCAGCACAAAACACTCATCAGTTCTATTTCATTTGAAGGAAACTTTGGGGAATTGGAATTTTGCTGGCCAAGGATTGTATAAAAAAATGTAAATTTGCATGATATTTGCAAGCACATAATTCCATGGTGTTTACAAAATTAATGTCACATATCCAGGACACAGGTCGTAAAACTTAGTTTTTTAATTAAAATGTTCTAATTTTCATTTTTGAACTGTGTGAAAGCATCACTTATAGTCATTAGCATGTGTCTTTTTTGTATTAAATTGTGCCTCCTTGATAGTGAGTCCTTTATTGATTTCACACATTTCCTGGTACCTGTCTACTTACAATATATCATTATGGCATAAAAATCTTTTCTTTTTCTTTGTGCTATCTGATATACAGCGTGAAGTCTTTTCTTTTTCATTAAACAGAGTTGTGGCAATGTCAGGCAACACCTCAGTACCAAAGTGTGACACTTAAGTGAGACTTTCAATAATGTCACACACGTCACACCTCAGTTTTTTCTACATGACTTTTTCTACACTTATTCAGACTGCTGACAGTCAAACTTCCACAAAGTTTGAAATTTCTACACAAAGGGTATGTTAGTATAAACTATCTTTATGGTCATTTCAGTCAGCAGACTAAAAAAAATGACGGTCAGCAGACTAAAAAAAATGACGGTCAGCAGACTAAAAAAAAATGTTTTTAAATTTTCAATTATTTTTAAGTGTAAAATATGTTATTACAAAGTGTTTTGGACTCTGCTACATCTAGCAAATACAACTGCAAGTGAAAAACAGTTGTCAAAACATTTCCAGAACTGGTATTAGAATTGTCTAATTACTAAATGTAAATTCTACCTTTTGTTCTGGATGTTTAAGACTGAAATGCAAGGAGACAATAATTTATATAGCATTTTTTGTTGTGAATTCAAATTCTATGTAGTACTCATACCTTCAATTTGATGTATCATAAATAATAATATGATACAATTTAAGTTTTTTTCCTGTTTGTCCACTTTTTCATGGAATGGCTGTAAAGAATTCTTCTTTTGAGGAGTGTGTAATCATTGCTCTTTTGATTAAAGTTTTAATACTATTGTATTTCTGTGTGTATGGATGTGTTGAATTATATGGAATCAGAACAGGAATAAATGACTGTTTTCTATGTAGTCTGTATTGTAGTTGGTCTCTTTGCTTGACAACTTTAACATCAAGGAAGATCAAAGTATTCTCCTCCTCATGTTCTATTGTCAACGTTGGATAGATATTACCAAATTGCTGAGTTAATGATTCAAGTTCATAAATACTCATTCGTGACAAAATAAAAATGTCATTCACATATCTACAGTAAACCAAAGGAGTTTCTTCCATTGTACAGATTATTTGTTCCTCAATATTGCTCATAGTCACTTCTGCAAATAGATTTGACAGAGGGGAACCCATTGGGCCTCTATTTTTTTGTTTGCAATGTTCTCTTCAAATTTGAAAATATTGTTTTCATAAATGTATAACAAAACTGCTTTTGATTCTTGAAATTGTGTGTTATTAAGATTTTTGTCCTGTTTTAATTTTTTAATAATGTTTTCAATTGCTTCCGGTACAGTGGTACTTGGAAAAAGGGCTTTGACATCCATACTTGCTATAATCCTGTAGATCTTGGTTTACATTTTAAATTATATAAATAAACTCATAAGTATTATAGTTTTTACAGTAAATTGTGTTTTCACATTTTTTTAGATGCGCGTTGATCTCAAAGTCAATACCAAAAGCAACAGTCTTTTCGTGCTTAAATATTGTAATACTCTATTGTGATGTTTACAATCATAATATCAGTACTCACAGTTTCTTATTTTGTTTCTTTTTCTGTATTCAAAAATTACAAAAAAGTAGTTCAGCTCAGGGTTCCCCCTGAACTTGATGAACAGGTAATAATTTGATGTCATGGCTATTTCTAGACTTGATGTATTACAAATTTCACTAAATTATAGGATTTACTTGGGAATAAAAGGATATTACTTACAGTCGAATTTTCAGGTAGCATCCCTACCCGTCCACAAGACTACACTATAGTAGGTGTTGTCATTCGTGAGCTAAATACCCCTTAGGTTAGTAGGTGCCCAACCTTATGCTGGAATTTAGCTCACAAATGGCAACATCTACTATAGTGTAGTTTTTGAGGAAGCCTAGGTTTTTTTTTTTTTATTGGAAGTTTAACGACCACTGTGAGCAACCCAATGAGCTATAAGCAGTCGCCCGTCCCTAATTTAGGATCACTGGTTTCAGGGAAGGGAGAGAGCCAGTGCCATAAGACAAACACAACATCCATGCCTCCCTGGGATTCGAACCTGGACCCCTCTCGGACGAATGATCAAAGGCCATCGCTTAGACCACTGCGCCACCGGAAGGCTTTTTGGCATTAACTCTGCTGTATATACTATTAGAATGCTAGTTACTTTATTTCCTGTAGACTCTGCATTCTTCTGTATGGAGGTCTAGTCCACAATTCGGTAACACATTTCTTATGTTAATTATTAACTGCCGATTTAGGGTCGTGCCAGTGTGGCAATTCCCTCCAAATAATACACACACATGCAAGCTATAGATATACCTTCACAGAAATTTCCCCAACAGGGAGGTAATCAGTTGCTTAAATTTAGTCTTATATTTGTCCACAATTTATATGATCCCCCTCTCCATTCCCTACAAAAATCATCAGGTATTAACCACTTTACAAAATCTGATAGATATTATGACTATGACTACCGACTGAAATTTCTGTCAGAGAACTTTACGTGGCTGTGCCCATATCTTCTGTCGGAAAATTATAAAGTTCATAATTTTGTAATCTGTGGCAGACAGTAGTATCTCAGTTATACATTTTACTATGGAATGGCTTAAAAAACATGTGACTGAAATTTCAAAATATTAAATACTATTGTACAATTTTAAATGCTTCCAAAAAAGAAAAAAAAAAAAGCGGAAGAGGGCTCGCAATTTTAGATTATGCTAATGAATACTTTGTTCGCTACCTGTCCATTCTATTTTGTTCTTGCCTGTCTATTTTGACCTTTAATTTTTTTTTTTTTTTTTTTTTTTTTACATTATAAAACAAGGTAAGAAATTCTGCATGATTTCATATTTTCAATATATGAAAGAACTCTTACCTTTGAAATATTAGGTAGTAAATCCGAATGTGTTCTTATATTCAACACCCTTAGAACACATTATTTACTTATAATACTTGGCCCTTTTCAAATAATTTTGTTCACTAGTTGATTTACCATTAATGCTGGGTAAAATATCACTACTTTCTGTTTGTTTTAATTTTTTTGAATTTGGAGAAATTTGTGAATTGTGTGTGAACATTAGATGATAATTTTTTTGTTGCTTCGTCCATTTCAAGGCTGAAAAATAAATGCTATCTCATTTTTTTCAAAGTTGTAGCACCATGTTATGTATAAAAGAACTGTATATTTGATAATCTGAATTCAAAATTTAACCTATAAATCGCATGAAAGAATTACGCATAACCCAACTGAAAAAGCCATTATAACTACAGCAAATATCGGGGTTAACGCAGATTTATGTTTAAAAGTAAAAAACATATAACCCAGGATCCGCTGTATTATGGCCAACCCACCGTTCCATTAAGTGATTCTGCTATCAGTTACTTTACTCGTTCGTTAGTCGTTACTGGTGCACGAATTCACGGAAGGGAAACAAATAACAGGTCCTAAACTGTGATTCCAATCACAGTTAAAAATCACTGTTACTTTAGAGTAGCAGTCACAGTTAGCGCCGTGAACACCAAGTAACAGGTAAGCTCATCTCTACGTCAAATCGTAGTAAATGCTAAACAAATAACCGACGGAGCACACACGGAGGGTCCGTCATGCCGGAACCTAAAACCTGTCTCAGGTGGAAGTTCTCGGGCTCCACCACAACACACACTTTGAAAGAATGAGTAGTTGACTGAGTGTCTAGAATGATTAAAAATAAATGTTATTGTTTTTATAGCTTTATATAACTTTCCCTGGGTACCGGTTATAAATTTGGTTGTGCAGCTTTAGTAACTGTAAATGAGGTTGGTTATTTTATCATTTGACAAACCAAACAGTTTTTTACTAGTTTATCTTAAATTTGTTTAGGCGTGAGCAGTGTTGGAGGAATTAAAGCTCTTATTACTTTAAAGATAAAAATGGGTAAGCTTCCTCTTAGTTTATTGTTACACTTGTTTAAATATTATTAGTTAATTTGTTAGGGCATGAACAGTGTTAGTGGAATTAAAACTCTTATTATTTCAAAGATAAATATGGGTAAGCTTCCTCTTAGTTTATTGTTAGACTTGTTTAAATGTTATTAGTTTAAGTGTGTTTTTAAAAATAGGGTGAGTTAAAAAATAAATACGTTCTGTTACTGAAGTAAAAAAAATAGTACATACTATAAAGTTTTAAGTTGTGAAAGATGTGTTTAAATAAAAAAAAAAATAGATCTTTAAGGAATCTTTTAATCCCTCGTGGCTAGCTAGCTTAATCACAGATAGTCATGAGATATAACAGAAATATACAGAACATCTTTGTCCTCATGAAGGAAACATGATTTCTTTTAAAATAAATTATTCCGACTACGCCTAAATTTTAAAGAGTATTTCTGCACATTGTTTTGTAATTTTAATATTTTAATTATGATTAATTCTTCTTCTGTACTACCCCTTGGCTCCAGGGCCTGATTTACGCAAGGGCACACGGGGCCCGTGCCCAGGGCCCCCATGAACTGCGGCCCCCAATTTAAGCACTAATACAGACATTTGACGTGTTTGAATTCATGACATTAGACATTATCTATTTGGAGGAATTCCAGGCTGCTGTGGTGCAGTGAAAGCATGTCCGGCGCGTAACTAAACAACCCGGGGTTCGATCCCCGGTGGCGGCCGATGAGAATTTTTTCGTGACTCACTTAAAAACGTGGAAAGAGCGATGACTTCGATTTGATGTTAAGCAATAACATTTAATTTTTATTATTATGGGCAGCAAAAACGGCGACGGCGGCGTGCAACAGTTAATTTTCACCGAGCGCAAATATGCATCGATATGTTGCTTCGAAAAAATCGATTATTAATATCCATTTGAAAGATAGCAATTTGGAATTTGGAAAATTTGGATGACAATTTTTTTTTTGAACGTTTATTGTTTCTTGCATTTATTAAAGTAGATAGTACTTGACTACTTGTGTATTAAGGCAGCACTTCTTGTGCTTTATACAATTGTACGCACAATTATAGTATAATTGCGCGAAGCACCAGGGATGCTGACTTAATACGCAAGCACCATTGTTAATTTATTAAGACTACGATTCATGCCCGGGGGATGGGGGCCCCTAAGTCGTTTGCTCCCAGAGCCCCACTAGTCTTAAGTCGGGCTCTACTTGGCTCTAGTTTTCGTACTATTTTTTACTTTTCTGTACTTCTTATACGAATGTCAAATTTGTTCCACTTATTCAAAACAGTAAATTTTGTGATCTGAGTGCATATAGTGTTGATTTACACTGAAATGCAAAAAACAAAAACAAAAAAACAAACAAACTGGGATACCTCTCTAGTACCGCAACGGTCCTCTTCGCGATCGGATAACGGCAGCAACGCGACGGAGCATGGACTCCACGAGCTCTCTGTAGTACTGTGGAGACAATGCACACCATGCTTCCTGAAGAGCGTCCCATAATTCCGTAATATTCGCAGGTGGAGGATTCCTGGCATTGACGGCACGTTGAACAGCATCCCAAATGTGTTCCATGGCATTTAAATCCGGCGAACGAGGTGGCCAAGTCAAGATGCCAAACTCCGTAGATTGTTCCCCTAGCCATAATCGGGAGACTGTGGACGTGTGAACTGTCGCATTGTCGTGTTGAAAGAGGTCGCACCCGTTGGAGTGGTTGGATGACATGAACGTGTGACAATGATTCCCACGGGTGGTTATGTAGCCTCCACCGGTCAGAGTGGTCTGCAAACGTATGAGGGATCCTAATGCTTGCCAGGTGAAAACACCCCACATCATAAAAGAGCCACCATCAGCCTACATTGTTCCTTGTAGGCATGCGGGATCCATTGCCTTGAGAGGTGTCGCCACACCCGAAGTCGGCCATCTGCCCGAAACAGTTGGCACCACGATTCGTGGGACCAGGCTACGCGTTTCCAGTGATCTTGCGTCCAATGGCAGTGTTCCCAAGCCCAGGCGAGGTGCACAGCCTTATGTCGTCGGGTGAGCAATGGCACCCGGGCTGCCCGTCGGCTCGGGGAACCCCATAGAACACAGGGAAAAGTTTCACTGTCCAAATGCTGATGCTACTACTGGTCCCAGCTTTGAATTGCGCTGTGATCTGAGGCAATGTTGCACCCCGGGTAAGTGTTACGATGTGTGCCAGACGGCGCTGTCGACGATCGTCCAGGGTTTTTCTTTGATTTTCATCTGAGGACGCCGTACCAAAGCGTGCAAACTCAGGTGAAAAAAGACGCGCTGGTGGAGTGATGGTGGAGAAGGTGGAACGGGGAGAAAAACGAACCGTATCTTTCCCAAAGTTTCGACTAGGAGAGTAGAATCAGATGGGTTCCTGAATCAGATATACTCACCGGTTATGGCGTATCGCTCGAGTGTTTCCGCCGTTTTACGGTAAGGGAACGGGGAACGGGCGTGCGGATGCGGGGCCCAGTCAGCAGATGTTGCCCACATGATTCTTGAATGTGCTTCTCTTTCACGAAGGAGAAAAGTCCTCACTCTAGGACGAGACAAGGACTCATCGAGACAAGGACTCACGAAGGACTCCAGGAAGAGACAAGGACTCACGAAGGACTCCAGGAAGAGACAAGGACTCACGAAGGACTCCAGGAAGAGACAAGGACTCACGAAGGAGAAAAGTCATCCCAGAGCGAGACAAGGACTCATCGAGTTGGTCAAAGACTTCGCTGAGAAGCAAGAAGAGCTGCTGTTAGAAGAATGAGGAAGAACGTGAAGAGGAGAACGATGACTCTGGCCCAGAGTCATGACCGTAGTACCCGCTCAAGTGCTACGGACTTTGCAAAGTCATGTAAATAACAGTTTAATTTTTTCATTTCTGTAAGAGAGCTCATGAAAATAAAGGATTAATTTCCCAACGCATGAGACCCTCAGTGTAAATAAAGTGTCTGTATGTATGTATTTCTTAGCGTAGACACAAATAAAGAACTTTAGTCCCAATTTTCTTCGCTATGGCGAGCGAGCCTCCCTGCCAGTCGCAAAATTAAAAACACCGGCCTATTAGCACGTCCCACGCGCGGGCTATGGCGAAGGGGTGGGAAGTGGTGGTCCTGCGAGAGCAGCAGACTACGGCAGGTCCCTGGACCTGTCCTGTCAGGGTGAAATATTTCTCGGATCCAGGCAGGATTGCTCGCGCAAAACATTCACTATCAAAAAGTCTGAGAGTTCCACATATCCCTGCAGAGTAGGCATTTCGACGGAGCAGGTACAGTCACCAGCCTAGATTAAAAGAGAGCTCGACCTGCAACGAAACAGAGTGAATTATGGTTGAGGCTTTTCGTCTGGCCTCAACAGCACAATGAAAGGAGAAAAGACACAGTTCCGATGTGAACTCTAAGCCGGGAATGCGAAGCCAGCCAAGTGCTAGTGAGATGTCTCTCAGGAAGCCTGATCTGGGAAATCCCGGGACTGCGTTCCCGTAGAATTGTTCAAACGCCAATGTGAATGCGTTTCTGTCTCTGAAGAATTGTAATAATTTGAAGTGTGTGTATCAGTGTAACTGTGTATTGGTATTTGCGTTTTGTGAAAGAAATTAAAGGCCCTGTGCACAAAACGAAAAAAGAAATGTTCGTGTGAACCAATTTCCCAGTCAGGATTTCGCTCGTGCGTCCGTTATCGTTCGCTCCACGCTTACACGGGTCCGAACCTGTGGTTCCGCGATCAGGAGTATTACCGCAACTTTTACCCAGGTAAACGATCATAGTGAGTTCCATAAATCCCTCTGCAGTCTGAAAGGGATTCATAGAACTCACTCGTAAGCTGAAAACCATAATCCTGTCTAGACGGAACAGGATTATGGTTTTCAGCTTACGGTCACACCGGTCTCGCACTCTGGAAATTTCCCCCGAGTTTGTATAATTCCAGGTACACCCAAGAATTTCGTGGTAATTTTCGAGATGGAGTGACCTGTATACCGGGCGCCGACTATCATAGCACGTTCGAATTGCTTGAATTCCGATAAGCTATCATCTGAACTGCGAATGCTCTTGCTTGGGATTGGGGAGATATCTGCTTCTATATGTATACGTCATTTGCGGACGATAGCATTTACTGCATGGATGTGGTAGCATGTAATGGAAATGGCAGCGCCCTTCCCAGATTTATTTTTTTTTCATTTCAGTGTATGTCAAGATCTATTTAAAAATATAAAAGACTCAATATGTCGTACGATGTAGACGTTAACCAAAAAATGACATATGGAGGCTGTAGAATATTTGAAAGCAGCATGAAGAGGTGCAACTTGGGGTAACCATTAGAGATAAGAAGAGGAACTTGTATATCAGGAAAATCGCAAGAGTGGAATATAAGCACACCGGACGAAAAATTACGGAATGCTCATTTTATTGGTTAATATGGGGTTACATCACCACGAGCGCGAAGCACAGCCTTGATTTTCTTTGGCATGCTGTCAATATGGCAGCGGATGACATTAATGTCCAGTTGGCCTTACGCCGCGAACAACTGGTCCCTCAGATCAGTCAAATTGGGAGGGTGTTGTTGTCTCTTCCTAATTGCCCGTTCGAGCATGTCCCAAATTTTCTCTATAACATTGAGATCAGGCGAATTGGCTGGCCAGGTGAGATGTGGGACGTCGACCTCATGTTCTGCAAAACAATCCTGCACAATGGCAGCTCGGTGGACAGTGCAGTTGTCGTCTTGATAATGTGGATCTGGAATGGCGGCATCTTGGAGGAACTGGACATATGGCAACACCTCGTTATCCAACAGTTCCATGTAGTCCATCGCTTTCATGCCATTAGACACGTGAACTAAGTTACCCACCCCAGCACTGGATATACACCCCCAAAACATGACACTTCCATCCCCCTTCTGTACAGCCCTTCTCACACGCTCTGTGTTGAAGGCTTTTCCGGCCTTCCGCATGACCCTGGATCGACCGACCATCATTGGAATACAGGCAGAACCTGGATTCGTCCGACCAGATGATGCGTCGCCACTGTTCTGTGTTCCAGTGTCGGTGTTCCCTAGCCTATTCCAACCGCTTTTTTCTTGTGTATGGCAGACAGCTTGGGGCGTACCCTAGCTATATGACTGAATATTCCTACACCATGCAGTTCTCGTCGAAGCGTTCGTTCGGAAACAGACTGACTGGGTCCCGTATTGTACTCTTGCAGCAATTCCTGCCGGGTTTGGAACAGTTTTGCGGTTGATAATCGCCCCAGACGTCGACGATCGCGGTTGCTCATGATGGTTCTTCTGCCACAGCTGCTCTGACGGGAATTGTCTCTGACAGACTCCTTCCACGCTAAATGAACTCTACTGACTGTGGACTTGGACACGCCAACGAACTCCGCCACCTCCTTCAGCGAATGACCATGTTCACGACCAAAAACGATAGCTCTCTTTTGCCACTCTGTTACGTCACCTTTTCTACCCATGGTACTACCTGTAAGCAACAATAAAACTGGTTAAACATGCACGTCTTACAAGGCTGAAAAAGTAACAAGTAACATACAATACTTTCCATTCCATTATATACACGCATTTTTCTCTGACTGACCAGTTTCCAACTGTTCCTCCGGATGACAGCATTCCGCAATTTTTTGTCCGGGGTGCTTATCATAATCAAAGAAAAACCCGTGAAATAACAATGGGCTGGGCATCCCGCTAGAAGAAGTGACCACCGTTGAACTGTATACAAGAGACAAAAAAACGAGTTCCAGAACAAAACCACACGAGACGGGTGAACAGTGGAATCGGCCGTAAAGCAGATCTCAGTGACTTTCAACATGACACGGTAACAAAATGTCATCCTAGAAAAAGTAGGATCGGGAAATCTCCGACATCTTCCCCGAGCAACCGTAAGTGATGTTATTGTGAAGTGTAAACACCCAGAAGCAACAACTGGGAAGGTCACTAAAATGACAGAACGGGACCTACGAGAGTTTAAGCTGGTGGTCGCCTGTCCTCGGTTGCAACACTGGCCAGGGAGTTCCAAAATGCCTCTGGCAGCAAAGCCAACACCATAACGGTTTATCCAGAGCTGAAGGAAACGGGTTTTCACGGCAGAGTAGCTACACACAAACCAAACGACACAAGATCAACGCCAAGCGTCAGTTGGAGTGGTGTAAAGCTCGGGGACAGTGGAATTTGGAGCAGTGGAAACATGTTCTCTGGCGTGATCTTCACCATCGGGTAATCTGACGGACTAGTCTAGGGGTGGATTAGTCTGCCTCACTAGTCCACACAAACACTCTGCCTGACTGTTTTGAGCCAACTGTGAAATTTGGTGGAGGAGGACTAGTGTGACACTCCAACCACCAAATCCACTCTAACCGACGCTTGGCGTTGATCTTGTGTCATTTGGTTTGTGTGTGGCCACTCGGCCGTGAAAAAAAAGCATTTTTTAAGACTAGTCTGCCTAGCTGTCTACGTACTGGTCTTCCTGACTACTTTGGAGCCAACTGTGAAATTTCGATGGAGCAAGACTAGTGTGCCTAACTGTTTTGAGAGTAGTCTGCCTAACTGTCTACGGACTGGTCTGCCTGACTGTTTTGAGCCAAATGTGAAATTTGGTGGAGGAGGACTAGTGTACCTAACTGTTTGAGAGTAATCTGCCTAACTGTCTACGGACTAGTTTGCCTGACTGTTTTTATCCAACTGCGAAATTTAGTGGAGAAGGACTATGGTGCCTAACTGTTTCGAGACTAGTTTGCCTAAGTGTCTACGTACTGGTCTGCTTGACTGTTTTGAGCCAACTGTGAAATTTGGTGAAGTATATCTAGTGTGCCTAACTGTTTTGAAATCAGAATGTTGAATATTGAGGGTATGTCTACATTGGTTAGCCCAAATATTTTTGTTGGGTGGGGGGGAGGGGGGGTATGAAATTTTATTTTTATACAATTGAATGTGTTATGAGTGCATTTTTAAAATGTATCCGCTCAAAAATATTCAAATAAATATTGCTGGAAATTATTATTAATATTCTTATTACCAGTATTCTTATCACCACATAGCGGTAGACTTTTTACTTATCTGTGCAAAAAACAAGAATACTACACAACTTACTGTTAAATGGTTAAAAGGTAAAGTAATTCTAGAACGAAATAAACGCTGACGACACTCATTTCGACAAATATTTTTTTTAATTTGACTCAACTCTTATGTTACTTTTATTACTTGAGTCCTATTTCCAGCCTTGTGGGTTTTTTAATAATTCATCTAAAACTTCTTCAGCTTTCGGTGTGTATTCTCGATGAATGTGAAGTAATATTAACCCATTGAGTCTCAGTTCTGATATGGTATTACGTAGATATGATTTTAAGAGACGCTGTGTTAAAACCGAACGCTCATTTTGTAAAGTTGTCACTGGTAGAGTGCCTAGTATATGAAACAATGTTTTTATATTAATAGCTCACTGTAGCACAGTTTTAAAGCACTTAATGCGCCTTTTGTCCAGACTCCTTTTCTTTGCGAGCAATCCTACAGTACCATAGTTTCAGTTCAACGTTTAGTTCTTGAGAGCTATTTTAGTATGAAATTCATTTAAAGTTTTAAAACCATCTGTATGTTGAGAAGATGGTGGCACATTGGGATTTGTTGGGAAAAGTCACTAGAATCCTGATAAGACCCATTTGTGTGAGAGCAATCTATTATCTAAAGCACTAATAAACATGTCTAACAAGTTAGTAAAATCATGCAATGCATTGATTATGATACGCTTTCCAACATACCAGAAATCATTACTCAAGTTATGAGGACAATGGCTGTAGAATAAATCTCGTTCCTATGCCCTGATCTTTGACCCCATTTCGATGATACAGAACCAGTTATGTATTCTTCCGGAACAACATGATAAAGTTTTGTCTCAATCGAAGCATTTTTGCGTAAGTTAGGACGCATAAGGACAATGGAATGGGTCCCGCTCCTATGTCCTGACCTTTGACCTCATTTCGCCGATTTTCAACAGGGTTCGTCCCGAAGTGGTCCTCTACGACATACTAAAATTTAATCGAAATCGAACCATTTTTACGCGAGTTATCGTGTGAACGGACAGACAGATAGATGGACAAAGCTGGAGCATATACGCTTCTTCAACCTACGGTTGGAAACCGTAAAAAATGGTACATAAATTGAAATCCTGTAATAGCCCTCCGGGCTTTCGTGTTTGAGTTACAGCGATGGTTTTGTTTTGATGTGGTTCTTGGTATTTTAATCAAAACTCCTTGGTTTTCAGTGTGTTTTAGAGTAATCTGAAATAAGTCATGGAACTCAAATTTGGCATCGCCTCGTCGCCACACAAATTGTCAGTATACCCAAGTATTGACATTTAATTGCAATGGGACATCCTAGTCCTTGGCTCCTTGCCGGTTCTTCGTCTTCGTAGAGAAAACACTTTCAATTGTTGTCATGAGACATAAAAACCATTTCAAGTACTAACAAAACTTTGTCTTTTAAATTCGCGTTTTTGAGATATCGAAAGATTCCATTGGGGGGGGTTAACACCCCAAATCCCTCTTTGGGCACGCCACTGTATGTCTGAGATTCTATTACGCCACGATATGGTGATCCTAGATATCTATTAATTTTTAAAAGGCGCATATGTGAGTAAGTCATGAAGTGCGAAAGCAACTTTTTATCCAACCCGAAAGTAAACAACATATCCTTCTGTGATGGGATCAAGATTCAACTCTGGCTACATCAAGAAGGAACACAGCAAACGCTGTTTCAATTCTCTCAAAGTTGTAACACACTGGGTTACATATAAAAGAATCAAATAACCGTGTATTTTTGATAATCAGAAATTCAAATTTCAACATATAATCGGAAAAAGCTGATAAATTAATTATGTATAACGGAGTTAAAAGAGTGATAGAAACTACAGTAAAATAGCTGGACTAACACAGAATTATGTATAATAAATACATAGTTGACGTGGATTAGGAACATCAAATAAAAGTCATTGCTCTTTCCGCATTTTATAAGTGAGTCACGGAAAATTTCTCATCGGCCGTCACCGGGAATCGAACCCAGGGTCTTCCAGTTACGCGCCTGACATGCTTCCACTGCACCACAGCGGCCTCGAAATTCTCCACATACGACAGTATTGATGAGAATTTTTGTATGATGAGATCATCGTATGTAAATTCGCACATACGATGAGAATTTTTCCGTGACTCACTCATAAAACGTGGAAAGAGCAATGACTTCTATTTGATGTTCCTAATCCCCGTCAACTGTGCATTTATTATTCGTTCGTCTTCTAGTTATTTGTTCAGTTGCTGCTGTTCATCTTTGGTGAATCCCCAGCATTGTGCGGGGTTCCAAAAAAGCAACCTGCTAGGTGGTTTGGCAGTTTGTCGTATGTGAGTTTGGAGAATGTCGAAGACGCTGTGGTACAGTGGAAGCATGTCCGGCGCGTAACTGAAGGACCCGGGTTCGATTCTCGGTGGTGGCCAATGAGAAGTTTTCCGTGACTCACTTATAAAACGTGGAAAGAGCGATGACTTCTGTTTGACAGAATTATGTATAAATGTCAAAAACGTATAACTGAGAAACGTATGGCCGAGACTCAACTGTAGTTACAACATGTTACATATCAACAACACGCTTTTTATATGTTACGTACGAGTATATCTACAATAAGCTTTTCTTTTCTAAACGACTCTACTACTCCACCTATTCCAAGCTTACATTCTACATGAGCTTTTCAATTTCTTCTGACTCACTGCCAGCGTTGCCGAAACGTGCAAACTATTAGGAGAAGTAATGTGCGGTTCAGTCAGAAAATCTTTAACCCAGAAGTAACGAAATATACATAAGAAACGAAAACTCAAAAGCAGAGATAAATTCATGTATACACTCAGTGTTGTCGCAGATTCGCTTCCGCGAGGCGTCGGAAATGGTTCGTGCTCTGTTGTGGTAAGCCAGGATGCTGTGGTAACGCTATTTGATTATTGATTGTTTGTTAAGTTTTCTAACTGTGACAACTCTCAGGTGCCTGAGACTGTCCCACTGGGTTTTATTTCTAGCAACAGGGATAATGGGGGAGAAATTAACCCGCTATTAAAAGTATCAAATACACTCAAGAACCATAAAATTTGCGCACCAAGAAGGAAGCATTGGATTGAACTGAAATTTTCTGGACGTAATGATACAGATGAATGATACACATGTTGGCAAAAACAGAGCTGCATGTCAATTACAGGGGGATCTGTGGCACGCAGTCCAGTCGTACATGCTGCAATACGGTCCGGCATGGAGGCGAACAGACGCCTGATGTTGTCCTGCGGCAGACTGGCCCAAACGTGTTGGACGGTGTGCTTCAAATCCCGGATAGTGCGGCACGCCTGCAGCCGGCGTGTTAACTGGTCCCACACATGTTCGATAGGGGACATGTCCGGGGAGCGGGCATGAAATGACGTAGGCAGTCCTGGGCAAGCCGAGGCGTGACCGGGCGGGCATTATCCTGCTGGTATAGCGCACTTGGAATCCCGGCCAGGAATGGGAGCACATGGGGCCGTAGAATCTCATGAACATACCGCTGGCCCGTCAATGATCCACGTACCACTACTAGAGCTGATCGGCTATCGTAGGCAATGGCTCACCAAACCATAATGCCTGCAGTGTGTGTGTGGGGGGAGGGGGGTCCATTGTGAGGTTGGGATTGTGCCGTTGACCCGGGGACCTCCACACCCGGGCACGATGATCATCTGTCCCCGAAACGAAGCGGCACTTATCGTGCACACGAGCCAGAGATGTTCCGGTGTTAACGCAACACACGTAAGGGGCGCTGGGATCGCATATCCGCTTCCGCGAGGCTTCGGGAAATGGTTCGTAGGCACACAGGAGCCGCTACATCTGCCTGTATAATGGACCGGGTTCCCGTAGGATCCGTTCGTTCTTGGCGCACAATCCGTCGATCCTCTCTACCGGTGGTCCTCCTGGTCTGTCCGGAGCCGCTCCGCCGTGTGGCAGTGCAGTCATGTGTCCATTGCTCCCAACACAGTCGGATGGTATGGTCAGAACGATCCATGTGGCAGACTATACGGCGCGCCGAACACCGTGTGGTTTTCAGCCCGATGATCAGGCATCTCTCGAAGTCCGTAAGTTGCGTAAATCGACGTCTCTGGCCTCTACTCGACATTCTTATCACTCTGTACTGTTGCTTGTGTCGGCCGGTGCTTTTTGCGTTCATGGAGAATCGACTACATAACAGTTCATAAGGCTGTCAGTTCGTGCTGCTTGCAGCGCCACCACAGGGTGTGCGACTATGCGGACTCGCGCCAAACGTGGATCATTTGCATACCAGCACGCACTCTAGCTATTTGCAAAGTTTCGCGGTCGTAGCATGTTCTCTTCTAGGTGCGTAAATTTCATTGTCCGTGAGTGTGTATTAAGAGCGAGATAAGCGTTTAAATAAATAAAGAAAATTTCGTTGAAGGATTACAGAGAAGATTCTTTTCATATATTTTATTTGATTTTATTTCACTTTAGTTTTTGAATTGTGTTGCTAGGGTAAATACGGGAAATACCGATTTGATTCACCCCTTACGTATCCACGTTCGCCAGGTGGAATACTGTGGGAATACTGAGGGAATACTGTGGGAATACTGAGCTCTATTAATCACTGTTATTCTTATTCTTCAGATGGGAAAGCCAGCTGACGGAAGCGAGCTTCACAAAGGCCAAACTGTAACGACTAGACTACTGGGTCAGAGCATTTCCGAGACGACAGGACTTGTTTAGTGCTCACGGTCAACCGAGGCTAAAACGTTCATAAAGTGATCCGAGGAGGAAAAACCGCCGATCCTCCGGCAAAGAATGAATCGATCACGGCTCACTCTTTGCTAGAAATGAGCCAAGACTATCCCGTACGGTAAGAGGCAACAGACGGGACACTATGGCCCAATTCGCCGGTAATTTAAATCCTGGTGACGAGAGTAATGTGTCACAAAACACGATACATAGAACCCTGCTGAAGATGGGGCTGTTCTGTGTAGCCTCTCTGAGTGCCCATGCTAACCTTGGTTCACAGCCGAAAGAGCCAACAATGGCCACGCGAGCATCAAAACTGGGCTTTGAATGATTAGAAGAAGGTCGTCCGGTCCGAAGAATCTACACTACATTGACCAAAGTCGCGGACACCTAGAAGAGAAACACAACATAACATTTATTGACCTAAATTAGTGCGGTGTCGGTCAACCTTTGTCCTTAGTGCATGCACTGATTCTTCGAGATATGCTTTCGACAAAGTTTTTGGAACACAACTTCTTATGCGGCGCTCTAATTCATCCCATAGGTGATCTAGGGGATTAAGATCAGGGCTCTGTGCTGGCCAGTCCACACACAATACGGAATTATCGTCAAACCACGCCATAAGAGTCCTTGATTTATGGCTCGGTGCATTATACTGTGGTACCAACAAGGCTCGGTTCCATTATATTACCACAAACTTGGTAGGGCATAATTGTCGACAATATCGAGGTAGACGTGCTGGTTAACAGGTTGGTCCACGATAACCAATGGGCCGGGACCATACCACAAAACACATCCGCACACGAGTACACTGCCAGCTACAAACTTGACCGTAGGAACAGTACACTGTAGTAAATAGCGTTCCCCCGGCTGCCGCCATACCCACACACTGCCATCAGACTGATGGATCGTGTATCTGGATTCATCAGTCCATATGACCTGTTTCCATTGGTCTACGGTCCAAGATAAATGGTCTTTACACCATGCTAAACGACGAGTAGCATTCCGAGTAGAGATGAAAGTCTTATGAGCAGACGCACGACCACGGTAACCCATGGAATGAAGTTCTCTGCGAATGGTAGGTGTACATACCGAGGTTCCAGCATTTTTACTCAGCTGTACACTGAGGTCTTGTGCAGTACTCCGTCGATTAGCTGTAAAGACTCTCCTGTGGCTTCGATCTCCTCTATCACTGATTTTCTTTGATCTGCCGGTACGTTTTGCTATTTCAGGCACGCCATGTGTTTTCCACTTATTCAGTACATCCAAAGCAGTTGACTCTTGGGCATGTTTAAAGGCCTTTCTGTTTCTCTTATGGGCAACCCACTAATACAGGGAGATTCAAAAGTCCCCGAACTCTATATATTTAAACGTATTTGCTGTAAAACCATAAAAGATATCCGGGTATTGCCGCTTGTGGCTATTGTCGGTGACCTTGGGTAGCGACCTGCGCCACGTGATAGTACCATATGACACTACGCTTACGCGGGCGCTGGCAAGCAGTAACGTTCAGTCAGCCATGAGTCTCACGCAAGAACAAAGAGTCGCTTTGTTAGAAGTATATTTTGCGCACAAATCTTACCAACGTTGTCTCCAGCTCTTTCAAAGGAAGTTTCCTGATGCTCCTATACCAGGGAAAACAACTGTATGACCTTGTGAACTGGATTCGCAAGACAGACAGTGTTCAGGACAAGCTTAAAAGCGGCCGGCCGTCCGTGGTGACGGCCACATTTCTGGAAAAAGAAATCACGTTTCATTGCAGCGCTCTCCCCGGAAGTCACTTCGGCGGCGGTCTCAAGAGTTAGCGGCATCGTATTCAGCCTGCCAGAGGGCTACTAAACGTCTAAAGCTACGGCCGTACAGAATTCGAGTAGCTACGTCTTTTGGAGTCCGAAACGCATTGCCTACTGTCAATGGTTTAAGAGTTTCACGCGCAACAGTATGACTAAACAGCTTAACAACACTTTTTTCAGTGACGAAGCATGGTTTCATTTGAATGGATATGTCAATAGCCAAAACACTTGCATATGGGGTACGAAGAATCCACACGCATTGAATGAGGTTGGACTTCACTCTCAGAAAGTTGGAGTGTGGTGCGCCATGTCTAGACGGCGAATTGTAGGGCCATTTGCTTTCGACACAACTGTAAATTCCGCCGTGTATGCAGACATCATCCATCAATTTGTAGCGATGCTGGAAGAACACAAACGTTGATGTTGGTTTCAACAAGATGGAGCAACGTGCCACACATCAAATCGACACAATGGAGATGCTCCGGGAGTTCTTCCACAATCGATTAATCTCGAAAAACTTTGGCCGCCTCGCTCACCAGATTTGAATCGTCCAGACTTTTCTTTGTGGGGCTATCTGAAAGACAGTTTACCACAACAACCCTAAGAAGGTACAGGACCTACGGAAACAACATCATTACAGCCGTGGGGGACATACCAGCCAACACGCTGAAAAGAGTGTTTGCCAACATATGTCGTTGGGTGAATTTTTGTCTTCAACAGAATGGTGGACAATTCCAGCATCTATTGTAAAGTGGTTTTTATTACCTGTAAGTATGAATGTCAATATAACAGTATATAAAATAGTTATACATCAGTACATTCGTGGTAGAAATATTTGAATTTAGAGTTCGGGGACTTCTGAATCACCCTGTATAACACCCAACAATCTTTCCTTTCTCAAAGTCAGTTCTTTCTCGCCGCGATATTTTCACTCAACCTCACAGTGCGATATGATCGCGGTCAGCTGCAGGCTTGTTTGTGTACCGTTTTCAGCTCTACCGCGCATCTTAACAACGTAGAGGATCCGTTCATTTGCTTTTGAAGGTGTGTGACGTGCCTTTTGTCGGGTCTGGTTAACTTCGTCGACAACTCATTTCGTCCACAGGTACATTTCATCGCACTCACTTCGTCGACACTATACAGTATACACAAACAGTCGATTCCTAAAAAATTGAAAAAAGTTCAGAACCACCAAATTCGGTATACTATCTGATGGTACTGTAACTCAGATCGTAGACGGTTTTTGGAAGAGGTCGGGCCCGGCGTGAAAGGGGCCCCATACAAAATTTTCGTAAAATCTATAGTTTTTAATTTAGAACCACCAAATTTGGTATACTCTCTCATGGTACTCTAACTTACACCGTACACGGTTTTTGGAAGGGGTCGGGGCCCGGGGTCAAGGGGGCCCCCATACAACATTTTCGTAAAATCTAGTTTTCTATTTAGAACCACTAAATTTGGTATATTATCTCATGGTACACTAACTTAGACGGTACACGGTTTTTGGAAGGGATCGGGGCCAGGGTTCAAGAGGGCCCCATACAAAAATTTCGTAAAATCAACAGTTTTCAATTTAGAACCACCAAATTTGGTATACTATCTCAGTGTACCCTTACACCAACTTAGGCCATAGAAGGAAGGGGTCCTGGGGTCAAGGTGCCCCCATACAAAATTTTTCGTAAAATCAATAGTTTTCAATTTAGAACCACCAAATTTGGTATACTATCTCATGGTACTCTAACTTAGCTCGCAGATAGGGTATTAGAGTGCAGAATTGTGTTGCAGTTCTTAAGTAAAAAATGAAATTTTTGAGAAAATTTTGTATGGGGCTCCTTTTACCCCGGGACCCGACCCCTTCCAAAAACCGTGTAAGGTCTAAGTTAGAGTACCATGAGATAGTATACCAAATTTGGTTGTTCTAAATCGAAAACTGTAGATTTTACGAAAATTTTGTATGGGGCCCCCTGGACCCCGGGCCCCGACTCCTTCCGTCTATGGTCTAAGTTGGTGTAAGAGTACAATGAGATAGTATACCAAATGTGGTGGTTCTAAATTTAAAACTGTAGATTTTACGAAAATGTTGTATGAGGCCCCCTTGACCCCGGGCCCCGACCTCTTCCGTCTATGCTCTAAATTGGTGTAAGAGTACAATGAGATAGTATACCAAATTTGGTGGTCCTAAATTGGAAACTGTAGATTTTACGAAAATTGTGTATGGGGCCCACTTGACCCCGGGCCCCGACTCATTCCGTCTATGGTCTAAGTTGGTGTAAGAGTACAATGAGATAGTATACCAAATTTGGTGGTTCCAAATTGAAAACTGTAGATTTTACGAAAATGCTGCATGGGACCCCCTTGACCCCGGGCCCCGAACCGTTCCAAAAACCGTGTACGGTGAAAGTTAGAGTACCATGAGATAGTATACCAAATTTGGTGGTTCTAAATTGAAAACTGTAGATTTTACGAAAATTTTGAAGAATCGACTGTTTGCATATACGTATAGTGTCGACGAAGTGAGTGTCGACGAAATTATTGTCGACGAAATGAGCGATACCGCCTTTTGTCAATATGTTGCACAATGTGGGTGGCCAGGTACATGTGCGTCGTTCAGGTGGGGAATGTTGGCACCACGATACACCGTGGGACGAGAACAAGCAGGTGAAGGAAGTGTAATGCTTTGTGCAATGTTCTGCTGGGAAACCCTGGGTCTAGTAGTTCATGTGCAAGAAATTCTGACGTCTACCACCTAACTAAACATCATTGCAAACCTAGTACATCCTTTCATGGGAACGGTATTCCCCTCTAGCAGTGCCATCTTCCACAGGATAACGCGCCGTGCCACTCAGCTCGAAGTATTCGAGCATGGTTTGCCGAAAATGAGGAAGACTTCCAGAAATTTCCATGAACTCCAAATTTCCTAGACATCAATCCAATCGAGCAGTTGTGTTAGAACAGTAAATCCGATCTGTTGCGGCTTAACCATGTAACTTGAAAGAATTAAAGGATCTGCTGGTGTCGTATTGGTACCAGATACCACAACACACGTTTAGAAATGTTGTAGTGTCTATGCCTCGCCGGATAAGAGCTGTTTTGTCTGGACGTGGAGGGCCAACGTCATATTAGGCAGGTGGTCATAATGTTTCAACCCTTCGGTGTATTTCTGTGGGTATGATATTATTTACAATGATGTGCTGAAAGCCTAATGAGTGTGATGCAAATAAAGTACATAAACATGTCTAGAATGAAATACAACAAAGGAATTATGACTGGTAAGAAACTGCATTTTATAGGGTGGTACGAATGTCTTGTTACCGCCCTATGGTTATTACCGTGTAACTAATTAAATTGGTTCTCTGCTTTCAAATGACTGACACAAACAACTATAGTGTGAAAGAACGGTTGGTAGCAAGTGTATGGACACATGAACGTCCACAGACTGGTAAAACAATAAGAGAAGAGCAACGTGACTTTATGCCGCAAGATTTAACAAAGAAGCCCCACCGAAACAGACGTTATTGAGATGGGAACATAAGCTGTTCACAACTGGATCAATACTGAGTAAGAAAAGGACTGGAAGACCACAATCGAGGCAAAAAAAATGTGCAGCCGTGACGGCATCAATGCTGATATCTCCTAAAATGTCTCTGAGGAAACGATCGGTGGAACTTGCAATCCCAAAGACCACCATGCTGACTCACGTGAAAACAGATCTGTAATTGAAGTCCTACCGTCCTGTGTTTATCAATGAGCTTACTGATGCTGATTTTAAGAAACGGAATGCCGCACGTGCTGTTACCTGTATATCCTGTGGAATAGCGTGCAACATTGGAAGACCACGATTCCGCTAGTAGACATTCGTGGGCAGCCGAAAATTAATACACGAATTATGCCACTCAGCGAGAAATTCTGGCGGCAAGGAAGTGGTAGGGAATGAGCGATATTGAATCAGCAAGGGATTAACAGAAGGAATTCACGGGGGCTTCCCAAGAGTACGGATAATATCCAGGGTGCATAAAACAGATCCCAGTGTTCATTTATCCCAAGGAAAAATAAAGATTTTTTTTGTTTTTTTTTCGTATCTTGCGCTAAGCTCAGTTTTCTGGGTACGTTTTCTCCTTCATGAGGAAATTCCTTTTTTTAGCTCCCAGAAAATCAGGTAAGGATAGCCAGACGTAGTAGAGGTCTGCACGGGCCAAGGTCGGGCTTTCCCTCATTTCTAAGTTGGGAAAACGGGCCGGGGTCGGGCCTTCCCTCATTTCTAAGTTGGGAAAACGGGCCGGGCCCAGGCCTTCCATGTAAAACATATACGGGCCGAGCAGGGGTTTTTTTATGAGCAAAACAATCGCTGTGTGGTGCCTTTCTCGTTTGGAAATCTCAGAACACACAGCAGCAGGATAAGATTGAATAATTTCCGCTGTTGGAAAAAACAGAAGTTTTACGACATCCTCCCCTCCTACAAAACAATTGGAGTGGGCAGCTCCCTTAGTTTTTCAATGTGAATGTGGTCCCTTCTCTCTCTCTCTCTAACTTCTACCCTCCTCTCATGCTTCAGGGCAGGCTATTAAGTGCAGCGTTTAGACGATCTTTTTTATTGTTTTGGTCGGCGGCACTTTGTTCTCTAGATGTGTGAAAAGCTTTTAAGTTGTCTAAAATGGCACGAGAGAAATGCGCTGGGAGAAACTTACTTCTGTGTATAAATCTGTGCGATATTTTTCCCATTTGTACTCTCAAGGAGTCATCAGATGGCAAATGAAACCTTAGGTATCCCAGCCCAGCGGTTTTCAAAACTTTTATGACACTGGTTAGCTGGGCAGTCTGTCGTTGTTTTTCCTAGCATATGCTCAGTTCATTGCTGCTGATAAATACTCTTCCGTACTTATTATGGAGTTTAAAGAAGCGAAAGATTTTCGCGAAAAAATCGCTTCCGGAGAGTATGTGCTTGTAGGCAGTGTAAAGTTCATAATTCATGGATATTTTGTACTTTTCGAATTAACCTCACCCCCCCCTCCTTATCTCCAAGGATATTCCGTGTCCGGCGATAGGAAATGAAATGTAATTTGAAAGGCACGGAAATTGTCGTTTACATGCAATTTCTTTGAGAGTACAAGCTTCCCGCTCCCCCCCCCCTCCTCAGACGTCACGTAACTTATACGGAGTCACAGAAATATTCCGAATTAACGTTTATTGTAATAGTATACGTGTGGCAATTACGAAAACGAAAACTCTTCAGGAATCGAATGACCGAGTGCACCAGGTGTCAAATTTGTGTTTTAGTAATTGTTGAAATTTTACGTGCCGGGCCGGGCTTTAATGAAATATTTGAAACGGGTCGGGCCTTGGACGTTGCGGGCTTGGGACGGGCTGACCTTTCCAAATTAACGCCCGTGCAGACCTCAAGGCGTAGCCCACTATTCATTAGTAAAGTGCAAGAACGTGAAAAATACACAAAGTACGAGCAACCGTTTCTCACGCCGAGATCTTGCGCGCCACTGGGAAGTCCTTAGCCGTGCAGTTCCCTTTGAACGAAGCACGTCCTCACCAGCTAAGAAAAAGCAAACAGAACATATTTCTCGAAGAAGCGTAACAACCAGTGTTGACAGAGGCATAAAGGGTCACTGAGGAAGTGAAACATGGCCCACGATGGTATCACGGACCCCAAACTGCGTGCTTGACGGGTCAAAGGAAGCATATTTCTCTCAGCATTCCAAGCCCTTCATTCTTAAGAATGACGTATCAGGATGGCCTGCAACGGGGGAGAATCCAATCCGGAGCAAGGGATTGTGGGCTTGCGACCAATAAGGGACGAGCATTCCTGTAAGGGTTACGGGAATCCCACCCCCTCGAGATCGAGATGATGTTTTCCGAGGGAACGAAAAAAGGAAAGAGGGAGACGAAGTCCGAGAACAGAAATGAGACTAAGTGCTAAATAGCAAGCAATGAGGTCGAATTTTTTTTTTCACGAGAGTAACTCGTCCACAGTGGCGGTAACTTTCAGGACACTAAGTATTTAACTTTCGAGGGTGGTGTTTTGGACTTGCTACCGGCAAGAGGAGCTTCTGATTCCCCCGGCGTAAGAGTTGGGGTCCGGCAGGCGTCGACAGAGATAGACACAGAAGTTAGGGATGCACATAGCGCACCATTTTGGGTGAGGGAAAAG
Organism: Macrothele yani; assembly: GCA_039090855.1. Taxonomy (NCBI): domain Eukaryota; kingdom Metazoa; phylum Arthropoda; class Arachnida; order Araneae; family Macrothelidae; genus Macrothele; species Macrothele yani. The sequence continues at coordinate 163,841,373 of CM077010.1, read as the reverse complement.
TAACCCAGAGTACACGACATGAGTACTAGAGAAGATGCAGCAGGTGGCTCTACCTGAAAGACAGCGTGGATAGGAGTTAGCAGAAGATAGAATCTCACGAATCTCGCAGTGACCAACAGGAAACTACTTGACAGCGGCATCGATATTGGGTAAGACTTCTTTAACTTCTAATACCTCAAATAGCATGAGTGTACATGATCTTTTTCGCATGCACTCAGTGTTAAATTCCAAACCTTTTGCATTGCGCTCATAGTAACGTGATGAACAAGCATAAACAGTGAAAATTTCTTAGATATTAAACTGTTAGAATCTAAATACTTAATTTGGTTGTATAATAAATTCAGCTCCGCCGGTGCTCATGTACCTAACTTTTAAGAAACGTTTAAGTCAATAAATGTCTTTATATCATGATTAATTTTACCTGTGTCCCTCAAATCTCTTCAGAAATGTTAATGGTGTGTATAACCTGCATAACCTAAAAGCCAAAGGCTTCAGCTGTTTGTTCCTTTCATGTGTAAGTCAAAGATTGCAGAAGTTTTGGTATGTTTATTTTCAGGTGTATAACTGCTGATATCAGACGTTCTCTTTTCTTTCTAAATTAGTTTTATGATCAAAGCGGCGGATGGAAGAGCATGGGATTCCCATGTTTTCCCATATGAAACACAACTCAGTGCACCCGTCGACCCTGAGCTTGGAAACCCTTAATTAGGGAACCCTACCTCATGGTAGACACCCATAGACAAGAAAATTTAAAAGGGTAAAGAATCACGCAAAATTTCGGTCTTTTAACTTAAACCCACTGCAGCGAATAATACGCAGCAGCTGGTACGCCTTTTTTATCCAAACGGACGGGCGGTTAGAGTGCAAGTTTGTTGGGTACGTTAGTGACGCTCCCTCAACGTGGGGCGGTGTTCAGTGATGAATGCGCCGTCTACCGAAGTAGACGTGCTAGGAATGTTTATTCTTGGAGCAAAGAAAACCCACATTATTATGAGGAGTTGAAGCATAATCCACCACATGTGGTGATTTGGGCTGCACTGTACACTAAGCAATTAACAGGACCCTATTTTTTCGACGGCTTGGTGGATCAGCATTCCTATCTCGCCATGCTGACGGACTGGTTTGTTCCCGAGCTGCAAAGTCGTGGTCTTCTAGTAGAAGCTTATTCCAACAAGACGGCGCTCCAGTTCATTTTGCTTTCCGTGTTCGGGAATATTTGGATGAAGTGTTTCCTGATAGGTTTATTGGGAGACGATCTGTTCACCTGCCTGCGCCTCTCGAATGGCCTCCACGGAGCCCATATCTCTCCTCTTCTAACAATTCCATATGGGGTATTATTAAGGACTGTGTGTTCAAGACAAGGTACCAGCCAACTGACCAGATACAAGACGCTGTTCGTTTTGCAGTTACACAAATTGACAAGGCTTGTCTCCGTAAAATCTCGCACAGGACACGGAGACGAATTATTTGGTGTCATGAAAATGGTGAAAGTCATACTAACCTTTTGGATAGATAACTTCGTAAGTTGTTCTGCAGAGGGTAACAAGACATTCGGACCACCGTGCAGGTATTTTTGGGATAAAGGATAACACACTCACTGACAATGAAATTTGCGTATTTAGATGAAATCATGCTACAACCGCGAAACTTTGCAAATAGCTAGGGCGCGAGCTGGTATGCAAATGATCCACGTTTGGTGCGATTGCGAATTACCACACACCCTGTGGTGACGCTGCAGGCATGAACCGGCAGCCTTATAAACCGGCGTGTAGTCGATGCCGCATGAAAGCGAAAAGAACCGGCCGACGCAAGCAGGAGTACAGAGTGACAAGAATACTTAGTAGACGTCACAGACGTGGATTTACGCAACTTGCGGACTTTGAGAGAGGCCTGATCATCGAGCTGAAAACCGTAGGATGGTCGGCGCGCCGTGTAGCCCGCCACGTGGATCGTTTTGACCATACCGTCCGACTGTGTTGAGAGCAGTGGACACGTGACGGTACTGCCACAGGGCGGAGTGGCTCCGGACGGAGCAGGAGGACCACCGGTAGAGAGGATCGACGGATCGTGCACCAGGCCCGAACGGATCCCATGGGGGACCCAATCCACTATACAGGCAGATGTACCGGCCCCTGTGTGCCCACGAACCATTTCACGAAGCCACGCGGAAGCGAATCTGCGACCCCAGCGCCCCTTACGTGTGCTATCATCAACACCGGAAGATCGCCGGCTCTCGGTGTGCAGTGGTGCTAGGCCAGAGCGACGTGGAACGCCACATACTGATGACGTGTGGTGTTTGGCGATAAGTGCCGCTTCGTTCTGGGGACAGATAATCATCGTGTCCGGTTGTGGAAGTCCCCGGGACAACGACACAATCCCAACCTCCCTATCGAGCGCCACACCTCCCCCACTGCAGGCATTATGGTGTGGGGAGTCATAGCCTACGATAACCTATCAGCCCTAGTACACGCGGATCATTGACGGGCCAGCGGTATGTGGATGAGATCCTACGGCCCTTTGTGCTCCCATTCCTGCCCGAGATGCCAGGTGCGCTATACCAACGGGATAATGCCCGCCCGGTCACGCCTCGGGTTGCCCAGGACTGCCTACGCCATTGCCTGCCCGCTCCCCGGACATGTCCCTTATCGAGCATGTGTCGGACCAGTTGACACGCCGGCTGCAGGCGTGCCGCACTTTCCTGGATTTGGAGCATACCGTCCAACACGTGTCGACCAGTCTACCACAGGACAACATCAGGCGTCTGTTCGCCTCCATGCGGGACCGTATTGCAGCATGTATCGCAGCTCCAGGCGGTGCGACTCGCTATTGAATATGACCGGACTGCGTGCCACAGACCCCTCTGTAATTGTCCTGCAGCTCTGTTTTTGCCATCATGTGTGTCATTCGTCTGTATCATTACGTTCATTAAATTTCAGTTCTGTCCGATGCTGCCTTCTTGGTGAATTTCATTGTCCGTGAGTGTATTTAAAAGCAAGTGCAGGTAAATGGGTAATGTATCAGTGAGATTTTTAAGGTTATTTCATTTGTTGTAAATAAGTCGATAACGACCAAAAGTAAAAATATTGCGGTATATGGTGAGCCTACGAAACTCGTGAGGACCCATGTAAAACACAACCCTAGTGTATAGAATGGTGAATCTATGTCTTCCCCAACGCAGGGAAGTATCGCTTCATAATTCTCTAGATATCCCCTTTACGTAAGATACCGCGCACTCTCCCTCGGTAATGCTCGAGAGCAGAAATTTTACTGTACTGGAAGTGTGGAATTATCTTCAAGAGTTCAGCAGGGTGTACCGTGTATAAGCACAGAATGAACATTTTAGTGAAGACACAAACTGCAAGTTGTTTTTATTTTGATATCTGTTCCTTTTAGTGAGCGTTCGACAATTGAAACATTATGCACTTCTTTTGTTGTTCCTGTTCTCAGATTTTCCGTGGTTTCGCACTTTTCTAAACATTATTCATTTCCTAATGACTTGTTGAAGTTTCTGAGCAGCTCAGCTTTGTTTAGAAACGCGCTTCCTCTGTATTGTTACAGCGGAACCTTGCATGCACTTCCTTGGCGTTGCTGTTCTCATATTTTCTGTAGTTTGGTAGTTTTCGAAACATCTTTCATTTCTTTATGACTTCTTGCAGTTTCTGAGCAGATCAGCTTTATTTAGTAACACACTTCCTCTCTATTGTTACAGTGGAACCTCTTCTTTGGCGTTGCTGTTCTCAGATTCTCCGTAGTTCGGCAGTTTTCGAAACATCTTTCATTTCCTTATGACGTCTTGCAGTTTCTGAGCAGCTCAGCTTTATTTAGAAACGCGCTTCCTCTGTATTGTTACAGCGGAACCTTGCATGCACTTCCTTGGCGTTGCTGTTCTCATATTTTCTGTAGTTTGGTAGTTTTCGAAACATCTTTCATTTCTTTATGACTTCTTGCAGTTTCTGAGCAGATCAGCTTTATTTAGAAACACACTTCCTCTCTATTGCTACAGTGGAACCTCTTCTTTGGCGTTGCTGTTCTCAGATTCTCCGTAGTTCGGCAGTTTTCGAAACATCTTTCATTTCCTTATGACGTCTTGCAGTTTCTGAGCAGCTCAGCTTTATTTAGAAACGCGCTTCCTCTGTATTGTTACAGCGGAACCTTGCATGCACTTCCTTGGCGTTGCTGTTCTCATATTTTCTGTAGTTTGGTAGTTTTCGAAACATCTTTCATTTCTTTATGACTTCTTGCAGTTTCTGAGCAGATCAGCTTTATTTAGAAACACACTTCCTCTCTATTGTTACAGTGGAACCTCTTCTTTGGCGTTGCTGTTCTCAGATTCTCCGTAGTTCGGCAGTTTTCGAAACATCTTTCATTTCCTTATGACGTCTTGCAGTTTCTGAGCAGCTCAGCTTTATTTAGAAACGCGCTTCCTCTGTATTGTTACAGCGGAACCTTGCATGCACTTCCTTGGCGTTGCTGTTCTCATATTTTCTGTAGTTTGGTAGTTTTCGAAACATCTTTCATTTCTTTATGACTTCTTGCAGTTTCTGAGCAGATCAGCTTTATTTAGAAACACACTTCCTCTCTATTGTTACAGTGGAACCTCTTCTTTGGCGTTGCTGTTCTCAGATTCTCCGTAGTTCGGCACTTTTCGAAACATCTTTCATTTCCTTATGACGTCTTGCAGTTTCTGAGCAGCTCAGCTTTATTTAGAAACGCGCTTCCTCTGTATTGTTACAGCGGAACCTTGCATGCACTTCCTTGGCGTTGCTGTTCTCAGATTTTCCGTAGTTTGGTAGTTTTCGAAACATCTTTCATTTCTTTATGACTTCTTGCAGTTTCTGAGCAGATCAGCTTTATTTAGAAACACACTTCCTCTCTATTGTTACAGTGGAACCTCTTCTTTGGCGTTGCTGTTCTCAGATTCTCCGTAGTTCGGCACTTTTCGAAACATCTTTCATTTCCTTATGACGTCTTGCAGTTTCTGAGCAGCTCAGCTTTATTTAGAAACGCGCTTCCTCTGTATTGTTACAGCGGAACCTTGCATGCACTTCCTTGGCGTTGCTGTTCTCAGATTTTCCGTAGTTTGGTAGTTTTCGAAACATCTTTCATTTCTTTATGACTTCTTGCAGTTTCTGAGCAGATCAGCTTTATTTAGAAACACACTTCCTCTCTATTGTTACAGTGGAACCTCTTCTTTGGCGTTGCTGTTCTCAGATTCTCCGTAGTTCGGCAGTTTTCGAAACATCTTTCATTTCCTTATGACGTCTTGCAGTTTTTGAGCAGCTCAGCTTTATTTACAACCAGACTTCCTCTCTATTGGCAATTCTGCGCTGGTGCCGATATTTTACTGTAGTTTCTATCTCTTTTTCAATTCGCTTATACGTAATTCATTTATACGCTTCTTGCGATTCTTCACTAAGTTTTGAGATCCAGATTATAAAACATACACAGTCGTATCAGAATAATATGACTCCTTGCTTAATAATGGGAATAGTCACCCTTGGCCCTGATGACAGGGGCGGGACGACGTGGCATAGACGCATTGAGGCCCTGGAAGGTTGCCCGAGGCACACGTACCCGTTCGAACTGCAGCAGAGCACGGAGATCCCGGAGATGACGTGGTTGTGGGTCGGAATGTCGCCTGGAGATCCAAATAGTCCCACAAGTGCTCTATGGGATTGAGGTCGGGCGATTTCACCGGCCAAGGAAGAACGGAGACATCACTGTCGTGTTTCTGGAGCCAGTCACTCACACCCTCAGCGACGTCGCACGGCGCATTGTTCTGTTGGTAGACACCATCACCACCAGGGTAAACGTCCAACATGAAGGGATGCACGTAGTCAGTGAGGATGGACAGGAAGCCAGCGGCGTCCAGGGACCCATTCAGTGGCACCAGCGGTCCCAGGTCATACCAGGAAAACATCCCACCAGGCATGCGCATTGCCACCGCCGGCCTGTACTTGACCGACATGCGTGTCCGGGTGTTGTTTCTCGTGTGTCCAACGCCGTATCTGCCACTGCCCGTCACTTCTGTGGAGTAGAAAATTGGATTCGTCGGAGAAGGCAACCATTTCCCACTCTTCCACTGTCCAATGACAGTGGTCCCATGTGAACTGCAGACGTCGTTGCCGATGGATCTGGGCTAACATAGGCGCCTTGATGCAGCGTCGACTCCAGCTACCCATGCGTAACAGGGCTTCTTCTACTGTTATCTCGGAAACGTACCTGGGTGCCCCAGAGTTCATTTGAGTGGTCAATTGCTGCACTGTTGTGCGTCTATTGCCCTTTACCAGTCGACAGAGGCGACGTTCTCCTCTGGGGTCGATGGCCTTTGGGGCTCCACAGTTATGACGTCATGAAGTACTCGGTGTACCAGCGGTCCATTCTTGGTACACCCTTACTACAGCACCTCGTGAACAGACCACGAAGTCTGATGTTTTTGAAATGCTTCCACCCTTGGCGCGGAAGCCGATGATCATTCCTTTTTGAGCGTCCGTCAAATCACTACCTCTGCCCACTGTGCTCACGTAACCCACCATGGCTCATCTGTCCTGGCCGGCCCCTGCTATCTCCGTGTGGACGAGCTTGTCACGTGCACTCTGTGACGCGCCAGGGCTGGCACACCGTGTTTCCGGGGGTGGTTATATTATTCTGATACGACCATATATGTTTACACCAATAAACGGATTTTCCATACATTGCAGTTAAAACAACACTCTCTCACTTCCCCCTAGTTTTCTTATTTTTAAATTGCGTTTACTTCTCCGGCCTTGTAAAATATGTTCATTAAATGCACAAATTTTTGCCAACTTAAATTATAATTGGAACAATTTTATAAATTTATTATATGGATCTAGAATGGTGAAGGATTGCGCCATTTTTTTCTGTTGTTATTAGTAGCAGAAATAACAATAAAAAATGAAAGAATAATAAAAAATAAATAAAGTAAAAAATGTGAATTGGCAAACCAAACTTGACTAAGGGATTTGTAGTCTGCTACTGTAATAGAATGGACGAGAATAACATAAACAAAGCATTCTCCCATGTTACTAGGAATTGCTGCGTAGTGCTTTTATATTCAGAAAGTGCATTTGTTTCGCCATCGAAGTTAGTCTGTGTCAGTGGGCGAGATTTCCTGTTAGAGATAACGGAACGATTGCGTGAATCTAACTTGCTTTTATCTGTCTTCCCAAATAATTTTTTTATCAATAAATAAATAAACGACGATAGAATTTAAAGAAACTTTTACGCAATTTGTTTTTTTTTTTTTTTTGGATGTCGTACGCAGGTGCGTTGCAGTCATGTGACCGCATCACGTGACAGCAAGAAGCGCCTAAGATCATCAGTCAGGTGTCATCACGGTTACTTGGTTCGGCTTCTCTTCAAGAGGTTTTTTGCCAGCATGATGCGGTTCGTGTGTTGCGTACTTTTTTGCTTTCTCGTCGGAACGTTCGCCGCCCAGCCAACAGTTAATCGTGGACCAAGAGGACCTCAAAAAGCGGTGTGCGTCATCAAGAACGACGCTTTAGAAGGAACAATAACTCTTCTGCAGAATGTAAGTTCATTTTCTTGCTGTTTTAAACTGCTAAATACGTGGGAGCCTCGCATTTTCTTTGGCATAGCTTCACAGATTAATTTTAAAAGTTCACGTTGATGGGCAGCCCTCACTTAGCTTTAATAATAAAGAATAAATGAGGCTCGTTAAAAATCCACATTATTATATATCTGTGATGCCTTTATTTTTTTAATTATTATTATTTTTTTTTTTTGTCGTACTGTGTTCTACGTCGCTTCGAAATTTAAATTTCTAGAAGTGGGAATCTCTACAAAGTGCAGCTACATAAATCCAATGCTTGCCCCCCCCTCCCCTAAAACATATGGAATCACTGTGATGATTGGTGAAAATCTTGTATTTCTTTTTAAGGAAAACAAACGAAGTTTTGAAACCACAGTCTCAGAAAAGAATGTCAGTGATGATTACCTTACGCATAAAGCCCAAAACTTTTAACTAGTTATACGTCGAACGGCAAAAAGAAAAGTTTAAGACATATTTTTGATAAATATTGGACTCTATGTAAATGTACGGTTTCAAAGTGGATCATATAATTCATGATTTTAGTGAATTCGTATAAAATTCAGTCTTATGTTCATGATTTTCGATGAATTATAACTTTAAAACATAATACTTACCTTGCTGAATACGTTCAGAAATATTACTACATTCTTATAATTTGCTACGTAAATGTTGCAATTTTTTTCCGCACTTGCTTCAAAAGATAGTTTGCCGCTCGGCAGCGCATTGGTCCAAGCGATGGCTTCTGGTCATTCGTCCGAGATGTATCCGGGTTCAAATCCCGTAAGGCATGGATGTTGTGTTTGTCTTACGGCACTAGCTCTCTCCCTGCCCTGAAACCAGTGGCCCTAAGTAAGGGACGACCGACTGCTTATTGCCCATTGAGTTGCTCACGGTGGTCGTTAAACCTCCAATAAAAAAAAAAAGTTTTAAAAATTACAAATGCTGCTAAAAGTAGCCTTTGGGGAAGTTTTATTATATTTCTTCTTTCTTTCTTTCTTTTTTTTTTTTTTTTTTTGAGCGTTCGGTTAACTTATTTCCAGCTTAACTTGTCGTTAGTCAGCTACACGTTGAACGCCAGTATGAAAGTTTTTCTCACATTACTTTTTACGCTGTTTTAAGTAGTCTACTTAATAATAACGCTTCAGAATTCTTTCTTTGAAAGAAATGTAGTTATTATATATAATTACAAATAAAATTAGGCCAAAACGCACTCGTATCATAGCGTTTTCTATGAAAATACAATACACAAACGCCAGTAGTCGCTTTATGAGAAAAGCTCTCACGTGACGCAAACGCCAGCGGTCGCTTGATGAGAGAAATGTTCGCACGAAGCACACGAGAGGATGGTCATAGGTGCGTCAATCCTTATCGGAACTGATAACATATTGTTGAAAAGGTTCTAAGAGTCAGCTTGAGAGGGGATGGTGTTCCCGGTCACTTCCAAACAAATGGGGCTCTTTATAAGCGAAGCGTGAGAGAAATGCTCATAGCGCGACCAACGACGGTTAAATGATCTTAAAAAATGGATGAAGATTCTGGAGTCAGCTGGAGAGGGGTTGGTGCCTCAGAGTCACTTCCAAATAAATGGCGCTCTTTAAAAGCGAAACGTGAGAGAAATGCTCAAGGCGCCTACCAGCGACGGATTAAATTTCATATTTCGTTTTCAGTATCCTGTAAAGCCGTTAATTATTGAGAGAAGTGTGCAAGAAAAATCACAACGTAACATGACACCATTTTACGACCATTATTTTCGAATATCGATTATTAATAGCAGAAGATTTTCAGAAAGTTTATGCCTTCAAAATTAGAAAGTGAAGGATGTTGTTATTCGTTTACAAAGTAGACCTTAATCATTTATATCTAGGACGGAAATCATGTTTGGAAGTTATTTGACATTAAATACACCTCATTTGGTTTTATTCGCACTCTATTCTCAACTGGCTAATTTCTTTCAAAATTAGCAGAGTTGTTGCCCTGATTTTAATCATAAATGACGATTTTCATGTTACTGTGGTAACTTTGTTTTTCGCATAATCGTTTCCATAGTTTCTTTTGGTGGCTAAATACCGTAATGTCTCCGAGCTTACAGATAGGCTGTAAATCTATTTCGTTTCTAACCAAAACACATTTAATGAGCGTATTTCAAAACTAACTAGTAATTATTTTTTGGCATTGGGCCGCCATTAATGACATTCTCCTTTGACAGTGCAGTGGTTGTGCTGTCAACAGGTGTGAGGTTAGGAGCATGGTGGACTATGCAGTTTACAAACCATGTAATTTATTTCTATACTGAAACTGAAGTAAATCGGAAGAAATGCTGGGAAGAAGCATTCGGAAATAGAAGGCTTAAGTATGATCAAAACAGCATTAGTGCTAGAATGCAGAAAGGGGAGAATCTAAATGAGGTATTGGTATCCAGGAAGAATTTATTGGAACATTAAGATTCAAACACCTGAGACTAGAGTGGAATGGTAAGAGATCAAGAAGGTCAACTTCGTACAGGATTGTAGGCGGGACGGAGTAACTAGAAAAACATGGAAGACGTGAGCTGTTTCTAACTTCGCTTTGGGATTTAAAGATCACCCCGAATACCTTTTAGGATTATAAGCAGTTTTCCGACCCTAATTTGGTGCCGGGTTGCGTATGGTCTAGTGGTCAACGTTCGTGACTGCTACGGAAAGATCTCAGGTTCGATCCCAGGCAGGTACGAACGCTCGAACCACTAAATATCCGCCGTACGTCGGGTGGGTACGTTAAATGATCATATCTAGAGGCTTTTAGGAAGGGAGTGTCTGACTCCAGGTCTTAAACAACCCTTAGAAATAGGAAGCTAGGAGATTGGGGCTAGAGTGCCCGATAGGAAAGTGACACGGAAGCGAAGTAGAAAGGGGGAGGAAGACGCCCTTATTTATTACAGGGGAGGGGGCAGTACCCGGGGTCCGACGGCTTAACGTGCCCATCCGACGCACGGCAGGTATTTAGTGGATCGAGCGTTCGTACCTGCCTGGGATCGAACCTGAGGTCCTTTCCGCAGCAGTCACGAACGTTGCTCACTAGGCCACCCGCGGCCATGGGCACGTTAAGCCGCCGTCACCCGGTAATAAATAAGGGCGTCTTCCTACCCCTTTCTATCTCGCTTACGTATCACTTTCCTGTCGGGCACTGTAGCCCAAATCTTCTAGCTTCCTACTTCTGAGGGTTGTTTAAAACCTGGGGTCAGACACTCTCTTCCTAAAATCGTCTATATATGATGATCTGATCTAATTTGGTGCCACTAGCTCCCGAGAGGGGAAAGGGAAAGTGCTGTAATACATGAACATTGTGCGAGTCAGAGGAGCTGGTTTTTAATAAATCGTCAGTAAAGGACGCGGCTTCGAGCACGGGATGAGGCGTGGGTGATTTCGTACGTAACTCGAACTCGCGCTGATCTCTGACGAATAGCCAGAAACCAGCACCTCCTGACCGCTCGAGACGGCGAAGTCTTCTTATGAGGCTGAAAAGGAGAGTTTTCAAGACTACGAAGACTAGCAGTACTGTTCTGTGCTACGACTAGGCGCGCGAGTTTTGCAGACTATGACCAGAAGTACTGTACGGTGCTGAAACTTGGCCAATGAGTTTTTCGAAATTGTAGTAAGACCGGCAATGATGTGCAGTACTGAGACATGACTAATGAGTTTCCAAAAATAGTAAGACCAGCAACGCTGAGAAATGCTAAGACTTGACTAATGATTTCGAAGACTGTAGTAATACCAGCAATTCTGTGCTGTGCCGAGACTTGGCACAGCAATTCTACTTTAATTTAAACTCTAATTTAATTTTTCCTTTGAGTTTCTACGCTTTTATGTAAATTTGGTTTCTTCCCGTTAAATGTTTTCTGCCTGAAGGACGCATTATTTTCCCCGAGGAGCTTTCTAAGTAGGTCAATACCATGTAATCACTGAACGTGGTAAGTGTGCAGGGGATATAATTGCATTTTATTGACCTCCGACTCACTGACAAAGGGTCGGTGGTCAATCAAATGCGATAACTGCATGTAGTAGGTGTGCAGAGAGAGATAATGACGATGGCAGAGCAGTTTGAGATAACGGCTTGTTAAATGTGCATTTTATGATAGCGAATAGATAAGAGATCTATTCTATAAGAGCGACTTGTTAGAAGTGTAACTGACGAAGCTACGTATTATAAACGAATGTTATGAACCACTTAATTTGTTGTCAGCAAGTTGCATTCAAAAGTGTTATCTATTTGTGCTGAAGTGCTCTTGCAGAGATTAAATGAGTGGATTAATTGTAAATTCATATTGATTAATTCCCTACCTTGGCCGTTAGCATGTTCTATAATTAGAAGTGCTCACTGCTGATATTATGTTCACAAGTTCGTTGTTTAAGCAGCGTTGACATTTAAGGATGTAAATCTTATGGCTTACAGTTCAAACTGAAGTCTTAAAACTACTATTACAGTGAACATAACTATTAAACACAGTTAAACCATAACCAAATATTTCATAAGTAACATCAATCTCCTCAACTTAGTTAACTGCGAGATGTATGGAGAACAGGAAAAATACTGCAGACGGTAAGGTACGCGATTTCACCAAGAAAGATGGTAACAAAACGGTAAAGCCCTGGAGGTTTTCAAGGAAGCCTAATAAAAAAAAATTCGCGAATATAGGCATCTTCCGAGAAATAAGAAAGTGTACGTGTGGTGGAGACATCCAGAACAGAAAACAGTAAGACATGGGAAATATGTAAACAATGTGTGTTGGTGTCGTAACTGAGTGGAGCACGTATCTTTCCACTCTGCTTAACCTACATGTAGAATTACTAAAATAGACGGTGAGGTGGATTTAATTGCCAATAAATCCACAGTTGATGAAAACATCGGAAAGATGGTAGGTTCTCTTCCACTGTACTGACGATATTTGGAATGTCCGCCAGTATTTAGTAGGCTCTCTTCCCCTCTACCGACAATCTCGTCAGTACACTGACGAGATTGTCAGTATTAAATCTTCAGTGATCTCGTCAGTAATACTGACAATCACAACGTTCGTTTACTGATACGTCTTTAAGCGTCAGTGATCTCGTTAGTAATACTGACAATCTCGTCAGTGTACTAACGAGATTGTCAGTATTAAATTTATGATTGTGTTTAGGACACTACAATAATAAATTGTTGTGTCCTAAATCCAATAATTTTGGAATGACCGTCAGTATTTAGTAGGCTCTCTTCCCCTGTTCTGACAATCTCGTCAGTACAGGGTATAGTAGGTTCTCTTCCCCTGTACTGACGAGATTTGGAATGTTCGTCAGAATTTAATCCCCAGTTGATGAAAATATCGAAAAGTCAGTAGGTTCTCTTTCCCTGTACTGACGAGATTTGGAATGTCCACAATTTTTACTAAAGAGCTACGGATCATAAGCTATTTCAGTGTGGTACTCTATTACTTCAATATAGAGGTGCTATGGAGTTTTAAACATTTTAGCTTCTGCTTTGAATGGTTAATTGATTAGCTAACTAATTAGCTAATGCTCTTGAATAGCTGGATTGCACATAAATCACACTGTGTAAGCAATTAACCAAACGGCCACTTATATAGAATCAGCAAGTAACTTACTTTAGTCCATAAATTTAAAAAAGTCGGTAATCCTTTGTTCTTCGAGACACCAAGATAATCTGTTGCCAGAATATAATCTCGCTGGCTTCAATCCAGGCAACAGTCTCGATATAATCGCATACAACGAAGAAACAAAACATTATGACCAACGAGTCTTAATGCAAATTGAAGCAACTGCAGGTAAACGACTGCCGCCCGTGCGAAGGCCATGAAATGGTGCAAAGAACATCTGATGATACACTCTGTTTATCAGTGTAATTTTTGTTCTTCAGATGGAAAAGGCAGCGGAATTAAACTATTTGACAAAGGCAAAATTGTAATGGCCAGACAGACGATTGGGTCAGAGCACTTCTTAGACGGCAAGGCTTGTGGGATTCTAACGGTCAGCCGTCGTTAGTACCTTCATAAAGTGGTCCAAGAAGGGGCAAACCACGAACTTTGGCTCATAGATTCCAAAGGTGGGTGAAGGTTATCCCGTATGGTACGAGCCAACAAAAGGGATACTATAGCGCAACTGGGTAGGAATTTGGATGCTGGTGACGGGAGTAGTGTGTCACAAAACACAGAACATCGAACTCTACTGAAAATGGGGCTGCGTGGGCCGTGGCGGGTCAGAATGCCCGTGATAACCTCGGTTCACCATCTAAAGCGCAACCAAAAGTCACGTGAGCATCAAAACTGGACCTTGAATGATTAGAAGAATGTCGCCTGGTCCAATTTCCTGTTGCTCCGTGTGGACAGTCATGTACGTGTACGTCATTCACCTGGCGAAGTGTTGGCACCGTGGGACAAGAACAAGCAGGTGCAGCAAATTCAATGCATTTGGCAATATTCTGATTGAGAGACACTGGTTCCAGTCATTCATGTGCAGGAAACTATGACGTCTAGCACCTACCTAAACATTATTGCAGACCAGGTATATCCTTTCCTGGCAACGGTATTTCCGTCAGCAGTACTTTTTTTCAGCAGGATAATACGCAATGCAACACTGCCCGAATTGTTCGAGAATGGTTCGCGGAAACATGAGGAAGATTTCTAGGTATTGTCCTATCCTCCAAATTCCCTAGACATCAATCCAATCAAGCGTCTTTGGTTTGGGGTGGTACATAAATCCGATCTGTGGTGGCTCAACCACGTAACTTACAAGAGTTAAAAGATCTGCTGGTAACGTGTTGGTACCAGATACCACAAGACAGCTTGAGAAATCTTGTAGCGTCCATTACTCGCCGAGTAACAGCTATTTTGGGGCGGCACTCGTATTTCCGGCGGCTCAACCTCGTAACTTACAAGAGTTAAAAGATCTGCTGGTAACGTGTTGGTACCAGATACCACAAGACAGCTTGAGAAATCTTGTAGCGTCCATTACTCGCCGAGTAACAGCTATTTTGGGGCGGCACTCGTATTTCCGGCGGCTCAACCTCGTAACTTACAAGAGTTAAAAGATCTGCTGGTAACGTGTTGGTACCAGATACCACAAGACAGCTTGAGAAATCTTGTAGCGTCCATTACTCGCCGAGTAACAGCTATTTTGGGGCGGCACTCGTATTTCCGGCGGCTCAACCTCGTAACTTACAAGAGTTAAAAGATCTGCTGGTAACGTGTTGGTACCAGATACCACAAGACAGCTTGAGAAATCTTGTAGCGTCCATTACTTGCCGAGTAACAGCTATTTTGGGGCGGCACTCGTATTTCCGGCGGCTCAACCTCGTAACTTACAAGAGTTAAAAGATCTGCTGGTAACGTGTTGGTACCAGATACCACAAGACAGCTTGAGAAATCTTGTAGCGTCCATTACTCGCCGAGTAACAGCTATTTTGGGGCGGCACTCGTATTTCCGGCGGCTCAACCTCGTAACTTACAAGAGTTAAAAGATCTGCTGGTAACGTGTTGGTACCAGATACCACAAGACAGCTTGAGAAATCTTGTAGCGTCTATTACTCGCCGAGTAACAGCTATTTTGGGGCGGCACTCGTATTTCCGGCGGCTCAACCTCGTAACTTACAAGAGTTAAAAGATTCGCTGGTAACGTGTTGGTACCAGATACCACACCACACCTTTAGAAATCTTGTAGCATTCTTGTCTCGCAGGGTAAGGGCTGTGTTGGCGGCACATGGAGGATCAACATTACAGTAGGGAGGTGGTCATAATGTTTTAGCTCTTCGGTGTAGTTTTCATCAGCTTCACCAAAAAGCGACCAACTCTCCTTTCTATGAACTCTCTTGGATGTATTCAATATAATCATTATATATTCCTCTGACTCACTGTCATTGATCCCAAAATGTAAAAGCCGTTCGAGGAAATGATGTTCCCTTACGTGTTTCCAGAAGGCACCCTGAGTGTCATTCGCTACAGGGATGATATCTTAGTGCCCTATGTGCGGCTTTTCGGGAAAGCGGTTGGCCCTTATTTCCTTTTTATGCACGACAACACCTGTCCCCATAGGGCTCGGCTAGTCGACGAGCATCTGGAGAGTGAAGATATTAACAGGATGGAGTGGCTCGCGAGATCTCCGGACCTGAACCCCCATAGAACATGTCTGGGATGCCTTGGGAAAAGCGATTGCAAGCCGGCTGCGCCATCCCTAAACCTTTCCAGGTCTCTGACGCGCCTTGGTGATGAAGTGAAACTTATTGCCCCAAACTCTTATTCACCCAGAACTGTAAACGACATGAGGGTGGATTGTGCAAGACATGACTTTGCTCGGGGTAATCGCACTCCCTATTAGCCTCTCGAAATCCACGCCACTTCACCACTTTTAGACTTCCATGCTGTCGTGCACGTTCTTCCTCCTCATGCGGTGATGGAATTCCTTTTCTGTTGTGTATTGCTTCGTTTTTAGATATAAAGAGTGTCTATAAATGACGTATACAACTTCGGTATGTTACTTAAAAAATACGATGGGAAAATTTTACTTTAAACGTCAAGAGTCGTGGCAAGTGTTTAAGTTTGTTAAGTCAGATGACAGATGGCGCCAGGTGTCTCATGTAATGAAAAATCTCGTGAAACACGGACTACCACAGACATGGTTTCCCCAGCAATAGACAGGCTTAACCTTCCAGTGACGAAGACCCAACACTCTTTTCACGGATCTGTTTCAGCGATGACTCGACATTCCATGCTTCTGGCAGAGTGAATAAACATAACTTCCGAATCTGGGGCACGAAAAATCCCTATGTGGTCGTAGTACACGAGAGAGACAGCCCGAAGGTTAATGTGTAGGCTGGCCTAATGAAAGACAGACTGATAGGGTCCTTTTTCTTCGCTGAACCAACCATTACTGGCATTGCGTACCTGGACATGTTAGAACAATTCGCAATTCCACAACTCCAGGACATTCAAGATATCATTTACCAGCAAGATGGAGCGCCTCCGCACTGGTCTTTGAATGTACACAGATCTTTAGACCACCATTTTACAGGACGTTGGATTGGACGTGGGGGTCTGACGCATGGCCATCCCGTTCACCTCATATTATCCCATACGATTTTTTTCTTTGGCGCTTTATTAATATCATTGTGTACAAGAAAAAGGTTACATCTCTCACTGAGCCCAAAGCTTTCCACCTTGTTACACCTGACATTCTGCAGCGTACGTGGGTGGAACTGGACTACCGTTTAGACATACGGCGAGCAACCGAAGAGACCTACCAGGAGCACACGAGGAGACCTACCGACATTCAATAAAAAAAACTGTCACAGTTACCATGTGTTTTGACATTAAAACTAAGTTGTTATTTATTGTACATTTTGCAACTTTTCTGTGTACAACTTCGAAAAAAATCAGAAGGGAGTTAACTCCTACCATCTCACTCCTTCTCATGTTACGATAATCATACGTTTTTGCCGTTATCATCATCATCATCATCATCATCATTGTCAACCATTATTAATCCACTGCTCGACGAAGGTCTCCCGAAGTTTCTTCCACAATGGTCTGTCTTGTGCCAGTCTCATCCATGTTACTCCCGCATACTTTCCAATTTCATCCACCCATCTGCCATGTGGTCTTCTTCTTGGTCTTTTCCTGTCCCTTGGAATCCATCCTAAAATTTTGGCTGTCCATCGATGGTCTGTCCTTCTGGCAATATGTCCAGCCCATTGCCGTTTCAAGGATCTTACTCTGAGCATGATGTCTTCCACTCTTGTCATTTTTCTGATCCACGAGTTCCTCTTCTTATCTCTCCTGTGGTTACACCAAGCATGCACCTCTCCATGCTTCTTGGAGTTGTCTGCAGTTTTTGTATGTCTCTTTTAGTTAAAGTCCACGTCTCTGCACCATACGTAAGCACTGGAAGGATGCATTGATCAAACACTTTTCTTTTGAGACATAATGGCATATTGCTCTTGAAAATTATACTGTCTCTTCCAAAAGCTCTCCAGCCAAGTTTTACACGCCGATTAATTTCTTCATCAATGTGACCCTCACTTGATATCTGCTATCCAAGATAAATGTAGGTATCGGTTATCTCCAGCTTTACCCCATCAATCGATAAATCTTCATTTCTTTTAAAAGCATAGTACATCACTTTTGTTTTGTGAAAGAAAATTTTTAATCCCACTTCTTTGCTCTTGTCAGCCAGTTCCTGGATCATACTCTGCAGCTCTGATGGGGTAGTTGCCAAAATGACTACGTCATCAGCAAAACAAAGGTGAGTTAGATAATCTCCAATAATCTTTATCCCTTTGTTTTCCCAGTTCAGTGATTGAAAGACATTTTCCAATGTGGCATTAAAGAGTTTGGGAGACATAGGTGTCACCTTGTCTCACTACGATACCTTAATTAGATAATTATTCCAAAACACAAAACCAAAAATTTCTTTAAAAAAAAAACGTGCCGGAATATCGTTCCGATTGAAAGGAAGCCTTGGTATTAATGAACAATAAGAGAAACAATACTTTTATTGTATTGTTTACTTTGAATATTTATATATTTAAAGACGTTTTCCACCCACACCAAGTCCTAATTCTTCGTATTCTCTGAGTGTGGACCGACAGGCAACCACAATGCAGACGGGTGTGATTGAAATGAGGATAATTAAGGTGAAATTAGATCAGTCCGTCACTGGGTTATTTGAAAGCAAATTTGGCACGTGCGAGGGAAAAGTTGCTTCCTCCAATGACGACCAGTTGCAAACGTCACATACCGTTAGCATTTGGAGAATAACACTTTTCCCGAATCGTTCTTCTTGAATTTGTTTCCGATCAGTGGTGAAGTCTTGCTCCTCAGAAGCAAAATGCATTCTTCGAAAAGGATTTCGCAGGCTTTGTGGCTAACCTTTTGTTTGACTACTCTGACTTCAGGTACCAGTCCCCCGTTTTTCTGGGATATTCCTCCTCAACAATACACGAGAGCTGTCTGCCAGATAGACAATGGCTTTATCAGGGGAACGATACAACTAATAGACGCAGTAAGTTCTTTAGAGCATATTTGTTTTTTCTAATACCCGGAATACGATATTTTTAACGTGGAACGCAATCGGATGGCGCACTTCGAATTGCGTCGGAGTGCTTGACCTTCTGACACCAAAATCGCCTTTTTTGCAAATTTGTGTCGCTACGGTGAATACCATATCGAGGTCATAAAACTCCCGTCGGCAATGAAAACCCTGTTTTTGCATTCATCGGTTTTGTGCTCACCAATTTCGTGAATAGTTTTCAATCAGTATTACTCGTTCCAAAGTTTTTGCTTCTAAATAAGATGACAGTAAAGAATTAATTAAATGTGTTAAATGATGCGAATTAAAAATCTTTCGACTTGCAGACTGATCAGGAAAATTTAAATTCTGTATGTAATGGGAAACAAAATCATGTCAAGGGGAATTAGCTAAATAAAACGAAGTTCCTTTCACTGAACAACGACACACACGCAGGTGTTTGCTGATTTTCGGGGTTCTGAAATAAACAGGCTTTAATGTGGTAATTATTATTCAATAGCTATGGAATAACCTCAGAAAGTTTGAATGACTTCTGACATGTAATTCTCAGAAATCCTAGGTATTTCGTTTAAATGAAAATCACCGTTAAAAATGACGTCAAACGACGTGCTTGAGTTACGTCAGACGGCATTGTACGAAAAGCCTTTATTATAAAGGTGTTAGTATTGAAGTCAGAATTCGCCAAAATGTCGCTAAAGGGCAAGTTTCTAAAGTTTAACACAAATTTAATCATCCCCTGCTTAAAAATTCGAACAGTAACTCCGAAAGAGATCCTCCTTGGAATCACTTTTTATTTCCGAAGCAGTTATCTCCGTAAGCACGAACGTGTTTACGGAGATAGCTATTTCACAAATAAATTATGCGGAAAAAATTTATTCTCCTTCTTTTCTTAGACCACTGCCGCCCCGATGGCGCAGTGGTCTAAGCGAAGGCTTCTGATCATTCGTCCGAGATGGGTCCGGGTTCGGATTCCGGTAAGGCATGGATGTTATGTTTGTCTTACGGCACTGGCCCTCTCCCTTCCACGGAACCAGTGGCTCTAAATTAGGGACGTGCGACTACTTATAGCTCACTGAATTGCTCACGGTAGTCCTTAACAGAGATGGAAAAGAGTCACCGGGCCAATAATTTCTTGCGGGTCAAACGGGTTGGGTTAAGGTGTTGCTCACCAGGTTTTATTTCCGTTTTATTTTCGAATAGAAAAAAAATATTTCAAAGAACCATTCAGAGGTCTTTGAAATAATACTTCAGAGCCGCAGAGTATGATTCTGGAACTTGCTGAGAAGGGTAAAGAAATGAGATTAAAAATGAACTTTCAGGAGACAAGACTGATGTGCAATGTTACAAGGAATGAAGATTTATCAGTTGATGGGGAAAAGCTGGAGATAACCAATACCCAGGGGCGGCTCGTCATTTGGGGCCAGAGGGCCCGGGCCCCACCTGAAAATTTATATTTTTAAAAATATTTTTTTTGCCCTGATTCTTATTCTCTCTCTTAACTACATGGGGATAAACCTTTCCCTTCAAAAACCATTACTTAAGGGAAAAGTTTCCTTCAAAAACCATTACCTGAGGGAAAAGTTTCCTTCAAAAACGAAAAACTATTCCCTGAGGAAAGAGATCACGTTCAGAGTGTGAGGTTATTGGGGCCAGCTCAAACAGGCCCCTGTAACATCACTACGCAAGCGAAGAGGAGACGATTTCCTCCCAGTCTCATTCAGTATGATGACCTACATACAACACTGCCTCCTTGCCTTAACGCGTGTGGAAAAAAAGCTGTGTCCGCGCTAATTTGATTGGCCAGGAGAGTATCCATTTCCTTAACGCCGTGGGTTGACAGAGAAGCTTACCCCGACCAAGCTCAAAGTTCAGTTAGTTGTTTCTTCTGTGTGTGTCTCTCTCGGTGATGTGTTGTTCCTTTGCGTCGTGACTTTTTTGCTTGTCGATTACAATGAATGGAGTGGATATTTTGTTAAAATCTCCGTTCTTTGCTTTAAATCTGGAATAAAAGTTTCACTTAAAAAAACTGAGTGCTTATCACCCCAAGAATGTTTAGTTTGAGCTTCACTTAAAAAACACAGTGCTCATCAGCCCAAGAATTTGAGTCGAAAAGCTTCGCTTAAAAAACTCGGTGCTTATCAGCCCAAGAATTTGAGTTTCAAAGAGTATGAAGTTTAGAAAGCGCTTTGCAGAACTAATTTCAGTTTTAACTGAGAGGATTTTCTATGTTAAAAATAAATAAATAAATGAGAAAACCTGAAAGTATAATTTGCACATGAGTACATATATGTTTTTAGGTTTCACAAGTTCTTTAAAAAAAGGTTAAACCTTTCAAATAATGCAAATGGTAGTATTGTACTCATTCTATATGGGACGAAATTCATGAAACATTCCTTCCCTGCATGTATTTGCAGTTATTATTTTTTCACTATACTTTTTTATCCTGTGAATCCTGTGATTATTCCTCAGTTGAGAAATCTGAAGAAACACAAAGCACAACTAACATAAATTAATGCTCATATGTTTTAAGGTAAAAAATTTTATTTAAGGAGTTTTAACATTTTTATGTTAATAATTATGCATTCTATTCTGAGGAAATTTTTTTCGTGTGCAATGTAATAATTGACCCATTCCTGCGTGATTTGGGCATTATTGTGAGTCAAGGGGGTAAACAGAGACAGAGTAAAGGAATCTTGGGGGTGGGGGGTGGGGGTCTGAATAGTTGGCCTAATAATGACAGTTTTTTTATTTCATTGTTTGACTTCGGCTACTGACCCCACCTGTTTCAGTTACCACGAGCCGCCACTGCCAATACCTACATTTACCTTGTACAGCAGATATCAAGCGAGGGTCACATTGATGAAGAAATTAATTGGCGTATAAAACTTGGTTGGAGGACTTTCGGAAGAAATAGTACAAATTTTAAGAACATTATGTCTTAAAAGAAGAGTGTTTAACCAATGCATCTTTCCAGTGTTGTAACGTACCAGGAGATGTGACGTACCTGCCCGAAGGACGCACACGACATAAAGGCAGATAGGAATCAGAAACAAACGTCCGCGTAGCTCAATTGGTAGAGCAACTTATTCCGGAATAAGGGGACCCGGGTTCTAATCCTGGCGTGGACAGAAATGACGGAGAAATTAACTTCGTTATAATGGCGCCCGAACTATCCGGATGACCCGACCGTTCAAAATCTCGCATTGGTGTGATGTTATTTCCACACCGCGAGATAGGAAAAATAAGAGAATTCCTTCTCCAGCACTTCGAAAAAAAAAAAGGGGGGGGAGATGATGTGACGTACCTGCCAGAAGGACGCACACGACATAAAGGCAGATAGGAATCAGAATAAAACGTCCGCGTAGCTCAATTGGTAGAGCAACTTATTCCGAAATGAGGGGACCCGGGTTCGAATCCTGGCGCGGATAAAAATGACGGAGAAATTTACTTCGTTATAATGGCGCCCGAACTATCCGGATGACCCGACCGTTCAAAATCTCGCATTGGTGTGGTGTTATTTCCACACCGCGAGATAGGAAAAATAAGAGAATCCTTTCTCCAGCACTTCGAAAAAAAATAATAAGGGGAGATGATGTAACGTACCAGGAGATGTGACTTACCTGCCCGAAGGACGCACACGACATAAAGGCAGATAGGAATCAGAATAAAACGTCCGCGTAGCTCAATTGGTAGAGCAACTTATTCCGGAATGAGGGGACCCGGGTTCGAATCCTGGCGCGGATAGAAATAACGGAGAAATTCACTTCGTTATAGTGTTTACGTACAAAGCAGAGACGAGGACCTTAACTAAAAAAAAGACATGCGAAGACTGTAGACAACTGAAAGAAGCCTCGAAGAGATGCATGTAACCAAGAAAGATAAGAAGAAAGCTCATGGATAATGCAAATGACAAGAGTGGAAGACACCATGATCCCTGAAATAGCAATGCACTGGACATACTACCAGGAGAACAGACCAATACTGAACAACCGAAATTTTAGACTGGATTCCAAGGGGCAAGAAGAGACCCAGAAGAAGTCCACGTGGGATTTGTGTGGATGGAGGAGACTGTCCGAAGACAGGCCGTTGTGGAAGAAACTTGGGTAGACTTTCATCCATCAGCGGATTGTTAGTGATTGACAATGCTGCTTCTGCTGCTGATGATGATTATGATATATTCAAATTTATAGCTGAAAGCAGATTTCTCCGGGTCAGGTCCGGGTTGGGTTCAATGATGTGACGGCTGGTCCATGTCCAAAATTTTTGACCTCTTTCCAACTCTGGTCGTTAAACCCCCAATGTTTAAACGCTTTGACGCTGTTACGAATGAAACAGTACTGATAACGTAGGTTCTGTTAATAAGGCTTTGTATAAGCACCTTTGTCGCTTCAGGAATCAGCTGGGCCGGATTAAGACTTTAGTGGGTCTCTAGTCTAAGACATCTGAATGGGCCCTTAGTCGAACACATGTGAGTGGTCCTTAAAGAACTTAGGACGGAGAATCACAATGACGTCCGCTAAAACACGAAACTGTAGCAAAATGCTCGTGATAATAAATACGTATTGCATTCTTCAAATAGATAAATATTCTGCAGAGTTTTAATAGCAAGTCATATTAGTTTTCACTGTAACCACAAGAACATGAGTTAAAAGCTTAAGATTCGTAGATTTAGTCTTGAATCTTTTAATGATTTGGTATTGTATACTGTTCTTGGTGGATCTTTTTTGTTATGCAATGAGAAGCCACAGTGTAATTTGACCATTAACAATTCCATGTGCAAGAAGGGAGGTGTAAGTGGATGGTAGTGAAAAAGATGAAACTATCCCGCCGGTCCTGTCATGAAACGCTTACATTTAGTGAGTCACTACTGACTTGAAATCTGTTCGTCTTCTAGCCTGTTTGTGATCGAATGAAAATCGTACGAGACAAAATTAAAACTCTTTCATACACTATCTACCAAAAAGTAATTGGACACCTGTCATAGCAAAGGAAAACGAAGTTTTTTCACCTTCAATAGTTGGTGGAGCCTCCACGAGCGGCGATTACAGTTGCGACCCTCCGGGGCATACTCTCAACCAGGCGTTGTACGACGGCTAGCGGTATTTTCTTCCACTCGGCTTGGAGAAGACAGGTCAGTTCCTTCACTAATTTCGGACGATGGGGGCACCCCTTAAGTCGACTCTCCAACTCTTCCCAGAGGTGCTCGATAGGGTTAAGGTCCAGGCTCTGCGCAGTCCAGTCCATTCGATTAACGCCATTGTCACCATACCAAGCCATGGTGGACCTTGCAACATGACAGGTGGCATTGTCATCCTGAAAGTAACATGGGTCCACCCCGTAAAACTGCCACAACGTAGGAAGCGCATGGTCATCCAAAATGGTGCAGTAGGTCTCGGCGTTGAGTCTACCAGAAATTGCGACCAAGGGTCCCGTGCCGTACCAGGAGAAACACCCCCATAGCATAACTCCACCGCCGTCGAACTTCACAGTTGGCACAATACATTTCGGCAGGAGGCGTTCTCCAGGCAGACGCCAAACCCAGACCCTGCCATCCGAGCGGTAGAGGGTGAGCCTTGATTCGTCGCTCCAGAGAACCTGTTTCCACTGTTCAACAGTCCACTGTCGACGTTCTTTGCACCACGTTAGCCGAGCAGCGCTATTGGACTTGGTGATCAAAGGCTTGTGGGCGGCAGCACGTCCATGATAACCGAGCAGATGGGCTTCCTTACGGATGATATTCATCGAAAGAACACTCCCGGATGCCTGCTGAAACTCCTCGCGGATGTGGCCCATCGATTTGGTGCGGTTCTTTCGAATTTCTCTGGCCAGCACCCGTCGGTCTCTAACTCCCAGTTTTGTGGGTCTGCCGAGTCGGTGCACATTCCGACAATCACCTCTCATTTTCCACTTGCCAATCACGTAGGCCACTGTCGATTTTTCGTACTTCAACTTGCTGTATATGTCACGTATGGATCGACCATTTCTGTGATACCCGATGATTACACCTTTCTCGAAATCAGAGAGCTCTGAACTGCGTGGCATCTTGCATGCGACTGGCTGCGTTGTTGTTTCCCACACGATAACGGCGGCGGCCGTGACGTTATCAGGACCGCAGATATTGTCGATTGCAGTGGTGTCCAATTACTTGTTGGTAGATAGTGTATATGGCAGCCGAAGGCCTGTTCGAACACCTTGCTGTCTGCAGTTAACAAGAGAAAACGTCTCCAGTTCGCACAGGAGCACAAGGATTGGACAGTCGATAATTGGAAACAAATTATGTGGTCCGATGAATCACGTTTTCAGTTGCACCATGCCGATGGCCGAGTGAGAATTTGGCGGAAACAGCACGAAAGCATGGACCCCAAATGCATCGCTACAACCCTTCAAACTGGGGGATTCCACGTTATGGTTTGTGGAATGTTTTCCTGGCATGCTTTGGGCCCTTTAATTCGTGTTGATCAACGTCTGACTGGCACATCATATCTAAACACCGTTGCGGACCAAGTGCATCCTGTCATGTGGATGTTTTATCCCAATGGCGATGGCTACTTTCAACAAGATAATGCGTCCTGCCATAGTGCTCGTATTGTACAGAATTAGTTTCAGGAACATGCTGGTGAGTTTACTTTGCTTAGGTGGCCCCCACAATCTCCAGATCTCAACCCCATTGAGAATTTGTGGGATGAAGTTGAACGAACCATCAGACAGCTGGATCCCCAAACTTGCAATCTCACACTCCTGGAAAGTGATATTCATCAAGCGTGGTCTCAGATTCCACAAACCACCTATCAACATCTCGCGGAGTCCATGCCACGAAGACTCGACGCAGTATTTTTTTTTTTTTGATTGGAGGTTTAACGACCACCGTGAGCAACTCAATGGGCTATAAGCAGTCGCCCGTCCCTATTTTAGGGTCGCTGGTTCCAGGGAAGGGAGAGAGCCAGCGCCGTAAGACAAACACAACATCCATGCCCGACCGGGATTCGAACCCGGACCCCTTACGGACGAATGATCAGAGGCCAGCGCCTTAGACCACTGCGCCACCGGGGCGGCTCTCGACGCAGTATTAAACGCAAAAGGTGGCCCAACGAAGTACTGAGGGGATGGTCATAATAAAGTGGCCACTCAGTGTATAAGCTGTGCATTAGTTATGGTTGTAGCGGCATGTCTCCTGGACCATCAGTAATGGTGAACCCCTAGGGTATAGCCCCGTTCGACTTCTCTCCTGGCCCTGGGAAAAAGGAAAACAGATCTTTATTTGCATAACTATACTCGGGGCAAGGCTAACCTGACTATGGATAAGTTACGGAGTGTGTACTTCTACTGCATAATATACAGGGTGATTCATAAAGAAGTATACAGTTTCAACGCACTATAAAGCAAGAACAATATAAGATATTTTATGTTACCTGTAACATAATTGCAGGGGAATGTTTCAAGTTTTTTTAGAGCCAGTCACAGATGTTCTATGTGCGCACCCTTAGTCACACGACACACATCGAGCCGGTAATCCATTTCCGCCCAAACGCGAGGTAAGATATCTGAATCAAGTGCAGTGATAGTGGCTGTGATACGCTGTTTCAGCTCAGCTATATCAACAGGAAGGGGAGGGGTGAATACCTTGTTCTTTACGTATCCCCACAGGAAAAAGTCACAAGGTGTTAAGTCAGGACTTCTGGGTGGCCATTGGGTCAGTGGCATGTTGTAGTCCGCGGCTCGTCCAATCCATCGGTGAGGAAGATGTTCATCGACTGACTAGTCACGTGACACGCGCGCTATCGCCTACGTCACTTCCCTCAGTAGCGGACCCAAACTTTATGAGTACATCTACCTAACGGTTTGCAGTTGTGGTCCCCGTCTTCAACTGTTACTGTTTTATAGCATCTGGAAATTGTATACTTCTTTATGAAGCACCCTGTATAATAGTTACAGTTTAAAAGCCGTGTTCGAGCTTGAACTGAGACCTGAGAAAGCACATGTAGATGCATAGATGTTCTAGATGTCGTACGTATGCACATTAAAAAAGTGAAGATCCTAGTTTCGGTCGCGTTTCTAAAATAATACAAATATGGGAAGAATTATTAGTCGGAGGCGGGTAGATAATGTCTTAGGCTGGCATTGTAATGAGCTTGCTCTTTTCTTCGTGGCTGCTGTATTAAAATACTCATTCAAAAATCGTTTGTCTTGTGGTCGGCAAGGTTGAGAAGGTGTGTGGGGGGGGGGGCTGGAGGAAGACATCGTGATGCAATGTGGGAAGTTTCCTTTTGTCTTGCCTTCAGTCACCCGTACCACCAGATAAACGGGTGGACATTTTCATCTTTCTTGAACTATATTTGGATAGGGTCCGCGAGACATAGCCCCCCATTAGTGCGCGGAGAAATATTGATGAACAAGATATTTCATGTCGGTGAATCGGTTTCACAACCTTAACACTGTAATCAGGTTAGCTTTGCCCGGAGTATAGTTCAAGAAGGACGAAACCGTCCTTCTCCATTTTTGAAACCGGTTCTCCGCCGGAAACAGGAAACACATTACAAACCAAATTTTAGAAGCAGGACCATCAGGGAGTTAGAGGTAGATTCCCCCACCCCTCCGAGAAAATGAACATCTTTCTAGGTCCTCTGAACGGGGTTTTTTTTTTTTTCAATAGTTTATGGAAATTTCTTTTGTATTTGATTATATGCATAAATACTTTACCGTATTTGTTCATGTATTGTAGTTTTTAAAAGACTAATCATAATGAAACAGCTCGAACGATGGTTAAATCGAAAGGAATTATTTCTCGATGCAAAGCAATAAAAACATCTGGGCAGTGATTCTTTGCCTCGTATGTACAAAACTTGTTAACGATAAGAGTCAAGGAAGAATAAAATGCGGTTTTTTTATTTGGAAAAACGTAAGATTACCAAAAGAAAAAGAAATTAATGAAATATACACAGAGAGAGGGAGAGAGAGAAACGGATGTGGAACCCCATAGCTGGTCAGAAGGCTAAAACACGGTTCGTCACTTGGTAAGTGACTATGAGATACCAAGCTCCGTTGGAAAAACCTCCAAGCAGCCAATCACGTACAAAGAATTGTTGACTTGGGAATATTTTAGCTTAATTTATCCCTCTAAAACAGCGCTAAAAGGAAATCCTTGTGCGCGCGAGAGAGAAAGAGCTTTCAACTTCTTCTTGTTCATTGTAATGCGCCAGTAGGAGTGGTTTCTACGATACTTGTGTAGGAGAAGAAGGGTTTGTTGACGTGAATCTGAACGTCCTTAGTTTTTGAGTAGGGAAGGGAGGTAGTTTGACTGTTGACTACGGTAAGAAGAGACTATCTCCGAGCACCAATGAAAGAGAATACGCAATGAAAGATAGAGAAAAACGTGTAACAGAAGAAGAGGTGTAGAAAGGGTCGAAATACGGTATCAATATCACCTCGATGCCACTGCATGGATCCAGAATGGTAAACTAAAAATTAAATTTACAAAAGGAGAGAAAAAACAAAGCAAAATTAGCAACTGTATATGTGGGAAAATATAGTTAGTAGTTGAATACAGAACACCTCCTCCCCGATGACTTTTAACACACACACACCCCATTCCGATTCTGACACCCAGCTACAGTTTTGTTTAGAAGCAATAACTACGTTCCTAACGAAAATAAAACTGGTAGACCACTAATCCTACATGCAGTAAACCAAATGGTACACAAAACTTTCTACGCTCCCCTAAAAAAAGTGTACACATAGTTGCCGAGCTTCACGAAGAAAGCTACCGCAAAGCGATTCCTTTCCTCTTTCTTATCTCAGCAGTAACGACCATAAACCTATAAATGCTGATACGTACTCTCTTCTAGTCCTCGGTTCCCTGTTTCATAAGCCAAAGCATGATGGGAAGTGTTAGTCTTCTTGACACGGACATCGTGCTACTGGGTAGAACAGCCGACTCAAGCATCTCGTTCTTTTCATAGGTTAGTTGCTGTTATTATAGCCCTTTTAACTGGCAATCAGTCAGGACCCTATCGCCATTGATGATCACTCTGAACAACAAAGCTAAAGGAAGAAAAGCTTTCTGATGCGCAGGCTCACATTCGATCCAGTCGCGTTCAGCGCCCCTTTCTAAAAGACGAATATACAATCAGTAAACAAAACATTAGAGATATGGGTGATGGGCAGTTGACATGGCATCACCCACGCACAGTGCAACACACCCAAACCGAACGCAGGTCATAAATAGGCGAACAGCAGGGCTTTCTAACAGTGTGTTGCAGTCGACGAACATGGGTAAACGTGGTGATCTGAGCGACTTTGAACGTGGACGCATTGAAGGCCCAAGACAGAGGAGTCTTTCGATCGTCCAACTGGTAAGAATCTTAGAGTTCCCGAGAACAACTGTATCAAGGGTGTAACGTGAGTATGCCGTCGACGGACGTACGAGCACCCAGAGAGCAAGCGATGGCCGAACGCTTGGCAACGGCGGCGCAAATGTGGGAGGCCAAAGCAGCGTCAGCGAGTGAATGGTACAGCGCACGCCGCACTACACCTGGACCACTATTGACTGTTCGTCATTGAAAATTACGCCTTGCCTTGTGCCTGGAACATTAAAACTCGACCTCTGCAGAGTGGCGCCACTTCTCATGGTCAGATGAATTCCGTTATCAGGGTGCGTGTGTGGCGTCGACAGCATGAGGACATATCCCCGTTGTGCCAGCTCGGCTCTGTTCATGGCTGTGGTGGCTCTGTGATGGTTTGGAGAGCCTACTCATCTAACATATTACTTCCTTTAGTGTGTCTAGAGAGGTCCTCAACCGCAGCGTGCGATCAGCATGTGCCGGCTGATCACCTACACGTTTTAAAGGTCTTCACGCATTCTTCATCCCACGGTCTGTTCCAGCAGGATGATACGCCAACCCCACCGGGCCGCTACCATCCAGGCATAGCTCGAGGAACAGACATCTGCGTTTGGAACCATCAAACGGCGTCCAAGGTCCCCGGATTTAAACCCTGTGGAAGCTCTCTGGGATAGAGGTCAGCACGGGCCGGCCTAGACTGCGAAGCCCGAGCCCGGCCCGCGGGCAATGTTTTAGTTTAGAGAACAAAGCAACGGGCAGAGAAGGGCTGGGCTTTTACCCAGACACTTGCGACCGAGTCGGGCCGGGCCAAGTCGACTCATTCTGTTTTTCGCAATGGTAAAGAAAGAAAAAAGTCGTGTTCTCCGATTTCCTGGTGTGTTCAATTGTTCCTATTCACCCTCTTCATTTGGCTTTACTTAATTCCATGACATAGCCCATGGCGTAATCACAAAAGCAAGGAGAGACACTCATAGTGTTTTTACGATTCTATTGGTATTAAGATGGTAAAACTACTTTGAGGCTGGCTGACGACAAACAGATTCAACCCTGAATGAGTGTGTGCGTTGTGTAGAGTGAGGAACGCGGAGTGCCTGCAGGGGAGTGGGCTGTGTATGTGTGTGTGTGTGTATGTTTGTATGAGAGAGTGGTACGACATCGATTTTTTCTCCTATCCCTAATCTGTATAGGGATTGATTTTTGTAGTGTTACAACTTTCTAATTCAGAGAAAGGGAGATTCTGAAAGAGTTTATTATTCCCTTTTCTCTCTCTTTATAGGTTATATTTTTCGATGATTGTCAAAGTTTAGTTAATATTTTTAGGCTTACCTTCAACTAAATATTTTCAATAATAACTCATTTCATTATTTAATTTTCACATTTTAATAAAACTAGCGACCTGGCCCGGCTTCGCACGATAGCGATTTAGAATTTACGGCGAATCTAAAGAGAGACGATTATTAAAGCCATTCTTTATCTGTCATTTGCCAATCGAGATTCTGTTTCTTGGAAATTTTCATTATGACGGGATAAACAAATTTTTTTAGCGTCCGATGTACTACGACCTATATTCGATTTTCGTCTCGGCATAATGTTAATACAATATTTAAATTTTAATTAAAGAGCTACTCAAAGAAATGCATACGTGTGGACGAAAACAACTACACATTTAGTCTGTGCGTGCGCCGACAAACCAATTCCCTTCCAGCGTCCGATGTAACTACGCATTTAGTCTGTGGCCTTACATGCTGTCAGACCGACCACCGCGTATGTGCCTCGCGTCTTTTTTCCAATGAGCAAAAAAGTTTCGTAAACCGGTCGTGGCGCATCGTTGTTTATGCAGTGGAAGCCACGAAAGAATGCGAACGGCGGTTTTTTCTTTGACTTGCCATTAAAATCGTTATTGCTCGGCTCCCTTTTGTCATAGATTAATGTTTCATACACCTAAACATTCCTCGGCAAATGTTCTATGGAATGGTGACAACCGCATTGAAATCCGTTTAGCAATTCTCGAGATTACCCCGAACAAACAGACAGACGCCTACCGGGGACTTTATTATATACTATGTATAGAAGATACAATAGAAAGACAAAATAATACCAAATGGCACATCACGGGCCGTGCCGGGCTTAAATAATAGCTGCAATTGACGGGCCCGGGCCGGGCCGGGCTTACCAAATTAGGCCCGTGCAGACCTCTACTCTGGGATGCCGTAAAGGGAAACATTAGATCCATGGACGTTTCGGGCAAATTTGTAGGCACTGTTGCAACAGGCATGGCTGGCATTACCTCCGGTAACTCTCTGGCATCTGCTGAAGTAGATTCCTCGGGTTGTGCATGCTGTTATTCGCGCTAGAAGAGAACCAACATGCTATTAGATCGGCATCTCTAAAGTTTTGTCCATTGAGTGTATTTGTTTGAGCTGATTTCAGCCCATTTTGCGAACCCCGATTAAACTTTTCCTGCCGGTTAGTGGGTTATAGTGTCGTGTGAAATTTATTTGAAGGCTTTGGTGGAAGAGACCGGAAATTCCGAAAGTAATAGAATAACGCTGCTCACAAGAATTCTCAAATAATGGTGAAATCTAATCATACGTTCAGATAATTTCATTACTTGATAAAAATAATTAAAATTTTAATATTTCTACTTGTTTTACTTTGTCTTTTGAGCAACGTTGAAAAGTGGAGCAACTCGTTTTACACCATATCCTTCCATTGTCTAAAAAGTCAAAGAAGAAAGGCGGAACAAGCGATTGCTTGTGGCATTTAAAGGATATTCTTCATAAATTCTGCAATAACTCAATAAAGTTTTAAGTTGCTAGGCGGAGTTTAACTGTCAATCAGCTTAAAATCTCAGATAGTTCGTTTCCGCGCTGCAGGATTTAAGCAGATAAACTGATGCTGTGTAAAAGTGTAGGGTGAAACACTAATAAAACTGAAAGTAATAAAACACGAACTGGGGAGATTCAAGGAAGATAAAATGCGAAAACGGAAGTGATTATATTAATTACCAGACTTTGTGACACACTGATCAGCATAAAACTAGTTTTAAGGAAACCACAAGTGCTATAAGCCGCTTAACTGCATTCGCCCTTGTAAAGCTGTTGGCACACCCATCATTATTGAGCTGTCAGAAGTATGTTTGTGAAGTCGCGTGTGAATTTGTGGTTATGAGTATCATTATTGCCCAAGTCAGCTTTACCAAGAGAATTTTTTTCTTTTTCGTGAAATTTATTCCTGGAACCGGATATTCGGTTTTCCCTCAAATGGAAACGATTCAAGGTCTAAAATGTAATCATTAAAATTTCCATTCTGAAAAGCATTTCCTTGAGGCAAGGGGGTGCAGGTGTGTTCTGTACGTAAATGCATCTTAAAGTTGCACAACGTGTATTGCAATGATGAGACTAAACATACCGCGTTATTTTGTTATTCACATCACTCCTTTCAGAATCAGAGGAAGTTTTGCATAAAAAAGAGCAATAAAATGCTAAATATTTGCCATGTTAAAGAGTATGCGCATGAAGGTTGAGTCTTGGTACCTGTACATCTTTTTATCTAATTTCTTCATTCACGGATACAGTGCATGTAACGTACCAGGAGATGTGACGTACCTGCCCGAAGGACGCGCACGACATAAAGACAGATAGTAGTCAGAATAAAACGTCCGCGTAGCTCAATTGGTAGAGCAACTTATTCCGGAATGAGGGGACCCGGGTTCGAATCCTGGCGCGGATAAAAATGACGGAGAAATTTTCTTCGTTATAATGGCGCCCGAACTATCCGGATGACCCGACCGTTCAAAATCTCGCATTGGTGTGATGTTATTTCCACTCCGCGAGATAGGAAAAATAAGAGAATCCCTTCTCCAGCACTTCAAAAAAAAAAAAAAAAAAAATAACGGGGAGATGATGTAACGTACCAGGAGATGTGACGTACCTGCCCGAAGGACGCACACGACATAAAGGCAGATAGGAATCAGAATAAAACGTCCGCGTAGCTCAATTGGTAGAGTGACTTATTCCGGAATGAGGGGATCCGGGTTCGAATCCTGGCGTGGACAGAAATGACGGAGAAATTTACTTCGTTATATGCACTATTACCATCCGCTAAATCCCAGCAAATCCTTTAAGAATTTGCAGTTATGTTCAGAGTATGTGGGCTTAAAATACTCAGTTATAAAGAAAACATACACTCAATGGACAGCACATTAGAGATATCTATACATAATAGCGCGTTGGTTCTTCTCTAACGCGAATAACAGCCTCTATACACCGGGATCCACCAGATGCCGGAGGGTTTCCGAACGTAATATCCCAGCCATGCCTGTTGCAGCACTGTCCACAACTCTGGTCGAGACGTCTCTCTAAGATCCATGTATCTGATCTTTCACTCCGTGGCATCCCAGAAATCAGATCAGATCACATCATATGTGGAGGATTTTAGGACGGGAGTGTCTGACACCAGGTCTTAAACAACCTTTAGAAATAGGAAGCTATGAGATTTGGGCTAGAGTGCCCGATAGGAAAGTTACATGGAAGCGAGATAGGAAGTGTGAGGAAGACGCCATTATTTATTACCGGAGGACCAGTACCAGGGATCCGACGGCTCAACGTCCCCATCCGACCCACGGCTGACTGGGATTGAAACTGAGATTTCTCTGTGGCTATCACGAATGTTGACCACTACGCCATCTGCGGCCCCGGCATCCCAGAGAGCTTCCACAGGGTTTATTTAAATCCGGGGACCTTGAGGGCCACTGGATAGTTTCAAACTAAGATGAGTTTTCCTTGAGCCATTCCTGGGTGGTTGCGGCCAGGTGCAGTAGCGCATTGTCCTTCTGGAACATGCCGCAGGATGCCCGAAGGCCATGTAAGCGTTTAGGTGATCAAGTGACATGCTAGTATCGCGCAGCGGTTAAATACCTCTTCAGACACATTAAGGGATGTAATGTCTCCCATGAGAAGGCTCTCCAAACCATCATAGAGTCACCATCGCCTTGAACAGACTCAATCTGGCACAAAGGGGTCATGGCCTCACGTTGTCGGCGCCACACACTCACCCTTCTGTCCGCTCGGTACAGTTGAAAACAAGATTCGTCTGAGCACACGACGCGGCGCCATTCTACAGAGGTTCAGTTTTGATGTTCCCAACACAAGGCGAGGTGTAATTTCCGACGAGAAGCAGTCAACACTGGCACACGAGTAGGGCGTCGGCTCCAGTAGCCCATGGCATGCATTGTCCGCCATACCGTTCACTCGCTGACGCCGCACGGGCCTCTCATATTTAACCTGGATTTGATTTGTGCCCACGTTTCTAAGCGGTCGGTCTGTACGAGCCTGGATTGTCGACGTCGTCCCAGGCCATCAATGGCGTGTTGTCGTCCACCGTTTGCTCTCTGTATGCTGGTACGTCCGTCGATGATATACTATCGGTACACCCTTGATACGGTTGCCCTTGGAAACCCTAGAGTTCTTATCACTTGGGCGAGATAAAATGATCCATCTGTCTTGCGCCCTGAATGTGTCCATGATCAAAGTCTCAGATTACCACGTATGTTCGTCGATTGCGATACACTGTTGGAAAGATCAGATCAGATCATATGTAAGGGATTTTAGGAAGGGAGTGTCTGACACCAGGTCTTAAACAACCCTTAGAAGTAGGAAGCTAAGAGATTTGGGCTAGAGTTCCCGACAGGAAAGTCACACGTAAGTGAGGTAGAAAGGGGGAGAAAGACGCTCTTGTTTATAACCGTGGGGCCAGTACTCGACGGCTTAACGTGCCTATCCAATGCACTGCATATATTTAGTAATTCGAACTTTCGTACCTGCCTAGGTGGAACCTGGGACCACTTCGTGGTATTCACGAACGTTGACCACTAGGCCATCCTTGGCCCACACTGTTGGAAAAGGTCAGATCAGATCAGATCATATGCAGAGGGTTTTAGGAAGGGAGTGTCTGACCCCAGGTCTTAAACAACCCTTAGAAATAGTAAGCTAGGAGATTTGGGATAGAGTGCCCGATAGGAAAGTGACACGGAAGCGAAGTAGAAAGGCGGAGGAAGACGCCCTTATTTATTACCGAGGGGACAGTACCCGGGGTCCAACGGTTTAGCGTTCCCATCCGACACACGGAAGATATTTAGTGGATCGAGCGTTCGTACCTGCTGGGATCCAACCTGTGGCCCTTTCCGTGGCAGTCACGGACGTTGCCCACTAGGCCACCCGCGGCGCACTGTTGGAAAGCCCTGCTGTCCACCTATTTATGGCCTGCGTTCGGTTTGGGTCTGCACCACTCTGCGCTGAGTATGCCCATGTCAGTTTCCCATCACCCCTATCCCAAATGTTTTTGTCCACCGAGTGTGTAGTTACAGTTTATCTTTGCTATTTGCGTGTTCCATGTTCGCGGATTCGCTCACTGGGCACAAGATCAAATGTGACCCATTTTTTACCATTCGCTGATATTGTAGGCAAAAAAAAATCGAGACGCCTACTGCGCATGTTTGCAGATGGATCCAGCAAGGAGAATCTGTCTCTTTGTTCTCGCGGTTTTCGTTGTGTTTTCACGTGTGTTTTGCAGCTGTTCATCAGCTTTTTGCAGTTTTACGCTGTTTTCGATTATCTTTTTGAAATTAACGGCATCGAAGCGTACTGCAAGTGTGTTGACGGGTTTGTCTTAGCGTAAGAAGGCTGTGATAAAGTGCATGTGTTAGATAAACATCGTTCTAGGGTGTCTGTAACATGCCTCGGCAGCGAATTTGGTGTGAACGATTTAATAACCTATTCGATCCGCCATAAGCACGCATGGGTTAGTTTTCAGGAGGGGACACACATAAGTTAGTTTTCAGGAGGGGACACACATAAGTTAGTTTTCAGGAGGGAACAAACATAAGTTAGTTTTCAGGAGGGGACAAACATAAGTTAGTTTTCAGGAGGGGACAAACATAAGTTAGTTTTCAGGAGGGGACAATCTGAAATTAGTTTTCAGGAGGGGGCGAACAGAAATTAGTTTTGAGGAAAGGACAAACAGAAACTTGTTTTCAGGAGAGGAAAACAAAAATTAGTTTTCAAAAAGGGGCAAACATAAATTAGTTTTCAAAAAGGGGCAAACATAAATTAGTTTTCAGGAGGGGTCAAACAGAAATTGATCAGTTGGATTGGAACAACGACTTAAGGTGTGTTGGGCGGTTCTTTTGTTTTTTATATCAATAAATGTATTTTTATTTTTATAACATAAATGTTATTTTTATGTGCCTGTAGATATGCGTAAGTATGTGCTGTTTAAAATCTTTAAAACTGAATTTCTCAGAACCATGATGTTGTGGATATGTCGTTGTTCTACCTAGCTCTTCAATTCTAACTACGAATAACATGCAAAACCACCACACGAGAACTTCCTCTGTCTCTTCTTGTTGTCTAACCAGTTTTACCACATACAGGGTGATTCAGCTAAGCGTGTACAAACTTCTGGGAGGATTAGGTTGCACAAAGACAAATCGGAATCACATAGCAATGCACTGTAGGAAACGCCATCTTCATGCGGTAGATGGCGTTGTTCGGCCGTGAGACTGCTCATACGTTCTTTCAGGATACCGTCATTTGTAAACCACCTGCAGAGGTAGTAGGATGGCTGAGTTCACAAACGTGGAAATGTACGGAGCAGCGGACTGCAATGGACGAGCCGCCGTGCGACTGTACCAAGAACCGTACTTGATGAAACGAGTGCCAAACAACCAAGTGTTTGCAAGGCTGCATCAGAAGTTATGCGACACTGGTTCTTTTCAGGGCCTGCCAGGTGTCGGGAACGATGAGTATGCACTCCTGCCATCGAAGAGAATGTGTTAAGTCATGCAGCAGACACTCCAAGTGCCAGCACACGAGCAATTGCATATCGGCTCGGTCTAAATCAATCAACCGTATGGAGGGCTCTGCACGAAGACCAATTGCATCCATATCATGTGCAGCGCGTTCAGACAATAAGCCCTGAGGATTACCCTCACCGCATTTAATTTGTGCAATGGTACCTGCAGAAGATTGCGGCAAAACTCCAATTTCCTGCTTCTGTTCTATTCACAGACGAAGCGTGCTTTACACGGGAAGGTTGCTTTAATGCACATAACGCGCATGTATGGGCGGTGGAGAACCCCCATGCTGTACGACCACGTGCAGCACAAAACCGTTTTGCTGTTAATGTTTGGGCCGGCATTGTCGGGGACCACTTAATGGGACCATACCTCATGCCTCCTCGTCTGGACGGAAGGAGTTACTGGATACTTCTGGAGGACGTCTTGCCAAAGCTATTGAACGAACAAGAGGTCGCTGCGCCGTGCAATGTGGTCCCAGCACGATGGGGCCCCCGCCCATTTCATCAATGATGTTCGTCATCACTTAAACATGACATTTGGACATCAGTGGATCGGGCGTGGTGGCCCCGTTCATTGGCCTGTAAGATCGCTGGACTTAACATACCTTGATTACTTCTTCTTATATCAAAGGACTGGTGTACGACACTCCCGTTGAAAGTGATGAGGACCTTGTAGCACGCATCTCTGTAGCTGCTTCAGAAGTCCGCGACACGCCAGGAATTTTCCAAAATGTACGTGATTTCATCCGCCGACGATGTCAAGCGTGTGTTACAGCTCATGGTCGCAACTTTGAACACCTTCTGTAACCTCAATGCATTTCTCAAATGTCTTGTGAGTAATAAAAAAGCATTTTGTTCTCTTACGCGATGCTCTTTCATTTCTTGTCCTCTCTGTACACTAGCACATGAAGATGGCGTTTCCAACCCTGCATTGCTATGTGATTCCGATTTGCCTTTGTGTAACCTACCCCTCCCAGAAGTTTGTACACGCTTAGGTGAATCACCCTGTATACGACGCATACATTTAACTGAAAAGCAGAAGATCCAAAAAATTCATTAAAGAGGTGGATAAAGTAAATTCGACAACCTGTTTAGACAACAGTGAAATTTCTTCGCTGTTTTTCTGAGTCTGGACTTCCGGCTGCTACTTGTGACCCGTGCCCCACGAAACTCCAGTGATCACGTGATCGGTCATCAAGAAAATAAATACCTTCAAGAAAAAGTTCTGGAAACAATTTTAGATCTTTGTCATACAGTGAATGCGGTTGCTGCGGAGAATGATGATACATTTTTCTTTCCTTCGCCTTTCACGCTGTACGTATCTACGTTGTTGTCTAACATTCAATGTAAAAATTTAATATTGTTATTTTCTACTGTACATTCACAACGTTTTTCCTGCTTTTAGTGCATTCACACGCATTCAGAAGTTCAGTAAAAAAATAAGCAATCAGAAAAAATATCATCGCAAAAATCTTTGTGGTATTTTCCTAACCGGAAATTGTATAGCCAGATTTCTACGGGAGGGCAAGTGCCCCCTGTTGCACCTCCGTATGAGCGCCCATGGCCATAAGGAAGATGATATATATATATATACTTAAGAGCAAAACTGAAGACTAAGGAAAAACTTTAGAATTTAAAACGAAGGTTGCATTTTTTTGCTTAGGTATCTTCTTTATAGAATATATATATATATATATATATGAGTGAATCGGCACCAAAGATTGTAAAAATAACATCTGTGATTCATGATGAAGCAAAGATTAAAACGTTTATGTTTGTGAATTAACTACTGCAAAGAAAACAGTGTATAAAATACATTCATAAAATACGTAGCATAATAAATCGGCTGTTTTTTACAAGGAGAGTACACGAAATAATGAGCTTATGGTAATCGGTAGTAAAAATGCATGATGAACAGGGTGACGCAAGAACATAACTTCCTTTTCTTCATGGGATCAATTGTTTGGTATTCGCGAATTTCCGTATTCACCGAGTTTTCTGGGAACCTTACATCCGCGAATAGCGAGGATTGAGCGTATTACAGAATGGGGATAAATGCAGGCTGAAAAACATGATTTTTAGGAGGAAATACTTATACCAAATGAAAATCAAATTACATTTTTAGTACTGAAAATGTTCAACCAACTCCTTCGAATAACTAGTTGTTCACTTGAGGAAGGTTTTAAAATTACCAAGCACATTTCCAGAAAACTCAAGAAACCAAAGAAAGAATATACACCTACAATTGAGTAAAAGTAGCCACGTTACATTCTCAACAAGATTTGAATCTGCTAATTTATGTTTATTTCGGTCATATTGTACAGGTGCCTGTACGCTATGAATTTTTGATTTCAAGATGGCGATGATAAGCTACATTGTTTTCAAAACGAGATTTTTGGGAATTGCAACTGAACTCTTCTGAATGCTGAAAACATAGTATTTATGATACTGAGCAGTTATTAACTTTTCTCTGAACGTGGAATTATTGGATTGGGAAGAAAGTAATATGTCCAATGACAAGGTACCCGAAGTCGAAGATCCAGCTGCGGTGCACGTTGGCCCCTGAGATTGCGCATCACACCAGCATGACATCAGCAGGTGGGTGGCTTAAGGCTCTACGAGACCTGCCATCTTGTATTGCTGCCTTCTCTTGTTAACCAACGGGCAAGCGTATTTCACAAATTGCTCGGGCAATTTTGCACATTTTGGAACACCGTTTGTGGCTAACGCAAAATATATGATAAATAAAGAGTTCCCTGGTTTCAGAATTTTTATTGACCTTTCCCTTCATTTTTTATGTGCAGCGAAAGTCGTACCAAGGCGTCTTCCATAGTTTATTAATTAATAAAAAATACTTAAAGAGTCCAAAATGAAAATCTGAAACCAGGGAACTCTTTGTTTATCATATATCTTGCGTTAGCCACAAACGGTGTTCCAAAATGTGTGAAATTGCCCGAGCAATTTCTGAAATACGCTTGCCCGTTGGTTAACAAGAGAAGGCACAATACAAGCTGGCGGGTCTCGTATAGACTTAAGTCAGTGGCAATTAGGCATCAGAAGGTGAAGAGTGTAAGTGCCAGCCAACATGGAAGTGGACATGGATCACATCCGCCATTGCCTGCTGTATGAGTTTCATCACGGTAGCACCCCCGCAAGTGCTGCAACGAGCTTTACCAGTGTGTACCCCAATGAATTATTGGGTTCACAGAAAAGTCTATCATAGATATCACATCGTCAGTGCTATCTTTGGTTCGAACGGTGTGGAGAGCGACATTTTAGCCTGTCACACCGTCCCATAGCCGAAAGACACGCAATAGTGGATATGGACATGCTGAGGACCTTAATGAAGATCTACCCTCGCGTTACCACGCGGGAGTTGGGCAAACAGCTGGGGACTACCCACACGAGCATTACAACGCACCTGCGTCAACTTACGAAGGTGCACAAGAGGAGAGTTTGGGTACCCCATCAACTCATAGTTGAACAGAAAGCAAATCGCATGAGTGAATACATTTCCCTGCTTTCATATGAACAAATTGAACCGTTTTTGGAGCGCATTGTGACAGGTGATGAGAAATGGGTCCTGTGTGACAATTTCAGTGGTCGTAAACAGTGGTTGGACCCAATGCAGAAGCCCAGCCAGACTCCCAAAGCCGGCTGACACCAACGTAAGGTTCTGCTGCCAAACACCACTATCGCCGCCGATGTGTGCTGCCGTCAGCTCTACGATCTGCACGCATCGTTCACATTGAAACGATAAACGCTGCTGAACCGTAAGGGCTTCCTTCTGCAGCAGAATGGAGCGACACCTCACACTGCACGGGTCATCTGTCACAAGATCAGGGACGTGGGCTGGGAGCTACTGTCGCATCCACCCTATTCCCCAAATATTTCCCCAAGCGACCACCACTTTTTCTGGTCGTTGCAGCACTTCTTTGACGGATAGCGGTTCACCAAAGGGACGATGTGGAAAGCGCACTTACTCACTTTTTTTATTCTACAGGGACGTTATCCGAAAGCTGCCCAGGTGATGGGGGCAGGTCGTGGGAAACGATGACTATTACATTTTGGACTAATCTTTGCTTGTATCCACGGTAATTCGAACTTTTTTGTTGCCTTGAATTTGTAGATATTACTTTCTTTCCAACCCAATCCAAAATTAAGAACTTCAACGGCTTTACTATCTTTTCACCCTGTCATTCATGCCCCCCCAATCATTCGGCGTCTATTGTTTCTTTTACGGTTTTTAGAGAGAACGTTTTGTTCTTCTTTTCAATTACTTTTTTGTGGTTTCGTTATACGTGAAGTTGATCCCATGACTTCCTACAAGCGTGCAACTGGCTCAACTCGTCATCCCTAAGTGGATTACTTTTTCATGCTTCGGAGGTAAAATCCCATGGTTACTCGACCGTACTGTTTCAAATCGCGAACCATGTCATGCGTGTGCGAGCGCTTGTGAGCCTTTGTGAAACTTCAATTATTGGATATGCTTCTGTTGATTCCGAACAAAATTGAATTACTATAAATAAATAAATAAATAAATCACCATGTAGGATCTCTATCTACTTTGACATCAGTGTTCAATCTTCTGCATGCGCACGGACAGTTATCGAAAGTGCTTGTTTTTCATTAATTTAAAAATCGATTAGGAACGGCAGAGAAAGGGTAACACAGATCAGTACGCACTTCTTTTACACATATGCAGTATGCGTGTTTGCACATTTTTAAGAACTTTCAGAAGATAATTATTAATACTTTTATTTGAAGAAAATCTGACTACTTTCGTCAGTAGTGGCAGAAAATTTGCCGTCATAGAAATGTACTTTCTGAAAAAATTTTGATTTCTTCAGATTGGACTTTTATAGCTACATAAATCACATTTCTTCGGTGTCAGGGTCGTTTCTTACGTTCGTATATGTCTTAATAATACTACTAATAATAGTAAATACTGTTTTTGGAAAACTAAACAGCCGGAATACTATTGCCGCCGTCATAGTTTAGTAAATATTTGCTTTTATTTTATTTGTTTTTTTTTTAATTGGAGGTTTAACGACCACCGTGAGCAACTCAGTGTGCTATAAGCAGTCACCAGTCCCTAATTTAGGGCCACTGGTTCCAGGGAAGGGAAAGAACCAGTGCCGTAAGGCAAACACAACATCCATGCCTCACCGGGATCCGAACCCGGAGTTATCTCGGACCAGAGTTGGGCAAAATCTTAATTGAATTAAACGGTAATGCATTACAGCGTAATGGTAATGGGAACAAGAACTTAGCGTTACCATTACATGGTAATGGTGAACTGATCATTAGAATTAAATCGTAATTGTAACGACATGTAGCAGTTACCCATTATAATCGT
Source organism: Macrothele yani (assembly GCA_039090855.1). Classification (NCBI taxonomy): domain Eukaryota; kingdom Metazoa; phylum Arthropoda; class Arachnida; order Araneae; family Macrothelidae; genus Macrothele; species Macrothele yani. The sequence goes on along the minus strand of CM077010.1, from coordinate 163,799,199 downwards.
AATGGTTAATGGTTAACTATATGTTGGTAATTAACCAATAACTTATGGGTAACAATACAACGTGAATAAACCAGCAACCAGTACACCCTTACACGTTGTGTAGGTTGTTTGACAATTGTTCCACCCCTCGGACCTCAAATGCGTGTATGTACATAGGTATTAGAGATTGCACGTGTATGACATGAGTAGTTGCCCCGTCTTCGCCGCAAGTAAAGTGATTTGAACGAAATAATACCTATGAAGTAAATACGAATAGGGTGTTTATTTCTGTTAGGGAATAGTACAAAAATGAAAGAAATATAGATGCCATTGCCTGTGATCTTAGTCTTCAACAAAGAACAATTCACTGAAGAACACACACACACACACGCACAAAAACAAAACAGTCAGGAAATAACAAATTCTGCATTAAACGCCAATGGAAACCACTCTGAGACACTACATCACTTGAAATGGAAGGAATGAAAGGTCTTATTGTTACAAAATATGGCAACCACAAAGTGAACTACGAGTATAACCGAAATAATGAGCAACTAGATCATCACAAACTAAAGAAATGACAAATCCTCATTGTAAAGTAGAAGTAGAACATCTAGGTGGCTTGTCGCAAAACAAGATAAGATTTTCCTATTCCCTAATCCCTAGTTTGTTGTGGTCTTTTTCTTCATTCGTAAGGTTTGCTTTTAAAACAACCCTGTTTTCAAACATTTCATCCGAAAGTAGATTTAGTTTTGCAGTAATTGGTAATAGTAGTGTATGAGAACAACCGTTCGACGGACGCTGAGGAGGGCAGAGGTGTATTATACTGCACAAAAATATGTATATTCGGTGCACTGTCGAATATTACAGAAATTTGCGAACTGTTGACATTTTTGCCGTACTTCCCAAGTGTTGTTGTCCATTACTTGTCCGATACGAACACTGGACTAGCGAGCGACTGACTCCTTCTTTATATATACTTTACAACAAGACCTGAACTTTCTGGAATATCCTTTATTTACATAAAACTCTCCAACTTCCCACTACGCGATCATTCTGGAACATTCTACAAATGTCTAACTCAACATTCTACAAACGTCTAACCCAACATTTTACAAACGTCTAACCCAACATTCTACACGACACTTCGGTCTCTGTCTCCTATGTTACATGGCCGACTTTTCTAGACATAGCTTTTGCCACATATATATTTCTATAAACTATTAGTATGTAATTATTATTTGCAAATTGTGTAATTTCATTACCAAATGATTCCATTGCGTTTGAATGGCATTATTAAATAATTAAATTATATCCTCTTCATTGTAATGCATTACAGATTAATTCCATTACCTTGTGCAAACCATACTTGGGATTACCTTGTAATGCATTATAACCTGTTACTGCATTACCTTGTAATGCATTATACGTTAATTGTAATCTGTACTTCCATTACTTTGTAATGCATTCCTGCCTAAATCTGTCTCGGACGAATGATCAGCAGCCATCGCTTAAACCGCTGCGCCACAAGGGTAGCGTGGCTTACTTTTATGACTCACATATCTTCTTTCATTTGTTTTACGACAATAACATTCATTAATCTACCTACCTAAGTACGCTTAATGTCAAGAATTCGTAAACCTTATTGATTGTTGTTATGATTTAATTCCACTTACAACGTACCGGACTGTGGCTCGGTGTGGTCGTGAGCGAGGCGAATGTGTTGTTATTGTTTGTTGTTATGATTTAATTCCACTTAGTATGTACCGGACTGTGGCTCGGTGTGGTCGTGAGTGAGGCGAATGTGTTGTTATTGTTTGTTGTCATCATTTAATTCCACTTAGTATGTACCACATTGTGGCTCGGTGTGGTCGTGAGTGAGGCGAATGTGTTGTTATTGTTTGTTGTTATGATTTAATTCCACTTAGTATGTACCGAAGTGTGGCTCGGTGTGGTCGTAAGTGAGGCAAATGCGTTGTTATTGTTTGTTGTTATGATTGAATTCCACTTAGTACGTACCGGACTAAGTTGTGAGTGAGGCGATTGTGTTGTTATTGTTTGTAGTTATGATTTAATTCTACTTAGTATGTACCGGACATGTGGCTCGGTGTGCTTGTGAGTGAGGCGAATGTGTTGTTCTTGTTGTTATGATTTAATTCCACTTAGTATATACTGGACTGTGGCTCATGTGGTCGTGAACGAGGCGAATGTGTTGTTATTGTTTGCTGTTATGATTTAATTCCACTTAGTATGTACCGGACATGTGGCTCGGTGTGCTTGTGAGCGAGGCGAATGTGTTGTTCTTGTTGTTATGATTTAATTCCACTTAGTATTACCAGACTGTGGCTCAGTGTGGTCGTGAGCGAGGCGAATGTGTTGTTATTATTTGTTGTTATGATTTAATTCCACTTAGTATGTACCGGACTGTGGCTCGGTGTGGTCGTGAGGGACGCGAATAATGTGTTATACGTAATAAATGTATACTCCCGAATCAGTCGTTTTGTTTCACACTCACAAAGATCTCGGCTTGCGAAAGATACATAGCACAAATTATCTACAAACAGTACCATGATACTCTCTAGATTTGTATTATTATTATCATTCAGAGTTTAACCACCACCGTAACCAACTCTAAGGGCTATGGACAGTCGCCTGTCCATAATTTAGGGCAACGACATCAGCCAAACGTCAAACAAACACTTTTAACGTACAAGAAAGCCCATCTACTTCTCAAAGCGGTAAAACTGGGCAAGAATGAAAATGCACATTGCTCCCATTGTCCTTCATAGTGAAAGGAATCAGTCTACCTCGAATTCCTCACCCGGGACTCGAACTCGTACCCATCTCGGACGAATGGTCAGAATTTAACACCTCAGACGCAGCCGTGGAGAGGGCGGTAAGTTTCCTACTTTTGTTTTTGATTTTCCATTTTGTAAGGTGTTATCCGCTTTTGATGTTCCTTGATTCGGCCCAGCACTGATGATTCACAATATATACTTTTTTACTGTCTAAGTTAAATTTAATATTTTTAATTGCATCATGAAGTAAAACTAATTTTTTTAATACACTCTCAGAATATATTTAGTATGGAAATAGAACAAACTTTTCCGAGGTAGATGCTTACCGAAACCCAACTCACTTCCCGAAGCCACTTTCTCTATCGTCTGTATTGTTGAGGGGATCAAATTAAAGACACATTATCTCTGGAATGCTGCATGTAACAGTAAGTACAATGTCGCCACCTACTAGAAAAAATTGTAGATGTACATTAAAGATCCAGTTTTTCTAATTGAACTCTCCAGGTGCCTTAGGTTATGGCTTGTCCGCAAACTACTGAATATCAACAATCTGCCTTGTAGTGTGGTTATCTTTTTGAGGTGAAACATTGCGGCTATTTGGCTCTTATATCGTTAAGATGAGGGCAACCTCGTAGAATCCTGTCCTCACACACTGTAAAGCATAAGTGGTGTGAATTCACGGAAAATTTCTGAAAATAACGTGCAACAAAGTTGGCGGTTAGTATCCATGTCTTTTAACGGAATTTCCGTTTTTCAAAGTGCTTTTTTTTTTTTTTTCAACTTCCGTATTTTGACAGATTTTCCGTAGTTGGTAATACTATTTATTTCAGGAAAGTCAGTTTCAAGTATAACGAAGTATATTTCTCCGTCATTTCTGTCCACGCCAGGATTCGAACCCGGATCCCCTCATTCCGGAATAAGTCACTCTACCAATTGAGCTACGCGGACGTTTGTTCTGATTGCTATGTGCCTTTATGTCGTGTGCGTCCTGCTGGCAGGTACGTCACATCTCCTCCCCCCCCCGAAAGAGGGCCGGGGGCATGGCCCACGGGTCAGCCGTGACAATGAATCGTTGCAGGCAGCCATCCACTGTAGAACGTGCACTTGAGAACTCCCAGTCAATCTGGTGTGTGGAATGCAACGTCACGCACATTTATTTTTCGAAGCGCTGGAGAAGGGATTCTCTGATTTTTTCCTATCTCTCGGTGTGGAAAGAACATCACACCATTCCGAGATTTTGAACGGTCGGGTCATCCGGATAGTTCGGGCGCCATTATAACGAAGTATGATTTCTCCGTCATTTCTGTCCACGCCAGGATTCGAACCCGGATCCCCTCATTCCGGAATAAGTCGCTCTACCAATTGAGCTACGCGGACGTTTGTTCTGATTGCTATGTGCCTTTATGTCGTGTGCGTCCTGCTGGCAGGTACGTCACACAAGTTTTTCCGTATTTAGACAGAAATTTCGCAAAATCCAACATGCAGAATATTTCAAACCTTACGAGAGAATCCTTTTGCGCTGGTGGTGGGGATCGAACCCTGGCCATTTGTGTTGAAGACGCGCGTCTTAACCACTGAGCCAGAAAGTCATAAGAATCCGGCTCACATTCAAGGTAAAACTAATTGCGCAATGATGATTTGATTTTTTTTATTAATGTGAGTGATTTAGTCATTTTATTTTCTATTAGTGCTTAATGTTTTTTTTAATACGCTTGTAATACTTTTATTTATTTTTATTTTTTTGTAGGAGGTCATATTACAACTTACATATTTTTTTCATCGTGATTTTTCGAAGCAACATTATGATTTGGAGTTTGAGATCTTTTTTTTTTCTTTTTTTTTCAACTGACAGTAACTTTAAATTATTTTTAAGAGAAGGCGCAATGGACTGTTTTATTTCACAAAACTCCTAAATATGAAATTTACTCTTGATAGCTCTATAGGTTTTGTCTTAATGACTCCACAGACTTCTACATAGACATCGTACAATCACCTACATAATAATTTAAATATCCGGTTTCTTATGACAATACAAAATATTATAATAGCTGGTGCACAAAATTGGGAAGAGGAAAAGAAATATCATGGGCCACAGTAACCAAAATTATACTATCCACAATATCCGATCTCGCTGCAAAACTTTAAAATCAAATACTTCGGCAGACTATTGAAATTCAACTGTTAATCAAACCCCCAAGTATTCCCATGAATCTCTCCTATTTTTTGTCATATGGATACGGTAAAAGTGAGAACGGAGTTTTCCCGTTAATACGAGAAAGAAATTGCGGAAAGGTTTCTAAAAGTTCAGAATTTTCCTTTAACACATCTTGAAAATGGTAATTTACCGTTAGCATACGGAAAGAAATGCGGAAAGGTTTCTGAGAATTCAGAATTCTTCTGGCGTACGAAAAATCTATGAAATTCGGTTTTTTCCGTAATTTCAATTTCAGTTCCTACTGTAATTTCATTTTGTATTTACATGCTTCGTGAATCACGGAAAGTCGCCTGCGAATTTCAGAAATTGTTTTACAGTGTAGTAAGCAGAAAAGCAATCAATTTTATTATTATTTTTTTCTATTTCCATGTTGTCCAAATTTTGGGCGAACGCTTCTGTGTGTTCTTAGCTTCAGTATATGTGCCTAAGTCGACTTCAAAAAGTAAAGGTTTCTGATTCTATGAACTCGTATTATTATTTTGGCGTAATACACCCAAATCAGCCTCAGAAGTTTTTATCACAGTGCAGTGAGGAGCAGGTTACCTGATTAACACGGCCCAGTAGGTCACAGGTTCTGTACCCACAAGAGGCCAGTGTATCTATCTCCTCTGTTATCGTTGACATTGCCCTCAATGTTAACAGCTTGCCTTCCAGCTGCAACAACTTTCTGTCTTGCTTCAAGATGCACAATTACCTAACACTGAATTTGTTTCCAAATAAGTAAGAGTGGAAAAAACGATTGGTTTGACATCACAGTTTGTGCTTTGAAAGTCCTTGAATTTTCTTTGAAAGTTATTACCTTCAAAACACTTTCTGGGATTACTACTTTCAAAAACTTTTCTAAAGTTACTACCTTCAAAACACTTTCAAAAACTTTTCTAAAGCTATTACTTTCAAAAACTTTTCTAAAGTTACTACCTTCAAAAACTTTTCTAAAGTTACTACCTTCAAAACTCTTTCAAAAACTTTTCTAAAGTTACTACCTTCAAAACCCTTTCAAAAACTTTTCTAAAGTTACTACCTTCAAAACACTTTTCTTGGGTTACTACTTTCAGAAGCTTTTCTAAAGTTACTGCCTTAGAAACTTTTCTGGGGTTACTGCCTCAGAAACTTTTCTGGGGTTACTGCTTTCAAAAACTTTTCTAAAGTTACTATTATTTAAAACACTTTTCTAGGGTTACTTTTTTCAAAAACTTTTCTAAAGTTACTATTTTCCAAACACTTTTCCGGGGTTACTACTTTCAAAAACTTTTCTAAAGTTACTACCTTAAAACCTTTTCTGGGGTTACTACTTTCATTTCTTTCAAAACTTTTCTAAAGTTACTACCTTCAAAACACTTTTCTGGGGTTACAACTTTCAAAAACTTTTCAAAAGTTGCTACCTTAAAAACACTTTTCTAGGGTTACTTTCAAAAACTTTTCTAAAGTTACTATCTTAAAAGCTTTTTTGGGGTTACTACTTTCAAAAACTTTTCTAAAGTTACTACGTTCAAAACACTTTTCTGTGGGGTTTCTACTTTCAAAACCTTTTCTAAAGTTACTGCCTTCAAATCACTTTTACTACCTTCAAAAACTACCGTAAAAACTTTTCTATATCAAAATTAGCTATTAGCTCAAAGAGTAATAATCTAATTTTGATCAGTCTCGCACTCTAAACTTGTAAAAAAGTTCAGTTTTGATGCTGTACACTGAGTGTTTTGCCTTTCACGATCATTCTTTCATAAGAAAAAAAATTGTATATTGTGAAAAGTTTACAATCGACGTGAAAACGTTAAAAAGGTATGATAAAGCCTGTTGATTTACTGGAATAGATAACATTATGTATATTGACAAAGACGCCATCTTGATAGACAGTGCAAAAGCTGTTATGTCAAAGTTGACATGCCAAACAAACAAACAAACAAAGCTTCTTGGGAATCTTGATTAATCTTCTTTAATTGCAAAATCATATCACTGAAGATAACAGCTTTAGTTCCAAATGACTTTATTGAGACGTACACTTATCTTTACATGAAAGTCCGATTTACGATTTAACAGAACTGCTAGTGCGATTTCAACTTCATGCATTTTTATTCAATTCATCTGCTTCTTCTCCGTGTGTCATTGATGTTGTTATAGGATAGCCAGGATACTTAAATATCGGTAACATTACGCAGATTGCCCCGTCAATGATCTCAGCAAGGGAACGAATCACTAGGTTAGCATGTCACCCCTACTACTAAGAAATTCCGCACCCTCTCCAAACACGCAGAAAGGTTGCAGTTCGCTATTTATTATGCATGCACGTTTATTCACACAGTAAGCTACAATTAACATGCTTATTTACACAGATGGCCTTAAGATATGCGCCATCAGTTTTCGTGACCCAGGAATAGAAAGAAAAGAAGCTTACTTACATAAGTTCCTGATAAATCCATACTGGTAAAGAACACAATTTATGATACTACAATTGCACTGCACAACGATCACCCTTTTACCGAATTCTGTGTCTCGGGAAGTAGTCAACAGTCGGTTCTCTGCACTTGGGCGGATGTACACGCAGACATGGTTGGTTGGAAGGCAAATAAGAGAGGTCTCCAGCCAAAAGATCGCACTTTCCGGAGCGCGCCTTGAAAACTCCGCGCTCTCTGTTCGGTGACCACCGCATGTAATTTTTCCAACAGTTCGAAGAAAATGTCCACACACGTCAATGGGTGCAAACGTTCTTTTCTTGTACAGTTTTTCAGAGTTCAATGCCCATTAAGACTCCCCATTAGTTCTCTCTTTGGTGCCGTGTATCTCTCTCTCTCTCTTTCTCTTCCTCCCTTTTTCTCTCTCTTTCTCTCTATATAATTCTCTCTCTCTCTCTCTTTCTCTTCCTCCCTTTTTCTCTCTCTTTCTCTCTACATAATTCTCTCTCTCTCTCTCTCTCTCTCTCTCTCTCTCTCTCTCTCTCTCTCTCTCTCTCTCCGAGGTGTAACAGATAGACCATTTGACACTTCCGTGCATTCTCCCTTTATTTTCAATAACTCACTAGCCTAGATAAGTAAATCACTAATTACCTACTGGTGATCTACATAACTATGCGACGAGGGTAAATCACTAGCATAGTTAAGTAAATCACTGCTTACCTGCGAGCGATTTACAGAATTTGCTTCGACTGGCAAAAAATCAGAGAATTTTCGGATACTTAACATTCCGATACTTGGGACTTGGTCGTCCTAGGTGGTGTAACGGATAGAATGCTCGAACGAAAGTCGGGAAATGCTGGTTCGATTCTTGCCCCAGGGCGATGTAGTTTTCAAGTTTTCTGATGCGATTAATATTACGCGAAGAGCAGCAAATACAGGCAATTCAGAGATGTCTGATAACTCTGTTAATAATTCTGACAAATGTCCACGTGCTATGAGAGGAATATTTCTTCTACCGAATTTCTCTCTGTAGTGTTTTTAGGTCGAAAACTGGTATATAGTAGAATATTTTTCTAATTCTAAAACGGAAGACTGCATTTTAGTGCGCTTTCTGGATCAACATAAAATATTTTCTGGGGAATAATCTGTTTTGGACAGCTTACAGCAGAAATAGCAAAATAATAGTTGATGCCCCGATGGCGCAGGCTTCTGATGATTCGTCCGAGATGGGTCCGGGTTCGAATACCAGTGAGGCATGGATGTTGGTGTTTGTCTTACGACACTGACCTCTTTCCTGGAACCAGTGGACGTAAATCAGGGACGGGCAACTGCTTATAGCCTCGAGTTGCTCATGATGGTGGTTAACCCCTTCTCTCCTACCCTCCACTAAAGAATAGTTATTCAATTATTGCTATTTTTCCCACAATCCAAAGCCAGTTTGTTAGTGATGTATTTGGTGTCCCAGGGAAATACGCATTTCCGACTTATTGAGTTTCACATAGTGGTTGATGCCTTTGTGAAGAATCCTCTCTTTGCCAAAGACTTTTCGGGTGTCACGAATTGCAGTTGTCACAAAAACCTCTCTCTCTCTCTCTCTTTCTATCTCTTCTTTCTATCTTTCCTTTCTCTGTTTTTTATTTCGTTTTCTCAGCAGAATTGTCTTTTGTTGTTGTGGGAAGGAGCACTTGATAGGCACCACTTCAGCTACAATACCGTTGTGCTGCCATGACAGAAGACCGGCATGGTTGTCCTTAAAAACTGCTGTCGGTTCCGTGATTTCATCGCAATCTCTTTCATTGGAGTGAAAAATAAAAATCGTAATTTATTGATGTTCATCTGTGAACGCTACCAGGATAACGTTTGTAAATCTACCAATGCTAACACGCAAAGCTGAAAGGGGTTTGAAGTCAAAATTTTGTGACCGGAACAGAATGTGGCTTGATCTGAACACGACCCAGAACAGACTGCTGTGAGCAGGGGCGGATCGAAACCACTGAACCAGGCAGAGAATTTGAGTCTCACCAAACTAAAATTCACTATAAAATTAACACGCGTATCCTAATTAAATTCCCTCATAAAAAAGATTCTATCAGATTCTTGATGGAAGAGAACTGTTGAAATATGCATTTTTAAAACGAATTGAGTCGTAAACAAATTCTAATAACAAATTGACGGTGAAAAAATTTCAAAAAATACGTTCGTGATTAAATGTAACATCAAACCATGTCCCGAACGGGATATATTATACCAAATACTTATTTTCCCTTGAAATATTTAGTTTTGACAAAAAAAAAAAAAAAAAAAAAAAGAAGGAAAAGAAAGAAAAAGAAAAAGTAACTAATATCTTGAAGACTCATTTCCAACTAAATCCCCATGAAGGTAATTCTGCAAGTTGAAACGTGCATTTGCCATGCAGCAAATTTCCTACGCGATCAATTTTTATAATTTTTTTTATCACAGTCGCCTACTGAGCACTGTATCTCCTCTTGAATTTTCTGAGCCTACACATTATTTTGACAGATGAACCACCATTTTGACTCCTGAAGCACCATTTTGACCCATGAACCACTATTTTGACACATGTACCACCATTTTGACTCATGAAGCACCATTTGACCCATGAACCACTATTTCGACTCATGAAGCACCATTTTGACCCATGAACCATTATTTTGACATATGAAGCACCATTGTGACTCATGAAGCACCATTTTGACTCATGATGCACTATTTTGGCTCATGAACCTCTATGTTGGCTCATGAACCACTATTTTGACTCATGAAGCACCAATTTGACCCATGAACCACCATTTTGACTCATGAAGCACCATTTTGACCCATGAACCACCATTTTGACCCATGAGCCGTTATAGCTAAGTACATATGAATCGTTGTTTCTATGAATACAAATGTGAGTGGGACATGATTTCGGAATATCTTTACGGGTGAATCGCTTTGTGCTCTGTCAGCGGATAAAGCAGTGGGAATGATAGGCCATCAAAATGGGTACTAGATCTCCTTCAAGATTACAAAAAGAGGGCATGCCAATGACCCTGAGCACCAAGTCCAACAACTTACGTAGTTAGCTTTCGCTTAATTAATTCATAACAGCGTGCTTGTTCCGGCAACACTTTTTTTAAATAAGTACAGAGAATTTTGCTGTCATTTCAGAGCAAACACCCAACATATAAATCGAACGAAACTTTTTTTTTAAAGAAATAACTTTTCAGACAGATCCATAAACACCAGAATAATTATAAGTTCGTTTCAAAAATATCCAGACAAAGAGAGTACGAGAAAATGGGCCTTTTCTCGAGTGGTCCCAGTGGGTCAATCTGCCCCTCGCTGTTGAACATTTTACACTAAACAACAATATCACGTAACTTACAGTAATACAACCCGATGAACCCGTTCCACATTAACCATATAACTCCAAAGATTCAATAGTTTAAAATGTAATATTTAATGCAATTTGCATTAGGTCAACTTCTTTTCTACTTACAGAGCAATTGAAATAACATAGACATAGTCACTAAAGTTGTTAAATGCATGTTGCTTTTGTAAGTTAAGTCAAGGGAAATGCTGAAAGAAGTCGCTTGGAGAGCGCTGATTGTTAAAAGAACAGACCACACCATTGGATAACTGAAATACTAGACCGGATACAAAGGGACAGAAAAAAACAAAACAAAGGCACACCACGTGGGAGATGGATTTATGAAATTCGAAAGCATGCCGGTGTGACATGGTAGAAAATTACTCACGACAGAGAGTTGTGGAAGAAACTTTAGGAGACCTTCACCAGGCAGCGGATTGATAATGGTGATGATAATTATGATGCTGATCATCATATATCTTTATAAACATAATAATACGTTTACGCCGCCTAGCGGAAAAACTGTGAATATTTCTTCTGGAATTTTGTGGTCAGGGCACCCTTTGTTTTTAGCGCAAATCATGATTCAAAGCACTGTCCCATCTTTTTGATAGCTAATAATATTTATTCGTAATCAATATTACCGTAAAACATTATTAATCATAATTTCAGATTGTTTTTCATTGTCGTCCAAATAGCAGTGACCAATTTCAAATCGAAATTCTAAAAGTGTACGCTTGCCGAAGACAAAAATATTTACCACTCTGTGCTGTTACTACGGAAACCATGAAGTTGCTGGGAGAGTTGAGAACGCTTATAAGACCTTGAACTTACGCAGGTGATGCCGCCTTCATGGAAATGTTCTTGAAACGTTCGCATCACGAGAAGCAACTCAACTTCTTGTATTTGGGCTTTGTTATTCCAAATTTTGGTGGCGAGGTGATAAGGCACTCATCCGATGCGTGCAGTGTTTAGTTGAGTTGAGCAAATTGTTTTACCAACGGTGTTTAAAGGATTATGCAGAATGTGCTTGTCAAACTTATCTTCAGTAGATTCTTATAAAAGAGAAAATTCGTGTCTTCAGCAAGAGTTATGGAAGCAGGAGAAGCGAAAATGCAAAGAAAAAAAAACGAAAAAGTAATATAAATTTAAGGCTGAGATTTTTATGATATTCACTTTTAAAAAAATCATATTTTTCCAGATTAGAGGACTCAGCCGGTCGTACTCACAAAAAAATCGTTTACTGCAGTAACTATCAGAGTATACAGATTGTATCTTAAACTGATATCGTCCTACAATTCAGCTGTATCAAAATATATGCTAAACGGTGGATTTTAAACGTCTTTTGAAAAAAAGAAAAAAACAAGGAGATCGTACTTATGTTAACACTTTGACACTTTGTCCGTTCGTCCGTCTGTGGACACTACATCAGAACTACCGTTGATTGACAGCTGGGCTTCCCAGGAATCACCACGAACCACGTGATTTTGTCCAAAAAAAAAAAAAAAAAAGATCGTTCTTATGTCAACCTTTTGTCCGTTCGTCCGTCTATGGACACCATATCTCTACAACTACCAATGTGAGAATGATGAACCTGGAAATGTGAGAATGATGATCCTTACATTTCGGTTTTTTCGGATGCACAACTCTGACAGTAGAGGGTGTAAATGCAGTTGATATCGAATTCAAAATGCATTTTATTCCATATAATAATTGCTTCTAAATATCCGATTAAAAAAATTATTTCTTCCCTTCGATGCAATTTATAACGAAGACTATTTTAAATACAGTTTCTTTTTCAAATAATGTATAGATTTCGATTTCCCGCTAGAGGGCGTAAAGGTAAATTTTATTTTACCCGATATCTCTGCTTCTAAAAGTTCGATTTAGAAAATTCTTCCTACATCGGATACTACTCCTAAAAAGAAATGGTTTGCATATAATTTCTAATTGTTGGTGTAGAAAGGTTTTGTCCACCAGGGGGCGTAAATGTTTATTTCTGCTTTTGATGAATTTGCAGCAAAATCTGAGCTTCTGAGAACTCGATTGAAGAAATTCTTTCGTGAACAGATAGCGCTCACCTCAGAAAACCTTTTGAGAATACGTCCTGCTTAAAATAGTGCATAGTTTTCCTCCAGGGAGCGTAAATGTATATCTTATTTTTGTCGATATCTCTGCTTCTAAGCGTCCGCTTCGAAATATTTTTCATATAATTTCAAATTTTTCTTACCGCCCAAGTCTCCCACTAAAGGGCTTAAGTTCACGTTTCCGTTTACAGCAATATCTGCAGGACTAAAACCCGATGTAAAAAACATTTTCGGTCGTAGATACCAGTAACTATGAAAACCCTTCGTGTATACGGTATTTTCTTTACAAAATAATGCACGATTACACCGCTAGGGCACCAGCGTTTAATCTGCTTTTTTGTTTGTTTGTTTGTTTTTCAATATCTCTGCTTCTACTTGTGTGCTTTAAAAATTCTTTCACACCGGATGCAATTTACCTTGGGGAACACTTTAGGTTAGTGTTTGAGGTGTTTTATAGTTCACAGTTCTGTCGCTAGGGAGTGTTTGTGTAATTATGTTGGCAGCCCTAAAAATCCTATTGAGAAATTTCTTTTTTTTTTTTTTGCCGATGCCATTCACTACAATAGAGATGTGGAGCATTATCCTCATTAAAAAATGCACATATTTTTCGCAAGGGGCATAAGAGTCAAAATCTTTTTCACGTTATCTCTGCTTCCGGGATATGTATTTTAAAAATTATTTTTCCTTACCATAGCGTTTGCTATGAAGAATACTTTTCTCATATTTTCAATTTTTTCATTATACAAAATTCTTCCCCTAGGGGACGTAGAGTTATACCATATTTCCTCCCATATTTCTTTTTTTAACTGTTCGATTTGAGAATCTATTTGTCTCTGATAGTCCTTCTGCTTGAGAAACTTTTTGTGCACCATTTTCTAGTTTTGGTAGCATACTTTTTAGCCTCTGGTGGGAATAATTTTCTATTTCTGGGTATTTTATGGATTCTAGGAATTCGGACGATTTTGTTTTCTAATGAGTTCCATCGACAGTGAATAACTTTAAAAAAAATTATTCGCGTCGGACGGATTCAAGAGAGGTGCTTATTACAACCGAAAAATGGGTGCCATCTTTCTTGTTTTTATATTCCCACTATCTGTTAGTTTCCTCACTCCCTGCCCCAGGTGCTTGTCCTTGAGTCATTTGAAATGTCCGGTTCTCAAATGATGTTATAATTCAGGTGACGCCATTTGGAGTTGGCAGATTTTATAAGCCTTTATTTCCACTTCCTATTTTAAATGGGATTCAGACGTTTCATTGCCGCCGTAAATGAGGAAAAATGCCACGATAAATGCCTGTGAAAGGAATTGCACAGCGTTATTCGTGGAACATATCGCTTTGTTCTCTCCAGACGTTTGCAGAAACTGTTTCCTATTTTTTCTTATTTATTGCGATTTTGTTTTTCATTTCTTTTGAAATTGTGCAGAAGACCTGTACTGCGTATTGTCGTGATGACTACTGCTTCCGTCTGCGTGAGCGATCGTTTTGATAAAACATGAAGCAATTATTCTGCACAATGCAAGGTGGCATCTGTATCGCTTATATAAAATAACATTTATGTAATAATTGGTGTATTTTTTTATTGGAGGTTTAACGACCGCCGTGAGGAACTCAATGGGCTATAAGCAGTCGCCCGTCCCTAATTTAGGGTCACTGGTTCCAAGGAAGGGAGAGAGCCAGTGCCGTAAGACAAACACAACTTCCATGCCTCGCCGGGATTCGAACCCGGACCCCTTTCGGACGAATGATCAGAGGACATCGCTTAGACCACTGCGCCACCGGGGCGGCTAATGAATTTTGCCACATCCTCGCTACGCTCATCAACTTCCCATAGGAAAAAAAATAAAACTCTGAAAAAGAACTTTAAATAATGCTCAGTCGCTCTGGTGTCGCAGTTGACTAAGCGTTCTAAACCATTCGTCCGAGATGGGTCGGGTTCGAATCCCAGTGAGGTACGGATGTTGTGTTTGTCTTATGGCTCTGGATCTCCCCCTTCCCTGGAATCAGTGCTCCAAAACTAGGGACGGACGACTGCCTATAGCCCATCGAATTGCTCACGGTGATCGTTAAACTTCCAAGCAAATACTGCTCAGCAAAACTGAAGTCAACAGTTCATTTTGACATCTTACACATCTCTTCTCAACATTTCTTTAAATACTGCCTTAATAAAGCACAGTGGCCACACCAGCCGCTCAGAAGTGAGTGCTATTACGGGAGCACACATTTTGAAGTGTTGGGCAGAAATCTTGGCAAAAAATTCCGTTCATGCGCATTTTACCCGACGCTGATAATGTTATCCCTAGTAAAAAAAGTTTTCAAATGAATTCTGTACGTAGTATTTATTCAACGTTTGTTGTATGGGAACCATGGATACGAATCTCTATGGCAAGTTACACTGGCGGAAAGTGAAAAAGAACACCAAGAAGGAGACGTCTGATACCAACGAAATTTATACAGCATAATAACGGAATACAGAGGATAACGTGATCAAAACATTATGGCAAAATACAGCTGTATTTGCTGGTAAACTGAAAAATAACATTTCCATGTAACATGGTTAGTACGAGGTTGAACCGCCATGAACTGTGTCACACTGTGCAATTCTGGTATGGAGTCTGTCGCACAGATGTTGGATGTAAGTTTGGGGTATTGAGTTCCAAGCATCTTCAACCTGCACGCGTAAATTGGGGATGGTCGTGGCTGGCCGTGGAGACCGGATAAGTCGTTGTCCCATAAAATCCCACACGTGCTCCATGGGGGACAAATCCGGTGAACGTGCAGGCCATGGAAGTTGTCTCACACCCTGAAGTGCATGTTGCGTTGCACGTGCCGTGTGTGGGCGTGCGTTATCTTGCTGGAAAACACCACGATGGACCGACCTGACAAATGGCACAACAACGGGCTGAATGATGTTGTTGATGTAGGAGGTGCTGTTTAACATACCCGGTACAAACACTAGTTGTGTACGGGAGCGATAGCTGATCGCTCCCCACACCAGAAGACCAAGTGTAGGCCCTGTCTGTCGCTGGCGGATGCAAGAATGGTGGAGACGCTTCCCTGTGCGTCTGCGAACACGCATACGGCCATAGGAGGCTCCCAAGCAGAATCTGCTTTCATCGCTGAACACGACAGATCGCCATTGCGTTCTCCAGTGAAGACGTTGGCGACACCACTGCAGCCGTTCCTGATGGCGGGGTGGAGTCAGAGGTACACATGCCAGAGGCACACGTGCACGTAGTCTTGCATCCAGTAGATGGTTGTGGATTGCTCGCACAGTCACCTCAGGTGCAACGGCAGCTCGGATTTGCGTCGCAGTGGATGTTCTGCTTGACAACGCCGCTCTTCTTATGCGTCGATCGGTCCGCTCATCAGTCCGTCTGTCACTCCCGGTTCCACGTCTTCTCGTGTGGGAATGTTCCTCGGACCATCTACGCCACCATTGTACCACCACCGATACTTCCCGTCCAATTCGCTCCGCAATACGACGATACGACCACCCGGCCTCGCGGAGTCCGACTAGACGACCTCGCTCAAAATCCGATAACTGCTGAAATCGTACACGTCTTCCACGTCCAGGCATAGCAGCTTCTTCAGGGTCTTCGCACGTGTCCGTACGCCGACGACTGATTATATTCACTTCGCCGTACTCCTTAAATACCACCGACGATAATTTGCATATTATGCCGTGCTGTGGCGTAAGCGCTCACCGGTTGGTCCCGAAATTAACATCACAACTACGTAAACTCGACCCCATTAACATATGTAAATTTCTTGATCATCCGCCAATTCCTTCTTGGTGTTCTTTTTTTACTTTCCGGCAGTGTAGTTCACCGTGCGAGGTGATATTCTGTAGGTCGCTCTTCAACCTATTCTGCACAGATAACACGATCTATTATGTGAAATTCGAACCATCTTTCTGCCGGTTGTTAGGCTCGAACCCACATCCTTCTGCTCCGAAGCCGAATGCTTTCCCATTTAAGCTACGCCGGCAGGGGCTTACCATTGCTACTTGCCATGTTGACATGTGCGTTACCCCTGAGGTAGGTACGTCACAATGAAAGAAAATTTTCGCTAATAAGAGCGGTTCGCAGGAATACTTGAGGTTTGATTAACTATTAAAGTTCAATCGTTTCTTGATGGACCTGATATTCAGGTTCTGTAGCGAGACCGGATATTTTGAACAGATATCGTTTGACGCTAAGGTTATTGTGGAAACGGATATCCCCCCCCTTCCTCATCCAGTTGGTGCATCTGCTACATTATATAATGTTACCATAAAAATCCGGGTACTTCAACATTATTATAATGTTACCATAGAAACCGGGTATTTTGTCATATTGGAGATTGTATGCTGTCCATGTGTCAGTCTGCGGAATTCTTAAGATAAAAACTAATATACTTATCAAGAGAAAATTTTATATTTAAGTGTTTTGTGAAATGATACTATGAAGCAGTGGATTTTACCTTTTTTTGGCTCGTCTTTTCTAAAAAAGATAGTGGTTATGTTTTCTTTTGGTGCTTCCGTCCGTCCGTCTGCGGACATCATATCTCTGGAACTATCAGTCTGATTCGAAAAACCATTTTTGCATTTGGAAGCTAGAAATGTGTGAATGATGATTCTTGCATTCCGTTTTTTTTTTTTTTTCGCCCGATGTCCAACTTCGTCGCTAGAGAGCGTAAATGCAGATGATACCGAATTGAAAATATATTTCCCTGCATATATTTGCTTTCAAATATCCGACTGAAAAAATTCTTCTTTTTTTCCAGTCATTTATAACGAAGATTACTTTAGGCACAGTTCCCTTCTCATGTAATGCATAGATTTTCCGCAAGAGGCCGTAAAGGTAAATTGCGTTTTTCCCGATATCTCTGCGTCTAAATGCCCGGTTTGAAAATTTCTTCCTGCATCGGATACAGCTCCTGATGAGAAATGTTCTGCATATAATTTCTAATTTTTGGTGAAAAACGGTGCCGCCATTAAGGGACGTAAGTGTCTATTTCTGCTTCTGATGTATTTGCCGCAAAATCTAAGCTTCTGAAAACTCGATTGAAAAAATTCTTTCGTGGACCGATACCCTCACCTCGGAAAACCATTTTGAGAATACCTCCTGCTTAAAATAACGCATAGTTTTTCCGCCAGGGAGCTTAGACGAATGTCTTATTTTAGTCGATATCTCTGCTTCTAAAAGTCCGATTTGAAAAAATCTTTCTTTGTTGGAGAGAGTTTCTAGTGAAAAATGTTTATCATACAGTTTCATATTTTGCAAGTGATTCATAGATCTTTCGTTAGGGGGCGTAAAAGTAAATTGCGTTTTCTCGTATATCTCTGCTTCTAAAACTCCGATTTGAAAAATTCTTTCTTTGTTGGAGAGTGTTCCCAGTGCCAAAATGTTTCTCATACAGTTTCAAAATTTTCAAGTAATTCATAGATTTTTCCACCAGGGGGTGTAAATTGCGTTTTCCTCGATATCTCTTCTTCTAAAAGTCCGATTTGAAAAATTCTTCCTGCATCGAATACAGCCCCTGAAGGGAAATGTTGCTCCCCACCAAGAGTTCTTTATTTGTGCTTCTAATGTATTTGCAGTAAAATCAGAGCTTCCAAAAACTCGATTGAAAAAATTCTTTCGTGGACCGATATCGCTCGCAAAAAATAGTTTCAGGATACTGTGTTCGTAAAATAATGCATTGTTTTTTCGCCAGGGAGTGTAGACATACAGTATATCTTATTTTTGCCGATATCTCTCCTTGTAAGTGTCCGATATGAAAAATTCTTTCTTTGTTAGCGAGCGTTTTTGCTGTGAAATCTTTCTCTTATATTTTCAAATTTTTCTCAACGCACAACTCTGCCACCAGAGGGCGTAACTTCAAATTTCCCTTTACAACAATTTCTGCAAGACTAAACACCCGATTGAAAATCTTCTTTTTCGGTCAAATACTAGTAAATATGCAAATTCTGTGTGCGTATTTTCTTCAAGAAATAACGCACAATTTCGCCGCTAGGGGCGCCAAATTTAAGTCTCTTTTTTTAATATTGTATTTCTCTTTTTAAATGTATGATTTGAAAAAATTCTTTCGACGCTGGATGCCATTAACCCCGTGGAACACTTAAATGTCAGTATTTGAGGAGTTTTGTGGTTCACAGTTCTGTCGCTAGGTGGTGTTTCTGTACTTCTGTTTGCAGCTGTATCTCCGCTTCTAAAATCTCTACAGAGAAATGTCTTTTTCACAGATGTGAAGCGAATGGAAAAATTTCATTTCCCTGCATTCGAGATGTGAAGAATTATTCTCTTAAACAACTGCACAGGTCTCCTGCTAGGGGGCGTAAAAGTCAGTACCTTTTTCTCAGAATCTCCACTTCGGGATGATGTAGCTGAAAAGTTTTTTTTTTTTCCCCTTAGCATAGATCTTTCCATGAAGAATATTTTTCGCCATTTATTAAAATTTCCCATTATGCACAATTCTTCCGCTAGGAGACGTAAAGTTATATTATGTTTCCGTCTATGCATGTATATTTCTTCTTTTAACTGTTTGATTTGAAAATCTCTTTGTCTCCGATACCTTTCTTCTATGAGAAACTTTTTGCGCACCATTTGTTCATTTTCGTAATATTCTTTTTAGTGACTGGTAGAAGTAGATGTATCTATTTCTGGATGTTTTATCGATTGTAGAAATCGGGTTGTGTCTTTTTCCTAACCGGTTGCATTAAGTTGTATAACTTTGTTAAATTTAATTCTCATCAGAAAGGATTCGAAAGACCTACTCATTACATCAGAAAATTCGGTGTCATCTTTCTTGTTTTAAACATAATTGAAAGACATTGTCAGTTTAAGAAAATCTCGAGTTTCAAAACTTTCTGTTGCGTTGAAAAATCACGAAGGAAATAAAATGAAATTCGTCGTAAGTCCTCCTACAGAAAAAAAAATTATTGCAGATTTGTATAAACCTATTCAGAAGAAAAATAGAGCTCCTGCAGAAAATAAAATTACTAATTGGCCGGCATTCTTAGCTAAAAACATTTGATCATCACGCGACTTGAGTCCTCTTCGTTGGTAGCTACCCGTTGATCAAAGCCAATGGTTGCGCGTGAGAGTTTTACTCGAACAACCTTTTTCCGCTGTTTTAAGCAGTCTATTCAATAATAAAACTTTAGAACTGCTTCTTTGCAAGAAATACAATTACAAATCAAATTAGGCGAAAAACGCACTCGTATCATCACGTTATCTGTAAAAATACAAAGCACAAACGCCAGTGGTCGCTTCAGCACACGGGAGCAAAGGGCAGAGTGTTTGAACGACACAGAAGCGCCAATTCCTATGGAAACTGATAACGAAGATTCTAAACGTCAGCAAGAGGGAGGGTGGTCCCCCAGGCTTACCTCCAAATAAATGTTGCTCCGTATATGCGAAGCATAAAAGAAGTACTCATAGGACGACCCATAAAGTAACAGTGGAAACAGACATTGCAGCTTGTGGAAACTCCTCCCATAGAACGTGGCGCCCCCATCGACCTGCAACAGAAGCAAAATGTGAAGTGACCCCGTCCCGTTGGTAATGGTTGCTATGGCAACCCGGTGCTCGGGGATGGGCGAGGACCAGCTTCTCTCGCTTCTCTGTCTCCCCTCCCCCCACCACCACCTTTTTCCCCAGCTCCGGTCACAATCTAAGCCAAGTGAGGCATCGGAAAAATGGCAATGACGTAATATACAGGGTGATTGTAAATTCCTTCAACAGAACAAGAGGGGTGATAGTACACATCAAAACGAACAATATTTGCAATGGAACCTAGGGGAGCATTCCACTCCTAGTGCCAGAAAAGAGTAAAGCTGCATATCCACATTGAGCCTTCAACAGTGAAAACAAAGAGAGATGTCTAATTTATGAGTTGCACAAGTCCAATCGCATTAGAGAAAGACTCAAAGGAGCTGCTCGAACTGGCGTCTAAGGGCGTCGTTGTATACCCCACACCGGCGAATGAAGGACTGTCGCACTCCCTCGTACTCTCCCGGTGGGGTGTTGGTCTTGTCCGCAGCAACAGCGATTCGCGCGACGAGATCTTCCAGGGAGTCCACAGGTGTCTCGTACACCAATGTTTTCATGTGCCCCCAGAAGAATAAGTCCAGTGGATTTAGGTCCAGGGAGCGTGGAGACCAAGCCACAGGTCCACCACGTCCAATCCACCGCCGGGGATATGTCGCATTTAGGAAGTATCGGAACTAGATGACAAAGTGTGCTGGGGCCCCATCATGCATAAACCACATGTCCCTCCGTGTGGTGAACGGAACATCCTGCAACAGACCGGGAAGCACTTGCTCCAGGAACACTCAGTACGCTGCGCCGGTCAGACGTATAAGTCAATTCTCATGTGATGTTCGCACGGTAATATCGCTGAATGGGTTCAGCTGCGTTTTTAAATGCTTGCACCTCATCCTCTACGCACGTGTTGAGCGCACCTGATTTGCATCTTGTGCTTCTCATGAACTGGCTGGAACTCCGTGTGCCTGCTGGGCGTTCTTCGAACGTGCTCCTTTCTGGCACTAGGAGTGGAATGCGGCCCTAAGTTCCATTGCAAATATTGTTCGTCTTGATGTGTGCTATCACCCCTCTTGTTTTGTTGAAGGAGTTTACCATCATCCTGTAGATATCGAACCCAAAGCGTAAAGATCGAAACAGATGACAATGAAATACAAATTAGAATTGAAAGTAAAGACGAGTGTCAGCTTGTGTTAGGAAGAAAACACTGACAAAATATATACGTGAGTGAAATGTACAACACAGACACGTAGAAACCTAAGTTATGGAATTTGCAAAGGAAAAGTTAACGATCAGTAAGGAATTAGCAAGAATAACACCATTTATTAGAATGCTATACGTAACCGAAAGATGCAAACCAAAAAAACAAAAAATCCGGAAAATTATAGGTGTATGTCGTGTACGTCATCTTCAACTCTGCTGGGAAGTCAAAGTTCAAATGGACAAAATTACGTTGTTCGTGGTGATTTCTGGGAAGCCCAGCTGTTATTCAACGGT
Source organism: Macrothele yani (assembly GCA_039090855.1). NCBI lineage: Eukaryota > Metazoa > Arthropoda > Arachnida > Araneae > Macrothelidae > Macrothele > Macrothele yani. The sequence goes on along the minus strand of CM077010.1, from coordinate 163,777,334 downwards.
AGTTCTGTTGTATGTCGATGGTGCGCTGCAGTCTACTTCATGACGTCATGAGTTTCAGCTTACTACAGATCAGATCAGATCATATGTAGAGGATTTTAGGAAGGGAGTGTCTGACCCCAGGTCTTAAACAACCCTTAGAAATAGGAAGCTAGGAGATTTGGGCTAGAGTGCCCGATAGGAAAGTGACACGGAAGCGAGGTAGAAAGGGAGGGGAGGAAGACGCCAATTCCTTATTAACGGGGGGGGCAGTACGCGGGGTCCGACGGCTGTACGTGCCCATTCGACGTACGGCGGATGTTTAGTGGTTCAAGCGTTCGGACCTGCCTGGGATTTGACCACTAGGCCATCCGCCGCCCTCAGTTTGTGTCCTCTCTATATATCCTTACTTTATGGAGCGACCAACAACGGGTTAAGCGTGAGTGACTGCAAGTGTCTTGCTGGTTCAGTCAGTAACGCTCCTTACTCCCGTTCAAAGCATTGAGCCCCACCCCGGGCAAGTGAAAAGAATTCTTCACTTCGTATAAGTCAGGAAAAAGCCCCGGAATACGACTGACGTATGAAAAGAAAAAAGAGCTGCAACGGAAATTTCTTCTGTGTAGGGACTGAAAAAGGCAAAATAAAAGTTTTTGGAAACTTGCAAATTTTTTGTATAAAAACAAAAATAATACCCGAAACTAACATTTCTGTTAAAAAAAAATAAAAAATGGAATTAGAGACAACGAGAAATTTACCAAAATCCTGAATTTTTGCTTTATTATAAACGGAAACTTTTCCAAGCCGAAATCTCGTTAAAAGTCGGAGATCTGTCGGCAAATTTGTTGCACGTTAACTTCAAGAATTTTCCGCGATTTCACCCCACATATTATTTACAGTGTGACATCTCTTATTAGGTGCATGCATTTGTTGTTTTTAATTTGACAAGTGTTAGGAAATTTGTTCGTCTAATACTTACTGCTGGGAAATGTTCTTGACTTTTAACCCAGAACATTGCGTGTGAAGCGCAAAAATGTTTTGCTTTTTACCTTCCTTCGAAAAGCGTAGCGAAAAACACAATTGACAGTTTAAGCGTTTCGGTTGCTGATGTGGTGAAACTACAAACGCAGAACAAATAAATAAACCGGATAATCTGATGCTTAACAGGTGGTTTCCTGTTTCGGTGAGGAAAGGATCGACAGATGATTTTTTGTGCTAACATTGCGATAACAGCGAGCGGAAACCAGTTCCACGGCGTATAATTTGAGGTCACTGGCTGTGACCTAAAATTCTCTTTGATTGCTACCATCCCAAGTGAATACAATTATCTCTGCGTGAAGAGACAAACTTGTTCACTTGTTAGTTGACATTACTTTCACTTGCTTCGGCCGATGTCTGCGCGTTTGTGGAGGAGGTTTATAGGTAGCTTTCACTTTTGACCTATTTCAAGGCATGGAGAAATCAAAGGAGTGTTTGCTCAACATCGCCGGAGGGAAACCAAGCATAAAGTTGATGTAATGCGACGTTTTAATTCCTGCTAGCATTGTATCAGATAGGAATTTTAAAACTCTGTTGGAAATCACCTTAGTTTCACTGCAGGGGATTAATCGCTTAAACTACCTATTCTCTTGGCTCGCCTGCCGACGGACTTTCAGATATGCTCAATCGATGGTCACTGGTTCCAGGGAAGGGAGAGAGCGAGTGCCGTAAGACAAACACAACATCCATGTCCAACCACGATTCGAACCTGGACCCTTCTCGGACGAATAGTCATAAGCCAGTGCTTAGACCACTGGGCCACCGGGAAGGCCTTCCTTTCTTTAAATAATAAAAAAAAACCCTGCTGCTAAGTGGTCAAAGAGTTTGACTTTTTGTAAACCCATAAGATTCTTGCGGCGTTGGGGGCCCCAGTTCAGGTGGAGGCCCTGGGTACCGACCCCGTTGGCCCACCCCATTAGGACGGCCATGCTCCGCTTTCTCAAATACGAGAAAATTTATCCATAATTGATGTTTCAAGATCATTATTAATAATCTTTCTAAACGCAAAACAAAAATTTACGAATATTTTTGTTCATTTAATCTCGTTCGCTGCCGCTGTGCTATTTTAACTGCAAGCACACGGTGCCGGTAAGAAACCCGTTCAAATCTCCCGAGACGCCACAAGGCGTCACGCGCCACCACGGATGAGCTCTTTGCATTTGGATCAACCTACCCGTACTCGGATCTCACAGCTTTGCACGACTCCGCTACAGTGCCGTCTTAACACTTTTAGGGCCCTGGGCCGTCATATTTTTCGGGGCCCCTGATCTTATATATACAGAACAAATGCAACATATGGTATTATTACAATATGTGGTTATTTTTTATTCACATATGACCTTATTACATTATATACAACATATGGATATACGTAAGCACACCGGACAAAAAATTACGGAATGCTCATTTTATTCGTTAATATGGGGTTACATCACCACGAGCTCGAAGCACAGATTTGATTTTCTTTGGCATGCTGTCAATACGGGAGCGGATGACATTAATGTCCAGTTTGCCTCACGCCGTGGACAACTGGTCCCGCAGAGTAGTCAAATTGGGAGGGTGTTGTTGTCTCTTCTTAACGGCCCGTTCGAGCATGTCCCAAATTTTCTCTATAACATTGAGATCAGGCGAATTGGCTGGCCAGGTGCGATGTGGGACGTCGACCTCATGTTCTGCAAAACAATCCTGCACATTGGCAGCTCGGTGGACAGTGCAGTTGTCGTCTTGATAACGTGGATCTGGAATGGCGGCATCTTGGAGGAACTGGACATATGGCAACACCTCGTTATTCAACAGTTTCACGTAGTCCATCGCTTTCATGCCATTAGACACGTGAACTAAGGGAGCCACCCCAGCACTGGATATACACCCCTAAAACATGACATTTCCACCTCCCTTCTGTACAGCCCCTTGCACACACTCTGCGTTGAAAGCTTCTCCGGCCTTCCGCATGACCCTGGATCGACCATCATTGGAATACAGGCAGAACCTGGATTCGTCCGACCAGATGATGCGTCGCCACTGTTCTGTGGTCCTGTGGCGGTGTTCCCTCGCGCATTCCAACCGCTGTTTCTTGTGTATGGCAGACAGCTTGGGGCGTACCCTAGCTACACGACTGAATATTCCTACACCATGCAGTTCTCGTCGAAGCTGTATTATCGTGATGGAGCAGGAAATTCTCTCTGTGAAACATTTCAGGTCGTTTGCGGCGAATGTCCTCCCTAAGACGTCGCAGAACATCGCAGTAAAAAAGGGCGGTGACGGTCTGGCCCTGAGGGACGAATTCACGGTGTACAACCCCACCAATGAACACGATGAGCATGCTTTTGGTTGCCCTCCGGACCTGTCGCGCCTTCTTCGATCGTGGAGATGCTGGGCTCTTCCACTGCGACGACTGTTGTTTGGTCTCCGGGTCGTAACCGTAGATCCACGTCTCGTCCCCAGTGATGACCTGCGACAGGAACGTTGGTTCATTCACCACCTGCTGAAGAAGATCTTGACAGAGTTCAACACGGAGCGCCTTCTGTTCGGGGTTCAGAATCTTTGGCACAAACTTTGCAGCAATGCGGCGCATGTTCAAAACCGACGTCGCAGTATCTTGCACTGTTCCCTATGACACATTGACGATGGAAGCAATGTCTTGAATGGTTGTCCGACGATCCTCATGCAATAGTTCCCTACTTTTGTCCACATTTTCGGGGGTTTGCTCGTGGACGGTCGCCCTGACCTCTCGTCGTCTTCCAATGCCGTTTTGCCGCTCTTGAACCGTGGGGTGCCACTCAAAACACCTCGCACGACTCATTGCTTCACTGCCGTAAGCCTTTCGCAACATTTCATGCGTCTCCGTTCGGGATTTGCCGAGTTTGACGAAGAATTTGATGTTCGTTCGCTGCTCTAGTTTCCAATTCATACAGAAATCGCAGCTGTGTTCTGCTTGTGGTCACCAAATATCGTGTAGCACAGCTCCCGATGTTCACAGAACGACGCCACACGGCACAATGACTCATGAAGGTCACTGCCCTCGACCGCTGTTCGCGCCTCCGTGTACTGTTATCAGTTGGCGCGCTACATGCCTAGCCTCGGAACTTTTTGATCTCACTACGTATTTATCGTTTTTTGTGCATTTATGACGTAATGTTTCATGCAGCCTTCATTGTTTGATTTTTAATCTAGATTTTTGATAACTTTTTTATATTGCTGACTATAACATTTTATTTTCTTCTTTTTTTCAAGGGACCCAGCTCTCGAATTCAGGTGACTGGTCAGATAAGTGGCCTGGCTCCAGGAAAACATGGATTTCATGTTCATCAGTATGGCGATCTGACCAAGGGTAATTTTTTATAACTTTCGAAAAGGAATTTTTCTTTTTTCCGATTAGGGGTTTAACGACCACCTTGTGCAACTCAATGGGCTATAAACAGTCGCCTGTCCCTAATTTAGGCACACTGGTTCCGGGCAAGAAAAAGAGCCAAGGCCACAAGACAAATAACAACATTCATTCTGCACCGGGATTCGAACCCGGGCCCAAATCTAAATCAGAAGCAGCACTTAGACGACTGCACTACCTAGGCAGCTCTTTTGTGTTCGAGAGTTTCTTTATTAATCCTGTCTTCGCAAAATACCACAAAAAAGCTATAGACCGAAATGTTTGGAATTTCGATGCACATCTTAGCAATCTCTTGAAATAAATACAATTACATGATAGATATATCTTTCAATGCTTGTCAGCAATCTCTTGGAATTGTAAAAATTCGAAACTACTTAGGGTGAGTCGAAAGTTTTACAATATTTGCATAAACGTATGTGCTGCAGCGAGTATGGCACGTGTTTAAACTAGTTCAAGTCGTACACTGCTGCAGTCAGTCGAAAGGGATACAAAGTGGCAGTCGTTGCTGTGAACAGCATTACCTGTCGTTCTGTCTGTGATTGGGACGCCTAAATGATGAACAGCACAACCGGCTAATTAGGGAACTTTTGCTTTACGACTTCGAAGAACTCGGCCATAACGCTGCTCAACACAAAACATTTGTCATGAGAAAGGGAAAAGTTTCGTGAATCACAGCGCCGCAACCAGATGGTTCAAGAAATTTTGCTCAGGTGACAGAAACCTCGACGATCAGCCAAGGTCACGTGGGCCGCGAACTGTGGAATCGGAGGGCGTGCGTCAGGCCATTGAGGCAAATCCGACAACCAGCACTCGAAAATTATCAGGCGAGCTGGGCATATCACAGACCACCGTGGTTCGTTAGCTTCAGGGCCTCGGCAAGGTCTACAGGAGCTGCCACATTGTCCCTCACGAACTCACGCCAGCTAAAGCAAATCTCCGAGTGGAAGTGTGCACGAAACTCTTAGAAGACCCGCGCGATGTACGTTTCATCAAGAGAACTGTTACGTGCGATGAAAAGTGGGTCTATTTCCGTACTCCTAACACACAACAGCAGTGGTTGAGCCCGGGCCAGCTTCCAGAACCTGTTGCCAAATGTGGGCGCTTCGAGCAAAAGGTGATGCTCTGCGTCTGGTGGAATTTCGAGGGGATAATCCGTTACGAATTTGTTCCAGACAATCGGACCATCAACGCCATCCTCTACTCTGAACAGCTGGAGAGGGTGCATGCCGTTTTGGAGGAGAAGCACCCGGCACTGGTGAACAGAAAGCGTGCTCACCTACAGCAGGACAACGCTCGGCCTCATACCGCGAAAACGACCCGGTCAAAACTCCAGGAACTTGATGGCTTCGAACTGATGCCACACCCAGAATATAGTCCGGACCTTGTCCTGTCGGATTATTACCTGTTCTAGTCCATGGCCTACTTTCTTCGCTGGCGGCACTTCAACAACCAGAAGGATGTGGCAGCTGGGGTGAAGGAGTTCTTCGCCTCGAAGGACAAGAACTGTTACCACTGCGGAATCGAAGAACTGGTAGACATATGGTTAAAGATAGTGCTACACGATGGCCTATACTTTGAATGCTAGTCAGCTTTCGTCGTAAAGGTACGTGTGAAGACATAAAGTGATCCAAATATTGCAAAACTTTCGACTCACCCTCTGTAGAATCGAAGAACTGGCAGACAGATGGCTAAAGACGGTGCAACACGATGGCCTATACTTTGAATGCTAGTCAGCTTTCGTCGTAAAGGTACGTATGAAGACATAAAGTGATCCAAATATTGCAAAATTTTTGAGTCACCCTCTGTAAATGAAACTTTGTCAACTTGACGTTGACGGCCAGGTAGCCGAATAGCATAAGGCCATGGCTTCTGACCATTAGTATGAGAAGAGCTCAGGTTCGAGTCCTGTAGGTGGCATGGATAGTGTGCTTGTGTAATAGAACTAGATCTGCTCCTTCCCTGGAACTTGAGGCCCTAAGTTAGGGACGGACGACTGCTTACAGCCCTTTGAGTTGTTGGTGGTTGTTAAGCCCTAAAACCAAACAAAAACTTGACGCCCTATTTTAACAGACGAACGATTTTTTTCTTAGGAGCGCGATACAAATTGGTTGGCATGTGTAAGAAACTGGTTTATGTAAGTGATCTCAGTTACTGACCAATCACGCGATAGGTGATGAAAATAAAAGGGAAAACGGCTCGGCGTAGCTAATTTTGGTCATCCTCACCTGCACGTGTGTGCCACAGCATCTGAAAGCACGTGCAAGGAGTGTGAATGGCTGAGCGGCACCATCGGGAATCCCACCATCGCACAGACACCTTTACTAGAGGCTTTATAATAGGGCTACGTGCTGATGATTATTTCCTGCGACGCATCGCGGCATAAACTCGTCGGAATGCAAATACTGTCTGTGGCGACAGTGGTTGGGGTAAAGTAACGTGCATCTCCGTAGAGGAGCTGGTGCCCGCTGGCGGACGTCCGAACGTCTCGTTGCTTGATTCGACTGAAAACAGTAGTAGTCTCACAATCCACAGCGGACGGCATTTGACAAAGAGTGCAGGAAGCTACCGACATTCCCGTATCGACACGAACTGTGATTGGCTGAGGCAGGTATGCACTGTCGTCAGCCCTTGCGACGACTACCACTCACCGCAGCACATCGTCGCGCAGGTTTACAATGGTGCCGTATCAGACATTTGCAGAGGGACGAATGGAACTCTGTTGTATTCAGAGACGAGTCTCGCTTCTCTCTCAATACTGACAGTCGCCGGTTGAGAATTGGAGATGACGTGAGCAACTCGATGGGCTGTAAGCAGTGGCTCGTTCCTAATTTAGGACCATTGGTTCTAGGGAAGGGAGAGATCCAGTGCCGTAAGACAAACACACCACCCATGCTTCACCCGCACCCATCGCGGACGATTGGTTAGGAGCCACCAGCTCTGTTCACGCATCTTTATGGTATCAGCAGTTCAAGAAACGTCGTTGGCATGATGCCAAACATCGGATTACAGATTCAAAAGAGTTGAATTTTTTTGGGGGAGGGGGGTTAAAAGCCACCGTGAGCAACTCGATGGGCTATAAGCAATCCCGCCCCCAATTTAGAACCACTGGCTCGAGGGAAGGAGGAGAGCTAGACCCGTAAGATAAACACAGCATCCGTACCTCGCCGGGATTCGAACCCAGACCCATCTCGGAGAAATGATCAGAAGTCATCGCTTAGACCACTACGCCATCGGGGTGGCAAAGACCTGAATTTAGAGTAAATGTGTTTTACAGAAGTTTAAACATATCTTAAACACAAATTAGAGAAAGATTTATCGGTATGCAAAAAATTGTCAATGATTTTGCAATGTTAGAGCCTCATAACTTGCTTGGCCGAAACAACGGAAAGTAATATTTTGAAATATGCAGACAATTTGCAAAAAAAAAAAAAAAAAAATGGTAAAGATTTAAGTAAAACTTCCTCCATTCTACTTTTTCCGAATAGTTACAAAGGGCTATGTAAGAGGAGAGATTAAATTAATAAATTCAATAAAACAACTAGCAGAATTCTTGATCTTAAATATTACAGTCTTGTGACGATTACATACACTGGTGTGCAAAACTTAAGGACGAAGAGGAGAAATTAGCATAACAGCGAAACGAGCAGGCAGAACGGACCGAAAGACCACTCAGGAGATAGACTAGGGTCCGGTATGGTAGGGCATGCGCATATATGCAGCATGACGTAGAGGGGGGAGTGTCGGAAGGGTATAAAGCACACGGGCGGTGTACGCTCAGCAATTCGGTGAAAGCTATTGCACGGTGTACATCGGTTTGAACGACGTAGAGTTGCTGCCAACGTGTGATATGGCCACCAGGCAATCCAGTAGACGACATCTGGATGACTTTACCCGAGGTCGCCTCAATGGGAAGTTGGAAGAAGATCGAAGAGTGACTAGTGTGACCGAGGAGTTCGGGATCGCTCACAGCATCGTTTCACGAGCTTGGAGAGCATTTCAAACGACAGGAACAACTGTCCGAGAGTTTAGCAGTGGTCGTCCACGAGCAACCACGGCGGCAGACGACTGGTATATTGTCCTACAGGCGAGAAGAGACAGACGGCAGACAGCGGGAGAAATCGAAAGGCACATGCAACAGACAACTGGACGTCCGTTATCGCGTTTTACCATGGCCAGGAGGCTACACAAAGGTGGTCTATTTGCACGACGACCAGTACGATGTGTGCCATTAGCGCCTGCTCATCGGAGACGGCGGTTTCTGTGGTGTCAGGAACACAAGAACTGGACACATCAGCAATGGGGTCAAGTTCTCTTGACGGATGAGAGCCGATTTAGTCTGGCGAGCGATTCTGCACGTATACACATCGGGAGAGAGCAAGGAACACGCAATCACACCTCCAACATCATCGAAAGGGACCGGTTTGGAGGTGGCGGAGTTCTCGTTTGGGGCGGTATCATGCTTGGTAGTCGTACTGACCTCCACATCTTCCAAGGAGGTTCAGTCACTGGTGTCCGTTATTGTACCGTGGTTCTCCTGCCTCACGTGCGTCGTTTAGAGGTGCTGTGGGTCCTGAGTTCCTCTTCATGGACGACAACGCTACACCTCATCGTACACTGGCTGTCGCAGAGCTGTTGGAGAGTGAAATATTCAATGCATGGATTGGCCCGCAAGGTTTCTGGACCTAAATCCAATCGAACACGTGTGGGACCTTCTCGGGAGATGCTTCGCAGCACGTCACCAGCCGCCACCAACGATTCTGCAGCTGCGATTGGCGCTACAAGCGGAATGGGCCGCGATGCCTCAACAGCTCCTACACAACCTCGTCCTCAGTATGGACAGACAGACGTAAATCCTGCAACGCAGTCAGGGGTGATCATATCCCCTACTAAAGACTGGACTTTTCTTGTTCTTGGCAGCCGCCTGTCACATGGGCGTTTATGTCTTCTGTTCAGCTGTGCTCGAAGCTACCTTTTTAATAAGGTGCCTTTGTATCCTTTGGATTCCTTGTTTGAACGGTTTTGCTCATTTTTCCCATATTCTTACATCTTGGGGATCTTATGGTATGATTTCAGTCGATGTGGAGCACTTCTGCACGACGTTACATTCGAAAAACCGTCTCGTCCTTAATTTTTGCACTCCAGTGTATATTAATATAATACAACGTAGTTTGTCACAACTAATAGCTTCTTCAAGGAAGATAGACAGCGAACTACCTTCCTCGAAAAACTATCTGGTTGATGTGCGAAAGCTTGAAAACTTTGATTTCTATTATACGCCAAGAAATTCGGATCATTAGTAGTTATACTGCTTCGTTAATGATTGAATATGTTTAACAATTTGTCATATGCAGCTACCCTGACGGCTGTATAACATTTACTTTATACCTAACATTTCTTGTTACAGCAGGGACTTACTTCTGAAAAATCATTTAGCACCCTGGAAATTGTGAAAAATTATTTGCGGAATACAATGTGTCAGAAACGGTTGCAAAATTCTTTCACTAAGTGTGTTTGAAGCCTAAGAGGAGGATAAATAAAATGCAAAAAAATTTAATTTGAGACATTGCCAGTGTTGTGAGTTGCTCCGGTATGCGCAGTGGTCTAAGCGCTGGCTTCTGACGATTCGTCTGAGTTGGACCCCGGTTCGAGTCCCTGTGAGACATGGATGATGTGCTTTTCTTACGGCACAGGCCCTCCCTTTTTCCTGGACCCAGTGTCCCTAAATTAGGGACGGGCAACTGCTTAAAATTCCTTGCGTTGTTCACGGTGTGAAAAAACAACCACTGCAGAAAGTAGGAAGAAAGGTTTTTTGTTTGAATATCTATAAAAATATGAGATTCTTTTAAATGAAATAAATGGTTTTACAAGTTACAATATACGTATTGTTTGTTATATTGCCTTAAATTGTTTTGCAAATAGAGCAAAAGTAAGGGGGATACTTTTTAGAATTTTGCTTAAGGGCAGAAAATTTATAGTTACGCCACTGAGTCAACGCAGGTTCACAAGGAAACTGCTGATTTTAAAAACTCCCAGTATAATTGCGAAGTCGTACATGTAAATAAAAGTCTGTATTGTAAATTCATGTTTATAGTTTGTTGCTACTCTAAAATATTACTGATATCAGTAAAAACATTAGTTTCAATCATTGAACTGGGAAAACAAACGGATAAAGATTAATGGAGATTATTTAACTCACCATCGTTTTACTGATGACATTATCGTTTTTGCAACTACCCCTTCGGACTGCAGAGTATGATCCAGGAACTTGCTGACAAGAGCAAAGAAGTGGGATTAAAAATGAACTTTCAAATGACAAAACTAATGCATAATGCTTTTTCAAAAAATGAAGATTTATCGATAGATGGGGAAAAGCTAGAGGTAACCGATGCCTACATTTACCGTGGACAACAGATACCAAGCAAGGGTCACATTGATGAAAAAATAAATCGGCGTATAAAAGTTTAGCTGGAGAGCTTTCGGAAGAAACAATACAATTTGCAAGAGCAATATGCCTTACGTCTTAAAAGAAAAGCGTTTAATCAGTGCATCCTTCTAGTTTTTGCATATGGGGGAGAGGCATGGTCCTTAACTAAAAAAAGACGTAGAAAAGATGCAGACAACTGAAAGAAACATGGAGATATGCAAGCTTGGTGTAAACAGGAAAGATAAGATGAGGAACTCGTGGATAAGGAAAATGGCAAGAGTGATACACATCACTCTTGTCATTTGTATGTCTTTTTTAGTAAAATCCATGAAACGGCAATGGGCTGGACACGTTGACAAATGAACGGACCACCGATGGACAACCGAAATTTTAGACTGGCTTCCAAGAGACAGAAAAAGACCCTGGAGATGACCACGTGGGAGATGGATGGATGAAATTCGAAAGCATGCCGTAGTAACATGGAGGAGAAGGCTCAAGACAGACATTTGTGGGAGAACCTTGGGGATATCTTCATCCAGCATAGGATTGATAATGACTGATGATGATGTCGATATATATGCATTCTTTTTTCTTTTTTTTTTCGCAATAAAAATAACGATTGTTTTTTTTCTCTCTTCTTTAAGGGTGCACAAGTGCTGGCGGCCATTACAACCCTTTCAACAATGAGCATGGAGCTCCGACAGATTCAAACAGGTGTGAAATTAATTTTCCTTTATAATAATCGGTATATAATGAGATATTTTTCATTCTACCCATTCTTACCTGTCGAAATTTCATTAAAATAAATTTTTTCCACCGCTTCCTGAAGTTCACATAAGTTAATTACTTTAGTTTCAACACTTTGTTAGAAAAACTTTGGATAACATTTCTGAGACTTTAGAAAAAGCATTAAAGTGGGTCGCGGGTGGCCTAGTGAGAAACGTTCGTGACTGCGAAGGAAAGGACCTCGGGTTCGATCCCAGGCAGGTACGAACGCTCGATCCACTAAATGTGCGTCGGATGGGCACGTTAAGCCGTCTGACCCCAAGTACTGGCCCTCCGGTAATAAATAAGGGTGTCTTCCTCCCCCTTTCTACTTCGCTTCCGTGTCACTTTCCTATCGGGCACTTTAGCCCAAATCTCCTAGCTTCCTATTTCTAAGGGTTGTTTAAGACCTGGGGTCAGACACTCCCTTCCTAAAATTCTCTACATATGATCTGATCTGAAATAACATTAAATAACTTGCAAAGTATTTAAAATAAAACAGGATTAAATGCCCGGATTCGGAAATGTTAATTACTTCAGTTTCAACATTCTGTTCGAAAAATCTGGACGACATTTCTGAGACTCTAGAAATGACACTAAATAGCATGCAAAGTAATTTAATAAAACAGGACTAAATACTCGAAAAACCACTTTTCTTGGAAAGGATTAAGAAAAAAATTTGGAAAAAACTGAACTTGGGCCAATTTTCTCTGAGGAACACAATATTACGCCAGTTGCAATTAATTAGACATTGACTGGAATCCCATAAATTAAGTTTCCCTGAATGTGCATCACATTGTGTCTATTTTCACTGTATATCTCCCACTTACAGATTATACAGTTGACTAACTGAACAATTACAGTACTACATTAGTGTCGTGATATCGTTTGTTTTGATTGGAGGAATGTCTCTCCCCACCGTCCTGACTTGCTGCTAATTTCGTTTGATACTCCGCTTATGTTTGGCACTTTTGACTATTAGCTCGTCGTGCTGCAAAATTCATCCAATTTTAAGAATGAAAAAAATACTCCGTGAGAAAGGTAAAAAAAGCGTGTCATCTTGAAAGCAGCATTGTTTTCAAATGATTTCCCAAAGTTTCGAAGAAATTTATTTCCGTAAATGGCAGTCCAGGGTAACTCCTGTTCGCTGCGATTTAGGTGGAATTTTGTCTTTCCAGAGTTCGATCTATTTTTCATTTTCTCAAGTAGACTATTTTCATTTTTCCAGTAGAAAGGAAAGCGCTTCCGTATTGTCTGCCCAGTTTCGATTTCTTCTACGAGTACAAGTGTTGACGATGTTCCCATATCTGAAAACGGTGCATTTATTTCTGATTTTCTGCTGTTGCTTCTTTTACTTGCAATATATATTAAACAAGGATACCATCTCCACGCTTTCAAGTAGTTCCCATTTTTGCGTGTTTCACACCGCCGAGCTTATACATATAGCCTGCTCACACCTAGAATTAATGTGCAAAAGAAGTAACAATTTATCTCCGCCGCTAAAGAAAGACGATGAAAACAGAGCAAAAACAAAAGAACAAATCTAACGTTTGGAGCGGGTAATTTTTATAGAGAAAATATTATTAATCTACGAAACGCAAGCTGTGTGGAAGTTGTTTCTTAATTTTGAATCCATATATCTTGCTGTATGAGTGATCGAACTGGTAGTAGTTCGCAAAAATACTTACATATGTCATAGCCTATATCGTATGGATATAACATAAAACAATGCTCCTACGGAGATCACCAAGTTGTCCACTAGGAGAGGGAAAGTAAGTTTTTAATTCCTTTTAATTTTCCCACGTAAATCATCCCTTATCTGAAAAAGCCGATTATTCTTGCAAGAAATTTATGCGAACGTCTTCCTGTTATGTTAACAATTCCTTTGTCCCTTAATAGTGGGCATAAGCAGGCTGTACGTAAACATCGCGGAGTGATACACGTAAACTTGGAAACTACTTGAAAGCGAAAAGATTCCTGTCTACCCTAAAAAGTTTCATTTCGGAATATCGTTTTTGATATTTAGGGTGCGATAACAACAATCCTTCAACCAAAATCCTGGATTTTATTTAATTTTATTTATGTATGTATTTGTGATCAGATGCTGCTTCCCCACCGAAATTCTTTCGTGCTTTGTGGTTAAGGTTTTGAAATACGGAATCAGTTTACTCTCAGAGTTTTGAAATTTTGATTTGTATTGGACGGAAGTCCTTCAGCATTAGCTTCTAATGCCAGCTGCTTAATGTGAGTTTAGTAAATTACCTTAACCAGCACGAGCCAGTAAATGACTTGTATATACTATGGATACACTAATTTTTGAGGCTGGATGCAAGAAAGTAGCATACACTCCCCGCAATAAAAAAAAAAGAAGAGAAGCACCCAGAAGGAATTATCCAATCGAAATGAAAATTAGTATGTACAATGTACATGTATATGAAAGGAAATTATTGCAATTCAAGAGCAGTTTGGCCATATGTTCGGATAAAACACCTACACGAGAGAAACAAGTCAGTACATTGTAACACCACCTCTGGCTCGGCTGTAAGCGGTTATCCGGCGTGGAAATGACGCATACAGTACTGTCCTGAGGTATAGCAAGCCAAAAGTGTGTTAAATTGCGGGCCAATTCGCCGACATTCTGGGATGGTCGTAGGTGGAGTCCCATCATGTCCCAAACATGTTGGATCAGTGAGAGATCTGGCGATCGGGTTGGCCATGGAAGGGTGTCGACATTACGGAGGCAGGCCTGGGAAACACGTGCCGTGTAAAATTGCTCTGCAAAGCTGTGACAGGAATGGCAACACAACAAGTCGTAGAATGTCGTCGATGTGCGGTTGAACCGTGAGGGTGGTACGGAAGACTAGAAAGGGATGTCCGGCTATCGTAGAAAATGGCTCTCCAGACAGTCACTCTCTGCGTGCGAGCTATGTGCCGTTTCACGGTAAAGGCAGATTCCGTGTGCTGGCCGGCTCGTCTCCAGGCACTTATGCCCTGGGCATTGGCGCCAAGTGCAAACCGTGATTCTTCACTGAAGACAACACGACGCTACTGGACACTATCCCACATTGATCGGGCTCCAAACCTTTGCAACCATGCTGGTGATGCTTGCTGTTAGTGGTAGGCGGGGTAGTGGCCTCCTCGAATGTAGTCCTGGAAGTCACGGTCCGGATGTCCACTTCGCAACGGTCCAGATGTCCACTTCTGTACCTGTAGACGACGCAACATGGCCACCGATGGTTGAGAGCAAAGAATTCGGTTCTGATCGTGCGGATCTCACAATCACTCGATCCTCGCGTTCTGTCGTTGCCCTCGGACATCCAGTGCCTGCGTGCCGCTGGGTTGAGCCCTCTTCGACACATTCGTGCCAACATCATCCGATTGCCGCGTCGCTCCGATCTATATCCTTGGCGATACGGCGACTTGACCGACCGGCCTCTCTCTGCTCAATTATACGTCCTCTCTCAAACTCTCTCAACTCCTCATATTGTGCACGGATCCGACGTCGATGGATCTTCACAGTCCGTGGAGGTTAATGCAACAGCAATCTGTTGCCACAATTGTCCCTGAGTGAGAGCTTTGCTTTCGATAAAAAATCGTTTTTGCATTGGGAAGCTTGAAATATGCAAATGATGATCCTTCATTTCGTTTTTTTTTTTTTTACGATGTACAGTTTCGCAGCTAGAAAGCGTAAATGCAGATGATATCGAATTCAAAATATATTTTATTCCATATATTTGCTTCTAAACATCCGATTGAAAAAATTCTTCTATCTTTCGATTGCATTTATGTGGAAGAGCATTTTAGCTATGGTTCCTTTTTCAAGTTGTGCATAGATTTTCCGCTAGGGGGCGTAAAAGCCAATTACGTTTTCCTCGATATCTCTTCTTCTAAAACTCCACTTTGAATTTTTTTTTATTTCTTCAGCGAATACAACTCCCGATCGAAAATCTTTTGCATATAATTTCTAATTTTTGGTAAAGAATGTTTTGGCCACCAATATGCGTAAGTGTTAATTTTTCCTTCTGATGTATTTGCCATAAAATCTGAGCTTCTAAAATCTCGATTGAAACAATTCATTCGTGGACCAGATGCCACTCACATCGATAAACCATTTTGGAATATTTTCTTCTTAAAATATTGCATGGTTTCTCCGCCAGGGGTCGTAGATGTATATCTTATTTTTGTCAATATCTATGCTTCTAATGGTCCGATTTTAAAAATTCTTTCATACATCTACGCCAGGGGCGTAGATGTATATCTTATTTTTGTCAATATCTCGGCTTCTAGGAGTCCGATTTGAAAAATTCCTTCTTTGTTGGAAAGTGTTTTCCGTGTCGCATGTTTTTCATATAATTAAAAAATTTTCACGTAATTCATAGACTTTGCGTTAGAAGGCGTAAAGGTTAATTGCGTTTCGCCCGATATATCTGCTTCTAAACCTCCGCTTTGAAAAATTCTCTCTGCACCGGATACAGCTCCTGATGGGAAATCCTTTGCATATAATTTCAAATTTTTGGTAAAAAGTGGTTTGGCCACTAGTAAGTCTTAATTTCTGCTTCTGGTGAATTTGCAGAAAAATCTGAGCTTCTAAAATCTCGATTGAAAAAAATTCGTTTGCGGACCGGTGCTAGTCACGTCGACAAACCTTTTAGGAATATTTTCTTTTCAAAATAATGAATAGTTTCTACGCCAGAGGGCGTTGATGTAGATGTTATTTTTTTCAATATCTCTCCTTCTAGGAGTCCGATTTGAAAAATTCTTTCTTTCCCTATCCAACAAATTATTTGTTGGATAGGGTTTCCGATGCGAAATGTTTTTGATAAAAATTCAAAATTTTCAAGTAAATCATGGACTTTCCGCCAGAGGGCGTAAAAGTAAATTGCGTTTTTCCTGATATTCCTGCTTCTAAAACTCCGATTTGAAAAATTCTTCCTGTATCGCATACAGCTCCGGATGGAAAATGTTTTTCCATATAATTTCTAGTACTTGATAAAAATGGTTTAGCCATCAGGGCGCATAAATGTTAATTTGTGCTTTTGATGTACTTGCAGCAAAATCTGAGCTCTTGAAACTCGACTACTTTTTTTCTTGGACCGATACTGCTCACATCGATAAACCTTTCGAGAATACTTTCTTCCTAAAATAACGCATAGTTTCCCCGCCAGGTGGCATAGATGCATATCTTATATTTGTCTATATCTCTGCTTCGAAGATTCCGATTTGAAAAAATCTTTCTTTGTTGGAGAGCGTTTCCGCTGCGAAATGTTTCTCATGTAAGTTCAAATTTTTCTTAACGCACAAGTCTGCAACTAAAGGGTGTATGTTCACGATTCCGTTTACAGCAATATCTGCGGGAATAAAAACCGGATTGAAAAACTTCTTTCTTCGGTCAGATACTATTGCTTTACATACCGGTTCCATTGACTTTGAATAGCTTTGATAAATTTAATTTGTGTCAGAACGGATTCAAAAGACTACACCCGACAATTCGGTGTCATCTTTCTTGTTTAATAATTTGCATATTCGGCTCTTCGGCACTTGCACGTGAAGTTTCATCGAACGACTTTCTCGAGGTGGTACGTTTTTTTTTTTTTTTTTGCAAAGAGTGTATTATGATAGCTGTAGTAAATTCTGCATATTCAGACAGAAAATAGCATACGTAATGAAAATTCTTTATACTCTAATATTCTTCTCTTCTAACCAAATAAGACCAAGTAACGTGTTTTCAAAATACCATGAAGTACTTCACTGAAAGCGAGGAGATAAATTGAACCAAACTCTGAACTTAGGTGTTAGATGGCTGGCTGTTTGCTGAAAAATGTCTGGCAAAAGTTTTCTCCCTAAGAAAAGGGATTGAACAATTCATTTATTATGCTAATTGCTCAGTTTTTTTAAGAAAAATACCGCTAAACACGTAACTGCACTAAATGCATTTGTTATATTGTTACTAGGAAATACTTGTTAGTAGTAGAGGCAAAGTCTGCTAGTATCCACTGTTACCTCTGGAAACCGTTTCAAATACAGGAAAGCATAATTTATTTAAATATAAAACAGTAATGCGATGCAAATTATCAGTGAAGTCGTTCATTACATACTGGCTATCGGATGACATCGCGCGGAGGAGAAAACGTGTGTTTCCACTTCCCTAAGGGGATACGAAACACTGCGATATCTGTCAACCGCGCTTGCGCGCGAAGCTGGGGAGCTCTGAGAGGGCTCAGAGCTCACCAGCTTCGCTGTTACCATTACATGATTTGGTTACACGGCGTCTTTTAGGTTGTCACGTATTTCTCTAATTTAAATTTCCTTCTCAGTTCCCGTGTTCTTACGTGAATTTGGTTTTTTTTCGTTAAATATTTTCTAAACTAAATGCCACAGAATTTCGCCCAGTGAATTTGAAGTTGAAAATCCTGACAGCGAGTCAAAGGGCAAGCAAGGTAAAAACGACTTCTGAGATGCAGATTGATTTCACGTACAATGTAAGTTGAAACGACAAATATTTCCTGGTGTGGCATTTTCTATGTCGAGTAATGTACTGTAAAGCTATTGAAAGTCGGCTGAGGTTGCCTCGCCACCAGTTTCCATCAAATGAGAAATACCTTTTAAGACGTTGCAGCCCTGGAAATATATTTTCAAAACATCAGAAATAGTGTTGTGAAGGATATTTTCACAATATAGTACTAATTTCAATAAAACTGCGCCAGGCAAAGCTTTGTATAATTAATTTTATTCATGCAATCTGTACGAAGTGTTTATACTGATTTTTCAGCGTATTTCTGCGCATATTTTTGTTCTGACTCAGTTCCAGTAACTACAAAATATTAATATATGCAGCATTGGTTGATTTCATCGTTTATTCTCAGACATGTAGGTGATCTTGGAAACATTGAAGCCGACGGCAGCGGTATTGCTTTTATTAACATAGAAGATTACCAGCTTCGTTTATGTGGACCATTGTCTGTTCTTGGAAGAGCTATTGTGGTGAGTTAATTTTTATAGTATCAACGTTTCTACTTTGTTTTAACCTTTGTACATCTGTAATAGTAGTCTTACAGATGCAGGCAAGGTTCAGCTGAGTCCAAGTGCGCTGGATTACTCTATGTTTATTAGGCCTAAGATCTCTGTGCATTTTCTGACTAACAACAAACTTAAATTTCCGTTACCGAATCGCATGTTCTGTAAGTGTACTATTCGATAGATGTTCAAACAAATAAACATGCACTGAGTGCTCACTAAACTACGACCACCCCTATGCAAAGTGAGTTACGTCCGGTATTGGCGTAATGCGGAGGAGAGCGTGGCCTGTACCCTGAAGGGGTGTGCATAAGAGGCTGGTCGTTCAGCTCAGAGCAAAGTTACGGACGTGATGGGTAAAACCAAGGATGTATAAGAGTTTAGGAAACTCCAAATTGTGAGCGCACGAGAGCAGGAACATCCATTTCTGAAACGGCACAAGGCCGTCTGGAAAATACAAGACCATGACATTAGAGAGATAAGTTCCCTCTTTTAGTGACTTCACGCGGAAACCAAGGCTTCCGATTGGTTTCCAACGCTGTCGTGTATGACGTCAAACACGACATCGACATATCAGGCCGTGTTGCATGAGAGTGACGTCACAAACGGAGGGAACTCATCTCTCTTATGTCATGGCCTTTTTACTTCCTAGACGGGTTTGAACGGCGACACTTGTGTGTTGTTCGAGAACCTCCATGGGTAAAGCGTACCAGGAGTGGTGCCAAAATGGCAAAACTACCAATTCTCTAAATAACTGTAAAGGGAGGCGAAAGGTGGATTGCAGAGGGGCACGACGGGTATGCTGCCTTGTACACGGCTATAGCAGCAGCACAGTTTTGTAGTTGATGTCCCAGTAGAGTATGGGTAAACTAGAAACAACATCCCGCAAGACTATGTGTCGCACGCTAACACGAATGGGCAACAGGAGCAACCCCACTATACGTCACACTCTCCTAACCAGAGTCCATCGACGCAGACGGTTTTCCGGTTGCCAATATCATGCAGACGGTTTTCCTGTCGCCAACATCATGCAGACGGTTTTCCTGTCACCAACATCATACAGACTGGACGATAGAACATTGGAAGCAGATGTTCTGGTCTGATGAGTCACGATATCTACTGCGTTCTGCAGATGCTCGAATTGGCATTTGGCCCCAGTAGCATGAGCTTATGATTAACTCATGCATGACATCAACTATCCAGGCTGGTAGAGGGCGATTGTATGATACGGGGCATGTTTAGCCAGATTGTACAAGTACTCCTGGTGCATGTTGACCAAAGTATGGAATACGGTTACTAGCAGGAACTGCTTGCGGACCATGTAAACCCCATAGTATTGAACCTTCGCTCACATGGAGGTAGGTTCTTCCAGGAGGATAATACCTCATGTCATCGGGCTCACTTTGTGCAGGAATGGTTCTATGAACACAGTGCTGCAATTAATCATTTTCTGGCACGCAAAGTCACCTGACGTCAACCCAACTAAACATCCATGAGATGTGGAATGCCAGAGGAGACAGATAGACACATCATCACGCTCCATTAACCACTATACAAAGAGCTTGGTTGCCCATCCTTACACAACAGTAGAGACACCTCGAGGAGTCGATACCAAACCGGAGTGGTGTCCGTTCTCCAGACGAAACGAAGACCTACGAAGTGGTCATAATTCAATGAGCACTCAGTGTATATGGCGACGAATATAAATTGAAACGGACGACTTTGTAAAACGAGAATGTTTTATCGTCGGACATGAAGACGAAATAGTCATTACCGGAAATGACTACATTTACTTGCCGGTAAGAATGAATTGCATCCAATGTGTACTGTAGCTCATTCACAAAATCCTTAGTGCGTAAAGTAAAAGACAAAACTGCAGAAAAACAAATCGCACTTTTTATTGCGTCACAACAATTTTTTTTTAATTTGTACATTGGCTGGCCATCCCATAAGTAATGGTCAATTTGCACGGGTCACATATACTCATTACTATGCAGTGATCGGATATACACTACAGAGCAATTGAATTAGAAACAGCTGGCGTAATGCAAATCTGGCGCTGTGGGCGGCCCTGTAAACGGAAACGACAAGACGTATGCAGCGATCCGACAATACAAGGAGTGATGCGACGGGAATCAGTAAGAGTCGGACGCAGTATATGTAAGACGAAGGATCTAAGCGCATTTGATCGTGGGCAAATTGCCGATGCCCGACGAATGGGTCACTCCATCTCGGAAATCGCGCAGGCACTGGGATTTTCACGAGCCACACTGCCACGGGTGCACCGTTAGTACATCGAATCCGGTAAAACCATCCCTGCAAGGGCCAACTGCCGTGGACAACAGCGTGTGGAGGAGCGGGGTCATCGTCGGCTAGCTTGCATTGTAACAGCGGATAGACGGGCCACAGTGCAAGAAATCACTCGGCAATTTAACGCTGGTGCACAAAAACGTGTAAACAGCCACACCATCCAGAACCATCTCCTCGCTATGGTGTACAGAAGTCATCGTCCCACGAGGGTACCGCTGCTGACCGCACATCACTGGGTGCAAAGATTAGCATGGGCACGGGAACATCGCCACTGGACCATAGACATGTGGGAAAATGTTGCCTGGACTGATGAGTCGAGATTCACGTAGGTTCATGCGGATGGCAGGATACGAGTACGGCGCAAACCACATGAAGCGATGGATCCTTCTTGCCAGCAGGGTACTCTTCAAGCTGGTGGGGGTGGCATTCTCGTCTGGGGACTGTTTGCGTGGACTGAAATGGGACCCCTGGTACGTGTGACATCGTCCTTCACAGGTCAACGTTACCGGGATATCCTGGCCGACCATTTGCTCCCGTTTGTGTGTCTTCAAAATCCCACTGGGGTCCTCATCCTGCAACAAGACATGCACCGTGCCATCGCTCTCGAATTGTATCCGAATGGTTGGATGAACACTCCACCGACGTGACCGCACTTCCTTGGCCAGCTAGGTCACCTGACCTCAATCCCATGGAGCACATCTGGGATGCCATCGAGAAAGATGTTCGAGGCTCTGACCCCCTCCATCAAATCTTCGTGAACTGTGGGAGCTTGTTCAGGGGTTGTGGATCCGTATGGCTTCCCAACGCTTCCGGTGTCTTGCCGAGTCCATGCCGAGACGAATCGCCGCCGTCATCAGGGCGAAAAGTGGTGCTACACGTTACTAGACAGGTATCTCTAATTCAATTGCTTTTCAGTGTAAACTCATTAGTCATGAGCCATAACATTATGAACATCACCTAAGCCGTTTGGACTTGAATGCATCAAATTCTCAAGACCGCTGAAGTGTCCTCGGGTATTCTGTACCAGCTGGACAGTCCTCGGGTATTCTGAACCAGCTGTAAAGTCATCGAGTATTTTATACCAGCTGGACAGTCGTCGGGTATTCTGTACAAGGTGGACAGTTTTCGGATATTCTGTACCAGCTGGATAGCCCTCGGGTATTCTGTACCAGCTGGACAGCCCTCGGGTATTCTGTACCAGCTAAACAATATTCGGGTATTCTGTACCAGCCGCACAATCCTCGGGTATTCTGTTCCAGTCGGACAGTCATCGGGTATTCTGTTCCAGTCGGACAGTCATCGGGTATTCTGTACCAGCCGGACAGTCCTCGGGTATTCTGTACCAGCTAGACAGCCCTCGGGTATTTTGTACCAGATGGACAACCCTCGGGCATTCTGTACTAGCTAGACAGCTCTCAGGTATTCTCTACCAGTTGGACAGTCCTGAGTTATTCTGTACCAGCTGGACACTCCTCGGCTATTCTGTACCAGATGGACAGCCCTCGGGTATTCTGTACTATCTTGACAGTCCTCGGGTATTCTGTACCAGTTGAACAAAACGACATCATAAATTTCGGCTATATACGGATCGATGCATTTGCGGCGACCGGTAAATTCTGCGTTCCGCAGCATTCCGCAAATGTTCCATAAGACTCAAGTTGGGGGGTTGGAGTTCGGGAGAGCGCACAAAATGCTTTGACGTGCATCTCGAACCATTCCTTCACATTGCAGTCCTTGGGAGTCGTCTTTCTGAAAAAGCCTCGTGCCTACCGGATGCATGGTCGCTATGTAAGCAGTACTTTGTCAGAAGCAATGCCTAGGTAGGACATGAACTTGAAAAGTGTTCAATAGATATGGGAGGACTCAGTTATGTCCATGAAAATAATACCAGCTTGAGTTAAAGTTTCTTCCGTTTGCAGCTAAAAGGTTTAATGATGAAATAAAACCATATACGCTCACTTCATTCTGAAAAGTATAGGCCGTTGTTTTCTACAGTCCTTTGCCAATGTTACACCTGAGCCATGATTCCGCGGCGATGCCATTCGGCAGATTTCGAGAACAGAAACTCTCTGGTGCCACATTCCACAACCACCACTGACGAGAAGTGCCCTCCCGGTAGGAAATGGACAATGGATAGAAACGAGTGGTAATCGAATGGTGCAAGATCCAGACTGTATGGAGGACGGGTGTTGAATCTCAACCCCCTCCCACTCCTGTACTTTTCGGTAGACCACATTGGAGGTGTGACTTGGGTCGTTATCCCCTTGCAGCAACACCTGCTTCCTGTTGATGAGGACTGGGTAGTGTTGGTGAAGAGTATCAAGGACCCGCTGGAGTTATTAGGCACAGAATTTCCCGTCAAAAGCCTGACAATTTCGCACAAGTTTGCATCGCACTGGGCCCTCAGAATTCCACCAAATGCACAGCATGACTTTCCTCCCGAGCCTCCCTTTTTACACCATGCTGTGTTTCCATCGGGGCCTCAGCCACTGGTTCCCAGTAGTAGGAACATCCACTTTTCATCACCTGTGATGATACGACGCCAAAACATATCCTGGTGATTTAACAGGAATCTGCGACGGAGAGTGAAACGTTGTCTCTCTAGCTCGGGCGTTATTTACATGGGGATGGCACCTGGATGAGAAACCAAGCTCATGAAGGTGACGAACGATGGCAGATTGAGAAGACCCCACCTCAGCTTCCAATTACCGCGTATTGGTACCGAGATTCGCTGTCATAGCTTGAACCAGAGTGTCAAACAACAACGTGCTTTACCTTTTCAAGAATGTCATTAAAATATTTTAAATCTTTGTACTCCTAATTATTTCGATGCAAAACAAATTTTTATATGAATGAGTATTGAAGAATGATGTGCCGTTTCTAAATGGTGGATTGCCGGTTGCTTACTGATTCATGAAAAATTGGAATAAAAGATGTTTATACTTTGTTTTAAAATTGGCCTCTGTTTTTCTTAGGTACACGAGAAAGAAGACGATTTGGGTAGAGGAGGTAACGAAGAAAGCAAAAAAACCGGCAATGCTGGAACCCGACTAGGTTGCTGCGTCATCGGCGCTGCACCAGCGTCATGAAGATTAGACTTCTCTTAGTCAGACACCTAACTATTTGATGTTTCTGTATACCCTGTATTCAAAAATGCATTGGATTATTTCCAAAAATTTATATACTTAATTAAATACTGCTTCAAATTTTTTTGCGTTATTTTCGCACTAAAATTCTCAGTAAATACTAACGAAAAAACGAAGAGTGTAAAAAATTCAGAAAATAAATAATTTCTTTTCTGGTTGAGTGTCATCTAACATACACTGGCGTGCAAAAATTAAGGACGAGACTGTTTTTCGAATGTAACGTCGTGCAGAAGTGCTCCACATCGACTCAAATCATACCATAAGATCCCCAAGATGTAAGAATATGGGACAAGTGAGCAAAACCGTCCAAGCAAGGAATCCAAAGAATACAAAGGCACTTTATTGAAAAGGTAGCTTCGAGCACAACTGGACAGAAGACAGAAACGTCCATGTGGCAGGCGCCTGCCAAGAAAAATCCAGTCTTAAATAGGGGATATGATCACCCCTGACTGCGTTGCAGGATTTACAACGTCTGTCCATGCTGAGAACGAGGTTGTCAAGGAGCTGTTGAGGCATCGCGGCCCATTCCTCTTGTAGCGCCAATCGCAGTTGCGGAATCGTTGCTGGCGGCTGGTGACGTGCTGCCAAGCGTCTCCCGAGAAGATCCCACACGTGTTCGATTGGATTTAGGTCCGGGGACCTTGCGGGCCAATCCATGCGTTGAATATCTTCACTCTCCAACAGCTCTGCGACAGCCACTGTACGATGAGGTGCAGCGTTGTCGTCCATGAAGAGGAACTCAGGACCCACAGCACCTCTAAACAGGCGCGCGTGAGGTAGGAGAACATCGGTACAGTAGCGGAAACCAGTGACTGAACCTCTTTGGAAGATGTGGAGGTCAGTACGACTACCAAGCATGATACCGCCCCAAACGAGAACTCCGCTACCTCCAAACCAGTCCCTTTCGATGATGTTAGAGGTGTGATTGCGTGTTCCGTGCTCTCTCCAGATGTGTATGCGTCCATAATCGCTCGTCAGACTAAATCGGCTTTCATCCGTAAAGAGAACTCGACCCCATTGATGATGCGTCCAGTTCTTGTGTTCCTGTCACCACAGAAACCGCCGTCTCCGATGAGCAGGGGTTAATGGCACACACTGTATTGGTCGTCGTGCAAATAGACCATTTTTGTGCAGCCTCCTGGCCACGGTAAAACGCGATAACGGACGTCCAGTTGTCTGTTGCATGTGCCTTGCGATTTCTCCCGCTGTCTTCCGTCTGTCTTTTCTCGCCTGTAGGACAATATGTCGGTCGTCCGCCGCCGTGGTTGCTCGTGGACAACCACTGCTAAACTCTCGGACAGCTGTTCCTGTCGTTTGAAATGCTCTCCAAGCTCGTGAAACGATGCTGTGAGCGATCCCGAACTCCTCGGCCACACTAGTCACACTTCGACCTTCTTCCAACTTCCCAATGACGCGACCTCGGGTAAAGTCATCCAGATGTCGTCTAATGGATTGCCTGTTGGCCGTATCACACGTTGGCAGCAACTCTACGTCGTTCAAACCGATGTATACCGCGCAATAGCTTTCACCGAATTGCTGAGCGTACACCGCCCGTGTGCTAAATACCCTTTCGACCCCCCCCCCCCGTCGTGCTGCATATATGCGCATGCCCTACCTTACCGGACCCTAGTCTATCTTCTGAGTGGTCTTTCGGTCCGTTCTGCCTGCTCGTTCCGCTGTTATGCTAATTTCTCCTCTTCGTCCTTAATTTTTGCACACCAGTGTATTATAACTTCCCGAGCTTTGCGACCAACTCAACGCTTGCCACCAATTTGCTCCGAACCGAAAGTGATTATTCGAAAAAGAATGAGTAGTTTCTCTCGCGAAGACTGCTGCATTATGAGGGCGTTTACGTGGAGACGGCAAACAAGGGGGAGATCATTCTCCGACCCCTTATTTTGGGCGCTTCTGTCCTGGGCGAATATGTGGGGAAGGCGGCCAGTCAACGGTTTTTTTTGGGCGTGATGCTGCGGAAAGCTGTTCGTATACTAGGACTCATGGAATTTCTTTACCACTGGCTCTCCGGATTACTGTGCAAGAATAATTTTCTTTTCCTTCGGTGTTTTCTTGACACGAGGATACTTTGTGACGTACTACAGAGGTGAATCAAGTGTCAAGACGACTAATCTGCGGAGGTGCATTCCGTCCGTGTACCAGACGTCGAGTAGCAAACGTTCTGTCTCCTTCATGACTGACTTACGTTTGTTTTGTCGCCTTCAGACCCCACACGCAAAGACAAAAATTTTTCTGGGCGGTCCCTGTTTCACTCTGGGGACATCCTTTCTTTGTCCCAGACCCAACCATAGCCCACGAACTAATTAACTAATTAATTAACCGTTCTAATTTACCACGCCTCTTATATCCAAAATAATGAGGGAAAATTTGCTTCAATATTCAAGGAGATATATCACTCATTAACCATTTTGACTTTCTTATCTCACACACGACTTTTATCTGACAACATCCCCGTACCTGGATGTCAAAATTTCTCTGTACCGGCGGCGGATTTACAGGAAAGCCCAGCACAGGTGCGGAACCCCGGATGCCAGTACCTCAGAAATGATGTTTTTTACGTTTTCCAACCGTATGTTGAAGAAGCGTATATGTTTCAGCTTTGTCCGTCTGTCTGTCTGTTTGTTCGCACGACAACTCGCATAAAAATGGTTCGATTTCGATGAAATTTTAGTGTGGTAGAGGACAACCTGGGAAGGAACTCTATTGAAAATGGACGAAATGGGATCAAAGGTCAGGACACAGGAGCGGGATCCATTCCATCACCCTTATGCGTCATAACTTACGTAAAAATGCTTTGATTGCGACAAAACTTTATCATGTTGTTCCGAAGATGTACTGAACCGGTATAACGAAGTGAATTTCTCCGTCATTTTTATCCGCGCCGGGGTTCGAACCCGGGTCCACTCATTCCGGAATAAGTTGCTCTACCAATTAAGCTACGCGGACATTGATTCTAATTGCTATCTGCCTTTATGTCGTGTGCGTCCTTCTGGCAGGTACGTCACATCTCCTGGTACGTTACATCATCTCCCTTATTTTTCTTTTTTTCTTTGTGCTGCTCATATTTTTCCTATCTCGCGGTGTGGAAATAACATCACACCAATGCGAGATTTTGAACGGTCGGGTCATCCGGATAGTTCGGGCGCCATTATAACGAAGTGAATTTCTCCGTCATTTTTATCCGCGCCGGGGTTCGAACCCGGGTCCACTCATTCCGGAATAAGTTGCTCTACCAATTAAGCTACGCGGACATTGATTCTAATTGCTATCTGCCTTTATGTCGTGTGCGACCTTCTGGCAGGTACGTCACATCTCCTGGTACGTTACACCGGTTCTGTTTGAGTTCATTGAAATGGGGTCAAAGGTCAGGGCACAGGAGCGAGATTTATTCCACAGCCATTATCCTCATAACTCGACCAAAAATGCTTCTATTGTGACAAAACTTTAGTATGTTGTTTCGGAGGTATACTAAACCGGTTCTGTTGAATATCATAGAAATGGGTTCAAAGATCAGGGCACAGGAGCGAGATTTATTCATAGCCATTATCCTCATAACTTGCGTAATAACTTGGGTATGTTGGAAAGCGTATCATAATCAATGGATTGCATGATTTTACTAACTTGTTTATCCTTTTAGCTTTGTTTCTAAAACTAGAGGAGAAATTCTTGTTCTGAGTGAGGGACAAATTCACTGCTCTGAGATTTTGGAGCAAAATTCTACTCCAACTCGTAGTATGTCATCTACTAACCTTTATAGTGTCTGGTGTACCTGAACCAAATGGTGTCCAAAATGTTTTGCGCTCCCAAACTGAAATGTTCACATAGCTGCCGAGTTTTACAGAAGATGCGGCAAAGCAATTCCTGGTCCCCTCTCATTTCAGTAAGACCGAGAGTAAACTTTTCAGTGGTGATAAGAGCTAGCTACTAGTCCTCTGTTCTTTGCTCCATGATCCATAACAGAGAAAAGCTGTTGACACGACAGCATGCTACTGAGCAGAAACAAGGAACTTAAACATCTCTCTCCCTTCTTAGGTTCGTTGCCATTGCTATGGCTCTTTCAGGTCGCAGCCAATCAGAAAGGAATTGTATCATTGCTCTACGTAAATGATAACTTTGAATTACAAAGCTGATGAGGAAACAACGCTTTCTGATGCGCAGGTTCACTCTCTCCAGCCTCTTTCGACCCACTTCTTAGACAGCGAGTATATTCTTTCGAGGTGATTTCAGCTCATTTTGCTACCCCGAGTTAATTCGTTCCAACCATTTAAAAGGTTAATTTACTCGCTTAAATGTAGGCTGACTAAAAATCATTTTGAGAGCAGTATTACTTAACGCCACACTACAACTGAGCGCTCAGAATCAAGTGTTATTTCTGGGTAATTTGCTTAGAATGCCACGAGCATTTTGCTCTTTAATTCGGCAATTTATATGATTGCCTATCTTTCTCTTAAAATTTCGTTTTCTTCATTAAGACGTGTTTCAGAGGCAACCTTAAGATTGTTACCATCCGAGTAAAATGGTATTGGAAAAAACTGTTCTTAAGAGACTTTGATTTCATCTAAATTCGGGCTTTTTAGGGGAACTGTCAGTGAGTTGGAAGCATAAATATCAATTAAGGAAATGCTATAAACTAGTCCTATGTAACATGTTAACTGTCCTTAATCCTTGCAAAAGTTCCAACTTTTTCTTCCTTAGTAATGGCTTTCCCACTTGTAACTTCCGCTTTTTCTTTCCTTTCGGGATATCACAAGACTCCTATTAATAAAATTCCGTCTGAAAGTTATGGCGACATCAAACCACATCAAACCACATATTGGTTTTTTTTTCCATTACAGTTTTCTATTTCGTCATTTTACTTTCACGTTTACCTCATGTTATAATGGTCATTCAAATGAAAACGAGCCAACGAACATAGCAAACTGCCGAGTGGGTTTACTGCGGTAGCGTCGACACGAAACGTAAGTCGCACCACTATAGTATTGTGGCGCAGTGAAATGTGGCGCTGCGATCATGTGACGATAGAAGCATTTGCCCTTTGTACAGGACCTCGTGAAGGTTCTCTGTCCAAACAGTCATGATTGATGCAACGACCGTTGAGCAGAGATCGGTTATTCGGCCTTTAACCGTGGAAGGCAGTGTTGCATTCTGAGAATTTTTTCCGGGGGGGGGGGGGCAATTTAAAAATTTCGAGGGGGCTAAAACTTGCTGGCTGATTACATACATATGATCACAATTTTGTTATTTTATATATATGTATATAAAATATATAAAAATTTTAAATAGAGTACAAAAATGTTCTTATGCTCTTATATTGCAAATGCAGATTCCAAGAAATCTACACATACAAGTTATTAAAAATGTAAAAATGTTATACCTTTGCTCTAATTCAGTAATGGACTACGGATTTCACAATGGGATGGTGTAAAACATTGAGGATGCTAGTAAAGGTAAGGCTGTGCTGGAGAAAATCCCCTCCACCCCAAGACATTAGGAGTGGTAAAAATGTCCTCGTCTTACTACAAGCGTGTTTCTGATTATTAAGGAATCATTACAGTGTTACCTGAAAACGTATGGTGTAAGCCATTGCCGTGCCATTTGGTTTCAGTCCCTTTAGATTATTTAGATTAGCAAACAATAGTAAAAAGAACTAACTAACCTTTTCGATGCCAGTTTGAGGTGCTTCGATTTTTTCTCTTTGTCACAGAGTGTAAACCACCACCGCCAGAAAAAATAAAAAAACTTATTATGGGAACAATTTCTAATAATTTGCTATTGTTAAAAATTAGATAGCAAATATATTGTGGCATTGGAAGCACTAACGTCACGTTAGCTACACTAAGGCTTTAACCGCATACATGGAATGTCGATATCCAGACAACTGAAATAATGTTGCTGCGGAACTACTTCATAGTTCGGGCCACATTGTTTGCGGCCTAATTAAATTTAAAGACCAGGAGTAATTTACCTAAATTATTTTTTTTACTTAATTTAAATTATTTTTCATTTGCTCCCTTCCTGTCTCATAAACCCCCTTTTCTCCACTGGAGCAGAAAACCCAGGTGGTCAAAACGGTTTGTCGGACACCCGTGGAGAATGACCAAGGAATTCATCTTCTTTTCACTCTTGTGAGAAGAAGCACGGCATTCACAAAATTTACGAAATGGCCCCAGTGCTAGCTAGCGTTGCTGATGGGACAATACATCCCGGCATTTTAGGAAGCACAGGCAAGAATCCGAAACGCGGTCAGATGAACAGGTGAGTTGCGGTTTACGACCATCTCTTCTATGAGGGAGGCACCAGCGAAAGTCGTAAAGTACATCGTGGTGTCACAGGAAAGTCGTAACTCTGGCAGAGGGAAGCCCCTTTAAATTCTTTACTATTCATCTGAGCGTTAAAATAAGCCCTATTGAATTCGCAAAAGGCATCACCTGTACAGCAGGCCAGCGGCCGCGAAAAGGTAGCCAACTGGACCAGAGGGCCAATCAATAGCCAATAAGGCCGAGCACTGGTGAGCTCAGCTGACCAATCCGGACCCCATGCAAAGAGTTCGTACAAGGTTGCAGGCACGCCCCTATGGCGTGAAAAATTAAAGGGACGGAAATATATATGCAGAAAAAAAGAGATAGTCACATGAGGACATGAGAGGAGGAGATTGGTATCAGAGATAATAATTCGTATCGGAGAGTCGTATTCGAAACTGTGATTCACAGTGAGGACACAAATGTTTTTTTCGCGTATAGTATTCGGAGGACAGAGTACGCGGTCCCAGAGTGGCAGCTCGAGAGATACAGCGAACCAACCACGCGGTCAACAGAAGGGCTTCAACGAGCGACACACAAATGCTAACTAGTTATATACATATGCATGGTCGCTGTGCCTCCTCGAAATAGATTGAGGGAGTTAATTTAAAGTTAAGCTCAAGGTTGTGACAGGCTCACGCAGCAGTGGACCAGTAAACATGGCTAATTCTAATGTTTTTTTTTTAATTTAACGTAACTTTTATTTGGCCTCCACCTGAAGGATGTAATTGCGTAAATATACTTTTTCTTTTATTAAGCATTGTTAATTACTTAACCTGGTGTAGCCAACTTCTCTGGGGTGTATATTTCTCTAAATACACAATTTGCGGCATATGGGTTTTTTACGAATACCTCGTAACGAGCCCATATGAAACACAACGCGACATCCGTAAACTTTGAGATTGGGTTCCTTACATTAATGGGAACGCAACCTCACTGTTTATCCAATTAGACGAGTAATAAGTATTCCGCGAGCACCGTACTACCGAGGCCGTGGTAATAATAAAACTGAATTACAGCTTCCAAAATATGATGATGTATTGCAGTGCAAACATCTCTACTATGGGGAATTAGGTTTAGAAGTTGTCCGAGTTGTCAGTGTTTGAAAAATTGCCCCTTCACCGAGGACTGTTTAATGTTTTGTTGAAGAATGATACAAATTTCAGATTGAAATCCATGTGGATTTTTTTCATTGTTATTATAATATTTTCTCTCATTTTCTTATTTTTTAAATTAATTTCTCTAAATATTCAGTTATAAACGAACACAATTACACTAAATATAAGGGGAGATCGCCCAAAAACCTACGGAGGGGCATTCAGAAGATTCCCGAATACATCACTGGTGGAAGGTGTCGGGAGTACAGAAATTCATCGCTGCAGGAGTAACGTGTATGAAAACTGCATGACTTTCTCACGTGTTAAAGACTGGAATAAGCGGTTCCCAGAGGAACAGTCATTGTTGACTGATGATTCGAAGCGTAGGCAATCACACCGTGTGGTAACCGATGTTTCCATCGCTGAAGTGGATAGTCTCATTCGGGAAGACAAAACAGTCACGGTGGAAGCCCTTGCGGACAAAACTGGAATCAGTGTAGGGAATGGGAATGCCATTCATTATCCCGGATCGCCCAGAATATTTGCGCTCATTGGGTGCCACACAATTTGCAATCCTTACAGAAAGACATTCGCATAGGTGCGTCCATGGGAATCTTCTGTGGTATCATGAGGAAGGTTACTGTTTCATCGATTGAATCATTGCGGAGATAAAAAGTGGTGCTTTCGATATCAACCTGAAAGCAACAGGCAAAGCAGCCAATCTCCATCGCCAAAGAAGTCAAAGGGAATGCAAACAAGTGAAAGGTCATATTGATCTTCTATTTCGACCACAAGATCCCCCTGTTGCTCGAGTTTCTCGCCAACCAGAAACACCATAAACGATGCCTGGTATGCAAACTTATTCAAATCCAAAGGGTCCGGGCTGCTCACTGCAGGAATCACTCTTCTTCGTGAAAACGCCTGCCCCCACATTGAAAAAATCGACCAGGATTACCTTTCTAAATTAAGGTGGGAAACACTCCAGCATCGGGAATACAGCCCAGATTTGTCCCCCTGTGACTTTCACAATTTCGGGAAGCTAAAAAATATCTGGAGGTCGCAGATTTTACTCGGACGAAGAGGTGCACGATGCTGTTCAGGAATGATTTCGCCAGCAATCCACCACCTTCTACGCACGAGGAATCAAGCGTCTAGTGTCACGGTGGAATACGTGTCTTAATAGCCACGGGGATTATTTTTAAGGTAAGTCACAATATCTTTCTCATACGCCCTTTGGTTCGTTTTCATTTGAATGACTCTTATACTTCACATTTTACTTTCTCATTAGCATAAAAAATAAAAATGGGTGTGGGAAAAAGTTGTATGCGAAAACAAAAAAAAATATTTTTGAAGGAAGGCGGACGACGTGAGGGGGTCCTTAAACTTAATGCTGTTTGCAGGACTTCGGTAACTAAATCTGCAACTGCACTGCACAAATCCAGAAATTAAATCCTTTTGGCCCTAGATATTTAAAAAATATTTTCTCATGTCGAGATATGTACCGAAAGGTGACGTAGATATTTCCCATGAATGTTTGTCCAAAACAATATACAAAAATAACACGTAGGACACTTGGAATATTATATACATAATGTTATAAACACACTCTCAGAAGTTTTTCTTTAACTTTAAGTAGCTGAAATGCTTTGGGCCGTGTGTGCCTAGGATTTCAATTTTTTCTTTTTTTCAGATTTAGGTGTGCTTGCGTACATTATACCTACATAATGAGATAGCGTGAGATGAGACAAAGTTTAAATAATAAATTAATTTACATTCCGTAAGATTTAGAAATAAATGTAAACCGAAAGTCGTTCACTAAACCAGAAGAGTCTAGGAACGACACAATCTGTTCTAACACTTACCTGACTCGTGAGAGTCATTCCCAGCTGAAATCGTTCACCGGAAGAGTCAACGAATAAAACAAATGGATCCGACTCAGAACAGATTCGTGAGAGTCATTCCCTGCTGGAATGGCTCACCGGAAGAATCTACGATCGAAACAAATAGATCCGGAATCGATTAGTGAGACTCATCCCCTGATGAAATCGTTCACCGAAAAAGTCAACGAATGAAACAAATGGATCCTACTCAGAACCGATTCACGAGAAGCGTTTCCTGTTGAAATCGTTTGGGAGAGTCAATGAGCTACAAAACTGATCCGACTCGGAATCGATTCGTGAGAGTTATCCGCTACTGAAATCGTTCATCGGAAAAGTCTACGAACGAAACAAATGGATCCGGAATCGATTCGTGAGACTTATCCCTTTCTCAAATCGTCCACAGGAAGAGCCAACGAACGAAACAAATGGATCCTACTCGAAACCGATGCGCGAGAGTCATCCCGACCTCAGATCGTTCATCGGAAGAGTCAACGAACGAAAGAAATGAATCCGACTCAGAACCGATTCGTGAGAGTCATCCCCATCCTGAAATCGTTCACACAAAGAGTCAGCGAACAAAATAAATCCAACTCGGAATCGATGCGCGAGAGTCATCCCCTCCTGAAATCGTTCACACGAAGAGTCAACGAACAAAACAAATGGATCCTACTCGGAACCGATTCACGAGAGTCATACCCTCCTGAAATCGTTAATCGGAAGAGGCAACGAACGAAACAAATGAATCGGACTCAGAGTCAATTCGTGAGAGCCATCCCCTCCTGAAATCGTTCACAGGAAGAGTCAATGAACGAAACAAATGGATCTTACTCGGAACCGATGCGCGAGAGTCATCCCCTCCTGAGATGGTCCATCGGAAGTCAACGAACGAAACAAATAATCGTTGAATGCCACCAGGTGGCGACACATCAGTTGCTGAGCCCACCAATATGGATTTGTGTAGTCAGATGCTGACTGATAAACCACATATAGCGCTGTGAATTGTTGCCATTGTGATGTAAAGTGAACACACTCGGCTAGTTCGAGAGTGCTGGGTTCCATCCCATCGGTGTTGGATGAACAATTTTTCAGTTGCTGTGCGCTGGTTATAACGTGGACAGAGTAATGTCATCGTTCTATTTGCATTATCTCCACGTCTTTCTAATTTCCTCACCATTACTTTTTAGCCGCTGGCGGCAGTAAGTAGCTGGTTCTATTTCTGTATGTTCTATCAATTGTAGAAATCTGGTTGCGAATTTTTTCTAACCGGTTGCATTGACTTTGAATAACTTTGAAAGATTTAATTCACATCAGAAAGGATTCAATACGAGTGTTCATTATAACCGCACATTCAATGTAATCTCTTTTCTTTGTGTAGACATTGTCTCGGGAGTTGTTCGCGTTACTTTTGTTGTCTGGCCAAGAAACGTCAGACAGGCGATGACTCACGGAAATCTTAATCCTTTACGGTCGGAATGGAAACGCATTGAAAAGAGAAGGCAACACAAAAGTTGGCCTTTTCGAGCTATTTGCGAGAGGAGCAACCCATCTCTGTAAATAGTTCTCTGATTGCATGCATCTATTTTGACAATTAGCTCTGTTCCGCGGTTCTTCTTTAATTTAGCATCGGGATCGCCAACGGCAAAGCGAAGGATGCCACCTAATGGGATTCTCGGGAACAAAATGATTTTTGATTGATTGATTAAAGGTTGAACAACCACCGTGAGCAACTCAATAGGTTATAAGCAGTCGCCCGTTCCTAATTTAGGGTCACTGGCTCCAGGGAAGGGAGAGAACCAGTGCCGTAAGACAAACACAACATCCATGCCTCACGGGGATTCGAATCCGGACCCTTCACGGACAAATGATGATAAGCCAGCGCTTAGATCACTGCGCTACCGTGGCGGCGAACTGACTGATGAACTGACCGACAGTTGGTGATTCACTGACTGATGTGCTGACCGACAGTAGGTGATTCACTTACTGATGTACTGACAGACAGTAGGTGATTCACTTACTGATGTACTGACCGACAGTATGTGATTCACTTACTGATGTACTGACCGACAGTAGGTGATTCGGGAAATTTATTAGAAGTACGGACTTAATGGTGCCGATTGTCGAAACGCTCTGTTAATCCAGGTCTTGAGGGGGGCGAAAGCCATACACGAGGTGTGACAATTTGATTCCCGGAACGGTCGTGTGGTGTTGCCCTTGTGGCGATGCGGGCAGTATCATGTGCCTATCTATATGTGTCTGGACATGTTTCAAGTTGTGCATGCGTTAACCGCAGACCAGAGCAACGATTCGTGAGTGAGCACTTGCGAAAGCAATCCAAGTCTTGTGTGAGGTGAAGATGAGTGATAGAAATTTAGAGCAGCGCATTAACGCCAAATTCTGTGTGATGATCGGTAAAAGTGTTACTGAAACGTTAGAGCTATTGAAAGTGATGTATGGAGAGATGAAAACGTCAAGTGCCTTTGAGTGGCATGAAAGCCAAAAAAGCACGCATGTCACACTCGCAGTACAAGACAATGCTTCTATGATTTTTCGATTACGAGTGGACAGTTCATCACGAATTCGTTGAACAGAGGCAAACAGTCAACCAACAATGCTATTTGGAGGTGTTGAAAAGGTTACGGGGTTCTGTTCGGTGGAAAAGTGCTGAACTGTGGCCTGACAATACCCCAAGCCGTGATGCACTCAGTGTTCGCGACTTCTTGGCTATGTAATCAATTACAAAGTGGATCCTCCACCCTATTCACCTGACTTAGCCCCTTGTGATTTCTGGCTCTTCCCCCAAAAGACATTTAAACTGTCATGAATGAACGAAGATTTTGAGACATTTTTGACATCCAGCGTAACGTCACAAAAGAACTCAGGAGTACAGGGTGACTCATAATTTTTTTCGGGGTTTCAGTGGCATATTTGAATTTGAATTTGAATTTTATTTTGGCATGTTACACCCTGTAGCATACAATAAAGTCGCACATGCAATTTCTGTACCAAAAAAGGGATTAACCAAATACTAATCGCACCGTATGCAAACACAAGAGAAATACAATACATATATGTAAGAAATGCAATAATGTAACACATAAGTGCAAAAATATGAATAATAATACAACTAACACAAACACCATCAAACATGCAAATACAAATATTATACAATAATAATTTACATACCTATAATGCAAAGTACAAATGAAGTTATAGTAATACCAAAACACGTGTGACAATACGAATAGTACTACGTATATTACAAGAACTTATTCAATCAACTGTAGTGCAACATAGCAGGGAGCCAGGGGAAAAGGCTAGTGTAATCCTGACGAGCCCCTGGTTCCCTAATAAAAAACAAAAGTACCAAGTCAAGAGATTACATTCCTATAGAACTGCCATTTACATAATCGGAATTGCTGATGATGGAACCAGAAACATATTAACTGTATATTAAGTATTCCCTTAACTCTCTTTTAAATGAAGTATAGTTAACAATTAACCTAATATAAATCGGAAACCCGTTCCAGAGCCGAGGGCAAGTGGCACTGATATTATAATATAAAACGTTTGTCCGAGTTCTGGGGATCACCAAATCGGTATATACACGAGTGTGAGTGTGATCAGAAAAACGGGAAACAACAAACTAAAACCGCAAACAGATTATCGCAGATTACAACTAAAAATTTATTATGTGGAATCAATACATCAGATTGCTAAACCACTTCGACATGCGCACTTTTCGTGGCACGTAAGGTATCCAAGAGATAATCAACCCCCCCCCCCCCCACCCCCACCCCCCACCCCCCGCCAGCATTTGCGGTGTTACTGTTGCTAACGCAGCACCAATTCTGATCTTCAGGTCATCGAGGGAGGTCACAGGGGTCTGGTAAACGATGTTTTCCTCGTATCCCCACAGGATGAAATCCCGTGACGTTATATCGGGTGAGCGCTGAGGCTACGGAATGGGTCCACCATGCCCAACCCTGCGCCCAGGAAAATGCAAGTTCAGAAATTCTCGAACAATAACAGCCCAATGTAGCAGTGCTCCATCGTGCTGGAACACCACATTGGACTGCCGATCTTCCAACTGAGGCAACAGATACTGAGAACAGCTGTAGCATGTCCAGATAGGTTACTGCTGTCACTGTTTTCTCCCCAAAGAAAAACGGCCCTACCACTTCCGAACATGACAAAGCGCACCAGACGTTCACCTTTTGACTATTTTTGTTTATCGTTCCGCTGTAAAGCCTGTACAATCTACAGTTTGTACGCACGGAGTTGTAGGCGGTTATGCAGAACCTTCCAAACAGTCGTTTGTGGCATACCTATAACTGCGACGCAGCTCGTCTCGTTGACTTCTAAGGGCTTCGAGAAAAGGCTTCCTGGACGCGATCAACACCGTACTCGGTCTTCCCTCTCCTTTTTGATGCTGCACAGTACTAGTCTTTTGAAACTGCTTTAATCAACGTCGGATAGCATTATCGGAAAGTGGAGCTATGCCATACTGCGTTCTGTAACGAAGTTGCGTTGTGATAACTGACTTTGTTTCGAAGTACCAGAGTATGCTCATTGCTTTTTCTTGAACAGTCGCCATTTTGAAGTATAACGTCAATTCAACGGGTACCGTGTTGCCACATAAAACTTTCCGCGGTGAATTTATTTATGCTGAATGCAGTTTTATTTGGTCGGTTACGGTTTGACTATGCCAGGCCACGGAAACCCAGACAATAGTTATGAATCACGCTGTATTTCAAAAACTGGGTTCCAGGTATGTTTTCAGCAATGGCAACAGCATCTAAACTAAATGCACAGCTGCTGAGAGGGATTACTTCGAAAGTGACAGTAGCCACTGGTGCACAGGTACGCACACATTTTTTCTGCTTCGATTTTCTTACAAGACGATGAACAGTGTTATGTCCAAAGTTTCAGAACCATAAACTGCCTCTAATTTAGCGTGAATTTCTTTGGGAGGTACATTTTCATGAATTAAAAACTCTATAACTAATCATTGGACACCAGCCCACACAGTTGAAAAAGGATCATCAGTTTTAAACACAATTAAATGCAAACAAATAGATGTACGGAGTTTTATTACGCAGTAAAATGAAGCTGATGGCACAAAGAATCGTTTGCTGTCTGATTGGATGACTTGGGAAACAAGTCATGCGCGAGACACTTGCGCGGTGGCATTATTTATTGAATACACCTCGCTTAAGTCACAACCTTACATCACCAAAGATT
Source organism: Macrothele yani (assembly GCA_039090855.1). Classification (NCBI taxonomy): domain Eukaryota; kingdom Metazoa; phylum Arthropoda; class Arachnida; order Araneae; family Macrothelidae; genus Macrothele; species Macrothele yani. Next base: position 163,738,744 of record CM077010.1, on the reverse strand, counting down.
TCTCGTTCCAAATTCAAGTAATTCAAATTTATCTGTACGCCTTGGTGGCGAAGACGGGGTTAGAAATTTTGGCCATTTATCAGTCGTATTAAATTTTGTTAATTCAGTTAGTTTCCTGGAAAAAATAAAAAAACATTTCGCTATAAGGAATCTGTTTCTTGTGTATTTTCATAGCAAACTAAAAATTGATAGTATAAAGTTTTCTGGCGCTTAAAATTCGACTAGGTACAATCTCAGCAAAGTGAATTTCAGATAAATCCTGAAGGCGAGCCGATAGCTGGTCCAAAACCAGAAAAAATTTAAAATTTCCAATATTGGCGAGAATTGCAAGTCATGTGTATTGTATATGTAAACTATCAGTGTTGAAAGTGGAGTGGGCATTGTTGTAGCGGATAGAGTGTTAAGAAAAAGAAGATCTAGATTAAATTCTGAAACTTTGTTTCTGACTTTGAAGGCGATGGGGTAAGATATTCAGTCTGAGGTTTTGTTGCAGAAATAAACAACGCTCGGGAAATGAACCAAGAATATATATATTTTTTTGAATAATTATTTTATTGATCATAGACAAAGTCGTCGCTCTTTCCACGTTTTTCTTTAATTAACACAAAGTAACCAAAAAATTGTATTTCGACACCGCTAGGATCGAACCCCAGATCTATCGATAACTAGCCGAGTGCGTTAGTCTTACGCTACGTTGCCAACAATCCATGCCGCTTTGTGTGTTGCTGAGCCCATCCCTACGTATTTGTGAAGTCAGATGCTGATAGATAAACACACATAGCGCCGTAGCGTAAGGTCAACGCACTCGGCTAGTTATCGAGGGATCTGGGGTTCGATCCCAGCGGTGTCGAAATACAATTTTTCGGTTGCTGTGTGTTAATTAAAGGAAAACATGGAAAGAGCGATGACTGTCTATTTACATTGTCTCCGCGTATTTAGAAGATTTTCGCTATTTTATTAATCAATATAAGTAATTTTATTTTGGTGTCTGTATATATTATTCATCAGAGTAGATTTTTTTTTTTTTATATAAAATTCTAGTTTTTCTACAATCAAACTGAAGTAACATAAGCGTAGTTTTATACGTGTTGAAACAGAAATCCGTAACAAAAGTTTAAAAAAAAATTGTCGTAATTACAAGAATAGCCTCAATTTTTTTCGTTTTATTGCTTTAATTGAAATCACGAAATCTGACTTCTTTTTTTATGTTTGTCCGCACAACATTTGGAAGGTACTCATAGTCTTACCTAATAAAAATATCAGTGGGAATAGCGCAACAGGCTTAATTTTTTTTTCCATATCCACATTAAAAAAAACTCGGCAAAAAGTTCGAACCCATCGGGTCATGGGTACGACGTGAACAACGATCTAATGGATCAAGAACGCAAAAATGGAGTCCATGCTTACAGATTCTGCAACAACATGACCTTCAAATTATATTTATCACCTGAGAGCAGGACCTGCTGGACCATATAGGAGCAACCAAGGAAGTCTCCAGGGCCCAGCAGTATGGGAAATAAAAACAAAATCATTTTGGTTAAGTTTTATATATGTATATATTTTAAGTTGTGGGGTGCGAGGCCCTTAAAAAGGTGTTTTTTATAAAGCTTTTTTCTTTAGTTTTTAATCCCCCCCCCGCACTTTCAAATTAATTACCGCCAGTTGGGTCTTGTCATTACGACATCGAAGATTAAACGCCACATGAAAATGAGAAAAGAAAAATGTTTTTTCTTTTAACTGGAAAACTTCAAAATTTCAAAAAGGAAATCCATATTAATGACCAGTTCCCAGATTTTGTGAATGCAAATGTGAGCCACTACACTAGTTGAGTAACTAATTAACACATTACAGCTTCCATATCTGTTCACTAGAGGGCAGTGAATACCGCGTAGTAGTAGAGGCAACTACCGTCAACTCGTCGCCTTGGCTACCTTGACAAAGCTTCCGAAAATCGTAAGTAATGAATTAGCAGATGCGCGCTGAACTGCACATGCGTAAAACTATCTTTCGGGGCTGGTGGCCTTTCTGTTTAACAGTAGCAATTTTGGTTCCCCGTCGTCGGACAGTGAGCGGCTGATTAAGTAAGTTGAGCAAAGGGACATTTTATTGGAACGCCCTTTTAGTTTATTAAGGGATGGGGGAAAAAACGTTAAAGACTTGGGCCCGCATCCACCAAATATTTGCTTGGTCAAAAACCTAAGAATCAGTCTAGAACTTTTATTCTAGAGTTATAGCAAAATATCCTCGTTAACTGGAAGCGAAAGCAAGCATACTTTGTTTTGTTCCTATTTATTACTACCTTTTGTTCCTACTGTTTTTTTTTTTTTTTTTTTGCATGTTATACAGCACTGCATATATATAAATAAAAATTTTACGTCATTCTATGAATTGAGCAGGTAGCGATTAGAAACCTCACAATCCACTGATATAATAATTTCACAATACGGAAGAAGGTTGAGAGCAATTTTAAAAATATTTTGCCCCGGAAAATTTTTATATCACCCTACGCCACTGGTTACTGTTCTTCGTTGTACAGACCCTGAGATTCGCTGATTTCAAATAAATATTATTACCACCTTTTCCACATTCATGAAATAGTAAATAAAATTTCATCATTTTGCGGTTCCCAACTTTTATATATTGAACAGTTTATGTGTAAACCAGATACTTAAATTTAAAAATAAAACAAAGAGAACAATATCAAACTTGCTTTTGGACTATATATGGAGGTCAGTGACTTTTAAAACAGTACTGGAAATTTAAGAAAAGACAATTTTTGTATCTGCGTGCATGTTAAAGTTAAAAAGATCACCAATTTGTCTGTTTCTTTACCTTGCTTCAAAAATCAATCATTAAAACATGTATTAGGGAAAACAATTATTTAAACGCAATTATTCTAGAGGGATCTTCTAGGCCAAAAAATTTGCCCCACAGATTAGTTGAAGTTATCTTTTTATCATATTGCGAGGAAGTTTTTACAAGTATCACAATCTCTCCCCCTCTCTCTCTCTCTCTCTCTCTCTCTCTCTCTCTCTCTCTCTCTCTCTCTCTCATATCATATTGAGAGGAATCTCTGTCTCCCCCTCCCTTCTACTCTCTCTTTCTCTTTCCCCCACTCTCTTTCTCTCTTCCTTCCTCTCTCCCTTCCTCTCTCTCCCTCTCCCTCCCCTCTCGCTTTCTCTCCTCCTTCAGTCTCTCCCTCCCTCTCTATCCTGCCCCTCTCTGCCTCTCTCTCTTTCTCTCCCTCACTCTTTCTCTCTCCCTCTTTCTCCCTCTTTCTCTCTCTCCCTCTCTCTGTCTCCATCTCCTTCCCTCTTTCTATCCGTCTCTCACTCTCTCTCTCTCTCTCTCTCTCTATCTATCTATCTATCTATCTATCTATCTATCTATCTATCTATCTATGTATATGTATGTCTATCTATCTATCCATATTAAGTTCTTTTTTCTGTATCTCTAGACTCCTTGGAGACAATCTCACTTTTTTTATGATAGTTTAGGTGTATGTTCTTTAAAAACGATATTTTTCATATAATGACTATTGAAATGTGAGATGCATTTCCTAGGGCTCGCAATGAAATTTTGTTCAGGGCCGCGCTATGAAATTTCGTCGTGGGCCACGTAAAAGTGTCACCCGGTCCTACCTGAGAATTATTATTCTAAGAAACAAACTTAGTTTTTAGATTCCTTGTAAATCTCATAAATTAAACGAAACTTATTCATCCATGTCTAGTATACATAGTACACTGGCGGAAAGTGAAAAAAGAACACCAAGAAGGAATTGGCGGACGATCATGAAATTTACATATGTTAATGGGGTCAAGTTTACGTAGGTGTGATGTTAATCTCAGGACCAACCGGTGAGCGCTTACGCCACAGCATGGCATAATATGCAAATTATCGTCGGTGGTATTTAAGGAGTATGGCGAAGTGAATGTAATCAGTCGTCGGCGTACGGACACGTGCGAAGACCCTGAAGAAGCTGCAATGCCTGGACATGGAAGACGTGTACGATTTCAGCAGTTATCGGGCTTTGAGCGAGGTCATCTAGTCGAACTCCGCGAGGTCGGGTAGTCGTATCGTCGTATTGCGGAGCGAATTGGACGGGAAGTATCGGTGGTGGTACGATGGGGGCGTAGATGGTCCGAGGAACATTCCCACATGAGAAGACGTGGAACCGGGAGTCACAGGCGGACTGATGAGCGGACCGATCGACGCATAAGAAGAGCGGCATTGTCAAACAGAACATCCACTGCGACGCAAATCCGAGCTGCCGTTGCACCTGAGGTGACTGTGCGAACAATCCGCAACCGTCTACTGGATGCAGGACTACGTGCACGTGTGCCTCTGCATTGTGTACCTCTGACTCCAGCCCACCGTTAGGAACAGCTGCAGGAGTGTCGCCAACGTCTGCACTGGAGAACGCAATGGCAATCTGTCGTGTTCAGCGATGAAAGCAGATTCTGCTTGGGAGCCTCCGATGGCCGTATGCGTGTTCGCAGACGCTCAGGGGAGCGTCTCCACCCTTCTTGCATCCGCCAGCGACACACAGAGCCTACACCTGGCCTCCTGGTGTGGGGAGCGATCAGCTATCACTCCCGTACACAACTAGTGTTTGTACCGGGTACGTTAAACAGCACCTCCTACATCAACAACATCATTCAGCCCGTTGTTTTGCCATTTGTCAGGTCGGTCCATCGTGGTGTTTTCCAGCAAGATGACGCACGCCCACACACGGCACGTGCAACGCAGCATGCACTTCAGGGTATGAGACAACTTCCATGGCCTGCACGTTCACCGGATTTGCCCCCCATTGAGCACGTGTGGGATTTTATGGGACAATGACTTATCCGGTCTCCACGGCGAGCCACGACCTTCCCCGATTTACGCGTCCAGGTTGAGGTTGCTTGGAACTCAATACCCAAACTTACATCCAACATCTGCACGACAGACTCCATGCCAGAATTGCACAGTGTGACGCAGTTCATGGCGGTTCAACCTCGTACTAACCATGTTACATGGAAATGTTATTTTTCAGTTTACCAGCAAATACAGCTGTATTTTGCCATAATGTTTTGATCACGTTATCCTCTGTATTCCGTTATTATGCTGTATAAATTTTGTTGGTATCAGACGTCTTCTTCTTGGTGTTTTGTTTTTTCACTTTCCGCCAGTGTATTTCTCAGCTACGTAGGGCTCCTCAAATTTTCAGATTGGTATAAATTTGTGTTAAAGTGTGTCTTTTTATGTTTCCTAGTGGTATGTTATGTACGAAATTTCGTATAATACAATGAAAACTGTATGGTGTCCGGGTTCGAATCCCGGTGAGGCATGGATGTTGTGTTTGTCTTACGGCACTGGCTCTCTCCCTTCCCTGGAACCAGTGACCCTAAATTAGGGACGGGCGACTGCTTATAGCCCATTGAGTTGCTCACGGTGGTCGTTAAACCTCCAATCAAAAAAAAAAATAAATAAATAAAACTGTATTGTAGCCACCACATTTGTTTGTTTCATTATTTCACTGTGTTTAATCTTATAATTAACATCTGCAGGTTATGGGGGTTCTGCAAAGTATCGAAACGTAATTCCAGAGTTTGGTAACCTAAAACAAAGGTTGACTAGCAAACGTTAGAACTACTAGTATAATACGTTAGAACTACTAGTCTGACGTTATTAAGAATGGTTATCGAGCAAACTTCACAGTGGGGCTCTTTTTTAACATCAGGTTCCACAAAAGAAATCTCACCCCGATATCTTTGCGAGTTCGTAAATAAATGAAATTCCTAAAAGTGATTTTTGATTTGGAATCTCAAGTATGCAAATTTGCAGACGCCTTCTTTCTCACGAAAGAAAGTTGCTCCCCTTTTCTTCTTTACATAACTGCTCTACAATCACAATAGCCTAAATTCCCCAGATTTCAAAATCGTTTCCTTGCAGTAAATTATTTCCGCTCTTGTACAAAGACTCTGTCAGATATCCCGAATATAATAAATGACACGTAAAGCAAGAACAAAAAGTCTTCTGAAGAGATCTAGTCCAAAGTTTTACTTCGGTTTCGAAACAAACTCCAAAAGGTTCGTTCACCTGAACTTCCGGAATAACTGGTTGCAATGGTGAGAGGTAGCAGTCATGGATTTTTAAAAAAATCCTCTGTTATTCGTAATAGTCAGTCAGCAATAATTTAAACGAGATCTGTGTTCTTCGTGATTTGATCAGAGAAATTAAAAGAATCTCTTAACTGACGACAATTTTAAGCATAGAAAGCAAAATAAGATCGATGCGATAAATCACTGGCAGTTAGTTACCCAAGATATCTATTCAAGCTAATATAAATTGAAACCTGATCAGCTCATGTGATCGTATATCTAGTTTTGTATGTTTGTGTTTTTGTTTTTTTATTGCCCAAAAAATAAGTGTCCCTAGCGTAGGTTTGGTTTCAGCTGTCCCTTCATAAATATAACGAAGCATAAGGGGTATATACGGCATGAAAAATAACCTGTACCTGTTAAAAAATAATAGTACATCTACCGCATGAAAAATAAGTGAACATCTCATTTAATTTACATTCCAAGTAAAAATTCCTGGAAAAGAGAAAATCGGTGTGGAAGACAAAGGGTTTCATACTGCGAACTCTTACTGTGTGTGTACTTCAATCCAGGAATCAGGTCATTCAATTGTGACAAATGTAAAGCAGGGAAGTTTGGTGTGGAAGACAAAGGGTTTCATACTACGAACTCTTATTATGTGTGTACTTCAATCCAGGAATCAGGTCATTCAATTGTGACAAATGTAGAGCAGGGAAGCTTGGTGTGGAAGACAAAGGGTTTCATACTGCGAACTCTTATTATGTGTGTACTTCAATCCAGGAATCAGGTCATTCAATTGTGACAAATGTAGAGCAGGGAAGTTTGGTGTGGAAGACAAAGGGTTTCATACTACGAACTCTTATTATGTGTGTACTTCAATCCAGCAATCAGGTCATTCAATTGTGACAAATGTAGAGCAGGGAAGTTTGGTGTGGAAGACAAAGGGTTTCATACTGCGAACTCTTACTATGTGTGTACTTCAATCCAGGAATCAGGTCATTCAATTGTGACAAATGTAGAGCAGGGAAGTTTGGTGTGGAAGACAAAGGGTTTCATACTACGAACTCTTATTATGTGTGTACTTCAATCCAGGAATCAGGTCATTCAATTGTGACAAATGTAGAGCAGGGAAGTTTGGTGTGGAAGACAAAGGGTTTCATACTACGAACTCTTATTATGTGTGTACTTCAATCCAGGAATCAGGTCATTCAATTGTGACAAATGTAGAGCAGGGAAGTTTGGTGTGGAAGACAAAGGGTTTCATACTACGAACTCTTATTATGTGTGTACTTCAATCCAGGAATCAGGTCATTCAATTGTGACAAATGTAGAGCAGGGAAGTTTGCTGTGGAAGACAAAGGGTTTCATACTGCGAACTCTTACTATGTGTGTACTTCAATCCAGGAATCAAGTCATTCAATTGTGACAAATGTAGAGCAGGGAAGCTTGGTGTGGAAGACAAAGGGTTTCATACTACGAACTCTTATTATGTGTGTACTTCAATCCAGGAATCAGGTCATTCAATTGTGACAAATGTAGAGCAGGGAAGCTTGGTGTGGAAGACTAAGGGTTTCATACTGCGAACTCTTACTATGTGTGTACTTCAATCCAGGAATCAAGTCATTCAATTGTGACAAATGTAGAGCAGTGAAGCTTGGTTTGGAAGACTAAGGGTTTCATACTGCGAACTCTTACTATATGTGTACTTCAATCCAGGAATCAGGTCATTCAAGTGTAACGAATGTAGAGCAGGAAGTTCGGTGTAGAAGACAAAGGTTTTCATACTATGAAATCTCACTGTGTGTGAGTGTACTTCAACCCGGAAATCATGTCCTTCAAGTGTAGCAAGTGTAAAGCAGTGAAGATTGATGTGGAAGACAAAGGGTTTCCTACTACGAACTCTTGCTTTGCGTGTACTTTAACCTAGAAATCAGGTCTTTCAAGCAGGGCCGTAGCTACAGAGAGGGCTGTTGCCCTCCCAAAATGATCATTCCAGACGCGTAAATTCATGCTCTGGGGGAAGTAAAAATAGTAATGTAACTAAAAAAAAGAAAGTTACCCCATTCAGTATTTTCGTTTTAAAGACTTTTGTTAGTTTCATACACTATTCCATGAAGTTACCCAGTGTACAGAGTACCACAGTGCCGCCGCAAGCTTACGCGAGGCCCTGTGCGAACTCTCCTTACGAGGCTCTCTTGCTAACTAATATTTTTTGCTAAATCAACTTGGCTAACGGTATTTTTTGCACGTACGCAGTAGAATATTTTTATTTCCTGATAAGGTGATAAGCTTTTCACTCGTTTGTTATAGAAGGAACTGATATTTTTCTTAAACTTGTAACTGCTATTATTATCCGTTGCTCTCCTTTGCAAAATAAAAAAAAAGAAGGTAAATGTTAGTAATACTATACACTATGCAGTATGAATTTTTTAAATCTGTTTTACTATGGCTGTGTATTTTAAAAATGAAGCCTATGCGGAACAAAAAGAAAAATGTTTTAAATAGGTACGTCAATTTCCTAGTGAATTGTAACATATTACAATAATGTCCTTTAAAAGTTAGAGAAACAGTCATCGTATTTCATCAATATACTGGTATGTAAAAGGAAAGCTTCATGTTTTACCTGCGACGCAAAGGAGACCTTTCTCGCCTTTTGTCCAGCAACATTTTCAATAATATCATCGTAATTTAGTTTTGATGCCACATCGCGTTCTATTGACAATGTAGCGAGTGCAGTTTACCTTTCTTGAGACACGCTTGTCCTCAGATGCAATTTGATTAATTTCAATAATATAATCATAATTTAGTTTTGATGCCACATCGCGTTCTATTGACAATGTAGCGAGTGCAGTTTACCTTTCTTGAGACACGCTTGTCCTCAGATGCAATTTGATTAATTTCAATAATATAATCGTAATTTAGTTTTGATGCCACATCGCGTTCTATTAACAATGTAGCGAGTGCAATTAACTTTCTTGGGACACGCTTGTCCTCAGATACGATTTGATTAATTTCAAGAGAGAGAAACTTCTTTCCGCCCTCGCGACTGTTATCGGCACAGTTAACATGATTCTGTACGCGGTAGCTACGTTAGGGAAGGGATTTTGCATTCCATTTAAAAATTGCAATACTTTCATGGCAGTATTGACGTTGTTTGGAACTAGTTCTCTGACTAGTGTCTATAATAGGATAAAAATACTCTATTTGAAGACTTCCTCTGCAGATTTTGTATTTCTCAAGGGCTCGTCGTCTACTTCGTAATCAAAGATGATTCTTTTCCAAGCCACTCTATTCTCAGAAAATTTTGGTTCAACACTTAACTGTTCACAAATTTCACGAGCGGCCAGAATTGCTGAATTGAAGCCTTCATTTCGAAATTGGTTCAAAAATTTAATAACCCCCTGAAGCATATTTTCTGCCTTGTCAAGCTGCATGCTCTCTGATTGAAGTGGTTTGCTCACACTGTTTACAGAAAAGAGTATGTCCTACAATATACAACAATACCCAATAAGAATTCATAATTCTGAAGTTCAGGTACTGCCAATGAGCAAGGTTCATATTTGATTTTAGGATCATTTATTGTGTCCGCAACTTCAAGAAGTACGTCACTTACTTCATTTGCTTGGTATCTAATGGGTTTAACATTTTCTACACGGCTTTGCCATCTAGTGTCACATGACTTTTTAACAGTAATATAAGAAGTCCTGAGCGTATGTATGACATCTCTGTGATGTTTGTGTATGCGGACTCGCGAAGAACTGGGATGGTAATTCATATGCTTTGAACTGCCGGAATTTATTTCTTTTTAGTCTGTGTACTTAATGTTATATTTTTCTTTCTTTCTCTCTTTTGTTTTATTTTATCTTATTTATCCACCAGCGCGAGGCCCTGTGCGGTCGCATGTGCCGCGCACCTTTAACGGCGGCCCTGGAGTAACATACACTGAGAAAAACATTTTGTAAATTCAACAAAAAATTTCGTAGATATACAGTCAACAAAACATTTTGTTGAATTTGCAAAAATATTTTGTTGAAAATTATTGTTGATTTAACTAAATTTATTGTTATCACGACAAAACGTTTTGTTCATTTAACAAAATGATTTGTCGATTTGATGAAATTCTAGGTTAATATTATTCATCTCGTTTATATCGATTATATTCCATGGAAGATTGTGCAGAGAGGGAAGAAAATGTCATACTCTCGCTTCCGCTATGCAGAAGATGATTTGTCTGAAGCTATAGCGGCAGTACGAAGTGGCACCATGTGTGCCAATAAAGCAAGTAAAACTTCAATATTCCTAAAGGAACTCTCATAAATAAACTGCATGATACGGTACCCATGGAGAGGAGAATGTGGCCACCTTCAACTCTGACGAAAGAAGAACAAGACCGCTTGGTAAAGTGGAAAATTGGGAAAGCCAAGCTAGGTGAACGATGCCGTTCGAGAGGTTATAGTAGAAACTCAACGAAGTAATCCATTTCAAAACAATCTGCCATAGAGTAAATGGCTAGAGTTATTCCTGGAACAAAATCCTGCTGTAGCTAGAAGAAATGCAGAAATAATATCAGAAGCGCGGGTTGCTGTTATAGAAGAAATGATACGGGAGTAGTTTAAAGAACTAAGTGGTTTTTTGAAAGAAGTAGGAGCTAATGATCTGCTTAAAGATCCAAGTAGCATATTCAATACAGATGAGACAGGGATGGAATTTCGTCCTAAAACAGGCAAACTTCTAGGGCCAAAGATGTATAGGAATTTCTATGATATCGTACCTGGTCAAGAGAAACAAAATGCATCACAGTACTCTGTAATTATTCAGCAAATGGTTGGACGGTAGATCCAATTATTGTTTATCCTTACCAGAGGGTTCCGGGTTCCTAGAGATGTTGCCGAATCTCTCCCCGACGGATATGCTGTTTGGAGAAGCGAATCTGGATGGACGAGAAGTGCAACATTTTTCGAATATATTGCAAATGTGTTTTATCCATGACCTATCGCTAAACAAATTGAGTTCCCCACACTTTTACTTCTGGATGGACATAAGTCCCATATAAATGAGGAGCTGTACAAATTCTGTGTAGAAAAGCAAATTACGATATTTTTCCTTCTACCAAACGCAACGCAAATTCTACAGCCTTGTAATGGAGTAATTTTTCGACCTGTGAAGAGCGAGTGGAGAAACGTTATCAGGAAGTACAAAAAAGAAACTTCAAGACCGTTTCAAAAGTTAGTTTTGCTGCACTGTCTACCAACAAGTAATTGGACACCTGTGATAGCAAAGGAAAGCAAAGTTTATTCACCTTCAATAGTTGGTGGAGCCTCCACGAGCGACGATTACAGCTGCGACCCTCCGGGGCATACTCTCAACCAGGTGTTGTACGACGGCTAGCGGTATTTTCTTCCACTCGGCTTGGAGAAGACAGGTCCCTTCCTTCACCGATTTCGGACGGTGGGGGCACCCCTTAAGGCGACTCGTCCCAGAGGTGCTCGATAAGGTTAAGGTCCGGGCTCTGCGCAGGCCAGTCCATTCGATTAATCCCATTGTCACCATACCAAGCCATGGTGGACCTCGCAACATGACAGGTGGCATTATCATCCTGAAAATAACATGGGTCCACCCCGTAAAACTGCCACAACGTAGGAAGCGCGTGGTCATCCAAAATGGTGCAGTATGTCTCGGCGTTGAGTCTACCAGGAATTGCGACTAAGGGTCCCTTGCCCTACCAGGAGAAGCACCCCCATAGCATAATTCCACCGCCGCCGAACTTCACAGTTGGCACGATACATTCCGGCAGGAGGCGTTCTCCAGGCAGACGCCAAACCCAGACCATGCCATCCGAACGGTAGAGGGTGAAACTTGATTCGTCGCTCCAGAGAACCTGTTCCCCCTGTTCAACGATCCGCTGTCGACGTTCTTTGCACCACGTTAACCGAGCAGCGCTATTGGACTTGGTGATCAAAGGATTGTGGGCGGCAGCATGTCCATGATAACCGAGCAGATGGGCTACCTTACGGATGGTATTCATCGAAAGAACACTCCCGGATGCCTGTTGAAACTCCTCGCGGATGTGGTTCATCGATTTGGTGCGGTTCTTCCGAATTTCTCTGGCCAGCACCCGTCGGTCTCTAACTCCCAGTTTTGTGGGTCTGCCGGGTCGGGGCACATTCCGACAGTCACCTCTCATCTTCCATTTGCCAATCACGTAGGCCACTGTCGATTTTGGAAAACTTAGTTAGTTATAGTTACTGCATGTGGCGTACAGCCACCTGCAGACAACCAATTGACTTGGTCAGCTGAATCAAAGTGTTGGCCTCCCAGGAATCTTTTCAAGGGAATAGATGAAAGTCCGAAGGAGCCAGGTCCGGATTGTATGGTGAACCTGGCTCCACCATACAGTCCGGACCTGGCTCAATATACCCATGTGTATGCTCAATTTTGTCACGAAAGTGTTGTGCAACATGTGGGCGAGCGTTGTCGTGAAGCAGTCTGACATGCAGCCTCTCTGTTGGGTCTTTTGTCACGAATGGCACGACGCAACTTTGTCAACGTGCGTTAGGGTAGGTTTGGCATTCACAGAGGTCCCCGTTGGATGAAACTCCACCAGGAGAACGCTATGCATGTCCCAGAACACCGTCATGAGGACTTTTTATGCAGATTGGGTTACTCTGATTTTTTTGCTGTGGGGAATCTGAATGTTTGCACATCATACTGGCCTTCCTTGTCTCGGGAGCGTAGTGGTACACTCACGACGCATCGCCCGTCACTGCACCTGCCAGAAATTTCAGGTCCTTCTTCTGAGTAACGCATCAAATGGTCCAAGGATGACATCATTCTCTGTCCCTTCCGGTCGTCTGCCACGTTCTTGGGCACCGATCGCGCACTAACCTTGCGAAATTGCAATTTGTCATGCACAATTTCGTACGCTATACCGTACAAAATGTTGAACTTCTCTGCCAAGGTTCACAGATGGGTCCGCCGGTCACTCAGAATTGCCTGCTCAATGCCTCTCACAGTCAATCTCATCAAATACACTGAAGAGCAATTTAATTAGAGATGCCTGTCTAGTAACGTGTAGCACCACCTTTCGCCCTGATGACGGTGGCGATTCGTCTCGGCATGGACTCGACAAGACACCGGAAGCGTTGGGAAGCCATACGGATCCACGACCCCTGAACAAGCTCCCACAGTTCACGAAGATTTGATGGTGGGGAGTCATCTCTCTCGATGGCATCCCAGATGTGCTCCATGGGGTTGAGGTCAGGTGACCTAGCTGGCCAAGGAAGCGAGGTCACGTCGGTGGAGTGTTCATCCAACCATTCGGATACAATTCGGGAGCTCCATTGTCTTGTTGCAGGATGAGGTCCTAAGTGGTATGTTGAGGACGCACAAACGGGAGACATCCCGGTAATGTTGACCTGTGGGGGACGATGTCACACGTACCAGGGGTCGCATTTCAGTCCACGTAAACAGTCCCCAAACGAGAATGCCATCCCCACCAGCTGGAAGAGTACCCTGCTGGCAAGAAGGATCCATCGCTTCATGTGGTTTGCGCCGTACTCGTATCCTGCCATCCGCATGTACCAACGTGAATCTCGTCTCATCAGTCGAGGTAACATTTTCCCACATGTCTAGGGTCCAGTGGCGATGTTCCCGCGCCCATGCTAATCTTTGCACCCTGGGATGTGCGGTCTGCAGCGGTGCTTCTGTACTCCATAGCGAGGAGATGGTTCTGGATGGTGTGGCTGCTTACACGTTTTTGTGCACCAGCGTTAAATTGCCGAGTGATTTCTTGCACTGTGGCCCGTCTATCCGCTGTTACAATGCGAGCTAGCCAACGATGACCCCGCTCATCCACCCGCTGTTTTCCACGGCAGTTGGCCCTTGTAGGCATGGTTTTACCGGATTCGATGTACTCACGGTGCACCCGTGACATAGTGGCTCGTGAAAATCCCAGTGTCTGCACGACTTCCGAGATGGAGTGACCCATTCGTCCGGCCCCGACAATTTGCCCACGATCAAATGCGCTTAGGTCCTTCGTCTTACCCATACTGCGTCCGACTCTTACTGATTCCCGTCGCATCACTCTTTATATTGTCGGATCGCTGCATACGTCATGTCGTTTCCGTTTCAGGGCCGCCCACAGCGCCCCATTTGCATAACGCCAGCTGTCTCTAATTCAATTGCTCTTCAGTGTAGAAGTCATCACTCTTTCCACGTTTATAAGTGAGTCACGGAAAAATTCTCATCGGCCGCCACCCTGAATCGAACCCACGGCTTTCTAGTTACGCCCCGGATATGCTATCACTGCACCACAGCTGCCTCGAATTTCTTCAGACTCACATACGACTTACTGCCAAACCACATGGAACGTTGCTTCTTGGTGTCCCGCACAATGCTGGGGATTCACCAAAGATTAAAAGCATCGCTCTTTCCACGTTTATAAGTGAGTCACGGAAAAATTCTCGTCCATGACATTATTCTCATGTCATGGACAAATTCTCAATTCTCTCACACTGGCAGGTGATGATGCAGTTACAGGTCGACCGGAAGTGGCGAATCGGTAAAGTTGCCATGACCTTCTGCAGAGAAACTGCACCATCTGGAGATATTGTTGTGGTCCAGGCAATCACCACCATACACTTCAACATTTCTTTGTGAATTTCCGTCGGAGTCTTCCGTTTAGCCCACAAAAATCGGACTACACTGCGTTGCTCCTCTCTAACTGTTGTAGAGCTGCAACAGAACTGGAGGCTGAAAATGTATTTGCTATAGTGGGGTTGAACGCTCTAACACTGGTAGATCAACCATTTATTTTGGCATCCTTAGATGTTATCTCAATGTACCCCAATATACCTATTGAACTAACCCATGATATTATCTTCAATAAACTGACTGATATTTTACCCTTTTCTGAGACTCAAGATATACTATCAGCTCTTCGTTTGGTTTCAAATCGCAGCTATTTTAAATTTGATAACCTTATCTACAAACAAACGCAAGGTGCCTCCACGGGCTCCCCCTGTCTCCTTATCTTGGTGAACTGATACTTCAAGAACTCGAATCCGCTGTCCTTGGTAATTATTATCTACAACCATTATGTTACCTCAGGTATGTCGACGATATACTCGTTTCGTGGCCACATTCCGTAGAAGAACTGCACACATTCGTCTCTGTACTTTCCAGTCATTTCAACACTATTAAATTTTCAGTGGATCTAGAGTCAAATTATAGCCTTTCATTTCTAGACTTTACTATTTGCAGAGACCCTGTTACTAATACCATCCAAACTACCGTTTATCGAAAACCAACTAGCTCTGTATGTATTATTTCTAACGAATCGTTTCATCCCAAAAATTATAAGTTGTCGGCATTACAATTTATGCTTCGCAGAGCTATTTCACATTGTTCAACCCTTGAATTACGACGTAATGTAATTGTTAATATCAAGAACATAGCATCACAATTTGGTTACCCAGCATACATAGTAAATTCAGAGCTTAAAAAATTACTTAGAAGATCCTCTACAGCCCTCATATCTGGTTCATCAGAACTTAAGTATATTGGATCCATGGATTATATCCCTAGTCTTACTCCAATATTGTGCAACGTCTGCCATAAATACAAATTAAACTTTGGAGTAAAAACTGCAAACATCATGGCAATGCTTAAAAACGATAGAGACCCAGTGGATATTGCAAACAAAAGTGGTATATACTGATCCCCACAGATGAATATGGTGAAATACACACTTATATCGGATCCACAGTGCGCAACTTGTCAACACGCTTAAAGGAACACAAATACAACATTAAAAATGGGACTCAAAATACCTCATTAGCCATGCTGGTCCATACAGGAAACTTTCACCCAGATTGGAATAGTGTCACAATCCTTGCATTACCTCCTAATAAGTTTCCGACTTTAATCACCTAAAGTCTGTATATAATTCCTCATAAAGAGTCTGCATGCAACGATGATATTCCATACAATATCCCTCACCCCTGGAGACTTCTTATAGAAAACAAACCTAATATATAGTTATTGTTGAATCTATTAAGCTTATTGTATTGTGTCGATTGTATTTCGCAGACTTTGCGCTTGCGCTGTAACTCTAACTCCTACGTCACTGAACGTTGTAAATATATACTTCAGTATATATCAAATTGCTTCAGTATTCACACATCTGATGATGAGAGTCGCTGGCGACCCCGAAAACGCTCATGTGTCATTGCAATTGATATGTGTTTTTAACTTAATTAAGTATTTAAATATCATGTATTTTGAGACCTGTTGTTAAAGATTGTGCTACGACGGCTGTTTTTAAAGAAAAAATCATTTTACCAATGTCTATTTTTAGATTGGAGGTTTAACGACCACCGTGAGCAACTCAATGGGCTATAAGCAGTCGCCCGTCCCTAATTTAGGGTAACTGGTTCCAGGGAAGGGAGAGAGCCAGTGCCGTAAGACAAACACAACATCCATGCCTCACCGGGATTCGAACCCGGACCCCTTTTGCACGAATGATCAGAGGCCATCGCTTAGACCACTGCGCCACCGGGGCGGCCCGATGTCTATTTAAAACAGATATTCTTATTTTTTTTTCAGATTGGGGGTTTAACAACCACCGTGAGCAATTTTATGGGCTATAAGCAGTAGCCCGCCCCCAATTTAGGGTCACAGTGACGCGAGAGAAGCACAACATCCATGCCTCACCGGGATTCGAACTCGGACACATCTCGAATGAATGTTCAGAAGCAGGCGCTTAGACCACTTCGCCACCAGGAAGGCTAGAGGTTGCTTAGCAGACGTGATCTCAAATTTCAGAACGTAACTAAAGGGGTTGGGATGGTGATGGAAATGGTCCTGGGATTTGTTGAAAATTTACTACTCGAAACATTATGCATTTGTTTCCATTCTTTATTTTCTACATTTTTAAGATCTGTTTTTAGCAATCTAATATATTTTTTGTGTTCAGTTTTAGTAGCATAAGTGATATTTTTATTCAGCTACACGTACTTTTAGTTTTCACATATGCGCAGTTCTTTATTTCCTTTGATGTCAAAAGAAACCAAAGTAAAGAAATACACTGCTGGACAATTGCTAAGGACGGATGACAGTAGCAACGATAGCAACCATAAAATGGAAGGCAGGAAAATGTGGAAATTAGCATAAGTGCGAGATACAGTAAGACGTGTTGTGCGTATGCAAATTTTGGATTGCGGAACTTGTTCGTGACGTCATAGCGCTGATAAGAGATATAAAGGATTTGACGCGTATTGACCGTTGTTGTTCAAACGCAAAGTTGAAAGGAAAAGAATCAATTGACGAACTTGCAATTTTCAGTATGTCTTCCCGACATCACCTAGATGATTTTACGCGTAGCCGTATTATTGGCAAGATTGAAGAAGGGTGAAAAATAACAGATGTTGCCAGGGAGTTCGACGTCAGCCACAGTGTTGTTTCAAGGCTTTGGAAATCATTTCAAACAAATGGAGAGTGTAGCAAACGTCACGGGGGAGGTCGTGTTTGCAGTACGACACCTGCAGAAGATCGGTACATAGTGCTATCAACAAAAAGACACCGGCGCAGCACAGCTAGTGAGGTATCAAATCAGTTTATGGCTGCTACTGGCAAGCGGATCTCCCGAAAAACTGTCGCCAGACGTTTGCATGAAGGAGGACTATACGCCCGCCGTCCTGTTGTATGCATCACATTGTCCAGACGTCACCGTACCGCCCGTTTGAATTGGTGACATCAACATCGCAATTGGACTGATAACGACTGGTATGCTGTCCTCTTCTCAGATGAGAGTAAATACAGTCTATCGTCTGATTGTCGACGACAACTGATCTGGCGTGATAGTGGTACTGCATATTGTCCAGCAAACATACAGGAAAGGGACCGATATCCGACATGTAGTGTCATGGTACGGGCTGGCATCATTATCAATGGCCGTACGTCCCTCTATGTGCTTCCAACTGGGACTATGACTTGCCAACGATACATTAATGATGTTCTGCTACCTCATGTTCGCATGTTCCGTGGTGCTGTCGGTGATAGATTCATTTTCATGGACGACAACGCAACATGTCATCGAACAGTCGCTGTCCAGGAGTGTCTTGAGAGCGAGGATATTCAACGCCTCGTATGGCCAGCACGTTCTCCAGATCTGAATCCCATCGAAAATATGTGGGATGCTTTGGGGAGGAGTCTTGCTGGTCGCCAATGCCCTCCAATAAACAAGGACACCCTCATCCGTGCACTGACAGAGGAATGGGATAAATTACCCCAACAGCTGCTTGATAATGTTGTACAAAGCATGACACGACGTGTGGAATATTGCATCGCCCTCCATGGTGGCCATATCCCGTATTGACATCTTACGCCGGAACGTCTGCGGACGGTAATTGCATTTTTTTCACGTTTACGTATTCTGCACAAAATGGCCTGTTTGTCCCTTGAACACGTTCCAAAGCCTTCTGGATTTCAGAGCACAATAAATTGTCTTTCTTGTAATGTCCTGGCATTCTGAAATTATTTTATTTCACTTGGTATCCAACCACACTTACTTTTTTATGCGCTATATAGCCGTTTATGATCCGTCCTTAGCAATTGTCCAGCAGTGTAATACCAATGCAAATTTATAAAATTATCATTATAAAAGATTGGATACATTGTCGATGCCTTAAGTATGATAAGATGCGAAAATTTAAGATCATAACCTAAGCAAATGGCTTTATTTGCTCACACATCTGCGAATTATTTTCTTTCGCATTTTTATTTAGCGCTTCTTAAATTAACCCTTCAGGCAAACCGCGAATGAAAGTTAGTCAGTAAAAAATAGAGCTTAAATGCTGCTGTTGCATATTCTATATGCATATATGTTTATTTTTTTATCGCCTATTTTTCTACTTTTTGTGTGTTTCCCTACATTGATTCTGAACTCTAACGTGCCCTTGAATTGCAGAAATATGAAAAGAAATTAATCACAGCAATTGAACATCATGTGACGCAGAACTGATCCTTGATGTCACGTTGAAATGGCCAGCGTTTGACAATCAATGAACTGCAACGTGGTATTATCCGTTGAAATGCAATACTCCCTTTGTTAAACCTCATGACTAACTCTAAGCTTTGGTGGCCTTGGAAACAACCTTTCGAAGATGATAATTTCACAAAGTTATCACTAGACAAATGTATATTTTTGGCCTACGGATATTCCTACTGTGTTCTTTTTTCCAGCTAAGTAAGAATGAAATAGAAAAATAAGATTCCAACCAACCGAGAAGGTTTCTGAGAATTCATCAACTGAGGAAGCCATTGAGCGTATAACTGATCAATGGTATGGGATTTCACCAAAACTTGTAACCATCGAAAGTCATGCGTTGTATTTAAAGGGCTGAGATTTTTTGGAGAGATCGCAGTAGATCACTATTCCAACCAGAAGAACTAGTGCTTATAGGTTTTGCTTCAAGAGAAGTGACGGGAGAAATATTGAACATGTTCTACGCGAAGGTATTTCTCCTCTTTTGCATTGTTGCTTTGGCCTCATCGGCAAAAAGCCGCGATAGGAGTTCTTCTGGGCCAAAAGTAGTTAGGAGGGTCACTTGCGAAATGACGAAAGGAGAAGTTGAAGGAACAGTCATTCTACAGCAACAGGTAAGTCTCTGTTATCAGATTCTGAGATTACTTCTTGTTGAAGAGCCACCTCTTAACATTTCTGTTAAATCCTGGGAGTAAAGAGAAACACTGTCCGACCTCGGTCCGTAATGCCAGAGACCGATCTGGTCAGCATTCTTTTTCATAAATTGAAAGAAAAATCTGAACTCGAGCCAGGATTTTTCTAGTTTATTTTGCATTAGATTTTTTCATAGAAATGCTGCAGTTGTTTACAGTCACTCTATTCCTCATCACCACCACCAATACCCCTACTCCCGTCCGTTTGAAAAGCGATACTTTGAAACGTTGAAATTAGATTTGGTTTTCATTTTTTCTGTTGACTTGAATTATGCTTAAGAGGGTTGTGACGTGCCTTCCCCGCAGGACGCGCACGACATAAAGGCAGATAGCAGCTAGAACGAACGTCTGTGTAGCTCAATTGGTAGACCGACTTGTTCCGGAATAAGTGGAATCGGGTTCGATCCCCGGCGTGGACCAAAAATGACGGAGAAATGTGCTTCGTTGTAATGGCGCCCGAACTTCACGTATGACCCGGCCGTTAAAGATCTCGCAATGGTGTGATGTTCTTTCCACACCGCGAGACAGGAAAAATAAGAGAATCCCTTCTTCAGCGCTTCGAAAAATAAATGTGTGTGATGTTGCATTCCACACACCAGATTGACTGGGAGTTTTCAAGTGCACGTTCTTCAGCGGATGCTGCCTACAGCGGTTCATGGTCCCAGCTGACCTGTGGGCCATGCCCCCGACCCTCCTTCAGTGAGGGGGGAGATGTGACGTCCCTGCACACGACATAAAGGCAGATAGCAGCGATGACGAACGTCTGCGTAGCTCAGTTGGTAGAGCGACTTGTTCCGGAATAAGAGGATTCGGGTTCGATCCCCGGCGTGGACCAACAGGACGGAGAAATTTACTTCGTTATAGGGTGTATGGGGGAACACAGAGTGAGGGAGGGAAAAATGGAAAAAATGGTGAACAACACGAAGAAGGCACGTTCGTAAATCATAGTTAAAATCGACAGGCTAAGCTATTAGGGCCGTAGCTAGTGGAGCTAGAGGGGCTCAGCCCTCCTGCAAGGCAAACAAGCCCCTCCCCCTCTGCAAGATAAACGTTGTTGTAAATTTTCTAAACTTTTGTTTTTGGTGATTTATAAAAATGGCTTTTGTATTTCGTTATAAGTATAGACTCTTTACCTTATTTATCCGTGTACTGCATTTTTAAAGGAAGTAAAATTAAAATGACAGCACAAACGATGAGTAACTCAAAATAAATCGCTTCTGAAAATGAGTCAGACGGAACGGCTGCTCCAAAGATTCTCTGTCCCATGGGTGCCGGATTCGTTGCTGCTAATTGCCACCAGGAAAGAAAAAAAATATTTTTATTTTCAATTTTTTTGAGAGGGAGGGACGTAAAATACAAAAGAACATTGCATTAAAAAAACAGAGTGTGTGTGTGAGAGAGAGAGGAAAGATGAATGTGGAAATGTATTTGCTCATAGAAATGACGCTTGGTAACTGACTGTGCGATGCTACGCTGCTGTTAAGGCGGCCGCAGACACACACGTTTGAGTGTTACGCCAGCAAATGGGGAGTTTTGTGCCTGAGACGGCATGTAGTGTGGAGTGAAGCTCTTCAAAGCCTACCTGAAATCCTCTTCACTCCACGCTACATGCCGCCTCCGGCACAAAACTCTCCCATTTGCTGGCGTGACGCTCAAAGGTGTCATTCAAACGTGTGTGTCAGTGGCCGCCTTTCAAGAAACTTCCAAGTGGTCAATTGCCTACAGAGAAGTGTTGCTTTTGGTACGTTTTAGCTAAATGTATCTCCCTAGGCGATATAAAATAGTGCTAAAGAGAAATCTTTGTGCGGAAGAGAGAGAAATAAATCTTTCAGTTGCCTCCTGTTCATTGTTTTGCGAACAGTAGCGGTGGTTTTGTGATGCATGTGCGTAAGGAGAAGTGTTCATTAGCGAGAATCCGAAAAATGTTATGTTCATTGACGAGAATCTGATATGAATCTTTTGGTTTCTGAGCGGGGAAGAGAGGTTTGGCTACTGACCACAGTAAGAGGAAGCTACCTCCTAGCACAAGCAAAGAAGAATACGTGGTTAAAGATGGAAAAAAAAAAGAGTCGAAATTCGGCTTCAATAACTCCTCAATGCCGTTGCATGGATCTACGGAAAGGAACCAGAATAGTAAACGAAAAAATAAATAGTTTGTTGATGCTAGTTAGGAGTTATTTTTCTTCCAGCGACAATGACCCCGCAACTCAGCCACCATCAAACAAATTCTGTTAATACAATTTATTTTTTATACTTCAATAGAGCTATGTTTTCTTCCGCACCATCATATTTTGAATTTAATTTTTTTTTTTTTTTTTTTTTTGCTTCTAATTTTTATGCATGGAGAAAAATATTTGATAGTGAAGTAAATTAACAAAAGGAAAGAAAACAAAGTAAAGCTTGCATCTGCATTCGTGGATGAACACAGATTAGACCTAGCTGCGGCCCTGCAAGCTGTAGGTAGCGTGAATTTTGCGGACAGTTGGAAAATCTGGATTTTGTGGACAAAGAGTGGGCGAGCGCAGGAATTTGCGGACACTTGTAGATCCCCAGAACAAGGACACGCCCACCGGGAATGTAAGTGACCCGAGGGCACAATCCCAACATTGAATATAAATCGCTACCTGAAAAAAGATGAGAAAGAATAATTCCCATGGGCGACGGAACCCACTAATTACAGAGGGGTCCAACTTTTTCGAGAGTTAAAACAATAAACATAAGGGGAGAGAACAAAACCGTAGGATGTATATATTCGTACATATCATCATCAACCGTTATCAATCTACTGCTGGATGGAGGTCTACCCAAGTCTCTTCCACAACTTTCCGTCTTGAGCATATCTCTTCCAAGTCTCCAAGATGCTTTCAAATCAGGTGATCTTCTTCTGTGTCTTCTCCTACCCTTTGGTAACCATTCTAATATTTCAGTTGCCATTCAGTGATCAGTTCTAGTAATATATCCAGCCCATAGCCGCTTGAGAATTTTTCAGCGGTCTTCTTAAAAGTGAAGAATACAGGTTTAATGCAGTTTTCAACTTATTCCTGCAAAATCAATTTTCAAAATTGTATTTGAAACATTTTTCATAAAACTGCGAAACGTAGTAACTGCCTCCAGGAAACCTTCATAGAAAATAAAAATAAAAAGGAAATAACGTTAAGTCGCATGTGAACCAAAAAATTTTAAGATGTTTCGTTGGAAGACTTGCCCAGTAAGGTGAACCACGAAATTCCAGGGGTCCGGACCCCCGTGCCCCCTACCTTCCGCCGGCCGTGATAATTCTGATGGGTTTATTACCCCTACGCCTTTCCCCCTTATACCTAAACCTGCTGTGCCAAATGTTAGGGTCTTAGCGGTTGTAAAATGGGGAGACCAAATTTGAGTCTGATAGGAACTTCCGCTTCGCGTTTCTCGCTATGCCTCATATTGTGGCCATAAAAAGAGTGAAACTTTACCTGTTAGAAAGGAGAAGTATACCTTTTAAGGGGGAATTACCTGGATTCTTTGAGAGTAGTTGGCGGCGTGGAAATCTGTGTTGGAATTGATCCTATTTCATCCATTTTTAACACACACATTCCTTCGATAGGAACCATTTTTTACCATCGAGTTTTTCGGTAACCCCCCCCCTCCCCTTCCCCGGGTCCCTGAGAACAAACTAAAGTTTCGATGGAATTGAAGTATGAGTATTAGCATTCGTAAGTTTGGAAGAACATATCTGAAACCAGATGAAAATTTCCGGGAAAAGCGTGTAATCAAAAAATATATTTTAAAGTTATCCAAGCATTGCTTTTTCTTAGTTTTCAAAATACGCAGTAAAACATGGACAACGTGTGTTAAAAAAAACATGGACAACGTGTGTTAAAAAAAACATCGACAATGTGCGTTATATATATGCATACTTGGTATAACCAGGAAAAGATAAGAAGAGAAACGCATGGATCAGGAAAATGACAAGAGTGGGAGTCATTATGATCAAAGAAAAATCCCTGAAATGGCAATGGGCTGGAAATATTGCCAGAAGAACGGAAAACCGACTCATGTGCTCATACGTACTATATCAATAGTACAATGGTGCGACTTGTGTTTGAAATCTACCTGCCAACTGGATTTTATTCTTCATCTGACTGGTTAACCAGGACGCAAATAACTGTTTTCGCGGAGCCAAAAGATTCAGGGAATGTGTTGCGATTCTTTGTCTGAAATTGAATGCACAAGTAACATGAAATAAACTCATTTTTTAAAGCTTTTGCATTTTGAACAATAAAGGCTTTATTTACATAGATCTTGTGAAATATTTAGCTATTTACTGTTTAATACACCAAGATTTCTTGGTGTTTAATACACCAAGAAATTGGGATCTCAAGAAAAGGACCAGACGGTACACAAACTGCTTCATATTCTAAACAAGTTAGTAAAATCATGCAATGCAATGATTATGATACGCTTTCCAACATACCAGAAATCATTGCTCAAGTTATTACTCAAGTTATAAGGATAATGGCTGTGGAATAAATCTCGCTCCTGTGCCCTGCCCTTTGACCCCATTTCGATGACATTCAACAGGAGCGGTTTCGTTTACCTCCGGAACAACATGATAACGTTTTGTCGCGATCGAAGCATTTTTACGTACGTTATGACGAATGGAATGGATCCCGCTTCTACGTACTAACTTTTGACCCCATTTCGTCCATTTTCAATAGGGTTGGTCTCCAGGTGGTCCCATAACACATACTAAAATTTCTTCGAAATCGAACCTGTTTTACGCAAGTTATGACGCATAAGGGCAATGGAATGGATCCCGCTCCTATGCCCTAAACTTTAACCTCATTTCGCCCAATTTCAATGGGGTTCGTCCTCGTATGGTCCTCTATCACATACTAAAATTTCATCGAAATCGAACCATTTTTACGTAAGTTATGATGCATAAGGGCAATGGAATGGATCCCGCTCCTATGTCTTGACCTTTGATGCCATTTCGTCCATTTTCAATAGGGATGGTCCCCAGGTAGTCCGCAACCACATATTAAAATTTCATCGAAATCGAACCATTTTAACGTGAGTTACCGTGCAGGCAGACGGACGTACTGATGGACAGACAGACGGACAAAGCTGGAACATATACGCTTCTTCAACCTACGGTTGGGAAGTGTAAAAAAGTCGTCTTGCTAGTAGTTAGAAAATGAAAAGAAATCATTTAATTAGTAACATTAAAGTAATAGAACAACCACTTAAGTTTTATGGCTCAGCTATAAAAAAAAAAAAAAAAAAAAAAAAAAAAAGGAAAGATAATCACTAGCGGTTTCCGAAAAAAGAAAAAGAAAACAGTATGGTTAAACTAATATGTAACACGCCACTGGTTAAACTAGTACGTCGTACGTCGAATTAAACCAAACTTTTTACTCTTAAATTTTAAGTATTAAATGCAGTTTCTAAGGAATATATTATTTTTCACTTACTTCTCAAATTTGAATTCTGTTAACCTACCAATCCTCAGGATTCAGTAGCTGTTGTGACTCCTGTGATAAAATCCAACCCTTGTAATCCCTTAATGTAGTTTCTTTTCTTCTCTCTGTTTCCGGATTTTCTGTTATTTGTGTCATTACGTTTATTTTATACTTTCATCTATTCCTTCATATATGTTTTTTTATTTACTCGTATACCTAGAAACCTGGAGTTCTATTTCTTCTTTTTTCTCCCAGACAGCTCCACCAAATGAGGGCACTTACGTCTACATATACTAGAGATGGGTCGGAGAAATAACTCCACAGTTACTTAGACACCGTTACTGAAAAACCATTATAACTGTTATAAGCAATGACAAAAATCAACAGTTCCAAATTCACTGGCCGCCCCGGTGGCGCAATGGTCTAAGGCGTTGGCCTCTGATCATTCGTCCAAAAGGGGTCCGGGTTCGAATCGCGGTCAGGCATGGATGTTGTGCTTGTCTTACGGCACTGGTTCTTTCCCTTCCCGGGAACCAGTGACCCAAAATTAGGGACGGGCGACTGCTTATAGCCCATTGAGTTGCTCACGGTGGTCGTTAAACCTCCAATCCAATCCAATCCAAATTCACTGATAAGAATGTCACTGTTCGCAGTGTCCGAGTCATACTTGGAGTTCAAAGTAACTGTTACATCATAGTTTCGGTTACAATCTCACCATGTCTAAACTAGTTGTCTCCGTTGAAATATCAACAAGTTTCCCCCGTGATGGGAGCTTTCCTTCAGTCTCCTCTTTTTCGCACGCTTACGATGGGTTTTGTTTTGACTTTCGCTCGTAAACAAAGAATTCAAAGCGAGCAGTTGTAACTGTAGGATGTTCACTCGCCGTTCCGTTAATGCTCCGTCACTCCTGTCGTAAACACAGTAATTTTATCGTTGTTACAAGTAAGACGGTCACTCGCAGTTCAAGATTCTTGACAGCTCCGTCACAGCATTCGTAATCAGTGATTTTGTTACAAGTTACAAGTAAGACGGTGACTCGCAGTTCCGGATTCTTTGAAGTTCCGTCATCGCTGTCGTAAACAGTAATTTTGTCACTGTTACAAGTAAGACGGTGACTCTCAGTCCCGAATTCTTTACAAATCCGTCACCGTTGTCGTAAACGGTTATTTTGTTACCGTTTAAAGTCGCCGTTACTTCCATTTAACTATCACCGTTGTCACTGTGACAGAAAAATCACTGCTAAGTCCACCTCTACTAAATACATGTATTTATTAGGTTTATATTTGGATGGTTCATATTTTTTATCTGAAAATCTGTTAATTTCTGTTTGTTGTAGCGTTTAATTTCCAGAAAAATGTTTGACGCTACAATAAAAATTTTGCTTTGTTGTGGTTTTCTTACAAAGTTACTTTTTCTTTCTTTACCAGAGTGCATCATCTCCGGTAACTGTCACAGGTCACTTAGAAGGATTAAGACCAGGAAAACACGGTTTTCATGTCCATGAATTCGGTGATATCTCCAGAGGTGAGTAAATGAATTTTGAAATCGATTACATATCCTACCCAAAATTGCTTCGAGTCTCGATGGACAAAGATTTTTGCCATTAACTTGCGTTAATAGCCAACAATTTAATTTTCTAAAAATAGTATAACTATACTATTTTTTTTATTTATTGGAGGTTTAACGACCACCGTGAGCAACTCAATGGGCTATAAGCAGTCTCCCGTCCCTAATTTAGGGTCACTGGCTCCAGGGATTTGAGAGAGCCAGTGCCGTGAGACAAACACAACATCCATACCTCACCGGGATTTGAACCCGGGCCCCTTTCGGACGAATAATCAGAGGCCATCGCTTAGACCACTGCGCCACCGGGGTGGCACTATACTAATGATCCGAATTTCTTGGCGTAGAATAGAAATCAAAGTTTCATAGTGCCTTCCAATGAAAGAAAGCGCAATATCAGATTTTTAGGGTAGGGTATAGCGAAGTAAATTTCTCCATGCCAGGGGTAGGATTCGAACCTGTAACTCTCGGCTCCGGAGCTACGAGTGCTACCCACTATACTACACCGGCATGTACTCTCACTGTTATCTGCTTTTATCTCATCTGCGTTCTGCGGGGCAGGCAGGCCACATCTCCCGCCCCCTTCCCGAAAGAGGGCCGGGGACATGGTCCACGGGTCAGCGGGGACCATGTGTCGCTGTAGGCACTCACCCCATGAAGAACGTGCATTTGAGAAATTCCAGACAATTCGATGCGTGGAACGTAACATCACACACATTTATTTTTTCAAAGCACTGAAGAAGGGATTCTTATTTTTCTTGCCTCGCTGTGTGGGAAGAACATCACATCATTGCGAGAAATCTAACAGCCGGGTCATCCTGGAAGTTCGGGCGCCAACATAACAAAGTAAATTTCTCCATCATTTTTATGCCAGGATTCGAACCTGCAACTCTCGGCTCCGGAGCTCTGAGTGCACACTGGCATCTGCTCTCACTGCTATCTGCCTTTATCTCATGTGCGTCCTGCGGGGCAGGTACGTCATAAGGCAAGTGCCCCCTCTTGCCCTCCTACATGTGTGCCCATGCACGTGAACAGAAGAACATCACGAAAAGATGTTAGCTGTCTACTCTCCTTGAAAATGCCATCTGAACAACCAGGACGGTGTTATCCAAGACGACACACACAAAGAACGAATGGTTAGCACACGAAAGAAACTACGACTAAATTCAGTAGAGAGAAAAGGCAAGCCGTTGAGGAATTTTTACTTATGAAACTTTTAGAATGGCTTGATCGATGTATGGTACTCCAATGTTATGAAAAAGTATCATCCAGTACTGTTAAAGAGCATTATCGGAATATTTATATTACGAGAACTTCATGAGTATTATGCACGATGTTAACCAGCATTTTATTTCAAATAATAAAGTTATCCTTCGATTAATATGAACATGACGTCGTTTCAGTCAAATTAATGCAATTTGTACATTTGTGATTATTTCAAGAAAAACTTTGTTTACTTCATCTCTATTTTCTCTCCTTTTTCTAGGATGTGAAAGTGCTGGTGGACATTTTAATCCACATAACAAAGATCACGGTGCTCCTACTGACTCAAACAGGTAACATTTAAAATTAATAGCTTTCATTTTTTAAAATATTCGTAGAAAAGTTTCGCGTGTTAAAGTGAAATGCTGTTTTAAAGTGCTGTCTTTAAATATTCATTGTAGAATGATAAACTTTATATGCTCGAAGCAGGAAAATAGTATAAGAAATTTTCTATAAGAAGAGAGATATTCCTGATTAGATCTTTTGATTTTTCGTAACGATAATGATATTAATTTAAATTCATCGAACGTGTGAAGTGTGAGCTTTGCTTATTAACGTGCGGTCTGAGCTTGCATATCCGATTTAGCTTGTAAAGGACAAAAAATGCATCGGGCAATCATTTAATAACTTCCGAGTACCTTTGGCGGTGGATTAGGGTACGTAAGTCCATCTCTCCCAAATTACACAGTCAAGAAAAGAGGGCGTTCTTTGGCACAGGAGTTTGAATGAAAAGGCAACGTGCTCGAGAACAGATACAAGTAGAAATGACGATAAGCCGGAAATAACGGCCTCACTCGGAGGTACGCGTGGTGATTCAGTTGAACGATGTGACGAAACATTCTCATTTGCAGCAATCTGATGTAAAGTCACTCGTTTGTCCTCTTGCACCACGGCCTCCACACAAGCCACGTTATTGATGTCGAAAGGCCGCCATTGCATTTCTCATCCGTCAAAGTACTGCGACCGTGTGTGAATTTCGAACACTATTTTGACACGCTCCGAATGCTCGTGACTTGAAGACTTGCAGTTGGCGATGGACTTCCGCTGTCGTCGTCTGACTCAACAACCATTCTCGTAGGGTTTACACCCACAGGGAAGGTTTAGACTCGACTAACTATGCCCGTATATACTTTTCGGCAGCCCATGGAAGGCAGTGGTCTAAGCGCTGACATCTGACCATTTTTCCGAGATAGGTTCACGTTCGAATCCCAGTAAAGCATGGATGTTGTGTTTGAATTACGGCACTGGCTCTCTCCCTTCTCTGGAACCAGTGACCGAGTCTAAGTTTTCGAAGGGAGGTTGCTTATAGCCCATCGAGTTGATCACGGTATCGTTAAACTTCTAAACAAACAGGATTTGGGACCGAGTACCAGAAATGAAGAGACATTAGGTGAAATCAAGAGGATCACGATATGAAATTAGGTAGGCATAGAAAATTGGAATGCCCAACTACTAGTGTACGTCGCTGACGCGACTGACGCTACACAAGGTCAAAGTACATAATTTGATTATGGCCACCTACCTAATAAGCTGTAAGACCCCCTTTAGTCCGCAAAACAGCAGCCACTCGGTGATTCATGGACTCGATGAGATGGCGATAGGTAACCTGGGTTATCTGGTACCATAATGTCAACAGCAGGTCCTCCAGTTCCCATACAGTTCGGGTTGATGGTAATTTAGCGAACCCGCTTTTCCAAGTCGATCCACAAATGTTCGATTGGCTTCATGTCAGGTGAATTTGGAGGCCAGGGCATTAACAGAAATTGACCAGCACGTTCCTCGAACCACTCCTTGACGATTCTCGCAGTGTTTCATGGCTCATTATCCTGTTGGTAATGGCCATCACCAGCAGGAAACACAGTTGCCATGAATGCGTGAACTTGGTCCGCTACGATATTCAAACAGCTGACAGCTATCAGGGACATCAAACAGACGGTATCGCTCTTTCCACGTTTATAAGTGAGTCACGGAAAAATTCTCATCGGCCGCCACCGGGAATCGAACCCAGGTCTTCCAGTTATGCGCCGGACATGCTAACACTGCACCACAGCGGCCTCGAATTCTCCAGACTCACATACGACTAACTGCCAAACCACATGGTAGGTTGCTTCTAGGAGCCCCGCACAATGCTGGGGATTCACCAAATATGTTAAGCAGCAACTGAACAAATAACTAGGAGGCAAATAAATGATTAGTACACACAATTGACGTGGATTAGGAACATAAAAAAATCAGCGTATCCGCGCTCGGCCGTCTACGTGCTACACCAGGAATCATGATTCGTCAGACCAGGCCTCTTTCTTCCAATCATCGACGATCCAATCTCGATGATATTGGGCCCATTTCATGCTTTGTTGGCGATGACGTGTAGTGAGCATGGGAGAACTGGCTGAGTTTCCTGCTATGTAGACCCATGCGTAGAAGGTTGCGATGAACTGTGTGCTGCGGCACATTGCCCTGATCACCACTATTGTAGCTGTATGTGATTTGTGGCACTGTGACACTGTGGTCGCTGTGAACAATGCTCAACAGTTTCCTCTCCGCTGTGGCATCAATGAGCTGCGGACGATACATGGCTGAACGACGGTTCGTCGTTTGGCCATCTTTGCACCAATTTTGATGCGTACTCACTACATCAGCACGTGAACAACCCACAAGCAGCCCCTTTCCGAGATCGTAGTTCCGAGGCGCCGTGCATCACAATTTGTCCTTTATCAAACTCCGATAAATCGGCAGCTTTTCTCATTCGGACTCCGAACACTCTACTAACCGAAAGCCGGTTCTCGGGTTGTATATATACTGTTCTGTGAACTTCACCTACGCCACCGTTCGGTTTACAGGTACGCTCATTTCTGTAGGCTGGGGTTGGTCATAATGTATTGGCTCATAGGTGTACACACCAGCAGTGGGAGAAAGATGGGGTGGCGGAGAAAAAGGAGCCCTTATTTTTAACTGAGGAGCAACACCCCTGGTCCGACAGCTTAACGTGCTCATCCAATGCACGGCGGATATTTTGTTGTTCAACTCATCTGACCTGCATGAAATCGATCCAAAGACTTTTCCTTTGGGAGGAAGACTTGCTAATCAAAAGATCATCCGCTGCAGTCGTTTTCCGTGCCTGGAAAAACCTAATCAATGCACATACCTGCAATGAGACCATGCTTCCTAGAGGTTCGTAATTTTCAGTTTAATCTGTTCTCCAGCACGTTGTTTTTTTTATTCAAACTTCTGCGCCAAGCAACGCCCTGTAGTCACGAGAATGTATTGACTTTGAGAGACACCGTTTAATCCGACTCCAGAGGTCATCGGGAGATACTCAATGATCAGCCTACATACAGCAGAATTGATCTTTAAATGATGCCTGGCCAATACCAGTAAAAAAATCAATTCATATTTCGGTCCAAAAATACTGCAATTAGATAAAATAATTAGAAACTTTTTCCTCTAGCACTAGCACTAAAAATGTTGCAACTTTGCTTTTAGCTCCATTCATTACCTTCCTTCTTAATTAAGTTATTATGATTTGCTTTGCAAATCATAATAACTGACACTAATCTGTTTGATACTAATCCTGTAAAAGGATCCTCTAAACTGACACTAATCTTGTGAAACTGGCATGTAATTTGTTCTTGATGCGAGTTATGTATTCTAAGACGTCATTAAGTCGATGAGTTTGGTGTTTATCGCACGCTAGATCTGCATGAAAAAATAAAAATTCTTCCTCTAAACTCTACCAGCAAATTACAGCCCTGAGTGGGATCAGCCGAAGGTTAAAATTCAAAGCTAGTTTCTATACAAAAAAGAAAAGAAAACTATGGAATGTATGGTACATGTAGGAAGAAATATGTTGCTATCAGTTTATATCATTCGTTCTTTAGGAAAAGAGCACAGGAACACGTAGCAGGAGAACCAACCGTAACGGTAAATAGTAGATATCGTAGACTTTGTGAAAACACAAATTTGTCCGTGACGGGGATTGAATCCGCGACTAAGTTGCTCTCCCGACTCAGCTACACGGACGAAATGTATCGCCGCAGATTTGTCGTCTTGACACGCATGTTTTTATCTCTGTAGTGCGTCACAACTTCAAACATCGTGTAATTAAATTGGAATAAGTTAATCAACGAAATAGATAGATAGATAGATAGATAGATAGATAGATAGATAGATGTCCTGACAAAACTGCCATTCACAAAAAAAAAAAAAAAATATCGTGAATAAAAGTTGATATATTTACTCCAATTAGTAACCACTGAAGGTTCTTTTCTTCGGAGAGAGAGCCGATAGATAAAATGGACGATGACATAATCAAACTGAAAACTAGCCATTTCTCGGCAAGTAGCTAATATTGCTCAAAGTTCTCGTACGCAGCAATTGCAAATGTATGTGAAAACATTTTTAATGACAGAGCGACAAAAGGATTTTTGCAAAAGAAACTGAAAAATTCCGACGAAAGCCTTTCTAGTAGGTATGAAGAACCCGGAAATATGAAGGAAGTTCCGAGATTGTCTTCAAAGCTCCAAACATTGGGTTTCAAGATTCTACGAGACCGTAAGAAATGATAAACCTGATGTTGCGAAACCCCTCTGATATCGAAAGCCACCTTTAACACTTATAGTATTCAAAAAGAAAGCAAACAAGAATAGCCTCTTCGGTTTTTATCTCCCGCTGTTATCTACGATAACAAAAGAGAATGTGTATGTGGTGTGTGTGTGTGTGTTAACTCATCGGGATATCGTGGTAAACATTCCAAAATTTGGAATACCTTTCCTTCCGATATTCAGACATAAGTAGTGTGACGATTTAATTCCCAGAATGCACCTGTCGAAAAAATGTGAACGTACCTGACTGAGCATTAGCGGCTACTGTTTCGAACTAATCCCTTTCCGCAGCTATGCATTTAGTCAGACCCAGCTACCATTGCTGAAAACATACATGGAACTCTATTTCCGGAATATTCTCGAATTCCTTTGTCACATTACGCTAAATGTCAGAGACGTCAGTAAATCTTTGTGCTTTCATAGCAGTTTCTATTTTGGGGAAGAGCCAGAAATCACAAATCAGGTGAATAGGGTGGATGATCCAATTTGGAAATTGATTTCTTAGCCAGGCAGTTGCGAACACTGAGCGCATCTTGGTTTGGGACCTTGTCACTCCACAGTTCGGTACTTTTCCTTCGAACACAATCCTGTAACCTTTTCAGCACCTCTAAATAGCATTGTTAGCTGACAATTTGTCCTTGTTCAATGAATCCGTGATGAACTGTCCTTTTGTGATCGAAATAACGTACAAGCATGGTTTTGAACTGCGAGCGTGACGTACGTTCTTTATTCGGCTGTTATGCCTTTTAAAGGCACTTGACCTTTTTCATAGCACCCTCACCATACGCAGCTTTCAATAGTTCTAACGTTTCAGTCACACCGATCTTCACAGAGAATTTGATGTTAATGCGCTTCTCTAAATATTTCTATCACTCATTTTTACCTCAAAACACACAAACAGAACTTGCTTTCGCAACTGCTCACTCACGAATTGCTCT
Source organism: Macrothele yani (assembly GCA_039090855.1). Taxonomy (NCBI): domain Eukaryota; kingdom Metazoa; phylum Arthropoda; class Arachnida; order Araneae; family Macrothelidae; genus Macrothele; species Macrothele yani. The sequence continues at coordinate 163,705,118 of CM077010.1, read as the reverse complement.
ACTGGTCTGCGGTTAAGGCATGCACTACTTGAAACACGTCCAGACACGCATAGACACACGTGATTCTGCCTGCATTGCCACAAGATCAACACTGCGCTCCTGGAATTAAATTGTCACATCTCGTATGTGTATATGAACACAAGTTCTATTCATTTGCCTCCAGTGTCTGTATTCTTGGAAGTGAAATAAGTTTTCTCTTGTTGTTGTTGTTTCTTCCGGTATTTTTTGTGCTTACCTGAGACTTATTAATTTATCTCACACATTGTTTACCCCATTAGACATGTAGGTGATTTAGGCAATATCGAAGCGAATCATAAAGGACAAGCCAACATCAACATTAAAGATCCCCAGATAAGCCTCAACGGACATCTGTCAATCGTAGGAAGAGTAATGGTGGTACGTATTTTATTTTTTATAATATTTTAATTTTACTTCGCTTGCAGGGGCGTACAGATAACCCCCGAACCCCCGCAGTGCGGTGGGGCCTCGTGTTTAAAAGGGCCTCTAACCTCGATTTTACAAATTTTTTGCGGAAACTTAGTATGAAACTGGTTAAAGAAACAGCCAAGAATTAAGGCGGCTTTTGAATTAAGTATTAAAAAGAAAAGCATTTTTTTTTCTAGTAAATAAGTAAAATCTTTAGAAATTATGTTCGTTGCTAAAGTTCATAAAAACTGCATGACAGGAAAGCAGCAATTCAAGAGAACCTGAGGCCCCTTTTCACGGCCATAGCAATAGTTTCTATGCATGTATGTTAACAAGAGAATATGAAGGAAATATCGATATACAAGTGAGGATAAGGTGTTACGTATTACAGTTGTTTGCACATAAATACGCAACCTTTCATAATATAATTAACTAAAATGTATTTATTCTTCGCGAGAACGAAAAATCAGAGACCTGTGCTATATATATATATAGATATAGATATATACACTGAGTGGCCACTTTATTATGACCACCCCTCAGTACTTCGTTGGGCCACCTTTTGCCTTTAATACTGCGTCGATTCTTCGTGGCACGGACTCCACGAGATGTTGATATGTGGTTTGTGGAATCGGAGACCATGCTTGATTAACAGCACTTTCCAGGAGTGTGAGATTGCAGGGTTGTGGATCCAGCTGTCTGATGGCTCGTTCAACTTCATCCCGCAAATTCTCAGTGGGGTTGAGATCTGGAGATGGTGGGGGGCCACCTAAGCAAAGTAAACTCATCGGCATGTTCCTGAAATCAATCCTGTACAATACGAGCAAGAAGAATCCGCTGAAGAAAAAGATTTTCAAATCGGAGTTTTAGAAGAAGAGTTGTCGGGGAAAATGTTATTTACTTTTACGCACTCTAGCGGAAAATCTATGCGTAATTTGAAAAAGTAACTATATTTAAAATACTCTTCGACATAAATGGAATCGATAGATAAAACATTTTTTTTTCAATCGGATGTTTAGAAGCAATCATGTGGATTAAAAAGGTATTTTTGAATTCGACATCATCTGCATTTACACCCTCTTGCGGCGAAATTGTACATCGTAAAAAAAACGAAATGAAGGATCATCATTCGCATATTTCAAGCTTCCCAATGCAAAAAGAATTTTTTAAATCGGACTAATAGTTGCAGAGATATCGTGGGTACAGACGGACGGACGGACAAACCGATAACATAAGCACGATCTTTTTTTACAAAAGCCGTGCTAAAAATGCGCCGCGCCAATTTAGGGGGAAAGAAATTTACCCGGACGCTTTAGAGGAATATTTCGCTGAGATATATGCACATTCGTGTGATTAGGTATTTGTCGTTGTACAGTGTGCTTTTGTTGTACAAATGTTGTGTTTTGTTTGTGATAAAGGAAATGCAACGCATAACAAGCGCATTGTCTGTCTCAGAACCACATCGAACGCCTCTGATGTGTGAACACACAACACGTCGGTTGTCCTTTTTTTAAATAGATTTGCAGATATCGCACATATGTAATATTCGCAGACGTTAACGTTGCATGTGTTCACGGCAGGGTAGCTGGCATACATCCAGAATTTCAACTATCCATATCTCAATTGACTTTGGTTTCCGTGGGGGGCTGTATAAATATTTAATTTTGGTATTTTTCGGGAAATAATCCATTCCGGTGCATACAACTATCATAGCTGAAAAGTCCTCTGTTTGCTGCGTATCTTGCATTTTTCACTTTACTGCTACGGCCAGCCGTTACTTTCCTATTCCTTTCGGGTCCCGTATATGCCAGAAGTTCAGTGAGGCTTTCTGAAATGCTTAGTAAATTATGTTCACGTGCTTCCTGATCAATTTATTATATTATCACCTAACTAATACTTCGTTGAACCACCCATGGCTCTTACCCATACATGTAGAACACGTCATGGCATGCTTTCCGCGTTCCTTCTCCCCACGTGGGGACAACATTTTCAACAAATCGTACACCAAGAACACTCCGAGTTCACGAAGTAAATTTGGGAAAGGAGGGTTGGCTCGAATAGCACGTTTTTTCCCCTTTCCTAAGGTTTTTGATGAGATTCAAATCTGGTGATTGGATTGACCAGGAAAGGACTGCATCAGATTCTTCGAACACACTGCAGAGGAGAATAAACGGCGGCGTTGTGGTCTAGAAACAATCGAGGTCATTTTACGTATAAGAAAATTGTAAGATTGTATCTTCCAGGAGCGAGAAACAAACCGCACTCTATTTCCGTTACACCATGGTAAGGATTTTCCAGTGAAACCTTGGAAATGTATTCATAGGTAGAGCTTTGCCTCGCTGTCGTGGAAACATGTAACCGACAAATCTTCGGCGTCAGCCAGCAAACGCATGACATACGTAATGCTTTAAAGTTGGCAGCCACTGTTTGAGAGACTTGATTCTTTTAGGCAAAGCAAATGAGTTCACACATGTTTTTTTTATGTTTTTAAATTATTTTATTTTTCTGGGGATGTACCAGGTTGATACATGATAAACAGTGAACGAAAATGAAATACAGAACTGCAGTCCGATTACTGAAAATAATATTCGCGTGAATTTCACATGTACTTGTGAACAATATTTCTCTTTATTTCTGGGATGATATCTGATGATTTATAGCCTTTACCTTTTCCTGAATTTGAAAGGGTCATTGACGTTTCAAGGAAGTATACGATTGATTCGACTACTTCGTGATTTGTTTTAGCCTCTATCTTTTCCTGAATTTGAAAGGGTCATTGACGTTACACGGAAGTATAGGATTGATTCGACTACTAAGTGATTTGTTGCCTCTATCTTTTCCTGAATTTCAAAGAGTCATTGACGTTACAAGGAAGAATAGGATTGCTTCGACTACTTGGTGATTTTTGGCCTCTACCTTTTACAGAATTTGAAAGGGGAAGTACAGGACTGATTCGACTGCTTAGTGATTTGTATCCTCTACCTTTTCTTGAATTTAAATGGTTCATTGACGTTATAAGGAGGTATAGAGTTGATTTGACTACTTGGTGGTTTGTAGTCTCTTCCTTTTCCGGAATTTGAAACAGTCGTTGACGTTACAAGGAAGTACAGGACTGATTCGACTACTTCGTGATTTGTATCCTCTACCTTTTCCTGAATTTGAAAGAATTATTGACGTTACAAGGAGGTACAGAGTTAATTCGACTACTTGGTGATTCGTAGACTCTAACTTTTTCTGAATTTGAAAGAGTCATTGACGTTAAAAGGCAGTATAGGACTGATTCGACTACTTGGTGATTTGTAACCTCTACCTTTTCCTGAATTTGAAAGGAATATTGACGTTACAAGGAGGTACAGAGTTGATTCGCCTACTTGGAGATTTGTAGACTCTACCTTTTCCTGAGTTTGAAAGGGTCATTGACGTTAAAAGGAAGTATAGGACTGATTCGACTACTTGGTGATTTGTAACCTCTACCTTTTCCTGAATTTGAAATGATAATTGACGTTACAAGGAGGTACAGAGTTGATTCGACTACTTGGTGATCTGAATTTGAAAGGGTCATTGACGTTACAAGGAAGTATAGGACTGATTCGCCTACTTGGTGATTTGTAGCCTCTACCTTTTCCTGAATTTGAAAGGGTCATTGACGTTACAAGGAAGCACAGGACTGATTCGACTACTTGGTGATTTGTATCCTCTACCTTTTCTTGAATTTAAAAGGTTCATTGACGTTATAAGGAGGTATAGAGTTGATTTGACTACTTGGTGGTTTGTAGTCTCTTCCTTTTCCGGAATTTGAAACAGTCGTTGAAGTTTCAAGGAGGTACAACTCTGTACCTGGTGATTTTCAGCCTCTTCCTTTTCCGGAATTTGAAAGAGTCATTGACGTCACAAGGAAGTACAGGACTGATTCGACTACTTGGTGATTTGTATCCTCTACCTTTTCCTGAATTTGAAAGGATTATTGATGTTACAAGGAGGTACAGAGTTGATTCGACAACTTGGCGATTTGTAGAATCTCCTTTTTCTGAATTTGAAAGAGTCATTGACGTTAAAAAGGAAGTATAGGACTGATTCGACTACTTGGTGATTTGTAACCTCTACCTTTTCCTGAATTTGAAATGATTATTGACGTACAAGGAAGTACAGAGTTGATTCGACTACTTGGTGATCTGAATTTGAAAGGGTCATTGACGTTACAAGGAAGTATGGGACTGATTCGCCTACTTGGTGATTTGTAGCCTCTACCTTTTCCTGAATTTGAAAGGGTCATTGACGTTACAAGGAAGCACAGGACTGATTCGACTACTTGGTGATTTGTATCCTCTACCTTTTCTTGAATTTAAAAGCTTCATTGACGTTATAAGGAGGTATAGAGTTGATTTGACTACTTGGTGGTTTGCATCCTCTACTTTTTCCTGAATTTGAAAGAGTCATCAAGGAGGTACAACTCTGTACCTGGTGATTTTCAGCCTCTTCCTTTTCCGGAATTTGAAAGAGTCATTGACGTCACACGGAAGTACAGGAATGATTCGACTACTTGGTGATTTGTATCCTCTACCTTTTCCTGAAAGGATTATTGATGTTACAAGGAGGTACAGAGTTGATTCGACAACTTGGCGATTTGTAGAATCTAGCTTTTCCTGAATTTGAAAGGGTCATTGACGTTACAAGGAAGTACAGGACTGATTCGACTACTTGGTGATTTGTATCCTCTACCTTTTCCTGAATTTGAAAGGATTATTGACGTTACAAGGAGGTACAGAGTTGATTCGACTACTTGGTGATCTGAATTTGAAAGGGTCATTGACGTTACAAGGAAGTATAGGACTGATTCGACTACATGGTGATTTGTAGCCTCTACCTTTTCCTGAATTTGAAAGGGTCATTGACGTTACAAGGAAGCACAGGACTGATTCGACTACTTGGTGATTTGTATCCTCTACCTTTTCTTGAATTTAAAAGGTTCATTGACGTTATAAGGAGGTATAGAGTTGATTTGACTACTTGGTGGTTTGCATCCTCTACTTTTTCCTGAATTTGAAAGAGTCATTGAAGTTTCAAGGAGGTAGAACTCTGTACCTGGTGATTTTCAGCCTCTTCCTTTTCCGGAATTTGAAAGAGTCATTGACGTCACAAGGAAGTACAGGACTGATTCGACTACTTGGTGATTTGTATCCTCTACCTTTTCCTGAATTTGAAAGGATTATTGATGTTACAAGGAGGTACAGAGTTGATTCGACAACTTGGCGATTTGTAGAATCTACTTTTTTCTGAATTTGAAAGGGTCATTGGCGTTAAAAGGAGGTAAAGGATTGGTTCGAGTAGCGCGCATTTCAACTTGGCATATATTCCTAATATATAATTTCTTAGCTTCACTTACTTGGAATTTCATTGTTCTGCATGGTGCAACGGTAGCATGCTCATTTGGGAGGTGTGGATTCGATTTCCGCTGCAGGGTGGTTTGCATATGGCGTAAACAGCATGAAGCCTATTCCCTCGTTTCACAGTTAGAGTTTAGTAGGCCGGTGGATTTGGTTCTCCAGCCTTGCGAACTTTTTCCTGGCAAACCCTGGGTCCATAGGTTATCCTTCCACAAAAACTTAACGGTGAACACTACAGGGACCTGTTAGTGCATGAGATTTACCACGACCACAGTGCCACCTTTCAACAGGACAACGCACCGTGTCATCGGGCTCGTATGACTACCGAGTGGTTGGAGGAACCCGACCACGAATTAGCTGCATTGCTTTTTCCTCCAAACTCCCTGACTGTAACCCAATTGAACCTTTGTGGGATGTGTTAGAACGGGGTGTGAGAACTGCTGATCCTCCTGCACGGAATGAGCGTAAACTGACGGAGCTATAGCAGCGGACATCGGTCAACTTACGCATGGAGAATGTTCAACACTTTGTAGAATCTGTTCCTAGGCGTCAGCTAGCCGTAATGCAACAAAAAGGTGGACAAACGCGTTCCCAGGTAACACACTAATGTCGAATAGGCGTCGATTTTTGGTTACCAGGTCGATATAACGTAGAGGCATTATTTTCGACGTAAAATCGATGAGATGGAACGTCAATAAAAATCATTACATTGAATTTCAGTATACATGTAGACGGTTTTACGCAGTTTCCCTTTAGTTCCATTGGGTCGAATAATCGATGTTTCTTACGCGATCTGTAAGCATTTCGCGCATGCGCCTTTGCAACCATTACGCTAAACGAACCTTTTGGATGCTGGGGTGTTGGTCGGTTGTGTGATTTTTGTTGTAAGACGAGATTCTTCCCTATCTTCTTTTCCGCTGGTAAGGTTTTTTTTGCTTAAGTATGTTTATAAGAAGTTGAGTCTCGTTCCTTTAAGTAGAATTAAAATATATAATATTTACGTACGCATATCCCAGTTAGGGATAGGCCTAGCGCGATGCTGACAGATCACCAAATATTCTGTGAAATTTTTGTAAATATGTCTTTTCGAATGCGTCCGAAAACACTTGAATGTTGAAACAATAAAAAAAATTATATGATTTTTTAATCGTAGACAGCGTCGTAGAATCGAACTACAAATACGAATACATTCTAGGGTTGTCGAAAAAGTCATGACGTATTTTGGCACCCGATGGCGGTTGGGCGGTTTTGGAAGTACTAGAGGCATGCGCAGCTCTGTTATCGCTATGGCATTCGACAGGTGCCAGTTCTAGCTGTAGTCTAAAAGGAATAGTGAGCGATTTGGTTGATTTGCGGAGATTTGACATCAAGTTGAAGATGGAAGATCAAACTGTGCATTTTCGCCATAGTTTACTGTTTACTTCCGTAAAGGGAAGAACGCGCGTCAAGCTTGTGAAAAGTTGCGTAAAGTGTACGGTGATAATGCTCTACAAGAACGTCCGTGACAGCGGTGGTTCGCAAAATTCCGTGCTGGTGATTTTGACCTCAACGATGCTCCTCGGTCCGGGAAGCCAACCGAGGTTGATGACGACCAAATCAAGGCATTGATCGAGTCAAACCCACATTACACGACACGAGAGATTGCAGACACATTGCACATCCATCATTCAAACGTTCAAGACCACCTGAAGAAGCTGGGATACGTAAGCAAGCTCGATGTGTGTTTTCCTCATGAACTCAAAGAAGCTCAATTGACGGCGCGTATAAAAATCTGCGATATGCTCATTAAACGTGAGGAAAACGATCCTTTTTTGAAGCGACTGATAACTGGTAACGAAAAGTGGATTGTGTACAACAATGTGCTGCGCAAACGGTCTTGGTCCCGACGTGCTGCTTCTCCTCAAACGACATCCAAAGCAGACATTCATCAGCGGAAGGTTCTGGTCTCAGTGTGGTGGGATTTTAAAGGTGTCTTGTTTTTCTAGCTCCTACCACGGAACCAAACAATCAATTCAAATGTGAACTGTAGGCAATTGGACAGTTTGAACGAATCCATCATCCAGAAACGTCCAGAGATTGTTCATCGTAAAGGTGTTGTGTTCCATCACGACAACGCGAGACCACACACAAATTTGATCACCCGCCAAAAATTATTGGAGCTTGGGTGCGATGTGTTGCTACACAAAGCATATTCGCCTGACCTTGCGCAGTCAGACTTCCACTTGTTTCGCTGTCTTCAACAGTCCTTGCGTGGTATAACGTTCAATTCAGATGACGCTGTAAATCAGCACCGTGTAAAGTTTTCCGCCACGAAAGACAGGTCCTTCTATGAACAAGGCATTCTGCAGCTCACTAAAAGATGGCAAAAGGTTATCAAACAAAACGTGCATCGATTGATCATTGATTGATCTTTGTTCTTTCTATCAATAAATGACCTTTGCAAAACATGGCTAAAATACGTCATGACTTTTCCGACAACCCATACGTTTTATGCCACGATTAAAAGTTTAGAATTTCATGTTTCAACATCTAAATTGTAGAGTAAACGTGGATTCGACTTTACAACAGTACTAGAATCGATGACTAAACTGCGTAACATCAATGTAGAATCGACGTCTACACTACGTAGCAACGATGTATATGTTTCTTTCGAAAGGTCGAATCTTCGTCCACTGTTGACTTGATGTCGACTTAATAGGTTTAAAATTCGACGTCCAAAAGATGCAACAAAAGTGGACATGGATATCTATATTCGACGTCGAAAAGATGTAACAAACGTGGACACGGATATCTATATTCAACGTTTCATATCGACCAAAATCGATCAAAAATTCTACTCTACGTCGAATCGATTTAATATGTTACCGGGGTTATTAGGTAGGTGTTCCTAATGCAAAACTAACTCAGTGTCGATATGATTGAGATATAGTTGATGCAAGAAGACGTGACGGCTATATCGGTGACCTGAACTTCCAGTAAGTGGAAAAATAAAGGAACAGATTGCCGTTACAAAGTAGCACGCATATCTCAATACTCCTTTCGGCAGCATGTAAAGTGTTCATTCAACCTGACTGTTAATATTTTTCACTAAGTTATTTTAGAAGTGAGATTTATGTTCAACGAATTTATCGATTTAAATTTTTGCACTCGAAACATTTTTCCTACTTGCTCGAATATAAGACTGAAAAGTTTCTACGATTGTCGACATTTTATACGTATGTAAAGATGTCCGATTATACTACTTTAAATAAATTGCTTTTGTTTGTCAGTAAAGTAAGAGCTTATATATTTTCCAGGTACATGAGGGAGAGGACGATCTGGGACGAGGAAAAAACCCGGAAAGTAGAATTGCCGGAAATGCCGGAGCGAGAATAGCATGCTGCGTAATTGGTCTCGCATCTGAATAGTACTAAACCATTGTGTTTACATTTTTTATTTACAACTTCCTGTAGTTGGCGAAATCGGCATTTCTTTGTTTCCTTGTGGATGGGGCTATAAACACTTGCAGAAGATAATAAAATTTTATTTTAATATTGACTCTACTGCCTTTGTTTCTGTCAGCAACGATCACCGCCTAACTTCTAGCAATAACCGCAAGGAAACAATACCAAATCAAGCGAAAGAATGAAAAGAAAATTCCTGTCAGACTTGTAAACCAAATGCAAGTTAAATAACTGAAATTAATTATTACATGTAACTCATGAAGAGTTAAGGAGTAAAATATTCAGTGGGAGAAATTGTAATTTAAACTTTGAAATCTTTGAACATCCACCAGATGGTTCTGTAGAAAAACTGACATTAGAATGTTCAAGATAGCATTAGAATTTCACATTATTTACATTTCTTTCCCAGTACCACTCATTACGAGATTTATATGCCTGCACAGCATTTCCAAAAGCAACGAGGAGGGCTATGTTTTATATACTATGTTACAGGCAATGTGTGAAAAACAGGCATTCTACAGAATGCCTAGGAAATCTATAGAATGCGTGACTTTTTAGGCAAAGCATGAAATATTTGAGTTATTTTAATATTGTATATAAATACTTTTCTCAGGCATTATATGTAACGACAATGACTGTTTAGGTAAAGTATGAAAATAGAATCATGAACAGGCCTTTATTAAAACGAGGTATATAAAAATCAAGGAAACATACAAAGTAAAGTATAAGACTTCCTTACTGAACGAACAAGACAAAAAGACTTGCTGGCACTGACCTACTTGTTGCAACAAGGAAGGCTACAATGGCATTTTCAATTACATTTAATTGTCTTTTTCATACAAGAGCACTTCATAGTTTGGCACTTGGTCTTACACATACACCTTACGAATCCTTGACCACTTCCTGTGGACTGAGCGATAGAAGCTGACCTAAGAGGAATTTCGCTGTCGGGAACGTCTTCCACTCTAAGTCCTTTGGACATAAAGTGAATTGTGAACTGGCATAGATTTGGTTCAAAATTCCTCGAGTAGTTCCAAGTCGGTAAAAACCGTCTTCTGTCACACTCATAATAGTTGCTAACATATTGCGCGAGACACACCGTCCTTTATCGACATCAGGAATAGGACCTCGGGCAGTGGCCACAAAGATGCAGGAGGAATATTTTTGGCCTGTATTTTCAGATTCAACTTAGGTTCAATTTTACTTTCGACAGCGTTCTCAATTTTGAAGCAAAGAGTGCACAAAATATTAACCCCATGACCTTCCACTTTCTCATCTCCATCGTCTTTAATGGTAGTATTTTTGTACTTTGCCGATTTGCCTTTTGGCATAGCATAGAATGCTAGGAAATGTGCGAAATGTTAAGCGTTTCATACTTTGACGTCCCATTTTCGGCATTCCACAGATTTCCTAGGCATTCTGTACAATGCCTAATTTCAGACACTGCCGGTAACATATACACACACATCGAAGAGCTAAAACATAATGACCACAGCGCGTCTTTATGCGAATCGAATGAACTGCGGGTAAACGACGGTGCTTGTGAAGAACATGAAACGGTATAAATAACTTCTGATACTGAGCTCTGTTAATCAGTGTTATTCTTCTTTAGAAGGGAAATTCAACGAACTTAAGCGAGTTTGACAAAGGCCGAATTGTAATGGCCAAACGACTAGATTCGAGGATTTCCGAGACGGCATGGCGTGCTTTCGGTCAGGCGTCGTTAGTACCTTCAGAAAGTTGTCCGAGGAGGAAAACCCACGAAACTCAGCCTACGTGTGGGCCCATCGATGCTAGAGGTGAGTGAAGGCAATCCCGAATGGAACGAGCCAACAGAAAGGAATCTGCGCAGCAACTTGATGCTAATTTGGATGCTGATGACGGGAGTAATGTGTCACAACACACAGTACATCGAACCCTGTTGAAATTAGGGATGAGTAGCTGCCGGCCTCGGCGAGTGACTATGCTAACCTCATTTAACGGTCGGAAGCACCTACAATGGGCACGCGATCATCCAAACTGGACCTTGAATGATTGGAAAAAGGTCGTCTGGTCCGACGAGTCTCGTTTCCTGTTGCACCATGTGGTTAAATGGGGCAGTGATGGCACTAGGATTCGCTGTGGGACGAAACCAGTATGATGTACCACAGAGTTAAAGCATGTGTCAAGACGACAAATCTGCAGCAATACATTCCGTTCATATAGCTTTGTCGGGAGAGACTCTTACCCCGGAGTGAAGAGGCGGTTTCCATCCTCGTCACGGACAAATTTGTGTTTTCACACAAGCCTGTGGTGGAAGTATATAATGCTTTGAGCAATGTTCTGCTGGGAAACCCTGGGTCCAGTTATTCATGTGCAGGAAACTACGACGTCTACCACCTAACTAAACCCCATTGCATACCTGGTGCATCCTTTCATGACAACGGTATTCCCCTCTAGTTGTGCCTTCTTCCAGCAGGATGATGAGCCATACCGCACTGCCCGGATTTCTCTGGTCTCCAAATTTTCCAGACATCAATCCAATCGAGCATCTGTGGTCTGTGTTGGAACAGCAGATCCGATCTGCGGTTGTCTGACCACACAACTTACAAGAATTAAAGGATATGCTGGTAACGTGTTGGTATAAGATATCACAAGACGCCTTTAAAACTTTTGTAGGGTTAATGCCTCGCCGGCTAAGAGCTGTTTCAGCGACACGTGTGGGATCAACATCCTATTAGGCAGGTGATCATAATGTTTTAGCTCTTTGATGTACATAGAACTATAAAACGGCTTTTACGGAGAAATGAGGGTGAACGGCAAAGCCTACAGTGCGTAGCATCATAATCAGTTTTTGTATTTGAAACGAGGGACACCTAAGAAGCAGATTATTTTCTCCTGGTTAATATCATCAACATCAGTTATAACTATTCCCAATCCACTTCTAGATGAAGGTCTCTCCAAGTTTCTTCCACAACTCCTTGAACAATTCTCTTCCATGTCACTCTGGCAGGCTTTTCACCTATCGATCTCACACGTGGTCTTCTGGGTGTTTTACTGTTCCTTGGTATCCAGTTTGATTTTTCAATTGCCAACCGGTGGTCAGTTCTTCTGGCAATGCGACCAGCCGATTGTCATTTCAGGACTTTTACTTTGATCGTGATGTCATTAACTCTCATCATTTTCTTGTTCCATGAGTTTCTTTTCTTATCTTTTCTGGTTACACCAAATATGCATCTCCCCATGCCGGGTTGAGTTGTCAGCAGCTTCTGTGTGTCTTTTTCAGTTCAAGTCGATACCTCTGATCCATAAATAAGAACTGGAAGGACACATTGATTAAACACTTTTCTTTTAAGACATAATGGCAAATTGCTCTTAAATATTGTTCTGCTCTTCCAAATGCACTCCAGATAAATTACATGCACCTTTTAATATCTTCTCTGATGTGGCCTTGCTTGATATCCGTTGTCCAAAGTAGATGTAGGCATTGTTTATTTCTAAATTTGAACCAACCATCAACCTGCAAATTTGAAGTGGTTAAAATACAGCGTTCAATTATATTTTCCTTTTTCCCCATGGATACATATTGGAAGGCAAAGCCCGGAAAAAAACTGACGAAGATAATTTTCTAAATGTTCTACTACAGATATTTTTTTCTTTAAAGAAAAAAGTTCAGGCATGGATGTTGTGTTTGTCTTACGGCACTGGCTCTCTCCCTTCCCTGGAACCAGTGACCCTAAATTAGGGACGGGCGACTGCTTATAGCCCATTGAGTTGCTCACGGTGTTCGTTAAACCTCAAAAAAAAAAAAAAAAAAAAGTATGAACTGATTTTTGAAAACTAATAGGATATAGTAGAAAACTGAAGTCCAAAATTCTTTTCAGCAGCAATAGAAGAAACTTTGCACATTTTGAACTAACTACCTCGATGAAAAAAATTGTTTTGTTAAACATGAACAAAAACTGATAAAAAGAAGAATTAAGCTGGAATAATGGGGTCGAATGTTTCTGGAACACGAAGGTTTCCATTTCCTGATATTCTTGCAGTAATGAATTTCATTCACAAAAGCTTATGCAGCATGATACTCCATGCATAAAAATTCCTATAATGAATGTTTCACAAAAATTTCCGGGAAGCTTAATATTAATACATCTAACATGAAAACTTCTACAAAACATGGTGTGATCATCTACAAACACTTCTTTTTCACTTTTGAAACATCATGCGTCGTTTCACAAAAACTCCTGCTCAAGTAGTTTATGGTGTGCAAACTTTTTCTGTGAAAAACAATGCAATGCGAAAAAACATATTGAGTATCATGTATTCATTTACAAACACTTCTGTTCAGCATGCTTCGTAGTGTTCAAAAATGTCTGTAAAACGCAACGCAGCTATCCGTCTGCAAACGAAAAAACGATGGGATATGATGCGTTCTTTCACAAAAATTCTTCTGCAACATGATTCGTAGTGTATAAACGTTTCTGTGAAACACAATGCAACTATCCATCCGCAAAACTTTTATGTATCATGAAGATTCCATCCATTAAAACATACCAAACAGGATCAGTCCCCCTATACAAAAACTTCTGATATGCCCAACCACGAAAACCTTCATGGAGCATAATGCGTAGTTCATAAAATCGAATCACATTCCATAGAAATTATCACGTTGTATCTAAAAGAAGCAACTATATTGTATTTCTTAGAAGCCTAACCATCATCATTAAAAGCCGATATAGCATGTCCCATTCATGTTCAACTGATGAAAAACCGGCAGAACATGTTGACGCCAGCAGAGTACGGTGTCTGCATGTAAAGAACTGGCATTATCATTGATACCATCAAGAGGTACTGCTGGGTGTCAAGACAAATGTAGCAAGCATATCGCAGAATACTTTTCGCAGCGACACATCCAAACCTGTTAACAACCGGTGTAAGCATAGTATATTGGTGTATTCTGATACATTCCTTTTCTGCCAGCGACTGGTGATCTGAAAATCTTTTTTATAGTCTTTATGGAAAAGCATGGAATTTTTACGGGAAATTATGAACATTTTAACGTGAAACCTTATTTAATGCATACAATATGGCATACAGTACGGTGTCGGTCCACCTTTGTCCTTAATGCATGCACTGACCCTTCGAGACATGCTTTCGACAAGATTTTGGAACACAGCGATAGGTATGCGCTTCCATTTGGCACATAATGCTGCCACTAACTGTTGCTCAGTAGTAGGACTTTGTTACAAACTTCATATGCGGCGCTCTAATTCATCCCATAGGTGCTCTATGGGATTAAGATCAGGGCTCTGTGCTGGCCAATCCACACACGATACGGAATTATCGTTAAAGCACGCCGTAACAGTCCTTGTTTTATGGCTCGGTGCATTATCCTCCTGGTACCAACAAGGCTCGGTTCCATAGTATTGCCACTGAGTTGGTAGGGCATAATTGTCCAGAATATCGAGGTAGACGTGCTGGTTAACAGGCTTATCCACAGTAACCAACGGTCCGTGACCGTACCACGAAAAACACCACCACACGAGTACACTGCCAGCTCCAAACCTGACCATACGAACAGTACACTGTGGTAAATAGCGTTCCCCTGGCTGCCTCCATACCCACACTCGGCCATCAGACTGATGGATCGTGTGTGTGGATTCGTCAGTCCACAGGACCCGTTTCCATTGAACTACGGTCCACGATAAATGTTCTTTACACCATGCTGAACAACGAGTAGCATTCCGAGTGGAGATGAAAGGCTTATGAGCAGCTACACGACCACGGTAACCCATGGAATGATGCTCTCTGCGAAAGGTACATGCACATACCGAGTTCCAGCATTGTTACTCACCTGTACACTGAGGTATTGTGCAGTACTCCGTCGATTAGCTGTAACGACTCTCCTGAGGCTTCGACGTCCTCTATCACTGATTTTCTTTGGTCTGCCGGTACGTTTCGATATGTCAGGCTCGCCATGTGTCTTCCATTTTCAGTATATCCAAAAACGTTGACTTCGGTATGTTTAAACGTCTCTCGGTTTCTCTTATGGACAACCCACTGATATAACACCCAACAATCTTTCCTTCCTTAAAGTCAGTTCTCTCCCGCCGCTACAATTTCACCCAACCTCACAGTGCGATATGATCGCGGTCCGCTGCAGGCTTGTTTTTATACGGCTTGCAGCTGTACCGCATATCTTAACAACGCAGCGGATCCGTTCATTTGTTTTTGAAGGGGTGTCCAGTTACATTTGTCAATATAGTGTATGAGCTACGACACGGAAGGAAAAAAGCGAATGCTTTTAAGAAAAGCAAAAAGCAAAAAAAGAAAATTCTTAAGCGTGTTGGAATGCGTTTTTTCAGAAGATTTGTAAAACCAGAGAAGACAGATATACATTCAATAAATACAGTTTATTTGACTTTTTACATTTACGGTGACATGTTTCATAAATAATTATTTTAGAATAATATCTAAATTTACGTTAATTTTCTTTGGACATTTTACGGGTACACAAACTGTTTTCCAGAAATGTACATTGCTTTCATTTACAAATATCGAGCGTTGTTTCTTAAACTGATAAATGTGCAATTAATTTTAACTTTTAAGTACAATTTTGCATTTCACTGAGAGATAAAATTCATTATGAGGAAGTTCCAAAGCCAAAGATTTCTGGCGATAACCTTTCTTGTGCAATAAATAAAATGATTTCACACCATTTTCTTTGGCTCGGACGGATGTTCAAATTTTCGAAGTCAGCTTACAGCAACTTCTGTTATGTTTCTTTTCGTGCGTGTATGTAAAACCAGGGATATTTCTGATTTTCTATTTGTCTGCAAGTGTCAGCCCTGAAATTAAAGAAAAAAAAACCATATGAGAATTGTAAAGTAAAAATGAAAAGAGAAAGTACGTAATATCAGCAATCATTTCATTAGTGGATACAAAGAAATGCACCAATACTGCTGTGCACCGACTAGATTAGAAGTGTTTAACGCGCAAACGAACTCTGCCTTACCTTCATCTACAGAGAAACACTACAGTAGGATTCTCCGTATGAACGCTATAAGCTTAGAATCAATCTCTACCTTGGTAATTTTCTTTGGATATTGTGCAGTTATTCCTCAGATAAATCTCTAGCAATCCGAACTCAAGCTTAGCGGACTCGGTACA
Organism: Macrothele yani; assembly: GCA_039090855.1. Taxonomy (NCBI): domain Eukaryota; kingdom Metazoa; phylum Arthropoda; class Arachnida; order Araneae; family Macrothelidae; genus Macrothele; species Macrothele yani. The sequence goes on along the minus strand of CM077010.1, from coordinate 163,688,716 downwards.
TCTGGAGTCGAACTTACAGTGGATATTTTAGAGGGCCCGATACTACCGTGGACGAATTCCCGATGGATATCTGAGGCATTTTGGGTGAACTCGCAACCAACATCGTAATCGAACCACCATCATAATCAGACCTATAGATATCCATTTGTTCTTCTCCTCGTCGGATTGAGCCTTCCAACCAGTCCTTCTCAATTTTTAAAGAAATTATTCATAGTTGAGAAATTATATTGCCCTTGGCTCCTTACAAGTGAGAAATAAAATATTCCATTCCCCATTTCATACTTGTCCTGCTCACAGATTTTTAGGAAGTTTTCCTCTAAAGCTAAAGAAAAGTGAAGCACAGTTACTTCAGAAACGCCACCCTGCAATATCCCGTAATCAGATCTTTGCTAAGTACAGAAAAGAACAGCACGTATTTTGGAATCATGGCTCACGTAAGCCCAGAAAATACTGAGACGACGCTATAGCGCATGCGTATTCGGTTTTTAAGTTTTGCCTATCGTGATTAGCTTCCACAGTAACGATTCCTACGTTGCGGTTGATGAGTGAAGAATAACTCCATTTCTGCTTATAGCGAAATTTGTCAACAAAAATAAGATGCGATCCATAAAATTCTAAGCTTTTATCTTCAATGTCGTCTCACATAACGCAAAGAGGAAATTGCAAGTTGGTTTATGAAAGTACTTCTCTGAAAGGGTCAGATTTCGAATAATTTTGAGCAGAGACGGTCGTTTATAACACATATTCAGTTAATCAAATGCCGATAGCAGGTGCAAGATGACATTCACAACAATTTAAATTTTAATCTCACGCCTAAACTTTTCTTTGAATTTGTGTGAAATCAAGTTACCAGATTGCAAAGCGTAGGTTCGTATAGGCTCACAGTAATCTTGAAACGTCTTGATAAAGAAACTTAAAATTCTATATGTAAAATGCACAATAGAACACGGAAAGATGGCAGATTCTTATAGGAGGATATACTTATGTTCCTATTTTTGGGAAGTTTTGTGTAAAGACATAATTCTTCGGATGAAGGAGACACCTTTTGTTTTTAATTAAGCATTAATAACGTCGTTCTACCTAAAGAATTCTAACTGTAGTAATTTAGGTCAATCTTTATAAAGAAATGTTATACAAAAGCCGTTCCATAAAAACAGAAAATAATTTTTTTTGAGTTGGCGACAGTTATTAGCCGTGGCAGACGATACTGGTTCTGTTATTGCGCAGTTGTTTAAGGTACGTCTGCATTTCGTTATACAGCTATGGAGGTGAGTGATTCAGAGATACGAAGTAAAATGCGTTGTGTGATAAGATTTTTCTATCGTTTGGGTAAAAGGGCTCCAGAAACAGTCGATTTAATGAAAAAAGCTTACGAAGATAAATGTTTGGGTAAGTCAACGATTTTTAGATCGCACCATGATTTCTAAAAAAGGGCGTTTGTCGGTAGAATTCGCTCCTAGGCCTGGTCGACCTGAAAGTGTTGTTACGGAGCTTATTGTTAATACTGTTTCGACAATCCTGCAAGAAGATCGACGAATGACGTGTGAAGACATAGCGGCGTTAACTAATATTTCAAAAACGTCGGCATTCCGCATTCTACGTGACAAATTACTGCTGCATGGTGTGTATTCCAGATGGGTACCTCATCATCTGACGAGAGAACAGTTGTTAGCCAGAGTTCAGGTGTGTCATGAATGGAAACAAATTATTGCAAAGGATGCAAACTTTAGAATATTATGGAAGTAATTATTATTCATCGTGAGCATTTTGTGTTCCTATTTACAGAGTGTATTTAAATATAGTGGTTTAGGAAATCTTTAATTGATAAAGCGGAAGCGTTTTTCAAATTCAAGTGTAAAGATCTTAAAAAATTTGCAACTCGGTAAGGTGTTCTGATTCAGTCGTGAAAGTAATAAAATTCACAAGAAATACCTCCCAGAAGACAAAGAATTCTTGGCTTTCACAAAATTCACCCTTGACTTTCAGAACACGGCTGTTATAAATAAATTAGACAAAAGGAAGGCTATCAGGCAGTAGAGGCGATACATGTTAGTATATTTACCCCTGGAAACGGCTTTTAATAAATAGAAATAATTTATTCAGATATGAAATTGTAATAAACTAGTGGACCCCATATATAATGAACTTGTAAGCCACAACACATATGTCAAATCTGATTACGGGAATCAATTTCTGAGGAGATTATAGTCTTGTTTGATATGCAACATGACCTCCTTACCATTTGAAAAATTTGATCTTGATCCAATATGGCGGTTTTCAAGATGGCGGTCATGTTCCTGAAATAGCCTAAAAGATAGGCACACCGTTTCTTTGCTGGGGTATTCAGATATTTCATTTTCCCTCCCGTTTCTGAAATACAAGGGTGTCCTGCAACTTTTGCTGTCCTGCGAGTTTTGACTTACCCTGTATTGAAAATGGAGGAGAGGAGAAGAAATCTCCTGTACCGTAATAACCAAAATTCATCGATATGCTATCCACAATATCAGATCTCGCTGCAAAACTTCAAAATCAGTTATTTTGACAGACGATCAAACCTCAAGTATTCCCGCAAATCTCTCCTATTACCTGAATGTTTTCGTCATATGGGCACGGAAAAAGTGAGAACACAGTTTTTCCGTTAATATACGAAAGGAATTGCGGAATGGTTTCTGAAAATTCAGAATTTTTCGTTAACACATCCTAAAAATGGAAATTTACCATCAATATGAAAAAGGAATTAAGGAAAGGTTTCTGAAAATTCAGAATTTTCCCGAGGTACAAAAAATCCGTGAAATTCAGGGTTCTTTCCATCATTTAACGAAAAAGGTTGTATCAGAAATATGGTTCGGAAATAACGGAAAGTGGTTCGTAAATTTCAGAAAAATTTTCACAGCGTATGTTCCTTCCGTAAATGATCTGACTCAATTTGGACAAAACCTAATAGAATTTCATTTGAAAACTCTCTCTCTCTCTCTCTCTCTCTCTCTCTCTCTCTCTCTCTTAATTTCCCTGTCCACTTTTGAATTCCTTGACTGGGAAACGATCACTGCAATTCAGGTGTCAACAATATATTGTTGCGTTTTATACATTTTTAGGGACAGTTTCCAAAAATACAAATATATAGATTTGTGTATAAAAAATACCTTTGGAGAGAAGCAATATTTAAAAAAAGTCCTGCAGACTAAAGAAGCTATGCGTTTATTAAAAAAAAACTTAATATAATCAAAAGCAAAAACGTTACGTCTTGTCACTGTGAAATATGTACTTACGTTTAGTATCTTCCGTATCCATGCTGAGGACCACCTCCATAATGGGGCTGTTGCTGGACATGTAATTGGACATCAGCGGGGTTTTGCTGGTCAGTTCCGGGCTCGTTGGTCTTTACCTGTGCCCTGAATCCATGAGCATCAGCAACGTAGTCTACTTGTCTCTGGATACCATGAGCATCAACATATCCGTAGCTTCCCTGAACGTTTCCGTGGCCATCTCCGGTCTCCTTGCGGGTTTGTTGGAATTCACCGTGGTCACCGGCAATGTGGTATCCGTAGTCATAAGGATTGGGTTGAGCCTGAAATTAAAATTATAACCAAAAATGTTATTCATCAAATGAGAGATAGCGGGGAAAGACATGCACACTGAAGATATGAAATAATAAACACAGTTGTCGATTTAGACGATACCTGATTCATGAATCACAGGCATTGCGTAGTTGGTTAAGTCGCTATGCCCTCTGTGGGAGGCGAACGTTTTTGACGTGTGTTCGAATCCCGGTCCTGCCCGCCATCTAGTCAGTGGTTTTTCCGGTGTTTTCCGCTGACTCCCCGGAGACGTGAATGTGTAGATGGTTTCCTCTGAAGTCGGACCCAGACGTGCTTGGTCCCTGACCCCCTTCACCAGGATGCCTGGGTATACCAGATGAGTGTTGATTCGCTGATAGTAAGAGACGAATGAAATCTGATGCCACATGCTATCAGGCACCTACGGGGCTATTTCCATGGGTGATGATGATTATTCATAATGTCAAAGTGCTCGCTGTAACGACATAATCTGTTAGTCCCAACTATGTCAGTTCTTGATTTTAATTTCGCAATCCTGCTTCTGTGACCTGTCTCCCTTCTGTAGTGTTTGAGTCACTAGGTTCAACCTAATGTAACTCCGTTTCTGATACACAGCACAAAAGCCCTGTGGGACATAGGCAACCTTCCCTGTTTGTGTAAATCCAAAATGAAATTGTTAGGGGCTCATTGTGATTTTTAAGGAAAAAAACGGGATTTCTGAAGTCAAATCCCACTGTAAACCAACGACAACGTTCTCAAATGATTTAATGATTCTAAATCGTTAAAAAATGGGATTATTCAAAATGGCTAAAACCATATATGATAATTTTTTTCTATAGCTAGATAAAAAGTCATAACACTCTTTGGCTTATATATTAATCAGTTGTCTCTGAGAAATCAGATATTCTGTTATTGTAATAAATCTTCCCGTTTCTGACGTCTCGGTGTACGCACAGAGTACATTTTATAAACATTTTCTGCGGTAGGAACACAACGACAAAAAAATTGTAAAGCAAAGAAGAAACGTGAGCTGCCTACTTACATAGTCATCGTGCCCATAGCCACCATATCCATAATGTTGTCCAAGAGCCAGAGTAGCCAAGGAAACGAAAAGAATCACCTACAGGGACAAAAATAATAAAGGAATATGTATATATAAACATGTGGGCAGACATCTTAAATTATTGTAACTTATAATATCAAGTACACATAGTTAGAAACAATAAAAACACATTGCACGTACAGGAACTTTGAAAAGTCTATGAATATTACGTAAAATTCCTTTTAATAATTTCGTACTTTTATCGAACAGACGAAGTACTTCATATTCGCAAAAAAAATTCCTTAAGGGAGTTTGATATAGTTTACCATTATATCCATAACAGTTCTGTTTTAATGAAAAATGTTTTTGAACAGCCGAGTGGATGAAGAAACGTACAGGTACACATTTTCAACGTACAGAAGAATGTACACGTATTACCAAACATGATACTTATTTTTTTTGTCTCGGTAGATAATACTGATTTATTCACCACGAAGATATAATAAAGAGTATCGGGGAAGAGTTTAAGAAGTAAAAAACAGTTCTGGAATTACGTCAGGAAGTAAACAGTTGTCATCTTTTCCTTAATACAGATTATGAAGAAACAGAGCAAAGGCAAGCATAATTTCACCGATTTTTTATTACAGAACTGGAGGCATATCTAAGAGTTCCCAGGATGAAAATGTCGAATTACCAAAGGGAGGTAATGGGGTCAAATAAGAATCTGCGGTTAATAATGGAGGTGTACAGAGATTCTCACACATGTGTCAGAAGTACAGTAGAAAGATGGCTTTACACTTTAAATTCTTCCTCTTGTGCTTGAAGCTCATGAACTATTTGCGACATTTTGTTCACAAGCTCTTTCATAGCTGTTTTTATCTTCGTAGAAATTAATTTTAAGGCTTTCTAAGCAAATCACGACACTTTTACATCACCTCAAATTGTACATAGGTGAACTCATTCTTATTTGACATCGTTCCAAATGTAGTAACAGCAGAAGTGAGGGAAGCAGTACTGTGGAGTATGCTGTTCGTAAATCTATGCCAATGCTAAAAGAAAAGGAGAAGCAGGCGCAAATCTGTATGCTATTTGTCGTGGTTTATCGACCATCGAGAGCATGTAAGGCAGTTAGTAACCGCCCGTCAGTTCCTATTTTAGTACTACTGGTTCCACGGAAAGAAGAGATCTGATGCCGTAGGACAAACAGACGACCCATGCCGCTTTGGTGCCCAATTCATACGATTAGCCAAAAGTTAGTGACTCTAACCACTCGGCCTCCGGGGTGGCTTGTAGTTTCAGCATGAGCTTTAGAAAATACACAGATTCGGATATCGTAGAACCATAACGACGTCAAAGGTCGAGCTGTTGATATTCAAGAAGTAAGAGAAAGAGTCCAAAGATTTAAATGCGTATAATCAGCAGTGCTTCAGGAAAACAGAAACGTGGACGAGTTAGTACCTGGAGAAGATACACTAGGACAAAAAAGGGCCATTTAAGGCTGAAAAACAAAGTTTCAAACTTGTAGTAAGACCAGAAGTAACAATCTGGAACTTTACCAATGGCAACACTTTATCCTACGATGAACAAAAGACATCTAAGGCAGCATTACCATCAGAAACAACATCTAAGGCACCATTACCCGTCAGTTCCTAATTTAGAACCACAGGTTCCACGGAAAGAAGAGATCTGATGCCGTAGGACAAACAGACGACCCATGCCGCTTTGGGGCCCAATTCATACGATTAGCCAAAAGTTAGTGACTCTAACCACTCGGCCTCCAGGGTGGCTTGTAGTTTCAGCATGAGCTTTAGAAAATACACAGATTCGGATATCGTAGAACCATAACGACGTCAAAGGTCGAGCTGTTGATATTCAAGAAGTAAGAGAAAGAGTCCAAAGATTTAAATGCGTATAATCAGCAGTGCTTCAGGAAAACAGAAACGTGGACGAGTTAGTACCTGGAGAAGATACACTAGGACAAAAAAGGGCCATTTAAGGCTGAAAAACAAAGTTTCAAACTTGTAGTAAGACCAGAAGTAACAATCTGAACTTTTACCAATGGCAACACGTTTGCCTGCGAAGAACATTAGAGTTGTACGTATGAAAACGCCAAGGTGGTGTTATCAGAAAACATAAGACTGGAAATGAGAATACAGAGGCTACTGATAAGGTAATACAGATTTCTTTGGTGTGTGCGCATGTACGCAGAAGGATTAAAGAAACGTTTGATTTAGAATTATGAACACGAGAAAAGGGTAACAGAGGAGGACTTGTGATGAAGGGGCTGTGGAACAATGACATAAAGGTGAAGAATTTAATGATATACGTACTGCTGAGTGCGGAAGGAACATCCATAATGGGGACATCGCCTAACTATGAGGCTAATGAACCTGCAGGAAAAGGAGTTTGCAACCCTTTCAAATAAAACTTAAAAGTTAGAGAACTTTTCAGTTTTCAAATTATTACCCTTACTGCACTTTCCTTTGTTTATTGAAAGGTCTAAGATATGCTGTTCTTCTTCTCATAGTTTGTAATAATCTAATCTTCACGATCATTTTAAAAGTTCTACGGGAAGCTGTCTACCCTACATTTTAAGAAACAGGCTTGGACACCAGAAAAGGTAATGACAGTGTCTCTCAATCTCTGGCAGCTCGAACAATGATCCCGTCATACTTGGAGCTTATATCTTACAACTAAGATGGCTTATGCCAATGGCTCCCCCAGTGGAATGTGCAGGGGGCTCGGCTTCTTTCCCCCATGAGGTATCGTTTGACTCATTCCATAGTGAAAAAATTGATACTAAGCACACTTCGTTAATTTGCCGTTTAATAAATTTAAAAAGTTAAAATATTGGTTCTAAATTATTTTGGAGCCCCTAATCCAATTTCCTTTTTCGTTAATGACCTAAAATGTTAATTGGTACAAACCAAAGACACGGTAATTCAAAAATATTTTACTAGCATCTTACGTCAATTATTTATTTGATGAGATTTGGCACATGCACGAAAAGTATTATGTAGGTGACTGTACCATATGGTCAGGAAACTATTTCGGTATTTCAGTGAACTGCAGGATGTAGAAAATGTAGAGACAGAATAACAACAAAATATACTAAAAAAAACCTTTCTTGCTTACTCATTTATGGAGCGGGGAAAGAAAGGAGAAGTACCCGACTGAAGATTAGACGGTTCCGATTTCCGAATATCAGTTTCAGTACTCAAAAAGTTTTTAAGACACTGATACTTTGTGCTTCAGAAAATGCCGAAAGTATGTTTGTTTGGACCCTTAAAGATGCTAAAAATATGAATCTCAATGCTTCTGAGGCATACATCTCGGATCTGATGCTGATTAAGAAACTAAGATTCAGCGCATTTGAATTGTTACACAACACATAAAACAGAGAGAACTCTAAGTGCTTAATTTTAAAGTTAGGATCATTTCCTAGTCTCCCAATCATCGCATAATCACCCCACGCCGAAACATAGAACAATGATGTTCATCATTATCACTGCGCCTGAAATTTAAGCTTTGACACTCGTTTATCTGGAAAAGATGATATTGGGGGGGGGTGCTTTGACAGCTATAACTAGGGGAACAACTCCGAAAAAACCTGTTGATTAAATTTTGATAAGCGCGTGATGCTTCTGACCGGAAACATTGACCTCATCTTCTAGATGTCATAAGAAACTGAAACTAGATAAATTAGGTCTTGAATAAATTCGGTAAAACGCTGATTTCCCACTATTGAAGAAATTTCAACGTTGGAAAAACACCTCAATGGGACTTTATATCTCAGAACACTAAATAAATTTCAAGACTAAGAATTGCAAGGGTAAACGTACGTAGGTGATATTTTAGATCGTAATTAATAAAAAACAGGACCGAAACACCTAGTTCTCCAGATGTGGAAGCACTTATAAACATGAGGTGCATCAGAAAGCATCACAGCTGCAATAAATTGCAATCAGGTGTGTATGTTTAAATTATGTCAGCATCCTACACTCTCTTTCTCTCACACACACACACTTCGAAAACATGTATTTAAAATCAAAAGTTTTTCACTTACAAATTGAACATCTCAACAGCACACACACAAAAAAAAAACCATTGCATTTCGACTCCTAAGATGAAATTTATTTTTACAGGATTACGTCCAGGTGTGTATGTGTTTGTTCATTTAACATTCATAGTGTAATACACTCCGAAAAATACAATTTCAGGTATTTTTAAGCAATTATCTGTATACCAGTGAAGAATTAAAGTTCTTATCTCTGCACCGGCACCGAAACCGGAGTATGCAATTTTATTTCTCCTCACTAAAAATATTGGGGGCCATTGTCCTCTCAATAATACATGTGAGGCATAAAACGATTATTGCAAATCAAACAGAACAAATTAATCATGAATGGAAATCGGATGGTCATCTTCAAAATTTGTAGAACAAATTAAGTTGTTGAGTTATGAGTGATAAAAGAAAGGCATTGTTTATAATCAGTGTCGAATAAAACACATTCAAGCCAATTTAAGGAAATGGCAAGAAAGTCATATAGAGAACAGTATTTCTGAAAAATACGGAACAGCATACTGTAGAATAATTACAAATAGTCATTTATTATATTATTCGAGGGCACTGAGTTGTGTGACAAAGCGATTTTCCCACGGCCGTCCCGCGGTCGCAGTGGTCTAAGCGATGACTTCTGATCATTTCTCCGAGATGGGTCCGGGGTCGAATCCCGGTGAGACATGGATGTTATGTTTGTCTTACGGCACTGGCTCTCTCCCTTCCCTGGAGTCAGTGGCCCTAGATTAGGGACGAGTGACTGCTTATAGCCCATTGCGTTGCTCACTGTGGTCGTTAAACCCCCAATAATAAAAAAAGGAATTTCCCAATTAGAGTAATCGCCTGGAAAACTGTCCAGTACAGCCGAATGGTGAGTACTGTAGCCACAGGATCTGATGGTGGTAGAAAGGAAAGCCTTTCCTTTCCCCGTGCAAAATAAGGAGGCGAAGCTCTTTAACATTGCCTTTTCCGAAGTTAAAATTTGTGCCTTCATAATTATTCCTCTCCAGAGTTACTGGTATCTGGTACATATTTTACAACCTACACTTAACAGTGATTGTCTGAAATCATCGCCACACCTTTTCAATTGTTCTCATTAATAACTTTTAAGAAGTGTTACTCAAGTCCTGGAGGGGGAAATGCTGCAACAAAACACCCTGAAAAAAAAAACAGTTGAGTAAACGTTTTCGTACGTTGCTCCTGACAAGAAGAGCCGAGTCATCTGAGACGCTGGCTTTTGACAATTTTCCGAAGTGAGACCGGGTTCAAGCCCCAGATGAGGCATGGATAGTATGTGTGTCTGTCACTCTCCTGGAACCGGTGGCACCAAATTATTAGGAACGGGCGATTGCTTATAACCTTAGTGTTGCTCATGGTAATCGTTAAACCCCAATAAACAAAAGTTCGCACTAGCAGAAGACAGATGGCTTCCAGCGTGACCGAGTGATCAGTGGCTAATAATCCGAGCTAAGCAAGGACCCACGTTCCGCACAAGAGTCGAGAAATGCGATTTTCCTCAATGCTGACCAGGCCTCCTCCTCGGAGCTAGCAGCCACAAATTGGGGACGACAACTGCTGATTACCTGTTACCCTAAATGTTTGCCGAGGCCGCTATACTCCTAAACATATGCACACTGCTTTACGAAAATAATGGTTAAAGTGCTCACCGCCCAGAAAGAAACTGTTAACCCAGTCAAACTTAAATTTCGAGAAGGATAGGCATTAAACATTTTCGGCGCTACACTCACGTTTGACACTCTCCTCAATACGAAACCTTCCCTTGGCAGCGTCATAGTTGAATTTTGTTTCAGTTTTATCGTGATTTTTATGAATGGACAGACGGAACTCATAAGCTGACTCCCGAATTCAATTAAAAAGTATTCAGCATACGCTTTTAAATGGATTTAATCTATAGATGTAAAATTTAATAATGTCCGCCAAACAGAGTACAATTTCTCCCTGAGTACGTTGTCCAGATGAAGTCACTCGGCCGAAAATGGGAATTTTCTCCCTGAGTACGTTGTCCAGATGAAGTCACTGGGCCGAAAATGGGAATTTGCTGCTAGAAACTCTGAAGGCAGCATCGTAGAATCTTAAACTCGCCAAATGAACTTTGAAAATAAATTGTTGTTTACTTAAGATTTCATATTTTACATCTGTCGTCCATCTAGAAGTGCTAACAGTCTGTGCACACTCTGTACGCTTTGTACGGGCTGTAAATACCACATGACACCTGCCAATAAAATTATATTACAAATTTTTTTTAGATCGTACAAATAAGCAGGCAATTTGTACAAAGCACTCTACTAAATTCCTTAAATAATCCGAGCTAAGCAAGGGCCCAAGTTCCGCACAAGAGTCGAGAAATGCGATTTTCCTCAGTGCTGACCAGGCCTCCTCCTCGGAACCAGCAGCCACAAATTGGGGACGGCAACTGCTGATTACCCGTTACCCTAAATGTTTGCCGAGGCCGCTAAACTCCAAAACACATGCACACTGCTTTACGAAATAATGATTAAAGTGCTCACCGCCGAGTAAGAAACTGTTAACCCAGTCAAACTTAAATTTCGAGAAGGATAGGCATTAAACATTTTCGGCGCTACACTCACGTTTGACACTGTCCTCAAAACGAAACCTTCCCTTGGCAGCGTCATAGTTGAATTTTATTTCAGTTTTATCGTGATTTTTATGAATGGACAGACGGAACTCATAAGCTGACTCCCGAATTCAATTAAAAAGTATTCCAAATACGCTTTTAAAGGGATTTAATCGATAGATCTGAAATTTAATAATGTCCGTCAAACAAAGTACGATTTCTCCCTGAGTACGTTGTCCAGGATATATTCCTTGACGCACAACGATGAAGTCACTCGGCCGAAAATGGGAATTTGCTGCTAGAAACTTTGAAGGTAACTTCGTAGAATCTTAAACTCGCCAAATGAACTTTGAAAATAAATTCTTGTTTACTTAAGATTTCATATTTTACATCTGTCGTCCATCTAGAAGTGCTAACAGTCTGTGCAAATGCACGCTTTATACGGACTGCAAATACTGCAGGACACCGGCCAAGAAGATTATATTACAAGATTTTTTAAGATCCTACAATTAGGCAGGCAATTTATACAAAGCACTCTACTAAATTCCTTAAATAATTATCCTAAATAACCACAGCTTGTTAAAGTCGCAAAAAAGTTCTTATAAAGATATCAATTGAAAATTTACTTTGTTTTACTTCCTTTTAAAATATTAACTTTAAACTCCTAGTATACGTTATGGTATATCTTCTAATGCTTACCTTGATCATATTGGAAGTTTTGCTGAAGGAATCTGAAATGAAATCCACAGTTCGTTCTGAATGATTAGCAATGGTTTCGCGGAGCTTTTATACTGTTTCTTGCGTGTTATGTGGAATAGGTTGGGTCAGGAAAGGGAGGAGGGTAGACAGATTTTGGTTTTGCCCTTGATATTGTAGCTGTCACACCCTGCACTTGTTCTAGGAGTACAAGGTTGTCACGAGGCCTTTGCTGCCCCAGTTGTCATCCCCCTGACAGGCCCAGACTTTCGAGTCAGGCTGGTGCGAGAACGACTGTGTAATGGGGCCATATTCCAGAAAGAGAGAAAGTGAACAAGATATGTTTCCAATTTGTTCCCTTTTTCTTCACACCATTAGATCATTTTTCCTCCCAATCTCAGGAAAGATCCTACTCAACAGTAGACACACCCTGAACTTTCCCTTTCAAGATTAAGTTCCGTCAGACATCGCTTCAGGCTTGTCTAATAATCTCGTTTTCTGAGCTGTCCAGGACACTTGACCGGAAAGTATTCAGAAATCGCATTCTCTGTTTTCTGAACTTGGGAGAATTTTAGTAAAATAAGTTGCATCCTAAAAGTAACTGTAAATAAATTTTAGGTGTACTAATGCTTGAAATTTCTTACCATATGTACACACAAGACTGAGTGCGTTGTTGTCAGTGTGTTCAAGTCGTAATGGAACAAATTTTAGTGCAATCGCTGTAAGAACATTAGTTTTAACACAGTAAAAAAAAAAAAAAAAAAATTCTGGTAATTTATGACCGTCTTCATTTCATTTTTCATTTCATTTCATTTATTGCATTTCAGTTGTTACAGACATGGTATTACATAATCATAAATATATAACACAAATAATATATTTTTGTAACAACAGGGAATGAGGACGGAAAAGGCCGGATAGGCTCTTCTCCCACAGCGTCAAAATTTTCATGAAAATAAAAAAATTCAAAAAAACACAAACAAGTCAAGTCCACACAGTATCAAACACAGCTAGGGTGGTACTATCAATTTATAAAGTTAATAATACATTATGAGCTTTTGGTCTGTAAGAAATGCCTGAGTTTTCCTTTAAATATATTAATATTATTAAGTGATATAATATCAGTAGGAAATGTATTCCATAATGCAGGACCAGTATAATTTACAAATGATCTAAATCGTTCTGTTAGTGGAAACATGGGGATTAGTGTTGTTTTTGTCTCGTGGAGTAATCATGACTGTGAGTACTTATTGTAATTAAATCTTAGTAGTAGCCATTTTTAATTCTCAAAAACATTAGTTTACCTATACTATAGATATGCAATTGTTGAATAGTTAGTATATTAAAATCATTTGGACTGAGTCTAGCCTGAAAGAATGTATTTGAAAATTGAGTATTTTGTAGTTTAAATTGTAATAGTCTCATGAATCTATTTTGTAACGACTGAAGTTTTTTCATATTGTATAAGGTTGTCGATCCCCAAACAGATATACAGTAGATTAGATGAGACTGAATTAAAGTGTAGTATAATAAAATCATTAGTTTTGGTGTTAAATTGGCCACTGCACTACTAATAATCCTTAAATTTCTTGAGATCTTTTTAGAAAGGTAGTCAATATGTGAATTCGATTTTAAATCGTGCTGAATAATGATACCAAGAGAGTTATGACTTTGAACAACTTCTATAGATGATCCGAGTAAATTAATATTCTGAATTAAGCAGGTGGGGGTTGACGTACTTGAAAAAATCATTACTTTTGTTTTGTTAATATTAATAACCAGATCATTTTTAGTTAACCAATTAGTGATAGATGTAAAACGGACTTGTAGTTGTCGCACCAATGTCTCAATATCATTTCCATGTATTAATATGGTTGCATCATCTGCATATAAAATAATATCTGAATTGTGTAAACAGGTACAGCAGTCATTAATATAAATATTAAATAATAATGGAGCAAGTACCGACCGCTGAGGGACTCATGAAATGACTGATTGTAAGTTAGATCTGGTATGTTCAATTTCTGTATATTGCTGGCGACCAGTGAGGTAGTTTATGAATAGATTATGTAATGTACCCCGAATACCAATTGCATACAATTTTGATAATAATAAGTTATGATTTAAAGTATCAAATGCTTTTGATAAATCAATGAAAAGTCCCAATGCAAATTTATTATTAATAGAATTAGATTTAATTTTATCTTTTAAGTGTAAAAGGGCGACTTCTGTTGAGGAATTTGGTAAAAAGCCAAATTGATTTTTGCGCAAATATTTTTATTTTTCAATATATTTTTTCAAAATTTTGTGTTTTTAAATATAATATAATATATGTTTTAAAAATTTTGTGTTTTTAAATATAATATAATATATTTTTTCAAAATTTTGTATTTTTCAATATAATATAATATATTTTTTCAAAATTTTGTATTTTTCAATATCTTCAACATTAACTTATTCCAGACTGTTCAATTTTACGTAAATTCATAAGGAATCGCTCCCTTATATTTCATCAAAAGAAAATTTCCACTTAAATCTTCTTTAAAGCAGATAAAGAAAATAGGCTGAACGACCAGATCGTGACGGAAAACGATGTAGTGATCTACAACCAGACGCGACGTTACGGGTGGACTGGAATGGGCTTTAGTCCAGCCAACTTTTCATTAAGCCCCCTTTTATCCCCCCCCAATAAAATATTTAAGCAGTTGTAACATATGAAGGGTGCAACCAACTAAGATTTAGGGAACTTGAATAAATGTAAGTGAATTTCTTTAATTCACTGAAATTTTGTTATATAAAATGAATTATTTATTAAATTTAAAGTTTGTACTTTTGGAAGATGAAGAGAGTTCTCTGAACGAATTTCTGAGAGAGTAATATAAACCCACCATTTTTATAATTATAGTTTTAAATGATGAGAGAGAGAGGGGGGGGCATTCCTTCTCAGGTTACAAACCAAAATTCATAAACAGCCTTATGAAAGAACAGAAAAAAGGAACCTAAGTGAGCTAAAATTTCAAAGAAACAGCAACTTGCCATAGAGATTCGTATCCATGGTTCCCATACTACATACATTGAATAAATACTACGTACAGTATTCACTTGAAAACGTTTTTTAACAAGGGATAACACTATCAGCGTAGGGTAAAATACACATGAGCGTAATTTTTTGCCATAATTTCTGCCAAACACTTCAAAACTTTTGCCCCCCCCCCTCCAGCTTGCCTAGTTCTGAGCGATTGGTGTCGTCGCTGTCTGCAACTTGCATAGAATTATTCTAAAATACTTGCTGGAAAAATCCAGTGATTTTAGCTAATCACTAACCCGATTTTTTATTTGTAAAAATTTTAAATCGTTTTTGGGCTTTAAAGACCATATTCTTTCTTGATTGGGGGTTTAACGACCACCGTGGGCAACTCATTGGGCTATACGCAGGCGTCCATTCCTAATTTAGGGTCACTGGTTCCAGGGAAGGGAGAGAGCAAATGCCGTAAGAAAATCAAATCATCTATGCCTTACCGGGATTCGAACCTGGACCCATTTCGGATGAATGGTCTGAAGCCATCTTTTAGACCACTGCGCCACCCGGGCATCATTCTTCCTTTTACACATTCTTTTTTATTTTTTTTAACACACGTTACTGAAATGCTGGGATATCGTTTGCCCATTTCAGGGGGAATTTCCCCAATAAACTTGGAATAATTTTTTCGTTTAAGTTAAAAAAAATATCTAAACCTTTGCTAAGTTTGGAATACTATTCTTTATTTTAAATCAACCATCAACAAATAAAGAAAGAAAGAAGACAAAAAGAAGTCAATAGCAAATTTACATTTGGCCATTACATTTTACCGAAGGACGCGTAAGGAACCGTCACTTGCTTGAGAACAAAGTCGCGAAGATTGTCGAATATGTAATGCGGTTTGCAATTTTTTTGTTTTTGTTTTAGTTGTTGGTTCTTTTTAAGAGTTACCAACACTGTATATGCGCCTGGTGGATGTGGAGATCAATTGGACGCTCAAAATGTTTGGGTCTCGTACGCTGAAATTGGTGTTATACTGCTAAATTTTTTGCCCTGCGGCAAGTCTCTCTCTCTCTCTTTATCATTCTTAATTGCCCTTAACTTAGGACGCTCCATCTGCCTCCGAAGCCGATCTTCAGCCCAGTAAACCACATAACCCAGCCAACACGCAGAGAACACATAGAATCCACTATTCACTCTGTTCCTTGTTTAAATGCAACGGCTACGAAACTAAAAGTTTGGCTTCCATTACTGTCTACATACAGAATCTGTTGCTCGTCCTAACAAAGGCCACAAATCAAAATCCTCTTAAACAGAAGAAAAGCGATCCTCACTGTAGCATTGCTGCATATTCCTCAACGCAGCAAAGCAACTATGGGCCATATAAATATTCTTAAAAACCTGCCGATGATGGCGAGAAGATTAAGATTTAAATAATACTAATCCGCGCTAAAATTATTGTACTAAAACTGAAGATCTCGGGGTGACATTGATTGTCAAATTAAATTTATTTATTTAATTTTCCGCAGACTTACGGTGTTTGGGAACGCAAATGCGTAGATGGTTCTCTGTGAAATCTGCCCCGGACACACTTTGTCCCTTACCCGTATGTATCAGAGGAATGGCAAACCGGCTCCATTAATTTGCCAGTACTCCTTAAGGTCGCATTGTCGTCTTTGCTGAACTCAACTCACCATGGGCGGACGAGATAGAGTGAGAGAATTATTTTAAATTTACAATGCAATAAATTAAAAGTGACAACTGTCAATTTTAAAGTTCCGCAGTTTTTACCTTACGGAAAAGGACGGGTGACTACGAGGTAGTAAAAAGAATTAAGCCCTTTCTCCCCCCACCCTCCCCAAGTTCTTAAATTAATTACACCCTTGCTAGAAAGTAAGTTTTTATGTACTTGCAGTATTTTTTAAGCAAATTTCACAGCATTCCGATGTGCGTATTTCACTATGTAAGCTTGAAATAACTGCAAACACTACACTGAAGAGCAATTGAATTAGAGACAGCTGGCGTTATGCAAATGTGGCGCTGTGGGTGGCCCTGTAGACGAAAACGACATAACGTATGCAGCGCCGACAATATAAGGAGTGATGCAACGGAAATCAGTAAGAGTCGGACGTAGTATGGGAAAGACGAAGGATCTAAGCGCATTTGATCGTGGGCAAATTGTCAGGGCCGGACGAATGAGTCACTCCATCTCGGAAGTCGTGCAGGCACTGGGATTTTCACGAGCCACTGTGTCACGGGTGCACCGTGAGTACATCAAATCCGGTAAAACCATCCCTGCAAGGGTCAACTGCCGTGGACAACAGCGTGTGGGTGAGCGGGGTCATCGTCGGCTAGCTCGCATTGTAACAGCGGATAGACGGGCCACAGTGCAAGAAATCACTCGGCAATTTAACTCTTGTGCACAAAAACGCCTAAGCAGCCACACCGCCCAGAACCATCTCCTCGCTATGGGGTACAGAAGCCATCGTCCCACGAGGGTACCGCTGCTGAACGTACATCACTGGGTGCAAAGATTAGCATGGGCGCGGGAACATCGCCACTGGACCCTAGACATGTGCAAAAATGTTACCTGGACTGATGAATCGAGATTCACGTTGGTACATGCGGATGGCAGGATACGAGTACGGCGCAAACCACATGAAGCGATGGATCCTTCTTGCCAGCAGGGTACTCTTCAAGCTAGTTGGGATGGCAATCTCGTCTGGGGACTGTTTGCGTGGACGTAAATGGGACCCCTGGTACGTGTGATATCGTCCCTCACAGGTCAACGTTACCGGGATATCCTGGACGACCATTTGCTCCCGTTTGTGCGTCTTCAACATCCCACTGGGGACCTCATCCTGCAACAAGACAATGCAGCTCCCGCATTGTATCTGAATGGTTGGATGAACACTCTACCGACGTGACCTCGCTTCCTTGGCCACCTAAATCACCTGACCTCAATCCCATCGAGCACATCTGGGATGCCATCGAGAGAGATGTTCGAGGCTCTGACCCCCCCCCCCCATCAAATCTTCGTGAACTGTGGGAGCTTGTTCAGGGGTCGTGGATCCGTATGGCTTCCCAACGCTTCCAGTGTCTTGTCGAGTCCATGCCGAGACGAATCGCCACCGTCATCAGGGCGAAAGGTGGTGCTACACGTTACTAGACAGCTTTCTCTAATTCAATTGCTCTTCAGTGTATGTACCCATAGGGACAGAACGCATGAGCTCTCGTCTCTTTAATTTTCAATTTTTTGAATGCTGTAGGACTTATCATTGCAGAAAGAGCTTATAGTTACATTATACCATTATAAAAAAAAATTCGCCTGGGGTTGGTCAATATGACCGCTAAGTCACCTCGGTCAGTACGCCTCGCTTTGTGCTGTTACAGAAGCATTGGTTCAACACTATGCTTAGCTCATATCTGCCCACCTCCACCGGGAGATGCACGATTTTGAATCAGGCCAATAGTTCTCTTTCTATGCGAATAACTACGCACAGTTCATTTCCTTTCTGTATTACGTACCATGGATTCATCACATATTCCAAGTCTTCATTGCTAGCAACTCTTCATAAAAAAAAAAATTAAAACTCTATCCGTTAGGGGGTGTTACCGATCGTCGTGAGCAGCTCTTAAGGGCTATAAGCAGTCGCCGAACCTTAATTTAGGGCAACTGGTTCCATGGGACGGGAGATAGTTAGGGCCGTAAGAAAAGAAAATCACCCATTCCCCTTCCGGGACTCGAACCCGAGCCACTCAGAAGCCAGTGTTTAGACCACCGTGCCACCGAAGCGGCAAAATGATATTCATTAGCGTGTATTGCATGCACGCATACCTACACAGATCAAACATTGAATAAGTCTGGATTGGTATACTTCTTCCTTGTGTTATTACTGTGGAACAGATGGCGAAGCAATTTAGCCATTCTTCAATTGCGTTTTAATACAACCCCTCTTGCAACTTTTCCCAGATAACCCTAAACTGCTGAGTAGACGCACTGCAGATCATAGATAAGATCAGATGATATGTAGAGGATTTTAGGAAGGAGTGTCTGATCTCAGGTCTGAAACAACCCTTAGAAATAGGAAGCTAGCAGATTTGGGCTAGAGTGCCCGATAGGAAAGTGACACGGAAGCGAAGTAGAAAGGGGGAGGAATACGCCCTTATTTATTACGGGGGGGGGCAGTACCCGGGGTCCGACGGCTTAACGTGAACATCCGACGCACGGCGGATATTTAGTGGAACGAGCGTTCATACCTGCCTGGGATCGAACCTGCCTCCATGCCTCCGCCTTCAACAGTGCGTGAGTCAACCGCAGGCAATCGAATTTCAACAGCGCGTGAGTCAACCGCAGGCAATCGAATTTCAACAGCGCGTGAGTCAACCGCACGCTTCTCCCATAGACTTTACATTGGAACTTTGCCTCCCCACAACGCCCGAACCGTTGCCCCATCTCATTTTTCTCTTCGACTGGCACATCTACATGGTAAGACCTTTATTTTGATACCTCAGCCATATCTTTACGTTCAGCCGTTCTCTCAAAATAGGACGCACAGTAAAAAGCCTTACAGAATTAACTGGCTAAATACCGGTTCTTCGAACGTGATGAAATTAAGATACAGTTGAAATACAGATGATATATATGAAAAACAATTGAATGGTCATACACTGCATATTTCTTCGCTCTTTTGGGAAACACGTCTGCCTGACTTATTCTGCCATAGACGACACATACGCAATTTCGCTCATAACTGTAAATTTAAAACTTCAAGCCTACACGAAACAAATCAAAATACGCCGTTGCTCTTCACTTTCATCGTTAAAATATTAATAGACAACAGAACAACATAATAATAGAAAATAGAACAAAATACGTTGTTACTTTCAGCATAAATGTAAAAATAACCTTACTTATAAACAATTTCGTTCGAAACTGTACATTTAAAAGCTAGTAAGTCAGATGTTTTGGAAAGCGTGAGCAAAATTGTGTTGCCATCGCTAATATCTCAAAGGGGAAACTTTTGTTTTTCAAATTTCAATTACTATGAAAATCTACCTGCGTATTTATATTTATTGCAGTCACCTTACGACTTGTATGACGTCACCGTTGCTTCGGTGAAAACGAATGCTGATAATTTGATTTTGACACAAAAAAAAAAAAAAAAAAAAAAAACCTTGTAAGACGTCACCGTTGCTTCGGTGAAAATAAAGGCTATTCTTTCACAAACGGTTGCACTCCTCATTTCTCACAGCTAAGACAGCAGAGCGCTAGAACAGCTCCGCGAGCAATCTACTGTTTTCGATCTGGCAACGCTCAGTAAATATTAAGTTGTCCATATAAACCTTCGATAGTATTAAAATTCCATGAAGCTGTCGTTGAATTGGTCTGTTGTATTTTATGCCTCAATGGAATTTATATCGTCTCGTTAACGATGTCGTACGAGATAGAAAAACATGCATATCATGGTGTGAAAGATATGGTTTGCTACCCACCCTTGAAATAATAAGGAATCACGAATGGCAATAAATATCGATGCTTTTCTTCTTAAATTGTCTTTTGCTATATACACTATCTACCAACAAGTAGTTGGACACCCCTACAATCGACGATATCTGCGGTCCTGATACACGTCACGGCCGCCGCCGTTAAATATCGTGTGGGAAACAACAACGCAACCAGTCAGTCGCATGCAAGATACCACGCAGTTCGGAGCGTTTTGATTTCGAGAAAGGTGTAATCGTCGGGTATCACAGAAATGGCCGATCCATACGTGACATATCCAGCGAGTTGAAGCACCCAAAATCGACAGTGGCCTACGTGATTGGCAAGTGGAAGATGAGAGGTGACTGTCGGAATGTACCCCGATCCGGGAGACCCACAAAACTGGGAGTTAGAGACCGACGGTTGCTGGCCAGAGAAATTCGGAAGAACCGCACCAAATCGATGGGCCACATCCGCGAAGAGTTTCAACAGTCATCCGGGAGTGTTCTTTCGATGAATACCATCCGTAAGGAAGCCCATCTGCTTGGTTATCATGGACGTACTGCCGCCCACAATCCTTTGATCACCAAGTCCAATAGCGCTGGTCGGCTAACATGGTGCAAATAACGTCGACAGTGGACCGTTGAAAAGTGGAAGCAGGTTCTCTGGACCGACGAATCAAGTTTCACCCTCTACCGTTCGGATGGCAGGGTCTGGGTTTGGCGTCTTCCTGGAGAACGCCTTCTGCCGGAATGTATTGTGCCAACTGGGAAGTTCGGCGGCGGTGGAATTATGCTATGGGGGTGTTTCTCCTGGTATGGCACGGGACCCTTGGTCGCAATTCCTGGTAGACTCAACGCCGAGACCTACTGCACCATTTTGGATGACCATGCGCTTCCTACGTTGTGGCAGTTTCATGGGGTGAACCCATGTTGCTTTCAGGATGACAATGCCACCTGTCATGTTGCGAGGTCCACCATGGCTTGGTATGGTGACAATGGGGTTAATCGAATGGATTGGCCTGAGCAGAGCCCAGACCTTAACCCTATTGAGCACCTCTGGAACGAGTTGGAGCGTCGACTTAAGGGGTGCCCCCACCGTCCGAAATCGGTAAAGGAACTGACCTGTCTTCTCCAAGCCGAGTGGAAGAAAATACCGCTAGCCGTCGTACAACGCCTGGTTGAGGGTATGCCCCGGAGGGTCGCAGCTGTAATCGCCGCTCGTGGAGGCTCCATCAACTATTGAAGGTGTACAAACTTCGTTTTCCTTTGCTATCACAGGTGTCCAATTACTTGTTGGTAGATAGTGTATTTCTCAGTAGGAATTAAAATACTTACTGTAAATACGATAGTATAATTTTTTTATCAGTCTCCCAACGTATATTATAGTGGTAAGGTATTTCTTTTTTTTTTTTTTAGTTCTTTTTCAGCATCGCTGTTTTTGTTTTCATTTAGTACATGAAATATTTTTTTGATGAAACCAACGTTAGTCATCATGATGAATAAAAAATCAGAACAGAATGCAAAGATAACCACTTTATCAATTCCCATAATGTTTGCATTCAAATTAAACAACAACAGATGCGTTGCCAGACGAAAACAGTAGATTGCTCACTGAGCTGTTCTAACGCTCCGCTGTCTTAGCTGTGAGAAATGAGGAGTGCGCCCGTTTGTGGAAGAATAGCCAAAATAAATATTGGTAATTTGATTTCGACTCAAAAACCTTGACATGCGGTTTTTATGTGATACCTTTAAAAAGTTTTTTTTTTAGTTAAATAAATTTAGAAAAATCTAAAAACCTTGACATTCGATATGTCAAACGATAATAAATGTTTAAATACAAAGCATATTATATGATATAGCGCTTTTTACGTGATTTTTAAGTTTTTTTGTTAAATAAATTCAGAACAAATAAATTTAGAACAAAATATACATTGAGCAAAACTCAAGTCACTGCGCGCCGACCACCCCGCGGTTTTCAGCCCGATGATCTGGCCTCTCTCTCAAAGTCCGTAAGTTGCGTAAATCGACGTCTCTAGCGTCTACCCGGCATTCTTGTCACTCTGCACTCTTGTTTGCGTCGGCCGGTGCTTTTCGCTTTCATGGGGCATCGACCACACGCCGGTTTATAAGGCTACCGGTTCGTGCTTGCAGTGCCACCACAGGGTGTGCGGTCACGCGCAGTCGCACCAAACGAGGAACATTTGCATACCAGCACGCACTCTAGCTGTTTGCAAAGTTTCGCGGTTGTAGCGTCTTTTCTTCGAGGTGCGCAAATTTCTTTGTCTGTGAGTGTACATTTCTGCTTCTAAGATGAAATATTATTTTTGATTGGATAGCATTTGTAGTAAAAAAATGATATTTCTTGTACATTTTCTGATTTCCGAGGTGCACAGTTTAGCAACAAGAGAGCAAAAAGCGTATGTGATGCAGTGGGCGTTGTTCCAGGAATTTATTTCTCCTGGCAGGCCCCATATTTTTGGTTCGTTTTATCCTTTACAGTAGAATGCATGAAGCAGGCCCTTAGGAAAAATACAAGATGAGATTGCAAACATTCATTGAATTTTGGGAAACAATTCCATTTACAGATGCATTTACATTTTTACGTTCACGCGGGCCACTGTCCGCAGAACATAAAAAAAAAGCACTTTCTCCTCCTCATAGCAATTTCGAATGTCCTTGTCGTCTCTCCTCACCGCCTCGCGAACCCCTCAACCGTTTGGAGGACGCATTCTTGACACTTTGTAAAGAATGTCACTTTGGTTCCGCCTCCAAGCTCGTAAGAAGGCAGACAGAACATCACCCTTGTATTTACCAAGGACTGTCCGAAAAAACATGGTTTCTTCTAGAAGTTTCACAAAATGTCCAGCAGTGTTTTTGTGAGAATAATCGTACATTCTCATAATCTTACACTGCCGTAACTTGAACATCTATACACGCACACAAAAAAGTCATATTCATCACTGTAAGGTATATTTGAATAAATGCATCAATTGAATATTTAAGTCATATTTGCATATTTATAGAGGCCTCTCGTCCACAGAGATCCTCACAGCGTATACTTCAGTTTACAAAATATTTGCATGCACATCTTGCGACTTGGAAAAACTGTTTTAGTCGAATATTGTGCTTTATGAAAAACAGTTTATGTGCATTGCCTTTCCAAAATAGCACATTTTTTCCGCTAGAGATTGAAACAATAAATTTTAGTTTTTCCAATATCACTGCCAAAATTTCACAATTTAAAGGATTCTTTCTGCATCAGATACCACTCACTCACTAAAGGGAACATTTTGCATACATTTTTGAGCTTTCTGTAATTCATAGTTCTGATGCTGGCTGGGTCGCATACGTTTGTATTTCTGTTTGCAAACTGTCTCTCTATTTAAAACTCCGACTGACGAAAATGCTTGTACTATATTTTATTTGCTATGGTAAAGATTGTATCCACTGAAGCAATGATAGATTATCCGTCTTTAGCACGATTTAATGATTAAAAGATGAGAAATATATACAATTAAAACCATGAGCACTTTCGAGGCAGCGGCTGCCTCTTCTTCAGATGTAATAAATAGATACACATTTAATCTATATATAATATAGATCATTGCATTGTGGGAAGCATGGTAAGTTATCAGCCAATAGTAATCTACATGCGTCAAAAATGTTGCGTATTCTGTTGGCCCAATGGTCTAAAGAAAACATGGAAATATGTTATAGAAATAAATGGTGTAGGGTGGGGTGAACATTCAATTTTAAGTTTATATTACGATTTATAATTTACATTTTTAATAAGGGATTTCCAAACGTTATGTAACTCATAGGGGGCATGTTCATTACAACATTGCTCACCGGAAGCCTCTACATACACACTTTCTGCAATTAAAAGATCACCAGGTTTACTAGGAGTATTAATTATTCTTACATTGCTCCAGTCGGAAACAGAATAGCAAAATGGGACAGTGGGGTATTTACAATATCCCTCTGGTAAAGGCAACTACAGAACAAGCAGCTTCTAATTATGTGGGTTCTACAAAACGCAATATTGCATTACGAATTAAAGAACACTAATACAATATTAAAACAGGCATGTATTGTACATCACTAGCAAAATCTGCTATACAAGATGATCTTAATCCCGACTGGAGCAATGTAAGAATAATTAATACTCCTAGTAAACCTGGTGATCTTTTAATTGCTGAAAGTGTGTATATAGAGGCCTCCGGTGAGCAATGTTGTAATGAACATGCCCCCTATGCCTCGAAAGTGCTCATGGTTTAATTGTATATATTTTTCATCTTTTAATCATTAAATCGTGCTAAAGACGGAAATCTATCATCGCTTCAGTGATTAATATCGCACGAGTCTTCAATATTTGTTGAACATATCCACTTTAAACCGCGTAGGTTTTCTTTCTAGGGTTGCATAATGTTTCAATTTTTTTTTTTTTTTTATGTCTCTGCTTCTAAAAGCCACATTTCAAAAAATACTTTTGCATCGCATCCCTCTTCAAAAAATATGTTTTTCATAATACACGATTCTTCCGCTTGTGAGTGCCATACTTCCGCTCGCAACAGTATCTCCGATTCTAAAAATCCTATTAAGAAATCCTTTCTTCGTCAGTGTGCTTATAAAGAAAATTTAGCATCCATTTCTCCTCAAAAGGATATACCTTCTCCAATACGTGGTTTAATGTTATAACAAACTTTCCTGTGATATATTCTTTAATTGTTCAGTTTGTGAAACGATGGAAATTAAACACATTCCAAACTGGCGAAAGACACCAGTTTTCGGATTTTTTGAAATCAGGTTATTTTATTTTCTGAAATCCAGACGTTTGTTATCCGGATAACTGTATTTTGACTATAAAAAGTCCGGATTCAAGTATGAGATCCATAAATATATTTAAACAAGCAATCCTTTTTTCCTCAGTTTTATCACAAACAATATACAGTAGTGGCCAAAATTGTGAAAACCTTTTGGAAAAAGTGTATTTTTGAGGTTTGATGGCTCATAACACCACTTTGTTTTAGAGTAATACCATAAAATTATATATCAATGGGAATATAATTTCATCAAGAATGTAATGCAACAAAGTTTGTTCAATTATCTGTATTCTATGAAAAGTTATAGCCAAATACCAGAAAAAGGGAGCACAACTTGCTTAGGTTGATATGAAGTATGTAGTTTTCTTTCATTTGAATGTAGCCAATGAGCATGAGTGTTTAGAGAGCCAATCAGGTGTCATGTTGTTTTGGCAATGAGTGAATCAGGTCACAGTAGGATTCAGCTATTGATGTCATGTATTGGAGCTGAGAGGAGGACATTTGTCAGTGTCTTATGTGATTGCTATCAGTTTTTTTTTCTTTCATTTAGTGAGCTTGTAAAACGTAATACACTGACGGGAAAAAAATCCCAACACTAAGAAGGGGTTGTGTTAGATAAACGACAGTTGTTAGGCGGTGAGAGTACTTCTGTAAGATGACGTCCATGCAAATTTCGCGCTCGGCGCATACGTGTGGCGCTAGTAGCGTCCTTCGGGACATGCAAAGCAGGTTTGCTGTAAATACGCGCTGTAACGTTCGTGAGCGTTAGTTATCGTTGAGATTCGACGTAGGGTGCTGATGTTAGTCAAGAATGCCTTTAAGAAGACGAAGAAGCCATTATTAACAGCTCACGGAGTTTGAACGAGGTCGTGTAATAGGGCTACGAGAAGGTGGATTTTCTTTCCGCAATATTGCAGAACGACTTGGCAGGAATGCAGCCACTGTGCATGATTGTTGGCAGCGGTGGTCAAGGGAAGGTACTGCCTCAAGAAGACCGGATTCCGTCCGGCCACGTGGCACTACTGAGAGGGAAGACCGCCGTGTACGGCGTATGGCCGTGGCTCATCATACCGCGTCTGCGGCAGCAATTCGAGCGGCAGTTGCCACCACAGTGACACAACGAACTGTTACAAATCGGTTACTTGAAGGACAGCTTCGAGCCAGACGCCCTGTAGCGTGCATTCCACTTACTCCAAACCACTGCCGTTTGCGACGTCAGTGGTGTCAAGCTAGAACTCATTTTTTTTTTTTTTTTTTTATTGGAGGTTTAACGACCACCGTGAGCAACTCAATGGGCTATAAGCAGTCGCCCGTCCCTAATTTAGGGTCACTGGTTCCAGGGAAGGGAGAGAGCCAGTGCCGTAAGACAAACACAACATCCATGCCTCACCGGGATTCGAACCCGGACCCCTTACGGACGAGTGATCAGAGGCCAGCGCCTTAGACCACTGCGCCACCGGGGCGGCCTAGAACTCATTGGAGGACGGAGTGGAGATCTGTTGTGTTTTCTGATGAAAGCCGGTTCTGCCTGGGTGCCAGTGATGGCCGTGTGTTGGTTAGGAGGCCAGGTGAGCGCCTGCAACCAACCTGTCTGCGGCCGAGACACACTGAACCTACACCTGGAGTTATGGTCTGGAGAGCAATTTCCTATGACAGCAGGAGCACTCTCGTGGTTATCCCACGCACCCTAACGGCACAGTTGTACGTCGGTCTGGTGATTCAACCTGTTGTGCTGCCATTCATGAACATCATTCCAGGGGGTGTTTTCCAACAGGATAACGCTCGCCCGCATACCGCTGATGTAACCCAACATGCTCTACAGAGTGTCGACATGTTGCCGTGGCCTGCTAGATCACCAGATCTTTCACCAATCGAGCACGTATGGGACATCATTGGACGACAACTCCAGCGTTACACCCAACCAGCATTAACCGTCCCTGTATTGACCAACCAAGTGCAACAGGCATGGAACTCCATCCCACAAACTGACATCCAGCACCTGTACGACACAATGCATGAACGTTTGCGTGCTTGTATTCAACATTCTGGCGGTTACACCGGTTATTAATGTACCAGCATTTCACATTTAAAATGGCTCTTCTCGCGCTTACAATAAGCTGTGATCTTGAAACCTTAATCGATGAAATATGTTACCTATACAAATGTATTGCCGCCATTTCATTCCTCTACAACTATTTTTTCGTGGTGTTGGGATTTTTTTTTTCCGTCAGTGTAAAATTAAAGAAATGGCACAAAGAGTTGACTGGTCACCCAGAAAGCGATGTGAAAAAGTACTATTAAGTGAACACGGCTTCAGTTATGAAGATATTAGAAGAAACATTGGTGGAAACTTAACCAAAGGAGGCGTTTCTAAATTTTTGAAGAGGTATGAGGAGACTCAGTCACTACAAAACCAGACTGGTAAAGGCAGGAAAATGTGCACAACAGCAAATGATGATAGAATAATTAAGAGACTGTGCCTAGGTGACAGAAGAAAATCATCTGGGTGTATACAAGATGAAATGGCTCAACGCGATGTGAAGTTGAGTGCAAGGACTGTTCGGCGCAGACTGCAGGAATTTGGTCTAAATGGTAGAATTCCACGAAAAAAACAATTCTTATCTCTCAAACAAAGGTTGAAAAGATTAACCTGGGCTAAAACCCATGTTAACTGGACAATGGGACAGTGTTATTTGGAGTGATGAGACCTAATTCTCCCTGTTTGGTAGTGATGGCACAATATATGTAAGGAGAAGAATCGGAGAAGATTTGCATCCTGATTACATGTACCGTGAAACACCCATTTAGTGTTATGATTTGGGGTTGTATGACATCAAAAGGTATGAGCAGAATTTGCGTGATTAATGGGAATATAGATGGCCAAAAATACATTAATGAAATACTTGAGCTCGAACTGAAGCCTTCCGCACGAGATCTTTTCCAAGATAATGAAGCATTTATATTTCAACAGGATTCAGCTCCATGTCATGTTGCTGCTATGTGCAAAAAGTGGTTTCAAAATAATCATATTCAACTGCTGGAAATGGCCTGGGAATAGCCCAGACCTTAACCCCATCGAAAATCTATGGAGCCGACTAAAGAAACAAATTTGTTAGTCAGAAGCAACCCAGCAATAAAACCCAATTAACAGAAGCAATAATTCAATCTTGGTTTCGCATTATAACAGCTGCAGAACTAAAAAACTTGGTTCACTCCATGAGAAGGCGTTGTAAGGCCGTAAGTAACGCTAAAGGTTACCCAACTAAGTATTAACTGACATGATGAGAATTTTTGTATATCTCGTTTTTTCTATGCGTTCCACTTTTCTTCTTTATAACTACTGTTCTAATACAAAATCCTTCATAAAAGTCATTGCATTACATTCTTGATGAAATTATCTTTCCATTGATATATTACACTAATATGCAAGGTTTTGTTGTTTTGAAATGAATAGGTGTATCTGAATGAATTTCTTGCGCAGATTCCGAAAATGACCTTCAAAATTCCGTATCACGTCAAGTTTTTTCACAAATGACGGAAATGTGAAAATTAAAAAAACCGTTATTTTTTAATGACATTGTTATATGGCAACGTTTGTAACGTGTGAAAATGTTCTCTGGAGGGGCGGAATGATTGTTTAAGGAATAGATAAACATAAATATATAGCTGATAATGGAAATGCAACTGTTTTATCTGTATGACGTCACGATTTGCGCCGCTCACAAAGGCGGAACATGAAAGAATGTTATCTTAGCACGGCAGTATGACTCATACCTCATGCCACTGCTTCCTTCTTTCAATTGGTCACATGTGGCGCCATTCGGGGCATATCGTGCTACACTAGTCAGTGCAAAGAAGGGACTGGTCCCGTTCGGTTGTTTCTTTGTGGCGTGTGCAATGGCTTCACGTGGTTGTGTAAATCATCCAGACATATTTTGCTACATATGTGGCTCTTATACGACAGGAAAAAAACAGAGGCAAAATATTACGCCTTTCGTGAAAAATGCTTATATTCAATACTTCGGCATTAAACTAGCAGATCAGGACAAAGTTTGGTCTCCTCACAATGTGTGCCGTGCATGTGTGGAGGGTTTAAGGAACTGGAAAAGTGGAAAAAGGGCATCAATGCCGTTCGGTGTACCCATGGTGTGGCGTGGGCCAAAAAATCACAGTGACGACTGCTACTTCTGCACAGTGAATATCGTGGGCCATACCAGAACCAGTAAGCGTAACATTGTGTATCCCAATATCACATCTGCCATAAGACCAGTGCCCCATAGTGAATCCATCCCTGTGCCATCCCCGTCCAATTCAAGCCCCCAACAGATACCGATTCAGACGGTGATACAAGTGATGAGATGTACCCACCGGACAGCATGGAGGTTGAAACCCCAATGCCATTTACCCAGCATGAACTGAATGATTTGGTTCGTGATCTGAATTTACCTAAAGACGCAGCAGAGCTTTTAGGATCACGACTTCAGGAAAAGAATTTACTATGTCCTAATACCAGATTCTCCTGGTACAGATACCGAGAAGCAGAATTGGTTCCGTTTTTTGCTGAGGAAGGCGGTTTGGTATATTGTCGAGACATTCCGGCAGTCATTAAATACTTCACCATTAATTACAATTCAGGACAGTGGAGGTTATTCATAGATGCTAGCAAATCCAGTTTAAAAGGTGTTTTATTACACAATACTAACATCCATTGATCCATTCCAGTAGCGCATTCTGTGACTTTGAAAAAGACATAAGAGAACCTTAAATTACTGCTGGAAAGTGTGCAGTACAAGTTTCATGAATGGTCTTTGTGCGGGGATTTCAAGGTGATTGGAATATTGCTAGGCCAACAAGCAGGCTACACCAAATTTCCTTGCTTTTTGTGTGAATGTGACTGCAGAGCAAGGACGGAACATTGGGTTCGGCAGCAGTGGCCAGTCAGAAGTACATTCACACCTGGCGAAAAAAACATTGTTTCACTTCCACTGGTTGATCCCTCGAAAATACTGTTGCCACCTTTACACACATCAAACTTGGATTTCAGTATCTTGGTGGTAAGTTTCCATCAATCTGAAAAAATTAAAGCTGGCATTTTCATAGGCCCTCAAATACGAAAATTAATGGCAGACAACATATTCGAGGAAACCATGAGTGAGTGCGAATTGCGAGCATGGACTGCATTCAGAAATGTGGTACACAACTTTTTGGGGAACACGAAGGCTTCAAATTACACCACTTTAGTCGAGGACATGCTGGAATCCTATGAACTACTTGGTTGCAACATGAGCGTCAAAGTTCACTTTCTTCATGCTCATCTAAATTACTTTCCTAACAATCTTGGTGATTTTTCGGAAGAACATGGCGAGCGCTTCCATCACGATATTAAAGTGATGGAAAAGAGATACCAAGGAAAGTGGATTGTACATATGATGGCCGACTATTGTTGGATGTTGAACAGAGACTGTACGGACGCACACCGAAGACAATCCAAAAAGAGGAAGTTTGAAGGGAAGCCCAGTGGCTTATGTTAGCTATGTTTGCTTTTGAATATGTATTTATGCTTATCTATTCCCTAAACAATCATTCCGCCACTCCAGAGAACATTTTCACACGTTACAAACGTTGCCATATAGCAATATCATTAAAAAATAACGGTTTTTTAAATTTTCACATTTCCGTCATTTGTGAAAAAACCTGACGTGATACGGAATTTTGAAGGTCATTTTCGGAATCTGCGCAAAATATCCATTCAGATACACTTATTCATTTGAAAACAACAGAAAAAAGTTGAAAAATTGCAGATCAGTGTAATTTTATGGCATTATTCCAAAAAAAAAAAAAAAAAAGTGGTGTTATGAGCCATCAAACCTCAAAAATACACTATTTCCAAAAGGTTTCCACAATTTTAGCCACTACTGTAACTTCCTTTAAGTGTCACAATGCCAGTTCGCCTTTGAACAACTGATTGACAACGTAGCTCGTGTCTGGTCACCCGTCCGGATTTGTGCCATTTTGAGATTTTCTGCCAAGTCATCCTCCTAACCAAGATGGCAGCTGTATGGTGCACTGGAAAAAGAGATTGCCTGTTTTAAATGTCTCATACTTGCCTCACCCAATATACTTTTTGTTTATTCTTCTAATGTTCATGAAATATACTTTACATTTGGAAAACTTCTGTTTCACTTTGATGAAACATTGTTTTGTGTACATGTTTGTGACCCTCCATATCAAGGTATGATTCCCGATGATGAATGAACATTCACAAAAAATGTTGTGATCAAAGAAATAATAAATAAATTATTTAAAAAATTACTCTACATAATATATTATCCCACCATTATTGACGGGCTTTCACCTAGCATTTGTTATCATCAATAACTAAAATTAATACTTGAAGTACAATTTAACATATTTTTTTGTTACAAAAATGCTTTCATGTGCATCCTCTCATGTTGCCACCCCTGGCGGTGGCACAACAGAAATAAAGAACACACACAAAGCAGGCACAGTGCAGAACAACCAAAAGACAGTACCTACAAAAGAAGGAAAGAAAGAAAAAAGAGAACATAAAGAAGAGTATATTTGCAAAGGGATATAAAGGAGAGTCCAAGCAATATTAGCTAATACTGAAAATGAACTACAGCATCTAATGCAAAAATTTGAAAGTGTATGCAAAAAAAATGGTATGAGAATTAACACAAAGAAAACCAAAACAATGAGTGTCTTCAGGAAATGGGGAGGTGATGATGAATGGAGAAAACGCACAGCAAGTGAGACTGTACAAATATCGTGGTAGTATAACCCAAGAAAACGGAAAATGTGACATGAAAATAAAAGAAAGAATTAGTAAACGAAAATATGTATTTAATAACAAAAAAAAATTTATTAATAAAATGAATAAAAATTAAAAGAAAAGGCTTATTAAGTGCTATATTTGGAGTATAACTTTATTTGGGGCGAAAATGTGTACAGTTGGGAAGAAGCAAAAATGCTGGAGGCATTTGAAATGTGGTTATGGAGAAAATAAAGTGGATTGAAAAAATTACCAATGATGAAGTATTGTAAAGAGCTGAAGAAGAAAGGAATTTACTCAAGATCATAAGAAAAAGGAAATATAACTTGATAGAACGTGTATCAAGAGGAGATAGCCTATTTAAAAGAATGATAGAAGGAAAAATTGTAGGAACACGATCAAGAGGATAGGACAACTGATGCTTGATGACATAATGGGCACAAGAAGCTATCAAGAAATGAAGGAGGAAGCAAGAGACAGAGGAAACTAGAGGAAGAGAACTTGCTGAGATACCGTTGGACCCGTCAAGAGACAGAACACTAATGGTGATGATAAAGGAGAGTATTTTTGCAAACAGAATATCATAAATTTTGTGGTGATACTAATACAACGCAGCCTTACCACTGCTAAGAGACAAGAAAACAGTATATACCCCCACATTTTGGGAAGAGGGGTCTGTCAGACATAAGTTACAACCCTAGAAAAATCTTGAATGTCACTTTTTACCCCATGCTACGCAGTGTTCCCCTATAAACACAATTTGATTCTACAAACCACAGAAAAATCATTACTTGTGAAAGAAGAGTGGGAAATGCCTAAAACTTGGGTATACACCGATGAGCTTAAGACCACTCTCAGCTTAGAGAAATGAGAGCGCCTGGTGACAGAACAGTGGCGCAGGTGAAGTTCACAGAGCAGTATATATATACAACCCGAGGACCGGCTTTCGGTTAGTTGAGTGTTCGGAGTCTGAATAAGAAAAGCTGCCAATTTACCGGAGTTTGATGAAGGACAAATTGTGATGACACGGCGCCTCGGGACTACGATCTTGCAAACGGCGCGGCTTGTGAGTTGTTCTCGCACCGCCGTAGTGAATGCGTATCAAAAGTGGTGCACAGATGGCCAAACGACGAACCGACGTCCTGCCGTGTGTCGTCCTCAGCTCATGCTAGAGGGGAGCGAAGACTCTCGCGCATTGTTCACAGCGACCGCAGGGCCACGGTGCGATAAATCATCCGCAGCTACAACAGTGGTGATCATGGCAATGTGTCACAGCACACAGTTCGTCGCAGCCGTCTGTGCATGGATCTACGTAGCCGAAGACCCAGCCGGGTCCCCATGCTCACTGCACGTGATCGCCAACAACGCATTAAATAGACCCGACATAATCGAGATTGGACCGTGGATGATTAGAAGAAAGTGGCCTGGTCTGACGAATCAAGATTCCTGGTGCATCATGTAGACGTCTGAGCGCGGATACGGCGATTACCAACGGAGGCTATGGCACCTGGATGCAATGTCGGGCGGAAACAGGCCAGTGGCGGCGGTGTTATACAGTGGGCAGTTTTCTTGGGACACTTTGAGCTCCATTGTCCCAATAGCACAATTCCTGACAGCTGTCAGTTATCTGAACATCGTTGAGGACCAAGTTCACCCATTCATGGCAACTGCGTTCCCTCCTGGTGATGGCCATTACCAGCAGAATAATGCGTCACGCCACAATCATCAAGGAGTGGTTCGAGAAACATGCTGGTGACTTTCTGTTAATGCACTGGCCTCCAAATTCACCTGACATGAACCCAATCGAACATTTGTGGTTCGACTTGGAAAAGTATGTTCTCGCTTTATCACCATCCTCAAATGTACGGGAACTAGAGGACCTGCTGTTGACATTATGGTACCAGATACCCCAGAAGGCCTCTGTTTTGCGGGCTAAAGGGGGTCCTACAGCTTATTAGGTAGGTGATGATAATGTAATGGCTCATCGGTGTATCTCTAACACGAAGTTTTGCGGGCTAAAGGGGGTCCTACAGCTTATTAGGTAGGTGGTCATAATGCAATGGCTCATCGGTGTATCTCTAACACGAAGTTTTGCGGGCTAAAGGGGGTCCTACAGCTTATTAGGTAGGTGGTCATAATGTAATGGCTCATCGGTGTATCTCTAACACGAAGTTTTGCGGGCTAAAGGGGGTCCTACAGCTTATTAGGTAGGTGGTCATAATGTAATGGCTCATCGGTGTATCTCTAACACGACGTTTTGCGGGCTAAAGGGGGTCCTACAGCTTATTAGGTAGGTGGTCATAATGCAATGGCTCATCGGTGTATCTCTAACACGAAGTTTTGCGGGCTAAAGGGGGTCCTACAGCTTATTAGGTAGGTGGTCATAATGTAATGGCTCATCGGTGTATCTCTAACACGAAGTTTTGCGGGCTAAAGGGGGTCCTACAGCTTATTAGGTAGGTGGTCATAATGCAATGGCTCATCGGTGTATCTCTAACACGAAGTTTTGCGGGCTAAAGGGGGTCCTACAGCTTATTAGGTAGGTGGTCATAATGCAATGGCTCATCGGTGTATCTCTAACACGAAGTTTTGCGGGCTAAAGGGGGTCCTACAGCTTATTAGGTAGGTGGCCATAATGTAATGGCTCATCGGTGTATCTCTAACACGACGTTTTGCGGGCTAAAGAGGGTCCTACAGCTTATTAGGTAGGTGGCCATAATGTAATGGCTCATCGGTGTATCTCTAACACGAAGTTTTGAGGGCTTAAGGGGGTCCTACAGCTTATTAGGTAGGTGGTCATAATGTAATGGCTCATCGGTGTATCTCTAACACGAAGTTTTGCGGGCTAAAGGGGGTCCTACAGCTTATTAGGTAGGTGGCCATAATGTAATGGCTCATCGGTGTATCTCTAACACGACGTTTTGCGGGCTAAAGAGGGTCCTACAGCTTATTAGGTAGGTGGTCATAATGTAATGGCTCATCGGTGTATCTCTAACACGAAGTTTTGCGGGCTAAAGAGGGTCCTACAGCTTATTAGGTAGGTGGTCATAATGTAATGGCTCATCGGTGTATCTCTAACACGAAGTTTTGCGGGCTAAAGGGGGTCCTACAGCTTATTAGGTAGGTGGTCATAATGTAATGGCTCATCGGTGTATCTCTAACACGACGTTTTGCGGGCTAAAGGGGGTCCTACAGCTTATTAGGTAGGTGGTCATAATGTAATGGCTCATCGGTGTATCTCTAACACGACGTTTTGCGGGCTAAAGGGGGTCCTACAGCTTATTAGGTAGGTGGTCATAATGTAATTGCTCATCGGTGTATCTCTAACACGACGTTTTGCGGGCTAAAGAGGGTCCTGCAGCTTATTAGGTAGGTGGTCATAATGTAATGGCTCATCGGTGTATCTCTAACACGAAGTTTTGCGGGCTAAAGGGGGTCCTACAGCTTATTAGGTAGGTGGTCATAATGTAATTGCTCATCGGTGTATCTCTAACACGACGTTTTGCGGGCTAAAGAGGGTCCTGCAGCTTATTAGGTAGGTGGTCATAATGTAATGGCTCATCGGTGTATCTCTAACACGAAGTTTTGCGGGCTAAAGGGGGTCCTACAGCTTATTAGGTAGGTGGCCATAATGTAATGGCTCATCGGTGTATCTCTAACACGAAGTTTTGCGGGCTAAAGAGGGTCCTACAGCTTATTAGGTAGGTGGTCATAATGTAATGGCTCATCGGTGTATCTCTAACACGACGTTTTGCGGGCTAAAGAGGGTCCTACAGCTTATTAGGTAGGTGGTCATAATGTAATGGCTCATCGGTGTATCTCTAACACGACGTTTTGCGGGCTAAAGAGGGTCCTACAGCTTATTAGGTAGGTGGTCATAATGTAATGGCTCGTCGGTGTATCTCTAACACGACGTTTTGCGGGCTAAAGGGGGTCCTACAGCTTATTAGGTAGGTGGTCATAATGTAATGGCTCATCGGTGTATCTCTAACACGACGTTTTGCGGGCTAAAGGGGGTCCTACAGCTTATTAGGTAGGTGGCCATAATGTAATGGCTCATCGGTGTATCTCTAACACGAAGTTTTGCGGGCTAAAGGGGGTCCTACAGCTTATTAGGTAGGTGGTCATAATGTAATGGCTCATCGGTGTATCTCTAACACGACGTTTTGCGGGCTAAAGAGGGTCCTACAGCTTATTAGGTAGGTGGCCATAATGTAATGGCTCATCGGTGTATCTCTAACACGAAGTTTTGCGGGCTAAAGGGGGTCCTACAGCTTATTAGGTAGGTGGTCATAATGTAATGGCTCATCGGTGTATCTCTAACACGACGTTTTGCGGGCTAAAGGGGGTCCTACAGCTTATTAGGTAGGTGGTCATAATGTAATGGCTCATCGGTGTATCTCTAACACGACGTTTTGCGGGCTAAAGAGGGTCCTACAGCTTATTAGGTAGGTGGTCATAATGTAATGGCTCATCGGTGTATCTCTAACACGAAGTTTTGCGGGCTAAAGAGGGTCCTACAGCTTATTAGGTAGGTGGTCATAATGTAATGGCTCATCGGTGTATCTCTAACACGAAGTTTTGCGGGCTAAAGGGGGTCCTACAGCTTATTAGGTAGGTGGTCATAATGTAATGGTTCATCGGTGTATCTCTAACACGAAGTTTTGCGTGCTAAAGGGGGTCCTACAGCTTATTAGGTAGGTGGTCATAATGTAATGGCTCATCGGTGTATCTCTAACACGAAGTTTTGCGGGCTAAAGGGGGTCCTACAGCTTATTAGGTAGGTGGTCATAATGTAATGGCTCATCGGTGTATCTCTAACACGAAGTTTTGCGGGCTAAAGGGGGTCCTACAGCTTATTAGGTAGGTGGTCATAATGTAATGGCTCATCGGTGTATCTCTAACACGAAGTTTTGTGGGCTAAAGGGGGTCCTACAGCTTATTAGGTAGGTGGTCATAATGTAATGGCTCATCGGTGTATCTCTAACACGAAGTTTTGCGGGCTAAAGGGGGTCCTACAGCTTATTAGGTAGGTGGTCATAATGTAATGGCTCATCGGTGTATCTCTAACACGAAGTTTTGCGGGCTAAAGGGGGTCCTACAGCTTATTAGGTAGGTGGTCATAATGTAATGGCTCATCGGTGTATCTCTAACACGAAGTTTTGCGGGCTAAAGGGGGTCCTACAGCTTATTAGGTAGGTGGTCATAATGTAATGGCTCATCGGTGTATCTCTAACACAACGTTTTGCGGGCTAAAGGGGGTCCTACAGCTTATTAGGTAGGTGGTGATAATGTAATGGCTCATCGGTGTATCTCTAACACGAAGTTTTGCGGGCTAAAGGGGGTCCTACAGCTTATTAGGTAGGTGGTGATAATGTAATGGCTCATCGGTGTATCTCTAACACGAAGTTTTGCGGGCTAAAGGGGGTCCTACAGCTTATTAGGTAGGTGGTGATAATGTAATGGCTCATCGGTGTATCTCTAACACGAAGTTTTGCGGGCTAAAGGGGGTCCTACAGCTTATTAGGTAGGTGGTCATAATGTAATGGCTCATCGGTGTATCTCTAACACGAAGTTTTGCGGGCTAAAGGGGGTCCTACAGCTCATTAGGTAGGTGGTCATAATGTAATGGCTCATCGGTGTATCTCTAACACGAAGTTTTGTGGGCTAAAGGGGGTCCTACAGCTTATTAGGTAGGTGGTCATAATGTAATGGCTCATCGGTGTATCTCTAACACGAAGTTTTGCGGGCTAAAGGGGGTCCTACAGCTTATTAGGTAGGTGGTGATAATGTAATGGCTCATCGGTGTATCTCTAACACGAAGTTTTGCGGGCTAAAGGGGGTCCTACAGCTTATTAGGTAGGTGGTGATAATGTAATGGCTCATCGGTGTATCTCTAACACGAAGTTTTGCGGGCTAAAGGGGGTCCTACAGCTTATTAGGTAGGTGGTCATAATGTAATGGCTCATCGGTGTATCTCTAACACGAAGTTTTGCGGGCTAAAGGGGGTCCTACAGCTCATTAGGTAGGTGGTCATAATGTAATGGCTCATCGGTGTATCTCTAACACGAAGTTTTGTGGGCTAAAGGGGGTCCTACAGCTTATTAGGTAGGTGGTCATAATGTAATGGCTCATCGGTGTATCTCTAACACGAAGTTTTGCGGGCTAAAGGGGG
Source organism: Macrothele yani (assembly GCA_039090855.1). Lineage (NCBI taxonomy): Eukaryota > Metazoa > Arthropoda > Arachnida > Araneae > Macrothelidae > Macrothele > Macrothele yani. Next base: position 163,650,468 of record CM077010.1, on the reverse strand, counting down.
TCCTACAGCTTATTAGGTAGGTGGTGATAATGTAATGGCTCATCGGTGTATCTCTAACACGAAGTTTTGCGGGCTAAAGGGGGTCCTACATCTTATTAGGTAGGTGGTCATAATGTAATGGCTCATCGGTGTATCTCTATTACGAAGTTTTGCTGGCTAAAGGGGGTTCTACAGCTTATTAGGTTGGTGGTCATAATGTAATGGCTCATCGGTGTATCTCTAACACGAAGTTTTGCGGGCTTAAGGGTGTCCTACAGCTTATTAGGTAGGTGGTTATAATGTAATGGCTCATCGGTGTATCTCTAACACGAAGTTTTGTGGGCTAAAGGGGGTCCTACAGCTTATTAGGTAGGTGGTTATAATGCAATGGCTCATCGGTGTATCTCTAACACGAAGTTTTGTGGGCTAAAGGGGGTCCTACAGCTTATTAGGTAGGTGGTCATAATGTAATGGCTCATCGGTGTATCTCTAACACGAAGTTTTGCGGGCTAAAGGGGGTCCTACAGCTTATTAGGTAGGTGGTGATAATGTAATGGCTCATCGGTGTATCTCTAACACGAAGTTTTGCGGGCTAAAGGGGGTCCTACAGCTTATTAGGTAGGTGGTCATAATGTAATGGCTCATCGGTGTATCTCTAACACGAAGTTTTGCGGGCTAAAGGGGGTCCTACAGCTCATTAGGTAGGTGGTCATAATGTAATGGCTCATCGGTGTATCTCTAACACGAAGTTTTGTGGGCTAAAGGGGGTCCTACAGCTTATTAGGTAGGTGGTCATAATGTAATGGCTCATCGGTGTATCTCTAACACGAAGTTTTGCGGGCTAAAGGGGGTCCTACAGCTTATTAGGTAGGTGGTGATAATGTAATGGCTCATCGGTGTATCTCTAACATGAAGTTTTGCGGGCTAAAGGGGGTCCTACATCTTATTAGGTAGGTGGTCATAATGTAATGGCTCATCGGTGTATCTCTAACAGGAAGTTTTGCGGGCTAAAGGGGGTCCTACAGCTTATTAGGTAGGTGGTCATAATGTAATGGCTCATCGGTGTATCTCTAACACGAAGTTTTAAGGGCTAAAGGGGGTCCTACAGCTTATTAGGTAGGTGGTCATAATGTAATGGCTCATCGGTGTATCTCTAACACGAAGTTTTGCGGGCTAAAGGGGGTCCTACAGCTCATTAGGTAGGTGGTCATAATGTAATGGCTCATCGGTGTATCTCTAACACGAAGTTTTGTGGGCTAAAGGGGGTCCTACAGCTTATTAGGTAGGTGGTCATAATGTAATGGCTCATCGGTGTATCTCTAACACGAAGTTTTGCGGGCTAAAGGGGGTCCTACAGCTTATTAGGTAGGTGGTGATAATGTAATGGCTCATCGGTGTATCTCTAACATGAAGTTTTGCGGGCTAAAGGGGGTCCTACATCTTATTAGGTAGGTGGTCATAATGTAATGGCTCATCGGTGTATCTCTATTACGAAGTTTTGCTGGCTAAAGGGGTTCTACAGCTTATTAGGTTGGTGGTCATAATGTAATGGCTCATCGGTGTATCTCTAACACGAAGTTTTGCGGGCTTAAGGGTGTCCTACAGCTTATTAGGTAGGTGGTTATAATGTAATGGCTGATCGGTATATGTCGTGAAATGTGATGCTAAGTCAGAATTAAAGTGAGTGGCGATGTCATCGGTTTTATGCAAATGAGCCTGCATCCCGTCGTTTGTAGAATGTAAAGGATTTTGAGATGGATTTTTTTGTGCTGGCTAAAAGACGTCACTGAACGTGATGAACTGAGGTAAAGAGCGATACAGAGGCAGCATAGAAAAAAACTAGAGGCAGGCCAAAGTATGTCGTAAATAATAAAAGACTAGAGGCAGGCCAAAGTATGGCGTAAATAATAAAAGACTAGAAGCAGGCCAAAGTATGGTAGCATGCAAATTAATCTGTGGAACCTATATCAAAATATGCAACAGCTTCCCAAAGATACAGCAAAGGAAAGCCCAGGGATGCAACATCCATGGGCGACCGATATCTCCAGTTAACTGCGCGGAGAAATAGGATGGCTACCCTGACATAGCTGCGATCTGCCCTTCCTATGGCTACAGGTTTGGTGCTATCTTCTTCCACTGTATGAAGAGGGCTTCGTAGTCTTTATGCCAGATGACCAGCATTCTGCGTGCTTCTTAACCCATCTCATATGTGGAAATGTTTGAATCGGGCGAGACTTCACATCAATTGGACTGAACACCAATGGAGGTCAGTACTCTTCCCAGATGTGTCCAGATTTGCTTTGCAGTGATTCTAGGCACGTTCTGATCTGGAGATAATGAGGGACACACAATAGTTCTTCTACGACCCACGAATGGGACACTTATGTGGTTACAGATGGCATCTCATTAGTGGACGCACTGACCACTATGTGCTTGCAAGAGAACCATGAATGATCGACGCTACAGAGATGTCCTGGATCGCTACAGAGATGTCCTGGATCCCTATATTTGCCCTTATGAAAATGCAATAGGAGATACATTGCTCCTAAAAGATTGTAGCACTCGTACCCACCATGCAATGCTGATAGAACATATTTTAAAGAGACCACTGTTCATATGGAATGGACATCCAGGTCTCTCAACCTTAATCTTATCAAACATGTCTGGGATGCTCTAGGGAGACATGCTGTTGCCCTCAAACCCTATCTGCAAGACATGGAGGGGTTTAGACAAGCTTTGCATGAATGGTTGTTGCTCCTAGACACCATCATCAACAGCATGAAACAGCTATGAAGGGGACCATACTCCCTATTCAGGTGCTTTGGCTATTTCACTTTGACACCTTATTTTTAACCTGGTTTTGTATGTAGTCATTTTTGTCAGAATCAAATATTTCTTACAAAATGTTTTAAGGTCTTCCTCTAACGTATGCTACGATACACACTTTCACCAAATTTCATAACACTTCACCACATATTTGTCGAGTTCTAGCGATTTCTTTGTTATCCCTTTGGTTTCTAGAGGAGACTAGAGGGTTGCCATATTAATGTTGTGAACAGTTTGTCAAGTACATTTACAACTGTCGTGTTGTGGCCAATATAATGATGGGTACTGAAGGTGGTAATGCGGGCTACAGAGACTAAGTAGCATCTTGATGTTTTGAGACACCATACACTAAAGAGCAATTGAATTAGAGATACCTGTCTAGTAACGTGTAGCACCACCTTTCATCCTGATGACGGCGGCGATTTGTCTCGGCATGGACTCGACAAGACACCGGAAGCGTTGGGAAGCCATACGGATCCACGACCCCTGAACAAGCTCCCACAGTTCACGAAAATTTGATGGACGGGGGTGAGAGCCTCGAACATCTCTCTCGATGGCATCCCAGATGTGCTCGATGGGATTGAAGTCAGGTGACCTAACTGGCCAAGGAGCGAGGTCACGTCGGTGGAGTGTTCATCCAACCATTCGGATACAATTCGGGAGCGATGGCACTGTGCATTGTCTTGTGCAGGATGAGGTCCCCAGTGGGATGTTGAAGACGCACAAACGGGAGCAAATGGTCGTCCAGGATATCCCGGTAACGTTGACCTGTGAGGGACGATGTCACATGTACCAGGGGTTCCATTTCAGTCCACGTAAACAGTCCCCAGACGAAAATGCCACCCCTACCAGCTTGAAGAGTACCCTGCTGGCAAGAAGGATCCATCGCTTCATGTGATTTGCGCCGTACTCGTACCCTGCCATCCGCATGTACCAACGTGAATCTCGACTCATCAGTCCAGGCAACATTTTCCCACATGTCTATGGTCCAGTGGCGATGTTCCTGTGCCCATGCTAATCTTTGCGCCATGTGATGTGCGGTTAGTAGAGGTACTCTCGTGGGACATGGCTTCTGTACCCCATAGCGAGGAGATGGTTCTGGATGGTGTGGCTGCTTACACATTTTTGTGCACCAGCGTTAAATTGCCGAGTGATTTCTTGCACTGTGGCCCGTCTATCCGCTGTTACAATGCGAGCTAGCCGACGATGACCCCGCTCGTCCACAAGTTGTTGTCCACGGAAGCTGGCCCTTGCAGGGATGGTTTTACCAGATTCGATGTACTCACGGTGCACCCGTGACACAGTGGCTCGTGAAAATCCTAGTGCCAGCACGACTTCTGAGATGAAGTGACCCATTCGTCCGGCCCCGACAATTTGCCCACGATCAAATGCGCTTAGATCATTCGTCTTACCCGTACTGCGTCCGACTCTTACTGATTCCCGTCGCATCGCTCCTTATATTGTCGTATCGCTGCATACGTCATGTCGTTTCCGTTTACAGGGCCGCCCACAGCGCCACATTTGCATAACGCCAGCTGTCTCTAATTTAATTGCTTTTCAGTGTATGTCAGTCCTGCTGATAACTTAAGTAGTGTCCCGAGGCATCAGTTAGTTCTATCGATTACTGTGGGAATGTGTTTGATCATCCAAAACACAGGTATCTCACCGTGTTGCGGAACTGGTAGTAAACCTTGTGCTCAATCAGTCTACTTAAAAATCGATTACTGTGGGAATGTGTTTGAACATCCAAAACACAGGTATTTCACCAAATTACAGAACTGGTAGGACACCTTGTGCTCAATCAGTCTACTTAAAAATTGGCTAGGAAGCAAACACAATGATCAGAAGATTATCACTAGCATTGATTACAATACAAAAGAAAGCAAACACAGTGAGAACACTATCACTAGCATTGATTGAGATGTTGTCCAGAACCATTTGATGACATGGATTTCTTCATTGATGGAACTGATCGTTTAGAAAACTTTGTTTACAAATGCCACCTTTTTATTTTACATGAGGGGGCAAAAAGTGTGTTTCTATTGCCTGAACTGCATTGGCAAGTACAGGGTTATTCAGAATCATCCTATTTGAAAAATTTATATTTCGAAAAATTAACAACACAGAATGATAAGTAATTCATCAATATAAAGGGAAAATGTCTAAGTTTTAGATTATGCACAATAGATAGCACTAGTGTGTCGTTTATGAAGCTCTTTTGGCGAAGAAGTGAAAATGACATCTAGTCAGCAGAAAGCTTTTTGTGTGCTTTCGTTTGCACGATGCCAGTCGGTAATCACCGTTCAGCGTGAATTTCGTAGAAAGTACCAAATTAATCCACCGACGGCTCAAAGTATTCGCAGGTGGTATAATCAGTTCTGGATGTCTTTGTAAAGGAAAAACTCCAGGACAACCACGCGTATCTGCAGCGAATGTTGAAAGAGTGAGAGAGACTTTTCTACGCAGCCCGAAGAAATCAACCATTCGCGCTTGTCGAGAATTGGGGATTCCTCAGCTTACTGTTTGGAGTGTGTTAAGGGGAAAATTATGTTACAAGCCATACCAATTGCATAACATGCAAGCACTGAAGCCTTGTGATGAGTTACACCGACTGAACTTCTGCCTTTACATGCAAGAGCTACCCTGCAGTTGGATTGGTTGGAGTGGACCAGATGATTTGATGTCACACAGGTGACCAAGATGACCCCATGCGACTTCTTTGTTTGGGGGTATGTTAAAGATCAGGTGTTTGTGCCTCCTTTGCCCACAACTCTATGCGAACTTAAACAACGCATTTCTGCTGATTTAGAAACAGTTACCAATAACACATTAGACCGCATTCAGCAGAAATTTTCATATCGCGTTGACATTATACGTGTGACTAAAGGAAGCCACATTGAACATTCGTAACAAAAAATAACTTAGACATTTTTCCTTTACATTGATGTATTATTTACCATTCTGTGTCGTTAATTTTTCGAAATCTAAATTTTTGAAATCGGATGATTCTTTCTGAATAACGCTGCATACTAATGAAAGGTAAACACACTGTTAACAACTAACTCTAGATTTTACTCATAAAAATGAATGAGACTTTAGTGTCTTCAATTAAACTGACAAGTCCTTTGGAAAACCTGCTCGGATGTGTAAATATTGTCATCTGGGATGAGGTGTCAATTTTTCTATCAACTGCATTATTTAACTGCTGAAAGTATCAATATGCAAAAATTGTTACCTTTCGGATACAAAGGTGATAATTTTTGGCGATGATTTCAGGCAAACCCTCCCAGCTGTTCTACATAGTACTTGAGCTGTTATTATTGGGCACTTGATTAAGAAGTCTCACGCATGTAAAAGTGTTATTATTCCCACTTGAACTACAACATAAAAACCCTAGAATCTAGTCTACATTTGCTAATTGCTCACTAACAACTGCGAACGGTACAGCACAGGAATAACCTGCTTTCGGGACGGGCATGATCTGAATTCCTAGGAAATTTATTGTGAACAACATTGTGTTGCATGTCTACGAAACGAATTTTAGGAAAACTAGTGTGTGTGCTAATGCAAGAGAACAAAGTCATTTACTGCCCTTAGAACAAACACTGCACTCAAATCAAATGAATTGCCCTTCGGCAAATAAAAAGAGAAAACTGCCGAAGCACAGATGTTACTGTCGAGTTGAGAACTGGGACCTAGAAGAACATTTCCTGTCTGAATTTCTGCACACACTTGATCCCATTTTTTTTTCATTTGAAGGTTTAACGACTACCGTGAGCAACTCAATGGGCTATAAGCAGTCGCCCGTCCCTAATTTAGGGCCAGTGGTTCCAGGGAAGGGAGTTATGACAGTAAGACAAACACAACATCCATGCCTCACGGGACTCGAACCCGGACAAATGGTCATAAGCCAATGCTTAGATTACTGTGCCTCCAGGGTGGCCTTGATCTCCATGGCTTGCCACTAAGCAAATAAGGGTGCAGTAGTCATTCTTTGCAATCTGGATATCATGATAGGATTTATAAATGGAATCTGATTCAATGTCCTTTGCGTGCATTCTGTCTGCAGCTAGAAGCCCTTACTGGACAAACCAAAGGCAAAGTGGTTTTAATGCTGCACATTATTCCATTACTATCTGACGATTCAATCACGGGGTACGGGATTCGATTCCTGCTCCAGGACGATGAAAATTTTCAAGTTTTCTGAAGGAAGTGGTTACATGGAATACAGTGAAAATATGCCAATAATAGCATTACAATGCCTACCATTTTTACGAAGAATTATTTCTTCGGGGAAATTCATTTCCCAATTGTATAGGACATACTGTTCCAGTAGTTCAAACACTGGCTGTTTCCTATTTGTGTTGACTTTGCCACCAGTTTTTTTTATTTTTTTTATTGGAGGTTCAACGACCACCGTGAGCAACTCAATGGGCTATATGCAGTCGCCCGTGCCTAATTTAGGGTCACTGGTTCCAGGGAACGGAGAGAGCCAATGCTGTAAGACAAACACAATATCCATGCCTCACCGGGATTCGAAGCCGGACCGTTTCGGACGAATGATCAGAGGCCATCGCTTAGACCACTGCGCCTCCATCAGTTCTAATAAGAATTATTGTGGTATAAGCCTGCAGAGTGAATGTACCAGGGAAAGTGTTTTGAAAGGTTAACAAGGACGAGGTTTTACATCAGAAAAAGTGGGAATGTAAATTTTTTTTATGCCTGGTCAGAGTTAACTGAATTTTTGCTTTACATACAATGAATAAAATGTGTCTGTTGGAAAAAAAAATTCTGCCACCTTTGTAGAAAGCTCATGACTAAGTGAACAGACTGCAAAATCTATGTATGCTGGCAGTAAAGTATGTGTACATGCAAATGGTGCTTTCATCAAAATGGCTTTTAAATTTTGCAAGGATCAAATAGGGGGAGCACGTTTGACAAAGAAAACAGATTTGATAGTAAAATCAGTAGGGGAGTAAATTTGGCTTCGAAAGTCACAGTTGCTTTACAGGATTTCAGCAGACTGGTGTGTTCCCCAAAACGTCCTAAATGGCTGTGTGAAAGTGTAACAGTTCATTTTCTGATGTACAGTACTGAAACCTGGGTACTACAGAATATGGGAGTCATATGAATGAGGGGTTTGTGACAAGACACATGCAGATCATATACTAAGGAGCAAATGCGTGTTGTAGATGTGCAATGTGAAGCAAAATGTTTGTAAGGGAGAGAGAAATATTTTAAAATGGTCTGGGCATGTTGTACAGATGATGACAAGGTTCTAAGATAATTTATTCAGCCACAAAGGCAGGAAAGAAAGGTAGAGAAAGGACAACGAAATCATGGAAGTGCCAAATTCAGAAATGCTTGCAAAGGAAAAATATGAGTAAAAATATCTGAAAAGTGGAATGCGCGACTGGGCATGTGCAGAAATTATTTACCTGCCCAGGTAAATAATTGAAGGTGGCAGATGGTATGGTACCAATGTGAAATGGGCAGAATAACTTATCAATTCAAGCCAGGAATTTCAAATAAAAGATGTTTGGATAATAGGACTTTTTAACCAGTTAATAACTAAACATGGACTAATTTTTTTATTTCAACAGATTTGGATTAAAGCAATCTGGCTGTAAATGCGGGAGAACAGAGGCGTCAACTTACCATCTGATTTTCGACTGTCCAGCTCTTGCAGAAAACAGAAGTGTCTTTTCATCCCTTGGGGAAAGTGTGGAGTCAAGAATAGTTCATAATTTAACTTTGATGAAAGATGTGGCGGATTTTATAAGGTATATAAAAAATGAAGACAAGATACTAGCTACAACGACTGTGATAGTTGGTTGGGAAGTATTGGTGGTTGGTGCGAGTGACTCTTCGGTTGAGGAATAGATAACCGTTTCTTCTCAAGGAGAGAATTTGTGTAGGAAGAGTGTTCCTGTCTTGGTTGCTCTCTTAACGAGTGTTTAATATTCGTTTTGTTTATCGTTGGATTGGTTTGGAATTTGTGAGTGTTGTAAATGTGTTAATATTTTTCCTATTTGGTGTTGGATTGTTGAAATTGCATTTGCATTGCAAGGTGAATTGAATTTTCCATGGGAAATGATTTTGGATTTGGGTGATTCTATTTTGTGAAATGTTTTTGTTAATTTTAGTACCTGGGTAGTATTTTATATTTGTTTTGGTATCATTAGACTACTAATTGTGATATTTTAGAAATTGAATTATTTTGAGGTTGAAGCATTTATTTTAACCGATTGATTATAATGTTGGTTGCATTTGTGGTTTCTGGAAGGAAATGGACTTATGGTGGTTGGTGCGAGCGACTCTTCGTTTGAGGAATAGATAACCGTTTCTTCTCAAGGAGAGAATTTGTGTAGGAAGAGTGTTCCTGTCTTGGTTGCTCTATTAACGAGTGTTTAATATTCGTTTTGTTTGTCGTTGGATTGGTTTGGAATTTGTGAGGGTTGTGAATGTGTTAATATTTTTCCTATTTGGTGTTGGATTGTTGAAATTGCATTTGCATTGTAAGGTGAATTGAATTTTCCATGGGAAATGATTTTGGATTTGGGTGATTCTATTTTGTGAAATGTTTTTGTTAATTTTAGTACCTGGGTAGTATTTTATATTTGTTTTGGTATCATTAGACTACTAATTGTGATATTTTAGAAATTGAATTATTTTGAGGTTGAAGCATTTATTTTAACCGATTGATTATAATGTTGGTTGCATTTGTGGTTTCTAGAAGGAAATGGACTTATGGTGAATGTTTAAACTCAAATGTTAATTTTTATTGCATTAGATTGGATGTGATTAGGATGAGATGATATTCTAAATTCAAGTGTTTAAATGTTTATTTTGTATTGTCATCATAATGAGTGTGTTATCTTGTCACCTCTGTAATTTGCAAGAATGTTGTGTTTGTTATGAATTTGTACTATTAATAGAATGATCCTTTTGATTTGTTTAATGGTGTGCGCTTTTGTAATTTTTATTGGATAAAATGTTTAGCATTTTGAAGAGTTTAGATGTTTGTTTATTTGAACGGTTGTTGTTTTGAATTGATTGAAGATTAAATAAATGATCAAGCAGATCCCTTCGCTGGCAGATGGATCTCCAGTCAGAAATGACAATTTAAAAACTTTATTTTAATTGGTTGATTTTGGAGTTGGGATTAAATGAGATATGTTTTTTCTGTGGTCAATTGACCTTGAGAGAAGCTTTGGTAATCTCCATGAAGCCTGATGTTGGCATGTACGGGTTTAGCAGTCAGAACTTACCTGCCCAGGTAGTAAAAGCTGGATGCCTATGAAAATTTACCTTTTAAGTTAAAAAATATGATATTTTTTTTATTAATCTTTTGCATTTAAAAAAGTCTGTATCAAAATGTTGAATGCATGAAATCATGTATCTCAAGTTTTAAGAATGGCAACGACGCTGAAATTGGTATTTGAGAAATTTAGTAATGCTGCCATGTTCATGAATTTTTAAAATACACTGAAGTGCTAGAAAAACTGGTACACAAGTGTAATACTTGGTAGGTGCCCCACGGGAGCGCAGCACTGCAGAAATACGACGGGGCATGGACTCCACTAGCTTCTGGAAATAATGCCGTACGCAATGCACACCATACTTCCTGCAGAGCGTTCCACAATTCGGGTGTATTCAGAGGTCTCGGATTCCTGTGTTCGATAGCGCGTTGCATGGCATTCCAAATGTGTTCTATCACGTTCAGATCTGGGGACTTGGGTGGGAATGGCAACACCCCAAACTCAGATGAATGCTCCTCTAACCATAATGTGGCATCCCGACACTTGTTGTGAACAGGTCCAACCCATCAGCATGAATGCAAGACATGAACGGGTGAACCTCGTCAGAAAGGATGCGCACATAGCGTTGGCCGGTCACAGAAGTACCAGGGGTCCCAGTGAAGTCCATCTAAACACACCCCATACCATTACAGACCCCCACCCCCACTAGCCGGTACAGTTCCCTGTTGACAGGCGGGATCCATGGGGTTTGCGCCACACACGAATCCTTCCATCTGCCCGATACAGTTGGAAACGCGATTCATCAGACCAGGCTACTTGTTTCCAGTCATCACGTGTACAGTGGCGGTGTTGCCGTGCCCAAGCGAGGCGCATAGCTCTGTGTCGTACACCCATCAAAGGCACTCGAGTTGGGCGTCGGTTCTCAAAGCCCATATCGTGAAAGGTACGTTGCTCAGTCCGGATGCTGATGCTTGTTGAGGCTCCAGCATTGAATTCCGATACCTGCAAGAGTGTTGCACGCCTATCGCGTGAGACGATTCTTGACACCCGATGTCTTTTTACGGCCACACTGGTATCGTAGGTTGGAGGTTTTGCCGGAATTCTTGTAGTCACGGTACACCCTTGCAATGGTTGTCCGTAAAAATCCGAACTTCGTTTCTACCTCCGAAATACTATGGCCCATCTCACGAGCGCCAACTATGACACCACGTTGAAAATCGCTTAAATCGTTATTACTTGTCATTCTCATGCCGAAAACAGCTCTGACAGCTGGCAAGGATGTCTATCGCTTTATATACTCACTGGCGGGTGCAACAGAGTACGCGCATAGGTGACGTTGCTATGTATTTTAAATAAGCTCGTCTGTACCAGTTTTTCTGGCACTTCAGTGTGTATCCTTGCTTTGCAGAAAAATAAAATACCCATAGTTTGAATATACAACAGTTTAAATAATGTAGCAATTATGAATTAAATGATTTATGCACTATTGCACACGTGTATGTTTAAATATTAATCAACAATGTAGATTCAGATTTTGAAATTACATCACTCCAACGCTGAAGAAGAATTTGTAACAACCATTGACCGATTGGGAATTTCACATATTTACTTACTAGAAGTTAAATTCTTATTGCTGGATTTTTTTTTCCAAAAAAAGGAACTAGATATCCATTACTTAACACAATTTGATCAACCGTAGCTTAAGTGACAAGCTGCTGTTCAGATACATAAAGTATTGGCATTGGTAATGTTCTGCTCTTTCCACGGCTAACTGGAATGCATGGCGCAAGCTCGTTTTAATATGACACTTAGCCAGGGGTCGAAAGATGCAGTCGCCTGGTCACCCAGGGCAACCAAAAATATTGCCCGGGCCACCATGGGAAACATCACTAAGAAACATGTAACTCAAGAACTTGCAAGCCTTGAAAAAAAATTTACCATTTTTTAATTTTTTTTTAGTTTTTTTCCCAAGGAAAGATAAGCTAGAGGCTGAGGGTAAAGCATTATTTTTTGGAAAGCACTGTATATGACTTTGATATTACAGTCATTGCAAAAATTAAAGACCACCTCTTGATATTAGGTTTCTGTGAATTGTGTCAGTACTGTCTGTATTACTCAACTTCCTGTCAGTGTTGCATCATTCTACAGCGGCAGCTGTTGATCGAGTTGGGGGAAGTGTGCAAGCATTACTTTGCTTCTGGTTTTCTTGCCGAGATGCTGTTTTTTTATGTATTTTCTATATAGCAAAAAATGGGCAAAAAAAAACATCATTGTTACTCAGAGGGCACAAATAGTGATCACAAATAGTGATTTTATATCATGGATACTCCGAACATGCAATAAACAGAAAGGTGAATATGAGGAGCAAGACTGCTATTCATAATATGATCATGAAATATTGATATACAGCTGAATTTAGCGACTGAAGGAGAAGTGGACGTCTAAGGAAAACAACCCCATGGTGACAACATCACAAGGCAAATAGTTATGCGTTATCAGAAGAGTTCGTGCAAGAAAGTCAAGGCCTTTCTGCATTCAAAAGGGTTTGATATTAGTATCAGCACTGTTTCACGACGTCTTAGCAAAGATTTCGGATAAACCTGCACATAAACCTAGACTAACCTCTGTCATGAAAAAGAAGAGACTCCAGTTTGTGTAGCATCAACAATCGTGGACTGCTGAAAATTTGCGCCATTTTTTTTTTCCAATGAATCAACTGTGTGTCAATTTGAATCCCATGAAGCACATGTTCGACGACCAAGAGGCAAAAGGTTTGATGAAAAAAACACTGTTAGCACTTCGACACATATGCCTAGTCAGATGATATGAGGTACTATGTCAGAATCCAGTACTGCTTCAATATCCTTTTTGCCGACAGGTACTACCACGACTGGTCCTTTTTATGTGGAAATGTTACATGAGAAGCTATTAACTCATATGCAAGTGCACAATCTTTATTTTATGCATGATGGTGTGCCGTGCCACAGATCAGACAGTAAAGAACCACCTGCAGAAGAAAACCATAACTGTGTTTGACTAGCCTGGTAATAGTCCGGACCTTAACCCCATTGAAAATTTGTGGAACATCTTAAAGGACAAGGTAGCAGAAAAACAGCCATCAAATTCCCAAGCTTTGATTGCCGTGATAAAGTACTTTTGGTGAAAACACATTTCAAGTGACTACTGCAAATCCCTCATTGACAGTATGCTATATTGTATTCTGTCCATTATAAAGGACAAAGGTGGACACACAAAGTACTGATTTCTGTCTTTTGTGTTCTAAAGAATGTAAGTACTCATCTGTGATGTCATTTTTCGAATATCTCTAACTAGTAATTAATTACAGGTTTCTTTGAAAATCTTAATTTTCAATAAACTGGCAGATGGTCTTAAACTTTTGCAAATGACTGTATATAGTATACACCCCCACTGGATAAATGTTTTGATTCTGGCCACTGGAAAATTTAGCTGGCCAGCAAATTTCAGAATATTTTTCTACCACTGCATTTTAGCCTTTGTTTCAGCAGTACTACTTTTTGTACAAATATGACTGCTTTTGTGTTCATGGGTGCCTCACTTCTTGCCTGACTTGCTAAGGTTATGTATCAGAGACTTAACTGCGCCAGGAGTTGTGTGGCATCCCGTCATTGTCCCCCACACCCCAATCCCATGCCATTGTTAACTGCAAACATTTGGAGCAAAACTACATATCACCCCAATTTCTGGACTGGGAGCATATTATAATTAAAGAAAAAGAATAATATTCTTCTGCCCTTGCACTCTGTAACAATACAGTTTTTGGTGATTTGCAGTGAAATAAAAATATGTGATGACCGTCTTTTTTCTTATAGGAGGAAATTCTCCATTCCAAGATTTTCCTAAACTTGTTTTTTACTTGCCCAAGCTAATAAATAACATGTCCCAGGCATGGTATTTTTCAAGCCCTGAATGTCAGAGCTGTGTCCTAAGGACCCGCAGTTTAATAATTAACATGTCCCTGGCATGCTATTTTTCAAGCCCTTGGTATCAAGCTGGGTCCTACGTACCCACAGTTTTTTAAAAGATATTCTGGGTCCTTTTAAAAAATAAAAAATTAAGAGATAATGAATATTTATACTTACGTAAGCAAATGAAAAATAAATATAATGTACATTGTCCAACACTTTAATTTATGCTCTTTGAAACAGGGTTCATACACTTTTACAGAAAATAAATTCCAGGAGTCCATAAAAAAAATTCCAGTAGCCTAAACTTCCGCAAGAATCACAGTTTTTTTTGATTGGAGGTTTAACGACCATCGTGAGCAACTCAATGGGCTATAAGCAGTCGCCCGTCCCTAATTTAGGGTCATTGGTTCCAGGGAAGGGAGAGAGTCAGTGCCATAAGACAAACACAACATCTATGCCTCACCGGGATTCGAACCCGGACCCCGTTCGGACGAATGATCCGAGGCCATCGAGAATCACAGTGCTTTGTTGCCTATATTGTAAATTGTGGTGAAGTTTATAACTCATTATTTCTTTCTCTCTCTCTCTCTTTTTGTGTGTGTATGTTTCAGGGTTTATTGACCACCATGTGAAACTCTGGGTGTGCCGCGCCCTGGTGGCGCAGTGGTCTAAGGCGTTGGCCTCTGATCATTCGTCCGTAAGGGGTCCGGGTTCGAATCCCGGTCAGGCATGGATGTTGTGTTTGTCTTACGGCACTGGCTCTCTCCCTTCCCTGGAACCAGTGACCCTAAATTAGGGACGGGCGACTGCTTATAGCCCATTGAGTTGCTCACGGTGGTCGTTAAACCTCCAATAAAAAAAAAAAACTCTGGGTGCTATCAGCAGTTGTGCATCTCAAATTTAGGGCCACTTGTTGTAGAGAAGGGACAGAGTCAGTGCCATCAGACAAATACACCGCCCATACCTATATGGGACTTGAAACCAGGACCGCCTTGGGCGAATGGTCAGAGGAGTGGGTCAGACCATTTGACCAATGGGGCAGCATTACACGCTTAGAATACATAGACTGAAAACAGAAAAGATATATACACATTAGTAGAAATAGGACATTCTGATTCAGTAAAACCTTAAACATGCTTCCTTGCATTTCTGGAAAAAAAAAAAAAAAAAGAACTTATTTGAAAAATCTTTTCTGCTCTAGATGCAGCTTCTGATGGAAAAAAATCGCATATAATTTTTTATATTTGGTAAAGAATGGTTTGCCCACTAGTGGGGTATAAGTGTTTATTTCTGCTTCTGATGTATTTGTAGCAAAATCTGAGCTGCTCTGGATATAGTGTTTTACAGGTAAGATTTTGTAGTAAAATCTTCCCTGTAACACACTATTTTTTTACAGTGCCTACATATTACAGGCACTGAGCTAAAGTGAAAGACCCCAAAGTTTTTTTGTTGTGTTTTTTTTTATTGGAGGTTTAACGACCACCGTGAGCAACTCAATGGGCTATAAGCAGTCGCCCGTCCCTAATTTAGGGTCACTGGTTCCAGGGAAGGGAGAGAGCCAGTGCCGTAAGACAAACACAACATCCATGCCTCACCGGGATTCGAACCCGGACCCCTTACGGACGAATGATCAGAGGCCAGCGCCTTAGACCACTGCGCCACCGGGGCCGCAAGACCCCAAAGTATTCACAGAGCATGAATCATGTAAACCTCAATGACACTGTGTATCACCAAGCTTCACAGGATTTAGTTGTTGTTTTTTTATCCACTTCGATACAAATTTAAAAGGCAGGATATTTCATACTCTGGAATTCAAGAAACTAGATAGAAACAAGAACTCGGAAAGCTGGATGATAACCCTTTGGGGATCCAGGAACAAAAAAAAAATTCTGAAACTGATATTATATTTTGCTCCGATCCTTTTCGAGAAACTGAAAAGGATCGGAGCAAAATATAATATCAGGCTAGCTCCAGATCTTAATAACAAAATAAAGAAATTCCTGCCAGCTTTAAAGCAGAAAGAATTGGACATCCAATTGCAAGAAGGAGTAATTTATTGCATCGACTGTAACTGCGGACTCAGCTATATAGGAGAAACAGGGAGGAGTATTAAGGTCCGATTGAAAGAACACCAAGCAGCTATTAGGAACATTGGGAACAAAACAGGGCTAGACAGACATATACAAGCAAGTGGTCACTCCATAAATTGGGACTCAGTAAAAGTAATCGCCCACCAGTCAAACTAAGTAAACAGAAACTGGAAGAAGGGATCAAAATAGCAAGAAGAAGTACCACAATTAACGATAATTGCGGTTGGACTCTTCCAACTGAGTGGCAGCAACTACTCCAGTGACGTAGTCCTGATGACGAACTAGGCTTTAGTTCGAAAATTTGGCAACCAACTTTCATGAAAAATAACCTCTATAAGACCCGTAAAAAAGTTATTCCACAATACACTATGAATAGATCATTTACAACTAGGAAAAAAATTCTGTTTTTCAAAGCTTCAATGGTGTATGCCGTGCAATAACACTGTTACTCACGTTGATTCATGCCTGTGTCGATAATGACCAGCCGAGTAAGTATCATATTATTTCATTATTTATTCTTGGCATTCCAGTGTAAAATATAATTTATGTCAATTCTATTTACAATATAATGAAAATGCTGTATTAGAAGTCCATATAATCCATTACCACAATTCTGCATTTATATTAAAAATTGTCTGCAGCAAACATAGTGTATGACAACACTAAGAGCCAATATCTTTAAAGACGGTCACACTATTACATCAAAGTCTGACTAAAGCAATGTTTCAAAGTTATTATATTGCATATATAGTCAAGTTATGTTGATGATGTTGTGAGTGATTCAGTTACTGCAAAGAAAATAGCCTATGTGTTATTTATGGTCACGTATTGTCCCATTTTTTGGATGTGCTTCATCGTGAGAGTTCAGTTGCTTTGTGTGCAGAGACAGGGGTCAGCAAGTTTGTTATCAGTAAGTTTGATTTAAAAAATGGTGTATCATGCTAGCGTTGAGATTTGTGTTAAATATCTCCTACGAGTGACGTATTTGTACTGACTGGACTGATTTCCTGAAAGGAGAAATTATCGTTTGCTGTTGCCAACTAACGTTGTTGTTGCTCGTGTCGTCTGCTGTGCTGGGTGGACTTTGCTGCCAGTGTCATCTGCATTACTGAGTTTTTTTTTTCTTTTTTTTTTTTTTTGGTTGGAGGTTTAACGACCACCGTGAGCAACTCAATGGGCTATAAGCAGTCGCCCGTCACTAATTTAGGGTCACTGGTTCCAGGGAAGGGAGAGAGCCAGTGCCGTAAGACAAACACCACATCCATGCCTCACCGGGATTCGAACCCGGACCCCGTTCGGACGAATGATCAAAGGCCATCGCTTAGACCACTGCGCCACCGGGGCGGCATCATCTGCATTACTGAGTTGCTGTGCTGTCTTGTTGCTTGATCTGCTTGTACACAGAAAATCAGAAATATCATGTCTTCGTTGAAGTGCTCCAGTTGTTCTGACAGATTGCCTGAAGATGACTGTGTACATTGCTATGGAAAATGCGGTGGAAGATTCCATTTCGACTGTTCTTCGATTGTCGAGGCTTCCTAACGAAAAATGAGCAAGGAAAGAAAATTGAAATGGCAATGTAATAGTTGTCGGCGGGGCGTTTCTCATGGCAGTGGGGGACCGATGAAGTCCTCCGTGGGCATAGCTATACAGGATATAAGTGTTTCTGAAGAATTTATGGAGCGTTTAAATGAGAAGTTGGATATGATTGTGATCTTGAAAACTGAGATATCTGATTTGCGTAAGTCAGTAGTTTTTTTGTTCATTAAAATATGATAATGGCATAGATAAAATTGGACAATCGCATGCATTACTGCAGGAATCCTGTAAGAAAATTGCTTCTTTGGAGGAGAGACTGCAAACTCAGGCGGCTGATATAAATACATTAAAGGAAAGCTTGAATACTTTGGATCAATATGTTAGAAATAAAAACTTGGAGATCCACGGAATCAAGGAGGTACAGGGAGAGGGAGTTGATGATCTCAAGGACTTGGTACATTGCATCGCGGGTAAGTTGAATATTGATGGATTTTCTGTGACTGACATTGAGGTAATTCACAGGCTGCATGGAAGAGAGTCCCGGAAAATGTCGTCAATTATTGTTCAGTTTAAAGGTAGAGAAATGAGGAACGAATTTCTTGCGAGGGGTAGGACTGGTCTGAGGGTGATGGATGTTGTTAAAAATTGTGCGGACGGCAACAAGGTGTATATTAAAGAAATTTTAACTGTTCACAATAGACAGCTCTTTTGGCAGGCACGTGACTTTTCGAAAACCAACAATGTTAAATTCTGTTCGTACAGAAACGGAAAAATCTTCTGCCGGTTGACGGAGGGTTCGAACCCAGTTCATATAATGAGTAAGCTGGATATTAATTTGGAGCGGTTTTAGCGCTCTAAATTGTTATCAACATTTCTGTTGTCGACTGTATTTCTTTTGATCGTATATTTTGTGTTTGATGGCGAATTGTAACAGCTGCAGGGTTTGATTTCATCGAATACTAACAGTTTGAAATGTTTGCACTTAAATGCCTGAAGTCTATATAGTAAGTTAGATGCTTTGGTTTGCTTGCTGCATGATATAAATTACCAATTAGATTTTATGTGTCTCAGAGACCTGGTATGATGCTGGTTCTGTTTTTTTTTTTTTTTTGAGGTTTAACGACCACCGTGAGCACTTCAAAGGGCTATAAGCAGTCGCCCGTCCCTAATTTAGGGTCACTGGATCCAGGGAAGGGAGAGAGCCAGTGCCGTAAGACAAACACAACATCCATGCCTCACCGGGATTCGAACCCGGACCCCTTTTGGACGAATGATCACAGGCCATCACCTTAGACCACTGCGCCACCGGGGCGGCGCTGGTTCTGTTGGTAATATACCTGGTTACCAGGTTTTCGCGGCTTCCCGTTCTGGGTCGGGGGTGCGATATATGTTAAGCGTTCCATTACCACATTATTACTTGATAAATGCACTGTCATAACTGAAGATTATGAAATACTTTCAATTGTGTTACAACAATCAATATTAAGTGTTATGTACCGTCCTCCACACGGTAGTATTGGATCTTTTTTTAACTTCTATTCCGGTTTGTTGGATGACAAATTTCACTTGTAGGACATTGTACTCTTTTGGTGACTTTAATGTGGATATGAATTCCTCTAGAGCGGGTGCTGCCTTATTTAGAGATATAATTATTTCTTCTGGAATGTTAAATGTAATAACTATTCCCACTAAAGTTGCAGATTCAACTTCATTAGAATTGTGTATAACAAATAACTATAGTACATGCTCTGGGGTTCTCTCATTTCATATCAGTGATCATGTACAATTTTTCTTTTGGCGGACTGTTCAGTAGTACACAGATCTAATTCATGTTCTATGTTAATAAGAAATTATAGTTATGATAATTTACTTCTGTTTCGTGGGGCTTTATCACTAATTGATTGGACTTCTGTACTTCAGTTGGATGATCCAGTTGAGTCATATAATGAATTCTGGAGAATTTTTTGGAATTCTTACGATGTTGCGTTTCAATTTCGTAACTTACGTCGTACGTCGCGTTGCAGGACTCAGGTTTAACCGGAGTTGCAGGACTCAGGTTTAACAAACTCGCGTTGCAGGACTCAGGTTTAACCGGAGTTTGTTACGTTGCTTAAATAGAAAAAATAAATTATTTGCTGTTTTACTCTGTTCCAGGAACCCAATTCATTTGTCTAATTTTCTTAAGTATAGAAATTGGTATAATTCTAAATTTTTTTTTTGATTGGAGGTTTAACGACCACCGTGAGCAACTCAATGGGATATAAGCAGTCGCCCGTCCCTAATTTAGAGTCACTGGTTCCAGGGAGGGAGAGAGCCAGTGCTGAAAAACAAACACAACATCCATGCCTCACCGGGATTCGAACCCGGACCCCTTACGGACGAATGATCAGAGGCCATAATTCTAAATTAAGACTAGCTAAAAAAAACTATTATTTTAATTATTTCGGTACTACTACTGACGGTAGGAAAATCTGGCGTTCAATTAATGAACTGTTGACAACCTCGAGGGATGCCCAATCATCAACTATAATTAAATATGTAATGGAATTAGGACATCTAATTTAGGAGAGGTAGTTGATATTTTTAATAAATATTTTTTGGAGTTGCCAGACATTCTGGTGTCTGAAATTCCTCATTATATTAATCATTTCTCTGATTACCTACCTCCTTCGTCTGATTTTTTTTTTGATTGGAGGTTTAACGACCACCGTGAGCAACTCAATGGGCTATAAGCAGTCGCCCGTCCCTAATTTAGGGTCACTGGTTCCAGGGAAGGGAGAGAGCCAGTGCCGTAAGACAAACACAACATCCATGCCTGACCGGGATTCGAACCCGGACCCCTTACGGACGAATGATCAGGGGCCAACGCCTTAGACCACTGCGCCACCGGGGCGGCCCTTCGTCTGATTCCTCATTCTTCTTTAAACTAGTGGATGACGACCTCTTGAGGGTAATGAGTGAATTGGAAAAGTCCAAAAGTGCGGGGCCTGATAATGTACATCCTAGGGTTATAAAGTTTATTTCAAAGGAGCTACTTGTTCCGTTGACCCATATTTTAATCGTATTTTGTATACAGGATGTATCCCGTTGCCATTGAAATTAAGTCGTGTTACTGTTATACATAAAAACGGATCAATAACAAATGTTGCAAATTATCAACCAGTATCTGTAATTCCCGTGTTTGCTAAAATTATGGAGAGATTAATACTGATACAATTATCTTATATTGATAAAAAAATATTTTAAATAAAAGCCAACATGGGTTTCCGACAGAAACTGCTATTTTGGATGTATTAAACTATTTACATTTTAGTCTTGATAACGGCACTAGTCATCCATTTGTCACGACACAATGTTATCTAAGTTAGAAAATATTGGCATCAGGGGGGTTGTTAAAGACTTTATTACAAAATTACTTAACAGGCCGGAAGCAATTTGTACAAATACAGGGTGTTCGATCTTCAGCTCTTATGGTTCGTCATGGTGTTCCTCGGGGTCGGTTTTGGACCCATTATTATTTTTAATTTATGTTAATGATTTATTTACAACTACTTCAAGTGCTACTCCTATTTTATATGCTGATGACACAAGCCTATTTTTTTCCGGGGACCCTCTATCTGAGTTGATCCCACGTGTGAATCTGGAACTTCAGGATTACTTTCGTTGGTTT
Source organism: Macrothele yani (assembly GCA_039090855.1). Lineage (NCBI taxonomy): Eukaryota > Metazoa > Arthropoda > Arachnida > Araneae > Macrothelidae > Macrothele > Macrothele yani. Next base: position 163,629,155 of record CM077010.1, on the reverse strand, counting down.
TGCTGTAATTCCTTAACAATAAATTTTTCCAAAACTACTAGTGTACTATTTTTGCGATGCGAAGAGTGGATGTTGCAAATGGGATATTATTTAGTGGAGTGCCCCTTGACTTTCAGGCTGTTGTAAAGTTCTTGGGTGTATATTTACAAGATAATTTGAGATGGGATGCACGTTAGTGAAATTGCGATTGGGCTCAGATCCCGCATTGGTGTCATTAATAGAATTTCAAGTTTGTTGCCTGCCAGGGTTAAGTTGCTATTGTATTTTTCATTTATTTATCCATTTCTATCTTATTGTCTCTTGGCTTGGGGTCACACAACTATTGGAAATATTAATAAAATTTGTTTTACAAAAAAAATTTACATTTGGTGAATCCGTCTTTACAAGTACATTCTCTTTTTCTCAGTTATCAGATAATGTCATTTGATAAATTAAACAGTTTTCGATTATTACTGTTTAAGTATGAACATATATATGCTAAGAAATATTCAGACCTAATCACCTTGCATTTCCGTTCCCATTATCATGACACTCATGGACATAATAGTTTTCTAATACCTAGAGCGCGTACTAATTTATTATTTAATAATATTAACTTGACCTGCCCTAGGTCCTGGAATGGATTGCCGCTTCGAAGCAAGACGATTACACACTTTTCGGTATTCAAAAAACAACTGAAGACCTTCAAAATTAATGGTTGATTAGCGTTTGGTTATATATTACGCATTATTACTTGAATTTACTGCATAATGGTTAAATTGTTCGTTGGCTTGACTATTTAGATTCTTCTTTTTTTGTGTGTGTGTGTAGGGGGGACTAGGGGCCAGTCAGGCTACTGCTAGCTTTTCCCCCCTGGTTTCCTTGCCACAATCATTACAGTGCACCTCACTGATTTGTTTAAGAACCTGTAGTGGTGCTTCAATTTACTTTAAAACTAAAAACAAATTTATTCATGTATTCATACGTGTTTTTGTAGTTCCTATTACTTCATTTATACTTTTCAATATATGTATAATATTTGTATTTGCATGTTTTTATGGCACAGAAGTTGTATTTGTGATTTGATTGTGTGGTGAATGGTGTAGTGTGGCAAAGAAAAATTAAATAAAAATAAATAAATTAATTGTTCATTATCAATTGAGTTCAACCGTAGTTTGCATTCATAATTTCACTTTCCGATAATAAGTTGAGATGTAGACACAATGCAAGTGGTATTTCACCAAAAACCGATTCCAAACAGTAAAGCAGTTCAAAGGGCTAAAAGAAATATGTACACATTTAAAATGTCTTATAATACAATATTCATTTTCTGAATCAAACCTTGTTGACCAGGCAACATCCCCCACAGTCTTCCGTGCATGTTTCGGAGCACTTATCTGTGTCCATTTTCAACGGATTACTCACTCCTCAATTGTGAAGTTCCAGACTGTAACTGAAGTAACCACTGGATGTTCTTCATGAAGGTCTTCACTAGCTTGTTTGTTATCCATTTGAACTGTTCCTACTACTGCAGTGCCATCTTGTGAATAGAACTCGTACTCAAGGCTCAAATTATTATTTTAATTTCCAGTTTATTTCTTCATGCCTCTTGAATAATAGTAAGTTTTTCTTTAGCTATTAAGAAACGCCAGGCATAAGGTAGTTCCAAATGGGTTTGTTCATTACGGTTACAGCTTTTCGTTTTCTCGTTCAGCAACTCTTCGACAACAAAATCTTATGTGAATTGTGTGAAGAAAACACCTTAGCTTTCTCCCATACAGGTGTAGAATTTTGATTTAAACAATATCTAATGAGTGATGTCTTCTGATCAGCTTGCATTCAGTTTCTTTGATGTTCCTCAGTCCTGTCTTGCAATCGCCTATTAGTACTTCCAATGTATATGCTAGTTTTATTTTTAGTGGCAATATTCACTGTTGGTATCTCACATGTTCCTGCTCTTTGACTATATGGCATTTTATCATAACCAGAAGTAAGGAAACTGCTATTATCAGTTACTATATCTGCAAATCTTTTATTTACTTTATTGCATTCCTTTCGTAAAATGTTAGTCAGTGGTGGCATGTAAGGAAAATTTCCACAATATTTCATATCTCTTTTTATTGTATTAGCATTTCTAAGTTCATTAATGCTGACTTTATAATTTATATACATCTTCCATATCTCATTTCTTTTATATCCAAAATCAGTAGCAATGTTCATTATCGATTTTATCTCAGCTTGTTCGAAGGTTTCATGAGAGGTGTGAGATACTGCTCTTTTAATAAAATATCTGAAGGCGGCATATTTATAATGTTTGGGATGATTTGAAAGAAACGGCATAATAGCTGGAATATATGTCTGCTTCCTGTAAACTGTATACTCCAGAGAATCGTGCTTTCTTATTAAAAGAATATCAAGGTAACCCAGTTGCCTCTCAACTTCTCGCTCACAGGTAAACTCCTACTGTAGAATAATATCCATTATATTTCGTTATAAATTGCTGTAAACAATTCTCTGAATGCTGCCATATGAGTGAAATGTCATCAACATACCTCAAAAAAAAAAAAAAACCTGGTTTGGTTCTGTGAATGTATAAGCAACTGATTTTCAATATAGATATTCTAAATACGGATATTGAGAATCGGTTGTTTACAGTACATTCACAGAACCAACCTAGGGTTGCTTTTTTTAGGTATGTTGATGACATTTTACTCATATGGCAAGCATTCAGAGAATTGTTTACAACAATTTATAACGAAATATAATGGATATTATTCTACAATACGAGTTAACCTGTGAGTGAGAAGTTGAGAGGCAACTGGGTTACCTCGATATTCTTTTGATAAGAAAGCACGATTCTCTGGAGTATACAGTTTACAGGAAGCAGACATATATTCCAGCTATTATGCCGTTTCTTTCAAATCATCCCAAACATTATAAATATGCCACCTTCAGATATTTTATTAGAAGAGCAGTATCTCACACCTCTAATGAAACCTTCGAACAAGCTGAGATAAAATCGATAATGAACATTGCTACTGATTTTGGATATAAAAGAAATGAGATATGGAAGATGTATATAAATTATAAAGTCAGCATTAATGAACTTAGAAATGCTAATACAATAAAAGAGAGATGAAATATTGTGGAAATTTTCCTTACATGCCACCACTGACTAACATTTTACGAAAGGAATGCAATAAAGTAAATAAAAGATTTGCAGATATAGTAACTGATAATAGCAGTTTCCTTACTTCTGGTTATGATAAAATGCCATATAGTCAAAGAGCAGGAACATGTGAGATACCAACAGTGAATATTGCCACTAAAAATAAAACTAGCATATACATTGGAAGTACTAATAGGCGATTGCAAGACAGGACTGAGGAACATCAAAGAAACTGAATACAAGCTGATCAGAAGACATCACTCATTAGATATTGTTTAAATCAAAATTCTACACCTGTATGGGAGAAAGCTAAGGTGTTTTCTTCACACAATTCACATAAGATTTTGTTGTCAAAGAGTTGCTGAACGAGAAAACGAAAAGCTGTAACTGTAATGAACAAACCCATTTGGAACTACCTTATGCCTGGCGTTTCTTAATAGCTAAAGAAAAAAACTTACTATTATTCAAGAGGCATGAAGAAATAAACTGGAAATTACAATAATAATTTGAGCCATAAGTACGAGTTCTATTCACAAGATGGTACTGCAGTAGTAGGAACAGGACAAGTGGATAACAAACAAGCTAGTGAAGACCTTCATGAAGAACATCCAGTGGTTACTTCAGTTACAGTTGGGAATTTTACAACTGAGGAATGAGTAATCTGTTGAAAATGGACACAGATAAGTGCTCCAAAACATGTACAGAAGACTGTGGGGGATGTTGACTGGTCAACAAGGTTTGATTCAGAAAATGAATATTGTATTATAAGACATTTCAAATGTGTACATATTTCTTTTAGCCCTTTGAACTACTTTACTGTTTGGAATCGGTTTTTGGTGAAATACTACTTGCACTGTGTCTACATCTCAACTTGTTATCGGAAAGTGAAATTGTGAATGCAAACTATGGTTGAACTCAATTGATAATGAACAATTAATGACTATATATGCAGTATAATAACTTTGAAACATTGCTTTAGTCAGACTTTGATGTAATAGTGTGACCGTCTTTAAAGATATTGGGTCTTAGTGTTTTCATACACTATGTTTGCTGCAGACAATTTTTAATATCAATGCAGAATTGTGGTAATGGATTATGGGGACTTCTAATACAGCATTTTCATTATATTATACATAGAATCGATATAAATGATATTATACACTGGAATACCAAGAATAAATAATATAATAATATAATACTTAGTCCGCTGGTCATTATCGACACAGGCATGAATCAACGTAACAGTGTTATTGCACGGCATACTCCGTTGAAGCTTTGAATAAGTCACCACGTATATATGTACTTTCATATGTTAACCTTATTGTGAGGTAAATTTTATGAAATATAAAAGATTGTTTTTACTTGTATAAAAATATTCCAAACTTTCTATTTACGATATGTAACATGCCAACATTGGATGGCAGACAGTAGTAAAATATTTGTTTCTGTATTCCTACTTAGTATGAGGGGAAACATTTAAATGCATATTTTTGCAACATGTACTTTAACATTTGCTACCTGGATTTATTATTTCTTTTTGATATTACACTTTTGAAAAATGGCTACCGGTGAAAAATTTTAGGTAATTTAATACATGAAAATGTTTGACTTGGTAATTACAATGTTTTTCACTTTCAATAGCAATTGTGTTTTCGAATGGTTAGTGTTCCTTTTCGTTCTACATTTGTTCTCATTCCATACGAGCATGGCAGGCAGAGGAATTGAACTCTTCCACAATTAAGGGTGATAGCAAGTATGGAGGAGCCATTCTTTGGTGAAACTCCCTTGAGTGACATCCGGATATACATTTTAAATTGCCTAAAGCTTTGCGCTGCTCTCTTAGGATTACTACAGTCGTCATACTATGGTGGAGAAAAGAATTATCTCCAAGATTCAGGAAAAAGCAATTTGAGGCAGTAGCTATGCTTTTAACAATAAGGTTTGCTCATTTCGCCTTCCCCACAGAGGAATAACCATGACATCACCATCCTAACATGTGAATCGCAGATCCAAACTGTAGCTATAGAGGAAGATGTCTTGTCAACAATTCTTATAACTCAAACATAGAACAAAAGCTTATGCAAAAGCACATCTAAATTAAATACAGAAGAAACTCAGTCATTTGAGTATTTTAGTGACAGAGATTTCAAAAGTACCTCCAGCACTTTTTTGTTACATAAAGTGCATGAAAACAGGTATACTTTTAAATGTTACTTTAGTTACAAGTGGAATTTGTGCTGTTTTTTATATAAATTTAGCAAGGAACATCATGCACAACAGGAAATATTGTCATGTAATAACGAGTTTCTTTATGAGGAATAGAAATAGCTTCTCAGCAACATTCCCCATTTTTTTTAATTAAAAATTGAAAACATTACGCATAAAAAAAATTTGGTAGAATTTATGAATATTGTTCCAGCTGGTTTACGAATAATAATTCCGACACGCTGCTATGGTACAGATACAAAGAAACGTGGCGATTAAATTAGTCTTACAATGGCGATTTGGACAGTGACGCCACAAAGCAATCACCAGAAGTGCACAATTAGCATAACCTTGTGCTTTTAATACAATTGGAACAAACTGGAAGGAGAGAGGGATGCTTGTTAATCCTCACCACTGCTTGGTTGCAAACGAGTGACTGCGTAATAATCTGTAGTTAGTTTTCTTTAGTATTCGACTAAATGCTAAATCTTTTGACAGAATAATTTGCTAGGTTAGAATAATCACGGTAATTTGAAAAGTATAATGTTAAATATTAAAACTTTGGTCAAAAATCGAAGGAACTTGAATATTCTTAAATATCAGAATATTTAATAATAGCGTTAAACATGCCAAGCAACCCCTAGAAGAATCGCAAGGCAACTTTTTTTAATGGCACATAGAATTTTTTTTTCCCTCTACTTCCTCAAGTGTTCCACAAGGCAAATGGCATCCGGTGGTGAAAGAATTTTTTAAACCGCACATGTAGAAGCAGAGATATTGAGAAAAACAGATTAAGCATTTGTGCCCATTAGCGGTGAAATTGTCCATTATTTTGGGAAGAAAATTTACACACAGAGTTTGCATAGTTAGTAGTATCTGACCAAAGAAAAAATTTTTTCAATCGTGTTTTAAGTCCTGCAGATATTGCTGTAAATGGAAACCTACACTTACACCCTCTGGTGGCAGACTTCTGCATTAAAAAAATTTTGAAATTATATGAGAAACATTTTGCAGCAGAAATGCTCTTCAACAAAGAAATATTTTTTTTAAATCTGACTCTAAGAAGCAGAAAATTGACAAAAATAAGATATGCATCTACGCCCTCCGGCCGGAAAAGCCACGCATTATTTTAGGAAGGAAGCATTCTCAAAAGGTTTTTCGATGCGAGTGGTATCAGTCTACGGAAGAATGTTTTCAATCGAGTCTTCAGGAGCTCAGATTTTCCTGCAAATACATCAGAAGCAGAAATAAACACTTATGCCCCCTGGTGGGCAAACCATTCTTTACCAAATATTAAAAATTATATGCAAAGCATTTCCCATCAGAAGCTGTATCCAGTGCAGAAAGAATTTTTCAAATCGGAGTTTTAGAAGCAGAGATATCGGGGGAGAACACAGTTTACTTTTATGCGTCCTAGCGGAAAATCTATGCATAACTTGAAAAAGTGACTGTACCTAAAATAGTCTTCGATAGAAATGGAATAAAAAGGTAAATTAATTTCAATCGGATGTTTAGAAACAAATGTATGGAATAAAATGTATTTTGAATTAACAAATAAAGGTAACTTGATCACGCTAGTTACGTTAACTGAAACTTTTATAAAAAGTTCGTAAGTTGGAAGCTTTCGACCTTATCTTAGGTCTTCATCACGCCAAAAAAATTGTTACGTGTTTTGCCCATAATCGTCACGTATTTTGAATTCAGTATAATCTGCATTTACGCCTTCTAGCTGCAAAATTGTGCATCATAAATTTTAAAAAAAAAAAAAAACATAATAAAGGATCATCTCATCGCACATTTCAAGCTTTCCAATGCAAAAATAATTTTTCAAATCGGACTATTAGTTGCAGAGATATAGTGTCCACAGACCGGCTGTCGGATAACATAAGCACTATCTTTTTTACAAACAACGTGCTTTAAAGTGTGGAAAACTTAATTTTCCGAATTTTTAATTAAAAGATCTGAATTTTTCGCAGATGTCAAAACTGGGTCATTCATATAAGGTTACCCTACAAATTTCACTACGATCAAATGAAAAGTTTTTTTATTATGACGTACTGCCACTGCAGGAAATTGCAAATGTGATTTAAAATTTTAGTGGCTAGTTTTCACAATTTTTATCCAATTCACACGAAATTTGGTGGGTTGATTATTTTAGTAATTTATTAAGTGCATTAAATTTTTAGCCAGTTTTGTCAAAATTCCGCAAAGATAGAAAATCATATTTTTTATCCCAGTGCATGCAGGAGATGCTTATCAGTCAACAGCATTGCTGACCCTGTGCACCCACTTAGGCAAGGAAGTTTCTGCAACTCCCTTCCCCCACAATCTCACTCCAGTTCACAGCTGCAGAAGAGCTAACGTTTCTGACGCAACACTGGCTGCCAAATCTTTTAACCAAACTAGCTCAGTATAAAAAAAAAAATACAATAATTCCAGGGGTCATAAAAATAGCATTTTTTCCAAGAGTTTTTCAGGGCTCTGGAAAATAAAAATTTAATTTCCCTAATCCTCACGAGCTTTCCAGGAGGCGTACGATCCCTGTTGAAAGCAATATTTAAGTACAGACAGAATTAAATTTTATCACTGTCAACTAAATTTGATCATAATGGAACTACACAAAGACAATACATTTTAAGTCAGCGCAGAACACCAGAGTTTATTTTTCAAGCTCAGAACACCAGAGCAGTTTTTATTTTTCAAACCACAGGAACTGTGTGATGACTAGTCTTGCAAAGTTTTTTTCTTACTTTTAACAAAAATTTTTTGAAGTAGACATACAACTTTTAGTAGCTATAATCGTCCACAGTGCTCTCATTCTTTATAAGTTTGTCTGTTTTTCAGATTTTAAATTTCAGCTGTTCCAATATTGATTAAAAGAGCTAAAAGGTTTAATAAATTAATCAGGACATTTGTAAATTTACATAATCTTACATTGTATATTTACATAACCTTGACAGATGGTGCATTGCTGTTTTATTTTTTTCATTTTTTTGTTCTTTCCCTATTCCTCACGAATTTGACTTCTGCCAAAGGGCATGTTAAAAAATTCCGAAATAAAATGCGGGGTCCTAAAGAACGTATAGTACTTGTAATTATGTGCCCTTTTTTCATTTTTGGGTAATTTATGCGATACATCGCATCAGTGACAGCTTTGAGTATGAAGTACAAAAGATCTTAAGTGTTCTGAATGTTGGTCAAACTTAAGCTGTGGAGACCAACAGTAAAGAAAATCTACAAACATCAGTTACTTTGAATTAGCACATGGCCTTTCTTTGAGGAGATATGACCTCTGAATTTCAGACAAAAGCTTAGTAATATGCAGAGCTTGAAAATATCATGCTGGTTCACCAGTCAGACAAATATCCCACTCACCAGCTGAAACACAGGGCTGTCGATTTTGTTCTTTTTTTATTTGTAAAAAATGTATACACATCAGCAATGCACTGCAGATTTCAGGGTAAAATTAATAAAGAACAGGAAATTGAAGATTGAAAAAGAAGAACAGAAAATTGACTTGCCCTAATGGATGGGGGTGGTTGGATTGGGCATGGGTGGAACTCACTGTGCAGCCACCTCCTCAGGATGAGTTCTGGGATTTTTCTGAAACATGAAAAATGTGAAGAGCTGCGCCATGTGCAGTGTGCACTACTGCACATTTGCCCAATATTTTGTGCTTTCAATGCAGTAGTGCACACATTACCACAACTAAGAAACAATTCACATGGTGAACACTAGGTGTCAAAGTATTGTAATTTCCTTAAACATGGAGTATTATTGCATTAAAATTGGAACCATAAGATATTAATTGCTTTGCCTAAAAAATTGTGCACATCTTTTAAAAGGTACCAACAGATAGTTTCTGTGCACTAGGGAAAGTCTGTAATGAGCACTGTTCTTTTCTCACAACAGACATGAAAATGTGAGGATTTTACCCAAATATCGACATTTTGAATGCAAAGTGGAACCGTAGGATATTATTTGAATTTCGCTAACTTTTTTGCACATGGTTTTACATAGCAATACATAACTTTTCCACACTAGGGCATATTGAAATTCGAAAAAAACAAAAACATTTCACGCTCTGTCCTGATGGACAAGCATGGTGTATACAGTATTCAATGCTGTACATATTGTACAGTATTCCACTAACACTGCAACAACAAAAAATGAGGACTTGATATACATCAGATCAACTTCACAAACTTTAAAAATGAGAATACTTGAACATAAATACAACATTATGACACATTCCAATTCCACCTCACTATCCTGTCTAGTCAATAATGGCACACACAATCCAGACCGGGCACAAAGCAAGATCTTAGCAACCTCGAACACAAGAAGATCTCTATTGTATGTCGAAAGTCTACTTATCCTCTCTCACAAACCCAAATGCTGCAATTACGGCCATCCAATTTGTATCCATCCAACATGGCTACCACTGGTTGAGAGGTAATGGCATCCTCAAATCTAACCAAAAACTGTGCTTAAAAATATGACTTAATTACAATACAATCATTATGACTTTAATCACATGCCAAAAAACACACACTATATGCTATACATCTCCTAAATATCGCATGCACATGTGTATATCACGCCTGACTATTTGTAATATCACGTGCCATCAGCGTTTCTTTCTTTGTTTTTAAATTATGGTGTTTTGTTCCTGTTCCAGCAATTTTCTCCTTGATGGAAGATGTATGTGATGATGAAATGCTCTGCAATTTTGAAAGACCTTGTATGATATATATCTGCACTTAGTATGAAATTATGATTTGTTATAATTGAGTACAGATATGTATTCAATCCTTCTGATCATCGTGTAAAAGCATGGTTTGTTTATCTACACTAATTATACTATGCACAATAATTTCATCCAGATATCTGGCAATGTACTTTCCCCTTCTCACTTGGTTTTAAAGAGCTGAAACATACACTTTGCCAAACTGCAGGACTACACCCTCTAATCCTGACTGCCAATAAAAAATAACTTTAGTTTCCCACAAGTGCACAAGATCAAGCTAAGAGTGCTTCTTAAACAGACTGAAAACACACAGCAAATCCATGGTACCACCACTTCTTGTGGCATGAACACTTTGTCAATTGTTGCCTGTGTTAAGCCATGACTGAAATTTTCTCTCTCTCCCCTCTGTGTGTGCATGTGTGTGATCAATAATAATGTTTTTCTTTAATTACTATCATGGTAAGGACATAAACTTCTTGATACATTTGTTCAAAGTAAAGTAAAATGGATTTTTCAAATTAAAAAGAACAAATTGCTAGCAATTTTTTCCAACAAAGTATGTGTCCTTTTTGTTTTTTCTACTTTCCTTCTGCTCTATTATTATTTTTTTTTTGTGTGTGTGCATACATCTTTTTTTTTTTTTTTGATTGGAGGTTTAACGACCACCGTGAGCAACTCAATGGGCTATAAGCAGTCGCCCGTCCCTAATTTAGGGTCACTGGTTCCAGGGAAGGGAGAGAGCCAGTGCCGTAAGACAAACACAACATCCATGCCTGACCGGGATTCGAACCCGGGCCCCTTACGGACGAATGATCAGAGGCCAGCGCCTTAGACCACTGCGCCACCGGGCGGCGCATACATCTTTGCATGTGCAGTTATCACAAACACTAAGACTAATACTACTAACTGTTTTACTTTATAGAAAAAAAAATTGTAGTCCCCAGATAACACAATGCCAACAAATCTATTAATTTTGTTTCCATAACTGGAAGACTTAAACCAAATTAATATTACTACCCAAGACTTGTGCACCAAGTTAAGCCTGATGATTTAAAACAAGTCAGTCTGTAGTGATAACAAAATTCAATGCCTTTTCCTGTACCAGTGTTCTATCACAGTGCCACATTCATTCTTGGTATAGACATGAACCAACATTCTGTACATATTAACATGAGCAAGACAAAACTAAGAATTCGAAATCGTAACACAAAGTGCTACATTTTGTTTTTTAAATGCAGTAAAACCTTCTTAATAGACATTCCCGAATAGCAGACACCTCCATTTAATGAATGGTTTTGCGATCCGCACTCCCCAGTTATAAGCGAGATTCTGTACATTTGCCTACAAATAGGGGCTTTCTGAACAACTGACAGTGATCTTGATCAATAAAAATAACATGAAGGTTCGGGGGGGGGGTGAATACTTGCTGCAAAGATTTTGTTTAGCTTCTTTGGACAGACAGAAATAGGAAACTTTTTGTCCTCCAGATCCCCATTACAGAAGCTACTGGTCTGTGGTTTCAATACAGCCCAATCTTTTTCTTACAAGTAGGCATAACAGCTTTCTTTTTCTTTCAAACAAAATAGTATATCCGTTGTCACCTCGGAAGAGGATTTAGACGACATTTTCGAACTAATTATATGTCAAAACAGTGAAGTAAATGCAGATTTTGTAACAATCAACGAAGATCTGTATTGAAGAGGCAACCCAAGAGCGCATGTTCATTGCTTTTAAAACACAGGAAGAAAATGAATTGATTCAGGAAGCACCTGATACAGAAAAGATAAGCTGTTTTTTTTTAAAGATGCTATAAAATTATAGTGAAGAATTACAAAGTTTTTCGTAAACAAAGGGGATACAGGAGATTAACACTATTGAAGAATTTAAAAATACATTTTAAAAAACATGCTACAAATTGCTGAAAAAAAAAAAGAATCTTTTATCACATGTTTTGCAGCCAAAATTTGCTGACTGATTTAATTAAATAGTGATGAAGGGTGACACAGTTCCCACTCTTTTCCTCTCATAAAAAATAAGCACTTTTTAAGGACTTTTAAGCACCTCACCAAAAAAAATTTTAAGGACCTTACTAACTGCATATGCAACAATGATATATGCAGGGTTCATTCTAGGTGTTTTTGAGGGGCTGCGCGCCCTGACTGCCCTAAAATTAAAACTATGCCGGCAGGGAAGGGTGAGATTTAGGACAAAAGGACCTGCTGTGCATGGCTGAACTACTAGGGGAGGAACGAGTTTGTACACATTACTTACAAATGAGGTGACCAGTATTTGCTCCCTATACTCCATCCCTAAACGCTCTCCCCTATTCCCCTACACAGCCTACCTACAGGAAATTTGTAAGATCCTAAACCTACCGAAGTTAGTTAGTGACCAGTATTCTAATTATAACCTTCAGTCAATACAGCACTGCCACGGGCACCACAAATTACTTTAACCCTTGCAGATTGCTTTCAGAGAGTTTTAAAAGTTTATATTATTTATTTATTTATTTCATATTATATAAAAAAAAACCCCGGAATTTTCTTAACTATTTACTTAACCCTAGGAACAGGCCCAGCGCAACACAGTGATGCCTGTCACAATTTTCTGCAAAGGTGTGCAGACTGTTTTTTCTTACTATTTCTATAACATTCACTATCTCTAGCATTCCTTCCAATTTTAAAGCAAAGGAAGGGAAACTTTTGCATGATTTTAACGTTGGATCCCGCTTCCAGACGTGAAGTTATATCGATAGATCAAGCAGCAATTGTTCTATTCCATTTTTTCTTTTCTTCTACCTTGTTTTACCAACAGGTAACTTCGACTTGACGAGAATATTGGCTTCTTTCAATAATGAAGCTAGGAAAGCGATACTTTTGGACACTTTTAACAGCTTCTCCATTTCCACCATGTCTGTCTTGCGATGTATCCCGAAAACTGGTGGCCGCAATTATTCTTTTTTAGCATCTGTTAGCATCTGTATAATATCGTGACAGTTAGATTTATGCAATAAATTTTATTTTACAAGAGCAATATTTTTTAAAAAGTTCGTTTTTTTTTTTTTTTCAAAAATCATATTTTTACGCATTTGTTATCGTCACTACTCCGTTTGCACGGGCATTTTATGCAGCACTTCATGAGCTGATGGTCGCAAATTTTCCTTTTTCGGCTTCCAGATAGCTTTGTTTCAGTTAAAGAGGTGTGTGTGTGTTTCTTTCTTTTTTTGTCAAGAGCCATATTTTTTAGCATCTGCAAAGTTTTGCTCTCCGTTTCCGTAGCATTCCTGAAGTTGACGATCACAGTTTTTTTTTCTTTCTTCTTCCAGATAATTTTTCTTAATTAAATTCAGGTGAAAAATTTTTTGGTTTTTAGTAAAATCATACTTTTACAAATTTTTAATGTCTCCTGTTGCATTTCCATGGCCGTATAATGCAGCATTCCAGTAGCTGACAGTAACAATTTTTTCCTTTTTTATTTACTTCCAGGTATTTCATTTCAGATTAATGATGGAAATTTTTTTTTATTGCTTTACAAGAAAATGTGCCTTGTTTCTCACTTTAATTTTATATTTTTTTAGGATTTAATCGTATCATTGAAAATGCTCACAAATTTTAACAAATTCAACGAATTTTTCTCAAAACTTGCACTCAATTCATAAAAGGGATTTAAAATAAAAATCCTATATGAGCACCAGTTTTACAAACAAATGAAATGTGATATATATATATACAGTGTATTCCACTTAAGAAGTTTTCGTTGGGCAGAAGCAATGAAAACTTCTTAAACGGGAAGTGCCTGATTGGGTTTTGTAAGACTTCAGCGATTAAAAATGTTGCATAGATTAAATCCAGAAATTACATTTTAGCTAATTTTAAAGTAACATAAAAAAATTTCACAACTTACCCATTTAAACCTGAATATGAGGATTGAAAAGCTACATTTTTATGCTACAGGATTACAAAAATACTGATCTAAAATCATTTGTTTCTTCCTTTTTTCCACTAGATTCACAAAGTACGTGTCCATTTCCCTCAAATTTCTCATTATGTCCGCTGGAACACGTTCGTGGCTTTCTATAAAGTGGCGAAAAGTTTCTAATGCTTTACCAGCTTCAGCTGAAATTGGAATTGGCATGCACTCATCTTCTTGCATTTCTGGTTCATCGTCCTCTTGCGTTTCGATGTAGCAAATAGCTTCGATATTTTGCATTTCAAAAGTGGGAACATATTTGTCAACGTTTACAAACTCTTCAAAGGAAGAATTGGAATTTTTTTTTTCAAACTTTCCATAGCTCCATTGTTGTCATGGCTGTTTTTTCATTCATCAGAAAAACTAAGCTCATCAGCGTTGAAACCAGCTTTCCTGAAGCAATTTGTGATCGTTGAAGGCGATACCTTTTCCCATGAAGAAACAATAAAATGCATAGCATCAAATAAATTCAATTTCAGTGTACATCTGGTGTAACTTGAGTCTGATTCATGCTTCTGCAGTAGCCAATATGCTAAACATTTCCTGTAGAATTGGTCCATTGGTTGTAACATTGAAGTCGAGTTAGGTGGCAGGAAAACTAATTTTACATTTTCCAGATGATACATGTTCTTTGGATGGGCTGTGCAATTATCCAAAAATAACAAAATGTTTCTATTTTCTCTGGCCATTTTGTTCTGAAACTCCATTAAAAAGTCATCAAAAATCTGAACTGTCATCCATGCATTTTTGCTATTTCTGTAATTGCATGGAAAAGTTTTCACATTTTTGAAGCACCTCGGATTCTTCGATTTTCCAATGACCAATAAAGGCAACTTTTCTGTTCCATCCATATTAGCTCCTACTAGAATTGTTAATCTTTCTTTATTTACTTTGACTCCGTGGCTGCTATCTCCTGTGAAAGAGTAGGTCTTGTCAAGAATAAGGTTGTAAAACAAAGCACACTTGTCAGCGTTGAAAACATCTTTTGCTTCGTATGCTGATAACAGTTCTGGTAAAGCATTAGATTTCCAATCATCCACTTCTTCGACGTTAACACTTTTTGATTCTCCACAACCAGTTTTATAAGTCAGTCCTGCTCTTTTCCTAAAACGGTCGATCCATCCATTGGAAGGATTAAATTCAACATTTAATTTCTTGGAAATCTCTTCTGCTTTCTCATGAAGATTGTCCCGCTGATCGGAAAGTTGGCATTTCTTGCTTGTTTAAACCACACAAGAAGTTTTTCTTCAATATCCTCGTACATACCCTTCTTAATCTTTTAGATTTTTAATGAATGGGAAGCATTTGCAAGCACAGTGTCTCGTTTTGCTACTATACCGTTAAGGGTTGTAACAGGTAAATTTCATTCTTTTGATATCTGCACCCTAGTTAAATGCGGGCTTTCACCAACTTTCATAATAATGTTTCGTTTCTCAACCACAGAAAAAGCTTTTCTTTTGATGCCTTTAGACCCCATATTTCTAGCTACGCATGTCAACAATAAAACTAAGCGTTTAACTCCCCGCACAAGAGGTGCAACATTTGAGCAAAACTCTGACAGAATGACTAACTTTCAGCAGGTGTTTCCTTTCCCCAGCCCCAAAGATAAGGCGATTGTGATACACAAAGGGAAGACACAGAAGTGGGGGAATAAATATGACCCGCTGCGTTGACCACGGGGAGATGGCAGGGGCTTTGCTTACTACATATGCGGGGAGAACAAAGAAATGTGTTCCCTCCCAACTTTGACATGTACTTAACTGCTGGACGAGTTCCAAAATCATATGTTTTTACTTAGAAACTTGTGACACTTACACCTTCTTAAGGGGAAAATTTGAAATATTGTTACTTCTTAAAAGGGAAAAATTAAACATTAGCACTATGGGAAAAAAATCGGGACTCTAAAAATAAAACTTCTTAAGTGGGATCCTGTGTGTGTGTGTGTACACACAGAGTTACAAGGAACGTCCGTGATCAGGCCAATATCTCACGAACTATGGCAGCGATTTATTCCTTGGGCAGTTGTATGTTGTATAGGAAACCCTTTATGGCGTACACAATAACAAAACGAAGGATCCCCTCATCCCCTTTTTCGGGGTTGAGGGGGCTATTGCACCTCCCTTTGCAGATAGGGCAAAAAAGTTAATTACAAACTTGTTCAGCGATGCAAAAATAGGACATAAATGTTTTTGTCCCATAAAAAAAGATGGAAGGGGACTCTCCAAATGCGAAAAAAGTAGAAAGCTACCTGAGTCGCTGTGCCCGAAATATGTTTACATGGATTTCAAATGTGCTTTCTGCTCTGTCATCACAATACAAAAATGATATGCGTGGTCCATATGCCAAAACTTTGTGAACCAGTGATGGGAAGTCGCAAGCTTTGCCACGTACGCAAGTCAATTAGATGTGCATATAGTTTTCCTATTGGATGAGTGTTTTGCCACTTTATACTATTTCTCCTTGTATCAGTGTCTTTTTTACTGCATTGGACATCCAAGTCTGATATTGAATATGTCAAGGAATTGCGTTTTATTTCAGAACAAACACTGTCTACAAGGTTTGTAGCAAAACGTTTCCTTTGTGCTTTCATTTAGTTAGAACTTACCAGTTTAGATAAGTTCTAAGTAATAGATTCAGGGTGCTTATTCTGTGAAATCAAATTTCCTGAAACCAAACCCAAATTTCCTGAAATTAACGTAGATCAATACTTACAAAAAAAAAGGTAGGGGGGTATATGTGTTACATTCGTAATTTATTTCCCAAGTTCTGATATTTTTTTAAAGAACAGTGGCCTTTATAAAAAATTTACTAATTGCAAATTTCCAGTGTTTGGCCCTTCAAAAATAAAAATAATACTTATAAAAAGTAAAATACTGAGAAAAATAAAATAAAAAAGGCAACTTACATAATTGATGCCTTGCCTGCCTGTGTCAATGGTGTATTTTCTTGTGCAGAAAAGACTGAAATGTATATGACAAAGTTTGTTCAGTTTATACTTTAAATGATTTGTATATTCACGTAATAAGTCATCAATACTGCTGATGGATGCAAACTTCATACTTCATAATGCTTTAGAAAAAAATGTGGTTATTTTGTTTTTATTTTCCTGCAAATCCTTTGCGTGAGATTTACGTTTACTGCACCCAGATTCCTGATTTTGTGTTGGAATTTTAGGGCTCACCACAATCTTTGTACTTACAGAGCTAGCTGCTGATGATTTATTTATTCCAGAAAAATGATTTCCAATTACTTCATGCCTTCTATCAGACTTTTCCTTAGTTGATTTGTGATGAATTTTCCAGCTTTGCAACATGTTCTGTAACAAAGTTTTGTCAACTGCAGTGGTGATCAGATTTTCAACACCAAACATTTCAAACGCTGAACATTTCTTTGCTAAGAGGTTATATTTGATGGTATGATAACTGTCCAAGCTTTTTGCATCTAAACTAGTTCTGTGCTGTGTGATGATATTATCCATGAAATTAAATGAGCTTTCCACAATTTGTGCATGAAAGCATGAGATGAGGGCTTTTACAAGTTTACCCAATGTGGAGTACTTTAGTATTCCATCATGTGAGCACATTTTTGACACTGCAGCCCAGTATTCATCAATGCCTTTAGGAATTTTATTTTTTTCACATTTCTCATTGGCTGAGTAATTAAAGATATCACTAATTGCTGTATCGATTTGATATGATCTGATTTCTTCATCGATAACAAGCATTTCGTTAGCAGATAGCACTGAGCTCAGGGTTCGTACTCTTTTTGGGGGAAAAAATTCAAGGACTTTCCAGGCCTTTTCCAGGCCATATACAAAAAATTCCAGGATGATTACTACGCTTTACAGTATCATGCTCAAATTAGTTTTTAAAAGCAATTTCAGTTTTAAGTAATAAAAATGATGAAAGATGCAAATTGATTAGGGATGATAGGGGGAAGGGAATAGAACTGTCCATAATTAGCATGTTCTCGCGCTAGGGCGCTTAAGCACTGCTGAATTCCGTCAGACCCCCAATGGTCAAATGATTGAAATGTGCTGATGTTCATGGAATGAAATGGTTGATCAGCTATGATAACCGCATAAAAGTTCGAAGGGGGCGATTTCTTTTTTACGTTATGCAACATTCTACATTACTCCAGTATTTATCTTGTCATCATCAACAATAGCAATGTAACTACCACTTACGATCGCGGATATCGGCCAACTGAAAATCTGCCATACAACTAAGGGATACAACACACAGGTATCATGTTACAGTGTATTGTAATTGAAAAAAAAAGATTTCAGAAATTAAAATCGAAAAAAAAAAACTTTCAGAAATTAATATCATCAAGTCATGGTGTTTCAAAAATCCGCTTTCCTTTATAATGTTTAAAAACATGTAATGTTTTTTTCTTTTTTTACCTGTCGTGTATAATAAAATGGGTTGATTTTTTTATGGAATCAGACTTCCATATGTCCGATTGTCTTCGTCTGAGTTCACACGTTAGCTACTGTGTACAAGTAGACATATTTTTTCAGCTCAAAAATATGTAGTTTTGTATGTATTCACAGTATAACTCATTCCGTATTCCCACAGAACAAAATTCAGCAGATACAAACGAAGAACATCAAGACCCACCCAACACCATGTTTCCGATTGTCTGCCGTTTATATTCAAGAAATGCGAATATGGATCAATGGTGAATGCAGCAACTATGGTTTTTATTTATTAATAAGAAAAAAAAGGAGCCTGAAAGCTGTAAAGCTGAAACGGATATTTCTCCCCCTCCCGAAAACATTCCGATTAAGTTCAAACAGCAGGAGCACGCGTCCACGCACACTCAACCTCTGGAATGTCCTGATGGAACGGCTTCTTTTCATTTGGCACATCGCCATAAATCACCACCTGCAGCTCACTGAAGTGTCTTCCTCCTTCACCCTAACTATAGGAGAAAACGTAAAAAAAAAATGCTGCCCAATTTTCGACAAAATGACCAAATTTACGTCATAACGTTGCAATTTACTAAAATACGTTTATCTGCTGAATTTCGCCTAAATCCATTGAAAACTTTTTTAATTATAGATTTTTTTTATTAAAACAGTAACTCAGACATCTGAATAAAAATGTATGTTTGTAATTAAAATAGAGTCCATATCATCACAGAAACAAAATTTCAAAATTTAAGGATCACTCTGTTTAAATAAACCATGGCATCTAAAAAAAATAATTTGCTTGCTTTTCCCGTAATTTATAATTGCCGTTTCTTTTTTTTGAATCCGATTTTGCAATGGAAGATTTTTTTTTTTTTTTTTTTTTTGCATCTGCTAAAATTTCAAACGGAATTCGGCGAAATTTGCACTAGAACTTTATTGTGATGTATTTTAACCACTGTAAAAATTTTACTGTTATTTTCAAAATTTCTGAAAATGGATTTCTGAAAATATCTCTTAGTCCTTTTGAGCCGTGGAAGTGATAAACAGGTGTTTTTTTGTCTTCCCAACCAAGGGCTTCGGATCAGCGCTCCCAGCTGTAAATCAACCGTTGCTATGGTAACACCCTTTCTGCTCAAGGCTCACTGTCTAAAGAGGCACACATAATAAAAATTTCCAATGCTAACTTTTTAAGTTTTAAACCGATTCAAATGGAATTTTGGGAGTGAGCTTCTGTAATCCAATTATAGTAAGTGTAAAAATTTCAGCCACTTTTGTGAAAAATTCGCAAAGATAGTTTTCTTATTTTTTATCATAAGTAGCCGAAGTCTCTTGAGGTGGGCCGGAAGCAAGCGTCTTAATGCAATAAACAAGGAGCAGATGAATGTGTTGTTCAGGCATACTCTTCACTGGTGGATGCCAGCTGACTTGGTAAACACGCGACCCCCTTGCAAATGCTAAATGTCTCTTCTTTCCCCTTCTGTTGTTCTCAGTAGTTGTCGGACGGACATCAAGCTCAGGGCTAGAGAATGCATCAAGCTCCCCTTCCCTAACAGACCTGCTAGTAATCATCCAATTTTATTGCACTGGAAGTATGCTTCCCCCCCCCAGCCAAATTAGGATTTGGGCACATCCGAAACACCACTGTAGCCGGCGGTTTCTTTGAGAACAGAGGAGAGGAACTTAAAAAAATTAAGGGGTAACAGTCAGTAACACGATTTCCTAAAAGGGCATTTTTTTTAAGCACTAATTTCAAATTTCAAGGCTTTTCAAGACAGCATTAAAAAAATACCGTTTTTCCAGGATATTCCAGGCCTTGAAAACGTAATCATGATTTTCCAGGACTTTCCAGGTTTTCAAGCACGCGTGCGCACCCTGTGAGCTACATGCATCAGTCAATTTTGAAAGAGCTACCGTATATACTCGCGTATAAATCGAGAAATTTGGAACAAAATGAGAGCTTCAAAGTAATGGGATCGACTTATACGCGGGGTCTAAAAAAATCGTAAGTCCAAAAGTTCTTCCCGTGAGGCAAAAGGCAATCCATCCCAAAAGAAATAAAAATGCTGATGCGGTATTAATTACGAAATCGCAACCCTCAGAAAGAAAGAAAGAACACCGATGTGGTAGAATTACAAAATCGCGACCTTCCGAATTTCTCCGCGCTTTGAAAAGTCTCCTCTCTCCTGGCTTTGCGTATCCACAGCGCAGTCACAGCCGCGCGTAGAAAGCTTAGCCCTTCCGACTACCAGTTGATTGTGCTGACCTTTGACGTAACAGAGCCATGCGACAGCCAGTGTTAGGTGTTGCTTGTTCTTAATCGCACGTGTCTCGCTCCTCCAATTATGGGTGACACGGATTGTGTAAAGAAACGGATGTCCTATACCGCAGGATTCAAGTTGAAAGTGGTTTCTTTTGCAGAAAATACTAACAACTGTGCTGCTTCACGTCAATTTGGCATTAACAAAAAACTGATTCGAGATTGGTGTAAAAAAAAACTGACTTGGTGAAAATCCCAAAATCGCAAGAGGCGCTGCGCCGTGGAACGACATCTTTCCCAGAGCTTGGAAAGTGTCTTGAATGATTGGATTGTGGGCTGCAGACAAAATGGTTACATTGTAACGCGAACTGGTATACGTTTGCGAGCAATGAAGCTCGCAAAAGATTAAAAGTTTGCAGCCACAAATAACACTTTTCGTGCCTCACCAGGTAGGTGCACAAGGTTCATGAACCGCTATGGGTTATGTCTACGCCAGCGCACTAAAATTGCCCAAAAGTTACCTTGTGACCTCGAAGCAAAGATAATGGAATTTCAAAAGTATGTACCGTAATTTTTGGGCTAAGAGCCGCGGCTCTTACGTTACTAAAAGTGAAATTTTTCGGGTGTGCGGCCCTTATGCCGAATTTGTTTTCGATAAGACTTTCTTCCCTCCCCCTTTTTTTTTTTTTTCTCATGCAGATGCTTAGTAAATTTTTTCAAACCACGTCTTTTTTGTTCACGAACTCGACTGGGATCATGCCCCCCCCCCCTCCCTTCTACTCATACGTTAAACAATAACTCTGCTGTCCTGATGTTGGTTTAGGAGGGAAAGTGGGGGAGAACAGGAATGCCTGACTCAAACGCCCTTTGCATGGGGGATGGAATGGGGACATAAGCACACAGACAAGTAGCGTGACGTCCGAGGCTTCTGTGGATAGCGCGCTCAGCGGTAACGGCTCAGTGAGCAGTAAATGAAAGTAGGTCAAACCACTTGAAAGAGAGAAAGCGCACCGCCGTTTCGTAGTGTTCGCGGCAGATCAGCGAACACGTGCGAGGCAGCTGGTAAAAGGAAACGTCTCTACATGAGAAAAAAAGCATAACATAGAAGGAACATATTATTAAAGAAATCATTAATCGAAAGCATAACAAGCGATAATTTATAAGTTAATTACTTCTAAGACGGATTCTATTGCGGTGAACAGAGAACCATCCTGTAGCAGACATCCACATTGAATGGAATTTAGACAATTGTGCGGTTTTACGAGCAACGCGATATTCTAACGGGAGTCTTAAGATTAACTGTGATTTATATTGATTATATAAATGGTTCTGAGCATTTAATAAAGGCAAACAAATAACATCATTAGCATGGTTAATAAAAAATGTATAAATAAAAATGTTTGCCAGTATGAAAAATTAAGTGTATAAAGCAGATCGACACTGAGTTGCAGAATTAGCCTTTGAAGTATATATATATATATATATATATATATAATCACGTTAAGCGTGAGTTAATTCATGAAAATAAGGAAGATAATTTAGCTTTCTGAGCAGCACCACGACTTCACAGGTGCGGCCCTTATGACAACTTTTGCTTCCAAGATTGCAAAAATTCTCACCTGCGGCTCTTAGTCCGAACATTACGGTAATTCAAAAGAGAAAAGAGACTGCTTTTGAACTTTCACAAATAGGGAACATGGATGAAACCGCCATGTGTTTCGACCTTCCTGGAAATAAGACGGTGAACCAAAAGGGCGAAAAAAATATCTTGATCAAAACGACTGGCCACGAAAAATCCAGTTTCACAGTTGTTCTTTCCTGTTTGGTCGACGGCAGTAAGCTACCTCCGGTAATTATTTTCAAACGCAAAACTCTGCCGAAAAGCGTTGTCTTTCCGTCTGGTGTGCTTGTTCGTGCCCATGAAAAAGGATGGATGAACGAATCCGGAACAATTGACTGGTTAAAGAATGTGTGGAACAAAAGGCCAGGTGCACTTTTGAGGAAACCTTCTCTTTTGGTGTGGGATATGTTTGTTGCACACCGTTGTGCAGAAGTGAAAAAAACTGCAGAAAATTCAAAAACAACTCTTGCTGTCATCCCAGGTGGGTTGATATCTGTTCTTCAACCACTAGATGTCTGTCTTAATAAGCCCTTCAAGGACAATGTGTGGAGGTATTGGGCAGATTGGATAAGTTCCGATTTGCCGACTGAAACCAAGGGCGGAAATCTAAAGAAGCCGGATATCGTTTTGATTGCGCGATGGGTCAAGGATGCTTGGGATGCGATACCTGCGGAAATGGTCGTGAAATCATTCAAGAAATGTTGCATTAATAACAAACTTGATGGCACAGAGGATGATGAGATTTTTATGAGTGAATGATGACAGTGATTCTGATGCCACAGGCATAGATGGGAATACGGATGTTTGTGATGACGCGCCGATGACGGAGAAATACTTTTTGAACTGTTTGGCGAGTCTGACTCGGAATCGGGTTTTGAAGGGTTCCGATGAAGTTTTTGGGTATGCAAATTAAATTTAGTATTACATGTATAATTTTTTTCATTTTCAAATGTTTTTGAATAAATTCATTGAAATTTTTTTTCTCATTCCGGGATCGACTTATACGCAAGTTTCCGATTTCTTACGTTTTTTTCCTCAGAAAGTGTGGGGGGGGGGGTCGACTTATACGCGAGTATATACAGTATATAGGTAGTAGTTTGGCCCCTGAGAGAGGGGTCTAACCCTGAAAAACTAATCAGAGTAGAATTTCCCACAGGAAGTTTTTGAATCAAGTATAAGGAGCATGCCAGATAACATTCCTTTAGCTCTTTCTTAAATGAAGATACCATATAATCATTTGATGTACTTGCAGCAATAAGTTTTTTGGCTTCTTCTCCAACATAAATAAATTTGTCTGGCAGGTGATTATCGCCACTCTTCAAATCTATTTTCAAAAGATCCTTGTGAGTTTTTCACTTTGAGATTATTTCATGTTTAATGAAAAATGATAAAATTTTCTTTATCAACACAAAAAGTTCAACATGCAATCTATGCAACATAGGTTGTTTGGTCTGAAACAGCTTTATGTATCCATTGAATATAAGCAGAACAGCTTTGTACAGATGGATTTCAAGTAATGTTTCCTTTTGTACCACAAAAAGGCTTTCCATAATTTTATTCTACCTTTCTTTTCCCATTTCTGTTAAACTTTTTGATTTCAAAGAATCTTGGATTTTCACAAGTTTGGACACACAAGAATTACTCATTTTTCTTTCCTCATACACTTTATCCAAATCAGACTTATACAAATTTCTGTCTAAATCTTTAATCCAAGAATAATAGAAGATTAGCAAAGCATCCCACAACAAAATCATGCGTTCAACTGCTGGGAGCACACACAACCATCTATGATTTGGTCGTGAAAGCGGGGAGAGTTTTTGAATTCCCAAAATCGTACAGATTTGGAAAAATAGTTCTCTTTTGTCAACACTTAGCAAGTCAAAGTGAATGTTGTCACACAATGATTCAATGTGCATTTTAAAAGGAGCAGTGAATCTTTTTACACTGTTGATAACAGTATGGCAGATATCACCATCAATATGAAGTAGATGTGGAGCTTTGTTGTTACGAACTAATGTTTCTACACCATTTTTTTTACCCTCATAGTGTTGCAAGAGTCCATCAGGAGATTAATTAGGTTACTCCAAGGAATACCATTTCCTTCTATTAAATTTACTATTTTTGAGTAAATATTGGCTGCCGTACAAACCTGAAGTTTGAATCGATGATAAATGTTGTATTACGACTTCTTGTTGCTCAGGGCAAAAGTATTGTGCAAGAATAGTTAAGACACTACAATTCACCCAACTTGTGCTCTCATCAATATTTAATGAGAAGGGAGTCTGTCTGAGGGTATCGACAATTTGGTTTTTTATTGTACGAGCAAGGTCATCTCTCATTTTGTATGTAACAGTTGACCTATTCATACTTAACGCCTATAATGCCTTTGACAATGTCTGAGCCAGTTTTATAAGTTGAGGCCCAAGTGTAAAGGGAAGAGAGTGTTCCGCTATGAATGAACATAAAATTGCCTCTGATCTAACTGTATGGGTACTTAGATCTAGGGGCTTTTTATCACCAGCAGGGTTTTCTGCAGACGTATAAGAATACAAGTTCATTGAACTCTTTACAGATGTTTTTGAAGATTTGTGTTGTGAAGAATTTGAATGGCTTACCAATGCTTTTACACCATCCTTTTCATATCGAATGCTTTTGTTGCACCAAATGCAGAAACATTCCCCAGAAGAATCAGTTTTTCGACACCATATCCCAATGGCGTCAGCGTTGGCATCTTGCTTCTGAAGCCAATCCCAGCAATATTTATTGCGGATATCTTTTTCCAAAATTTTTACGAGCTCAGCATCAGAATCTTTCAAAAACTTCATTATCATAAATTACATGCAATGTCAGGAACAGAAACTATTGTAGAATAGCACTTCACCAGGAGGAGCAGTAAAGATAACCAGTGGTCCCCAGTGCAGCAGCAGTCAAATGGAGCAGGAACAAGTTGAAGTACTTAGAAGTACAGTAAACTCAAGTTACCATACTACTGAAGCAGGGTGGGGGAGGGATGAAGAGAAGACCCACATCCTAGACTCAGATTTCTCTGCATTTTAAGAAAGCCAGAAGGTCAAAGAGTGCATTGAAACCAATGACAAAGATTTCCTGAGCAGCAACCAGCAGGTATCCCAAAGAGAAGGGGGAGGGGTGAACAAAAAGTCAGCAGAAAGATCCTCCCTAGATCTCTGTGATGATGAGATGAGAAGTCTTGAAGGTCAAAAGCAGCAGACAGAGTGGGTGGGCCACTAAGCCCTGGTGTGGGGCAGGAGCAAAGGGGCACTGCCAGGAAAAGAAAGGGGTGAGAAATTTCTGTTTGGAGTAGCTCTGGGCAAACCCAGCACCAAACCACAAAGGAAAGCAAACAGTTAACACACTTTTAGAAGACAAATATAACATTAAGTGGGGGTGGGAGGGGATCTCTCCCAGCTGAATTGGGTAGACACAGAGTGGACCTGTTTCTCTTCTCCTCTGTGGGGGTAGATTGGCAGTCAGATTTCCCAACTCCTAGTGGAATTGAGTTTTGCTTTGGCCACCAACCAAGGGGAAAACAGGGAAAGGACAGTGACAGGCGTTGCCACTGGCTATATATATATAAAAATGTCGAAATTTTTCGGTGGGGAAAAAAACCGTCACAAATTTCCGGAAAATAAGCACCCCTGTAGATTATTGTCTAAATACTCTGTTGTTGCTTCCAGATGGGATTTTCTTGGGGCCACATTCCCAGCCCCCTTCCATCTTTTGTTATGCCCTATCTGCAGGGTGGGGTGGGGTACAATACCTCCCCAGGGTGGGTGGGGGGGGATTCTTCATGCTGTTATTGTGTGCGCCATAGGCGGTTTCCTATACAACTGCACAAGAAGTAAATCACTAACTACCGTAGTTCGTGAGATATTGGCCTGATCAAGGACTTTCTTTGTAACTCTGCATATATATTACTATCATTCATTTCACAAATTTCAAATTATTTACTATTGATTATACTTCCGATTATTATCATTTAAAATTCAAAAGCATTAAAGGGATAATGTTTAAATTCTGAATAAAATAAAATCTTTTTTTTTTTTTTAATCAGGGAAATGCTAGTTTGACTATAAATTTTATAAAAACAAAATAATATTTAGGCTTCCCTTTATCTTGCAGACAGTTTTTAGACTTTCCTTTCTGTATTGCAGACTCCTGAAAAAAAGATTCTGCTTAAGGGCTGGCAATAAATCTACTGCCAAATTTAGCTACAAGCATATTTTTTTCATTTCTAGATAAAAACGTGTTTCGTACAACCTTAACTTTTGGACACCAGTGTATATGATCTTCGGACTGTCTGAAAACTTCCCTCTATGTGTTTCTAACACAATACTGATAAAAATAAACTACTTGAATGATACTCTGGAATTATTACTAATATACTAAACACTAACATTTACAGGTCTCTCAAAGCTCCAGCATATTACTATGTGCAACTTTATTCCATTTAGATAACTAAATAAATAAAAATAAAGAATTAAGCCCTTTTCAGTTAAAAAAAGGCGCCCTTTTTCAAATTCTGCACCCTCTCTTTTTTAATCCTATTAATAAACCCTGATATATGCACAAATGTACTTTTGCATGCAACTTAACTATTTAAATTGAAGTTTGTGGATGTAATAAATTATAAGGATGCAATTTAATCTTCGGCCCCAAATCATCTGCTTAAGCTCAGCTAACGCGCTGCTGGAATGACGGGAGAAACATTTCGCGATAGGTGGCGCTGCAGCTGCATCAGCGTTTTTGCTCCTTCGCTGCGTGCATTACATAATCGGTGTGTGTGTGTGTGTGTGTTGTGCGGGAGGAGCGGTAGGGACGCGAAATATGAGGGGCGCGGGGGGGGGGGGGGTATTTTTTAAAGGAAGGGGTTTATTTTGTAATATGGCTGGCCCTGAAAGGGACCTTTATGGAATGTCAGTAGTTCAGGTGTTGTTAAATATTTATGACGACGGAAAAGAAGTGTTTCCTCGTCATTAAGAACCTGCCTATCTAGTACGAATATTTAAGTGGAAAACATTAAGTACTAGGAAAGAACTGTTTGATGACAGCAATCATCACGTCAAAACAGTGTTCAGAGGAAAGACTACAATTTTGTCGGAATAAATATTCCAGAATGTGGTCGGCCAAGTGGTCTTTTTGTGAATGCCATTAGATAGTGTGCGTTTGAGGGGCCGCCAATTGCTCTCAACACCTTGCATGTGCGCCCCAGTAGTGGGATCGACGAAATTGAGCGAGTGGTTCACTGACAGATGTGGGAAACCCCAGGATGGGAGAGAGCGGTACGCAGCCCACTGATCCGTCATTACATTACTTCCAGGTTGAACATGTTTCTGGTTGAGCGGCAGCAATGTGTGAGCAGAGCGGTTATTCTGCGGGCAGATCTCAACTCTGAATCGTTTCGAATCTCGTTCAAAGATGCCAAGGATCCAGGTGCCCTCGACGAGACGACCACGATTATACTTCCGCTTCCCAACCTTAGCCTCATCCACTTGTACGATGACACCAGGGCCTCCAAGCTGTCCTTCGTCTTGTTCATAAGCTACCATAAACTCTGCGACTAATTCTCTGCAAGACTGATAACAGTTACTTATTGTCACAGCGGATGAGGAAACCCCACCCAAGGAAGATTTCTCAATTGCATCGTCATAGGACAATCCTTTGGCGAAACAATACAAAAGAGTCATCACCTTATCAAGAGGAATACAAGCAGCTGCAAACAATGTCCCAAGTAAACGGGAACACTGCTCACTTTTCCCTGTAACGTGATCCTTCCTACACCTGAATTGTCCTAAACGACGACACATATCTACTCGCGAACTCATTGGATGACCTGCGGAACATCTTTCAGTTGGAAGCAATCCTTTCTGCTCACACCATGCAATGCATGTTTCTTCATCCTTCCCAATTTCGTCGAAGAAACGCCTCCAGTTCCACGTCGGTACTGACAGAGCTACAACGCACACTGAAAAAAACAGAAGCTACGTATCGCTTAGAACAGGGCGAACAGAGGACAGACTCAGCAAACAGTGATTATGTAACACACAGCGTGGGAGAAAACGCTAACGCAGCTGCAGCGCCACCTATCACGAAACGTTTCTCCCGGCATTCCATTCGCACGATAGCGAAGCAGACCTTTGGGGGCCAAACTCTAAAGTGTAGCCAATTATAATTTATGCAATTTAAAACAGTTCTGCTGGACAAATTAGTCTTCCTATCTAAAAGAATAATCACATGTAGTAAAGTGTATGTAAATTGTAATAAAGCATATGTAAATTGTAAAACTTGTTAAAGTTACACAAGTTCAAGAGTTCGATTTTGCAGCACATAATCGTCTCAGGTTTAAACAGCAAAATCAAAGTCAAAATTAGGTTAAAGATTTATTTATTTTTCTCATGGAGTAACAAAATAATTGTTACCTGCATATAAAAAAAGGGGAAATCCAAAAATTGAGATGGTGATGCACCTTGTTGGGTAGAATCTGCTGGATATGTTTAATTTAGCCCGTGGTCCTTCCCTATTTTTTCCAGCAAAGTACTTATTTCATATGGTCCCATTCTCTCCTATGTGCTTTCAGCTGAAGTTGTCAGCATAGCCTACCAGTAACAGAAGTTCTAGATACTACTTTTTAACTTATGGATTTTGTGCAGTCAGTTAAAATAAGCACTTTTTAAGTACTTTTTTTAATTTTATAAGGACTTTTGAGCACCCTAGAAATATATAAGCACTTTTTAAGGGCTTTGAAGGATTTATAAAGACTAAGGAACCCTGGTAAGTATGTGTGTTTTAAAATTTATTGTATAACATATTTTATTGTTATGTATGTATGTATGTTTACACAAGCATCAAAATGCATACATTGTATTTTAAAATAAAAATAATGTACATGTCTGTATGATCTATATGTATTGTTTCTCACTGTAAGACAGTAGAAAAAATAAAAAACATTTAATCAGAAAACATCATTTTAATTATACGAAGTCCGATCAAAAAG
Organism: Macrothele yani; assembly: GCA_039090855.1. NCBI lineage: Eukaryota > Metazoa > Arthropoda > Arachnida > Araneae > Macrothelidae > Macrothele > Macrothele yani. The sequence goes on along the minus strand of CM077010.1, from coordinate 163,599,776 downwards.
TCCCGAGACTAGGCCGATATACAACAAAGTACAGCCGAACTTCGTTAACGTGAAATATTTATGTGAAATGTGTGTTTGGTTCTGTCAAAGAATAGGTTAACATGAAGATTATTGGTTAACATGAAATTTGGTTAACGCGAAATAATTGCCCTGGTCTCTACGGTTTCGTGTTAACGAGGTTCGACTGCATTTACGTTACTCAAGTCTGGCTATGATCTCCCTCAATGTAGTCTCCTTGGGCAGCGATAAACCACTGCCAGTGTTTTTGTCACTGTTGGAACGCTCCCTGGAAGTCCTGTTCGCGAATTGTGCCAAGCACCGTCTGAACGGCGACCCTTGAGCTCCAGCTTCATTTTCTAAAACAGAAAGAAGTTGCAAGGAGACAAATCTGGCGAGTAAGGAAGGGTAGTCATGCTGTTGCGGCTGCAAAACTGGTGTGTTGCTAACGCTCTGTGAGCTGCTGCATTGTCATGATGGAGCAGGAAATCGTGCTGTGCCACATTTCATGTCGTTTGCGGCGAATGTCCTCCCTAAGACACAGCAGAACACTGCAGTAAAAAAGGGTGGTGACGGTCTGGCCCTGGGGGACGAATTCACGGTGCACATTCCCACGCATGTCGAAGAACACGATGAGCATGCTTTTGGTTGCGCTCCGGACCTGTCAGGCCTTCTTCGGTCGGGGAGATGCCGGGCTCTTTCACTGCAACAACTGTTGTTTGGTTTACGGGTCGTAACCGTAGACCCAAGTCTCATCCCCAGTGACGACCCGCGACAGGAAAGCTGGATCATTCACCACCTGCTGACGAAGATCTTGACAGAGTTCGACACGGAATGCCTTCTGTCCGGGGTTCAGAATCTTTGGCACAAACTTTACAGTAATGCGGTGCACATTCAAAACCGATGTCAGAATTTCTTGCACTGTTCCGTATCACACATTGACGATGGTGGCAATGTCATGAATCTCTGGCAATCCTCATGCACAAGTTCCCTAATTTTGTCCACATTTTTTTTTTTTTGGGGGGGGGTTGCTCGTGGACAGTCACCCTGACCTCTTGTCGTCTTCCAGTGCCGTTCTGCCACTCTTGAAGCGCAAGTGCCACTCAAAACACCTCGCATGACTCATTGCCATAAGCCTGTTGCAACATTTCATGCATTTCCGTTCCCGACTTGTCGAGTTTGACACAGACTAAGTTCGCTCGCTGCTCTAGTTTGCAGTCCATACCGAAATTGCAGCTGTGTTCTGCATGTGGTCACCAAATATCGTGTAGCACAGCTCCTGATGTTCACATGACGCCACTTGGCACAACAATTCATGAAGATCCCTGCCCTCGACTGCTGCTCGCACATCCGCATACTGCCATCTGTTGGCACGCTACATACCTAGTCTCGGAACTTTTTGATCGCACTATGTATATTGTGCATGCATATTTAACGAGTTTTGTACTGTGAGTCTAGTTGGACTCAAAAGTCAACCTCCTGAACAACAGATACATGTTGAAGTCTGTGGGTGTCTGCTATTCAGAGATTTTACTGTAGTAACTTATAGTATCGTACGAAGTTGCTTTAAATTTAAGTTTTTGTACAAAGAGTAAGTACTGTTATCATTTGTCTAATTTTGTATGCCATGTTATGCTACCATTGTGCCACGCAAGAAGTTCTACACGATACTGTACAGTTCTACATCAGAAAGGCATTGATATTAACCAGCTGTGCACAGAACTAGACAAAAAAAATGTTTTCATCGAACTCTGACACTTAATATACCAACACACCAAAAATATATCAGAGAATAGTAAATTAAAACTTACAAATCATATCTGATGTTTAAGTTTGTGCAGGTAAACCCCCAAATGTAAGATGGCAACTGTAATTAAAATAAGCTTTGCAACACAATTTACAATACAAAGTATTACAGATCGATTCACCTGAGAAAAAACAACAACTATGTTATGAATACTTTGCAAACTACAATTAATGATCAACTAGCAGATGGTGTGTGTCACTCAGTTACAAACCACTCTCTGATCAAAAAATAACATTACCATCTTGTTTAGCATTGACTGATGCAATGGATTCAGATGATGTAACAGTTGTAGTTATACACTTTCTCTTTCTTTCAGTCACCTTAATTGCAGCAGAATTAATTTTTCAAAAACAAAGAAATAATACTTTCAGATGTTACAGTTTTGACAAATACAGAGCACATCTTGAATGGGGGAGCCAGCTTGTCTGAATATTTACTTATTTAAAATTGCCAACTACTAGCATATGTTTAGCATTTTTATTCACACTTCATTGACATTCTATTCATGTCCATTTAAAGATGGTATTAAATGTACAATTAACAAGAGAAAGCAACACACAATTTCAGTTCTGTAAGAAAGCTTGAGTTTCCAATGCTACAAATCTAAATGATTCTGACAGAGAAAGTTGCTCATATTTATTTATTTGGGTAAGGAAATGTTGCTTTTTATTTATTTATTTTAGGAGTTAAATACAACACTTTTTGCTCTTTGTCTGTTGGGCTTCCCTTGGGAAAATCAAAACAGTAATCAAGACAGTCAATGATGGAGTAAAACATTTTCATAATACATTCAAAATATATTCACAACTTGTTCTTCATGCACTTTTCCTAAAGTGTAATTAAATTTGTACTGGCAGTTAGTTCTATATAACTTAAATGGCCTTTGTATGTTTTCACTTAAAAAGAAAAAAAAAAATTAGATTTCAACTTTAAACAGGGTCAGTTTATTTTGGGTTTGCTAGGTGAACTCATAATTCCTTCAGTCTTAATATACATGCACCAAATATACTGAAAATTGACTACATGCAAAAACTTGATTCCATTTCTTTCTTGTGGGAAAAAAGGCAATGTATTCACATAAGAATTTTAAAATTAATTGAAGGGATGGGTGAAGTAACACCATTAAGGTTCCAAACTGTGAGCAGAACTTTGATGTACTTACAGGACTGATTTTTAACACAATGTAATTAGTAAGGCATTTAAAAAAAAGGCATGCACAGATTCATGAAAATAAAAATATACCTTTGAAATCCAATCTGCAAGAATGCCAATTGACATTCAAACAGAAGCACAAATTCCTTCATCTGGGGTGTCCTCCTCAAACTCACTTCCTTCAGTGTACTGATTTTTACATGGTGAGTTCACTTACCACCACACAGCAAAGCAAATGCCAGCTTTAACAAAGGAAATGTAATAAAAACAACCCTACAGTAATGTAAACAAACAGTTCATAATTCCCTAACATTCAATTTGAAAATCAGCTTAAATGGCGGTGACGAATATTGTTGCCCATTTAATTTTTTTCTCAAAATACAGATTCAGCTTGCATTTCAAAAGGGAAAAAAGATCTGATCACGATACAGTACTGTATAAAGTTTTATATTTATTTTTCATTTAAATAAAACAATGTGACGATGATTTACAACTGCTTCTGCCTAGCACAGTTGTATAAGTTTTGTGCTAGAAAAGTCTGCAAGAATCAACAGTGAATAACAATAAAATAATTGACTTATGTCAATGGCTATAATTTGTATGGTACAATTTGCTGTTCGTCCCACAAGTTTGTAGCACTCACACAATTTCATGTTATTCCTCAACACGTGGAATGGTGCATACACAGTTTAATCTATGATTGCGTTGAGCAACTTAATTGCTCAACTTTCTTCTTCTGTCTGAGCCACAACCTCTGAGTCATTTATTTCAGGTAGTTGGCTCGGAGTTTCTTTTTCAGAGCAATAAGTAACACTTGCCACTAGAGGAATTTCTGGAACATCACTAGCATCTGCATTTTCAAGCACACTACAGTTTGCTTCTAGTGTTAAATTTGGTTCTGGCACAGGATCAAACTCCACTGGCACAGGATCAAACTCTACTGGCACAGGATCAAACTCCACTGGCACAGGATCAAACTCCACTGCCACAGTCTTGCTGCATTCTACTACATTCTCAACTGCTTCAGTATCTGCAACAATATTTACATTTTCATCAGTTTTAACACTGTAGTCATTGTTCCCTGTTGTAGATGTAACTTCAGGAACATCAACGGCACTAGAAATGACTTCATGAGTGCTCATACTGCTTTCTTGCTCAGTACTTTCTCCTACAGTAATACTACCATTAACATTTTCTGTTTCAGTGGATTGCAAGAGTGCATAATTCTGAAATTTCATTTCTATTTCGTTTATTCTCTGCTGTTGGAACTCTCTTTCCTCAGAAACTGTGCGACCCCATCGAGATCTTTTCCTCTCGCGAGTACTCCTCTCAACACTTTTTACTACAGCCTCAACGTGATGGCTTTTCTCAAGAATGTCTCCTTTATCCTGTGAATCACTTTGGTTTGGTTTGTCTTCCAGTTTGCTAAAAGGCTTCTCTGCCTCTGGAGGTTTAATATCACTCACTAATTTATCACTTTGTTGATCTTTATTATGCTCACCCTCACTATCCCTCTGCTGTTTGCTGAGGGCATCTTTGCTAGATGAACTATCTTGATTGAGGTCTTTAATTCCAGTAGAAAGTATTTCTTTCGGTAAGCGTGGCTTTTTATCCTTATCACGTGAGTAAAACTGAAGTCTGAAGAAATCATCAGACAAATCCTTGCTAGTTTGAACTTTACTTGGAGGAGGAATGCGTGGGCGTTTGGGAGCAGGCTCTTTATCTTTATTAGTTTGCTGACTGTCAGGGATATCACGAGGCTGGCTGTCAGACTTTTTGCGCTCCCTTTCTTTTTCAGAACTCTGCCTTTCCCAGTTGTCATCCTGTGCATCCCAATCATGTTTTTCATCTCTGGCATCTCGTCGGTCCCTTCCACGACCCCAGTCATCTCTATCACGATACCTTCGATCATGTTCTCTTTCGAAGGGTGAATCATAAAACTCGTTCCTGCGTCCAGGAAACCGTTCTCTGCCACCAGGATGATGAGGGGATTGAAGTAGGGTGCTGTTACTTCCAGTACCACTACTGCCACTGCTGCCACCACTTCCTCCTCCCCGTCGGTTCTGTGGGACATGTGGACCTCCCATGAGCATCCTTGGGCCTCTCGGTCCTTGGTGCCTGTGGAAGTCCATTTCCATTCGAGGGTGCATGCCTCTAGGTGCACCCATTCTATGAGGAAATGGTGATCCAGGATGCATACCACGAGGAAACCTTGGACTTGGCATGCCTCCTGGAGGTGGTCCATGCATCCATGGCATGTTCATAGGGCCCCTAGCATGATGAAAGTCTCCAGGAAATCTGGAATTTGGAGGCATTCCAGGATAATCATCATGGGGGTAATCCACATTTGCACCATGAAACAATTCTTGGGAAGATTCTTCCTGTTCAGCCATTGTCTCTTCCATATGACCCCTCACTTTCATGGAGTCATGCTGCTGGAATCCTTTCAATGAGTTATGATTTCCATGACCAGATTCACTATCGCCAGGCCTAAAGTCGGAAGACGAGACCTCTGAATCTCCGTCTTTTCTACTATTTGTCATTTCTCCCAATCCAGAGTGGGTCGACGTACTGGTGATCGTCTGGTCAGACGAAGGCAGTTCGGGAAAATGAGGTAAACGAACACCATATGGCTGAAGTCCTGCCTGAGGTGCAACGGGAGGAGGAGGAGGAACTGGCCTTATATTTGGTGCGCCACTTGCCAGAGAAGAGGCAAATCTTGCATCAGCTTCCGGATAATTCAAAAAGCCTGGAGTTGCAGGTTTTTGCAGCCATGGGAATGACGGAGAATTCGGCAACTGACCGGGAGGTCTGATAGGTGGAGGAGGAAAGCCGAAGTTAACGTTTGGAGGTGGAAACGGTATTGGAGCACCTGTAGCAGACACAGGAGGAGGCACAGATATGACCGGCCTGCCACCATTGTGGAGACCTAAAACTGGATTGAACTGGGTAACTGTAGCTGCTGGTTGTATTCCAGATGATTGGATTGACACAGACGACTGTAATGAAGCTGCAGGCAATACACTAGACAGCGTCTGGGCAATGCTAGTTGGACCAGGAGTTGAAACACTAGTTCCTTCTTCTTCTGTTGGTGTTGCATCACCTGCATTTGACAGGTTCATAGTTGTAGTCACTGTAGGTGAAGCTGTAGATGTTTCTGTGGATGCAGAAGCTGCACTAATTCTAGTCACTGGAGTAGAAACAACAGGTGCCGTCGGGATGCTCATTGACAGATGAGGCATCTGAGGAACACTTCCCACAACTGGCAAAGGCTGTCCTCCAAGAACCGGTTGGGAAGGTGGCTGAACCATCATTAGCGGGTTCGGAGGAGGAACACCCATAGGGACTGACATCACCATTGAATGTGGAGGCAACAAACCTAATATAAAAGGGAAAGAGAAAAGGTATGTCAGAACTAAATGTGCAGGAATACTTCACTAAAAGAAAACAGAACAAGAATATCAAAAACATTTATGTACAATTTATAACTGCCATGACTTTTATATCTATTTCACAGATCTCAAATTTCATCCTATGAACAAAATTGGAAGAAACATGTAAAAAGGTGTTTCTAAGTTGCTAAATTCTACAGGGTGTCCACAGAATTTTCAAACCTGATTTCCCTGACCAAATATAAAAGAAACCCCTGACCTTACACAAATAGGTTTATTTGAGTTTTTCAATATATGTGCCATGATAATAAATAAAATTGAATTGGATAATTGAGAAACTTATATTATTTAAAAGTGTTCCGTTTGACGTATAAAGTTTCCCAAATAACTGATTCATTTAATTATTATTTATTTTTTTATCGGCCTCCACTTTCCCCATAGCCGTCCAACTCGCACCTTTTTAATTTTAAGTTTACTCTTTTTTTCATGGTTTTACATTTACTGAAGAAACACTCAAACAAACCTATAAACAATATTCAGAACAGTTTCTATAAAAATATTACAGTAGGACACAATCCCTGTTTTTATATTACACACCACTTTTCTTCTTTTCCCAATCTGAAATCTTCGCCTGCAATGCTGCTTCTTCCAACTCTAGTTCCTTCCGTACTCTGTCTTTTTTCCTTCAATTCCTTTATTTCATGATCAATTTTTCTTTTTTCCTTCGGTTTTCTTTCTTTTTATTCTGAAGAACATTTTTTTCTCAAGATATCGTCGTCTGGAGGCTCTTACAGAAAGAAGAAGCCTTCTATTGGTGGCAATGTGTTCTACTCCTCCCACATTTTTAATGGCATCAAAAGCTGTTCTCTGACAAATCAGGGATTCTTCCAGGAGATTTTTCCAAGAAGAGACTTATTGACAGAAAATCCACCTTCCACTAAAGCATTTCCATGAGACATAATGAGATAAATTTTTATTACATCCCAAAGTTCACCGAATTGTTTTTGGTTATCAAGTAGAGTACTGTACAATTTGTCTAATACAATGGAATCATCATGACTGTCTAAAAATTTATCAAATAGAGACTTTAAAGCAGATTGAGCTTCTACACACAATGAAGCATACTGTTTATTAGCTTTTTCAGCACAGTCATCTGAAATCCTGTTTCCACTAAGTAAAACTTTGAGCACAATTTCCACTCTCTTCTTGCCTAAACTCAGCTGCTGCACTATAATATTTGGGTCCAAACAAGTTACCCCACGGACAAACTTAAATTTTAGTGGGTTTTTCTCACGAAGTTTTTCAATCATACTGGTCACAAGTTTCCTAAATTCAAGCTGAGCACTTCACTTCTTTTAATAGCTTTTTAGCACTAAATCCAATAACTGTCTCAATTGAGAGAAAATTTTCACTTTTTGATACATATAAAGTTAACAGTTTTGAGACACTATCAGCTTCACTTAATTTGTCAGGCTTCAAAGCTTTGTGCCATCAAATTTTTCATCAGATCCAGTAAATCAGTGTGTAAGAAAGGAATTAAAGGCTTTGGGCTCTGGAACCTTCTCAAAAAAGATTCGCACTCTGAAGCTTTAGTCCTAAATGCAGCCTATTTGCATTTCAACAGTGGACTTTCCATGAATTCTGCAAGAAACATGTGCTGTTTGCTGGAAACCGATGATTCTTGAACATATTTCTTGATATGATCATAGACAAGCAATGCCCTAGTCAAACAATTAACATTTTCCAACCACCTTACAGTGCAAAATTTCAAAGGGAAATCTTTACATCCAGTAATCATAGTATAACTTGCACGGCGAGCAGGACTATCTTTTAAAAGGTAGTACAAGTTACGCAGAAAGTGATGTATATCCCATTTCATTGCTTCAAGTCCAGTTTTCATAGCTGCATCGACCACGTGAAGACCACATACTCCAATGTCAACTAATAATTTACCATCTGGATTTTCAGTTCTAAGTTTATCTTTCAGCGTTTGAAGAAAGCTGAGATTAACATTAGGTCCATCGACCTAATGTTAATCTCAGCTTTTCTTCTTTTTATTGACACTTGTAGCATGTTATCCAAGGGAAGAGATGCACCTTTAATGAATTTCTCCAAAAGGTCATTAGCTGTTGCCCGTCCTAAAAACACACTACTTAAGTATCTAGTAAAAACTTTTTGCAGATTGACGTCCCAATAAAGAACAAACTGATCCATTTGCCCACGCTGAGCAATTTTGTTTAGTGATTCATCAAAACCAATTACAATCAGCATTTTGTAAAGTGTGCTCTACACACAACGCTTTGACATTGCTGCAGTCTTAATTGCCTTTTAACAAGGTATAACTTACATCAAAACATTTCTTCTACTCCTTTAACCCAAAACAAAAAGAGAAATGTTAACAAGTAATGTAACAGTGCACTGCTTCAGATCGTCCATTAAACACTCTTTGAAACGTGGTGCCAATCCATGGTTTATCACATAAGATGCTTTGCTTTTGGCTAAAGTAAATTTTGAAGCTATCACACTGTCAGGAAACATTAACTGAAATGTTTTGTTAATCTGTGTACAAGAGTTCAGAGACATTCACTTGGACAACACTTCCATGGCCCATATTATTTCTGACTTTGTTATATCATCTTTCACTACATAAGCATTAAGGTCACTGGACTTCACATCATCTTTCACAACATAAGTATTTGAGTCATTAGACTTAATATTTTCTAGAAGTACTGATTCCACATTTCCTGAGCTTGTTGATGGCAAGAGTTTGTTACTACAAAGAGAGTTCTATTTCACAGAGGAAGTGAAAGAAGCAAGACTGGGCTGAGACATTTTAGTTCTTTTTCACACAGGAAGTGAAAGAAGCAAGACTGGGTCGCCCCATGTTGCTAAGCTTGAAAGTTTTAGAGCACACTTTACAAAATGCTGATTCATTGTCGCCGTTCACAGCAGCTCTCCAACCAGAAAACTCAGGATTTAATTGTTCGTCCAACCATTGTTCATTAAACACACAACGCTTTGACATTGCTGCAGTCTTAATTGCCTTTTAACAAGGTATAACTTACATCAAAACATTTCTTCTACTCCTTTAACCCAAAACAAAAAGAGAAATGTTAACAAGTAATGTAACACAACTTACAATAATAGGTAGGAAATACAAGGTTGCATTAGTAGGAAGGGGAAGTTAGTGACTGTCTGCAACACCAAGTGCAAGTGTGTTGGGCGATGAGGGCGTCACTCCCCGGCGCAGAGTTAAAACTAGTTGTAGTCTAACTGTGGTTGAAATTTCCCTGACTTTTTTTTTAAATATCACTGATTTTCCCTGCCTTTTACCAACATTTCAGGCATTTCCCTGATTTCCCCTGACTTTCCAGAATGTGGACACCCTGTTCTAATTTAAAAGTAAAGTTCTTGTACATGTTCTGGGAGATTCCTTGAAGGACCTCAATTCTAAAGAAGCTGTGGCAGATTTTTCAGCCAACCCACCATAAAAGAAAAAGGAAAAAGAGAAATATTCACCTTCTGCAACTCAAGGGAAATGTTGTGCATATAATTTCGTTTTTTCAATCACAAATCACCTATCTATTAATTTTGAGCTGGTAAGTTTGCAGAAATGGATTAGGGATCAAAGAACATGCTGGCTATACACCAAGAATTCAACCTTAGTAGGCTTACAGCACATGCACTTAATAACTGGAAAAAAAAAAAAAAAAAAAAGATGCAGCAAAGTCTATTTTCCAGATACCCCTAAACACTATCACACTCTCACATAATCTTCCTAATATTTTATCAGCACAACATACAATTCCTACTCTATTTTTCTGACATCAGTTGTTATTTACATCCTTCTAGTATTGTAACTGTGTTACTACTTAGCTCACACAGCCATCAGCACTGTAGCAGTTTCCAGATAACACTAAGCTCACATACAGGTGTTAGGTTTCGTATGATGAACATCTCAGGAAGTAAACGTGTGAAAGGGGGGGGGGGCAAAACAAAATCACAGCATGCCATTTATAATGGAAAAAGTGTTTCAAGAAGTAAATACTATTGAGGATGAAAATGTGCTTTTCAGTTTGCAGGCAATGATTTATACAACCTTATGCAAAACATAGCACAGGTTGGAATTTTATGTAACATACACACAAGTCATTTACATTTCTTTCATACTGAATACATTTGATCAACAAATTCCAATGCAAACATACATACATACATACATACATACATATTTTTAAGCTGTTCTCTGAGATCCAGAGGTTAGCTCCTCAAAGAAAGACAATCTGCCAGATAAATATTTAACTGATGAAACTAGAATTTACTTACTGCTGTATCAAACAAATAAAGGTAACTTGATCACGCTAGTTACGTTAACTGAAACTTTTACAAAAGTTCGTAAGTTGGAAGCTTTCGACCTTATCTTAGGTCTTCATCACGCCAATGGAGGACTAAGATTGTTGCCAGATTCTACATTTGAATTTTTCTTATTTTTGTTGCCAAAACTTAGAATTGATCTCCAGATCAACGGAATGTAGAGAGGAGATTCGGAGTTGCAAGTCATTGAGTTGAACATAATTTCTATGCTTTCACGGTAACAGAGGGCAAAACGATTGTCAAAAGAAGCAATTCGTTTTGCTTCGTTCCAGTGGGGAACTGCAGATGTGTCTTCCATTGTCAAAATAGACAAGGCAGTATTGGGATTGGCTTTCGAAACATCTTTTCTATGTTAAAAGTTGAAAGCCTGAACCTCCCAGGAGTTTACTGCATTCCTATCTCTTCTTCTACTGGGGATAACTTATACATTGGAAACACATACAGGAGCATTAGCCATAGAATTTTAGAACATAGAAAAGATGTTTGAAAGCCAATCCCAATACTGCCTTGTCTATTTTGACAATGGAAGACACATCTGCAGTTCCCCACTGGAACGAAGCAAAACGAATTGCTTCTTTTGACTATCGTTTTGCCCTCCGTTACCGTGAAAGCATAGAAATTATGTTCAACTCAATGACTTGCAACTCCGAATCTCCTCTCTACATTCCGTTGATCTGGAGATCAATTCTAAGTTTTGGCAACAAAAATAAGAAAAATTCAAATGTAGAATCTGGCAACAATCTTAGTCCTCCATTGGCGTGATGAAGACCTAAGATAAGGTCGAAAGCTTCCAACTTACGAACTTTTTGTAAAAGTTTCAGTCAACGTAACTAGCGTGATCAAGTTACCTTTATTTGTTAATATTGTTACGTGTTTTGCCCATAATCGTCACGCTGTATCAAACTTCTCCATTTACAGTGATCTCGGTACACAGCTCAAGCTTCACTAACACATCCATTACTCGTTGCATACAAGACCTTTTGTACTTCATACTTATAATATTTTCCTTATGCCGACATTCCTGAATCTAATTCCTCCCATGATTTTCTTAGCCTTCCTCTAACCTTTTTTTTCTGCCACTTGGGCTGGAAAAATTTTTAGTAAGCATCTAATCACCTGTTCTTTTAACATGGCCAAGCCACCTAAGAATGTCAATCGCCACCTCACCAACATTTTGGCTCATGTTACACATATGCAACACATCTTTGTTCCTCACATGATCAAAGCAGATCTTGCCAAAAATCCCCCATAAATAACACCATCTCTCCAGCACAAAAACGATCCCTATGCTTCTTCTGCAATATCCCGGTTTCATTGCTGTACATCAGAGTAGGGGCATTACACTTTCATATACAGCTATTCAGGACTTTCTTGAGAACCCATCATTCCTGTGAAATCCTCCTAAAGCAAATATGACTTTATGAAGAATTCACTTGCCTACTAACTTTGACAGAGAGAACAAATTAGATGGTAAAGTTAGTAGGTGAGTGAATTCTTTATTGAAAGTCATAGTTGCTTTAGGAGGATTTCACAGGAATGATGGGTTCTCAAAAAGTCCTGAATGGCTATATATGAAATTGTAATTGCTCCTGTACAAGCACAACAAAAACAAAATGACACACAAGTTTAGTGGCTAGAAATTAAGAGCTACTTCCCTTTAAAACTATTTTATGAAGTGTAACACCAACCTTGATGGTTTCATATTTTTATGCTGATAACTCAATAACCTGCAGCGTACAGAACTGAGCTTGAATCTCATCCATGGCTTGGTTCTGGTCATAATCGATTTTCCCCAGTAAGCTAGGGAGTTTCTTTACAAAGCACTGAATGCTTGTAAATGAAGAATTTTTAAGAGAAGCTATTTGGCAAACTTCAGCATTGATCATAACTTTATTTTTGAAGGGAAATTTGTGAATTGGATGGTCACATATAGGAACAAAATAACTTCTAATGAAAGAAAAAAAAAGTCAGTGTTTTGTAATTTTAGAGTTCCTACAATACCACCAGTAGAATAGCCTGTCACTATATCCATGTCATCCTTCTGGTTAAAATGGTCATTTGGTTCTAGTTCCAGTCGAAAAAATTTCATTTAATTTTCCTTCCCTCTGAGTTCCTATGGTTTTTTACAGATGTTTCTAGCCTCTTGATTTTAGTCAAGGCCTGTTTTCAATGTACAGAAGGATTAACACAAGTTTTAGGAGTAAACAAAACTTTTAGAAGTAAAAAAACTTCCGAAGTAAACGAAACTTTTTCAAAGTAAACAAAACTTTTGCTAATCCTTCTATATATTGAGAACAGGCCTCGACTAAAATCAAGAGGCCAGAAACAGCTGTAAAAAAAAAAAAACTCAAAGGAACTCGGAAAAAAATGAAAATAAAAAATTTTCATTTTCATTAAATAAAAATTTCTTTAACTGGGACTAGAACCAAATGAATATATCTGGGCAAAGTCTTGAGTAAGTGATTTAATGACGCAGTGTACTTCTAGTATCTTGGCTCTGTTTAACAACAGATGGCTTAATGAACCTTGAAATGCCATCTAGAAATAAATCCACAAGTAGATATCTTAAATCAGTGGGGCTTGAGTTTATGGAACAGTAATCTGCTTTTCAAAAGCTGGAATGGAACAACATGCAATATTATTAACTATATGTCAACAAAATAGTTTCCATATTATTTACTGTTTCGCACGTTACTAGAAATTTGAGCACGGGGAAAAAAACGTCAATATAATAAAAAATTCTTTATTTCAACTTGCCACTCATATTCCTTTTTGATGTTCCTTATGATCGTTTAGAATTTCATTATATGAAGATTACAAATTTATATGAAAAGTGTTTTTATATGTACAGTCATATGCATCATAAGTTGTCAAAGTCCTCCAATATGTAGAGAAAATAGGTATTAAATGATTAACATTATTCCAGTTTTTAACTCATGATTTACGAAAATTATACAATAGAAAAAACCTTCGAACCTCTTGACCATGATGCGCAGAATCAGCAATAAGTCATCTTGTTATCGAAGATGGCACAATTTTGTTTCTTGTGGTATTAGCTTCCAAGTTGAAATTCGATCTTATAATTTCTTATTATAGATGATGGTTGCATGTTCCGTTTCCCGTGGCTCGATATCCCAAACTAGTTTTAATTCCTTCTTTTGGAATCATCTTCAGTGGGTATTATGAGCTACTTCTCATACATGTTTATCTCGGCCACTTACATCCATTTTACTGGCGGCGTCCGACATTCCACGGCAGTTGTACTCTATTTTTGGTATTAATGCTCATTCTTAGTCGTGTTTTAGAAAAGAATGAGCATTATTACCAAAAATAGTACGTGCAAGAGTACAACTGCCGTGGAATGTCGGATGCCGCCAGTAAAATCGAAGTGGCCGAGATAAACATGTATGAGAAGTAGCCCATAATATCCACTGAAGATGATTCCAAAAAGAAGGAATTGAAACTAGTTTGGGATATCGAGCCACGGAAACGGAACATGCAACCATCATCTATAATAAGAAATTATAAGATCGAATTTCAACTTGGAAGCTGATACCACAAGAAACAAAATCGTGCCATCTTCGATAACGAGATGACTTATTGCTGATTCTGCGCATCATGGTCAAGATGTTCAGAGGTTTTTTCTATTGTATAATTTTCGTAAATCATGAGTTAAAAAACTGGAATAATGTTAATCATTTAATACCTATTGTCTCTACATATTGGAGGACTTTGACAACTTATGATGCATATGACTGTACATATAAAAACACTTTTCATATAAATTTGTAATCTTCATATAATGAAATTCTAAACGATCATAAGGAACATCAAAAAGGAATATTAGTGGCAAGTTGAAATAAAGATAACGTGTGAAACAGTAAATAATATGGAAACTATTTTGTTGACATATAGTTAATAATTTCATAAACCACGTAATGATTTCGACAAATGTTGAATTAATATAACATGCAATATGTTTGTTAACATCATCTGTAAAAAAGGAAGATTTCCTTTGTGAGAAATTATAGGCTTTATTGATTCATTGTGTATTGAGCTTTTCTCAGCCTTCATGCTTTTTAAGTGTGCCTTCATCATGAAGTTCTTGTGAGGTAAGTAAGTCTTTTTCTGGAAGCTGGCTAACTATCATAATTAGCATAGCTCAGAGGGGTGATTTCTACAAACCTTTGTTTTAAGCAACTTTCATGTTCTTTTAGCCTTCAACTCATGGGTGCCACTTAGATGTCCCAGCCAAGACTGAAAATTGAATCACGCTCACCATGAGGAGTTGGGCCTTATCAGTCAGTGCAACAGGAGATATACCCCCCCCTCCCCATATTAATACAGCTTTATGTACTGAATACTGACTCTTACCTTCCCTAAAAACACATACACACGAGCAGAAAATAAATGTCATTTAAAAAAATTGCTAAATAAGAAAATAAACACCAATCATATACCTTTGAATTGATATATTCTAATGATTACATACTGTAAACACTGATATGAATTGTGCGGAAGTTTTCAGAACTTCCAATTCTTGGGTCATTGAAAATTACTCAGAATTGAAACTTTCATTCAATATAGGAAATTGAAAAGGAATTAAATATGACTTGCAAAAATATTAAAAACATATCCAGTAAATAAATACTTTCTTGAAGATGAAACTTTTTTCTTTTGGTGGTTTTTATTGATCCATATATCCCTGGAAATATGACCTCACATTTTTAAAATTTTTTCTTAAAGAATGAACATTTTTCTTAACCCATATGATCCATATATCACTGGAAATATGACCTCACATTTTAAAATTTTTTTCTTAAAGAATGAACATTTTTCTTAACCCATATAGTCCCTTACTGCTAAATCCATCACGGTAGAAAACATTGCCTCTTTTTCTTTTTCAAAGTTCAGTCCAACTGAAGTTGAAAATTGTTACTTATCCCATGCATGCTAGAAATAGCACCATTTCCATTATCCATACAGTTGTTTTTATGGCACAGTGAAAAACAACATTTTGCTTTTTAAACTTTACTTAATTTTGCTGAAAATGAATGTTTTCCTACTTATTAGTCACTGTTTGCTATATCAAGAAATAAAAGATGCGACCATTTTTCATTTTGTTTGAAGAGAAATTGAAGTTCAAAATTGGAACTTCAACTGTCCACCACACAATCAGTGAGAACTGATATATTTAAACTTTTAATTTTGTTAAGAAAATGGGAAAATTCCTGTTCTGTTCTTTGATATGTTACAACAACAGGTGACTAAGAAATGGCAAAAATGCATTTTAAGTGGAATCAATTTCAAAAATTGTTACTGCTGTGAAAAAAACGTTTATGGTCTCAGAAATGGAGCTAATTCCATCATGGGCAGATTAAGAACAGAATTCAAAATTTAATAATTTAGTTTCAGTTAAAAGAATGGGGGGGGGGGGTCTAAAATGTGAATTCCATTGACTGATCTTGAGGGAGAGACTGTCAAAAGAGATAAACATGCATTTCATTAAGAAAAATTATTTAATGAAGAATACATTCAGAGAAGAGAAATAATAATAATAATAATAATAAAATATTCAATATAATGCTACAGAATTCTGCCACAGAAGATTGGATGACAACAGGTCGCACATTCCTTATAATGAAAGATCAAGAAAAAAGCAATGAACCTACAAACTATCGTCCAATTACATGCCTCCCAACAACATTCAAACTTTTCACAAGAGTACTAGCAAGATCAATATATGACTACTTATGGGGAAACAATTTGTACCCAATAGAACACAAGGGGAACTTCAAAAGGTCAAGAGGCAGAAAAGACCAGCTGCTAATTGACAAAATGGTACTAAAAAACTCCAAAAGAAGAAAAACGAATTTGAATATGGCATGGATAGATTATAAAAAGGCCTTTGACTCATTGCCCCACAGCTGGATTAACACTTGTTTGGAACTATTTGGAGTTAGCAAAAACATCTGCCGATTCCTCAAAGAAAATATGAAAAACTAGAAAACAGTGTTACATGTATATGGTGAAGAACTCGGAGAAGTTAATATCAAGAGAGGCATATTTCAAGGGGATTCTTTGTCGCCTTTATTGTTTAATATCTCTTTAATTCCATTGTCAATGATTTTGAACAAAACAAAAATAGGCTACCACATTTCGGACCAACATGGAAAAATAAACCATCTGCTGTACATGGATGACCTTAAATTGTATGCAAAAAGTTCTACCGAACTTGAAACATTGCTGCATACAGTGCAAATATTTAGTGATGATATACAGATGGAATTTGGACTGGAAAAATGTGCAGTACTATCCATGCGCCGGGGAAAAGTCCAGAATATAGATGGAATAGAACTAGAAAATGGTAATATAATGAAATCATTGTCAGATAATGAAAATTATAAATACCTTGGAATTCTTGAATCAGATAACATTTTACATACAAAAGTCAAAGGTCTGACTCAGAGTGAGTATATCAAGAGAGTAAGAAAAATATTGAAATCAAAACTAAATGGTGGAAATACAATCAAAGCCATAAATACATGGGCCATTCCAGTAATTAGATACCCAGCTGGAATAATTGATAGGACCCAAAGTGAATTAGAAATACTGGATCGGAAAACTCGAAAGTTATTGAACATGCATCATGCACTCCATCCAAAGAGTGATGTTGACAGATTGTATTTACCTCGGAAGATTGGAGGCAGAGGGCTACTACAAGTACAACAAGTAGTACAAGTAGTAGAGGAAGAAAAAAGAAGCCTGAATGAGTACGTCAACAGAAGCAGAGAAAAGCTACTTCAGGCAGTGAATAATGAAAATATCTTTAAAACAATAGAAAACAAGGCTGAATACAAGAGGAAACAGTTTGAAAGTAGATTAGACGGCTGGAAGAACAAGCCACTGCATGGACAATTTCTAAAGAATATTGATGGGAAAAGTGACAACAACTTGACTTGGGCATGGCTGAAATCGGGTTCCATCAAGAAAGAAACAGAAGGTCTGATTTTTGCTGCAAAGAACAGGCATTGCAAACAAATGTTATGAAGGCTAAAATCCAGAAAGTCAGTGATAATTCAAAGTGTCGACTTTGTCAAGAAAAAGATGAAACTGTGTCTCATCTAATATGTGAATGTAGCAAAATTGCACAGACAGATCACAAAGTTAGACATGACAGGGTTGCACAATTGATTCATTGGTCATTATGCAGAAAGCACAATCTGCCAGCATCGAAAAACTCATGGGAACACAATGCTGAGAAAGTCATAGAAAATAATAGTCAAGATCTTGTGGGATTTCAGAATTCAAACCGATCGACACATAGAACATAATACACCAGACATAACAGTCATAGAAAATCGGAAAGTCTGGCTAATTGATATAGCGATCCCTGGAGATGCCAGAGTCAATGAAAAAGAATTGGAAAAAATGACTAAATATAGAGACCTGGCCATAGAAGTTATCTGGTTATGGACTAAACACACAATGGTAGTCCCCATTGTCATCAGGGCACTTGGAACAATGTCAAAAAAATTTATGAATCATTTTGAAAAATTGCAGCTTTCTGATATGCCACCTACAGAACTGCAGAAGACAGCTTTACTTGGGACATCATATATTTTACGCCAATTCTTGACTGATACCTAGGTCTCCGGTGGAAACTCGTATCAGTTCAACAATACCAGTCAATGATAATTTGCTGTTTATTTTGTTTGTCAGAGGCTGTGTTTCATATATTTCGAATAAAGAAAATAATAATAAAAGAACAGAACTTAGTGAAATATTTTCATCTCCAATATAACAACAGCATTTCTGCAGATTCCAAAAAGTTTCGGTGGGTTGAATCCAGAAACCTTGGCAGGTACAAAATTGCATCAAATTTTTTGGGACATTTTGAACACTTTTAAACATTTGGTGTGATCACTCCACAATTTCAGAGACCACAGAAATACAATCTTGCATAATGTTTTGGAGGAAAACGGAAAGTAAAAGGGTTGAAACAGTTTTAAAATAATCTGATGATCACGGCAGGCCTCCAAAATTTTCAAAAGATGGAAATCTGTTCCAGACAGAAGAATGGTATCCACGTTCAACTATTTGTGTTTTTATCACTTTCAATATTCACAATTTTCAACGGATCCTGAATTTTATCTACATTTCGACCAACCAATTTTAGTTTTCCAAACTGATTTCATCCACTGTTGTTTTTTTTATTTGATTTCTGTTGATTTCATTTGCGTCATGTTCCACCAAGTTCAACAACAAGAACTGCACCATGCTTCATAACCAATCCTAAACAGGTATGTTAAGCCTTTTTATGTATATTCTTAACATTTTAGTTCTTGAGATTCATATATTGCACCCTGTAAACACTATGGACTTATACCAATCTGAACATGTGTAACAGAAATGTGGGGTGAATAATTTTTATTACTTATTTTATATATTAACCCTTTAAGCCGATGTACCAGAACCAAATGGAGCCCAAATTTTTCTGCGCTTCTCAAACCGAAATGGTTACATATAGCGGGCGGGTTTTACGATGGCTGGTTGTTTTCACGGCAAAACAGTTCCCCTCCCTTCGTCCAGAGACTTGTAACTGGTGGGAAGTGCTCTCTTTTATTCCTTCTTTATCTGCTCTGCGAGCCAAAACATGATAGGAAATATATGACCCAAAGCATGGTCTCCATGACCCAAGAAACGATGCTAGTCCACCTGACACAAACACCATGCACTGGGTAGAACCAATTTATTCAAACATGTTCTCTCTCTTTTGTCGAGTTTGTCGACATTTTTATAGCTCTTTTAGCAGATGAGCAGTCAGAAAGAATTAGTGTCAATAATCTGGCTAAATTACTGGTTTAAATAACAAAGCTGAAGGGAAAGCAACGATTTTTGGTGCTCAGGTTCACATTCCAACTGCGTTCAGCCCACATTTAGACAGCGAACAAATTAATTCTAGCTCATTTCAGCCCATTTTGTAAACCCCGAGGTAATCCGTTCCAATCTGTTAAAGGGCAATCCTGAGGTTTTGGCAGTAAATCAGGAAATCCTGAGTCATGTGAAGAAGAAAAAAATTGGTAGAGTTAACAGCAAAGTTCATGATTATATACAGTTGAACCCCTACATAACAAAATGGATGGGAGAGTCAAAAATGTTCAATACATCTGAACTTCACTAAAAATCAAAAGATTACAAAAAAAAAAAAAAGCTATTTTTGGCATATTTCATTGCCATTAAAAAGTACTCTGATCATAAACTATTTATAAATTAATCGAAGGTAAATAATACAGAAACTACAACTAGCAAAATATGAGTGAGATCTGCAATAAGCAGCTGATCATATAGTACAGAAAAAAAAATTTCTCTTAAAGTACACTTTCAAATTATACCAAATAGGACAACACAGCTATTCAATGGAATTAAAAGGAGCTTAATTCATGTATGAGTCAATATAAACAACACTTGCCGTTTCTACATGATATGATAAAAGACAATGATGGTAATATTAATAAAACTTTAATTAAAAGGTTGAAAGTTTAAATACGTTAGCATTTTCGGGTCTACTACAGACCCATCATCAGAATTGAAATAATCGAACTCTGAGATTACGTATGGTTATATATCATGAACAATGTCAGATTACAACTTAAAATTTGAGAAGCAAAGATACATATGTGACGTAGTCAATCACAAAACCTGTGCACAAGAGTCAACGCCTTGTGGGAGGGGGCACTGTTTGTTCAAAATAAGGTTCCTCCAAACTCCAGGAATGTAATTAGGGAGATCATCATTGCAACGAGAGTCAAAGTTCTTACAGATAAATAAACTTACTGTAGATAACAAAGTAGATTTAAATGATGGAAATGCCAGTATTGTCATATTGTCGCAATCTGGAAAAAACTTACCACCATTAACTGCTCTTGCCAAGACAGTCGTTTGTGACCCATTCCGAACATTGTATTTGTGTTCTATAAGTCTGGTATGAAACTTCCTAGAAGTTGAGCTGATATATACAGAATCGTGAGTTCCTGGATTGTTTGATTTCAACGGTATACTGTAAACATCCCACTTGTGTGCGGCTTGGCAGAAGATCATGGTCGCTACGGATCGATGACAAGATATTCATGGTTTTGACTCCAAAGTCGACTTGATATCTGTGGCAGGCATTCGTTAGGGCATGAACAATAAATAAGTGGAACATATTGTGCTGACCCCACAAATCTTGATCCCTGGTTCTCCTTAGACAAGGAAGTCAGTGTCCTATTTGCAACTTTCCCAATTATACGTTGAACTGTGTTTTCATGGTACCCATATGTTCGTGCTAAGTCGATAATTTTCTTGAACTCCTGATTATGTGCCATTGAAGAAGAAGAATGTGAGAGGGCACGATTAAACAGAAAGTGAAACGCTGACAATTTTTTATCAGGGGGATGGGCAGATGCAAAAGGAAATAAAGAGGAATATGCTGAAGGTTTCCTGTAAACAGAAAAACTGACAGAATGTGAAACAGGATCACAAACAAGAAAGAGGTCCAAAAAAGTAACAAATGGTTATTCTCCAGTTCAACCGAAAACATGATGGTTGGATTGAAAGGAAGAAAGAAAGTCAACAAATCTAGGAAGGTCGTCATTGGTAGACGGCCAGAAAACCAGTATGTCGTCGATGTAATGAATAAAAAGGTAAGGGTTAACATCAAATTGGCCCAGAGCCTTGTTTTCTAAATTTTGAAGTAGAATTTCTGCTAACACAGGAGAAAGCGGAGGGGCTCCTTCAAGTTGCCGATAAATTTTATTTTTGAACCTGAAATATGACCTACCTTTGACAAGCTGTAAGGCACGGCTAATAGCCTGGATCTCCAACAGCAAATATAAATCTAAAGTTGACAATTTGGAATTGATAATAGCGTGAACAACAGTAAGTGGAACATTAGGAAAAAGGGAGATGACGTCTAACGAAGCCATGAATAAGGGTTGACCATTAGAGTTAAAAGAACACATTTTCTCAATGGCTTGGGTAGAACTGGAAATAGAGTAACTAGACAAAGAAGTTAAAGGAGAGAGAAATTTTGCAAGCGCCTTCTCAAGAGGCCTAGTAGGACTTAAACGGCTGGACACCAGTGGGCAAATTGGTAAGCCCTCTTTGTCTAAGGAGAACAACAGGTCAAGATTTGTGGGGTCAGTACAATATGTTCCACTTATTGTTCATGCCCTAAAGAATGCCTGCCACAGATATCAAGTCGACTTTGGAGTCAAAACCATGAATATCTTGTCATTGTCCATAGCGACCGTGATCTTGTGCCAAGCCTCAACAAATGGGGTGTTTACAGTATACCGTTGAAATCAAATAATCCAGGAACTCACGATTCTGTATATATCAGCTCAACTTCTAGGAAGTTTCATACCAGACTTATAGAACACAAATACAATGTTTGGAATGGGGAATGGATCACAAACGACTGTCTTGGCAAGAGCAGTTAACAGTGGTTAGTTTTTTCCAGATTGCAACAATATGACAATACTGGCATCTCCATCATGTAAATCAACTTTGTTATTTACAGAAAGTTTATTTATACTTAAGAACTTTGACTCTTGTTGCAATGATGATCTCCCTAATTACATTCCTGGAGTTTGGAGGAACCTTATTTTGAACAAACAGTGCCCCCCCCCCCCACAAGGCGTTTACTCTTGTGCACAGGTTTTGTGATTGACTATGCCACATATGTATCTTTGTTTCTCAAATTTCAAGTTGTAATCTGGCATTGTTCATGATATATAACCATATTATTTCAAATCTGATGATGGGTCTATAGTAGACCCGAAAGTGCTAATGTATTTAAACTTTCAACCTTTTAATGTCACCATCATCGTCTTTTATCATATCGTGTGCACACACTAACTAACTCTCTCTCTCTCTCTCTCTCTCTCTCTCTCTCTCTCTCTCTCTCTCTCTCTCTCTCTCTCTCTCTGATTGTAGTGATACATTTTGTTATGGCTTTAAAAGTTGTTTTTTTATTTAATTTAGATATTGCTTGGCAAATTTCACTTAGTCTCTATGTTATTTTATCCAGTTCCTTATTTGCTATAGATACCATCATCTGAGCAACTCTTACTTCCCTTATATTATTTTCTTTGACACCACAGTGTGTCAATTTTTTGAGCATTTTATTTTCAACAAAGAGCTTGTGTGATATATTGTATCTTGTCCAATACAAAGGACTTCTCTGCATTCAATAAATCAGTTATTGGTTCTTCCAAGTTTTGCACAGTTCTTCTATGTTTTATGCCATCAGCATGTGAAAGCACTCGTAGAAGTTCCACACTAGAAATGCTAAACTTTTTACCTTTATAAAGCCAATAATTTCAATTCCTTTACTGTAAGATAAACCATTAGACGTGCCATCAAGTCCTTCATTACTGAAATTTTTGTTACACATGAATTTTCACTACTGCTGATTGCAACAACTTTTTACTTAAAAAAAAAAGCCAAATTTGAAAAGTGAATTATCATTCTTTCAAAATTTCATGACAAAATAGTAAAAACTAAGGACTTTAAGGACGTAAAAAAAAAATCTGGATAAGATGTTAAATTTTAATAATTTAGAAATTTTCAACTCTTATCTTTATTCTTCTTAATCAAGGTGAAATTTGATCTTGTGTTTACAAAAAGATGTTACATCATACTTAGACACAAATTTTGCAATCAATATAGCATTGAGAGTCAAGCCAATTTTTGTGTTTTGCGCAATACATGTGCTAATAAATCTATATGTAATATCTCAGCAATGTAGTGGAATCATTCTCAAGCCCCAACCCAATGCATCCTACTCTAGTTCATTATTAGCACTGCTTTCACAACCTGCTCATGACTGTTCCCTATTTTGAGTCCTACTTGAAATGAGTTCCACCACATGGAAGTCAGTGCAGATCATTTATCACGACCTTATCGTTCCAAAATTCCTGAGTGATGTTCCAAAAGTAAAACATTGCAGATTAATCCAGTAACACAAACAACAAAATATAGAATAACCATTAAACAGTGTGGAAGAAATATTCATCCCATAATATGTGGAAGTACTTCAGAATTATTAACACAGCAATCAGACATCTCTGAATTTGCATGTATATTTACTGTTTCTCACACAACATCAACCACATCAGAAAACTTGAAAACCACATTGCCTTGGAGCAGGAAACGACCCCCACTCTGCTCGAGCACGCCATCCACTACATCTAATCATCAATTTCAGTAGAAGACACATGTACTTGACTCCTTCAAATAAAAACTATCAAAAGAAAAGAAGTCAGAAACTTACCAGGTATATGGACACCAAACTGTGGCTGCATTAACTGGGGCATCATCATGGGCATACCCATAGAAGATGGTGGCAGCATTGATGGGGGTTGCGGTAAAATGGTATCCTTCATCATAGAAATATCGTTGCCTTCCACAGCTTTGCCAACTTCCATATGTTCGGCCTTTTTCTTATCTCTCTTCAGTCGCATTTCTACAAATGGCCAAATGTGGTTTTAGTGCACATACTTAGAATTAGCAGTACAATTACAAAGAAGATATTCAGTAAAAAAATCATTTTTTTTTTTTTTTTTTTTTTTTGATTGGAGGTTTAACGACCACCGTGAGCAACTCAATGGGCTATAAGCAGTCGCCCGTCCCTAATTTAGGGTCACTGGTTCCAGGGAAGGGAGAGAGCCAGTGCCGTAAGACAAGCACAACATCCATGCCTCACCGGGATTCGAACCCGGACCCCGTTCGGACGAATGATCAGAGGCCATCGCTTAGACCACTGCGCCACCGGGGCGGCAAAAAAAAAAAAAAAAAAAATCATCAAAACAATAGTATAAGCAAACATTTAAGGTTACAAAAAAAAAAAAAAAAAAAAAAAAAAACAGGGGCCACACCTCAAATCAGATTGACATAGTTATTAATAATCATCAGTAAAAAGTCTACAGTAGAAAAACCAAAATTAAGGAGGATGACAACAAATTCACATGCATAATTCTCGCACATTTTGACAGCAAAGCTATTCCAAGATATTTTCTTAAAACATGCACTTAGTATTCAAATAACATGCAATGAAAATTGTGGCTGCCAAACTCATTTAGATGGGAAAAGGATGGAGGGGGGGGTTAAAAATAGGACTTTCAAGAGTGACTAATGTCAAATACAAACTCTTGTTACATCCCAGAGAGGAAAAACAGTGTATCTGAAAAATCAGAAGGCACATGGGTAACATTTACTGCATGTACAGCTTACCAATGTTGTGAAAAATTTTCCTACTTGAGCTCTCATATCAAGGTCAAAAATATGATGAACAAAAAAAACAAACTTTAATTCAAGAAACCTAGGATGAAAATGTTACATCAACAGAGCTGGAAGCAAAGCATGAAATATTGTGGTCATAGCTACAGAAATTAAATGCAAAAGACTTTAAGAGACACAGACTCCAAATGGAAAATATAGAACAATGCATCTGGAAATGTCCTTTCTAGTGTTAATAAGAGTGCTTGAATCTAACCCAATAAAAGATAAAGAAAGTTGAGGTTTCATTATTCTGAAAGCTGACTCCTTGAAGTATTAGTAAATCAGTAATCGAATTAGCTGGAACCAAGCAGTAAGCTCCTGTTTTATAACAAATCTTCTGAGCAAGTTTTATGGCAACATGTGAGTAGATCTAAAGAAACACATACAGAGAAATACTGTCCTGTTCACCCAATCCTTAATGTTTTTTTTTTGTTGTTTTTTTAATTTCTAACATTTCAAAAGCACTTTTGTTTTCCAGAACCTCAATGCTCACACATGGATAAAAAAAAAAAGTCTCACAATGTGAAAAATGTAAAAACCAGGTGATGGTAGAGTGCACCCCCATACACATATATATAGATAATATATGCTGTGGATTGGTTTTGCTTCATCTTTCAGGGGTGCAATGACATCAAGAAAACAACGCTGATTTAGTCTACACACCATCGCACTTGGTTACTGTATTTCTCACAAAAATGTCTGAATTCTATATCTTAATACATACACATGTATGTATGAATATGTGCAATTCCACACAAACCCAAGAAATTGAGGTACCAGCACACATGCCTAGATGAATTCACTGATTTATTGATATTGGTGCATGTCAACATCACTAAAAACTGGGTTGGCAGTATAGTATACCCTACCCTCTCTCCCTCCCCTCCCCATAGAAAGAAGAAAGGGCCCTATACACATCAATGGCATGCTACAGGGAAAGATGTCACAACAGACGGAGTAACTTGATAGAATAGTGTTGCTTAACTAATCATTTGCAGAAACACCATACAAAAAGACTGCTTTCAATAAATAAATATTGAAAAGGATCACAATCTCCAACTATAACAGCACAAGAAAAGTTATTTTAGTACAAAACCATCCTAGCTTTATTTACCTCTTAAATCCTCAGGCATTGATTCCTCATCAAGAAATCCTCCTTCTTCAAGCAGATCAAAATCGTCGAGATTATCAGGTAGCTTACTGAATGGAATGTAACTCACTCCCACGGATACTTCCCAGTAATCCTTATAATCTTTACCTTTAACACCCTTTCCTGGAGCCCATGCCATCTGTAAAGTGAATGAAACATTAAAACAACAATCTTAGTTTCAAATCAACCAATGCATAAAAATATGATGTTATGGATTTAATTTATCTTTGGCATAGTTGTACATTACCCACAGATATATATATATATATATATATATGTGTGTATATAATAAAATATATTTTTTTCTGG
This sequence comes from Macrothele yani, assembly GCA_039090855.1. Lineage (NCBI taxonomy): Eukaryota > Metazoa > Arthropoda > Arachnida > Araneae > Macrothelidae > Macrothele > Macrothele yani. Next base: position 163,573,270 of record CM077010.1, on the reverse strand, counting down.
TATATAATAATATATTTCATATAATAAAAAAAAATTTCTGGTATATAATAATATATTTCATATAATAAAATATTTTTTCTGGTATATAATAATAAATTTTATATAATAAAATATATCTCTGACTGCCTGTTTCAGAAAAAAAAATGGCCAAAAATCACTGGCTGTGTTTTTTCTAAATGCCATTTTTTTAGGGACCTATGAAAAAGGAATTCGTTGGATGTGTTGTAACTTGTCATGTTTTGTATGAAAAAGAAAAGCTACGTTTTTTCAAAAACAGGCAGTTGAAAAGTAAAAAATATATATTATTATATCTCTGAGTAAAATTAAGTCTGCCAGCACATTTGTTAATACTACATTGTTCATTCTTAAACAAAGGTGTGAACACATGATTTTAGTTGTACTGTCATCTGTGATCAGTACCAAAGAGCTGAAAGCATGAAAATGCTCTGAAAAAAAAAAAAAAAAAAAAAAAACACATGAGAACTCATTTTGAAGAAACTATAATTTGAGAGCTAGGTTGTTTGAAACAGTAAAATTATGTCATATATTTATTCTGTTGAATGGATTGGGAAACGAATTTCCCCAAAGAAATATTATTGTGATTTTCATCGTCCCCGCTCCAGGACAATGAAAATTTTCAAGTTTTCTGAATGAAGGGAGCTGGTATACAGTGAAAAATATTAAAAAGTAAAATTATGCTTATAGATACCAACCTCCAAAAGTAATCCCCCCCCCCCCCATTTATAATCCAGTCTACATTAACGAACTCGGGTATTTTAACATGACGGCAAATTTCAGCTTGTCACAATAACTTTTAAAAAATATACACTGACGGAAAAAAATCTGAACACCACAAAAAAATAGTTGTAGAGGAATGAAATGGCGGCAATACATTTGAATAGGTAACATGTTTAATCGATTAGGGTTTCAAGATCACAGCTTAATGTAAGCACGAGAAGAGCCATTTTAAATGTGAAATGCTGCTACATTAATAACCGGAGTAACCGCCAGAATGTTGAATGCAAGCACGCAAACGTTCATGCATTGTGTCGTACAGGTTGCTGGATGTCAGTTTGTGGGATGGAGTTCCATGACTGTTGCACTTGGTCGGTCAATACAGGGACGGTTAATGCTGGTTGGGGGTGACGCTGGAGTTGTCGTCCAATGATGTCCTATACGTGCTCGATTAGTGAAAGATCTGGTGATCTAGCAGGCCACGGCAACATGTCGACATTCTGTAGAGCATGTTGGGTTACAACAGCGGTATGCGGGCGAGCGTTATCCTGTTGGAAAACACCCCCTGGAATGCTGTTCATGAATGGCAGCACAACAGGTTGAATCACCAGACCGACGTACAACTGTGCCGTCAGGGTGCGTTGGATAACCACGAAAGTGCTCCAGCTGTCATAGGAAATTGCTCCCAAGACCATAGCTCCAGGTGTAGGTCCAGTGTGTCTCGGCCGCAGACAGGTTGGTTGCAGGCGCTCACCTGGCCGCCTTCTAACCAACACACGGCCATCACTGGCACCCAGGCAGAACCGGCTTTCATCAGAAAACACAACAGATCTCCACTCCGTCCTCCAATGAGCTCTAGGTTGACACCACTGGTGTCGCAAACGGCAGTGGTTTGGAGTAAGTGGAATGCACGCTACAGGGCGTCTGGCTCGGAGCTGTCCTTCAAGTAACCGATTTGTAACAGTTCGTTGTGTCACTGTGGTGGCAACTGCAGCTCGAATTGCTGCCGCAGATGCAGTACGATGCGCCACGGCCATACGCCGTGCACGGCGGTCTTCCCTCTCAGTAGTGCCACGTGGCCGGCCGGAACCCGGTCTTCTTGAGGCAGTACCTTTCCTTGACCACCGCTGCCAACAATCATGCACAGTGGCTACATTCCTGCCAAGTCGTTCTGCAATATTGCGGAAAGAAAATCGACCTTCACGTAGCCCTATTACACGACCTCGTTCAAACTCCGTGAGCTGTTGATAATGGCTTATTCGTCTTCTTAAAGGCATTCTTGACTAACATCAACACACTACGTTGAATCTCAACGATAACTAACGCTCACGAACATTACAGCGCGTATTTACAGCAAACCTGCTTTGCATGTTCCGAGGGGCGCTACTAGCACCACACGTATGCGCCGAGCGCGAAATTTGCATAGACATCATCTTACAGATGTACTCTCACCGCCTACCAACTGTTGTTTATCTAACACAACCCCTTCTTGGTGTTGGGATTTTTTTTCTGTCAGTGTATATATATATATTGAAAGTAATTAAAAAAAAAAGAATATAAGAAACAATTTTTTGTTAGTGGAAAAATTAGAAATACTGTCTATCAGAAAGAATATAAAAGATTACCTCCAGACATAAAAAAAATAATTCCTTCGAATATTGATGCTTCTTCAAGGGCGGTCGTAGTGAGCGATGGGTTGGCGGTCGTAGTGAGCGATGGGTTTGCCTCCTAGGGGCGCTCCGTGGTAACAATGGCACACACAACAGCAACTAGGGCCTCTGTGAATCTTGGAGAGGTGCTAGCTAGTTCTGTGTGACATTGGCAAAAAGACCCCAACTCACTGGGTTTTGTTCCAGAATCCTTAGGTTGAATGACCAACTGGAACCATCAGCTGTGGGCTAATTCCACACACTGATGTACTTACCTGATTAAAGACAAAAAGAAATCAATATCCAGACTCAAGTGTGGAATATGGTGGACCTACCACACTTGAGAAGGATGGTCCACCACGGAATCGACCTGGACTTTCTAAACGGCGTACGAGAAAAAGATCTCGGCTGAGTGAATGTAAGATAGGTGTATGCAAGGTTATTTAGATATCTCTTTAGGTTGAGCCACTTCGGATACGAGCTACCATTGGCTGGTGAAATGACGTCGCACTGGGAGCAAAGCAGCGAGAGGAGAGAGCCATCGCCGCTGGCTGCTACGGCTTACACGTTAGCAAGGAATGGAAATAAACGCGAAGGAAAATGTTTTCAAATACTAGTAATTTCAAACTTCAAAGATTAACATATTTATCAGTGATCTGTTATTTCCTCTTTCGTGAATTAATTAATTTTGAAAACAAAATATATTAACAGCTTTTGTATAAAGAAATGTAAGGGCAATGCTGTAAACAAACATATTGCTGAACTTCGTAGTTCCGTAGTTCGCAGGGAAGTTATACTTACAAAAAGTTATTGTTAAGTGCGAAAATAAATTCTTAAAAATCCAAACTATTTAAAGTCTAGCCTTTCGATTATCTCCGCATCAAGTAGTCCCGTTAACGCGGCTAAACAAACAAGAAGTAAATATGTTATTCGTCATTCAGCATTTCATTTTTTGCAAAATAAATCTTATTGTTGTTTACAGAATTCCACTTCGTAGCCTTCAAATACAAACACAAATTCGCACGAAATGTTCGCTTTTCAATTTATTTTCAACACGTGGCACTAAAGCATAGAAAGCTATCAAAAATTATATAATGGCTATTGCAATGGCAGGCAGAATTTAAATGAAAACAAAAATAATAAAGCTTACGATAGTGTGCCATGGTCCGTCCCTGCCTAAACCTTCCTCCCAACCCAGGCTAGCTCAAATCCACAGAAAGGGACTGCTTTAAAAGTTAAGTTGGCATGATATTAAGCTACTGACAGCACACAAAAAAATTAACAACATAATTTTTTGAACTCAATTGTTTAACTTAGATTTGGTATCTCAAATTTAATACAGAGGAAAAAGTTGTAGGATTTAACAGATATAGCCCACAATGTAGAATTTGCTTTACAAATGTCATCCTTTACCCTGTGCACATTTTTTTTGTCATAAAACAAACACCGAATCTGGTTTTCTGTAAATATTTTACGTAAGACTTTACTCACGTCAGCTGTCACTTGTGAAGCTGAGTTATTCAGACATTCACGCAAGTCCCTCCAAGTAGATTCAAGTTTGTAATTAAGGCACTTACTTTGCACTCTGAATTTGGTGCACTCAACACTTAAATGTTTCATTTCTTAATTTCCAGTGGCCTTATCTTCGTCATCAGAAGTTGAACATCAGCTGAAGATGATGACGTAACATCAGTTGACAAGGATTTATCAATTTTGTTTTCTTTGGAGACACATTGTGAAAGGTTTCCAATGCTCGTTTTCTTACTTCACGTCCATGTAATCTATTTGCTGCAGAACTAACATTCAGAACGCTAGGAACGGAGGATGACGATTCATGAGGATTAGCAGTTGTAATACGCTCCTGGCCAATTTGACCTGGAAGATTGACTATAGGTAAAGCATTTGCTTTCAATTTCTTTCTGCCAGGTAATCCAAGTAATTCTAATTTTAAGTCACGAACATAACTGTCAAAAGTAAAATGTTTCGAGAAAATTCTTGCATTTTTAACTTTAAAATTATCCTTTCGTTTACATTTTAGTAACCAGAGTTTTTCCAAATCAGGATTTGCAGAAAAAGAATGTAAATAATATCCGAACCTTGAGTCTTCCTACTGTAGGATAAACATCCTGCTATTGCACATCCAGGCATATTGTGCTACTCTGATATAAGACAATAATATGCACAACTGATGTTGAAAAATAGCTAGTATGAAGTTTATTTACCAATTATGACGAAAAGTAATGAATTGCAAAATATCAACAGGCCTATTCAACGAAGTGAAATGCTTTTCTAAGCATGCGAACGAGTTTAAACCCGCCAAGATTACTTAGTAATTATAAAGTATATTTACAAATTACGAAGACACAGTAATTGCAAAACATCCACACAGGTCTATTCAACCAAAGTGAAATGCTTTTTCATCTAATAATCTTGGCTTTTTCCAAGAACGAGTTTGAGTTTGCATTCCCAAGCCAAAGATTCTGTGCGGCGTTGTTACCGGCTTGGTTATCGGTGTAGTGTTTGGCGGCGTTTGCTCCCAGTGTCGCGTCATGCGCAAATCCGAGAAAACGGAGACTGCAACTGCACATTGAAATGGCGCCCCCCTGGGTGTATGGAATACTAGAGGTATAAATGGCAAGATAAATGAGGTGATTGAGGAGATGAATAAGTATAGACTGGATATGCTGTGTGTAAGTGAAACCAAAAAGAAAGAAATTGGGGTAGAAGAACTGAATAGCACAGTGAGTGTGTTGTCTGAAGTATTGGATAATGTGAGAGGACAGGCTGGTGTAGGTGTGATTTTAAGTGAAAAGATGAAGAACAACGTGATTCACTATAGCTGCGTAAGTGAAAGAATTCTCTGCATTCGTTTGAAAGTGAAACTTCAGAGAATCGTAATTGTTGTAGTGTATATGCTCCTTGTGACTCTGAACCTTCTGATAAGAAGGAAGATTTCTGGAATGAGCTAAAAGCTGTTTTGAGAAAGTTTGGTGCTAAAGAAAAAGTTATAATAGCAGGGCATTTTAATGCTACAGTAGGTGTGCAGAATGCAATTTCTGACAATGTTCTGGGTAAGTTTAATGATCCTTGTGTGAATGATAATGGTGAAAGATTAATTGAACTCTGCACTGAGAATGGTTTGTGTGTATCTAATACATTTTTCAACCACAAGTATATATATATCCACACATATACTTGGGAAAATCGTACTCTTGGTCAAAAGAGTGTGATAGATTTTGTTGTCTACGATCAGTGTCTGAAACACTTAGTTGTTGACACCCGTGTGATGAGAGATGCGGATGTTTGGGTTCTGATCATTACTTGGTAGTGTCACGAGTGAAACTTAATGTTGGTTGGAGGAAAAAGAATAGGAAGAGACCCAGGATAGAAAGAATAAAGGTAGATAGGCTCCTTGAAGATCATCAGCGTCATTCTGACTTACTCAGAGAACGACTGAAGGAGCTGAAGTCTGGTGAGAAAGACGTAGAAAAGAAGTGGGAATGTTTTAAGAACTGTGTTATTACTGCTGCTAAAGAGGTCTGTGGCACCACAATAGTGGGTAACAATACAGGTGACGCTTGGTGGAATAGTGAGATTGAAGAGGCAGTAAAGAGAAAGAAGGAAGCCTATTTGGGGATGTTGTAAGGTAGAGACTGTGGATGAATATCGCACAAAGAAGCGTGAAGCTGCTAGGCTGGTTTGCCAAAGTAAGGCAAAAGATAGGAAGGAGAAGGTGGAAAGGCATGAACTGGCTTTTTGGAAAGATAGGAAGTCTTTATGGAAGTACACAAGACTCAGGAAAAATAGAGGAAACAAAGTTGCAAGTTGTGTGAAGAATGAGATCGGGGAAATGATATGGGAGCCCAATGAGTTAAGTGAAAGATGGGTGAATATTTCTGCGAGTTATTAGATCATGATTCTGAGACAGATGCAGATGATGTCACAGTGAGGGATGGAAGCAAAAGAGGGATCTCAAGAGAAGTGTGTAAAGCTCTAAAATCTCTTCAGAATGGCAAAGCTCCAGGAGTTGATGGCATAACTGCTGAGATGTTGAAATATGGTGGCGACTCTGTAATTGACTGGTTAACTGAAATTTGCCAGTTCTGCTGGGAGTTAGGAATGATCCCTCGGGATTGGAAGGATGCTATTATTGTTCCCTTGTATAAGGCAAAAAGGTGATCAGACTGAATGCAAGAACTATCATGGTATAAGCCTACTAAGTGTGCCAGGGAAAGTGTTTGAAAGGTAGTTATTGAAAAAGTATGGGGTCTTACATCAGAGAAAGTGTGGGATGTTCAGAGTGGTTTTATGCCTGGTAAAGGCTGCACTAACCATAATTTTTGCATTACGCACGATGATTGAAATGTATCTGGCTGTTGGTAAGAAAGCTTTTTCTGCCTTTATAGATTTAGAGAAAGCTTACGACCGAGTATATAGGCACTTTTGTGGAAGGTATTGAATGAATATGGTGTTACTGGGAATCTAATTAATAGTGTAAAAGCCATGTATGCTGGTAGCAGAGCTTGTGTACGAGTGAATGGTGTTTTATCAAAATGGTTTTCTATTGGTGCAGGAGTTAGACAAGGTTGTGTAATGTCACCATGGTTGTTTAATATATTTATGGACATGTGCAGGTATGATGCCAAAATAGATGATAGTGGTTTATGTCTTGGTTATATCTGTGTGTGCAGATTGCTGTATGCTGATGACACTGTCCTGTTGGCAGAGAGCAAAAGTGATTTGCAGGGTATGTTGTCTCGGATGTACGAAGTTTGCATGAAATTCAAACTGAGTATAAATAAGGGAAAAACCAAAGTTATGGTGTTTGAGAGAGGAACTGGTAGCACTGAATGTAAAGTGAGTATAAATGGCACTGTGGTTGACCAGGTGAATGAGTTTGTGTATTTAGGAAGCATGTTTGACAGAGAGAACAAATTGGATGGTGAAATTAGTAGGCGAGTGAATTCTTCATTAAAAGGCATAGCTGCTCTGGGGGTTTTTCACAGAAATGATGGGTTTTCTAGAGCCACGCATGGTTGTGTATGAAAGTGTAATTGTTCCTACTCTGATGCATGTCAGTGAAACCTGGGTACTGCAGAAGAAACATAGGAGTCGTTTGTGTGCTAGAGAAATGCATTACTTATGGGGGGGGGGGGGGCACGGTCTGATTGTGTGAGGAATGAAGATGCGTTGCAGCTGTGTGGTGTGAAGCAAAATGTTGTTAGCAAGGTGGAGACTAATATGCTTCGGTGGTTTGGCCATGTTGAAAGAATGAGTGATGAGATGCTTACTAAAAAAATCTTTTTAGCCCAAGTGGCAGGAAGGAAAGGCAGAGGAAAGCAAAGGAAGACTATGCAGATTTTTGGCAACTCCAGGGAGACGCTGTCACTGCAGGCTTCACAGGGTGGATCAGATTCAGGAGTGTCTGAATGAGAAAAAAATTATGAGTATGAAGTATAAAAGATCTTGTGTATATAGTGTGTAATGGATACCAGCGAAGCTCGAGTTGTATGTCAAGATCGCTGTAAATGGAGGTCTGATACGACAACAGTAAGTAAAAATATCTGGTAGTCTTTATTTCCTTTTGGAGCTAACCTCTGAATCTCAGAGAACAGCTTGATGATATGTGCGTATGTATTCAATTCTGTGAGTGTGTGTTTGGCAATCATCCCACAAACTAGTGGAGCACCCAGGCATGGTTCATACGCTTTTTCAATCACAAAATTCCAGGACTTTTGGATTTTTTCCCAGGATATACGATCCAAACGCTCTTACTTAAAATATAATGAAACCATAGGTCTGTTCAACCAGTAACCTACAACAAACAACTTCTTACATGCTTGGGCAAACTTAATACAGATTGGAGGATGTTAAAAATGTTGTCCACTGCAGCTAATCAGAAACTTAGAATCATGGATAAATACTGAAATACCAAAACTGTCACTGAAAGTGTGACCAGGTTTAATATCTACTAAACTTTTGTATACTATACTACACTGATTTTGAGAAACTTTTATTTTTCTACTTTGGCTTTAGTTCAATTATTGAAGCAAATTACAGAATAAAAAACAATAACGTAAAACTCAAAAATACATAGGTACTGTATGTGGTATTACTCTAAAAATACTTTCATATACCGCACAGTCAATACATAAAATACTATTTAGTCAATACATAAAATACTATTTAGTCAATACATAAAATACTATTTATATATAATTATTTTGAAATAATGCTTACATTGGAAATTTATGGGTAAGGAAATGTGAAATATTTAGAACTTTTTCAAAGAACCAAAGGGATTGTTATTTCTTAAACACATAATCATGGGAGCAAGTATTTGTGTTACATTTTATTTAGGGAAGGAATTTTCAACATAATATTGATGCTGTAGCTATGTTTTAAATTTGTACTCGCCAGTAAACAAAGTATGCACAAAAATTTTCAACATGAAATGAAAAAGAAAAATGGGAAAACCTTAAATCCAAGGGCTGAGCACAAGTGCATTCATAAGTGATCAAGGCAATTTAACTGGGCATGATTAGAAAACTAATTATAGAAGATGCAAAGTGTTTATTTTGCTCAGAAAATACTAAGAAACAACTAGATTTAAGTTTCTGATATTAGAAAGCAATCTAATTTTATGGAAAATTTTTATTAAAGCATTCATTAGCAAATTTCAGTAAAGGTCAAAATAATCAAACATAAAAAAAAAAAAAATATGGCTACTTATTACTCCACCAGCGGCTAAAAAGTATGCTAGAAAATTAACAAATGGCACAAAATATATTTTGCGTAGCAGAAGGAAGGTATTAGAGACAAAACAATTTTCAAATCAAACAATTAAAAGAGGAGATAGAGAAGGAAACATGATATAACTGTATACCTTTTAGCAGAAGAATGTTGCACAATGGAGAAGTTGAAAATCTTTATTATAGCGAATGGCATACAGTAAAAAAAGAAATTTCTCAATAGAGTTTTTAGAGGCAGAGATAGGCTGCAAACGGAAGTGCATAGACACTACCACCCAGCGGCAGAATTGTGAACCACAAACATGCTCAAATACAAACCTAACGTGTTCCATAAGGTAAATGATATCAGTTGTTGAAAGAATTTTTTAAATCGGACATTAAGAAGTACAGATATTGAGAAAAATAGATTAAATATTTGCACCCCCTAGCGGCAAAATTGTGCATTATTTTGAGAAGAAAATACACACAAGGAGTTTTTATAGTTAATAGTGTTTGGTCGAAAGAGAATATTTTTCAATCGGGTTATTAATCCTGTAGATATTGATGTGAACTTACATCCTATAGTGGCACACTTGTGCGTTATGAAATATTTGAAATTATATGAGAAACATTTCGCATCAAAAATGTTCTCCAACAAAGGAAGAAATTTTCAAATCGTACTCCTAGAAACAGAGATATGGACAAAAATAAAATATATTTGTACGCCCCTTGTGGAAAAATTATGCACTAAAAATTTAAGCAGGAGGTATTCTCAAAATGTTTTTGGAGGTGAACGGTATCGGTCAACGGAGAAATTTTTTTAATCGAGTATCGAGCTCAGATTTTACTGCAAATACATCAGATGCAAAAATAAACACTTAGGCCCCCTGGCGGCCAAACCATTCTTTACCCAAAAATGGGAAATTATATGGAAAACATTTCCCCTCAAGACCTGTATCCAACAGAGGAAAAAAATTTCAAATCGGACTTTTAGAAGCGGAGATATTGGGGAAATCGCGATTTACCGTTACGAACCCTACCGGAAAATTTATGGCATTATTTGAAAACGGAACTCTAACTAAAAGTCTTTGATATAAATGTTTTTTGAAGTAAGAATTTTTTCAATTGGATATTTAGAAGCAAATGTACGAAATAAAATGCATTTTAAATTCAATATGATCTTTATTGGGCCCTGTAGCAGTGAAGTTGTGCATTGGAAAAAAAAAAGAAGGAACAAATGGATCATCATTCTCACATTTTAAGCTTCCCAATACAAAAAGAATTTTACAAACTGAACTAATAAATGGTCTTCCCGGTCAGACAAAGTGATAACATAAGCATGACACCAAAAGATGCTAATAACACAGCTTCAGTCCTCCTAAGAGAAAAAGGAAAAAAACAAAAAAACAAAAAAAAAAACAGCCCCTCCCCCGCATTTTGCTGGGGTGGGGAGGAAAATTTGTCAGACATAAGTTATGTCAGTAGAAAAATCCTCAACTACAAAACATCGCGCAGGGACAAAAAGGCCTCAGGAATGGATAAAATTCCAGGACATGTAACAGAATTTTAGGGCATTTCCAGGACAAAATGGAATTCCAGGACTTTTCCAGGATTTCCAAGATGCGTACGAACCATGCCCAGGTTTCTTTAACAGGGTGGCACAAAATATTGAAGATGCAAATGAAAATACCTTGGAGTAAACATCTCCCAAAATATTGAGAAGTGATAATAATATCTCCACCAAGTATGCTTCCAATTATTCACAAATTATATATTTAAAAAACATATAAAAGGGCAACCCCCACAGAGTGCACCATTGCAGTTCACATAAATCTACAAATGCTGCAAAATACATGGTTCACATAAACCTGTGTGTGACTTTTAAAAACAAGGCCAGTCTCTGTGGTGCATTTCTAGGAAACACTTTCTTTTTAGATGAAGGTTGGCCAGAAAAATGATTCATTTTAAATAAATAATAGTAATAATAAACTTCACGATTGCACAACCGATTGCCACTAGGATGTGCTCAAGAGAGCATTAAAAAAAAAAAAAACTATTGAGCAGGGTCCGTACAACACACGCGTTCTGTGTAGCTTCAGGTGGTACACAGCACCATGGGAGGGGTAAGGAAACAAGTGCCTGAGCAGCATCCAAAGTTGCAGGTGATATGGAGACATCGTGGGAGGGGTAAAATCGGCGAAAGGCTGAGCAAGCAGCTGCTATTATTCCCTGTCATTGGATTTCCTTTTGTATACAGATAGCTCATGGGATTGCCAATTGAAACATAGAAACCTGTTTTATGCAAAACACAGCTTTGAATTTTTTTTTCTTTCGGAAAAACTTTAACAAACAAAAAATTTTAAGCTGATGAGAAAACTGCTTCCCATATCAGAAAAATCAAATAGTGATTTTCTGTAATTTCATCGGTATGTCTGTACTTCCATAACAGCAACCAAAAATCCATAAATTAACAGAAAATCTGTACTAGTTGGCATCTATGCATATATTGACAATATGAAACTTGAGAAAATTTCTGGCAAACTGAGAGATCAACAGATGAAGTCTGCTATCAGGATCTGATATTTGAACCACGTTGAGAGATATGGATTCAAATAAGTTCATTGTCATACGAGAGATCCAAAGAGTATATACATCCTTCGCAAAACTCATCATACAGCTACGAAGTACTGAAATATTCATACAATGCACAGTCATATGTTACTCCCTCCCCATGAAACAAAAAACAAACTTGTACACAAAGAATCATTTATGATACACATATGTGAAAAACATATATATTTATATTTTGATTCACTATACAGTTGGTCCATTGCAGCAAACCATTTCTAAAATTTGCAAAGCCCACTTATTTCACAGCACTACTTTCTCTGAAACACAGCAGAAAATCCTCAAGCTATGTAATTTTTGTTTACTATTAGCAGAACTACATAGCAGCAGAGTGAAAGACAAATTTGTAGCACACAACTCAGAGTAATTGCTAATTAAGAGAATGGCGTTTCATTTACTCACGCTGATAACTGAAAACAGATGATTTGTTTTAGGAATTATCAAGCAACAGGACCAATCTCCAGATCAAAAAAAAAAAAAAAAAAAAGAAAAGAAAAAGAAAAGAAAAAAGATAAAGTGAAAAAAAAACAATCTCCCACAAAGAAAACAAACTAATTTTCAGCAATACAAATACGAAGTATAGAGAGAAAGTTCATAATGTAGTATTTAATGTAGTATTTCTAAGACTCAGAAATGCTTTGCTTATGTGTGGATATAGTAAAGCTATCACTCACAAATACAACCTGCATTCATTAAAACAGAAAAAATATCTTAAAACACAATGGCGACGCAGTGCCACTCTGTAAGTCAGTCCACTTGCCTTTGGGTGATTTTCCATGAAAAATCATCAAATGGTGGATGTTGACATATTTTCCATTTTTTAAATACACCGAAATGCCGAAAGTAATGGGATACGTACCTAGTATCGCGTAGGACCTCTTTTAGCCCGGTGAAGTGCAGCAACTTGACGCGGCATCCATTCCACAAGTGGCCGTAAGACTTCTGGAGAGATGTTGAACCATGAGCATAATCTTGGGTGCGAATGAACCTTTCCACCTTGTCCTGTAAGTGCTCTATTGGGTTCATGCCAGGCGAACATGGTGCCCACATCATCTGTCGGAACTGTCTAGAATGCTCCTCGATCCAATTTTGGACAACTTGGGCCCGATGACATGGTGCATTGTCCGCCTGAAAGATCCCATTGTTGTTGGGGTACATTAAGTCCATGAAGGGCTGCAAATGGTCAGCCAGCAGAGCAACAAAGCGATTACCGGTTAACTATGTGTTATGAGGACCAGAGGACCCAAACTGTACCGTGTTGACAGCTTGGGTCCATGGCCTCTTCAGGTCTACGCCACGTCCAAACCCTACCATCAGCTCGTAATAACTGGTAGTGAGATTCATCGGACCATGCCATATGATGTCAATCTTTCAGGGTCCAATTACTGTGTTCATAAGTCCAGGTGAGGCGCTGTGTCCGATGTCATGGTGTTAGCAAAGGCAGGGGCTGGTCTTCTGCTCCCATACCCCATGGACGCTAAATTATGCTGCACAGATTTGATGGATATGTCCTCTGGTACCTCCTGCATTGAATCACTTGTCTGTTAGCATGGACAATCCAGGTTAGAAAGAGCTAGTCATGATCATTCAGCACCCGTGGTCGGCCACTGCGCTGCCCATGGTGGGTGGTAATGCCTTCCACGAGGTATTCTTGATACACACGACACCGTGGATTGAGGAATGTTCGCACAACTTCAGAAATTGAATGTCCTATCCATATGGCTCCCAAGACCATGCCTCATTCAAACTCTGATGATTCAGGTCGACTTGCTATAATCCTACTGGCAGTTCAACCTGACTCAGGAGAGTACACCTCGCAACTGATAAAAATTGTGACGTGCGTCAAAGCCTTTATACAACGGCAGCACCAGTTAAAAATTTGCCTACTGCTATCTCATGACTTTTGGCACTTCAGTGTCATCATCATCATCATTGTCAACCATTATCAATCCACTGCTGGACGAAGGTCTCCCCAAGTTTCCTCCACAACGGTCTGTCTTGTGCCAGTCTCCTCCATGTCACTCCCGCATATTTACGAATTTCATCCACCCATCTCCCATGTGGTCTTTTTCTGGGTCTTTTCCTGTCCCTTGGAATCCAATCTAAAATTTCGGCTGTCCATCTATGGTCTGTCCTTCTGGCAGTATGTCCAGCCCATTGCCATTTCAGGGATTTAACTCTGATCATGATGTCTTCCACTCTCGTCATTTTTCGGATCCACGAGTTCCTCTTCTTATCTCTCCTGGTTATACCAAGCATGCACCTCTCCATGCTTCTTTGAGTTGTCTGCAGCCTTTGTATGTCTCTTTTAGTTAAGGTCCACGTCTCTGCACCATACGTAAGCACTGGAAGGATGCATTGATCAAACACTTTTCTTTTAAGACATAATGGCATATTGCTCTTGAAAATTATGCTGTTTCTTCCAAAAGCTCTCCAGACAAGTTTTGTACGCCGATTAATTTCTTCATCAATGTGACCCTCACTTGATATCTGCTGTCCAAGATAAACATACGTATCTGTTATCTCCAGTTTTTCTCCATCAATCGATAAATCTTCATTTCTTGTAAAAGCATTGAACATCACTTTTGTCTTCTGAAAGTTCATTTTTAATCCCACTTCTTTACTCTTGTCAGCAAGTTCCTGGATCATACTCTGCAGCTCTGATGGGGTAGTTGCAAAAATGACTACGTCATCAGCAAAACGAAGGTGGGTTAGATAATCTCCATTAATCTTTATCCCTTTGTTTTCCCAGTTCAGTGATTGAAAGACATTTTCCAATGTGGCATTAAAGAGCTTCGGAGATATGGTGTCACCTTGTCTCACTCCCTTTCCAATTTTTATGTGTGTTGTATTTTCAAACAGCCGAATCTTTGCACTTGCATTTTCATAGATGTTATTAATAATATTAATGTATGCATCTTCAATACCGCAGGATTTCAGAGCCGTGGTAACTGCTGATGGTTTCACCGAATCAAAGGCTTTTTCATAATCGATAAAAGCCATGCACAATGGAAGTTCATATTCCCTCGCTCTTTCAATTAGTTCTCTCAGTACGTGGATATGATCTATTGTGCTGTAGCCACTCCTGAATCCAGCTTGTTCTCTCGGTTGAGCCATGTCCAGTGTTACCTTCAAGCGGTGTGAAAGAACTTTAGTGAAGATTTTATAAACCACTGACAGGAGGCTGATAGGTCTGTAGTTCCTGAGATCCTCAATGTCACCTTTTTTATGTAGCAGGATCATTGTAGCATTGTTCCAATCCTCAGGAATCTTCCCTTCATTAAGGCATCGAGTGAAAATTTGGGCGAGTACTGTTTCAATTTCTCCACTTGCTTCTTGTATGATGTCTATAGTAATTCCATCTTCTCCTGGAGCTTTCCCCCGCTTCATGTTCTTGATTGCATGTGCAACTTCTGCTGGGAGGACTGGAAGAACTCTGGTACCTTTCATGATGTCTGGAGTACATGTATCATCCCTTTCATATAATTTGGAGTAGAAATCTTTCACTCTTGTCAAAATTTCGCCTCTATTTCTTGTTATAGAACCATCTTCTTTTCTCAGAGCCATAATCTGTTTTCTTCCCTTACTGAGATGTCCCTTTGCTATCTTTAGGCTTTGGTTGTTTTCAATTGCTTTCCTCACTAGCTCACAGTTGAATTTCCTTACGTCTTCAGTGATACTTTTTCGTGCTGTCTTGCATAGCTCTATATATTCCACTTTGGAAGTCACATCTTCTTTAGTTGTCCTCATCTCTCTTCTTTTTTGCATCAACATTTTGGTTTTTCCTGATAATTTGTTTACATGCAACTTGTTCTTAGACCCAGCTAATTTTGTTGCTGTTTCCATAAGAGCTTTGGTTACTTTTCTGTTAACTTCCGAAATATCCACTTCTTCCGATGTTAGGCCTTCTAAAGCAGAGAATCTGTTCTTCAGTTCCAACTTGAAAGTATTATGGTGTTTTTTAAGGTTGGTTATGTCAATACATTTTGTTTGTCTTATGAGCTTGCCACGTTCCAGTTTAGTGTTGAGGTGCATCTTACATCTCACCAATCTATGGTCACTACCTGTGTTGAACTTGTTTAGCACACTGCAGTCTTCGATGACGAATTTTTGTTACACATAATAAAATCAATTTCACTTGTCGTCCCAATTGGATGTCTCCATGTCCATTTCCTGTGTGGCTTTTTCTTGAAAAAGGAATTCAAGATGAAAAATCCTTCTGCCTCTGCAAACTCAACGAGAGTATTTCCACGCTGGTTTCTGTTGCCGTGACCGAATTTACCTACTGAAGTTTCATTCTGTTGCCGGTGCCCTATTTTTGCATTGAAATATCCCATAATTATCTTCAAGTGCTGCTTACCTTTATTATTTAGATGACGAATTTCCTCATAAAATTCTTCAATTTCTTCTTCAGGATGACTTGTGGTGGGTGCATAAGTTTGAATAATCTGAGCCTGGTATCTTCTCGATAGTTGGATAACGAGTCGTGCAGCTCTGTCCGAGGAACTTTCAACTTCTACCACTTTATCCTTTAGTTTGTTTATTATAAATCCAACACCACTAGTTCTGCCAGTATCTGTCCCACGATAATAGAAGAGATGTCCACTTTTCAGTTCAATGAGATCTTCTCCCTTTCTCCTTACCTCACTCAGCCCGACGATGTCCCACTTGATCCTTTGTAGTTCCTCTTCCAATTCAAGAAGCCTTGAATCAGAAGATAGGGAGCGTCCGTTGTAGGTAGCCAAGGTCAGCATCAAATGGCAGCCTAGTCCGGTCCTCCGGGGATTCTTAGCACCCTCTGCCTTCATGTCGCACTGGCCGCTGCCTTGGCCAGGTACATTCCAGCTGCCGGAGACTGAGGGCCAAGATTTAAGTTGTAGAGTCATTTTGGAGGTGTTTGGCCATAACTCACCACGCTGGCCAAGCGGGTTGGTGAGTGTGGGATAGCATTTTCCTCTGATCCCGATGGTATAGTTATACCGCTATTTGCGGTCGTCAGAGCCCCTTTAGTGGGAACAGGATGCACCACGAGAAGGCGGGGTTGACATTTGTCAAGGAGAGGCTGTGATGTTACGCATCACCTGACCTTACATCCCACTTCAGTGTATATGCAGTCAACTCTTGATAACTTGAACCTTGATAACATTAAATTCTTGATAATTCGAAAAAAAAAAAAAAAAAATTCCCTGCAAATTCTGGTCACAATAAAAAAAAAAAGATGTTTCAAGTGATGCTCTTGACAATTCGAATAAAATATTCTTGTCTTGAAATGAAATAATGAAAAGCAGGCCTAAAATACCCAAACACCCCCTTCCCCCTGCAACCAACATAAGGATTTAATAAAAGGCTTAACAATAAAAATAGACAAAAAAGGGAAAGCCTACTCTGACTACTTTTTTTTTTTTTTTTATTGGAGGTTTAACGACCACTGTGAGCAACTCAATGGGCTATAAGCAGTCGCCCGTCCCTAATTTAGGGTCACTGGTTCCAGGGAAGGGAGCGAGCCAGTGCCGTAAGGCAAACACAACATCCATGCCTCACCGGGATTCGAACCCGGACCCCGTTCGGACGAATGATCAGAGGCCATCGCTTAGACCACTGCGCCACCGGGGCGGCTCTGACTACTTTAACCTTGGAAAGTGAAGAAACTAAATCTGTGTCGCATGCTCTTGTTCTAAACAAATTTAAGAATTGCTGAGTTACACTTTTCTTTTTCTAAACTTACGGCTTCAAAACACAAGTTGGACACATTGCTGATCACTGATAAAATTAAGGTAATTATTTTTCTTTGCTTTCTCTGGGATTTTCCTCTTGAAATTTTTATTTCAGCTCATATTTAAATTTCTGTCTTAAGATAAAAAAAACACTGAAAGAATGACTTATGAACGTGCAAACACAACGTCCCAAATCATGAACAATTTCATTTACAAATAAAGCAGTACTGTCAACACTGGTACTGACACTGTGGTAACGTTTCCACTTCTTGTCAAAATATAGACCTGAGTTGATACAAGCACGTAGGTGCGTCGGCTTTCAATCAGAAGCTCACTTTCCGCTCCTGTACTTCAAAAACCATGGAGGTCACAAAAGCAGTTTTGAATTTAGGGGACATGCAAGTTTACAGGCAATTTGTGTTAACTCCTAAATTGACCTGTAAATGTCAATTAAGTCTTGCACCTCTGGTAAGAACGCTGGGTAAAGATAAAGCAAAAATTACACATTTTAGTGAAATGGATGAACATATCTTTTTTCTTTTAGTATGAAAATAAGTGTACGCAAGTCTATAAAAATAATGTAGCAACATAGACAAAATATTTTTAACAATTATTTGTAACAATGAATAAACTGAACAATGATCAAAAATCTGTTAATTACACTACTGTGACAAATATTTTAGAGAAAACAAGAAAAATGGTTGGATCACCATAAATTTCCAATGTAAATTAATTGAGATTTGAATCTGCCATACCTTTATTGTACTGTTTTGAAGTTTCAAGTTTTTTAACTTTGTAAGACAACGATACGCATCTTGCCTTCTGTCCATACAAATATATGCACATCCTCGTGGAGGTATCATCTAAAAAGAAAGGGGAAGACCTTGAAAAACAAATGTATCAGCAAATATATAATCCAGTTTGTTTTGGTTATTTTTTTCAAAACAAACAAAGCAATACCTATTTCTAAAACTGACTTGTATAGAGGAAGTACAGAAAAAAATAGGTGAAATTAATAATACTGGCACAAATGCACATAGATACACAGCAATAACATAAATGTATTGTTCCCATATACGGACTACACTTATTTCAGTCATGTCATTGTGCTCTAATAATGGAGTTACAACATTGATTTCAGAAATGCTGCCTTGACTGATAATGAGTTACAAAAAGTTATATGTTTGCATATACACTATATTGACAAAAGTCACCGGACACCTAGAAAAGAAACACAACATAGCTTTTACAGGAGTAGCAGCGATAAATTGGTGGACCTGGCAGGTAAATTAAGTCAAATATTGGTACAAATGCAGAAATGTTATTCTTTTACGAAAGAAAGAAAGAAAAGAAAGAAAGCTGTGTTACGAACTTTGTTCAGAGGCTTTTACATTGATTAATTATAAAACCAGTAAAACTTTATCAATAACAGCGAAAATCTGAATATCCGTAATTTTTGAATTCCATAATGGCTGGCATCTCTGCACATCCTCCATAGGAAGTGGCTTTACAGCAACTTCGATTCTCGAATAATTTCACAAAAGCAGGAACGCATTCGCGTACATCGCAAATTACAAGAGTGAGAGTTCTTGGTGATGACGTCACAACAATAGAGTACTCTCTCTCTCTCTCTCTCTCTCTCTCTCTCTCTCTCTCTCTCTCTCTCTCTGTCATTCCATTTTTTATTTAGGCTGTACTTGTAAATGCTAGATGAATCAATATGCATAGTTTATCATTTATTCTTAAAATTTCAGGATTACACTCAAATTTTCCGGATACAGAACAAAAATAAGGACATTTCAAGACAAAAAAATAAAAACAGGAACTTCAGGACAACTCCGACCCCTGCATTTATTGACATACATTAGTACAATGTCTGTCCACCTTGGCCTTAATGCATGCACTGACCCTTCGAGACATGCTTTCGACAAGGTTTTTGGAACACAGCAATAGATATGTGCTTCCATTCAGTACATAATGCTGCTGCTAACTATTGCTTAGTAGTAGGCCTTGGTTCCAAACTTCTTATGTGGTGCTCTAATTCATCACACAGGTGCTCTATGGGATTAAGATCAGGGCTTTGTGCTGGCCAGTCCACACACGCTACGGAATTATCATCAAACCACGCCGTAACAGTCTTTGCTTTATAGTTCGGTGCATTATCCTGCTGGAACCAACAACACTCGGTTCCATAGTATTACCACAGAGTTGGTAGGGCATAATTGTCCAGAATATCGAGGTAGATGTGCTGGTTAACAGGTTTGTCTACGATAACCAATGGGCTGGGACCATACCACGAAAAACACCCCCACACACAAGTACACTGCCAGCTCCAAATTTGACCATAGAACAGTCCCCGGCTGCCGCCATACCCACACACGGCTATCAGACTGATGGATCTTGTATCTGGATTCATCAGTCCATAGGACCCATTTCTATTGATCTATGGTCTACGATAAATGTTCTTTACACCATGCTAAATGACGAGTAGCATTCCGAGTGGAGATGAAAGGCTTATGAGCAGCTGCACGACTATGGTAACCCATGGAATGAAGTTCTCTGCAAATGGTATGGGTACATACTGAGGTTCCAGCATATTTACTCACCTGTACACTGAGGTCTTGTGCAGTAAGTACTCCGTTGATTAGCTGTAATGACTCTCCTGAGGCTTTGACGCCCTCTATCACCGATTTTTTTGGTCTGCCGATACGTTTTGCTGCTTCAGGCACGCCATGTGTATTCCACTAATTCAGTACATCCAAAACAACTTACTTGGGTACGTTTAAATGCCTCTTGGTTTCACTTATGGACAACCCACTAATATAACACCCAATTATCTTTCCTTTCTCACAGGCAGTTCTTTCCTGTCGCGACATTTTCACTCAAGCTCACAGTGCAATATGATCGTGGTCAGCTACAGGCTTGCTTTTATACCGTTTGCAGCTGTACCATGCATCTTAGCAACGCAGCGGATCTATTCGTTTACTTTTGAAGGGGTGTCCGGTGACTTTTGTCAATATAGTGCATACTGAACTGCCAATTTCTGGATCTATTTTAAAGCACGACAACAGCATTATTTTCATGTGCTTACATTTGAAAGTGAAAAATCTGCAGCTTCTCACATTCACTACTTTGAAAAGAATTAAAAAAAAAACTGCTTGTTTGTTTGCTTTTTAATATAGGGTATCCATAAAATATCAAATGAAATTCAAATAAATTGCTACTGCATGTATACACCTGCATTGTTTATAAAAACTACATAAACATAAATCAATAGAATGGGAGATTTTTCTTGCATCCTCATAGATTTCTATGTGACACCTTTAGTTGTGTAAACACCTAAACAATTGTTGAGTTCAATCTCAGTGTGTTGCAGGATATTGGACACTATCAATAATAGCAACAGAATCCTGGTGTGAAGCTACTGAAGATTTATCATGAGACCGCATAGATAATGTTCGTCAGACATGAATAGCTAGCTACTTTATCAGGAGACATCACACACCAAAAAAGTGCATTGTCATTGTCCATTGTAACTGCAAGTCCAATTCATTTTGTTATCTTGGAATGCCTGTCTAGTTTACACTTCTTACACCTACAGTAAATCACTTATATCCATAACCATGTGGATATTTAAAAGCACTACCTGAAGTTCATGAGATGTGTATAATTTTCTTAGGCTTCAGTGGAATGCTTTTCTTGATTAATTCAACCCATGCATCATCCTGCTGGTTGTAATTATTTGATCTCAATGAACCATTTGTTGCACATACTGCTTCATCAATGAAACCATCCACAAAATTAATGTTCTTCCTTGCTGGTGTAGCAAATGCATCAACATCTGTTACTGCAAACAGAAAACTTCTATATATTCATTATTATTTTTATAAAGCTAACCAGTGCAACCCTCTGTCATGCTCAAAAAAATTGTTATAGAGAGAGAGAGAGAGAGAGAGAGAGAGAGAGAGGTGTTTGTGTTAAATCTCAATAAGTTCATAAGGAAATCTGTTTTGAAATAACAATGGACATATTCATTTGTTTGTTTAAAAAATAATTTTTGGCACTCCAAAGGCTGACTAAATAAGTACACATTCACACAGGCCTAATAGAACGGCACAAAATTTTTGAAAGAAGCATTGATTCAAAGGCTGATTACATCACATTCACACATAAAAATACATCTAACACAACAGTGACTCTAAAATGAAGATTGTTTTTTTAATTCTGCAATTAAGGAACAATGCAAACAAAGAGAACACATGTTAATGAAGATACTCAGAAATACAGGCGAGTCTGAATTTAGCAACAATAATAATAGCCAGTATAAAAATAAGGATAAACAAATAAAATCCAAGATTAAATTTTGGATTTTAATTTTTCCCAATAAGAACTTTTCAAAAGGTACTGAAGTAATAAGTTTTACTTAAAAATGTCTTTACGAAGAAGCTACCCTGGCATAGTTCCCACTCTTTTCCCCATCAAAAAAATAAAGGACTTTTCAAGGACTCAAAAATTTTCAAGACTATATTTATGCCCAATAAGAACACTCATGAAACACTAAAATAAGTTGCAACAAACAGTCAAAAAGTTCAATTAAAATTATAGTTATATCTAAATATGGGACACACTGCGGTGAAGTATTATTGTTTCACAAGATAAAAATCCATGAAATGGCGATAAGCTGGACATATTGCCAGAAGGACAAACCACCGATGAACAACTGAAATTTTAGACTACATTCTTGGGCTACAATCATTCAGAAGATTGCAAACTCGGTTTGAGATGCTAATACTTTACACTTGCAAATCCTCACATTCACTTATTGTAGTTCAGAAGAATTCCCCTCATACTCGCTATTGTAGTTCAGAATCATAACAGCGTGAAAACTGTAAATGTGACAGTTACATGCTCCTGATTCCAAGAGAACGTCTTACAATACAGCGTGGCCGAACTGCAGCTATTCTGAAATTTGGTGAGGGGGGGGGGTCAAGTACTTTTCAAGGACTCTTACAAAATTCAAGGTCTTTCAAGAGCCCTTGAAAAGGAAAATTAAATTCAAGGAGTTTTCAAGGACCCTTGAAAAGGATAATTAAATTCAAGGAGTTTTCAAGGACTTTCGAGGACCGTCGGAACCTTGCCTGAAAATTGCAGTAGATGTTAATGGGGAAACAAATTCCCCTGAAGAAATAATTCTTCACACTTTGCCATGATAAGCACATATGGTGTATTTTCAGTTTCCCAGGAAGACACCTCTTTTTAGCACGTCTTTTGTAAAAAAAGATCGTGCTTCTGTTATCGGTTTGTCCGTCCGTCTGCACCCACGGAATCTCTGCAACTATTAGTCCGATTTGAAAAATTCTTTTGCATTCGGAAGCTTGAAATATGCAAATGATGATCCGTTATTTCGTTTTTTTTTTTATGATGCACAATTTTGCCGCTAGAGAGCGGGCGTAAATGCAGATGATGTCGAATTCAAAATTACGTTTTAATCCACATATTTGCTTCTAAACATCCGATTGAAAAAATTATTTTATCTTTCGATTCCATTTATGTCGAAGAGTGTTTTAGATATAGTTTCATTTTCAAATTATGCATAGATTTTCCGCTAGGGGCGTAAAAGTAAATTACATTTTTTCCGATAACTTCTCCTAAAACTCTGATTTGAAAAATCTTTTTTTCAGCGGATACATCTCCTAATGGAAAATCTTTTGCATATAATTTCGAATTTTCGGTAAAGAATACTTTGGCCACCAGGGGGCGTAAGTGTTAATTTTTGCTTCTGATGCATTTGCCATAAAATCTGAGCTTCTAAAAAATCGATTTAAAAAATTCTTTCATGCACTCACATCGATAAACCTTTTCGGAATACTTTCTTCCGAAAATATCCCACAGTTTCTCTGCCAGGGGCGTAGATGTAAATCTTATTTTTGTCAATATCTCTACTTCTAGGAGTCCGATCTGAAAAATTCCTTCTTTCTTGGATAGTGTTTTCCGTGTGACATGTTTTTCATATAATTTCAAAATTTTCAAGTAATTTATAGACTTTCCGCTTGGGGGCGTAATGGTAAATTGTGTTTCGCCCTATGTCTCTGCTTTTAAATCTCTGATTTGAAAAATTCTTTCTGCACCGGATACAACTCCTGATGGGAAATAGTTTGCACATAATTTCTAATTTTTTGTAAAAAATGGTTTGGCCACCAGGGGGTGTAAACCTTAATTTCCGCTTCTGATGTATTTGCAGCAAAATATGAGCTAAATTCTAGATAAAAAAAAACGTCGTTTGTAGACTGATACTACTCATGTCGACAAACCTTTTAGGAACATTTTCTTCTTAAAATAGTACAAGGTTTGTACGCCAGGGGCGTAGATGTGTATCTTATTTTTGTCAATATCTCTACTTCTAGGGGTTCGATTTGAAAAATTCCTTCTTTGTTGGATAGTGTTTCCAGTATGACATGTGCTTCATATAATTTCAAAATTTTCAAGTAATTCCTAGACTTTCTGCTAGGGGTCATAAAGCTAAATTGTGTTTCTTCCTATATCTCTGCTTCTAAATCTCCGATTTGAAAAATTATTTCTGCACCGGATACAGCTCCTGGTGGAAAATCGTTTGCACATAATTTTTAATTTTTGTAAAAAAAAAAAAAAAATGGTTTGGCCACTAGGGGGCGTAAACCTTAATTTCCGCTTCTGGTGTATTTGCAGCAAAATATAAGCTTCTAAATTCTCGATTGAAAAAAACGTCGTTTGCAGACCGCAGTACTCGTGTCGACAAACCTTTTAGAAACATTTTCTTCTTAAAATAGTGCATGGTTTCTGCGCCAGGGGTGTAGACCTATATCTTATTTTTGTCAATATCTCGACTTCTAGGAGTCCGATTTAAAAAATTCCTTCTTTGTTGGATAGTGTTTCTAGTGTGACATGTTTTTCCTAAAAATTCAAAATTTTCAAGTAATTCATAGACTTTCCCGCTAGGGGGCGTAAAGGTAAATTGTGTTTTCTGCTCCTAAAACTCCGATTTGAAAAATTCTTCCTGTATCGCATACAAGACCTGATGGAAAATATTTTTCACATAATTTCTAATATTTTGTAAAGAATGGTTTGGCCACCAGGGGTCGTAAGTGTTAATTTCTGCTTCTGATGTATTTGTAGCAAAATCTGGGCTCCTGAAAACTCGACTAAATTTTTTTTCTTGGACTGATATCGCTCATATGGATAAACCTTTTGAGAATACTTCCTTCCTAAAATAATGCATAGTTTTCCCACCAGGGGACGTAAAGTCCTCAAGATTCCGTTTACACCAATATCTGAGGGATTAAAGATCCGATTGAAAAACTTCTTTCTTCCATCAGATACTATTGTTTTCCATACCGGTTCCATTGCCTTTGAATAGCTTTGATAAATTTAATTTGCGTCAGAATAGATTCAAAAGACGTGCTTATTACACCCAAAAATTCGGTGTCATCTTTCTTGTTAACATTAAAAAGGATATACAAATCTCCCCGTAACGTAATACAGGATTATCTAACCTAATTGTACTGTATCTGTGCATTTTGTAAGAAAACAGTATAAATAAATTCTGAGATAGCTTCGGTTACAAAAGTTTAAATAAGATTAGGATTAGGAATTAATTTTGTATAGTCCATTTAATTTCCTCCAGAGTAACGCCACGAGAATGTCACGAAGCTAAATTTCTGGAGTTTTATAAATATATAAATTTGTCAAACGCTATTTTGGTTTACTCTGAAAGACCTTGACGAGTTTTCTACTAACGTTAATGTCAGAAATTCTTCCTTACTTACCCTGGTAAGTCAGTTGGATTTTAACATTTATGAGGTAAGATTTGGGGTTTGGTTACGGACACCAAAAATATTGCAGTTAAAGAACTGACATTTCCGGCTTATAATGCCCTCACCCTTTCACCATTCTGGTCAACAGGGAAACAACTGATCCTCGTGCAAAAGACTCACTTTCGACGTAGTGGTTTATGTTTATTAGAACAGCCAATCATTACCGCGAAGTTTTAAATAACGAACGAATGAGCAGTATTAAAAATTTCATAGCCGCCTCGGTGTCCGAATGGTCAGAGGCGTGGGCTTTTGTTCAATTGCATGAAACACTGTTTGTTTCTCTTTTGATTGGGGCTTTAACGACCACGGTGAGCAACTCAATGGGCTATATAAGCAGTCGCCCGTCCCTAATTTAGGGTAACTGGTTCCAGGGAAGGGAGAGAGCCAGTGTCATAAGACAAACAACATCCGTGCCTCGCTGGGATTCGAACCCGGACCCTTCATGGACAAATGATCACAGACCACTGCACCACCGGGTGACAGACAACTCTTAGGAAAACTTCAAAATTTCATTCCTTGGAGCATTAACGTTGAACTCTTATCTCTTCTGCACGAAAGCAACCAAATTCCCACTCAAGTATGCTACCATTATCCTACCCAGGACTGTGGAACTGCAAGCAACTGAAGTTAGACAGCTGTAGCTCAGGAATGTGAACAACCTTTCAAATTTGCATTAGTTGAATCAAATAAAGAAACTTAAAAATTGTGTATAGCCCACAGTAAGGTGATGCAATTTTAGCATTTTATGGGAATATAGATGGCTACATGGGAAACAGTGAAAACATTGCACATTTGGGCTGATAATGACATTTGTATGTGCTTTCCTTGTATTTGTGAAGAATTATGAGGGTCGTCCAGAAAGTAATACCTGTAATGAAATAAAAACAAAAGAAATCGAGGTTGTCGAAGTTTTTGTATTTTCACTACTACTACATATAATCACTCATTTTTCTACATAATCACCGTCAGTGTTTAGTCACTTGTCATATTGTGTGACCAGTTTTTGAATACCTTCATCATATACCTCTGCCGCCAATCCCTGCAACTACTGTTGCACTCCGTCTTTCAAATCATCACTAGTGAAAGCGCTCTCCTCCAAAAAGTCCTTAAATTTGGTGAACAAATGATAATCACTGGAAGTCAAGTCCAGACTGTAGAGCAGATGATCCAGCACCATTTAAAACCTTGAAGCAGGTTATGGGTCTCACGTGCCACGTGAGGTTTCGCATTGTCGTGGAGAAACACCACATGCGGTGCTGCTTATTTTGGATGGCCCTACGTATCATCTGCGGTGTTCCACAATAGGCGTCGATATTGATGGTTGTGCCTCGAGGCATGAATCGAACCAGCAAGAGACCTCTGCGGTCCCAAAACACTGTAATCACGACCTTCTTCACCGAAAGCATTAGCTTATGCTTATGTGGTTTCGTCAAGGACCAGGAATAGTGCCACTCAAGTGAAAAAAATTTAGCGCCTGTTTTCGCGCAATGGGTCAAAAAACTCAAAGCTACACCCATATGGTTCCTTTTGTGGTCAACAGTCAAACATTTGTGGTACCCACCAAGCGCAAATTTTCCGGTAGCAAAGGTGTTCCATCATGATTTCATGGAGCAGTGAGCGAGAAACTTCCGGGAAATTTTTCGGTAACCAAGGTGTTCCCCATCACGATTTTATGAAGCAGTGAGCAAGAAACTTCCGGAAAATTTTCCATCACGATTTCATGGAGCAGTGAGCGAGAAACTTCTGAGAATATTTCCGGTAGCCAAGGTGTTCCATCATGATTTCATGGAGCAGTGAGCGAGAAACTTCCGGGAAATTTTCCAGTAGCCAAGGTGTTCCATCACGATTTCATGGAGCAGTGAGCGAGAAACTTCCAGGGCACAGGCTTCACATCGAGTTTGATGCGACACTTATGTCCGATTCCTTGAAGTCTGCTGTAACAAGCAATGGACGGCTGGAGCGCTGGTCATCACACACATTTGCTCTCCCTGTATTAAACATCCGAACCCACAGCCATACCGACAATTCGTCCATCACCCCTTCATCGTAATAAGCTGCAATCCAACGACGAATGTCTTTCAGACAAACGCTTTCAGCATTCAGAAAGAGAATCACAGAACTCATCTCGTACTATGCGGGATTTTCAATTGGCTTTGCCATTTCAAATAAGCACAACAACAGTTCCAATCATTGCATTAACATGAAACTTGCTGACATCTGACTAAGGATAGGTGACCTTGCCCGTTCGTGCAGCATCTGCCACCTTACGCATGCTCTATGCACAAACGGGTATTACTTTCTGAACGCCCTATGTATTTCCTCACAAGGATTTGTTTTCCACTGATATCTCTGATATTTTCTGAAGCACTGGTGATCTGTGGTCTACATATCTACATGGAGGAGCAGATCATTAAAGCTACAATGAAGCAAGAGATTGCTTCAATTCCTGCAAGTCTGGGAGTTTAATCAGGTTCCTGAACCACAACTGCTTAGCTTCAGTTGTTTGAACTTCATTATCCTGGGTGATGTAAAACTACCATGCTTGACTAGAAATCTGGAGATGCAAGTTCAATTCCCACTCTAAGGCAATGCAATTGTGAGTTTCCTGAGGATATGGCTAAAAGGGAAATGACAATAATACGGCATTATGTGCTGATAACAACACCTGGTATTCACATCTCTGAAAAAAATGCAATACTGTTAGCAGGAAACAGAACTTGATCACAATAACTTGAATGGTGATTAATACTATCATATATCTTAAACATGCAAACCTGCACAAAATGAAATTGCAGCGTAAGAATATTCTTCCTACATTTACACTGCAGAACTGATCAACAAACACACCACAATTCTGCCAATCTGATGACTCACAGCAAAGCATAAAAAAATGTGTCTTGCTGGTTCTACGAAGGTTGGATAAAAACATAGTGGCAACACTGTCCCTACATTGCTGAAGCACACGAGAGGGTGCTGCTGTACCACTCACACAGTATTGCCAGTGCAAGGCTTAGGGAGGGAAGTGTATGCATTAAACATTCATTTGCATAAAAGATAAAATTCTGTTTCAAAAAGTATTGTTGTCAAACAGGACAGCCATAAATAGATGTTTTCCACGTCAGAACAACGGGCATGGATCAAAATCGAGGTGGTGCATGGAGGGAATGCTACAGAATGTTATCAAGGTCTTTGGGAAGCATGTGGTAATCAAATATTACTATATCAGATGGTGACACAATGAGTGACAGCTTTTCGCCGAGGTGGCAATAAAGTGAAGGATGTGGCACATTCAAGTTGACCTAGCATCCAAGACCATCACGTGCAGTTGACGCAATCATTGATGGCAGTGGATCAACGATGAGCAGCAAGACAGTCAGCCGCAGGGTAGGAATATGCCACATAAAACAGTTTCGCAAGTGTTGAAGGATGTGCTTGGTTACAGCACGATGGGTGTTTCATCACCTTACAAAAATTCAGGAATGGCATTGTTACACCCTTGCCAGTGAGTGTTTGGAATGTGACACCAGAGAAGATGGTGCACTTCCGAAGAACACACAAGAGGGTGCTGCTCTGGATGAAATGTGAGCAAGGTCATATGAATCAGAACTGAAATGTTAGTCTAATGAATCGCGCCATCCATCACTTCCCTGGCCTGCAAAAAAAAAAAAAAAAAAAAAAAAAAAGCTTGCCATGAACCCAGGAATTTTAGCAATGCTGGTAGTGCTGTATGATGCCCACGGTGTGACTCTCCATCATGCAGATCCGCAGCACCAGACTGTTAATACTCAGTACAACAACATTTTCTATGGAAGATCGTTTTCACCCTGCTCTGTGGCGAAAGCAACCAAGTTTCAAAACAAGTGAGCCTATTACCTTGCATGACAATATGCAATGTCATACTGCTGCTCCTTTAAAGAATTTGTTAGCATGGTGGCAGTGGGAGTAACTCAAACATTCGCCCTATTCCCCGACATGAGTCCATGTGACTTTTTTTTAATATCTTCATAAAACTGAAAGAAACACTGCGAGGAAAGTGTTTTCACACAAGAACGGAAATCCTTTGAGCATTAGGGTGCTTGAGTGCTAACAGGATATGGGAAAATTAAAAAAAAAAAAAAAAAAAAATGGCTGTGCTGACGGTATCCAGTGCTTTCCAGATGTGTGGCAGAAGGTTGTCAATAAGGAAGGAGATTATGTTAAAGGGATGGAATCTTATGCTGCTGTGTGATGCTTAAATATTTTGTGACATACAGGTAGGTTATCTTATATCCAACCATTGGAAATTAAAGATGGGCAACTCCTTACATACTCACAGAGAAGTAATCAAGACCCCCCCCTCCCATAATTTTTCCCTCACTGCTTCCATCTCCGTTTTTTCTTTTAGGCCAGCCCAACAATGCATGCCACACGGATGCGATCATTCTTCACAAAAAAGGTATCTATGACATATAATCAATCAGTTAGGCTACAGAAGAAAATAAAAGGCAGTGCTGACATTAAAAATGTGTGTTGCAATGGAAGGCCCAGGTCCACTACAGCCAGGCAGGACAGTGTGCTCGGAAAGCTAAGTGTGGCAGACAGGAGGCTCAATTCGGCTGAATTGCTTCAAAGATGGTCTGAAGTGATTGGTGTTACTATTAGTACATGTACTAACAAAAGGCTGCTTCACTTGACTTGCATGGATGCAAAGGCCAGGCATGAAAGTGGGCAGTGATAGAAAAAGCTGAACTTCCACGCGCTCCGAGAGGAGGGGGGGACAAAGTGCTGAATCTTGCATTTCACTCCCTAATGTATACAACCACAACATTTAGGTATTGGTCACATGCCTGCCAACTAAATAGATTTAATGTATGTATTTTGTTTCAAGAAAATTAAATATATAGTACAATATAATGCAATGGGGAAAATTGCTGATGAGGTCATATGCATAGAAAATCACTCACCTTAGTACAGAACAATGTCTTTAATCAAATGAGGAAATTAATCAAATGTCTTTATAAGATAACAACGCTGTATGGAAATGAAATCTTGAAGGTTTGAAAAACTTCAGACATGTTTGTTGATAAGTAATAAGAGTTTGATTAAGAATAAATGTTCATTCTTGATTTGACACAAAATTGTTAATTTAAGAAATATGATAAATGCTTGTGAAAACGTCAGGCATTATGTAAATAAATAATAAAAGTCATTCACAACTAATGAAATTTCATTTTCTTAAGTTGTTTCTGTCTAACAATTTGTTCTAACCTTTTATGAATTAGTCGGCTACAGTTTTTTTTCTCTTGAACCAATTCATTTGATTTTAATTTGCTGCATAAGTTATTAGAGATATTTAGCTGCTTTCATCTTCTTTTCATTTCTTCTTCCTTACCTTGTAATTCTTTCTCATATTCTGAATATGATTTCATATTTTGGCATAAATCTCTATTTACAGAGTCATGCAAATAATCGTTTTTCGTAAAAAATTCCAAGGCTAAAAATTTCAAAACAATTCCTTATCCTGATTCAGCAGCTTATATTTCATGGTTTGAACAGATGAAAATGTTTCAATTTTCATGTTGATGGATTCTTTATCAAGTACATCCCCCATCATACTAAAGGAATTTTCCACTTGAGATCCAGGAAAGCAACTCAATAATGCCTTCATTATTTTTGAGAGGGCACTGAATTTGTTTAACTTAAAAAGTGCATGTTTTGGGATTCACAGAAATTTATTTATGTAAATATTAAACTGGAGCACATCACTGCATCCAAAGTATAAAATTACTGACATTTAAAAACAACACAGGGTAGAGGGAACGTCGCGCGACCGGGGGATTACGATTGCCGGAGAAATCTTCGCTCTGTCCGACTTCCGTTTTCGGACATTTTCCCTCCGTTTTTCAAGCTAAAATACAAATATTTATGCATTAAAATGAAATTTAATAACAATACTGAGCAGAAGAAACATTGCAAGAAAAATAAATTAGGATTAGGGGGGGGGGTCTTTCTCCGTTTAACTTCCGTTTTCGAAAGTTTTGAAAGATGAAATACCGTCCCCAGATGGAAAAGACCCCTCCCTTCCCACCAAAAAACAGCTTCTTTTCAGTTTTACATTGATCTCCAGAATGACCCAAATGATGACAGAAAAAGCAAGCGGAATTCCGCGAATCCACGAAATAATATTTTGTATGAATAAGAAGTAACTAAGAAATGAAAAAACACAAATTTTATGGAAAATGAAAGTGAAAAATCGATACTGCGTTGCTCACTCTGAAAAGTGAAACAATTTCATGGGACACTGAAACGGCGCGGATTCCTCCACGGACGGATTAAATACTGATCTACAAATTTAATTTCGTTTAATAAAAGGGAAAGGGGCGAAAACGATTGCTCTCTATTGATTAGTTTTGAAGAAGTATGTATTAGAAATAGGGTAACATGCATTTCATTAGAAAAATTTCTTAAAAAAAAAAAAACAAAGTCGCTCCTTTTTACTATTACCGAAGATATTAAAAACGAGGAATATGACAAGAAATCATCAAAAATAAAAATATAATCAGGCAGAGAGAGAAGGGGGGGAGCTTGGTAGAAAAAATGTAATATGAGGAAACGGAAAACGACGTGACATTCTCAACACCCAAGAAACATTCCCAAAAATATTTAGCAAATGTTAGAATCTTGAAAACACGAAAAAAACTTTACACAGATGTTTAATAACGTTATTTCACTAAGATTTTAGATTTCCGTTTTATGCTCGGCGTTTTCCGTTGCCGATAGCGGACCTACGATTTCCATAGCACACTCGATGCTTTCCGTTGTCCGTAGCGGACCGACGACTTCCGTCGATGATTTCCATAGTAACTACATAAAATTCCTAGTACTTGGAGTCGCTGAATCGTTCTTCCCACCGCATGGACTTTCTCACTCAAGCGCAAGAATGAGCACGGAGAATTTACTATACCGAAGTCCCGACGATGACGACGGGGAAACAGAGGTTCTGGCGCCCAATGGCGCAAAACCTGCCTTTTGTAGCAAGACGGCGCAAGACTTTTGTTTTGGCACACTTTGGTGCAGAATTTCCATCCCTGGAAGAGGTGACGTCATTCCCAGCCGTAACCATCCCGTCTTTCGAAGTCATTACGATTTTGCTTTCCACAAGAGGGAGGCATAACCCCCCCCCCCCCCCAACATTTTATTGCATTTTTGGAATAATATCGGTAACACCAAAAACGGAACAGAAAAAAGCGGATTTCCGCGTTTTCGCGGAAGTCTTTCATGCCTGAAAGGCAGGTGTAAACCATGGTTAACTGCAAATCAAAGGTTGAATAGACATCAGTGGGCAACGAACCAATGGGGAAATTTTCTTTTCAGTGATGAATAAGAATTTTGCCTTAATGGGATCAGAGCAGTGCATATGTAAAGAGATTAAACCCTGAAGAATCCCATCTAAGTTGCTTAGTGACTACAGCTGAACAACCAGTGAAGGTCCAGGTTTGGAGCTGCACGTGTTTACATGGCATTGGAAACCTCCACATTGGCGATGGTACAGTAAATGCCAAGAAATGCATTCGGATATTACAAAACTAGAAGACGTTATGACAGCAATTTGATTTTTCAAGATGATAATGATCCCTATCATCATGCTAAAGTAGTGAAAAAGTGGTTTCAGGAAAAGCATGTTCTGCACTTTCATTGTCTTCCTCCGTGGTCTCCGGACTTAAATCCCATCGAAGATTTTTGGTCCAAAGTGTCGTATGAACTATAAAAAAAGAAGCCAACAACCAAAATTCTTATTGCTGAAGATGTAATTCAAATTTAGAATCATATTGTTAAACCCAATCTTCACCTTAATCAGTGGAAATTATTGGTCTTCTAGGCAGAAGACCAATAATTGCCACTGACTAAGGTGAGAGCAGTGTGCCAATAGGCAAATTCCATAGAGAAACTTCCCAAAACACTTACTATTAGCAAAATTCAATTACTGAAGATGTAATTCAAATTTGGAATCATATTGTTAAACTCAATCTTCACCTTAATCAGTGGAAATTATTGGTCTTCTAGGCAGAAGACCAATAATTGCCACTGACTAAGGTGAGAGCAGTGTGCCAACAGGCAAATTCCATAGAAAAACTTCCCAAATCACTTACTATTAGCAAAATTCAATTACTGAAGATGTAATTCAAATTTGGAATCATATTGTTAAACCCAATCTTCACCTTAATCAGTGGAAATTATTGGTCTTCTAGGCAGAAGACCAATAATTGCCACTGACTAAGGTAAGAGCAGTGTGCCAACAGGCAAATTCCATAGAAAAACTTCCCAAAACACTTACTATTAGCAAAATTCAATTACTGAAGATGTAATTCAAATTTGGAATCATATTGTTAAACAAAATCTTCACCTTAATCAGTGGCAATTATTGGTCTTCTAATAATTGCCACTGATTAAGGTGAAGATAATTGCCACTGACTAAGGTGAGAACAGTGTGCCAACAGGCAAATTCCATAGAAAAACTTCCCAAAACACTTACTATTAGCAAAATTCTCACACCACTCTACACAAACTCACACACTTGAATAGATAGATAGCATTATTGCTCATCATGGTCTCAGTAATCTTTTACAGATTCCTGCCAATCTGTAAAAGATTACGGTAACCACCATGTTACAGAACCATGCTTTTCACATGCAAATCAATTAACATCCATTTCACATTTTTTTTTCTTCTTTTGCAATATAGCAATTATGGCTGTTAAATACTCCATGCCATAAATTTACACGATAGTTGCCAACAGTGCAAGTACATCCAACAGGCTTTGGTTATGATGGCGATGTCTGCTGATCATACAAGCAAACAAAACCAAATTCAGGGTGGGGATGTGGGGGCTAAATGTATGATGTTTCATCCATATCATATAGTTACAGTGAGACTGTGACCATTGTTGAATGGGGCTAGGCATTTTGAGAATAGTAGAGGGGTAGCTAAAATAATATTTTTAGGTGGTTATGACTTACTGGGAATGTCTTTAGCCATGTCGTGCTCCCAGGAAGGCCACAGAGAGTGTTACAACTCTATCTGCACATGATTACTATCATTTAACCAACACCTACCTGTCTGTCTTGCTCTGCAGTCACATGTAATGGAAGAGATGACATTACCACCAGACTTGCCAACTTTCAAGAATTGAAATCCGTAAAAGAGTTCAGTGAATGTTTATAATCGATATGTCAGACTGACTAGTGTATCGAACGTACTGATGAAATGTATCGAGCATATCGATTAAAAACAGATTCGTTTCATATGCTATGCAAATAAAATGTTTGGCAGTATTTCTCGCATATAACAATTAACATACAGTCAAAACATAATTCAGTCATCCATATACAATCATTAGGCTACTACATATACGAAAATAATTCATTTGTAACCGCGAAATTGCAGCTACAAGCAATATATTGCAGTGACTTTTTACTTTAAGTTAAAAATGGTTTTGAACTTAATTTTGTGTCAGTATGCTAAAGTACTTTTAAGAAAGCAATTTCCTCTCTCGCTTTCTCTCTCTCTAGTCATCGCTAATATTAATCTTACAAAGTTTATTTTTGAGTCTTTCCAAATTGGATGAGATGAGATACGGTTGGAATAAATTAAATCAGGGCAATCACAAACATGCAGGTGTCGTAGTTTTTTGAGATAATTATTCTCTTCGAAAATGTTTAAGTAATATATTTAAATATATATTATATATGTGACCCATTCCTGCGAGAGAAAAAAAAATCCGTAAAATGTGTCGCTTCGTAAAATAACTGCAAAACAAGTATAATTTGCATACATTTTACAGTTAAACCGTAAAACTTGGCAGGTACGCATTACCTATGTCCCTGCACTACAAATAAATAAAAGTGATGCTACTGAGAACAACCATTTCAAAACTACAACGAAGGAAGGGACGTAATCTCTCTCTCTTTATTACTGGTCATGCAGTAATCAAAGAAGTCTTTATGGGTAACCGCATCACCCAATTCTGCAGCAGAATTGACACTTTTCCAATCAAACAAAAATTTAAAACTATTCCAAGAAAGAGAGAGAGGGGGGAAAAAAAAAAAAAAAAAAAAAAAAGGGAAGAAATTCATCACTTCCGAAACTTGAAAATTGAAATTCCAAGACTTTTCCAGGAACCATGCAAACCCTACATGGCAAAATATTCTTGTTTTGACACCCAACTTTGGCACATGATATAGCTATTCCACAAATGCCTTCAGTAACTATTCTACAACATGTATACTCTCTTACAAACACACAACACATTGTCTTTGGTTGTGGTTTTACATGAAGTACCTGAAAACAGCTAACAGTTTAAAACAAACTTTTTACAATACTACGAAGCCTTTTACACTATGAGAACCATTACTAACATTTTAAAAGACTTTTTACACCACCATGAAATTTAGGTTTTGAACTTTACTTACATCTATGCTTGATATTGAACCAAAATCACCGAACGTGCTGGTTAACTCAGCTTCTGAAACAGTTTTTGGCACATGCCCAAGCCATAATGTAGTGCTGCAAACTACAAGCAAGAGATATTTTATTAAAAACAATACAAGCAAGAGATACTTTATTAAAAACAAAATCATTAAAGAAACACTTTCCAACAGAGAAATATAAATAATAAGTTAAATTCAGTTGAACAAAGCAAAGACAATTTTGTTTGTCTCCTATCTGATTTGAAATACTGAAGTTAAAAAAAATATATATATATATTGCTTCAACTTTGGAACACTGGCAATTTTTCATTTAAGAAGCTTCAAGTCTCCTTCATGATTTAGTCTAAAGCTCCTTTATTTCTTTTAAAACAGCAAAGTTTCCACTTTGCTTATTTGGTCACGCTGTTACTTGTCAAATTTGAGATTTCTAACTTAATAAAGTAAAAAAGTAACTACTTGAAAAGATCACATACTACAACTTTTTTCCCCCAGTAAATATTTTATGTTGCGATTATTATCAGTAGGCAGTCCTATATGTGTGAATGCTAAATTTTGTTTTCAACTAAAACTACTTAGAAACTACAAAGGTACCAAACTTTCAAGATTTACAAACATCACTCTAATTCTATTCACCACAATTATGTATTTAGTTGGGTAAAATGCTAAATATTTTTAATGAGAGTATTTTAATCAACTGTCATGAATAAATTATCTATTTCTTTTTTAACATTCATGATTTTTTCACTTTCTTGGATATGAGAAAAAACTGGAATCTCCCCATGTAATTATAAGCCCTTTTCAGTGTTAATTGATAAAAGACATTTGCAGCAATAAAATCTTATGTACAATGTTAAAAATTGTATTTACAATTGTTAAAAATCAATATGATGCTCAAAAATGATTTGGTGTAACTTTGAAGTTCTTTTTTTTTTTTTTTTTTTTAAGTGGGAGTTTAACAACCACCATAGCAACTGAATGGGCTATAAGCAGTCACCTGTTCCTAATTTAGGGCCACTGGTTTCAGGGAAGGGAGAGAACCAGTGCTGCATGATATGCACAAGATCCATGCCTATCCGGGATTCGAACCCGAACCCATCTCGGACAAATGGTCACAAGCCAGAGCTTAGGCAACTGCACCACTGGATGTCAACTTATATAACCATAAAACCACCAATGAGATGCCACCAAACAATATTGAGTCACTGTTTGCAACCAATGAGGAAACCCCCAACACAGAGAAGACATGACAGCCAACAATGGAAGAAGGTAGTTTCCTGTTTCTCAGGTTCCAAACAAATCCATTCATTCCTTTGAAAACGTAACTCCTTGGCCGCTGGTGGCCGAGTGGGCAACGTTCGTGACTGCCACGGGAAGGGCCCCAGGCTCGATCCCAGGCAGGTACGAACGCTCGATCCACTAAATACCCGCCGTGCGTCTGATGGGTACGTTAAGCCGTTGGACCCCGGGTACTGGCTCCCCGGGAATAAATAAGAGCGTCTTCTTCCCCCTTTCTACTTCGCTTCCGTGTCACTTTCCTATCGGGCGCTCTAACCCAAATCTCCTAGTTTCCTATTTCTAAGGGTTGTTTAAGACCTGGGGTCAGACACTCCCTTCCTAAAATCCTCTACATATGATGGGGGGGAAAAAAACGTAACTCCAAAGAGATACAAAACTTAAGTCAGGCCTATATATTTATTAAACTACTCTTGGAATATGAAGAAAAGTGCGTTTTTTATCAAGATTATAATTTTTTTTAATCTTTGAAACACTGGAATCATCAAACTGAAGGACAGCTAAGTTATTTTGGAAAAACTACTACTTATTTTTGAACTTTGAAATTTCATCAAATCATTTTTGAGCATCATTACATAAATTTTTAACAATCATAAATACAGTTTTTTAACATTATATAATGATTTTATTGCTGCACATAGATAGGTCTTTTATTAATTGACGTTAAAAAGGACTAGTAATTACATGGAAAGATGCCAGTTTCTTCTCATGTCCAAAAAAAAAATGCAAAGAACATTAAAGAAGAAAGATTATTTATTCCATGATAGTTGATTTACAGACATGAGCTGTCCACCTACAGCAGTTGAAGATAATCAACTAAACTGCAATAGTTAACATTCCAAATTTATATGGTTTAAGAGCCACGCATTGCAGATTGGGGGAAAAAAACTGACCATTAAATCATTTTTCTTAAATGCAACCTGAATGAAGTGTAGAACATCCAAAAAACATTAACTTTTCTTTTTACTTCAAGAAAAAAAAAAAAAAAAGGAAACAAAGTAAAGAAGTTGCTGTTTCTCCAGATAAATTCTTCATGGGATTTAACTGCCACCTTTTACCCTCCTACACACCAATATGTGCTCTCCCTTTCTTTAAGACATAGATTGGTATAGTCCTGGTCATTTTTGCCACACCATCAGATCTTACTCCCCATTTGAATTATATGTTCACTTCCACCCATGGCAAAAATGTAAGTTTTCAGAAAACTTTCCTTCCCATATCAAGCTGAAATGCAAACATTTATGGGGAAAAAATACTTAACAACAAATACAGTCACTGGAAACATCATGAAGAGGGGGGGGTGATTACAGGAGAAATACCAGCTCTATCTGACTTCCATTTTCAGAAATTTTTCCTCCATTTTCAAGCTCAAATACAAATATTTGTGAAATAAAATTATATTTAACAATAGAAGGCAGAAGAAACATTGCAACAGAATTTACAAATTATAGAGACATTTTCTCTCCATCTATATGCATATCAATTTGATCATTCTGGTGTTCAAATTGATATGCATATTTCAAAATATTTCATATATGTCTCACAAAAGGTGGACCACTTTATAAATTGGAACAATATTTATCCAACATAATCAGACAAGAAATTAGTTATGGTCAACTCACTTTAAAAAATACTTTTGATCTAGTAAATAAATTAAGAAATATGCATATCAATTTGAACACCAGAATAAGTTTAGATGTCAAAAATACGTTTCCTTCAATACCTTTGAGGAAATTGTTTACCAAGATCAACAGTTTCTTTGAACAAAAAAATCAAAATAATTTCATTATAAAATATGGTATTACAACCAATAATATCTTATTCCTATTAAATTTATATTGCAGTTCATTAATTACAAAATTCAATGGAAAAATATTCAACAAAAACAAGGTTTATCAATTGGATCAGCAATTTCTCCAATTCTAGCAGAATACTGTTTAAGTTCATTGGAGCAACAGTTTTTTGAAGAAAAGAAAATTGTCTTGGATCTTTATGTCAGATATGTGAATGATATACTTATACTGTATGATTTAAGCAGTTATCAGCACAAAACATTCTGGATTTTTTTAATTCTTTGGATTCCAGCATTAGTTTTGAATTAGAAGAAGAAAAGAACAGTGAAATCCAGTATCTAGACACAAAGATCATGAGAGATACAGAAAGTTTGGAATTTATTCATAATTTCAAGAAAAAAATCCAACATATTACTGAATTTTGGCTCTTACCATAAAAAGCAGTGAAAATTAACACAGTAAGAAATTTAATAATGAGAGCTAAATTACTTTCAGACAAAAATCAAGTAGAAGCAATGACAAAAATGGCATTAA
Source organism: Macrothele yani (assembly GCA_039090855.1). Taxonomy (NCBI): domain Eukaryota; kingdom Metazoa; phylum Arthropoda; class Arachnida; order Araneae; family Macrothelidae; genus Macrothele; species Macrothele yani. The sequence goes on along the minus strand of CM077010.1, from coordinate 163,533,877 downwards.
AGTTAATAGACAATGAACCCCCCCCCAACTATCATTAACATTGTGCAAAATGCCAGACAAAAAACAATCTAAAAGGAAAGGAACAACAAAAAGATTGAAAAAACTGATAAAATAATGAAGTATATACCAATGGCCAATTATGGAAAATTAAATACCAAAATTAATAAACATTTAATAAAGAATAACATAAAAGTAGCCACTACAGCAGAAAACATAGTAGCATATTTAGCTAATAAAAAAACATACAGAAACACAATAGGCAAGACAGAAAGAAAAAATGTTGTATATCAAATTCCACTTAATTGCAACAGTTATTATATTGGACAAACATCTTGAAAATTGGAAATCAGAATTAAGGAACATCAAATGGCTATTAATAACAAAGATCAAAATAGTGTATTAGCAAATCATATGCAGTTTTGCAAATGTGAGCCTTTATGGGAAGAAATCAAAATATTGGACTATGAATCTCATAAAAACAAGAGACTAGTTAAAGAAAATTATTACATAAAAAAAAACAGTGTCATCAATGAGCTTTCAAAATTAATAAGTGGTGTTTTAAACAACAGCAACAGAATTACAAAATACACACTGAAAACATTTCAGTTTGGTAACTGGCAACAGTTTGAGGAACTTGGAAACAGTATGAAGAACTAGGAACAACACTTAAATTCTTCAGAAGTAAACAAAACTTTTTTAATCCTTTTAGGAATTGAGAACAGGCAGAAACATCTGTAAAAATCAAAAAGAACTCATCGACGCCACAACAAAATTTCTTCAAGTGGAACTAGTAGAATCATTGGTGTAAATATTTTTAAAATACATTTCTGTTCTGCACATTTTGTTTCAGTAGTTTTATGAGTCAGATTAGAGCTTTGGTTATGATGTTTAATAATGAACACAGTCAGAAACTTTTTATATTAAAAAAGAATGAGTACAGATAATATCTGTTTATGTGGTGTTTCCTTCAAAGTAATTACCCTGTGCAACTATGCATTTTTGCCAGCACTCATACAAAGATTTAAATACAGATTGCAAGCCTTCTTTTGCCACTTCCTCCAGTGCCTCCGTCACAGCTTGTTGCACTTCTTCGGAACTTGAGAAGCGTCGCGTTGCGTCGCCCCTTAAGCAAATTCTTCATCCGCGGAAAAAGGAAAATGTCACACGAGGCGAAATCAGAGGAATAAGCTGGTTGTGGAAGAATGGAAATCTGATGTTTGAGCAGGTAATCGGACACCAGGAGGGATCTGTGAGCTGGCGCATTATCGTGATGGAGCACCCACGATTTAGTCTTCCAAAGATCGGGTCGCTGGCGTCTCACTAATTCTGTGAGACATTTCAGGACGTTGACGTACTCTTCTTTAGTGACTGTACGACCATGTTGAAGGAATTCCTTGTGTACGACCCCCTTGCAATCGAAGAAAACTGTTAACAAGACCTTTTCTTTGGAGCAGTCAGCCTTGAACTTTCTTGGTCATGGTGACAACGGTAATTTCCACACTTTTGACTGTCGGTTGGATTGGGGGTCATATAGAAAGCACTAAGTCTCATTGCCAGTGATCAATCGATTCAAAAGATTGGGATCTGAATCCACTGCATCAATGTTATCCACGCAAACTTGCATGCGATCATCAATTTTTTATTGTGTCAGGTTTTTGGGAACAATTTGTTGGCACACCTGATGCATGCCTAGTTTTTCTGTTAAAATGGCATGGCAACTTTCAACTGAGATGCCGGCAACTTCTGCAATCGCTGCAACAGTTTTTCGATGGTCATTTTTCACAATTTCTTTGACAATTTGTTCATCCGTTGTGGATATTGAAGGTCGTCCTGACCTCTCATCATCCTCGATACTCTGTCGCCCATTTTCGAACCGTCGACGCCACTCATAAACTCTAGTTTGACTCATTGCACTATTACCGTACGCTGACTGATGGTGATTCCCAAACAAACTAATCATTAAGTCTCAGAGAAAGATTTTCCGAGCAGAACACAAAATTTTACACTTGAACGCTGTTCAAAATTTGACATCGTTGTCCTCGCAACGGAGAGCCTCGAATGCCTGTAATCATGAACTACGCACATATGCTGTACATGTTGGATCTGGATCAAACCGGTTCTGGCTGGTCGGTCACATGATGCTCTTCGCTTGCTTGCTTGGGGGTGGGGGAGGGGGTGACATAATTCACTGACAACTGGCAAATATTCAAAAAGTTCCGGAACTTTTTGAATGAAAGTAGTATAAGTTCATCCACTTTCTTTTCTTTGATACAAAGTAGGGAAGAGATCTACAACCATATCTTGTTCGGGCATCTTTATTGGGATGTTTCTTTCTTCCCATTGCAGGTTCTATTTCCAAAACGTTAAACATGGTAAAAATTATCTATATCCATTTCTGCTGGATCAGACAGACCAGCCATTATCTGCTGCAAAGATGATGGTTGGTCCGATTCAACAGAAATGCACACAGGTAATTTATCACATTTTAATGTTTTGGAATAGAGCATGCGATGGGAAGAAAGAAATATTCTGATCCTGATGGTGATTCCCAAACAAGATATGGTTATAGATCTGTTCCCAACTTTGCATCAGAGGAAAAAAAGTGGATGAACAAGAAGCCATTGGACCGTCAACCCTGAAGATGAAACTTTGGTGAGTTTATGTTCTAATTTAGTGTACAGGAAGGCGTTTGTTTTTAAACATCAGAACAAAAGCTCTAATTGACTCATAAAACTTATTACCGAAACAAAAAAAAGATGAACAGACACATGTTCTTAAGATATTTATTTCTCTTCAGTTTTGCACCAATCTCAAAAATGATCCAAATAACGATATGACGACAACAAAGCGGAATTCCACAAGCGTATGGAAGAATCTCATGTATGTCTTGTCCAATGTCTTTACAAAACTTTTTTGAAACAGCACCTCCTGATTCCATGAAACTCCATACAAGATTATGTTGAAAACTTACTATGATTTTCATTTGCACAGCTGAGTGGCACCAATGCAAAAATTGCTAATTCACACGATCTCAAAAACTAGTTTTGAGTATAGTAGCTCCAAAGCATCATTTATTGTTTTAATAGAAACTTTACAATTGGCATCATTTCAAATTACAAAATTTGAGGGATCTCGCTTACAGAAACTGCTTAAAAATGCTATAAACACAGCAATGAGACAATTCTGTATTACCTGTAGTTCCTGTTCATCACGTAACAGCAATCACATCAGAAAACTTGAAAATCACATTGCCCCAGAGCAGGAATCGAACCCACATCGCCCAATTTCCATTCGAGCAATGCATAACAGATAGCATCCCAACTATGCTACGAGGAAGCAGAATTTGCTTTGACTGGCGAAAATCAGATAATATCCTGATTCATCACAGGGTCAATCCCTAAAATATTACGCAACTTCAATTAAATTGGTTAACACATTTTAGAAAATTTTTATATTTTTACCATGGAATAGCTGTCAATTTTTTTATAGGCCGCCTCCGACAAGCAAAATTTAATCCTGCAGTCGTGTTTGCTTTTAATAATATCTCCCAAACTATTAAAGATAACAGTTTCAAATAAAATCCAGTAACTTAAGCATAGTCTGAGCTATGAAATGAAGTTTTAACATTGCATTTAATATTTTATTCAGTACCAGAAAATTTTTCATGCGTTTTCAGGGCAAAATTGAATATTTTGGGATTACATACACAAAATGGAACTCTACAATTAAATAAAGTGCTTGTAGTTAGACAATTTAAAATGTTAAAACTCAATATTAGCACCCTCCTTCTTATTAAAAAACTTGTTTAAAAACTACATTTTGCAAATTTTGGCCATATTTGCAAGCTGTATCTTAAAAGCGAGTGTACGGAAATATCTGCAAATTTTATCGAATGTACTTCTAGCTGAGGTATTGGCATTGCGCAAGTCTCATATTGTGTTTTTGATCTGTATAGCTGCTGTTAATTAGTGAAGATCATAAAAAAATGTCAAATTACGGAAAATCAATTTTGAACATTGTAATAACTTTTTTTGGGTATTTATACTCTTATTTGTGTTCTATTAAATTTTAGGGCATTTTCATGTAAAATAATATTATTTATAGGCATATTTCAGTAACTGCATCTATTCTCCACTTTCACAGAAAATGGAGCATGGAATTATGTTATTCTGTGAGTAAATAATTGTGGGCTGATTTCGAAAGAAATATTCCGCCAATTTTAACAATTTCCAGGTGTAGCCTAGAAACGTGCTAAACTTTCATCGAAATCAATGTAATTTTATGTGAGTCATCCTGCTCAATGAAAATTTCATTGGGGTCCGATTTCTAATTAAATTGCAGTCCGATTTTAACAATTTTCAATACGGTAGATCCCCAGGCGTTGCTTAACAACATACTAAAATTTCATCAAAATCTAAGCATTTTTCCACGAGTTATCATGAAGATGTGGAGACGGACAGAGCTAGAGCATACATGCTTCTTCTACCTATGCAGATGTGCCAACTATCCGGATTTAGGCAGGAGACTTCAGATTTTCAGCCCTTCGTCTCCGGACGAATGTCATAAATTCTCCCGATTTTTGTCAATAATTAGCTGTTATGACGGTTAAAATTCTATCAACCACTGCCTTGGATCAACACAGAAGGAAAAAAATTTCATAACTGTGAAATCTTTTTCTTTCTTCGTCAATGCAAGACGGCATTACAGTCATCGGTTTTGTACTTTTCCTCTCCTCATATCTGAAAAAAAAAGCTGTCCTTGATGGTGCAGTGGTCTAAGTGCTGGCTTCCGATAAATCGTCCGAGATATGTCTGGGTTCAAATCCCAGTGAGGCATGGATGTTGTACTTGTCTTACGGCACTGGCTCTTTCCTTTCCCTGGAACCAGTAGCCTTAAATTAGGGATGGGCGACTGCTTATAGCCCACTGAGTTGCTCATGGTGGTCGTTAAACCTCCAACCAAAAAAAGAAAGCTTGATACTTCCACATCTGTTTTGACAGACACCACTGTCTTCGTTGATTCCGTTCTGTGATAACGATGTGCAAATGAGAAGAATGAAGTAAAATCTTAGTCTTGTGTAATCAGTGATTATTTAGAGCATAATACTACATCATTTTACTGTTTCCAAAAAGAACTTGTTTTAGAATTACAAAAAAAAATCTTATCATATTACAAAAATATATTACTTTTCGGATGGGTGTGCCGGACACTATAAAAATCACAAAAACTTTATGAATGTATGCTACCATGAAGACTATTTTGGAATACCTGCTGAGTGGCACTTTTTTGCTACTGCACATGGAAAAGGTCCATGTGACAGTATTGAAGGCACCGTCAAACGGTTGGTCAGAAAAGCAAGTCTCCAAAACCCATTTGAAAATCAAATTTTAACTGCTGAAGATAAGTATAAATTGTGCAATGAAAACATTACTGGAATCACATTTAAATTTATATCTACTACAGAAATACTTCAAATACAGAATCTTTTGGAAGATAGATGTAATAAAGCTCTTAAAATTAAGCACACAAAAGAATATCACTGTTTCATCCCGAAAAATAAATTTACATTAAAAGTGGGCATTATTTCTGGATCAGCAATATATACAGAAATAAATATATATAAAAAAATGACTTTTTAGTATGCGATATAAAAAATTAGTGACTTTGTATGTTGTGTTTATGACAATAAATGGTGGCCAGGTGTAGTTGAAAATGTATCTGTCAGCACAAATGACTTTTTCATTCATTTTTTTCATCCTTGTGGCCCAAGCACTTGTTTTAAACTATCAAGAGATGACAAAGTTAGGGTGAAAGCTGAAAATTTATAAAGGAAAATCTCGCCATTGGAACTCAGTACAGCAACAGGACGAACTCATAACATTAGTTGCGATCTGAACACAAAGTTGTCATTGTTGCTACTGAAAAAGTGACCTAAACATTGTTTGTGGTTTACAAACTGAACATTTAATACTCAAGATTAACTTCAAGATTGTCAAGGAAACATTTTCTAAACAAAACAAACTTAATCAATCACATCAACTATAAATAAAATGTAAGCAGCAAGTTTTGTTTTGAAAACCCACCTTTTTTCAGATAATTTTATAGAAATTATTATATTTTCTACTTTCTATATGCCTATAAATAATAATACTTCACATGACAATGCCCTAAAATTTAATAGGATATGAATAATAGTATAAATACCCAAAATAAGTTATTACGATGTGCAAAATTGATATTCCATAATTTGCCATTTTTTTAATGATCTACAATATTTTACAGTTACTATACAGATCAAAAACACAGTATGAGACTCACACAATGCTAAAACCTCTGCTAGAAGTACATACTATAAAATTTTCAGATTTTTTTATCCATTCCCTTTTTAGATACAGCTTGCCGAATATGGCCAGAATTTGCAAAATGTAGTTTTTAAACAATTTTTTTAATAAGGAAGGAGGGTGTTAATATTGAGTTTAACATTTAAAAAAAAAGTCTAACTACATGTACTTTATTTAATTGTAGAGTTTCATTTTGTGTATGTAATTCCTTCATATGTTAAGAAATCTTAAAGTTAGTGAAATGTTCAATTTTGTGCTGAAAATGCATGTCAAATTTTCTGGTACGGAATAAAATATTAAATGCAATGTTAAAACTTCATTTTATAGCTCAGACTATGCTTAAATTACTGGATTTTATTTGACACTTATCTTTAATAGTTTGGGAGATATTATTAAAAGCAAACACGACTGCAGGACTCAATTTTGCTTGTTGGAGGTGGGCATTTTGATTTTTTTCTTCAACATGGCAGCCTATAAAAAATGTATAGTATGCATTTCTGAAATCTACATATAACAGCTATTCCACGGTAAAAATATTTTTTTTTTCTAAAATGTGTGAGCAACCACCATCATGTGATATTTTATGGAATGACCCCACACTCAGATACTTGGGACTTCATCGTCCTGGGTTGTGTAACAGAGAGCATGCTCAAATGGAAATCGGAAGATACGGGTTTGATTCCCACTCCTGGGTTATGTGATTTTCAAGTTTTCTGATGTGATGGATGTTACATGGTTAACAGTAACTACAGCCAATTCAGAGATATCTCCTTGCTGTGTTCACAATTCAGATGTGCTTCCATGTATTACGAGGAGAATATTTCTTCCACACAATTTAATCATTTTATTACTAGAGAGTAATGCCAGAAATTCCAAAAATTAGTTGAAAATTACAGTACGCTGATTTACACAAGAATATCTACTTACCACTCAAGCAGTTCTTCTTCTTGGGAGGAATTCCTTTTCTTTTTCTGTCATGTTCTCTTTCACGTTCCCTCTCTCGTTCCCTTTCCTTTTCTTTGTCGCGCAGCTTTTCACGAGAGCGTGAACGATTGCGCCGTGAACGAGACCGCGAACCTGATCTAGACCTGGACTTTTTTCTACGAGGAGACTTTGAACGGCTTCGTTGGCGACTTGACCTAAATTATTTTTGAAACATGAAAAATGTGTATGCCACAAACACAGCAAGATATTAAACCTAAACATTGCAGCTAATAAAAATTATGCCTTATAAATGCATGGGATTTGTGTGTGTGGGGGGGAGGGGGGGTGCCAACCATCAAGAGCAGTAACTGCATGCTCTAAGCAGTGGTTTATTCCAGGGTTGGCATGTTTCTTCCAAGGCGGAAAAAACCGGCTGGAAGAAATAGGTTTTTTCCACTAGAGAAAGAAATGGAAGAAACTGGTTTTCTTTAATAATTTATTACTTAAATTATAATTATGATTGTACGCTGTAGTAAACGCTTTTCTCTTGTAGATAACTTTTAATGTAACTATAACAATTCAATTACATCTGCTATATTATAATTACACATTCTTTTAACTAAGGTCACAAACCTGACTGAAGCTTTTCATTAGGTACCTGGGTTAGCGGATTTTTTCTAAAGTGCAAAATCCTTTGAAAAACAGTTTATGGGATTTAATAGAAGGAAACTTTTTTTTTTAATGAAAAAATATATGTCTAGCATGATCTTATAACTTCTGAGGGATGAAACCTTTATTTAAGGAACCAATCTGCAATAAATCATACACTTTTGACTTGGCAATCATATTTGCCGCTTGCCATTTTAATGAACTTTTTGCTTAAATCAGTCAGGTACTCTGAAGTTTCATGGGCACTGCCAGTATCAACAGCATCTATGAGATATGATTTCCTTTCTGTGTACAAGGATGCAACAGTGAGTGATTCCTTGTGCACACTGTTCCATCCATCAACTATTTAAGTTGCATTTTTTTCCTTTTAGATTCCTTGTCATTTCATTCTGCAATTCATCATGAATCTCATCTAAAATATTTCCAGCAAGAGCCTTTCTGGTTGACGGCTTGTATCCTTGTCTAAGTTTAGAAACAAGTGTTTTGAAATGCTCACTATCTGCATGTGAAAATGGTACATTGCAAGAATAGAAAAATATACCTATTAGCTTATCAAATTCTTTCTTTTCACTGTCATTTGTGAAGCAACAAAAATTATCCATTGAACTTTTCTCCTTTTTAAAAAAATTTCTAAAGCACTTGAATTTCAGGAACTGATTATGTATTCACTAACTACTCATTATCAACTATTTGGATCCCAACTTATCACTGGCATAATTACCAGAGTTACTGATGAGTTGTTCACACAATTTAACATGAGCACGCATTCTACAGGCTTTTATACTTTCTTCATGACCACATGCCTCAAGCCTTTACTACTTTGCCATTTCCTCAATCTCTTGGAATTTTACCCAAATAGGATCTTTTTTTCAACCTCCCATTTTCATTTTATATAATGGAATTTTAAAAGATATCAAAATTGGTTGGGCTACAGACAATAATGTTCAGATAAAAACAAAATTGCTTTGTCACTTTTTTGAGGTGCAATGTGCTCCAATGCAAATAGAGAAATGAGACCAGTTGAATACAAAGAATTGAAATGTGATTGTATGGCTTGACTGGAGGAGACCAGCAAAGATTTAATGTGATTTGCTAGTTGGATTAGAGGAGATTAGGAAAGATTTAATGTGACTGGCTTGTATCCTGGAGACACTGTTACCCTGATACAGCCAATTGCGAACACACACACACAAAAAAAAAATGTACAGTGGTTATGATGTAAAATTATAAATTTGAACATGATTTTATAATTTATGTCAGTTATTTTTCAAATGTTTATACATATTTAGACATTATCTTAGTATATAAGCTATTTATATGTAGCATAAAGGTAATTTTTAAAGCTGGATTTAACTTTACATCATGAACAAATTTAGGTCATGATGTAAATTTAAATACAGCTTTAAGACACCTAAAAAGCTCGAACTATTCTGAAAGTTATTCTTTTCTTTTATAACTTATAAGTCCAAAATTAATATTTCATACTTAATAATGTCACATCATTTTAATAGTTCATCTCTCCCTCTCTCTCTCTCTATCTCTCTCTCTCTCTCTCTCTCTCTCTCTCTCTCTCTCTCTCTCTCTCTCTCTGCATTCCTTTCATTTTCTGGTAGTTTTTTCTGGTTTCTTCCAGTTTCTTCTGAAAGAAACAAAAAACTCAACCCTGGTTTATTCCTAATGTAGGACCACTGGTTCCAGGAAAGGGGCAGACCCAGGGGGGTAAGATAAACACACCACCCCTGTTTTATTTAGGCTTCCAGAGCCTGGGTCCATCTTGGGTGATTAGTCAGAAGCCTATGCACACTCAGCCACAAGAGACGCTCCCTCACCCCCACCAGATAAATCGAGACTGGGGAACAATAGTACAAAAAAAAAAAAAAAAAAAAAAATATGATAGCTGGTGAGCTTTATTTCTCCTAAAACAAACACACACACACAGACACACACACACAGTTCAGATTTTTCCTCCATGAGAAATTAATGCCTGAAATGTGTAATAACCTTAAAAATCAAATACCTTATACCATGATCATTCTATTTTAATGGTTAATACTTCTTTGTATATTTTCTGATACCACAAGTGCATACCTGCCAACATTGGCAAGAAAGAGCCTTGTTCGTAGTAACTAGTATTACTGTGGGCATACATAAGATCCTTTTTTCATGAAACGATCCATCCATAGTTCCCACTAAAATAAATTGTAACAAACAGTCAAAAAAATTGAATTATACAATGCTGGCCACCCAAAATGCAACACTAAGAAGGAAGCATCCGATTGGCCTGAAATCTGCAGCATGCATCGCCCGCGAGAGGACATGCAAACGATTAGCATTGCAGGGCATGTGCAAATCATGTGCGCCCGGCACACCACCGAGATGCACTATCAGAAGGGTGAACAGAAGGCGGGGTGTAAGTAGTGGAAGTGTGTTGTGCTGCCGGACCTGTGCGTGGGAAGCTTTCTGAAGCCTCGTCGCAGAATACGGCAGTCATTCCAGCACGTTTCAGAGTTCGACAGAGGACAAATACTGGCTTATTGCAACAACGGTTTATCGTACCGAGACATCGCCGCCCGTGTGGGACGACATCCAGCCACAGTGAGGAGAGTCTGGATTTGGTGGTTGCAGGAGGGAGGGACGGACGGACAGACCGACGTGAGCAATTGGCGCAGCCGCGGCACACCACTGAGCGAGAGGACCGACATGTTGTGTGGCGGGCATTGAAGGCTTGCACCGCTACATCACGAACATTAGCGCAGGAATTAGGGTGTGTTATGCAACAACCTGTGTCAGCACGTACAGTTCGACGTCATCTGCAGGAGTGGGGACTTGTCGCACGGCGCCCATTGCTCCGATTACCATTGACGTTACACCACCGGCGAGTGCGGCGGCAGTGGGCGTTGAACGCCGCACCTGGACTACGGAATGGCACGACATCGTCTTCTCCGACGAATCCCGCTTCTGCCCGCAACACCACGATGGTCGGATCCACGGGTGGTGGCACCGCGGCGAGATACTGTATGACGCATGCATTATGCATCGCCACACCGGTCTATCGCCTGACGTTATGGTTTGGGGCGCAATTGGATATGACACCCGCACCGCTCTGGTACGCATCGGCGGTACACTCAACAGCCACCGCTACATCTCCAACGTTTTGGAGCCTGTAGTCCTTCCTTACCTGCAGGACCTGCCAGCGGCCATGTTTCAACAGGATAATGTGCGTCCGCACGTGGCACGCATCGTGCAACAATTCTTCATGGCCCACCAGATGTCACTGCTGCCGTGGTCCGCCTGTTCTCCCGATATGTCGCCCATCGAACATGTCTGGTCGCTGATCGGCAACCGAGTGGCCTGGCAAGCACCACTCATGGCTACGCCTGATGAATTGTGGCAACGTGTGGAAGCAGCCTGGACCGATATACTCCAAGCCCACATCCAAAGCTTCTTTCGTTCGATGCTGTGGCGTGTAGCGGCCGTTATTGCTAGCCATGGGGGCCACACGAACTATTGATGTCGGCGTGTTCTGCAAGTCGCACAGGCTTGTAAGCTCAATCGTTTCATCTTTGTACCTGTTGTTATGTGTCCAGTAAATCTGGCTTTGCTTTCTCGTGTCCTTCTTGGTGTTGCATTTTGGGTGGCCAGCAGTGTAGTTATATCTAAACATAGGTGCACACCTTGGTGAGGTATTTTTGTTCCACAAGATTTCAGGTTTCCTTATCACTGACACAATGTGTTACACATTTAACAAAACAGTTAAAAGCAAAACATTTTTCATTAAAGACAAACTAACTGAAGAATAAAATATAAGAAATTGAAAGCAACATCCCCTTGGGCACTATGGAATATGGTCATCAGTTGCAGACAAACATAAGGAAAACACAAGAAAAAAGTAACGCTTGACAGCAGAAACTTTATTTTCATTAGTATTACTTAAAGTCAAAAGCATCATCAAGTTGCAAGTACAGTTTATATGCCAAAAATTCACCTTTTATCCATTTTGACTAATAAAATGCATATTTGGTTTCACTTACATTTAGAATTCTTCCTGCTTTTACACACAGAAAGAACTACAGATGTATAATGCATCTCATAGATTTATTGCCAGAAGGACAGACCACCGTTGGACAACCGAAATTTTAAGACTGGATTCCTGGGCTACGAGCGTTCAGCAGATCGCAAACCCGGTTTGAGATGCTAGTACCTTACACTTACACCCCCTCGCATTCGCTTATAGCAGTTCATAAGAATTCCCCTGGCATTCGCTGATCGTAGTTCAGAATCACCACCACATTAAAACCAAAAGTGTGACAGCTATGTGCTCCTGATTCCAAGAGAACAGCACAGCGCAGCCACCTGCGATATTTTGGAGATAGCTTCTCTTAAACGAACTGCAGCTATTCTGAAATTTGGTGAACGGAAAAAAAAAAAATCAAGTACTTTTCAAGGACTCTAACAAAATTCAAGAACTTCCAAGGGCCTTTGAAAAGAAAAACTAAATTCAAGGATTTTCAAGGACTTTTAAGGACCGTGGGAACCCTGTCCATCTCCTTGTGAAAATGAAATACGCACCACAACAAAATGTTACAACAAACAAGGACTCTACTGAAACAAATCGAAAATGTGTAAAACACAAAGTTGATTCCCCTGGCGAAGGCATGGATGGATGGATGGATGGATACCTACATACATATCCCTAAGTTGTTCTCTGAGATTCAGAGGTTAGCTCCACAAAGAAATACAAACTACCAGATAATTTTTATTTACTGTTGCCATATCAAAACTCCACTTACAGCGATCTTGACATAGAACTCGGGCTTCACCAACATTCATCACCCGCTGTACACAACTTTTATACTTTATACTCATAATCTTTTTCTCATGCAGATACTCCTGAATCTGATAAACAATTTGGAAGAAATACTCTTCTCATAATACGTGGCCAATACGTCATCCCGCTCCAGGGCGACGAAATTTTCAAGTTGTCTGAAGTGAATAATATTACGTGTGAACCAGTAATTACAGTCAATTCGGCGATGACTGATTGCTGTGTTGATTATATCATGACTCCTGAATCTGATCCTCCAATGACTTTCTTGGCCTTCCTCTGCCTTTCCTTCCTGCCACTTGGGCTTTTTTAAAAATATTTTCTTAGTAAGCATCTCATCACTCATTCTTTCAACATGGCCAAACCACCAAAGCACATTGGTCTCCACCTTGCTAACAACATTTTGCTTCACATTACACAACTGCAACATATCTTCATTCATCACACAATCAGAACGTGTCCTGCCACACACACACACCCCAACCCCCTAAAGTAACGCATTCCTCCAGCACACAAACGACTCCTATGTTTCTTCTGTAGTACCTAGGTTTCACGGCCATACATCAGAGTAGGAACAATTACACTTTGAAGTTCAAAACTTCCACCAGTAAAAAATCGGTCAGATGCATTCAGAATTCCATAATGCCAGACAGATGGGAAATCCAAGCAAATGAAGGCACGTTGCGCGAACCTCCACTTACCGTTGATCATACTGCCTCTAAAAGGGAGGTTCATTAAGATGAGACAAAAAAAAAACTTAATGTTTTAGCTGCTGAAAAATCAAAACAAACAGCAAGAATGCAGACTGCTATCAGTTTGTCTTTTGTTGACTCTGCAGCTGCACAGCATCTATAGCTTAATTTTTCTTTCTGCTATCTTTCGCTCCCATTTCTTCATTGTTGCTTTTGTTTTCTTTTTTTTTTTTTTATGCCACCTGATAACAAAAATTTCATACATCATGCTGAAAGAACTTTCAGCCTGATGTATGAAATTTTATGGATATTAATACTTTTGAACACCATGCATCAATTTTTACAAATTTTCCAACTTTGTTACTTCCATTTTTAGGAATTTCCCCTCCCTTATTAAAAAACTTATGGGATGGGGGACATTAACAATGCAGGAGAGTGGGAAAATCGCGGGGGGGGGGGAGGATAGCAATTTCTACGGGGTAAAACTCCTTTGGTCCGCCTGACTTCAAATTTTGGAAATTTCCCCCGTACTTTTAAGCTGAAATACAAATATTTATGCAGTAAAATGATATTTTACAATAATACTGGACAGAGGCAACATTGCAAGAAAAAAGAAATTACGATTACGGGGGAGGAAAAATCTGAACTGCATCGACCTTCCGTTTTCGAGTTTCGCCCTCCGACGAATATCCCCTTCGTCATCTCCCTCCCCCAAATTTCTGTTCACTTATGCATCGATCTTGAAAATGACAAAAATATTATTAATAACGAAAAAGGAGGAATTCCTTGAATTTACGGAAGAATCTCATGCTTGAAAAATAAGGGGAAATTTTTGTGGCGTCTAATTTCTGTTTTCGCAAATTGTTGCCTACCGTTTCAAGCTGAAATACAAACATTTAGGCAATAAAATGATATTTAACAAGAATACTGGACACAAAGGTAACAATGGGAGAAAAATATTACAATTACAGCGAAATTTTATACTCCACTTAATTACTGTTTTAGAAAGTTTTGAAACAAGAAATATCGTTCCCATGTGGAAAACAACCCCCCCCATGCGCAATTTAAAACAGTTTTGCATTGATTTTGAGGATGATCTATAATGACACTAACATATATAAAAGAGAGAGAGAGAGAGAGAGAGAGAGAGAGAGAGAGAGAGAGAGAGAGAGAGAGAAATTCCGTGAATGCACTTAAGAATCACATGTACATCATGAACTAATAGTCCAATAAAATAAAATTAAACAAAATTTGTAGAATCCATAGTTTCGAGAGCGAGTTCCATAGTCAGAAAACTAAATCCATAGAAACTATGGACATTCCATAGTAGTTGGCAGGTATGCAAGTGGAAATGAATATAGGCTATATATTGGTTATGATGGCTGAACGCCGGTTAATATTGGCCATCATTGAACCGATATAGACTTTTCCAACATATGCCATATCGCCTTGCTGTTTTCTTCACCTAATATTGGCTTTGCCAATGTATCCAATATTGTCTTGCCATTCTTCACCCGATATCCATCCAATATTGGCTTTGCCGATGAATCTAATATCGGAATCGCAGAATTTCAATGGCGCTTACTTAGAAACAGCGCCATTTAAACATTTTCACATTTCTGCAAAAAAGAACTAAATATATTCACAAAATGCGATCGCAGTTTAAACCGTGATTTAAAAAAAAAAAAAAAGGATGCAAAATTTAGACCTTTTCCAAAACACACTGAAATCTGTAATTCTTCCAACCAGTCCGTAATTCTGTAATCAGACAATCAAAACCAAAATAATTACAGAAAATCCATAATGGTTGGCAGCTCTGCATATACATATACAGTATAATTATTAGTTAGCCACTGTACACAGGTATTATTAATACATTTCTGTAAACAGCCTAATGTATTTGAAGAACCATTCTATCTGTATTACCTAACTTTTTTTTATAAAGTTACTACTTCCTCTCACTTTGTTGAGTTAATATCTTCCAATAGCAATACCAATCAGCTTTATAAGACCAATCACAGTCTCAGGTGTGTGTGTGGGGGGGGTAACTCCGCTTCACCTTTCTTCTGTTAATAGAAATGTAAATTAGATATCATCCTTTATTTTATTATGTGACAAGACTGAAAAGCTGAGATAAACAGTATGCATACACGATTCGTGTGAAAATCCATTTATTTGGCGTAATAAATATTAAATAGGCGTGCGAGCTTTCGCCATCAACGGATGGCTTCTTCAGGCTAAAGTAACGTCTGAAGAATATACAAGATTTAAATGGAATATAACATTAATATAAACAGAAAACTAAGAAAAATGCTAGAAGGTGAAATATGCCTCGTGCAGGCAGGTGAAGGACATGGGTTAGGTGCGTGCTGTACAAAAACATGCGCCATACAAAACATGCTGTACAAAACATGTGTATAGAAACATGCGCCATGCAAAAGGTAAGTTAAATGAAAGTTCTTCATTGCATGTGATCGGGTTGGTTAAGATCTCAATCGATTCCCTTATAGCAGTGGCCTTGGCATTTATGTAGGAGGCGACTTTCTTCATGCTGTCCCATTGCGGAGTGGCTGAATGGGTTGCGACTTCTTTCGCTAAGGCTTGAGTGGGAGAACCCCAGGGTGCCCATTCAGCACTTAGAAAAACTTTGCTGCATCTCTCTCGCAGAGATGCCGTCCTCCCAAAAGGGTTGGTTGGTTGGTTGATTTTTATGGCGCAAGGGCCATGTTTGGCCAAAGAGCGCCAGACACAAGACAAACAAACAGGATTAAAAAAAAAAAATGTGGCATAAATCCCAAAATCTGGCTGACCCAGTAAAACCGAACCATGAGAATGATGGAAGGGCCAAAAAAGACAATGAAACAAACAGTATTAAAAACATGGTACAATGGTTAGAAACTAGCCGATTAAGTAAAACTGAGGAATGAGAATGATAAAACACATCACGAAAACGAACACAACTACACATAAGATGAGTCACAGGAGAGGGACGAACTGTCACTCTCCTCCCCCTATGTTCCTCTATAATGTTGGTTGAGGGTGGGGACCTCGCTGAGTCTGAGACAGTTGCAATGTTGGTCAGTTGGACCGCGACAGTTGGATGGACACTGCACACCTTTGCGGATTTAGGGCCGGGTCTTCCACACGTGCAGGCTTTCTGCTGGGAACTGGAAGAGTCGGTCATCTTCAAAAGAGAAGGCGCAGAGTCAGCTGGTCGAATAAGCTGGAGCTCGGTGAAATCCACCTGTGTCGCTTGTTCAGCTGTAGATCTCTTGGCAAGTGCGGCGAGAGCTACAGGGCGCGGGACAAAGGGCTGCACGGGTTGTGGCAGAGACTGAACTACTGCGGCAAAATTACGCTGTCGGTTGTTGGGAATACCCAACTTGGCCTTGGCAGCAGGGTACGAGAGGCCTTCCAGGGTCTTGAGGCGCTGGATCGCCATCTCGTCCTTCCATTTCATACAGTTGCGGGAGTAAGCTGCATGGGCCTCACCACAGTTAACACAGCAGGCCGCAGAAGTGCAACCTTCCCCGTCATGTTCACTGGAGCCACAATTTGCGCAACGAGCGGAACTGTTACATGAACGTTGTGAATGCCCGTACCTCTGGCACCTGAAACAGCACAGAGGACTGGGAATGTACGGGCGAACTCCACAGACCAAGTAGCCAGCCTTGATTTCGGTCGGAACTTTCGGGGAGTTAAAAGTCAAGATTACATTTTTAGACTTAGTCAAAGTACCATCGTGCCTGAACATCATACGACGTGCAGCAATAACACCCTGATCTGCAAGTTCACTCACCAATTCGTTCTCACTGCATGGCAAGAGATCAAACTCCGAAATAACACCCCGAGAGGTGTTAAGAAACAGGTGAGGTGTCACTTTGACAGGAATGCCTTGAAGACTAGTGAGGTGCAGAAGAGTGTTACTCTGAGAAACACTGCAAGTTTGGACAAGCAGGTCCCCAGAGCGAAGCTTCCTCACAGACTTCAAGGAGCCAACCACAGCGTCCAAAGCTTTAGAAATGAAAAAGGGAGATCTGGTGGACAGTCTCTCATTCAGATCGATGGATTCTACAACTAAGTGTGTAGCATGCGTATTCACAGCAATCGAGGGAGACGACGCTTCGGAGCGACTGGTACAGCTGCCGAAAAAGAGGTTCCACGTTCTTGGTCCAGGTCATGATCTAAAGACCGTTTAAGGTTATGGGACTTGGTAGGTTGAGAAGACGAAGGAGAGTCGTTGTCAACTATCATTTTCTCAGGTGACTTGAATTTGGAGTTTTTGTTTTTGTTTTTACCCATGGAAAAAAGGAGGATTCGTCTGCAGACTACTCCACCCACCACAGAGCCCTACAAGGGAGAACTGGAGGTCTGCAAGCCAAGAAAATGACGCTGGACACAGTTCTGGAGCTTATACACTGCAGATATAGTCCGTTGGCTGTGATCACACGCACTCGGCGGACACTTCGGCTTCCGGGTACCGTCATGCCAACGCCTTTGGCATGATCCCACAGCCCCCGGGCTTACCCTGCCGTGCTATACGACAAAAAAGCCGTTAAAACCCTGTACACAACTTGGTACAAGACTTCTGACTAGAGGTGGGTTAGTCCCTAGCCTCCCGTTTACAGCGAAGCCGGGGTCGAACAGGAGTGTTGGTACACAGGAGGCACTTCTCCGGTCTCCTGCGACCTCAGCCGCCAGACATCCCATTTCCGCCTGACAGGTCTCCGCACGCGGCAAACATGCCGCAGGTGGTCTAGCACCCAAACCAGCTAAAAGGAAAAAGTAATCCAAGGAAGACAAACCCTGGAGTGGAACCTAAACGAAATCTCAGCAACCTACGAACTGAGCGGTTAATATAAACAGTTAGTAGTGGAGGGTAACAAAACCACAAGACCGGGGTGTTAGTACATAGTGTGGTAGCGATTAGGTAGAGTATACAACACGAGCAACTGGCCAGTGCAGAAAATAAATAAAAACGAAAAAGCGAGACACATCACCAGCTCGGGATCGTGGGGCCGCGACTCCCCAACAGCTGGATGAACAGCCATCCCTGCAAACTCCAACAGTACCAAAAAAAAAAAAAAAACAAGCGCTGGCATGACATCAGATGTTGACCAGTCACAAGGTCAGCTCGGGCCGTGGGGGCGCCGCTCCCCAAATAACTGGAAAACCAGTTATCCCCGTGCGGGACCTCCCAAAAGGGAGTTGTGTCAAAGGGGATCACCGCTAAAAACTACCGTGCAAACACGGAAAAGCACAGTTTTTTCCACCAGGATGAGACCCTCGGAGGTCCCGGCAAGGGAAACTCCATCCTCCTAAACCCAGGACCTCCCGGATGCCAGAGGCTTCACCGGTGGTGACCTCGGAGCCCTCTTCGGAAGTGAAGCGGCGGGCTGAGACTACCCTAGTAGCAACCACTGGAGAGTTTCTTAACCTGGTGGATAGCTGTGTGGTAGAAGTTGGTGAGATTTTGGGCTCACTACTCAAAACGATAAACAAGGATGCGACGAGCAGGATCACGGCGGCCCTGCGCAAAATAACACTTCGCCTGCACTCAGCAAGGGTCCCTTGACCTCAAAGCTAGAGGGCAAGCTTGAGGAGAGGGGAGGAGCGGCAAAGCTCCTCAGCAGGACCTAAGTCCTATGCCGCCGCAGCCAAAACGGGTGCCACAAAGGCGCAAGGGTCTGTGCTGGCACCCAAGGTAAAAAAGGTGGTGCCAGACAGGAGACATGTGCTCCTGGTCTATCCCACCGACGAGGGCAAGTCGTCTGATGACGTTAAACTGACTCTCCTATCCACAGTGCAGCCAGCAAAGCTGCAAATAGGAGTTAAAGGCGTACATAAAGTACAAAACGGTGGCGTAGCGGTTGAGTGCTCGAAGCACAAGGACATCGCCAAGTTGGAAAAGGAGCTGCGGAGCAATCCCTTCACCAAGGATAGCACCCACTCCAAATCCCCTCAAAAGTGACTCCCACGTCTAATCGTTTACGGCGTTGACAGGGAGGTTTCGCATGAGGATTTCGAGGCCGGAGTAAAGGAACAAAACCCAGACCTCGAAGGGGACATCTCGGTGAAATTCACCATCAAGGCCAAAGGGGGTAAGGCCCACTGGGTGGTGGAGGCCGAACCCCTGAACTTGGGTTGGTCAATCCTGCGTTTGAAAGAGGTTGTAAGGGAAGTCCAATGCTTCCGGTGCAACGGCTTCGGCCATTTCAGGAGTGGTTGCAAGGAAGCAGAGGACAAGTGTGGGCAGTGTGGTGAGACAGGTCACCGGCACAAAGATTGCACTGCTGCTCCTAAGTGCAATAACTGCACTTCTGCGAACAAGCGGTTCAAACTGAAGCTAGAAACAGCCCATTCTAGCTTCAGCAAGACTTGTCCCTCTCTAATCAGAGAGTTGGAGCAGCAGAGTAGCCGAACTAATTATGGTTGATCGGCAAAGGACAAGCACTGGTTTAAGAGTACTCCAACTCAACGCACACCATGCGAGAGCCGCAACAGGGCAGATCCTCAGGACTGCCAGTGAAGTCGCTGCAAAAATCCTGCTCTTGCAGGAACCGTACCACTCCCATGGTAGGGTAGCGGGGTTTCGCAACTCCTCGCGAAGGTACTACTCTCGGTGCGAAAAACCAATGGTAGCCACAGTCGTTCTTGATCCAGATCTGGGAGCTCTGGAGCTTGAATGCACATCCAATGTGGTGGCATTGGGCATAGAGAGAAGTAATGAAAAAATCTTGCTAATCAACACATCATGTTCACCTTCTGGTGTTCTCTCAGACGTGCTAAACAGCATCTCTCGGTTGCTGGATTCCCACCCGCAACACAAGACTATCATTGCAGGCGATTTTAACGCTAAAAGCCCCCTCCTGGGGCAACCAAGATGGGCGAGTTAGTGAATTCCTGGACTTCCGTCATTTCGTCAGATCTGACGTTCCAGAATGACCCAGACAGTGTCCCCACGTTTCAAGCTGCCACTGGGACGTCGTGGGTCGACCTCACCCTTACGAGGACATCGGTCCTCAACTTCCTCCAGAACTGGCAGGTACTGGACGATGTGAGTTGCAGCGATCACCTTGCTATAACCTTCACGATAGGGTTTGAGAAAATTGGGAAAAAGCCCAAGTCTAGGTTCGACGCCTGGAACCTCAGATGGTCGGACCTCCAGGGCCAACTATCAGATCTGCTAAGAGACAGAAGTGCAGCAGATCTTGATGAGGTAGATGACCTAAACGAATATCTCGGTCAACTAACCAACGAGATAGTAGCGACTTGTGAAAGTTGCAGGAAAGCTGGGGGGGGCAAGACCCCTGCTTCCCTGGTGGTCGGATATCTGATTGGTTGGTTGGTTGTTTGATTTTTATGGCGCAAGGGCCATGATTGGCCAAAGAGCGCCAGAGACAAGACAGACAAACAAACAGTATTAATAATATGGTAAAAAGCTTAAAATCTGACTGATCATGTAAAACTGAAAAATGAGAACGATGGAAGGGCTAAGAAAGATAAAGAAACAAACAGTATTAAAAACATGATACAATGATTAAAATCTAGCTGATTCAGTAAAACTCAGAAATGAGTAAGATGATAGGGCTAAAATCTAGATACATTTAAAATAGTCAATTTGTTTAAAAAATGAAAAAACAGCAACAGTATTGCAGTGGTCATTGAGGAGCCGCTGCAGCGTAGCGGCATCCTCGGTCAACAAATGAGAATGAAAGAAATGAAAACGTACATCACGAAAACGAACAAAGGTACACAGAAGATGAGTAACAGTGATTCGGCAATTGCACGTCTCACACATCGGCGCAGTGTCGCCACACAGCAAAAAGCGGTGAGTGAAACGACAATGCCCAATGCGGAGACGCGCAAGCACCACTTCCTCCCTACAGTTCCGAGGATATGAGGATTTCCAGACTTCAAGATTAGGTTTAATACGATGCAGTTTATTTTCCACCTCTTGGTCCCACAGACCTTGCCACGTTCGCTTGATATGGTCGCGAACCAGAAAGCGGAAATCCCGGTGAAACAGTGGCAAGGGTGTGACGACCAAAGAGGAAGCAGATCTAGCAGCCGCATCAGCACACTCGTTACCCGAGATTCCAACATGCCCGGGAATCCAACAAAATTGTATCTGGACACCGGCCTCGAGCAAAGAACAAAGAAGCCTTCGTACGGTAAAAAGAAAAGGGTGGTCAGAGCAGTCCAACGATGATAATGACTGTACAACACTCAAAGAATCAGTGTACACCGCAGCCCGTTGATGAGAACCCGACTGAACATGAAGCAGTGCAAGATACACAGCATGCATCTCCACCGAAAACAACGTGGCCTCAGCTGGGATCCGCGCTACTGACACGCCATCTACACAGACAGCCGCGGATCCAACAACTCCATGCATCTTGAAGCCATCAGTGAAAATGGGAGTGTAGTCAGAATTGAGGTCACGGTGCTCAGCGAAGAGCTGCTGGTACACTGACGCAGGGGTTGAGGATTTATCGAAAGATGTAAAGGTGGTATCAACCATGACACCAAGTGGGTGTCATGGAGGATCCCCAAAGCCCCAGGTCTCTCCAACAAGTGACAAGTCGAGCCCTACATCACGGGCTACGGCTGCCATACGATGACCGAAAGTTGAAATGCACAAGGGCCGGTTCCCGAATAAACGAGCATGCTGGGGATGAAAAACTGCATCGTATAAAGGATGGTCTGGAAGAGATCTAAGTTTCAGATAGAATTGAATAGACAGCTGCAGACGGCGTAATTCAAGCGATGGTTCGTTCGCGTCAGCGTAAAGGCTGGGAATTGGAGGTGTTCGAAAGGCTCGTTCGCGTCAGCGTAAAGGCTGGGAATTGGAGGTGTTGCTCCCGAACAAAGACGCAATGCTTGATGGTGAATAGTGTCCAAAGGCCGGAGAACGGAACGACGAGCAGAGCCATACACGATACAACCATAATCCAGTTTCGACCGTATTAAGGAATGGTAAATATGAATTAAAGACATCCTGTCTGCGCCCCACAAGACTCTAAAAAGGATCTTAAGAATAGATAGAGCCCACAGACAGGAGATCTTGAGCCGCCGAACGTGCGCACGGAACGTAAGCGCACGGTCGACGGTTAGTCCAAGGAACTTGGTCTCCGGAAAAACTGGTATGGCTGCACGGTCTAAAAACAGCTCTGGGTCAGGATGGAGGCCGCGCCTCCGGCAGAAATGGACACACGCTGTCTTGTCGGGAGAAAGAACGAAACCATTGCTATTCGCCGCTTTAAAGATCTGGTTAATCGCAGACTGCAACTGCCTTTCAATAAAATTCATACTTGATGACGAGCAGAAAATGTGTAAATCATCAACATAAACAGTAGCCGAAACCGCAGGAGGAAGGTTTGTGAAGAGACAATTAATGCGAAGGATGAACAATGTGACAGATAAAATGCAACCTTGAGGAACACCTTGTTCTTGATGGAACGGTGCCGAAAGCGTGGTACCCAGGCGCACCTGGAACACCCGATTGCGAAGAAAATTAACGATGAAAGTCGGAAGATTTCCTCGCAATCCGCATGCGTGGAGGTCACGGATAATACCATGCCGCCACGCTCGATCATAAGCTTTTTCAGGATCAAAAAATACAGAAACCAGGTGCTGCCTACGCACAAACGCCTCGCGCACAGATGTCTCAAGGTGCAGGAGATGATCGTGAGGTGGTGAACGATGACGGCGAAAGCCGCTTAGTGATGGTGAAAGTACTTGATGATATTCTAAAAAAATGAATTAACCGGGAATTAACCATGTGTTCAAGAACTTTACACAGACAGCTAGTGAGAGCAATTGGACAATAACTAGAGGGAGACTTGGGATCCTTGCCAGGTTTGGGAAAAGGCAGAACAAAGGCTTGTCACCAAGATTCCAGGAAACTGTGCTCCGACCAAATACGATTATACAAGATTAAGAGATTCTCGAGTGACGACTGCGATAGATGACGGAGCATGTCATAGTGGATTCCATCGGGACCGACAGATGTAGAGCCGGACCGATGCAGAGCCACCCTGAGTTCAACCATGCTGAAGGGGGAGTATTATCCTGTGTCGAGAAAAGGCGCAAAGGAGATTCTCTGGTGTTCCGCAGTGGATTTTATTCTTTGAAAAGAAGTAGGATACGCCAGGTCACTCGACACGGAGGCAAACGCCTCTCCCAAACAATCAGCAATCTCCCCGACTCCAGCATATGTGCAGCTGTTACTCTCGAGAATGGAGATCTGGTGAGAGCTGTAGTTACCCCGGATCATACGAATCTTTTCCCACACACTTTTCGAACTGGCACGTGAAGTGAGAGATGACACATACTGGATCCAAGACTCCCTCTTGCTACGTCGACGCACCAACCGAGCATAGGATTTTGCTCGTTTGAATGTAACGAGATTAGAATCGGTCGGATAACGCCGAAACGTAGACCAGGCCTTATGTTGAGCTCTCCTAGCCGCTGCGCATTCAGGGGTCCACCAAGGTTTCGGACTTCTGGAGAGTGTCGTAGATGTTTTTGGTATAGAAAGATCAGCTGCCTGAAGAATACAATTTGTGACTTCAAGAACTGCTGCGTCGATTGACTCTTGGGATACCATTGCAGAAGAGATCAAAGCTGACGGTGTGAAGACCTCCCATCTCGCACGCTCCATCCTCCAACGAGGAGGGCGGGAGACAGAAGATGGCATGTTCGCATGATGCGAGAGGACAATTGGAAAGTGGTCGCTCCCGTGGAGGTCGTTACACACCGTCCACGACCAGTCAGCAATAATTGATGGTGATCCCAAGGTCAAATCGATTGCACTGAAGGATCTTGTCGGTCCATGGAAGTACGTGTCAGCACCGGTGTTAAAAAGGCACAAAGAGGCCGAGGACAGAAGAGACTATGTGACGACCCCTCGTGCTGATGCTGACACTACCCCACAAATGATGATGGGCATTGAAGTCACCTAGTAAAAGTAAGGGTGAAGGCAGCTGATCAACCAATCTCTCCAGTACAGAGACGCTTACGTTCTCGTCCGGCGGCAGATACTGCAGACAGTAAGAGGCACAGGGACAGATATTCGCACCGCCACGGCCTGCAAAGTTGTGGATATCGCCACGGAAGACACCGGAACACTGCGAGGGACAAGAATTGCGACTCCCCCACAGGCGATGTCTCCCAGTGCATTATCTGTCCGATACGCACTGTAGCCTCGAACTGAAAGCAGGTCTGATGGTTTAAGTTTTGTTTCCTGTAAACAAAAGCACACCGGAGAGTAGAACGAAAGCAGATGTTGCACTTCATCAAAACTCGTCCGAAACCCTCGACAGTTCCACTGAATGATTGAAGCCATGGTTATAAATGAAATGAAAATGAAAATGTTCAAACGAAGTCAGGCTCCATCGCCTCTGATGGGGGTTCCCCCAGATCTGGAGGCGTGTGACCAGGGGACAAGATGGGAGCATGGTTTGTCCCAAGTGTCTTAACAGGAGGCGCACGACGTTGAGTTGTGTGCTCAGATTTTGGAGAAGAAATGCTTTTCTTATCCTGGGCTTTGGTTTTCTTGCTAGAAGAAGTGGCCTGAGTTCCCTTGTTGGTGATGGGATGAGTCTGCTTCGGCGAAGTGGTGGGTGGCGCTTTCAGACCCCTAGCTCGAGACTGGAGTGCCTCCAGTCCTGCTGCGATGATATCATCCAGCTTGTAGGGACATTTAGTAGGGATCTGAATGTCAGTTTGAATGCCGATTGTAGATTTGGCAACCACCACTGATGCATATGAGCGCCGATCAGAAGAAGCAGGAACTACTCTCCTTCTGGCCTCAGGATAGGAAATATTCTCCACCGTCTTTAGCCTTTGAATTTCTTTTTCTTCCTTCCACTTGGGACAATCTTTGGCTAATGCTGCGTGTGAACCCTTGCAGTTCACACAAAACTCGGCCTCGGCCACACATTCCTGTAAAAGATGTTCTGTGGCACCACAGCGTGCACACCGGGGATTGCTTCTGCACGACTGCTGAGAATGGTCATAAGACTGGCACCTAAAACATCTCAAAGGGTTAGGGATGTACGGGCGTACCTCTAGGTGAAGATACCCTGCCTTGATGGACGTAGGCAGGGAAGGACTGTCGAAAGTTAAAATGATGCTGCAGGATGGGACAGACTGCCCATTCCGCCTGAAGAGGATACGCCGCACACCCGTAACGTGTTGACTCCTCAGTTCCTCAAGTAGTTCTTCCTCAGTACACTCAACGAGGTCCTGAGAGGAGACAACACCTCGAGATGAATTTAGGTACCCATGAGGCGTTATTTTAACAGGAGTCTCAAGCAGCGTGGTAGTGTTTATAAGTGTGGTACTGTAGGCCACAGTGGACATCTCTACAAGAAGATCTCCAGATTGGAGCTTCTTTACGCTCTTAGGAGAGCTTGCGATGGATTGAAGAGCTTTATTTATCCAAAATGGACTTTTGCCACTCAAAGGCTTTGAAGGGTCTAGTGAATGAATAAAAAAGAAATGAGCGTTAAAAGAATCAGGCACATGCTTTTTGGCGGAAGGGGATGAGCCTTCCTCATTACCTCTTTTGCTTTTCGGTTCGTGAGAAACTTTATTTTCATCCATGGAATAAATTAATAATTCGTCCGCCGACTTCCCCACCCACAATCGAGCCCAACGAGGGAGAGCCGGAGGTCCGCAAGCCCAAGTGGACGCAGGACACGGCTCTAGGGATAGCAAGCGGATATAGCAAGTTGATAGGGCAGACATGCGCTCAGCGTGCACCCAGACTTTCCCATGCCTGGGGAACACCCCTTTGGCATGCCCACCCTATCCCCAGACTCACCCTGTCGTGCGAAACGACAAGTTGTTAAGAGGTCTGGGCTCCACTCGGCCACAGACCTCATTGACTAGGAGTGGGTTAGTTCCTAGCCGCCCGTTTAGAGTGAAGCAGGGGGCAAAGAGGAGTGTTGGCAACTGGCGACAACAACACCCAGGCCTCCAGAAACCTCAGCCTCCAGCATTCCCTTTTCCACCTTACAGGTCACCGCACACGGCAAACGTGCAGGCAGGTCTAGCTAACCAGCTCGGAAAACCAAAGAAGGGAACATAAAATGAAGATGACAGGAAAGAAAAAGAGAAACTAAAATCATGAGCTGGTGCATAATCACAACCTCAGCAACCTACAACTGAGGCGGGAACGTGGTAAGTGAAAAAACATAAAAAATATGAAAATCATCACATATACTACACGTTGGCTCGGGCCGTGGGGACGCCATCCCCCAGCAGCTGGATGAACAGCTGTCCCTTCGGTTATGTAATCGTCAAAGATGCAAAGGCAAGAGAAACCGTCACAAGGTTAGCTCGGGCCGTGGGGGCGCTGCTCCCCAAATAATTGGAAAACCAGTTATCCCCGTGCGGGGGTCAGAAATCTGAGCCTTCTTCGAAGGAAGGCCAGACGCAGCAGACGAAGAATGCAACGCGAGAGGTTTGACCCGGACAGGAGGGAACGCCTGAAAAGATAATATAATATCTCCAACGCTACATACCGCAAAGCAATGATAGCATCGAAGAGAGAATGCTGGAGACAGTTGTGCTAGACCACACCTGTCGGTAATCCCTTTGGGATACCATACAAGGTGGCAAAGGGTTCGCTCACCGGCCCACTGTTACTGGCATCCGTCAGAACAGAGAGTGGCACCAACACCGCCACTTTGCAAGACACAGTGAAAGTGCTCTTAAACCACCACTTCCCGGCCGATGGGGAGACGGGGGTTTCCCCTGATCAAATATCGATCTGAGAATTCTGCAGAGATCCACCAGACACGGTTGACGACCCGCCATTCATGGAGGCGGAGGTAGGTGCTACAATCAACAGCCTGAACAAAGGAAAGGCACCAGGCATAGACGGGTTGGACCTCTCGGTCAACAGAGAGGTGTTTCTAGCCAACCCAGGGTACTTCGTTGCCCTATTGAATAAATGCCTGGAACGAGGATGTTTCCCATCAATGTGGAAGACTGCGCTGCTCGTCCTCTTCAGCAAAGAAAATAAGAGCCGAGCAGATCCCGCAGCCTATAGGCTGATTTGCCTGTTAACAGCATGGAGTAAGGTGCTGGAAAAGGTCCTTGTGATCCGAGCAACCCATTACCTAGTCGGCCTAGGTAAGCTCTCCAGCCGCCAATTCGGTTTCACTCCAGAGAGGTGTACTGGCCAAGCGCTGGTCTACCTTACTAAGCAGGTAGAGCAAAATCGAGCACAGGGAAGGCACACCTGCCTCATCTCTTTGGACGTGCGCGGCGCCTTCAACAACGTCTGGTGGACACTGGTGTTAGACCGTCTGAAAAGATGTGGAATCTCCAGGAATCTGTTCATGCTAATAAGCGATTTTCTCTCGCATAGAAGGGTAGAGTTTGAGGTCAGAGATAAGACCTACAGCAGGGAGTACACAAAAGGGTGCCCGCAGGGCTCTTGCTCGGGTCCCTTGTGGTGGAATGTGGTTGAAGATACAGCACTTGCGCTTCCATTGGAAGATGGGGTGCAGCTGCAGGCCTATGCAGATGACCTCATACTTATCGTATCCGCATCTGGTAGGCACGTGATTGAGCGGAAGGTACACACCACTCTCTCACAGCTCGATAGTTGGAGCAAGGAGTGTAAGCTCTGCTTAGCTCCCGAAAAGACGACACTCATGCTAATAGCTAAGAAGGGGGAACTGGTCACTCTACCGAAGTGTCACTTCAATGGACATACTATTAAAACAGAGAGAGAGGTGCGGTACCTCGGAGTCATCCTAGACACCAGATTGTCGGGGCTGCCTCATCTTCGCTTCTTGAAGGATAGATGTATCAGCATCCTGAATAAGATCAACGGAATGCGGCTGACTGGGACAGCTAAAAAGGTGCTTTATAAGCGAGGGGTAGAGCGCATGTTAACATATGCGTGTCCTGCCTGGTGGTCAAACACTGTGAGAATGAGAAATGGTATTAACCAAATCCAGCGCAGAGCGCTACTGGGCATGACGAGGTATTTCTGCACAACCTCCACAGCAGCGCTACAAGTGCTGGCTGGGTGTGAACCGGCAGACCTGGTTGTAGCGAGGGAAGCAGTAAAAGAGTGGACTGGACTTGCTACTCAGCCAACGAGCTTTGTCTGACCTGGGACAAAGCTCTCCCCACAGGACAAAGGAAGGAACTGTTCATGGATGGTTCGAAAATACGTGGTAGTGTTGGCGCAGGCTTCTGCGTGCTCTCGGATGGGAACGAGACGCAAGCGGAACGAGTGAAACTATCGCCTAATTCCTCTGTCTTTCAAGCAGAGTTACTGGTGATCAGAGAAGCACTGCGCTGGGTGCTATCTATCAATAGCGAAGGGGCTTATAGCATATTCTCTGATAGCCAAGCGGCCCTGAAAGCGCTTGGTCAGTTCGGGAGTACGACTCCCCTTGTCAGAGAGATAAAAGCGCTATTCAAGTCAGCGGGAAGTATGAGGGTTACCTTCCACTGGATCCGAAATCATGTCGGTACAGTTGGAAATGAACGAGCAGACCAGCTAGCGAAGGAAGCTGCTGGTAAAGAGGGCATAAATTTTCAGATGCGAACGCCGTTGCAAAGCGTGCGGACACAACTGAAAAAAGCCACATTAGTGGAGTGGAAATGGGATGAAGGGGATACGGGCAGAAGAACACGACGTATTTCTCCCCGAATTTCGATAAGGCGCATTGAGAGTAATGGTTTCCTTAACCAGGTACTAACCGGGCATGGCGCTTCGCTGGAGTACTTCCGCAGATTTGCGGTTAGGGAGCGAGTGTGCATGTGTGGTGCCCAGACTGCAGATGTCGCACACATGATTCTAGAATGTGCTTCTCTGTCACGAAAGAGAACAACTTTGGTGCCAGGATTGGCAAAGACGAGGGACCTCTCGATCCTGCTAGCGTACCCAAGAGCATGACAGGGTATCATCGAGATGTTCAAGCACCTCATAGAGCAGCAGACGGTCTACCTAATTGAGGGGTGACCACACAAGATAGAAGAGGGATGAAGACGGAGAAGAGGAACAGATGACTCGAGCCCAGAGTCATCACCACAGAACTGGCCCTAGTCCTGTGGCAGAGTAAGTATGAGTGTAAATAATTTCCATGTAAATATTTTCAATGTTTTTCAGTGTGAGAGGGCTCATTCAGCAATGGATTTGTTTCCCACGTGGAGATGGGTTACTCAGTGTATATAAATGTGCATGTATCAATTTTGTTTGAATAAAGGACGGTCGCCCCAAACAATTCGCGCTAGCAATCGATTCTCCCAGACAGGGGTAGAGCCATTTTCTAACCCCTGCCCAAATGACACACACACACGGGTCATGACGGAGAGGTGAGAAGTGCTGGCCCACGGGGGTAGCAGCAAGCTGCGGGTCTACGGACCGATTCTGTCCGGATAGGGGAACGTCGGATCCTGGCAGGATTCCTTGCAACGCCGTCACTTTTAATATCGAGAGAGTTTGTTTAACCCTGTGGAGTCCGCAATTGGACGGTACAGGTTAATGGTCATCAGCTAGTTTTCCTACCATATCGAAATGAACACTGCTGGAGCAGAGGACTGATAAAACAGATTTCACGATCATTCATCAAGTAAGTTTTACACATTTAAAGTAAGTTATTTACAGGATAAGGAGAAGCCACAATATTCCTTTTAATGAGAACATTAAAAAAATCTTGTTTTGCAGTGGTTGAAACTTCTACTGTCTGATAACCAAATGATTATCATTTTCAGAAGCACATGCTGATGATAATGAAATTGTTACTAAACTAAACATTTGAGTGACCTGGTACCATAAAACATGTTTCTGCATAGTAAATCAGTCAAGAACTTTCACTTCAAGACCACATATCAGTATTAAAGAAATGTTATATCACAGGGAAGGGGAATGTTTTAAACATAAGATTGAAATATTTTACTTATTTAAAAAAATAATTCACATTCAGGTAACAAGACTAGAAAAACATAATGCAAATATCTAAAGTAATTACGTTTGGAATGGAAATGTTGCTCTTGTGTCCAACTTTTCAGCCACACTAATGGCATTGCTATGCTCAGAATAATGATGTTAAGATTGTCACATACTTTGTAGGGACTTCATTATTACCTACAATAAATATGTAACTTTTAATGAAAGGAAAGGATGACCTGACTTCAATTCCAAATTTCCAATACACACACCAGGCGGCGACACTACCTGTAGTGATAAAATTATCAATTTACATATAATTATTAATTTCATGTAAACTGTCGGACACATCAGTTTAGATAGTTTTTGTTCGTTTTGTTTGTTTGTTTATTTTTTTAGAATTTCTTTCATAGTTATCATTTTTGCTTTCTTTTTTCCTTTCACTTGCTTTGGGTCAAGCAATGATGAGTCTTCTTTTGCCCATTTCTGAATCAGTTAATGGGTTTTTAAATTATTTTTCTTCCTTATTAAAAACCCATAATTTGAGATAATTGTAGTCCATTAAGTCTAAGAAGCCAAGTCATCAATTACCAAAATCAGCTTTTAAAATTTCTTAAAAATCAAAGCCTCCACCAAAATTGCTTTTGATCTCTCTCTCTCTCTCTTTCTCTTTCTCTCTCTCTCTCTCTCTCTCTCTATCTCTCTCTCTCTCACATACACACACACACCTTTTAATGTCAATTAGACAAAGGGTTCAGGCAGAAACCCAAATTCTAGGTTGTGGTGTAAAATGTGAGAGCATTTTGCATGATTTGTCCTTGAAGACGCTGTATGAAATGTATCCTCCATTTTCTACCTTTGTTGTTCTTTTTTCCCTGTTTTAATTTTTTTTTCATTTCCACATTGGTTCCTTCCTCCCTGCTTTGCTTTCCAGTTCCCTTTTCTCTCTGCCCCTCCTTCAAGATTTTTTTTTTACTTAAGGATTTGTTTCTTTCTCACTCTGACTCCTCCTAGGGTTGTTGTTTTTCTGTGTGTATTTTGTTAAACCCTCCTCTGCAGCCTTTTTGCACATACCAAATTCTGTTTACCAAATTCTGTTTTTTTTATCTCTTTATCTCCACAGTATTTTTTTTTCATATATATAATTAGATGAAAACCCCAAAACAAAAGATTTTTTTTAAAAATGGGTAAATGGGAAGCTTGTGCTGGTCCTTGAAAAACCCATAGCTCACTGTTTACAATATTTTCTGCATTCTTTTCTTCTGTTCCCTGCTTGTTTGAATTGCTTTTGGTGAATTTTGTTTTATATATATATATATTTGGCTCAGTGTATTTTAATTGTGACTTTTAGCAGCAAGGCTTTATTTCATTTAATATAGAAAAAATGTTTATAAATGCAATATCTATAATTGAAAGTCTATAATTTTGCTTGTAAACTATGGTCCAGCTTCACCAGGACCAAGTGTGTTGATTTCGTGCATGTGGTGGTGTTACCAGTTTCACGAGCCAAACGTCTCATAGCAGGCATCGGTTTTGATAACTGCTTTTCATGCGCTCGGTAAAAAAAAAAAAAAAAAAGATGGCTATGAGACATTTGACACATGAAACTGGTAACATCGTCACAAGCACGAAATCAACACGCTTAGTACTGATGAAGCTGGACCATAGTTTCAAGCGAAACTATAGTAGAATTTCAATTATAGATATTGCATTTATAAACATTTTTCCTATATTAAATGAAATATAATTATGTGATGTCTGCAGTTCAACTATTTCAATGAGATTTTTAGTTTTTTAGTAACATAGGAGGACCAGTAGAAAATTTTCTCACTTAGCATACATACATACATATCACTAAGCTGTTCTCTGAGATTCAGAGCTGAGCTCTAAAAAGAAATACAAACTACCAGATATTTTTACTTATTGTTGTCGTATCAAACTTCTCCATTTACAGCTATCTTGACATACAACTCGGGTTTCACTGATATCCATTACACGCCGTACACAAGATCTTTTATACTTCATACTCATGATCTTTTTCTCATGCACACATTCCTGAATTTGATCCTCCCATGACTTTCTTGGCCTTCCTCTGCCTTTCCTTCCTGCCACTTGGGCTAAAAAGATTTTCTTAGTAAGCATCTCATCACTCGTTCTTTCAAAATGGACAAACCACCGAAGCATATTGGTCTCCACCTTGCTAACAACATTTTGCTTCACATCACGCAACTGCAACACATCTTCATTCCTCTACACAATCAGACAGTGTCTTGCCACAAACCACACGTAAGTAACGCATTTCTCCAGCACACAAACGACTCCTATGTTTTTTCTGCAGTACCCAGGTTTCACTGCCATACATCAGAGTAGGAACAATTACACTTTCATACACAGCCATGCGGGACTCTCTAGAGAACCCATCATTCCTGTGAAAACCTCCCAGAGCAGCTATCTATGCCTTTTAATGAAGAATTCGCTCGCCTACTAATTTCACCATCCAATTTGTTCTCCCTGTCAAACATGCTTCCTAAATACACAAACTCATTCACCGGGTCAACCACAGTGCCATTTATACTCACTTTACATTCAGTGCTACCAGTTCCTCTCTCAAACACCATAACTTTGGGTTTTCCCTTATTTATACTCAGTTTAAATTGCGTGCAAACTTCGTACATCCGAGACAACATACTCTGCAAATCACTTTTGCTCTCTGCCAACAGGACAGTGTCATCAGCATACAGCAATCTGCATACACAGATATCACTAAGACATAAACCACTATCATCTATTTTGGCATCACGCATACACGTGTCCATAAATATATTAAACAACCATGGTGACATTACACAACCTTGTCTAACTCTTGCACCAATAGAAAACCATTTTGATAAAACACCATTCACTCGTACACAAGCTCTAATACCAGCATACATGGCTTTTTACACTATTAAGTAGATTCCCAGTAGCACCATATTCATTCAATACCTTCCACAAAAGTGTCCTATTGACTCGGTCGCAAGCTTTCTCTAAATCTATGAAGGCCGCAGAAACACTTTCCTACCAGCAGCCAGATACTTTTCAATCATCATGCGTAATGCAAAAATTTGGTTTGTGCAGCCTTTACCAGGCATGAAACCACTCTGAGTATCCCACACTTCCTCTGATGTATCCCACACTTTCTCACCTTACCAAGCACTTTCCCTCGCACATTCAGTAGGCTAATACCACGATAGTTCTTGCAGTCAGTCAGATCACCTTTTCTCTTATAAAAGGGAACAATGATAGCATCCTTCCAATCCCGAGGGACCATTCCTAACTCCCAGAACAACTGGTAAATTTCAGTTAACCAGTCAATTACAGAGTCACCACCATATTTCAACATCTCGGCAGTCATGCCGTCAACTCCCGGAGCCTTACCATTCTGAAGAGATTTTAGAGCTTTACACACTTCTCTTGAGATCCCTCCTGTGCTTCCCTCCCTCATCGTGACATCATCTGCGTCTGTCTCAAAATCATCTTTGCTTTCCTGATCTAATAACTCACAGAAGTATTCACGCCATCTTTCATTTAACTCATTGGGCTCCCATATCATTTCCCCGATCTCATTCTTCACACAACTTACAACTTTGTTCCCCCCTATTTTTCCTGAGTCTTGTGTACTTCTAAGAAAGACTTCCTATCTTTCCAAAAAGCCAGTTCATGCCTTTCCACCTTCTCCTTCCTATCTGCTGCCTTACTCTAGCGAACCAGCTTAGCAGCTTCACCCTTCTTACAGCGATATTCATCCACAGAGACTTTACCTTGCAACATCCTCATAGGCTTCCTTCTTTCTCTTTACTGCCTCTTCAATCTCACTATTCCACCAAGTATCACCTCTATTGCTACCCACTATTGTGGTGCCACAAACCTCTTCAGCAGCAGTGACAACACAGGTTTTAAAACATTCCCACTTCTTTTCTACATCCCTCTCACAAGACTTAAGCTCCTTCAGTCATTCTCTGAGTAAGTCAGAATAACGTTGATGATCTTCAAGGAGCCTATCTACCTTTATTCTTTCTATCCTGGGTCTCTTCCTATTCCTTTTCCTCAAACCAACATTAAGTTTCACTCGTGACACTACCAAGTAATGATGAGAACCAACATCTGCACCTCTCATCACACGGGTGTCAACAACTAAGTGTTTCAGACGCTGATCGTAGACAACAAAATCTATCACACTCTTTCGACCAAGAGTACGATTTTCCCAAGTATATGTGTGGATATACTTGTGGTTGAAAAAAGTATTAGATACACACAAACCATTCTCAATGCAGAGTTCAATTAATCTTTCACCATTATCATTCACACAAGGATCATTAATCTTACCTAGAACATTGTCAGAAATTCTTAATATTTCTTTTTGTCTTTTTAATCAGGTAAGTACATCAGTGTAGGGGATTAGCCCACAGCTGAGGGTTCCAGTTGGTCATTCAACCTAAGGATTCTGGAACAAAACCCAGTGAGTTGGGGTCTTTACACCAATGTCACACAGAACTAGCTGGCACCTCTCCAAGATTCACAGAGGCCCTAGTTGCTGTTGTGTGTGCCGTTGTTACCACAGAATGCCCCCAGGAGGCAAACCCATCGCTCACTACGCACTAGATAATATTGGAGATTCGACAAGGGAGAGTTCTTTGAGTCCTTAATAAGCCTTAATAGTTTTAAAAATATATTAAACTTAGAAATTATTCTCTGTCAATCTAGAAAAACTACACTGACAAAACAAAGCAGCAATTAAAAACATTACGAGCAAAACAGGTTTGGACAGTGATTTATTTACACCCAAATAGCATTTTTTCAAAAGAAAATTAGCAGAAAAACTGGAACCAGAGGAAGAGATACAACACTGAATGAGCTGAAATGTTCGCATTTGTCTCGACACCTACCAAGTCCTGAAGAAGGGTAGGAGTACTGCACAAAAATTTGACTGGGGAGTAAAACGATTAGTTCCTAAGTATACCTCATATTATTTTAAATAGTTATAGATTAATAATTTCTAGGAACAGCCATGTCTTCTTTTAGAACCAAGATTTAAAAACAAAGACGTTTCAGAGTAGAATGGTGCAAACCAGCATTTTAGACATCACTGGCATAGCACGGGCACCACTGATTACATTAGCCATGATATCAAATTAGAAGGAAAACATGATATATATAGTTTTTTGGTTAAACATTGGAATCAGAATGGTTTCAAGTGGTTCCCAATTTTGAGTGTATCATTCCACTTTGTTTACATAGAACTTGATCACAACATGAAAGGAAGTAGTTCACAACAAATATTATGCAGATTTTTTTTACACTTTTGTTATAATAGATACCTTAATGAAAATTTTTTATTTGTAAATATATTTTATGAAGGAAATAAATATATCGAACAGTACTACATTTCTTTTTGTTTTGTTTTTCACCTGGAAAAATCTGAGAAGCCATACTTCCAAACTGAAAGAACTGCTGGCCGATGATAGCCTAATGGAATATTTGCTTGAACGATTTTGTAAAAAAACAAAATTTATATCCATTTGATCAGTTCATTGGAGTACTTTGTTCTACCGAGTGGAAAACTGAATGTTAGGCACATTAATTTTGTGCTATTACACCACGTGAAAAAGGGTGTCATGTTATGATACTTTACAGAATTATGATGCATAAATCTCTGATATGAAATAAATATATTATTTTCCATAATAAAATAGATGCCTATTATTATTTCCATTATGGTTTATTTAAATGAAAATAGCAAAAAAAAAAAAAAAATCCGTATTTAATGTGGACAACTTCCTTTTACACTGGATGTAATCAGGTTCTAAGTATGTAAACAAAGTGGAACAGAACAATACACTCAAAATCAGGAACTACGTGAAAGCGTTTCGATTCGGTAATACAGTCTTTTGTTTTGTTTTTTAATCCTTTTCTTAATGTTTTAACCAAAGCCACAAAACACGGTTTCATCGGTGGAAAAATGATAGGTTTGCATTTCAAATTAAGTTCACAGAATTGTTTTCAGCTGAAGTGTTAGGATTCACAACTAGCAAATTGATCTAAGAAAACTATGTGAAACCAAAAAGGACCGCACACAAGAAACATAATACATTAGAACATATTTACTCACACAGTCAAAATCCCAATATCTTCACTGGGAAAAGTGCAGCATTCAACAGCTATGTAAAAAAGTTTCATGACTGTTACAAGCAAATGCAAATGTTTAAACAAAGGAGTTTCTGGATCTAAACTGAGAAATGTAAACAAACTTCTTTACTTCATTACATCATTTTTGAACAGCTATCACCTTTGTGAACAATTCAACAGTGCATAATTTCTACATACCTTGTTCTTGAACGAGAACCAGAGTGAGATCGTGACCTTTCCTTTTTTACTCTCTCTTCACCAGGAAGTACAAGTGATCTTTCATCTAAATCGTGTGGAGGAAGCGGTGGCTCGCCTGGCATACTGTACATTAATCGTTCATCCTCATCCACCTGGTTGGTAGGCATTATCATAGGCTCAGGAGGAAGAATGTTAACAGGAAATCCAGGGTCCAAAGGCGTAGGATCCATAAGTGGAAGAGGTGGTTGAGTTGGAAATGGAATAGCATTACTGTCAAATTGGAATTGCATAATATTTTGATGTTCTGGAAAAGGTAAGGCTGGATTTGGAGGCTGAAAAGAAATAACAGAAAATATAATTTTTTTTTCCATCTGCACAACCAGCAAATCTATCATACACATTTCCATTTAAAGAATATACATACTACAGACACATACTACAGTGAGTTATTTCCCCAAACATTAGTTATCAGAACCACTGCTAACTTTGAACACAGAATACCCATTTTTTTGTTACCAACTAATGCAAGCTTAAAAGGGCAACGACTGAAAACTGAACCCTTACACTACAGCTGAAAACAATTCTCTGAACTCTATAAATTGAAATGCAAACCCATCATTATTGCCACTTTTAATTTCAAACACCCTCAATGTGATGACACATTGTGGTGTAGGAAACACCCACTCTCTCATTAGTTAGAAACAACAAAATGCAGATAAACTGTGCAGCCCTATTTCAGTTAGCATGTGCAACTTTGATGGTTTTGCCATCTCATATTCATGTATCAGTATGCATACTGTTCTGGCACTGACACCAATAATCTTTCTCCATCCTTTTTCAACCACTTCATGTTTTTCTGCTTTCTCATCAACGACAGAAAACCTTCAAATTCACCCTGTTTCAACTATACCTCTTGGTCTGTTGTCTGATTCCAAAGGATTTTACTTCTATGTACTATTTTTATATATCATGTGACACACTGGCCCATGTTTTCGTTGAAGTTTTCTTCCGCTCAAGAAGCAGCCAGATAAGTTTTAATGTATGCACTTTAACCAATTTTCACCAAAATTTCCCTTAATACTCTCAAACTTGCAGATTCTAACCTCTTAGAGAGTCCATTCATTACTATGCAAATACCCTACATTTGCTGCCATAAAAGAGGGCAAGTTTAACTTTCTGGCCAATTTCTTTCTCAGTGAAAACATTTTTCCATAGCCAATAAGGCTTTTTCAATTTTGCTGATCCATTATTCATCTCTATATGAAGCATTCCTATATAATTCAAGAGCCCACCTCAATAAAATATATTTCCTGTTTAAACTTCTACCAACTTATACTGCAAAATATTTATTGGAGATCAACTCAGAGCCACTGATTTAAGACTTCTCAACACTTGTATCAAGTCTGCAAACAAAATAATAATGTAGAAATGAGACAAAATTTATCTTTATATTAAAACTGAAACCACACCCAGAGAAAGCATTGAGGTTTACTGGAACAGGTCAAAAGATGCTTATTAGGGCTTTCAGAAAAAAGCACAGAGCATGGCAGTTATGTAGGAATAAAAACCTAAAAACCATTGGATAATGGTGAAAGTGAGTGGAGCAGAGATAAAAAAAGTAAAATAAAAAATGCTGGAGGGTCATTCTACACCAAATCATTAGCTGCTATCCACCACACCATCTCCAATTCTTATGATTTTTTTATGATCCTTTAAGTATTTCTAATAGGTCATTAAATATTATTTTTTCAATTTTGGTGCACGGTAAGACTTATTTAGCATTAAAAAAAAGCAAATACTTCTGCTATTTGGAATAACAGCAATGCAAAAATCACTACTCTTCGGTAATTTTTGGCAAGGAATTAATTGATGCAAAAACACAATGCAGTCAGTTACAGCACATAGAAAGTCACAGTTATCATTTTTAAACAAAAAGTTTAATCTAACAAAAAATGAAAAAAAAATACTGTGGGCTTTTTGCCTGCACATCAAGAAAAGGATTTTTAAACATGGAGCCTGGCCCATGCACTGCCACTGTGAAAGAACCATCAGCGAAGCACGCAGTAGTGAGAAGAGAACGGCGTCCCTTTCACACGTAGGAAATGACCAGTTTGTGACTTTTTATATATTTTACATCCTAATCCTATGTAAAGAAAATCTCTTGAAGACTCGGTTTTCTCACACGTTTGACATCTGACAAATCTCCAAGTAAAATGTTTTTGGACAAAGATCTTTCTACTGCCCCTCTTAACCAGCATACAGAAAAGAGGGAAGCCCTCTCTTTCGTGAAAGAGGAAATCAAGGGTGAAATACAGCAATACCCCTGTGAATAAAGCAACTGCAGGCAGCAGGGGGAAAGTCTGGAAGCACCTCATTAAAAAAATAGATTGCACAGATGAAGTATGAACTCAAACAGGAAATTCTGGAAGAACTGGCTGCTAAAGAGGTCAAGCACCTACAGCTTGCCAGGAGAAAATACATAAGGAAAGGAATTCCTGTTCACAGGAAGAGGTGTAAGCCAGAGCTGAGTTCGGGCTCAAATTTAAGAGCCTGAGCCCGTCCGAGCTCGAATTTTATATTGCAAAATAGAGCCCGGGCCCGAATGAGCCCGAAAACTATGATTAACCTATTTAGGCATTAAAAAAAAAGTCTTCTCGTCCAGACTTTCACTCTTTTTTATCCGTGCAATTAACCGATGTCTTTATCAACTTAGATCCTTCATTTATTCCCGAAATGTTTTTGGGGGAGGGGTATCAGGAAAAATCGGGAGGCACAACAATCTATGTCATACGTTGCTCAATAGAATTAGCAGGAAGCTGTCCCTTTGAGGTAGGGAGCAAAATTTCATCAGCTTGCTATCTACTGTCTATAGTTCTTAAAGAAACTTTTCCTTCGCAGAAATCATGTAATTCATGGCCTATGGAATTTTATTACCCAAGCCCGGAACGGATAGCCCTGCTGACGAATTCTCTTTAACAATTCGAAAGTGTAAAAAAGTCTCGTGTGCTAATCATACAAAATCACACTAAAATAAAAAGGAAGAAAATTCTCTCCCTCTCTCAGTGCCCGAGCCCAAACTCCAGTAAGTATTACGCAGCCCGAGCCCGGTTCAGGCTCGGCCCATCTCAATACTGGTGTAAGCATAGCTGAACAAAAAATTAATACAGGCTTCAGATGTCAAGCGGCTACTCGCACCAGAGGGATAATCCAGGGAAATGCTGACCCTCATGATAGGTGTTCTGCAGTCTGAAGGAATAAGGCAAACAAAGACTTATAGAGACTTATGCCCTACAGATGGCATAGCTGCATGTAATAGCAGTGCCATCCACTTTCCCAGCAAGGAAGCTCCATGGATTTCCACAAAAAATGAAGCTTGCAGCATAGCATACCTCTTTGGTATTAAATAACCAGAAAGGGGAATAAGGTTGGAAGGCCCTTTTCAGGACCAACTTAATTTCTTCAAAAAGGAACAATCTCTTTTTGTACTTGATAACACCTGCAGAATATAAATATACAGTTGAAACTCTCACTGTAACTTTTAGAACAAAAATTTGATTATACAAAATCGCACAAATGTTTGCCAAGTTCAGAAACCTCGTAAAATAAACTCATAGGTAGCCAAAAAAGGGAGGGGGGAGCAACTGTGCATATGCATAAGTCAAAAATTTACAGACTTGAACTCCACACAAGTGGAGGAAAAAGAAAAACTTTTAAGGACAGGCAGGTTTTCTTAGTTTCTCTGTACCCCCCCCCCGGTGTTCCCTTTTTTCTCTTAGGTTCTCTAGAACCTTGCATCTTTTGAATCTTACCAGCAGCTGACATTTTTGAAGTGCACCTAAGTTGTTCTGAAGTGATCCACCACTAACAGTTCGATAAGCATGTTAGGTGAGCTTATAACTACACTTTCTTAACAGGAAACCATATACTCCACAAACTTTAATTTTTCCAGCACTTCTTTTTTTACTGCCCTATCATAGCATTCTGCCACTTTTAAGTTTTATTTTTACCCTCACAAGAGGCCCACTAGGAAACAGAAAGAAGGAACTGTACCTTGTTAAAGATCACTGATTCGATTCAACTTGGAAAAAAAATGCATCCATGCAGTACAGCAATCATAATGACAACCATGGGTAATATCAAACTGCACTACAAGGCAACACCTTTTTTTTTTTTTAAAACAGAAAGCTATATTATTTCAATAATAATAATAATTAATATTATATAACCATTGTAGCTATTTGCCAATGAACGAGTTCATCAGTCTACAAATGCCCCAAAAGTTGAACACAAAAATTTTGATTTTGGAAGGTCCTTTTAACACATAAGAACTTTGCACAAGATAAAAATAATGCATATGCGAAATACATGGATTCCGAACTAAAAAGTATGAAGTTCATACAATTTGTGTGTTTATTTTTTTTCCCAGGTTCTTCCACACTTCACTAATTTAGTATACATTTCATTAATTCTCTAATCACACTGTTGTTGTTTTTAAATTATATGAAATGGCCAACTGCAGAGAAAGGCATATAAGCAGGGATTGAAAAATGCGATCATCTGTGACAAGTGAAAAGTTTTAGTTGATGAGCAAAAAATTCAGGTACAGTAGTTTAAATACAGTCCGCAATTATTTATATATTATTATGCCTATTGTTGGATACTTAAAGCTATCAGTTTCTCAATAAAGTTTATTTTAGTTCACAAAAGTGATGCATGATTGTGCGCCAGCACAGGAAACCGGTTTCACCATGAAAAAATTGGATAGCAAATGCTGCGAGTCAAAACATGTAGGCGCAGTGGGCTCAACAAAGAACACGAGGCAAGAAGCTGCAAGCCTGGTAGAATGATTTCCCTAAACACTGTGTGAAAAGATAGTCACTGTAAGAGACACATGTACCTCGCTAGCTGCTGCTTAGCCAATTGCCGTCGTAGGACAAAGGGCAAACACGGTAATCCGCGTTTTTTCAGAGCTGTTAGGAAAGTTTTAAAACACTGAAGAATTATTGATCATCTACTCTATAGAGGGTGAAAACTGAGTTTGGTTATTATACAATGGTTAATCGTTGTAATTAGGTTAGCAATAAAATATTTTTCGAGGGATGTGTATAAATTTTTAACAAATCCAACTTTAAAGCATGAAACAAAATTGGCAGGTCTGCGGGGCTGTCGATTTTCAGCTGGTGAGTGAAATATTGGCCTGACTGGTGAACCAGCACGAAATTTTTCAAGCCCTGCATAAAAGCCTTTTGCAAAAGCCATTTAGCCCCAAACACAAGGTTCAGATTTAAAACAAAAATTTAAATGTCTCCTATTGGTTGTGTTCTCAAAACAAATTCTTTAACAATAAACCAGTAGTCCAGAATGTTCTGGAATGCGAACCACTCACACTCACCATTTCTCAAACAAATCAATGCACAAGTCTTATTCCTGTTCTTCAAAGAAACTTAGTATATGTTTTAAAGTATTTGTCAGTATCCCAAATGCTACATGAACATGGGTGATTAAGAGGTCAAATAAAAAATCCTGAAAACAGCGAGACAGAAGTAACATATATGCTGAGTTCGCTTAGGGTACAAACTGATTCTTTTGAACTACACATGCTACTTATAAAACAGTTTTCCATAAATATCTTAACTTACATATTCCGTGGAGAAATAAATTGCTATGACATAAGTAAAGCAATCATGAATTTAAGTTAATCAATGGTAGTTCTATTCACTGAAGTTGATTTCAATGCAACAGGGTCACAACTTAACTCCTGTACTAATACAATTAATTTTGGTGCCAAACTAAAGGATAAATAATTTTTGGCCAAAAATGAAGAAACAAGTACTTCTTGGCATACTTTTCTAGTGGTGAAATCAATTAGCCTATCTTTATCAATAACATCATCTGGAGTCGCGGTGTCCACAAAACATTGCGTAGACAATGTGCCTTTTACAGCTTTTGCATTTTTAACATGACTGAGTTTTAGTATGCAATATTAGTGCTTTGAATCCCTCAGAGCTTTACTTCAGAACGAAACTGCAGAATACCCAGTAAGCTTCACTCGGCGACAAAGCGTTTCTGACAGGATTCTCCAGTTCACAAATACTGGAACTAATAGTTACAAACTTCATGACGCATAACACACTTTGTACTTAAAATCATGGGGGGGGATAAAGATAAGCCTCAAACTGCAACTGCATTAAACAACTATAAACACTTCTCAGTCCTTATAGTATAAGGACTGAGAAGTGTTCATAGAACAGCATGTATTGACTACTACTGCTCAGTGCTGACTGTCTCCCTCAGAGCACGCCTGAGACAGAGAGAGAGCCATGGAGACATTCAGAACTTTTGAGACCTGTGCAACCATGTAACAACCTAAGCCAGTACGGCAGAAACAAATTGCCTCACCTCTTTCATTGTTAGCGCCCTCCAGGTATGCTTAGTGAAATGTCAGTTACGAATGGAAGCTGCTGATGTTTTGCTGTACTTGCTCTGCATTATTGTCCCTCGTGCGCCTGGTCAATGAATATTTGTCGATAAGCGCATTATTTCTAGATTACGGGTTTAAACTTTTGGATTTTTTTTTATTACTTTTACAAACTGGTTTATCCTACAAAAACTATAAATTCCTTTTTATTTTAAATTAAAACTGCAAGAATAATTTTAACAGATACAAAATATATGGACTTCTCATTTTGTTGGGAATTTCCAGGTTTAATCGGTAAAAAAATCCAGAATTAAGAATAAAATCCAGACCAATCAGGATCCCCTGCATGAAAAAAAGAAATTGATGAATCAGAAAGAGAACTGGTTAAATTTCATCATTATGCCACTGGAAATATACAGTGGGAGGAGGGGGTGTTTTAAAACCTTGTTTCATGAATAACCCAAGCTGTTAGAGAAGCCTTATGAATCGCCCTAAGTGATGTGACTGAAGATTGCCAGCATATGTTGAAAACTGAAATTGGAGATTTCCCTCTCCCACAAAACTAGCTGGTGCCTTTAAATATTTACTTTTCATTTCCTGTCTTCCCCTTCTTCATACTTCTAGTATAGTCTCTCTGCACACAGTGAGACAACACAGATCTCAGTTTACATCACCAAAAATGATCGTGTCACTCAAAACATCTTGCCTTCTAAGAGTTTCTTCTTAAGGATGAAGAGAGTTACTTGAGTGACAAATTTTCCCATCCACAAATGTCATAACTTCCACCAAATTTGACAGAATGAGTTAAAATTAATCAGCATCTGTCTTCTCATTACATTTGGCATAAATACAGTTTCATAAGCTTTTAAGAATTCATTAAGAAATCTTAACTGTTTTAAGTACAAAAAATATTCTAACTGATAAAAATCTAGTTAATAATTATGGCTTAATTTGGCTATAACTTCGGCTAACACACCCATTCTCTTAGCAGAGCACCTGAAGAAGAAACCATACCATCATTTGA
Source organism: Macrothele yani (assembly GCA_039090855.1). NCBI lineage: Eukaryota > Metazoa > Arthropoda > Arachnida > Araneae > Macrothelidae > Macrothele > Macrothele yani. Next base: position 163,489,694 of record CM077010.1, on the reverse strand, counting down.
CATTTTTGGATATTCGTTTCTACCAATACCTAAGTTAGCCAATTATTGCATGTGTATATATACAAGAAATATATTTACAACACTTCCTGAAAACTGCATCGCTTGAAACTGAACTAGTTGATTTCCCATGGAAACTCAAAATCTCCCAAGGAGTTTTTACCCAGAGGCATTATTAGATTTGGAAGAAATAACCTCTGTTAGCAGTTTTTTGAAAATAGTAATACACATTATTTAATCTAGTTACTGCTTACAAATTCTCAAAGATCAACTTATAGAAAAAAAACTGTGAAGAACACAATTATACATATGCTTTATTTTAAAAATGTAACACAGCAAAACGGCAAAGTTAAGATTTCAATACAACATGCAGAATGACAGGGGCAATTTGGAGAATAACCAAGACACATACCATGTTACTGATCACAGAAAGAATGAATATCACAGAAAAATCTATGAACAAAAAGAACTTCTGACAAGTAATGAAGATTTTGCTTCTTTAACTTTTTTATGCATGTTTTGATGACTGATCATGAATAAAACTTTCTGAAAGAACCTTACGAAAAAAAAAAAAAAATTTATTTTCACAAGTGATAGGCCAGCGTTTTGTTTCAAGCCTCTTGCCTACTCGACAAGCAGCTTCCTGAATGTGATGATAATAATCACAATGTAATTTTTTTCCATTCCACAAAACTGATAGCAATGCTCAGTAGTGCTATACCACATTTCATTTTAATTATTTTTTTATTTGTAACAACATATCACTAAAGAAATACTAACATGCAATGCCTCATAAAGCAAATGTATTCTAAAAAGCCCTGCTTACGTTTTTAATTAAAAAAAAAAGCTTCACTGGAAAAAAATTTAAAGATGTATATTATGAAACAACACATACACATACTAACATGCAATGTCTCATAAAGCAAATGTATTCTAAAAAGCCCTGCTTACGTTTTTAATTTAAAAAAAAATCTTCACTGTAAAAAAAATATTTTAAGATGTATATTATGAAACAACACATACAAATAATCATTAAAAATTTTAACTATCTAGTTGCACAACAACAAGCGATGAAATTAAAACCATTATGTACATTATACTCTTAAATTTACCAAGATAATTTAATGCTAAATCTTTTGAAGTGGAACAGCTCATTCAATTAAAGAAACAGGGCCTAGTTTACATCTTAAATCCATGAAATAGTAAACACTTTTACAAGTTTTAATATTAAAATAACAATTCCAGTGTTTTAAAAAATAGTAATTTTCCCCTTTCAGATAATAACTTGCCAAATGACAACTGACATTAATTGCTTTATGAAAACCCCACTTGTATTACTAAGTTGCTGTTTCTTTCCCCCCCCCCTTACATTTTACACAATGATTGATAAGTTTTCCATATACTTAAGCAAAAATCATTTTACTTTGCTAACTAATAGCAGATGGGAAGTAAACATGCCAACAGAAAAAAATTTTAAATTATGCTACATAAAAACAACATATAGATAAAACCTTTACAATTTTCTAGCAAAGGTTTAGAGAAAGACTAAAAGCCGAGGGGGAGCAATGCACATACTAAGAGTTAAAAAGAAGTGCATCAATGTTTGATATCTAAAAGGGATGGGGGCAGATTTAGTTCAGATATCCACACACCTTACCTAAATATGATTGGCATTAATGAAATAAAAAAAATACACAGGAGAGGGACCAACATCACGCACTTTCAAATCTGGGGTGAACCTATAAGTTATTCAAATTTTGTATGCATTTTCAAAGCTTGATGGCAAAAACTTCAATATCAGTAATATTACTTTGAAAGTTGAACATAATGTGAATCATTCTATGCCTAAAGTTAAGCTTTTTGGCTTCATGTATTGGGGGGAGAACTGAAGAGCAAATACTACGCCTGCTTCAAATGGAACTGCCCAAGGGAAATAAGTTGGTATCCTAATAACTAAGTGGAAAGGCAACCATGGAACAATCATTTCTAGTTCCAAAGAAATGATTTCTCTTTTGGGGGAACACAGATATAGTCGTTAAATTTATGTCATGAACCTCAAAACAAGGGCATGGGTCTTAGTCAGTCTCGAAGAAACTACTTGATGAATATCAATTATAAGAAACCAATCGGGTTACCTTTTTTGGCACAAATACAACCCTTATTAAAGAAATGAAATTTGAATTGGGAACACACAGTAAACTATGCTATAGTTCATAAGTCATTAAGAGTCATTAATAAAATTACTTTGAAATCATGAACTATCCCCGTGGAATTCATTCTTAGAAATATCTAATAATTTTTGTAAGTAATAATATTGAATAATACTGAGTTAATTGAGTTACTGTAGAACATACAGCAAAATCGATTGAACTTTATGAGAAAATCAAAACTTTACCCCACGAAAGCACTGAAGCCGAGTATTGAACAGACATGAAACACTGCAGCCAAAGGTATACACAAAGACAGCATATCATATGGCTACACACAACAAAAAATATCCAACCCCCCCCCCCTAAAAGGACAGCAACAATGAATTAAAGAAAGAAATATAAAAAAAAAAAAAAAAAAAAAAAAGAGAGAGAAATTATGAGTTCTGAGTCACTGAATGACTTAAGAGACTTATAAGACAGAAAAACTCTGTACATGCTGGAGGTGATAATGTCATTGTGAGATACCATATATCACAACAAAGAAACTTCCTAATAATAGCCCAGAATTTGAGAGAGCCACTGGTTATAGATCCTCCTCCAGTGAACATTCAGCTGGTGACTGACACCATCACATCTCCTTGGCATATCCGTAGAATAATATCAGCACCTCGTAGAATCCATGCCACATCCAATTGAGACTGTTTAGAAGGCCAAGGGCGGCCCCAACACATTATCAGGTGGGTGTTCCTAATAATTTGCATATATTTATCATCATCTTCGTCAACCATTATCAATCCACTGCTGGACGAAGGTCTCCCCAAGTTTCCTCCACAACGGTCTGTCTTGTGCCAGTCTCCTCCATGTCATTCCCGCATACTTTCGAATTTCATCCACTCATCTCCCATGTGGTCTTCTTCTGGGTCCTTTTCCTGTCCCTTGGAATCCAATCTAAAATTTCGGCTGTCCATCGATGGTCTGTCCTTCTGGCAGTATGTCCAGCCCATTGCCATTTCAGGGATTTAACTCTGATCATGATGTCTTCCACTCTTGTCATTTTTCGGATCCACGAGTTCCTCTTCTTATCTCTCCTGGTTACACCAAGCATGCACCTCTCCATGCTGCTTTGAGTTGTCTGCAGTCTTTGTATGCCTCTTTTAGTTAAGGTCCACGTCTCTGCACCATACGTAAGCACTGGAAGGATGCATTGATCAAACACTTTTCTTTTAAGACATAATGGCATATTGCTCTTGAAAATTATGCTGTTTCTTCCAAAAGCTCTCCAGGCAAGTTTTGTACGCCGATTAATTTCTTCATCAATGTGACCCTCACTTGATATCTGCTGTCCAAGATAAACGTACATGTCTGTTATCTCCAGCTTTTCTCCATCAATCGATAAATCTTCATTTCGTGTAAAAGCATTGAACATCACTTTTGTCTTCTGAAAGTTCATTTTTAATCCCACTTCTTTACTCTTGTCAGCAAGTTCCTGGATCATACTCTGCAGCTCTGATGGGGTAGTTGCAAAAATGACTATGTCATCAGCAAAACGAAGGTGGGTTATATATATATATCAGGATGTAGCTCGTGTGGGTTATATATATATATATATCATAATCCATCGTCATTATCAACCATTAGTCTCCCCAAATTCCTTCCACAACTTCACAACTTTGTCTTGCATCAATGACCCCCATATCACTTCGACATGCTTCTAAATTTCATCCACCCATCTCCCACTTGGTCTTCTGGGTATTTTTCTGTTCCTCAGAATCCAGTCTAGTATTTCAATTGTCCAATGGTGGTCAGTTGTTCTAGCAGTATAATGGTGGTCAGTTCTTTTAGCAGCTAGCAGTATGTACAGCCCATTGCCATTTCAGGGATATATAAAATGGTGTCCAAAATTAATGTGGCAAATACAAATTTGAGAACATGACCAAAACAAGACGGCCCATTGTAATTGTAAATATTTTTCAGAGATGTGCAAGAGGAAACATTAAGTTAATGCATTCAAGCAACATTGTGCTAATGTTTATGGAAATATGAAATGACAACCATACATTATTGAGCTGGCAAGCACACGACATTGATAAGCGTTCTGAGTAGGTTCAAGCAATTGAAGCTTGAGTTGGACTGTTAGTGGAAGAATGTCTTCAGCTGGGGACAAGGACACCCATAAGCCACAAAAGTCAAGACAACCGGTATTCGTCTCTAACAGCTCGCCATCTTAGGGAGTCAACAGCCACAACTCTTGCAGGAGCTCTCCTCTACTACAGGAACCTGAGGCAAACAGTTTACATACAGACACCACAAGAGAGGTCTATATGCAAGAAAGCTAATAACATGTATTCCACTCGCTGCATCGCACAGAAGGGCCTGCCTGAATTGTGCCCAACAATATCATCCCTAAACCCTGATTAACGGGACTGTGTTCTCTACAGTGACGAGTCGCAAAATAGCCTAATCATAGTCTTGACATTTGCACATTCGGAGAGCTGCGAGTAGACAAATAAAACGTCGTGGTGGTGGACTCCAGGTATGGGCGGGCATCCTGTTGGATGGATGCATGCAGCTGCACATGTTTCCGGAGGCACCCTGAGTTCTGCACACTACAGGGATAACATCCTAGAGGGATGACATCCTTATACAGGGATGACATCCTAGAGTCCTACATATGGCTTTTCAGGGGAGCTGTTCACCCCAGTTCCTTTTTACAGATGATAACACCAGTCTCCATAAGATTCTGCTAGTCAGTGAATACCTGGAGAGTGAGAATATTCACAGGATGGAGTAGCAGGTCTTGAAAAATATCTGAAAAGTTACATGCCCAGCTGGCCATGTGCAGAAGTTTTTTATCTGCCCAGGTAGTAACAGCTGGATACCAAGGAAAATCTGTCTTTAAAGATAACAAATCAGAAGCCACATTTTTTTTTCCAAGTTAAAAAATATTAATTTTTTCACAGTTTTTGCATTTTCATTTTAAGGGTCTGTATTCGGAATGTTCAATCTACAAAAGCGTGTATCTCAAGTTTTAAGATGATGATGATGCTCAAATTGGTATGAAATGGTATGATGATGGGGAAATTGGTATTCGAGAAATTTAGTGATTCTGCCATGCTCCTTTCATTCAAGTTTTGCCCTTCGTTACTAAATACTGAAAGCTAATTCCATCAGAAGCATGCATCCGATCGCTGACTATAACAAATATTTGGAGTAAAACTACATGTTTCCAATTTCTGGACCCATGGAGTGAATAATTAAAGAAGTGATCAGAAATATATAGTATCAAAGACACCAACAATATTCTATTTTGGACACTATTACCACTGGTATGTTTTCTGTAACATTATTTAGCTCTTTAGCTCTCAAGCCAAAACTCAATTCCGATATTCAAGTACGAAATAATTAACATTTAAAAACGTTATTTTAGTGCTAAATATGGCTTTAATTGTATAATAAGTTTATTTTAACCTATTTAACATAATTAAGGAATAGTAAAATTTGGCAAAAAAAAAAAAAAAAAAGAAAAGAAAGAACAATACTACACCCTGAAAAATATATATATAATTGTTTTTAAAAGGAGTAGTCACTGGGTAAAAAAAAAAAGCATTGCAATAATCATAGGAATATACGTAATTTTAAATAAAGAGTAAACAGATTGGCAAAAAGATGAAAAAACATGAAAAATTTACAATTCACTATCTAGTTATCAAAGAAGGCATCAATATTTCCAATAGAAGAATGGTCTATGTGAGTGGTAAGTGCACAACACAGCTATAGAGTGAAATGCAACAATTCACAAAAGTAGAAGAGGAGGAAAACATTCAAACTGAATGCCCTGGAGATTCCAGACTCCTTTGCGTGTGATGAAATTTTGTATTCCCCTGTATGCATATATTTCAGTATTTTCGGAAATAACATTTACTACTTGTCAATTCAAAATGTCCGAAATTAGGTCCTAATTTGTTACAATCTTTTTTTTTTTTTTTTGAAAAAAAAAAAAAATACCTCATCTGAAATTTGGAAAGAACAGTCATTAGTTCTCCTGAACTGGTGTCAGATCTTTTGGGGGCCAAAAATGGAATTCTCCGATAGGCTAGAACTCCAAAACAGTATTCATGTTTTGCATGTGCAATTTCTTCCATGAGTTATACATTCACATCAGCATCTACATAAAAAACCCTAGGATAACAACCATTCAGCTGAAGGGTCACAAACCAATTTTTCCACCACGACCACAACAAAAAAAAAAAAAAAAAAAAAAAAAGGAGGGGGGGGTTAACCTAGTTAAACATTGTATGTAATCTGGTTGTTCCATACAAAACATAATGTCCAGTTCTGGCACTAATATGAATGCATTGTGCAAATCCACATGTCCTAAAAACATAATGTGGGAAAATCAGTCAGCTTCTATAACAGTAAATAAGTTTGTTACTTAGAACTTCAAGGAAAACAAAATGAATTGTATTTTACTGTAACCCTCAAAAAATAATTAGTTTTTAGAGAAACAAATCCAGCATGTTATGCTTTAAGAGTGAAAAAGCAAAAGTAACACTATGCAACAACAAAAAATAATAAGCGCATGCATGGTGATAAAGCATTCACTGCAAGGAAGAAAGGATGTTAGTTCCAGAGCAGGTCAAGTGATTGAAGCTTAGAGAACTTGATCAGGTACCTCACTCAATCTATTTGATTACCATCATCATTTAGAAAGACTGTTGAAGGTGACAGAACCCAGAGGGGGATCTCCCTTCCAATTTCGGCATTTTAACAGCCACCATGAGCAACTTTAGAGATTTTAGAGAGTTACAAGTAGTTATCAGTCCCAAATTTGGGGCTGCTGGTTTTAGCTGAGGTACAGCACCATCTGACGCGCACCCCACTCTGGGCACCAGGGGCAGCTTTAACAGATTAACATTTGGAAACCATTACATTCATGTCAACTGCAAACATGGTTTTAAAATGGAATAGTTACTAAGAATGAGAAGTGGGCACTTAATTGTAACATTACACAGCACCAACCATGCCTTGGACCACACATATATATTATATAATATAAACAATCGTATGAAAATAATATGACCACCTCCGGAATTACAGTGTATCTGCCCAGGTGCGTCACAGTGGGCCAGTCAGGACAGATGAGCCATAGTGCATTACATGAGCACAATGGGCAGAGGTAGTGATCTGATGGATGTTCAAAAATGAATGATCATCGGCTACCGTGCCAAGGTCCAGCTTCTCAGAAACAGCAGATTCCATGGGCTGTTCGTGAGGTGCCGTAGTAAGGGTGTACCAAAAATGGACCACTGGCACAACAAGTACCTCCAATGTCATAACTGTGGAGCCTAAAAGGCCATCGACCCCAGAGGAGGATGCAAATGAACGCTGTTGCGCCTACGTACATGTCCCCGATAACAGTAGAGCGAACCCTCTTACGCATAGGTCTCCAGTCTACGCTGCATCAAGGCACCCATGTTAACCCAGGTTCAACTGCAACGACACCTGCAGTTTGCATGGGACTACTGTCATTGGACAGTGGAAGTAAGAAAAGGTTGCCTTCTCCGACGAATTGAGTGCTCTGCTGCAGTCCGAATGGGTACATGTGCCTCGGGCAACCTTCCAGGGCCTCATTGCGTCCATGCCACGCCGTCTCACAGCTGTAAGCCAGGCCAAGGGTGGTTATTACCATTATTAGGTAGGTGGCCATATTATTCTGATATGACTGTGTATATGGCCACATCACAGCCTAGTGGAAGAGTGCACCTCACAAGATCTAGCAGCAGCACAACAGGAGGAGGGGGGGGGGTGAAGACTACTGTGAGTAACTTGGAATGCTGTTGTACTGTGATAAAAATGCATTGCTGTAGTCATTGAGGAATTTGGGGAAATAAAGATAAAATGCAGCATCTATCATATTGGACAGCCTCACACACAACTGGACTACCATTCATTCTGTTGGATTGGAAGAAATTTAAACTACAAGAATTTTTCAGCTATGAGCATTAAAAATCTTGGTAAAAAAATTGTAAAGAGATCAAACAGAATTTAAAAAATATGATTTCACAAATTAAAACTTTTAGTCAGAAATAAGGTGAAGAAATGACATTACTTAAGGGACAATCTGATTTTTTTTCTTACATAAATATCATTGTTTTTACATCTTCTTGCCAACCAAAACAGCAATGCTGAAATTAAATTTTTACATATTGTTTGAGTGAAGTGATATTTAAGCAACAAAATAAAACTGCAGGTATTGATGAGCTGTCAGTCTTCTCAAAAGTTTTAACATGAGAGAACCCCAGCAAATTTCGTAATACAATGTACATGCAAAAATAAAGCTAAAACACTCATGTGACTACTAGTTTCCTCATTGTTTAACATTAGAGAAAGGTCATTGAAAAAAAAATTACTCTGTCATCTGAAGCAGCCCCCAAAAGCGATCGTTCGTCTAAATCACGAGGTGGTAAAGGAGGCTCTCCCGGCATGCTAAACATGATCCTTTCGTCTTCATCGTGACTTTCAGACAATAAGCACGGTTCTTGAGGTAGTGCAGGCTGTTGAAGCGAGGATGCATCACAAAGATGCGTTTCTAAACCTGGAAGTGGAGGTGGCTGCTGCGGAGGGAAAGATATAGTACTACTATTGTAAAGAGGAAATGATGTGTCTTGGTGTTTTTCAGGTGGTGGAGCAGCCTTTACAGCCTGACAAAAACAAACCACATTTTAGACAAATAAAATTTAACCCCATAGGGAATGATGTCATTTCCCTAGTATCACATTCACTGCCACAAAATTAACAGTTTCAACAAAATTACAATGGGATTCACGGTGATCAAACAACACACAAGTAAAAAAAAAAAAAAAAATGCTTGAAAATTACAGAACACCTAATACGAACATACAGGTTCACTGTTGAAAATACTGAACACAATTACATCAGCAAACGAAACAAACAGATTACTGTTTATAAAATCATTCTGTTAATACAATATTACTACAACACAAAAGCATTACTTTGTAATGTGAATATAAATGAACTTTGCAATAAAGGAAGTATTTAACCTACATCTAAATAAGCTCATCAAATAACCTAGATATATGAGAAACATACTTATTCTTATTTAAGTATTTTGTTAAAAGTACCTTGCATACTTGATAGCATTAAACATTTTTTTAACAGTGTTAATTAAATCCTGCATGAATGACACATTTGACTTTGAAACATAAATGCAACATTTTTTTCTTTCAGGACATGTGAACCTAAAAAGTTGGAAAATGCTATAAACATACTACTGCTGACAGTGCAGTTAAATGAAACATTTTAGACGCCTTACCTTGCAGAGGTATTTACTTTGTAAATCACAATTTCAAACATGTGCCATGCTTTGGACACATTATTTAACTATTTAACTATACTCATACATGCACATTGTGATTGCACATGCCAAGCTAACATATTGCCATAGGAGCAGACAAAGTAAAAGTAACCCGAAACAGATGTCTAATTTAAAAAAAAATTATACGATAAAAACAGGAAGCTGTTGGTAGAATCAATGGCAAAAAATGGTTGCAATCAAATTATAACATTCAAAGTAGAAAGTAAGCCAAAGCATTGAAGCAGCTGGATAACTCTGCAAAAAGAAAGCATTTAATTACACTCAGAGCTTACTGCATGAAATTATGTGAATGCCACCCACGGGGTTTGGGGGTATTACAAGCGGGATACAATTAACATATGATAGGTGCAACTTCAAATCAGTCATCATGATTTTTTATGATGTTTCCGTGAAACGAAAATATCTGCTGCACAGCTTTTGAACATGTTTTTACTGAATGGAATATTACAGGTTGCACGTTTTTGGAATGGTTTCATATGAACGTAATATTGTGTTTCGGGTGCTCAGATCAAGATCGAATTTATAGTACAAAAATTTTCTTCTTACTGAGAAATTTCAATGACCCATCAATAGATAAGTCAACATGCCATGTAGTCAAGACCTGGACTTCTAAAGAAAAAAAAAGTCTCATCTTTTTTCTTCTAATTGAGAAATTTCATTGACCAATCAATAGATATATCAATGTGGCAGATAAGTTGAGATAGTGGCTTTTGTCGAAAAATATGGTAGTTCTGCCAATAAAAGCCATTGTAGGTAAGGGACAAAACAGGCTACATATAGTGCAGTACTTACATCTACATATTTTTTATGGCAGTGTGACTGCTACGTGCAAAGTACAGGAACTCTTTCATGGTCAAAAACGGATGACTTGATAGCTATGTGAGGAATATTTGGGAAAATAGGTGGATTCAGTGGCATAACACAGTTAGTAATGCCGGCATTAAAACTCAGCTGGGCACTTCTTTTGAAGGAGGAAAAGCATAAATAACAACATATCAAGGTGGTCTGGAAATGTATGCCACACAGGAGATGAAGGAATACATGAACCAATGTAATTTCCTGCGGCATCAAACTACATAGCTACAAGCAAAGCGAATAAGCCAACAACATGACTTAACATCAAGCTGTTACAAAGGCATGAAATGATGATGATAGATAAAATTTAAATGGCAATACATCAAGCAAACTTCAGAATTTTCTATGCAGTCAGTATTTGTTTCATATGATAAACCAGAACAGCAAATTTCTTTATAGCTCAATGGAGAAAAATGTATGGGAAAGAAGGATAATGATTTCCAATTTAGCATTTATAAGAATTTTCACACAGAAAAAATAGTATTTAGTCTGTACAAATGATGATACATTTACAGTGGTGGCAAAAATTGTGGACACTTTTTGAAATTTTCATGTTTTGCAACTTTGCAGGCTTATAAGGAAATGTTATTTTGCACCAAGTGTAAATGTTTATATGTCAATTTAAAGAAAATTTAATGCTGAATTCAATACAAAAAACAGAATGCAAATATATGCAGTACAAAAAAAGTTATGCTCAATCAAATGGCAGTAGTTGCAATACATCTTTTCAGAAGTTGAGGAAAGTCTGTTTTGCTGTTTGTTCTGTAGAAGAAAGACTACTAGGGGTGTAGATTGTGTGAATATTTTTATTATTTCTTTAAATTTAACATGTAGATAATAATAAGTACAGCAATGGCACCAAAGAAAAGAGTTGATGTCATCCACGAAAAGGACCAGGATTGTTTTATTATGCGAATTGGGTCTTTCTTATGCTGCAATTGCAAGGCAAGTAGGTGGGTCAGTGACAACATCTGGTGTTCGAAAGTGCTGTTTAGGTTATCAGGAAACAAAGTCACTGAAAAACAAACAAGGAAAAGTCCGAAAAAAGTGTGCAAAAGCTGTTGATGACAGAAGAATAAAAAGACTGGTCTGAAGGGCAGAAAAATTCCATCCGAGGCTATCAGAGCTAAATTGTGTTCAACTGGTGTTTCTGTCAGTTTAAGAACGATATGCAGCAGACTATCAGATATGGGACTAAGAGGTAGGATTCCAAGATAAAGCCATATCTGAATCTACAGCAGCGCAAGAAATGACTACAGTGGGCAAAAGAACACATTGGATGGACAAAGGATTTCCTTGTCTCATGGCCTGGAATAAAATTGAAGGGAAAGAAAACAAAGTTCCTCAGAAAATTCATTACATCTACGCAAAAAAACTCCCTCAAAACATCCAAAAAAGTATATATAAAAACATGAAGAAATGCGTAAAAGTAATTTAAAAAGATAGAAGGAATACATAGTACACGAAAACCATTTGACCACCCGACCATTTTTTAAACCAAATCATTGTGAGTTCAAACCTCGCTGAGACCATCAGAGCATTTTTATTCCCTTGGAAAAAAAATTCCCCAGCGTCGTGACGTAAAAATTTCCTCCGGGGGAAAAAGTCCCGCTTCAAAACCACAGGAATAAATTTAAAAAATCCCAACGGACCCCACTTCAGCGTTGCCATTAATCAAAATCAAAGATCCATCGAAATAATAAAGTTCCAAGAAGCACCACTAGGGGAAGCACATAAGCATTAACATTTCCAACACCTATACAACCCCTTTTCCCCACTCTGTCATTGCCATCACTCAAAATCAAAGATCCATCGAAATAATAATAAAGATCCAAGAAGGGTAGCAGCATCAACGTAAAATATATATATATATATATTGGAAGGGAGAAAAACTTAGAAATCTCATTTCCCCCAAAATTTGACAAAGTCCAATAAATATCCCGAGAAAATAAAAAAATATATATAAGAATATAAGTTTTTAAAATAAATTAGAGATAATAAATAGGACACGAAAAAATTTACGAGTAAAAAAATAATATTTGGAATGGTGAAAGACTTCACATTTCTGCTTCATTTCGCCAAAAATTTGTCAAAGTCGAATAAATCTCCCCAGAAAATAAAAAAATCCTTAGACTGCCACCAGGGGCAGCACAAAACCAACACCTATGCAACCCTCTTCCCCACTCGGCCATTGCCATCCCTCAAAGATCCATCGAAATAATAAAGTTCCAAAAAGCACTGCAAGGGGGCAGCACATCAACATCGACTTAACACACTAGCACCACATACAGAACGCTCAGTCTCACCCATGCCACGCCCCCTCGTCCTCCTGCTGGGAGCAAGTTGTTTGGAGTGACGAAAGTAAGATGTCCTTATTTGGTAGTGATGGCCGAAAATACATGAGTCATAGAGTAGGAGACGAGCTACATCCTGACTGCATGGAGGCCAATGTAAGCACCCAATAAGCGTTATGATTTGGGCGTGTATGGCAATAAATTGTGCTGGCCGCCTTCATGTAATCGACGGGCATGCTGAACGCAAGACAGTACATTGACACCGTCCTGGAACCAAAACTGCTAACTTCCATCAGGGATCTTTTTCCCAACAATGCACCATTTCTTTTTCAGCAGGATTCAGCTCCCTGCCACACAGCAAAAACGTGCAATCAGTGGTTTAAAACAAAGTCCATTCCATTGTTGACCTGGCCAGGAAACAGCCCTGACCTGAACCAGATGGAAAATTTGTGGCCCCATTTGAAAAGCCTTGTACGAATGAGGCTGAGGCATCCGTCAAATAAAAGGCAATTAATTGAGGCTATAATTGCTTCCTGGCACCATGTAATAACGAATGTGGAGCTTCAAACACTTGTTCGCTCAGTGAGATGTCACTGTGATGTGGTTTTAAAGAATAAACACTACCCTACTAAATACTGAGTGATAGCACATTGAAATCGTAAGTGCATCACAGTATTTTCAGCATGATTGTAGTATTCCCTCTATAACTTTTTTTGTACTGCATATATATGCATTCGATTTTTTGTATTGAATTCAGCATTAAATTATCTTTAAATAAATTGACATATAAACATTTGCATTTGGAGCAAAATAACATTCCCTATAAAATTGCAAAATATGAACATTTCAAAAAGTGTCCACAATTTCTGCCACCACTGTACTTCTCAATTAATGATTAATACAGTAAAACTTCCTTAATGGACACTCCAGAATAGCAGAAACCTTTGTTTAGTGGGCAGTTTTGTAATCCACCCATCCCGAAGCACATCACTTCTGTACATTCACCTCCACATAATGCACAATGATAGTCACAAGAAGTAAAACATATGAATGCAGCGAATTTTTGCCACAAAGATTTTGTTTACTTTCTTTGGGCAGAAACTGGGTACTCTATCTCTTCCAGATCCCCATGACAGAAATCACTGGTTTGTGGTTTCAATATTCAGAAGTTGGCAAAAAGATGCTTCTTTCGAATAAAATGGGATTATTAGTTGTCAAACCTGAAGACAATCAATATGATCAATATGCCATCTTCAAATTAATTACGTGTCTAAACAGCGACGGAAACACAAAAGATTTCATTATGATGAAAATGTGGATTGAAGAGACAAAGAACAATGTGTGCACTTTTGTTGCTTTGAAAATATTGGAAGAAAATGATTTGTTGAGGAAACACCAAAAGCAGTTGCAGAAAAGGTGTGCAATTTTTTTAAACACTGTAAAATGTAGTGATGAATTATGAAAGCTTTTTATAAACAAAGGGGATGTGCGGGTATTAGCACTCTTGAAGAATTGAAAACATTTTGAAAAAACATGCTAGAAATTGCCAAACAATAAAAAAAAAGTTATCACAGATTTTTTTGCAGCCAAAATGTTTTATTGTTACGTTTGTATGTTTAAAACATGCATCGCAATGCGTGCATTATATGTACCGTATTTCAAAATAAAAACACTGCACATGTGCTGTGTGTATCCACATGTATTGTATTGTTTCTTACTGTAAACCAACAGCAAAAAAATATATATACTGCACATACATATTTAATGTGAAGTTTTTTGTATTGTGATCCTAGTTGGGCTCAGAAATCAACCTCCCAAATAGCAGACAAATGTTGAAGTACTCACAGGGTGTCTGTCCTCTATCACAAGTTTTACTATACATATTCTCATCACTCAAATCTAAATCATCACTGCTACCTGTACACTTGTTTCTGGATTTCCATTCAACAGATCTTTAAAAAAAATCATTCCATTTCTTCACATGTCCTCCCTGTGAACCAGAAGCTGACTTCCTTTGTCAAGCAAACTTTGAATTAGTCTTTTTAAGGAAATGAAGAAAGACTGTATTTTAAGGTTCTTCTTGACGAAGATTGGTTTTCGGTGTCACTGGAAGATAGATATACTGTTGATGGAATTAATTTTTAAAGATCTGTTAAATGAAAAACTGGGGACAAAAGTGAATAAGCTGCAAAAGATTATTTAGATGTGAGTGATGGGAATAAAGACTAGACTACTAGTTTTTATGAAAGAGATACTATTCAATTTTGAAGAATCATAGAACTGTGGGTTTTAATGAAATTCAGCCTGAACTAGTTAAGCACAGTACAATAACATTAATTAGTTATCCAGGATTTTTCAGTCAGCATGAAAAAAACTGGCTTGATTCCTGGTGACTGGCTGAGGCCAATCTCAATGCCAGTTTACAAGAAAGGGAAACAAGGACCGTAACTTGATTCCTGACGACTGGCAGAGGCCAATCTCAATACCAGTTTACAAGAAAGGGAACAAGAAGGACCATAGCTTGATTCCTTATGACTGGCAGATGCCAATCTCAGTGCCAATTTACAAGAAAGGAAACAAGAAGGACCATAGCTTGATTCCTTATGACTGGCAGAGGCCAATCTCAGTGCCAGTTTACAAGAAAGGGAACAAGAAGGACCATAGCTTGATTCCTTATGACTGGCAGAGACCAATCTCAATGCCAGTTTACAAAAAAGGAAACAAGGAGAACTGTAGCTTGATACCTGATGAGTGGCAGGGGTAAATCTCAGTGCCAAGGGACATCAGAATAACATATTTGAACTCAAGCTTCCTGAAAACTTCCATGAGATTAATTAAGATCTGTATATCATGTTTGTTGACTTTGAAGATGCCTTTGACAGGGTTCCCTAGAAACAAGTTCTTTGGTATATTTAAAAGTTATAATGTGAAAGACAAATTATTGAAATCAGTCAAAAGCATTTATATCAAAAGTTTTGCATCTGTCAGGTCTGTTGGTAACACTAGTAAATAGTTTTGAAATTAACTCAGGGATATGGTAGGACTGTAAGTTGTCCCCATTTCTCTTCATAATTTACACAGATAAGCTTGTTAGCAAAAGTAACTTCATAACAGACATTGAAATCATCAAATCTAGTATCAGCAGTTTGTTGCAAGCTGATGATTTGGTGTTAATATCTAAGCATGACCATGTTCAATAGCTTACAGTATAATCTTAATCAGTTGAGGATGACTTGTGAAAAACTTGGAGTGAAGGCACATGTAGATTCTAAATCTAAAGTCGTAAGTTGAACTGCTAAAATGCTAAAATTCTGAAGTGGGGGGGGGGGGTGTCTGGGTGTAATAACTTACAAGCCAGCAAAGCTTCAAAATGAATTGGACAATAAAATTAACACAGTAAAGGTCTCATATCAGTTATGTAAGACTACAAAATTTTTAAGGTGGCAAACAATAGCCTTGCTCACTGTTCAACATGTAACTTTAACATCAGAAAACTTAACAATTGCATCGCTTTGGAGCAGGAATCGAAACTGCATCTCCCAATATCTGTTCGGGCATGCTATCTGTTACACCACCAAGGACAACGAAGTCCCAAGTACCCATGTGTTAAGAATCAGAACATTGTGATTTTGCCAGTAGAAACACATTCTGCTTCCTCGTAACATTTTTTTAAATCACCAGTATTTCAAACAAGGAGATTATAGAAGAAATATTCCTCACAATTACATGGAACAACTATAGGACTCTTAAGGCGGCAAATAGAATTGTCACTGCCTTGTATTCTATAGCTTTACCTTGCTTTAATAATTTAGCGACCATAACCCCCAAAACGCCCGTCCATACAAATGACCATAGCAGCCCGAAACGTCTGTCTAGAGTGAGTCAGAGTTACTACCCTTACCTGCACTTCAAATTTGAACAACCTATGAGCGATCAGCAGGTGTCACTCTCGGTCACTATTGTTGTTACAAGCAAAAAAGAAACCAACAGACAGTTTTGGGCGTTATGGTATTTAGAGTGATACAAGATTTTTAGGTCATGGTCGTTAAAAGGTTAAGGCTATTCCAGCAATTCTGTAGCTTGAATAGCCTTGCAATGACTATTCTGTAGTCCCCGCACGGGGATAACTGGTTTTCCAGTTATTTGGGGAGCGGCGCCCCCACGGCCCGAGCTGACCTTGCGACGGATCAATATTTCATTTCGTCTTGAACGATTATATAACCGAAGGGACAGCTGTTCATCCAGCTGATGGGGGATGGCGTCCTCACGGCCCGAGCCAACATGTACTATATGTGATGAATTTCACATTTTTTATGTTTTTTCACTTTACATGAACCCGCCTCAGTTGTAGGTTGCTGAGGTTGTGATTATGCGCCAGCTCAGGATTTTAGTTTCTCGTTTTCTTTCCTGTCTTCTCCATTTCATGTTTCTTTCTTTGTTTTTCCGAGCTGGTTAGCTAGACCTGCCTGCACGTTTGCCGTGTGCGGTGACCCGTAAGGTGGAAAAGGGGATGCTGGAGGCTGAGGTTTCTGGAGGCCTGGGTGTTGTTGTCGCCAGTTGCCAACACTCCTCTTTGCCCCCTGCTTCACCCTAAACGGGCGGCTGGGAACTAACCCACTCCTAGTCAATGAGGTCTGTGGCCGAGTGGAGCCCAGACCTCTAACGGCTTGTCGTCTCGTACGACAGGGTGAGTCTGGGGATAGGGTGGGCATGCCAAAGGGGTGTTCCCCAGGCATGGGAAAGTCTGGGTGCTCGCCGAGCGCATGTCTGCCCTATCAACTTACTATATCCGCTTGCTATCCCTAGAGCCGTGTCCTGCGTCCACTTGGGCTTGCGGACCTCCGGTTCTCCCTTGTTGGGCTCGATTGTGGGTGGGGAAGTTGGCGGATGAATCCTTTAAAATTTTCATGGCTCTCAATGAAATTTCCCATGAACCCAAAACTAAAAGAGGTATGGAGGAAGGTTCAGGTCCTTCCGCCAAAAAATTTGTCGCAGATGTTTCCAATGCTAGATTCTTTTTTGTGCACTCATTGGACCCTTCAAAGCCTTTGAGTGCCAAAAGTCCATTTTGGATCCACAAAGCACTGCAATCAATTGCAAGCTCTCCTAAGAGCGTCAAGAAGCTCCAGTCTGGAGATCTTCTTGTTGAGATGTCTACTGTGGCCTACAGCTCCACACTTATCAACACCAGCATGCTGCTCGAGACGCCTGTCAAAATAACACCACACGGTTACCTAAATTCATCTCGAGGTGTTGTCTCCTCTCGGGATCTTATTGATTGCTCTGAGGATGAACTTCTCGAAGAACTGGGGAGCCAACATGTTACGGGTGTGCGACGCATTTCTTTTAGGAGGAATGGGCAGTTTGTCCCATCCTGGAACATTATCTTGACTTTCAACTGCCCTTCCCTGCCTACATCCATCAAGGCAGGGTATCTCCACCTCGAGGTACGCCCGTACATTCCCAACCCGTTGAGATGTTTTAGGTGCCAGTCGTACGGCCACTTTCAGCAGTCATGTAGGAGTTCTCCTAGGTGTGGACGCTGTGGTGCCACAGAGCATCTCCTCTCAGAATGTGTGGCCGAGGCCGAGTTTTGTGTGAACTGCAAGGGTTCACACCCAGCATCAGCCAAAGATTGTCCCAAGTGGAAGGAGGAGAAGGAAATCCAAAGGCTCAAAACGGTGGAAAATATTTCCTATCCTGAGGCCAGAAGAAGAGTGGTTCCCGTTACATCTGATCGGCGATCATACGCTTCAGTGGTGGTTGCCAAATCTACGGTTGCCATTCAGACCGACGTTCAGATCTCCCCTAAATGTCCATTCAATATGGAGGAAATCATCGCAGCCGGACTGGAGGCACTCCAGTCGCGAGCTAGGGGTCTGAAAGCGGCACCCGCCACTTCACCGAAGCAGACTCACTCCAACACCAGCAAGGGAACTCAGGCCACTTCTTCTGGCAAAAACGCCAACACTAACACCAACACCAAGGTCAAGGATAAGAAGAGCATTTCTTCTCCTTCAAAGTCTCAGCCAAACACTCAATGGCGAGCAAATCCCGCTAAGACACTTGGGACAAAGCATTCACCAATCTTGGCCCCTAGTCACACACCACCAACTCTAGGGGAACGCTCACCAGAGGAAATGGAGGCTGATCAAGTTTAACCATTTCCTTTTTCATTTCATTTTTGCCCATGGGTTCAATAATTCAGTGGAGCTGCCGAGGTTTTCGCACCAGTTTTGATGACGTGAAACATCTGCTTCATTTGTACTCTCCGGTGTGCCTTTGTCTTCAGGAGACAAAGCTTAAACCATCGGACCTGCTTTCAGTTCGAGGCTACAGTGCATTTCGGACAGACCACTCGTCTGGAAATATAGCCTGTGGGGGTGTCGCTATTCTCGTCCCTCACAGGGTTCCGGTATCTTCCGTCGCGGTTTCCACAACTGTGCAGGCCGTGGCGGTTCGTATTTCTATGCCTGTGCCTCTTACTGTTTGCAGTGTTTATCTATCACCGGATGAGGATGTTAGCGTCTCTGTTCTGGAGAGCTTGATTGATCAGCTGCCCTCACCCTTCCTTCTTTTGGGTGACTTTAATGCTCATCATCCTTTGTGGGGTAGTGTCAGCGCCAGCGCAAGAGGTCGTCGCATAGAGTCTCTTCTGTGCTCGGCCTGTGTGTGCCTTTTAAACACCGGTGCTGACACTTACTTCCATGAGCCGACAAGATCTTTCAGTGCGATCGATTTGACCTTGGGTTCACCATCGATCATTGCTGACTGGTCGTGGACGGTGTGTAAGGATCTCCACGGGAGCGAACACTTCCCAATCGTCCTCTGGCACCATGCAAACGTGCCATATTCTGCCTCCCGCCCACCTCGATGGAGGATGGATTGTGCCAGATGGGAGGTCTTCACATCGTCTGCGGTGATATCTTCTGAAATGGTGACCCAAGAGTCAATCGACGCAGCTGTACTTAAAGTCACAACTTGTATTCTTCAGGCAGCTGATCTTTCAATTCGTAAAACATCTACGAAGCTCCCCAGAATTCCGAAACCTTGGTGGAACCCTAAATGCGCAGCGGCTAGGAGAGCTCAACACAAGGCCTGGTCTACTTTTCGGCGTTATCCAACCGAGGCTAATCTCGTTGCTTTTAAACGTGCTAAATCCCATGCTCGGTTGGTGCGTCGACGTAGCAAGAGGGAGTCTTGGATCCAGTATGTATCATCTCTTACCTTACGTGCCAATTCGAAAACTGTGTGGGAAAGGATTCGTAAGATCCGGGGTACCTACAGTTCACACCAGATTGTCATTCTCGAGAGTAACGGCTGCACATATGCTGACGTCGGGGAGATTGCAGATTGTTTGGGGGAGGCGTTTGCCTCCGTTTCGAGTGATCTGGCGTATCCGGCCTCCTTTCATTGGATTCAATCCTCCGCGGAACGCCAGAGAATTTCTTTTGCGCCGTATACCGCCACTGGTTATAACTCCCCCTTCAGCATGTGTGAACTTCGGGTGGTTCTGCATCGGTCCGGGGCTACTTCTGTCGGTCCCAATGACATTCACTACGACATGCTCCGTCATCTCTGCCAGTCGTCTCTCGAGAACCTTTTAATCTTATACAACCGCATCTGGTTAGAACACAGTTTCCCGGAGTCTTGGCGAAAGGCTTTTGTTCTACCTTTTCCGAAGCCTGGCAAGGATCCTAAGTCTCCCTCTAGTTATCGCCCAATTGCACTCACTAGCTGTCTGTGTAAAGTTCTCGAACGCATGGTTAACTCACGATTAATTCATTTTTTAGAACATCATCAATTACTTTCACCATCACAAAGCGGTTTTCGGCGTCATCGTTCACCTCACGATCATCTCCTGCACCTTGAGACATCTGTGCGCGAGGCGTTCGTGCGTAGGCAGCACCTGGTTTCTGTATTCTTTGACATCGAGAAAGCCTATGATCGTGCGTGGCGGCACGGGATTATACGTGACCTCCACGCATGCGGATTGCGAGGGAATCTTCCGACCTTTATTGTAAATTTTCTTCGCAATCGGGTGTTCCAGGTGCGCCTGGGTACGACGCTATCTGCAACATTCCATCAAGAACAAGGTGTTCCTCAAGGTTGCATTTTATCTGTCACATTGTTCATCCTTCGCATTAATTGTCTCCTCACAAATCTTCCTCCTGCGGTTTCGGCTACTGTGTATGTCGATGACTTGCACATCTTCTGCTCGTCATCGAGCATGCGTTTCATTGAAAGGCAATTGCAGTCTAGTATTAATCAGATTTTTAAAGCGGCGAATAGCAATGGTTTCGTTCTTTCTCCCGACAAGACAGCGTGTGTTCATTTCTGCCGGAGGCGTGGCCTCCATCCTGACCCCGAGCTGTATTTGGACCGTGCAGCCATTCCAGTTTTGCCGGAGACCAAGTTCCTTGGACTGACCGTCGACCGTGCGCTTACGTTCCGTGTGCACGTTCGGCGGCTCAAGATTTCCTGTCTGCGTGCTCTTTCTATTCTAAAAATCCTTTCGAGGGTTTCGTGGGGCGCAGACAGGATCTCTTTGTTTCGCATTTACCACTCCTTAATTCGGTCGAAACTGGATTACGGCTGTATCGTGTATGGCTCGGCTCGTCCTTCCGCTCTCCGGCCTTTGGACGCTGTTCATCATCAGGCGCTGCATCTTTGCACGGGAGCATTTCGAACATCTCCGATTCCCAGCCTTTACGCTGATGCGAACGAACCATCGCTTGAATTACGCCGTCTGCAGCTGTCTGTCCACTTTTACTTAAAACTTCGGTCTCTTCCAGACCATCCTTTGTACGGTGCAGTTTTCCATCCTCAGCATGCTCGTTTATTTGCGAACCGGCCCTCGTACGTTCCAACCTTCGGTCTTCGTATGGCGGCCGTAGCTCGTGAGGCAGGGCTCGACTTGTCGCTTGTTGCAGCGACCAGGGGCTTTGGGGATCCTCCATGGCACCCACTTGGTGTCATGGTTGATATCACCTTTACGTCTTTCGACAAATCCTCAACCCCTGCGTCAGTGTACCAGCAGCTCTTTGCTGAGCACCGTGCCCTCAAAACTGAATACACTCCCATTTTCACTGATGGCTCCAAGATGCATGGAGTCGTTGGATCCGCAGCTGTCTGTGTTGATGACGTGTCAGTAGCGCGGATCCCAGCTGAGGCCACGGTGTTTTTGGCGGAGATGCGTGCTGTGTATCTTGCACTTCTTCATGTTCAGTCGAGTTCTCATCATAGTGCTATGGTCTATACGGATTCCTTAAGTGTCCTGCAGTCTTTGTCATCGCTGGACTATTGTAATCATCCTTTTCTTTTGAACGTACGGGGCTTCTTCGTTCCTTGCTCGAGGCCGGTGTCCAGATTCAATTCGTCTGGATTCCTGGGCATGTTGGAATCTCGGGTAACGAGTGTGCTGATGCGGCCGCTAGATCTGCTTCCTCTTTGGTCGTCACACCCTTGCCACTCTTTCATCGCGATTTTCAATTTCTTGTTCGTGATCATATCAAACGAACGTGGCAAGGTCTGTGGGACCAACAGGTGGAAAATAAACTGCATCGTATAAAACCTATTCTCGAAATCTGGAACTCCTCATCTCGTCGGAACCGTGGGGAGGAAGTGGTGCTTGCGCGTCTCCGCAATGGGCATTGTCATTTCACTCACCGCTTTTTGCTGTGTGGCGACACTGCGCCGATGTGTGAGACGTGCAACTGCCGACTCACCGTCAATCATCTTTTGTGTACCTGTGTTCGTTTTCGTGATGTACGTTTTCATTTCTTTCATTCTCATTTGTTGAACGAGGACGCAGCTACACTGCAGCGGCTCCTCAATGACCACTGCAATACTGTTGTTGTTTTTTCATTTTTTAAACAAATTGACTATTTTAAACGTATCTAGATTTTAGCCCTATCATCATACTCATTTTTCAGTTTTACTGAATCAGCTAGATTTTAATCTTTGTATCATGTTTTTAGTACTGTTTGTTTCATTATCTTTTTTAGCCCTTTCATCGTTCTCATTCTTCAGTTTTATTTGATCAGCCATATTTTAAGCTTCATCGCACGTTTTTAATACTGTTTGTTTGTCTGTCTTGTAGTTTTTACCGTATTCATTTCCATCTTTCACTTTTACCGCTTCATCCTGTTTTTAGCCTTGTGTACGTGTTTTATTGATTTTGTTCTCTTTTGATGTCTTTTGTTTGGCGCTCTTTGGCCAACCATGGCCCTTGCGCCAATAAAATCAATGAACCAACCAACCAACCTATTCTGTAGCTTTACCTTGCTTTAAGGCTATTCTGGCTATTATGTTTGCCGCCTTAAAAATTCTATAGTGTTCCATGTATTTGCGAAGAATATTTCTTCCACAATCCCCTATGCAAGACTATTTTCACTTGGAAGGAGCTGGGGCATAGAAAAAAGCTGCTGTTTACAATGCAGCTTTTAGATCTACACCCTTCTATGGTAGCAAAGTATGGGTTTCATTAGGCAGTTGGGAGCTATGAGTATGGCACAAGGAATCCAGAAGTGTAAAAGGGTGTGTGTGTGTGTGTTGAGGGGGGGTTCAGTGGTGTGGAAAGATTTGAGATTGGTATTTCCTCTGTATGACAAAAATTAATAGTAACAGAGTTAGGCAGTTCGAGTATGCGTGTCACGTGGGAAAGATTTTCTTGACAGGTATTATAAAGAAACTGGTCACAGACCAAGGAGAAGACCTACAAAATAAGGTGGATTGATGGCATTAAATTGGGCATTTGGCATAGAAGTAGTGATTTTCCAGAGGCAGAAAATCTTCCACTGGAACAAGGCAGATGGAGAAAGTTTGTGGGTAATCTGCAATATTTTTTATTTTATTTTATCACCATATTCTGTATTTACATGTGATCCCTCATCAAAACACCCAATTGCGGGTAAACACACATGTAATACAATAATAAATGAATGAAGAACAGTACTGTTACTGTCACAAATTTAACATCAATAAAATGACAGGAAAAAAATGAAACATTAAGTTTTCAGTTTTTGTTGATTGGTAAGAAGTGTTTCCCAAGCCATAAATGAAAAAGAAAAATTGTTATTGGACTTCATAAAGCACGACATGACCCATCTACCATTCTCAAACTGCTGCACAGGCAACTGAACAGCGTAGCAAACGACAAAGCATTCAGAATAAACCTTACTCTGGCTACCCTCAAAATGTCAGAACTCCACAAAGCCATTAAACAGTGAACAGAATATGGTGAAACACACTAAGCAAACACAAAAGTATGGCCAAAGAGATAAACATGTCAACTAGATCTACATCATGGCTTATTAAACACAGGAGAAAAGGACAGATGCTGACTCTGGCCCTTATGAAAATCGAGAACCAAAAATCAAAAGCCCTGCTTGAGCTGTACAAGAACAATGGCCAAAGAAAGATCCTTTTCACAGATGCGAAAATTCTGTGATCAAAGAGATCTGCAACCACCAAAATGACAGTGTATGCTCACAGTTCCAATGAAGCATGTGAGCTTGGTTGTTCAAGAGTTCCAGAGATCCCACTTTAGTGATGGTCTGATTGGGGGTTAGTTGTGATGGTGTTGTTGATCTGCATTTCTGTGAACAAGGGGTCAAAACATCAGCAATGTTTTGAAGAAACATGTGAAGCCTCTCAGTTATATTCCATCAACAGGAGCGGACATTTCAGCAAGATTCAGTAACACTTTTCTGTTTTCACTTTCTTACAAGGGAAAGGTCACACAGACTTGGCTTTCCAGCCATGTGCTTTGCTTCTTGGCCATCTGAGAGCCTTGATCTTAATCCTCTGGATTGCAAATTGTAGTCAGATTTAAAGAGGAAAAGGCATAACAATCAGGACTGCCTGAAGACCTCTATGGTGAGGCACCCAACTTACCACTAGACATTGTGCATACTGCTACTAATAAATGGCCAAACCATTTAAAGCAGAGTGTACAAAACAGTGGTGGTCATTTTGAATTATAATAACCTTATTCTTTTGGACTGGTAAATAAACCCCAATTCTTTTAACTTTTCATTTGCATGACACATACAAGTATGTTTTGTTATAGTATTTATGGCAGTACTGTGTATATAAATTTGCTGCATAACTTTAAATAGTTCAGCAAAAAGGGAAATGCAGTAGCTCCGTAAAATTCCTGTTCTTGAAATTTTATTAAAATTTAAAAGTAGTTAGTAGTACAAACACTAGATTCATATAATTTCTACACTGTATGCAGATATAGGAGGATTCTGTACAGATGCATACCTTTAAATAACCAATGTTGAGCGCAAATTCTATCATGGACAACATGCTAAATTTCATATATACTTAAATGATCAAACTCAGGAATTTTACGACAAGCAATTTGCAACAGATTAAAAAAAATTATGAAGTGCCCAGAAAATTTTAAGTTTAAAGTAAAAAAAGTGCTCTTGTGATTTATGTACAGCATTCTATTTCTCCTGCCCCATGAATACTGATTATTAATTCACACATATAAAAACTATTGTATTTAATTTGGCTGCTGATATATATATATATGAGTATCTCAAAAATAACAGCAATCATGCACATGTTTCCACAATGAAACCAAGTGAGAAAAGTGGCAAGCAACAGAAGTGAAAATATTATTTTCACATGTGCAATACACAACTCTTACAGATTTTCCTGATTTTACCATTTCCCTTAGATATGCAATACTATTTTTTCACTGTTTTATTTTTAAGTAATTGAATCTCACACATTACTTGTTGTCAATGGTTACCCTAATTTCTCATGATTCTGTTAATATAACCAGCTGCATGTGTTGCAGAATGATGAAACCCTTACAATTTAAAATTTCAAATGGCAACACATTTCGCAATCATGTGTGTTCTTGCAGAAAAATTCCGGACACACAACACTATGATAATACGCACAATGAAATGAAATCTGCAAACACCAAAGGAAAAATAGTTATCAATTCCGTTCTTAAATCATATGAGGAGCCAAATGCTCGTGACTTAGGGATCTTGGTTCCAAAGAGACGGCACAACCGTTCCTCCCCTCCCCCTCAGGGTTTAATGGTTCCCATGGGTATTTAAGGCTATAAGGAGCCCATGAACTAAAATTTAGAAGCTTTGCTTCCTGGGAAGGGATACTACCATTTCTTTTTTTTTTTTTTTCTTTTCATTTCAGGGTTTAATTACCTTTATGAGGCTATAAGGAGCCAAGTGTTCGTGATCTAGAGGCTTTGCTTTCAAGGAATGGACACAACCAATTTATTTTCTTTTTGTTTTGCAGATCACTGATCTTCGTGAGGCTATATCTAAGGCTTAGAAGCCAATTGTCCACAATTTAAGGGCTTTACTTCCAGGGAAAGGACACAACTATTTTTTTTCTTTTCTTTTTGTTTCAGGCTCATGTCCAATATGGATATCGATATGTAAGCAATAATGAGCCAATCGTCCACAAATTACGAGGCCTTGCTTCCAAAAAGGTACACAACTCTTTCTTTTCATCTTTTTTGGGGGGATAGGGGGGTATGTAAGGCTATAAGTGGACCTAATCATCCACAAATTATGGTCTTTGCTTTCAGGAAAGGGACACAACAAATTATTTTTCTTTCAGAATTTAATGAACTTTTAAGGCTATAAGGAATCAATCCTCTATGACTTAGGTTCTTTGCTTTTAGGGAAAGGATGCAATATATATTTTTTTCTTTTTGTTGCATGTTTAATCATGCCCACAAGCACCTAAAGTTACAAGGAACCAACTATCCACAATTTAAGGGCTTTCATTGCAGGGAAGGGATATATGCATTTCTTTCGTTACATCCTTTTTGTTTCATGATTTAATGACCCTCATTGGCATCTAAAAGGCTATAAGAAGCCAATCATCCATGATTTAGGGGCCTTGGTTCCAGGGAACAGAATAATAACCTCCATGGGTACATAAGGCTATAAGGAGCAAACTGTTAGGACAAACACACACGCCTTATATAGACTTGAACAGTAGGCCTACCTCTTACCCCCCCCCCCCCATTTTGCACACAGCATGTGAATCATTCCGTAAGAGAGTAACAGCAACTTTTAACCCACTGCTCCAAGCAACCAATATAATACACTGGCATGCAAAAATTAAAGACGAGGCGGTTTTTTGAATGTAACGTCGTGCAGAAGTGCTCCACATCGACTCAAATCACACCATAAAATCCCCAAGATGTAAGAATATGGGACAAGTGAGCAAAACCATCCAAACAAGGAATCCAAAGTATACAAAGGCACTTTATTGAAAAGGTAGCTTCGAGCACATCTGGACAGGAGACAGAAATGATCATGTGACAGGCGGCTGCCAAGAAAAATCGAGTCTTTAGTAGGGGATATGATCACCCCTGACTGCGTTGCAGGATTTACAACGTCTGTCCGTGCTGAGGACGAGGAGCTGTTGAGGCATCGCGGCCTATTCCTCTTGTGGCGCCAATCGTTGCTGGCAGCTGGTGACGTGCTGCAAAGCGTCTCCCGAGAAGGTCCCACACGTGTTCGATTGGATTTAGGTCTGGGGACCTTGCAGGCCAATCCATGTGTTGAATATCTTCACTCTTCAACAGCTCTGCGACAGCCACTGTACGATGAGGTGTAGCGTTGTCGTCCATGAAGAGGAACTCAGGACCCACAGCACCACTAAACAGACACACGTGAGGCAGGAGAACCTTTGTACCATAGCAGAAACCAGTGACTGAACTTCCTTGGAAGATGTGGAGGTCAGTACGGCTACCAAGCATGATACCACCCCAAACGAGAACTCCGCCACCTCCAAACCGGTCCCTTTCGATGATGTTGGAGGTGTGATTGCGTGTTCCCTGCTCTCTCCAGATGTGTATACAGTACATCCAGAATCGCTCGTCAAACTAAATCAGCTCTCATCCGTAAAGAGAACTCAACCCCATTGCTGATGTGTCCAGTTCTTGTGTCCCTGGCACCACAGAAACTGCCATCTCCGATGAGCAGGCATTAATGGCACATACCATACTGGTCGTCGTGCAAATAGACCACCTTTGTGCAGCCTCCTGGCCACGGTAAAACGCTATAACGGAGGCCCAGTTGTCTGTCACATGTGCCTTGTGATTTCTGCCGCTGTCTGCCTCTTCTCACCTGTAGGACAATATACCGGTCGACCGCCGCCGTGGTTGCTCGTGGACGACCACTGTTAAACTCTCGGACAGCTGTTCCTGTTGTTTGAAATGCTCTAAATGCTCGTGCGATCCCGAACTCCTCGGCCACACTAGTCACACTTCGACCTTCTTCCAACTTCCCAATGACGCGACCTCGGGTAAAGTCATCCAGATGTCATCTACTGGATTGCCTGTTGGCCATATCACATGGTGGCAACAACTCGACGTCGTTCAAACCGATTTACACCGTGCAATAGCTTTCACCGAATTGCTGAGCATACACCGCCCGTGTGCTTTATACCCTTCCGACCCCCCCCCGACCCCCCTCCCCATGCTGCATATATGCGCATGCCCTACTGTACCGGACCCTAGTCTATCTTCTGAGTGGTCTTTCGGTCTGTTCTGCCTGCTCGTTCCACTGTAATGCTAATTTCTCCTCTACGTCCTTAATTTTTGCACACCAGTGTATGAGGAATCATCTCATATTTTAAGAAACTAGTGTATCAGGAGAATACGTAGGAAATTTCAAAGGTTTTGCACACTGCACAGGCGCTGCCCATAGGATGATGCAATCGCTCCAATCGTTGCGCCAGTTGCGTCAGACTTCAGTATATAAAGTTGTGCCTATGTTTGCTGGCTAATTTGTTCCTGTTCTGAAAAATTCTGCCTAGAAATGGAGGAAGAAAGTGAGTCAAGTCAGATCTCGCATAGTGACTAGCGATCTTACATTAAAATTGAAACTTTGCGAGGAAAATCCACTACCGAAATTCAGAAAGCTATGTATGAAGTTTGGAGGCGAGTGCAGTGGAGCGTAGCACAGTGTCACGGTGGCTTCTCGTTTCCGCCAAGTTCGGGAAGGTATAGAGATAACCCAAGAAATGGCCAACCAACAGATACCATGGACAACACTTCTGTGGTTATGGTCAACAGCATTTTGGAAGAAGATCGACGGAAAACATGTGAAGAAACATGTCTACTGCTTCGGTTTTCAGAATCTTAACTGAACAAGTTAGTAAAATCATGCAATTTTTTTTTTTTTTTTTTTTTTTTTTTGATTGGAGGTTTAACGACCACCGTGAGCAACTCAATGGGCTATAAGCAGTTGCCTGTCCCTAATTTAGGGTCACTGGTTCCAGGGAAGGGAGAGAGCCAGTGCCGTAAGACAAACACAACATCCATGCCTGACCGGGATTCGAACCCAGACCCCTTACGGACGAATGATCAGAGGCCAGCGCCTTAGACCATTGCGCCACCGGGCGGCAAAATCATGCAATGCATTGATTATGAGATTATGATACGCTTTCCAACATACCAGAAATCATTACTCAAGTTATGAGGAAAATGGCTGTGGAATAAATCTCACTCCTGTGCCCTGACCTTTGATCCCATTTCGATGATATTTAACAGAACTGGTTCAGTATACCTCCGAAATAACATGATAAAGTTTTGTCGCAATCAAAGCAATTTTATGTAAGTTATGATGCATAAAGGCTATGGAATAGATCTTGCTTCTGTGTCCTAACCTTTGACCCCATTTCCAATAGGATTCGTCCCCAGGCAGGTCCCTACAACATACTAACATTTCATCCAAATCGATACATTTTTACGTAAGTTATGACGCATAATGGCGATGGAAGTGATTCCACTCCTATGTCCTGTCCTTTGACCCCCATTTCGCCAATTTTCTATAGGGTTTGTCCCCAGGTGGTCCCCTACCACATACCAAAATCGAATTTTTTTATGTTAGTTATGACGCATAAGAGCAGTGGAATGGATCCCGCTCCTATGTCCTGACCTTTGACCCCATTTCGTTCACTTTCAATAGGGTTCCTTCCCAGGTGATTCCCTACCACATACTAAAATTTCATAGAAATCGAACAATTTTTATGCAAGTTATCGTGAGGACGAACATACGCACACAACGCGTGACGTAATGAGGCAGATGGAATTGTGACCATCTGCTCACAAGAGTGTGAAGTCATAAAACTTTAATAACATCCACACACAATGCGTGACATAATGAGACAGATGGCGTGACCGCGTGCCAACATTTAATGGGACGCTGCCATGACACTACACTAAAAACGTGGTAATTCAGGGTGGTTATTTAACCCACTAAAAAAATGTTCCAGTCGAGATCAAGCAAAATCGATTTCTAGTACCAGAAAACGGCAGATTAACGACTTTCATCAAAATCCTTACAGCCGTTATCAA
Source organism: Macrothele yani (assembly GCA_039090855.1). Taxonomy (NCBI): domain Eukaryota; kingdom Metazoa; phylum Arthropoda; class Arachnida; order Araneae; family Macrothelidae; genus Macrothele; species Macrothele yani. Next base: position 163,459,631 of record CM077010.1, on the reverse strand, counting down.
AATAAAATTTACATATATACAAGAATTGCTCCTTTAAGGTGAACGTCAAGCAATTTTGCTTCCTGTACTTCGAATGGAAAAATTTCTGTACACATTTTCTTCCAAATTAATGCGTTCCCAAGGATGAAATTTTTAACATCGATTAAAATATCTTCATTTTATAACTTGCAATACTTAATATTTTCTAAAACATAACCATAATTATGCAATCCAACATTTGTTTGTCTACTGACGTCATTAAAATACAGGTCGTGCCATCTTTTTTCTGGACAACTAATGCGTTCACAAGAATGAAAATTTGAACATCGATTAAAATAGCTTCATTTTATAACTTGGAATACCTAATATTTTTTAAAACATAACCATAATTATGCAATCCAACATTTGTTTGTCTACTGACGTCATCAAAGTACAGGTCGTGCCATCCTTTTTCTGGTTTCAACACCACCAAAGGAAAAGTTATTGATTTTTAATATAATTACGGTTATGTTTTAGAAAAATTAAGTATTCCAAGTTATAATATGAAGTTATTTTAATTGATGTTCAAATTTTCATCCTTGGGAACACATTAATTGTGAAGGAAATGTGTACAAAAGTTTTTCCGTTGGAAATATAGGAAGCAAAATTACTTGACGTCCACCTTAATAATATGGGATAAGGGCGATGGAATGGATCGCAATCCTATGTCCTGACCTTTGACCCCATTTCGTCCATTTTCAATAGGGTTCGTACCCAGGTGGTCCCTTACCACATACTGAAATTTCATTGAAATCGAACCATTTTTACGCATGTTATGACGCATAAGGGCAATGGAATGCGTCCCGCTTTTATGTCCTGACATTTGACCCCATTTCACCAATTTTGAATAGGGTTCGTCCCCAGGCGGTTCTCTACACATAGTAAAATTTCATTGAAATCGAACCATATTTACGCAAGTTATGACGCATAAGTGCAATGGAATGGATCCTGCTCCTATGTCGTGACCTTTGACCTCATTGGGCCCATTTTCAATAGGGTTCATCCCCAGGTGGTCCCCTACCACATACTAAAATTTCATCGAAATCGAACCATTTTTACGCCAGTCATCGTGCGGACAGACGGACGGAAAAAGCTGGAGCATATACGCTTCTTCAACCTACGGTTGGAAAGCGAAAAAATTACAGAAGAGAAAAGTGGCTGCAAAATGGGTTCTCCATAATCCGAGTGAAGCGCAGCAAACAGTTCGCAAAGGGATCCCAGAAGAATTGCTTCAGCAGTACAAGACAAAAGGCAAGCAGTTTTCAGACAGAATTGCTCCTACAGACAAAACCTGGATACGAGATTTTGGACCAAAACTGAAGCTTCAGTCCGCTCAGTGAAAACATCCAGAATCTCCTTGCCTGAAAAAATTCTGCTGCCAACAATCAAAGGTTAAGCTGAAGATAATTATGGCCTATAGCAAGATTGGAGTGATAGCAACAAACAGAGTGCCCCAGGGCACCACTGTAACAGCAGAATACTACAGGTTTCTGAAAAATGTTTCGTGCCCAAAGATTGGCTAGATAAGGCCCTACATCGAAGCTGATGTTATCATTCTGCACGGATATGCAATGCTGCATATGTTGCCGCTACAGTAAAAGACATTCTGGAAGAGTATGGATGAAAATTGCTTCCCCACACACCATACAGTCCTGACATGAGCCCACCAGACTATGACTTGCTGACAAAACTGAAGAAGCCAATTCGGAGGAAACAATTCAAGATGTTTCTAATGAGGTGACCAGAGTAATTTGATGCCTCAACAATGGAGGTGTCCTGACAAGACTTGTCCAAACATTGGGTCGCTGTCAAAGAAACACTAAGATTACTTCGAAGGCTTGTAAAGGTATGTTGGGAAATAAATTCGTTTTTTAAGAGATAATCCGCAGTGTGCAAAAACTTTTAAAGTGACCCTTTTTAAGTCATTATGACATGCAGAGATTGTCACAGAGATGCACAATGAAGAAGGGTGTGTGTGTGTGTGTGTGTGTGTGTGTGTGTGTGTGTGGAAACAGGAAGCCCTATTTCTGTATGTTTCCTACAAAATTCAAAGAATACAGTGTATGACATTGCAGAACTACACTAAGAAAAAAATTTCTTCTTTATTATCTATATGCTTATATAAAAAGGCAGAAAATTCTTTGGTTGATCATGGGGTAATTCCAGGTCAAATGGATCCATTTTATTTAAAATAGCTTTTGAAACTTGACCTGTTAGATTCACATTACATTTTGTATGCTTATTTGAAAATTTCATTTTAACTAGGTTTTGCAGTACAGGGCCTTAAAATTAAGAGAATTTCTTACAACATTTTGGCCCTGCTGATAATCATATCACTGCTAAGAACTTGAGTTCAAGATCAGAGAACAATAAATAAAATACTGCTTTGCTCCTCTTTTAATGAGCTTTACACTGATTTGTCACATGACTAATTTCTGATGAAGTCAAATCTCAAGGTCACTTTCAAAAATTAGAGCTTCAATTTCTCTAATAAAAAAATAACATGGTTTGAAATCTTGAAAAAAAATATTTTTCTTCACATCTCAAGAATATATACATGAATCTTGAACTTGGTATCTAGATGGGATCAAATTTTAACAGGCATTAGTTACTTTGAAAGCCTCTCCAAAAATTAGGTGTATTTTACTATATAAATATCTGAGAAATTTAAATCTCACACAAAACAAATTTACTTTGCTAACTTTTAAAGTGCACTAATAAATATTAAAGAAATTACTAGAATAATGGTTGATGAAAATACAGTTAAAACATATTAATTTTTCAGTGTACTAGTGTTTTTAAGGAATTTGTTGTACATTCTATATGCCCTTTAGATAAACTGCAGTTTTTGGCTCACTCTGGTTAGGATTTGCTTTGCAGATACAGTCAAAATCAAAGGATGCAGCAGAACTAGCATGATATTAAAATGTTACTGATACTTCCTCACTTGCATTGTTTACAGGCACTACATGGGCTAAATACCAGTTTGATGGTCATAAAACATTTTGTTTGATCCATTATAGATAGATTTTCTCACTTCCTTTTCAGATGAAAAATATTTAAATATCTCACTTTTGAATGGAATTTCGTTTGTTTGTTTGTTTCTTCAGCAGAATGATTTCAAATTTGAAAAACTTGCCTTAGCAGCAAGTTTTTTGACAGTTACTCCTAGTCCACATATTCCATTATCAAGCACAGGGCTATATGAAATGGCGTTCTGCATTTATCCTAAACTTTATTCTTCTGCATGGTGGCATAGAATAACAAATTTTTTTTTAAAAAAATCCTGTTTTTATATTGCCCAGCTGTCCTGTTAAGAGGAATAATATACTTTTTTTTTTTTTTAGGTTGGGATTATGTGAAAATAATGGGAAGCAATGAGTTTTTTTCTGAAATAAATACAAAACTTTTGTACTTGGGCCCTTCTGAATCCTTATAATGGAACTGCAACAGAATTAATGTTAACCTAATCACTGTTGCAATGATATGACTGTGCTTGATCTTGTGCTACAAATAAATAGTTTTCTACAAAGCCACAAAATATAATGACCTCATTTTCATTTATGCTTTAAATGACTACGTTTACTGATTTGGAGCTATAAATAAATGCTTCTTCAAATGAAGTTTCTCACAAGAAAAAAAAAATTTAGTAGTTTTAGTAAAGGTCTCAAAACTACATCTGTCAACTTAAACCAACAGATTGTAAATAAAATGCTCAAGCATTTTCCTACCACCTCTCTGTTCAGTTATTCTCTGAGGTTTTCACAGATGGTGCAAAACAAACCAGAGATGTGTCATTTGCAAATGGTTTGTTCAAAAAGAACAAATCTGCAAGGTGAGAGTCACTGCCAAACAAATATTTCCTGAAACGAATAGATCCCACAAAAAAAAAAAGCCGATTTCCTGAATGAATCAGTCAGAATTATTTTTCACTAGAAATTAAAATTTCACCATGGTGCCTCTATCTGATCAGAAACCTTATTCAGGGGATACATATCACTATGATAACGACTGTCACCGAACAAAATAATCGCACTCAGAATCGATTCCCTCGACACAAATCGTTCTTTAAACTGAAGTATCACCAAATGAAATGAATGAGTTGGTCTTAACTATTCTTTTCTGTGAGTCGAATCAAAAGAATCAGTTTGCTTATCTCTAAAAGGAACAATCATTGAAACGATGTTTTGGTATTTGTGTACTCCATACTGTTTCGCTTGAACAAGATTTGCAGTCATTTAATGATGCACCATCTTCTAATATTGTTGTTCAACTTTGCTCCGCTACTCACTGATTGTACATTTTGATAGATTTTACTAACACAAACAATATATTTACCACTTTCATTAGCTGGAATACCAGTTTTGAGACACAGCATAACCAACTTAGGAAATCTCTATTTTTGTGTAGAGAACTTTTAAAAATTTCGTAAGAGAGTATGTGCATGCATGCATGCATGCCTGTGTGTGTTTCCCAGATCACCTAAACGTAACTACTTTTGCATGCATTTTCGGGTGCCAGATTTTTTTTACAGAAATCTTTTTACCTCACACCAAATAGTTAACTTCACTGTTATTAAAAGAACTCCCTACATTTTCAAAATCAGGGTCTAGTGATGACAATATTCCTTTCTCTTTTAACCAAATTTTTGTTACTAACTTTTAAACTCTCTTTCAAAATTTTTGAATGACCTACTTTAAAGTAACACTGTCAAAATCTGAATTTTGTTCTGTTCTTCTAACCATTCCTTGAAATTTTTCTTTTAGTTGTGTTATGATTTCAGATCCTGTTTTAGACTTATCATTATCACTTTCATGTGCTTCCATAAATTTTTTTATGTCAAATGTTTGTTCATTATTACGAGGGTTGTACCGAAAATAATGCAAGAGTGGCCGTTACTTTTTTATTAACTGACAGAGGTTGTTCAAACTGCACATGTTGGTAGAGTAAATCTTCTTCTATAGTAATCCTTCTTCTTCATTGCAGGTAAATAATGGATTCCAAGCAGAAGCAACATGCCGTCATTGAGTTCTTCATGAAGGAAGGGTGCAGGCTGTCCAACATCCACAGAAGGCTACAGAATGTTTATGGAGATGACACCACTGACAAGAGCAATGTGTACAGATGGATGAAGAAGTTTAAAGAAGAGGAAATTGGCATTAAAGACAAAACACGCAGTGAAAGACCATCATCTGTGACCATTCACAAGAATTGTCCGCGAGTGGACGAACTGACTTGCGTGGAGAGACAAGTCACGATCCGTGAGCTTGTTGCACAACTGGACTGTGGTCACAATGCCAGACAGAAGATGGTGGAAGGCTTAGAGTATCGGGAAGTGTGTGCAAGTGGGTACCTCGGCAGTTAACACCCGATTTGAAGGAGATAAGGATGGAAGTCTATTCTGATCTGCTGGAAGCATTTGAAGACAAGTTTTTTTTCAATCTGGTGACAGAGGATAAAAAACATGGGTGTATCTTTATGATCCGGAAACAAAGAATCAACCCATGGAATGGAGTTGCACCTTTTCATCAAGGCCTAAGAAGTTCAAGAACCAGCGATCAGCAAAGAAAGTCATGGTGACTGTTTTTTTGGGATGACAAGGGTGTCATTTTCCTTGATTTTCTGGAATGTGGCTGTACTGTGACCAGCAAGCAGTACATTGAGACACTCAAGAAGCTTAGAGAAGCCACAGAAGGAAGAAACTGAACAAGAATCTGATGTTTCCCTATCCACAGTACAGCCCAGATCTGGAGCCTTCCGACTTCCACCTGTTTGGTCCAATGAAGGACAGTCTTCGGGAACAACGATTTAATGATACAACAAGGTGAAAGTGACAGTGAATAAGTGGGTACAACAGTCCACACCTGAATTTTTTCAGAGGATTTGAGAGTTGGGTTCAACGATGGTACAAATTCTTCATTTGTGATGAGATTATGTTGAGTAATACCTTTGTACAAAGAGTTACTCGTTATGCCCATGTTTGTATTAATTTTGGTACAACTCTCGTATTTAATTTACTTTCACAGTATTTCAGGGTCTGCAGTCATTTGCTTGCAACGGAGGTTTAGGCACTACAGGCTTAGGTTTGAGGTGATGAAGTCTATTACCCTTAATGCTTGAAATGTTACATTTCTTTTGTTCAACTGTCATTGATCTTTTCAGCAGGCCTAATTGTTTCCTACAGCTATCACATATTTTCAAATTTTGAAACACTCAGTTACTGAACACATCCAGTTTAAAACAGGCCTGAGACATTTCTTTCAAGTATTTTTCAATATCTTTAAAAGTCCTTCTTCAAAGGATTGCAAAGATAAATACTAAAAGTACCTGTAAATACTTCTGCCATAATAAATGTAAAAATAAGAACACACTACCAAATTAATTTCATTTCTGTTTTATTATTTACACTGTGAATCAACAATGTTTTTGATATTTTACTTTGAATACAAAATGAAAAAAAAAGAAAAACTATCACCACTTAAAATAGCCAACTTAATCTTGAAGTTTCTCTTACCGAAGTAAATGAAAGAGTGGTAGCTCTGCACAAAAGTGTCTTATCCCTGCATATCTGAATATGCCAGAACCTGTACATATTACAGCATCTTATGACTTTCAGTGAATTTCTCCTGCGGTATCAGTAAATTACAAGGTTACTTCTCCTTCCCACCCATCCCTTCAAAAGCACTTCCCCTGGCATGTATTTATAATTTACATTACGTTACAGTGACTGAAATATGCACTGCAAAGATATTTTATTTTAATCATTAATTCTATAAGTTGCACATTTAAATTTACTACTTAGTCACAAGCCTTATGTTTGGAGAGGCTTTTCAAAGACACCAATGTAATTAAACATCATTTAAAATATGATCCCATCCAGATCGGAGAGTAAAAATTCATATACATATTCTTGATATATGAAAGAATGAACATTTTTCAAAATTTTAAAGCGTATGATTTGTTGAGGTATTCACAGTCAATTTTTTAATACAGTAATTTTTAAATTCGATCTTGTCAGAAAGTAGTCATGTGACATCAGTTTAAAGCCCATTAAACGGGAATAAAAAGTTGGGTTATTTTCATTGATTGTTCTATCTTCACCTTCTAACCCAAGAGTTCTTAGCAATAATTTTATTATCAGCAGGGTCAAAATTAAGAAATTTTGTCAATTTAAAGTCTGTGCAGCAAGCACAAGTTGGCATGATCATAACCCTGAAAACAAATTCAGGATTTTTAGCTATGATGGTTACAATAAATACACAAAATTTTATGCACATCAAAAACAAGTTTTTCTGATAGATCTCTTGACACTGAGTGACTCTGTAAGAGCTTATAGATACACACGCACACAACATTCTATCTCTTAACATTTCCTTGAACAACTGTTCAACTTTAAAGCTTATGACATAAACATGCCATTAAGGTATCTTTTGAAAATGGTCATTTCTTTCCCCTATTTGTTTGACAGCTTAATAAACCTCGTGGGAATCTAACACAATAAGAAGTTGTCTGCCCGTAATTTAGCGCCACTGGTTGCAGGAAATAGGAAGAACCAGTATCAGGGGTCGATCCAGGTTTTTAAAGATGATACCCATTTTTGTTAAATTCTGCTTTTTTTGTGAAATTTACCCTATATTTTTGTCAAATTTGCCTATTTTTGAGTTTAGAGCAAATTTAATTCTCTATAATCATGATCATTATTCTGACAGTATTAATTGCTTTATGTTTTCAGTTATTTTTGATATTTATTATTGCTAATCATGGTTCACGCTTTCCCAGTTTGCAACAAGTTTTCTGTTCTGGTGACTGTGTACGCAGATAGTTTTTTTTTTTTTTTTTAATATATGCAACTGAAATCTTGGGGAGAAAATACACTCATTATCAAAAAAAATAGTTGCACCCAGAAGGAAGCAACCGACAGGAATGAAATTTGGTGTGTAGGTTTGACATTGGGAGACATGCAAATGATTCAAGTATCACGCTCGGCTGCACATGTGACACAAGCAGGGAGGGGTCGTAGCGCTGTGCCTGACCCGCTATATAAGGTCGTCCTGTTGCATGTGTTTGCCATTCTGACTTGTGCTGTTTAAGTAGGTTGCATTCTTCGCAAGTGAAGTATGCCTCGGAGAAAAGTTTGGAAGCAATTCCAGCAGTTGGAGGAGTCCAAGAGGGGCCACATCGCCAGGCTCTAGGAAAAGGGATGGTCTTATTGCAGTATTGCACGTTATACTGGTCATGCGGATATCACTATAGCACATTGTTTGTGGCAGTAGAACAAGGCACGCAGCAGCGACAAGAAGGGTCTGCAAGACCTACACGAATCACACAGAGAGAGAGGACCGACAGGTTGTTCGACATGGGCAGAGTGACCAAACAGCCACGATTGCAAATATTTAGAGAGCAGTGGTGCCCTCCATGCATCGTCTGATCAGTACCAGCACCATTGGCAGACGTCTGCACGACGTAGAACTACATGCACGCAGACCGTTACGATGGCTGCCTTTAACACCAGTGCATCATCGCGAAAGACTGCAATGGTGTCACGCATGATGGCAGGGGGGTGATCTTCAGTGAGGAGTCTTGTATTTGTCTTGGAGAGCAACCACCGAATCCGTGTGTGGAGGCACCGTGGTCAGCACCATGATGAAAGGTTTGTTGTCGAGCATCGCATGCCCAGAAGGCCTAGTGTCATGGTGCAATTGCCTACGATGCCAGATCACCTTTGGTGTTCATTACAGGCACTTTGACAGCCCAACGTTACGTTTATGAGACCCTGCAACCAGAGGCCCTACCTTTTCTGAATGCTCACTCCGGTGCAATTTTCCAACAGGACAACGCTTGTCCGTGTACTGTTGTTGTCGAGAGCTTGCCTTCAAGGCACCGATTCTCTGACATGGCCAGCCGCATCCCCAGACCTATCGCAGACTGAAAATGTGTGGGACGCTATTGGACGCACTATCCACACTCCACCCCTATTGCACAATCTGCAGGAACTGCATGAGAAAATTTTAGCTGTATCATGGAATGGCTTATCGTAGGACACCATTAGGAACTTGTACAACTCTATGCAGAGATGTTCTGCATGCTATGAGAGCAAACATGGCAGCCCAATGTCATACTGAGAGATACTACTTATTGGTGTGTAGCTCAATAAATATTGCCCATATCAGTCTCAATGTTCCATAATTTATTGTTCCTGGTAACCTTTACCTTCCTCCCGAATAGCATTGCAATCTGAATTGTTCTTCTGAGTGCAACTATTTTTCTTTTTTATGAGTGTACTAACAACACTCGAGGTTGTATTAAACACCAGGACATCATCAAAGGTCAAAATTTTTAAGTGCTGGAGAAAAGAAATAACTCACTAATTAAAATATCAAAAAGAAAAAAAAACAGTCAATAATATGTCACAACACGAACCATAAAGCGTACGATCAGTACTTCCCCATAACTGTAAATATGTTTCCAGGAATCCCCTGCAGCACATACAGCAAAGATTAATCTGAGTAGGGTTGTAGGGGGAAGCAACATCGATGTTTTTGAGCATCATTGTTTTACAAGTGATAATTGATGTTTGAAATAGCAAAAGAATATTTTTTATGTGAAGTAAATGAATTATTTTTGCTGCATTCTTTTAAAGAGGAAGGGAATATAGTATTACTATGTCATGAATTAGCAATTTTCTCACTGTTTTGTTTGATGTTTAATCACCAAAAATCGAGTTGTTATCCTCAATATTACAGGAGCACATACATCGGATAAACATTGAAATTTCCCCGTGATACATCAGGCATCTTAACAAATATTGTTTACTCGATGTTGAATTGGTGAGTAATAACAGATATATTAAACAGCAATTTTACCCATTAATGTGTTTATTACTTCCGCAAATGGAAAGGATGCTACAGCTTTTTAGTGAAACATCACTGATTTCACTAATACATCGAAAATTTTAAACAATACTTCCGATGTATGCATGCTTCGAGAATGGGTCAACAATATGCCCATCCCTACTTTTGAGTTAGCCCTGGAAAATGAATGCAAAGTGGGGGTTGCCAGAGGTAGAAAAATGCTCCCATAATGCTTATGGGTTCCTTTCAGCGAGCAGCGCCACAGTTGCTGGTAGTGTAGCCATCGCTGGTAGTGATATGAGGTAGTGACTTATAGGCAGCCATCAGACTGTTTTACTAAAAACTGTTCATGACAAAAAAAAAAAAAAAAAAAGGTGCACCAGTTAAACATAAAACAATATTCAAGATGCCCCTAACACTAAAATATTTTTAAGATTAATTTTTACTGAAAGTGACGATACCATCACAGTTCAAAATATTTTTGTGAAGATACCATTTGACCAAAAATTATTTTCGTGAAGATACCATTTGAGCAAAAGGTATTTTCGTGAAGATACCATTTCAGCAAAAATTATTTTTGTGAAGATACCATTTGAGCAAAAAATATTTTTGTGAAGATACCACCAAACGATATCAAATGCCGCCTGGATCAACCCCTTAGTACTAAATGAACAAATGCAATATTCATGTCTTGGCACATGCTTAAAACTTAAAAAGAAACTCCTCTCAGTATTTCTTATAGCACACTTTCTACTCCATAATTTTTTTTGGTCTCAACTGCTATGAAAACAACTGTTTGTACTGCTGAATAAAGGTAGTTCTGTCTTGCTAGCCTTACCTTCTTTCACACATCTAAAATAATTTTCTCTTTGCAATCCCTATCTATAATAACTACACACATCCTTAAAAGTCAAGATGCATGGTTTTAGAAAGAATGTACATAATTCACATGCATTCTTCAGAAGTGCTGTGTTTGGTTAACTATGTGATGACACTTCGTTCCTTCCCTCTCTCTGTTTCTCTCTTAAACTTTTATCTTTTAAATAACTATATTCAGTTCTCTTTGCTTATTTTTCTAATGTTTCACCCAAAGTAAATGATTTTTTAGAGTATGATCAACGAATACAAACATTTCTTGCATTTTCAAGCGTTTGGGATGCCCAGTTAAAAATCAACACTGCATAAAAGGCTACACATGTATTACATAACAAGCTAAGTGCATATTCTGATGGTAGTAAAAAAAGAAAACATACAGATATTATGAGACTTACATTTTTTTTTACTTGTTAAAATAAATTACGGTGCATGTAAAAATAACATCCTGAAAAGCACATGCACTTATTATTGTGAAAGAAGTTATCTCTTTAATTAGTGCTTAAAACTTACCGGGGGCTTTCATGTACACTGGGAGAAAATCTAAGTTCACTCTCTTCTGGTAAAGGAGGATCATCCATCTTGATTGCCAGTTCAGACTTCAATGCCTCATTTTGCTGGATTGTTTGTTGCATCTGTTGCAACTGTCTAAGAAGTTCTGGATTTGACAACAGATTTTGGGCCATGCTGTGAGGGGTAGAAAATTAGATCCTGGTTACAAAACATATCAATGCTTAAAATAATACAGCCAATAACCAAACAAAATGCAAAGCTTCACAGATTTAGTAAAATAAAGTAGCATATGTTTCAAAACTAACTATATACCTACTTCAAAGCAAAACAGTGTATTGATACAGTTTGTTTGTTTTTGAGCATTTTTATTTACATAATTAGTCCAACACAATATGTTAAAAGTGACCACCACAGAAATCTAAACAAGTCTATCTAAAAAGAACACATTTCAACTTTTAGGCTAACGAGAGGAAGAAGTGTAAAAGACTCAAGGTCAATCAGTACTGTGTTTGGAGCTTGGTTGTCTAAGCTGTTGCCATGTTCATTAATCAGCATTTTGTTGCCAAAAAAGTGTCTTTTTGGCTGAGTATGTCTTGCACAAGCACAGTAACGTCACAAAAGCATCCAAGAAAAATTTCATAAAAAGTTTCCAAACACACCAATGCCACATAGTCATTCACTGTAGGCATTAACAGACAAATTTTGCAAGACAGCTTTAGTGCACGACACTGAGCATAGCAGTAGGACACTAAAACTGACTGAAGAGAAACATAGATATTTCTGCAAATTGCCATTTCAGGATTCATTATATTATCAACTCTTGGCACTTTTCTGGTCAGTAAGTTCCTCTTCCTATCTTTCCTGGTTACACAAGAATTATCTCTCCATGCATTTCTTTCTCAGTTGTCCACAGCCTCACTATGCCCTTTTTTTTTTACTTAAGATTACTTAAGCTATACATTTGGCAACACAGCATGGTATCAAGTGGAAAAGTTTCCAGATGATGCCCTGTGGTATCACTGACTTGTCTGCGTTTCTTGCACATTGTGAGGGGGGTCGTGCAGAGGTTTTAAAGTCCTCTACCAATGATGCCCCCACACATTCTCTATTGGGGATAAGCCTGGGGATTGTGCTGGTCTGGGAAGCACCTGGACACCTTATAGGCACTGTTTGCTGATGTTGACAATGTCCAAATGGGCATTATCTTGTTGAAACTGTGCATCACAGATACTACGGAGGTGCAGCAACAAAACGAGCTGCAGAACCTCATTGACTATGTGCTGCAGTGAGTGACAGTCATCGTAATGGCTTGCGAGAAATCATATTTGTTTCAGCCAACCTGCAATTCACAGTTTTGTTAGTATCTATTATAGATATCCATACAGTGCTTGAAAAATACCATACCCAAGATGCCCGGGGCATATAAAAAATCTAGCTGCCTGGTCCGGACAACTAAATAATTTAAAAATAAAAAAAGTTCTGAATGGAATTTCCACTTAAAAAACAAAACAAAAAAATACAGTCATTGTATATCGCCTTTCATTTCACCGCTAAACACAGGATGTTGTATTATTTTTATTATTAGGCAGTGCCAAGAACAGAAGAGTGTCACTTCTTTAATTAGTATATTGTGCTCGAGGTTCAGAAATTGGAACCATATACAGAGATGCCAACATCTGAAGGAGGTCATCAGTAGTCCATATGCAGAGTGCCCATAGTTCCTCCGTAGTGATGTCAAGTTCTCGCATTAATATTGGCAGGGTAGCATGCCTATTTCCCAGAGTACAGTACTACATTTTAAGCAACATTTTAATATCGGACGGGGAACAATACTCTTTCAATAAAACCATATTGTTCATGTTTTTTCGAAAGTATATGCCTCCGGCAATCTTCCCGTCCACCATACAGAAAAATCACAATTGCACATGCTACAAAACATGATTCATGGAAACACGCGACTGCTGTAAACATGGAAATTCCAACGCATAACATTCCTTTTACTGCTGCAATTTTTTTTTGCACCACTGGACCTGGAAGCCACTGAAGCGCACTTCATAACCGCAGCAATTCGCATCACACCACAACTAATCAACTTTCGACTTAACAACAAGAAAACAAACTTGGAATTGAGTCTACCTCTGACAGTTTGCATTAGTTCAGGACCCGGTTAAGGTTTTCCCAAAAGTTAACAGATGTTGTGTGTTGCAAACACTATCCCACAGTAAGCCAAGTCATGTGATCGTACAGAACAATCTAAAAATGAGAGGAAACATTTTCACCTACTTGTTAGCCTGCCTAGAGTTTAAGTTGGCTCAAAAGATGCTAAAATGAAAGAAAGAGTTGTAGCATAATGCTAAAGAAATTTAGCTTCTTTTCCTAATGAACTGACGCGCTATGAATTGATGTAGTGGACGAACTGACGCGCGACGAATCGATGTGGTGGATGAACTGACGCGCGACGAATCGATGTAGTGGACGACCACTGGCGCGCGACGAATCGTCGTGGTGGATGAACTGACGCGCGTCAAATCGTCATAGTGGACGAACTGAGGCACGGGGAATCGTCATAGTGGACGAACTGATGCGCGGCGAATCATCATAGTGGACGAACTGATGCGCGCCGAATTGCCGTAGTGGAAGAACTGACGTGCGGCGAATCGTCGTAGTGGGCGAATTGGCGCGACACCGTCCGACCGAACAATGGATGACGTTTCTGTCGTATGAAGGAATACTTTTACCCACGAATTAGCGGCGGAATTTTAATTTTTCCCCTGGACTACGGGAGTTCAATTTTTCGGAAATTTCGGAACACAATCACTTCTGATATGTAAATGCCATTTTGCGACGGGACACTAATTTTCTCTCGCGTTTTAGATTAATTCATCACATTTTGCGAAAATAGTGATTGTAGCTAAACCTTTGATGCCTGTCAACCATGCTTGCCATGCAATGGCTTTGTGATGTTACCGCAAACATCACTACATTTGATTACGCTTGGAGAAAAAAAAGATTATGTTAAAAAAAATTTTTTAACTTAGCATTTTATTTTCTACGCATATCATTCAACTATGTGATAAACAATTATCCGTAACTAGGTTAAAAGTTTGCCTAGAGTATAATTGGGTGTTCTCAAAACCTAGTGACCACGTGACTATCCGCTTTTAAACAGAATAAAAACAAATTTTACGCTTAAATTTTACGCTTAAAATATGCGATTTTCAAGAGCAGCCTGCCATTATGTCTTAAAAGAAAAGTGCTTAATCAATGCATCCTTCCAGTTATTACATATGGAGTAGGGATATGGACCTTAACTAAAGAAGGCATACAAAAGCTGCAGACAACTGAAGGCAGCAAGGAGAGATGCATGCTTGGTGTAACCAAGAAAGATAAGAAGAGGAACTCTTGGATAAGGAAACTGACAAGAGTGAAAGACATCGCAATCAGATTAAAATCCCTGAAATGGCAATGAGCTGTAAACATACAAACAAACATACATACATACATACATACATACATACATACATACATGCATACATACATACATACATACATACATACATACATACATACATACATACATACATACATACATACATATCACTAAACTGTTCTCCGATATTCAGAGGTTAGCTCCAAAAAGAAATACAAACTACCAGATAATTTTTACTTACCGTTGCCGTATCAAACTTTTGCATTTACAGCGATCTTGACATACAACTCGGGCTTCACTGATTTCCATTACACGCCGTACACAAGATCTTTTATACTTCATACTCATAATCTTTGTCTCAGGCAGACACTCCTGAATCTGATCCAGCCATGTCTTCCTTGGCCTTCCCTTCCTGCCACTTGGGTTAAAAATATTTTCTTAGTAAGCATCTCATCACTCATTCTTTCAACATGGCCAAACCACAAAAGCATATTAGTCTCCACCTAGCTAACAACATTTTGCTTCACATTACGCAACTGCAATGCATCTTTATTCCTCACACAATCAGAACGTGTCTTGCCACAAACCCCCGTAAGTAACGCATTTCTCCAGCACATAAACAACTTCTATGTTTCTTCTGTAGTACCCAGGTTTCACTGCCATACATCAGAGTAGGAACAATTACACTTTCATGCACAGCCATGCGGGACTCTCTTGAGAACCCATCATTCCCGTGAAAACCTCCTAGAGCAGCTATGACATTCAATGAAGAATTAACTCTCCTACTAATTTTGCCATCCAATTAGTTTTCTGTCAAACATGCTTCCTAAATACACACAAACTCACTCGCCTGGTCAATCACAGTGCCATTTATACTTACATTACATTCAGTGCTACCAGAATGCAATGTAAGTATAAATGACACTGTGACTAACCAGGTGAGTGAGTTTGTGTGTATTTAAGGAAGCATGTTTGACAGAAAACTAATTGGATGGCAAAATTAGTAGGCGAGTGAATTCTTCATTGAATGTCATAGCTGCTCTAGGAGGTTTTCACGGGAATGATGGGTTCTCAAGAGAGTCCCGCATGGCTGTGCATGAAAGTGTAATTGTTCCTACTCTGATGTATGGCAGTGAAACCTGGGTACTACAGAAGAAACATAGAAGTCATTTGTGTGCTTAGTGAGCGATGGGTTTGCCTCCTCGAGGTGTTCCATGGTAACAATAGCACACACAACAGCAACTAGGGCCTCTGTGAATCTTGGAGAGGTGCCAGCTAGGTCTATGTCACATTTGCAAAAAGACCCCAACTCACTGGGTTTTGTTCCAGAATCCTTAGATTAAATGACCAACTGGAACCATCAGCTGTGGGCTAATTCCCCCACACTGATGTACTTACCTAATTAAAAAGACAAAAAGAATGCGTGATGTCAAAATAGATAATAGTAGTTTATGTCTTGGTGATATCCGGTGTGTGCAGATGACACTGTATTGTTCGCAGAGAGCAAAGGTGATTTGCAGAGTATGTTGTCCTGAATGTGCAAAGTTTGCATGAAATTCAAACTGAGTGTAAATAAGGGAAAAAACAAAGTTACAGTCTTGGAGAGAGGAACTGGTATGAAATGTTTTTAAAGTTGTTTTCAATGTTTTTTAAGTCAATTTTCAGTAATTAAATGAGATAACATAAATAGGAAATGGGTGATGGCATTGAACATCTTGAATGTTCTTTCCTTTTTTACCTTAGTTATTCAAGGCTTGAAAAATATTTGAAGAGTTACATGCCCAGTTGGGCATGTGCAAAAGTTATTGTAAAAGCTACATGCCCAGGAAAATTTTTCTTTTAAGATACCAAATCAGAACCCTCATTTTTTAAAGTTAAAAAATATGATGAATGATTTTTACATGTTTTGCATTTTTTTTTTGAAGGTCTATATTCAAAATCTTCAATGCACAAAAATATCTCTAGTGTTAAGATGATGCTGAAATTGGTATAAAATGGTATGATGATGAAATTGGTATTTGAGAAACTTGGTGGTTCTAGTTGAAGTTTTCACCCTCTGTCACTTAACACTGGAGGCTAGTTCCATCAGAGGCAGGCGTCCAGACACTGACCATAAACATTTAGAGCAAAATTATGTATGGTTACAATATCTGGAACTAGGGCATAATATAATTAAAGAAGGGATGATAATTAACACAGCAATCAGACATCTCTGAATTGACTATATTTACTGTTCTTCACATAATATCAATCACGTCAGAAAACTTGAAAATTTCATCACCCTGGAGCGGAAATCGAACTTGCATCTCCTGATTACCGTTCGAGCATACTAACCGTTATACCACCCAGGATGAGAAAGTCGCAAGCATCTGAGTGTCAAATACTTGCCTTTTTCATCCTGGGTGGTGTAATTGGTTAGCATGATCAAATGGTAATCGGGAGATGCAAGTTCGATTTCCACTCCAGGGCGATGAAAATTTTCAAGTTTTCTAATGTGATTGATATTATGTGAAGAACAGTAAATACAGTCGAGTCAAATATTTCTTTCACACTACATATACATGTATAAAGAAGTGATAATCTTCAGACCTTGGCACGCCGTAACAATAATACAACTTCTGGTGGTGAGCAATGAAATGAAATAGGACATGCAATTACAGTCTTTTTTCTGGTAGTAGTAAATTCTATTCCAAACTTTTTCATTTTTAAATTTAGTTTCCCAGTCCGGGCAACCAGATTTCTTTTTTTTTTACCTGCCCATGCCAATAATTTACATGCCCCAGGCATTTCGGATATGGTACTTTTCAAGCCGTTATTTATTTGTTACGTAAGTAGACATTCTTAGAGGGTGATACTGATTATGAATTCCAAACTGTAAGTCCAGTTTCCACAGCACGAATAACAGCATTATTTTTAGTTGAAAACTTGGTTTGTGTTATCAAACAATATCAGAGCAAAAATACAGTGAAAAATATTACAGCCATTTATTTCTTATAAAGGAATATTCATGAAAAAGATTATAAATAAATGAATGAATGAAGCAGAAATTGCTGGAAAGAAGAAATAATCAAAATCAATTCTATTTTTAATAGTAAGTTCCTTTACTGCCTGTGTGGAAACCACAAATGCTATTTTTGTTAACAGTTTTAATCCTTTGCATTTTTGAACTTCACTTTTAGTTGGTAAAGTTCGATGAACACTTACCGCACGTGGGGTTTGGCTTTCAATTCATATTTCCGTTATGTGGATGCGGCACGGGGGTTTTTCATTTGGCCACGGGTCCGCTTCTTTTTTTCCGTTGGAATTTATTTTGCCTCATCACCAAATGAGTTTTTTTTCCTTTGCTGCATCCTCATTTACTTCAATATTTATTCATACCCGAGTACTTTCGGTAATACTCCATTACCGTCATCGAGGGGACGTTTTGCTCCGACTAGCACGGACCGTGTCAGCTGGGCATTTCGGTGGTTCTCGCGGGCTGCTTCTGTCATCGGCTATCGCTTCTTCTTGGGCGTTGTGGCACCATCTCTTGTTGGTCAGTGATCTCATTTTTCGAACTTCTTCATTTTTTTGCTCAATTTTAATTAAATTTCTCCAGCTGTTTCTCAAATTATTAGGGTCATTATGGTTGCAAACTTTTGTCCTATTTTTTTCAATCATTACCGACTCTGCTATTCTGAGGTGTTTTTCGGATTCAATCAGTCGGTAATGATTGAAAAAAATAAGACAAAAGTTTGCAACCATAATGACCCTAATAATTTGAGAAACAGCTGGAGAAATTTAATTAAAATTGAGCAAAAAAATGAAAAAGTTCGAAAAATGAGATCACTGACCAACAAGAGATGGCGCCACAACGCCCAAGAAGAAGCGATAGCTGATGACAGAAGCAGCCCGCGAGACCACCGAAATGCCCAGCTGACACGGTCCGTGCTAGTCGGAGCAAAACGTCCCCTCGAAGACGGTAAAGGAGTATTACCGAAAGTACTCGGGTATGAATAAATATTGAAGTAAATGAGGATGCAGCAAAGGAAAAAAAACTCATTTGGTGATGAGGCAAAATAAATTCCAACGGAAAAATAAAGAAGCGGACCCGTGGCCAAATGAAAAACCCCAGTGCCGCATCCACATAACGGAAATATGAATTGAAAGCCAAGCCCCACGTGCGGTAAGTGTTCATCGAACTTTACCAACTAAAAGTGAAGTTCAAAAATGCAAATGCATTAATGCACGTTAAATAATATAACCTCCAATATCGGAAGTAAATTGAAAGTTTTAATCCTATTTCGTGGAACAACACTAAAATATCAGATGTGCTGCAGGTTTTGACATGGCAGACACATGGTACAAGTGGTACAAATTCCTGTTATTTATATTTGGCTTTTAAGTTACTGCTGGCCACGTTTACGAGAAATGCCTCTCCTACCCGCAACCATCATGCTGTTCCTTTCTCATTACTATCAAATTATTTATATAACATTGAATTTCAGCAATTTGATAGATTTCGCTGTGTTCTAAAACTTTTGCTCAAGTAAAGCGGTAAAGAGAAATCACCGAGTACTGGGTAAAAATGTCGTTGATGGATCTTCCTCTTGTTTTCAATGACCTTGCAAGGATAAACGTATGGTTTGAAAACCGGAAGAAACTAATGGCTATTTACTTCGAGATGATATCACACAGACACTTACAATTGCTGTGTGTTGTTTAGCAAAAAAATTTGGGGGGTAAGCACCACATAAGAGCCAAAGGGCAGGCAAACTGCACTTTCTTTACTGTAAGAGTCGCAGATCTATGCAAAAAAATTGCAGTAAATGCAAAGTAGTATTACTCCAAGACTCCCTGTCCTGGAAAACAAAATTACAGAGGGTGAGTAGAAAGTTTTGCAATACTTGCATAAGTGCATGTGCTGTGCTCATGCAAATATTGCAAAACTTTCATGTGTTTAAACTAGTTCAAGTGGTGCATTGCAGTCAGTTGAAAGAGATATAAAGTGGTAGTCATTGCTGTGAACAGCACTGCATGTTGTATTTCTGTCTGTGGTCAGCCACAACCGGTTAATTAGGAAACTTTTGCTTTACGAGTTTGAACTCGGCCATAATGCAGCTCAAGCAACACAAAACATTTGTCATGAAAAAGGGGAAGGTTCTGTGAATCACAAGCACCTCAACCAGATGGTTCCAGAAATTTCGCTAAGGTGACAAAAACCTCGATGATCAGCCAAGGTCAGGTAGGCCGTGCATCAGGCAAATCCAACAACAGCACTTGGAGATTATCAGGCGAACTGGGCATGCATGCATCACAGATCACCGTGGTTCATCACCTTCAGGACCTCGGCAAGGTCTACAGGAACTGCCACATTGTCCCTCATGAACTGACGTCAGCTGAAGCAAACCGCCGAGTGGAAGAGTGCACGAAACTCCTAGAAAACCCATGCGATGTACGTTTCATCAAAAGAACTGTTACGTATGATGAAAAGTGGGTCTATTTCCGTAGTCCTAACAAACAACGGCAGTAGTTGAGCTCGGACCAGCTTTCTGAACCTATTGCCAAACGTGGGCGCTTCGAGCACAAGGTGATGCTTTGCATCTGGTGGAATTTCGGGGAATAATCCATTACGAATTTGTTCCAGATGGTTAATCCACCAACGCCAACCTTTACTCTGAACAGCTGGAGCGGATATATGCCGATTTGGAGGAGAAGTACCCGGCAGTGGTGAACAGAAAGTGCGCTCTCCTACAGCAGGACAACGCTCGGCCTCATACTGCACAAACGACCCGGGCAAAACTCCAGGAACATGAGGGCATCAAACTGATGCCACACCCAGCACATAGGCCCAACCTTGCCTCATCGGATTATTACTTGTTCTGATCCATGAACCACTTCCTTCAACAACCAGGAGGAAGTGGCAGCTGGGGTGAAAGAGTTCACCTCGAAGGACAAGAACTGGTACCGCCACGGAATCAAAGAACTGGCAGACAGATGGCTAAAGACGGTGCAACACGATGGCCAATACTTTGAATGTTAGTCAGCTTTCGTCGTAAAGTCACGTATGAAGACAAAGTGATCCAAATATTGCAAAACTTTCGATTCACTCTCTGTAGAATCGAAGAACTGGCAGACAGATGGCTAAACACGGTGCAACACGATGGGCTATACTTTGAATGCTAGTCAGCTTTCATCATAAAGGTACATATGAAGACAAAGTGATCCAAATATTGCAAAACTTTCGACTCTTACTCACCCTCTGTATTTAACAGGTGACCAAGACAGCATGACTTAGAAAAGGATTATATGAAAAGTGAGCTGGTGCAAATAATAAGTACTCAACAATATAGATGAACAACAGAGTAAAAAACTGATATACTATTAAAAATCACCAATCACTTACCCTAAAAGATCATGGTGATTTCCATCCACAAAACACTTCAAGCACGTCAATTATCGTAATGTTGTTGGCCTTCAAAGTTTTACAGACACCTTGCCTACGATTCCTTCTTCCGGGGATGAAACATCGTATTTTTTTTTTTTTTTTTTTAGCCATGAGATGAAACCATAGCTTGTCAATTCCATAAAAACCACACAAGCATACTACTCATTCATACATTCAATTAAAAACTATGTACATATTTACACTACATTACATTCTCAGGTGGTTAAACCTTTGTCAACTGTGAGTAACAAATGCTCCATCTGTTTCAAAACCTGTGCTAATCCTACAGCAAGTGTCACCCTCATTCATGCCCCTCACACATGAATGAGGGTGACTCTTGCTGTAGGATTAGCACAGGTTTTGAAACAGATGGAGCATTTGTTACTCACAGTTGACAAAGGTTTAACCACCTGAGAATGTAATGTAGTGTAAATATGTACATAGTTTTTTAATTGAATGTATGAATGAGTAGTATGCTTGTGTGGTTTTTATGGAATTGACGAGCTATGGTTTCATCTCATATGGCTAAAAAAAAACCAGCGTTGTCTGTCCAGCAAATTAAAAAAAAAAAAAAAAAAATATGATGTTTCATCCTCGGAAGAAGGAATCATAGGCAAGGTGTCTGTAAACCTTTGAAGGCCAACAACATTACGATAATTGACGTGCTTGAAGTGTTTTGTGGATGGAAATTACCATGATCTTTAGGGTAAGTGATTGGTGATTTTTAATAGTATATCAATTATGAATTGCACGTAAACTATGCGCACTTTGCAGGGGTTTAATATCTTAAAAGTGCAAATATCATAAGAGTAAAAAACATCTTGATATGGTCTTTTAATAAGTTACCTCAAGGCCAAAGCATTTGGTTCATTTGACAGCTGGCCATCATCTCGTTTTGCATCCTCTTCGTCCTCTTCATCACCATAATCAAAATCCAACAGTTTCTGTACAAAGTAAACAACACACAGTCAAAAACAATTATTTCAGAGCTTGTTCATTAAATATCTTAACTGCTAAACCTCTTAGCATTCAATCGATCCCCCTTTTCCATAATCTGACTCAAAGTGAGACTTCCCTCTTCAAGTACAACCTAGTTAAATTTCTTATTGGATACTCATAATACTAGATTTTTTTATCTGTTTAAAATAACATCAACTTAAAAATCAGAAATGGAAAAACTGATTTATTAACAGTCCTTGCCTTTAGCTACTTTCCAACCAAAATATTTTTACAGTATTAAAATTATGTATTTTTTTAACACAGTGAAAATTTGGCAATTTAACACTGGAAGCCTACAAATGTTACTTTTACTTCTAAACATTTTACTCATCTCTTATATAATGACAAATAAGCCGAGACTTCAATTTCAAAACAATTTTAACATTGAAAAAATTACAATAATACACCAGAACTGGGCATCTACAAACGCATCTTCACTAATACAAATTTTATACACATCTCCATTACATACATATCCCACATTGAAATTCACAGGCAAAACAAAATAACACAACACTCTTATATGTGACTTTCTATTTCAGTAAAACAATTTGCATTTGTGTTAAAACATGTTTTATGAAGACTTGAACTGTACTTGGTTTCTATGGATGACATTTCTTACAAATGTTGATCATTCTTATGAAAATGTTCTAGCTCTTATGGATAAACAACGTTTTGGAGAATTCATTTTGATTTGATTTGATTCAAGAGAGAGAGAGAGAGAGAGGAAGGAATGTGCAAAAATGCATTTTTGGTTTTTACCAGCTCCACCTTGTGCACATTAAGTGAAACTGTACGCTATTCAAAACATAAATGAACAATAAAGAACTGATATCAAATAAATCACTACTGGTATAAATTTATAACTACATAAATACACACAGAGAAAGATAAAAAAAAAGTCCATTTAAAACAAATTGTTAATGTGAGATGAAAAAAAAAAAATCAGCAATTAATGTCTCAATATGGCACATACCTTGCTCGCTGCTTCTTGTAACATCTGAAGTATTAGAAGGAAAGCTGTACACTGAAACCACCACATTGGAAAGGAACTTTCTTTAATGTCTTTTATTTCAACTATTTAGTTTAAACTCTTTTCACTGCATGGTGGATGCCTTCTTTAATAAGAAAACTCTGTCTCATTAATCAGGGTGCACACACATCCAAAAATTCTGGGAAGTTACTGAAGATATCCAAGATATACTTCAAAGACAGTTGCTTTTTGGTAGAATTTCATTGCACAAACTTCACTAGGAACCACAAAACTAAAGCACACAACTAATGAAGGAAATCAGTCAGCCAAACTGTGTCACAATGATGGCCGAACTGCTGTGCAACAGATGCAACTAATGCTTACGAGAGATGTTACTGTTGACTAGAAGCAGTCAATACTATGGTTCAATGACAAACAAATGACTGAAGTCTGTTGGTCAACGTCAGTTAGCCCAGACATTTTTAACTGGCTGGCTAAACAGCATCCAAAACAATACACAATACAAACAAGCCAGTGGGTGATATGCTGCAAAAGCATCTTGTTGTTCTGATGATTCTTCCACCCTTCCCACTGCTCCAACAAGCACAGATAACATATCTTTTCACTTCACTTTATTTTATATATATTTCTTCCATTTACCCATACACAGGCACACATCTCCTACGAGGATTCATTGTTGTGCCACTCTCCTAACATGCATGCAAACATATGCTCCCACCCTTTCTTCAGGGTTGAAAGCAAATACATTTCCATCATCTCCTCTAGCATGAACATGCCACAAACAGTTGTTTCTACGTTATACCATAAATACCAGCAACGTGAACCAAAAAAATTAATATACATCTAACATTTTTTTTTCAAAAACCAAGAGATTTACACAGTAAATCGGGAAATCAGAAAATTATCTCAAAAATTGGGAATCTCCCAGGAAGAACAGCAGAGTTAGCAACTACCCACTTAAGTGGTGACTTACTCACACTGTTCAAGTGATACTTTGAAAGGGAACCCCCCCCCCCCCCCCCCGTCATTCACACAGCACTAGGGCTGGCTACAGTAGGAAACCTGCTCTAAGGAATCAACAGGTGGCTTACCAATCCAGTTCTGTGAGACTGAAAGTTCATGACACAACAAGAGCCACAAGGAATCATCACGTGAAAATCTAAATTATGTACTAAAACACCAAACATAAAGCACAACTTTTATTTTTGGAAAATTAAAAGGATCTGAACCATTTAGGGCTCTCTCAATTACCACATGAAGGAGTTTACATAAGTTACATGAAAGACACTATCAAAGCAAAACATTCAGTAACAGACTTGGGTCTTGTATGCTAAAATGAAATAAACTTTCAACTCAAAGTTCCACACTGTACAAAAGCCCCATATTTGTTTGTGCTCTGCTTATGCTGTTTCAAAACAAGCAATGCTACAGCCTGGTGAAAAAATTGTGGTCACAATAAGTCATCTATAGGCCATATGTTAAAAACATAAAATAGTTCAAAAATAAAGTAAATTGGATTTAATTTATGCTTGCATGGGTGTGTTTGACCATAATATAGTGGAATGGTTGCTAAAAAACACGTTAGCTTTATGTTTGAGCCATACAGTTCCATATTAAATTAAGTTGTTCAATAATCAGTTCAGAGCAAAAGGTTTGCTGAAACATGTGTAAAATTAAATTGTCTAGTATTACATAAAATGTAAATGATGCCTTAATGTAGGAAGTTTAACCATCCATAATTTAGGGAAGCTGGTTCCAAATGCCTTAACATGCATCATACAGCACTGTGAAGGTGTATGTGAGTTGCTCCATTTGAACTGATGAGGGGAAATGCATCACTAATAAGACAACCTTCAAGAGATGACTTTGTAATGAATATATTCAAGCTTTGATACGTAGAAAAACACAGAAGAAAAGTACTCAACCATGTTAATAAACTGTCAATATCTGAATAGACTGAAATTAAAATACAGACAGTGTATACAAGAATTCTGTAGGTCTGCAATTTATTGTTACATACTCTAACATGCAAAAACACCTGATACTGCTGGCAACAAAGCATTCCTCAGTTTTTACCTAATTTCTTTAGTCCTCTGACTGTTGCAAATCTCTTCAGCATAAATCTTGAGAAGGTAAAAGTACTTACCTGTTATCCAAACTTTTCAGAATGGTCTTATATTAAACATATTACACATAAAATAATCTGAATTCCTATTCATGCTACAATACAAAACAATTTCTGGCATATAGAGCAAAGCAATTCTGTTACGAAGTATAAAATTTTACGATTACAGCACATCACACTTGGATATCTAGTAAACAAGTACGGCTTTATTTAGAACAAGATTTATCATCTTCCATTCTCTCCTCTAAAATCAGAAAACTAAAAATAAAACCAAAGTTTTTTAGAGCCATTTCAGTTAGATAAACTCCAATAGCAGAGTTAGAATTAGAATAAATCTTCTACTGGCACAGTGGACCATTAGAATTTGCAAACCACTGGTCCACCAACATGCCTACTGGTCCGTAAAAAGTAATAAAAATAAAATAAAACTTAGGACATTTACAATACATGTAGAAAATAACATCATTTCAATTGAATTATCTCCAATATTTGTTTTTAAAACATCTAATTTGAAAGTGTAAATGACAGGACATGGAATGTTCCTAGAATAAGATTCCAATGGATTGGTGATATAGCAGAGTAAGAGTGCATTCCTCATCTGTTTTTAAATAAGAATGGAACGAGGAGATTTTAGGGTACAAAAATTCACACACATTTGCAGCCTTTTTTAATATGTTTTATTGTTTAGCTTTGAATGGTGGGGTTGGAGGTAAGAAAAGATTACTGTTGCCGTTACAAGACAAAGAATGGGAAACTGCCTTTCTGTATTTGTTTCTTTCACTCTTTACAAATCATAAGGGATAAAAAAAAAAAAAAAAAGTTGTTGTTCAATAGCATTTCATGAATCAATTACTTGTTTGCAGCCTAAGAAGAACACCATATAGTAAAAGAAGCAGAAATTCATTTTTTAACTTGTGACAAACTAGAAGAGAAAAAATACTTACTGGCCGGCTGGGCCAGTAAAATCAATAGTTCAGTGGTCTGACGGCAATTTTATTGGCCATTGGACCACTGGGTAATTCGAACACTGAATAGTATTAAACAAATGAGATGTATTATTAATACATTACTCAGACTACAAACTCTATACCCATTTTTTCACACGTCAGGAGCAAAGTTCCATTTTAATGGCAGTAACCAAAGCACAAGAATTAACACAAGAAAGGAGGGTGAAAGTTACAAAATTGAAGTACTTTGAAAGACAACTTGTATAAATGCTAGAAAAGTACCTTCAAGGAACAGTAAACTTTTAAAAAAGGTCCTCGAAAATACGAATTTTTACTGTCATGTTATGCGGGTGACAGGGTGATGCACATAGAGCCGAAGTTTGTTTCCTTACGGTCATTGGGAGCTGAGTAAGCAGCTGACAAAGTTTTTGGTGATGACGTCACACTAGACAAGCGGTCAGTCAGACCACTTCTCGCACCAGTGGCCTCTGTGTACTCAGTGTGGTAGGGGTTGTGAGGGAAAGTATGAGGTAATTAGTATCAGGAATTTCTCTCCTTGTGTTGCACGTGTCCTGTTCATTAGTCATCAAACTTTCTGCTGCAATTTACATAATTGGAATGAATTTAATTTTAAGCAGTTTATGGATTTTGCTGAAACCCTTGGTATAACAAGCACTCAGTAACTACTTTTTACAAAGTGGTAAAATTTATAGTTGGGCCAATAATCAAATGTATGTGGCACAGTACGAAAAAACAAATTACTGATGATTTGAAATTATGCGATTCCGAAATTTGGGTTAGCGGAGATGGACCGCTTGATTCGCCAGGTTTTTGCGCCAAATACTGTACGTATTCCATTATGGATATTCGCAAGGGAAATATTGTAGATTTTATTGTCGTACAATAAGGTGTTTTTGACGGGGACTTAGAAAATAATGCGTGCCATTTATTACTCATGCCTCTATGAAGAAATAAAGATATCAGTTTTTTTATCAGATAGACATAGAAGCATTCGTGCCCTCATGAAGAAAAAAATATCCCAAATTGATCATCACATGGCCAAAAGTTTGACTAAAATCTAAAACCTGTTGAAAAGAAAGCTCCTTTACTAGAAACATGGCGGTCCAGTATAACCAACCATTTATGGTGGTCAGCTCAAACAAGTAACGGTGATGCTGAACTGCTGGTAGAAAAATTTCTATCTCCGACTAACCTGCCATACAGTAATAACAGTAGAAATAACAGTTAGATTAACTGCCTTTTTATCTAACTGTTATTTCTAGTTCATATTTTTCTTTTTTTTTTTTCCATATGTTCAACTATTGCTGTATTTTTATTTTCGTGGAGCGGGGGGTCGTTAACGACTTTGCACTTGGGCTACGAGAAATACTCATAAAGTTGTTTTTCCCATGACAATAGGAGGAACTTAAATAATATATACGCGCTTAGTTCAATGAAAAATACCTTTGTATACTCGTATATAGACAGTAGCTGACAAATCTTTAGTGACAGTGGGAGTTGATCGAAATAGTCTGTGCCATTTCCAGGGCAACAAACAAAACCCAAATACTGTTGTTCATTAGGTTCAGGAAAACATTCTAACAACACAAGAAGGGATTACTTTTCTGATTTTTCACCCTACAGGTATCCAGGCATTCACCCAACATACGAATTGTTTGTAGGCAACATGTCTCCATAGAAACATTCTAACAACCCAAGGGATTACTTTTCTGATTTTTCACCCTACAGGTATCCAGGCATTCACCCAATATACGAAGTGTTTGTACGCAACGTGTCTCCATAGTTTGCTACATACAAGTTCATATTTTTTTCTCTCGTTTTTTTCAGCCCGAAGAATCATTTAATAACGACTTGCCTGTAAGGTGTGGATGTCTCAAACAACAAACACTGTTGAATGATTCATTATACATTGGGCACTACCTTTTATTTTCAGTATCTGATTACTCTCGTTTCAACACACTCAGCATCTATTGACGTTCTCTCGCAGTTATAACATTAGCACCAGTCAAGATTACCTTTTCTACCCTCGAATTTGTTTTTGCATTTCTTGTTAAGCATTCGTGCTGTAACGGCAGAATATCCTGGTTCAAATGAATAAAGATTTTCACTAGCCATTTTACAGATTGATGGGATCGATTGCGCTGCACTGAACGGTAAAGAGCACCGACTGGAGCCCTACGCACGCTGAGCATCTGATCTCTTGTCTAGTGTGACGTCATTGCTGATTTTAAAAACACTCTAGCGGGAGAACTACTTATGATAAATCATTTCTGATTGCATCAGTTTTCATGTCTCTTTCGACATTACATTTTCGTGTGGAGGAAAAAAATGCCTGAAATGAGTTTACTGTTCCTTTAAGTCATGCAGGCAACAGTTCTGTATTGATGTAGCACAGTCCAACACAGCTCCATATCACTCCAAAAGCCTAGGACTCACAATTCTAAGTTGAAATATGAAGACAGTTTGATAGTTAAAATATTTAACAGATCACATCTAAACATACATTTGGTGCAGCCATATAAAATAAATGTAAGATAAAAAAAATAATAATAATTCCCCACTTGGCTATAAAAGTCAGAACTCTGCTTCTCCACAAACCATAATTCCACACTTGGCTATGAAAATCTGAACTCCGCTTCTGTACTTTTCTAGCATTTATACTATTTGTCTTTTAAAGTGCCTCAATTTTATAACTTCCACCCTCCTTTCTTGTGTTAATTATCGTGCTTTGGTTACAGCCATTAAAATGGAACTTTGCTCCTCACGTGTGAAAAAATGTGCATAAAATTTGTAGTCTGAGTAATGTATGAATAATACATCTCAGTTGTTTAACAGTTTAAGCACAATACAATTGACCATATTCTCAAGGTTATAATACTCCAATAGTATTTTTTTTATATATATTTTACAGGATTTCAAACCAACATTTCTGTTTAAAACTGAAAGTATGACAGATGAGCTTTTAGTTCATTATTTAAACAAACAAGAACAAAAAGGACATATCCAAAATGTTTGCAATTCTGAAAGGCAATTTTATCCTCAGAACTTTTTGAAGTTTTATTTCTATACTAAACTGCTACAAATTCAAGACTATTTTTTCTTGTTTACTTTCAATGAAGAGAAAGATTTCCCAACTTTGCCAAGAACTTTTGACCAATTTCCAGCTTTTTTATTTCAAAAATGCTATCACCTCTTGATTTTTGTTGTTGCTTTGGGGTTTTTTTTTTTTTTTTCATATTCGTAAACTCTCTTTCATGTAGCAGCCTGAAAACTAAACAGTATGATCTGCAAAACTTTATTGTGCATAGACTCTGCTGCAGAAAGACCTTTATAAAAGTAACAATTTTTTAAACTATGCAAAAATTCAAAAGTGCTAAAACAGCTTTTAACTAAACTTACCTCTCACTATGTAGAGAAATTTTATCAGATTCCAATACATGCAATAACTTATGCTCTAAGTCCGAACTTCTGCTTGAATTCTGATTTTACGAAAACTCGTTGTGCACAAGATATTAAAGTGAACAAAGCACATGATTTACTAGAGGATTACTACAGTGATTTTTTTTTTTTTTTGGTTGAATATTCTTACCTTTGCAATCTGCATCAATTACCAAAACAAAAAAATAACTGAAACACAGTGAATCAAATAGCAAAACAATCTCAAAATAACAGCTTTGTTGACAAAACATTAACCAGTACATCCTAGAGAATTATCAAGTTCCTCCTATTTATCTGCTTCATACTAGAAGCATGTTTTTCTCAAATAAAAATAAAATAAAATAAATAAATATATATATATATTAGATCTTCAATAGAACTGCCTCTCAAAGCTGTGGAACAAGTAGAGTTCGTCATCTTTTCACAGCACCTTTAGCATTACAGCTGAAATGATATATTCTTAAAACACACAAACACATTAGACATGACATTAAAAAACAACCACATTTAACTGCGAATTTATTCCCAATAAATTAGTTTCACCACTTTCTCATAGCTACATCACTTATCATGATTTAACTATTACTGCTCAACTGCTAGATTCATGGATTGTTTTGCTAGATAAATTTATTTTTTGTAAATCTCCCATCACACTGCGAAGGGCTCAATATGACAGACACTGGAAGATATTATTCATTCCCTATTTACAAGTCCTATAACATACAATTGATACTGTTCTGAAATTCCCCAATGAACTATAAAAATTAATTACCACATACTGTTAACATCAAAAGACCACATTGTGGACCTTTGATAATGGACTTTTGTCACAAGGCAAAGTGGTGGGTGGCGCCAGCCAATATGGAAGCGGACAAGCAGCACATCAGCCATTGTGTGCTATATGCGTTTTGTCACGTTAACACCCTCACAAGGGCTGTAAGGAACATTACCAGTATGTATCCAAATGCCATATCACGTCGTCAGTGCTGTCATTGGTTCGAACAGTTTTAAAAGGGATCTCTGCTTTCTGCTCAACTGTCAGACTGTTCCAAAGCTGGAAGACTCGCAATTGTGGATATAGACACGCTGAAGACCTTAGTGTGGCCGAACATCAGGGGACTACCCACATGAGCATTACCACGCACCTGCGACAACTTGGGAAGGTACACAAAAGGGGTTTGGATACCCCATCAATTCACAGTTGAGCAGAAAGCAAATTACATGAGTGAATGCGTTTCCCTGCTTACACATGAACAAATTGAATCATTCTTGGACTGCATTGTGACAGGTGACGAGAAATGGGTCTTGTATGACAATGTCAGTGCCCATAAACAGTGGTTGGACACAAAACAGAAGCGACTCCGACCCCCAAAGATGGCTTACACCCACTTAAGGTTGTACTGTCTGTTTGGTGGGATATGCGAGGTGTAGTGTCTCTTGAGGTGCTGCCGTCAGCTCCACAATGTGCATGCATCATTAATCACATCGAAACGACCACTGCTTGCTGAACCGCAAGGGCGTCTTCCTACAGCAGGATGGAACAAGAAAGACCTCACACAGCACAGATGACACTCGACAAGATCAGGGACCTGGGCTGGGAGCTGCTGCGGCAACCAGCTTATTCCCAGTCATTGCCCCAAGTGACTACTGCCTTTTCTGGACGGACAGCAGTTCACCAACAGAGAATAGCAATATCAAAAACGCACTTACCCGCTTCTTAGCGTCCCAGCCGCCACAATTCTATAGGCATGGTATCCAACAGCTGCCTAGATGATGGGAGCAGGTCGTGGCAAACAATGGCGCCTACATTTTAGACTGATTTGTACTTGCATATACGGTAATCAGCATGGTTACTTTCACCATACAAGCTGCAGTATACCCAGAACAGGATCTAAGTGTGCAAAAAGTATATTTAAAAAGTCAGCCACCATGAAGAATTTTTTTTTTTACCCCTTTTTAATTACAAGCATTTCCAAGGTTTGACCAGAAAATGCTGAAACCTATTGAAACTAAGTTCAGGTTCTTGAATCCATGTGGTCATTTTCAGATCATGTCAGACATATCTTGCTGCAAAATTACAGAATAGAACTGCCATCAATGCAATAAATGAACAATACATACACCTGGAAACTTGAGAATAAAAACTGTCATACTAAGATGCAGCTAGCCTTATACCATTACAGTCAAACATCTGCATATTCTTGAGTAGAATCAAAATAACTGGATAAGCATTAAAGCCATATTTTCATGGCATATTAATAACATTCTTCTTAACAAGTTTAACACAAGAAATATGCAAGGTAACCTAACATCAAGTCCACAACAGCCATTAGCTCAAGAAGGAAGTAGGCTCAGAGAGGGCACTTACTATAGAACACTGTACACAGCTGTGCAATGAAATGTGGAGAATAAAATGAAATGCAGAAATCTATCTACTTAACAAGGAAACCAATGAACTATCCAAGTCAAGTGCTTGCAAAATTAATAGGGTGTTTCAAAGATCAACAATTTAAATAATATTTATTACCAACTACCACATTTTGCATAAGCAATATCAATGCACAACAAAACTACTATGCAGGTGGTACACTAATATGTCTTTATACTGATCAAGCTCATATGGTAGCAGAATGAAAAAAGTTTGTAATCTCTGATCATTTTTAGATCGATGTGATACTTGGTATGTGGCTAACATATGCATTAAAGTTTCTGTTCATCAATGGTTGCACCAGTGTACAATTGCAACTGATGTTATTCAAATCTCCATGCCCTGCACCTTATTTCTTGATCAACTAGAAAATTTTGATGACTTGTTCCATGAACAGAAAGCTTATTCTGAACCACTTACAATATACTACAGGTCATTAGATCCAGCTCTTTTTATTTTACATGTATTGTATGCACTCAAGGCTTTCTTTCCTACCACACGACTACCAGTTACTATTCGTAGGTAAGTGTCCAGGTTTAATTTTTGGTATAATCACAATTTTCTTTCAGTTACTTTAGTGGCAGAAAATAAGGGTTGACTTTGGAATCTCTACACTGTCAAGTAGTACCCAACTTCACATGTATTATATGTTTGAAGTTTTTTTGTTTTTTTCCAATGCTTACTTTCTCTTTGCAGAACAACTACTTTCAATTTGGGAAAACTTTTTTCATTCAAAAATCGGGGCTAGCTATGGGCTCCCCACTCTCCCCACTCTTAGCTAACTATTATGTGGGAAAACTAGAAGAAAAGATACTAGTACAACCCACATACTTCTGCTTATATAGCAGATACATGGATGACATCTTATTTATAATAGATAGCTCAGAAATTGTTCCAGAAAGAATTCTAGACTCATTCAATGAATTAGATGATTCCCTTAAGTTCACTATTGAACTTCAAAAAGAAAGAAGAATAAACTTCTTAGATATTACTATCTATTATGAAGATGAAAAATTCCTCACTAGTTGGTATAAAAAACCAATGAATACAAAAAGACTACTGGATTTCAATTCCTATCATCCAGTTTCTATTAAGAAAAATGTAGCAAGTCAGTTTTTAGAAAAAATTAATAAAATAGTTTCTACTGCAGCTAAAAAAGAAGCCCATAAAGAAGAGCTTAAAGTCATACTTGCAGAGAATAACTATCCTAAAGAAGAAATTGAGAAGCTTCTGAATTTTAATGGTATGAAGAACCCACAAAAGCAACAAGTAAAATTCACTAGAAAAATTTCTTATCACAAAGGTTTATTTGAGTCTTTAAAGAGAATTAGTAAGAAATACAATATTAGGTTAGCTCCAAGTTTAGAGAACAAAGTTAAAAAAATTTTCCCTAAAATAGCTCAAAGAGAAGAAGATATTTTTAAAAATGCAAGGAGTAGTTTATGAAGTAAATTGTAGTTGTGGACTATCTTACATAGGTGAAACAGGTCGCAGACTAGAAACTCGTATAGCTGAGCATAAAGCAGCTATAAAAAAATTGCTCCAACAAGACTGGATTAGATAGGCATGTTAGAGAAACTGGGCACAGCATGGATTGGAATTCCCTTAAAGTAATCAGTTTCCAAAGCAATTTCCAAAAAAGAAAACTGAAAGAAGGAATAGAGATTGAGAAAAATCAAAATTCCATCATCAATGACTGCAAAGGATTTTCCCTGCCTAACATCTGGCAGGATTTGTTGAAAAATAACCTAAACCGTCAAGGTTAACCGTAACAAGTTAAAAGTGACAACAACAAGACAGCCTGAAGAAGGAGAAGAGTTTTCTCCGAAAATTTGCTATTAATGAAAAAATTTCCTAGTAAAATTCCCATAAAAGTTGCTTTAGATTATTAATGAAATGGAAGTTACCTAGACATTGTTCCTTAAGTTTGAAGCAACATATATTGCTGTAGGAATGATACAATAGCAAAATAATAATACCCACAGACAGGGATAGGTTTCCAGTAACTAAATGCAATAATTTTTTTATACTTCTGCTGTGATGTTTTATTATGGAAAGAAGAAAAAAAAAAAAAAAAAAAAAGGAAAACAGAACACTTACTCTTCTGCTTGGCAGCATCCTGATCTTTATTCAGAGCCCATGCTGTGAACTTCATACTGTGCAGAATTATCAAATGACCTCACTTTTATGAATTCTAAGTAGCACACGGCATTCACTTTGGCATTTTACTATGACTGGCTATCATAGGTGACAGTAATCAACTATATCTACACCCGTTCTTCAAAATAGAAGAGTGGACATAACTGGCAGGTCACAAAACCATATCAGAGACTCACCAACCTGCAAATGTCACACCACTGCTGACAAGGAGCAAAGAAAGTATTTAAACTTTTTTTTTTTCTCCCCAACTTTCTGGGAATATAAAGCAGAATTTTTCCTGCGTGAAATTTAAGCAAAGCTATTTCTTTTTCCCCTAAAAGTTGGAAGTGAGCAGCTGTATGAAAAGAAGGTGGCAGCATGATACACACAAAGTTAGGAACTACTTGGAAGGGTAGGAATCCATACATCCACAAGGAAATAATCTATAAAAATGATAAACGAGAGTTTCAATTTGACATCTGACCTGGTTAGAAACTTCTACCTGGTACAGCACGCACTTTATGATATGGTCACAAACTTTTCGTTCGACCTGATATCTGTGTCATCATTAGAATAGAAATGCCTGTAAACAATATCGTAAAAATATTTAGAGAATTTTGAAATTAAAATTTATGCTCTAGTAGAACTGCAAACAGAAATTGAGATTCTTCGATAATTCAATATTTTGCTAAGTATACACACCCAAATAAAATTAAAAAGTAATCAAAATAAAAAAAAAATTACTTCGAGGAAATTACAGAACCAACGTTCAAGTAAATATGACTTAAAGTTCACAGTTTCACAAAATCAGATAACTGCACATTTGTGGCAGTTTTACTCCTTTGGGTTTTATTTTTGGTTTATTGAATGAATCATGTGGAATCATTTCTTCACACAAGTATTCATGGATTTGTTTTTTATTACTATTATTTTTGACTCTCAGTTAAACAAATTCATATTGCATGATGAGTATCACATGCATATCAAAGTGCATAGTGGTCAAGAAATAATAATTTGGATTTTGTAGTTTTTACAGATACAGTTGTGACCAGAGTTGTATAAAAATAAAATGTATCTGTGTGCACAACCACTGAAACAGAAAACTTGCTATGAACCCGTGAAGCGCAAACCACAATAACAATAGAATAAAATAATTTAAACAAAAATAAATGAAACAATAAATAATAATTATTAGAACATTAGATTCTAATGAGGACAAAATCAGTTCATTACAATTGAATGTGAAGCAATGTGTGTGAAATGGACCTTTATGACAAAACATTAAAATATTGGCCTATGAACCTCATAAAAACAAGAGACTAATTAAAGAAAATTTTTATATTCAGAAACACAGTTCCATTAATGAACCTTCAAAAATAAAAAAACTGTAAATAGCGTTTTCAACAACTGAATTCAAAAAAGTAGACATACAAAATACATAAGGAAAAGATTTTAATTTAATAACTGGCAACTGCAAAATGAACCTGGCAAAATTTAAATTCTTTCTGTGTAAACAAAACTTTTGATACAGTTCCTATACATTGAGAACAGGCCTCGATAGAATCTACTAGAGGGCTGAAATGTCTGTAAAAACAAAAGAACTGAGAAGATGTGAAAAATAATTGACCATTATTCAAGTTAAAATAAGATTAAGTATATTAACCTAAATAAAGCCTTGAGTTTTGATTGCTGTGAATAATAATACTTTTTATCTTTTTTTAATCTACGAGCAAGAACTATCTGCAAAAGCTGCAAATAATTTGGAAACTATCCATGTACAGAGTACGTGTGGATGTCTACATTCTGCCACTCTGGTTGCGACTAGCTGCAGTACCACTCAGAATATCTCATACACAGGTTTAAAAAGAAAATGGATTTTACAAAATCCTGTACCTAAGAATCAGTATTCTGAAACTCTTGGCTGGGTAAAAAAAAAAAAATGCGCAAATGTAAGGAAAATGTTATGTTGTCGATAAGATGTACCAGTACTCCTACTTCACTCTGGCAGTGATATAGGAGTTAGCCATGATGTCAATGAACTCGGAGAGCGCAAATTTCCTAAAAGGCTAAAACCCATGTAATTTGTGAAAAGCTCGAGACAGAGATTGAAATAATGCTAATTTTCCTAGAAACGTAACTGGTTAAAGTACATCTAAAATACTGAAGAAGAATATATGGAGAATTGATACATGAAAAACTAAAATGAAATAATGAATTGGTGGCCATGTGGATGAAGCAATCGACAATGTGTTAAACAAGCCATACAGTTCCACCAGACACCTTAAGCTGAAAGCATACACTTGCTCAGTTATCTGTGTAATATGGGAGGTAAGGCAGGCAGTCTTTTTTTTTTTTTTTTTTGGGGGGGGGGGGGGGTTAACTACCACCATGAGCAACTTATTGAGCTATAAGCAGTAACCCATTTCTAATTTAGGGCCACTAGTTCCATGGATGGGAGAGAGCCAGTGCCATATGACAAACACAACATGCACGCCTCACTGGGATCCGAACCCGGACCTACCTCGGACAAATGATTAGAAGCCATCACTTGGACCACTGCGCCACCAGGTGACACATTTTTCAATGTGTTCTATAACATTCTATGCATATGTATGTTTTTTTATTTCTTTTCTTTTGAACTCTAGATTTGTTATTCTCCTGTCCATTGTGCAATATGGCTAGGGAGAACAGACACAAGAATAACAAATCTAGAGTTCAAAAGAAAAGAAATAAAAAATTAAAATACATAGGAACTTTCCCATACTTAGAAAATATCACAAAAGAAATCAACAAACAATGTGATAAATAGGACTTGCAATTAGGATGCTCGATAAACTCGGTGAAGAATCTGACAATAAATAACCAGACAGGAAACAAGATTTTAGAGGCAGCAAGAACTTATGAAATACCTATTGATCACATACCACTAATTTCCTTCATAGGAAGTACAAAGAACAAATTAAAAAGGCTTAAACAGCATATTTCTAATGGCAAAAAATGAAGCCAAAACAGCCTTAGTTCAATTTCACATGGAAAACCAAACATACCCAAAATTTGAAGAAATTAAGATGTTAAAAAGGAAAAAAATGAGAGACATCTAAGAATGGAAGAATAAATTCTAATTTATAAAAATAAGAAGAGAATATGTAATGTAATCATAATGACCCCAATATGTTTTCCAATCACTGGAAAGACATTTCAGCAGGAAACTGAACAACACTTTAAAAAAAAGACATAAAAGAAGAGGTATGAAGAAAAAGAAAATACGAAAAGAATGACCGTCTCTACGATCATCAACAAATAGATAATGGTTGAACCCATAGATGGCATTAGCATCAAGTTGACGTATCTCTGACAGTGTCTCAAACGAAAGGCAGTCTCGGAGCGCTGTATTCCAATGGTGATAGGTGAACCAAGAACATCTGTGGGGACATCACCAAGCTCCCAAGGATGCCCAAAGTGATGGGCGAAAAATTTCAAGCTTTTTTAATTAAAAGTTTTTAGTACGCGTTCTTTGTCCAAATTTTTTACTTTTCAGTTTTACCAGGTCGTTTGTGCTCTTTATGTTGAGTGTTTATGCTTTTCTACCAAAACTTGGTGCTGCTGAAGGAGGCTTGGTTTGTTGGCAACTTCCGTTTTCCTTGAACTACAGTACCTCGCCGGTAGTAACTAACTTCTTTTAACTTTCAGTGTATGTATTTTATTGATGTTTTATCTACCATCATGAGTTTTAAAATAAGTATAACACTTGAGTAAACAAAGACGGTGGAAACGAACTGGGACCATGACAGCTAGGCACAGGTCGAAGGACAAGGACGGGGACCAAATAAAGTGTATGAAATGTGATGCTTTCATCAGAAGCAGACCTTAAAGGAAAGCAGTATGCCTGGAATATTCCAATACATATTGAAATAAAGCACATAAAAAACCGAATAGTAGTGATATCTGGCCTATACATTTCGCTTAGATATGAGCTTCAAGTTTGAGGAAATAAAAGAAATAAAAAATGGTCATCTCTTCTACTACTGTGCAGCAGACACTGGCGGAACTAGGAGTTGGATTTATAATTAATAAAACACTGAAGAACAACGTTCTTGAAATCAAAAGTTCAGACAGAGCAGCAAGACTAGCTAACAAACTTTCAAAAAGACAGACACCAGATTAAGATCATTTACGTCTATGCACCCACCACAAGACATCCTGAGGAAGAAATCAAAGAGTTTTACATAGAAATCCGGCTTCTAAATAACAAAGGCGAGCAGCAGTTGAAGATCACTATGGGTGATTTCGATGCGAAAATAGGCAGCAACAGTATTAAACTATGGTAGGTAAATTCAGACATGGTAACAGAAACCAGCGTGCAAATTTGCAGAGGCAAAAAGGTTTTCCATCGTGAACTCCTTTTTCAAGAAAAAAACAACACTGAAAAAAATGGGCATGGAGGCAACCCAATGGGGTGACAAGTTATATTGGTTTAAAAAGAAATTTGTCATCAAAGACTGCAGTATGCTTAATCGGTTCAACACAGAAAATGACCATAGAATGGTGAGATGTAAGATGCACCTTAATGCTAAACTTGAAGAACACAAGCTCATAAAACAAACGAAAAGCGTTAACATGACAAACCTAGGAAAAACACCATAAAGCTTTTGAACTGGCATTAAGACACTGATTCTCTGCAACATAAGCCTTAACAATTAACAGGAAAATTACCAATGCATCTGATGTAGTTGCAGAATATGCGTGAGACATCGTGGAGTTTGAAAACGCTATAAACTGTAGTAAAGAGTAAAAAAGTTTTTTGTAATCGAAGGGAATTTGGAGAGATTGGCTTTACTGAAGAACTTGAAAATATATATTGAGAAACAGGCTATAATAATTTGCAAAAGAAATAGCTTTCATCAGATTTTTGGCAGCCAAAAACTTCTGACCACTTTAATTAAATAAAGAGATAATTGCATATACTTAAAAATTCAGGGTGTAACATATTTGTTACATGCATTAAATATACACATTGTATGCTCTTTATCTTAAAATGAAAATAGCGCACTGTATGTATCTACACATGTATAAATTCACACTGTTAAACAGCAGCAAAAACAAAACATTTAATCAAAAAACATTTTAATTATATATTGTACATATTTAATATGAAGTATGACGATTATGGGCAAAACACGTAACAATATTAACAAATAAAGGAAACTTGATCACGCTAGTTACGTTAACTGAAACTTTTATAAAAAGTTCGTAAGTTGGAAGCTTTCGACCTTATCTTAGGTCTTCATCACGCCAATGGAGGATTGTTGCCAGATTCTACATTTGAATTTTTCTTATTTTTGTTGCCAAAACTTAGAATTGATCTCCAGATCATCGGAATGTAGAGAGGAGATTCGGAGTTGCAAGTCATTGAGTTGAACATAATTTCTATGCTTTCACGGTAACGGAGGGCAAAACGATTGTCAAAAGAAGCAATTCGTTTTGCTTCGTTCCAGTGGGGAACTGCAGATGTGTCTTCCATTGTCAAAATAGACAAGGCAGTATTGGGATTGGCTTTCGAAACATCTTTTCTATGTTCTAAAATTCTATGGCTAATGCTCCTGTATGTGCTTCCAATGTATAAGTTATCCCCAGTAGAAGAAGAGATAGGAATGCAGTAAACTCCTGGGAGGTTCAGGCTTTCAACTTTGTCCCTATCCCTTTGTAGAAGTTTCAAGATGTTTGGGGTAGATTTAATGGCAAGATGGTAACCAAAACTTCCAAAAAGAATCTGTAACTTATAAGCATAGGAAGGATGGTAAGGAACAATCTTAGTCCTCCATTGGCGTGATGAAGACCTAAGATAAGGTCGAAAGCTTCCAACTTACGAACTTTTTATAAAAGTTTCAGTTAACGTAACTAGCGTGATCAAGTTTCCTTTATTTGTTAATATGAAGTTCTTTGCATTGTGAATAATTCACACAGAAATAATACAAGCATAATTATTTCTTATCTCTGGGCTGTTTAAATTATCTACAGATGTTTCGGGTCCCTTAAATGTCCTTCAGGACACGTTACCAATGTTGTACTGATGTTAGCTGTCCCAGAAAGTTCCTGAACTGTGTCCATTTCAATTGCCAGAAACAGGAACCTGCTGGGACAACTAACATCAGTACAGCATTGATAACATGTCCTGAAGGACATCAAGGGGACCCGAAACATCTATAGATACAAGGGTTGTACCGAAAGTAATGTAAAAGTTAAAGATCCAGACTTACAAATTTTGCTAGTAGACATTGGCCACCAAGACCAAAATTGTTAGTGGCCATAAAAAAAAAAACTCAGTGGCCAAACTTTGAAAATAAAAATAAAATTGCATATTTCATACTAAATTATTTTTATAAAATTGCTTAGTATAATATCAGTATGTTTTATTTTGCATATTTCAGTTATAGTATTCTTAAAAGTTGAAACTGAAGTAATAAAACAATGCAGGAGAATGGGAACATCGCGCGGGGAGGGGGAGTTTGCTTACAGGAGAAATCTTTGCACCGTCATACTTCCCATTTTGGAAATTTTCCCGCTATTTTCAAGCTGAAAAACAAATATTTATGCAGTTAAATACTACTTAACAATAATACTGGGTAGAGACAACATCACGAGAAAAAAGGAATTTACGATTGCAGAAAAAATCTGAACTCCATCGACCTTCCGCTTCATTCGAAATTTTCGTAAAGATGGAATTCCGTCCACCGACGAACATCTCCTGTCCCCTCCCACCCCCACCCCCCATTGTGTTCCCTGGGTTCATTTATCTCGCGAATGACCAAAATAATAACGAAAAAGGCGGAGTTCCTCGATTTCGCGGAAGAATCTGATGTCTGAGATTACTGGGAATTTTTTTTTTACGGCGTCTAACCTCCGTTTTCGCACATTGTTGCCTACAGTTTCAAGCTGAAATACTTTTATGCAATAAAATCATATTTAACAATAAAACTTTACACTAAGGCAACATAGAGAGAAAAAAATTACGATTACTGTAACTCCATTCAACTACCGCTTTTGAAAGTTTTGAGACACGAAATACCGTCTCCAGACGGAACTCCCCCCCCCTCCCCCCATATCCACCCGCAAATTGTTTTCAGTTTTACGCTGATCCTGAGAACGATCTAAATGGTGACAAAAAAAAAACGCGGAATTCTGCGAGTTCGCTTAAGAATCTCGTGCATATCATAAAACAATTAAAAAAAATTAAAATTTGTTGAATCCGTAGTCAGCCAACTAAATCTGTAGAAATTGTGGACATTCCGTAGTAGTTCACAGGTATGGAAATATTATTACAGTACAACCTTGAAAATCCGGAATCGTCCGGAGTTCCGAACTATGCCAATTCCGAATTTTAGAATTTTCCTATGGAATATACAGGCTTTTAGTGAACATGCATTAAAAATAATAAAAAGAAAATGCCTAACTTCTAAAGTTTTCATCGGATTTTGACGAAATTTCAAATGGGAGTTTATTTTGACGTGTCTTGGTTACTGTTAAATTTGCATTCAGTTATTTAAAAAATTGGAGAATTTTTTTTTTATAAAAATTTCTCCCAGTTGTATTTTTCCTAAATTTGCATTCAGTTATTTAAAAAATTGGAGAATTTCTTTTTTTATAAAATTTTTTTTTTATAAAAATTTCTCCCAGTTGTACTTTTCCAACGCAGACAGTTGAGCTGTTGATCACCAGCTTTCATCCCCACCGCAACCTCGTTCCCCTACAATGAACCATCAGCCTTGGAGCATTCTTTCTGATCAAAAACCGACGCCCTCGCCTTTTTTACAAACTGTTTTTTTTTCTTTTCTGGTTTTCAAGCAGAATGAAAAAGGTGATGGCCGACTTCCGTACAACTCAAATCTTGTGCAATTTCATGCAATTTCCGTACATTTGGAGTAAAAATTTTCAAAAATGTGCGAGTTTCATACAAATTAAAAAATATTTCCGTACAATATAAGTTAAATAAAGTAAATGTTTTCTCTGTACAGGTCGCCAGAATTGGCGGTTTAATCAAACATTTTTAGTCGCCGCGACAATGAAATTTATCGCCAGCGGCAACCTGGCGACCGTGAGTCTGGATCTACAGCAAAAGTGGGCGTAACTGTTTTACTAATCGACAGAGGTCATTCAAATTACATCTGTTGGTAAAGTAACTCTTTCTTTATACAAAAGGTACTACTCAACGTAGTCTCCATCACAAGCGATGCACTTGCACCATCGTTGAACCCAACTCTTTAATCCTCTTTAAAAAAAATTCAGGTGTGGACTTGTATCCACTTCTTCATAACAACTTTCACCTCATCTGTGTCATCAAATCATTGTCCCCAGAGACTGTCCTTCATTGGACCAAGCAGGTGGAAGTCAGTGGGTGCCAGATCTGGGCTGTATGGTGGATGGGAACCACCCACCAGCCTAATTTGCTGATTGCCTGATTTGCTGACATAGATGTGTGTGGTCTCACATTGCCATGGTGAATGTGAATCCTTTTCAGGTTCTTGTTTGGTCTCTTCATCCTTATGGTTTCTTTAAGCTTCTTGAGTGTCTCAATGTACTGCTCGATGGTCACAGTATGGCCATGTTCTAGAAAATCAAAGGAGAATGACAGCCCTGTCATTCCAAAAAACAGCCACCCTGACTTTCTGTGCTGATCCCTAGCTCTTGAACATCTTAGGCTTTAGTGAAGAGGTGTGACGACATTCCATGGATTTATTTTTCGTTTCCGGATCATAAAGATACGCCCACGTTTCATCCAGTCGCCAGATTGGAAAAAAGCGTGTCTTCATTGGCTTCAATTGCTTCCAGCAGATCAG
This sequence comes from Macrothele yani, assembly GCA_039090855.1. Classification (NCBI taxonomy): domain Eukaryota; kingdom Metazoa; phylum Arthropoda; class Arachnida; order Araneae; family Macrothelidae; genus Macrothele; species Macrothele yani. The sequence goes on along the minus strand of CM077010.1, from coordinate 163,416,594 downwards.
AGCAGACTTCCAACCCTTCTGTCCTTCAAATCGGGTGTCAACTGCTGAGGTACCCACTTTGCACACACTTTCCAATACCCTAAGTCTTCCACCATTTCCTTTATGGCATTATGACCACAATCCAGTTGTGAAACAAGCTCACAGATTGTGACTGTCTCTCCGTGTGAATCAATTCATCCACTAGCTGACAATTTGTGTCAGTGGTTGCAGATAATGGCCTCCCACTGAGTGGTTTGTTTTCAATGCTGGTTTCCCCTTCTTTAAACTTCATCCATCTGTGCACATTGCTCTTGTCAATGGTGACATCTGGCATAACCATTCTGTAGCCTTCTGTGAATGTCGGACAGCCTGCACCTTTCCTCCATCAAGGTTTTAATGATGGCACGTTGCTTCTGCTTGGAATCCATTATTTACCTGCAATGAAGAAGGGTTACTATAGAGGAAGAGTTACTCCACACCAACATGTGCAATTTGACTGACCTCTGTCAGTTAATCAAAAAGTTATGCCCCGTTTTACATTACTTTCGGTACAACCCTCATAATTTGAACAGCCCAGCGATATGGAACAGTTACGCTTGTATTATTGTATATACTTGTCAACCATTAGTTGACATATTGTATACTGTTTCTCATGTTATACACTGGCATGCAAAAATTAAGGACGAGACGGTGTTTTTAATGTAACGTCGTGCAGAAGTGCTCCACATCGACTCAAATCACACCATAAGATCCCCAAGATGTAAGAATATGGGAACAAGTGAGCAAAACCGTCTAAACAAGGAATCCAAAGGATACAAAGGCACTTTATTGAAAAGGTAGCTTCCAGCACAACTGGACAGAAGACAGAAACGTCCATGTGACAGGCGGCTGCCAAGATAAATCCAGTCTTTAGTAGGGGATATGATCACCCCTGACTGCGTTGCAGGATTTACAACATCTGTCCATGCTGAGGACGAGGTTGTCAAGGAGCTGTTGAGGCATCACGGCCCATTCCTCTTGTAGCCCCAATCGCAGCTGCGGAATGGTTGTTGGCAGCTGGTGACATGCTGCCAAGTGTCTCCCGAGAAGGTCCCATACGTATTCAATTGGATTTAGGTCAAAGGACCTTGCGGGCCAATCCATGCGGTGAATATCTTCACTCTCCAACAGCTCTGCGACAGCCACTGTACAATGAGGTGCAGCATTGTCGTCCATGAAGAGGAACTCAGGACCCACAGCATCTCTAAACAGATGCACGTGAGGCAGGAGAACATCGGTACAATAGCAGACACCAGTGACTAAACTTCCTTGGAAGATGTAAAGGTCAGTACAGCTACCAAGCATGATATCGCCCCAAACGAGAACTCCGCCACCTCCAAACTGATCCCTTTCGATGATGATGGAGTGTTCCCATTGCATGTTCCCTGCTCTCTCCACATGTGTATACGTCCAAAATCGCTCTTCAGACTAAATCGGATCTCATCCGTAAAGAGAACTCGACCCCATTGCTGATGTGTCCAGTTCTTGTGTTCCTGGCACCACAGAAACCGCCGTCTCTGATGAGCAGGCGTTAATGGCACACACCGTACTGGTCGTCGTGCAAATAGACCACCTTTGTGCAGCCTCCTGGCCACGGTGAAACGTGATAACAGATGTCCAGTTGTCTGTTGCATGTGCCTTGCGATTTCTGCCGCTGCCTGCCATCTGTCTCTTTTCGCCTGTAGGACAATATACCGGTCGTCTGCCGCCGTGGTTGCTTGTGGACGACCGCTGCTAAACTCTCGTACAGTTGATCCTGTCATTTGAAATGCTCTCCAAGCTCATGAAACGATGCTGTGAGCGATCCCAAACTCCTCAGCCACACTAGTCACACTCCGACCTTCTTCCAACTTCCCAATGACGCGACCTCGGGTAAAGTCATCTAAATGTCGTCTACTGGATTGCCTGTTGGCCATATCACACGGTGGCAGCAACTTGACGTCGTTCAAACTGATGTACATCGTGCAATAGCTTTCACCGAATTGCTGAGCGTACACCGCCCGTGTGCTTTATACCCTTCCGACACTCCCCGCCTAAGCCATGCTGCATATATGCGCATGCCCTACCGTACCAGGCTCTATTCTATCTCCTGAGTGGTCTTTCGGTCCGCTCTGCCTGCTCGTTCCGCTGTTATGCTAATTTCTCCTCTTTGTCCTTAATTTTTGCACACGAGTGTATGTCAAAGTGCTCGTGGGAAACTTTCATCTTTGTTTAACATAGGGTTATTGTCATTGAATGCAATAGCTATTTAACATAGGGTTATTGTCATTGAATGCGATAGCTATTTAACATAGGGTTATTGTCATTGAATGCATAACCCTATGTTAAATAAAGATGAAAGTTTCCCATGAGCACTTTGACATATAACGTGAGAAACAGTACACAATATGTCAACTAATGGTTGACAAGTATATACAATATGGATTATAACCACATAGCAAAGTTCAACACTCAAATGAGTTTGAAGAATTGTTAGAATGCTAGTATTATTTCTGTGTCAATTACTTCTTATCTACTCTGGATAAGCCAACCTTTTAATTTCAGTTATTGCAAACTTGTAAGCCTAGGTGGGCTCAGAAGTCAACCTCTCTAATAGTGGACAAATGTTGAGCTCACAAGGTGTCTGCTCAGGAAGTTTACTGCGGAATAAAAAGTCTTGTGAGTTCAGTGTTACAACATGATGAAAATAAATTAATTTTTTTTTGCTTGTTTTTTTTTTTTTTTTTTTTTAGTTGTGATGAACTGCTAGGCACTTCAGAAATTACACAGCAGTGTAATATCCCCAACAAGCAATTACATTAAAGTTCGAAGAAATCATCCATGCTGAATTCAGGGTTACCTCCACGAACAGGTAGGAACCAGGAATAGCAATGAGCACGACACTTAATTTTAGCCTTACCTGAAACCCAGTCTACAATCAAAGAAGTTGGCATCATAAGCCATTTCAACAACCAGGAGACTCCATTCTTCATACTGAGAGACTAAGAAACATATGGATACATTTAAAGAGATAAAAAGTTGGGAAACTCTTACAATCAAAGAATTAGAATGTTCATGTTTTCTGCAACCCTCCTAAAAATGCATGGATAATTCAAATGCAGTCGAACCTTGATAAACAATATCCCTTTAAACAACTACCCCTGCCTTTCACCCATGGGTTACAAATCTTATCCTATTCTACTAAATGGAAAATTTTTCCTTTAACTAGCTGACATGAATTAACTCTGAGTTAGCAAAATGTGTTGAAATCAGTTCAACCAAATATATTCACTGTCTAAGATGTCGGCTAAATGCAGCTGAAACTAGTGAACCTGTGCAACAGAAAACGTTGCTTTCCCCTCAGCTGCGTTATTTAAAATGGTTACTTAGGAGGATAATCGAAACTAAACCTTTCCAACTGATGACATATGAAAGTGAAAGGGCTACAACAATAACACCTAAGAAAGGAGAGACTTGTTTCTACCTAGTGGAATACAGGAGGGGGGGGAGTCTTCCCCATCATATCTTAATTATTATAAATATTTTATTTTTAGTGTAATTAATATATAAACATTAAATAAGAACTCGGAGGACTAGAAAAACAGCACTTATCACAACTGACAGGTTCACAGTTGTTACTGTTGAGATGAAGGAATTGTTTTGCCGTAACTTTTCATAAAATGCAAACATTTCTGTTTAAAAAAAAAATGCAAACATTTCTGTTTAAGGGGGAAGAAAATTTGGGGTACCATTTGGTTCATATATATTGGCCACTTAAACCACCACCACGCTGACTGCAATCTGCCAGGACATTCCAGCGACACTTTGGTGTTTCTCATTGCACAATACCCTGTTCAACAATCCTCAAAATATTCTCTTGTAATGGACACTCCGAATAGCAGTAGCCCACGTTCTCTTAAGTGTGCCATGAAAGCATCCTCAACAAAGTTTTGAAGAATGGACGAGATAACAGTCACTTCCACGCCTACTCCCCTGTAAAGAGAATAGTACTGTTGTGAAGTGTGGTGCAAAGCTACAATCAATGGAAGACTCTTCTGTGATTTATTGCATTTGACAGATGCAGAGGTGCCAACCTCTAGCAGAACGTATCAGTAATCAATAGGGGATTGTTCAGTAATGTTTCAGTAATGGAACACAAACTTTCAGTAACATTTTCAGTAATGTACCACGCCATTTTTTTTTTCAAAGTTAAGGACAATATTTATAGTATTACTGTGTAACCTGTATGAGGTGCCAACCTTCTGAGGAACCTATCAGTAATCACCATACGAAGCCTCATCGTTAACGCACGGAAAGGGTATTTGATGAGAAATTAATGCGTGAAATGTGTAATAACCTTATATGTTTACACAATCATGACAAAAAAATTATGAAATTAAATTATCAATATTGTACTTACCTCATGTCATTGCTGACATAAAGACTCCCTCGTTGCTTGTTTTGCAGTGATATATTCTTTTTCAGAAAACTTCTTTTTATAACACGGCTCACCTGAGGAAAATGCTTTACTTTTCTGTACAAGAAGGGCACTTAATGTTTTAGTGCTCATTGTTGGGTGTAAGTATATATATGTGAGGTTTTTCCTCACTATACTAAATATTCTCTCTGTAGAGGAATTGCTGTGACAGATAGTCAATATTGCCAACATTAGTTTAGGCAATGCAGAATACTTAGGAAGGCCAGATGAATCCTTCATCTTAGATATTTCATTTCATGCCACATCTGCTCTAGGATATCCAGCTTCATCAATAGTCTGGGAACATAGTATGAAACAAGGACCAGCATTATCACAGCTTGCTATAGGTAGGTTATGCTCCACAACGAATATAGTAAACAGCAATTCAGCATTTATCACGCTATTTTTGCAAAAAAATTATCCAAAGGCTTTGATTGAATCTTTAATTTTACATAATCCTCGTGTGTTTTTTACTGGATATGCCTTCGGCAATGATCTCATCCTGATATCACATGGGCTACTGATTACTCCCATATTAGAAGACACGCAAGAAAACCTTTATTTCAGCATTTGTAACATTTTTCCATTTCCTAGCTCGAGATTTGGGAGAAAAATTTGGATGTTCCTGGAGAAACCTCTTTGCATACTTATTTGTTTTAGAAACGATAATTCCAAGGATGAAATTGGTAAAAAAAAACAAGTAAAAATATGCAAATAGGTGATGCATCAGTTGCAGGAGCCTGTTTGGGCCCCTGCATTTCATGATAATCAAAAGGATGCTGAGGCTGTTCATCACTTCCCTCTATCACATTCTTCCATTCACTTTCAGAACTTTCATGATCTGAAGATTCACTAACAAGATCTTCACTTTCAGAAGAAGATGTTGTGTGCATGGCACGGTGGCTAGTTTTCTGGCTTGATGCTGCTTGGCCAATATCACTCTCAGATGATTCAAAATCATCACTATCACTTGGCAAACTTACACTCTCACTACAACAAACCATTTCAAATAACCTAACAAAAAATTTCACACAGTAGGAAAAAGCACATCTGCTAGTCTGAGGAACAAGCTGTCAATAAAGTCATCCTCTCCTAACACGAGTTTGGAAAAAGGAGGGGGATTCATAATTCATGGAGTTTTTGTGATTGTGTCTGTTTGTTTGGGGGGGTAAAATGAATAATGTGAAGAGCTTCTAGTAATAAAAACATCGCACTTCATTCTCCCACGTGGCGAAAGTCTGCAAGAAATATAAACACAATTCGTCATCGTGGGACCACGAGTTGCGCTTTATTGCACTTCGAACGGGGTTCAAAAAACAGTTATTTCCGACAGCACGAAGTCTTATAATTCACCAACAATGCATACCTGCCAACCTGAGAAAATTGAAATGTGTAAAATTGTACACGAATGACATTTCTAATGATTTTTTCTTAAACTATGTGCAAACGACATTTATAATTATTTTTTAACTATGCGCTAACAACATTTTTAATGAATTTGGCTATGTACAAGTAAAAATAAATGCAAATATTTGTGCATTTCATAATTTTTAGATGTCTATAATATAAACAAATTATATCACATTTTGATACCATACTAAACATTTTTTGTCGTCCGAAGCGGACCGACAATTTCCATAACATACTTGACGTTTTCCGTCGTCCGCAGTGTACTGACGATTTCCATAGCATACTCGATGTTTTCCATCGTCCGTAGCGGACTTACGATTATCATAGCATGCTGGATGTTTTCCGCCGTTCGTAGCGGACCGACGATTTCCATAGCATGTTGGATGCTTTTTGTCGTCCGCAGCGGACTAACGATTATCATAGCATGCTGGATGTTTTCCGCCGCTCGTAGCGGACCGACGATTTCCATAGCATGTTGGATGTTTTTCGTCGTCCGCAGCGGACTAACGATTATCATAGCATGCTGGATATTTTCCGTCGTCCGTAGTGGACCGACGTTTTCTATAGCATACTCGACGTTTTCCTTCGTCCGTAGCCGACCGACGATTTTCATAGCATACTCTATGTTTTCCGTCGTCCGTAGTGGACCTACGATTATCATAGCATACTCTATGTTTTCCGTCATCCGTAGAGGACCGACTATTTCCATAGTAACTACGTAAAATCCACAGTAGTTGGAGTCTGAATCTTTCTTCCCACCGCATGATCTTTATTCAGCGTCAAGCATAACAGTGTGCACAGAGAATTTACTGTGCCGAAGTCCCGACGATGACGACGGGTCATGGGTGGTCAAGCGCATAATGGCGCAAAATTCCCATCTCTGTCATATATTTTATTTATAGGGATATTTTTAACAAAAAATACAGAAAATTTTTAAAATCCGGAAGAAAAGTTCTTTCGGCCGGAAAACCGGAAGACTAAAAAAACGGAAAACTTCCACAAATTCCGGAATAGTTGGCAGGTATGGTTTAACTGAAACATAAACAAGTATTTCTCAAGGAAGATTTTAAAAAAAAAAAAAAAATTAAATATACGGAATTGCGTAAAAAAAAAAAAGCGATCTATGCATAAAATCATAAAAAACAGTTAAAATGCGTAAATTGTACACGTAATGCGTAAAAGTGGGCAGGTATGTCAATGCCAAGAAAACAGCCCTGCCTCAACTGCAGTAGGAAAAGTTTTGGCTAAAGTAGCCTTTCTTCCGTCACACAGAGAAAGTGCGTGGGAAGCCGATAGCAAGCGCAAACTCTTTCACAATATAACACTTTTTTTTTTTTTTTGATTGGAGGTTTAACGACCACCGTGAGCAACTCAATGGGCTATAAGCAGTCGCCCGTCCCTAATTTAGGGTCACTGGTTCCAGGGAAGGGAGAGAGCCAGTGCCGTAAGACAAACACAACATCCATGCCTCACCGGGATTCGAACTCGGACCCCGTTTGGACGAATGATCAGAGGCCATCGCTTAGACCACTGCGCCACCGGGGTGGCGATATAACACTTACTGCATATTACCATTCTTTCGATAATATCGCTGTTTGACAATATGATTCACAGAGATCCCATTTCAAAATGATACGATCATCGACACCAATATCTGCCGTCTGATTCGGGAAATACGGGGATCAAAATCGAAGGACGACGAATCGGCTGCGTCGCACTAGAAGGGTTAACAAAAAGGATACAAAATTGAAATTCTTCAAAACACACTGAAATCCGTAATTCTTCCAACCTGTCCGTAATTCCGTAATCTGACAGTCGAAACCGTAATAATTACGGACAATCCGTAATAGTTGGCACCTCTGCAAATGGGAGACGACTGGTGGGTGTGTTGTGTGTGTATGGTTAAATGTTGAAGTTTACTAAAATCCTGTTCATACAGTTCCCTTCACAATTTGACCAAATGACAACAAGTTATCTGCTGTGTCTTACATTCATAAAGGCTATTATCTCTGAGAAAATGACATTTCCTGCCGCATGTTTTGGATTTTGAAACCTGTAGTTACCCGTCTTTGGTAGTCACTGTTTCTCGTAGAGATTGCTTGTTGTGTGGGCTTTTTTTAATTTCATCAGTTTCTGTTTATTTAAAAGCATACAGAAATGGGTAAAACATTGTTGAATGTTCATGAAAAAATTTTAATATGTGAATTCGTAATCCTGGATCGATACCCATAAAGGCATTAGCAAATCACTTTTCCAACTTTTTTGACGAGACAATTAACAGAAGAGAACGACAGTAGAAGACATATTAAGCGACAAACATAAATGGATGGAAACAAATCACATTTGACTATGAATTAAAAGATGCCTGTAACATAGACAGGCATGAAAGTGATTATGGAAAAAACAGGCTGAACTTTTCCCACATAGGAGGAATATGCAAAAATAATCAACCTTTCAGCATTTATTAACTACCCTAAGCACCACATACATATACATACATAAAAAGCCATAAAATTGTCTAACATTTCTTTAGGAATGAACAAGAATTTTATTTTAGTCAATGTGCTTACATCACATCAATGTCAATTCCATATTTATACTGATCTAATTTGTTTTATTGCATTTCTGCATCGATCTTAGGACTCCCCAGATGACTTCCAAAAGGTAGAATTCCGCCTTTTGGCAGAACCCTTTCACCCTTGCATAGATGAATCTGGTTTGTTTGCGAGATGATACCCAATAAAATGGATTTCAAATAAAAACAAGGAAAGGTTGAAAACAGACAAGAGGTAGAATAACAGCAGTTCACTGTGTAAATACCAATGATACTGACAAATGAAGTATATAGGAAAACGTAAAAAAACACTCAAATAAACTGAGGTTACTCACCTTTTTACCTAAAATCTTTCATGAGGTTTTCATCTCATTAACAAACATTTCAAACAAGTCAGTTTGTTTGTTACAGAGTGGTTCGAGGCTTTAATACATTCTTTAAAAACTTGTGAAATTCCTATTTTCTCTTGTAAGCATGTGCCAAATTATATGTACCGAAAGATCTTTTAAGAAACATGAACACAGATATCCAATTAAAATGGAACTCATTTAAGAATTAATAATACACAATTTCCTTAAAAAAATTCCTTTAAAAAACTAACAACCTATTAAAAAACCTTGGCCACAATTATTTACACATCAAACCAATTGATTAACGAAGAAATCCCATAAGAACCTACTCATCTGAAAATGAACACAAATATCATCTGCCAGCAAATTCAACCTTCTCCCCACATGACTAGAACATTCTCTCCGAGTACTTTTTGCCTCCTCAAGGAGTGCCTGCAACGACTGACTGCTCTCATCTCCCTCCAATGCAGCGCATGTTCCAGTCTTCGCGTTGTATCATCTCATCTTGTTCATCACAGATGGCGCCACCACGGCAGATCAGATGGCCGGAGTAGGCAGAAAGTACTCGGAGAAAATGTTGTTGCTGTGTGGGGAAAGGGTTGAATTAGCTGGTGGATCATAATTGTGTTCATTTTCAGATAAGTAGGTTCTTTTGGGATTTCTTCGTTAATCAATTAGTTCCATGCGTAAATAATTTTTTGTGGCCAAGTATTTTTAACAAGATGTTAGTTTTTAAAGGAAATTTTTTTAAGGAATTGTGTGTTATTGGTTCTTAAACAAGTTGCACTTTAATTGGAAATCTGTGTTCATGTTTTTTAAAAGACCTTTCTATACATATGATTTGGTACATGCTTATGAGAAAAAATAGGAATTTCACAAGTTTTTAAAGAATGCATTAAAGCGTCAAAATACGCCGTAACAAACGAAATGACGTGCTCGAAATATTTGTTAACAAGATGAAAAAACCCTGAAAGATTTTAGGTGAAAAGGTAAGTAATCTCAGAGTTTATTTGAATTCTAGATAGCACTTTAATATTAGAAGCAGCTAAGTGAATATAGACATCAGCAATTGCTGTTTTAAGAATTTTCTTAACGAACTTTACTTAATCGCTGTTTTCAATCCCTACATTCTCATAATTAGATATCCAGTACATAATGTGTTTGTTTTATTTTTTTCTTGTACTGTTATTCAATTAATGTGGCACCCTCTTTTTTTTTTTTTTTCACATGAAACTCTTTAAACCACCATCCTTGCATACTGCCAGTTTAGCAGGATAAAGATACCACGATGGTTTAACAAGGCTCAACTGTATGTTCTTTCAAGTGGCAAAGATCATTTTTATTTTTATTTTTCACTACAATGGCATTCTTCTTTTATTGCTTTATTCAAATAATCTGGAAAAAAATATATAGGTGGAAATCATGCACATTCATTTTGTCAATGCAACGAAATCAGCTTGGGGATGGGGGGGGAAAGAAAATCCATTTAAAATACTAGGAAAAAGATTAATTTTTACCTTATTAAATTTTACAGTGCTTTCGTCAGGTGGCTTTGCATCTAAAACCTTGTTCACATGTGATTGATTATTAACATGTGACAGATGCGGTAACATATCATCTCTGCCTTGTAAAGAGCTTTCTCCCTTTGCAATTTTTTCTACATTACCTGCAGAAATCTAAAACACAGACTCTGTCATCACAGACTTTCATATTCTTTACAATACATTACAAACAGCTAAAAACTGGCCTCATCCATCTCACTGTAGAAAGTATTTAAAAAAAATCTGTCTCAGAAATGTTCCAAGTTAGAAGCATGTAATTCATGGCATCAGGTAACTCTTCTTTTTTTTAATTTCATTTTATTCACATACACATGCAAAAATATCACATATATCACAAAGAATGACAATATTTAAATTCTTACTCTATTCTGATACATTCAGTTATGATTTCTGAATATATCTGATGAAATAGTCAATTTTAAATATCATAATATCACTTCTAAAACTGTTGGTGTCCAAAAACTTGCCATTTGTTTCCTACAAAATGATTTCAAAAATATGGTGTATTTTCCAAGAGAAAAATTCGATGGCACATACACACAAAAAGAAGTTGAAAACTGCTTCAACAATTTCTTCAAAAATGGCAGAATTTCACATTTAACAGTGTGTACACTTAGCCCCATGTTATCAGTATCTAACCACCACTCATTCTATATTTCCATTATTACAATCAATGTTAACCACATCCAATGAGAAAAATATGTAAGAGCAATGGAAGCCAGGTGATTACAAGATTGTTGAACATCCATAAGAGTGATACACGTGCAGCAACACTTCCAAGAAGCAGGAACTATAACCTGAGACTGGCTAAAAGGAAAAGATCAGTAAATTTCAAAGAATTTCGTATTTTGTCTTTGCGGGTAGTGGAGTGTTTAACTTGGATGCTTCTCAGGCATTCCTTTCAGTCTTCATATTTGTAGTCAACCAGTTCAAATGAAAAATGTCAAAGAAATTAAAAAATACTTGGGTATAGCAAGAAATTAAAAGTGTTAGAGGAGGTGGACCAAAGCTTTAAAAAAAATGTTGTTTCAAAAAATGGCATTCCTGTGAACAAACAAAACAGTCCATCAAAAGTTTTGAAAAATTAGGATGCAATTTTGAAATGAAGTGAAAAAGCCAGCTCGAGCAAAAAAACAGACAAATTTGTGTTTGTACAAAGCAGATGAAGCTGCGTACATATGGGTCCAAATGCTTCACAAATGAACAAGTCACTTTGGCACTTTAATTGAAGAAAGAAAAAAAAAAAAAAGCCCTTAAACTATGCTAACTCTCTGATTAATACAGAATTTAGGGGAGCATGGGATGGCTTCATAAATTGAAGAGGCAAGAAATAGTTCAAAAAGTTAAATCTGGGGAAAGTGGAAACATCAATGAAGAAGGAGAAAAGTAAGAAAAAACCTAAAATGCTTGGAGAACTATAATACTATGGACAGTTTTAATATGCATAAAACAGGTGTATTTTAAGTGTCTTCCCAATAAAATTTGATGCTCAAAATTGCTTTGGATGAAAGTGCAACAAAGAATAACGATCAGGAATCAGGTGTAAATTTCACTGCAGAATCAAACTTGAAGCCATTAGGCAAAAGCAAAAATCCAAGATATTTGTAAAATGTAAAATCTTTAGAAGTTGATAGTTGATTATGAATTTAATAAAAGCTCATGAATGACCCCACATTTCTGGAGGATGGGTATTAAGATTAGACCAGCACATAGCTAAGCAGTTAAAATAGCCTGAACTATGCTCTTGCCATGCACCCCAGCTGTAATTTCAGAACGGAACAAACATATAAAACTTTTCTTAAAACTTTTCTTCTTTCCGTCCAGTACGACAGCCAATGGAAGCATATATTATCAAATACCTCAAATTTCATTATTGGAATTGAATTTAAAAGAAGCTTACTATAGTCATTCAGAATAACCAACCAGCTGTGATAATGTCGTAATTCTGCGAGAATACATTTCTGAACTTGCAAAAGCATGAAAGTATGATGTGGTGGTCATGACCATCTAAAGCTTTTTCCAAAGCTGGATTTTATAATGCCGTTTCAATAGATAATGAGGAAGATAACAATTTTGCACTAAATTTAAAAAAAATAATAAGTAAAATTGGCAAGAGCACAGAGAGCATTAAAACACTGAAGATGAAATTAATCCAGATGACTTTCTTTCAATTCAAAACAAAATAACAATAGATGAACTTGCCTACAGATGAGAACATCAAAAACATGAAACCATAGCAGATGAAGCAGAGAAGGAAGATGAAAAGGCCTGGTAAAGCCTGCAGAAGATGAAACAGTAAAGGCATCTGAGACAATTCAACATGGGTTAAGTTTCAAGCCGATGTACCAAATTATGTGTTGGTTTTTCTTTTTTTTTTTTTTTTTGGTTTTTTTCTTACACAAGTTTGAAACATTTTATGAATATGCTGGCTTTTGTAACTCAAATAATCAACAAAGAATAATTGCTTATTTCTTTGCCTAAGCAAAAACTGAATGTTTTATTAATCTGGTGACCAAAATTTGAAAACTGTTTCCCAATTAATGTTCACTGTAATTTTTATTAATATCTGTTAATTTATTCAACAATATCATATTTTGTACAGGGACATGCTTTAAGCCATAGGCAGAGACTCCAACACTGATTGGAAATGTTTATTAGTAAAAATAAAAAAAATAAAAAAATCATAATTTTTAGTAAAATAAAAAAAATCATATTTTTTAGCTCTTGAATTTCAGTAGTGAAAACTACAAAAATCAGTAGTTTTCAGCATTTTTTCAGTAATAAATGAAATTGTATTACACACTGTAAAAAAAATTGCCAGGGCAGCAAAATGGCAGTATAAATTCATAAAAAGGCAAATTTTTGGTTAAAAATCTGTCCATAAATTGAAGACATTTTGTGAGAAACACTAAATAGGTCCAACTTTTTTTTTCCAAGTTTATCTCAACAATCAACTTATGTTCCATCAGGAACTTACAATAAATCTAGTAAGTGACTACACTGATTGGAGGTTGTTCATGGTCATCTTCAAACCTCAAAACAACAAAAATGGGGGATAAAAAAAACACCCCAGGAGCATTATTCGTAAAAAAAAAAAATGGTAACTACAGTGCACAAAAGTAACTTCATATTTTTTTGAAAAGTTTCTTAATGAAATGGTACCTTTCTTATTACTTAAGTACTGTTTTTATACATCTATCAATAGGGCATGCATTTTCCATTTTTGTTTTTTATTAAGGCAAAATTTACACTGAAGATTGTTATTTATCTTGTCCTTGCTGGAAACTGCACTAATTTAATGACCTGCACAGTTGTTTTCCCAGCAAAGTGAGGATAAGCATCAATGCTTTTTAAACATTATTTTTGCTGAAAATGCATGGTTTTCCATTATTTTTTGTAATATTAAGAAACAAAGAGGGCAAGTATTTTTCCTTTTATTCAAAAAGAAATTAAAGTTCAAAATTAGAACTTCCCATCGCAGTCTTTCATTCCTCATGAAGCCGTTTTCTCTGCAGAGTGAGCGAGTAGTAGTGTTTAACTTTCATTTCTCTTTAAGCAAAAGAAAAAATGCTTGCATTGTCTTATGTAGCAAGAAGTGTCTAAAATAAAGGAAAACACGTATTTATGTGAAATTAAAATGTAAAAAATACGTACTGCATTGCACACTCTCCTGTGAAACAATTTTATATATCACAAAAATGACGCAGATTCCACCACATATAAATTAAATACCGGTTTATAACGAGGAACAGTACACCAATTAAGTAGTAAATAGTAATGCTGTACTAGTAATCCGATTTATTGGCATAGGAAATAAACACATAAGCGTTTCCAAGCTTTCGCACATCAACCAGATGGCTTTTTCAAGGAAGTTAGACAGAAACTGCAGAATAGAACGCTTAACAATTTGAACGCGGAAACTTGACGATAAATAGATGCGACGTTATATTCATTTAAAGATACGAGGCATCACGTTGGTTGCACGCGGGATCCTGGTAGAGAAAAGGTGTTACTTGAAGAATTGGTTCCAAATTCGTGGCAACTCGAGCGAGACACAATCATTGCAAGCATCGCTGTTGGTAATGATCTCCAAGGTTTCCCGAATGGCTGTACATTTAGGGGTAGAGTAGCTAGCTAATTTCTTTATATCATCCCACATGGGAGTAGCTGACTTGAATTTTACTTTTCTGGATAGTGCCGTGGCTACTTTACCGTATTTCGTGTCCCTTTTATGCTCGTTGACTCTGATTCCAAAAACGCTTTGTCATTCCAATGTAGTATCGTTTAGAGCCGTTCGGATACTGTAGAGGGATCGCATAAATGCCTGCTTCGCAGGATAGAGGTGGTTTTTCACTATTTCTCTTTAGTATAGTATGTAAAGATGCAGGGGACCTTATGCCGACAGTTATATAAACAGAATAATGGCGCTCCGATGGGATCCTCACTTTCACCCGTCCTTGCAGAAGCAATACTTCGCCCAATTCAGCGGAATGTATTCTCCAGCATTACCCCACCTACCACTTGGCTGCGTTATGCTGACGACGTATTTTTTGTATGGCCCCACGGAAAAGAGACTCTTCCACTTTTCCATTATAAAATCAATAATATACATCCTACGATCAATTTCACGATGGAGCTGGAAAGCAACAACGCTTTACCTTATCTGGATGTTTTATTGAGGAAATAGTCTGACAACCGCCTCGGTACACAAGTCTACTATAAACCCACGTCCGTCTCCAACCTGATGCTCCGCAGCTCTTTCTGTCCCGCAGAATACAAAGCAGCTATCTTCCTTCCGTTCTCGAATTCAAAGAGCCTTCGCCGTTTCTTCTGATACCCATTCTAGACAACACGAAATTGAAAGCGTCATCAAGCTAGCCACTGATGCAGGATATTCATTGAATCAGATAAGTAGCTTTATCCAAAAAGCCAGAGCCAAACATTCCAGTCTCCCTGTGCCGCAGCTACGTTATTTAGGCTCAATTCCCTACATTCCAAGTGTGTCTTACAAACTCAAAAACGCCCTCAAGAAGATGAACTACGGCGTCCCCTGCATATTTACATACTATACTAAAGAGAAATAGTGAAAAACCACCTCTATCCTGCGAAGCAGGCGTTTATGCGATCCCTCTACAGTATCCGAACGGCTCTAAACGATACTACATTGGAATGACAAAGCGTTCGTTTGAAATCAGAGTCAATGAGCATAAAAGGGACACAAAATACGGTAAAGTAGCCACGGCACTATCCAGAGAAGTAAAATTCAAGTCAGCCACTCCCATGTGGGATGATATAAAGAAATTAGCTAGCTACTCTACCCCAAAATGTACAGCCATTCGGGAAACCTTGGAGATCATTACCAACAGCGATGCTTGCAATGATTGTGTCTCGCTCGAGTTGCCACGAATTTGGAACCAATTCTTCAAGTAATACCTTTTCTCTACCAGGATTCCCGCGTGCAACCAACGTGATGCCTCGTATCTTTAAATGAATATAACGTCGCATCTATTTATTGTCAAGTTCCCGCGTTCAAATTGTTAAGCGTTCTATTTTTCAGTTTGCAGTTTCTGTCTAACTTCCTTGAAAAAGCCTTAACTTCCTTTGCGAAAGCTTGGAAACACTTATGTGTTTATTTCCTACGCCAATAAATCGGACCACTGGTACAGCGTTACTATTTACTACTTAAATACCGGTTTTTACATTTAATTCCACTTATGAAAAAGGGGGGCTTGGGCAAAAATGCTTGCTCTGTACCGATTGGTTTTAAAAAAATACTACGAGAAACAGGGAAACATGCAGTTCATTAGGAAAAATTCTTGAAAAATTATTAAGTTGCTTTTTTTCACTTTTATGGACGATCTTAAAAATTAGAAGCATGATTAGAAATAACATATGTATATATATATATATATCATCATCATCATCATTGTCAACCATTATCAATCCACTGCTGGACGAAGGTCTCCCCAAGTTTCCTCCACAACGGTCTGTCTTGTGCCAGTCTCCTCCATGTCACTCCCGCATACTTTCGAATTTCATCCACCCATCTTCCATGTGGTCTTCTTCTGGGTCTTTTCCTGTCCCTTGGAATCCAATCTAAAATTTCGGCTGTCCATCGATGGTCTGTTCTTCTGGCAGTATGTCCAGCCCATTGCCATTTCAAGGATTTAACTCTGATCATGATGTCTTCCACTCTTGTCATTTTTCGGATCCACGTGTTCCTCTTCTTATCTCTCCTGGTTACACCAAGCATGCACCTCTCCATGCTTCTTTGAGTTGTCTGCAGCCTTTGTATGTCTCTTTTAGCTAAGGTCCACGTCTCTGCACCATACGTAAGCACTGGAAGGATGCATTGATCAAACACTTTTCTTTTAAGACATAATGGCATATTGCTCTTGAAAATTATGCTGTTTCTTCCAAAAGCTCTCCAGGCAAGTTTTGTACGCCGATTAATTTCTTCACCAATGTGACCCTCACTTGATATCTGCTGTCCAAGATAAACGTACGTGTCTGTTATCTCCAGCTTTTCTTCATCAATCGATAAATCTTCATTTCTTGTAAAAGCATTGTACATCACTTTTGTCTTCTGAAAGTTCATTTTTAATCCCACTTCTTTACTCTTGTCAGCAAGTTCCTGGATCATATTCTGTAGCTCTGATGGGGTAGTTGTAAAAATGACTATG
Organism: Macrothele yani; assembly: GCA_039090855.1. NCBI lineage: Eukaryota > Metazoa > Arthropoda > Arachnida > Araneae > Macrothelidae > Macrothele > Macrothele yani. Next base: position 163,399,561 of record CM077010.1, on the reverse strand, counting down.
TCATCAGCAAAACGAAGGTGGGTTAGATAATCTCCATTAATCTTTATCCCTTCGTTTTCCCAGTTCAGTGATTGAAAGACATTTTCCAATGTGGCATTAAAGAGCTTCGGAGATATGGTGTCACCTTGTCTCACTCCTTTTCCAATTTTTATGTGTGTTGTATTTTCAAACAGCCGAATCTTTGCACTTGCATTTTCATAGATGTTATTAATAATATTAATGTATGCATCTTCAATACCGCAGGATTTCAGAGCCATTGCAACTGCTGATGGTTTCACCGAATCAAAGGCTTTTTCATAATCGATAAAAGCCATGCACAATGGAAGTTCATATTCCCTCGCTCTTTCAATTAGTTCTCTCAGTACGTGGATATGATCTATTGTGCTGTAGCCACTCCTGAATCCAGCTTGTTCTCTCGGTTGAGCCATGTCCAGTGTCACCTTCAAGCGGTGTGAAAGAACTTTAGTGAAGATTTTATAAACCACTGATAGGAGGCTGATAGGTCTGTAGTTCCTGAGATCCTCAATGTCACCTTTTTTATGTAGCAAGATCATTGTAGCGCTGTTCCAATCCTCAGGAATTTTCCCTTCATTAAGGCATCGAGTGAAAATTTGGGCGAGTACTGTTTCGATTTCTCCACTTGCTTCTTGTATGATGTCTACAGTAATTCCATCTTCTCCTGGAGCTTTTCCCCGCTTCATGTTCTTGATTGCATGTGCAACTTCTGCTAGAAGGACTGGAAGAACTCTGGTACTGGTACCTTTCATGATGTCTGGAGTACATGTATCATCCCTTTCATATAATTTGGAGTAGAAATCTTTCACTCTTGTCAAAATTTCGCCTCTATTTCTTGTTACAGAACCATCTTCTTTTCTCAGTGCCATAATCTGTTTTTTCCCCTTACTGAGATGTCCCTTTGCTATCTTTAGGCTTTGGTTATTTTCAATTGCTTTCCTTACCAGTTCACAGTTGAATTTCCTTACGTCTTCAGTGATACTTTTTCGTACTGTCTTGCATAGCTCTATATATTCCACTTTGGAAGTCACATCTTCTTTAGTTGTCCTCATCTCTCTTCTTTTTGCATCAACATTTTGGTTTTTCCTGATAATTTGTTCACATGCAATTTGTTCTTAGACCCAGCTAATTTTGTTGCTGTTTCCATAAGAGCTTTGGTTACTTTTCTGTTAACTTCAGAAATATCCACTTCTTCCGATGTTAGGCCTTCTAAAGCAGAGAATCTGTTCTTCAGTTCCAATTTGAAGGTATTATGGTGTTTTTTAAGGTTGGTTATGTCAATACATTTTGTTTGTCTTATGAGCTTGCTACGTTCGAGTTTAGTGTTGAGGTGCATCTTACATCTCACCAATCTATGGTCACTACCTGTGTTGAACTTGTTTAGCACACTGCAGTCTTCCATGACGAATTTTTTGTTACACATAATAAAATCAATTTCACTTGTCATCCCATTTGGATGTCTCCATGTCCATTTCCTGTGTGGCTTTTTCTTGAAAAAGGAGATGAAAAACCCTTCTGCCTCTGCAAACTCTACGAGAGTATTTCCACGCTGGTTTCTGTTGCCGTGACCGAATTTACCTACTGAAGTTTCATTCTGTTGCCGTTGCCCTATTTTTGCATTGAAATCTCCCATAATTATCTTCAAGTGCTGCTTACCTTTATTATTTAGATCACGAATTTCCTCATAAAATTCTTCAATTTCTTCTTCAGCATGACTTGTGGTGGGTGCATAAGTTTGAATAATCTGAGCCTGGTATCTTCTCGAGAGTTGGATAACGAGTCGTGCAGCTCTGTGAGAGGAACTTTCAACTTCTACAACTTTATCCTTCAGTTTCTTGTTTATTATAAATCCAACACCACTAGTTCTGCCAGTATCTGTCCCACGATAGTAGAAGAGATGTCCACTTTTCAGTTCAATGAGATCTTCTCCTTTTCTCCTTACCTCACTTAGCCCCACGATGTCCCACTTGATCCTTTGTAGTTCCTCTTCCAATTCAAGAAGCCTTGAATCAGAAGATAGGGAGCGTCCGTTGTACGTAGCCAAGGTCAGCATCAGATGGCAGCCTAGTCCGGTCTTCCGGGGATTCTTAGCACCCTCTGCCTTCATGTCGCACTGGCCGCTGCCTTGGCCAGGTACATTCCAGCTGCCGGAGACTGAGGGCCAAGATTTAAGTTGTGGAGTCATTTTGGAGGGGTTTGGCCATAACTCACCACGCTGGCCAAGCGGGTTGGTGAGTGTGGGATAGCATTTCCTCTAATCCCGATGGTATAGTTATACCGCTATTGGCGGTCGTCAGAGCCCCTTTAGTGGGAACAGGATGTACCACGAGAAGGCGGGGTTGACATTTGTCAAGGAGAGGCTGTGATGTTACGCATCACCTGACCTTACATCCCATATATATATATATATATATATATTTATTTATTTATTTATTTATTTATTTATTTATTTATTTATTTATTTGCAGACTTTCCCCAATTTTTTCAATCGCTAGCAACCTTACCCTAATTTTTCAACCTTTTTTTCTGAAAAGTTTTTATTGCAGGAAAGAATTCTACTATTACTCCAGAACTTTATATGTAAAAATATGAAAAATTAAGAACTTTCCAAGATCTGGAATGGGAAATAAAATTTCAAGACATTTTCAGGATTCCACGGGCCATGATAAATGTACATGACCAGACATGCTTAGACATCCAAAACATATTGAGACGGCATGGAAGAAATGCAATGATGTCAAAAACATCCAAGAAACCCTCTCCAAAATGTTTAATGAATGTCAGAAACACAAAAATAAACTTTACGTACACCATTAAAGGTTATTTCACTGAGATTTTCAATTTCCATAGTATATCAGATGCTTTCTGTAATTCGCAGCGGATCAATTTTTGTAGTGACTATGGAGAATCCATCGTATTTGGAATCTTTGCAGTAGGTAGTAACGCATTACAGTGGAGGAAATAAGTAACTATTTTACATCAGGAAAAGTTATTTTTACATTAACTTTATTAGTTTACACTATTACAGAAGGCAAGTCGAAAGTTTTATAATATTTGCATAAACAAATGTGCTGCAGCGGGTATGTCACGTGTTTAAACTAGTTCAAGTCAAGCACTGCAGTCAGTCGAAAGGGATATAAAAGCGTAGTTGTTGCTGTGAACAGCATTGCATGTCGTGTTTCTGTCTGTGGTTGAGATGCCTAAAAGATGAACGGCCGCAACCGGCTAATTAGGAAACTTTTGCTTTACGAGTTTGAACTTGGACATAATGCTGCTCAGGCAACACGAAACATTTGTAATGCGAAAGGGGAAGGTTCCGTGGACCACAGCACCACAACCAGATGGTTCAAGAAATTTTGCTGAGGTGACAGAAACCTTGACGATCAGCCAAGGTCAGGTAGGACGCGAACCCTGAATTCGGAGGCCATGTGCCAGGCTGTAGAGGCAAATCCGACAACCAGCACTCGGAGATCATCAGCCATGCTGGGCATATCACAGACCACCATGGTTCGTCACCTTCAGGACCTCGGCAAGGTCCACAGGAGCTGCTGCATTATCCCTCACAAACTGACACCAGCTGAAGCAAACCACCAAATGGAAGTGTGCACAGAACTGCTAGAAAACAGTGTGATGTACGTTTTATCAAAAGAATTGTTACGTGCGATGAAATGTGGATCTATTTCCATAATCCTAAAACACAACGGCACTGGTTGAGCCAGGTACAGCTTCCTGAACCTGTTGCCAAACGTGGGTGCTTCGAGCACATGGTGATGCTTTGCATCTGGTGGAATTTCGAGGAGATAATCCATTGCGAATTTTTCCAGACGGTTGAACCATTAATGCCAACCTCTACTCTGAACAGCTGGAGCAGATGTATGCTTTTTGGAGAAGTACCCGACAGAGGTGAACAGAAAGCGCACTCTCCTACAGCAGCTCTCCTACAGCAAGACAATGCTCGGCCTCATACTGTGAATGGCCCGCGCAAAACTCCAGGAACTTGAGGGCATCGAACTGATGCCACCCCGTGTATATATTCCGGACCTTGTCCCGTCGGATTATTACCTGATTTGGTGTATGGCCCACTTCCTGCGTGGGCGGCACTTCAACAACCAGGAGAAAGTGGCGGCTTGGTTGAAGGAGTTCTTTGCATTGAAGGACAAGAACTGGTACCGCTGCGGAATCGAAGAACTGGCAGACAGATGGCTAAAGATGGTGCAACACAATGGCCAAAGCTGCAGAATATAAACGCACGTGAATAGTTTCCAAATCATTAGCAGATTTTGCAAATAATTTTTGTTTGTAGATTAAAAAAAAAATTTAAATGTTATTTAAAGCAATTTTCTTTTTGTTTCAGACAAACTTTCCTTTCTGCTTTAAATTTTCCATTTACCCACTTCCAGTCACCGCTTCAAGATACACTGCCCGACAGAGAAAATGCAACACCATGAAGAAATGCTTGAAAACAGACCAAACTGCACACACAGATAGCCAAGTGGGTCCTGAACAAATGATTTAATTCTCACATACAAACTAGGCTCCAGTGGCCAAATCCACAGGATGATCAATAAGGAGTGTTGCCCCCATTTTGGATGATACAGCGTTAAATCCGACGTGGCAATGAGAGTTCGAATAGTCCTGGGATATCGTGAACCATGTGGTGTTCATCCGAGTTCACAGTTCATCTTCATTTTGCTGGGGTTGGAGGATACTCAACTGACGTCCAATCGTTTCCCACAGATGTTTGATGGGAGAGAGGTCGGAGGATTGTGCTGGCCACGGAAGCATCCACACACCATGTAAAACATTTAGGCTGATCCATGCGGTGTATGGGCGGGCGTTATCCTGTTGAAAAACGGCGTTTGGGATAGTGCCATGGACCAAAACACTTTGTCAAAATAGCGGCGTGCCATGAACATGCCCGCATACCAGCCGTCAGCGGCTGTTGGCGCTGATAGCACCTCACACCAGGATTTCGCATTGCCGGGCCATGTGGGGCTCCACGATGGCGGAGGAATCCGCCTGTTGGCCACACCACCTCCAGACTCTCACACGGCGATCATTCGTGGTGAGACAGAACTGCGATTCGTCGCTGAACACCACACTGTTCCATTCGGCACCTCACACAGCTCTGGAGTGACACTACGCCAAGCGGTGATGACGATGGCACGCTGGTAAGGGTAGCCTTTGCAAGAGATGGCTGGACAGCAAATCAGGGGAGACACTGACTGTGTCGATATCAGAGCTCCAAGCCTCCCTGTACACCCCGCAAAAATGTCTCCCGTCGTGGCCCCATGGGTCTGCTATGGCATGACGTCGAATGTGGCTATCAGTGCCCTCGGATATCCGTCTCCGTGCCCCTTACGACGCTGCACAGATCCTTCCTGGGACCACTGTCTCCAAACGTGACCGATAGTTGTGGCATCTATTTTTTTTTTTTTTTTTTGGATTGGAGGTTTAACGACCACTGTGAGCAACTCAATGGGCTATAAGCAGTCGCCCGTCCCTAATTTAGGGTCACTGGTTCCAGGGAAGGGAGAGAGCCAGTGCCGTAAGACAAACACAACATCCATGCCTCACCGGGATTCGAACCCGGACCCCTTTCAGACGAATGATCAGAGGCCATCGCTTAGACCACTGTGCCACCGGAGCGGCTAGTTGTGGCATCACGTTGCGTTTCTTCCGCAATACGACGCAAGGACCGTCCGACGTTACGAAGGCCTATGATGACACCTCTCATGAACTCATCCATTTGATGAAATCGCGTAAGACAGCATCTTAAGGGAATTGGCACCCCTTGTTCGTTCTGCAGACAGTTACAGAAGAACCACTCACTTCTCATGGGGCCACGACGTCTTGACTGATGGCCTCATGGGCTGGTTGGCCGTTCGTGCGATTGGCCAGCAAATGCGATCATTTACATAACTTGTATGCATGCCCCCACCCTACAATTTGCATGGTGCTGCATTCATGTCTTTGTGGTGCAGCATTTTCTCTGACAGGCAGTGTATTTTAGATTAAATAAATAAGTAAAACTAATAAAAAAATGCATAGAAATGCAGTGCCCGCACCCAATAACGAAAATAAGATGGAAATTCAACCATGTGAATTCTAACCACCTCATTTGTGGTAGAAGGTAAAATACAAATCTAGCCATTTCACACACACTGCGCACATTCAATTGTAATGTACTTATTTCATCCTCATTGGAATCTGCAATGCTCTGATAATTATTGTTGTTTTTTTTTAATTTTCTTTACATTATCTTATTCTATTGTTACTATGACTCATGCTTCATGGGTTTGCAGCAAGTTTTCTGTTTCAATGGTTGTGTACGCAGATACATTCTTTTTTTATACAACCCTGACGATGGCTTATACTTTGAATGCTAATCAGCTTTTGTCGTAAAGGTACGTATGAAGACATAAAGTGATTCAAATATTGCAAAACTTTCGACACCACCTACTCTAAAATAAATGGTAACCTAAGATAGCTAATTCCCGATCATATAAATCATTGTACAAGCTGTAGAAATAATCTACTTAAAATATCTGAATTTAAATAAATAAATAGCATTCTAACATACTACATACAATAAAAGTGAAACAGTTTCTACCTATTTGATCAATATTTTGATGATCTTGTGAATGTACTTGGAAGTTTAACCACATAATCACTCCAGAGTGGGCATTTCGGCTTGCATACATTTCCCACAAAATACTGCAAGAATGTGAAGTTCTTGCATTGGTAATAGAATCTAATGAGCTAACCACATTTACAGTTACACTGAAAAATTAACCTATCTCCATAATTTTTACACCTGCATATCCAATCTAGAAAGCATTTCTGTTGAAGTGACACAAAACATCAGTCTGAATAAATAAATTAATAAATAAATAAATAAATAATGGTAATTAAACAAATCAGAATTGCATTACATTAGTAGACCAAAGATTTTATTTTGTAATATGGAAAAGGAAATGCTTTGTACATGTAACACGCATTCACACCAGTTATCTACCCCTTCTGTATGTATCGTTACGCAGTATGAGAACAAAAAAGTCAAATTCTTGGTGTATACACACTATGGCCAGAAATAAAGTATACCGAAAGGTGGCACCCTATAAACCGTAGTTATAACCAGCAGCGATGCACGACAATGTTTCAATGCAAGCTTGGTTCGTAAAGAGAACAGTTGTATTACATGGTGATATGTACTGGCTGTAAGTATTTGTGAAAAGGCTTTTATTGTGGAGCATTATTTTTGCTTATACGGAATCGGCTGTTTTGGGGGACCCAGTGTGAATCATATTTTTAAATTTTCGAAGAGTTCCACAAAACACATCAAATAAGTGAACAGTGCTGCTGTTGGTGAAAAATGTTAGGTATATAGGATCTGTTCTTTGCCAACGTAAAAATCAATGTGGATGAAAATGCACGTCCACAGGCAGTGAGCCTGCAGGGATTGCACTTGATAAAATTTTGCAATTAGCCGGTCACTAAAGGAAAGTCAGTGGCGTATTGCTAAAGAAATTGAAGAAGTGTGATGAGAACGTCTGTGCAGACAGTTTTTCATAAATTGGAAGCATTTTCATATCATATCATATGCAGGTATGCCATAAGTTACGCGACCCCAATAAGTCAGACTATTATTGTGTTCGCATGTAGGTAAATGTGTATGAAGATGAACATTTTCTGTCCAGCATTTGGTTTTTTGCTGAATGTCACGTCACTTTGGATGGTTATGTGCACAGACAAACAACCACATTTATCAGGTATGACCGGCCGACTGAGGTTCTTAAACGTCCTCTACACTCTAAAAAGTTTACTGTGTGGAGTGCCATATCTGGCCATGGCATCATTGGACCTTATTTTTAGGAAGATGTGAATGGTAGATGTGTTACTGTCAATCAAGAAAGGTACAGAGATCTGGTTATCTAACCCTTTGTGGCAAACCTGAGACAAATTTTGTCAGGCTGAAAATCTGTGTTTCAGCAGGACACGATGCTGGGGACACATTGCGCCTTCTTCGACAACACTTTCACAGAACCACATCATCTCAAGGGGAGCACACAGTCTGTATTCTTCAAATACTCCTGATCTCATACCACGGCTGCTTATTTGAGGGGCATACTGAAAGAACATGTCTGCCACGATCCAGTGCTTCATGATATTGCACAGTTGAAAACCAAAATCAGACGTGTGTTGCATTCAGTTCCACGGGATACAATTGCGCCAGTATTTGTACACCTCCAGTGTCAGTATGAAACATTTGTAGAGTTGAATGGTTCACACACCTGCAACATGTCATCTGAATCTCGTACCAGTACGGTAAAACCTTTATTTCTGGTCATACTGTACTACATTTCTTTATTTCTGTGTGCGTGGCTTTAGTTTTTGCCAACCCATTTGCCAAATTCATTTTTTTTCAAACTGTATAACTGTACAAAAAGGTTATTGCCAACATTTTTGTTTCCAAAAATTTTTTCATAACCACAAGTTTTTCCCCACAAATTGTGAAGAATGCAATCAGCAGTGCGACACACACACACACACACACACACACACACACACACACACCAATAATGTGCACCTAGAAAACCTTCCCACAATTTTTAACCCAGTTTTCCATAGCTTACAAGATTTTAGATTTCAGATGCATTTTGAAAATATGCGCTAAGAAATTTTGGGTATACATTTTATATTAAATCAGACACAGTAAAACTTAAAATGAAAAAATAATGCCACTAAACATTCCTTGCCAAGTACTCACAGTAAATGAAGAAAACAGAAAGAAAAAATAAATACTGTCATTCCATTATGTGTATAAAAATTAACAAATATTTCATTTATTCCACTGCCAGATTCACAAATGTTCAAACACAACCTATTTTTGAATTCATGAATTACATATTTCACTTTGGAACAATTCTGAGACTAAATGCATGATGGAATGGGCCATAATATACTATACAACAAAGTCTAAAAGCTTTTATTTATAGATATCAAAAAAGAAAAAAAAAGAAAATTTCATGTTTGTTCAAATTATTAAAACTTGTCAATGGAATAACACTCAACACAGACATGCTAGTATTAAACAGCAGAACATGGCCACTTATATATAGAACAGCACAATATGTTAAACATTAACAGAAAGGTCATATTTAGATACAACACACAGAAAACACCCACACAAACACACCATCTTTTATAACACCATCTATATGTAATTATTTGTTAGACATCACACTTTTCAACCCTTTCATTTAAAAAAATACAACCTTACATAAACATTACACACAACTGAAATACACAGTAAATAGCACAAATTAAAAAGCATTTTTCACCAGTTTCATAAAAAAATTTGTATTCAGCTGCAATAATTTATGTACAGAGTATGATTAATAGCACAGTGCAATGGTTTAAACTTGTACAACATTAACACATAAACACAATACATATGTAGTAGGGTGTAACAAAAAAAAAAAAAAAATTTAAATATTTTGACTCTCACCCCCTAAAAAGTTTTGTTTGGTGTACTTAAGATCTGTAAAATTTCAGCTTAAAAATAAATAAATTTAGAGGTCCCTCAAGGTCACCAAAAAGTTTAAAAAATAGTTTTAACTCGATAATTTTTTACAGTTACTAACGAAATTATTATTTTTTAAATATATTTTTTATTTTAAATGTTACATGCTTTTAATATGTCGTTTCTAAAAAATGTACTCTATTGGTAATATTTAGTGTAGAAAATATAAGAAAAATTATTAAGAAAATGACAAAAAACGAACTTTATTCAACATTGCAAAATGCAATGTAAAAAGAATGTTTTACAGCAAAATTCACCTGTCAAGTTTAACAAGATAATAAAGAGGAAAATATTGCCTAACATTCTATAAATAACATAATTAATAATTTTTACATATCTTGAAGATCTTTACAGTTGCACTTTGCAAAGTTCTTTCTATGTATTTCTTTTCTTTTTTTTTTTTTTTTTTTTTTTGATTGGAGGTTTAACGACCACCGTGAGCAACTCAATGGGCTATAAGCAGTCGCCCGTCCCTAATTTAGGGTCACTGGTTCCAGGGAAGGGAGAGAGCCAGTGCCGTAAGACAAACACAACATCCATGCCTCACCGGGATTCGAACCCGGACCCCTTACGGACGAACAATCAGAGGCCAGCGCCTTAGACCACTGCGCCACCGGGGCGGCTCTATGTATTTCAACTACCTGCAATAAATACTGTTTTTGTTCTTCATCTTTTGATGCATCATTAAAACTTTCGATTAATGCTATGCCTCGCTCAGCACAGTCATTAACACATGGCAAATGTTTAACAATTTCTTCAGCTTCTTTTAAAAGATTGTGTTTCTGGCCATTTCTCAACAGGCACGCTTAGGAAGCTGTCATCTATTTATGCGGTTCTTTTTTTCACTGATTTTACTAACTAACATATATTTCTCCTTGGCACTAAGAAGTGTTGAAAACAAACAAAGAGTGGCAAGTTCTTCACTTAAATACCAGGAGTGACGTAAAATCATCTTTAATCCTGTTTTGCGTAGTTGTATATCATCATATTCATGCAATCTTTGTATCAGTAAAACGTTGCTCACTGGTGCATCTACAATAGACTGACATGTGTACCATGATTGAATGTATACGCATATAACAAACCGATTGAACCTTTGAAGGCCTGGAAATTGTTGAGGTGTCAATTGTATGATAGATTCATTTCCATCAAACAGTAGTTCAATTTTTAATGAATAAATGGCTTTTGCCATCCATCTAGCTCTGTGAAGAGCACCTAGTTTCCGAATAATATTGTTTGCATCTATTCCAATCATAAGAGTGGAAAGATTTAATAGTTCTCTGTAATCATCTCTAGGAAAGTGTTTAGCAGCTATCTGAAGTTGATTAGTAATAAAAAAAATTTAAAGTATCGGATGCTGCTATCAATGGTGTTGTTTGACATTTTGGGTTGCAATGGTTTAGTTCAATCCATTTTTCTCAAAATCTTTTAAACATAATAATTTCGGGTCCACTCGACGGTCCAAGACATACATGAAATACATCTGAAAGTAACACTTCAAACATGTGGTGTCTACAGGCTAACCACAGAAGGCTTCTTCCCATTTTATTTTCAAGAAGAACACATGTTCCTTTGAACTTTCCAGTATTTGAGGAGGTTGTGTCGAAGCACATACCAATAACCTGAGAATCACATTTCCATGACTGTAAAAGTTCGAAAACCTGCATTAGCTGCTGCTTCCCCTGTACCAGATAACAGCTTAGGAATTCCAAGAAGTTTTGTACTACTATCTTTTAGAGGGGAAACTAACACTGGTAAACGGTCTACCTTTCTTGTTTCATTTAATGAAAAATCAGGAAATAACTTTCTGTCCCAATGAACTACTGATTTTGAGGCATTAAACTCCATATTTATCTGTTGCGCAGTTTTACTATGTAAGCGTTGACTTTCAAGATGAACAGCACTTTTTGAAATAATTACAGATTTTAAAGTTTCATTACTCTTTGAACAGTCTGCTTCACCATCACCACCAGCCAAGACAGATGCAAGTAACATTGTTGACTTTCTTATATTATTTCTATCAAAAGCAGCAGTAACTTTTGGTGTTATGACAGACCTTCGACTTCGTTCATTTTTACCTGTATGCTTCTCACGTAATAATTTTTTTTGTGGTGTAATTTCTGCAGCATATTCATCATCAGAGTTTTCTTTAGAGTTTTCACTTTCAGTCTCAGTCTCATCCATTGTTGACGTAGATGATGCAGTTGATAAAGCAAAGGAATTCTGAGATGAAGCAGCTTCTTTTAATCGCTTTGCAAATTTTTTCTGTCGTTCAGCTGATCTTTTCGCACGTGTACAAAGCTTTCTGTCCAGAGATCCAATACAACCTGTCCTAGATTGACTTTGTATAATCTGAGAAACTGACGATCCTCTTCATTTTTAATAAGCTGTTCCGAATTAGCGTGACTTATGTCAAATATCATATCCAGATTTTCACTATACATTATTTGATTCTCTTGGTCTTTTGCATTATTCCTTTTTTGATTTCTCATTAAGCCTACTTGTTTGCCATATAAAAATTTAATCTTTTTTTAAGATATGCTGCTTATGTCTTATTGGCAACCTTGATTTTTCCCAAAATGGTACAATGTTATTGTTTACAAGAACAGCACTATCACTGATCAAAAGCTTCTTAGTACGGTGAAAATACATAAAATTGGTCATAACACATCTCTTCCAGATGGCAGACGTGAACCTGTTATTGATTCAGTAGGATATCCAATAAGCCATATATAATTACTACTCCTAGTTTGTTTTGCCATTATATTAAAAAGAAACACTAAAACAAATTTCTCTTCTGGACAAAACAGCAAAAAGGCAACACATACAATAGAAATATCTCAACAAACAGCAAAAATACCCATCTCAACAAACAGCAAAAGGCAACACATACAATAGAACAAACAACAACACATGTGCAATAAGTGATGTCAGTGGTTACGGTTAAAGTTTAAAGTTACAGTTAAGGTGAAATAAGTGATGCTAGTGGTTACAGTTAAGGTTTAGAAATCATATATAGATATATAAGTGCACTACAGAAGCAGGCGCAGGTTTTAATTATGTTTTTATATTTAATTATGCTTTTTATTTTATTTTTTGTTATATAGATACTAAAAATTTATTAATAATGAAAATAAAATATATAATTGATCATCACTTATGCTTTTGATTAAAATTCCTGATTTTCACATAAATCAGTGTAGCTTGTGTGACCTTGAGGGACTTCTTAATCTTCTCCAAATGAGCTCTAACTTCATATATTTTAATAATAGGAGTAGAAGAAACTTTTTAGAGAGTGAGACCCACCTTTTCTAAGATTTTTACATTGAATTTTGGGACACCCTATATTATGTAGTTTGTATGTATGCCCTGAATTTTAATTGGCATTTTATCATCTTCCAAATTTTCTATATAAACGTAACAATAGTGTTCAGCCTACATCAGGCAAAAAAAAAAAAAAAAAAAAAAGAGGAAGAAAGGTTGAAGACCTACCAAAAACTACCTGTAATTCATGATAATAAATCTCTTAAAATTACTAGAGCAAGTACAATAAAAGGCTTTATTATACAAATATAACATATAAATATCACTGAAAATTTTTGTAAACATGTGTACTAATTTTCCTTTCTGTCACAATAAATACTCAACACCACTTTGTTATGCTATTCTATTCAGAATTTCTGATGCAAGGACAGCATGCCATCAAAAAGCACCGATATGCACAAAGTTTCACTTGGGCCATGAGAGACATTTGGCATCATACCAGAACCATTATGAAAAATATTTACGATTTTGGGCGAGATTATTTGCTCCATCCATCTGCCTTTATTTGAAATACTTGCCTCCATTTTTAAACTAAAACACAAAGATTTGTGGAATAAAACATTTAACAAGAATGCAGGTCAAAGGGAACATCGTGAGGGGAAAAAAGTTACCAGAAAAATCTTCGCTCCATCAATTTCTGCTTTTGTAAAGTTCCACCCTCCATTTTTTTTCTGAAATATAAACATTTATGTAACTAAATGGTACTTAACAATAATGCAGGGCAGAAGGAACACAGCAAAAAATAAAAAATAATAATAAAATGCACAATCAAGGAAAAATCTTTGTTCTATTCGGCTTTCAATGTCATAAATTTTGGCCTTAATTTTTAAGCTGAAACAAACATTTCTGCAACAATATTTTGCAAAAATATTTGGATAGATAGGGGCAACACTGCAGAAAATATTTGGATAGATAGGGGCAACCCTGCAGAAAAACAAATTAATTATAGTTCCATTTGAAGAATCTTTAATCTTCCTTTCCTCTGAGATTTTTTCAAATGCTTCTTTGGATTTTTTCAAATGCTTCTGGCCTCTGGATTTTAAGTCAAGGCTTGTTTACAATGTATAAACAAACTAAGATAGGATTAAACTTTGTTCTGTCCAACTTCCATTTTCAGACATTTTCCCCACCACTTTCATGCACCCCCAAAAAAAGAATCAAAGATTATGGAACACTCTCACTCACTCTCTCTCTCTCTCTCTTCCATTTTTTGGAAATTGTCACCTTCGTTTTCAAGCTGAAACACAAACATCCCTTTATCCAATAAAATATTTAACAATAACATGGACAGAGCAAACATCACTAGAAAAAGAAAAACGGTGATTATGGGAGGAATCTTCATTGCGTCTAACTTAGGCTTTTGAAAAGTTTTGAAAGACAAAATCCCGCCCCCAGATGGAATACCTGTGCCCATAATCGGGAGTCTGCAAAAAAGGATTAAAAATAGTTCTGGGGATGTAATTTTTGTCTGCAGGACTGAAATAAAGTCTGCGACGTACATTACCCATCTCCGCAATTCTGCTACGGGAACAGACTTTATGATCATTTTGGTCCCAATGGTAAATGAATATTTAAGTGCCCCCCCCCCCCCATGACTGTTGGCACTTGAGTTCTTTAAATCAGAACACTGTACAGTGAAAACCCAATCAGCATCTTGTAGTTGGAACTGCGATTTGTCAGACCAAGCTTCCATCTTCCACAGTCCAGTAGCAATGTTCCTTCACCCACTACAGCCTCATAATCAGGTGATAACAAGGGTACTTAGATGTGGGCATCGTCTGCCATAGCTCAGTCAAGCCATGAATGTCAGATGGTCTTTGCACAAACCTTCGTAGGTTCCCTGTCATTGAACGCTGATGTTATCCTCTCCACTGTGGCCTTCAGTTCCACCTAGAAAATTTACAGTGACGTCTTCCACTAGCCACTGCTGGTTTTGAAGTAGTCATAGTACACACATGCGACTATCGAAAGTGAAAACCCCAGATATTTTCCAGTCACAGAAATGAAGCACTTTTCTTCCTTGCACTGACTATTTGCCCGCAATTTAACTCGCTTGGCTCACAGTGTTTACCCATCATGAGTCTTAGATATAGTATGGAGTAAGAAGATACCTGATCTATTTATAACTTGCAGGAGGTGGCTGCATTGTCATCACAGAGTAGGGCACGTCTGTAGAAAGATGAGGTGTGTATAATAAATTGTACTTTCAGTGCATTTACGTTCTGCTGGTCAAATTAGTTTTCATAACTGACAGAATAATCGCATATGCAAATTGTGCAACTGTAATTATGTTTATGCATTCAAGGTCAGAATTTTGCATGTAATCATCTCATGGTTCAAATTGCAAAACCACAAAAATATGTGTTCAGGATTTTGACTTTGCACCTAATTTTCTCATGGTGTAACTGAATAATTGTTATTTGCATATACAAAAAAGGGAGAAATGCAGAAGTGAAATATCAGTACCAAGAGATGGTAATGGGGGTTGTTGGATGGAATCTGCTGGATGTGTTAATTTAGCCCATGGTCCTGCACATTTTTTCTGTAAATTACTTATGTCACACTGCCACATTCCTTTACCACAGGCTTCCAGCAGATGCGACAGAACATCATAACATATCCAACCAGCAGCAGAAGTTTTAAGCACTTCATTGTAACTTCTGAATTGCCTACAGCCAGTTAGGAAAACTAAGTACAAGTAATTTTTGGCAAAAATTAATGACTTCTAAGCACCCTAATTACAAAAAAAAAAAAAAAAAAAAAAAAGATTTATAAGGACCATGGGTACCATACTCTTAATTACCTTACAACAGATTTCACCTCAAATCATGCACCACAGATGTATCAGCTCCTGTCACCAATTTAAACAAAGAGAAAAAAAAAAGAGAAAAAAAAAGTTTATTCCAGAGTAACACAAAATTTGTGCTTATATTTTTTTCACCATATAAATATGTGTTCAGGATTTTGACTTATATTTTTTTTTTAAAAATATAAGCCAAACTAATAATTAATGTTCTAATGCTGGAAGTATGAATGTGAAAACTTCAATTCTTAGTACGTGCTTTTTATAAGGACTTCTAAATGTTATACCAAGCTGCGCACAACAAAAAGAAAAAAAAATCCCCTAAATTGCAACATATTGTACATTTTTTCAAGTACAGAAGCCATAAAAATATAAGAGAAAGAGAGCAAAAAAAAATTAAGCACTCATAAATTATTTTTCAGATATTTTTGTTCCTCTTAAATTATTTACACCAACTGGATTTTCAAAGTCAAACTCATAGTTCTTGAACTAAACATTACGAAAAAAAAAAAATGATCTGAAATGCTTTTCAATATAACATAGCTGAAAAAGAAAAGAAAATGATGCCAAAGAAGAGAAAATGTTTTGCCGTGAACGCAAGTTATCATGATTTGTAAGTGGTAGTAAGAACCTTAAACTCGATCTGATCAAAGCGCATGATGTGAGCATATGTCACATGCGCGCAATTGAGAAGAAAGCAAGTCATCAACCAGCTGATTCCAGTCTTGAAAGCAAAGCCCTTCCTTCTCTACAAAGAGCATAAGTCCAACATTTGAAAAAACTTTTCTGAACAGCTCATGCTCTAGTAAAAAATTCACATCCATTCACAGATTTCTCCTGGCGGTGTAAGTTGAACGTAAGGAAGGTAACTGATATTAAGCAAATCTACCACAACAACAAGGCTTGCAAGGAGTTTACGAAACCAAAGGCAGCTCTTCAGCAGCTGGTATGTGAAATTCAGGAGGTTAAATGTTTTACCATTATATGCGATAAAAGCACAGATTCTGCAGTTTTGGAAGAGTTGTTAATTTTATTGGCTTTTGCAACCAAAGGAATATTGTCTGCTAAGCTTTGTGTGTCACACCTATGAACAAATCAGATGTACTGTCCATTTCATTTACTCAGCTATCAAAGAAGCTTGCACTAATAACTTGAAGCAGAGAAATTCCTTTGAAAAGCTTATATGTTTTACAGTTGATGGCAGCACTGTGACTATGCAAGGCAGTAAAAACAGAGTTGGGCAGAAATTGGCTCAACAACAGCCACATTTAATCAAAATGCATTGCCTGGCCAGCTGGCTTTTAAAGGCATTGTAACAGCTTTTGAAGGTTACAAGAAAGTGGAACAGTTTCTTCTGAAGATATACCTGTTCTATCATAACAGTTCTTCAAATAAGGCAAAAATAAAGGAAGCCTGTACAACACTTGGCTCCAAAGCATTGGTTCCTACAAGAGTAGGAGGAACACAGCTTCCTCAGTTAAGCAGAGCTTTTACCAACTTTTGGAATATGTATGAAGCACTTATTCTTCAATTAGAAAACTGCACAGTCCTATCAAAGACTGATTCCTCCTTAAAAGTGAATGATTGGGATTGACACTAGCTCTGTCCAAATTGATTGGATTACATTTTGAAATTCCCTTTATGCTTCCAAGACAGACATAAAACGTTTGACATGGGAAATAAAGAATTCTGAGCAGCATGTGGAACATGAGAACATTTTGCAGTTGTTTGACATTCTGTTGACCATTCCATGCACTTCCACCACACAGTATCAATGGGGAATTTAGTAAGATGAAACTTTTAAGAACTGACATAAGAAGCCCCATAAGTGTACAAACCCTAACTGATTTGATGTGTGTGGCATTAGACAAACCCAATATTGATGACTTTGACCCTACAGATGCCATTTCACTTTGGATAGTCTGGCCAGTGCAGCAAACTTGATATGAAACCATATGCACAACGCAATGATGACTTTGATTCAGATAATGAATGGAGAACTTGAAATAATATGTAAGTACGACATCTACATTTTCTTTGTAATTGATTATTTTATTGTTGGAAGTGTAAACAAGTCATTATTAAAATAAATATGTATATACAGTCGTAAAAAAACATTTCGTAACAAAAGGGACCACTAGAATTTCATGTGTACCACTGACTTTTACCTAAGAATTTTTTTTTATTTCTTTTTCAAATTCTACCCCTGTGTAGCCTAGGAATGTGAACCTGGTTCCCTTTCATATCCAAGTTCAAGGCACAGCAGTAAAAGGCCTAAAAATGCTTCATTTCAGTTTTATACTGCAGCCAATGTATCCCATGATAATATTCCACAATCACGCAGCACTTCATAAAATCTACACAAGAAATATTAACACTAATGGGTGGGATAACAGGAATTAAAAAAGTGTGGACACAAGCAAAAAAAAAGAAAAAATGAACATGTAAATGGAATGAAAGGGATTTGGAAAAAAGGAACCATGGTTCACATTATCACATGAGATCCCATTAGGGACTTCTTCATACAAGAGCTATCACCTTCTGGGTATAACTGCAACCCAAAAGTTAAGCTGTGTGACATTTAAAAGTAACTAACATAAGCACAGGTATTTAAAAGAACTGACTTACATCAGGAAACTGGTGTGCATCTGGCATTGGTTCATCATTAATGACCTGAGAGTGACTCCATCCCTTCCATGAAGATATTTCATGACTTTTGTGTTTTGAGTTTTGTGATAGTACATTCTCCGTGGGAGGCGCATGCAGGGCTAGAGCTAAGAAATTATAAGTGTTAGTAAAAGTTTTAGCCAGATTAAAATATCATTAGCCATATTTTGAAAATCTTAACCAATATTGGCAGTGTAAAATTGTTACAAGACATATCAGAAATCAATAAAATAAAACAGGGAAAATAAAGATAACACATGCAGACATGGAAAAAAACTAACAAATTTTCATTTTATAAGTTGGGCAGGCCAAATCACTGGTTTTTACGGGTATACCAATAATCAAATGCTGCAGCAAAATTAAATTTTTGTCCTATTAGGTCTTTCAGTGTTAATAAAAATCCTTTCACCAACATTTTAAACTTTGATGCAGCTTTGTGATCCTGTTTTAATCAATTTCTGTTTACAAAAAAAAAACATGTTCTACATTTGTTGAGCTCATAGAGCAAGTTAATGCAATTCTTGCTAGTTTGATAATGCTTTCACAGCTTGCACCGTCATACAGTGTGGA
Organism: Macrothele yani; assembly: GCA_039090855.1. Classification (NCBI taxonomy): domain Eukaryota; kingdom Metazoa; phylum Arthropoda; class Arachnida; order Araneae; family Macrothelidae; genus Macrothele; species Macrothele yani. Next base: position 163,380,596 of record CM077010.1, on the reverse strand, counting down.
AGAAATTATTCTCATATGTGGGTAGCTAATACGTCATGATAATGAACACAGCAATCAGACATCGCTGAATTGATAGTAATTACTGTTTCACACGTAATATCAATCACATCAGAAAACTTTAAAACTTTATCACCCTGGAGCAGGAATAGAACCCGCATCTCCCGATTACCGTTCAAGCATGCTAGCCCGTTACACCACCTAGGAGAGGTGGAGTATTGGCTAGCATGTTTACCATTTGAGCATGCAGCTGTTACACCACCCAGGAGAGGTGGTGTAATGGCTAGCATGTTGTGAACAGTAATCGGGAGGCGTGGGTTCAATTCCCACTCTAGGGTGATGAAGTTTTCTGATGTGATTGATTTCCCGTGTGAAACAGTAATTACAGTCAATTCGACGATGCCCAATTGCTGCATTAATTATTTTGCACTGTCATCTTTTTTATAGCCAATCTTCAAAAATCTTTCAAGGACAAGTCCTTATGTTTGTGCATGAAATATTTTCACGTCTGCCATTCGCCGTTAACTTCACTAGAGTTCATTAAAGCCGCATGGCTGGTTTTATTATCAGTTACTTTGTCACTTCCAAAGATTTCGGACAATTCACAAATTACGTTATTTCCATAATAAGACATTTAGGAGGGGTTTTTTTTTTTTTTTTTTTTAATTTACACATCAAACAGTTTACAGATCTATATTTCTGTTGGATGTTTTCAATAAGGTTTTTCAGAAAGTGATTTGCAGTTTTAAAAAATGCAACTTTCTTTGGGATGGCTGTATCGTGACCTTTAAATTTCACATATTGTTGAGTGTCAATCTCAGTTGGGGCACCATTTAAAAACCTGTTAATGTTGTTGCAGTTCTTCAGATTCAAAGGCCCACCATCAGTCATGCTCTTCAGCATACATTCACAAGCTCCTATGTTGCCTACCATATTTGCAAATACACTGATGAGACATAACATTATATTATGACCACCTACCTAATAAGCTGCAGGACCCCATTCAGCCCACAAAATCATCACCAGCAGGGAACACAGTTGCTATGAATGGGTGAACTTGGTCCACAACAATGTTCAGATACATGACCAGCTGTCAGAGATTGTTCTACTGGGATAATGGGGCCTAAAGTGTCCCAAGAAAATATCGCCTATAGTACACCACCGGCCGGTCTGTTCTGCCCAACAGTGCATCCAGGTGCCATAGCCTCCACTGGTAATTGGGGTATTCGCGCTCAGCCACCTATGTGATGCACCAGAAATCTTGATTCGTCAAACCAGGACACCTTCTTCCAATCATCTATCGTCCAGGAATCTTAATGATCTTGGGCGCATTTAATGCGTTATTAGCAATGACGTGCAGTGAGCATGAGGACCCGGCTGGGTCTTCGGCTATGTAGGCCCATGCGCAGAAGGCTGCAATGAACTTTGTGCTGCGACACATTGCCCTGACCACTACTGTTGCAGCTGCGGGTGATTTGCTGCAGTGTGGCCTTGCGGTTGCTGCAAACAATGTGCAACAGTCTCCACCACACACACACTCTTTGGCATCAATGAGATGCGGACGACCCACGGCTGGACAACGGTTTGTCATTTGGCCATCTGTGCACCACTTTCGATATGTACTCACTACAGTGGCACGTGAGCAACCCACAACTGCGCAGTTTCCGAGATCGTAGTTTCGAGGCGCCGCACCATGCCATCACAATTTGTCCTTTATCAAAGTCCATTAAATCGGCAGCTTTTCCCATTCTGACTCCAAATACTGTACTAACTGAAAGCCAGTCTTCGGGTTGTATATATACTGCTATGTGAACTTTACCTGCGCCACTGTTCGGTCTCCAGACGAGTTCATTTCTTTAGGCTGGGGGTGGTCATAATGTAATCAGGGTTTGCTCGGGTGGGCCCAGTTTGAAAAAACCCACCGGGTTTTTTCAAAATTAGATTCTATTTTTCTTCTACAATATTCCAAATTTAATCAGCACCCAATAAAATATTTTCTTTTACAATTAATAACAATAGGAATAATGACTAGATTCTCTTTCTTGCCTTCTCAAAGGTGATGGTTAACCAGGGGTTTTTTTAGCAACATATTAATAGAGCAATACTTTCAGATCAGCTGACAAAGCAATTGGTCTGAAATAAAAAAAATTAAACAATAATCCTGAAAATAATAAATGGTTGCATATAAATAGCTTTCCACCTATAAATAATAACTATAGAATAGACCAACATTATCTATTCAAACTATAGAAAAAAAAATTAGAGAAACAGAATATAACATACCTCACTTCTAACTAAAATATTATCTTTAAATAAAATTTGCCTGAGATATTATTTGTGTGCAGCATGTAAACTGCAATAGTTGTTGACTATTTACAAAGATAGCTTAAAAATTAAGCAATGGTAGAAATAATAAAGTATTTTTGCTTTGTGTTTTACTAGAACTTCAAAAGCAGTCTGAAATTATCATCGTTTCGTGACCCACACAATTTTCAAATATTTTCAAGCCTCTGAGTTTTTCTGCAAAACAGCCACATTTAAATAATTAGTGTAATCTCAGGGGGTTTTAGCCAAAAACAAAACTACCAATCTACAGGAAATTTTGATTCAAAAAGGTATAAACTGAACAAGTTTTGTTGCTTTTTCTATCCGAAGCCCATTTCGTAACTTAGTTGACTTGAAACATAGAGAAAATTCTCTCAATGGATGCAGATGAAGCTGGTGCTGAATGTAGGCATACAAAAAAATTACAAAATCCTGCAGGCAATTTTGAATTTGAATCTTTTTCAGACATTTGCCATGACTTGCCATCATTTTATGGAAGAAAACTGGCTGTTGACACTTTCTTTCATCATTGATGTTAGGTAACATCAGTCTGTGTCATTAATTTTGAAAGCCATTACACCAGGCAAATACACAATCATATCAGAATAATATGACCACCTACCTAATAATGGGATGACAATGGTGAGATGGCGTGGTATGGCCCTGGAAGGTTGCCTGAGGCACATGTGCCCATTCGGATGCAGCAAAACATGGAGGTCCTAGAGATGACGTGGTTGTGGGTTGGCAAGCCAAACTTGTTGATCTAAATAGTCCCACAAGTGCTCTAGGGGATTGAGGTCGGGCGATTTTGCCAGCCAAGGGAAAACAGAGACATCGCTGTCGTGTTCCTGAAAACAGTCGTGCACCGCCTTAGCGACGTGACTGGGTGCATTGTTCTTTCGATACCATCACCACCAGAGTAAACTTCCAATGTGAAGGGATGCATGTGGTCTGCAAGAACGGACAGGTAGCCATTGGCATTCAGGGACCCATCCAGTGGTACCAGCAGTTCCAGGGCATACAAGGAAAACATCCCCCAGTCGTGCACACTGCCATCGCTGGCCTGTACTTGACTGACAAGCCTGTCCGAGTGTTGGCTCTCGTGTGTCTGATGCCGTGTTCACCACCGCCTGTCACTTCTGTGGAGTAGAAACCTATATTCATCAGTGAAGGCAGCCTTTTCCTCACTGTCCAATGATGGTAGTCCCATGTGAACTGCTGACATCATTGCCAATGGCCCTGGGTTAACAAGGGTGCCTTGACGCAGCTTCGACTCCAGAGATCCATGCATAACAGGGTTTGCTCTACTGTTATCTGGGACACTTACTTTGGTACCCCAGCATTCAGTAGCGTGGTCAATTGCTGCGCTGTTGCATGTAGATTGCCCTTTACAAGTTGACAGAGGTGACATTCTCCTCTGGGATTGATGGTCTTTGGGGCTCTACAGTTATGATGTCAGGAGATACTCGGTGTGCTGGCGGTTCAATCTTGGTACACCCATACTATAGCACCTTGCGAATAGACCCCAAAGTCTGCTGTTCCTGAGATGCATTTACCCTTGGTGCGGTAACCAATGATCTTTCTTTTTTAAACATCCATCAAATCACTACATCTGCCCATTGTGCTCACATTACACACTATGGTCCATCTGTCCTGGCCAGCCACTTATATCTCTGTGTGGTTGGCCTTGTCACATGCACTCTGTGACACACCTGGGTGAGTACACAGTGATTCCAGGGGTGGCCATATTATTCAACTGTGTAATAAGGGGGAAATTTGGATATCCACTCTTCTGCAATACTCTCCTGTTCTTGGTTACATTTCTTACCTTTGTATTTCAGATCCATGAGGTTTGCTAGAAAATGTGGTGCAAGAATTGCTTGTTCAAACCTTTTTAAAAATCTAGATGGTAGGGCTGCAGGATTTCTTCTTGTGGTAAATCCGGCTACATTTCAGCACCAACTGAAACAAACGCTGTGTCTCTCTCCGAAGTGTGTCCGGTGTGCTGGCAACAATAGATACCTGCTTTTCTAGATTCATAGCTTCACGATAAATGCCCATATTATCCAAGATTTTTTAAATAGATTGATCAAATTCCTCAATATGCTCTTAAGATATTTCTCTGTATTTGTGATAATTACACACAAACGTTTTAACACAGTCAGAATGAAATTTGCACCTTGTTTCGTTAGTAGTTGTGGCATTAAACCAGGATTTTTTTTTTTTTTTTTTTTTTTTTTGAACCATCCATGTGGTTGATGTAGGCCTGAGTTACGAAAATATTTTTGCACAGTCACAATCTGCTGTAAAACAGTCTTTGGGGAAACATCTTTTTCTAACAAATTCAACAGATGTGCCAAGCATCCATATGTTATGAGAGTTGGATATCTTTCATTTAAAATTTTCCAAATTTTTATCATTTTGTTTTTGCTCTGAGTTGCAACAGCAAAAACAGGTTTTCCAAATTTTTCTTCACACTCCTTTATGGCAGCCTCTAATTTAGAAGCACAATATTTTGCTGTTTTCTTTTCTGATCCAGTATCATCAGCATACAGCAAAAAAACTCTGTCCAGTATGGACACTAATAGCTTGGACTGGCTCATTCTTCACACTGCACCAACAATCTATGGTGAGAATCAAACTGCCTAATTTTATTTTTCTGAAAGCTGAGATTCAGTTTCTTTTGCTGTAGTATCAAACAGTTTTCCACCAATGGCTTTTGCTGAAGGTGGTTGATGCCCAGGTCTCAGTGTTTCAATCATAATTTTAAACTGATAACTGATCCGATTCTGCTGCATTGAATGGCATGTTAGCAGCATAAAAAAAAAAAAAATAGCCACTGTTTTATCAAGAGATTCCTTTTGCCCTTTTACGCCTTTCAGACAGAATTTACTCATTGATTGTCGCTTCTTTGTTTTTTTCCAACAGTACTCGAAAAAGCCCAATAAAACCTGATAAAACCCGAAAAAATCCAAGTGGGCTGGGTTTTTCAAACCCTGAATGTAATGACACATCAGTGTTCAGTGAATCCTCCGAAAAACGTTACTATTGCTTGGGGGTGGCCGTTGTTCAGAGGCTAAGCCTAAGTAAATATTGTTCGTTGCACCTGTACAAAAACAGAATAAGTGCATGTAGCTTATGTAAAAAATATAGATGCAGTATTTTTGCTAAATCCTGAATGAAACTTGGTATAATAATTAAATAAATTATGGTGTGGAGGATTTTTGGGAAGCAGTGTCTCACGGCAGTGTCAGCTTACAGCAAACAGCACACACAGAAATTTCCAAGACATAAACCAGTACAGTTTATTTTGGCTTTACACATGCATGCACCCAAAAATATACTGAACAGCTAAGTAATTGTTACAAAGCTTAATATGCACTGAACTCCTGCAGGAATGAGCAACTAATTCCATAAAAATTCCAATACGGATTAAAATCGCAGAGATGACGTACAACGTGCATACAAATTTAAAAACCCAGTACATCATCACTGGGATTTTAATACATATTAGATTTCCAGAAAATAGAGTTGTCAGATTTTTGTAAGGCAAACCGAGACCAAAAAAAAAAAAAAAAAAAAAAAAAAAATTTAAGGTTTTACAATTTTATTTCAAATTTTATGACACATAAATGCCTTTTACATATGACAAAAAAGAAAACAGCAGCATTAATAATTTATTTAAAAAGAGGCAAGTAAAAGTTTAATCATATTTGCGATAAGATTTTGCCTCCTTCATCAAAGTCTTATTTTTTTTAATGTAGTCACACATTTTGCAGCAATTTGAATAAAAATTGATGGGGCATTGTAATATTCCCTCAACTGTTTCCGGTAATAGCCTATTTTTTCTTCTGACCATTGTATCCCCATTAGAGAAAATATACGTTCAACATTCCCATTATGACCAGGAATTGCAAATAAATACTCACAAATCTTTAAATTATCCAAGTATTGTTCTGGGAATTCTGTTTCCATTTTTGAGAAAATGAAGCTCCATTTCTCTGTGGCCAATTTATTATTCCGATCAGTTCCTTCCTTATTTGTTTCTTCTTCTATTAGGGTTTAAACTTTACTTATTTGGTTGAAAAGAAACGTATCATTTAAATCAATATTTTTTTCTGTAAGATAATTGTTTCCTTCACTTTTTCCATGCTGGCTTAACTTATTTAAGTTCATCCATGAAAATATTGAATATTTTTTTAATGGAGCAATCCACGCAGTTAAGTAGTTGATAAAAGTTTCATAAAATTTAACTGTTTCATCTTTGTACATTAACTTTTTTGTTTAATCCAGAGTCCTCATATTTTCTTAAAATTACCGTATTTATTCGAATCAAACGCGAACTTTTTGTCCAAAAAAATTTATGGTAAAAACAAGGTGCACGTTAGAATTGCGTGCGAGCATTTGCAAATACGTAAGGTTGACACGCTTTTTCATTCCTCCAAGTATGAGCGCAAATGTGTCGTGGCAGGTGCTTAAAATGAAAGCTAAAGAAATTCATCGTCAGCTACAGCAACAGGGAATATTTGAAGCATCCTGTGGTTGGATAACGCGGTTTTCTCTTAGACAGCGAACATCCACCTGCCAAAAGCTGCCGGCTGACTTTGGAGAAAAGTTTAATGCTTTCCAAAAACATTTTGATCGCTATTCGAAAGCAAGGGCAACATGACTTGGAGCAGATCGGCAATGCTGATCAGACGCCGATCGATTTCAATATGCCTTTAAACTGCACAGAAGGGCGGATCTTGCTTTGGATGTTCAGTGCCCGAACACCCAAAAGCTGTGAAAAAAAATTCCACATATAATCCACTGCGGCATATGATCCGTAGACCATGAAGTTCTGAGAAAAACATTTTCTTTTTCCTTTGCATAATCTGCAGCATGTCTCAGATCATCATATTTAAAAAAAAAAAAAAGTGCAATTCCTGACAACAGCCTTGTTACTAATAACTAGCGTTGCGTGGTATTCATAAGACTATTTTACGAAATGATCCATCTCTTTGTAAAAAACAAGTATGCGCCCCAACAAAACGTTACAACAAGCAAGGACTCTAATGAAACTAACTTAACACGTGCAAAACACAAAGCAGATTCCCCGGCGAGGGTACGGTTGCGAGATTTAACTTCGAAACTTCCACCAGCAAACATCAGTAAGATGCATTCAGAATTCCACAATACTTGACAGACAGGAAATCCAAGCAAGTGAGCACGCAGTGCACGAACCTCCACTTACCATAGGATCATACTGCCTCTAAAATTGAAGCTTAAGACAAGATGAGACCCGGGGGGGGCTGAACGAACATTTTAACTGGTGAAAAATCAAAACAGACAGCAAGAATGCAGAATACTGTCAGTTTTTGTATTTTGTTGACTCTGCAACTGCACAGACAGCACCACTGCTTAATTTTTCTTTCTGCTGATATTTTCTCCCTACTTTTTCATTGTCGCTTTTTCTTTCTTTTCTTATTTTTTATGCCCTCCTAATAACAATCATCAGCCTGAGCACCATGAGTGAATGATTTCAAAGCTTCAACTATTTTGGATAAACGGTGTAACTTTGGGAATATTAATACTTTTGAACACCATGCAACAAATTTTACAAATTAGTCACTTCCGTTTTCAGGAATTTCCTTTTTTTTTTTTTTTTTTCCCCTCATCAAGATTAAATGTAAAAATTAATGGGGTGGGGACATTTAACAGCACTGGAGTAGGAACATCACAGGAAGGGGGTTTAGCAATTACGGAAAATCCGTCCGACTTCCGGTTCTGGAAATTTTGCTCCTATTTTCAAGCTGAAATACAAAAATGTATACAGAAAATGTTACTTAAAAATACTGAACAGAGGCAACATCACAAGAAAAAAGAAATTACGATACGGAAAAAATCTGCTTTCCGTTTTCGAAAGTTTTGTGAAGATGGAATTCCGACGTACGACGAACATCTAACCCCCCCCCCTTGTTTACTTGTGCATCTCTCCTGAGTGGACAAAATAACGAAAATGGCGGAATTTCTCAAATTCACGGAAGAATCTCACGTTTGAAGATTAGGAGGAAATTTTCATGCCATCTAACTTCTGTTTGCGCAACTTCTTGCCTACAGTTTCAAACTGAAATACGAACATATATGCCTTAATATAATATTTAACAAGAATATTAAACACAAACACAACATCGGGAGAAAAAAATTACGATTATGGCAAATCCTTCTCACTCCATTTAACTATGATTTTCGAAAGCTTTCAAATATGACATACTGTCCCCAGTCGGAAAATGACCCCCCCCCCCCCCCACACACACACACACACACACACTCTTCAGTTTTGAATCAATCTTGAGAATGATCTAAATTATGACAAAAAAAACGTGGAGAATTCTGCAAGTCCGCTTAAGAACCTATCAGGACTTGAAAAATATCTGAAAAGTTACATGACCAGCTGGGCATGTGGATAAATAATTTAAATTTGCCCAATTTTTTCGTATTTTCCTAGGTATACGAACCTTAAGACCTATATGCATACTAATTTTCAGATCTCTAGGTCATTTAGAAGTGGTCGAAAAATTTGCGGACGAACACACTCTCATTTTTCCTCTTTGGTTGGTTGGTGTATTTTAATGGCGCATGGGCCAGGTCTGGCCAAAGAGCGCCAATCACGAAGCAATTAAAGAAAACAAGTTAAAAGCTAGGATGAGTAATAAGAAGCACTGCGGAGTAGGACAACTGAAAAACAAGAACGATAAAAGCTTGGTAATTTAGATTAGTTTAAGAAAGTCAATTTGCCTGAAAAATGAAAAAACCGCGAACGTATCACAACAGTCACCTAAGATTCTTTGAAGGGAAGCTGAATTGTTTTCCAATGAATAAGCTCAGAAATATTGAAAACAGTTATCAACAAAGCGGACACAAGTACACAAGTCATGAAGGACACTGAGACGACTGTTACACGTCTCGCACATTGGGGCAGTGTCGCCACACAGCAAGAAGCGGTGGGTGAAACGACAATGCCCAATTGCGCAGACGCGCTAGAACTACTTCCTCGCGACAATTCTTCCGCAATCCAGATTTTTATATATGAGGCGATAGCCTATATTTATATAAGTGTTCACGTATGTTGGCAGAAAATGCCGAACTTTAAAAGCATTGCTAAGTCATTAAGCACTGCGTTATTACCAGTTTGTTTGTAGCCTGGCCTTTCACCCAATGAGAAGAGAGCACTAAAAATAGCTGCGGCACCATGGCATCACATCACGGGCCCCAAAATTTCCTGTGTGGTTAAAGCTGAAGGCAGGGTAAGCCACTTATTTCTTTTCTTTGCATCTTTAAAAAATGCTTAAAAATAAGAAAATTACTTTTTTTTTGTATAAGAGGGAAAGATAGTTGTGAGTTTATGCTGTAAAAATTGCAATGTGTTATGATTTATAGTTTGCCATACACCCGGTTTTTAAAATAGATTCCATCGCGAAATAGAGAATTTTGTGAAATTTAAAATTTTAATTGCTCGCAAACTAAATCAAAATTCAAAAAATGGATGGCGAGGTGCAAAAATTTGGCCATGGCTCTACGCCTAAGTCTTGTGGTTCTGTTGATGTTAGTGTGTCCGGAACGAGGACTGATAACACTTTTTTGTTTACCTTAACTTTAAAATACAATAGTTCTTGAAGTATTGCCAGAATAGAAAAACAGTTCATTTCAGCATGTTCTCTAAACAATTCTCTACAAAAGATGTCAATTTCATATTTCTGTGTTTAATACTTTTTGCACTGAGAGCAAGAAAAGTGTGAGTGTCACGAAATTTCTAGAACAGTGGCCGCGGTGGCAGTTACTTTTTTTAGAATAGAAATATTTATTTTGTCCTCATTGGAATATGTTATGATCTATAATTATTTATTGTTTTATTAATTTTTCTTTAAATTATCTTATTCTATTGTTATCATGCTTTGCAGGTTTGCAGCAAATTTTCTGTTTCAATGGTTGTGTATGCAGATACATTTTATTTTCATACAACTCTGGGCCCCCTCTTTTTTTTTTTGTTTTCTACAGAAAAAATGTGCCCTGCCATTCTAGTGCTAGTAACAAAAATCTACTCATCACACTTTGAGTGTACTTAAAATAAGTTGAAATACTCACCATTGTGCTACAAGATTTCAAAGATTTCATTAAATGCTCTTCTTCAACATTTACAGCTGAAAAATGTCTTTACTATAAGTAGCATAATTAAAATTCCTAAATCGACCTCAAAATTTTGTAAACAACATTACGCGTGTGTATTTCCATGTTAATACATTTTTTGCTTGAGTTTTCTTTGTAGGGGAGGCCACAAGTCTTTTTTTTTTTCTTTTTTGACACTTGAATCGTTAGACGGAAACCACATCTATGTCTTATGTGGTTGGTGCGTGGAGAATTACTTAAGATTTTTGCCAGAAAATGAATAATTACTCAGAATAAAAAAAATCCTGAATGCAAAGCAAATTTTGTGGCTTTTTTTTTTTTACTTTCATGACCCTTTTCTGAATCTGTGACTTTCATGATTTTCATGACAAGTAGACCCCCTGCCAACGAATTTGTTTTTTCATTGCAAGAAAAAAAAATTCAGGACTATTCCTAGACATTTTACAAAAATATGAAAAATCAAGGACTTCCCAGGCTTAGAAAAAGCTTTTCCAGAATTCCAGGGGGCCATGCAAACCCTGGACATGTGGTATTAAACCTTGAACTCAAGAACTGACTTTTAATCTTTAACTCTTAACCCCAAAACTGACTTTTAACCTGTAGGTTGCTCCAAAAAGGCTAAAAAAGATCTACAATACTCAGTTTGCCTACGGTTACATAAATTCATGTACATACAAAAATATTTTGTGGCCGTATTTCAGTTTATGCAGAAACTTGTTTCACATACATGCAATTTTGGTAATCCAGTGTCCAGCAAATGTATAGGGTGGGCCGAAAGTCACAAAGAGGTTTGAAGTTGTAATAACTTGTTTGTAAATATTTTTTTTTTTTTTTTACGGATTTGATGAAGACCTTGGAGAGTAAAAATTCACGACCGAACAGCTAACACAAATTGTGAAATTTCACTATCAAAACCAAGGATCAATATTCTGAACCAACAAGCATATTGTGACACCATTACGGTGTGAGAGATTCTCCAAGCGACACAATGATTAGACGTTTGATTGATCATTTTGAGAAAACATGGTTCAGTAAGCGACCTTCCAATAACAGGCAGACTACTCTCAGTTAGGCATGAAGCCACTGTTGAACGTGTAAGGCAAAGTGTTGCAGAAGATACGAAGCACATCCCCTCGAAGGCGGTCAGGACAGGTTGGAGTCTTTCGGACATCACTCCAGCGTATTCTGCACACCTTGAACCTGTTTCCGTATATAATTCAGTTGGTGCTACAGCTGAAGCCACCAGATTATGCCAGAGATTGCAATATGCAGTCAAATTTTAAGAATTACCAAGGGCAGATCCCAAATTTATCCACAAGCTGATAATGTCAGATGAAGCACATTTTCATTTGAACGGCTTTACTAACAAACAAAACTGCGGGATTTGGGGTTCGGAAAATCCTAGAGCAATGCATCAAAGCAAATTACACCCCCTTACATGTACGGTCTAGTGTGGGGGTGATGTCGATAGAAGTGATCAGACCTTACTTTTACAAAGACCACGTTGGGCACCGTATCAATGTTACAGGAGATACATGTCGATCTGAGATCGAACATTTCTTACGCCCAGCAGTTCAAGATAAACAAGACATGTGGTTCCAACAGGATGGATGGACAGCTCACACAGCAAGAGCCATAATCCAACTGCTCCGGGATCTGAAGAGTCTTGATTTCTTCCTACGGGGCTATCTCAAGGAAAAAGTGTATGTCAACAAGCCTCAGAGTCTCCAACAGCTGAAGACCAACGTTCGGGGAGAAATCAGAGCACTGGCACCTGAAACACAACGAGGTGTCATGGAAAACGCCTTACAAAGGGAACGTTTGCACGAAGCAGCAAGTGGACACCATTTAGAAGATGTGATTTTCCACATCTAGTGTAAATTTATTTCCTATATCTAATGTATATGATGCTATGGTATAGTACATTTAAAACAAAAAATAAAGCAGTTATTACAGATTGAAACCCCTTCGTGACTTTTGGCTCACCCTGTAATGACAGCCCTGCAGACACACACACACACAGTTTAACCAATTTCAAATTAGCACAAAGTAACAAGTTTGTAAAGAAGTCCACCACTTGAGCTGTGTCCATTCAACATATTAAAAAAAAATGTTTTTGTTCTGTGGAGAAATACATTCAGAAAATAAAACTCAAGTGGTAAGCATATCAAGAATGACAATACAGCACACAATTGCAGATACATCAGACAGTACGACTAACATTCAAGAACAATAATAATAATAATAATAATAATAATCTGCGGAATTCACTCATCATTCCGACGTGGTAGGAAAGAGCTGACACACAGAAGACAGTTTATTTACTGACAGGGCATTCTTGCAATTTGCACACAGAAGACAGTTTACGCTGCCGACTGCATTCTTTGCAATTTGCGAAAAAATATACATTTCGGCGATGGATACAAAGTTTTGGCAAAAATATTGGCGATTATCTTTTTCAATAATATGTTTGCTGCTTAAATGTAAATAATAGATAACTATTGTTTTTGTACTATTATATAAATTTGTTTTTATGGTTTTTATATTTCCAATGAAGTGAAAAAAATAGCAACTTCAGATTACATTTGGTGAAAAAAATTAAATCTGGGTAATGGGTTGGCTAAAACGTTTAAAAAGCAAGAGCAACAGCTGCCAATTGATATGCATATCTGGGATAATAACAGAATTATGAATTACTGAAGAGTTCTGCAGATATGTACTTTTTTTTTTGCATGGCAAGTACACTTCAAATGAATTGCACTGCATAGTCGTACTGCTGGCAAAAACATTTTAAGGAATTAACTGAAAACAAAAAAAAACCACTGCTATGCTATATTTTCAAATAAAAAATTTAATACTTACTTTTGTGCACTGGGCTTTCATTTGCAACAACACGAACTGGTGCTTCCAGAGGGGCTGAAAAAAACAAATAAAATGAGCACATTACAAATAATCCATGAATATTTTTAATGCTTGTTATCAGTGGTAATTTAGACAGAAGTTATTTCCGTCAACATCTTCTGAAATATAATACCACCATGAATTCTATGAAATGTTAAAGAGTAGTTTTCTTGTTCCAAAGAAAATTTCCCAGTATTAAGTGCTTCCTCTCTTAAGCATACCTGCCAACTTTCAGAAGCCGAAATACGTAAAAAAAATTAATTGATATGTTCGATGAAAATTTTAATCGATATATTCAATGAAATTACTTGTCGTGCATATTGATTAAATTTACTGAACATATCGATTAAAAATGATATGTTACCTTTGAAACAAGTATCAACTTTTAATTGATATGACTACAGATGTTTGAATTTATCGGCACGTTTATTTCGATTAAAATAGAATCTATACATAATTTCTCATTACTATGCTATCATTATGATATATAAAGAGAAAAATATATATTTTTATGGAGGTTTACATCTCAAGGGAAGGATGTTCCACCCTTTGACCTCCAAATCCAATAGGATCGTATACCCACGCCGTCACGGAACAAACTAAAATGTTTTCAAAAATGAACCATTTTCATGCTAAGATTATCTTACGGACAGACGGACGATGAGACTGTCAAATGAAATAAATGAGTGACACTAATTGGTAAATTATGCTCAACGAAAAACGAAGTGAATAAACACTTTGCACGAATCGCATCCAGTTCATTATAACTTTTAACAAAGGAAGTTAATTTCGTATTATTATTTTTTCACGCAGTCAACATGGAATTTATGCTTGACGCTATATGATTAGTAATATCATTCCTTTCACCATGCGAAATGCTGAAATTACATCGACACGTAGAGCAAAATGCATTTTTTTCATTTTTTGCAGATTTTGCAATACACAGGAAACTCCGCAGAATATGCATTTTTATATTGCTGCTCATAGCGAATCACTAACACTAAATTTATTGACACTTGAAAAAAAATGCAAGTAAAGTAAAACTGCTATAGTAAAACAGTAACAGTTTGAAGAGATGCAATTTGCAGAGGAAAAAATAGTAACGCAACATATTAATTTGGTTGAATCAAAGCAAAATATTTTTACGCACGTTATCGAGAGACGAACAAAGCATTGGTTGGAAAACGTACAAACTTACTAACGGACGAGGAAAATAAATCATTGCTGGAGAAGCACTGGCTCCAATGAACATTGGACTTACTTTTTTTTTTTTTTTCTTTTAACTTCCTAGTAGCATTCTTCCGTTAGGTCAAATTTATTACCAGAGAAGAAGTTACGAAACCATGACCCAATGCATTTTTAATTTCACAAAACTGACAGTTTTTGCTTAATTTCGTCGTGTTGGGTATCGATCTGGGCTAAAAAATTACACAGATTTAAAATCCGTTTGAATCTTTTTTCTACGATAACTACATTCTGAGATCGCATTTTGAACTAGGGTAGTAAAGACACCTGCTTCCAAGTATGTGCTGCAATGCAAGTCACACCCACTTTGGCCTCTTTAAAAGTTGCGACCCGGGGAGATGAAGAATGCATGGTCACAGCGAGAGAGAACCAAGCCCAAGGTTAAACAAGCCCAGCTGGTTGTTATACTTATCAGTCTACGCGCGGCGCAAGTTTTAGTGTTTGAAACAACGCAAAACCTAACACGTGGGAAAACTGCTGCAAATGTTCCCACAAACACATTCATTACGAATAAGCTTATTTATAATAACTAAAAAGTTGTTCGTAACTTACATCGGCACTTTGCTTTGAATGGATTAAGTTAAATAAAAAAAGTTTTAATAGCTGGTGCAAAATCATAAAAAAAAAAGGAAAATAAATTTCGGGAAACTATCAAATCCGTAAAATTAACATTTTACCCATAAAACCGTAAAACTAGTCACAATTCCGTAAACTTTACGGGAAAATCGTAAAACCTGGCAGGTATGCTTAAGCAATGATCATGAAACAATGAAATTTAAGGCAGTTTTAACTATTTAGGAAAAAAGAACAGCATAATATTGGCATTACTAAGATATAAACATCTGATACAAAAAGAAAAAATTAGTGTCCAATTTTTACTATCGGTTTTTATCACAGTTGTAAGCAGATTCCCATGCTACACCTTTTTGCAATCTTGTGTGCATTTAAGAAAATACTAACGGAAATTTTACATTGATTTAAAACAGTATGGAATAATTCCTGCTACAATAATGCCAATGATTTGTGGACCACAGAAGCCTATGCCATCTAGAAACACAGTCTACGGCCACAGTTTTGGTTAACCCTTTGCTTTACAATTTTACATAGCAAATGTTGGATAATTTTAACTGTAATAAAAAAAAACATGCTTTCCATTCTTACATAATGTTAATTTACTGTTAATTTTCAGAAAAAGTAGACAGGTTTCAATAATGACTACATCTGCTGTAGTAAGTATCAAGCATGCAGAGCTCACGCTTTATTCTTATTGTCAGAAATTACGACTCAGGTTTGAATGTGACTGAAATCTACAATTCACATTTATCACCTCTTAATTTGGCTAGTTTGATAGGAGAGTGCTACACAGATCTTCATATCATTTGTGCAAATGCTAAAAACAGACACATGAAGGTGCATGTCTTATTCCTGGAAATACTTAGTGTGTGTGATTGTGACCTTCAGAAAAACAAAAACTATAAAGCATAGCATATATTCCTGACTAAAATAAGTGCTTACGACTAAGGCAGACCTTCTAACCACTCAGAACCAAAGAACGTAACACTTAAATAGAAAAATCGCAACACGACGCGTGCTGATAATTTTTTAAGCCTATTTCAGTCACATAAATTGTGGATGGTGTAAGGTGTAGCTATATAAATTCATGATGGTTGCAGGTGTAAGGGAAGGGAGGTTGCTTCGAATAAACAGACACTTGCCCACATTCCAGCACCGACCAATCAGTGTTGAACGTTATACAAAATGAGTCGGAATTTGTCCATTGGTTGCTGATTGCACTTGACTTGACATACATATTTATTTCCGTTGGGAAACTATATTCGGAGTCACCCTAAAAGTGTACTGTTGTTAAAGGCGCCTTATCACCATTAGTGCCACTAAAGTGCTTATGCCAAGACTGAAAATCGAGACACAATGTAAGGAGTTGGGCTATATCGATTAATGTGACAAGAGAAAAAAAAAAGAATATATAATTAACTACCTCCCTCAACTTTATAAGCTGATAAGACAAAAAAAAAACTGAATACTGCCATTTCAGTGATCCGTACAGCTCTTTTCACAGCATTTCCTTAATCACTGTTTGCTATATCAAGAAATAAAAGGTGCGAGCGTTTTTCCTTTTCTTTAACCAAAAATTAAAAGTTCAAAATCGGAACTTCAACTGTCCGTCGCCGTATATAGTGATACGCAACAGTTTTCTCTGCACAATGAGTAATAAGTAGTGGAGTTTTTGAACTTTAACTTTGTTAAGAAAATGGCAAAATGCCTGCTCTGTGATTTGATGTAGCAAGAGATGACTAAGGAATGGCAAAACATGCATTTTAAGTTAAATTAATTACAAAAATCGGTACTGAGGTAGTCACTTTGCCTTGAATACGATTTTACGGGTCACGGAGATAAAACCGATTCTTTCACGGACACATCATGAACCGAGTTTGAAATATTTCGCTTACAAAAATTGGAGTGTAAAAATGCAAGCCCCACTAATTTATTTTGAAGCAGAGACTATGAAGTAGGAAAGCAAGCATTTCGTTTAGAAAAATTCTTTCAAAATGCGAAGTTATTTTGCACGGTTACGGAAAAATAAATGAACATCATTGGAAACAATAAAAAGTGAGGAATACATCCAGGAAGAGAAACGGTAATAAAAAGACTCCTTCAGAAAAATTCAAAAAGCGGAAAATCACGGAACATTCTCATGTCCCCTAGACTGCGCATTTACGCCGAACTTCCAGAAAATGTGATGAACCCCAAAAAACGCACTTTCCGACCGGAAGAGATTTAACAAAAATCCGGAAAATTTTGCAGGTGTGCAATCGCGATAAACTTTTTATAGAACATTTTGATCACCTTTAAAACATTTGGTGCAACACCACAATTTCAATGATTACAGAAATACACAACTTTCGGAGGAAAAACAAAAACAGAATTTTAAAATATTCTAACAATCATAACAGGTGGCCAAAATCTTCAAAAGATGGAAATCCTTCCCCAGGACGGAAGAATGGCAGCCATGCTTATCACGACTCGTCGTGGAACACAAGAACGGTATCCATCCACTTTAATGTGCTCTCCTGCTGTTTCCTTTCTGACACACCCACACATCACACAACAGTAGAGATTGTAAATGGGGGGTCTGGTGGAGTCAAACTTCTTCCCCTATTGCCTGCTTAAGTAACCGACCCTTCCAGTTTCCCTTATCGTCAATTTATTGCCTCTTTGTTGTGAATGTTGGGAGAGGTCTTCTACCCCTCCCCCATTGCTGAGTTGTATCCCAAATGGTCAGAAAGAGCCAAGAGTGTGAAGCTCTTAATCAAGGAACTTCTCATATCAAATTTATTTCTAAAAGCACTCTAACTTCTTTCTGGAATTTTTTTTAGATGGCAATTTTGTCTGATAAACTGCTCAGCAAACAAAAATGGATTCTAAGCAATAATTCTACTGCTTTTCGCTCTAAACGCTAGGGACTATTTTTCATAGCGGAGGTAGCTGTTTTGTACTCTTCATAGTGGTACACTCTTAGGTTGACTCGGAGTATAGAGGCAGGGGAATTTGTTCAGAGAAATTGAAAACCTCTCCAAGAAAAAAATCTTTTGAAGGGGGAAAAACAGATTACACATAAAAGTTTCCCTACTTCTGTCTGAAAAGGAGGGAAAACAGGACTTAAAAAAAAAAAGCGTGTTTTTGGCATTAAAATCATATTATCGTACTGCAGCATGATTATCATACTAAATATGATAAAATCCTAACAGTTGGCAGGTCTGCTAAAGCAATGCAACAGTATTCAAGTAGAAAGCTACAGTCAAAAATCTGCATTAAATCAATACAACACTCAAGTGCCAGTTTCAGGAGACTTCCAAGCTTTTTCAAAATACACAGAATATTTTCTTTTCTCCTTGGGATGAGGGTTTGTGTGTGATTAGAATGCATCAGATTTCAATAAATCTGCACTGCCTGCAAGTGTAAACAAAAGTTATTTTAACAGAAAATGAATCAGCTTGAGTCACATTAACACTTTTGTAGTCTCATTTGCAGCAAATTTTTATAGTTTTGTTTTTAATTTTGCCACTTTTTACGAATTACGAACATAATGAAACTAAATCAACTCAGTAGTTTGAAATTATTATAACTATGGAAATACTAATGAAACACTGTAAACATACAAAACTGAAAATATAAATCTTACCATATTCAATATTTAATAAGTTTGACTAAGGGGTTCAGTTTAACTGCCAGATTACATTTCAGAGAGACTTTCGACCATCTTGAAGTTTTTGCAATTCCTTTAATTTTAACTAAGCAGTTTCAAGAATGGTTTGAGCAATGACAATGGCACAATTCTCTCTCTCTCTCTCTCTCCCTCTTTTTTTTTCTCTTTTTTTAATTATTGCAAAAGATAACCTATTTGTGGATACTTTCACAAAGCATTTGCTATGTTCATTTCTTTCTGAATTGTGTTATCCATATCATTTGTACTCCAAATCAACCTAAGAGTGAACTACTGTGGAAAGTAAGGAACAACTACCTCCACTACAAAAATTAGTCCCTAGCATTTAAAGCAAAAAGAAACAGAATTATTGCTCAGAA
This sequence comes from Macrothele yani, assembly GCA_039090855.1. NCBI lineage: Eukaryota > Metazoa > Arthropoda > Arachnida > Araneae > Macrothelidae > Macrothele > Macrothele yani. The sequence goes on along the minus strand of CM077010.1, from coordinate 163,361,360 downwards.
TCCATTTTTGTTTTCTCAGCAGTTTATTGGGAAAAACTGTTATTTAAGACAAATTTTCAAAATGGCAGGGAGCATTTCAGAAATAGATTTGATATGAAAAGTTACTCAACCAAGAGCGCCTCCCACTTTCCGCTGCTGACTGGGAAATGTACATAACTTTAAAAGGGGAGGACAGAACGGAATTGATGGAAGTCTTCTCCCACCATTTGCTAACACAGAGACAATAAATTTATATAATCAGGGAACTTGCAAGGGGATGTACGTACTTAAGCAGTCGATGGGAGAGAAAAATGGATGATGCAAATGAGCTTCTGCCAGGTCACAAAAGCCACAAATGAGGGGTCAGTGCGGGAGTGCGACATACATTGGCACTGTTCTTGCACTGTTGCAGAGATTGTGAGACAGCTCTCCTACCTTCAGCAATAGCAAACTCTTATGTTGACTTGGAGTATAGCTCCTCTAAGGTCAATCTGTTTATTGCAACACATTCATCAAGAACTCGTTTTGCTACATTTTTGTTGACAGCATCATTATAGTAGAGTTTTAAAGCAGTATTTTCCTTTGAACTGCATTCATCCAAGAACTTGCGACATCTGTTCCTAGCATTTTGCATCTTATCAATCAATTCTTTGAGATACATCATGTGTTGTGGCTTGGTTCCATGCAGTTTGATCTTATCTCTTATTGTTCTCAGTTTTAATGCTTCACCAAACTGTTGCCATAACACTGAGAGCACAGAATTGTTAGGAATCTCATTCAAGCAACAGCATTAAGATTCCTGAGCACTGAAAATAGGGGGTCATGCCCAAATTAAGAAAAACTGCACCAGAGAATTATGCCACAACCACCAAACATCACAGTTATCACAACACAGTGAGGAAGGTAGTATTCATCTGGTATCCTCAACACTCAAGACTTGTCTGTCAGAGTTTTAAAGCAGCATTTTGAAGGAAACATACAAATTTATCAAAAATCAGCAACACACATGAATTTTTACTTCAAATGCTTTTTTACACTTTCCAACCGTAGGTTGAAAAAGCGTATATGCTCCAGCTTTGTCCGTCTGTCCGCACGATAACTCGCATAAAAATGGTTCGATTTCGATAAAATTTTAGCATGTGGTAGGGGACTACCTGGGGACGAACCCTATGAAAAATGGGACAAATGGGGACAAAGGTCACGACATAGGAGCAGGATCCATTTCCATCCCTTATGAGTCATAACTTGCGTAAATATAATTCGATTTCAATGAAATTTTAGTGTCATAGGGGACCACCTGGGGACGAACCCTGCTGAAAATGGGTGAAGTGGGGTCAAAGGTCAAGACACAGGAGCAGAATGCATTCCATTGCCCTTATGCGTCATAATTGGCATAAATATGGTTCAATTTCAATGAAATTTTAGTATGTCGTAGAGGACCACCTGGGGACGAACCCTATTGAAAATGGGTGGAGTCAAAGGTCAGGACATAGGAGCGGGATGCATTCCATTGCCCTTATGTGTCACACTTGCGTAAAAATGGTTCGATTTCGATTAAATTTCAGTATATGGTAGGAGACCTGGGGACGAACCCTATTGAAAATGGGTGAAATGGGGTCAAAGGTCAGGACATACGAGCGGAACCCATTCCATTGCCCTTATGCGTTATAACTTACATAAAAATGCTTTGATTGAGACAAAATTTTTCATGTTGTTCTGGAAGTATACTTTACTGGTTGTGTTGAATATCATTGAAATGGGTTCAAAGGTGGGGTCATAGGAGCGAGATTTATTCTACAGCCATTATCCTCATAACTTGAGTAATGATTTCTGGTATGTTGGAAAGCGTATCATAATCAATGCACTGCATGATTTTACTAACTTGTTCTTTGAGATATTGTTGAATTCCTAGTTAAGAATAAACAAAGCTGTGCAAGTTCAAAATGCTTATAGTGTGGTAAAAATATATTTATTTAGGGGCATATATAGTCGCCACACTTTTGCTCTACACTGGGAGGCTTTTTCAAAGCAGTGGTTCAACATAAAATGCACATTTATAATTAAGCCATAAAATGCTGTATTAACACCACTAAATAAACTGATTTATAGCATGTTATAAATATTTTGAACTTGTTGAATTCTATTACAATAGCTGTTTTCTTTGCATTTTTGATCTGGTGCTTGTTATGTCTCAAAGAAGTATCAGTAGTTTAGCTAGACACTTGCACATATAAGTGTTATGCTAGGCAACTTCCTTGGAACACGCAAGAAAATTTCATGCTCTTACTAGTCTAAAATGCATTGCACAAGTTTGTGTAATTTTCAAGGTGAACTCCAGACAATTGAAACCACTGAAAGATTTCGACATAAAATCTTCAATGTCCCATGACAATGAATTAATAAGCCACCTTAGGAAGCCTACTACTATATGTAATAGTCAGAGATGCCAACCTGTTTCAGATATTTTCAGGTACTCGTACAAATTTTCATTAGTTTTGGCCATTTTTCAGTAGTCATACCAAAAAGAATATTTTTAACTGAGGAAAACATGGTATTACTCATTCAATTTAATTAATATTTTTTACTAACTTATTCATTTCATATACATGAAAATCTGTATCAAAATATTCCAAATTTTTCACATGGAAAATAATTATACACCATGACATACATTTTTTTCACACAACAAAAAATTGATTAAACAGCTTTCTTTAGTGATTTGGCTGTACATTGTTTTGCAGATCTGAGTTCCTCAGCAAAAAATATTTTTTCATAACACACTTGCCCAGAGAACATATTCATTTTTGCAAAAAGAAGTGCTTCTACAGTTTGTAAACTTAAATTAAGTTAGAAATGGGCTTGATTTTTTCGCGCTAAACTAACACCTCTCACTCGCAGCATTAGAGTGTGGAACTACATATGTGTATTGCAAACATTATTTTCGAGAGAATAGTATACTTAACAGCTCCATTACAGCCTCTTCAATTTTGAGATTTCTGACCAAGTGACATCTATTCTATCTGTTTCTGCTATGTTCTCTAATTTGTCAGCTTGATAACAAGCAATTTCACTTCCATTATATCAAGTTCATTTTCAGTTATTATAAATGGAAAGCGCTTGACTATGTATAATACAGAAGTAAATGATGTTCTGGCTCTAAGTGATGGATCTGCTACTTCTGCATGTTTTAAGAATTCATCATAGATCAGTATTTTTTCTTGAATATAAGAACATTCTTCAGTGTAAAATTTTCCGACAGATGTATAGAACTTAGAAAGTTCATTTTTGCTTAAAATGGTCTCGCTTAAATACATTCTTGTTTTTACTCCAATTACCAGTTGTGTCCTTTCTGATTTTTTCTTTTTTGAAAAACTGTTATTTGAAAAATTAAGCTCAACATCACCATCAGCTATGACAGTAGGCTTCAGAAATCCCTTGGATGACAATTTTATCCAGCATGCTGAAAGAACTTTCAGTTTGAGGACCATGAATGCATGATAGCTTTCACTATTTTAGATAAAAGATAGTGTAACTTGGAGAACATGCATCAATTTTTATAAATTTTTCAGCTTCGTCACTTTCGTTTTCAGACACCCCCACCCCTCACCCCTCTTTCCTTATCAAGCTGAAATGCATACCTTTTTTGGGCGAAATATTTAAGAACACAGGATACATGTTCGGAACATCGTTGGGGAAAAAAAAATTAGTTACAGGAGAAACCTTTGCTACATCCGATTTCCATTTTCGGACATTTCCCTTCCATATTCAAGGTGAAATACAAATATTTCTGAAATAAAATGAAATTTAACAACAATACTAGGCAGAGGAAACATCGCATGAAAAATAAAATTACGATTACGGGAGAAATCTTCACTGTTTCGGAAAGTTTTTAAAGACGAAATTTCCGTTTTCGAAAGTTTCAGGCGGAAAGCATCTTTCACCACTACCAATTGCCCCAAAATTCCTGTTCAGTTATGCATCGATCTCGAGGATAACCCAATAACCCAAACTTTGACGAAAAAGCAGAAATTCCTCGAAGCCGTGGCACTCTCTGGCCTGAAAGAATTACACGGGAAATTTTGCGCTGTCAAATTTCCGTTTTGGAAATTTTTCCTACATTTTCAAAGTGAAAAAAAGATTTGTGGAATAAAATGATGTATAACAACAATACTGGACAGAGGCAACATCACAGGAAAATGAAATTACGATTACAGAATTTTTTTTTATTTCGTGCACTTCCGTTTTTGAAAGGCGAAATGCTGTCCCGATGCGTATTTTTATGCGTTGGTAAAGTTCTTCGATGCGTAGTTCTACGCGTTTCTCAATGCGTGTTTTTCCGCGTTGGTGTGTATTTTACGCGTTTCTCGATGCATATTTTTACGTGTTTCTCAATGCTTATTTTTACGTGTTGATGCATAGTTTACGAGCTTCTCGACGTGTATTTCTACATGTCGCGAAAAATTCCAGATGCATATTTTGATGCGTAAACACACTTTTCGATGCGTACTAGATGTGTAATTACACATTTTGGCGAATTCTGCAGCACATAAGAACAAAATCCAAGCATACTTTTTCGCAACACAAGAAAAACACTTCAAAATATTAATTACAGACATGAATGGCTGACGCACGCTTTAAAAAACTCTGATGCCAGGCAATGACACTCGCGTTCTGCACCAAACGATTTTCAAGAGCTTGTCGCTGCACTGCGAAAGAGCTTCAAGCCGAACTCCGCCCACATCCACCAAAGCGAAATACGCTAAATGTCCCCAGAATGTTGCATGCTGGGGGACGGAGGATTTTCACTTAGAATGACTCAGCGCAAGGCCACACTCATCGAGTGCCGGTTGCTCGCGCTAAGATTCGAGCAGCTTTGAGATGCAGAACTGGAGTTGCAGGCAGGCAGCATTACAAGCAAGGCGAATGATGGATTGTCAAGTGGCTGCCGTTGCGTTGGGAAGGGGAACAAGCAAAATAAAAATCAATTACTTCTGTTAATTTTCCGTAGAAAAATCATGGTTTTCCGTATTCCGTAGCACAAGAGCTATTTCCGTAGGAACTACTGAGATTCCATAGTAGTTGGCATCTCTGAATAAGTGCATGTGAACCAAAATCCATCACAATGCAATACAGAGGAAGTTTCCATATTTTTAGAACACTTTTGATAAGAAATTACAGAAAATAAAAGTTCAAGGAATTGAAACTGCCAACAGAGTATTAGATGAACATGAAAGAAACATCTGCTGCAGTTAAATATCGTCTGCTAAGAAAATGGTGCGCGTAAACATGCTGTGGATAGGTTATTGTTTTGCTCTTTACGAAGAGAAATAAATATTTGAGTTCTGTAACTGAAAAAAATGGTGAAAATAATGGAATTAGCATTTCTAAATGTAAAATAAGCATTATTATTTAATAATACAGCGGAAAATCCTAAAGCATTGCTTTTAACAGGAAAAAGAACAACAAACGAATATCCAAAGAAGATATGTACATACTTTTACGACTATTTCAAAAATAAGGTTTCTTTCTGGCCCTAAAAGAAAATCCACTGACCCAAAGAGCAATCACTATGTTTTTAAAAATCTCAGTAACAACTGTTAACAAGGTAATAAACAAAGATTTAAAACTGAGGAAAAAAAAAAAAAAAAACACAGTGCTCATTGCCTCTTGCTTAGGCATGTGGCTGAGCACAGAACACAGTGTAGACTTCATGAAAATCACTTAGTCAGAGACAGATTGAAATTTATTGTAACTATTGATGAAGCATGGATCTACCTAACTGAGGGTAACAAAAAGGTCATTTTGTTATCCTCAGTTAGGTAGATCTGTTGTCAAAAAGCCGAAAAAGACTTACAAACTTGGTTCCAAGAATCTGAAAAAAGTTGCAGTAAAGGATTCATGATTATTGAAGGTTTCTCGTACAAGGGGAAATTGAAATTAAGAAAGTTGAAAAGAATGTTAAAATCAAATTTTTATATTACCAAAATAATGTTTTAACTCCTATATTTAAACGGGAGATCCCATTCCTTTATCCACAGAGCTTTCAAAGAGTAGAACTCCATCAGGATAAAGCTGCCAGTCATACAACCAAATCTATCACTCAGTTTCTTGAAACAATGAAAAAAGAGAGGTGTATGAAGTCTATACATTTTGTTCATATTCCTTCAAGGCCCCCTGATGTGTCACCAGTGGACTATTTTGCCTTTGGACTGCTAAAAAGAGCACTTTCTAAACACAGACCCAAAACATGGGAAGCAGTGGAAGAGGAGTGGAATAAAGTACCACTACAAATTTTAAGAAATGCACTGTTTTCTCGGAAATCTAGATGTAGGTTCATAGTCCAGAGAAAGGACTATCAGGTAGAACATTTAAGAAAGAAAATTTTATTTTAAGCATTAATTATATGGCCAAAAAAAAAGGTCTAAAAATGTGTGAACATTCTCTGTACATATTTGTTACTTATACCAATTATCAATGAAAAGAGATATTTACCTCAGGTTCATCACTGTCAAGCAATATGAATTGTGTTTGAGATAGTACAATTGTTCTACGAGAAGAAATTATTGCTTTAAAAAGCTTAGACAGCTTTGGTGTGGCAAAAAAAAAAAAAAAAAAAAAAGAGATACACTGTCAAAATAATGAGTAACATGACAACTCATAGCAGATGAAGAATACCAAATATGTACATTAAGTTGTTTGTTGTCTGATACACTTGTTGTTTCACTCACATCAAAACTGTAAAAGCAATCTGAGATTTTTACATCTAATGAGTAGCTTTTAGTTCAGGTATCAGCCAAGTCCATTACGCTAGGATGTATGACATCTAATATTCTTGGAGCTTAAAATTCATTGCTATTTCACTGTCTGAAAACATTGTTTGAAATAACCCATTACTATTGTCACAGTGCTTGTACTTCTATACAGACATAACAACTTTTGCAGTCCAAAGTGCTTCAGTAATCGCAACCTTATTTATTTGGCTTTTGTTACAGTGAGCACTACGCACATTTGGTTGCACATTTTCTTCACTAACTACAAATGAAGTTTGTTTTATCTCTTCTAAGCTCTGAATATGTTTCTTTGTACATGCATACCAAGTTCGTGTTCTTCTTCCAAGATTGCACACTGAAAACAGCTTATTGCACCACAAGCGTTTAGTTTCATCATCTGTTTTCCATTTGGTACACCACTAAGTAATTAAAATGTCACTGCCATCAGCCAATTCATAGCAAAAAATTGAATGCCACCAAGCATTTTTTTTAATTCCAGAAAAACACTGGTGTTTTTCTGGAATTAAACACCAAGTGTATCATCTGTGAAAGAAACGAAATGATCCAGACATTCCAAAACATTAATGCACTACATTAAAATTAGGGCTGTTGACCGATCAATATTTTTAATCGGTTAATATTTCACTCACCATCGATCAATTAATCGGTAATTTGATCAAGTGATAAAAAATACTGTCACAAAATAATATACGACTAAAAATTATATTATGCATTATTCTATTATTATATGGATACAAAATCCGTTGTCTGAAATGTTAGGGTGTCGAATGTATCGTAGCCTGTTTATCTAGTAGTATTCATTGCTTTACTTTAATAAAAAATCAAAAACACAAATTAATAATAATTACCTTAAAACTGGTTTACAGTCACTGCTTTAGCCCAGATTTCAGGCACAAGAGCTTGTCAACATTGGATGGTTTAAGCGGTTTGTTGACAACAATACCAGCGGCATTAAACACTCTTTCACTTGGCACAGACGTTGCTGGAATGCACAGCAAACGTTTGGCTAAAGTAGCAAGCAACGACAACTGTAATGAAAGAGTTTTCCACCACTGAAGAGGATCTGTAAAATCGTCGAGTTCAGGCAAGCTCTGATAAACTTGAAGCTCTAATTCTATTGGTGTGCTCGACATTTGTGTATTCCTTTATTTCTGTTTCTGGAATCGACGAATTGTCAAAACATAGTTTTCTTCGTTTCTGTTGCACATTACTTCATTCTTGGTGTAAGGGCAGCTGTTAATTTGTGCTACTGGATGAAATTCTGTTCCACACTAGCTCTCGTTTTTTTTTTTTTTTTTTTTCTGTTATACAGCCAGGTGTTTTGAATCAAGGGTCAAGGGCAGTAGCTTCTTCGTACCTGTCGTATAAAGGCATTGACTGAGTCTTTCCGTCAGATCATCGAGCAACATAGCTTTAAATCTGCAAATATATGCTGGGTCAGTATTGAACTATCTCATTACACTTTTGAGGTGTGTAAAAGCAGGAATTACAACACTGGCAGTTACATACTTGTGACCTCCCAAGTATTTCAGTGATTTCCAAGCAAGGTTTCGATACACTGATTAGCTTCTCCAGCACTTTCTACTCAACTGATGTCGTAACAGGGGTATTCAATGCGTTGGCTACCAGAATGTTGTCTACTGCGTTTTTATCTTTCACCAGACCTTCCACCATGATGTAGGTACTATTCCAGCGTATCACTATGTCCTGCTGCAGCTTAGTGTCAGGAAGACCAAGTTCTTTTTACTTAGATGAGAGTGTAGCCTCTAAAAGTGAGCTGTGTTTAAAATGTCCTACAATTTTTTGGCATTTAGCTAGAACCTTTTCTATCGATGGGACTGTAAGAGCTTTATTTATACTTAACTGTAAAGTATGTGCTGAACATCTTACACTGTCAAACTTTGATCTGTTAACACCAAGTACAATATTTCTGGCATTATCAGTGCAGATGGCAACAAGTTTGCCCATTAGTTCCCATTTTTCGATGGGTTCCTCAAATTCAGTTGTACACTGATTTGCAGTATGCTTCTCAATCACCTGTTTCACTTGAAGAGTTGCATCACAATAATGCCATTCATTGTCAATCCAGTGTACTGTCGTTGCTAAGTAGCTGCCATTGGCGAGCAAGTTCCAAAAATCTCGTGTTAAACTTGCATAGGAAGCTTTCTTTAATTCATTAAACACTCTTGACTTCTGAATGTTGTAAATTTTGACAATTTTGTTCATAATGGTACTTCTGGCAGGTAAATTGCAACACTTAGAATTCAGAGCTGTTTGCAACAACACTCTCAGGTCAGGATCTTCAACAATACTGACAGGTCGCACCAGATGCAGTCTACAACGCTAATTTATTTGTTCATTCCTGTTCTTTTAATGCAGAAACAAACTTTTCGAGGAAGGAATTTACACCCATTTGCTTCATAATGGTGGCATTTGAACTAGGCTGCTCCTGTGGCGTATTTGATACAGTTTCCAAGAGTGGATGCTGCGATTGTAAATGATAACGTAAGCTAGTTACATTTCCACTGTACAAAGTTTTTCTTACATTTTAAACAATAAACATGTCTGCGATCAGTAACTTCCCTACTGTCTTCTAATTTATATCCAAAACAAAAGAAGAGGACAATTTCCCTTTTAATCCCTGAAACTTCATTTTTGGAGCTCAAATAAACGTGACAGCAAGAAATGAATCAGCGTTCAAACTTTCTTTCATTAACAGACACTCTCATCCCAGGTTTTGCCACCAATAAAGGAACATTATTTGCTTTTTTCAATGAGGAGAGTGGGGGTAAAAATTTGCCCCAGACTTTTGCTCTTGAACTGGAAATCCTCCCTGATGACAGATACAGTACTTCTGCAACTGTACTCAACTTGGTCCCTGGGTAATTAAGACTAATTGTATACCCCTATTGATTCCAAGAAACCCATGTATTAATCCCCCATCTTTCCGATTGAAAGCTGAATCTCGTTGTGAGGCCCGGCAGTACCAGCGGCATATTTTCATCTGCATCGATGTAATAAAACCTCGGGAGACCAGTACCCAAGCTTGGAAGATGCCGGCCGTCTGTTATACCGACCACTGAAACAACTGACTCTGCCCAGACGATTCAGTTGAGACAGGAGTAGAAGAGGTGTGGCACCCCTTAATGACTGACGGAGCTGTATTTTTCCTGAATAGCTAGTCAACAAGGGATAGCAGGGAGGTGAAGTACAGACCACCATATGAAAAGTGAGTACAGAGCACATCAATAAAAGAAAAGGGGAACCACGAAGTCGAGAAGCCCTTAATGAAATGCTGGCAGTACAAGTAAGGTATTAAAGAACGAAGTTCGGAATTTACGATGGACTTTGAAGACTAGCATACTGACACACAATGAACGAAGGAATCCCTGCTGATAGTGGTGACTTCTAGATTTAAACTCCCATCACCATAAAAAGGCTAGTTTTCAAGAAGTGGAGACACGAGCACAAATGGTGTATTAAACAAATTCAAAACTATATGCAGCTTTTTTGGGAGTTCCTAATGAATTTTATTTTTATACTAATTTTTTAAGTAACCGATTAATCGGAAGAAGAAAATAATCGGCGATTAAAAAATTGATCGATTAATCGATCAAACCCGACAGCTCTAATTAAAATACATAACATAAATAATAATGCTATATACTACACATAAATATAACTAAACTTTAATTAACATAAAGGTATATCACAAGCAGTTAAAAATTAATTAATTTTGCGGGAAAAAAATAATCTTGCAACCACCATAGTGAATGCTCAGAAAATATGGTTTCTTCTACTAATATCAGTAATTTAGAACTGTATTAAAGCTACATAAAATATTTCCAAAACTTAAAGGACATATGGGAGTTTATAGAAACTATTTTTATTATAAAAGAAATATAGGAGCTGTTAAAAGACTGAAGTTTAAAAAGCACTTAATGACATTTCTGGCATATGGAAAAGAAATCAAATATTTTAAAATGCAGTTCAAGATTTTATGTTTTTGTTTTTACCTGATGTGTTGTTTGGGTTCGCCATGTCCAACAAAGGCTGGATGACATCACTGGGGAAAACACTGTTTTTCTGCCATAAATTCAGAACTCTAACGATCTTAGGCTATGTAATGAAAAAATAGTTTATGCAAAATGAAAAACTGCTTCATACTCTTCTAGCATAAAAGCATATACAAAATACAATTTAACACTGAATTAAAACCCTATACCAGAAAGTTCCTGGTCAGTCTGTGACAGATATAGTACAACAAAATAACCTGCAGGCTGGTTAATGGGTAAAATGAATTTACACAGGTAAAACATTTTAAGAGACAGAAAGAAAAAACTCAACATCTTTATATTTTTTCTACCTGAAAAAAATTAAGATCGCTAGAAAAAAATTACAGTTACAAGGAAAATCTTCGTTCCATACTACTTCTGTTTTCGGAAAAATTTTCTCTATTTTGAACCATAAATACAAACATTTATGCAATTAAATTGTATTTAACAATAATACAGTGCAGGAAACACACTGCTGGGAAAAACGATTATGGAAGAAATCTTCACACCTTCAGCTTCCGTTGGCGAAAATTTTTTACCTCTATTTAACGATTAGGGAAGAAATTTTCGGTCCGTCAAACTTTTATTTCCGGAGAATTTTTCTCCACTTTAAACTTATATACAAATGTTTACATAATAAAATGATATTTAACAACATACGGGGCAGAAAAAAATATAAAGAGGAACTATTTTTTTTTATTAGAGAGCTCGTTTTTTGAAAACTGCCTTTATTTTCAAATTTAAACACAAACATTTATCCAGTTAAATGATACTTTACAACATTACCAGACAAAGGAAACATCGTGAAAAAAAAAAATTGTACGATTATTCACTTCATCAAACTTTCAATTTCAGAAAGTTTTGACAGACGGGAAACTTGCATCCACGATCGGGAGTCCGAAATCAGGATTTAATAGGATTCTGGGGGATATGGTTTTTGTTTGCAGGACCAAAATAAAACCTGCGATGTACGTCGCCCGTCACCAAGATTCTATGGGGAATTAAAATAAGGGATATCCCAAGAAACTGATGTTTGTCACTTCCCTAACACAAATCACAACTACATATTCTGAGAATGTTGATCAAATTAATCAGAAACCAAGGTCATTTTTTCTCAACCACAAAAGAATGTGAAAATTAAGATCACTAGCATTGTCACATTCTTCATACTCTTTTGCTCATAGTTTTGCTTCATACAAATCATAGAATGAAAACGTATAATCATTGAATGATAACAATAAAATGCTTAGTTTTGCATTAAAAATCATCTGATTTATTTCCTGCATTTCTTTAAAAAATACTTTACTAATTTTAAGCCCAGATTAGAAAGTGTTTTAAAAACTCTTGAACATTTAGTTTTTCAACAGAAATTTCATTCCTACCCATTTTCTTTATATGACACTAGACCATTTTTGGCTGTTTGTAAGTTTAAAAGTAGCTCCACACACAGCTGCACAAGTAAATTCCTCAAAAATATTACAACAGTGTCCACAAGGATGGCAATAAGGCAATGTTTTAAATACCCCTTGAAATAATAGAGATAAAAAACAAGAAAGTATCAGACTGTAAACATAATCATAAGAAACACGAACTCCTGCGAGTGAGAGAGAGGTTCACTTTCACTTCAGACAGAATTGTAGGGGAATGTTTCAAGTTTATTTTTAGAGACAGTCACAGATGTTCTATGTGTGCACCCTTAGTCACACAACACACATTGAGCCGGTAATCCATTTCCGCCCAAACACAATACATGCGGTCGTCCAGGAATTTTAAGTTTGCACAAACAGCCCGTGGTTTAAAATTTTTTATGCCAATCGTAGATAGATTTTCTGGTTGGAGGTTCTTTTCCGAACGTGATCAAAAATGCTGTTGCACAACAGTTACAGATTCTGTTTTGCTCAATTCAAGAACACAAAATGCCTTCTCCACTGCAGATGCTGCCATTTTGACTGACTAGTCAAGTGATGCGCGCTATCACCTATGTCACTTCCCTCAGTAGCGGGACACAAACTTTATGAGTACATCTACCTAACGGATCGCAGTTGTGGTTCGTGTCTTCAACTGTTACTGTTTTACAGCATCTGGAAACTGTATACTTCTTTATGAATCACCCTGTATAAACAAAAAATAGATAACCACTGCTAAAACACTACTATTCTTTATGAGTAAGTCCACTAGAAAGTTCACATTCAATAAATAAATAAATAAATAAATGAATTCACTTACCCTGTCTTCCTCAGCACACTTGAACAAATTCTGAAATGTCATCATTATATTCTTTGTAAATCGTGGAGCAAATACATCTTTGTCAGGCCCGAACTGATGACGTGACTGACGAACTATAGAATCCATCACATAAAGGCCTGGTACTTTGTATTCTGGGCGACACTGTAACATAAGAATTTTTTTTGTTTTTTGTTAGTGAAATCTTCATGTTTAATGCTTAATGACCATGAAATTAAATAACATCTAAATAGTATCTGAAAAATACTGCTAAAAAAAGTGAAATGGTTTTTCCAAGTTATTTTGCAATTATGGTGTTGGATGACTGCTCTCTTTGTAGACAGATGTAGAACTTTTTTTTTACTTAGTGATATTCGCTCTTTTCTCCTTCGCTTGTAGTTTTGTTTATGTTGTGTGAGGTTTCTTCAGCAGAATACTAGAAAATCCATTAAAGTAGGAGAAGACAAATGCAATTTGCCTAAACCTCCATCATGAATGGTAGTAGCACTTCCTTGTGATTTAAAATTCCAGTCACCGAGCAGCGGTGGGGGCGAAAAGGGTGAGGAAGCAAAGGTTTACAATCTTTTCCAGCCACAAAAAAAACAAGCAATTTTTTAAGGACGTTTAAGCACCTTAAAAAGATTTCTTAAGGTCCTTACCATTTGCATATGCACAAATATACAGAGGGTGAGTCGAAAGTTTTGCAATATTTGGATCACTTTATGTCTTCATATGTACCCCAGCCGAAATTTTAGACTGGATTTCAAGGGGCAGGAAAAGACCAAGAAGTAGACCACATGGGAGATGGGTGAATGAAATTCGAAAGTATGCAGGAGTAACATGGAGGAGACTGTCACAAGACAGACTGTTGTGGAAGAAACTTGGGGAGACCTTCATCCAGCAGTGGAGTGATAATGGATGATGATGTACCTTTATAACGAAAGCTGACTAGCATTCAAAGTATAGGATATCGTGTTGCACTGTCTTTAGCCTCCTGTCTGCCAGTTCTTAGATTTCGTTGCAGTACCAGTTCTTGTCCTTCGCGGTGAAGAACTCCTTCACTCCAGCTGCCACCTCCTCCTTGTTGTTGAAGTGCTGCCCATGAAGGTAGTGGGCCATGGACCGGAACAAGTAATAATTTGACGAGGGCAAGGTCCGGACTATATGCTGGGTGTGGCATCAGTTCGATGCTTTCAAGTTCGTGAAGTTTTGCCCAGATCGTTCGTGCGGTATAAGACCGAGCGTTGCCCTGCTGTAGGAAAAAGGTGCTTTCTGTTCACCAGTGCCAGGTACTTCTTCTCCAAAATGGCATACATCTGCTCTAGTTGTTCAGAGTAGAGGTTGGTGTTGATGGTCTGACCATCTGGAACAAATTTGTAATGGATTATCCCCTCGAAATTCCAGACACAGAGCATCACCTTGTGCTCGAAACGCTCACATTTGGAAACAGGTTCAGGAAGCTGGCCCTGGCTCAACCACTGCCATTGTGTGTTAGGATTACAGAAATAGACCCACTTTTCATCGCACATAACAATTATCTTCATGAAACGTACATTGCACAGGTTTTCTAGGAGTTCCGTGCAAACTTCCACTCGGCGGTTTGCTAAAGCTGACGACAGTTTGTGAGGGACTTCGTGGGCCTTGTTCATGAGCTTCTGTAGACCTTGCAGAGGTCCCGAAGGTGACGAACCATGGTGGTCTGTGATATACCCACCTCGCCTGATAATCTCCGAGTGCTGGTCGTCGGATTTGCCTCTACGGCCTGGTGCACGGCTTCCGAATCCACGGTTTGCGGCTTACCTGACCTTGTCTGATTGTTGAGCTTTCTGTCACCTAAGCAAAATTTCTTGAACCATCTGGTTGCGTTGCTGTTATCCACGGAACCTTCCCTTTTCCATGACAAATGTTTCGTGTTGCTTGAGCAGTGTTATGGCCGAGTTCAAACTCGTAAAGCATAAGTTTCCTAATTAGCTGGTTGTAGCTTTTCATCATTTAGGGGTCCCAACCAGTCAGAATGATATGCAATGCTGTTCACAGCAACGACTACCACTTTATATCCTTTTTGACTGACTTCAGTGTGTGATTTGAACTAGTTTAAACATGTGACATACCCACAGCAGCACGTGTTTATGCAAATATTGCAAAACTTTCAACTCACCTTCTGTACTTTTACACCCAAATGAATAATGCAAATAGAAGTATCGTTGAAGGAAGAAATATTCTTCATAATACATGGGAAATCGATAGAATATTCAAAGCAAACATTATAAATTCTGAATTTGTTTGTAACAACACTTACTGGTCATCCATGTAAAACGGAAATCAGGAAATGCGGGCTCGATTCCTGTTCCAGGGCGATGAAATCTTCAAGTTTTCTAAGAGGTGTTGCATGGATTACCAGTAAGTGTTACAAGCAAATTCGGCATTTATATCCTGTTTTATTGAACACTGAAGTATGCTGATGAAGTTAATATTATTTTTCCATATAAATTTGTGGATGCAAAAGATTTGGATTTATGCAGTTTAAAAAGACAGTTCTGTTGGTCAAATGAGTTTCCCGATCTGAGATAATAATCACATATGCAACAGAGAGTAAATACATTGTAAAACTGTAGTTGAAGTCATGAGTTCAAGATTTCAGCTCTGCACATAATCATTTCGAGATTTCAATTGGAAAATCAGTGTGTGCAAGATTCAATTTTACACTTGATTTTCTCATAGTATAATTGTTACTGAACATACAAAAGGGAGACATACAAAGTGAAATATCAGATAGAGATAGGGCTTGGGTAGAGTCTGTTGGTTATGTTTAATTTAGCCCAGTTCCAACTTTAAGCTAATTACTCATCTCCCACAGGCTTTCAGCTGACATCATCAACACAGCCAACCAACAGTAGAAGTACTAAGTACTACATAGTAACTTCTGGATTTTGCACAGCCAGTTAAGAAAAATAAATACTTTTTAATAACTTTTAAGGATTTCTGAGGACTGTGGGAACACTGTAGGGACAACATTGAACATTCAGCGACATGTACAGGGATCATAGCATACTTCTGGAAAATTTTAGGTTGGAATTTTAGGAATTTTAGGAATTTTTAGAAAAATTTTAGGAAAATTTTAGGATTGTATTTCAATAAAAACTAGATGTATATTTGTATACATCTAGTAAAACAACTTTGTATACATTGTAAAGAGTTTGCTTCACACCCTTCAACCATATATACTGATAGACTGCGCATGACATCAAAATTTCTGGCTCCAACATAAAATCACATGACAACAGTCAAAAAGATGGGTTACACCTGCTGTGCTTATGGTTGCTCTGAGCGATATAGTAAAGAAAGTTCTATGATTTTTCATGGGTAAGAAACGAATTAAATACCTAAGTCAATAAAGTTCAATTACTTAACCAGAAACTTGCAGCTATTGATATAAAAATACAGTAACTTAAGAAAAAAATGGAATGCATGTTCCAAATTCTTCGCAAATGTTCATCACATTATAAATCACAAAATGTAAACAACCCGTTCATGCATGTATATAGCTCATAAGTAAACTTACCTGAAGAGTTTTCATTATATATGAGGCGCATTCACATAATACACCGAAAACACTGAAGTTCTGCAATGTAAATTAGTAATCATAACAGCATTTTTACACGAAATTTGGAGTCTGATGATGACGTGCCCAATGTTTGAGCCATGGCGGCTTTGATGCAGCTATTGCCAATGCGCAGTCCATTAGTATATATGGTCGAAGTTCACACCCAAATTTTTTGCATAACGTCTAATGTCTAAAGTTTAAGTATGATTTACTTCTAATGTTCAGTTCTTATCTTTTCACGTGTTATTATCATATTCAAGTATATTTACCACATTCAAGTTTCACTTTGAACATTAATATGCTGTTTAACCAGAAGCAATTCACGATTTTCACAGAAAGTTTTCAGGTTTCACATTAAATTATAATATCCTAAAAAGATAATTGAAAACCAAGAACTATGTACAATTGTTCACTGAATTACTTTTTTCATATTATTGTTTTAACCTTTTCCTGATACGCCTATCTTTTTCTGCTTCCACCACAACTAATTTACTTTGTTTTCTTTATTTCAGCTGAACCTTGTATGATCAAGTTAGAGGCAACTGCTATTTCAACAGTATTTTGTTTTTCTACAGCTTTTCGCATTCTTTCTGTTCCCTCTTGAATTACTGCTAGGGAGGCTTCTTTATCTTTTTTAAGCCTATTTATTTCTGCATCATTTTCTTTTATTTTGTCATCAAACTCAGCTTTTCTTTTTTTCTCTAGCTGCTTTTCCTTATTTTCCCTCTCTTTCTGCTTCCTTTCTTTTACCTTTTTTGATTGTTCTTCCTTCAGCTTATCAACATACTCTTTATAAAATTTATGTGAATCACGAACACTATTTAACAAATTTATTGTTATGGGAATTTCTTGTTATGGGAACTTTTTTTTCCTTTATGATGCGCTTTTACTTGTGAAAAGCCACTATTAGAAATATTGAAAATTTCTGAACACAATATACACTTAGCAGAAAATATTGTTTCAGTTGCAGAACACCATTCTTTCAACTTCACTCCGTCCAATTCTTTGGCGAGCCACGCATCTTGAAATTTCGTTTTGGATTTAGGCATCTTAAACACTTGTATTACTAACCAGAAAATGAAAGGGAAGTACAAAAACACGTTCCAATATTGCAAAACCAGACAACTTCCCGAAATTTGGCTGCGAGGATGTCAGAAGATATGAAAAAAAAAAAAAAAAGCAGGTCACCACTAGAGAACTGAACCTGCACAGAGAACACCATAAAAGACGTAAAACCAGAAACTATCATACGCATCTCACGCAAGTTCAGTCAAGCGAGTCGGAGCCGAGATATATTGCGCATCGAAGGTCGCTGTCGCCGACGCATGATCGAAGGTCAATGATCACGTGCTCTACTGCCTGCCAAGATAACTCAGCTACCATCCCATCGTCATTACCGGAGGTTACGGAAAAAGACCACATGTTTCCTCTTTGCTTCCACCCACCTGCGGTTTACAATAACAAAACATCAGCAGAAAGAGGAGGTTCCACAAGGCATGTACAAAAATAAAGTACGATCTTCTGCGTGCCACGGAGTTCGTCTGCAAAGCGCAAACCAGGGGTGAAAATGACCCCTCCCCTTTTCCCTTAGATCTCTTGTTACTCTCGAAACTGTTCGAAGGCAAAAAAATGGAACGCCCGCCCCGAAGCAAGTGCATCTCGATGGCGTCATTTTTCCCTCCCTTCAGCAGCACAGCATATAGGCTGTGTTTCTACAATAACAGGTCTTTTTACCTTACCGTAATGGTAAATTTATTGGCGTTAATAACGGTTGTTTTTAATAAAAATAAGCTTACGAAAATTTTAGGATGAATAGCAAATTTTAGGTCTAATTTTAGGAATTTAAGGAGGGTCACAAAATTTTAGGAATTTTAGGAATTTTAGGACGAATGCGATCCCTGCATGTATGCTACCTATGACCTTCAGAAAAGCTTTCCCAGTGCAATTTTCCTTAGACAACTGACTGTGATCCAGGATGTGGTGAGCTACCTTCATATTCTCATTTACAACCTCTGACAAACAGCAGCTTTAAATCACCAACAGTGGAAACAACTACAGTGAAACCTCCGAATAACAATCGCTGCTCGGGCCAGGAAAAAGTGACTGCTGTTGAGAGGTGCCGTTGCTTGGAAGTGAGGTCTAGGTTAGCATTGCTAGTCCATTGCTTTGGTACAAAAGGAAAATAATTGTACACAGCTTACACACAAATACATGGTTTCAGTGGTTTCAGAACTTTCTCCAAATGCAGAATGCTGAATAAAGCTCAAAATAACAATTAAAAAACACATCATGGTGTAGAAGTTTAGAAAGTGGTATGTGACTCATTGTCTTAAAACTTTCGCTTAGAAATAGCAAGCTAAGAGGTTAAGTTTAGGGTCAGCTAAGGAAAAGAAGTAGAAAAATGTTAGACGGTGAAATCGAACTGCACAGTTAGCTGGCTGTGCACTAAAAACTAGGAACAGAACTCACAGGGACCAAACAAAGATATACTGCTGCCAACACCCCCCAGTTGCGAGTAAAACTTACCCAGGAGCTGGAGTTCGCTTGACATAAAACTCAATAACTCCTTTCTTCTCACTTAAGCACACCATTCATTGTACTCGCCATAATACAACCCATCGAACTCGCGGCACAGTAGCATTCTTTATTCCTCTCTTATCCCTTTTGCAGAAGTACCATAGGAACTGCATAGAATGTTAAAAGACAGGGGGTCCATTAGACCTCTTTTGGGACTGACAGGGTTGTCCGTTGGCCATGGTCAAGAGGTTTCGCTGTTTGATGGTTATTGTTAATATTAGTCCTACAGCAGTTGTTCTGTACCAATCAAAACTTGCGGTTGCATGGAGGTCGCCATTGTACGGAAGTGCCCGTTAATAGGGTTTTTACTGTAGTATATATTTTCTCAGCTTTTTTTTTTTCACTTAAAATTTGAAATTTGCTGCCTAGTGTTTCAGCATCTTTGAGCTTTATACCTTAATGAATTTACAAAAAAAAATATCTATTTCAAGATAGCAAAATCATACACAAGACTGACGAAGGAAAAAAAAAAGGTGAGCTTTTTAACCGCGTGGGTGAAAAATAAGAACGTGCTGCGAAACAACGTGAATGTAACGCGTGTGAGCAAGACAAAGGTGTTTACCGAAATTTATT
Organism: Macrothele yani; assembly: GCA_039090855.1. Lineage (NCBI taxonomy): Eukaryota > Metazoa > Arthropoda > Arachnida > Araneae > Macrothelidae > Macrothele > Macrothele yani. The sequence goes on along the minus strand of CM077010.1, from coordinate 163,341,558 downwards.
ACGTAAATATTAAGCTAGAGCACATCACTGTATTCAATATATATATATATATTTATTTATTTTTTTTTTTTACATTTAACAGCAACACAGAATAAATGTAACATTGCGGAAAAAAATTACGACTCCCGGCAAAGTCTACACTCTGTCCGACTTCCATTTTAGGAAAGTTTTCCTCTATTTTGAAGCTGCAAAACAAATGTTTATGGAATAAAATTATGTTTAACAATACTACTGGGTAGAAGAAACATCACAAGAAAAACGGATTACGATTGCAGGAGAAACCTTCACTTCGTCTAACTTGTTTCCGAAAGTTTTGAAAGTCGGAATTCCGCCCACCGACAGAAAATGACCCCACCACTATCACTACTACCACCAATTCCTCCCAAATTTCTATTCAGTTCTGCATCGATCTCGAGAACCATTGAAATGACGATGGGAATGGCGGAATTATTCGAATCTACAGAAGAATCTCATGCCTGAAGATCACAGGGAAATTTTCGCGCCAACTTCCGTTTTCGGAATCTTTCTTCCATTTCCAAACTGAAATGCAAATATTTATGGAAAAAAATTATATTTAACTATAATACTGCAGAAACATTGCGAGAAAAAGAAATCACGATTACAGGACAAATTTTCACTGTGTTTAACTTCCGTTTTCGAAAAACGACATACCATCCCCACATCAAAAAGTGACACCCTCCCAACTAATCCTCCAAAATTTCTCTTCAGTTTTGCATCGATCTCGAAAATAACCCAAATGCTGACAAAAAAAGCGGAATTCCGCGAATCCGCGGAAGAATCTCATGTATGCAAAATATGAGGATTAAAACAGTAATGTTACAGATAGGAAAAGATAGGGAGCAACACATAAACAGACTGAACAAGTACTATCACTAAATAGTAAACTTCCATACTTGTTTCAAATATATGGGTAGATAATAATTGCTATGCGTTGCATGTTACACTAACCAACAAAACACAAATATGCTCAAGATCTCATAATGTCCTACATTATTTTTAAATTTAGCAACATAATTCATAAGAATATACTGGAAAAAATAAATCCAACTAATGCTGAATTTTGGTATTGGCATAATTTACCAAGAATCACATTATTTTCCATAATTGCACCCCGATATTCATGATCAGGGAGTAATTTATTTAAAAAGACACAATCAGGGTGCAATTTCATCAAATATCACCTAACAAAGTGCTAGTATAAAAATAAATTTGTAGTATAAAAATTAATTTGCTAGTGAAAAATTAAATAGCATATATTATTAACATGGCTGGTAAGTTTTTTTTACTTTCTTTATTAGCTAAACCAACCAACAATCAGTGTCAATCCACTAAGTATTCATCACATTTTCTATTATCACCTGTTATTGAAATAGCGACTTATTATCTCTAATTTCCTTCCAACTTTTTATTCCGGTCTCCTATCCTGCCTTCCCCTTATTTACATTCCTTTCAGTTGATGGTTTTTTAGGAACCAAAAGACAGGAAGAAAGGCATTCTTCACTGAGCACTAAAGTGGGAGGATTTTAAGTAATTGCAGCTACCAGTGAACAAAGGGATGGAGGTCAGAGGTCAGTAAATCCACAAAAGGGGGGTGATTCAACAAGAGCACATGTTTCAGTTTTGCATTCAAGGTCAGCTCTGAATTGAGAAAAGCTACTTTGCACCTACTCAGTCTCTTTCTCTCCTATCCACACTTGGGAGATCCGGCTTTGGTTAGCTTTTAATTTCACTTTTTTGAGCAAAGAGCCACGTCCTTCGCATGTTCATTACTTTTTAAGTGTACTACATCCTACATTTACTTTTTTTTTTTTAACATGAAACAATATCCTCATATTCACTGAGATATAACAACCACAAACTCAATTCGAAAGCCACCTCAAGTTCAGAACATAAATGCCTTAAAATTTAGACAAGCTCTCAAAAAACCTGGTGAGCCAGACAAAGGAATACATGATATAAGTCAAAATGAGACAGCTGGTGATCATTCATGTCAGCACACTAATCTAAGTGGAAAGGGTGCACAACAAATGCAGTTTAAAATATGGAGGTTACTGCTGTTGAGCAGCAGATAATCATTTATTATTTATCCACTGTTCACTTATAAACAACAGAAGACAAATACTTTACCAGCAGAGTGAAACCTCGGGAGTCCCAAAAAAATAAATTTTTAATTATTTTGACTCTCACCCCTAAAAAGTTTCGTTTGGTGTACTTAAGATCTCCTGTAAAATTTCAGCTTAAAAAAAAAATTTAGAGGTCCCTCAAGGTCGCCAAAAAGTTTAAAAAATAGTTTTAATTTGATAATTTTTTACAGTTACTTACGAAATTATTATTTTTTAAATATATTTTTTATTTAAAATGTTACATGCTTTTAATATGTCGTTTCTAAAAAAATGTACCCTATTGGTAATATTTAGTGTAGAAAATATAAGAAAAATCAATAAAAAAATGACAAAAAACGAGCTTTATTCAACATTGCAAAATGCAATGTAAAAAGAATGTTTTACAGCAAAATTCACCTGTCAAGTTTAACAAGATAATAAAGAGGAAAATATTTCATAATATTCTATAAATAACAATAATTTTTTACATATCTTGAAGATCTTTACGGTATCACTTCACGAAGTTCTTTCTATGCATTTCAAACTACCTGCAATAAATACTGTTTTTGTTCTTTATCTTTTGTTGCATCATTTAAACTTTTGATTAATGCTATGCCTCTCACAGCACAGTCATTAACACATGGCAAATGTTTAACAATTTCTTCAGCTTCTTTTAAAAGATTGTGTTTCAGGCCATTTCTCAACAGACACGCTTAGGAAGCTGTCGTCTATTTGTGCGGTGTGAAAGAAGCTGCGAGAGATATTTAAGTCATCAAATTTTAAAGGAAGTTTCTTTAATAGGTGCAAATTCTTTTTTTCACTGATTTTACTAATTAACATATATTTCTCCTTGGCACTAAGAAGTGTTGAAAACAAACAAAGAGTGGCAAGCTCTTCACTTAAATACCAGGAGTGACGTAAAATCATCTTCAATCCTGTTTTGCGTATTTGTATATCCTCATATTCATGCAATCTTTGTATCAGTAAAACGTCGTTCACTGGTGCATCTACAATAGACTGACATGTGTGCCATGACTGAATGTATACGCATACATTTTATTGTTTACAAGAACAGCACTATCACTGATCAAAACTTTTTAGTACGGTGAAAGTACATAAAATTGGTCATAACATCTCTTCCAGATGGCAGACATGAACCTGTTATTGATTCAGTAGGATATCCAATAAGCCATACATAATTACTACTCCTAGTTTGTTTTGCCATTGTATTAAAAAGAAACACTAAAACAAATTTATCTTCTGGACAAAACAGCAAAAAGGCAACACATACAATAGAACAAACAACAACACATGTGCAATAAGTGATGCTAGTGGTTACGGTTAAAGTTTAAAGTCACAGTTAAGGTGCAATAAGCGATGCTAGTGGTTACAGTTAAGGTTTAGAAATCATATATAGATATATAATTGCACTACAGAAGCAGGCGCAGCTTTTAATTATGTTTTTTATTATTTTTTTGGTTATATAGATACTAAAAATGTATTAATAATGAAATAAAATATATAATTGATCATCACTTATGCTTTTGATTAAAATTCCAGATTTTCACATAAATCAGTGCTGCTTGTGTGACATTGAGGGACCTCTTAATGTTTTCCAAATGAGCTCTAACTTCATATATTTTAATAATAGGAGTAGAAGAAACTTTTTAGAGGGTGAGACCCACCTTTTTCAATATTTTTTTATTTTACATTGAATTTTGGGACACCCTAGTGAACCCAATATCAATTGTTTACTTCTGTCATTTACTTTGATGTGTACATTGGGTCCGCTAGAATTTCAAAAAATTTCATACATCATACATTCTCACAACTGGGGCCTAGACGGCGTGAAAAGTCTTCCGTGAACACTTCTCACTGCTTTTGTCAGAGCTCAAAAGGAGTGGAGGGTAAAACAGTAAGTCTCCTTTCTCCCAGTCCAGAGAGAGATGAACAGGCATGCTAACGTGGTCACTGAACCCTGCGCTCTTTGCTTGTCCACTAACATCCCTTCAAGTTACAGCTAGGAAGAATACTATTGCTCCACTTCTTTGACAAACCCAGCAAACTGTCATTTCGCTGTCTGGCACGAGATCCTTTTTGGGCAAACTTTCCTTCAAAGAAGCATAAATCTGAAATAAATTCCCTATCTCAGTCCTTACCGAAGTTTGCTAAGCTGTCCCAGAAATCCGAAACAAATATTCCTTTGGCAAAATATTTATTAATCTATTATGGGTGTGGTTTAAAGAATCAAGGTGCAACACTACACATCACATACCAACAAAAAATCTTTGCATGCCATATGTTTACTACACCTGTAGTAGTAGTTATAAAATAAACAGTCAAAATATTTTGTACATTTAAAATTGTGTAATGTCATTAGAAAAAAGGTTGATTCAATTTTTGTGCTTGCTAATATGCAAACATTTTACTACCAAACTCTTTGGTCAGAGAGAAAAAAATGATAAAATCATGCTTTGCCATTAATATCATTTCTGAATTTTTTTTGAGGAGGAATACCAAAACTTAACATGTAATTTATTTAATATCTGAGACAACTATTTCATGCCCAAAACTTCTAGCATCACTTGTAGGTATCATTAATTGAAGGCCTCACTGCAACAATGGGCTAATTAACAATGTAGCAGAACATGTGCTAGTGGTGGAAATGGACGAGTGAAAACGCCCTCTATTTGTCCCAGAGATTAGGCTAACCCACTGCTATCCCTAGGCATCTATTGGAATCATCCAGTCTATCTCTGAATGTGTGTCTCGGTGACTGCAGCAGTGTTTTTACAAAACATTATTTTGCCTACTTTTGCCATAAGGTCTTCAATTAGGTAATATTCCAGTGTTAGAATTAGAAATAAATTTTCTACGGACCACTTGAATTTTCAAATCACTGGTCCACCAAAATGCCCACTGGCACGTGAAAAAAAAATTACACATTTACAGTATGTGTAGAAAATTATGTATCACTTCACTGTTGCTGTATATCACAAATTTAGAACAGAATGTGCACATGTACTCACAGCAAATAGTACTATATAAATAAAGCATGAAACATGCTACGAAGTGGCTGAAATTTGAAAGAAAAAAAAAAAATCTTCACTGGTCTGCAGGATAAAATACCAAAAGTTGGTAGTTTACTCATTTTCACTACTCCAGAAATGGAACAAAGATTAATACATTTTGTATGCACTTGGTGCTAGTATGCAGGAAGGTACACTGATCAGGCATGTGATTGTCTAAGTATCCGATTAACTGAAAACACAAAAAGCTGTTCCGAAATACACATAAAAAATATATAAGCAAAAATCAAAAATTATTATCACTAACTTATATGATCATTGTCAACCATTATCAATCCACTGCTGGACGAAGGTCTCCCCAAGTTTCTTCCACAACAGTCTGTCTTGTGACAATCTCCTCCATGTCACTCCCACATACTTTCGAATTTCATCCTCCCATTTCCCATGTGGTCTTCTTCTGGGTATTTTCCTGTCCCTTGGAATCCAATCTAAAATTTCGGCTGTCCATCAATGGTCTGTCCTTCTGGCAGTATGTCCAGCCCATTGCCATTTCGGGGATTTAACTCTGATCATGATGTCTTCCACTCTTGTCATTTTTCGGATCCACGAGTTCCTCTTCTTATCTCTCCTGGTTACACCAAGCATGTGCCTCTCCACGCTTCTTTGAGTTCTCTGCAGCCTTTGTATGTTTGAGTTGTCTGCAGACTTTAATATGTCTCTTTTAGTTAAGTTCCACGTCTCTGTAACATACGTAAGCACTGGAAGGATGCGTTGATCAAACACTTTTCTTTTAAGACATAATGGCATATTACTCTTGAAAATTATGCTGTTTCTTCCAAAACCTCTCCAGGCAAGTTTTGTACGCTGATTAATTTCTTCATCAATGTGACCCTCACTTGATATCTGCTGTCTAAGATAAACGTATGTGTCTGTTATCTCCAGCTTTTCTCCATCAATCGATGAATCTTCATTTCTTGTAAAAGCATTGAACATCACTTTTGTCTTCTGAAAGTTCATTTTTAATCCCACTTCTTTACTCTTGTCAGCAAGTTTCTGGATCATACTCTGCAGCTCTGATGGGGTAGTTGCAAAAATGACTATGTCATCAGCAAAACGAAGGTGGGTTAGATAATCTCCATTAATCTTTATCCCTTCGTTTTCCCAGTTCAGTGATTGAAAGACATTTTCCAATGTGGCGTTAAAGAGCTTCGGAGATATGGTGTCACCTTGTTTCACTCCCTTTCTAATTTTTATGTGTGTTGTATTTTCAAACAGCCGAATCTTTGCACTTGCATTTTCATAGATGTTATTAATAATATTAATGTATCTTCAATAACGCAGGATTTCAGAGCCATTGTAACTGCTGATGGTTTCACCGAATCAAAGGCTTTTTCATAATCAATAAAAGTCATGCACAATGGAAGTTCATATTCCCTCGCTCTTTCAATTAGTTCTCTCAATATGTGGATATGATCTATTGTGCTGTAGCCACTCCTGAATCCAGCTTGTTCTCTCGGTTGAGCCATGTCCAGTGTTACCGTCAAACGGTGTGAAAGAACTTTAGTGAAGATTTTATAAACCACTGATAGGAGGCTGATAGGTCTGTAGTTCCAGAGATCCTCAATGTCACCTTTTTTATGTAGCAGGATCATTGTAGTGTTGTTCCAATCCTCAAGAATCTTCCCTTCATTAAAGCATCGAGTGAAAATTTGGGTGAGTACTGTTTCGATTTCTCCACTCGTTTCTTGTATGATGTCTACAGTAATTCCATCTTCTCCTGGAGCTTTTCCCCACTTCATGTTCTTGATTGCATGTGCAACTTCTGCTCGGAGGACTGGAAGAATTCTGGTACTGGTAACTTTCATGATGTCTGGAGTACATGTATCATCCCTTTCATATAATTTGGAGTAGAAATCTTTCACTCTTGTCAAAATTTTGCCTCTATTTCTTGTTACAGAACCATCTTTTCTCAGTGCCATAATCTGTTTTCTTCCCTTACTGAGATGTCCCTTTGCTATCTTTAGGCTTTGGTTGTTTTCAATTGCTTTCCTCACTAGTTAACAGTTGAATTTCCTTACGTCTTCAGTGATACTTTTTCGCACTGTCTTGCATAGCTATATACATTCCACTTTGGAAGTCATATATATATATATATATATATATATATATATATATATATATATATATATATAAGTACACACAGCTCAGTAACATAACTTCAGAACAAGAGCAGCCCCCAAGCAGCAGCCATTTTCTAACCACAACCCTGCTTGTTAATGTTATTTGCTAGTTGCTAAGAGCTTAAGCAAGTAAAATTAAATGCAAAAATAGCAACACTGAACCGTCAAAGTGTTTTACTTGTCTATATTTTTAAGTGCGAATTTCCTTGCTAACATTAAGATTTAATAAAAGCCTATATCATTTCCAATTTTCCCCCACACAGTATCCCATTTATTAAATCAACTTTTACATTAATTGACAATATTTAGTAGCAACAAAAGTACTTACTCTTTCAAGAATGTGGATGGGTTTAGAGGGGGCATCTTGTGTTGTGCCTAGGGCCCGATTCTGTGTAAATCGGCGCCGGGCCACCCAGAAACCTGCCCCTGTACCATGCATTTTTTCCCATTAGCTTTCAAACAAGCAAAAAATTTCTCCTTGGAAAACAAAAAAGAAAAAAGAAAGAGCTGCATCATGAACTTTGTTCAGAGGCTTCGTGCCGATATAATACACACAGCAAAAAAATCATGGCGCCGTGCCGACTTTTTTTTTTTTTTGATTGGAGGTTTAATGACTACCGTGAGCAACTCAATGGGCTATAAGCAGTCGCCCGTCCCTAATTTAGGGTCACTGGTTCCAGGGAAGGGAGAGAGCCAGTGCCGTAAGACAAACACAACATCCATGCCTCACCGGCATTCGAACCCGGACCCCGTTCAGACGAATGATCAGAGGCCATCGCTTAGACCACTGCGCCACCGGGGCGGCCCGTGCCGACTTAATCCCGGCCCGACGCCATGCTTTCTTTCCACTTAACTTTCAAACTAGCAAAACAAATTCCTCCTACTCAGAAAAAAAAAAAAAGAAAAGAAAAAAAGAAACAAAGAGCTACATCACAAACTTTGTTCAGAGGCTTTTCCGTTGATTAATCACAAAACCGGTAAAACATTCTTAATAACAGCAAAATCGAAATTTCCGTAATTTTTCGTTAGTCATCCATCCGTAATCCAGGAGGATTACGGAATTATTCTAAAAACCAATCAAACATTTTTAATATCAGCGAAAATCTGAATTTTCGTAATTTTTTGTTAGTCACCGGTTATTCCGTAAATCCATGGGGAAATCCACAATGGCTGGCTTCTCTGGATGCGAATGACACTTTCACCAGGCACTGAAAGAGGAGGTTCGTAACATAAATGTCCAATCACATGTGAACAGAACTTTTCTTTCTTGTTGATCTCTTTGCAGCTGCGTACAATGGCTAAGGGTTCTGCACAGTCTCTCAACTAAACAGCGGAGTGTTCCCCTAAGAAAACCAGTTTCGAGCAAACCGAGACGTTTGAAGTGAGGTCACCGGAAGCTATCTCGTTGGCTGAGCCACAGCAGCGTCAGCCCGCAGCTGGCGGTCAGCCACGCCGAAAGAGTACGCCTTACAACTGAAATATCGCCATCTACCCAACGAATATTTCTCTCTCTCTCCCAGATCTTTTTCCCCAACATACCAACAATCACAAACTTTTGCCAAAAGATTGAAATTTTCAAATGACAAGTTTAGCGGATTTCCGTTTTTTCCGAAAAGTGAATTCGCGGAATTCCACTAATTAGCGGAAGAATCACATGCCTGACTGATTATTATGGCACTGATATGAAGCACTCTCCACTATCAGTGCACTTCATACTGTGTACTGATTATGAAGCACTTTGCAACATACCAAAAGCCACCTTCATGAAATACCTTGCTTCAGTGCGAACGGAAGGAGGTTCTACCATGTGGACAGATGGGCAAAGCCAGAGCATAAATGGCAACTTCCAGATGGGAAACATTATAAAAAATCCAGACTCTGTGGTCACTACTTGTGCAAAAAATGCTCTCTTAATCCAAATATTCTGAGTCTGAGACCTGAGGTACCTACAGTTCAAAATTTTCATAAAACTTATATCTGGTTTGCAAATTCGATATTCAGATTTTCAGTAGTAAATATCTGAATTTCAAAAAATCCATAGTGGAACCTGGATTATTTTTTAATACTGTCATAGCGAAACGTTACATACATTTTGGTTCAATTCTTATAACTTACAAATTCCAAAACAAGCTGAAAAAAAAAAACTTACTGGCCTCCCGGGCCTGTAACAAATTTTTCAGGGGTCCAATAGAATTTTTACTAGCCAATGGCCAGCGGACCATCAGGTAATTCGAACACTGAATGGTATTCAATGTCCATTGCGTAATTTATATATTTTGGATTTATTGGTAAGCTATATACAGAAATAGGTTTATATAGACTAATTAAGCATATATGAGCAGCGATTTCTCTCTGAGAAACTGCCAATTGCATTTAATGGCATTTCAGTTTTATTATTTGAAATGTTACTAAACATTAGTGCACCTTCCAGGAGTTTCTTCAAACACTATAGCAAATAATTGTGTGCTGGCAAATCTGACTGATACGTGCATGCTCTGGTACCTTTATTTGCTGCCTATCCAAAGTACCACCATCAGCTCCCACTGCCATGCGGCACACAGCGTGCTTTGCCAACCACACTTTCACAGTGGCAATATACAAGCCATGCACCACATAAAAAATTCCTTTCCCAGAACATTTTTTTGTACTTTTTATTAGATTGAATTTGTTTAAAAATTATATCACAGTTGTGACTTTCTAAGTGCCATATTACAATGTTTTTTTTATGTTTTTTTTTTAAAGAAAGACTCTCTCAGATAATTCAAAAACTGAAACATTAAAATATGATATGATGGATAGAAACTTGTGCACTACACTAATGAATGAATTCCTCGTGAAAAATTATGAAAACATCCAATTTTTTTGCATTTCTCTTACCTTTAAATAATGGATATTTATATTTTTATGCTAAATAACTTCCACCATGCACCAAAATTTAAAAAATGGCATTGCTTATCTAACAAAAATAAGAAAAATTGTAACTTTAGGAATTTAAATATGTTAATGACATCTACTCGTACAAAAAAAAAAAAAAAAAAAAAACTTAGAATCAATGATGGTATGGTGGATGTATGTGACAATTGTGATGTGGAATGACACTGATTGATCAATGAGTGGTTTAACACAGCAACTAACGGCAACTGAAACATTTAATATGTAAACGTAAACTTTTAAAAAGCTTTGTCCTATAATTAAAAACTTAAAAAGGATAAAAAAATCAAAACAGCACTGCATGACACAATTTATCTTGCATACAAGAAGTGAAAAAAATATAATAAATAAAAAGCATACCTTCTGAATAAACTTTTCCACACTCTGTACAATATGCTTGTAGAATTTGATTCCTTTTATAGCACATTTTGTTATCTGTGTCATTTTGGCCTTTGATATTGGAGGCCGAACTTCATACAGCGATGAAAGCTAAAATGAAGGGGGGAAAAAACTTAAAAGTGAATAAATTGCTCTAACAGATAAATCAATTCATTTAAGTACTTATAAATGAAAAGTTGCATTACAATTTAAAAACTTTGCTATGAACTATATGACTAAAAAGAAGTAATTAATGGAGTAATAACCAAGTAATTAATGGAGTAATAACTAAAAGGAGTAATAAACCAACAGACTAAAAAGGAGTAATTAATGCTGTATTCAAGACTTTTCAAAGGCACAAGTTAGAGAGAAGACTTCTCTTATAATCTTAACTTTTATGTATAAATGTTTGTGTTTTAACTTGAAAACAGAAGAAATTTCCAAAAACAGAAGTTAGACAAAGACCTGTTTTCACAATGACCCACCTGTCATGCATTATTGTTAAATATTATTTATTCCATAAATGCTGGTATTTCAACATGACAGTAATTTGAAAGATCTTACTTTGCACTCCAGAACTTATAAAAATGTACAACGGAACATGCATTTTGTGCTTCCACGCTGCTGTCAGTCACTGTTCATCATGGCCGAAATTGAGTAATCTTGGCTGCTGTGGAGAGCAGCCATTGTGAATGTTGGTAGCCAGTCACCAAATGGCGACCAGATATTTTGTAGTGGCCAGTAATTTTTTTAATATAGTAGCCAACGATAGCCAGTAAATTTGTGTTTCCCCTAGTGAGCAATTATTTTATCCAAGTTTTCCCTTCACTTGTGAATGAATATCGAGTTCAGTGTCCTCTCCAGAGTTCCTCCTGCAGCTGCTTTAAAAATGAATGGAAGTGAAGGTGGACTTCGAGAGAAACTTACTCTGCTCACGGATCAGCCTGGAGCGACTAAAGGCTCAAAGTTACTAAAGCAACCTTTGCCATGGTATACCTTGCACAACGTATAATGGCATCTACAGATAAGAGAATTATCTTTGAATCTCTGTTTAACTGCATATATGCTGAACAAAAAGAAACTAACAGTTATGGCAATGTTTTTAAGATGATACAGCTGCTACACCTAATGCCATGTAGTACCATGTAGTACTGCTCCTTGTAAGCGAGGCTTTTCAGCAATGAACCTCGCAAAAACAAGTAACCAGGCATGTCTGAATAGCAACACTTTAAATCACTTGATGATGATTAGATGCCCTTCAGGTGAAGATTTTGATCCTCAAAATGCTATTCAATTGTGGTGGGCAGATACCTCTGATTGGAAGATCAGACAGTACATACCAGCAGTAAACTGTATCAACATTATTAGTGCCACTTAATGTATATATATCTTAGCTTTTGCCCCTTTGCTTTAAATATTATTAAAGAAATTAGACATTTATCTTCAATGACCTCTCAAAAATAAATTATGTATGTGTTGTAAATTAAGATAGTAAGAGTAATGATATTACAGCACTAAAAATAAATTGTCAAAAATCAATCATTTTGGAACAAAAGCATACGCAATGTTTGCAGTCAATCTAACGATCCTATGCAGCAACTGCTCTGCATCTGTTTTTATGAAGTTAATGGGTGAGGGGTCCCTCATTAGAATGAGAAAAAAAAATTAACCCATTTAATTTCATAGAAGTGTAAGTACAGAAGTTACTGAATTATTATTTTTTTAACTTTGCATGGCCAGAAGATTTTGTAATTTGGCTAGTAAAATTTTTATTCCACTAGCCACATTTCAGCCGTTTCCTAAGGGCTGGGTGGTGTGGTGGAGAGTGATATGACTGATATTTTTGGTGATAATGAATACATTGTGAAAAATTGCCAGTGCTGAAAGGTTGGGTTTTGTTTTTTTTAATTTAATTGGGGGAATAAAAACCCCAACCTCCCTATGATAAATTTAATTCTTAATAATCAAAACAGGTTAGGTATTAAAGCATAAGGCAGATTCACATTATATTTGACATTTTTTATATGATTATTTTTGTAAACTCTCGCATGTCATCATCGCCATCAGATATTTTGGGTGCACTGCAGTCACAGCACACATTCTTTCCCTGCATGTAAAAGCACGATACTTTGTCTTTCTCTGCATATGGATTGAAGCTTTTTTTTTTATATATATTATTGCTATTATTAGTTATGGCTAAGAAAGTTAAAAACTGAATTAAAAAGAGAAAGTACGGGTACTTAAAAAATCATCATAAGGGCTGGAAATGTTGAGTATTCCCTATCTACAGATGTTATCTGAATGTCACACTGCTAATACATAATGAAACTGTAATCTTACAAAAAAGCTAAAATCACTGCGTGTAACCCACCCATCTCAGATTTTTGTGAAAGTCGGTCAAGTAGATCTTGAGTAATGCCACTTTAAAAATTGGGTAGATCTGCCTTTAAAGTTTTTGCGCTATAAGTTTTCATAACTACACTGTAGGACAAAAAAATTCATAACTTCACAACAAACTGTTGCAGCCACATAATTTTTTTCTTAAATGATCTGCATGATCCATACATTTGCAAAGATGCCAACATCTGAAGGAAGTCATCAGTAGTCCATATGCACGGCGCCCGTAGTTCTTCAGTAGTGACGTCAAGTCAAGTTCCCACATTAAAATTTGCAGGGTAGCATGTGTATTTCCCAGAATATACTGCTACATTTTTAGCAATATATTAATCTCGATCAGGGACAATACTTGGATAAATTTTGCAACATATTTAAGTCCCCTTAAAATGGGGGGAAAAAACTTGAGTAAATACACAAAAAATACATACCATTTCAACTCCACCTTTTAATAAATATGTTATGTCATAAGTGTGTGATGCCATACACTTATGGTTATTCCTCCTATTTTTCAGAGTGAAAATGCTGACCGCAATCGTCTTTTCCACCGTGTGCGATTGAAAAATCAAAAGCACACGGGGAACGAAAACCATGGTTTTCGGATACCCGAGACGATTTCAGACACGGAAATTTTTGCAAATAACTCTCCTTGAATTTTTGACAACTTTTTTGCGTTTTAGATCCAAGAATATTAGTAGAGACAGGTGGCCCTTTATCCGATGCTATTGCAAGTAAATTTGTACACGACAAACACAATGGGAGCAAAGAAAGAACAATTAACTTTGAAAGATTTCATAGCTTTATTATGCGGATAAATAGAAAATTAACATTAAATGCTTATGATACAAAAAAACTAACCAAAAAAAGTTTTAAATTGCATAAATTAATCAATTCTGAAAAAAAAGGATAAAATAAAACATCCCTTTGTTTAGCAGAACATTTTTACAAGAGAAAAAAAAGAACTGCACTTCGCAAATCTGTCAAAGTAACAAACAATTAAGCTCTCTACGGACAGGACAGGACAGGACAGGACAGCGTGGGAAAATAGGTCACGACTGTGCACACACACACCCAGCAGCAAACGCAACTGCAGATAGACATACGTTTTCTTTGGCTGGTTGCCAAAGACACGTGGAGAGACTTTTTCTCTTGCTCTGGGCAGAACATACTGCTGCGCGAAGAACAAACAAACTCCCAAATCAAATCCCGGGAGGTAACATAAAAACGGGAGGTAACATAAAAACCGGCAATAACAGCATCCACACATCCAGGTAGCTTATTTATGGGCTCTGCCGGAAAAAACAAACATTCAGGATATCTTTAATCCACAACTGTTTCCTTCGATCTGATGACTATTTGCTCAGAGCATTTTTTTTTTCTGATTTTTTTCTGAGCATTTTTTTCCCGCCCACCCCTTGCTTTGGTGAAACAAATATGCAATAGCAATTAACTATTTAAATTACATTTTAGCAAAAAAAAAAAAAAAAAAAAAACATAATTCACAGAAACACGCAACCGCTGCAAACATGGAAATTCCAACGAATAACATTCCTTGTACTGCTGCGAATTTTTATTTTTTTTCACACCACTGGAACTGGAAGCCACTGAAGCACGCTTCATAACTACAGCAATTCACGTCACACCACAACTAATCAACTTAACAACAAGAACAGAAAACGTGGAATCGACTCTATTCTACCTCCATCCTTCGACAACTTACGTTAGTTCAGGACATGGTTAAGGTTTTCCCGAAGTTAACACACGTTGTGTTTTACGAACTCCTTTCCACGGCAAGCCAGGTACAAAGTCACGTGACCATACAGAACTATCTCAGCAGCAACATTTCCGCTTGCTTGTCGGCCAGCCAAACATGCTTGCTGTGTAACAGCTTCGTGACGTTACCACAAAAAACACTACATTTGACTACAAAGGGGCTCTGACGACATCAATAGCGGTATAACTATAACATCGGGATTAGAGGAAATGCTATTTCACACTCACCAACCCGCTTGGCCAGCGTGGCGAGTTATGGCCAAACCCTCCAAAATGAATCCACAACTTAAATCTTGGCCTTCAGTCTCCGGCAGCTGGAATGTACCTGGCCAAAGCAGCGGCCAGTGCGGCATGAAGGCAGAGGGTGCTAAGAATCCCCGGAGGACCAGACTAGGCTGCCATCTGATGCTGACCTTGGCTACGTATAATGGACGCTCCCCTATCTTCTGATTCAAGGCTTCTTGAATTGGAAGAGGAACTACAAAGGATCAAGTGGGACATCGTCGGGCTAAGTGAGGTAAGGAGAAGATCTCATTGAACTGAAAAGTGGACATCTCTTCTACTATCGTGGGACAGATACTGGCAGAACTAGTGGTGTTGGATTTATAATAAACAAGAAACTAAAGGATAAAGTTGTAGAAGTTGAAAGTTCCTCTGACAGAGCTGCACGACTTGTTATCCAACTCTCGAGAATACCAGGCTCAGATTATTCAAACTTATGCACCCACCACAAGTCATCCTGAAGAAGAAATTGAAAAATTTTATGAGGAAATTTGCCATCTAAATAATAAAGGTAAGCAGCACTTGAAGATAACTATGGGAGATTTCAATGCAAAAATAGGGCAAACGGCAACAGAATGAAACTTCAGTAGGTAAATTTGGTCACGGCAACAGAAACCAGCGTGGAAATACTCTGGTTGAGTTTGCAGAGGCAGAAGGGTTTTTCATCATGAACTCCTTTTTCAAGAAAAGGCCACACAGGAAATGGACATGGAGACATCTAAATGGGACGACAAGTGAAATTGATTTTATTATGTGTAACAAAAAATTCGTCATAGAAGACTGCAGTGTGCTAAACAAGTTTAACACAGGTAGTGACCATAGATTGGTGAGATGTAAGATGCACCTCAACACTAAACTCGAACGTGGCAAGCTCATAAGACAAACAAAATGCATTGACATAACCAACCTTAAAAACACCATAATACCTTCAAGTTGGAACTGAAGAACAGCTTCTCTGCTTTAGAAGGCCTAACACCAGAAGAAGTGGATATTTCTGAAGTTAACACAAAAGTAACCAAAGTTCTTATGGAAACAGCAACAAAATTAGCTGGGTCTAAGAACGAGTTGCATGTGAACAAATTATCAGGAAAAACCAAAATGTTGATGCAAAAAAGAAGAGAGATGAGGACAACTAAAGAAGATGTGACTTCCAAAGTGGAATATATAGAGCTATGCAAGACAGTACGAAAAAGTATCACTGAAGACGTAAGGAAATTCAATTGTGAACTAGTGAGGAAAGCAATTGAAAACAACCAAAGCCTAAAGATAGTAAAGGGGCATCTCAGTAAGGGAAGAAAACAGATTATGGCACTGAGAAAAAAAGATGGTTCTGCAACATGAAATAGAGGCGAAATTTTGACAAGAGTGAAAGATTTCTACTCCAAATTATATGAAAGGGATGATACATGTACTCCAAACATCATGAAAGTTACCAGTACCAGAGTTCTTCCTGTTCTCCCAGCAGAAGTTGCACACGCAATCAAGAGCATGAAGCGGGGAAAAGCTCCAGGAGAAGATGGAATTACTGTAGACATCATACAAGAAGCAAGTGGAGAAATCGAAACAGTAATCGCCCAAATTTTCACTCGATGCCTTAATGAAGGGAAGATTCCTGAGGATTGGAATAACACTACAATGATCCTGCTACATAAAAAGGGTGACATTGAGGATCTCAGGAACTACAGACCTATTAGCCTCCTATCAGTGGTTTATAAAATCTTCACTAAAGTTCTTTCACACCGTTTGAAGGTAACACCGTTTTTTAATGCCACATTGGAAAATGTCTTTCAATCACTGAACTGGGAAAACAAAGAGATAAAGATTAATGGAGATTATCTAACCCGCCTTTGTTTTGCTGATGACGTAGTCATTTTTGCAACTACCCCATCAGAGCTGCAGAGTATGATCCAGGAACTTGCTGACAAGAGTAAGAAGTGGGATTAAAAATGAGCTTTCAGAAGACAAAAGTAATGTTCAATGCTTTTACAATAAATGAAGATTTATCGATTGATGGAGAAAAGCTGGAGATAAAAGACACATACGTTTATCTTGGACAGCAGATATCAAGTGAAGGTCACACTGATGAAGAAATTAATCGGCATACAAAACTTGCCTGGAGAGCTTTTGGAAGAAACAGCATAATTTTCAAGAGCAATATGCCATTATGTCTTAAAAGAAAAGTGTTTGATCAATGCATCCTTCCAGTGCTTACGTATGGTGCAGAGACGTGGACCTTAACTAAAAGAGACATACAAAGGCTGCAGACAACTCAAACATACAAAGGCAGCAGACAACTCAAAAAGCATGGAGAGGTGCATGCTTGGTGTAACCAGGAGAGATAAGAAGAAAAACTCGTGGATCCGAAAAATGACAAGAGTGGAAGACATCATGATCAGAGTATAATCCCTGAAATGGCAATGGGCTGGACATACTGCCAGAAGGGCAGACCATCGATGGACAGCCGAAATTTTAGATTGGATTCCAAGGGACAGAAAAAGACACAGAAGAAGACCACATGGGAGATGGGTGGATGAAATTCGAAAGTATGCGGGAGTGACATGGAGGAGACTGGCACAAGACAGACCGTTGTGGAGGAAACTTGGGGAGACCTTCGTCCAGCAGTGGATTGATAATGTTGATGATGATGATGATGATGATATTCAGCTAAAAATTTTGTTTAGAGCTTTTGGAAATTCTGCTTCTTTATGCCATCTTGCCAAGGTTCGTGGAAACTCCTGCAACAACCACACACTGCTTATGGGAGGAAAACCAGAAAGTTTCCCATAGCAGATGACACCTATGCCATGGAAACAACTTTACGTGCTATTGCAAATGAAGGTTGCGAAAGCACCGCTGCGGATAAGAACTGATTTATAAATTTCATGTTGACCAATTTAAACGCCAAAAGTGTGGATGTCTCTGCAGACACATATGGTATCATAAGACCACAAATAACGGGGAAACCGTGAGTTTTATAAAGAAATTCGGGTAAATTGTATGAAGCTGCTAAAGGAATTAGTATCAAAAGTTTTCACCAACCAATTCAATAAATTCAATATTTTTTCGCCAAAGCATTAAAATCGTACAAAAAGGTAATCGCCAATGTTTTTGTGAAAACTGTTTTTTTCCCCATCGCCAAAACATTTTTCTCCCCGCAAATTGCACAGAATGTGATCAGCAACACGACCCTTGCTAAAAGCAATCTAACAAAATAGTACAACAAACTGCTAATAGCATTTTATTATCCACAGATCATTTTTGAATCAGAATGATTAATATTCCAATACAATTTCCTTTACTACATTTAGAAATGTAATCCTTTTCAGTTTCCATAATTACTGGCATTCAGAAATGTACTCAATTTCTTTTACTGCATTTAGAAATATAATCATTTTTAGAGATGTAATCATTCTGATTCAAAAACGATCTATTGGGTTAGTGCAAATGAAATATCAGGTGCAAACGAGCAGTGAAGACAGGCCCTCACCACAATGGAATGGAGCCATCCACAGGTGTTGCAGGTATTACATCACAGTTACCATAAATGGCTAGCACATATGTGAAGAACAAGGTTCAGGCGTGGTTTGTTTGGACGTAACATGGCTTGCAAAGGAAACGTGCAGACGCCGGATTTGAGAGTCATCTTTCTGAATGAATTTAAACTGGGCCACTCTGCAGGAATAGCTGCTCTAAAGCATTTAGGGAGAATACAGCCAACGAACGAACCATTCGGAGATGGTTTGTGAAGTTTCAAAGCAGAGATACGAACCTGCAAAACGCAACGTGGTCACCAACCTGTTGCAGTTTCGGGCCCCTGAAAAACGTGTTCGGTGTCTGGCTGCGGGGTACAGAAAATGTTCAGGGCCCAATATTTCCCCAGAACACATTTTTTTTTTGTCTGAAATTTCCCCCAAAACCATAGCGGATTTTCATACAAGTTTAGACGATTATTAGAGTGCATGTCGATGATCAAGAACTATCCTTAAAGCCTATTACTTAAAAATTTGATAAAACAAACAAAAAAAAAGCAACTAATATTTATTCCGGTGAATACTAGCTTCTTTTTTTTTTTTTCACGGAAAATTTTTTTTTTTTTTTTTTTTACTCACAAAAGATTTAGTGCTCCGGTTAATCCCCATCTAGCAGGTGAAAGTTTCAGGCGAGACAGGAATAGGCAAATCAAGAATTCTTTCTTTGCCTAAAATGGCGGAACCCATTAACTTTCGACGCACAAGGAATAGGCGAAACAAAGAGTAGCCAAATCAAGAAGTTTGCTCCAGGTGAATCCCTACCCTCTAGCAGGTGAAAGTTTTAGGCGACACAGGAATAGGCGAATCAAGAATTCTTTCCTCGCTTAAAATGGTGGAACCCATTAACTTTCGACGTACGAAAAATAGGCGAATCAAGAAGTAACCCGGGGCAGAGAGGCTGAAAAATAAACAGCTAAAAAATTCTGCAATTAACTATAATTTATTTCATTCTAGCATTCCAGGCATCTAATTGTGCCAGATAATTTTACCGAATGAAATTTAAATTTGACTCAAATCCTTTGCAAAATGCATGGGTCATTCGCTTTAAAATATCCGGA
The DNA here is from genome assembly GCA_039090855.1 of Macrothele yani. Classification (NCBI taxonomy): domain Eukaryota; kingdom Metazoa; phylum Arthropoda; class Arachnida; order Araneae; family Macrothelidae; genus Macrothele; species Macrothele yani. Next base: position 163,321,880 of record CM077010.1, on the reverse strand, counting down.
ACCCCCAATAATTTTTAAAATCGGCGCCTATGACACATTGGCTGCCATTATTTTTTTTTTTTCTATTGTAGGTTTAACAATCACCTAGAGCAACTCAGTGGGCTATAAGCAGTCGCCCGTCCCTAATTTAGGGCCACTGGTTCCAGGGAAGGGCGAGGGACAGCGCCATGAAACAAACACAACATCCATGCCTCACCAGGATTTGAATCCGAACCCATCTCGGACGAATGATCAGAAGCCAACGCTTAGATCACTGCGCCACTGGGGTGGCCCATTAGTTTTGGAAACGTTTATTAGCGTGACTAGTGGTTCCGTCGTACTTGTTACTCGTGCCACGCTGTTTCCGCCTTGGCATTAGTAAAGTCGTTTAGGCTCAGTGAATTATTTGTGAGCGGCAGTTCGCAGTACGTCACAGCCCCCATAACCTCTTGTATTCATCTAAAAACTATGTACAAGAAACCTTCACACACGTAACTCACTCGAAGAAAACTCCGTAGTGATTTTTAAGAACATGCGTCACTGCTGTAACTTCAGTGTGTATGTATAGGGGACGCACCGGACTGAGACAATCTGTCTGAAGATGGGAACAAGGTGTCCTGAAAGATCTCGCGGATTGTGAAGTCGTATGACTTTTATTAAAAGTTCTTAAAAATCACTACGGAGTTTTCTTCGAGTGAGTTACGTGTGTAAAGGTTTCTTGTACATAGTTTTTAGTTTTATCAGCACGTAAACTTCAGTTCATTTATTCTTGTATTCATAACGACACATTTTTCAAAATGATTACCGTGAAGTAAATTACTCCTATTTTTCATACTATATTCATTGTTAATAAGTCCATTTTTCGTTTCATTATTACTACCATTATTTTACCCCCGGGCAAAATTTTCCCCAGAGTTGCCTTAATTTCCCCCGAAACTTGTTCGCGGGTTCAGACATATTCTGCACCCGTCTGGCTGCACTAGGTAAGGTCAAAGAGCAGGGCCACACGAGTTGACAACTGCCAACAAGATTGTCACCTGCGATGAGAAGTGGGTCCTTTATGATAATCGGAAATAATCTGAACAATGGTTAAGCAAGGCACAACCTGCTGGGCGGCATGCTAAGCAACCCTTACACACCAAGATGATGATGCTCTTGTCTGGTGGTCCACAGCCGGGATAATTCATCAGAGCTTCTTGGCAAGAGGACAAACCATCACTGCAGAATGTTATTGTGCTGAATTACACTAGACGCATCGGAAATTTCTGCAGAAACAACTGGCTTTGGTCAACAGACATGGTGTTCTTCTGCTCCAGGACAATGCCCACATTCATGTCACACAACGAACGATGCTGACACTAAGTACCTTGGGCTATGAAGCACTCTGCCTATTCCCCGTACTTGTCTCCGACCGACTATCATCTGTTTCATCACCTGGATCACTTCCAGTTCGGGAAACATCCACGACAGACGAGGTTCAATGTGCAGTTGATGACTTCTTCGAGTACCAGCCACATGACTTTTTTTGTTCCTGGATCATGGCCTTACCAAACAAATGGCAGAGGTGTTTGCAAGGCACAAAACCCTGAAATCATCGGCGTCTCCCAACGGTGCCAATGCATAAACTCGAGACATAACATGTGAGGGTAACACACACACACACCCTCACCACCACAAAACTATTTCCGTTACTACTAGTACCTCTAATTATTATACTTGTCAGCAAAGTTATATACTTCAAAAGATAAAATGGTTTCACTTTGGGAATTACTTACTACCTACCTATATACTTTTTGCTCACAACAGTAAATTATTTTGTGGTTGAGCTTGCAGTATTAATTTGTTGCTAAAAAAAAATAAATTCCTTAAGTGAAATTTAAGTAACTTTGATTTCGACAACTACACGATATTGTCTTTAACATATACCACACTAAGAACGTTAATAAAAATTTTGCATTTGTTTTTTGTTTTTTTATTGTAGGTTTAACGACCACCGTGAGCAACTCAATGGGCTATAAGCAGTCGCCCGTCCCTAATTTAGGGTCACTGGTTCCAGGGAAGGGAGAGAGCCAGTGCCGTAAGACAAACACAACATCCATGCCTCACCGGGATTCGAACCTGGACCCTGTTCGGACGAATGATCAGAGGCCATCGCTTAGACCACTGCGCCACTAGGGCGGCAATTTGCATTTGTATAAAATAAACCAAATTACACACATACCTTTTAAAAAAGTTTTGCCTTTCTTTCCAATTGCAAAATTACCCATTTGGCAAATAAAAGAAAATCTGCACTCAAGTTACTAGAAGGGCCACTCCTCTTTTTCATAGGATATTGATCTTTTGTTAACAGAAATTTTAGTCGTTAAGTTTCAGTCAGGTGGTATTGACCTAAAGTTCTATTTACTAATAAAATTTTACTAATAAAATAACAGTATATTTAGCAAATTGAATGTTGATCTAAGTTCCATTTATCTAAAGTTATATTTACTAATAAAATAACACTATTTCTTAAAAAAGTGTGCAATCTTCATTTGTTTTTTAGCGGAGACACTATCAGGCTGACGCTTACATTTCCAACATCCTTCATTTGCAGTGTCTTGTTTGTGTACCGAAGAGGAGAACATTTACTATTACAAGTAGCCGTTATAATTGCTTCAACAGGTTTTGGAGGCAGAACTGTAGCACGTACTCCATTTATATATGCAGAAACATGACCCAGCTGTATCAATTTTGCGACACCATATTCCAGCTTTCTCCGTTTGGGTGTCTTTTTTTCTAGCCAATCCCACCGGAATTTATTTTTGACTGAAGCCTCTAATGTCTTGAGATCATCAGTTTTGGTTCAAAATTTCATCGTAGATGACAAACTTAACTTAAACCGTGTTAACTTTCAAATTCCTAAAAACATTCATACATCACACACACACACACACAAACCATCACTTTTGCCTAAACAAAAAACCACAAACGTTTCATCAGGGAAACAAAGACACCTCCTCTCCGTCACTGACTTACTAATACAATGAGACAGGCTGCTCCCGCGCATAGGTGCAGACACATGAGTGACGTACTTTATTTGCTTTAACTCGCTCCCTCCCCCGCCACCTTCAAGTTCCAATCCCACATGAGCGAAAATCTGTTTTTTTGCATCAAGGAGCAGAAGCGCCGACGAAATGACTGAGAATTTGTGCGCATGCCCTTCCCACAGAACAACGGACAACCATAGCATGGACTGCCGGCTTCGTGTGTCAAGCTCGAGTCAGCTGCATCGGCGAGGAAGACATTATTATCACATTAATTCATTGGTGAAAAGAAATTTTTTTTTTTTAGTAAATACTTTTGCCACGAATCGTTTTAATTTTTTGTTTGTTTGTTTGCTTTGTCGCTTATAAGAACTCAAAATTTAACAGTCTTAAAAAAGTGTCTTCAAAGCTAAACATCCGGAATTCCGGGCATGAAAGATCGCCCAAACCCGGAACACAAACAGCCGCCCAAACCCGGAACACAAGCAAATGGCAACTGTGTGTTGATGCCGAGGGAATTACTTTGCCTAGATAAGTTGGCCTACTTTTCTGTTCTCTCTGTCTACGTATGCTGGTCTTTTGCTGGACATTTCATTTGCACCAACCCAACATAAAAGCAATCTGATTTCTGAAAGTAAAATCTTGTATTAGAACTGAATTTTTTAACTTATGTAATGATGGAATTTCTATTCTAGCAATTACAAGCTTAATGAACAGATACTTAATGAAGACCTACTTCTTGCTCAGCATAAATAACTTACTGAGTGAGATAGCCTACATCAGCAGTGCCACTTTAGAACAGTAATGAAAAAATTTATCCTTTCCACAAACGGGTTTCGTGCTTTTGTGAGTGCACTGAAATAAGCTACTTCTTCAAACTGAAATACCAATAGTCCTGTGCTTATCTTTACTTTGTCCCCATCATTTCGAAAACCTTCTATCATTTGGTAACAACCATAATGAAGCACTTGAAAATCCAAAACTGGCAACCAGTCTCACCAACTTTTTTTTTTTTTGATTGGAGGTTTAACGACTACCGTGAGCAACTCAATAGGCTATAGGCTATAAGCAATCACCCGTCGCTAATTTAGGGCTACTGGTTCCAGGGCAGGGAGAGAGCCCGTGCCATAAGACAAACACAACATCCATGCCTCAACAGGAATTGAACCCGAACCATCTTGGACGAATGGTCAAAAGCCATCGCTTAGACCACTGTGCCACTAGGGTGGCTCTCACCACCTGGTTTTTCAATTTTTTTTTTTTTTTTGATTGGAGGTTTAACGACCACCGTGAGCAACTCAATGGGCTATAAGCAGTCGCCCGTCCCTAATTTAGGGTCACTGGTTCCAGGGAAGGGAGAGAGCCAGCGCCGTAAGACAAACACAACATCCATGCCACACCGGGATTCGAACCCGGACCCCTTACGGACGAATGATCAGAGGCCAGCGCCTTAGACCACTGCGCCACCGGGGCGGCTTTTCAATTTTCCTCAACATAACTCAACATGTTTACCCAACTACCTTCAGAATTAATCAATTAACAACTATTCATATCTTGGACTCAAGGGCTGTTCTTCTCTCACAAATAGAAATTTTGAAAACTAAAATGTGGGAGACTTAAGAACAACAATCACTTTCTGGATAGCAAACTCTTAGATCATTTACCCACTAAACTAACTGTTGCAAACAATTGACCATTTTTTTTAAGGTTTAACAAATACTGTGAGGAACTCAATGGGCCATAAGCAGTCACCCATCCCTAATTTAGGGCCACTGGTTCCAGGGAAGGGAAAGGGTCAGTGCCGTAATACAAACACAACATCCATCTCTCACCAGTATTTGAACCCTGACCCATCTCGGACGAATGATCCAAGTGCCTGCACTTCACTTTCATGGCTTAGAATTGCCAGTGTATATAAATGCTATTTTGCTTCAATGTAATTATAAAAATACTGAATTTCAAGCCTGTCTACCTTATGCTTTTAATTACCATAGACTGTTTAAGCATGGGCAGATGGATGGATGGATCAAATCACAGAACGACATACTGCCCCAACAACTAGTTACATAACTATCTTGTTGACAAATCACTATACTCAACAATGGAACAGTGTTGTGATAATCAGAAATTATCTTTCTGAACATCAGCAGTATGTTCACGTTTATTGTGCCTTGCTTTTTCTGAAAATGGCTAAATAGCAAACATTGAAAACCTCATTTTTTTTTCCCTCGTGGATTTACAAAACAATGCTCTCCAGAAAATAAATTGCCACGCTTTGGAGCATCCCTAGTGAGCCTCTAAAATTGAAGTCAGGTTGGGGAACACTATTGCTTTGTACCTAAGAGTTATTTTTGCACACACAATTATGAGGGAAATAAATCAGCTTTTTGATTTCTGGGTATCATTAATTCCCCTTCAAATAGCCCTTTTAAATTTAACCCAATAATGTTTCATCGTGCACCAGCGCTCATCAAACGTGTTGCAATATCATTCTCTAACGCAACACCCTTGAAATTTTCCTATCGAAAGCCGGGCTGCAGTGCCCGGAAACCAAAAAGGTATGTTACACCATTCCGGTGTTTATAAAGAACGTGGTTATCGTCCCATGCATTTTGTAAACAGAACGTAATCATGGAACAAAAGCATAGATCTGCTACTTTAAAGCTGTGTCAGCACCAAGTGGTACATTTTTGAATTTAATTTTTCCCCCGATATGCCCAAGACGAAAATGATAAAATATGCAATCACAATGGAAGTTTTTGTCTCCATGGCGTCACAAAAGCAATAACACTCATGTGCATCGGCCTTGCGTTTGGCACATACTGCCGGATGGATCTGTTCACCATTAACAGTTAAGCAAAGAAGCATTTAGTACTGCCCCATCAACGAACTAATCAAGGTAGCGTGATCGCTGTAATGCACACTCACTCCGTGCATAGTAAACCCTCATTTCGACACTTGGGTGTGAAAGCAATATGAAAATAAGTACTTTACCTCATTGTTGAAAGCTCGAACAACTTCCATTTTTGTTTCTTCCTCGGTAAATCAACAACAAATAACTTCTTGTTTCACTTCACCGTTAGTACACGCATAATAACTAACAAAATGGCGCCCAGGAGAAATAAAAGTACTTTAGGACACAGCCCCTCAAGCGGCAAACTGATGACACTCGATACGGGAACCGAGCTCGCGCTATGCTTGCTATACGGGGAGCGTCTAATGCCAACGAAGTTTATCACGGAAAGTAGAAATTTTAAATATTGTAAATAGATGTAATAACTTCAGTTGTGCGTCAAACTTTTTGAATTTACATCAGTTTCACAGAAATATCATCAAGAAGTAAGACGAAGTAAAGCATGCATATTTAACATTTTTTTTTTTTTGATTGGAGGTTTAACGACCACCGTGAGCAACTCAATGGGCTATAAGCAGTCGCCCGTCCCTAATTTAGGGTCACTGGTTCCAGAGAGGGAGAGAGCCAGTGCCGTAAGACAAACACAACATCCATGCCTCACCGGGATTCGAACCCGGACCCCGTTCGGACGAATGATCAGAGGCCATCGCTTAGACCACTGCGCCACCGGGGCGGCATATATTTAACATCCAGAATGCAACACACACATTCGTTAAAGCTAAGGTGACCAGTTACTGAAACTGATTTGAGAACGCCGCCCCGGTGGCGCAGTGGTCTAAGCGATGGCCTCTGATCATTCGTCCGTTAAAGGTCCGGGTTCGAATCCCGGTGAGGCATGGATGTTGTGTTTGTCTTACGGCACTGGCTCTTTCCCTTCCCTGGAACCAGTGGCCTTAAATTAGGGACGGCGACTGCTTATAGCCCATTGAGTTGCTCACGGTGGTCGTTAAACCTCCAATAAAAAAAAAAAAAAAAAAAGATTTGTGGACAAATTAGCGTGGTGTCCTCAAATCATCAGATCATTTGGAAACATATGCGTACTCAAACTAAATATGAATTTTTTTTTCGTCACAAAACTCTATTGTTTCTATAAGTGTCTTATAACATATGAAAATTTATATTTTAAAAGGATAAATCTTGCAGAATGGTCATAATTTGTGCTGACAAAGCAGAGTTATGATGGCCAGAACATATTAGCAAAAGTGAAATGCTTTACCTTAGGTATGTCTGCAGAATTAAAATCAAAGCGAATTTTTCATTTGGCCATAGTTTTTAGAGGAAGTCAGAACAAATAGAGCCCAGTGCTTTTAGTGCTTGCCACTGGCCATTCGTACAAGTTGGTATGGGTTCGAGTCCCGAATGAGACATGGGTGGGGTCTTTGTCTTACAGCACTTGCTCCCTCCCTTCCCTAGAACGAATGCCGATCAGTGACAGGTTACTGCTTGTAGTCTTTACAGTTGCTCACGGTGATCGCTAAACTCGGAAAAGGCCGCCCCGGTGGCGCAGTGGTCTAAGCGATGGCCTCTGATCATTCGTCCGAACGGGATCCGGGTTCGAATCCCGGTGAGGCATGGATGTTGTGTTTGTCTTACGGCACTGGCTCTCTTCCTTCCCTGGAACCAGTGACCCTAAATTAGGGACAGGCGACTGCTTATAGCCCATTGAGTTGCTCACGGTGGTCGTTAAACCTGCAATCAAAAAAAAAAATCCGAAAAGGGAAAAAAAGCAGTTAAAGTTTGCTTTCACAAGAAGCATGTAGGAGGACAGTCAAGAAACATGTTCATACAACGAAAACTATTTTCAAGAACATTTTTCATAAGAAATCTAACGAGCTAGTAAAGAAGTGTAAATTTGAGGACACATGAGGACAATTTGCGTCCCCAAAGGCATCAGACGCTATTGGGGACAATAAACTAAATTCGAGGACTGTCCTCAAGAATTCGGGTCTTCTGGTCAGCTTAGGCATGGATGTTGTGTTCGTCTAACCATGGCTTTCTGCGATGGTCTAACGGCACTGGCTCTTTCCCTACCCAGGAACCAGTTGCACTAAATTAGGGACGGGCGACTGTTTTTTTTTTTTTGATTGGAGGTTTAACGACCACCGTGAGCAACTCGATGGGCTATAAGCAGTCGCCCGTCCCTAATTTAGGGTCACTGGTTCCAGGGAAGGGAAAGAGCCAGTGCCATAAGACAAACACAACATCCATGCCTGACCGGGATTCGAACCCGGACCCCTTACGGACGAATGATCCTAGGCCAGCGCCTTAGACCACTGCGCCACCGGGGCGGCGCGACTGTTTATAGCAGATTTAGTTGCTCACGGTGGTCGTTAAAGCTCAAATCAAAAAAAAAAAAAAAAAAAATCTCTGCCTTATGTTTCCAATGATAAATTTGCCGCCCCGGTGGCGCAGTGGTCTAAGCGATGGCCTCTGATCATTCGTCCGAACGGGGTCCGGGTTCGAATCCCGGTGAGGCATGGATGTTGTGTTTGTCTTACGGCACTGGTTCTTTCCCTTCCCTGGAACCAGTGACCCTAAATTAGGGACGGGCGACTGCTTATAGCCCATTGAGTTGCTCACGGTGGTCGTTAAACCTCCAATAAAAAAAAAAAAAAAAAAAAAAAAAAATGATAAATTTTCTGTACATATTGTCTTCGCAATTAGTGCATTCTCAAAGACGAAATTTTTCACATCGATAAAACTCATTTTACGTTATAACATGGGATACTTATTGCTTGCTAAAACTTAAACATAATTAAGCAATCCAATATTTGTTTGCCACAGACATCATCAATGTACAGGTCGCGATATCTATTAACTGGTCTGAGCATTACTGAAAGAAAAATGATTGAATTTTAATATAACTATGGCTTTGTTTTAGCAAGTATTGAGTATTCCATGCTATAACTTAGAGTTATTTTTAACGATGTGCAAATTTTCGTCCTTGGGAATACATTAATTCCGAAAAAAATATGTACAGAAGTTTTCCCGTTGGAAACATCCGGCAGAGATTTTAGGTGAAACCCAAAGAGGTTAGAATAATACTTCTGGAAATGCCCTGAGTCTCTTAACCGTGAAGCCGCAGACTGGGATTTTAACGTTGTTGTATTTTTTTCCTATTGGAGGTTTAACAACCACCGTGAGCAACTCATGCGGTGGCGCAGTGGTCTAAGGCGTTGGCCTCTGATCATTCGTCCGAAGGGGTCTAAGTTCGAATCCCAGTGATACATGGATGTTGTGTTTGTCTAACGGCACTGGCTCTCTCTCTTCCCTGGGACCAGTGACTCTAAATTAGGGACGGGCGACTGCTTATAGCCCATTGAGTTGCTCACGGTGGTCTTTAAACCTCCAATCAAAAAAAAAAAAAAGGTTCCTAATGAAAAATGTTAAAAGTAGTTTTCGTTGTAGTAATATTCCGACATGCTTCTTGTAAAAACAAATTTTGACTTTTTTTTTTTCTTCTTCTTTCCGAGTTTGACAACCATCGCGAGCAACTCTAAGGACTATGAACGGTCACCTGTCTCTAATTAGGAAACATTCGTTCTTATGAAAGGGAGAGAGCAAGTGCTGTAAGACAAACACATCACCCATGTCTCATTCAGGACTCGAACCCGTACCTACTTGTACGAATGATCAGTGGCCAGCACTGGGACACTGAACTGCTGGCGCTTAAGAATTGTAACTTTACGAATTGTAAGCAGTCACCTTTCTCTAATTTGGAGACATTCGTTCTAGGGAAGGGAGAGAGCAAGTGCTATAAGACAAACACACCACGCATGTCTCTTTCGGGAGTCGAACCCGTACCCACTTGCACAGTGGCGTAAAAACGCTTTTGATTTAGTGGGGTACAAACTCATGAACCTTACATTTCAAGGATTGCGCCATCTATGGATTCCCTCCGAATTATTTGGGGGGAGGGTTTTAGAATTTTTATAAAATACGTATACTGATCAGGAATTCATCCGAGTGAACATTGTTATCATCATATTATTATTAATTATTACCATTATTATTTCTATTGCTGACAAAAAGTTTTTTTTTTATTGAGGGTTTAACGACCACCGTGAGCAACTCCTTTATTGAAGGTTTAACGACCGCCGTGAGCAACTCAATGGGCTATAAGCAGTCGCCCGTCCCTAATTTAGGGTCACTGGTTCCAGGGAAGGGAGAGAGCCAGTGCCGTAAGACAAACACAGCATCCATGCCTCACCGGGATTCGAACCCAGACCCCTTTCGGACGTATGATCAGAAGCCATCGCTTAGACCACTGCGCCACCGGGGCGGCTGAGAAAAAGTTAACATTATTAATTTCTTATCAGAAAATGAATGAAAAAATTTTTTTTGTGTGTGTGTTTTCTCTTGTTAATTTTTGTACTTTTTTTTTCCATTAAAATATTGAGCAAGGAGAAGTCAACAACAGGATGAATTTCTGTCAGCAGGGTTGGGAAATCAGGTATTTCTCAGGAAATGTTATACAACTCTTTACAAGAACGAATTAAATTTCTTATCATTTTTGTTTACGTTAATAAAGTAAAACCGCAGTAAGATAAAAACTGCTCTACCCGCGAAGATAGTACCATTGAAGCATTATGAAGTCTATATTAAAAACTTTCAATGATACATAGGCTGATAATTGATGTAAAAAACACATTGGTCTGGTGCAAAGCTAAATGATGTTGGAGATATCGAGGAATTCGAGTTCTATGAGTGGTATGTAAAATCCGTAATGCACTTGTTGTATTGCTACAGATCTCAAGACAGAAAACAATTTTAGTGCCGCGGATGCGGGCGCTGAAATGACACTCCGTTTCAACCCATCGCAATGTCATTAGCTGTAGGTGACTGACAGGTGTCATAATATCAGCGCCTTTCTTCTGCTCAAGCTGACAGTCGTGTGAAGTCGTTTCCCCTACAGTACTAATTTGTTGCAGTTTCCCAGATGGTTGCCCAGTTTTTGGTGGATGAAAAGCCTCCCACTACAAGCTTTACAATTCAATCTTTATGAATGATTGGTTTGTGTTTGCTCATATCTGAGGGGTACAGTAGATAGTATTGTATCCCTCTCCAAAATTTGGGGGGTACATTGTACCCCTGTACCCCCACGCGTTCCTACGCCACTGCACTTGTACGAATGGTCGGTGGCCAGTACTTGGACACTGAACTACTGGCGGCCGCCCCGGTGGCGCAGTGGTCTAAGCGATGGCCTCTGATCTTTCATCCGGAAGGGGTTCGGGTTCGAATCCCGGCGAGGCCTGGATGTTGTGTTTGTCTTATGGCACTGGCTCTTTCCCTTCCCTGGAACAAGTGACCCTAAATTAGGGACCGGTGACTGCTTATAGCCCATTGAGTTGTTCACGTGGTCGTTAAACCTCCAATAAAAAAAAAAGTACTGGCGCTTAAGAATTGAAGGCCGTCACTTATGCCTAATTTGGTGACATTCGTTCTAGGGAAGAGAGAGAGAGCTAGTGCTGCAAGACAAACACACCATCCATGTTTCAGGCGGGGATCGACCTTCTACCCGCTTGTACGAATTGTCAGTGACCAACACTGGGACACTGAACTGCTGGTGCTTAAGAATTGTAACTTTAAGAATCGTAAGCAGTCACCTGTCCCTAATTTGGATACATTCGTTTTAGGGATGAGAGAGAGCAAGTGCTGTAAAACAAACACACCACCCATGTCTTGTTCAAGACTCGAACACTTGTACGAATGGTCAGTGGCTAGCACTAGGACACTGAGCTATTGGCGCTTAAGAATTGTAACTTTAAAAATTGCAAGCAATCACCTGTCCTTAATTTGGAGACATTCGTTCTAGGGAAGGGAGAGAGCAAGTGCTCTAAGACAAGCACACCATCCATGTCACAGTCCGGACTCGAACCCGTACCCACTTGTACGAATGGTCAGTGGGACACTGAACTACTGGCGCGGTCAAATTTCGACTGTACTTGATCTAAGTATCTTCAAAAACTTTGGCAAAATGAAAAATTCGCCACACAATTAGTTTGGTGTGCAGCTTGATTTTAATTCGCCACATATACAAGGTAAAGCATTTTCCTTTTCCTAATAAGTTGTGGCCATCATAATTCTACTTTGTCAATACGAAATACTAACATTCTACAAGATATATCCTTTCAAGACATAAATCTTCATATGCAATATCACACTTATGATGCAGTGCAGTTTTGTGACAAAAAGATTTGCATATTTATTTTGAGTACGTGTATGTCCCCAAATGAACTGCCGATTTGGGGACGCCACGCCCTTTTGTCCTCAAATCAGTGTTGCAATATCTGGTCACCTTATCCATGCCTCACCGAGATTCGAACCCGGACCCCTTTCGGACGAACGATCAGAGGTCATCGCTGAGATCATTCGCAGAGATTTTAAGTGGAACCACCTTAAATTAAGGACCGACGACTGCTTATAGCCGAGCCATGAAGCTGCTTACAGAGGTGGTATAAACTTCAATTAGCTGCCCCGGTGGCGCAGTGGTCTAAGCGATGGCCTCTGATCATTCGTCTAAAGAGGGTCCGCGTTCGAATCCCGGTGAGGCATGGTTGTTGTGTTTGTCTTACGGCACTGGCTCTCTCCCTTCCCTGGAACCAGTGACCCTAAATTAGGGACGGGCGACTGCTTATAGCCCATTGAGTTGCTCACGGTGATCGTTCAACCTCAAATAAAAAAAAATAAAAAAAATAAAACTTCAATTAGAAAAATAACGGAAATTAAAATAAAACACGAAAGTTCCTTAGCAAACTATAAAGATTCTCTTACGACCTCGCGGCATTCTTTTTTTTTTTTTTTAATATGATTCAGGGTTTTTTTTTCATTGAAGGTTTAGCGATCACCGTGAGCAATTCAATGGGCTATAAGCACATACACCGTGGCTATGAGCTGTCGCCCGTCCCTAATTCAGGGCCACTGACTCCAGGGAAGGGGAAAAGCCAGTGCCATAAGACAAACACATCACCCATGCCTCAGCGAGATTCGAACCTGGACCCTTCACGGACGAATATTCTTAAGCCAACGCTTAGACCAACACACCAGCGAGGCGCCAATTGAGGGTTTAACTACCACCGTGTGCAACTGGATGGGCTATAAGCGTCGCAGTCTCTAATTTAGGGCCACTGGCTCCAGGGAAGGGAGGGAACCATTTTCGTAAGACAAAAACAACAACCGTGCATCACAGAGATTCGAACCCGAACCCATCTCGGAAGAATGGTCCTAAGCCAGCGCTTAGACGTGCCACTGGGGTGGCTTCTTCTATTTGCCTGCATTATTGATCACAAGTGGTTTCTGGTCAACATTGCTCCCCTCAAGTAAATTAAAAAATATTTAACTGTTCGTTCGAGATATGACCTGTTTGGAGTCCTTGATGAGACATGAGTGGTGCTCTCAAAGAAGTTTATTTTTAATTGGAGATTTAACGACCACCGTGAGCTAAAATGAGCAAATGGGCGAAAATGTTGGGCCACTGGTTATTGGGACGGGAAAGATCCAGTGCCGTAAGACAAACACTACATCCATGACCAACTGGGATTAGAACCCGGACCCATTATGGATGAATGATCGCAAGCCATCGCTTAGACCACTGCACCACCGGAACGGCAAGAGGTCTTTTATTTTAACCTCCTTAGGCGGTTTTGTCTTACAGCACTGGATCTATCCCTTCCCTGGGACTTGTGGTTCCAACGATGGGGTTAAAATAAGATCTCCTTGGTATCTGGATATGCCTTCACCAATATACAGTATAATTTGCGTGAAGCCAAGGTCATTCTAATCCAAGCTTTTTTTTTTTTTTTTTTTTGTTTGAAGGTGTTTTTTTTTTTTAAGGTTTAACGACCACCGTGAGCAACTCAATGGGCTATAAGCAGTCGCCCGTCCCTAATTTAGGGTCACTGGTTCCAGGGAAGGGAGAGAGCCAGTGCCGTAAGACAAACACAACATCCATGCCTCACCGGGATTCAAACCCGGACCCCGTTCGGACGAATGATCAGAGGCCATCGCTTAGACCACTGCGCCACCGGGGCGGCTGTTTGAAGGTGTAACGACCAGGGTGAGCAGCTCAATGGGCTATAAGCAGTCGCTCTTCTCTTTAATTTAGGGTCACTGGTTCCAGCGAAGAAAAAGAGACAGTGCCGTAACCCAAAGACAACATTCATGCCTCACCGGGATTCAAACCATGACCCTTTTCAAACGATTGGTCATAAGCCATCGCTTAGACCACTGAGCCACTTTGACGGCCTCCAAGTTTGGCCTTGCTATAGCCGCAAACAGCTGCCAACTGCCATTAAAGTGTAGGAAAGCTTGTGGTATCCAAAGCTACTGCAGGTCCTTTTGTTTGTCGTAAGTGTTTCTAATTTCATATTGTAATTTGCTACCGATGTGTTAGAAAACGCTAAGTTTATTAAGTTTTTCAAATTCCGTAGGTGTCATGTCAACCATATGAAAGCCGCCTCGGTGGCGCAGTGGTCTAAGGCGTTGGCCTCTGATCATTCGTCCGTAAGGGGCCCGGGTTCGAATCCCGGTCAGGCATGGATGTTGTGTTTGTCTTACGGAACTGGCTCTCTCCCTTCCCTGGAACCAGTGACCCTAAATTAAGGACGGGCGACTGCTTATAGCCCATTGAGTTGCTCACGGTGGTCGTTAAACCTCCAATCAAAACAAAAAAAAAAAAAAAAAAAAAACCATATGAAATTACCACTCTGTGGTTTGCGGCTTCGTTGGTAAGAGAACCAAGGCATCTCCAGAATTCTAATTCAAGGAGACTTCGTGGATAACGCCCTTGGGTCTCAAATTATAGAAGGGGGTCTGCTTGTATCAGATAGATATTCATAGTTGCTGTTAAACCCCGATAAACAAAAACAACAACAACAAAAAAAGGATACAAGTATAGGATCTATGTAGCTTTCCAAAGGTTGTTTTCTAACTCAGGTTTTCTTTAATTGGTGGTGTTATTGAGGAAATGTGGTCACTGATTACTCTAATATCCTCAATTCATGTTGATGATTAATCAACTGAGGAAAGTCAAGGAGGTTATATTAATATAACCTCCTTGAGGAAAGTAGTCCTCTGCCGCCCCGGTGGCGCAGTGGTCTAAGGCGTTGGCTTCTGATCATTCGTCCGTAAGGGGTCCGGGTTCGAATCCCGGTCAGGCATGGATGTTGTGTTTGTTTTACGGCACTGGCTCTCTCCCTTCCCTGGAACCAGTGACCCTAAATTAGGGACGGGCGACTGCTTATAGCCCATTTGAGTTGCTCACGGTGGTCGTTAAACCTCCAATCAAAAAAAAAAGAAAAAAAAGAAAGTAGTCCTCTGGTACTCCACCTGGAGAAAGTAGTCTTTTCCCGCCACCCCGGTGGCGCATTGGTCTAAGGCGTTGGCCTCTGATCATTCGTCCGTAAGGAGGCCGGGTTCGAATCCCGGTCAGGCATGGATGTTGTGTTTGTCTTACGGCACTGGCTCTCTCCCTTCCCTGGAACCAGTGACCCTAAATTAGGGACGGGCGACTGCTTATAGCCCATTGAGTTGCTCACGGTGGTCGTTAAACCTCCAATAAAAAAAAAAAAAAAAAAAAAAAAAGTCTTTTCCCAGTTTTTAACCGTCACCGATTCTTGTTTAAAATCAAAATATTTCAGCATGTCTTCTGACGTCGGTGATTATGCTAAATCGTCATTCCATCAGAGTATCTTTGATGTTGAATTGTCAGATGAAGAGGAATTGGTTCTTTCCGAACATGCGAAGAAAGCCCTTGAGGAATTTTACAAGGAGCAAGCTGAAAGAGATGCTCACTTGAAATGCGGGTTGACTGAAAATGATTACCTTGATGAAAATTGGGCACGTAAATTTTACATAAATGTATTTTTAAAAAGAAAATTAAAAGATAATGCAATGCTAATAGTGAGGTACTAGGATTATTTAATGAACTATCAATTTCATTAAAATGCTCATAGTCCAGATTGATTGTGCATTCATCTGGAAAATAATACTGTTATTATACTGTAGATAAAATAGAGAGATAATAATTAAATAGCCAATAATCTGTTGACAAATAGGTACCCTATAACGATAGGCAAAAAATCTACAGATGGATAAATGCACAGTAACCAGATAAACCGGTCGATAATCCATTACTCTTGGTGTAACCATTAAGGAAGAGGAACTCCTGGATCCGGAAAATGACAAGAGTGGAAGACATCGTGATCAGAGTAAAATCCTTGAAATGGCAATGAGCTGGATATATTGCCAGAAGAATGGACCACCAATGGACAACCAAAATTGTAGATTAGATTCCAAGCAACAGGGAAAGAGGAAACCACATGGGAGATGGGTGGACGAAATTCGAAAGCTTGCAAGAGTGATGTGGAAGAGACTGGCACAAGATAGTCTGTGGCTATTCTTCCACAGACGGGCTCATGACTCATTGCTCACAGCCAAGATAGCGGAACACAGGTCATTCCATTCTGCATCAAATCAACACAAGGTTTAAATTTGAAAGTCAGAGATTGTAATGAAATTTGGTATACTAAGTGATGACATGGGTCTAAAGAAAACCCCCAAATCTTAGGCTGATATGTCAACCGGTTTTGCAGTTATATACCTTTAAAGTTGCCAGATTTTTCAAAAAAACTTGCAATCAAGATTTTTTAAATTGCATTTGCTGCTCATCTAATTACGCTAGAGGGCTGGGCAAGGTCTCGTTTTAATCCTCTTTTTATGAGCTTTAATAAGATATACAACACCATAGGGTTTTAAAGAAATTTGATTTTTTAAAATCCAAATTTTGATTTAAAAATTTTCAAAAAGCCAAGTTTTTAAAATTTCGAAAATAATCTCAAAAGATGTTCATACTGTTAATAAATCCTGAGAGTTGTATCGTGGGATCATATGCTATACGAGCTTTTAATTTGCAGTGCTTGTTGAAAATGGCATCTATTGAGACACTAAACATCTCAAAGTCAATAAAACAATAGTTTTTCCTGTTCAGGTGTGTTTGGAGTAGCTCAGAATTTCTCACTGCTGTGAGACTTGCAGGTTTTAACCTGCATCATACATGTTGGATCATGCACAGAACTCTCACACTACCTTAGTTTTCTTGTAAAGTTAACAGTGGTTGGATGTATTCTCCATTGTGCAGATTCTAAATTAAGTTTTGTTGCTTTGCGCTTTATGTTTTAATGATTTTAGGCCCGTATGTGTGTTTTGTTTGTCATTTGAAATAAGTGTGTACCAGTGGCGGCGGAACCACCCGGGCCGCCAGGGCCCAGGCCCGGTCAATACTTTTCATCAGTTTCAGCCAAGATTTTTATTTTTATTATTTTTTTATTTGGCATATGTGCAATTGTTGTGATGAGCCTTAAAAAGTTCCTCCAGGTAAGTGGTCAGGTGGTCCTAATCCCTAACAAAGCTCCTTAGGCATTGTTTTTGTTCTGTTTGTTCCGGGGAGTGGGAAGGGAGGGAAGGGGGGAGGGTGCACCACAATTCGAAATTTCGGGCCCGGTCAACAAAATTTACTTTCCACCGCCCCTGGTGTGTACAAAAAATGGGAAAAAATTACTGTAAAAGACATTTTTTTAACAGTTCGTGATTTACTTACAATGTGTTTATTTTACTTTCAAATTATAATGTTTATTAGCCCAACAGCAGAAACATCAGAGTCTTAGTTCCAGGTAAAGGTTTAAATTGAAATTAGTTAAGAAAAGAGGCCAGTAAGGATGGACCAAAGTGACAGGTACCTGATGTTGCATTGTTTCAACCCATTTCAGCCGCCCCGGTGGCGCAGTGGTCTAAGCGATGGCCTCTGATCATTCGTCCGAACGGGGTCCGGGTTTGAATCCCGGTGAGGCATGGATGTTGTGTTTGTCTTACGGCACTGGCTCTCTCCCTTCCCTGGAACCAGTGACCCTAAATTAGGGACGGACGACTGCTTATAGCCCATTGAGTTGCTCACGGTGGTCGTTAAACCTCCAAACAACAACAAAAAAAAAACCCATTTCAAAAGTCTAATCACTTATAATAAGAAGGGGTTAAGAACTGTTTCAGAATGGATGTGTACACTATTTTCAGACATGCCAAAAGTTGCTAAAATTTGTGACAGCTGCAGAAAAGAAATTGGGAAATTAAAAAATGAGCAAGAAAAGGGTCATTGTTCAGTCTCTCAAGATGCTGACAGTGATGATTTAGTGTCAGATTGTGAAAAAGATCCTGATTTTACTTTACGTCAGAGGCAATCCAGACTCTTAACACCTTCCTTCAAGAGTTCAGAGAATCTCCTGTGGACACTAAAAAGGTACAACACAAGCAGTATTCTACAAAAAAAGATCCAGAAAATAAGTTCAGCCTTAAAACACAAAATTTTTGTTACCGCAGAGTCTTCTGAGAGTGATAGAGATGCTCCAGATGAATCAGTCTTAAACAACCTCAAGACTAAATTCAGTATTTCAACCAGCAGGAAAATTAAAATCATGATTCTGACTTGCTTGCCAGAATCATGGAGTGTAAGGAAGATAATGGGAGAATTTAATGCTCCAAACTACATGGCACGCCAAGCAAAGAAGATCTTAAAGAATAAAGGGATTTTGGCAAGTCCAGATCAGAAACCAGGGAAAAGCCTTCCAGCAGAAACTGCACAAACTGTTCAGTTGTTTTATGAAAGTGATGACATCAGCAGGGCCATACCTGGTAAAAAAGATTGTGTGTCGATGAAAGAGAGCAATGGTGAGAAAATTCAAGTGTCAAAGAGACTCATTCTGTGTAATTTAATGGAGGCGTACAGAGTGTTAAAAGACAAGTATCTTAACATGCAAGTAAGTTTTTCAAAATTTGCTGAGCTTCGACCCAAAAACTGAGTACCACTTTGGCAGGTCAAAGTGGTACTCACACAGTATGTGTGTGTACCATTCATCAAAACGCTAAACTTATGGTAGAAAATGCTAGGTTGGCTTCATTAACAAATGGTCATATCAAGACATACAATGACTGTCTTGCAAAGGGGATATGCAACCCAGGATCGATCGATTGCCATATGGGGGACTGTACATCTTGTCCTAGGACTGCAGAAATCAAAACGTTACTTGAGGAGGCGTTTTATGAAAATATGATGGAAAAGGTCACTTTCCACAAATGGATTTCTGTTGACAGGCTCAGTTTAGAAACAATGCGTAAATCAACATCAGAATTCATCGATTTATTTTCTAACAAACTTTCTGTGCTGGTTCGCCATGACTTTCTGGCAAAACAACAAAGTTCATTCATGGACCATATTAAAGAAAACCTAAAAGATTCAGAAATTGCAGTTACTTTTGATTTTGCTGAGAACTACTCATTTGTCATGCAGGATGAGGCACAAAGCTATCATTGGACCAGTGAACAAGCTACGATTCACCCATTTGTAGTGTATTACAAGAGAGAAACAAAAACTGAACATCTTAGCTATGTCGTTATTTCAGAATGTCTGGAACACAACACAGTGGCAGTGTACTGCTTCCAGATAAAACTCATAAACTTCTTGAAGACAATATTTGAAAATGAACCAAAAAAGATCTTCTATTTCTCCAATGGGTCTGCTGCACAATACAAGAATAAGAAAAACTTTGCCAACTTATGCTGTCATAAAGATGACTTTGGTATAGAAGCAGAGTGGCATTTTTCGGCTACAGCTCATGGCAAAGGGCCTTGCGATGGGGTAGGCGTCACAGTTAAGAGGTTAGCAGCCCCAGCTAGTCTGCAGCGACCATATGACAATCTAATTCTTACACCACGACAACTTTTTGAGTGGGCAAAGGAAAACATTACTGGAATGCATTTTACTTTCTCAACACAAGAAGAACATATTGAGGCAGCGACATTTCTAGATTATCGCTTCAGAAACACAGTCAGGATTCCTGGGACTCAGAAATTCCATGCTTTTTTACCTACAGCATCTACAACAAAAGTCTTTGTGAAGAAGTTTTCCTTTTTTACGAAGTTCATTGGAACAGACAGTGACAACAACACTAGAAAAACTCCCATTTGCTGACATCAGAGGGTACATCACTGCTGTCTATGGTAACAACTGGTGGCTCGCATTTGTTTTGGAGAAAGATGAAAACATTGATGAAGTAAAAAGTGACATTCCTTCATCCAGCTGGTCCATCACCATCTTTTTCATACCCAAGGAAGCCGGATGTTTTGTTGATTTCTACAGTAGATGTTCTGTGTAAAGTGTACCCGTTAACTCCAACAGGCTGAATGTACACCTTTCCTGAAGTGGAAACACTCAAAACCAGCAAAGCCTTCAGCCAGTTCAAAGCCACCAAATAGCATCATCCATTCATCCAGGACAACATAGTGTAACACAAGATAACATCTATATAATTGACATTGATCAAAGGAATTGTCGTAAGGAGATAATTTAAAAATAATGAATAGGCCTAAATAGTTATTTTGATTTTGATAGGACCAGAATACA
Organism: Macrothele yani; assembly: GCA_039090855.1. NCBI lineage: Eukaryota > Metazoa > Arthropoda > Arachnida > Araneae > Macrothelidae > Macrothele > Macrothele yani. The sequence continues at coordinate 163,301,515 of CM077010.1, read as the reverse complement.
TAAGTTTTTTAAAACGTATAAAACTATATACAGGTAGTGGAGGAAAGTGACAAAACTAATTTCTTAACTCGGGAAATTTAACTATCAAAATTTTTATTTTAATAAAATAATTTAAGGTGCCATGGTGACCTGGCATCCGGTACTTGTCAAGCCCTGATGTGATCCCATCATGATCCCACGATACAACTCTCAGGATTTATTAACAACAGTATGAACATCTTTTGAGATTTTTTTCGAAATTTTAAAAACTTGGCTTTTTGAAACATTTAAAATCAAAATCTGGATTTAAAAAAATCAAATTTCTTAAAAACCCTATGGTGTTGTATATCTTATTAAAGCTCATAAAAAGAGGATTAAAACAAGATCTTGCCCAGCCCTCTAGCTTAATTAGACGAGCAGCAAACACAATTTAAAACATCTTGATCGCAAGTTTTTTTAAAACTCTGGCAACTTTAAAGGCATATAACTGCAAAACCGGTTGACATATCAGCCTAAGTTTTGGGGGTCTTCTTTACACCCATGAAAGCATTTAGTACACCAATTTTAATCAAAATTCGAGATGGTGAGGTATAATTTGTTCAAAAATTATGTTGATTTGATGCGAAATGACCCTAGCATAGCTCCGCGAGCATGTAGCCGAAGATGCTACTGTTTTCGATGTGGCAACAGATCTGTTGTTGCTTACATTCGAATGCAAACAGCATGTTTTCAGAGTCATTTAAAAAGTAGGATAATGAAACAATTTGTACATAAAAACAATCTAGGTGATTTATTGATGGAATTCATATTCCAAAGAGAATAAAAAATAAATGAGTGGTAGACAAGGCACTCAACTCAAAAACAAATTAAGAAGAAGGTAGTGTAGAACAAGATAAGTTACGTATAAAAAGTTTAAGGCAAATGTATTTCAGCCATTACTTAAACCATACAAAAAATAACTTAAGATTTTGAATAGTGTTCTATTTTGTGAATTAAGTTAAATAGAAAAAAAGTTTTTAAATATTTGCATTCGAATTAAATTGTAAGAATTAATCTGTCAGGTCATGAAAAGGTGATTTATATCTAAATATTTGTAATCTTTTCAACATATTTACAATGTGACAGTTACAGGGTGAAATCAAAATTTGCCATAATTGACTAATGGAGGGGGACATGTTTCTCTTGTATAATGTTAATAAACTTTCACTAGTAGATAATGCAATTTACTAGTAAAATAAGGCCAGTAGCAAGTGTTGCTACTGCTAAAAAAATTAAATCACAAGGCCTAGAGGCAAGTGATTTTTTCTCTATAAGACATAACCAAAATTTAATTTATGACTCACGGATGACTGCATGTTGCAAGTTCTCATGGATCTATTTAGGGAACAAAAAATTTTGCCCTAAAAATCCTGAAGGCTAATTTTTTTATTTTGTTCTTAAAAGTACAGTAAAACGTGCGTATAATGAGCCCATATTTTGCGAAAACTTGGATTTAATGAGCAAAACAGGAACTTTTGTTTGGTATAATCAGGGCTTGAAAAATAGGTACTATGCCTGGGGCATGTAAATTATTGGCCTGGGTAGGTAAATAAAACAACTGGTTGCCCAATCCAGGCAAGTAAATTAAAAAAAACATGAAGTTTGGAATAGGTACTACAAGTAAAAAGACAGTCGTCACACATCGTGTTTCATTTCAATGCTAATCACTGGAGTTATATTATTGTTACATAGTACGAAGGAGAGGAATATTTCACTTCTTTAATTATATTATGCACTAGGTCCAGAAATTGGAACCATGTGTAGTTTTGCACCAAATGTTGTTTATAGTCAGTGATGGGATGCATGCCTCTGATGGAACTAGTCTCTGGTGTTTAGTGAACAAAGGGCGAACATTTTAACGAAAGGAACGTGGCAGAATCACTAAATTTCTGAAATGCCAATTTTATCATCATCTAGTAATTTGAGATACATGCTTTTTGTACATTGAACATTTTGAGTACAGACCCTTAAAAAGGAAATGGAAAACATGTAAAAAAAGTTCATCATATTTTTTTGCTTAAAAAAAGATGAGGGTTCCAATGGCATAGCCAGAAATTTGTTAAGGGGGGGTGTCCATGGGTTTGATTCATTGGTGAAAGCTGATATACATTCATATACATTGCTTTAAATTCATGCTGAATCTGGGGGGGGGGTCCGGACCCAAGGACCCCTCTTGGCTGCTCCTATGGAGGGTTCTGATTTGTTATCTTAAAAGGTAAATGTTCCTGGGCATCCATCTACCTGAGCAGGTAAATAATTTCTGCACATGCCCAGCTGTAACTTTTCAGATATTTTTCAAGCCCTCGCTTAATGTTATTTTAAAGCTACTTTGATCATTTTTAATGAGCAAAATTTATAAAGCTTAGATCACTTTGAACGAGCACAATAATAAAATTTAATGAATTTCCATATTTAGCAAGGCAGAAAAAATCTGTTGCTCACAGTCCTGGAATGGAGGAACAAAATTGATGGCATACAGGGCAAAATTACAACATTGCATGGGAATTCTGTTGTGCTAGTGGAAGAATGTTAACAGAAAAGCAATGGGGAAGGAGTACATCAAATGCTTAAGAAAATTTTGCAAGATACTCTCTCCACCATCTACTCCAAGCGGGGTATGTGTTTGGGCTATTGTATCAGCACAGTTGAAAACAGGCTACCTGTTCCCATGTAAAAAGAGGATGGATGCAGCTCATGCACATCTTAGTGAATTTCTGGGGATATTTGTAGAGATGGATAATAAAGTAATGGAATGGAGATGTTGCCAGAGATAAAACAGGTGATAACAATTGCTGAAATTGTGCCTATTTCACTTTCAAGTGAGCATTGCATTGCGAGGATCAGTGCTTCTTATATGGGAATATAATATGAGCATATATGCATAGTGCCACATATGCAGATTATTACATGGTGGGAATTTCCACCCAAAAAATGGATTAGGGTTTCTGCCAATCCTGAGCTCCTCATTATTGGTGGGCTGTAGTTAATATGTACAGGGTGTCCCAAAATATATCTACCATAGGTTATAAATTGATTGGCAATAGTCTACATACAGTCTACACAGTTTTTAATTAGCAAAATTCACTCTAATGAACATTCTTTCCAAAGAGCAGTTTTTTTTTTTTTTTTTTTTTTTTTTTGAGGTTTAACGACCACCGTGAGCAACTCAATGGGCTATAAGCAGTCGCCCGTCCCTAATTTAGGGTCACTGGTTCCAGGGAAGGGAGAGAGCCAGTGCCGTAAGACAAACACAACATCCATGCCTGACCGGGATTCGAACCCGGACCCCTTACGGACGAATAATCAGAGGCCAACGCCTTAGACCACTGCGCCACCGGGGCGGCCAAAAGAGCAGTTTCACAAGAGCTTTTAGAAGGAAAGATTGCTGTAAGAGAATTTAATTATGGTAAACATTTCAGAAGTACCATTAAAAAAAGAAGAGAATCATGAGCTAGAAATCCACTTTCATTTGCCAGTATATGCTTTAAAGTTAAGTTATAAATTTGATATTTTTGCCATAATCCATTTAAAGACATTTGAACTTTTGTAATGCATTTTTTAGGATTAAAGTTCAAATATACTGCTTAGGGGTGTGCTGCTGATCACATTCTTTGCAGTTTGCAAAAAAAAAAAAAAAAAAAGTTTTGGTGATGGAAAAAAAGTTTTTGACGAAAATATTGGTGATTACCCGATTACCTTTTTGTACTGTTATAACACTGTGACAAAAAAAAAAAAGTGGATTTTTATGAAAACGTTAAAAAATCCAGAGCAACCACTGCTGCTGTACAGTGATACAGTGATATGACTGAGGAATGAAGAAGACCAGAAAGAGGAATCTGAATGTGTAAGAATCTTTAATGCCAGAAATTTACATGATAACATGCTCAATGTGTCTCTGCCTTCGGCTGCAATGACATTAACCATAATGCAAAATTAGAGACCATGAGGTCAATGGAAATGATGCAGATTTCATGTTCAGTAGCTCTTTGGAGTTCCTCCAGTCACCATGGGTTCCCAGCAAAAACATTATTTCTGGGCCAGCACTCAAGCCAGCAGTAGCCCAGTGCTGTGTTGCTGCTGCCCATCTGTGAATAAAATAAATAAAGGTAACTTGATCACACTAGTTACATTACATGAAAAAACTTTTACAAGAAAGTTCGTTAGTTGAGAGCTTTCGACCTTATCTTAGGTCTTCATCACACCAATGGAGGACTAATTTGACAATGGAAAACACATCTGCAGTTCCCCGCTGGAACAAAGCAAAATGAATTGCTTCTTTTGACAATCGTTTTGCCCTCCGTTACCGTGAAAGCCTGGAAATTATTTTCAACTCAATGACTTGCAATTATGAATCTCCTCTCTACATTCCGATGATCTGGAGGTCAATTCTAAGTTTTGGCAACAAAAATAAAAAAAAATTCAAATGTAGAATCTGGCAACAATCTTAGTCCTCCATTAGTGTGATGAAGACCTAAAGATAAGGTCGAAAGCTCCCAACTAATGAACTTTCTTGTAAAAGTTTTTTCATGTAATGTAACTAGCGTGATCAAGTTACCTTTATTTGTTATTATTTTTATGTGTTTTACCCATCATTGTCATGTCAATAAAATGTCCTGATGGCCACCAGTTCAGGCCAGCAGCTAGCCAACAGTTGGCACCTAATCAGTTGTCTTATGCCAGAACAGAGCCATCAGCTAGCCAACAGTTGGCACGTGATCAGTTGTCATATGCCAGAACAGGGACATCAGTTGGCACGTGATCAGTTGTCATATGCCAGAACAGGGCCATCAGTTATCCATCACAGGCAGTGGCTGCCACAAGTGGCCCTGCAAACATGTGCCATAAATGATGGCTAGCCTAATGTGGTCTACTAATTCCCCGTCAGTGGTAGCTGGCAATCATGTGACGTAACTGATGGCCTACCAAATCTTGTCCGCCAATTTCCCAGTAGTAGCCATAAAAAAAAAAAAAGTTAACTGCAGCTTCTTAAGGTACTACTTTTTTTTTTTTCCGCCTATGAAACTTTTGCATGACGGCACAGCCCTGGGGGATATTTTCTCAGGTCCCGAAAAACGCACGTTTGGATCTGGTTGGAATAAACCTAGGACAGTCTGCTTGCAAAGTGGCCACTCTAGCCACTACACTGGTTTGACACACAAGAGTCTTTGCTTGAAGCTGAGACTCTTTCCTGCGCGATTCATAAATTTATTTTTCCAACATAACGATTTTTTAATGTCTTTCCGGGACTTTTGTTTGAAGTGGTTTAGTGTATGTTAAAATGAAAGATTATACAGAAATTATTTCTTGTTATTCATGGGAATGGACTGGGTGTTTTTCATGACTGTCTACATTCACAATTCTATGTATGTTAGTGCAGGAATTTTGCTACAAAATGAGTTTCTATAAATACATGAGAGTAATTGACTATTTCTTACAGTACATTAATAATTATTTATATAATTCTCTTCCAATGGTCATCTTTGTCGACCTGGCATTTCATTAGGAAATTTATTCGCCTCTCTACATATGGCTTTTTTTCTTAACATCCACTAAAATAACACGATGGCGATAGTATCATCTTCAAGTAACTGGTATTGTGAGAGACACGGCATGTGCTGCTTCTGCAAATGTCCAGTCCCGCTGCTTCCACCTCGTGTTGGGGTTGTTTCGGTTGCCTGCTATGAGCCACTAGTGGGACTTGCTTGGAGGTCCACAACTCGCAGCGATGCTGCAGGGCCATCAATGGCTGCCAACTGATGGTGATGCCACCAACGAACCGCTACCATGCCATGAGCAGCAAATTTCAGCCAGCAGTGACCCATCACTGATAGCTGGTGGCTAGCAGTATCTCAACACTTGTGTTTTTGCTGGATTGGACCGGTATACTTGGCCTTTAAGATAACCCCATACGAAATAGGCACACAGATTGAAGTCTGGAGAATAGGGTGGCTAATTCACTTTTGTGTTATAGTGTTTGCGATAGTCCAAGGCAATGACTCATTCTCTAAAATGTTCGTAGAGCAGTGCAAATACCAGTGCTGTTTGATGTGGATGTGCACTGTCTTGCATGGAAAGGTGACCTTGCAGATCACCACCAGTGAAACCCTGGAGACATTGAATGAAAGCCATTTCCAACACTGTCCAATATCTTGCAGATGTTACAGTTTCATTGACGAAGATGATCCTGAAGATTCCACTTCATGACAAGGCACATGACACAGTCATGCTGTGGGTAAAGGGTTGTGCAACAGTAGCAAGATGTGGATTTGTGGACCCCAAAACCACCAGTTCTATTTGTTGACAAAACTGTCAAGGTGCAAATGAGCCTCATCCAAAAACCAGATGAGCCCTGTGTTGATGTTTTGTGTCTCAGTTCAGTAGAGCATTGTCTCAGCAAATGCCAGCCTTGCACCTGTATTCCTTGTTGTTAGAGGTTGTGTTTATATCTTGTATGGGGACAAATGCAAATCTGTTATGTGAATGCAATGAACACTGCTCAGTGTCAGCCCCAACTGTTGTGCAGCCTGTCGGATAGACTTTTTCTGGCTTCTGTCAAACGTTTCTCACACCCTTCCAGTATTGGTTTTCATCCTTGATGTGAAAGGCCTTCCACTTTGGGTCCGATTGTCTAACACCAACCCTGATGTGTGAAATTTGGTGATAATGTTCCTTATAGTGTGTCTGTCTGGTCTGGCTTTGTACTGAACTTCTTCTGGGACGCCCTCCTCACCTTTTCCAGGCTCTCCAGTGATCGATAATACTCTTCCATGATGAAGAATATTATCAACCATCATGGTGTATCACAAATTTGAACTATCTCTGTGTACAATGTTAAAATTTCTTTACCTTCTCTGCAGCCGTTATGGTGTTATATCCGCTTAAACTTGTGACATATCTTTTGGGACACTCGGTATGTTAAAGACCATTTATAAATTGATTGGCAATAGTCTACATACAGTCTACACAGTTTTTAATTAACAAAATTCACTCTAATGAACATTCTTTCCAAAGAGCAGTTTCACAAGAGCTTTTAGGAGGAAAGATTGCTGTAAGAGAATTTAATTATGGTAAACATTTCAGAAGTACCATTAAAAAAAGAAGAGAATCATGAGCTAGAAATCCACTTTCATTTGCCAGTATATGCTTTAAAGTTAAGTTATAAATTTGATATTTTTGCCATAATCCATTTAAAGACATTTGAACTTTTGTAATGCATTTTTTAGGATTAAAGTTCAAATATACTGCTTAGGGGTGTGCTGCTGATCACATTCTTTGCAGTTTGCAAAAAAAAAAAAAAAAGTTTTGGTGATGGAAAAAAAGTTTTTGACGAAAATATTGGTGATTACCCGATTACCTTTTTGTACTGTTATAACACTGTGACAAAAAAAGTGGATTTTTATGAAGACATTAAAAAATCCAGAGCAACCACTGCTGCTGTCAAAAACTTAAGCATGCGGTACATCTTTACCAGTCAGGATTGGAATGGGCAATTTTACAGTTGTAATGATGTCATTGATAATGATGATAGTAAATTTAAATGCATGGCATCAGAGCTCATGAGTAATATGTGATAGAGATTGAAAAGGAACAAAATGTTATAAAGGAGATACAGACTCACATATCGTCCAGTAATGCTCATCTATCAGCACTGCATATTACATGTTGACAGAGGGGATACTGTGATGCAACTCGCAATAAATTGGAATACTGGTGACGAGAGTAATGTATCACAACACACAGTACATTGAATCTTGCTGAAAATGGGTGTACATAGCTGCAAACCATTCTGAGTGCCCATGGTAACCTCGTTTAATCGTTGAAAGTGTCTACAATGGGCACACAAGAATCATAACTGGACCTTGAATGACTGGAAGGTCAATAATGAAGCAAAAAACTTCACGCTTGATTTATTACATACTAAATTTTAAAAATAGTAAGATCTTCCAGCTGAAACATCAGCTTTCTTCACACTAGAAGCAAGCACTCATGTGGTTGACATTGTTTCTTTAGCTGTTGTCAGTAGAGATTTCCAAATTATCAGAAAATTGAGAATTTGGAAATCTCTGCTGGCAGCAGCTAAAGAAACGATGGCAACCACGTGAGTGCTTGCTTCTAGTGTGAACAAGGCTGATGTTTCAGCTGAAAGATCTTACTATTCCTAAAGTTTAGTATGTAATAAATCAAGCGTGAATCTTTTTGCTTCATTATTGGTTTCTTCATATTATGTGAAATGGCCTTTCTACTGACTGGAAGATCATCTGGTCTGATGAATCTCCTCCTTATGGACTGCTGAGTATGTCTGCATCATTTACCTGGAGCAGTGTTGACACCATGATGCACTGTGGGACGAAAACAAGTCGGTGGAGGAAGTGTAATGCTTTGGGCAATATTCTGTTGGGAAACCCTGCAAGAGTCTTGTCATTCATATGCAGGAATCTGTGGTGTATACCACCTACCTTAACATCATTGCAGACCAGGTACATTCTTTCATGGCAACGATATTCCCCTTTAGTAGCGTCTTCTTTCAGCAGGATAATGCGCCATGCCATACTGCCTGGATTGTTTGAGAATGGGTCACAGAACATGAGAAAGACTTCCACGTATTGCCCTGGCCCCTGGATTCAGTTTCAGTTAAGCATCTGTGGTTTGTGTTGTAACAGCAAATCCGATCTGTGGCGGCTCAACCATGCAACCAACAAGAGTTAAAGGATCTACTAGTAACATGTTGGTATAAGATACCATAAGACACATTTAGAAATCTTGTAGCATCTATGCTTCTCTGGGTAAGAGCTGTTTTGGTGGCATGTGAAGGACCAACATCATATTAGGCAGGTTGTAATAATGTTTTGGTTCCTCGGTGTGTATGAGGATTAGTAGCCTCAGGCTGTAGTACAGCAAAATAAATCAATTAACTGGATGCTTTATCTTCTGCAATGAAATGTCAGGTGAGCCAAAGTAATATAATCCTCCATTTTGTTTCTTGCTTTGTGACAGAGATATCTGTCCTATACCTTGAGGCAAGAATAATTATTTTGCCCAGTTCTGCACATCATCCCAAAAGTTAGCACATGGAAGCCTCTTTGTAGTTTGATTGCCAGTTGCCACTTTACTCATTACAATGTGTTACTTCAGTACATACTTTCCTTATTTTTATAGCATTAATGTGATGTGTGTAGTTTGCCACTTCCTACAGTTCACTTTCCTATTGAGTTGGAGAAATATGCTTAGGAAGTAATTAGATTAGAATTGGGCTTGCCTCCTGAAGTCAGAATAATACATGAAAATAAATGTTGGCAATATATACCAAAAGTTTAAGTAGATTCTTATTGTAAATTTTCTTTTTGAATTTTCTAGGAATTAAGTCAGTTTTGGTATGATGCACACACAGCAGAAACTCTAGCCAAAGTAGCACTTGAAGTGGTTGGTGAAAATGGAAGGTAAGGAAACACAGATTTTTTTGACAAAAAGCTATGAAGCAAAATAAGAATTTGTCTTTGTAAATATGTGTCATATGTAGCTTTTAGGTGATATTCTACAGTCATTCCTTTGGTTCACAAAGAAAAAACGTTTTGTAGGTTTTTTTTTTTTTTAACTTTGTAATTAACAATAGTGCTATGAAATAAGATTTGCCCTAAGGAATAGGACTATTGCACCTTAATAAAAAAATAAAAATAAATGGATTATCGTAAGAAATTCAATGAAAATTACACCTGGATATTCAAATCAAAAATGTGTTTTAGTTTTACTACAAATAAAAAAAAATTACATGCAAGCCTTTGTAAATGAATAAATGGAAACAGAGAAGGAGCAGACATACTTAAGAAACTTTGCAAAACAACTTGAACTAGTGTAAATACAACATAGTTGGAAAACTAGGGAAAGGAGTCATTATGCGTAATATAAGCATTGATAAAGCAAATGCAATCACTGTCTTAATTTGTGGTTGGATCTGAAAAGAGCAAAATTAATAAAATGTAGATTTTCCAAGATGAGAATTTGTAGTAGCACTGTAAAAGACGAAATTTATGCTTATTTAGAAATATTTTTTTAGAATTGTGCACACACACACACACACACAGGAGAAATATCTGCTTTTTTGTGGTCCTGTTTGTGACATGAAGTGCAACTCTTTCTCCACCTGGTAAATTTGAATCATGCTGACAAAAGTATTTAGGCATATAGGTTGAACAGAAGCAGAGGCATTTTAAACTGAAATCTAGTATGTAGGCAGCTCACCTTTGGCCATTATGGCTGCAGTGACATTCTAGGCATGCTTTTTGCAAAATGCTGGTGGGCCTGTACCAACATTTTCTTCCATTTCTCCTGCAAAACTTTTGCCAGAGCTTCTGTATAGGAAAGTCTTACCTGTACCAAGATCAGATTCACTGTTCCAGCTTATCCCACAGATATTCTATTGGATTTATATGAGGACTTTGAATTGGACATCCCACTCCTCCTACAGGCCTGGACAGATTTTGCATAATGACAGGGCTCTTAATATTGCTGAAAAAGCTGGGTTGTGTGCTAAAGTACTGTACCTGCATAGGTACTGTGGAATTGTTCAAAATATTTTTGTACCTGGTGTCAGGCTGGAAGGCACAACAACCAAAAGGACCAAGTCCTTTCCAGCAGAAACAGCCCCACCCTATCACAGATTCCTCTCCAAACTTGACTGTAGGAACAATGCAGTCTGCCTCACAGTGTTCCCCATGCAAGATTCCACACACAAATACATCCACTGGAATGAAAAAAGTGAATGGTATGATTTGCTAATCCATATGCTCATTTTTCACTCTTCTGTCATCGTGGACAGTGAATGAGGCACCACTGCAGTCGTCATCTGGCATTGCCTGGAGTGATGCAGGTCTTGTGCACAGCCGACCTAATATGGTGATTGTAGGCATGCAGTTACCTATAAAGAGTTATGGTGTAATTCACTGGGGGCATGCAGTTCCTAATGAACAGTTATGGTGTTCTAATGGTTTGTGCAATGTCAGTGGACAGATCTATGGCAGGGGACATGCATGCCTTCACATTCTGCAGTAAGCTTCATTTGGTATGATCACTCAATTTGTGTGGCCTCCCGAGTGCAGTTTTGTTCTAATGGCATCTGCTTTTCATCAATGAAGAACATCAGCAGCAGTGGATTTTGGGAATCCCAGAGGAGTGGCAATGCTACTCCCTGATTGGTTACATAGGTGGAATCCAACTACCATGCCCCTTTCAAAATCCACCAGTTAAGCTCCATGTGACATAATCTCTTCCAGTGATTATCTTTATATACAGCATCCAACACATTGCATGCATGTCTGGTTCTGCAAATGCACATTCATTTGCATATGTGGTGTTCAAATACTTTTTCTACATTGTGCCTTTAGAAAAAATCTGTATTTTTAGACTACCTTTTTCTTTTCATCTGGAGGTTTAATGACCATTGTGAGCAATTAAATGGGCTGTAAGCAGTTGCCCATCCCCAATTATACTGGTTCCAGGGAAGGGAGAGAGCCAGTGCTATAAGATAAATGTACCTTCCATGCCTCACCCAAGATTTGAACCCAGGCTACATGACATCACACACACACACACACATCACTAAGCTGTTCTCTGGGATTCAGAGGTTAGCTCCACAAAGAAATGACAAACTACCTGATAATTTTTAACAGATTATTTACTTACTGTTGCCATATCGAACTCCACCATTTACAGCGATTTTGACACACAACTCAGGCTTCACTGACATCCATCACACGACATACACAAGATCTTCTATACTTCATACTCATGATCTTTTTCTCATGCACACATTCCTGAATTTGATCCTCCCATAACTTCCTTGGCCTTCCTCTGCCTTTCCTTCCTGCCACTTGAGCTGAAAATTTTTCTTAGTAAGCATCTTATTATTCATTCTTTCAACATGGCTAAACCACCAAAGCATATTAGTCTCCACCTTGCTAACAACATTTTGCTTCACATTTCACAACTCCAACACATCTTCATTCCTCACACAATCAGAATGTGTCTTGCCACAAATCCCCCGTAAGTAACGCATTTCTCCAGCACACAAACGACTCCTATGCTTCTTCTGTAGTACCCAGGTTTCACTGCCATACATCAGAGTAGGAACAATTACACTTTCATACCCTGTCATGAGGAACTCCCTTGAGAACCCATCATTCCTGTGAAAACCTCCCAAGGCAGCTATGACTTTCAATGAAGAATTCACTCTCCTACTAATTTCACCATCTAATTTGTTCTCTCTGTCAAACATGCTTCCTAAATACACGAACTTATTCACTTGGTCAATCACTGTGCCATTTAGATTTATGTTACATTCAGTACTACCAGTTCCCTGCTCAAAAACCATAACTTTGGTTTTTCCCTTATTAATACTCAGTTTGAATTTCATGCAAACTTCGTACATCCGGGACAACATGCTCTGCAACTCACTTTTGCTCTCTGCAAACAGGACAGTGTCATCAGCATACAGCAATTTGCACACACGGACATCACCAAGACAGACACCAGTATTATTTATTTCGGTATCACGCATGCATGCATCCATAAATATATTAAACAGCCATGGTGACATTACACAACCTTGCCTGACTCCTGCACCAGTAGAAAACCATTTTGATAAAATGCCATTCACTCGTACACAAGCTCTACTGCCAGCACTCATGGCTTTTACACTATTAAGTAGATTCCCAGTAACATCATATTCATTCAATACCTTCCACAGAAGTGTCCTATTTACTCTATCGTAAGCTTTCTCTAAATCTATAAAGGCCGCAAAAACTTTCCTACCAGCAGCCAGATACTTTTCAATCATCATGCGTAATGCAAAAATTTGGTTTGTGCAGCCTTTACCAGGCATGAAACCACTCTGAGTATCCCACACTTTCTCTGATGTAAGACTCCATATTTTTTCAATAATGACCTTACCAAGCACTTCCCCTCGCACACTCAGTAGGCTAATACCACGATAGTTCTTGCATTCAGTCTGATCACCTTTTCTCTTATACAAGGGAACAATGATAGCATCCTTCCAATCCCGAGGGACCATTCCTAGCTCCCAGCACAACTGGCACATTTCAGTTAACCAGTCAATTACAGAGTCACCATCATATTTCAACATCTCGGCAGTTATGCCATCAACTCCAGGAGACTTACCATTCTGAAGAGATTTTAGAGCTTTACACACCCCTTCTCTTGATATTCCTCCTGTGCTTCCCTCCTTCACTGTGACATCACCTGCTTCTGCTTCAAAATCACCTTTGCTTTCCTAATCTAATTACTCACAGAAGTATTCACCCCATCTTTCACTTAACTCATTGGGCTCCCATATCATTTCCCCACTCCTATTCTTCACACAACTTACAACTTCGTTTCCCCTATTTTTCCTGAGTCTCAAGTACTTTCAGAAAGTATTTCTATTTTTCCAAAAAGCCAATTCATGCCTTTCCACCTTCTCCTTCCTATCTTTTGCCTTACTTTGGCGAACCAGCTTAGCTGCTTCACACTTCTTACAGCGGTATTCATCCACAGAAACTCTACCTTGCAACATCCCTAAATAGGCATTCTTCTTTTGCTTTACTGCCTCTTTAATCTCATTATTCCACCAACCATCACTGCTATTGTTACCCACTACTGTGGTACCACAGACCTCCTCAGCAGCAGTGACAACACAGTTCTTAAAACATTCCCACTTCTTTTCTACATCCCTCTCACATGACTTCAGTTCCTTCAGTCGTTCTCTGAGTAAGTTAGCATAATGCTGATGATCTTCAGGAAGCCTTTGAATCTTTATTATTTCCACCTTAGCCCTCTTCCTATTCCTTTTCCTCGAACCAACATTCAGTTTCACTCGTGACACTACCAAGTAATGATCAGAACCAACATCCGCACCTCTCATCACACGGGTGTCAACAACTAAGTGTTTCAGACGTCGACCGTAGACAACAAAATCTATAACACTCTTTTGACCAAGAGTACGATTTTCCTAAGTATATGTGTAGATATACTTGTGCTTGAAAAACGTATTAGATAAACACAAACCATTCTCAATGCAGAGTTCAATTAACCTTTCACCATTATCATTTACACAAGGATCATTAAACTTACCCAGAACATTGTCAGAAATTGCATTCTGCACACCTACTCTAGCATTGAAATCCCCTGCTATTTTAACTTTCTTTTTAGCACCAAACTGGCTCAAAACAGCTTTTAGCTCATCCCGAAAATCCTCCTTCCTATCAGAAGGTTCCGAGTCACAAGGAGCATACACTACAACAGTTGCTATTCTCTGAAGTTTCACTTTCAGACATATCCAGAGAATTCTCTCACTAATGCAGCTGTAATGGATCAAGTTGTTCTTCATCTTTTCACTTAAAATGACACCTACACCAGCTTGTTCCCTAACATTATCCAATACTCCAGACCACACACTTACCGTGGCACTCACTTCTTCTATCCCAATTTCTTTCTTTTTGGTTTCACTTACACACAGCACATCCAATTTATACTTATTCATTTCTTCAATCACCTCATTCATCTTGCCATTTATACCTCTAGTATTCCATACACCAATCTTACACTCACTCAACTGTGATCTCTTTCTCATGCGCCTTTAGAAATTCCAGGTCTTTTCGGTGGTGGAATGTCCTTCTCAAGTGTGGTAGGTCCACCGTATTCCACACTCGAGTAATTTTTTTTTCATTTCTTTGTGTCTTTTTAATCAGGTAAATACATCAGTGTGGGGGATTAGCCCACAGCTGGCAGTTCCAGTTGGTCATTCAACCCAAGGATTCTGGAACAAAACCCAGTGAGGTGGGGTCTTTTCGTCAATGTTACGCAGAACTAGCTGGCACCTCTCCCAGGCTCATCTTAACTGCAACCTGGGTGGCTTAGACTTCTTCAAAACCAGCCATTGTGATAATTAACACAGCAATCAGATATCGCTGAATTGTCTGTAATTACTGTTTCACACGTGAATAAAATCACATTCATCGCCGTGGAGCCGGGATGAAATTTTCAAGTTTTCTGATGTGATTTTATTCACGTGTGAAAAAGTAATTACAGTCAATTCAGCGATGTCTGATTGCTGTGTTAATTATCATGATGTATTTGCCGCATATTATGAGAAGAATATTTCTTCCACTCTTTATACCAGCCATTGTTTTTCAAAATATATAGTCATGTTTCCCTTTAAACTTCATTTTTACATCCTTATTTCCCTTTTTCTTCTTTGAGTCATTACAAACCTTTGTTACTGAATCTTTAAGTTGTGAGAGACGTCATCATTACAAGTAAAATGGCAGAAGTGAATGTATTTGGTGGTGTGAAAACATTATCATCACAAGTAAATTTGTAGAAGTCAGTGGTGTTAAAAATAACTTTCCTTGAATTTTCTTTCTGATCATTTAGGTTGTAGTGCAGTTTGCATTTCTTGATGCAGTAGCTGCAGCTTTCTATTCTACATCTATATTTTTTTTTCTTTTTAAGTATGATCATTATGTATGCATATATGAAGCCAAGAATATTTTCCACTTCAGTGCTTGGAAAGTTCAGATAAGCTTCAACTTCATAAAGTAAACTCAGATTTTGTTACTTTTCTTCTTGTTTACTAGTTCTAATATAATCACAAGGATAAAAATTCAAGGAATTCACAGGTATTAATTTATAAATAAATGCAATTTATTTATTGTTCTTTTAATGTTTTTGTAATACCAGTTTTGATCTTGCATTGTGACTTTTACGGATTTCTTGCTCCTCTCAGCACACGTCTCATTCTTACCATGCTATTTCATTGTGATTGAAAATGTGTTACGCAGTCGAGTCACATTATAGTGACCACCTCCTACTTTTGATGACAACAGCGCATAGCCAATGAAAGAAGGCACGTGTCGTGAGCTGGCTTGGAGGGCATATAAGATGTGCTGTAGGCATTCTGAAAACATATCACTCGTTGCTGTCATAGATGAAAGGAGCAATTTATCAGATTTGCAAAAAGGGATGATTATCTGCTTTCGGGCCAAGGGTGGCAGTATTTCTGAAACAGCGCAGTTTGTGAACTGTTCGCATGCTGCTGTGGTTAAAGTGTATCATGATTGGAGAAACGGCACCATCACGAATAAGCGATGTGGAAACTGTGGAGCAGCACGTGCGATTGATGTGAGAGGTGAACGTCGGCTTCGAAGGTGCACGAGGGCTGATCGACACGCTACAGTTACTGGCCGAATGAACTAAGGGGTAACCAGAAGTGCATCTAAAGCAACAGTTCAGAGAACCCTGCTGCGTATGGGGCTCCGATGCAGACAGATGGTCACTGCACCTATGCTAACGAAGGTGCATCTTCAGAAAAGGCTTACATTTGCACAGCAGTATTGGTGGTCACAATTATGTGACTCGACCGTGTATAACTTTATGTTAATTACTAATTTAAATTTCCAAATCATGGTGTTCTAATGGGCATTTCTGTAGATTATGAATGCATTTTTTTTTTTTTATTTTGACTTTTTTTTTCTTTTTTATTCGAACACATGCAAATAATTTTTAAATGTTTTGTTATTATTATTCATCTCATCTCATATAGAGACTTTTATGGCAAAGAGGCAAACATTACTTTTCTGCAGATAACAGATGATCAGAGTGCATTTTGCATCAGTGTTAGGTATTTTTGAGGTAATCTGTGTTAAATCACACTGAGCCGCCCCGGTGGCGCAGTGGTCTAAGCGATGGCCTCTGATCATTCGTCCGAACGGGGTCCGGGTTCGAATCCCGATGAGGCATGGATGTTGTGTTTGTCTTACGGCACTCGCTCTCTCCCCTCCCTGGAACCAGTGACCCTAAATTAGGGACAGGCGACTGCTTATAGCCCATTGAGTTGCTCACGATGGTCGTTAAACCTCCAACAAAAAATAAATAAATAAATCACACTGAATTGTTAGTTGCAGAGATAAAGGAATCCACAAAGGAAATATTGAAAACACGGATGCACTTTACTAACTTCAATACAGAATGGACATCTTTTACTGCTACTGTATAGCAGAGCTAAATTCACCAATTTGCTGTCATACAGGACTACTTGTTTCTATAATTAGTCTGTATGAAAAGATAAACTGTTTAAGTATTTGCATGCTATGCCATGGAAACATCAACCCTCATCATAAAACAGTTCTGACGCAAACAGAAAAAAATGACGCCAAATTCTTGAGTATAAATGAGTATGTTTTTCAATTCTTTCCAGCACAAAAATAATTTTTTAAGTTTTTTTAAAAAAGGAGAAAATCAGGGAAAACGTATGTATTTATATTTTATGTTCACAAGAAGAGTTCTGCAATATTTAAAATACATAATATGCACAACATTTTTCACAGTGAGTGGAATAAATTACAATTTTTTTTAACTGGATTTCTAAAATTGGTAAAACATTTGCAAGTAGAAACAGTTATTTACACTCACTAGTGGTAGAAATGTTTGAAGCAAAAGGAATGTTTCTCTTGGAGCAATTAGCAGAGGTATGAAGAAAAACATAATTATTTACCTCCTGGCTGGAAAACTATGTGTTATTTAGAGAAAAATATGGGTGCTAAATGTTTTTCATATTCCAGGCTATCCAATCAAGAAAGAATTTTTTTCCAGTGGATTTTTAGAATCAGAAAGAAGCATACAGTGATCCTTCCTAACAGCAAACTGTGCATTATGGAAAAGTAAGAAAAGTATGCATAATATTCTTCATAGCAGACATTCCACCACCGAAAAGACATTCAGGAAAGCAGTTTGTACATACATGCTCCCTAGTAGGACAACTGTACATTAGTTGAAGTGGATAATGTTTGCAATCTTTACCATAGCAAATGGTATACAGTACAGAAAATTTTTTATGGACAAATATGTATTATAGAAGTTAAGATACAGATCCAAAGAGAAAAATATGCTTATGTGGTATGTGGCTGAACTGTGTGCACTATGAAAAATTCAGAAACATGCAAAATATTCCTGACAATGAATGGTATCTGGCGTAAAAAAAAAAAAAAAATCTCAAATAGGACATATGGGAAAAGGGATACCTTGAAAAATGAAATATACATTTTTGCCCTCTAGTGAGAAAACTATATATTATTTTGAGTAGGAAATATGCATAAAATGTTCTCTTTGTGAGTGGTATCAAACCAAAGAGATGTTTCTTTTTTAATCGAGTATTTAGAAGCATAGTTGGACAGCTACAAATTATTGCAAACATAATCTGCACTTACATCCCCTTGTGGCAAAATTGTGCTTCGTGGAAAATTAGGAATTGTATATGAACTATTCTTCATTATGATCACTGTCTTATGGAAAAAGATTTTTTTGGAGGGAAGTAGAGATATGTCAAAAAAATAAATAAATAAATATATATATATATTTCAATTAGTTCTCTCAGCACGTGGATATGATCTATTGTGCTGTAGCCACTCCTGAATCCAGCTTGTTCTCTCGGTTGAGCCATGTCCAGTGTTACCTTCAAGCGGTGTGAAAGAACTTTAGTGAAGATTTTATAAACTACTGATAGGAGGCTGATAGGTCTGTAGTTTCCGAGATCCTCAATGTCCCCTTTCTTATGTAGCAGGATCATTGTAGCGGTGTTCCAATCCTCAGGAATCTTTCCTTCATTAAGGCATCGAGTGAAAATTTGGGCGAGTACTGTTTCGATTTCTCCACTTGCTTCTTGTATGATGTCTACAGTAATTCCATCTTCTCCAGGAGCTTTTCCCCGCTTCATGTTCTTGATTGCATGTGCAACTTCTGCTGGAAGGACTGGAGGAACTCTGGTACTGGTATCTTTCATGATGTCTGGAGTGCATGTATCATCCCTTTCATATAATTTGGAGTAGAAATCTTTCACTCTTGTCAAAATTTCGCCTCTATTTCTTGTTACAGAACCATCTTCTTTTCTCAGTGCCATAATCTGTTTTCTTCCCTTACTGAGATGTCCCTTTGCTATCTTTAGGCTTTGGTTGTATGAACTTCCATTGTGCATGGCTTTTATCGATTATGAAAAAGCCTTTGATTCGGTGAAACCATCAGCAGTTACAATGGCTCTGAAAACCTGCGGTATTGAAGATGCATACATTAATATTATTAATAACATCTATGAAAATGCAAGTGCAAAGATTAGGCTGTTTGAAAATACAACACACGTAAAAATTGGAAAGGGAGTGAGACAAGGTGACACCATATCTCCGAAGCTCTTTAATGCCACATTGGAGGGTGTTTTTCAGTCGCTGAGCTGGGAAAACAAGGGGATAAAGATTAATGGAGATTATCTAACCCACCTTCGTTTTGCTGATGACGTAGTCATTTTTTGCAACTACCCCATCAGAGCTGCAGAGTATGATCCAGGAACTTGCTGACAAGAGTAAAGAAGTGGGATTAAAAATTAACTTTCAGAAGACAAAAGTGATGTTCAATGCTTTTACAAGAAATGAAGATTTATCGATTGATGGAGAAAAGCTGGAGATAACAGACACGTACGTTTATCTTGGACAGCAGATATCAAGTGAGGGTCACATTGATGAAGAAATTAATCGGCGTACAAAACTTGCCTGGAGAGCTTTTGGAAGAAACAGCATAATTTTCAAGAGCAATATGCCATTATGTCTTAAAAGAAAAGTGTTTGATCAATGCATCCTTCCAGTGCTTACGTATGGTGCAGAGACGTGGACCTTAACTAAAAGAGACATACAAAGGCTGCAGACAACTCAAAGAAGCAGGGAGAGGTGCATGCTTGGTGTAACCAGGAGAGATAAGAAGAGGAACTCGTGGATCCGAAAAATGACAAGAGTGGAAGACATCATGATCAGAGTTAAATCCCTGAAATGCCAATGGGCTGGACATACTGCCAGAAGGACAGATCATCGATGGACAGCCGAAATTTTAGATTGGATTCCAAGGGACAGGAAAAGACCCAGAAGAAGGCCACATGGGAGATGGGTGGATGAAATTCGAAAGTATGCAGGGGTGACATGGAGGAGACTGGCACAAGACAGACCGTTGTGGAGGAAAGTTGGGGAGACCTTCGTCCAGCAGTGGATTGATAATGGTTGACAATGATGATGATGATGATATATATATACATACACTATATTCGTAACAAAAAATTCGTCATCCAAGACTGCAGTGTGCTGAACAAGTTCAACACAAGTAGTGACCATAGATTTTGTGAGATGTAAGATGCACCTCAACACTAAACTCGAACGTGGCAAGCTCATAAGACAAACAAAATGTATTGACATAACCAACCTTAAAAACACCATAAAACTTTCAAGTTGGAACCGAAGAACAGTTTCTCTGCTTTAGAAGGCCTAACATCGGAAGAAGTGGATATTTCTGAAGTTAACAGAAAAGTAACCAAAGCTCTTATGGAAACAGCAACAAAATTAGCTGGGTCTAAGAACAAGTTGCATGTGAACAAATTATCAGGAAAAACCATAATGTTGATGCAAAAAAGAAGAGAAATGAGGACAACTAAAGAAGATGTGACTTCCAAAGTGGAATATATAGAGCTATGCAAGACAGTACGAAAAAGTGTCACTGAAAATGTAAGGAAATTCAACTGTGAGCTAGTGAGGAAAGCAATTGAAAACAACCAAAGCCTAAAGATAGCAAAGGGACATCTCAGTAAGAGAAGAAAACAGATTATGGCACTGAGAAAAGAAGATGGTTCTGTAACAAAAAATAGAGGCGAAATTTTGACAAGAGTGAAAGATTTCTACTCCAAATTATATGAAAGGGATGTTACATGTACTCCAGACATCATGAAAGGTACCAGTACCAGAGTTCTTCCAGTCCTCCCAGCAGAAGTTGCACATGCAATCAAGAACATAAAGTGGGGGAAAGCTCCAGGAGAAGATGGAATTACTGTAGACATCATACAAGAAGTAAGTGGAGAAATCAAAACAGTACTCGCCCAAATTTTCACTCGATGCCTTAATGAAGGGAAGATTCCTGAGGATTGGAACAACGCTACAATGATCCTGCTACATAAAAAAGGTGACAGTGAGGATCTCAGGAACTGCAGACCTATCAGCCTCCTCTCAGTGGTTTATAAAATCTTCGCTAAAGTTCTTTCACACCGCTTGAAGGTAACACTGGACATGGCTCAACCGAGAGAACAAGCTGGATTCAGGAGTGGCTACAGCACAATAGATCATATCCACGTACTGAGAGAACTAATTGGAAGAGCAAAGGAATATGAACTTCCATTGTGCATGGCTTTTATTGATTATGAAAAAGCCTTTGATTCAGTGAAACCATCAGCAGTTACAGTGGCTCTGAAATCCTGCGGTACTGAAGATGCATACATTAATATTATTAATAACATCTATGAAAATGCAAGTGCAAAGATTCGGCTGTTTAAAAATACAGCACCCATAAAAATTGGAAAGGGAGTGAGGCAAGGTGACACCATATCTCTGAAGCTCTTTAATGCCACATTGGAAAATGTCTTTCAATCACTGAACTGGGAAAACAAAGGGATAAAGATTAATGGAGATTATCTAACCCACCTTCGTTTTGCTGATGACATAGTCATTTTTGCAACTACCCCACCAGAGCTGCAGAGTATGATGCAGGAACTTGCTGACAAGAGTAAAGAAGTGGGATTGAAAATGAACTTTCAGAAGACAAAAGTGATGTTCAATGCTTTTACAAGAAATGAAGATTTATCGATTGATGGAGAAAAACTGGAGATAACAGACACGTACGTTTATCTTGGACAGCAGATATCAAGTGAGGGTCACATTGATGAAGAAATTAATCGACGTACAAAACTTGCCTGGAGAGCTTTTGGAAGAAACAGCATAATTTTCAAGAGCAATATGCCATTATGTCTTAAAAGAAAAGTGTTTGATCAATGCATCCTTCCAGTGCTTAGGTATGGGGCAAAGACGTGGACCTTAACTAAAAGAGACATACAAAGGCTGCAGACAACTCAAAGAAGCATGGAGAGGTACCTGCTTGGTATAACCAGGAGAGATAAGAAGAGGAACTCGTGGATCCGAAAAATGACGAGAGTGGAAGACATCATGATCAGAGTTAAATACCTGAAATGGCAATGGGCTGGACATACTGCCAGAAGGACAGACCATCGATGGACAGCCGAAATTTTAGATTGGATTCCAAGGGACAGGAAAAGACCCAGAAGAAGACCACATGGGAGATGGGTGGATGAAATTCGAAAATATGAAGGAGTGACATGGAGGAGACTGGCACAAGACAGACCGTTGTGGAGGAAACTTGGGGAGACCTTCGTCCAGCAGTGGATTGATAATCGTTGACAATGATGATGACACTATATTCACAAAAGTCACTGGACACCTAGAAGAGAAATGCACCATAGCATTTATTGACATACATTAGTATGGTGTCAGTTCCTATTTGGCCTTAATGCAGGCACTGACCTTCGAGACATGCTTTTGACAAGGTTTTGGGACACAGCGATAGGTATGCGCTTCCGTTCAGTACTTAATGCTGCCACTAACTGTTGCGTAGTAGTAGGCCTTGGTTCCAAACTTTTTATGTGGCACTCTAATTCATCTCATAGGTGGTCTATGGGACTAAAATCAGGGTTCTGTGTTGGCCAGTCCACACACGATATGGAATTATTGTCAAACTATGCCGTAACAGTCCTTGCTTTATGGCTTGGTGCATTATCTTGCTGGAACCAACAAGGCTTGGTACCATAGTATTGCCACAGAGTTGGTAAGGCATAATTGTCCAGAATACAGAGGTAAACATGCTGGCTAACAGGTTTGTCCACGATAACCAATGGGCCGGAACCATACCACGAAAAACACCCCCACACGAGTACACTGCCAGCTCCAAACTTGACCGTAGGAACAGTACACTGTGGTAAATAGCAATCCCCCAGCTGCCGCCATACCCACACACGGCCATCGGACTGATGGATCTTGTATCTGGACTCATCAGTCCATAGGACCCATTTCCATTGATCTACGGTCCACGATAAATGTTCTTTACACCATGCTAAATGACGAGTAGCATTCCGAGTGAAGATGAAAGGCTTATGAGCAGCCGCATGACCACAGTAACCCATGGAATGAAGTTCTCTGCGAATGGTACATGTACATACCGAAGTTACAGCATTTTTACTCACCTGTACACTGAGGTCTTGTGCAGTACTTCATTGATTAGCTGTAACAACTCTCCTGAGGCTACGACGTCCTCTATCACTGGTTTTCTTTTGTCTGCCGGTACGTTTTGCTGTTTGAGGCACGCCATGTGTTTTCCACTTATTTAGTACATCAAAAACAGTTGATTGGGTATGTTTAAATGCCCCTCGGTTTCTCTTATGGACAACCCACTAATATAACACCTAACAATCTTTCCTTTCTCAAAGTCAGTTCTCTCCCGCCACAATATTTTCACTCAACCTCACAGTGTGATATGATCATGGTCAGCTGCGGGCTTGTTTTCATACCGTTTGCAGCTGTACCGCACATCTTAACAACGCAGCTGATCTGTTCATTTGCTTTTGAAGGGGTGTCCGGTGACTTTTGTCAATGCAGTGTATATATATATATGTGCTCCTGCCAGGAAAATTATGAATTATTTGAAGTTCAAACAGTTTGTAAAGTGAGCTTCATGGTGAAAGGTATTGAAGAATGTTTTCAGTCTGATTTTTAGAAGCAATGATTTGGAAAAGAATATGTTTTTTATTTAATAACATTTGCATGTGTGTTCCCTCATGGCATCAGAAACAGACTGAAGAGTATGAATCTTTGTTTCTACATTTCAGGTTTCTTAGTCCTGAACAAATTCTTTCAAATCATACTAATATGTACAGAAATATGCTGTCCACAGATGGACAGATGTAGTGATACTATAAGTATGTTCCCTTTTTTTCAAAAGACATGATAAAAAAAGTTGGTAAAGTACCTTATATTCCAAGAGTGGGATGTAAGGTCAGGTGATGCGTAACATCACAGCCTCTCCTTGACAAATGTCAACCCCGCCTTCTCGTGGTGCATCCTGTTCCCACTAAAGGGGCTCTGACGACCGCAAATAGCGGTATAACTATACCATCGGGATCAGAGGAAATGCTATCCCACACTCACCAACCCGCTTGGCCAGCGTGGTGAGTTATGGCCAAACACCTCCAAAATGACTCTACAACTTAAATCTTGGCCCTCAGTCTCCGGCAGCTGGAATGTACCTGGCCAAGGCAGCGGCCAGTGCGACATGAAGGCAGAGGGTGCTAAGAATCCCCGGAGGACCGGACTAGGCTGCCATTTGATGCTGACCTTGGCAACGTACAACGGACGCTCCCTATCTTCTGATTCAAGGCTTCTTGAATTGGAAGAGGAACTACAAAGGATCAAGTGGGACATCGTCGGGCTGAGTGAGGTAAGGAGAAAAGGAGAAGATCTCATTGAACTGAAAAGTGGACATCTCTTCTATTATCGTGGGACAGATACTGGCAGAACTAGTGGTGTTGGATTTATAATAAACAAGAAACTGAAGGATAAAGTGGTAGAAGTTGAAAGTTCCTCTGACAGAGCTGCACGACTCGTTATCCAACTATCGAGAAGATACCAGGCTCAGATTATTCAAACTTATGCACCCACCACAAGTCATCCTGAAGAAGAAATTGAAGAATTTTATGAGGAAATTCGTCATCTAAATAATAAAGGTAAGCAGCACTTGAAGATAATTATGGGAGATTTCAATGCAAAAATAGGGCACCGGCAACAGAATGAAACTTCAGTAGGTAAATTCGGTCACGGCAACAGAAACCAGCGTGGAAATACTCTCGTTGAGTTTGCAGAGGCAGAAGGATTTTTCATCTTGAATTCCTTTTTCAAGAAAAAGCCACACAGGAAATGGACATGGAGACATCCAATTGGGACGACAAGTGAAATTGATTTTATTATGTGTAACAAAAAATTCGTCATCGAAGACTGCAGTGTGCTAAACAAGTTCAACACAGGTAGTGACCATAGATTGGTGAGATGTAAGATGCACCTCAACACTAAACTGGAACGTGGCAAGCTCATAAGACAAACAAAATGTATTGACATAACCAACCTTAAAAAACACCATAATACTTTCAAGTTGGAACTGAAGAACAGATTCTCTGCTTTAGAAGGCCTAACATCGGAAGAAGTGGATATTTCTGAAGTTAACAGAAAAGTAACCAAAGCTCTTATGGAAACAGCAACAAAATTAGCTGGGTCTAAGAACAAGTTGCATGTAAACAAATTATCAGGAAAAACCAAAATGTTGATGCAAAAAAGAAGAGAGATGAGGACAACTAAAGAAGATGTGACTTCCAAAGTGGAATATATAGAGCTATGCAAGACAGCACGAAAAAGTATCACTGAAGACGTAAGGAAATTCAACTGTGAGCTAGTGAGGAAAGCAATTGAAAACAACCAAAGCCTAAAGATAGCAAAGGGACATCTCAGTAAGGGAAGAAAACAGATTATGGCTCTGAGAAAAGAAGATGGTTCTATAACAAGAAATAGAGGCGAAATTTTGACAAGAGTGAAAGATTTCTACTCCAAACTATATGAAAGGGATGATATATGCACTCCAGACATCATGAAAGGTACCAGAGTTCTTCCAGTCCTCCCAGCAGAAGTTGCTCATGCAATCAAGAACATGAAGCGGGGGAAAGCTCCAGGAGAAGATGGAATTACTATAGACATCATACAAGAAGCAAGTGGAGAAATTGAAACAGTACTCGCCCAAATTTTTACTCGATGCCTTAATGAAGGGAAGATTCCTGAGGATTGGAACAATGCTACAATGATCCTGCTACATAAAAAAGGTGACATTGAGGATCTCAGGAACTACAGACCTATCAGCCTCCTATCAGTGGTTTATAAAATCTTCACTAAAGTTCTTTCACACCGCTTGAAGGTAACACTGGACATGGCTCAACCGAGAGAACAAGCTGGATTCAGGAGTGGCTACAGCACAATAGATCATATCCACGTACTGAGAGAACTAATTGAAAGAGCGAGGGAATATGAACTTCCATTGTGCATGGCTTTTATCGATTATGAAAAAGCCTTTGATTCGGTGAAACCATCAGCAGTTACCACGGCTCTGAAATCCTGCGGTATTGAAGATGCATACATTAATATTATTAATAACATCTATGAAAATGCAAGTGCAAAGATTCGGCTGTTTGAAAATACAACACACATAAAAATTGGAAAGGGAGTGAGACAAGGTGACACCATATCTCCGAAGCTTTTTAATGCCACATTGGAAAATGTCTTTCAATCACTGAACTGGGAAAACAAAGGGATAAAGATTAATGGAGATTATCTAACCCACCTTCGTTTTGCTGATGACGTAGTCATTTTTGCAACTACCCCATCAGAGCTGCAGAGTATGATCCAGGAACTTGCTGACAAGAGTAAAGAAGTGGGATTAAAAATGAACTTTCAGAAGACAAAAGTGATGTTCAATGCTTTTACAAGAAATGAAGATTTATCGATTGATGGAGAAAAACTGGAGATAACAGATACGTACGTTTATCTTGGACAGCAGATATCAAGTGAGGGTCACATTGATGAAGAAATTAATCGGCGTACAAAACTTGCCTGGAGAGCTTTGGAAGAAACAGCATAATTTTCAAGAGCAATATGCCATTATGTCTTAAAAGAAAAGTGTTTGATCAATGCATCCTTCCAGTGCTTACGTATGGTGCAGAGACGTGGACCTTAACTAAAAGAGACATACAAAGGCTGCAGACAACTCAAAGAAGCATGGAGAGGTGCATGCTTGGTATAACCAGGAGAGATAAGAAGAGGAACTCGTGGATCCGAAAATGACGAGAGTGGAAGACATCATGATCAGAGTTAAATCCCTGAAATGGCAATGGGCTGGACATACTGCCAGAAGGACAGACCATAGATGGACAGCCAAGATTTTAGATTGGATTCCAAGGGACAGGAAAAGACCCAGAAAAAGACCACATGGGAGATGGGTGGATGAAATTCGTAAATATGCGGGAGTGACATGGAGGAGACTGGCACAAGACAGACCGTTGTGGAGGAAACTTGGGGAGACCTTCGTCCAGCAGTGGATTGATAATGGTTGACAATGATGATGATGATGATGATTCCAAGAGTAATGCTGCACCATGTACTGTATTGCGGTTCTATTAATTTTTTGGGGTTGTTATTGGGAATAACACCGCACCAAGTTTAAAGCTGCAGGTGAACATACCACAAAGGGTTTTTTATTTTGGAACGTTCTAACCCTCCCCCTTTCCCCAGTCAATACTTGCATACTGTCAGCTGTTATTATAAGGAACTTTATAGACCATGATGTACTGTTTGTTGAGATGAATTCGTGATTCCTGACAATAATAGCAGAGTACATTGTATACCTTTCATCAGAGATAAAAGAGTTAATGAAAGGAGGTGTTGAGAAAACTATTTATTTATATTTTACTACACTTTGACTCTCCTACAGAACTTATATCTAATACATGGTTTGTATGCTCCTTGAAAAAAAAAAAAGCTCATTCTCAAGTCCT
The DNA here is from genome assembly GCA_039090855.1 of Macrothele yani. Lineage (NCBI taxonomy): Eukaryota > Metazoa > Arthropoda > Arachnida > Araneae > Macrothelidae > Macrothele > Macrothele yani. The sequence continues at coordinate 163,273,941 of CM077010.1, read as the reverse complement.
TGAAATAGTTCACAACTCTGTAAATAGTACTTAAATGCAGAATCAGTGTTAATTGAAAAAAACAGATCAAGATTATGCAACATTAATGAGCCAAGTAACCTAAACGAACAATGGAAAGCCCTAATAAAAAATTGAACAGCAGCGTAAAAAGAAAGAGGGAAAAAAGAGCAGCAGGGACAATAGATGGCGCCAGAGACACAACGATTCAGAGATAGCGACTGGGGCCCATGCCTCGATGGCTCTGCTCACTTGAGCTGTGGTGGGCGGGTGAGACACACCTGCCTCCTGAAGATGACAGAGGCCTGTTGAAAGTACTAGAGGATTGGATGTGAGGGGCTGAATGGGTGTGACACTTGCAGTGGGAGTAGCAGAGGTTGTGAAACAGAAGGAGAAGTTTGATAATTACAGTTGACCAAGGTTTGATCACCTATGAATGTAAGGTTGTGTACATAGTTTTTACTTGAATTGTATGAATGAGTTGTATGTGTGATTTTTTATAGAATTGACAAGCTTTAGAGTAACATCTCATAAGGCTAAGGAAAAAAAAAAAAATACGATGTTTCACACCCGGAAGTAAGAAGCGTAAGCAAGAAGTCTGTAAACCTTGGAAGCCCAGTTACATCACGATGAATCGATGAATGACGTGTTGGAAGTGTGTTGTCATTGGAGGTTACCATGATCTTTATGGTGAGTGCGTGGTACTTTCTAATGGTTTTTTCATTTATGAATTGCACGTAAACTATGCGCACTTTGCAAGAGGTTAAAACCTTAAAAGTGCAAATATAATAATTAAGTACTTAAAATTTTTTTTTTTGCTTTGTTTTTTAAGTAATGATATGAAAGAGCATGTGTGAAATAATTGTTTGTGCTAAAAAGTTGTACGGGAGTTTTCTGTGTATTTCTGATAAAAGCACCAAGCTGATCAAATAGCGCAGAACTCAGGGGAACGCATGTGCTGCTGGTATTTTGCCTATGACATCACTACGAAGTAAAACATCAGCCATGTAAGTAAAATAAGTGGAATGATGTATTTGCAAATTCTGATGAGCTTCTGTTGATTGGGATTAAGGATGCATTCTTTCCAAAGGGTGGAGTTTCTAGGAATTGCTTATGCTTCGTGTGTGGACCCTTTGTCTCTTGGCTGCATCAAAAAAATGCATCAAAGCTTCAGTCATGCATCAAAAATAAAAAGTCAAAGCAAACAATAAATGTCATACCAGCAGATGAATAAAAAAATAACATATCCTCTCAAAGTATTCCACAAAGTAAAATGATTTCAAAAAACACCAAAACAGAAGGGAAGTTCAAAGTTAATAAAATAAACCAACAAGGAGGCAAGGGAAGGTGTAATGGGCAGGTCATTAAAGGTGTGCCTATCCCACAGCTAAGTAATAGTTTGAACTTACTAAAATACCTATATTCTGAATGACAGACAGCACACACATACGATAATTTGTCCTTGAAAAGTGCTTGAATTTATTTTGCTTGGAAAAGTATGAACCTTGTAATAACATTGAGCATGAAAGTACTGTAGACACATGGAAAGGGCTGCACTGAATAAATAGCAGTCATCACCACTTACTGACTATATTTTGAGCAAGGCTGAGAAGAAATCCAAACTTTGCCCTAGTGCGAGAAGAAAACTGGCCGAGTCGGCCATACCATAATGTTACAACCCATTGTGCAGGTTTTGCAAAATTAAATTCAGAGTGCGGAGGTTTTTCTTTCTTATTTTTTTTTAGGGTTGTTCACTGTAATTTACAAAAATGTAGGAACTTTTTTCAAGTTCTTTAATTTAAAAAAGTTTTTCAGTTATGAAGTACATTATTCGAAAATTATTAACAGTTATGCGCTTGCTGTCGATCTTCAACTTTTCCGTACCTGATGAGTTTATAGATGTGGTGCTACCCTCCCATCCTTCCACAAATGACAAAAAGTTGCAGTGGGAAGTTATTCTAGCATATTTCTCCCCAAATTTGCTTATGATTAGAATTAGGGTAAAGCTTTAGATTATACCATAGTCTTATATTTATATATATATTTTTAAGTTTTGAGGTGCAAGGCCCTAAGGTATTTTTATTACGATTTTTTTTTGTTTTTAGTTTCTAATCCCTCCACTTCCAAATGGGTTATTGTCCTTCATCGTACTGAGATTTACTCGATGCCTATCAACGACTTCTGCATGGTTAAATTATTTTAAAATGATTATTATAACCACCTAAATCTTTTCCACATTCATGAAATATCAAATTAAATTTCACCATTTTGTTGTTCCCTACCTTTATATAATAAATGATTTGTGCGTAAACCAGATGCTTAAATTTTAAGAAATAAAAAGAACATTACTGAAGTTGTTTTTGTGCTGTATATGAAGGCTAATTGCTCATTCACTTTAAAAACAGTAATGGAAGTTAAAAAAGTAATTTTTTAAACATGAAATACGGGATTACAATGGTATACAATACAAATTTGAAGTAGTGATTCTGTCTATTGGTGTAAATTATGACAAGAGTGGTATGTCAAATAATATGATATCTGAAAACTTCATTGTCTTGGAGCAGGAATCGAATCGACGTCTCCCGGTTTGCGCCCGATTATGCTAACCACTACACCACCTAGAACGACCAAGTCTCAAGTTTCCGAGTACCTAATTTGAATTTCACACATCACAGGAATCACCAGTTGAAGCAACAGTATTCATATTTAGTGATTCTGGATTCATTGTCTCCCAGACAATGAATTCTATTCATCCATTAATAGAATTCATTGTCTCCCAAATCTATTCATTGTCTCCCAGACAATGAATTCCACTCATCCAGATTTGCTAAATATGAATGCCATTGCTTCAACTTCCTGTGATGTGCTAAATTCAAATTACTCGGAAACTTGAGCATTCTGGGTGGTGTAGCGGGCAGCATACTCGGGCGCAAACTGGGAGACGCGGGTTCGATTCCCGATCCAGGACGATGAAATTCTCAAGTTTTCGGATATTATTTGACTTACCACTCTTGTCATAATTTACACCAATAGATGGAATCACTACTTCAAATTTGTATAATTTTTCCATATTCGCACGTGCATAAATTCTGAAAAAAAAAAAATCACTAATTTGTCTGTTACTCTACTTGCATCAAAAATCAATCACTAAAACATGTACTAGAGAAGAAAAAAACTATTTGTACAATTTATTTTTGCAAGGAGGAGCCTTATTATTCCTTACACAAAAATATTCTCAACCCAGATTAGTTATCTTCTTATCATTTTGTAAGGAAGTTTTTGTGAGAATCACAATGCACCTTCAACCTCCTTTCCCCAGAAAGGAAATCGTAGATTTTAACACAAATGTATTAAGAAGAAAGTAGTGCAAAACATGCTAAGTTACGTATAAAAAGTTTAAGGCAAATATATTTCAGCCATTACTATGGCTTTCATCAGTGCGACTACGATTGATTTTCGTTGCCAGATTGCAAAGGTAAGTTTTGTAATGGTAACTCCGGGTAACGTGATGCGATGAGGGATTTCCAGATGTAAGGAACCAGTTGTTGCTCTTCAACCTGTCTCACCAAAAAAGGAACTAACGTTTGCTGGCTCAATCCCTTACCACGAACTTTCTGCCTACAAACTCATCAGTATCTCCAAAAGAGAAGGATATATATACACTTGCCATTCGTTCTTCCCCATCAATTTCTGTTATCCTCCGTAATGACAGAGACCCAAGACCTCTGCTTTCTTTGCCTGGTGCGTATAAAATTCCGATCAAGACCAATGTTGGATTAACCGCGTACATAGGAAGTTCCTTCCGAAAAATTCTCTCAAGACTTCAAGAACACAAATCTGATGTGAAATTTGGAAAACCTTCCTTTTCCTTGTCTCTTCTTGCCATGGCTGACACTTCTGCTATTCCAATTTGGTCCGATACTAAAAAGTTGGCTCCCTTCCAAAATCGGTATTCTCTGAGGCTTAGAGAAAGTTTGGAAATTTTATTTTCCAAAAATTGCATTCTGAGCTCTCCATTTTCATTCCTTACATCTGGAAATCCCTCATTGCATCACGTCACCCGGAGTTACCATTACAAAACTTACCTTTGCAATCTGGCAACGAAAATCAATCGTAGTCGCACGGATGAAGGCCATAGTAATGGATGAAATATATTTGCCTTAAACTTTTTATACGTAACTTAGCGTGTTCTATGCTACCTTCTTCTTAATTTGTTTGTTAGTTACGTGCATTGCCTACCACTCATTTATAACACAAATGTAATAATTGGCACTGATGTGCTATATTTTCACTGTGGTCCGTGTAGCTACTCTTACAGAAAACTTGAAAATTATGTTGCCCTGGAGCAGGAAAGAAACCAAAACCCACACCTCCTGATTACTGGGCAAGCATGCTTTTCCAGTCACTTGGAACTTCCTTGTCCTGGGTGGTGTAATAGAAAGCATGCTTGACTAGGGATCGGGAGGTGTGGGTTCGATTCCCACTCCAGGGCAATGTAATTTCCAAGTTTTCTGAAAGAGTGGCTACATGGACAACAGTGAAAATACGGCACATCACTGCCAATAATTATATTTGTATCACCTTCCATGTATTTGAGAACTATTTCTTCGGGGAAATTCATTTCCCATTTATGTATGATGTAGATTTTAACACTTAACTTTTTACTCTCTCCATCTCTGAACTTTTAACTCATATTATGGTCTTTTTCTTAAGCTAAAAGCAAATACTTCTTTGAGATAATAATTTTTCCCTTATGACAGTTTTTTGTGCATGTTCTTTATGGATGATATTTTATATGTAATTACTTTATTAAAATATGAGATTTATTTTCTAGGGCCCGCAATAAAATTTTGCCCGGGCCCTGCAATGAAATGTTGCCTTGGTTTCCACAAAAGTGCCATCTGGCCTTGCCTGAGGTATGAGGAAATCACTATTTGAAATGTGGCCGTACGTAAAAAAAACCATGTTGAACATAATTAATTTTGATTAAATTCATGTTACTTATTGACTAGGTGTATGAGGCTTTTTGATGAGGATTGCCAAGCTGATCTTTTGTTCTCTCTTAATAGTGCTTGAAACAAAAACCCACATTTGTGCTGCTCTTTTGTATAAAAGTCTCTTGAGGCCTTTTACTCTCACAAGTTCATTTCCTTGAAAAAAAAAAAAAAAAAAAAAAAAGGCAGCTAAAAGCCAATGAACCCTCATTATGCATGCAGAATTTCTGTTACTCACACTTCTGCATTGTATTGATTTACATACTGAAAAGATTTGATCTGTTGCACAGTAAGAGGAGTACCCTATCATAATTAATTTATCCTGGTACTCTATTAGATTTTTGTACCATTAAACACATAGCATTTTGTCCAATGATAATGATTTAGTAATTTTTTTTTTGCTGCTGTTGTTTTTATGGTGTTTAATTTGCTTTCATAAAACAGAATATTTTGTCATTGTGTTTTTGGAATTTTTGAATGCATGATTACTTGGAATTCTGTGGATTTCATGTTAGATGATAATGATGTTAAAGGCAATTTATTGTTTCACCCCCACTTTTAGAATTGCCTACATTTCATGCCCTACAGTTGCCACCAAATTTCAGAAAATAAAAGCCGATTCATGTCAGAGTTTTCTTTTTGAATATGATGAGCGATTCAAGGTATTGTTTGGAGATAATTTCATTTTTTATGACTACAACTTCCCTCTGAATCTGAAAGGAGAATTGAAAGCTTTATTTGACTTGGTGATGGTTGATCCCCCGTATCTCTCAGTGGAGTGCATTGAAAAAATTTCTCAGACAGTTCAGTTTTTAACAAAAGGCAAAATTATTCTATGTACAGGTAAGGTTTTGCATTTTTACTTTCGTAAATTTTTATTTCATTACCTTTCTGGGACATGCATCCCACATTTTGGACCTTGTTTGATTTGTTCACTATGTCGTCTGGGTATTTAACAGGTGCCCAAAATGAGTGTTCTCGTGCCTGTAACACAGATGTGTTATACCGAATATTGGGTTGATTTGATACCAGAATGTCCTGTGCAACATGTCTGTGTTGAAGAGCCAGATAGGGACTAGTACCATTACTTCGCACTCAGTGTTCTAATCAAATGCAGCATTAAAAGCTGTCACTTGAACATAGCAATAGTTTACATTGTTGTATTTTAAATAGTTTACCTTTATCTCACATATATTACAGTGTCAAGACATGACCTTTTAGACAATATTGCCAAATTCCTACAATGGGAAGTACATAAGGCAATGCATGATGGTCAAATGCCAGTAAAATGACATTTTGTTCCATGTGACATTTTTCTTTTAATCAATAAGTAGGTGAGAAACAGCCTCATCAACAAGAATATATTTTTTGATGTGGCATTTCTCACAGAATATTTTTTGGCATTTGTAAGCACAAATTTTCATATTTTTATTTTCAAAAAATTCTCTTTTCAATTCTAGAAAATTATAAAAACCACCATATATGAAAATCTAAAATTCAATATAAAGAAATTGAGAGAGAGAGAGAGAGAGAGAGAGAGAGAGAGAGAGAGAGAGAGAGAGAGAGAGAGAGAGAGAGAGACTCTTATTACTTTATTTCTTATACAGATTTATATGGCAACCTTTTACCAGTAACAAAATTGTAGAAAAAATATTTTTTATGGATTTATTTTAAACAGAAATAAGAGATACTGCAGAAAGCTTGTCTCATAACTGCACATTTCATTTGTAAATTCTGAATCTTTTTATGGTGATGAAACTTCTTTCAGTCATGGCACTTGTAGCTGGGATAGTCAAGAATAACTCAATAAGTTTTAAAAAAAGAATGCCTTTTGTAGACCAGTGGTGCAAAAATATTGGTAAAATTTGTTGAGTTTACTATTATGTAAATGCTTGGGTTTTGCATACATCATGGAGAGTTCTGTTTTCCATCTCATACAATTAAAATAACTGTCCATAAGACCTTATTAAGGTTTGCAATTAAAATAACTGTCCATAAGACCTTATTAAGGTTTGAAATGCATTCTCTTTGGAAATTTCCTAATGTGTTTTTAAAATTTTGTGAAGTACAAAAAGGTAATAAATTCTAGGCTATTGATTTCAGAAAACGTTTGAAATCTATGCTCAGAACACTTGTTTAAAATCTATGCCCAGAAAACTTGTTTGAAATCTATGCCTATATTGTATCCAGTTTCAAAATTTCCAATTTTTTCATCATGATTTCTAGCAGAAAACAATAAATTCATTAAACTTGTAACCACACGTGCACATTTGCTCATGATTTTAGTACAGTAGATTCTGGTTAACTGGGACACAGCTAGGCTCAAACACTGGTCCAATTAGGCAGCTACCCCAATTATGTGAAGCTTTATCCCAAAAAGAAAATTTGGGATGTTCTTCAAGAATTGACCAAATAAAGATTGCTCTGATTAATTGATGGCCCAATTAAACAGAATCTACTGTATTTTGAAGGCTCAGTGTAGCTATTGGTGCAATGTATTTTTAGGCTTTGTGATACTAAGGCAATTTTTGTGGTTAGAAGTTAACAGAAGCTGGGTAAAAAATTAAATTGTTTTAGATGATTGTGTAGGAAAAAATAGGAAATGCTGTGTTTTATATGCAAGCTTGTTCATACCTTAAGCAAATGTTAATGTTACACAGATGAGACTAAATGGTAAGATCACACAATATGGTCTTTCAAGAATAAAAAGGGTTCTTAAAGAGAATAGGAACTTCTATGTCAAGACTGTAGTCCTTAAAATACAGTTATAGGAAGTGGCCTTTCCTTAAGATTGCATTGAAAGGAGGGAAGTTAAAAAGCAGAGTGACAAGTGTTTTATGGTTGCTATGGGCTCTTCTACTAAACTCACTACCGGCTTCTACCAAAGTAATCCCTTGACCTGATTCCTTATGAGAAACACAAAAGTCCCTTTTCCATGGCCAAATGGTCAAAGGGCTTCTAGCTTATTGCTCAAGTTGGCCTAGACTGTGGATGAAGTATGGGTGGTGTGTCTGCCCAGACTTCACTTCTCCTTCCCAGAACCAGTGGCCCTAAATCAGGGACAGGCCTTAAATCAGTGGCCTAAATCCACAGCTCTCATTAAACCCTGAAACACACACACAATAGGTATCTTTTACTGACACTCCAAAATCTCAGAAAAAGCAGCATATGAGTCGCATGTATTTAGTGTAACTAATTCATAGTATTCACGTTGAGTCTCAGGAAAAGCAGCCTGTAAGTCATATGCATTCAGTGTAACTGATTCAATTATTCACTTTGAATCTCAAAGAAAGCAGCATGTAATTCACATGTATTCAGTGTAACAGGTTAATGTTATTCACATTAAACTTATTTGGAATGACAGCAGCATTAAAAAAAGAAATTATTATTCTTAACCAGTGCTTTTTTTCTGGGGGAAAGCAGGGGTACGCATACTCCTAAATATTTTGTGAATCTAACAGGAGAAACTAAAAATTTTAAAATGTTTGAATTTCCGCTAAACTAACTTCAAACGTATTATGGATATTTATGTGATTTCGTAAGTTTTATGTCGCATATGTTTATTATAATAACGTAACAAAGATATTTCATTATATTTAAACTCTCTTGGACTCTAGCATGGGGTTTCGTCAGCAACATTGCTACCCCAAATGGCGGCCTCATTTCCTTTCACGGTGTTTCCTGTGTCTCAGACAGAAGCGAGCGTTTAATGTGTGAAGTAGGAGTTGGAATCTAGCGTGGTGATTGGTCACTTTCGTTGCTACCTCCGATGGCTGCTTCATTTCGTTTAACAGTGTTTCTAGAGTCACAGACAGAAGCGAGCGTTTAATGTGTGAAGCAGTGTGGATGTGTGGTGTTTTACTGATGAAAGTGTTTGGCCTCATTGAGCGGCAGTATTTCAATATGAGTAGGGAAATTAGTAACTATTTTACATTATCACAGCCAGCAAAGAAGTGTAATAAAGTGAATGATGACTCTGTAAAAACAAAAGATGGGACAATGGTGTTGTGTGATACAGCGTCGTCTGTTGACAGCATGGAGAGTGAGCACGCGACTCCGTCTTCTGAGGGTCTTCCTGAATGTAGGGATTTTAATAAGAAAAATGAATTCTGCAATAAATATGTCTAGTTAGTGGTTAAAAACAAGAAACTTGGCTGCAGAGCATGCAAAGAAGTTGGTGCTTTGGGACCAAAGCATAAAATGCAAGGCATGAACATTTCTCAACAATGGGTTTCAGAATCAATTAGTGCAACAGGTGAGGATAAATCAGATCAGATGCTTTCTCTCCAAAAGAAAATAAAGAAAGTTCCAAAACTGAGATTCCCAAACTGAGCACGTCGCATATTCAACGTAAACTGTAGAGAGAACAGATGACCAGAGGTCCCAATCTGCCGAAATGCATCGGACAATACATCCAAGAAGTCTGACGAAGTTTTTTGGTGATTGCAATTCCTCATGCGAATATTTTTACGAGTGATTCATTTTTCCGTTTTTCAAGTGTTCCAATGTAATTTTCACATCTTCTTTGTCTCCATGTGCCTCCCGTAGTTCAACTAAAAAAGTATATCCTACTCAAGAAACGTGCGGACTTTTTGAAGTTAGTCAAAAAAGCCTGCACCCAAAAACCTGATGAGAACAACAGTGCAAGAATTTGAACATCAACCACCTACAGCCGAGAGGTACGTGAAAGATTTTTCCTTGAATCACATTCGATTACCGCGATATGAATTCGCAGCGAGTATTAATAACTTCCAATCGAGAAATTGCTTTCCACTCAAAGGAAACATAACATGTAAAAAGTTACAGCATTTAAAACCACCATTAAATGATTCTACCTGAAAAAATAACGTATGGAAAACAAGTTTTTTTAAATCTCAATACATCGAGAAATATGTGTGTATTAAAGAAAGTTCAGCTCATCAGGCAGCTCTTTCAATACTGGAAAGAGCAAAAACTAAATCTTTGGAAAGTGTATGCACCAAAGCTTTTGAGAATGAACAGGAAGTAACCACCAATATATTTAGAACGACATACAAAGTAGTTAAAAAGAATCTAGCATTTCATGATTTTGAGTCAGAAATTGATGTGCAAGAGCTGAATGGAATCAATATGGGCCATATTTTACACTCGACTAATGCATGCATTAATATTGGGAACCATACTGCAGTGGAAATGAAAAGCACTGTCATTAAGAACATAATAGGGTCAAATAATAAAATCGCCCTCCTTATAGACGAAAGCACTACAATAAGCCAGTTGTCCTCACTCATTATTTACGTAAGAACCACATTTCCAGACATGAATGAGCCTACCAACCTGTTCCTTGATATCATTGAACTTAAAGATGTCACTGCTGAAGGAATAATCAAGTCGCTGATGACCCGTTTAAGGGAACTTGGTTTTCATGATGATTTTCTGAAAAAATCTTTTAGAAATTGCAACTGATGGGGCTGCAGTAATGCTTGGCCGAAAGAAAGCTGTAGTGACACCACTTAAAAGTCAGTTCCCCCAAATTTTATTTGAGATGTAATAAACAAAAACTTCCCATCACAAGTAAACCACTTCAAATCGTTTATTGATAAACTTTACACACTGTATCACCAGTCCCCTAAAAATGCAAGGGAATTAAAATGTCATGCGGAACAGCTTGAAGGACTGCTATGAAAAATCCCCAATATCGATTTCATTTTAGATCTTGCCTTGATGTGTGATGTTCTTCAAGAATTAGCAGAACTTAGTACAGAATCACAAGCACATGATATCACACTGTACTCTGCCCACAAAAAAAATAACCAGTCAACTTAAATTGTTTGATGAAAGGAAGACAAACATGGGACCTTATTATCTGGGAGCCTTAAAAGCAGAAAAAAATTTGGACTTAAAGGAGTTTCACTGGAAATGGGGCAAGAGCCACAAGACATAAGACAGGGAAATCGTATCGATCCAGTAAAATTCTATGACACTCTGAAAACCCATATGGAGAGCCGACTTTTAGCAAGAGAAGATGCTGAAATTCCACAATGGGCCAAGGTGCTGTATTGTACAACTTGGCCAGATAATCCTCCTTTAGCCTTTGGTGAAACAGAAATAATGAACTTGTGTGACAGATTTGGACTTCCCGATAGACAAACCCCAAGGGATTTTCGAGAGTATCTTTCAGAAAAGAAGATTCCATCATCTCTTATGCCTCTTTTAAACGCAATCAAGAACATCACAATTTCAACAAGTGAGTGTGAATGTGGCTTCTCTCAGATGAATTTAATACTGACTCCAACAAGAGCTTCATTGCATTTAAACACTGTAGACAACGTAATGTTTATAAAATTGGTAGGCCCTCCTTTGAGTTTGTTTAAGCCTTCAGTGTATGTAAATTCATGGTTTTTGGAAGGATGACATCTAGCAACGGACACCAAAAGCAAGCAGAGGAATCGGGAAGATGTTAGTGAATACAACCTCATGCCAATGTGGAAGCTACTGTAAGCTGTGTAATATGAGGTAATGCATGTTCTTGGTAATTTTGTCCATTGACTGTATTTATTTTCCCCAATTTGAACTATAAAATGGTGATTTCCTTGAGTCAAACTGAGAGTACACCTAAAAATTTTTTTAGAAAAAAAGCACTGTTCTTAACATCTGACACCAATGTAACATTTTTGCTTTTGTTTAAAATTGCCCAAATTGAGCAATTTTAATAGAAATTGATAAAAAAAATTATATTGAAAATTTGGCCCAAAACTCTATGATATGAACAAGAAGTCAAACTTTAAATTGTTTTTCAAAATTTGTGGGTCTTTTTTTCTGGGTTGCTTTTACCAAATCCATTACCACTAAGACATTTTTTTTTTCATAGCACTTCATCACTGGATGTAAAAATGTAGTTCATCCTAGTTGTTTGAAATGCAGATTGAAAATGGAATTAAATAAAAGCAATCCGCTAAGTAATAGCAAAACAGTTGCCCACAGGAGTTAAGTAGTTCGTAAAACAAACTAAAAAATGGATGAAATAAAAGAAGAAAGATTCACAACCAGAATGCAGGAGAGCCGACACCTACTTATGGGTTACAAATTTGGCTCTCCAGCTATCTCTGTTACTTCACACTAACACCTACAGAATGTTCTGTGGGTTACAGAATCTGCTCTTCAGCTATCTCTATTGCTTTGTGCTAATACTCACAAAATGCTGGGTGGATTACAGACTGCCACAGAGCTGTCTCTGTTGATTCATGCTAGCACCCACAGAATGCTATGTGGATTACAGACTGCTGTTTCTGTTGCTCTGTGTTAACTCCTCTGCTCTCCAGTTACAGACTCCAACTCTCTGTTGCTTTATGCTGACACCCACAGAATGCTTTGTGGGTTACAGACTTTGCTCTTCAGCTGTCTCCGTTGCTTTTCACTAACACCCACAGAATGCTGTGTCGATTACAGACTCTGTTTTCTATCTCTCTTGCTTCACACTAATACTCACAGAATGCTGTGGGGATTACAGACTGCTATCCAGTTGTCCCTGTTGTATCCCGCTAACATCCACAGAATGCTGTGTATGTGTTACAGACTCAGCTCTGCAGTAATCACTTTAACATCATGCCAACACCTGCAGAATGCTATGTGGGTTACATATTCTGCTCTCCAGCTCTCTTGTTTGACATGCAGGCACAGTCTGCAGAACTCACAGGGTTTTGTAACCATTAACCTCTTAAGTGGTTTGCCCGGAAAAATTCTGGGGCTAGCTCTACTGCCCGTACTGTTCTATCCCAGAAGGTTTCCATGGTCTGTTAACTGCTCACTGCGTTCACACATGAAACATTTCCTGGCCCATTTTACTAATTTGAAAGTAGTTCATATGTTGGCCGAATGAAAGGGTTAATGGAACGGTTAATTCAAAGATTCAACCTTTCCATTAACCACTGAAGGGGTTAAACCAAGTTGAAATGCCTTCCCTTTTCAATAGCTCCCTCATCTGATCTTTTGCCAGGCAGGTTATTGTGTGATACTAACTTTTGATGGTCATTATGAAATGAGTGTCTGTATATGCAATATGTTATTGTTTACCTATTTTAAAAAAATCTTTAAAACTTAGTCCAGTGTACTTAGATACTGTTATGTTAATTAACTAATTGAATGCATTTAATACTTAGCAATGTTCTGTCACTATGTCAGCATTACTAATTATTTATTGTGATTGTAGGAGCTGTAATGGAAGACATGGCAAAAGATCTTTTAGGAGTTGTTCCATGCAAATTTACTCCGAAGCATGCTAACAATTTAGGAAACAAATTTCGATGTTTCTCAAACTTTGATCTTGATGTCATTGTAAGCAGTGTAAATAAATTATGTTTATGAAATGTGTGCTGATAGTTTTTGGACAACAATATCTGATGTGTTATGTGGAATATACAGAATATTTTTACTTCAATTAACCTACAACCTGAGTTACAGTTCAGTCTTTTGCACCAAACTTTGTTTAGACGATAGGACTGTTGCTTTCCAAGGGAAACTAATTGAAAAGTTTTTGTGGCTTGGAGAGTTTGGCTGACTCTTTATAGCTCCTTTTGAGGAATTTTTAAAACTGGTAATTTGTGTCTCTCTTAGTAATGAGTGAGCTGGAATTTCCCCCTCTTGTATCAGTTTGGCTAGAAAAGCTGTACACATTATTAAAAAAAATTTTTTTCTGTTTTTACACATGAAAATACAAGTACAATACAAAGTTAAATTTGGTTGTTTTGTTAGCAGAATTTAAGAATAAAAACAATTTTTATACTTCTGATTTTAGTAAATGTAAATAAGCACAGTGCTATTAATATATGCTATTTGTGAAAATCAGGGTTTGGAAATTACATTGACCAACATGATTGGGGCATAGTCAAAGAGAGGCCGCCCCGGTGGTGCAGTGGTCTGAGCAATGGCTTCTGATACTTTGTCCGCGATGGGTCCAGGTTCGAATCCCGGTGAGGCATGGATGTTGTGTCTGTCTTACGGCTCTTTTCCTTCCCTGGAATCAGTTACCCAAAATTAGGGACATGCAACTGCTTATAGCACATTAAGATGCTCATGGTGATCATTAAACCTCCAATAAAAAAAAAATAGTCAAAGAGATGTTATGGGCAGATGGATGCCAAATTAATCATGCAAGTAGATATGCCTCAGAAAACTTAAAATTACATTGTCCTGGAGCAGGAAACGAACTCACATCTCCCAATTCACATTTGAGTATGCTACCATTACACTACCCAGAACAAGGAAACTCCAAGCAACTGAGAAATGTGTTTTGCATACACGAGATTCGCGGAATTCCTTTTTTTTTTTTTTTTTTTCTGTCATCGTTTGGGTAATTCTCAAGATTGATGCACATCTGAAGAGAAATTTTGGGGAGAAGTCATTTTCTGTCTGGGAACGTTATTTCATCTTTCAAAACGGAAGTTAAACAAAGTGAAGATTTCCCCGTATTACTAGTTTCTTTTTCTCATGATGTTCCTTCTGTCCAGTATTTTTGTGAAATATCCTTTTCCATAAATATTTGTATTTCAGCTTGAAAATAGAGAAAAGTTGTCCAAAAACAGAAGTTGCAAATTACCCTGTAATGTTCAGGCACGAGGTTCTTCTATTTGTGCGGTTTTCGAGATCACCGATGTATAACTGAGCAGATATGGGGGCAGGGGTAGAGGCTATTTTCCATCTAAAGACAGAATTCCAACTATCAACTTTCGAAAACGGAAGTTAGATGGAGTGAAAATTTCTCCCATATTCGTAATTTTTTTCTCTCTCGCAATGTTCCTTCAGCCCAATATTGTTGTTAAATAACATTTTATTCCATAGAAATTTGTACTTTAGCTTGAAAATGGAGGTAGAATTTCCCTGAAACGGAAGTCGGAGGGAGCAAAAATTTTGCCACGATCGTAGTTTTCCCCCCAGTGATGTTTCTTCTGTCCTGTGTTGTTGTTAAATATCAATAATTTTATATTTTAAATGCAGGAATGTGTTCCAGTTTAATATTTACATAAATAAATTACAGTGAACTTGCTCATGCTGCATGATGTTCACACTGTTTCGCTGTGTGCTCCAATTTTTCACATGGTTAAAAAGTTCAGCTTTTTTTCATCGTCAGTCTTGTGTATGGTTTTGGGATTCAGATGAAAGTCAATTAATTCCCAGTCAATTTTATTCCTCAGTTGCTTGGAGTTTCTTTGTTCTGGGTGATGTAACAGTAATGCACTGAAACATAAATCGGGACAAGTGGGTGTTTCCCGTTCCAGGACGACGAAATTTTCAAGTTTTCTGAGGCATATCTACTTGCAGGATTGGATCATGTATTTTCTTTTCCTACACGGCTGATAAGGCATGTAAAAATATAGCTGTTTACAGGATAAAATGTTAAAAAAAGTGATGTTTTTTTTTTATTTCTCATTCAATTTTCTTACTACCCAGAGGCTCCTTCTCTCTACTTTATTGTTGAATAAAATTAATGGGGTGTTCCACTTTTTTTAAAAAAGTTGTTTGACATTAATTTTGACATATTTTTCTTTAATTTAAAAGGTGGTGGATTTTTTAAGGGGGAAGGGATTAAAGGTCAAACTGGATGACCATGGAAACTAAATTGCTCATGAAATGATTGTGTATATCTTAAAAGAAAGGTCGTGTAATAAGTTTTCAAATGGGCCCAATATCAGATCTGTTGACCAATTAGGTCTAGTCATTTGTGATAGGCATGGTCAACACATTTTTTTTATCTTTGTAAACTTCAAAGTCCTATAACTACAGAAGTACTTTATATAGGAAACTGAAAATTTTCACCGATTAATTTCTTGATAAAGCCTGCAAGTTCACTGAGCTTCATGAAAATCAAAAAAGGTTCAAGTCAATGTTACTTTTCTTGTGCTGATTTGACATGAAATGACCAATAGGCAAGTTTATATTTCACTACTGGGTGCAATTTATAAAATTCAGTAAAAGTACTTTGTTTCTGAAATGTTCAGAAAAAATTGTTTGTATATTACAATTCTGAAATTTATCTGGTGCCCTTGTGTACAATGTGTATGCAGTACAATTCCTATACAACTGTTTCTATTAACAATAGAATTCCAGATTTAGTTGTTGCCCAATGGTAAAAGGAATTTTTTTTTTCATATTTGTACTTTTGGCTCTGGAGTTTCTGTACCATTTGGACATGAAAACATAAAAGTCATTTATCATAACCAAATTCAAACCACGTATGATTCTGTTTCCATTTCTCAAGACTTCTTTTGAGGTGCTTCATAATTTTTTATGAATTTTCCTAATGAAGTGGACCTTGAAATATCTTTTTGCTATACATCAATCACTGAAGCAAGTATTTTTTAAAGTTAAATTATAGCTCTAAACTGGTGCTTACTTTGTTTGTTGTCATCTTTTCTAATCCGTAATGTTGTTTTCATGGCAAATTGAGCTGCAATAGTACTGATTTTTTGAACTATAGTACATCTAGAATTATTTGAATTATTTTGTAACAAAGGTGGTTCTGATAACCAAAAATCTGGATATTGGATTAAGGAAAAAGCTATTATAGTACTATTTATAATGTGTGCACTGACAAACAAATGAATGAATTCCACTTTGTCTATCATTGTCAGAACAATGCACTGTCATTTACTTGATGTAAATTTTGTAGCATGTTCTAAAAAAAAAAAAAAAAAATGAGTGAAAATCAGGCAGAACACAACAGTAAACATTGACTGGCAACAGTTGCTGGAACAAACTGAAATAAACTGGAATAATGACCACATGAACTGACTCACTGAGAAGAGAGGACACTTACATCACACACTGATCCTGCATTCCTCAGTTGCAGTAATTTGGTTAACTGGCAGTTTGGATAATAAGGATTCAGATAATCAATGTTTTACTGTATTTCATTTAAAGTGTATGTTTTTCTGTTTATTACAACCATTTCTTTTTGTTACAATTTGTGGAGCAAAATACTTGCTCCATCTCCCATTTTCTTTAAAATGAAATTGAGTTTCAAAATGAAAACAGCTTTAGTAGTCATGAATGATGAAAGCAGATTGGGTAAACGCCAATTTAAGCTTTCCTTTTACTAAAAAAACAACAACAACAACAACAACAACAACAAAAGTAATAATGCTTGATTTAGTGATTGGAACAGCCAGAGAAGATTGTAAGGATTGCAAAAACATGTATTTCATTTGGAAAATCGACTAGAAACACGAAGATTTTCTTCTGTATTATTTTCAGAAAGGGGTAAAATTCCTTTGTGACTGTAGATGCTATTCATTGCAATGTAACTGTGTGTGTGTGAGAGAGAGGTGGGGGACTATTTTTTTTTCGATTGAAGGTTTAACGACCACCATGAGCAACTCAATGGGCTATAAGCAGTTGCCCGTCCCTAATTTAGGGTCACCGGTTCCAGAGAAGGGAGAGAGCCAGTACTATAAGACAAGTTTACACAACATCCATGCTTCACCGGGATTTGAACCTGGACCCTTCACGAACGAATGATCATAAGCCAGTACTTAAACCACTGTGCCACCGGGGCGGCGGGGGCTTGGTTTCTTATTGGTAGCTCTTATTCCCATAAATTCTGACTTCTAAGCCATTAAGAGAAGCATCTGAATTCTCCCTTTTTAAAAACATTGCCCACAAGGAGATAGCACGATTGTATGATTCACCACCAGCTGTCCAGCAATGCATGCTCAATAGAAGTGATGCCAGGGGAAAGTTCATTTTTTAATATTTTTTTATTTAGAAATCAAGTTTCTGATGAGATATTTTTTAGTAACTAACTCTGATTTCAACAGCTCTTGTAAGACTTCTGTCCACAGAGAAGGTTTAGACTCCAAGCCAGCTGCACCTGCACAACTTTTTGGGCAGGAAATAGAAGTAGGTTACGTCTAATGACTCAGATAGGATAGTTTGTGTGACAGATAGAGCACATTAGATGGAGCCACAAGGATGTATCACAAGAGCAACTGACGTCACAGTGCACCCATGTGGGTTCTTGGGGTGGAATGGCAGAGAGAGGGGGAAACAGATGCCCTTAATTTATAACCGTGACGCCAGTATCTGGAGTCTGTACGCTTCACATATTCATCCGAGGTACGACAGATATTCAGATGAAGTTTAACATTCGTCACCACCTAAGATTGAGCCTGGGTCCCTTCCATCAGCAGACACCAATGTTAAACACAAAGCCATATGCAGCTCAAGATTTTTTTAGTTAGCTAAAGCTAGTACTTATTTTTTGAGGAAAGGTACTGGGACTCAAATGCAAGTTACTATCAATTTCTTGAACATTTCTGTTTTGGGGTTTATGAACACCATGCAGTTCTGGTGTATTCACTTGCCCTAATTTAGGGCTATTGGTTCCAGGGAAGGGCCCTGTGCTGTAAGACAAGCACACCACCCATGCTTCATCCAGGGCTCAAACGTAGGCCAACTTCAACAGACAACATTGTTCTTCATGCATGGTATAAAATGCATAAACATAACTCACATGCTTATATTACTTGTATATTAAATTATTTAAAAAAAATGAGTATTCTGTTACAGTTTTATAATGCATAGCAAATGCTGAAATTAAAATCTCTGTCAAGCTTACCCACAAATGAGAGTTAAATTTGCATTAAGGATTACATTAGAGTGAGGAACAGAAAGGAACTGCATTTTGATTCTACAATGCAGCCCAAATTTTGCTCAGCTGTTGAGGTATTTCAACAGTTCTCGTCTGCTCCTTTGTTTTTCACATCCACTGCAGAATGGTGTCCTTGAAAGAGCAACCATCAGGCCCTCATGAGGTATCACTTGGTCCTTTGTTATTATTGGTTGCTTATTTCTGAATATATGTGCTTATGCTTTTAAATATATACTTTACAAATAACTGAAAACACAATGGCAGAGATATTTTTATCTCTTTCCAATATTTTGAGAGATGTTTTCTGTGTATTTTCATCTTCAAGATTTTGGACCACCCCCATTAAGAAATCCTAGGTGCACCACTGGCATAGGAACTTCTGTCTGGAGTACTTGGGAGTTGAGGTTTTATGCCCAAAGGATTTTTTTTTTTTTATTGGAGGTTTAACGACCGCTGTGAGCAACTCAATGGGCTATAAGCAGTCACCTGTCCCTAATTTAGGGTCACTGGTTCCAGGGAAGGGAGAGAGCCAGTGCCGTAAGACAAACACAACATCCATGCCTCAGCGGGATTCGAACCCGGACCCCTTTCGGACGAATGATCAGAGGCCATCGCTTAGACCACTGAGACACCGGGGCGGCCCCAAAGGATTTTACCATAATTTGCAGCACAATGCTTAATATTAAAATAACTGCTGGAACTTAGGATGCTTGAAAATATTGTATTTTAGTATTCCTTATTGAGTTACTGTCCTAAGTTACGGACAGAAGTGTCTGTGGTAATGAATTATTCAGCAAGTTGCAAATGGTGTATTTATTGCAAAAGAAAGGACAGTTTGATTTTCAAGGAGTTTTGTAAAAATTGCTGTGGCCCTGATGGCATTGTTTCTAGCTGCTTGGACTCAGCTCTCCTGATGTGCAGGGAAGTGGCGTTCCTATGAGTTAAACTTACTATCTACCAGTTACAAAGTTCGTACACCTCCTGGAATTTAAGGAACTTCTTAAATGGGTCTTTCTCACCTATTTCTCATCAAAATTTTGAAAAAGGCATTGAATTTAATTTCAACTCCTAGAAATTATTGTACTTTGGTCATTTTTCGATGTCTTCCATTGCTCGTGTAGTGGGTCAGGGGTGAATTTTTCATTTTTTTTCTCGAAATTCGTGATTTGCCCTCATCTGCTGGAAGCTATTTTGAGTTCATCTTTGTCAGCTGACATGCACTCCATTCTCTCCAGGTGGGGTGAGAAACAGGCACGATTGGATAACCTTCATCATGTGCCTCAGCATTTCTCCGAAGACTCGGACACTCCAAGTGCTACAAAATTTTTGTAGTCACTAAGGAAATCATTGGTCCACTGCGGAGTTTGAGAAACTGAATATACACTGCTGGACAATTGCTAAGGACGGATCATAAACGGCTATATAGCGCATAAAAAAGTAAGTGTGGTGGGATGCCAAGTGAAATAAAATAATGTCAGAATGCCAGGACATTACAAGAAAGACAATTTATTGTGCTCTGAAATCCAGAAGGCTTTGGAACATGTTCAAGGGACAAACAGGCCATTTTGTGCAGAATATGTAAACGTGAAAAAAATTCAATTACCGTCCACAGGCGTTCCGGCGTAAGATGTCAATACGGGATATGGCCACCATGGAGGGCGATGCAAGATTCCACACGTCGTGTCATGTTTTGCACAACATTATCAAGCAGCTGTTGCGGTAATTTATCCCATTCCTCTGTCAGTGCACGGATGAGGGTGTCCTTGTTTATTGGAGGGCATTGGCGAACAGCAAGACTCCTCCTCAAAGCATCCCACACATTTTCAATGGGATTCAGATCTGGAGAACGTGCTGGCCATACGAGGCGTTGAATATCCTCGCTCTCAAGACACTCCTGGACAGCGACTGTTCGATGACATGTTGCGTTGTCGTCCATGAAAATGAATCTATCACCGACAGCACCACGGAACATGCGAACATGAGGTAGCAGAACATCATTAATGTATCGTTGGCCAGTCATAGTCCCAGTTGGAAGCACGTACGGCCATTGATCATGATGCCAGCCCATACCATGACACTACATTATGGATATCGGTCCCTTTCCTGTTAGTTTGCTGGACACTATGCAGTACCACTATCACGCCAGATCAGTTGTCGTCGACAATCAGACGATAGACTGTATCTACTCTCATCTGAGAAGAGGACAGCAGACCAGTCGTTATCAGTCCAATTGCGATGTTGATGGCACCATTGCAAACGGGCGGTACGGTGACGTCTGGACAATGGGATGCACACAACGGACGGCGGGCGTATAGTCTTTCTTCATGCAAACGTCTGGCGACAGTTTTTTGGGAGATCCGCTTGCCAGTAGCAGCCATAAACTGATTTGCTACCTCACTAGCTGTGCTGCGCGGGTGTCTTTTTGTTGATAGCACTATGTACCGATCTTCTGCAGGTGTCGTACTGTGAACACTACCTCCCCCGTGACGTTTGCTACACTCTCCATTTGTTTGAAATGATTTCCAAAGCCTTGAAACAACACTGTTGCTGACGTCGAACTCCCTGGCAACATCTGTTATTTTTCGCCCTTCTTCAATCTTGCCAATAATACGGCCATGTGTAAAATCATCTAGGTGATGTTGGGAAGACATACTGAAAATTGCAAGTTCGTCAATTGATTCTTTCCCTTTCAACTTTGCGTTTGAACAACAACGGTCAATACGCGTCAAATCCTTTATATCTCTTATCAGCGCTATGACGTCACGAACAAGTTCGGCAATCCAAAATTTGCATACGCACAACACGTCTTACTGTATCCCGCACTTATGCTAATTTCCACATTTTCCTACCTTCCATTTTATGGTTGCTATTGTCATCCGTCCTTAGCAATTATCCGGCAGTGTACTATGGAAATCAAAAATCTCAGTAAAATAATGTTTCAACATCTGTGTAAAGTTTATTTTGACATTCCTAGCATTTAGTAAACATTTTTGGATGAATTTTTAATATTTTTTGAATGTCTTCATACCATCTGCTGGCTGATCTTTTTTCCAATGAAATACATGTTTTCTTGTTTTCCAGCAGCAGTCTCTTCTTTAAAACCAATCAGCAGTTGAAACACTTACTCAAGGCTTTACTCAGGTAAATTTACTTAATTCTATTTTAACCTGAAGACCTTTCATTTAATCTTCCCTTCCTCTGAGTTCTTTTGGTTTTACCGAGGTTTCTGACCTCTGGATTTTTGTCATGGCCTGTTCTCAGTACACTAAGAACAGGCCTTGACAAAAATATAGAGGTGAGAAATGTTTGTAAAATCTAAAGAACTCGGAGAAACGGAAGATTAAATGAAAGGTCTTCAAGTTAAAATAGAATTAAACTAATCAGCAGGGCAAACAATTTGCCTTCCCCTTTTCATAGCGGAATTAAATTTGATTGCTTCTAAATATCCTGACTAAAATAATAATTCTATCCATTCAATACCATTTATAACGAAAACTATTGTGAGCACAGTTTTCTGCTAGGAGGTGTAAAATTAAATTGCGATTTCCCAGATATCTCTGCTTCTAAAAGTCCAATTTGAAAATTTCTTTTTGCATCGGATAGAGCTCTTCGAGAGATATATTCTGTATATAATTTCTAATTTTTGGTAAAGAACAGTTTTGTCACTAGCAGGTATAAGTGTGTTTCTGATGAATATATATGGTGTAAGTGTGTTTCTGATAATATAATGTCTGGGCTTTTGAAAACTCAACTGAAAAAATTCTTTTGTGGTCAGATACAGCTCACTTAGGAAAATCTTTTGAGAATAATACCTTCTGCTTAATATAATGCATGGTTTTTTTCTGCTAGGGACATAAATGTATATCTTATTTTTGTTGATATCTCTGCTTCCAAAAGTCTGATTTGAAAAAAATTCTTTGTCGGAGAGCATTTCTCGTGCAAAACGTTTTGCATGTAATTTCAAATATTTCTTAATGCTCAAGTGTGCCTCTAGAGTAGAGGGCATACGTTCTTGTTTCTGTTTACAGCTACATCTGCACATCTCAAAACCCAATTGGAAAATCCTTTTTCAGTCTGATACTACTCACTACAAAATCACATTGTGTGCATTCCCTTCCCAAAATAATGCAAAACTTCCCGGCTAAGGGAAGAGGCGCAAATGCATCATATGTTCTTCTCGATATTTCTGCTTCTAAATGTCTAATTAAAAAAAAAAATCATTTAACACCCGATACCAGTTACCTGGAACACTTGTCCTGTACTTGTGAAATGTTTTGTAGTTTACAGATCTGTCGTCAGGTGTTGTTTTTATATTTCTGTTTGCAGCTGTATCTCCGCTTCTAAAAATTATTTTGAATTTTTTTTTTTTTACTGTATGACACTTGCTAGGATAAAAATGGAGAACCTTATTCTTTTAAAATAATGTACAGTTATCTCACTAGAGGGCATACATATCAGAACCTTTTTTCAATATCTCTGCTGCTGGGAGACTTATTCAGAAACTTTTCCCTTAGCATAACTTTTACTTAAAGAACATTTTTCGTGTGTTTTCTATGTTTCCATTATGCAAAGTGCTTCTGCCAAGGGGCGTAAAATGTTCGATTTGAAAATCCTTGTACCTGTGATGCTTTTCTTCTGCTATGAGAAACTTTTTGTGCACAATTCAGTAATTTTCATAGCATAGTTTTCAGCCACTAGTGGGAGTAAATAGCTATTTTTATTTCTGGATGTTTCATCGATTGTAGAAATCCAGTGGGTATCGTTCACTTGACAGAAAATCACTTGATCGAAAGGTAATTTTCACCGAAAGGTCCCTTCATCTAAAAGTTCATTTCGTCGAAAGGTCTCCGATTGAAAGGTACATTTCACCAAAGGATTACTTCACCTAAAAGTTCATTCAAACCAAAAGGTTAGTGATCCTTGGATACCTGTTTACATGCATATTGAGACTGAAAAGGGGAAACATCTGGTGGGTAAATTTACTGACTACAGAGTAGAATTTCATAAATCAAAAAAAATTATGGATGCCAAAATGAATATCTCTGTGGAATTTATTGAATATTATGATAATTAACACAACACTGAATAAAAAAAGTCACTAACAACTTCAGGTATTCTACAGAGTGATTCACTTGGGACTTTACCCAAAAAAACCGTTAGAATTTTGAAAGGGGAAACATTTTAAGCTGAAATTTAAAGACGAAGTGCCTTACCTTTTCACAATCATATCGATATCAGAGAAGATGTTGAAAATGTCCGCCATCTGCATCCAAACAGAGATCAACTCATCGTTGCATATTGTCAAATGTACGCTTCAGCATGTTGTTATTTATTGTTTCAATTTCCTGTGTGATGTTTTTCAGCTGCCCAATAGTCCTAGGCTTATTGCTGTATACAGTACCTTTCGGATGGCCCCATAAGAAGTAATCAGGTGGAGTTAAATCTGGAGACCTGAGCGGCCACAAACCTTTGCAGATAACCCAATCCTCAAAGAAACTTCAAATCTCAGCCATGCTGGCATTGGAAGTGTGACAAGTCGCACTTCATGTTGGAAGAAGCCATTCTGCAGTTCAGTATCATCCAGTTGGTTCACGAACTGCATGAAGATATTGAGATACACTTCTGTGTTGACAGTCTGTTCAAAGAAAATGGGACCAATTACCCGGTTCTGTGAAATGGCGCACCTTACGTCAATCTTTATGGGATGCATTTTTCCCACATGAATGACATGGGGATTCTCACTTGCCCATACCCTTGTATTCTAGCGAGTTCACGTAGCCTGACAGGTGGAACCAGGCTTCATCCGTGAACGCCTGGATTTTGACTGACAAATTCCTTAAACCACCAGCAGTAATGCATTTGCTTCGGCACGTCAATTGGTAACAGCTCATGAACTGTAACATGATATGGCTTCAGTGTACCCATTTTTGCAGCCCTCTGGCAGGTGGAATATGACAGTCCTGTGTTTTCTGACAGCCTGCATAATGATTTCTTTGGAGACTGTAACAGCCTCTTTTTCACACACTGCACAATGTTTTCTGACATTGCGGGTCACCCTCCTGAATGCGTATCAACAAGGCTTCCTGTCGTTTCAAGTTTCTTCGCAAGATTTGAAATTGTTAGCTTCGTAGGTTGTTCCCGTCTGGGAAATTTCTTCTTAAACTCTTTCTGACACTCCTTGAAAGAGCCAGAATTCCAATAACTTTGAACGATAAACATGCACTCAGCAATCGTGAATACCATCGTACTCGACGCTA
Organism: Macrothele yani; assembly: GCA_039090855.1. Lineage (NCBI taxonomy): Eukaryota > Metazoa > Arthropoda > Arachnida > Araneae > Macrothelidae > Macrothele > Macrothele yani. The sequence goes on along the minus strand of CM077010.1, from coordinate 163,249,069 downwards.
GTTGATGCACAAAGATAATGGCGTGAAAATGTTCCCACCAGACGCTGTGTACAAGCCAAAACGACACAGATATAGATGCAAATGTCAGAATGTACGGCACTATATCTTCAAATTTCAGCTTGAAATGTTTTCCCTTTTCAAAATTGTAGCACTTTTTTTGGGTAAAGTCCCAAGTGAATCACTCTGTATAGAGCATAACTGGGGAGTCATCTGGGAATTTCAAAAAAATCAAGACCTACATGGTCCTCAATGAAATTTAATTAAAATTCTTAATTTTCATACACAAATTTCAAATAATATACTTTTCATCATCAAGTACTGTTAATGAGAAATTTATAAACTAGATGTACAATTAAGGGACTAAAAATTTATTTTTAAGGACTGAACACAAAAAGTACTTTGCGGAAATTGATTAAATATGATGCATATAAAAATTGTGTAAGTATTGCTCTTTTTAAGAGCACTGATTTTTTTAGTTAAATTAGAATATGCACTTATATTTCAGACAAATTTCAGAGCATAATAATAAAATGCAATTCATACGCACTAAAAAGGCAAACCCAAACAAAATGAAACAAATTAATCACACACAGTGTTAAGGGCTTCTGTTATAATTTATAAATATTTACACTCAAATTTCATGTTTCATACATATTCTATATAGTCGAGCATTTCAGTACATTGATGAAAAAGAATCACAAAGTATGTGTGCTCTTTTCTGACTGTAAACTATGTACATATTAGAGAAAACTATTCTATTTAATGATGTAAAACTAATCATTCTTCAGGCACTCTCTTTGGGTAGTGACTGACGATATCTATAAGGAAGAAAAATATATTTTAACTGAAATAATTTGTGCACAGAATAAATATATAAAATAATGCTAATAAGCGTGGATTTTTTTTTCTATGTTAAGATGCAACTAAATCATTAACTTTGATTTCACATCACATTTCACTCCTACATTTTGGAATGTGCAGGTTTAGAAAAAGGAGTCCAAATCTTCACATTCCCAAAATTAACCCCTATATCCATGTTTCTGTTATACATACAAATACTGTATCAAAGATTATTAAAAATCACTACACACATCTACAGATACATTTTACCTTCCAAAAATGAATACATGAAATGTTTTGGCATTTTTGGTTTATTCAAATCAATACTAATCTGATGTGATATTTAATACTTATTAATCAATCATATCAATAATATGCAGATACTTGAATCCACCTATTAAAATAAAATCCAGATATTACCTGCGATAGCCAAATAGTTATTTATACCTCATAAAGAAAAGGTGTTTATATCCCTTTATATATCTTTCAATTAAGAAGCAATGCCTTATTTACCTTTTAACTCTCCTGCAATTCAATGTTAAAATTCTCTCTTATATCTGCTACAATGCAAATGGCAATGGTTTTTAAACAAGATTCCTAAAATATAATAAGTATCTGATTTACATTGCTTTCTTTTCTTACTGATAGTATTGCTTTTTTTTTTTTCATGTAAATCTTTCAATATTAATAAAGTTAAAAATTGTTTTTCATTCTGATAAATTCTACATCAAATTTTTTTTTAACCTTGTGACTCAAATCAAACATCTATACAAAATTAGATATCCCTAATGTTCATTTCAAACCCATACTAGTACATGGGTTCATTATCAGATAAAATGATTCATGCTCTCATCTTGAACATTTACATATATTGTAAATCTCCTTTCCCTTGATTTTCACTACTGTGAGATTGAGGGAAGACAATTAAAAAGGCATGATGACACTTGACGACATACTGATTTAAACCCTATAATAGCATGTTGGGCTGTTTAATGCCTTTGTTATCTTTAAATTCACGTGTATAACTACAAATAGTAATAGATGAAAGCTTACTTTTTGAGGTTCACTTCACTGATATTTAAAAACCAACGTGCAAGAAACGTCAGTGAATTGAACCTCAAAGGGTAATACAACAGTGGAAGAGCATAACTTGCCCTGCTGGAACCTACAGAAACACCCAAAAATCAACGTGAAAGGAATGTCAACAAAGTGAACCTCAAAGGGTAAGCTTTCATGTATTTAAACCAACGTGCAAGGAATGTTAGCGAAGTGTACCTCAAAGGGTAAGCTTTCATGTATTTAAACCAACGTGCAAGGAATGTCAGCAAAGTGAACCTCAAAAGGTAAGCTTTCATGTATTTAAACCAATGTGCAAGGAATGTCAGCGAAGTTAACCTCAAAGGGTAAGCTTTCATGTATTTAAACCAACGTGCCAGGAATGTCAGCGAAATGAACCTCAAAGTGTAAGCTTTCATGTATTACTATACTGATTTAAGATAAAACCAGCAATCATTCCCTCTACAAAGAACCCCTTTGCAGATTCAAAAAATACCCCAGAGGCATTGATTTTCTATGGATGTTTTATGTTCACTTTTAAATTTCCTGTTTAATGCTTTAGGGTTAATCAAAACTTGATGCAACTATTTTAACTTTTTCAATCAATAAGTGGGTTTACCACTGTGGTGGTGTAGTGGTCAAAGCTCTAGCTTCTGACTATTCATCCAAGATGGGTTGGAATCCCTGTGAGGTACAGGTATTGTGTTTGTCTTAAGCACTAACTCTCTACCTTCCCTAGAACCAGTGGACCTAAATTAAGGATGGACAATTGCTTATGACCCATCGAGTTGCTCACAAAAGTCGTTAAACCTCCAAAGAAAAACAACAAGCAAAAAGTGGGTTTTAAGCCTGAAAGAGAAACCCATAAACAACTTGCCAACACTGAACACATATTAATGAAAAATTGTGAAAATTCAAAGCCCCCCTCCTACTTTGGGGGGGGTTGGGGTTTTTACAATCACTGTAAGCAACTCGAAGGCCTATATAAGCAGTTACCTGTCCCCTCTGGTTCCAGGGAAGGGAGAGAGCCAGTGTCTTAAGATACACACAACATCCATGCCTTACCGGGATTTGAACCTAGACCCATCTCAGACGAATGGACACTGATTGAACATAGAACCACATAATTAAAGCATTTCACTACATGAGCATAGATGAGACTAATGAAGGGGAAAAAAAAAGCTGAAATTTTTAACCACATGGGTGAAAAATAAGAATGTGCTGCAAAACAGCGTGAGTATAACACGGCGTGAGCAAGACAAAAGTGTTCATGGAAATTTATTACATAACTATTAAGCTGGAGCACATCACTGTATTCAAAATATATTTTTTTTTAAACATTTAGCAGCAACACAGGATAAACGTAACATCACGGAGAGAAAAAAATGACTACCGGCGAAGTCTTAGCTCTGTCGGACTTCCATTTTAGGAAAGTTTTCTTCCATTTTGAAGTTGCAAAACAAATATTTGTGGAATAAAATTATATTTAACAACACTACTGGGTAGAAGAAACATTGTGCAAGAAAAAAGGATTCTGATTACAGGAGAAACCTTCACTCAGTCTAACGTCTGTTTCTGAAAGTTTTGAAAGTTGGAATTCCACCCACCGACAGAAAATGACCCCACCACCATCACTACCACCACCAATCCCTCCCTAATTTCTGTTCAGTTCTGCATCAATCTCGAGAACCATCGAAATCACGATGGAAATGGCGGAATTCTTCGAATCCACTGAAGAATCTCATGCCTGAAGATCACAGGGAAATTTTTGTGTTAACTTCCGTTTTCGGAATTTTTCTTCTATTTCCAAACTCAAATGCAAATATTTATGGAAAAAAATTATATTTAACAATAATACTGTGCAGAAGAAACATCGCGAGAAAAAGAAATCACGATTACAGGATACGGAAAGATTTTCACGCTGTTTAACTTCCGTTTCCGAAAGTTTTGAAATACGAAATACCAACCCCAAATCAAAAACGACACCCCCCAACTAATCCTCCAAAATTTCTTTTCACTTTTGCATCAATCTCGAGATAACCCAAATGATGAAAAAAAAAAAAAAAAAAAGCAGAATTCTGCGAATCCGCAGAAGAATCTCATGTATGCATGGATTAGTGAATCAAAGGAATTCAGTTATTCTGCTAATAGTGACATGCTTTGACTTTAAGAGTGGTCTCCGATAGCAGTGATGTAGTAAATGGAACTACGCACTACCAATCCAAAACCATTAGTTAACACTAGTCACATTTTGACTTGCTGAAATATTCTCTTTAGGTCTATTATATGAAATTCTCAATCAAAACTGAAACCATGTGGCTTACCTATACAAAGATAAAATTTCACTTTTTCATTTGCACCCTTGAATTTGCACACAACAGCCTTCTTATTTCTTCACCTTCCCTTCTTCAGACTCTAATTTTAAAGTTAAAAACACTTAAAATCATTAAATTATTCACAGCAACCAGATTGTGTTACTGAATTTCTTCTAGTTAACTGGTCATCATGTAATGACTCTCATAAAACTAAAAAATTACATTATCTCACTGGAATGGGAATTGAATCTGCATCTTACCCAGTTCTGGAACCTAGTTATGACTGGCTTGTTGTCTGTCCCACTGTAGTCAAAGACAAGTTAAAAATACAGTAGAATCTCTAACAAAGTCTTATGGTGACAGCCAATACATTTAAAAATTTGAGGCTGAAAAATGAAAGTAAAATAAATAAATAGGAAGACTGTTTTGTGAGCAAAGCCAAGGACAGGCATTAAAAAAGCTAAATTTCATCTTAGTTTAGGTATGGCACAAAGTTTCAATTTTGATTGAAAATTTCATGTAATACACCTAAAGAAAATACCTCAGTAAGTTAAACAGAAGATAAGCATGGATATTTCGAAGGATTCAGAATGTGAGATATTCAAAATCTGCATTCTACATGAATCTTATTTTGTTTCACTGGTCACATGTTACCAGTTCTACTAATGCACCACACACATGCAATTTAAGATAATAGGCTGAAAATATTTATGCAACACAATACAACTGTATTGCATAAAATGAGAATAATTCCAAACTCACAGCTAAATTTTACAGGCCTGTATAGGCTTAAACTCATAGTTTAAACACACAACATGGAGATACAGCTAATCAAAAACCACAACATCAGTGAAAAAATATAGACTGCTCCAATGCAGAAAGAAAACAAAAAAGATGACACCGAATTTTCGGGTGTAATAAGCACGTCTTTTGAATCCGTTCTGGCGCAAATTAAATTTATCAAAGCTATTCAAAGTCAATGGAGCCGGTATGGAAAACAATAGTATCTGACGGAAGAAAGAAGTTTTTCAATCGGGTTTTTAATCCCTAAGATATGGCTGTAAAGGCAATCGTGAGCTTACGCCCTCTGGTTTCAGACTTGTGTGTTAAGAAAAACATTAATTTATATGAGAAACATTTCGCACCGGAAACACTTTCCAACACAGAAAGAATTTTTCTAATCGGACTCTTAGAAACAGAGATATCAACAAAAATAAGATGTGACCTTAGTCCCCTGGTGGGAAAACCATGCATTATTTTAGGAAGAAATTATTCTCGCAAGAAAAAAAAAAAATTAGTCGAGTTTTCAGGAGCCCAGAGTTTGCTAGAAATACATCAGAAGCAGAAATTAACACTTATGCCACCCTGGTGGCCAAACCATTCTTTACCAAACATTAGAAATTATGTGAAAAATATTTTCCATCAGGTCTTGTATGCGATACAGGAAGAATTTTTCAAATTGGAGTTTTAGAAGCAGAAATAACGCAGAAAACGCAATTTACCTTTGTGCCCCCTAGCGGAAAGTCTATGATTTACTTGAAAATTTTGAATTTTTAGGAAAAATATTTTGCATCGGAAACACCATCCAACAAAGAAGGAATTTTCCAAATTGGACTCCTAGAAGTAGAGATATTGACAAAAATAAGATATACATCTACACCCCTGGTGTAGAAACCATGCATTATTTCAAGAAGAAAATGTTCCTAAAAGGTTTGCCGACATGAGTAATATCGATCAACCAATGACTTATTTTTTCAGTCGAGATTTTAGAAGCTCATATTTTGCTGCAAGTACATCAGAAGCGGAAATTAAGACTTACGTCACCTGGTGGCCAAACCATTTTTTACAAAAATTAGAAATTATGTGCAAAGGATTTCCGATCAGGAGCTGTATTCGGTGCAGAAAAAAATTTTCACATCGGAGATTTAGAAGCAGAGATATAGGGGGAAACGCAATTTACATCTACGCCCCCTAGCGGAAAGTCTATGAATTACCTGAAAATTTTTAAATTATATGAAAAACATGTCACACTGAAAACACTATCCAACAAAGAAGATTTTTTCAAATCGGACTTCTAGAAGGTAGAGATATTGACGAAAATAAGATATACATCTACGCCCCCTGGCGGAGAAACTGTGGAATATTTTAAGAAAAGATTCCGAAAAGGTTTATCGATGTGAGTGGCATCAGTCCACGAAAGAATTTTTTCTATCGATATTTTAGAAGCTCAGATTTTATGGTAAATAATCAGAAGCAAAAATTAACACTTACGCCCCCTGGTGGCCAAAGTATTCTCTACCAAAAATTCGAAATTATATGCAAAAGATTTTCCATCAGGAGATGTATCCTCTGAAAAAAACTTTTTTCAAATCGGAGTTTTAGAAGAGGAGCTATTGGGAAAAATGTAATTTACTTTTACGACCACTAGCAGAAAATCTATGCATAATTTGAAAAAGTAACTATACCTAAAATACTCTTCAACATAAATGGAATCGAAATATAAAATTTTTTTTTTCAATCGGATGTTTAGAAGCAAATATGTGGATTAAAGCATATATTTGAATTCAGCATCATCTGCATTTACGCCCCCTTGAGGCGAAATTGTACATCGTAAATAAAAAAGTGAAATGAAGGATGATCATTCGCATTTTCAAGCTTCCCAATGCAAAAGAATTTTTCAAATCGGACTAATAGTTGCAGAGATATCGTGGGTACAGATGGACAGAGAAACCGATAACTTAAACACAATCTTTTTTTTACAAAAGATGTGCTAAAAACTGACAACTCACGAACCATTTATTATCAGATACCATGAAAAAACTTCAAAATTGCCTTTTTTTTTTTTAAATACTGGGCATTGACTTTCTTTTTGGCTTTTCAGTAACCTCTTACCTGGTATGTTTCTTTATTAAATTTAATGCTTTACATGATCTATATAACAAAAAACTAGCAAGCTAATGATTTGCAGGGCCCTTGAACTAGGCTGGAATGCACACACAAGCACATCAGAAAAGTATGCAAATAGAACTTGTACAAGCATAACATACACAATGCAATAATAACAGGAAAAAACTCTTACACTTACATTTGGTTACTGTAGACAGATAAACTAGTCTCCTGAAGTGTATTGTACATATTGACATTTTTATGACTTCTTTTTATCGGGGGTTTAAGGACTTCTGTGAGCAACTCACTGGGCTATAAGCAGTCACCTGTCCCTAATTTAGGGCCACTGGTTCCAGGGAAAGGAGAGAACCAGTGCCGTAAGACAAATACAACATCCATGTCTCACCGGGATTTTATAATTATCTAGGGCAGATTTTATAATTATTCTATAATATTCCGTTTCCTTTGTCTGGCTTACAGAGGCAAGCACCTTGAATACTAATAGAACTTCAGAATCATGCCTGTCATTAAGGTAACATGATTAAAACATTTTGTCATTAAGGTAACATGATTAAAACATTTTGTCATTCATCCTAATGGCTTTGGCCAGCATTAAGCCAGAAATGGCTAATGAACATCTGTGATTTGCAAGACATTCTGTAGAACTTAGCCTTCTGCCATTATAATGTAAAGCAAGGCTTCTTTGTCAACAATGAAATAGTCGAGTATCTTACCTCGGGTGATCAGTCTGTTTCTGACAGACTGTTTGGCTTCTCAGAAATGCTAGGTTACATTAGGAAAAAGACGAATTTGCTATAAAAGCAGTGGCTGATCAGCCCAAGGGGTTTTGGGGAGAAAAGAGCTCTGAGCAGATGGGTGGATGGAGTAGTCCTAGTTGGTAAGAGCTGGCAAAGTGCCAGAAGGCATATTGTTTTTCAGTAAGGAGGTGTGAGGAGTCCAAAGTGTGCTCTCCACGAAAAGGAGTTTGATGAGAAATCTCTCATTGACGGGAAGGTAAAGTAATACAAGAGAAGCCGGGACATTTTATTGCCATGATCGGATGAATGTTGGGGAGTCAATATTTCAGACTGCCAATTAAATTAACTTGTTATGCACCACTCTGGTATCAGATTTAAATCAAAGATGAGGTAGGACTGATTTCTGTCTCAAGAACTTAAATAGAAACATGGGAGTATATAAGAACTTAAACAGAGTGCATAAGGCATAATCACTGTATTTAATTAAGAACTTCCAGCCTCCTTACAGTAGAATATTTTACAAGAATATTTCTTCCACTCTGCATACCTTACAGTTACATTAAACATGAACCTCTCTTAAATAAAATGTTACAGCTTGAATTTTTTGTTAGCATAATGATTCCTACAATACACCTAAAACAGAAAAAAAAATTGTTATGGTAATTGATTGCTAATTAATAAAATAATATTTTACACTGTGAAGACATATCCACGGGGGTAAGTAGTATGAACCAGAGGAGTCATTTGCCTCTGCACCCTGGAAACTCAGGAGCCCCCCCGATAATTTGACGGGGTTCTAATTATGTATTATCTTTATAACATTCTTAATTCTTGGTCTGAAGATTTCTAAAAAAATTGGCAGAAAGCAATTTGCATGTTTTAAGGTTGCCAATGCTAAGAAAAGGCCTGAAACATTACCAGCGGCAACTTCATGATGCAAACATGTATTTGTGTGGCTGGTTGAAGTTCCCCAGTATGGATTTCAAATTGTAATTTCACTTAAAAAAAAAAAAAAAAAAAAAGGAGAATTTTTTTTTTTTTTCCCTGTTGATTTAGACATAGCAAGAAGCGACTGAAAGGAATAGGCAAACATGTAACAGGGAAATCCATTGGAAAACATGAAGTGTTCTTTTGCACTGTTAGCTTTTAAGTAAAATACAAAATGCCCTAAACAACACAATAATGAAAAGAATATATACCGGCTTTAATTTTATACGTAAATGATTTAACTTACCTATAAATGCGGGACAACTGATAAAGGCCTGTTAAGGCAACGAAGATGTTGACACTAAACAGGCTCCAGTTTTTGGGAATAATTACCATTGAGTAACGAGACCAAATGATACCTAAGATGTGAACAGAAACATTTTTACATACATTTACAGTGATGCTCATACATAGAGTAAAAACACATTTTCAATGTCCAACTTTTGCAAACCTTAGAAATAGAAAAAAAAAATATTCCAAAACTTTAGGGTACACAAAGTTAACTTATTTGTTTGTTTTGATGCTGATAAATCTTATATATATAAAAATGTTAAGTTGGTTTGTGTACGCTTCAAAAACTCAAAAAGTTCTGCACCGATTGAGCTCAAATTTTGACACAATATACAACCCGCTTCAAAGATTGTTTTTATCTATTTTTCGCGTCAGTAACATACCCGCGATCGCGAGAAAACAGCTTTTTCCTTCGATCATATATACTAATGGACTGCGCACTGGCAATAGCTGCATCAGAGCGTAATAAATGTATTCACGAATGAAAAGTCGTAATGGAATTTTAAAAAAGAAACTCCTAAAATTCATGATGAGCACAGCACGAGTTAACCATCTTTTTGCCCGAAGTCACGTGATTTCGTGGCTTGCGATGTTGGAGCCAGAAATTTTGATGCCATGCGCAGTCTATCAGTATATATGGTCGAAGGCTTTTTCAACGGTCAGCTGTGTACCAGCAAACGCGCCATCTGCCAGAAGCGAGGGGAACACTCTTCATACTAAGTGATCGTGTTGTTTTTATCTATTTTTCGCGTCGGTAACATACCCGCGACCGCGAGAAAACAGCTTTTTCAATGGTCAGCTGTGTACCAGCAAGCGCGCCATCTGCTGGAAGCGAGGGGAACACTCTCCATACTAGGTGATCGTGTCGTGATTGAGCTGTGCCGTTCGCCAAATCAAAAGTAGAGGTTATGTTTTGTCTCTTATCTCTCATGGTTTTCAACCTAGAGCTGTGAGAGCCATAAGAGGTTATAATCTTATCCCTTCCTTCTGTTCCAGTGAAAACCGAAATAATGCCTCGCAAAAAAACGAATTTGGGTCGTCGCACTCGCCACACAGAAGGATCGAGAAGACGGCTTTCGAATATGACTGAGGAAGAGCGGGCATACGTACGAGAGAGGAACAGACTAAGCACCATCCAGATGCGTAACACGGAACCAGCAGAAAGACGAGCAGCCAGGCTTGAGGATGCACGATTGCGAGCACGGCAGTCGCGTTCTGCAGCAACAGATTTGGTTCGTTCTCAATGGAATGAACGCGAGGCGTCGAGGATAGCTGAAGCACGTACCCAAAGAACAGCAGATCTGATTCTGCAATACAATCGTCTTGCATTCTGGTACAATCCAGCTGTTGATTATAGTTCAAGTCTGCATGTTGTCATTGGCCAGATGAGTCATGTCTGTACCTACTGCCAGGCTCTAAAGTTCAATAATGAAACGAATGGGATGTGTTGCGCTGGCGGAAAAATTAAATTTCCTCAACTTGAAGCACCACCAGAGCCGTTGAAAACTCTACTTGCTGGATCTACCGCTGAATCGAAGCATTTCCTATCGAACATCAGGAAATATAACTCTTGCTTCCAAATGACGTCATTTGGTGCGGAAATTGTGACTGCTCAATTCATGCCAACTTTTAAAATCAAAGGACAAATATATCACAAAGCTGGCTCCCTGCTCCCGTTCCGAGATAGTGACCATACATTCCTTCAAATGTACTTCATCGGTGATGATAGAGATGAAGTCGATGCACGTTGTGGAATACATACCTCGCTAAGAAGATCCGTCATTTCGCAACTACAGGAGCTCCTTCACAAAAAGAACAATTTGGTGCATTTGTTTAAAACGGCAATGGATATGATGCCATCAGATACCCACAAGATTGTCATTCACGCCGACAAAACGCCCGCTGGAGAACATGTCCGAAGATATAATGCTCCAACTATAGACGAAGTAGCAATTGTCATAGTCGGAGATCAGTTCCAACCTAGAGATATTGTTCTCCATCGAAGAAACGATCAATTGATAAACGTCGCAGAAACTCACCGTTGTTACGATGCTTTGCAATATCCAGTTATCTTCTGGGATGGTGCCGATGGATATCATTTCAATGTGAAGATGATAAACCCAGTGAATGGTGCAGAAATTAATAAAAAGTGCAGCGCAATGAACTTTTACACCTATCACTTAATGATTCGGAGGAACGAGGACAATTATATTTTGAAATGCCGTCAGTTGTTTCACCAGTACATTGTGGATATGTATGCAAAAATTGAAACGGAACGTTTGCTATTTCTTCGTTTGAATCAGACCAAACTCCGCTCTGAAGAATACATTCATTTGCGAGATGCAGTTGTGAATGACGGTAATACAACCAACGTTGGAAAGCTTACTATTTTGCCATCTTCATACGTAGGCAGTCCACGTCACATGCAGGAATATGCTCAAGATTCAATGGCATATGTTCGTCATTATGGGCTTCCAGACTTATTTATCACCTTCACGTGCAATCCAGCTTGGGACGAGATACAGCAGCTGTTACTTCCTGGGCAATCACCCGTGGATAGGCATGACATCACAGCACGTGTTTTCAGACAAAAGCTTAAGTCGCTGATGGATTTCATTGTGAAACATGAAGTGTTTGGATCTGTGCGCTGCTGGATGTATTCAATAGAATGGCAAAAGGGAGGATTGCCACATGCGCATATACTAATCTGGCTATACGATAAAATAACTTCAGACGAAATCGACAATGTGATATGCGCTGAGATTCCACGGGCCGATGTCGATAAGGATTTGCATGCAGTTGTTATCAAAAACATGATACATGGACCATGCGGTACACTAAACCCGAATTCACCATGCATGGTAGACGGGAAATGTTCTAAGCAATATCCTCGAGCATTCGCAGCCAACACAGTAACAGGAGACGATGGATATCCTCAGTATAGGAGACGATCAACTGAAGATGGCGGGAATTCGGCAACTATACACATGCGAAATGGTGATATTGATGTAGACAACCGTTGGGTGGTCCCATATTCGCCTCTGTTGACAAAAACATACAAAGTGCACATAAACGTAGAATATTGTAATTCGGTCAAATCGATTAAATACATCTGTAAGTATGTGAATAAAGGCAGCGATATGGCAGTTTTTGGTGTGCAACCAGAAAATAGTGACAGAAATGCAGTATGAGTTATCGATGAAATTGCACAATACCAGGCTGGAAGATACATAAGCAGCAATGAGGCTGCATGGCGAATTTTTTCATTTCCCATGCATGAACGCAATCCAGCTGTGGTTCACTTAGCAGTACATTTAGAGAATGGACAGCGTGTTTATTTCACAGATGTAAATGTGCAACAAAGAGCTCTTAATCCACCTGGTACAACTCTGACTGCTTTCTTCACTTTATGTCAGGAAGACGCTTTCGCCAGAACACTGATGTACACAGAAGTGCCCTCTTATTACACGTGGAATGTAACTAAAAAAGCATTCGTACGACGCAGGCGAGGGAGCCAGTCGACGGTCAACCTGGCATTTTCAGAGAAAATACAATTAGTAGACTTTATACAGTGCATCCTAATCAAGATGAATGTTTTTTCCTTCGCATGCTGTTGGTAAATGTGCCTGGTCCTAGATCTTTCCAGCAATTGAAAATTGTTGACGGCGTCACATATGCCACTTTCCGCAGTGCGTGTCAAGCTTTTAATTTATTAGAAAACGACCAACAGTGGGATATATGTATTAGTGATGCGTGCAACACTGCACATCCAAACCAAATTCGAGCACTATTCGCAATTATATTGACCGCTTGCTTCCCTTCATCTCCCACAGAGTTATGGGAAAGATATCGATCGCATATGGCTGAGGATATTTTGCATAGAGTACGCCTAGAAAATGTCAATATGACCATGGAATTTACAGAAGGCATTTACAACGAAACATTGATAAATATTGAAGACAAGTGCTTAGCTATTGCAAATAAAGTTCTTAGTCAATTGGGAATGCCAGCACCCAACCGAACTACGACTGCTTCATTTGATGTGGATTTGCGCCGTGAACAGAGTTACAACACCGGTGATCTCCAGTCATATGTCCAATCAAACATTCCCAAATTAACGTGTGAACAGAAGGGCATTTATGATCGCATAATGCAAATGATAAATGACGGAGTTGGGGGGCCTTCTTCTTGGATGCGCCAGGAGGAACTGGGAAAACATTCCTTATCAGATTGATTCTGCAACGGTTCGATCAGAAAATGACATAGCCTTAGCTCTCGCTTCGTCTGGAATAGCTGCGACATTGTTACCAGGTGGAAGGACTGCTCATTCAGCTCTGAAGTTGCCATTAAACATGCGAATCATCAAGACTCCCACGTGCAATATTTCCAAAGCATCCGGTGTGGGAAAAGTATTACAAAAATGTAAACTCATTGTTTGGGATGAATGCACGATGGCACATAAAAAATCGCTTGAAGCTCTTGATCGATTGTTGCGAGATTTGCGTGGAAACGTTCAACCATTCGGGAATGCATTGATATTGCTCGCAGGAGATTTTAGGCAAACATTGCCTGTAATTTCTCGATCGACACCAGCGGACGAAATAAATGCTTGCCTGAAATATTCAACATTGTGGCGACACGTACGTACATTGCAGTTGACTACGAATATGCGTGTCCAGCTGCAGAACGATCAATCAGCCGAGGTATTCTCACGACAGTTACTGGACATTGGGAACGGTCAACTGCCAGTCGATGAGACGTCAAGACGAATATCATTTCCTGATCATTTTTGTAATTTAGTAACATCGAAAGAAGAACTGATCGAAAAAGTATTTCCTAATATTCAAATTAATTATAAGAATCACGATTGGCTCAGTGAACGAGCTATCCTTGCCGCGAAGAATAAAGATGTCTATCAAATTAATAATGTTATTCAATCCAGCATTCAAAGTGAGGAAATTACATACAAGTCGATAGATACAGTTGTGGAAGCAGATGAAGTAGTTAATTATCCAACGGAATTTTTGAACTCACTTGATCTGCCAGGGATGCCACCACACATATTAAAATTGAAAATAGGTCTGCCAATTATCATGTTGCGGAATATTAATCAGTCAAAACTCTGCAACGGCACGCGACTCGCAGTTAAAAAACTGATGAAAACTGTAGTGGAAGCAACGACTTTAACGGGGCCTTTCGAAGGTGAAGATGTCCTCATCCCTTGAATTCCCATGATCCCGACCGATACACCATTTCAATTTAAAATATTGCAATTCCCAATTCGGTTGGCATTCGCAATCACAATCAATAAAGCTCAAGGTCAATCTTTAGAATTGTGTGGTTTAGATTTAGATGCGGATTGCTTCTCACATGGACAACTGTATGTTGCGTGTTCCCGTGTCTGCAAACCAGATAGCCTTTATATCTACGCAGAGAATGGAAAAACAAAAAATATTGTATACCCACAAGTATAGCAAAATTAAACTTCTATGAAACGTATGCTTTGTTTTGTTCCTCATTTCTCATCCATGCAACCACAATGTGCCACAGCTACGCGTGGCCGGGTATAGCTAGTATATAATAAAATTAGCGAAATTTTTTTTTGTGTTTGTCACGTTCGTTTTATTTATTTGTATCTCGGAACAGCTTTTGGTGTTTTCATTTAATTGGATGCTTAGACAATCACATACCTGCTGGTTGTAAGGTTATTATGTTCTCAAGACGTAATGGAGAAATGGTACTCCTTCTATCAGCCAGTGGTGTATGTGTGATGTAAAAGGAGACATTCATTTCACACCAAATAAAAAAATTACAATTACAGAGATTTTTCAAATTCCTACCAATGAACACAAGTAAAATACTTGTGTTCATTGAAATATATTAATGTATTCCTAAAAAGATGCAACCCTTTTTTGCATTGCACTGTTTATATTGTCTAGTGGCACACGGGAAGCCGCAGAATCTCAAAGTGCACAAATTGTCAACTACAGTGGAAGGATTCATGTGTAACACTTCTTCAAGAATGTGGATGGGAGGGGGGCCTCATCTTGTGCTGTGCCTAGGGCCAGATTCTGTGTAAATTGGGCCCTGATCACAGCCCAGACGCCGTGCGTTCTTTCTTCCACCAAGCTTTCAAACAAGCAAAACACATTCCTCCTCCTCGGAAAGAAAGAAGAAACAAAGTGCTGCGTCATGAACTTTGTTTAGAGGCTTCGGGCCGATGTAATCACGCCACGGCGAAAGAAACACACCGGGCCGACGTAATCCCGGCCTGGCGCAGTGCTTTCTTTCCACTTAGCTTTCAAACAAGCAAAGCAAATTCCTCCTCCTCAGAAAAAAAAAAAGAAATAAGGAGCTGCGTCGTGAACTTTGTTCAGAGGCTTTTACATTGATTAATTACAAAACCAGTAAAACATTCTTAATATCAGCAAAAATCTGAATTTCCGTAATTTTTCGTTAGTCATCCGTAATCCCGGAGGATTACAGAATCATTCTAAAAACCAATAAAACATTCTTAATATCACCGAAAATGTGAATTTCTGTAATTTTTCGTTAGTTACCCATAATTCCGTAATCCTGGGAGGAAATCCGCAATGGTTGGCACCTCTGGACGCTTATGACGTTTTTGCCCGCCAGTGAGACAGAAGGTTCGTAATGTAAATGTCCAATCACACGTGAACAGAACTATTTTCTTTTCTTTGCGTATGATAGCTCAGGTCTCCACCCAATCTCTCAACTGATTTTGCCCCCCAACATATAAATAAAACAAATAGCAGTGGAAAAGCAGAGTGTTCCCCTAAAAAAAACTGGTTTCGAGCACCCCGAGACATTTGAAGTGATGTCACCACAACTATTTCGTTCGCTGAGCACAAAGAATATAAATGCTGAGTAGAAGCAGCGTCAGCCTGGAGCTGCTGGTGGGCCATGCAGCAGCAGAAAGATTACGCCGTATGACTGAAATATCGCCACCTACCCAACGAACATTTCTCATTTCTCTCTCTTTTGGCCCGATACCCCCCCTCCAACATATCAACAATCACAAACTTTTGTCAAAAGCCTGAGATCGCAAATGACAAGTTTAGCGGATTTCCATTTTTCTAAAATGTGAATTCACGGAATTCCGCTAATTAGTGGAAGAATCACATGCCTGAACCAGTTATTATTTATAGCTGTGCCCCCTCCCCCCTCAAAGTGGGCAGAGCACAACTGAGGATATAACTGACAGAAGATAAAAAAAAACTATTGCAGAGAGCAGCCGGCTAATTCCGTAGGAGAAATCACCTAACACTTAGGAAGTTCAGCCCTATTTTCCCCTGACCCACGTATAAGATGACCTCTCCAATTTGAAAGCAAGATTTCTTCCAAAAAATTTCAGCTTATACATGAGCATATACGGTACATTATGTATGAGGAGATAATAGGGAATCAAAGCACAACAATACAGTAAAACCTTGAAAATCCGGCAACTTCAGTAATCCTGCGCTTGATTTTGTTTTTGTGAGAACATCCGATGTTTCACCAATAACCGCGGAAATCTCCCGCTGTACCATCTTAACAACACATCGTGAGATCATCCGATTTCAGCGTGCGAATTGACGATGGCTGCCTATGTGTAAAATCAGGAGGTTTCTCAAATTCGTCATCTCATTGGATAGCGCTGAAGTGACGTGGACCAATGAGGCCACGAATCGGCGTGTACGTTTGAAATGCATGTGGAACGTGTGATGATGATCCGTGCTTGGTGGTGGCAGTATGTGAATTCAATCATGTAAGGACATCTACATCAGTCTTTATAATACATCGTGGTAATCGCTTTCGCAATGTATCATAGTTTTGTCAGTCGAAAAACCATAACATCGATGTAAAATTCAAATCGGATTTTAGCGATGTATCGATACATCAACCAGCCTTAGCGGTTGCTCTGGCTTTTTTAAAGTTTTTACCTAACCATTCGCCAAAATTAATTTTTTTTGACAGTTTTATAATAAATAGTACGAAAAGGTAATCGCCAATATTTTCGCCAAAACTTTTTTTTTCCATCGCCAAAATGATTTTTTTTTGCAAATTGCAAAGAATGCGATTGGCAGCACAAACCTTGCATATATTTATAAGGCGTAGACACACAAATTTTCATTAAAGTGATCTGTTACGTGTAAGTACATGCTTTACGTGATGCCCTTTACGCAATTTTTGGATAGCTTCATAAATCCAGCACTCATCCGGTCCAGTCGATGCCGGATTTTTAGGTTTTACTGTATATGGATGTACTTGGAGAAAAATGGCATCACACAGAAGCCTTATATTCATATTTAATACTACTTAAATAAACTGGCCTTGTCTTCACTATTGCCAAATAAGAAAACCAGATTACAAAAATATAATTAACCATAACCTTTTCATTCAAATGAGTACCAGTTACACCCACATACTGGTTCTCCCTATTAGTTTATAGCATGATGTGCCAAAACTACATGAATCTCTATGGTGCCAATTCCTTAGAAAATCTTAAAACTGAATCTTTCTCAAGCAGGAATCAAGCCCATGTTTCCATTCAGGCATGCCACCACTACACAAGAGAGGGCACAGCTGTTCCAAGTAATTGAAGTCTATTCTCTGAAAGCGAATTTGAGATTATATCCTCCTGATTTTCTGCATTTATTTTCCCTAATATTTGTTTGTTTTGTACACATACAGCAGAAATTTCTGGACCACAATGTTCCATAATTCAACCTTTTATCATGCATTTCTATTGTTTTAACATTTTATTACTGCTCAGGATGAACCGAGATAAACATGGCTAATAAGTGAAATTCAACCAACATTCCTGCTACTGTACCAATAACTTTCAGCTTAGCCTTCTTTTATTAAATGAAATCAATTGTTTTTATGTTCTATAACATGGTTTAAAAATATTGATAAAAACCCATGCCTGCAACCTTTCAGTTGTCCAGCAAGTGTAGTGCTTTGCCTTTGATTGAGGATCTGTAGTTTTTGAATCAAAAAGTGAATAAAAAAGGGCAAATGGAAAATTTGTTCTCCGAAATAAAAAAAATATGATTTGAATCCAAAAGAAAACGCTCATGATAAACATACACTGGGATAACTGTATTAGTAATCCAAATTTATTGGCCCAGAATAGAAATAAAAGTTTCCAAGCTTTCACACATCAACCAGATGGCTTTTTCAAAGAAGGTAGACAGCAAACTGCCAGATTGCAAAATAAAATTAATCATAACTTTTTCATTCAAATGTATATTCTTCATGTTATTTTACGGCATGATGTGTCAGAACTACATAAATATCTATGGTTGTTACCTACCTTACTTGAAAAAGGCATCTGGTTGACGTGTGAAAGCTTGAAAACTTTGATTTCTATTCTACGCCAATAAATTAAAATAACCAGCATAGTTAACCTTCGAGTAGGCACGCTGTCATAAAATTTACTACAAATGTAGTTGTTTCTGAGTAAGACTTTTTTGCGAACCCCAGCTTTCGCATAAGCTGAAAGAATTCCTAGAACAACGTTTATGGAAGACATTGTGGGGGACAAGTTAGTGCCGGGACCTTTTATTTAGTCTGTGAGAAGACTTAGATGTGATAAGAGGTGTGATGTAAAGTTTACAATGTGCGCTCGTCCATGTAAATATTGCATATTTTCATTCATCATGTATTATATTCCTTTGCCAAACCGACAAGTTGTCCAAAATATCGCAGAATATTTCTCAAAAAATTATCTCTCAGTGTTATGAAGGAGCACCTTACTCTGCTAGAGCAAAGCTTCCAAACATACCATCCGATGTCAGTGAATTTCTCAAAATAAATTATGGACAACCGGTAAACCAACTAAATGAAGAGCAACCAAAGCTATGACGCGGAGTATGTCGTTTGTGTGCCATGGACAAGAAAAGAACATCATTGTCAATGAAATGTCACAATTGTAATGCGTTTACTTGTAAACACAACTCCGAAACAAAAATTTTATGTGCTACATGTCCCGCACATGACAATTCGCAATCAGAGTAAAAAAATATTTCTGTTACATTACGAATATTTGATTTTACTGCTATTTGTTTTCCAGAGTTTTCGTTTATGGGGCACTTTGGTTATTTCGGCAAATAAAAAGACTTATTTCAATAGTTCTCATGAAGTTTTAATTGTTATACAATAACATTCAGTAACTGTTTGATATCATATATTGATCAAGTATCACATAGTATGTCAACAATCGTTTGTTGTAAAAAATACTATGCGCGTAGTAGAAAATGGTATGTGCTTGCTCAGATGTTAAACTATTTTGAGTATAGTTGACTGTGTACATTTCCTGTTTATTAAATATGCTGGGATGTCAGTTCATTAAGTACATCTTCCTTAGTCACATAAATGGTTTAATACAAAATATAAAAGGGCATGAGGTATAAAACAGGCAGACCAGCTCATTGAGCAACAGTTTGCCTTTGATTGAGGATTGGAATGGGGAAAAATGAGTGACTTTGAATTTGGCATGACAGTTGGTACCAACCTGGTATGCTAGTTCAACCATCTTTCAAATGGCCAACATCCTCTGCTTTTTATACACTACTGCAGCAAGGGTAATGTGAATGGTGCAATATGCAAAAGAATTGGCTATACTTCGGTTTGCGGCCCCCGTCGTCTGCTACAAGAAATGTGGTGCTAGTAACGTACTGCCATCTATCAGGCGACAATGAAATACACAACATGGGTCATTTCTGTAACAAAAGTGTTTCCGTAGTATTTTGTCTGGCTTTTAAATGGGCCTTTATACAGTGTTCATTATTTACGCTTTCCAATCGTAGATTGAAGAAGCGTATATACTCCAGCTTTGTTCGTCTGTCTGTTCGCATGATAACTCGCGCAAAAATGGTTCGATTTTGATGAAATTTTAGTATGTGGTAGGGGACAACCTGGGGAGGAGCCCTATTGAAAATAGGCGAAATGGGGTCAAAGGTCAGGACATAGGAGCGGGATCCATTCCATCACCCTTATGCATGAACATCTGAGCGGGCGCATACCATTTTCTACTACGCACATAGTATTTTTTACAACAAACGATTGTTGTAAAAATGCTTCGATTGCAACAAAACGTTATGTTGTTCCGGAGGTATACTGAACTGGTTCTGTTGAATATCATCGAAATGGGGTCAAAGTTCAGGGCACAGGAGTGAGATTTATTCCACAGCCATTATCCTCATAAGTTAAAAATGCTTCTACTGCGACAAAACTTCAGTATGTTGTTCCGGAGGTATACTGAACCAATTCTTTTTAATATAATCAAAATGAGGTCAAATGTCAGGGCACAGGAGCGAGATTTATTCCACAGCCATTATCCTCATAACTTGAGTAAAAATGATTCTATTGCGACAAAGCTTTAGTATATTGTTCTGGAGGTATACTGAACCAATTCTGTTTAACATCATCAAAATGGGGTCAAAGGCCACGGCACAGGAGCGAGATTTATTCCACAGCCATTATCTTCATAACTTGAGTAATGATTTCTGGTATCTTGGAAGCATATCATAATCAATGCATTGCATGATTTTACTAACTTGTGTACCTATTCTGAAACATTTACTGGGACAGAAAATGTTTCCACCAGAATGAAAACCTGTTTTTCTGGTACAATAATTAAATTAGATTTATTAGGTACCAGGAAAGAACTGTTTGATGATGCAAATCCTCACCTCAAAGCAGTGTTTTGAGGAAAGACGACAGTTCCGTTGGAATAAATATTCCACAATGTGGTTTGCCAACTGATTTTTGTGAGGCCCATCTGAGGGTGTGCGTTTCGAAGGCCGCCAGTTACTCTCTACATGTTGAGTGTGAGCACCAGTACAAGGATCCACGAAATTGAGGGAGGGGTTAACTGTCAGCTGTTGGAATCCATAGCTTGGCAGGTTACAGTATGCAGCCCAGTGATTTGCACGGAGCGAAGAGCGATCACCAAATACGTAATAGAGGCAGCACATCCCCTGGTCAGCAGCAATGGGAGGAAGGAGCGGAAGTGCCACCTATCGGAAATCGTGTAATTTCCCGTGATTCCACGTTACTTTCTTCTAGCAGACAATGGAGGCCGCAAACCGAAGTGTATCCCAAAAAACTTCGAACAATGCAATCCCCGTGAACATGAACCATTGGAATCAGAGGGGTTAAAGGATACTGATGAGAACTGTGCAAGTGAATAGACAGGCCACAACTTAGCAAATCACTGCAGAATTCAACAATGGGGTGTCAGGGGTCATCGCTAAATGCACCATGTATCAGAGGATGTCACAAATGGGTTTCAACAAATGATGACCATTCAGAGTGCCAATGCTGTGTTAGTGCAGAACACGAAAGTGAACCTACAGTGGGCACGGAAGCATTAACACTGGGCCACTGAGCAATAAGAAAAGGTTGTCTGGACAGATGAATCTAGGGTCCGTACACTTTTGAGGAGAAAAATTCAAGGATTTTCCTAGGACAAATACAAAAAAATTCCAGGATGATGATTATGCTTTACAGTATCATGCCAAATTATTTTTTAAAAGCAATTTTGGCTTTAAGAAATAAAAATGATGAAAGACGTAAATGGATTAGTGTGCTTTTTTACTCATTACATTTCTTTTTAATATTTTTAATTAGAGAATTACCCAATAATGCAAAACTGAATCATGGTGGTGCAATTACCACAAGGCTTATCTCAGAAAATCCTTTTCCTCAGTCTGAAAATGATTAATTCATCGCTATTCTGCACTATCTTCCCATGTAACCAGTCTGTTATTGATAAAAGTTGAAATTCTCATAAAACAAAGCAAAGGCAGATCCAAAATTTAAGAATTGGGAGGGCACATGTCTAATTAGTTAAAATAAGAAATATATAAGGAAACATGATATAAGTCTACACCTGTTAGCGGAAGAATTGAGAATAATGGAAAAGTTGAAAATAAGTGAAAAATATTCTTCATGGAAAAAGCTATGCTAAGGAAAAATAATTTTTCAAATACGTTTCTTGGAAGCAGAGATAGTGAAAAGAAAAAAAAAGAAAAATGTTTTGGCCTTTACACCTGGCAAGACAGCTTACACCAGTCCAAAAGAAGAAAGGAATGTGAACTTCTGATTGGCCATCGAAAATCTCTCACTACCCAGGGGTGAGTCAGGAAGTAGAACCAAGTTTTTCAAGGTCACTCAGATAATGAAGCATGGAATCATCCTCCAACCAGATACCTCACATGATACAAATAAGAAAAGATAACACAGCCTAAGATTTAAGATTTTCATGGTTTTGTGTTTGTGTGTGGTGGGGGGTGGGACGTCGAGTTTTCCGGGTCTTACTGTACTAATCATTTAAACATGGGGTACAGGTATAGTCTGAGCATCCCTTACTGAAATGCTTGGGGCAGGAAGTGTCAGATTTTTTGGTTTTTGGAATGTTTATACTGGATACCTATGTAATGAGACAGCCTGGGATGGGACCAAATCTAAACACTAAATTAATTTATATTTTGAAAGATTTAAAAAAAATTAAATTGAAAATCATTCACTAAACCAGAAGAGTCAATAAACAACACAAACAGATCTGACTCTGAACTGATTCATAACAGTCATTCTCTGCAAAAATCGTTCACTGATTTGTGCAAGTCATTCCCTACAGAAATAATTCATTATAATAGTCAGCAAATGACATAAATGCATCCAACTGATTCGCGAGCCATTCCCTGCAGAAAGCATTAAATGAAAGACACAAATGAATCCAATTCGGAACTTATCTGCGAGAGTGATTCCCTGCTGAATTCATTCAGTAAGAGTCAATGGATTCAACTCAGAACCTATTCATAAGAGTCATTCCCTGCAGAATCAACAAATGACACAAATAGGTCCAACTCGGAACCAATAGCGAGAATCATTCCCTGCTGAAATCCTTCAATGAAAGTCACAAACCGGAATGGACACAGGTAAAATCCTAGGAACAACATGAACGAGAAAGACCCTCCTATTCACCTAAAGTCCTTATTCACAAGATTCTAAAGGCTGCAACGAAGGTACTCCTCTGAACATCCCTGCACCATGGACTACCTTACTTCGGCAATGATCAAAGCATATAGATCAGGTTGCCACACATACCTAATTCTCCACCTAATTAATTACAATAAACACTAATAATGGTAAACCCTGTTATTGTTTTTGTTTTATTGAAATAATGTCCAGAACGTGTTGGTAACACAACCCACCATAAGATGTCGCATGCGCACGCATGCACAAATTGTATCAACTGTCTTGCAGCTCATGCACATCTATTTGTTTAAAATTTAGCTTCTAATTCCATAGTTAGAACATTGTACCTAACAATAAAGTGCTTGGCCTTTTGAAAGATCTTGTACCTTTTACATATTACTTGAATTAAAATCATATACTTTAATTTTAATCAGAGTTTATATATTGGATATTCCGATCGTGTAATGACAGCATTTATAGACCACTAGTAATCAATGTAACATGATAATACAAGTCTAAATGAAAGACAACAAACGGATTCAACTCAAAACCTGTTTTTGATGACTCATTCCCTGCAGCAATCATTCAATGAAAGAGTCAACGAATGACACAAATGAATCCAACTCAGAACTTATTTGCTAGTCATTCTTCCCAGAAATCATTCAATGAAATTCAACAAATGACACAAAAGGATCCAACTCAGAAGCTATTTGTGAGTCATTCCCAGGAGAAATCATTCAACAGGAGTCAACAAATGATACAAACAGATGATCACTGAACTGATTTGCGACAGTCATTCATAGTGTTAATCGTTCACTGGAAATGTCACTGAACAAATCACTGTGAATGAATTGTTTTAGTGAGATAAAATTATTTCAAAGAAATGAGTTTGCCCATCGCTACAACAGAACAGAGATTCAGAGCCCCACCAAGGGTATCTGAGGTCATATGTCTAAACTCGCATGTCTTTTTTTTTATTTTTTAAACTGTCAGGAAATGCCGAGATCTGCACAATACCTAGGAGTTTTTGGAATTTTTCATTTGTGATGTTATGTCAGTGCCCAAAAACAGTTTTGGAGGTTTTCACTTTTGAGATTTTTGGATAAGGGATGCTCAACCTGTATACGTCATAAAGATAAAGAATAGTTTTGAATGGAACAGCATGTCTTAAGCTTAGGAAATGTAATATGTGTTCTTAAACACTGACCTGAAATAAATGCAAAAGGTTTTCAATCATGAAATATATTTTTTCATGAAGACTATAATTTATTTAAAAATTTACTGGCAGTTTTTATCATGACAAGTACACTAAGATATAATCACTACAATTTATAACTTCAGTCTGGTACCCTAATTATGAAATGGGTATAAAAGTGTGTCTAATAATAATTTCATACCTGTAGCAGCTAAAGCTGTTGACTGACCAGGACTTAATTTTTCAGCAGGTCTAGCCATGTCACCAATTCCTGCAATAACCAAAGCCTGAAAATCATAAAAATCAATAATTAACAAAGAAATTTTTTACTGTCAACATAAGAAAAGAAGGGAATAAAATACTTTAGTGACATATTTCTATTTCTTCTGAAATAACAGCATCCCTTAACCTTTTTTCATGGTACAAAAAATAACACAGCTAACTCCTGGAATAAAGGAAAGCTTGTTGAAATCTACTTTCATTGAGGAAGAAAACAATGCATCTGTATAATTAGTAAGCCTTGATCACAATCAATTACACTTAATTTTTTACTCAAGGCCCACAAATGCAAAATCTTTCATATCTGTAAAAATTAGCTGCAGTTCATAATTTATACAAAGCACATTTGCACATTCAAATACAGGTCAAAACTGTTTGTATCCAGGTTGATAGAACTGCAACGTTGCTCGCTAAATCTGAGTGCTCAAAAACTCAGGGTTTTAAAAATCTATAGAGAAAAACCATGTGTGCATAAAATAAAAACAAAAAAACAAATAGCTGCCTAAATGTGAAGCAATAAAGGAAATAAATATGTATTGAGTACAGATATATTTACTGGCTAAAGACAGGTAGTGTCAGAAATACGTACACACATATTGTACATACCACACACCTATAATTGGTCATGGGGTGACCATGTTTGTAGCTACAGAACAATAAAATACAAAATCCTCCAAATATGTGGTGTCAGTGAATAAACAAAGACATCACTCTTTCCACATTTTAGCAACACACAGCTTTCGGTTCCTGTGTTGCTAAAACGTGGAATTTTTCGGTTGCTGTGTGTTGCTAAAATGTGGAAAGAGCGATGTCTTTGTTTATTCACAATAAAATACATGAATACTTATTATACATATATATTTTCTATCCTATACGGACCTGCAAAAGGTGTCTCATGTAGTTTGAAGTTTTAATTTGTCTTTTTTATCTGTTAGTTTGTGCCCAATTATGCTGATTGCTTGGGAAACATCATCACTTGCTCCTCGGGCTTCAAAGAAGTTTTGGAGCTTCTCTGCACACTTCTAAAGCTACTGAATAAGTTGGTGGTGATTTCTCATGAAAGTGCTCATTACTATTATTGTCCACTGATACAGCGTTCAGATGTGTTTGTGGTTTTCCCACTAACAATGCTATCTGCAGTGGGGTAAATTGGATATAATCTCATCATCGTCAACAGAAACAATTTTCATATTTAGTAACATCAATTTCTAAGTTTTGCAGTTATGGAATTGGATCATCAATTTCATTTTCTTCAGAGTTTCTGTTATCTCACTCGCTTTCACTTCACTAAATTAAAAAGTGTTTTTTTCTTTTTTTACTGTTCATTCTGGATTAAGACCTAAAACATTCTACAAATTGTTCAAAGCTTCGCACCAACTTGGTTTCGATAAATACTTTAGGGAAATAACACACTGTGCCATTAAATTGAGCAAATGAAAACTTATTAAAGTTGCATACACAAAGACCAAACAGATTACCTTAACTTTTTTTATTGAAATGTTCTAATGATGATTTTGATGCCAAATGTTATATTTTAAGGCAAAGTAACTGAAGAATGAAAAAAAAAATCACAGGATAGAATTCCCTTAAAAATGAAGTATGTTTTTATTTTTATTTTTTTTTACATGCTTACACATAACTTTTACCACATGCCACTGATTTCTAGCATCAACTAAGTTGTAGTATTTCTTTATTTAATGGAGTTTTCATGGAACACCTCATTTCACATATAGCAGATCACTTATACAATGTGACAGAATAATAATCATATCATTCATGCTGATATACAATTTCTGCAATTCATATATATGTATATATATAAAACAATATTTACCCATTTGAAAGCTGGAGCCCAAAAGAACACTGTCTTGGGACCTATAATACCAGAATTTCAATATCGTATTTAAAGAAAAAACTACAATTTCAAAGAAATTAACATTTTGTTTTAAAATTAGAAAACAAAACATTCAAAATTTTTACATAATTCAGATGTGCATAAAGACAAAAGCTAGGCTTTAACCACATGTGACAGTCAGACGAATGCATGTCTTTGAATTCAATACTGTCTTGATTTTTTTAGATATGTTCTTTATTTGACTTGTGAATATTCACAATGTACAGATCTTCTCAATATGAATGGAGTCTCATATTGTGTTCTTAGTAAGCTATTGACAGATAACAAAACACTTGATATCATCACATTTCAGTGGCAGACTCAATGGGAATGGTTCAGGTGCATGGGCACTCCCCACGAGGTATCACTTGGTTTTTCGATCTTTGTTATAGGCTGCTAATTTTAAAATATATTTGTATGTTTTCTAATATTTATTTTATGAATAATTGGAAATGCGCTTTAATGTGGCCAAGAAATTTCTATTACTTCCCAATATTTTGGGATACATTTTCTCCAAGGTATTATCACTTGCATCTTCAATATTATGGAATACACCCATGAAGAAATCCTGGGTGTGCCACTGTCACATTCCAAACACAGCATCTCTTATTTTCATCTACAACAGTGGAATAAAGCAGTGTTGTATTTTTCAACAGCAAGTTAGTGTTACCACCAGCCAAAGAGCTATTATACTTGCATTTTCTAAAACATTCATAATAATGTATTTATATTTTACAGCTAGGCGGCACTTTTAAAGACCCCTTCCCCAATAAAAAAAAAACAAAAAAAAAATGTTTTCCGTAACATTATTAATACTTAAGAAATATACATATCATGAGACATATCCTCAGGGATAATTTCATGGTAAAACATGCTTCAAATGAAACATCAAAGGTATTATGTACCTAATACTGAACCGTATCTCGCAAGTTACACGCTCAGTGAGACATGTGCTCCCACCTCGAGAGAAGCCTAAATTATGCAACAAATCTTGGTTAGGTAAACAATATTTACAAATAAAACATTTTAGTTAAAATATTAATTTACAATTTTCAATTAAACATTTACTCATTGAAACACTCTATCATCTAAAAATGTCCATTAATTAAAACATATCTTATTAGAAACTAGTTTCTAATGAAGATTAGACTAAAACATTTTATTTGTAAAAATCTTTTAACTAACCCCGACTTGTTGCATAATTTAGGCTTCTCTCGGGGTGGGAGCAAATGTCTCACTGAGCGTGTAACGTGCGAGATACGGTTCAGTATTAGGTACGCAATACCTTTGATATTTCATTTGATTATTATACTTATTAAACATTTAGTGGCGTGGTAAGCATTAATGTAACATAACATGATAAACAAAGTTAGAAAATTATACAAAAAATTATTTAAAAATGAGTATTTACTAACAAATCATATTCGAAACAGATTTCTTTTTTTTTTTTCATAGATTGAAGGCTTAATGACCATCGTGAGCAACTCAATAGGCTATAAACAGTAGCTTGTCCCTAATTTAGGGCCACTGGTTTCAGAAAAAGGAGAGAACCAGTGCCATAAGACAAACACAACACCCATGCCTCACCAGGATTCGAACCTGGACCCTTGTCATGGTCATAAGCCAGCGCTTAGACCACTGCACCACCAGGGTGGTGACACAGATTTCAGATAGTTTTCATCAGCACTGATGGTGTACGTGGGAATAAGTTTTCCATTCTCACTATTATGTGCATTCTGAAAACATTCATTAAAGGAAATGTAGCCAGGTGGCAGACAAAATTAATTGGGCAGGCCACCCAGTAAAAAGGCTCTAGGGAGAACACTATAATGGTGGCTATTAAAAGTCTGTTTCCAGAAGGAAGGAAAAAAAAACAACAACTCAAAGATCAAGAGGAGAAAATATCAAATCCACAAATTAAAAGCACATATGAAATAAGTACATTTCAGTCTGTTTCAAATTTAAAAACTACATAACACATGCAGCTGATTTTAGTAAGCCATGTATATGCCAAAATGAACCACTCACAAGACAACAGAATTACTAAGCCAGCAAAACAGAACAAACATTGCTTAGCTTACTGTTTAACATGTAACATTACATCAGAAAACTTGAAAATTACATCGCTCAGGAGTGGGAATGGAACTTGCATCTTTTTTGTTCGAACATGCTATCCATTACACCACTCAGTTAATAATTGAACAGTAATCTACTAGCACTGTAATGTTACATGTTGAACACTAATCTGATGTTTTGTTTTCTGATTGGGAGTTTAACGACCACCATGAGCAGCTCAATGGGCTATAAGCTGTTGCCCTTCCCTAATTTAGGACCACTGATTCCAGGGATGGAAAAGAACCAGTGCTGAAAGACAAACACAATATTCATGCCTAACCGGGATTCGAACCCAGACCCAACTCGGAGGAATTATCATAAGCCAGGGCTTAGGCCACTGCACAACTGGCGTGGCAGTAACTTGATGTATCAGATACTTGAAGCTTCATTATCCTAGGTGGTAAAGTAAGTTCCAAGTATTCGATGACTTAGATACTTCAAACTTCATTGTCCTGTGAGGTAACTTCCAAGTATCTGATGAATTTAACTAAGCTCCACTCATGCATTACCACATCATAAACTGAAAAACAAAATCATAAATGCTGTCAGAAATGCTTCCAGGAAAAAAGATGCGTGGTACAGCTAGCTGCAAATGGTATAAAAGCCGGCCTGCAGCTAACCGTGATCATATTGCACTGTGAGGTTGAGTGAAAATATCATGGCGGGAGAGAACCGACTTTGAGAAATTAAAGATTGCTGGGTGTTATATTAGTGGGTTGTCCATTAGAGCAACCAAGAGATGTTTAAACATACCCAAGTCAACTGTTTTGGATGTACTGAATAAATGGAAAACACATGACGTGCCTGAAACAGCAAAATGTACCAGCAGACCAAAGAAAATCAGTGATAGAGGTCAAAGCCTCAGGAGAATCGTTACGGCTAATCGACGGAGTACTGCATAAGACCCAGTGTACAGGTGAGTAAAAATGCTGGAACCTTGGTATGTACACATACCATTTGTAAAGAGCCTCATTCCATAGGTTACTGTGGTTGTGCGGCTGCTCGTAAGCCTTTCATCTCCGCCCGGAATGTTACTCGTTGTTTAGCACGTTGTAAAGAACATTTATTGTGGACCGTAGATCAATGGAAACGGGTTCTATGGACTGATGAATCCAGATACACGATCCATCAGTCTGATGGCTGTCTATAGGCATGGCGGAAGCCGGTGGAACGCTATTTACCATAGTTTTACCATAGTGTACTGTTCTTACGGTCAAGTTTGGAGCTGGCAGTGTACTCATGTGGGGGGTGTTTTTCGTGGTATGGTCCCGGCCCTATGGTTATTATGGACAAACCTGTTAACCGGCATGTTTACCTCGATATTCTGGACAATTAGGCCCTACCAACTCTGTGGCAATACTATGGAACCGAGCCTTGCTGATACCAACAGGATAATGCACTGAGCCATAAAGGAAGGACTGTTACGCTGTGGTTTGACGATAATTTTGTATCATGTGTGGACTGGCCAGTACAGAGCCCTGATCTTAATCCACCAATGGAATGAATTAGAGAGCCGCACAAGAAGTTTGGAGCCAAGGCCTACCTACTAAGCAACAGTTCGAGGCAGCATTATGTACTGAATGGAAGCGCATACCTATCGCTGTGTTCCAAAACCTTGTGGAAAGCATGTCTCAAAGGGTCAGTGCATCCATTAAGGCCAGAGGTGGACAGACATTGTACTAAAGTATGTCAATAAATGCTATATTGTGTTTCTCTTCTAGGTGTCCGGTGACTTTTGCCAATATAGTGCATATACTATACATACTGCCCCTTCAGAACTGCAGAATGTGATCCAGGAACTTGCAGACAAGAGCAAAGAAGTGGGATTAAAAATGAACTTTCAGAAGACAAAACTAATGTACAATGCTTTTACAAGAAATAAAGATGTATCGATTGATGGGGAAAAGCTGGAGATAACCGATACCTACATTTACCTTGGACAGCAGATATCAAGCAAAGGGCACATTAATGAAGAAATTAATCAATGTATAAAACTTGGTTGGAGGGCTTCTGGAAGAAACAGTACCATTTTTAAGAGCAACATGCCATTATGTCTTAAAAAAAGTGTTTAATCAACACATCTTTCCAGTGCTTACGTACGGAGCACAGATGTGGACCTTAACTAAAAACATACAAAGACTGCAGACAACTGAAAGAAGCACGAAGAGGTGCATGCTTGATGTAACCAGGAGAGATAAAAGGAATTCATGGATAAGGAAAATGACAAGAGCGGAAGACATCATATTGGAGATGCTTACATTAACATTATGAATAACATATCTATGTAAAAGCAAGTGCAAAGTTTTGACTCTAAGGAAAGAAAATGTATAAAAATTGGAATGGAAGTCAGACAAGGTGACACCCTATCTCCCGAGCTCTTCATTGCCCCATTGCAGAATATTTTTCAATCACGGAACTAGAAAGACAAAGGGATCAAAATGAATGGAGACTATTAAACCCACCTTCGCTTTGCTGGTGAAATAGCCATTTTTGCAAATACCCCCTCACAGCTGTAGATTATGATTCAGGAATTAACTAACAACAGTAAAGATGTGGGTTTAAAAAATGTGCTTACAGAAAACTAAGTTGATATACAATGCAAGAACTGAAGATTTGAAACATAAAATCTGACTGAAGTGAGAACTGGGAAAATCCCAGCAGCTTTGCTTGAAAGGCTTTGTTAAATATTGGAAACTCCAGTGAGCCTACTGAACGTAGGATAAAAGGCCATAGGGGAAGAATGCCAACCAGTTGAAACAGAACATTATAACATATAAATGTTCAAAGAGTGCCTCCTGCTTCTACTTGCCTGTAAACCTGAGATTAGATTTCAGGGAGGTATACAGTGGTGCATCTTATCCACAAAGTATATTTATGTGACAAGTACTGTATAACTTCCGTGGTGACTTTCCCTGTTTTGAACTATTAATGATACCAGACAATACTAAAGAACAGAACAAAGCTCACCCATTGCTTTTCATGATTAGTCCAAATCTCTCTTTGCTTCTGCTCTGAGCTTTCTCTGTTCCTAAATGTCTATCCCTCCCCCCTCTTAAAATTGTGTTAAAGCTAGAACAGAACATTTAGGTAAACTTGCACATTTATAACAATTTTACAAAGGTAAATACATTATTCACAATCTTGGCCATTAAAAAAAAATGCTAAGATGCAGGGGGGAGAGAAATCACCCTAGTCATTCCCTACTGGATCTTCTACTGATATATCTGCCGAAGAGTTTTTATGCTTCATTAAAGTTCTGAAAGGTTGCAAAAAAGATGCATTTGGCTCCATTTAATATTTTTCCTTTTGTCACACTGACCACTTCTAATAACATACCTTTCCCATGCTCTTGAGTAATCATTAAAGTTCAAAGGATGATCACAAAAGATTGCCTCCCCCTAATGTTTGAAGGCCCTCAGATATCTCTCAAAGTGTTGATGTGGTGCTTAAAAACTAGGTTGGTGATTACTACTGTAAACTGGATTAATGGAGCTCTTTGATATTTAAGAATAAAGTGCATTTTTGGCACTGAAATGTTGTTAGCATAGGTGACAGCTCATATTTCTATATGCCAAAAGTTATCTTCTTAATACTCAGTAATCGGAAGTAGTGCTGCTACTGTAGCACACTACTTCTACAGTAGCATTGTATATAGCATTGCTACAAATAGAATAAATGTACTTGCAACAGTAGCATGCTACAAGTAGTGGAAAATTATGTTACAAATCCCACTACTTTGAAAACAAAAAGTTAAAAAAAAAATCTTTATATTATATGATGTTTTCAGATTTCCCAGCTGAATAGTGGCAGAGTAAGTTCTTTTTTTTTTTTTTTTTTTTTTTGGATTGGAGGTTTAACGACCACCGTGAGCAACTCAATGGGCTATAAGCAGTCGCCCGTCCCTAATTTAGGGTCACTGGTTCCAGGGAAGGGAGAGAGCCAGTGCCATAAGACAAACACAACATCCATGCCTGACCGGGATTCGAACCCGGACCCCTTACGGACGAATGATCATAGGCCAGCGCCTTAGACCACTGCGCCACCGGGGCGGCAGAGAGTAAGTTCAATCACATTATTTGACCTACATTGTGAAAGCCAGCCAAACCATTAACAATTTTTTTTTACTTATACCTTTTGCCTGCTGAACACGTATATTTGCTATTCAAAAATATCACCAAACAAAAATGATGAAATTCTACTCACAAACACATATGTGGAAATATGGATGCAAATTTTTTCTCTCACTAAATGTGGAAGGAATTCATTTTTCCACCTACAAGCAGAGTAATAAGGCATAAATAATGCTTTATTACACTGCTTTTGGAGAGAGAACAAAATTATCTTTCCCATTTACATTTTGTACAGCAATAAGTTTCTAATACATATTACATATTGAAGTGCAAAACTCCACTGAACAAATACAGCAATTTTGTTTGCAGACAAGATTTTTTTAATCTTCTGTTTTGAGGTTTAACGACCAACTCTAAGGACTATAAACAGTCACCCAACCCTATTGAGGGCGCTGGTTCCAGGGAAGGGAGAGAACCAGTGCCATTCAACAAAGACAAAATCGAATCGTGCATCACACCATTCAGCAACCGAGGCAGATTAGTAGACAAGAATGGTATGTACATAAAACTATAAGAACCACACCATAAACAAATCTTCCTGGTGGGGATGTGTATAACTTTACATCTAATCTTCAAAATATACACCAGTTATTATACATACTTTAACCTTCAGAAATCTACAGCTTTGGTATTAATATATAATGTATAACAATCAGAACTCAGACATAAATATCAAGTTAAATTATTTGTACAATTTGCCTCGGTATTTAGCACTCAATGCCAAATGTAAGAATGTACTTATAAAGATCCTCAGAATTTTAAACTTCAACTAGAATGTACAGGTAAAAAAATAGCTAAAATGTAGCAAGCCACTACTTTTCTGAAAAAAGTAGTGTAGCTAGCTACTTTTCAGAAAAAGCAGTTGTAGCTGTAGGAAGCTACTTTTTTCAAGAATGTAGTTGTAGTAGTAGCTAGTTACTTTTAAAAAGTAGCTTTCTAATAACTGTTAATACCACATAAATTTTAGACCTGACTAGTGACCCACATATGATTTATTTGCTTATTTAATGAAAATTTCTGTTGCAAAGAAAATATGCACTCAGTGAGTATTCTAACACATGCAAACATGCTAACTTAGAATACCTGAATGTGGTTGCTACGTACATACAAGGAAATTTACTACTCTCTTTTGAAAAAAAAAAATTAGTTTTTTTTTTTTGATTAGGGTTTAACGACCACCACGAACAACTTAATGGGCTATAAGCAGTCGCCTGTTCCTAATTTAGGGCCACTGGTTCGACAGAAGGGAGAGAGCCAGTTCCATAAGACAAACACTACATCCATGCCATTAGGGATGGGAGACTGCTTAAATTGCCCATTGAGTTGCTCACGGTGGTCATTAAACCTCCAATAAAAAAATAAAAAAAAATCCACGCCTCACCAGGATTCGAACCCGGACCCCTTTCAGATGAATGATCAGAAGCTATCGCTTAGACCACTGCGCCGTGGCGGCTTTAAATTTTTCAGTTGCTTGAAAATACTTCACTCTGGGTAGTGTAGGAAATAGCATCCTGAATTTAAAAGCATGAAAAAAGGAATCAATTCCTGTTTCAGGAAAATAAATTTATATTATATTATTGTTGGTATATAGATGCCTTACTTTTTCCCATGTAGCTATCCTTCAGAAAAATTTAAAATTACATTGTCCTGGAATAGGAATCAAACCCGCATCTCCCAAATCATATGTTAGCAAGCAAAAAGTTTTTTGAAGGATGCTACATAGGAATCAGAAAAAAGTACAGTGCATTAACTTCTGTTGCAATTTCGTAAGTATTTCAGCTGACAGATCAGCACTGTAATTACGTAAAATGCTCACAACGGAGCGTGATGAATCACGTGAAATCACAGGCATGAAATCTTTTTCTGAGGTTTCCCAATGGTATCTTATGCTTTTTCTTTATTTTTTTGCATGCCATTACAGACATACGCTTCACAAAATATACGACTTTTGTAATATTGGTACACAAAACGAAAGTGGCGTGTTTACTCTAACTAAAAAAAAAATCCTCCTCCACTGAAAGAGAAACCTAATTTTACTGTGGCGCATTTCAATTCTCTCGACTTTGATGGAATCCATTCAATCCTCAACTTCTGCTAGTAATGAGATTTTACATTGTTCACTCCGTAGGTATCTATTTTAACATGTGCACCCAGTCCAATTCCACTCTCTGCTGTTATTATTAATTTTCTGTTACCATATCTGAACTCACATTTCGACAACAAACTGTATTTATTACATTTTCCTCTTTTCTTTTTCTACAGACCTGCGGGATGGCCCCAAAGAGGCTGCAGCTTCGAAGGTACATATTTATCTACAGCTGTAACAACGCCGCGGTAAATACTTGACATTTTAATGACTTTAAATTTTTTTTTCGTGTTTACTACCTCTACCACACCACCACCTATACTAATACCAAATCTGCATTTAAAAAGCTATCAAAGTTTTTCAAAGGTTAAAGTACAGGAATAAGCACGTTGCCAAAACTTCTCACGTAAACAAAACATAACCCCACCAGAAATATTTGATCTGTAATACTAAATTAACATAGCGACGGAAAATTCAATTTTCCTTAGCAAAAACCTATTAAATAAAGCAAGAGAAGTGTTGTTTATATCAAAATCGCAATGCTGTTCATTGAAATTAAAAGAAAGTCATGCAGCATTTATGATTGTGTTTCTGAGTCTCATTACCATGAATTTAAATTTTACAAAAACTAAAGAAGAAAGTCCATTGATATTTATTCTGCTCTGAAAAACGTGAAAAAAACTGAACGATTTTTTTCATTTATATTTAGTTTTTTTTGCAAGTGTGTATCATATTTTAATGTTACCGAATCAAACTCCCGAGACCATGCCCGAGATCAAGCATTTTATTACGCTTAATCGTCCGCAGTTCTGTTAATCGTCATCGTTTTATGCTGTGTTATTGCTTTACGCTGTGTAGTGAAGACAGTGGTAAAAGTTTAGTATGTTTTTCTGTATATTTTAAATTGTTAGCTGGTTGTTCGGTAGAGTGAAGATTGCAATCCAGTTTATTATAATTGTGTAGTTAAATTATAATTCTACAATGCCGCGTATTATGATAAAAGGAGGAGTATGGAGAAACACGGAGGTGAGTTTTTAACTCATTTTCTTACTGTTAAGTAAAATATAACTGTGTTTTTGTTTATATTTACGAAATTATGAAAATTGATGACTACAGCGAAGTTACGCTGGCTCGCATATTAGTTAAAAGGTTATCATTTTAACTAATAAGCGAGCCAGCGTAATTATAAAGAACGAATCCTATCGTTTTATTCGATCTCAGCCTGACTTGTTGATTCACGAGCAACATTTACTCAAGTGTCCCCCTCAAAAATAGACACACATATGGCATATAATAATTTTATGATTTTTATAGGTGAACGTTTTAAACAAATTGCGATATTTTAGTTAATCGGGATGTAATGAACTCGCTTGTAATTAAAATAATTGATTTATCAAACATCATGTTTTAGCAGAGTGGGTACCCCTTGAATGATTATAAGCCTGCTTCTCCATAGCTTATAATCATTCGCCCTGGATATCTTGGTTCGAATTCTGGTAAGGCATCATGGATGGTATGTTTGTCTTATGGCACTGACTGTCTCCTCTCCCAGGTTTCAGCATCCTAAAAGTAGGTTCAGGCTAGTACTTACAGCCCATTGTGTTGCTCATGGTGGTACTTAACTCTCCTTCCCTCCGCAAAAACGACATCAGGTTGCATAACACAATCATCTCACAAATCTGTCACATTTACATTGGTCAAGCATTCTTAGGCCTGATCCATCGAATAGTTATTTTTACTCATAGGTATAGGGTGACCAAGAAATTTGGGGAGCATGAATAAATGTAAACTGATGACTAAGAGTGTGTTATAAGCACTTTGTACTCGTATACACTCATGAACGGCTACACCTCGCGGAGCTCCACAGTTTAGGAAAAAAAAAAAACCCAATCATTTTTGGTAGAATTTCTCATTATTTGCTTTTGTATGTTTGAGGCATGAGTCCTTTAAAAAGATTTTTTGTTTCCAATCCCCTCCACTTTCAAATAGATTATCGTTCTTCACCGTACAGATGTTGAGATATCTGTACAGCCGATCTGTCCACATTATTTTATAAGCAACGCATCATCATCATCATTGTCAACCATTATCAATCCACTGCTGGACGAAGGTCTCCCCAAGTTTCCTCCACAACGGTCTGTCTTGTGCCAGTCTCCTCCATGTCACTCCCGCATATTTACGAATTTCATCCACCCATCTCCCATGTGGTCTTTTTCTGGGTCTTTTCCTGTCCCTTGGAATCCAATCTAAAATTTCGGCTGTCCATCTATGGTCTGTCCTTCTGGCAGTATGTCCAGCCCATTGCCATTTCAGGGATTTAACCCTGATCATGATGTCTTCCACTCTCGTCATTTTTCGGATCCACGAGTTTCTCTTCTTATCTCTCCTGGTTATACCAAGCATGCACCTCTCCATGCTTCTTTGAGTTGTCTGCAGCCTTTGTATGTCTCTTTTAGTTAAGGTCCACGTCTCTGCACCATACGTAAGCACTGGAAGGATGCATTGATCAAACACTTTTCTTTTAAGACATAATGGCATATTGCTCTTGAAAATTATGCTGTTTCTTCCAAAAGCTCTCCAGGCAAGTTTTGTACGCCGATTAATTTCTTCATCAATGTGACCCTCACTTGATATCTGCTGTCCAAGATAAACATACGTATCTGTTATCTCCAGTTTTTCTCCATCAATCGATAAATCTTCATTTCTTGTAAAAGCATTGAACATCACTTTTGTCTTCTGAAAGTTCATTTTTAATCCCACTTCTTTACTCTTGTCAGCAAGTTCCTGGATCATACTCTGCAGCTCTGATGGGGTAGTTGCAAAAATGACTACGTCATCAGCAAAACGAAGGTGGGTTAGATAATCTCCATTAATCTTTATCCCTTTGTTTTCCCAGTTCAGTGATTGAAAGACATTTTCCAATGTGGCATTAAAGAGCTTCGGAGATATGGTGTCACCTTGTCTTATTCCCTTTCCAATTTTTGTGTGTTGTATTTTCAAACAGCCGAATCTTTGCACTTGCATTTTCATAGATGTTATTAATAATATTAATGTATGCATCTTCAATACCGCAGGATTTCAGAGCCGTGGTAACTGCTGATGGTTTCACCGAATCAAAGGCTTTTTCATAATCGATAAAAGCCATGCACAATGGAAGTTCATATTCCCTCGCTCTTTCAATTAGTTCTCTCAGTACGTGGATATGATCTATTGTGCTGTAGCCACTCCTGAATCCAGCTTGTTCTCTCGGTTGAGCCATGTCCAGTGTTACCTTCAAGCGGTGTGAAAGAACTTTAGTGAAGATTTTATAAACCACTGATAGGAGGCTGATAGGTCTGTAGTTCCTGAGATCCTCAATGTCACCTTTTTTATGTAGCAGGATCATTGTAGCATTGTTCCAGTCCTCAGGAATCTTCCCTTCATTAAGGCATCGAGTGAAAATTTGGGCGAGTACTGTTTCGATTTCTCCACTTGCTTCTTGTATGATGTCTATAGTAATTCCATCTTCTCCTGGAGCTTTCCCCCGCTTCATGTTCTTGATTGCATGAGCAACTTCTGCTGGGAGGACTGGAAGAACTCTGGTACCTTTCATGATGTCTGGAGTACATGTATCATCCCTTTCATATAATTTGGAGTAGAAATCTTTCACTCTTGTCAAAATTTCGCCTCTATTTCTTGTTATAGAACCATTTTCTTTTCTCAGAGCCATAATCTGTTTTCTTCCCTTACTGAGATGTCCCTTTGCTATCTTAAGGCTTTGGTTGTTTTCAATTGCTTTCCTCACTAGCTCACAGTTGAATTTCCTTACGTCTTCAGTGATACTTTTTCGTGTTGTCTTGCATAGCTCTATATATTCCACTTTGGAAGTCACATCTTCTTTAGTTGTCCTCATCTCTCTTCTTTTTTGCATCAACATTTTGGTTTTTCCTGATAATTTGTTCACATGCAACTTGTTCTTAGACTCAGCTAATTTTGTTGCTGTTTCCATTAGAGCTTTGGTTACTTTTCTGTTAACTTCCGAAATATCCACTTCTTCCGATGTTAGGCCTTCTAAAGCAGAGAATCTGTTCTTCAGTTCTAACTTGAAAGTATTATGGTGTTTTTTAAGGTTGGTTATGTCAATAGATTTTGTTTGTCTTATGAGCTTGCCACGTTCCAGTTTAGTGTTGAGGTGCATCTTACATCTCACCAATCTATGGCCACTACCTGTGTTGAACTTGTTCAGCACACTGCAGTCTTCGATGACGAATTTTTTGTTACACATAATAAAATCAATTTCAGTTGTCGTTCCAATTGGATGTCTCCATGTCCATTTCCTGTGTGGCTTTTTCTTGAAAAAGGAGTTCAAGATGAAAAATCCTTCTGCCTCTGCAAACTCAACGAGAGTATTTCCACGCTGGTTTCTGTTGCCGTGACCGAATTTACCTACTGAAGTTTCATTCTGTTGCCGTTGCCCTATTTTTGCATTGAAATCTCCCATAATTATCTTCAAGTGCTGCTTACCTTTATTATTTAGATGACGAATTTCCTCATAAAATTCTTCAATTTCTTCTTCAGGATGACTTGTGGTGGGTGCATAAGTTTGAATAATCTGAGCCTGGTATCTTCTCGATAGTTGGATAACGAGTCGTGCAGCTCTGTCAGAGGAACTTTCAACTTCTACCACTTTATCCTTCAGTTTCTTGTTTATTATAAATCCAACACCACTAGTTCTGCCAGTATCTGTCCCACGATAATAGAAGAGATGTCCACTTTTCAGTTCAATGAGATCTTCTCCTTTTCTCCTTACCTCACTTAGCCCGACGATGTCCCACTTGATCCTTTGTAGTTCCTCTTCCAATTCAAGAAGCCTTGAATCAGAAGATAGGGAGCGTCCGTTATAGGTAGCCAAGGTCAGCATCAAATGGCAGCCTAGTCCGGTCCTCCGGGGATTCTTAGCACCCTCTGCCTTCATGTCGCACTGGCCGCTGCCTTGGCCAGGTACATTCCAGCTGCCGGAGACTGAGGGCCAAGATTTAAGTTGTAGAGTCATTTTGGAGGTGTTTGGCCATAACTCACCACGCTGGCCAAGCGGGTTGGTGAGTGTGGGATAGCATTTCCTCTGATCCCGATGGTATAGTTATACCGCTATTGGCGGTCGTCAGAGCCCCTTTAGTGGGAACAGGATGCACCACGAGAAGGCGGGGTTGACATTTGTCAAGGAGAGGCTGTGATGTTACGCATCACCTGACCTTACATCCCAAGCAACGCATAGCAACTGAAAAATTGTTCTTCGACACTGCTGGGATTGAATCCCAGATCTCTCTATAACTGGCAGAGTGCGTTCGCTTTATGCTACAGTGCCAACAATTCGCAGTGCTATGTGACATTTATTAGTCAGGATCTGACTACACAAATCCATGTTGATGGGCTCAGCAACTGATGTGTCGCCATCTGGTGGCATTCAACAGAAGAAGCTATTTAATTACAGCTGATAAATCCAAAGGGCGATAGAAATGGTGAATATATTTCACCATTTCTATCGTTCTTTTTCTTTAATTGTTCTTCTGATCCCAGCGGTGTTGGAAGAACAATTTTTCAGTTGCTATGCGTCGTTTATAAAATAATGTGGACAGTGATGACATCATCTATTTAGGATCCAGCTCCCAAAATTTAGGAGCCAGGTCAGTGTATATAGATTTTTTTTTTTTTTTGCAGAAAAAGGATTTTTTCAAATCCATCAGGACAATAAAAGTTAATGAAGAACAGGAGAAAAAAAAGTAAAGCATTATTTCTAATGTAAGTTGGCCGCAGTGGCCTAAACAATGATTTCTGACCATTCGTCAGAGATGTGTCCATGTTCAAATCCCAGTGAGGCATGGGGGCTATGTTTGTCTTATGGCACTGAATTTCTCTCTTCTCTGGAACCAGTGGCCCTAACTGCTTATACAGGGTGTCTACTGGTCATGAAAGTCATAAATTTAGGAAAAGATCATAAAAGTCGCTAATTTTGCTTTGGGGTCGTAAATTTTTATTTTTAGTAATTGTTCATTTTCTGGCAAAAGCTTAAGTAATTCTCCATGCACTGACCACATCAATCATACACAGATCATAGTTGTTTTTTCTATCTAACAATTTAAGTGCCAAAAAAAGAGGGCATTTGTTCCTTCCTCCACAAAGAAAACTGATAGAGCAAAAAGTGTCTTAGCATGGCAATAATAATACACGCACATAATGTTTGCAAAATTTTGATATCAATTTAGCAATTTAAATTATGCTACTTATGGAGTCAAGACATTTTTCAGGTGTAAATGCTAAAGAAGGGCATGTAATGAAATCTTGTAGCACAATGGTGAGTATTTCAACTTACTTTTAAGTGCACTCAAATTGTGATGAATAGATTTTTGTTACTAGCAAAACAGTAGAAGGCACTTTTTCTGTAAGAAAAAAAGGGGGGCATAGTGTTCCCCCTCTTTAATGTGTATGCAGCAGTTGCTCTGGCCTTAAAAGTTTTTGCCAACTCATTCACCAAATTCATTTTTTTCCCTCCAAAGTGTTGTGACAATACAAAAAGTTGATAGCCAGTGTTTTCGCTAAAACATTTTTTTACATCGCCAAAATGGTTTTTTCCCCTTCAAATTGCAAAGAACGCAATCGGCAGTGCTACTCCTGCATGTGGAGTAGTGTGCTACTCCATGAAAATTTCTTATTGGTCATGAAATTGTGTCTCCAAAATTTGGTAGACACCCTGTTATAGCCCACTGAGTTGTTCACAGTGGTCGTTAAACACCCAACCAAAAAAAAAAAAAAAAACTTTTCGGGGGCTGAAGCATCGAAGCATCCCTCTAAATATGTTTCTCAGTCAAGTGAAACAAAGTCAAATTTCAAAGAATATAATGCATGAACGTATCAATGTGATGCGTAGTGATGATGCTGGAACCAAAAGTGATAGAAAGTATATGTGTTGCCAAATTCTTCTTTTTGCCCAAACCACTTTTTACAAAATAAAGTTCCAATTTGCTCCATGATTTTTGTTTTCTGTTCTTCCAATTGCCGCTCTCAAAAAAATAAAATTTTAGATTTTGATTTTATTGAAAATTTGATAACAGTTGTTTGTAGTTAAGTCAAATTTCGTAACATATTTTCCATCATATAACTTGCAGACCATAAAATT
This sequence comes from Macrothele yani, assembly GCA_039090855.1. Taxonomy (NCBI): domain Eukaryota; kingdom Metazoa; phylum Arthropoda; class Arachnida; order Araneae; family Macrothelidae; genus Macrothele; species Macrothele yani. The sequence continues at coordinate 163,207,095 of CM077010.1, read as the reverse complement.
CAGAGGAAAAAATGTCCTTCGTAAGATCTGTATGTAATCCACAAACCGTGAAAAAAAAATCTGGCATATAATCCGTAGGTTGTGAAATTCTGAGAAAAACTATTTTTTACTTCATATTATTCTCAGTGGCATGTCCGCAGACAACGAAATTCAGAAGACAAAAGATCGTCGTATGATCCACACCTTTCGTGTTGATCTGAATTGTAATTTCCGACAGGAAAGCCAGGATTCACAGGCTCTACCCAGAAGTCGAACGAAGTAAGAAAGAAACAATCATTATATTTTAAATAGCAACTGTGTCATTCCATGTCAGATCACTCAGGGCATGTCATCCACCCATCTGCTTTTTGTGAAAATTGCTGCAAAGTATTATACTGGTGAGATATGAAACCTGTTAAAATTTTAGGTCAGTCGGTGCAGTAGATCTTGAGTAATGCCACTTTTAAAAGTTGAGTAGCTTTGCCTTTTAAAGTTTTGGCACCACGAGTTTTCACAACTACACTGTAGGACAAAAAAATTCATAACTTCACAACTGTTGCAGCCACATAATTTTTGTTTCTTAAATGATCTGCATGATCCATACATTTTGGAACAACTTGTTTCTGCACATTTTTAGAATTAAAGACCCCCCCCCCTTTTTTTTTTAAGTGACAAAAAGACGTGAAAAAATAAGGCCACACTTTTATTGAAACAATTTTTTTCAAACTGAGCCCCAACTTCAAATTTGCTTAAAATATTTTCATGTGATATAACATAACCTTTCAGCAGGTTAAAAAAAAAAAAAAAAAAAATACTTTGGGCAATTCGTAATTTTGGCGAGGAAAAATAAAATCGAGATGGGGTGCCTTATATACGGGACATTCCAACGTCATATTACCCAATGTTTTAATTAAGTGATTGCTTGACCCTTTTATACACCTTTATCTCCAGTTGTTTGACCTTATTGGTGAATAGCTTAAAACAATTTTTATTTTATTTTTATCTGTCACCATTTTGAATATAGATTCATTTTTCTCTTCAGCAGGCCAAAATTAGGCCTCACAATATTTTTAAAAAAAGGCAATTGCTTTCCTCTTATTGTAGATCAAAAGTTTTGGTTTTCACTACCTTTTTAAAAAGGACATTTTCGGCTTACAGAAAATGTATAGAAATGATAGAAAATATATTTTTTTTTTTTGACGTTGCTTAAAATGGTGTTGAATTCTGCAATACTCGCAAGCATAATCACCATTTTTGATGGACTGTTAAAGTAACTGGGAGTTGGAATCCCAAGTTGGGAATTTTTGTGTAATAACTATGGAGAACTTAAATCTGGGTTTGGCCCCTCCCTTCTCCTCCCAAATTTGCACAATTTTGAACTTTTGCAGATTTCAAGGTTACATATATCTCAAAAGAGGGACCAGATAAAAATTTATTTTATTCCCCACCAAGGATACCCCTACTGGTATTCAACAAAACTTGTGAGTTTCATTTTGTGGTTCAAACTGGTTTAGAAGTTACGGGCTCTGAAATACTTGTAAAAAAAGGTAACATTTAAGCACTTGGAAATGCACAGAAACTGATGTATATTTATGTTTATTCCTGTTTTCAAAATACGTTTTGATTGCTGCGATTGCATGTTCTTGCCGAATGAGAACTATTAGCCAAGCAGTTAAAACATAGCTTATGTTGTTTCACATAGCCAATATGATCATTCACTGATAATAATTGAAACTTTCACTCTTGTACAAATTATGATCACTGTTACACATTATGCATTTGGCATGATTAGTGTTAAATTTAAGGCTAGCAATCATAGATGTCACCCTTTGAGTCGTCTGATAGTTACGTTTCACAATGCCTGTTGTTTTAGAAGCCTGTAAAGAACGAGCACAGTTTTTTAAAAAGGGAATTAATTTGGATAGCTTAGGCATATCCTCCTTTTTTGATTCTCGTTCCCAATATAGCTTAGTGGAAGAATCTGATTTTTGCAATAACATATAGGCCAATATAGTCTCTGAAAACCCTTCAATTTTGTGCCCTAAAATTTCCATCGATCTGATGCACTCATTTGCCATATCGACCAAATTTAAAATAGAGGCAGGCGATTCACTCTGAATAGAAGGGAACCATTTAATACTAGAAAACACTTGTTCTTGATTATTTTAATCTCGCTCTTCCAACAGATCCCAGGCTATTTGATAATTACTATCACAAATGGCTATGGACTGAATAATTCCAGCCGCATCCACATGGAGCGAAAATTTAAAGTATGACAATTTTTGTGATTCTGATGGGTTACTATTATGATGTACACTTACTTTAAAGAGAACTTTGCAGGAAAGCCAGTTCTATATGTTTCCGTTAAAAGAAGGGAGATTTAACTTCGGCAGTCGTACACCTTCAAACCCGCCAGTTTCTGTTTTTGAAAAACTAGTATGAGGATTAGAGCTACTATTTAATTTTAATTTCTCTCTATTCACTGATACCCATACTTCATCAATGTTATCTTGAATTAATTGATTGTTCTTTAATATATTTATCCAACTCCCCTTCCTGACAGAGAGCATAAATATTGTAAAATATTTCACTAAGTTCATCACCGACCTTCTGACACCTTTTCTCAAAAAGCTCTAATCGAATAGCACCGTGATCTTTTTTCCTGATCTCGCTTGACAGTTTTTAGTGATGGTACTTTTAAGTACCTTTTTCTTGGTCAATAACATATCCATCGTTACTTGTAGAATAAAAATTCATAAACTGAAACAACTTACCAGTTTTGGGGATGTAATTATTCCACAAACGATGTATCCATTAAAGGGCTCAATTTATTCACAGTGAACAATGCCATGGTTTAAAACAGAACCAAAACAAAAACACTGACTTCTCTCTTGAACACAGCACGAATCCTTAGGTTGCTGGCATGACTTTTCGGGTCGCTAGGATCAAAATGTAGGATGAACCAAAGGAACAGTTAGTCACTTAGGTTAACACTTACACTTAAATGAACTGTAGGAATTTATTATAAATTACACTGATGAGACATTGATGATGGGCGAACACTCTGGTTGCCATGAACACTCTAGTCTCCATGAGATACACACTCACACTTAAACACAGCACTGACACTGACCAATGAGCACGAAACCAACACTCGCAACATCCTCTTGAGGGTCGTTTCAAAATTCACTGTAGGGCTTTAACATATGGTGTTAGTGGGAATCTACTTAATAGTGTAAAAGCCATGTATGTTGGCACTAGAGCTTGTGTACGAGTGAATGGTGTTTTATCAAAATGGTTTTCTATTGGTGCAGGAGTCAGACAAGGTTGTTTAATGTCACCATGGCTGTTTAATATATTTATAGATTTTGGCATGTGTGATGCCAAAATAGAAAATAGTGGTTTATGTCTTGGTGATATCCGTGTGTGAAGATTGCTGTATGCTGATGACACTCTCCTGTTGACAGATAGCAAAAGGGAGTTACAGAGTATGTTGTCCCGGATGTACGAAGTTTGCATGAAATTCAAACAGTATAAATAAGGAAAAAACCAAAGTTATGGTTTTTGAGAGAGCAACTGGTAGTACTGAATGTAATATAAGTCTAAATGGCACAGTGATTGACCAGGTGAATGAGTTTGTGTATATAGGATGCATGTTTGACAGAGAGAACAAATTGAATGGTGAAATTAATAAGCGAGTGAATTCTTCATTGAAAGTCATGGCTGCTTTGGGAGGTTTTCAGAGGAATGATGGGATTTCAAGAGAGTCATGCATGGCTGTGTATGAAAGTTTAATTGTTCCTACTCTGATGTATGGCTGTGAAATCTGGGTACTACAGAAGAAACGTATAGGAGTTGTTAGTGTGCTGGAGAGGCACGTTCTGATTGTGTGAGAAATGAAGACGTGTTACAGTTGTGTAATGCCAAGCAAAATGTTGTTAGCAAGGTGGGGACTAATATGCTTTGGTGGTTTGGCCATGGTGAAAGAATGAGTTATGAGGAGCTTACTAAGAAAATCTTTTAGCCCAAGTGGCAGGAAGGAAAGGCAGAGGAAGGCCAAGGAAGTCATGGGAGGATCAGATTCAGGAGTGTCTGCATGAGAAAAAGATTATGAGTATGAAGTGTAATAGGTCTTGTGTGCGGCGTGTGATGGATGTCAATGAAGCCCGAGTTGTATGTCAAGATCGCTGTAAATTGAGAAGTTTGATACGGCAACAGTAAGTAAAAATTATCTATTTATTTGTATTTCTTTGTGGAGCTAACCTCTGAATCTCAGAGAACAGCTTAGTGATATGCATGATATATGTATGTATGTATGACATTCAGCATTTTGTGCTTGTTCTGATTGCATTCTTATGATTGATTTAACTACTGTTGCTATGTGTTTATGTTGAAAAAAAAAATGCTAACACTCAAGTGCTGTAATGCTTGTGTAAATGTTTCTCTTCAGGATGAGATCTTAAAGGCTGCTGTAATGAAATATGGCAAAAACCAGTGGTCAAGAATTGCATCTCTGTTACACAGAAAATCTGCTAAGCAGTGTAAAGCTAGGTGGTATGTACATTATGCTTTTTAATGTCCTTTTATTTGTTTGATTAGCTTAAAAACTTCATGTGATGGTTGAAATATTTGATTACTCTGAAAGCTGACACAACTACACCTATCATGAAAAAACCATGAGGAATAATCACTCACCATAAAGATCATGGTAACCTCCAATGGACCAAACACTTCCAACACGTCAATTGACGTGTTGGAAGTGTTTGGTCCATTGGAGGTTACCATGATCTTTATGGTGAGTGATTATTCCTCATGGTTTTTTCATTTATGAATTGCACGTAAACTATGCGCACTTTGCAAGAGGTTAATACCTTAAAAGTGCAAATATAATACACCTATCATGTTTTCTGATCATTATTATTTTTTACAGAAATTTGATCTCTGACCTGTAGCTTTTAAGTAAATGCGTTTTTATAATGTGAAAACAAAACACCAATATCAATCACATATACACTGAATAAACATTGGTCAAAAATATGCATTTATTATGCATAAAAGGATTTCAAGAACTACCAAGCTTTCACTCTCAGGGAGGCTTAGGCTATATGTTGAAGTAGGATTCAAGATAGAACAAGATAGAAAGCTTCCCTGACGAGAGTGAAAGCTAAACAGGTCTTGAGTTTACTTTATGACTAATAAACAGATATTTAATGCCACTGTTTATTCAGTGTATAAGTGAAATTTGTATAAGTCAGAAATTCTGTATTGTTTATAAATAGGCTTACCATATGAACCGGTTTGACCAGAACCATCCCAGATTTCAGGCTTTGTCAGTGTCCCGGTCGGTTAGCATCTTTGTCCCGGACAGAATTAAAAGCGAATTAACTATACAACTGCTCATCAATCCCCCCCAACCCCCCCCCAACCCCAAAACAAACAAACAAACTGTGCAGCAACTGGCTGTGTCATGGCTGTTGTCCAGAGTAGGCAAGTTATGTTTGCAGGCAATTAAAGAAAAAAATAGGGAGAAATATTGCAGGTGTTGGTTGTGGTGCCCATATCATTCACAACTGTCTTCATATTGCAGATGGTGTCCTACCTATTGAAATCGAAGCTCTTGTAGTGATATATTATGAAAAAAAACTTAAGTTTTTATAAAAAAAATTACTAAAAATAGTTACAACATTGTCATCATTTTTTAAATATTCCTACTGAAAGGGCTGCAAGTCTTGGGTTCCATGAAAATACAGGCTCTAGGAATAGAATTTACACAGATCTAGCTATTTTTATAATATCACGATAATTTGATAATATTTAGAATAACCAATCAGTACTCTTTCCTGATCATCTTACATTCTGCCCACATTTGTCCTGGTTCTGAACTCCAAAAATATGGTAACGCTATTTATAAATCATTTTCATTCATGTGTTGACTTGCTTCAGAAAAGTACATGTATGTATTTAGAATATCTGTATTCAGTAGTCTGATTAAACACCCTTTTTGTGCTTGCTTTCTTTTCTTGTTTTGATTTTTTTTTTTTTTTTGTCTTGCTACAAATTTATGTTTGTACATTAAGTCAAAGTCACACGTAAAACAAAATCTGAGGAAATTGTTATGTTAGCAGTAAAGTTAAAACCAATGGTGACTTAGTGTAAACCTGTATTTCCTCAGAATTGATGCCATGAATTCGCTAATAGACATAAGTCAGCCCCAAGGTCTCCTGTAGTCTGTTATTGTAGAATGTAATGTTTGCCAAGGAAATTATTTTTACTCCTCATGTATCTTGAGAGTGGTACTGTCATAGCACAAATAACCTTGTGATTAAGTTCCATCTCATGTTATTTTGCTCTGTTCTTGTTTACTGTATTGGGTGGATGTCCATATAATGCTGAGGATGGATAGCTGTCAAAAGGAAAGATAAAATAAAGCACTGAAATTCTACGCCACCCCAGTCTGTGGTAGAGATGGAATATTTAATGTGATTTTGATATATTAATTATTTTTTTTTTGAGAAATTTGTTTTAATGCAAAAAATTATAATTTTACATGTGATGACTATGGATATCTAACTTGTACACAGGACTAGCACTAAAATATTCAAAGTGTTAGAAGTTTTAACCAAATTGAAAAACCTTTAGCCATATTTTGGGAGTGTTATGCTTTTTTGAGTGAGGAACTGTTAGTGCTGAATGCAAGATCAATCTAAATTAACAGATATTCTTAGTAGGCCAGGTGAATGAATTGAATTTATATATTTAGAAAGCATGTTTGACAGTGAAAACAAATTAAATGGTGAAATTAGTACAGGCGAGTGAATTCACCTTTGAAAGTCATAGCTGCTGTAAGAAGATTTCACAGGAATGGTGGGTTTTAAAAAAAGGTCCCCGAATGGCTGTGTATGAAAGTAGTTTTTCATATTCTGAAGAATGGCAATGAAACCTGGGTACTGCAGAAGAGACAGGAGTCGTTTTTATGCTGGAGAAATGTGATACTTATGGGGGAGGTTGCGGCAAGACGCGTTCTTATCATGCAAGGAGCAAAAATGTGTTGCAGATGTATAATGTGAAGCAAAATGTTGTTATTAAGGTTGAGGCAAATATTCTTAGGTGGCTTGGTCATGTTGAAAGAAGGAGTGGTGAGATGTCTACTGAGATAATTTATTCAGCCCAAGAGGCAGCAAAGAAAGGTAGAGGGAAGCCAATGAAATTGTGCGAGGGCCAGTTTCAGGAATGTCTGTATGAGAAAAAGATTATTAGTATGAAGTACAAAAGATGTTGTGTGAGACGTGATCGATGTCAGTGAAGCCCGAGTTGTATGCCTAGGTCACTGTAAATTGAGACATTTTATACACCAGTAGTGAGTAAAATTTAGCACTATCAGTTTTGAACTTTGATGTGCCAGATGAGCTGTCTTTAAGGATCTAACCTCTGAATCTCAGAGAACAGCTTAGTTATGTGTATGTTTATTTTGAAAGTGTTAGTCAGTATTTGCAGTATAAAAATTGCTAAATAAAAAATGCTGCTAAAATAAACTTCAAAATGATGCACAGGAAAAAAAAAAAAAACCCCTGCACACTTGCAGGAATTGATAAAGAAATGTGAAGAACACACTGTCAAGGTATAGCTTCCATATTAAACTAGAGAATGAACAGTTTAGTGTTCTGCTTATGCTCCATGCAAAGCCAGAAGCAGCAGCACTTTCTGCATCTCCATGTTTTTGTTTTGCATTTACCAGGACTTTGTATGAAAAAATAAGGAAACTATCTTTCCAGATTCTCCATGAAACTGTCTGAATTTTTTGTGTATACTATAATTAGGTATATATGTTATCGTTAAAGTATGAAATCCGTTATTTCATAGAATACCTAGTTATTTCATGAAATAACTGATCAAGTCAGTTGAAGCGTAAAACTCACTTGTGTTCTATGGTTTAACTAGTTATTTCATAGAATAACGATCTACACCCCGTTAAAGTGTAAAATAACCGAGTAAATAAATCCCAAACTCAAAAGGCTGTAAAGTGAGAACTACTGGTCAGAAATAGCACAGCATTTTGAACCCACTATAAAATGTTATATAATAATAATGATATTAACTTATGCGTACTTCGTCTCAACCTGATAATGAGGTGCTGGTTGAAAAAACAAGGTTAAATAATGCCATTAGTAAAGTATATATAGTTTGTTCACAAGAATGCAATGAAAACGTAGTTTGTTTGAAATGTAATGAGCCTGTCGACATGTCATGTTTAGAAGACAGGGATCGCATTCCTCCTAAAATTCCTAATATTTTGTGACCCTCCTTAAATTCCTAAAATTATACCTAAAATTTGCTATTCATCCTAAAATTTTCGTAATCTTATTTATTAAAAACACAACCGTTATTAACGCCAATAAATTTACCATTACGCAGGGTGCGCACGCGTGCTTGAAAACCTGGAAAGTCCTGGAAAATCATGATTACGTTTTCAAGGCCTGAATATCCTGGAAAAACGGTGTTTTTTAATGCCGTCTTGAAAAGCCTTGAAATTTGAAATTAGTGCTTAAAAAATGCCCTTTTAGGAAATCGTGTTACTGTTACCCCTTCATTTTTTAAAGTTCCTTTTCTCCGTTCTCAAAGAAACCACCGGCAGCGGTTTCCGATGTGCACCAAATCCTAATTTGGCTGGGGGGAAAAAAAGAAAAAAAAAAAGGCACTACTTCCAGTGCAATAAAATTGGATGATTACTAGTAGGTCGAAGGGGAGCTTGATGTCCGTCCGACAATTGAGAACAGAAGGGGAAAGAAGAGGCATTTAGCATTTGCAGGGGGTCGCGTATGTACCAAGTCAGCTGGCATCCACCAGTGAGGAGTATGCCTGAACAACACATTCATCTTCTTCTTGTTTATGTGCATGCCACCCTCCCTCCCCTCAAGAGACTTCCACTACTTATGATAAAAAATAAGAAAACTATCTTTGCGAATTTTTCACGAAAGTGGCTGAAATTTTTACATTCACTGTAATTGGATTACAGAAGCTCACTTCCAAAATTCCAGTTGAATCGGTTTAAAACTTTAAAAGTTAGCATTGGTAATTTTTATTATGGACAAGTATGTGTGCCTCTTTGGACAGAGTGAGCCTCCAGCAGAAAGGGTGTTACCATAGCAACGGTTGATTGACAGCTGGGAGCGCTGATCTGAAGCCCTTGGTTGGGAAGAAAGCAAACACCTGTTTATCACTTCCACAGCACAAAAAGGACTAGGAGAATATTTTCAGAAATCCATTTTTCTGAATTTTGAAAATAACACAGTAAAATTTTTACAGTAGTTAAGATACATCACAATAAAGTTCTAGTGCAAATTTCGCCAAATTCCGTTAGGAACTTTAGCAGATGCAAAAAAAAAAAAAAAAAAAAACGTTGCATAATCGGATTGAAAAAAAAAGAAACAGTAATTATAAATTACGGGAAAAGCAAGTGAATTATTTTTTTTAGATGCCATGGTTTATTTAAACAGAGTGATCCTTAATTTTTTTTTCTGTGATGGTATGGACTCTATTTGAATTACAAACACGTTTTTATTCAGACGTCTGAGTTACTGTTTTAATAAAAAAATCATCTATAATTAAAAAGTTTTCAATGGATTTAAGCAATATTCAGCCGATAAAGAAACGTATTTTAGTAAATTGCAACATCATGACGTAAATTTGGTAATTTAATTTTGTCGAAAATTGGGGAGCATTTTTTTTTTTACAGTTTCTATTATAGTTAAAGTGAAGGAGGAAGGGTGCAACTTGACAGTTCAGTGAGCTGCAGGTGGTGATTTATGGCGATGTGCCAAATGAAAAGAAGCCATTCCATCAGGTAATTCCAAAGGTTGTGTTGTGTGGACGCGTCCTCCTGCTGTTTGATCTTAATTGGAATGTTTTTGTGCATGGGGGGGTTCGAGAGAAATATCCGTTTCAGCTTTACAGCTTTCACAGCTTTTTTTTTTTTTTTTTCTTGGTAATAAATAAAAATCATAGTTGCTGCATTCACCATTGATCCATGTTTGCATTTCTTGAATATAAACAGCAGACAATCAGAAACATAGTGTTGGGCGGGTCTTGATGATCTTCATTTTGCATATGCTGAATTCAGTTCTGTGGGAATAAGGAATGACTTATACTGTGAATATATACAAAACTACATATTTTTGAGCTGAAAAAATAGGTCTACTTGTACACAGTAGCTAAAGTGTGAACTCAGATGAAGACAATCAGACATACGGACGTCTGATTCCATAAAAAAAAAAATCAACATAGTTTTTTTATTTACACTACAGGTAAAAAAGCAAAAACATGTTTTTAAACGTTATAAAGGAAAACGGATTTTTGAAACGCATGACTTGATGATCTTAATTTCTGAAAGTTTCTTTTTTCCACATCCTTTTTTTTCAATTACAATACACTGTAACAGGATACTGTGTGTTATATCACTTAGAGATATGGCAGATTTTCGGTTGCTGATATCCGCGATCGTAAGCGGTAGTTGCATTGCGATTGTTGATGATGACAAGATAAATACTGGAGTGATGTAAAATGTTGCATAAACTAAAAAAATAAAAAAAATAAAGCCCTCCCCCCACCCCGAACTGTTATGCGGTCATCAATGCTGATCCACCATTTCATTCCATGAACATCAGCACATTTCAATCATTTGAACATTGGGGGTATCTGAAGGAATTCAGCCGTGCTTAAGCGCCCTAGCGCAACGAAAACATGCTAATTTTGGACAGTTCTATTCCCTTCCCCTCTACCATCCCTAATAATTGAGAGTGCATACATTGAGAGTGTTTCAAATATTCTATTTATGAGCTAGTTTTCGCGCTGTTTGTTATGCTTTTATTTTCGAAGAAAGAGAGGGAAAATAAGGAAAAGCAGCTAGAGAAAAAAAGAAAAGCTGAGTTTGATGACAAAATAAAAGAAAATGATGCAGAAATAAATAGGCTTAAAAAAGATAAAGAAGCCTCCCTAGCAGTAATTCAAGAGGGAACAGAAAGAATGAGAAAAGCTGTAGAAAAACAAAATACTGTTGAAATAGCAGTTGCCCCTAACTTGATCATACAAGGTTCAGCTGAAATAAAGAAAACTGAAAGTAAATTAGTTGTGGTGGAAGCAGAAAAAGATAGGCTAATCAGGAAAAGGTTAAAACAATAATATGAAAAAAGTAATTCAGTGAACAATTGTACATAGTTCTTGGTTTTCAATTACCTTTTTAGGATATTATAGTTTAATGTGAAACCTGAAAACTTTACTGTGAAAATCGTGAATTGCTTCTGGTTCAACAGCATATTAATGTTCAAAGTGAAACTTGAATGTGGTAAATATACTTGAATATGATAATAACACGTGAATAGATAAGAACTGAACATTAGAAGTAAATCATACTTAAACTTTAGACATTAGACGTTATGCAAAAAATTTGGGTGTGAACTTCGACCATATATACTAATGGACTGCGCATTGGCAATAGCTGCATCAAAGCCGCCATGGCTCAAACATTGGGCATGTCATCATCAGACTCCAAATTTCGTGTACAAATGCTGTTATGATTACTAATTTACGCTGCAGAACTTCAGTGTTTTCGGTGTATTATGTGAATGCACCTCATATATAATGAAAACTCTTCAGGTAAGTTTACTATGAGCTATATACATGCATGATCGTGTTGTTTACATTTTTTGATTTATAATGTGATGAACATTTGCGAAGAATTTGGAACATGCATTCCATTTTTTTTCTTAAGTTACTATATTTTTATATCAATAGCTGCAAGTTTCTGGTTAAGTAATTGAACTTTATTGACTTAGGTATTTAATTCGTTTCTTACCCATGAAAAATCATAGAACTTTCTTTACTATATCGGTCAGAGCAACCATAAGCACAGCAGGTGTAACCCATCTTTTTGACTGTTGTCATGTGATTTTATGTTGGAGCCAGAAATTTTGATGTCATGCGCAGTCTATCAGTATATATGGTTGAAGGGTGTGAAGCAAACTCTTTACAATGTATACACAGTTGTTTTACTAGATGTATACAAATATACATCTAGTTTTTATTGAAATACACTCCTAAAATTTTCCTAAAATTTTTCTAAAAATTCCTAAAATTCTTACCTAAAATTTTCCAGAAGTATGCTATGATCCCTGAGAAGACTATGTTTTGGAAGACAAAGTTGTACAGAAGATCTGCAAATTGTGTTTTAATGAACTGAATGTTCAGAGGGAAAGAGAGAACTCTAAAGAATGTTTGGAAATTCAAGCTAAGAAGATGAAAATAATGTCAGATAAATCTCATTCTGAAGCCTCTGTGGGGCTTACAGTCCGTATCCCAGTACCTGAAGTTGACAAGGAAGGGGTGATGCTAGATCTATTTTAGCTGTTATCGTGAAAATAACCGAAGAAGGATTTTTTCAATTGGGAACAAGAAACGGTCGCATAAAACAGCTATATTCCCGATCCCAGTTCAGCGTCTGTGATCAAAAACTAATTCAGATCGCAGAAGTGCCGGATATAGAGAAATCGCTCCGGTCGGTTGCTACAGCTCAAAGTTTAGGTACCGGTCAGGGATTTAAAAAAATGTTCATGTAAAACGCAGTGTGTCAGCAAAAAATGTATTTGTTTTAGAAATAATGTCTTATGCAATTCCAAATGCCATTTTAGTAATCCCTGTTGTAACAAATGATTTTATTGTTTCTTTATATAAATAACATTTTGTATGCTGTATAATTCAGTTAAATTGTTTATTTTACACTTTAACTGTCTATCATTAGTTAATTTATAGAATACCTGGTTATTTCATAGAATAACTAGTTAAAGTGTGGAATTATTAATTTATTACACGCTTTAACTAACTTGATCAGTTATTTCATGAAATAACTAGATATTCTATGAAATAACTGAAATATACACTTTAACGGTAACATATACACCATAATGATCACAAAATTTTCAAGTAAATCAGCCGAAGATTTTTATTAAAATTTTTGTGCAGGCCAGCAACATAAAGAAGCCTCAACAAAATAATTTATGCACTAGTTTAAAAAGTTTTTTACCAGTTCATGTGAAATTTAGGAAGGGGAGGGGGGGGTTCCCATTCCTATTAATTTTTGGTGGTGATAAAATTTTAAGGCATTTTCATGAGGACTTCTGAAAGGTAACTGCTCAGACTGAGAGAAAGTGATAGTTGTTTGGAGGTTAAGCCTAAGTTGACATTGCTAGGGCATTTATGCAAAAGCAGAGTGGCAAAGAAAATGTCGCAGTCCTTTTTTCCAAATGCTGACTGCTGAATAAAGCTGAACATAATAATTAAATAAGTAATTCATGGTGTAGAGGATTTTGAAAAAACGTTGTCTGATGTCTGGTGTTAAACATCCCTTAGAAATAGCAAGCTAGGAGATTAGGCTTAGAGTATGCTGTAGGGAAAAAAATAATTTTAGGTAGTAGTAAAGCTGAAACACACAGCTAACTGGCCGCTTGCAATAAAACAGGAGCACAGCCCACAGGGACCATACCAAGAAACATTGCCCGAACAGGCAAAAATCCAAGTCCCCATCAATCACCTCCACAGACAGCCCCTGGGAGTGATTGTAGCATACATGCAGCTCACCTCACATAGAACTAAACTTTTAACTCCTTTCTTTTCACTTAAGCATTCCACTGTACCTGCTGTAATCCAGCCCATTATGCCTTTAGCAATAAATATTCTTTGTCCCTATATTATCCTTCTTGCCAAAGTACCAAAGGAACTACGCAAACTCCAAGAGACAGGGTGTCTGTTAGATCTGCTTCAGGCTGATTGGGGTGTCCGTTGCCCACTGTTAAGAGTTTTCGTTGTTCGAAGGTTATCTATCGTTAATGTTAATCCTACGGAAGCTGTTTGGTACTAACCAAAACTAGCCATTGGTTACTTTTGTTCGGAAGTGTCTGTTAATGAAGGTTTCACTGCTTTTGAAATCCCAGTTCAAATGAAGTTTCTCATCAACATCTGCAAGCCTTCACACTCCATGTTGGACTTTAGGAGCTGCTGCCGAAGGCCAGCCACCAAGAGAGTGGGGCAACCCCAGAATTGCCTTCTGGTTTGCTCACTTATTTTCTTTTCCCCCAGGAATCGTGATCAGTGTCTATCTTAGGACCTCATGATAATTCTTTTGCCATGCAGTCAGGCTGTCAAAACTTGTGGAATTCGATAGTCATAAAACCTTAAAAAAAAAATGTGTGAAGCATCTTTGCGTGCGTGTGTGTGTGTGTGTGTGTGTGTGTGTGTGTGTGTGTGTGTGTGTGTGTGTGTGTGTGTGTGTGCGTGCGCATAAAAAGTAATTTCAGCTTAAGGCCTGCTCCACTTCAAGCACAAACAACAGCTTTGGAAAATCAAACTTTTAAATCATATGAGCTGCAGCTCTTAGACTAAAAGTTACGTTGAATTACAGTTCACTTAAGAGGTGAAAGCCACTTAAGATTTCTAAGGATGCACATCATTCGCCAACATTTTTACTGATTCTGATTTTTTCTTGCTTTATTTTTGATTTAATCATATTTTGGCGAGAGCTTAGCGTGAGACCTGTGTACAGTAACTTATGTAAAATTAAAGAAAAAGATAGTAAATAGCCTTGTTGCTGCATTTTATTTTATGTTTTTTTTATCATAACCCAATAATAGTGATAATAATAATAATAATAATAATAATAATAATAATAATAATAATAAATGAGAAACATAGCTCAGTGAAAGCGATCAGTGTTCAGTTTGTGTCATGTTTAAGTTCATATGAACTTAGGGAAGCAAAGGGATAAAGATTAATGGAGATTATCTAACTCACCTTCGTTTTGCTAATGACGTAGTCATTTTTGGCAACTACCCCATCAGAGCTGCAGAGTATGATCCAGGAACTTGCTGACAAGAGTAAAAAAGTGAGATTAAAAATGAACTTTCAGAAGACAAAGGTGATGTACAATGCTTTTACAAGAAATGAAGATTTATCGATTGATGGGGAAAAGCTGGAGATAACCAATACCTACATTTATCTTTGACAGCAGATATCAAGTGAAGGTCATATTGATGAAGAAATTAATCGGCATATAAAACTTGCCTGGAGAGCTTTTGGAAGAAACAGCATAATTTTCAAGAGCAATATGCCATTATGTCTTAAAAGAAAAGTGTTTGATCAATGTATCTTTCCAGTGCTTACGTATGGTGCAGAGACATGAACCTTAACTAAAAGAGACTACAAAGACTGTAGACAACTTAAAGAAGCACGGAGAGATGCATGCTTGGTGTAACCAGGAGAGATAAGAAGAGGATCAGAAAAATGACAAGAGTGGAAGACATCATGATCAGAGTAAAATCCCTGAAATGGCAATGGGCTGATCATACTGCCAGAAGGATAGACCATCGATGGACAGCTGAAATTTTAAACTGGATTCCAAGGGACAGGAAAAGACCCAGAAGAAGACCACATGTGAGATGGGTGGATGAAATTCGAAAGTATGCGGGAGTAACATGGAGGAGACTGGCACAAAACAGACCGTTGTGGAGGAAACTTGGGAAGACCTTCGTCCAGCAGTGGATTGATAATGGTTGACAATGATGATGATGATTACATATATGAACTTAAACATGGTATAACGAAGTAAATTTCTCCGTCATTTTTGGTCTACGCTGGGATTCGAACCCGAGGCCGCTTATTCCGGAACAAGTCGCTCTACCAACTGAGCTATGCAGACGATTATTCTGATTCCTATCTGCCTTTATGTCGTGTGCGTCCTGCTGGCAGGTACGTCGCAATGGCACAAACTAACACTGATCACTTTCATGTGCTATGAAAGCAATCAGTGCTATATAGTTCATAAAATGAAGTAGAATGTTCTTGAATCGCTTTTTCAAAATTGGTAAATGCTAAAAGAAGTTTCAGCACTTCTATTTTTTGAATATTTAATTTTGAAAAATTATTTCTCAAAGTATTTGACTGTAAAAATTGGCAGAATTTTAAAAGCAAAAATTGTGGTGTTGCAGATGACTATATAGTGTAATTGAGTATTTTTGAAGATAAGAACATTGATATTTTCTTTAATGCCTCTAGTATATCTCTTACAGAAATTGTTTTGGAAGAAAAAAAATTGGTGAAGAGATCTGCTGACACATTTTATGCTTGTTGCTTGATTTGACATGAAATCAGTTTTTTTTTCTTTTTTTTCTTTAATATGCAGTGGAAAGTTTAGTATGGAAGTTTATTTTAAGCAATAGTTGAAATTCTGCAGATTTAGATGCTGTATTTTTTTTTTCTTTACTCAATGTATATTTTTTTTAATGTGCAATATTTTGAATGCTTTCTTTTTTTTTTTTTTTTCTTTTTTAAGAGAACCTGCTGCATTCTATTTTTTTATGTAACTCTTAACATCATGTTTTTACTTTTTATTAGAAAAAACTCATGTAGATTTGTTTGTGAGAAAAGTTGTCAGTGAAATACAAGCCAACATATCGAAAAATTTGCCTGTGTATCGTATTTCCTATACCACCAAATGCGGGAACATTAAGAGCCAGTTAAGAAATAAAATTGGAATTGTCATTTGCAACTTGAACAGAGGGTGAAGTATCACCCAGCTGTTTAAGGCAATTAAATATTTTCTTTTAATTAGTGCTTTCAAGAATTGGTAACAAGAGATATCATGCATGCTGGTAAAAAGTTTTGCAGCATTAAGTCATGTCACGGTGCAAGAGCATTGGACATCATACCATAACTATGCCATTTTATGCAATCTTATGATGTTTAGCATAATATCTTAGTGCTTTTTGACTGACAGGAAGATCTAGTGTGTTGTATATTTTATTTAGCACCTGTTTCTTCAGTGATTGTTGCCAACAACAGTTTTGGCATTTTACAACCTGTAACGTATTGTAGCTATTGATTGATTTATAAGGTCAGAATGTGCTGTTTTACCATTTGTTTTTGTTAAAAAAGTCTTAATGTGGGATATCAGTAGTGTATGATTTGAACAAAGTTTCTAAAATCAATCTGGAATTTAGATTGTTAGTGTCTCAAAAGCGGTTTTCTGATTATAGGTATGAATGGTTAGATCCCAGCATCAAGAAAACAGAATGGACTCGAGAAGAAGAAGAAAAGCTGTTGCACTTGGCAAAACTGATGCCTACTCAGTGGAGGACAATTGCTCCCATCATTGGCCGCACTGCTGCTCAGTGTCTGGAACATTATGAATATTTGCTGTAAGTTGACTCTTATTTCATTGAAAATATTTGGTTATGTTCATAGCATGCAAACAAAGATGAAACCATTTTTTCCTCATGATTAGTGTTTAAGATGTTAGATCATGGCATTCTGATATAAATGCTAAATGAAACAGATTTATAAATAAATGTATGTGATGAACTTTGAATACAAAATTGAAAGCATTGAGTACTTGCGAAATTACATCTGTATAATTTTTAGTAACTAGGTCAGGCCCATCGTATTATTGCTGAGTTGAGGCTAACAACTAACAAACTAAATCTAACATGATAAAGGGATTAAGAGCAATAGTTCTGTTTTGTATGTATTTTAGGGCTATCCTTTAGATTATACCTACTGGCATGCTGTGCTTTACAAGTGATCCTGTGACTGCACTTATGAAATCCTGGCAAACAACAGTTTTCTGAGCTACCATCAGTTATATCCTCAGGGGGCACAATTATGGAGATAATAACCTAAGGTTAGTCATGTGCAGGGTTTGACAAATTTGTTCTATATCCAGGAGCCAGCTCCCAAAATTTAGGCACCAAATGAAATGAAGTCAATAATGCATGAACAAAAACATGTTTGATTATGACCCTGGAATGAAAAGTAGTAAACTATATTTGTTGTCATTTTTTTTTCTTTTTGCCCAAACCACCTTTTGCAAAATAAAGTTCCAATTTGCTTTTCATAATTTTCTTTTTCCATTCTTTCCAAAAATTAAAATTCCATATTTCAATTTTATTAAAATACTATTTGCGGGTCATATTTTGTACATATTAATTCAAAGTGCCATATTTTTTTTTCTTCATATAATCTATAGGCACCATAAAATTCCCACATATAATCCGTGGCAGCATATGATCCGTACGTAGATTGTGAAATTCTGAGATGAACAATCCACGGTAGCATGTCTAAGACTATGACGTTTTAAAAAAATATATAGACAGTCCATAACTTGCCAACATTGGCAAGAGCCTTGTTAGTAGTATAGCATTATTGCATGGCATACATAGATGTGTTTTTACGAAATGATCCATCTCTTTGTAAAAAAATAAATATGCACCCGAACAAAATGTTGCAACAAACAAGGAATTTAATGACAAACTTAACACGTACCAAACGCAAAGTTAATTCCTTGGCAAGGGCATAGCGAGATTTAAGTTCAAAACTTCCACCAGTAAAAATCAATGAGATGCTTTCAGAATTCCGCAATGCTTGACTTAACAGGCAGAAAATCCAAGCAAGTGAACGTGCAGTGCGCAAACCTCTACTTACTATATGATCATACTGCCTCTAAAATTGCAGTTTAAGACAAGATTAGACCAAAGAAGGAAGGAAAAAAAAAAAAAAAGGGCTGAACATTTTAACTGGTAAAAAATCAAAACAGACAAGAATGCAGACAATTTGTCTTTTGTTGAATGTAGCTGCACAGCATCCATTGCTTAACTTTTCCCTTTCTGCTGATATCATTCTTTCCCTATTTCTACATTGTCACTTTTCTTTTTCTTTATGCCCTCTGATAACAACCATTAGCCTGAGGATGATATGAGCGCATGGCATCAGAGCTTCAGCTATTTTATATAAATGGAGTAACTTTGGGAATATTAATACTTTTGAACACCATGCATCAATTTTTACAAATGTTTAAACTTTGTTACTTCCATTTTCGGGAATTTCCCCAACTCTATGGGATGAGGGATACTTAACTGCTTAGGAAAATGGGAACATCTTGGTGGTGGGGGGAGGTAGCGATTACAGGAAACATTTTTGCTCTGTCCGACTTTCGGTTTTGGAAATTTTTCTCATTTTTTCAAGCTGAAATACAAAAATTTATGCAGTAATATGATACTTAACAATACTGGACAGGGGCAACATTGCGAGAAAAAAGAAATTACAATAATGGAAAAATCTGAACTCCATTGAGTTTCCGTTTTTGAAGTTTCATAAAGGTGGAGGAATTCTGTCCTCCGACGAACACCTCCCTACTCTGTTTTTACCCCCCCCCCCCAAAAAAAAAAATTCTGTTCACTTGTGCTTTGATCTCCAAGAGTGGGCAAAATAATAACGAAAAAGGTGGATTTCTTTGAATTCCCGGAAGAATCTTGTGCCTGAAAATTAGGGGGAAAATTTTCACGGTATCTAACTTCCATTTCCGCAAATTGTTATTAACATTTTTAACCTCAAATACGAACATACATGCAATAAAATGATATTGAAAAAGAATACTGGACACAAAGGCAACATTGGGAGAAAAAGATTAAGATTAGGGCAAATTCTTTTTACTCCATTTAACAACTGTTTTTGAAAGCTTTGAAACATGAAATACCATCCCCAGATGGAAAATGACCCACCCCCAAATTAAAAATCGCATGTATATCGTAAAATAATAGCAAAAACAAAACAAAAACTAAACAAAATGAAAATTTGTAGAATACGTAGTTTCAAGGGTGAGTCCCGTAGTCAGACAACTAAATCCGTAGAAATTACAGACATTCCGTAGTAATTGGCATGTATGACAGTCGCATAATCCATACCTATCATGTTAATTGTGAATCGTAATTTCTGACAGAAAACTGCGATTCACAGGACCGACTTAAAAATCCAAAGATGTAAGAAAGAAATGATCATCTTATTGAAAATGTAACTGTCATTTTGAAGTACTTCTATGCCACTTTTAAGTAAATAAGGAACTAAAATCGCTAGCTGTTGCAACATTACCATAGTTCATTAGTTAGACTAAAAAATCCGTTGAAATTGTGGACAATCCATACCGGTCTCTTTTCAGAATATGTTTTAACTGAATACCACAAAAAATCCTTAACTAATACAGTTAGCGCACTAAAACTAAGCAATGCGATTCTCAGAATGGTTACGTGCTATGGAATAGCTCTGCGGGATTCCTGAGAGTTACGGATTCTCACACCACTTAGACTTTTGCACGCATCATATTTTCTGTTAGAATGCATCTAAGTAAAAATATATATATATATATATATATATATATATATATATTTTTTACTTAGATCAATGCATCCTTCCAGTGCTTACGTATGGTGCAGAGACGTGGACCTTAACTAAAAGAGACATACAAAGGCTGCAGACAACTCAAAGAAGCATGGAGAGGTGCATGCTTGGTATAACCAGGAGAGATAAGAAGAGGAACTCGTGGATCCGAAAAATGACGAGAGTGGAAGACATCATGATCAGAGTTAAATCCCTGAAATGGCAATGGGCTGGACATACTGCCAGAAGGACAGACCATAGATGGACAGCCGAAATTTTAGATTGGATTCCAAGGGACAGGAAAAGACCCAGAAAAAGACCACATGGGAGATGGATGGATGAAATTCGTAAATATGCGGGAGTGACATGGAGGAGACTGGCACAAGACAGACCGTTGTGGAGGAAACTTGGGGAGACCTTCGTCCAGCAGTGGATTGATAATGGTTGACAATGATGATGATGATGATATATATATATTCTTATAATCTCTTTGCAGTCTTCTATCTCACTGCTACATTACTTTTTTCTGTTACTGCATTTTCGTACTTTTATAATTACCTTGTGGATTTTTTAAAACACCGCACCAACATAGTTTTTTTTGTTTGATTTGTTTTTTTTTATTTACCAGTGTCTGCAATACTTAAATTTATAATTTTTTAATAGAAAAATAATCTATGGATTATACAACAAAAAGGGCGGTATTTACTGCAAATTACGAAATCTCAAGTAAGAAGATAACTGCACGATGGCCTGAATTTTTAGGTGCCTGGGCGACCTGTTGCTCGAGATTTGTCAAGCCCTGGTCATGTGATAATTTTTCTTACAGAGAAATTGTTCTACAATTTGTGAAATTAGCATTGTGTGATACTGCAGAAGAGAGAAGCACTTTGGTGGTACCACTATTTTAGACATCGTAGAAACACCCCACTCATTCCATCAGCTAATGGTGTACATGTACTGGAGGAGGAGCCCATGATGTCACACCTTTGTGTAGCCAATGACCACTGTAATTGGTTCAGATAGTCATCATCACTGCTTGGCTAATACATCGCTGTCTATTGGCATTCTGTAGCACACAAACAAAGTGACTAGAGTATAATCTAAAATTTCTTTCAGGTTAGTCAATTAATTGCAGAATTTTGTGTGTAAGTTGATGAAGTGGAGTAGTATGAAAGTAGTGTCAAGAGGAAAGCGTGTTTCAACTTAGCAATAATGGGGTGACTGTGAACAAACAGGTCATTTACAACCTGCTTTGCAGAAAGGAAGATACATTTTGCTATGAAGTAATTGCTCATTACCCTCATCTCCATTTCTATTAGTTTGTCACTATTGTACATTATTTGTTCATCTGTTGTAATGTAGTGTTTTTTTGCTTGGATTATTGAAATAATACAAATGTTTGGATTCATAAATTACGCCCATTTCACACAAACAGATTTTTTCTGCTGAAGCAATAAAACCATCCCGCAGTGCAGTGTTTGGCTAGCTTTCACACAAGCGGTTTTATTGCTAGAATGGCGAAAAAAAACTCCTGAAGGATGAGCAGGAACTATCAGTGGCTCTTTGTTCAACAACACTTTGTTCTAAAGATATAAAATTAGCGGTTGCCACTCGCCACATGGCGACTGGATGAAATAAAATGTCCAGTAGAAAAGGGTACTTTAGTCGCCACGCTCAAAAATTTGCCTTTTTTCATTGCTAAAGAATTTATTTGCATTTTTTAAAACGCTCGTATTATAGGAAACGCATTTTCAAATCATCCAACTCATGCGGGTGAAAAAAGCCCTTTCCTCCGCAAATAAGTGGGTACAATACGATCTATTTATAGATTCACTATTCAAGAACGGGGGCATCTGTTTGTTTTTCCACTTAAGTTGGTGCAACAAAGTAACCGTATCGGGAATGGACACCTGTGGCTTTAGATGGAATTGTGGCATCACAACCCGTCTTCAGCAGCTCGTTTTTTAAAGTTTAGTTTCTCTGAAAATGCATAATTTTCCATTGCTTAGGCACTTCTTGCTTATCATCAAACAAAATGGGCAAGCATTTTCCCTCTTGTTTACAAAAAGGAATCAAAGGTAGAAAATCGGGACTTCACTTTCTGTCGCCGTCTTGCATTCCACGCAAAGTCGCGTTTCGTTTGCACATGTGAAGTTCGCTTAAAAAAAAAAAAAAATCTTGTCTGCCCCTTAATACAGTAAAATGTTACTAAGGACTGGGTGAACACAAGTTTTTCAACGAAATTAAATATCAAAATTCAGTACTGTATTGTTCACTCTTCCATGATAGCCATCTTATGGGTCACGGAAAAGGCCGGTTTCATCACGAGCGGAATAAGTACCAATTTTAAAATTTAATTTAGCTTTAAAAAAGCAGAAACGAAAAAATGCTTTTCATGTTGATTAGTTTTGAAGAACAACAGGCTGTTAGAAATAACAAAAAAACTGTGCTTCACTCGAAAAAACTTAAAATACGAAGTTGTTCTTTTTCACTATTACTAAAGATATTAAAAACGAGAAACATAATCAGAAAAAATATAACAAAAAATATAACCAGAAAGTGAAAAAAAAGCGCGTCTTGGGGTAAGAAAAATTCGAAATTTAGAAAACTACAGAACATTTTCATCCGTGCTAAAACAATCATTTTCAGGCAACGGACGGCATGGAGATGCCCAAATTATATCGAACAAATGTCGCGACATAATAAACAGTCCCAAAAATGTTTGATGAATGTTAGAATTTTGAAAACATGAAAATAAACTTTGAACAAATGTTGAATAACATTATTTCATAGAGATCTTTTATTTCCATGGTATATTCGTTGTTTTCCATACTCTGCAGCTATCGACGATTTCCGTAGTGACTATGGAGAATTCGTAGTATTTAGAAGGTCTGAGGTGGGCAAACAGGAAAAAATGACAAATCATTAAAATTCTACCAAAACAACGTTTTCTGAAGGGAAAAAAAGCCGACAACCAGAGTTTTTATTTTCGTAGTATATACGCTGCTCCATAGTGATTATTTCCTTAGTGACTATGGAGAATTCTTAGCATTTGGAAAGTCTGTGGTGGGCAAACAGGAAAAAATGACAAATCATTAAAATTCTACCAAAACTGAACGTTTTCTGAAAAAAAAAAATAATAACCGGAAAAAAAATCTGACACTGGGTTCGAAAACCGGACAGAATCCGATGGAATCAGGATACTCTGCATGTGTTCTTATTTTGTCATGACTATTTTTTCAACACCTGTGAAGGTTTATCAGAGTTTTTAATGTAATATTTATTAGAATAACCCAGTAAATTACTGAATATTTTCTGTTAGTGGTCAGGAATCATTGTGAGTCTGTGAAATATAGTGACCAGGTCGGTATCATATTTCTCCCAATCTCAGCTGTATGACAAAATGATTCTGCTATAAGATATGAAATTCATTTTTGAAAGCTATACAGCCAGTTTTCATTTTGATACCAAGAAGAACCTAACCAAAAATAAATGGAATGAAAAGAAAAATTTGGCAGAATGGAAGCAGCTACGAAACATTAAGTCTGAACATTTTTGATCATCAGTAATTCACCAAAAACTGCTAGAGGAACTAAAAACAAGCAATTTTTAGTACATGAAGGAAGGTCACAGCACAAATTGTTGAAATACTGCTGACTGTTGTTGTGCCAAGCAATGCAGAAGTTAAGAGAATGCAAGCATTGGGGCAATGTTCTTGATGACAAGACAATGCTCATGCAAAAAATGACTTGACTTCAAGAAATAGACAGCAAATAAAGTAAGCCAAAGTAAGTATTGCTTGAAAATTTTTACCCATTCACTGCTATCAATTTATGGTGGGGAGATTTTATTTGTGAACATAGCGAGAGACCAAATAAAAATGATTATCTTTCCAATGAAGACTGTCTAGAAAATTTGGTTGATGTGGTTGAAGAAAAATATAATAAGATTTATTAATTTAATTGCACTGGACATTTATTCATTTAATTGCAGTGGGCCCTTTTACCTACTAAGCTTAAATTTAACTACTGTATGTCTAAAGAAATGAAAGGTATACAGTGCAGTGATAAAATGTGTATACAACACGAAATAGCCGTAAGGAAAGTGGCCACTAGATTTTGTCCACTCACTGGCCAATGGCCACTTGAAAAAATCACCAATTTTAATCTTTACTTTGTTCCCTACTCCCTCTCACAGGAGGGATTTATTTATTGCAGTAGCGTACTATTGACTGGCCGCCTGTGTGCACATCTTGCCTTACACCTACGTTTCTCTAAATTTGAATGGTATTTTTGCCATCTGGTTTATAGCAAACCTGTGGAAGCTGAGCGGCTACTGCGTCGGAATTTGTACCGCTTCTGGGCATCTGAAAGTCTCTGTATAATTCTATAGTCCACTTTAAGGTGGGTAGACACCCTGAAAAAATAATTTTTGTTAAAAAAATTGAATTAATTTTTATTTCTATATCTCCCACTTATCTTTCCAAAAATGTTGAATTTATGCGAAAAGGCAGAGTAGATCATAAGATATGATAAAAAAAAGATGATTTTTTTAAAGTTGTGTTGTTTCAATATTTTCACTGGAAATGGTATTCCATGTTTACTGGAAGTTGTACAATTTTGTCAAATTGAATTAAATTTAATGAAAATTTTGCCACACAACACAGTACATCAAATTTAACAAAACACAAACATCAAAATTGTCATATGTACTAAACTAAAATTAAATATTAGCACAATGTTAGCACAATGGAATGAAAACATGGAATCAGTGTAATATCACAAAGTTCAATATAAATAACATTTAGTACTAACTATTTACTCCAAGAGTAAACAAGAGCTCAAACCACCTCAGATATACACTATCTACCAACAAGTAATTGGACACATGTGATAGCAAAGGAAAACAAAGTTTATTCACCTTCAACAGTTAGTGAGCCTCCACGGCGGCGATTACAGCTGCGACCCTCCGGGACATACTCTCAACCAGGTGTTGTACGATGGCTAGCGATATTTTCTTCCACTCGGCTTGGAGAAGACAGATCAGTTCCTTCACCGATGTTAGATGGTGGGGCACCCCTTAAGTCGACGCTCCAACTCGTCCCAGAGGTGCTAGATAGGGTTAAGGTCCGGGCTCTGCGCAGGCCAGTCCATTCGATTAACCCCATTGTCACCATACCAAGCCATGGTGGACCTCACAACATGACAGGTGGCATTGTCATCCTGAAAGTAACATGGGTCCACCCCGTAAAACTGCCACTACGTGAGAAGTGCATGGTAATCCAAAATGGTGCAGTAGGTCTCAGCGTTGAGTCTACCAGGAATTGCGACCAAGTGTCCCGTGCCATACCAGGAGAAACACCCCCATAGCATAATTCCACCGCCGCCGCCGCTGAACTTCACAGTTGGCACAATACATTCCGGCAGGAGGCGTTCTCCAGGCAGATGCCAAACCCAGACCCTGCCATCCGAACGATAGAGGGTGAACCTTGATTCATCGCTCCAGAGAACCTGTTTCCACTGTTCAACGGTCCACTGTCGACGTTCTTTGCACCACGTTAGCCGAGCAGCGCTATTGGACTTGGTGATCAAAGACTTGTAGGTGGCAGCACGTCCATGATAACTGAGCGGATGGGCTTCCTTACAAATGGTATTCATCGAAAGAACACTCGCGGATGCCTGTTGAAACTCCTCGCAGATGTGGCCCATCGATTTGGTGCGGTTCTTCTGAATTTCTCTGGCCAGCACACGTCGGTCTCTAACTCCCAGTTTTGTGGGTCTGCCGGGTCGGGGCACATTCCGACAGTCATTTCTCATCTTCCACTTGCCAATCATGTAAGCCACTGTCGATTTTGGGTATTTCAACTCGATGGATATGTCACGTATGGATCGACCATTTCTGTGATACCCGACGATTACACCTTTCTGGAAATCAGAGAGCTCCGAACTGCATGGCATCTTGCATGCGACTGGTTGTGTTGTTGTTTCCTAAACGATATTTAACGGCGGCGGCCGTTAAAATATCGTTTAGGAAACAACAACATATCGTCGATTGCAGGGGTGTCCAATTACTTGTTGGTAGATAGTGTATATAATAATCATAAACATACAAGCACTAAAACTCGTTTACAATTGACCAAAAAATTAATACAAAGTAATTCATCAATAAAAAAAAAAAAAAAAAAAAAAGATAGATAGCGTAATGTACTATGGAACTGTAGCGTGGAGCCAGGGAAAAAAGGCTTAAATTTAAGCTTGACGAAATTCAGTTAGGAATTTGTATTTAACTATATAATTTCCTTTATTCAATGTTCATTAAGTAATAATATTTTGTCTCTGAAGTAGCAACACAGCATTTGTAACTGTAACATGGCCATTTTAACCGTAACTGTTTTAGTTACAACTGTTGTCAGTGTTTTTTGTTCTATTTGCATGAGAAGTCAAAAGTTGATTTGTTGGCATGTTAGCTTTTTATTGAAAATCCATCCAGATTGTTTTGCATTTGCTTTTGTGTATTCTACTCTTTTAAAAACATATGTACATTGTCAAAAGGTCATCAAATGGTTAAGTTTGACATGGGCAATGCCCGAAAGGCGAGAACAGCTGGTGCGGATACCAAAAATCCTTAGTTACACCAAATGTCCATTTCAAGGAAGGGAAAGGTCTTCCAAATGATGTACTAAATCAAGTGAAAACTACATACATGGAACTGTGCAGTGAAAAGCTTTTAGCTAAGTGCCTCCATGGAAAACCCAAAATGCGAATGAGTGTTTTAATGGTCTTATATGGCAGAGAATACCAAATATTACTTTCGTTGGCCTATCTACACTATGTTTTGGTGTTAGTGATGCAGTTATCACATCTTCAGTGAGGGTTATGAAGGACTCCAAGAAGTTTTTACAACACTTGGTTGCATATCGGGCTATTATACAACCAAGGGACTAAGGTCCCTTGATATTCAGCGTTCATCCTGAGCCAGCATTGCTGCAACACCCAAAGCAAAAATGGCTAGAAAAATCTTGAGGGAAAAAAGAAAGGCAGAACATGGTGGCTTTCAAATTCATTCAAATACATTATCCATTGTTTTCAACAAGAATAACTCTTATATATAATTTATTACTACAAAACTTGTGGTTTTGAGATAAAATAAAAATACCAATGTTTATCACAATCAAAAGTTTATTATATATCCACTATAGTTTTGCAGAGCTATTGGCTCGGCATCATCAGGACGAATGGCTATGATGCCAAGCCAATAGCTCTGCGAAACTGTAGTCGATATACACGTATAATAAACCTTTGATTGTGGTAAACATTGGTATTTTTATTTTAAGAATAACTCTTATTTTGCTATTTTCTTAAATTTGAAGATTTTCATGTTTTGAAATATGATAACAGTGATATCTTAATAAAAAATGGTTCAATATCAATTTTTGTTGTTGTATTTCATCTATTGTGTCTGTTGTGCAATGAACTAAAGGCTTTGCTTTGGAACAAATACATTTGGAGATATATGGCATCGAATGTAGAACTTCTACATTTTTTTCATTAAATTTTCAGAATTTTTTTTTATCACTTTGAATAATTGTGTCACAACTACGGCTGTAGTTCATTGCATAGTAAGTATCTTGATTTATTGTTTAGAAAAGGAATTATTATTCTGAATAAAAAAATTCTCATGTCATTTGTGTTACAAAATACCGTTAATTAATAAAAATTAATTAGTTGCACTTTTTATAGCTTTTTTTCTTAACAAATATTACTAATTAAATGCTTAACTTCTTGTGTTCCAAATATTGAAAATATATTTTAAAAAATGAACAAAAAATTCTTTAGGGTGTCCACCCACCTTGAAACAAGTGGTAAGACATCCGGAAGATTTATTGCTTCGGCAGAAAAAATCTGCTTGTGTGAAACAGGCTTTAATCTGCCTATTCAATTGCCTGATCAAGTATCACTTTTCAAAACTTTTATGCAAAATTGAACATGCTCCTTTTCAGTACTAGTGATAGCCAGACTTAAAAGTGTTTTGAAATTTGTTTTTCTTTTTCTGTAGAATGTGAAAACTGCAGCTGGAAACTTTTAATTTGGTAACTTTTGTCTCCTAGCTGACAGAAATTAGCTTTGTTATAAGAAACACGAGCTAAGAACATCCAGTGACCACCAACACTGTCACCTTGGTTGAAGCTGTGACAGCGAACCCTGGTAGCAGTACATGACAATTGACAGCTGAGGTTGCATCCTCCCAATCCACCATATTTTGCCAGCTGCACCAGCATAGTTTCTTCTCCAGGTGCCAGTAAATGGTTGACAGCTCGACAGGTGGAATGATGTTTTGCTCTTTGTTGCAGATAGCTGTCAGATCTTCAGGATGATAGGTTTTGGTCTTGTATTGCCACAGGTGATGGAAAGTAGATATAACTACATTATCCTACCACTGGGAACTGGTGGCTAAGGTCATACCAGGAAGCATAACCAGTGGTGCAAAGAGGGCTGTTTGAGAGGAATGTCGTGCTGTTCATTTGGCAGAATTGTGACTGTCCAGTGCACTGGGAACTCATGCCAGGTGGTCAGGCTGTATGCCAAGATCCATGATGCTCTGTGGCAATGCTACCCAGCTCTCATCAGTAGGAAGTGGCTGTTGCTGCAAGTGGATGATGCCCCAAGCAATACTTCCAGAGTAGTCTGCCCCAAACTACAGGAATTTGTAGTTGATATCCTACCCCACCCTCCATCCCCATTCTCCATCTCCATCCTACTACCACTTGTTTCACTGCATGGCCCATTTCCTACAAGGATGGCACTTTGCTTCAGCGGTGGATATGGAATCTGGCTTCAGAGAGTTCCTGTCCTTAAAATCTGCTGAGTGGTACTGCCGTGAGATCGTGACTCTGGGGGAACATTGGCAAAGAACTTTAGGAAACAAGGACCTGTACTTTGCAGAATGAGGAAAACATGTATGGCTATCTTACATCAATAAACTTTTAAACTGCAAATGGGACAAACTTTTGACTCACCCTGATACCTTCTTTCCTGCCACTTGGACTGAATAAACTCTCACCACTCATTCTTTCAACAGGGCCAAACTTCCTCAGAATATTTGTCTCCACCTTACTAACAACATTCAGCATTGTTTTGCCCTTTCTCTGAAGCATTTGCCACACTATACTATGGCAGGCATGTTTAATCAGTAGCTGAGTAATGAGAGTATTTAGCTTCTTGTGTGAAGTACTAGGTCTGAGTTCTCTGGTGAGAGGCATTTTGCTTCTCATTCTTCTTCTTCTCCCCCCCCTTTCTTGGAGCCAGTAGCATTAAATTAGGAATAGTTGAATTTTTGGTTTCTGGCTGAAGTAGGCTTTAAATTTTGTTATCCTAAAAAATAAGAAAGATGTGGTTTGGTGATGTTAATCAGTAGCTGAGTAGTGGGAGTATTTAACTTCCTGTGTGAAGTACTAGGCCTGAGTTCTCTGGTAAGTGAGGCATTTTGCTACTCATTCTTCTTCTTTCTTGGAGCCAGTAGTATTAAATTAGGAATAGTTGAATTTTGGGTTTCTTGCTGAAGTAGGCTTTAAATTTTGTTATCCTAAAAAATAAGAAAGATGTGGTTTGGTGATGTTAATCAGTAGCAGAGTACTGAGAGCATTTAGCTTCTGGTGCGAAGTACTAGATCTGAGTTCTCTGGTGAGTGAGGCATTTTGCTACTCATTCTTCTTCTTCACCCTCCCCCTCTTTCTTGGAGCCAGTAGTATTAAATTAGGAATAGTTGAATTTTTGGTTTCTGGCAGAAGTAGGCTTTAAATTTAGGTGTCCTAAAAAATAAGAAAGATGTGGTTTGATGATGTAAATTGTTGACTTTGGGAGAACTGAAAACAAAAAGAATGTGATGATGTTCAAATCACATTGTTACCATTTGCTGTGATCTTAAACAGCTTGTAATCTGTAAACAGCATTCGATTCGAAGGTGTTTACGAGTTGATAATGATTGTATCAGACATATGAATGAAGTTGAGTGGCAAAGTTTTTCTTGAGGCACATGACAAAAGTTCAAATTCCTGTTTGGCCATTGTTTGGTAATTTGCTAGTAACTCCAGTTGTAATCAGTATTTTTTTTTATCATGGCTGTTAGTTTATATTCAAATGACTATTAACTTTCCTGGAAGTTTGGACAATTGCAGTTTACTGTCCTCCTTAAAGCCATGCACATTGTTCTGGCATTTCTGTGGTTTGAATGCTAATGCTAATGTCAGAGTGCTGAATATAGTTGTTTTTTAGATGTATAATTGAATGATTGTACTGTGGTAGGCTTTCATTTTGTAAAACAGGAATGTGTTTTACTAAGTTCAGATGCACTTATGCAAGTTCATTTGAAATGTTATGACAGAACGTGAGTTATAACTACAGCACTTGCTGAGCTACTTTAACTTGTTCATATTTTTTTTTTCTTGTTTTGTTTTCCTGAGCTGGCATAATATTTTCACATTCACATTTTATGCTAATTGATGTATGGTTCATTTGTATTATTTGTATTATATATATGTTTTAGTGATCAGGCACAGAGGCGCGAAGAAGATGGAGATATCACTGATGACCCGAGGAAGTTAAAGCCTGGTGAGATTGATCCTAATCCTGAAACAAAACCTGCACGTCCAGATCCCAAAGATATGGATGAAGATGGTACGTTAGCTTTTTTATGTTTTTTTTTTTTTTTGAATTAACTTCCTATAAAAATTTTCCACCTGGCCAATATAAATGACATTAAAAATTTTGAGTACAAGTGCTGCCTTAAAAGTATGTATGTTATGCATGTAAGTGAAAATGCACAGTACAGTTCAATGGACAATACTTTATATCTGGAAAATCATTTGTTTTTAAAAGCCATAGAGCTGATTTACTTGAAACTCACCTCAGCATAATGACTGTTCCAAATTGACATAGACTTACATATAACTGTTGTAGTGCGATATAAAAACGGAATGTTTGTTTCTACACTTGACTTCAGTGTACTTATAGTGCCTATGTTGTAATGGGCCAACTTGATACTTTGGAAATTATTGTATGTAAATAAAATTACTCATCTTATGTAAAATAATCCAAGAAATGGATGAAGAAGCACTTAAAACTAAAGTTTTATTTGTTGCAATAACACACACATTATACACTAAAGGAATAAATGGAGTTTCGAAAGTATATACTAAAAATAAACATGGAGTTCCAGAGAACACACACAACAGACACACCGCTTGTGAAAAACATTGCAGCAGAAGGGACGATGCAAGGTGTGTGGAATATTAATGAGTTGCTTTTCTCGCACCAGATGTTTGCTCAGGGACTAATTAATCATGTGACACGGTGTTAGCACTTAATGCAGTTAGAAATAATAAACAACTTTTTCTCCACATGTGGAAATAATGTTTCTGACTACTGTGAGACGTACTTATTTTTACAACAATAACCACGGGGATCCCCCAGGCTGTATCAACTGGACTGTTCCCATGATGTACTAACCTGTGGCAATTAAAAACATTTGAAACTTTGAAAACATGATATTTTTTTTTATTTTCTAAAGACAATAACACCCAAACCATGTGGTCCTCTGAACCAGAATTTTTTTTTTACAATATGGACATCAGAAATATAAAACTATACCTATTATGTACAAGACATAAAAATTCTAATCCTTAAATTTGTGAAATATTGAAGAAGACAACCATACAGGCTGGACTTTCATTAGAAAAACCTTAACTCTTGCTGAGGCTTTCTGTCCCAAATCAGATGAGAATTGATAAAAGTCCAGGCTGTATCTGTCATAACACAGTGCTTATTTCTTTGTCTTTTATTCTGTAAGGTACTATGTATTAATATGTAATGCTTGGACTGCTACAAGCAATTTATTTTAGCACTATTAGTTTTTTGCTAAATCTCTTAACCGAATGAACTGTGACTGCGTGACAAAAATTGTTTTACGAAAAAAAAAAAAAAAAAATGGTGATAAACGTTAAAATTCAGGGACTCGCAAATGCTGTGTCATCAAGGTATGATTCTGATAAAAAGCAAATCTAAACTCTTGAAGGGAACAATAGATTGTGTGTGTGCATACATACATACATACATTTGTAGAACCAGATGAACGTGCCTGGATTCTATTTAGTGCTGTGTATAAAGGGGAGCATTGGTGCATCTGTCAAGGTGCTTTAGATGTGACTATGCAGTGTGGAGCTAAACTAAAGGACTTTGAAAGGAGCACAGTGGCTAGAGGCCATCTGAGTAAGCAGTCAGTGCATAACATTGACCCTCTTCTGGGATTCTCAAAATCTACTGTCTCTGGCATTCTTCATCGTTGGAAAGTAGATGGTGCCACTAAGATGAATCTGTGCTGAGGGAGACCACACAAACTGAGTGATTGTGCCATACAAATCTTAGTGCAGAATATGAAGCCTATCATGTCCTCTGCCACAGGCCTGGTGGGCAACATCACTTGAACACTTATTTTCACCAGAACAGGCCATTACAAACTGCATGCCCATGGTTACCATGCTAGAGCAGCAGCACGCAAGCCCTGCATCACTCTAGACAATGCCAGATGACAACAGCAGTGGTATCTTGTTCACCATTCATGGACAGTAGAAGAGTGGATGAGGGTCGTGAGGTATGACAAGAATTATGAAACTCATTGTTTTGTTTAAATGGATGTATTTTGGTGTAGTATTTGCCTGGGGGAATGCTGTCAGTCAGATTGTATTGTTGTGGAAAAGTACACCATTTATAGGAGCATTAAAGTATTGCTTCTATTTCATGTAAAATTACAAGGATAGATAATTTGAAAAAATGTAAAACGGAAAAATAGTTTCCCACATAAACTTCTGTTACTCACATTTTCTTAAAAAACAACAACAAAAAAACAAGTAACAGAAGTTTATGTGGGAAATTGTTTTCCTGTTCTCCATTTTTTGAAGATCTTGTTGGTCCTACAGTTAAGTGTGGAGAGAGATCTATGATAGTGTGGGGTCATTTCTGCTGGGAAGGACTTGTCCATTATTTGTAGTGCCCTCCAGCCTTGCAGCTGCCAGGTAGAAAGTGAACAATTCTGCTCTATGCTGTGGCAGTACTTCTTCAGCCTAGATCTCTGCCTGTTTCAGCTAGATGTTGCCACCAGGAGCAGGGCATCCAATTGTTAGATTGGCAGGCCCAAAGTCTCAATCTTAATCCATTTATAGAATGTTTATGAGATGAGTTATAATGCTGAATCAGATTTCAGCCAGTAAGATAATCTTCTTTTACAGCAGCCCTGATAAAAGCTTTTCAGAAGAAATGGAAGAAAATTCCACAGCAGACCTACCAGTGTCTCTTGGAAAGCATGCTGAGAAGGGGTTGCTGCAGTCATAATGGCAAAAGGTGTGCCGACTACATACTGATTTTGACTAATTAATGCTGTTGTTTCCCTTTGGTCTAGGTGTCCAAATACTTTTGTCCATTTAATGTGTATATGTATCCTTTGTGCTAGAACAAATCTGAAAGTCTTTTGCATTACATTTTTTCTTGAAAATCTTCATTCAAAATTTGTAGTTTGCACTTTTTGAGTGCTATCATACATCTGAAGTGCACTCCTTGGTAGGATTTTGGTACTTCTTGCTAATTTGCTGATTGTTGGAATGTACTAATGGTGCTGTGTCAAGCACTAGGCTTTATTACTTTGCTATGTTGTTAAAAAAATCTTTTTTTCTTTATACCAGCTTTTTTACTGTTATCTTCTTGAATCAGTTGAAATTATTCCAGGGCACTAGTGTTCATCTCACCATTTTTTCAAGTAGAAATAGATAAATCTCCCCTACCTATAATATTTTTCTGTGTGTGTGTGTGTGTGTGTGTGTGTGTGTTTGTAAATATTGGGTGTTACAATGACACTATATTTCTAATAGGCGACAAATTCCTAAGCCCACTGGTTCCAGTGTCTTGGTTGTCTCCTTGGATAAATAAACTGTGCTATTATGATCATTAGTGTGTACAGTATCCCCCCCCCCTATTAATTGCATATGATTTTGTTATGCAAAGTTCTTTATAAATTTAATGTTATGTAGTTTAACTTTATTTTGCACATATATTAAATTGCACAGGAGATGAGTTGGGTTGTTTATTCCAATTCTTTACAATGGAATGATAAATACGAAGTCTACAATATCCTTTTTGAGTTTTGTTCCTCTCTGCACACCTGATCAAACCTCTTCAAAATTAGTCTCATCAGAACTATGGATTTTGGAATACAGTAAAATGTAGTAAGGCAGCCACGTTCATGAGTAAATGGCAGCACTGCATAGCATTCAGTCGTAATACAGTGGAGCCCACATATGACAAGCTTGCATAACACAAAGTTCCACGTAAACTGAAGTTTTAATAGATTCCTTGAAATTTGTAATATTAACCTCATCACAAAAAATGATTTTGGAGAAACTGTTTGTAGTTCATCATGTTCGTCAGCAAACAAAATAAATGGCATTCACCCAGTTTTTTATTGTAAAACAAGGACTTACCTGTTGTTGACAGTACTCCATGGTTCCCCTTAGAGTCAGTTTACATGAAAACAAGAATGTTTCAGTTGCTTTTTACCCCTCCCGTCCTGCTGAACATACATCTGCTAAGCAAGTGCTGTCTTTTCTCCTCTCACATCGCCACCTTTCAATCACTCTGTCTTCAAAGAAACTATCTAGAAACATCTTATCCACTGCATCAGAGAAAGTTAAAAAAACATTCAAAACAACATCATGATAAGCATAAAGCAAGCAGGAATTGGCTTGTATGTCCGACGTAACAGGTGAAGCTTAAAATTTTAGGCAGTTAATTTTATTTTTTTATTTGCTAAATGTTTTGCTTATTGCAGATCTCACTCTTGTTATTTTGCTACCTATAGTGTTCAGTTAACAAGTGTTATTTATCTTTGTTCAATTGATAAAAAGTTTGATTGATTAGTTTTAACTTGATGTAATGCAATATGCCAAAAATAGCCCCCCCCTTTTTTTATCTGTACGATTGAAGTTTGGCTATTGTGAACAGTGACAACTTTTCTGTTCTTCCACTTGATGATTTCTGACCTCTATATAGGACCATGCTATGTAAAGCTGTGCTCAAATCCAAAAAACAAAACATTTTTTTTCATTCCTTGTCTTTTTTCTTTCATTTTAAATCTTTTTATTCTAGTTCATTTCAGGAAACAATTTATCATTTCATAAATGCTAGGGGTTTTACAACAAGCATGTCGTGTTTATTCCAATTCTGTGAGGTGTAAACTCTTTTTTTTTTTTTTTGGTCGATTTGATGTACTTGAAGAATGACTGTAATGTATGGATTCCATGGAAGAAATATTCTTCTCTAAATGCATAGAACAAGGTCAGGATTATAACAATCAGATATGCCTGAATCACTAGTTTCACTGTTCAATATGTTACATCATCATGCCAGAAAACTGGAAAATTTCATCCCCTAGATCTGAAATCAAGCCTGCTCCTCCCGAGTTCCATTCTTCGCATTTAGTGAAGGATATTTCTTTCACATTGGATTCCAAGGGACAGCAAAAGACCCAGAAGAAGACCACATGGAAGATGGGTGGAT
Source organism: Macrothele yani (assembly GCA_039090855.1). Classification (NCBI taxonomy): domain Eukaryota; kingdom Metazoa; phylum Arthropoda; class Arachnida; order Araneae; family Macrothelidae; genus Macrothele; species Macrothele yani. Next base: position 163,171,270 of record CM077010.1, on the reverse strand, counting down.
GAAATTCGAAAGTATGCGGGAGTGACATGGAAGAGACTGGCACAAGACAGACTGTTGTGGAGGAAACTTGGGGAGACCTTCATCCAGCAGTAGATTGATAATGGTTGACAATGATGATGATGATTTCTTTCACAGAATCCACACCTGAGATACTGGTGATGTAATTAATTATGTTACAATGAAGCAGGATTGGCATCATCTGGCAAAATGTAATTCAGATACTTGGAACTTCATTGTCCTTGGTGGTATGACAGCATTCATGAATGAAAATCAGTAGATACGGGCTCGATTCCCCCTCTAGGACGATGTAATTTTCAAGCTTTCTGATGTGATGATATAATGTATTGAACAGTAAAGCTGGTGATTCAGGCATATTTGATTGCTATAATCCTGACCCTAATGTATGTAGGTTTCTGTTTGAGAATGAAATACACTGGTGTGCAAAAATTAAGGATGAAGAGGAGAATTTAGCATAACAGCAGAATTAGCATGCAGATCGGACCGAAAGACCACTCAGGAGATAGACTAGGGTCCGGTATGGTAGGGCATGTGCATATATGCAGCATGACGGGGGGGGGGGGGGTATAAAGCAAACGGGCAGTGTACGCTCAGCAATTCGGTGAGAGCTATTGCACGGTGTACATCGGTTTGAACGACGTTGAGTTGCTGACACCGTGTGATATGGCCAACAGGCAATCCAGTAGACGACATCTGGATGACTTGACCCGAGGTCGCGTCATTGGGAAGTTGGAAGAAGGTCGAAGTGTGACTAGTGTGGCCGAGAAGTTCGGGATCGCTCACAGCATCGTTTCACGAGCTTGGAGAGCATTTCAAACGACAGGAACAGCTGTCCGAGAGTTAAGCAGTGGTTGTCCACGAGCAACCACAGCGGCGGACGACCGGTATATTGTCCTACAGGCAAGAAGAGACAGACGGCAGACAGCGGGAGAAACCTTATGGCACATGCAACAGACAACAGGTCGTCCGTTATCGCCTTTTATCGTGGCCAGGAGGTTGCACAAAGGTGGTCTATTTGCACGATGACCAGTATGGTGTGTGCCATTAATGCCTGCTCATTGGAGACGGCGGTTTCTGTGGTGCCAGGAACACAAGAACTGGACACATCAGCAATGGGGTCGAGTTCTCTTTACGGATGAGAGCCTATTTAGTCTGACGAGCGATTCTGAACGTATACACATCTGGAGAGAGCAGGGAATACGCAATCACACCTCCAACGTAATCAAAAGGGACTGGTTTGGATGTGGCGGAGTTCTCGTTTGGGGCGGTATCGTGCTTGGTAGCCATACTGACCTCCACATCTTCCAAGGAGGTTCAGTCACTGGTGTCCGCTATTGTACCGAGGTTCTCCTGCCTCACGTGCGTCTGTTTAGAGGTGCTGTGGGTCCTGAGTTCCTCTTCATGGACGACAACGCTACACCTCATCGTTCAGTGGCTGTTGCAAAGCTGTTGGAGAGTGAAGATATTCAACCCATGGATTGGCCCACAAGGTCCCCGGACCTAAATCCAATTGAACACGTGTGGGACCTTCTCAGGAGACGCTTGGCAGCACGTCACCAGCTGCCAGCAACGATTCCGTAGCTGCGATTAGCGCTACAAGAGGAATGGGCTGCGATACCTCATCCTCAGCATGGACAAACGTTACAAATCCTGCAACGCAGTCAGGGGTGATCATACCCCCTGCTAAAGACTGGATTTTTCTTGGCAGCCGCCTGTCACATGGACGTTTCTGTTTTCTGTCCAGTTGTGCTCGAAGCTACTTTTTCAATAAAGTGCCTTTGTATCTTTTGGATTCCTTGTTTGGACGGTTTTGCTCACTTGTCCCATATTCTTACATCTTGGGGATCTTATGGTATGATTTGAGTCGATGTGGAGCACTTCTGCACGACGTTACATTCGAAAAACCGTCTCGTCCTCAATTTTTGCATGCCATTGTATGACAGTATTGTCATATGGAGTCGGAGTAGTTACAGTGACATTTTCTCTTATCAAGAACATGTGTTTGAGTCCCATGTGACATGCGAGCAATGTTTTCTTTCTTTTGTTCTACAATATCATTTCTTTTATGCTAATAGCTAGGAACTTGGGTTTCAATGGATAAAGGTTTTTCCATAATTTAGAGCACTGTGCCTAAAATCTGGCAAAACACATTAAAATAAATACTGCTGGAAACTAGACCCTAAAAAATTCTAGGTTTTAGTGGTCCTCATTGTGTTGCCATCCTGAGTTATGAAAAATTGATGTCTGTGGCAATGAATTATTTAGAGAATTGCAAAAGATGAATTAAAGAAAATTAGAACACACACACACATTTTGTTTTTTGAATCTTTCTCTTAAAATTACCGGCAACACAGATGGTATTGTCCCTGGCTGTCCATACTTAATGTTCCCGATTCATGGAGAAGCGATAAATGTTGTTATGCTTCTGAGCTAGGCTTATTTATGATCTACCCATTACTTATGGGATCAATCTTGACAGCTTGGTGGCAGGTTCACTGTTTAGATGAAATTCATTTTTTTAGTATAAGTTACTAGGCCCATCCAAACAGTAAACAGACAATTAAAGAAAATTAATAGTTAAAAATGATCTTCATGTAGAACTTCAAAAAATAGGATACAGGTGACTAGAAATGCTTCTCTTATTAGGATGGTGGAGAAAGGAGATGCTCTTCAGTGTTCCTACCTCTGCTAAGAAAGATCATTTTAATGGCAAATATCTTAAAAAACACACCATATTATTACTCCAATTTTCTATTGTAATATACAGTTGAATCTCAATTATACGTTTCTCACTTATGCATAAAATGTCACCAATACAAGAATCCCAAATTGCCTTTAATGTCAAATTTCCGTGTTTTGTTTATATGAAAAAATAAAAATTAATTTTACTTTGACCCTTGAAAAATGCATAACCAATGGTTCCACTGTATTCACATTTGAAATTGTGTGAACAATTTATCATCATTGATTTTGTTTTCATAATTTAGGGCATCAAAACTTAGCATTACCATCCGTGGCATTATATTTAAAACTATTTGCTCCAGAACATTGCTGGTTTTTGAAGAGTTCTGATTACCAGGGCATTGGTTAAAAGATCTCACACTGATGTTCATTCCAGGAAACAGTAACCCCAAATTGAGGGTAAGTGATTACTTGTGGACTTATTAATGGGGAGAAAGGAAGAGGGTGAGAGATTGTCACAAGAAAGAGAACAAGGAAGGGCAAACGGTATGGTGAGAGTGTAACAAACCATAAGGATATCACAAAATACTGTCAGTAATATGAATTTAATATCTGTGAGAATTGATATCTGCTAATGGAAAATATTATTTTAACACCCACATCACATAGTGGTTTCTACTGGTTCTTTGGAGTTCTTATGAAATACACTGGTGGTTGTAGATTTTATCCAAATGCTGATGTTCATCCTGAATTTCATCGATTGTATGCAGAGACCACATTATGCACTTCAGATATCAAGAGTTTGAATTGTGTCATGACAAGTACCTCTGTTATTAAAGATCATGCACAGAAGTACAACATTTCAGAGTGATATCAGGTGTTTATAACAGTGAAAACTATTAAGAGTTTTCAGTGTGCAGAACAAATTCTGTACTCTTATGTTGTAATATTACCATGCTTATTGATCTACATTTTGATTTTTCTTATGAGCTGTAGTTTTATTGGGAGGAGGGAAGTTAACGACCAACGTGAGCAATTTGGTGGGCTATAAGCAGTCGCCCGTTCCTGACTTAGGGCCACTGGTGTCAAGTAAGGAAGAGAGCTAGTGCTGTAAGACTAACACAAGATCCATTCCTTGCTGGGATTTGAACCTGAACCCTATCTCATACAATGGTCAGATGCCAGCTCTTAAATCACTGTACCACAGGGTAGTTTTTAAACAAAAATGAAGAATTATGTGCATGCATTATATTTGAATGAATCAATGAAATTTCAGGGGTTTGTGTATGTTGTGATTTCTTTTATCCCCCCCCCTTCTAAATCACTTCATACAAGAATAACAGCTATTTGAAAGACACATATCTCTACATGTCCCTACATTGTGATTAGCCAGTTATTAGTTAGTTTTTGATGTTTCATTTCAGAATTGGAGATGTTGTCTGAAGCTCGTGCTAGACTTGCAAACACTCAAGGAAAGAAAGCCAAGAGGAAGGCAAGAGAAAAACAACTTGAAGAAGCACGACGTCTTGCATCCCTTCAGAAGCGTAGAGAATTGAGGATGGCTGGCATAGAGCTTGAACCTAGAAAAAAGAAAAAGAGAGGTGTTGATTACAATGCTGAAATCCCATTTGAAAAGAAGCCAGTGCCGGGCTTGTATGATACTTCTGAGGAAGTTTATGACCCCATGGATCCTGATTATAAGAGACTACGGCAACAGCAGTTAGATGGGGAGTTGAGAAGTGAAAGGGAAGAAGTAAGTGTATAAGAAGTTATCTTGTACCTATTAAAGTATCTTGTAAATTGTATTCATTATTCTTTTTGATAGATAACACTTATTATCCATACAAATGATCACACACATTAAAGAATGGGTTCTTTTTATCATTATAATTTTGTGCGTATTATTATGTAATGCTTAAAAGAATACATAACTGTGTCACCTTTCTTCCGACACGGATATGACATAGCCATGGCTTCTACAATATAATGTCCCATTAAGGTATAGAAGTGAGTCTCTTGCATTTTTGTTTGGACATATGCAGTTCTTTGATGACCATTGTCTATAACATCAAGTTAGCAGGAAACACAATGTACTACTGACAGCAATTTGTCTGCATTTGAAATGTCTGGTAGGTGTTTTTTTTAATTTCAGGAACCTTTGCACTGCATTTTTGAGCTCGCCCTTACATGTTGCAGAATGATAATGCTCTGTCACATCCTATGAATGAGGGAATATCACGCCTTTTTATCATCATTTGATTGAAACTGTTACTTAATGCTTCTGTCATTTTGGCCAAAGGTTATCCATTATTGATTTGCGATAATGTGACATTGTTTTCACAACAGTACTGGTATCAGAATATATGCTAGGGTAAACTAACTGATTGTTCATCTAAATGTGTGCCTGTAAATTTGCTAAAGGCACATGTGAACTGTTTGATAGAATCCTAGTTGTAGTACAGCTATTGTATGACAGATTTAAATTGTGTTCCTGGCTGTAAAGTATCTAGAGGGCTTTCAATATTTGATTTAGCATCTGATATGAATAGCAGAATTGCCTACTTTTAGAAGCAATTTTGCTATTCATCACATAATTGCTTCCGAAGATTTTGATACAGAACTAAATTGTAATGCATTTTATACAGTTAAATTGTTTTTAGTGTGCTTCTGAATTTTTAAAATATGGCCCCAATAAAAAATTCCATGATTTTTGTAAAGTAATTTCAAAATTTTCAAATGTCCTTAATAAAAAAATAAATGCTTAAACTGATAAATTAAGTAACTATTTTTGGAAAGGTACAACACTCATGGCCATTATTTTCAAAGAATTTCAAATGTAACAACAATGCCATAGAGCTTCCAGCTGCTTGGAAGCTTTTAATGCAATAATAACAAGTCATTTCTGAAAGACAAACATGAAAGTTTTGGCTAGCTTTCTGATTATCAGTGCATCAAGTAGTTCCGTTAATGGGGCTAGGGAACTTCGTTGTCATTTAAACAATTGAAGTAATTGTTAATCAACATTTCATTTCTTTAAAACAAGTGTTATTTTTCTTTATAGAGGTAGTACTTACTAGCTTTCTAATTCAAACAAAATTTTGCATGAAATGCACAGAAATGATCAGCGCATCAAGTACTTCCATTAACAAGGCACAGGAACTAGCAATAAATAATTATATTATTTATTATTCAGCATTTCATCTACTTAAACATCACCACCATATTTCAACATCTTGGCAGTTATGCCATCAACTCCCAGAGCCTTACCATTCTGAAGAGATTTTAGAGCTTTACATACCTCTTCTCTTGAGATCAGTCCTGTGCTTCCATCCTTCACTGTGACATCTATTCTGCCCAGAACCACCTTTGCTTTCTTGATCTAAAAACTCACAGAAGTATCCACCCCATCTTACTTCTGTGAGTTGTTAGATCAAGAAAGCAAAGGTGATTCTGAGACAGAAGCAGATGATGTCACAGTGAAGGATGGAAGCACAGGACTGATCTCAAGAGAAGAGGTATGTAAAGCTCTGAAATCTCTTCAGAATGGTAAAGCTCTGGGAGTTGATGGCATAACTGTCGAGATATTGAAATATGATGGTGACTCTGTAATTGACTGGTTAACTGAAATTTGCCAGTTGTGCTGGGAGTTAGGAATGGTCCCTCGGGATTGGAAAAATGCTATCATTGTTCCCTTGTATAAGGGAAAAGGTGATCAGACTGACTGCAAGAACTGTCGTTGTATTAGCCTACTGAGTGTGCCAGGGAAAGTGTTTGGTAAGGTTGTTATTGAAAAAGTACAGGGTTTTACTTCAGAGAAAGTGTGGGATGTTCAGATTGGTTTTATGCCTGGTAAAGGCTGCACTAACCAAATTTTTGCATTAGGCATGATGATTGAAAAGTATCTGGCTGTCAGTAAGAAAGTTTTTGCTGCCTTCATAGACTTAGAGAAAGCTTACGACCGAGTAAATAGGACACTTTTGTGGAAGGTATTGAATGAACATGGTTTTACTGGGAATCTACTTAACAGTGTAAAAGACATGTATGCTGGGAGTAGAGCTTGTGTATGAGGAAAAGATGTTATCAAAATAGTTTTCTATTGGTGCAGGAGTCAGGCAAGGTTGTGTAATGTCACCATGGCTGTTTAACATATTAATAGATGCGATGCGCACATACGTGATGCCAAAATAGATACCACTGGTTTATGTCTTGGTGATATTTGTGTGTGCAGTTTGCTGTATGATGATGACACTGTCCTGTTGGCAGAGAGCAAAAATGAGTTGCAGCGTATGTTGCATACATGAGATTCTTCCGCGAATTTGCGGAATTCCGCTTTTTTCGGCATCATTTTGGTCATTCTCGAGGTCATTGCAAAAATGAAGAGAAATTTTTCAGGATTTTTTAGGGGGGGGGGGTCGTCGTTCTATAGAAAAAAAAAGCGGAATTCCGCGATTCCGCTTTTATGTGGAGTAAAAGAACTAAGCGCTTTCTAGCTGAAAGCGTTGTTTTTGGAGCAGACGCGGGGGGCAAGAAGAAATGTTGGAGGGTGGAGTCAGGAGCTCAATTCATTTAATGCTGTCAACAATGGATGGGTTGTCAGTCACTTGAGCATCGCAGCGCAAAGGGTGGAAGCTCCGCCTACTTTGTGCGTTAGGGAAACTACCGCAGCCCTTTCCGTGTCTTGCGGGAAATCGCCACTCTGCATTCTATCAGGGCCAAACTATCCGCTTGATTCTATCCGTGACGTCATCGCCAGAAACTCTCTCTTGTAATTTTGCAAATGTACCCGAATGCGTTCCCGCTTTTCTGAGATCTTTTCGAGAATCGAAGCTCTCGTGAATCCTCTTCCTACGGAGGATGCCAAAATATACGGAATCTCCGTAATTATTACGGATTTCCCCCTGGATTACGGGTGACTAACAAAAAAATTATGGATATTCAGATTTTCGCTGTTATTAAGAAAGTTTTACTGATTTTGTAAATAATCGACGTAAAAGCCTCTGAACAAAGTTCGTAACACAGCCCTTTGTCTTTTTTTTTCTCAGGTGGTGGAATTTGTTTTGCTTGTTTCAAAGTGTGAACAAAAAAAACAAAATGCCCGTCGTGCTTCTTTCGCCGTGGCCCGGGATTACGTCGACCTGAAGCATCTAAATAAAGTTCGTGACGCAGCTTTCTTTTCTTAAATTCGTTCTACTCCCCCCCCCAAGAGAAGGAATTTGTTTTGCTTTTGTTTGAAAGCTAAGTGGAAAGGAAGAATGGCGCCGCGCCGCGCCGCGGGATTATGTAGGCCTGGCGGGCTTCTTTTGCCGTGATCCGGAATTACATTGGTTCGGACGTGCTTTCGCTGTTGCCCGGAATTGCTTTTGCCCGATGCCTCTGAACCATGTTCGTGACGAACCTTTTTGTTTTTTTTCTAAGGAGGAGGAATGTGTTCTGCTTGTTTGAAAACTTAGTGGAAAGAAAGCCCGGCACCCTGCTAGGATAACGTCGGCCCGAAGCCGCTGAACAAAGTTCGTGACGCAACTCTGTTTCTTTCCTTTTTTTTTTTTCTAAGGAAGAATGTGTTTTGCATGTTTGAAAGCTAAGTGGGGAAAAAAGCACGGCTTTGGGCCAGTATTACGTCGGCCCGAAGCCTCTAAAAAGTTCGTGACGCAGCTTTCCGTTTTTTTTTTTTTTCATTCTTTCTTTCTAAGAAGGAATTTGTTTTGCTTGTTTGAAAGCTAAGTGGAAAGAATGTGTCATGAGAGGCTCAAAAACAGGGTTAAAAACAAGAATTCGGCAGAGAAAATCTCCCCACTTGCTTGACGTTGATGGAGATTCATGTCACCATATTCACAATGCAAGCAAAAAATTATGCAAGCCATTTTATAAGGTTACATTGTGAGAAATACTTTATTGACTTCTTCAATGACTAAAATCTAAGCTGTGGATATATGTTTCTAATTCTTGCAAGTTTCTAATTGCTTGACTAAATTCACAAACTTTCCTAGACAAATACTTTTCACCTCAGGATTTAGCTAGTAAAGATTCACATGTAAGTTTTAAATCTGATTTTTTTAAATATTTCATTTTATTTTGTTCTCAAATCCCTACTTTTCTATTGTGAATATAATAATGTGCTTCACTTTAATATTTACTTACATAATTTACAGAAAATAATTCCATATGGCTAGCGTACTCTTAAATATTGTATATATGCTGTATTTGAATTTCCTCACCGCGCGTTCGCGTGTCCCAATTTTCCACCCAGTTAAAAAGTTCAGCTTTTTTTGTCATCGGCCAGTCTCATGTATGATGTTGTCCCAGATATACGAAGTTTGCATGAAATTCAAACTGAGTATAAATAAGGGAAAAACCAAAGTTGTGGTTTTTGAGAGAGGAACTGGTAGTACTGAAAGTAATATAAGTCTAAATGGCACAGTGATTGACGAGGTGAATGAGTTTGTGTATTTAGGAAGCATGTTTGACAGAGAGAACAAATTGGATGGCAAAATTAGTAGGCGAGTGAATTCTTCATTGAAAGTCATGGCTGCTTTGGGAGGTTTTCACAGGAATGATGGGTTCTCAAGAAAATCCCACATGGCTGTGTATGAAAATGTAATTGTTTCTACTCTGATGTATGGCAGTGAAACCTGTGTACTACAGAAGAAACATAGGAGTTGTTTGTTTGCAGGAGAAATGCTTAACTTACTGGGGATTTGTGGCAAGACACGTTCTGATTGTGTGAGGAATGAAGATGTGTTACAGTTGTGTAATGTGAAGCAAAATGTTGTTAGCAAGGCTGAGACTAATATTCTTCGGTGGTTTGGCCATGTTGAAAGAATGAGTGATGAAATGCTTACTAATAAAATCTTTTTAGCCCAAGTGGCAGGAAGGAAGGCCATGGAAGTCATGGGAGGATCAGATTCAGGAGTGTATGCATGAGAAAAAGATTATGACTATGAAGTATAGAAGATCTTGTGTACTGCGTATGAAAGATGTCAGTGAAGCCTGAGTTTGTATGTCAAGATCGTGTAAATGGAGAAGTTTGATATGGCAACAGCAAGTAAAAATTATCTGGTAGTTTGTGTTTCTTTGTGGAGCTAACCTCTGAATCTCAGGAACAGCTTAGTGATATGTATGTATGTATGTATTTCATTTCTATAAAACAAATTTTATTTTCTTCACAAAAATACTACTTATTAGTATTCCAGTTAAAACAAAAAATCACAAAAAATGTATGAAACTACTTGATGCACTGATAATCAAAATGTTATCCAATGTTTTCCTCAAAGACAGTTGAAGCAGGGGTCGATCCAGGTTTTTAAAGATCGTACCCATTTTTGTGAAATTTGCTCTATTTTTGTGTCTAGATTAATTTTAATCCTTTATAATTATTCTGACTAATTATTGTTTTATTTTTTCAGTTATGTTTAATTTATTTTAATTTATTCTTATTTTATTGCTAATCATGGTTCACGCTTTCTGAATTTGCAGCAAGTTTTCTGTTTTGATGATTGTGTACGCAGATAGTTTTTTTTATGCAACAGTGATTATGCTCCAGCTGAGATCTCAGAAAATAATAATATTAATGAGATAATAACACTCCAGGCTGTATTAAACCGGTAAAGTCATCAAAGGTCAAAATTTTAAGTACTGGAGGAAAAGAAACAACAGAAATAACATTAAAAAAAAAAAAAAAGTCACTCATATGTCACAACCTGATGCTCCATAAAGCGAACAGTCAGCACCTCCCCCATCTTGCTCTTTTCCTCATATGTAAATATGTTTCCTGGAATCCTGGCTGGTACGGCAAAGATTAATCACAGTAGGGATGGGCAAAAAATATCTGTGTTTTTGAGCATCGATGTTTGGAACTGCAAAAGAATATTTTCTACATGAAGTAAATGAATTTTACTTTACTGTATTCTTTTAAAGAGGAAGGGAATATAATCTTATGTCATGAATTAGCGTTTTTTTTTTTTCCTTTTGTTTTGTTCGATGTTTCATCGACGAAAATATTTTTTTCTCGATGTTGCAGGAACCAATGTAGACCCCCAAATATAGGTTTCATGACTGATGTTTGAAACTGCAAAAGCATAATCCACTTGAAATTTTTCTGTGATAAGGAAATGAATTTATCTTTTTTGTATTCTTATAAAGAGAAAGGGAATATCACCTTTCTATGTCGCAAAATAATGATTCTTTCGGCCTTTTTTTTTTTTTTTTGACGTTTCATCGGTGAAAGAATATTATGGTTACTCAATGTTGAATTAGTGAGCTATCACCAATATATTGAATTACGATTTATTCGTCAATATGCCCATAACTGCCGTAGATGGGAAATATGCGAGTTCTTCGGCTGGCTCTTCAGCAAAACATTGAAGTTTTCACTGATACATGATAAATTTCCACCGGTACTACCAATGCGTGAATGTTTCAGGAATGAATATCCACCAATGTGCCCATCACTGCTTCTTGAGCCCTAGAAAATTCATCTGGGGGAAAAAGTGCTCCCATAATGCTTTGGGGTTTTGTTCAGCAAGGTTCACCTCAGCTGCTGCTAGTGATGACGCAGTGATTGATACGTGTCCATCGGAGACAGTTTTACCGAAAACAGTTCATAACAATGAAAGAAAGAAAGAAAGAAATAAAGCACAGATAAAACAATATTTAAGATGCCTCTCACACAAAAATATTTTTCATAAGATAAAATTTTACTGAAAGTGAAGACGCCATCACAGTTCAAAATATTTTTGTAAAGATACTGTTTCAGCTAAAAATATTTTTGTGAAGATACCACCCAACGGTATCAAATGCCACTTTCATCGACCCCTCAGAAGGCACTGCCAAATTAGCAATCCACGCAAACCAGGAATAACAAAGAACTCAAGGAAAACTCAGGAGCCATTTCATTCTTGTGGTTGATACCACAAGAAAATAAAGGCAGAGTTGCTTGAGATTTCCTGAGGGTTAGCTGAAAAACAGCACAAAGAAAAACCTCATTTGGAACTTGTGTGGGTAGAGACACTAACCCCATTCTGTCAGACTAAATAGATATTCATGAAATTTTTTGCAAGATAATCAAGTTGTGTTATGAATTGGCATGACCTATGAAGTATTCTGGGAATACTAGAGAGGTGGCACCATGAATCTTGTATATTTTTTGAAAAAAATTGGTACTGAAAAAATTTAGTATTTATACTGGAAGGGGAAAAATTGGGGTAGGGGCAGGAGATATGTAACTTGGTTACTTGTAATTACAAACCAGATTACCTTTGCTAAGAAAAAAACTTTAGATAGGTTTGAGACTATGTGTTAGCTTTTAAGCTGTGTTTAACTTTTACCTCATTGAATGTGTTCTCCATGCATCTTTCACCCTAAGCTGGTGTAGTTAGTCATGTTATTACATAACTGAATTGTAGGCACCATTGATTGCATGTTAACACGAGTTAAAGGTGTTTTTTCAAATTGTTGCAAGTTATAAATATGTTGAGTCAGTGGAATTATCTTGTGTAGCTTAGAGCAGATGTTACACAGCAAAATAGAAATGATAATTTCAGTCTTTTTTTTTTTTTCTGTACCAAACCAGTTATCCATTTCATTTCACATTATAATTTTTTATGTGGTTGTGTGTTAGTTTTCAGAACATCACTTTCAATATTTCTGCTAAAGCTCATATTAATGTGTATGAAGTAAACAAACCTAATTGCTCCCTGATTTTATAGGCTTTTCCATCATAAAGCTGTTTTGGAGTTCTTCAGATCACCCAGTATTATTTCCTGTAATCTGTACTTGTAAAACTGAAATCACTGATTTGAACAAAGTGTAACAAGCAATCAGTGTTGAAGATACAAGTGCTCACAGTAGCACCCCTCCCTTTTTTTTTTTTTTTGAAAGCCTAAAAATCTCTACTTTTAACATTTATGTTTTCATAAATATGTCTAAACCAGATGGTCAAACTTGTCTGCCGTTTTTATTCAATGTCATGTATACGTGTAGATCTAGAAGTCTGGATTGTAAAACTTACCAAAGGTAATCAAGTAGTTAAAAATGTATCAGTTTTGTTCTTGCATTTAAAAAAGTTATGCATGCATTATTAACATTAATATGATCAATGTTTTCTTTTTCTAGAAAGAGAGAAAGAAAGACAAGCAGAAACTGAAGAATAGGAAGGAAAATGACATGCCTGCAGCTATGTTGGCTGGAAATATGGAACCTCCAAGAAAGAGGAGTAAATTGGTCCTCCCTTCACCTCAAATATCTGATGCAGAGTTAGAGCAGGTTCGTTGATAACTAGTCAGTATGGAATATGAGTGTTTTTTCTTAGACTAATTAAACAAATGTTAAATTTCTGTTACTGTTCAGTGATTTGCCAGAAGTTGCTATACTAATTACAACCAAGTGAAACATGTTAAATGTGAGATTCATCATGTTATGAGTTACACATCTCCATAAGTTGTGTGGTATGCAGTGTAGCTTTACTGGCTTAATTTTGTAGCAGAAGTATTAATCACACCTTCCCTCAATTTGTCTTTGTCTTGGCTTTTATGGGCAGTGTTTTCATTTGTGAACCAAATGCTGCAGGCTTTACTGTGACTTTTTAAGAATCTGCAGGAAAGCTGATTTGTGTTCAGTGATCTAGTCTCTCCTGCCCATGACTTCTGATTACTCAAGAAGTAACGGGCAGGCTAGAACTGATACGAGTAAGCCACACTTATTACAGCTTATCTGCAGCTATTCCCTCTCAAAATTTGACCCTTTCTTTTCAATACAAGAACCCAGTGTTTGTTCCGCTGTTCAAACACATGAGCAAAACCTTTCTTTCTTTGACACAGTGTTAAGTGTACCCTTTCAGCATTACTTAACTCCTCATTCATCAAACTGGAAATGGCAGCCACTTATGCATGATTAGGGGGGGGGGGAGTTGCAGGGGATGGAATCCTAGGAATGTGGTGAATGGGACATCACTTCCACATTCAAATCAGCAATTGCTTGTTACACAATTTTAGAGCTTTGTGCTGGGGAGATGCTTTACATACGGGGGGTGGGGAGTTGTGGTAAGGCACACGCTGATCATGTGAAAAATGAAGTTTTGTTGTAGATGTGTAATGTGAGGCAAAATGTTGTTAGTAAGGTGGAGACTAATATTCTTAGGTGTTTTGGCCATGTTGAAAGAATGAGTGATGAGGTGCTTGCTAAGAGAATTTTTTCAGCCCAAGTGGCAGGAAAGAAATGTCGAGGAAGGCCAACGAAATCATGGGAGGACCAGATTCAGGAGTGTCTGTTTGACAAAAAGATTATGAGTATGAAGTACAAAAGGTCTTGTGTGTGGCGTGTGATGGATGTTAATAAAGCTCGTGCTGTGTGCCAAGATTATTGTAAATGGAGACATTTGATACACCAACAGTAAGTAAATTCTAGTTCTATCAGTTAAATGTGTACTTGGTACTTTCTTTGGGGAGCTAACCACTGAATTTCAGAGAACAGCTTAACATATGTATGTACGTATGTATGTACAGTTTGAGAGCGATGAACTGGGACATTTTCTTGACGGAGCATGTGCTCTTCTCTCTCATCCCCCTGCTTTATGTCAGTTTTTCATTTCATGTTATCCTTGAGGGCACGTGCACAGCAGGAACCATTGACAGTTTGTTTCTGTGGAACGCAGTGGTCATAGAAAAAATCTGTTTTAGGCAAATTGGCCTTCTTGAATCACGGGCTTCCTGGATTATGACGATTCCCTCTCTGTCTGTACTTTATGATGGTTAAACCACATCTCATCGATGTGATTACCATATCCAAGAAAGCAGGATGATTTCTCAGCATGCTTTTCCATTGCTGACAGCTCGTGACACAATGACTTTGTTACTCATCTGACACCTGTCATAGCACTCCTTGGTAATTTTTCAATAATCAGGAGTGCCATAAATAATCTCATGGGCATGTGTCATGTCAGTCTGCATCTGCTGAGCAATAGTGCACACTAGTAAACCCCAATTTTTTCTTATTGTGGCATCATTTGTCACCTGTTGGATTTCAGTATTTCAGGTGGATGACTCTCAGTTTGTAGTTCATCTTCACAGGTTTCTGCACCACTTGAAAAATGCTTATACCCCTGAAACTGGAAAACAATGGCTCATGACATATCTGTATATCTCTAATAACCCTTTTCATCACATCAAATGTTTCAGTCAGTGTTTTTCCCTAAGACACACAAAATTTCACATGCACTCTCATCATATTTCAAATCCATGTTGGGTACTGCCAACAGGTCTGTACTCAATAAGAGCTGGAGAAAGAATGTTCCATTGCAAGAAGTGCAAATTTATCATCATGCAATGCTGTGTCTGAGCTGTCAGGAAAACAGGTCTGAGCCATGTGGCATCAATAATGGTTACTGTGTAGCTCTGGAAGCCTCAAAACTTTTGAAATACTCCTTGTCAGCAGATGTGGTACCTTTTTACCAATATTTGTGACCCTGCTAAGAAGGCTTAAATTTTGAAGTGGAGATATTAACAAATTTCAAAAGATATCCATGTAAGTATGCAGGTTCATTTAAACACAAAAGAAATATTGACCAGTCTTGTGCCTTTCCAACAAAGCTGCCCAAATTATTGTGTGTGATGAAACATTTTTCATTCTTTGTGAAAATATGGATTTTCCTTTCATTGCATGTAAACATTCTGTGCTTTTGAACTATGATTTATACAGATTACTCAAAGGAATTAAATGCTGGTTGTTTGTAGCAGTTATTTCCTTTGAGGAAAAAGGAAATAACTGCTGCAAACAACAGTAGTTGGTTTGTAGTAGAGACATCAAATTGCAATACACATGCATCTCATTTCTGTTGTGTGTATCTATAAATGTTTTCATGAACTTTATGCTTACAATTGTCTTAGTTTGTTCAAGAAGATGTTTTGTGTGAACGACTGTACAGGCGTAATGGTGTTTCGATGGTTGTGCAGACAATGCGGTCTTTAACTCTACTAATTGAAAAGTTTCCTTTCTCGCTTGATTTTTGTTAGTTTGGGGAAAGCCGCCTTTTTTTGAAAGCAATTTAGAGGCCCAGTACAGATGTGTATGGAGGTCTCTGTCACGATAGCACATGCCTACTGTTTGAAGCATTTGTTGTGGAATATGTTATGATGTACCACTAGTAAAAACATGCTGAAACATGAGTATTGTTTGCATTAACTGAAAGAAATGCTTTAAAAAAACTGTATGCATGTTGAAATCAATGTGCATAGAGTTTTTTAAAGCATTTCTTTCAGTTAATGCAAACAATGCTTACTGTTTGTTCATTGCTGTAGTCACATGAATATGATATTTAAAAAAACAACAACTTAAAACATGTAAGAACAAGCATGTAATAAGTATTCAACTTTTAACATGAGCATTATATGCTGCTCTGTAAGATGTGTCCAGATATTCTTCTTGTCATAGTGCAGTGGACTGTCCTATTGAAATTTGACTGAGAATGGTGTATAAGCCATGGAAGTTAGTTGTACTTCTTGTAGCACATTGAGGTGAGCTGATGGATTTTCTAAGCAGTGCCCTTGTTTGATTGGCGCTCCCTTCTTGCCAATAGTTACAGACAGACTGCACAATTTGAAGTCCAGTGTTGGTAATGCTATCAGTAAATAAAAGTAGAATGATGCCACCAATATACAACCTCACTGGAAACACTGAATGGCTACAGAAATTTGCACAATGTGACTGGAGGGAACTCAAAAGTGTGATACACCATTCTGTCAGTCATCCTGCAAAATGAGTTTCAGACTATTTCAAGGGGGCTAAAGTGCCACCAATCCATGGTTCGTACACTCCTTCAAAACCTTGAAAAGTCCTTGATAAAGAAAAGTTCATTTGCAAGTCCTTGAAAGTACTTGAAAAAGTTTAAGACTTCATAAAAAGTACTTGAAAAAGATTTTGTTTTGTTTTTTAAGTAATAATATGAAAGAGCATGTGTATGTAAAATAATTGTTTGTGGTGAAAAGTTGTATAGGAGATTTCTGTGTAGTTCTGATAAAAAATAAATCTCAGAACTTGCATTCTACTCAGGGTTTGGACAGCTGCTACCTTGGCTATGACATCATTACAGAGTAAAACATCAACCATGAGAGTAAAATAAGTGGAATGATGTATTTGCAAATCATGATGGGCTTCTGTTGACTGGGGGTAGGGATGCAATCATTGCCGGAGGGTGAATACAAACATAATGTACCCTTTCAAAATATTCCACAAAATAAAATTATTTTGGAAAAACAGGAAAACAGAGGGGCAATTCAAAGTAAATAAAATAAATTAACAGGTAGGCAGAGGGTAACTGGCAGGTCATTGAAGGTGTGCTTGCCCCACCTAAGTTTAATGTTGTGAACTAGCTAAAATACCTACCTACTGACAGCACACACATATGATAATTTGGTTTTAAAAAGTCCTTGAAAAGTGCTTGAATTTATTTTGCTTGGAAGAGTACAAACCTTGCAATCGTATGTGAAGCACCCCAGTAATTTTAGAATAATCTGGAGATCAGTTTTTCACTTTAAGTTAAAATAATAAATTTCTAAACCTTTTCTAAGTATGGAATATTATTATTTATTTTAAATCAATGCTCAAGTCATGAAATGATAAATAAAAAAAGAAAACAAAAAAATTAATAGCAAAGTTCAGTACCATTGTATGCTACCAAAGAACATGTAAGGAATTGCTTCTTGCCTGAGGATGTAATTTTCTTTACTTTTTGGCCACAGGTTTTTTAAGAGTTGGCAACACTATGTGTCTGACATCAATTGGACGCTCAAAAAATTTTGGTCTTGTACTGTGAATTCGGTGTTACAGAGCTAGTTTTCTTGCCCTGAAATAGGTCTCTCTCTTTATTGCTCTTAACTGCCTTTAACTTAGCATATTCTCTCTGTCTCTGAAGCCTGGTACTCCATGGCATCTCCACCACAATAAACCAGACCATCCAGCATTTGTGCAAAGAACACCTAAAATCCACTATTCACTGTGTCCCTTTTTGAAATCACAGGGGCTTCAAAACTTAAAGTTTGGCTTCCATTCTGTTTGCATATGGAATTTGTATTTTGTCCTAAGAAAAAAGGCCACAAATAAACATTCTCCTAAATAGGAAAAAAAGTGAGCCCGCTAAGCACTACTCAACACTCTTCACTGCAGCAAAGTAACTGGGAGCCATTTCCATATTCTCAAAAACCCACTAAAGATGGGCGAAAAGATCAACATTTAAATATTAATGCTGCACTGAAATTGTAATACTGAAACTATAAAGAGCTTAGGATTACATTAGTTGTAAGTGAAATTGAGTTAATTTAATTATTTTAAATTTAAGAACAAATTATAAGTGACAGTTATCCATTTTAAAATTCTGCAGTTTTATTTTTTTCTTTGTTACGGAAAAGGGGGTATGAGGTAGGGAAAAATATTAAACCCTATTCAGCCGTCCTTCCCCAATGTTCTTATATAGCGATGCCCCTGATTCTAGGCATCGCCAGGGTTTAAGGTCTGTACTAATACAAGCTCTGAAGCTTCAGTTAGCATCACAAAATGCAGTTTGTAGCCTTTCCTGGCATGATATGAAGAATTGTATAGCTAGTTTCAGGAGGAGAGAAAGTAAGTACAGTTTAGACAAAGGAATGTCTGATGGATGTATGGTGTTGGAGTGCAATGTGCCATCAATGAAGTATAGGGGAGATGGTGTGGTGGTGTGGAACTGTTGTTTCTCATAGGGGGTTGGGTGTGATTATACAAGGAACAATGAATTCTGAAGCCTACCTCATAGCTGCCAAGTGTTCCTGTTTACCCGGATTCTGTCCAGTTTTGAAAATATTTTCTGAGGATGATCCGATTTTTCTACAACAAATCCGGTTTTGTGATTTTCTTATTTTTTTCTTTTATTATGTATTGGTTTTTCCCCCTCATTAATGTTATCAGCCATCATTTTTATCCAGCATCAACGCTGGCTGTGAGAATCAGTAACTAATGGAAACAAATGTTCTGTTAATCCAGAGCACTTAGTGCCAAGGTCATGTGCCCCGCGATGATAGCAAGACAGTCAGAGGCTCGGAAAGTTGAAGTACTGGTTTATGACGTCACATCCATGGCACTGCTCACTCGGAGCTCCGGTTGGCTCCGCACGACACTCGTGCGGAGCCTCGTGGGAGTGGAAAGCCGTTTGTTTGCTAACGCTCAGGTTGAATGCTGATTCCGCACTTCGTTTGATCTTTAAAACCAAAAAAGCTGTGTTGCAAGTTATTACTTATTATTTCTGTTTGGGGCCTAAACATTGGGACCAAAAGTTTTTGAAGAAATACTCTGAAGAACTTGACTTTGTAAAACTTTCACATAAAGGTGTATTTCATGCATATTGCACTTTGTGCAGCATTGATTTCTCTGTTTCTCACGCTGGTCGTGGGGACATCATCACACATTTTGAAACTAACAAGCACATAAAAAATCATGATAGCGCAAAAAAGTGTATGCAACATGTATCGTTTTGTTTCAGTGACGAATGGTTTTCAAACGATTCATGCAGAAGTTCTGTTTACCTGATTTTTGTTGGAGCATAGCATACCACTAGCGGCAGCTGATCATGTTTCCCGATTGTTGTCAGCTATGTTTCCTAACTCCCCAGAAGAGAGTAAAAAGATATGCATGTGGCAGAACAAAAAACTTCTCATATTGTTCAAGAAATGGCAAAATATCATTAAAAAAATGTCCTCTGTGCTATTAAAAGTGGACCATTTTTCTGTCGCGACTGATAGCAGTAATGATGCTGACAATCAACTTTATCCAATTGTGGTAACATACTTTGATAATCACTGCAAGCAAGTGAGATGCACGCTGCTCTCTCTGGCGTGCCTAGAAACCAGTTCAACAGAAGAAAATATTGCCAAACCTGTGTCCGAAGAATTTCAGTATCACGGTATTCCGCGGATGACTGTCTTGCCTTATCATGTGATAACACTCCTGTTATGGTGGGGAGAAAAATGGTGTCTCTCTGGAAAAAATAGTGTTTCACTCTCTGAAAATGAAACTCATTAACAAGGTTTGTTAATCTTGTTTTATACTTAAATACTATTTTTTTTGTAAATATTTCTTTATTTGTATTAGGTAATTAGCTGTAATAAAAAATAGAGAAACCTATAATATATAATTTTATTATTTTATAATTTTATTTTTATGTGCATTAATTGTAAACGCATGCTGCTGAGCGCTCATTGAATTTGAATTTACTGAATATTCTGCCATTCATCATAGCAATACCATACATGACAGAATTCAACACAACAATACATTATTACAGTAAATCTGTGCTAAGTAGTTAAACAAAACAAAATACAGTTTCAGTAATGTATTCGTAGTATGTTATAACACAATTACAATAAACATTCCATTAATTACAATTAAAGAACTTGCACAATTAAACCAAAGTGCATGAAATAGGTGTTAAGAAATGTAAAAGAATAATCTATGTCTACATATAGCATTGTATGCGGATGACATGGAGCCAGGAAAAAAGGCTAAGAAAAAGCCTGACGAGCCCCGGTCCCCAAGAAGTGTGTGATGGGCCAACAAACAGTGCACAGAAATTCACAGTGAGACACGAATCATCATAATAGTACAGGTACGTTAAGGAATACATGATGATAATCAACTGTAAATTAAAAATTAGGTGGCATATAGACAGTACAGTTACAATACGTAGTAATCTTAACACATGCCAACATATAACCACTGTTAAGTAAAGTATAAACAAATAATGAATGATTTAGTTAGGATATTTATATATATACACCAAACCAACGCAACCGGAAAGTACACATCCCAAGAATATCTGTACAGCACATTAAACAATCGTGCAGCAATAAACAAACCAAAATCAACAAGACAAAATAATGTGTCACTATATCCCAGAAAAGAAATCAAGGCATCAAAATCAAATCAAATCATATCAGCCAGCCAATAATTCAGTAGTTAATACTCTCCTGAATGCCCTGAAGCTAACAATTGATTTAATGTGCAAGGGTAATTCATTCCATTGTTGCAGACCGGCTGCAACAACAATAATGTAAAAGATTTAGATGTGCCCTGGGAATAACAACGCTTGCATTACCCCTGGTATCATGAGAATGTGAAAATTGGTGCCATTCCAGAAGACTCATAAACTTATTAGCATAAATTCTATTGTGCATAAAATGTAATAATCGAAATATATAAAGTTTATTAAACGGGATTATTTTATATGAACAACAAACAGCAGCCATAGCACTATTAGTATCCAATAAGCAATGTATTGATGTCCCGGTTTTTTATTTTGAAAAGTTGGCAGCTCTGCTACCTTAACATTTTGGACAATTCAGCACTTTTTGCACCTTGAAGATTTTTGATGCAGACCCATGTCTGTGTTTCAGCCGAACAGTTATGCTCCCTGCCACACTTTAGGATCTATTACAGATTGGTTTATGGACATAAATACTCTGAAATTAGATTGAGCAGTGCAAGGTTTTTAGGAACACTATGAAACATGTAAAATAAACAGCAATGTTTAATGAAGGTCAAACCTACACATAGCATATCAGTCACCAAACTGTTTCCATGCTACAGCATACCTGACAACTACTATGAAATGTCCGTAGTTTCTACGGATTTAGTTGTCTGACTACGGAACTCACTGCCGAAACTACGGATTCTACGAATTTTCATTAAAAACATTTTTTTTGCTATTATATTATGATATACACATGTGTATGAGATTTTTAAGCGGATTCACGGAATTGCGATTTTTTTGGTCATCATTTAAAGTATTCTCAAGATCGATGGAAAACTGAAGAGAATTTGGAAGGGGTGGGGTGTTTTCCGTCTAAGGACGGTATTTCGTGTTTTAAAACCTTCGAAAACGGTAGTTAAACAGAGAATTTTTTTTTGCCGTAATTGTGGTAACAGTGGCACACACAACAGCAACTAGGGCCTCTGTGAATCTTGGAGAGGTGCCAGCTAGTTCTGTGTGACATTGGCAAAAAGACCCCAATTCACTAGGTTTTGTTCCAGAATCCTTAAGTTGAATGACCAACTGGAACCCTCAGCTGTGGACTAATCGCCCACAATGATGTACTTACCTGATTAAAAAGACAAAAAAGAAATCAATATCCGGACTCAAGTTTGGGATATGATGAACCTACCACACTTGAGAAGGACGGTCCACCATGGAATCGACCTGGACCTTCTAAACGAGCGTATTAGAAGGAGATCTCAGCTGAGTGAATGTAAAATTAGTGTATGGAATACTAGAGGTATAAATGGCAAGATGAATGAGGTGATTCAGGAGATGAATACGTATAGACTGGATGTGCTATGTGTAAGTGAAAATAAAAAGAAGGAAATTGGGGTAGAAGAAGTGAATGGCACGGTGAGTGTGTGGTCTGGAGTATTGGATAATATGAGAGGACAGGCTGGTGTAGGTGTGATTTTAAGTGAAAAGACGAAGAACAACTTGATTCATTATAGTTGCGTAAGTGAGAGAATTCTCTGGATTCGTATAATTTTTGTGAAACTTCGGAGAATTGTAATTGTTGTAGTGTATGCTCCTTGTGACTCGGAACCTTCTGATAAGGAAGAAGATTTCTGGAATGAGCTAAAAGCTGTTTTGAGCCAGTTTGGTGCTAAAGAAAAAGTTATAATAGCAGGGGATTTCAATGCTAGAGTAGGTGTGCAGAATGCAATGTCTGGCAATGTTCTGGGTAAGTTTAATGATCCTTGTGTGAATGATAATGGTGAAAGATTAATTGAACTCTGCATTGAGAATGGTTTGTGTGTATCTAATACATTTTTCAACCACAAGTATATCCACACATATACTTGGGAAAATCATACTCTTGGTCAAAAGAGTGTGATAGATTTTGTTGTCTACGATCAGCGTTTGAAACACTTAGTTGTTGACACCCGTGTGATGAGAGGTGCGGATGTTGGTTCTGATCATTACTTGGTAGTGTCACGAATGAAACTTAATGTTGGTTGGAGGAAAAGGAATAGGAAGAGACCCAGGATAGAAAGAATAAAGGTTGATAGGCTCCTTGAAGATCATCAGCGGTGTTCTGACTTACTCAGAGAACGACTTAAGAATCTGAAGTCTGGTGAGAGGGATGTAGAAAAGAAGTGGGAATGTTTAAGAACTGTGTTGTCACTGCTGCTAAAGAGGTCTGTGGCACCACAATAGTGGGTAACAATAGAGGTGATGCTTGGTGGAATAGTGAGATTGAAGAGGCAGTAAAGAAGGAAGCCTATTTGGGGATGTTGCAAGGTAGAGTGTGTGGATGAATATCGCTCAAAGAAGCGTGAAGCTGCTAGGCTGGTTTGCCAAAGTAAGGCAAAATATAGGAAGGAGAAGGTGGAAAGGCATGAAATGGCTTTTTGGAAAGATAGGAAGTCTTTCTGGAAGTACATGAGACTCAGGAAAAATAGGGGAAATAAAGTTGTAAGTTGTGTGAAGAATGAGGTCAGGGAAATGATATGGGAGTGCAATGAGTTAAGTGAAAGATGAGGTGAATATTTCTGTGAGTTATTAGATCAGGAGAGGAAAGATGATTCTGAGACAGACACAGATGATGTCACAATGATTGATGAAAGCACAGGAGGGATCTCAAGAGAAGAAGTGTGTAAAGCTCTAAAATCTCTTCAGAATGGTAAGGCTCCAGGAGTTGATGGCATAATTGCCGAGATGTTGAAATATGGTGGTGACTCTGTAATTGACTGGTTAACTGAAATTTGCCAGTTGTGCTGAGAGTTAGGAATGGTCCTTCGGGATTGGAAGGATGCTATTATTGTTCCCTTGTATAAGGGAAAAGGTGATCAGACTAAATGCAAGAACTATCGTGGTATTAGCCTACTGAGTGTGTCAGGGAAAGTGTTTGGTAAGGTTGTTATTCAAAAAGTACAGGGTTTTACTTCAGAGAAAGTGTGGGATGTTCAGAGTGGTTTTATGCCTGGTTAAAGCTTCGCTAACCCAATTTTTCATTAGGCATGATGATTGAAAAGTATCTAGCTAACAGTAAGAAAGTTTTTGCCGCCTTCATAGCTTAGAGAAAGCTTATGACCGAGTAAATAGGACACTTTTGTGGAAGGTATTGAATGAATATGATGTTACTGGGAATCTACTTAACAGTGTAAAAGACATTTATGCTGGCAGTAGAGCTTGTGTACTAGGGAACGGTGTTATCAAAATAGTTTTCTATTGGTGCAGGAGTCGGGCAAGGTTGTGTAATGTCACCATGGCTGTTTAATATATTAATGGATGCGTACATACGTGATGCCAAAATAGATACTACTGGTTCATGTCTTGGTGATATTTGTGTGTGCAGATTGCTGTATGCTGATGACACTGTCATGTTGGCAGAGAGCGAACGTGATTTGCAGAGTATGTTGTTTCGGATGTACAAAGTTTGCAAGTTATGGTGTTTGAGATTATAAATAAGGGAAAAACCAAAGTTATGGTGTTTGAGAGAGGAACTGGTTGAACTGAATGTAATGTAAGTATAAACGGCACTGTGATTGACCAGGTGAGTGAGTTTGTGTATTTAAGAAGCATTTTGACAGAGAGAACAAATTGGATGGGGAAATTAGTAGGCAAGTGAATTCTTCATTGAACGTCATAGCTGCTCTGGGAGGTTCTCACAGGAATGATGGGTTCTCTAGAGAGTCCCGCATGGCTGTGTATAAAAGTGTAATTGTTCCTACTCTGATGTATGGCAGTGAAAGTGAAACCTGGTACTGCAGAAGAAACATAGGAGTCGTTTGTGTGCTAGAGAAATGCGTTACTTGGGGGGGGGGGTGGCAAGGCACAGTCTGATTGTGTGAGGAATGAAGCTGTGTTGCAGTTGTGTGATGTGAAGCAAAATGTTGTTAGCAAGGTGGAGACCAATATGCTTCGGTGGTTTGGCCATGTTGAAAGAATGAGTGATGAGATACTTACTAAGAAAATCTTTTTAGCCCAAGTGGTAGGAAGGAAAGGCAGAGGAAGGCCAAGGAAGACATGGGTGGATCAGATTCAGGAGTGTCTGCATGAAAAAAAGATTATGAGTATGAAGTATAAAAGATCTTGTGTACGGCGTGTAATGGATATCAGTGAAGCCCGAGTTGTATGTCAAGATCGCTGTAAATGGAGAAGTTTGATACGGCAACAGTAAGTAAAAATATCTGGTAGTTGTATTTCTTTTTGGAGCTAACCTCTGAATCTCAGAGAACAGCTTAATGATATGCATGTATGCATGTAATTTCTTTTTCTCCCGATGCTGTCTTTATCTCCAGTATTCTTGTTAAATATCATTTTATTGTATAAATGTTTGTATTTCAGCTTGAAACTGTTGGCGACAATTTGCAAAAAGGAAAGTTAGACGACGCGAAAATTTCCCTGTGATCTTCATGCATAAGATTCTTCCGCGAATTCGAGGAATTCCGCCTTTTTCATTATTACTTTGGTCAATCACGCGATCGACGCCCAAGTGAACAGATATTCGGGGTGGGGGGTTGGTGATACGGAGGGAGGGTGTTCGGAGGACGGAATTCCATCTTTACGAAACTTTCAAAAACTGAAGGTCGACAGAGTTCATTCAGATTTTTTCCGTAATTGTAATTTCTTTTTCTTGCCATGCTACTTCTGTCCAGTATTATTGTTAAATAACATTTTGCTTCATAAGTATTTTTATTTCAGCTTGAAAATATGGGAAAAATTCCAAAACCAGAATTCGGACGGAGTAAAGATTTCTCCCGTAATTGTCCCTGGTGTCCCCTCCCATATTGTTCCCACTCTCCTGGGTCTATGTATGCCGCACAATAATACTAGTTAACACTGACAAGGCTCTTACCAATGTTGGCAGGTATGCTACAGGAGGAACAGAGGAATCTACTGCTTTCAATCTGTTGTTCATTGGCAAAATCCCTGCGGAAGAATGTGGTGTGTATCAAAGCAGACAAAGGGAAGGGTGATATGCTATTGAATTGAGCTGTTGTGACACTATTGTCAAAATTTATAAAAATACAATTTTTGTGAATTTACAAAAATGTTTGTTATGTGCATTGCATCATGGTGCTTTGTGCTATTCTTATGGTTGCTTCCATGGATGAATCACAGTCTCTCTCTCAGAAGTATTTCAATGGATAAACTCTTATGTTGATTGAAATGTTATAAACAATAAAAATATTTTGAAAATCAGGAACAATTGAGAGCATGGATAACAGTAAATAAAAAAAGAACAGCCAAAGTGTTTGTAAAGCATCATCTGGATGTGAAAGTGAACTTCGACAATGCAGGTGATTTTTTTTTTTTTTTGTGGTGTCAGAATTGAAGAAAGGTGTTTTTCTTCAACTATTAAAATAAGGTAACTAAAGCAATGTACTTAACTGTATAGGCAATTCATTTCTGATAAGCAGTTCTGAGTGAACTGTAATATTTTATGTTTTTATAATTCAAGTGCCACTTTTTTGTTGCTTCAGAATATTAGTGTGCTCCATTTTGCTTACTCTGCTAACCTTTTCTTTTTTCATTTTAGGTAGTTAAACTTGGTAAAGCTAGTGAAACAGCTCGTGAAGCAGCTGAGGTATCTGGAAACAAGATCTCTGAAGCTCTCCTGGCTGATTATAACATAACACCAGCCACGGCAAACATCAGAACACCTAGAACTCCTGCCACTAGTCGAGATACCATTCTTATGGTAAGTAATCTGCTATTGCAAAAGAATGTGTGTTCCCCAATATTTCCTTGTTAGCTTAAAGTTCATGCTTAAATCATGAAGTTAGACAAAAAGAAAAATAGATGTAAATGCTGCATCATGCTCGACAGGTTATACTATCAGCTGTCTTCTGAAGTGGACCAGGTCTCCTTGCTAGACCAGTTCTGTTTAAATCTTGATTGATCTTACCTAATTTATTAGCAAAAACTGTTAAGGAAAGTCTGACATCTGTTTAGACATTTTTTCAATAAATCATGTACCACGACCGTATTAACTCAGATTGTTGCTTCGTATTTTTGAATTGTGTGTAACTGGTTAAAGTTGCCAAAATTAAAGTGCTGAAATGTTTTTAATATGTCAGTACTAGGAAACCTTGCACCAAAATCAAGAAGTTTGACATCTGTGTCGAAATTACTGTCTTTCTACTTCTTTTTTATTCACAGTAAAAAAGCTTACAGTGTGAATACTTGCAATTCTACCTAGTTGAACTCTAGTACATATGTAAAACAGTGTCGGCATTTGAGTGAATACTTTACTGTTCAAGTCACAAGTGCTTCTTGATAACACACTTGGCATCCATACTATTTTATCATAATGAAAGACATATAATTTCATCCCCATAAGAAGGTTTTTCAAAGTGTCACAGACATAAGTGTGCAGTTTCTGTGAAAGCTCTTCAGAGTAAGTAAGCTATTTTGACAAACTCTTGCACTCCTAAAACCACACTGTTGCACATGCTTTCTTTTATTACTGAACTATGTCTCAGAAAGAAAACACATCCTAAGATTCAAATAATATAAATGTGCATGGTGTAATTCCAAATCTTGTAAAGATATGTTTAACTCTTCTACATTTTGTAGGATTCCATATCCTTAACATTTCATTTGCATGTGTTCAAACAGTGACAGTGGCCACTGGACTTAACCCTAACTGAACAATGTTAACTCCTCCTTCAAGGCTAAAACTTTTAAACATTAAAAAAAAAAAAACCCTAAAACTTTATAAAAACTTCAATAATTATATCAAAAGATATTTACATAATACTTTAATCAAAGTTAATTACAAATCATAATCCTTTATTTATAACTGACACTCAGAAAACGGACTTGTGCATCGCTGTATGCAGGCTATTCTGATCAACATTTCCGTATCTGTTACTTTGCAGTTAAAATTATTTTAACCTAAAAGAGAAAGTTTAAAAAGTTGAAAAAAAAGGGTTACTGCCTGGGAGGCATGTCACTCCATTTCCATCCAAATGTTTTCACTAGCAAAAGGCTAGCATTTTCAAGGACTCACTTCATAATCACCCTCTGCTTGCTGCACACCCAGTGACACCCGCAGCCTGACTTGGTTCAATGCATGAGGACATGAACCACAGCTGACATGTGGTGCCATCTGGTGCACCTCAGTGGAGACCATGAATTCCCTTTAAAACCATATTTATTTACTTTCCAACTTAATTATTTCTTTCCAATGACTGGAAACAAAGTTATGTTCTATGTGATTACATACCCTATTTCTTTAAAAGAATTCTTGAAATCATGATCACACGCGTAAGTTACGTTTAAAAATTATGAGCGGGACGTTTCGGTAGCGACTTCTACCTTCATCAGCCATGGAATGAGACACGTGGTAAAAGCATCATTTGTTGCCAGATTTCAAAAATTGCTTTCCAAATAATAGAGATGTTAAAAGGTGCATCAGTATTGCAGGTGACAGGTGACTGACGCACCTTTTAACATCCCTATTATTTGGAAAGCAATTTTTGAAATCTGGCAACAAATGATGCTTTTACCACGTGTCTCATTCCATGGCTGATGAAGGTAGAAGTCGCTACCGAAACGTCCCGCTCATAATTTTTAAACGTAACTTACGCGTGTGATCACGATTTCAAGAATTCTTTTCATGTTTTGTGTGTTACATGTTTTCCTGCCAATTCTTCTTACTATGAACCCTATTTTTTTCTTTTCTTTCAATACTACTTGATTCAGACATTCTCAGTCAGGTACTTTCTTTTATGTTTTCAAATTTCTTATTTAGGGTACCCTTGTGAATTCAAAACAGGAAAAAAAAAATCAGTAAAACATTTAGAAAGATAATATGATATAAAACATTAATGTGCATTTTTAATCCGTTAATAGGCATACAACTGCAAAAGTTTCGCAAGCTTTCACTGCCAACAGACAGCTTCTTCAGGATTCTGAATATAAACATTTAACAGAAACAAAAAATAAATGCAAATGTAAAATTTAAAATCATTACAGCATAGCATGAAACGAAGGAAGCCATCGGGAAATCTTAGAACACAAGTGTATTACAAACCTTGTTACGCTCATAACCAGATTCTCCCTTCATCTGCAGCTCCCGGCTCGCACAAGTACGCCTTGTTTAGAGCCCAAGCGAAGAGAGCTTACGATCTCTCTTCAGATAAAGAAGATCTGCTTGCAGAATCCGCAACCTAAGAGAGTTTGCCACTGCAGCTGGTTACAACATTGAGCACATTGAAAGGATAATACATAAAGCATCTTGTACAGTCTATTTCCAATTGAAAAGAAAAAGATGTTTTTAATAATTGCGGTGACGGGGTTGTTTGTCGTGAGAAAGGAACACGGCGGGCACAAAGTTCACCTCTGGAAATAGCCAGTTTTGTCGGATCCATACCATATATCCCGGGATTTTCTTACCAACTCAAGAATACTCTGCGTAAGCTGAAGCTGGATGTAGATCTAAGATCCCCGAGGACGATTGGGACCATTCTCACCACTGATCGTGACAGGCAACCACTGTCCACCCAAGCCGGAGTATACGGTATCCCATTAATATACCCGGATGCATCCACAAGGTGGTATATCAGAATGACAAAGAGATCTTTCCACCTCAGAGAGGCAGAGCACAAATAGAATAAAAAAAAAATAGAAAACTAATTACCACGTTAGCACGAGACGTGAATTTTAAGGATGATCAACCGATCTGGAAAGATATAAGAAGACTTGCGCCCTACAGCTGTCCTAGGCCAACAGCAGTCAGAGAATCAATCGAGATTATATCAGGCAGTGACGTATGTATTGGGTTGTCGGAAAAGTCATGATGTATTTTAGCCATGTTTTGCAAAGGTCATTTATTGATAGAAAGAACAAAGATCAATCAATGATATACTGCCCGTTTTGTTCGATAACCTTTTGCCATCTTTCAGTGAGCTGCAGAATGCCTCATTCATAGAAGGACCTGTCTTTCGTGGCGAAAAACTGTACAAGGTGCTGATTTACAGCCTCATCTAAATTGAATGTTATACCATGCAAGGACTGTTGAACAGAGCGAAACAAGTGGAAATCTGACGGCTCAGGGTCAGGCGAGTATGCTGGGTGTGGCAACACATCCCACCCAAGCTCCAATAATTTTTGGCAGGTGATCAAACTTGTGTGTGGTCTCACGTCGTCGTGATGGAACACAACACCTTTACAATCAACAAGCTCTGGATGTTTCTGGATGATGGATTTGTTCAAACTGTCCAATTGCCGACAGTACACATTTGAATTGATTGTTTGTTTCCGTGGTAGGAGCTCGAAAAACACGACACCTTTAAAATCCCACCACACTGGGACCAGAACCTTCGGCTGATGAATGTCTGCTTTGGATGTCGTTTGAGGCGAAGCAGCACGTCGGGACCAAGACAGTTTGCACAGCACATTGTTGTACACAATCCACTTTTCGTCGCCAGTTATCAGTCGCTTCAAAAAGGATCGTCTTCCTCACGTTTAATGTGCATATCGCAGATGTTTATACGCGCCATCAATTGAGCTTCTTTGAGTTCATGAGGTACCCACACATCGAGCTTGCTTATGTATCCCAGCTTCTTCAGGTGGTCGCGAACACCTGAATGATGGACGTGCAATGTGTCTGCAATCTCTCGTGTCGTGTAACGTGGGTTTGACTCGATCGATGTTTTGATTTGGTCGTCATCAACCTGGGTGGGCCTCCCGGACCGAGGGGCATCGTGGAGGTCAAAATCACCAGCATGGAATTTTGCAAACCACCGCTGTCACTGATGTCCTCGTAGAGCATTATCACCATACACTTTACATAACTTTTCACAAGCTTGGCATGCGTTCTTCCCTTTACGGAAATAAAGCAGTAAAATATGGTGAAAATGCACAGTTTGGTTATCCATCTTCAACTTGATGTCAAATCTCCGCAAATCAACCAAATCGCTCACTATTCCTTTTAGACTGCAGCCAGAACTGGCACCTGTCGAATGCCATAGCGATAGCAGAGCTGCACATGGCTCTAGTACTTCCAAAACCGCCTAACCGCCATCGGGTGCCAAAATACGTCATGACTTTTCCGACAACCCAATAACACAGACATAACTACTGAAATTTCACCTATCTGGCACAAGGTGTTAAACATTAAGAGCTTGCTGGATAATCAATAAGCACGAGGCATAATACGAGTCTCATGCTATGCTATAATGATTTAAAATTTTACATTTGCATTTTTTCTCTGTCTCTTTCTGTTAAGTGTTTATATTCAGAAACCTGAAGAAGCTGTCTGTTGGCAGTGCAAGCTTGCGAAACTTTTGTAATTTTACGCCTATTAACGGATTAAAAATACACATTAATGTGTTATATCGTATTATTGTAAGTGGTGTACAACCCACAATCCAATTTTCTATCATTTAGAAAGAGCTTGCAAATCTGTGCCCTTTGGACATCCACTATGCTGTTTATCCTCCGAACTGCAATCTCCCCTTCTTGCTTTTGCAGCTCTCAACATTGAATGCTGGAAACTTATTCATAGATCTAATAAGCACACTGGACAAAAAATTAGTCACCCTTGGTAGAACTTACCTAATAATAGGTGACAGTGCCTCTTGCCTTGATAACAGCATGGATCTGGTGTGGTAGAGACTCCACAAGGCTGTGGATATGTTGTACATTGATTTGCAGCCACTCGTGTGTCAGTTGGTTTCGAAGTTCCGCCAGAGTATGTGGACGTCTATTCCAGTGTTTCACCTTCTGTTCCAAATGATCCCACAAATTTTCAATAGGATTTAAATCTGGGGATTTGGCGAGCCAGTCGAGGTGAGACAGTGTTGCTTATTGTTCATCACGCCACTCACAGTTTTAGCTCTGTGCACATGGCAATTGTCATCTTGGAAGACAGGAGTAGCAATGTGATGCTGCTCCTGGAGATGTAGGGAAAGAGCAGCACTTTGTCATTCAGAATGCGGAGGTATGTATGCTGGTTCAAATTCATAGTCATTGCAACAAGAGGGCTCATTTGGTAGTACGAAAAACATTCCCAAAACATCACAAAACCCCCACCATTTTGAACAACACCTTTGACACAATCAGGATTAAAAGCTTCATTGGGCCTGCAATGCACTCGTCACCTCCCATCGTTGAAGTACAAAGAAAAACGAAATTCATCAGACCAAATTACTCGTTTCCAATCCTCCACAGTAAAGTTTTGGTGCCTCTGAGCCCATTGATAATGTGCGACTTTGTGACTTGCTGCTGAAAGAGCCTTCTTCCATGGTACTCTGTTTCAGATGCCCATCTCATGCAGTTCTTGTCACAATGTCCTTTCAGAAATTGATTGAAGTGGACTTTCATTGACTGTATGGAGCAGTTGTTGCCTGGCTTGAAACCGATTTGCAGCTACTAAGCGTGAAACACAGCGGCTGTCCCTATTGGTGAGAATAGTTTTCCGGCCACAGTTACGTTGCCGATTTTCAGTTGACTGCAAACTACACCACTGTTTGTAGACCCGCTGGACAGTATGCTTCGACACACCAACAAATTGGGCGACTTCATTCACTTTGTGTCTGTGGGCAGGGCTGAACACGTGGCTCCCTTTTGTCACTCAGTAATGTCTGTCTTACGACCCATCATCATCATTGTCAACCATTATCAATCCACTGCTGGACGAAGGTCTCCCCAAGTTTCCTCCACAACGGTCTGTCTTGTGCCAGTCTCCTCCATGTCACTGCCGCATACTTTCGAATTTCATCCACCAATCTCCCATGTGGTCTTCTTCTGGGTCTTTTCCTGTCCCTTGGAATCCAATCTAAAATTTCGCCTGTCCATCGATGGTCTGTCCTTCTGGCAGTATGTCCAGCCCATTGCCATTTCAGGTATTTAACTCTGATCATGATGTCTTCCACTCTTGTCATTTTTCGGATGCACGAGTTCCTCTTCTTATCTCTCTTGGTTACACCAAGCATGCGCTTCTCCATGCTTCTTTGAGTTGTCTGCAGCCTTTGTATGTCTCTTTTAGTTAGGGTCCATGTCTCTGCACCATACATAAGCACTGGAAGGATGCATTGATCAAACACTTTTCTTTTAAGACATAATGGCATATTGCTCTTGAAAATTATGCTGTTTCTTCCAAAAGCTCTCCAGGCAAGTTTTGTACGCCGATTAATTTCTTCATCAATGTGACCCTCACTTGATATCTGCTGTCCAAGATAAATGTACATGTCTGTTATCTCCAGCTTTTCTCCATCAACCGATAAATCTTCATTTCGTGTAAAAGCATTGAACATCACTTTTGTCTTCTGAAAGTTCATTTTTAATCCCACTTCTTTACTCTTGTCAGCAAGTTCTTGGATCATACTCTGCATCTCTGATGGAGTAGTTGCAAAAATGACTACGTCATCAGCAAAACGAAGGTGGGTTAGATAATCTCCATTATTCTTTATCCCTTTGTTTTCCCAGTTCAGTGATTGAAAGACATTTTCCATTGTGGCATTAAAGATCTTCGGAGATATGGTGTCGCCTTGTCTCACTCTCTTTCCAATTTTTATGTGTGTTGTATCTTCAAACAGCCGAATCTTTGCACTTGCATTTTCATAGATGTTATTAATAATATTAATGTACGCATCTTCAATACTGCAGGATTTCAGAGCCATTGTAACTGCTGATGGTTTCATCAAATCAAAGGCTTTTTCATAATCGATAAAAGCCATGCTCAATGAAAGTTCATATTCCCTCGCTCTTTCAATTAGTTCTCTCAGTACGTGGATATGATCTATTGTGCTGTAGCCACTCCTGAATCTAGCTTGTTCTCACGGTTGAGCCATGTCCAGTGATACCTTCAAACGGTGTGAAAGAACTTTAGTGAAGATTTTATAAACCACTGACAGGAGGCTGATAGGTCTGTAGTTCCTGAGATCCTCAATGTCACCTTTTTTATGTAGTAAGATCATTGTAGCGTTGTTCCAATCCTCAGGAATCTTCCCTTCATTAAGGCATCGAGTGAAAATTTGGACGAGTATTGTTTCGATTTCTCCACTTGCTTCTTGTATGATGTCTACAGTAATTCCATCTTCTCCTGGAGCTTTTCCCCGCTTCATGTTCTTGAGTGCACGTGCAACTTCTGCTGGGAGGACTGGAAGAACTCTGGTACTGGTACCTTTCATGATGTCTGGAGTACATGTATCATCCCTTTCATATAATTTGGAGTAGAAATCTTTCACTCGTGTCAAAATTTCGCCTCTATTTCTTGTTACAGAACCATCTTCTTTTCTCAGTGCCATAATCTGTTTTCTTCCCTTACTGAGATGTCCCTTTGCTATTTTTAGGCTTTGGTTGTTTTCAATTGCTTTCCTCACTAGTTCACAGTTGAATTTCCTTACGTCTTCAGTGATACTTTTTCGTACTGTCTTGCATAGCTCTATATATTCCACTTTGGAAGTCACATCTTCTTTAGTTGTCCTCATCTCTCTTCTTTTTTGCATCAACATTTTGGTTTTTCCTGATAATTTGTTTACATGCAACTTGTTCTTAGACCCAGCTAATTTTGTTGCTGTTTCCATAAGAGCTTTGGTTACTTTTCTGTTAACTTCAGAAATATCCACTTCTTCCGATGTTAGGCCTTCTAAAGCAGAGAATCTGTTCTTCAGTTCCAACTTGAAAGTATTATGGTATTTTTTAAGGTTAGTTATGTCAATACATTTTGTTTGTCTTATGAGCTTGCCACGTTCAAGTTTAGTGTTGAGGTGCATCTTACATCTCACCAATCTATGGTCACTACCTGTGTTGAACTTGTTTAGCACACTGCAGTCTTCTATGACGAATTTTTTGTTGCACATAACGACCCATATTGCAGACTAAATCCAACACACACGTGACTCTTCAGCACTGCACGAGACAGAAATGATCCTGTAGACCACGTCAGTGCTGTTTATCTCCCAACAATGCTGTCACGGCGCCCTCTGTGCAACCGGTAACTTCATACTGTCATTTCTGTTAGGGATGACTAATTTTTTGTTCGCTGTGCCTATATCATGTATCGTATTGGCTGTGTGCAGATTTAGACAAATCCAAGGTGCCCAGTCGCTATGAGGCTTGAATTTTCAAATTCTGTTTTGAGAATTTTTTTTTTCAAAATTTGGGTTTGTATTATTAAGCTTCCATCTCTTGTAAAGCAATGAGTGCATTATATGAATTTTTTTCTGTTTGTGTCTTTCTTTGTATAGTATGTACTATAAAATCATAATAATGAAGATGCCAATGGTATCAAATTTTGGTACTATCTCCATCTCACGATCTCTTCAAATGAACCTTCAATCAGAGACTTTGATCCAGCAAAATGTCTTGACTATTAATGATTCAGTCCAAAATCAAGTAGATACTCATAGTGCTGAAGCTTTAAGGGAGACTGGAAGCTGAATGATGTGCATTTAGGTAAAGTGTAGCTTTAGAAAAGGGATGACTCTTGGGTTTGCATATTTTGCAAACATCATATAGTTTTAAGTAACATAGTGCTCATGAGTGTATTTAATCATTGGTGTTTTCATTGAATTTGATGTACCATAAGACAATGTCAAACTTTCTGAAATTGAAATGTACACTGCTGGACAGTTGCTAAGGACGGATCATAAACGGCTATATAGTGCATAAAAAAGTAAGTGTGGTTGGATGCCAAGTGAAATAAAATAATGTCAGAATGCCAGGACATTACAAGAAAGATAATTTATTGTGCTCTGAAATCCAGAAGGCTTTGGAACGTGTTCAAGGGACAAACAGGCCATTTTGTGCAGAATACGTAAACGTGAAAAAAATGCAATTAACGTCCGCAGGCGTTCCGGCGTAAGATGTCAATACGGGATATGGCCACCATGGAGGGTGATGCAAGATTCCACACGTCGTGTCATGCTTTGCACAATATTATCAAGCAGCTGTTGGTGTAATTTATCCCATTCCTCTGTCAGTGCACGGATGAGGGTGTCCTTGTTTATTGGAGGGCATTGGCGACCAGCAAGACTCCTCCCTAAAGCATCCCACACATTTTCAATGGGTTTCAGATCTGGAGAACGTGCTGGCCATACGAGGCATTGAATATCCTCGCTCTCAAGACACTCCTGGACAGCGACTGTTAGACGACATGTTGCGTTGTCGTCCATGAAAATGAATCTATCACCGACAGCACCACGGAACATGCGAACATGAGGTAGCAGAACATCATCAATGTATCGTTGGCCAGTCATAGTCCCAGTTGGAAGCACACAGAGGGACGTACGGCCATTGATCATGATGCCAGCCCATACCATGACACTACATGTCGGATATCGGTCCCTTTCCTGTATGTTTGCTGGACAATATGCAGTACCACTATCACGCCAGATCAGTTGCCGTCGACAATCAGACGATAGACTGTATCTACTCTCATCTGAGAAGAGGACAGCAGACCAGTCGTTATCAGTCCAATTGCGATGTTGATGGCACTATTGCAAACGGGCGGTACGGGGACTTCTGGTCAATGGGATGCACACAACAGGACGGCGGGCGTATAGTCTTTTTTCATGCAAACGTCTGGCGACAGTTTTTCGGGAGATCCGCTTGCCAGTAGCAGCCATAAACTGATTTGCTACCTCACTAGCTGTGCTGCGCCGGTGTTTTTTTGTTGATAGCACTATGTACCGATCTTCTGCAGGTGTCGTACTGCAAACACGACCTCCCCCGTGACGTTTGCTACACTCTCCATTTGTTTGAAATGATTTCCAAAGCCGTGAAACAACACTGTGGCTGACGTCGAACTCCCTGGCAACATCTGTTATTTTTCGCCCTTCTTCAATGTTGCCAATAATACGGCCACGCGTGAAATAATCTAGGTGATGTCGGTAAGACATACTGAAAATTGCAAGTTCGTCAATTGATTTTTTCCCTTTCAACTTTGCGTTTGAACAACAACGGTCAATACGCGTCAAATCCTTTATATCTTTTATCAGAGCTATGACGTCACGAACAAGTTCGGCAATCCAAAATTTGCATACGCACAACACGTCTTACTGTATCCTGCACTTATGCTAATTTCCACATTTTCCTGCCTTCCATTTTATGGTTGCTATCGGTTGCTATTGTCATCCATCCTTAGCAATTGTCCGGCAGTGTATTTCAAAATGCAGCTATTAATATAAGTGTATATATTCCCTAGTTTTAGCTGTAGATTTTTCACTAAATCATTAAACAGTATCTGAAAAAATAATGGATTAATTTTGACTGTTGAAAGTCACAATTTTGTATGTGTAGTTTTAATTTAAACTAGTCCGTAACCCATGCCATGCACAGTTGAAAAAACTGTTACTGAAATTTCTTTTTGTCATATAACATGAATCATAATAAAATGCATAACTATAATAAATGGTTGAATTATTAATGGGCAGTGTATAAGATAGGTCACCAACAACAAAATTTTTGTAATTATTCCCATTAATCAGGGATCGCATTCCTCCTAAAATTCCTAAAATTCCTAATATTTTGTGACCCTCCTTAAATTCCTAAAATTAGACCTAAAATTTGCTATTCATCCTAAAATTTTCATAAGCTTATTTTTATTAAAAACACAACCGTTATTAACGCCAATAAATTTACCATTACGGTAAGGTAAAAAGACCTGTTATTGTAGAAACACAGCCTATATGCTGTGCTGCTGAAGGGAGGGAAAAATGACGCCATCGAGATGCACTTGCTTCGGGGCGGGCGTTCCATTTTTTTGCCTTCGAACAGTTTTCGAGAGTAACAAGAGATCTAAGGGAAAAGGGGAGGGGTCATTTTCACCCCTGGTTTGCGCTTTGCAGACGAACTCCATGGCACGCAGAAGATCGTACTTTATTTTTGT
Organism: Macrothele yani; assembly: GCA_039090855.1. Lineage (NCBI taxonomy): Eukaryota > Metazoa > Arthropoda > Arachnida > Araneae > Macrothelidae > Macrothele > Macrothele yani. The sequence goes on along the minus strand of CM077010.1, from coordinate 163,133,729 downwards.
ACATGCCTTGTGGAACCTCCTCTTTCTGCTGATGTTTTGTTATTGTAAACCGCAGGTGGGTGGAAGCAAAGAGGAAACGTGGTCTCCTTCCGTAACCTCCGGTAATGACGATGGGATGGTAGCTGAGTATTATCTTGACAGGCAGTAGAGCACGTGATCATTGACCTTCGATCATGCGTCGGCGACAGCGACCTTCGATGCGCAATATATCTCGGCTCCGACTCGCTTTGACTGAACTTGCGTGAGATGCGTATGATAGTTTCTGGTTTTACGTCTTTTATGGTGTTCTCTGTGCTGTGTGCAGGTTCAGTTCTCTAGTGGTGACCTGCTTTTTTTTTTTTTTTTTTTTTTTTTCATATCTTCTGACATCCTCGCAGCCAAATTTCGGGAAGTTGTCTGGTTTTGCAATATTGGAACGTGTTTTTGTACTTCCCTTTCATTTTCTGGTTAGTAATACAAGTGTTTAAGATGCCTAAATCCAAAACGAAATTTCAAGATGCGTGGCTCGCCAAAGAATTGGACGGAGTGAAGTTGAAAGAATGGTGTTCTGCAACTGAAACAATATTTTCTGCTAAGTGTATATTGTGTTCAGAAATTTTCAACATTTCTAATAGTGGCTTTTCACAAGTAAAAGCGCACCATAAAGGAAAAAAACATTTGCAGAAATTTCAAAGTAAATTTCAAAATAAGTCCATCCTGAAAGCCTTTGGAGGACGGGATCTTCAGCCCAAAACAAATATTAGTGAAGTACTGAGTCATGATTTACAGTTGGCTAAAGCCGAAGCATTATGGGCCATGAAAGTTGCTAAGGACAATATGTCTTTTGTTTCATGCACTGAAACAGTTGAACTTTTCAAAGAAATGTTTCCTGATTCTGCTATTGCAGCCAAAATGCAACTTAAAGAAAAAAGTTGCTTATGTGATATCACATGGATTGTCAAAATATTTTGAAGAGGATTTGAAAAAAGACATTGCATCTAGTAGCCCAGGAAAGGTTACTATAGCATTTGATGAAACTACAAATACACAAGTGAAACGGCAGTTGGATGTGTATCTCAGGTACTGGTCTTCAGAAATAAATTCAGTTTCTTGCCGATACCTAACAAGCGTTTTTCAGGGTCATGCAACAGCAGATATTTTGCTAAAAGAAATTCTTGATGTGTTATCATCCTTCAATATTTCGTTGAACAGAATTATTTGTGTATCCATGGACAGCCCAAATGTAAATAAGTGCTTTTTACGCAAATTCAATGAAGTTGTAAAACAAGAAACAGGCCAGAAATCTTTGGAACTAGGTTTTTGCAACCTGCATGTTGTTAGTAATGCGTTTAAAAATTTTTTGACAAGCTTAAATATAGATTTTGACGAATTTGCTACTGATATGCATTACTTTTTAAAGAGTAGTGCTGCAAGACGAGAGGATTATAAATCTGTCGAGGATATAACATTGGTCACTGCCAAATTTCTTTTGCGTCATGTCAGCAACAGATGGTTAACCGTTGGTTCTGTAGCCCAGAGGCTCTTGGATCAATGGCTAAATATTACAGAATATTTTTTAAACTTCTTGCCATCTCAAAAAATATTTGAAAAACAACTGCGCAATTCGGCAAGGTATAAAAGAATTCACTGTTTCCTGAAAAATGAGCTTACTCCTTGCTATTTAGCATTAATTTCATTTTCATACCAAAATTTTGAAAAGTTTTCATTATGTTATCAGAGTGAAGAACCAAAAATACACCAGTTATATTCTGATTTAAATACTTTAATGAGGAATGTTATGGCTCAGTTTATCCAAGATGATGTTATAGCAGGGAAATTTGGAGAAGACCTAAAGAATGTAGATTTTGAAAACAAAAATTCATGGAAAAAACTAGGGGAGTTAGAAGTTGGTATGAAGACAAAAAATCTCCTCAGGAATGTTCAGGAGACCAGGCAGAAATTATTTCTCTTAGATGTAAGATCATCACTAATTGCAACCACAAAATATTTAAAGTCAAATTTGCCATTCTGCAATCAAAAGCTAAGAGACATAGAAGTTTTAAAGGTAAAAGAACCAAAGAAAGAGTCAACTCAACTTTCAGTCACTGAAGGACTTTCGGAAATAACCAGAATTTCAAGTGTTTTGCATCTTTCTGAGGAACAAATTGATAGAGTAAGAGAAGAGTGGAAACTTTTAAATTGCGATAAGCCAACTCTAGATGAACTAGTGAAATTTTCAGAGGAAGGGCATATTCCAGTGCGGATTGATCATTACTGGCGTAATATATTTAGTATTAAAGACTCTAGCGGAAAAGAAAAATACTCAAATCTTGCTAAACTCATAAAGTCAATTTTAGTTTTACCTCATGGTAATGCTGATGCAGAAAGGGGATTTTCGGTTAACACTGCTCTGTTAAGGAAGGACAAGGCTAACTTAAAAGACTCAACTATAACATCATTAAGAATAGTTAAAGGGGCCATTAAACACTATGGATGTGTAAGTAAAGTTCCCATAACAAGAAATTTGTTAAATAGTGTTTGTGATTCACATAAATTTTATAAAGAGTATGTTGATAAGCTGAAGGAAGAAGAATCAAAAAAGGTAAAAGAAAGGAAGCAGAAAGAGAGGGAAAATAAGGAAAAGCAGCTAGAGAAAAAAAGAAAAGCTGAGTTTGATGACAAAATAAAAGAAAATGATGCAGAAATAAATAGACTTAAAAACGATAAAGAAGCCTCCCTAGCAATAATTCAAGAGGGAACAGAAAGAATGAGAAAAGCTGTAGAAAAACAAAATACTGTTGAAATAGCAGTTGCCTCTAACTTGATCATACAAGGTTCAGCTGAAATAAAGAAAACTGAAAGTAAAGTAAATTAGTTGTGGTAGAAGCAGAAAAAGATAGGCTAATCAGGAAAAGGTTAAAACAATAATATGAAAAAAGTAATTCAGTGAACAATTGTACATAGTTCTTGGTTTTCAATTACCTTTTTAGGATATTATAATTTAATGTGAAACCTGAAAACTTTACTGTGAAAATCGTGAATTGCTTCTGGTTCAACAGCATATTAATGTTCAAAGTGAAACTTGAATGTGGTAAATATACTTGAATATGATAATAACACGTGAAAAGATAAGAACTGAACATTAGAAGTAAATCATACTTAAACTTTAGACATTAGGCAAAAAATTTGGGTGTTAACTTCGACCATATATACTAATGGACTGCACATTGGCAATAGCTGCATCAAAGCCGCCATGGCTCAAACATTGGGCACGTCATCATCAGACTCCAAATTTCGTGTAAAAATGCTGTTATGATTACTAATTTACGCTGCAGAACTTCAGTGTTTTTGGTGTATTATGTGAATGCGCCTCATATATAATGAAAACTCTTCAGGTAAGTTTACTTATGAGCTATATACATGCATGATCGGGTTGTTTACATTTTGTGATTTATAATGTGATGAACATTTGCGAAGAATTTGGAACGTGCATTCCATTTTTTTTTCTTAAGTTACTATATTTTTATATCAATAGCTGCAAGTTTCTGGTTAAGTAATTGAACTTTATTGACTTAGGTATTTAATTCGTTTCTTACCCATGAAAAATCATAGAACTTTCTTTACTATATCGCTCAGAGCAACCATAAGCACAGCAGGTGTAACCCATCTTTTTGACTGTTGTCATGTGATTTTATGTTGGAGCCAGAAATTTTGATGTCATGCGCAGTCTATCAGTATATATGGTTGAAGGGTGTGAAGCAAACTCTTTACAATGTATACAAAGTTGTTTTACTAGATGTATACAAATATACATCTAGTTTTTATTGAAATACACTCCTAAAATTTTCCTAAAATTTTTCTAAAAATTCCTAAAATTCCTAAAATTCCTACCTAAAATTTTCCAGAAGTATGCTATGATCCCTGCATTATTTTTTCCATATACTCGTATACAAATTTAACAATGACATTCCTCATTATTGTATAAACATATGCTTACCTTTCTATGATGGACTTGCATTGGGGTATTGAGGCATTCTTTCAGTGACCGGAAATGATATCGTATCTAGATAACTACACAATGGGGTTAAAAATGTGTTTTATTTTGCCAGTTTGGTTTTAACAATTTTTTTTTTTTTTTTTGGTGTCATTATATAATCTATACTAATGAATAAAGAGAGAAAGTTTGTTTGTGTGTTTGAGGTAATTTAAAAAACTACTGAACCGATTTGGATAATTCTTTCATCCTTGGGAAGCTTATTTCTTTCCATTGGGCATAGGTTATTTTGTTTACTTTTAATTTTATTTTTTATTTATTTTTTTATTATTTTTGGCTGTACTGCTGAATCAGATTGCTTTCAAGTAGTTCCCAATTTCCTGTGTATCGTTCCATTTTGTTTACATACAACCTGATCACACCCAACATGAAAGAAAGTATTTCATGATAACATACGAAATTTTTTTCACTAATCTCAAAAACTACTTAACCAATTCAGATAATTACAACTACGTAGTTGATAGCTGAGGGCTTAGTTCCAAGTCTGACCACCGCAGAAAGGTAGATGGTGCTGCAAGTACTGAAGAAAGAACAAACGCCAGAATAACGAACGACAGATTGTACAAAGAAAATGTCATGGTAACAAAAAAAAAAAAAAAAATTACTTATGACAATAAAAATTAGTGATGACAAATCTGTGGGTCAGTAGCTGTCATTAAAATAAATGGTGAAAGTCACTCCAGTGGGTGGCGCTGGCGGATTGTAGAAAGAAATGGCCTTGTGTTTTAAAAATATAGATTGATCGTGATTTTCTTATCTCTTCTGTTGAAAATATGTGCTGGCTCCTGAAAAACAGGAGCTGGCACCTCAAAATTTTGGGAGTTTGTCTACCCCTGGCTATATGTAATTTTTCTGTTTTACAAATCTTCTTAGCAGCGTTAATGATTCAGGGAGCCATATACAAGATAAAGAAAATCTTGCGGTGGACCAAAAGAGATGGTAGAATTTATGTCTAACCAGTGTGGACTTTTCTCTTTTTATTCTTACTTATATATATATATATGTTATAAGTGCTTTGTGCCAGTCACATGCCTAAATACCAGTTTGGTGTATAGGTGTGAGATAATTGTGATGATATTTGATAGATAAACTGTAAAAGTGTTATCTTTATTTTCATAGGAAGCTCAGAATATCATGGCTCTGACAAATGTGGATACCCCATTGAAAGGTGGCCTTAACACACCTTTACATGATTCAGATTTTAGTGGTGTTACACCAAAACGAGATGCTGTGGCAACTCCAAACAACCTCATTGCAACTCCTTTTAGAACCCCTTCTCAAGCTTCTTCTACTGATGGTAAGAACTTCTTTTTCAATTTGCATTGCTTTACTAGAAGACAGTTCTTGAAGAACCAGCATGTTCAAAGAATTTCATTCAATGCCTTATAGCAACTCATTTCAGATAATTGAGCATGTGTCATCTAGAATGTTCAGTCTTGTTCACATACATGCCACTGAGCTCTGACATTTGCCCACTGAATTTAGGGCATATGATATCTTGATTGACTCCTGCATTACCAAAATTTTCCAGTATCTGATGTAATCTGTTAGATAGTATATTATTGAATTTTCGAACGTGACCTTTGATATTTCTAGTACCCACTTCCTGATGTCTTCCTCCCCTTGCTGCATGACATCTCTTGAACTCATACATACATACATATCACTAAGCTGTTCTCTGAGATTCAGAGGTTAGCTCCAAAAAGAAATACAAACTTCCAGATATTTTTACTTATTGTTGTCGTATCAAACTTTGCCATTTACAGCGATTTTGACATACAACTCGTGCTTCACTGATATCCATTACACGCCGTACACAAGATCTTTTATACTTCATACTTATAATCTTTTTCTCATGCAGACACTCCTGAATCTGATCCCCCCAAGTCTTCCTTGGCCTTCCTCTGCCTTTCCTTCCTACCACTTGGGCTGAAAATATTTTCTTAGTAAGCATTTCATCACTCATTCTTTCAACATGGCCAAACCACCGAAGCATATTGGTCTCCACCTTGCTAACAACATTTTGCTTTACATCACACAACTGCAATACATCTTCATTCCTCACACAATCAGATCGTGTCTTGCCACAAACCCCACGTAAGTAACGCATTTCTCCAGCACACAAACGACTCCTATGTTTCTTCTGCAGTACCCAGGTTTCACTGCCGTACATCAGAGTAGGAACAATTACTGTTTCATACACAGCCATGCGGGACTCTCTAGAGAACCCATCATTTCTGTGAAAACCTCCCAGAGCAGCTATGACTTTCAAAGAAGAATTCACTCGCCTACTGATTTCACCATCCAACTTGTTCTCTCTGTCAAACATGCTTCCTAAATACACAAACTCACTCACCTGGTCAATAAAAGTGCCATTTATACTTACATTACATTCAGTGCTACCCAATCCTCTCTCAAACACCATAACTTTGGTTTTTCCCTTATTTATACTCATCAGTTTGAATTTCATGCAAACTTTGTGCATCCGAGTCAACATACTGTGCAACTCACTTTTGCTCTCTGCCAACAGGATAGTGTCATCAGCATACAGCAATCTGCACACACGGATATCACCAAGACATAAACCACTATTATCTATTTTGGCCTCACGCATGCATGCGTCCATAAATATATTAAACAGCCATGGTGACATTACACAACCTTGTCTAACTCCTGCACCAATGGAAAACCATTTTGATAAAACACCATTCACTCGTACACAAGCTCTACTACCAGCATACATGGCTTTTACACTATTAAGTAGATTCCCAGTAACACCATATTCATTCAATACCTTCCACAAAAGTGTCCTATTTACTCGGTCGTAAGCTTTCTCTAAATTTATGAAGGCAGAAAAAACTTTCTTCCCAACAGCCAGATACTTTTCAATCATCATGCGTAGTGCAAAAATCTGGTTAGTGCAGCCTTTACCAGGCATAAAACCACTCTGAACATCCCACACTTTCTCTGATGTAAGACCCCGTAATTTTTCAATAACAACCTTACCAAACACTTTCCCTGGCACACTCAGTAGGCTAATACCACGATAGTTCTTGCATTCAGTCTGATCATCTTTTCCCTTATACAAGGGAACAATGATAGCATCCTTCCAATCCCGAGGGACCATTCCTAACTCCCAGCACAACTGGCAAATTTCAGTTAACCAGTCAATTATAGAGTCACCACCATACTTCAACATCTCTGCAGTTATGCCATCAACTCCTGGAGCCTTACCATTCTGAAGAGATTTTAGAGCTTTACACACTTCTTCTCTTGAGATCCCTCCTGTGCTTTCATCCCTCATTGTGACATCATCTGCATCTGTCTCAGAATCATTTTTGCTCTCCTGATCTAATAACTCACAGAAGTATTCGCCCCATCTGTCACTTAACTCATTGGGCTCCCATATCATTTCCCCAATCTCATTCTTCACACAACTTACAACTTTGTTTCCCCTATTTTTCCTGAGTCTCATGTACTTCCAGAAGGACTTTCTATCTTTCCAAAAAGCCAGTTCATGCCTTTCTACTTTCTCTTTCCTATCTTTTGCCTTACTGTGGCAAACCAGCTTAGCAGCTTCACGCTTCTTACAGCGATATTCATCCACAGAGACTCTACCTTGCAACATTCCCAAATAGGCTTTCTTCTTTTTCTTTACTGCCTCATCAATCTCACTATTCCACCAAGCATCACCTCTATTGTTACCCACTATTGTGGTGCCACAGACCTCTTTAGCAGCAGTGACAACACAGTTCTTAAAACATTCCCACTTCTTTTCAACATCCCTCTCACAAGATTTCAGATTCTTCATCCGTTCTCTGAGTAAGTCAGAATACCGCTGATGATCTTCAAGGAGCCTATCAACCTTTATTCTTTCTATCCTGGGTCTCTTGCTATTCCTTTTCCTCCAAACAACATTAAGTTTCACTCGTGACACTACCAAGTAATGATCAGAACCAACATCTGCACCTCTCATCACACGGGTGTCAACTAAGTGTTTCAAACGCTGATCGTAAACAACAAAATCTATCACACTCTTTTGACCAAGAGTATGATTTTCCCAAGTATATGTGTGGATATACTTGTGGTTGAAAAATGTATTAGATACACACAAATCATTCTCAATGCAGAGTTCAATTAATCTTTCACCATTATCATTCACACAAGGATAATTAAACTTACCCAGAACATTGCCAGACATTGCATTCTGCACACCTACTCTAGCATTGAAATCCCCTGCTATTATAACTTTTTCTTTAGCATCAAACTGGCTCAAAACAGCTTTTAGCTCATTCCAGAAATCTTCTTTCTTATCAGAAGGTTCCGAGTGACAAGGAGCATACACTACAACAATTACAATTCTCTGAAGTTTCACTTTCAAACGAATCCAGAGAATTCTCTCACTTATGCAACTATAGTGAATCAAGTTGTTCTTCATCTTTTCACTTAAAATCACACCTACACCAGCCTGTCCTCTCATATTATCCAATACTCCAGACCACACACTCACCGTGCCATTCACTTCTTCTACCCCAATTTCCTTCTTTTTGGTTTCACTTACACACAGCACATCCAGTCTTATACATATTCATCTCCTCAATCACCTCATTCATCTTGCCATTTATACCTCTAGTATTCCATACACCAATCTTACATTCACTCAGCCGAGCTGAACAACGTACAGTTTGGTCAGGGCAAAGTGAAGGATTTAAATTGTTATTTTATTGTAACTTGCCGAGTTCTGTGTGCAATACTTGTTTGAAGAAATTTGCTTATGTAGTAATTTCTTGTCTATAAATCATTATTACAGGAGGTACATAACGTTACCACTTTTTGGAATTGAAGAATGGGTGCATTTCAAGAATATTCCCTCCCCCCAGTGTGAAATGAAATCATTTCACAATAAATTAGCTTTAAAATAAAATCTAATTTATCGAAATTTATAACTAATAGTGCCTTTCTGCAAGTTATCATTGTTGCCATCCCTTCTTCCTTTTTTAAAGTATTGAACTTTTTTGCAATAGGAATTTGTTAGCTGCTTTCAATACAAAAGCATGCAGTAAAAAAGCCAGGTCCATATTTAAAAGTAAGTAGTAAGTTTACTGTATAATTTTGAAATGGAAAAAGTAAATAAAATTTTGGCTTGATCAAATTTCTGCGGTGCCATCTAATGCGTTGACATTACGAGGTCTGATCAAAAAGTATCTGACCGCATTTCCTCCCTCCTAAACCAGACAGATCACCGAGCCATGATTCTTATTTTGGTCCTGAAGACAAAAATGATATCCCCAGAACCTTTACTCTGGTTCTGCAGGAAAAAAACCTCCCAAAAAACCCGAAGATGTCCCCAGAACTCTTTTTAATCCTGTCTTGCAGACTTTAGGATCACGAGTGCAAATTCTTCATTGGGGAACAGAAGTTCATCTTTCAAAACTTTCCGAAAACCGAAATTGGATGAATTAGAGTCTCTCATAATTGTAGTGTCTCCCCCTTCCCTCTTGCGATGTTCTTACTGTCCATGTTATTGGTAAACATCATTTTATTGCATAAATGTTCGTTTCAGCTTGAAAACGGAGGCAACAGTTTCTGAAACGGAAGTTAGATTGAACACTGGGATCTTAAATTCTTTTTTTCATGATGTCCTCTCTACTCTGTATTGTTGTTAAATATTTTACTCCATAATTATTTGTATTTGAGCATGGTTATGGAAGAAAAAATTCTGAAAATGGAAGTTACACACAGAGTGCTGTAATCTGAAATTCTTTTTTTTTCTTTTTTTCTTTTTGCGATGCCCTTTCTGCTCTGTATTATTGTTAAATGTTTTATTCCATAAATATTAAAATATTAGCATTTGGTCTTGATAATAAAGGCAAAAATTTCCAAAAACAGAAGTTAGGCGGAATGTCATTATTTTAAGTTCTTTTTTTTTTTTTTTGTGATCCCCTCTCTGCTCTGTATTATTGTTATGCTTGACAGTGCAGATCTGTTTGCACATGTTTGTATTCAGCGGTAGATGCTTCCTGCTCTATTTTCCTGACTATGCTGATTCCTATTTCCTGATTATGCTGATTCCTTCTGTGTTTGTTGTCATATGGAATAACTATGGATGTTGTACTGCTTGATTTCCTACAGAGTTTCACTCTCATGGTATCCCCAGCCAGAGTGCAGTTTGGAACACTGTGTTCTCCAAATGGTTCGTTTTGGAAATCTGAACAAACAGGTTCCATTTTTCAGCTGAACAAAATCTGAAATGCATATATTGGGCATGATGAGTTTATGCCACATACCTAATTTATTTTAAGATCTTTTTGCTTTGCATTCTCTCATTTTTTTGCTGTCATGTCCATCGAATATTATTTGGTTAAAATGAGCTCACTGGTATAGTGTGCTTAGTCTAAACCTACTGGAAAAAAAACATTTTTTTCTTGTCTCAAAACGTCTCAGTTCATGAGCATGTGTATGCTTCTGCATGTGGAAAGAATTTCCACAGGTTTAGCTCAAGCATGCTATATAAGTGAGTATATTTTAACCACCTGTTTAGAGGTGGTGTCACCAAGCTATAGCCTGTGGGAAGCCGTGATCTAGCCACAAGGTAAATTTGCATTTTTAAATTAATTTTACATTTTTTTAATTGAGAAAGGAAGTTGTCATTTGTCATATCACAGCTTGACATCATAGGTTTGATTGATGCTTTGCTTTTAAAACCTGTGTATTATTATTACCCAAGTAACCCTCAGAGCAATGAGGATTTGTAATGCTGTGATTAAGCTCTTCCACTCCCAGAAGTATTTGGTAACTCACACACCACACACACATTCTCTCTTTCTCTTTCTTTTTCTTTCTTTCTTTCTTTTGGCATTACCGACCATCTTTTTCAAGGAAAAAATAAACTCGCACATGAGTTGTTTTTTTTATTTGATATCTTTCCAATCAAAGTTGTAACTGCTCAAGCAACTGTTAGCCGAGAATTTTTTTTTGCTTTTTCCATCTTGTAAATGTATGTGGGACAACATGTCTGATAAGTTATTTTTTTATGTTAAGCACTGTGTCACAAATATTAATTTGTTAAAAGCCGAATTTGGAAGATATACTTTGGTGATTTTTACAAGCATGAAAACCATTCCAGCTATTGCAGGACACATTTAGTTTTATAGTTGATGATGCCAAGGATAATTCACAGTTGGAACTGTTAGATTGGCAATCTAATAATAATTTGAAGTCATTGTTTAAGAGTGAAAGTTCAATAACTTTTATTCTCATTTGTCTAGAAATAGTTTTACAAATGTGAAAAGTTTTGTCAGGAAAATGCTTTCAGTGTTTGGTATCACATATGTTTGTGAACAAGTTTTCTCCAAAATTAAGTGTGTGAAATAAAAGCTTCGTTCACAATTGACCTACCACCGCTTGTCAGACTTTTTAAAAATTCGGTTGTCCAACCTGAAACCAAGTATCGAAAATGTCACTAAATCGTCCCAGAAATAATAGCATTCTTTTCATTGATTTTTTTTTTTTTTACAGTTTTAGATGTCATGAAGTTAATTGGTTTATGTCATGAAGCCCACTTGCTAAAGACTTAGCCTTTTGTAAATTTAGTTTCGTATTTGTTTCAGATATGTATAAATATTTTTAAATATTTATTTAAAAACTTTCATATGTTAAATTGCAAACTGTATAAAATTAGTTAGACCTTGACAAATATTAGTTCATTGAAAATTTACAGTATCTACATTCAGACTGATCTTCAGTTTATCATTTTCTTTTTTTTTTTTTTAATTTGGCCCTCTGAGCTTTAGCCAATTTGCCATTTGGTCCTTCTTTCCAAAAGTTTGGTGACCCCTGGTTTAGAGGATAAGAGAGAGAAAAATGGGAGATGCATTGTAAGAAAAGTTAAAAATACATTAGGTGTACATAGTATAGACTTACCATGTTCCACGCTTTTTTTTTTTTTTTTTTTGTCTTTATATACACTTTTAACATTATGTTCTTATCCAGTCTTTTTAGCCCCTCCTCTCCCCGGCATGTGCTGTAACACTGCACAAGCTGCCACCACTGTATTTAAGGGGCTGTGCTATTGCATGGAAGCTTGTTATCACATTTGTACACTTCGGAGTTACCTGTGATGCTTTTGTTTGGTGTTGGTTCAGTGTTGACCAGTTGGCAGAGAGCAAAAGGGAGTTGCAGTTGTCCCAGATGTACGAAGTTAGTATGAAATTAAAACTCCGTGCAAATAAAGAAGACAAATCAGAGTTATGGTTTTTGAGCGAAGAACTGTTAGTTCTAAATGCAAGATCAGTCTAAATGGTACAGATGTAGACAAGGCAAATGAATTTGTGTATTTAGGAAGAATGTTAGACAGAGAAAATAGTTTAAATGGTGAAATTAGTAGGTGCATGAATTCATCTTTTCACAGGACTGAGGAATTCTTGAAAAGGTGCCAAATGGCTGTGTATGAAAGTGTAACTGTTCCTATGGCAGTGAAACATGGGTACTACAGAAGAGACATAGGAATGATTTATGTTCTGAAGAGATGCAATACTTATGGGGCAAGACATATTCTGATCATGGGAAGATTGTTGTTAGTAAGGTGGAGACAGATATTCTTAGGTGGTTTGGTCATGTTGAAAGAATAAGTGGTGAGATGCCTAGATACTTTATTCATTCCAAATGGCAAAATAGAAAGGTAGAGGAAGGCCAAGGAAATCATGGGAGGACCAGATTCAGGAGTGTCTACATGAGGAGAAGATAAGTATGAAGTACAAAATGTCTTGTGTGAGATGTGTGATAGATGTCAGTGAAGCTTGATTTGTGTACCAATATTGCTGTTAATTGAGATATCTGATACATGAACAGTAAGCAAAATCTAGCACCAACAGTTTTAAACTTTTATTTGGCAGGTGAGCTTTATTTGAAGAGCTAGCTTCTGATTATCAGAGAATGGCTTGTTGATATTTATGTATGTTCATGTAAAATTGGCATGGTAGTATGTAAGAATGCAATCATGATGTGTGGGAAATTATGTACACCACTTTGCTTTGCCTTTTTTCTCTAAAATGTGTTATATGTGTGTATTTTTTTTGCATTGCAGGTCTTACACCAATGCGAACTCCAGGTCAACCCATGTCTAAGAGTGCAGTACCAGGCACTACCCCACTTAGGGATAAGCTGAACATCAATCCTGAAGACCACTTAGGTTTTGATGAAAATGCCAAGAGCTTCAAGGTAAGATCAGTAGTAGTATTTTATGTGCTGAAAAACATAGGATCAATATTTTTCTATGTACAGTTTAGTAATTTTCATAAATCACAGTTTATTGTGTGGCTCAGGTACTAAATAAAACTGTACACCTTGTAAGGTTTTTAAATTTGATTTCATGCTTGGGGGAGGGGGGATTGAATGTAAAGTAAAGCAGTACATGTTTTATCATAATAAGACATGTTTGCATTTCGTCTCATCGTTGTGAGTAATGTCAAGCAGAAAATTAAATCTCAAATTAAATCTTCAAACAACAAGAACAAAAAAACCTCAGCATTTTTCAAATTGTGTTCATTAATTCTTTAAATTGTACAACATTTTGGTTTTCAATAACCTAAAGAAATGCTTATAGCATAGTAAATCCATTTATTCATTTGTGTGATGTGCACTAAGTTTGACCAGCCTTTTACACTCCACTGGGATGCTTTTTCAAGGCAATGGTAGAGATAAAATGTAGACACTATTGCCTTGAAAAAGCCTCACAGTGGAGCGCAAAAGCTTGGCAAAACTTTTTGTGTATTACAGCAGTGAATAAACAGATTTACTACGCTATAAGCATTTCTTGAGTGTGCATGGTCTGGTGTACTTTAAAATAATGTTTCAATAACCTGTTTTTTTGGGTTTTTTTGTATTTTTTTAAATTGGAACATTTTAATGAGAAGTACAGGGAAAATATTCCACATTTACGGAGACTTCAACTACTACAGATCCTTCTACTTGCTACAAAAATTGTCGCTCCTCTACAGAATACAGAAAGCACTGGATATACTACGGAAATAAAAAATCTCAGTGAAATAACTTTTTTAATGATGTGCGTGAAGTTTATTTTCGTGTTTTGAAGATTCTAACATTCATTAAACATTTTGGAAAGTGTTTCTTGGATGTTTTCAATATCATTGCATTTCTTCCATGCTTTTTCAATATGTTTTGGATGTCAAAGCATATCTGGTCACAATGGTCATACATGGCCCATGGAATCCTGAAAATGTTCTGAAATTTTATTTCCCTTTCCAGATCTTTGAAAATCCGTAATTTTTCACATTTTTGCATAAAGTCCTGTAGTAATACCAGAATTGTTCCCTGCAATGAACAATTTTAAGAAAAAGGTTGAAAAATGAGGGTAGGGTGGCCGGCGATTGAAAAAAATGAGGAAAGTATGCAAATGTTTGGGACTGCAGAAAATGACTGCTGTAGCAGTGATGAGAATGTCTCATGGCTTACCGTTTCCACATTTTCAATTTTTATGATCAAGTTACTAATTTTTCTTTTTTTGTTATTCGACCCTCATTATATTATTGGGTTGATGCATAAGTTCATGCCGTTTAATTTCACGAGTGTTTCCCAGGTCAGTAGTGACGGTGCAGATGGTCAGTTGTATATCAAAATGTAGCCAGTAATATCGTGTATCCAAATCATATTGTGTTGAGTGATTGTGGCTAATGGCTTTTTGGTTTTCAGGTCCGGAAGTATGGAGTGTCAAGTAGAGAGGAATGAACATTTCTGACATCTGCTCCTCTACAAGTTTAGCAAGGGATTCACGGTCGCTGAGGCTATTCGACAAATTTGTGCTGTGCACGGAGAGGATGCTGTTGCTCCGAGGACAGCCCGCAAATGGTTTGAGCGGTTCCAAGGTGGCAATTTTGACCTCAACGACGCTCCACGCTCACGTCGTCCATCTCACTTTGATGAGGATCATTTGAACAATCTCGTCCACTTGGATCCGCATTGAACCACAGGCAAATTGGCAACTGAGATGGGCTGTGATCAGGCCACAGTGGTGCGACACCTGGAACGTATGGGAAAGGTCCAGAAATTGGGGTCTTGGGTGCCTCACACTCTCACAAAGGACAACAAGAATCAGCGCAACACCATATGTGGTTCCTTATTTGGCCATTATCACGAATGTTCTCAGCAACACAAACCCTTTCTGTCACGTATTGTTACTGGAAATGAAAAGTGGTGCCTGTACTTGAATTTCAGGCATTGGAGGGAATGGTTAAGCCCAAACAAGATGCGCACACCATGTCCAAAACATGACCTTCATCCTGCGAAGATCATGTTGTGTCTGGTGGGACATGGAAGGCATTATTCACTGGGAAATGCTGCCAAGGAATCGGACCATCAACGCTGCACTCTATTGTGAGCAACTCTGCCACATGGAGGGAGTAATTCAGGCAGAAACGGCCACATCGGCATCGTGGTGTCCTTCTCCAACATGATAACACATGCCCTCAAGTGCAAACATGACCAAAATGGACATTCAGGACATGAAATGGAAGATCCTTCACATCCGGCCCATTCCTCAGATGTCGCCCCATATCACCTGTTCCAATCTCTGTCGAATGCACTCCGTGGCAGAACATTCAACAATGATGTTGATCTCCAGAATTTCCTTGATGATTTCTTCACAGCAAAACCTCAACCTTTTTTTCAAGAATGGGATTTTTTGCAGACCTATTCAGACATTGGGATACCATCATAAATGGGGGGGGATACATAGTTGATTGATTCTGTTTTCCCTTCTGGTGTAATACATTTCTGTAGTGCAGTGAAAAAAAAAAACGGCATGAACTTATGCATCAATCCAATATACACCTTTTTTTTTTTTTTTTATCATGCCTCTCGTTTTTAAGATAGGTAAAAGTGAAAAAGAGTGACTTCATATATTTTAAGAATTTTTCCTAATGCACTGCATGTTGCCATGTTTCTCATAGTATTTTCTTAAAACAATCAGTTGAGAGCAAGCATTTTTGCCCTGGTCCCCCCTTTTTTAAGTGGAATTAAATTTCAAAACTTGTATTTACTGTAATCTGTACATGGTGGAATCTGTGTCATTTCCATGATTCGTAAAATTGTTTCATGGGAGAGTGAGCTACATAGTACTTATAGGTGCAAATTAGAACTCACCACTCGCCAAATGGCAATTAACTGGAAACTTTGGCGATGAAATTTATTTTAGTGGTCGCCGATTTGGCCGTTTGTTATTTTTAGTGCCAATTTACAAAAGTATAATAATTCAGAGGTAAAGGTAAAAGAAAGTGAAACCAGTCCTAACTAGGGATGGCAAAAATATTGATGTGTTTTTGAACATCGAAGGTTTGCCACCTATAATCGATGTTTAAACCTCAATATTGCAGAACCCTTATAGTGCGATGGTGATCGATTCATTGGCCTGCGCTGTTGTGCTGAAAATGCGGTGGGCTGAATGATCAGCACTCGATTTTGACCCGAATAGTTCCCGAATCAAACAGTAGATATCTACATGAATGATCATATTATTTATTAATCATATTGTTTTGAAATGAAATCTCCACGAATCATACTGTCAAACAGCAATATTATTGAAAAAATTTTGAGAATATACAGTCTGTAAGAATCATATCGTAAGTTTCGCGTTCGCTGTTGTCTTTCCACTTTCGCCACGTGACTCGAGCAGGGCGAATTTTAGCAGAAAGTTTTCCTCCTACAGTTTAGCAGGGCTGTTCACATGGGATTGCGGGTGATTTATAGAATGTTACACTGTCGGAAATACCTTTTTTCGAGCCCCATTCAAAGTACAGTAACGCAGAACTCGTGGTCCAGTGGCAACGGCGTGTTTATTTTTCTTGCGGACTTTGCCGTGCAGGAGAACAACGATATGTGTTTTATTACTAGAAACTCTTCATAATATTCATTTCTTTTTTCCTAAACAAACCGACACGATCGCAAAACTCAGCGAATTACGAATCCACACATCTTTTTCCAAATTCGTGTGTTAGCTGAGGACGAACTTTATTGACAGCTTGCTCTTCAGTATTTGCAGACATGCATTTTGTATCACCTTAGAATAACATCAGCCCGTAAGGAAATCTTGAAATGATTACCGTAATTTTCGGACTAAGAGCTGCATCGGCGTAAGGGCCGCAGGTGAGAAATTTTGCAATCTTGGAAGCAAAAGTTGCTGTAAGGGCCGCACCTGTGAAGTCGTTGTGCTGCTCAGAAAGCTAAATTATCTTCCTTATTTTCATAAATTAACTCACGCCCAACGTGATTAAATGTATACTTCAAAGGCTAATTCTGCAACTCAGTGTCGATCTGCTTTATACACTTATTTTTCCATACTGGCAAAAATTTTTATTTATACATTTTTTATTAATCATGCTAATGATGTTATTTGTTTGCCTTTATTAAATCAGGGTTCCCACGCAACCTGGAAAACCGGTAATTCTCAGGGAATTTGAAAATTGTTCCAAAAATCAGGGAAAACTCAGGGAAAACTCAGGGAAAATTGTGTTTTTCCGTAAAAATCAGGGAATTTTTTATCAGGGAACTATAAAGGCAGGGAATTTTTTATTTTGCCAGAAAAATATTTTGTTTCAGACTTTTGTAAAATATATTTCTGTATTGCTAAGTTTTAAAATAATTCCGAGTTGTTTTATCCTTCGAGGCAACTTCGTAACCCGCCCACCGATTAAAGTGCAGCTGTGCAGGGGAGTGCGTCTCATTGCAGTTTCCCCGTCTCCAGATGATCTAAACTCCAACCGAACAAACATACACGTCAACGCGTGAAAGAAAGCCATTAATCACACACCCATTTCGCAGGCTCTTATCTGCTGGCGTTCGCGAAGAGAGGCAGTCATTTGTTCCTGAGTAGGTGCCCCGGTTCTCTGCGTAGACTGGGAAAAAAATTATGAAGAAGCTATTTCCTCAATTTTTTAAATAACCGACTGAAATTTTTACAGTGGGCAAGATATATGAAAATAACGTTCCATTTTAAATTTTGCCGAAATTCATTGGAAACTTTAGAAGTTGAGCTTTTTTTTTTCTTACCCTTTTGCATGTTCTACGTGTCTTTTATCAAACCGTACAAAAACATTTTATTTTGCCCCTTCAACAGCAGTGTGGATGAATGTTGCAAATTGAGGGCACCTAATTTATTTTGAAAAAGGTTCGTATCACTTACGAACTAAAGCTTCGCTTTCGTAATTCTGTAGCAGAATTGGTATAGTTGGAAAAGTATGTACCTTCAAATGTTAGAACAGGGAAAATATTATGAAATAGGAAGATTCTTCAAAGAGGGGGAAAGATTTATTTTTTTCATAGTACTTACGAGTATTTTGACAAAAAAATATATGAAAAATACCATGCAATGAAGCTGGTACTATTGCATACCTACCATATTTCCCAGATTTCACGGCCGTTTTCTTGATTCGTTGTCTTCCGGTTTTACGGCCGGAAAGAGATTTTTTATTCTGTCATATTTCTATTTCATAATGCATGAAGAAATTTATTTATAGCTATTTTAAGACGATATTCCAATTACTGCAAGAGCTGGCTGGTTGCGAAAAATAGGGGTAGTCCGACGCCTGGAACCATAGATTTTCACATCTGGGTCATTCCACGCAAAATCGTCAGATATTGAAATAATTTTCCACCAACACATCTCCGATTCGTGCGATTTTTTTTTTTTTTTACGGGTAGCTGCCTCCAAGTTATAAAAAAAAAATCCCTGAAAGTTTCAATTTTTTTTTGTTTCTGATAGATTAGAAGATGTTATTTTTTGAATTTTTGTGCATTGTAGAACCGTTTTCCGTAAAAACGCAAATATCTCCGTTATTTAGAATAAGAAATATAAAATTCATCATTCTCTCGTAATTTTTCCCAAGGTTTCAGCTTATACATAGGAAAAAAAAAAAAAAAAGATTGCGAGAACAAAAGTTAGACGGGGTAGAAATTTTCTTGTAATCGTAAATTCTTCTTCTTGCGTTGCTGCACCTCACAAGATTTGCATAAATTATTCATTTTCACATCTTTACCCTCACATTGCCGAAAAAAATCTACCTAGTTACTACTGATGAAAATCTTTGCCGTGCGTGCTCTATTGGTTTCAGGTTTGTCAGTGCAGGCGCTAAAGCCCTCTGTCTCCGTTTTGGATGACGTTATTTGTGGGGAGTTACTGCAAATGACCTGAGTGGGCTCCAGACCTTTCTCGCACTTTGCCTGATCAACATCGCACAAATGTATTGCCCTTCGTAAAGATATTGTTAAGTATAAACATGCCACTCACCGCAGGATGATAAATTATGTTGACAAAAAAGTGTTAGGAGGATTTTATGAGCACACATGCACACAAAACTTCCTCTAATTGTTTCCTGTACAAGTAATTTGACGTAGCGTGGAAATGAACTGTGACCTGCGAGAAAAGTTCAGTTCTAATGTTTGCGTCACAAACGTAGCCAATCAATTTTAAGACTTCCGGATTTTGGAAGTACTAATATGAACTGTAGCCTCTCAGGCAAAATGGTATTCCGTATTAACTGTTAGTTTTCTCCACTTGTTGCTTCCATTATTTTTTCTTTATCCCTGGGTTTAATTTTTTTTTGCCGTTATGGCATTAGGATCTCTGTGTGCCAGCTTATTGGTTATGAAATTTAACAGCACAATGTCTAAATATCCTATGCTGCGTTATTTAGAAGCAAATAGCAGAGGTGCCAACTATTACGAATTGTCCGTAATTATTACGGTTTCGACTGTCAGATTACGGAATTACGGACAGGTTGGAAGAATTACGGAATTCAGTGTGTTTTGGAGAATCTCAATTTTGTATCGTTTTTTGTTAAACCCTTTTAGTGCGACGCTGCCGATTTCTCGGCCTTCGATTTTGATCCACATATTTTCCGAATCAGACTGCGGATTTCGGTGTCTCAATGATCATATCATTTATCAATCATATCGTTTTGAAATGGAATGTCCATGAATCATATCGTCAAACAGCGATATTATCGGAAGAATGGTACCGTAATTTTCGTCGTATAATCCGCGGATTATCTGCTAAAAAAGTTAAAATTATAGGTTTTGCGGATTATACACCGATGCGGTTAACACGCCGATTTAAAAAAAAAAAAAAAAAAATATATATATATATAAGACCATCCGATTTAAAAAAATCTGCAGCGTGATTGTGCAGGGAAAGGTGTAATAATTGGAAAAGGAACTCCCTCGGAAGAATTTTCCTCAGTTCAGGAGTTTGTACGGAGCGGGGAGGAGGGGAGGAATGTCGTAATGAAAGATCGGGATAGTTGTGGGGAGGGACGGCAGGGGTCATTTTGTTATCGTTGAGGAGAGCTCTGACTGTCGTGCCGGCTCTGTTTTTTGGCAAAAAGCCAAAGAAGTACTCACAGCGCTTGCTGCACGAACCTATGCGTTTCTCCTTTCGGATTTCATGTGCGCGACCTTGTATCTAGTTTGCTTTCGTTGTTTTGGCGAACGTCGCTGCTGCTGTTTTCCTTCATTGCTAATCATGATGTCTCTGAAAAGGAAATGTTTCAGTTACACTGCCGAATTTAAACTTGAAGTGGTGGACAGAATTGAGGATATGATCGTGTCACTGCTCGACAGTTTTGAGGTCAGAACACAATCGTGCAGCAACATATGGAAAGCCTCTGTGTCGCGATCTAAAACGTAAACAAATCCGTTTGTAAATTCCGCGGGAGAATTCACGGAAGTTTTTTATTGGCCCACGTATAAGACGATCTCTCAACTCTGAAAGCAGGAATTCCTCCAAAAACTTTCGACTTATACGCGAGTACATACGGTATTTCTACGACTTGTTCTGTATCAGCCTTTCGTCATTGGCAGTGTAATGCAATACTCTGGAGCTACATCGGCGTGATCTATGGATGCCACACCCTTTATCTGTTCGGAGATAAAAATATAAAACAGTAACCTTTAAAAATGAATTTCTTCATTTAATAAAATAGTTTTTTTTTTTCTCTTACTTCTTCGGACTCATGTGTTTCTGGAACGTGGAAAGAGCGACGTATTTATTTACTGACGCCACGTATTTGGAGGATTTTCACCTTGGATCTCGCCCTTTGGAATTAACTGCTATAATATATATAGCCAGTGCCCTTAATACCCACCAGATAGAGACGTCTCAGTAGCTGAGCCCATCTTACGGATTTAAGATGTCAGAAGCTGACTTAAAAATACACATAGCACCGTGGATTGTTGGCCACCGTGGTGTAAAGCTAACGCGCTCGGTTAGATATCGAGAGATCCGTGACTCAATTCCCCGGCGGCGGCTGAAAACAATTTTTCGGTTGCTATGTGTTTCTGGAACGTGGAAAGAGCGATGTGTTTATGTGACCGACTTTTCTGTTGGAAATTCCACTTCTGATTCAACATCTATGATGTGCGAATTATACGGCGATTTTTTTTCCTAAATGTCACAGTCTGCGGATTATACGAATGTTTTTTTTTTTTTTTTATGTGAATTTTGCGGTCATGCGGATAATACGACGAAAATTACGGGTATTATGCCGTAAGTGTCATCGTAAAAGAGTTTGGGCTTGCTATCGGTACTATCGGTTCCCCACGCAATTTCTCCGTGTGACAGGAGAAAGGTTACTTTAGCCAAAACGTTTCCTGCTGCAGTTGAGGCAGGGCTGTTCACTTGGAATTGTTGGTGTATTATAAGACGTCGTACTGTCAGAAATCACTTTTTCGAGCCCCGTTCGAAGTGCAATAACGATCAACTCGTCGCAACGCGTGGTCGCGCGATGACGGATGTTTATATTTCTTGCGGACTTTCGCCGCGCGGGAGAACAAAGTGCGGTGTTTTATTACTAGAAGCTCTTCACAGTATTCATTTCTTTTTCCTAAACAAACAGACACAATCGCAAAACTCCGTGAAATACGAATACCCCTCTTTTTCCAAACTCGTGTTAGCAGAGGATGACTTTATTGACAGCTTGTTCCTCAGACTAGGAGACGTGCTTTTTCCTACTGAGTGAAATTTTTTTCTAAGGTTATTTGAAATGGCTTGTAGTGAGAGTGAAAGTTTGCCAAGTGATGGTGATGAATTTGAATCATCTGAGAGTGATATTGGCCAAGCAACATCAAGCCAGAAAACTAGCCACAGTGCCACGCACACCATATCTTCTTCAGAAGGTGAAGATCTTCATAGTGAATCTTCAGATCATGAAAGTTCTGAAAGTGAATGGGAGGATGTAATAGAGGGAAGTGATGAACAACCTCAGCATCCTTTTGATTGTCATGAAATGCAGGGGCCCAAACATGCTCCTGCAACTGATGTGGCACCTATTGCATATTTTTACTTGTTTTTTACCAATTTCATCCTTGGAATTATTGTTTCTGAAACAAATAAATATGCAAAGAGGTTTTTCCAGGAACATCCAAATCTTTCTCCCAAATCTTGAGCAAGGAAATGGAAAATGCTGAAATAAAGGTTTCCTTGCGTGCCTTCTAATATGAGAGTAATCAGTAGCCCATGTAGGACGAGATGAGATGATTGCCGAAGGCATATCCAGTCAAAACAAACACCAGGATTGTGTAAAATTAAAGACTCAATCAAAGCCTTTGGATAATTTTTTTGCAAAAAAGAATGAAAATAGCGTGATAAACGCTGAATTGCTGTTTACTGCAATCGTTGTGGAGCATAACCTACCTATAGCAATCTGTGATCATGCTGGTCGCTTCTTTCATGCTATGTTCCCAGACTCTGATATTGATGAAGCTGGATATCCTTGAGCAGATGTGGCATGGAATGAAATATCTAAGATGAAGGATTCATCTGGCCTTCTCAAGTATTCTGCATTGCCTAAACTAATGTTGGTAATATTGACTATCCCTCACAGCAATTCCTCTACGTAGAGAATATTTAGTATAGTAAGGAAAAACCTCACATACTTCTGCCCAACAATGAGCACCAAAACATTATGTGCCCTTCTTATACAGAAAAGTAAAGCATTTTCCTCAGGTGAGCTGTGTTATAAAAAGTTTTCTGAAAAAAGAATATACCACTGCAAAACAAGCAACAAGGGAGTTTTTATGTCAGCAATGACATGAGGTAAGTACAATATTGATAATTTAATTTCATATTTTTTTGTGAGAATAGTGTAAACATATAAAGTTATTACACATTTCACGCATTAATTTCTCATGAAATACCCATTCCACGCGTTAGTGATGAGGCTTCGTATGGTGATTACCGATAGGCACCTCATACAAGTATTACAGGTTACACAGTAATACTATAATATTGTCCTTAACTTTGAAAAAAATGGCGTGTTACATTACTGAAAGTTTGTGTTCGATTACTGAAACATTACTGTAAAATACCCTATTGATTACTGATGCGTTCTGCTTGAGGTTGGCCCCTCTGAAATAGCATAGATTCGATGTTCTCATTGCCATGTGCAAGAACTAACGTTAGCTAAAATAATTACAATTTTGATTTTTAAATGTCAGCAGTATTTTCCCTGATTGCTAGAAATTGTTGGGATGGTACTGGCACACGTTTTTCTCAGACGCAGAAATGCTGTCACGATTTCTGTTCTCTCTCTTTTCTTCTTTTTATTTTTTAATAACTGTTTTACTTTGCTTTGTCTTTAAAGATTCTAAGTAAATTCCAATAGAAAATACAAATTGGTAGATCGATTTGATAGAACCGCTCTAACAAAATGTTAAGAGACTGTCAGACACTCACCATTTTATCATTCCCATTAGACTTCAATTTCAGCAAATGTTTCTGTGTTGTTTAATATTTATGTAAAATAAGCACTTAAAGGATTTAAAGCTTCATTCAGCATTGTATCATTTAAGGGCAATTTATTCTCTTCAGTCACAATTCTCCCAGCTTGCATTTTTAAACCTAACTGGAACTCTAAATGTTGTGAGTCGTTTAAAATGTTATTTATATACTTGTGTGCACTTAAAATACAGATAAATCAGTTGTATAATTTCACCTAATCGATTGAAATATTTCATTATATGTAGAATTTAAATTAAGTCTTTGTTCAAATATTCTTTAAAGCATGTGAATACATGGTTTACATGTTTTAAAGAATATTTGAACCAACGGTACCAAAAAGTAAATAATGGTACCAAAAATAATATGCCTCATGCATTTAATTGTTATTAAAAAAAGCAGGTAATTGTATAAAGGACAGTTATTTAAAGAATTAACAAATGTATGCTTTCGTAAGGAATGCAAGAATGTAAGGAAATGCAACAATTTGTCGCAATGTGATTTGATTTGCCGCTCTGGAAAAACTCTCAGAACCACCTGGAAAACCTGGAAAAGTCGGGGAATTTTTTTTCTACTTTTGAGTGGGAACCCTGTAAATGCTTAAAACCATGTACGTAATCAATATAAATCACAGTTAATCTTAAGACTCCCGTTAGAATATCGCATTGCTCGTAAAACTGCACAATTGTCTAAATTCCATTCAATGTGGATGTCTGCTACAAGATGGTTCTCTGTTCACCGCAATAGAATTCGTCTTAGAAGTAATTAACTTACAAATTATCGCTTGTAATGCTTTCGATTAATGTTTTCTTTAATAATATGTTCCTTCTATGTTATGCTTTTTTTCTCATCTAGAGATGTTTTTGTTAGATTGAAGTTGCGCTTCCTTTTACCAGCTGCCTCACACGTGTTCGCGGATCTGGCAGCCAACACTTCGAAACAGCAGTGCTCTTTCAAGTGGTTTGACCTACTTTCATTTACTGCCCACTGAGCCTTCACGTTGAGCTCCGCTTTTATATGAATGGGAAAATTCTCCCTTCTTTTTTTCTTTTCCAGCCGAAGCCTTCAATTTCCACTATCGTCAGTCAATAAAATAAATAAATAAGTAAATAAATAAATAAATAAATAAAATCGAAGCAAAACTCAGGAGCGCAGATCCAAGAAATACCTGTATCGCATGCCAAATTAACCAAGAAGAGTGAACAGAAGTTGTCTTTCCGTCCCTCCAGTATTGTTTGGAATAGGTCTCTGCTAATGGAATCATCCTGGGGCAAGCTTTTGCATTGTTCATGTTCTTAAGCGTTTGTTCAGGGAAGCGCCCACGAAACCTGTCTCCCCACCCCAGTGAAAATTACCGTTCCTTCCTTTGGTTGCATCGCACCTTCCTGCATGATGTATGCTGCAGCCAACGAAAGAGATACGCTGGGCGTGCTATCCACAGAAGCCTCAGACGTCATGCTACTCGTCTGTGTGCTTATGTCCCCATTCCATCTCCCACTCCCCCATGTAAAGGGCATTTGAGTCAGGCATCCCTGCTCTCCTCCACTTTCCCTCCTAAACCAACATCAGTACAGTAGAGTTATCGTTTAAATAGAGATGTCTAACGTATGAGTAGAAAGGGGGGAAACATGATCACAGTAGAGTTATGTGAAAAAAAAAACTTGTTTTGAAAAATTTTACTAAGCATCTGCATGGAAAAAAAAGGGGGGGGAGGGAAGAAACAATCTTATTGAAAACAAATTTGGCATAAGGGCCGCACACCTGAAAAATTTCACTTTTAGTAACGTTGAGCCGCGGCTTTTAGCCCAAAAATTACGGTAGTTGTAGTTAGAGTGAAAGTTTGACAAGTGATAGTGATGATTTTGAATCACTTTAACATAACATAATTTGTAAGAGTATATTCAAATTAAGGGAGTTAATTTGAATATACTCAAATTAACTTCATATATATATATATATATATATATATACATATATATATATATATATATATATATATATATATATATATATATATATGGGATGTAAGGTCAGGTGATGCGTAACATCACAGCCTCTCCTTGACAAATGTCAACCCCGCCTTCTCGTGGTACATCCTGTTCCCACTAAAGGGGCTCTGACGACCGCCAATAGCGGTATAACTATACCATCGGGATCAGAGGAAATGCTATCCCACACTCACCAACCCGCTTGGCCAGCGTGGTGAGTTATGGCCAAACACCTCCAAAATGACTCTACAACTTAAATCTTGGCCCTCAGTCTCCGGCAGCTGGAATGTACCTGGCCAAGGCAGCGGCCAGTGCGACATGAAGGCAGAGGGTGCTAAGAATCCCCGGAGGACCGGACTAGGCTGCCATTTGATGCTGACCTTGGCTACATATAACGGACGCTCCCTATCTTCTGATTCAAGGCTCCTTGAATTGGAAGAGGAACTACAAAGGATCAAGTGGGACATCGTCGGGCTAAGTGAGGTAAGGAGAAAAGGAGAAGATCTCATTGAACTGAAAAGTGGACATCTCTTCTATTATCGTGGGACAGATACTGGCAGAACTAGTGGTGTTGGATTTATAATAAACAAGAAACTGAAGGATAAAGTGGTAGAAGTTGAAAGTTCCTCTGACAGAGCTGCACGACTCATTATCCAACTCTCGAGAAGATACCAGGCTCAGATTATTCAAACTTATGCACCCACCACAAGTCATCCTGAAGAAGAAATTAAAGAATTTTATGAGGAAATTCGTCATCTAAATAATAAAGGTAAGCAGCACTTGAAAATAATTATGGGAGATTTCAATGCAAAAATAGGGCACCGGCAACAGAATGAAACTTCAGTAGGTAAATTCGGTCACGGCAACAGAAACCAGCGTGGAAATACTCTCGTTGAGTTTGCAGAGGCAGAAGGATTTTTCATCTTGAACTCCTTTTTCAAGAAAAAGCCACACAGGAAATGGACATGGAGACATCCAATTGGGATGACAAGTGAAATTGATTTTATTATGTGTAACAAAAAATTCGTCATCGAAGACTGCAGTGTGCTGAACAAGTTCAACACAGGTAGTGACCATAGATTGGTGAGATGTAAGATGCACCTCAACACTAAACTGGAACGTGGCAAGCTCATAAGACAAACAAAATGTATTGACATAACCAAACTTAAAAAACACCATAATACTTTCAAGTTAGAACTGAAGAACAGATTCTCTGCTTTAGAAGGCCTAACATTGGAAGAAGTGGATATTTCGGAAGTTAACAGAAAAGTAACCAAAGCTCTTATGGAAACAGCAACAAAATTAGCTGGGTCTAAGAACAAGTTGCATGTAAATAAATTATCAGGAAAAACCAAAATGTTGATGCAAAAAAGAAGAGAGATGAGGACAACTAAAGAAGATGTGACTTCCAAAGTGGAATATATAGAGCTATGCAAGACAGCACGAAAAAGTATCACTGAAGACGTAAGGAAATTCAGCTGTGAGCTAGTGAGGAAAGCAATTGAAAACAACCAAAGCCTAAAGATAGCAAAGGGACATCTCAGTAAGGGAAGAAAACAGATTATGGCTCTGAGAAAAGAAGATGGTTCTATAACAAGAAATAGAGGCGAAATTTTGACAAGAGTGAAAGATTTCTACTCCAAATTATATGAAAGGGATGATACATGTACTCCAGACATCATGAAAGGTACCAGAGCTCTTCCAGTCCTCCCAGCAGAAGTTGCTCATGCAATCAAGAACATGAAGCGGGAGAAAGCTCCAGGAGAAGATGGAATTACTATAGACATCATACAAGAAGCAAGTGGAGAAATTGAAACAGTACTCGCCCAAATTTTCACTCGATGCCTTAATGAAGGAAAGATTCCTGAGGATTGGAACAATGCTACAATCATCCTGCTACATAAAAAAGGTGACATTGAGGATCTCAGGAACTACAGACCTATCAGCCTCCTATCAGTGGTTTATAAAATCTTCACTAAAGTTCTTTCACACCGCTTGAAGGTAACACTGGACATGGCTCAACCGAGAGAACAAGCTGGATTCAGGAGTGGCTACAGCACAATAGATCATATCCACGTACTGAGAGAACTAATTGAAAGAGCGAGGGAATATGAACTTCCATTGTGCATGGCTTTTATCGATTATGAAAAAGCCTTTGATTCGGTGAAACCATCAGCAGTTACAATGGCTCTGAAATCCTGCGGTATTGAAGATGCATACATTAATATTATTAATAACATCTATGAAAATGCAAGTGCAAAGATTCGGCTGTTTGAAAATACAACACACATAAAAATTGGAAAGGGAGTGAGACAAGGTGACACCATATCTCCGAAGCTCTTTAATGCCACATTGGAAAATGTCTTTCAATCACTGAACTGGGAAAACAAAGGGATAAAGATTAATGGAGATTATCTAACCCACCTTCGTTTTGCTGATGGCGTAGTCATTTTTGCAACTTCCCCATCAGAGCTGCAGAGTATGATCCAGGAACTTGCTGACAAGAGTAAAGAAGTGGGATTAAAAATGAAGTTTCAGAAGACAAAAGGGATGTTCAATGCTTTTACAAGAAATGAAGATTTATCGATTGATGGAGAAAAACTGGAGATAACAGATAACGTATGTTTATCTTGGACAGCAGATATCAAGTGAGGGTCACATTGATGAAGAAATTAATCGGCATACAAAACTTGCCTGGAGAGCTTTTGGAAGAAACAGCATAATTTTCAAGAGCAATATGCCATTATGTCTTAAAAGAAAAGTGTTTGATCAATGCATCCTTCCAGTGCTTACGTATGGTGCAGAGACGTGGACCTTAACTAAAAGAGACATACAAAGGCTGCAGACAACTCAAAGAAGCATGGAGAGGTGCATGCTTGGTATAACCAGGAGAGATAAGAAGAAGAACTCGTGGATCCGAAAAATGACGAGAGTGGAAGACATCATGATCAGAGTTAAATCACTGAAATGGCAATGGGCTGGACATACTGCCAGAAGGACAGACCATAGATGGACAGCCGAAATTTTAGATTGGATTCCACGGGACAGGAAAAGACCCAGAAAAAGACCACATGGGAGATGGGTGGATGAAATTCGTAAATATGCGGGAGTGACGTGGAGGAGACTGGCACAAGATAGACCGTTGTGGAGGAAATTTGGGGAGACCTTCGTCCAGCAGTGGATTGATAATGGTTGACAATGATGATGATGATATATATATATATATATATATATATATACTTAAGAGCAAAACTGAAGATTAAGGAAAAAATTTTAGAATTTAAAACGAAGGGTGCAAAATAACCTGAAAATCAAAACGCGCAACGCAGCAGTTTTGAAAATTCAGAATACACATTCTATAAAGAAGATACCTAAGCAAAAAATACATATATATATATATATATATATATATATAATAGAAGAGTTTTTCATCTTGAACTCCTTTTTCAAGAAAAAGTCGCACAGCAAATGGACATGGAGACATCCAAATGGAACGACAAGTGAAATTGATTTTTTAATGTGTAACAAAAAATTCGTCATAGAAGACTGCAGTGTGCTAAACAAGTTCAACACAGGTAGTGACCATAGATTGGTGAGATGTAAGATGCACCTCAACACTAAACTTGAACGTGGCAAGCTCATAAGACAAACAAAATGTATTGACATAACCAACCTTAAAAAACACCATAATACCTTCAAGTTGGAACTGAAGAACAGATTCTCTGGTTTAGAGGGCCTAACATCAGAAGAAGTGGATATTTCTGAAATTAACAGAAAAGTAACCAAAGCTCTTATGGAAACAGCAACAAAATTAGCTGGGTCTAAGAACAAGTTGCATGTGAACAAATTATCAGGAAAAACCAAAATGTTGATGCAAAAAAGAAGAGAGATGAGGACAACTAAAGAAGATGTGACTTCCAAAGTCAAATATATAGAGCTATGCAAGGCAGTACGAAAAAGTATCACTGAAGACGTAAGGAAATTCAACTGTGAACTAGTGAGGAAAGTAATTGAAAACAACCAAAGCCTAAAGATAGCAAAGGGACATCTCAGTAAGGGGAGAAAACAGATTATGGCACTGAGAAAAGAAGATGGTTCTGTAACAAGAAATAGAGGCAAAATTTTGACAAGAGTGAAAGATTTCTACTCCAAATTATATGAAAGGGATGATACATGTACTCCAGACATCGTGAAAGGTACCAGAGTTCTTCCAGTCCTTCCAGCAGAAGTTGCACATGCAATCAAGAACATGAAGTGGGGAAAAGCTCAAGGAGAAGATGGAATTACTGTAGACATCATACAAGAAGCAAGTGCAGAAATCGAAACAGTACTCCCCCAAATTTTCACTCGATGTCTTAATGAAGGGAAGATTCCTGAGGATTGGAACAACGCTACAATGATCCTGCTACATAAAAAAGGTGACATTGAGGATCTCAGGAACTACAGACCTATCAGCCTCCTATCAGTGGTATATAAAATCTTCACTAAAGTTCTTTCACACCGCTTGAAGGTAACACTGGACATGGCTCAACCGAGAGAACAAGCTGGATTCAGGAGTGGCTACAGCACAATAGATCATATCTACGTACTGAGAGAACTAATTGAAAGAGCAAAGGAATATGAACTTCCATTGTGCATGGCTTTTATCGATTATGAAAAGGCCTTTGACTCGGTGAAACCATCAGCAGTTACAATGGCTCTGAAATCCTGCAGAATTGAAGATGCATACATTAATATTATTAATAACATCTATGAAAATGCAAGTGCAAAGATTCGGCTGTTTGAGAATACAACACACATAAAAATTGGAAAGGGAGTGAGACAAGGTGACACCATATCTCCGAAGCTCTTTAATGCCACATTGGAGGGTGTCTTTCAGTCGCTGAGCTGGGAAAACAAGGGGATAAAGATTAATGGAGATTATCTAACCCACCTTCGTTTTGCTGATGACGTCATTTTTGGAACTACCCCATCAGAGCTGCAGAGTATGATTCAGGAACTTGCTGACAAGAGTAAAGAAGTGGGATTAAAAGTGAACTTTCAGAAGACAAAAGTGATGTTCATTGCTTTTTCAAGTAATGAAGATTTATTGATTGATGGAGGAAAGCTGGAGTTAACAGACACGTACGTTTATCTTGGACAGCAGATATCAAGTGAGGGTCACATTGATGAAGAAATTAATTGGCGGGCAAAACTTGCCTGGAGAGCTTTTGGAAGAAACAGCATAATTTTCAAGAGCAATATGCCATTATGTCTTAAAAGAAAAGTGTTTGATCAATGCATCCTTCCAGTGCTTACGTATGGTGCAGAGACATGGACCTTAAGTAAAAGAGACATACAAAGGCTGCAGACAACTCAAAGAAGTATGGAGAGGTGCATGCTTGGTGTAACCAGGAGAGATAAGAAGAAGAACTCGTGGATCCAAAAAATAACAAGAGTGGAAGACATCATGATCAGAGTTAAATCCCTGAAATGGCAATGGACTGGACATACTGCCAGAAGGACAGACCATCGATGGACATCCGAAATTTTAGATTGGATTCCAAGGGACAGGAAAAGACCCAGAAGAAGACCACATGGGAGATGGGTGGATAAAATTCGAAAGTATGCAGGAGTGACATGGAAGAGACTGGCACAAGACAGACCGTTGTGGAGGAAACTTGGGGAGACCTTCATCCAGCAGTGGATTGATAATGGTTGACAATAATGATGATTATATGTTTATATATATATATATATTGGGATGTAAGGTCAGGTGATGCGTAACATCACAGCCTCTCCTTGACAAATGTCAACCCCGCCTTCTCGTGGTGCATCCTGTTCCCACTAAAGGGGCTCTGACGACCGCCAATAGCGGTATAACTATACCATCGGGATCAGAGGAAATGCTATCCCACACTCACCAACCCGCTTGGCCAGCGTGGTGAGTTATTGCCAAACACCTCCAAAATGACTCTACAACTTAAATCTTGGCCCTCAGTCTCCGGCAGCTGGAATGTACCTGGCCAAGGCAGCGGTCAGTGCGACATGAAGGCAGAGGGTGCTAAGAATCCCCGGAGGACCGGACTAGGCTGCCATTTGATGCTGACCTTGGCTACCTATAACGGACGCTCCCCTATCTTCTGATTCAAGGCTTCTTGAATTGGAAGAGGAACTACAAAGGATCAAGTGGGACATCGTGGGGCTAAGTGAGGTAAGGAGAAAAGGAGAAGATCTCATTGAACTGAAAAGTGGACATCTCTTTTATTATCGTGGGACAGATACTGGCAGGACTAGTGGTGTTGGATTTATAATGAACAAGAAATTGAAGGATAAAGTGGTAGAAGTTGAAAGTTCCTCTGACAGAGCTGCACGACTCGTTATCCAACTATCGAGAAGATACCAGGCTCAGATTATTCAAACTTATGCACCCACCACAAGTCATCCTGAAGAAGAAATTGAAGAATTTTATGAGGAAATTCGTCATCTAAATAATAAAGGTAAGCAGCACTTGAAGATAATTATGGGAGATTTCAATGCAAAAATAGGGCACCGGCAACAGAATGAAACTTCAGTAGGTAAATTCGGTCACGGCAACAGAAACCAGCGTGGAAATACTCTTGTTGAGTTTGCAGAGGCAGAAGGATTTTTCATCTTGAACTCCTTTTTCAAGAAAAAGCCACATAGGAAATGGACATGGAGACATCCAAATGGGACGACAAGTGAAATTGATTTTATTATGTGTAACAAAAAATTCGTCGTCGAAGACTGCAGTGTGCTGAACAAGTTCAACACAGGTAGTGACCATAGATTGGTGAGATGTAAGATGCACCTCAACACTAAACTGGAACGTGGCAAGCTCATAAGACAAACAAAATGTATTGACATAACCAACCTTAAAAAACACCATAATACTTTCAAGTTGGAACTGAAGAACAGATTCTCTGCTTTAGAAGGCCTAACATCGGAAGAAGTGGATATTTCGGAAGTTAACAGAAAAGTAACCAAAGCTCTTGTGGAAACAGCAACAAAATTAGCTGGGTCTAAGAACAAGTTGCATGTGAACAAATTATCAGGAAAAACCAAAATGTTGATGCAAAAAAAGAAGAGAGATGAGGACAACTAAAGAAGATGTGACTTCCAAAGTGGAATATATAGAGCTATGCAAGACAGCACGAAAAAGTATCACTGAAGACGTAAGGAAATTCAACTGTGAGCTAGTGAGGAAAGCAATTGAAAACAACCAAAGCCTTAAGATAGCAAAGGGACATCTCAGTAAGGGAAGAAAACAGATTATGGCTCTGAGAAAAGAAGATGGTTCTATAACAAGAAATAGAGGCGAAATTTTGACAAGAGTGAAAGATTTCTACTCCAAATTATATGAAAGGGATGATACATGTACTCCAGACATCATGAAAGGTACCAGAGTTCTTCCAGTACTCCCAGCAGAAGTTGCTCATGCAATCAAGAACATGAAGCGGGGGAAAGCTCCAGGAGAAGATGGAATTACTATAGACATCATACAAGAAGCAAGTGGAGAAATTGAAACAGTACTCGCCCAAATTTTCACTCGATGCCTTAATGAAGGGAAGATTCCTGAGGATTGGAACAATGCTACAATGATCCTGCTACATAAAAAAGGTGACATTGAGGATCTCAGGAACTACAGACCTATCAGCCTACTATCAGTGGTTTATAAAATCTTCACTAAAGTTCTTTCACACCGCTTGAAGGTAACACTGGACATGGCTCAACCGAGAGAACAAGCTGGATTCAGGAGTGGCTACAGCACAATAGATCATATCCACGTACTGAGAGAACTAATTGAAAGAGCGAGGGAATATGAACTTCCATTGTGCATAGCTTTTATCGATTATGAAAAAGCCTTTGATTCTGTGAAACCATCAGCAGTTACCACGGCTCTGAAATCCTGCGGTATTGAAGATGCATACATTAATATTATTAATAACATCTATGAAAATGCAAGTGCAAAGATTCGGCTGTTTGAAAATACAACACACATAAAAATTGGAAAGGGAGTGAGACAAGGTGACACCATATCTCCGAAGCTCTTTAATGCCACATTGGAAAATGCCTTTCAATCACTGAACTGGGAAAACAAAGGGATAAAGATTAATGGAGATTATCTAACCCACCTTCGTTTTGCTGATGACGTAGTCATTTTTGCAACTACCCCATCAGAGCTGCAGAGTATGATCCAGGAACTTGCTGACAAGAGTAAAGAAGTGGGATTAAAAATGAACTTTCAGAAGACAAAAGTGATGTTCAATGCTTTTACAAGAAATGAAGATTTATCGATTGATGGAGAAAAACTGGAGATAACAGATACGTATGTTTATCTTGGACAGCAGATATCAAGTGAGGGTCACATTGATGAAGAAATTAATAGGCGTACAAAACTTGCCTGGAGAGCTTTTGGAAGAAACAGCATAATTTTCAAGAGCAATATGCCATTATGTCTTAAAAGAAAAGTGTTTGATCAATGCATCCTTCCAGTGCTTACGTATGGTGCAGAGACGTGGACCTTAACTAAAAGAGACATACAAAGGCTGCAAACAACTCAAAGAAGCATGGAGAGGTGCATGCTTGGTATAACCAGGAGGGATAAGAAGAGAAACTCGTGGATCCGAAAAATGACGAGAGTGGAAGACATCATGATCAGAGTTAAATCCCTGAAATGGCAATGGGCTGGACATACTGCCAGAAGGACAGACCATAGATGGACAGCCGAAATTTTAGATTGGATTCCAAGGGACAGGAAAAGACCCAGAAAAAGACCACATGGGAGATGGGTGGATGAAATTCGTAAATATGCGGGAGTGACATGGAGGAGACTGGCACAAGACAGACCGTTGTGGAGGAAACTTGGGGAGACCTTCGTCCAGCAGTGGATTGATAATGGTTGACAATGATGATGATGATATATATATTGAAATGTTAAGAAAAATCTTATAAAGTTCAGGAAAAATTTCGGCCCAAAATATAAAAAATTATGGAAAGTACAGCTTTTTTTCCTGAAGCTTGCAATTTCAAAGAAAATGGCTTAGCATTTCTGGCATATACACACACATTTCATGTAGCACTAAAAGGGCTTAAACTTAGATGTTTCAGAAGCCGATACATCGGAAAAACATCTACGTTTCATTACCAATGTTTGAAACTGGTAAAGAATATTTTCTGCGTAAAGTAAATGGATTTCCTGTTTGTTGCATTCTTGTAAAGAGGAAGGGAATATCATATTTTTATGTCATAAATTGGTTGTTTTGTTCGATGTTTCATCGACGAAATCAAATTCTTTTCCTTGATGCTACAGGCCAAAAAACCCCCAAAAACATCGAGGTTTTCACCAATGTATCGAGCGTTTTAACAGGTATTATTGGTTACTCGATTTGATTTGGTGAGTAATCACCATTATATTGATCAGAGATTTTACCCAACAATGTGCCCATTTACTACTGCAGATGAAAAAGTATGAATTAATCGGCTTATTAGCAAACACATTGAAACACTGTGGTTTTCACTGATACGTGGTAAATTTCCACCGATACTGTCAGTGTTTCAAGAATGAGTAAACCCAGAGGGAAAAACAAAATTACAAAAAGGTGTTTTTATTTTGTGCAGTGAGTGGCATTTATGTTCAGATAAAGCCATCCATGTAAATAATAGCAGTTACATTAAAGTTTCTAGTAATCCACTCCCCCCACCCCTCTTTTATTTTATTATGCTGGAGGCTTCTTTTTGGCCACTAAGATTTGTTAACTCACCAGCCTTTTTTTTTATTTTTTTTGTGGCCGCTAACTTTTTTGGGCTTATTGGCCACTGGCCACTTAACTAAAATTCCAGTTTGCACCTATAGTAGTACTGATTTTTTACCTTTAATTTTCCTTAAAATGTGTGTTTTCTCCTTTTTTAGACCCTTCTTGCTACACCGAAAGACAGTAAGCATTTTTTCATTTGCTTAAAGAGAAATTAAGGTTCAAAAACGCTACTACTGGCTCATTCTGCAGAGAAAACGATTTTACCGTGAACGAAAGACTGCAACGTAAAGTTGAAGTTCCGATTTTGAACTTTAATTTCTTTTTGAACAAAAGGAAAAATGGTCGCCCTCTTTGTTTCTTGATATTGCAAGAAATAATGGAAAACCACGCAGTTTCAGCAAAATCAAAGTTTAAAAAGCGATAATGCCGATCCTTACTCTGCCATGAAAACAGCTATATACAGGTCATTGAAATAGTGCAACTTCCAACAAAGACAAGATAATTTACAATTTTTAGTTTAAATTTTGCCTTAATAAAAAGCAAAGATGCATGTTCCATTGATTGATGTATAAAGAAAGTAATAAGAAAAGGTACATTTTGTTAGGAAACTTTTGTAAAAAATATGAAGTCACTTTTGTGCAGTGTTACCATTTTTTATGAATAATGCTCCAGTTTTTTTTTGTTTTGTTTTTTTTAATTCTTTTTGTTGTTTTGGGGTTTGAAGATGACCATGAACAACTTCCAATGTGTGTAGGCACTTACTATGTTTACTGTAAGGTTCCCATTGGAACATATATTGATTTTTGAGTTGAACTAGAACAAAAAAAAAATAATAATGTTGGAGTGACTTAGTGTTTCCCACAAAAATGTCTTCAATTTATGGTAAATTTTTTAAGCAAAAATTTGTGTTTTTATTAATTTAGACTGTCATTTTGCTGCCTTGACAGTTTGTTTTTTTACAGTGTGTAATACCATTTTTTTCATTACTACCGAAAAATGCTGAAAAGTACAAATTTTTGTATTTTGACTTCTAAAAACTAAAATCTTCAGATTTTTTTCGTGTTTACTACTGAAAATTTCCAATCAGGGTTGGAGTCTGCATTTACACATTTCATATTATCAAGATTCATGAAGTATTGGACAATCACGTATCATATTCATATGCAGAAAAATTCACATAGTCGAAGTTCATAGACTTGCCTTCCAACCAAATCTTTACCAATCTTTTTATGTGCAAATTATATTCTCTGCACTGCATGTACCATGCATGCAGAATTTCCGATACTGTACTCCCATCTGTTGCAGGTGTAACAGTTATCCATGACAGCAAACCATTCATGGTGAAGGGTCATTCGTTGTGAACAAATTGTTCAGAAATGATCTATCACTAGTTCATGGCTGACACCCCCATCTAGTTCATTCATAAGCTGAACCACTTTCTTTGAAGTTACATCAAGTATGATCTGGTGTTTTAAGCATGCTTGAGGCAAACACCTGCCAGCACATAGTTGAAATTTTTAAAATGAATTAGGGTGTGCACGTGTGCTTAAAAACCTGGAAAGTCCTTGAAAATCATGAAAACGTTTTCAAGGCCTGGAATATCGTGGGAAAATGTTTTTTTTTTTTTTTTTTAAAGCTGTCTTGAAAAGCCTTGAAATTTGAAATTAGTGCTTAATGGGGGGCACAAATGCTTAAATCTGTTTTTCCCAATATCTGTGCTTCTACATGTGCGATTGAAGAATTCTTTCGACACCAGATGCCATTTACCTTGTAGAACACTTTAGGCTGGTAGACGAGGAATTTTGTAGTTCACAGTTCTGACCCTAGGTTGTGTTTTTGTACTTCAGTTTGCAGCTGTATTGCTGCTTCTAAAAACTCTATTGAGAAATTTCTTCTGAAGTATACCATTCGCTACAGTAGAGATGTGGAGCATTATCCTCTTTAAATAATGCCAAGATTTCCTGCTAGGGGCATCTTTAAAAGTCAAATAGTGATGTGGAACATTATCCTCCTTAAATAATGCAAAGATTTCCCACTAGGGGCATCTTTAAAAGTCAAATAGTGATGTGGAGCATTATCCTCTTTAAATAATGCAAAGATTTCCTGCTAGGGGCGTCTTTAAAAGTTACATAGAGACGTGGAGCATTATTCTCTTTAAATAATGCAAAGATTTCCCGCTAGGGGCTTAAAGGTCAAAACCTTTTTTTTTTTTTTTTTTTTCTTTCTCTGCTTCCGGGAAACGTATTTGAAAAAAAAATATTTTTCCTTAGCATAGCTTTTTCTATGAAGAATATATTTCGTCTGTTTTAAACACTAACAAGTGTATACTTTATATCATGTTTCCTTTTTGCATTTCTTCTATTAACTGACTGGATGTGTGCCCTCCCCATTCTTAAATTCTGGATCTGTCCTTGCTTTATTTTATAATTTCAATTGTTATCAATAATAGACTGATTACATGGGAAGATAGTGCAGAATAGTGATGCAGCTAAAATGACTGATTGAATTAATCATTTTCAGATTGAGGGAAAGGATTTTCTGAGATAGGCTTAGTGATAATTGCACCACCACGATTCAGTTTTGCATTATTGGGTAATTCTCCAATTAAAACCAGTAAAAAGAAATGCAGTGAGTAAAAAAGCATACTCATCCATTTACATCTTTCAATATTTTTATTACTTAAAACTAAAATTACTTTAAAAAAATAATTTGACCATGATATTGTAAAGTGTTATAATCATCCTGGAATTTTTTTGCATATGCCTTTGAAAAGTCCTAGAAAGTCTTTGACCCCCCCTCGAAGTGTATGAATCCTGATTCTGTTCCCATCCCAGATTTTTTGCACGTGTTTTGAGTTTCCTCTTGCATGATGATCTGAAATATTTGTTTACCATCTGACATTCAAAATTTTGAATCTGGAGTACAAAAGGAGGGTTAAGGGTGTGAAAGTATCTAAACCATAGGTGCCAACTATTACGGATTGTCCGTAATTATTACGGTTTCGACTGTCAGATTACAGAATTATGGACAGATTGGAAGAATTACGGATTTCAATGATTTTTGGAAAATCTCAATTTTGTATCCTTTTTTGTTAACCCTTTTAGTGCGACGCGGCCGATTCGTTGGCATTCGATTTTGATCGGAGTATTTTCCAAATCAGACAGCAGATATCAGTGTCGATGATCATATCATTTATCAATCATATCGTTTTGAAATGGAATCTCCATGAATCATATCGTCAAACAGCGATATTATCGAAATAATCGTAATATGCCGTAACAGTCGTATCGTGAAATAGTTTGCGCTTGCTATCGGGCTTCCCACGCGCTTTCTCCGTGTGACAGGTGAAAGGCTACTTTAGCTAAAACTTTTCCTACTGCAGTTGAGCCAGGGCTGTTCACTTGGCTTTGTTGGTGAACTATAAAACGTCGTACTATCGGAAATCACTTTTTCGAGCCCCGTTCAAAGTGCAATAATGCGCGACTCGTCGCAATGCATGGTCCCGCGATGGCGGGTATTTATTTATATATCATCATCATCATCATCATTGTCAACCATTATCAATTCACTGCTGGACGAAGGTCTCCCCAAGTTTCCTCCACAACGGTCTGTCTTGTGCCAGTCTCCTCCATGTCACCCCTGCATACTTTCGAATTTCATCCACCCATCTCCCATGTGGTCTTCTTCTGGGTCTTTTCCTGTCCCTTGGAATCCAATCTAAAATTTCGGCTGTCCATCGATGGTCTGTCCTTCTGGCAGTATGTCCAGCCCATTGCCATTTCAGGGATTTGACTCTGATCATGATGTCTTCCACTCTTGTCATTTTTCGGATCCACGAGTTCCTCTTCTTATCTCTCCTGGTTACACCAAGCATGCACCTCTCCATACTGCTTTGAGTTGTCTGCAGCCTTTGTATGTCTCTTTTAGTTAAGGTCCACGTCTCTGCACCATACGTAAGCACTGGAAGGATGCATTGATCAAACACTTTTCTTTTAAGACATAATGGCATATTGCTCTTGAAAACTATGCTGTTTCTTCCAAAAGCTCTCCAGGCAAGTTTTGTACGCCGATTAATTTCTTCATCAATGTGACCCTCACTTGATATCTGCTGTCCAAGATAAACGTACGTGTCTGTTATCTCCAGCTTTTCTCCATCAATCGATAAATCTTCATTTCTTGTAAAAGCATTGAACATCACTTTTGTCTTCTGAAAGTTCATTTTTAATCCCACTTCTTTACTCTTGTCAGCAAGTTCCTGGATCATACTCTGCAGCTCTGATGGGCTAGTTGCAAAAATGACTACGTCATCAGCAAAACGAAGGTGGGTTAGATAATCTCCATTAATCTTTATCCCCTTGTTTTCCCAGCTCAGTGACTGAAAAACACCCTCCAATGTGGCATTAAAGAGCTTCGGAGATATGGTGTCACCTTGTCTCACTCCCTTTCCAATTTTTATGTGTGTTGTATTTTCAAACAGCCTAATCTTTGCACTTGCATTTTTATAGCTGTTATTAATAATATTAATGTATGCATCTTCAATACCGCAGGTTTTCAGAGCCATTGTAACTGCTGATGGTTTCACCGAATCAAAGGCTTTTTCATAATCGATAAAAGCCATGCACAATGGAAGTTCATATTCCCTCGCTCTTTCAATTAGTTCTCTCAGCACATGGATATGATCTATTGGGCTGTAGCCACTCCTGAATCCAGCTTGTTCTCTCGGTTGAGCCATGTCCAGTGTTACCTTCAAGCGGTGTGAAAGAACTTTAGTGAAGATTTTATAAACTACTGATAGGAGGCTGATAGGTCTGTAGTTTCCGAGATCCTCAATGTCACCTTTCTTATGTAGCAGGATCATTGTAGCGGTGTTCCAATCCTCAGGAATCTTTCCTTCATTAAGGTATCGAGTGAAAATTTGGGCGAGTACTGTTTCGATTTCTGCACTTGCTTCTTGTATGATGTCTACAGTAATTCCATCTTCTCCTTGAGCTTTTCCCCGCTTCATGTTGTTCTTGATTGCATGTGCAACTTCTGCTGGAAGGACTGGAGGAACTCTGGTACTGGTATCTTTCATGATGTCTGGAGTACATGTATCATCCCTTTCATATAATTTGGAGTAGAAATCTTTCACTCTTGTCAAAATTTCGCCTCTATTTCTTGTTACAGAACCATCTTCTTTTCTCAGTGCCATAATCTGTTTTCTTCCCTTACTGAGATGTCCCTTTGCTATCTTTAGGCTTTGGTTGTTTTCAATTGCTTTCCTCACTAGTTCACAGTTGAATTTTCTTACGTCTTCAGTGATACTTTTTCGTACTGTCTTGCATAGCTCTATATATTCCACTTTGGAAGTCGCATCTTCTTT
The DNA here is from genome assembly GCA_039090855.1 of Macrothele yani. Taxonomy (NCBI): domain Eukaryota; kingdom Metazoa; phylum Arthropoda; class Arachnida; order Araneae; family Macrothelidae; genus Macrothele; species Macrothele yani. The sequence continues at coordinate 163,092,805 of CM077010.1, read as the reverse complement.
AGTTGTCCTCATCTCTCTTCTTTTTTGCATCAACATTTTCGTTTTTCCTGATAATTTATTTACATGCAACTTGTTCTTAGACCCAGCTAATTTTGTTGCTGTTTCCATAAGAGCTTTGGTTACTTTTCTGTTAACTTCAGAGATGTCCACTTCTTCCGATGTTAGGCCTTCTAAAGCAGAGAACCTGTTCTTTAGTTCCAACTTGAAGGTATTATGGTGTTTTTTAAGGTTGGTTATGTCAATAGATTTTGTTTGTCTTATGAGCTTGCCACGTTCAAGTTTAGTGTTGAGGTGCATCTTACATCTCACCAATCTATGGTCACTACCTGTGTTGAACTTGTTTAGCACACTGCAGTCTTCTATGACGAATTTTTTGTTACACATAATAAAATCAATTTCACTTGTCGTCCCATTTGGATGTCTCCATGTCCATTTCCTGTGTGGCTTTTTCTTGAAGAAGGAGTTCAAGATGAAAAACCCTTCTGCCTCTGCAAACTCAACGAGAGTATTTCCGCGCTGGTTTCTGTTGCCGTGACCGAATTTACCTACTGAAGTTTCATTCTGTTGCCGTTGCCCTATTTTTGCATTGAAATCTCCCATAATTATTTTCAAGTGCTGCTTACCTTTATTATTTAGATGACAAATTTCCTCATAAAATTCTTCAATTTCTTCTTCAGGATGACTTGTGGTGGGTGCATAAGTTTGAATAATCTGAGCCTGGTATCTTCTCGATAGTTGGATAACGAGTCGTGCAGCTCTGTCAGAGGAACTTTCAACTTCTACCACTTTATCCTTCAGTTTCTTGTTTATTATAAATCCAACACCACTAGTTCTGCCAGTATCTGTTCCACGATAGTAGAAGAGATGTCCACTTTTCAGTTCGATGAGATCTTCTCCTTACCTCACTTAGCCCCACGATGTCCCACTTGATCCTTTGTAGTTCCTCTTCTAATTCAAGAAGCCTTGAATCAGAAGATAGGGAGCGTCCATTGTACGTTGCCAAGGTCAGCATCAGATGGCAGCCTAGTCCGGTCCTCCGGGGATTCTTAGCACCCTCTGCCTTCATGTTGCACTGGCCGCTGCCTTGGCCAGGTACATTCCAGCTGCCGGAGACTGAGGGCCAAGATTTAAGTTGTGGAGTCATTTTGGAGGTGTTTGGCCATAACTCACCACGCTGGCCAAGCGGGTTGGTGAGTGTGGGATAGAATTTCCTCTAATTCCGATGGTGTAGTTATACCACTATGGGCGGTCGTCAGAGCCCCTTTAGTGGGAACAGGATGCACCACGAGAAGGCGGGGTTGACATTTGTCAAGGAGAGGCTGTGATGTTACGCATCACCTGACCTTGCATCCCTATTTATATATATATATATTTATTTATTTATTTTTTGTGGACTTTAGCTGCGCGGGAAGACGAAATGCGGTGTTTTATTACTAGCAGCTCTTCACATTATTCATTTCTTTTTTCCCAAACAAACAGACACAATCGCAAAACTCCGTGAATTACGAATCCACCTCTTTTTGCAAACTAGTGTTAGCAGAGGATGACTTTATTGACAGCTTGTTCCTCAGGCTAGCAGACGTGCTTTTTCTTACTGCGTGAAATGTTTTTGTAAGGTTATTTGAAATGGCTTGTTGTAGTAAGAGTGAAAGTTTGCCAAGTGATAGTGATGATTTTGAATCATCTGAGAGTGATATTGGCCAAGCAACATCAAGCCAGAAAATTAGCCTCCGTGCCACGCACACAATATCTTCCAAAAATGAAGATCTTGATAGGGAATCTTCAGGTCACGAAAGCAAATTGGAGGATGTAATAGAGGGAAGTGATGAACAACCTCAGCATCCTTTTGATTATCATGAAATGCAGGGGTCCAAACATGCTTCTGCAACTGATGCAGCACCTATTGCATATTTTTACTTGTTTTTTACTAATTTCATCCTTGGAATTATCGTTTCTGAAACAAATAAATATGCAAAGAGGTTTCTCCAGGAACATCCAAATCTCGAGCTAGTAAATGAAAAAATGTTACAAATGCTGAAATAAAGGTTTCCTTGCGTGCCTTCTAATATGGGAGTAATCAGTAGCCCCCCATGTAGGATGAGATGATTGATGAGATGCATATCCAGTCAAAAAAACACGAGGATTATGTAAAATGAAAGACTCAATAAAATCCTTTGGGTAATGTTTTTTGCAAAAAAGAATGAAAATAGCGTGATAAATGCTGAATTGCTGTTTACTACATTCGTTGTGGAGCATAACCTACCTATAGCAAGCTGTGATCATGCTGGTCCCTTGTTTCATGCTATGTTCCCAGACTGTGATATTGATGAAGCTGGATATCCTAGAGCAGATGTGGCATTGAATGAAATATCTAAGATGAAGGATTCATCTGGCCTTCCCAACTATTCTGCATTGCCTAAACTAATGTGGGCAATATTGACTACCCCTCACAGCAATTCCTCTACAGAGAGAATATTTAGTATAGTAAGGAAAAACCTCACATACTTCTGCCAAACAATGAGCACCAAAACATTAAGTGCCCTTCTTGGACAGAAAAGTAAAGCATTTTCCTCAGGTGAGCCGTGTCATAAAAAGTTTTCTGAAAAAGAATATACCTTGTACCACTGCAAAACAAGCAACAAGGGATTCTTTATGTCAGCAATGACATGAGGTAAGTACAATATTGATAATTTAATTTCATAATTTTTTATCAGGATGGTGTAAACATATAAGGTTATTACACATTTCACACATTAATTTCTCATGAAAATACCGTTTCCACACGTTAACGACGAGGCTTCGTGTGGCGATTACTGATAGGCTCCTCGGAAGGTCGTCACCTCATACAAGTATTACAGGTTACACAGTAATACTATAATATTGTCCTTAACTTTGAAAAAAAAATGACTTGTTACATTACTGAAAATATTACTGAAAGTTTGTGTTCCATTACTGAAACATTACTGAAAAATCCCCTATTGATTTCTGCTAGAGGTTGGCACCTCTGCTAAACAAAAGTAATGGACCTATTGTACTTGGAATGATGTTAACGAGGCTCTAAAAATACAATGTGCCAGGTTTCCCGTGATTCAAAGGCTGTATTTAAATTTTAATTGAACCTCTCCAGTTGTCAGAGACATAGGTCTCTAACTAGTCATCCAAGCTGGGCCTGAATTCGACTCCCAGATCAGGCATTGGTGGTATGTCTGTCTTACAGCTCGGTCTCTCTCCTTTTCCTGGAGCCAGTTCCTAAATTAGTGACTAAGAACTGCTTACAGTCCTGTAGAGTTGTTCGTGGTGGTTGTTAAATCCCAAAATTTAAATAAAAAAAAAAATCATTGGTGAAATTCAGATTTTAATCCCTTAGCAAAAATAGATTTTTCCAAGTGTAAGTAATACATTAATTTGTTTTTGGTTCATTTGTTGGTGTACAACATAGAACATGCACAGCTTTCTCCTGCATTTCGATTTTCTAAAACTGGGAACGCTTTCTTTTGATTAATGTATGAAAAAAATTGTGTTGTTTGGGAAATGTGAATTATTTTTGTGTGCTTTTTCAGGCAGAAAGCAGGAATGCTCTGAAGAAGGCTCTTTCTGCTCTACCTACTCCAAGAAATGACTATGAGATTGTAGTGCCTGATGATGAGCCACAACAGACAGATCAGGAAGGGGCAAAAGATAACGATGTAGAGGATCAAGCTGATGTTGACAGCAAAAAGAAAGCAGAGCTAGAAGCACAGAGTAAGCAAACTTATTATTAATGGATAATGCGAATATGCAGCTTTAATGCTATTTTGAACGACTCCTGTTTGCAAATTAAAATTTGGTATTCCACAATATGATATTAAATCAAGGAAAACAGGAATGTAGTTATAAAAATATGATTCAGCTAGTCAAATATATTTCAGCTAGTTATAAAAATATCATTCATGCTCAACTATGCATCACAATTCATAAAGCAGTTGCATAAAATTCAATTCAGAGGACTTAGCTGATGTGGTTTAACATATGCATTTTGCTTTCCTTTCCTTTTCTTTTTTTGCAAATTAAATTACTTTTCATGTCACATGTTAAATTTTGGTTAGTGATGAAATAAATGAAAAATATTGTGTTTTATTTTTAGCATGATCTTTACAAAAAAAAAAAAAAAAAAACACACCTTTAATTTGCTACTTTCTTTGTGTGTTGTCATAGTACTTCCACATGCATAACCTAGGTCTAAAGATTTTTTCCCCACTAGATAATGCTATGAGTCTGCAAGACCTTGATTTGGAAAGCCTGGATGTAAACTTTACTGGACCAGCCTGGCTGAGATTTTTTTGCACTAGATAATGCTAGGGGTCTGCAGGACCTTAATTTGGGAAGCTTGGAATCTTGAACTCTACTGACCCAGCCTGGCTCAAATTTTATGTTGTTTTCAGTAGATAATGCTAGGAGTCTGCTAGACCTTAATTTGGAAAGCCCAGCCTAGACCACCAATTTCCAGGTTATGGCCTGGCCTGACCCGTTTCTAACTTGCATCACATGTTCTCCACTACTTATTGTAAATAATGCAAGTCTTACTCTAGATAACTCACTGTTAAGTTTGCCTGTGTCATGTTGGTGTAAAGGAGAAATAAGAGAACTATGTTCAGATGACTTCCTGATAGGGTATATATGCTGGCAGATGGATGGTGTGCTTCCCTCTCACCCCCACTCTAAAAGAAGAGCTATAGAGCCTTGGTGCAAACTCTATCACACCTGGACCAAACAGCAGTCGACATGTGTCCTCATGAAGGATGAATGCTGTTGCTGCCTAACTACAGATTCCCAACATGTAATTATCTGGAGAGATCACAGAGCATGCAACCATCTGTACAACATCCAGGAATGAAGCTACTGTGGAGGAGGAGGTCATCTGGGGTTGGGAGGTGCAATGCTGGATGGCCATACATCATTCCATGCATATGGGGTGCACTGTCCAAGCTTAAAGAAACATACACAATATCTTTGAGCTATGTGTAAGGCTTTTAAGGAGTGATATAGGCTCTAAGTTATTTTTTATGAATGATAATGCTCATCTTCATAGGACTTGGCAGGTCAGTGATTACCACAAAAGTGAAGATATCCACAAGATAGTGACCAGCCAGGTCTCTGAATGTTAATCCTTTTGAGCATGCCTGGGATTTCCTGGGGAGAAACGTTGCTACTCTTCAGCTTCTTTCTCAGACATTTTGTACTGCTTTAATCACTGCTAAAAGAACAGTGGCATTTATTGTCATCCAGCATCATCCATGATCTCATTACCAGCATGCATGATCATTGTGCAATATGCTTGGCTGTCAGGGGCAATCATACGTCCTATTAATCACTGGGATAGTGCATTCCTGCTACCAGTGGTGAAAGACTACTTTTGGTACATCATTGTTATTCCTGCAATCCATTCCTGTGCATCTCATGTTTGCATATGGTCTTTGTTGTGGTCTGATATTTTTTGTTTGTTTGTTTTGGGGTTTAACGACCACGAAGCACAACTCTTTAAGTCTATAAGCAGTTGCCCACCCCTAATTTAAAGCCACTAATTCCAGAGAAGGGAGTGAGCCAGCATCATAAGACAAATGCACTATCATGCCTCACACTGGGCTTGAATTGTGGCCCATCTTTGAAGACTTTCTGAAGCCCACACCTCAGACCGCTCAGCCACTGGGGTAGCAGTCTGATGTACCTCTTACCTGAATTCTGTCAAATTGTTTTGTTGCTTCATGTCAACTTTTTGTGCTTCCAAATAACTTTTGTCTGACAGTGTACATGTTCTTATTTTCCTGGTAAACTATTTTCATGTCAAGAGGTATCGGGATTATATCTGTGCTTGTAAAATATTTTCTCAAGGTATTATTGCTGTTAGCCCAAGCAAGATTTCCTGTGCTTTTTGCATTTTATCTCAATTAAAACTTCCATGCTGGGTAGTGTAAAATAAATTTTTTTAGTTTGATGATATCAGGTCAGATTAAAGGTGAGTTGACACTGTTTTCATTTTTAAGGAATGCAGAATCTTAAATATGAAGTAAATCAAACAATTGTAATTTTAATAATTGATTGAAATTAAAATTATTATACTAAGTAAAATGAGCAAAACCATATTTTTATAAAATTGGATTTTAATTGGTTAAAGACTAATTGGCTTTTCAAATTTTTTAAGACATACAGTTTAGAATTTTTTCATGAGATATTAACAAAAAGGAGGAAAAGGAGGTGGGGGGTGGAGGGGAAAAGAAAATCACAGGATTTTGTTGAAGTAAAACTTGTTTTGAAGCATTTTTGAGTAGTATCACAGGAGAGTGAATTTAAGTTATTTTCAAGAACCCTCAACTACAATAATGCAGGACAGTTCGAAAAGTGTAAAGCAATTATTGCTCAAAGAAAGTGGAATTATGCTAAGAAAATAATGAATGAAGCCATATTTTTATAATATATCTACCTTATTTCCAGTGGTTTCTGTTGATACTGTATTTAATTTCTCTGTCTGTCGAGGAACTTAATTGAAAGTAAGGATGAATGTGCAGGAAATGTGGGAATGATGATAATTAGACAATTATGTGTCTAATTTCATAATTTCACCAGAAATAATTTATTGTAGCACAGTTGACTTTGAAGTACTAAAGTCACTTTCATCATTCACTGGATACAAGCATAGTTATAAAATCTTTTGCAAAAAATATTATTCAAGTGTTCTTTTAATTCTTTTACACTGCACTTGCGACTCATCCAGTGCCAATTTAGTGTAAGGGTATCTAATTTGAATGTCATAAAAGAGTGGTAGGCAATGCATGTAACTAACAAGCAAATTAAGAAGATGGCAGTGCAGAACAGGCTAAGTTACGTATAAAAGTTTTAAGGCAAATATAACGTAGTCGCACTGATGAAGGCCATAGTAATGGCTGAAATATATTTGCCTTAAAACTTTGATACGTAACTTAGTGTGTTCTACACTATCATCTTCTTAATTTAAATGTCTTTGAAAAATTGGGAAAAATACAATTTTTAGTCTCTCTCTCTCTCTCTCTCTCTCTCTCTCTCTCTCTCTCTCTCTCTCTCTCTCTCTCTCTCTCTCTCTCTCTCTCTCTCTCTCTCTCTCTCTCTCTCTCTCTCTCTCTCTCTCTCTCTCTCTCTCTCTCTCTCTCTCTCTCTCTCTCTCTCTCTCTCTCTCTCTCTCTCTCTCTCTCTCTCTCTCTCTCTCTCTCTCTCTCTCTCTCTCTCTCTCTCTCTCTCTCTCTCTCTCTCTCTCTCTCTCTCTCTCTCTCTCTCTCTCTCTCTCTCTCACGCACGCACGCACGCACGCACAAATAACGAATAGATTTATATATGTAAAACGTCACCTATGTTGGAATTGTGCACATACACTATCTTGGCAGAAAGGAATCCTATGGTGGAGCTGTGGTTTCATGGTGCAATCATTCCAGACTAATGTTCAGCCTCTTGTGGATCTGTAATTGTATGTTAGGTAATAGTATTTCAGTGTGAGCATGGTTGTAAGATTAGATTGAATTTCAGCATGTTTAGTAAAAGCAGTAAACTTTTGCTTCCTTGTATGATGCAAATGGAAAGATATTTTGATGTTGGGCAAGAAACATATATATTTTGCTATCTGGCAGCAGAAGTCTCTGATTCATTGAACAATATTATTTCATTTCTCTTTGACAGGGGTGAAAGAGTTCTGCCAAAAGGTGGGATTTCTCCTTTTTGGAAGTCATCTGGGGAGTTCTTGAGATTGAGAGAGAGAAAAAAAAAAAAAGCTGTTTATAAAAAAAATAGCTCATATGTTGTGTATATGTCTTATAGGTATCAGGCATCCAGAACTTGTGCCTGCATCATGTAAATTTTTGTGTCGGTAAACTATTTAATTACTCAAATCTGAAAAGGAGAAACAAATTAGATTTGTATCAATATGGGATTGACATTATTGGTTTGGTGTGAGCACATTGACTAAAATAAAATTCTTATTCATTCCTAAAGAAATGTCTTATGGCTTTAATATATATGCATATATGGTGCTTAGGGTAGTTAATAAATGCTGAAAATTTAATTAATTATTTTTGCATATTCCTATGTGGGGAAAAGTTCAGCCTTTTTCTGCCATGACCTTTTTCATGCCTTCTTTAATGAAATTGTTCTTTCTTAAAGCATTCAAAGAAAAAAAAAAAAAAAAAGGAATGTTGAGTTTTATTAGGCCTTAAGCTTTTCATTGAGCTCACTCATCTCAGCACTGATTTCGTAATTGGAGAAAGCCACTATGCTTTCTGCCTGAGCCAAATGGTGCAGATGAATATGTTTGTTTGTTTGGAGGTTTTAATGAAAACCATAAGCAACTCGAGTGGCTATAAGCAGCCTCCCGTCCCAAATTTAGGGCCACTGGTTCTCAGGAAGAGAAAGAGAGAGCCAGGGCTGTAAGACAAGCACAACATCCAGGCTTCACCAGGATTCAAACCCAGACCCATCTCAGATGAATGGTCAGCACTTAGATTACTACACCACCAGGGCAGCAGCATATGAATGTGGCAATAGAATAGAGAACATCGTGACTGCTGCCAATCTATAATTACTTGGTGCAATGATGAATGTGTTAACAGAACTTAAAAAAAAAAAAAAAAAATAATAATCTAGTACCAATCCATTTGTTTGCCTGGAATAGCATTAGCAAAAAGGAGCAAACACAATGTCATTCAGTGAATAAATGGACTCCTTCTGATGTATCAATAATAATTAATGTCACACCATGTTTTCTCTCCTTACGTGAAAAAATTCCCACTATAGAAATAGGGATTTCTGCTATTGAACATGGCACAGGACCTAAATGACAACACCAGCATGAAAGATTGAAACCTGTAGATATTGCTGTGATGGTGTCAGCTGCTTAACACGTTTGCTGCTGCCATACTGTATCAACGGCAAGCATGCGGTGCCGGTATGAAACCTGTGCAAATCTGCCACGACGCCACAAGGCGTCATGATTGAGTTTTTATGCATTTGGACCAACCAGCCATGTGTTCGCATCTCATAGCTTTGCATGACTTAGCAATTCTAAAATACAAGGTAAAATTTATCCATAATTGATATTCGTAATTATAATTCTGCCAGCAATACAAATTAGTCCGATACTGAAGTAGACATTTACTGGATACGTATTTTGAATATTGTTGCATATAAAACAAGAGAAATAATACTTACAAATGCAAAATAATTCCATAAATAGTGCCATGATGCATAACTGGATAAATACAAAATCCATACATTTTGATTTTGGTAGGGTAAAATATCCCACACATGCAAACATGCAGTTCAACTTGGAGCATACATTTTTTTAGCAAAATAGGAAGACAAAATATTTATCCCTTATCTACGATGATATAATTCGAAGCATGGCTGAAAGCACAGTGCAGGAGTTTTTGGGCACTGGGTGCAGTAATAGAGAGTGTCCCTGCTTATCCCTTTGGCAGAGCACATTTTGCATCATCTCGTCAAAAAACGTCGCGTTTTGTTTTGTTTTTGACTGGAAGATGGCCACATACTTTTAATGATTTAGATATCTTCGCTCGGGAAGTTGATGGCTCTTGATTCAAAAGTTGACGTGCAATGGATAGCCTAAAATTGTAGAGGCTTATCTTCTTCTCTGAGAATTTATTATACAAGTTGTGGGAAGTGATTATCATCATATGAAATATATGTATTGCTACCTTCTTGTACCATCTTATGGTTTTCCGTTCACAAGGATAGTACGCTAGCATTTGATCTTGACGATCTACCCCTGACATAAAAACAGCCTTTGGTTTTTCTTTTATCTGTCCCCTTTTATTTACAGTTTGAAATAAATTGTCCTCAAACTCCGTGGTAATGAAGAGAACATCCCTTTTATCTTTCCATTTGCAAACTGCAACAGCATTAGAATATTGGCATTTCCGTCCCCCCTTCAAAAGTTTAGCTTTCGTGACATCCTTAGGAAGATCTTGTCGGTCTGCATGGAGAGTTCCAGTGCAATAAGTGTCATTGTTCAACAACTGCAATGCAAGATTGTAACTATTATAAAAATTATCCATATAAATAGCATTACCAACATTTAACTTCCCTTCCATCAATTTTAAAACCACATTAACAGCATGACCCCCCCCCAGGGAGTCCAGTTGCCCTGTGTAAACCAAAGCTTTTAGAATCATACCACTTGGTTCCGTTAGCATATAAAGTTTCACCCCATATTTATGACGTTTTCCTTTCATGTACTGTTTGAAAATCAAACAACCTCTCCATAAAACCATTGATTCATCAATTGTAAGTTCTTTTCCAGTTTAGTATATACTCTCTATGGTATCATTAAATAAATCCAGTAAAGGCATTATTTTTGTACAGCGGTTGGTTGTAATCGCTTCACCAGGTTGAGGATTTCTTGCAAAATGAAGGCACCACATGCTCAGAAGGAAACAATTCCTGCTCATATTTGAAGAAAAGCAGTCCATTTTGAATAATGGATCTGTTTTCCAGTAATCTAGGAGATGGGGCATTTGTACAATGCCCATATGAAACAGAAGGCCCAGAAAAGCTTTCATCTCATCTACCGACACATCCTTCCATTCATTTATTTGTGAACCTTCAGTGACTCCCGAGATAAACACTTCTACAGCATATGCATTACTTTTCCTAACTAGTAGATCATAAAATTCCTCATTTGCAAAAAGATTAAAAAATCGATTGGCTCAGTACCTATCATATTAATTTTTAGTCCTGGTACACCAGTGAACGGAATTCTTCTCATGATGTCGGGACCATCACACCAATGTGTAGCCAAAATCCGTTGAGGCGGAGTATGAGAAAGAACGCGGCATTCTTCATTCTCACTTTCACTGCTGGTTGTACTACAGCTAGTAAAAGAATACATTTCTGTACTTGATGACAGATTATCAGCATCATCTCCTATTTTCACGGAAGAATGTACCAGCCGAGAAACTTTTGGTTGAGAGGGACCGGCCATAGTGCATCCAAATATATCCATTGTCCTTATATTCACATACGCAAAAAGCGGTCACTTTTAGACAGTTGGAGATTCATTTTCAGTGCCAGTTACAAAATAGATAACTCTCTTCATGTGCCGAAGGTTTTAGGTAGCGAAATATGAAGGCATGATTATGACGCCGTCTGGCGGTGGCACCTGGGCTAAGTACCGTATGATGCTGTTTGGCGTCGTGCGGCAGTGAAAGTGTTAATCTGATGTTTTCCAAGAGTAGAAATTTGTGCTGTTTGGCGTCGTGCGGCAGTGAAAGTGTTAATCTGATGTTTTCCAAGAGTAGAAATTTGTGTCAGAATTACAATTGTTTACCGTACATGCCATATGAAAGATCATGTGCATTAATTAATAGGTTGTATTTAAAAATGTAATGTGTTTTTATCATTTTCTTTATTTTAAATAGTGTACGAGCATGATAGTGAAATGCAGTTATTTGAACTTTCTTTCTTTTATTTTTTAGTGGAAGCTGAGAGGCGGAAATATTCAACAACAGTACAGAGAGATTTACCTCGTCCTCTTGATATGAATTCATCAATTCTTCGTCCTTTACATTGTGATCCTCCTCTGACTGACCTTCAAAAAGCTGAGGAGTTAGTTAAACAAGAAATGATCACAATGTTGCATCATGATGTGCTAAAGCATCCAACAAAAGCTCAGCTGGGCGTGACAAATAAATCTAAAGTTAATCCATCTCACACCACAGTCCTGAACCAAGCTCAGCATGCTGCATACCTGGAGCGACATCCCTATGAAGAATTTGATGAAGAGGAAATCAGCAAAGTATGCTTATTTTCTGTCAATATCATTGGCTTTTGCATATAAGAATTCCATACTTCTGAGTTTAGAGTTTATCTTCTCTTAATGCTGTGTCTTGGAGTAAAGTTGGAAGCAGAGTTGTATGAAAATAAAATGTATCTGCGTGCACATCCATTGAAACCAAAAACTTGCTGCAAACCCGCGAATCCTGATAACAATAGAATAAGATAATTTAAAGAAAAATTATTATAACAAATAATTATTAGAACATTACAGATTCCAAAAAGGACAAAAGTACATTACGACTGAATATGCAGAAATGTGTGTAAAATGGACTTTAAAGTCAAAACTTTAAAATATTGGACTATGAACCTCATAAAAACAAGAGACTAATTAAAGAAAGTTTTTATATCTAGAAATGAAGTTCTGTTAATAGACCTTCAAAAATTATAAATAGCGTTTTCAATAACTTAATTCAAAAATAGACTTATAAAATGCACAAGGAAAAGATTTTAATTTAATAACTGGCAACCGCAAGAGGAACCTGGCAATAAAATTTAAAGTCTTTCTGTGTAAACAAAACTTTTGTCACAGTTCCTATATATTGAAAACTAGCCTTATTATATAATTATATTGAAAATGATGTTTTTGCAACACTTCATTTTTTAGAAAATCTGTATCGGATCATCAGGAGGGGTCGTATATTTGGAAAATTTGCAGAACTGCATTAATAATGGTAAAGTGTAACACTATACAATAGTGGAAGGGGCAAACAGTTGTAATTTTTTTAACTTACAAGCATTTTAGTAGAAATCGACGCAACGAATGCGATATTATTTACTCTTCCGGATTATCACGTGCTGAAGCTTAGCATCACACACGCTTGTGGGTGTGACGTATCTAGGGAGTTGCTGAAAAACTCATAATTTTTGCTCTTTATTCACTTGAAAGTAACAAAACCATTTACAAATTAGTTATTTTTTTAGTAAGATTTCTTTAGGCTGCTGGTGTCATTTCATGAACTGCAACTTTTCTGTACAAAATTATGGTTTGGGATCAACATCATGGGTGTATCATCATCATCATCATCGTCAACCATTATCAATCCACTGCTGGACGAAGGTCTCCCCAAGTTTCCTCCACAACGGTCTGTCTTGTGCCAGTCTCCTCCATGTCACTCCCACATACTTTCGAATTTCGTCCACCCATCTTCCATGTGGTCTTCTTCTGGGTCTTTTCCTGTCCCTTGGAATCCAATCTAAAATTTCGGCTGTCCATCGATAGTCTGTTCTTCTGCATGGGTGTATATATATATATACACCCAAGAGCAGCAGAGTTAAAGACAAAATTTACAACCAAAATTTAAAACCAAATTTGTTTAACATACATTCTAAAGATCATGACACGCAACGCAGCAGTGATAAATATTCAGAAATTACATACTACAAAGTAGAGACTGAAGCAAAAATTATTATTTAACAAGGACAAAACCTAAAAAAACAACAACCTCAAAATCCAACAGGCATGAGTAAAAAATAAAATAATAGCAAAATCAAAATGCAGAAAGTGTTGAGAATGCCGAGCCTTGGCTTTATCAAGGACCAGCAGAACTCTGCATTTTCTCACTTCCACAAAGACCTAGTTGGAAATGGGTTTCTGCAAAGCCATTGATGCAAGAATAAATCATCCCACAATAATTTTTAATTAACAGTAACCTCCCTCAATGGTGCGGGAAGAATAATTTAGCTAACGTTTTAGCATACATCTATAACTTTTCTGGCCCAACCCATATTCGTCATCTGTCACAAAAAACAGAAAAACGTTTTAAAAAAATTCGCAAGTTGTGAGAAGGCTTGAATAAATCAACAAAAAAATTCAGCTAAAGCACAGGTTGAGCAACCAAACCGCCTGAGAAAGGTTCCAAATGTGAAACAAAGTACTAAAAGCACTTAAATAATGTAATTCCTTGGGGTAAAAAAGCATTTCCAAAAATACAATAAAAATAAAAGAATAAAAATTACAACAGAGACATGAAAGTAAATAGGAACTTTTGTACATACAGCTTCCACAAAAACGGGAGTCATAAGAACAAAAAAAAAAATTAAATAATGCTTTGGAAATAACACATGAAGTTAAAAAATAGTTGCAATATTTACAAAAAATATTCCCGGAGTGCTTTAAGTGTATAATAATGAAGATTTTTTGCACCAACCAACTACGAAAAGCAACGTTGACCACTAGGTCGAGTAAACGGCAAACTGCTGAAACAAAGTGCACATAAACGTGCACAATTTCCAATGTTAAGTGAAATAGAAAACTCAAAAAGCTAGAAAAGCAATTTGCACCAATGCCAAATAAGAAAAATATGTATATTCCGCTTTTTAACGAACACTATTAAAACAAGGTTGAAAAAATGCACAAGAACAAAGGCAAGAGCTAACTTACAATGCCGCTTCCTCAACCAAGTGACATAAAATGGCCGACCAACGTCCGCAGCCATTCCCAAGTAGGAGGGGGAAAGTCCCAAGTCTGCTCTGCATAAGATGATGCAACACGTGAAAAACCTTCAAGAAAAATTACAAAACTTAGAATAAAGACCTGCTTGTCCAGAAAGAGTAGAATAACTCTCCAGAATACACGAAAATTGTTATCAAATATACTTGTGTATTTAATAATTTTTACATGTTTTAAGTACCTTAGTGTACTTCTACAGACACAGCCAGTAGCCTATTTATTTTAACGCAAGTTTTACCATTTTTAGGTTAGCTATTCTAGAGAGAGAATACCTAGTTTAGTTTTTATGTATTTTTTATTTAATTTTTTAATCAAATTATAAACTTTTTTGTGTGATTTTATTTGTATTATTTTTATTTTTATTTTTAATAGGACTGTCCTGTCCATAGCACTAAAGGTTCCTGTTATGCATCCTCCAGACCAACTTCCAAGAAGGCTTTCATTGGCCAGAATCATTTTATTAACTGTGAAGAAATTAAAACAGATCTGCTAACCTAACTCTATTATTCAGAATGATTTTTCTTAATACTCTTTTAATAAAAAGAGCTGGAATCTTGTTATCTAGAAAACTGTTTAATAGGATTCTTATGTGTTTATTGAAATCCAAATTGTTGCTGCAAATTCTTGAAATTCTAAGTACCTGAAAAATAAGTACATTTTCAATTACTTTAGTCGAGATGTTATTGTTCCAGTGCAGATATTTTATTACTTTGAAAGGAAAATTTACTCTTTTATCAAAAAGGCTGATGGACGGGTTACTTCTGTTAAGTTTAATGCTTAAGTCTAAGAAATCGAGTTCTTGATTATTTTGGTTAGTTTTACACAATTTAAGAGAGCTGGGGTAGATATTTGCAAAATCATTTTCTATAACTTCAGAATTATTTATACAAAGCAAATCATCAATATATCTATAAGTGTATAAGTAGTTATCTGAGCTCAAGGATCTATTTTTAATGAACTTATATTCTTTAAAGAACAAGAATAGGTTACAGACGCTGGTTGAATGAGATCCACCCATTGGGATTCCGTTTACTTGCTTATAGAGAGTATTATTATATAAAATATGGTTATTATTTATGCAACAATTAAGATAAGAGTTCCAAGCACTTACATTAACAAATTGGTTAAGCTTAAATTCTACATACAGTTCTTTAAAGGTAGTAATGATATCTGAAAGAGGCAGATTAGTATATAGGTTCTCGAAATCGTAACTATTAATATCTATGGGATTTAGGCTGAGAATAGTGGAAATCACTTCAGAATTATTATTTATTATCCAAAAATCTCTGTACTGCAGATTAGTACAGTTACTAATGAGTTTCAAGACCCTCTTCAAGAGTGCTTCAAAAGCCTGATCAATTTTCTTTTTATGACTCCTAATTCCACTAGCTACGAACCTAAATTTTACTGAATCTTTATGAAACTTAACAGTTGCAAAAAAAAAAAAAAAAAAAAGGAAACTCAGGTTCATATCTCCTAAATTGTGGAATTTTAAGCTTCTTGAAAAGGCCTTAAAACGAGTTTCAAGCTGTTTAGTACAATAAACATCTCCGATGTTTTGGAGCCTGTAGTCCTCTCTTACCTGCAGGACCTGCCAGTGGCCATGTTTCAACAGGACAATATGTGCCCGCACATGGCACGCATCATGCAAAATTTCTTCACGGCCCACCAGGTGCCACTGCTGCTGTGGCACGCCTGTTCTCCCGATATGTCACCCATCGAACACGTCTGGTCGCTGATCAGCAACCGAGTGGCCCGGCAAGCACCACCTGCGGCTATGTCTTAAAAACTGTGGTAACGTGTGAAAGCAGCCTGGACCGACATACCCCAAGCCCACATCCAAAGCCTCTTTCGTTCGATGCCTCAGCGTGTAGCGGCCGTTATTGCCAGCCATGGGGGCCACAGAAACTATTGATGTCTGCGTGTTCCGCGAGTCGCACGGGCCTGTAAGCTCAATTGTTTCATCTTTTTATCTGTTGTTATGTGTCCAGTAAATCTGGCTTTGCTATCTCGTGTCCTTCTTGGTGTTGCATTTTGGGTGGCCAGCAGTGTATATATATATATCTCGGTCCTAAGACAGATGTTGGGCAAAAACTGGAAGGAATTATCCCATGAAAATCCGTACACATATAATACTGATAGAGTACAAACCTGGCTGGGAAAATAATGGATTTAAGAAGTCTCTTTCACCATGCTTGATATACTGTTATAAGGTGACTGTGCTAGTTTTACTTTATAATACAGTAATTTTAGTTAGTAACTTTAAAAAATCGTGCTCATGCATCTTTAGCTTCCGAATGATTACTGATAGACACCTCAAAAGGTTGGCAGCTCTGATGATGACAGAAAAGTTGAATTTTATGGCAAAATGATATATAAACTTTTTGAAAATATGTTTGAGCTTATCGAGCTTATATGTTTGAGCAATCACACTTGCCATCTGGCATCCTGTCTATGGTTGAAAAAGATTGAAGTTACCTGTTAATTTTTTATGTACCTAAGTACATTATTTGCAGTTGTAATTCTTGTTTTAAGGATGCACAATTGACAGCCAGAAGTAGTGTGTTATTTTTGAGATAGCTTCCCAGGATTTATGGTATGAATGGTAAAAAAATTGAAGGAAAACAAACAAAATTAAAACCAAGATTGACACAGGAATTAATGGGAAGCACAAGTCCCCCGAAGAAACAGTTCTTCATAATTACATGCAAGGCATATAAAAATATCATTGTCAGCACATATTATGTACTGTTTTCCACATAGTCATTCCTCGGGGAACTTGGCAAATACATTGTTCTGGAACAAGAATTGAACCTACATGAATACATATCATTAAGCTCTGTACTCTGAGAATCGGAGGTTAGCTCCTCAAAGAAAAAAAATCTGCTAGAAAACATTTAACTGATGGAACTAGATTTTAATAAGTAGAACTGTACTCCAATTATACTCAAAATAATATGACTATACTAATGATCTGAATTTCTTTACACCAAGAAATTTGGATCATTAGTATAATTATACTGTTTTGAAAACTAGATTTTACTTACTGTTGGTGTGTCAGACGTCTCCATTTACATCGATCTCGGAATTCAGCTCAAGTTCCACTGACATGCATCGTACAGAAACCATTAATTCTCATAATCTTTTTCTCATGCAGACTTTCCTGAATCTGGTCCTCCCATGATTTCCTTGGCCTTCCTCTACCTTTCTTTCCTGCTAGTTGGGCTGAAAAAATTCTCTTAGTAAGCATCTCATCACTCATTCTTTCAACGTGGCCAAATCACATGAGAATACTAGCCTCCACCTTTGCTAACAACATTTTGCTTCACATTACACATCTGCAGAGTATCAGAATGTAGACGTACGATGTACGCGGATAGTTTCCAAATTATCAACAGATTTTGCAGATAGTTTTTGCTTGTTGATTTAAAAAATAAAAAAATGTTATTTATAGCAATTAAAGCATTTACTGAGATTAATATACTTAATTCTATTTTAACTTGAACTTTCAATTACTTTTCACATCTGAGTTTTTGTTTTTACAGATGTTTCTGGCCTCTAGATTTTATCAAGGCCTGTCCTCAATGTATAGGAACTGTATCAAAAGTTTCGTTTACACAGAAAAAATAAAATTTTGTCATGTTCCTCTTGCAGTTGCCAGTTATTAAATTAAAATATTTTCCTTGTGTATTTTGTAAGTCTACTATTTTTGAATGAAGTTTTTGAAAATACTATTTATATAATTTTTGAAGGTTCATTAATAAAACTTTTTATTTTTTTTGACATAAAAACTTTTCTTAATTGGTTTCTTGTTTTTATGAATTTCATAGTCTAATATTTTACCATAAAGGTCCATTTCACACACACTGCTGCACATTCAATTAATTGTAATGTACTTATTTTATTCTCATTGGAATCCGTGATGTTCTAATAATAATTTATTGTTTTATTAATTTTTTTAAATTATTCTATTGTTACAGTGGTTTGCACTTCCTGGGTTTGCAGCAAGTTTTCTGTTTCAATGGTTGTGTATGCAGATACATTATTTAATTTTTATATAACTGCACATCTGCAACACATCTTCATTCCTCACATGATCAGAGGGAATCGAACCTGCATCTGCCAGTTTATGTTTGAGCTTGGCACCATTTACACAAACCAAGACAACAAAATTTCAAACAACTGAAATCCAGCAGACGTAGCTTAGAAATCTGACCAGCATTCCAGATGTGCATTTGAAGCAGCTGAAACATAAATCGGAAGATTGCGGGTTCAATTCCTATTGTAGGGTGATGTAATTTTCAAGTTTTCTGAAGGTTGGCTATGTGGGAAACAGTAGAAAATATGATACTTATGTGCCAATAATGATATTTGTATATGTGTTTCAGGTAATTATGAAGAATTAGTTCTTCAGGAAATTCATGTACATATACAGTACTTCTCATTGATTTTTGTGACCTGAAACACTGGATATGTGTGACATATCTGTACATGGATGAGAAAATGGCAACACTATAATGAAGCATTAGATTGTTTTTGACTAATGCACATCCTCCACGTACCGGAGCTACATCTGCTTATCCGCAGTTGTGTAGAACTCCGTTTCTGGGGAGGAGTAACTGCAGCATGCTCAAGAGTAAATTTGGAGACACAGGTGTGCTTCCTGTTCCTGGGTAAAGTCATTTTCAAGTTTTCTGAAGGATGATTACATGGATAACAAGAAATATGGTACCCAAGTGCTGATAACAAGGTTGACACTTTTAAGGATACTGTTGTAAACATGCTAGCTAAACAACGTCTGTAATGACAGTTTCTCAAAATCAAGATACTAGGTGGTTATAAAATAAGTATCCCTATTCTCTCTGATGTCTAGGAAAGCCAGAAATGAAGATCTTGCAACAAAACCTGGTAGGCAACTTATTAAGGGCACAGGGGAACAATTTACCGGGGGGATAAGTTTGAAATTGTATCACTAGGAGAACAGTGGGGCTGCAGATGCAAGAACAGTACAGAGAAGTGTGTGAATTTACTGATTATTTACAGCACAAATGTTTCAGGACAAAATCTGCTCGATATCCAGGCCATCGCAAGAAATGACGTGTTGCAAATGAAGAATGACGTGACACTACTGCTCGCATCATGCCATGTTCAGTGTTGGCCACTTCGTGTCCTATACTGGTTTTCAGATCTGAGAGAGAGAGAGAGGGAGAGAGCTTATGCCATCCCGATAAACTCTGTCTTTTAGGTATCCTCAAAGCCAGAAATCGCAAGGAGTAAGGTCTGGTTAGAGGGCTGCAAAAACCTTCGGGAAATTAGGCGTTTATTGCCAAATGTTCAACCGAGCAATTCCTTCACCTGCCAACTGACATATGGAGGTGCACTGTCTTGCATTAACGCAGTAGTGTCCAAACATCACCATACCTGCAAAACTAGAATAACATCAGGAAAAAAAAAAAAAAAAAAAAAACAGCTGTCTTTACACGATTAGAACTAAATAAGATTAAAGATTAAAACCTTAATAGTTAAAATATTTATTTACAGTTAAAACATTAGATCTTTCAGCCCTACACTAGGACCATGTTCAGATGCAAGACAATATACAAGACAGAGCAAGTCTTATAAGTACATGCAACATATGATGATGTGTAACATAAGTATACGTAATTGTATTGGGTTGGTGTGAATGAAATGTCCAGCAAAGGACTAACACATGTGGATGGCGAGAATGAAAAAAATAGGACAACTTAAAATATCCCCCTCGACATCAACACATAGTTGCCATCTGTTGGGCAAGGCCATGATCCCGGAATGAAACAAGTCTTGTGGCTGAGACCCGAAGAAGTCATCAACTGCACATTGAACCTCATTTTCTGTCGTGAACTGTTTCCTGGACAGGAAGTGATCTAGGCGACGAAACAGATGATAGTCTGTCAGAGACAAGTCCGGGGAATATGCAGGATGAGACAGTGCTTCATAGCCCAAGGCACTTAGTGTCAGCATCATTCGTTGTGCGACATGAGGGCGGGCATTGTCCTGGAGCAGAAGAACACCATGCCTGTTTACCAAAGCCGGTTGTTTCTGCTGCAATTTCCGGTGCATCTGATGTAATTCAGTAAAATAACATTCTGCAGTGATGGTTTGGCCTCTTGTTTCTTGTCAAGAAACTCCGATGAATTATCCCAGCTGTGGACCACCGGACAAGGAGCATCGTCGTCTTGGTGTGTAGGAGTGGTTTAGGATGCCATCCAGCAGGTTGTGCCTTGCTTAACCATTGTGCAGATTATTTCCAATTATCCTAAAGGACCCACTTCTTGTCACAGGTGATGATTGCATGCAGTAGAGGTTCCTGTTTATTCCTGGCAAGCAGCGACGTGCAGACTTCCAAACGCCTAGTCTTGTTGGCAGTTGTCAACTCATGCTGCAGCCACATGTCCAGCTTTTTGACCTTACCCAGAGCAGCCAGATGCCGAACAACTGTCGTGTGTTGGACACCTGCCTGTGCCGCTATCTCACAACACGTTTTTCGGGGGTCCACTTCAACCACATGTAACAGAACATCGTCAGAAACAGCAACAGGTTGGTGACTACGTGCTTCGTTTTGCAGGTCCGTATCTCCGCTTCGAAACTTCACAAACCATCGCCAAATGGTTCGTTTGTTGGCTGTATTCTCCCCAAACGCTTTGTTAACGTTTCAAGCGGCAATTTCTGCAGAATGGCGCAGTTTAAATTCATA
Organism: Macrothele yani; assembly: GCA_039090855.1. NCBI lineage: Eukaryota > Metazoa > Arthropoda > Arachnida > Araneae > Macrothelidae > Macrothele > Macrothele yani. The sequence goes on along the minus strand of CM077010.1, from coordinate 163,071,773 downwards.
GAGTAAGATGACTCTCAAATCCGGCGTCTGCATGTTTCCTTTGCAAGCCACGTCACGTCCAAACAAACCACGCCTGAACCTTGTTCTTCACACATGTGCTAGCTATTTATAGTAACTCTGTGATGTAGTACCTGCAACATCTGTGGGTGGTTCCATTCTGCTGTGGTAGGGGCCTGTCTCCACTGCCCGTTTGCGGCTGACATTTCATGTGCACCAACCCAATATGTGCGAAGCTCGTGTTCTCGTAAAAGTTCATTTACAAAATCAGCACACACACAAAAAAAACTACATCATGGAGGTTTCGTCAGAGTTCACTTGGCTAATCCTGGATAAGATATGTTTCCATGCTTGTGGTATGTTGCTTGGTATGTTATCATTACAACATAACTGTCCTATACTAAAGAGCTAAATATATTTATACTTTCTGCCAAAAGCAATGATGACCTTGCGGAAGGGGTTGCTAAGTTTGATGTCTCATCCCATACGGGGTAATGAAGCCCTTCGTTCACTAGACGTGATAGTGCTGTTATCATTAGATCATTTTTTATATCATATTGATGTTTACGAATTCGAGTTTTTAATGTACGCCTAGTCGAGGTTATATAGATCTTATCATGTTGCATCTGGTCCACGCTTTTTAATGGGATACTATAAATACCATGTTTATTTTCTTTTTCTACAGGATTGCGATCTTTCTTAACTCTTGCTAATATGTTATGTGCCTTAACCCCAAAATCCAATCCATGGCATCTGCAAATATTTTTAAGAACTGGATTAATGGTAGGGTGGAAATTCACGGATCCCACGTATTGTCGCTGGTTATTTTCTTGTTGCAACGTGGTTTGTCCAGCCCTGCGCATTTTCCTAAGAAAGATGTTAACTGTATCACCAGAATAACCATGTAACTGCAATTTTTATTACTTTTTGAATCTCCTGCTGTTGTAGTAAATTGCAGGATGAATGAGTGAATTGCTCGTCTTATCATAAAATACAGGGCAGAGAATTTGTTGTTCTGCAGGTGGACAGGCGACACAGGAGTGAGGGAAGGACTAGATGTTGGCTGAGTGACGAAGTCCATTTGTAATAGGGTCTCATTCCAGTAAAAAATCTAGGAATGGTAGGGAACTTTTTGTTCAACCTCTATGGTAAAAGTTATTGTTGCAAACTGACACAAGGACGTCATCTACATATGTTATATAAAAGATAAAACCATGCAGATAAGTAGAGAGCACAGTATCCTCAATAAACTGCAGGGTGATCTCAGCCAATACGGCAGAGAGAGTGGGGGTCCCATTGGTGTTCACTCCCCCACCCCCGGGTCTATCGGTAAATAGTGCCATCAAACCTAAAATATGTACGGGTTTGGACTAGCCTTAAGGCTGCAATAACTGACTGTATCTAACCCAAGATCTGTTAGTTTCCTCTCAATAATTACATGCACCTCTGTAACCGGAACATTAGGATACAGTGCCATTACATCCAGAGAGGCCATAAAATAGGGTCTGTTATTATGTCGAAATTTCTTGATTCTATTAATGGCCTGCACAGTTCCTGTCACAGAATACCTCAAATTGGTAATCAAAGGTGCAAGATAATTTGCTAACGCCTTTTCTAGAGGTCTTGTGGGGCTTGCATATCAAGAAACCAATGGCCAAATGGGCTGCCCTTTCTTGTGCATTTTTACCTTCCCAAATAGTTCAGGTACCCTAGGGCCAATATTTTATCTTCCCAAATAGTTAAGGTACCCACACTGTTGCAGAAGAGGGCAATACCATACTGGGCCCTAAGAAGTTCTAGTGATGAAATCTACTTTGAAACTACACTGTACCATCACATATGGATTCTGTAGAGGTCTTTCATGAATATCAGCTGGACATACAGTTCCTCATATTCGACAGGTCTGTGAGTACACAGTCCCAGTAATAATGAAATGTGCCTCTCCTAATCACATAATTGCCCAAGGCCACAGGCTGGGCAGAATCCGAAAGTGAAGTCCAATTGTTGTTCTTCATTGCCTCCATCCAGGGCAGGATCCGAAAGTGAAGTCCAACTGTTGTTCTTTGTTGCTTCCATCCAGGGCAGGATCCAAGAGTGAAGTCCAACTGTTGTTCCTTGTTGCCTGGTAGCAATTCTTGCATCACATTTAGCCTGTACAGATACCATCTAATGACATACTGCTGCATTTTGTGGACTGTTAACCATAGAAAGTGCAACTGTTGGCCCACCTCACTCGCACTGCTATATGAGAGTGTGTTCCAACTTGCTGTGTTGGCACTGGCAACTGCAACTTCATCCACAACATTTTCGGAAACTGGCTAACATCCTCTCCTTGACACTGTACCCAATTCTCCAGTGCCTTCGAACTTCTGTATCATCGTCTTCAATGATGAGGGTGTAAGAGGTCTTCTCCATAATTTTTTGATTTGTCAATACTGGTGTAGTGCACTCATCTCTCTGATTTTGATAACAAATTTTTACCAATAACACATGTTCCTTCTTTGCAAGAGCCGTAACGACTACCAGCAGCCTGATCATTGCTGCCTTAATCCTGCCAGACTTGGCATGTGAATGTTTCCATACAGAGCTTTTCATGTGAACAACCTGCAATTTCTTGGATTTCAGTAGTAATGCTTATGCTGTGCATCACAGGTACTGGAAGGTGGTTGTCTTGTGATGGCCACCATATTGAGCACATTTTGTCCTGAAATGTTTCTGCTCTCGATAACCAGTAAATTCATGAACATATCTTTTAACTAATATTTTCCCCTGCCAAATCATTTTTCCATGCCCTCAATAAGCTTCCTACCAAGTTTCGTCTCAATATCTCCATTTCTTGCTCTAGAGACCCGAAAATGCAGATACTTATTTTATAACCACCCAATACATACACAGTTGTATCAGAATAATATGACCACCTACCTAGTAATGGGAATAACTACCGTTGGCCGAGATGACCGTTGGCCGAGATGACAGTGGCGAGATGGCGTGGCATGGGCACAGTGAGACCCTGGAAGGTTGCTCGAGGTACACATGCCCATTCGGACTGCAGCAGAGCACGAAAATCCTGCAGATGACATGGTTGTGGGTCGGCACGTCGATCCTGCCAATCCCAGTAGTCCCACAAGTGCTCTATGGGATTGAGGTTGGGTGATTTTGCCAGCCAAGGGAGAATGGAGACATCACTGTCGTGTTCCTGGAACTAGTCGCACACCCCCTTAGCGACATGGCAGGGCGCATTGTCCTGTTGCCAGAGACACCATCACCACCAGGGTAAACGTCCAACTTGAAGTGATGCATGTAGTCAGTGAGGATGGACAGGTAGCCATTGGCGTTCAGGGACCCATCCAGTGGTACCAGCGATTCCAGATCATACCAGGAAAACACCCCCATACATGCACACTGCCACTACTGGCCTGTATTTTACTGATAAGCATGTCCAGGTGTTGGTTCTGGTGTGTTTGACGCCGTATCCACCACCGCCCGTCACTTCTGTGGAGTAGAAACCTCTATTCGTTAGAGAAGACAACCTTTTCTCACTCTTGCACTGTCCAATGGTAGTCCCATGTGAACCCATGGACCTAGATTAACATGGGCACCTTGATGCAGAGTCGACTCCGAAGACCACGTGTAACAGAGTTCACTCTACTGTTATTGAGGGATTGAGGGACACATACCTGGGTGCCCAAGCATTCAGTTGTGTGGTCAATTGCTGCACAGTTGCGGCCAGGCGTTTGGGGCTCCACAATTATGACTTTGGGAGGTACTCAGTGTGCTAGATGTCCATTCTTGGTATTACCATTACTACAGCACCTCACAAACAGCCCACGAAGTCTTGCTGCTTCTGAGATGCTTCCAACCTTGGTGCTGTAGCCGATGACCATTCCTTTTTGAACGTCTGTCAAATCATTACCCATTGTGCTCATGTGACACACTATGGCTCACCTGTCTTGGCCAGCCGTTTATATATCCTTGTGGTTGACCTTGTCACGTGCACTCTGTGATGCACCTGGGTGGGTACACTGTTATTCCAGGAGTGGCCATATTTTTCTGATATGACCGTGTATTGCTTTTCAATGTTCTAATCAAGATGTCATTTAAAGTGAGGACTTTAATTATATCCAAGTTCTACTGCTTGTAAAAACTTCCATTGTAAATAATGTTCTTACATAGGCATTCCTTTTGCAGTGTAATTTTAAGTTGATGTGCTGTTCATATGTGAGCTGTTTTGTTGTATTTGTGAATGTGTTCATGTTGTTAGTTAAGTTTATTTTAATGGTAAAACAAATGCTCTGTTTTGTGCAGGCCAAGGACATGCTAAAGGATGAAATGGAAGTTGTGAAGAAAGGCATGGGACATGGGGATTTAAGTCTTGAAGCATACACACAGGTGTGGGATGAATGTTTGGCTCAAGTTCTCTTTTTGCCCGGACAGAATCGTTACACCAGAGCAAATCTTGCTAGCAAGAAAGACCGAATTGAATCATTTGAAAAGAGGCTTGAAGTAAGTTTTTGCATGCAGGTTTTGTAAAAATATTGATCTTCATTTTCTCTATTGTGCTGGAGAATTTTTGGCCAGTGTCCCTAATTCTGAATTCAGAATAACAGAAAATAGCCTTTTTAATTCTAATTCATCACTTGCTTAATTTGGACAAATTGGAGCTTGAGGTATAACTTGAAACCATTTTTCAATGAATATCTTGACATGCTGGGTGCACAAATTTTTGCCCCTGTTTTGCTTTTCAAGCAGTTTAAGTGATGGTGTTACAGATGCATTTTATGAGAACTGCTGATATCAGTTTGTTCAGTTTATGAGAACTGCTGCTATCAGATCATTCAGTTTATGACAAAGTCGCTCTGTCTGTATAGTTTCTTCAGTTTTATTAATACCTCTGCTTTTCTAAAAGCCCAATTTAAAACATTTTTACATCAGATACTATCCACTGAGAGGAAGATTTTGCATATCATTTTTAATTTTTTTTTTTTTTTTTAATTTTTTGATAAGTGATTTTAGTGTGTATTTTTGTTTGCAATTTTATTGTCACCTCTAAAAATCCAATTAAAAAAATAATTTTATATTGTATCTCACTCACTGTGGCAAAGATTGTGAACTTTATGCTCTCTATAATGTAGTTTTCCTGATAAGCAGCTTATATGTATAAATTTTTTGTTGGTATCTCTTCTTCTAAAAGTTGTATTTGCAAAATTCTTTTCCCACTGCATGCATGCATGGCTTCTTCCACTGCATGCAATGCATGCGTGGCTTCTACTATGAAGAATGTTTAACATACATTTTCTGCTGTTCCATAATGCACAATTCTGATGCTAAGGGAGTCAGTGTATATTTCTTTTTGCAAGAATATTTCAGATTCTAAAAGTCTGACTTAAAAAAAACTCTTTCTTGGTAAGATACCCTTCTATGAAGAAAATTTTACCTGCCTTTTCTTCTTCAAATAATGCACATTTTTTTCAGTAGGGAGAATCAGATTGTTTTTCTCTGTAGCTCTGCTTCTAATTGTTCTATTTGTAAAATTCCTTTTGTTTCAGATATCTTCCACTATGGTGAATAGTTTGCATACGTTTTTGATTTATCATAATACATTTCTTTCACTAGTGGGCATAAGTAGCAATTTCTACTTGCAAATGTTTTAGGGATTCAAGAAATCCCATTGAAAAGTTCTTTTTGTAACTGGTTCCATTTACTGTGAAGAATGCTGCAAACATCACACATTTTAAATAATGTGTGCACTTTCTATGTCAATAAAAGCATTTTCTTTCAGCTGAGTTTCTCCATTTCTAAAAACCCAATTTGAAAGACTTCTTTTGTGGGCTGGAAATGATTTAAAAAATATGCTCACTGCATCTGAGAATTGAGTGACGTTTTTTTTCTTTTTCTTTTTCTTTTTTAACAGCGTTTCAAAACCTCTTGTTATTATGTCCCGAAATAAAAAAACAAACAAAAGTAAATGGAATCGCAGATAATTTCTTTCTTTCTTTTTATTCCTTTCTGTCTTTCTTTCCTTATAAAATTTTGCCTTTGAAATCGCAAAAAACAACAACAACAAGGATTCAACTGTTATACACGATTGCTTGCATGAAGGAAGGTTTTGCGGGAATGGTGGTACCTAGTACATTAGAGTAAAACATTTCCAACTAAGTAAGATGATAACCTTCTGCTCATGTAATGATTGCAGTATGATACAAAGGGTGGAACTCAGCCAAACACGTTTGTATATAACTATTAGCATATTTTGTCTGAAAATATAATTAAAAACATTTTTCTGAGCAAATAAAAAAAAAATGAATTATATTTTTTGTTGGCATTAAACTAGTGAAATATTAATATTTACTATGAGCATTTTGTAGTTGCAGGTAGAACCTCCTGAGCTTGTGTTTTTGTTCATGACACATAACGAATGTTATAATAAAAATCACGTTTTTTCAGCAAAACCGTGGACATATGACCAAAGAAGCCAAAAGAGCAGCCAAAATTGAAAAGAAATTACGTATTCTTCTGGGAGGATATCAGGCAAGTATTATTTTGATAGTGTTTTACGGAAGTATGTACTTTTATGTACATGTTTAATGTATGTACACCAACAACTAAACATATTTACTGTATTGCATAAAATTTAACATTCACTCTAGACTTTTTGGGTTTATCTGGAGCATTATTTTGCAATAATTATTTTAATTTTCTTTTACTGAAGTACTGTTTTCTATTTATGAATTTTTTAGATAAATTATTTCCTCTTTGTTAGGCCATCATCATAGTGAGCTGAGGCAAAAAAAAAAAAAAAAAAAAGATCATGAAAGTTTTTGTCAATAAAAAGTAATAATATAAAACCTACACACATTTTATAGGAATTATTAAAATTCTACTAGAAATGGCCATAAGTTTTTGATGTATTTACACAAATTAAAATTATTAAAAAAATATGTTAAGTAAGAACACCTCTTACATCAGATGATTTAAAACACTTCTTGGATGGTATTGTGATTACTAAATAAAACTTTTATTACCTTTCTTTATATGTATATTGGTGATCAAATGAGATTTACTGCATTGAGTCCATAATTTTTTTTTTAATAACATGTCCATACTGTGATACTTAAAGTAATGAAATCAAATTTTAATCATGGTGATGAATGATATCTTGCTGTTGTTATTCTTATTGTTAAGGCCACCATACTTTTTGTTTTTCATGTGCTTACATTAGGTGTAGTGTGGCTTTGGACCACATGCATAGTTGTTTTATATCAAAACCAGAGCTGGATTATGTCGTACAGTGGCTAGGGTCTGTCACTGAATTTCGGCCTCTTTCAGTGAACTTTTCCATACTATCAATTATTTTTAATGAAACATTATTAGATTATCTTTGTTGGGGGCAGGGGGTAATGTTACAAGAAAGAAATCATTGTACTGCTGTCGTTATTGCTATAAAATCATAGTTATTATTTTTATTATTGTTAACTCACGATATGTTGTACCTAACCTGTGGCTTGTATATTACTTGTTTTTTTTTATTTGTTCTACATAGCAGGACTGACTACCCAATCCAATCGCTTGTAACAGAAAATATTTTTAAAGACTAAATTAAAAAAGATGACAGTAAATTACATTCAGCAGGAGTATTTAAATAGATTTTTTTGATAAAAAAATGTTTTTATTAGTATAGTGTGAACAAAGCTTTCAGCTTATAATATAAAGTGTTCATATTTACCTTTAACGACCATAAAGCCCAAAATGCCCAAACATACAAATGCCCGCAGCTGCCTGAAACGCCTGTCTAAAGTGAGTCAGATTTGCTACCCTTACCTGTTCATAAAATTTTCTCGACCTATGAGTGATCAGCAAGAGTCACCATCAGCCACTATTGTTGTTATTAAACAAAGAAGTGAACCAACAGACAGTTTCAGGCATTGTGGTATTTGGAGTGATACAAGATTTTTGGGTCATGGTCATTAAAGGGTTAAGCTGCAGGAATGCTGGCAATTTCAGAACATTTTAAGTAAACATTTTCTTTCATAATTTTATGTTTGCAAAGTCACTCAAAGTAGTTTTTCATATTTCAGTCAATGCAGAGCATCACTTTAAATGGATATCGAAGTTAATCCACTTAAAACTTCTTCACACTTAGGAGGTAGAACTTGCGATTTCAAAAGGAAGCATTTTGAGAAGGATCATTCAGCCTTACAATTGGGTTATGAGCACGCACAAACACACACACACACACTCCTTCTCTCTCTCTCTCCCTCCCCCTTGATTATAATAAAAAGTCCTGGAATGTTTTCTTTCATTGCAAGAAAAATGGTCGAAATGTTTCAATTTATTGCATCTCTTTATTCTCGCTCCCTGCTGCATCTGCTCGCGATGACCTCACTTCCTTGGAGTGTGGAGATGTGATGTCCTCTCTTTCATCTTGTATGATGCTGTAGTGCAAGATTTTGAGTGCCATAATTCCAGCGACCTTGCTTTGTGGTCTAGCAGTTGTGTGCAGTTGCAACAATGTGTGGAAACCTTCCCGAGAGTCCCTTCATTCTAGTACACGCTTTGCTCACTGAAGGAGATTGATATCTGGCCTCCCTACTACCAATGTGTGTGGGAACACATGACCCTGGAATAGGAAATCTTTAGTGCCGTGACAAAATAGTTTTGTATTATTATCACTGTGCTAAGTTCCAGATTGTTTCCCATAAGTTTTATACAGAGCAATTTTTATATGGTGAAATTTTGCTATTTCATTTAAGAACACTCTGTGTCACTCTGTATCAGCCCGATAGGATTTCATAAAAATTCTAAACGCATAGTAAATTTCATTTCAATTTGAAAAATATAAAACAAAGCTCTAGGATTCTAGCAAAAATTGATGTTCCTGGAATTTTTTTAGCAACTCCTGGAGAAGTCCTGGAATGTATTCCTGTAAATGTGTACAAACCCTATTTATCTGTGTGAAAAAGAGTTCTGAATGCTACATCAGGAATGCTGATTGCTATGATGCCATGGGAAAAAAGAAAAGCTACAAAAACATATTCAGTATTTCACTATGATGTAAAGAAGACAAGAGCTATCAGTACATTTGTTACAGGTTTAACAAGGTGTGATGCTCAGCCCTTATTTTCTAGAATGTGTGTTTTTGTGGGCATATATTGTACAGAAAAATAATTACATTTTCAATTAAGTATTATAAATAGCTGATGTAATGTACCAAACACAGACATCCAAATGGTGATGTGTAATTTTTCAATGAAGTTTTGTCAGTCATTGTACTTGTGATGCTAATAAAGTTTTTTTTTTTTTTAAACATTATTTTTTTCTTTTTTAATAGTCTCGTGGACAAGCATTGGTGAAACAGTTTCAAGATCTGGTAGAACAAGTAGAGCAGACTTATCTGGAGTTGAACACTTTCAAAATGCTGCAGGAGCACGAAGGTCTAGCCATTCCAAAAAGAGTAGAAGTAAGTAATGCTATCTACTTCACTATAGTTGAAAATTTAAAAAAAAAAATATATATATATATATATATATATCATCATCATCATCATTGTCAACCATTATCAATCCACTGCTGGACGAAGGTCTCCCCAAGTTTCCTCCACAACGGTCTGTCTTGTGCCAGTCTCCTCCATGTCACTCCCGCATATTTACGAATTTCATCCACCCATCTCCCATGTGGTCTTTTTCTGGGTCTTTTCCTGTCCCTTGGAGTCCAATCTAAAATTTCGGCTGTCCATCTATGGTCTGTCCTTCTGGCAGTATGTCCAGCCCATTGCCATTTCAGGGATTTAACTCTGATCATGATGTCTTCCACTCTCGTCATTTTTCGGATCCACGAGTTCCTCTTCTTATCTCTCCTGGTTATACCAAGCATGCACCTCTCCATGCTTCTTTGAGTTGTCTGCAGCTTTTGTATGTCTCTTTTAGTTAAGGTCCACGTCTCTGCACCATACGTAAGCACTGGAAGGATGCATTGATCAAACACTTTTCTTTTAAGACATAATGGCATATTGCTCTTGAAAATTATGCTGTTTCTTCCAAAAGCTCTCCAGGCAAGTTTTGTACGCCGATTAATTTCTTCATCAATGTGACCCTCACTTGATATCTGCTGTCCAAGATAAACATACGTATCTGTTATCTCCAGTTTTTCTCCATCAATCGATAAATCTTCATTTCTTGTAAAAGCATTGAACATCACTTTTGTCTTCTGAAAGTTCATTTTTAATCCCACTTCTTTACTCTTGTCAGCAAGTTCCTGGATCATACTCTGCAGCTCTGATGGGGTAGTTGCAAAAATGACTATGTCATCAGCAAAACGAAGGTGGGTTAGATAATCTCCATTAATCTTTATCCCTTTGTTTTCCCAGTTCAGTGATTGAAAGACATTTTCCAATGTGGCATTAAAGAGCTTCGGAGATATGGTGTCACCTTGTCTCACTCCCTTTCCAATTTTTATGTGTGTTGTATTTTCAAACAGCCGAATCTTTGCACTTGCATTTTCATAGATGTTATTAATAATATTAATGTATGCATCTTCAATACCGCAGGATTTCAGAGCCGTGGTAACTGCTGATGGTTTCACCGAATCAAAGGCTTTTTCATAATCGATAAAAGCCATGCACAATGGAAGTTCATATTCCCTCGCTCTTTCAATCAGTTCTCTCAGTACGTGGATATGATCTATTGTGCTGTAGCCACTCCTGAATCCAGCTTGTTCTCTCGGTTGAGCCATGTCCAGTGTTACCTTCAAGCGGTGTGAAAGAACTTTAGTGAAGATTTTATAAACCACTGATAGGAGGCTGATAGGTCTGTAGTTCCTGAGATCCTCAATGTCACCTTTTTTATGTAGCAGGATCATTGTAGCATTGTTCCAATCCTCAGGAATCTTCCCTTCATTAAGGCATCGAGTGAAAATTTGGGCGAGTACTGTTTCAATTTCTCCACTTGCTTCTTGTATGATGTCTATAGTAATTCCATCTTCTCCTGGAGCTTTCCCTCGCTTCATGTTCTTGATTGCATGAGCAACTTCTGCTGGGAGGACTGGAAGAACTCTGGTACCTTTCATGATGTCTGGAGTACATGTATCATCCCTTTCATATAATTTGGAGTAGAAATCTTTCACTCTTGTCAAAATTTCACCTCTATTTCTTGTTATAGAACCATCTTCTTTTCTCAGAGCCATAATCTGTTTTCTTCCCTTACTGAGATGTCCCTTTGCTATCTTAAGGCTTTGGTTGTTTTCAATTGCTTTCCTCACTAGCTCACAGTTGAATTTCCTTACGTCTTCAGTGATACTTTTTCGTGTTGTCTTGCATAGCTCTATATATTCCACTTTGGAAGTCACATCTACTTTAGTTGTCCTCATCTCTCTTCTTTTGCATCAACATTTTGGTTTTTCGTGATAATTTGTTCACATGCAACTTGTTCTTAGACCCAGCTAATTTTGTTGCTGTTTCCATTAGAGCTTTGGTTACTTTTCTGTTAACTTCCGAAATATCCACTTCTTCCGATGTTAGGCCTTCTAAAGCAGAAGTGGATATTTCGGAAGTTAACAGAAAAGTAACCAAAGCTCTAATGGAAACAGCAACAAAATTAGCTGGGTCTAAGAACAAGTTGCATGTGAACAAATTATCACGAAAAACCAAAATGTTGATGCAAAAATCATATATATTTTAAAAGTGTGAGTTGGGAAGCCCAAGACCCAAATGTAAAGATTTCTCTGTAAATTAATTTGTGATAAAGATGCCCCTTTATCCTTGTACATATATTTTGGCTCTCACATTACTGCAGCAGTTCTGTCATTGGCATCAGTAAGAGCATTGCACATAGTTTTAATACACTGCTGGACAATTGCTAAGGACGGATCATAAACGGCTATGTAGCGCATAAAAAAGTAAGTGTGGTTGGATGCCAAATGTAATAAAATAATGTCTGAATGCCAGGACATTACAAGAAAGACAATTTATTGTGCTCTGAAATCCAGAAGGCTTTGGAACGTGTTCAAGGGACAAACAGGCCATTTTGTGCAGAATATGTAAACGTGAAAAAAATGCAATTACCGTCCGCAGGCGTTCCGGCGTTAGATGTCAATACGGGATATGGCCACCATGGAGGGCGATGCAAGATTCCACACGTCGTGTCATGCTTTGTACAACATTATCAAGCAGCTGTTGGGGTAATTTATCCCATTCCTCTGTCAGTGCACGGATGAGGGTGTCCTTGTTTATTGGAGGGCATTGGCGACCAGCAAGACTCCTCCCCAAAGCATCCCACACATTTTCAATGGGATTCAGATCTGGAGAACGTGCTGGCCGTATGAGGCGTTGAATATCCTCGCTCTCAAGACACTCCTGAACAGCGACTGCTCGATGACATGTTGCGTTGTCGTCCATGAAAATGAATCTATCACCGACAGCACCACGGAACATGCGAACATGAGGTAGCAGAACATCATTAATGTATCGTTGGCCAGTCATAGTCCCAGTTGGAAGCACATAGAGGGACGTACGGCCATTCATCATGATGCCAGCCCATACCATGGCACTACATGTCGGATATCGGTCCCTTTCCTGTATGTTTGCTGGACAATATGCAGTACCACTATCACACCAGATCAGTTGTCATCGACAATCAGACGATAGACTGTATCTACTCTCATCTGAGAAGAGGACAGCAGACCAGTCGTTATCAGTCCAATTGCGATGTTGATGGCACCATTGCAAACGGGCGGTACGGTGACGTCTGGACAATGGGATGCACACAACAGGACGGCGGGGGTATAGTCCTCCTTCACGCAAACTTCTGGTGACAGTTTTTCGGGAGATCCGCTTGCCAGTAGCAGCCATAAACTGATTTGCTACCTCGCTAGCTGTGCTGCGCCGGTGTCTTTTTGTTGATAGCACTATGTACCGATCTTCTGCAGGTGTCGTACTGCGAACACGACCTCCCCGTGACGTTTGCTACACTCTCCATTTGTTTGAAATGATTTCCAAAGCCTTGAAACAACACTGTGGCTGACGTCGAACTTCCTGGCAATATCTGTTATTTTTCGCCCTTCTTCAATCTTGCCAATAATACGGCTACACGTAAAATCATCTAGGTGATGTCGGGAAGACATACTGAAACTTGCAAGTTCGTCAATTGATTCTTTCCCTATCAACTTTGCGTTTGAACAGCAACAGTCAATACGCGTCAAATCCTTTATATCTCTTATCAGCGCTATGACGTCACGAACAAGTTTGGCAATCCAAAATTTGCATACGCACAACACGTCTTACTATATCCCGCACTTATGCTAATTTCCACATTTTCCTGCCTTCCATTTTATGGTTGCTATCGTTGCTATTGTCATCCATCCTTAACAATTGTCCAGAAGTGTTATAGTGCATGACCAAACTGGTGGCAAGTGCCCGAGGTGTTGAGGAATGCATACCTGCCTAGTTTTACGGTTTACCTGTAAAATTTTTGGAAATTTTGTTTTACAGTTATTTTATAGAACGACATATTTTGCAATTTTCAGTTTTTTTTCCTCTTTCCAATCTAGATTTTACGAATCAAATTTGGAAAGTGAATACTGTTTGTGAATATTTTTGCTCCAGCACTGTGATCATGATATGGTGCATGAGTGCCCTCTTCCCTCATTTGTGGGGAAGTCACAGACACCATTATGAGAATATTGGATCGTGTTTGCATTTGTTCTGTGCGACTAACATGTTTGAGATCTGGCAGCAGGCCGACTGTGAAATAAGATCCGTAATTCAATTTTTGAATGCAAAAAATGTTAAAACGACTGACTTTCATCACAGTCAAATTGCTATGAGTGATGGAATGGTGAGGAAATGGGTCAGATAGTTCAACGAAGGTCATGAGAACGTGCATGACAAAGAGCGGAGGGGCCGGACATCTGTGGTCAACCATGATTTGGTGTGTGGAGACGTCGCGAAATTGTGGCAAATTGTCTGAGGTTTCAGAAATTGTGCTCGCGCTGGGTGCCGAAGATGCTCTCCAAGGAGCACAAAAGCAAGCAGGCTGTCAGTGCGTTGACCTTTCTCATGCAATACAGTGAGCAAGATGATGGGTTCTTGAGACATATCATCACAGGCGACAAGCCATTGTTATCCCACGTGACTCCGGAATCGAAGCAGTAGTTCACGAAGTGGTGGCACAGCTCATTGCTAAAAAGGAAGAAATTCAAGCCACAAAATCATGTGCACAGTTTTTTTGCGATAGGCAAGGGGGTTTTTTCTTGTTGAATTCTTGCCTAAAGGCAGAACAGTAAACTCATCAGCCTATTTTGAGACCCTGGAGAAACCAGGTCGTGCGATTCAGAACAAAGGGCGTAGCAGGCTTACTTGTGGAGTTGTCTTGCTTCATGGCAACACTCAGGCTCACATTTCTGACCAGACTTAAGCACTTATCACATCATTTGGCTGGAAACAAATGGGAATACCCCCACCCTTACAGTTCAGACCTAGTGCCAAGTGACCATCACCTGTTCTTGCATTTGAAGAAGTTTGGTGCTTCTTTGACAATGATGAAGTCAAAGGAGAGTGTAGAAGTAGCTGTCTTCATAGGTGGCCTCATTCAATGATGAGGGATACAAAAACTGGTGCCTTGTTATGATAAATGCCTCGATCATAGTGGAAACTGTGTAGAAAAATAGTTTTAAGGCATGACAAATCAGATAAATATAGCATGTTTTGAGTTCCAGTGTCGCTTGGTGAAAGGATGTCATTTGAGTAACTTTTCAATATGGAGCATTTCAGCTAAATTAAACATACCAAAATCGACTGCAAGCGATGTTGTGAAAAGATGGAAGCAGGACAGTGCACAACAAAGGAATGTTCAGGAAGGCCACACAAACTGATGGAACGTGACAAAAGAGCCAGGGTAAGAAATGCTAAGAAATCTCGTTCTTCCTCTGCCATTTCCATTGCTGCTGAAGTAGGAAATGCGTGTAATGGTTCGGTTAGTACCATAGCTATCTGCAGAGCGTTGCACAGTGTTGGCTATCATGGTAGAGCAGTGGTTCACAAGCCATACTTCACCACTGTAAATGTGAAGCATCATTTGGAGTGGTGTGTCTCCTGTCAATGCTCGACTGTGCACGACTGGAAAGCTGTTCTTTAGAGTGATGAGTCGTACGTTTCACTCTTCCGATCTCATGGGTGTGTTTGAATTTGGCAACAGTCTGGTGAACAATTTTCGTCAGACTGTGTTCTTCGAACTGTTAAGTTTGAGAGAGGCTCCATCAAAGTATGGAGTTATTTTTCATGGATGGGACTTGGCCCATTAATTATACCACAAACCATGAATTCTGAGGTGTACCTTGACTTGTAACATGGTTTAAAACTCAGGCATCATGCGACAATAACACATAAACATATAAAACGAGCGAAGCACACAGAGTCACGTACGGTAAAAGGTTCGTTTAGCGGTAGCTTTTGGTCATCCTGCGACCTCGATCACCCGCGATCGACTGGATGGGCTGGTTGCCAGAACTACAATTTGAAGTTGGGGTGTTGGAACTGTTGCCAGATTTTAGAAGAGATATCCAAATAAATGGGATTTGGTGAGGGGTCTCTGAATTGAAGTTTTTGGCGAACAAAATTTCAATGCTCTCTTGAAAACGCAGAGATGTCTTGTTGATGAAAGGGACAACTTTTTTGGTTTCTTTCCAAATGGGAACTGCAGAGGTGTCTTTAAAGGTTAGTGCAGTTTAAGCTGTCTTTGGAAGACCATTGGAAACATCTTTTTTGTGTTCACCAAGTCTTGTTTTGATGCTTCGGTATGTGCTTCCAATAGAGACCAGAGGAAGCACATACCGGAAAACAACTAATTATATCTATATATAAATATGTCAACATGAATTAGCATGTAATTGAATTTCTTTTATATAAAATAAGTAAATCGTAATTTATCAGAATCTTACCTACTTGTCTTGTTTTATCCATGAGGATGCAAAATTTTTTATTTTATTTTTGAAAGACTGTACCAAAACTTGTATGTGTGTGTTGCTTCACAAATTCAGATTCTACACACTCAAACTTCAAAAAGAGTTCTATTGTGGAGAAAGGAAATCTACAGTTTATCTCAATTACAAAAGATAAAATAAACCTTCATTGGACATTGTGATGTGCAAGTTTGGTATTACAAAGGTCACCTAATTTATTATTTTTGTTCCTTCTGCTCTGAAAAAATAATATCTTCTTGAATACTATGTATGAGATGTTTACAGTTCACATAATTGAGACTTGGTTGATTCAACCATTCTTCTGATATGAGGAATGTCCAGTTTCTCCCTTTGCAACTATTTATAGACGGAAAATAGCATTTAACAATAATTCAGGACAGTGGAAACATCGCGAAAAAAAATTATTATGATTACGAAAAAATCTTCGCTCCGTTCGACTTCCGTTTTTGGAAATCTTTCCTCCGTTTTCAGGCTGAAACAGAGTCAGTTACAAAACAAAATTATATTTTACAATAAAAATGAGCAGAGGAAATATTGCGAGGGGGGAAAAATTACGATTACAGATTAAATCTGCAGTTCGTCTAACTTCCGTTTTCGAAAGTTTTGAAAGAAGAAATTCCGTCGCCAGCCGGAAAATGACCCCCCCACTTCCACCCCACTACCACACACTCACACACACCCCCCCCAAAAAGTTATCTTCAGTTTTGATGACAACAAAGTCAGAGTTACTCTTCGAATTCGCGAAAGAAACTCGTGCCTAAAGTTTACAAGAAAATTTTTGCTCCGTCGAACTTCCGTTATCGGAAATTATTGACTACGCTTTCAAGCTGAAATTAAAACATTTATGCAATAAATTGGTATTTAATAACAATACTGGACAGAGGAAACTTCGCGAGAGAAAGAAATTACGATCGCAGGAAAAAATTTCACTCTGTTTAGCTTTCGTTTTCGGAAGTTCTTTCCCCCACTAATCCTCTGAAAATAAAAAAAATGTCTTCATTCCCCCCCCATCACTCTCAAGTATAACCGAAATGTGGAATTCCGCAAATCCGAAGAACAATCTCGTGCCAGATTCGTAACAGTCTGCGATATGCAAAATGAACTGCTCATATGGCTACGCATGGAAGCCGATTCACAGGTCCATAAACTGATTACGTTTGATTGGAATTTTCGGAACTCTGAACGGTCCGTTTCTAAATCACAAAGGATACGTGTTTAATGCGCGAATTTTGTGAGCGATCCAAAAACGGACCCAGATTTTATATTTGTATATATTTTTTCTTAAAATTTCGTAAGGTGGGAGACTCCCACTTAACAGCTTTGTTTTGGCGGGAATCCCGCCCTGAAATGCCAATTAAACGAACTTCAAAACTTGTCGCTTTTCACTTCCTCCACAACTGCACCACGCTGCACCGATACACTAGCGTCTCAGTCCCGAAACCACTGAATCCTCCTTCCCTGTAATGCGCATGCTCATCGGTTGAGCTGCTCTGAAGTCTCGCTCTGCCCTGAAAGTTCTTCCGAATGATTGCCGAAAGCCGATCCCTACCTGACTGGCTCGGCAATGGGTACCAAATCATGATTTTTTTCATAAACTGTGATATAAAAGTTAACATAATTTCTTGATAAAAAAAATGTTCATTTTTATGACAAAATTGCGGTGTAATCACCGATTATAGAAGGAAATTTCATATGGAGAAACAATGCGTAAAAATACGCATTTCTCAATTTTAAAGTGTATTCGGCGTTTTTAAGGCATGAAATATGCGTGTAGAGGCATTATCGCGATCTCTGGTAGTAAGTATATATATACATTTGTTACTTAGTACAAATAAAGGTAACTTGATCACGCTAGTTACGTTAAATGAAAACTTTTACCAAAAAAGTTCGTAAGTTGGAAGCTTTTGACCTTATCTTAGGTCTTCATCACGCCAATATCTTAGGTCTTCATCTGATTGGCGTGATGAAGACCTAAGATAAGGTCGAAAGCTTCCAACTTATGAACTTTTTTGGTAAAAGTTTTCATTTAACGTGACTAGCGTGATCAAGTTACCTTTATTTGTTAATATTGTTACGTGTTTTGCCCATCATCGTCATGTTACTGAGTAACCTGAACTACAGGAAAATGTAAGAAACTTCAAAATAAGCTCTCACAGTGTGTCTACCAGTTCAAGAAAGTCAAGAAATGACAAAAATGTCCCGGAAGTCAAGAAAAGATCATGAAATTTGAAGAATGTCCCGGAAGTCACGAAAAGATCATGAAAAAGTCAAGAAAGATCATGGAATCACAGATTGTTTTCTAAATTATGAGGTTTCGGAAGAACATCACCGTCATTGATAAAATAATTAATATTTTAATTGTTTAAAATGGCAATATTTTTCAGGAGTGAAGATCGATACATGTATCGATTAATATACTGGTCATTATATGATTATTTCAGCTATTATCACTTCATTAAAACGTAACTCTTGGGATCATAATCATATTGACGGTCCCGAAGCATGTGTCATATGCCACTTCTATGAACACCTCTGAGTATGCAGAGAAGCTGATAACTAACATCCCAAGTCAACAGAAAGCTGGGTGTGATTAATGTCACCTGTATGTCAATCACCGTTGATTGCTCTGTAGCGTAAATGTAACAAAAGAAATGATAATGGCTGTTTGGCAGGCTTCTTCAAAATGCAAAGAAGCGTTTAAGGAAAAGAAGAATCGGCAAGGTATTGAAAAAAAAAAAAAAAAAAAAAAAAAAATCTGCCTTAGAGGAAGTTAAAAAGCTGAAAGAAAGGAAAAGGAAGTTATTGAAAAATGCAGCAGAGGAACTCTTGCAATTAAAGAGAAAATTAAAGCTGCACATAGAAAACTAAAACAATGCTAGAAATTTGATATATTTTTTGTATGTAGATTTCTCACTGGAAGTGATAAAAATATGATCCCTAATTAACATTGTTTTCATAAACAGGATTTTTTTTTTAATTCCATTTAAAAAAATCGGTGTAACCTACACTGGTGTGCAAAAATTAAGGACGAAGAGGAGAAATTAGCATAACAGCGGAACGAGCAGGCAGAACGGACCGAAAGACCACTCAGGAGGTAGACTAGGGTCCGGTACGGTAGGGCATGCGCATATATGCAGCAGGGGGGGGGTCGGAAGGGTATAAAGCACATGGGCAGTATACGCTCAGCAATTCTGTGAAAGCTATTGCACGGTGTACATCGGTTTGAACAATGTCGAGTTGTTGCCACCGTGTGATATGGCCAACAGGCAATCCAGTAGACGTTATCTGGATGTCTTTACCAGAGGTTGCGTCATTGAGAAGTTGGAAGAAGGTCGAAGTGTGATTAGTATGGCTGAGGAGTTCGGGATCACTCACAGCATCGTTTCACGAGCTTGGAGAGCATTTCAAACGACAGGAACAACTGTCTGAGAGTTTAGCAGTGGTCGTCCACAAGCAACCACGGCGGCGGACGACCGGCATATTGTCCTACAGGCGAGAAGAGACAGACGGCAGACAGCGGGAGAAATCGCAAGGCCCATGCAACAGACAACTGGACGTCCGTTATCGCGTTTTACTGTGGCCAGGAGGCTGCACAAAGGTGATCTATTTGCACAATGGCCAGTACGGTGTGTGCCATTAACGCCTGCTCATCGGAGACTGCGGTTTCTGTGGTGCCAGGAACACAAGAACTGGGCACATCAGCAATGGGGTCGAGTTATCTTTACGGATGAGAGCCGATTTAGTCTGACAAGCGATTCTGGACGTATACACATCTGGAGAGAGCAGGGAACACGCAATCACACCTCCAACATCATCGAAAGGGACCGGTTTGAAGGTGGCGGAGTTCTCTTTTTTGGTGGTATCATGCTTGGTAGCCGTACTGACCTCCACATCTTCCAAGGAGGTTTAGTCACTGGTGTCCGCTATTGTACCGAGGTCTTCCTGCCTCACGTGTGTTTGTTTAGAGGTGCTGTGGGTCCTGAGTTCCTCTTCATGGACGACAACGCTACACCTCATCGTACAGTGGCTGTCGCAGAGCTGTTGGAGAGTGAAGGTATTCAACGCATGGATTGCCCCGCAAGGTCCCCGGACCTATATCCAATCAAGCATGTGTGGGACCTTCTCGGGAGACGCTTGGCAGCACGTCACCAGCCGCCAGCAACGATTCCGCAGCTGCGATTGGCGCTACAAGAGGAATGGGCCGCAATGCCTCAATAGCACCTTGAAAACCTTGTCTTCAGCGTGGACAGATGTTGTAAATCCGGCAACGCAGTCAGGGGTGATCATATCCCCTACTAAAGACTGGATTTTTCTTGGCAGCCGCCTGTCACATGGACGTTTCTGTCTTCTGTCCAGTTGTGCTCGAAGCTACCTTTTCAATAAAGTGCCTTTGTATCCTTTGGATTCCTTGTTTGGACGGTTTTGTTCACTTGTCCCATATTCTTACATCTTGGGGATCTTATGGTATGATTTGAATCGATGTGGAGCACTTCTGCACGATGTTAAATTCGAAAAACCGTCTCGTCCTTAATTTTTGCATGCCAGTGTATAAGACAAGAACAAGTGTTTATTTGAGCCCGCATTATAAATCAGTTATTTTATACATGGCAAGTGGCAGATAGTAGTTTTTAATATAATATCTTTCTGGAGAATTATGTGAATTTTTCCTTTCATGTTTTGTTTATTAAATTCTGAATTTCTTTAGATGTGTAAGTCCAAGTTCTCATCCCTGGTTTGTTATTCTTCTGCATAAGCAAAATGAGTAATTCTACTCTCCCCCTTTTAAATTAGTAATGTTTGTACTGCATAATAATAGTCAAGGAAAGGTCATGAAATTCAACTGTCTCACATAGCTTCATTTTATGAAGAAGTGGTAAAATGATTGAGTTTCAGAAGTGCGTAGTATGCACAAAAGTATCTCTCCCCCTCCCCCTCCTTTTTTTCTCTTTTAGAACAGATTGTGGCTTTGACCAAAAGGCAAGAGCTTTTTAATTGGCTTGTCATTGCAGATGATTCAACTTTTAATCCTTTCACTGTCTTAGATGGCCTTGTGCCTCTGATACTTAATTGAAAATTAAGAGATGAAGGTTTGATTTCTGTCAAGAATTCAAAAAAGGGTCATGAATTTTTTTGTATTCTTAGGAATTGTTCATTTTCTTGCAACAATCTAAGTAATTCTTTCTGCACAGACAATATAACATTCAAATGTGGTTCCCAGCTAACTATGTGTCAAAAAGAGAGCTTTTGTACCCTCCCCTACAAAGAAAACTTTTGAAGCAAGCATAGAAATATATGTACAACATGTTGTTTGCAAAATTTTGATCAATTTAGCAATTTATGCTGCTTAGGAAGTCATGAGATTTTTCAGTTATAAATGGTAAAGGAAGGTGTATGTTATAATCGTGCAGCACAGTGTTGAGTATTTTAACTTACTTTAGGCGCAGTCGAAGTATGATGCATCATATTTTGTTGCTAGCAGAAAGGAAGAGGGCAATTTTTCTGTTGAGAAAAGAGGTGAGTGGCTGAGTGTCTCCCCTGTAAAGTGTGTGTGTTTAATACTGTTTTGCATAAAGATCTATATTAAAGAGGGGATTCTCTGATTCTCTCTCTCTACATACATATTTACATATACATGTGTGTGTATATATTATATGTATATATATATAGAGAGAAAGAGATACACACACACACACACACTCTTTTGAAAACGGTTATGAAATTGCATTTCCAAAATTTAGTAGACACCCTGAATAGGATTCTAAAGTTCAAAGCGACTTAGTTTACTAAATGGGTTGCAGTTTCTGATAAGTCTATGTTGCAGGTAAAAGAAAAGTAAAATAATTAGGGGGGAGGGGGGGGGTGAGAGAAAGAGAAAGAAATGAAGCTTAAATGTGCCACTGCATCCGTTGAGTCAGATTTTTACTGAAATATGAAAATCAGTATGCCTTAAAATTGATCAATTAAGGACCAGAAACATGATTTTAATTTCTGATTGTTTAAATATGCTGTGTTAAGATAATTAAAAAAATCAATAAATTTCAGTACCAGTAATACAAAGAATTACAGCAATTGTGTCTTACCTGTCATTTGACCATGTGGTGAAAGTTTTCCCTTTAAAATAAATAAAAAAAATACCATTAATTTGAAATAGTGTTATGGTGCATTGTTTGGTAAGCAATCATGTTCTAGTATTGTCATATAGCATTATTGTTTTCTGTTGTCAGTGGCCAGTAATTTTTTAACATAGTTTTATTTGTTTTCAGTCACTTACTGAAGATGTGAATCGTCAAGTGGAAAGAGAACGCATGCTACAAAAGAAATATGAAGAACTACTTAGCAAAAAGGAGGAGCTTGAAAATGAATTGAAGTCTTTGAGTTAATACTACTGGACTGCATTACTGTAAACGAAATGTACATATATTTGTTGAGACATATATTGAATGGATTTCATGCTTCCTTTCCCTTAATCTTTTGTATATAGTGTTAAAGCATTTTTTTAACTTCAATTTGCATTCATTGGGAATAAGCATGTGTGAGTGTGTGAGATCTACATTGTATATGTGTTTTAATTGTCTTGATTGTAGACATTTAAGTTTAGTAAGTGTACAAAGTATGAAATATAGGAAGCATATTTATTGCTGTCTCTCCCTCCCATTAACTTTTTGCTATATTTTTGGATTTATACAAAGTACATGATTATGTCGACTCGATTGAGGGTTAGTTTGATGTGGTGATCAATTATATGTATTCTTAAAATCCCACTAAACAGTTTTTAACAACTTGACTAGTGACCTCAGAAAGTTTATATGGTAAAATGGTGTCTCAGGTAATTTTGATAGAAATTTGCAAGACTGCTGGTTAAAAAGTTAATATTGCCATTTGTCTAACACACAGTTTATATAGTACAATGTTGATGTACAAAGTCATCATTGGTCATCAATTTTAATTTTCTCTCATTTACTGGGTGGGCTGGTGGATGATTTTATGAACATCAAGTGTGCAATAGACATTAATAAGAATAAATCTTCCAAAATATATAGCATGTATCGTCTTGTTTTTCTTAGGGTGTCTTATCTTAACAGAAGTTAGCAAACACCCTGGTGAGTTCACTTCTATTCCAGGGTGCCCTGATTAAGGGTTCGGTGTGTAGTTTAGCTCCTTTTACATTATCAAGTGGTATATTCTTCTTCCAGGTGTACTCTTCCCATTGATCGTTTCTAGAACCTCACACCAATTGGAAAATGCTAAATTTGTCACTCTGCGTTTAGATGTCCCAGATAAGCAGTTTTTTTCTTCTTTTCATTAGATTTAGCCATTCAGTTTTTAATTATTATTCTCAATATTTCTTCATTTTTCACTCTTGCTGTCCATGGGATCTTTAACATCCTTATAAAAAGTCACATCTCAATGGCTTCCATTTTTTTTTGTTGTGTTTGCCTTTAATGTACATGTTTTTAATTTTAACTCCATGCAACAAAATTGACCACATACATCACTTCATGCTTCCATTGTCTAATTTCAGTATTAATTAATAATCATTGTTGCCCAGAAGGGCAACATCATACATAGGGCTTTCAATAATTTTTAAGCCTGACATACAAAGACAATTTTTTTTTCAAATGCACAGCTTTCCCCCCCCCCCCCACCCTACATAGATCCCCCTAACTTGGGTACACTTGTTGTACCGATCATAGAGTTAGCGAATCCCCGCTGCGAAAAAGGTTTTATCTTGCTCCTCAAACCAACACTTCGGTGCCTCCTTCAGTTCAGAATCATCGGCAAAACACCTGCCCACAGATCTTTTTTCAAATTTTTGAAGAGAAAGAAGTAACTATGGGTGAAGATAAGTGAGTATGGTGGATGAGGAAACAGATGGAAGTCACATTCTGCCACAGCTTGCGTGGAAACAACGGTGGTGTGGATTGGAGCATTGTTCTAGAGAAGCAGCCCTTGTCGTAATTTCCCTTGCCATTTACTCTTGATGGCTTTGTGCAATTGTTGCATTAGTGTGGAAAAAATAGGCAGCATTCATACTTCTTTTATCAGGCAAGTAATTAATTGACAGCAAACCTTTTGACTTCCTAAAGGTGGTGGCCATAATCTTCCCTACAGGTGGTTGTGTTTTGAATTTATTAGGCAGTGTTGATCCATGATGTTTCCACTGCATGCTCTCTTGTTTAACATCAGGGTCCCGATGGTGAAGCCTTGTCTCATCACAAGTCACGATGCAGGAATAGAAGTAATCTGGATTGCGGTTAATGCAGTCAAGTTAAACCCAACATGCTTGAACACAATCATTCTTCATTTCTGGTGTCAACATTCGAAAGAACCCATCTGGCACAGACCTTTGACATCCCTAACCTCTCATGCAAAATGGTTCAAACACAGCCCATATGTAACTGCAGTTCCTCAGCAATCTGCAGGACATGGATTTGCCAGTTTGACATCATCAGGTCCTTCACTTTCTGGCACATTTAATCTGTGGTTGCCTCCACTGAGCATCCCTCTCAAGGGTTTTCTTCCAGTGAGTCTCTTCCCTGTTTAAAGGGAGCAGCCTATCTTTTAACTGTTTCATATAAAGGTGCACCATCGACGTTCGCACGGACCATCCATTCTCGAATACTGCATGACATTTCACCTTTCTTTGTCAAAAATTCAACTACCGCGATTTCCTCCATCGCTCATCTATTGTCACCTTATAGATTTCACTGCATTGTGGTGCCATCTCAAATGCTGACACAAAGACGTGACATGGCTGTTATACAGGGTTACAAGGAAAGTCCGTGATCAGGCCAATATCTCATGAACTATGGCAGTTAGCAATTTACTTCTTGTGCAGTTGTATAGGAAACCCACCTATGGCGCACACACTAACACCATGAAGGGTCCCCCTACTGGGGGGCTATTGTTACCCCCTGCAGATAGGGCAAAAAAGTCGATTACAAACTTGTTCAGCGAGGCAAAAAATAGTGCATAAATGTTTTTGTCCCATAACAAAAGATGGAAGGGGACTCTCTAAATGCGAAAAAGCAGAAAGCTACCTGAGTTGCTGTGTCTGAAGCATATTTGCATGGATTTCAAATGTGCTTTCTGCTCCGTCGTCAGAATACAAAAATGATATGCGTGGTTGGCCTGCCAACACTTCGTGAACCAGTGACAGGAAGTCGAAAGCTCTGCCATGTACACAAGTCTATTAGATGTGCATTCAGTTTTCCTATTGGATGAGTGTTTCGCCACGTTATACTATTTCTCCTTGTCTCAGTATATTTTTTACTGTATTGGACATCAAAGTCTGATATTGAATACGTCAAGGAACTGGGTTTTATTTCAGAACAAGAACTGTTGATAAGGTTTGTAGGAAAACCTTTCCTTTGTGCTTTCATTTACTTAGAACTTACCAGTTTAGATAAGTTCTAAGTAATAAGTTCTTGTCTAAATACTCTGTCGTTGCTTCCGGATGTTGTGATTTTCTTGGGGCCACATTCCCAGTCCCCTGCCATCTTTTGTTATGGAATAATAACATTTATGTACTATTTTTGCCTCGCTGAACAAGTTTGTAATTGACTGTTTTGCCCTATCTGCAAAGGGAGGCACCATAGCCCCCTCAACCCCACCAAAATAGGGGGAGAGGGGATCTCTCGTGGTGTTATTGTGTGCACCATAGGGGGTTTCCTATACAACTGCACAAGAAGTAAATCCCTAACTGCCATAGTTTGTGAGATATTCGCATGATCAAGGACTTTCGTTGTAACCCTGTATAACAATAGGATGATGCAATACTTTGCAATTCTTGCATCAGCCACCAACCACAAATTTCGAGGTCAGGCTTAAAACTTATTGAACACCCCCATATTTATGAAGGATTGTCTTGACAACTGAGTTCTTTATCTTATCTCCATATCATTGTCAGCATTTTTATTTATCCATATCACGGTCAGCACTTCCATTCATTCAGTATCCCGGGTACTCGAATGTGTACTTGTTCAATTTTCTTTTCATGTGAGAAATGTGTAACACAGGCAGTGTGACACTGTGCATTATTGTGAAGGCAAGCTATCCTGGGAAATTCCATAAATGTGCTGAATTCAGTTAACTATTCCATTAGAAATATAGCATGTCCATGTCAAACAATTGTGATACATTTGTGTTCCTGTTATGTGTTTATGAAGAATTCTTCATTATTTTTTAAAGAACTGGTGATCTTGTTCTGGACAGCTGGAATGGTCATTGCTGTTAGGAAACTGTTACAAGTGGCATCCAAAATCTTCTTGACATGCTTGTGCAGAACAACACTTAGTTTCATTTGGGTGAGTATTGTTTATTGTCCTCCGTAGCACTCCCTTGCAGCATCTGTTCAAAGTTCAGACATTTAGCCCAATTTTGGAACGCTTGGCAATGTTCTTGTTAGGAAATAATTTGCAACTCTGAATAAATGTATTTTGCAAAGTCTTGCATGCTTGAAAAACCCAGCAAATTCCTTTGTGAATGATCTGGTTAATATGGAGGATGCAGCAGCTGTTTGATTTTTTCCTAATCCAGGTAGGTTAAAACCTGCTTGGTTTTGTGAACACTGGCAAAATCATGAAGAAGGTGAACTCTTCACACCTCTTGTTGGATGCTGCACCTTCAACTCTTTAACCACTTTGAAGGTGATCTCTGCTACAACTCTTGGGGAATTGGGGGGGGGGGTGAGAGCATCTTTCAAAAGTCTTGTCAAAGTTTTGGAGCAGCAGTTCATCTTACGTAAACCAAAGGTGCAGTTGCTCTTTGTGGTAGTTGTATAGTTATGAATTGTGTTAACTGTTTGGGGCCACTAGGTTTAAGCATTGCTGATATCTTCTTGCAGGAGTTGACAATAGCTTTTTCTTCTTTCTTTCTTTCTTTCTTTTTTTTTTTTTTTTTTGCTGTTATGTCAATTTATTTGGTATGCATTTGGCATAAATCTTACAGAAATTTAAATATTGATGAATAATTGTTTTCACACTGCAAATCGGTACACCAGTATCTAAACTTATTACCTGAATAGTGATGTGTGGGTTTTCCTTAATGAGTTCACAAATGGACAGGTATGTTTCCTCATTTAGGACCTACTTTAGGTCTTCCTGCTCAATGGAGGTCTTTGAGGCTCTGCTGTTCTCCTCTGAATTTGCACATTCATCCTGTATGAGTTATATGTGAGCAAGCATGATTCCCATACATTTGTGGTAAATAATCATGAAGTTTTTTTACATTGTTTATACTTGTGATAAATTGGCATGAATGTTTTTCATGTCATCTATACTTGTCACAAATCGGCACGCTTTTTTTTTTTTTTTTTTTGTATCATTCCCAAGCTGCATCCTTTTGTGAAATGTGCAATCCTCCCACATCCCCATCTTTACTAGTCTCCATAGCAACAACACAGATTTCACAGACTGAACTTAATGTGGCATCAGTGAAGAGAGAAATCATGGTGTGATCTTTGTTTTCAACATGTAATGACAAATTTAGACACGCTTTCAAACAAGTGATAGCTCCTTAACTTCGGAGGAACGAGTAAAAATCTGCGGGCTCATATCAGGATGTTTTTGAGTGCCCCATGTAATGCATTGACTACCACAATCTAATGTTAGTTCAGATTAACTCTTTCATTTACTTGAAAATGCAATGCTGTGGAATTTTGTGGCTAGTATACTTATCAGGAGACATTTGTTCATTAGACCTTATTCACCTTTGCACTGCATCATCGGATGTACACATCCGAACATATTTCCCATGATGACCAGCAATAGTTTATTTACATCTCCATTGCTTAACAGGGAGTTACATTGCGGAATTCAAGTAAATCGCAGTTTTTCATATGTTTAATGTTTTATCATTGTATGGTTGTGCTAACAAATCCTGTCACCCTAAAATGCAAAGAGGAGGGGATAACTTTTTATAAGTTTCTTCGGAAGAGGCTGGAAAGAAACATGACGATCTCCATCCCAATGTGCAGCACTTTAATGAGGTAGATTTTGAATATCATGACACCAAGAATTGAAGGCAGTTAAAGCGTGATAGTGTTCCTTCAACATTTAATTTCCAAAAAATGGGAGTAAGAGAAAACTGCATATTTAAATCAGCAAGTTGCGAATAAAGTTTTCTACTCTTTTTCCAAAGTACAAAACATCTGTAAATTTTCCTTTCACTTAATGTTATGCATTCATTTTATTTTTAAGTAAATTGCGCAGTGTGCAACAGTAGGAAGTTCCTTTTTATTTATTTTTAACACCAGTTTTCTCTCATGTTATGCATTTGTCTGAAAAAAATGTTATGCATGTTCCTGGAAAAAAAAAAAAAATACTTTCCCAAATTTATGTTTCAAATGTTTTGCCAGTGTTCAACAAATAAGAACATGAACATTTACTTTGTATGAGAAATGTTTCATCAAATTGTTCATCATGACAGGGGCAATGTTGTCCTGCATCTCCTTGAAAAAAACATTGAACACAAAGTTGTCTTTGGGCAATTTTGCACCCTTGGTTTTGTTCTATTGAGAAATTCATTTCTTCTTCTTCGCCCTGTGGTTTTGCTAACTTGTTTACACACTGCAGCGCATTAAGATTTTAAAAATTGGCCAACAGTGTGGGGTAGCCTAATAGTGACAACAATGAAGTAGCAGCCATGTTGGGCGGCAACAACCCACTTCTGACATCGCAAGAATAAAGCCCATTCTTGCTCCAGGACAAAATAGAATTTTGAAGTTTTCTGTGAATAACAAGTTTGATGGTTTACGCATAAAATTTATGGAAATTTTACTCATTTTACAGTTATTTTATGGATGGCATATTGCACCGATTTTTTTTTCTAGCTTAGTGCAATTTGCATTAACCTGAAGAAACAAACAAAATGTTGTTAGCAAGGTGGAGACTAATATTCTTAGTGGTTTGGCCATGTTGAAAGAAAGAGTGGTGATATGCATACTAAGAGAATTAATTCAGCCCAAAGGGCTGGAAAGAAATAGACAAAGGCCAAGAAAATCATATGGGAGGACCAGATTCAGGAATGCTGCGTAAGAAAAAGATAATGAGTATAAAATACAAAAGGTCTTATGTTAGATGACTGATAGATGTCCTTGGAAGCTTGAGTTCTGTGCCAAGATCATTGTAAATGTAGATGTTTGATATGTCAGCAGTAAATAACATATTGTTCCTTTAGTTATAAACTTTAATCTGGCAGATAAGCTGTCCTTGTAGAGCTAACCTCTGAATCTCAGAGAGCAGGTTAGTGATATGTAGTGCGATTTTGAGGGGATAATAAATGACCTAAAGAAACGCACAGTGCCTGTATATTTTAATTTATGTAGTCACAGTTTTGCTTATTTCTGTGTCCCTAACTCTCTCTGCTTGCATCATAGCAGAAAGAAAGACTTGGTAAAAATACCATGTGATTAGTATTAGTGATAGCTGCTGAACAGAGAGGGGCCGCCCCGGTGGCGCAGTGGTCTAAGGCGCTGGCCTCTGATCATTCGTCCGTAAGGGGTCCGGGTTCGAATCCCGGTCAGGCATGGATGTTGTGTTTGTCTTACGGCACTGGCTCTCTCCCTTCCCTGGAACCAGTGACCCTAAATTAGGGACGGGCGACTGCTTATAGCCCATTGAGTTGCTCACGGTGGTCGTTAAACCTCCAATTAAAAAAAAAAAAAACAGAGAGGGAGAGATAGAGAAATAAAAGATATCAAACTCACATAAGACTTAATTAAAATTGTGTTTTTGAAAGGTATTCTAACATGTTGCCACAAAAATTTACAGTTGGAACCTTAGTTAACACGTTCGCTGCCGCTGTGCTATTTCAATGGCAAGCACACGGTACCGGTAAGAAACTCGAGCAAATCTCCCGAGACGCCAGAAGGCGTCACGCGACACCACGGATGAACTCCTATGCATTTGGATCAACTTATCCGTGTTTGGATCTCATAGCTTTACACGACTTCGCTATTCTGAAATATGAGAAAATTTATCCGTAACTAATATTTGTAATTATAACCTTCAGTTACTCCAGGGATATAAACACAACTACAGCATATGCATTGTATTGCAATGTATATGCTATACACGTGCATATCCTGTAGACGGTAAATACTAAATTGTAAAGTTCTTCAGTTGCAAAAAGATTGAAAAATTCGATTGGTTGGATACCCGCCATATTAATTTTCAGTCCTAGTACACTAGTGAACAAAATTATTCTCGTGCGTCGGAAACATCTTCCCGACGTGTAGCTAAAATCTGTTGAGGCGGAGTATGAGAGAGAACATCACATTCTTCATTTTCACTTTCACTGCTGGTTGTACTACAGCTACTAAAAGAAAATGTTTCTGCATATGAGGACAAATTATCGGGATTATCTATTTCCACGGCAGGAAGTGCCCGCCAATGAACTTTTGGTTGAGAGGGACCGGAGATAAGTCTGTCTAAATATACCAGTTTTTTCCACAAAACTATAGCTTTGAAGTCAGTATGGGTTTTCTTGAAATCCCTTAAGCATCCTCAATAGGCCGCCCTCTTACGTATGAACTCTAAGCAGCAAATGCTTTTTATTGCCACTCAAGCATTTATTTATTGATAGTTCCCTCCACTGCAAAACCAGCGACGTTAAAGGAAAACATTGCAGTGAAAAGTGCACACTTTGTAAGTCTATGGGGAGTCAACTTACTTTCCCTTCCCTAAACCATGTGGAAAAAAATCCGCTATCCCAAAACCATGGTAATTTCTAAGCAGTTGAATACTCATTCTCAGTGCCAGTAACAAAACAGATATCTCTCTTCAAGTGCAGAAGGTTTTTGGAAGGGAAATATGAAGGTACATTTACGACGGCGCTCGGCGGCACCTGGTTTAAGTATTGTATGACACCGTTCGGCGTCACGTGGCAGTGAAAGTGTTAAAGTAAAAAGTTCCTTTCTAATCACCATAATTTCACCGCTGCAAATGAAATTTTCATATGCATATAGCTTGTGAAAACGTATTAATGAGATAATCATACATGAGTTGAAATTTTTAATTGCTGTTGAGTGGGAAGTAGTACCAAGTATCTTAACTGCAGCTTCTGAAATCGATTAAAAGTGACAAATCGTTTACATAATAAATTGGTTTTTAATTAATACGTTTGATATATATAACGATACAGTCGATCAAACATATCGATTAAAGGTTCGCTGAAAATGCTTTATGGATTTCAGTTCTTGAACAGATCTGGAATAGCTAAATGCTAACAGTTGGGTACATCTATTCCATGACACACCCCCACCCCCACCCCCAAATGCACATAAATAAAGTGTGCATTCAAGATCTGTCAACACTAACTCTTTAACTAGCCATTTTGAAAGTTTTACATTCAGTTTATCTCAGACACCATTCTTCTTCTTTTTTTTTCCCCCTCCAAAAATTTTCCAGTTCCAAGGAATTGATTTTTATTTCAGCAACTTTGCTGTGGATGCAGAAATAGCTAAAATAGAATTCATTTGGCTAACTGGGAATAAAATTGTTGAGGCTCAGTATGAAGCTATAAAAAATGTTGCATCAGTGTTTTTTTGTTTTTTTTTTCAGTTTTTTTTCCAAACATACCAAAAAGTGAATCCTAGTTTTAAATCAGATTACGAGTGCTTTTATTTTTATACCGTGACCTAAAAACTGTAAAATTCTGTTGCACCCATTGTGAAGCAGTTAATTTTGAGCTTTGTGAGTTGTGTTTTGATTCAACTGGATTAGTTTTAATAATTTTGGGAGAATTTTCTGCAATGTGATAATCATATGTACTTCTAAAAAAATGTGTTTCATTTGATGTGGATTTTGTATATATGTTAAAAATTAATAAAAGGTCTTTTATAAGTGTACATCTGATTTTAATTTCATTGCTTGAATTTTCAATTTTTATTCTGTTAGATGAAGAACCTTCTATGCAGTATCATATATTGGTTAAGGTGTCAAGTCTTGTACAGAAGTTTCTCCACTGTACCAGCTGAATGAACTTCAACTGTAAACAATTCTGCAGTTAATTCAGCCTTTTCATATTTAACCCTTTAAGCAGCTGGAGCGAATTAACTCAGGGTTAGCAAAATGGGCTGAAATCAGCTCAAATGAATATATTCGCTGTCTAAGAAGTGGGCTGAATGCGAATGGAACGAGTGAACCCAGTGTCGCCATTCTACTGATTTATCAGTAGATCTACTGATTTTAACTTCAGCCTACTGATAGATTTTTTAAACTATTGATTTTTCTTTGTTTTAAGATCACTTACACACTCAGGGACATGCTGTCTAAGAATGTCTGAATTCTTTCAGTACTCACCATATACTGATCTAATCGACAAGATTCACCTCAGAACTGGGCTGCAAAGAAAATTTTGATGAAGACTAGATCAGATCAGATCATATGTAGAGGATTTTAGGAAGGGAGTGTCTGACCCCAGGTCTTAAAACAACCCTTAGAAATAGGAAGTTAGAATATTTGGGATAGAGTGCCCGATAGGAAAGTGATACGGAAGCGAGGTAGAAAGGGGTAGGAAGACGCCCTTATTTATTACCGGGGCGCCAGTACCTGGGGTCCGACGGCTTTACGTGCCCATCCGATGTACGGTGGATATTTAGTGGTTCAAGCGTTCGTACCTGCCTGGGAGCGAACCCGAGGTCTTCCTCATGGCAATCATGAACGTTGACCACTAGGCCACCCGCGGCTTTGATGAAGACTAAAATTATTCAACAGCTGGTACCTAATTATTATTTTTTTTTAAATTCATACTGGTTGTCATGAAATGTTCTTTTATTCAAGATAACTAATTTGTATGTTATATAAAGATTTTTCCTAGTTTTGTTAAAACACAATATAAAAAAAATGGTTATAGTATATTTTCTTTTTTTTTAATATATCACTTATTTAACGTACTTTCGGAGCATCAGGGTATTGTTTAATAAGAAGGGTGTGTAAGCATATAACTTTTTGTTTTTAGAAAGACAAGTGGGATCAATCTAACTGTGACTACATTAAAAGACAAATGCCATGATTATTTACACCAACATTAATTTTAATGATGGGCATTATTTTATAAAGCTGATCATTAGTAATATCTTACAGAAAAGTGACTCAGGATTGTATTGGGTTGAATTTTATTCCTGTGTTTAATAGCAGTTTATGCTGTACTGGTATTATTTGAAATACCTGTAGATTTAAGAGTTCCTTCATATGGAGATTACTTCCAGTACTACATTACATTTGTAAGGTGGTGCATATTTCTAGCAAAAAAGTCTGATCATCTGATTTTTTGAGCTTTGATCTACTGATTTCAGGTAAAAGTCTGGCAACACTGAGTGAACCTCCAGATCCTAAAGCATTGCTTTCTGCTTACCTTTTTTATCAATTGGCCCTTTAAGAGAATGTTTGACACTAATATTTTCTGACTGATTACCTGCTGAAATTTCTATACATTGTCATAGATACCAACTAGTACGGATTTTCTGTAATTTTCTGGGTTTTTGGTTGCTGTTATGAAAGTAAGGACATACTGTTGAAATTATGGAAAATCACCATTTGATTTTTCTGATATAGGAAACAATTTTCTCATCAAACATTTTTTTGTTTGTTCTTCAAGTTAATCTGGAGAGAATTTTTTTAAGCTGTGTTCTGTGTAATTTAGATTTCTGTATCTTAATTGGTAATCCCATGAGCTATCTATCTACAAAAGGAAATCCAATGACAGGGAATAATAGCAGCTGCTTGATTCTGGCTCAGCCTTTCGCTCCCATTTTACTCCTCCCACAATGGGCTCCTGTGTTACCTTTCCCACGATGCCCTCCATGACACCTGCAGCTACAGAGAACATGTGTGTTGTATGGACACTCCTCCACTGATAGCCTTTTCTTTATTTATGTTCTCTGGTCTCTGCTGCACGTTACTGTTGCCTAGAAAAGCATGGCAATTGGTTGTGCAATCGTGATGGGTTATTATTTATTTAAAATGAAGCATCGTTCTTCAGGCCAGCGTAAAAAGGAAGTGTTTCCTAGAAACACAACACAGAGACTGGCCTTGTTTTGAAAAGTCATAGGCTTCTGTGAACCATTTGTTTTGCAGCATTTGTCGATGCGATTTTAGTATCTCTCGCGGTGAGTGGCTGTGGGCCAGTGGCCCAGGCCCTCCTCATGTTGCATGACTTGGCCTTTCATTCTTTGTTATTGGTGGTTATATGTAATTATACTTGTATATGTTTTTAAACATAATTTAAGAATAAATGGAAGCACACTTTAATATGGTGGAGATATTATAATTGCTTCTCAGTATTTTGGGAGATGTTTACTCCTGGGTATTTTCATTTGTATCTTCAATATTTTGGGCCACTCCATAAAAAAATCCTGGGTGTGCCACACTGGTGGGTGGGATAATTGCTGAAGGCACACAGAATCGAAGAAGCATCAACATTCCAAGGAATGATTTTTCTTCATGTCTGGAGGTAGTCTTTTATACACAGTATTTTTTAATTTTTCCACTAGCAAAAAATTATTTATTATATCAATTCTTTTTTTAAACAGTTGTTGTGACAAATTAGAATTAGTTGCCATGTTAAATACCCAAATTCGCTGCTGTAGACTGGATTATGGAAAATTTGTTTTTGGATATAATTTTTAGAGGTTGGCATCTATGCATTGTCAAGGAACCTAAAAGAAAAGGAGAGAAAATGTTTGAGTAACTTGTTTCTACCCAGTGAAGTGATGTTTGTGTCAGAGGGATTAGCCCTGTCCCATCATGCCTTGAGTCATGGAACAGAGAATGAAAGACTAAAAGCAATCCCTTATCACCAGAGACTGGCTGATGGTCGGTATTATCATGCCTTGAGTCATGGAACAGAGAACGAAGGACTAAAAGCAATCCCTTATCACCAGAGACTAGCTAATGGTCGGTATTATCATTTGAGTTATGGAACAGAGTTGTGGAACTGAGAATGAAGGACTTAAAAGCAATCCCTTATCACCAGGGACTGGCTAATTGTTGATGTTATCATGCCTTGAGTCATGGAACAGAGAACAAAGAACTAAAAGTGATCCCTTATCTCCAAAGACTGACTAATGGTCGGCATTATCATGCCTTGAGTCATGGAACAGGAAATAAAGGACTAAAAGTGATCACTTATCACCCGAGACTAACTATTGGCCAGTATTATCATGCCTTGAGTCATGGAACCGAGAACAAATGACTAAAAGCAATTCCTTATCACAAGGGACTGTCTAACGGTCAGTATTATCATGCCTTGAGTCATGGAACAGAGAATGAAGGACTGAAATTGATCCCTTATCATCAGAGACTGACTAATGGTCAATATTATCATGCCTTGAGTCATGGAACAGAATGAAGGACTAAAAGTGATCACTTATCACCAGAGACTAACTAATGGTCAGCATTATCATGCCTTTAGTCATGGAACAGAGAACAAATGACTAAAAGTGATCCCTTATCACCAGAGACTGGATAATGGGAAGGAGTAAAAGTGATCCCTTATCACCAGAGACTGACTAATGGTCAGTATTATCATGCCTTGAGTCATGGAACAGAGAATAAAGGACTAAAAGTGATCCCTTATCACCAGGGACTGGCTAATGGTCCATATTGCTGAGATGAGAGGCGCAGAGGAATTGTTTTGCTGTATCTTTCGTAAAACTCTGCTGCTATGTAAACATTTGTGTTTGGGGAACACAGAAAATTTTGGACACCATTTGATTGAGGTACATCGGCAGTTAAATGGTTAAGTTTCAGCAAGTTCAGGGCTGAAATTAATTTTCTCCTCTTATTAGCGATATATTGTTGTACCTAAAATTCTAACAAAGTTGTTTCCTTGATAGCAAGGAACTATACTGCCATATATAAGTCAGATTTGTTCTCAATGGAGGTTCCTGTATTTTCCACAAACTCATGGACTGCCAGATTGCTTTGCTACTCTCAAGATTCACATATCATAGAATCCTGCAAAAGTCCCGAAGTCTTATTTTTGGTATCACATGCCTCAGAAATGCTTGAAATTTATTCCTACTCCCTTCCTCCCAAAGAATTATGGACTAGTCTGGGATTTCTCTGTTTGGGTGGAAAAGTGTCACTTCTGTGGCTGAATTGGGTCACATACTGTCCACAAAGGTTTCTCTACCACCTGATCTGTAGTAAAGAGACTGAGGGAGATTATCTCTCTCTCTTTTTCATTACTGTAGCTCTATATGGGTTGATTATGGCCACATTACTTTTTTCATTTAAATGAAGTGTTGGAATGTAGGTGACATTTTTTCCTTACATGTGGTTGTTCAGAGCAAGATACGCAAGTGTTAGATGAATGTCTGAAAGTCATGGAAAGTGATGTAATACAGAGTGATCGTAAAGTTCCCCGAATTTAAAAAATTATTGCGTGTGCTGTAAGCAAAAGTTCAACCAGTTGATGTGGCAACACGAGTCAGCAACTCTCGAGATCAAATACTGCGCTTGTCGAATGCCTGCAGAAATTGGCAGAGTGCCAGAAATGAATAACCAGTTCCATTTGTGATACTCAGTTTGCCCACTAGGTGTCGCCATTTGCACAGAGGCATGGGTTTCACGAGGGAGCAGAGAATTTGTTTACTTGAAGCTTATTTGCAAACGCAGTCTTACAAATAGTGTGTAGCAAAGTTCGGGAAAATTTTTCTGCAGCATACTGTGGTAAGTACATCAATGATACACAGTTTACTCATACAATTTCGGAAAACTGGAAGTGTTGATGATATGTCTAGAAATGGCCGGCCAAGTGTGTTAATGCCGGAAGTGATAAACGATGTTGAAAAACGTTTACAACAGTAACCTACAAAATCGCTTTGTCGCTTATCTCAGAAAGTGAAACTTTCTTACGGCTTCTGTATACAGAAAGCAACTAAAAGATTGCAGCTTCATGCATACCAAGTGAAAGTTGTCCAAGAACTGAAGGCACCTGATATGCATAAGCGCCTGCTGTATTGCCGTTGGTTTCGTAAATTTACTCGATACAACAAGGGCTTATTGAATAATGTTTTCTTTTCGGAATAATGTTGTTGTTTTTTTCTTGTGAGGATATTTAAAGGACTGTGTTTATGTAAACAACTCGCATGACCTGCAGTCCTTGAAAACAAACATTATTCAGGCCATAGCGGAAATCACACCATCTACACCAGGGATCGCATTCCTCCTAAAATTCCTAAAATTCCTAATATTTTGTGACCCTCCTTAAATTCCTAAAATTAGACCTAAAATTTGCTATTCATCCTAAAATTTTCGTAAGCTTATTTTTATTAAAAACACAACCGTTATTAACGCCAATAAATTTACCATTACGGTAAGGTAAAAAGACCTGTTATTGTAGAAACACAGCCTATATGCTGTGCTGCTGAAGGGAGGGAAAAATGACGCCATCGAGATGCACTTGCTTCGGGGCGGGCGTTCCATTTTTTTGCCTTCGAACAGTTTTCGAGAGTAACAAGAGATCTAAGGGAAAAGGGGAGGGGTCATTTTCACCCCTGATTTGCGCTTTGCAGACGAACTCTGTGGCACGCAGAAGATCGTACTTTATTTTTGTACATGCCTTGTGGAACCTCCTCTTTCTGCTGATGTTTTGTTATTGTAAACCGCAGGTGGGTGGAAGCAAAGAGGAAACATGTGTTCTCCTTCCGTAACCTCCGGTAATGACGATGGGATGGTAGCTGAGTATTATCTTGGCAGGCAGTAGAGCACGTGATCATTGACCTTCGATCATGCGTCGGCGACAGCGACCTTCGATGCGCAATATATCTCGGCTCCGACTCGCTTTGACTGAACTTGCGTGAGATGCGTATGATAGTTTCTGGTTTTACGTCTTTTATGGTGTTCTCTGTGCTGTGTGCAGGTTCAGTTCTCTAGTGGTGACCTGCTTTTTTTTTTTTTTTCATATCTTCTGACATCCTCGCAGCCAAATTTCGGGAAGTTGTCTGGTTTTGCAATATTGGAACGTGTTTTTGTACTTCCCTTTCATTTTCTGGTTAGTAATACAAGTGTTTAAGATGCCTAAATCCAAAACGAAATTTCAAGATGCGTGGCTCGCCAAAGAATTGGACGGAGTGAAGTTGAAAGAATGGTGTTCTGCAACTGAAACAATATTTTCTGCTAAGTGTATATTGTGTTCAGAAATTTTCAACATTTCTAATAGTGGCTTTTCACAAGTAAAAGCGCATCATAAAGGAAAAAAACATTTGCAGAAATTTCAAAGTAAATTTCAAAATAAGTCCATCCTGAAAGCCTTTGGAGGACGGGATCTTCAGCCCAAAACAAATATTAGTGAAGTACTGAGTCATGATTTACAGTTGGCTAAAGCCGAAGCATTTATGGGCCATGAAAGTTGCTAAGGACAATATGTTTTTTGTTTCATGCACTGAAACAGTTGAACTTTTCAAAGAAATGTTTCCTGATTCTGCTATTGCAGCCAAAATGCAACTTAAAGAAAAAAAGTTGCTTATGTGATATCACATGGATTGTCAAAATATTTTGAAGAGGATTTGAAAAAGACATTGCATCTAGTAGCCCAGGAAAGGTTACTATAGCATTTGATGAAACTACAAATACACAAGTGAAACGGCAGTTGGATGTGTATCTCAGGTACTGGTCTTCAGAAATAAATTCAGTTTCTTGCCGATACCTAACAAGCGTTTTTCTGGGTCATGCAACAGCAGATATTTTGCTAAAAGAAATTCTTGATGTGTTATCATCCTTCAATATTTCGTTGAACAGAATTATTTGTGTATCCATGGACAGCCCAAATGTAAATAAGTGCTTTTTACGCAAATTCAATGAAGTTGTAAAATAAGAAACAGGCCAGAAATCTTTGGAACTAGGTTTTTGCAACCTGCATGTTGTTAGTAATGCATTTAAAATTTTTTTGACAAGCTTAAATATAGATTTTGACGAATTTGCTACTGATATGCATTACTTTTTAAAGAGTAGTGCTGCAAGACGAGAGGATTATAAATCTGTCGAGGATATAACATTGGTCACTGCCAAATTTCTTTTGCGTCATGTCAGCAACAGATGGTTAACCGTTGGTTCTGTAGCCCAGAGGCTCTTGGATCAATGGCTAAATATTACAGAATATTTTTTAAACTTCTTGCCATCTCAAAAAATATTTGAAAAACAACTGCGCAATTCGGCAAGGTATAAAAGAATTCACTGTTTCTTGAAAAATGAGCTTACTCCTTGCTATTTAGCATTAATTTCATTTTCACACCAAAATTTTGAAAAGTTTTCATTATGTTATCAGAGTGAAGAACCAAAAATACACCAGTTATATTCTGATTTAAATACTTTAATGAGGAATGTTATGGCTCAGTTTATCCAAGATGATGTTATAGCAGGGAAATTTGGAGAAGACCTAAAGAATGTAGATTTTGAAAACAAAAATTCATGGAAAAAACTAGGGGAGTTAGAAGTTGGTATGAAGACAAAAAATCTCCTCAGGAATGTTCAGGAGACCAGGCAGAAATTATTTCTCTTAGATGTAAGATCATCACTAATTGCAACCACAAAATATTTAAAGTCAAATTTGCCATTCTGCAATCAAAAGCTAAGAGACATAGAAGTTTTAAAGGTAAAAGAACCAAAGAAAGAGTCAACTCAACTTTCAGTCACTGAAGGACTTTCGGAAATAACCAGAATTTCAAGTGTTTTGCATCTTTCTGAGG
This sequence comes from Macrothele yani, assembly GCA_039090855.1. NCBI lineage: Eukaryota > Metazoa > Arthropoda > Arachnida > Araneae > Macrothelidae > Macrothele > Macrothele yani. Next base: position 163,032,112 of record CM077010.1, on the reverse strand, counting down.
AACAAATTGATAGAGTAAGAGAAGAGTGGAAACTTTTAAATTGCGATAAGCCAACTCTAGATGAACTAGTGAAATTTTCAGAGGAAGGGCATATTCCAGTGCGGATTGATCATTACTGGCGTAATATATTTAGTATTAAAGACTCTAGCGGAAAAGAAAAATACTCAAATCTTGCTAAACTCATAAAGTCAATTTTAGTTTTACCTCATGGTAATGCTGATGCAGAAAGGGGATTTCCGGTTAACACTGCTCTGTTAAGGAAGGACAAGGCTAACTTAAAAGACTCAACTATAACATCATTAAGAATAGTTAAAGGGGCCATTAAACACTATGGATGTGTAAGTAAAGTTCCCATAACAAGAAATTTGTTAAATAGTGTTTGTGATTCACATAAATTTTATAAAGAGTATGTTGATAAGCTGAAGGAAGAAGAATCAAAAAAGGTAAAAGAAAGGAAGCAGAAAGAGAGGGAAAATAAGGAAAAGCAGCTAGAGAAAAAAAGAAAAGCTGAGTTTGATGACAAAATAAAAGAAAATGATGCAGAAATAAATAGACTTAAAAACGATAAAGAAGCCTCCCTAGCAATAATTCAAGAGGGAACAGAAAGAATGAGAAAAGCTGTAGAAAAACAAAATACTGTTGAAATAACAGTTGCCTCTAACTTGATCATACAAGGTTCAGCTGAAATAAAGAAAACTGAAAGTAAATTAGTTGTGGTAGAAGCAGAAAAAGATAGGCTAATCAGGAAAAGGTTAAAACAATAATATGAAAAAAGTAATTCAGTGAACAATTGTACATAGTTCTTGGTTTTCAATTACCTTTTTAGGATATTATAATTTAATGTGAAACCTGAAAACTTTACTGTGAAAATCGTGAATTGCTTCTGGTTCAACAGCATATTAATGTTCAAAGTGAAACTTGAATCTGGTAAATATACTTGAATATGATAATAACACGTGAAAAGATAAGAACTGAACATTAGAAGTAAATCATACTTAAACTTTAGACATTAGACGTTATGCAAAAAATTTGGGTGTTAACTTCGACCATATATACTAATGGACTGCACATTGGCAATAGCTGCATCAAAGCCGCCATGGCTCAAACATTGGGCACGTCATCATCAGACTCCAAATTTCGTGTAAAAATGCTGTTATGATTACTAATTTACGCTGCAGAACTTCAGTGTTTTCGGTGTATTATGTGAATGTGCCTCATATATAATGAAAACTCTTCAGGTAAGTTTACTTATGAGCTATATACATGAATGATCGGGTTGTTTACATTTTGTGATTTATAATGTGATGAACATTTGCGAAGAATTTGGAACATGCATTCCATTTTTTTCTTAAGTTACTATATTTTTATATCAATAGCTGCAAGTTTCTGGTTAAGTAATTGAACTTTATTGACTTAGGTATTTAATTCGTTTCTTACCCATGAAAAATCATAGAACTTTCTTTACTATATCGCTCAGAGCAACCATAAGCACAGCAGGTGTAACCCATCTTTTTGACTGTTGTCATGTGATTTTATGTTGGAGCCAGAAATTTTGATGTCATGCGCAGTCTATCAGTATATATGGTTGAAGGGTGTGAAGCAAACTCTTTACAATGTATACAAAGTTGTTTTACTAGATGTATACATATATACATCTAGTTTTTATTGAAATACACTCCTAAAATTTTCCTAAAATTTTTCTAAAAATTCCTAAAATTCCTAAAATTCCTACCTAAAATTTTCCAGAAGTATGCTATGATCCCTGTCTACACTGAAGTGCCAGAAAAACTGGTACACCAGTCTAATACTTGGTAGGTCCCCCACGGGAGCGCAGGACTGCAGAAATACAATGGGGCATGGACCCCACTAGCTTCTGGAAATATGCTGTAGGCAATGCACACCATACTTCCTGCAGAACGTTCCACAATTCGGGGGTGTATTCCGAGGTCTCGGATTCCTGTGTTCGATAGTGCGTTGCATGGCATCCCAAATGTGTTCTATCACGTTCAGATCTGGGGACTTGGGTGGGAATGGCAACACCCGAAACTCAGATGAATGCTCCTCTAACCATAATGTGGCATCCTGACACTTGTGTGGAGGTGCATTGTTCTGTTGGAACAGGCCCAACCCATTGGCAAGAATGCAGGACACAAACGGGTGTACCTCGTCAGAAAGGATGTGCACATAGCGTTGGCCGGTCACAGACATTTGTAGACGTACCGGGGGTCCCAGTGAAGACCAGCTAAACATACCCCATACCATTATGGACCCCCACCAGCCGGTACAGTTCCCTGTTGACAGGCGGGATCCATGGCTTCATGGGGTTTGTGCCACACATGAATCCTCCCATCTGCCCGATACAGTTGGAAATGCAACAGTCAGACTAGGCTACTTGTTTCCAGTCATCAAGTGTCCAGTGGCGGTGTTGCCGTGCCCAAGCGAAGCGCATAGCTCTGTGTCGTACACCCATCAAGGGGACTCAGAGTTTGGAGTCGGCTCCCAAAACCCATATTGTGCACGGATGATACCTGCGAGAGTGTTGCACGCCTATCGCGTGAAACAATTCTTGACAGTCGACGATGATCACGTTCACCCAAGTCTTTTTACGACCACACTGGTATCGTAGGTTGGAGGTTTTGCCGGAATTCTTGTAGTCACGGTACACCCTTGCAATGGACATCCGTGAAAATCTGAACTACGTTTCTACCTCCGAAATACTATGGCCCATCTCACGAGCGCCAACTATGACACTGTGTTGAAAATCCCTTAAATCATTATTACTTGTCATTTTCATGCCGAAAACAGCTCTGACAGCTGGCAAGGATGTCTATCGCTTTATATACGAACCGGCGGACGCAACCGAGTACGCGCATAGGTGACGTTGCTATGTATTTTGCATAAGCTCGTGTGTACCAGTTTTTCTAGCAATTCAGTGTATGCTGAAATGTGTTGTGAAAAACATATGCTGCCGCGTGGATATTTGCCTTCAGCAACACAGAGGTCATTTCCAGCACCTTCTTTAGGTCAACATCAGTTGCTCAAAAGTCAATGGAAGATGTATCACAGCTGTAGGTAAACTTTATGGATCTGTATAAAGCAAATAAAAACTGTTCAACTTAGGGTTCGGGAACTTTTCGATCACCCTGTATATATATTCATGTGAATGAAATCTTTTGGCTCTATCATTATTTGTAAAACTAAGAGGAGCATAGTACTTGTTTGTAGGAGTTTTTGAGTTGTGAGATCTATTGTGCTGTGTGGTAATTATTTTGGTGACTTTTACTATAATTTTATAATCTGTTTATGAAGATAAATTTTAGGACTTCCAATGCCTAAATGTGGGTTGCTGTAATTGTTTCTCATAATTCAATTAAACTATAAAACACATGTTCTTAGAACAATTCATCCTTTTTTTCTTCTCTGTTAAGTTACACCCAAATTTATATCAAATAAAGGGAAGTTTTTTCCCCCCTTGCTATTCAAAGGTAAAGGGTTTAAGCAAAATGAGCATGGTAGGTATACACTCAGTAGCCAAAACATTTGAGATAAGGGTGATGGGCTTCTGATATGGGCATCCGCTACAGGAGAGTGGAACAGACCCAAACTGAACGCAGGTAATAAATAGGCCGACAGCAGGGGTTCCCATCAGTGTATTGCAATTTGATGAACATGGTGATCTATGCAACTTTGATCGTGGACGCATTGTTGGTGCAAGATGGATGGGTCACTCTATTTCCTAAGTGGTAAGAAGCCTAGGGTTCCCTGAGGGCAACTGTATCAAGGGTGTACCACGAGTATACCATTGACAGACGTACCGGTGCCAGAGAGCAAGCGGTGACCGATAACACACCATTCATGACCAGGGTGGACGTAGACGATCCAGGCTTGTAGAGACCGACTGCTTGTCAACTGTGGTGTAAATCACACCAGGTGAAGTATCGGAGGTCCAAGTAATGTCAGCAAGCGAATGGTACGGAGCACGCTTCATACCCTGGGTTATGGGAGCCGATGCCATACTCATGTGCCACTGTTGACTGCTCGTCATCAGAAATTTCACCTCTCCTGGCGCCGGGAACATCAATAACTGGACTTCCGCAGAGTGGTAGCTCGTCACATGGTGAGGTGAATCCTGTTTTAAGATGTACGAAGCTGATGAAAGGGTGCAGGTGTGGTGTCGACAGCATGAGGCCATGGCCCCGCCGTGCCAGGTTGGCTCTGTTCAAGGCGGTGGTGGTGGCTCTGTGATGGTTTGGGGTGCCTTCTCAAGGCACACATTAGGTTCCTTAGTGTGTCTGGAGAGGTTCTTAACTGCTGCACTCTACCAGCATATGCTGGCTGATCACCTAAACACTTTCATGGCATGGCCTTAGCACATCCTGCGGATGATGGTCTGTTTCAGCAGAACAATGCGCCACCCCACTAGGTGCTACAACCACTCAGCATGGCTCAAGGAACACTCATCTGAGTTTGGAACCATCCAGTGGCCCCAAAAGTCTCCGGATTTAAACCCTGTGGAAGCTCTCTGGGATGTCATGGAGTCGAGTGGAACATCAGATCCATGGATCCTGGACCAATGTCTTGGGTGGAGTTGTGGACAGTGCTTCAAAAACATAGCTAGCATTACCTCTGAAAATCCTCTGGCATCTGATGGAGTTGATGCCTCGGCATGAATAGGCTGTTATTCACGCTAGAGAAGGACCAACATGCTATTAGATAGGTATCTTTAATGTTTTGCCTATTGAGTGTTGATTGAAATATGAATAATAGAGTCCAATACAGATAATATAAATTATAGCTGTAACAGTTTCTGTTTGACCTTTTCTTTAATTTGAGTACTTGTTTTTCCCCAACGGTTTTTTTTTTTCCTGTCTACAATTTCAATTTATGCCCATATGCTGCAGGCAATGTTTTTTTCTGGAGTTATTGAATAGTTATGGAGATTTTTTTCCTAAAAGAGTAATAATCCTTGTTAAAGCATGTACACTGAAGTGCCAAAAAAACTGGTACAGTCGAGCTTAAGCAAAATACATAGCAACGTCACCTATGCACGTACTCGGTTGCGTCTTCCAGTGCGTATATAAAGTGATAGACACCCTTGCCAGCTGTCAGAGCTGTTTTTGGCATGAAAATGACAAGTAATAACGATTTAAGCGATTTTCAATGCGGTGTGATAGTTGGCGCTCGTGAGATGGGCCATACTATTTCGGAGGTAGGAACGAAGTTCGGATTTTCGTGGATGACCTCTGCAAGGGTGTACTGTGACTACAAGAATTTCAGCAAAACCTCCAACCTACTATACCAGTGTGGTCGTAAAAAGACACTGGGTGAAAGTGACCATCGTCGGCTGTCAAGAATTGTTTCACGCCATAGGCGTGCAACACACTCTAGCAGGTATCATCGGAATTCAATGCTGGAGCCTCAACAAGCATCAGCGTCCGGATTGTGCAACGTACCCTGCACGATATGGGCTTTGGGAACCAACGCCCAACTAGAGTCCCCTAGATCGGTACACGACACAGAGCTATGTGCCTGGCTTGGGCATGGAAACACCACCACTGGACACTTGATGATGGGAAACAAGTAGCCTGGTCTAACGAGTCACGTTTCCAACTGTATCGGGTTTATGGAAGTATTCGTGTGTGGCGCAAACCTCATGAAGCCATGGATCCCGCCTGCCAACAGGGATCTGTACCGGCTGGTGGGGGGTCCGTAATGGTATGGGATGTGTTTATCTGGACTTCTCTTTGACCCCTGGTATGTCTACAAATGTCTGTGACCGGCCAATGCTATGTGCGCATGCTTTCTGACGAGGTACACCCGTTCATGTCCTGCATTCATACTGATGGGTAGGGCCTGTTCCAACAGGACAATGCACCTCCTCACAAGTGTTGGGACGCCACATTATGGTTAGAGGAGCATTCATCTGAGTTTGGGGTGTTGCTATTGCCACCCAAGTCCGCAGATCTGAACGTGGTAGAACACATTTGAGATGCCATGCAACGCGCTATCAAACACAGGAATCCGAGACCTCGGAATACACCCGAATTGTGGAATGCCCTGCAGGAAGTATGGTGTGCATTGCCTACAGCATATTTCCAGAAGCTAGGGGAGTCCATGCCCCGTCATATTTCTTCTGTCCTGCGCTCCCGTGAGGGACCTACCAAGTATTAGACTGGTGTGCCAGTTTTTCTGGCACTTCAGTGTATGTGGCATTAAAAATATATGGCCACATCAAGATATCAAATATACATATCAAGAATCGTGATAATGATAAGTAGGTTTTCAATGACCTGATCCCTTCTGATGTGCTGTTCATGTCTGCAATTAGTTCTGTATGATGAAATATTGAAACGTTTGCATCTTGACATAAAAGGAATGAAGATAAACTAGTAATTTATTGCAGTGTGGTTAATCCTTCCCTAAATATTCTAGTTGCATACTTCTCTCACCCATGCTGCAGCTGTCTGATAACATCATCGTAGATTTCTCAAATCCTTCTCAAAAACCACTGTTCCACCATAGAAATCATATCGTCATTGCTGTGGAATCGCCTGTCACCAAGTGGGGATGTCGTATGATGAAGAAAGAAGTTTCACTGTGCATGTCTGCAGCTAGTTCTATATGATGAGATATTGAAACAAATGTGGCAGAATTTCATTCCTAATATCTGTGGCAAGTGTCATGTTCTTTTGAATGGCATGTGCAGGAGCATTGTGAAGAAAAGGAATTCCTTTGATGAACATGTCAGTCCTCTTCTGTTGTTGTTTTTTCTGATCCTATTCAAAAGGCTGCCCAATGTTAATCCGTTGTGACCAGGTGACTGAAGAAGTTATCCTCTTCCACTTGGCATAAAACCAATGTATCTCAGGTGGAACTGTGTTAGAAGACAGAGTGCCCTCTGTGTGCTGAGACCTTTGACATATGCAAATGATGGTGCAGCATGTTCTTTACTGACCCATGTGTGAATTCAGCTATTTGCCCATTGGGCAAGATAATGGCCTCCACCTTTTCAACAACTGTCCCATGTTTTGTGGTTGACAATCTCTTACTTCTCGATGCATTAATTTTTCATTGTTTCATTAGATGTAAACCATCTTTGTGTCCCTGTACACTTTGATTGCTGGTTTCTTCTGTAAATGCAGAACTGCACAAACTCTTGCACCTTGTCTAACATGGCAACTGTGATACTTCAGAGCACTGGATCAGGTACTAATGCAATGTAAAGTGGGCCGCCCCAGTGGCGCAGTGGTCTAAGGCACTGGCCTCTGAGCATTCGTCCGTAAGAGGTCCGGGTTCGAATCCCTGTCAGGCATGGATGTTGTGTTTGTCTTACGGCACTGGCTCTCTCCCTTCCCTGGAACCAGTGACCCTAAATTAGGGACGGGCGACTGCTTATAGCCCATTGAGTTGCTCACGGTGGTCGTTAAACCTCCAAGCAAAAAAAAAAAAAAAAAAAAAAAATGTAAAGTGTGGTGTCACTGAAAGAACAATGGGTATTGTCAGAGCCCATTTAAGAGGGGTGGGGGGCTGCAGCCCCTGGCCCCACATTTTCAAGGGGCCCCAGAATTATATAGGATGCTCAAAGAATTGACAGAGTTCTACAGTTTTTTGTTTATTCTTTTGCAGATAGCACAGCAAAAACTATAAGAAACTGCCTTGTTAAAAGAGTTTTCTATTTCTTTCTGCTTGTTTAGGAGGAGTCTGCTAAAAGTATAGTCACCACCAGTTCATCCTCAAATATTAAAAAGTGTTAGATGTTTTTTTTGTACACATCTGTAATTGGGAGAAATTTTCATACATTAAGAATTTGTTTCAATCATATTAAGAATTTATATAATTTATTTGGATCATATTTTATTTTGCCCACTACTTCGATATAATTTCAACAAGCTGAACCCTGGAGGGGAGCGGAGGGAAGGAAAAAGGTAAAACAAAGACATAGGTAGTCAGATATCTGTAGCAGTAGGCAACTACGTATCATTCGTATCAAATTTTGTTATGGACTCATCATTCAGGGGGTAAAGCAGAACTGAACTATTATGCATTTTTTACATTTTCTTGCCACCACTGATTCGCCCATGAATCATCGGATACGCACTTCAATACAGAGGGGATGATTTTATGGCTTCCTAGTCACATTTTGGGAATGTTTTCTCCTGGGTATCCTTATTCATCCAACCCATAGTGAAATCCTAGATATTCCAGTAGCCCTCAGGCCCCTTGTCTCCTTAAATGCATTAAGGGTATTGTAAATGTCAAAAGAAAATGAAAATCATGTTCTTTCTATATACAGTGGTATGAACAGGGGTGGGTGCAATTGGGATAGGATTTTAAGCATTAACACCCCCTCCAGGGACCAGCATTTTGTTTTTAGGATTCACATTAACAATGCAATTTTACTGCCTTCCACACGTCTCTGATGGATTCAGTTTTTGTCTCCACTGAATACTTCTTTTGTAAATGATTTGTGTTCCAAGACTTTCTAGTTGTAACCTCACCGTAAAGCATAGATGACACAATGACTCAGCTTTTTCCACTAAAAAAGCTGAGTAATTGACAAAAATATCCCTTCAAGACAAAAAGTGGGATAAACTTGTCTTTGTGAAGTCATGTAACTGGGATCGTGGCTTTTATAACCCATTAGGGTAGGATGAAGGAATTTTCTTTACCTGCTGCTTGGCACTAAAAGTCTATGGTCAAGCTTCCAAGTCTATGACCAGCATTCCTCCTTATCTGGAAGTACTTGATTTTTTTTCTCTCATCATGAATTTTCAACAAAACCATTCCACTAGAATAATAAAAATAAAACTTAGTCACCATTTTTCATTCAAACAGGAGATACCCCAGACTGAAGAGAGACTTGTCTTAATATTATAGCTATGCTTATGATAAAGTATTTGCATTATTTTTATCTGATTATTCTACACTGAGTGATCACTGAATTATGACCATCTGCCTAACACTGTGTAGATCCTTTTGCCCTCAGTACAGCAGCTATTGTGACATTGATTCAATAAGATTTGGGAAGCTGTGACCAACCAAGCTGTGTGTAATGTGGCCTTCAATGCAGGAATGGAAGCTGTAGCCAACCAAGCTGTGTGTAATGTGGCCTTTAATGCAGGAATGGAAGCTGTAGGCAACCAAGTTGTGTGTAATGTGGCCTTCAATGTAGGAATAGAAGCTGTGGCCAACCAAGCTGTGTGTAATGTAGCCTTCAATACAGGAGTGGAAGCTGTGGCCAACCAAGCTGTGTGTAATGTGGCCTTCAATACAGGAATGGAAGCTGTAGCCAACCAAGCTGTGTGTAATGTGGCCTTCAATGCAGGAATCGAAGCTGTAGCCAACCAAGCTGTGTGTAATGTAGCCTTCAATACAGGAATGGAAGCTGTGGCCAACCAAGCTGTGTGTAATGTAGCCTTCAATACAGGAATGGAAGCTGTGGCCAACCAAGCTGTGTGTAATGTGGCCTTCAATGCAGGAATGGAAGCTGTGGCCAACCAAGATGTGTGTAATGCAGCCTTCAATACAGGAATGGAAGCTGCGGCCAACCAAGCTGTGTGATGTGGCCTTCAATACAGGAATGGAAGCTGTGGCCAACCAAGCTGTGTGTAATGTGGCCTTTAATGCAGGAATGTAAGCTGTAGCCAACCAAGCTGTGTGTAATGTGGCCTTTAATGCAGGAATGGAAGCTGTAGCCAACCAAGCTGTGTGTAATGTGGCCTTCAATACAGGAATGGAAGCTGTGGCCAACCAAGCTGTGTGTAATGTGGCCTTCAATGCAGGAATGGAAGCTGTGGCCAACCAAGCTGTGTGTAATGTAGCCTTCAGTACAGGAATTGAAGCTGCGGCCAACCAAGCTGTGTGATGTGGCCTTCAATACAGGAATGTAAGCTGTGGCCAACCAAGCTGTGTGTAATGTGGCCTTTAATGCAGGAATGGAAGCTGTAGCCAACCAAGCTGTGTGTAATATGGCCTTTAATGCAGGAATGGAAGCTGTAGCCAACCAAGCTGTGTGTAATGTGGCCTTTAATGCAGGAATGGAAGCTGTAGCCAACCAAGTTGTGTGTAATGTGGCCTTTAATGTAGGAATAGAAGCTGTGGCCAACCAAGCTGTGTGTAATGTGGCCTTTAATGCAGGAATGGAAGCTGTAGCCAACCAAGCTGTGTGTAATGTAGCCTTCAATACAGGAATGGAAGCTGTGGCCAACCAAGTTGTGTGTAATGTGGCCTTTAATGTAGGAATAGAAGCTGTGGCCAACCAAGCTGTGTGTAATGTGGCCTTTAATGCAGGAATGGAAGCTGTAGCCAACCAAGCTGTGTGTAATGTAGCCTTCAATACAGGAATGGAAGCTGTGGCCAACCAAGCTGTGTGTAATGTGGCCTTCAATGCAGGAATGAAAGCTGTGGCCAACCAAGCTGTGTGTAATGTGGCCTTTAATGCAGGAATGGAAGCTGTAGCCAACCAAGCTGTGTGTAATGTAGCCTTCAATACAGGAATGGAAGCTGTGGCCAACCAGCTGTGTGTAATGTGGCCTTCCATGCAGGAATGGAAGCTGTGGCCAACCAAGATGTGTGTAATGTAGCCTTCAGTACAGGAATGGAAGCTGCAGCCAACCAAGCTGTGTGATGTGGCCTTCAATACAGGAATGTAAGCTGTGGCCAACCAAGCTGTGTGTAATGTGGCCTTTAATGCAGGAATGGAAGCTGTAGCCAACCAAGCTGTGTGTAATATGGCCTTTAATGCAGGAATGGAAGCTGTAGCCAACCAAGTTGTGTGTAATGTGGCCTTCAATGTAGGAATAGAAGCTGTGGCCAACCAAGCTGTGTGTAATGTGGCCTTCAATGCAGGAATGGAAGCTGTGGCCAACCAAGATGTGTGTAATGTAGCCTTCAGTACAGGAATGTAAGCTGCGGCCAACCCAGCTGTGTGTAATGTGGCCTTTAATGCAGGAATGGAAGCTGTGGCCAACCAAGCTGTGTGTAATGTAGCCTTCAATACAGGAATGGAAGCTGTGGCCAACCAAGCTGTGTGTAATGTGGCCTTCAATGCAGGAATGGAAGCTGTGGCCAACCAAGCTGTGTGTAATGTGGCCTTCAATGCAGGAATGGAAGCTGTGGCCAACCAAGATGTGTGTAATGTAGCCTTCAGTACAGGAATGGAAGCTGCGGCCAACCAAGCTGTGTGATGTGGCCTTCAATACAGGAATGTAAGCTGTGGCCAACCAAGCTGTGTGTAATGTGGCCTTTAATGCAGGAATGGAAGCTGTAGGCAACCAAGCTGTGTGTAATATGGCCTTTAATGCAGGAATGGAAGCTGTAGCCAACCAAGTTGTGTGTAATGTGGCCTTCAATGTAGGAATAGAAGCTGTGGCCAACCAAGCTGTGTGTAATGTGGCCTTCAATGCAGGAATGGAAGCTGTGGCCAACCAAGCTGTGTGTAATGTGGCCTTCAATGCAGGAATGGAAGCTGCGGCCAACCAAGCTGTGTGTAATGTGGCCTTTAATGCAGGAATGGAGGCGATTGGCCTATCCAGACACTTGATATGCCATTCCGTGGTGCCCCATAAGTGCTCTATGGGATTGACATCGGGGGAGCTCGGAGGCCACTCAATATGCTGGAAGTCTGAACTGTGTTCCTCAAACCATTCCAGCACAACATTGAACCTGTGACTTCGCCGTCGCATTGTCATCAGCACTATTCGGGGAAAAGTGCAACACTGCCGGGTGTACATAGTCAGCAAGTGACTCATGATAGTTGGCACCAGTTATACATTGTTCCACATTCACCAGGGGTCCAACAGAGCTGCCATTGTATTGTTATCAAGCTGGGTCCTAGGGACCCACAGATTTTTAAAAAGCGGGTACTTTATGAGATATTCTGGGTCCTTTTAAAAAATCAAAAGAATCAGGAAATAATGAATATTTATACTTACATAAGCAAATGAAAAATAAATGCAATGTACATTGTTCGACACTGTAATTTATGGTCTTTGAAAGCAATCTTTAAAAAATAAATAAAGTACTGACAAAATTAAATTTTATCATTTTGAACTAAATTTTATGATAATGGAACTACCCAAAGACAATGCATTTTAAGTCAGATCAGAACAGTGTGATGACTACTCTTGAACAGTTTTTCTGACTTTTAACGAACAATCATTGAACTAGATGTGCAACTTTTAGTAGAGTATAATTGTTCACAGTGCTCCCCTTAAATTTAAGTTTGTTTTTCAAATTTTAAATTTCAACTGTTCCAATATTGACTCCAATATTGACTAAAAGAGCTGAAAGGTTTAATAAATTAATCAGGACATTTGTATATTTACATATTCTTATATTGCATACTTACATAATCTTGAAGGATGGTGCATTGCTGCTGACTGTTTTCGTTCTTTCCCAAATCCTCACGAATTTGACTTTTGCCAAATGGCATGTTAAAAAAGTCCGAAATAAAATGTGGGCCCAAAGGACCCTTAGAATTTATAAGTAAGAGTCCTTTTTGTTTTGTTTTTGGGTAGTTTACACACTACAGCACATCAGTGGCAGCGCTGGTTCCAAGTTCTTGCCAGATAAACATGCCCCACACCATTCAACCACCTCCACTGGGTTGCACTGTGGAGATTACACAGGATGGATCGAGTGCCTCATGTTGTTTGTACCAAACATGTATGCCACCATCCACAGAGTAGAGTAGAAAGCAAGACTCGTCAGACTGGCACACTTTTTTCCAGTCATCCCATGTCCAATTTTTATGATTTTTACAACAGGCAAGTCATTGGCGCCTATGAACTGCGGTTAGGAGAGGATGTCGTCTGGGTCGTCCTCTGTTATAGCACATGCCACACGGTCATGACAGATGCTGTTCCGGGTTATCAGCTGTTGAACAGTGCTGCTCCTGTTGGCTTGTACGAGTTGTCAGACCCGGCACTCTCTTTTCACATCAATCTTTTGCTGTCCTGTGCAGTTTTGCCTCATTGTTTGACTATTTTCACACCAGTCCTCGTACACTTTAACCATGGTGGCTTGTAAAGAACCCACCAGTTCAACCATTTGGGAAATCACTCGCTCTCTGAGCTCCCACAATCCGTCCTTTCTCAGAGTCCGACAAATCCTTCCGTTTACCCATCACACTCTGAATTTCACTACCTACTTCTCCACTCACACTTTATGCAGGATGATTCAAAAGTCCCCGAACTCTATATTTTAAAACATTTGCTGTAAAACCATAAAAGATATCTGAGTATTGCTGCTTGTGGCTGTTGTGTGTGACCTTGGGGAACGAGCTTCGCCACGTGACACTACACTTACGCGGGCGCCGGCAAGCAGTAACGTTCAGTCAGCCATGAGTCTCATGCAAGAGCAGAGTCACTTTGTTAGAAGTTTATTTTGTGAAAAAATCTTGCCAACGTTGCATCCAGCTCTTTCAAAGGAAGTTTCCTGATGCTCCTATACCAGGGAATACAACTGTGTATGACCTTGTGAACCGGTTTTGCGAGACAGGCAGTGTTCAGGATAAGCGTAAAAGCTCCGTCTGTAGGATTATCCTGAACACTAAATTTGGTAAGCGGGCATCCGTCTCTCTAAAGAAAGTTTTCTGATGCTCCTATACCAGGGAAAACAATTGTGTATGACCTTGTGAACCGGTTTTGCGAGACAGGCAGTGTTCAGGATAAGCCTAAAGGCGCCCATCCGTCTGTGGGCTTTTCCTGAACACTAAATTTGGTAAGTGGCCATCCGTCTCTCAAAGAAAATTTTCTGATGCTCCTATACCAGGGAAAACAACTGTGTATGACCTTGTGAACCGGTTTTGCGAGACAGGCAGTGTTCAGGATAAGCGTAAAAGCTCCGTCTGTGGGATTATCCTGAACACTAAATTTGGCAAGCGGGCATCCATCTCTCTAAAGAAAGTTTTCTGATGCTCCTATACCAGGGAAAACAATTGTGTATGACCTTGTGAACCGGTTTTGCGAGACAGGCAGTGTTCAGGATAAGCCTAAAGGCGCCCATCCGTCTGTGGGCTTTTCCTGAACACTAAATTTGGTAAGTGGCCATCCGTCTCTCAAAGAAAGTTTTCTGATGCTCCTATACCAGGGAAAACAACTGTGTATGACCTTGTGAACCGGTTTCACGAGACAGGCAGTGTTCAGGATAAGCCTAAAAGTGGCCATCTGTCTGTGAGCTTATCCTGAACACCAAATTTGGTAAGCGGCCATCCGTCTCTTTCAAAGAAAGTTTCCTGATGCTCCTATACCAGGGAAAACAACTGTGTATGACCTTGTAAACTGGTTTTCCGAGACAGGCAGTGTTCAGGATAAGCCTAAAAGCGGCCATACGTCTCTTTCAAAGAAAGTTTCCTGATGCTCCTATACCAGGGAAAACAACTATGTATGACCTTGTGAACCGGTTTTCCAAGACAGGCAGTGTTCAGGATAAGCCTAAAAGCGTCTGTGGTGACGACCACGTTTATGGAGAAAATTCACGTTTCCCCGCAGTGCTCTCCCTGAATGTCACTTCAGCAGCTGTCTCAAGTCTTAGGAGCATTGTATTCAGCCTGCCAGAGGGCAACTAAACATCTAAAGCTACGGCCGTACAGAATTCGAGTAGTGCAAGAACTACGTCCTTTGGACTCGGAAAAGCGCATTGCCTACTGCCAATGGTTTAAGAGTTTCACGCGCAACAATGTGATTAACCAGCTTAACAACACTTTTTTCAGTGACGAGGCATGGTTTCATTTGAAGGGATATGTCAATAGCCAAAACACTTGCATATGGGCTGTGGAGAATCCACACGCATTGAATGAGGTTGGACTTCACTGTTAGAAAGTTGGAGTGTGGTGCACCATGTCTAGGTGGCGAATTGTAGGGCCATTTTTTTTCGACACAACTGTAAATTCAGCTGTGTATGCATCTGGATTGTCATCTTCAAAATTTGTATTAAGTTTGGTTTCAACAAGATGGAGCAACGTGTCACACATCAAACAACACAATGGAGATGCTCCACGAGTTCTTTCACGATCGATTAATCTCGAAAATACTTTGGCCGCCTCGCTCACCAGACTCTGGTCCTCCAGAGTTTTATTTGTGGGGCTGTCTGAAAGACACACAACAACCCTAAGACAATACAGGACCTGCAGAACAACATCATTACAGCCGTGAGGGACATACCAGCCAACATGCTGAAAAGAGTGTCCTCCAACATGTGTCATCAGGTGAATTTGTGTCTTCAACAGAATAGTGGACAATTCCAGCATGTATTGTAAAGTGGTTTTCATTACCTGTAAGTATGAGTGTCAATATAACAGTATGTAAAAATAGTTATACATCACTATATTCGTGGTAGAATTCAGAGTTCGGGCACTCTTGAATCATCCTGTATATGCTACGTCAGTCGACTAATTGTGCCCTCTCGGAAATCTCATGGTCAATGGGCCACATCCCCTTTTGATAGGGGGGTCATAATGATTCAGTGATCACTCAGTGTAAATAAAATTTATTACTACTCTGCTCAGTAATGATACTTATCTTGGTGATACTAATTGGAGCTAAGATATCAATGATACATTGATATTGCATGTACAAATTATTGCCATATTGTTCATATAGCTCTCTTTCATCAATATCATAACCCCTCCACAAAAAAATTCTTGTTTCACTCCTGTTTATGATTACACTTTATATCACCTTGGCTGTTTAGTTCTTTAAAAACACTATAATCATTTTTTGACTGAATAATTTGAAAATTGCTTTTCCGTGTTGTTTGAACTAGAGAATTACTGAAGAAAAAGAAAAGAAACACACAATGAACCATACAGTAGTCATTTTATTATCCAAAAGGACATACAAAAATCCATTTTTTTCTCATCATGCATTTTTCCAAAGTAAAGATATGCAATAATAAATAAATTAATAAATAATGATATGAATCACTGGCAGATGCCAGATAAATATAAATAAATAGAGATTAATGACACATAATGAAACAATGAATAAATGTTTGACATGAAGCTGGGAAATTATTTGAAAAAAGTTTTCATCATTAATAACAGTTGTTGCTTAAGCCAGGGGCTCCAAAGTAGTGCAAGCAAAACAATAAAGCATTTAATAGAATAACTACTGCTTACCTCACTGGAAATTATTATATATTTAGGCTTTGCATCATTTTCTGGTAGTAAAATTTAAGTGGTTGAAGCACTGTCAACTTGGTGAACAGTGTGTGAGCAAAGGTTGGTTATAAAGGGGCATATAAAAGAGGGAAAATAAACTCTGATGTTAACAGGTGTGTGTGTATTACTGGGAGGTGGGGAATGAAGTTGTGCTGTAAGAACTCGGGCTATTATGTACTGAAGTGAACTGAGAGAGAGGAAAGGCACATAGTGATACATTACAAAAGTTACTGTCGCCATTTGTCCAAAGTATTTTCACCCTACCAAGTAAGCATTTATCTTTTTTGTATTTAAGTGTAGCAACAGAAGCTAGCGTATTTCAGGATTATTAAGAGAAATATGATGTGCTTCTGTACTTGTTTTACAGATTTTTTTTTTATTTCTGTGTGTGATTTTTCTCACTGTGGATTCAGTTTGGCTGCTTTCTAACAAACGTCTTTCATTATGATCTAATCACAAGCAGAAAAGCTGGGAGAACAGTAAGCTATTTTTGTCTTGTGAAACAAATGATCATAACCTGCAAAGTGTGATGAAATTTTATAATATATATTATGATGAAAAAGGAAATCCTTCTAAATCTAATTTGAAATAATTTCTGTGCAGCTTAGTTGATAATAGTTTGTTCTTTGGGATTGTTTGATGTTGTGCCCCAATACCAAGTGCCACTTTGGCTCCTCTTTGTGGACTTTTCATTGGAGAGAATTTATACATAATGTTTTCAAGTTTAACGTAATCACCTGCATTTGGCTGTTCTGTCACCATTCTACTTTTGAAAATTTAGAGATAAGGTGTTTTAGCATCTTCCAATTGCTTAGTAACACAAATTGTCACGGAGTAAATGGTGATTTAATTCACTTTAAAAAATATTGAGGAGGAACTGTGCCCCACTTCATAAAATTATTGGGTGTACTAGATCCACCTAGCCAGGCCAGCACCCCCTGATGCTTCTCTTGCATATTTTTATTTCTGATGTTTCTCTCAAAAATAAAAATATGCAAGTATCAATGTCATCTACATTTCATACAAGTGGAAAAAAAAGTGTTTCATGAAATTTCTAGAGAGAAAAATTCCGCCTCACAGTCAACTGTTGCTTCCTTTGCTTAATGGGAAGTACATGGTACTGTAGGAGAAGATAAGCTTCAAGCAACACATTGTTCAGTTTCTTTTTAGAAAAAGAAAGAATTGAAATAGAAAGGCGATGTGTTGATAGATGCTACAAAGCAAGATAGCCGGAGGCCAAAGAGGGGGGGCAAATTGATTGGTACTGTTTTTGGGTAAAACCTGCTTCTTGTTCTTTGCTATAAAATGGAATAAGGCTATGGAAGCCTGAGAAATATGTTATTTTCCCCCGCACAGGCTGTTCAACATTTAAAATTTCACAAGAGGTGCGTTATTGAAGACACTGTCTTAGAAAATGCACCCTGATGCCTTGCTTACACAATAATTATTGCATATATTGTTTGAACCCACAATATATGCAATAATTATTGTGCTAACAGCTTGTGAAATGCTGGTTACTTTGGGAAAGTGGCCTTGGAGGCCAACAACTAATTCTCAGGTGAGTCAACTCATCCCAATTTAGTTACTTGCTCCTAGGAAGGGAATGAAGTAGAACTGAAAAACAAATACATTATCCTTAATTCACTCTAGACTTGAGCCCAGATCTTATAATCATCTCAACCCCCCCCCCTTGTTAAAGGCATTGGGTAGCCGCCCCGGTGGCACAGTGGTCTAAATGCTGACTTATGATCATTCGTCCATGAAGGGTCCGGGTTTGAATTGAATCCCGGTGAGGCATGGATGTTGTGTTGGTCTTACGGCACTGGCTCTTTCTCCCTTCCCTGGAACCAGTGACTCTAAATTAGGGACGGGCGACTGCTTATAGCCCATTGAGTTGCTCACGGTGGCCGTTAAACCTTCCATCTAAAAAAAAAAAAAAGATCAGACAAGATCATATGTAGAGGATTTTAGGAAGGGAGTGTCTGACCCAGGTCTTAAACAACCCTTAGAAATAGGAAGCTAAGAGATTTGGGCTAGATTGCCCGATAGGAAAGTGATACAGAAGCGAGGTAGAAAGGGGGAGGAAGACGCCTTTATTTATTACCGGGGGGCCAGTACCCGGGGTCCAATGGCTTAACATGCCCACACGGCGGGTATTTAGTGGTTCGAACGTTCATACATACCCGGGATCGAACCTGAGGTTATCTCCATGGCAGTCACAAATGCTGACCACTAAGCCACCCACGACCCCTAAAAAAAAAAAAAAAAAAGAAATTAACCCTACTTTTTGCACACATAAAGTGATTGTTTCAGACAAAATGCGTTACTGGTTGAATTATGTGACAAAGTGAATAGGACATATGCATGTAATTCGGTTACCTGGAACACTTCAGTTCTTATTGCTAGCTAGCTAAATTTTACACCTAGCTTTTGGAGTATGATGTGAGCATCAAAAACTGATGTCCAACTTTCAATAAGTTTAACTCTTGATATCAGATGTAGATATGTATATGTAATTTGGCTTGAATGGTAGGTCGTATTTTGTTTTTCTGTAAAAATTTTCTTGAACTCCACATCCTTTAACCTGAACCAAGCTTTCTGCTCTAAGATGTAATTTCACTGAATGCTGCCTTTCGTTTTTACAAATTTAATTTGAACCTCCAACTTTTGTCTGTATATTCTATGTAGTTGAATCTCTGTCTTATGCTGTTGAACTGTTACAAAGCCTTGAACTGCATCCCCTTTTCTTCATTATAATCACATTGAAATTTTACATACAGCTTTAGAAATCAGTAAAAAATAGATGGGTAAGAAAACTGAAATTTCAATTAACAAAAACCAAGCATCAGATAATCAGTAATTGTCCCATTTTTAATTGATATTCTTTTCTGCTTCAACTCTCGTGCTTATATGCTATTTTAATGGTACTACTAGGACAGATGATATCAAATTGTTCCCAAATATTTTGATGGAGCAATAAACTAATTTTTGACTATGTTGCATTAAAGTAAAAGGAGCCTCTGACTTAGACAACGTTCTAGCATATAACTTCTATTTCTCACTGTACAATATAATTCTTAGTCTTTGAAGTGCAATATAAAAATCAACTATGCCTTCTACTTTAGTGCATGAGATAATTGTACAAAGCCTAATTTACACTTTGATTGATTGTACATAGCTGCATCCCAATCCATGTGATGGCACTGCTCAAAAGTGGAAGTGCTTTGAGTTCACAAAGGCATTATATATATATATATCATCATCATCATCATCATTGTCAACCATTATCAATCCACTGCTGGACGAAGGTCTCCCCAAGTTTCCTCCACAACGGTCTGTCTTGTGCCAGTCTCATGTATGTATATATATATATATTTATTTGTGTTACATTTAATAGTGCATAGCTTACACAAAGGTGAGCACAGAAAATCACTGTAGCTTAACATACAAAGTTCCTGAATTGTTTTTAATCAAGAACAATTTTAGTAAAACAAAAATGATTTGTATGTAACTAAAATTAAAGGCCATATGTATTTATAACCTAGAAGAAAGTACAAAAATGAAGCTATTTATGTTTTTCTAGAAGAATCAAATAGAAAGAGGGTTTCATTATTTGACTAAACAGTTGCTACACAAGAATGTAGGAATCTATGTATTATCTTTTCCCACTAATGCATCGTAAGGAGTTTACTTAGAGCAATTTTTGTTTACATCATTAGTAACCGATGCTTTTGAAAAATTAAAAAATGCAGTTCTTGAATTTAATTTTTTTCCCATACAGTTAATAAAATATCCTGCACTTCGGATAACATTTACTCTCTCATTGCCATTCATAAAGTTCAAAGATAATATTTTAAAACTGAAGAGTCAAACATAGTTTTGTCTTAGTGTCTATCTACGTATATTTCCAGTATGCATTAATGCCGCATCATTAATGCTTGAACTTATGTACAAACATTTTCAGCTGTTGGGAATATAACTGCCCGTTGGATAGTGTACTCACTAGTATTGGTAAACTATGGGGGAGAGGGACAGATCTTATTTGCAGAGAAGCCAGAGTTGTGCTTTCCTTGACAGAATGTTGTATTTACTGTTGTGCATTGCAAACGTTGAGAATAGTGCATTCATTAAAATTCTACGTTACACTGCAAAGTTCTTTGGGGTAAATTGTGATTGGTGATGCAAGTATAATTTCCAAAGATTATGAACAATTTAAAAAAAACACACCCTAAAATCAAGGCAGATTATCTATTTAATCTTATATATTTTAGTGATTATGATAAAATTTTCAGTATATCTTTGATTCCTCTGGATGACTAATTGGTTTTGAGAATTTAATAACCGCCATGAGCACCTTAGGCTAGAAGGAGTCACCACTTCCAAATTTAATGCAACTAGTGACTTAAAAACAAACACAAGATCAACACCTTAGCCAGATTTCAAGTTCTGGAGTAGGAATTTTATGCACAAGATTTCTTGCCCAGCACTCAATCTTAGTTTGTGTGTCACTAGCAATTTCAGCAAGGTAACAATATTTCAGTTTTATTGCTTTTAAAATGCTGTGCTCTATTAAAACTTTAAGAGAAAAAATAGCTTTGTTTTTTTTTTAGGTCTGAGGTTTGTAACAAAATACGTATTGCATTTGCGGTATGTCAGGTCATAAATATTTGATATTATTTTAACAAAATGCTTACAAACTGAACTATGAATACGGCTCAATAGAAGTGCTTCACAGATTGCATTACAATTGGCCTTGTTTTGAGGGAAGGAGTCTGACCATTTTCTGGCCTTAAAACACCGTTTCCAAAATTCCCCTTTACAAAAGAATACCTTTATGTTATGATTCTTAATACCCAGTTCTTAAGTAACAGTTTTGATTGTTTTTATGTGGAGAGATGCCGAGCAAAATTTTAGATCACAGTTTTAAGAAGTGCTTTAGGATTCTTCAAATGGAAGTAACAGTGCTTTATGTTTAAATGCATTTAAACTGATAACGTTGAAACACAGATTATATAGGTATTTTGAACAATAACAATTGTTATTCATCAAATATCAGAAAATCACAATATCAATTGTGCTTGGCACACTTAAGGAAAATATTGCTGTAAAATCCTTTCTTTTTTACATAATATACGTAGATATTTTATTCTCAATCACTTGTTTTTTTCTTCCCTTTTTTTTTTTTTTTTTTTTGTTGTGCGCAAATTTATACAAGTTCAAACTTGCTTTTAAGCAGCTCATGCGTGCTGCAATTGTATTGAAGCAAGCATCTAATCTTACTTCTGAAAGCTCTCAAATAATGTAAGCAGCCATAGATTTGCAGATTTCTACAACATTGTCCATCAAAACAGTAGGACCCATGCTGTCATCGCTGTTGAAGCCTTTTGTTCATGTAAAAGTTATGCCTTCACAATTCTAATACTTCCTTGAAGAGAGAAAGCTAGTATCACCACATCTGTTCTTGGAATGAATTATACTGGCAGCAGCAAGACTTTTTTTCTTTAGGCTTGCTTCCGTTAGAGGAGTATTGTTGGTTTCTGATAGATACGTGGTGGAATGATTAAAATATAAGATCCACGAGAGACCTTGGCTTGGGTGCTGTAAGAAATAAAAGTGAAATTTATATACATCCATTTATAAAATTGCAAAGCAGTAAGTTAGGATAAGTAAAAAAAAAAAAAAAGTCATCAGTATTTTTTTTTTTATTTGACATACTGCCTTTTTTTTTTTTTTTAGGTTTTTACAACCTGTCAAAAATGGCTTGTACAAAACAGAATGAAAATTTTCAAACAACTACTTGATAATTACATTATTGGTAATTGTGTGCTGTTCCTACTGTATTATATAAAAAAAAAAAAAAAGCTGAGCTTGACGTCACGCTTCAAAATCTGTCACTTATTCTTGCTGTTATCGTATCTTTGCTTTTTTATGATATTTACACTGCTATAACGGTGCAATTCTGCTATATACTTTATTGTTGTAACAACAAAATCCATTTTCTTGCAGCCGCCCCTGTGGTCTAAGCGATGGCTTCTGATCATTCGTACGAAATGGGTCCGGGTTTGAATCCCGGTGAGGCATGGATGTTGTGTTTGTCTTACGGCGCTGGATCTCTCCCTTCCCTGGAACCATTGGCCCTAAATTAGGGACGGGCGATTGTTTAATAGACCACTGAGTTGCTCACGTGGTCGTTAAACCTCCAATAAAAAAAAATAAAAAAAAAATTCTTGCAACTGCTTTGACGTCATCTCATCCAAAGCATTCGGATATGACGTAAGAACTGCGTAACGTCACAATCAAAAGTCGTTTTAACAAGTCTTTAGAAACAGAAAAACAAAAACCTCACGAATATTCGTTCTGCTTTGCAGCTTGAGAACATTTGAGGAACAAATACATGGATTTATAAATACACGACGTATTTCTTTCTTTTGTAGCTGGGCCGCGGATGGCCTAATGGTCAACGTTCGTGACTGTCACGGAAGAAGCTCAGGTTGGATCCCGAGCAGATACGAACGGTCGAACCACTAAATATCTGCCGTGCTTCGAATGGGCACGTTAAGCCATCGGACCCCGGGTACTGGCCCTCCGGTAATAAATGTGGGCGTCTTCCTCCCTCTTCCTGCCTCAATTCCGCATCACGTCCTATCTGGCACTCTAGCCCATATCTCCTAGCTTCCTATTTTTAAGGGTTGCTTAAGATCTGGGGTCAGACACTCCCTTCGTAAAATCGTCTACATATGATCTGATCTTTTGTAGCTGCACACGTGAGAGGGTGGGAATCAATATGTTAAATTAAGATCCACACGTTTTTAATAACGTTTTGGAATTACAACCAGCTCACTTACTCATTGCGGAACTAAATATTACATAAGACTAACAGATTTCCCTGCATCTGTGTATTAATACATTGACTTAATAGTATATGAGATTCGTTTAATTTAATTATAACCACTTATAATAATACAAAGTGTTGTATTAGCTAACCTGCTGCGCCAAACATTGACAGAATTTCTATCAGGAACAGTTGTTTCAAATCAATGAACAACTGCCTAAACTCACGAAAAGACAAGAACGTCCGACAGAATTTTTGAAAGGCGCATTAAGGAGAAACGAATGGTATGTAGGACGCAGAAGAGCTGAGCTGAAATGACGCTTAAAACACCAAAGAATGTCACCTTGCTAAAGATTTTTTAAATCCCCATTCGTTGGAGTTGCACTTTATCCTATCGCCAACGACAATTTGATGCTTTTATTTTAATGTTGGACGAGCATCACACGAGCATCACAGACCATAACAAGGCGGAGTCTCTAACTTAGAGGCACTGTATCCATGGAAAATGGAGAACGAGCGCCGGAAGGCTAAACACAGCATCCATGTCTGGTACGCGGACTCAGATTTACGAGAAATCAGGAGCCCCCGCCACTTTGACGTCCATTACAATGTTCATACTAAGCGGTTGTCTAAGGAAGGACCATCAGAGCAGCGGAAGGCCTAGTGGTTAATGTTCGTAACTACTGACAGAAAGGATGAGAGGCCGCCCCGGTGGCGCAGTGATCTAAGCGATGGCCTCTGATCATTCGTCTGAACGGGGTCCGAGTTCGAATCCCGGTGAGGCATGGATGTTGTGTTTGTCTTACGGCACTGGCTCTCTCCCTTCCCTGGAACCAGTGACCCTAAATTAGGGACGGGCGACTGCTTATAGCCCATTGAGTTGCTCACGGTGGTCGTTAAACCTCCAATCAAAAAAAAAAAAAAAAAAAAAAGGATGAGAGTTCGATCCCAGTGGTGCCGAATGTTAAAATTCACTGAATATCCGCCGTGCCTCGTACGAGCACGTTAAGCCGACGGACCCCGAGTACTTCCCCTGCTTATAAATTAAGGGCGTCTGTTCCTCAACAGGAACCGACTAGAGTGTACTGTGACGTCGTGTGGCATTTGTCTCTCCTTGCACGCATCCTAATGGCTACATCTACTGTGCTTTCTCTGTCTTACAAACTATCCTATTGTGAGTCGCTAGACTACCTACTTCTGTTTCTGTCTCCTGCTCTAAGCCTGTATTGGCCGCCCCGGTGGCGCAGTGGTCTAAGCGATGGCCTCTGATCATTCGTCCGTAAGGGGTCCGGGTTCGAATCCCGGTGAGGCATGGATGTTGTGTTTGTCTTACGGCACTGGCTCTCTCCCTTCCCTGGAACCAGTGACCCTAAATTAGGGACGGGCGACGGCTTATAGCCCATTGAGTTGCTGACGGTGGTCGTTAAACCTCCAATCAAAAAAAAAAAAAAAAAAAATAATATATAAAAAATAAGCCTGTATTGGCGCAGCTGGCTAGAAGTCTAAACATACGCTGTGGGCGGAAGTCCTGCTCCAAAACGGCAATGACCTGGGAATCATGTTCATGGAAGGACCATCAGAAAGCTGCGGATGGCTTAGTGGTTAACGTTTGTGATTACCAAAGGAAAGGACCTAGGGGGGAGGCAAATGCTAACTTCATCTGAATATCCGCCTTGGCTCGGACGAGCACGTTAAGTTACTGCCCTCACCCCCTGTGCAGTCTGTCGTCTTTACGACGCATTCTACACCATAACTTCCTCTGGACGAGAGGTGTAGAATGCGGAGGAAAGTTTGTCTATAACATCCGTTGCGGAGGACCATCCCTGGGCCTGGGGCTCCCACGGAATAGTCCCGGGACCGATTGTTAGGCAGGGACGAACGCTATGCTTAAACCACTGAATATTCGCCCTGTTAAGCTGTCAGACCCATGGGTAAGCTAGTGCCTATTTTAACGTCGTCAGTTGCTAGTGACTACCAACTTTCCCATCGTGAGCCTCTAAGCTCCTCGAAAGTTAGCTGGAAGCTCTACAAGACCGATGGTGGCGGGCAGGATATCAACAATTCATAACCAGACAAGCATTAAAGGAAGACAGTTCAGAACGACCATCGTGGGCCATGGCAGTGAGCGTTCTTCACTGCCAAGCAAAGGTCTTAAGATCGATCCCAGGTAGGAACGAACCACTAAATATCAGCCGTGAGTCGGGCCGAGTACTTTTCCCTTCCCCTCCTTCCGGTTAAAAATACGCACACCAGTGGCTATATCTACTGACTTCTCTCTAGGTTCCAGGAATGCGCGGCTCAAAAGCGTGTAGATTAATACCTCATCAGTCGAGCCCGTTGAAAGGACCACCTAATGTCCTTTTCATGCTGAAAGCGGAAGCCCTCCAAGCTGGTGGGGATTTGTAGACACAGACTACAAATCCCCACCTCCTGTTCATCCATCAATAATGGCAGTTCGGTTCGAAGTAGGCTGCAGATGGCCTACTGATCAGCGTTCCTAACTGCCACGGAAAGGTAGCGTGGTCCCCCGGATCGATCCCAGACAGGTAAGTAGGACCTCGTAGTATTTTTAATGCCCCCCCAGTAAAGAAATAAGGCTATCTGTTCTTCACCCTCTGCTGGAGTGTACTTTGAATTGTGTGACGTCAGGCGCACCTGCGACGCACATTAGTGGTTACGTCTGACTTTTGTCTACGTACTTTCCTGTCATGAGCCTCTGGGTTCCACCTAATGTCTTTTCGTTCCTTGCACTCGGCTCTAGTGTAGCATACATAATACCTCATACTCAAATCTTCAGAGCTAGTAGAGTCTAAACCTCTGTGGATGTGCACCGTACAAGCTAGTGGTGATCTCAGTGGTATTTGTAGCCAGAGTCAAAGGATCATATGGACCCACGGATTGCCTAGTGGTCAGTTTCTGGCTACTGATTGAAAGATCCTAAGTAGGTAAGAAGCATTCCTCTTAAGCCGCCCCGGTGGCGCAGTGGTCTAAGCGATGGCCTCTGATCATTCGTCCGAAAGGGGTCTGGCTTCGAATCCCGGTGAGGCATGGATGTTGTGTTTGTCTTACGGCACTGGCTCTCTCCCTTCCCTGGAACCAGTGACCCTAAATTAGGGACGGGCGACTGCTTATAGCCCATTGAGTTGCTCACGGTGGTCGTTAAACCTCCAATCAAAAAAAAAAAAAAAAAAAAAAAGGATGAGAGTTCGATCCCAGTGGTGCCGAATGTTAAAATTCACTGAATATCCGCCGTGCCTCGTACGAGCACGTTAAGCCGACGGACCCCGAGTACTTCCCCTGCTTATAAATTAAGGGCGTCTGTTCCTCAACAGAAACCGACTAGAGTGTACTGTGACGTCGTGTGGCATTTGTCTCTCCTTGCACGCATCCTAATGGCTACATCTACTGTGCTTTCTCTGTCTTACAAACTATCCTATTGTGAGTCGCTAGACTACCTACTTCTGTTTCTGTCTCCTGCTCTAAGCCTGTATTGGCCGCCCCGGTGGCGCAGTGGTCTAAGCGATGGCCTCTGATCATTCGTCCGTAAGGGGTCCGGGTTCGAATCCCGGTGAGGCATGGATGTTGTGTTTGTCTTACGGCACTGGCTCTCTCCCTTCCCTGGAACCAGTGACCCTAAATTAGGGACGGGCGACGGCTTATAGCCCATTGAGTTGCTGACGGTGGTCGTTAAACCTCCAATCAAAAAAAAAAAAAAAATAATATATAAAAAATAAGCCTGTATTGGCGCAGCTGGCTAGAAGTCTAAACATACGCTGTGGGCGGAAGTCCTGCTCCAAAACGGCAATGACCTGGGAATCATGTTCATGGAAGGACCATCAGAAAGCTGCGGATGGCTTAGTGGTTAACGTTTGTGATTACCAAAGGAAAGGACCTAGGGGGAGGCAAATGCTAACTTCATCTGAATATCCGCCTTGGCTCGGACGAGCACGTTAAGTTACTGCCCTCACCCCCTGTGCAGTCTGTCGTCTTTACGACGCATTCTACACCATAACTTCCTCTGGACGAGAGGTGTAGAATGCGGAGGAAAGTTTGTCTATAACATCCGTTGCGGAGGACCATCCCTGGGCCTGGGGCTCCCACGGAATAGTCCCGGGACCGATTGTTAGGCAGGGACGAACGCTATGCTTAAACCACTGAATATTCGCCCTGTTAAGCTGTCAGACCCATGGGTAAGCTAGTGCCTATTTTAACGTCGTCAGTTGCTAGTGACTACCAACTTTCCCATCATGAGCCTCTAAGCTCCTCGAAAGTTAGCTGGAAGCTCTACAAGACCGATGGTGGCGGGCAGGATATCAACAATTCATAACCAGACAAGCATTAAAGGAAGACAGTTCAGAACGACCATCGTGGGCCATGGCAGTGAGCGTTCTTCACTGCCAAGCAAAGGTCTTAAGATCGATCCCAGGTAGGAACGAACCACTAAATATCAGCCGTGAGTCGGGCCGAGTACTTTTCCTTTCCCCTCCTTCCGGTTAAAAATACGCACACCAGTGGCTATATCTACTGACTTCTCTCTAGGTTCCAGGAATGCGCGGCTCAAAAGCGTGTAGATTAATACCTCATCAGTCGAGCCCGTTGAAAGGACCACCTAATGTCCTTTTCATGCTGAAAGCGGAAGCCCTCCAAGCTGGTGGGGATTTGTAGACACAGACTACAAATCCCCACCTCCTGTTCATCCATCAATAATGGCAGTTCGGTTCGAAGTAGGCTGCAGATGGCCTACTGATCAGCGTTCCTAACTGCCACGGAAAGGTAGCGTGGTCCCCCGGATCGATCCCAGACAGGTAAGTAGGACCTCGTAGTATTTTTAATGCCCCCCCCCCCAGTAAAGAAATAAGGCTATCTGTTCTTCACCCTCTGCTGGAGTGTACTTTGAATTGTGTGACGTCAGGCGCACCTGCGACGCACATTAGTGGTTACGTCTGACTTTTGTCTACGTACTTTCCTGTCATGAGCCTCTGGGTTCCACCTAATGTCTTTTCGTTCCTTGCACTCGGCTCTAGTGTAGCATACATAATACCTCATACTCAAATCTTCAGAGCTAGTAGAGTCTAAACCTCTGTGGATGTGCACCGTACAAGCTAGTGGTGATCTCAGTGGTATTTGTAGCCAGAGTCAAAGGATCATATGGACCCACGGATTGCCTAGTGGTCAGTTTCTGGCTACTGATTGAAAGATCCTAAGTAGGTAAGAAGCATTCCTCTTAAGCCGCCCCGGTGGCGCAGTGGTCTAAGCGATGGCCTCTGATCATTCGTCCGAAAGGGGTCTGGCTTCGAATCCCGGTGAGGCATGGATGTTGTGTTTGTCTTACGGCACTGGCTCTCTCCCTTCCCTGGAACCAGTGACCCTAAATTAGGGACGGGCGACTGCTTATAGCCCATTGAGTTGCTCACGGTGGTCGTTAAACCTCCAATCAAAAAAAAAAAAAAAAGAAAAAAAAATTCCTCTTAAATATCCATTGTTAAGCCGGGGTACTGGCCACCGGTTAAAAATAACTGCTCCTGCTTGTATTGAATACTCTGACGTCAGTCGTGACGTTCACTAGTAGTATGATACTCCTGTGTTTCTCTACCAACTTTCCGATATCGTGAATCTCTGGATTGCACTAAGTACTTTGTTTCTCATATTCGTAAATCTGAAATTCATGTAGGGTGTAAACCCCCACAGAATTTCGGGGAACAGGATCATCCGAGGCCGCGGATGGCCTTGTAGTTAAACATCTGCCTACTGACTCAAGGGCCTAATATCAGATAAAGACTAATCCGAGTGCAAAACATCTACTTTGTGTTGGATGGGGACGTTAAGCGGTCGATCCTGCTTTCTTCTTTAAACATAAAAGCGTCTGTTCTTATTGTTAACTCAGATCTTACTTTTAAATACTCATAAATCTGCAATTCATGTAGGGGAGTCTGTTCCTCCCACACCCACCTCTCTTTTCTCAACTGCTAGTGTGGTGTCAGCGATGTGCACTAGTAACTAGGCATTCTGTCGTATCTGAGCCTCTAGGTGCAATCTAACATTCCTGCATTTCTGATAGTCCAAAAATCCCGTGGGGCATAGGTAGTCGCATCTAAACCGCTGTGGGTGTAAACCCTACGAGCAGGACCATCCGCCGCTGTTGTATTTTCTTTTCTATGTGACACACTGTTTTGCATTGACGCATGCAGTGACATAGTGCTAATTTCGTCTTCCCATCCCACAAAAACATCCTTACGATCTCTGTATGTAAATAAAGCGTTTTGGACCCCCAACCCCAATCAGATTGTACTGGCGACTTTTGATATTTTTAGTCCGTTTATTATGAAT
Source organism: Macrothele yani (assembly GCA_039090855.1). Taxonomy (NCBI): domain Eukaryota; kingdom Metazoa; phylum Arthropoda; class Arachnida; order Araneae; family Macrothelidae; genus Macrothele; species Macrothele yani. The sequence continues at coordinate 163,002,791 of CM077010.1, read as the reverse complement.
GACGGACAACTGGATCGTCTTGTATCCAGTGGATGTATCCCTATTTCAAAAAATAAAAAGTAGTAAGTAGATCCACATGAGAAACAAATATAACGCAGACCAGTGTACTGTAGCACTTCCAAATATACTCGTTTCGTATCTTTGTGGTCAGGGTGATACTTGAAACACTATTGTTACAAAGTGAGGAAGTATTGTATGTGATCCATTCAAATGGCATCCCCATCCCTGTCTTCCCACCGAAAAGTCTTGTATCGGCCACTGGAGAGAGAGAGAAATGCAGGAATTCTAAAGTGTAGGCGGTCGTCTGCGTTTAACAGAAGTTCTGGTGGTGACTGAATCCGCGTCAACGTTTTTTGTTTAATGACTGAAACTCAACACGTCTCCATCAGAAATATCTGGCCGTACTCCACTGTATGACGCTATACACACCCCTTCTTATTTCTGTTCTGTTCTACAAGTCCATGGAGTACGGAGAGGATCTTCCTCCATTCCGCTTTGAGTACATCGAGCAACTCGGTCCGTGAAGAAGGTCGTGTTGGTGTAGACCTCACCTGTCGTTCAAGTTCATCCCTTTGGTGTTCAATGGGATTGAGGTTCGGGCTCTGAGCAGACCATTTCGCGAGACCTAATTTTCTTCATACAACTCCACTGTAGCCTGGAAGAAACGATCGTCGTGTCCGTAGAACTGCCGCAACGTTGGGAGCATGGCGTTATCCAGGATATCTTTATACAGCACAGAGTTCATGTTGCCATGGATAACAACCAGTGGACCCACATCGTACCAGATGAAACAGCCCCATGACATAATTCAACCGCCTCCGAGCTTCACAGTCGGCACTGTATACTCCGGAAGCAGAAGTTCAACGGGTAACCGCCAAACCCAGATACGTCTATCCGATGAGAATAATGTAAAGCGGGTTTCGTTGCTCCATAACTACCTGCCGCCATTGCTCCAATGTCCAATTTTTGTGCTGTTGACACCATCGTAGCCGCGTGGCTTTATTCATCTTTATGATGAGAGGATTAGGGGCTGCTGCTCGGCTATAACACCAGAGTGCACGGGCCTCTCTTTGAAGTGTCTTGATGGAGACCTTAACATCCGTGGCTATCTGGAACTTGTGTACTATGGCGTGCATTCGTCGGAACCTGGTTTTCCGGATCTCCCTCTACATCACCCTCCGGTCCCTTGGTCGCCGTTTCGTGAGTGTTCCAGGGAGAGGTGAATTCCTGCAATGTCCCGTCTTCCGCTTGTTGATGGCAAAGGCCACAGTTGATTTAGCGACCTGTCTGACATCAGCAATGCTTCTTATGCCCATATCTCCAACTGAGCAGCCTATTATAACGCCCTTTCTGAACTCGAAGAGCTCTCGCCTGCTAGCCATTTTGACAGCGATTGATCTGATGGTACTCCCGTTGCCATTTTTATACTTATTGACTACGTGTCTGCTGCGAGAGCACACCATTGCACGTCCGTCGTGGGGGGGGGTCCAATAGCGTTTGTCTTCATAGTGTACATTCGATTCCTTAAAGTCAGTGGATTGAAATTGTATCGTAAAGTGGATTCAGTGTTACTAGAAATATCAAGCATATACACCAAAGTAGCAAATTATGAGGAACACCAATAACAATCAGACACGTGTCACCATCAATCAAGCATCTATGACGTTAAGGTGGCTTTACAAAGAGCCTACTGAAAAGGTTCAGACGAAGCGTAGACAGCTACAATACGAGGACTTGATTTCAGCGACTTTGAAAGAGATATAGACAGGCGGGTGAAAGCATTTGCGAAATGGTGAACCTTCTCTGCTATGCAAGAACAAATATATCGAGTGTGTACCATGAGTGGTGCACTAACATCAAAATAAGCTACCAGCGGTTTTCAAATAGGCGGAAACGACTTGTTGACGTTCGAGGGTAATGGCGGCTGGAGAGGATTGCACGAAGTATGAGATGAGCTGCATTACGTCAAGTAAATACGCAGCACGACAGCGGTATTGAGAGGAGAATTTCAGCATACACAGGCCGCTGCACACTGCCTGGAGAGGATTATACGAGGTAAGAGATGAGCTGCATTACCTCAAGTAACCACGCAGTACTACAGCGGTATCGAGAGGAGAATTTCAGCATACACAGGCCGCTGCACATTGCCTGGAGAGGATTATACGCGGTAAGAGATGAGCTGCATTACGCCAAGTAACTACGCAGTACGACAGCAGAATTGAGAGGAGAATTTCAGCATACACGGCCCGCCGCACATTGGCTGGAGAGAATTATACGAGGTGATGAGCTGCATTACATCAAGTAACTACGCAGTACGACAGTGGTATCGAGAGGAGAATTAAGGCATACACGGCCCGCCACACATTGCCTGGAGAGGATTATACGACGTAAGAGATGAGCTGAATTATGCCAAGTAACTACGCAGTACGATAGTGGTATCAAGAGGAGAATTTCGGCATACACGGCTCGCTGCACGTCGGCTAAAGAGGATTCCACGAGGTATGAGATGAGCTGCATTACGTCAAGTAACTACGCAGTAAGACAGCGGTATCGAGAGAATTTCAGCTTATACAGCCCGCCTCACATTGCCTGGAGAAGACTGTACGAGGTATGAGATGAGCTGTATTACGCAAAGTAACTACGCAGTACGACAGTGGTATCGAGAGGAGAATTTCGGCATACACGGCCAGCCGCACATCGGCTAAAGAAGATTCCACGAGGTATGAGATGAGCTGCATTACGTCAAGTAACTACGCAGCACGATAGCTGTATCGAGAGGAGAATTTCAACATACACAGCCCGCCGCACATTGCCTGGAGAGGATTATACGCGGTAAGAGATGAGCTGCATTACGCCAAGTAACTACGCAGTACGACAGCAGAATTGAGAGGAGAATTTCAGCATACACGGCCCGCCGCACATTGGCTGGAGAGAATTATACGAGGTGATGAGCTGCATTACATCAAGTAACTACGCAGTACGACAGTGGTATCGAGAGGAGAATTTCAACATACACAGCCCGCCGCACATTGCCTGGAGAAGATTGTACGAGGTAAGAGATGAGCTGCATTACGTCAAGTAACTACGCTGTACGACAGTGGTATCGAGAGGAGAATTAAGGCATACACGGTCCGGCACACATTGCCTGGAGAGGATTATACGAGGTAAGAGATGAGCTGAATTACGCCAAGAAACTACGCAGTACGACAGTGGTATCGAGACGAGAATTAAGGCATACACGGCCCACCACACATTGCTTGTAGAGGATTATATGAGGTAAGAGATGAGCTGCATTACGCCAAGTAACTACGCAATACGACAGTGGTATCAAGAGGAGAATTTCGGCATACACGGCCCGCCTAACATCGGCTAAAGAGGATTCCACGAGGTAAGAGATGAGCTGCATTACGACAAGTAACTACGCTGTACGACAGTGGTATCGAGAGGAGAATTTCAGCATACATGGCCCGCCGCACATTGGCTGGAGAGAATTGTACGAGGTATGAAATGAGCTGCATTACCTCAAGTTACTGCGCAGTACGACAGCGGTATCGAGAGGAGAATTTCAGCATACATGGCCCGCCGCACATTGGCTGGAAAGGATTGCTCGAGGTATGAGATGAGCTGCATTACGTGAAGTAACTACACAGTACGACAGCTGCATCGAGAGGAGAATTTCAGAAAACACAGCCCGCGGCACATTTCCTGGGGAGGTTTGTACGAGGTAAGAGATGAGTTGTATTACGTACGCAGTACGACAGCGGTATCGAGAGGATAATTTCAGCATACACCGCCCGCCGCACATTGCCTGGTGAGGATTGTACGAGGTAAGAGATGAGCTGTATTACATCAAGTAACTATGCAGTACGACAGTGGTATCGAGAGGAGAATTTCAGCGTAAATGCCTATCGCTCCCCTCCCCCATGCATACTGGAGCGAATGGGCTATGCCATCAGATGTTCCCTTCGTATACCACTCGTCTCTGCTAAAAACCGACAAATTTGTTTTTCATTGGGCAAAGGATCACTATAACTGGAACATTGAGGACTGGAAAACAGTCGGCTGGTCTGATGAATCGCGTTTTCAGTTAATACACGTCAATGGACGAGCCAGAATATGGCGTCAACAGCTCGAATTGATGGATATCAGCTGTCTTGCGGCAACTCTGCAAGCTGATGGGGAGGGTCTTTCTGTTTTCATGACTGGCATTGTGTTCATAAATACCTTTAGAACAGCGTATGGATGCAAAGAGGTATCTTAGCATCATGGTGAACCAGGCACACCCATACATGTGCCTGGTGTTTCCTGATAGACACGGGTACTTCCCAGAAGGATAATGCGCCGTGGCACAAGGCTCACATCGTCACACAGTGTAGAGGTCCGCACAGACCGGGCCGGCCTGCCAAGCCGGGATCGGAATGTTTTTAGTTTAGAGAACAAAGCAACGGGCGGAGCACATTCCCGGGTCTGTTTAACTGTTTTGCCGGATTTACTCCCGTGACAGCCCAGGGCGTAATCACAGGGGCGAGGAGCGGCACTCACAGCGTTTTTACCATCTGTAGGTATTAAGATGGTAAAACCACTTTGGTGCTTCTTGACGAAAAAAATATTCGACCCCGAGCGAGAGTGTGTGTGTTTTGTGGAGTGGGGGACGGGAGGGTTGTCTGCAGTGGGGTGAGGGGTGTGTGTTTGTGTCAGAGAATGGGACGTCATCGATTGTTTCTCCTATCCCTAAGCTGTATGGAGATTGAGTTTTGTAGTGTTACTGCTTGCTAATTCAGAGAAAGAGGATTTTGAACGTGCATCGTCTTTTTTTTCTCTCTCTCTCTTTATAGGTTATGTTCTTCTACGACAATGGCCAAAGTTTAGTTAATATTTTTAGGCTTACAGTTAACTAAATATTTTCAATCATATCTCATTACATTATTTAATTTTCAGTATTGTGACGTGCCTGCCCAGCAGGACGCACACGACATAAAGGCAGATAGCAGCGATAACGAACGTCCAGTAGAGCGACACATTCCGGAATGAGGAGACCGGGTTCGAGCCCCGGCGTGGACAAAAATGACGGAGAAATTTACTTCGTTATAATGGCGCCCGAACTTTCCGGATGACCCGGCCATTCACGATCTCGCAATGGTGTGATGTTCTTTCCACACCGCGAGATAGGAAAAATAAGAGAATCCCTTCTTCAGCGCATTGAAAAATAAAAAAATGTGTGATATTGCATTCCACACACTGGATTGACTGGGAATTCTCAAGTGCACGTCCTACAGCGGATGGCTGCCTGCGAAAATTCATGGTCACGGCTGACCCGTGGGCCATGCCCCCGGCCCTCTTTCGAAGGGGGGGGGACGTGCCTGCCCAGCAGAACGCACACGACTTAAAGGCAGATAGTAGCGATACGAACGTCCGCGTAGCTCAATTGGTAGAGCGACTTATTCCGGAATGAGGGGACCCGGGTTCGATCCCCGGCGTGGACAAAAATGACGGAGAAATTTACTTCGTTAGAGTGTTTAATAAGATACAATAGAAAGACAAAATAATACTAAGTGGCACATCACGGGCCAGGCCGAGTTTCTAATATTTGAAATGGGCTGGGCCCTAAACGCACAGACTGGCCGGCCTTGCCAAATAAGGCCCGTGCATACCTCTAACACAGTAGTTCTAGGAGCACGACAGTGACTTCAAAGTGCTACAGTAGCAGTCACAGTCCCCAGATCTGAACACATGTGGGAGGAAATTGAGAGAGACATTCATAACGGAGATCCTCTTTCGGCGAACCATTGCCAACTGACAGACACTATCACATTCGTTTGGCTGAACATGCCTGTTGAACGACATCAGTACCTTGTTAAATCCATGCCTCATGGAATCGAGGCTGTTTTGAAGGCCAAGGGTTGCCCAACGCATTATTAGGTAGGTGTTCATAATATCTGCTACTTCGGTGTAGATTTGTTTGACTTAAAACTTACTGAACGCCTCACATGTATTAACTGCAGTACTTACGTCTTCTGCTCGATGGACAAATGCATCCAGGACAGCGATGAGGTGGAGGATTTGTCTCAGCATAGCAGTTTCCTTGACACTTGGGATTAGGACACTTGAACCGGCATTTGCACGTTAGGCATCCATCCGGGTTCTTTGTTTTTCGGCACTGCAGACCAGCACACACTGGTGGGGGGCAAGTTGTCACAGCTTCAGTAGTGGTGGGCGCTTCTTCTGTTGTTGTTGCTGTTGGTGTTTCTGTAACGTCGTCCAGCGTTAAGTTAGTTACCGTGTCGACGGGAGAAGGCTCCGTGGTCTCAGCAACAACAGGTTCCAGCACCACCGAAACAGTTGTTCTTTCGGTAGACTTTGTGCTGTTACTTGAATCTAGAGTACAAAGAAGAGGTATCAGAATTATTTCATAATCGTGGAAGAAGTCGGATTTGAAGAGCTGCGATGATGTTTAACCATATAACACGCAAAGGAAATAAAATTGCTTTAATACAGAATGCACTTGAATGAAGACTAAGAATTCTGAGTTACTCACAGATCATACGTATTGTACTAAATTAAACAAGGTGACACTGAATTCTCGGGTGTAATGAGCACGTGTTTTGAATCGTTTCCAATAGGAAAATAAATTTTTTCAAAGGGGATTTTTTGAAAACGGGGAAAATCGGCTTAAGGTAGTTCCACCTAAAATCTCTGCCTTATTTCCAATGGTAAAACTTCTTTAAATATTTTCTTCGCAATTAATGTATTCATAAGGATGAAAATTTGCACATCGATCAAACTAACTTTAAGTTATAGCATGGGATACTTAATAATTGCGAAAACATAACCGTAATTAAACAATCCAACATTTGTTTGTCTACTGACGTCATCAATGTACATGCCGCGTCGTCTCTTAAGAGGTCTGAACATTACTCAAAGAAAAATGATTGATTTTTAATATAATTATTGTTATGTTTTAGAAAGTATTAAGTATCCCATGCTGTAACTTAAAGTTAGTTTTATTGATGTGCAAATTTTCATCTTTGGGAATATATTAATTGAGAAGAAAATATGTAAAGAAGTTTTACCATTGAAAACATAAGGTAGATATTTAAAGTGGAACCACCTTAAAAGAGCAAAAATGCATTTACCCACCCTGGCGGGAAAACTGGGAATTATTTTAAATATACAGTGTGCTCAGTGAATGAAACCAGTCGTAAGTTTTTCTCCATATTTAATGGAACCGGTTACATTTTTTCAGCCGGTAAATGTTTTAGCGATTCTACGGTAAAACATTTAAAAATAGAAACATCTACTTACGCCCACCAGCAGCAGAAATGTGCATCACGAAAATTCACAAATTGTACAAATGTTCCTCATAGCGGAAGATATCAGAAACAAAAATGATTTTTCAAATCGAACAATTAGTGTCAGAAATGTAGAGAAAAACTTAAAATGCCTTTACGCTCCCTAATTGAAAAAAATGGCTTAATTTGAAGAAAATCATCTCGAAACTTTCTTTATTATGAAAGGTATCCTAACAGAAAAGGATTTTTCCAATCGGATTTTTGAACTTATACTGACGATTCCTAACAACAGAACCCAGCATTTCGGAAAAGTAGGAAATACAAAATATTCTACCTACTTTTTCAAAAGCATTATACCACCACATACCAAAAGGTAACAATTTCTGATGACTTGGATTTTACGATGACTTCTTTTTGAAAACTGGAATCAAGAAGACTAATTTTATGTGAGCTTAAGTTCTCTTCGACTATGATAAATTTCAGTTTTGTTACAATCTGCAAGTGTATTTGCAAATCTCTACTAGGACCACAAAGAAGAGTGAAAATTGGAAACTGAACTGATAATTTTGCAAGAATTACCAATTTCTTGTATTTCCTATTGATAATTTTGCAAGAATTACCAATTTCCTTATAGGAAATTTGTATATCAATTTCTTGAAATTTCCTATAAGGACGCGTATAAATATTAAACGTTTGAAACTTTGCATAGGTGTATAAAACATATTTAGGTACTGTAATTACCTAAATATAACACACGACGCATATGAGTTTAAAAATCTCCTTTAATGGCGTAAATACAAACATTAAATACGCGACGAGCTTTCGCACTCCGCTGGGAGGCTTCGTCTGGGCTCTCAGAGGGTTTAAAGAATTAAGCTCAGACGAAGCCTTCCATTCTCAGAGGGCTTAGAGAATTGAACTCAGGCGAAGCCTCCCATTCTCTGAGGGCTTAAAGAATTACGCTCACACGAAGCCTTCCATTCTCAGAGAGCTTAAAGATTTACGTTCAAAGGAAGCCTCCCATTCTCAGAGGGGTTAGACAATTGAGCTCAGGCAAAGTCTCCCATTCTCGGAGGGCTTAGAGAATTACGCTCACACAAAGCCTTCCATTCTCAGAGAGCTTAAAGATTTACGTTCAAACGAAGCCTCCCATTCTCAGAGGGCTTAAAGAATTACACTCACAGGAAGCCTTCCATTCTCAGAGGGGTTAGAGATTTAAGCTCAGACGAAGTCTCAGAGGGCTTGGATAATTAAGCTCAGACAAAGCTTCCCAGAGGAATGCGAATGCTCAGCATGTATTGGGTGTTTGTACGACTCACATGGGTCTTGTGTTCTGACAGGGAGTGTAAGTTTACGGAATGGGCTTGCCAACCAAATTTCTGAAGTTTCCAAGTCTTGTCCAACTTTTGAGTAAAGAATTATTTTCAAAAATAATTGCTCGATGTATTTATCTTTTGTATTGAAAGACAGAACATGTTTATACGGTGTATACCATATAGGTATTGTGATCACAAATATTTAACAGTGGAAGAACTTTTTTAGAGAATCATTATGACGCGACAATGTGCAAAAACACTTGAGTGAAACATTTATTGTAATCAACGCTTCGGCTATTGCCATTTTTCTTCGCTACGTTACTCCAATGCGTAAAGCAGCAGTTGCCGCCCCGGTGGCGCAGTGGTCTAAGGCGTTGGCCTCTGATCATTCGTCCGTAAGGGGTCTGGGTTCGAATCCCGGTCAGGCATGGATGTTGTGTTTGTCTTACGGCACTGGCTCTCTCCCTTCCCTGGAACCAGTAACCCTAAATTAGGGACGGGCGACTGCTTATAGCCCATTGAGTTGCTCACGGCGGTCGTTAACCCTCCAATAAAAAAAAAAAAAAAAAAAGCAGCCAAGATAAACCGCTTTATGTGTTTCTGAACGCACAAAGAGCTGACAAACGCCGAAAGTAGTCACAACTTTCCGCATATCTCATTCGCAAGCATCTTTATCAATACAAAAACAGTCAAGTGGGTGAATAATAGACACTTAGATATTGAGTTTTCTTCGGAGCGCCTCCATATGGATCATTTTGTCCTTGTTCATTTCGTCTCCGTTCACTTCGCCCACTGTTAAGTTCGTTCGCGCTCATTTCGTCCTCAGAATGGACAGAATACCGTGCATCTATTTTGCTGGAATTTTTGCTGCTAGGCAGGAAAAAAAAAAAGGTAGGGAACATTGCTTACATTAAATTTCTTTCACTGTTTCAGTTTTTCCATCAAAATACTATAACGATTTTTGAGTTATTTGATCCCAAAAATGTAATATACAAAGAACGACAGTCTCGATCCCGGACAGATTTTCAAAGTGCAGTTCAGTAAATCCACTTTGAGCATACCGCTGGAACCTCTCGAGATGGGGGAGGGATTGATCAGAAAAATATGAAAGGTAAGGAATCGCCAATCTGATCGCGAGCAGATTTTAAGAGCTTATAAACTGCAACTCGACTTCTATGCGGGCATGGAATACCGCTGAACCAATGCCTTCTAGATAGTACAAGGCCATGATGATGTATTAGAAAGATGAGTTTCCTCCGTTTGTGACGTCACTCATGTCACATGACCTGATACGTCGGTGCCGATTTCATGTCATACTCTCAGTGTTGGAAACCAGTCGGAAGCCTCGGTTCCGCGTGACGTCACTAAAAGAGGGAACTCATCTCCCTGGTGTCACGGCATTGTATTTTCTAGACTGCCTAGCTGAAACCCAAGGAGAGGGTCTTGCTTAATTCTTCCAAACATAAAATAGCACGAATTTGTAATCTAGTTAGGAGCGGATTTTCAGGGTTTATAAATTATAACTCAACAAATTCTTCGCGGGTATCTGCTACCCCAGGAACCCTGGGGAATGAACTTAATACCAAAAATGTAAAATAACGTAGGCCGTTATGAACGTGGATGAAATGAACACGGACAAAGTAAGAGTGCACCCCTTCAAAATAATCTTTTACTTACCGTACGTTTATTAAATTAATCCTTATATAGCGATGACTGAAAGAAAAAGTCATGAATATAACATAAACTGGTTTACATAACTAAATCTTTGTTCCTCTTTTAGGAGAAGGACTTTAGGCTTGTTATAGGTATAAAAGGTTATATACACTGAGTAGACAAATTATTATGATCACCTGGTTAGAAAGTTGTTAGACCACCTTTTTCTCTTAATGCTGCTTGAATTCGTCTTGGTATGGACTTTATTAAGGTGAACGTCTAGTGATTTTGCTTCCTATACTTCCAATGGGTAAACTTCTGTACACATTTTCTTCACAATTAATGTGTTCCCAAGGATGAAAATTTGAACATCGATTAAAATAACTTCATATTATAACTTGGAATACTTAATATTTTCTAAAACACAACCATAATTAAGCAATCCAACGTTTGTTTGTCTACTGACGTCCTCAATGTACAGGTCGCGCCATTTTTTTCTGGTCTCAACACCACCAAAGGAAAAGTTATTGATTTTTAATATAATTATGCTTATGTTTTAGAAAATATTAAGTATTCCAAGTTATAATATGAAGTTATTTTAATCGATGTTCAAATCCTTGGGAACGCATTAATTGTGAAGAAAATGGGTACAGAAGTTTGCCCATTGGAAGTATAGGATGCAAAATCACTAGACGTCCACCTTAAATGTCGATAAGTGGCTTAAAGTATATCAGCCCAAATGCGATGAATTGTATCATCCAGCTCTTGAAGATTTGATGGTAGCGGATTAAGCTGTTTTATGACCCTCTCGATTTCATCCCAGAAATTCTCCATTGGACTGAGATCCGGTGATAAAGGAGGCCAATATAACAGGGAAAAGTTTGCGTAATTAGCTCCTCAAACTATTCGCGTACAATGTGAGCACTATGACATGCAGCTATTTTTTCCTGAAAGTATCATATCCATTGGGATAAACCATCAACATAAGTGGGTGGACCTGGTCGGCAACGATATTTAAATACTTTGGGTGGTCAGATGTTGCTTCACAAGAATCAAAGGGCTCAAACACCCCACAAAAACATTCCTCATACCATAATGTTGCCTCCGCCAGCTTGAAGAGTAGTGACAATGCAAGATTTGTCCGAGCTATCGTGCTGCTGTCTCCATATTCCTCACCCTTCCACCTGCATGGTGTAGTTCAAATGTGATTCGTCGAACCACATTACCCGTTCCCATTCATTTACTGTCCAATTCTTGTGTTCTTGAGCAAACTGCAGGCGCTCCTTCTTGTTCGCTGCAGATATCAATGACAGACAGGCCGTATGCTTCTGTACTCCATACGCTGTAATGTACGGCAAACTGTATGTTGAGAGGCCATCAGAGTTGGTCCCTGATTCAGATTATCTGGGATTTGACGAAGAGTTGTCCATCTGTTGGACTGAACAAGTCTGCCTACTCTCCGCTCAGCTGGAGCCCGCAGTAGCCGTTGACGACCACACGCCTTGCGCTCAGACCCGGTTTTTTGACTGGTGGTCCACTCTCTGTAAAATTTAACAACTCCTGCCCTCGGACATTTCACAGAGCAACTGTTTTGCTAATGCTCGCACAAATGCTTCGAGCACCCACGACCATTCCACGTTCAAAGTCCGTCAGATCGCGTTTTTTATCCACTATTTCTTGCACAATGCACTTCATTAGTCTCTGCTTGCCTTCAGTGTTTTGCTAATGCTCGCACCAATGCTACGAGCACCCACGACCATTCCATGTTCAAAGTCCGTCAGATCGCATCTTTGACCCCTTAGTTCTTGGGTAATGCACTTAATTACCCTTTGGATGCCATCCTGCGTCAGCAGCATTTGCGGGATAGCTACTTTGCACAAAAGGGTCCGGTGGTAATAATAATTTGGCCACTCAGTGTATATACACTATATTAACAGAAGTCACCAGACACCCATTCAAAAGCAAATGAATGGATCCGCTGCGTTGTTAAGATGGGCGGTACAGCTGCAAAACGATATAAAAACGAGCCTGCAGCTGACCGCGATCATATCGCGCTATGAGGTTAAGTGGAAATGTCGCGGAGGGAGAGAACTGACTCTGAGAAAGGAAAGATTGTTGAGTGTTATATTAGTGGGTTGTCCATAAGAGAAACCGAGAGGTGTTTAAACATACCCAAGTTAACTATTTTTGATGTACTGAATAAGTGGAAGACACATGGCGTGCCAGAAGCAGCAAAGCGTACCGGCAGACCAAAGAAAATCAGTGATAAAGGACATCGAAGCCTCAGCAGTCATTACAGCTAATCGACGGAGTACTGCACAAAACCTCAGTGTACAGGTGAGCAAAAATGCTGGAACCTCGGTATGTACACGTACCAATCGCAGAGAATTTCATTCCACGGGTTACCGTGGTCGTGCGACTGCTCATAAGCCTTTGATCTCCACTCGGAATGCTACTCGTCATTTAGCATGGTGTAAAGAACATTTATCCTGGACCGTAGATCAATGGAAACAGGTCCTATGGACTAATCAATCCAGATACACAATCCATCAGTCTAATGGGCGTGTGTGGTTATGGCGGCAGCCGGGGTCAAGTTTGGAGGTGGTAGTGAACTGGTGTAAGGGTGTTTTTCGTGGTATGGTCCCGGCCCATTGGTTATTGGGGATAAACCTGTTAACCAGCACGTCTATCTCGATATTCTGGACAATTATGCCCCACCAAGTCTGCGGCAATACTATGGAACCGAGCCTTGTTGTTACCAGCAGGATAATGCACCGAGCCATAAAGCAAGGACTGTTACGGCGCGGTTTGACGATAATTCCGTATCGAGTGTGGACTGGCTAGCACAGAGCCTTGATCTTAATCCCATAGAACACCTATAGGATGAATTAGAGTACCGCAAAGGAAGTTTGAAAGCAAGGCTTACTACTAAGCGACAGTTACGGCAACATTATGTACTGAATGGAAGCGCATACCTATCGTTGTGTTCCAAAAACCTTGTGGAAAGCGTGTCTCGAAGGGTCAGTGCATGCATTAAGGCCAAAGGTGGAACGACACCGCACTAATGTATGTCAATAAATGCTATGTTGTGTTTCTTTCTAGGTGTCCGATGACTTTTGTTAATATAGTGTATATCTTATATACACTGAGTTTTTGTAGATCCGTTGAACTTCGTAATATTTCCCCCTTGTTATTTTAACCGCATATTACGAACAACAATTTTTGGAAAAACCGCATACATCGAAATTCAGCACGTTATCAGCAAACAATTAAGTGGCATTCATGGTTTTTAAATGCCTCTTTCACTGGAAAACAAGGAATTATCTGCTGTTTAAGACATCCCGCGGTTTCCTTTAAAGGTAGGCCAGTTCGCAAGAAGACAAGAATGTTTCAGTTGCTTTTGAACAACCTCTCGTTCACCTCCCCAACACACATTTGCCAAATATACATCTCCTGGGTAAATGCTGTATTTTATTTCCTCCCCACGCTAACTTTCAATCACTTGATCTCTGTTTAGGAAAACTTAGTTTATTTTGCGTCTAGAAACAACAATTCCCTTTTCGGACGAACGTTTAAAACAGCGATTATAACCATAAAATAATAAAAAAATTGGCTTATACGTATATCCAACGTACCTGTAACTAGAAAAAGTTCAGATTTTCGTCAGTTACTTTAATTTTGGTATTCGTTAAATGCACTCATGCTCATGAAAAGCAGAACACCTGAAAGGAGTGGAGCCTACGACTTTGATTTTCACAGGGTATGTTCATTAAGCAATACACAACAAATTATCAGCATCCAGGTATCATATGTACCAGGTGCGTCGATGTGGTTACTACTAAGCATGGTCACCTGTGGCTTGTATCACCTACTGTAAGCGCTGCGGCATCGAATGAAAATGTGCGAATGGTGGCCATTGGAATAGCAAGCCAGGTTGTATTAACCAAAGTTCATCAAAAGTTGCTGGCAGACGGTTGCACCTGTCATTTAATCATGTTCCAGAGATTTTCATGCGTGATAAAAAAGGTGATCTAGCCAGAGGTGGAACGTTGTTATCTCTGAAGAAGGCACGTGTTGTCTCTGCAACATGTGGTGTGGCATTGCCCTGATGAAATATGGTCCCGGAGACGTTCTGCAGGTACGAAAGGACGATTGGCCGTAGAATACCATTGACGTAATGGGAACTCGTTATGGTGGTATGGGCTCTCACGAGAGGGGATCTGCATTCGTACCCGATAGCACCCAAGGCCATAACGCTGCGTGTTGGTGCGCCATGCCTGGTGCGAATACACTCTTCCCGAAGGCCTGTCGTCAGCTGACACAGAGGCGGCCATCATTTTAGCTTCAACAGAGTTTTCGGAGTGAGCACGATATTGTGCCATTCCTCACGCCACTCCCTTCGTTCGATGCACCATTGCAGTATGGCAGCTTATTTCTGCAGTGTCAAAGGTAGCCTGAGTAGGGGCCAACGAGCCTGCAGTGCGAACTGTGATAACCACTGACGTACTGACATAGGAGAATTCGTCATAGTTCGTCACTGCTGCGCCAACGCCGTTGATGATGCAGAGAAACATCCTCATGAGATGACGCCGTTGATGATGCATGTCTCTGAGAAACATCCTCATGAGATGACGGTTGTCCCTCAGGTGTTTTCTGCGTCAAAAATCTCGTTGTGTCCTACGTCATTCTTCGAACCATTCCCTGCACACTTTTGCCGCGACGGACACACTGCGCCCCACACGACCGGCAATCTTCCGGAGGGAAGAATTTCAGTCTTTCGTGCCGATAATGCGACCTCTGTCAAACTCGTTGATGTGGCTGTACGACTGTCTTACACGAAGACGACGAGGCATCCTTACCCAAGGTTAGGGCCGCCCCGGTGGCGCAGTGGTCTAAGCGATGGCCTCTGATCGTTCGTCCGGAAGGGGTCCGGGTTCGAATCCTGATAGGCATGGATGTTGTGTTTGTCTTACGGCACTGGCTCTTTCCCTTCCCTGGAACCAGTGACCCTAAATTAGGGACGGGCGATTCCGCTTATAGCCCATTGAGTTGCTCACGGTAGTCGTTAAACCTCCAATCAAATAAAAAAATAAAAGGTTAGAATGATCCTTACCCAAGGTTAGAATGATCCTTACCCACTGCTAACTAAGCACTGACATAACGACAGAGCCAGGTGGCGCTTATAACAGAAAAACGGCCAGCTTCCGGTCTGTGACGTTGCGCGATCTGATTTGCCTAGATGCGGTACGCGTGCACCTATGACGGCGAAATGCTAATAATTTCTGCGATATTGCCTGATTAGCATACCCTGTAAGAATTAAAGACGTATTTCAACTCCTTTCACGTATTCTGTTTTTTATAAACATAAATGTGTTTTACTTATTGCAGATCTCACTCATTCTGTTGCTGGCTATAGTTTTCAATTAACAAGCATTATTTATCTTTGATTAAGGCTGTCTTTGAATGCGTAACAGAAATTCTGTCCTATATCTGTAATGCAAATTATTTTGAACACATTTTCTCGAAAACTATTACTTTGTAGAGTTTGAAATTTTGACCACAAATAAAAACGACCCATAGCTAATACGTGTTGCAGTTATTTTTCCAAAACATTTTTTAGAAATTTTTTTTAAATTAAATTTATCTGACTCGAAAGTATTCCAATTTGGCGCTAGATGACGGCAGTAGTTAGCTTGGCAGTGTTTCAGTGTGGAAGAAACGAAATATCTCATTTCTGTCTGATTTTTTTAATTATACTGGCCAAATAGAAATCAAAGAATGGGCACTGAAGTGAGATTGGAATCTTATCTTCTATAGATCATCTTAAATTCTACTGTACGTTCATTTTTTGAAAAGAAAATGTGTATATTACCAGAAAACGCCTGTATTTGAGACAGAAACTACGCCTACCTACTAAGCCCCGCCCCGAAACAATGTAATTGGTTAAAACGTAACAGTGCGTATTTTGTCTTTTCATTGTGAAGCCAACGAGAGACCACTTCCATTCTGAATATGGTAAGGTCTTCAGTCATTCGCTTACGCCAACTTTTGGGACAATCCCTCAAGACGTAAAAGCCACGCCCAAGGAGTGATATTTTGCACCCTCTATCGCAGAAGATGAAGCCTAACGCTCATCCAAAGACAGCCTTGAGGTGGAAGTCCAGTAATTTTACTTCCTATACTTCCAATGGAAAAACTTCTGAACACATTTTCTTCACAATTAATGCGTTCCCAAGGATGAAAATTTGAAGATCGTTTAAAATAGCTTCATTTTATAACTTGGAATACTTAATAGTTTCTAAAACATAACCACAATTATATTAAAAATCAATAACTTTTCCAGAAAAAAGATGGCGGGACCTGTACTTTGACAACGTCAGTAGACAAACAAATGTTGGATGGCGTAATTATGGTTATGTTTTAGAAAATATTAAGTATTCCAAGTCATAAAATGAAGCTATTTTAATCGTTGTTCAAATTTTCATCCTTGGTAACGCATCAATTGTGGAGAAAATGTGTACAGAAGTTTTCTATTGGAAGTATAGGAAGCAAAATTACTTGACGTCCACCTTAATTTATAAATAATTTATGATCAACTAATTTTTATCTGGGATAATGTATTGGGACAATGGCAGAAAAACTGGGCATTATTTTATGCAGAAAATATGCGGAAATGGTTTCTCGTCGACCAGCACTGTAAAAAATGAGTGGTGTGAATCCACGGAAAATTCCTGAAAATAACGTGCAGTAAAGTTGACGGTCCGTGTTTTAACGAAATTTCCGTTTTTAAAAGCGCCCGTTTATTTTAACTACCGTATTATTACAGATTTTCCGCAGTCAGAAATTCCGTTTATTTCAGAAAATTCTATTTCAGGTTTTTCCGTATTTACCGAAGAACCTGCATTTTTCAGCCCGTTAGGCTCATTTTGTTCTTTAAATAAGACGCTGGCCAATAAATGTTATACGACTACTACGTTTCATAATACCATACAATTTCCTGATTCAGTAGATGTGCTTGTTACATTAGAAAATTCGAAGTTATCTGCGTTGTTTAGCGTTTTATATCAGTCTGCGCATTCTGTATTTAAGAATTCGAGAAACTGACTCCGAACTTTTATTTTTATGAAAACTGTAACAGAACTGAACAGACAAAATATTAAGGGAAAATTACCATTTAATGGATTGCTGCAGATACAAACTGGACATCTTCCAAGTTTTTTGTTGGACACAATCTTACATCCGGGTTCACAGACAGGTGTTCTGCACAATGGATCACAGTGGCAGATCGGACATCCTGCAGGTCCTGGCACTTCTCGGCAACCATAATCGGCACAGAACAAATTAGGGCAATAATGCTCGTCGTCCTCGTCATCATCGTCGTCATCTAAAGAATAAGAGAGAAAAAGAAATTAAAATAACTCTGACTATTGGCAAATACTCTGACAGGTTATGACGAAGTAAATGTCTCCATCATTTTAATGCCAGGGACGGGATTCGAACCCACAACTCTCGCACTGTTAAAAAAAATGTACTTAAAAATGAGAACCTGAACCTATTCGTTTTTTTTAAGTACAAAAATGCAAGTCATGTACTCGTAATAATGTACTCGTAAATGAGTACATGACATGCTCAAATATAAGTAACCATACGTACTTACAAATAACTGCGTCAATAAATATAATCTCGTATTACTTCATTTTAGGTATTATAGATTTCAAGAGAAATTGTTTAATAAATGTGTAAAGTGACACACATAAATAATTAGTACAACAAAGTCACTGATCACAAGTAGTTTAATTACGCATAAAGTATCTTTGTGTACGTTTTTACATTCACTATATTTGTGTCAATCTCATAAATAATATATTGTCGCTTCATCACTATATTCGTCATAAAATTGTGTGGTCCATTACCCCCAGCATGTGACAACGAGTATATCTATTATCTCAGATGTGCCATATACTTCCAGTTGATTCTATGAAGAAATGAGTATGTATGGAGTACACTTGTTCCAAATTCGAAAACGAAACCTGGGCCGCGGATGGCTTAGTGATCAACGTTCGTGACTGCCACGGAGAAGACCTCGGGTTCGATCCCAGGCAGGTACGAACGCTCGAACCACTAAATATCCGCCGTGTGTCGGATGGGCAGGTTAAGCCGTCGGGCCCCGGGTACTGGCCCCCGGTAATAAATAAGGGAGTCTTCCTCCCACTTTCTACCTCGCTTCCGTGTCACTTTCCTATCGGGCACTGTAGCCCAAATCTTCTAGCTTCCTATTTCTAAGGGTTGTTTAAGACCTGGGGTCAGACACTCCCTTGCTAAAATCCTCTACATATGATCTGAAATTCGAAAACGAGCCGTGGATGGCTTGGCTTAGTGGTTAGAGATTCAGACTGCTGGAATCCCAGGTTCAAACCTGGCCTGATACGCGTGGCGGTGTGAATTTCTAACAATCGCTGAATCGGACGAACACGTTCAGTGACGGCCTCCGGTTACATATAAAGGTGTTAATTCCTAAGCCCCCCCCTAATTTATCTATGTGTAAAAATCGTACTATGTGCAAAAGCGTACTTTATGGTGGCGCCATCTCTCTCTCACTTACAAACTGTCCTGTCGAAATCGCTAGATTCGCTCTGATTTCTTTCGGTGTCTGTGCCTTCCTCGAAAGGGCACAGGAACTGAGTGAAGTTAGATCACATATATTTGAAATATATGGATTTTTTGAGTACATACAGGGTGTTTCAAAAAGAATGACCCAATTTCAAAGTAGTATATTTAATAAGGCAAATGCGGGATAGTTACAAAACAAAGAGCCAAGTATGAAGGAAGGTCTAAAAGTTTCACTCACCACAATTACAAATGCATAATGTGCCCTGCTGCACGGACAACATCAGGCCGATAGCTGAATTCATCCCAAACGCGTCGAACAGTGTCTTCAGTCACAGAATTTACTGCGGCCGTGATTCTCGTTCGGAGCTCATCTAAGCCAGCGGGTAAAGGAGGAACATAAACACGATCTTTTACGTATCTCCATAAAAAAGTCACATGATGTGATGTCTGGAGATCTCGGAGGCCAAGCGTGTAGTACCAAGTCATGGGGTCCCCTGCGTCCAATCCAACGCTGAGGCAATGTGTCGTTTAGAAACCGACGAACTTGGAGGTTCCAATGTGGCGGTGCGCCGTCCTGTTGCAAAATGTAACTTTCAGAGTCGTCCTGCAGCTGTTGAAGTAGCCAGTCATTCAGCATTGCAAGATAGGAGTTGCCCGTAGCCGCGTTGTCCGTAAAAATGAAAGGGCCATAAACCTTTCAAACAGAAACCGCGCAAAAAACATTCAGTTTTGATGAATCACTTTCATGTTGGAGAGTTTCATGTGGATTCTCCAGTCCCCATGTGCGAACAGTAACGCCGTTTAAACGCACGCAACACCGTAATGACGGACTTGGTCTTGCTAAATTTGAGCACACAAAACGCCTTCTGTTGCCTCGACGCCATCTTGCGGCTGTTTGGACGCTCGTGCTGCCATCTAGTGGTAGTCATAACAAACTTTGGGCCACGCCCGTAGACATGATACGAGTCGCATTCATCGGTGATTCGTGGTTGCCGAGATATCAACTTTTCAAATCGGGACATTCTTAATGAAACACCCTGTATATTTGAAATATATGTACTCAAAAATGAGTACATATATTTAAAATTAGAAATACCAGATATGCTCACAATTAATACCAGATATGCTCACATCTTTTCCAAAAATGAGACACAAGTACTCGGAGCTATTATAAGCCCAAAATGTACTCAAAAACGAGTATAGCTTGCTTATTTCTAAGTACCAATTTTTAACAGTGCGGCTCCGGAGCTCCGATTGCTATCCACTATACTACACTGGCATGTGCTCTAACTACTACCTGCCTTTACCTCATGTGTGTCCTGTGGGGCAGGCATGTCACAAGGTGTATTAACACTTGAAGGTACCTGTTCAAATGGTGCCCAAAATTTTCTGTGTTTCCTAAACAGAAATGTTCACATAGCGACAGGGTATTACGAAAGCTACGGAAAAACAACTCATTTCCCCCTTTCATCTGAACAATGCCAACCGTAAACCTGTCTCTAGGGATCAGCGCTTCCTACGGCTGATTTGTTCTCTGCTGCATGACCCAAGGCATGATGGAGAAGAGGTGGCCCCTCTGACATGGCCCTTATGCCACTGGGTAGAAACAAGTGATTCAAACATCTTCTCTCTTAGGTTCATCTCCGTTCTTATAGTCCCCTTTTAAGCAGGTAATCAGTCAGAAAGGATTATTGTCAATGATCTCCATAAGATGACCAATTCGAATAACAAAGCTGAGAATAAGGCAACAGTTTCTGATGTTCATCAAATAGAAGTCATCACTCTTTCCACGTTTATAAGTGAGTCACGGAAAACTTACCATCGGCCGCCACCGAGAATCGAACCCAGGGTCTTCCAGTTACGCGCAGGATGTGCTTCCACTGTACCACAGCGGCTTCGAAATTATCCAGGTTCACAAACGACAAACTTCCAAACCACATGGCAGAGTTGGTTCTTTGGAACCCCGCACAATGCTGGGGATTCGCAAAAGATGAACAGCAGCAACTGAACAAATAACTAGAAGGCGAATGAATGATAAATATACAGTTGACGTGGACCTGGATGATCCTAGTCTAGTTGAGGATTTGGTTACCAAGGGACGGGGTATCTATACAGTGAGGATTGAGTAGGGCGGGACAACTCATGTTTTTCATGGTTTTAACATTATTTTCCCCTTGATATGCTGTCAATATCATAATATCATGTTCAGATATTTAATTTGGTATTTGTTTTCTTTTTTGACTTTGTTGCTGTTATATGGATGTTCTTGTCTTGACTTAAACCTAGGGAGATCAAGGCTGGTCAGGTCTCTTCGAGGCCTTTTCCTTTGTCTTCCCTGTCGTTATTTATATGCTTATGCTTAACTGTTCATAATTATTAATTTTAATATGTAACAGCAAGATCAATAAATGAAATGAAAAAAAAAACACATTGTGAGGTCACGTGACAGCATTTTACACAATACAGTAGGACCCGTTTGTAATGAGCACATGTTTGGCGAGATCTCGGATTTAACGAACAAAAACAAGAACTTTTGTTTGGTATGACGCTAACTCGAAGCTAATTTGATCGTTTTTAACGCACAAAACTTAATGAAGTCCCCGGATTTAACGAGGAAGAGAAAAACTACGATGATCACTTTTAGCAAGCATAATAATAAAATTTAATGAAATTCCATATTTAACGAGGCAGAGAAAATCTGCTGCTTGCTATCCTGGAATGGAAGAGTAGAAATTGTTGTATACAGGACGTGATTGGAACAATACAGGGAGATCCGTGTGTGGAAGTGGAAAATCGTTGATAGGAAAGCAGTGGGGCAGGAGTACATCAGATGCTCAACTAGAGAGTTGTGCAAGACACACTCCCTGCCACCAACTCCAAGGGGCAATGGCTTAAGTATATCGCGTCAGAAAAACTGAAAACACACCACCGACATATAGACCAAAAGATATTAGTGGGGCTCATGCACATTGAAGTGCTTTTCAGAGGGACAATTGTAGAGAGGGATAGGAGAATAATGGAATGGAGGTGCCGCCGGAGAGGAAACAGGAGATAATTCCTGGAATTGTGTCCATTTCTTCCTTTCACCCTCCAAGTGAGCGCTGCATTGGGAAGATCTTTGCTGCTTTTGCTTCATGTGTGCTATCTAGTTAAACTGCGGTCAGTCTCACGTAGTCGTGGAGTTGAATATACTTGAAAGGTTTCATTAATTAATTATAGTACTAATCTGGTTAATTAAATATTTCAAGTATTTCCAATTGTTAGGGATATGCAGGGTGATTGTGAACTTCTTCAACAGAACAAGAGGGGTGATAGTACATATCAAGACGAACAATATTTGCAATGGAACCTAGGGCCGCATTCCACTCCTAGTGCCAGAAAACAGCACGTTCGAAAAACGTCCAGCCGGCACACGGAGTTCCAACCAGTGCATGAGAAGCACAAGATGCAAATCAGGTGCGCTGAGCACGTGCGTAGACGATGAGGAGCAAACATTTAAAAACGCAGCCGAACCCATTCAGCGATATTACAGAGTGAACATCACATGAGAACTGACGTATACCTCTGACCGGCGCAGGGTATTGTGTGTTCCTGGAGCAAGTGCTTCCCGGCCTGTTGCAGGATGTTCCGCTCACCACACGGAGGGACATGTGGTTTATGCATAATGGGGCCCCATTATGTATAAACCACATGTCACCGAGACACCGAGGTCTGATACTTCGTAAATGCGGCATATCCCGGGCACCACTTTGCCACCGAGGTCGGATACTTCCTAAATGCTGCATATCCCGGGCGGTGGACCTGTGGCTTGGTCTCCACGCTCCCCGGACCTTAATACACTGGACTTCTTCTGGGGGTACATGAAAACATTGGTGTACGAGTCACCTATGGACTCCCTGGAACATCTCGTCGCGCGAATCGCTGTTGCTGCGGACAAGATCAACACCGTACTGGGAGTCTATGAGAGGGTGCGACAGTCCTTCATTCGCCGGTGTGGGCTGTGCAACGACGCCCTTGGACGCCAGTTTGAGCAGCTCCTTTGAGTCTTTTTCTGATGCGATTGGAATTGTGCAACTCATAAATTAGGTATGTCTCTTTGTTTTCACTGTTGAAGGCTCAACGTGGATATGTAACCTTACTCTTTTCTGGCACTAGGAGTGGAATGCGGCCCTAGGTTCCATTGCAAATATTGTTCGCCTTGATGTGTACTATCACCCTTCTTGTTAATGAGTTTACAATCACCCTGTATATTATAAACGTATATCCGAATTATTGGGTATGCATATTTTTATGTGGTGGGAATGTTCACCCAAAAACGGATTTAGCGAGCGTCCGGATTTAATGAGGGATCACCCCGGTTCTGAGCTTCTCGTTATACGTGGATTCTAGCAAGCTCGTCTAGAAATACAAGGCCATGACATTTGAGAGATGAGTTCCATCTGTTTGTGACGTCACTCCCATGATACACTGCCTGATATGCTGGTTGTCGTGTTTGACGTCATACACGACATCGTTAGAAACCAATCCGAAGGCTTGGTTTCCGAGTGATGTCACTAAAAGAGGGAACTCATTTCTCTTATGCCATGTCCTTGTATTTTCTAGAAGGCCTCTGTTCTACTGTATGTTGACTGAAGCAGAAAAAAAAAAAAAATAATAAAAAAATCTAGGAAATATTAAGGTTTAGTTTTCAGGCAGTAATTGATCACATATAAAATAACGTAATGTACTTATAGGATACGTATTATGGATAGCTTAAACTGCTTTTGGTATATTCACTTTTTACAACTCTAAACTAACTTTCGCATGGTCATAAACAGCTGCCATATTTCGAAAGTAACTTTGGAATTTTAAAAGCAAATTTAGCATGCTCAGAGGCAGTTGATTGTACGTCGACTTCCAGTGAACCTCAGATTGACAGCAACGAATTGCAGTTAGGCTTCCCGTAGCCACAATTCGACAGTTCGATTACACCACGTAGACCGAGCCATGTGCTCTTTAATATGTGCTTTCCCTCACAAACATTCATCGGCTGAAGAGGATTGAGGGACACTAACTTCTCTAAAAGAAGATAAAGGGAAATTGAGGAATATCTAAAAAGAAAGAAAGAAAAATATCTTTACCTTAATATTCAAAACATTCTCTGCGCTGTTTTTACTTCTGTGGTTTTTCTCAAAAAAAAATTGAGCTTCAAAAAGAAAAAAAAATCTGCAGAAAACCTGAAACTTGTTATAGCTTTTTAATGTTTGCTGTTCATACGTCTTTTTTGACGCACTTTTTGTCTCTGTTAATTTTCTTTACTCAAGCAGGTTTGGAAGTCTCGTGCTTGAGAAAAAAATCATTCAATTTGATGTAGAATGAGCGTATTTATTATTATTATCTTTTTTTGTGGAAGCACTGTTACCATGAGTGTTTGGCAAACATCATGCACGTATGCGTTCTTAACACATATTTCTACAAAACCTGTGGTTATTATTTAATGGAAAACCAGTCATTTTATCCGTTCAGTTTGTAACGGCTGTTCTCGGATGTACAATTTTTTTTTTTTTTTTTTTGAAAACTTTGTCTTTTGTGGTCATTGGTTTTGTGCGGCCATCTATTGAGTTTTTCTTTCGAATTTCTGTTTTCCTTGTTAATAGAAAAGTTGCGTTTTTTTAGCTGATTATTTCAATTCTCTTGGTAATTATATTTCTTTATTTTTTATTATAGTACTGACATTTTGGTTATACTTTCAATTGTGGTCCGTTCTCTGCGATTCATAAGTCAGCGGTAGGGTGCTGCCATCTTTCGGCCTCTTGGAAAGATATGCGGGTGAGTTATGTAATAGTCCCGTTTTGTTATTATATTTGGTTGGCCCCTAAAAGGAAAAGAACCTTTGTGAATGCTAATCGTATCCCTACTTCAAAACAGTTCTTATGACCGAAAAGTTTTGTCTCTTCAGGAATCGGAAAGTGGCTATCTGGCAGAATAAATCAACTGATTACGTAAATGTAAAATCAATTGATTACATGCCGGGAAAGAACTCTCTGATAATGCTAATCAACACCTAAAAGTAATATTCTGAGGAAAGACGACAGTTCCGTCGGAACAAATATTCCAGAATACTGTATGCCAAATGAATTTTTAATTTCCCTCTATTAGTTTGAGTTTGAAATGCCACAAATTTGTTTTCTGCAGTACTGATACCTGTTGCTAACTGTCACAGTGTACGTGATAACATCACCTGCGACGATTCTAAGATTGCCTCATCGTAACAATCCTTTGGTGAAACAAAACATTAGAATCATCACGATATCAAGAGGCATATGAGCATCATGGAACCATGTTCCAAGTATACGGGAACACAGCTCATGCTTCCCTGAAAGGTGCTTCTTCCGACTTCTGAATTGTCCAAAACGATAAGACATACCACTCTGAAAATCATTGGGCGACACGCTGAACATCTTGAAGTTGGAAGCAATCTTTGGCGTTTACACCACTAAAATAAACGTAGGCTCTTCCCTGCCAATTTAATAGAAAAAACTCTTCCAATTCTACATATTAGAGCACAGTAAAAGGCGCTCGAAACAAAAAAATATTTTACTGGCTCCCGCTATAAAACACACGTTCAAGAAACACACTGGAATTGCCCACTGCCCAAGCTGAGCTCAAACCAACGGAAGAGCTAACGTGCTGCCATCTATCGACCGATCGGTAAGCACAATAAATCACAAAATACTCGTGAAGAGCAGGCTACGTTTCGAAGTACAGCCATGGTTTTTTTTCTCAATTAAAATTGATCCTACTACAGGAATTTCGCTTTCAGAATTACTTCCACAGTGAAGTTTTCTTTCTTTCAAACTTGGAATTATTACGTTCTCTTTACACAACTGTTTTTAATTTTTCCAGTATGTTTTATGTTGTAATCAGATTTTTTGTGATACTAAAATGTTTCATTTTTCTTGTTTCATTTTTGGCTGTTATGTTAAAAATAAAGAATATGTGCCCATTTTTTCGATAGTGACCTCCAGTGGCGCAGTTAACGGGGGTGGCCAGGGGCGGATTGGGACGACCAAACCAGACCGGGAATTTTTGTCTTCGGGCACACTACAAATACATACGTATCTACAAGGAAAAAAACCTCATAAAATTGCCTGATGAGAAAAATTCTGTTAGACCCTGGTTGAAAGAGAGCTGCTGAAATATGCTTTATTAAAACAAATTTCGGGGGGAAAAATTTTAATAACAATTTAACAGTGAAAGAATTTTTGAAATCCGCCCATGATTGAATGTAGATCATTTTAAACCACACTCAAAACGCGCTGTTGTACCAGGTGTGGATGTTACACCATTCTTCATGAAGAAACTGCTCCAGGTCCTTGAGAGATGTAGGAGGAGGATAATCGGATCTTTCTCTGTTCTCCAACACAGACCACAGTGGCTCGATGATGTTTAAGTCTGGTGATTGGGGAGGCCAAGAAAGGTGTGAAAGTTCGTCCTCATGTTCCTCAAACCATGATTGGGCATTCCGAGCTCTGTGAATTGGGGCGTTATCATCTTGATAGAGGGCATCCCTTGCAGGAAACAATGCCTGAGCCATTGGATCGACTTGGTCGGACAAAATGGTTTCATACGCCCTGCCAATCATACATCCTTTCAAGGTGATCATTGGACCTGCTGAAAACCACGATATGACCTCCCAAAGCATGACAGAGCCACCACCATGCTGCACTGTTGGGAGCAGACAGCTTGGATTGCACGCTTCTGACGGTATTCTCCACACCTAAACACCTCCTGCGGTGAAGTTACGTGTAAAAGGATGAGTTATTTTTTTACACGTTACACACTTCCATGCATCGGCAGTCGACGTTGTATGCCCCTGGCACCACTACCGTCACCGCTGTGCATTCACCGGGGTCACCAGAGGTTTTGCAATAGCAGCTTTGTCACGAATATCTTGTTTATGTAGCTCCCTGCGTACTGTTTTCGTCTATACTGGGGTCTGGAGAGTCAAACTGAGCTCAGCACTAATTTTCAGCGCCGTGGCCTTCTTACTACGGGTAACAATCCTCTTTAATGCTCTCTTGTCTCTATCAGTCAGGGTCGTTTTCCGGCCGCTCTTGTACTTCACAGACGATGTTTTGCCACGGACGCGGTATGCTCTGATGACGCTAGACACATTAGCTTTCGATAACCCCACTACCCTGGCGACTATTGTAACGCAGTCACCAAGTATCCGGCCACCAACAATTAGCCCTCTTTCGAAGTCCGTTAGGTCACTATCTCGTCGTCACTCTGAAAAAAAAAAATTGGCAACAAGGCATTTTTAATGCACTTAAACAGGATCCTGAGGTTCTAAACAAAGCTATTACAACCAAAAAGTAGTGGATACCTTTGCCTATTGTGACGCACGCAGCTACGTTTAAAAGTTAAGTCTCTGAGCGTGGTGTTTATATTATTCTGTCCAACCCCGTATGTCGTGGTACCAATGAGAAGAAAAGCTCATTTTGCCGGTGGTGGGTTTCAAAACCACGCCTCCTCAGTCCAGAGCCAGTTGATTTCCCAACTAAACTATACCAACGAAGCTTATTGCTGCAACTTTGCCGTCTTGACATGCGCGTCACCTCTGTAGTACGTCATATAAGTTAGACCTGGCAGACTTAGATTCCATGGCATGCAATTCCATAGTTAGAGCTGCGCCATCCACGAACGTGTAAGACACTGAGCTTCCCACAGCACGTGGCCGTCAGCATGAGCAAATAATATCGCCTTCGTTTCATCGTATTAGGGATATGCAGAAGTTTCTGCCGCCCCCCGCTAACGGGCGCTGTAGGGGTCTAACCAGACGGCTACCCGTGCTGTCAGTTCCTACATGAAGCCAAGCATGGCATGGCATGGCGTCGATAAAGTTCCTTTACGGCACTGTTTGCTATTCATGTTTAATTTAGGGAAAAGTGCGAGTGAAGCATACGGTTCAATATGTCAGGCGTATGGCGAAACGGTTGTGGGATAGCGGACGTGTCAAGAATGGTTTGCCAGGTTTAAGAAAGGTGATCTAAGCTTGGAAGTGAAGCCACGTGCAGGTAGACCGCAGGAACTCGCAGACGAGGAGCCGAAACCGCTGTTGCAAGAGCATGCCACACAATCGACCACGCAACTGGCGAAACGTTTGAAAGTGGCTCAATCGACGGTGGTACGGCGTCTACAGGCCTTGGGGGAGATCCAGAAGATTGGTAAGTGGGTTCCTCATACTTTAACGGAGCGTAATATTGGTCAACGATTGGGCATCTGCATGTCGTTGCTGAAGAGCCTTCAAGGGAAGATTTTCTTGTGGAAGGTTGTCACCTGGGATGAAAAATGGGTCTGTTGCAACAACCCCGTACGCAAGCGATCCTGGGTCGACCCAGGCCAGCCATCAGCATCCACTGCAAAACAGGATATCCACGGGGAAAAGGTGCTGTTGTGTGTGTGTGGTGGGATATGCATGGATTGCTGTACTTCGAACTGCTGAAACTGGACGAAATAATCACAGTACAACGATATAGCGATCAGTTAATGAAACTTAACGCCGCAGTGGAGCAAAAATGCCACGGACAGGTAAAGGACGCTGCCCAGTCATCCTGTTATACGATAATGCTACACCACATGTCGGTGCCACCACGAAATCAACCCTTGAACAGTTTCAATGGGAGGTTTTACCGCACCCGACTTACTCCCCGGACATTGCACCCTGAGCCTTTCATCTGTTTCGCTCTATGCAACATGCCCTAGCCCAACAGCGGTTCACCACAGTTCCAGAGGTAAAAAATTCGTCACTGCATTCTTCAGCTCAAAACCTTAGTGCTTCTATCACAGGGGCATTCATTTGTTGCCTGAAAAATGGCAAAATGTCATTGATGCTAACTGCCAATATTTTGTTGAATAAATGTGCATTGGTTTCCTGATTGTTCCTGTCTCCTTTCTCCTTAAAATGGCGGAAACTTTTGCATACCTCTAATATTTTCTGCCAAATTACTGGCAAATGAAAAATGAAACTTCTTCCCAACTGTTTGCAGATCACCATCTTCGTATTGTGTTACGTTTTCCTTCTATTAAAGCATTTATGGCAATTTTCCAAATATACGACCTCTCCTGACAATTACAACGAGGATTTTTTAAAAACCGAAGTGCTGCAAAATCGTTTTTTTTTTATAAAGCAGCATATTATCCGCATAACCTAAATTTATACCTTTCTTTAACAGATAATCCGCGTATTATATGACAAAAAATATGGTAGGTACAGTCAATAATCATTAAAAATTAAGATAAATCTCAGATATTTTTAAAATTTACTGTTCTAAAACAAGTTTCGAGCGTTTGACTAAAACAATAAAAGAAGTAAAAATAACGTAAAGACTAGAATGTTGAAGTGAAGACATCTTTAGAAGTCATCCGTTTTTAAAAGAAAAACTTGTTTGCTGACCAGTAATTTCTGTGTCAATGCTAAATGATCATGTGATTATTCACAATCGAGTATTTAGTAAGAAACAATTTGACCAAAAATTCATGTTCAATCAAACTGCTACCTGGAAATTCTGGACAGACACATGTGGGACACTGTCCAGCTGCTACGTCTGCTTGCACTTCGCATCCTGGATCACATCTAGGTGGAGGACAAAGTTGGTCACAAAAGCACTTGGGACAACCATCACTACCGCTAGCTTCTCTGCAGTTGATTCTTGAGCACGACACGGGAGGACACGGTTTCCTTTCTGAAAAGAAAACACAAAATTTAATAACATAAAGTGACTATTAAAACATTCCAATATTGTTTCGTAATGCAATGAACTGTAGGTTTCTGTCAGTGAAATAAAAAAAAAATGCATTCAGGAAAGGTCAGGGCTAGTCTTCTGAGCTTCTCACACTAAAAAATAAGTGGAGTGAATTCACGAAAAATTTGTAAAACCGTTAAGTGTCCGTTTTTTAACAAAATTTCCGTTTTTAAAAGTGTCGGTTATTTTTTAACCTCCGTGTTTTCACAGATATTCCGTAGTCAGTAATTCCGTTTATTTCAGAAACGTCCGTTCCAAGTTTTCCCGTATTTATACAGAAATTTCGCAAAGACGCTGAATATTTCAGCTATTACGCCAGCGAATCCTTTGGCGCCGGTGGCGAGGACCGAACTCAGGTCGATTGGGGTTAGGTCTACACAGACCACGCGTCTCAACCACTGAGCCAGGACTGCACTCACGTTTAAGGAAAAACTAAGCTCGCGATGATGAATTTCTTCTTTTTCTTTTTCATTAATGCAAGTGATATAGTCATTTCATTTTCTGTTGGAGTTTATTATTTTCTTGAATATATTTGTAATAAATTTATTTTTTCTGTAGGAAGACATCACAGATTAAGTATTTTTTTTTTTCAATGTTATATTTCTAAGCAACAGAATGCTTTGGAACTCGAGATCTTTTTTTTTTTTTTTTTTAATTGCCAATAACTTTCAATTAGATTTAAGAAATGGTGAAACGTTCTATTTTTTAGTTTTACTAGCTTTCTTACCTGCTTTGCCCGGGATTTAGGCTTATTAATTTCATATTCCCTAACATGTCACCGAAAAAATCGGAGAAAAAAATTGATGCTTGCAAGAAAGAAAACAAGCTGATTTCACAAATTCGGTCATTACAAATTATTTATTCATAGTGTGATTATTTCAGCACTTGATTGTACATTGCTTTCACAAATATTTGTCGAGAATTAAAGCAACGAAATGTACAGAATGTATGGAATCTTTAGAATCAAACTGATCAAAAGCGTTACGAATTATTTAACACGCGTCCAGGAGACACAGCATTAGAACACTGACTGAACAAAATTCGTTAACAATTTGTTATCGACGATCAAATGTATCACGTGCCTTCATTTTCAGACGTCTTTGAGGGGCGAATCTCTGGGATAAAAAAGTTAAAAACGTATCTTTGTTTCTGCGTATATATTTCTGTTTACCGATGAATTAAAAAATCCGTGCCTATTTTAAAAAGTTTTGACCGGATTCCGGTGAAATTTTGAGGGACCCCTCTTATTACCAATTCATGGTGTTGATAAAAATTTCAGCCCGTTTCGTTAAGATTTCGCAAAGTTCGGTTTTGCATTTTTTTATGCACAGTTCTGAAAGATAGAAACACCTGTGGATGTGCTGCGGCGATTAATGCAGTCACCTGCTTTCAGATTTGGAACAGGAGTTACAGACGTCTTTGAGGGGCGAATCTCTGGGATAAAAAAGTTAAAAACGTATCTTTGTTTCTGCGTATATATTTCTGTTTACCGATGAATTAAAAATTCCATGCCTATTTTAGAAAGTTGTGACCGGATTCCGGTGGAATTTTGAGGGACTCCTCTTTTTACCAATTTCAGCCCGTTTCGTTAATATTTCGCAAAGTTCATTTTTGCATTTTTTATGCACAGTTCTCAAACAATAGAAACACCTATGGATGTGCCGCGGCGATGAATGCAGTCACGTGCTTTCAGATTTGGACCAGGATAACGATGACGTAGCAAACGACGCTGACTTTATTGATTAGCTTATTAATTAATTCATAGCTCGCGAACGGAACAACGTAGAGATCTTAAAATAGTTGTGTTGACCTAGAAATTCCAGTATTAATAAGCTATGCAAATTTCACGATGCCACAGTTCGGAGTTCGAGAGTTATTGCTGCTTCAGACAAACAGACGTTTTGTGTTTTTTATATAATATTTCATAAAACTTCTAAATACAAAATTTACTTTTGATAGCTTACAATAGCTTTTGTCGTAAGCACTCCACAGAATGATAGACATCGCAAAACCACCTGCACAATAATTTAAATACCCTGTTTCTTACCATAACATAATGTATAATAGCTGGTGTACAAAATGGGGGAGAGAAGACATATCCGGAGCCACAATAACCAAAATTCATGCGATATGCTGCCTACAATATCCGATCTCACAATATAACTTCAAAAACAGTTCCTTTTGGCAGACGATTGAAATTTAACAGTGAATCAAACCTCAAATATTCCTGCGAATCTTTCCTATTACCGGAATGGATACGGGAAAAGTAAGAACGGGGTTTTCCGTTAATATAGGAAAGGAATTACGGAAATGTTTCTGAAATTTCAGAATTTTCCGTTAAAACATCCTAAAAAACGGAAATTTACCGTCAATATAAGAAAGGAAATGCGGAAAGGTTTGTATAAAAATTCAGAATTTTATTAGGGTACGAATATCTGTGAAATCAGGTTTCTTTCCGTCATTTCACGGAAAAGATTGTATCTGAAGTGTGATTCGGGAATAACGGAAAGTGGTTCGTGAATTACAGATTTTGTTTTACAGCATCGTTCTCTCCCCTCCCCCCCCCCGATTTTTTTTCAGAATGCTCATACTTTGTATAGGAAAAATATATAATGTAGCTAAAATGTTGCTTTAGTTTCTACATCTCAGTTTCCGAGAAATAGTAAAGAAAGCAGTTATATCAGTTCCTAAAACTCTTTCTGAGGAAAACACATTTTGTCAAACAAATATTGAGTCGAATCTCGTTAAACCCCCATATTGGTTTATCGTGCTAACTGGCGGAAAGCGAAAATGGCAATTTAAAGAGGTTCACATAAAAAGAGGGGATAATGAACTGAATGACAATGAAAGGAAGAAATAAAACAAACGTACGTTCTTATGTATCGGATCTCTAATTCCAAGAACGTAGGAATTGAATACACAGTGATTAAGTAAAGTTCGTGGCGACACAGTGAGCTGTTGTTATTCAGCCTTTTATTTTTTTGAAATATTTCTTATTTTCGTTTGAAATCGATTTATGGGGTATAACCCAATGAAACAAACTAGATTCATTTATGTTACACATATCTTTTAATTCATAGCCAACTATGATTCTTGATATTTTTTTCTTTCTTGATCTACTGAACGTTGAGAGGTTTCGGCTGTTTTACCGTGTCGTATTCTCATTGACAATCCGTGTTGATTTTTGAATCATTGAAATCAACCATTACTGTAGTCCAATTCTTGAATTCAGTATTCTTTTCCCAAACTGTCTCACTTTTTCAAGAATAACTTCATCGGCAACAACTCCATTCTTGCCAATCCGTAAAATAAGAGCTTCCTCGAAATTTCGTGTTTTTCACTTTTAAGTTTTTTTACTGAGTGCAGCTGTTTTTCAGATCCCATCTATTCATTTTTATCGCTTAATATGCTTCGTTCTGTTTGTTTACTAATTGACTTATCTAAATGGTTGGAAAAGTTATTTATGTGTTAATAATGCCTCATGGCTAGATCTAGAATTACGATCTTTGAATTTGCATATCAAAAATTTCTCATGAGTGCCCAACAATGTTTCACCCATTTCAGGATGCTTTAAAATAAACAAAAACGCATTAATGAAGAAACCAGTCATAACAAACAGAATCTGCAAGAAACAGTGACTATTGTGGATAACTAGGGGTTGTAGAATCCAAAATGTTAAATGTGAGACATGAAATGCCATTCTTTGAGCTCGGAGTATGGCCTCTGTGGAAATGTAAAACGCAGAAGTTAAGCTATTGCCATTTGATCAAATCGTACATAGCGCGCGTACGTACACACACACGAGCAGAGTAATTAGGCCCTACCTCCCCGTTTAGTAAACTCTGATATTTAACCGGACACACACACCATACATGAGCAGAATAATTAGACCCTACCTCCCGTTTAGTAAACTCCGATATTTAACTGGACACACACACGCGCACTCACGAGGAGGGTAATTAGGCCATACCTCCCCGTTTAGTAAACTCTGATATTTAACCGGACACACACACAGTAAAGAGAAGACATGCCCACTAAACAGGAGGTCCAGGGCTGATGTTGTTGAGCCCAACTCAGACGGACCCTTCTGGTAATTGCGGCTAGTGGGATACAGACCACTGGCCTTCTTGCAAATAAATCTCTTTCGTGGAGTCTTCTGTAAGCTACATTGTACTTGTACGGTGGTGCCATCTACTGTACTCTAATCTCACTACAAACTGTTCTGTCAAAGTCGCTAGACTTGCTCTCATTCCTTCCGTTTCTGTGCCCTGCCCAAAAGGCGAACTCGCTTAAGATGGCTGGGCCCTAAAATCTACTCACTATGGACGGAAGTCCTACAAGAAAATGACCCATACTTGCTCTTCTGTAAGCTGTTTGCCTCGATATCGCGGTTCCCCAAGCAGAGTACAGCTCCTGCGAGAGTTGCCTGGCTGTCGAATCCCTATGGAGGCGAGCTATTAGAGAAAAATACCATTCATCTTGACTTGTTGTATCTCGTGGGCGTCCTTGTCCCGGCCTTTTGGTTATTGTTCCGGTTCCCTGGAACTTTCTCCAGAGATTGAAGACCTCTTGGGCGACAGGAGCTATCGCGCCTCCCCATGAAGTATATTTTTACATTCAGCCATATTGCCGATTCCTCTTGCGATTGTCCTGCTTCCAATCTACTGATCACTCTCCACCGTAAAGAGTCTTCTAAGGGATGGTACGGAGCGATTCTTCTACTAACAGTCCAACTCAAGCTTCTTCAATTGCCCTGCGCCGCCCCGGTGGCGCAGTGGTCTAAGCGATGGCTTCTGATCATTCGTCCAGAAGGGGTCCGGGTTCGAATCCCGGTGAGGCATGTATGTTGTGTTTGTCTTACGGCACTGGCTCTATCCCTTCCCTGGAACCAGTGACCCTAAATTAAGGACGGGTGACTGCTTATAGCACATTGAGTTGCTCACGGTGGTCGTTAAACCTCCAACCAAAAAAAAAAAAAAATCAATTGCCCTGCTTCCAATCTACCGATCACTCTCCACCATAAAGAGTCTTCTAAGAGATGGTGCGAAGCCATTCTTCCACTAACAGTCCCACTTAAGCTTCTTCAATTGCCCTGCTTCCAATCTACCGATCACTCTCCACCGTAAAGAGTCTTCTAAGGGATGGCACGGAGCCATTCTTCCACTAACAGTCCAACTCAAGCTTCTTCAATTGCCCTGCTTCCAATCTACCGATCACTCTCCACCGTAAAGAGGGTCTTCTAAGAGATGGTGCGGAGCCCTTCTTCCACTAACAGTCCAACTCAAGCTTCTTCAATTGCCCTGCTTCCAATCTACCGATCACTCTCCACCGTAAAGAGGGTCTTCTAAGGGATGGCACGGAGCCATTCTTCCACTAACAGTCCAACTCAAGCTTCTTCAATTGCCCTGCTTCCAATCTACCGATCACTCTCCACCGTAAAGAGGGACTTCTAAGCGATGGTGCGGAGCCATTCTTCCACTAGCAGTCCAATTCAAGCTCTAATTGCTGCACCCCGCTCAGAACAACGTTTATCAAGGTCACGTGTCTGCCAGCTCGATGACGTAATGTCGCCATTTTCATATATCCATAGGAGCTAGCACAATGTTGCTTGGGTGCGTCGACATAGCCTTTGCCCTTGTACATGTCTCTGAAAAATCTTTACAATTGGTCGTCTTGCTTTTATACATATTATTAACGTCGTTAATTGCGGTATTGTGAGCTGTCTCGTGTGGTGGACAGCACGTGACAACCGGCGTTCACCTCGACTGTTAACAAATGGAGGTTTTCTCTTTTTCAGTAAGTTGGGTACATGTGTGATCCTCTTAGGAGCTTTTTCCGGAAATAATGATACCTCGTTCAAACTCCGATAAGTCCTTCCTTTTCCCCATTTAAAGGGCTTCGTATGGGCAAACTGGAAAATCCTGTCCGTGTCGTCTGTGAAGATTCTGCGCCTCTCGGTGACGTCACATATGTATGTTGTGGAAGGTGTCTACTCGTGGTGATGAGAATAGTCTTAAACTAGTCCGCCTGTAAATTTGAGGTAATTATTTCAAATAATCGGTAATTTTTCTGTTAGTTAAAGTTCAACGGAAAGGGTGGCTGGTGACAAGGGATCCTTAACCTCAACTCATTTACCGACTGATATTTTTCAAACGACGCTCGATTTTCTAGTTCCGTTTATTTAATTTTGAGCAGACATCAATGCAAAATGAATTGTATTTCACTTATAGAAACTCTGTTATTTGACAATATAAATAAATGATACTTATATTACGTCATAAACGGGAGTTCAAAGCCAATGGCGGATCCAGCGGGGGCGACTGGGGCGACCACGCCTCCCCATGAAGCATAATTTTTTTTTTAAATGGTCAAGATCGTAAATAATTAATGTACAGGGCGTCCGAATAATGACTGTGCACTGAATGTACGAATCGCAGTAATGTAATAAAGAAATTCATTCCGAGCGAAGGTCATTCCCGAGCGCTTGGTCGGCAGAGGCAGACGTGTCGATTGATCACTCGTCTCGGCACAAGGAGAATGGTGTTGACGGTTGAAAAGAGTATTTTTGGTGGAACATGTAAAAACGGACTGCGGCCTGCACGATCACTGAATCTGATCTGACACCGCCTGACTTTTTTCTGTGAGAGCACTGAAAGGGAAGGTGTACGCAGGTAATCCACATCTACTTCAAAAGCTACAGGCTGCAATAACGACCCACATCCAACAAATCACACCACATAACCTGAGAAAGGTCTTCACCAACGTGCAGACATGTCCGTAAGTCGGTGGGACCCATTTCCAACACCTTCTGTAGGAATTAATTCGACATGGTTAGCGTTACTTTCAGTGCACAGTTATTTTTCAGACACCCTGCATTTATTGCAATATTTTTGTTAAATTGTAAAAATTATTGCATAGATTTTTTCGTAAAAAATTTTATTACAGAAATTTTCAGTGAATTTGGCGATAAAATGTTCTGCTCTAAGCATAAAAAATTTATAAAAATTAGAATTTCAGAAACAGAAAGAGTATTTGAATAGAAGAGCTCGAACTTTCTTGTGAAATATTATATCCAGAAGTAAGATTTAAAAAGCACCAGGCACGTTTCCTAGAATAGTGGGCAATAGAATGGTTTGAAAATAGTGATGACTTTCAGTTGTTCGCACGTTGTGATTAAAAAATTTAGAATAATTATTTTTTCGTAGTTTGTTTAGGGGTTTAACGATCATCCTGAGCAACATAGTGGACTATAGGCGGTCGTCTGTCCCTAGATTGGGGAAACTGGTTCCGAGAGTAGTCGTTCCTTTTCTTTGATTAGGGTTTAACAACCACCCTGAGCAATGACTATAGGCGGTCGTCTGTCCCTAGTTTGGGGCAACTGGTTCCGGGAGTAGGTGTTTCTTTTCTTTGATTGGAGGTTTAACGAGCACTCTGAGCAACGTAGTGGACTATAGGCGGTAATCTGTCCATAGATTGGGGAAATTGGCACCGGGTTTAAGTGTTTCTTTTCTTTGATTGGAGGTTTAACGAACACTCTGAGCAACATAGTGGACAATAGGTGGTCGTCTGTCCCTAGATTGAGGAAATTGGTTCTGAGAGTAGGCGTTTCTTTTCTTTGATCGGGGTTTATCGATCACCCTGAGCAACGTAGTGGACTATAGACGGTCATCTGTCCTTAGTTTGGGGCAAATAGTTCCGTGAGTAGGTGTTTATTTTCTTTGATTGGAGGTTTAACGACCACCGTGAGCAACTCTGTGGGCTATAAGCAGCCGCCCGTTCTTAATTTAGGGTCATTGGTTCCAGGGAAAGAAGAGAGCCAGTCCATAAGATAAACACAACATCCATGCCTCTCCAGGATCCGGACCCGGACGCATCTCGGATGAATGGTCATAAGTCAGCGCTTAGACCAGTGCGCCCCAGGGGCGGCCAAGAATAGGTGTGCCATAGGACGGACGCGGGATCTGTGCGTTGCTTACGTTCCGAGCTCAGGTCCATCTCTGACAAATGATTGGATCCAGCTCTTGTACCACCGGGACGGGCATTTTTTTATTGTTGGGAAAAAGTGTTTAAAAATCCGTGCAATGCCAGTTTATTTAAAGGCGCGCGCACGCGTCTGTGTGTATGTGTACCACAATTTTCGTATTTGGAGGGAGAAACCGCTGCCTCTAAAGTAAGGTTCCGGATGAGCCCCTGATCAGCGCAGTAAGAAAATTTGACGCTTAGCAAAATTTTACTTACTCGGTACAACGGCCTGAACTACAGTGATTTTGCATACACATCCTGGACACTGTCCAGGAGGAACATCAGTCAGGATCTGACATCCGGGGTCACATTTAGGAACGTCGCACTGCGGATCACAAACGCATGTGTAGCATCCCTTGCTGTCCTTGACTTTTCGACACTTGCTTCCTGAACAGTCTACTGAGGGACACTGGCTGTTAACTGAAAGTGAAAAATAAATAATTACCTTTTCAAATGCTTAAATTCGATAAGGACATTTTCTACAGTTTAGTCTTTAGTCATAAATAAATGCATTGTACGGCAATAAAAAGCAAAAAAGAAACACGTACAGTGGAACTTACGTTATACGTTTCTCACTTTTATCCGTAATTCTGGGTTAGTTCCGTTATTTTAATCTAGTTTCTAACGCTTTTTGAACTCGGTTATACGTAATTCATTTATACGCTTTTTTGCGATCATACCTTAAAATTCGAGTTTCAGATTAACAAAAACACTTCTTTGATTGTTTTACACGTAACCCGGTATGTTACAATTTTGTGAGACTTGAGACAGCGTTGTTATGTTCCTTCTCTGTGCAGGCACAATTGAGCCTTAATCCCATCGAAGAAGACTATGTTGTTTACTTTCGGTTTGAATGAAACCTTGATTTCGCATTTCATAACTCACACACATATGCGCTATTTAAAAATTGACAAATCTTTGGGACGTATCTTTGTGGCTCCAATATTTCGTGCGTGGGTGAATAGAATCCTAAATGCGTCATCAGTATTCAACATTCTGGTTTCAAATGGATGCATTCAGGATCCGCAGAAAAAACAGCTATTGATTCATGGGTTCCATACTGTAGCACTGATCTCACAAGGAAGCGGACATGTGGTTGTCGCTGATTGCAAAACCAAAGTATGTTGTTTAGATAGAAGATCACAAGACATGTTTATATTCAAACTTTGAGCAGCTATGAACAACAGGGGGAGCCACTAGAGCCTTGCTCATGAGCATTATATTATGAAACTAGCGACCCGGCCCGGCTTCGCACGGTAGCAATTTAGAATTTACGGCGAATCTAAAGAAGACTATTATTACGTTCAACAGGCGACTGTCTTTCTCTTTGTAAAGCCATTCTTTGTCTATCATTCGCCAATCGAGATTCTGTTTCTTAGAAAGTTTTATTATGACGGGTTAAACAAATTATTTTATTGTCCGATGTACTACGACCTATATTCGATTTTCGTCTCGGCATAATGCTAATACAATATTTAAATGTTAATTAAAGAGCTACTCAAAGAGATACATACTTGTGGTCGAAAACAACTACGCATTTAGTCTGTGCGAGAGCCAATAAACCAATCCTCTTCCAGCGTCGATTGTAACTACGCATTAGTCTGTGCGAGCGCCGATAAACCAATTCTTTCGGCGTCCGATGTAACTACGCATTTAATCTGTGACCTTACATGCTGTCAGACCGGCCGCCGCGCATGCGCCTCGCGTCTTTTTCATAATGGGCAAAAACACTTTCGTGAGTCGGTCGCCGCGCATCGTTGTTTAGGCAGTGGAAACCACGAAAGAATGCGAACGGCGGTTTTTTCTTTGACTTGTCATTAAAATGGTTACTGCTCGGCTCCCTTTTGTCATAGATTAATGTTTCACACACCTAAACTTTTCTCGACAAAATGCTCTATCTAAGGGTGAAAACCGCATCAAAATCCGTCCAGCGATTCTCGAGATTAGCCCGAACAAACAGACAGACGCCTACCGGGGACTTTATTTTATACTAGGTATAAATCTATGTGTATTATGAATGTTATATTAGAACGTCTTGCAATTATTTTCTATAAAAACAGGTGTAAGAAGTCCCTATAAAAATATGGTTAAATTCATAACGGACACTGTGTTGGTAACATCAGACATGAACTTTTGGCACAGAGACCGTTTTCTCCGTCTGCAGTCTTTTGTTCACTATCAGTTTTCAGTGCCTCGTTTTCAAAACCTAATCCGCTTTGCATTTTATAAGTGTGGTTATATCGGCACTAATCCTGGGCACTTCCAAACACCTCTCCAGTATTGTTTTGAATCGGGCCTAATTGAGGAATGTGGCAGAGAAGATTGCGAGAAAACAGCGTTCATGAAATGTGCTCACTGTGAGAACTACTTTTGTTTGGAACATTAAATAATTAAAGATCTACATATTTTTTGTGTCGTACATGAAAGGTGAGTGCAATATATATTCATTACTGAACACGCTGTACTATATATCCATTCATGAATACTTTGTAATGTATACCGATTGCTTAAAACAACAAAAACTTTTCCGATACGGGCCGCAAGAGTAATGGAAATTCCATGAATATTGTCTCTGCCAGTGTTCTTTGATGCCCTATAACTTCATCATTTATATTCCATAGAACCTAAAAGTTTGTCATTAAGCCATTACCCCTTCAGTACTGTCGAATGATATAACAAGCACTGTGTATCTAGCGACAACGGTCCCGACCGTTCCCATGTCCGATTCTTAGTTGTGAGGATATCACTTAATCTAGAATCAGGATTGCATCGTTCTCGAGCATTACCCGAATGATGAGAAAACATTTCACTTAATCTAGATACAGGATTTTTATAGACAGAGTCGTCAAAAGAGAAGTTTGATTTTTATAGGCTTTATGATTTCTGCAATGCGATGAAGTATATTATAATTTGAAAAGCTTTTTTTTTTTTTTGCTTTCGCCGCCAATTCGACTTCAAATAGATCATTAAGGAACGTCTTATACCCCTTTAAAGCATAAATTTTACAATAGTATTTAACATTTTCAAATTTCTTTTATATGTTTTTTAAGGCCATCCCCTAGAAAAAGGCAGAACCGAGGCTTCGCTGTATTTACAGAAAGATAAGAGATGCCTTTAATAAGGTAAAGCTATTTGATGTTTTGATATTTGTTGTGTAAACAAACTACAAGGTCTTGCAATTTTGCATGCATGGAACACAAAACTTTTTTTAACTAGTACAATTTTTTATTTCAATTTATTACACAGTCTGCATTATTAGCGATGATGTGTTCCCATCGTCAAGTTAGCTGTTTAATTCCCTTTTCAAAGAAAGAAGCGTCCCTGGAGTTAAAAATAATTCTTTAAATCGCCGTTTTGACTTCTATACGATCTCTTATGTTTTACCATCCATCTGATTATGTATTGGCCGGAACAATTGAAGATTTGATGGTACTAAATCCTGAGGGTAAAGCAAAATTTCCCTACTAAGTATTGGCAGTATGTGTGGTGCTGATATGATAACATTCGGTCTAGCGTTTAAAGATCTCGGGTAAATTAGGCCTGATTTACCCCTGATCTGGGTAAATCAGGCTGAGCAATATAAGTTACTTCTTCGAGTCGGGTGATCATTTCAATCATCTCATATAAAAATCGGGCCTTAACACCAGTTTTTATCAATAGCTATTTTTTTTTTGTTTAAGTTAGTTTTCATAAATTTGGAAATAAGTCTCAAAACCTTGGGCTCTTTACGTCTTGCACAGGAGTTAAGGAACCGTTGTGAGCAATTAAATATATAACTGCGTTCCTGCTCCCTTGTTACTTTTCTTCTGCATTCTGTCATAAAGCACAAACCAAAAAATAATCGAATGTTGCTTTGTAAGATTTTCATTGTGTGTGCCGCGTGGCAAGAGGGAAGGAGATATTGTGGAGTGAAATCGGTGAATCTCTTTACTTTCTTTTGAGCTTTCACCACCTCAGGCCAGGAGATTGTATTCCCATGGAAAAAGAAAGAACTGGAGTGGGAAAAGTAAGTGGAGACGAAAAACACCAAATTCTGCTAGTGGAGAATTCATCTCCCCATGCGCTTCGGCAGAAGCATTAGGAGATGTATGCTTGGTGTAAACAGGAAAGATAAGAGGAGGAACTCATGGATAAGGAAAATGACAAGAGTAGAAGACATCATGGTCACAGTAAAATCCCTGAAATGGCAAACAACTGGACTTGTTGCCAGAAGGACGGACCACCGATGGACAACCGAAATTCTAGACTGGATTCCAAGGGACAGGAAAAGACCCAGAAAAGAAGACCACATGGGAGATGAGTGTATGAAATTCGAAAGCATGCGGGAGTAACATGGAAGAGACTGGCTTAAGACAGACCATTGTGGAAGAAATTTGGAGAGACCTTCATCTAGCAGTGGATTGCTAATGGTTGATGAATGATATATAAGTTTCAAGTTCATTTGAAGGAAAGGTTAGCCTTCAAGTGTATGAATGAATGAATAAAATGTAATTTTTAATGTAAAAAGGTTAGAGAAGTCCTACTCCCCCCACACCCTTCCAAAAAAAAATTAAACAAAGAATCTCCATAAAAAAAATCATAAAATAATAAAATTTTGATAAAAGCGGGCTTAGAAAAGATGCTAGTGTTAAGCTCTCCGAACCAGAAAAGAAAAATATTGATGGCGAGCTCAGAATGTTCCAAATAAATAAAAGTAGAGCCTAACAGAACGAAACAAATTACTAGAAACCTACCTAACCAATTTTGACCTATTCAGGTTCATAGGGGAGAGAAAAGCAATAAAAGAAAATCCAAATCCCCAATAACATGGCTCCCTCTCCTTCACCCCAAGCACCAAGGAAAGTTGGTTGTATATTTATAACTTCCACGACATCGGGCAAACCAGGGAAAATACTTCATGGTATCCAAGCACTGCAAAAAGCAGGAGTGAGCCAGAAAACAATATTCAACTGGAAACGATAAAACATAATAAGAACATGAAGGAAAAACTCCATTGAGTAAAAGGGACCTATTATAGGAAGAAAACCCAATGATTTGGAACAAAAGGGAAAAAAAAAGTCTTTGTTTGGATA
This sequence comes from Macrothele yani, assembly GCA_039090855.1. Taxonomy (NCBI): domain Eukaryota; kingdom Metazoa; phylum Arthropoda; class Arachnida; order Araneae; family Macrothelidae; genus Macrothele; species Macrothele yani. Next base: position 162,960,042 of record CM077010.1, on the reverse strand, counting down.
CCCTCTCATAGACTACCCAGCGCATTGCTGCTTAACTTCAGTGATCAGACAATATGAATCTGGGTAAGCACATAAGAGATTAAACAAGAAAGATGACACCGAATTTTCGGGTGTAATAAGCACGCCTTTTGAATCCGTTCTGACGCAAATTAAATTTATCAAAGCTATTCAAAGGCAATGGAACCGGTATGGAAAACAATAGTATCTGACGGAAGAAAGAAGTTTTTCAATCGGGTTTTTAATCCCTCAGATATTGCTGTAAACGGAATCTTGAGCTTACGAACTCTTAGAAGCAGAGTTATCGACAAAAATAAGATGTGACTTTACGTCCTCTGGTGGGAAAACCATGCATTATTTTAGGAAGAAGTATTCTCAAAAGGTTTATCCATATGAGCGGTATGGTCCAAGAAAAAAAAATTTAGTCGAGTTTTCAGGAGCCCAGATTTTGCTACAAATACATCAGAAGCAGAAATTAACACTTATGACCCCTGGTGGCCAAACCATTCCTTTCAAAACATTAGAAATTATGTGAAAAATATTTTCCATCAAGTCTTATATGCGATACACGAAGAATTTTTCAAATCGGAGTTTTAGGAGCAGAAAACGCAATTTACCTTTATGCGCCCTAGCGCAAAGTCTTAAATGATTTACGTGAAAATTTTGAATTTATAGAAAAAAACATTTCGCATCGGAAACACAATCCAACAACGAAGGAATTTTTCAAATTGGACATTTTGAATTAGAGATATTGACAAAAATAAGATATACATCTACGCCCCCTGGCGTAGAAACCATGCATTATTTCAAGTAGAAAGTGTTCCTAAAAGATTTGTCGACATGAGTAGCATCGGTCAACAAAAGACTTTTTTTTCAATCGAGATTTTAGAAGCTCATATTTTGCTGCAAATACATCAGAAGCGGAAATTAAGACTTACGCCACCTGGTGGCCATATCATTTTTTTTTTTACAAAAATTAGAAATTATGTGCAAACGATTTCCCATCAGGAGCTGTATCCGGTGCAGAAGGAAGTTTTCAAATCGGAGGTTTAGAAGCAGATAAATAGTGGGAAACGCAATTTACCTTTACGCCCCCTAGCGGAAAGTGTATAAGTTACTTGAAAATTTTGAAATTATATGAAAAACATGTCACATGGAAAACACTATCCAACAAAGAAGGAATTTTTCAAATCGGACTCCTAGAAGTAGAGATATTGACAAAAATAAGATATACGTCTACGCCCCTGGCGCAGAAACAATGCACTATTTTAAGAAGGAAATGTTTCTAAAAGGTTTGTCGATACGAGTAGTATCGGTCTACAAATGACGTTTTTTTCAATCGAGAATTTAGAAGCTCATATTTTGCTGCAAATACATCAGAAGCCGAAATTAAGGCTTACGCCCCCTGGCAGTCACCACTTTTTTTTTTTTTTTACAAAAATTAGAAATTATGTGCAAATGATTTCCCATCAGGAGCTGTATCCGGTGCAGAAAGAATTTTTCAAATCGGAGATTTAGAAGCAGAGATAGATATAGGGAGAAACGCAATTTAGCTTTACGCCCCTAGCGGAAAGTCTATGAATTACTTGAAAATTTCGAAATTATATGAAAAACATGTCACACGGAAAACACTATCCAACAAAGGAGGAATTTTTCAAATCGGACTCCTAGAAGTAGAGATATTGACAAAAATAAGATATACATCTACGCCCCCTGGCGTAGAAACCATGCACTATTTTAAGAAGAAAATGTTCCTAAAAGGTTTGTCGACATGAGTAGCATCGGTCAACAAACGACGTTTTTTTAATCGAGAATTTAGAAGTTCATATTTTGCTGCAAATACATCAGAAGCGGAAATTAAGATTTACACCCCGTGGTGGCCAAACCATTTTTTTTACAAAAATTAGAAATTATGTGCAAACGATTTCCCATCAGGAGCTGTATCCAGTGCAGAAAGAATTTTTCAAATCGGAGATTTAGAAGCAGAGATATAGGGCGAAACGCAATTTACCTTTACGCTCCCTAGCGGAAAGTCTATGAATTACTTCAAAATTTTGAAATTATATGAAAAACATGTCACACGGAAAACACTATCCAACAAAGAACAAATTTTTCAAATCGGACTCCTAGAAGTAAAGATATTGACAAGAATAAGATATACATCTACGCCCCCTGGCGGAGGAACTGTGGGATATTTTAAGAAGAAAATATTCCGAAAAGGTTTATCGATGTGAGTGGCATCTGTCCACGAAAGAATTTTTACAATCGATATTTTAGAAGCTCAGATTTTATGGCAAATACATCAGAAGAAAAATTAACACTTACGCCCCCTGGTGGCCATAGTATTCTTTACCAAAAATTCGAAATTACATGAAAAAGATTTTCCATTAGGAGATGTATCCGCTGAAAAAAAGATTTTTCAAATCGGAGTTTTAGGAGAAGAGTTATCGGAAAAAAATTTAATTTACTTTTACGCCCCCTAGCGGAAAATCTATGCTTAATTTGAAAAGGAAACTATATCTAAAACACTCTTCGACATAAATGGAATCGAAAGATAGAAGATTTTTTCAATCGGATGTTTAGAAGCAAATATGTGAATTAAAACGTAATTTTGAATTCGACATCATCTGCATTTACGCCCCCTAGCGGCAAAATTGTACATCGTTAAAAAAAAAAACGAAATGAAGGATCATCATTCGCATATTTCAAGCTTCCGAATGCAAAAAGAATTTTTCAAATCGGACTAATAGTTGCAGAGATACCGTGGGTACAGACGGACGGACGGACGGACAAACCGATAACAGAAGCACGATCTTTTTTTACAAAAGACTAAAATCATGTAATGCATTAATTATGATACGCTTTCCAACATACCAGAAATCATTACTCAAGTTATGAGGATAATGGCTGTGGAATAAATCTCACTCCTGTGCCCTGACCTTTGACCCATTTCGATGATGTTAAACAGAATTAATTCAGTATACCTCTGGAACAACATAATAAAGTTTTGTCGCAATAGAAGCATTTTTACCTAAGTTATGACGCATAATGGCGATGAAATGGATTCCGCTCCTTTGATCCCATTTCGCCCATTTTCAATAGGGTTCCTTCCCAGGTTGTCCCCTGCCACATACTAAAATTTCATCGAAATCGAACCATTTTTACTCGAGTTATCTTGAGGACAGACAGACGGACAAAGCTGGAGCATATACGCTTCTTCAATCTACGGTTGGAAAGCGTAAACAAGTTAGTAAAATCATGCAATGCATTGATTATGATACGCTTTCCAACATACCAGAAATCATTACTCAAGTTATGAGCATAATGGCTATGGAATAAATCTCTCTCCTGTGCCCTGACCTTTTACCCCATTTCGACAATATTAAACAAAATTGCTTTGGTATACATCCGGAACAACATACCAAAGTTTTGTCGCAATAGAAGTATTTTTAGTCAAGTTATGAGAATAATGGCTGTGGAATATATCTGGCTCCTGTGTCCTGACCTTTGACCCCATTTCGATGTTATTAAACAGAATTAGTTCAGTGTACCTCCGGAACATTATACTAAAGTTTAGTTGCAATCGAAGCATTTTTACATAAGTTATGACGCATAAGGGTAATGTAATGGATCCTGCTCCTATGTCCTGTCCTTTGACCCCATTTCTCCCATTTTCTTTAGGGTTCGTCCCTAGGTTGTCCCCTACCACATACTAAAATTACATTGGAATCGAACCATTTTTACGCGAGTTTTCGTCCGGACGGGCTGACGGACAAACGGACAGACGGACAAAGTTGAAGCATACACGCCTCTTCAACCTACGGTTGCAAAGCGTAATAAAAGGGGAAAAAAATAGGATCAAAACGATCGAGATGGATGATGTTTAAAGATTAATAGACCGCCTCTCCTACACAATATCTGTGATAAGAACACCTAAAACACAAACGTAAAAGAACAAGCTCATTCTGGTGGGAATATCCCTGATCACTTTTAGGAAAAAAAAATAAAAGACAAATGTGAAAATTGGGAAATGTTAATTCCATATTTAATGCGAGCAGCATATACATAATGGAATAAAATAACCTTCAAGTGCTAAAAATAACAGAGTTAAATACAACGTTACTCATTAATTTCAGGAGATAAAGCTAGTACCAAAACTCTAATTTACATATTTCTGTTTTCTGTTTCCAAACGTGTACTAAATATCCATCGCAGGTATTTTCCCATAAAACATGTTCTTTTGTTTCAGCCTCAACCATTTGAAAAAGGAAAGAAATTCTCCAAATATAATAATAATAAAAAAAATAAACTGCAAAAATGAGTGAAAATTTTCGCTTCCGTTAAAAGAAGCTGCAGCGATATACCCGAATGGAGAAATAAGAAAATAAATATGATATTATTATTTTAATTTTTATGAGTAAGAATCGTGATGTACCGTTGCTATAATGGGCGAAATTTAAGAATATATTCCGTCCGCACAGCTACAGTGCCTAGAAGAATTAGTGTGACGTGCTCCATAAGATGTCCCTCACGGTTTTGTGACCAATCGTCATGAAATGACAGAGGGCGCTGGCATCGGAAGTTACGTTAGGATGCTTCATCGGCTTCATGCTATTCAATGGTGGGAAGTTTGTTTGCCAAGGATTTGCTGCCTTACGAAACTTCAAATTTTTACAAAACAAAGGTTAGTGGAGGGAAATTTTTTTGTAAGTATCTTTGCTAATTCGTTGTAGCTCGATCATAACAGTAATACACTAGGTAATTCAACAGTTGATCACTAAAACGCAATAGGCTTTTCGGATGTTAGTGTGCTAGTTTTATTCAACTGTGGATTGTTTATAACGAAATTTATTTCTGAAATTAGTAACTTTTTATTCGTGAAGATGTAGAAGTTGATCAAGTATTGGCTGTCACGCATTAAACCTACTGTGTGGTTAAACTTAAGTGCAGTACTGAAATCGACTGCAACAGTTATAAGATCATATGGAAATAATGTCAGCTATGAAAGGACGGAAATTCTGCATTAGCAAATAATAAAAGAAACATAGAAAACGGAAAAGGCAAAGCAGCTGTTTTGTGCCAGGATGTAATACTGGCTATAAATCCTGCAAAAATAAAGTATCGCTTTTTGCTGTCCCCAAAATTCCTGATATGTTGAGCAAATGGGATAAGGCAATTCCCAGAGCTGATAAGAAACTTGATGAAAGTTGTGTTGTATGTGCTTTGCACTTTGAATCTAAATTCATGGAGATGCATTATCGTTCCACTATTCATGGTAAGGAAGTTCTAACATGTGCCGAGACAACCCATTACTCAAGCCTGACGCCATACCTACTATTTTCCCAAATTTAAAAGACATTTAAAAAGCGAACGACTAATTAGTTTCTCCAATTTTTAAGTGGGGGGGGGGGGGTGGACATGCCCCTACTGTGCCTCCCCCACGTTACGCCTGTGTGTATGCTACATTAATAATTTCCTTTTTTTAAGGGTAAAAATAGTTTACAGGAACTCCATAGAATTATCCCATTTAGACAGACTCCATGAACACCCACTTCTTAATTTTTACCTTATTAAACTTTTTACTAAAGGTGCAAAAGAATTTTCCTCTCTTCACTGCAAGCCCATTTGAATAGCAAATTTAATCACATAATTATTATAAGGCGAAGAAAAGTAAAGAAAAATGTTATAATTATTTTTATTTAAAATAATGTCATCATATACATTCAGTTTTTGTATATTTACTTCTGTCCAGTATGATTCATTTTGTTTATCGTATCACAGGCAAAGTTTTTTTAGGAATAATTTTATAAATGGATTACAGTTAGTATATTATTAGAAAATAGACCAATTTTAAAAATAGTAATCGCATTTTTTGTATTCTATTTTCAACTCATTAAAAGGCTTCTTTTCAAAGCCAACTAAATGGAAAGTTTCAATATTTATTTTGATCCCATGTTCTTACCAAGAAATTTAGTCACTCATTGCTGAAAAATGAAGTACATTATTAAATAATTTATAAAGTTTTTAGGTTACTGAATTTTAAGACATTATTAGAATGCAAATTATAAAGCCGATGTCTCATTGAGAAAATATTTCCCCCCTTTTTTTCCGGTAAGGTTTTGAGGGGCAAAACATTTTCTTTTTTTTTTTAATTTTTACTTTATTCTGTAAGTTGATGTTTCAGTGATTGTTAACTGCATATTGGTCTCCAGTGTTTTTGCATAATGTAACCCATGTATGACTCTAAAACTACCGAAATATCTAACATCAATGTTGACGTTAGCACAATGCAAAGCTTAACTTAAACTACGATACCCTTATTAATGAATGTTGAGCACCCCGTTCGTTCTTTTTTTTTAGGGGGGGGGTGAAAGAGGTGTGTCGATTATTTCGTATATACTTAAGTTATCTGCTTATAAAATATCGTTCAAGGAGTACCCATAATACTGACGAGCTGGGTGTGTGTCATAGAAAGATGTGCGTTTTCGGCGTCCTTCCTCCCTGAAAAGCGACGTGACATCCGATGGCAGCGCCATCTACCGCTTTCATGATTGCGGGCAGCAAGTTTTTCTGCGAGCACGACACACTAATTCTTCTAGGCACTGTAGCACAGCTGCATATTTTTTAAGTACTTGGAGGAAAGGTGCGAGCTTTATCAACACTGCTGAACTTGTATAATGCAGAACAGGAATAAGGGTATACAGAAAATGGTAGGCACCGCAGAAAACCATTACTGAGCGCATAACCAGTCGTTGGAAACTGTAAATCGACGCCGAAGGAGAGTCATAATTGTAGGTGCATACAGATGCGCGACAGCGAATCAATCAGGAACAATGCCAAGTAGAACTCCAGTGCACGGTGTGCCCTGTGTTTTAGAGTCCACGTTATAACAACAGTAAGCCTGTCTCTACTCTATTGTCGAACAAGACAAAACGTCTTGAATTGCCTCAGGAAGATTTTTTTTATTGTAGGTTTAACGACCACCGTGAGCAACTCAGTGGACTATAAGCAGTCGCCCGTCCCTAATTAAGGGTCACTGGTTCCAGGAAAGGGGGAGAGCCAGTGCCGTTAGACAAGCACAACAAGTCTGGTACGATTCGTCCAACGACGATTGGTCCAATGCCGATTCGTCCAAAGGGACGATTCGTCCAATGGACAATTGGTCCAAAGGTACGATTCGTCCAATGGTACGATTGGTCCAATGCCGATTCGTCCAATGGACGATTGGTTCAATTCCGTCCTATCTGTCCGAAGTGCTACTCGTGCTATAAAAGTCTCATCTGTTCTGATTCTATCTCCGATGTTATACGAAAGTACCGGTAGTCCAAAGAATGTAAAATAATGTTACATTTCATGCGTAATACTGTGGTTAGAGATTTTTTTTTTTTTTTTTTTTTTGGAATCGCGTTTTCTTGTTATACTGTCCTTGCTGCCGTATGAAGTTACTGATGTACGAGCCGTTCTATCAACTTCAATGTTTCTCTTTTGCATGAAATAATACACTGCCGGACAATTGCTAAGGACGGATGACAATAGCAACGATAGCAACCATAAAATGGAAGGCAGGAAAATGTGGAAATTAGTATAAGTGCGGGATACAGTAAGACGTGTTGTGCGTATGCAAATTTTGGATTGCCGAACTTGTTCGTGACGTCAAAGCGCTGATAAGAGATATAAAGGATTTGACGCGTATTGACACGTTGTTGTTCAAACGCAAAGTTGAAAGGGAAAGAATCAATTGACGAACTTGCAATTTTCAGTATGTCTTCCCGACATCACCTAGATGATTTTACGCGTGGCCGTATTATTGGCACGATTGAAGAAGGGCGAAAAATAAAAGATGTTGACAGGGAGTTCGACGTCAGCCACAGTGTTGTTTCAATTCTTTGGAAATAATTTCAAACAAATGGAGAGTGTAGCAAACGTCACGGGGGAGGTCGTGTTCGCAGTACGACACCTGCAGAAGATCGGTACATAGTGCTATCAACAAAAAGACACCGGCGCAGCACAGCTAGTGAGGTAGCAAATCAGTTTATGGCTGATACTGGCAAGCGGATCTCCCGAAAAACTATCGCCAGACGTTTGCATAAAGGAGGACTATACGCCCGCCGTCCTGTTGTGTGCATCCCATTGTCCAGACGTCACCGTACCGCCCGTTTGCAATGGTGCCATCAACATCGCAATTGGACTGATAACGACTGGTCTGCTGTCCTCTTCTCAGATGAGAGTAGATACAGTCTATCGGCTGATTGTCGACGACAACTGATCTGGCGTGATAGTGGTACTGCATATTGTCCAGCAAACATACAGGAAAGGGACCGATATCCGACATGTAGTGTCACGGTAAGGGCTGGCATCATCATCAATGGCCGTATGCCCCTCTATGTGCTTCCAACTGGGACTATGACTGGCCAACGATACATTAATGATGTTCTGCTACCTCATGTTCGCATGTTCCGTGGTGCTGTCGGTGATAGATTCATTTTCATGGACGATAACGCAACATGTCATCGAACAGCAGCTGTCCAGGAGTGTCTTGAGAACGAGGGTATTCAACGCCTCGTATGGCCAGCACGTTCTTCAGATCTGAATCCCATTGAAAATGTGTGAGATGGATTGGGGAGGATTCTTGCTGGTCGCCAATGCCCTCCAATAAACAAGGACACCCTCATCCGTGCACTGACAGAGGAATGGGATAAATTACCCCAACAGCTGCTTGATAATGTTGTGCAAAGCATGACACGACGTGTGGAATCTTGCATCGCCCTCAATGGTGGCCATATCCCGTATTGACATCTTACGCCGGAACGCTTGCGGACGGTAATTGCATTTTTTTTTTCACGTTTACGTATTCTGCACAAAATGGCCTGTTTGTCCCTTGAACACGTTCCAAAGCCTTCTGGATTTCAGAGCACAATAAATTGTCTTTCTTATAATGTCCTGGCATTCTGACATTATTTTATTTCACTTGGCATCCAACCACACTTACTTTTTTATGCGCTATAAAGCCGTTTATGATCCGTCCTTAGCAATTGTCCAGCAGTGTATAAAATATTAGTGTTCCGTTTCTGTTTGTAGAATGCAGTGGGGTTTTCCGCGAACTGCCCAATGCAAACAACTGGTCGGGGTTTGGACAGAGGCCTTTTCAACAGTTTTTATTCCAGCGATGTCATATTCATAACGTTTACATATTGATACCGCCGCTGGCACCAAAATGTTATGAGAGTGGGTCATTATCCCACCACTGTCAATCAATTTAACAACCGTTGCCGAGCAATTAGTATATTTCTTCTCTGAGATCCTTCGACGTAGTTCTTGGCGCGAAAACTATATATATGTGCATACACTTAAACAATTTGAACCAATCACATGCGTACACATAAATAATGTGTTCTATGACTGCGCCGACTCCCTAAACAAATATTTAATCGGCTATAAAAACATAACAATGGCACACATACGAGTAAAACTTAGCTGTCTTCTGAACATAAGTATCGGGTCAACTTTGACCTAAATCAGTTCCCGCGAGATAGTTTTAATGAACTTAAATTCCACAGTTCAGTTTTACTATTTCTCAGTTCAGTTCTTGCAATATATCAGTTCAGTTCCTCAACTAATTGCGTAGCAGAAGTTACAATAAAAACAAAATGTTTCTACTTACATGCATGCTGCCAAGAATAAATCCAAATTGTGATTGCACCAGTAAAGTAATGCACACCTTTCTTTTTACATGGAAGATTTCATTGCAGGAGCTGCGTCCCCTGGCGCTACCGTACTCTCTCTCTCTCTCTCTCTCTCTCTCTCTCTCTCTCTCTCTCTCTCTCTCACACACACACACACACACACACATCCAGGCGTTTGTTGAGGGAGGCTGGCTTCGCCTCGTAAGATAAGCGCGTCTCTTCACTTCCTCCACAGCAGGGGATGAATGGGGATGATGATCTTACACGGCAGTGGTTCGCATTCGAATCCGAGCTTTGCTTGGCTTTACTTCGGCCAACGTCCACTCGCAGACTTCTTAATTCCTCTGTAACTTTGCTTTCATTGGGCCAACCAGTCGCTAAATTCCATTAAGCTCCCAGCCTAGAAATTGCTGCTCTATCACGCGGATTTAGGCATTCCGCTGTCTTTATGGCAAACTGGCATCTCCAGTTGCCCCGAGTTGTCCGTCTCCGTTTCATTTATCCCAATTCATATGAGGCAAATCCAAGGCATCCAATCCAGCCTTTCTCATCGGAGAGCGTACAGACAACTAAACTTTCTTCCTTATTTTCACGCTAAGTGCGAAATCTTATTTTTCTGCACGGACCACACAGAGAGCAATTGTTCTCGAAAATGCCCTGAACAATCGACGAATTTACGATTATTCGCTGAACCTTTTGTCCCCCATCTTCATTCATTTCTACTCAAGTGTCCCTCTTCGATACTACCTCCTTCCCTGTTTAGACTGTTTAGACTGGCCGTCCGCTGCGCCCTGATATTTATGACCTAACAGTGCGCTAGGAACTCTAGACCACCAAACCAGAGGGAATGCTTCGCCTTCTTTCGGTCCTATCCCCAAATAAAACTTTCTTTGCTGTTTACACTTTTAAACCCCAATCAAGCTTCGAACATAATTAATACTTAATTAATTGCATACATCCACCACGCCCATTAATTACTAAATTAATGGCGGGGGTGGGTCGTAACATTATTAAATCAAGTTAATAATGCTGCGCTTTTACTTAAACACGAAATATTAATTCATGAGCCATAGGCCTAGGCCTTTTTAACAGTTTATATTCTACCGATGTCATATCCATAACGTTTACATATTAAATCAAGTTAATAATATTGCGCTTTCACTTAAGCACGAAATATTAATTCATAGGCCTGCGGCTTAGGTGCCTTGCAAAGACCTCAGAAATGATACGTTGAATGCCTTTTATAAAGTTTTATAAAATGTTTACAAATACCAAATATCTAGGTTGTAACTCAAAATCTTCTAAAAAGGCCCGGGGCCTAGGTGCTTCGTAAAGACCTGAGAAATGATAAGATGAGCACCTTTTATTAGGTTTTATAACATATTTACAAATACCAAATATCTAGGTTGTAAACTAAAATCTTACTTTTACTAAATATGCGGAAATTATCTTTCTAAAGGATATAAAAAGGAGAATAATTTAAATTATTATTCCTTTCTGGAAAATAAAACAGTTTACCGCTGGTAAGATGATACCATTGGACGAATCGGCGTTGGACCAATCGTACCATTGGACGAATCGGCATTGGACTAATCGTACCATTGGACGAATCGGCATTGGACGAATCGGACATTGGACAAATCGGCATTGGACCAATAGTTCCTTTGGACGAATCGGCATTGGACCAATCGTCGTTGGACGAATCGTCCGGAACCGAAGCACATTATCCATGCCTCAAACCCGGACCCTTCTCGGACGAATGCTCATAAGCCAGCGCTTAGACTACTGCACTACCTGGCGGCTTGGCTCAGGAGTACGGAAAGTGGACCCCAGATGATTTGGAAAGCGTCCTGTGTTCTGAAACATCACGCTTTCAGCTATACCATGCCTACCGGAAAGTGAAAATTTGAAGACAATCTTATGAGATCATGGATCCGACTCTCATAATTGCGGATGTTCAGGCTGATGGAAGCAGCGTAATGGTGTGAATTATGTTTTCATGAGAGATTTTACGTCCCCTAAATATGAGTTGACGCACTCCAAAATACTTAACATTTAATCATCGTAAATGAACAAATTCATTCACTCGTGGTCAATCTGGATTTCCGTGGCAATGGGTATTTCCAGTAAAGCATGCCAGAATGTCTATGTTGTTTCAGTGTGATTTCAGAAACATGCAGAATTTACCTTGTTTCATTGGAGACTTCAATTACACAGAGCGTTTATGGGATGGACATTCCAGTGATCTAAGCGCTGTATTCTGATCGTTCGTCTGAGTGGGCCTGGGTTCAAGTCCCGTATGTGGCATGGGTAGTGAGCTTATCTTGTAGCACTGGTTCTCTCCCTTCCCTGAGACCAGTGACCCCAAAATTAGTGACGGGAGACTGCTTATAGCTCCTACAGTTGCTATGATGGTCGATAAACCCCGAAACGACAACAACAATAACAAAATTGTGCGATGAAGTCGAACGGGGTATCAGGCAAGATGCACTCGTGAACTGGAAGGTGTTATTTTACAGGATGTCACCAGATCATAGTCAGATCAATTCCAAGGCGAATTTCTGCTGTTCTGAAGGCCAAAATAAGCCCAACACACCAGGTAGGCGGTCCTAATAAATCGGCTAGTTTTATTTTTGCTTTGGGCTTTAACGACCTACACGAGAAACCCTTTGGGATTATAAAGCAGCCGTTCATCCCTACTTTGGCGACGCTGGTTCCAGGTAAGGAACAGAGCCAGCACTGTAAGATAAGCAAAAACCCCACGTCTCATCCGAAACTCAAATCAGAGCACAAACCATTCATCCACCGGGGCGGAAGATTGGCAACATAATGTATATATGATAAATTAGACTCTTACTCATTCTCAGAAATTCATTTAAACTTACCAACAGGAGATGCTGCTCCAGTGCAATCACAGATGGGACAACGACCCTCAGATGTGGTTTTTGTTTTCACGCAGTGTGGAGGACATGGAGCACAAGGCGAATCGCAGACGCATTTTTGGCAACCATCTTGACCTCTGATGAGAGAGCAGTTGTAGCCATTGCAGTGAGGCGTTGGGCACTGGTAAGCTCCAAGTTGTGACTGCAGAGGAGTCTGAGCTTGTTGGTTAGAAAATGGCTTCAACCCATTTGTTCCCACTGAGGCAGACGGAGATGCTGTTGAGAGAGCAGCGAATAAGTTGGATGATAGCTTATTATTATCTTGAACACTTAAATTGCTAATTTTAGGCTTTTCTGTAGAGGTTTCCTGAAGAAGTGTAGGAAACTTGGGTACAGAAGATTGTTGGAAAGTTGCTGGACGTTGTTGATGTGATGACGTCAGCTCGTGCATTTCCACAGAATGAGATACACTAATGCTAGTTGCATGATCTTGGAAAGAGACTGGGAAGAACTGCGAACTTTCTGTAGAATTTTGCTGAATCTGAGGCTCTTGAAACTGGGAAGTGTGAGGCCTGCTAACAAGCTGTGGCTGTTGTGGGTATGAGCCAATATGTGAATGTTGGTTATGTGTATAGGGACTTTGGTGCTGGACAACTGGTGAACTGACGACTGATTGCGCGCTTTCTGAAGTGTGATATGGCCGCTGTGCAGACTGGACACCGGTCTGAGCCTGCTGAGTTGCGTCCGATGTGCTTGATGACACTGTGTGTGACTGCACCTGTTGTGAGCTTCCGTGTGGTTGGTAAATTTGTGTATTTCCGTAAATATGTTGCTGCTGCTGTTGTGGTCGCTGAGAGAATGGAAGAGAACCTTGAGCGTGCATATTGCTTGAATCAGGTTTTTGTTGCTGAACTGCAGTTAAAATTGTTGGCAACTGCACACCAGATGACAGATGCTGATTTTGTGTACCTGATGGGATTTCAGCTGGAGCTATAGATTCTTTGCTGCTTTCGAGATACTGTTGGTCACTAGCATGAGGTGACTGGGAATGTTTCTGTGGAGGAATGCCCATGCCGGTTGGAGCTAAGGAAGAATTTGTGACGTCATTTATTTGAATGGGGAAAGGTGGTGCTGTCTGAGAAAATGTCGAAGGAGATACATCCGACTGGTGAATCACATGTTGAGGTTGTTGATTAACAGAAGGTGCGCTTGAATGAGGCACTTGTTGCTGCTGCTGTGAAGGGAAATTTGGATAATTGGGCCCTGATTGCTGGGAAGAACTTGCAGATTGCTGAGTAGATAGCGTAGAGACATGAGTCTGTGGCCGTTGTTGGGAAGTAGGTAAAGGCCGATGAAATTGCTGTTGGGGACGATTAAAGTTTGTTTTGGACGGTAAATGTGGACGTTGTGTTGGTGGAGGAGATGGTTTTTGAGGTGTTTGAATTTGGTGTGAGGGTGGCGATTGTACATTAAGCTGTGACGGATGAGAGGAAAGTTGCTGTTGAACGTTTTGTTGTGGAACGACCTGAGGTGCAGCCTGTTGCTGTTCATAAATGCTGTTTTGTTGCGAGGTCAACTGTGAAGATTGTGGCAAAGCGTGTTGTTGCTGTTGGTGACTTGACTGTTGTTGTGAAACAGACGCCACAGAAGTCACTGGAACGCTTTGCTGAGGAACGGATGGTGAGTTTACGGATTGAATGTGGTGTTGCTGGGGCGATTGATGCGTGGCTGTTTGAGGTGTTTGTCCATCAAGAAAATGAGAGGCTGGAGAAAACTGTTGCTGATAATTGACATTTGCATCTTGCAGCGAGCTAGATGACGTCGATATTCCTGCAACGTTTTGCTGATGATAATGTGACGAGGCTAAATTTTGAACTTGGTGCTGCTGAGAAGGCTGCTGGGAAATTGCTTGAGGTATTTTTTCTTGAGTAGACGATGATGCTTGCGGTAATGCATACTGTTGCTGAACATTAGGGTGTTGTGGTAATGTAGATGCCATTGCTACTCCAGAAGCAGGCGAGACTGAAGCGTGAATGTTATGCTGTTGAGAAGTGTGGTGCGGTATGACGTGAGGTATTTGTTCTTGTGGGATAGAAGAAACCTGAGGCAAAATGTTCTGTGGATTTTGTGAATTAGGAACTTGAGATAAAGTATTTGGAACTGATACTTCGGCGGTGTTTTGTGGATCAAAGTTTGGTGAACTGTGAATATGTTGCGCAGTATTTGGAGCATGATGATGATGATGCTGTTGCTGGAAATTTGAATGTTGGGGTGAAACAGGAGGAACTGATATCGCCTGGGCACTCTGTTGTTTAAAATCTTGAGAAGACTGGATTTGTTGAGCAGTATTTTGAACATTATTATGTTGTTGCTGCTGTAACTGAAAACCTTGGGAAGAAGGAAGTGAATGAACTTGATGTAGAGATGAAGATGAAGAATCTAACGGATCGTGAGATTGAAGTGATGTAGGAGATGACTGTGCATGATGCTGTGTAAACGATGGTGAGGGCCGTGATTGCTGTTGAGGAGATGGTAAAGAGTGCGACTGAACTTGCTGTTGAGGAGATTGTGCGGACAGGGACTGAACCTGCTGTTGAGGAGATGGTATGGACAGGGACTGAACTTGCTGTTGAGGAAATGTTGGAGAGAGAGATTGAAATTGCTGTTGAGGAGATGAGGATATAGATTGAACCTGCTGTTGAGGAGAGGCTGAGGAAAGGGGCTGTACTTGCTGTTGAGGCAATGAAAAAGAGATGGACTGGACCTGCTGTGGACGAGTTGCTGAAGAAAGGGACTGAACTTGCTGCTGAGGAGATGTCGAGAAGAGAGATTGAACCTGCTGTGGACGAGATGCTGAGGAAGGGGACTGAACTTGCTGCTGAGGAGAAACTGAGAAGAGGGATTGAACCTGCTGTGGACGAGATGCTGAAGAAAGGGACTGAACTTGCTGCTGAGGAGATTCCGAGGATTGGGATTGAACTTGTAATTGAGGAGATGCAAAGGACTGGGACTGAACGTGCTGGGAAGATCCTGAGGAGAAAGACTGAACTTGCTGCTGAGGAGCTGTTGAAGAGAGCGACTGTCCTTGTTGCGGAGAAGACGCTGAGGAGAGAGACTGAGCTTGTTGTTGAGAAGGCTGAGGGAAGGGAGACTGATATTGCTGTTGAGGGGATACTAAAGGTCGGGATTGAACTTCTTGTTGCACTGATGCAGAATTTGGCGTTTGAATTTGATGCTGAAGAGAAGAGTGAGATTGGGAATGTTGCGGAGAAGAAGAAGACGAAGGTGATTGCGAATGACTTTGCAAAGTAAAAGGCGATTCATGTGCCTGAACATTTTGTTGAAGTGAAATAGGTGACTGAGATTGGTGAGGCGTGGAAGTTTGTGAACTGCTTTGTACTCCTAATTGCTGTGTTAATGGTGGAGAAGGCCGTGATGCCGAATGCATTTGGTTTTGTGATTGTCCAGAAGACACTTGACCAACTGAAACATATGATTGCTGTTGCTGAAATTGTTGCTGTTGAACTGACGAAGGTCGAACTGTTGATTTCTCTACGGTTGAGTGATCAGGCTGGAGAAACTCATAGTCCTCCAGCGATAGAGATATTTGATAACTGCCATGTTGTTGCTGAGCCACTGATTGAGGTATTTTCTGCGATACAAAGTGTGAAGAAGAAGAAGACTGTTGTGTAGGCTGATGTGAGTGATTTATGACACTATGTTGCTCCTGTAACGGTGAAACTGAATGAGCTGGTGACTGTAACTTTTGAGACATAACTGGAAGCTGTGACGATTCATGCCAAGCAGCATCTGCCTGCTGTTGATTACCTATAGATTGAGGAATAATTTGTTGAGAATCACTGAAATGATTATGCGGATCATTTGGTTTAGGAGGTAACTGATTAGCATCCATGGACAAAACTTGGTTCTGTTGTGCTGGTCGAGATAGTGTTTGAGATAATGAAGCATGTGATAAGTTTGATTGTGCTGATGGTACGCGGTCATTTTGGAAGGTCGGGCGTTGTATATTCAGCTGTGAAGTTTGGGCTCCGTTAGATAAGTACGGATGCTGACCTGACAATGGAGATGCATCAGCAGCTTCTTTTGGAGGATCTTGTGAGGCACTGCCATGGTGTTGTTGAGTAAATGGTGAGCTAACTTGTGATTGTATGTCTGATACTTGATTCTGCTGATGCGCAACAGGAACCTGGGATGATTCAACACCGGGACTTTCATTATTCAAGTCTGCAAAAGTATGACTATTATCAGAGAATGACTGGGACTGCAAGGCAGCGCTAATTATTTGTATGTTTTCTTTGTGATTGTTGAAAAAGTCTTCATGAAAATTTTCAGGTTTGGGCACATGTTGTTGAGATGGAGGAGGAGGCGGTGCCAATGGAAGAACATACGTACTTTGATGCTGAGATTGCACGTTCTCGTTAGACTTATCTGGATTACCAGCACTTCCTAATGTTTGATGAGATGATATATGATTTTCAGTTTCTTGTGGATTTTCGAAAACGATTTCTTGGTCTCCTGTCTGTGAAGAATTGCAAGGTTTTGGTTTTTGTGGAGAGTGACGACCTCCTGTTGAAACACTTTGTTCGTTGAAGGACTGAGGAATCGACGATCCTGATTGAGTAGGTGATTTTATCGATTCTTCTTGATGCTTCTGGTGGTGCGATTGCTCTGAATTTGAGCTGGTGTCAGATATTTTGTTATCACCAGAAGAACTAGTATCAGGCGCATCATTAAGTACTTCAGATGTAGGTTTCTGTGTTGTGGTTCGAATTTTGATATCAGCAAAAGATTTAGGAGCGTCGGTTGTTGACGCTCGGATATTCTTCGTATCGTGCTGCATATGAGTGGATGCTTCAGTGGGTAAAACGACTGTTACAGTTGTTCTGTCAGCAAAATTTGATTGTGAATCATGAATTTCAAACGGGTTGATGAATCCTGCGTCATCAAGTGAAGATGGCTTCTGCGGAATTTGAGAAGAACCTCTCTTTTTCTCTTGAAAGGATGTAACCGAAGGGCTGTTAGATAGTTTTTGTGGAGCATGTAGGTCCACACTGTTTGTTGTAAAGGATATTTCCGGATAATCATCCATCGTCTGTGGAAATTCGGAATAACTGCCAGGCGTATCGATGCTTTCTGAAACTCCACCGGAAGATTGTGCCAGTGCTGAAGCACTCACAGCTGTTGATTCTGTGCTTGATGTTGCTGATGCAGCTGAACTGCCTGTTGTCACTTCTACCGAATGACTTGTCACACTCTCAGTTGACAGCGAAGTTCCTGAAAGATTCAAGAAACAGGAACAGTTTTCATACATTCTGCTTTTTTAACACAGTTCATTTGAATATATATTCATAGTTCTCTATGTCAGCTTCTTCTTTCTTACTTATTAATATAATTATAAATTAACTTCGTACTCCACAGATATTTGAATATATATGCTTCACACATATGGCAAATAAGTTCCGTTGGAAATCTTTTTCAGTTACTTTTATTCAAACTTCAAAGAAAAACAGTTCTCTGAATCAACTGTGTCTGACTCAACTCACTGCCGCTGAAGAAAACCTTCCACAGCAGTAAAAACATTAATGGATTCAGTAGATACTAAATATTTCAGAAATATTTAGAATATTAATTGAATTAGGAAAGATGAGGTACAGAGACAGAAAGCAAAGAAAAATGTAATAGGATTTAAGCATTAAATGGAATCTAATTATTAGCTGTAAAATCTTGCATTGTTAAAACCGTACTACTGTTAAGAAAATATTATATGTTTAATTTTAGAGGTAATGTAATTCTACCACTACGCTAAACAAGTATCTTCAATCCAAAATTTTCATTGGTCTCCTTTATTTTTCAGCACTTTCATACATCTTGTATTTTCTTAGCTTTCTCCGATGGTAACTACATTCTGAAAATCCAAAGTCCTGAAAGATGCACTGAAATGTATTTTACTTTTGCACCTTTCGAATGTTGTGGCAAAAGCTCATCACTTTGATTTGACTGCCAAATCTCAGCACTTTTTCTTGAAGACTGCATTAAGGAAGTTTTTCTTTTACATGCATTTCTACGAATGCTCTTGATTGATGTCAGCACTATTCACTGCATACACCAGAAGAAAAGCCTACGGAATCGAAAGCTTCCAAACTTCATTCTTGCATATTTAATTCATGATGTACATATTTCATTTTATATCGAGTGCCATAGCTTTTCGTAAAAAAGAAAAAAAATGCCGGCATGGCATGCTCTTTAATAAATAGTTCTGCATTTCACTTTATTCTGTCATTTGTTTTAGTTCTGGCTGTTATCTCACAATATCTGAAAAAAAAATCCATATCTTCGTTCCGTCCTATTTGCTTCAAAAAATTGTCAAATTTCTTCCTGTTAAAGTGTACATATTTAGTTTTGAATGCAATCATGGAGGTCTGATAAAATCACATCAAAAGTCAATGTTCTTGTAGTTAAAGTCATATAGATCTGCATTTAGGTTTTTTTTTTCACCTGTTAAGGTTTTCTTCATGTGAATAATCAAAGCAACAAGAATAAATAAACAATGAGTTTCTTCACATTGGTCCATAATTTCGTCTTGGAAATCGGCAGTAAGCTACATTATCAAAAATATGAATTTTTACACCATATTCACTTTCCTTTAACAACGTACAAGATGACTGAATTCATTACGACACCGGCTTTGAGAAAAAGCTATAATAGTTATGCGTGGTGAAACTGTCTTCACTTAGATCTGTCTGTCCTTATTATTCCTAGAATGTTTCTCATATGCGGAATTAGTGAGTGCAACACCTTCATTTTCATGTTTTGCAAGAGATCTTGACTCTAATCGGGATTTAACAATAAACCACACCTTTGTGTGTGTATCTGTGTGTGTGTTGTTCAGTGGAATCCTAAAAGTAATATGTTTCAGTGCATATTGGGATTTATTTTGGGAAATGAATGTGGGTAAAATAATTTATAAAGATGCAAGAAAATTGGTTACAGGTTGAAAGTTTCAAGCACATGTTAGTAAAACAGAAAATAATTCTGTATGGCTGCAGGCATGCAGTTTGTTAGAAAGTAGTTTAAGAGCACAGCAGAAAGCGTATTTGGCAGCATAAATGTTTTTTTTAACATGGGTGTGCTGATAACCTTCGTGTTGTGAAAGTGAAAATGTGTGCGATTACTTTTGCGTTTTTAACGTGCTGAGCAAAGAATTTGTGCATGTGCAAACTAGCTACTTAAAATCGTGGACATGCTGTATTTCAGCAGAGTAGCCCATATAATTGTGTAATTCCTAAGGGATACCAGATGGAATGACTTAGTACCTTCATATAGGTAGTGTTCTGAATTAGAACCATTTTCCCCATTCTTCGATGATATCGCTCTTCAATTTGGACATGACAGTAGATTTTAGGCTGCAGAATTGAGAGGTATCTGAGCTAAATCCAGAAAAGATAAAATAAGGCATGAGATAAGGAAAATTTTAGAATTAAAAATAACAGAATTGAATTTGTTAATGTTGCAGAGGTTAGCATTAATGAAAGGAAAACATCAGAACAAGAATTCCTACCTTGATTTAAAATGTGCATCACTTTGTCAGTACAGTATTTTTCTTTTTTGAAAGTATTAAAAATTTAAAGAATACAGGAAAGGAAACTCAGTTGAACATCATTTCAGAGAACAATTGTACAATGTTTACATATCTTCTTCTCAAAAAATTGCATGGCATGATACAATGCATTATTAATTTGAAAGAAAGCCAACGTCAATATAGTAACAATTTATTTTAATTCATACGAAACATTTAAACAAAAACTGAGGCAATAGGAAATTGTTTTCTTTTCTTTTAAGTCGATTTAGCAACATGTTACGATTTCAAATTTTCTTCAACCTTCATCTATTTTTATATAATGTGTTTTGATTTCCGGACATTACTCTTTTTCGTGCTGAGCAAAGAATTGGAGTATAACTATATATGGGGCGGAAACGTGGACAATCGGGAAGAAAGAAGCTAAAATGTTGGAGGCATTTGAAATGTGGTTATGGAGAAGAATAGAAAAAATAAAGTGGATTGAAAAGATTACCAATGATGAAGTGCTGCAAAGAGCTGAGGAAGAAAGGAATATTCCAGAAACCATAAGAAAAAAATATAACTGGATAGGGCATGTGTTAAGAGGAGACAGCCTATTGAAAAGAATGATAGAAGGGAAAATTGAAGGAAAGCGACCAAGAGGAAGGAGACGACTAATGATGCTTGATGATATCAAGGACACAGGAAGCTATCAAGTACTGAAACAGGAAGCAAGGGACAGAGGAAACTGGAGGAAGAGAACTTGTTATGTTACCGTTGAACCTGTCAAGAGACAGAACACTAATGATGATGATGACTCTTCTTCCATGCTTCACTGATGGTTTATATTGAAAGTCCAATTTGTTCTTATTTTTTCATTTCCCTGTTTCTTTACAGACTATTTCTTCGGATACCTTTTACCCACTTCCGTTATGCTGAATTTATGCTATTTGTATTCAGCTTTTTCTGATGTACTCCTATATATATGGGCGGAGAAATTTAATCGGAAAAGAAAGCACACCAATTGCAGAAATCATAATCCAAACAGAATTTCAAATCGGATGTAAACAAAAGATGGCAGTACAAAGCAATCAAATTCGAAAGGCAGTTTCAGAATGTGCAAAACGCTCATTACAAAGAACCGTTTGAATTAGCAGTAACTTCAAGGCCAACGAATAACTGAAACGCACCGAGTTGCTTTTCATCTATTAGGTATTTTAACGGGGACAGAATACAAATCATACTCTCAGTATAACGAAAAAAAAAAAAAGAATGATTTCGAAATCATCGGCAAAAACAAAATATTCCATGAATAGACGGTCATAGCTTAGTTTTCAGGAGGGGGGGGCAAACAGTAATTATAATTATGAATAACACACACAAACACCATATGCACATTTCCACTGTGACCTTTTGTTATCTAACCGTTTTTACCACATCAACAACAAGTAAATATAACTGGAAATCAGAAGACCCGGACACCATATAAAAAAGATGGATAAATGAAATTAGACGGCACGTTAGGAAAATAAGGAAATTTCTTTGTCGTTCTTTCGATCCATTCGGCCACTTGTGCCGCATGTAACACAAAACACCAGAGGTCACTCAATTGGTCATCAAAAATGAGAAAATACCCTCAAGAGAAATTTCTGGGAAAAATTTCGAAAGATCTTTATCCAGTAGCGAATAGCTGATGCAGAGATTTCAGATAGTACCAGCGTTCGAAATCTTTACCAGTCCACTGATCGGTCCGAGATATTTTTCATTTCTTCGGTACTTTCCCATACTGTACGTATGTTCAGTAAGCTGTTCTACAAAGTACAATGGGGAATTTCATTATTACTTTCTACTGGAAATTCCCAGGATTTTTCCTATTTTTACGGCATACACGCGCATCTAGAAGTTCCACAGAATAATTAGCAATCAGAGAATTAGTGTTATCACAAAACTATCCGTAGTACCGCTGATTTCCAGGGGAGGGCAAATACCCTTTATATGGCCACCCATGATTCCATGGCACACACACACACACACACACACACACACACACGCACCAAAAACATCATGTTCACTCCAAATCACGACGTTCACGAACAAACAAAACACTAAGTATATCATAATTGTCAACCATTATCAATCCACTGCTGGACGAAGGCCTCCCCAAGTTTCTTCCACGACGGTCTGTCTTGTGCCAGTCTCCTCCATGTAACTCCCGCATACTTTCGAATTTCACCCACCTATCTCCCATGTGTTCTTCTTATGGGTCTTTTCCTGTCCCTTGGAATCCAATCTAAAATTTCGGATGTCCATTGATGGTCTTTCCTTCTGGCAATATGTCCAATAATATATATATATATATATATATATATATAACAAGAGTAAAGAAGTGGGATTAAAAATGAACTTTCAGAAGACAAAAGTAATGTATAATGCTTTTACAAGAAATGAAGATTTATCGATTGATGAAGAAAAGCTGGAGGTTACAAATACGAAAGTTTATCTTTTACAGCAGATATCAAGTGAGGGTCACATTGATGAAGAAATTAATCGGCGTATAAAACTTGCCTGCAGAACTTATGGAAAAAAACAGCATAATTTTGAAGAGCAATATGCCATTATGTCTTTAAAGAAAAATGTTTGATCAATGCATCCTTCCAGTGTTTACGTATGGTGAAGAGACGTGGACCTTAACTAAAAGAGACATACAAAGGCTGCAGACAACTCAAAGCAGCATGGAGAGGTGCATGCTTGGTGTAACCAGGAGAGATAAGAAGAGGAACTCGTGGGTCCGAAAAATGACAAGAGTGGAAGACATCATGATCAGAGTAAAATCCCTGAAATGGCGACGGGCTGGACATACTGGAAGAAGGACAGACCATCGATGGACAGCCGAAATTTTAGATTGGATTCCAAGGGAAAGAAAAGACCCAGAAGAAGACCACATGGGAGATGGGTGGATGAAATTCGAAAGTATGCGGGAGTAACATGGAGGAGACTGGCACAAGACAGACCGTTGTGGAAGAGGCTTGGAGAGACCTTCGTCCAGCAGTGGATTGATAATAGTTGACAATGATGGTGATGATGATATATATATCAGTGGCGTAACTTGGGTCTGAGACATGGGCTATCTCCCCCCTCCCCTACTGTTTTTTTAATTGCGAAGTTTAATTCTTAATTGTTAAGTAATAGAAGTAACTTTTTTTCAAATTTTAGGTACACGCCATTGCTAACATGGAACCAAATAATTATAAAGATTAGGATTTGAACACTTATTTTTACACGAACTCCATTCTTCTGAATACTTTATTTGTACATGAACTCCATTCTTCTTTCCTTTGGTGTGAACTTGAAAGTTACGTTTTCATAAAATGTTTCTTCGGAGTACTTTTTCATATTTGAAAAGAATGTTTTTTTCTATTGAAAAAACAGCAAAGTTTTTCGAATGTGCATGTCCTTGTATGGCTCAAAAATACACTGCTGGACAATTGCTAAGGACGGATCATAAACGGCTATATAGCGCATAAAAAAGTAAGTGTGGTTGGATGCCAAGGGAAATAAAATAATGTCAGAATGCCAGGACATTACAAGAAAGACAATTTATTGTGCTCTGAAATCCAGAAGGCTTTGGAACGTGTTCAAGTGACAAACAGGCCATTTTGTAAATACGTAAACGTGAAAAAACTGCAATTACCGTCCGTAGGCGTTCCGGCGTAAGATGTCAATACGGGATATGGCCACCATGGAGGGCGATGCAAGATTCCACACGTCGTGTCATGCTTTGCACAACATTATCAAGCAGCTGTTGGGGTAATTTATCCCATTCCTCTGTCAGTGCACGGATGAGGGTGTCCTTGTTTATTGGAGGGCATTGGCGACCAGCAAGACTCCTCGCCAGAGCATCCCACACATTTTCAATGGGATTCAGATCTGGAGAAGGTGCTGGCCATACGAGGTGTTGAATATCCTTGCTCTCAAGACACTCCTGGACAGCGACTGTTCGATGACATATTGCGTTGTCGTCCATGAAAATGAATCTATCACCGACAGCACCACGGAACATGCAAACATGAGGTAGCAGAACATCATTAATGTATCGTTGGCCAGTCATAGTCCCAGTTGGAAGAACATAGAGGGACGTACGGCCATTGATCATGATGCCAGCCCATACCATGACACTACATGTCGGATATCGGTCCCTTTCCTGTATGTTTGCTGGACAATATACAGTACCACTATCACGCCAGATCAGTTGTCGTCGACAATCAGACGATAGACTGTATCTACTCTCATCTGAGAAGAGGACAGCAGACCAGTCGTTATCAGTGCAATTGCGATGTTGATGGCACCATTGCAAACAGGCGGTACGGTGACGTCTGGACAATGGGATGTACACAACAGGACGGCGGGCGTATAGTCCTCCTTCATGCAAACGTCTGGCGACAGTTTTTCGGGAGATCCGCTTGCCAGTAGCAGCCATAAACTGATTTGCTACCTCACTAGCTATGCTGCACCGGTGTCTTTTTGTTGATAGCACTATGTACCGATCTTCTGCAGGTGTCGTACTGCGAACACGACCTCCCCCGTGACGTTTGCTACACTCTCCATTTGTTTGAAATGATTTCCAAAGCCTTGAAACAACACTGTGGCTGACGTCGAACTCCCTGGCAACATCTGTGATTTTTCGCCCTTCTTCAATCTTGCCAATAATACGGCCACGCGTAAAATCATCTAGGTGATGTCGGGAAGACATACTGAAAATTACAAGTTTGTCAATTGATTTTTTCCCTTTCAACTTTGCGTTTGAACAACAACGGTCAATGCCCGTCAAATCCTTTATATCTCTTATCAGCGCTATGACGTCACGAACAAGTTCGGCAATCCAAAATTTGCATACGCACAACACGTCTTACTGTATCCCGCACTTATGCTAATTTCCACATTTTTCTGCCTTCCATTTTATGGTTGCTATCGTTGCTATTGTCATCCGTCCTTAGCAATTGTCCAGCAGTGTATATCTTGATTGTTTTTAATGCTGAAAAACTTTAGGCAGTTGCAGTTGTTGATGGAAAGTTTAATATGAGGTCTGCTAATTTGTGCACCTCACTAAACACTATGTCCAATTTATTCAACTTTATGTAACACGTAATGTCTCTTACTTATTTGTGTTTGTATTTATCAAGGGAATAAAACATTTTGTTTATTTTTTAGTCGAGCTGTATCAAAATTTGAAGCATAGAGTTGTTTAAGTTCTGATAATAGATGTTCAGGAAAGCTTTCACAAAATTTATCAAAACAGTTCGAATCCAACAAAGCCGCGAATTTAAGATATAATATCCTTGATTTTAATTCATTGACACTTCACAAAAACTGAAACAACTCTGGCAAGACACTCTTATGGGCGATAGTATGCGAGTGACTGAGACTTCGTTTTTCGGAGCGAACCTTTTCCCAAAGCAATTGGCCAATCCCCTCTACCAGCTGATTCATGTTGTCATGGAAACGCTAGCAGGCGATGGTATGAAAGGTTTTCGTATCAGAATTGCGAAGACTCTGGAAGAGCAGCTTGCGTTATGCCGTTGGTTTTCCCTCGCCAGACTGAGTCAAAGAAGCAAATCCGCACGCGTTTTATTTCGTAGCGAAAGCATCGACATATTTTAATACCGTTGGTAATTGACTTTTATTTGTGTATATTTAATTCAGTTTTATTTGTGCATTCTCTGGGCTTCGCAGCTAGCCTCGAATATACGCCACTTATATATATATATATACACTGAAGTGCCAGAAAAACTGGTACAGACGAGCTTATGCTAAATACATAGCAGCGTCACCTATACGTGTACTCGGTTGCGTCCGCCAGTGCGTATATAAATCGATACACATCCTTGCCAACTGTCAGAGCTGTTTTCGGCATGAGAATGACAAGTAATAACGATTTACGCGATTTTCAACGCGGTGTCATAGTTGGCGCTCGTGAGATGGGCCATAGTATTTCGGAGGTGGAAACGAAGTTTGCATTTTCACGGACGACAATTGCAAGGGTGTACCGTGACTACAAGAATTCCGACAAACCCTCCAACCTACGATACCAGTATGGCCGTAAAAAGACATTGGGTGAACGTGACCATCGTCGGTTGTCAAGAATCGTTTCACGGGATAGGCGTGCAACACTCTCGCAGGTATAATCGGAATTCAATGCTGGAGCCTCAACAAGCATCAGCGTCCGGACTGTGCAACGTACCCTGCAAGATATGGGTTTTGAGAGCCGAAGCCCAACTCGAGTCTCCTTGATGGGTGCACGACACAGAGCTATGCTCCTCGCTTGGGCACGGCAACACCGCCACTGGACACTTGATGACTGGACACAAGTAGCCTGGTCTGACGAGTCGCGTTTCCAACTGTATTGGGCAGATGGAAGGATTCGTGTGTGGCGCAAACCCCATGAAGCCATGGATCCCGCCTGTCAACAGGGAACTGTACCGGCTGGTGGGGGCTCGTAATGGTATGGGATGTGTTTAGCTGGACTTCACTGGAACCCCTGGTACGTCTACAAACGTCTGTGACTGGCCAACGCTATGTGCGCCTTCTTTCTGACGAGGTACACCCGTTCATGTCCTGCATTCATGCTGATGAGTTGGGCCTGTTCCAACAGGAAAATGCACCTCCACACAAGTGTCAGGGCGCCACATTGTGGTTAGAGGAGCATTCATCTGAGTTTGGGGTGTTGCTATTCCTACCCACGTCCCCAGATCTGAACGTGATAGAGCACATTTGGGATGCCATGCAAAGCTCTATCGAACACAGGAATCCGAGAATTCGGAATACACCCGAATTGTGGAACGCTCTGCAGTAAGTATGGTATGCATTGCCTACAGCATATTTCCAGAAGCTAGTGGAGTCCATGCCCCGTCGTATTTCTGCAGTTCTGTGCTCCTGTGAGGGACCTACCACGTATGAGACTAGTGTACCAGTTTATCTGGCACTTCAGTGTATACTCTCTCTCTCTCTCTCTCTCTCTCTCTCTCTATATATATATATATATATATATATATATATATATATATACAGAGGTTGGACAGAATAATGTGAACACGACGCTCATAGACGTGACTTTTAATGCAGCTGCGTACGTCGCAATACAAAAGGTAGCCGCGACTATTTGGTTGTAACATCTTTGTTTAGAACCTCAAGGTCCTGTTTAAGTGCATTTTAAGTGTCTTGTTGCAAATTTTCTTTCAGAGTGATGATGAAATGGGCGACGTGACGGACTTCAAAAGAGGGTTGATTGTTGGTGGCCGGCTAGTTGGTGCCTTCGTGACAACAGTCGCCAGGGTAGTGGGGATACCGAGAGCTATAGTGTCTAGTGTCATGGCAGCATACCGCGTTCGTGGCAAAACCTCAAAATGCCAATGGCATGTTATGAAGTTCCTTGGCCTACAGAGCAGCTCCAATGTCTTAGAAGAAAATTGTTTAATAGCATCCTAACAGTTCTTACGTATGGAGAAAGTAAATGCATTTCCTCAAAATGCCAAGGGCATGTTATGAAGGTCCTTGGCCTACAGAGCAGCTCCAATGTCTTAGAAGAAAATTGTTTAATAGCATCCTTCCAGTTCTTACGTATGGAGAAAGTAAATGCATTTCCTCAAAATGCCAAGGGCATGTTATGAAAGTCCTTGGCCTACAGAGCAGCTCCAATGTCTTAGAAGAAAATTGTTTAATAGCATCCTTCCAGTTCTTACGTATGGAGAAAGTAAATGCATTTCCTCAAAATGCCAAGGGCATGTTATGAAGGTCCTTGGCCTACAGAGCAGCTCCAATGTCTTAGAAGAAAATTGTTTAATAGCATCCTTCCAGTTCTTACGTATGGAGCAGAGACATGGATCTTAACTAAAACAGACATACAAAGGCTGCATAAAACTGAAAGGAGCATGGATATCTTTTCTAGTTACACCAAGCCTGCAGGCTTGGTGTAACTAGAAAAGAAAAGAAGAGGAACTTGTGGATCAGGATAATGACAAGAGTAGAAAACATCATGATTAAAGTAAAGTCCCTGAAATGGCAATTAGCTATATTTTACATATTGCTAGAAGAACGGATCACCGATGGACAACCGAAATATTAGACTGGATACCAAAGAACAGAAAAAGGCACAGAAAAAGATCACGTGGAAGATGGATGGATTCAATTCGAAAGCGTATCGGAGTGGCATGGAAGAGTCTGGCTCAAGCAGTGAGTTGTGGAAGAAACTTGCGATGACCTTCATCCAGCAGTGGATTAAAAATGGCTGACAGTGATGATATGCTGTATATAAAGGAACGACTTCAAATTAAAGTATATTAGCAATTTCGAAAGTAAATGCATTTCCCAATTTTTCAAGTGTGATTATATGTTTTGTGAGTTGTTATTCACCTACAACGGAAACTTAAAGCAGAAGAGAAAAACGATGAGACACGCGAACGAGCAATAAATCACCTCGTATATCTGATGCAAGATATGGAACTCTCTCTTGCCAGTGCCAAACTCCATGGGTACGGCATTTCATTGTAATTAGGAAGGAATATAATAACTACCTGCTTGAAAAACTGTGACGCTTGTCCCAAAAAAGAAATAGGACTACGAGGCAAGAAAAACCCTCAAAGATTAGAATGAGGAAAGAGTATCCTTCAATAACCAAAGAGGTTGAAACACGTGTATTAAAACTCACGCAAAAGTGGAAGAAAATTTAGAAACAAAGTGTCAGAAGATCCCCCCCCCCCCCGTTTTTGTTTTCATCAGTGAAGATAGCATGAATGCGCCGATAAGAACAATCCCTCTTATCGGAAAGGAATCACCAAAAAATAAGAAAGGACTTTTGAAAGGAAGAGGAGGGTCACTAAAATTGAAAGAACAGAAAAAAAAGACGAAGAATCAGTCAAGAGTTTACTTACGGTTTCATTATTGGTAAAAGCATTTTGAAATATTTTTTAATTTATTAAGATTTTGAACGCAACTCAGATATTTTACAGCCGTAACACTCTTATGTCTCTTTCAAAGAAGCTAACCTGGGTCATAGGAATTACAACGCAAAATACATAGCAGTTCGATACTGATTATTCGTATAACTAGCCCCAAAGGAGGCTTGACCCATTCCAAATTTAGAAATTCTGCTTACAGGGAAGGGACAGAATAAGAACTGAATAAGAACAGAAAACAGATGTTTCATTTGGAAATCGAGCCTTTACATTCCATCATCGAGAAAGGTGAATATCTCGTATAACAGTCATCTATCCTGAACAAGCTCTTTATGGTACGCGTAAATACCAGAATGGTTTCTTTGCGAACACGCCTACTGGTATATTTAAATATTCTGGGAGGTGTAACTTAGATAGGATAGCCAAATGTAGCTTGTGTATAGTGAGAAGGAACAAGCATTCACAAACACATGGTCTCCGTTTCGTTTATTAAATGGTCTCAGAAGGGCGACACCCTTTAAACAACTGAACTGAATTTGTCTTCACTTGAGGTAACCGCTACATACGATTCATAAACTAGGAAGAGAGCTTCCTCGATAGCATTTTGTTGTTCGCACTCACTACGATATTTTTTATTTTTATTACAGTCATTTGCAAAAGTTTAAGACCACCTGTTGGTGTTAGGAGATTTCTGCCAATTACGTCAGCTACTGTCTTTATTACTCAACTTCCTGTCGGTGTTGCATCATCCTACAGCGGGCCGCCCTGGTGGCGCAGTGGTCTAAGCGATGGCCTCTGATCATTCGTCCGAAAGGGGTCCGGGTTCGAATCCCGGTGAGGCATGGATGTTGTGTTTGTCTTACGGCACTGGCTCTCTCCCTTCCCTGGAACCATTGACCCTAAATTAGGGACGGGCGACTGCTTATAGCCCATTGAGTTGCTCACGGTGGTCGTTAAACCTCCAACCAAAAAAAAAAAAAAATCCTACAGCGGCAGCTGTTGATAGAGTTGGGGGAAGCGTGGGAGCGTCAGTTTGCTTCTGGTTTTCATGCTGAGAGGTTTTGTACGTATTTTCTATATAGTGAAGAAATTAGTAAAATCATGCAATGCATTGATTATGATACGCTTTCCAACATACCAGAAATTATTACTGAAGTTATTATGCAAGTTATGAGGATAATGGCTGTAGAATAACTCTCGCTCTTATGACCCGACCCCGTTTCGATGATATTCAACAGAACCGGTAAAGTATACTTCCGGAAAAACATGAAAAGTTTTGTCTCAATCGAAGCATTCTTACGTTAGCGCATAAGGGCAATGGAATGGATCCCGATCCTATGTCCTGACCTTTGACCCCATTTCACCCATTTTCAACAGGGTTCGTCCCCAGATGGTACTGTACCACATACTAAAATTTCATTGAAATCGAACCATATTTACGCAAGTTATGACGTATAAGGGTAATGAAATGGATCCCGCTCCTCTGTTCTGACCTTTGACCCCACTTCACCCATTTTCAATAGGGTACGTCCCTAGATGGTCCTCCACCACATACTAAAATTTCATTGAAATCGTACCATATTTACGCAAGTTATGACGCATAAGGGCAATGGAATGGATCCCGTTCCCATGTCGTGACCTTTGATCACATTTGTCCCATTTTCAATAGGGTTCGTCCCCAGGTAGTGCTCTACCACATACTAACATTTCATTGAAATCGAACCATATTTACGCGAGTTATCGTGCGGGCAGACGGACAAAGCTGGAGCATATACGCTTCTTCAACCTACGGTTGGAAACCGTAAAAAATGAGCAAAAAAGCGTCCTTAAGTGTTGTAACTCAGAGGGCACAAATAGTGTCTTTATAACATGAAGGATACTCCGAACGTGACCTAAGCAGAAAGGTGAATGTGAGCAAGATTGCTATTCATAATGCGATCATGAAATATCGAAATTCTGGTGAATTTAGCGACCGAAAGAGAAGTGGACGTCCAAGGAAAACAACCCCAAGTGATGACAATACTATAAGGCGAATAGTTATGCGTTCTCCGAGGAGTTCGTGCAAGAAAATCAAGGCCTTTCTACATTCAAAAGGGTCTGATATTAGTATCAGCACTGTCTCCTGGCGTCTTAGCAAAGATTTTGGATTAAAGACTTATAAACCTGCACATAAACGTAGACGAGCCTCTGTCATGAAAAAGAAGAGACTCCAGTTTGCGAAGCGTCATCAATAGAGGACTGCTGAAAATTGGAAACCAGTTCTGTTTTCCGATGAATCAACTGTACGTAAATTTGGATCACGTGAAACACATGCCCGACGACCAAAAGGCAAAAGGTTTGACCATGAGACATCTGCCTAGCCAGATAAAATGGAGTGCTCTGTAAGCATCCCGGCACAGCTTCATTATCCTTTTTGCCAACAGGCACTAGCATGACTGGTCCTTTTTAAATGTAGAAATGCTACGTGAGAAACTGTTAGCTTATATTCAACTGCGTAGATGCACAATCCTTATGCATGATGGTGTTCCATGCTACAGATCAAAGACAGTAAAGGACTACCTGCAGAGGAAAAACATAACTGTGCTTGACTGGCCAGGTAATAGTCCCGACTTTAACCCCATCGAACATTTGTGCACCATTTTAAAAGACAAGGTAGCAGAAAAACAGCCATCAAATTCCCAAGCTTTGATTGACGCGATAAAGTACGTGTAGTGCAAAGACATTTCAAGTGACTAATGCAAATCCCTCATTGAGAATATGCCACATCGTATTCTGTCCGTTATAAAAAACAAAGGTGGCCACAAAGTACTGATTTCGGTCTTTTTGTATTAAAAAAGTAAGTATTCATCTGTGGTGTCATTTTTTCAAATATCTCTGACTAGTAATCAATTGTTTCTTTGAAAATCTTAATTTTCAATAAATTGACAGGTGGTCTTAAACTTTTGTAAATGACTAATATAACACTGTGCATCGCTGTCTCCTGTAGTTTAAAATTATGTTTTCGCGCTCTGCTGATTTGAGTAGTGTGGATGCTTTAACCCTTTAATAAGCAGGGATGAATTAATTTCGGTTAGAAAAACGGGATGAAATCAGAATGTACTCGATGTCTAAAACGTGGGTGAAACGCGTCTGGAATGAGTGAACCTATGCATCAGAAAGCATAGCTTTCCTATTAGCTTTGCCATCCGAAGTGGCCATTTAGGGGGATGACTCACGCTAATCGGCTATAGCAATGGCGATGAACCTAAGAAAGGAGAAAGAAGTTCTTTGAGGCATTTGTTTCTATTTAATTGCATGTTGTCCGTATCATGGAGATTAGCCCTTCCTCGTAATGTTATGGGTCATGGAGAAAGAAAATGAAGAACTAGAAGGGAGCTTTATCATCCGCGATAGGTTTATGGTCGGTACTGCTGAGATGAGAGAGTGAAAGGAATTTTTTTGCCGTAGCTTTGGTAAAACTTGGCCGCTATGTCAGCATATCTGCTTGGGAAGCGCAGATAATTTATTTTGGGCAATATTTAGTTCAGGTACATCTGCAGCTTGAAGGGTAAAATAAGTGACATTCAGTCGAGCTAGGAACTGAGGCGCCGACTTCTGCTCCATCGAGACACGAACTCGGGCCCGAGACAGGCCCGAGTTCGTGTCCCGATGGGACATCAGTGGCGGTGTCTTCTGTCTGATGACGCTGGCGACTTCTTATTGCCCTAACAGTTGCTCATGGAGGTAGTTAAACCCTGAAATCAATATGAGTGGCATATTTAGAAGCTAACATCGATTAATGTATCAAAATCACAAATGTTTTCACTCGCTTATACAAATTAGCTTGCTTGCAATTGTTTGTTACATACAAGTAATAAAAAATGGTTCTAATAATCAGACTCACGTGTTGAGAATTTTGGACAGACTGATGAGATTCGGTGCCGATTGCCCCATCTAGCCTATCACAGGAAGTCTGTAGAAGGCATAGAAGGGGACAACTGCTCTAGGGAGAAGAATTCTGATTCTTATTTTTTCGGGATCCTATGTCGCGTTTTCACCATACTAGTTATATCCTACAGATGATTCTTTTAAGTCTTAGATGCTACAAGGGTCGTTTAGAAAGAGATATATGTGCACATACTGTAAGTTAGACTGATGGCCCTGCGGATTTTTGAACCTTGTATTAAAATTCCTTGGAGTTTTAGATATAAACACAAACATGCCCTGTAAACATGAAGCATTCTGTATCTGCTAAGAGTATCATGAAAGCCTGCCACTAGTAATACCACGGAAAATTCTAATATGCTTTTTGTTTGAAGAAATACACTCAAATTTATATGTCTGCGCAGTACTCAGAAATAATCCTTTATGAAAATCCTAAGACGAAATTTTCTCTTCTGGAGGGAAAAGCCGTGTGTCTTTTTCAACTGTGCAGTATGATATTGTTATGTAGGAGGATAATTCGAAACTAAGAGAGAATCAACACGTAGCTATGATGGAAAAACTTTAAAGCACAAATGCATGTAACTAAAAAATAATTATAACACATCCTCTAGGAAAGAAAATATTGCACCAAATGAACTGGTATATCTACGACACTTTGAGGAGAAAACGTACATGGGAAAAATATTTGAAAAATTTTGGTAAGGCTGATCACCAATTAGATTTAGAATTTTTGAAAAGTTTTGGTAAGGCTGATCACCAATTAGATTCAGAATGTTTGAAAAGTTTTGGTAAGGCTGATCACCAATTAGATTCAGAATTTTTGAAAAGTTTTGGTAAGACTGATCCCCAATTAGATTCAGAATGTTTGAAAAGTTTTGGTAAGGCTGATCACCAATTAGATTCAGAATTTTTGAAAAGTTTGGTAAGGCTTGATTCAGAATGTTTGAAAAGTTTTGGTAAGGCTGATCCCCAATTAGATTCAGAATGTTTGAAAAGTTTTGGTAAGGCTGATCACCAATTAGATTCAGAATTTTTGAAAAGTTTGGTAAGGCTGAAGACCAATTAGATTCAAATTTTTGAAAAGTTTTGGTAAGGCTGATCACCAATTAGATTCAGAATTTTTGAAAAGTTTGGTAAGCCTGAAGACCAATTAGATTCAAATTTTTGAAAAGTTTTGGTAAAGCAATTAGATTCAGAATTTTTGAAAAGCTTTAGTAAGGCTGATCACCAATTAGATTGAGAATTTTGGAAAAGTTTTGGTTAGGCTGATCACCAATCAGGTTGAGAATTTTGGAAAAGTTTTGGTAAGGCTGATCACCAATTAGATTCAGAGTTTGTTCTGTTTCGCGCGTAATACAAGCACAGGCTTATGGAAAATTGAACATCAGAAAATGCGGTAAGGAAAAAAGTTTTGAAACAGATTATTTCAATCAGTTTAAAAACGAGTTCTTCATTTTCAGCTACATTAAGGAGAGATGTTGAATCAAATACTTAAATACACTTATGCCATGTAGAGAAAAAATATGCATCAGGAAAACAGGAGAAGCGAACAATTTCAGTGGAAGTTGCGCGGCAAAGATAAATTTTTTAAATATTTTTGACATACAGATATCATGTCTAGTGTTATTATTATTCTATATCTATTGTAAACACAATTTGAATCTAAAGAGGCGATTTTTTAACCAGATGTTTCTCACTTTCTATAATTATAAAATGAGTTCTCATGAAAATTGTGTTTTGGATGTTTAATGTGCGAATGTATGTAGGTACAACAAAACCCAGTTATAGTTCCGATTTAGACTAGCTACATGAGATGGGAAAGTATGCTCATCGTTTTGACAGTGAAAGAACTCATTTAATTACGTGGAACAGTAAGTAGTACGGAGTTTCAATTATTAATTGCCATTTTTCCCGACTTTTTTCTTCATTTCACATAATTAATACGAAAGTTTGCCTTCAATTTAGGGGACGGTTTTAGAGAATCACCATTCTGTCGTATCGTACGACTGGTCGTTGCTGTCACTTGGAAAATATTCACTTGTCTTTTTATTTAATATTAGATCGTCTTATTAGTGATTCAAAAATTCCCGTTTCAAATGTGTATTCATAGAAAAAAATAAAATTCACAGTGGTCTAAGCGATGACTTCTGATCATTCGTCCA
Source organism: Macrothele yani (assembly GCA_039090855.1). Lineage (NCBI taxonomy): Eukaryota > Metazoa > Arthropoda > Arachnida > Araneae > Macrothelidae > Macrothele > Macrothele yani. Next base: position 162,924,867 of record CM077010.1, on the reverse strand, counting down.
AAAAAGGTCCAGGTTCGAATCTCGGTGAGGCATGAATGTTGTGTTTGTCTTACGGCACTGGCTCTCTCCCTTCCCTGGAATCAGTGGCCCTAAATTAGGGATGGGCGACTGATTATAGCACACTTAGTTGCTCATGGTGGTCGTTAAAGCTTCAATCAAAAACAAAAATTGCAGTTAGCGTGGCACTAGAATAACGATCGTGGGAAATTACCGAATGGCAAACATAATCGGAACTATAGCTGGAAACTATTTCATAGACGATCGTCCGAACTTAAGAAACGGCAAGAGTAATTGAAACTACAGCTGGAAACTATTTCATAGACAGTGATCGAAACTTAAGGAACGGCAAGAATAATTGAAATTACAGCTGTAAACTATTTCATGGCCGATCGTCGGAACTTAATGAATTGCAAGAATAATCGGAACTGCTGCTGGAAACTATTTCATAGACGATCATCTAAACTTAAGGAAACGCAAGAGTAATTAGAACTGCAGCTGGAAACTATTTCATAGACGATCGTCGGAATTTAATGAATGGCAAGAATAATCGGAACTGCAGCTGGAAACTATTTCATAGACGACCGTCGGAACTAAATGAATGGCAAGAATAATCGGAACTGCAGCTGGAAACTATTTCATAGACGATGATCGAAACTTAAGAAACGGCAAGAGTAATTGAAACTACAGCTGGAAACTATTTCATAGACGATGGCCGAAACTTAAGGAACGGCAAGAGTAATTGAAACTATAGCTGGAAACTGTTTCATAGACGATGATCGGAACTTAGGGAATGTCATGAATAATCGGAATTAGAGCTCGAAACTATTTCATAGACGATCGTCGGAACTTAAAAGGAATGACAAGAATAATTGGGGCAGCTAAAAACTCTTTCATAGATGATCGTTGGAACTTAAGGAATGATATGCATAATAGGAACTACAACTGGACACTATTTATAAAAGCAAACCACTAAACTACGCAACATATATTGATTAGTTACCTGAATTAGCAGATGAAGATGATGTCTGTGGGGAGCACCGGCAGACAGGGCATTTTCCTTCAGGCGTATTAGGATCTGGATAGCAACCAGGTGAACAGTTTGGAGGAATACATATGGCATCACATTTGCACGTAGGGCATCCGTCGTCACCAATGATGTTATAACATCTACGTCCTAAGCATGGGTTGCGTGGGCATACTCTTCCTTGAGCTAAAAGTTTGGATTATTATTAACAAGCAATACACTTATATCATATTTTATTCTGACTGATGTATATCGTACCCTCTAAGTGCGAAAACCACATAGTATAAAATATCATTCGTTTACAGATTTCCCGGAACTTTTTGGCAAAATGTGAAATAAGTTTTGGATTTATTGTTTCATTCTGTACTTTAGACATATTGTAAAATGACGACAAAAGTTTTCGAAAATAGCCTGAGATACTAATATGATGTGTTTTTCATTTATCATTCAGATAAAACTGCCATCAAGAATGAACTTCGGATCAAAGTAATGGCAATTATTTTTTTTACCATCTGTATTGTGGCCGGTGCTGCCTGGGTATAACGCTTAGGATGCAATCTGTACATTAAAATTTTTACTGAAATGAATGATTTTGCTGTGAATACCACCTCCTAAGCCCCCTAACCACGAAAAATATTGGTTTATTAGGAATACGTGTGAACATATCTTATTAGCAGTGTAGTTATAATGCCTTTAGAATACATGAAGACAAAAATTCTGAGTTAAAAGTTCATAATACCTCTAAATATAAACTAGGATAAATCCCTTTAACGACCATACCGTCCAAAACGCCCTACATGCAGACGATCACGACCGCCCGAATAAGCCATCTGTGGTGATCAGAATTTCCTATCTCTATGTGTTCGTTGAATTTGCGCGGCGTTAGCGGAAGTTAACTTCAGTCATCATTCTTGTCATTAAACATAGAAGTGAACCAGAAGATGGTTTCAACCTGGGAGTTCTCATTCATTCCCATGACATCGCATCTCTTTTTCCGCGAGAGAATGCAGTGATTACCCCGCGGAATAGTCTGAAGGTCCATGCACGTCAAACCTACAGATCGGAAGTTTCGTGTGGTGGTCGGGAGGAGAGAAATTTGAAAAGTAACACCTGGCAGGTACGAGCGTTCTATGTAGTATTCTGGGCGACACACGATTTGAGGGTCCCGGTCGTTAAAGGGTCAATCGGATTTCCGTTAGGTGCCAAATCTTTTCTTTTCTCTGCCTTTACGCTGCTTCTATTTCTATAGCTACAGCATGAATTTTTTTTTCTCTGCCTTTACGCTGCTTCTATTTCTATAACAACAGCATGAAATTTTCTTTTCTCTGCCTTTACACTGCTTCTATTTTTATAGCTACAGCATGAATTTTTCTTTTCTCTGCCTTTACGCTGCTTCTATTTCTATAGCAACAACATGAATTTTTCTTTTCTCTGCCTTTACGCTGCTTCTATTTCTATAGCAACAACATGAATTTTTCTTTTCTCTGCCTTTACGCTGCTTCTATTTCTATAGCTACAGCATGAATTTTTCTTTTCTCTGCCTTTACGCTGCTTCTATTTCTATAGCAACAACATGAATTTTTCCTTTCTTTGTCTTTACGATGCTTCCATTTCTATAGCAACAACATGAATTTTTCTTTTCTTTGCCTTTACGCTGCTTCTATTTCTATAGCAACAACATGAATTTTTCTTTTCTTTGCCTTTACACTGCTTCTATTTCTATAGCAACAACATGAATTTTTCTTTTCTTTGCCTTTACGCTGCTTCTATTTCTATAGCTACAGCATGAATTTTTCTTTTCTCTGCCTTTACGCTGCTTCTATTTCTATAACAACAGCATGAAATTTTCTTTTTCTCTGCCTTTACGCTGCTTCTATTTTTATAGCTACAGCATGAATTTTTCTTTTCTCTGCCTTTACGCTGCTTCTATTTCTATAGCAACAACATGAATTTTTCTTTTCTCTGCCTTTACGCTGCTTCTATTTCTATAGCAACAACATGAATTTTTCCTTTCTTTGCCTTTACGATGCTTCTATTTCTATAGCAACAACATGAATTTTTCTTTTCTTTGCCTTTACGCTGCTTCTATTTCTATAGCTACAGCATGAATTTTTCTTTTCTCTGCCTTTACGCTGCTTCTATTTCTATAGCAACAACATGAATTTTTCTTTTCTTTGCCTTTACGCTGCTTCTATTTCTATAGCAACAACATGAATTTTTCTTTTTCTTTGCCTTTACGCTGCTTCTATTTCTATAGCTACAGCATGAATTTTTCTTTTCTCTGCCTTTACGCTGCTTCTATTTCTATAGCAACAACATGAATTTTTCTTTTCTTTGCCTTTACGCTGCTTCTATTTCTATAGCTACAGCATGAATTTTTCTTTTCTCTGCCTTTACGCTGCTTCTATTTCTATAGCTACAGCATGAATTTTTCTTTTCTCTGCCTTTACGCTGCTTCTATTTCTATAACAACAGCATGAAATTTTCTCTTCACTGCCTTTACGCTGCTTCTATTTGTATAGCTACAGCATGAAATTTTCTTTTCTCTGCCTTTACGCTGCTTCTATTTCTATAGCTACAGCATGAATTTTTCTTTTCTCTGCCTTTACGCTGCTTCTATTTCTATAGCTACAGCATGAATTTTTCTTTTCTCTGCCTTTACGCTGCTTCTATTTCGATAGCTACAGCATGAATTTTTCTTTTCTCTGCCTTTACGCTGCTTCTGTTTCTATAGCTACAGCATGAATTTTTCTTTTCTCTGCCTTTACGCTGCTTCTATTTCGATAGCTACAGCATGAATTTTTCTTTTCTCTGCCTTTACGCTGCTTCTATTTCTATAGCTACAGCATGAATTTTTCTTTTCTCTGCCTTTACGCTGCTTCTATTTCTATAGCTACAGCATGAATTTTTCTTTTCTCTGCCTTTACGCTGCTTCTATTTCTATAACAACAGCATGAAATTTTCTTTTCTCTGCCTTTACGCTGCTTCTATTTGTATAGCTACAGCATGAAATTTTCTTTTCTCTGCCTTTACGCTGCTTCTATTTTTATAGCTACAGCATGAAATTTTCTTTTCTCGGCCTTTACGCTGCTTCTATTTTTATAGCTACAGCATGAATTTTTCTTTTCTCTGCCTTTACGCTGCTTCTATTTCTATAGCAACAACATGAATTTTTCTTTTCTCTGCCTTTACGCTGTTTCTATTTCGATAGCAACAACATGAATTTTTCTTTTCTCTGCCTTTACGCTGCTTCTATTTCTATAGCTACAGCATGAATTTTTCTTTTCTCTGCCTTTACGCTGCTTCTATTTCTATAGCTACAGCATGAATTTTTCTTTTCTCTGCCTTTACGCTGCTTCTATTTCTATAGCAACAACATGAATTTTTCCTTTCTTTGCCTTTACGCTGCTTCTATTTCTATAGCAACAACATGAATTTTTCCTTTTCTCTGCCTTTACGCTGCTTCTATTTCTATAGCTACAGTATGAATTTTTCTTTTCTCTGCCTTTACGCTGCTTCTATTTCTATAACAACAGCATGAATTTTTCTTTTCTCTGCCTTTACGCTGCTTCTATTTCTATAGCTACAATATGAATTTTTCTTTTCTCTGCCTTTACGCTGCTTCTATTTCTATAGCTACAGCATGAATTTTTCCTTTCTTTGCCTTTATGATGCTTCTATTTCTATAGCTACAGCATGAATTTTTCTTTTCTCTGCCTTTACGCTGCTACTATTTTTATAGATACAGCATGAATTTTTCTTTTCTCTGCCTTTACGCTGCTTCTATTTCTATAGCAACAACATGAATTTTTCTTTTCTCTGCCTTTACGCTGCTTCTATTTCTATAGCTTCAGCATGAATTTCTTCTTTCAAATTAGAATGCAATGAAAAAAAAGTTTGACAAACACATTTCCTGTACAATCCTTTATGAACCGTAGGTAAAACAATTTACCCAACTCAGGACTAGTAGCGAAACCACTGCATGCAGCACGCAAATGAGGCACGTTCGTCGCTAGAAAACATTACGCCTACTGATGGAATAACACTGCCCCAATACAGAAAATTGTTTTGTTTCTCGTGATGCACAGGTAACAGGATCATTTTCATGTCGGCGCACGCACTACGAGAGTTTGGATATCACACGCGCGTGCTCTCAGCAGTTTTGTTACTTCCTGGTTCTCTTAGAAATGCAATAACGTGGTCAGTAATTTAGCTTCTAGAGGGGCTGTCGCTTGGAATTTCGATTTAATAATTCGGGCAACAACCGGCCGAATTTTGAAGTGTCCACTTCGATTTTTCGATGTATTATGGCTGACACAGACAGACATTCTCTTTTATTATTTATGGCCTTAACACTTTCGCTGACCAAGTTTGCCAAGTTGAATGAATACCGTGACGTTTAATACCCTTATATCTGGATGAGAACTTCTCAATCATATGATATTTTTTGTCATGAGCGTAATGCACGAAATACATAAAATTAAGTTCGCTGGCGGGCATATAAAACTGAAAGAACTTCTTTACTAGCTGGATAAGTCTTTCTTTTGTTTTTATGTTGGACTCTTGCAGTTAAAACGGCCAGTTGCAGGGTATTGCCACATAGCGCCGTACAGCAAACGAACATGTGATACCTCACATGACACCTCAGGCCGTGGGCTAAACAATAGCTATACGATAGGATCGTCTGTTGTGTGGTTACTGGTGATAGCGAACATGGTGAAGTATGATGTAGAGCAAAGTCAAAATCGCGTCATCTTTCTTTATGAGTGTAAGTATCTCCGCGGAAGGGATGCCTCTATAGATATTTAAATATATTTTATGCATTTCAATTGATGTATTATTCAAATTTTCCTTGCAGTAATTAATATGATTTTGTGTGTGTATGTGTATACGTTCAAGTAACAGCAGTGTAAGATATATTGTATAAGAACGGACAGTTATTCTTGTAAAACACTGTCTGCCATTTTGCGAGAGACCTTTCCTAAAAGACGCCATGCTTTTTTGAACTATTTAAGAGAGTCGTTTTTAAATACAATGGTGACGTTCTGTTGGCTTTCCATATGCTTAGAGGTGGAACAGAAATGACATTTGTAACGAGGTGTGCGACCCCCAAAAGTATGAGGGGCTCGCAAGGAGAAGGGAGGAGACGAGGACAGAGAGAGAGAGAGAGAGAGAGACTGAGGTTCTGCTGATGGTCACCCGTAAACGTTAAAATATAAATATATTGTTTATAGATATGCTTCTTGCTAAATGAATGTTTCCAAGTTATATGACTTACTGTCATTCAGGGCATTCATCCTAAAGGATAAAACGAACCAAACATATTGGACCTGGCAGAGGGAATACTTGAAGCCAGAGCCCGCTGCGTCACAATGAGTATAAATTTTGATATTCTGCATCCGGGGAAGTAAGGAACGCGGATATAGCATTTGGTGAGGGAACTGCTAGAGAGAAGATCATGCGTCTTTGTTTCGCAAAATTCCCGTCCGGTGGTACGAGTCTCCAAACCGAACCCCGCAGTCACAACCAGTGCCGCCGCAAGCTTACGCGAGGCCCTGTGCGAACTCTCCCTGCAAAGCCCTCTGGCTAACTAATAATTTTTGCTAAATCAAGCTGGCTAACAGTATTTTGCGCACGTACGCAATAGAATATTTTTATTTTCTGATAAGGTGATAAGCTTTTCACTCATTTATTTGTTGTAGAAAGAACTGTTATTTTTTTTAAACTTGTAACTGTAACTGCTATTATTATTAAGCTCAACCATCGTTCTCCTTTGCAAAATGAAAAAAAAAAAGAAGGTAAATGTTAGTAATACTATGCCCTATGCAGTATGAATTTTTTAAATCTGTTTTACTGTAGCTGTGTATTTAAAAAATGAAACCTATGCGGGACAAAAAGAAAAATGTTTTAAATAGGTACGTCAATTTCCTAGTGAATTGTAACACATTAAAATAATGTCTTTTAAAAGTTAGAGAAACAGTCATCGTATTTCATCAATATACTGGTATGTAAAAGGAAAACTTCACGCTTTACCTGCCACGCAAAGGAGACCTTTCTCTCCCTTTGTCCAGCAAAATCTTCAATAATATCATCGTAATTTAGTTTTGATCCCACATCGCGTTCTATTGACAATGTAGCGCGAGTGCAGTTAACCTTTCTTGAGACATTCTTGTACTCAGATGCAATTTGATTAATTTCAAATGAGGGAAACTTCTTTCCGCCCTCGCCACTGATATCGGCACAGTTAACATGATTCTGTACGCGATAGCTACGTTAGGGAAGGGATTTTGCATTCCGTTTAAAAATTGCAATACTTGGATGGCAGTACTAACGTCGTCCGGAACTAGTTCTCTGACTATTTTCAATTCTGTGAATAGCTGCTATCCGCATATATCGAGGGAAGTTTCTGAACGAAGGATAAAATCCAGGTTTTTGCAGAATTTCATTAGACCTTTGTCATTCATTTGTTTCATTTTCGGTAGAGAATACAAAAATCCGAACTTCTCATTGAACTCCTTATATTGTTCAAAATGAGATTTCAGAGACTGTAAAGCAGTGTCTATAATAGGATAAAAATACTCTATTTTGAAGACTTCCTCTGCAGATTTTGTATTTCTCAAGGGCTAGTCGTCTACTTCCTAATCAAAGATTCTTCTTTTTTAAACCACTCTATTCTCAGAAACTTTTGGTTTAACACCTAACTGTTCACAAATGGCCACAGGAACTGAAGCTGAAGGTGGTAAAATTGATCGAAGGCACCTTCCTGACTTCGTAAAAACATTTCTCTTGTTTCCCTTTCCTTTGCTTTTTGATAACCTGATTTGAATTTACGGAACTTATCTCGTTCTCTAGACATCTCAACTCAACTCACTTAACGCAAACTCTATTCTTAAAAAGTTAATTAGTTACATTCGAAGTAGAGAAGTGAACCTGGTTAAAACGTTAAAACGAACACGAATGAGCAACCGAAGAAAGTTAATAGATCGCCAAACACAGAGGCCAGCTGACTTGACACACACACATGCAACTGTTTTTGCTTTGGAAAAACAGCTTGGGAAAATCCAGAAAAAGTAAACCCAAGATAGGCGGTAAATCTGAAAGAATGTCACGACGTGATGTTCACTCACACCCGTCAATCACAGTTTCCAGCGGCGAGGAGAAAATATATTGCTGTCGGCGATGCGGCGTGTGTTGGACTTGTTAAGGTAATACCATCTGGCCCCTCCCACCAGACTCAGGGTCTTTCAGGAATACAGAAGCACCGATCTTAACAAGCTGCACTTTGAATCAGGAATCAGGAGGAGGGGGGCGTATGTATGTCATCACTGTGATATGTGTGTATGCGGACTTGCGGGGAACTGGGATGGTAATTCATATGTTTTGAACTGTCGGATTCTTTTGTCTGTATACTTAATGTTATATTTTCTTTCTTTTTCTCTTTTGCTTATCGACCAGCGCGAGGCCCCTCAAAGCGCGAGGCCCTGTGCGCTCGCACACGTCGCACACCCTTAACGGCGGCCCTGGACACAACCTACAGCCATTACTCCTGTTAAATGGAACGAAAGCATTGGTATGGGAGATCGCACAGAAATTAAACGTCCACTGTTGAAGAGTGTCCTGGCACCTTGCAGTCATAGGTAAAGGGAAAAAACTTGATCATCAGCACCTTGCTCCGAAATGTGCTCTCTGCTTAACAGGAACAAAAGGGATGAATTTCTACAGCTCATTGTGACGACTGTTGATGAGAAGTGTGTCTTGTATAAAAATCGTAGACGTTCCTCCCAATGGCTGGATGCTGATGAAACGCCCAGCAACATGCAAAAGCCAGCCTTACACCCAAAGAAAGTTATGATCACTGTATGGTGGTCATCTGCAGGCATGAGCCTCCATACACTCTTCAAACCCAATCAGACCATCAGAGGGGAACGCTATTGTGACGATCTGTAACAAATGCAAGCGGAACTGTGCAGAAAATAGCCAGCATTGGTCAACAGACATGGTGTCCTGCCTCTTCATGATAACGATCGTCCCACGAAAAACGGTGCAGAAACTTCACCAGTTAGGATGCGAGACACTGCTACACTTTGCTTATTCTCCAAGCCTGACACCAACGGTCTACAGAGAATGTTCACACATTTTTAGAACGGTTTTCCAGCAATATAAATAAAGCTTAAAATAAAGTTATTCCTTTTTAAATGTCTATCTGATAACCCTTTCTCTGGGCTATGAACCTATATCTAGATTTCCAAGAAAACAGTGCGTTTCTTAAAGTTGGTAGCAGTATTTTATTCCACTCCTCTTCCGCCGTTTTCCATAATCCAATCATTGTTTTAAGTCTGCGTTTAGAAAGAGCTTCTTTTAGCAGGTCGAAGGCACAATAGCCCATTGGTGACACATAAGGGGACTTTGAAGGAATACCAGCAGAAGAGATAAAACTTGATACCCGTCTATTTTTCCATTTTTTAAAGAAATACAGTGGTAGATTTTGATGTATGACTGGTAGCCTTATCCAGATGGAGTCCTCCTCTTTGAAGGCTCTGGATAAAGGAATGGTATTTTCTCTTTAAATATAGAAGTTAGAACATTATTTTCATTATATGTAGAATCGATTGTAATATTCTTTTTAACTTTTCTTAAGGTGGATCCACCTAAAATCTTTGCCTTGTATTTCCAATGGGCAAACTTCTGTAGCCATATTCTTCAAAAGTAATGCGTTCCCAAGGATGAAAATTTGAACATCGATAAAAATACCTTCATAAATGAACTAGTATACTTAATATTTCCTAAAATTTAATCATAAAAAAGCAATACAACATTTGTTTGTATACTGACGTCTTCAATGTACAGGTCGTGCCATCTATTTTCTGGTCTCAACACCACCAAAGGAAAATGTATTGATTTTTAATATACACTGGCGGAAAGTGAAAAAAGAACACCAAGAAGGAATTGGCGGACGATCATGAAATTCACATATGTTAATGGGGTCGGGTTTACTTAGGTGTGATGTTAATTTCGGGACCAACTGGTGAGCGCTTACGCCACAGCACGGCATAATATGCAAATTATCGTCGGTGGTATTTAAGGAGTATGGCGAAGTGAATATAATCAGTCGTCGGCGTACGGACACGTGAAAAGACCCTGAAGAAGCTGCAATGCCTGGACATGGAAGACGTGTAGGATTTCAGCAGTTATCGGACTTAGGTCGTCTAGTCGGACTCCGCAAGGCCTGGTGGTCGTATCGTCGTATTGCGGAGCGAATTGGACGGGAAGTATCGGTGGTGGTACGATGGTGGCGTAGATGGTCCGAGGAACATTTCCACACGAGAAGACGTGGAACCGGGAGTCACAGACGAACTGATGAGCGGACCGATCGACGCATAAGAAGAGCGGCGTTGTCAAGCAGAACATCCACTGCGACGCAAATCCGAGCTGCCGTTGCACCTGAGGTGACTGTGCGAACAATCCGCAACCGTCTACTGGATGCAGGACTACGTGCACGTGTGCCTCTGGCTTGTGTACCCCTGATTCCAGCCCACCGTCAGGAACAGCTGCAGTGGTGTCGCCAACGTCTGCACTGGAGAACGCAATGGGGATCTGTCGTGTTCAGCGATGAAAGCAGATTCTACTTGGGAGCCTCCGATGGCCGTATGCGTGTTCGCAGACGCACAGAGGAGCGTCTCCACTCTTCTTGCAACCGCCAGCGACACACAGAGCCTACACCTGGTCTCCTGGTGTGGGGAGCGATCAGCTATCACACCCGTACACAACTAGTGTTTGTACCGGGTACGTTAAACAGCACCTCCTACATCAACAACAATATTCAGCCCGTTGTTGTGCCATTTGTAAGGTCGGTCCATCGTGGTGTTTTCCAGCAAGATAACTCACGCCCACACACGGCACGTGAAATGCAACATGCACTTCAGGGTGTGAGAAAACTTCCATGGCCTACACGTTCACCGGATTTGTCCCCCATTGAGCACGTATGGGATTTTATGGGACAACGACTTATTCGGTCTCCACGGCTAGCCACGACCATCCCCGATTTACGCGTCCAGGTTGAGGATGCTTGGAACTCAATATCCCAAACTTACATCCAACATCTGTACGACAGACTCCATGCCAGAATTGCACAGTGTGACGCAGTTCATGGCGGTTCAACCTCGTACTAACCATGTTACATGGAAATGTTATTTTTTTTTTCCCGGTGGCGCAGTGGTCTAAGCGATGGCCTCTGATCATTCGTCCAAAAGGGGTCCGGGTTCGAATCCCGGTGAGGCATGGATGTTGTGTTTGTCTTATGGCGCTAGCTCTCTCCCTTCCCTGGAGCCAGTGACCCTAAATTAGGGACGGGCGACTGCTTATAGCCCATTGAGTTGCTCACGGTGGTCGTTAAACCTCCAATCAAAAAAAAAATGTTATTTTTCAGTTTACCAGTAAATACAGTTGTATTTTGCCATAATGTTTTGATCACGTTATCCTTTTCCGTTATTATGCTGTATAAATTTCGTTGGTATCAGACGTCTCCTTCTTGGTGTTCTTTTTTCACTTTCCGCCAGTGTAATTATGGTTAAGTTTAGAAAATAGTAAGTATACTAGGCTAAATATGAAGTTATTTTTATCGATATTCTAATTTTTTATCCTTGGAAACGTAGTAATTGTGAAGAAAATGGCTACAGAAGTTTGCCCATTAGAAATACAAGGAAAAGATTTTAGGTTGATCCACCTTAACTTTAATTTCTCTTTGTACGAGAACCAGCAATAATCATGAATCCTTTACTGAAACTTTCTTTGCATTCTTGGAACCAAGTATGTAAGTCTTTTTCTGTTCTTTTGCGATATTAAATCGACCTTTTTCTGTTACAGTCGTTGAGGTAGATTCATGCTTCATTAATAGTCACAATAAATTTTCATTTGTCTCCGGCTAAGTGATTTTCATAAAGAAGTCTACACTGTGTGCTGCGCTCAGCCACGTACATAAGGAAAAGGCGGTGAACATTACGCTTTATTTTTCAGATTCAAATCTCTGTTTATTTACTTCATTTACAGTTGAAACAGAGTTTTTTAACGACTTAGCTTTTGCTCTTTGGGTCAGTAGATTTTCTTTTAAGACCAGAGAACTTAAAATAAAATAAGTCATAAAAGTACGCACTTTCTTTGGGTATTAATTTGATGCTCTTTTTCCTGTTAAAAGCAATGCTTGATGATTGTTCCCTGTATTAATTATAAGTATGGCTTATTTTACACTTAGAAATGCTAATTCTATGATTTTCACATCGCTTTTTATTTACAAAATACGAATATTTCTCTTCATAAAGAGCAAAAACATAACCTTCTATCCACAGCTTGTTTACGTGCGCCATTTTCTTAGCAGACGATATTTAACTGCAGCAGAAGTTTCTTTCGTGTTCATCTAACACGTTGTTGCCAGTTTCAGTTCTTTGAACTTTATTTTCTGTAACGTCTTATCAAAAATGTTCTTAAAATGTGTAAACACCCTCTGTATTACATATTTCGACGTCTGCACCGTTTTCTGTCTAATAGGACCTTCAGCAATGATGTAACTGCTTACCAGGCGATTTGAGGATTTTATCTCCTCCAGAGAATAAGAACTTTCAAAGTTATTATGAACATTCTTGAGATACTTTCGCAGAAATGTATTGACGCCGCACGTGATTATTTTGATTGACCAGGTACATTGCTTCTGCTTTTATGCTTGTTTCCAGCGCCCCAATAAGATCGACAATTTCAATTGCAACAACCCAATAGTTTCCATGTGCATTGCGCCATACCTTTTTTAACTATTAGCATTGAAGGAGCTCCTGTTTTGGGACGCATTTAGTATAATACATCAGTAAACAAAGGACCATTTTTTGCAACAAACAGTACTTCTTATTTGTGTGTTAATTTTACATAAAAGCGTGGTTTCACTGCAAGTGTACAATACAGAGATGGAAACGAGTCACGGGTCAACAATTTCTTGCAAGGTCCAACGGGTCGGGTTAAGGTGTTTCTGCCCCGATTTTGACCCGGTTTTATTCCCTTTTTACTTTTGAAGAGAGAAAAATATATTCCAAAGAAAAATGCGCGTTGTGGGATTCTGTAGTCGATACTGGTGCCCACGGAGTGCATAATGATTTGCCATGCAAAAATATTGTCGTCTCTTTCTTAAAGCAACGAAGATTTCCACCGACTGACATCAGACGCACCGACACCATATCGTAAAAAGATACTACCTTCGCGTTCTTTTACAGTGCGATTGTCCAGGGCAAGGTACAGGCAAACGCCATTCGCCTGCTTCTCAGCTGATTCACTCTCTTTATGCGATATATAAATTGAGTTTCGAATTTATAGTTCAAAGCAGATTTGTCAGGGTCAGTTACGGGTCTGGGTAGGGTCCAGTTATGGGACGTCCGGATCCAAAATTTTTGACCCGTTTCCAACTTTGGTACAATCACGGATATTCTAGGTTCTACATCGAACGATATTAAAGCTTAACATGGACTGCCATACCTTTTTATCTGTCTTTTCCGAGCTCAGCAGGAATGAATTGATGTATTAAGACGAACAGACTTCTCGTTTCACTACCTTTATATGAACCAGAAATTTTTATAAAATATTTAAGGAATGTATAAAACATTTCTTTCGCATTTTACCTTCACTTGGTTTGGATAAGGTATGAAGTCACTAAGCATTTTATACAGCACTAGATTTCACACTTTGTCGACTGCATTTAAAAACCACAACATACTGTACACATATAGAGTAAATCACATCAAAGAAACTTATCCTAATATTATTTATTACACACACACATTGGTCAAAAAGTTACGGACCTTTATGATAAGACAGTGACACACAATAAGCGCAAATATATGCAAATGTAACAGTCGCAAACCTGACGACGTTTTACCTTGTCTTTTATAAAGGGCGTACAGATTATTCTTTTGCAGTAATTCATGTAAACATGGGGAATTCCCAGGATCTGCCGGAATTCGGAAGAGATATAATCGTAGGCGAATCTTTAGCGGGAGACACGATTAATAAAATCAATAAAATAAAGGGAATTATATGTTTCTCAAAAGCTACCATTTTAAAGGCTTTAAAGGCGCAGCTACTGGAGGACCAGTGGATCTTCCATATTGAAAAGGCATTAATGTGATCAGAGTTTTAAAGCGCGTGACTGTCGTTCTGCGAGGAGGATTATACGGAAAACAGGTCTTTCAGTGTGAAGCAACTGTCTGCTGAATTAAACCAAGGTCATGAGTAGCCCATTTCGAACAGAACCATGAGCAGGGAACTAAAAAAATTAAGTCTTAGAAGACGTCTGCCCATTCGAAAGCCGCTTGCCGCCCCCCTCCCCGAAAAAACAATAAACACCACTTACATTGGTGTTGAGAACGCCATTGAAGTGGATCCACTTAAAAATTCTGCTCTATGTTTCCGACGGTGAAAATTTCTGTAGACAGTTTCTTCGCGATTAATGTATTCCCCAAGGTTGAAAACTTGCACATCGTTAAAAATAACTTTAAATTATAGCCTAGTATGCTTAATATTTGCTAAAACTTAACCATAATTATATAAAAAATCAATAACGTTTCCTTTGGTAGTGTTGAGAACTGCTAATAGATTGCGCCACCTATACAGATAGCTTATTAATTGTAAATCATGTAGCATTTTTTTCAATAACTTTATTAATTTCAGAATGCAATCAAAACTTGAGTCTATCCATGCCATAGTCTGAAATGTTTAGAATGACTTGAGTCACTTAGAGTAAATTTTCGGACAGTAATTTGGCTGAAAATATTAACGGAACTGTAGGTACTGCTCATTTGTAATTCCGAAATAAGCCGGCAAACAGCATTTTCAGCTAAATTATTGTCAGAAAATTTAGTCTAAGTGGCTAAAATCCTTCTAATCATTCCAGACTATCATAGCATGAACAGACTCAAGTTTTGATGGCATTCCGAAATTTAATAAAATTATTCAAAAACAAAATGCTACATGATTATAATCAGTAAGCGATCTGTACAGGTTGCGCCATCTATTAGCAGTTTTCAAAACTACCAAAGGAGAAGCTATTGATTTTTAAAATAATTGTAGTTAAGATTTAGAAAATATTAAGTATACTAGGCTACAATGTAAAGTTATTTTTATCGATGTGCGAATTTTCATCATTGGGAATGCTAAGAAAACGTCTACAGAAGTTTTTTACCGTTGGAAACGTAGAGAAAAGATGTTATGTGGATCCCTCTTAATGGGCACTAAAGCTATGGAAGAAAGGGATGTGGTCAGATGAATAATGCTATACATTAGAACCGATGGTTGGCAGGGTGTGTGTCGAGAACCTCATGAAGCGATGGACTCGGCATGTCTTGCGCGCACAGTCCAAACACCATGTCATAGGTGATGTTTTGTTGGTACGGGCTCGGTCCGTTGATACTAATGGAAGGCAACATGACATCCAGCGAATACGTGAGTGTTGTAGCGGACTACGAGCACCCTTCAGTGTCACTCTTTTTTTTTTTACTTGAAGGTGATAGCATCGTTATGGATGACAACGCTATACCACACTGTGCCAGCCTTGCGATAATGATTTGATCAGAAAAAAGGATTTCTATCATCTTCCCTGACCTCCACTGTCTCCTGATCTCAATCCTATTGAAAATGTGTGGGACATACTCGAAACAACTGTCCATCGTCGATGCCTTCTTCCGTCAACACTGAGAGGGTTGCGGGATATTTTGCTGCAAGAATGGCTACCTTTGGACCAAAACGAACTCAAGTCGCGTATTTGCTGTCATTCCCAAAGAAGAATTGCGCTACCCGATACTAAATAAAGATTCGCATTTTTTTAGCGAGTGTATGATGTATTATACAATACAGGCATTCGTCAGAAAATTACATTCACAATGTGTTCTGAAGAAACTTTCTTTTGGAACGACTGCATTGAAAAATAGTTGAAAAATCTGTCCGAAGTATTGATATTTATTACTAAAATTCTAACATGAACGGATGCACCTCCTTCATATTAGTGTTTACTCCGTCTATGAAAATGCACGCTTTTATGCTGTCTGTACTACAATTTGTGGTGATGTTAAATCTTCGGACTTACTGAAGAAATAAATCCGTGACTCCGGATCTATTTTAAGTTAATTTATTTTTGTTGGTGCATTTTCGAACCCCGGTAGCATAATCATTAGCATAATTCATATGCATAATTATGGAAGTTGCCAGTGCACACACATCTCCCATAGTTCAACTTTTTCAACAGTAATTAAGAAGGCCCAAAAATATGTTAGCATTTTTCAGATTTTCATTGATTTTATTTGAGCAGACAAAGTAACATTTGCATAATGGTCTAAGAGAAAACTGCCAGTAAAATAATGAATAATACAGGGATAACTTGAAGTGTCGTAGATTGAATATAAATAAAAGTTCCTTTTGAAACATGTGGCAGTTATCCATTATGAATTTAACACTTAGGAAAGGAATATTCATTACCTTGCTTAATTAAGTATGATTCAAACTGGAATTGTTTTTTACAAAATTAAGCACTCCGAAGGTAAGAGTTCAAGCTCTGTATGACGTGTACTACCTTTTTAGCAATCTTTCTCGTGCAAATGCTAGTTACCTTCATTACGTTTTCTGTAATGCACGTCATGTCAGAAGTTCCAAGAGTTTATTCTTTGAGTCAACTCTTACAATCAGTCAAGTCAGAAGGCCTGAATATAAATAGGACCGTGCAGCCATTGGATAAGTCACACTATAACGAAGTAAATTTCTCCGTCATTTTTGGTCTGCGCCGGGATTCGAACCCGAGGCCGCTTATTCCGGAACAAGTCGCTCTACCAACTGAGCTACGCCGACATTTGTTCTGAATCCTATCTGCCTTTATGTCATGTGCGTCCTGCTGGCAGGTACGTCACATCTCCCCCCGAAAGAGGGCCGGGGGCATGGCCCACGGGTCAGCCGTGACCATGAATCGTTGCAGGCAGACAACCACTGAAGAACGTGCACTTGAGAACTCCCCGTCAATCTGGTGTGTGGAATGCAACGTCACACACATTTATTTTTCGAAGCACTGGAGAAGGGATTCTCTGATTTTTCCTATCTCGCGGTGTGGAAATAACATCACACCAATGCGAGATTTCGAACGGCCGGGTCATCCGGATAGTTCGGGCGCCATTATAACGAAGTAAATTTCTCCGTCATTTTTGGTCTGCGCCGGGATTCGAACCCGAGGCCGCTTATTCCGGAACAAGTCGCTCTACCAACTGAGCTACGCAGACATTTGTTCTGAATCCTATCTGCCTTTATGTCATGTGCGTCCTGCTGGCAGGTACGTCACAACACCTGGATGAATTTAACCTACCTTCCTCTGTTAATAAATACTTACCAGGTGTGGCTGTTAAAAGAGGAATTTCCCTGGAGGAATTTTACACAATTTCAAACCAGAAATGATGTTTCTTTAAAAGAGCTGTTTTAAGAACCTTCATCTGCGATCTCGAAATTATCCTCTACCAATTTCCAAATTTCCTTGTGTTTTCCTGCGATATCTACATTCATCTGCACCGCTCCCAAGGAATTACAAATTTTCTTGTGCTTTCCCGCAATATTCTCATTCATCTGCACCGCTCCCAAGGAATTACAAATTTCCTTGCGCTTTCACACCATATTCCAATTTATCTGCACCACTCCCAAGGAATAAATCGTACTTGTCGCGTTGTGAATTACCAAGGAATAAATCGTACTTGCCGCGTTGTGAATTACCAAGGGATAAATCGTACTTGTCGCGTCGTGAATTACCAATCTTCAACATTTTTTTTTCAGTAAGGCTGATCCCCCCTCCCAAAAAAATAAATAAATAAAATAAAATAGTTTGTTTTTTCTTACCTACTTTCCCATTCCTCCTCTCTTTGCTCCTTTTTCCCGCCGGAAACGTGATGCTCAAAATTGTTAGGTTTTATTTTGGGTTGTGCTTTTTAGTTAGGTGTAAAGGGTGAGAATAAAACTGACTTATACGTCTCTTTTATAGCATACATCAACAGCTCTAATTTTTTTTACCGTTCTCCATTAAAACACTATCCTATCAGGGGACGCTCACCCGAATCTATCGATTTAATTTTTCAAGTCGTACAACTGAATGTGAATCAGCTCTTAAACCTCCAGAAATCTTCGTATCGTATCATCAGGAAAGACAGAGATACCGGCGAGATAAGAGAAATCGATGAGATAGGCAAATGTTTTTTTTTTTTTTTTTTTTTTTTTTTGATTGGAGGTTTAACGACCACCGTGAGCAACTCAATGGGCTATAAGCAGTCGCCCGTCCCTAATTTAGGGTCACTGGTTCCAGGGAAGGGAGAGAGCCAGTGCCGTAAGACAAACACAACATCCATGCCTCACCGGGATTCGAACCCAGACCCCGTCGGACGAATGATCAGAGGCCAACGCCTTAGACCACTGAGCCACCGGGGCGGCAGGCAAATGTTGCCATTATGTTATTTACAGGCAAGTCTTCGGCTTAAGTGCTGTCGTACAGTTTATTGAGTTTGAAGTTTTTTTTTTTTTTTTTTTTTTTGATTGAAGGTTTAACGACCACCGTGAGCAACTCAATGGGCTATAAGCAGCCGCCCGTCCCTAATTTAGGGTCACTGGTTCCAGGGAAGGGAGAGAGCCAGTGCCGTAAGACAAACACAACATCCATGCCTCACCGGGATTCGAACCCGGACCCCTTTCGGACGAATGATCAGAGGCCAACGCTTAGACCACTGCGCCACCGGGGCGGTAGTTTGAAGTTAACTACGTTGTTATACGCGTGTATTACTTTTTCGATTTATAACTGATATTGTGCTGTCTTGGTGAAAGCACAACTTTATGGTATACCTTTATTGGACCGAAGGAATAAAGCTTTCTTTAAGACTTACTTATAAATGAAATATCTTTAATACTTTTCTTTTATTAAGCGTTGAACCGCAAAACACTATAACTATTTTGAAAGATTTTTGAAGCCTACAGATTGAAAAAATTGAAAACTCATTTCGTCTGGAAGCACGGAATCCATCGCGATAAAAATAATTGCGATTTTGTTGCTCGAAGTTTGAGATTTAATAACTCAGTATGGTAACTTTTATGTAAAAAATAGTTTTAAGGCCTCACAAATCTGCCTGCACAAAAATAAATAAATAAATAAATAGCCTTTCCGTGTGGTGTCCCGCTACCTAGTTTACATTAGAGGATCACACAAAATTTTTCGATATGTGTGTTGTAAGTGAACACTAATAACTTCAGTTAAATGAACTGAAGAAAGAGGGCACGTGGCTCTATTTTAAACAGTTTCAGTAAAATCACAGTTTTCGTGAATTCCTAAGACTCTCTAAGGGTAATTAATACTACTTCCATTGTTTTATTTTGCACTATGAACATAAAAAGAAATGAATAAAGGAGAAAATTAGTATCTTGATATTGTTGGCAACGTCATCGCGCATCACGTGGGAAATGCGAAAGATTATTCACACGTACTTGCGACTCGGGAGAGGATACGGTCTCGACTGCAAAAGAAACTGCGTAGTTGCTGCCTCCGGTGCAAGGAAGGAGGAAGCATCTTGTCCGTGGTGTAATTTCCAGAAATTGGCTCTCAAAATTGGAAGATGGATAGAAATTGTGGTAATTCCTTATCACGTGATTAATACGAACATTGTACTGCAATAGATATATTGTGAATTCAGCACTGGACTGATGAGAAAGACTATGTACTTGCTTAAGTGCCCACAACGTTCTACTTCGTTTAAGTATTTTACTACTCTGGGTTTCACCTTCATGTATAAAATATTTCTTATTTAGTACTCGACGTGCGGATATATGTATGATTTCAAGGTGAGTATCATTCGTTAGAACAGCATAAACAAGTATGAACTCCAGTTTCTGTGAAAGAAATATTCTTCACATTACGTTGAACAAGATCAGGATTTTAGCAGTCAGATGTGCCTGAATCTCCAGTTTTACTGTTTAATATCATCAAATCTGAAAAAACTTGAAATTACATGTAAAAACGTTGAAAATTACAGTAAAACTGGCAATTCAGGCATATATGATTGCTAAACTCCTGACGTATGAATTGTTGCTCATTCGAGGCTTCTGCGCGTTAACTTTGTTACAACCGTTTTGGAAAAGAGGCTACGCAACTTTTTCATGCCCGATTTCCCACAGATATGATGTACACAAATAAACGTACCGATTGTGATGATGATGATTTTGAAGAATAATAAAAATTTCCACTAGATATTTGGATTTGGTCAAAGACATTATATTTGTTACTATCTCCGCTTTGCGGTGGTGCAAATAATAATAATAATAATAATAATAAAAAGAGATGTTAATGTTTTGACACCTACCAAACTCCAGAACATACCGTATTGCAAAATGATTTCTAGGGATGATTGGAATATCAGCTACTTTCCAGCAAATGCTCCAATCCGAGGTGTTAGGAGGGAAATACATCCAGCTTATGCTGCGCTGAGCTTAGACTTTCGGGACTTAATGTTTTAACCTCTGACCTCTGGGGAGCTGATCTGTCGAGTGAAAGGAGAACGAGCAATCGAGGAACCTTTTAAGTAATCACTTTGCGCACAAGTAAAAGGGAAAGCATAGACAAGTCTGCACTTTGTTTTGCAGTAGCTCGCATAGATTGGTACACAGAAAGTAAAAGTGAAGCCACTGCTGTCGTCGTTTAACACCTGTTAACAGTTTGCAATTAAGAAACGCAAATAAGGCAATTCAAAATGCCTGTAATTATGTACCTTGTTCGTAAACTTCAGTTCCAACTGAGCTCGAAGCTGGGATAATTCACACAAAATTAGATTGCAAGATAATTGGAATAACGTTTCCTGTTGCGTTGGGTCATTTTATGAAACGGAACAAAATAGTTGTATCTCTGCCCAAACAGGAGTCCAATTATAAGAACAACTGTTTTGAGCCGCCACATGACTCTTCGGATTGTAAGAAGGCAGTGGAATCGTAACATTGTTAAACTCAAAGGGGAAATAGCGAGGCTTTTGGTCATGATGCATTCAAAACGTATGCCTGGGAGATATCAAGACCGGTTAGTACATCTTCCTAGTGTGCTTTCGTGCCATAAAACAAATAGGAAACAAGAATGAGCGGGAAGTTACTTTGGGAATTGTGGAGTATGTGTGAGTTTACCTATATAAAATCTTTTTAATATCGTCACAGTAATTTGTATTCTTACCGAGCTGGGAAAAAGCAATGAACAGAAGTGACCATCGTACGAAATTATTTTACGCAGTTTGCGCTTCTGACATGCTTGTTGATTAAATTCAAGGAACTTAGTTCAGCTCTTTATTAAAAATCGATAGAAAAAGCCGTAGGCGCCTATAGAGGAGGACATGTTATGATCTTTTGTTGCACTACATGTTTTCTTGACAATCGCTATTTCGCAAGAATGATTCCTTATGATATTATCGTCTCTCATGTAAGTAATTTAGTATTAAGGAGCTCAAGGATCTAATTAAAAATTATTTAGTTTATCTCGAGTAAGTTTATTATTTTCTTTCTGTCTTGGAGAGCCAAACTTCATTTCGAAGGGACTTTGCGCTGTACGTGGGAGAAAAACTCGGCAGGCTTGTACGAAAAATAGGTATAGAACTTTACAGAGTAACTCAGCGTTGGGTAACTGTATAGTATTTGCTTTTTCTAAAATTAAGGATAGTAATAATAGATCTAAGCGAGAAAAAACTATTTGGGGAAAAAATGCAAAACAATTGCTTCTGCGAGGACATAATACTGCGAATAAAAAAAACAAACTTTTCACGCTAATGTGATTACGGATTTAGAGAATTTCTTCAGGCAATAGCTATTGTTCAATATTCTTCTACTAAACTCAAGAAAATAACTTTTTTGTGTTCTTTAGTTCACTCTATAATAGCAGAGATAGGTTTTTCCGAGACCTGTTAGTGTTACAACGCTCTGAGCTGTGTAATTTAACATACAAACTAACAACCAATAGTTTTAATTACTGATTAATTTTAGCAAAGAAATAACAGCAGACTCAATATTTGGCTGTAGTTTATATACATATTAACTGAAAACTATCTACAAAAACTTATAACTGATGCTATATGTTACTGAAATACTGAAACTAAATAGAATGCGACTTCATGTTTTGTTCTTCTACTTGTAGTGTCTAATTGTATTGCACCGCCCCGGTGGCGCAGTGGTCTAAGCGATGGTCTCTGATCATTCGTCCGAAAAGGGTCCGTGTTCGAATCTCGGTGAGGCATGGGTTTTGCGTTTGTTTTACGGCACTGGATCTCTCCCTTCCCTGGAACCAGTGACCCTAGATTAGGGACGGGCGACTGCTTATAGCCCATTGAGTTGCTCACGGTGGTCGTTAAACCTCCAATCTAAATAAAAAAAAAAAATTGTATCGCTCATGGTGCTCGTGTAGTGCTAGGGTGAATGAAGAGCGGGAGGATGCGTCTTCTAGATGGAAGAGACGAGGCTTAAAGTTCAGGCTAATATTGCAGAGTAATTTAACAGAAAAGAAAGCAAACGAAAAAGACAGCTCAACAGAGATTCTTTCTACGAATGGCAATAGACTTTGTTTGAAAATGGTTATTTTTTACGCTTTCCAACCGTAGGTTGAAGAAGCGAATATGCTCCAGCTTTGTCCGTCTGTCCGTCCGCACGATAACTCGCGTAACAATGGTTCGATATCGATGAAATTTTAGTATGTGGTAGGGGCACCACCTAGTGACGAACCCTATTGAAAATGAACAAAATGGAGTCAAAGGTCACGACATAGGAGCGGGATCCATTCCATTGTCCTTATGCGTCATAACTTACTTAAAAATGGTTCGATTTCGATGAAATTTTAGTATGTGGTAGGGGACCACCTGGGAACAAACCCTATTGAAAATGGAAGAAATGGGTTCAAAGGTCACGACATAAGAGCCGGATTCATTCCATTTGCCTTTATGCGTCATAACTTGACTAAACATGCTTCTATTGCGGCAAAACTTTAGTATGTTGTTCCAGAGGTACACTGAACCGGTTCTGTTGAATATCATCGAAATGGGGTCAAAGGTGAGGACACAGAAGTGAGATTTGTTACACAGCCATTATCCTCATAACGTGAGTAATAACTTGAGTAATGATTTCTGGTATGCTGGAAAGCGTATCATAATCAATGCATTGCACGATTTTACTAACTTGTTTATTGCATCGGATAGTAGCTTGGGTAAACCAGCAGTGACCATCTCGCTAGCCATTTCTCATACCGATAGATTGGCTTAATAATAAGGAGTAGATATACAACCCACTTGTCTCTTAGAATTTAAGGCAAAGAAGTTGCACCAGACATGTCACAGAGAGTGTGTCAAAAGATCGAACACTTTTTTTTTAAAAGAATTACTTATTGAAAACATATCGAAATGCTGTAATCGAACTTTAAAGAAATTTCATTGGTTAACTTGTTCTAAAAACCCTGTTTCATGTGAGAGTAACTTTGGGTAATTGCACAAGTTTGTGCTGTTGTAGAAGATCCAAAGAACCCTCTTCCCTCTTTCACATATCGCAACTGGGGGCAGTGCAAAGGGTCCGCAATCAGTATAGGATGCGGTAGTTGACCAAAACCGAAGGAAAACTTACCGTATCGTAACCGTACTCTCAAGAAATTTGCGCGATCAATCAGTTAAATTCGTTTGTTGCGCTTCTATTCTTAATTCTTCATTGAAACGATCATTTATTTCAAGAACTTTGAGGGAAAGATTGAAGTAAAATCCTTAGAATTCTAAGCAAAAATAAATCCAAAGTAAAATTCTTAGGATTCATGTTTTTTTTGGGGGAGGGTCTAAAAATGAAGCTTGATCCATAAGCAATTATAATACTTTTTTGCATTTCAGAAACTCTTTATAGTGTTAGGTGTGCAACTTAATTCTCGGACACAGGCACGACACGTTGACAGCAAATTATAGCAAATCGAATACGTACCTAATCAGGGAAATAATCCCCGTTGTGTTGGATACATTTGAGTCATCGGCCAGTTAGCTGCCGAATGCCACTGCAGAAAAAAAGAGGGCTGTTTCGAGTTGATGAAGTCATCAATATTTGTGTGGACCTCCTCGACAGAAGTGAAGTGTCTATTACTCAGACGATGTTACAGGGAGCGAAAGGGGTGATAATCCGACGGGGCGAAGTCTGAAGAATACGCCGGGTGGGACAAAATCTCCCATCCCAGGTCGGTGATCGTGTTTAAAATGGTTTTCGCGGTGTAAAGACGCGCGTTATCCTGATGAAACAGGACCGACCTTCTGCCCTTGCCGGTGTATGGCCTTTTCGCCTCCATTGCGTCACTCACACGAATGAGATGCTGTCAATAACGCTCAGCATTGACCATTTCACCAGGTTTGAGCAACTCATAGTGTACGACACCGCGCTGATCCCACCATATGCACAGCAACAACTTCCGGGCATGGATATTCGATTTTGGCGGTACTGATGATAGGCTGACCTGGATAAACCCACGATTTGTGCCGCTTAGGATTATCGTAGAGGATCCACTTCTCATCACAGGTCAAAATCTTGTGGAGGAAATCCTTCTTCTTGAATCTGGAGAGCAAGGACACAGCAACATCGTAGCGCCTAGACTTGTTCGCAGCTGTGAGTTGGTGGGGCACCCAACGGCCCTCCTTGTGAATCCGTCCAAGCTTGTGCAGGCGCTTTGCAATGGCTTGCCGTGTTACTCAGAGTTCCTGGGCGAGCTCTGACTGTGTGCGACAGGGATCCGCGTCCAACAGTTGTTCCAGTTCCTCATCGTCAACTTTCTGTGGCTGTCTCGAACGTTCTGTATCACGGAGATCGATATTTCCCTGCTTAAACCGCTGGAACCACTTCTTGCACGTACTGTAGGACACAGCAGCCTCAACCAAAACAGCACAGATAATTTTCTGGGCACTTTTTTCAGCTGAAATGCGAACAGGAGGCAGTGCCTCAAATGTTACTTCTCGAACGACATTGCTTTCACCGTCAACTCTCGTCCATTCTGTCACTACAGCTGTGAGCGGTTACGGGTGCCTGGAAAGCTGTTGGATGGCGCTGCAATCAGCCATTATCGCACACAACTATTTGCATTTGCCGACGTTCTATGATCGCTTGCGGTTAGGGGCCGAGAATTAAGTTGCACACCTAATATAATACCTTGAGTAATTTAGTTAATTCATATTTAAGCTCTTCAAAACTGCATTAAAATCATAAATAAGAAGATTGCAAGGATAGTTGTTCATTGTACATTAAATAAAGACACCGTAAAATATTTCCCACTAAAAATACGGAAATAAATAAAAGCCTATTTTTCGAAAAACTTGAGTAGATAATTTTTTTAGATGATCAACAGCTGAATATGTTTCCTCAACAATTGAAGTCGCCACACATTAATAAGCCTGTATATTCTGTAAAATATTAAGCTTGAAATTTTGTCGAATATGTGGTTATAAATTTAGCCACTAACACTAAAAAGGAGATAAATGTACAGTTGCACAGTCATTTGCAAAAGTTTAAGACCACCTGTCAATTTATTGAAAATTAAGATTTTCAAAGAAATAACTAATTACTAGTCAGAGATATTTAAAAAAATGGCACCACGGATGAATACTTGCATTCTCTAGCATCCAAAAAGACCGAAATCAGTACTTTTTGTGACAACCTTTGTTTTTTATAACGGACAGAATACGATGTGGCCTACTCTCAATGAGGGATTCGCAGAAGTCACTTGAAATGTCTTTGTACCATACGTACTTTATGGCGTAAATCAAAGCTTGGGAATTTGATGGCTATTTTTCTACTACCTTGTCTTTTAAAATGGTCCGCAAATTTTCGATGGGGTTAAGGTCGGGACTATTACCGGGCTAGTCATGCACAGTTACGTTTTTCCTCTGCAGGTAGTTCTTTATTGTCTTTGATCTGCATCTGTGCACTTACATATGAGTTAACAGCTTCTCACGTAACATTTCCTCATTGAAAAAGGACCAGTCATGGTAGTGACTGTCGGCAAAAAGGATAATGAAGTAGTACCGGATGCTGACATAGCACCCCATATCAAGTGGCTAGGCGGTGTCTCACGGTGTATTTTTCATCAAACGTTTTGCCTTTTGGAAGTCGAACATGTGCTTCACGTGATTTAAATAGACGCACAGTTGATTCATCGGTAAAAAAATGGCTCCAATTTTCAGCAGTCCACGATTGATGACGCCTCGGAAACTGGAGTCTCTTCTTTTTTCATGACAGTGGTTAGTCTACGTTTATGTGCAGGTTTATAAGACTTTAATTCAAAATTTTTGCTAAGAAGTCGGCAAACAGAGCTAATACTAATTTCAGACCCTTATGAACGTAGAAAAGCCTTGATTTTCTTGCATAAACCCTTCGGAGAAGGCATAACTATTCGCCTTATGGTTTTGTCATCACGTGGAGTTGTTTTCTTTGGAAGTCCACTTCTCTTTCGGCCACTAAATTCGCCTGTATCTCGATATTTCATGATCATATTATGAATAGCAATCTTTCTCACATTCACCTTTCTGCTTATGCCACGTATAACGTAAGGTCTTTTCGTACTGATACATTATTTTAAAAACATAACCATACGATGAAAGAGTTCCTAAATTAAACCTTAACGGCTAGAGGAAACATTAAAACAGAAGTCAAACTTACGGAAATTGGCTTTATTCCAGATGTTTTCCTCAATACATCATAGTACTTCACATTGTTCTTAACAAATCTGTATCAACCAAATTAAACACTCCACACTCCACACGAGCAACTGTTGTCTCGTAGTTTATATATTTGGTTCTTATCTCATAACAGGCATACGTCACGTTCATTCAACCTCAATTGTGTTGCCAACAGTATTCGTTTGAGAGAGAAGATATCACGTTAAATGTGAAGTATAACTGAGAACAAACTCAAGATTTACATAGGGAAATAAACTAAAAAGGAAAGTTAATTTAGAATATACGTCACACACGTTCGGAGTATCCTTCAGTATATAAAGTCCCTATTTGTGCCCTCTGAGTAACACTTAATGACGCATTTTGACCATTTTTCGCTATAAAGGAAATACAAAACCTATCAGCATGAAAACCAGAAGCAAACTGACGCTTGTATGCTTCCCTCAACTCTACTAACAGCTGCCGCTGTAGGATGATGCAACACCAACCGGAAGTTGAATAATACAGACAGTAGCTGACGAAATCGGCAGAAATCTAATACCAACAAATGGTCTTAAACTTTTGCAAATGACTGTATTTACTGACGCTAAAAAGATGAAGAAAATGATTAATAATTCATGCTAATTTGTACATAATTAAGGAAAACATCTGGAGTTGCTTTTATTTCTCCTTTATTAGTCTTTTATTTTATTTCTGGAGGCTAAGTCTGTTGAGTCCCAATTCCAAGGTCTTTGTTGGAATGATGAAGAGTAAGTGGTAGCACGTACATTCGGAGCGGCACGATCTGCTGCTGCCACCTTCTAACCTTGCAGCATCGCGGAACAGTGGCGCTTCCCGTTCCTCGTTCTACACATACGCCAACTTCTGTGTTTGCATGCACGAACTCTTTTGGTTACTCAATAAAATGCCAAGGAATGACAAACGCGTGGGCTTGCTTTTTAAATTGCGCTGCTTATCGAAGAGCTCTGCACCAGATTAATGACCTAATTGACAATCTATGTCCTCTTTTTTTCGCTTCGTGGTTTAACAACCACAGTGAGAAACTCTCACTCGCCTGCCTCTAATTCAGGGCCAATGGTTTCAGGGAAAGGGCAGAGTCAGAGATATCTTACAGGCACACCACCCCTACCTCATCCGGGACTTGAACTTCGGCCCAGCCGGCTCGGTGGTGTAGTGGTCTAAGCGATGGATCCAGATCATTCGTCCGAGATGAGTCCGGGTTCGAATCCCGGTGAGGCATGGATGTTGTGTTTGTCTTACGGCGCTGGCTCTTTCCCTTCCCAGGAACCAGTGGCCCTAAATTAGGAACGGGAGACTGCTTATAGCCCATTGAGTAGCTCACGGTGGTCGTTAAACCTCGAACAAAAAACAAACAAACTTCGGCCCATCCGGGAGGAATTGCCGGAACTCAGCTTCTCATACCACTAGGCCATCGTGCGATTAATATATTATGATGATGGCTTGTAAATTCGACTTACAGTACGAGGCTCTTCTTTTTAAAAACCCTCATGATGAGAAAATGTACTCACCCGGTGAGACTGCACTTTTAAGAAGTAGCTCATTAAGCGAAGTTTAGAGGAGTTCATCGAGCTTCAAATTATTTATCTTCGCCTATAACTGAAATTATATCGCATAACAAGTCTATCGCTTTTAGTTTTATGTATTTATCTCCAGGTAATTATGAAACGTCAATAAATTCTAGGTAAGAGCAGGAAGCAATAGTGCAAAGTTAGTGCTTGCTAGCATTGTATAATCTTCTGGATGCATCAAACGACTGGAAAGTCATTAGATATCACTTGTTGGAGTTCGTCAAACTAAAGTATTACATTGTTCAATGGTGTCGGCTAAAATTTATGAATGTTAAGCACCAGAATGGCTGAATTTTGTAAATATCGAAGGAGAATGCCACTCCCAGCAATTGCGAACACATCGTTCAAGTCCATGGTGATTATGCATTTTCTTATGCAGCAGTTGACAGACTGACAGCAACATTTAAACAAGAAAGAGAGCTATTGAAAGATGATTCTAGTTCGGCTGTAGTGAGCAGATAAAAAAGTATCTCAAGATAGACTTAATCTTTTTACACTGTACATCGCCATGTAGACATAGGAACTAGATTTATCACGAGATGATCTAGTAAAGACGTTTCTACATTTCTATGTTTTTTATTTTTTAGTTGCTATCATTAATATGACGAACCAGTATCATTATTAATTACAATTAAGTGGTAATCATTGTCCACCATTATAGTTTTTTATAGACAGTTTTTTTAAAAGACGGAGTTTAATAATTATTGTGTAACACGCAATTTCAATTTTGAGGTGGGCTTGCAAGAATTTGTGTTCAAACTGTATTTTTACCACATTCGTTGTACTAACAAAATCGGTTAACCAAAACATTGTCCAATTTAAATTATAGCGCATATTTCCACGTGTTAGACAAAAGAGGCTTTATTCACCACCAAAGTCAATTTTGCTGAGGTGTGACCCAACGTGATCCCTAATAGTGCATTTGTATGCTATCTGTTATGAAATTATTAATGATAACTGACAACTTTTTAAAGCTGTTACCAGGTGCTGCGCAAAAATGGAGGAAAATCATATCATTAACATGTTGGGAGTAATTTAATAAACTTAAAAGGCTTCTAAAATATCAAGCTTCACGACACACAGAGTCAGGCTTGTGAATCAATTCATTTACTTCAAACAGAAAGCTTTGAATATTTTTATGAGCGTATTAAACTATGGAGGATGTTTAGCTGACAGTCTCTTACGTCGCTTTTTGTTATTCGAACCGGAAACAACACAAGCTTTTTGGATCTAGCTCAGTTACGAAGATCACACATATGGAATTTGATAAATTTCTCATGAAAGTACTTGCTGAACTTAATCTCTAAATTCAGAGAAATTTATTTTGTCAATAGTGATAAATCACTTTGAAATTAGGAACAAATGGAATATGTAAATGAAAAATATGTAACAAACTACGTATAAGAGTCAGCATATAAGGCTGTATTCGATTTTTTATATTTCTTCAAGGTGTCATGTTGCAATACTTTAAAGGAAATCGTTACTTCTTTAATCAATCTTCAGTTGAACCTAATTACACAGAAACATATACATATAGACATAAAAAACGCTGAATTTTTGTTGCATTAGTTAATTGGAATTTTCCAGTGGGAAACGAAGAAGGGATCCCTTATGATTTCTCATCTTCATGCTTTCGTTATTTATGTTGGAAACAGCATTTGTATCTCATTTGGAAAGAAATGTTTGAACAGTACCTCCTCGGATGATTCCACAGAAACACGATGGACACACTTCATCATCCCATTTCATGACCATGCATCCAACTGCACACACTGGTATAGGACACACTGGTTCATTGTCGATACCTGTATGGAGAAAATAACGTAGGAATGATATCCGTGAAAGAAACTAATTCATTTATCTGAGACATGTTACTTACTGGCAAACAAAAGAATAAAGAATGGCACCAGTGGCGTATATTGGGTCCGAGACCCGGGTTATCTCCCCCCTACCCCCAGTACCGTTTTTTAAAAATTACGAAGTTTCTTTCTATAATTATTAAGTAATAGAAGTAACATATTTTTTCTAAATTTTAGGTACATGCTATTGCTAACATGATACCAAATAATTATGAGGATCAGGATTTAAACACTTATTTGTACACGAACTCCATTCTTCTTTCCTTTTGTGTGAGCTTGAGTGTTACGTTTTCACAAAAATGTTTCTTCCGAGTACTTTTTCATATTTAGAAATAATGTTTTTCTTGATTAACAAACCAGCCAAGTTGCTCGAATGTACATGTATTTGTCATTTCCTTCTAGTACTTCCGTCCACAGTGAGTAGAGTTTAGGTCCCAGCCACCTACAGCGAGATCGCCTTTTGGGCAGGACACAGAAACGGAACGAATGAGAGCAAGTCTAGCGACTTTGACAGAACAGTTTGTAATGAGATTAGAGTACAGTAGATGGCGCCACCGTACAAGTACGATGTTGCACACAGAGAGGTGAGAGAATTTCAGGGGAGGGGGCATAGGAAAGGATACCCATTTAACTAGTGGGTCCAGCCTGGGGGCCGTCGCTTAACGTGCTCGTCCGATGCACGGCGGATATTCAGCGATTGTTAGTAAATCACACCACCTCTGAAAGATCAGCCAGGTTCGAACCTGAGGACCTCGCATCGATAGTCTGACTCGCTAACCACTAAGCCATCCGCGGCTCCGAATGTACATGTCTTTGTGTGGCTCTAAGATATATCTTGATTCTTCTTAATACGGAAAAACTTTTTTGTTGCAGTTGTTGATGGAAAGTTTAATATTAGATTTGTTAATTTGTACACCTCAATAAACACTATGTCCAATTATTCTATTTTATGTAACAAGTAATGTCTCTTACTGATTTGTTTTGTATTCATCAAGGGAATAAAACACCTTTAGTTCATTTTTTAATCGAGCTGTATCAAAATTTGAAGCATAGAGTTCTTTACGCTCTGACAGTAGATATTCAGGGAAGCTTTCACAAAATTTATCAAAGCAGTTCGAATCCAACAAAGCCACGAATTTAAGATATCATATCCCTGATTTTAATTCATTGACACTTCACACAAGTTGAAACCACTCTCGCGAAACACGCGCTGTTAAAGCCGGAAGCATGGAGGGACTGAGGTAGTCCGAAGTATTCTCTTTTCTGAGCGAACCGTTGCGCTAAGCAATGGTCCACTCACCTCCATACGCTGATTCATGTTGTCATGGAAACGCTAGCAGGCGATCGTATTGAAGTTCTTCGCACCAGAACAGCGAAGACTCTTGAAGACCTGCTTGCGTTATGCCGTTGGTCATCGCTTGCCAGACTGATTCTCATAATCGAAAGAAGCGAATATTCTCGTGCTTTTTTCGCACCGAAAGCATCGAAATATTTTAATACCGTTGATAACTGACTTTTATTTGTGTATATTTAATTGACTGCATTCTCTGTGAACGTAATATTGGGATTTGTCGAAGACAATTCATTGTTTCGGAATGTGTTCTAAGCTTTCAACTTGGTTTTCTACGCAAACTATATGACGCAATAACGATATATAAAATGTATCATAACCGTAATTCATTGTCTCATTAATAAACCTGAAGATTGTAAAACCATAATGAATTGAGTTTGTGCCCAAACCCGAGGGGTTCTTAACGAACTAGATGTCTTATGCATATTCGTAGTCTCTTTCACTGCATGATCTCCTACTTTTGTGTGAATTATTCCTTCCGTTAAGAGTTGAGGTGCACCAGTGAAATAAGCTCATTTGCTATGCATTATGCCCGCCAAGGGATGTAAGGTCAGGTGATGCGTAACATCACAGCCTCTCCTTGACAAATGTCAACCCCGCCTTCTCGTGGTGCATCCTGTTCCCACTAAAGGGGCTCTGACGACCGCCAATAGCGGTATAACTATACCATCGGGATCAGAGGAAATGCTATCCCACACTCACCAACCCGCTTGGCCAGCGTGGTGAGTTATGGCCAAACACCTCCAAAATGACTCTACAACTTAAATCTTGGCCCTCAGTCTCCGGCAGCTGGAATGTACCTGGCCAAGGCAGCGGCCAGTGCGACATGAAGGCAGAGGGTGCTAAGAATCCCCGGAGGACCGGACTAGGCTGCCATTTGATGCTGACCTTGGCTACCTATAACGGACGCTCCCTATCTTCTGATTCAAGGCTTCTTGAATTGGAAGAGGAACTACAAAGGATCAAGTGGGACATCGTCGGGCTAAGTGAGGTAAGGAGAAAAGGAGAAGATCTCATTGAACTGAAAAGTGGACATCTCTTCTATTATCGTGGGACAGATACTGGCAGAACTAGTGGTGTTGGATTTATAATAAACAAGAAACTGAAGGATAAAGTGGTAGAAGTTGAAAGTTCCTCTGACAGAGCTGCACGACTCGTTATCCAACTATCGAGAAGATACCAGGCTCAGATTATTCAAACTTATGCACCCACCACAAGTCATCCTGAAGAAGAAATTGAAGAATTTTATGAGGAAATTCGTCATCTAAATAATAAAGGTAAGCAGCACTTGAAGATAATTATGGGAGATTTCAATGCAAAAATAGGGCAACGACAACAGAATGAAACTTCAGTAGGTAAATTCGGTCACGGCAACAGAAACCAGCGTGGAAATACTCTCGTTGAGTTTGCAGAGGCAGAAGGATTTTTCATCTTGAATTCCTTTTTCAAGAAAAAGCCACACAGGAAATGGACATGGAGACATCCAATTGGGACGACAAGTGAAATTGATTTTATTATGTGTAACAAAAAATTCGTCATCGAAGACTGCAGTGTGCTGAACAAGTTCAACACAGGTAGTGACCATAGATTGGTGAGATGTAAGATGCACCTCAACACTAAACTGGAACGTGGCAAGCTCATAAGACAAACAAAATGTATTAACATAACCAACCTTAAAAAACACCATAATACTTTCAAGTTGGAACTGAAGAACAGATTCTCTGCTTTAGAAGGCCTAACATCGGAAGAAGTGGATATTTCGGAAGTTAACAGAAAAGTAACCAAAGCTCTAATGGAAACAGCAACAAAATTAGCTGGGTCTAAGAACAAGTTGCATGTGAACAAATTATCAGGAAAAACCAAAATGTTGATGCAAAAAAGAAGAGAGATGAGGACAACTAAAGAAGATGTGACTTCCAAAGTGGAATATATAGAGCTATGCAAGACAACACGAAAAAGTATCACTGAAGACGTAAGGAAATTCAACTGTGAGCTAGTGAGGAAAGCAATTGAAAACAACCAAAGCCTTAAGATAGCAAAGGGACATCTCAGTAAGGGAAGAAAACAGATTATGGCTCTAAGAAAAGAAGATGGTTCTATAACAAGAAATAGAGGTGAAATTTTGACAAGAGTGAAAGATTTCTACTCCAAATTATATGAAAGGGATGATACATGTACTCCAGACATCATGAAAGGTACCAGAGTTCTTCCAGTCCTCCCAGCAGAAGTTGCTCATGCAATCAAGAACATGAAGCGGGGGAAAGCTCCAGGAGAAGATGGAATTACTATAGACATCATACAAGAAGCAAGTGGAGAAATTGAAACAGTACTCGCCCAAATTTTCACTCGATGCCTTAATGAAGGGAAGATTCCTGAGGATTCGAACAATGCTACAATGATCCTGCTACATAAAAAAGGTGACATTGAGGATCTCAGGAACTACAGACCTATCAGCCTCCTATCAGTGGTTTATAAAATCTTCACTAAAGTTCTTTCACACCGCTTGAAGGTAACACTGGACATGGCTCAACCGAGAGAACAAGCTGGATTCAGGAGTGGCTACAGCACAATAGATCATATCCACGTGCTGAGAGAACTAATTGAAAGAGCGAGGGAATATGAACTTCCATTGTGCATGGCTTTTATCGATTATGAAAAAGCCTTTGATTCGGTGAAACCATCAGCAGTTACCACGGCTCTGAAATCCTGCGGTATTGAAGATGCATACATTAATATTATTAATAACATCTATGAAAATGCAAGTGCAAAGATTCGGCTGTTTGAAAATACAACACACATAAAAATTGGAAAGGGAGTGAGACAAGGTGACACCATATCTCCGAAGCTCTTTAATGCCACATTGGAAAATGTCTTTCAATCACTGAACTGGGAAAACAAAGGGATAAAGATTAATGGAGATTATCTAACCCACCTTCGTTTTGCTGATGACGTAGTCATTTTTGCAACTACCCCATCAGAGCTGCAGAGTATGATCCAGGAACTTGCTGACAAGAGTAAAGAAGTGGGATTAAAAATGAACTTTCAGAAGACAAAAGTGATGTTCAATGCTTTTACAAGAAATGAAGATTTATCGATTGATGGAGAAAAACTGGAGATAACAGATACGTATGTTTATCTTGGACAACAGATATCAAATGAGGGTCACATTGATGAAGAAATTAATCGGCGTACAAAACTTGCCTGGAGAGCTTTTGGAAGAAACAGCATAATTTTCAAGAGCAATATGCCATTATGTCTTAAAAGAAAAGTGTTTGATCAATGCATCCTTCCAGTGCTTGCGTATGGTGCAGAGACGTGGACCTTAACTAAAAGAGACATACAAAGGCTGCAGACAACTCAAAGTAGCATGGAGAGGTGCATGCTTGGTATAACCAGGAGAGATAAGAAGAGGAACTCGTGGATCCGAAAAATGACGAGAGTGGAAGACATCATGATCAGAGTTAAATCCCTGAAATGGCAATGGGCTGGACATACTGCCAGAAGGACAGACCATAGATGGACAGCCGAAATTTTAGATTGGATTCCAAGGGACAGGAAAAGACCCAGAAAAAGACCACATGGGAGATGGGTGGATGAAATTCGTAAATATGCGGGAGTGACATGGAGGAGACTGGCACAGGACAGACCATTGTGGAGGAAACTTGGGGAGACCTTCGTCCAGCAGTGGATTGATAATGGTTGACAATGATGATGATGATGATGCCCGCCAATGTTTGCGCATTTCTGATTCAGAGCATCTAGAAAAAAACCCACTTTAAATTGAAACCTATATAAATGCCAGCTTTAAATGTTGCGTATGTAGATTTTGTTATGTTTAACTGGGAAATACTTTTGTTTGTTGAGATCGGAGAAAGTGCGCTATAACCACTTTTCTTTCATGAAACAGAGAATAAAAAATAATTTCCAAACCTGTCGATTTACGAGTAGAAGAAATGTGCCACACAGATAAAAATTCGCTTGTTTTTTAGCTTTTCTGTTATTCTTTCCCTATTATGAGCTAAACAATTGATCTCATATAGAAAGCGTTGTCTAGAATTCATATATTAAGGTAATGGGTTTGTTTTTTGTATTTCCCTCCTAACAAAAACCATAAACGTCAGATTCAAAACATTTTTTTCCATCATAAGATGCAGTTTTTTTTTCATGATATTCAATGTTTTTCTTTCTCATTTGTTCATAAAAAGGTAAACTGATATCACTTGCATGAAATTTGAAAGCAAAATTGACGTTAAATATTCATTTTCTAATGAGTTGCTGATCTTGTGCGTCAACATTCGATTTCCTGCGAAAACGCATACTTAAAAATTATAATTTCGAAACCTTTTGAGGAAGACTCCCTTTTTTAAGAGTCATAAACAGTTATTTTCAGTCCATCGAAGCAAATGGCGTGGGATCAGTTAGTCTAACAGTTTGCACCGTGTGATATTTCTTGAATATCAATATATTGTGTATCTTTCTTCCTTTTCGTACAACATTTTTGGTGTCACGTGACAGAGTTCTTCAAATACATTAATTATAAAAGGTAGAACTCCTTTAGCATTAGAGGAAGCTTCGTTTTTGATTTTTCAAGGATCGATCTCCTAGAAACTTGTTTGTGGCTTATGTTTTCTAATTCAAACAGCTAAAGGTTGGGGCGTTCCAGAAAACCAAATCGAATAAGGTAACGCAAAATTTTGGTGTACCAGGGCTGAATGTGTTGGTAAAGTGATTGGTGGGGTACTTACTAGTCTGGAAATCAAACGAACTTTTGGGTAATTATGTGCCTTAAATATGAAGGGGAACTGCTGACAGCTCTTCAGAGCAATACCCATGATCATGAGCAATACCCATGATCATGCGTCGCTGGCGGGGGGGATATGTCCCCGCTAATATTTCTGAGTACCCTCCGTATTTCTGACAACAACCTTTTTCAAAATTATTGCAATGCATTCAGATATGCATTTATTCAATGCACTTAGAAGGTTTGCTGTCCCCAGTACGTTTTGAAAAACCTTTTTTAAAAACAAAGAAATTGGCTATCATTACTGCACGCTTGCGTCTCCCCAATTGATATTTGCCAGTGACGCCCATGCCTATGACAGTACAAAAATGCATAGCAAACTCATGAAAAAGGCATAGAAAGTTGTCATTGTACGCTTGTAGGAAAGGGATCGAAGTTAATTTGTATATACACTGAGTTAACTTTTGCAATAGGGACACCTGCGTAGTAACGCGTTGGTTCAGCTTTCTGTGCAATCAAGGCTCGCAGACGTCTGGGAACAGATTTCATAAGGTGTCGAACGTCCTCCATGCGTCACTTAAACCATGTCCACTGCAACAGCTTTGTCTGGCTGTTCACGCTTCTTCCGCAGAGGAGGATCAGCTGTTCTCACACCCGTTCTAGCATATCCCATAAATGTTCAATTGGGTTAGAATCAGGGGAGTCTGGGGTCCAAGGCAATGTGGCGAATTCGTTTTCGTGTTCCTCCAACCACTCAGTAGTTATACCAGCTTGATTACACGGTGCGTTGTACTGTTGAAAGATGGCATTGGGTTCCGGGTAGACTTCTTGAAGATATGGATGGCTATGGTCAGCCAACTGGTCCCTGTAGCATCCACCATTCAGTGTTTGTAGGATAATAACCAACGGACCTAGGGCTTGCCAGGAAAAAAGCTCCCCAGACCAGAACATTGCCTCCACTGGCATGTTGAACCTCAACTGTGCAACCAGGAGATACGGCTTCATGCCATATGCGAACCCGACCATCAGCATGGTGCAGCAAGAAACAGGACTCATCACTCCAGATGATCTTCCTCCATCTATCGAGCGTCCATTGCCGACGTTCCTTGTCACACGAGAGGCGTTGTTTGCGATAACTGGGCGCCATCTTGGATACCCTTGTTGGTCTCTGGCTATAGAACCCCAGGCTATGCAAGTACGGCGCATGGTGCGTGTGGAAATAAGTCGAACTGCACCGTTGTTGTTCTGGTGGGTGAGCTGGGTGACTGTTGCACGTTGTTGCTGTGGTACCAGATGTCTGTGCATGATTACATGGTTGCAGGGTTGATATCTGTGCATGGTTAATCCAGTCCTAGTACACCTTTTATACTGTAGTGAGGGAGCAGCCAACAAGTGCGGCTGTTTCCAAAATACTGGCACCTGCCCTCCGGACCCCAATTTTCTGGCTGCGGTCAAATCAGCTTAAGTCGCCATATTTCCACATTGCAGGCAAACTTTTACTGATTCGCATAGAGGATAGGTTTGCACAATTCATAGTAGCTGCACGTGACGTTGGCATCACGTGATTCTTCGGTATCGCTCCGAATATGTAAAAAGGGTGGTGTTCTTAATGCAAAGCTAAATAAGTGTATATTTATTCATTCTCTTCATCACATCGTAGATGCACACTTCAGGGTGGTTGATTCAGATATCCTCTAATGACAAATCGGGAAAATTCACTTTTATTTCGGATATACTCGAATGACCGATTATAAAAATTCATTTGGCTTCGGATATCTTGTAATTACCAATACGAAAAATCCATTTTGTTTTGGATATCCTACGCTATGAAGAACATTTTACGCGCAAGTTGTGATTTTGTATAACGCACATTTATGCCACCGTAGGTGGTTATCTCTGCAAATGTTTTACCGATTCCATAAATCCGGTTGAAGAAATTATTTTTTACCTGTATCCTTCGGCTATGAAGAGCACTAAGCACATTGTGCATTTTAAATAATGCATGTTTTTTTACACTTTGGGGAATAAATGCATTTTTTCGCTTATTTTTTCCTTTTTGAAGAATCCACTTGGAAAATTTATTTTATGTCGGAAAGGATACCTGCTCACGGCTGTTGAGGAATAAGGAATATGTAAAATACCCAGTAAAAGTTAAAAAAGGATGATTCCGATTTATCTAATGTGCCAATTTTACTGACGTTTGGTTATATGTAGCATAACGGTCGAAAATGATTTATAATAGCCTGTTCTCTAATTTTCGTGTGGCATGCGTATGTGTATATGAGTGTAATCGACGATGTGAATACTAGTGTCTGATCATTCAAGCCAAATTAGACTTCGATAAGAGAAAATGTGAATATTTTGTACCTGATGGAGAAACTGCGATTAAGGGCTTGTAACGTCAGGGGGAGCCCAAAGAGGATTAGTAAAACAAGATGCTTAACTCAAATCTACTGAACGGCGGGCGTTACTGCAAACAGAAAGCGAGCGAGAGAGAGAGAGAGAGAGAGAGACCAATTTGCTTGTCTGTCATGGGGGTGCTGTGGTCACTACAGCACTTGTAACACTACTTGTAACAGTAGCAACTTTTGAAAGACCAGTCTCAGCCAGCTGAAGATAGTCAAACACTATTTGCGAAATACAGTGTTTCAGGAATAACTCAAATACCTTATACTTATTGTCAGCGAAGCCAAAGAGGAAAATAAATTAAATACAGAAGATGCAATTACAGACTTTGCCTATGCTAAAAGTAGAACGTTTTTTTTATTTGGATATCTATAATCTATCTAAAAAATTATGCGATTTGTTTTGCTAATGAAATGTGTTTTTACAAGTATTTTGATTTCCTGTTTTAGTTTTGCAAATGGAATACAACCGGTAGTGTTCTTTTTATAATTTTTATTAAGGGCTGTAACTACGTCAATGCTTATATTGGGTGTGGGCATACGTTCTACCCGTTTTTGTAGGCTGCAAAGAAAGGAGAAGAACACAACAAATAAAGTACCTAGGATTTCACATAATTG
This sequence comes from Macrothele yani, assembly GCA_039090855.1. Classification (NCBI taxonomy): domain Eukaryota; kingdom Metazoa; phylum Arthropoda; class Arachnida; order Araneae; family Macrothelidae; genus Macrothele; species Macrothele yani. The sequence goes on along the minus strand of CM077010.1, from coordinate 162,885,544 downwards.
CCATTATTCTGTATGACCTCTTGCTACCTGTCTATGAGTAGGTAAATCCCACGCCGGAAAAACTCCTGTGTTTTAGAGTCAAAAAGGTCATGTAATGCCGTTTTCACATCGTCCACATCATCGAAGGTTTGGAGAGCGAAGGCTTTCTGTAACGATAAAAAAAAGATGGTGCCACGCCAGCAGAATACTCTGGGTGAGGTAACACTTCCCAACCAAAGTACAGTAATTTTAGTCGTGTGATTAAAGTCGCATGAGGTCCGGCGTTATCATGATGAAGGATCACGCCTTTGCGATTGAAAAGTGCTGGCCGCTATGATGTCAGTTGTTCTCGCAATCTGTCCTACTGTTGGCAGAAGAGGTCAGAACTTATCATTCGGTTAGGTGCCAACATCTCCCAGTGGATTATTCCATGGACATCTCACCAAACACTCAACAAAACCTTTTTGGGATGCAGTCCTGCTTTTGAGGTCGATGGAGCAGGCTTCGCACCTTGGCACACAGTCCGTCGACGCTTAACATTACGGTACAGTACCGATTTCTCATCACCTGTTACAGTTCGTCTCAGAAACGGTTCATTTCTGTGACGAGGAAGCAAAGAAACACAGGTACGGATTCTCTCCTCTCGTTGCTTTGCAGAAAGCTGGTGCGGAACCCAGTTATCGAACTTGGTGATGAACCCAAACGCATGCATCCACCTTTCGACTGTTGTTCGACAACGTTTCCGCTAATTCCTGAACGGTTGGATGTGGGTCATTGTTAAGGCTTGGCCCACATCCTCGCCAGAAACCACGGACGTGGTTGATCTTTACAACTTCTGTCTCCGTCTGGGAATTTCCGAAACCAACGACGACATGTGCTATCATCAACTGCATCCTCCCCATACATTGACAGATGTTGCGGCAAGCTGCGGCTGCATTACTACCTTTATCGAACTCGTGCAGTAAACAATGTATAATGTGCTTTGTATCACATGCCATGCAACACCGTCCTTCATTTCCGTTACGAATGACTTACTCGGAGAAACCTAGTGCCTCTATATGCTCTACTGCTCCACGCTTTATTGGCCGAAAATTCAACATTGCAGCGTCATCTGTGACGAAACTACTCCGATCGCAATTTGCATCTATTAGAAAAACGGGTAGAACTTTTGCACACATCCAATATTTTCCAGTTAATACGTGGCTAGCTTTCCTACCATCTGAGCCGATGTTTTTTGTGTATATATAGAATGCATTTTGACCCTGTTTGGTCAAGGAAGTTCTTTGCGCTAACAAGTTTCAAAAAACAACAAATCCTCTTTTATCTGCGCAAATGATTTTGCCGTCAATTTCCAAAGGAAAAAGTTGATACTATTTTCTACGTATTTCTGTGATGCTGACAACACTCAACCCTACACACACCAAAACTTTCACTTAGTATCGAACAAACCACTCTGTGTTTTGAGATCTGCTGGAAAATCTTCTCACGCCACCTACATTTCATAAGATAACGTATTATTCACTCTTAAAAACTTTCATACCTTGATAGAACCGCAATCGCATGTTCAAATTAATTAATAAATTAATTTAGTAGTGCAGATTGCATAACACTTTTAGTTCTCTACCATCTCCTGAGTGGAAAAGTTCTTCGGCTCCTTGTGTGTGATAAAACTTCCGATTCTACGGTGAAATAGTGCTTCTAGAAAATCAGGTATGTCTGCTGATGTAATTCTTCGTATAATTGTAGCATATTTTATGCATTATTTTTGCGTGGAATGCGAAAATGAAATTGAAAGGGGAAGTAAAAGCATACGATTTCCTCGGAAATACCTTATCACTGAACTGTGTTTTCTCAAAAATGTAGTCGATATCTTATTAGATACATAAATGCTCCACATTATCGTGTATAGCAAGCTATCATCGATTTGCTATTGTTGGAATTATAAATGCTACAGTTGAAAAGATCTAGTGCAGTATTGCGAAGTACGGATTTACCAAATTTAACAATCTGTGTCTGAAGGTTCTACGCCACTTTCAGTGTTGACGATATGTGACGCGTCGTCTTCACCGCCACTGGTATTCGATGTACATTATACACTGACGGAAAAAAATCCCAACACCACGAAAAAATATTTGTAGAGGAATGAAATGGCGGCAATACATTTGTATAGGTAACATATTTAATCGATTAAGGTTTCAAGATCACAGCTTATTGTAAGCGCGAGAAGAGCCATTTTAAATGTGAAATGCTGGTACATTAATAACCGGTGTAACCGCCAAAATGTTGTATGCAAGCACGCAAACGTTCATGCATTGTGTCGTACAGGTGCTGGATGTCAGTTTGTGGGATGGAGTTCCATGCCTGTTGCACTTGGTCGGTCAATACAGGGACGGTTAATGCTGGTTGGGGGTGACGCTGGAGTTGTCGTCCAATGATGTCCCATACGTGCTCGATTGGTAAAAGATCTGGTGATCTAGCAAGCCACGGCAACATGTCGACACTCTGTAGAGCATGTTGGGTTACAACAGCGGTATGCGGGCGAGCGTTATCCTGTTGGAAAACAGCCCCTGGAATGCTGTTCATGAATGGCAGCACAACAGGTTGAATCACCAGACCGACGTACAACTGTGCCGTCAGGGTGCGTGGGATAACCACGAGAGTGCTCCTGCTGTCATAGGAGATTGCTCCCCAGACCATAACTCCAGGTGTAGGTCCAGTGTGTCTCGGCCGCAGACAGGTTAGTTGCGGACGCTCACCTAGTCTCCTTCTAACCAACACACGGCCATCACTGGCACCCAGGCAGAACCGGCATTCATCAAAAAACACAATAGATCTCCACTCCGTCATCCAGTGAGCTCTAGCTTGACACCACTGATGTCGCAAACGGCAGTGGTTTGGAGTAAGTGGAATGCACGCTACATGGCGTCTGGCTCGGAGCTGTCCTTCAAGTAACCGATTTGTAACAGTTCGTTGTATCACTGTGGTGGCAACTGCAGCTCGAATTGCTGTCGGAGACGCGTTACGATGCGCCACGGCCATACGCCGTACACGGCGGTCTTCCCTCTTAGTAGTGCCACGTGGCCGGCCGCAACCCGGTCTTCTTTAGGTAGTACCTTCCCTTGACCACCGCTGCCAACAATCATGCACAGTGGCTACATTCCTGCCAAGTCGTTCTGCAATATTGCGGAAAAAAATCCACCTTCTCGTAGCCCTATTACACGACCTCGTTCAAACTCCGTGAGCTGTTGATAATGGCTTCCTCGTCTTCTTAAAGGCATTCTTGACTAATATCAACACACTACGTCGAATCTCAACGATAACTAACGCTTACGAACGTTACAGCGCGTATTTACAGCAAACCTGCTTTGCATGTTCCGAGGGGCCCTACTAGCGCCACACGTATGCGCCGAGCGCGAAATTTGCATAGACGTCATCTTACAGATGTACTCTCACCGCCTACCAACTGTCGTTTATCTAACACAACCCCTTCTTGGTGTTGGGATTTTTTTCCGTCAGTGTATTATCAAAAGTATTCGGACATCACAATGTTTTGAGAGAAACGGCATTATTTTCGCAATTAGTTGTTAGTCGGTCCGTCTTCTACTTGTATGACAGCGGAAACACATCGATGCATACTATCAACCAATTCCCAGTAGGTCTCGACAGGAATAGCACGCCATTCGTCTTGCAAAGCTGCCGCCAGAGTGGAGAGCAAAGACGGCCGTTGCGGTGGATTTCGTATCTGCCACTCAAGTTCATCCCAGAGGGGTTCTATGGGACTAAGGTCAGGACTCTGAGCAGGCCAGTCTAACATTTCCACCTCATTTTCAAGAAACCAGTTCTGCACACGCCGTTCAGTGTGGCAGAGAGCTCGATCGTGTTGGAAGGGGCAACGGTCATTTCCATTATATTGCCACATTGTTGGTAGGGAAGCATTATCCAGAACGTCAAGGTACACTTCAGAGTTCATATAGTGCTTGTGGTATAATAACCAACGGGTCAAGTCCCATCCACGAAAAACAACTCCATACCATGATGGAGCCTCTGCCGAACTTCACCTTTCGAAGAACACCGTCAAACAAAAATCGTTAGCCCGCCAACTCCAAACAGGCCCATGAGATTAGAAGAGTGAAAGGCGTGACTCATCACACGAAGTACAAGAATTCTTCCTTAGATGCACGATTTGAACTTGCAGGAGAAAATAAAGTGTTTATTAAAAGTAAAAAAGTTAAAAACACCATGAGATCTTTCGTGGCTACTACAGCCACATCTTCAGATGGAAAGACCCGAGTGCTCGGAATCCGACAGATCCGCTCCAATTTACCAAACGGAGAATATTTAAAAAATATTCATTTCATTTATTTTTCGTTATAGGGTTACATTCCTGTAATTTTCCAGTCAATTTATTTTGAATGGTTTAGGTTATTGCAGTTCAAGCGTTCGTACCTGCAGGGATCGAACCTGAGTTCTTCTCCGTGGCAGGATTACGATTTTAGGAAGGGAGTGTCTGACCCCAGGTCTTAAACAACCCTTAGAAATAGAAAGCTAGGAGATTTGGGCTAGAGTGCCCGATAGGAAAGTGACACGTAAGAGAGGTAGAAAGGGGGAGGAAGACGCCCTGATTTATTACCAGGGGGCCAGTACCCGGGGCCCGACGGCTTAACGTGCCCATCCGACGCACGGCGAATATTTAGTGGTTCGAGCGTTCGCACCTGCCTGGGATCGAACCCGAGGTCTTCTCCGTGGCAGTCACGAACGTTGACCACTAGGCCACCCGCGGCCCCAATCCGCCAGTTAAATACAGGAACAAAAAACAGGTCGTTGCCACTTAATCCGAAGAAATACCCGAAAACAGAGGAAAAACACAATCATATTATGGCTACAAGTATGCATAACTTAAAGTTCATGACTTCTATTGCTAAACAATAATCTCCACGGTTGATGTAAGATGGCAGAAGGTTCATCATTACAACAAATATTAAAGTTTTGAAATATATACATACTTTCAGTAAGTATTAATGAGGAGGGTGGAACCGCAAGGATGGTAGTCTTGCTCCAAGTGGGAGAGTGGGAGTCTTTATTGATCAAGCGAGAGAGGGATGTAGATTGTGAACAGATTTTCACACTGTACGTATGTTCAAAGAGTCTAGCTTTTAATCTTCTTGAGGTCATACCAATATAAACACAGTCGATGTCATCGTTCTCTCTAGCTTTAAGGGGAATGCAGCACACTCCATACTTATCAAACACATCAACACTATCTCGATCTTTCTTAACCCTAGCGATGTTCTGAGTTCGAGTGTCAATAGTTGAAGTTATGAACTTTAAGTTATGCCAATAGTAGAAGTCATGAACTTTAAGTTACGTATACATGTAGCCTTAATATGATTGTGTTTTCCCTCGGTTTTCGGGTATTTCTTCGGATTAAGTGACAACGACCTGTTTGTTTTGCTCTTGTATTTAACTGTCGGATTCCGAGCACTCGGGTCTTTCCATCTGAAGATGTGGCTGTAGCAGCCATGAAAGATCTCATGGTGTTTTTAACTTTTAATAAAAACTTTATTTTCTCCTGCAAGTTCTAATCGTGCATCTAAGGCGGAATTCTTGTACTTCGTTTGATTTACAGCACGAATATTTTACTGAATTGTGACTCATCACTTCAAAGAACAGCTTTCCCGTCGGCCGGAGTCTAGAAACCACGGAAGACACAGCACTCCAAACGGCGCTCCTCATTCACGGTAATACTTGTGCGCTGCTGATCTACAATAATAACCCACACTGCGCACCTCTCTGCGGATAGTTAGGGTATTAACCGAGCCATTACGAGCATTTCCTACTTCAGCAGCGATGGAAACGACAGAGAAAGAATGGGATTTCTTAACATTGGTTACCATGACTCTTCTGTCACGTTCCGTCAGTTTGTACGGCCTCCCTCAACTTTTTTTTTGCTGTAGTCCATCTTCTTTCACTTAACGACATCCCTTACAGTCTATTTTGATATGCTTAGTTTAGTTTAGTTGCAATGCTCCATATTGAAAGGTTACTCAAATGACATCCTATGACTAGCTCACGCTGGAACTCGAAAAGTTCACGCCCACTCAGCATATCCGCTTCAAAGTTGCTGATAACACGACAGAACATATCAGCTTTATGTATGTACCGCCCCACTCACAGCGCACATTATTGCGGAGCCTTTCTTTGCATTTATGCAAATATTTGGTAGTGCCCGAATACACTGAAGTGCCAGAAAAACTGATACACCAGTCTAATACTTGGTAGCTCCCCCACGGGAGCGCAGGACTGTAGAAAAATACGACGGGGCATGGACTCCACTAGCTTCCAGAAATATGCTGTAGGCAATGCACACCATACTTCCTGCAGAACGTTCCACAATTCGGTTGTATTCCGAGGTCTCTGATTCCTGTGTTCGATAGCGCGTTGCATGGCATCCCCAAATGCGTTCTATCACGTTCAGAACTGGGGACTTGGGTGGGATTGGCAACAGCCCAAACTCAGATGAATGCTCCTCTAGCCATAATGTGGCATCCCGACATTTGTGTGGAGGTGCATTGTCTTGTTGGAACAGGACCAACCCAGCAGCATGAATGCAGAACATGGACGGGTTTACGTCGTCAGAAAGGATGCGCACATAGCGTTGGCCGGTCACAGACGATTGTAGACGCACCAGGGGTACCAGTGAAGTCCAGCTAAACACATCCCATACCATTACGGACTCCCCACCAGCCGGTACAGTTCCCTGTTGACAGGCGGGATCCATGGCTTCATGAGGTTTGCGCCACACACGAATTCTTCCATCTAGCCGATACAGTTGGAAACGCGACTCGTCAGACCAGGCTACTTGTTTCCAGTCATCAATTGCCCAGTGGCGGTGTTGCCATGCCCAAGCGAGGCGCATAGCTCTGTGTCGTGCACCCATCAAGGGGACTCGAGTTGGGCGTCGGTTCCGAAAGCCCATATCGTGCAGTGTACGTTGCACATTCCGGACACTGATACTTCTTTCTTGAGGCTCCAGCATTGAATTCCGATGATACCTGCGAGAGTGTTGCACGCCTATCGCGTGAAACGATTCTTGACAGCCGACGATGGTCACGTTCATCCAATGTCTTTTTACGACCACTCTGGTATCGTAGGTTGGAAATTTTGCCGGAATTCTTGTAGTCACGATACACCCTTGCAATGGTCGTCCGTGAAAATCCGAACTTCGTTTCTACCTCGGAAATGGTATGGCTCATCTCACGAGCGCCAACTATGACACCGCGTTGAAAATCGTTTAAATCGTTATTGCTTGTCATTCTCATGCCGAAAACAGCTCTGACAGTTGGCAAGGATGTGTATCGATTTATATACGCACTGGCGGACGCAACCGAGTACGCGCATAGGGGACGTTGCTATGTATTTTGCATAAGCTCGTCTGTACCAGTTTTTCTGGCACTTCAGTGTACGTTTGATAATATACTGTACGTATGTTGTTGCTCTTCCACAGTGCAGCATCTTTAGAACTACCCAAAGAACTCGAAATTGTAGTCTTTTTGAAACTTTCTCGTTTTAGGACCTCCAAACTTTAATAACTTCCCTTTAAGTTAAGTCGGACCAACTATTCATTTAGTGAAAACTCCCTTTCCGCAGCATTGTTTCCATGCTATTCAGCAAACAATGTCACTTTCATTTTGAGTCATGCAGAACGGTTTTTATATTTATCCATAATCGGCGCGAAATGCTTCGCGCCTTACTTCAGCACTAGCAAACTAGGGTAGTACTGCATACACTGAATTAGAAGTCTGTGGTACCGAGACAAGACAGAGAGAAAAAGGGAATAGCAAATCATCCACTGGTGATGCCAAGCAGCAGTCAGCGGTCAACGTTTTGATGTTTTTGCACCCTTTCCAAGCGTGATCAAGGTAAAAAGTGTTCCACGCTACTGTTTATTGGATTCCTAATTCGACGTGACGAATAGGAATCCATCGTGCGAAGATTATGCAATATAATGTTTTAAATCGAATTCTGAATTGCAGGAAAATAGGGGACAACCATTATACTATGAAGTAATGTATGTTGATCAGAGTCGAAGCTAAACAATGTTAAAAAATTGTTTTCAATCAGACGCTCACAGACGTATTTAATTTACTACATCCAGGTAGAAAGATTTTCAACAAAACCGGCTGAAATACACTATGTTGACAAAAGTCACCGGACACCTAGAAGAGACACACAAAAAAGCATTTATTGATATACATTAGAACGGTGTCGGTCCATCTTTGACCTTAATGCATGCAGTGACCCTTCGAGACATGCTTTCGACAAGGTTTTGGAACACAGCGATAGGTATGCGCTTCCATTCAGTACATAATGTTGCCACTAACTGTGTCTTAGTAGTAGGCCGTTGTTTCAAACTTCGTTTGGGGCGCCCTAATTCATCCCATAGGTGCTCTATGGGATTAATATCAAAGCTCTGTGTTGACCAGTCCACACACGACACGGTTTTATTGTCAAACCATGCCAACTGTCCTTGCTTTATGGCTTGGTGCATTATCCTGCTGGTACCAACAAGGCTCGGTTCCATTGTATTGCCACAGAGTTGGAAGGGCATAATTGACCAGAATATCGAGCTAGACGTGCTGGTTAACAGGTTTGTCCACGATAACCAATGGGCCGGGACCATGCCACGAAAAACACCCCCACACGAGTGCACTGCCAGCTCCAAACTTGAGCGTAGGAACAGTACACTGTGGTAAAAAGCGTTCCTCCGGCTGCCGCCATACCCACACACGGCCATCAGATTGATGAATTGTATATTTGGAATCATCAGCCCATAGAATCTGCTTTCATTGATCTACCGTCCACGGTAAATGTTCTTTACACCATGCTAAACGACAAGTAGCATTCCGAGTGGAGATGAAAGGTTTATGAGCAGCCGCACGACCACGCTAATCCATGGAATCAAGTTCTCTGCGAATGGTACGTGTACATACCGAGGTTTCAGCAGTTTCACTCACCTGTACACAGAGGTCTTATGCAGTACTCCGTCGATTATCTGTAAGGACTCTCTTGAGGCTTCGACGTCCTCTATCACTGATTTTCTTCGGTCTGCCTTTACGTTTTGCTGCTTCAGGCACGCCATGCGTCTTCCACTTATTCAGTACATCCAAAACAGTTGACTTGGGTATGTTTAAACGCCTCTCGGCTTTTCTTATGGAAAACCCACTAATATAACACCCAACAATATTTTCTTTCTCCAAGTCAGTTCTCTCCCGCTGCGACATTTTCACTCAACCTCACAATGCGTTATGATCACGGTCAGATGTAGCCTTGTTTTTATACCGTTTGCAGCTGTACCGCACATCTTAACAACGCATTGATCCGTTCATTTGCTTTTGAAAGGGTGTCCGGTGACTTTTGTCAATATAGTGTATGTTGCACTCGTTGCAACTATCAGAAACAAAATGATTCTAAAATTTCCGAAAAAGAATTTTTCGAATGGATATGTAGTTTCAGTCGTAAGTACACATTTAAGCTAAGCTCCAGGAAAAAGTGGATTGGTAAAGCGATAAGAAGAAGTTTTTCGGAAATTTACGGTAAAGCGACAACAAGAAGTTTTCTGACATTCTGATACTGAACAAAAAATAGAAGCTTTTGAGGTACGAAGGCACAAAAACACAATCAGTGATTGGAAACGCATCAAAAAGGGAGTAAAATACAAGAGACGTAAAAATTGTTCACAACACTTACAAACCGGGATCGCAGGACAAGGTGTTCTGATGCATTGCAGGCGTCGAATTACACAGGTCTGTCCAGCTGGGCAATTCTTTTGCTGTAAGACAACAAAGTGAACTATCAATTAAAAGAGCCAAATGCAAATGGCACTGCATATACACTGTTCACAAAGAGTTAGAGATATTGCATGAAATGATGGATGTATGTATTTGACTCAAGTAACAAGCGTTGAAATAACAACAGTGAGGGTAAGTAATACAAACCATAAAGAGTGTGTTTACAAAAACAATTGATTGTTGAATTTCTGCACACAAAAAGAGTAGCACTGCAATATAGACAAAATGGTAAATTCGGAGAATGTCTATACCTCTGGATTTCAGTACTCGGTAACATCCCTTCGGTGTCGAAGAACGTCTTGAAACCTACGAGACATATTTGCAATGATATTACTGATGAGGGTCTGCGGCAGGTCGTCCCATTTACAGGCAACAAGTTACGGAGGTCTGCTAGTGTACTGGAGTATAGAACGTTGTTATCCAGACGTCGCTGTACAGCGTACGAAATGTTTTCAATAGGATTAAGGTCAGGAGACCTCGGAGGCAACCGTAACGATTCAATCCCATGATTCTCCAGGTCCTGAAGCAGGCTCCAGACATGGTGAATGGTTGCATTGTCATCAAGAAAACAGAATGCATGTCCAACAGCAGCGTGAAACAGTGTCACAATGGATACAATGATCTCATTTTGGTACACTGAGATATTCAAACATGCAAGGAAGTACGGCCATTCAAACACACTCCTGCCCAGACCAGAATTGACTGCCGCTGGTAAGGCTGGAGGGACCGCACATAGTGTGGTTGCATTCGTGTGCAGGATCTCCTCCACACGTGTCCTAGTCGAATATCAAGATAAAGAGTGAAACGGGATTCGTCTGTGAACAGTATATGGCGCCACTCTGTATTCCATGACATGTAATATTCGACCCAGGTACACCTTTGACGACGGTGAGCTGATGCCAGTGCTAAACATCTCAGCGACCCCCTTGCTCAGAGTCCGTATTTGTGGTGACGGTTTCGTACATCCCTTTAAGTACATACTGTGCATACCAGAAACAGCTCGAAGTGATTCCTGGAGTTGGCTACTGGTGATACTGCGCCTTATCGGAGTACTTATTGTGAGGTAGCGATCTTGCCCCACTCCTGGGTTGATCTGCAACATTTCCATGCCGTACAAGATTTTGTGTGTAGCCGACTTACACTTTGCGAAACCCTTAAAGAAGCAGACACATCGATCTGCCGTGCACATGCCTGTAATATGCCAGCAGCCCTATTTCTGTTGCCTGAAACGGCGTGTAGACATAATTTCTGGTTAATGCCACACTGAAGTCAATACATGCAACAAACTTCTAGACCAAGCGGTGAAACGACCCGTTGTGTACTTCTCGCAGGGTACTCTTATCGGAGCTAGCACGCCACTTGCTATGTTGTCAGGACGCTAATTTACATATGACGTAGTTACCCACATTCATAACCAATCTCCAGTAGGCGCTAAATTTTGATGTCTCCACATTTTCTCTTCGAAATCGCAATAACCCTAACATTTTGTGACCAGTATATGTATATATGGGATGCAAGGTCAGGTGATGCGTAACATCACAGCCTCTCCTTGACAAATGTCAACCCCGCCTTCTCGTGGTGCATCCTGTTCCCACTAAAGGGGCTCTGACGACCGCCCATAGCGGTATAACTATACCATCGGGATCAGAGGAAATTCTATCCCACACTCACCAACCCGCTTGGCCAGCGTGGTGAGTTATGGCCAAACCCCTCCAAAATGATTCCACAACTTAAATCTTGGCCCTCAGTCTCCGGCAGCTGGAATGTACCTGGCCAAGGCAGCGGCCAGTGCGACATGAAGGCAGAGGGTGCTAAGAATCCCCGGAGGACCGGACTAGGCTGCCATCTGATGCTGACCTTGGCTACTTACAATGGACGCTCCCTATCTTCTGATTCAAGGCTTCTTGAATTGGAAGAGGAACTACAAAGGATCAAGTGGGACATCGTGGGGCTAAGTGAGGTAAGGAGAAAAGGAGAAGATCTCATCGAACTGAAAAGTGGACATCTCTTCTACTATCGTGGGACAGATACTGGCAGAACTAGTGGTGTTGGATTTATAATAAACAAGAAACTGAAGGATAAAGTTGTAGAAGTTGAAAGTTCCTCTGACAGAGCTGCACGACTTGTTATCCAACTCTCGAAAAGATACCAGGCTCAGATTATTCAAACTTATGCACCCACCACAAGTCATCCTGAAGAAGAAATTGAAGAATTTTATGAGGAAATTTGTCATCTAAATAATAAAGGTAAGCAGCACTTGAAAATAATTATGGGAGATTTCAATGCAAAAATAGGGCAACGGCAACAGAATGAAACTTCAGTAGGTAAATTCGGTCATGGCAACAGAAACCAGCGTGGAAATACTCTCGTTGAGTTTGCAGAGGCAGAAGGGTTTTTCATCTTGAACTCCTTCTTCAAGAAAAAGCCACACAGGAAATGGACATGGAGACATCCAAATGGGACGACAAGTGAAATTGATTTTATTATGTGTAACAAAAAATTCGTCATAGAAGACTGCAGTGTGCTAAACAAGTTCAACACAGGCAGTGACCATAGATTGGTGAGATGTAAGATGCACCTCAACACTAAACTCGAACGTAGCAAGCTCATAAGACAAACAAAATGTATTGACATAACCAACCTTAAAAAACACCATAATACCTTCAAGTTAGAACTGAAGAACAGGTTCTCTGCTTTAGAAGGCCTAACATCGGAAGAAGTGGACATCTCTGAAGTTAACAGAAAAGTAACCAAAGCTCTTATGGAAACAGCAACAAAATTAGCTGGGTCTAAGAACAAGTTGCATGTGAACAAATTATCAGGAAAAACCAAAATGTTGATGCAAAAAAGAAGAGAGATGAGGACAACTAAAGAAGATGTGACTTCCAAAGTGGAATATATAGAGCTATGCAAGACAGTAAGAAAAAGTATCACTGAAGACGTAAGAAAATTCAACTGTGAACTAGTGAGGAAAGCAATTGAAAACAACCAAAGCCTAAAGATAGCAAAGGGACATCTCAGTAAGGGAAGAAAACAGATTATGGCACTGAGAAAAGAAGATGGTTCTGTAACAAGAAATAGAGGCGAAATTTTGACAAGAGTGAAAGATTTCTACTCCAAATTATATGAAAGGGATGATATATGCACTCCAGACATCATGAAAGATACCAGTACCAGAGTTCCTCCAGTCCTTCCAGCAGAAGTTGCACATGCAATCAAGAACATGAAGCGAGGAAAAGCTCCAGGAGAAGATGGAATTACTGTAGACATCATACAAGAAGCAAGTGGAGAAATCGAAACAGTACTCGCCCAAATTTTCACTCGATGCCTTAATGAAGGAAAGATTTCTGAGGATTGGAACACCGCTACAATGATCCTGCTACATAAGAAAGGTGACATTGAGGATCTCGGAAACTACAGACCTATCAGCCTCCTATCAGTAGTTTATAAAATCTTCACTAAAGTTCTTTCACACCGCTTGAAGGTAGCACTAGACATGGCTCAACCGAGAGAACAAGCTGGATTCAGGAGTGGCTACAGCACAATAGATCATATCCACGTGCTGAGAGAACTAATTGAAAGAGCGAGGGAATATGAACTTCCATTGTGCATGGCTTTTATCGATTATGAAAAAGCCTTTGATTCGGTGAAACCATCAGCAGTTACAATGGCTCTGAAAACCTGCGGTATTGAAGATGCATACATTAATATTATTAATAACATGTATGAAAATGCAAGTGCAAAGATTCGGCTGTTTGAAAATACAACACACGTAAAAATTGGAAAGGGAGTGAGACAAGGTGACACCATATCTCCGAAGCTCTTTAATGCCACATTGGAGGGTGTTTTTCAGTCGCTGAGCTGGGAAAACAAGGGGATAAAGATTAATGGAGATTATCTAACCCACCTTCGTTTTGCTGATGACGTAGTCATTTTTGCAACTACCCCATCAGAGCTGCAGAGTATGATCCAGGAACTTGCTGACAAGAGTAAAGAAGTGGGATTAAAAATGAACTTTCAGAAGACAAAAGTGATGTTCAATGCTTTTACAAGAAATGAAGATTTATCGATTGATGGAGAAAAGCTGGAGATAACAGACACGTACGTTTATCTTGGACAGCAGATATCAAGTGAGGGTCACATTGATGAAGAAATTAATCGGCGTACAAAACTTGCCTGGAGAGCTTTTGGAAGAAACAGCATAATTTTCAAGAGCAATATGCCATTATGTCTTAAAAGAAAAGTGTTTGATCAATGCATCCTTCCAGTGCTTACGTATGGTGCAGAGACATGGACCTTAACTAAAAGAGACATACAAAGGCTGCAGACAACTCAAAGAAGCATGGAGAGGTGCATGCTTGGTGTAACCAGGAGAGATAAGAAGAGGAACTCGTGGATCCGAAAAATGACAAGAGTGGAAGACATCATGATCAGAGTTAAATCCCTGAAATGGCAATGGGCTGGACATACTGCCAGAAGGACAGATCATCGATGGACAGCCGAAATTTTAGATTGGATTCCAAGGGACAGGAAAAGACCCAGAAGAAGACCACATAGGAGATGGGTGGATGAAATTCGAAAGTATGCAGGGGTGACATGGAGGAGACTGGCACAAGACAGACCGTTGTGGAGGAAACTTGGGGAGACCTTCGTCCAGCAGTGGATTGATAATGGTTGACAATGATGATGATGATGATATGTATATGATCATAGTTGATCTTTCCAATTCACAGCGCGCAAATGATATTCAAATTATTTTCTATTCTTACCGTTTCATTTCAGGTACAGATAACCCTACGGGCGAAGCAGGTCGACCAGCTTTGCACCTATGCATTTGAAGGAGTAATTAGAGTAATGATGTCCGGCTAATTTGAGGAAGACTGCTGCAACCCACTTTGAGCATATCGTTGATTCAGTAGATCAACCAACCCACAACAAAGATATTTAAAAAATGCGGATGATCTTTCAATATCATGCTGAAGTTTTTGATCCCGAACTAACTTCTATCACTACAAACGCGCAGCCTATCGACACTCACCGTTATGTTGTACTGCCACCTTTGTAGGGGTGGTTTATGACCGTCTGAAGTGTTGGAAAAATTAGTCATTATTAAGTACGTCTCACAGAAGTTGCCAAAATTGTTTCTACGCGCAGAGTAAGTTGTTGTTATTATACGTTTTGTAATGGCAGAGTGTCACATGATCAGTTTGTGGAAAAACACCTGGTGAGACAGGTGGACTCTTGATGTTCTCCCCTTGTGTCGTTTCTTCTGCTACGATGTTTGTTTTTGTAAGCAGTGTTGTGTTCTCTGATACTACACGCTTATCTTTAAATGTTACACTTTAGAATCTCTATTTTTATTCCGTGTGCGTGCTCCTATATTAGTTAAAGATATATTCTTTAGTGCAAATGACATCTTCAAGTATTGGATTACGTTATTTAAAGGTGAGTCATTTTATTCGCGTACAGTAATTTCTGAAATACCAAGTCGGTCATTGGAACATAGAGCTTTAAGTACACCGGAGCATTGTCTTGTTGAAAGACGACATCTCCGTCAGAGAATACAGCCACGATATTCAAGTACGTGACAACTGTCAGAGTTCGCTCAACAGGGATAATGGGTCCAAGTGTTCCCGAAGAAAATATTGCCCAGATCATCACACTGCTTGCAGCAGCCTGGATATGTTCCACAGTGCATCCAGGTGAGAAGGCTTCCTTGGGTAAACGTCGTACACGAGCTCGTCAGTTGACATGGTGTAACAGAAAACGGGATTCGTCTGACCATGAGACCTTCTCCTCTTCCAGTCTTCCACATGTTAATTATTAGGTGCCCACTGAAAGCGTTGACGACGGTGAACTGTTGTGAGCATAAGCAGGCGAATGGGTCTGTGGCTGCGGAGACCCACATATCGAAGAGCGTACGATGACGTGTACAACCAAGAGCGTACGATGAAACGTACATACACTGAAGTGCCAGAAAAAACTGGTACAGACGAGCTTATGCAAAATACATAGCAACGTCACCAATGCGCGTACTCGGTTCCGTCCGCCAGTGCGTGTATAAAGCGATAGACATCCTTGCCAGCTGTCAGAGCTGTTTTCGGCATAAGAATGACAAGTAATAACGATTTAAGCGATTTTCATTGCGGTGTCATTGTTGGCGCTCGTGAGATGAGCCATAGTATTTCGGAGGTAGATACGAAGTTCGAATTTTCACGGGTGACCATTGCAAGGGTGTACCGTGACTGCAAGAATTCCGGCAAAACCTCTAACCTACGATACCAGTGTGGCTGTAAAAAGACACTGGGTGAACGTGACCATCGTCGGCTGTCAAGAATCGTTTCACGCGATAGGCGTGCAACACTATCGCAGGTATCATCGGAATTCAATGCTGGAGCCTCAACAAGCATCAGCGTCCGGACTGTGCAACGTACCTTGCACAATATGGGCTTTGGGAGCCGGCGCCCAACTCGAGTCCCCTTCATGGGTGCACGAACAGAGCTACGCGCCTCGCTTGGGCATGGCAACACCGCCACTGGACACTTGATGACTGGAAACAAGTAGCTTGGTCTAACGAGTCGCGTTTTCAACTGTATCGAGCAGATGGAAGGATTAGTGTGTAGCGCAAACCCCATGAAGCCATGGATTCCGCCTGTCAACAGGGAACTGTACCGGTTGGTGGGGAGTGCGTAATTATATGGGGTGTGTTTAGATGGACTTCACTGAGACTCCTGGTACGTCTACAATCGTCTGTGACCGGCCAACGCTATTTGCGCATCCTTTCTGACCAGGTACACCCGTTCATGTCCTGCATTCATGCTGATGGGTTGAGCCTGTTCCAACAGACAATGCACCTCGACACAAGTTTCGGGACACCACATTATGGTTAGAGGAGCATTCATCTGAGTTTAGGGTGTTGCCATTCCCACCCAAGTCCCTAGATCTGAACGTGATAAAACACATTTGATGCCATGCAACGCGTTATCGTACACAAGAATCAGAGACCTCGGAATACAATTGTGGAACGCTCTGCAGGAAGTATGGTGTGCATTATCTACAGCATATTTCCAGAAGGTAGTGGAGTCCATGCACCGTCGTATTTCTGTAGTCCTGCGCTCCCGTAGGGGACCTACCAAGTATTAGACTGGTGTACCAGTTTTTCTCGCCTTTCAGTGCACATCCAACACACAGTTCATCGTGTATTTCAGGTTCCCAATGCGAAAAGGATTTTTCAAATCGGACAAATAGGTGCACAGATATGGTGACAACAAAGGAACGGTTGGACGGACGGAAAGATAGCAGATTAGCAGATTATATCTTTTACCGTCTATACATGATGAAGATTTTTGAATCTAGATATTCAAAACCTAATAATGATCTTAAAATACCTGAACCTGTATCAAAACCTTTCTTTGATCATTTACACACACTACTAGATCTTTAAAAACACCGAGCGTTTTATCATCTGATAATAGGTGATCAACAAAGAACAAGGAACAGTATGTTACAGCAGTTGGGAATATGGGTAACGTACTTTACAAGCATTCACGCGATGTTATTAGCTCGTAAATTGTTACGGATTACCTTGCAATAGCATGTATTGCTAGGATATGCATTATTGTTCAAAGGTAAATCTTATTGCGTTTATGATTGGGTTCGACTTCGTCGAAACAATGTCGTCCACGGAATCAAGATCGTGACCTGTTGGTCCTCGTTGCAACACTTTTCATCATATTCATAGATATAGAGACTTTCTATAAACAGCAGAGACCTTCGAGTGTTAGTTGCTGTCAATATCTTAGACTCGTTCCAAACTGTGGTGTGCGTTCCATTATTTACTGCTCTAGATAACACAGATTCTTCAGAATGAGTTCTTTTTTTTTTTTTTTTTCTTTTGATTGGAGGTTTAACGACCACCGTGAGCAACTCAATGGGCTATAAGCAGTCGCCCGTCCCTAATTCCTAATTTAGGGTCATTGGTTCCAGGGAAGGGAGAGAGCCAGTGCCGTAAGACAAACACAACATCCATGCCTCACCGGGATTCGAACCCGGACCCCTGACGGACGAATGATCAGAGGCCAGCGCCTTAGACCACTGCTCCACCGGGGCGGCGAATGAGATCTTTTTTTTTTTTTTTTTTGATTGGAGGTTTAACGACCACCGTGAGCAACTCAATGGGCTATAAGCAGTCGCCCGTCCCTAATTTAGGGTCACTGGTTCCAGGGAAGGGAGAGAGCCAGTGCCGTAAGACAAACACAACATCCATGCCTCACCGGGATTCGAACCCGGACCCCTTCGGACGAATGATCAGAGGCCAACGCCTTAGACCACTGCGCCACCGGGACGGCCGAATGAGATCTAACAGCATATTTATGTTCAGAGAGTCTTGTATGCAGGGTACGCAGTGTAGATCCTATAGTTATACTATAAGCACGGAAAGATATAGAGTTAAATTTATTATTATGATCTGTTAATTAATTTATATAGTGCTAAGATTGAGTTTTGTCCTTGACTGTTTTTGAAGCAAAATGGTGTAGTTTTATCGATTTTACGTTCTTTACCTTTGTTACAACATAGACAAAATAAGTAATTTTAAGGATTTTCATGTCATTCAGCCACAATGAGGTTGATATTAGGCTGGTAATGTGTAAATATACGTACACGAGCTTCAAACATGAAGGCAGCCGGCTGCATATATAGCCAAGGAAAACATTCAACAAAATATATATAAAAACAAAACCGGTGCTCTAAGTTGTCTGTTAGAATTTCAGAGGAAGTGAGCCGTTCTGCTGGTTTCGAAAGCAAGATGTTGCATTAATAAAGAATTCATGCTCTGAGCATCGATATCCTGCTCTTCACTGATCCCCGAGAAATTGTTTTTCGCCCGACGTGGTTCCAGCTTAAGGGAAATGTCAGCATTACAAGTAAATCTAGTACGAGGACAGATGGCAAACTGACACGAGGAGCAAATGGCGATCTCAAGAATGAAGAACAAAACCTAACAGCCACGTATATTTGGCTCTCCTGTGATGGAAGATCTTCAGCCACATGTTGCTTTTCCGCCACTAATCATTAAGATGATTAATGCGCATCCTTAATGTGCCACCATTTATTCAGCGTTTTAGTATTTATCATTTACACAAAACTCAATAGATCCCATACCGTTCAATTTTCGGGGATCTATAGTTTTTCTGAAATGCATCAATCGCTGTTACTACTTTTAAAATTCGAATTCTGAATCATCAAAGCTCTTATTCATTTTTTTTTGTAAATCATTTTATTTTAAAATTTCGTTCTACTTGGACCACACCTCGCACTTCAAGGTTTAGACGGTTTAGTTATGATTGTTAACACACTACGTGGATTTTTTCTTTTGTTTTCGGATTTAACGACAAGAGATGGAAACGGGTCAACGTAGTGGGTCAGTGGGTCATCAGGTTGACAACGTCTAGCGGTCTAACGGGTCGGATCAAGGTGGTTGGTTGAAGTTTAATGGCGCATGGACCTCAAAGAGCGCCATGTCAGAGTATTGAAACAGAAATAAACAACAGTATCGAAACATAAAACATATATAAAACGGTAACAATAAACGGTGTACATGGCCGGTGAGACGATAACAAACAAAAAGCACCCGTATAACGGATACAACGATTAACACAGTAACGATATATGGTAACAATGATATAACATAAGATAGTACAACTATACTAGTTATACGAATTTATTGGCGTAGATAAAATCAAGGTTTCAAAGCTTTCGCACGTCAACCAGATGGCTTTTTCAAGGAAAGTAGACAGCAAACCGCAAACTGGGTAATAGAACGTTCCAGCAATTCGAACGCGGTGACTTGACAATAAACAAAGAGATGCGAACGTAATTATTCAATAAAAACACGAGGCATCATGTTCGTTTTGCACGCGGAATCCTTGAAATAAAACAAAAGGCATTTATTATTTGAAGAATTGGTTCCATATTCGTGGTAACTCTAGCGAGACGCTATCATTGCAGGCCTCATCGTTGGTAATGATCTCCAATATTTCCCGAATGGCAGTGGATTTAGGAGTAGAGTAGGCAGCTAATTTCTTTATGTCATCCCACATAGGATCGGCGGACTTGAACTGGACTTCTCTGTAAAGGGCCGTGGTTAATTTGCCGTTCTTTATGTCCCTCTTATGCTCGTTGACACTAATTCTAAATGAACGTTTAGTCATCCTAATTTAGTATAGCTTGGAGCCATACGGATATTGTAGAGGGATGGAATAAACACCTGCTTCGTTGGAAAGTGGGAGCTCGTCAGTATTTCGCTTAAGCATAGCATATAAGGATATCGGAAATCTTATGCCGATACCGAGGTTCATCTTCCTGAGTGCGTTCTTGAGTTTATAGGAAATATTTGGTACGTAATGAATAGAGCCCGAATAGCGTAGCCGCGGCATAGAAAGATCGGCATGCCTCTTTTTATTTCTTTCGATATATCAATGTACCATGTTCGTATCGTATCCTGCCTCAGTGGCCAACTCGATAACGCTTTTTAATTCGTTTAGTCTAGAAGGAACATCGGAGGAGATCTCGAATGCTCTTCTGTTGTACAGTTCCTTGCGTTATTATTCAATGATATAACATGATTGAAAAATGACATCATAAAACAGAGCAATAAAAGGATAAACGGTGTAAATCAAGAATACATTACACAAAAGATAAAACACCGGTAGAACGAAGAAATGATAAAAGAGAAGACACGTCACACTTATCGTTTAAAAGGAAACTCAGGGTCACTGAGTCGTAGGGTAAAAGATGTAAAAAGAAATGACGAACACGACCATGAACAAAACGACAACAAGAACACAACTGATGAACGATGATCAGAAGGTGTACGTCCCACACATAGGGGCAATGTCACCACACAAGAAATAGTGGTGAGTGAAACGACATCAGGTCAAAGTGTTCCTGATCCGATTTCGACCCGGTTTTATTTTTGTTTTATTTTTGAAAAGCAAAAAAATGTTTTTTTTTCAAGGAAAAATGCTCACTGTAGAATTTTGTGCTTTATACTAGTGCCCGCGGACAAAAATTAATTTGTCATGCAATATGAAGGAAGAGCGCCCTAAGAAGGAAAAGTGTCTCTTCCTTCTGCGGGACATTGATGAAAACAACATCTACATTTTAGAAACTTTCAACTCATCACAAACTTCTGAAAATTAGTGTTGATGTGAAATATGTTCTGAAAGCTTCATATGTTACCAAGAAAACAACAAAAATTTAAATTAAACATACAAGTTGCTTAATTCAAAAATTTTGACTGTAGCAGCATCAAAATTAATTGGAACAGCCTTAACATTACTGCTGAGTGACTTTTAGACTCTCGTAGATGTGTTTAAAAACATGTGAAAAACAGGTAGATTGCGTCTGACAAATGAAGGACGACAATTTCAGTACTTCCTGTAAGAGAAGTTATACATTAACGTTTATATAATACATTTGTTTGATTTCCATATAACTTAAGATACTCACTGTGGTGAGACGTTTTGAACGGCCTGTATAGTTTAAAGTAGATTGCTCCGGGTCAATTACAGATCCGCGTCGGGTCCAATTATGTCACGTTCGGGTCCATAATTTTTGACCAGTTTCCAATTCTGTTAACGACCACCATGAAAAATTCTGTATCCTATAAAAGTACTCTCTCGTTCCTAATTTCCTGCAACCGGTTTCTGGGTTGGAACAGAGCCAACACCACAGGATAAACACACCAACCATGCCTGAACCGGGACTCGAACCGGGACCACAATGGAAGAAGTGTTAGAAGCTGCTGCTCAGACCATTTGTCCACTGAAAAACCAACCTAAATTCTTAACAACCAATAGGAACTATGGGTGTAGTTCATTTTCACTAGGGCCACTTCACTGCAATATCGTCTCGTCGGAAGGTCGTTTAATCGAAATGGTCACCTTACTGAATGGTAGCTTCCCCGAAAAGTTTGGGGTTCTCTATGTGTTACCGCACGGGACGAAAAGTTCTTCTATTTAAATAACAGCAGTTCCGCGATTTTTTAAAAGAGGAAATATATTTCAATAAAATATAAATGGGAATACGTAAAATTAAATGAAACGAGAGAAAAATGCGAATTTCCTCGCATTCCATTTTTTAAAGCTTAATATTGTTATTCCCCCGTTCAAGCATTCCTCCACATCATATTAAGGTTTTATTTATTTGATCGTGATGAAATCTGGACACCCTGCTCTCTACAACGGAACACAACTATCAAGAAACTCATGTCAAATGTCAGCGGAGCTACTATCATGACTAGACATGTTGCAGGAGACTAAGATTTCATTCCCCGCATTCCAATCGTGTGATCGCACCTTCTGTTTCACTTTAAACGCCTACAGTTTTCTGTTGCTCTTAGTTTCGCAATGAGTATAAACAAGATACAGGTTCAATAGTAAAAGGTTTTGGACTCCACCTGCAAAATTCATGCTTTTTATATGGCGAACAACATGCTGGCTACTTCCAAGTTCGTAAAAATGCAAATTTATAATAACGCCGGAGGAGAATTTGTCATTTTCATGTAGGACTTCCGTCCACAGGTAGTAGAGTTTAGGTTCGAGCCACCTACAGCGAGATCGCCTTTTGGGCAGGACACAGAAACGGAAGGAATGAGAGCAAGTCTAGCGACTTTTGACAGAACAGTTTGTAGTGAGATTAGAGTACAGTAGATGGCGCCGCCGTACAAGTACGATATTGCACATAGATGGGTGAGAGAATTTCAGGGAGGACACAGGAAAGGATACCCATTTAACCAGTGGGTCCAACCTGGGGGCCGTCACTTTACGTGCTCGTCCGATGCACGGCGGATATTCAGCGATTGTTAGTAAATCACACCATCTCTGAAAGATCAGCCCAGGCTTGAACCTGGGGACCCAGCATCGATAGTCTGAAACACTAACCACTAAGCCATCCGCGGCTCATAAAAATGCAAACCTCTCCATCTTGTTCCAAATACAGGAACACTCAATGTCGTTGACCCGGAGGTCTTCAAGGACAAACTTATTTGCGCTTCGAATTGGTTGTATATTACGCTGTTCATAAGACTATAGAAAAATGTAGATATTTAAAATTTCCTATATTCGCAGTCAAAAAAGACTGCTGGTTTAATTCATTTGTGCAGACATAAGTAAAAATTTTGTTCGTGTTTGCTTATTTTTAAATCATTTTATTTTCATTACCGGAACACATTTGAGTTAAACGTTTTGCAGGCAGTATATCCTAATCATAAATTCAGGAAAGCTCAGAAAACGCTGCCCCAGATGCTAATGTTTTGTTAAACCCGAGTACCCAACGTCGGGTACAGTAGCTAGTCTGTAATAAAAGAATGCCACCAACTGACAACTTCAAGGAGAAAGGTGGGACTAGGCTGACAGATTCCTGTTTACGATCATGAGTCTTGTTTTGATTTTGTTTAAAGTCAGTAATAATCGGGTATGTTAACTTTTGTCACATCGTAGTAATGTATTCAGTAAGGGATACTTCGCCAATAAGAACAACACAGCATATCATGCAATCACCAACGGATTAAGTGAACGTTTTCGTCGTCTTCTGATAATGTCATTAAAGGCTCATGAAAACACTAAATGGACTGATGCACATCCCATAATCTTTCTTGGTATTAGAGCAGCACAGGAAGACAGGTATTGAAGCTATATATCAGCAGAACTCGTGTACGGAACGACACTACGATTACCAGCTGACATGTTCACTCCATCCGATTGGATTAAGTCAAGTGATGTAAGTTTCGTAACAGAACTTCAAAGCAAGATTTAGTCCTTTATTACAGTTGCCACATCTCGCCACGGGAAAGACTCAACCTTTTCGCATCATTCGTTGAGTTCCTGCACTTATGTTTCCCTACGGACACAATAGATGGCATATTCCTACTTTTCTGTCAACCCTACATTGGACTCCACAAACTCCTACATCGGCAAGATAAGACCGTGAAAATCGATGCTAAAGGACCAAAGGTAAAAGTCTCAGTTGACCGTGTCAAGCCAGCATGCTTTCTATCAGACCGTACTACTGAACATTCAGCAACTCTCAATCAAGGCTCCAGTAATGATCGAACACTGTACGACAGCGGACAACAATACCTGTCAGAAATCAGACAGCAAGCCCCTTTCCAAGCCAGTCGTTACGCAGCATAACCCAGAAATTTCACTTTCCCAAAAGACTGATACAGACATGCTGATGTATATAATTTCCTTTATAATCTCCTTTATCGTTCGTTCTTCATTGGGGGAACACTCTGTGGCGCATGGCGCCATATGTAATATACTATGCCACATTTTATCGCTTCAATCTGGTTCATATTGCTAGAACCAAGAGATTAGCGTCTCAGGTCTTGAAGACACAAGACATATTGTAAAATTCAAACCTCTTCTGCCGGTGGTGGGACTCGATTACACACCCTTCTGCCCGGAGCCGAATGTTTTTCCAATTAAGCTTCGCTGGCAAGGGCTTACCAATGTTACTTGCCGTCTTAACATGTGCGTCACTTCTGTGGTACGTCACATCATTCTTCTGCTCCGGAGACGAATGCTTTCCCAATTAAGCCACGCCGGCAAGGGCTTACCACAGCTACTTACCGTCTTGACATGCGCGTCATCTCTGTAGTACGTCACATTATGTCTTCTTAATGTTATTAATGGTCATCTTTACTCTTTTACTGCTGAAATAAATTTGCTGTATGTTTACAGAATGAAGTCAGATGAGTTCATTCAATGCCACCACCGACAAAAGTGTAGTATTATTGCTTTGATTAAAAAAAATGGGTGTATGATGTTTTCCAGTTGAGTATATTTAATTTCTCATTGTTGTGACTGCAACACAGTAAGAGAGTTACCAGGAAGATGTGAATCCGTTCATTGGTGTAAATATGATCTGGATGTTAAGTCAGATAATACCCGAAAACTTGAAAATTTCGTCGTCCTGGAGCGGGGATCGAACCCGCGTCTCCTGGATAACGCCCGAGTATGCTAACCACTACACCACCCAGAACGACCAAGTTTCAAGTTTCCGATTAATCTTAATATAACCATCACAGGATTCGCTAGTCGAAGCAACCTGCATTCATACATAGCGAATCTGAAGGTTTAGGTTTTACGGTAGGATAAACGGATTCACATCTTCCAAATTTGTATTGTACAATGGTGTAATCCCGTATTTCATTCATTAATTGTGAGTTACCTGGTTATCTCTAATAATGGATACTAAATCAAAATTTTACACTAGGAATTTTTGAAAAGCGTAATGCCAAATTACTCCATAAAAAATAAAGAGAACTCAACTTACTCTGCACTTTTCGTTATGTTCAAATCCCTTTTCCTCCATGTAATCGTAAGACAATTCCTTTTCTTCAGCTTCATCGCCATGATCAATGAACTGATCATTTTCTGCGTTCACGTTTTCTCCGAGAAGAGGGTAAGCGTGGCCTTCGAAATAGACAGCATCAAGGGGTCCTCCGTCGTGCATCAGGGAGAATTTATCAACGCCAGGAACAATCTCCTTTCCGGGAAGAGGAATATAATCAGCCACAGGGTCTTCTCTCTTTTCAAAGCCTAGTTCATGGCCTCTCTGGATGACGTTCGGAACCTTGCCTCCTCCGCGCTGAGAAATTTGATCTCCAGCACTCTCCACTGTGAGGGTGTCTACAAAAACGTTTTTATTGTACAAATACAATCAGTTGAGATGAATTGAGAGACTTATAATGATGAATGCTGTATAAAGAATGTAAACATTTTTGTTTTACATTAGAATTCTAAAGAACTAAATACAACAAGTTAATGAAATCATGCAATGCATTGAATATGATACGCTTTCCAACATACAAGAAATCATTACTCAAGTTATGAGGATAATGGCTGTGGAATAAATCTCTCTACTGTGTCCTGACCTTTGACCTCATTTTGATGATATTTAACAGAATTGGTTCAGTATTCCTCTGGAACAACACCCTGAAGTTTTGTCGCAATAGAAACATTTTTAATCCAGTTATGAGGATAATGGCTGTGGAATAAATTTCGCTCCTGTGCCCTGACCTTTGGCCCCATTTCGATCATATTCAACAGAACCAGTTCAGTACATTTCCAAAACAACATGATAAAGTGTTGTCGCAATCGAAGCATTTTTACGTAAGTTATGACGCATAAGAACGATGGAAAGGATCCCGCTCCTTTGTCCTGACCTTTGACCCCATTTCGCCCATCTTCAATAGGGTTCGTTCCCAGGAAATCCCCTACCACATACTAAAATTTCACCGAAATCGAACCATTTTTATGCGAGTTATTGTGCGGATGGACGAACTGACAGACGAACAAAGCTGGAGCACATACGCTTCTTCAACCTACGGTTGGAAAGCGTAAAAAAAGGAAAAGAAATGAAAAAGGAAATTGCACGTGAAAATGTGCCTTCTGTAGTGTGACTTATATTCTAATTTGACTTTCGTTTTTAGTTCCTTTTCCTATGCAAATTTGAGTTTTTTCTCTTTTGCACTTTCCAAACATAACGTGATATCTTCTCTCTCACGCGAATGAGGTTGGCAACGCTTTTGATGTCAGAGAGAGTGACGTATGAATGTGATAAGAACGTTAGATAAAAAGGACGATATAGCAGTTGCTTAGTGTGTGTGTGTGTGTTCGAACGTTGTTAAGCTAGATTATACGACAGATAATTAAGGCAGTATATGTGAAGTAAAAAGCTCGTAGTGCTATACTGTGGATTTCATCAATCGTTGCTGGACCAATAAAAGGTTATGGTAAGTTTGACTTCTGCATATGTTTCGGCTGATTGTAAAAACTTAGAGCTATTCCGTGCAACTATTGCATCATATTCTCATGTACTTCAACGTTTCTTTAGTGATGGTTTTAGACATAGCGTAACACCAATCTCGCACACGAAAAAGGTTACGTTATAGTAGACAAAGTTCATACCTTATCTATAAAGGTTCACACCTTATCTACTGAAGGCACATTTCCACATTCTCTAACTGTTTAAATTTCTTTTTAAGTTCCTGTCTTGAGTAAATTTGGTTTATTCCTGTTGAACGTTTTTCCATCTGAACGCCACGGATTTTCTATCCGATTAATTTAACTTTCCCAACACCTGACAACAAGCACAAGTGCAATTACGTAATTGAAAGCTAGAGATAAGAACGGATGTGTTCAGTCTTCCAGACACAATTTTACTTCAGTTATCGGAAAGCAATCTTATCACAGGAAGTTTGTAAACTGCCTGTTATACGATTACAACCAATGTATTAAGCTATGCTCCTCACACAATGTTATTGAAGTCACGTTGATGGTATGTTAAAACGAGTTTCTGTTAGTAATCTGTTTCTTTTATATATACAATATTCACAAAGGTCCCCGGACACCCCTTCAAAAGCAAATGAACGGATCCGTTGCGTTGTTAAATGCGCAGTACAGCTGCAAACGGTATAAAAACAAGCCTGGAGCTGACCGCGATAATATCACACTTTGAGGGTGAGTGAAAATGTCGCGGCGGGAGAGAACTGACTTCGAGAAAGGAAAGATTGCGGGGTGTCATATTAGTGGGTTGTCATTAAGAGAAACCGAGAGGCGTTTAAACATACTCAAGTCAACTGTTTTGGATGCACTGAATAAGTGGAAGACACATGGTGTGTCTGAAGCAGCAAAACGTACCGGCAGACCAAAGAAAATCAGTGATAGAAGACGTCGACGCCTCAGCAGAGTCGTTACAGCTAATCGACGGAGTACTGCACAAAACCTCAGTGTACAGGTGAATAAAAGTGCTGGAACCTCGGTATGTACACGTATCATTCGCAGAGAACTTGATTTCATGGGTTACCGTGGTCGTTCGGCTGCTCATAAACCTTTCATCTCCACTGGGAATGCTACTCGTCGTTTAGCATGGTGTAAAAAACATTTATCGTGGGCCGTAGATCAATTGAAACGGGTCCTACGGAATGATGAATTCAGATACGCGATCCGTCAGTTTGATGGCTGTGTGTGGGTATGGCAGCAGCCGGGGAAACGCTATTTACCATAGTGCACTGTTCCTACGGTCCAGTTTGGAGCTGGCAGTGTACTCGTGTGGGGGTGCTTTTCGTGGTATGGTCCCGGCCCATTGGTTATCGTGGACAAACCTGTTAACCAGCACGTCTAACTCAATATTCTGGACAATTATACTCTATCAACTTTGCAGCAATACTATGGAACCGAGCATTGTTGGTACCAGCAGGATAATGCACCGACCCATAAAGCAAGGACTGTTACGGTGTGGTTTGACGATAATTCCGTATCGTGTGTGGACTGGTCAATACAGAGCCCTGATCTTAATCCCATAGAGCACCTACAAGATGAATTAGAGCGCCGCATAAGAAGTTTGGAACAAAGGCCTACTACTAAGCAACAGGTATTGGCAGCATTATGTGCTGAATGGAAACGCATACCTAACGCTGTGTACCAAAACCTTGTCGAAAGCATGTCTCGAAGGGTCAGTGCATGCATTAAGTCCAAAGATGGACCTACACCGAACTAATGTATGTCAATAAATGCTATGTTGTGTTTCTCTTCTAGGTGTCCGGTGTCTTTTGTCAATATAGTGTATATCTTGGGGATTTAACCACCACCGTGAGCAACTCAGTGGGCTATAAGCAGTCGTTCGTCCTTAAAAATTTAGAGCCACTGGCTCCAGGGAAGAGAGGGGAGGGAGCCAATGCTGTAAGACAAACACAACATCCATATCTCACCGGGAGTCGAACCCGCACCCGTCTCGAACGAATGGCCATAAGCCAGCGCTTAGACCACTGCGCCACCAGGGCGGCAATCTGTGTTAGTCAACTTTTTGTTCAATATGGACACACGACTATTTAGCGAGTAAGTGAACGTGTCTGTGTTAATTGTTTTTGGGGGAAGGTGGTTAACGACAACCGTGAGCACCTCAGTGGGCTACAGGCAGTCGTCCGTTCCTAAAAATGTAGGGTCCCTGATTCCAAGGAAGGAAGAGAGCCAGTGCCGTAAGACAAACACAACAAGCATGCCTCACAGGGATTCGAACCTTGATCCATCACGGACGAAATGGTCACAAGCCAGCGCTTAGACCACTGGGCCACTGGGGCTGCGGATGTATGTTTAAATTGTTATAATTGCTTATTCTGTGTGGCTACTGTTTGTTGACGTGGCAACTGGATCTAAATAAAAAAAAAAGGTTTCGCTGTAAGCACGACTTTTTATTCAACCTGGCCGTTACCCAGAAGTGTTTAGTTAATCATACGTCAAGTTAGACTTTTCAGCTATTAAAATTTTAAGATATCCGGGTCAACGAAAGGTACAGTAACAATAAGCACTACAAGTTAGAGCATTAGTGTTCTACAGTAAAGCTAATGTAACAATAATGTATTGCTAAAGTTTAATTTTATGTAAAAGTTCAAGAAAAAATTCATTCAGTTGAACATTTAAATATCATAAATGTCCTGTGCGATATAAGGTCGCCTTGCTGCCTGAGTGGTTAAAGGCGCGACCTTCTGGCCAATCGTCCTGGTAATGGATGGGTCCTAAGGTGATGGTCCCTTTCTTGAAGCTAGTTGTTCCAAATTAACAACATTAAGAGCTCAAGCGGGTCGAAATAAAACAAGAAAATATGACACCCAATTCTCGAGTTAGTGAGCACGTTATTTGAATCCTTTCCGTTAGAAATAAATATTTCAAATCGGATTTTTAGAGGGAAAAATTCAGAAAAAAGGAGAATGCACTTACGTTTCCTAGAAAAAACCTACGCATAATTTGAAAGGGCGAAGCAGTACTCTTTATACTGTACTGAAACCGGCAATGGAAAAAAATTCGACCGGATTTCTACACAATAGGTAAAACATTCACAAGTAGAAATAGCTAGTTTAATGCGTGCTACTAATAAACGTTTTTCTGATTTAACGACACATTAATTCCCCCGACGAGGTTCTAAAGTTGGCATCACTAGCAATGAACTAAAGGTCAATATAATGTTAAGCAGTGTGCAGTTAAGCGAGGTGCTGTTTCTAGAGAGGCAGATTGATTGTCAAGGATACGACGTGCAGTTTCTTTCAAGCCAACGTTTGTGTTACGATGCGGATTTAAGATAACTGTTTATTGAACGGAATTATGATAACGTTTTGATATTGTGTGTTTTCAAGATAATGTTTTAGTAGCTTGAAGTGCATGTTGATAGCAACTTTTGTTATTGTGAAGTTATTGGGCAACCAACGTTGTTCTTCTATGATGTGTCAAGGCATGAAGTAAAATTGGGACATTAAAATTGTAAGTACTTTTTGCTGATTCATTAACTCTCTAATATTTAATAATATCCTATACCTAAGAGTGTGTAGTTAATGACAATTTCCAGTCCATAGTTAGGTTTGAAATCATACAGCTTACAACTTCTGCAAGAAAAAGTTAAAAATAAGTCTAAGTTTCAACAAGTAACTTAAATCTTCAGATTTTTTTTGGTTGTAGGTTTAACGACCACCGTGAGCAACTCAATGGGCTATAAGCAGTCGCCTGTCCCTATTTAGGGCCACTGGCTCCATGGAATGGAAAGAACCTATTCCGTAAGACAAAAACAACATCCGTGCCTCACCGGGATTCGAACCCGGACCCCTCTCGGACTTCACACTTCAATAAGAGCTAAAACAATGCATGTTCTTACAACTGTTAAAAAGTTTCAGGTTTATTGGAGAGGAATATGACTAGGGACGTTACCTGAGGCACCATGTTGACCCTGAAAGTAAGGGGAAAAGTACGGAGTGGAAACATCTTTCATCCCATGTTCAAAGATGTCCCCCATTGTAAAAGCAAATCATATTAATCTTGTTTTGGAATATACATGAACCTACTTTGTAACATGATCAGCAGCATGGACAAATTTGTATCAGTGCAACATATTCAGTGATGCCTAAACACAAGCTGAAACCTGCAATTCACAACAAAAGAAGAGGATTGTTGTCAAAAACTGATCATTTGTACCACTCTAATGCTGGAGCCATACAGAAACTGTAACCATGAAAACTTCAAAATCTCAAGTTTGAAGTTCTTCCACATCCACCTGACAACCCAGATCTCGCAGATAGTAATTTTTGTCACCTTTTCTCTTTGCTAAAAGGAGTACTACGTTGTTGGAGGGTGGTAATGATGGAAAATTGAAAGTAGAGGTGCATATATACCTTCAGGGATAGCTGAAAACCTCCGACAGTATCAAAAGGCTTCTGGATCTTTCCGAGTGTGTGTGACTGCAACGAAATTACTCTGAAAAATAAAGCTTTAATTATGTGTTTCACTTGGATTTTCGGAAACACAAACAACAAAATTGCCTTATGTTTTGATTTACTTTCGTAATTTTGTTTGTGATGAATAATAATACTTGGCAGCTCACAAAATTTAAAGTTAAATAATTCTTTGGCCAATATCGGATGCTTAGAAAACACTTCCTGGACACAAAGAAAATTTAGGATACATTACTTTTCTCAAAATGCAACCCGAGACCAGTAAAATAAGGTAGTAGGCAAACATATTGTGGCCAGTGAAATATCTTCTTTTAAATTTAACCTCAGTTTTCAGCACAATAGAATTCATTCTTAGATAAAAATGAACACATACGTACAATACTGCAGTGACAGACAAACCAGAAAATGAAAAACTTTAAATTGTTTGAATCTGTAGCTTTTTTAAAGGCTAATAGAATATTTGAATGCATTCATCAACAGTGTTAACTTTGTTATTTTAGTACTAAAGTCATATTTTGTAGTTCAGACTAGCACACCACCCATGAATAAAACCCGGACACTCTTCAGACGATCTGACAGAAAACTAGGGGTATGGTCACTTTGCCACCAAGGGAGGAGACAGAATGCAACTCAAGAAAATTACAGCTGTTGTTTCTGTTACGGAAAGGAATATGTTGTTTTGTAGGTACAAGTAACGTATTTGGATTCTATTGGGACTAGCTGACTTGCCAGTTGTTTGAAGGGTAGCATTCCATGGTTTCATGTCCCTTCTTTGCTTTATGTTGTGATTAACCTTCCATGATCACACTCGTCTTTTGAGATAAGTAACCTTCTTACACACTCATGTCATATCTCGGTCTTGAACTACAGATCCTCATCAGCTTGTTGGCATCTCATTGCTGTGCTATGAAAACTCTCCAATCGCCCCAATGTTTGGTTCTTGCATTATCAAACTATCGTTTACCCGACGTCTAGCTCTTTCGGCATAGAAACTGGTCACTGAATCACCCCTCACACACTACATTTCTAGTTTCTATCACTCACCCACTACACTTCTCAAGTGAGGATGCGATACATCCTCTTGACAAAGAAATGATCTAAGACAAAGAGGGTTCACTTAACTTTGTTCCTGCCAAGACGCAGAAAATGCTGGCATGCAACTCGTACCAGAAGGGAAAGTAGCGGCAGTCGAATTCCGTCCAATGAGAATCGTCCTTCGATTTCAGCCCGTGCAGTTTTATTGTTGGAGCCCCATGTCTTCGTCTTTCTGGTTCTTCCTAGTTTCATGCCTATTGCTTTGAGTTCTGTACCCTTCCAATAAATTTTGAGATCTTATTCCCAAGTAAGAGAAATGGTATGGCTAATCATGTATTGACAACATCATCACAGCTTTTATGTATCCATAGTTCACTACATGTTCTTGCGTTTACAATACATACGGTTTGGTCGTTTAATGCTTTCTGGAAAAGAAGCTATGTAAAATATAGGACAGATGACAGCACATTGCACATACCCTGCTGGAGCTTCGTTACAATATAAACAGCAGCTTTGGCAATTGCAATTCATTAAGCGTGTAGCATTTAATATGTTAACATGAGCTATATTAAAATGTATGTCCGTCTAAGTTTGCTTTTTGCGTTCGATAAGAAAAAGAACGGCCAACCGAAGAACATAGGGGAAGTGTGCTGTATACTGGACGAACGTTGTAAGTGAACGAATATGTCGAGATTAGTTTGCGAAGTTTCAAAGGAGCGTTGAGACACTTGAACAGAAGCCACGTTGTATACGCCCTTTTGAATCGTGCGGCGAAGAAATATTGGCAATGACTGAATCTGAGCCTTTTTAAACAAACAAGGATAATGATGATAAACATTTGATTCATTGAACAACAGCCACGGGAGCACACACACACACACACACACACACACACACACGTGTGTGTGTGTGTGTGTGTGTGTGTGTGTGTGAAACCTGGAGAGATACATGCTTGATGTAACCAGGAAAGATAAGAAGAGGAACTCGTGGATAAGAAAAATGACAAGAGTGGAAGATATCGTGATCAGAGTAAAATCCCTGAAATGGCAATGGGCTGGGCATATTGTCAGAAGGGCGGACCACCGATGGACAATCAAAATTTTAGACTGGATTTCAAGGAACAAGAAAAGACCTAGCAGAAGGCCATATGCGAGATAGGTGGATGAAATTCGAAAGCACGCGGGAGTAACATGGAGGAGACTGGCTCAAGGCAGACTGTTGTGAAAGGAACTTGGGGATACCTTCATCCAACATTGGATTCATAAAGAAACCATTCTATTCGAACAAAATTTATACTACACATTACTGATATAACTGTACATGGGTGATTTAATTTTCAGAACAATGCAACAATTTTTACCTGCAAAAACTAGTATCTTATAAAGACTCCGCGAACTGCAATAAGAGCTTCTAGACCGCGTGGTATTAAATCGAAAAGGATTTGGATGGTGTCCTGGCTAATTGCTTGCCAGACGGCATAAATGCGAGTACACAGATCATTGGTACTGATCGCTGGAGGACTTTGATGGGCCAGTTGCCGAGTGACCATACATGTTCAATAGGTGATATGTCTGGCGAACGTGCAGGCCAGGGAAGAAGCGGTTTCTTCTGTGCTACGAAGAAAACTTGAACATTCCTGGCAACATGTGGTCGGGCATTGTCCGGCTGGGATATAGCTCCGGGAGTGCTCTGAAGGAAGGGTATGACTTCTGCCTGTAGGACTTTCCTGATGTAGCTGGTGAGATTGCCCTCAAGTCATAGCAGCCGAGATCGCGAATGGTACCCAATGGCACTCCACACCATCACACTTGGCGCTCGGCCCGTATGACGCTCGACAATGCATGGTGGAAGGAGGAGCTCACCACAATACCGTCTAATACGTATGCGGCCATCATGGTAGTTCAAGTTGAATCGGGACTCGTCCGAAAACACGATATGTTGCCAATCAGCACGCCATTGTCTGTATTGAAAACCCCATTCCAGTCTGAGGCGTTCACGGTTTAGAGTCAAAGGAATACGCCGCAAATGGATGCATTCAACCAGTCCGCTGTGCAGCAGACGGCGTCGAACTGTGGAAGCATACAATGCCACACCTGTTGCAGTGCTCCACTGTTGTGCTAACACTTGTGAAGATGCGGAACGGTTCGTCACTACTATACGGACGAGGTGTCTGCCATCTAGTAGTGTCGTCACATTTCTCGGTCCACGGACGGATTGTCGATGCACCTGGTTTTCTTCGGTCCTCTGCTGCCACATGCGCATCACGGTCGTGGCGTTAAGTCCCGTCCGAGCCGCAAGTCGCAGTACGAAAGTGCATCTTCACGCAGACCAATCCTTCATCCCCGTTCATACTCTGTCGTATGGTGATATTGCGCCCTTCGTCGCCGCTGAGACATTATTGAATCCTGGAGACCCCTTTTCAACTCGCTGTCCGCGATGCACTACTGGTGTGTATCTTAAACAGCCCTCTCTTTATACCCCTCACTCGACTGAGGCAGAGAGGGTGCTGCGGGGCCAAGACATGCGCAATGACTCTGCACTTCTAATCATTTGCATGTCCTACCATGCTCTGCATATCTTGTAAGTTTCACGTAATTACCATCACTCCTTCATGGTGCTGCAAGTTTCAAAAACAGTAGTTTATACACTGAAGAGCAATTGAATTAGAGACAGCTGGCGTTATGCAAATGTGGCGGTTGGCGGCCTTGTAAACGAAAACGACATGACGTATGCAGCGATCCGACAATATAAGGAGTGAGGCGACGGGAATCAGTAAGAGTTGGACGCAGTATGGGTAAGACGAAGGTTCTAACCGCATTTGATCGTGGGAAAATTGTCGGGGCTCGACGAATGGGTCACTCCATCTCAAAAGTCGTGCAGGAACTGGGAGTTTCACGAGCCACTGTGTCACGAGTGCACCGTGAGTACATCAAATCTGGTAAAACCATCCCTGCTAGGGCCAACTGCCGTGGACAACAGCGTGTGGATGAGCGGGGTCATCGTCGGCTAGCTCACAATGTAACAGCGGATAGACGGGCCACAGTGCAAGAAATCACTCGGCAATTTAACGCTGGTGCACAAAAACGTGTAAGCAGCCACACCATCCAGAACCGTCTCCTCGTTATGGGGTACAGAAGCCATCGTTCCACGAGGGTACCGCTACTGACCGCACATCACAGGGTGCAAAGATTAGCATGGGCGCGGGAACATCGCCACTGGACCCTAGACATGTGGGAAAATGTTGCCTGGACTGATGAGTCGAGATTCACTTTGGTACATGCGGATGACAGGATACGAGTACGGCACAAACCACATGAAGGATGGGTCCTTCTTGCTAGCAGGGTACTCTTCAAGCTAGTGGGGGTGGCATTCTCATCTGGGGACTGTTTACGTGGACTGAAATGGGACCCCTGGTACACATCGTCCCTCACAGGTCAACGTTACCGGGATATCCTGGACGACCATTTGCTCCCGTTTGTGCATCTTCAACATCCCACTGAGGACCTCATCCTGCAAAAACACAATGCACCGTGCCATCACTCCCGAACTGTATCCTAATGGTTGGATGAACACTCCACGTCACCTGACCTCAATCCCATCGAGCACATCTGCGATGCCATCGAGAGAGATGTTCGAGGCTCTGACCCCCGCCATCAAATCTTCGTGAACTGTGGGAGCTTGTTCAGAAGTGGTGGATCCGTATGGCTTCCCAACGCTTCCGGTGTCTCTTATCGAGTCCATGCCGAGACGAATCGCCACCGTCATCAAGGCGAAAGGTGGTGCTACACGTTACTAGACAGATATCTCTAATTCAATTGCTCTTCAGTGTATATACACGTACATACATATATACACATATCCCACACATATTCTGATTACGGAGAAAATAAACTACTCACCCAATAAAGCCTCATCACTTGCAACACTTCTGAATGTAGCGAAATAAAGCCTAAATACTCAATCGCTTAAGATAGAATCTGATTCTTGCGCTACCATACCACTCAATCAATATCAAGGTTGTGCGTCATAAATCCTCAACTCACAATAACCTTCACAATTTACGTGTGAGACAAAAGTAAGGTTTGTGGCTCATAAGATACAAATTTTTCCTATCATTCACTCCGTTTGTGACTCTTGCTGCATACGACTAATCGCTCTTTCACTTTACATGTCTTCCCAGATGAAGTATATGAAAAGATTTTTGTTCAATTAATAAAGATTTACTCATTCAAAATAGCGCATTAACTGTAAGAAGCTTAAAGCATTAAGACAATTCGTGAATACGACATTTTACAGCAAAACTATGTAGAGTAGTATCTCTAATGAATGAAGTTTTCTTGGAAACAATGAAAGGGCAGTTTACCAGGAGAGTCTGAAAAGGAGCAAATACAACCGCGGCATCGCCCTGGTGGTGTTTCCTCTTCTAGTTCACAATGGGAAGGACACTGCGGAGTTTCCTCACAAGGTGATTCACATATACATTTCTGGCATCCATCGTCAGCCGGGACAACACTGCAGTTGTAACCCAGGCACGTTGGAGGCGGGCACTCTTTCGCAGTGTTATCTGTCAACAAGAAAACAACAGAGGAAAAATTTAGTTCCCACAAAACCTTATTTCTTAAGGGGGACGTCAAGTAATTTTGCTTCCTATAATTCCAATGGAAAAACTTTTGTACCCATTTCCTTCACAATTAGTGTGTTCCCAAGGATGAAAATTTGAACATCGATTAAAATAACTTCATATTATAACTTGGAATACTTAATATTTTCTAAAACATAACCATAATTATATTAAAAATCAATAACTTTTCCTTTGGTGGTGTTGAAACCAGAAAAAGGTGGCGCTACCTGTACTTTGATGACGTCAGTAGACAAACAAATGTTGGATTGCATAATTATGGTTATGTTTTAGAAAGTATTAAGTATCCCAAGTTATAAAATGAAGATATTTTAATCGATGTTCCAATTTTCATCCTTGGGAACGCATTAATTTTGAAGAAAATGTGTACAGAAGTTTTTCCATTGGAAGTATAGGAAGGAAAATTACTTGACGTCCACCTTAATAGTTGGGAAAGAAACTGTGTAAAAATCTCTTCGGTTTTAAACAATTACAAAAAAGTTCGAATCTAATTTCAAAACCAAGTGAATTTTTTTATTAACGTGTTAAAACTAGAAACCAGTTTATCTTTATAACATTATTTCCCTTGGTTCATTCTAATGTTTATAAAGTTTATTTGCTAATGCCCTGTGTGCTGCTTCATGCTAATGTTTGTGATATTTCTCTTTGATTATTTCTTTGCTGGTCTTTTCACAGTAAAGTTTGTGGCTCTC
This sequence comes from Macrothele yani, assembly GCA_039090855.1. Lineage (NCBI taxonomy): Eukaryota > Metazoa > Arthropoda > Arachnida > Araneae > Macrothelidae > Macrothele > Macrothele yani. The sequence goes on along the minus strand of CM077010.1, from coordinate 162,848,065 downwards.
TGCAGAATGTGGCGTTTTAAAACTTCCAAAACTCAATGATCTTGTTGTCAATATTTCATCAGCCCTGGTTTCGTTAAGCCTAATAAAATCTGTTCTCTCGACAAAAGTCTTTCACATTGTTCGTTCAGCTTTTCAAATGAAATATAGAAACATTTTAAAATAAACTGAAAAATAGCAGGATTTCTAAAAGGTCTTGTTATATGTAAATTTTGTATCTATCTTTTCAGTTAGTAGACTTAACAGTGATTTTTCCCATTTAGGCCTAAGTTGTAGTTTTGATTTAACTTTCAATTCTTCTAGCTAAAATATCGAAAGTAAAAAAAACAATTAAAACAGTAACACTCTAAAAAGAACTTGCTCCAAATGGATTACAGCTCTCTGTAAAAGGGCTATTACACTAGATTTCTTTCTGTGTCCTGTCACGTGAGTTCGGCAGGCCTTCGATAGAAAGGAACATTAACAATTACGGGATTTTAGGCACATTTTCTCCCGATGATGAGATTAATAAAGTACTAGTAAAGTGAAACCTCGCTTTTCTCTTCATTCAGTGCTCTACATGGGGAAGGTAAAGTATCGGTTTTGTCCTGTTTTCTTTATCGTTCTTCATATTAATTAAACATTGATCTATTTCTGCTTATTTATCAGGCTTCTTTCTCGTTTACCTCGCCACCCAGTTTTTCTTTCCAAATCAATTTTCTCGGTTACTATCTTGGCATCAGACTTTCTCCTCTCCCAACCGTCACTTTTCTCGGATGGAGGAATCTTCGAAGCTTCCTTTCCAAGAGCTAGATAAAAAAAAAACACTCCCTTTTCCCCTCCTTCTCTAAGATAAGCAAGGTCTACCCTCCTTTGTCCACTTCTCTTTTCTCTCTCTTTCGGACCATCTCGCCAGTTGCTGAATACCCATTACCGCCACTTTGGCTCATCGTGAGAAATCTCTCATTAAAACCTAAAGTTGTAAGAAAAAACCATATGCACGAAATCCCATAAAACCATTAAACATCCAGTCGCAGAGCAATAAAGTAACACTAACTGAGCCTCATAAACAATAGGTGCATGGAGAAGGCCTAGGATAGGGTTCGGAAGCCCTCCTCGGCCCCCTTAACACGGCTGGCAAAAAACTAGTGAAAGGTACCCGTCTCAAGATCGCCGCAAACGCATTCACGAAAAATAGCCGCCCGTCCCCAATTTAGGACCACTGCTTCATGAGAAGAAAGAGAACAAACACCGTATGGCTCAATCACAACAGATGACCCATCCGGAATTCAAAACCAGGCTCAGCTTCGAAGACGGGAGAGAAACCTACGTCTCTGGCTAAACTCTGCCACCAGGGCAAACTACAACCCTTCGGCATGCCTTTTCCCGGCAGTCTTCGTTACAAAATGTAGCTCTCTAACATAGGCGCCTTGACGAAGAGTCGACTCCGTAGACCCATGAGTAACAGAGTTCTCTCTACTGTTATCGGGGACACGTACCTGAGTTCCCAGCGTTCATTTACGTGGTCAATTGCAGCATTGTTGTGCGTCGATTCTAGAGAAGCTCATTAGTTCCATGCCAAGAAGGTGCACTTTGTTACTAAGAAACCGTGGTTATCCCACTAAATTCTAAAGCGTATTTTGCTTGTTGGTAAGTTATTTCAAGTGTCCTGCAAGTTTCAATAATGTACTGTACAGTAATTCTACGTTAAATGCATTATACACTAATTGCACTATTTGTTGCTTTTTATGACTAGATGCTGTACTTTTACTTGTAACTTCATTTCAATTACTGGTAATGAAATTCTGTAAAAATATTTGAATTCAGCATAAAATTTTCTTTAAAATGATGTAGAATATGTATTCCTGACTTTACCATTACGCTGTGTAGGTTGCCTTCAAACATCAAAAACTGACTTTCGATCTACTGGTGCAGGACTTTTGGCCATGACTGTATATATTGCCAAAAGTACAGACCATCAATGGACAGCCGAAATTTTAGACTAGATTCCAAGGGACAGGAAAAGACCTAGAAGAAGACCACATAGGAGATGGGTGAATGGTTTTAGTAAGTCTGCGGGAGTAGCACGGAGGAGACTGGCACAAGACAGACCGTTGTGAAAGAAACTTGGGAGACCTTCGTCCAGCAGTGGATTGATAATGGTTAAAATGATAACGATATATATATATATATATATATATATATATATATATATATATATAATCATCATCATCATCATCATTGTCAACCATTATCAATCCACTGCTGGACGAAGTTCTCCCCAAGTTTCCTCCACAACGGTCTGTCTTGTGCCAGTCTCCTCCATGTCACCCCTGCATACTTTCGAATTTCATCCACCCATCTCCCATGTGGTCTCCTTCTGGGTCTTTTCCTGTCCCCTGGAATCCAATCTAAAATTTTGGCTGTCCATCGATGATCTGTCCTTCTGGCAGTATGTCCAGCCCATTGCCATTTCACAGATTTAACTCTGATCATGATGTCTTCCACTCTTGTCATTTTTCGGATCCACGAGTTCCTCTTCTTATCTCTCCTGGTTACACCAAGTATGCACCTCTCCATGCTACTTTGAGTTATAATTACTAAGTAGGCACAAACAATGAAAAAACAGAGACAAAAAAAGGTGCAAGCCAAATGATGTATAAAAACAAAAAAAAAAAACCCGTTGCAAAATAGACAATCCATATCATAAATGCAAAACCACTGTTCCGAATAGCGAAAAGTACATGTCAAAATAGCTTCAACCCAGAACAAACCAAGAAAAAATATTAAAAGAACAAAATTAGCAAAAATTGAGGAAGGCGCGTTGCTGCCCATCCAAAGAAATAGCATGATAAATAAAATAAGAAACACAACCCAACACTCCAAATAAATAAAAACCCATATACACAAAACAAAAGCTCACTTACCTTGAAAGCAAAGACTCAAAATCCAATCAAAGGAAAAATAAAATAAAAATATCAGAACAGTCCTCGTCAGGGGAGTATCTGTTATGTGCAGTGGCTTTTCTGAGATCGACAAAAACTGGTGTGATCGAAGTCTGTGTGACCGAAGTTCTAGTTTGATGGTTTGCCGTTTGCTAGGGGTATATTGTTTTCATGTTTTATGGTTCTGGTTCTTTGTACTTCATGGTTGTTTAGTTCTCAGTGGCTTAAGGGAGTACGGTTGACGGACTTCGGTCACACCAGTTTATGTCGACCTCAGAAAAGCCACTGCACAGAACAGGTACTCCCCTGACGAAGACTGTTCTGGTATTTTTATTTTATTTTTCCTTTGATTGAATTTTGAGTCTTTGCTTTCAAGGTAAGTGCGCTTCTGTTTTGTGTATTTAGGTTTTTATTTATTTGGAGCGTTGGGTTGTGTTTCTTATTTTATATATATATACAGTGAGTGGCCACTTTATTATGACCATCCCCTCAGTACTTCGTTGGGCCACCTTTTGCCTTTAATACTGCGTCGATTCTTCGTGGCATGGACTCCACGAGATGTTGATAAGTGGTTTGTGGAATCTGAGACCATGCTTGACGAATAGCACTTTCCAGGAGTGTGAGATTGCAGGGTTGTATATCCAGCTGTCTGATGGCTCGTTCAACTTCATCCCACAAATTCTCAATGGGGTTGAGATCTGGAGATTGTGGGGGCCACCTAAGCAAAATAAACTCACCGACATGTTCCTGAAACCAATCCTGTACCATATGAGCACTATGGCAGGACGCATTATCTTGTTGAAAGTAGCCATCGTCATTGGGATAAACCATCCACATGACAGGATGCACTTGGTCCGCAACGATTTTTAGATATGATGTGCCAGTCAGACGTTGATCAAAACGAATTAAAGAGCCCAAAGCATGCCAGGAAAATATTCCCTAAACCATAACGTTGCCTCCACCAGCTTAAAGGGCTGTAGCAAGGCATTTGCGGTCCATGCTTTCGTGCTGTTTCCGCCAAATTCTCACTCGGCCATCGGCATGGTGCAACTAAAAACATGATTCATCGGACCACATAATTTGTTTCCAATTATTGACTGTCCAATCCTTGTGCTCCTGTGAAAACTGGAGACGTTTTCTCTTGTTAACTGCAAACAGCAAAGGTGTTCGAACAGACCTTCGGCTGCCATATCTCATCCGATGCAGTGTACGGCGAACAGTGCGTGCAGAGATCATTTGAGGGGGATCCTTGATTAAGATGGTCTGTAATTTGCAGCACTGTTGCCCTTCTGTTGTCTGTTACCAGTCTGGACACTCTCCGTTCCGCCCGAGCAGTCACTAGTCGATGACAACCACACGTTGCACGTAGAGATCCAGTTTGTTGGCTGACAGTCCAGTCTTTAAACACTTTAACAACAGCTGCTCTGGAACATTTCACGAATGCGGCGGTTTCGGTGATACTCGCTCCATGGCTCCGAGCTCCTACAATCATCCCACGTTGAAAGTCCGTGAAATCGCATTTTTTACCCATCTCGTCACCCAAAAATCACTTCTACTACTGTCACAAGCACTAAGCTTTCCCTTTTTATACTAGCCTCGTCCTCTGGTGGCAACAGCGTGCAGCCATAGCTCATTTGCTTAAAACTGTCAGGTGGTCATAATAAAGTGGCCACTCAGTGTGTGTATATATCATCATCATCATCATTGTCAACCATTATCAATCCACTGCTGGACGAAGGTCTCCCAAGTTTCCTCCACAACGGTCTGTCTTGTGCCAGTCTCCTTCATGTCACCCCTGCATACTTTCGAATTTAATCCACCCATCTCCTATGTGGTCTTCTTCTGGGTCTTTTCCTGTCCCTTGGAATCCAATCTAAAATTTCGGCTGTCCATCGATAATCTGTCCTTCTGGCAGTATGTCCAGCCCATTGCCATTTCAGGGATTTAACTTTGATCATGATGTCTTCCACTCTTGTCATTTTTCGGATCCACGAGTTCCTCTTCTTATCTCTCCTGGTTACACCAAGCATGCACCTCTCCATGCTTTTTGAGTTGTCTGCAGCCTTTGTATGTCTCTTTTAGTTAAGGTCCACGTCTCTGCACCATACGTAAGCACTGGAAGGATGCATTGATCAAACACTTTTCTTTTAAGACATAATGGCATATTGCTCTTGAAAATTATGCTGTTTCTTCCAAAAGCTCTCCAGGCAAGTTTTGTATGCCGATTAATTTCTTTATCAACGTGACCCTCACTTGATATCTGCTGTCCAAGATAAACGTACGTGTCTGTTATCTCCAGCTTTTCTCCATCAATCGATAAATCTTCATTTCTTGTAAAAGCATTGTACATCACTTTTGTCTTCTGAAAGTTCATTTTTAATCCCACTTCTTTACTCTTGTCAGCAAGTTCCTGGATCATACTCTGCAGCTCTGATGGGGTAGTTGCAAAAATGACTACGTCATCAGCAAAACGAAGGTAGGTTAGATAATCTCCATTAATCTTTATCCCCTTGTTTTCCCAGCTCAGCGACTGAAAAACACCCTCCAATGTGGCATTAAAGAGCTTCGGAGATATGGTGTCACCTTGTCTCACTCCCTTTCCAATTTTTACGTGTGTTGTATTTTCAAACAGCCTAATCTTTGCACTTGCATTTTCATAGATGTTATTAATAATATTAATGTATGCATCTTCAATACCGCAGGTTTTCAGAGCCATTGTAACTGCTGATGGTTTCACCGAATCAAAGGCTTTTTCATAATCGATAAAAGCCATGCACAATGGAAGTTCATATTCCCTCGCTCTTTCAATTAGTTCTCTCAGCACGTGGATATGATCTATTGTGCTGTAGCCAATTCTGAATCCAGCTTGTTCTCTCGGTTGAGCCATGTCTAGTGCTACCTTCAAGAGGTGTGAAAGAACTTTAGTGAAGATTTTATAAACTACTGATAGGAGGCTGATAGGTCTGTAGTTTCCGAGATCCTCAATGTCACCTTTCTTATGTAGCAGGATCATTGTAGCGGTGTTCCAATCCTCAGGAATCTTTCCTTCATTAAGGCATCGAGTGAAAATTTGGGCGAGTACTGTTTCGATTTCTCCACTTGCTTCTTGTATGATGTCTACAGTAATTCCATCTTCTCCTGGAGCTTTTCCTCGCTTCATGTTCTTGATTGCATGTGCAACTTCTGCTGGAAGGACTGGAGGAACTCTGGTACTGGTATCTTTCATGATGTCTGGAGTGCATATATCATCCCTTTCATATAATTTGGAGTAGAAATCTTTCACTCTTGTCAAAATTTCGCCTCTATTTCTTGTTACAGAACCATCTTCTTTTCTCAGTGCCATAATCTGTTTTCTTCCCTTACTGAGATGTCCCTTTGCTATCTTTAGGCTTTGGTTGTTTTCAATTGCTTTCCTCACTAGTTCACAGTTGAATTTCCTTACGTCTTCAGTGATACGTTTTCTTACTGTCTTGCATAGCTCTATATATTCCACTTTGGAAGTCACATCTTCTTTAGTTGTCCTCATCTCTCTTCTTTTTTGCATCAACATTTTGGTTTTTCCTGATAATTTGTTCACATGCAACTTGTTCTTAGACCCAGCTAATTTTGTTGCTGTTTCCATAAGAGCTTTGGTTACTTTTCTGTTAACTTCAGAGATGTCCACTTCTTCCGATGTTAGGCCTTCTAAAGCAGAGAACCTGTTCTTCAGTTCTAACTTGAAGGTATTATGGTGCTTTTTAAGGTTGGTTATGTCAATAGATTTTGTTTGTCTTATGAGCTTGCCACGTTCAAGTTTAGTGTTGAGGTGCATCTTACATCTCACCAATCTATGGTCACTACCTGTGTTGAACTTGTTTAGCACACTGCAGTCTTCTATGACGAATTTTTTGTTACACATAATAAAATCAATTTCACTTGTCGTCCCATTTGGATGTCTCCATGTCCATTTCCTGTGTGGCTTTTTCTTGAAGAAGGAGTTCAAGATGAAAAACCCTTCTGCCTCTGCAAACTCAACGAGAGTATTTCCACGCTGGTTTCTGTTGCCATGACCGAATTTACCTACTGAAGTTTCATTCTGTTGCCGTTGCCCTATTTTTGCACTGAAATCTCCCATAATTATTTTTCAAGTGCTGCTTACCTTTATTATTTAGATGACAAATTTCCTCATAAAATTCTTCAATTTCTTCTTCAGGATGACTTGTGGTGGGTGCATAAGTTTGAATAATCTGAGCCTGGTATCTTTTCGAGAGTTGGATAACAAGTCGTGCAGCTCTGTCAGAGGAACTTTCAACTTCTACAACTTTATCCTTCAGTTTCTTGTTTATTATAAATCCAACACCACTAGTTCTGCCAGTATCTGTCCCACGATAGTAGAAGAGATGTCCACTTTTCAGTTCGATGAGATCTTCTCCTTTTCTCCTTACCTCACTTAGCCCCACGATGTCCCACTTGATCCTTTGTAGTTCCTCTTCCAATTCAAGAAGCCTTGAATCAGAAGATAGGGAGCGTCCATTGTAAGTAGCCAAGGTCAGCATCAGATGGCAGCCTAGTCCGGTCCTCCGGGGATTCTTAGCACCCTCTGCCTTCATGTCGCACTGGCCGCTGCCTTGGCCAGGTACATTCCAGCTGCCGGAGACTGAGGGCCAAGATTTAAGTTGTGGAATCATTTTGGAGGGGTTTGGCCATAACTCACCACGCTGGCCAAGCGGGTTGGTGAGTGTGGGATAGAATTTCCTCTGATCCCGATGGTATAGTTATACCGCTATGGGCGGTCGTCAGAGCCCCTTTAGTGGGAACAGGATGCACCACGAGAAGGCGGGGTTGACATTTGTCAAGGAGAGGCTGTGATGTTACGCATCACCTGACCTTACATATATATATATATATATGGTAACCAACAAATAGTACTTATTTATAACTTGCAAATACCTGAAATATTGCAAAAAGAGAAAAATCTTTTTTTTTCTATATCTTGCTACGTCTATTTTTCTTTTCTTTACCAGAAAAATAATTCTTTTTTCAGGTTCAGAAAATTAAATGTAGCAAGAAATTTCTGTTATAAATACACTAAAAGTATTTATATTAAAAAAAGGTGCTTTTTACCTCTAGCTGATCGAGACAACTTGCAAGCGCATCCTGGGCAACGTCCGGGTAAAGTCGAATTCTCTAAATGGCACCCGTCACGACACACAGGTTGGGAACATGGCTCATTACAAGTGCAAGTAGGACATCCAGATTCGTCTTCAAACACGGTGCAATCGTATCCTTGACAGGTTAACTCCGAGCAGTTCTCAACTAAAGGCTTTAGCTTCGCAAAATCCACAGCTGGTAGAAGGAAACCAAGAAAGGAATTACAAGAGATTCAAGAGTTCTTTTTGCATTCATTTAAGAAACAGTACGCCGAAACACACTGGGAAATATATATGCCCAAAAAGCGAGCTCAATTTTCAAATGAATTTAAAAACAAAGCAAAAACTAATTATTACAATTGAATATCCTGGTACTGCCGTTGAACGTCAAGGTATGTTGTCAAATATCGGTGATAGGATGAAACGTTTTCAGCATGTCCTTTGGGTAACAGAAAATGCATCATTTTGTTCATCCGTTAGTCTGTGGACACCATATCACTGCGTCTACTCTATCTACCAACAAATAATTGGACACCCCTGCAATCAACGATATCTGCGGTCCTGATACACGTCACGGCCGCCTCCGTTAAATATCGTGTGGGAAACAACAACGCAACCAGCCGCATGCAAGATGCCACGCAGTTCGGAGCTCTGTGATTTCGAGAAAGGTGTAATCGTCGGGTATCACAGAAATGGCCGATCCATACGTGACATATCCAGCGAGTTGAAGTACCCAAAATAGACAGTGGCCTACGTGATTGGCAAGTGGAAGATGAGAGGTGACTGTCGGAATGTGCCCCGACCCGGCAGACCCACAAAACTGGGAGTTAGAGACCGACGGGTGCTGGCCAGAGAAATTCGAAAGAACCGCCCCAAATCGATGGGCCACATCCGCGAGGAGTTTCAACAGGCATCCGGGAGTGTTCTTTCGATGAATAGCATCCGTAAAGAAGCCCATCTGCTCGGTTATCATGGACGTGCTACCGCCCACAAGCCTTTGATCACAAAGTCCAATAGCGTTGCTCGGCTAACGTGGTGCAAAGAACGACGACAGTGGACCGTTGAACCGTGGAAACAGGTTCTCTGGAGCGACGAATCAAGGTTCACCCTCTACCGTTCGGATGGCAGGGTCTGGGTTTGGCGTCTGCCTGGAGAACGCCTCCTGCCAGAATGTCTTGTGCCAACTGTGAAGTTCGGCGGCGGTGGAATTCTGCAATTGGGGGTGTTTCTCCTGGTATGGCACTGGACTCTTGGTCGCAATTCCTGGTAGACTCAACGCCGAGACCTACTGTACCATTTGGATGACCATGCGCTTCCTACGTTGTGGCAGTTTTACGGGGTGGACCCATGTTACTTTCAGGATGACAATGCCACCGGTCATGTTGCGAGGTCCACCATGGCTTGGTATGGTGACAATGGGGTTAATCGAATGGACTGGCCTGCGCAAAGCCCGGAACGTAACCCTATCGAGCACCTCTGGGACGAGTTGGAGCGTGGACTTAAGGGGTTCCCTCACCGTCCGAAATCGGTGAAGGAACTGACCTGTCTTCTCCAAGCCGAGTGGAAGAAGATACCGCTAGCCGTCGTACAACGCCTGGTTGAGAGTATGCCCCGGAGGGTCGCAGCTGTAATCACCACTCGTGGAGGGGGACGAATCCTATTGAAAGGATTCGTCCCCTCCACGAACAACTTGGGGACGAATCCTATTGAAAATGGGCGAAATTGGGTCAAAGGTCAGGACATAGGAGCGGGATCCATTCCATCGCCCTTATGCGTCAAAACTTACGTAAAGATGCATCCATTGCGACAAAATTTTATCATGATGTTCTGGATGCATACTGAACCGGTTGAGTTGAATATCATCGAGGTCAGAGCACAAGAGCGAGATTTATTCCACAGCCATTATTCTCATAACTTGAGTAATGATCTCTGGTATGTTGGAAAGCGTATCATAATCAATGCATTTCATGATTTTACTAACTGGTTTTTCATTGTGATCAACACTACTGACGATTACTGACGAGCAGCAGTCTTAAATATTTGTCTAGATCAGTGTTCCCGCAACCTTTTCGTACTCGCGGCATGCCATAAATTATCCATGACTCATCACGGCACACCAAAATGTTAATCCCCTCAAAAACGTATGATATGACACTATTAATATCAATACGTAACATATTAATATTAGGACGGAACACTCCGTACAAGGAACTTGTCCATCTTGAAAAAATAAAAGAGTTTAATAGTAATAGACAATAGCAAGACTGACTAGCAATCACAATTTTCGAACTACTTCACAGCACAGCTGTGATAGAACTGAAACAATTTAAGACGCGGGACCTGTACTCTTCAAAGGGAAGAAGGGACACATATACCGACTTATTTAAAATAAAGTCTAACAATGGTTGCGTGCATCGGTACAGGAAAATAGTAATAAAGTTCAAGAAGCACTAACAAACAGGGACAAATACCAAAACAACGTAATAAAATAATAAAATACAGGGAAAGTTTTGCTAATCCCAGCACTTTTAGGGAAAAGGGTACACAGAGCATGCGGCAAATGTAACAAAGAAGCCGAATAGCGCAGCGGGAAAGGCGAGAAATACAAGTATATCAATAAGCAAAACTACGATACAACAACTGTGAGTAAATAATTTACATTTAATTTCTTAGAATACATAACAATTCGCGGCATGTAATAAAGAATAAACAAGCATCATCTCATTTTATCAGAGCAGCGGCAGAGAATGGAATACAAACATATGTAACACAGTAACTGGGATAAAATTAAAAAATAAAACCCGATGATTAATATCTTAAAATAGGATAATAAGTAAAAGTTCGTGTCACATCTTTCACCTTGTGGGGGCACACCGGTTGCGTAACACTGATCTAGATCACTCGGTGAAGCACGTGACCATGTTTTTTGCATATAAGCTGCGTTAGTGACATTTACGCACATCTGCATAAATGTACGTTTCTAATTCAGTGGCCGGGTTGTGTAGTTCAGAAAATAATTTCCATTCTTGATCAGTATTTTACCAACGATGAATAAAAATAAGAGTTTCATAAAATGAACAATACACAAGTCAGCGGTATCGTTATACTGTGACTTGGCTGCTATTGTCGGTCGGAGTTCCTAAAATGTTTATTATCGCAGGGATGGACACATTAGGGAATGAGAAATGTCTCACAGTATTCCGATGAGTCGTGAAACGTCTCCATTCCGCAATAGTCTTGCCCCGTGAAAATTAATGTTACTTGATGCGACGGATGACATTGCCAATTTCCATTGACTGACGGCCAAATTCTCAGTTCTCACTTCAAGGTTACGATTATGAACGCTAACTGAAACAATTATTTGAATATTCCGATAGTCAGAGAGACGCACATAACTGGAGTAATCAGCACAGATGCCTGAAACAACCAATGGGTGATAAACAGTAATGCGCGTGGCTCTCAAGTGGAGACAGAATGAGCTTATTTTTATAACAATGAGCATTTAATTTATTTCATTAAAAGGTTCGAAATATCGAATTTCGCTTACATAGTATCAGTTGCATTCGAAAACATTCTTGTAGAAACACGGAAAAGTGAACGAAATACCTGGCATGAGTTTAGATGCCTCGCGGTGCAATTTAAATGCCCATCTAAATATAGTTGATCAAAGCCGCAGAGCAATGGTCTAAGCGCTGGCTTCTGACCATTCGTTCGAGATGGCTCCGGGTTCGAATCCGGATGAAGCTGAATGTTACAAATGTTTTATTTTTCTTACGGCAGAGGCTCTCTAGATTCTGCGAAACCAACGGCCTTAAATTAGGGACGGCCGACTGCACACTGTAAAACGTTGCCGTAAACAGTCAGTGTTTGACCCGGACTAAGACGGTTTACTGATCGTAAGTACGCCACCTGGCGCTCAACCATACATTTTCTGTTGATAAACTATATGTTCACGGTATTTAAACTGTTACTCTATTTTAACCTTGACAATCTGGCAACGTTCTTCTTAAATGGTTATATACATGTTCTTTCATGTGCAATCAGTCGACTGGCAACACGTCTGTGGGCAACACATTTTTATTTCTCGGTCAGTAGACATATTATTTATTCCAGGCTATTAGACATGTTAATGAACATTACGGCATTAAACTTTTTTATTTCCCATTATACATGTAAATGAACATAACATGTATTATTATTTATTTATCATTAGACATGTTAATGATCACTATGGTCATTAGACGTTTTTATTTCCCGGTCATTACACATGTTAATGAACATTTTTTTATTTCCCATTATACATGTTAATGAACATAACATGTATTTTGAAAGAAATACGGGATTACGCCATATAATACAAATTTTGAAGATGACATACCAATTTTTGGCGTAAATGTGACAAGGATGGTAAGTCAGATAATATCCGAAAACTTGAATATTTTAATCTTCCTGGAGCGGAACTCGAACCCGCGTCTCCCAGAAAACGCCCGGGTATGCTAACCACTACACCCCCAGAACTACCAAGTTTCAAGTTTCCGATCAATTTGAATATAACCATACCCGGGCGTTTTCTGGGAGACGCGGCTTCGAGTCCCGCTCCAGGACGATGAAAATTTTCAAGTTTTCAGATATTATCTGACTTACCATCCTTATCATATTTACGCCAAAAATCGAATTTTTATCTTCAAAAGTTGTATAACATGTATTATTATTTATTTGTCATTAGACATGTTAATGATCATTATGGTCATTAGAGGTTTTTATTTCCTGGTCATTAGACATGTTAATGAACATTACGGTATAGTACTGTAAAATTACGGTTTACTGACTGACCACTCAGCTGCCGGTGAAGCTACCGAAATTTGACCCTGAAATTTTTTACAGTGTGCACATAGCTCCTCAAGTTGCTCGCGGTGGTGAGTAAACCCCTCAAAAGAAAAACACACACATATACACACATACACGCACACGCACACAAGAAAAACAGTTGATCAATGTAGAAAAACACATGAAAAACAAACAATGATTAAGTACGAAAACGTATAACTTATGAACCTAATGTATATCACTACAGTAAATAGTCGTATGAAAATTTACAAGTAATATAGATTTTTAGTTTACGTAGATGTAATAAACTTTGCACAGAAATGTTGCGATTATCGAAATGCTGCTCTTATAATTTTATTTTCCACCCAGGCTTAGGGAATAATACGCCATTAATTAAATTATTTTCAACTCGAGCCCGTACTGTAGAAGAAATGTTCTTCTTTGAAATATTCATCTCCTGGTACTAATATGCGATCGCGTTGTTGCAGGAAAAATTTCCGTATTACATTAATTGCACTATATCAAAGATTTTGCATTCGTAGAAACACAGTTGCATGATAAATTACAACCATTGCGTCTAATCCTGACTCGCGTTGTAGAATAGGTATTTTTGATGCGTTAACTTCTTTATGACTAATATGAGTAGAGGATGTAGAAACTGTTCTCTGACATAAACTGGGTATTCACTGAATTCAGACTACCTCTATGAAAAGTGTGCTATTAGGAGGAGGGCGTGGACTGTAAGCTAAAGGGGTGTACATAACAGGGGTGTACTTGGCCTGTAAGCTAAAGGGGTGTAGCTTACAGTACATCGGTGGTTCAGTTGAGAGCGAAGTTACAGACGTGATTAATAAAACCAAGGGTTTATCAAAGGGCAAATTGTAGGCGCACGAATAATTTGTGCGTTTATTTTGGAAACGTCCACACTTATGGGCTGTACCAGGAGCGTTGCCAGAATACCAAAAAAAGAAAATAAAAAAACGTACTGCCGGCGCTATTGTAAAGGGCGGCGTAAGGTGTATTCCAGAGATGAACAACAGATGCATCGCCTTGTACAGGATAATCGGCGCAGCACAGTTTTGCATTTGCCATCTCAATACAACATGAGTCAACCAGAAACGATATCCCGCAAGATTATGTGTCTCACTCTGGCACTAATGGGCTACAGAAGCAGACGCACTATACGCTACTCTATCCTAAAGACAGTCCAACGACGTAAACGACTCTCTTTTTGTCAACATGCCGATTGTACAATAGAAGATTAGTTGCAGATTTCGATGAATCAAGATATATACTCCATTATATCCATGAGTCAGGATTAAGTGTCAGCAGCTTGAGACTATGGATTGACCTCATTCATGGCATCGACTGTTGAGGCCTGTAGGGAGCGGTTGTATGATATGGGACATATTTGAAACTGGAATGAGCTGGGAGCCTGTATTAAGCAACACGGAGACACCGACTATTACCAGGGACTGATTTCAAGTCATGTAAACTCCACAATGCTGAACTCCCACCCAAAGGGGAATGGGGGACCATCATGCTCGGTGCGATCGGGACAGCTTCACGCAGGAATGGCTCCACGAATACAGTGCTCATATGGAACATCATGAAAATCCCCCAAACTTACCTAACCCTCATGCGTTGTAAAACATCCCACAGACGACCCAACTGGTCGTTTGTGGGATGTCTTAGAAAGTCAGATGTGGCAGACTACTCCGCTCCATACCGAAACTGCGGACTACAATACAAACAGATTGGTTGCAGGTACACACAAACAACTCTACAGACACCTCGTGGAAGTTGATGACTCTCCGGGCGGAAGGAGGTTCTGCGAAGTATTAGGTTAGTGGCTGCAATTCATGGAGTACACAGTGTATAACATTGGAGACGATAACCTCACGTGGAATATTTTTTCTTTGACCCATCAAAAGGTCAAAGCCATTGTTTCTCATGTATGGCAAGAGTTTAAATTTTGCTGAAGACGGTATTGGTGGACGGTAAAATAAAAGGAAAGAAATCAAGATAGACGGTCAGCAAACAGATTAAGCGTCATAATCAGAGATTTCGTAGGTGAAATCAAATCAGCTAGAGCAGCTTTGTCACGGCTACAAAAGCTATTCATGGATGCAGACGTATACTCACTGGGCAGATCGATTAGCAATAGGAATATGATAACAAGTTTTGAAGATGACTCCGTTTTTTGGAGTAAATGTGACAAGGATGGTAAGTCAGATAATATCCGAAAAATTGAAAATTTCATCGTCCTGGAGCGGGACTCGAACCCTCGTCTCCCAGATAGCGCCCGGGTATGCTAACCAATACACCACACAGAAAGACCAAATCTCAAGTTTCCGACTAATTTGAATATAACCATCACAGGATTCGCTAGTCGAAGCACGGGAATAGGATTCTTAACCTCTAGATTCGCTAAACATGAATGCCGGTTGCTTCGACTAGGTAATCCTGTGATGGTTATATTCAAATTAATCGGAAACTTGAGACTTGGTCGCTCTGGATGGTGTAGTGGTTAGCATCTCGGGACGCTATCTGGAAGACGCGGGTTAGAGTCCAGCTCCAGGACGATGAAATTTTCAAGTTTTCGGATATTATCTGACTTACCATCCTTGTCACATTTACACCAAAAATCGGATTGTCATCTTCAAAATTTGTATTATATGGTGTAATCCCGTATTTCTTTCATGATAAAATGTTTTGAGAAAATCAATTCAAGCGAATAGATGATATTCGTATTTGGGAATAAATTTATTACGTAGTGAAACAATGAGATATTTCAAAAGAGATACTAAGGGTCTATACTAATTATGTTTCTACAACTAACCTGTTGATGAATTCTTGCATCGGCATCCGCAGAGTAAGCCACCGTTGGGTGATTCCAAGCTCATTTCACATCCAGTTGGGCATTCTCGAGGTTTGCATGGGAGCTGACATTGGCATTCTGTACACATCTCTGAATCAAGAATCAGAGTGCAATTGTATCCTACGCATGGGGCCGACGGGCAGACTTTTACTTCTGAAAAAATATTTTGACTTTATTTCAACGTCACAAATAATTTCATTAAATTGACATAACAAATAGATCAGCACAGAAGACACACACACTGATAGAGAAGCCTGATCGTCGAAGAATGTAAATCTACTTCTCATTACAATATACTCTCTAGGAACAAAACATTATAACCTACTGTATCTAATGCAACGCAGGTCCTGCGTGAACCACGACCATGCGACGAGACATGGACTCCACAAGTTCACGAACGGTGTCCACTGGCATCACGTACCTAATCAGTATAAGAGCTGCTAGTAGCTCATATGGTGTCCTTGGTGGAGAGTCTGTACATGGCAGCTTCCAATCCATATGGTACCAAATATGTTCAACTAAGTTCATGTCAGGATACACGAGAGAAGATGGAAGTAATCGTCGTGTTTCTTGAACCTGTCTTGGACGATACGGGCCTTATGACATGGAGCGTTGTTCTGATGAAGCTCCCCATCTTGGTCTGAAAACGCTGTCAGCTTAAACGGATGAATCTGGTCTGCAGTTATGGAAAGGTACACGGTGGCGTTCAAAGGAGCCAACCACCGCTATCAGGAGATCGAGAGTTTCCCAGGAATATATACCTTAGAGCCTTATACTCCCGTTAGCTGTCTGCACCCTTTGGAAACACGACATCTTGTACAATCTTCTTTGAAGCTGTTTGCCCTTCCAGCCTCAATCTATCCACACGATACAGTAGGAAATGTAATTTTTCAGAGAAGGCAACTTTCTTCTAAAGTTCCACGGTCCATTCCTTGTGTTCTTGGCAAACTCCAGTTGTTGTCGCTGATGACAGACTGTGGTGAGAGGTGCTGTAGTTATGCGTTTGCACTATTTGACTATAGGGTGGAGGGATCGTTGTACTGTAGCTGTGGAAACACTCCTATGTACTTGATTGCAGACAATGGTCAGTTGATTCAAGGTAGCCCTATCGTTCCGAATGATACGACGGAGCTGCATCTATACAAAAGCATTAAGTAGCCGCAGCGGTCCAATACTTCCCTGACGATTATGCGTTTCGCCTCTTTCCAACCATTCTCGGTACATACGGTTGAAATAGCTGTTGCGTTAAATGCCACCAGATGACGACATCTCAGTTGCTGAGACCATCAATACGCATTCGTGTAGTCAGATGCTGACTGATAAACCACGCATTGCGCTGAGAATTGTTGGCGCTGTAGCGTAAATTCGAACGCACTCGACTAGTTATCGAGAGTTCTGGGGTTCGATCCCAGCAGTGCCGGAATACAATTTTTCAGTCGCTATGCGTTGTTTAAAAAATAACGTGGAAAGAGTGATGACATCGTCCATTTACATTATCTCCACGTATTTGATATATATTAACATACGGTTGGAACTTCGTTGTATCCACCTATCCATACGATGCAGTAGGGAACGTGATTTCTCAGAAAAGACAGCTTTCAAGTAAAGTTCCATGGTCCATTTCCCGTGTTTCTTGGCAAACTCCGGTCGTTGTCGCTGATGACGGACTGTGGTGAGGGGTGCTGTAGTTATGAGTTTACACTGTTGGCCTAGACGGTGGTGGGATCATTGCACTGTAGCTGGGAATACACTCCTCTGTATTTCTTGGTTGCAGACCATGGTAAACTGACACAAGGTAGGCATTATTGTTCCAAACGATACGGCAGATCCTCGCTTACCCCAAAGATTAAGCAGCCGTGGCCGCCCAATACTTCCCGGACGGTTATGCGTTTCGCCTCTTTCCATCCACTCTCGGTACACTTTAACTTTGGAAGTTCGTCTTTTCCCGGATACTCACATGCTTTGCTATGTAATCAATGATAGTGGCCTTTCCCCAGATGGTCAGTTCCCGTCCCTTACCCGTTACAACCATCATTTTAGCTCTGATTGCTATTGTAAATGTCATGATAGCGCTTTGTAAGTCCATGATCTCCACATGGGTGTACCGCCGCGCCAGGAACGATCCAAACGTTATATAAAGGAGGAGTCATAACGATTTCCTGCTCCTGTTTATTGTACATTGTACACCAATTTCAGTTGTGGTATTGCACTTTCACTGCTAAATACACTGTTCGGCATAGAAAATGCCATACCACGAAGGAATACACGTAATGAGACGAAATTTATCAGACATATAGACAGGTGGAGGACAAAAGAAGTGATTTATTTTCTGAGGGAATATACACTATTTTGACAAAAGTCACCGGACACCTATTCAAAAGCAAATGAACGGATCATCTGCGTTGTCAAGATGAGCGGCACAGCTTCAAACGGTATTAAAACAAGCCTGCAGCTGATCGTGATCATATCGCACTGTGAGGTTGAGTGAAACTGTCGTGTCGGGAGAGAACTGACTTTAAGAAAGGAAAAATTGTTGGGTGTTATAATAGTGGGTTGTCCATAAGAGAGACCGAGAGGCGTTTAAACATACCCAAGTCTACTATTTTGGATGTACTGAATAATTGGAAGACACATGGCGTGCCTGAAGCAGCAAAACGTACCGGCAGGCCAAAGAAAATCAGTGACAGAGGACGTCGAAGCCTCAGGAGAGTCGTTACAGCTAATCGACGGAGTACTGCACAAGACCTCCGTGTACAGGTGAGTAAAAATGCTGGAACCTTGGATATACGCGTACCATGCGCAGAGAATTTCATTCCTAGGGTTACCGTGGTCGTGCGGCAGCTGAAAACCCTTTCATCTCCACTCAGAATGCTACTTGTCGTTTAGCATGGTGTAAAGAACATTTATCGTGGGCCGTAGATCAATGGAAACGGATCCTATGGACTGATGAATCCAGATACACGATCCATCAGTCTGATGGCTGTGTATGTGTATGGCGGCAGCCGGGGAAACGCTATTTACCACAGTGTACTGTTCCTACGGTCGAGTTTGGAGCTGGCAGTGTACTCGTAGCTGGGTGTTTTTCGTGGTATGGACCCGACCCATTGGTTATCTTGGACAAACCTGTTAACCAACACGTCTGCCACGATATTCTGGACAATTATGCCTTACCAACTCGGTGGAAATACTATAGAACCGAGCCTTGTTGGTACCAGCAGGATAATGCACCGACCCATAAAGCAAGGACTGTTACGGCGTGGTTTGACGATAATTCCGTATCGTGTGTGGACTGGCCAGCACAGAGCCCTGATCTTAATACCATAGAACACCTATAAGATGAATTAGAGCGCCGCATAGGAAGTTAGGAACCAAGGCCTACTATTAAGCAAGAGTTAGCGGCAGCATTATGTACTGAATGGAAGCGCATACTTATCACTGTGTTCGAAAACCTTGTCAAAAGCATGTCTCGAAGATTCAGTGCATGCATTAAGACTAAAGGTGGATCGACACCATACTAATGTATGTCAATAAATGCTAGGTTGTGTTTTTCTTCTAGGTGTACGGTGACTTTTGTTAATATTGTATATGAATGCCACGAGTGAGGAGACAGTACAATTTGGCAGGAGTCAGTATGTCGTATAACTGGCTCTCATGTCTGGTACGGCACCACTGCAACTTTGAACGATGATGTGCTGTGGTGAGTGGCATTGGTTGGAATGGCTGGCGAGGAATTAAACCTGCCCCAGCCAATCGGCGATTTACAGTCCGTGTCGATACGAGGATGTGCATATTTGCCTGTACACCTCGTCGAATACCATCCGCTGTGGATTGTGGAGAGCTGATAGGACTATCGTCGAATGTGGTAATCGAGGCGCTTGGACTTCCACCTACGTGCATCAGCCCCACTGCAGGAATGCACGTTCGTTTGACAGGTGTTACATACCGATGCTCTTCTTTCTTGAAGCGAAGAAGGTACCAATCGCCCATATACAGGTGTCCGTGTAATGATTCCCGATGACGTCACCCATGCAGTCTCCCTCCTTAATGTCTGTCCATGTCTGCGCTAGAGGAACAGTAAAGCTTTGTACACTTTATGTGGCCTATGCATATCATACCAAAAGACACTCGTGAACGTGTGCTCTTAACTTACATTAAGCCTAGGTAGGAAGTCTAAAATTTGGCAAAACGTTCTTTTTTATTATGTACAGTGGTGCGCAACCTTTTTACGGGTGTGACCCCATTGAAGAAATTTGTTATTATGGAGACCCAGTGTCACTATGTAAATAAAACAAGGGGTTAAAAATTATAATTATATGTGCACTTTTAAAAGGCATTTATTTTACATTCAACAATATTAGTTACATATATTAACTAAACATTTCAAAATATTTTATCTAACTAGAAATAATATGTAGGTAATATTGAGACAAAAAATAAACAGAATTAGTGGGAGGAAAAAAACTACACAACCTTTGTTTGACAGTCCTAATATGAAATTTGAACTTGAATCTTAAGAATTATGCTCTCCATTCTTGGTTTTATACTTGAGTTCACCACTCTCAGATCATCTTCTGGTTTATATCGGTATTTGGTCTTGATCGTCGTGAGAGCAGAAAAAAGGCAGTTTCGCATTAGTATTTTTACGACCCACCCCCGCCATTCATTTAGTAATTAATGGGCGTGGTGGATGTGTGAAATTAATTAAGTATTAATTAAGTTTGAGGCTTGATTGGAGTTTAAAAGTGAAAACAACAGAGAAAGGTTTATCTGGGGGTTTGGAAAGAAGAGAGGCGAAGAATTCTCCCTTTGGCTGGGTGGTCTGGAGAGCGCTCTGTTAGATCGTAAATCGAAGGTTGCCACTGACGGCCAGTCTAAACAGGGAAAGAAGTACGTATCGAAGAGGGCCACTTGTGGAAATGAATGAAGATGGGGGACAAAAGGTTTAGCGAATAATCGTGAATTCGTCGATTGTTTAGGGCATTTTCTAGAACAATTGCTCTCTATGTGTGTGGTCCGTGGGAAAACATAAGATTTCGCACTTGGCATGAAAATAGAGAAGAAAGTATAGTTGTCTGTACGCTCTCCGATGTGAAAGGCTGGATGCCTTGGATCTGCTATATAAAGTGGGATAAATGAAGCAGCGAACCTCCTCGCATTTGGTAAGAAACGGAGACGACAACTCGGGGCAGCTGGAGATGTCAGTTTGCCATAAAGACAGCGGAATGCCTGAATCCGCGTGATAAAGCAGCAATTTCTAGGCCGGGAGCCTAATGTAAATCAGCGACTGGTTGGCCCATTGGAGTGATGTTATGGAGAAATTCTGAAGTTGGCGAGTGGACGTTGGTCAAAGCGAAGCCAAGCCGAAGATCGGGTTCGAGTCCAACTACGGCAGTGTGGAATCACCATCCTCTCCCTGAAGCGGCGAAGAAGGTGAGCTGTTCCTGCGAGGCGAAGCGAGGCCACATGCATGTGTGTGTGTGTGGCTACGTAAGCAGCGCAGCCACTACGTGTAAGTGCGACGGTATAAAGCCGGCGCAAGGAAAATTGGTAGCGTCAGAGCGGTGGCTTGGATACCTAACAAATATACAGGTGAAAAGTTAAATCACAATTTGGATTTATTCTTGACAGCATCCATGTAAGTAGAAACGTTTTGTTTTTATTGTTACATCTGCTACGCAATTAGTTGAGGAACTGAACTGATATATTGCATGAGCAAGAACCTAACTGTGGAATTTAAGGTCATTAAAACTATCTCGCGGGAATTGATTTAGGTCCAAGTTGACCCAATACTTATGTTCAGAAGACAGCTAAATTTTATTCATATGTGTGCCATTTTTATGTTTTTAGAGTTAATTAAATATTTGTTTAGGCAGTCAGCGCAGTCATAGAGCACATTATTTATGTGTACGCATGTGATTGGTTCAAATTGTTTAAGTGTATGCCCATATAATACAGTTTTCACGCCAAGACTACGTCGAAGGACCGCAGAGAAGAAATATACTAATTGCCCGGCTACGGTTGTTAAATTGATTGACCGCGGTGAAATGGCGGCCGAGGTCGTAACGTTTTGAATGACAGCGGTGGGATAATAACCCACTGTCGTAAACAGTATGTTGAACCAAAAGCAAATAAATATTGCAACGCTCTTTTCACTGATAGCGGATATTCATTCTGCACGGATAGACAAAATTCAGTCAATGTCGATATTCATTCTGCACGGATAGACAAAATTCAGTCAATGTCGATATTCATTCTGCACGGATAGACAAAATTCAGTCAATGTCGATATTCATTCTGCACGGATAGACAAAATTCAGTCCATGTCGATATTCATTCTGCACGGATAGACAAAATTCAGTCAATGTCGATATTCATTCTGCACGGATAGACAAAATTCAGTCCATGTCGATATTCATTCTGCACGGATAGACAAAATTCAGTCAATGTCGATATTCTAAACTTGATTCGTAGAGTTTCATCTTTAGATATTTCAATTTCCTTTTCTTTCAGAGTTAGTCTTGAGGAGGAATCAATGTTAAAAGAAAATGTATCTCGACTCCAGCAAACATCTTCATCAGGAATCTGAGGAAACTGGTTTTTGACGTTGAACTTCAGCTTTAACAAATGTTCAGCAACAATAGTCTTAATTGATCCAACTTCACTGTCATTCTCTTGAAGAAACTGGGACAAGCATGGAAACATTTCAAAGCGTTTGCACCAGCAAGCAGACTGTGAAACAAGAGGGGATGAGTGTTGGATGAGAGAGTAGCAACTCCTGCGCAGCACGTACCGCGTTTTTTCTCATGCGCGCACGTTATCTCTCCGCCGAAACAGTCCGCAATAGTATTTGAGACTGCTCAGGATTATCAAGATCACATATTATCTTATTCTAATCGTCTTCTTTTGGTATCCCCTCTATTTTCTATAAAAAAGGAGGAAAAAAGAAAAAGAAATGGCGACCCCTTAATAAGCCCTCGCGACTCCAAAAAAGGTCCCGACCCAAAGGATGCGACCCTTAGTCTAATCCGTGGCTGTCACGATTGGAGGAGATCCAACATTTACTCCATTTTTGTAGTTAATATTGGCCTTGAACCAAATGAAGATCAAAATATTTTGAGCTACCGAAATAAAAATCTTCACGTAAGGCCGGGTTTTACGAAAGCTGCGGAAAAACAGTTCATTTCTCCCCTTAACCTCAGCAGTACCGGCCATAAGCATGTCATTGAGAATAAGAGCTCCCTTCCAGTCCTTTATTCTATGACTAAAGGCATGATGGGAAGCGCTAGTCCTCTTGACAGGAACATCATGATCAAAGGCATGATGGGAAACGGCTAGTCCTCTTGATAGGAACGTCATGACCAAAGGTATGATGGGAAGGGCTAGTCCTCCAGACAGGAGCATCATGACCAAAGGCATGATGGGGAAGGACTAGTCATCCTGACAGGAACATCATGACCAAAGGCATGATGGGGAAGGCCTAGTCCTCCTGACAGGAACATAATAACCAAAGGCATGATGGGGATGGGCTAGTCCTTCTGACAGGAACATCATGACCAAAGGTATGATGGGAAGGGCAAGTCCTCCTGACAGGAACATCATGACCAAAGGCATGATGGGAAAGGGCAAGTTCTCCTGACAGGAACATCATGAACAAATGCATGATGAGGAAGTGCTAGTCATCCTGACAGGAACATCATGACCAAAGGCATAATGGGAAACCACTAGTCCTGATAGGAACATCATGATCAAAGGCATGATGGGGAAGGGATAGTCCTCCCGACAGTAGAATCATGACCAAAGGCATGATCGGAAAAGGTTAGTCCTCTTGACAGGAACATCATGACCAAAGGCATGACGGGGAAAGGCTAGTCCTCCTGACAGGAACATTATGACCAAAGGCATGATGGGGAAGGGCTAGTCATCCTGACAGGAACATCATGACCAAAGGCATGATGGGCAAGGGCTAGTCCTCCTGGCAGGAACATCATGACCAAAGGCATGATGGGGAAGGGCTAGTCATCCTGACTAAATGCATGATGGGCAAGGGCTAGTCCTCGTGATAGGAACATCATGACCAAAGGCATGGTGGGGGTGGGCTAGTCCTCCTGACAGGAATATCATGACCAAAGGCATGATGGGGAAGGGCTAGCCGCCCTGACAGGAACATCATGCTACTGGGTAGAAACAACTGGCTCAAACGTCTTCTCTCTCCTTTTTTAGGGTTGTCGCCATCGTTATAGCTCTTTTGCAGGAAATCAGTCAGAAAGGATTAGTGTCAATCATCCCCCAAAATGACCTCTTTAAATCACAAAGGCAAGGAAAATGCAACGTTTTCTGATGCCCAAGTTCATTCGCTCCAGCTGCGTTCTGCCCACTTCTTAGACATAGTTTTTGAGTTAACTCCAACCCATTTCCTTACCCTCGAATTAATTGATTCCAGCCTGTTAAAAGGTTAACTCATTCATCAGAGAGATGAGAGTGTCTCTTCGGAATGGCAACAGTCATTTCAGAACTGTTTAGACAAAGAAATCATTCTCAGAACTGACCCTGAGAATTCTTCTACTGTCTCAGTATTACTACATTTTTTTTGTATTTTTTTATTACTACTTCCTTTTTCTCTCTAGATTATCTTCTTTTTGCTTCTTGTGTTTTACGTTAAATTATTTCTCACCAAACACTTTAACCTAAGAACTATAAAATGAAATTCAATTGAACGGATGACTTACAAGTTCATGCAGTCCAATTTGTTTTTATTCCACTTGTACGTGGTTGCTAAGGCTGTAGGGAACGCACTAAATCACAAATGTAGTTGAACTTAGGAAAACTAATCTGCCTGTAATAAACTTTAGTACGTATTACAACTTGAAATGGTCCATGTAACAATTTACTACCAAGAGAACTTAACACCAATAACAGTTCTCACCTATTCCGCATGTCATATAGTGCTGCGGGATTTTATACATGCTTTTGACCCACTGCCAGTGTTGCCACATGAACAGAAACTATCTGGAATTCCGATATGACGTTAAGTTCGAAAAATATAAAAGACAGATAAGCAATATTTACATAAGAGATAGAAACAGAAAACAGAAAATTAAAATATCTTACATAAGTCACATTCTTTTCGAAACCAATGAAATTAATTTTTACTGGGGTAAATGTGATAAACTGTGACATTTTAATTTGAAGTAACACAGGAAGTGGAAAGGAAACTCTCCATAATTTCTTTTTCTCAAAGTGATTTTTTTAAAATAATCAGCTCTTTTTGTAAAAAACAAACAACAAAACATTTATACAAAAGAATACATTTCGCAGTTTGATATTTTGATGTATAGTCTGATGTCTTTTTTATTTCACCATTCAGCTTAATTAAAAAATAACATTTTTATCTACAAAATTAAAATCTTAAATATTACAATAAATATAGAGAACTTACCATGTTTACCTTGAGGACAGTTACATATCGGGCAGTTATTAACATCTCTGCCTGTAAGCGTACAATCAAGGGGACAAAGCTGTTCTTCACAGGTTAATTTATATTGCAAGCCTACAGAAATAAATAGACTAAATCAGCAAAATGGTTATCTACAACGCAAGGTAAGAAATCAAAAGTTCAAATAATAATTCTGACAGCACAAAATTAAAATAACTCGGATTAAGATGAAGCGGCAATTTAGTGTCGATAACATACCTACAATTTAAAATATCGTGAAAACTTGTAAGGGTTTGTTTTTTATAACACACCTCGGTGTTTTTTTCACCTCTGAGGTATATATCACTCTAGACTTGTTTCCAGTTAGCTGAATAAAAAAAAAAGTGTATGTTCTGTTCTTTTAATCATACTGATGTAGATCTTCTGTCGATCCTTATTTCAAAGCTTCTCGACTACACTGAGCAACTGTGTCTGTTATAAGTAGTCGCCTGCCCCTGATTTGGGGCCATTAGTTCCGGGAAAGGGAGAGAGAGAGCCAGTGCCGCATAATTCGTTGTTTGTTCATTTCAGAGATGTCCAGGCTACACCACAAGTGACAACGCTTCCTAAAATGTTGGGATTCGCCTGAATTAGTCACAGAATGTCAGCAGAAATTTGCTTGTGATTTCTCTTTTGGAACAGGCGTGAGAAGCTTCGAAACCGTCTTGGCCGTCCCTGTGGCGCAGTAGTTTAAGGGATGGCATCTGATCATTCGTCCGAAAGGTATCCGGGTTCAAATCCCGGTAAGGCATGGATGTTGTGTTTGTCTTACAGCACTAGCTCTCTCCCTTTCCCTGGAACCGGTGACCCTAAATTAGGGACGGGCGACTGCTTATAGCCCATTGAGTTGCTCACGGTCGTTAAACCTCCAATAATAAAAAAAAAACCCATCTTGGCACAAACTTTTGCCATTTCAGATTTTCATGTAATATTTGCCAAACAGTGTCTTTATCGATGTTACCCATTTCGGCTGTAATACGCTGTCGTCTATCTTTTCGAACAACTGATTATATTTTGTCCACATTGTCTTCTGTTTTCAAAGCGCTTGGACGTCCTGGACGGACGGACGGACGTCATCGTCAATGTCTTCCAGTTTTCGCTGAACGTTTTGGCACGCACGTGACATGTATTCTTCCCCGTAAGTAGTGTAGAAGTGGGGATTCGAATCCACATACCGCACGCGGCATGCGGTATATGCGGTATATGCGGCATGCGGTATGCGGTATGCGGTATATGCGGCATGCGGTATGCGGTATGCGGTATATGCGGTATGCGGTATATGCGCTATGCGGTATATGCGGCATGCGGTATATGTGGTATATTGGGATTAGAAACCCCATGGGGATTCGAATCCACATACCGCATGCGGTATATGCGGATTCGAATCCACATGCAGCATGCGGTATATGCGGTATGGTGTGGATTCGAATCCGCATGGGGTTTCTAATCCATGAGGTATACACTGAATCCCCCGAAACTCACCCTTTTCCCCGGTGGCAACACTATTTAGGCCCACATGAGTTGGGGTGACGGCCATAAAGGGTTAAATTTATGGCTCCACTTGGGGAAATCACAAAAATAGGGTGTCAAAGGGATAACTCTCCAACTTGAGAAGCAAGAGTTTATTGAGCGACGAAACTCGCACTTTTTACCGGTGGCAACACTATTTAATTCTACTCCTTTTCTAAATGGAGGCAGAGGTAAAAAGTTAAGCTTTCTCGAGGTGGCAACCCTGTGTAAGCCAAAATGAGTTGGGATGACGACCATAAAGGGTTAAATTTATGCCTCCACTTGGGGAAATCCCAAAAATAGGGTGTCAAAGGGTTAAACATCGCTCTCCAACGTAAAGCAAAAGTTTATTGAGCGACGAAACTCGCACTTTTTACCGGTGGCAACACTATTTAATTCTACTCCTTTTCTAAATGGATGCAGAGGTAAAATGTTGAGCTTTTTGGAGGTGGCAACACTGTTTAAGCCAAAATGAGTTGGGGTGACTGCCATAAAGGGTTAAATTTATGCTTTAACTTGGGGAAATCCCAAAAATAGGGTCTCAAAGGGTTAAACATCGCTCGCCAACGTAAAGCAAGAGTTTATTGAGCGACGAAACTCGCACTTTTTACCGGTGGCAACACTATTTAATCCGACTCCTTTTCTAAATGGAAGCAGAGTTAAAAAGTTGAGCTTTTTGGAGGTGGCAACACAGTTTAAACTCACACGTGTTGGGGTGACGCAAATTTCGACTATAAAGGGTTAAATTTATGCTTCCACTTGGGGCAATCCCAAAAATAGGGTCTCAAAGGGTTAAACATCGCTTTCCAGCATGAAGTAACAGCTTAGTGAGTTATAAATCTAGGGCTTCAAAGGGTTAATTTCTGCCTTAAGAGGTTAAGCTTATGATCAGAAGTTGGAGGGAAATTAATAAATACAATGTTAAACATCGCTTTCCAACGTGAAGCAAGAGTTGATTGAGCAACGAAACTCGCACGTTTTTCCAATGGCAACACTCCTAGTAGGCAGCTCTCCTACAGAATTGATATGCTAACATCAGAACACTGTGCTAATTGCAAAGAACTTGGGCATCAGCGTGCTCGTTGCCCCAACAACGAGTATCCAGCTCCCACGGCTTCTAGAGCGCCTCCCGCCTCTAAGCAGCCTCCTGCTACATCTCGCTCTCGACCTGCACCGTCTTCTAATGTGCCAACTGCCCCAGGGCCGAGTTACACAAAAAGTATATCTACAGCCTCTCGTCCACGAGCGTCTTTTGATGCTGATCTCACCTCCCACCTTCAATTTCCAGTGCTCGCCTCACTTATTACTCCTCATCCCGTGGCAACATCGGGAGACTTCGCCTCTGGTTTCCCACCAGTCTTCACTGTTGGTGTCTCCGAGTGTGACGGCGGTGCCGATAACTCCTCAGACTCTGCGTCAGCTTCCCGAGCATCGTCGCTCCCTGGAAAACGAATTTCTGGCACTCGTACAGGTACCCGACGTAAGAGGAAGAAGAAGAAGAAATCTACCTCTGCGGATGGGCAACCATTCCGTGCTACCAAATCTTCAGGAGATTTTTCTCCCTCTCCTGCGCCAACAGAAATTGAAAGGGACACTGATGATGATGGGTCTCCTCCTTCGTTCGAGGTCTTTTCAAATGTACTTTCTAAATGTGGTGCTCCTTCAGAACCTCTCAATCTTGGAGATTACTATCAGTTTTGCACCCACACCACGAGCCTGGAGTCGACGTATGACTACCTCCGAGAGCGCGAAGACATTCTTCCCGCGCTGCTCCTGCAAGCCGAATGCATTGCTAAGTACCTTCGTGGGTTTGTACATGACCCCCTGCACCACTCATGGACCCTTGGCTGCGTAAACCGATTACAACAACTCCTGAAAGTTGCTCCGCGACTCCTCCAACCAACGACTGACCAGTCCATTCAAGGTCACGACCCTTAATTGCAGAGGGTTCGCTAGACCCTAGCGAATGCTCTTGTAATGGAAGACCTCTCGCCCCTCGGGGCCGATCTGTTACTACTACAAGAAACAAACTGCCATTCCTCCACTCTGTTTACTCGCTGGCGTGCTAGCGATTATGTGTTCCATCATGCATTCCGCTACTCATCTCATGGTGGGCTTGCTATCGGAATACATCAACATTTCCGATCCACCCTCACTGCACTCTCAGTGCAGAACTTATGCAGAGATTTACTCCAGCAAGTCTCCTTCACAATTGGCGAAGCTCGATTTCACGTCTTTAATGTGTATATTCCGTGCACCTCTATTCATTTATCCATCTTGTTCACCAAACTCCGTCAAGCTCTCTCGAAAGTCTCGCCTTCGGATCATGTGCTCTTGGGTGGAGACTTCAATTGCACCCTTGACCCGGCTCTGGATCGCTCTCCTTCGTCACGAGAGCGTCAGACGGATCTCGTCGCACTACTCCATGACCTTGTTGCTGATTTCTCCTTCACCGATGCTTATAGGCGCCTTCATCCACGAGAGACCTCACACACGTGGCGCTCGTCTGGGAGTCAGCTTCCATCGACTGCACGCTTGGATCGGGTTTACGTTTCCACACCGCTTCTTGCGTCTATTACCGAGTTGCAATATCAACCTACTGCTTCCTCAGACCACTGCACGGTCACCCTCACAGTGTTTGTTGCGGCGTCACTCCTCGGACTGTTCGTCCGTGGACATTTGACTCCAATCTCCTCACTGATCCTAAATTTTTGTGCCTCTGTCCGTTCTTTTCTCGCTGCTCGTCGCGCAGGGCTGCATTCCGCACCCTGTACCTTGACGTATTGGCTTCGTGTCAAGCATCAGCTCCTCTTACATATCAAGCAACTTTCCTTCACCTTGAAGACTTCTAGTCAGATGCGCCTCGATCACGCCAGGCAGATGCTCACACTGATTGGGTTATCAGATCCGCTTTTTCCAGCATATCAGGCGGAGGTCCAGGCTTTGCTGAAACCTCTTGCGCAGCAAGCACTTTTACGTCTGCGCATTAAACATCTCAATCCGGAGGAATGCACCTATGATTTTCTAACATCAATGGAATCTGCACGTAAGTCTTCTACCTCGCTTCGTCATCTTCGCCTCCCCTCTGGCGAAATCACATCCGATTCGGCAGCGATTTGCTCTCACGTTCGTCAGTTCTATACCACCAAGTTCAGTGAAACTCTTCCCCCTTCTCCCTCTGCTCTCCCCATCTTCTCAATAACCTGCCTCAAGTTTCGTCTCATCTTGCTCACACCCTGTCTCTCTCACCCACATCAACGGAGGTGTCCGACACCTTCTCTTCCCTTAACCCCCATGCCGCTCCGGGTCCGGACGGCCTCTCTTTTCCTTTTTACCGTGCGTTCTTGCCTCTTTTGTTGCTTTTTCTCCTCTCCGCTTTTTCTGCTGCATTTAACTGCTCCCCCCTCCCGAGGAGTTTCACGGACGCACATGTGGTCATATTTCCCAAGAGGGGTGACCCTCTTGACTTGGGAAATTGGCGCCCCATTTCTCTTCTCAATCAAAATTATAAACTCTATACTAAGCTTCTTTCCCGTCGACTAAACTCTATCCTCCCTCACATCCTTGCTGACTCTCAAACCTATACTGTTCCTGGCCGTTCTCTTTCCTCCAATGTTCAACTTCTTCGCGATCTTATTCATCTTGCCAAGACTCATTCTGAACCTCTTGCTCTCCTTTCTTTAGACCTCCGTTCCGCTTTCGATAATATCTCACACGCCTATTTAACACAAACCCTGCTACACTTTGGCTTTCCTCCACAATTTGTCTCCGTTCTTCTCTCCCTCTACCAGGACGCCATTTTCCATGTCAAGACGGCATCTTTTCTCACAGCACATGTTCCCTTCAAGCGGGGAGTTCGTCAGGGCGGCCCGCTTTCTGGTCAACTGTTTGCGATTGCCGTCGAGCCTTTTCTACGCTCTCTGCAAACATCTCTCCTTGCACAACTTCCACCACCAGTTGCCAGCTCACGGAATCACTCAGTCATTTACTCTGCTTATGCAGATGACATTACCGTCTGCTTTCGTAGCGACTCACAGTTCCAACTGCTTCGTCGTTTGTTCTCCGCATATGCTTCATGTTCTGCAGCTGAACTGAATACGTCTAAGAGCACTGGATTGTGGTGCGGGTCGTGGTCCAATTGCTTGGATGCTCCATAGGGGCCACATGGTCATCCACTACCCAACGCTTCCTGGGTGTGCACTTAGGCGCACCACAAGCTACATCCAGTGCAACTCGGACGGAACTCCATCCTCGCCTTCTCCGCACAGCTGCATTCTGGTGTCGTGCGCAGTTCTGTACGTCCTACTACCAGCGTGCAAATCTCACCAGGACATACCTTCTGTCCATCTGCAAGCATTCTTGGATTGCATCTACGACCCCGCTTTTCTGTCTCCAAGAGGTTACACGCTGCCTTACTCGAGTAATGTGGGCGGGTCATCACTGGATTAACGTCCACAAGCTCTGTGCTCGTCCCTCCTATGGTGGTGCTGGCCTTCCTGATGTCCCGCTGTGCTACAAAGCAAGCCGAGTGATCAACTTCATTCACCTTTTCACGGCTCTAGTGGCTTCCGCAGTTCAGGTACGTGGCATTCTTGCCTCCTTGCGTAACCCACATTTTTCCTTTCTTTCTTTAGTTCTCATGGATTGCTGTCCTTTCCCCCTCCAAACTCCCACCTGCATATTCTGAAGCCCTCAATCACCTTCGCTCTCTCCCCCTCATTCGCTCCCCTCCCTCTTCAACTCTAGAGCTTCTTTCTTAACCCCTCTTCTTCAACTCCCTTGTTCATCCCCCCATTCCCCTGTTTTTCATTCCCCTCTTGGCTCCAAGCAGGTGTAGTAACCGTACAAGACCTCACACTAACTCGGATCTATCCTGGCGCCCTTTCTCTGGCCTCCCCTGCTATTCTCTCGTTCCCATCCGCCCATTTGGTCTATGACTCTCTGCTAACTGCACTTCTTTCGCTTTTCCCTGATCTTGTCTCCTCCACCGGTCTCGTCTCTGTCTTTTCTGCCCCTCTTTCGCTGCCGTTTTTCCTCCGACTCACAAACTCGGTTCTTCCTCTCTCCTCTCTCTCCTCTAAATCTCTTTATCGTTTTCTAGTGCACCTTGCCACCCCTTCACCGCTTTCTATTCTGGAGGTTCCCCCTGCTTCTCTTCCTCTTGTCTGGGCCGCTGCCCGCTCACCCTTATCTGCCCCTCTTGAAATTAATACCCACTGGCTCTTTTTGCATAATCGCCTCCCTGTTCCGTATTTTCTCTTTCGCATGTCCCTTCTCTCCTCCCCTCTCTGCTCCTTCTGCGCACAGGAGGCAGACGTTTCTCACGTCTACCTTTACTGTCCCATCCTGATGCCTCTCCTCCACCAAGCTTTCCGGATTGCCAGTCGCTCTTGTTCTCTAGATCTTCCGTTCACTGCCTACAGTTATCTTCTTCTGCGGGCTCATCCACCAACGCCTCTTCCGTCAGTATGTGCCTATGTTTTCGTGCTGGTTAAACAAGTTATTTACGTATACCTTCAACAACTCCGCAGCGTTTCCTCGCCGGTCTCTTTACACCAAGCCAGCGCAGCACTTTTGCGCCATTTTCAAGATCGATTGCTTTCTCGACTCCGCCTGGAGTACCAGTCGGCTTCTTCCAGCTGTCGAGAAGTCACCTTCTATGCTACCTGGGCTCCGGCCGCTCCATGGTTTGCGGTTGATTCTGGACTTCTACACCTATCAGTACCCTAGGACATTCTACACCTACTTTGCTGAGTTCCGTGGCACCCTGGTGCCCCTCCTCCACTCTACGACTCGTGCAATTCACGCTACCATTGAATTGTGAATGCTAATGTCATCCCAGTGTATTTTCATGCTTACTCGTGTACATTACTTACTTTCACCCCGCCTGTATTATGTTGCTTTGGTGCCCGCGTTAAATAACTTGCACAATTGTGCACGCTGTGTTTTTATCTCATGTATGTAATGTTTTACCTTCACGGCGGTGTTTGTGCTGTTCTTTTTCTAATTGCGTACTATTGTTTCGCCTGTGTTATCCTGTAAATCATGCCCAGCCAATGTCATGTGACACGATGTGCTTCTCTCTGTCACTTCTGCAACTTTTATGCAATAAGCTTTGCTTGCAGCATCTGTTATTCATCCCCATTGTCATTGCAGTGTATATACCATCATGTTTTAACAGTTTTGTATTATTTCCCAGTGAGACGCCCAACGCTGTACGTCTCTCTCTTATGTTTTCTTTTGATGAATATAATAAAGCGATTTTGAAACCTACATGAATTGGGGCACGTGTTTTTATTTTGGGAGGTCATTTTAACCCTCCTTGTAAATATACGTGGGTGAAGTGGGTTCATTTTATCCACCAAACGTTTCTAACCTCTTGGGGTTTTTGGGTTCCTAATCTACTTGATTAAAACACACAATAAAATTTCCATGCGGTGGTTATATGAAAAATTTCCCACCAACGGCGATTGAAACAAGCGGATTTATGGGGAGATTTACAGTTAACTTAACTGTAAATTTTATTTATAGTTAAATTATTTCGTGGTAAGGCATCTATAATGTTGGTTCTAAGCAGCCACGCCAGCCCGTTTTTCTTTGTGTTTGTGTACGCTAATGTTTTATCGCTCCCAAATATGGGAACGATGTTGGCGCCTTATTACATTAATGCAAGATGCAAATTAAATGCAAATCACCTATATGCAAGAAGTTTACACCCGTGCGGTTTGTTCACACACATATAACTTAAATCTATGGCTTTTCCTAACCATCGAAGTGAGAACGAAATTCCAAAAAACCTATCAAAAAAAAAAAAAAATGACACTTTGAGGGAATTAGCCAACGAGTGACCAAGATTCTCGTTGCTACTGACACAGGCGTAACGGTTTTTATCGAAAACTTGTTTATTCAAACGGTTCCCGAGAATATGAAACATCAGACTGAGATTATAATACAAATATTTAGGAAGCACCCAGACATTATATCCTGGGATTCAAATGGGTAATTTATTTTGCAAAGGAAATGTTAAGGAGAATTCCAATACTGTTGGCTTGATAGATTTCTTAATAAGAAGGAAATATTACAATGCCAGTATTTTCGCATTACCACAAATTTCTGAAGCCTTGAAAGTAATACACTTACTCTCGAGGTATGTAAAAAATAAACGTGTATTTCATCACGCAACATGAAATAGTTCTAATACACCCCGTAACTAAAAGGGGTGGAATCGATTGTCATCTCCCTTCTGGTGGGAAGGAACCCTATGAAAAGAATAAACCTTGATGTTTCCACTAATCTGTATGTGTTTTTCTCTTGAGTATGTTTCATCTACAAAATATTTACCGTTCATCAAAATAATAATATTACACATCAGAAAAGGCTGGTTTTGTTCGCTTCGAAAAATGGTTTCGGGCGAAATTCGTTCGTTTCATTTTTTAACCAAGTCGAATTCAGACAAAGTGATTTCAGCCTGAGAGCGTTTTTGATTCGGTCAAAGGGCTGTTTTTGATTCGTTAAATATTTATAATGTGTATATTTTCCGTTGATTAGCATGTGGAATTAACGAAAGACAAAAGATCGGCTTTGAATTAATGAATAAAATGCAAATGGTCAAATTTAATTCACTCATTTATGACATGGGAAGATTTTTACACATGCATTTTCATAGCGAAGTGTGCTTCGAATTTAGGGAAATTGGTATTTATCTTCGCAGATCATTCATCAGTGAATGACATCAGTTCATTAAAGAAAATATTATTGTATTGACGCTGCCTCATTTTCTTATAGAGAATGCCGTATTGCGAACTTATTCTGCGTTTCGAGCATCTACATTCAGGCGCAATGCGCTCCTACCTACACAGCGATGATAGTCACATCTCTGCATAAGTAGGACTTTTAAAAAAAAATTCGTAACTCTTTAGCAGTCTTCACAAGGTCTTTCATGCAAGGAGGTGAGAAATTTCGGTGGTACTGGAAGATCACCAACTACATCTACAAACTAACGTGCTAAGTCCATGGGTTGCAGTCTCACAACGGCTCTCTCAAAAAATCGTGATGCACGTTTTCCCCTGTTATGGAAAGACAAGCGTACAACTCCTGGTTGTATAGACAATATCCTTAGCCGAGCACGAGTGGCAGTAGATTAACTCACCCATTGGATAACATTGTGAAGCAAGACCAAAAGCGATGTAGTTAGCCCCATTTCATCCTCATCATCCGAAAGCTGCGTCGTTGAGGGATTCTTTACAAAATGTTTCACAGAATTCCGAAAACATTCACCAAGCAATGTAGCGCATATAATACCCCATAGCTTATCTTCTCCATGAATATTATTGACATTAAAAGTGAAGGCCTCTAATGCTGCCTGGAAGAATTTTGCTTTCCTACACTACATTCTATGTAATCTCATTTTTCTAACACCTTCATCAAATGTGGAGATAGACAGTTCATTACCAAGCACAAAAGTTTGCGGTTGATTACCAATATTCTCCAAATTTTTCATGAAGTCCCAAACAGACGACAGTTTGAAGGTGAGACCATTTCTCATCCACATACCTCATCATAAGGTGTGTGGGGGTTTCCGATGCCTAGACCAATCCACATACCCCATCATGAGGTATGCGGGGTTTCGGAAATGCCTAGACCGCATTTCTCTTCCCGACTCACACAAGGGCCAGATCCTGATGTTAAGTCTATGGGTACTCCTACTGCTCCGGCTACGCAATCCCCGTCAAGCAACGAGATTGTTCTTGTGTGAGTCGGGAGGAGAATTGCGGACTAGGCATTTTCTAAGACGACGGTTCAAGTTCATTTCTGTTCCTATAAGAAAGAATGAAGTCTGAGAGTGGAACAATGGATGTAACAACACTCATTTTAGAAAGTTTTGAGATGTCATATATTGAATGGTGGCAATGAAAGAATAAGAAAGTTTGATGCGTGCGTTTTTGAGATGCGCAAAATTGACTTAGTCATGTGATCCAAACGAACTTTATGAAACATGAACGTTCCAAATATTGACATACTGAAAAATGTACGTTCCAAATATTGACATACTGAAAAATGTACGTTTCAAATACTGACTTTAAGAAAACATGAACGATTCAAACATGGACTTTTAGTTGTGCGGTATTTCCCATGTTATTCTATGGGATTTTAGAGATTTAAAGAAAACGAAAATTCCAAAAATCGCCCTCTTAATGAAAAACAGCAAAACCATTTTTGACTTGTGAAAATTTATACGGTTCAAAAACGAACTTTTTGAAATATGAACGTTTCAAATATTGGCATTTTGAAAAATACACGTTTCAAATATTGACTTTTAGAAAAAATAAAGGTCTCAAATATTGACTTTTAGTTGGATGGCATTTCTCATGTTATTTTATGGGATTTTTGCGATTTTAAAAAACGAAAATTTAAGAAATCGCATTCTTAGTGAAAACGTCAAAACCAATTTTTGACTTGTAAAGATTTAATCGATTCAACAACGAACTTTATGAAAAATGATCATTTCAAATATTGACTTTTAGAAAAACATGAATGAATCAAGCAACTTCATAAATTCATTCTGAAAGACTTCTGTCAGCTCGCTCTCCCAACTTCAAAGTGAATGGGAGCGAAAATAACATTTGAACGCATAAACGCATTTTGTTAAGACTGCATGAAGTTATGTACATTGTTTACTGGGTTCTTGTAAGAGGCTTAGTTATTTGATTTTGGAGAAATAATTTCTAAGAATAGAGAAAATATGTCTGTGTACAAGGTTAATCGTTAAGAATATCATTAATGTGGAACTATAGAATTTGATGTGGAAAGACATGAAAGCAACTAATTGAGGATGTTTGCTTCAGTGTGGGAGACTTCTTGTTGTCTGTTTCTTTAAAAGAGACAAGAGAAAACATATTTAGAATACGATTGACTATTCTCTTTGTTCAAGACTAATATGATCTTGAAGTAATTAAATAAATGAGGTGTGATCAGAAAAACAGATGCGACAGGGAAAACCCATTTAAAACGAAAGTTAACGCCTAAAGGGAAATACAGCAAACGCAGAAGTTTCACATGTAGTGTAATGTCTCGCACGTTAAAACTGGTCATTGAGTGAATGAAATATACACAGAGTTTTGACGCATCTCGATGTAAAGCGAAATAAATGAGGAAAAGGAATGTGTTTAAGTGTGTTCATACTAACTTTGGAGAGTAGAGTAAAATGACCAAATCAAAAACGGACCCGAGGAAAATTCATAAACTCAGATTTCGTCTTTTAGAAAAAAAATAAAGTTTCAAAATACTGACCTTTAGTAAAACATAGGATTTTCAGAAACTTATATTTAGTCGAATTACATTTCCCATGTAATTCTATCGGAATTACATGGGAAAATTCTAGTATACGGCGTTTTGGACTCACGAGGTATGCGAATGTTTCTGATCCATGAGGTATGCAGTGAAATCCCTCCTCTCGACGAAACACACCTCATGTGGGCTTATACAGTGTTCCCACCGTTTCGTCTCGAGGAGGGATTTCATTGCATACCTCATGGATCAGAAACA
Organism: Macrothele yani; assembly: GCA_039090855.1. Lineage (NCBI taxonomy): Eukaryota > Metazoa > Arthropoda > Arachnida > Araneae > Macrothelidae > Macrothele > Macrothele yani. The sequence continues at coordinate 162,810,781 of CM077010.1, read as the reverse complement.
TTCGCATACCTCGTGAGTCAAAAACGCCGTATACTAGAATTTTCCCTTGTAATTCCGATAGAATTACAAGGGAAATGTAAATCGACTAAATATAAGTTTCTGAAAATCCTATGTTTTACTAAAGGTCAATATTTTGAAACTTCATTTTTTTTTCTAAAAGACGAAATCTGAGTTTATGAATTTTCCTCGGGTGCGTTTTTGATTTGGTCATTTTACTCTACTCTCCAAAGTTAGTATGAACACACTTAAACACATTCCTTTTCCTCATTTATTTCGCTTTACATCGAGATGCGTCAAAACTCTGTGTATATTTCATTCACTCAATGACCAGTTTTAACGTGCGAGACATTACACTACACGTGAAACTTCTGCGTTTGCTGTATTTCCCTCTAGGCGTTAACTTTCGTTTTAAATGGGTTTTCCCTATCGCATCTGTTTTTCTGATCACACCTCATTTATTTAATTACTTCAAGATCATATTAGTCTTGAACAAAGAGAATAGTCAATCGTATTCTAAATATGTTTTCTCTTGTCTCTTTTAAAGAAACAGACAACAAGAAGTCTCCCACACTGAAACAAACATCCTCAATTAGTTGCTTTCATGTCTTTCCACATCAAATTCTATAGTTCCACATTAATGATATTCTTAACGATTAACCTTGTACACAGACATATTTTCTCTATTCTTAGAAATTATTTCTCCAAAATCAAATAACTAAGCCTCTTACAAGAACCCAGTAAACAATGTACATAACTTCATGCAGTCTTAACAAAATGCGTTTATGCGTTCAAATGTTATTTTCGCTCCCATTCACTTTGAAGTTGGGAGAGCGAGCTGACAGAAGTCTTTCAGAATGAATTTATGAAGTTGCTTGATTCATTCATGTTTTTCTAAAAGTCAATATTTGAAATGATCATTTTTCATAAAGTTCGTTTTTGAATCGATTAAACCTTTACAAGTCAAAAAATGGTTTTGACGTTTTCACTAAGAGTGCGATTTCTTAAATTTTCATTTTTTTAAATCGCAAAAATCCCATAAAATAACATAAGAAATGCCATCCAACTAAAAGTCAATATTTGAGTCCTTTATTTTTTCTAAAAGTCAATATTTGAAACGTGTATTTTTCAATATGCCAATATTTGAAAAGTTCATATTTCAAAAAGTTCGTTTTTGAACCATATAAATTTTCACAAGTCAAAAATGGTTTTGCTGTTTTTCACTAAGAGAGCGATTTTTGGAATTTTCGTTTTCTTCAAATCACTAAAATCCCATAGAATAACATGGGAAATACCGCACAACTAAAAGTCCATATTTGAATCGTTCATTTTTTCTTAAAGTCAGTATTTGAAACGTACATTTTTCAGTATGTCAATATTTGAAACGTTCATGTTTCATAAAGTTCGTTTGGATCACATGACTAAATCAATTTTGCGCATCTCAAAAACGCACGCATCAAACTTTCTTATTCTTTCATTGCCACCATTCAATATATGACATCTCAAAACTTTCTAAAATGAGTGTTGTTACATCCATTGTTCCACTCTCAGACTTCATTCTTTCTTATAGGAACAGAAATGAACTTGAACCGTCGTCTTAGAAAATGCCTAGTGCGCAATTCTCCTCCCGACTCACACAAGAACAATCTCGTTGCTTGACGGGGATTGCGTAGCCGGAGCAGTAGGAGTACCCATAGACTTAACATCAGGATCTGGCCCTTGTGTGAGTCGGGAAGAGAAATGCGGTCTAGGCATTTCCGAAACCCCGCATACCTCATGATGGGGTATGTGGATTGGTCTAGGCATCGGAAACCCCCACACACCTTATGATGAGGTATGTGGATGAGAAATGGTCTCACCTTCAAACTGTCGTCTGTTTGGGACTTCATGAAAAATTTGGAGAATATTGGTAATCAACCGCAAACTTTTGTGCTTGGTAATGAACTGTCTATCTCCACATTTGATGAAGGTGTTAGAAAAATGAGATTACATAGAATGTAGTGTAGGAAAGCAAAATTCTTCCAGGCAGCATTAGAGGCCTTCACTTTTAATGTCAATAATATTCATGGAGAAGATAAGCTATGGGGTATTATATGCGCTACATTGCTTGGTGAATGTTTTCGGAATTCTGTGAAACATTTTGTAAAGAATCCCTCAACGACGCAGCTTTCGGAGGATGAGGATGAAATGGGGCTAACTACATCGCTTTTGGTCTTGCTTCACAATGTTATCCAATGTAGGGTGGGTGAGTTAATCTACTGCCACTCGTGCTCGGCTAAGGATATTGTCTATACAACCAGGAGTTGTACGCTTGTCTTTCCATAACAGGGGAAAAACGTGCATCACGATTTTTTGAGAGAGCCGTTGTGAGACTGCAACCCATGGACTTAGCACGTCAGTTTGTAGATGTAGTTGGTGATCTTCCAGTACCACCGAAATTTCTCACCTCCTTGCATGAAAGACCTTGTGAATTGTGTTGTGAAGACTGCTAAAGAGTTACGAATTTTTTTAAAAGTCCTACTTATGCAGAGATGTGACTATCATCGCTGTGTAGGTAGGAGCGCATTGCGCCTGAATGTAGATGCTCGAAACGCAGAATAAGTTCGCAATACGGCATTCTCTATAAGAAAATGAGGCAGCGTCAATACAATAATATTTTCTTTAATGAACTGATGTCATTCACTGATGAATGATCTGCGAAGATAAATACCAATTTCCCTAAATTCGAAGCACACTTCGCTATGAAAATGCATGTGTAAAAATCTTCCCATGTCATAAATGAGTGAATTAAATTTGACCATTTGCATTTTATTCATTAATTCAAAGCCGATCTTTTGTCTTTCGTTAATTCCACATGCTAATCAACGGAAAATATACACATTATAAATATTTAACGAATCAAAAACAGCCCTTTGACCGAATCAAAAACGCTCTCAGGCTGAAATCACTTTGTCTGAATTCGACTTGGTTAAAAAATGAAACAAACGAATTTCGCCCGAAACCATTTTTCGAAGCGAACAAAACCAGCCTTTTCTGATGTGTAATATTATTATTTTGATGAACGGTAAATATTTTGTAGATGAAACATACTCAAGAGAAAAACACATACAGATTAGTGGAAACATCAAGGTTTATTCTTTTCATAGGGTTCCTTCCCACCAGAAGGGAGATGACAATCGATTCCACCCCTTTTAGTTACGTGGTGTATTAGAACTATTTCATGTTGGGTGATGAAATACACGTTTATTTTTTACATACCTCGAGAGTAAGTGTATTACTTTCAAGGCTTGAGAAATTTGTGGTAATGCGAAAATACTGGCATTATCAGATTTCCTTCTCATTAAGAAATCTGTCAAGCCAACAGTATTGGAATTCTCCTTAACATTTCCTTTGCAAAATAAATTACCCATTTGAATCCCAGGATATAATGTGTGGGTGCTTCTTAAATATTTGTATTATAATCTCAGTCTGATGTTTCATATTCTCGGGAACCGTTTGAATAAACAAGTTTTTGATAAAAACCGTTACGCCTGTGTCAGTAGCAACGAGAATCTTGGTCACTCGTTGGCTAATTCCCTCAAAGTGTCTTTTTTTTTTTTTTTTTTTTTTTTTTTGATAGGTTTTTTGGAATTTCGTTCTCACTTCGATGGTTAGGAAAAGCCATAGATTTAAGTTATATGTGTGTGAACAAACCGCACGGGTGTAAACTTCTTGCATATAGGTGATTTGCATTTAATTTGCATCTTGCATTAATGTAATAAGGCGCCAACATCGTTCCCATATTTGGGAGCGATAAAACATTAGCGTACACAAACACAAAGAAAAACGGGCTGGCGTGGCTGCTTAGAACCAACATTATAGATGCCTTACCACGAAATAATTTAACTATAAATAAAATTTACAGTTAAATTAACTGTAAATCTCCCCATAAATCCGATTGTTTCAATCGCCGTTGGTGGGAAAGTTTTCATATAACCACCGCATGGAAATTTTATTGTGTGTTTTAATCAAGTAGAGTAGGAACCCAAAAACCCCAAGAGGTTAAAAACGTTTGGTGGATAAAATGAACCCACTTCACCCACGTATATTTACAAGGAGGGTTAAAATGACCTCCCAAAATAAAAACACGTGCCCTAATTCATGTAGGAGTGTTGCCATTGGAAAAACGTGCGAGTTTCGTTTCTCAAAAAACTCTTGCTTCACGTTGGAAAGCGATGTTTAACATTGTATTTATTAATTTCCCTCCAACTTCTGATCATAAGCTTAACCTCTTAAGGCAGAAATTAACCCTTTGAAGCCCTAGATTTATAACTCACTAAGCTGTTACTTCATGCTGGAAAGCGATGTTTAACCCTTTGAGACCCTATTTTTGGGATTGCCCCAAGTGGAAGTATAAATTTAACCCCTTTATAGTCGAAATTTGCGTCACCCCAACACATGTGGGCCTAAACTGTGTTGCCACCTCCAAAAAGCTCAACTTTTTAACTCTGCTTCCATTTAGAAATGGAGTCGGATTAAATAGTGTTTGCCACCGGTAAAAAGTGCGAGTTTCGTCGCTCAATAAACTTTTGCTTTACGTTGGCGAGCGATGATTAACCCTTTGAGACCCTATTTTTGGGATTTCCCCAAGTTAAAGCATAAATTTAACCCTTTATGGCAGTCACCCCAACTCATTTTGGCTTAAACAGTGTTGCCACCTCCAAAAAGCTCAACATTTTACCTCTGCATCCATTTAGAAAAGGAGTAGAATTAAATAGTGTTGCCACCGGTAAAAAGTGCGAGTTTCGTCGCTCAATAAACTTTTGCTTTACGTTGGAGAGCGATGTTTAACCCTTTGACACCCTATTTTTGGGATTTCCCCAAGTGGAGGCATAAATTTAACCCTTTATGGTCGTCATCCCAACTCATTTTGGCTTACACAGGGTTGCCACCTCGAGAAAGCTTAACTTTTTACCTCTGCCTCCATTTAGAAAAGGAGTAGAATTAAATAGTGTTGCCACCGGTAAAAAGTGCGAGTTTCGTCGCTCAATAAACTCTTGCTTCTCAAGTTGGAGAGTTAACCCTTTGACACAGTATTTTTGTGATTTCCCCAAGTGGAGCCATAAATTTAACCCTTTATGGCCGTCACCCCAACTCATGTGGGCTTAAATAGTGTTGCCACCGGGGAAAAGGGTGAGTTTCGGGGGATTCAGTGTATACCTCATGGATTAGAAACCCCATGCGGATTCGAATCCACACCATACCGCATATACCGCATGCCGCATGTGGATTCGAATCCGCATATACCGCATGCGGTATGTGGATTCGAATCTCCATGGGGTTTCTAATCCCAATATACCGCATATACCGCATGCCGCATATACCGCATACCGCATATACCGCATGCCGCATATACCGCATGCCGCATATACCGCATGCCGCATACACCGCATACCGCATATACCGCATGCCGCATATACCGCATATACCGCATGCCGCATGCGGTATGTGGATTCGAATCCCCACTTCTACACTACTCCCGTACGCCTCACGTAGCATATGAACAGATTAGGTAGGCGTTTGTTTAAATTTACCAAAAATTTCGCATTTATTCGTTGCTCAGTTTTTGAATTCAGCATTTTCCCGACTCGCGATACGTCTGTTTTCATCGACACGTGTCAGAGAACTAATGCAGAGAGTGCTATGAACTTTGCATCTGCCCTTAGAAGACAAACAAGGAAAATTAATTTATGATATTGAAGCACAAGGTGGGAGATGGAAGGAAATAAATTGAAGAAATCTATGCAAAAAAATGTAAGGACAGAGAAAACCGAATTAGAAAAGCAAAGCAAAATATCGACAGAAAATTGAGGTTCTGAAATACTAAAGAGCGAACTGGCAACAGCAATTAAGGAATTAAAAAGTGAAAAGATGGAAGAAGTGGATGAAATATCTAGTGAAACACTACAACTAGATAACAAAGTTAAAACAGAGATTATGCAACCTTATTTACAAAACAGGAGAATGGCCTAACGATTTCACAGAGAGTATTCTTATACCAATTGAAAAAAGTAATCCTACCAAGTGCAGTGACTGCAGAACTATATTCACTACACTTAGTAGGATTACTTTTTTTATTACATTTACGCATGCTTCTAAGGTACTGCTCAGAATATTGAATCTGTTAGTGTATAACAGAGAGGGGTATTTCTTTTGGGGGATGATCAATTTGGATTCAGGAAAAGCAGAGATATGATGTAAGCCCTCCTCTCGCCACGAAAGATGCTCTCACCCGAATAGGCTTAGATTCATGAAGATGTTGGTAGGTGTCTCTTGATATCTGGTAGCATGAATGCAACGAAAGATCCCGCAGTTCCCGTAAATTACGTGTTTTTTTTTTGTTTTTTTTTTTTGATTGGAGGTTTAACGACCACCGTGAGAAACTCAATGGGCTATAAAGCAGTCGCCCGTCCCTAATTTAGGGTCACTGGTTCCAGGGAAGGGAAAGAGCCAGTGCCGTAAGACAAACACAACATCCATGCCTCACCGGGATTCGAACCCGGACCCCTTTCGGACGAATGATCAGAGGCCAACGCCTTAGACCACTGCGCCACCGGGGCGGCAAATTACGTGGTTGGAGCTTGCAACTCAAACCATAAATCATCGATAGGATTCATGTTCTGTGAATTTGGGGACCATGGCAATAAACAGAATTCCTCTTTATGTTCTTGGAACCATTCCTGAACCTTCACAATGTGGCATGGAGCATTGTCTTGTTGAAAGATGCCACCTCTGCTAGGAAATACAATAGCATAAAATAGTGTACTTGATCAGCCACGATGTTCTGGTACGTGACAGCTATAAAAGTTCGCTCTACAGTGATAATGCGTTCAAGTGTGTGTTCCCCAAGAAAATATTTGCCCTGACCATCACACTCCCACCAGCCGCCTGGATTCGTCATGCAGTGCATCCAGGTGAGAAAGCTTCCTTAGGTAAACGTTGTACACGAGCTAGTCCGTCCACATGGTGTAATAGAAAACGGGATTCGTCTGACCATGAGATCCTCTTCCAGTCTTCTTTGGTCGAATGTCGATGATTACGTGCCCACTGGAAGCGTTGATGACGATGGGCACACGAGTGGGTCTGCGGCTGCGCAGACCCATATCCAAGAGCGTACGACGGACTGTGTGTTCAGACTCATTGCGCCCTTCACCACCACAATTGAAATTATTGGTAATGTCAGTGCCACAGTAGTCCTCCTGTTGCTATGGACAAGTCGAGAAAGCCTTCGCTGATCGTTGGCATCAATGAGGTGTTGGCTCGAAGTGTCATCTGTTTTGGACCATTTTGATAGGTACTAACTACTGCATAGTTTGAGCAGCCTACCAGCATCGCCGTTCCAGAGATGCTCTTACCAAGACGTCTTGTCATAACGATATGGCTTTTTTAGAAATCATATACTGTAAATCCTTTGCTTTTCCCAATGTTGAGACGAAACGAAATACTGACAGAGATCCACCCAGGTGTCATATATATCATTCGCGATCTTTGAACGGGACGCTGATTGGTTGCAAGCGCGCTTATTTGCATTATACAGAGAGGTGGTTTTGATGTTTTGGCTGATCGGTGTATGTGCCAAAGACAAACGAATTCACACCATTCAGATAGAGAAGTGTGCATGGAAAATGCACGTTTTAATAGTTTATTTTCGTTTCGACTCTTAGGGTGTCTAAGCGGTTGTTCGTCCCTAATTTGGGGATACTGGTCCCAAGGAAGGGAGAGAAGTAGTGCTGTGAGACAAGCACGTCACCTATGCTTAATCCTGGACTCGAACGACTAGTCAGAAACCTATCTCTATTAGCACTCGGCTACCAGTTCGGCCGAAATGTAATCGGAGGTACGTGGTAAACACAAATAAATGCAAATCATTTATCAGGAATTTACCCATGGCAATGTGTTTCATAGTTGCAACTAGGCGATGCAAAAATGCTTTTCTAATTCCGCTCGTAAAAATGGAGGTATAGAGTTCACAGAATGACAGGCGGATAAAATGATATCAGGAACATGCAACTTGTTTTATTTTCATTCATATTATTGTCAAAAGACTTATTGAATAAATGAAGGTATCAATGACGGTAGTTTTGTATGTGTTGCAAAGCATTTGATATGGTGTGTACTACATATCCTTCTCACTGGCTGAAATTGTAGATATTTTGCAACGTTTCTTTAACATCATCATACGTATAAATGTAGTTAGATCTCATTAACTGGTTAGAGTTTGCAACCCTACAACACACATCACATCTGCGACCAATTTCTGCACTCTTTTCGAGACTGCCCTCGCACTTTCCATTCTGTACCAATCCTGGCACCGCAAAAACTCATTGCTGACTGTTCCAGTACGTCAATATTTCGAATTGGACGATGTAATTCATGCCACAGCCAGCCTTTTTTCACATTAGATAATATTCATTCAGTTATGGAACATTGTTATTAAGTACTAGACTTCTGCTCGGTAATCTAAATATATAAATAAATTATTATTAAACTCCCATTTTGAAGTTTAAATAACATATATTGTTATCTTGTTCCCGTATAAATTCATATAATCTGTTCTCAGCCATAGCTGGAGCTTTGTGTGCTTTGCTCCAATTTCGAAACACTACTTGATACCACAAGTGAAATCATAAATTGAGACTTTATGAAAACTATATAATATTATTCTCCTTCCACAAAAGTGCACTAATCCAAAAAAAATTTTTCAGAAAAAAGTTGTCTTTGATATTTTATTTTGGTCTTCACACTACGAGAAATCACATGAAAACCTCATCCTTAATAATATTTACTAAACTATGGATAAAATATTTTTACAGCATGTGAGGCGGATGTCACTAGCAGAATGTTATTTAAATTAAGTAGCAGTGATGCATAGAACTATAGCTCATCAAGACTTCCATAGAAGTGAGATGAGATATTCTGAAGCATTTTCATGGGAAGATCTGAATACGCCATTAACGTAATGGTTCTTTCACAATCTCGGAGCTAAATATTATGGAGATGTTTCGCTATCAGAATTAATGGAAACATAATACCGAGCATATACTCTTCCGGAGGAATTAGTGAAGCATAAAGTTGGGGTTGCTCTGGTATATCCTACGCAGTACAACTGCAGTATCTATTAGGAAACAGAAACGAGACATGAGAGTACCAAGTGGTCCTCCCTCAAAGGTCAGAATGAGAAGAAAAATGAAACGAAACCGCCTGTCCGTATCTTATATGAAAAAGAAAAGCATGCAACAAACAAACAAAAAAAAAACGCAATACGTAGAAACGAAAAATGAAGGGGGAAAAATAAGAAGGATTCCTGGTTTTTATTGGAGGATGGAGTGGTCAGGCTGTTAGGCAATGGTTGTAAGAAAAATAATCCTTCTTATTGGAAGTAATACAGAATTGGGAAGGGAAAAAGTGTATTACGAAGAAGTAAAGATGAAACAAAAGAACCAGAGTAATACAGAAAAATAATTCCAGCATTCTACGTTCATCAGCAGCAGGATACGGGGAAATTAACAGGATATGTCGGAATCAGAGAAAACTACGGCGAAAATGTGAGCTCCTCAAACATTGCCGAAATATTGCACCAGAATGAACGAATAAAAATAGCTAATACTGTATTAATAAATACTCAGACCATGTGGATAGTCCAAATTTAATTGCTCACAATTGCAGCAAGTTGAAGTAAAGAGCCACACTTGGGCCTGAGTTTCAGGAAAAGTTATTTTTTAATTAATTTTCTGAAATATTAAATTGTTTAATTTTTTCATTCACAGGGATGCATTTTGGATTTCGTAATAGCGGCTAAGTAAGTCAAAAAAGTAATAACCTATTTCGAGTGACAGCAGTGTAAAAGTTTTTTTCCAAACTCCACGTGAAATTATCAGAACGATTATTACTTCCTTAGCACGATTGTGCATGTGTTCACAGGTCACGTTCTGCCACTACATCTTTGGAACAGAAGCAATAAAGATCTCCTCCCACACGTACTTTCTTGTAGGGAAAATAGCGATAAAGAAGGAACATTAGAAGAGCATATCCTTCTGCATGCACAGAAAAGAAGGCATTACCGTCGGCGCTTTTGTAACTGCATTTGGTATATAGTGCGAGCTTATTGCACCTTTTACTCCATTTCAGATGAAATCATTACATTTTAGCTTACGCAACAGTTAAACTAATCTCTGAAATTCATGTTTGTGAATGATAAGTTTAATGCTCTATAAAATGATTCAAAATAAGAGATTTTTATTTATACACTGACGGAAAAAAAAATCCCAACACCACGAAAAAATAGTTGTAGAGGAATGAAATGACGGCAATACATTTGTATAGGTAACATATTTAATCGATTAAGGTTTCAAGATCACAGCTTAATGTAAGCGCGAGAAGAGCCATTTTAAATGTGAAATGCTGGTACATTAATAACCGGTGTAACCGCCAGAATGTTGAATGCAAGCACGCAAACGTTCATGCATTGTGTCGTACAGGTGCTGGATGTCAGTTTGTGGGATGGAGTTCCATGCCTGTTGCAATTGGTCGGTCAATACAGGGACGGTTAATGCTGGTTGGGGGTGACGCTGGAGTTGTCGTCCAATGATGTCCCATACGTACTCGATTAGAGAAAGATCTGGTGATCTAGCAGGCCACGGCAACATGTCGACACTCTGTAGAGCATGTTGGGTTACAACACGGCGGTATGCGGGCGAGCGTTATCCTGTTGGAAAACACCCCCTGGGATGCTGTTCATGAATGGCAGTACAAAAGGTTGAATCACCAGACCGACGTACAACTGTGCCGTCAGGGTGCGTGGGATAACCACGAGAGTGCTCCTGATGTCATAGGAAATTGCTCCCCAGACCATAATTCCAGGTATAGGTCCAGTGTGTCTCGGCCGCAGACAGGTTGGTTGCGGACGCTCACCTAGTCTCCTTCTAACCAACACACGGCCATCACTGGTACCCAGGCAGAACCGGCATTCATCAAAAAACACAACAGATCTCCACTCCGTCCTCCAGTGAGCTCTAGCTTGACACCACTGATGTCGCAAACGGCAGTGGTTTGGAGTAAGTGGAATGCACGCTACAGGGCGTCTGGCTCGGATCTGTCCTTCAAGTAACCGATTTGTAACAGTTCGTTGTGTCACTGTGGAGGCAACTGCAGCTCGAATTGCTGCAGCAGACGCAGTACGATGCGCCACGGCCATACACCGTACACGGCGGTCTTCCCTCTCAGTAGTGCCACGTGGCCGGCCGGAACCCGGTCTTCTTGAGGCAGTACCTTCCCTTGACCACCGCTGCCAACAATCATGCACAGTGGCTACATTCCTGCCAAGTCGTTCTGCAATATTGCGGAAAGAAAATCCACCTTCTCGTAGCCCTATTACACGACCTCGTTCAAACTCCGTAAGCTGTTGATAATGGCTTTTTCGTCTTCTTAAAGACATTCTTGACTAATATCAACACACTACGTCGAATCTCAACGATAACTAACGCTCATGAACGTTACAGCGCGTATTTACAGCAAACCTGCTTTGCATGTTCCGAAGGGCGCTACTAGCGCCACACGCATGCGCCGAGCGCGAAATTTGCATAGACGTCATCTTACAGATGTACTCTCACCGTCTACCAACTGTCGTTTATCTAACACAACCCCTTCTTGGTGTTGGGATTTTTTTTCCGTCAGTGTATATCGTTGACGAAGTACAGAGGAAGTTCGCACATTTTTAGAACAATCCTTAGCAATATACTGTATTTAATGTTTAAAATCTAATTATTTCTTTCTTAAATGTTCTATCTGATAGCCTTATCTTTGGACTATGAACCTACATTTAGATTTCCAAGATAACAAGGCATTTCTTAAAATTTACAGTTATTTTATTCCACTCTTCTTCCACTGCTTTCCATAGTCCGATCATTGTTTAAGGTCTGCGATTGTTGAGCAATCGTTTTAGCAGTCCGAAGGCACAATAGTTCATCGGTGACACATCAGGGGACTTTGAAAGAATATGATCAAAAGTTATAGACTTGATAACAGACTCTTTTTTCATTTTTTCAAGAAACAGATTTAGATGTACAGTACGACTGGTAGCCTTATCCTGATGGAGTTATACTCGTTAAAAGCCCAGTAGATAAAGAAATGGTATTTCCTCTTTAAATATAGGAGTTAAAACATTATTTTGGTAATATGTACAATTGCGTTTAACATTCTTTTCAATTTTTCTTAACTTTAATTTCCCATTATACGAGAAACCAGCAATATTCATGAACCTTTTACTGAAACTTCCTTTGGATTCTTGGAACCAAGTTTGTAAGTCTTTTTTTGTTTTCTGCTTTTTAGCGATAGTAAATCGACATTTGTTTTATTACAGTCGTTTAGATAGATCCGTGCTGCATCAATAGTCACAATAAATTTCAGTCTGTCTCCGGCTAAGTGATTTTGATGAAGTCTACACCGTGTTCTGCGCTCAGGCACGTGACTAGGCGAAATGCGGTGAATAATATGATTTCTGTTTTTCTTCAGATTCAAATCTTTGTTTATTACTTTGTTTAGAGTCGATACATACATTTTTAATGACTTATCGATTGCTCTTTGGGTTGGTGGATTTTCGTTTAAGACCAGAGACTTAACTTTTGAAATAGTCGTAAAAGTACGTATCTTCTTTAAATATTCATCTGGTGTTTTGTTTTCTTGTTAAAACCAATGCTTGACGATTTTTCCTTCTATTATTAATAATATTTTTTATTTTAGATTTCTAAATGCCAGTTCCGCGATTTGCACAACGCTTTTTAATTACAGAATACGGATATTTCTCTTCGTAAAGAGCAAAAACATAACCATCTATCCACAATTTGTTTACGTGCGCCATTTTCTTAGCAGACGACATTTAACGGCAGCAGATGTTTCTTTCGTGTTCACCTAACACGCTGTTGCCAGTTTCAAAACTTCGAACTTCTTTTACTTTCCGTAATTTCTTAACAAAACCGTTCTAAAAATGGGTGAACATTTTCTGTAGAACGTCATCTGCGTTTTATATCTCATTCTTTAAAACCGCCATTGATACTGAGAATTAACTGACTTATTCATTCTTGCTGTAAGGCTGTATCCAGGTGTAATACGGACGAACGAACTGTATGAACTTCTTGCTTTCTCTTTCGTCTAGAAGGTAACGCTAAATTAAGAATCAAACAGGATTTTCTCAGAACGACTGATTGAATAATTAATTTGTTCAATGAACCATGAATTTATGTTCATGCAGTTTTTCCGAGCTTTTTCGATGAAAAAATTCATGTCCATATGGTATATCAGCAACCTTCTTCCCAATCGAGTTCGCAGTTTTTTCCGTGATAGAATTCTTCACGCATTTTATGTCCATTGGGTGAATGCTATTACTTTCCATTGTGTTGTAACTATAAAAAATCATATCTCCTAATTCAAGACTCAGACAAAAATATATGAATCAGTTTGAGGTAATCTTGTAACATTAACCATTGAAGAAAATAAGTAAAGGTAATTTATGTCATTATTTTATCTCAACCTGATTTTGCAAGCGCTTTGCAGATAGGAACTTTTCATTAGCAATAACGTATACACAGAATGGATTTCTGACAGGCCACCTCTTGACATTGTTAAATCTTACCTACCCACCGAATTGCATGCCTTTAGAGAAGGTGATTCTGTTTGCAAACTGAACGACAAAATTCACAGCACTAACAGCTGAAGTGTGATTATGATAAAAAAAATAAAGATAAAAATACTTTGCGGTATAACATGAGGATCAGGGAAACAACTGTGTAAATATATATAGCAGAGGATTGCAAAATATTGTGAATGAGAAGCTCCTTTATGTATTCCTAGTACTGATTGACCTGTAAGCCTTTTCGATTTACTGGTGTAACATGGACGAAATGCATGCACTTCATATATTTCCTTTTCCATCAAGAAGGTACCTCTAAATTTGGAATCGAACAGAAAGTTCGTAGAACTATCCATTCAAGAGCCTGGTTTGTTCAATGAATCAAACGTTTGCGTTCATGAATACTTGTCCAAGATAGATGCAAACATTCGACAGATTTGTGGAAGAAAATAATATTATTCGGGATAAGTAAATATTAATTAAATTTCTATCTCATTGAGTAGCTGTTATTTATGGATTTTCACTGGTTATTTAGCTTGTGGTGCTAAATAAATATTACTATTTTTTCAATTACCGTTAGCGGGATTCACTCGTAAATATAATAATTTCTCTAAACATAAGCTCTATTGATCAGAGCGTAAGGAATAAACACTTACCTTGAATTTGTTTTCTGCAATAACAAATAGGGCAATCGTTTTCATAATTTCCTATCTGTTCGCAATCAGAAGGACACATAGGCTGTCCACACCCAAAAGAAATCTTTTCACCTGAAACATAAAAACATACAAAGATTTTGAAATAATAGTATGATAAAAAGAGCTATTGAAATGTAATTCTATTATTTCTTTTACATTTGAGGCACAAACATTTTCAAAGGCACCGAAACTTCTGAATCAAACTTTGGCACATTTAACCTTCACAACCAAGAAAAGGTTTTGCATTATGTCATCTCTGATTAATATAACACTTCAACAACAGTTTTAGTTGCTTTATAATGCAATGAATACGCTATATAACAGTTTTTAGTTGCTTTATAATTTCATTGCTTTGTAAAATATTGATAATTCATGAATGTGCGATGTTCTAAGGAAGTATTTCTTACGACTCAAGCTGTGCAAGCGTTTGAATTTTATTTTATGGATATATCTTTTTTGTTTATGCGTTTCAGTACCACGCAGAGGGAAGAAGGAACTTATACAGTATTTAATATAGTTTACAGTCTTCCGGAAAACAGGACTTATTTTGTGTCATTTATATTACTATCACTGAAATTTAGTCAATGTGTCACAAAGGCAGAGACTCAGAAACAAATTGCTAAGTTTTTTCATTCATATTACACTCTATGCTTGACTATGGGGGAATTTCAATGACAAGGATGTCTACAAAGCACAAATCCCCGGTGGCGCTATAGGTTCTGAGGACCTGGCTTCTGACTGTTCGCATGAAATGGATCCCAGGTTCGAGTCTCAGATGAGGTGTGGATGGTATGCTTGCCTTACGACACTGGCTCTTCCCTCTTTCCTGGAACAAGTGACCCCAAATTAGTAACGCGGTCTGCTTATAGCCCACTGCGTTGCTTAAGGTGGCTGCTAAAGCCCACAATAAAATAAAACAAAAAAGATGACACCGAATTTTCGGTTCTAATGAGCACGTCTTTTGAATCCTTTCCGAGGCGAATAAAATTTATCAAAGTTATTCAAAGTCAATGGAACCGGTTAGAAAACAACAACAACAATAACCGGATTTCTACAATCGATAAAAGATCCAGAAATAGAACCAGTTACTTAACTTCCACCAGTGGCTAAAAAGTATGTTACGAAAATCAACAAATTGGGCACAAAATGTTTCTCAGAGCAGAAATAAGTATCAGGGATTTTCAAATCGAACAATTAAAAGAAGAAATATGGAACGAAACATCATATAAATCTACGCCTTCTAGGGGAATAATTTTGCATAATAGAAAAGTTGGAAGTAAGCGAAAAGTTTTCTTTATGGCAAAAGCCACGCTAAGCAGAAAGAACTTTTCAAATACATCTCCGGGAAGCATAGATAGCGAGAAAACTGTTTTGACCTTTATGCCCCCTAGCGGGAATCTTTGAAGAATTTAAAAAAAATAATGCTTCATGTCTCTACTGTAAGGAATGGCATACAGCAAAGAGGAAATTTCCCAATAGGACTTTCAGAAGCGAAGATATAGCTGCAAAAAATACAAAAACACCACCTGGCGACAGAACTGTAAACTATAAAACTCCTCAAATACACACCTATAGTGTTCCACAAGGTAAATGTCATCCAGTGTTGAAATATTTTTTTAAATCGCACATGTAGAAGCAGATATTGAGAAAAACAGATTAAATATTGGCGCCTCCTAGCGGCAACGTTAAACATTATTTTGTGGAAAAAATGCACATAAAGAGTTTTCATACTCAGTAGTGTCCAACCAAAAAATAATTTTTATCAATCGGTTTTTTAATCCCGCAGATATTGCTGTAAACGTAAACGTGAACTTACGTCCCGTAGTGGCACATTTTTGCGTTAAAAAATTACAATTATAGGATTTCGCACTGGGAACGCTCTCCAACGAAGAAAGTATTTTTCAAATCGGACTCTTAGAAGCAGAGATATCGACAAAAATAAGATATACATGTACGCCCCTGGGGGGGGAAACTATGCACTATTTTGAACAGGTGACATTCTCAGAAGGTTTTCCCAAGTGAGCGGTATCGATCTACGAAATAATTTTTTAAATCGAGTTTTCAGAAATTCAGATTTTGCTGCAAATACGTCAGAAGCAGAAATTAATACTTACACCCCTTGGTGGCTAAACCATTCTTTACCAAAAATGAGAAATTATATGCAAAAAAGTTCCCACCAGGAGCTGTATCTGATGTTAGAAAGATATCAGGGAAAACGCAGTTTATCTTTACGCCCACTAGCGAAAAATCTATGCATTACACATTTGGAAAATGTGAATCCGCTTATTGGCGTAAATATGACATGGATGTTAAGTCAGAAAATATCCGAAAACTTGAAAATTTTATCGTCCTGGAGTGGAAATCGAACCCGTGTCTCCCGGATAGCGCCAGCGTATGCTAAACACTGCACCACCCAGATTGACCAAGTTTCCGATTAATTTGAATATAACCATCAGAGGAGTCGATAGTCGAAGCAACCAGCATTCATATATAGAGAACCTGGAGTTTTTTTTTGTTTTTTTTTTTTAATTGGAGGTTTAACGACCACCGTGGGCAACTTAATGGGATATAAGCAGTCGCCCGTCCTTAATTTGGGGCCACTGGTTCCAGGAAAGGGAGAGAGAGCCACCGCCGTAAGACAAACACAACATCAATGCCTCACCGGGATTCGAACCCGGACACATTTCGGACGAATGATCAGCTTAGATCACTGCGCCACCTGGATGTTTTAATTAATTCCCGTGATTGCCCGGAGGGGCAGAATATCAATGAATGAAATACGGGATTACACCATTGTACAATACAAATTTATTCTCCTTGTACTGTTCATCTTCCACATTCCGAAAGCGTAGCTATTTCACTCATACTCGCGCCACTTCTCCACTATCATCTCTTTTTTGGTATATTCTCCGAGTACCCACTATCCTTTTACTCCGAAAGTTCCTTAGAAGATGTGCTTAAAACATCTAGTTACGTATTCCGTACTGTTGTTAGTGTAACAATTCATTTGGTATGCAACCGTACTGATTTGACGACAACTCAAGACGTATCAGCATAATGCTGTACCTGTCTCAGAAAAATGTCCCTCAGTGCATAACAGTACAAACATTTAGAGTGAAAAAATGCACATTAGAAAAACCGATACGAAAAAACTCCAAAAAGTTAGTGTCGAATACTCCGTTTGACCAAATTTTGCAATTTACACCCTAATAAATTTAGCAGACAGCATAGAACTGTAATTAAAAGAAAATTATTTACCTTTTAAAGTCACATGATTCAATCTATATTCCGATGGTAAGTTGTGATTCTTGGCAAATATTTTATAAATTTCCTATTTTGGAAACCACTCGATCATACGTTCTTCTGCGTCACTTGATGTATCGTCGTTGAAGAACAGTGAGATGTTTCGTTGCTCGAGGTATCAGACTTGAATTATTCTATGATGAAACTGTTTCTTTTTGTATTACGGAAAGTTTCCGTTAAGCCTTGTTGTGTCTTTCACTAAACTGACACCCAGGGTCGAAGGGTACCGCCTAAAATTACTGCACCGGCAAAGTGTTGCCATCGGAAAAAAGTTTAGGGACAAAGCGGCCCAGCTATATAACTCTAAATTTTGTTGGAGCAAGAAATTACTGTCACGATAACAATATGTTTGATTGCAGCAGCAAAAGGTTTTATCACGATAACAATACATATTGCTGGATCAAACAAATTTCCAAAAATCGACCTAGTCATTTTGTTAAATTAACAAAACCTTTTGTCATAACAATAAATTTTGTAGAATCAACAATAATTTTCAGCAAAATACATTTGTAAATTCAACAAACCTTTTTGTTGACTGCATATCGACAAAAGTTTTTGGTTGATTCAACATTTTTTTGCTGAATTAACAAAACGGTTTTCTCAGCGCATGTAAAGGAAATTTTTTAAGTCGTCATAATGCCCACGTAAGAAGAATATTTTCATTCAGGTAACAATCTCAACGCACTGGGTTATACATATGATTTCTTAGCTGTCTCGTACATAACTCTCTGATTTTTCGTAGAAATATTATAATACATGATTTTTACAATCAGGAATACCCCTTTCCAAATTTCGAATTACGTAGTGTCTACAACGCTTTTTCCATTGCCACAAACAAACACCAAGGCATTGTGTATTATAATTACAAATTGTCAAATAATTTTCCGACACTCTTTCCTCTTTTTCTTTCGCTACAGCGAATCTTCTCACAATGTAGGATTGAGGAAAGTATCAGAAGGCCACTGCCATGTTTACCCTAAGGCTGTTCGTTGCTTTAGAAAAAAGACCGCAAAAAAGTAAGACATTGATTTTCAGCTTACATTTAGCTGCAGGGAAGCACGGTTCCTTGAGACAAGGGATATCTGCTAGCATGCATCTTTCTTCTGACGAACAATTGGCTTTCTGAAAACAAAAGGGACACAAAACTTTATTAAAAAGTCACGACAAATATACTACATATAAGACTCTTAATTTTACTTACGATTTCTATTGAAGTTGTGAAATATATCATGAGTTACAAGTCAAAGGCATTTTCATGATATCTCTTTTCACAAGTACGCTTAAAAAAGAGCGAAATTTAGGTTTTAATACTTTTTTAAAAGGCTGAGTTTTGTCATAGAATATCTTAAAAGATTCTGAGTGACTACATTTTCTTCAGACACAAAAAGCACTCCTTAGCGCTTCTAAGTTGAGTTGCCCGCGTTTGGGTGATATATGATGCGGAATTCCAAGAAAAAAAAATTCAAATTTTATGTCAAAATGTTCTCAGAACCGATTTGTCTCAAATAAGCAAATTCTGTGATTCAAAATGAACGCTATATTGCTGTTGTAAGCGCAATAGAGGAATTTGAGAAAAAAAATATGTGTTAAATATAATACAGTCAAACTTCGATTTAACGAACTTCAAGAGATTAACAGTCTTGCACGTAAAATCGCGGAATTCGCTAAATCGAGGAAGCCTTTCCAATGAAACATTCAGTTTTTAAGCTAGTGTTCATAACAGAATACGTAAGAAGCTAAGTTATCTTCCTTTCAGTGAAATTTAAATTATGTATAGTACTTTTAATTACGAAATTTGTTATCAAAAATATTATAATACGTACACGTTTACTTTGAATATTAAATACATAATTCGTAGATATTAGACTTCAATATGCAGTACCAAAATTTAAGCGTACTTTAAAATTGCACGAAAAATGCAATGATTGATTATTTTCCCGAGCATTTAGCTTCTTAAACAACAATTTCAGTATTACAAACTGCATGAAACATAACATCAATTAATACTAATTAACGCGTAAAAACAGAATATGTGTTGATTACCATTTTATATTGTAAAAAAGAAATGCTTTAGAGAAATTGCTTATTTTTTTCTGAATGTTTAACTTTATAAATTGCAGCTTCAATTTTAGGAAGTGCATGGAAAATGTCATCATTAATATCCAAGCGCTTCAAGTAGTTTTTAGCACATTACTGTTAGCAGCATTGCTAAAGCAGCTAACTTTCAGTCCTGATTCATTCTCTTAATCAGAATCTGATGCATTTAGTCCGATTTGTTCATCCAAAATACCATCAAGGGATTGCATTTGGCTGGTATACACATTGGCGTCACAATCAACATAATAGGAAAATACAAAGTCTTGATAAGGCAATTTCATTCTATTCTGCAAGATTGTTATCCGCAATATTTATCAGCAGGATTTTCAGAATTGGACCTACTTTCTTCTTTTACACAACCAGAGAAGCTTGCTTTTTTAAAGCAGTTTATAATGGTATCTGCTGTAACTGCATTCTACGACTGTCGCACGAAATTCATTGCATCGAGAATGTTAACTTTAACTTTAGCTGCATCATCCTTTGCATCGATGACAGGAAGTACTTTTCACATGAGAAGCTTTCAATAATGGGCTTTAAAAGATCAAATGACACGCAGATCCAGCGGTTTCAATTCACTAGCAAAATTTGCTGGGGAAAAAATGGCTTCAATATTTTTCAGATTGTTTATCTGAGAATCCGTAGCACTTTGATCAATGAATAAGAGGACTTTTCCCCTTTTTGCCTGCATTTGAATATCCAAGGCTTTTACATAATGTTTGAATAAAGCTGTGGTAACCCACGCCTTTTTTTACTTAATATTTGGTGGGGAAAGATATCACGTTTTTTAAAGCAACGTGGTTTAGCAGATTTTATCTATAACTTATGGCTGCAATTTTACTGACCTGTCTGCATTGGCAGCTAGAAGAAACAGTAATTATGTCTTTTGATTTCGTTCCTCCATGGCAGGTGTTATTCAGAAACACGGCGTTTTATCTAGCTGCAGGTTATAAAACAGTCCAGTTTCATCAGCATTAAAACTGTCACACAACATGTACTCTTCAATAATTTGTGGCAGGTGTTCATTTTTCCACGATTGTGACGTCACGGAATCAACACTTCTGCTTTCGCCGGATAGAGCTCTGTACAACATGTTATATCTTTGCTTAAAACGATCAATCCATCCATTTGATGCGGCGAATTCCTTTATTTGAAGTCGCAGGGCAAGATGAACTGGTTTTTCCTTCAGATGTGATCCACTAATAGGCAAATAATTAATACTAACTCGTGTTTGTTGGAACCAAGTGACAGAGCGTTTTCCAACTCATTCAAGGGCCATGCTTTCATAAATTTCCTCTTACTCGAAAATTGCCCACAATTCAATGCGCAGCCTTCGATTTATTTTCTATTTTTTGCTATGGTACACAACATTGACTTGGAGATTCCGAGTTTCTTTTGCTACAGCAGTCTATGATCCTGGGTTCACATCAAGCTGCGACAAAATGCCCATTTTTTTTACTGATCGAAAGTCTTTTCCGGTTTTTTTTTTCGCTGCGATCATTTCATAAAATGCACTTATGCAAACTACAGTGATCAGTGAATTTCACCTATAACTTTTCTAGTGATATCTATGTTCATCAAAACTTCGTCCGTAAACGAGCTGTGTTGGTTAATTTGAGCTGTAGTTAGATTTAACACTGAGAAGAAAAGAAAAAAGAAGCGCAATTTGGCGAAAAATGACAGAGGTTCAGGAATGGGCACGTACCATGTATGTGTCCCCTGACTTCACAGAATGCTATTGTTCTGTTCTTAGCTGAAAACAAGAATCCCCAGGGTACTCTAGATTTCCTACCTCACACTACCTTTCTTTTTCCTGCTTCCCACCCATGCAAGAAAACTTTGCGCTCCTTTGGAACGTGTTGGTCATTTGCTTTCCCAGTAAAAAAATTGCGCTTGATAGTCGGAGGAAAGGCGAAATGATATAAAATTCTGTCAAGCTGTGTCGCAGATGGCGTTCTATGAAACGCTGGTTAACTGCATGCGTAAAACTTTCCTGTTACGCGAAGCTCTCTTTCTAGCTAACTTTTAACGTAAAGATGCTGGTTAACATAATTTGGTGATTTAAAAAAATAAAAAATGTTCGCTAAATTGAGGAAATGTGTTCGTTAAATCGGGAAACGCAAAGCATTAATTTCAATGCGGTTCCGCCCGGATCATAAAAACTGTACGTAAGATCGCAATCCGTTAAATAGGGGTTTGACTACATATGCTAAATATAAAAATATGATGAAGTTCTCTTTTCTGATATAAGTACTTTTGTTTTGATGTTTATATATTTAAATATGCTTTCATTTTATTATATATACATAAATTTTTATATAATTAATATGATGAAGTTCTCCATATCATCATCATCATCATTGTCAACCATTATCAATCCACTGCTGGACGAAGGTCACCCCAAGTTCCCTCCATAACGGTCTGTCTTGTGCCAGTCTCCTCCATGTCACTCCCGCATACTTTCGATTTCATCCACCCATCTCCCATGTGGTCTTCTTCTGGGTCTTTTCCTGTCCCTTGGAATCCAATCTAAAATTTCGGCTGTCCATCGATGGTCTGTCCTTCTGGCAGTATGTCCAGCCCATTGCCATTTCAGGGATTTAACTCTGATCATGATGTCTTCCACTCTTGCCATTTTTAGTATCCACGAGTTCCTCTTCTTATCTCTCCTGGTTACACCAAGCATGCCCCTCTCCATGCTTTTTTGAGTTGTCTGCAGCCTTTGTATGTCTCTTTTAGTTAAGGTCCACGTCTCTGCACCATACGTAAGCACTGGAAAGTTGCATTGATCAAACACTTTTCTTTTAAGACATAATGGCATATTGCTCTTGAAATATGTGCTGTTTCTTCCAAAAGCTCTCCAGGCTCTTCATATATATTTTAATATATGTTAAATATAAATATATGTTTATCATAGATCAAGATATAAAAAATATAACAAAAAAAAAATCATATTTTATGTCAAAATGTTCTCACAAACGATTTGTCGCCAATAAACAAAATTCTGAGATTCAAAAGGAACGTTATATTGCTGATGTAAGCGCAATAAAACTTATTCTATAGACAAATAAAGTGAGCACATCGCCAGACCAGTGATCCTTCCCACCAAGTTCCTTTAACATTTTGGGTATACAGTTCTTTCCAAACGCATAGTAGCAATGAAAGATCAGAAGGAAATACAAAGACCTTGCACATTCATCTATTTGGCATGGAATGACGCTCTCATGAGTTATAAGATAATTACTATAATGTTTTTAGTTTTTTGACTGTAAATAAGTTGATTAATAAGTGTCTTTAGCTAACTTCTTGGGGCATAACACTTTAGGTAACTAACCGAAAATAAACGAAAGGGTGAAAAGAATCAGCAATTACATAAACTTGAACTGGCTTTATTTTCCGCGAAGGAGTAACCAAAAATACGCTTTTGATCATCAGGTCGTAATTCATTAGACGACAAGCTCATACATTTTTGATAAACATAGAAATCTCCACCATGTATCTACTACACGTTATCCGTCTGTCCATATACACTATACTAACAAAAGTAACCGAACATCTAGAAGAGAAACACAACATAGCATTTATTGACATACATAAGTACGGTGTCGGCCCACCTTTGGCCTTAATGCATGCACTGACCCTTCGAGACATGCTTTCGACAATATTTTGGAACACAGCGATAGGTATGCACTTCCATTCAGTACATAATGCTGCCGTTAACTTTTGCTTGGTAGTAGGCCTTGGTTTAAAACTTCTTATGCGGCGCTCTAATTGATCTCATAGGTGCTCTATGGGATTAATATCAGGGCTTTGTGTTGGACAGTCCACACACGATACGGATACGCCGTAACAGTCCTTGCCTTATGACTCGATGCATTATCCTGCTGGTACCAACAAGGCTTGCTTCCATAGTATTGCAACAGAGTTGGTAGGGCATAATTGTCCAGAATATCGAGATAGACGTGCTGGTTAACAGGTTTGTCCACGATACCTAATGCGCCAAGACCATACCACGACCCTCCCCCATTCCCGAACGAGTACACTGCCAGCTTCAAACCTGACCGTAGGAACAGTACACTGTGGTAAATAGCGTTCCCACGGCTGCCGCCATACCGACACACGGCCTTCAGACTGATGGACCGTGTATCTGGATTCATCAGTCTATAGGACCCGTTTCCATTGATTTACGGTCCACGATAAATGTACTTTAGACAGTGCTAAACGATGAGCAGCATTCCGAGTGGAGTTGAAAGTTTATAAACCAGTTCAAGTCATACATTCTGATAGCAGCCGCACAACCACGGTAACTCATGGAATGAAGTTTTCTGCGAGTTTTAAATGTACATACCGAGGTTCCAGCATTTTTCCTGACCTGTACACTGAGGTCATTAGCTGCAACGACCCTCCTGAGGCTTCGACGTCCTCTGTCACTTATTTTCTTTGGCCTACCGGTACGGTTTGCTGCTCAGGCACGCCATGTGTCTTCCACTTATTCAGTACATCCAAAATAGTTGACTTGGGTATGTTTAAACGCCTCTCGGTTTCTCTTATCGACAACCACTAATATAACACCCAACAATCTTTCCTTTCGCAAAATCAGTTCTCTCCCGCCGCAAGAGATTTTCACTCAACGACACAGTGCGATATGATCGCTTTCAGCTGCAAGCTTGTTTTTATATAGTTTGCAGCTGTACTGCGCATCTTAACAACGCAGCGAATCCGTTCATTCGCTTTTGAAGGGGTGTCCGGTGACTTTTGTTTATATAGTGTATATCTACAACATGCTTTACATCTCTCCACACTCAAGTCTTGGCTTTTTTTATTTTCGTTTGATTCACCGTCAGCGTTTCTAAAACGTACACGTTTTTGGGAGCAATTTTGCGCTGTTCAGTAAGAAATCTTTAACCATAAAATAACGAATCTGACATAAGGTATAGAGATTTAAGAAACATCTTAAATTAGGGATTTACGTTACAATATCCTGCTCGTGCGACTTTAAGCTGTATGCTAGAGTCAGAGACCACATCATACATTCTGATACAGCTTCATTACGCTGAAACTAATTTTTTGAAACCAGAAAAAACACATATTGGGTTGGAAAGAAGGTAATGTCCGATGACGAGGTGCCCGAAGTCGAAGCTCCGGCCATGGTGAACATTGGCCACGGAGATTACGCAGCACATCGTCATGACATCAGCAGATAGGTGGCTTAAGTCAGTGGCAGTTAACCGTCAGAAGGCCAAGAGTGTAAACGCCAGTCAACGTGGAAGTGCACAAGGAGCACATCCGCCATTGCATGCTGTATGAGTTTCGTCGCTGTAGCACCGCCGCAAGTTCTGTAAAGAACATTAGCAGTGTGTAACATAATGCCATATAACATGTCGTCAGTGCTGTCGTTGGTTCGAGTGGTTTCAAGAGGGAAATTTTCACCTGTCAGATCGTCCCAAAGCCGGAAGACCCCACAATAGTGGATATGGACATGGTTGAAGACCTTAGTGGAGCGATAGATCCACGTGGGACCACGCGGAAGGTGGCCGAACAGCTGGGGACTACCCACACGAGCATTATCTCGCACCTGCGTCAACTTGGTAAGGTGCACAAAAGGAAAGAGTGGTACACGCACCAACTCACAGCTGAGCAGAAAGCAAATCGCATGAGTGCATACGTTTTCCTGCTTGCACTTGACCAAATTGAACCGTTCTTGTACCGCATTGTGACAAGTGATGAGAAATGGGTCCTTTAGGACAATGTGAGCGCACGGGAACAGTATTTGGACCCAAAACAGAAACCCATAGTGACCCTCAAAGCTGGTTTACACCTACGTAAGGTCCTGCTGTCTGTTTGGTGGCATATACGGGGTATCTTTTTTTTTTAACTGCTGCCGAACACCACTAACACCGCCGACGTGTACACATCGCTCACTTGGATCTGACAGCCCGCTAATGACAGGAACATCTGCCTTGTGGTAGCAAGAGCAAAAGGCTTGGGCAGAAACATATAATCAAGTCATCATGTGTGACTAATAATTCCGTTCCTGATTGGATGCAAATGATGCGTGTGTATAAGGGTTTGGTATCGCTAGGACACACGGAAAGTTCCAGAATACCATCAGGTACTCCACACTGCCAGCACTATCTGAGCTGTTGTGTGGGGTGTCAAAAGTAACGACCTTTGGTGTTCATCATAGGAACTTTGATAGTCCTATGGTACGTGGATGACACCCTGGAACCCATATTTCACCCGTGATATCCGTAGAGGCATTTTAAACAAGGTAATGCACATTCGTAGCACTCTGTAAATACGGACGTGCATTCTTGTTGGAAGGTGACTATCGGATGTCAACATCTACCTATTCCAGCCATGTCCTCAGATTATCGCCATCTTGAGCCCACCTTGAATATTTAGTGCCCTTCCTCACTTTATATGACGGCGCTACATGGATCTTTTATATCCTGAGGGTAGAATCTGCTGTAGGAGACTATTCGGGAACTTGTGTGCATCAATGACAATATATTCTGTACGTCATTATTCGCAAACTTGTATGCATTAACGATGGAATGTGCTGTAAGCCGCTATTCGAGAAACATCCATGTAACATCAAACTTATCATCCATGTATTCGGGAAACATTCATGTAACATCTGATTTAACATCCATATCAGTGACGAGGTCCTGATAAATTTGGAAGATGGAAATCCGTTTATTGGTGTAAATATGACATGGATGTTAAGTCAGATAATATCAGAAAACTTGAAAAGGTCGTTGTCCTGGAGCGGGAATCGAACCCCCGTCTCCTGGATAGCTCTCGAGTATGCTAACCACTACACCACCCAGAACGACTAAGTCTCAAGTTTCCGATTAATTTGAATATAACCATCATAGGATTCGCTAGTCGAAGCAACCGGCATTCATATATAGCGAATCTGGTGGTTTAGAATTCATCCTCGTGATTGCCCGGAGGCGCAGAATATCATTGAATTAAATACGGGATGACACCATTGTACAATACAATTTTGGAAGATGTGAATCCGTTTATTAGTGTAAATATGACATGGATGTTAAATGATGCCAGGGATGTTAAATGATGTCATGGATGTTATATTCAAATTAATCGGAAACTTGAAACTTGGTCATTCTGGGTGGTGTAGTGGTTAGAATACTCGGGCGCTATATTATCTGACTTAACATCCATGTCATATTTACACCAATAAACCCATTCACACCTTTCAAATTTGTACTGTACATAGGGGTAATCCCATATTTCATTCATTGACATGGTCCTTGCTCCGTGTCTTTCCAAAAATGGGGAACAAACTCATTTCTGAAGGGTCCCTGCAGGATTTTGGTCAAGATCAGTCATTTTTGTATGCATACGTACATACAAAAATGTATGTACGTATGTATTATATATATATTTATATTATATGCATCATTGTTCTCAATTTGATCAATTTCCATAGAGTTCATCATAGTCCTGCAGTTCTTGTGCGAATGAATGTATTCTTTCATTTTTTTGTATACACATAACGTGAAGAAATAGCTAATTAAGGTGATAGGAAGTGTTCATCTTCCTTTTTATAATGTAGTACATACCTTACACTCTTCCTTTAGAGAATTCCAAATTTGATTTTCTTGCGCTTTTAATTCGCTTTCGCCTTGAGCATTGGCATTTTCACTATCACCTAGAAAGAAAAGAAAGAAATTATGCTTAAAACACGAAAGTAAATTTTTCAAAAGAGATTAAACAAGAAAGAAAATATATGTACAAGATAATTAAAACCAATGTGGGATACGCCACCCTACTCCTTCTAACTTTCCTCCCGAAACTTACACGCACTTGTTTTAATGAAAGCAAAACTTCCTTAATAGAATTATGTTTAACTCATTAACGCATTCTTTAACTAAACCCACCGCCTCGTCTTGACCATGTAAAACACTGACTTGCAAGACGGGTGAAAAAAAAATGTCCTTAAAGTGAAGGCAACTGAAAGGGTTTGACTCTGAAATAAACGCATTAGATTGTCGCACATGAAATGTTTGCAGATTCATGCAGTTGGCAGGGGCAACCTTCGTCCAATAAGTTCCAGAACTTACAGCGTAACAGTAGTGGATAAATATATCACGTGATTGCCAGCAGTCCTTTTCCAATCAGATGAGAACCCGGACTCTTCTAGGAGGAATGTTTATAAGGCAACGCTTGCGGCGCGCCTGAATTTGCATCAGAAACAAAAGACAAAGCGGTATCAATATAGATCACGTGAAAAGGCATAGTATAGAATCACCCTTTCAATACCATAGTATCTTAAATTTGAAACAAAATTAAGGTGAGCAGTATCCAATGATATTCCCATGACATACATTTTGTAAAGGTATTCGCCGCAAAGGCAACTCACGAACTCTTGAAGTAGAGTCACATTCATCCAGCAAAGGGGGGAACGTTGACTGAAGTTACAAGAGCGTGGAATAATCCGATTATTTGCTTTGAGAGTCGCGAATGGAATCAAAACCTGTCGCAGATTGTTATTACAGCGAGGCAGGATTCGCATGAATAGCAAGTGGATCATCGTCGATGGTCATTCACTTACAAGACAGCGTGGCAACGGAATTTATAACTCTTCCATTTATATCAGAAATTCACCGTACCCATGACGCGGCATTAAGAGCACCATCGCTACCTCCTAGCTATCGAGCGGAGGGACATATTCTTCATTATCTTCTGAAAAGCTTTGATTCAATATCCCGTCAGATAATTTATGGAAGTAAAATAAGGGTTTCTGCTCACACAATGGCAACACGACAGTTTTTATTAACATGCTTTTTGATGCACGTACGCATATTCGAAAAAAATTTGATTTTGTTGACACTTTTTGTCTGCCTATGATTATGATGCATCCGTTTTGGAAAGCTGTAGCAGAAAAAAATTTACCTCGGACATATATGGAGTCATGAGAGAATTTTTATTGCATTTTTTGGAATATTTCGGGAAACTCTGTCATTTTTTTTATAGGAAATTTGTATAACGCATGCTTGTTGTCCCATCAAGAAAAAAAAACATCCAACTATTCCGACTGAGTCACCCCTCCCTTAAATATAAAAATTGCACAACAATCCGGTGCAGAAGTTAATGCCCCCCCAGGTGGCGCGGTGGTGTGCACGCTGGTTTTTAACCATTCGTTCGAGACGGGTGCAGGTGCGAGGCATGGATGCTGTGCTGGTCTTACGGCACTGGCTTTCTCTCTTCCCTGGAATCAGTGGCCTTAAATTAGGGACGGCGACTGCTTACAGCCACATCGAGTTGCTCACGGTGGCCATTAAACCCCCAAACAGCAAAAGAAAAGAAACAAAAAGTAAATGAGCTACGAGTGGCCTAGTGGTTTGAGCAACAACATTCCCACACAGCTGGCATTCGGATCGATCTCAAGTAGCCCGAGCTACTCTAAACCACTAAATACTCGTCACGCGTAGGGTGGGTACATTGAGCCTTCGGCCCAGGGTCAGTGGAACCCCTTTACAAGTAAGGTCACAAGTTCCTTCCTCGTCCTTATTTTCCTTACCTAGAAGTGCTCATTTTTGACGTCGTAGTCTTGCACTCCTATTTTCCTGATATGTCGTATCTGAGCCTCAAGGTTCAATTTAATGTTACTTTGTTTCTGATGCGCAGTACAAAAGTCCCATGGGGAAACAAACCTTCCCTGTGAGTGTAAATCCAACGAGAAATTGCCGGGATCCTCGTACGTCGTCGTATCAATTGTTTGTTTGTCTGCAAGTCAAGTGTAATGAAAAAAAAATCGAGAGAGTACCCTTGCACCCTTTATGCTATGCATTTTTCTCATGCCAATATCTTTGTGGGTGTGAAATCAAATGAGCTATTCGGGAGTACACATTAATTACGTACAACACATTATTCGCGTCACTCACGACCATACCGAGCCACAGTCGGGTACATACTAAGTGGAATTAAATCATAACAACAAACATTAACAACACATTCGCCTCACTAACGACCACACCGAGCCACAGTCCAGTACATACTAAATCATAACAACAAACAATAACAATACATTTGCCTCACTCACGACCACACCCCAGCTACAGTCCGGTACATACTAAGTGGAATTAAATCATAACAACAAACAATAACAACACATTCGCCTTACTCACGACCACACCGAACCACAGACTGGTACATACTAAGTGAAATTAAATCGAAACAAACTACAACATTTTCGCCTAACTCACGACCACACCGAGCCACAGACTGGTACATACTAAGTGGAATTAAATCATAACAACAAACAATAACAACACATTCGCCTCACTCACGACCACACCGAGCCACAGACTGGTACATACTAAGTGAAATTAAATCAAAACAAACTACAACATATTCGCCTCACTCACGACCACACCGAGCCACAGTCCAGTACATACTAAGTGGAATTAAATCATAACAACAAACAATAACAACACATTCGCCTCACTCACGACCACACCCCAGCCACAGTCCGAACAAACAATAACAACACATTCGCCTCACTCACGACCACACCCCAGCCACAGTCCGAACAAACAATAACAACACATTCGCCACACTCACGACCACACCGAGCCACAGTCCGATACATACTAAGTGAAATTTAATCAAAACAAACTAGAACATATTCGCCTCACTCACGACCACACCGAGCCACAGTCCAGTACATACTAAGTGGAATTAAATCATAACAACAAACAATAACAACACATTCGCCTCGCTCACGACCACACCAAGCCACAGCCCGGTACGTACTAAGTGGAATTAAATCATAACAACAAACGATAACAACACATTCGCCTCACTCACGACCACACCGAGCCACAGTCCGGTACATACTAAGTGGAATTAAATCATAACAACAAACAATAACAACACATTCGCCTCACCCACACCGAGCCACAGACTGGTACATACTAAGTGAAATTAAATCAAAACGAACTACAACATATTCGCCTCACTCACGACCACACCGAGCCACAGTCCAGTACATACTTAGTGGAATTAAATCATAACAACAAACAATAACAACACATTCGCCTCGCTCACGACCACACCGAGCCACAGTCCGGTACATACTAAGTGGAAATTAATAATAACAACAAACAATAACAATACATTCGCCTCACTCACGACCACACCGAGCCACAGTTCGGTGTGTACTAACTGGAATTAAATCATAACAACAAACAATAGCAACACATTCGCCTCACTCACGACCACACCGAGCCACAGTCCAGTACATACTAAGTGGAATTAAATCATAACAACAAACAATAACAACACATTTGCCTCACTCACGACCACACCGAGCCACAGTCTGGTACATACTAAGTGGAATTAAATCATAACAACAAACAATAAGGTTTACTAATTCCTGACATTAAGCGATACTTAGGTAGGTGAATTAATGAGTTATTATCATAAAACTAATAGGAGAAGATATGTGAGTCATAGAAGTAGTAAATGTTTACTAAGCTATGGCGCGGGAATAGTAAATATTTTGACTGTTTTATTTTTTAAAACAATATTTATTTTTATTGTTATATATTATTCAGATTTAGACGAACGTAAGAGACAACTCTGACACCGATGAAATGTGATAAATCTACGAAAGTCTATTTACGCACGGCGCAAGCTAAAATATGACCTCAAGATAGAAATAAATGCTGAATCGCAAATGTTTTAGGGAAGGGAATTGATAACTTTTGGTCTAGGATATCTACAGTGTAAACCCGACGGTGTTATAACAACCTTTTTAAAGCTCTTGTAAAGAGCAAATTACCGCCCTCCTGGGCAGAAGTCGAGAGGATGCTAAATTTCGCTACCACACACCGTTTTCATAGCAAGAAGAATGCATTTTTGTAATGGCTTTTATAACATTTAAGATCGGGTTCTCGTAATTTACGCAGATTGCAGTGAGACATTATAACGTTTATGTAAAACGTGATGAAAGAATGTTCGACGATAGTTTAGTAAAATATATTATTAAGTAACAATGAACATTAACTATTGTTGCGTCTCGTCATGGGAGAGCATGCGGCGTCAGATTTCAACAATGGTTTTGACCACTTTCATTACCCCATTTGCGTTATGCATAGGATTTACTTTACTGCTGTCGGAAAAGACGCGTAGAATGAAACGCTACCCTTTGTACACACACACACATAAAACGCTTTCTCAGCTAAGTGTCGATCAAGCTCCGTATATTTGAGGCGACTACGCATTTGGTCAGCTCCGTGCGCCCAATTACAGTCAAACCTCGATTTAACGAATTTCAAGCGACCAACAGTCTTGTACATAAAATCGCGGAATTCGCTAAATCGAGGAAGCCTTTCGAATGAAATATTCAAATTAAGCAAGTGTTCAAAACAGAAAACCTAAGCAGTTAAGTTCTCTTTCAGTGAAATTTAAATTATGTACAGTATATTTATTTACGAAATTAATTATCAAAACTGATATGCGTACACATTTACTTTGAATATTAAATACATATTTCGTATTTAGACTTCAATATGTGGCATCAAAATTTAAGCGAACTTTAAAATTGAAAGAAAAGTACGATAGTTAGTCCTTTTCAGAGCATTTATAAAACGATTTCAGTTTCATGTTTAAACTGCATGAAACAAAATAGCAATTAGTGCTAATTAACTCGTAAAAACATAATATGTGTTGATTGCCTTATAACGCTGTAGAAAAGAAATGCTTTAGAGTACGTATCCGGGGATGGATACGTAAAATGTGTGTCCCCTGACTTCACAGAAAGCAAGCTATCGTTCTGTCTGTAGCTGAAAACAAGAATCCCCAGGGTAAGATTTCCTCCCCCATACCGCCTTCCTTTTTTCTGTTTTCCATCCATGCAAGAAAAGGTTGCGTTCCATTGAAACGTTTTGGTCATTTGCTTCCTCCTGTAAGAAGCTTACGCTTGATAGTTTGAAGAAAGGCGAGCTGATTTATTATTCCGTCAAGCTGTGTCACAGATGGTGTTCTTTCAAATGCTGGTTAACTGCATGCGTCAAATTTTCCTGTTACGCGAGGTTCTTTCTAGCTAACTTTTAACTTGAAAATGTTGGTTAACATAATTTGGCGTAGTAAAAAAAAATAAAAAATGTTTGCGAAATTGTGGAAATGTGTTCGTTAAATCAGGAAACGCCAAGCATTAATGTCAATGTGGTTCCGTCCGGACCATAAAAAATATACGTAAAATTGCGGAATTCGTTAAATCGCAGTCCGTTAAATAAGGGTTTCACTGTATATATAAACTAAGCAGATCACTTGCCTATCACGAGATACTAGTACTTCCGTTGCCTATTTTTTGCATGGGACTTACTTTACTGCTGTTATTTTGCATGGGATTTACTTCACTGGTATATATTTTTTCCATGGGATTTACATTACTGCTGTCGGGGAATGAAAAACGGCAACAGCGACCCTGTGAAAAAAAGAACGTACCACAAACTTGGGTAATAAGCTCCAACCACATCTAAACTGAATATTTAAAACAGAAGGGCATACATACTGTTCACTTGGTGCTAAAAGAACTGCCCAATCTGTTGTGAGGTCTTGTCACCTACGAAAACCACCACTGAAGTAAGATACACTCCGAAGCTCTGGAATTTGGAGACAGAAATCAAATAAAAGCGTCCTGCGTTAGCAAACAGGATTGGTATTGTGTTATTGCCCGATAACGCCAGACCACGTGTGCCCTTGAGGACACAGCAGAAACTCTCACGGCGTTAGATGCGAAGTCCCTCATATTCACCGGATATTGCACCACCTGATTTTTATTGGTTTGTAATTTTTTCACCAGAAAAACATTTCGGTTGGTGATAGAATTCACATCGTTGCGGCCCAAGTGCGTCATGTCATGTGGATGGTTTATCCCAATGGCGATGGCTACTTTCAACAAGATAATGCGTCCTGCCATAGTGCTCGTATTGTACTGGATTGGTTTCAGGAACATGCCGGTGAGTTTACTTTGCTTAGGTGGCCCCCACAATCTCCAGATCTCAACCCCATTGATAATTTGTGGGATGAAGTTGAACGAGCCATCAAACAGCTGGATCCACAACCCTGCAATCTCACACTCCTGGAAAGTGCTATTCATCAAACCACCTATCAATATCTCGTGGAGTTCATGCCACGAAGAATCGACGCAGTATTAAAGGCAAAAGGTGGCCCAACGAAGTACTGAGGGGGTGGTAATAATATAGTGGCCACTCAGTGTATACCATACTTAAGAGAAATATTGACAAGCCTCCGCTTCTCAACGAGATAGGTATTTAGGCCATCCCATACAACATCCAGACTGCTGCAAGCAATATTACATCGGAATGACCAAGCATTCTTTCCGAATTAGACTCAACGAACGTAAAAGCGACGCAAGAGACGGAAACTACTGCTCTGTCCAGAGAAGTCAAGTTCAAGTCCACTAATCCTACGTGGGATGATATAAAAAAATTAGCTTCCTACTCCACGCCTAAATCTACTGCCATTCGCGAGACTTTAGAGATCATTACCAACAGTGAGGCTTGCAATGATAGCATTTCTCTAGAATTGCCACGAGTTTGGAACCTGTTTGTCAAATAATGCTGCGTTTTCTCATGTAATACCACGTGCCCAACTAACACGACGCCTCTTTTCTGCGAATGAAT
This sequence comes from Macrothele yani, assembly GCA_039090855.1. Lineage (NCBI taxonomy): Eukaryota > Metazoa > Arthropoda > Arachnida > Araneae > Macrothelidae > Macrothele > Macrothele yani. Next base: position 162,776,342 of record CM077010.1, on the reverse strand, counting down.
AATTACATTCGCATCTGTTCATTTATTGTCGAGTCAAATCACCTCGTTCAAATTGTTGAAGTCTCTTCTACTATTCAATTTGCAATTTGCTGTCTACCTTCCTTGAGGAAGCCATGTGGTTGATGTACGAAAGCTTGGAAACTTTGATTTACTATTCTACGCCAAGAAATTCGGATCACTAGTATAGTTATACTCTTTTGAGTATAGTTGGTTTACAGTTCCTGTTTATTAATATTACCAGTAATATCGTTTCATAAAAATCATTGTCTTCCACTGACAGAACTCTATTTGAGCGTAAAAAGATTTTAAAGTGCTTTTTTTAATTGGTTGTTTAATGACCACCGAGAGCAACTCAGTGGACTATAAATAGTCACCTGTCCCTAATTTAGGGCCACTGGGTCTAGGGAAAGAAGAGAGCAGTACCACAAGAGAAACACAACACCCATACATAAATGGGAAAAGAATTACCTTGAAAAAATAATTTTTCTCAAATACACGGAAGGCGATACAAGTGTAACCATTGGCACTAATGTGCCGTAGGTTGGCAAGCGTAAAAAAAGTGGTTACTTCCGTTTCCTTCGATTAGAGTATAAAGGTGAAATGTAAATTTGTCGTTGAATTTTTTGTTCTCTTTCTCTCTTTATTTATTTTTGATGATTGATCATTGATTTAAAATAATAATAATATTTCGAACTTAGTAAAAGTTTAGATTTTTTTTTCAATAAAATCTAAACCTTTACTAAGTTCGAAATGTTATTATTATTATTTTTAATCAATGAGCAATCATCCTAAATGACCGAATTTTTAGAAAACTTTCTGCAATACTTTCAGCATATTAACTGTAAATTGTGGTTTTAAGAGATGTTGACGGAAATTCTGAATTTTCAGAGAACTTTCTGCAATACTTTCAGCATATTAACTGTAAATTGTAGTTTTAAGAGATGTTGACGGAAATTCTGAATTTTCAGAGAACCTTTTGCAATACTTCTCGTATATTAACTGTAAATTGTGGTTCTAAGAGATGTAACGGAAATTCTGAATTTTCAGAAAACTTTCTGCTCGGCTCCGGAGCTCCGAGTGCTATCCGCTGTACTACACTGGTATGTGCTCTCACTGCTATCTGCCTTTATCTCATATGCCTCCTGCGGGGCAGCAACGTCACAAGATGAGATTTCGATCTTCGCACCGGCATCTTACTGTTGTCCATGTAGTCACTCTTTCAGAAAACTTAGACCGGTAATCGGGAGGTGGGAGTTCGATTCCCGCTCCAGGGCAATGTAATTTTCAAGTTTTCTAAAAGAGTGGTTACATGGACAACACTGAAAATACGGCACATCTGTGCAATTGATTATAACACCCATGCCTCACCGGGATTCAAATCCGAGCCCTTCACGGATGAATGATCAGAAGCCATCGTTTAGACAATTGCACTACATGGGCGGCAAGGAATACTTCTTAGTTGCAATGTATAAAAAATTAGCTTTTCATATCCTTTTTTTTTCGGATCTCAGGACATGATGAAAAAAAGCATTCTTAATTGATTTTATACGCGCCTTTAGAAAAAAAAGTACATAATTTAGTATACTTTCCTCCCAGCTGAAATTATTTCTGCAAAGAGTTACTGATCGAATCGACAGGAACTCCCTACAGAATAATCACGGCCAATTAAAAATCCGTTTATTAATTTTAAGGGTTTTCATTACGTCCAATATATTTTTGGAAATCAGTTTTCTTTATTTAAGTTCAAGAAACCAGCGAAGAATGCCACCTGTTAAATTTTGACTGATGTTCCAGTGCTTCGCGAAGTATATTATTATTTATCAACAACGTACTACAGTTCTCCGAGACTGGTAGGCGCAGATTACTGTTTTAAAGCTACTGTGAACTCACACGAGGAGGACTTAATATTATCTACCTGCAATACTTCATGCACAAGAGCACTTTTAATTAATCGAGAAGATTATTTTCGTGGTTGGTTTAATTAATTACAAACTGAGAGAGCGGCGTAGGCTCTTGCGGTTGAATTTTTCTTTCTGCTCGATATTTCAGAAACTTCGATCGAAACCGAATGCTGACAGTAAGCAAAACTAACATACGGTTCCCAAGAATGTGTACTAAAATAACAGCATTTCGAAAAACAACAACAAAAAAACCTTAAAAAAGACTTATGGGGTGAAATCCAGCAATCCAAAAGAATTTGCAAGTCTTACGTGCGTGAGAGAAATGAAAAAATGCTTTCCATATCGATAAACTTTATCCGTAGTGCGGAAGTCAGCGAATAAATTAATAAATAAATAAACATTCAAGGCGCTAATGGAAGAGTAACAGCATTTTTAAAAACCAGTAATTCAAAAGGTGTTCAGGCTTTACGTGTGTGATACACATGCGAATTCTTTTCGCAATGAGAAACTTCAGTCTAATCTTAAATTTTGACCTAAAATTACATTGTATTCATAAAATAGTCCGCATGACACTGTGATACAGATTCATAGTACATGTATGTTTCCATTTAAAGAACAGAAGATGCTTTCTATCAGATGTCGACCTTACCTGACAATTATGTTTTTTTTTTTTGATTGGAGATTTAACGACCACCGTGAGCAACTCAATGAGCTATAAGCAGTCGCCCGTCCCTAATTTAGGGTCACTGGTTCCAGGGAAGGGAGAGAGCCAGTGCCGTAAGACAAACACAACATCCATGCCTCACCGGGATTCGAACCCGGACCCCGTTCGGACGAATGATCAGAGGCCATCGCTTAGACCACTGCGCCACCGGGGCGGCCAGTTATGTTTGTCTCAGACGATAAAAAAAATCCTGCAATTGACTTTTTCTTTCTGTTTCGGGACTTCACGACCGTCACAAGCGTCTAAGGCCACGAAGAAGCCGTTCGTCCAAATTTAGGGACAGTGGTTACAGGGACATAAGTAGCACCACAGGAAATGCGCACCACCCACGCCTTATCCAGGACCCAAGCGTGGGCCCTGCTCTGGCCATTCGGCCACGGAGACGGCGCAAATGAGCCTGGTGGTAGTCTTCTAATAGCCGCCGTATAGCTGAGTGGTAGTCTTCTAATAGCCGCCGTATAGCTGAGTGGTAGTCTTCTAATAGCCGCCCCAATGGCTGAGTGGTAGTCTTCTAATAGCTGCCCCTATGGCTGAGTGGTAGTTTTCTAATAGTCGCCGCTATGGCTGAGTGGCAGTCTTCTAATAGCCGCCCTATGGCTCGGTGGTAGTCTTCTAATAGCCGCCCTTATGTATGAGTGGTAGTCTTCTAATAGCCGCCCCTATGGCTGAGTGGTAGTCTTCTAATAGCCGCCCCTATGGCTGAGTGGTAGTCTTCTAATAGCCGCCTCTATGGCTGAGTGGTAGTTTTTTAGTAATCGCCGTTTTACCTGAGTGGTAGTCTTCTAATAACCGCCGTTATAGCTGAGTGGTAGTCATAAATAACCACCCATGGCCAAGTCGTAGTCTTCGAATAGCCGCTCTTATGGCTGAGAGCTAGTCTTCCAATAGCTTATGGCTGAGTGGCAGTCCTCTAGTAGCCGCCCTTTCGGCCGAGTGCGCTAGTCTTCCAATAACCGCCCATATGCTCGAGTGCTAGTCTTCCAGTAGCCTCCCTTATGCCTAAATGTTAGACTTCCAATAGCCTCCACTCTGCTCCAGTGGTAGTCTTCCAATAGCCTCCCCTCTGTTCCACTGGTATTCTTTCAATAGCCTTCCCTCTGCTCCAGCGGTAGTCTTCTAGTGGGCGCCTCTATGCTCTAGTAATAGTCTTCCAATAGCCGCCTCTACGCCTAAGTGATAGTTTTCCAATGGCCGCCCCTATGCCTTAGTGATAGTCTTCCAATAGCCGCCCCTACGCCCGAGTGGTATTCTTCCAATAGCCGCCAGCCCCTATGGCCGTGTTGTGGTCTTCCAATAGCTGCTGTCCCTATTGGCTTCAGATCGTTCTTCCTATTGGCTTCAGCTCCGGCGCGATGGGGTGTGGGATCTGGTGACGCTCACACTGTCCCGTTTTTTAACAGGACGCCCTAACTAAGGATCGAGTGCCGTAGGAGCGGCTATTGGAATAGCCGTACTTTATAGCTGAGTGGTAGTCTTTCAATAGTTGTCTATATGCCCGAGTGGTTAGTTTTCCAATAGCCGCTCCTACGGCCGTGTTGTGGTCTTCCAATAGCCGCCCTTATTGGCTTCAGATCATTCCCCTGCGTTGGGCTTGGGCTCGATGGGGTGTGGGATGTGTACTTCTCTGGTGGCGCTTATTCTGTCCCTATTTTTTGAACTTGACGCCCAAATAAGGATCGCGGCGAATTCCTTTCGAGTTGCTAATGAAGGCTGTTAAGCCCAAAACAACAAAAATCTTCCATTAAGATGGAGCCACAGGGACATATTCGTACTTAAAATATACTTAAAATTTTTATTTCAAATATTTTACTGCTTACGAGTGCTCCTTTCCGCTGAAGTTTTATAAGAGTGACCCTAACAAATAGATGTAGAATTCAAACTGTTCTTGGCTTGAATTTTTGGCTTTATGTTTTTGTCTTGGTTTGTGCTATTGTTCTTTTTCTTCTTTGTGGGTCTGAGTTTTACGCATTCTGAAATTTTGTTTTGGTATTTGCGTTCGCGTTTTTAGACAAAATTGTCAGGCCAAGGTATTTTTTTTATTGACTATACTTGTGAAAGCGCTCGCAACCACGAGGCTGCACATCCAGGTGGAAAACCAATTGCCGAATTTATTTATTCATTCATATTTTAATTTGGGTAATGAGTTTTTGCGGATGGAGTACGTTTTACCTATACATGTTTCCTTTTTTTTTATTTGCCATTTGCCCTACGTCGTCAGTAGAGATTTCCAGATCTGAACAAGCCCCAATTTCGGATGATTCTTTTTTTTTTTTCCCTCTCCTTCTCCTCCCGCTCTCCCAGCCGTCCCTTCGTAGAGCGAGCAATGGTGGGATGAGCCCATTGACCAGCATCGGCATACCCCCCCCCCCCATTGGGTAGTTAGGTAACGCTGTGGGACCCTGCGAGAGCGTCGCATGGCGTAAGAGACGAAAGTGAAAGCGGCGTCGTTGGCGTCATCAAAGGCGGTGCTAGTCTGAACATCTACAAAGAGTTTGAGAGACCGGAAAACATGCTGGAATCGAAAGTAACGCTTTTATTGAACCAGGATGTCTTATGTCACACGGACTAACGCAACTAAAGGGTTTTTTTTTCCAGCGACGGTGATTGCTTAGGATTAGAGTACTGGATCGGATTCCATTTTGAACCCCTAACAAATAGATGAATCCTATGTTAATTTTCCGACCAGTAAAATTTAGGCTTGGAGGTTTAATTCAGAGAAGGCCTGCATTCCCCGGCTCAGGATTGGAGATGGCATAATTTTGAGGTGTAGTGGATGGATCCCGGAAAAATTGTCGAAAATTTCGAGAAGAGAAAAGGATCACTTGTTACTTTTTTTTCTTGACTGTCACCTTGGCACTGCCATGTAAACACTTGACGCTTCACCTGCATTTTGCGTTTTGCGTTGGATCAAACATTGATGTATTGGCGGCACAGAGTACTGGAAAACTTAGTCGCTGCCAAATGGGGTGGTAGGGCTGAAGTTACCGAAAACTGCGTACAGTTTCCCGTGACTCGGATGGAAGATCTCAACTGAGGTTTCAAAGGGACTCTGTTAAGGACGACGAGGGCCCACACCAATTGTGGCCTCTGCGTGGAAGAAGAGTGACAGACAGACCGCGACACCTAGATGAGGCCAGTACCTTTGTTTAAAGAACAACGGTAGTGTTTTACGGACGATAAAATGACGTCAGGAATTCCGGACTTTCATTTGGTTCCACATTTGGTGTGGTGAGGGAGCAGCAGCGCGGTCTCCAGTGCAGGTGGATGTAAAGGTAGGAATTCCATCCTATTCTTTCCTTTTGGTGTCCCCTCAAAATATCAGTGTATTAGCGATCAGTGCATACTGAAGTTTTCCGCTAAAATTAATAAGGTTTAAAAAGAGAGAAGTCAATGAGCATGTGGTGCTTCCTGTCAGATAAGTCGGTATTATTATTGGTATTATCGCAGGTTTTTTTAGCAAAGTTTTAATATATATATATATATATATATATATATATATATATATATAACCAATAGGTGACTGCAAGTTTAATATATATATGACAACTTACAATCTCACATTCTTTAGGTTATGAGCAAAAGGGTCCCATTCAACTATGTTTTTGTTTATTTCTTTTTATTTGCCAAAACAAGAGAAAGGGACTCTGTTAAGGATATATTACATATTGTTAAGGACTCTGTTAATACATTGTTTTCATGTTAATTTGTCTAATATATTATCATGAGTGTTTCTATAGTTGCAAATTGTGTGCTCAACCCTAGACATATGGAAATAATATTTTTCTACGGCAGGGACTCAGCAATTCGTTATCATATGTTTGAAATTCTAGACGGTCTAACATTTTTGCGGCACACGGCAGAACCTTTGACTCCCAAAGGAAAATCTGCTGTGTGAATCACAACGCCCCGTCAGTGGATCCTGAAGCTGCATAAGCCCTAAATCAGGGAATCGCAGAATCACAACCCACTCGACACACACACCCCCCTTCCCCTTGGATACCAATATTACATCGGATGAACCTATACGGGAACCCGCGCGATGATATGCTTACCATTTTAGAGTTTTTTGTATTTGGTGCTGTTAGTATGGCTTTAATTAGGCTTCACTCTATTTAAGAATGTATGTGGTTAGTCTTGTTGATTGGACATTTTGTTTGATTTGCGTTTCATATAAAATATATATATATATATATATACTAAAACCAATTCAGATATTGGTACTGAATTGGTTTTAGTTCACAACGTAATATCTGAGAAATCGAGACTAGGAGGAAGCATTGGATTGCTTTCACTAGCGCAAGTTTGAAGTTGGTTTAGATTTCTAAGCTAGGATTTCTTAACTTTAGTTGCTCCTTGGAACTTCCTTATCCTGGGTGATGTAACGGTAGCATGCTCAATCCGGAAATGCGGGTTCTATTCCTGCTCCAAAGCGGCGAAGTTTTTATCTTTTCTGAGATGTTACATAGTGAACTAAAGGAAATTCAGTACCACAATCTGGTTGCACAAAATAATGAACTTGTGAATTTTCCACATGCATTTCTGAGAATATTTCCTTCTTGGTATACGAGGCGTTCTACTGATGATGAATAAAATATGTCATTATATTCCGATTTTCAAATCAATAGATCAAAACGAGGTACATAAGAACACTCTTGAAAGGGTTTAAGATAATACAAACGATAAAAAACTCCGCTGATTGAATGAAATCTATCAAATGAGATTTCAGTACAATGGCATCGTCAAACGCATTCCATTTGCGAAGAAAACAATCGAATGTCGTTTCATCTAATGGAAAACTTTCAAATGGGTTTCCAATGTAAAGAAATCAGCTAAATGTGGTTTTATTTAAGACAGATAAAAAAATGCCACTCAGGTTTTAAAGCCGAAGATAAAGAAATCTGCCAAATTCATTGAAATGCACAGAAATATTGTTTTGCATAAAACGAAATCATTTTCGTTTTGTTTGGAAGCTTAACGACCACCTTGAGCACATGCGATAAAGGCAGATAGCAGCGAGGCATACGTCCGCGTAGCTCAGTTGGGAGAGCGACTTACTCCGGAGTGAGGGGAGCCGGTTTCGATGCTCGGCGTGGACAAAGATGATGGAGAAATTTACTTCGTCATAACTCCCTTTTTACAACTGACTAAATATAAATGAATTCAATTAAATGTCGTTCGATTCGCAACGAAATCGAGCAAGCGGATTTATGGTCTTAATAGCTGAAATTTCTACATAGGATTTCCAGGTGACAAATCTGGGCATTTCGGATCTTTACCCTGGTATATTCAAGTATAAAACGGAAAGAAATGTACCACTCAATTTAAAAGATATAAAACAAATGCAGGAAAGGTAGCAAGTATGGAAAAGACGCAGTTCGCACACTTATTCGCTCTTATGCACATTTTATTTCATATTATAGCGGTAAATAAAATATTTTTTTTTATTTTCATCTTCCTGCTATAAGAAAGAGTTTTCCAGGAAAGTATTTGTAAAACTAAGCATTTCTATGGTGATGGTGAAACGACGAAAGTTTGGACATCACAAGACGCCGCATCTCTTACTTTGCCGTCAAGACCAGCTGCCATATTCAAGTTGTCCCGCTGCTTTTTTTCGGATTACTCTTCACTAAACTTAACATTTCAGCAGTCCCAACTGTGCCTGTTATAGACGTCTCCTAACCAGTTTTTTTGGGATTCGACTGACATACAAGTTCTACACACACACACAGACATACACACACACACACAAAAACACGCAAAAAGTAGTCAGATAAAAAAGAACTAACAATAGACGCACGTTACGCAAAGTTATTAAACTACTGGAAGTATCCTTCAACGTTCTGCTCTTTTTGTTATTTCAAAATTCAAAACTCAAAGTGATGAGCATAGACATTTTTATTTATTTGCCAGAGTCTTGCAAAACAAGTACTTAGAGATGAACATACGCGTAATTTTAAGGGCGTATCATCATTAGAGATCTTTGAAGTATGTTGACGTTCACTTTTATGTATTGTGAGCATAACGCACCATAAAACACCTTCTGTGACAATATGCACTATATTGACAAAAGTCACCGGACACCTAGAAGAGAAACACAACATAGCATTTATTGACATGTCGGTTAACCATTTATTGTACGGTGTCGGTCCACCTTTGGACTTAATGCATGCACTGACCCTTCTAGACAGGCTTTCGACAAGGTTTTGGAACACAGCGATCGGTATGCGCTTCCATTCAGTACATAATGCTGCCGCTAACTGTTGCTTAGTAGTAGGCCTTGGTTCTAAACTTCTTATGCGGCGCTCTAATTCATCCCATAGGTGCTCTATGGGATAAAGATCAGGGCTCTGTGCTGGCCAGTTCAGACACGATACGGAATTATTGTCAAACCACGCAGCAACAGCTGGTACCAACAAAGATCTGTTCCATAGTAGTGCCGCAGAGTTGGTAGGGCATAATTGTTCAGAATATCGAGGTAAACGTGCTGGTTTACAGGTTTGTCCACGATAACCAATAGGCCGGGACCATACCACGACCCCTCCCCCCGAAAGAATAAACTGCCAGCTCCAAACTTGACCGTAGGAACACTACACTGTGGTAAATAGCGTTCCCCCGGCTGCCGCCATACCCACACACGGCCATCAGACTGATGGATCGTGTATCTGGATGCATCAGTCTATAGGACCCGTTTCCATTGATCTACGGTCTACGATAAATGCTTTTTACACCATGCTAAACGACGAGTAGCATTCCGAGTGGAGATGAAAGGCTTTTGAGCAGCCGCACGACCACGGTAACCTTTGGAATGAAGATCTCTGCGAATGGTACGTGTACACACCGAGGTTCCAGCATGTTACTCACCTATACACTGAGGTCTTGTGCAGTGCTCCGTCGATTTGCTGTAACGACTCTCTTGAGGCTTCGACGTACTTTATCACTGATTTTCGTTGGTCTGCCGGTACTTTTTGCTGTTTCATGCACGCCATGTGTCTTGCACTTAATCAGTACATTCAAAACAGTGTTGATTTGGCTATGTTTAAACGCCTCTCGATTTCTCTTATGGACAATCCACTAATATGACATCCAACAATCTTTCCTTTCTCAAAGTCAGTTCTCTCCCGCCGCGACATTTTCACGCAACCTCACAGTGAGATATGATCGCGGTCAGCTGCAGGCTTGTTTTTATACCGTTTGCAGCTGTACCGCGCATCTTAACAACGCAGCGGGTCCGTTAATTTGCTTTTAAAGGGGTGTCCGATGGCTTTTGTCAATATAGTGCATATGCTCAATAAGCATTTTCGAATCTAGATGAGCTGGACCGGAGGTAACAGGGGGCTAGGGGGATCCGATCCCCCTGCAAAGCAAGTCAGTCCCCTAAAAAATGGACATTGTTGTAAATTTTCTCAACTTTCGCTGGTTTATGAAGATGACTATTGTATTTTGTTGTAAGCATAAATACTGTGCCTTATTTATTCGTGTATTGGACATTGGTTTTCAAAGCAAAATTGAAACGATAAGCATGAACGATGGATACCTCAGAAGAAATTACTTCTGGAAGTGAATCAATTGGAACAGCTACGCCATTGCTTCTCTGCCATATAGGCACCGGACTTGCTGCTTCTATAGGTCAGTAACGAGAGAAATCATTTTTTTTGAAGAAATGTAGAATATAAAGAAAATTATACCCCCTCCTCACAAAAAAACAAACAAACAAGAAAGATGATACTGGATTTTCGGGTGTAATGAGCACGTCTTTTGAATCCGTTCTGATGCGAATTTAATTTATCAAAGCTATTCAAAGTCAGTGGAACCAGTATGGAAAACAATAGCATCCAACCAAGAATGAAGTTTTTCAATCGGGTTTTTGATCTCGCACATATTGCTGTAAACGGAATCATGAACTTACGCCCTCTGGTTGCAGACATGGCCGTTAAGAAAAATTTGAAATTATATGAAAAACATTTCGCAGCGGAAACGTCCTCTAACAAAAAAAGAATTTTTCAAATCGAACTCTTAGAAGGAGAGATATTGACAAATATAAGACATGCATCTACGCCTCCTGGCGAAAAAAATATGCATTATTTTAAGAAAAAGTATTCTCAAAAGGGTTTTCGATGTGAGCGGTATCGGTCAGGGAAATATTTTTTTCAATCGAGTTTTCAGGAGCTCATATTTTGCTGCAAATACATCAGAAGCGGAAATTAAGACTTATGCCTCCTGGAGGCCAAACTAATTTTTACCAAAAATTAGAAATTATATGCAAAAGATTTCCCATCAAGAGCTGTATCCGCTGCAGAAAGAATTTTTCCAATCGGAGTTTTAGAAGCAGAGATATCGGGGGAAACGCAATTTACCTTTACAACCCCTAGCGGAAAGTCTATGAATTACTTATAAATTTTGAAATCATTACCCTGCTACGATTTTGAAACACAAAGTCCTTGATATCAGTCAGTCTACCGTCTCACTCAAAAATATTGTACAGCGTCAACATAAAGATTCATTCCGTTTATGTTTGTTGTCATGGCTATAAATTTCCTGTTCTTCTGGTAGGGAAGCCGCTGTAGTCTTATGCTGAGATATGGACCAATGAACTTTTTACTCGAGACACTTTATGTAGTAGACTTTCAAACAGACTTCTCGGGACAATGCTTCAAAAACGAATGTCGGTGTTTAGCTGAGTGATACAAAACACGTTTTAGTCTGAATTTTTTTCAGACAGTATATCCTGCATCATTCTTCATGCCATTGACTACATCCGAATGAAGATGACCGAAGATTTTCATCTCACGTCTGGCACAGATAGCGACTTATTACCTTCAAATGTGTGCGCCATGTCATCTAAGTTGTGATTGTGGTTTGCAATAGTTTTATTCTAAAGAACGCTGGTACCAAAGTGAAAAAGAAAAACCCATTGAGCATTTGTTCGACATGTCTTTTGCGAACGATATTATTTGAACTTTGATAGTTCTATTATAATCCAGATCAGATCAGATGTAGAGGATTTTAGGAAGGAAGTGTCTGACCCCAGGTCTTAAACAACCCTTAGAAATATGGAGCTAGGAGATTTGGGCTAGAGTGTCCGATAGGAAAGTGACACGCAAGGAGGTAGAAAGGGGGAGTAAGACGCCCTTATTTGTTACTGGGGGATCAGTACCCGGGGTCCGACGGCTTAACGTGCCCATCCGACGCACGGCGATATTTTGTGATTCGAGCGTTCGTACCTGCATGGAATCGAACCTGAGATCTCTCTGCGACAGTCACGAACGCTGACCACTAGGCCATCCACGGCCCTCTATTATAATCCAGTTGTTCACGGACCACTTAATTGATCACATCTTAAAGAACTGGTTAGTTGATGAGGCAGAAACCACTTATCACAGCTTTCGACCGAATGGGGTAACAGGAAGTCAACCAATCGGATCTCCCGGGCGGTCTGTGACTCCACTCGTGGAGGTGCCTTCTCATTGGATAATTGTCTATGACCTTAACCATCTGTAAGAAGGGAAATTCGCTTCCATATTTATATTGTCTTGCAGTTTAAGAGACAAATCTTACGTATGTTATTATTAAAATTATTACATCATTAACAGCTTTACTTTGATACTTGTTCGTAATAATTTTGAGGGCAAATCTTAAAACATGAGGATCTGTACTCAAGGAGATCGTTATTTTATTTGTTATATCTTCTATGGAACGTTCGGCAGTTCTACCCCAATATCTAATGCCTTGTCCGTTCCGATATGAGGATGTAACACCCATGTTTTGTCCCTAGTGTGTGCACAGACTAAGAGAGAAATTAGGTACGTGAACGCCCCTGTCTGTCTCTCTGGCGGTATTGTTGTCAAACGGGTTTAGATTATCATCCGATCGCATAAAAGAATGTAAATCAATTATCAAGCTAATTATCAAACAGATAGTATTCGATATAAAAAGTTTTTTAGATTTTCCAGCAAACATTTCTAGTTCGAAGTATTGTATTAATCAAGAAAGACTTACGTATCGATGTGCTGTTCAGTTGGCAAATGCACCCAGAGCACTCGTTATCTGGATTCTCCGGCTGACACATATCTGGACACGGAACACATCGAGACTTGCAGCGGCAAAGAGAGCATCCGTTTTCTTGCTGAATCAACCAACAGTTAGTACCATTGCAGATAGGGTCCGGACATGCGGTGCCTAAAATTTTATTAAATAGATCAGAAAGTGTATTCAAAACATCAAGCACCACAGAGCGGAATAACGTCACAATAAAGTAATTTAAATGCAAAGCGTAAAAAGTTCCAAATCCGGGAGCTGTTCATGCATGGTATCTTTACTGCAGTGGTTTTCTCACGCGACAAGACCTCATACGGAATGAGGGATTTTCTGCTTAACAGATGCACAACATGCTTTTCTGTTGATTAATATTCAGCTTCTAGGTGGTTGTAACGGATTTTTTGGGTTGCAGTATGAACTTTTCCTTACCAAGTTACTCTAAACTATACAAATTTCATCTCCGGTAACCAATCTGACCAAAAACAGGTTTTTATATCCCACGAGAAGGAAAGAATAAAATCGCAGGCGGTGAGTTAGGATTTTTAACATGTTAATTAGAACATCCTGAGTTGCTTAGTTTACTGTCCTCTCTGGACGTGTACCGTAATTTTCAGCTTAGAAGTCGATGTGCAGTATAATTCGAATGTGCTAAATTTTTCGTTATCTTCATTCATAGATAAGTCGATCCTGAGTACAACACGTGGGTAGCTAAAACAAATACAGTTAGCTTTCTGAAAATGTGTAATTATGTTTTGAATGTTCCAGTAAATATTAAAAGACAGAGACAGTGGAATAACTCCGCATCTCTCTTTTCTGCAAAAAAGTTGAATTTTGCAAGTCTTTTTTCTTACAAAATGACGCTAGCGTGTAGCTCGAATTCAGCCCAGAAATTAGTTATCACAGGGCCGATAGATGGCAGCACATCAGAGCTTCCTCCTTTCCTTCCCACTTGCACAGAACCTTTCAGCTTTGCTGTGTTTTGCAGCGGGATTACTGCAGGCGAGGTGATGTTCGATGCTTTTTTTTTCTTTTTTTTTTTTTTTTTGCGTAGAACGTGAACTCTCAATCGAATGTAATTCGTTACGTTACGGTAGTGCCTTAAAAACTATAGGAATGCTAGCTGACGTGCTGCCATCTGTCCGGCGATCTGTAATCATTATATCGAGCTGGGCTGGCTACAATTTGGAAGGAATGCTTGCAGCGTGATCGCGAGTGAGATACAATTTACATACGACAGCTGCCACTCCAAATCAATCACGACAGTTTTAATGATGTCACTGTCGAACGGAAATATCCGTGTCAGCAGTTGTTTAAACAAGTTCTTAATGAACGTAAAATTACAGTTCGTAGAGGTTGGAAATGGTTTTTTATGAACGTAGTGTTGCGTTTCGGGTGCTCAGATCACGACCGAATTTAAGATATAATATTTTTTTCTTTTCATTGAGAAGTTTCAATGACCATTCAATAAGTAAATCAATGTGGCGTGAAAGTCGGGGCCCGGACATCTGAAGAAAAAAAGTTATAAGCCGAAAAATACGGTAATATCGTTTTAGAAAAAATATGGTAATATCGTTTGTTTTTTTTTAATTACAGGCAGCTGCAAAAATAAATAGCTGTATATTTCCTGTGCTTGATGGAAGTGGTAAATGTTGTGAGATTGAAGAAATGATGCATGGCAGTGAGACGTAATGAGACTGAAGAAATGGTGAATGGAAGTGCCACATCCAGTGAGAATGACGAAATGATGAGTGAAAGTGAGACATGCAGTGAAGCTGAAGAAATGATGAATGGAAGTGTCACATCCAGTGAGAAGGAAGAAATGATGAATGCAAGTAAGACATGTAGTGAAGCTGAAGAAATAATGAATAATAGCGAGACTGGAGAAATGATGCGTGGAAGTGAGACTGAATAAATGATGATTGGAAGAACATGCTGTGAGATTGAAGAAGTGAGGAATAAAAGTGAGACAGGTAATGATACTGAAGAAATGATGAATGGTAGTGAGACATGAGAGAGTGAAGAAATGATGAATGGAAGTCAGACATGTGAGACTGAAGAAATGATGTATGGAAGTGAGACAGGTAGTGATACTGAAGAAATGATGAATAGCAGTGAGACTGGAGAAATGATGGAGACTGAAGAAATGATGAATGGAAGCGCCGCATGTAATGAGACCGAAGAAATGGTTCATAGAAGTGACATGTATAGTAAACTAAAGAAATCATGCATGGAAGAACATGTAGTGAGATTGAAGAAATGGTGGGAATAGAAATGAGACACGCAGAGAGCCTGAAGAAAAGATGAATAAATTTGATTTACATAAAGACAAAAGGAAAAAAGCATAAGAGGTATATTGCACCAACAGAATAACAGACAAATAAAGGAATTAGATTGCGGATGTGTCTCAGATGTTATTCACTATTTCAAAAAGTCAAAATATAGAACGAGCTAGCTACTATTCAGACTATTTATAACGACAGGAGATGGGAAGAAGCGGAGATCAAGACCCAAAAAGGAGATGGTAGAATGAAATAGCTGTAATGGCGGGACTGCAATAGATGAGAAAAGTCAAGAAAAAATCAGAACGGGAAACTTCGGGGAGAATTTCATCTAGCATCATTGGTGAAGATTCGTTTGAAATGGAGAAAAAAATTGCGCAACTCTAAAATGTTATGAAAGAACAATATTTACTAACTTGATTTTCCGTTACATGTGTAATCAGGACAGCAGGAATGAGGTTTGTACACTGCCCTGCAGTTCACGTAGTCATTATTTGGAGGAGGGGGACAAGAGCTGTGGATGCAAGTGAAGTCTGGTGGAGTCTTGCACGTACATGTTACGCAGTTTGTTGGATGTTTAATGTCCAGGACGTGACCAATAGGGTAATAGCGACCCTCGAAGAAACACATCTCATCTATATAGGAAGGAAAAATGCATGCTGTTAGTTCAGTCATTCATGTAAAGTGGAAAAAACGTTATGAACATATATTCTTTGCAAAACAAAACTGCTACATAGTAGAATGTATGAAAACTCGAAATTATCTGGTGCGCAAAAGTTCTGTTTTACTTCCAAACTTTAACGTAACTTGTTTGCATCCTCAGTGTTAGTATGTCCAAACGCAATAAACTGAAAATGTCATGTACACATCTTTCGCAGATCATCATCATCATCATCATCATCATTGTCAACCATTATCAATCCACTGCTGGACAAAGGTCTCCCCAAGTTTCCTCCACAACGGTCTGTCTTGTGCCAGTCTCCTCCATGTCACCCCTGCAAACTTTCGAATTTCATCCACCCATCTCCCATGTGGTCTTCTTCTGGGTCTGTTCCTGTCCCTTGGAATCCAATCTAAAATTTCGGCTGTCCATCGATGATCTGTCCTTCTGGCAGTATGTCCAGCCCATTGCCATTTCAGGGATTTAACTCTGATCATGATGTCTTCCACTCTTGTCATTTTTCGGATCCACGAGTTCCACTTCTTATCTCTCCTGGTTACACCAAGTATGCACCTCTCCATGCTCTTTGAGTTGTCTGCAGCCTTTGTATGTCTCTTTTAGTTAAGGTCCACGTCTCTGCACCATACGTAAGCACTGGAAGGATGCATTGATCAAACACTTTTCTTTTAAGACATAATGGCATATTGCTCTTGAAAATTATGCTGTTTCTTCCAAAAGCTCTCCAGGCAAGTTTTGTACGGCGATTAATTTCTTCATCAATGTGACCCTCACTTGATATCTGCTGTCCAAGATAAACGTACGTGTCTGTTATCTCCAGCTTTTCTCCATCAATCGATAAATCTTCATTTCTGGTAAAAGCATTGAACATCACTTTTGTCTTCTGAAAGTTCATTTTTAATCCCACTTCTTTACTCTTGTCAGCAAGTTCCTGGATCATACTCTGCAGCTCTGATGGGGTAGTTGCAAAAATGACTACGTCATCAGCAAAACGAAGGTGGGTTAGATAATCTCCATTAATCTTTAACCCTTTGTTTTCCCAGCTCAGCGACTGAAAAACACCCTCCAATGTGGCATTAAAGAGCTTCGGAGATATGGTGTTACCTTGTCTCACTCCCTTTCCAATTTTTAAGTGTGTTGTATTTTCAAATAGCCTAATCTTTGCACTTGCATTTTCATAGATGTTATTAATAATATTAATGTATGCATCTTCAATACCGCAGGTTTTCAGAGCCATTGTAACTGCTGATGGTTTCACCGAATCAAAGGCTTTTTCATAATCGATAAAAGCCATGCACAATGGAAGTTCATATTCCCTCGCTCTTTCAATTAGTTCTCTCAGTACGTGGATATGATCTATTGTGCTGTAGCCACTCCTGAATCCAGCTTGTTCTCTCGGTTGAGCCATGTCCAGTGTTACCTTCAAGCGGTGTGAAAGAACTTTAGTGAAGATTTTATAAACTACTGATAGGAGGCTGATAGGTCTGTAGTTTCCGAGATCCTCAATGTCACCTTTCTTATGTAGCGGGATCATTGTAGCGGTGTTCCAATCCTCAGGAATCATATATATATGTATATATATATATATGCATATATTTCAGTGCGAAATTTGCCTGTTTGTGGTACAAAATTTTCTCTTTAGGTGGGGCAAAGACTTTTTTCCATGGAGCGCAATATCTCTTTTCCTAATAGGTGAACTGAAAAATTCCTTTTTTGATCGGATAGAAATATTTACGCCCAAGTTCTTTTTTCTCACTGAAGATAATTGAGTCTAGAGCGCCAAGAACTGTAATATACTGTCCTCAACCAATTGCCAAGTTTAACTTTATTCTTCAAGGTAGAGATCTACAAAAGATAATGCAGGCCCAATGGGCCATTTAATTTTTTTACGGATGGAAGGACTATTAGAAATCGTAAAAAAAAAGAGCGAATAATGAACCTCATTAAAAATGCTTTGTACGCTGGGATTGAATTACAGGCAGTTGCAAAAATAAATAAATAAATAAAACAGGATGGTTAGAAAAGTGTGACACTTTACCTTTCCTGCATAGCAACTATGCGACTTTTGCAGAATGAATTCGACCTTCATCTAGTGGAGGTCGCTGTTACGGATCCTGGTTCTCGAAATTGTTCTGTATTTTGTCAACTCACTTTGTCTCCATATCGCTGTTGACACCGTCTTTCCATTTCGCTTTAGATCTTCCTGTAGTGCCCCTTCCAGATAGCCCAACGAACACTAACCCAGCGTCCCACTCATTCCCTGCCCCTTCTCAAAACATGACTACAAACACATTCTTTGTGCATTCTCAAACAATGATCTCATCACGCATTCATTGTCCATTTTTTATGCTTTCCAACCGTAGGTTAAAGAAACGTATATGCTCCAGCTTTGTCTCTGTCTTTCCGCACGATAACTCGCGTAAAAATGGTCCGATTTCGATGAAATTTTAGTACGTGGTAGGGGACAACCTGGGGACGAACCCTATTGAAAATGAGCGAAATTGGGTCAAAGCTCAGGACATAGGAACGGGATCCATTCCATCTCCCTTATGCGTCATAACTTACGTAAAAATGCTTCGATTGCAACAAAACTTTTTCATGTTGTTCCGGAGGTATAATGAACCGATTCTGTTGAATATCATCGAAATGGGGTCAAAGGTCAGGGCACAAGAGTGAGATTTATTCCACAGCCATTATCCTCACAACTTGAGTAATGATTTCTGGTATGTTGGAGAGCGTATCATAATCAATGCATTGCATGATTTTACTAACCTGTCAAACCATGAGCATACCACGATTTCCTTGTTCCTTCCCAAAACAGGACAGTACTACGTATTTCTTGTCACTTTTGAAACCAAAACTACACCATAATTTCTTGCCCTTGTCAGAACACGACCACATATACATTTCTTGTCCATTCTCATTCCCTGATCACACCACACAATCGATGTCCTTCTCAAACCACGGTACTACTCACTCCTTGGCCATTCTGAAACCATGTTCAAACCATACATTTCTTACCCCTTTTTAAACCATGACCATACCACGACTTCCTTGACCCTTCTCAATACACGACTGTGCTGCGCATACCTTGTATGTTTTCAAAACATGACCATTCCAAATATTCCTTTTTTCTTCTCAAAACATGACCACACAACATATTTCTCGTCCCTTCTCAAAAAATGATCACAGACATATTCCTTGTTCCTTCCAAAACAGAACCACACCTGCGTAATCTTGCTTCTTGAACATTCTTCACTTTAAATGTTGCACCGTATCCTTTCATTTCAAATGTTGTCCTTTCTGATGACACCATACACCCACCTTGCGTATCATCATTTCAGGAATATCGGACGTTGATTTTCAAACTTCTTAGTATTGCCCAAGTCTCAACACTGTAGAGTACTACCCGTATTATCAGAGCCTTGAGAAACCAACCTTTTAGCCTCTTCTGCATCCTTCTATCATCCTATTTTTTTTTTCTCCACTTATTTGTCTCTGCTGTAACCTTTACGTTGAGATATCCACTTGCCTTCCACACTGATCCTAGATATTTGAATTTTTCTTTTGATCACTTCTTCCCGAATATAAACACCCTTCAATTTTATATTATCCTTCACCGTTGCAACACGTGCTCTTTGTTTTGGTTCTCGTAATTTGTAACATAACGCTACGTTATGTGTGAACAACGCTGTCCACGGGGCTACTTCCCTCACTCCGGCTGTTACCTAAAATTATGTCAAATCGGAGTCACCTTAATTCTGATTTATGATGTGCTCCAACCCTCACATCAAATTTTTCTCTTTACTTCTGATACATGCATGGGAATCTACGTAGATACACTGAAGAGGAGTTGAACTAGAGATACCTGTCTAGTAAAGTGTAGCACCACCTTTCGCCCTGATGACGGTGGCGATTCGTCTCGGCATGGACTCGACAAGACACCGAAAGCGTTGGGAAGCCATACGGATCCACGACCCCTGAATAAGCTCCCACAGTTCACGAAGATTTGATGGAGGGTCGAATATCTCTCTCGATGGCATCCCAGATGTGCTCGATGGAATTGAGGTCAGGTGACCTAGCTGGCCAAGGAAGCGAGGTCACATCGGTGGAGTGTTCATCCAACCATTCGGATACAATTCGGGAGCGATGGCACGGTGCATTGTATTGTTGCAGGATGAGGTCCCCAGTGGGATGTTGAAGACGCACAAACGGGAGCAAATGGTCGTTCAGGATATCCCGGTAACGCTGACATGTAAGGGACGATGTCACACGTGCCAGGGGTCCCATTTCAGTCCACGTAAATAGTCCTCAGACGAGAATGCCTCCCCCCTTCCCAGCTTGAAGAGTACCCTGCTGGCAAGAAGGATCCATCGCTTCATGTGGTTTGCGCCGTACTCGTATCCTCCCATCCGCATGTACCAACGTGAATCTCGACTCATCAGTCCAGGCAACATTTTTCCACATGTCTAGGATCCAGTGGCGATGTTCCCGCGCCCATGCGAATCTTTGCACCCTGTGATGTGCGGTTAGCAGCGGTACCTTCGTGGGACGATGGCTTCTGTACCCCATAGCGAGGAGATGGTTCTGGATGGTGTAGCTGTTTACACGTTTTTGTGCACCAGCATTTAATTGCCGAGTGATTTCTTGCGCTGTGGCCCGTCTATCCGCTGTTACAATGCGAGCTAGCCGACGATGACCCCGCTCATCTACGCGCTGTTGTCCACGGCAGTTGGCCCTTGCAGGGATGGTTTTACCGGATTCAATGTGTGCACCCGTGACACAGTGGCTCGTGAAAATCTCAGTGCCTGCACGACTTCCGAGATGGAGTGACCCATTCGCCGGGTCCCGACAATTTGCCCACGATCAAATGCGCTTAGATCCTTCGTCCTGCCTATACTGCGTCCGACTCTTACTGATTCCCGTCGCATCACTCCTTATATTGTCGGATCGTTGTATACGTCATGTCGTTTACGTTTACAGGGCCACCCACAGCGCCACATTTGTATAACGCCAGCTGTCTCTAATTCAATTGCTCTTCAGTGTGTATTTCATGAAATGCAAGTACTGTTCTGGCGCCATTTTCTTCTCTATGCAGCTCAGTATTTCGTGGCTTGAGACTCTATGGTATTCTATCTCGAGATTTATAAACATCAACCATGCTTTTTCTTCTCTGTGATTCTCTATGAGTTGTCTTGGGCCAAATATGGAATGTTTTGTACTTCTTCTGGATATTAATACGAACTGTTGGGCTATCTTTATTTTCTCTTCTTAATACTTCATCCAGTATTCTTTTCTGTATCTTCACCGTAGGGGAAATTAGATTTACGAATTGGTATCATGAAGATATGAGAAAGAATAATGGATACGAGAAGTATGGTACTGACTATTGCAAAAGACCTAGATAGTCTTCTGCTGGGACAAATTCAAATGAACATTGAAATACCACCAACGGGGTTGTTTGCTGTATATGGCAAATTATTTATCCATTGCTGAAACTTCAAATGGTTCAAGGTTTAACAATCACCATGATTAACTCTTAGGGCTATAGGCAATCGTCACTCCAAAATTAGGGGCAGCTATTTCTGAAAAGGAGAGAGAGCCCGTGCCGTAGGACAACTGCATCATCTATGCCTCATACGAGACTTGATATGGGACTCAGCCCTTTTGACAACTCAGCTACCGGTTAGGTTTTAATGTTCTGATGAACGATGCCACATACGTAAGGAGTTCAATAAGGCCTCAGCCTAACATAGAAAGACAAAACTTTTTTTAAAAACACACATTTATTTTTCAGATAGTATCCCCTGCCTTGGTATCGATCATAGAGTTGGCAAATCTCCCCCTGCGAAAAATATTTCATCTTTCTCCTGAAATCAACAGTTCGGTGCCTCCTTCAGTTCAGAATTATCGGCAAAACGCAGATCATTTTTCAGATTTTTGGAAAGGATCAGGTGAGTGCAATGGGTGGGGAAGCAGTTGAAATCATTCTGTCACAGCTTGCATCGAAACACCGATGGTATGGATTAGGCATTATCCTGTAGAAGCAGAACACCCCGTCGCAAGTCTTCTCTTCGTTTCTTCTTGATGGCTTCATGCAATTGTCGCAATAGCGCGTCATAATAGGCAACATTCATAGTCCTTTTATGAGGCAAGGAATCAATTGACAACAACCCTTCCGAGTCCCAAAAAATGGTGGCCATGACCTTCGATGTAGATAGTTGTGTTTTGAAATTTTTTGTTGGTAAGTATCTATGATGTTTCCGCTGCATCCTCTCTTGTTTAGTATCAGGGTTCCAAAGGTGAAGCTGCCTCCCATTACCAGTCACAATGTAGGAATAGAAGTAATCTGGATCGCGGTTAATGCGGTCAATTCGAACACGACTTGTTTCAACACGATCATTCTTCATCTCCGGTGTCAATATTCGAGGAACCCATCTAACACAGGCTTTTAAAATCCCTAACCTCCCATGCAAAATTATCCGAACACTATCGTTACTTAACTCCAGTTTGTCAGTAATTTATACGACACGGATTCATCGTTTTGACATCACCAGCTCCTCCACTTTCTGGCACAATCCACCTGTGTTCGCCTCCACTGAGCGTCCCTCTACAGAGTTGTCTTCCAGCGAGACTCTTCCATCTTTTGACTATGGAATATGAAGATGCACCATCGACGTACACACAGATCATGCATTCATGAATATTGTCAAGCGTTTCACCTTCCTTAGTTAAAAGTTCAATCCCCGCTCAGGTGCGCAATTTCATTTGTCTCTCATCCATTGTCACCTTATAGACTTCAAAATGTACTGTGGCTCCGTCTCAGATGCTGACAAAGAGACGTTGCGAAGTTGTTATATAACTGAAGGATGATGCAATTTCATCTGCCGCTCATCCATTGTCATCTTATAGACTTCAATGCACTGTGGCGCCGTCTCGAATGCTGACACAGCGACGTGGCGTGGCTATTATATAACTGCAGGATGATGCAATTTCATCGGTCGCTCATCCATTGTCACCTTATAGACTTCAATGCACTGTGGCTTCGTCTCAAATACTGACAAGGCGACGTGGCGAAGCTGTTATATAACTGAAGGATGATGCAATTTCATCTGTCGCTTATCCATTGTTACCTTATAGACTTCAATGCACTGTGGCACCGTCTCGAATGCTGACACAGTGAAGTGAAGTGGCTGTTATATAACTGAAGGATTATGCAACTTCACCTGTCGCTCATCCATTTTCACCTTATAGACTTCAATGCACTGTGGCTTCGTCTCAAATGCTAACATTGCGACGCGGCGTGGCTGTTATATAACTGAAGGATGATGCAATTTCATCAGTCGCTCATCCATTGCCACCTTATAGACTTCGATACACTGTGGCGCCGCCGCGAATGCTGACCAAGCGACGTGGCGAAGCTGTTGTATAACTGAAGTATGATGCAATTTCATTTGTCTCTCATCCATTGCCACCTTATAGACTTCAATGCACTGTGGCACCGTCTCAAAGGCTGACATTGCGACGTGGCGTGGCTGTTATATAACTGAAGGATGACACAATTTCATCTGCCGCTCATCCATTGTCATCTTATAGACTTCAATGCACTGTGGAACCGTCTCGAATGCTGACACAGTGAAGTGAAGTGGCTGTTATGTAACTGAAGGATGATGCAATTTCACCTGTCGCTCATCCATTTTCACCTTATAGACTTCACTGCATTGTGGCTTCGTCTAAAATGCTGACATTGCGACGAAGCGTGGCTGTTATATAACTGAAGGATGATGCAATTTCACCTGTCGCTCATCCATTGCCACCTTATAGACTTCGATGCACTGTGGCGCCGTCTCGAATGCTGACATTGCGACGAGGCGTGGCTGTTATATAATTGAAGGATGATGTAATTTCAACTATCGCTCATCCATTGTCACCTTATAGACTTCGATGCACTGTGGCGCAGTCTCGAATGCTGACACAGCGACGTGGCGTGTCTATTATATAACTGAAGGATGATGCAATTTCATCTGTCGCTCATTCATTGTCACCTTATAGACTTCAGTGCACTGTGTCACCGTCTCAAAGGCTGACATTGAGACGTGGCGTGACTGTTATATAGCTGAAAGATGACACAATACTTGCGTCAGCCGCCGACCACCACTTTTATGGTCAGACTTAGAACTTGCAGACTTCAATGCAGTGCGGCTCTGTTTCAAACGCTGACGCAGCGACGTGGTGTGCCTGTTATGTAACTGAAGGATGAGGCAATACTTGCCACTACTTTCAAGGTCAGACTTAGAACTTATTGAACGATCCTCGTATTTCACGTGTTAACTATACTTTGAAAGAAAAATTAGAATGTCCGACGAAGTGCGTTATTTTTTGTAGAGAGCTGTTCTTTGAGGAATAGGTTAGCGACCATTGTGTAAGATCGCAACTGGCACTTAATCGGGTTACCTTTTCTTCATAAAAACTGTGCAATCAATAAATATGAAAGATTCCTATACCATAAGCCACGTAGCCTTTCTCATTAGTTACCCGAATTGTAGGTAAATATGAAAGATTATGATGATCCGGTGTTGTGTTTCTGCATATGATCATCTGACTATCAACAAAAGCTAACGCTATAACGGTGAGATGAACGATATTATCTTGTGTATATGGCAACTAGGGTATCGAGAACTAAAAGTGATTATACTGTAGTCCAAAATATGACGTTTTCATTTTTAATTGCAACTGAACTGCTGACAAGTTTAAAAGATCCAGCTGACCAGACGTACAGCATAGCTTTTTGTGTGAGTGAAGCGAAGTATCGACGACAAACGCGAAAATGGCGTGCCAAAGAAGGAAACCTGTGGTACAAGGCAAATGGAATATATGCAAATGATTACGATTATCTGAAGAAAGGCGGATCTTCTTAGGCATGGGAATAGAACACTGACAGTACCAGACGATTCTCATAGCACCATGAATGACGTGATATTTCATCCAGCTTCGACTGTTACATAGACTGTTGATATAATCTTTGTGGTTTATGAAATAGCATCTGCCATTACCGGTGATGTTATTTATGATTTGGAAGAAACCTGCGCGTTCCCTATCGCAAGAGCAACGCGATAGATTCCTCCCGACGAAAACATTTCCTAGATTGCGTGCGCAACCATAAGTTTTCCGTTGGTCATGCTTTGCAGCAACAAAAGAGTTTGGTTCACATTGTCTGTTTGAGTGAGTCAAAAGATGGAAATTACTAGGAGCAAGACCGGGAAACAAAGGGGAGCTTCACGCAACATTTGGAACCCTTGTTAACAGTATATCAAAGTGCTTCTTTAGTTGTAGTGGGCGATTGAACATTACCACTAAAACGTGGAAGATTGGAAAAGGTAGCATGATCAGACGAACTGAGGTACCAACAACAATAGGTCGATAGGAGAGTGTGCGTGTGTGTATGATACAGTCCACAATCCACACGAAGCTGTGATCCCAACTGTCAAGTTGGGGTGTTACAAGCCGTTGGAGGAGGTGTAATGTACTGGTGAGTGTTTACGTCGGCCATCTTGGAGGCCTCCTTGTGCTTATTAAGACCACCAACACCGCACAAGGATGTGTAGATGCACTCACCGACCATCTTCAACCGTTTATTGTAATTAATTTCTCACATCAGGATGCCTTCTTTCAACAAGACATTGGAAAAACATTCCTGTTAATTCACAACACCAGAATACCCATCTCACTCTCTGAATTTGAACTCAATTGAGGATCTATGAATAAAGTGCTAGTCAAATTTCCGCAACCAGCAACTCTCTGCGCTTTACGGCAGGCTGTCCTGGACAGGAATATCACCAGAACCATGCCAAGATGAGTTGCTGTGAGGTCGAAACGTAGAACACATGTGTGTGGAATACATTATGCATTACTCTTGCGGTGATATTCCAACTCATTTCTGCAAGTATAGGTGTCTGGCTATATTCATGTGACCATCGAGTGGCAGTTTAGGTTCAGTTCTTAGAACAACATAAAACTGTTTAAAGAATCACCTTTTCATATTCACACAGGAGAAATTTGTAGCCGTGTTATTAAGGCATTCAGAATGACTCATCATAAATTGTCGACATCAGGTAGGAATGAATGGCATCCAGAAAGTCGTGCACATATAAGTCACTAAAGTCAAGTTCAAACAGAAGAATTACTTTTAAAAATTGCCGTGCAGAAAATGCTTACGAGAATTATATCATGTGTTCAATACCCCGAGAACATGACAAGTGAACATGGTAATGTTTAATATTTCTTGTAAAACTTTTAACATCTATGCACGGAATTATTTGGTTTGTAGATGAAGAAGAAATTACACAAAGTGTAAACATGCAAGCGTAAAAGGAACATTTAATCACCTTCATCATCTTCCGACTTGAAACTTGGCTCCAGCTTGGAATTGAAGTCAAAGTCATCATTTGCTGCAAAAAAAAATATTGAAAAATAATCAAATTACGTAGGTTTCCAAAGCAGCACAAATAAACAGAAAAATCTAGGAACACAAAAGATATACATAGTATTGCCATTTTGTTAGGACCATTTTCATATTTAGAGAAACGTACGCTCACAGTCAGTGCACCACATAAGCCATGACTTTTGCAGAAACGAAATAGAGCTTGATATAACCTATTTAAGCACCGAAATAAAAGATCTATCAATAAAGTTTGGTGAATGCTGTCGTAAAGCGCAAAAGGAAAAGTTTTGAAAGTAGCGGTAACATACACGATGCAGTCAAGTACATGAGAGAACATGTCCGTAACCATAGGAGCCGTGAGAAAAGGTGTGGCACAGGGAGAACGTGTCGCGGATGCTGATGTAGGCGCACAATGTTAGCGGACAAAAATGGAGCAAAGAACCAATATCAAGTTTTTGCAATTTCCAGCGAACTGTTGCTGCGTTGAATCATCCACCGTATTATCCTAATCTGGTATCGGCTAACTACTGCTTGTTTCTCCGACTGAAATCACTGAAAGAGAAGAGCTCTTCTGCCATTTCAGACATTCAAGAGAATGTGACTATCCAACTGCAGACGATAAAAGAAGGACCTGTGTTCCTGTTGCTTTCAGCAGTAATACGAACACACCAAAAGTATATTGTATCCTGGAGGAGGAATTATTTTGAAAGCCAGTACGCAGCAAGGCTTGTGACGTATATTCTAAATAAACTTTCATTTTTAGTTCTTTTTCCTATATAAATTTGAGTTTGTTCTCTTTTGTACTTTTCGAACTTAACGGGGCATCTTCTCTCTCACAAGGATGAGGTTGGCAACACAATTGAGGTCAGAGAGAAAGTGACTTATGAATGTGATAAGAACGTTAGATAAAAAGGACGAGACAGCAGTTGCTTAGGGGATGTGTGTGTGTGTGTGTGTGTGTGTGTAGACGTTCGATCGCTAAGATAAATGCGAAGTTTACTTGCTGTGTTATATGTTTGATCTACTGAAGTAGTGCTGGACCAATAAAAAGTTATCGTAAGTTGACTTCTGTTTATGTTTCGTCTGGCCGTAAACCATTGCATCATATTCTTATTTAGTTCAACATTCCTCAGTCATGGTTTAGACATTGCGTAGCACTAATCTCGCACACGAAACAAACTTATATAACGAAGTAAATTTCTCCGTCATTTTTGTCCACGCTGGGCATCGAACCCGGCTCCCCTCATTCCGGAATAAGTCGCTCTCCCAACTGAGCTATGCGGACGTATGCTCTCGCTTCTATCTGCCTTTATCTCATGTGCGTCCTGCGGCGCAGTCATTTTATAACTTGGAATAAATTAATATTTTCTAAAACATAACCATAATTATGCAGTCCAACATTTGTTTGTCTACTGACGTCATCAAAGTACAGGTCGCGCCATCTTTTTTCTGGTCTCAACACCACCAAAGTTATTGAATTTTAATATAATTATGGTTATGTTTTAGAAAATATTAAGTATTCCAAGTTATAATATGAAGTTGTTTTAATCGATGTTCAAATTTTCATCTCCTTTGGAACACACTAATTTTGAAGGAAATGTGTACAAAAGTTTTTCAATTGGAAGTAGAGGAAGCAAAAGTACTTGAGGTCCACCTTAATAGGCTTCTCATTATAACAAATCAAGAGGGAAGTGAATGAATTTGAATTTTAAGTCCTAAATAAAATAATAAATCATGTCCATTAAGTACTAACTAAAAATGTTTTCAAAATAACAATCATATTGATGAGACGTTAACTATGTGTGTTTGCAAAATAAAGAAACTCGTAATCGATGATAAATGCTCCTTTATTTTTTCTCAGAATAGTGCAGATTGGGAAGTCATATTCCCTTGAAATGTACTGAATTTTAAGTCCCTCCTGAAACGTATCGGACCGAATGTTAGGTTGTTACAGATGAAAAGTCGGATTTTGCCCACTGGTGCAATTGGCAGGTAATTTAGGAATTGACCCATGGTGCGATGTGATACGTAAATTTAAAGCGTTAAACCTGCAGCCTACAAAGCACTGGCCACATCGTCAGTGGCATCAGTTTCAAAGGGATTGTGCTAGAGTGAAGAAAAGGATGGATCAGAGATAAATTCGTGTAATTTTCTTATATGAGTTTAAACTTGAACAGCCGTGCATTGGAGGCAACTGGCAACATCAACAGCCAGTGTTGCATTCAGAGAGTTTTTCTGAGGACGGGGGGCAATTACAAATTTTGAGGGGGCTCAAACTTGTCATTATTTGATATTTATATACACTGAAAATACAACACACATAAAAATTGGAAAGGGAGTGAGACAAGGTGACACCATATCTCCGAAGCTCTTTAATGCCACATTGGAGGGTGTTTTTCAGTCACTGAGCTGGGAAAACAAGGGGATAAAGATTAATGGAGATTATCTAACCCACCTTCGTTTTGCTGATGACGTAGTCATTTTTGCAACTAGCCCATCAGAGCTGCAGAGTATGATCCAGGAACTTGCTGACAAGAGTAAAGAAGTGGGATTAAAAATGAACTTTCAGAAGACAAAAGTGATGTTCAATGCTTTTACAAGAAATGAAGATTTATCGATTGATGGAGAAAAGCTGGAGATAACAGACACGTACGTTTATCTTGGACAGCAGATATCAAGTGAGGGTCACATTGATGAAGAAATTAATCGGCGTACAAAACTTGCCTGGAGAGCTTTTGGAAGAAACAGCATAATTTTCAAGTGCAATATGCCATTATGTCTTAAAAGAAAAGTGTTTGATCAATGCATCCTTCCAGTGCTTACGTATGGTGCAGAGACGTGGACCTTAACTAAAAGAGACATACAAAGGCTGCAGACAACTCAAAGAGCATGGAGAGGTGCATACTTGGTGTAACCAGGAGAGATAAGAAGAGGAACTCGTGGATCCGAAAAATGACAAGAGTGGAAGACATCATAATCAGAGTTAAATCCCTGAAATGGCAATGGGCTGGGCATACTGCCAGAAGGATAGATCATCGATGGACAGCCGAAATTTTAGATTGGATTCCAAGGGACAGGAAAAGACCCAGAAGAAGACCACATGGGAGATGGGTGGATGAAATTCGAAAGTATGCAGGGGTGACATGGAGGAGACTGGCACAAGACAGACCGTTGTGGAGGAAACTTGGGGAGACCTTCGTCCAGCAGTGGATTGATAATGGTTGACAATGATGATGATGATGACATTAATACATTTGTTATTTATATATACATTAATACATATAACAATATTTTTAATAGAGTATAAAACTTCTTATGCTCGCATATCGCAAATGCAAATTCCAAGAAATCTTCACATACAAGTGATTAAAAATGTTATACCTTTATTTAAATTCAGCAACGGACCACGGATTTTATCTTCGTCTTACTACAAGCGTATTTCTGATTATTAAGGAATCATTATGGTGTTACCTGAAAACGTATGCTGTAAACCGTTCCCCTGCCACTTGGTTTCAGCCCCTTTAAATTAGCACATAGTAGTAAAAAAAACAACAACTAATTGTTTGAAATTCCTGGATTTGTTTTTGTAACACAGTGTAAACCACATACCGCCAGGAGAAAAAAGACAACTTTTTATTTTAATAATAATTTGCTATCGTTAAATAATAGGTAGCGCCAATATTTTGTTGTATTGGAAGCCCTAACATCACGTTAGCTGCACTTAGGCTTAACCGTATACATGGGAACTCGGCAGCTTCCAAAATATGATGATTTATTACAGTGAAAACGGCACGCCGTTGGTGATTACAAATCCTCAGTAAACTTAAGTACCGAATAAAAAATGCTTTAAAAAATTTACAGAATTCTGAAACAATACTTGGTTTTCTTGTTTGCCCCTTTTGCATATATGATCAAGATGAACTGGTCTTCTTCTACGCTCCTGATTTTTATACCGAGAAAGTATTAAGTAATTTTGGTAGCACTTCATAATAGATTTTTAACATGGACAATTGTTCCATTTAATAAACAAATTTACAAACGCATTCTCATCTAGAGCAACAAATTCTGCTCTAGAGTATATATATTTTCATAACTACTTTGATTTCAGAGCTACATTTAAAAAAAATTGTTTAAAGTGTTAACACTTTGTGTGAAGTCATTTATGGCTCTGTTTAACAACGGAAATTCCGCTTTTGTTGTTGTTGTTGTTGTTTTGTCGAGGTACTGTATGCATTATTGGCTCCATCAACTCGTCGGTTTTAGGAAAAGTAAATATACATGCCGACGGCAGTTTCAGTGTATAAAACAAAGAAATTAATTTAAAACTTAAAATAATCTTAATACTACTCCATGTAGATGCATTTCTTTAAAATATTTTCTTAAATTTTTTAAATTAATTTTTCCAAATATTCATCTATAAATAAAAGTAATTACACTAAATATTAGGGGTGATCACCCAAACACTTACGTGGGGGGGGGCTATGGATTTTTTGGGGGGGCTAAGCACTCTCGAAAAGAGATGCCTGAATACATCACTATACAGCTTTCAGAGATGGCACCGTTAGTGAAAGCATTGCACAACGTCGGTTTACTAAACTCCAGTCCGTCTATATGAGGCTCGAAAGTGAACGATGCGATAGACCAGAGGAAGGTATCAGTGCTGTCGAGTTAGAGGCCTCGACTGAATCCGATCCTCGTAAAACGGGGTGCGAGAACTTGGCGAGAAACACGAAGTACACCACGAATTCCCGGACTGCGCCTATATGGCAAATGATTGGGTTGGTGCGAATGAAATGTTCTGCGCGAACAAGCAGTGGAGACAAACCCCCACACCACAGCAGAATGGAACCACCCACAGGTATTACGGGTATTACGTCACAGAGTTACTATAAATAGCTAGCACGTGTGTGAAGAACAAGGTTCAGGTGTGGTTTGTTTGGTCGTCACGTGGCTTGCAAAGGAAACATGCAGACGCCGGATTTGGGTCATCTTCCTATATGAATTTAAACTGGGCCATTCTGAAGGAATTGCCGCTCGAAACGTTAACAAAGCGATTAAATTGTCTCCGAAAGACTATTTCTTCATAGTTAGCAAAGCGTTTGGGGAGAATACAGCCAACGAACAAACCATTCGGCGACGGTTTGTGAAGTTTCGAAGCAGAGATACGGACCTGCAAAACGAAGCACGTGGTCTCCGACCTGTTGCTGTTTCTGACGATGTTCTGTTACGTGTGGTTGAAGCGGACCCCCGAAAAACATGTCGTGATATAGCGGCACAGGTAGGTGTCTACCAAAAGACAGTTGTTCTGCGCCTGGCTGCGCTGGGTAAGGTCAAAAAGCTGGACATGTGGCTGCCGTATGAGTTGACAACTGCCAACAAGAACTAGGCATTTGGAAGTCCGCACGTCGCTGCTTGCAAGGAATTAACAGGAATCTCTAACTGCATCGAATCGTCACCTGCGACGAGAAATGGGTCATTTATGACAATCGGAAACGATCTGCACAATGGTTAAGCAAGGCACAACCTGCTGGACGGCATCCTAAGTCACCCCTACACATCAAGAATATGATACTCCTTGTCTGGTGGTCCACAGCCGGGATAATTCCTCGGAGTTTCTTGGTAAGAGGCCAAACCATAACTGCAGATTGTTATTGCGCTGAATTACACCAGATGTACCGGAAATTGCTGCAGAAACAATCGGCTTTGGTCAACATGCACTGTGTTCTTCTGCTCCAGGACAACACTCGCCCTCACGTCGCACAACGAACGATGCTGACACTAAGTGTCTTTAGCTGGGAAGCACTGTCTCATCCTGCCTATTTCCCGGACTGGTCTCCGACAGACTATCATCTGTTTCGTCGCCTGGATCACTTTCTGTCCGGGATATGGTTCATGGCAGACAACGAAGTTCAACGTGCAGTTGATGACTTCTTCGGGTCCCTGCCACAAGACTTTCTCCGTTCCGGGATCATGATCTTGCCGGACAGATGGCAACTATGTGTCGATGCCGAGAGGGACTATTTTGCATAGTTAAGTTGTCCTACTTTTCCGTTCACGCAGTCCACATGTGCTGATGCCTCCCCGGTGGCCCAGTGGTCTAAGCGATGACCTCTGATCATTCGTCCGAACGGGGTCCGGGTTCGAATCCCGGTGAGGCATGGATGTTGCGTTTGTCTTACGGCACTGATTCTCTCCCTTCCCTGGAACCAGTGACCCTAAATTAGGGACGGGCGACTGCTTATAGCCCATTGAGTTGCTCACGGTGGTCGTTAAACCTCCAATCAAAAAAAATGTGCTGATCCTTTCCCGGAGATTTAATTTACACCCACTCAATACATGTATCGCGTACCTGATTACTGGAATAAGTTACCACATTATCCCCCTTTACAGGAAAATTGGTTTCAGCCATCTACGTCACGCACTCATTTGTGGCACACCGGGTGTTGCCAGAAACGTACGCATTGTTAAGCGATTGATGAAAAATGGCGTTTTTGAGCAGCGCGTTAAAGTTAAGTTTTGCGTTCGTTTGGGCAAAAGTCCAACAGAAACTTATGAGATGCTGACGCAAGCTTTTGGCGAAAACAACCTGACGCGGTCACAAACATTCGATTGATAGCGCATCAGAGAGGCAGACAGGAGGAAACTACGTGTCAACAGATGCTAACAGATGATCTGAAGATGCACCGGGTGTGTCAACACAGCGTTAACTGAAGACCAGTGGGCTATACGGATGAAAATGATGGGCGATTTCATAACCACGGCCGACGAAGATCCACAATTTCTTAGAAGAATCATAAAGCGGTAATGAAAAATGGTGCTTCCTCTTCAACCTGCAGACTAAGCGGGCATCAGCTACGTGGAAATCGCCATCGTCTCCACGCAAGCAGAAATTCCGCCGACATCGCCGCATAGGCCAGAAGATCATATTAGAGGTGTTCTTCGACATCTAGGATATTGCTTATCTGGAATTCTTCCCCAAAAGACGCAAAGCCAACAAGGAGCTCTATAATGCGACGTCTACGTCAGTCAGTCCGCGAGAAGCGGCCTCAACTAACTGTGAGGCGATCAATCGGGGATGCTGTTTGCACGACATTGCACCGGCACACAAGTCACTCCTCGTTCGTGAGTTTTTCACCCACACACACTGTACTTACCTGCGACTTCCACATTTTCCCTTGTGAAAACACAAATTTGTCCGTGACGGAGGTAGAACCCCCTCACTCCGGAGTAAGTTGCTCTCGCAACTAAGCTACATCGCAGAGTATATCGATGCAGATTTGTCGTCTCGACACGTTCTTTATTTCTCTAGTTCGTCACATCCTGTGCTGACACGTCGACTTCAAGGTCGTTGGTTTTCAAGCGCAGAAGAAGTTAAATACACATCGCTAGTTGCACTGAAAGACATTGCAAAGAATCAGTTCCAAAAATA
The DNA here is from genome assembly GCA_039090855.1 of Macrothele yani. NCBI lineage: Eukaryota > Metazoa > Arthropoda > Arachnida > Araneae > Macrothelidae > Macrothele > Macrothele yani. The sequence goes on along the minus strand of CM077010.1, from coordinate 162,742,854 downwards.
CTTCGACGAACTCTACAGCCGTTGACAGAACTGTATTCTTGCAAGAGGGACTTATTTGAAGGAAGACGTGCTTCACCTTTGTAACTCTAACGATCTACGGACTTACGGACCTAGTCCATGAACCTTTGGATCCTACCTCGTACACAACCATTTTCCGATATTTAACGGACCAAGAGGCGAGATAAAAATGCATATTTTTTTCATTTGGAGGTTTAACGAGCACTCCAGGAGCTATAGGCTGTCGCCCGTTCCTACCTTAGGGCAACTGTTTACAGGGAAGACAGAGAGCGAGCGTCGTAAGAAAAACGCACCCATGCCTCACTGGAATTCGAACCCGGACACATCTCAAACAAATGATCAATAGCCAGCACTTAGACCACTGCACTACCTGGGCTGTGAAGAATATGGTTAAATCGGTCCCACATGCGTTCACAGAACAACACAAATCTCGACGATTCGATGTCTGCTCTTCTCTGTTTGTCCGAAATAAACAGAGAAAAGCAGGAACGATGGCGATTATCATACAGCATCCGTTTCTTATCATACGGGAGAGACGTCCCGATGGCGCAGTGGTATAAGCGCTGGCTTATGATCATTCGTCCGTGAAAGGGTCCGGGTTCGAATCCCGGTGAGGCATGGATGTTGTGTTTGTCTTACGGCACTGGCTCTCTTCCTTTCCTGGAACCAGTGACCCTAAATTAGGGACGAGCGACTGTTTATAGCAAATGGGTTGCTCACGCTGGACGTTAAATCTTCAATCAATCAATCATACGGGAGGAGACACGTCAAAATGTCAAACGAACGACATTTTGAGATGTCTCCTCCCATATGATGAGAAATTGATGCTGTATGATAATCGCTATCGTTCAGCGGAATGGTTCGGCCACGGTGAAGCCCCGAAACATTCCCCGAAGCCGATATTACACTGCAGAGGGACGATGGTCAGTGTTTTGTGGTGCGTTATCTTTCACTCCTTCTTACAACCAGAGATGGAAACGGGTGACGGGTCCGCGAGTCAACAGTTTATTGCGGGTCAATCGGGTCGGGTGAAGGTGTTCTTGACCCGATTTCGGCCCGTTTTTTCCCGTTTCATTTTTGAAAATGAAAAAAATATTTCAAGGAAAACTGCGTACTGTGGAATTTTGTGCACGATGCTGGTAACATCGGAGTGAAATATGATTTGTGATGCAAAAATATTGTCTTCTCTTTCTTAAAGCAAAAATGATGTTCACCGACCGATGGTACCATATCGTAAAACGATGCTTCCTTTGCGTTTGTTTTCAGTGCTATTGCCCGGAGCAAGATCCAGGCAAACGCCTGTCGCCTGCTTCTGTCCTGATTTATTCTTTCACATCCAGCGGGTCGCATTGTAAGACTGAGAGTTACTTTTCACACCGCATCTTTTGCATTTGACATTCAGAGGTTTTCGTTTGACGTGCTAACATCCCGTTCCATTGCATATCGTTTCGGAATTTCGGAATCGATGCCGTATTTGTTAATATGGATGAATTTATTATTAAGGAGATTGAAAAAGTCGTCGAGGCTAGCAGACACGTTCTTGTTGAAAACAAAAAGGGAAAGAGTGAATGTCGGAAGTTTTTTCGCGTCATTGAGAAACCAGAATATGTTTCACAGCAACACCAAATTTCACAAGCTTGTTATGAGTAGAAAGCTTCCAAATATGATCGTTGATTTCCTGAGAGTTCCTCCCTTCTGAGGGGCAATGATGAAATCAACATCCACATTTTGGAAACTTTCGATTCATCAGAAGCTTGTGAAAATTCGTGTCGCTCTGAAACATATTCTGAAGCTTGATACGTTATCAAGAAAACAGCAAAAACTGAAATTAAACACGCAATAAGTTACTAAATTCAAAGATTTTGACAGTAGCACCCTCAAAATGTAGTGGAACAGCCTTAACAATGCTGCGGAGGGACTTTTTGATAATCGTAGGCGTGTTTGAAAACATGTGTAAAACAGTTAGATTATGTGAACGACGACAGTTTTAAAACTTTCTGTAAATAAGTGAATAAATTATACGTCTCCGTAATACATTTATATTATTTCTGTATTACCTACGACCTTATTACTTACGATACCCACTGCGGAGTGACTTCTTGTACGCCCTGTGGGTGTGTGCGCGCGTGTGTGTGTGTGCGAGCGTTTGTGTGAACGTGTGTGTGAACGTGTGTGTGAGCGTGTGTGTGAACGTGTGTGTGAGCGTGTGTGTGAACGTGTGTGTGAGCGTATGTGTGTGTCAATACAAAGTGAGTTTTAAATTTATAGTTCAAATGAGATTTGTACGGGTCGGGTCCAAAATGTTTGACCCGTTTCCAACTCTGCTTACAGCCGGTCAAATCATCAATGGCGAACAGGTATTGTCCAGAACTTTGTATTACGATGGCATTCTTCAATCACCATGGGCCCATACTTCTCCATGATAATTTTTTTTTTTTTTTTTTTTTTTGGTTGGAGGTTTAACGACCACCGTGAGCAACTCAATGGGCTATAAGCAGTCGCCCGTCCCTAATTTAGGGTCACTGGTTCCACGGAAGGGAGAGAGCCAGTGCCGTAAGACAAATACAACATCCATGCCTCACCGGGATTCGAACCCGGACCCCTTCGGACGAATGATCAGAGGCCAACGCCTTAGACCACTGCGCCACCGGGGCGGCCTCCATGATAATGCAAGACCCCTCCAGATTGCACGCCAGACAATCCACAAGCTGCTGCAGTTGAGGTACGAAGCTATAACTCATCCACCTTATTCATCGCATGTGTCCTCTATAGACTACCTCTTCTTCAAGCGCCTGGACACCTTTCTAAAGGGTAAATCGTTCCCCATCAGTAGAAACATCATTCGACGAGATTGCCTCTTTAAGAAGCTCGGCAGTTTTTTAAGACGGCATTCAGAAGAGAAGCTCGTATGTCGTTCAAAACGTGTTGCCTATTGCGGTAATTATTTTGATTAATAAAGTTTATTTTGCCCGCATTTTGAGTGCTTCAGGTTTCTATCATATCCCGACATTTAATTTGCAACAACCTTGTTAAATGATAGTAGCATAAACGGATACTTGTTGAGAATAAGGTATTTTTGCATTCTAACGAAAATTGCCAGAATTTCTGAAACGAAGTTGAGTAACAAAACGATAGAACAGTATGATTTCGGAATTCCTCGCAGAATATTGGCATTGAAAAATAAGAAAGAGAGTTTTGGCGACTGATACAATTACCACTGGAAATTAATTAGGATACATTAAAACGATATTATCATATTGGAGGACCACTTACCACAGTGATAATCGATGGGACAACAAGTTTTCTCGTGATAAATGGGAATGCATCCTTGCTTTAATTTCCTGGAATCCCTCTCCAACAAACAGTCGTGCTGTCTGCAAGTAGAACTATTGATTCCTGTCCAGTTTTGACTGCATAAACAGATGAGGCATGGATCTTCATCGGGGTAGATTTGTTCACCTTCGTAATACATTTTCCCTTTGTATTCGCAGATAGGCACTACAGCAAGAATTAAAGAGGCTTTGATTAGCGTTGCATAAAAAATAATTGCAACAGCACTAGATAAGAGAAACATACATAACAGCTCCAATTTATGGGAGGATGTGAGTGTATTTTATTTTAATCATAGGATAATCGAGTGAACATAGATAGCATTTGGCATTCGAATCAGTAATGGCGAGGTAAATTGCTTAGCTTTTCAATTTCGTGCAGTCATGACGGGGGAAATTACATTTGAACTTTAATTTGTTACTCTGAATGAAACTCAGAACTCGCTTTTAACATGGAGTTGGAAACCGACTGAAATTCTCTCTAAATCCAGTTTTAAAGTGAAAAGATCCCACCACGTAACAATATGCACACGTGATAGTATGCTTATATATATATATTTTTACGTTTGTATAGCAACTGGATGTGCTTAAAAGATCTAATTAAGCCCAAATTAAAATAAAATATGTACTGTGCGTTGGTTGGTTGGTGTTTTATGGTACAAGGACCTCAAAAGGGTAAAAGAGCGCCAAGTCCAATGGTGTCAGCGTTTTATAAAACAAAATTAAAAGGAAACGACATACACTATATTGACAAAAGTCACCGGACATCCCTTCAAAAGCAAATGAATGAATGCGCTGCGTTGTTAAGATGCGCGGTACAGCTGTAAACGGTATAAAAACACGTCTGCAGCTGACAGCGATCATATCGCACTGTGAGGTTGAGGGGAAATGCCGTGGCAGGAGAGAACTGACTCTGAGAAAGGAAAGATTGTTGAGTGTTATATTAGTGGGTTGTCCATAACAGAAACCGAGGGGCGTTTAAACATACCCAAGTCAACTGCTTTGGATGGACTGAATAAGTGGAAGACACATGGCGCCCCTGAAGCAGCAAAACCGTACCGACAGACAGATCAGCGATAGAGGACGTCGAAGCCTAAGGGAGTCGTTACAGCTAATTGACGAAGTACTGCACAATATCTCAGTGTACAAGCGAGTAAAAATGCTGGAACCTCGGTATGTAAGCATACCATTCGCAGGGAACTTTATTCTATGGGCTACCGTGGTTGTGTGGCTGCTCATAAGCCTTTCATCTCCAGTCGGAATGCTATTCTTCGTTTAGCATGGTGTAAAGAACATTTATCATGGACCGTAGATCAATGGAAACGGGTCCTGTGGACTGATAAATCCAAATACACCATCTATCAGTCTAATGGCCGTGTGTGGGGTATGGCGGCAGCCGGGGGAACGCTATTTACCACAGTGTACTGTTCCTACAGTCAAGTTTGGAGCTGGCAGTGTACTCGTGTGGGTGTGTTTTTCTTGGTATAGTCCCGGCCCATTGGTTATCGTGGACAAACTTGTTAACCAACACGTCTACCTTGATATTTTGGACAATTATGCCTTACGAACTCTGTGGCATTACTATGGAACCGAGCCTTGTTGGTACCAACAAGATAATGCACCGAGCCATAAAGCAAAGACTGTTACGACGTGGTTTGATGATAATTCCGTATCGTGCGTTGGACTGGCCAGCACAGAGTCCTGATCTTAATCCCATAGAACATCTATGGGATGAATTAGAAGCACCGCATAAGAAGTTTGGAACCAAAATAATGCTGCCTAGCAACAGTTAGAGGCAGCATTATGTACTGAATGGAAGCGTATACTTATCGCTGTGTTCCAAAACCCTGTCGAAAGCCCGTCTCGAAGGGTCAGTTCATGCCTTAAGGCCAAATGTGGACGACACCGTACTAATGTATGTCAATGAATGCTATGTTGTGTTTCTTTTCTAGGTGTCCGGTGACTTTTGTCAATATAATGTATAACAGAACAAGTGGTGTAAAAGGCCAATAAAACAACAACGTACTAAAAAAGAAAAACACCGGGACAAGGAATCATATATAGCATAACGAAACAGTATTAAAAGTAACAAATTATGATGTAATAAAGATGGAACACTATAAAAGGCGTAAATGACCGATGAAAGAAGCTATATTAAACAAAAAACACCCGTAGAACGAAGAAATGACAACATACAAGACACATCACAATGATCATTTAAGAAACGACTCAGGGTTTCTGAGTCGTCTGGTAAAGTGGGTAAAAGGAAATGACTAACATGATGACAAACAATACGACGACATGAACATAAAATATGAACAACTGTTAAAAGTACATCACACGTCCCACACATCGGGGCAGTGTCGCCACACGGCAAATAGCGGTGAGTGAAACGACAGTGCCCAATGCGGAGACGTGTGAGTACAACTTCCTCCTTGCGGTTTCGGCGACATGAGGAATTCCAGGCACCAAGAACTGGTGGATATATTTCAAATACGTGAAGATAATGTAAATGGACGATGCCATCGCTCTGTCCACGTTATTTTATAAACAACGTATAGCAACCGAAAAATTATTCATCCGATACCGCTGGGATTGAACCCCAATCTCTCGCTAACTATCCCAGTGCGTTCGCTTCACGCTACGGTGCCAACTATTCACAGCTCCATGAGTGGTTTATCAGTCAGCATCTGACTACACAAATCCATATTGATGGGCTCAGCAACTGATGTGTCGCCATCTAGTGGCATTCAACAGAGCAAGCTGTTTAATCACAGCTGATTCGATGTCGGATGAACAAATTTTCAGTTGCTATGCGTTGTTTTTAAAGTGACTTGGGCAGAGCGATGACATCGTCTATTTACCAAGAACTGGTTTGATACAATTTAATTTATGTCAGCCTGTTGGTCCCACTGACCGTACCACGTACGCTGAATATAATCACGGATCAGAAAACGCAAATCCCGGTGAAACAGTGGCAGGCGCGTGATGGCCAAAGAGAAAGCAGATCTAGAAGCCACATCAGCTGACTCGTTACCCGAGATTCCAACATGCCCAGGAATCCAGCAAAAGTGAACCCGAAAACCTGCCTAGGTCGTTCAAAAAGTAACGAGTTCTAGCGCCAATGCAAACCCACGCAAAAAAATGCAGTTGCCTATATCGGAACACCTTCAATCTCGTGACGACGCGTCGTTACAGCGCTCCGCTAGTTCATTCTTGTAGTAGGCGGCGTAGAGTTCAGATGTGTTTCTGTAACCCAGTATACATTTAAAACTGGAGCAAAGAATAGTTATTAAATTTTGCGTGCGTTCGAATAAAACATTCGCAGAAACGCATGAAATGATTAAAACAGCCTATAAGGAAGATAAGTGGCACAAGAAATTTGTGAATGGCGAAAAGTGTCTGGAAGATGCGCCACTCTCCGGTAGGTCTTCGACATCGATTACGGACGTTAATGTCAATATCATCGAGGTAACTATTTCATTAATAAAGTAAAATTTACTCCCGTAACCTGCATTCAAATTACTGGTAAACTGTGCGACAGTATCCCTTCTGTTGTCTACATATGGCATAGCTTTCGTTCACCTCTAGAATTGATGAGCCGTGATCAGCTCACCCACTACTGACAGTTCGTGGTTTTCCCTCCTCGGACTACATTTTGAAGGTGCTAACCACGGTTGACCGTGAGCACCTCTCAAGCCTTGCTGTCACGGAAATGCCCTGTCGTCTGGCCTTACAATTTGGCCATTGTCGAACTCGCTTAAGTCCGCTGCCTTCTCATTTGAAGAACAAGAACAACGCTGATTAACACAGCTCAGTATCAGGTGTTATTTGTATGGTCTCATGACCTTTACACTCGCCGTTCTTTACCTGCAGTAGCTTCGATTTGCATAAAGGCGCGCTGGTCATAATGGTTTTGCTCTTCGGTGTACACACAATACAACGAAGTATGGGAATAATCATATGATTTTAACACTCTCGTAATATACAGGATTTGGACAGAATAATGAAAATACCTAGGAAAAGAAGGCTTTACGTACCTAATAGGGTGTGGGACTACATTTGACATTCAAAACCACCTGAATCTTCGTTGGAAAGGACGCATACAAATCCTTGTTAGTGGGATGTTACACCCCACTGCTGTAGGTCCTTGACAGATGCAGGAGCAGGATAACTGTGTTTTCCAACACAGACTACAGTGGCTCGATGATGTTGAAGTCTGGTAATTGGGGAGGCCAAGGAAGGTATGAACGTTCGTTCTCATGTTCCTCAAATTATGATTGGACATCCCGAGCTCTGTGAATTAGGGCGTTATCATCTTGATAGATGGCGCCCCCTGCAAGAAACAATGCCTGAGCCATAAGATGGACTTGGACGGCCAAAATGGTTCCATACGCCCTGCTAGTCATCCGTCCTTTCAAAGTGATCAAGGAACCTGCTGAAAACCACAATATGATCGCCCAGAGCATGACAGAACCACCGCCATATTGCATTGTTGGGAGCAGACAGTCTCGGCTGTACGCTTCTCATGGTGTTCTCTACACGTAAACACATCCTGCGGTGGGGAATGGTGTGAATGTGTATTCATCCGACCACATTACACGCTTCCATGTATCGGTAGTCCACGTTGTATGTTCCTGGCACCACTGCCGGCACCGTTGTGCATTCATCAAGGTCACCAGAGGTTTTACAATAACAACTCTGCCATGAATATGCTGTCACTGCAGTTCCCTGAGCACTGTTTTTGTTGATACTGGAGTCTGGAGATGCAGATTGAGCTCCGCACTATTTTTCGGCGCCGTGGTCTTCTTATTACGGGTAACAATCCTCTTTAATGCTCTCTTGTCTCTATCAATCAGGGTCGTTTTCGGGCCGCTCTTGTGTTTAGCAGACGAGTTTTTGCCACGAACACGGTATTCTGTCATGATGCTAGGCACTGTAGCTCTCGATACCCTCACTTCCCTAACGACTGTTGTCACGGAGGCACCACCTAGACGGCCACCAACAATTAGCATTCTTTCAAAGTCCGTTAAGTCGCTCATTTCGTCGTCACCCTGAAAGAAATCTTGTAACAAGGCACTTTAAATGCACTTAAACAGGACCTTGAGGTTTTTAACAAAGCTATTAGAACCAAAAAGTGGTGGATGCATTTGCATATTGCGACGTACGCAGCTGCATTAAAAGTCACGTGTCTGAGCGTGGTGGTTACATTATTTTGTCCATCCCCTGTAGATGTCGTACGTTTTACTGTTTCCTCATGCAGCCATCCATTAGACCCTGGAACTGCCAATGTTATTTTCAAGAATCAGTTTTTTGAAGGATAGCTACTTGGGAAACAGCATCTACGTATATGCCTACATATATACGTATCCTCCAAGAATTAATTCTTTCAGGGATTCGCTTCCCATTCGTTTTTGTGATCCCTCATGTTTATTTACATATTACAAAGTGTATTTGCATACAAATGAAGTTATTTCAACTTTCGTGTGCTGCACATTTAGAGTGAAAAAAAAAACGGATGCTGCACATTTTAGAGTGAAAAAATACAAAACAATTGTTTTATTCCGCTGCGTTTAATTATTCACACACTAAATAATTCAGAAAGAGTAAGGAAATTCAAATTCGTTGCCCTGAAAAATAAACAAATTTCCCCTGATGGACAGTGTGATCTAATAAAATCCTGCAGAAATTGTCGGTATTATTTACTTGAACAAATTAGATGAAGGAATAGGAATTGATAAGGTAAGCTTACTCTCATAGAAATACCACCTTATCGCTTTATTCATGGTAATGACATGGGAAATCGGCATCAACCAGTTCTGCGTGTCCAGGAATGTCCTTATCTAGGAGAAAATCACATCTACTTACGTAATTATGACGGTGTGGTCACTTCGATATGGATGTCTAAAACGCCTTCTGGTGGTGAATTTAAATTCCAGATACTAGCCGCATCTTGGCTTCCGCGTCCTGCTTTGTCTGCATATTCGAGGACAAAGCACCGCGTGGAAGCTTCTCATTTAATGTCTGGTGCGTTCTATTTCCTAATAAACAGGTCATTATCTACAGCCTGTTCTCTGTCTCTAGGAAATGTTTACAAGTTGTTGGCGATGTAAATTTTATATATTTCGCTTTCCCCCACCAAAACTGGTTTTATTGAGTTGGGCGTCACTTGATATTTCGATGTATTGTACCGGAAAGGAGAATTTTTCCTTGTACTGTTCCAAAGAAAAACTAAAAAAAAAAAAAAAAAAAAAAAACACTGCTTGCTTGCCGTTATACAGTGTTGTATTGATATCCGATGTAAACAAACACCTATCTCCAAGTAATTAATTTTTCACATATTTGAAACAAACGCTTTCCTTTCTTTAATCTTTTAGATGCGAAATTTTTTATGAAATCTTGTGCTGACAATAATCAGAGGACAACAGGTTGATAAGCTTTTCAGTTATTATTTGTATCAAGATCATAAAAAGAGCTGCTAGATTCTTCCTTCGGAATGCTTAAATCGAAGTTAAATAAATGAATATCTCATCGTCAACCATTATTATCAATCCACTATTGGATGACGATTTCCCTAAACTTACTTCCAAAGATGTGTGTCATGAGCCAGTCTCCTCCATGTTGTTCCAGTATGCTTTCGAATTTCATCAAGCCATCTCCCATGTGGTCTTCTTCTGGGGCTTTTCCTGTCCCTTGGAATCCAATCTAAAAATTCCGTTGTCCATGGGTGGCCCGTTCTTCTGGTAATATGCTCAAATTCCATTGCCATTTCAGAGATTTTACTCTGATCATGATGCCTTCCACTCTTGTCATTTTGCTGATCCACGCGTACCTCTTCTTATATTTTCTGGTTACACTAAGCATGCATCAATCCAAGTTTCTTTCAGTTGTCTGTAGCCTTTGTACGGCTAGTTTAGTTAATGTACTCTGCTCGATACGTAAGAACTGGAAGGATGCATTGATTAAACGCGTTTCTTTGAAGACATAATGGTAAATTGCTCTTTAAATTAAATTGTACTGTTCCTTCCAAACGCTCTCCAACCAGGTTTTATAATCGGCGTATAAAACTCGGTTGGAGATCATTTGGAAGAAACAGAACAATTTTCAACTCCAGTTCACCATTATATGTCTTAAAAGAAAAATGTTTAATAAAATGCATCCTCTTCTAGTTTTTAAAACACACATACACACACACACACACATACATATTTATATACCCTGCTGGCCACCCAAAATGCAACACCAAGATGGAAGCATCCGATTGGCCTGAAATTCGCATCATGCGTCGCCCGCGAGAGGACATGCAAACGATTAGCATTGCAGGGCATATGCAAATCATGTGTGCCCTGCACGCCACCGAGAAACACTATAAGAAGGGTGCACAGAAGGCACAGAAGTAAGTAGTGGAAGTGTGCTGAGCTGCCGGACCTGTGCGTGGGAAGCTTCCTGATGCCTCGTCGCAGAATACGGCAGTCATTCCAGCACGTTTCGGAGTTCGACAGAGGACAAATAGTGGCTTATCGCGACAGCGGTTTATCGTACCGAGGCATAGCGGCTCGTGTGGGACGACATCCAGCCACAGTGAGGCGAGTATGGATTCGGTGGGTGCAGGAGGGACGGACGGACCGACGTGAGCGATTGCCGCAGCCGCGGCACACCACCGAGCGAGAGGACCGGCATGTTGTGCGGCGGGCATTGACGGCTCGCACCGCCACATCACGAACGTTAGCGTAGGAATTAGGGTGTGTTGTGCAACAACCTCTGTCAGCACGCACCATTCGACGTCGTCTGCAGGAGCGGGGATTTGTCGTACGGTGCACATTGCTCCGATTACCATTGACGTTACACCACCGGCGAGTGCGACGGCAGTGGGCCGTTGAACGCCGCACCTGGACTACGGAATGGCACGACATTGTCTCCCCCGACGAATCCCTCTTCTGCTTGCAACACTTCTTCTGCCTGCATTGCCATACCGGTACGTCGCCTGGCGTTATGGTTTGGGGCGCAATTGGATATGACACCCGCACCTCTCTGGTATGCATCGCTGGTACACTCAACAGCCAGCGCACCATCTCTGACTTTTTGAAGCCTGTGGTCCTCCCTTACCTGCAGGACCTGCCAGCGGCCACGTTTCAACAAGACAGTGCGCGCCCGCACGTCGCACGCAGCGTGCAACAATTCTTCACGGCCCACTAGCTGTCACTGTGGCCGTGGCCCGCCTGTTCTCCCGATATGTCGCCCATCGAACACGTCTGGTCTCTGATCGGCAACCGAGTGGCCCGGCAAGCACCACCCGCGGCTATGCCTGATGAACTGTGCCAACGTGTGGAAGCAGCCCGGACCGACATACCCTAAACCTACATCCAACGCCACTTTCGTTGGATGCCTCGGCGTGTAGCGGCCGTTATTGCCAGCCATGGGGGCCACACGAACTATTGATGTCTGCGTGTTCCGCAAGTCGCACAGGCCTGTAAGCTCAATCGTTTCATCTTTGTATCTGTTGTTATGTGTTCAGTAAATGTGGCTTTGCTATTTCGTGTCCTTCTCGGTGTTGCATTTTGGGTGGCCAGCAGTGTATATATATTTTAAATAAACATTGGGATAAATTAACACTGATGTTCACGCAAGCTTAAAATAAATAGTCTTCTGAATAAGTAAGACAAATTTTATAATCTTGTAGGGCCGTAAGACACGCAGAAAAATAACGACCATGACGAAAGCTAGGAGTAATTTTTACCGATGAAGTTAAACATTTTATAAGATCCTGGGCCAAAGAAGAGTCCGTGAAATTTTTTTCAAACTATTGTTGGGTTTATCGATGATGTAAATGTGTGATTTTACCGGGTAAGTATTTTGAGTAGAATATTTACTCCGTAGATTTAAATGTATTTTTACACTAACATTCAATCAAATACACTCTTTGCATAAAAAAAAAAAAAAAAAAGAACGAAGTACCCGGAAGCAATCATCAAATTGGGAAAATCGGCATGTGCAATATATATGTATAGGAAAGGAAATCACTGCAATTCTAGAGCAGGTGGGCTATTTATTCGAATAAAACAGCTACACAAGTGGAATTTTTTTGATTGGGAGTTTAACGACCACCGTGAGCATCTCACGGGGCTATAAGCAGTCTCCCGTCCCTAATTTAGGGTCACTGGTTCCAGGGAAGGGAGTGAGCCAGTGCCGTAAGACAAACAGAACGTCAATGCCTCACCGAAATTCGAACCCGGACCCATCTGGGACTCGGACGAATGGGCAGAAGCCGTTGTTTAGACCATTGAGCTGCCGGGGGTAGGGGTAGAGTGGAACAAATCAGTACGTCGCAGCTGAATGTCTGGCTCGGATACATGAGGTTATCCGGGGTGGCGTAAACACATCCAGTTCACTGATAATGTCCTGAGGTATAGCATGCCAGCTGGTGTCCAAATCGCGGGCTAGTTCGTCGACATTCAGGGATGGGAGTTGGTGACGTCCCATCATGTCCCAAACATGTTCGATCGGTGAGAGGTAGGGCGATCGGGCTGGCCATGGAAGGGTATCGACATTGCGGGACAGGCATTGGAGACCTGTGCCGTGTGTGGCCGGGTATTATCCTGTTGGTAAAATTGCTCGGTGATGATACGACAGGAATAAGTCGAAGCATGTCGTAGACGTACCGTTTAGCCCTGACGGTGATACGAAGGACTACCAAGGGTGTCCGGCTATCGTAGGAAATGGCACCCTAGACAGCCACTCCCAGTGCGCAAGCCGTATGCCGGTCCACGGTAAAGAGGCAGGAGCCGTGCGTCGGCTGGTTCGTCTCCAGACACGCATGCACTAGTCATCGGCGCCAAGTGAAAACCGTGACTCATCACTGAGGACAACACGACGCCACTGGACACTATCCATCGTTGATCGGGCCCAATAATACTGTAGCTGGTGACAGCGATGTTCGCTGGCTAGTGGTAGGCGATGGAGTGACCTCCTCGAATGTAGTCCCGCAAGTCGTCTGCCAACGGTCCGGATGGCCACTTCCGTATCTCTAGACGAAGAAAGATCGCCATGGATTGTTGAGAGCGACTAATTAGGTTCTGTTCGTGCGGCTCTCACAATCGCTCGATCCTCGCGTTCTGTCGTTGCCCTCGGCCGTCCACTGCCAGCGAGCCGCTGGGTTGTGCCCTCCTCGTCCCATTGACGCCAACGTCTTTCGCGATTTCCGCGATGCTCCGATCCAAATCCTTGCGATACGGCGACTTGACCAACCGGCCTCTCTCAGCCCAGTTATACGTCTTCTCTTAAACTTGCTCGACTGCTCGTATTGTGCCCGGATCCGACGACGAAAGATCCTCACAGTCCGTGGAGGTTAATGCAACCGCATTCCTTTGTCAAAATCGTCCCCTCTTTGCGCTTGATAGGCGCTCCTCGATGCGCGGTTCCCATGCGCTGTGGCGGACTATTATTTCGTCATTTGTCGTTATGTTTTAATCATTTGCATATTAGGCCCTGAAATACTTGCATGCGGAGTTTCATCAGGATAGGATGACCTTTTCGCGGTGCTTTTTTTTTTTTTTTTTTTTTTTGCACAGAGTGTATCTCAACCGAAAGAGGAATTATTTGCAAAGAGGCATTACTTTTTAGGGTGGCCATCGTGTAAGATGTGCAGAAAAGGAAATGCTGGTGAAAATCGGGCTTGTGGGTGATTAAAGGGGCATGGGAAAAGTATTTGTTACAAAAGTGAAAACACACGGTGTAGGGTATGGGTCGCCAACCTTTTAACACCTACCGCCCACTTATGTATCTTTGCTGATGGTAAAATTTCCTTAATGTCCACCGGTGCCGCAGTAACTCGATTTTGCGCAAGTGCGAAGTAATTTTTAGAGGGCAGGATTTGTAAAAATATGTAGTTAAATTTATATTTTTATTTATATTTATGTAAGTTTATACATACGTAATTTCAAATTAATGAATTTCTGCATCTCCATCGATACAGTGCCTACTAGTGCGGAAGCTGCTTAAATTGAAGAAAATGAAAGTTAAAAGTTAAAACAATAAAGTTTATTGAAATTACCTTTAATTAAGGATTAATGAGATCCTTGAAGCTGATGCTGCGAGACTAAACATTTGATATCTGGTTCGATTTTCGTAAGGAACAAACAAAGGTCTCCTCTTTCGGTGATATTCAGTACCGTTTCTCTGTTTGGTGATAATATGATTAACAGCACTAAAGCCTGATTCTACAAGATATGAGGTAGGGAAAGGTATCAATAAATTAAATATATTTTCCACATATTTGGATATAACGCAGGCATTTCTTTTTATTTTGCCAGAGGTTTTGGCATTAACTACTATCGAAATTATATTTGTTCTCTTGTTTAACGTTGTGTTCTTTTAGCTGTGCAGATAACATTCTCTGCAAGAAGAGAAAAAGTTTTTTCGCCTTTAATTTCTTGTATTATTTTGTGCGTGATCCACATCGTTAATGAAACATGTTTTGTGTTATGCTCCACACTGTGTATTTACGGATTATCTTGTTTTAATTATTATCTATACTCAAAGTTAAGAGATGAAATTCAAAAGTAAATTGCAAAAGCATATTTTAACAAGTTAGTAAAATCATGCAATGCATTGATTATAATACGCTTTCCAACATTACAGAAATCATTACTCAAGTTATCACTCAAGTTATAAGAATAATGTCTGTGGAATAAATCTCGGTCCTGTGCCCTGACCTTTGATCACATTTCGATGATATTCAACAGAACCGGCTTGGTATACCTCCGAAATAACATGATAAAGTTTTGTCGCAATCGAAGCATTTTTACGTAAGTTATGATGCATATGGGCTATGGAATAGATCCCGCTCCTGTGTCCTAACTTTTGACCCCATTTCGCCAATTTTCAACAAAGTTTGTCGCCAGGTGGTCCCCTACCACATACTAAAATTTCATCGAAATCGAACCTTTTTTACGTAAGTTATGGCGCATAACGGCAATGGAATGGATCCCTCTCCTATGAACTGACCTTTGACCCCATTTCGTTCACTGTAAATAGGGTTCCTTTCCAGGTGTTCCCCTACCAGATACTAAAATTTCATCGAAATCCAACGGTTGTTACGCGAGTTATCGTGCTGACGGACATACGCACACAACGCGTGACGTAATGAGGCAGATGGGAATCGCGACCATCTGCTAGCAAGGTGTAACGCCATAAATCTTTAATAGGATCCACAAACAACGCGTGACGTAATGAGATAGATGGCATGACCGCGCGCCAACATTCTCAAACGCGAGTTGTGACGTCATAAGATTTCTAAGCATTGGTAACATTAATAGAACAACGCCATCACTAAAAACGTTATAATTCGGGGTGGTTATTTAACCCACTAAACGAATTCTTCTAAAGTCGAGATCAAGCTAAATCGATTTCTATTACCAGAAAACGGTAGGTTAACGACTTTCATCAAAATTCTTAGAGCCGTTTTCAAAATAAAATGTACATACAAACATACATACAAGAATTGCTACTTCAAGGTGGACGTCAAGTAACTTTGCTTCCTATACTTCCAATGAAAAAACTTTTGTACACATTTTCTTCACAATTAATGCGTTCCCAAGGATGAAAATTTGAACATCGATTAAAATAGCTTCATTTTATAACTTGCAATACTTAATATTTTCTAAAACATAACCATAATTATGCAATTCAACATTTGTTTGTCTACTGACGTCATGAAAATACAGGTCGCGCCATCTTTTTTCTGCACAATTAATGCGTTCACAAGGATGAAAATTTGAACATCGATTAAAATAGCTTCATTTCATAACTTGGAATAATTAATATTTTCTTAACCATAACCGTAATTATGCAATCCAACATTATTTTGTCCACTGACGTCATCAAAGTACAGGTCGCGCCATCTTTTTTCTGGTTTCAACACCACCAAAGGAAAAGTTATTGATTTTTAATACAATTATGGTTATGTTTTAGAAAATATTAAGGTATTCAAGTTATAATATGAAGTTATTTTAATCGATGTTCAAATTTTCATCCTTGGGAACACATTAATTGTGAAGGAAATGTGTACAAAAGTTTTTCCATTGGAAGTATAGGAAGCAAAATTACTTGACGTCCACCTTAATAATATGGGATAAGGACAATAGAATGGATCGCAATCCTATGTCCTGACCTTTGACCACATTTCGTCCATTTTCAATAGGGTTCGTCCCCAATGGTCCCCTACTACATACTTAAATTTCATCGAAATCGAACCATTTTTATACGCACGTTATGACGCATAAGGGCAATGGAATGCATCCCGATTTTATGTCCTGACCTTTGACCCCACTTCCCCCATTTTGAATAGGGTTCGTCCCCAGGCGGTCACCTACCACATAGTAAACTTTCATTGAAATCGAACCGTATTTACGCGTTATGACGCATAAGGGTAATGGAATGATCCTGCTCCTACGTCGTGACCTTTGACCCCATTTGTACCATTTTCAATAGGGTTCGTCCCTAGGTGGTCTCCTACCACATAGTACACTTTCATTGAAATCGAACCATATTTACGGAAGTTATGACTCATAAGGGTAATGGAATGATCCCGCTCCTACGTCGTGACCTTTGACCCCATTTGTCCCATTTTCAATAGGGTTCGTCCCCTGGTGGTCCCCTACCACAAACTAAAATTTCATCGAAATCGACCCATTTTTACGCCTGTTATCGTGCGGACAGACGGACGGACGGACGGACGGACAAAGCTGGAGCATATACGCTTCTTCAACCTACGGTTGGAAAGCGTAAAAAGTCAAACTCGCGACGTTGTTAGCAATGTATTCCATATATGGCAGAAGAACAAAATTTGCATGAACGGAGAAAATCCCCCACCGCCAACCATGAAAGCTTGAATCACCCAATATAGTGGGCGGTAGGGATCAGGTTGACGGCCACTGGTGTAGAGTATAATTATCATAGAAAATGTACTTTATGAAGTGTTTATTACTAGTCAGAACACAAAAATTAATTATACACACCTTCGTATGTTGTCTCCTCCTGTCTCGAAGCTAGAAGAAGGAAAAAAACCATATAAATTACATGAAGCATTCAATGACTTGATGTTATGGCGAAACATTAAGAAGGCATTTTACAGTTCAATAATTAACAGATTTTTCAGTGAAGCAAACTTATGCATTTTTTTAAGTTGAGAGATTTTGGCATTAAAAGTCATGGGAATAAAAATAGTCTCAGACGGTAATACTGAAATGTTAATCGCACCATGATTTCTGGTAAATAATTGAGAACTGAAAGCGAAGCCTGATTTCTGGTGTAATTAGTACGAAATATACTGTATAACATTACAGTAATAACAAGATGACACCGAATTTTCGGGTGTAATAAGCACGTCTTTTGAATCCGTTCTGACACAAATTATATTTATTAAAGCTATTCAAAGTCAATGGAACCGGTATGGAAAACAATAGTATCTGACGGAAGAAAGAAGTTTTTCAATCGGGTTCTTAATCCCTCAGATATTGCTGTAAACGGAATTGTGAGCTTACGCCCTTTGGTTGCAGACTTGTGCGTTAAGAAAAACATGAATTTATATGAGAAACATTTGGCACCGGAAACGTTCTCCAACATAGAAATAATTTTTCAAATCGGACTCTTAGAAACAGAGATATCGACAAAAATAAGAAGTGACTTTACGTCCCCTGGTGGGAAAACCATGCATTATTTTAGTAAGAAAGTATTCTCAAAAGGTTTTTCCATATGAGCACTATCGGTCCAAGAAAAAAAAATTAGTCGAGTTTTCAGGAGCCCAGAATTTGCTACAAACCCATCAGAAGCAGAAATTAACTTATTCCTCCTGGTGGCCAAACCATTCTTTACCAAACATTAGAAATTATGTGAAACATATTTTCGATCAGGTCTTGTATGCGATACAGGAAGAATTTTTCAAATCGGAGTTTAGAAGCAGAAATAACGCAGAAAACGCAATTTACCTTTGTGCCTCCTAGCGGAAAGTCTATGATTTACTTGAAAATTTTGATTTTATAGGAAAAACATTTCGCATCGGAAACACTATTCAACAAAGAAGGAGTTTTTCAAATCGGACTCCTAGAAGTAGAGATATTGACAAAAATAAGATATACGTCTACGCCCCCAGGCGTAGAAGCCATGCATTATTTCAAGAAGAAAATGCTCCTAAAAGGTTTGTCGACATGAGTAGAATCAGTGGACAAACCACTTTATTTACAATCGAGATTTCAGAAGCTCATATTTTACTGCAAATACACCAGATGCGGAAATCGAGACTTACGCCACCTTGTGGCCAAACCATTTTTTTCAAAAATTAGAAATTGTGTGCAAAGAATTTCCCATCAGGAGCTGTATCCGGTGCAGAAAGATTTTTTCAAATCGGAGATTTAGAAGCAGAGATATAGGGGAAAACGCAATTTACCTCTACGCCCCCTAGCGGAAAGTCTATGAATAACTTGAAAATTTTGAAATTATATGAAAAACATGTCACACTGGAAACTCTATCCAACAAAGAAGGAATTTTTCAAATCGGACTCCTAGAAGTAGAGATATTGACAAAAATAGGATATACATCTACGCCCCCTGGCGGAGAAACTGTGGAATATTTTAAGAAGAAAGTATTCCAAAAATGTTTATCGATGTGAGTGGGATCAGTCCACGAAATAATTTTTTCAATCGATATTTTAGAAGCTCAGATTTTATGGCAAATACATCAGAAGCAAAAATTAACACTTATGCCCCTGGTGGCTAAAGTATTGGTTACCAAACATTTGAAATTATATGCAAAAGATCTTCCATTAGGAGATGTATCCGCTGAAGGAAAAAGTTTTCAAATCGGAGTTTTTGAAGAAGAGTTATCGGGAAAAATGTGATTTACTTTTACGCCCCCTAGCGGAAAATCTATACGCGATTTGAAAAAGTAACTATATGTAAAATACTCTTCGACATAAATGGAATCGAAAGATAAAAGAATTTTTTCAATCGGATGTTTAGAAGCAAATATGTGGAATAAAACGTATTTTTGAATTCGACATCATCTGCATTTACGCCCTCTAGCGGCGAAATTCTACATCGTAAAAAAAAAAAACGAAATAAAGGATCATCATTCGCATATTTCAAGCTTCCCAATGCAAAAATAATTTTTCAAATAGGGCTAATAGTTGCAGAGATAGTGTGGGTACAGACGGACGGACGGACAAACCGGTAACATAAGCACGATCTTTTTTTACAAAAGACGTGCTAAAAATAAACGAAAGAATTAATTAATAGACTCAGCGAAAATATCAGCCGTGCACTAGGTTCCCTCGTCAGCATCAACTGGCTCGAAAAATGTAAGATCTCGTTGTTAATATTCTAATACGTACATATCATATAGCGTTCAAATTTCATCTGAAGATCATCGGATTGTTGCGTGCGAATGCAATATATTTCGAGAAAGACGTTAATGCTTCATATTAAACATCAAATCAACCTTTTAGCAGATGCTTTTGTCAGCTATGACTCCAAATATAATGTTTCCTGTTGTGTTCTTGATCTAATACATCTATTTCCGAAGGATTCTGATGATGAATCTACGTATATACAGGGTGCTCCACGAAGCTTGTCCGAAAGGAATAGAAAAGTACCGTAACGGTTGGTCGTAGCCGTGATGTGAAAAATGCAAAATGCGCAGCAAACAGAAGACAATTCAGTTATGATTAATACAGACAATTGACGTGGATTAGGAACATCAAACAGAAGTCATCGCTCTTTCCACGTTTATAAGTCAGTCACGGAATTTTTCCGATAATCACTTATAGACGTGGAAAGAGCGACGACTTCTGTTTGATGTTCCTATTCCACGTCAATTGTCTGTATTAATTATTCATTCGCCTCCTAGTTATTTGTTCTGTTGCTGCTTACCATTTTTGGCGAATCCCCAGCATTGTGCGAGGCTCCAAGAAGCAACCTGCCATGTGGCTTGGCAGTTAGTTGTTTGTGAGTCTGGGGGAATTCGAGGCCACTGTGGTGCAGTGGTGGCATATCCGGCGCGTAACTGGGAGACCCTGGGTTCGATTCCCGGTGGCGGCAGATGATAATTTTTCAGCGACTCACTTATAAACGTGGAAAGGGCCGATGACTTCTGTTTGAAATTCAGCTATGATAGTTGAAAACTCCGGAATGGATAAATTCCGAAAAATATTAAAATTAAGTATTTATACGGCTTCCCACGAAAATCAAAGTCAATTAGTAAAACACGCACCTCGCCGAATTAGGGGAAAATAAATTTACCCGGGCCTTTTAGAGGATCAACAAGGCACACCTGCTGGCCTTGTTACGTGAATCGTGGGCTCAAATTCCATACAGCACCATTGCTGATCTTATTTCCATAATGCCTGACAGTGTGAAAGCACTACGTACTGCAAAGTATGGCTATCAGATATGAATCCAGCTATAAGTACAGCTCCTTCCGTTCCATGCTGACAGAAAATACATATTATTAACAAATCAGGTGTCTATTTACTTCTGTCATGTCTGTGTATATCCACATCTGCGGATATAACAAATGTAGAAAAGCAAAAAAAGAAAAACAAAAAAAAACAGTTTTAGAGGAGACAAAAAACGTAGACTTACAAATAATTTAATAGATGCATCAAAATATAAAAATAATTTCTTGACGTTATACTGTTAAAAATAATTTCATGTGCGTTTTTTTATTTTACAACGAAATTATCGAATGAACATCTCCTGTGATTTGAATTTTCCTAAACTCATTTAAATATCAAACAATTTTATATGTTTTTATTGCGAAACGAAACGGTTTCAATTTTAGCTAAGATTCGCTGTACGTGTTTGAATTCAGAGATCACGGTTATCCTCGTGGGAATCAGATGTTGCATTGCTTAAGCTACAGCAGTCTCCATTTTTCATTTCGTTGTAAATGTGTTTGAAAAACTTCATTTCATTTTAATGAACTGGCTTTGTTCAATGCCTGCATTTAAACAATAATGAAAAACTTGGAATAAATTCTTTGCGAGTCATTTTTATTAGAACCAAAACTCGTGTTTGATGTGACTTTTATTTTGCCGCAAAAAACGGGTTACGAAATGTGCAAAAATTAAAAATAAAACATACAATTCGAAAGATGAAAAAAAGCCCTACATATTCTTTTTACATAATATTATATGAAGTGTATATGAAAAATTGCATGAAAAGTCCATGCTTTTGAAAATATAATTGGACTTCGAAAATTGTTGAGACGTTCAACGAAGAATGAAATATTAAGCTCAGTAAAAAATGAGAAATATGCAAAACCGAACTGAGAACAGACTTACGAATATGTCGCACCAATGCATGTGTTATAAGAATACAAAGTTTATAATCTGCAAGGAGAGATAAGACATGATAGTCCGTGTTCCTATGGTGTAGACTTCACAACTCATGGATCTATAGATTGGTTTGTTAACAGGAGTTTAGAGGCGCAAGGGCGGCAAACGGCGCTTTCCGAAATAAATATAAATGAGCAGCAGTAAAGCAGAAATATTAAAATCAAGGTTTTGACGAATCAAAGAAGGGTATTTATTGCGTGGCGGAAGAAATCGCTCAAGGAGCAGATCATGGTTCTCAAAAAGACCATTGTGAGATATCACTCGAAAGTGAAACCCCTAACTGTTCACGAGAATCAATCATTGCAGCAGATGGTACAACTCAAGCAACAATGCATCCATGGGCCAGCACATTACCTTCATCCCTTGTCTCAACAAGTGGATGCTTCCCACATTACGTTGTGATGACGTTACCGACCGCCACGGGAGACACATGTACGAGGGGAAGTCAGTTAATAAGTCACAAACAGCTATGGGATACTAAAAATAGTATGGATGATACGTTTGCCCGATAGCGCTGCCTGCATTCCGTCTTACTGGAACTAGTGGTCCTAAATTAGGGACAGTGGCCTTAAATTTGCCCTCAGAGTTACTCATAGCGGTCGTTAGTCCTCGAAATAAAAAATAGTGTTAAAGAGTTGTCTTTTAATTTATTCGTCTGTGTATACAAATAATTCTCAAGTGCAATTCGTGTTTTATAAACTTTACTAGATATAAAATGGCTAGTAGCAGGAGTACTAAAGTAAATGCATACTTTTATCAAATAGCTAGCAGCAGGAGCACTAAGCTAAGTGCATACTTTTGTGAAATGGCTAGTAGAAGGAGCACTAAGGGTAAGTGCATACTTTTATACAATGGCTAGTAGTAGGAGCACTAAGCTAAGGGTATACTTTTATGAAATGGCTAGTAGAAGGAGCACTAAGGGTAAGTGCATACTTTTATAAAATGACTAGCAGCAGGAGTACTAAGGTAAATGCATACTTTTATAAAATGGCTAGCAGCGCGAGCATTAAGCTAAGTGCATACTTTTATAAAATGACTAGCAGAAGGAATACTAAGGTAAATGCATACTTTTATGAAATGGCTAGCAGCGCGAGCATTAAGCTAAGTGCATACTTTTATAAAATGACTAGCAGAAGGAATACTAAGGTAAATGCATACTTTTATGAAATGGCTAGCAGCGCGAGCATTAAGCTAAGTGCATACTTTTATAAAATGGCTAGTAGCAGGAGTACTAAGCTAAGTGCATACTTTTATAAAATGGGTAGTAGTAGGAGCACTAAGCTAAGTGTATACTTTTATGAAATGGCTAGTAGAAGGAGCACTAAGGGTAAGTGCATACTTTTATAAAATGACTAGCAGCAGGAGTACTAAGGTAAATGCATACTTTTATAAAAGGGCTAGAAGCGCGAGCATTAAGCTAAGCGCATACTTTTATAAAATGGCTAGTAGCAGGAGCACTAAGGGTAGGTGCATACTTTTATCAAATGGCCAGCAGCAGGAGCATTAAGCTAAGTGCATACTTTTATAAAATGGCTAATAGTAGGAGCACTGAGGGTAAGTGCATGCTTTCATAAATGGCTAGCAGCAGGAGTACTAAGCTAAGTGCATACTTTTGTAAAATGGCTAGTAGTAGGAGCACTAAGGGTGAGTGCATACTTTTATAAAATGGCTGGTAGCAGGAGCACTAAGGGTAAGTGTATAAATTTGTCCCGACATTTGGGAGGGGATTGCAAAACAGATAGGTAAAAACAAAATAAAATCATATTCGTACAAAATCATCCAACACATAGAGGAGAACAATTCCAATGCAGTACAATCAATAATAAATTAATATATTTTAAATATAATTCATTGAATATTACGATCAATAATGGAGTAATAGGAAAAACAATCACTTTATTAAACAAAATAAGAGAGCCTCCCAAGAGTAGGGAGTTGGAACTAATAAATTAAAATATAATGACAGAGGAGTACAATTAAACATACTATCATAAAAATATCTCACAATACAAAGTGAAAATTTGTACAGGAAGTTGTACTAAATTACCAACAAAAGTATCATTACAACATAAGTATTTGCAATCGTTCAAAAATATTAACAAGTTGACAAGGTACAAAATATTTACAATCGTTCAAAGGTTTTTCTTATGACATACAATTACAACAAATGAGACATTCTACAATATATGACATCATAATATTCAAAATAGAATGATACTAGTACCAACAAAGCTATATATTACAATGACAGTAGTTATCCTAACAGTCGTTAATCCCCGAAACAAAAAAATGGTGTTAAAGAGATGTAATACATGTTTCCAATGTTCGTCGTCGTTCAGGTCACCAATGCAGATGGAGATGTGTACTTCGCTTACAAGCAAGGATCTTAAAAGATGGCCATGTAATTACGGAAGCCAAGAGATTGGAATTTGCTGCCTGCTAAGCTGGTGGATACGCGTTCATATAATCCAGCGTTGATGATGGTTATCGTCTATGTAGTACATTCCAATTACTGCGTACAACGGAAGACAGCTACAATCTATCTCGGTAGTTTAGTGTGGTCCTTTGAAAACTCCTATCCTTCCCCTGGGAGGTTTTGCTATTGCCTTTTTAAAGGTAAATTCTAGGTCGCTTTTTCACAACCAGTTGTTAAGAAACACGTTTGAGATGTAGGGTATAGCACTCTGATTTGGAAAGCCTTAAAAGTAATAGGATACAACAGTCTGGTTTTGGGGAAAGGGGAGTTAACGGCCATCGTGAGCAATGGCTATAAGCAGTCGCCCGCTTGTAAGTTAGGGTTGGTTCCAGGGAAGGAAGAAAGCGAGTGCAGTAAGACAAAGACAGCATCTATGTCTTACTGGGATTCGAACCCGGATCCATTTCGGACGAATGGTCCAAAGCTAGTGGTTTAACCACCGCAGCCACTCTGACTTGGAAAGCCATAAAAAGTAAAAGGGCTGTAAATATGAGAGATTTGTCCTTCGCTGAGCACCAATGCGCGGAAAAGACAGGTAAGATCGACAGGAATGAAAGAGACAGAAGTAACAGCCAAAGATGAAGGAATAAAAGAAATCATCTGCCGAAAGCGAGCGAGATGTTATCATCTGAAATCCCAACAGCAGAGATGAGGAGGCTTTTGAGGTTGGCAAACAACAGCAGCGAACGTACCGCGATGGAGAACGGGCTGGTAATTCTGAGGTGACGAGATACTACGATCTGGTAATCCGGGAGGTTAAAAGATTAAGAGGATTGCAGGGTGCTACAAAAACTAGAGGGTTTTTTTGTTCTCGAGATAGTCGGTTTATTTATCGATGTGACACTTTATTTTTGAAATTAGTCTCTTCGTCAACAAAGTCCAAGAAAGAAAAGCAACTGGATTTGGCTTATAAGGGCAAAAAAGAGAGACGAATTTAGGTAAAAAAACATGAAGATATGTTGATCAGCGACAGGCCGGCAGGAAAAATATATATATATATATATATAACTTCAAAATTCCAGAAAAAAGGCTAGTTTGGATTGATAAGATAGAATTATTGAGTTAGAAAATGCTAAACGGAATCCATCCCTAGGTGTAGAAGCAAGCGATGAGCTTCCTTCTCCCAGAGGCCAAGGAAAATGCCAGCTGACGTCTACAATTTCAACGGAACTGAAAAGCAGGACATCTCCACATGTTTAGTGTTTTGCTTGAAATATTTTCTCTTTGAATGATTGCTGGATTTTTGCGAGACTACACTCACACCGTCTCACAAAAGTTGAATTCAATAGAATGTTATGTTTATAGACGCATACAAAGAAAAGATATAATTCGCTATTGTTCCTAAGTTCTACCAAGGAGACTGCGCCACCGGCGCAGCCCTGAAAATCGCCTTCACACACAAGTCTGTTATAAACCCACATCCGTCCCCAACCTGATGCTCCGCAGCTCATTCTGCCCCGCTGATTACACGATAGCTATCTTCCGTTCTCGAATCAGAAGAAGCCTTGCAGTCTCCTCAGGTGTTTCTTCTAGGCAATGCGGATTGAAAAACGTTATCGAGTTGGTCACTGAGGCAGAATACACCCCAAACCTGGCAAGTAGCTATATCGAGAAAACCAGAACGAGTCATATTAATCTTTCTACGCCGCAGCTACCTTAAGTTGCCCGTTCCTAATTTAAACTCACTGGTTCCAGCGAAAAGAGAAAGATAGTGCCGTAAGACAAACACAACATCCATGCCTCACCGGGATTCGAACCTGGACAAATCTCGGACGAATGGTCAAAAGCCAGTGATTAGACCACTGCAACAACCGGGGCGGCCGCGCTTCACCTCTATAGTACGTCGCAGCTCTTGTAACAGGATGGAAAGCAGTTCCCGCGGCAACGTACCAAATATCTAGAGGAAAGCCTGTCCAGCAGTGTGGACGCTGTAACTGCAGCAGAGGCGGACCTTTAATTCCTTTCCTATCAAAAGTATTCGTGTCCGGGTACTTTTGATCAGATAATATTTATCTCCGCCTACCCAGTCTTCTTTAAAGTAACGTGAACACTGATAACCAGGTGTACGCTGTACAATCTTATATCAGTCGTTGAGCCATCAACTGAGGCTAGACCAGTCTATTTCAACACAAGGGGTGCTGATAATGGCAAAGCTAACATCGTGTGTTTATAGATTCTACGTATACATAACTTCATTTGTATAGACGCACTTTCATCAAATAAATATCAATCAAATTAATAACAAGGGACTGTACACCAACTATACTCAAAATAGTAGAACTGTACTATAGTGGTCCGAATTTCTTGGGGTAGAATAGAAAACAAAGTTTCTAAGATTTCGAACATCAACCAGATGGCTTTCTCAAGGGAGGTAGACAGCAAACTGCAAATTGAATGATAGAACGCTTCAACAATGTGAACACGGTGACTTGACTTTACATTCGCATCTGTTCGTTTACTGTAATTATTCATTCTAAGACATGAGGCGTCATGTTCGTTCAACGAGCGGAATCCTGGTTGGAAAAGAAGATGAACCTCGGTGTAGGCTTGAGGTATCCGCCATCTTTATAGGACATGCTTAAGAGAAACGCTCACAAGCCTCCTCTTTGCAACGAGGCAGGTGTTTATGCCATTCCTCTACAATATCCGGACAGCTCCAAGCGATACTACACTGCTGGCCACACAAAATGCAACACCAAGAAAGAAGCATCCGATTGGCCTGAAATTCGTAGCATGCGTCGTCTGCGAGAGGACATGCAAACGATTAGCATTGCAGAACACATGCGAATCATGTGCACCCGGCACGTCACCGAGAAGCACTATAAGAAGGGTGCACAGAAGGCGCGGTGTAAGTAGTGGAAGTGTGTTGTGCTGCCGGACCTGTGGGTGGGAAGCTTCCTGATGCTTAGTCGCAAAATACGGCAGTCATTCCAGCACGTTTCGGAGTTCAACAGAGGACGGATAGTGGCTTATCGCGATAGCGGTTTATCGTACCGACATCCAGCCACAGTGAGGCGAGTATGGATTCAGTGGGTGCAAGAGGAACGGACGGACCGACGTGAGTGATTGCCGCAGCCGCGGAACACCACCGAACGAGAGGACTGGCATGTTGTGTGGTGGGCATTGACGGCTTGCACCGCCACGTCACGAACGTTAGCGCAGGAATTAGGATGTGTTGCACAACAACCTGTGTCAGCACGTACCGTTCGACGTTGTCTGCAGGAGCGGGAACTTATCGCACGGCGCCCATTGCTCCGATTACCGTTGAACGCCGCACCTGGACTACGGAATGGCACGACATTGTCTTCTCCGGCGAATCCGCTTCTGCCTGCACCACCACGATGGTCGGTTCCGCGTGTTGCGGCACCGCGGCAAGAGACTGTTGACGCCTGCATTATGCATCGCAATACCGGTCCGTCACTTGGCGTTATGGTTTGGGGCGCAATTGAATATGACACCCGCACCCCTCTGGTACGCATCGCCGGTACACTCAACAGCCACGGCACCATCTCCGACGCTTTGGAGCCTGTAGTCCTCCTTTACCTGCAGGACCTGCCAGCGGCCACGTTTCAACAGGACAATGCGTGCCCGCACGTGGCACGCATCGTGCAACAATTCTTCACGGCCCACCAGGTGTCACTGCTGCCGTGGCCCGCCTGTTCTCCCGATATGTCGCCCATCGAACACGTCTGGTCGCTGATCGGCAACCGAGTGGACCAGCAAGCACCAACCGCGGCTACGCCTGGTGAACTGTGGCAACGTGTGGAAGCAGCCTGGACCGACATACCCCAAGCCCACATCCAAAGCCTCTTTCGTTCGATGCCGCGGCGTGTAGCGGCCGTTATTGCCAGCCATGAGGGCCACGGGCCTGTAAGCTCAATCGTTTCGTCTTTGTATCTGTTGTTACGTGTCCAGTAAATCTGGCTTTGCTATTTCATGTCTTTCTTGGTGTTGCATTTAGGGTGGCCGGCTGTGTATATTAGAATGACCAAGCGTTCCCTTAGAATTAGAGTGAACGAATATAAAAGGGACCAAAAAAAAAAACAAAAAACGGTAAAGTAACCACGGCCGTATCCAGAGAAATCAAGTTCAGGTCCGCTACTCCTATGTGGGATGACATAAAGAAATTAGTTTCTTACTCCACCCCTAAATCTACTACCATTCGCGAAAGTTTGGAGATCGTTACTAACAGTGAGTCGTACAAGGATAGCGTCTCGCTGGAGTTGCCACTAATTTGGAACCAGTTCTTCAAATAATGAATGCCTTTGTTTTCCTACTAGGATTCCTAAACGAACATGACGCCTCCTCTATTTGAATGAATAATTACTCGTACATTCGCATCGCCGTTCCGGTGGCGCAGTGGTCTAAGCGATGACCTTTGATCATTCGTCCGGGTTCGAATCCCGGTGAAGCATGGGTATTTCGTTTGTCTCACGGCACTGCCTCTCTCCCTTCCATGGAGTCAGTGGCCCTCAATTAGGGACGGGCGATTGCTTATAGCCCACTGAGTTGCCCACGGTGGTCGTTAACCCTTTAAGCGGCCGATGCACTTAACAAATTGCGCACAAAAATTTCTGCCCTTCCCAAACAGAAATGGTCACATAGAGGCCGAGTTGTACGAAAACTACGACAAAACAGTTCCTTACCCCATCTCATTTTACCAGTACGACCATGAGCCTGTCACTGGTGATAAGAGTTTATTCTTTATTCTCTTATATTCTTTATTATTTACTCTCTTCTCCATTTCCTATACTTCTTATTCCCTTCTCTATGACACAACGCATGCATTAGGAAAGGGTAGTCTCCAACACGGAGACCATGCCACTGGGTAGAAGCAACAGAGTCAAACTTTCATAACTAAGCCATTTTTGTAGCCAATTAGCAGGTAATCAGTCAGAAAAGCTAAGTGTCAATCATTCCTGTACAATGACCTCTTTGAATACCAAAGGCAACAGGAACTTAACGCTTTCTAATGCGCAGGTTCGCTTGTGCCAGAGACATTTGGCCCATTTCTTAACCCTTTAACGACTATGACCCAAAACTCATGCATCACTCTAAATACCGTAACACCCGAAACTGTCTGTTGTTTAACTTTTTTGTTTAATAACAACAATAGTGACTAAGGGTGACTTTTGCTGATCCCTCATACGTTGAAAAAATTTGAAGAACAAGTAGGGCAGGATATCTGACTCACCTAGATAGACGTTTCAGGCGGCTATGGCCGTTTGTACATACGGGCGTTTTAGGCGTTATGGTCGTTACAGGGTTAATCAGCGAATACATTCCACCGAGCTGGGTTCAGTACATTTTGCAAATCCAGAGTTAATTCGTTCCAGCCACTGAAAGAGTTAAGCCTCCAATCCAAAAAAAAAACAAAAAAAAAGCAAAAAAAAAAGAAACATTCGCATCTGTTCGTTTGCTGTCCAGTCAAGTACCACGTTTAAATTGTTGAAGCGTTCTATCATTCAGTTTGCTGTCTGCGTTCCTTGAGAAAGCCATCTGGTTGATGTGCGAAAGCTTGGAAACTTTGATTTCCATTCTACGTACGCCAAGAACTTCGGATCACTAATATAGTTACATTTGTTTTTAAATATCAATCATCTAAACGTTAAACTTACGACGCCGCCCTGGTGGCGCAGTGGTCCAAGGCGCTGGCCTCTGATCATTCGTCCGTAAGGGGTCCGGATTCGAATCGCGGTCAGGCATGGATGTTGTGTTTGTCTTACGGCACTGGCTCTCTCCCTTCCCTGGAACCAGTGACTCTAAATTAGGGACGGGCAATTGCTTATAGCCCATTGAGTTGCTCACGGTGGTCGTTAAACCTCCAATCAAAAAAAAAAAAAAAAACTTACGACATTCAACTCCTACGGGGCAGCATTCTCCACCTTTGTAGACATAATGACATCCTTCTGGCAAAGGTGTTTTGGAGTACACAGAAGGACATTCAACGGAAACACATGAAATAGTAGCTGCCTGAGTAAAGTAATCTGTCACACAGGAACAAACTTCACATGGATTTGTAGTGTTGACTCTAGAACCCACGGGGTAGACGTGTTTCTTGTAAACACATGCTAAAGAAAGAAGAAAAACTGATATTTAGACAAAAGTATAAAGCGATTTTACGGAAACATTAAAATAAAGCATCGTTACGCACTTTATGTTACGTTAGACCTTAGCACCCCATATATGGAAAAAGGGTAGCAAAATATCAGCAAACAGGTAGAGAAACAAAGTGACACATGTAATTTATTTATTTATTCATTTCGTGTCAAAAGCGTGCACACTACATTCATAAAATCACAAATACATCAATAAGAATAATCACAAAAACAAAATTGCTAAAAACATACACAATACAATGCAAAAACTTAGAGTGCCGCCCCGGTGGCGCAGTGGTCTAAGGCGCTGGCCTCTGATTGTTCGTCCGTAAGGGGTCCGGGTTCGAATCCCGGTGAGGCATGGATGTTGTGTTTGTCTTACGGCACTGGCTCTCTCCCTTCCCTGGAACCAGTGACCCGAAATTAGGGACGGGCGACTGCTTATAGCCCATTGAGTTGCTCACGGTGGTCGTTAAACCTCCAATCAAAAAAAAAACAAACAAACTTAGACATCTCAATTCAAATACTTTTTTTTTGATTGGAGGTTTGACGACCACCGTAAGCAACTCAATAGGCTATAAGCAGTCGCCCGTCCCTAATTTTGAGTCACTGGTTCCAGGGAAGGGAGAGAGCCAGTGCCGTAAGACAAACACAGCATCCATGCCTTACCGGGATTCGAACCCGGACCCCTTACGGACGAATGATCAGAGGCCATTTGCTTAGACCACTGCGCCACTGGGGCGGCAATTCAAATACTATATAATGCACAACTAAGAACAATTTAAACCATCAAACTGTAATGACGTGCCAATTGCATTGCTTTTCCTGAAGCAAACACTAAATCCTTCATATCACACCATACTGGGTTCAGGCAACAGTCTAATAAATGGGACATTGTATAACGAAGTAAATTTCTCCGTCTTTTTTGTCCACGTCGGGGATCGAACCCGAGTCCACTTATTCCGGAACAAGTCGCTCTACCAACTGAGTTACGCAGACGCTCGTTCTCGCTGCTATTTGCCTTTATGTCATGTGCATCCTGCGGGGCATTCACGACAAATCTCCCCCCCCCCACCGAAAGAGAGCCGGGGGCATGGCCCACGGGCCAGCCGGGACCATGTAATGTTGTAGGCATCGATCCGCTGTAGAACATGCACTTGAGAACTCACAGTCAATCTGGTGTGTGGAATGCAAGCAACATCACAGACATTTATTTTTCGAAGCGCTGAAGAAGGGATTCTCTTATTTTTCCTGTCTCGCGGTGTGGAAAGAACATCACACCATTGCGAGATGTTTAACGGCCGGGTCATCCGGGAAGTTCGGGCGCCATTATGACGAAGTAAATTTCTCCGTCATTTTGGTCCACGCCGGGGATTGAACCCGAGTCCACTTATTCCGGAACAAGTCGCTCTACCAACTGGGCTACGCAGACGTTCATTCTCACTGCTATCTGCCTTTATGGCGTGTGCGTCCTGCGGGGCAGGCACGTCACAATTGTTTATATATATGCTCAATCACAGAAATAATGTTCAGAACGAAGAAAATCCCATTTTACCAAACGCCAGTACTCGGCCTATTAAGATTTCTCCATACAGTTTTGATGTCCAGACGAGATGTCCTCCGCTTGCTTCATCCACTCCGCCAAACTGTCAAGTTCGGTTGTCCATTGGTTGGTTCACACGTACCCTGTGTGGTGGTTGAGTAATTTCTTTTCAACCTAGACAAGCAGGGCATATAACCATGCATAACATGACTGAAATCCCTAAGATATTTTGTTTTTTCCACATCCTAGGGTATCTTTCTCCTTATTTAAGGCGGGGATATCGCCGCTACTACATAGAGTTTTTCTGAAGGCGTAGGTCTCAGACACATATGTAATGGAATAAATGTATCTGAAAATCATATTGACGAAATTTTCATACGGTATAAGAACATTAATAAAAACAAAGTTTCTTCTTGCAGATGCCGATTTAATTTAACCTATTGCAAATATCTAGTCTTCTCATACACACACACACACACACACACACACACACACACACACAAAGAAATGCACGAATTTGAACTGGTTTCAGAGTAGGCTTTTTAATGCTTGGAATAAAATACCTGATACAAGGTATATAATGTTATGTTGGACATATATTTAGTCTTACAGATTTTAAAGTTTTATATTGGAAAATCGGTGGAAAACGCCATAAAGCGCGATTTTTTGAGGCCACAGAATATAACATAAACTGGACAAACTCATGATGACGCATTAGTAATATCACACACCTTAATAAAAAGTGTGTATGCTTGTAGAAAAAACTTTTTACACGTTGCTCTTTAGTAGCTAAGGACACAGACGTCATTGAAGTATATTAAGTCCAATGGATGACAACTAATGTATATTTTACTGTCATTTATTTTTTAAACAAATTATATAATTAAAAAATGTTAAATGTATGAGCTATCCGTTGCTATTGTTATTGCCAGTGCTGTGGTCGTAAAATCAGCAGAGGGCAAATCCAAAAAAAAAAAAAAAAAAATCAGAAGTTATACTGCATGGATTAAAAAAAAAATGGCACGATACCCTCGTGGGGGTACCGTGCCTTTTTAACAATTATGACTATGAGCTCACTTACCGATATGAATAAAGTATCTTTTCCTCTCTCCTGTCAATTATGACATGTTGAAGAGCATGCACAAGATTATTTCAATTTTTTATTGAAGTATATCCCATAAAGCCTGAGCCACCCCGGTGGCGCAATGGTCTAAGCGATGACCTCTGATCATTCGTCCGAGATGGGTCCGGGTTGGAGTCTCGGTGAGGCATGGATGTTGTGTTTGTCTTACGGCACTCGCTCTCCCCCTTCCCTGGAACCACTGGGGCCCTAAATTAGGGACGGGTGACTGTTTATAGCTCATTGAGTTGCTCACTGTGGTCGTTAAATCTCCAATAAAAAAAAAAAGCCTGACGAGGTAAGTCCCTACAGCACTGTCCTTCTCTAGAAGAAACTCTTGATCTACTAACAGTTGCTGAAAGCTGATTCATCAGCCAAGATCTAACATATTTTTTTTTTGATTAAATCGTTTAATGGGCAGTCCATTTGAATTTATAAATATCAGGTCAGAAACATTGGAAATTAACAAAGATGCTCTGAGATCGGTTATAATGTTGTTCATTTAACTGAATCCTCGTTCGCATTCAGCTGTCGAATAAGGCAGAGTTGAAATCGTTAAGAGGGGTTTTAAGTTTTCTGGTACAAATTGAACGTTTTAAGTATATTCTCTCAGTCTCTGAATAGCATCAACATTAAAACGTCTACAGATTCGCCTTGTTTTTAGTTCTCCATAGCGCACGTCGTCTGTTTTAATATTTATTCGCTCTAATGAAGAAATATCTTCAAGAAGTTGTACATTTTCACTGTTTCAATCTGAACACAGTCTTGATTTCATCCTGTCAACCGTGCTTTGAATAAACTGGTTTGGTTAATAG
Source organism: Macrothele yani (assembly GCA_039090855.1). Taxonomy (NCBI): domain Eukaryota; kingdom Metazoa; phylum Arthropoda; class Arachnida; order Araneae; family Macrothelidae; genus Macrothele; species Macrothele yani. The sequence goes on along the minus strand of CM077010.1, from coordinate 162,709,066 downwards.
GTACAATTGTGTTGTTAGGAATCAATGGGATATTTTTAAATAATAATTTCTCGTTAGCTGCTAAAGCTAAATGAGTTTTTCCCCAGGATTTTCTCCGAAGCTCTCTATAATTCCTATAGTTCTTTTTATTAGATGTTCAGTTCTTGGCAGCGATGTTGTTCGAGATTGAAGTTCTGTTAATAATATGGACATTGAAGGTATACGCTATTCTGTCCTTTCAAAAAACAAACAAAAAAAACAGAGGGTATACGGCGGTATACGCCGTATACCCTCCACTACAGCCTTGGCTATTGCATTGACAAGGAGCACACCTGCCATTACATGCTGCATTAGTTTCGTCGCGGTAGCATCCCCGCAAGTGCTGTAAGGAACATTACCAGAGTGTATATCCCAGTCCCATATCATATCGTCACTGCTGTCGTTGGTTCGAACGGTTTCGAGAAAGAAAGTTTGATCTGTCAGACCGTCCAAAAGCCTTACACGGTTTTTTGCTTTTCATTTTATTCTTCCGTTTATAATCGCAGTATTAGCAATAATAAATTTAGTTTTCCTCCATGAGACAGGCTCAAGAAACCCTTTAAGGTTGTGGCGGGACGTGTGAGACCCGCAACAGTGGATATAGACATGGTTAAGGACCTTACTGGAGACCGACCCAGGTGTGACCACGACGGAGTTGGCCGAAAAGCTGAGGACTACCCACACGAGCATTATCACGCCCCTGCGTCAACTCGGGAAGTTGCACAAGAGAGGAGTTTGCGCACCCCATCAACTCACAGTTGAGCAGAAAGCAAATCTCATGAGTGCATTCATTTCCCTGCTTGCACGTGACCAAGTTGAATGGTTATTGAACAGTATTGTGACAGGTGACGAGAAATGGGTCCCATATGGTAATGTCAGCGCCCGGAAACAGTGGTTAGACCCAAAGCAGAAGCACATGCCTACCCATAATTCCGACTTGCACCCACGTGAGGTTCTGCTGTCTGATTGGTGGGATATGTGGGGTGTCGTGCTTTTCTGAGCTGCTGCCGGAAAACATTACTATAACAGCCGATGTGCACTGCCGTCAGCTCGACGATGTGCACACATTGCTCACGTTGAATGGACTAGTACTGCTGAACCACAAGGGCGTCCTTCTACAGCAGGATGGAGCTACGCCTCACACAGCACGAGTGACCTGTCACAAGATCAGGAACCTGGGCTGGGAGCTGCTGCCGCATCTAGCCAATTCCCTGGGCATTGCCCCCAAGCGACTAACACCTTTTCCGGTCGTTGCAGCATTTCCTGGACGCACAGGGGTTCACCAACCGGGTCGATGTAGAACGCGCACTTATTCACTTCTTTGCGTCGAAGCCACTCAAATTCTATAGAAACTGTATCCAACAAATGTCCAAACGATGGGAGCAGTTAGTGGTAAACGATGGCGACTATATTTTTGGACTGATTTGTACTTGTATGTACGGTAATCAGCACTTTTCTGTTGCCATGCGTTTGCAGACATTACGTTCTTTCCAACCTAATAATAAACATTATTTAAAGTTTTATTCGAAGAGAAATACCACTGCTAAGTAAATTGGAACGTACCTTGATCACATAGATGTTAATTATGAAGTCAGAGCATGAAAAGATACTTCAGCCATGATGCCGGAACTGATAAACTGCTCCAAGTTGCCGTATACATTTGTTTAACAGTGCAAATATTTTACGAAAAGTACTAGTGACTTCGATATCTAGAGAAAATAAATTTCCCGCAAGCGTAAATGAATGCCATTAGAATGTCGACTCCACGTAAGTATATGGCACATTTGGTTCTAAACAGTATCAAATTTCTGTAACTCGGGAGTAGTTTATTCCAGGATACGGTGCATATGATAGCGTGGTTGTTCACTGGTGATTGGAAATTACGAATTCTGGGTAAACAGAAATGGAAATTAAATCAAGGCCTTGCCCAAATCACATTAGATTTCAGGGAAAAGAAAAAAAATTACTTGGAACTTTGTTTATAAGTACCATGGTGCGAAAGAACATTACACATGTAGTTTACGATCAGTGGTTAAGCAAGAGCTTAAAGAGCATGAAACAAATGAAATAAAATTTTCACCGAAAAAATTAATTTGTTTAAATTTGAAAAACACAGCAGTGAAAGTAAGTGCAAGTCACCTAGAGATTTAGGTTAGTTTTGAGCTCTTGTTTTTTTTTTTTTTTTTTTTGGAGGAACTGCAGGTTCATGTGCTCATAATTTCCTTTCGGAAGAGCTTGTTTTAGCACGAAAAGCAATGGAATAATAGCGAAGAAATTTAAGAACTGTGACCATTGCAGATACGAAAAATCGCATCACCATGAAAGGAAAAAAATACTGCTTCACATGTACATGGTCGAGTCAAATTATTGTGACCACCAACTAGTATCTTGAGTAACTACCGTGTACAGCTGCTAGACGGGCTGGGAGTGATTCAGTAAGGTGTTCACAGGTACGTGGAGCCATGTTGACTGCATTGCATCTGACAGCTGTTGAATGGTGCATGGTGAAGAATCCATAGAGCGAACAACACAATCGAGGTGGTCCCACAGATGCTCAGTTGGGTTTAAGTCTGGGGAATTAGGGGCCAGGGAAGTACTTTGAAGTCTTCATCGTGCTCTTCCAACCACTCTCGGGCGTTTCTAGCTGTGTAACACGTCGCATTGTCGTGCTGGAAGATCCCATCCGCCCCAAGGAAGACAATCAGCATGTATGGGTGTGCGTGATTTGCAAGGATGGATTCATAACGAATTCGGCCCATAATGCCTTCCACAGGTATGAGTGGACCCAGGGAACACCACGAAAACATTCCCCAGACCATAACGCTACCCGCAGCAGTTTGTGTTCTCCAGAAATGGTTTAAGAGTATTTGTTCTCCGATGTTTCTCGCCTTATATGCCAACGTCCATCCCTTCGATGAAGTAGAAAACGTGACTCATCGGAAAGAGCAATCTTTGCCAATCAGGGCAAGCCCAATTCCGATTCTGCCGTTGCACTTTCGTTAGCATGGGTTCAGGGATTAACCGTCTGCATCGGAGCCCCATACGCAGCAGGGTTCGCTGAACTGTCGTTTCACACACCTTCCGGTAGCCCCCTGGTTCATTCGGCCAGTGAGTTGCTCCACTGTAGCGCGTCGATCGGCCTTCACTCACCTTCGAAGCCGACGTTCACCTCTAACATCAATGGCACGTGGTGCTCCGCAGTTTCCACGTCACTTATTCGCAATGGTGCCATTTCCCCAGTTACGATGCACTTTAAACCACAGCAGTACGCGAACAGTTCACAAAATGCGCTGTTAATATTGCCACCCTGGGCCCGAAAGCTGATAATCACCCCTTTTTGCAAATCTGATAAATCGCTTCTTTTATCCATGACAGCAACGAGTGATATGTTTTCAGAATGTCTACACCACACCTTATATACCCTCCCAGCCAGCTCACTACACGTGCCTTCTTTCATTGGCTACGCGCTGTTGACGTCAAAAGTAGGAGGTGATAAAAAATGTGACTCGACTATGTAGTTAACACTTGTAAAGGGAAGTAAAAGGTAATGGCACGTGATTTGGTTGTTTTTATGCCAAGAATAAGTTATTTCTAAATCGGTTAGTGTCACGAGTGGCAATTTCCTCTATATCTAGAAAATCTTACTTAAAAACGATAGTAGTGAAAAATAACTTACTATTTGAATGAATTTATGATCTATGTGTTTTAGTAATAGTTGCACCAAAACTGGAAAGTTCGGCATCATTTTTATTAAGCTCCCCTACACTTTGGACTCTATAATGTGTGCTTTGTCATCGATGCTGCACTGGAGAGATATTAAAGTATTGAAAGGAAATTATACTTTACTGTATCGGATATTAGATCTGCATTATTATATGCTCAGGGTACTTTTAGTTACTCATGGATGAATGGATTCAAGCTGTGAAATTTTTTGTGTCCGCAACCGATGGTTTATCTCTATCTCTCTCTTACTGCTGTTCAATCCCGTCTTCATTTGTTCAATTCGAACGATGTACCCTTCTTTTTTGGTTTTTATTCCAATGCTTTGATGCTGATAATACACCTTTAACTGGACACATGAAAACAGAATTGAATGAGAGAAAGTAATCACGAGCAAGAACGAATCCAAACGTAAGTTATAACAGAGACACTGTATCTGCTTTGCCAAAGTTTGGTCCTTCAGTATTTTTGTGTTCAGTTTGAATCTACACTCACGGACAATAGAAGAAAACATGCTACAACCGCGAAACTTTGCAAATAGCTAGAGTGCGTGCTAGTAAGCAAATGATCTACGTTTGATGCGAGTGCGCATGACCGCACGATCTGTGGTTGCGCTGGAAGCACGAACCGGCAGCCTTATAAACCGGGGTGCAATCGATGCTCCATGAAAGCAAAAAGCACCGGTTGACGCAAGCAGCAAGAGTACGGAGTGAGAAGAATGCTGTGTAAATGCCAGAGACATCGATTTACGCAACTTACGGCCTTTGAGAGAGGCCTGATCATCAGGCTGAAAAACGCAGGCTGGTCGGCGCGCCGTATAGCTCGCCACGTGGATCGTTCTGACCATACCGTTCGACTGTGTTGGAAGCAGCGGACACGTGGCTGACTGCACTGCCACACGGCGGAGCGGCTCCGGCCAGACCAGGAGGAAAACCCGTAGAGAGGATCGACGTATCGTGCGCCACGCGTGAACGGATCCCACGGGGACCCGGTCCACTATACAGGCAGATGTAGCGGCTCCTGTGTATTTACGTGCGAATCTGCGATCCCAGCGCCCATTACGTGTGCTGCTATTAACACCGGAACATTGCCGGCTCCGTGTGCAGTGGTGCCAGGCCAGAGCCACGTGGAACGACACAGACTTGCGACGTGTGGTGTTCAGCGACGAGCACCGCTTCGTTTTGGGGACAGATGATCATCGTGTCCGGGTGTGAAGGTTCCAGGGTCAACGGTACAATCCCAACCTCGCTATCGAGCTCCACACCTCCCCCACTGCAGGCATTATGGTCTGGGGACCCATTGCCTATGATAGCCGTACAGCTCTAGTACTGATACGTGGATCATTGATGGACCAGCGGTATGAGGACGAGATCCTACGGCCCCATGTGCTCTCATTCCTGGCCGGATTCCAGGTGAGCTATACTAGCAGGATAATGCCCGCCCGCACACTGTCTGTACGTTAGTCTGTTTTTGATAAATATCTTGCTAACCGTTGGAGATAGACTGGAAAATTTGTGGATGGCTTTTACGGACTGCACATAATTGCCACACCATGTTTGCGCTTTGTATGTCTGTTCGTCCGTCCGTCCGTCTATCTTATGTTTTCGATGAATATCTAGGGAGCAGTTTGATATGAAAACAAGTATATTTCTGGATAGCCATTAGAAACCTGAAGTAACTCTGTCCGAAGGATCAGAGGTCATCGCAGCCTTCAGCAAGGTCACAGGCCCTTTTATCGAACAGATGTATCAACAGCGTTACACATCCCCTACAGCCTACACCCTCTACCGATTAAAGCAACAGCACAACTAAGATACTGCGAAAGTCACTAGCCCACTCCCATACTTTTCTGTAGACGTAGAACAAACACTGAGATCCCAGATGAAGCTCATGTTTTCCTAGGAGGAATTCCTTTTAAGAAGAGTGAAGGATCTGTAACGCTGTAAAGGATTTGCTGTTTACTTAATAATAAAACATAATGTCTTTCAAGCACTGAAATGGGAAAACAAAGGGATAAAGATTAATGGAGATTATCTAACTCACCTTCACTTTGCTGATGACGTTGTCATTTTTGCAACTACCCCATCAGAGCTACAGAGTTTGATCCAGGAACTAGCTGACAAGAGTAAAGAAGTGGGATTAAAAATTAACTTTCAGAAGACAAAAGTGATGTACAATGCTTTTACAAGAAATGAAGATTTATCGATTGATGGAGAAAAGCTGGAGATAACAGACACGTACGTTTATCTTGGACAGCAGATATCAAGTGAGGGTCACATTGGTGAAGAAATTAATCGCCGTACAAAACTTGCCTGGAGAGCTTTTGGAAGAAACAGCATAATTTTCAAGAGCAATATGCCATTATGTCTTAAAAGAAAAGTGTTTGATCAATGCATCCTTCCAGTGCTTACGTATGGTGCAGAGACGTGGACCTTAACTAAAAGAGACATACAAAGGCTGCAGACAACTCAAAGAAGCATGGAGAGGTGCATGCTTGGTGTAACCAGGAGAGATAAGAAGAGGAACTCGTGGATCAGAAAAATGACAAGAGTGGAAGACATCATGATCAGAGTAAAATCCCTGAAATGGAAATGGGCTGAACATACTGCCAGAAGAATAGACCATGGATGGACAGTCGAAATGTTAGATTGGATTCCAAGGGACAGGAAAATATCCAGAAGAAGACTACATGGGAGATGGGTGGATGAAGTTCGAAAGTGTGCGGGAGTAACATGGAGGAAACTGGCACAAGAGAGACTGTTGTGGAAGAGGCTTAGAGAGACCTTCGTCCAGCAGTGGATAGATAATGGTTGACAATGATAATGATGATAAAGATTTAAAATATGTTTCAGAGCAGCATCGATTTTCACAAGCTTTGATGCTTTGAAAGTTTCTAAAATGTGGATATTGATTTCATCATTGCCGCTCAGAAGGAAGGGACATTCATAAAATTAACATTCATTTTAGAAACTTTCAACTCATCACACCCTGTGAAAATTTGTGTTTCCGTGAAACATTATCTCGTTCCTTAATTAGACGAAACAACTTCCAGCATTCACTCTTCCCCTTTTTGAATTCAACAAGCACGTATTTGTTGTCCTCGAAGCCTTTTCCAGTCTCAATATTAAATTCATCCGTAATAACAAATAAGGTATTAAATCCGATACGACATGCTATGGAAACGGGAAGTTAGTGCGTCAAACGGAAACCTCTGAATGCTCAATGGGAAAGATGTAAAAAGTAACTCTCAGTCGTACAATGTGACACTCGGGGAGAGACAGAGTGAATCAGCAGAGAATCAGGCGACAGGCGTTTGCCTGTACCACTGAAAACCGATGCAAAAGAAGTATCGCTTGAAGATATGGTGTTGGTGCGTCTAGGGTTGGCGCCGTATCGGCAGGTGGAAAACTTCGTTGCTTTAAGGAAAAGACGACAATATTTTTGCATGACAAATCATTTTTCAGTCCGCTGGCACCATCATCTAGCACAAAATATCACAGTACGCATTTTTATTTGGAATATTATTTTTTAAACAAATCAAAAATAAAATTGGGTCCAAATCGTGTCAGAAACACCTTAACCTAACCCGTTCGACCCGCAAGAAATTGTTGACCAGTTGAGTCCTTTCAATCTCTGGTCGGTACTGCTGAGATGAAATAGGCAAAGGAATTATTTTGCCATACCTTCGTAAAACCCAGTCGGCATGTGAGCATTTCTGTTTGTGTAGCGTATAAAATTTTAGACATCATTTAGTTCAGCTACGTTGGCCATTTAAAGGGTTAATGGCTATTGTATTGCAATTAAATCAATTCAGAGATACTCGTAATTGCACATGGACCTTTTGGGTTTTCACCAGCGTATTAACCATTTAACGACCATAACGCCCAAAACGCCCGTACATACAAACGGCCATAGCCGCCCGAATCACCCAGAGTGAGTAAGATTTTGTACCCTTACCTGTTTTTCAAATTTGAACGACTTATGAGAGAGCAGCAGGAGTCACCCTCGGTGACTATTGTTGTTATTAAACAAAGAAGTGAACCAACAGACAGTTTCAGGCGTTATGGTATTTAGAGTGATACAAGATTTTGGGGTCAAGGTCGTTAAAGGGTTAAGAGACACGGTATTCAGCAACACAAAAGTCTTCCTTTATCAGAAGTTCATCAAACAGAGGTCATCGCTCTTTCCACGTTTATAAGTGAGTCACGGGAAAAATATCATTGGCCGCCACCGGGAAACGAACCCAGGGTCTTCCAGTTGCGCGCCGGATATGCTTCCACTACACCCCAGTGGCCTCGAATTCCCCCAGACCTACACACGCTAACTGCCAAGCCAATTTGGTAGGTTGCTTCTTGGAGCCCTGCACAATGCTGGGGATTCACCAAAGATGGTAAGCAGCAACTGAACAAATAATTAGAAGACGAATGAATAATTAATGCAGACCTTTGACGTGGACTAGGAACATCAAACAGAGGTCATCGCTCTTTCCACGTTTATAAGTGAGTCACGGAAAAATTATCATTGGCCGCCACCGGGAATAATTTATCAGAGGTCGGCATTAATTTATCAGAGGTGTGCATTTCTGGAATCTGTCCTGTGCCCTTAGGAGAAAAGCAAAATCCAATGATGTGAAAATAATTAAACAGCCTGGTAACCACTGGTGACTCAAAACAGAGCTTTTAGTGAGCATTCAGCGAAACAGAATCTGTAAAAATAAATAATTTATTTTCAAACAAGAGACCAGGCCTTTATTACTACAAAAACGAGATTTCAGTTTAAGGAAATTTTATTCAGGTTTTTTTTTCTTTGATTGTAGTTTTAACGACCACCGTGAGCAACTCAATGGCCTATAAGCAGTCGCCCGTCCCTAATTTAGGGTCACTGGTTCTAGAGAAGGGAGAGAGCCAGTGCCGTAAGGCAAACACAACATCCATGCCTCACCGGGATTCGAACTCGGACCCCTTTCGGACGATTATTCAGCTTTAAGTGATACATGCGGATTTTTTTTTCAGTTTCGAATCGATCTCATTTTTCTGTGAGATCAAATTTCATTGGAAAAGTACCGTAAGAAACATTTATTAAATCATCAATATTATATTAAAGCATAATATAAAACTGTTGTTGTGGCAAAACACGTACTTCTGTCATCCGCAAGTATTTCGTCCGCGGCCGAACAATCGAATCTCCACGGACACGCACACAATGTTTTGTCGTTGTGTGGTTTCTCTTCGTAAACAGGTCGACATCCTTTGGCTTCATAGTGCTTCAAGTATCTCCACTCGCAATCGCAGTTTGAGTCTCTTGAAATCTGTTGTTCAGGGCTTTGTGATCCATAATCTAGAAGAATAGTAAAATAAAAGATATGACTCATGCAAGGGCACATGTGAGCATAATAAATCTAGATTTAACTTTGCATAATGATATGGCAGACTTTATCATGTTGTAACTTTTCCTTGACCGTGCTGGGATTAGAATCTACATCTTACAACTCGGAAGCGGTTGTTCTCCCAATGGAACTATGGTGGCAGGTTTTTCGCTACGTTATTGCTAATTTGACTCATGCGTCACCTCAGTAGTACGTCTTCTACGTCATGTCAGGTAGGACATTACATCATATACACTATATTATCAAAATTATTCGGACAGTACCAGATATTTGCGTAAGTGTGAAGAAATGTTCCTCAGGAAGGTGCGCTCCAGAGCAGGAGACACAGAGGTTAATCTTCCATAGAGAAACATAGCAACAATTTGGCCCCGAAGATCTCAATAGAACAGCGTACCAGTGGATGGACATAGAACTAAAACGCCGAACCGTAACCGCCTGTCTTCCTTTTTTTTTCACGAGTTTGCAACTCAGATCATCAGATCATATGTAGAGGATTTTAGGAAGGGAGTGTCTGACCCCAGGTCTTAAACAACCCTTAGAAATAGGAAGCTAGGAGATTTGGGATAGAGTACCCGATCGGAAAGTGACACGGAAGGGAGCTAGAAAGGGGGAGGAAGACTCCCTTTTTTATTACCCGACGGCTTAACGTGCTCATCCGACGCACGGCGGGTATTTAGTGGTTCGAGCGTTCGTACCTGCCCAGGATTGAACCTAACAGTCCTTGTTTTATGGCTCCGTGCATTATTCTGCTGGTACCAACAAGGCTCGCTTCCATAGTATTGTCACAGAGTTGGTAGGGCATAATTGTCAAAATTTCAGCCCGTTTCGTTAAGATTTCGCAAAGTTCATTTTTGCATTTTTTTATGCACAGTTCTCGAATAATAGAAACACCTGTGGATGTGCTGGGGCGATGAATTCAGTCACGTGCTTTCAGATTTGGAACAGGATGACGTAGCAAACAATGCTGACTTTATTGATTAGCTTATTAATTAATCATAACTCGCGAACGGAACAACGTAGATATCTTAAAATAGTTGCGTTGACCTTGAAATTCTAGTATTAATAAGCTACGCAAATTTCACGATGCCACAGTTCGGCGTTCGAGAGTTTTTGCTGCTTTAGACAAACAGACGTTTTGTGTTTTATATATAAGATAAACGTAAGTAATGATTAGAAACAATGATCACGGTTCTAATAATTACTTACGTTTATGATCGCGTAAGCACATTTTTACCTGGTGGGGGAATTTTCACCACAAAACGGATTTAGCTAAGATTTCTGTCGGCCCCGAGTTCCTCGTCCTAAACGGGGTGGGTATATGTATTGAAGTACATAAATTTGTCCTAAATTGGAGAGTACAAGGGGAGGAGAAGGTCAACGACCATCGTGAGAAGCTCTGTGGGCTATAAAACAGTTATCCGTCTATAATTTCGTCGTCATGAAGCCGCGCATAGCCTAGTGGTCAACTTTCGCTACTTCCACGGAAAAGTCTCAGGTTCGATTCCAGAGAGGTACGAACTCTCGGAGCACTAAATATCTGCCGTGCGTCGGATGGGCGCGTTAAGACGTCGGACCCATGGTACTGCCCCCTACGTTCATAAATAAGGGCGTCTTCCGCCTCACTTCCGTGTGACTTCACTCTAGCCCAAATTTCTTAGCTTCCTACTTCTAAGGGTTGTTTAAGACATGAGGTAAGACACTCCCTTCCTAAAATCTTCTACATAAATTTCTAATTTGGGGGCTTATTGGTTCCAGACAAAAAGAGAGAGAAAGTGCCGTAAGAGATGCACACCATAGCTCCTCTGGGACTCGGACCCGAGCTCATCTCGGGGCTACTAGAATTGAGTCACCAGTTCAACCAAAACGTGTTCGTATAGAAAAATAAAGGAAAATGAAAATTATTTGAGAAATTTTTAGGAGAGAGTAAAAGGCGTGAAAGTTCTTCGACGCCATTAATTCTTTTCACTACAAAGGCTGTTTGCGCAAGAGATTCAAACTATCCATTAACACCACTGCTATGAGCTTCTGCGAAACTGCGCAGAAAGCTCAGGGCTGGGTCAAACGCTAAAGGCTTCATGCTCGAGATAACAGTTAATCAAGTAACAGAGAGGAGAGTATCAAACAAACATTGAAAGTCTGAAGAGGAGATGATCCCGATGCGATGCACCGGCACTTTATCAACTTCATTGGAGGAACGCATCCACTTTGAACAGAACTTCTAGGTTGCTTTCTTACATGCAGAATGATCACGAGATTTCACAGCTGTTTTGAATCTGGGGAAATAGCCCTCGATAACTAAGAGAATCACCTGGAAACGAAAACGCTGGAATTGCAGTGGAAATGGAATATTCTTTTTTCATTACTTATTTCTTTAGCTTGTGTTTTGAAAGAAGCAGACGTGCTTTTTGCACCTTATTCTATATCCATCATCTGGCTCTAAGTACGATGTTTCTTCTTTCCAAAGTCAGATCAGAAGAAACGATTCTGGCAATGCACACAGCTCATAAAAAACTTGTTCTGAATTATTCGTTCTTTACATTGCATAATTTTTCCGCAATACATTTTCAACTTGGTACTTCATCCGCGTTTTTAGAAGTCATCATCATCATCATTGTCAACCATTATCAATCCACTGCTGGACGAAGGTCTCCCCAAGTTTCCTCCACAACGGTCTGTCTTGTGCCAGTCTCCTCCATGTCACCCCTGCATACTTTCGAATTTCATCCGCCCATCTCCTATGTGGTCTTCTTCTGGGTCTTTTCCTGTCCCTTGGAATCCAATCTAAAATTTCGGCTGTCCATCGATGATCTGTCCTTCTGGCAGTATGTCCAGCCCATTGCCATTTCAGGGATTTAACTCTGATCATGATGTCTTCCACTCTTGTCATTTTTCGGATCCACGAGTTCCTCTTCTTATCTCTCCTGGTTACACCAAGCATGCACCTCTCCATGCTTCTTTGAGTTGTCTGCAGCCTTTGTATGTCTCTTTTAGTTAAGGTCCACGTCTCTGCACCATACGTAAGCACTGGAAGGATGCATTGATCAAACACTTTTCTTTTAAGACATAATGGCATATTGCTCTTGAAAATTATGCTGTTTCTTCCAAAAGCTCTCCAGGCAAGTTTTGTACGCCGATTAATTTCTTCATCAATGTGACCCTCACTTGATATCTGCTGTCCAAGATAAACGTACGTGTCTGATATCTCCAGCTTTTCTCCATCAATCGATAAATCTTCATTTCTTGTAAAAGCATTGAACATCACTTTTGTCTTCTGAAAGTTCATTTTTAATCCCACTTCTTTACTCTTGTCAGCAAGTTCCTGGATCATACTCTGCAGCTCTGATGGGGTAGTTGCAAAAATGACTACGTCATCAGCAAAACGAAGGTGGGTTAGATAATCTCCATTAATCTTTATCCCCTTGTTTTCCCAGCTCAGCGACTGAAATACACCCTCCAATGTGGCATTAAAGAGCTTCGGAGATATGGTGTCACCTTGTCTCACTCCCTTTCCAATTTTTACGTGTGTTGTATTTTCAAACACCCTAATCTTTGCACTTGCATTTTCATAGATGTTATTAATAATATTAATGTATGCATCTTCAATACCGCAGGTTTTCAGAGCCATTGTAACTGCTGATGGTTTCACCGAATCAAAGGCTTTTTCATAATCGATAAAAGCCATGCACAATGGAAGTTCATATTCCCTCGCTCTTTCAATTAGTTCTCTCAGCACGTGGATATGATCTATTGTGCTGTAGCCACTCCTGAATCCAGCTTGTTCTCTCGGTTGAGCCATGTCTAGTGCTACCTTCAAGCGGTGTGAAAGAACTTTAGTGAAGATTTTATAAACTACTGATAGGAGGCTGATAGGTCTGTAGTTTCCGAGATCCTTAATGTCACCTTTCTTATGTAGCAGGATCATTGTAGCGGTGTTCCAATCCTCAGGAATCTTTCCTTCATTAAGGCATAGAGTGAAAATTTGGGCGAGTACTGTTTCGATTTCTCCACTTGCTTCTTGTATGATGTCTACAGTAATTCCATCTTCTCCTGGAGCTTTTCCTCGCTTCATGTTCTTGATTGCATGTGCAACTTCTGCTGGAAGGACTGGAGGAACTCTGGTACTGGTATCTTTCATGATGTCTGGAGTGCATATATCATCCCTTTCATATAATTTGGAGTAGAAATCTTTCACTCTTGTCAAAATTTCGCCTCTATTTCTTGTTACAGAACCATCTTCTTTTCTCAGTGCCATAATCTGTTTTCTTCCCTTACTGAGATGTCCCTTTGCTATCTTTAGGCTTTGGTTGTTTTTAATTGCTTTCCTCACTAGTTCACAGTTGAATTTCCTTACGTCTTCAGTGATACTTTTTCTTACTGTCTTGCATAGCTCTATATATTCCACTTTGGAAGTCACATCTTCTTTAGTTGTCCTCATCTCTCTTCTTTTTTGCATCAACATTTTGGTTTTTCCTGATAATTTGTTCACATGCAACTTGTTCTTAGACCCAGCTAATTTTGTTGCTGTTTCCATAAGAGCTTTGGTTACTTTTCTGTTAACTTCAGAGATGTCCACTTCTTCCGATGTTAGGCCTTCTAAAGCAGAGAACCTGTTCTTCAGTTCTAACTTGAAGGTATTATGGTGTTTTTTAAGGTTGGTTATGTCAATAGATTCTGTTTGTCTTATGAGCTTGCCACGTTCGAGTTTAGTGTTGAGGTGCATCTTACATCTCACCAATCTATGGTCACTACCTGTGTTGAACTTGTTTAGCACACTGCAGTCTTCTATGACGAATTTTTTGTTACACATAATAAAATCAATTTCACTTGTCGTCCCATTTGGATGTCTCCATGTCCATTTCCTGTGTGGCTTTTTCTTGAAGAAGGAGTTCAAGATGAAAAACCCTTCTGCCTCTGCAAACTCAACGAGAGTATTTCCACGCTGGTTTCTGTTGCCATGACCGAATTTACCTACTGAAGTTTCATTCTGTTGCCGTTGCCCTATTTTTGCATTGAAATCTCCCATAATTATTTTCAAGTGCTGCTTACCTTTATTATTTAGATGACAAATTTCCTCATAAAATTCTTCAATTTCTTCTTCAGGATGACTTGTGGTGGGTGCATAAGTTTGAATAATCTGAGCCTGGTATCTTTTCGAGAGTTGGATAACAAGTCGTGCAGCTCTGTCAGAGGAACTTTCAACTTCTACAACTTTATCCTTCAGTTTCTTGTTTATTATAAATCCAACACCACTAGTTCTGCCAGTATCTGTCCCACGATAGTAGAAGAGATGTCCACTTTTCAGTTCGATGAGATCTTCTCCTTTTCTCCTTACCTCACTTAGCCCCACGATGTCCCACTTGATCCTTTGTAGTTCCTCTTCCAATTCAAGAAGCCTTGAATCAGAAGATAGGGAGCGTCCATTGTAAGTAGCCAAGGTCAGCATCAGATGGCAGCCTAGTCCGGTCCTCCGGGGATTCTTAGCACCCTCTGCCTTCATGTCGCACTGGCCGCTGCCTTGGCCAGGTACATTCCAGCTGCCGGAGACTGAGGGCCAAGATTTAAGTTGTGGAATCATTTTGGAGGGTTTGGCCATAACTCACCACGCTGGCCAAGCGGGTTGGTGAGTGTGGGATAGAATTTCCTCTGATCCCGATGGTATAGAAGTACAATGTCTTAAATATCCAAATCAGCAGTACAATGTCTTAAATATCTGTCTGTTCATATTTATTTTACGTTAGTCTTTTTTGCTTTCAAAGTTACAGTAGCTTTTAACATAAGTACAATTTGTCACTTCGTATAGAGAGCTACGGCTGTTTTGTTTATCGCATGAGTTTTCGTCATCCAGTTTTATCGAAGTAGGTGCGAACCACATTGGTTCTGTCTTGCGCATCCAGACGTACTTCCACTCTTTTTCTGTGGAGGTAGCAGAAAGTCTTTGCCTTACTTGCCACTACTGGCAAGTTGATGACGCATGCGCGCACACCCCGTTTGTTTGGCGAGCACAAATTCTACTTCATACCAAGGCTTTGTTCTTTTTCCACCGTTTAGGAAAGTTATTATTGCTTCTCGATTATTTTTTAACGGGCCTACGAGAATTTATAAGTTATTATTGCTTTTGTTATTGTATTCGAGAAAGTTCTTTGATTTTTGTGAATAAAAAACTGCTTTCACAGTGCATTGTAAAGTTTTTGTTCTGAAGTTGAGTCAATGTACATTAGTGCTTAAAAATTAAAGCAGCAACCACAAAAACCAAGTCAACAGACAATAACCGACAAAGTAATGAACATAAGGAAAAAAACTTCATGTATGCTGTGAGGTACAGTGTGTCGCACCTGGGAACACAAAAGAATTAAGATGCGTGCAAATGCTCCCAAATTATGGGTCCGTGGAAAAAATAATTGAAATTAGGCATGAAACAATATAACATAAATAATTAAAAACAAGTCTTCAACCATGGACAGCAACTCAAGCTTCACATCGCCAAAATGAGGAATCTTGTAGAGTAATGCAAGGAGGAGAGCGAGAAGCAATATGTCGACTTAAAGTGTCCCAAACATACTTAATCGTACTAAGCTCTGGTGATCGTAACGGCCAATTCTACGAGCAATATCTTTGCTTTCAAGATATTCATTGACCGGCAGGTCCGTGAGAAGTTATGCGTCGTCGTTCATTAAATGGAAATCCTAGCTGTTAGTCCTACACGTTTTCCCCTGGTTATTTCGAGCAGAAGCGAACGATCCGTTGTTACAGATTTCGGCACAAACCATTATTCCTCCACCTCCAAAATGGTCGCGTTTCCGAACATTCACCGGCTGATATCGTGTTCTAGGCTTTTCTTGCCATATGAACGTCTTCCGAGAATCTAGTTGCAAATAGAATCCGCTCTCATAGGTAAAGTGTGCGCGTGCCCATTCCAGGTGGATCCAATAAACATGCTGATGACACCATTTAAAGCGAGCTCTTATCTGGATACGCTCCAAGGAAAACATACAACAGGTCTTCATGTATACTGACCACTGTTATACAATCTTCCGTATATCGTGTGTTGAAATGCAGTCCTCCTATTTGTCGCAGTCAGTATCAATAGACGTGTCATGTTGCTTGGATTGAGCCTAGCAGTTGACACCAATAAGCGGTCTTGTCCAGCAGAAGTGATTCTCGGACGACTTTGCCCAGTTCTGCTCGAGATGTTTTCAGTATCCTGAATTGTCTCCAGAGGATGCAGGCAACGCATAGATCCACATGTAACCGTCTAGCAGCTTGAGACTGTCGTTCTTCTAATCTCCCTATACCTCTCCATCACAATGAATCCCCGAGACATAATGACGAGGATTTCTGAGGCATATCACTGCATCAAAGGGCAAACCCCAAAATTACCCACGTATTCAACTCCAATACGGAATCCACTTGTGTGTAGCATATGCGAATTTTGCTGTGCCGTGGGTTCCTATAGCACTGTTGTTTGTTTATTAGCCGTGACATTTGCAGCTTTGCATAACTGGATTTTGTGAACCATTTACGTGTAATTTCGGGGCAGGATTTATTTCTTAAACTAATTTTTCGTGTTGTTGCTTTAAACATAAGCTGCAGTGTATTTCATACAAAGCTGTTTTGCGTTTTGATAAAATGTGTTCAGTAAATCCAACAAGAAATCTCGTCCCCCACCCCTCTTTTTGTAATTGATATAACGTTTGTGGATCTTGATTAATTTGTTTCAATAACGTCTCACTTCTTGATGATTCCTTCAGTATTTTTTAAACCCAAATGAGGATAGTTTTGATTTAATTTCCTAGTAAAGACCACATCAGAGGAAACAACTGCTGGAAAAGCAGCAAAAAAAAAAAAAAAAAAAAATTCGAACTGTCACATGAACTGTTTTGACATAAGAATTTTTACGAATAAAAAGACATAAAAAATTTAAAAATGACTAAATTGTAGTACACCCCCGGCGGCAAGGACGCCAGTGTTTCATAAAAAAACCTAGTTTCAAAAGAAGTCTGTTTGGTTTAAAGGTTACTCTGACAGGTTTTCTATGTACTCTCCAACTTTCTCAGGCAAGTTGCATTACCTTCTCTTTAATTTTTGTTTAAAGAGGATGTTTCCAGAAGATGTTCACACATATTGAGAACGATTTTCCAGCAATATAATTAATGTTTAAAATAAAATAATTTTTTTCTTAAATGTTCAATCTGATAGCTTTTTAACTGGACTGTGAACCTACATGTAGATTTCCAAGATAACAGGGTATTTTAAAAAAATGGTAGTGGTATTTTTTTCCACCCCTCCTCCACTGATTTCCACAGCACAATCATTGTTTCAGGTCTGCGTTTAGGAAGAGCTCTTTTTAGCAGTCCGGAGGCACAATTAGTCCATTGGTGACACATCAGGGGACTTTGAAGGAATATGAGCAAACGGTATAGACTTGATACCCGTCCCATTTATCAATTTTTCAAGACATGGAGTGGTAGATTTGGATGTATGACTGATATCCTTATCCAGATGTTCAACTCTTTGAAGGCTCTGTGGGTAGGAGAATGTTATTTCCTCTTTAAATATAGGAGTTAAAACATCATTTTGAATGGATTTTAACATTCCTTTCAACTTTACTTTAGTTTCCCAATGTGTGAGAAACTAGCAATAATCATGAATCCTTTACTGAAACTTTCTTTGAATTCTTGGAAATAAGTTTTCAAGTCTTTTACTGCTCTTTTGAGATAATAAATCGACCTCTTTTTTGCTACAGTCTTTTAGGTAGATCCACGCTTCATCAACAGTCACAATAAATTTCCATCCGTCTCCGGCTAAGTGATTTTCATGAAGAAGCTTGTTCTGCGTTCAGCCAAGCAAAAGGCGGTGAACGTTATAGTTTCTGGTTTTCAAATTTTTTTTATTAACTTATTTACAGCTGATGCAGAAATTTTTAACACGACTTAGCGATTGTCCTTTGGGCCTGTGAATTTTCTTTTACGACTGGAGACCTTACTTTTGAAATAGTCGTAAAAGTACGTACCTTCTTTTTATATTCGTTTGTTTCCTTTTTCCTGTTAAAAGTAATGCTAGAGGATTTTCTCTCTATTATTAATGATATTACTTATTTTACATTTAGTAAAGCTAATTCCACGATTTTCAAAGCGTGTTTTATAAATACAAAATACGAATATTTCTTTTTGTAAAGAGCAAAAACATAACCTTCTATACACAGCTTGTTTACGAGCGCTATTTTCTTAGTAGACGATATTTAACGGCAGCAGATGTTTTTTCGTGTTCATCTAACACGCAGTTTCAATTTTATGAACGTTTTAAAAATGTGTGAACATCCTCTGTACAACGCAAAGCAAAGAAACCTGTTTTCTATTTTCCATCACAGAAATTTGGGGAAATTTCGAAAGCTTAAGAAGCTTGAGGTTATAACTTTCGCATAGAATACAACCAGCTAACAGATTCCAAAGTTTTGACGTAAATGGAGTGAATGAGTGGGCAAGTGACTGCTACGATTTCTTGCTTCTTTGTAATGCGACGGAAGACTTGAGAAGGTGGGACAAAGCTGACAGTTCTTGAGACTCAGGGATCAGTACGGACTTGCCTGCCTCCGACTACGGAGAAAGTGTTGAAGAGTATTTGTGTACGGTGTTGTTATATGGGTGAATTGCTCTTTCTGCGCGACATCAAAGAGGCTTTAATTTCTTTTGTGTTTTTCCCCAAAGATAACACTGGGGTGGATGTTATCTCGACTTACACAGTACGAAATATACAATTGGGAAACGAATTTCCCCTGAGATATAACTCTCCATAAATACATGGTAGGCACTGTAGTGCTATTATTGGTATATTTTCCCCGTATTCCATGTAACCACTTCCTTCAGAAATCTTGATAATTTTCATCGTCCTGGAGCGGGAATCGAACCCGCACCTTTCGATTTCCGGTCGAGCATGCTAGTCATTACACTGTTGCCGCGAAAATTCTTCAAATTTCGGGCACATTGCTTTTGGTAGAGAAATATCCAAATTCGGGATTCAAATACCCAATTAATTGTTTTACTTATGTTAATTAATTAACAATTAATTATTTGATTTCTTAATTAGAGTAATTCGTAATTAGGTGCAAGAAATTTTATTCCGACCCAGGCCGCATAAGGATTCTCTGGTTTCTTTTCTTTTCTTTTTTTTCTTTGCTTTCCCTTCACGTGAGAAGGAAAACGCAAACGCTAGGCCAGGCGCAAAAGTCCGCAAACGAAGCGAAAGGTATTGTGACGTGCCTGCCCCGCAGGACGCACACGACATAAAGGCAGATAGCACCGAGAACGAACGTCTGCGTAGCTCAGTTGGTAGAGCTACTTGTTTCGGAATAAGAGGACTCGGATTTGATCCCTGGCGTGAACCAAAATGACGGAGAAATTTACTTCATTATAATGGCGCCCGAACTTTACGGATGACCCGGCCGTTAAAGATCTCGCAATGGTGCGATGTTCTTTCCACACTGCGAGACAGGAAAAATAAGAGAATCCCTTCTTCAGCGCTTCGAAAAATAAATGTGTGTGATGTTGCATTCCACACAACAGATTGACTAGGAGTTCTCAAGTGCACGTTCTTCAGCGGATGACTGCCTACAGCGATACATGGTCCCGACAGACCCGTGGGCCATGCCCCGCCCCCTTTCGGGGGATGGGACGTCCCTGCCCCGCAGGACGCATACTACATAAAGGCATATAGCAGCGAGAACGAAGTAGCTCAGTTGGTAGAGCGACTTGTTCCGGAATAAGTGGACTCGGGTTCGATCTCCGGCGTGGACCAAAATGACGGAAAAACTTACTTCGTTATAGTATTTTATTTTATTTCCCGGCATTTGCGAAGCAACAGAACTGCGAATTACATAATGCAACCTTAACTAACAATTGCGCAGTGGTGACTGTACGTCGGAAGTCTAAGAAAGTATCTTAAATCTGGTAAGAAGGTAAGGCTAGGCAATAAATGTCACCCAGGTTTGGTGTCGGATAACATATTTTCAGCCGGGCATACGTGCTTTCGAGCATGCTTAAAGTTTTAAAAGGGTTTTCTCGGATGCTCCGATAATAGAACTCAATAACGGGGTGACAGTTATGGCCAAATAAATTTTTAAGGGCTTAGCTCCGCAGATGGTCAGCTAGCCCGGAGAACATCTGCTCGAAGTAGCCATTGGCCGGCAGCAACTGGACGGCAGCCACTTGCGAACGAGGGGGAGGGCGGGAAACCAGAAACCAATGAAGGGGCAATGGACGTCTTCACGAGGTAAGGACACGCCTCGTAGCATGGCTGAAAGCGAAACTAAAATAAAATGAAAAACTTGGAGAAATCGAAGTGTACGTGGCAGCGTTGTGCTTGCAGTTGAGTTGTTTCTTGTTGTCCTCGGTAGGGGGATTGGAGTTCGACGTTGGCGGTTGGCATCAGACGCCTAGCTGTACGTGGGTCAAGAAGTCGGACCCAAGGTAGTCCACAATGTTCCGTACCCAAAGAAAATAAACTAAGCATCGGAATTAGTCGAGGGTGCCAGGGCTGTGTTTTATCCACGGAGGATACCAGCCAAAGACCACGGCCGGAAGAAGACCAGCTCTTTCCTCAACCGCCGGATCGGTGCAGCACAGCAGAAGTTTTTTTTGGGGGGTAAGACAACATCCAATTATTTCAATCCTTTGCATGCTGAGTATTCATGGGAAGTTTAGAAATGAAATATTATTGTTCACCTCGTACTAGTTGGATTGATAGGGACGTTTGTAGTTCTATAATTCTCAGGCTAAACCATAACTTCTTTTTGTAGAGATGTATTATTACAACTTAATCTGGTCCCACCATTAAATTGTACCTAAATTAATAAATATACACAAAATAAATTTTATATTTATTTCTTTAAACAACGTGTTTTTCTTCTCGCTGCTCTGCAAATGAGTACGAGTGTCGGTGTTCTGCTTTAATTTTATGTAATAGTTTCTCTTTCATCAAGGATACCCCGATTCAAGCATGATACTGAAATGCTAGCTTTCAAATTTAATTTCTTTGCGGCATATGAGTTCTGGCGACAACCTCGTACGAGCTCGTATGAAACACAACGCTTTCAAGTCCCAACGATGAGACTGGGTCGCCTATACTAGGAAACTCAATGTCATAGTTACCATCTAGTCGATCGAAAATCATCATTAACAAAATTTATGCCCTCAAGTTCCCCAACGGGGCTTGGCGCGGTAATAACACTACCCAGGACAAAAAAATTCCAAGCAGCTGAACGTAGATATCTGAGAACTTTCAGATTTGCGGTAGTCAAAGCTATTCCAGCCCCATCGTAGCGTCTCACGACCTTTTCTCACATCCAGGGTCGGATGTAAGTCACAAATTCCAGTGATGAAAGTATGTACGTCATATACAGTTGGGAAACGAATTTTCCCGTAAGAAATAATTCTTCATAAATACAAAATAATTCTTCATAATACTAAGAATAAATAAATCCATCGCTCTTTCTACTGTAAGCAACGCACAGCAACCGAAAAAATTGTTATTCGGCCGCTGTCGGGGAAACGAACCCCGAATATCTCGATATCAAGCCGAGCGCGTTAGCCTTACACCACAGCTGCCAACAATTTGCGGTGCTATGTGTGTTTTTCTTTTTCAGTCAGCATCTGACATCATAAATCCGTAAGATGGGCTCAGCTACTGAGACGTCTCCATCTGGTGGGCATTAACGGCACTGGCTATATATAATTATAACAATAATCCAAAGGGGGGGGGAGATCCAAGGTGAAAATAATCTAAATACGTGGTGTCAGTTGAATAAATAAACCCATCGCTCTTTCCACGTTAAGCAACTTACAGTAACCGAAAAAATTGTTATTCGGCCGCTGTCGGGGAAACGAACCCCGAATCTCTCGATATCTAGCCGAGCGCGTTAGTCTTACACCACAGCGGCCAACAATTAATGGTGCTATGTGTGTTTTTCTTTATACTTTTTCATAATACTAAGAATAATTCTTCATAAATTCTTAGTGGAAATTCGTTACCCAATTGTATATGACGTACTTTCACCACTGGAATTTGTGACCTACGTCCGACCCTGGATGTAAGAAAAGGTTGTAAGACGCTACGATGGGGCTAGAATAGGTTCGACTACCGCAAATCGGAAGGTTCTCAGATATCTACGTTCAGCTGCTTGGAATGTCTTTGTCCTGGGTAGTGTAATGACTAGCATGCTCGACCGGAAATCGGGAGGTGTGGGTTCGATTCCCGTTCCAGGACGATAAAAATTTTCTAGTTTTCTGAAGGAAGTGGTTGCATGGAATACAGTGAAGATACGCCAATAATAGTATCACAGTAAGAAAGTCGTTAAGAGAAAAAGTATCGTTTATTTCGAAAGAGAAATCCAAGCACTTTGTGCTGAAGATTTAGAAAAGAAAGAAATGTAGTCATTCACCCGGAACAATATAATTCACCTTGTCGAAGGTTACCAGTCTTGGAAGACTTACGAAAGAGGTTGTATATAGACTCTGTGACAGATACCTCTAATTTAACCTTCCTGTTGAGTTTCTGAGTACTTGTGCAAATTTGGTTTCTCCTCGTTAAATATTTCCTAACTTAACGTCATAAAGTCCCTCCCGACGAGTTTGAAGTTGGCATCCTGACAGCGGGTAAGAGCTCAAACAACGTAAATAAAATGCTCTGAGATAAGAGCTCAGTGAGCAGTGTTCTCAGGGCAGTATTCGAAGAACAGTTTGCAGTTCTGATATGAGCTTATTGCATTGAGTGAGCAGATTGTATTCGAAGAGTGATAAGAGTCCGCGTTTATTATAAGGCATCGTCAACTGAATTCTACTCACAGTATTGCGTTATGAAAGACTTGTTGATGATCAACTAGTGACATACTTGGATACTAATAATAGGATTTGGACACTGTTAGTAGAATACTGTTGTCGTTGAACTGTGGCGGTTGTATTGAAAGCGAATTACATCTCTTATTAAGTTTTCAGCTACGAATGAATAAGTTGAAGTAATTCGGAGGTCAGAGTGAAGCTAACTCACTAAGCTTTCTGTGAAGTTAGCGTAAAGTGTCCAGTTCTGCAAATCTCAATTATAACTTTTGCTTTATAACTCAGTTTACATGATTGCATAGATTTTCGCAAAGGTTTCTCAATCGTACTACGCTAAAGTAATTCCAAACTATTTTTCTTTACTTCAAATTGTATGACCTTTTATTTTATAACAACAAAATCTTATTCTTCAAAAGAAACGTTTTACACCAGAAAACCTGGAAAATGCATCGAAAATTGCAGAAAAAAGCGAACATTAAAGAATTCTTAACTTCTGACTGTTAGGAGCATAGAAAATGGAAACACAGTAGTTTCGTACTTAAACTTAATTCCTTACAGTACTGCAAATAAATAATTCCCATTCACAAACAAAATGCACAGCGTTGTTACCCAGCAATTTCAGTTTGATAAGCTGACTACTCACATAAGAACACAGTTCAATCTTTGATGGAGTGATATAGACTGAATTTCAGAAATGTAATGTACTCTCTATTAGACGTATATAAACTATTCGGATTTCCTTTTGTGCGATAACGAAATGATTTACTTCAATGTACTTCCTTCCCATGTCGAATATGTGATTTCCTTGAATATGGTTTAATTATACATGAAATAATGATATACAAAGAGCATTTAGTACCCGATGTTAATTAATGAAAAAAAAATACTTATTCTGCAAAACAAGAAAAAAGAACTGCACTGAACGATACTTATTCTGCAAAATAGAAAAAAAAAACAAAACAAAAAAAAAACTGGACTAAATGCTACAAGATTTGTCCTAATTATCGTGGCATTTGATTTTTCTTCCCAAAAAATAATTCGTTTTAGAGATCATTTTTCAGAATACCTTAGAAATAATACAATTTGTTATTTTCCTTACCAAGTTAAGAAGACAGCAAGCATGCTTTAGTGATGTTTTCGGTGCAGTGATAGATCACAGAAACAAATGCTGATAGGTTTGAAATTTCATAGCCTCCCCGGGGCGTAGTGGTATAAGCGGTGGCTCCTGACCATTCGTCCGAGAAGGGTCCGGGTTCGAATCCCGATGAGGCATGGATGTTGTGTTTGTCGTATGGCACTGGCTCTCACCCTTCCCTGGAACCAATGGTCCTAAATTAGGGACGGGCGACTGCTTGAGTTGCTCACGGTGGTCGTTAAACCGTCAATCAAAAAAAAAAAAAAGAAATTCATGCCCTAAAGTTCGTGTAATAAATCAGGACGAAAAAAAAAAAAGCGTGGAAAAGGCAGTGTTGAAAATGCAGTACTTAAAGGGAGGCCTGTTAACGTGTTGACATACGTAAATATGGAATGTTACTCATGACCTGATCGTGCAAAACCGTAGAATAACAATGACAGAACATTTAGCATCAGCAAGCTTATGATATTGTAGTGAATGTCTTAGGAATTAAGGCTCTTTAGAGTTGGATCCCTAAAGCACTGAATGCCAATTTGAAGCGGGAAAGGGTAAAGTGATATGTGATTGTGCAGCATTTTGAATTTAAGAAAGCTCAGTATCGGGTGTGGTATGGTATGTCAACATGGACGAAACATGGGTTTACCACTTCCACCCAGAAACAAAAGAACAATCGAAGCAAAGAAGCATTCCTCTTTCCCTCTTACAGAGGTTTCAACTGCAGACGTCGTTGAGAGAGACAAGAGTGTTCTCTACTTGAATGCAAACGGAGTGATCATGGTTCATATCCGGTAACGAGGTATCACTGTCAATGCAAAGAATTATTCCAACCAACTGAAACGTTTCTGTGAGGAATTAATGTTCAAGTGCGCGGAAAATAGGCCAAATGAATCATCTTCCATCAAGACAATGCACCGGCGCACGCAGCCTTTTTGACTCAGGGGCAACGCTGCGCCTTGACTGTGGGTTTAAGCCAGGGGCGGATTGGCAGTCGCAAAAGGGCCCCTGAATTTTTTTGCAAAAGGGAACGTTCAGTTGTACTTCTGCGGTACTATTGTATCAAAACTGAAAACTACTTTTTTTTATTTAAGAAGCAAAACAAAAAGTACAGTTGCTCTGTAAACAGTGGCAAGCATAGTAAGGGGGGAGGGGGCATTAAAAAGTACACCCGTCATCCTTAAATTGAAATGTGTGTTTAGGAAAAATATTTTTATTGGCCCATGCCAAGATTTTACTGCAGAAAAATTGTACTGCAATTTTTCTGTTGCGGACAATCACAGTTAGAAATTTCAAGATATTTAAATATCGTGGCAAACTCACTTAATCGACTTGGAAAAAGCGAATAACCAGGTTTAAATCACTTGTTTAGTTAGTTATGTATGTAATTGCGCTGGAGAAGCTTTTAATTTTGGACACATTCAATATTTATATTTGTTTAAAATTTTTTGTTAAGAACGCTGAAGTAAGAACATTAAATAAAAAAAATTGCTTATATAGCCTTTTCATGTTTGACAGATCGTAAAATAATCTTGATTTTCATACGTTTGAGCTTCCAGTTCTTAAATTTTCAACGAAGTGGGCTGAAATTTCAGCAAATGTTTGAGAGAGAGAGAGAGAGAACTGCTACTACCAAAATTATGTTGGAGTTGTACCAAAAATCCTTTCGCATAAGACATGATTTTTAAATTTAAATAAGTGAAAAAAATACAAAACTATTACACTAAAAGTTTCTATTTGTACTGCAATTTTTGTAATTCTTCTATTGTGGACAATCACAATTAGAAATTTAAAGATTTTTAAATATCGTGGCGAACAGATTCTTCATTTAATGATCGTATATTCGTATGTGTTTCAATTACAAAACGTGCTTTTATACTGCGGTTACGTATTGAAAAGACACCTTACTAAATATCGTAAACAAATCATTTTGCAACTTCATGTTCAAATAATATTTCCGTAAATGCCTTCATCTGCAGCATATTTTGTCAGTTATCACAAGGAGCGTAGGCTGCGTAGGTAGAACCATTTCGGGGAAAGTGATCGTATATGAACATCCTCGCAAATAATCTTACAGTTATTTCAAAATAAGTTCTTGATATTGTTAGCTTTCACTGAATTCTGTGTTGTCATATAGTGGATAGTACATCCCATACCATTATCTAGCATTTTTCGGCAACTTTATCAAACATGGGTGAGTATCATGAAAGAAATACGGGATTACGCCATATAATACAAATTTTGAAGATGACAATCCGATTTTTGGCGTAAATGTGACAAGGATCGTCCTGGAGTCCCGCTCCAGGACGATGAAAATTTTCAAGTTTTCGGATATTATCTGACTTACCATCCTTGTCACATTTACGCCAAAAATCGGATTGTCATCTTCAAAATTTGTATGGGTGAGTATTTTCACTACTTTAACTAAAGTAGTGAAAAAATTTAACCCTGTTCAGCCCCCACCCTAATGCTGTTAACATACGTAGAATGTTGTTACTCCCGAGTTTTCCTGATGCCAAGCCCCTCGAAACATTTCAGGATGAAATGAATGATCAAAGAAACTATAGAAATAGATAGACATCCCTTCCCCACTTCGCAGTTGAGAAAGACATCGGTTAATTACACGGGGAGGAAGGAGTAAAAGTTTCGAAGAGGATATTTTTTTCAATGCCTAAAAAGATTAATCATAGATTTCGAGATCGTAAGGGCCCGGGCTCTATCTTGCAATATAAAATTCAGGCTCGGGCTGACATACTTTGGGCTCGGGCTCTTAAAATTGAGCCCGAACTCAGCTCTTATTAGCATAGCTCTAATGCCTCCTACAACCAACGGGAGTAAAATCGACTACGTCCCCCCCCTCCTTGGGGAACATATAGAACATCTTGTACACACCCCCACCCTCCCGCAACCTACGGTACATACATTCTCGTTTCTCAGCTACTAAGTGAACCCAGAATTGCGCAAACACGCATGGCCCATCTATTGCAGTTGAGATTCTAGCAGTTGTCTGGTGAGGGGATATTTTTCCCTAATTCAAAATAGAAGTTTTTCCCCCCGCTTGTTATAGTTATATTATGTGTATTTCGTTTATAAAAAAGTTTTGTGGTTCAGTTGTGTGTTTAAAACAACTGAACTGAAAACATTTTTAAGAAAGTAAGAAAGAAAGAGGCAAAATATGCGGAAGGGGCCCACCGGGAAATGTCCCGGTGTTCCAACCCGCTCCTGGTTTAAGCTATTGCGTCATCCACTTTAATTATCGGATCTGGCTCCATCGGACTACTTTCAGATCACAAAAAACGGACTTGAAAGAAGAGCAATAATTTGAAAGTGGCAATGCCATGATAGATACGGTGAACTGAGTCAAAATATTCTGGATTTTATTTGAGCGAGAAAGTTAGCTTTAATTAAGGGGGTACAATTACGAAGAATAAATGGGTTTTAACAACGTTTCGAAATTTCTATGAGAGTAGAGAAACATTCGATCGTTCCTCGTACACATATTTTGTAGATTTAAATTATAATTAAAATCATGCATGCAAGGAAACAGTTTTCTCAAAACTCTATTCGTTAAAGTTTAATACGACTCCTGAGACACACCATGAATTCGTAATTTTCGAGTTCATCAAATACCTATGTTCTAAGTTCATTACTAAATTAGAAATGTTTGTTTAAAGCGAATATCTTTCGCATTTAAAATATACTGCGACTAATCAGGGAAAGTGATTTAAAATTCAGATTTGTTAGATGGTGAAGAGAAATTATTAATGTTTTTAGATTGAGTAAAATCACTTAGCTCTCAGAGTTTAACAGAAAGCTGTCAAGGCGCACATCCTCACAACTTCGAAAACGAATGCAGAGGATGTAGATTTAATGAAAGATATAAATAGTAAGAATACGTTTAATTTGAGAAACGTTACATATTTCACAGAAAACTGAGAGAAGAGCACATTTAGTATTGTTTACAAAACAGGTTCCCGGGGGAATGCAGACGTCGACAGACAGATAACTGATAAATCCGAGCGAGCGGACTTAAAGCCATAAATTTAATTTTACGCGATGAAGAAGAAGGAAAAAGATGAGTACTTTTACAGGAAAAAGCCTTATGTTCAAAAGGATCAATTTCACGTCAGATAACGCAAAAGAGTGTAAATCCTACTGCAGCTTATTATGGTTAAAGTAAAGAACATCTTCGAACTCTGAAAGAGAAAATGTAGCAAAGAATGCAATTGGTTTTCTTCAAGAAATAAATCTTTTCACAACGGAGGAGACGAAAGCTCTTAACGTGTTAGCTATGCAAAACCAAAATACATATAAAGAAAAAGCGAGAGTTCTTATTTAAACGAAAGTTCTTCTTCCTTTGCATCCGACCAAAGGATTTATTTTTAAGTGGCATTAAATTTGAACTAAAAAAAAAAAAGAGTTTGCCTGAGTACACGTAATTATAAATTAAGTAGACCTAATAAATGATCTAGAAAGAAAATTGCAGTTCTTCATATTCACGAAACACGTACTTTTCTCTGCACTTTTCTACTTTTACTCAAGAAAATAATTACAGCTTTCATGCGGATGAAAAAGCGAGAAATAAACACTTTACAATGGAAGTATAATTCGAATGTTTCAATAAAACACAAAATTAATAAAACACACGTTTGAAACATTTTTCGCTTGTTATTTATGTGAATTTACATTGGAAGTTAAGTTGAAGATTGGAAGTTAAGTTGAAGATTAAGTTGAAGATTATGTTTCATGAATTTTTCAGGTTACCTACTTGAAAAACAAAAGGCAAACATACACTTACTATGGCATTAAAAAAAATTCATTAGCAAAAAATTAAGCATTTTTAACGCTTTTTGATAAGAAGTATCTATAACGAAACTGTTTTTCGAAGAATGTTCGGCAAAGTACATAAAATATTTATTTTAACTTGCAGGGGCGTAGCTAACACCCCCGCAGACCCTGCGGAACGGCGAGGACCATGATCACCCATAGCTTAGGTTTTAGAAGGGAGCAAACAGAAATTGTAACTACGAAATGGAGGCCTGCAAGGGCTTTATTATTACTTTCTACTGTAAATTTCTCTTTTTCTACTGGAAATTTCAAGTTTTTTTACTATTTTTAGTGATTGCGTACCCGCGCATCCAGAAATGTTGAGGAAAAATTAGCGATTAATCACTGTTATCGCGGAATTCCATGCAATGGGATATTTCATCATTACTTTTAATGTAAATTTCTCCTTTTCTTTTGGAAATTTCCATCTTTTTCCTATTTTTAACTGCATACATACATACATACACGCGCATCCAGGAATTTTACGGAAAAATTAGCAATCAGAATTATTATCACGAAATCTCGGTAGTGCCTTCCAAGAAGAGAAAGGGCGTGGCCCGATTTTCAGGGTAGAGAAAATGCCCGCTCTTGCTTCCCCTTATATGGGCGCCCATGGAGAAGACCCGAGGGTCAAGGGTCCCTAGAGGTTTAGATCCCTGTTTCAGTTTTCGAAAAGAAGTATCAGGTTCACTTCGACGTGATGGCTATTTCCGTGTAGGAGAGTAAGACGAAGTGCTAATTGAAGGTTTCCCCTCTGGGAGCACATAAATTGCGACATTTTAGGAGAAATACGAGCCAGACGTGTCAGCTGATATTGTGAGCTCAGAAACCTTTAAAAAAATTTGTTGCTGAGGAAATGAAGAAGACAAGTACTGTGAAGGAATCAGAAAAAACTTTTAAGATAGTAGTTGTATTGCATGTAACTACCCGATTTTTACGCATCATTTATATTGTACCTAAATCTTTCTGTGAATATGGCTTCAACTGAAAGATCGCTTTCAAAACTGATAACGAACTACTTAAGAAACACGATTGAATGAATAGGGGCTTAGTCCATTAGAAGGGTTAAGTACTGAACTTGAAGAAACTCAGGAAATAGTCATTAAAGACCTAATAAATTAACTATTGTTGAAACTGATAAGGAACTACTTAAGAAATATCAAGAGTGAATTAAGGTTTAGTGCATTGGAAATGTTAAGTATTGAACATGGAGAAACTCAGAAAAAATCGCGAGATTGCCTTGTACTTCTTTGTAGACAATTTATGCTATGCATCTTTCTCACGCCAAGATCTTTGTGGGTGTGAAATAAAACGACTGATTCGAGAGTATACATTTATTTAACTTCAACACATTGCATTTATTCGCCTCACTCACGACCACAGACAGCCACAGTCTGGTATATACTAAGTGGAATTAAATCATAACAACAAATAATAAGGTTTACTGATCCCTGACATTGAACGGCACTTAGGTAGGGGCATTAAGGAATGTTATTGACGTAAACTAAAAAAAGAAGATATGCGAGTCATAAAAGTTACTAACTATGGCAGTGGCAACAGCATTTTACCTGTTTAATTTTTCAAAATAATTATTTATTTTTATTATTATATATTATTATTATATATTATTCTTATATAGACGAACGTCAGAAACGACCTCGACGCCAATAGAATGTGAGGTAACTACAAAAATCCATCTGCGCATGCGCAAACTAAAATCTGACATCAAGATACACTCATTGACAATGAAATTTGCGCACCAAGAAGGAAGCATCGGATTGAATTGAAGATTTATGGACGTAATGATACAGATGAATGATACACATGATGGCAAAAACAGAGCTGCAGGACAATTACAAAAGGATCTGTGGCACGCAGTCCGATCATCTTCAATAGCGCGTCGAACCGCCGCGTGCGGCGATACATGTTGCAATACGGTCCAGCATGGAAGCGAACAGACACCCGATGTTGTCCTGTAGCAGACTGGCCCTCACGTGTTGGACGGTGTGTTTCAAATTCCCGATAGTGAGGAATGGCGGCAGCCGGCGTTTCAACTGGTCCCACACATGCTCGATAGGGGACATGACCTGGGAGAGGGCAGGCAATGGAAGTGTCTGGACATGACGTAGGCAGTCCTGGGCAACCCGAACCGTGTGCGGGCGGGCATTATCCTGCTGGTATAGCGCACCTGGAATCCAGGCTAGGAGTGGGAGCACATGGGGCCGTAGGATCTCATCCACATACCTCTGGCACATCAATGGGCCCACGTACCACTACTAGAGCTGATCGGCTATCGTAAGCTATGGCTCCCCAGACCATAATGTCTGCAGTGGGAGAGGTGTGGCGCTCGATAGCGAGGTTGGGATTGTGCCGTTGACCCGGGGACCTCCACACCCGGACATGATGATCATCTGTCTCCAAAACGAAGCGGCACTCATCGCTAAACACCACACGTCGCCAGTCTGTGGCGTTCCACGTCGCTCTGGCGTGGCACCACTGCACACGGAGCCGGCGATGTTCCGGTGTTAATGGCAGCACATGTAAGGGGCGCTGGGATCGCAGATTTGCTTCCGCGAGGTGTCGGGGGAAATGGTTCGCGGTCACACAGAAGCCGCTACATCTGCCTGTATATTGGACAGGGTCCTCGTGGGATCCGTTCGTGCCTTGCGCACAATCCGTCGAACCTGTCTAACGGTGGTCCTCCTGGTCCGTACGGAGCCGCTCCGCCGTGTGGCAATGCCGTCACGTGTCACCTGCTCCCAACACAATGGGACAGTATGGTCAGAAATGATCCACTTGGCGGGCTATACGGCGCGCCAACCACCCCACGGTTTTCAGCCCGATGATCAGGCCTCTCTCAAAGTCCGTGAGTTGCGTAATTCGACGTCTCTGGCATCTACCCGGCATTCTTGTTAGTCTTTACTCTTGCTTGCGTCGGCCAGTGCCTTTCGCTTAGTTCTTTATAAGTTCCGGTCCACAATATGAATATGGGGCATCGACTACACGCCGGTTGTTAAGGCTGCCGGTTCGTGCTTGCAGCGCCACCACAGGGTGTGTGATCATGCCCAATCGCACCAAACGTTGATCATTTGCATACCAGCACACACTCTAGCTGTCTCACACCCTGAAGTGCATGTTGCGTTGCACGCCCACACACGGCACGTGCAACGCAACATGCACTTCAGGGTGTGAGACAACTTCCATGGCCTGCACGTTCACCGGACTTGTCCCCCATTGAGCATGTGTGGGATTTTATTGGGAAACGACTTATCCGGTCTCCACGGCCAGCCACGACCATCCCCGATTTACGCGTCCAGGTTGAGGATGCTTGGAACTCAATACCCCAAACTTACATGCAACATCTGTACGACAGACTCCATGCCAGATCTGCACAGTGTGACGCAGTTCATGGCGGTTCAACCTCGTACTAACCATGTTACATGGAAATGTTATTTTTCAGTTTACCAGCAAATACAGCTGTATTTTGCCATAATGTTTTGATCACGTTATCCTCTGTATTCCGTTATTATGCTGTATAAATTTCGTTGGTATCAGACGTCTCCTTCTTGGTGTTCTTTTTCACTTTCCGCCAGTGTATGTAAGCTGTGGTGAAAGAACCAAGTGTCACAGAAGAAACAGATTTAAAATTTAAAAAGCCATAAACAGGAATCTGTAGTAAAAGAACTCGTGTGCTACTGAAGAAGATGATTTAGGAAGACATAGGTCTTCCTGAAAGTATTTAAAAAGCCAAAAAGAACAAGCTTTGGTGAAAAAACTCAATTGCAGCTGAAGAAGATTTAGGAAGATGTCGGTCTTCCTGAAAGCATTTAAAAAAGACATAAACAATAAGCTGTGGTAAATGAACTCAAGTGGTATTAAAAAGAGATTTAAAAACGTGTTTGCCTTCCTGAAAGTGTTTAAAAAGCCATAAGCAGAAGCTGTGGTAAAAATACTTAAGTGCTAATGAAGAAGACATTTTAGAATATTCTTGGTTTCGCTGAAAGTATTTAAAAAGCCATAAACAAGAATGTATCGTAAAATAACTTAAGTGATACTGAAGAACAATATTTAGGAATATGTTGGTCTTCCTGAGTAGATTTGAAAAGCCATAAATGAGAACTGAAAGTGAAATTTTCTTGTTCCTTAACTGTTATGATGAGTCGTTTGGTAGCAGTACGTTCTCGATCAATATACACCGAAGATCCAAAACATTATGACTGACCAGCGCAGCTTTATGCAAATCGGATCAGCTGCTGGAAAAAGACGGCGTGTGAGGATCGCGAAACGGCATAAATCACACCCGATACTGAGCTCTTAGTGAGGGGCCGCGGGTGGCTTAGTGGGCAAAGTTCGTGACTGCCACGGAAAGGACCTCAGGTTCAATCCCAGGAAGGTACGAACGCTCGATCGACTAAATATCCGCCGTGCGTCGGATGGGCACGTTAAGCCGTCGGACCCCGGGTACTGGTCCCCCGGTAATAAATAAGGGCGTCTTCCTCCCTCTTTCTACTTCGCTTCCGTGTAACTTTCCTATCAGACAATCTAGCCCAAATATCCTAGCTTCCTATTTCTAAGGGTTGTTTAAGATCTGGGGTCAGACACTCCCTTCCGAAAATCCTGTACATATGATCATTTGAGCTCTTAGTGTTCCCATATGGTATGAGCCAACAGAAGAGATACTCTGGCGCAACTCGCCGGTAATTTGAATGCTGGTGACGGGAGTAATGTGTCACAACACACAATACATCGAACTCTGCTGAAAATGGGGATGCGTAGCAGCAGGCCATTTCGAGTGATCATGCTAGCCTCAGTTCACAGTCGAAAGCGCCTGCAATGGGCACGCGAGCATCAAAGCTGGACCGTGAATGATTGGAAGAAGGTCGTCTGGTCCAATTAATCTCGTTTGCTGTTGCACAATGTGGATTGCGGGGTACGTGTGTGTTGTTTACCTGGGAAAGTGTTGGCACTAAGATGCATCGTGGGGCGGAAACTAGCCAGTGGAGGAAATGTTGTGTTTTGGGCAATATTCAGCTGGGAAACGCTGGGTACAGCCATTTATGTGCAGGAAAATATGACCTCTACCCCTACCTAAACATAATTGAAAACCAGGTACATCCTTTCATGGCAACGGTATTCCCCTCTAGTAGTGCCTTCTTACTACCTAAACATCTTTACAGATCTGGTACATCTTTTCATGGCAACGGTATTCCCCTCTGGTAGTGCGTTATTTCAACATGAACATCATTACAGATCTGGTACATCCTTCCATGGTAACGGTATTCCTCTCTAGTAGTGCCTTATTTCAACCTAAACATCATTACAAATCTGCTACATCTTTTCATGGTAACGGTATTCAACTCTGGTAGTGCGTTCTTTCAACATGAACATCATTACAGATCTGGTACATCCTTTCATGGTAACGGTATTCCCCTCTAGTAGTGCCTTCTTTCAACCTAAACATCATTGCAGATCTGGTACATCTTCTCATGGCAACGGTATTCCCTTCTGGTAGTGCGTTCTTTCAACATAAACATCATTACAGATCTGGTACATCCTTTCATGGTAACGGTATTCCCCTCTAGTAATGCCTTCTTTCAACTTAAACATCTTTACTGATCTGGTATATCCTTTCATGGTAACGGTATTCCTCTCTGGTAGTGCGTTATTTCAACATAAACATCATTACAGATCTGATACATCGTTTCACGGCAACGGTATTCCCCTCTAGTAGTGCCTTCTTTCAACCTAAACGTCGTTACAGATCTGGTATATCCTTTCATGGCAACGGTATTCCTCTAGGGTAGTGCGTTCTTTCAACATAAAAATCATTACAGATCTCGTAGATCCTTTCATGGTAACGGTATTCCCCTCTAGTAGTGCCTTCTTTCAACCTAAATATCATGGCAGGCACGGCAGATCCTTTCATTGCAACGTTATTCCCCTCTAGTAGTGCCTACTTTCAACCTAAACATCATTACATATTTGGCAATCCTTTCATGGTAACGGTATTCTCCTCCAGTAGCGCCTTCTTTCAAAAGGGCAATACGCCATATCACATTACCCGGATTGTCCGAGAATGGTTCGTCGAACATAAGGACGAATTCCATGTATTGCCCGTGCCTCCAAATTTCCCAGACATCAATGGAATCGAGCATCTGTGGTTTGTGTTGGCAGCAAATCCGATCTGTGGTGGCTCAACCACGTAACTTACAACAGTTAAGGATCTTCTGGTAACGTGTTGGTACCAGATACCACAAGACACCTTTAGAAATCTTGTAGCGTCCATTACTCGCCGAGTAACAGCTATTTTGGGGCGGCACTCGTATTTCCGGCGGCTCAATCTCGTAACTTACAAGAGTTAAAGAATCTGCCTGTAACGTGTTGGTACAAGATACCACAACACACCTTTAGAAATCTTGTAGCGTCCATTACTCCCCGATTATCAGCTATTTTGTGGCGGCAATCGTATTTCCGGCGGTTCAACCTCGTAACTAACAAGAGTGAATAGATCTGCTGGTAACGTGTTGGTACCAGATACCACAACACACCTTTAGAAATCTTGTAGTGTCCATTACTCCCCGATTAACAGCTATTTTGGGGCGGCACTCGTATTTCCGGCAGCTCAACCTCGTAACTAACAAGAGTTAATAGATCTGCTGGTACCGTGTTGGTACCGATACCACAACACACCTTTAGAAATCTTGTATCGTCCATGCCTCGCCGGGTAAGAGCTGTTCTGGCGGTACGTCGTGGAGAATCAACATCATATTAGGGAAGTGGTCATAATGTTTTGGCTCTTCGATGCATTTCGTCGTTGAGCCGTCATGGTTTTTTTTATACGTTGGCACAACATAGTAGAATACCGATGTACTTTCACAGTCGCTTATTCACAATCAGCCATTAAGCGATATTTTCCTTTCAAAACGGAAACGCTTTTCATGAAAAGGCACTAATAATGTGCCATGCATTTCATATTTGTGTACATAATTATGGCAGTGATACCGAAATTGGTGGTATCCTTTCAATTAAGTAAGATAATTAAATTTTATATATAAAGTAAACCACTTTCTAATGTTTTGCGTATCAAGTAAATAAAGCTGGATGCCAGCGCTAACCGATGGAAATAATAGTGCAAATATTTTGCTTTTATAATGAAGCCTTTTCGATTAAGGAGTTCATTGTTGCATTTGGAGTTGCGGTAAATGCGATTATCTCTTCTAGATTGGCGAGCTCACTCCGCCCATACCAGTGATTAAATACTAACAAGACCGGAAGTTAAAGTACTTGTTCGTGAAGTGTGCTCAAAGTTCGTGATAGTCTAAGTTCTCCAGCAGCTTGGGTAAGGGGATTAAGGATTGGGAAATGCCCCTTTCAAACATCCAAACGTGCTCAAAGATGAACACAAGAGCCTAATGGCTCCAACGTGATGTTCCATACGGATACGATCACGGAGTGGCTTATAATCTCTGAGCTGGAAGACAACGCTTTCCATTAAAATGCAGCCAATGTCAGTTTCGTCCCGTTCTTCATCAAAAGGATCAGGGAGGTGTTTTGATACTCAGGTACATGAAGTCAGCAACTTAACGTGCTTCACTTCCAAAACATAAAGTCAACTTATCTCTAATACTCATTGACTTAAATTATTAGTCCGAAAATATCCCTAGCAAATTCCGTTGCGACACAAGCTCCACTCCCTTATTTGCGTTTTTTTTTGTTTTTATTAATAATTTGCAATCATTAAAGATCATTCCTGTTTAGAATATCGCTAATAAAAGATAAGTACATAGTCAAAGCAACACTGCTTTCTCTTGATTCAGTGAAATAACTTTAGTCTGTATCTGAAAAACACTGGAAGTGAGCACCAATTATGAACAACGCAAAGACAATATTTGCGTTACTTTTCGACTTATAAGTCGTTATGGAGTATAAGTCGAATTGGTTAAATTTCTCAATTTTCTGACTTTCATTCAGAGATAAGTGGATATGGTATGACGAAGTAAATTTGTCCAACATTTTTATGTCAGGGGCGGGATTCGAACCCACAACTCTCGGCTTCGGAGCTCCGAGTGCTATCCACTATACTACACTGACATGTGCTTTCACTGCTATCTGCCTTTGTCTCATGTGCGTCCTGCGGGGCAGGCACTAGAGACGAGCTCGGGCTCGGACGGGCTTAGAATTCATTAACTACCGAAAACCCGGGCCCGGGCTCGGTATTACACGTCTTGCATTTCATTACTGTAATTAATTCAACACGTGTAATTCCGAGCCCCGTTGAATTTCATTGTGGATTTGTTACCATGGTGGAAGGATTTTCAATTTCCTAAGCTAGCTGCCATTGCAAGACAAATTTTGCTTAGCATGACTTGCATTATGCATTGTCCAAAGCTATGACCCAAGCAAGGATTAGTTTAAGGAGGTCTGGTATAGAAAAACTGGGGAAAAAATCACATTCCCATTTTTTGCATTTTATTAAAAATCAAGAATCTTATCTTTAAAATGATGTATTAATTTCCAAAATTGTGCAGTTAGAAGTATTGTTATTTATTTTTTTAAATTTCCTCACTCCCGCGATTTTTGGGGTAAAGTTGGTTTTTAGTGCAGCAGGTCGAGTTTTAGAGAAAAGGAGAACAAGATGAAGCGCTGAGGCATTAGATGCAGTTTCTCTCTCTCTTTTTTCATGATGAACTTGATCTGGAAACTGCACGCACATGTGATAATATTGTGATTATTGTACAATTAAGCGCAAAGCTTTGTTAATGTACAAGATGCAGAACAATCTGGTCTGGAATGCTTTTACGTTCCTTTTTTTTTTTTTAATTTTGGAAATTTCTCTACATGCTTTTTTTTATATTCTACTACTTCACTCTAAATTACCTTTACGAATTAGCATATATGTAAATTATATTGCAAAGATTAGTTTTCTAGAGTCAAAATTTCAAACTCTTGTAACTGTTTGTACGGCGTTTTATAATGCAATTTATTCAAAATAAAAGTAAATTTAGAAATCAAAAAGAAATAACGAATGGATTTTTTTGTTTCTAAACGATTTTCTTTTCTTCAGCTTTTACCAAAATTACTGATTCCCCTGATACGGTCGAAGGGCACGTTGATTATTTATTTATTTTCAAATCCACATTTTAGAACATTTGGCTTCATGCGTAGTATTTCTAAAAACATATTAATATTGTGAAGTGGATTAACTGAACTAAACTTTTTAAACTAATGATTTTTAAACTAATCCTTGCTTGGGCCATATCTTTGGCCAGTGTATAATGCATAAATGCAAGCCTCGATAAGCAAAATTTTCCAAGAATCCGGGCCCGGGCTCGTAGCAGGAACTCATCTCTAGCAGGCACGTCACAATGGAGCATAAGTCGAATGGGTTAAATTTCTCAATTTTCTTACTTTCAGAGATAAGTCGATAGGGAGTATAAGTCGAATGGGTTAAATTTCCAAATTTTCTGACTTTTATTCAGAGATAAGTCGATACGATGCATAAGTCGAATGGGTTAAATTTTTCAATTTTCTGACTTTAATTCAGAGATAAGTCGAATGGGTTAAATTTTTCAATTTCCTTATCTTTGTTCATAGATAAGTCGATCCTGAGTATAACAAGAGGCTAGAATAAATGCTGTTAGTGTTGCGAAAATCTGTAACTATATTTTTAATGTTTCAGTAAATATTAAAAGGAAGAGAAAATATGATAACCAGCATTTTTGTTTTCCGCAAAAAGTTGAATTTTGTAAGCTTGCATTTTCTTAGAAACTGACGCTACCCGTATTGCTTCTACCCGATCGACCAGTCAAAGGATTCACCGCGCAAAAGTTAAAAAAAAAGTAACACAAGTGTTTTAAATTAAAATGATGCTTGCTGCACGAATTATCGTTCGCTGCTTTTCTTCCCTGTCTGTAGTGGTCTTTCGGTTCTCTCTTTCCGTTCTCTTTTAAAATCAGAAACCAAAAGAGCTTTTTATTTCACTCGGAAACATCAAATAAATTAACATAAGCATAATTATTGGAGGTAAAAGTTTATATTAATTCAGTTGAGCTATACAATTGAGAGATGAACGGAACGAAAAAAATGTCTTCACTAGCAGCTGGTCACTGCTGTTCTAAAAGTGCAAGTGCCGCCAGCTGCCAACCCGATGGTCACCAGCCAACAAGCTGCGTGGCAGCGACGTGTTTCGGAGGTTTAATCTTTGCAAGATAAATAAGATGCACCCCTTGTAGTTCAGGCGGCTTTGCAAAATCAGAGGTGAATGCCACTCACGAGGGCCTTTGAGGGGGTTTTGATGGGTATGCTATTAACATAGGCCTGGCGCAACTCCAAATCAATCACGATAATTTCCATGATGTTTCTGTAGAACGGAAATATCTGTTGCACCAGTTTTTAAACAAGTTCTTACTGACGAAATATTACATTTAGTAAGTTTACAAATTAACAAATATTATGTTTCGGGTGCTCGGGTTCACGACCGAATTTAAGGGACAATATATATGTGTATATATATATATATATATAGCAAAACATATAAAGGGAAAAACAAAAAACCAAGACCAAATTTGAAATTACGAAGCGCCAGAGGCTGCATAGAAGAAAGATCAAATAATATAAAATTTTGAGCATAGAAAAACAAAATACAAAAAAGGGAACGAGAAAAAGAACAACAATCACCACTTTCCAACCAACCGAAGCAGGCGCGCTTCAAGCGATGTAAATTTAACGAACAGAAGAATGCAGGGAAGCATATTAATGACTGACTCCTTGTCGGCTTCGTCAAGGGTAAGCAATAAGAAAATCACTCATTAATCTACTGAGACCAGATAATTGTGGGTTTCTGCTATTTTAGTTTGCTATAGGGACCGATTAAATTCAGGGGGAAAATGTCAAAATAAAAGGGATTTTCAATAAAAACCCAAACCCAGCAAACTAAAACACTTTGCCCGACCGCACAGCAGCAAATATAATCACACAAAAAATAAAAATAAAAATAAAAATAAAAGGAAAATAAAAAGAAAGGGAGCCGAGCTTCCCCAAAACACAAATCCAGGTAAGAAAAATACAACCAATAAATGGTACTGAAGGGATATCTTTAAACTTGTCACAGAAAAAGTGAAACCTTAATCATGCCATGCGATTATCTCTTCAAGAAAGATACCTTTAAAAGCAAATAAACGGACCCACTGCGTTGTTAAGATGCGCGGTACAGCTGCAAACGGTAAAAAAACAAACCTGCAGCTGACCGCGATCATATCGCACTGTGAGAAAGAAAAGATTGTTGGATGTTATATTTGTGGGTCATCAATAAGAAAAGCCGAGAGGCGTTTAAACATACCCAAGTCAACTGTTTTGGATGTACTGAATAAGTGGAAGATACATGGCGTGCCTGAAGCAGCAAAACGTACCGGCAGACCAAAGAAAATCAGTGATAGAGGGCGTCGAAGCCTCAGGAGAGTCGTTACAGCTAATCGACGGAGTACTACACAAGACCTCAGTGTATAGGTGAGTAACAATGCTGGCACCTCGGTATGTACACGTACCATTCGTACAGAACTTCATTCCATGGATTGGCGTGGTCGTGCGGCTGCTCATAAGCCTTTCATCTCCACTCGGAATGGTACTCGTCGTTTAGCATGGTGTAAAGAACATTTATCGTGGATCGTACATCAATGGGAGCGGGTCCTATGGACTGATGAATCCAGATACACGATCCATCAGTCTGATGGCCATGTGTGGGTATGGCGGCAGCCGGAGGAATGCTGTTTACCACAGTATACTGTTCCTACGGTTAAGTCTAGAGCTGGCAGTGTACTCGTGTGGAGGTGTTTTTCGTGTTATGGTCCCGGCCCATTGGTTATCTTGGACAAACCTGTTAACCAGCACGTCTACCTCAATATTCTGGACAATTATAATTATGTCCTACCAACTTTGTGGCAATACTACGGAAGAGCCTTGTTGGCCCTAGGAGGATAATGCACCGAGTCATAAAGTAAGGACTGTTACGCCGTGGTTTGACGGTAATTCCGCATCCTGTGTGGACTGGCCAGCACAGAGCCCTGATCTTAATCTCACAGAGCACCTATGGGATGAATCAGAGCGCCGCATGGGAAGTTCGAAACCAAGGCCTACTACTAAGCAACAGTTAGCGGCAGCATTATGTACTGAATGGAAGCGCATTACTATAGCTCTGTTCCAAAACCTTGTCGAAAGCTGGTCTCGAAGTGTAAGTGCATGCATTGAGCCAAAGGTGAAACGACACCGTACTAATGTGTGTCAATAAAGGCTATGTTGTGTTTCTCTTCTAGGTGTCCGGTGACTTTTGTCAATATAATGTATATATATGGAAAAGGAGGGAGAATAAGTAACGCCATATCTCCCAGACTGTCTAATGCCATAATGCTATAATGCCAGATTGCAAAATGTCTTCCAATCATTGAACTAGGAAAACAAAAGGATAAAGTTTAATGGAGATTATTTAACTCACCTTCATTTTGCTAATGATGTAGTCGTTTTTGCAACTTCTGCTTCAGAGCTGCAGTGTATGATCCAGGAACTTGCTTACAAGAGTAAAGAAGTGGTTATAAAAATGAACTTTCAGAAGACAAAAGTGATGTACAATGCTTTTACAAGAAATGAAGATTTATTGATTGATGGGGAAAAGCTGGAGATATCCGATACCTACATTTACCTTGGACAGCAGATATCAGGCAAAGGTTACATTAATGAAGAAATTCACCGACGCATAAAATTTAGTTGGAGAGCTTTTGAAAGAAACAGTACAAATGTCAAGAGAAATTCGCCATTATGTCTTAAAGGAAAAGTGTTTAATCAATGCATCCTTGCAGTGCTTACGTGCAGAGCAGAGACGTGGACCTTAACTAAAAAAGACATACACAAACTGCAGACAACTGAAGGAAGCACGGTGAGAGGCATGTTTGGTATAACCGGGAGACATAAGAAGAGAAACTCGTGGATAAGGAAAATGACAATAGTGGAAGACGTCACGATGAGAGTAAAATGCCTGAAATGGCAATGGGCTGGACATGTTGAGAGAAGAAATTACCACCGATGAACAACCAAAATTCTAGAATGAATTCTAAAGGACAGGAAAAAACCCAGAAGAAGGCCACATGAGAGATGGGCGGATGAAATTCGAAAG
This sequence comes from Macrothele yani, assembly GCA_039090855.1. Lineage (NCBI taxonomy): Eukaryota > Metazoa > Arthropoda > Arachnida > Araneae > Macrothelidae > Macrothele > Macrothele yani. Next base: position 162,666,998 of record CM077010.1, on the reverse strand, counting down.
CATGTTAGAGTGACATGGAGAAAACTGGTCCAAGACAGACCGTTGTGAAAGAAACTTGGTGAGACCTTCATCCAGCTGTTGATTCATTATGATTGCTGGACTTCAGAAGGAAAAAAGTTTAGTATTATATGCAAAAAAACACGGTAGTTCATCTTCCAACTAGTTGAAAGTAATGTATTTATGAGCCTTTGAAATGTGTAGGCCAGTTGAGAAGTAATATCATATTTTTATCAGATAGGCAAGACAACTGGAGAGGGATGCTGTCAGCAAACAAGCCGCGACCGTTCGAAAGCAGCTTCCTGATATTTCTATGCCTTGGGGCCAATTTGTTTCATTACAGAGGAAGGCTCTGAGTGATCCATGTTTGTCCAGAAGGAGTCACTCTTAATTTTCGAAAGTGTTTCCCGATTCCTTTGATAAACAGTATTTCATCAATGTTGCCAATGACTCATCCTAAAACCTTATCCCTTACAAAAAAAGGCTGTTTCCTTTAATCAGAATGAATGTGTGTGCGCCTGCCTAAACCCAGAGCTAATGTTCGACTGATCATAGCAATTGTTTCGAACTTCATGAAATTTTCCAGCATAGTTTAACAATACATTTTCTGAGTTCTTGTCACTGAAAGCTAGCTGGTATTGTTTTATTACTAGCATAACTGAATTGAGGATTATACCCAGGCTCTTCATCTTCTGGTCAGAAGCAATCCAACGTTCTAGTGCAAGAAATATATTTTGACTAAAGTAAATAAATAAAGCTTTGTTTTATTAGGAATTTCAACAGCTGTACAGACAAATTTTTTAGTCCCGCGGAAGCGACAGTCAATGTAGACCTCACTTTATCAGTGAAAATTTTCTGACTTATTTTTGTCCGGAGGGAAACTGCGATTCGATTTACTTTGGAAAACAGTTAACCTACAGAACATCATACTTTGTTTAACATTGGGCAGAATACGTAAGCACCCCGTACAAGAAATTACGGAATGATCTCATCCGGAGGAACAGTTGGAAACTGGTTAGGCAGAGAAAAATGAGTGTATATAATGGAATGGATAGTATTGTATGTTACTTGTTACTTTTTCAGCCTTGTAATACGTGCATTCCAAATCAGTTTTATTACCATGGGTAGAAAAGGTGACGTAACAGAGTGGCAAAGGGAGCTATCGTCTTTGGTCGTGAACATGGTCATTTGCTGAGGGAGGTGGCGGAGTTCGTTGGCGTGCCCAAGTCCACAGACAGTAGTGTTCATTTAGCGTGGAAGGAGTCGGCGAGAGACAATTCCCGTCGGAGCAACTGCGGCAGAAAAACCATCATGAGCAACCGTGATCGTCGACGTCTGGGGCGATTATCAAAAACAAAACGGTTCCAAACCCGGCAGGAATTGATGCAAGAGTACAATGCGGGACCCAGTCAGCCTGTTTCCGAACGAACGCTTCGTCGAGAACTGCATGGTGTAGGAATATTCAGTCGTGTAGCTAGGGTACGTCCCAAACTGTCTGCCATACACAAGAAAAAGTGGCTGGAATGGGCGAGGAAACACCGACACAGGACCACAGAACAGTGGCGACGCATCATCCGGTTGGACGAATCAAGGTTCTCCCTGTATTCCAATGATGGTCGATCCAGGACCATGCGAAAGGCCGGAAAAGCCTTCAACACAGAGCGTGTGAGAAGGGCTGTACAGAAGGGGGGTGGAAGTGTCATGTTTTGGGGGTGTATATCCAGTGCTGGGGTGAGTACCTTTGTTCACGGTGTAATGGCATGAAAGCAGTGTATAATGAATTAGCTTTATTTTGCTTTCCGCTAAGCTAATTATAATGAATAAGCTCTTTCTACCAGCTAGCTAATAATAATAATGAAGCTTTCCTACTGAGCTTCAAATAGTGAATTCAAATGGTTGTTGTTACTAGTTAATTAAGAACATGAATAAAGTCTCCTGCTAGTAGTGTAGTAATAGTATTGAACAAACTTATAACTGGTAGTAATGTTGCAGCAGTAATTAGAATGAATAAAGTCTTAACGCTGGTTGTTAATGGTAATAAACTAATGATATAAACCTAACAGCCAGACAGAGGTCTGACAAAAACTATGAATTGAGAAAGACGTACTTACTACAAGCTTTTTTATTATGCAACTCTTGGTCGTCCAAAGCACACACACACAACTTGTTTCACAATAATGAAGAATCCAACTAATCACATAGAACAAGCGATCTCCCTATAACAACAAAAGCTCTCCTTATAACAACAAAATCTCTCCGTACAACACCAAACGCTCTCCCTTGCTATCGATGAACGCGCCTATATATACTGGCTACCACCACGTCATGACTTACACTCATTGCCAGATCTCATTCATCGGGTGAAATAATATTTCGTTCAGTAAGAAGATAATTTACATAGTAAAATAAAATAACCAGAGATAGTAAAATCAAAAGGAAAGTGAATATAGAGTATACGTTACAAGTGGACTACGTGAAACTGTTGGATAACGAGGTGTTGCCATATGTCCAGTTCCTCCAAGATGCCGCCATTCCAGATTCCCGTTATCAAGACGACAACTGCACTGTCCACCGAGCTGCCATTGTGCAGGATTGGTTTGCAGAACATGAGGTCGACATCCCACATCTAACCTGGCCAGCCAATTCCACTGATCTCAATGTTATAGAGGAAATTTGGGACATGCTCGAACGGGCCGTTAAGAAGAGACAAAAACACCCTTCCAATTTGACTGCTCTGCAGGACCAGTTGTTTGCGGCGTGGGGCAAACTGGACATTAATGTCATCCGCTCCCGTATTGACAGCATGCCAAAGAAAATCAAGGCTGTACTTCTAGCTCGTGGTGATGTAACCCAATATTAACCAATAAAATGAGCATTCCGTAATTTTTTGTCCGGTGTGCTTAAGATTACTTCCAATAACTAAATTCCACAGTAATTGCCTGTAGATGTCATTTTGTCATTTTATTTGGCATTGGGTAACAATTTGATTTACAACTTAGGCCAGTCTGTACTTCTATTGAACAGTCTGCCAAAACTCCAAACTTTTTCTTAAAACGCACAGGTAGCACATGTTAAAATGCAACTACAGCAGAATTTCTTATTAAATGTCAGTCATATTTAGAGACGTACAGGTGGCACACGTTAAAGTGCATCTACAGAATTTTTTATTAAATGTCAGTCGTAATTACAGACGCACAGGTGGCACACGTTAAAGTTCAACTGTAGAATTTTTTATTAAATGTCAGCCATAATTAGAGATGCACAGGTGGCACACGTTAAAGTGCAACTACAGAATTTTTCATTAAATGTTAGTCGTAATTAGAGATGCACAGGTGGCACACGTTAAAGTGCAACTACAGAATTTTTCATTAAATGTTAGTCGTAATTAGAGATGCACAGGTGGCACACGTTAAAGTGCAACTACAGAATTTTTTATTAAATGTCAGTCATAATTAAAGATGCACAGGTGGCACACGTTAAAGTCTACAGAATTTTTCATTAAATGTCAGTCGTAATTAAAGATGCACAGGCGGCACACGTTAAAGTTCAACTACAGAATTGTTCATTAAATGTCAGTCGTAATTAGAGACGCACAGATGGAACACGTTAATGTGCAACTGCAGCAGAATTTTTTATTGAAGGTGAGTCATAATTCGAGATATTGTTTTCAGTTCGGAGTTTAGTGAGTCACGTGAACATTAAAGTTCTTTCCCCCTTTACGGTCACTGGTTTCGGGTAAGGAACAGTATAGGGGTCGGAGGAGAAACAGAACAAACATGTCTCATCTGGCACTCGAACCTGGTCTTAACTTAGACGATTAGCCAGATACCTCCGTATTTGAAGACTCTGCCACCGGGGAGACTAACGTATTTTGGGAATACTTTAAAACAGGATTTCATTCTTCAGTACCACTTGGAATCTTTCGGCTTACCATTAGAAGCTATTTGGCTTTTTTACAGAAATTCTAAAAGCATAATAGAATCATTAAATATTTGCTTCCTTATTCGAGTGCTTTAATCCACCCAACAGATCCAAAGAATGATTAGCAATTTGCGGTAGGTGCTTTAAATTAAGAAATTCCCTCGTTTGAAAGTTGTTGAAGAAATTGCTGTCGGGGATAAATCAGTTTAAAAAATAATTTCATTAAATTATGGCAAAGAATTCTACTAAGTAGTGATGAAAATTTCTGTTTCCCGGGACTTCTTCACCATTGAAGGATTTGTCGACGAAATAGCTTCCGAAGTATGAACAAGTTCAAACGACACCAAATTGTGTGAAATTGCTGACAATATTGAGCTGCTGACTGTTTAAATCAAGATGAAATCTTTACCAATCACACGAAATTTCGAAAGCCTGGCGAAATCACTTCCAGTATTATCCCTTTAACTGGCCTGAATTAATTAACTCGTGGTTAGCAAAATGGATTAAAATCAGCTCGAACGAATATATACACAGTTGCATCAGAATAATGTGACCACCCCGGAATCACAGTGTACCAGCCCAAGCGCGTCACAGAGTGCACGTGACAAAGGTCGACCACACGGAGATATCAGGAGCAGGCCAGGACAGATGAGCCATAGTGCGTCACGTGAGCGCAATGGGCAGAGGTAGTGATTTGACGGACGTTCAAAAAGTAATAATCATCAGCTACAGCGCCAAGGGTGAAAGCATCTCAAAAACAGCAGACTTCGTGGGCTGTTCGCGAGGTGCTGTAGTAAGGGTGTACCAAGAATGGACCGCTGGCACACCGAGTACCTCGTGACGTCATAACTGGGAAGTCCCAAAGGCCATCGATCCCAAAGGAGAACGTCGCCTTCGTCGACGGGTAAAGGGCAATCGACGCGCAACAGTGCAGCAACTGACCACGCAAATGAACGCTGTGGCACCAAGGACCGTGTCCCCGATAACAGTAGAGCGAACCCTGTTACGCATAGGTCTCCGGAGTCGACGCTGCGTCAAGGCGCCTATGTTGACCCAGGTACATCGGCAATGACGCCTGCAGTTTGTATGGGGCTACTCTCATTGGACAGTGGAAGAGTGGAAAAGGGTTGCCTTCTTCGATGAATCGAGATTTCTACTCCACAGAAGTGACGGACGGTGGCGGATACGGCGTCAGATACGCGAGAACGAACACCCGGACACGCTTGTCGGTCAAGTAGAGGACGGCGGTGGCAGTGGGGATGTCTGGGGGATGTTTTCCTGGTATGACCTGGGGCACTGGATGGGTCCCTGAAACGCTAATGGCTACCTATCCATCCTCGCTAACTACATACATACCTTCATGTTGGACGTTTACCTTAGTGGTGATGGTGTCTGCCAACAGGACAATCCGTCCTGCCATGTCACTAAGGTCATGCGTGACTGGTTCTAGGAACACGACAGCGATGTCTCCTTTCTCCCTTGGCCGGCAAAATCTCCCGACCTCAATCCCATAGAGCACTTGTGGGACTGTTTGGATAGACAGGTTCGACGTGCTGACCGAACTACAACCACGTCATCTTAGGGACTTGGTTGGTGCAGTCCGAATGGACATGTGTGCTTCGGGCAACCTTCCAGAGCCTCATTGCGTCCATACCACGCCGTCTCGCCGATCATCCGGGCAACGTGTAGTTATATATAATTTATATATGAAGCTCTGCGAAACTATAGTCGATATATAATAAATCATTGATTGTGGTAAACGTGTAGTTATTCTCATTATTAGGTAGGTGGTCATATTATTCTGATACGACTGTGTATATATGCTGTCTAAGAAGTAGGCGAACGCGGCTGGAACAAGCGAATATGCACATCAGAAAGTGTTGATTTATCCCTTTGCTTTATTCAAAGTTGTCATTTAAGGGGATAAATGAGCTTTCTAGCAGGTAATCAGGCTTTCTGCCTGGTTACTCGCTGAAAAGTCATTGACAATGGTGACGAACCTAAGAAAGGAGAGAGGTTTGAGTCACTTGTTTCTACCCAGAGGTATGATGTCCTTGTCAGGCGACTTGCCCTTTCCCATTGTGCTTTGGATCACGGATCAAAGAATAAAGGACTAGAAGCGAGCGCTGATCAGCTGTTACAGGTTTTTGGTCGGTACTGCTGAGATGAGAGGCGCAAAGTGATATTTCTGCCGTAGACTTCGTGAAACCCGACCGCTTTGTGGACATAATTGTCTGGGAAGTGCAGGAAATTTGGGGCACAGTTTGGTTCAGGTGTATCGGTCGCTTAAAGGGTTAATAGATTGGTGTAAGAAAATTATCCCATTCAACGGCGTGCTGCCAAACAGTTCTTGTAATGCTTATACTTTAAAAACCTGTGGAACAGCTGATTCAGCGTTATCCTATGACAACCACTGCTTCCTTGTATAAATGTTGCCAAAGGAGTAAAATAAGATAATTCTCGTACGTTTGAAGCGTTTTGTTGTGTGCGAAAAAAGCATTTTTCCGAAGCTACATTAAAGATCTACGGATCAGTTCTCGAAGAACCGCTGACAAACGTTTTGTGGTGTATTGTAATCAGCGGCAATTGTCTTCTGATCTTCCGGCTAAACGACTTTGACCAAACTGGAACTCTTAGAGACAAGGGCTTACATTGATTTCCCCATTGCATGCTGTTTGTTCGTCCTTGTTTATCAGTATTCATGGAATCTCACACGGTTCTCCTGCTGGGCTGGACTCCTTTAGTGGGAATGTAAGTTTTGCTACGTTTCTCGATTTTTGAAACACTGCGATGCTCCAAAGCAATATTTGTAAAGCTCCTGAGCTGATTATCACACCTGTTGCTTCTTTGGCATAGAATGAAAACATTTATTAGGAGATCGTCTTTGTGAAACATAGTGCGAAAATGCAGCTTATGCCCAAAGACCGCCTCTATTACTTCGTAAGTGCGTCTTGAATCTACTGTGCATGGCAGCTACGTCTTGCGGGTTATCGCCGAGAGAGACCTTTCATAACATAACTCTTTCCTGGGTGAGTTACCAACCTATCAAATATTTCTAAACCATCAAAACTGAGTTGTACGAGAAATGGTACCATTTTTTCTGGACGCCTTCAAGTTTACTTCCACAGCTTGGGTCATCTACTGCCAAACAAGAGTTACAAACCAATTAACAAATGTCCTTTCCTTCGTAATCTCTATGTTGTTGCCACCGTGTTTGACAAAATACTTTTTCCCCACATCTCAAAACTTTCAGATTGATCTCCATACCTGTTATCAGGGTTAGTCAATAATTATCCACATAGTTCTAACTTCCTTTCGGTTGGCTGTGCTACTTGCTTTGGAGGCATGTGTGGACTATGTCCACTCTTGTGCAGGTTTGACATTGATTGACCAGTATTTGTGCTGTCGTTGGGTCATTAACATGGCCGCCCCGCTTTCTGTGCGCACTAAAGTAGAACAGCGTGCAGTGATGCTTTTGTGGACTGAAGACGTACTAGGTGCTGAAATCCATCGATGCCTTTCAGAACAAGTATGGGGAAGTGTTTTGCCACACAAGATCACAGTCGTCTGAGAAGGCTTGTAGGAAGAAAAAATAGGAGTTCCTGTGTGCAGCTATTTACCGAAGCATTCAATGAATGCTGTTCCCGACCCATATCATAGCGAACTCTGCGCATTGGAATTGAAGAGAATCGGTATTGGCAACCGCGTGTCTGTTCAGAAACCAGTGACTTCTGCGAAGAATCGTAAAGTTCGTCCACAGTGGTGTAAGGAACACCGTGACTGGACACTGGAAAAAAGTCATGTGGTCCGACGAGTCGCGGTACACCTTGTTCTGTATCGATGGTTGGCCGACGAGCCGCGGTACACCTTGTTCTATATCGATGGTTGGCAGAGAGTATCGACAGTTGGCCGACGAGTCGCGGTGCACCTTGTTTTGTATCGATGGTTGGCAGAGAGTATCGATGGTTGGCCGACGAGTCGCGGTACATCTTGTTCTGTATCGATGGTTGGCCAACAAGTCGCGGTACACCTTGTTCTGTATCGATGGTTGGCCGAAGAGTAGCGGTACACCTTGTTCTGTATCGATGGTTGGCAAAGAGTATCGATGGTTGGCCGACGAGTCGCGGTACACCTTGTTCTGTATCGATAATTGGCAGAGAGTATCGATGGTTGGCCGACGAGTCGCGGTACACCTTGTTCTGTATCGATAATTGGCAGAGAGTATCGATGGTTGGCCGACGAGTCGCGGTACACCTTGTTCTGTATCGATAATTGGCAGAGAGTATCGATGGTTGGCCGACGAGTCGCGGTACACCTTGTTCTGTATCGATAATTGGCAGAGAGTATCGATGGTTGGCCGACGAGTCGTGGTACACCTTGTTCTGTATCGATGGTTGGCTGACGAGTCGCGGTTTACCTTGTTCTGTATCGATGGTTGGCCGACGAGTCGCGGTGCACCTTGTTCTGTATCGATGGTTGGCCGACGAGTCGCGGTACACCTTGTTCTGTATCGATGGCTGGCAGAGAGTTTGGCTGGAGCCCCATGAAGCAATGGGCCCAGCTTGCCTTGTGAATATAACTCAAGGTTCTAGATGGGTGTCATGATCTGGCGCACGTGCTGTTGGTACGGAACGGACGCCCCTGCTATTTCTGGAAGGTTGGATGTTCCCAAGGATTATCTGAGCATTGTTTCAGATCAAATCCATCCTGCAATGTTTACTTTTCACCAATCAGGTGAAGGCTGTTTCATGGACTACAATACCACTGTCCATCTGACAAGATGTGTTCAGAGGTAATTCAGCGATCATAACAACGACTTCCACAATCTTTTCTGGACATCTCAAAAACCGGAACTGAACCCTGATGAGAATGTATGAGACATGATAGAAAAACAGATCCGGGAGCAAAGTTCTCTTCAGTCAAATCTGAGAATGTTAAAGGACTGTCTGGTGAAATCCTGGTATGCTGTAAACGTAGATGATCTCCAACATCTTGTGGAATTTATGCCAAATGGCATATGTGCTAATTGAAAACGAGGAACAGTACACCAATTATGTAGGAAATAGTAACAATATACTAGTGATCCGATTTATTGGCGTAGGAAACAGACACATAAGTGTTTCCAAGCTTTCGCACATCAACCAGGTGGCTCTTTCAATGAAATTGAGAGTCATGAAGTCGGCCACTGATGCAGGATATTCACTAAATCAATTACGTAACTTTATCCAAAAAAACAGAGTCAAACACTCTAATCTTCCTGTGCCGCAGCTTCGTTATTTAGGCTCAATTCCTTACATATCAAATGTGTCTTACAAACTCAAGAACGCTCTCAAGAAGATGAACTACGGCGTCAGCGTAAGGTCTCCTGCATCTTTATATACTATGTTAAAGAGAAATAGTGGAAAACCACCTCTCTCCTGCGAAGCAGGTGTCTATGCGATCCCTCTAAAATATCATGAGGGCTCTAAACGATACTACATTGGAATGAACAAGCGTTCACTCAGAATCAGAGTCAACGAACACAAAATACGGTAAAGTAGTCACGGCACTATCGAGAGAAGTCAAATTCAAGTCCGCTACTCCTATGTGGGATGATATAAAGAAATTAGCCACCTACTCTACCCCTAAATGCACAGCCATTTGGGAAACTTTGGAGAACATTACCAACAGCGATACTTGCAATAATAGCGTCTCACTCCAGTTGCTACGAATTTGGAACCAATTCTTCAAGTAACGCCTTCTCCTTACCAGAATACCGCGTGCACAACCAACGTAATGCCTCGTATCTTTAAATGAATATATCGTCGTATCTTTTCATTGTTAAGTCAAGTCACCCCGTCCAAATTGTTGAAGCATTCTATTATTCAGTTTGCTAACTTCCTTGAAAAAGCCATCTGGTTGATGAGCGAAAGCTTGGAAACGCTTATGTGTATACTTCCTACTCCAATGAATCGGATCACTAGTATAGAGTTACTATTTTCCGCATACGTGCTGTAGTTCGAGCTAAAGATGGTCCAAACCGATATTGAATAAAAGTTTCTAATTCAGTGGCCGGTGTCTGTAACTTAAAATGCGACAAACTCGGAAAATATTTTTCAGCATTTCATTTATAGCACATCCAACAAACAGCTGGAGGATGCTAATACTCGTACAAAGGGCATCCTGAAAGTAATGCCTCGTTCTTCGTAAGATTTTTATATGTAGCAGCAAAAGTGTAAAACTTGGTGGCAAAATACTTGGACATATTGTTAATAATGCTAGCCATGTCAAAATATTATCCATCACATTCTATACATTTCCGCCATCTTTGAACCCATTGGTAAAATCCATTTTGGAAAAATTCCTGAGGCTGTCTTTCCCCCCATGAGTTCAAAGCCAGTTTGACGACTGTCACATCATCGAAACGTTCCCCACGAAATGTGTTTTTCAAAGGGGCAAACAGGAAAACGTCTTAGGGAGCCAAAGCAGGACTGTCGGAGTGTTGGAGAATCATCGACCAGCCCACTTTGGCAGTAGCCTGTAAAGTCTCCATTGAGGTGTGGGGAACGTGCGTTATCATGGTGTCAAACAACATTATGAAGGGTCATGAAAGAAATACGGTATTACACCATATAATACAAATTTTGAAGATGACAATCCGATTTTTTTGTGTAAATGTGACAAGGACAGTAAGTCAGATAATATCCGAAAACCTGAACATCGCGTCATCCTGGAGCGGCGTCTCACAGATAGCGCCAGGGTATGCTAACCACTACACCACCCAGATCGACCAAGTCGCAAGTTTCCGATTAATTTGAATACAACCATCACAGGATTCGCTAGTCGAAGCAACCGGCATTCACGCCTAGCGAATCTGGAGGTCAAGAATTCCATCCCGTGACCGCCCGGAAGAGCAGATAAATCATGAAAGAAATACGGGATTACACCATATAATGCAAATTTTGAAGATGACAATCGGAAACTTGAGACTAGGTCGTTCTGGGTGGTGTAGTGGTTAGCATACCCGGGCGCTATATGGGAGACGCGGATTCAAGTCCAGCTCCTGGACGTTGAAATTTTTAGGTTTTCGGATATTATCTGACTTACCATCCTTGTCATATTTACACCAAAAATCGGATTGTCATCTTCAAAATTTGTATTATATGGTGTAATCCCGTATTTCTTTCATGATTTATCTGCTCCTCCGGGCGGTCACGGGATGAGATTCTTGACCTCCAGATTCGCTAGGCGTGAATGCCGGTTGCTTCGACTAGCGAGTCCTGTGATGGTTGTATTCAGATTAATCGGAAACTTTAGACTTGGTGGTTCTGGGTGGTGTAGTGGTTAGCATTCCCGGGCGCTATATGGGAGGCGCGGTTTCGAGTCCCGCTCCAGGACGATGAAATTTTAAGGTTTTCGGATATTATCTGACTTACCATCCTTTTCATATTTATACCAAAAATCGGATTGTCATCTTCAAAATTTGTATTATGAAGGGTATTGTCACGTCTTTCCTTTCTGATAGCTTCCTTTATCTGCTTCAATATCTGCACATAGTGAGCACCGTTTATTGTTGCAACTCCTGGATGGCGACACGACGATCAGATGTGATAAGGTCTTTCACTCTTTGCCTGTTGGCATCTGTCACTGCAGTTGCGGTTCTTCAACTCCGTTGCTTTTTCGACACTGAACTTTCTTGCTATGGAAACCTATTCATCCTCCTTCGGACGTGACTGGTATCGATTTTGGCAGCTCCATACACCGCTAGGAGTGTTCTGTGGATTTCTGGAGCCTCACATCTTTCTTTTTCCAGGAAATTCAATTACGGCTCGCGCTTTTCTTCGTCATTCATGATCTTTATTTCCGATTCTGAAAAAAAACTTTGATCCCACATTGGTAACATATCATAGCACATGTCAGTCCAGTTTTCATTAAAATCACTTGCAAATTTCAAAAGTTATTAAGGAGGAGGCATTAATTTCAGGATGCCCTTAGTATTAACAAAATAATGTTAGTCATTTCGCAAAACATGATTTTGCTTTCAGGTGAAATTTCCCGATATTGTTAGTGCTTTCCCAAAAATTCAGAAAAGGAAAAAGAAAACAATAAATTTCAAGTGCTAAGATAACAATTTCTATTTAATCTCATTGACGGATTCGATGAGCACGCACACCTGGATAATTAAAACTTTAAGTGAAACCTTTTACTGTTTCTTAAAAAGATGACTAAACGAAAAGTTATGTTAGTACTTGTAATTTATTTCTTTATCTATTTTTAGAAAAGCTTCAATATAGGAAAATTGCTCTTTAACAAAAGACGACCATTTATAAATTTTTTTTAGCAATTTGTTGTTAAAAACCTTTTTAAACAAAGAACCGCAGGACATTTATTTACTCATAATTATGCTACTATTAACTAAACAAAATTATTTTTAAATATAGAGCTAGCGATTTTCTTCTAAGACAGTTGAAAACTGTAACACGTGTTATTCCGAAATTAAATACTCTGGTAATTTAAGAGACCTTAAAAGCCCAGATTTATGTATGCCGTTTGGAAAAGCACGATGTCTTTTTACCATTAATTTAAGACATACGAGCAGCGGCATAATAATCCACTAGCTAACATAAAAATCAATTTGCATTTTAATAAGCATTTTCTTTTATCCTCTCCTAGATGTATGCTTAACAAAATAAATGACATCATTAAAGGCAAGGTGAAAAGATACATAAAACAAAAATGTGGATAGGTCAATTAGTTTTATGATGTGCGGTTATCGGAAAACCTTTCTGAAAGTAAAACTTTCCTATTCAATACTTCCGGTCTCGCATACTATCAGCTTTAATAGAACTTTGTTCTTATCTTTTCGAATACTCGGCGCAGCACGAACACAAAAAAATTCATTTCCTCAGGGAAGTCGCTCAATTGAACACCAAAATTTACTTTGGTAAATTGGTATTCACCTTTGTGAACGATAGTTTCTAAGTTCTTCTAACAAGCCTTTTATAGATCTGTTAACGCACCTGGACTAACATAGTTAAATTGAAGTTACACCAGAGTCTGCCCGTTAAAAACGAAGTACATGGTAACTGAAATGTCTCATTAATTTTGTGTGAATGACTTGCCAAATTAACTTCTAAATTAATTTCTTAAAAGACAGTTCATCTAAGTTTAGTAAAGGAAAGATTTTACTTACAAGCTATTTAGAATCTCGTTTCAGCAAGAATTTTACAAATAAAGCGAAAAATTGAAAGAAACAAAATCACAAAATACGATGGTTGTACCGAAAGTAATGCAAAAGCGGGCACAATTTGTTTTTATTAACTGACAGCGGTTGTTCAAATTGCACATGTTGGTAGAGTAACTCTTCGTCTATAGTAACCCTTCTTCTTCGTTGCAGATTTGAAGGAGAGAAGGGTGGAAGTCTGCTCTGATCTGATGGTATAGAGTAACTCTTCGTCTATAGTAACCCTTCTTCTTCGTTGCAGATTTGAAGGAGAGAAGGGTGGAAGTCTGCTCTGATCTGATGGTAGAATAACTCTTCGTCTATAGTAACCCTTCTTCTTCGTTGCAGATTTGAAGGAGAGAAGGGTGGAAGTCTGCTCTGATCTGATGGTAGAGTAACTCTTCGTCTGTAGTAACCCTTCTTCTTCGTTGCAGATTTGAAGGAGAGAAGGGTGGAAGTCTGCTCTGATCTGATGGTAGAATAACTCTTCGTCTATAGTAACCCTTCTTCTTCGTTGCAGATTTGAAAGAGAGAAGGGTGGTAGTCTGCTCTGATCTGATGGTATAGTAACTCTTCGTCTATAGTAACCCTTCTTCTTCGTTGCAGATTTGAAAGGAGAGAAGGGTGGAAGTCTGCTCTGATCTGATGGTATAGTAACTCTTCGTCTATAGTAACCCTTCTTCTTCGTTGCAGATTTGAAGGAGAGAAGGATGGAAGTCTGCTCTGATCTGATGGTAGAGTAACTCTTCGTCTATAGTAACCCTTCTTCTTCGTTGCAGATTTGAAGGAGAGAAGGGTGGAAGTCTGCTCTGATCTGATAGTATAGTAATTCTTCGTCTATAGTAACCCTTCTTCTTCGTTGCAGATTTGAAGGAGAGAAGGGTGAAAGTCTGCTCTGATCTGATGGTAGAGTAATTCTTCGTCTATAGTAATCCTTCTTCTTTGTTGCAGATTTGAAGGAGAGAAGGGTGGAAGTCTACTCTGATCTGCTGGACGCGTTTGAAACCAATTCAGCCACGTTTTTTTTCGGTCTGGTGACAGGGTGTAAAACGTGGGCGTATCTTTACGATCCGGAAACGGAAATCAATACATGGAATGGCGTCATACCTCTTCATTATTACCTAAGGAGTTCAAGAGACAGCGATCAGGACAGAAAGTCATGGCGACTGGTTTTTGAGATGACAGGGGTGTAACTCTGTTTGATTTTCTGGAATCTGGCCGTACCGTAATGAGCGAGCTTTACACTGAGACACTCAAGAAGCTTAGAGAAGCCACAAGGAGGAAGAGACCGAACGAGAATCGGAAAATAATCCACATTCACCATGACAATGCAAGACCACACACATCTTTGGCAACAAATCAGCCGATCAGCAAATTGGGCTTGTCAGTGGTCCCCCATCCACCGAATACACTGACGTGCAAATAAATTAGAGACACCTGTCTAGTAACGTGTAGCACCACCTTTGACCCTGATGACGGCGGCGATTCGTCTCGGCATGGACTCGACAAGACACCAGAAGCATTGGGAAGCCATACGGATCCACGACGCCTGAACAAACTCCCACAGTTCATGAATATTTGATGGAGAGGATCAGAGCATCGAACAGCTCTCTCGATAGCATCTCAGCTGTGCTCAATGGGATTGCGGTCAGGTGACCTAGGTGGCCAAGGAAGCGAGTTCACGTCGGTGGAGTGTTCATCCAACCATTCGGATGTAATTCGGGAGCTGCATTGTTTTGTTGCAGGATGAGGTCCCCAGTGGGATGTTGAAGACGCACAGATGGGAGCAAATGGTCGTCCAGGATATCCCGGTAACGTTGACCTGTGAGGGACGATCTCACACGTACCAGGGGTCCCATTTCAGTCCACGTAAACAGTCCCGAGACGAGAATGCCACCCCCACCAGCTTGAAGAGTACCCTGCTAGCAAGAAGGATCCATCGCTTCATGTGGTTTGCGCCGTTCTTGTATCCTGCCATCCGCATGTACCAACGTGAATCTCGACTCATCAGTCCAAGCAGCATTTTCCCACATATCTAGGATCCAGTGGCGATGTTCCCGCACCCATGCTAATATTTGCACCCTGTGATGTGCGTTCAGCAGCGGTACCCTCGTAGGACGATGGCGTCTCTACCCCATAGCGAAGAGATTGTTCTGGATGGTGCGGCTGCTTACACGTTTTTGTGCACCAGCGTTAAATTGCCGAGTGATTTCATGCACTGGAGCCCGTCTATCCGCTGTTACAATGCGAGCTAGCAGACGATGACCCCGCTCATCCACACGCTTTTGTCCACGGCAGTTAGCCCTTGCAGGGATGGTTTTACCGGATTCGATGTACTCAAGGTGCACCCGTGACACAGTGCCTCGTGAAAATCCCAGTGCCTGCACGACTTCTGAGATGGAGTGACCCATTCGTCGGGCCCCGACAATTTTCCCACGATGAAATGCGCTTAGATACTTCGTCTTACCCATTCTGCGTCCGACTCTTACTGATTCCCGTCGCATCACTTCTTATATTGTCGGATCGCTGCATACGCCATGGCGTTTCCGTTTACAGGGCCGCCCACAGCGCCACATTTTCATAACGCCAGCTGTCTCTAATTCAATTGTTCTTCAGTGTAGTACAGATCTGGCGCCCTCCGACTTCCTGTTCGTTCCAATGATGGACAGTGTCCGGAGACAACGATTGGATGACACAGACGAGGTGAAAGTGGTTGTGAAAATGTGAGTATAACAGTCCACGCTTTAATTTTTTCAAAGATGATTCAAGAGTTGGGTTCAACGATGGCGCAAATGCATCGCTTGTAATATGTTGAGTAGTACCTTTGCATAGCGAAAGAGTTTCTCTACCAACATGTGCAGTTTGAACGACCTCTGTCAGTTACTAAAATAGTTTTGCCCAATTTTGCTTTAAATTCGGTACAACCCTCGTAAGTAACACTAATTATGTGAAACCGGAAATTTCTCATGTAGGACTTACAACACAGAGATGGTTCAAACCCAGTCACCTATGTCCCATGGAACTTTTGTGCAGCTTCATAAACGAAGTGTTATTGGTTGACCTTACAACGTCGGGATGGCGGGAGATGAGCATGCCGGGTTGCGTCGTGGCGGGTGCTTCCAGGGGTGGGGGTGGGTGGTGGCATTGGCTTTGTTTGTGAATGGGAGTCCTCTTTCTCCGGGCCGGGGGCGCGACGATTGATCTTGCCACCATCTGGTCGGAGGTCGGCTTCTCTAACTACTAGGTCACTCGGGATACCATAATTTTAAAAACCGGAGGACTCTAATACATCAACTCTTTCAAACATTCCTGTCACTGTCAAAATAAAACACATAGTATCCAAAAAAGAATAGATACATTTCAGCCGTGTTTTACGAAGAAATAAGGAAAATTAGAAGAATATATAGTTTCACCATGAAACTCAGAAAGTATTTAGTACTTTAACGTGAGCAATATTTCTCACTTTTACAATGCTCATCTGGTACTTAATTAATGGTGCACATCTGAGGTGTGGTGCGTCTTACAGTATGGACGACACTGTCTATGTGATGCTAGTTCTTTGTTCAACTCTATGAGAAGAAATATGTGGATATTAAGTTTCCCTGATTTTCTATGTCTTGGAAAGGAAGCTAACCGTGAGGTGTCAACATAACGTACAAACATTGATAGTCACCCGGGATTGGGATGTCTTTTCGCACTACCGGTGGGTTTACTCTAAACAAAAACGAATTATACGAAGAAAAGCTTTGTGCTGCAGTATTTTACGGGAAATTTTAAACTAAGTGCCTGGTTTTAGAAGAGTTTTATTTAAAACCAAATTCACATATTTCTGTGCATTTTAGCCGGAACTGAAAGCGACAATGCGAACCTAACTTCGTATGCCTGTATTCATGTGAGATTGTGCCTTTGGAGTCAGCGTATCCTTGCCAGGTAAGTAAAAACGGCAATGAATAAATCCACTGCATGCGAAATATCTGTTGCATTCAGGGCTTGGGAAATCAACCAATCAGAGACCCCGAGTCAGTTCCCTCTGTCCCTACTGTTTAATTCCACTCGGGTTGAGGCCTTCATTATCTGCCATTGAAAACTAGTGGAAATGCGAAACAGAGAGTTGCATCAACCAATGGAAAATTCGTTTGCTTTTGCCGGCGAATATCTGCGATATCGTGTGTAATTTCGAATCCTTTTTTATTCAGTTGGGAAATTGTACGGTTACATTTTCGTATATTTGCTGTCTTTCTGAAGCACTAAAGTCCTTGAAGCTAATTTAAGCAAACTGGGAAAGTGTAATAAAGAAACGGATGATGCAAAATTAGTGTCTTTCGATTCCCTAAGTTTTACAGAAAAATCAGAATGTGTAAGCAACGAAAGTCCAATCTCAAACCTGAGTCTGTTAACATCGTCGTTAAGTATGCAGGTTAAACATACGAACTTATTACATATTTCGACGCTTCCATTTACCAGAAAGACAGACAAGAATTGTAGTGTTTCAAACCTCCAACGCTGTTTCGTTGGCCGTGTGTATCATTTTGTAAGAAAACTGTTACAAAACTGCTTATCCTTTCCTAAAGAAAAAATAATGTTAAACTCAAAAATTGTCAAAATTCAGATTTAAAACAGTGAAAATATACCAGTAATTCAAATTTATTGGAGTAAAACAAAAATCAAAAGTTCCAAGCTTTCCCACATCAACCATTTCAGGAAGATAGACCTCTAAATGGGCAAATTCTTTCCGCCTGGTAGCTTCCAAATCATAATCATCCCCTATAACTATCCTATATGGAAAGCTTATGAGCTCAAAAATTTGTGATGCAAAATAAGCTTCAAGTTTCCCGAAGGGAGCCTGAATTCACTCAAAGATACATCCTACTCATTTGTTTTTTTGATTGGAGGTTTAACGACCACCGTGAGCAACTCAATGGGCTCTAAGCAGTCGCCCGTCCCTAATTTAGGGCAACTGGTTCCAGGTAAGGGAGAGAGCCAGCGCCGTAAGACAAACGCATCGACCATGCCTCACCGGGATTCGAACCCGGACCCCTTTCGGACGAATGATCAGAAGCCATCGTTTAGACTACTGCTTCACCAGGGGGCTCACTCATTTTGACTTCGTTAGGTTAATAAGTGTGTTTTGCTCTTCCTCCTGGATTAAGCAGTGAAAAAAGCTACAAGTTCTTCAAAACTTTGCGCGAACTTGGTTTGGATAAATGCTGGAGGGAAGGAACTAATACCTTCTGCTAATAAGTTGAGTGAATAGAAACCTATTCACGCAATACGAGGGTCCTAACAAAAGTTCTGCACACTGTCCATATTTGAGGAAAGTGTGAAGTAACGGAGAAAACTTACTTTATTGCCGTTCAATGTACTTTCCTCCGCTGCTAATGACAGCTTGTCAGCGGTGAGGTAGGTCCTGGATGCCCCGTGGTACGCCATCTTTGTTCAGCTGTCGTATTATTCGGGTCACGTCTAATAATTGTTCGTCCAGCGATTCATAGCGGATGTCACAGAGCAGATTTTTTAACTTTTGGAAAAGATCAGGGCTGTATGGTGGGTGGGACAAAATTTCCCAGCCATATTTCGACAAAACTCCACGTGCCGACGTTGCACCACGGCACGAGGCTTTGACATGCAGCAAGATCGCTCCCGCTACCAACAAGTTGGTGTGATTTTGACGAATTTTCGATCTCAACTTTGTTTTCAGGAAGTCACGATAATATTGTGCGTTGACATTTTGCCCTACCGGCACTCGACCAGAGACCACACCACCGTAGGCATCGTACGCAAAAATTATCCTTAATTGTTTCATTTTGGATTGTTGGCAACGGCACTTTGAGGGGTATGGGGAACTTGGATGCCTCCATTCTGCTAATTGTGACTTCAGTTCCGGCCCAAAATCACGGGTTCAAGTCTTATCAATTGTGGCAAATCTGTTCGGGAAAGTGTCGCCCTCCCTCTCGAACCTGTAGAGGAGATCCTGTGCAATGTTCACCATGGCTACATTCTGTTCGGGGGTGAGTTGATGGGGCAGCTTGCGCGCGGCGATTTTTCTTTTTCCCAGTGAGTCGGTTAAAAACCGGTGAACAGACATGGTGGACAAATTTGCCTGATGAGCAATCTCCTCGACTGTCAAACGACGATTATCTTCGAGAAGCGTTGCAACAGTGCTGACAGATGTTTTGTCGGTCGCCTTTTGAGGTTCGCCTTAGCGGTGATCATCTTCGATGCTGCTTCGGCCTTCCCGAAAGCGCGATGCCCAGCGAGAAATTGTGCTTCGATCAAGAGTTATTTCCACACAAACTTCTTGCAAGGCAGTGTGGATCTGTGTCCGAGTTGCCACCCGCAAGTGTCCAGCACCTCAGGTCGAGTTGGTCTAACGGCGTGACACGACCTGAGGAGCTGCACGCTTCCATTTCTACCCCCGCCTCCACGTCCACACAGCAAATAATTGTGCGTCGTTCTGACACCACTGCGTTGCTGAGAGTCTGACCTTGACATGACGTAATCATTTTCACGATTGCATCATCCGCTTCCGTTTTAGATTAACGTGTGCAGAACTTTTGTTATCACCCTGTATACTCCAAAACAAGATACTAGGGGTGTTCAAATGAAAAGGTACGAAACGTCATAAGAACGTAACCGTTAACATATTTGCCTATGCCGCTATGGGAGAACGTAGCGACACATCTAGGGATGCGATTAGAGTCGCCGGCGTGGATCAGAGCATGCGCGGGCGCTCGCATGCGCAGGAGAGAGCAGAGGCTCTTATAAAGAGCGCCGTCCAATTGACTACTTGTTGAATTCCTCCAGCACAGACGAACCATTAACTCCGATGTGTACTGTGAGACACTCCGAAGCCTACGCAGGTCCATCAAGAACAAAAGACCGGGGCTGCTCACGGAGGGTGTGGTTCTGCTCCATGATAACGCGCGTCCACACGTCTCCAGGGTCACAGACGCGGAACTGGCCAAGTTCCAGTGGGAGCAGCTTGACCATCCGCTCTACAGCCCGGACATGTCGCCCTGCGATTTCCACGTGTTTGGTCCCCTGAAAAAACATCTGAAAGGGAAGTGCTTTCACTCGGACGACGAACTCAAGGACGCTGTGCAGGACTGGGTCTCGTCACGGCCACAGGAATTCTGGGAAAAAGGAATCCTTCGGCTCGTTAATCAATGGGATCGTTGTGCTACGGCCTATGGTGTATACTTTGAATAAAGTCTTCATTTATACCCACAGTGTCGTCGTACCTTTTCATTTGAACACCCCTAGTATAAATAAAAAATATTTCTACTGAAGATTTTAATGTCGAAGCCAAAGTAACGAAAGAATAAAACAAGTTAGTAAAATCATGCAATGCATTGATTATGATATCCTTTCCAACATACCAGAAATCATTACTCAAGTTATGAGGATAATGGCTGTGAAATCTCGCCCCTGTGCCCTGACCTTTGACTCCATTTCAATGATATTAAACAGAACCGGTTCAATACATCTCCGGAACAAAACAAAAATTATGAAAAGCACATAATTTTTTGACACAGTGGCCTAAGCGATGGCCTCTGATCATCCGTCCGAAAGAGGTCCGGGTTCGAATCCCGGTGAGGCACGGATATTGTGTTTGTCTTACGGCACTGGGTCTCTCCCTTCCCTGGAACAGGTGACCCAAAATTAGGGACGGGTGACTGCTTATAGCCCATTGAGTTGCTCACGGTTGTCGTTAAACCTTCAATAAAAAAACAAAAAACAAAAAACATTACAGAGTTTTGTCGCAATCAAAGCATTTTTACGTAAGTTATGACGCATAATGAGGATGGAATGGATCCCGTTGCTATGTCCTGACCTTTGACTCAATTTCGTCTATTTTCAATAGGGTTCGTCCTCAATTGGTCCCCTACCACATACTAAAATTTCATCGAAATCGAACCATTTTTACGCGAGTTATCGTGCGGACAGTTAGAAAGACGGACAAAGCTGGAGCATATACGCTTCTTCAACCTACGGTTGGAAAGCGTAAAAAAATCGCAGGGTGAAATTCCGCTATAACTGACGTATGTCTTTTTTATTTTTTTTTTTATTTTTGTATACCTACACATAACGTTCACGGTACGTCACCGCTGAACGTCGTTCTGAAATTTCCTTGCAAGCGCACTCTCTTCTGCTGATTGGTCGCTATTAGTGTTGCCAAATTCGATATTCGAGAATCAACTAATTGTAACAGAAAAATCGACTAAAAATCATCAAAAACTAGGCCGGACGATTGAAAGAAAAAGCAAGGCACTCCTTTTAAGAAATTAATTGCAAAACAATGAAATAAATGAAAACACATACTTTTTTGTCTTCATAGCATTCTGTCTTTATCTCTTCCCCATTATGTGCATCTTCACAGAAACCTGATTTTATTAGTTCAGGCGTTTTTTTTTTAAAGCAACGATTTCCTTTCTCACCTTTTGTACATCCTTCACTTCCACACTTTAATGATTACACGACCTTTTTCTGGAGCCAGCTAGGTTCAGAGATTCCAGCTGAGTATTACTCGTATTTATCTTTCCCTCAGAGCTCATGTTGTTGAGACTTTGAGTGAGTAACGCAGACAGGGTTCGAATCCGTGGATGGTAGGGTTCTTTCCGATTTTACTACGCTCTAGGAGTAGTTCCTGGGTGCCACGGAATCGCACTAAGCAAAACGTAGTAACGTTTCTTCTATTCATATCTGAACGATTTTCAGAAATTACCGCATTTTAAGTGCACTTTTACATGGTGATAAACAAGTTGATTCATTCAAGTTTGAAAATCGTCCTCACGACAACCGCGGTAGCCACAATTACTGAAAATTAAATATTTATTCTTTGATCTGTACAATATAGATACATTATGCTGTTGTCAGCAAGAGTGGGGGAAAGAAAACACACATAATACATAGTCATTCCCACTGCTGTTTTAGTGAACGTCTGTGTTCTTCCCACGTTTCCCAAGTGATTGTGATGGCCGGTGAAAATGTCTAGTCGTTCTCTCAGTGGGATTAACTGGAAGCACGTGCTTCCTCTCTGGCTGGGAGTGTGTGTCAATGTAATTTTCACGGTTTGTGTTGTTTACTCAGTTCATTTGCAGCAATAGACAACCTTTCAAACAAGGTGCCAAAGCTTAATGTTGGTCCTCCGCTTTTTATTCTCTGTATCTTTCTTTTTTCAATCGAAAACCCATCAAGCCGTAGAGGGATATTTCTATCAACTCATCCCGACCTGCATGTTGTGTAGAGTAAAGATAAAAAAGAAAGTCATTGATTTGAAAACAAACCCAGCATGACAAGAGAACTGCAGCGGAAAATCAAAGTAAAAATTTTACCTTTCTATATATTTTTTCTCGTACGCCATAAGATGAGAGTTTCATAATGTCTGAAATATTTTCAATGCGTTACTGCACAAAAACGTCAGTAAAAGTTCAGAACATTTAACAAGGTAGTCATCAAAATTAACACAGCTATCAGACATTGAATTGACTGTAATTACTGTTTCACACGTAGTATCAATTACATCAGAAAACTTGAAAATTTCATCGCCCTGCAGAACGGTAATCGAGAGATGCGGGTTAGATTCCCGCTCCGGGGCGATGAAATTTTCAAGTTTTCTGATGTGATTGATACTGCGTGTGAAACAGTATTTACAGTCAATTCTGCGATGTGTGATTGCTGCGTTAATTATTATGACGTATTAGCCACGTATTATGAGAAGAATATTTCTTCAACAGTATATGAAGTACTTGTTATTAGGTCGCTCGGGAAGTAAGTGGACACTTTCAAATTACCATAATTTCTGTAAATAGGAAAGCAATGGTCATATTTGAGGGTAACTATTAATAATTCTCATTTTCAACAATACGCTCCCAGAGTGTGGGCAGTTCACATACACCAGTGTTTGTGAAAAGTGTCTGTGATTCGTAGATCCTAATCCTGTCTCTTGTTGCAGAGAGTACCAGGCATCGCCCTTTTCAAATGGACAAAGCAGTTGAAATCACAGAGGGCCATAACTGGTGAATACGGTTGGTGGGGAAGCTCCACTCAACCGTTCTGTTAAAACGAACAGTCTGGGTGTTTATAAGACCGTGTGTTGTCATGTAAAAGGACAGGTTGCTGTACAAGATGTCATAGTCCCCATACTGGGATATGCTCTCCTAGTAATGATATCATGTGTCTTCCAAAACGCCACACAGCGAACATGCATTCCAATTATCAGTAAGATTTTACGCTCATGCAACACAGCACTGGGTCGAGACGTCACGAAAGTACAGGGTTAAATAAAGACCGTTTCGAAATTACAAGGCCCCGTCATATGAAAGAGAGAGAGAGAGAGAGAGAGAGAGAGAGAGAGAGAGAGATATTTCCTCTTTTAGTGATGTCACGCTGAAACCAAAACTACCGATTGGTTTCCAATGCTGACGTGTATAACGTCAAACACGAAACCGACGTATCACTCCGCGTAACGTGGGAGTAACGTCACAAACGGAGGGAACTGAGCTCTCTAATCTCTACTTTCTAGACAGCCTTGTTTAAACCCAGGACTCTGATGTCCTTGCTGAGGGAGTAAAATTTCACCTAGTTTCCATGTAAGCAGAGAAAACTTGTGAGGCCGTCCCGGTGGCGCAGTGGTCTAAGCGATGGCCTCTGATCATTCGTCCAAAAGGGGTCCGGGTTCGAATCCTGGCGAGGCATGGATGTTGTGTTTGTCTTACGGCACTGGCTCTCTCCCTTCCCTGGAACCAGTGACCCTAAATTAGGGACGGGCGACTGCTTATAGCCCATTGAGTTGCTCACGGTGGTCGTTAAACCTCCAAAAAAAAAAGAAAAAAAAAAAACTTGTGAGTACCATGCTAGGCTGCTCCGTGCAATTTCTTGTGTCGTGGTTAGAATTTGCGGTACCTACGTTGCTAATTTGCTCATTATTCTTAAATCTCTCGGTAACACAGTATAAATCGTTGTATGAAAAAAAAACAAGTTATGTGGAAAGGTCATTAGCATTCACTGTTGTAAGGTTTCTTGGATGTGTCGTTTGGCTTCTTGTTTGGAAGTCAAAATAGATCGACCACACCTTGGAGTAGTTTTGGATGATATCCTGCCTTCTTTATATCCTTCCACCCAATTGTGCACAGCAATTTCCTAGAGGGAATTTTTACCAACAGCTGTCTGCAGAAGATTCGTGCCACGCTCTCTGTATACTGCATTTAGACAAAAAACTTAAAGAAAAACCCGATGTTCTTCCACTGTTACCAATCGTCTTAGCTACTTCATCATTACTACAACTTTCACTTGCCGATCGATAGGTACGAATTAAGTCCGAGTACGTACTAAAGTGGAAACGAGACATCACCTTTATTTACAATTTAGGTTCCGAAACGCACGACAATAAAAGTGTTTTCGCGTACTTCCCAAACGACTGACATTTGTATTGTTAGCTCCCCCGTATTTGTTTCGGGTACAACGACTACGCAAAGGGCTATAAACAACCAACCGTCCTCGTTTTGAAGCCACAGGTTCTGGTAGGAGCCAGTGCCGTAAGACAAACACACAACTTCATTGGACATTCGGGCTCATCTAAAATGTCTAGGAAGAAACTGTGCCTCAGAGCACTTAGCCACAAAGGTAGCTAACAGTGTGGTCACAAACAACGTCTTAGAATATACGTTTATCAGGCATTAGAGATGGAGATTATTTCAGACCTGCAGCATTTAATGGATGTGAGGATACAGGTTTTAAGAGACTTCATCTTAATTTCAGTCAAATTCAGGTACCAACAAACAAAACCTGCCTAAAGACCAAAACGCAAAAAACCATGCATGACTTATTAATAACCATGCAAATATATTTCTAATGCTCGAGATAGAGAGTGACTGAATTCAATACCGCAAAATTTGTGTTTCCGTCAATCACCAAACACAAGAAGGCACCACGGTGGCGCAGTGGTCTAAGCGATGGCCTCTGGTCATTCGTCCAAAAGTTCAAATCCCGGTGTGGCATAGGTGCTGTATTTGTCTTACGGTGATGGCTCTCTCACTTTCCTGAAACCAGTGACCCAAAATTAGAGACGGGCGAATGCTTATAGCCCATTGAGTTGCTCACGGTGGTCGTTAAACCTCCAATCCAAAAAAAAAAAAAAAAAAAAAAAAAACCGCAAGGCTAGTTAGAAAATCAAACTGAGTTTTAGATAAACCAGGATATGCAAAAATGATTATCCCGAGTGTCAGCTGATCCCATTAGAGTAAACAGGACTGGGTAAGCGCAAACAAGGGTCGAATTTTCGCATGTAAGGGTTCAAAACAATAAAACAAGAACACTGAAGCCTTTATTCAGAATAGCAAATCGGAGTATTTATTTTAACGGAAAACTGAATGAAATGATACAAAAACATCACTGGAGTAATTTACGGAGTTGTCCAATATTAAGACAGGTTGTCCCAAATCCCTATGAATTAATTCTAACACTGACATATCGTAACCTAATGGGATCCAGATTTTTTTTATTTTCTCAAAGTACAAAAGGAAACTAAGCCTCTGATTACAGATTATGATGATTTATTTATTTCGAGACAAGTTAAATTTGTTTGTCTTAGTATCGTGCAATAAAAGTACTCTCTAATTAAAAATGTATTGCATGTGGTTGCCATCGATTTCTGGCATGGGTCAATTCACTTTATGACTACGGACCTATGTATATATTCGGATTTAATTATATCCGTGACAGCCAGAGTCTTGGAAGAATCCCATGTCCTTTATTTAAAGCTGTTGGCTTCAGATAAGGAAGATAACCTGCATTGTTAAGGACGAATACAGCACAGTCTTCTAACCATAGATTTCCAGTATC
This sequence comes from Macrothele yani, assembly GCA_039090855.1. Lineage (NCBI taxonomy): Eukaryota > Metazoa > Arthropoda > Arachnida > Araneae > Macrothelidae > Macrothele > Macrothele yani. The sequence goes on along the minus strand of CM077010.1, from coordinate 162,641,035 downwards.
CCTTTCTCTCACTCATTTGGTATTTTCATGTTTGAAATTTTTAGCATATAGACCTAGCATTCAAATTTCTTATGCCAGTAACCCTTGAGGTCTGCATTATCCCGCAGTTCAGATGAAACACATTTCAGACCACTCAGGTAGCTAAGTGGTGAGAAGCGTAGGTCACGACTAATCATCCGAATAGGGTCTGAACCCGAATCTCAGGCGAGGCATGGGTGATGTGCTTGTTCTATGATGCAGGTTCTTCATCTCCCATTAGAACTAATTGACCCATTTCTGTACCTGCCACAGAAAGAATGACACTATTCCTGTACCTCCCATAGATCTAATTATTTTATCCCTTTACCTCCTATAGGATGAATTGTCCATTGCAAAAGCTCTTATGGAAAAAAGAGTCTATTTCTGTACGTTCTGTATATACCTATATATATATATACTGAAGAGCAAAGCCGAAAACAAAAGAAAAACTTTTGAATTTAAAATGAAAGTTGCAAAATAACCCGAAGATCAAAACGCGCAACGCAGCAGTTATGAAAATTCAGAATTCACATTCTATTAAGAAGAGACCGCAGCAAAAATAATTTTTTGACTCATACCAAGTACAACATAGAAAAGTTATGTATTTACCGGTGTGAGTAAAAGAGAGAAAAAATAAAACAACTGAATGTAGAAAGTGTCGAGAATACTGAGCCTTGGCTTTATCAAGCACCAGCAAAAACTCTGCATTTTCTCACTTCCACAAAGACCTAGTTGGAAATGGGTTTCTGCAAAGTCATAGATGCAAGAAATAAGCTCACCAAAATTTTTTTAAAAAATATATATATATATGTCATGATCTCCGCAGAAGTTGTGGAGTGGGGGGTATCATAATCCAGTTTTCTTTCAGGAATCTGGGTTTTTGAAAAAAATTAATATTTCCTTTTTTAATTGCAATGTTAAAAAATTTTGAATACTTTTGTATTACTATTCAGGTTTAAATTCTCTCTCAGGCGAACTTGGCAATTTCTTATTGCTGAACATTATTTCTAATTATCATGTCACTCTCACAACTCGAATTTTCTATATTCTTCTTCTTTCTGTTTAATAGTAACAGATGAAGAGCATGGGTCGGGCCAGGAAAGTTATGGATGTAAGCTAAATTGTTAACTAAAGCTTAGTCACACAACTCTGCGGAGATCATGACATATATACATATATTAAAAAAAATTTGGTGGGCTTATTTCTTGCATCTATGACTTTGCAGAAACCCATTTCCAACTAGATCTTTGTGGAAGTGAGAAAATGCAGTTTTTGCTGGTCCTTGATAAAGCCAAGGCTCAGTATTCTCGACACTTTCTACATTCAGTTGTTTTATTTTTTTTTCTCTTTTTACTCACACAGGTAAATACATAACTTTTCTATGTTGTACTTGGTATGAGTCAAAAAATTATTTTTGCTGCGGTCTCTTCTTAGTAGAATATATATATATACGTTTCATATTCTATACCTCCCATAGAACTACTGACTTTACCACTTTACCTGCGAAAGGACAAATTGTCCATTCAAAAAAACTCATATAGAATTAGTGTCCACATTTCTGTACATCCTGTATATACACTATATTGACAAAAGTCACCGGACACCTAGAAGAGAAACACAACATAACATTTATTGACATACATTAGTACGGTGTCGGTCCACCTTTGGCCTAAAGGCATGAACTGATCCCTCGAGACAGGCTTTCGACAAGGTTTTGGAACACAGCGACAGGTATGCGCTTCCATTCAGTACATAATGCTGCCGCTAACTGTTGCTTAGTAGTAGGCCTCGGTACCAAACTTCTTATGTGACGCTCTAATTCATCCCATAGGTGTTCTATGGCATTAAGATCAGGGCTTTGTGATGGCCAGTCCACACACGATACGGAATTATCGTCAAACCACGCTGTAACAGTCCTTGCTTTATGGATCGGTGCCTTATCCTGCTGGTACCAACAACTTTTGCATAGTATTGCCACAGAGTTGGTAAGCCATATTTGTCCAGAATATCGAAGTAGACGTGCTGGTTAATAGGTTTGTCCACGATAACCAATGGGCCGGGACCATACCACGAAAAACATCCCCACATGAGTACACTGCCAGCTCCAAAAAATAAAAAATAATAAATGTGCTGTTCCGACCGTAGGAAGAGTACACTGTGGTAAATAGCGTTTCCCCGGCTGCCGCCATACCTGCACAAGGTCATCACACTGATGGATCGTGTATCTGGATTCATCAGTCCACAGGATCCGTTTCCACTGATCTACGGTCCACGGAATGCCACTCGTCGTTTAGCAAAATCCACTATCAATGCTACTCGTCGTTTAGCAAGATCCACTACCAATGCTATTCGTCGTTTAGCAAGATCCACTCGGAATGCTACTCGTCGTTTAGCATTCTTTACACCATGCTAAACGACGAGTAGCATTCTGTGTGGATATGAAAGGCTTATGAGCAGCCGCACGACCACGCTGACCTATGGAATGAAGTGGAATGAAGTTCTCTGCAAATGGTATGTGTACATACCAAAGTTCCAGCATTTTTACTCACCTGTACACTGAGGTCTTGTGCAGTACTCCGTCGATTAGCTGTATTGACTCTGCTGACGCTTCGATGTCCTCTATCACTGATTTTCTTTGGTCTGCTGTTACGTTTTGCTGCTTCAGACACGCCATGTGTCTTCCACTTATTCAGTACATCCAAAATAGTTGACTTGGGTATGTTTAAACGCCTCTCGGTTTCTCTCATGGACCCATTAATACATATAACACCCAACAATCTTTCCTTTCTCAAATTCAGTTCTCTCCCGCCGCGACATTTTCACTCAACTTCACAATGCGATATGATCGTGGTGAGCTGCAGGCTTGTTTTTATACCGCTTGCAGCTGTACCGCGCATCTTAAAAACGCAGCGGATCCGTTCATTTGCTTTTGAAGAGGTGTCCGGTGACTTTTGTCAATACAGTGTATATGTTTTATTTTCTATGATTTCCATGGAACTAATGGGACTATTTCAGTACTTCCAATAGGATTAATGGATCTATTTCTGTACCTTCCACAGAAACAATGGCCCTATTTCTGTACCTTGCATAGGACAAACGGCTCTATTTATCTTGCATAAGACTAATGGCTCTATTTCCGTACTTCCCGTAAAAAAGTGGCCCTATTTTTGTACCTCCTTAAGACTATTTCTCAACCTCCGATAGGACTAACGGCCTCACTTATGTACGTTCCTGAGGAATAATGGCCCTATTTGAGTACCTTCGATATGGCTAATGGCCAGATTTACGTACCATTCACAGGACTAATGGCCCCACTTACGTACCTTACATATGACTAATGGTCCCATTTATGTACCTTCCATAAGATTAAAGACCCTATTTATGTATCGCCCCTAAGACTAATGGCCCTATTTATGTACCTTCCGCAGGACTAACAGCTCAATTCATGTACTTGCCATAGGAGAAATGGCTTTATATTTGTATCTGCCACAAATACGTCGCTAAAGGTATGCGATGAAATTTCTCCTGCCCACTCTGCCGCCTACCCAGTTCGAGTAGTACCTTTTTTAATTTTTTTGACTTTACAATGTAATCTGGATTTTTTCAAGTGATAATGAATCTCGTGACTTTTGTCTTGTAGACCTACGTATTTTCTTCTAGGAAGTGAGTTATTTACTTCTCCACAGAAAGGCTGTGATCTGCAGGATAATAAAATCTCAGATGTTATGTCTTCCAAATCCTTTTTTCATGTTAGTGCGGCCAGTGGGCAAATGATGAGGGTGGGGAACTGTTTGGGGAGAGAAGAGTGCAAGACAAGGTGGTTGGCTTGAAGGAAGAGAGAGAGAGAGAAGGAGAGGAAATGTATTGGTGTCCGTGTGTCCTTATTTCCCCACAACTTTGACCAACGTAAACATTTGCTTTCAGACCTTTCCCCTAGGCATAAATATTTTCGCCACCCCAGTGGTCTAAGTGCCGGTGGCTTATGATCATTCGGCCGAGATGAGACCGGGTTCGAATCCTTGTGGGGCATGTATCTTGTGTTTGCCTTAAGCCACTGGCTCTCACCCTTCATTGGAAGCAATGACTCTAGATTAGGGACGGGCGACTGCTATAGCCCAACCAATTGCTGAAAGTTGTCGTTAAACCCCAAACATAAATCAGTTCCTTTAATTAATGCGTGCTACTGGTGCTAGTGGCAGTGTTTCATATTTGTTAATTAGTGCGTGCTACTGGTGCTAGTGGCAGTGTTTCATATTTGTTATATGGACATATAGCTCTTCAGATTTTACTAATTTTATTAAAAACGGATGGACGAAACATTAACAAAACAAGTTAGTAAAATCATGCAATGCATTGATTATTACTCAAGTTGTGAAGATAATGGCTGTGGAATAAATCTCGCTCCTGTGTCCTGACCTTTGACCCCATTTAAATGATATTTAGCAAAATTGGTCCAGTATACCTCCGGAATAACATACTAAAGTTTTATCGCAATAGAAGCATTTTTAGTCAAGTTATGAGGATAATGGCAGTGGAATAAATCTCGTTCCTGTGCCCTGACCTTTGAGCCCATTTCGATGATATTAAACAGAACCGGTTCAGTACATCTTCGGAACAACATGAAGTTTTGTCGTAATCGAAGCATTTTTATGTAAGTTATGACGGATAAGGACGATGGAATAGATCCTGGTCCTATGTCCTGACCTTTGACCCCATTTCGCCCATTTTCAATAGGGTTCCTTCTTAGGTTGTCCCCTACCACATACTAAAATTTCATCGAAATCGAACCATTTTTACGTGAGTTATAGTGCAGACGGACGAACAGACAGACGGACAAAGATGGAGCACATACGCTTCTTCACCTTACGGTTGGAAAGCATAAAAAAAGACCTTGGATTCTTTTGTATTCGAAACAGTACAAAAACTTCGTTACAAAATTAATGACTATGTATCCGAGACGGGGAAGGTGGATCGAACGAATTCCTTTGCTGCCTATAGTTTAAAGCATTAAAAATTCTTTCTTTCAGTTTTTCGTAAATGAGTGCCCCGGCAGAAATGATACTCGTCCACTCTGATTTATTAGTCTAGCGACGTCTCTGATCCCCATAGAACTAATGAATCTATTTTGCACCTTGCATAGGACTAATGGCCTGAACCTCTCGTAAAAATAATGGCTACATTTCTGTATCTTCCATAGAACGTATGCCCCTATATTCATTATCGGCGACTAATTATAAACTCAGATGCTCATCAGGGCCGCTTAACTCCGCAGTAAACAAACAATCCGAAGCAAAAGACCATCTTTCTGTTCCTCAGCAACATCGGAGATTGAAGTGCTTCACTCAACTCGAATTTGGGATATTTTGTATTTTTATACATGAAGTTCAAGATTTCCCCATGAACATCCAAGTAATATAGGTGTCTCTTATGCTTCATTTGAGACGACAGGATCGAACTTACGCAGACCGCTACAACTACAGGAAGGACGTGATATAAATGTTCAACACAGAAATTGATCTTAGCGGGTGGTCGAGTGGGCAACGTTCGTGACTGCCACGGGAAGGGCCTCAGGTTCGATCCCAGGCAGGTACGAACGCTCGATCCACTAAATACCCGCCGTGCGTCGAATGGGCACGTTAAGCCGTCGGACTCCGGGTACTGGCCCTCCGGTAATAAATAAGGGCGTCTTCCTCCCTCTTTCTACTTCGCTTCCGTGTCACTTTCCTATCGAGCGCTCTAGCCCAAATCTGCTAGTTTCCTATTTCTAAGGGTTGTTTAAGACCTGGGGTCAGACACTCCCTTCCTAAAATCCTCTACATATGATTATGATTATTATTATTATGAACTTAGAGGAAGATGATGAAGATGAAATGTCGCACAAACGGAACGCTCACACTTTACGGTGCCTGGACTCTCTGGGGATCAATTACTCGCCTTAATTGCGTGATTGTTTTATTTATTTATTTTTTATTGGAGGTTTAGCGACCACCGTGAGCAACTCAAAGGGGTAGAAGTAGTCGCACATCTCTAATTTGGGGCCACTGGTTCTAGGGAAGGGAGAGAGCCAGTGCCGTAATACAAACACAGCATCCATACCTCATCGGGATTTGAACCCGGATCCCTTTCGGACGAATGATCAGAAGCCATCGCTTTGCCCACTGCGCCACGGGGGCGGCTGATTGTTTTATGCAATCCTTTTTAAAAATACGATGGATTTGAAGATTCATTGAAAATTGTGTAAAGGAAAGCCTTCACACAAACATAAAACCGAGTTTTAGAAACATTTAAATTTTCTGAGGAGCACATCACTCTTTTAAAATTACAAGAATTGTACGGAAGACATTTGGTTCTCAACCATTTACTTTCACATTAAGTTTGTGCGATATAAATAGAATTAGGAGGTGTACTTCTTATACACTGCTGGACAATTGCTAAGGACAGATCATAAACGGCTATATAGCGGCCACGGAACATGCGAACATGAGGTAGCAGAACATCATTAATGTATCGTTGGCCAGTCATAGTCCCAGTTGGAAGTACATAGAGGGACGTACGGCCATTGATCATGATGCCAGCCCATACCATGACACTACATGTCGGATATCGGTCCCTTTCCTGTATGTTTGCTGGACAATATGCAGTACCACTGTCACGCCAGATCAGTTGTCGTCGACAATCAGACGATAGACTGTATCTACTCTCATCTGAGAAGAGGACAGCAGACCAGTCGTTATCAGTCCAATTGCGATGCTGATGGCACCATTGCAAACGGGAGGTACGGTGACGTCTGGACAATGGGATGCACACAACAGGACGGCGGGCGTATAGTCCTCCTTCATGCAAACGTCTGGCGACAGTTTTTCGGGAGATCCGCTTGCCAGTAGCAGCCATAAACTGATTTGCTACTTTACTAGCTGTGCTGCGCCGGTGTCTTTTTGTTGATAGCACTATGTACCGATCTTCTGCAGGTGTCGTACTGCGAACACGACCTCCCCCGTGACGTTTGCTACACTCTCCATTTGTTTGAAATGATTTCCAAAGCCTTGAAACAACACTGTGGCTGACGTCGAACTCCCTGGCAACATCTGTTATTTTTCGCCCTTCTTCAATCTTGCCAATAATACGGCCACGCATAAAACCATCTAGGTGATGTCGGGAAGACATACTGAAAATTGCAAGTCCGTCAATTGATTCTTTCCCTTTCAACTTTGCGTTTGAACAACAACGGTCAATACGCGTCAAATCCTTTTTCTCTCTTATCAGCGCTGTGACGTCACGAACAAGTTCGGCAATCCGAAATTTGCACACGCACAACACGTCTTACTGTACCCCGCAGTTATGCTAATTTCCACATTTTCCTGCCTTCCATTTTATGGTTGCTATCGTTGCTATTGTCATCCGTCCTTAGCAATTGTCCGGCAGTGTATATATACGCATTCCTGGACTATCAGAAAATCTAGCTACTCCTCTTAATCGCTCTATTGTTTTGCACATCCTATTTTAAACTTACACAGTACAAAATAAGTGGTGTGAATTAAAGGAAAATTTCTGAAAATAACGTGCAGCAAAGTTGCCGGTGTAGGTTTCCGTTTTTCTCAGAAATTTCCGGTTTTTTTTAAAGTGCCCGTTTACTTTAATTTCCGTACTTTCACAGATTTTCCGTAGTCAGAAATTGTGTTTATTTCAGAAAAGATCCACTTCAGGTTTTCCCGTATTTAAACTGAAATTTCGAAAAATCGACGATCCTGCGTTTTTCAGTATTTACCCCAGATAGTCCTTCCCCTGCAGTCAGGATTGAACCCACGTCGTTTGGGTTGATTCAACAGGTAGCGCACGCCTTAACCACTGAGCCACAAAAAAAAAAAAAAAAAAAAAAAAAAAGGAAATCCGAATAGCGTACATCGTAAAACAAATTGCTTTACGCTTAATTTTTTTTTTTTGTCATTAATGCGAGTGACTTGGTCATTTTATTATCTGTTCGAGCTTATTATTTTTCTGTATAGGCTTATAATAATTTTTTTTTCTGTAGGAGGACTTTTCACAAATTAAGTATTTTTCATCGTAATTTTTCGAAGCAACAAAATGCTTTTCAACTTGATTTTTTTAAACTGACAACGGTGGCGCAGTGGTCTAAGAGATGGTTTCTGATCATTCGTCCGAGTTGAGTCCTGGTTCGAATCCCAGTGAGGCATGTATGTTGTGTTTGTCTTACGGCAATGACTCCCTCACTTCCCTGGAACCAGTGGCCCTAAATTAGAGACAGCCGACTGCTTATATCCCATTGAGTTGCTCACGGTAGTCGGTTAAACCTTCAATAAAAAAAAAAAAACCTCCAATCGAAAAAAAAAAATGAAAAAAAATAAACTGACAATGACTTTTAGTTATCTTTATGATACGCTTTCCAACATACCAGAAATCATTACTCAAGTTATGAGGATAATGGCTGTGGAATAAATCTCGGTCCTGTGCCCTGACCTTTGATCCCATTTCGATGATATTCAACAGAACCGGTTCAGTATACCTCCGAAGTAACATGATAAAGTTTTGTCGCAATCGAAGCATTTTTACTTAAGTTATGATGCATAAGGGCTATGGAATATATTCCGCTTCTGTGTCCTAACCTTTGACCCCATTTCGCCGATTTTCAACAGGATTCGTCTCCAGGCAGGCCCCTACAACATACTAACTTTTCATCCAAATCGAAGCATGTTTACATATGGCGCAAAATGGCGATGGAAGTGATTCCGCTCCTATGACCTGAACTTTGACCCCACGTCACCCATTTTCAACAGGGTTTGTCCCCAGGTGGTCCTCTACGACATACTAAAATTTCATCGAAATCGAACCATATTTACGCACGTTATGACGCATAAGGGCAATGGAATGCATCCCGCTCCTATGTCCTGACCTTTGACCCCAGTTCACCCATTTTCAATAGGGTTCGTCCCCAGGTGGTCCCCTACCACATGCTAAAATTTGATCGAAATCGAACCATTTTTACACGAGTAATCGTGCGGACAGACAGACGGACAAATCTGAAGCATATACGCTTCTTCAACCAACGGTTGGAAAGCGTAAAATATGTGAAATGTACTTTTTTATAGTATTTAAGATAAAAAACCCTCCTAAATATAAAATTTACTCTTGATAGGTATAATAGCTTTGGTCTTAATTGTCCAAAGACTGATACATAGACATCGTATAATCATCTGTACAATAATTTAAGTACCCGGTTTCTTACAGTAACACAATAAATAGCTAGTGCACAAAATAAGGGAGAGGGGAAGAAATATCGTGTGCCACAATACACAAAATTCATGTGATATGCTATCCACAATATCCGATCTCACTACATAGAACTTCAAAATCAGATCCTTTGGCAGACGATTGAAATTTAAATGTTAATCGAACCTCAAGTATTCTCACCAATCGCTCCTATTACCGGTAATTTCTCGTCATACGGATACGAAAAAGTGAGAACAGAGTTTTTCCGTTAATGTACGAAAGGAATTGCGGAAAGATTTATGAAAATTCAGAATTTTCCGTTAACACATCTCTGAAACGGTAATTTACCGTCAATATAAGAAAGAAACTGCGGAAAGGTTTCTGAAAATTCAGAATTTTCCGTTAACACGTCTCTGAAACGGTAATTTACCGTCAATATAAGAAAGAAACTGCGAAAAGGTTTCTGAAAATTCAAAATTTTCCGTTAACACATCTCTGAAACGGTAATTTACCGTCAATATAAGAAAGAAACAGCGGAAAGGTTTCTGAAAATTCAGAATTTTCCGTTAACACGTCTCTGAAACGGTAATTTACCGTCAATATAAGAAAGAAACTGCGGAAAGGTTTCTGAAAATACAGAATTTTCCGTTAACACGTCTCTAAAACGGTAATTTACCGTCAATATAAGAAAGAAACTGCGGAAAGGTTTCTGAAAATACAGAATTTTCCTTTAACACGTCTCTAAAACGGTAATTTACCGTCAATATAAGAAAGAAACTGCGGAAAGGTTTCTGAAAATTCAGAATTTCCCTGTGGTACAAAAAATCCGTGAAATTCAGGTTTCTATCCGTCATTTCACGGAAAAGGCTGTATCAGAAATATGCTTTGTTAATCCACGTAAGAAATGACGGAAAATGGCTTGTGAATTTCAGAAATTTTTTTACAGAGGTTTTATCTTGCGGCTACAAGATTCGTTTAAAATTTTGAAAAATAATTCTTACCTAGTCGCAAATTCCACATCTTGGAAGACGCCAGACATTCTGAGAAACCAGTCAGTCGTTTTAATGGCCAGATCCTGTTACACACTCAGCTTTTATGTTTCCCAAGTCGTAAACAGAAGCTATGCGTTAATCATTGGAAACCAGGTACCTTCACACATACTACTGTAATCAAATAATTGCAGATAGTTAAACGACTAGAGCATTTGTTTTCATAGCTCACAATAAAGCGTTCACTTTTCCGTTAAACGAGCATTCCCACTTTCCTGTCGCCTAACTCAAAATTCATCGAATAAATATGCCATCGATTCGACGACCACTCACATTTAAACTTTAAAATGCAAATGCTTGACGAGCGCTTTGGTCTGACTAGCGATGATCACTCGATTTGGAAGCATTAAACCCAACACACCGCATTCTAACCTTTGTGTTCAAATTCAGTTTTTACTTTAATTCATTCCCGAGATCGAGGTCATCACTGTTAATGGATGTGGAACCAAATGGAATCTCAGATCACTATTATAATTGCTTCATTACATTGCACTTGATCGTCCCAGCGCGAAAATTGTATAACGAACGGGTCATACGCTGTCCGACAGGCATTTAAATTTCGTACTAATCCACCTCTGTTTACTGATGTCATTAACGTTGTCTCCACTGGAGGAAATTGATAAGTCATTTCAGAACATTGGCCTATGTGGCTGTCCCACAGGATCACAATGGAATAACTAGGGTTGTACCGAAAGTAATGCAAAAGTGGAGATAACTATTTTATTAACTGACAGAGGTCGCTCAAATCGCACATGATGGCAGAGTAGCACTTTCTCTAGAGTAACCCTTCTTCTTCATTGCAGGTAAATAATGGATTCCAAGTCCTTGATCACTTAGTCCTCGACGAAGGAAGGGTGAAGGCTATCCGACTCCCACAGAAGGCTACAGAATGTTTACGGAGGTAACACCATTGACAAGAGTAATGTGCACAGATGGATGAAGAAGTTTAAAGATGGGGAAACTAGCATGGAAGGTAAACCGCGCAGTGGGAGACTATCATCTGCGACCACTGATACGGATCGTCAGCCAGTGGATGAATTGATTCACGTGAAGAGACGAGTTACAATCCGTGAGCCTGTTGCCCAACTGGACTGTGGTCACAATGCCATACAGGAGATGGTGCAAGACTTAGGGTATCGGAAAGTGTGTGCAAAGTGAGTAAATCAGCGGTTGACACCCGATTTGAAGGGGAGAACGGTGGAAGTCTGTTCTGATGTGCTGGAAGCGTTTGAAGCCAATGAAGACACGTTTTGTTTTTCGATCTGGTGACAGGAGATGAAAAGTTGGGGTATCTTTATGATCCGGAAACGAAGAATCAATCCACGGAATGGCGTCGCACCTCTTCACCAAGGCCTACGAAGTTCAAGAGCCAGCGATCAGAACAGAAAGTCATGATGACTATCTTTTGGGTGAGGGGTGTGTCATTCTCCTTGATTTTCTGGAACGTGGCCGTACCGTGACCAACAAGCGGTACATTGACACACTCAAGAAGCTTAGATCAGCCATAAGGAGGAAGAGACCGAACAAGAATCCCAAAAGCATCCACATTCACCATGACGCTGCGAGACCACACACATCATTGGCAATAAATCCGGCTGGTCGGAGTTCCCCCATCCACCGTGCAGCCCAGATCTGGAGCCCTCCGACTTCCACCTGTTCAGTCCAATGAAGGACAGTCTCTAAGGATAAGGATTTGATGACACAGACGTGGTGAAAGTGGCTGTGAAGAAGTGGATACAACAGTTCACACCTGAATTCTTTCAAAGGGTATTCGAGAGTTGGGTTCAACGATGACGCAAATGCATCGCTTGTGATACGTTGAGTAGTACTTTTGTATAGAGAAAGAGTTACTCTACCAACATATGCAATTTGAACGACCTCTGTCAGTTAATAAAACATTTATGCCCACTTTTGCATTACTTATGGTACAGCCTTCGTAGACATTCCTGTAATAGATCAGGTTCTGTTTATCCATTATTTCCCATGGAAAAATCGCAATGAAAAAACTAACAACAATATTCAAATGCTGAACGTAGTGTCTGTTTGGCATAGTTTCCTCTCTGTACGTGTGGCAAGGCTAGCCTGATTACAGATCGTTAGGTGCTGAGCGTATACTTTCACTGCATAATCTAGTTCCAGTCTAAAAGTTCATATTCGAGCTTGAACTGGGACATAAAAAGTACATAGGTTTTTAAAACTTGGTGCTTACTTATAAGGGTTGTCCCAAAACAACTGAGAATATATATTTTTTAAATATGCGTGCCTTAATTATCAAGGAAATGCTCATCTTTTTCAAAATACTGTTCATTGCATCAAATCCAGGTGTCCCAACGTTCCTCCCACTTTTTGAATGTCTTCCGGAATTATTCTTTCGAAATGCTGTTCAAAGCACCCCTGCGCAGGTGTAATAAGTTGTTCATGAGTCTGATATTGTCGTCCCCGTAATGTCTTTTTTTAAAATGGGGAACAACCAGAAGTCACATGGTGACAAATCTGGACCATATGCAGGTTGGGGCAGCGACTTAATATTCATTTTCATCAAATAAGAAACGACAGAACTGGTTATCTGTGACCTTGCATTGCGCCGGACATGAAAAGAAATGGGGAACCCAAGTTGAAAAAATTCGTTTCATGTCCAAATGCTGCGGTTGAAAATCTGTGAATTGATGATTTTAAAGTGTAAACCATATCTTCGATATCTACCAACAAGTAATTGGACAGCTGTGATAGCAAAGGAAAACGAAGTTTTTTCATCTCCAATAGTTGGTGGAGCCTCCACGAGCGGCGATTACAGCTGCGACCCTCCGGGGCATACTCTCAACCAGGCGTTGTATGACGGCTAGCGGTATTTTCTTCCACTCGGCTTGGAGAAGACAGGTCAGTTCCTTCACCGATTTCGGACGGTGGGGGCACCCCTTAAGTCGACGCTCCAACTCGTCCCAGAGGTGCTCGATAGGGTTAAGGTCCGGGCTCTGCGCTGGCCAGTCCATTCAATTAACCCCATTGTCACCATACCAAGCCATGGTGGACCTCGCAACATGACAGGTGGCATTGTCATCTTGAAAGTAACATGGGTCCACCCCATAAAACTACCACAACGTAGGAAGCGCATGGTCATACAAAATGGTGCAGTAGGTCTCGGCGTTGAGTCTACCAGGAATTGCGACCAAGAGTCCCGTGCCATACCAGGAGAAACACCCCCATAGCATAATTCCACCGCCGCCGAACTTCACAGTTGGCACAATACATTCCGACAGGAGGCGTTCTCCAGGCAGACGCCAAACCCAGACCCTGCCATCCGAACGGTAGAGGGTGAACCTTGATTTGTCACTCCAGAGAACCTGTTTCCACTGTTCAGCGGTCCACTGTCGACGTTCTGTGCACCACGTTAGCCGAGCAGCGCTATTGGACTTTGTGATCAAAGGCTTGTGGGCGGCAGCACGTCCATGATAACCGAGCAGATGGGCTACCTTACGGATGGTATTCATCGAAAGAACACTCCCGGATGCCTGTTGAAACTCCTCGCGGATATGGCCCATCGATTTGGTGCGGTTGTTCCGAATTTCTCTGGCCAGCACCCGTCGGTCTCTAACTCCCAGTTTTGTGGGTCTGCCGGGTCGGGGCACATTCCGACAGTCACCTACGTAGGCCACTGTCGATTTTGGGTACTTCAACTCGCTGGATATGTCACGTATGGATCGGCCATTTCTGTGATCTCCGACGATTACACCTTTCTCGAAATCAGAGAGCTCCGAACTGCGTGGCATCTTGCATGCGACTGGTTGCATTGTTGTTACCTACACGATATTCAACGGCGGCGGCCGTGACGTGTATCAGAACCGCAGATATCGTCGATTGCAGGGGTGTCCATTTACTTATTGGTAGATAGTGTATAATTGATAGGTGTCTGTCTTCCCGTATAATAACACCTATTGTATTGATGTTTATCTCTGTAACACTGATTGAAAGTCTTCCTCCATGCGCAATTAAAGCCGCCATCTCACGACCATCCATAATCTTTAAACCATATAGACATTCATCTTTAAAAGCCTCTTGCACAAGTCGGAAAGCCTCTTCGATAGACTTTTAAGTCGACAGCAAAATTTTATGGCGCAATTTCGTTCCTCATTCACATATACTTTTTTCGAAAAATCGCAGCCCGAAAACTCTTGATAAGGGTTCACTAAACAACGCTTATTAAGCTATGCACTAACGACGAAGCACGCCTGATAAACAGGTGTGGTCGATTGCCAGTGGCGTATCTTGGGTCTGAGACCTGGGCTATCTCACCCCCCCCAGTACTGTGTTTTTTTAATTGCGAAGTTTATTTTTTAATTGTTAAGTAATAGAAGTAACATTTTTTTCTAAATTTTAGGTACATGCTATTGCTAACATGATACCAAATTATTATGAGGATTAGGATTTGAACACTTATTTGTACATGAACTCCATTCTTCTTTCCTTTTGTGTGTACTTGAGTCTTACGTTTTCACAAAAAATGTTTCTTCCGAGTACTTTTTCATATTTAAAAAGAATGTTTTTCCCCATCAACAAACCAGCCAAGTTGATCGAATGTACATGACCTTGTGTGGCTCTAAGATACATCTTGATTCTTTTTAATACGGAAAAACTTCTTTCGGCAGTTGCAGTTGTTGATGAACAGTTATAACGAAGTGAATTTCTCCGTCATTTTTATCCGCGCCGGGGTTCGAACCCGGGTCCACTCATTCCGGAATAAGTTGCTCTACCAATTAAGCTACGCGGACATTTATTCTGATCCCTATTCTGCCTTTATGTCGTGTGCGTCCTTCTGGCAGGTACGTCACATCTCCTTGTACGTTACATCATCTCCCCCTTATTTTTCTTTTTTCGAAGTGCTGCTCATATTTTTCCTATCTCGCGGTGTGGAAATAACATCACACCAATGCGAGATTTTGAACGGTCGGGTCATCCGGATAGTTCGGGCGCCATTATAACGAAGTGAATTTCTCCGTCATTTTTATCCGCGCCGGGGTTCGAACCCGGGTCCACTCATTCCGGAATAAGTTGCTCTACCAATTAAGCTACGCGGACATTTATTCTGATCCCTATCTGCCTTTATGTCGTGTGCGTCCTTCTGGCAGGTACGTCACATCTCCTTGTACGTTACACAGTTTAATATTAGATCTGCTAATTTGTACACCTCAATAAACAGTATGTCCAATTATTCAACTTTATGTAACAAGTAATGTTTATTACTGAGTTGTTTTGTGTTCATCAGGGGAATTAAACACCTTCAGTTCTTTTTTAATCGAGCTGTATCAAAATTTGAAGCATAGAGTTCTTTAAACTCTGATAGTAGATGTTCAGAGAAGTTTTTCAAAAAATTGATCAAAACAGTTCGAATCCAACAAAACCACGAATTTAAAGATATAATATCACTGATATTATCACTTCACACAAACTGAAATCGCCCTCGCGAAACACGCACTGTTAAAGGCGGAAGCATGGAAGGACTGAGGTAGTCCGAAGTCTTCTCTTTTCCGAGCGAACCGTTGCGCAAAGCAATGGTCCATTCACCTCCATACACTCATTCATGTTGTCATGGAAACGCTAGCAGGCGATCGTATCGAAGTTCTTCGCATCAGAACAGCGAAGACTCTCGAAGACCTGCTTGCGTTATGCCGTTGATCATCGCTCGCCAGACTGATTCTCCTAATCGAAAGAAGCGAATCCGCTCGTGTTTTTTCTCGCACTGAAAGCATAGACATACCTTAATGCCGTTGATAATTGACTTTTACTTGTGTTTATTTAATTGACTTTTATTTATGCATTCTCTGGTCTTCGCAGCTAGCCTAGCTAGCCTCGAACATACGCCGCTGCCAGTTGCTATGGTTATTACGACTACCTTTTTTCCGAGACTTGTGCCAAGGTCGAACGGCGTATTGCACATTTTTAATAAAAACATTTTCAGTTGTTTTGGGACAAACTATGTACATAAAAAAAAAAAAAAAAAAAGAAAATCCTGGTTTCGGTCGCCATTTCTAAAAAAATGCAGATAATCGCTTTTTTGGTGACGTCATTTCCACTTCTGTTGGTTGGCCATATGCGTTAGAGAAGCTGTACCTGAAAAATATTTATTGCGAGTGGGAGGGAAAGCGGACAGTCAAGTGGCTTTGGAGGCAATAAGCAATAAGCGTTGCCCTGTTCTTCCTGAGGGCAAAATCGCTGATACGATAATGAGCGGTAAGTTTCTTTTTGTTCTGCTTCCCTTCATGGTGACACACCCTCAGAGTTTGTGGGACTATACCCCACTAATTGCACTTCCGTTGGTGTGGAGAAATATCGTAAAACATGAGATATCTGTTCGTTGAAAAGTCTGTGCTAGCTTTTACTTTCTAAATAGGTTATGTTTGTCCCGAGTACATTCGTCTGAGTTAGGCACAGATTGAGTTCAGGATGGTGCGCTTGTCTTATGGCGTCGGGTCTATCCCTTCTCTAGAACCAATGGCCCTAACTTAGGGACGGGAGATTGATTAAATCCCTTAGAGTCCCTCATGGCGGCCATTAAACCAAGAAACAATAAACAAAATAGTCGAATAAAATACGGTAGTCTACTTCAACACCCATTAGCGGCAACAATGGACCGTAGAAATATGGAAAAATAAATGCCCTTGCCATTTAGGTAAAAAAAAAATTAAATCAATTTGCATTTTATTCTAAGTGGCCAGTTTACTGGAGCCAGTAGATCATTTTATACAAACAGATGTTACGTCACAATTTATTGTGTCGTTATTGCGGCTACATAAACAAATAAACGGGTCGCTCCCAGTAGTGGGCCGCGCATGGCCTAGCGGTCAGCGTTCGTGACTACCACGGAGAAACCTCAGGCTCGATCCCAGGCAGGTGCGAACGCTCGAACCACTAAATATCCGCCGTGCGTCGGATGGGCACGTTAAGCCGTCGGACCCCGGGTACTGGTCCCCCGGTAATAAATACGGGCGTCTTCCTCCCCCTTTCTACCTCACTTCCGTGTCACTTTCTTATATGGCACTCTAGCCTAAATGTCATAGCTGCCTATTTCTGAATCTTGTTTAAGACCTGGGGTCAAACACACCCTTCCTAAAATCCTCTATATATGACAATGATGATGCTCACAGTGGTAGTATATATCGGAACACGGTGAGATTTAACAGAGAGAGGATATGGAAAGCGGCAGTATGAGCAACTGTACTTGTGAAATGTTGAAGAGCAACAATTGTAAGAATATATAGAGCGTGACAGACGCAGAAGAAAACCGGTTTCTTCAGACTTTAATTTTTCATCACTGTTAATTAAAAGGAAAGAGCAGAGCTATCTTTTATTCAGGAACCCTTTTTATAAAACAATAAATTGCCGTAGTGACCGCTTGGCCTGAGTTCTGAGACAGATAGTTGACGACTGAGGTGAGATTAGAGCCAAACTTGTGTAACTGTATGGGAACGGACGACCACAGTGTCAGAGTGTGGAGGACTGCAGGTGAACGCTACAATCCCAACCTCACTGTACAGAGGCACACGTCACGAACTGCCGGCGTGATGGTTTGGGAAGCCATCGCGTATGCCAGCCGGACTTCCCTCGCAGTGATCCGAGGGGTGTTGACAGCCCATCGCTACGAACAGGAGATCCTGCTGCATTTCCATTTTCCAACGAGATAACGCCCGTCCGCAACACGGTTCGGGTTTTCCATGACTGTCTGCGTTATGCTTCGACGCTTCGGTGGCCTGCCAGATCGCCTGATCTCTCGCCCGTCGAGCACGTGTGGGACAAGATGGGACACCAGCTTTCTCCATGTCCCAGTCTTCGTGATTTAGAGCGCCAGTTGCAAGAAGTGTGGGCCAATCTGTCCCAGGATAACATACGGCGTCTCTCTGACTACATGCCTTACCGTATCACCGCATGTATCAGAGCACGATGCTGAAATCGTCCTGCTGCTGTGATATTGTAATCACTTCTGTCCTCACTACTAAAATATCATTTCAATCCGACCCCCTCCTTGGTGCGCGGATTTTTATGGCAATGAGTGTATCAACGAATGACGAATTTCTACAATAAAAATCAAAGATTATATATTTCTCTGCGTACCTGCAATAAAAGCAATACATTTTTTATCTATGCACAAGTATTGTCAAGTGTACAATGCGTGCACATGCATGAAGAAACATTAAGGTGTTTTCAAATCACAGTAAGGTAGGGACAACTACATGATATAATGGAAGACGAGCATGCAGATGATGCAAGGTGCAATCATGCACACTGATACACACATTGATATCATGCCAAGTGGTACTTGAACCCTACCACATTCCCAACCAACAGGGCAGCAGTCTCTATCTGCGTAGATAGGCGTACATCCAGGGAATCTCCTGTGGTAGTCATCCCATGGACAGTCTATGACGGAACAGGTAAAGGCATTCGGTTCTGTAAAACCCTTGAAACAATGGCATATGAGGCAAAGCCCTCTTGTGGGGAGCTCTGCGTTTTCTTTGAACCAAGTGCCATTGTAAAAACACGTTCCTAGATTTAAGAAAAACATATTAAGAGAGCAACTAAGTTATTAATAATAAGTCAGAAAATAAAAAAAAAATTAGATTACCAGAATAGAAATAGTCACTACGGGATGGTAGAATGTTGATTTGCGCTTTTGGACCAACCGAATAGTTTTTGGAAAACTTCTTGGTAGCTTCAGTGAGTGAAAGGAGGAGGGATATGTGTATTGACTTATCAAGCATCTCTTAACAGCTATTATGACCAATACGTATAATCGAAGATATGGATCACTTCTGTCGTAACGGTAAGGGCCAATCCTAATTGACTGATCTAACTAGTGTGAGTAAATGACCATGCAAAAATGTCTTACTTTACATAGATGAGTACATTAAAAAAATACTGAATTTACTAATGTGAGCAAGTGATGGAATACCGCACCTACTGACGTAAGGGTGATTAAATTGTGTTTCCGCTTATGTGAGCACGTAGCAAATTGATGGAGTTACTTGGTGAAATTCTAGTCCTACTTGTATAAGCATGTGACGAAATTCTGGCCCTACCCATGAGGGAGAAAAACTAATCTATGTGACTGCATGATGAAATTACTCTACTTGTACGCTGAAGAGCAATTGAATTAGAGACAGCTGGCGTTATGAAAATGTGGCGCTGACGTATGCAGCGATCCGACAATATAAGGAGTGATGCGACGGGAATCAGTAAGAGTCGGACGCAGTATGGGTAAGACGAAGGATCTAAGCGCATTTGATCGTGGGAAAATTGTCGGGGCCCGACGAATGGGTCACCCCATCTCGGAAGTCGTGCAGGCACTGGGAATTTTCGCGAGCCACTGTGTCACGGGTGCACCGTGAGTACATCGAATCCGGTAAAACCATCCCTGCAAGGGCCAACTGCCGTGGACAACAGTGTGTGGATGAACGGGTTCATAGTCGGCTAGCTCGCATTGTAACAGCGGATAGACGGGCCACAGTGCAAGAAATCACTCGGCAATTTAACGCTGGTGCACAACAACGTGTAAGCAGCCACACCATCCAGAACCATCTCCTCACTATGGGGTACAGAAGCCATCGTCCCACGAGGGCACCGCTGCTGACCGCACATCACAGGGTGCAAAGATTAGCAAGGGCGCAGGAACATCGCCACTGGACCCTATACATGTGGAAAAATGTTGCTTGGACTGATGAGTCGAGATTCACGTTGGTACATGCGGATGGCAGGATACGAGTACGGCGCAAACCACAGGAAGCGATGGATCCTTCTTGCCAGCAGGGTAGTCTTCAAGCTGGTGGGGGTGGCATTCTCGTCTGGGGACTGTTTACGTGGACTGAAGTGGGACCCCTGGTACGCGTGACATCGTCCCTCACAGGTCAACGTTACCGGTATATCCTGGACGACCATTTGCTTCCGTTTGTGCGTCTTCAACATCCCATTAGGGACCTCATCCTGCAACAAGACAATGCACCGTGTCATCGCTCCCGAACTGTATCCGAATGGTTGGATGAACACACCACCGACGTGACCTCGCTTCCTTGGCCAGCTAGGTCCCCTGACCTCAATCCCATTGAGCACATCTGGGATGCCATTGACAGAGATGTTCGAGGCTCTGACCCCCTCCATCACATCTTGGTGAACTTTGGGAGCTTGTTCAGGGGTCGTGGATCCGTATGGCTTCCCAACGCTTCCGGTGTCTTGTCGAGTCCATGCCGAGACGAATCGCCGCCGTCATTAGGGCGAAAGTTGGCGCTACACGTTACTAGACAGGTATCTCTAATTCAATTGCTGTTCAGTGTATAAGCATGTGATGAAATTCTCCTCTTAGTCATGTGAGCACTACATGAAATGTTCACCCTACTACTTATTAAAACGGCACGGGCTTAGCTCCTCTGAGGAAGAAGCAAATCTGTTGAGGTGGCTGATCTTAGAGTTCATCCACTGATTAGCATACCTACGAGTTTTTTTAACCAATTAGCTCCCTTGGTTTATGAGGTATATACTAATTTAACCTTAATTTTTAATTCCTGTCTTATTTAAATTTTGATTTATTCTCAGCCTTTTTCGATCTGAACGCCACATTTTTCTTTCTCGGCGAATTTGTGTTTTGCAACACTAAGAACAGGTCATGAGTAATGACGTATGCTAAAGCTGATGAGTTGCTGTTTTGAAATGCAGGAAGAGATTCAACTTGGGGTGGTCTGATTTCGGATTATTCACGAATTCTCGCTGACTTGAGAAGCCACTCAGGTTCTCACTCAATGTTTACGATACAAATGTAATCACTGGCAATGATTAGCCGTATTTTCACTGTTTTCTCTGCAGCCACTCTTTCAGAAGACTTGAAAATTACATTGCTCTGGAGCGGGAATCAAACCCGCACCGCCCAATTACCAGTCGAGCATGCTATCCGTTACACCATCCAGAACAAGGAAAATCCAAGCAACTGAAGCAAATTTCTAAGTTACATCTGCTTAGATTCAAGTGATTACATTTGTATCACCTTCCATGTATTTAAGAAGAATTATTTCTTCGGGGAAATTCGTTTCCCATTAATGTAGGATATTCAATGTTTATGATTCCCTGATTTAGAGCCTGACTTGTTTGTCGGACGTTGACGGTATTTTACGATTATGCTGTTTTGAGCACGACATCGTGAAGTGTGCTGATTACGAATATATCAAAGCAAGCTCAGTATTGTACAGGGTGTTTCATAAAAAAGTATACAGGTTCAACGCACTATAAAACAAAAACAATGAAAGATATTTTGTGTTACCTGTAACAGAATTGTAGGTGAATGTTTCAAGTTTTTTTAGATACAGTCACAGATGTTCTATGTGTGCACCCTTAGTCACACAACACTTATCGAGCCGGTAATCCATTTCCGCCCAAACGCGAGGTAAGATATCTGAATGAAGTGCAGTGATAGTGGCTGTGATAACGCTGTTTCAGCTCCGCTAGATCAACAGGAACGGGAGGAGCGAATACCTTGTCCTTTACGTACCCCCACTGGAAAAATTCACAAAGTGTTAAGTCAGGATTTCTGGGTGGCCGTTGGGTCAGTGGCATGTTGTAGTCCGCGGCTCGCGTCAGTGAGATTTTGCTACATCTGCACTTCGTATGGAATCATTTTCAGCTTCTTTCTCAAAATTCTCCAGACAATGGGCTGTGAAATCTGCTCTTCATGACTCACCCTCCGCGTTGATTTCCACGGGCTTCGTTGAATGGCGGTGCAAACAACATCGACGACTTCTTCCAATACACGCGGTCATCCAGGACGTTTAAGTTTGCACAAACTGCCCGTGGTTGAACATTTTTTATGCCAATCGTACATAAATTTTCTGGTTGGAGGTTATTTTCCGAATCGTGATCGAAAATGCCGTTGCACAACAATTACAGATTCCGTTTTGCTTAATTCAAGAACACAAAGCGCCTTCTCCACTGCTGAAGCTGCCATTTTGACTGACTAGTCACGTGACACGGGCGCTATGGCCTACGGTACTTCCTTCAGTAGCGGGACACAAACGTTATGAGTACATCTACCTAACGGTTCGCAGTTGTGGTCCATGTCTTCAACTGTTGCTGTTTTACAGCAACTGGAAAATGCATACTTATTTATGAATCACCCTGTATATTTTGTTGTTATTCAATAGGCTCTGTCCCTCTCTAAAGTTAGAAGAAGACGCTATCACTCCGCCCCTAAATCAGAAGAAGACGGTGTCACTCCGTCCCTAAAAGTTAGAAGACGCTATCACTTCGTCCCTAAAAGTTAGAAGAAAACGCTATCACTCCGTCACTAACTTAGAGCAGACGGTCTCAGAGGAGCAGGAAGACCAATGCCCTAAAAACAAATAGAACATTCGTATCTCACTCTCATGAATATGTGTAACAGTATAAGCAGCAAAACTTTATTCCTTTTTTTTACATTAATGTTCATCTGAGATTGAATTTGATCAAATTTTGGCAAAAGAAATTTGCTTAAGATGAGACTAATGTAAATTCAATGATATAAAGAAATATCCTTCAGTATAAAACACATGAGATTTAAAATATTTTAAGAATGAATGTTTGATTTGTTGACGTCATAAATTCGTCATTCCAAATGAAGGATTTCAGCGACGTATAACGTTTGCAGAGTATGAACGACTTCAAGGTTTTGCTACACACACTGCGATAAATCGGTTTTTCTTTCCTGGGTAAGAAAGAGAGAAATAAAGAAGAGTTATACATCGTTAGCGATTTATAATTAAGAATATTTTACAGTTTATTTCAGAAAATTCTAAGGACGAGGTTTTGCAATTGTCTGCAGATCATTCTTCGGGAGTAATCTACACAACGAAAAAAAAAAAAAAGAGAGAAACAGTTTTACCTTTTCTTTTTGAACTAGAGTTGAGAACTTGTACTCGAAACTTTTTGCTGCATTGTACAAGAATAATAACACAGATCTTCCTTTATGTGTTCTAGACGAAAGAAGGGGAGAGAGAAAAAAGTATCGCCATTGTTGGCGTGAAAAGTTTCTGGAGAGCAGCGCGTCAGAGGTGCACTTTGGGAGTATTTTAACAAGTGGTCTTCTGTTACAAATGGCTTCGTTTAAACTACACACGTTTTTTTTTCTCTTTCGCTAAAGGACAGACTATCGCCTTCAGTGAAATCGTATCTGTGGAACAAGGCTTTTGTTCTTAGAATGGAAAGAAAGTGAGATATAAAACGACCGTAAAAATAAAATAGACTCACCAGACTCTTGTAGCGGTTCATTTTGTGCATCTGTGAGAACACCTAAAAAAAGAAAGAAAAGTTATTAGCACCATAACAATAATTAAAATAACAAAAATAACTACCAGAAGTAATAACACAAATCTTGCATTTCTATATTTCGATAAAACGGGTTTATTCGAACATTTGAGAAAGCTTTGACTCAAAAACAGCTGAAAATTAAAAAAGAAAAAAAAGAAATCCCAACTCGTTAATGGAGGCAACTAAAATAAATTATTCACCGCAATATTATTTCCTTCCAAGAGACTTTACTCGATGATTTAAAATGCCTCTAAATATATACATACATTTATAAGCCATAACATTATGATTAGGCTAGCAATCGTTTCGCGGCGCGAATTTCCGCGAATGTTTTCGCGAATTAGGGTTTTTTCTGTAATTTCGCGAATAACAAATTTATCCGCGTATTTCAGATTTTTTCCCCCTATTTTTGCCGAATTTTTATTACAATTTTTAAATTATTTTTCATATTTCAATAATTTTATTACTGCCTTCATTAGAATTTACGCGAAAAATATAACGCCAAGTAATCCTACTCCAAAGTCCAAGCCAGAACTTAAAACCTTGAATTACCTTGAAGGTTGTTCATTACGAAGAAATTCTTATCGAACAAGCTTGATGGGTAATTCCATGTTACATGCACTCTGCTGAAGAATGCATGTGTGATCTTTCGTGATTTCCACCCCCGCGGAACTGTTGAAAGACCTAGGCGACGTGCCTCATTAGTAAACCGAAACCGGATATCGTAAATTGTATCAGTAGCTTCAGCTGGGAAAAGCAGCTCACAGAAAAGAGTATGTGAGTTTCGTAGACGCTTAGCTTAGAAGATTTATCTGCTTTCGTGTGAGTATTTAGTTTATAAAGTTTCTAAGATATTGTTTGTTAATTCTGAGATTGCGGACCGTGAGTAAAATGAGTGCATCTGAAAGATGCAAACAGTACAGCAAGGGAACGTTTCATGTGAACAAAAAATCTATTGTTCTGTTCGTGTTGCAACATACCAGTGGATGTTTCAAGAAAGAACGGTTCTGAAAAGCATTTAGCAAGCAAACTGCATAAAAAAATATTGTGACCTGACAGTCAACCGGAAGTAATGTAGAAATGTGTTCAGCAATTAATCGAGAAAAGAACTAAAGACGAACAGCATCGCTCAATTGAACATTCGGAATTAACTGGTGTCTTTTGTGCAGCTAACATCCCGCTTTCCAAACTGTATAACTCTACATTACAAAATTACTTAAAAAATTCGTTGAAAAATATTGGTGTTATATATAATTTAAGACTACAAACTTGTGATGCTTAGATAGAATAAGTTATCTGCGCTTATTCACAATTAAATTTTAATTGTGAATAAACGTTAATAATTTATTCTATATTGGTGTTATTCCAAAAGCAAATTGGACCAGGAAATAGTATTTGCCGAAAATATATGATATTCCTAAGCAACAAGTGAAAGTTTTTTTTTTAAATCGATATACGGTGTAAGCACCGAAGCAGACGTAACAACTGATTCAGAAGATAAGTACATTTTGAATATTCTTGCTGTTCCATCAGTTTAAACGAATGTTGAAAGCTGTAATGCTGAAACCTCTTTGAATGCGATCTTCCGCGAATTCAACACTTTAGAGAGTCCACAAATTTTAAAGTAGTCAGCGAGGCAATACCTTGGTGGGTTAATAAGTATGAAATACCTTTTGCGAATATAACCACTTTTGTGACAGACAAGGCATCTTACATTTCCAAAGCGTTTGAAGAAATATGGTATTTCGTAAAATTTCGGGAAAACTTCTGAAATTTCGCGATTTCTCCCGCAATTAAATTTCTACCCTAATTATGACCGTCTACTTAATATAGTTTTAGGCTGCCTTTGACCTCGATAACGGGCATTTGTTTTTGTTTCTGGGTTCAACGCTTACCGTGAGCAACTCTAAAGGCTACAAAGCAGTCACCAACCCCTAATTCAGGGCCACTGGTTCCAACGAAGGGACAGAGATAGTACCATAAGATAAAAACAACATGAATGCCTCACGGGGATTCGAACCTGGGCCCCAAAATACTTTTCTGTTTTTTAACACCTAAAAATACGTTCCGTAGTAATTACTGTTGTTTTAATAAGAAATCAGAGCAATAGAGTTTGCTTCATTCATACAATTAAACATCATAGCTGTCTGAATAAACTATGCGCCGCCCCGGTGGCGCAGTGGTCTAAGGCGCTGGCCTCTGATCATTCGTCCGTCTGGGGTCCGGGTTCGAATCCCGGTGAGGCATGGATGTTGTGTTTGTCTTACGGCACTGGCTCTCTCCCTTCCCTGGAACCAGTGACCCTAAATTAGGGACGGGCGACTGCTTATAGCCCATTGAGTTGCTCACGGTGGTCGTTAAACCTCCAATCAAAAAAATAAACTATGCATATTAAATTACTGATACACCGGTTAATAAAGCTCCGTATCCGTAAAAACAATTATCCTCCTCTTCGTTGGAAGAGTACCTCAAAAACCCTGTTATTTTAATAGGAAATCAGAGCAATAGTTTGTTTCATTCAGACAATTAAACATCATGGTCGCCTGAATAAACTATTTATACTAAATTACGGATACACCGGTAAATAAAGCTCGGTATCCGTAAAAACACCAATTATTCTCCTCATCGTTGAAACAGTACCTCAAAACCAAGTTCAAGAAATTTTGCTCGAATTATTAAAGTACAGCAAAGTACTCTATAAAGGACCAGGGAGCTCAGTTCCAAAACATTTAATAAGAATAAATGGACACCCGACTGTGATGTCTATTCATTTCTTGTTAGATGAAAGATTTACTGAATGTGGTGCTTCTCCCTCCCCTTTTCTGCCTAATTCATAGTATAATTTATTTGCTCATCTATATTATTTAATTCAATAATAACTTTCTTCTTTTGTCTGTTGGTTTCATTTTTGTAGAAAATCTTCTTCCTACACTTATTGAATGCGTGTGAATTTCATTGTATAAAACTGATGTGAAACTTCACCATGTAGCGGATGAAATTCCAAATTTATGTGTCACTCATGCAAGAGTAATTAAGCTGGATTCGGTTGAAATGATGAATTAAAGATCAAAATTTGATTCGAGTTACACTGGGGGAAAATTCAGCAAAAGAGTTGCATTTTCACTACAAATAAAATACATTTGTTCTTTTGGCACGTCTGAACCTGCTGAAAGAGAACTTCCGACATTGAAATTTTTCCTGAGTAATTTGGTACTTTTAGCAGGGTTTAAACAAAATCGTAATTAATAATAAGTCCAACACTATTGCTTTGAAGGAAGATTAAAATATAATCAAAACTAAAATGCATAACTGAATGCTGAATACTGAATGCATAACTAACTTCTTGCCACGAGGCTTGAAAAAAAAAAAAAAAGGTAAGAAAAAAACGCCCTGACTTTGTAGCAAGCTACGTTTATTAATAAGACTGAGAGTGTCTCTAATATTTTACAAATGCACATTTTCATTGACATATTGTTAATGTTAATGACAAGAAATATTTGAATAACATTCGTCCCAATGAAAATCCTCCAAATACGTGGTGTCAGTGAATAAACAAAGACATCGCTCTTTCCACGTTTTGGCAACACACAGCAACTGAAAAACTATTATTCTGTCACCGCTGGGGATCCAAATCACAGATCTCTCGATATCTAGCCGAGCGATAAAGGATTCGGATCCCCAGCGGTAACCGAATAACAATTTTTCATTTGCTGTGTGTTGCTAAAACATGGAAAGAGCGATAACTGTTTATTCACTGACGCCACGTATTTGGAGGATTTTCACTTTGGATCTCGCCCTTTGGATTTAACTGCCATAATTAATGTATAGCCAGTGCCGTTATTGCCCACCCGATTGAGATGTCTCGGCAGATGAGTCCATCTTACGCACTTATGATGTCAGAAGCTGACAGAAAAACACACATAGCGCCGTGATAGCCACCGTGGTGTAAGGCTAACACGCTCGGCTAGATACCGAGAGACCTGGGATTCGGATCCCCCGCGGTGACCGAATAACAATTTTTCTGTTGCTGCGTGCTGCTAAAACGTGGAAACAGCGGTGTTTTTGTTTATTCATTCGTCTCAATTTTTTTCAGATAATCACAGTTTCATATCATATCTGATTTTCATAGTTAATCATAAGCGTATCGTGCAAAGTTGTTTCTTTAAATTCCGTGAAGTATTCGTATCTCCAAAATTTAACTTATTCTTAGCAAAACGTTTTTGATTGCAATTATGTTCAATTTTACTTCATGAAAATTGCTTTATTAGGTAATTTGAGGAAGAAATGATCACAGTGCCGTTCGCTGTGATCTACACTGATACGTAGTCATTGTGATATCAGTTAATACGATATTAGCGTGATGGTACTGATCACAGAGATAAAGGCATCGCACTTTTGTGAAAAAATTGGTGATAAAACGGGTGTGATTTTAGTATATTTTCAGATACCGTTATAAACCCTTTGATATTACAACGAAATATTTTTGAACTTGTCCTGCACAAAACGTAGGCACTCGTACAATATAGCGTAAGGTAAATAAAATGCCGACGATGTACGAACAAATGAATTCGTCAAGTAAACCAAATGATACCACAGAAGTTATATTATCATGTACTGATTTTAAAACTTTAAAATTTAAAATGTATACACACATAAGTACTTTCGTTCCACCAAGTGGACCATCTTCAGATGTACAAAGCGTTGGCAAATAACATGACTATATATATATATATATATATACAGGGTGATTCAAAACTCGTGGGCCAAACTTTACGGGGTGATAGAACACTCCTAAACAAGTGCTTTTTGTCTTTATACAATGCAGGGTCATAACTCAAACGGTGAAGCGCTAGGGTTAGCACTTACTGCGTCCTGAAACGCTGAAACACAAGAATAACAGACGAGGTTGAAAACATTAAAGAAATTGCGGAACAAATGCGATTGAGCAAATTACAGAACAGAATTTCATGGAACAAATTTCAGCAACTGCTCAAAAGAGCGACCGCCAACAGTAACGCAGGCTTCACACCTTCGACGTAGTGATCGCCGTACATTGGCGAAAACACCAGGCATTTCACGCACAGCGCCACAGAAATCCGGGAACAAGGCCCTCAGCGGAATCGATGGGGTTATCGTAGATGAGGCTTTTCATATGGCCCCATAGGAAAAAGTCCAGACATGAGAAATCGAGCTATCGTGTCGGTCAAGCGATGGGACCACCACGACCAATCCACTGTCCTGGGAATTTAGCATCCAAGGCGTTCCGCACATTCCTTGCACGCCCTGCAAGCCGCTGTCAAAGGAGCCCGTGTCGCACAGATTCTGATGCAATCGCTGAAAGGTTTTACGATTTCTCACGCCTCTTGTCGAAAAAGCGCTCCCGGTACAGCCTTTGCGCTTCCCTACCATTCCCGTCCGCAGCTCCATACATGAAATGCATGTCCGCCTTCTCCTGATTCGTGAAACAATCCCTCCCTTGGGAAATCCATGGTAGAAATGACGAGTGCAAAAACCCGTGCTTGTATGGGTTCACTGGACAGCGCTCTCTAGCGCTTCACCGTTTGAGTTACCACCCTGTATTGTATGATGAAAAGTGCTTGTTTAGCTGTGTTTTATCATCCTGTAAAGTTTGGCACAAGAGTTTTAAATCACCCTGCATATGTATATATCTCAGAAGCCGAGGTGACACAGGGGCAAATATGTAAATGAGTTAGCAATTGGTGTCACAAGCTAACAACGTAATTGCAAATATTCATGCCATTAATTAGTTACTGAAGTTTGAATAATGTCCTCCCAGACTTTGGGTAGATCATAGCAGCAAGCATCACCATATGTACAGATAAGTATACTTTCCGTGATGTGAAGGGAAAACTCGTATTTTGGAGCAATAAAAAGTTTAATATTCTCCCAGTCTGGGTGCAGTTCTGCTTTTGCGACATTCCTGGCTAGAGCCGTCCATTGGCTCCCTGTCTTAATGTTATATTTGTGTTCTTTAATTCTTTGAACAAGATTGCGACCCGTAACACCTATATAACATGCGCGGGGAGCACCAACATTATCAATCAAGGGTATATACACTATATACCAACAAGTAATTGGACACCCCTGCAATCGACGATATCTGCGATCCTGACACACGTCGCAGCCGCCGCCGTTAAATATCGTGTTGGAAACAACAACGCAACCAGTCGCATGCAAGATGCCACGCAGTTCGGAGCTCTCTGATTTCGAGAAAGGTGTAATCGTCGGAGATCACAGAAATGGCCGATCCATACGTGACATATCCAGCGAGATGAAGTACCCAAAATCGACAGTGGCCTATGTGATGGCGAGAGGAAGATGAGAGGTGACTGTAGGAATGTGCTCCGACCCGGCAGACCCACAAAACTGGGAGTTAGAGACCGACGGGTGCTGGCCAGAGAAATTCGGAAGAACCGCACCAAATCGATGGGCCAGATCCGCGAGGAGTTTCAGCAGGAGTGTTTTTTCGATGAATGCCATCCGTAAGAAAGCCCATCTGCTCGGTTATCATGGACGTGCTACCGCCCACAAGCCTTTGATCACAAAGTCCAATAGCGCTGCTCGGCTAACATGGTGCAAAGAACGACGACAGTGGACCGTTGAACCGTGGAAACAGGTTATCTGGAGCGACGAATCAAGGTTCACCCTCTACCGTTCGGATGGCAGGGTCTGGGTTTGGCGTCTGCCTGGAGAATGTCTCCTGCCAGAATCTATTGTGCCAACTGTGAAGTTCGGCGGTGGTGGAATTATGCAATTGGGGGTGTTTCTCCTGGTATGGCACGGGACTCTTGGTCGCAATACCTGGTAGACTCAACGGCGAGACCTACTGCACCATTTTGGATGACCATGCGCCTCCTACGTTGTGGCAGTTTTACGGGGTGGACCCATGTTACTTTCAGGATGACAATGCCACCTGTCATGTTGCGAGGTCCACCATGGCTTGGTATGGTGACAATGGGGTTAATCGAATGGACTGGCCGGCGCAAAGCCTGGACCTTAACCCTATCGAGCACCTCTGGGACGAGTTGGAGCGTCGACTTAAGGGGTGTCCTCACCGTCCGAAATCGGTGAAGGAACTGAACTTTCTTTTCCAAGCCGAGTGGAAGAAAATACCGCTAGCCGTTGTACAACGCCTGGTTGAGAGTATGCCACGGAGGGTCGCAGCTGTAATCGCCGCTCGTGGAGGCTCCACCAACTATTGAAGGTGAATAAACTTCGTTTACCTTAGCTATCACAGGTGTCCAATTACATGTTGGTAGATAGTGTAGTACACTCCACGTCTTTGAATGGTTGGTGTAGGGAGACGAATTTTTCTGACCAGTGAGATGAGGTTAGGTGATCTTGTCCCGAAATCCAAATTAAACCGCCGGCAGAAATTTTTCAATGGATTGGTGATTGATGGGATGAAATCCAACGAGGTAGTATAACGTGAGGCACGATCAGATATAGGTTGTAGTGTGGTGGCCAAGCTGGAACGGATCCTTGAGTGTAACCTATTAAATAACTTGTCCTGGTTACGTGATTTCTTTGATGCATTAGGTTCTAATACCAACTCTGTGCTCCACCTGTTGTGGCAGCCGCTGTTGCCTTCTTTATCATGCTGCAGTTAATAATAAAACTTACACTACGCACACACAGTTCCTTTTAATGCTTCTTATTGAAAAGGGTGTCTCTCATTAATTTTTAGGAAACATATAAGACGTCTTTTTCCCTTTAAATATATATCATCATAATAGAGCATGAAATATGAAAGTCGAGCAATAATTTTTGAAGGAAGATTAGAAGTTACGATAAAACATAAAACTTCGCATGAAAAAAACAACAACCATGAAATTGTTTTGTAGAAAATGTTGGGAAAACAGTTTTATTTTTATAGATGGCAGAATCTGAATTCCGGAGTGTTTATAGGAATGCCTCAAAAGACATAAGCTTCTTCCAAAATTGGAAACCGATTTTTTCCCAAAATGACAGCTTTTTAACGATACACACATTTCATCGTCCGTACTTCCATCCGACAGACAATGCAACTGTCTGCGGTGGAGTTCAGATCTACGTGTTCGTGATGGTTTTCTTATGTGTTTAGAAATCTTTCCGACGTGTTTTTGTGACATCTTCGATGCGTCAATGGGGAAACTGTGATCTTTATATCGGGAAATTCTCTGACCGGAAAAAACATTCTCTTAAAAACGAGCAATTTTGCGGAAGTTGAAAATCTTATACATATGTTAAGAACATAAAACTGGAAAGATATTTCGCCGAAAAATTAGTAAATTTTTGGTTCCATTGCTAGGATATTTATTTCCATTTGTTACGGAGTTTAATGACCTCCGTGAGCATTTAAGAATATAGGGGCTCGCCCACCCCTAATTTGGGAATGCCACCTCTAGCTTAGCGGTGGAACCAGAAACCTTGGGAGAGACACAAGACCTATGTCTCTCCCGAGGCTCTAGCCCTGGTGCAACTTGGAAAATTAACCAGGGAAAAGTGCCCCTAAAAACTTGCAACAAGTCCAGAGCATTGTCGTAACTGTAGGGCACACTGGATATAGCTGGCTACAGTGGTATGTTGACTCACTAGTTATAATTTTCACATATTTCAACGGGAAGCCACACATGCTGGACTGTAGTTGCAACTTCACGTTATAAGGCCCAGCTAAAAGTTTCGTTGTTATAGGAGTAGCAACGATTTTCCTGCTATTGCCTTTGGCCAGTAAATATTTTAATATCCATTAATAGTTGTGTTTATCTTTGAGTATGCGGTTGTTTCTAAAGCTGTTAATAATAAGAGTAAACATACGTAGATGCAACAAGTTTAACGTTGAAGCTGTTCTTGGTAGCCTGTTCCTATACAACGGCCGTTCCATAAAAACTGAGGGTAAAATCACACAAAATGAAGAAATATATGTGCGACAAAATATAGGTTATTCTTTCTCAAAGTATCTTCCCTCGGATGATATGCAACGGTCCCATCGTTCAGTCCACTTTTCAAAACATGTGGCGAAGGCATTTTGTGGAAGCTGCTTTAGCGACCCCTGTACAACTTGAATAACGTCAGCACCTGTGTTGAATGTTGCGCCACGGAACTTCTCCTTCATTGTTGGAAACAACCAGAAATCGCGCGGGGGATGAGATCAGAGCTGTAGGCAGGATGTGGCATGATTTCAATACTGCATTTCGTAAGAAACTGTTGAACACAAGCAGCCACATGTGGATGTGCATTATCATGGTCTAAGGTCCACTTGCCCACCAGTTCCGGTCTCTTTATCTATGTATCGTCGCAGACGCTTCAAGACTGAAATGTAATACTCAGCATTGATATTAATTTGTGGATGAATGGCATGCTGGTAGACTACACCTTTATGATCAAAGAAAATTATCAACATCACCTTCCCAGCTGATTTGGTTTGGCGGACGTTTTTCGGAGGTGGTGAGCATGTGTATTTCCAGACACTCGTTGCGTGCTTCGTGAGGGGGTTGAAATAGTGGACCCATGTTTCATCGGCAGTTATTACTGTGTTTAAAAAGTTTGGATCCTTTGCAATCATTTGTTTTCTCTCGTGACACATCTGAACTGTGGCTAACAATTGTTCTTTCGCTAGGCGATGAGATACCCATCTGGAACACACACGATGCAGGAGTAATATGTCGCGTAGAATGCGGAATACCGACGTTTTTGAAATATTAGTAGACGCCGCCATGTCTTCACAGGTGATTCGTTGATCTACTTACAGGATTGTCCAAACAGTGTTAACAATACGCTCCGTAAAAACACTTCAAGTAAACTAGGCCTAGAAACGAGTTCTGCCAACAAACGCCCGTTTTTGAAATCATGGTGCCATCTAAAAATAGTTTCCTCACCCAAACATTTATCTCTGTGAGCCTTTTTCATTAAATCAATTATTTCTGAAGCCGTTTTACCCAAACGATATCAAAATGTTATCGCACAACGCATTTCTCTTCTTAAATCTGAATCACTCACCTCCATAGCTCTATGGCGAAATGCAGACGTACCTTAAACAACTGGGCAATAACAAAACCAGAATCGTCTGCCACGGCCAATAACTGTTGCCATAGATACGTCCTTAATTAAGTTAGTCGTCTACGTGGTTATTTTACCCCTTCGCACTGTTGCCAACTCAAAAAAAGTTATTCTCAGTTTTCACGGAACGGCCTTTGTAAAAGTTGAAAAATAGCGACAGGGCAAGTTGGCGCTTTTCAATTTTTATGCTCAAACTGTTTTTAGCCCTATATACGGGATAAGTTGGTACACGCTTCGGGGTCATGATTTTAGCAAACTACAGCTTATGTAACTGTGATAAAGGCTAACCAAAAAATTAAATTCTGCCAACTCGCAATTCATTTTATGGCTAAATTTATATATTTCAAAATGGCAACTGCATTATTTCCATGATTTTATTATTAAAAAAATTATCAAAATTGGAAAGTGAAAGGTGTGCCCACTAGCCCTGGTCCCCCATACACACAAAATATGAAGCTTGATTTAATATAGAGTAGTGTCACCTTTGTTGATAATGACAACAAATATGCGACGCGGTATAGATTCTTTGAAGTAGTTGATTTCGTATTGGTCTACAGATATCCAGTACTTCATCACAACATCTCGCAGCTGTGTGTTACGCGAGAAGACGGCATGTTCTACATATCTTCAATAGGATTGAGATTAGAGGACTGTGAAGGCCAAGGGAGATAATGGAAGTCCCACATATTTTCAATAGGATTGAGATCAGGGGACTATGGAGGCCAGGATGGATTATGGAAATTCTCCTAGTGTTCACCGAGGCATTCTCACCCACAGTGATGCAATGTACTGTTGCACCGTCATCCACAGAGATGCCGTAATGCACAGGCCGCACAGCGTGAGTGTGTAACATTGCAGGGTGCACTTGGTCCGCTACAACGCTCACGTATTTCCTGGATGTCATCTCTACCTCCTGGTAGTAGAAATGCCAGTACATACCAACAGAACGTTCCCCATAGCATGAAGCAACGTCCAGGCGCTTGTATTGTGTTAACAAGGCATAGTATACCGGGTCCATCGTTTCATGAGGTTCTCGCCACACCCTCTGCCAACCTTCAGTGTAAAACAATGTATTGCGCAATTCATCTGACCACCTCACTTTCTTCCATTTACTCTACTGCTCATTAATCACTTTCTTCCATTGCTCCACTGGATTTTTCTATATTTTGCTAAGACAGGTAGCTAATATAGAAAAAAAACTCAGTTTCCTTAATTCCCTAAGCATGGCTCAGAAATCAGTAGAAGAGGTACAAATCAGTAGGAATCAACACTTCCTCAGGTAAACGACCCGCTCGTACCCGGCCGTTCACATGGTGCAAAAAGAAACGAGAAAAGAGACTCATCGGAACAGACGACTTCAGGGTCCAGTTTTGATGCTCGAGTGTCCATTACAGGTACTTTCGAGGGTGAACCGATGTTAGCATCCGCACTCAGAGTGGCCTGCGGCTACCCTGCCCTATTTTCAGGATGTACTGTGAATTGTGACATATTACTCCCGTCACCAGCATTCAAATTACGGGCGAGTTACGCCACAGTATCCCTTCTATTGGCTCGTACCATACGGGATAGTCGTCGCTTACCTATAGCATAGATGAGCCGAGGTCAGCGTACAACTTGCTGGCGATTCGTGGTTTTCCCTACTACGACCTCTTTTTGAAGGTACTCCTCGGACCTCTTGTTGAAGGTAGTAACCACGGCTGATTGTGAACACTCCAATAAGCATTCCCGTCATGGAAATGCTTTGACCCCGTCGTTTGGCCATCACAATTTGGACATTTCTAAACTCACGTAAGTCCGTTGCTTTTCCGATAGGAAGAAGAGGATTAACATTGATTAACAGAGCTCAGTATCAGGTGTTATATATGTTGGAATCGCAGCTTCTCAGCGATAAAAGAATAAAAAACGCAGATCGTCAGACGGTATTTTTACGGCGCTCCAAATGAATTGCCAAATACCGGCGCAGCTGTTCTATACCGAACTACACGTACCTTGAAACACACATGCGCTCGCCTATCTCTCTCTCTCTCTCTGGATCTGTGACGTAAAAGAGGTTGACAGGAGAATTCTAATATGTGCTGTCTCAGGGATGGTGCTCTCTGCCGAAGTATTTGCTTGTACGCGGTTGTATGTTCAGGAAGTTCTGCGTGTGGGTTTTACTAAACGGGTTGTCGGAAAAGTCATGATGTATTTTGGCACCCGATGGCGGTTGGGCGGTTTTGGAAGTACCATAAGCATGCGCAGCTCTGTTATCGCTATGGCATTCGACAGGTGCCAGTTCTAGCTGCAGTCTAAAAGGAATAGTGAGCGATTTGGTTGATTTGCGGAGATTTGACATCAAGTTGAAGATGGAAGACCAAACTGTGCATTTTCTCCGTATTTTACTGTTTTACTTCCGCAAAGGGAAGAACGCGCGTCAAGCTTGTGAAAAGTTGCGTAAAGTGTGCTGTGATAATGCTCTACAAGAACGTCAGTGGCAGCGGTGGTTCGCAAAATTCCGTGCTGGTGATTTTGACGTCAACGATGCTCCTCGGTCCGGGAGGTCCACCGAGGTTAAAGACGACTAAATCAAGGCATTGATAGAGTCAAACCCACGTTACACGACACGAGAGATTGCAGACACATTGCACATCCATTATTCAAGCGTTCACGACCACCTGAAGAAGCTGGGATACGTAAGCAAGCTCGATGTGTGGGTTCCTCATGAACTCAAAGAAGCTCAATTGACGGCGCGTATAAACATCTGCGATATGCTCATTAAACGTGAGGAAAACGATCCTTTTTTGAAGCGAATAATAACTGGTGACGAAAAGTGGATTGTGTACAACAATGTGCTGCGCAAACTCTTTTGGTCCCGACGTGCTGCTTCGCCTCAAACGACATCCAAAGCAGACATTCATCAGCGGAAGGTTCTGGTCTCAGTGTGGTGGGGTTTTAAAGGTGTCGTGTTTTTCAAGCTCCTACCACGGAACCAAACAATCAATTCGAATATGTACTGTAGGCAATTGGACAGTTTGAACGAATCAATCCAGAAATGTCCAGAGCTCGTTCATCGTAAAGGTGTTGTGTTTCATCACGACAACGCGAGACCACACACAAGTTTGATCACCCGCCAAAAATTATTGGAGCTTCGGTGGGATGTGTTGCCACACCCAGCATACTCGCCTGACCTTGCACCGTCAGACTTCTACTTGTTTCGCTCTCTTCAACAGTCCTTGCGTGGTATAACGTTCAATTCAGATGAGGCTGTAAATCAGCAACTTGCGCAGTTTTTCGCCGCGAAAGACAGGTCCTTCTATGAACGAGGTATTCTGCAGCTCACTGAAAGATGGCAAAAGGTTATAGAACAAAACGGGCATCGATTGATCATTGATTGATCTTTGTTCTTTCTATCAATAAATGACCTTTGAAAACATGGCTAAAATACGTCATGACTTGTCCGACAACCAGAACTGCTCTTTTAATGAAGGAAACAAAACTGTATTACCCGAGATATCCCTAATCTGTAAACTCTGGTACGCTTCATGATTTTTAGAATGTCTTCATGGTGTTATGAACGCATGTTTTGTACACCTGCAAAGTAATTGTGTGTGCGAGACTGAAGTGAACTTCTTCAGCAAACATGGCGTCAGTTGGCGTCCATAAGAAACATCTTTTGTTACTGTGAAAGGGCATCTATGTGTCGACGTATTACACCTAAATGGATATCATCGTATCATCATTTATGCTATAATTAAATACCATTTTTTGCATACAACTCAGATCTGTATACGAATTTGTTATTGCTAGCCTGAAGTACTCTGACTTTTCCGACAAGTACTCTGTTCTATTTTATTGTTAAGCTTACATTCTTCTGCCATGAATGAAAGCTAGCGAAAAATATTTTTCTACCGCGTGCTGAATAATTGGGGTGTTGATGTTTTTTTTTTTATTACGCATCCAATTTTTGGGAATTTAATATCTTTACCCCGTCGTCGTTTATCCGCAGTTGTTTCGATTTGCATAAATACGCGCTGGTCATAAAGATTTAGCTCTTCGGTGCAGGTAAAGGAGTAGGATAAATCAGAACCAAA
This sequence comes from Macrothele yani, assembly GCA_039090855.1. Taxonomy (NCBI): domain Eukaryota; kingdom Metazoa; phylum Arthropoda; class Arachnida; order Araneae; family Macrothelidae; genus Macrothele; species Macrothele yani. The sequence goes on along the minus strand of CM077010.1, from coordinate 162,603,303 downwards.
TAAGCATTAACAGAAAAAAATATTGATAAATTAATATAGGAAAAGGTGTCTCTTATAAAACTCTAACCCTAGCTCTCAATCTTAGTGGGTTTTATTAATAGATTTTTGCCACGCTACGACATTGTTAAGTATTATTCATATTACAAAAGAAAGAAGAAAACTTTCTTTTAAATCCATCCACTGAATCCCTTTGCTTCCTTTTTTAAACACACGTGTCAGTCACCAATATTTTAGACATAGAACTTGATTCATAATAATTTTTTTTGTGACTCATCAGGATTTCCCGCAGCGCATATTTCGTCATTTTTTTTTCGAACGTGAGTCCATTTTTCTTACGGGCGGCGTCGTTCCGTTTCAAGCGATTCTCCAACACGAACTTATCCACCATAAAATCCTTCGTACACGGTCCATTACACTCTACACTCTGTATCTTCTGCTTCATACATTCAAGAATCTGATCTCTCAGTCATTTCCTTGACCTTCCTTTGGCTTCTTTCTTTTCCACAAATCTGAACACGGTAAATTCTTTTTTTTTTTTGCCTGATACGTCACCACTTTCTCTCTGAAAGCCTCAGCTTTCACTGTCTTTTTGGAAAAGGTTGTTTCAAATTGCCCTTCCATTAAACGGATCTCTTGTTACGTGAGGCAAACGAATTTTCTCCCAGAAATTTAAGGTTTATTCAGCTCTGTGATTGAAGAGTGCTGACCATAACTCACAGAATTTTAGATATCCGTAAATATTAGGTATCTACCCGTTTTTCATGATACAAATTCCAAATAAAAAATTTAAGTAAGATCAGATGGCGCATGTGATGGCCAAATTGCTTCGAGGAGTAGGATGTAAAATGGAACCAGGTAGACCTATACAAATGCCAAGGTTAACAGATGACAAGGTTATGCTCATCCTGTACTTCTGGTGATTGCTTTGTGACGTCATTGTCCAAATCGCCATCGTAAGACAACCTAATCGCCTCGTTTTCTTTGCGTCTGCACTATAGCAGCGCGTCAGAATTATTATTCGTAAACCAGCTGGAATAATCTTCATAAATTCTACCAGATTTTTCCATGCAGAATGTTATCCATTTTTAATTTAAAAAATTTGGGAAATGTTGCCGAGATGCTTTTCCTATTTCTCATAAGGAAATTCTTTATTATATGACAATATTATGTCCTGCTGTCCGTTTTCCCTTCTAAATTTATATAAAAACAGCCAAAGTTCCCCTTGTAACTAACATTCAAAAGTATAACTGCTTTCCCGCTCTTTACGTAACAAAAATGTGCGGTAGGCATTTTTGAAATCTCTGTTACTAAAATATTTACATGACTTTGAATTTCTTCTGTATTTAATGTAAATGTACTTTTTCATAAGTTTTTGTTCTGTGTTTGAGTTATAAAAATTGTTGAAAAGACATCTTCCCCCATAGCTGCAGTTCGGATCTACGATTCACATGTTAGCACGGTGACGTCACGATTATTCGTCTGCGAGAAAGGCAGATGAGCAAACCTTACTGTCTATTAACCTTGTACAAATGCATCTCATTCATAAACAAGTCACACTAAGGTTTTCTCTTTCTTGGTTACATCATGCATGCATATCCTATGTGGCAAAAAAAGCCTCCGGATACCACCTTCAGCAACAAAAAATGGAATATTCCAATAGATCACGTGTGCCAGATTTCCTTTAAAATTGCAGGTAAGCTCTTCAGACGTCGTTATATATTCTACTCGTGAGACATGGCCACGACCACCGTGAGCAACTCAGTGGGCTATAAGCAGTGGCCCGTCCCTAATTTAGGGTTCCAGGGAAGGTAGAGATCCAGTGCCGTAAGACAAACACAACATCCATGCCTCACTGGGATTCGAACCGGGATCCATCTCGGACGAATGATCAGAAGCCATCGCTTAGACCACTGCGTTTACTGACTTCCAACGAGATCTTATTATAGAGTGCGAAATCAGCAACGACTCCTTGAGTGCGATTGCAGAACAATTGCAACACCCACGGTCAACTGTTCTAGACGTTTTTAGTAAATTCAAACGTGAGGGACTTACAACTGCCAAGAAACTTTTAGAAAAGCTAAGTAAATTGACGGAAAGGGACAAAGGAATTCTGGAACGTGTCGTCCGTGGGTACTGTCATTCCTCTACACAAATCATCACCAATGAATTTCAGCACTCAACAGGAGTGAGTGTGTACATTAAGACAGTTCGTAAAGAACTGCACAAGTTAAATTTCCATGGCCGAGCTGCTGCGTAGAAGACGTTAATAACTCGTAAGAATGCGAGTAAGTTAAATTTCCATGGCCAATCTGCTGCATAGAAGACGTTAATAACTCGTGAGAATGCGAGTAAGTTAAATTTCCATGGCCGAGCTGCTGCATAGAAGACACGTTAACTCGTAAGAATACGAGTAAGCGACTTATTGGTGCTAATCTCATCGTCTATGGACGGCAGATCAGTGGAAATGAGTTTTATGGAATGACGAATAATACTACACCGTTTTAAACTGATGGTCGTTGCTGGGTGCGGCGTATGCTCGGTGAACCGTATCTGCCAGAATGTGTCACCCCAACTGTTAACTTTGGTTGTGGCAGTGTCATGGTCTAGGAATGTTTCTGATGGTATGTACTCGTACCTTTGGTGGTTGTGAATGAAAATACGAACGCCACGGAGTACCGGGACATTCTAGACAACGCCTACACTTTGCCAGTTTTACGAAGACTGGCCATTCTTGTTTCAGAAAGACAACGCACCGCGACATAAAGCACGCTCCATTTCGGCATGGTTTGAGGATATGAGTGTACAGAACTTGAAGTGGACAGCTCAAAACTCAGACTTCAATCACATAGAAGTCCTTTGAGATGAACTTGAATGTTGTATTCGGGCTAGAACGACACGTCAAACTTCTGTGTCGGAACTGACCACTGCTTTGCGGGAGGAATGGAACAATATATCTGCTAGAATCTTATTAAAAATGTTCCACGGTAGTGCACAATGTAAATTTTGTCAAACGAGGGCCATCTCCTTATTGATTTTGGCATAAATGCAGTATTGTATTAAAAGCACTGGTGTCCAGAGAGTTTTATCCACATAGTGTATATTTATATATACATTGCACACCTGAGTTAGATGCACACGTCCTCTAAATATCACACCTCTTCTAAATATCTGGGCCATTAGCCTCTTAATAATAAGTACACACATCTTTTTATTCGACGTGTCCTCAACACGTTGAGATGATATTACGGACCAGCACGAAACGCATATATAGTGCCCAATTACGAAGCCTGCGCAAGGAGGAAAGGGCAGGATTGTCCTGGCATCTCAACAACAGCAGGCACTATAGGCTATTCGAGGGGTGCCGTAGGATAGGTGTTGACGGAATGTACCGAAAAGGGACACACCCACCCAACATGTCCCAAAATAGAAATCATAATTGTCTGACTGTCGATTTAAATGCCAGTTGGCACGTTATGAAAGGTAAAAAAGACGGCTCACGGTCTTTCAATTAACGTCAGATTACAACCAGGGCGCACAGAGAAACATTTCCAGACACACGTTCCACCACTAGTGATGACTTCAAACACATATTTTTTCTTGAAAATTTGGATTAATGCCGGGGACACATGACTAACCGCAAGAAAACAAGGAGGTCGTTGCTAAGGGTTGTTGCAATTTTTGCATGTTTTTTGTTTCCTTTTTTTTGCGATTGTAGCGAGATAAACTGGATTAAATGTAGTAAATTTCTGAGAAATTCAATTAAAGAAACATCGAAGATTTTTTTAATTCTTAAATTAAAAGAAAATTCTGTATTCAGTCATTTAAAACCTAAGAAACTGCAAACCAATTGTTTTTTCGTAGATCTTCCGACGAAAAGGGAAGAGTGTTGATGGAATTAATTACCAATATATTTGCATTATTTTATCTGTAGCACTGTTACTCTCCAATTTACTTTGAATGCATTAGAGCATAAACCAATCATTTTATCGAGCTGCTCAACTTTTCGTTCTTGAAGTTTCCAGGCAAATATTAGGAGATTTGAAACGTAACTGCAAATTTAGTTTCATGACGCTTCTTTGATACTTTATGATGGGGGCAGTATATGCGAATGTTATTCAAGGCACATTTCTTGACTCATCTTTTCTCTAACTGAATTGAAGGTACGGCATTCTTACTCACATTAATGAGTTTCTAGAATTTTCTCCCAAATGGAAAATCTCCACGAGTCCTTTCAGGCGTAATAAACTCAGCAAACCCATTTAGTCTTTCAAAGAGCGAGTTTCAATCGTGTAGGAAAAGACATTAAAAACTCTAAAAAGGTTAATGTGTCATTTTAAACTGATTAAGAACCCGTGCAATTCGGCACATTCGGAATTTCATGTTTCCTTTTCGGCTGATTTTTCGCCGCGTAAATTTTTCAAGTGATTCAATGGTATCTTATCGAAGGACCCTCCCACTTGAAGGCGAGCCTCGGAAAGAGCGGCAACTCGAATTTTGATGGCCGTAATGGCGTGTTGGTTGATCATCGTTCGCACCAAAATGGCGGAGTTTTCCACTTTCGTGGAACATTATCACGCTTGAAACGGCGACGATGCTGGAACCACGATTCCCCCACGCACGCCTCTCATCAACTGATGCCACTCAAACAACCACGCGCTGATAAAACTCGTAGACTTTTTTTACACGCTTTTCCTCCTCCTCTTCTTCGAGAGAAATATGGAATGTGGTGTACTTTTCTGATGAAGGACAGTAACGATGCTCCCAAATGGCGATACTTTGTGTTCTAAAATTTGCTGCGTTGGCAGAAGCAGTGGAGATATAAAAATACTTCTTTTTTCTCCCTCATCTTGATGATATTCACGATATGAAAAATTGCGTTTCGCATTTATTTTGTTTGTCACAGTGCTTCTTTCCATTTCATGTGAGTCGTTGGAATGACTGTAAAAACGGGAAAGAATTTCAGTACCTCACCATCTTTCCAAAGCTAGGAGGCATCTTTCGGAGCACGTTTAGCACAAAACCCCGTCAGGAATTCACGGTGTTTGCTAAATATGACAGGCAATTTAGATTTTGCTTTATTAATTTTCCTATTCAGAATGAGAACATATTTCGCGGCAATGTCCTTACCTTTTAAATGTCTGAGCAGGAGAAAAAAGATTCATAATTGCGAGGGAAAAAAATGATCCAACAGAAAATGAACAGATGCAGATTTCTTGCTATTTATTCGTTAGCATGTCCCTTTACGCAGAAGGTCTTTTACTTATCATTATAATTGCCCGTTTCTTGTTTGCGCGTATATGTATGTAGAAAAATATTAATAAGATGTGTAACCATTGTCAGGTATATGCTACCATTTAATCTTTCATATTAGTTGTCTTTTATTCTTATTTTAACTTTTACGGGGTTTTATTTGCGTTTTTGTTCTGAACGTCACATTTGAAACTATATGGACTTTTTTTCTCCCTTATTTGGCGATGTTTAGCAATCAATGAAGTCTCAGCTAGATTTAATAGCTATTATCACGAGCAAATATAAGTCAATAAGTCGTTGCCCAATCCGGATTTAAGACCACTAATTCCAGGCAATGCCGTCTAAGAAGTACAAAGCTATGACATTAGAGTAGTATTTCCTAACATTTTTTACTTCGCGGAGCCATTGAAGTAGGCCTTCAGACATCGCAAAAGCCCAGCTCGCTAAAGTACGTCAGGCCTACACGCTGTTAAGGTGGTTCCACCTAAAATCTCTGCCCTATGTTTCCAATGGTAAAACTTCTTTACATATTTTCTTCGCAATTAATGTATTCCCAAGGATGAAAATTTGCACATCGAGAAAACTAACTTTAAGTTATAGCATGGGATACTTAATATTTTGCTAAAACATAACTATGATTAAGCAACCCAACATTTGTTTGTCTATTGACGCCATCAGTGTACAGGTCGCGCCATCTATTACCAGGTCTGAGCATTACTCAAAGAAAAATGATTGATTTTTAATATAATTATGGTTATGTTTTAGCAAGTATTAAGTATCCCATGCTATAACTTAGTTAGTTTTATCGATGTGCAAATTTTCGTCCTTGTGAATACGTTAATTGCGAAGAAAATATGTTAAGAAGTTTTACCATTGGAAGCATAAGGCAGAGATTTTGGGTAGAACCACCTAAAGTCCTTTGAATAATATTTAGTTTATTTTATCAGATTATCTAAAAGGAATGAATAAAATGACAAAAGTACACTGCCGGACAATTGCTAAGGACGGATGACAACAGCAACGATAGCAACCATAAAATGGAAGGAAGGAAAATGTGGAAATTAGCATAAGTGCGGGATACAGTAAGACGTGTTGTGCGTATGCAAATTTTGGATTGCCGAACTTGTTCGTGACGTCATAGCGCTGATAAGAGATATAACGGATTTGACGCGTATTGACCGGTGTTGTTCAAACGCAAAGTTGAAAGGGAAAGAATCAATTGACGAACTTGCAATTTTCAGTATGTCTTCCCGATATCACCTAGATGATTTTACGCGTGGCCGTATTATTGGCAAGATTGAAGAAGGGCGAAAAATAACAGATGTTGCCAGGGAGTTCGACGTCTGCCACAGTGTTGTTTCAAGGCTTTAGAAATCATTTCAAACAAATGGAGAGTGTAACAAACGTCACGGGGGAGGTCGTGTTCGCAGTACGACACCTGCAGAAGATTGGTACATAGTGCTATCAACAAAAAGACACCGGCGCAGCACAGCTAAAGAGGTAGCAAATCAATTTATGGCTGCTACTGGCAAGCGGATCTCCCGAAAAACTGTCGCCAGACGTTTGCATGAAGGAGGACTATACGCCCGCCGTCCTTTTGTGTGCATCCCATTGTCCAGACGTCACCGTACCGCCCGTTTGCAATGGTGCCATCAACATCGCAATTGGATTGATAACGACTGGTCTGCTGTCCTCTTCTCAGATGAGAGTAGATACAGTCTATCGTCTGATTGTCGGCGACAACTGATCTGGCGTGATAGTGGTACTGCATATTGTCCAGCAAACCTACAGGAAGGGGACCGATATCCGACATGTAGTGTCATGGTAGGGGCTGGGATCATGATCAATGGCCGTACGTCCCTCTATGTGCTTCCAACTGGGACTATGACTGGCCAACGATACATTCATGATGTTCTGCTACCTCATGTTCGCATGTTCCGTGGTGCTGTCGGTGATAGATTCATTTTCATGGACGGCAACGCAACATGTCATCGAACAGTCGCTGTCCAGGAGTGTCTTGAGAGCGAGGATATTCAACGCCTCGTATGGCCAGCACGTTCTCCAGATCTGAATCCCATTGAAAATGTGTGGGATGCTTTGGGGAGGAGTCTTGCTGGTCGCCAATGCCCTCCAATAAACAAGGACACCCTCATCCGTGCGCTGACAGAGGAATGGGATAAATTACCCCAACAGCTGCTTGATAATGTTGTGCAAAGCATGACACGACGTATGGAATCTTGCATCGCCCTCCATGGTGGCCATATCCCGTATTGACATCTTACGCCGGAACGCCTGCGGACGGTAATTGCATTTTTTTCACGTTTACGTATTCTACAAAATGGCCTGTTTTTCCCTTGAACACGTTTCAAAGCCTTCTGGATTTCAGAGCACAATAAATTGTCTTTCTTGTAATGTCCTGGCATTCTGACATTATTTTATTTCACTTGGCATCCAACCACACTTACTTCTTTATGCGCTATATAGCCGTTTATGATCCGTCCTTAGCAATTGTCCAGCAGTGTAATATTGAACTGTGAAGAAAAACGATATAATCAACGTTTCTAACACAAATTATAATGTATTAAGTAAAAATATTTAATAATAAGCAGTCGCCCATCCCTAATTTAGGGCCACTGGTTCCAGGCAAGGGAGACAGCCAGTGCCGAAAAACAAGCACAACTTTCATGCCTCACCGGGATTCCTCTCAGACGAATGGTCACAAGGCATCGCTTAGACCACTGCGCCACTGGGGCAGCTTTAATTGTTTGCAAAACGTTTACCAAAGTATTCACACAATCAACAGAAATTATGTATAATATCACTGAATGAAGCACTATGGGCCGATAAAGGAAGTTTGAAATGTTTGAGGAACTTTAGAAGTAAGAGCCTGGATCAGTGACGTAGACAGAAATTTCTTAAGATGGGGGGAGGGGGAGATCCATTGATTTGGTTCATTGATAAAAACCTCACATACCTACATACTTATATATCGCTTTAAATTCATACTCAATCCCCCCTCAATGGGGAGGGAGGTGCCGAAGACCAGTCCCTTGGCCACCCCTATGGCCTGGATGTTTCTGGAATCGGGATTTCCAGGAAAGCTGAGGATCTTATCGCTGGTGGGCAGGAAGTACCGGCGGCTTACCGATTTTCGGAACTACTGGCGCGAGGCGTATCACCACAAGTGTGTTCCTGATCTTGACACAGTAGTAAGTTGACCAACGAATTTCTTTTTTTTTTTTTGATTCGAGGTTTAACGACCACCGTGAGCTTCTCAAGCAGCCGCGTGTCGCTAATTTAGGGCCACTGGTTCCAGGGAAGGGAGAGAGCCAGCGACGTAAGACAAACACAACGTCCATGCCTCACCGGGATTCGAACCCGGACCCATCTCGGACGTATGATCAGAAGCCATCGCTTAGATCACTGCACCAGCCGGGCGTGGCGGCTCAACAAAATTCCCCTTAAAACAAAAATTACTCCGTCATGACGGCGCTCTCTCCACAGATGAAATAAATCATATTTACATTTGATTTTCATTATTTTATGTCTTATAAGTAACATATGCATTTACTCCAGTGTAAAAATATTTGGTCTTTTAAAATTTTGCGTAACTCCTTGGGGATGGGGGGGGAGCTCGCTGAACCCCGTTTGGGAAACACTGCATTAATGAGATGAGTTCCCTCCGTTTGTGACGTCGCTCTCATGTTACACGGCCTGATATGTCGGTGTCGTGTGTGTGGTGTTATACACGACAGCGTTGGAAACTAATCGGAAGCTTTGGTTTCCGCGTGATGTCACTAACAGAGGGAACTCATCTCTCAAATGTCATGGCCTTGTATTTTCTAGACGGCTTTGTTCCAGGGAAAGGAAGTATCCAGTAACATCGTACAGCGCCCGTGACACATCTGGGATTCGAACCAGGAAGTAACTAGGATGAATGATCACATGCCAGCGCTTCATACCGCTTGGTTACCTACTAGATTCAACAAGAAACCAAGACCGTGTCATTTTTGAGATAAAATTGCTCAGGGAATTGAGTCGTTTCAAGCATGAGCGAAAATATTTCTCCAATCAAAGAGAAAATTTCGAATGGTTTCCAACGAAAGAATCAGAAAATGAAGGAAAACATTTGTTTTAACATTTTCGAATTTCAGCGCTAATCAGTATTAACGTTTTTGTACATGTGTGGTGATATGGAAACATCTTGAATAAATGATTTGAATTGATCGGCTGTCTGACGATAATTTATTTCTTCGAGCTTGGTTTCATATTTATTTGCTTTTAAACCCCGAAGGTTTTAAGTTATACAACAGAAAGCGAAATCCTAATGATTCTAGATTTACACGATGAGTAAAGCTGGCATTGTCTCCCACGAACTTTGGTGATAATTCAAAACACCATCACACAGGATCTTGCACGTGCCACAGCAGCGTTCAGAGTGTCAAAGGGTTTTCTTTTCTGTTTTCTTTTTTGTTGTTTCGGGGTTTAAATATGAGCATCTAGGGAAACATAGAGTCGTATTTACATCACCTGCAGTGGTGATGCCATAGAAATCGAATAAAAGCTTAAAGGACACATACAGAAGAAATGTTTTGCTAATTTGTTTAACTGCTTAGCAATAACGATAATTCTGGATTTGTTGCTGTTACTACAAAAGGGTAAGGAAACATTGACTTTACCTATATTCACGGAAATAAATTCTATGTACATCAGATGCAGGTATGATCTGCAGTAAATTTTCTATCAATGGTAGTGAACTATAAAGCGGACGTCTTTATGAGCTCGAAGATCTGAAAATACAACTAAAATCTATAAGACATATGCTCATAAGACTTGTCCTTTCCATTGCACAACGTTGTCTCTTTCTCTTACTCTTTCCCCCTTTTTTTTAAACCCAGTGTACTAAAGACTCGCGCAACTACCAGAAAATCGGTAATATTGTGCCCCAGATACTCCAGTTGTATTTATCTAAAACATGCAGAATTCGTACGCACCTAGTGAACGAAATTCTATGCCCGAAAAAAACTGGGGAATACTGAAACAAAACAAAAAATATTTTTATGTTTTATAAAACGAGAGATATATATGACACGTAAATATTCAATTACGCTTCCGTACGGGAAAATCCCTCATCAGAAAAGCGAGAAACACAATAAGCATTTCCACATCTGTTCCTGGCGAGAAAAATTCTTTCAATGCGACTTGTACATGCAAAGATTCTATATTGTGTTCTACAGAGATATACACTATATTGACAAAAGTCACCGGACACCTAGAAGAGAAACACAACATAGCATTTACTGACATACATTAGTACGGTGTCGGTACACCTTTGGCCTTAATGAATGCACTGACCCTTCGACACATGCTTTCGACAAGGTTTTGGAACACAGCGATATGTATGCGCTCCTATTCAGTACATAATGCTGCCGCTAACTGTTGCTTAGTAGTAGGCCTTGGTTCCAAATTTCTTATGCGCCGCTCTAATTCATCATATAGGTGCTATATGGGATTAAGATAAGGTCTCTGTGCTGGCCAGTCCATACACGATACGGAATTATCGTCAAACCACGCCGTAACAGTCCTTGCTTTATGAATAGGTGCATTATCCTGCTGGTACCAACAAGGCTCGGTCCCATAGTATTGCCACAGATTTGGTAGGGCATAATTGTCCAGCATATCAAGGTAAAAATGCTGGTTAACATGTTTGTCTACGATAACCAATGGGCCGGGACCATACAAGGAAAAACATTCCCACACGAGTACACTGCCAGCTGCAAACTTGACCGTAGGAACAGTACACTCTGGTAAATAGCGTTTACCCGGCTTCCGCCATACCCACACATGGCCATCAGACTGATGAATCGTGTATCAGGATTCACTAGTCCATTGGACCCGTTTCCATTGATCTACGGTTCACGATAAATGTTCTTTACACCATGCTAAACGACGAGCAACATTTCGAGTGGAGATAAAAGCAGCCACAAGACCGCGGTAACCCATAAATTGAAGTTTTCTGCGAATGGTACGTGTACATACGGAGATTCCAGCTTTTTTACTTACCTGTACACTGATGTTTTGTGCAGTACTCCGTCGATTAGCAGTAACGACTCTCCTGAGGTTTCGACGTCCTCTATCACTGATTATCTTTGGTCTGCCGGTACGTTTTGTTGCTTCAGGCACTCCATGTGTCTTTCACTTATTCAGTACAGCCAAAACAGTTGACTTAGGTATGTTTAAAGACCTCTTGGTTTTTCTTATGGACAACCCACTAATATAACACCCAACAATCTTTCCTTTCTCAAATTCAGTTCTCTCCCGCAGCGACATTTTCAGTCAACCTCACAGTGCGATATAATCGCTGTCAGTTGCAGGTTTGTTTTTATACTGTTTGCAGCTGTACCGCGCATCTTAACAACGCAGCGAATCCGTTCATTGGCTTTTAAAGGGTGTCCGGTGACTTTTGTCAATATAATGTATTTGTGTTCTTCCTGGAGAGAGAAATTCTTTCAATACGACTCGTAGATGCAAAGATTCTATATATTGTGTTCTACAAAGAGAGATGAGCTGATTATGCGATAGCAAAATAAGCAAAATCAAGTCTTTTAGTTAAATCAAATAAGCTGATTAAGTCATTTGTAAAAAAAGCGTCACTTCGTCTGTCCGTCCGTGTGTGGATACCACCTCTGCAACTATTAGGCAGACTTCAAAAATTCCTCTTGCGTTGTAAAGCTTGAAATATGAGAATGATGATCCTTGCTTTCCGTTTTTTTTCCCCCGATGCATAACTTTGATGCTAGAGGTCGTAAATGAAGATGCTATCGAATTCAAATTATATTTTATTCTATAGATTTGCTCCTAAATATCCGATTGCAAAGATTCTTTCTTCCTTCCGATGTCACATATAATGAAGGCTATTTTGGGTACAGTTTCTTTTTCAAGTAATGCATATATTTTCCGCTAGGGGGCTTAGGGGTACATTGCGATTTCCTGATATTGCTGCTTCTAAAAGTTCTGTTCGAAAAATTATGTCTGCTTTTGATACAGCTCCTAGTAGAAAATGTTGTAAGTATAATTTAAAATGTTTGGAAGAGTATAATAATTTGGCCACAAGGGGGCGTAAGTGTTTATTCCTGTCTCCTTTGTATTTACAACAAAACCTCAGCTTCTAAAACTTGAGTGAAAAAAATATTTCGAGGACCAATACCGCTGACCTAGGAAAACGTTTTCAGAATATTCTCCGCTTAAAATTGTGAATAGTTTCTTCGCCATGGGCGTATATTTCATTTTTGTCGATATCTGTGCTTCTAAGAGTCCGATTCGAAAAATTCTTCCTTTATCGAAGAGCGTTTCCGGTTCTAAATGTTTCTGATAAAATTTTAAAATGTTCTTAACACATAAGTGCGTCACTAGAGTGCGTAAGCTCACGTTTCCGTTTACAGCATGTTTACAGTAAATCTCTGGGACTACAATCTCGACCTATTGAAAAAATTCCTTTTCGGTCTGATACTGCTAGCTATGAAAACATTTTTTGTGTTTCTTTCTTAAATAATGCGAAATCTCGCCTCTAGGGGCGCAAATGTTTAATCCATTTTTCTCGATATCTCTCATTCTAAATATTCGATTTAGAAACATCTTTTAACACAGGATACCATTCATCTTGTGAAAGCACTTTTCGTGTACTTGAAAAGTTTTGTAGTTCAGAATTCTATCGCTAGACGGTGTTTGTGTATTTCTGTTTGCAGCTGTATCTCCGTTTCTAAAAACACTGCTGAGAAATTCCTTTTTGTACTGTATGCCACTCGCTAGAATAAAGATGGGGAATATTATTTTCTTTAATAAATGCACAGTTTTCCCACTAGCGAGCGCAAAGACCAAAACCCTTTACCACTATCTGTGCTTTGGGGAGACGAATTTGAAAAGTTATTTTCACTTAGCATAGCTTTTACCATGAAGAATGCCTTTCACCTATTTTCAACTTTTCCTTTTTGGAAAATTCTTCCGCTAGGAGGCGATTTTCCATTATGCAAAATTCTTCAGTTGTTTCTTCTTGCCTTTCTTCTTTTAACTGCTCGATTTGAAAATCGCTTTGTCTCTGATAAAATCCTTCTGTAAAAAAACTTTTTATGCACCATTTGTTAAAAAACTTTTTATGCACCATTTGTTAAAAAACTTTTTATGCACCATTTGTTAATTTTCGTAACATACGTTTTAGCCGTTGGTTCAAGTAAGTAACTCTTTCTATTTCTGGATGTTTTATCGATTACAGAAATCCGGTTGATTTTTTTCTAACTGGCTCCATTGACTTTTTTTTTTTTTTGGTTGAAAGTTTATAAGACCACCGTGAGTAACTCAATGGGCTATAAGCAGTAGCCCGTCCTTAATTTGGGGCCACTGGCTCCAGGGAAGGGAAAGAGCCAGTGCAGTAAGACAAACACAACACTCGTGCCTCACCGGGATTCGAACCTGGACCCTTTCTCAGACGAATGGTCATGAGCCAGCACTTAGACCACTGCGCCACCGGGCTCCATTGACTATGAATAACTTTGGTAAATTTTATTCGCGTCGCAAAGGATTCAAATGACGTGATCTGTACAATCTAAAATTTGGTGTCATCTTTGTTGTTTTACATGGTTACGCATACGAAAAGAAGAGCTAAACTCTCGTGAATTCCCAACAATGCTGCCTGGAACCTTAAGGTGGATTTACCTAAAATCTTTGCCTTGTATTTCCAATGGACAAACTTCTGTAGCCATTTTCTTCAAAATTAATGCGTTTCCAGAGATGAAAATTCGAACATCGATAAAAATAACTTCATATGATAGCCCAGTATATTTAATATTTTCCAAAATGTAACCATAATTAAGCAATCTAACATTTGTTTGTCTACTGACGTCATCAATGTACAGGTCGCGCCATCTATTTTCTGGTCTCAACACTACCAAAGGAAAAGTTATTGATTTTTAATCTAATTATGGTTAAGTTTTAGAAAATATTAAGTATACAAGCTATAATATGAAGTTATTTTTATCGATGTTCAAATTTCCATCCCTAGGATCCCATTAAGTTTGGAGAAAATGGCTTCAGAAGTTTGCCCATTGGAAATACAAGGTAAAAATTTTAAGTGGATGCACCTTAAAGAGATGACGTCATTCTCTCATATTAGGTAGTCATGCTCGCTGAGGGAGACAAGATGGTAGGAAAATTTTGCTTGCGAAATAGTTCAACGAAAATCAATAAGAAATGCGTCAGCTAAAAATGCGCCGTATGTACGTACAACATGTACTGCCGCTACTGTGTCTTAAGAAACTTAGTTCCCCTTTGTAGAGATCGGAATATTTATACCAGACCTAATCTTGAGATTAAAGAAAAGTTTAATGTCTGAGAAGTAAGCAATAACGGAGTGATCAGTTTGAGAACCTGCTGCGAGATCTTCATATTTATCACGTGTTTGCGACGTCATAAACCTTGGATCAAGGCTGTCTTTCGAAAGAGAGGCAGATTAATTTAGCGGAAGCGAGAGCTTCTGTTCGGCATTGTTCTCGCTGAAACTAATCTTTGGCACGTGACAGCATGTTCTCTGCGCTGGAAGAGGACGCACTTGCCTCGCGAGCAACAATGGAAATGGACTCCAATATCGGCCGACTAACAATGGTAATGAAAATAGCTGGTTGCGAGCATTCTTCCGCATATTCCGCGCAGTTGCATTTTGGGATGAAGCATCAGGTGTTCTCACTCGAGCAGATTTCTGTAGTTGTCCAAGAAAAGTGCTGAATGCGCAGTTTCGTAGCGCGCATGACAAACGTTGTAAGCAACTTTCTAAAGAGGTACGAACTTCTATTACTTTTCCAATTAGAGCGAAAGTAAAGTTGCGACCAATATCATCTCCTAGAGGAAGCGCACAAAGAAAGGAATATAAATATCCCCAAATCCTAGCGAAATTCTTTCAGTCTATGAATATGAGGTACAAAATTAAGTTCCCCAAATAGCTTCAACAAGTCCAAGTCTCACCAAGTTCATATTCTGGAATTATCATCGTTATTTTCTGAAATGAAACACGTTGATGCCACAGAGCAATGGATTCTCTCTTGTAAATTATGGAACATCAGACATACAAAAAAACTTAACTGAGTAAAAAAAATCCCCATCGGATTCTGGAATAAAGGTGAGAATAAATAGCTTCGAATGAGAAATTACTGATCACGTCTCTTAAAAGTAGACGAAGTATACACGAGGATAAGTCAAAAAGTTTGTGCCAATATTTTGTATTTGGTATATTGCATTCTTACGAAAATCAACGAATATGCTATTGAAACACCAATCCTTGATGCGCTGTCGATAAAAAAGAATTCCTTTTCAGGTGACAAGCTTTCTCTTCCACGCATAATTTCCAACATACCGCGTCTCCTGTTAGTTTTTGTGGGTCAGAGTATCAACCAAGTATTAAAGACTGAAATATCCATTATTTTCATGATCGTTAGCATTGAATAGAAACTTTCTCTGCGGTAGCTGGTCTCACGCGTAAAACTGGGAACTACATGTTGGACTCATTCCACCGTAGCACTAATGGTATAGACATATACGGTGAGCTTAATTCCCTGAGAATGAAGTGGAACATTAGTGGGGTCAGACACACGAATTAGGATAAAGGGAATCAGACAATAAGTTGGGTCAGTGGAATCAGAAGCATAAAGCAGAACCAGCAAAATAAGACATATAAAGTCGGACCAGTATAATTAGACACATTAGATAGGACCAATGGAATCAGACATAAAAAGTAGGACTACAGAGCAAAGAAAGACTAGTAGAATCACACACATAATGTATGGTCAGTGAAATCAGACACATAGCGCACGACTAATGGAGTCTGCCAACCAGCCATATCTCATGGATACCTAGTGGAATATAGTGGGGACAGTGGAATATGGTATAGAACAGTGGAATATAGTATAGAAATTTCTGATGGAGCACTGGTGGAATATAGTGGGGACAGTGGGACAGACTTCAGCAACACCAATTTAGCGGAACATCAGTGAAATTTTCCAAACATACACATTCTTTTTTAGCACCAATGGAATCATCCACGTATGGTGTTAACAGTGGAATCAGATAAAGACAGCGCCATATTTTTAAAACATTTTCAGACTACAGAACCCCAGACATTGTTTGTATTTTTACGTGAAACCCAACTGAATTGTTTTAGATATACATTGGAACAAGTAAAATTTTCTATTCAGACACATCTGATTCTCATTCCACTATATAAATGTGTCTGAATAGAGAATTTACTCGTTCCACTATAGAAAAATATAACACCACCACTTGAGTCAAATGCACTGGGAGCGCCAGTGAAATCAGACAGACATGGTGGAGCACCGGCGAAACTTGATAAATGTGGTGGGCGCACTTTGCTGAGGTCGACATTGGAATGAGAAACGTGTGGTTGTCTCACCTTACTAGGAACGACAAGGGTTTGACAACATGGAATGCATTAAAGTTGTAAGGCCGCCCCGGTGGCGCAGTGGTCTAAGCGATGGCTTCTGATCATTCGTCCGAGATCGGGTCCGGGTTCGATTCCCCGTGAGGCACGGAAAGTTGAGGTTGTATGCTCTCTCCTTTTCCTGGAACCAGTGGCCCTAAATTAGGGACGGGCGACTGCTTATAGCCCACTGAGTTGCTCACGGTGGTCGTTAAATCCCCAATAAAAAAAAAGGTGTAAGAAGTTCCACAAAGCGCTAACAATTGTACGAACGTATTTCAGTGATGGAAATCCGCAAACTTGTGTAATGGAATCAATATGAAAACTTGCCAAATTTAAGAAAGTCGTATATTCCGTAATCCCCGGATGCTCAGTTGTTAGTCAAGACCACAAGGGAGAGTCAGAAACTTTGTTTTCGTGACAGAACAACCACGGCAATAACATTCGAAGCATTTAGTTTCGAACGACAGAACAACACGACTTGGGCTATTTAGTACTGAGCATTCATTTACATAAACGTGCTTTTCCTTTCGTTGTGTACCCCAGCACATGCGATGATTCATTGGTCGAGTGATAAACAATTCAAATAGCGTCATTCATAATTCCTAGCCGTCTCAGTCCGATGCACTAAGGAAGGCATATAAACTACTCTGAACTATAAAAATGCCAAATATGACCGCAAATAACGATCTCGTTGTTTATATTTAGAGGAATCTTTGGTTGGCCAAAACATTTCGAATATGTGCGGAGCGGAATACCAGCCTTCCTTTGAGGCCTGTTTTTATCTTTCTTTCCAGAGATAAATTCCCGAAGGAAATTGAAGGTGAAGGGCAGCACACACGCACGCATGCAAGCAGTAAAAAAGGGGGATAGCCTATCATCGTGCTCTCTGTCGAATGGTAATCTTGTGCGGTCAATACACCCATTAGTATGGCCTGCGTTTCGGTGAGAGACAACCATAAACCCAACGGTTCGGGAAGCACAAAATGCCGATTCTTGCTGCAGCTAACCTTAAGTGCAACTCTACCCTCAAGCACTTCCTAGAAAATTCTTCATCTATCTTATTATTTTTCTTCTGTTCTTCCTCTTCGGCTGGGCAGCAGTCATACGAAATAAATATATTGTTATTTAAACCTCACTGATAGCATGGGGTTAAGGAAGATGTTTCGTTTTGCTCTGCGTAACGGAACGAGTTGAATTCTTAAGTTCGGACATTAAAAACATATAAGTCCACGCAAAGCAAAATAGTTCGTAGTTAGCTAACGAAAGAAATAAAAAGCTGCGCATTTTGTGAATTCAAAATGAAAAAATAAATAGAAAAAATGAACGAAGGACAATATGAGAAAGAGACACGTATATTTATCTTCGTACATGCGGTGTAACTCGAAGCAAAATTGAAGAAAACTTGAGTATGAGCCTTGCTGACGCCATAGGAAATTTTCCATGGCATATTCGGAAGCTTTGTGCGTAAGTTTATTTCGCGTTTTGATCTTTTTTTGGAATAAATTATCCTTCCTAGCTTTTCAATTGCGTGTTGCAAACAATATACTGAAAATGAAAACGGCGAAAGATATATTGTACACATGCTCTTATTTCCTATAGATGTATCACAAAAGAAAATAGTTTTATTTTGTAGGAACTGTAACACGAGAAAAATTTTTTTAATAAAAATACAGCAAGAGAAAATTTGATAAACTTTTGAGGCTTTGAGTTTTTGTATAGTGTGGAAGTACAGAGTTCTCTAAAAGTCATGCCTTATTTTCAGAAGATTAATAAAACATAAGGTCTGCAACGTTTTCAAAGTAAATATCTATTTTTGTTCTATCATTGCGAACAGATGGCGCTAGTTGTTCTTCCTGTTCGTAGCTACTATGTGCAGAAAAAAGCGGTTTGTGTGGCGTGTTTTTTTGCTGAGAAATTGCGATCAGAATATGGACATCACCCCGTACATTTAAGGGACCATACGTAGAACGGAATCAATTTGTATCATAAAAATTTTAGATATTTACCCTTCAAACACAGCAAATCTTGAACTATAATTGGTGTAGTTATTATTTAATGATTTTCAAAAAACACAGCAAGACTTTTGGACCACACTGGACGTTAGCGAACTCAAAAGTTATTTTTATTTTCAGAATATTACGTGGATAATTTGAAAAAAAAAATACAGAAATTAAATTTTCATGCAAAGGTGCATGCGTGAAATTTATAAGAGTAATTTTTGCCGTCATATCAAATATGTATATTTCATTTCTTTTTATTTTGTTGTATTTCTCTGAAGACTGGCGTATTACCAATAACTTACATGGTGTGTATTCAATTTACACACACAGTAATTTTGCTCCAAACCAAAGCATAAAAAGAATCTGGCAGTTTCAATTTTGTAGTCAAAATCATACTCTTTCTTATCACTTATAACTTGCATGTGTCGATCATTGTGTTGTAAGAATTAATAGAATATTGCTATTCAGCAAACAAACAAAAAAACGCACAAATTTTCGGCAAATTAAGAGAAAAGCTGCCTTCACGAATTCATTTCTTTTTATTGATACTCTTAAGTAATTTTTAGGTGCCTTCACTACGTATAATATTTTTCGTATATGCAGTGGCTAAATTTTGCAAATATCATCTATAATCTTCTCTTACATATGTTTTATGTTTTTATTGTTTTAAAAAAGTGGTGATTTTACTTTCACGAAAATTCCCTCGTTTTTGCTTAAATATTGTTTTTAATCATGCACAAGATTACAGTGTTACACAAAGCGTGTGCTTTCCTCATGAGATATGTTTCGAAATGACCCGTAAGTAATTTCAACGCATTCTAAGCAAAAACGTTTTTAAAGAACTGCAGCTCTTACACATAGAATATCTCTTTAGAGCATATATTAAGAAACTCCCACACTCTACTTATAATTGATAATTTCTTTACGGATCCTTTTGACGCAGTATAATTATCTGCTTCGAGCCTAAACAATGTATTGAAACGATCAGCAGATGCGTTGCATAAGAGAGCAGTGTGTGGTAAGAATTTAAGGAAATGCCGAAGGCGTATTTCGTTCATTGAACGAAAAATGCTGTTCATCTTCTTGTGGTTCTTAAAATTAGAGACGTACTGATAGAATCAGCATTAGTTTTGTCTTTTAATGCTTAGAGCATTCGTAACTCTTCTCATTTTTATATAACTTCAAACAATTTATTCAATAATTTTTAGAAATTTCTTCCTAAGATATTAAATAGCTTTGGTAACTTGAACGATACTTTAGCTCTTTATGCTGATTGCATATAAACAATTGAAGCCTAATTATTGAGATTATTATTAGTAGTAGTAGTAATAATTACTATCCTACAGTAAGCTTTATTGACGTCAGGGAGAGTGTCTGCAAAAGTAATGGTGGTATCTAGGGCCCAGTAAGTTCTAGCTTCTTAAGTAATAGATTTGACAATACGTGTAATTGCTTTGTCCAAAACTAAAATAAATCTCTTGAAGAAATCACCCAATTACACATGGCGGATCTGCAGCTGCTGATAATAAAGGTTGACGCCTGTCGTACACGTAATCCTAGGTAACTGAATGTTTTCCCACATCCTCCACGGGGAATCCCACTGTGGCCTCGCGCTTTTCCTCAACAGCGCAGAGAGAGGGCGATTGGAGAGCGATCGTATTATTTAAAACCCACTGCAGAGCAACCGTATTACAACCCAAAGTCAAAGAGCCGAGCACTTTCAATCTGTAGGATATTCAGTGTTTTAAAAGTGAAACTAGGCATTTATTTAGGCAAAGCTAAATATATCTTAAAGCAAAATATGAATATTTGGGTTAATTATTGTGCGTGTTCGATTTTTTTCATAAAACCATAACTGGCAGCTGCAGTAAGCCTCTTCGTTACCTGCGCCCCCACCCCCCGTAGCTGCGGGGGTGGTAGTTACGCCACTGCCTAGCGATACTAGTATGAAACGAGTCTCACAGCTGAAGCGTCGAATGGCCGCCCCGGTGGCGCAGTGGTCTAAGCGATGGCCTCTGATCATTCGTCCGAACGGGGTCCGGGTTCGAATCCCGGTGAGGCATGGATGTTGTGTTTGTCTTACGGCACTGGTTCTCTCCCTTCCCTGGAACCAGTGACCCTAAATTAGGGACGGGCGACTGCTTATAGCCCATTGAGTTGCTCAGGGTGGTCGTTAAACCTCCAATATAAAAAAAAAAAAAAGAAGCGTCGAATGCAAAAACGTTTTTCAAACCAATGAGACAGATGCAGAAATATGGTGCACAGAGACGTCCGGAAGGATGAACATAGTGATATTTAAATCATATTAATTTAGATATTTAATCCATTAACAACTCGTAGGTCTATAAGCAGTTACGAGGGCTATAAAACCTCGCTGCGCGTAGTCCCCATGAACTGTTCGCCATCGCACTGCTCTCAGAAAAGGGGCAACGCCATTAGACAGGCGAACCGTCCATCCCCATCCGGGATCCAAGCAGAGCCCTTCTTGAAAGAACTGTGAGAAACTTAGCGGCTCTGACCTTTCCGCTACCGGAACGTTCCACTGTTTTCCTACAGCCATGCAAAAAAGAATTGGCATTATACGAATAAATTTGTCAATTTTTTTTTTTTTTTTGATTGGAGGTTTAACGACCACCGTGAGCAACTCAATGGGCTATAAGCAGTCGCCCGTCCCTAATTTAGGGTCACTGGTTCCAGGGAAGGGAGAGAGCCAGTGCCGTAAGACAAACACAACATCCATGCCTCACCGGGATTCGAACCCGGACCCCTTTCGGACGAATGATCAGAGGCCATCGCCTTAGACCACTGCGCCACCGGGGCGGCTGTCAAATTTTTAAGTGTGTATGTATGACGACGTGTTGGTATTTTGTTCAGAGTCTTTTAGTCAGAAAAATCGTTCTGGTTATTAGATTTTTGGTGTCCATACGGTTTTATAATTACTAAACTGATTTTAATCATTAAACGAATAAACATATAAATATTAACGATTATAATAATCATTAAATGAATGACATGTCTTTTTCATTTACGTTGAAAAACAATGATTTTTTAAGAAAAGCTATCTAAAGTTCAGCTTGTCATTATGAAAATTGTTTAAATTTCTCGTGATTTCCCCAGATATGATGCAGAGCTTCATCTCTACTCACCAAGTCGTAATAGCCGACCCGGTGGCGCAATAGTCTAAGCAATGACCTCTGATCATTCGTCCGAAAGCGTAAGGGGTCCGGGTTCGCATCCCGGTCAGGCATGGATGTTGTGTTTGTCTTACGGCACTGGCTCTCTCCCTTCCCTGTAACCAGTGACCCTAAATTAGGGACGGGCGACTGCTTATAGCCCATTGAGTTGCTCACGGTGGTCGTTAAACTTCCAATAAAAAAAAAAAAAATTCGTCCGAAAGGGGTCGGGGTTCGAATCCTGGGTGAGGCGTGGGTGTTGTGTTTGTCTTGCGGCACTGGCTCTCTCCCTTCCCTGGAACCAGTGACCCTAAATTAGGGGCGGGCGACTGCTTATAGCTCATTGAGTTGCTCACGGTGGTCGATAAACTTACAATAAAAAAAAATCATAATAATGTTCCTCGATGACCTGATTGTCCTATCATCCTGGAATTAGTGAAACGAGCTTTGGCAACGAGAACACTTTGAGGTAACATCTAGTGTCTAAAATATCACTCTTTTATATGATACATATGAACAAGTTCATAGAAGGCAGGGGCGTATCTAGAGGGGAGGCAATGGGGCCTTGCCCCCGAAAATGTTTCATTTTTTATTTTTTGGTTAAAACGCGACTTAAATTAGAAAAAATGTCTTAACAAAAACGCATCAACTTACATTAGAAAAAATGCTTCAATCGCTTCTTCCCTTTTTCATTAATTTTTATTTTGTTCTGGGGAATTTCAAAAACTTCCATTTTTCTTTGGCCCCACCTCCGAAAAAATTCTATACGCCCCTGATGGACAGTATATGATACATATGAACAAGTTCATAGAAGGCATGGGGTTGTGGGTTGGGTTTGGAGGTTTAACGACCACCGTGAGCAACTCAATGGGCTATAAGCAGTCGCCCGTCCCTAATTTAGGGTCACTGGTTCCAGGGAAGGGAGAGAGCCAGTGCCGTAAGACAAACACAACATCCATGCCTCACCGGGATTCGAACCCGGACCCCGTTCGGACGAATGATCAGAGGCCATCGCTTAGACCACTGCGCCAACGAGGCGGCATATAGAAGGCATCAACTTACATTAGAAAAAAAAATGCTTCAATCGCTTCTTCCCTTTTTCATTAATTTTTATTTTGTTCTGGGGAATTTCAAAAACTTCCATTTTTCTTTGGCCCCACCTCCGAAAAAAAATTCTATACGCCCCTGATGGACAGTACTATTTGCTCAGTTTCACAGTAATGTTAAATATACTAATGCATTACGTTTTATTAGGTGGTTCGTAAAGAAGTTCGACGCTCCCAATTCCTTTATTTTCTTGAGTTAAATGATAATGAGAACAAGCTCCCACGTTTAGTGCACAACGTATTACGCCATAAAATAGGAAATATGAAAAACAATACATAAATGACAGTTCCATTTAAATGAACCTGATTATTTTTTATGCCAACGTTCACAGCATATTTCTGAAAAGAAACATTCCCAGTCAGTCTAACATTTTAAATAACAGTGTTGCGAGAAAGTGCTATAACAGCTTGATACAACAAAAATAAAGTGCTGAAACATGTATAAGTTATTCATTAAATTCTGAGAAAACAGAAGTTCGAAATTTGCTTAAAATTGTCAGGTGGTCATAATAAAGTGGCCACTCAGTGTATATTGTAGTTCAAAGCAGATTTGTCCGGGTGTAGCCCGGATTCGAACCCTGAATGAAACAAAGGCCATGTGCCCTCCCACAGTTGGAAATGGGTCAAAAGTTTTGAACACGGACGTCACGTAATTGGACCCGACCCAGGCTACACCCGGACAAATCTGCTTTGAACTACAATATACACTGAGTGGCCACTTTATTATGACCACCTGACAATTTTAAGCAAATGAGCTATGGCTGCACGCTGTTGCCGCCAGAGGGCGAGGCTAGTATAGAAAGGGAAAGCTTAGTGCTTGCGACAGTAGTAGAAGTGATTTTTGGGTGACGAGATGGGTAAAAAATGCGATTTGACGAACTTTCAACGTGGGATGATTGTAGGAGCTCGGAGCCATGGAGCGAATATCACCGAAACCGCCGCATTCGTGAAATGTTCCAGAGCAGCTGTTGCTAAAGTGTTTAAAGACTGGACTGTCACCCAAAAAACTTGGTCTCTACGTGCAACGTGCGGTCGTCATCGACTAGTGACTGCTCGGGCGGAACGGAGAGTGTCCAGACTGGTAACAGACAACAGAAGGGCAACAGTGCAGCAAATTACAGACCATCTTAATCAAGGAGCTCTTCAAATGATCTCTGCGCGCACTGTTCGCTGTACACTGTATCGGATGGGATATGGCAGCCGAAGGCACATTTGATGTCTACAGTTAACAAGAGAATACGTCTCCAGTTCGCGCAAGGATTGGACAGTCGATAATTGGAAACAAATTATGTAGTCCATTGAATCACGTTTTCAGTTGCACCATGCCGATGGCCGAGTGGGAAACAGCACGAAAGCATGCACTTCAAATGCATTGCTACAACCTTTCAAGCTGGTGGAGGCAACGTTATGGTTTGGGGAATGTTTTCCTGGCATGCTTTGGGCCCTTTGATCAACGTCTGACTGGCACATCATATCTAAAAATTGTTGCGGACCAAGTGCATCCTGTCATGTGGATGGTTTATCCCAATGGCGATGGCTACATTTAACAAGATAATGCGTCCTGTCATAGTGCTCGTATTGTACAGGAATATGCCGGTCAGTTTACTTTGCTTAGGTGGCCCCCCACAATCTCCAAATCTCAACCCCATTTAGAATTTGTGGGATGAATTTGAACGAGCCATCAAAGAGATGGATCCACAACCTTGCAATCTCACACTCCTGGAAAGTGCTATTCATCAAGCATGGTCTCAGATTCCACTAACCACCTATCAACATCTCGTGGAGTCCATGCCACGAAGAATCGACTCAGTATTAAAGGCAAAAGGTGGCCCAACGAAGTACTGAGGGGGTGGTCATAATAAAGTGGCCACTCAGTGTATATACAGGGCGTTCGAAAATTCCCTCCGCAGTGGATATCTTAGGTTATATGGAAATCAAACAAATGTTATATATTATAGGAACGTATAATTTACTCACTTACTTACGGGAAGTACTGAAACTGTCGTCCTTCATTTGCAAAACATAACCTATCTGTTTTACACATGTTTTCAAACACACTGCGAGAATCAAAAAGTCCCTCCGCAGTAATGTTAAGGCTGTTCCTCCTATTTTTGATGGCGCTACAGTCAAACTTATTGAATTCAGCAACTTGTATGTTTAATTTCAGTTTTTGCTGTTTTCTTGATAACGTATCAAGCTCCAGAATGTTTCACAGCAACACCAATTTTCACAAGTTTATGATGAGTTGAAAGTGTCCAAAATGTAGATGTTTTTATCATTGCCCTCAGAAGGAACGGACACTTCCTTTTGAGGACACTCTTCCTTTATATTGCATGAAAAATTATTTTTTCAGTCCGCGGGCACCAGTATCGAGCACAAAATTCTACAATGCGTATTTTTCTTTGGAAAACTTTTTTTTCGCTTTTCAAAAATGAAACGGAAATAAAACCGACCCGTTTGATCCGCTAGAAATTGTCGACCCGTTGACCCGTTCCCATCTCTGTATCCTTCCTGGAAGCAGTGGCTCCAAATTATGACAAGGGCAAAATGGTCAGAAGGATTAGTACTCTTCTCGCTGCCACTCGACGAGTCTCTTTGAAGAGCCGGGAAAATAGAAAAAGGAACGGGAATAGAGTACTCAAATAGAAACGTGTCGCCAAGCAAAAATTGTGAGAGAAAAATTAGTTTTAGGATTACACGGTTTCCCCTTAAGAAGGAGGAGTTGTAAGCTGCCTTACTTACATTACGTATTAGAAGTCCGAAAGAAGGAAAAGGTGCAAAAATAGGGCAGAGAGGAGCATAAAATAAAAGAGTACACCAAAAAGAAACTCCGAAAAGAAAATAGGTATTTTCTTAAATGCTTTTAAGTTTTTGTCAACATAAAGGCGAAAATACAGTACATTTGCGAACGTCATGGACACCAGAGTTTTCTAAGTTTTTCAGCATTTTCGCTCAGTTCGAAAATTCAGACCGCAAATTAAATTAACTGCTTATAGCTTTTCATGGTAGTCGTTAAATCCCGAAATAAAAAACACAAAGGAAAAAAACTTGGTGTCCCCCTTCTCCCTTTCTAATCAAATTAGAAGACATAATTTGCGAGACAGAGAAGTACTTTGTAAGTTTTCATATTTTTGAGATATATTAAAAAATAAGTTATTGAAATTAGAGTTCTTGAGGTATATTCTTTTCTGGTTCAAATTCATGAAGCATAATTCTTTCCTACAAGTGGTGTTTCTATAATCGCATCAAATACAGCTCCTCGATTTCATTGACAAAATATTAGGGGAATCCTAACACATTGTGTAGGCAAAACATTAATCAAAGTATAGGCAAAACAGTGATAATTGTATAAGCAAAACAGTAGTTGCTTTCGATGCACGATCATTACAAGAAACCCCACACAACACAAATTCAAACTCACTGACGGAATTTAAAAATTTATTGTATAAGGATAAAAATTAATTGTGTAGGTTTAAAGCCTAAAAGTACTTTTAGCCTTATACAATAATTTTTTTAATTCCGTCAGTGAGTTTGAATTTGTGTTATGTGGGGTTTCATGTATTGATCGTACATCGAAGGCAACTACCTTGATTACTGTTTTGACAATTTCTGCACGAATTTGGATATCTTCACATTGTATAGGTATTTCATAACAACAGACGCGGAAATCCACTAATACGCTCCAATTATTTCTTTTTAAAGTAAAAACTTTCATGCACACCGATCAGCATCTGATGTCGCGCTTTCAGAAAAGTAAAGATCGTAATGAAGTTGGATGCGTCTTGAAATAAAGTCCGTATATTGATAAGAAATATATTATTTTCTGAGAAAAGTTTTTTTTTATTGCTTCTCTGAGAAAAAGATGATCGCCTGGAAGCCTTGAAAAGTAAACGGAATGAAAACCAACAGTTTTTCATTTATTGTTGTATAAGACAGAGTTGACACGCCCTGATATTTCCATTTTACCACCCAGTTGGCATTAAAAACATCTTTTAAAAGAAGTGAGTGATGCTAAAGGTTTAAAAAGAAATTCTGCGCTCACTGCCGACGCTAGTATTCCATTCGGTTGAACAACAATGGAGAGAGAGGCTTCGGTGTTCAATGGATAAGGGATTATCTTAGGAGCACGGTGAGCTTGAATGATTATTCCCCACCCCACAGAGGAGGAACGTAACACGAAAAAGACCCGGTGAGAGAAACTGAAAGAAGAGACTATGGAGACAGAGAGAAAGTAGGGATATCCGACGGGGGTGGGGGAGGGAGAAAATCTTCTTCCTTTCACAGATGACTGCGAATCACTCATCTGTTTTTTGTCACCAGTTTCTTCAAAGAAATACCAGAAAAGAAAAACGAGCATTTTACAAGACAAGCACATCTTTCTCTTCTGGCAGAGAGTTTTAAGATTGGCATTGGCATACTTTTAAAACATTAGGAATAAAGTGTGAAAAAACGCCAGTGCATTATATACGCATAATTTAAGTTTCTCGAAATTACTCAGAAATGATTCATTCAAAAACATTTTCGACTTCTTCGAAATTCTAAGCACTTGCATGCTTTCTAGAAGCAGAAAAAGGTTCGCTGTTTTGAGTTTATAGTTGTCATAATGTTTTACTCATTGCTTGAAAATAAAAAATAAACCAAGGAAGGCGACAAGCCATAGATGTTACTTTTAGTATTCTTTGAAATTTGGTTATTCAGGTGACACTAAAATTTTAAATATACAAACAATCCTCAATTCTTTTCTGAATCTACCGGGTATTATACAAACTGTCTTAGTATGTTTAAATACCAGAATAGCGAGAAAGTAAGTTTCACTAAGTCACTATAAGGGAATTGAAACTCTTTTCCTGAGATTAATAATTTAAATAGCAAGGTCAAAAATTTCCATTAGAAAGCAAAAAAAATAAAATAAAATAAAATAAAATCTGCAGAGCTTACGGTTTAAAGGGTTACATTTTCAAATCATCAATTAATGTCCCGCGTCCGGAAGTTGTCCTGTGCAATAAGCTATTTCGAAGTCTTGACAAATACAGAGTTACTACAAAGTAATGTCGGTTATTTTAGGTGTACAGATAAATGAAAAAAAGTATACACTGGGTTAGCTTAGCACTAGGAAAATCCTCCGTTTTTACATATTCGGGGAGATAACGAAGTACCGCGTGATATCAACGTCACGTGTGGCTACTAATTGTGCACACCTCTCCTCTGTACGTAATCGGGCCGCAAATGGCCTAGTGGTCAACGTTCGTGATTGCCAAGGAGGAATCTCAGGTTCGAATCCAGGAGGGAACGAACGCTCGGGCCACTAAATATCAGCTGTGCGTCGGATGGGCACGTTAAGCCGTCGAACCTCAGGTACTGCCTCCCCCCGGTAATAAATAAAGGAGTCTTCCTCCCCCTTTCTTCCTCGCTTCCGTGTCACTTTCCTATCGGGCACTCTAGCCCAAATCTCTTAGCTTCCTATTTCTCAGGGTTGTTTAAGACCTGGGGTCAGACACTCCCTTCCTAAAATCCTCTACATATGATCTGATCTGATCTGTACGTAATCCTGCCACGGAGAAGAACTTGGGTTCGATCCCAGCAGGTACGAACGCTCGAACCGCAATAACCTAAATGAATCTAAATAAATTTACTGGAAAATTACAAGAATATGTTTTTCATTCATTGGCTATATATATATATAGCATTTTACTCAATTTCCTTTTCTGTGGTTACCCTGTACATAAGTATATGTGTTACATATGTTTTCTTCTTAACACTACATGTTAAAAAATTAATATTGAAATGTAATATGGTCAAATGTAACCCCATAACGAAAAATAAATGAAATGAATGTTCTTTAAATATTCTCCGTTTGGTAAATTGGAGCAGATCTGTATTGAAAAAATAATCTCTCATTTTCAGGTCTATTAATATAAGCCGCTTTAGAGATTTCAGCATTAAATAAAAAACTGTGCTTTGCATCTTGCCTGGAAACTGTCGCTTGATTTCATTTTTATTACATCTCGCTTAGCCCGCTATCAAATTAACGTTTGTTTCTTTTTCTGTTGTTTATGAGCATTGTGAAACATTAGTTTTAAATTCTTTACTGCTATTCAAGGAGGGAGGGTTTTTTACTTTCTTTTGTTTTGTTTCTTTAACATGTATTGCCATATTTTCTCTACAAAATATAAAAAAAATTCTCAGTGGGATATCTGTGATTGAAATAAATTTTCTGCGTATAGAAATTTCTCATCTTTTTTTATGCAAACGAAACGCGAAGTAACCTCATTCAGTGTGGTGAAATTAATTACGTAGCAAATATCTTTTCGGCCCTAATACATACTGTTCTTTCAGCTTTTTGTCTCCATATTCTGAAACATGGATTTTTAATAATACGCAAGCGTTAGACTTTTTTCAAAACAGCATTACTTTTAATTCTTTGTCTGATTTTAATTTAATTTAGGGAATGTGTCATTACATTGTGTTCGTCTCTCTTCTGGTAGATATAAAATATAGATCAACTATGAGTTCTTTAAAGCCTTCCCTCAAGTAAATTGGTTTCGTGTTTCTCTAACAATGAATTCTGCATTTATTAAAGTTATGCATTCTTAGCTCTCCGGTAAATTCAGTTCTCAGATGAATTTCCGAGCGAGACAGAGATTGAAAGAGCTATTTTAAAAATTGCCAGCTGCACTGAGATAACTTAGAAACCACATTTACATGAAGCAGGTTCCTCATTCTTCCTAGCAACCACGATTGAAATTGATTTCGCCACAGAAGCAGCAGGCGATCTCTGTCGCTGGCAAAGTTCATTAACAGAAGAATTAAGAGTTTATTTAAGCGGAAGCATTTAATTTCCTCCTGCGTGGGTCGTTATTTCATCTCGAGATCTGGTTGGTCAAATTACTAAGCGAGAGTTTACACGAAATTTGTTTTCGTGAATTATCCGTTGTTTACGTGAGATTTTTGCTAATTGGCGGCTGGAAACGGTTACTTAAGATTTTATCAATTAAGAAACGAGTGTGAGTAGCGGAAAGAAAAGGTTACAGAAGCAATTAATTTGCATAAATTGTTTCGATTACGATGGGGGGGGGATGTTGTTTCTCCAAGCTCGACGAATTATTATCGGCTAATGCTTGATAAGTATTACCAGACACGCACAAAAAAACAATATTATACACTTCCCGTTGGGAAGTACACCCCGTAATTAGACAGAAAAGTTGAAATTCTCTTAGAAAAGGACCGAATCGCTGGAGCTGAAGTACTTAGAGATAATTTAATATATATAATTTTTTTAATCTTTCTTCGTGGAATTCTAATGAAATGTTTGACGGATGACGAAACAAGTTCGGCACTTATACCTCTATAATGCGAAAAAGTTGAATGCGCATTGAAATCACTCATAGTTGCTCATATATATCATTAAATTATTATGACGTTAAAGAGTGATCCAAAAGTCTTGCACATTTTGAAGACGTAATAACTCGCGGTGTTTTGAGAGTAGGGCAACGCGGTTTGCGTAGAAATGATCAGAATGACATCGGGTTTTTTATGAAATCACATACATTTTTACTCATTTTACTTACATTTTTCATCGCCAGATGGCGCAGCAACCACAGGTTAGAAGTGTCGAGAAAAATAGACACCCCATTGTACCAGGTGTTCGATGTAATGGCAGTCCTGTTCCAGCACTGCCTGCAGACGAGAGAAAACACCATGGACGGCATTGAAAAGCATGTCCGGTGGTATAGCTGCCAAATGGTGTCGAATGGCATTTTTCAGCATGGCCAATGAAGTGGGGCGACATATGCACGCTTGGGATTTTAGGTAACCCCTGAGCCAGAAATCGCAGGGTGTCATGTCTGGTGACCGAGGAGGCTAGGCCTTCGGAAAGTGTCAGCTCAACACACGATTTGCGCCAAACATCTCTTGCAGCAGTTGCTTAACGGGACGTGCAATGTGGGGTGGTGCTCCATCCTGCATAAATGTGCACAGATTCACTACATCTCGCTCTTGCAAGCTAGGGATAACGTACGTTCGTAACATGTTCGCAAAACGTCACTAAAACGGTTTCGAAGAAGGTGCCGCGAACCTCTTCAAGTAAAAAAGAAAAAAAAAGGACCAATAATGAAGGAAGCCTTAAATCTACACCACACTGTTACTTTCGGCTGATGAAATGGCGCTTCAACGACTGCTCGGGGATGTTCCGTGGCCCAGATGCGGCAGTTGTGCGTGTTTACTGCTCCGCTTAGGGAAAAGTGTGCCTCATCAGTTTATAAAACGTTCATGAGCCAGTTCTCGTCGACATGCATTTGTCGAAAAAAACCATGCTGCGAACTCCTGACGCTGCACGTAATCGCCACCTTGGAGTTCGTGATGCCGTTGCAGTTTGTACGGGTATCTGTGTAGAATCCGTCGTAGTGTTCGCCATGCAGTCCCGTATGGAATGTCTGTTTGCCGAGAAACATGGCGACCACTGGAGTCGCCATGTGCGGGTGACATTGCAATCACATCATTTTCCGGCGTAATCGTCTCTGCTGCAGAAGCACGTGTTCGTGGTCTACCGCTTCGTAGGCGTGCTGCCGAAGAACAAGTTTCCTCGAATGTTTTCACCGTTCGCCGCAGCGCAGCACTTTTCATCGGTCCTTTTCCCCGGCGATCACCTTTCTGTGACCGGTAGGCTCTCAACGCAGCACTCGCACATTTAGCGTTGCAATAGAACAATTTCACCAAGAGCGCTTTGTTTGGTAATGACAGAATACTGACACGGACCGCTGTGACTTGTGGTTGTTTTTTTCTTGTAGGACTTCCGTCCACAGTGAGTAGAGTTTAGGCCCCAGCCACCTACAGCGAGATCGCCTTTTGGGCAGGACACAGAAATGGAAGGAATGAGAGCAAGTCTAGCAACTTTGACAGACCAGTTTGTAGTGAGATTACAGTACAGTAGATGGCGCCACCGTACAAGTACGATATTGCACATAGAAGGGTGAGAGAATTTCAGGCGGGACATAGGAAAGGATACCCATTTAACCAGTGGGTCCAGCCTGCGGGCCGTCATTTAACGTGCTCGTCCGATGCACGGCAGATATTCAGCGATTGTTAGTAAATCACACCATCTCCGAAAGATCAGCTCAGGCTTGAACCTGGGGACCTTGCATTGATAGTCTGAATCACTAACCACTAAGCCATCCGCGGCTCGACTTGTGGTTGCTTCCCAACTGCTGCTTTTATACTCACTATCCCAGACCTGTTCGCTTATGGCGCCATCTGACGATGAAAAATGTAAGTAAAATGAGTAAAAATTTAAGTGATTTCATAAAAAACCCGATGTTATTCTGATCATTTGTACGCAAACCGCCTTGCCCTACTCTCAAAACTCCGCGAGTAATAACGTTTTCAAAATGTGTAAGACTTCTGGATCCCCCGCATATTTCAATTTATCGCTGTTAATACTATCGTGTACCATCAGTTCTCTAAACGACAGTACCAAGTGTGGGCGCGAAGCCGGGTTACTGGGAGAATTCTGGGCCATATTCCCACATTCTGGGCAGGTAGGCCGTATGCTAACTGAAGAGAAAAATATATTGTCTTTCACCATGCTTGTAGGAGAAAACCAAGTTATGCTAAAAGGGAAAGTTTGTTCACCAGTTTGACGGCTTCACAAAAAAAAAAAAAAAAAAAAAAACAAGAAAAAACCTTACGGGTGCAATGTTGTTTTGAGCCAGACATTGTTTTTGATATACAGGGCGTCCATAAAGTCTTTCCCACATTACAAAAAATAATATAAAAAATCTATGCAAGTTAAAATAAAATGGTTGGCAACATAATATAGCAGCACTCAAAGTTTTTTTTTCTCTTTTTTAGGTGAGCGCTACTTCTGAATAACAGGAACGTTTCATTGATAATGGCTTCCATGCAAGAAAAAGCGGCGTGCTGTGTTGTGGTTCCATGAGACAAAAGCGGCGTGCTGTGTTGTGGTTCCATGAGACAAAAGCGGCGTGCTGTGTTGTGGTTCCATGAGACAAAATCGGCGGTTACTGTCCAGTGTCATTTCAGAACAGTACAGACGATCACCACCCGACCAAACAAGCACAAAAGCTTAGTATGAGAAGTTTAAAGCGACGGGTAGTGTGGGCGATCTCCCCCGAGCTGTCTCTTGTGCAACCGACTGGGCCGACCACCGGTTG
This sequence comes from Macrothele yani, assembly GCA_039090855.1. Classification (NCBI taxonomy): domain Eukaryota; kingdom Metazoa; phylum Arthropoda; class Arachnida; order Araneae; family Macrothelidae; genus Macrothele; species Macrothele yani. The sequence goes on along the minus strand of CM077010.1, from coordinate 162,570,123 downwards.
CACAAGAGACAGCTGCAGCTGTTCATGAGACATTTCTGCGAAGCCCCAGGAAATCCATTCATCGTGCTTCACTGGAAACTGGGATTCCCCGTGCTACGGTTCACTTCGTCTGTATGCTTATAAGGTACAGATCGTTCAAGCTCTTCAGCCTGATGACCGGCCTCGCCGTGTTGCATTTGCGACTGAGATGTTGCAGCTCATAGCTCACGATAGGGATTATCTGCAGTGTGTCTGTTTCTCAGATGAAGCAACATTCCACGTCTCTGGTGCAGTAAATAGGCACAATGTGCGACCTTGGGGATCAAAAAATCCCCATTATGTCATCGAACAAGAAAAGGTTAGCCCGACAGTGAACGTATGGTGCAGTCTGAAGCATGAAAGAATCAACAGACCCTTCTTTATCACAGAGCCCACGGTAACATGTAACGTGTACCTAGACATGCTGGAACTTTTTGTAGCACCTCAGTTGCATGCACTCCAACCTTTGGTTATTTTCCAACAAGACGGTGCCACACCACACTGGGCAATAATGGTTCGTGAGTTCTTGAATGCCACATTTGTGTATTGGCCGCGACGGCTCCATGGCATAGCCCCCTCGATCACTCGAGATAACCTCTCTAGACTTTGTCCTGTGGGATTATGTGAAAGACCAAATTTACTCTAGCAGTGTTCGGGATGTCGAGACGTTGAAGAGCAGAATAATGGACGTCATTGGTTGTGTCCTAGCTGAGATGTTACACAAAACATCGCGTGAAATGGAATATCACTTAGATGTCCTCCAGGCCACAAATGGCGCCCATGTGGAGGTGTATTGACACTGGAAATAAACCTTTACTTGTGCACGATCATTGGCGTGCAATCCCTTTCTTGAACCTGTAATACATTTTTTGTATTAATTTTTATAATGTGGGAAAGACTTTATGGACACCCTGTACTACACTCCTCACCCTCTGAACTTTGAAATTAATGATCCACTCCTTTCAGCTGATTTTCTGCTCCTCAGCTTGTTCTTGCAAAATGCAGTTGACGTTGAATAATCAATACAATATAATCAAATGTATAATCTGGGGTAGAAACTCGAAATTCACTGGATACGTAAGAGCAGTCAAGTTCTACGGTCAAAATTTTGGGTTCCTGTATGTATATGTGTACGATTGTCTTTATAATGACATATACATTTGATTGACTACCGGGAAAATGCTGCTTGTATTTGGAAGTAATTAAATAAACACTACTATTCGCATTCTTTACTTTCTCTCCCTTTAGAAATTTGCATTGAAATTCTTGCAATTCCAGAAACTTTCAATTTTTTCAAGATAGTTTTTTGCAAATGTTCTCTTAGGATTAAAACTAAACTTAAGTAATATTATACGTGTTTGAGCAAAACTTTCTTGATTTATTTTCCCTTTTGCTCTGCACTCACGAAATGTGGGAATGTTTTACCGTTCGCGGAACCATCGTTGGAACAATGTACCCTTCATGTCTCCGGAAAGCCAGCAAAGATTTGGATCCGATCCAATGCCAGAAGAAGCTATAAGGTAAAAGCAGTTCGAAACACAACCCGGAGAAGTATGATGAGAGCTTGCTTGTTAGCCAGTAATGAGAGCGTCAATGCAAAACTGGAGGTGGGAAATTTTTCGAGCATGTATAATGTTCGTGACTATGCTTCGTTGAATTCAAATGATCATTTTAACGAATACTCAGAATAGTCGTAGCTTGTAAGGGGAGGCCACAACAGGGGTATCGCCACACCCTGATTTTTTGATCAACTCCAAATCCTCGGATATTACCAATTACTCAGTCATAATGAAACTGTTCCTACTTTTCAGTGGTACAAAGCGTATTATCTTACATTGTATGAAGCTTTCCTTCCTACGCACAAGCACAACTACAGAGTGTTTCACTAGGTAGTCTCTCCAAGGAACCAACTATGCCGCCCCGGTGGCGCAGTGGTCTAAGCGCTGGCTTATGATCAATCGTTCGAGAAGGGTCCGGGTTCGAATCCTGGTGAGGCAGGGATGTTGTGCTTGTCTTACGGTGCCGGGTCTCTCCCTTTCCTAGAACCAGTGACCTTAAATTAAAGACAGGCGACTGCTTATTGCCCATTGAGTTGCTCACGGTGGTCGTTAAACCTTAAATCCAATTAAAAAAAAATCAGCTATTGTTTTCTTCCCACTCTACATAGAAACACGATGTTTGGTTTACAAGTGACCTTGATCCTTGTGAAATGCGCGGGAGTGATTTTCCTGATAAGGCATTGACGCATTGAGATGTCACCTTACCAGATGGCGGGGCACGCTAATTCTGTCCAGATGCAATCTGCGTGTTTTACTGTGTCGTTGAACGTTGTTCAGGATGGCTGTATATATCGTTGCGGAACGGGTGTTTATTGTGAAAAGTTATTGGATAACAGAGTCTATTAAGGTTACACTGAGTAATTCCTGGAGAAGTTTGGGGGAAAGAAAAACACCAGACAAACGTTACATCGCCAGGTTAGCGAAGAAATTTGAAACCACAAGCAGTGTTTTGAACCAATACAGTGGCGGACGTCCTCCTTTAGGGGAAGAAAAAGTCGAAGAGGTGAAGCACAGGCTGCTGGCATCACTGAAGAAGCCACTACGACGTTTGTCACAAGAAACTGGGTTCTTTGTTTACACCTTCCAAAGAGCCGCTAAGAAAGCTTTGCTTCATCCGTACCCTGTGACAGCTGTGTAAGAGTTGCAAGAACTGGATCTTGAAAGCGTGTGCTTTATAGTCACTGGATACTGACATTTTTACTCGCAATTCCAAACATTTTTGGATTTTACATGGTTCACTGACGAAGCATGGTTTCATTTGGACAGGCATGTCAATTCCCAAAACACCCTCATCTGGGCTACAGATAACCCACATGAATTACACGAAACCGCATTACATCCTGCAAAAGTCGGTGTTTGATGCGCCGTGTCCTGAACCAGAATATTTGGAATCATTATCTACAGGAGCGTAGTAAACACGGCGTCATATGTGAACATTTTCAGACAATTTGTGGATCAATTAACCGACATCGATTTGAGAATAGAGTATACTTCGAGGAAATTTTGCTTATGTCCACACGTTCCGGGTGAACATGAGTGAAATTTCTTCTTTCTTCGGTGACCGAGTGATTTCCAAAGGACTGTGACCAACTTGTTCCCCCAATTTGACCCCTCCTGATTTTCTATGAGAATATTTGAAGTGTCGTGCTCACAGCAAGAAGCCCTGCACGTCAGAAGGTGCAGCAATCCGGACTACTGATGAGGAAATGCTGTGGAGGACCTTTAGTAATATGTAGCGTCGCGTTCGAGTGTGTTTGGATGTCGGTTCCAGCATTTATTGTGAATGGTGCTACATTTCCCATGAATTAAGGTACATTGTAAATCACGTGTCATGTTTGACACAGTGTGTTGCAAAATATGACTGACTCCTTGTCAGGACTACCTAGTGAAACACCCTGAATAAGACCTTACTGGAAAGATATTCTGCCGCCCCGGTGGCACAGTGGCCTAAGAGTGGACTTCTAACCGTTTATGCTATTAGACCCTTGCAAGAGTTCCTAATCAAGCACGTGTGAGTTGTTTATCTTACACATCACATTTGCTACCTCCCTACCCTAGAACACAATATAAGTTTATTGTTTCCATGGTACGATAGCTAGTCTTTATATACTGTATAAGCTTGTGGACACGCCCTCATTAAATTCTGATGTTATCTGTTCCGCGGAAGCTGTGAAATTCCTTTTAACCATGCACAACAGCCTGCGCTCACTTTAACAGAAAATTGCACGTTTACGGCCACGTTTTCCCGTTGTTTGGAAGTTTTGCCGTATTTCACGTAGTCTTGGAATACAAGTGCGGCTGTCTGATGTGTAAATCCCAACAGTTGCAATGATTGAACAACAAACCATCCTGACAGCAACCATCTGGCCAAGGTCAAATTGACTCACGTGGCTGTCTTTACCAACGGTTACTTTTCTGTGACTGGTTTCCAGTGTGTAGAGACCTGCTGTATTTATTAGCGTTGCCAGTTTCATCGTCCCACGTGACAGGACGCGCTGCTTCTGCCTTGCATGTTGTTATCGGGGTGTATACAATAATTTGTCCACTCAGTGCACATTATTATTCTTATCAGAGCGATGCAGTTTCTACAATGAAAAGTTACGATCTGCGTTTTTCCCTGTTTCTATAGCCGTTACATTTCCACTGTGACTTTGGAGACACAAAACAGTTTAGTGAGTGTTCCTTGGTTTCGGTCAGAAATAATAGTGCCAGTTTGACTATGGACCACTCTCTTATAATGTGCTAAAGGAGTCTTAATTCTTATTTTGCAGTATTAGCTTTATTGGTAACTGTAATTCGTTGAAGAAGGGCTTTGGATAACAACAGCGTCTTCCCAGCTACTGTGCTGGAGACAAGTGAAACCATATACACTAGTAGCATGTCAAACAATATACATACATTCATTGTCATAAAAATCCGGTCACCAAGAAAAAACCGTGCGATTAACTCGAGATTAGGCGTATAGCTACTGGGAAGGCAGACAAGCAAGTGATTAACGTTTCGTGCGATTCCGCAATCCCGCGCGTCCAAGACCGGCGCTGCAATCGCAATCCATGGGGATTATAAGGCGCAGCGCAGGAGACTCCACATTCGTGCCGAAGTGCACGGTAAGAGTCAGGTGAGATCCCTAAGCGTTAGACATGCCGAGGAGCACCCGTAGATGTGCGTACGGGGAACTGACGGAGTTTGGACGAGGAAGTATCATCGGGATGAGAGAGGCAGGGTGGCCAGCGCGCCCAATTGTCCACCATTTGGGCCGGTCGGACGGTACGGTGCGATCGTGTTGGGAGCTATGGACACGAGAAGGCACCCAGATACGGCAGACTGGCTGCGGATGACCGAGACACACTACCAGCAGGGAGGACCGTGGGATCGTGAGAGCGACTCGCAAGATGCAATGACGTCCTTGCCCAATAACCAGAGACATGTGGCGGCTGTACAAGGGACTCCTGTGTCTTCCAGAATCATTTCCAGACGCCTGGCAGAACCGAATCTGCACTCTCGACTGTCCTTACGTGTTCTGCCATTAACACCTGACTATCGTCGGCGTCTATTGCAGTGGTGTCAGCAGCGAGAAACATGGAAAGCTACGGGCTGGAGACGTACAGTGTTCAGCGACGAATCCCGCTTCTGTATGGGAACGGACGACCACCGTGTCAGAGTGTGGAGGACCACAGGTGAGCACTACGATCCTAACCTCACTGTACAGAAATGCAGGCTTGCTGGTCTGGGGAGCCATCGCGTATGACAGCCGGACTTCCCTCGCAGTGATCCGAAGGAAGTTGACAGCCCAGCCCCACGTACAGGAGACTCTGCGGCCCCATGTACTGCCTTTCCTGGCGGGTCGGCCACAGAGCCATTTTCCAACAAGATAACGCCCGTCGGCACGCGGCTCGGGTTTTCCAGTACTATCTACGTCATGCTTCGACGCTTCCGTGGCCTGCCAGATCGCCTAATCTCTCGCCCATTGAGCACGTGTGGAACCAGATGGGATGCCAGCTTTCTCCATGTCCCAGTTTTCGTGATTTAGGGCGTCAGTTGCAAGAAGTGTGGGCCAGTCTGTCCCAGGATAACATACGGTGTCTCTTTGACTCCATGCCGGACCGTATCACCGCATTCATCCGAGCGCGAGGCGGTCCGACGCGGTACTTACACTGGCAGGAATGTGTACCGTATGTCCGCGGGAAATCATCCTGCTGCAGAGATACTGTAATCACTTCTATCCTTGGTATGTACCACCTGAATGCTAAAATCTCATTTCAATCCGACGCCTCCTTCTTAGTGCGCGGATCTTTTGTATCGCTGTAGGAAATTTTCATCGCTTTTTTTTTCTGTGTTTCACCCATAAGATCAAACACAGTAAGAAATGCTTCAGTTTTGGAAAATATTTTAATTTATTTTGTTTTAGCTACCACAGAAATCAACTTATGTTATTATCAATAGTTAAGGCAAAAAACACACGATTCCTTTATCCCTTTCATCTCAGCAGTATTGACCACAAATCTGTTACTGGAAATAATAAGTGGTCCCTTCTAGTAACTTATTGTTTGCTATATGACCCAAGGCATGATGGAGATGGGCTAGGGCTATGACACGGACATCACACCACTGGACAGAAACAAGTGACTCATACTTGGAAATCTCTCTCCTTTCTTAGTTTCGTCGATAATGTTATAGCCCTTTCAGAAGGTAATCTGCCAGAAAGAATCAGCGTCAATTATCTCCTTAAATGATAACTTTGAATAACAAAACTATAGGAAAAGCAACGCTTTCTCACACGTAAGTTCACTTATTCCAGCCACGTTGGGCCCGCATCTTAGACAACGAATACATTCATTTGAGCTTATTACAGCTGATTTTGCTAACCCCGAGATAATTCATCCAAGACGATTAAAGAGTTGAAATTAATTCTTAATACAGCTCATAACCACAATTTTCAAAACAACGTTTGATCCAAAATGTGAAACTGTTTCTAATCCAAAATCTCTCATTGATAGGCAAGGGTTTTAATCTTAAATCTTGACATTAAAATCATCACTCATTACAAACGGCAATCTTTTACGATTTAAATAAAAAGGCAAATACTTGCATTGCTCCTAGTAATACTATTTACTACAAAGAGACCTTGCACGCCCTACTACATACCACACCCAGGAACAGCGATACAGTACTAATGTAAACAAGAAAAACACCACGCCGTTCAGAATTTATAAGTACAATACGAGATGCTATTGATTGATTCCGGCAGATTACAGTAACTCATGCTTCAGTGGGATACGACGACGACACACAGATGGCAATATTATGGTAAATAATATCCCATTAGATACTGGATTTGTTACACACGTTTTGTGTTTCTTAGAATCGCACGTGCGAGCATAGTGTACTTTAGGATCAATTTTCTGTCAAATGAAGAATGAATGTTTCAACGTTTCTTTCGAAATATCTACTATCATCCAGCTGCCTTCCCTCTTTTGTATATATGTGTGTGTGTGTGTGTGCGCGCGCGGGGGGGGAGGGAGATATCGAATAACTGGATAGCTTTCCTTTTGTTTCTTTTTTCTGTGAGTTGCAACCCCACTCTTGTTTATCACTCGCTAATAGTTTTTGCCCTGTAAAGTGAAACAGCGCGAATTAATGCAACATCATCTTTTTACAAACATAATCTTAGGCCGATTGTAGCGAATGGTCTTGGTTTTTCTTGTTTGTTTTCGAGGGATGTTGGTGGTTAACGACCGCCGTGAGAAACTCGATGGGCTATAAGCTGTCGTCTGCCACTAATTTAGAGTAACTGGTTCCAGGAAATGGAGAGAATCAGTGCCGTTAAACAAATACAACATCCATTCCTCACCGGGATCTGAACCCGGACCCATTTCGGACGAATGGTCAGAAGCCAGCGGTTAGACCACTGCGCCACCGGAGCTGCTCTAATGGCCATATCTGTTGGGGTTTTTTTTTGGGGGGGTGTGTGTGTCTGAACGACCACAGTGAGCAACGCTAAGGGCTATATTCAGCCCCCGTCTCTTATTTAGGACGACTGGTTTGGAGGGAGAGAGGGAGTGGATAGGGAAAGAGAGGGAGGAAGGGAGGGAGGGAGGGAGATAGCAAGAGAGGGAGTGAGAGGGTGGGGAAGGGAGATAGCAAGAGAGAGAGTGAGAGGGTGGGGAGAGAGAGACGGAGGAAAAGTTAGAGAGGGGAGGATGAGAGAGGAAGGGACGGAGAGACGGAGGGTGAGGGGGGAGGGAGAGGGAGAAAGCGAGAGGCACAGGGAGGAAGGGAGATAGCGAGAGAGAGAGAGGGAGAGGTAGGAAGGGAGATAGCGAGAGAGGGAGAGAGATGGAGACAGAGAGAAGGAGGGATATAGCGAGAGAGGGAAAGAGAGGGAGGGAGGTATGGGGGAGTGAGAGGGAGGGGGAGAGGGAGAAAGAGTTACAGAGAGAGAGAGGATGATAGAGGGAGAGAGAGAGAGAGAGAGAGAGAGAGAGAGAGAGAGAGAGAGAGAGAGAGAGAGAGAGAGAGAGAGAGAACAAATACACTCGCTATGCCTCATCCGGGTCTCTATATCTGTCTTTTCACTCGCTAAGCTTCATCCGGGTCTGGCCCACTTGGACGAACGGTCAGAATGCAGCGCTTAGGAGAGGTAGGAAGGGAGATAGCGAGAGAGGGAGAGAGATGGAGACAGAGAGAAGGAGGGATATAGCGAGAGAGGGAAAGAGAGGGAGGGAGGTATGGGGGAGTGAGAGGGAGGGGGAGAGGGAGAAAGAGTTACAGAGAGAGAGAGGATGATAGAGAGAGAGAGAGAGAGAGAGAGAGAGAGAGAGAGAGAGAGAGAGAGAGAGAGAACAAATACACTCGCTATGCCTCATCCGGGTCTCTATATCTGTCTTTTCACTCGCTAAGCTTCATCCGGGTCTGGCCCACTTGGACGAACGGTCAGAATGCAGCGCTTAGACCAACGGGCGGCACATGGTCTGGTCTATAATGAGTGGTATGTCCCATTACATGAGGTAATCCGTACTGCCATTTTCATTCCCGTATAATACAGCCAAATTATCTTTCAGAAAAAAAATGCTTAAGTGCATTACCAGCAGAAAACGAAAAAAAAAAGAAAAAAAAGCAAACAAACAAAAAAGGAAAAGTTATGCCGCTTAAACTAGTAGTGTGGTCGGCAGGTTAAAGGTAATGAAATAAAGTACAACTACGATAAAACCCGGAGAGGGAATTAATCCATCAGACCCTGGCATCCGAGTCTGGAAGTGTTGAGAGAAAATCAAGATGCCAGAAATGGCGATGATTCCTGAGGAGCAAGAGGATGAGGAGGTGGAAGAGCAGGATGCAGACGAAATTCCCTTCCCTTGCCGCGGGCGGTACGAGGGAGAAATTCCGCACCGGAAAACGAAAGCGGTGCCAAAACCTCCCCAATTTCCTACCTCTGCACACGGCGTGAAACGCCCGGAGAAATCGCCAGTCCTTTCTAGATGGGATTTTCTGATTGAATTAACGATTTTGAAACGACTGGACCACTCGTAACACGTTTTCAGATAGGTTGTCATAAGTCATGTGTGTATGTGTGTGTGCACGAGCGATTACCTGTCGTTTCCATGCCAACGTGAGTGACGAACGCCTCCCACGATTGCGAATAGTAACGGACAAATTGTTTGCTGGAAGGTTAAGAGGTGGCAAGCTTGCTCGTTTCGACGTTGAGCACATTTTCGCATCGTAATAGCATAAATGTACAGGTTGAATACACTATTCTAAATGGAAACTAAGACCCCTGTAAACAAACCGCTGGATATTTCCTTCTCTGAAAGTTTTGTCTCAAAAGGTAAATTCAATGGGACGCTTCGTACAATCGGAATTCAGTAAATATTAGCTCGATTATATTTTAATACAACGGCAGTTCCACAAAAACTGAGTGCGATATCCCGCAAAATAAAGAAATATAGGTACAACAAATACAAGTATATGTTATTCTTCCTCAAAGTATCTTCCTTCGGATGATATGCAACGGTCTCATCGTTCAATCCACTTTTCGAAGCATGTGGCGAAAGCATTTTGTGGAAGCTGCTTTAGCGAGCCCTGTACATCTTGAATAACGTCAGCATCTGTGTTGAACGTTGCGCCACGGAACTTCTCATTCTTTGTTGGAAACAACCAGAAATAGCACGGGTCGAGGTCAGAACTGTTGGCACGATGTGGCATGATTTTAATACTGCATTTCGTAAGAATTTATTGAACACAAGCAGTCACGTGTGGGCGGGCATTATCATGGTGTAGGGCCCACTTGCCCACCAGTTCCGGTCGCCTAATCGATGTGTGTCGTCGCAGACGCTACAAGACTGAAATGCAATACTCAGCATTGACAGTAATTTGTGGACAAACGTCATGCTGGTAGACTACACCTTTATGATTAAAGAAAATTATCATCATGCACCTTCCCAGCTGATTTGGCTTGGAGGACGCTTTTCGGAGAAGGCGAGCCTGTGTATTTACAGACACTCGTTGCGTGCTTCGTGAGGGGGTCGAAATAGTGGACCCATGTTTCATCGGCAGTTATTACTGTGTTTAGAAAGTTTGGATCCTTTGCAAACATTTGTTTCCACTCATGACGCACCTGAACTTTGGCTAACAATTGTTCTCTCGTCAAGTGACGTGGTACGCATCTGGAACACACACGATGCAACAGTAAGTTGTCGCGTAGAACGCGGAATGCCGACGTTTTGGAAATATTAGTTGAGCCGCTATGTCTTCACAGGTCATTCGTTGATCGTCTTGCCCAAACTGTGTTAACAAAACACTACGTAACACCACTTTCAGGTCGACCAGGCCTAGGAGCGAGTTCTACCGACAAACGCCCTTTCTTGAAATCATGATGCCATCTAAAAATCGTTGATTCACCCAAACATTTATCTCTGTAAGCTTTTTTCATTAAATCAACTGTTTTAGAGCAGTTTTACTCAAACGATAGCAACATTTTATCGCACAACGCGTTTCACCTCTTAACTCTGAATCACTCATCTCCATAGCTGTGTGACGAATGCAGACGTAATTTAAAAAACTGCGCAATAACAAAACCAGAATCGTCTAACACATGGTTATTTTTCACCCAAAAAAATATTACTCTCAGGTTTTATGGAACGGCCTTTGTAATATAGGCAAACATCGCTTTAAGAATACAGCAACATTGAATAGAAACGGTTGTTCCGTTGTATGTATGTCTGGAATGTTCTACTGTGATGGCCGAAACAGAGCAAGTAATTACCAGCGATGTCTTGCTCGTTTATTCCGACCCATCATTACGTGGCCATTTTGTCCCAGAGGCTTAGGGATGAGGAGGCGGAGAGGGGCAGTTTCCTCCGAGTGCCAGAATTATTGAGCGCCGAAAAAGTTGCAATAATACTGCTGCGAAAATTAGAAATGCTCCACAGCACGTAATTTTCTAAATAGCACAGTTTTCAAATTAGAAATGCTCCACAGCACGTAATTTTCTAAATAGCACAGTTTTCAAACTAGAAATGCTCCACAGCACGTAATTTTATAAATAGCACAGTTTTCAAATTAGAAATGCTCCACAGCACGTAATTTTATAAATAGCACAGTTTTCAAATTAGAAATGCTCCACAGCACGTAATTTTATAAATAGCACAGTTTTCAAATTAGAAATGCTCCACAGCACGTAATTTTATAAATAGCACAGTTTTCAAATTAGAAATGCTCCACAGCACGTAATTTTATAAATAGCACAGTTTTCAAATTAGAAATGCTCCACAGCACGTAATTTTATAAATAGCACAGTTTTCAAACTAGAAATGCTCCACAGCACGTAATTTTATAAATAGCACAGTTTTCAAATTAGAAATGCTCCACAGCACGTAATTTTATAAATAGCACAGTTTTCAAATTAGAAATGCTCCACAGCACGTAATTTTATAAATAGCACAGTTTTCAAATTAGAAATGCTCCACAGCACGTAATTTTATAAATAGCACAGTTTTCAAACTAGAAATGCTCCACAGCACGTAATTTTATAAATAGCACAGTTTTCAAATTAGAAATGCTCCACAGCACGTAATTTTATAAATAGCACAGTTTTCAAATTAGAAATGCTCCACAGCACGTAATTTTATAAATAGCACAGTTTTCAAATTAGAAATGCTCCACAGCACGTAATTTTATAAATAGCACAGTTTTCAAACTAGAAATGCTCCACAGCACGTAATTTTATAAATAGCACAGTTTTCAAATTAGAAATGCTCCACAGCACGTAATTTTATAAATAGCACAGTTTTCAAATTAGAAATGCTCCACAGCACGTAATTTTATAAATAGCACAGTTTTCACATGCACAAAATTTCCTTGCAGTCGAATGTTCGTCTCTTTTTGTTTCTTTGTTTTTGTCCCGGGGTTTAAAGACCACGTGCAGCTCTTAGGGCTATTGGCAGTTGCCTGTCCCTAATTTGGGTTCACTAGTTCCAGGGAAGGAAATAGGCCAGCGCTTCATACCGCTCGGCAACCCGAGCGGCGATATATTTTCTGTTTTTGTTTTTAATTTGCCACCTGTTTAGGTGCTATATGTTTTTTGGTGTTCATTGAGTCGGCCCGAAGCGAGGGGATGTCATTACGAAATGATGATGACCACGAGAGTGCAGTGAATGAGAATCAAAAAGAAAAGTTCAAGATGGAAAAGTTTAGGAGAGACCATCCAGCTGTAGATGCCTCATGAACACAGAAGTAAAAAACATATTGTGATATACAATATATATATATATCTAATTTTACTTTTCTTTCGAGTTCTTATTTCTCATGGAAATTTTACTTCTCAGATTTTTTCCTACTGAACGGCACATCACTTCGAAATTCTTTGTACGTTTGGAAAACCGGACAGTGAGTCGAAGTTAAACAAAACCTACTTCGAAGGCAGCCAGAGGTGTGTATAAAAATTGTAAAGGTGTATTGATACTATCGTCCGAGGACTTACGGATTGTGATTGTTATTTTAAAACTACGCAAGTACAAGGAGCATCCTGAAAGTAATGCTTCCTCCTAAATAACTTTTGAAATTTTGAAGTGATTTTAATGAAACTGCGCTAACATGTACTATGATATGTCACCAATGCGGAAACAATTTTTTTAAGAATTGGAAATAAAGATCATGAATGACAGAGAAAAGCAGGGAGCCGTAATTGAATTTCTGAAAAACGAGGGATATGAGGCTCCAGAAATCCACAGAAGAGTCCTGAGGTGTATAGAGCTGATACAACCGATATTTGTAATGTCCGAGAATGGATGAAGAAGTTTCGAGAGGGAGAAAGTTCAGTGTCAGAAAAACAACGGAGTGGAAGACCCGCAACTGCAGTGACAGATGCAAACAGGCAACGAGTGAAAGACATCATCACAGCTGATCGTCATGTCACCATCCAGGAGTTGCAACAATAAATAGTGCTCACTATGTTTAGACATTGAAGGAGATAAAGACAGCTATCAGAAGGAAAAGACGTGACATTCCACTTCATAGTGTTGTTTTACACCATGACAACGCACGTCCCCACACCTCAAAGGAAGCTTTCAAGGCTCTTGCTGAAATGGGTGGACGGTGATGTCCCAACCCCCTATCGTCCTGATTTTGCTCACTTAGACTTTTTCCTATTTTCCATGTTTAAAAAACACCCTTCGTGGGAGACGTTTCACGATGTGACAGACGCTAAACTGGCCGTGAACTAATGGGTGAAACGACAGCCTCAGGAATTTTTCCAAAATGGATTTTACCAATGGCTTCAAAGATGGCGGAAATGTATAGAAAGTGATGTACAATACTTTGATTAGGCTAACATTATTAATAATATGTCCAAGTATTTTGCCACCATGTTTCACATTTTTGCTACTACAAATTAAAAAATCTTATGATGGACGAGGCATTACTTTCAGGATGTTCTTTATACAAAGCGTGTGAAAATAAAGCCTTACTTGCCGGTGATGGGACTCGAACTCAGATCTACCTCTTCCGGTGTCGATTGTTCTATCGAGTGAACTACACCAGCTAAACTTATAAGCTGTCAAAGCTTCGCCGTGTTGACATGAACGTCACCTCTGAGGTAGGTACGTCACATACACTGACGGAAAAAAAAATCACAACACCAAGAAGGGGTTATGTTAGATAAACGACAGTTGGTAGGCGGTGAGAGTACATCTGTAAGATGACGTCTATGCAAATTTCGCGCTCGGCGCATACGTGTGGTGCTACTAGCGCCCCTCGGAACATGCAAAGCAGGTTTGCTGTAAATACACGCTGTAACGTTCGTGAGCGTTAGTTATAGTTGAGATTCGACGTAGTATGTTGATGTTAGTCAAGAATGCCTTTAAGAAAACGAAGAAGCCATTATCAACAGCTCACGGAGTTTGAACGAGGTCGTGTAATAGGGCTACGAAAAGGTGGATTTTCGTTCCGCAATATTGCAGAACGACTTGGCAGGAATGTAGCCACTGTGCATGATTGTTGGCAGCGGTGGTCAAGGGAAGGTACTGCCTCAAGAAGACCGGGTTTCGGCCGGCCACGTGGCACTACTGAGAAGGAAGACCGCCGTTACGGCGTATGGCCGTGGCACATAGTACCGCGTCTGCGGCAGCAATTCGAGCTGCAGTTGCCACCACAGTGACACAACGAACTGTTACAAATCGGTTACTTGAAGGACAGCTCCGAGCCAGACGCCATGTAGCGTGCATTCCACTTACTCCAAACCACTGCCGTTTGCGACGTCAGTGGTGTCAAGCTAGAGCTCATTGGAGGACGGAGTGGAGATCTGTTGTGTTTTCAGATGAAAGCCGGTTCTGCCTGGGTGCCAGTGATGGCCGTGTGTTGGTTAGAAGGAGGCCAGGTGAGCGCCTGCAACCAACCTGTCTGCGGCCGAGACACACTGAACCTACACCTTGAGTTATGGTCTAGGGAGCAATTTCCTATGACAGCAGGAGCACTCTCGTGGTTATCCCACGCACCCTGACGGCACAGTTGTACGTCGGTCTGCTGATTCAACCTGTTGTGCTGCCATTCATGAACAGCATTCCAGGGGGTGTTTTCCAACAGGATAACGCTCGCCCGCATACCGCTGTTGTAACCCAACATGCTCTACAGAGTGTCGACATGTTGCCGTGGCCTGCTAGATCACCAGATCTTTCTCCAATCGAGCACGTATGGGACATCATTGGACGACAACTCCAGCGTCACCCCCAACCAGCATTAACCGTCCCTGTATTGACCGACCAAGTGCAACAGGCATGGAACTCCATCCCACAAACTGACATCCAGCACCTGTACGACACAATGCCTGAACGTTTGCGTGCTTGCATTCAACATTCTGGCGGTTACACCGGTTATTAATGTACCAACATTTCACATTTAAAATGGCTCTTCTCGCGCTTACATTAAGCTGTGATCTTAAAACCTTAATCGATTAAATATGTTACCTATACAAATGTATTGCCGCCATTTCATTCCTCTACAGCTATGTTTTCGTGGTGTTGGGATTTTTTTCCTGTCAGTGTATATCCCTACTTTAAGAAAGGTGGGAGCATGAAATCGAAGGTTTTCGGATCTGTCGACCAACCATGCTTGAAGGAACTCTCTGTAGAAGAAGGAATCTGATTAACTCCAGACGATGCGTGAAGCAGCATCACATATTTTTTCAAATCTTACAGCCAGGAAATTCATTTTTACGTTCGGGAGCTAATGCGAAAATAAATCCCGTTTTTTAGCACGTCTTTTGTAAATAAAGACCGTGCTTCTGTTATCGGTTTGTCCGTCTGTACCCTCGATATCTCTGCAACTATTAGTCCGATTTGAAAAATTCTTTTTGCATTGGAAAGCTTGAAATATGCAAATGATGATCCTTTATTTCGCTTTTTTTTACGATGTACAATTTCGCCGGTAGAGGGCGTAAATGCAAATGATGTCGAATTCAAAAATACGTTTTATTCCACATATTTGCTTCTAAACAACCGATTGAAAATTTTTTTTTATCTTTCGATTCCATTTATATCGAAGAGTATTTTAGATATAGTTACTTTTTCAAATTACGCATAAATTTTCCGCTAGGGGGTGTTAAAGTAAATTACATTTTTCCCAAAAACTCTTCTTCTAAAACTCTGATTTGCCGCCCCGGTGGCGCAGTGGTCTAAGGCGCTGGCCTCTGATCATTCGTCCGTAAGGGGTCCGGGTTCGAATCCCGGTCAGGCATGGATGTTGTGTTTGTCTTACGGCACTGGCTCTCTCCCTTCACTGGAACCAGTGACCCTAAATTAGGGACGGGCGACTGCTTATAGCCCATTGAGTTGCTCACGGTGGTCGTTAAACCTCCAATCAAAAAACAAAACAAACAAACTCTGATTTGAAATTTTTTTTCTTCAGCGGTTACATCTCCTGATGGAAAATCTTCTGCATATAATTTCAAATTTTTGGTAAAAGATACTTTGGCCACCAGGGGGCGTAAGTGTTAACTTTTGCTTCTGATGTATTTGCCATAAAATTGGAGCTTCTAAACTATCAATTGAAAATATCCTTTCCTGGACTGATGCCACTCACATCGATAAACCTTTTAGGAATATTTCCTTCTTAAAATATTGCACAGTTTCTCCGCCAGGGGGCGTAGATGTATATTTTATTTTTGTTAATATCTCTACTTCTAAGAGTACGATTTGAAAAATTCCTTCTTTGTTGGATGTTTCCGATGCGAAATGTTTTTCCTATAAATTCAAAATTTTCAAGTAAATCATAGACTTTCCGCTAGGGGGCACAAAGGTAAATTGCGTTTTCTGCGTTATTTCTGCTCCTAAAGCTCTGATTTGAAAAATTCTTCCTGTATCACATACAAGACCTGATGGAAAATATTTTTCACATAATTTCTAATGTTTGGTAAAAAATAGTTTAGCCACCAGGGGTCATAAGTGTTAATTTCTGCTTCTGAAGTATTTGTTGCAAAATCTGGGCTCCTGAAAACTCTACTAATTTTTTTTCTTGGACCGATACCGCTTATATGGATAAACCTTTTGAGAATACTTTCTTCCTAAAATAATGCATGGTTTTCCCACCAGGGGACGTAAAGTCACATCTTGTTTTTGTCGATATCTCTGTTTCTAAGAGTTCGTAAGCTCACGATTCCGTTTACAGCAATACTGATGGATTAAAAACCCGATTGAAAATCTTCTTTCTTTCGTCAGATCTATAGTTTTCCATACCGGTTCCATTGACTTTGAATAGCTTTGATAAATTTAATTTGTGTCAGAACGGATTCAAAAGACGTGCTTATTACACCCGTAAATTCGGTGTCATCTTTCTTGTTTTTTTTGCCGGTGGTTGTGATTCGAACCCACATCTTGCTGCTCCGGAGCGTCTCCTGACTGAACTGCACCGACTATGCTATCTCTACAATTTTTGACTTTTTTGATTGGAAGTTTAACGACCACCGTGAGCAACACAATGGGCGATGAATAGTCGTCCGTCCCTAATTTAGGGTCACTGGTTCTAGAAAGGGAGAGAGCCAGTGCCGTAAGACAAATACAACATCCATGCCTCACCGGGATTCGAACCCGCACCCCTTTCGGAGGAATTATCAGAGACTTAGGCTACTGCGCCACCTGGGCGGCCTGCAATTTTATCGTCTTGAAATGTGCATCACCTCTGCAGTAGGAACATCACAAGCGTATATACTTTTGCTGCTACATATTCGCGTAATTTCTACAGTTTGGAAGAATCAAAGGCCTTGGATTTGTTGCGTAAGTTGCTAATTTTATTACCCCCTGGGCATTTTCTATTTTGTCAGACTAAGTGGCTATACTATTTGTCTAACAAGTAGTTCGGCAAACACTAAACACAACTGCGAAAATGGTGAAAATCTTCCAAATGCGTGGAGCCAATGTACATTGCCTCCACGTATTTAGAAGATTTTTCACCATTTCTCTCGCCCTTTGGATTTATTAGCTGTAATTAAATTGCTTTTGCCGTTCAGCCCCACAATATGAAGACGTCTCAGTTGCTGAGCCTATACCTACGGATTTGTGAAGTCAGATGCTGACAGGTAAACACACAGAGCGCCGTGGAATGTTGGCCACCGTAGCGTAAGGCGAACGCACTCGGCTAGTTATCGAGAGATCTGGGGTTTGATTCCAGAGGTGTCAAAATACAATTTTTCGGTTGCTGTGCGTTAATTAAAGACATACGTGGAAAAAGCGATGACTTTGCCCATTAACTGCGAAAATGCCAAAAAAAAAAAAAAAAAAAAAAAAAAAAACTTACGGTGCCTTTCACCGTTCTCAAGTTTTGATGTCATACTTCCCTTTCGACCTACCGCATGTCCAGGTTTTTCCTCTTCACACGCGTCTCATACGTGCTACCATTTTTTTACAAACGTTGTTGTTTGGTTTCATTTTATCAGACGCGAAAAGTTAACGGTCTCTGTCTCTCTGCTATTAATCCATTAAGCAATCTTTAGAAACCTAATTCCGTTTTATATACCCAGATGCGGAGACTTCACACTACCACGAATGCATTCACCAATTTCTTCACTTGCCCTGTATACCTATATGACGTATACTCTAATTTAGCTTTCATTTTTAGTTCCTCTTTCTATGTAAATTTGAGTCCGTTCTCTTTAGCACCTCTCAATCTTAACGTGATATCTTCTCTCTCACATGAACACGGTTGGCGACACTTGAGGTCTGTGAGAGTGACGTACGCTTGTGGTGATAAGAACAAGACGAGAGATATACACGGTCGAGTCACATTATTGTGAACATCAGCTAATATCCAGAGTAACCACCGTGTGCAGCGCGGACAGCTGCTAGAAGGGCTGGGAGTGACTCAATAAGGTGCTGGAAGAAGTCCACAGGTATGTGTAGCATGCTGACTGCAGTGCATCTGACGACAGCTGCTAGAGGGTGCGTGGTGGAGAATCCATAGAGCACAACACGATCGAGGTGGTCCCACAGATGCTCAATTGGGTGTAAGTCTGGGGAATTAGGGAGCCAGGGAAGTATTTTGAAGTCTTCATCGTGCTCTTTCAACCACTCTCGGATATTTCTAGCTTTGTGACACGTCGCATTGTCGTTCTGGAAGATCCCATCCGCCCCCGGGAAGACAATCAGCATGTATGGGTGTACGTGGTCTGCAAGCATGGATTCCTAACAAATTCCGTCCATAGTGCCTTCCAAGGCCCAGGGAAGGCCACGAAAACTTTTCCCAGACCATAACGCTGCCCTCACCAGCTTGTGTTCTTCCAGAAATGGTTGAAGAGTGTTTTTTCTCCGATGTTTCTCGCTTTATACGCCAACGTTCGATGAAGCAGGAAACGTGACTCATTGGAGAAGACACAACTTTGCCAATCAGCGTAGGCCCAATACCCATACTTCCGTGCAAATGTAAGCCTTTTCTGCCGATGCACCTTCTTTAGCGTAGGTACAGTGACCATCCGTCAGCATCGGAGCTCCATGCGCAGCAGCGTTCGCTGAACTGTCATTTTAGACACACTTCCTGTAGCCCTCTGGTTCATTCGGCCGGTGAGTTGCTCCACTGTAGCGTGTCGATCGTCCCTCACGCACCTTCGTAGCCGACGACGTTCAGCTCTCACATCAATGGCACGTGGTGCTCCGCAGTTTTCACGTCGCTTATTCGCAATGGGGCCATTTCTCCAATCACGATACATTTTAGCCACAGCAGCACACGAACAGTTCACAAACTGCTCTGTTTCAGAAATACTGCCACACTTGGCTCGAAAGCCGATAATCATCCCTTTTTGCAAATCTGATAAATCGCTTGTTTTATCCATGACAGCAACCAGTGATATGTTTCCAGATGAAATGATAATATGTAGAGGATTTTAGGAAGGGAGTGTTCTAAGGGTTAAACAACCCTTAGATAATGATCATATGTAAAGGATTTTAGGAAGGGAAGTTCTAAGGAAGCCCTTAGAAATAGGAAGCTAGGAGATTTGGGCTAGAGTGCCCGATAGGAAAGTGACAGGGAAGCGACGTAGAAAGGGGGAGGAAGACGCCCTTATTTATTACCGGGGGCCAGTACCCGGGGTCCGACGGCTTAACGTGCCCATCTGACGCACGGCGGATATTTAGTGGATCGAGCGTTCGTACCTGCCTGGGATCGAACCTGAGGTTCCTTTCCGTGGCAGGCACGAACGTTACTCACTGGGCCACCCGCTGCCCATATGTTTCCAGAATGCCTACACCACATCTTATATACCCTCCAAGCCAGAGTACGACAGTGCCTTTTTTATTGGCTACGCGCTGTTGACGTCAAAAGTAGGAGGTGGTCACAATAATGTGACTCGACAGTGTATAACGACTAAGTAGCAGCAGCTGTGTGTGTGGTGTTTGGGTGAAACTCGTTTTTTTTTTTTTTTTTTTTTTTTTTTTAGATTGGAGATTTAACGACCACCGTGAGCAACTCAATGGGCTATAAGCAGTCGCCCGTCCCTAATTTAGGGTCACTAGTTCCAGGGAAGGGAGAGAGCCAGTGCCGTAAGACAAACAACATCCATGCCTCACCGGGATTCGAACCCGGACCCCGTTCGGACGAATGATCAGAGGCCATCGCTTATACCACTGCGCCACCGGGGCGGCTAAACTCGTTGTGATTTGTGTTGGATGTCCTAGTATCACGCTGTATAAAGTTATGTGATTTTGTAAATAGACAACGTAGTGGTGTTGTCTCAAGTTACTTAAAGTGAAAGTGCTGTGCTGGACCAATAAAAAAAATGTTTACGGAAGTGATTCTGGTTTCTGTCTATGTTTCGTCTGGCCCTAAAAAGCCTTAAGTGTCGTTAATTTAAAGTAAGCTATCCGGTGCAACACATTAACACTTAGTTCAACATTTCTTCAGCCGGACATTTGTAACTTAGAATAACACCAAATCTCGCATAACGTAAAGGGTTACGTTATACCTCATACTTTGACGTGTTTTACTTTTCATTCACTTCTTCACACACTCACACAAGCACGACTCCTCGTTCTATCCTTTAACCAAACTTGCAACTCTCTCTTAGCTTCTTAGGTATGACCTTTCCATCTTACAGCATTTCTCCTGACCAGTACCGCCTTCATCTTATCATCTGACAAGCGATTATTTTACTCCAACATCCGTATACCTGTCTACTGAAACGCGACCTTTTCATCTATTCACAAATCTGGTGATCTTTCTTTATTTCCGCACACACACACACAATGCGATCTTCATTTTGTCGTGCCACTTTTCCGTTCGCCAAAGTCGTCGCTCTGTCTGTTTTGTCTGATATCTTCAATTATGTCACTTTCGTTCTACCACTCATTCACTTACGTACCGCGTTTTTCTGTTTTTGTCGCCTCAGAAAAGGCCTTAGTGTCGCTCTATTCTCTTCCCACATAGATCTATTTCTTCGTGTCGTATACTTACTCACCTTCTTCAAGACCTTCTTCAACCTACTTCAACGTACTACATTGAAAAGGTCATTTTGGGCCAAATTTCACATTTTGTAAAAATGCGTTCATTTTAAAGCCCCATTATTTAGGATTCCAGGACTGCCTTTGTTTCTTGTCTACGATGAACAGACACAGAGTTGCAGCAACTGGAATATCTAAACCCAGGTGTCATACGAACGGAAAGTCACATTTGAAACGCGTTTTTTGCAGAATGAGATTTTCGTCCCGAAGTTTATTTACGAAAAACCTGATAATTGCAAAAGGTACGTATATAAATTGATGAAACTTGGTATACATCTTTCTTATAATGTTGTGCATGCAATTAACTGAACGTTTTGCTGTTTGTCTGTTCAAAGTTCGGTAATAGCTATACACATTAAACATAGGGACGAAATTTGTCGAACATTCACACTAATGCATGTAGGAATGAGCTCATCTCAGCAGTGCTTAGGAACATCACTTACCTTTTAGTTCACTTCATAGATAATAGTCATGCGCATATACTGATGCAAAAAATCCCATAACGATTTTATTTAGAGCGTTTACCGTAAACGACATATTTCCTTAAATTCTTTCACGAATTTCCCAATATCTTGAAAATTTATATTGATAGCATTGTTTTTTCAACGTTTGTGTTTTGGTGTGTTAGCCTTCCTAAATCAAATGACCCATTTTTGCATTTTTTTCAAAAGAAGTGGCCCCAACGTAGTGGGATACCTTAAATCTTATGCTCTCATTTTACTACCTAAAAAGGGGAATTTTGTTTGAAGTGGAAAATTGTAGAAATTTTAGAATTTTTGGTGAAGTGCGATACGGCTAAAAATGCTGCTCTGCATGTACTACAAAATAATAGCTTTTAACTGGTTGTGTAGAACTATTACCCTTAAGATTTACCTGATTTTAAACTATCTCATTTAACTTCAGCTTAGCGTAATACTTGTAGGCTTATCTTTAATTTGCTACTTGAACTATCTCAATTCGTTCGTAATAGATGAAATCTAAATTAAACATGGAGTCCCTAAGTAAGCTCTTCAAAAGTAAATGATCACAGTAAGCTATTAGATGCGAGTAGTACTTACAACCAATCCACGTTTATTCAAAAATCCAGCAACTCAGAATCGAAATCAATCCCTTCGTTCTCAAAAACAAGACAGATAGACTTCTCACGCATCATATAACATAACATCGCTTTCCACTCTGAATACAATCTCCTGAACGATTATAACTCTGCTCATACAAAATTTGCTCTACTCTTTGCTTACTGAATATGGCTCAAACAACTGCTCTTACATTGCACCTGGCCCAGAACATTCCATACTTGTTAGCTACGTTGGTTGCACTTTGACTCACTGTCAGGTTGCTAACTGTTACAAGTTAGTCTGAAGAAACTTTGTGGCTTTAAGTCAGAATATATTTAACGAAAAGAAACGAAATTTTCACGAATATGCAGCAGAAATTCAAAAAGGAGGTTAAATTAGAGATATACAGTACATCACAGTACAGAATAAATGAATTCTAAAACACCAAATTTTTGCAGTTTCTGCAAATGCGGTCTGAAATTGTAAGAAATTCGTCCGGGTGGCACAGAGATCTAGGCACTGGCTTAAGGACCATTCTCCCACGGTGGGTCTGGGTTCGAATCCGGTGAGGCAGGGATATTACGTTTGTCTTACGGCACTGGGTCACTCTCCTTTCTCTAGAGCCAGTGGCAGTAAATTGGGAGCCGGCGACTGCTTATAGCCTATCTGCTTACGGTGGTCGTTAAACCCCGAAATAAAAAAATATAATATAGAGAAAGAGAGCAATTATAATTGAAAGAGTGCAAAATTATGAATGAGAGAGTCTATTTAATAATTGTTTTTTGTGTGTGCGTAGAAAGCACAACTCATTGGGAAAAGTTTATAAACACTTCAAAGTTTTGGAAATAATTTCGTATTTTCCGAGGTTTACTGGTCGGTTTCAAGCGGAATTTCCAAAATGAGAAACAAAAAAAAAAAAAACATTTCCCATGCGATTTCTAAGGAAACCAGAGAGATAGTTGAGAACACGCGTATATGGCATGGAAACGTAATTATGATCGCTGCCACTGGGTCTTCGCAAGTTTTGGAGCTCTAATTGCAGCGCAACATCGCGAGAAGCAAAACAGATTTCCTTATATGGCCATTGTTACTTTATCGGCGGTCGAAATATTTTTTGGAGACAAGTGTACGTTGCTGAGCTTCAATACCCGTATCGAATAGGATACATTGTTGAGGGGTGGAGGTAAACGACCTCCATAAGCAACTCTAAAGGCTATAAGCAGTCGCTCGTCAATATTTTATGGTCACTGGTTACAAGAAAGGGAGAAAGCCTGTACCGTAAGACGAAGCACACCAGACATGTCTCACAGGGATTCGAACCAAGATCCATCTCGGATGCGTGATTAGAAGCAAACGTTTCATACCCCTTTGGCCACCGCGGCGCCAAACATTAAATTTAACAACGGTTCCTAATGGGTTTCACACGGTGTGTTTCTCAAACTCAGTTTCATTTCTTTCCTTCTGAAAAGGAATGCATGGCTGCAGCTAAAAGCATAGGAACAAAAGAAGCAAATATGTAGAATAAAAAATCCTTCTAGAACGTAATGGAAAAGCCATTAACGTATAGTAGTTCGTAATGAGGTATTATTAACTTATAACCGAGATTTTCCCGTGTCTGTTTATTCCAAATACATTATTGCTGCACCGTTAACAAGATTTAGACACATGGTAGCATAAAAGACGGATACTTTTCAAGGTTAGAGAGTTTCAGGAGGTGGTACTCGCGACACAATCATTAAAAATCAGAAAATACAGGTTACATCTTAACTTTCATACCGGGAAGTGACGGGTACAGTTCAGTTAGATATTGAATAATTGAACCTCTGTCACGAGTTCGTTTAATCCAAAGTATTGGGATCGATTGTTTGAAGTCTTAAATTCCATGTAGGAACAAGCGGTAAATGCAGCGGTGAAAAAGCACAGTACAGAAAAATAAACTCACTGAGGTAACCGAACAAAACTTAGATAATAGAAGATAGCTATAATGAAGAATCCGAGGCTGTCGTACTATTGAATAGTTAAAAACATGTAAATAAATATCATTTTTTAAATGCAAGTTAAAATCAGCTACACTGGCAAGCACTTTCGAGGCTACTTTAGCCTCATCATTGGGCCCAACAGGCATTTATATACAATAATGGAATAACAAATAGTGTTGCCAAACTGGAAATGGCATATTACAAATAATTATATGTAAATTTAACTCACGTATCTGGAGATCCAACAGGTTAAGCATTTAGCTGGTTCAACAACAGAATCCAAGGGGGAGGTATAATTACAGGCAAATCGTCATTACACCTGGAGGCAAACCGTGTAATACACAAACTTTCAGCAAGCAATAAAGAATGTTTGTCAGGTGCAGAGGCAATCAGTGTGGTACGACTCCGGTCTGGGTAATGTTGACCTTGCGCCACTGTGCGGGCTAAGGCAGGAGAGGTAGAGCCAACACGAACTGCATATTCGTGCTCTACCACCCGTACTTGCAATGAACGTAGGGTAGAGCCTATATAGGAGGTGTCTTCAGAATCCGGTGAATAAGAAACGAGTGGGATGTTATAAACACCAGATCTATGTAGAGGGTGAATCTTGTCACGGTCCTTGGGCAGCAAATTAAATAAATTAAAGGTGCGTAATCCAAAAGAAATATATAACCTAGAGCAGGCATTCCCAAGGATGTTGACAATGTTGGGTTGTAGTCAATCGTACCCGCATATCGCACAGTTTGCGACTCCTGTTGTAACTGATAAACATTCTTTGTTGCTCGCTGAAAGTTTGTGTATTACACGGTTTGCCTCCAGGTGTAATGACGATTTGCCTGTAATTATACCTCGCCATTGGATTCTGTCGTTGAACCAGCTAAATGCTTCAACTGTTGTATCACCAAATACGCGAGTTTAATTTACATATAATTATTTGTAATATGTAATTTCGAGTTTGGCAACACCATTTGTTATTTCATGATTGTATATAAATGGCTGTAACCATCCTTTCACGCAATTGGGCCCGATGATGAGACTAAAGTAGCCTCGAAAGTGCTTGCTAGTGTAGCTGATTTTAACTTGTAAATAAATATCATTTTTTAAATGCAAGTTTTTAACTATTCAATCGTGCATACGACAGCCTCGGATTCTTCATTATACCATTTAGCACGAAGTCTTTTATTACTTAGAAGATAGCTAAATTTATATTCCTATGGAAGAAGTGCGGGACACAAATCTCAGAACGAATCTCTGGGTAAAAGAGCTGAAGGAAACAATTCGTAGGAGTACCTACACAAAGGGAAAATGTAAAGAAAGAATGGCCAGATGCTGGCTGTCTTGAGAAAAGGGAAATGACTAGTGATGATGGTGATGATGATTAGCCCGCAGAGAAGTCATCAGAGTGTCTTGACAGAATGAAGAGAAAATGGCCGTCATCATTGCCTCGTGTTCATTCCTTAGGTAACGCACACGGATTATTCAGGCTACTGATGACCGGGAAGGGAGTTCGTGTGATCCGGTTTTCTCGCTTTTAATTTTCGACCTAAAGCTCGTGCTAGAAGTTTTGAATAGGGATTTATTGAACGACATCTAAGGAAACAATGTTTATTAACCATTACACAGTATGTTGTTTCCCTAACGTTCTATCCAAATTAATTTAGCATTCATTTGTATCAAGAGTTACAACCCCAGCTTTACATTTCTGTTGCCTTTAAAAATTTTAGAAGGAGAATTAACATTGTGGTTCTAGAACTGTATAGGAAAAGAAATTCATAGCCTTGTCTATTACATTGGGAGATTTTAATGTTTTGGGGCCTTAGTCCAGCCTAGCTTGGATGACCACCCAAAATTATTTAACAAACTTAAGTTCACCATAGATATAATTTAGGCTATTTACACTTAATTTTTTCCATACACTTCTTCAAAATTTCATGTGAATGTGTTTTGTTGTAAAAACGCACTGCCAGGAAAAGGCAAATATTTTTTTCTTATATTTAAATAAAATGCTAATGAACCAGTTACGAACTTTAATAATCTTAATTGTAAAACAAGAGAAAAAACATTATTGAAAAAAATTCTCCTTCTGAAATTTAAAAAGTCTGACCGCATTAGAGTTTTAAAATTCACCCTGGACTATTATTATTAATTTTTTTAAAAAGGGTGTTATAACGATACCTCTTCTTACAAGTCCACTGGACGCACGTGCTTTCAAAGTATCAAATACTTTAATATCTTCAAAATCAAGTTCGCTTTTACTAATTCAGCGTTTGCAATAAAACTAGCCAAACTTGAGAGTCTTGAATCTGTGGACGAGTTCCTAAGATTGTTCTTAAATAAAATGCATGGTGCTCCTAAGGTAGTTCTTAAAAACAAATGCATGTTCAGCAAAATTCTTAACGCACGCAATGGGAATTCCAAAAAGGTTTCTAACGATATCTCTTCTTACTAGTCCACGTGCTTTCATGGACACAAAATCCTTAATGGTATTTTCAAAATCAAGTTCTCTTTTACAAGCTCAACATTTGCAACAAAACTAGCAAAATCTGACTTGAGAGTCTCAAATGCGTGGATGAGTTTCTATGATAGTTTTTAAATAAAAGACCTTTCACCAGAAACGAGCGTTAGAAGTCATCATAATTAGGAAAGTTCTTAACGCAATGTCCAGGTTTAAAAAGAGTGTAGTTAACTGCGTTTCACGAAGTTAATTTCCGGAATGTCCATGGCAGATGACAAAATGCTATGTCTAAATCGAATTGTATCTCTTCTGCACAGTATTACGCATATATACATTAAAGTCCTTATAACGAAGTAAATTTCTCCGTCATTTCTGTCCACGCCAGGATTCGAACCCGGATCCCCTCATTCCGGAATAAGTCACTCTACCAATTGAGCTACGCGGACGTTTTATTCTGATTCCTATCTGCCTTTATGTCGTGTGCGTCCTTCGGGCAGGTACGTCACATCTCCTGGTACGTTACAACCTTCCTTTTTACATTGATGGCTTCTGTCTCGCTGATGATCTCAAGCTTTATCGCAATGTACAAACTCCTGATGACTGTCTTGCTCTTCAAACTGACATCAGTAACCTGCTTCGGTTGTGTTCGTTAAACCATCTTCACCTCAACATTTCCAAGTGTCATGTCGTTTCCTTCTCACGGAAAAGAAATCCAATTCTTTTGACAACAAAGCTGGCGAGCGACTATTCACTGAACCGGACAAACAATGTCCAGGATATGGGAGTGACATTTGATTCCATCTTGAACTTTTAGAGCCATATCCAATGATTTGTACGTTCAGCGTATAGAAATCTCAGATTCATTATGCAACTTTCTAAGCATTTTTCCAATCCTCAGACACTTATTCCATTTTTTATGGTCAAACCTTCACTAGAGTATGCTGCGATTATTTGGAGCGTTAGCCTTGTAACACTAATAAATGAAATTGAGAAAGTATTTCTCAGCTTCATTTATTTGCATTTTTGAGGCTACTAGAACTTATTCGCTTTTTTGAGACTACTAGAACCTATTCGCTTTTTTGAGACTACTAGAAATTATACGCATTTTTGAGACTACGGTCAGATCTTCACTAGAGTATGCTGCGATTATTTTGGAGTCCTGGATTCGTAACAGTAATAAATGAAATTGAGAAAGTATTTCTCAATTTTATTTATTCGCATTTTTGAGACTACGATCAGATCTTCACTAGAGTATGCTGAAATTATTTTGGAGTCCTAGCCTCGCAACACTAATAAATGAAATTGAGAAAGTATTTCTCAATTTTATTTATTCGCATTTTTGAGACTACGATCAGATCTTCACTAGAGTATCCTGCGATTATTTGGAGTCCTAGCCTCGCAACACTAATAAATGAAATTGAGAAAGTATTTCTCAATTTTATTTATTCGCATTTTTGAGACTACGATCAGATCTTCACTAGAGTATCCTGCGATTATTTGGAGTCCTAGCCTCGTAACACTAATAAATGAAATTGAGAAAGTATTTCTCAATTTTATTTATTCGCATTTTTGAGACTACGATCAGATCTTCACTAGAGTATCCTGCGATTATTTGGAGTCCTAGCCTCGCAACACTAATAAATGAAATTGAGAAAGTATTTCTCAATTTTATTTATTCGCATTTTTGAGACTACGATCAGATCTTCACTAGAGTATCCTGCGATTATTTGGAGTCCTAGCCTCGCAACACTAATAAATGAAATTGAGAAAGTATTTCTCAATTTCATTTATTCACATTTTTGAGACTACGGCCATATTTTCACTAGAGTATGCTGAAATTATTTTGGAGTCCTAGCCTCGTAACACTAATAAATGAAATTGAGAAAGTGCAAAAAAAGATTTCTACACCTTTTTTAATAAATCTACTGGTGTTTACATCGCGGACATCCCGACGTCTGACCTTTTGTTATTCATTCTTGAAAAGGGCCTCTACAATCGAGAAGGAAGGCTCTCCAACTTAAGTTTCTGTACGGTATCATCAATGGAAAGATAGATGATATTCAAATTATAAATCAATTAAGTTTCCGTGTGTCACGTTCACCAAGGGCAAAATGCGAAGTATTTGCAGAGCCAGTCTGCAGGATTGAAGCTGGGAAAAATTCTCCGTTATGCAAAATGCATAGACTTAGCAACTCACTTGAAGAATGTCTGGCTGTTTTTTATGTAAGTTACAATTTTTTCTTAAAGCATGTTTTGCAAGGTTGTATTTCTCGCTTTTGATGCGCTATGATATTAACGCGCAATGATGTTATAGCAATTCCTGTAACTAGATCTACTATACGTAGGGATGTGCTTACAAATAAATAAATAAATAAATAAATTAGATAAATAGCTTGTGGCCAGCAGTGATGGAGTGACGTCAAAAACCGTCTTTGTTTTCCAAACAGCTATTTCGTCGTATTTCACAAGGGCCGTATGCGCAGGCCAGGCGGCCCTAAGCTTGCCTAGTTGTAAATCTTTCCTGGTAGCTGGAAGACAAAGATTTCAAGTGCGGGATAAAAATGTCATGAATACAGTGAACGCAGATTTACATTTATCGATATACCCCTTCTCCCTTTACCAAACGCGAATCCTACATCTTGAGTGAACGCAGATCGGCATCCAAATTCTAACCTACGCCTTAACCTTTAAATGCTACATCTACGTAGACACCTCAGCGATTCGGGCTGCCGTATCTAATTTTGGTATGATTAAATATATCCTGCTTCCCAACAGAAAATATCACCCTTTTTTGAGCTATTTACTATAACACCTTCAAATAAAAAGAATTTTACAGTTGATTATTGAGATAATAATAGAAATGTGCATTGTACAGCAAGAGAAGATGTACAAACATGCAGATCTGGAGTGAATTTATAAATTATATGAAGTTAATCAGGTTTTTTTTGTATATTTGAAGCTTACTTCTTACTTTGTAACTTGGAAATGAATTCCTAGGAAAACAAGTACACATTAATTGCGTACAGTACTTGCTCAAACGCGTACAAAGCCTTGAATGTTCACAGCTCGTTTAAAAACATGTACATAATATTTTTCTCAATGTATGTTGTATTTTTCTTTACTCTGATTTTGTTTTGCTTTACTATAAAGAGAAAATGTTTTGTTGTTGGAGGTTTAACGACCACCGTGAGCGACTCACTGGGCTATAAACAGCCCCTCGTCTTTAATTTAGGGTCACTGATTCCACGGAAGGGAGAGAGCCAGTGCCGTAAGACAAACACATGCCTCACCGAGATTCGAACCCGGAGTCATTATGACGAATGATCCGAAGACCACTGCGCCATCAGGAAGGCAGGGTGAGATGTTTAAGAATTGCAATAGGTTGACGAGATCTCGGTGGCCGAATGATCTCAGGCGCGGGCTTTGGATATTTTTCCGAGACGGCCTCGGGTTTAAGTACCTGATGAGGCATGGGTAATGTGATTGTCGTATGCCTTTGCTTTTGTCTTTTAATTGGAACTAGTGGGGTTCTAAATTTGGGGCAGGCGGCTGCTCATAGCCCTTAAATTTGCTCATTTGCTCATAATAATCGTTAAACAATAAAAAAAAACGGAAAATAGAATGAGCAGTGACTATAACTCCCATAACCACATTCTCCCTTCGCCGTAAGATCTTGAACCCATCATCCTCGCGAGAAGTTTCATAAACGGAAAATTCTGTTGTAAAGAGTCTGTTGGCGCAGCTCCTTGGATCACAATAAAATAGCGTTGTATGTTATGAGTAATGCCTTGGCTGCAACAAATTGGCCACTTTGTGCCATCAGCAGCGCACTATTTTCTAAGGAATAGGCTGCACATGTCCTGTGTCGAATTGAGCGCATAGCTGTTGGTTCTCAGTTTTGTCTTGCTGTTCACACTAAGGCTTACACCTGGAAGATGTTTTACAGATTTCTCACGGTGGAGGAGTGCATATTTATGGTGGGGACGTCCCATGCGCCGGCAAGATCTTCGATAAAGTACCTCGGTAAACACAGGCGATTTACACAACCGACGCACCTGCTCTGATCGTGCTCCAGAAATTTCTCTACTTACGACGTCACTTACTTAGATCGCCTCTTGGAAGCAGTATGACGTCATGAGTAATGCCTTCGTAATTCGTACATTATAAACAAAGGAATAGGATTAAGAATAAATTATCAACGTTTATTCACAATTAAACGCTTTATTAGCATCGACTGTAGCTTTGCAGAGCGTTTGGCTCGGCATCATCATAACGAATGGAGGGTAAACATTAAAATCATTGTGACATCATCAGAGTTCGAATTTTGATGAGTTGTTTCCACGCGCTTGGGAGAAATTGCGTAGACGTCATGTCGTTGACAAGTCGTAGAGAATTCCGGTATATATGGAAAGCTTCTAATGTATTAAGCTTGATAATCGAATCAGGCTTGTCAATAAGCATAGCGTTTCCAAACAAAAATGTGTGTTTATTTTCTTGACAATGTTGGGCTTGATGACTTCTTCAGTTCACAGTTTTGTAAATAAGTCTTGTGTTCCTTCACACGGAAACTTATAGCACTGCGGGTCTGTCCTATATATGAAAGTCCACATTCACAAGGTATCTGATAAATTCCCCAGGAATTTATGTCTTCGACGTAGTCTTGTGATCCGTAAAAAATTATCTTGTTAATGGGTTTGAAAATAACTTTGAAATTAAAAATTTTGAGAATTTTTGAAATTCCGAAGCAAATCTGAGGAGAAAATGGGATAACTGCCCAATTCGTTCGTACTGGGAGGTCTATTAGCGTGAGGGAGCAGACAGGCTTCGGTTTCCAAAATCTTTTGACAGCTTAGTCTATCACGGTAAGGCTATATCCTCTGTGTACTGCAGAGTACACAGAGCCTGATTAAAAAAAAAGTGCTTCATTTTCTTAAACGAATTGCAGTGCACAGAGTATATAACCCTTCCATGATAGACAAAGCTGTCAAAAAATTTAGGAAATTGAAGCCTGTCTGCTCGCTCACGCCAATAGACCTCCCAGTACGAACAAATTGGGCAGTTATCCCATTTGCTTCGGAATTTCAAATATTCTCAAAAGTTTTAATTTCAAACCTATTAACAAGATGAATTTTTACGGATCAAAAGACTACATCGAAGACATAAATTCCTGGGGAATTTATCAGATACCTTGTGAATGTGGACTTTCATATATAGGACAGACCCACAGGGCTATAAATTTCCGCGTGAAGAAACACAAGACGTAGGTACGGAACTGTGAAGAAGTCATCAATAGCCCAACATTGTCACGAAAATAACCACACATTTTTGTTTGGAAACGCTATGCTTATTGATAAACCTGATTCGACTATCAAGCTTAATACATAAGGAGCTTTCCATATATACCGGAATTCTCCACGAGTTGTCAACGGCATGACGTCTACGCTATTTCTCTCAAGCGCGTGGAAACAGCTCACCAAAATCCGTGACCGTTAGAACTCTGATGATGTCACAATGAGTTTAATGTTTACGCTCCATTCGTCCTGATGATGCCGAGCTAAACGCTCTGCGAAACTATAGTCGATGCTAATAAAGCGTTTAATTGTGAATAAACGTTGATAATTCATTCTTAATCAGCATCACAAGTGCGCAGTCTTGAATCATGTATAAAAGGAATGGGATTTGAAAGAAACCGCTAGCCGAAGCTCGCTGCGCCAGAAAAGGAAAATAAATGGAAGATCGGTAAGTTTCAAAAAGAAGATTCACGCATACAGTATCTTAAAAATACCACAAGAAATGGTGTAGAACAAGGATCAAAGGAGAAGGAAAAGCCCCTAGACTTAAACAATCAATGAGAATTCAGAACATAATGATAAAAAAACAAGAATTCTCATTGGCTGTCGAGAACCAAACAGCATATCTTCAGACTCGAGAACTGAGTTTTTACCGTTTTTCCAAATAGTTTTACCGTTTTTCCTTAATGTGGCATCGTATTCTCTTTCTTCTAGCATGAGCAAGGGGAAACGATTGCCTAGCAGGTCGAGGAGCCGAATTGCATCGACTGATACTCTGGGTAGCACTTGAAGACAACGAGGAGGCCGCGGGTGGCCTAGTGGGCAACGTTCGGGACTGCCACGGAGAAGACCTCTGGTTCGATTCCAGGAAGGTACGAACGCTCGAACCACTGAATATCCGCCGTGCGTCGGATAAGAACGTTAAGCCGTCAGGCCCCGGGTACTGGCCTCCCCGTAATAAATAAGAACGTCTTCCTCCTCCTTTCTACCTCGCTTCCATGTCACTTTCCTATCGGGCACTCTAGCCCAAATCTCCTAGCTTCCTATTTCTAAGGGTTGTTTAAGACCTGGGGTCAGATACTCCCTTCCTAAAATCCTCTACATATGATCTGATCTGAAGATAGTGAAGGCCAGATCCTAAACGTTTTCACAAATTTCTGAACTTGTAATTGATAACCGCTCAGAAGTTATGAAATTTACATAATCAGCGGCATGGGGAGATGAATTATGAAAAAACTCCATCAGGTTCCTTTCTCTGTGATGACGAATACGGAATGCCTTTGATGACAGACCTATTTCTTTACGGGTCGCACGCGAGGACTGTCGTAAAATACTTAATACGACACTGCATGCGAGAAGCAGATGTCTCTTCAGCATATCAACAGCGCAAGTATCACTCTCAGAGGCAGGTGTTTCCATTATTATATAAGCCACACACACGCATACATCTTTCTTCCCAAGGTGCACATGTCTCTGTTTTTCCTAGTAATTTTAGTCAAGTATTTCTTCAAAGCTTTATGGGTTGTCTGAAGATTTCTTCTTTGTGTATTCCAGTTTAGGGTGTTTCTGTTCGTTTTATGTAATAACGAGAAAACTATGCACTAAAAAAAATTCAACAGAGATCTACCGACTAAGCATTTCCATTGCCCAGAGTTGTTCATGACCTAGAAAATCAACATCATTGGAAATGTGTATGTCACATCAGAGCGTACTCTCGTACATTTTGGAACTTCTGAAGACAGCGAAACATTTAACGAGGTATTCACAAGAATGGATCCAGAAGTATTAGTGTTAATAAAGCCAATGCATTAATTCTTGAGGAATGATTTGCTGAAATGTTTCCCGAATTGTGGGCCACATTACGGAACAGGTACTTCAGAAATATACAAATATTCCTTCAGTTCCATTCGAAATGATATTTCTATAATATCGAGTTTACCAGCAGAGTTATTCACTCTTTTTGAAATTGAATTGAATTTCAAGAATCACATGGTAAAAATGATACGTCAGATGCAATTTATGAAGCAATAAATGAATGCCTTTTAGTGTCAAGATTATGCTTAAATGAACATTTGCTTACATTTGCACGTGCGAAATATGGATTAGGAACATCTTTATAACGAGCATTAAAATGAAAGCATATTACAATTGAGCATATCAAAAGTGAACTCATTACTTAAACGCACATGTCTTAAAAGAAAATGTCGATAAACTCTGAGTGCCCTTTGGTTAAGATGTAGAAATGAACATTCACTTGTATTTTAGGAAGCTGCCCAATTCCTAATGTCGTAGACTACATTTCAACGTAGAAATATGAAAGTAATTTCTCTTATCTGCGGTTTTCTTATAAAAAAATAAGTACATTGGATGTGATTCGAGCATAAAGTAGTCCCCTTTCTTTTTGATATTAAATCGATATAAGATAATAAAACGGTATTATTCCTTACATTAATTTTGTCCCAAGTTAATTGAAAGTAATAAAGTAAATCCACGTTAAATTATTTACAATAATAAGCGAGATGATAAATCATATCATCATTATGATCATTAACGATTATCATTCCACTGCCAGATGGTCTGTTTAAGTTTTCTTCACAACTGTCTGTCTTTAGAGCTAATCGCCTCTATGTTACTCCGGCATGCTTTCGAACTTTATCCATGCAATTCCTACCTGGTCTTCCGGGTTTTTTCTCTGTAGCTAGGTATCCAGTCTAATATATCAGTTATCTATCGATGATCAGTCCCTCTAGTAATATGTCCAGCTTACTGACAATCCAGGAATTTTACTTTGATTATGTCTTGCAGTGTTGTCATTTTCCTGATCCATAAGTTTCTCTTCCTACCTTCCCTAATTATTTCAAGCACGCACCACTCTACGAGTATATTGCTTTTAGTGGTCTCCAGTCTCTGAATGCCTTTTTTTAGTTAAAGTCAATGTCTTTGTTACATAAGAAAGTACCAGAAGGATACATTGTTAAACACTTTTTTAAGACATAATGAATGGTAAATTGCTTTCGGAAATTGCACTGTTTCTTCCAAATACACTTCAACCAAGTTTTACACGCCGATTACTTTCTTCTTCAATGTGGTCCTCTTTTGAAATCTGTTGTTCAAGGCAAATGTAGGTATTGATTACCTCAAGATTTTCCCCATCAATTGTAAAATCTACCGTTCTCGTTAAAGCGTTGCACATTAACTTTGTCATCTAAAAGTTCACTTTCAACCCAGCATCTTTACTTCTGTCAGTTTGTTCTAGGCCATATACTGCAGATTTGAGGAAGTATATTTGCAAAACTGACGATGTCATCAGCAAAGATGAGGGGTGAGTTAAGCAATCTCCATTAATCTTTATCCCCTCATCTTTCCAATTCAATATATAACATTTGTAATGAAACAATTTTAAAGAAGATTGAATCTGTGTAAAACAAACGGATGTATCCAAAATCTAGGAATATTGGTGTCAAAGAATAAAACGAGTTTCTCTAAGATTGAATTGGGTTTGTATAAAGTTTAAAGCATCTATTCATTTGAACAGGAGCTGCTCCTTTTCTGAACAATACGTTTTGTAGAATTTTATCTAAACGTGAGATGTAAAATGGGAACAGATCACACCTTTTCAAGGATTCCACTGTGAATGCCTTAACACAGGTGTTGCATTATTAAAAAAATTCAATTATTCTTCGAAAACCATTTACACAATTTTAAGCGTTCGCGTTAATAACAGATGTGAAACGGTGAAAACAGGAGGAGAATTTTTTAACTTTTCAAGGCAATCAAATTTATTTGATACTATTACTCTCTTTTAATGAACAATTTTCAGTAACGAAAACATTTCACGTGAAACGAATTATAGAAAAAGATGCAAAATAGCGCTGAAGTATTTTCTTTGAAAATGCTACTTTGTAAGAAAGGAAGTTGGAAAATCCAAACAAGGAGCAGAAGTACTGTTGGAAATGTAAGACGTGCTTTTTATTAATTAGATCCTTTCCTGCACGGAAGTCAGGTCACGTTTTGTGTTTCCCAAGTGATTGTTTCAGTGTTGATTTGAAAAAGAGGAAATGTTCCCCGAGTTCTAGAACAGTGAAATGTTTCATTCGAGTGCCCCAAAAGTTCTTTCGGGGAGAGCAAGCGCTGCAAAGTAATTCGCCTAGCTACAGAACAGATAATTTCAAGAAATTTCTGAATTATGTTTCGTAGAACACATCCTTCTTGACCTCGAAGAAATACTATCATTTGTGACTTTTAGTATCTATTTTTACTTATTAAGATGGGTGAAATATAAACTAGGTCAAAGGAACGTTCTGTCATATATACTTACTTATTCGTGAAATCATAATCTTACAGAATTTCCGAAACGTCTGAACATTTAAAATTTCGTATATAAAGTTTCAGAAGAGAACATTTAAAGTTTCTATGCTATACTTGATATAAAATATAGGTATGGAAAATTGCGATGAACTAAATATTACTATGCTCTAATATAATAAACTATGCCATGTACACGGTTAGAAAAATCAATAAATAAAATACACTGCACGCGTTGCCTTCTGAACGCGATATGCTGAGTTTATGAAGAACTTTCGCGCAGATGCAAAATATGCTGTTATTAAACTTTCGTTTCTTTTCCTATCTTGTGTAAAAAAAAAAAAAACAAAAAAAAAAACCAAAGCAATTATCCTTCCATCCATTGCTTCCTCTTCCTTTCCTCCAGACTCTTTCTCTATCTCTATCGCATAGCTGCATCTTTTCACAAATTTACTCTTTTCATTTTCTCTTCCTTTTGCGTTTTCGTTTACAATTCACCGCTTCCCTCTTTCTCTTTTTGTAAATCTTTCTAAATTATTTCTTCTGTTTAACAGATCATTTGCTTATTTACTTTAAAATATCAATATTTTATAGAAATTATTCAAAAGAACATTAAACTAAAATAGAAAAATACCATAAGTATTAAAATAAATGTAAAAATGCACAAATATAAATATTTAAAATATTGGATTGGAAAGAAAGCAACGTCCGATGGCGAAGTATCCGAAGTAAACCCCGCCCACGGCGCACATCGGCCACTGAGATTGCGCAACACACCGGCATGACTAAGATCAACTTACATACATGTAGATATGACCTACCCATTTCACGCAGCTCCATGATCGCTCTTGCGAATAAATTTGCCCCTAGATGGCGCTGAATTTCGGCGGTTCAAGAAGCTCGCATGTACGTTAAACGCTAGTTTTTATCAATTTCTATTAGAGTTTTTTTCCACTATTAGCACAAAAAAATGTCATACTGTTCAGTGCCATTCTGTGGATCAAATAAAAAAATAATTCTAACGACATTCAAATTTCTTTTTAAGAGTTCCCCTGAAATCATGACCTGCTTAATTTCTCATTTTGATTGACAGAATGGCACTGAACAGTATATTTTGTTGTGCTAACACAGGAAAAAATTCTAATAGAAACCCGGAAAAATCATCTTTTCTAAGAATTTATAATTTGTTCGGAAAAGTCATCTTTCAGAACATGTGTTTATGCACACAGGTGAAAAGCCTTAACAATGTGATGCATGTTCCAAGCAATTTGCTCAAAAAAGTAAAATTTCACAGCATATGCTTATGCACACAGGCGAAAAGACTTACCATTGTGATATATGTTCCGAGCAATTTGCTCGAAAAGGTGATCTTTCAGAGCATATGGCTATGCACACAGGTGAAAAGCTTCGTCAATGTGATGTGTACTCTAAGCAATTTGTTCAGAAAAGTCATCTTTCAAGGCACATGCTTTTTCATTCAGGTGAAAAGCTTTACCAATGTGATGTATGTTCCAAAATGTTTTCGCGGAAAGTGTCCTGAAGTCAGCGTTTACTTGAAGTTTTGTTATATTGATTTTCAGATAACACACCCTACCTTCAAAGACATAAACAGAACTGACGAAAAAAAAGAAACAAACTTATCCTGTGTTTCACGACAAAGTTGTAAACACAAGACCAGCAAATATTACCAGCTTTCTGCCGTAACTCGATTAGAAAACAGGTCTCGTAGTAAATTTTAAACGTACCTGCCTTTGCTGAAAGCACAAATACTACAATTGATAAGTTGGTCTTGTTAGGTTCAATTGTTGTTTATTTTTTGTTTTTTGTTTTTTGTTTTATCGCCTCAGACATAGATCAACCGCTAGCTTCACTAATGTATAAGTACACAATATGACACGACGAAATGTACCGCCATCTGGTGGCAAATAAATGCTACAGGGGCGGCGTAGTTTCAGGAAGGGAGCCTCTAAATGGGCAGGTCATATCTATATAAGTTGGTCTTGCGAGTGACATCCGCAGGTAGGTGGCTTAAGTCAGTGGCAGTTAGCCGTCTCAGAAGGCGAACGTTTGTAAGCGTCAAAAAACATGGAAGTTGACAAGGAGCACATCCGCCATTGCATGCTGAATGAGTTTCGTCGCGGTAACACCTCCGCAAATGCTGTAAGGAACATTACCAGCGTGTTCCCCAAAGCCATATCACATCGTCAGTTCTATCGTTGGTTCAAACGGTTTCGAGGGGGAAATTTTGACCTGTAAGATCGTCCCAAAACCGGAAGACCCGTAACAGTGGTTATGGACATGAATAAGACCTTAGTGGAGAGCGACCCATGTTTGACTACGTGGGAGTTGGACGAACAGCTGGGGACTACAAAAAAAAAAAAAAAAAACGACGATCCATCGCTGAGCAGTGTGTCGTCCACAACTCATTGATGCTACCCACACGAGCATTACCATGGTGTTGTACCCGTAACTGTGGTTATGGACATGATTAAGAACTTCGTGGAGAGCGACCCATGTTTGATCACGTGGGAGTTGGAAGAACAGCTGGGGACTACCCACACGAGCATTATCACGCACCTGCGTCAACTTGAAAAAGTGCATAAGAGGGGACTTTGGGTACCCCATCAACTCACAGTTGAGCAGAAAGCAAATCTCATGAGTGTACGCATTTCTCTGCTTGCACGTAACCAAGTGGAACAGTTCTTAGACCGCATTGTGAGAGGTGACGACGAGAAATGGGGTCCTGTTAGACAATGTCAGCGCCCGGAAACAGTGGTTTTACCTAAAACAGAAGCCCATGCCGACCCCCAAAGCCGATTTACACCGACGTAGGTCCTGCTGTCTGTCTAGTGGAATATGCAGGGTGTCGTGTTTTTTGAGCTGCTGCCGAATAACACCACTATCACCGCCAATGTGCAGTGCCGTCAGCTCGACGATCTGCACGCATCACTCACGTCAAAACGACCAGCACTGCTGAACCGCAAGGACGTCCTTCTACAGCAGGATGGAGCGACACCTCACACAGCACGGCTGACCTGTCACAAGGTCGGAGACTTGGGTTGGGAGCCGTTGCTGCTGCACCCAGTGCTTTCCCCTGATGACATTGCTCCCAAGCGACAACCACCTTTTCCGGTCGTGGGAGCATTTCCTGGATGGACAGCGGTTTACCAACAGGAACGATGTCAAACTCGCACTTACTCCCTTCTCTGCATCCAAGCCGCCACAGCTCTACAGGGATGGTATCCAACAGCATCACAGACGATGGGAATAGGACCTGGCAGACCACAGCGACTACATATTGGACTGATTTGTATTTGTATATGTAGTAATTAACACTTTTCTGCTACCTCGCATTTGCAGACATTATTTTCTTTCCAAACTAATAATAAACATTATTTAAAGTTTTATTCGAAGAGAAATACCAATGCTAAGTAAATTGGAACGTACCTTGATCACGTAGCTGTTAATTATGAAGTCAGAGCATGAAAAGATACTTCAGCCATGATGCCGGAACTAATAAACCGCTCCAAGTTGCCGTATACATTTGTTCAATAGTGCAAATATTTTACGTAAAATACTAGTAACTTCGATACCTAGAGAAAATAGCTTTCTCGCAAGCGTAAATGAATGCTATTAGAATGTCAACTCCACGTAAGTACATACCGTATGCATATGAAGTCACAGCAAGGTAAACCATCCTAGGTAAACCGCCCTGGTGATCAAATTGTGTACAAACACTGCTTGGATTTGCATTGTGGAGCGTTAAGGAAGATGGTGTTATGTGCTATTTTCGGCTGCGGTAACCGAAGTGGGAGAGATAATGATGTGTCCTATTATAGATTACCATCTGAGTGAACGAAGTGGGATCAGAATTAGAAAAAAATATTCAGAAGCGCCAAAAAATTTGTGGTTAGCACGTATCAGCGGAGTTTACATTGATGACCGGAAACGAAGGAACATTAGAGTGTGTAGTTTACATTTTGTAACAGGTATGTTCGTACATTTACTGATACGTTATCTACAAAAACTCTATGAAGATCTTTAGCCTGGAATTAACCTTTCTTTATGAATGACTTGCACGATTTCATTTGTTTGGGAGTGAAGGCGTTAGTACAAAAAACGAAATAATTAACAATATCGCCGTGTTTTATTCGAGGCAAAACCTCAATATTGTTCAGGGAAAATGAGTATGGAATTACATATGGGCCACCACAATTTCCCAATAACTTTAATTTATCAGAATAGAGCTATTTTTTGATCGCCAAATAACCCACTTACGTAGCCCATCTTTGATCTCACTTGTACACCAGCTGCTCTGCAAGAAAGCAGCAGACGAAAAAGTGACGCCAACCGCGGTTTCGTGATGTCAATATACGGGTCGATATGGCACATTTGGTTATAAACAGTATGAAATTTCTGTAACTCGGGAGTAGTTTATTCCAGGATACGGTGCACATAATAGCGTGGTTGTTCACTGATAATTGGAAATTACGAATTCTGTGTAAACAGAAATGGAAAATTATATAAA
The DNA here is from genome assembly GCA_039090855.1 of Macrothele yani. Classification (NCBI taxonomy): domain Eukaryota; kingdom Metazoa; phylum Arthropoda; class Arachnida; order Araneae; family Macrothelidae; genus Macrothele; species Macrothele yani. Next base: position 162,529,458 of record CM077010.1, on the reverse strand, counting down.
GGCCTTGCCAAAATCCCTCGAGATTTGAAGGAAAAGAAAGAAAGAAAATTACTTGGAACTTTGTTTTTAAATATCATGGTGCGAAAGGACATTACACGTGTAGTTTACGATACAAATTAGTCCAATACACGTAAAATGTTCTCTTGATTCTAATCAGGAGCACTGATTAAAATTAACACATTTTCTTCCTACCATGTACTGATTACGGAGTTAGCGAACCAGACCGTCGACCACACGTTTCTAGTTCATTAATTTGTGTTTTGAAAACAAATGCCGGTATTAAAATTTTGTGCTCATCCGTATACAGAGTTGCTATCTGTACATTTGTAAATCAAACTCAAACGATCATTTCTATAAGCAGATAAATATGAATAATAACGCTGTTAAAAAAATCTACTTAAAAATGAGAACCTGAACCTACTCGTTTTTTTAAGTACAATCGTATCATCGTAAACGAGTACATGACATGCTCAAATATAAGTAACCATACGTACTTACAAATAATTGCGTCAATAAATATAATCTCGTATTACTTCATTTTAGATATTATAGATTTCAAGAGAAATTGTTTAATAAACGTGTAAAGTGACACACGTAAATAATTAGTACAACAAAGTCACTGATCACAAGTAATTTAGTTATGCATAAAGTATCTTTGTGTACGTTTTTACATTAACTTTATTTGTGTTAATCTCACAAATAATATATTTTCACTTCATCACTATATTTGTCATAAAATTGTGCGGTACATTTGCCCAGCATGTGATAACTATTATCCCTGATGTGCCATCGAATAATATACTTCCAGTTGATTCTATGAATAAATGAGTATGTATGGAGTACACGCATTCCAAATTTAAAATCGAGCCGCGGTTGGCTTAGTGGTTACAGATTTAGACTGCTGATGGAGGGACCCCAGGTTCAAATCTAGCTTGATAGACGTGGTGGTGTTAACTTCTAACAAGCGCTGAATATCCGCCGTGCATCGGACGAGCACGTTAAGTGACGGAATCCTCCGGTTACATTAAAGGTGTTCATTCCTAGGCCCCCCTAATTTCTCTCTGCCTTCTATGTGCAAAATCGTACGCTGGTGCCATCTAGTGTGCTCTCTCTCTCTCTCTCACTTACAAACTATCCTGTCAGAATCGCCAGATTCGTTCTAACTTCTTTCAGTCCTGCCCGAAGGGGCACATATATTTGAAATATATGGATTTTTTTGGGTACATATACTGTATTTGAAATATATGTACTCAAAAATGAGTACATATATTTTAAATTAGAAAATACCAGATATACTCACAATTGATTCCCTGTATGTACTCAAAAACGAGTACGTGTCTTTTCCAAAAATGAGACAAGTACTCTTATTTCTAAGTACCAATTTTTAAAAGTGCAGTGAGGGTGTGTTGATTCTGAAAATTCTGTTTCCCATACTACACTACAGATCACGCTTTACTCGAATAGATGCCTCTTTCTGCTTCGTGACGTCACAGCTAATATGCACTACAGATGGTGCTTCCCCTGACTAGTTGCTCTCTCCTCGCTTCGTGACGACACAACTAATGTGGAGAGGCAGGTGTTAAGATGAAGGAACAGGTTTTGTTATGTGTTACTTAACGCATATATGTTATGCTTATAGCTCTTGTAGTGTAATAATTAAATGTTCTTATTCATCATTCGGCTCTCATATTGATTAATAAAAGTTACAAGAGTGTAGATGACGACAGATGAACTTACGCAGTTCTCTGACGCTAGATGGCACACATCTTTCCGTTTTGTGTGATATTTACGAGTCTAAGACACGGACTGCGAAAATTATTTTTGTCTTTCATAACTGTGAATATTATAAAATAAATTCTTAAGATTTTTTGGATCTTTATTGCTGCAAAATGTTCCCATTAGGTGGAATAAATTTAGATTTTTTTGGTCTAAAATTTCTGTAGCATCGGAGAGGCTATTTTTGATTAAGTCGCCTAATGAAATAAGAAACGAAATTTGCTATGTTATTTCCCAGCTATTCTGGTAGATAATTTTTCCGTTATATAGGTAAAATTCATTCTTCTGTTTTATTATGACACTACGGAAAATTTTTACATTACGCAGCAGAGCCCGATGTAATCTTTCTTGCCCAAGCTTCCTGAAAATAAGGTCGACAGGCGGATTGGAAACAGTTCAAGTAAAACTACTGCTTCCTTTAATTCCTTGTTTTTTTTTTCCTTTCTCGGATATATGTAGAAGCAAAGAGGGAAAATGGAAAAAAATGAGAGTGTTTTCGTCTGCGAATTGTTCGACCACTTTTAAATGACCTAGGAATCTGAAAATTGGTATGCTGATAGGTCTTAACGTCCGTATACCTGGAAAAAGTCCGAAAACCAAAAAATTCAAAGTGGCGACTTTGACACACTGCCAGCTGGAATTTTTTCGCGAATGTTCAACCGCTTTTAAATGACCTAGAAATCTGAACATTGGTATGCTGATAGGTTTTAAGGTTCCGAATACCGAAAATAAAGTCCGAAAACCAAAAATAAAAGAATCAAAATGGCTGCTTTGGAACGTTGTCTACTTGAAGGTTTCGCAAATTGCTCGACCACTTCTAAATGACCCAGAGATCTGAAAATTGGCATGCTGATAGGTCTTAAAGTCCGAATATCTAATATAAAAAAGGCCGAAAACCAAAATAATTAAAATGGCGGCTTTGGAATATTGTCTGCTTGAATTTTTCTGCCACTTTTACAGCTAGAAAAGTAGAAGAACAAAAATATTCGAAAGGGTGACTTAGCTTTACTGTTCAAAATGGTAGTAGGTTTAAAGGTAATTATGCCGGAAACGTTGAAATGCTGTAAATATTCCGTGAAATTTTAATTTAAAGTTAATGGACGTCAAAGCCTGCTACTGTGTTACGTCAAACCGTATGCACTGACGTCACGGGCCTATTCTAAATCGTAAAACAGTTACAGATCTTAAATTATTTTTTATCCCATAATTACCTTTACCTTTCTTTTATTTAATGTTCAAAAAATTATTATATAGATTCACTGTTTGGTGAACGGGAATGACTGCTAGTTTGTTTATGAAAAGTATACTACAAGTACATTACACGCGTTTTGCTCTATATCATATTTGCTTAGTGAACAGGAAGAATGGAAGATTTGAACAAACTTTATGTTTTAAAATTTTCAGAAAAAATAAACACCTAGCAACATGAGAACAACATACGATGAAAGATTTTTCTGCCAACGTTGGCGTCTTCTTCCATTTTGGAAAGAATCATGCTGTTGTGATGAACTATTGCTACCAGAAAGAACAAGAGTTACATATTCTTGCTTTTCAAGCCGTTGGTTCAGCTGCTGGAAAATCAAAACTCTCGTCTTACGGTACATGTAAACAAAGAGTCATCTGCGTTTTCATACAAATCATTAATCCTCATGGTTTCCATTTTTCTGGCCTATGTCCCAAAATCTCTGCTTCCCATTAGAGACGTGTTCCTAAAATGTTCTGCTCGGAAACTCTCTTGCTTTTGGGCGACATATTTTGAAAGTCTTGTTACACTGCAATCTCATATTTTCGAGCTTTGTTAGTTGCATTCATTTACATTACCGTTTCTCTACTTCAAATCTTTTTATTGAACCACCAAAATAGACAAAGCGCACCTTTTTTCAAAAGTTAAGAGGATTAGCAGCACGTATTTTGCCCATCGGGAGATATTTGCAATTCTGCCAGTTGAAAATATAAAGTTTATGATTAGCGTTCCATTTCGAATAAGATTTTGAGAGAGAGAGAGAGAGAGAAGGACTGTTACGCCAACATACTAATGTTTACGTATATGATTTTCGAAAATAAGTAAAATAATCTTAATCTCTGAAACGTTTCTATTACAACGACTCATAAAAACAGTGTTTACCTATAAAGAAATATTACATTTCTGAATGCTGTTTCATTATAAAATGCTGAAATCATGAGCATTTATTTCCCCATGCGATGGCTTCTTTTCGTTGTTTTGAATTAGAATGCTATTCTGTATAACATTTTTAGCAAATTAATCTCAACCGTAGCATCTGGCACATAACTACAACCGTATATTTTCTAGCGTCATGAATCAGCTGCGCAATTTTTTTCTGGTTAAAAAGCAATTAGTGTATCAAACCTTTGTCTTTCTTTTCGGAATTTAACCACAGATACGATATTATTATTGTTTATCGAAAAGCTGCCGTTAACGATAAAACGAAACTGTGTCATTTACAACATCACTTCCTCAAACATTAATAGTAATACAGTTATCAAATATATTGTTTAGATTTCTTGAACACATTTATTATGTGCTAGAGGTCACAGCTGAAACATCCTTTTTGGAATAATTAAGAGAAATTTTCTGCTCATCAAGTTAATTTGGGAACATTTCGTTGGGTTTTGTTTATGTTAAAAGCATAAACTGTTTCGGGACTTATAACTACGCACGAAGTCCCGCCTGTTGGGTATTCAGGTGTGGCATTCGATTTCCGGATGAGACACGGGCGATGTATTTGTTCAACGGTGCTGGTTCTATTACTTCCATGTAACTATCAACCCTAAATAAGGGATGAATGAAGCCTTACTGTCTTAGATGCTTATGGGTTGAAATAAACCCTTAAAATGTTGCAGAGAAAGAAAACAGTGACAGTATTCCATGAAAATCATGTATGCGAAGTGTCCGTAAGGGTCATGCATAGTCAGAATTTTTTAGAGAACACATATGAACGCTTTTTTCACAGTTCATGAAGTTAGAATATTTCAAGGTGCACGGGAATTACAAATACAAGATGTGATCAGAAAGGCATACAGACTGTATTAAAGCAAAAATGGTACAAGACTTACAGATTTGCAACTTAATCGTCTTCGAAGTAGCCTTCTTCCGAAGCCACACCCTTAGCCCAGCGCTATTTCCACTGCTCGAAGCATTTTTTGAAGTCATCTTCTGAAATAGCGAATAACATTCTGTTGTATCTCCTCAATATCTAGAAATCTTTTTCCTTTCAAGTGGTATTTGATTTTTGAGAAGAGAAAGAAGTCGCAGGGAGCGAGTTCTGGCGAACAGGGTGGCTGTTGGACCAGTGCAATGCTGTGCTCAGCAAGAAATTGCTGCACAAGTTGCGCTGCAAGGGCAAGCGCGGTGTTCTGATGGAGTTGCCGCTCGCCACTTTCATACAATGACAGCCTTTTGCAAAGCACTCAAACGCTACAACACTTGACAGTAGTACTCCTTGTTGATTGTCTGGCCTGATGGAGAGCATTCATGATGCACAATTCCCTCATAAAACGCTACAGAGCTAGACAGTAGTATTCCCTGTTGATTGTCTGGCCTGATGGAGAGTATCCATGATGCACAATTTCCTCATAAAACGTTACAGAACTTGACAGTAGTACTCCTTGTTGATTGTCTGGCGTGATGGAGAGTATTCACGATGCACAATTCCCTCATGATTGAGAAAAACAGTCAGCATCGCCTTGCCATTGCTGCGGCTCTATCATACCTTTTTGGATCTGAGAGAGTTTGGGGTCTTTCACTCTGAAGACTGGGCCTTAGATTCGGGGTAATACTCATAAACCCACGATTCATCACCAGTTATGATAGTTTTTAAAAAGTTTTCATCGTTTTAGACGCACTCAAGAGGTCACTAGCAGCTGAAACACGGGCCTGTTTCTGCTCAGATGAGAGCCATTTTGGCACAAATTTGGACGAAACGACGCGTCTCATACCCTCTTCGTCCGTAATAATCGACTAAACTGAACAGAAACTAATGCTGAAGTCTTCCTATAAGTCACAAATTGGCGATTTTATCGAACAGATGTGTGCACAAATTCGACATTGTTTTCACTTTTGTTAGTTGCGGGCGTCCCAGACGGTTCATCACTCTCAACACTTTCATGACCATCTTTAAAACGTTTATACCACTCATAAATTTGTGCACGACACATAAAATTCTCCCCATAGACTTCCTGTAACTTTAAGTATGTATCTTTGCAAGTTTCGCCAAGTTTTTAACAAAATATGACGCAAATTTGTTAATGAATTTTTTCTGATACGACAAATAGCTTCACACACGTAAGAACAAAGCACTTCTGTAAAACATCTGTACGAGTAGGGAAAACGAGACTCAAAGCACATGCGTAGTAGGTTCCAAAGTGTACTTGTACCAAACCGCTTCTTGCTGTGTCGCGCGATTCCGAACTTATGCAACCAGTCTGGATGCTTTTTATCACACCTTACAGTAGAGCGTGAAGAAAAATGGAAAAGGCGATTAAACTCCAATATTAGGAAAACCATTGCGGAGACATTCGATTGAGACCGACGTAAAGATACTTTTTCTTAAGTTTCTACCAACAAAATACATGACTGCTTTAACTTTTCAAGGAACGCCATTCCCATTAAACAGACTACCCCAGGAGAAGTGTATTCAACTATTCCTACCATAGAACTTAAAAACAAATTCTTTTAAAGCCTATGTACATTATGGATTTATTTTACTTACAGCAACAGCTGACCCATATCATCTACATCTGGAGAAAAAAATCTGAAAATACTTCAAACTGCATCGTTGTACCGTATTGACAACACATCCCAAGAAAGCAAAGGAAAACATATGATTCTCAATTACTGGTAGGAGCTAATTCAATTCAATTCATTTATTTTTTTGAGCTAAAAACCAGTGTTACAAAAATTTTAATTGAAACAAAGCACAGCAAGGAAGCAGGGGGAAAGGCCAACCAGGCCAGACAGGGTCCCATGTTCCCTAGGCCAGTTTTACACTGATGTCCGTAGTGATGCGCAGGTTCACTACTCCAAGCCGCGTTTGGCCCACTTCTTAGACAGCGAATATATTCGTTCGAGCTGATATTGGTCCATTATGCTAACCCCGAGTTAATTCGTTCCAGCCTCTTAAAGGGTTAAAAAAAGTTAAAATTATTTAAAGAAGTCAGTTCCGTCGGTAATGAGTTCCAGTAGTGTGGGCCAAGGTAATTTATACTTTGTTTCATGGTATCCGTCTTCGGATGAATAGGCCGAAAGAATGGCCGAAAGGATGAATAGGCCGTCTTAGGATGAATAGGCTTTAGAAAGCAATGCGTTTCCAAATGTTCTAATTTTCAGAACACAAAACGTTTACTTTTCAGTTTAGCTGCCATTCGAAGTCCTTTTCTCATGTCCTTTTCTCATTCTTTATCTTCTTTACTATGAAATTGTTGTGCACTTGTTTTTCACTGCTTTGCTCAATTCACCCTTTTTATACGTCGCCATCGTATCTAATCTATTTGTTTCTAGCCTATGCTGGAGGCTATGCAGTGTTTCTTAAGCGATTATACTAGTAAATTTATATTCATCCTGATGTAGGGTGTTACGCTAACGATTCTGTACCTTACATGATTAGTGTGCTGTTATACTTTGGGCATATACACTGCTGGACAATTGTTAAGGACGGATCATAAACGGCTATATAGCGCATAAAAAAGTAAGTGTGGTTGGATGCCAAGTGAAATAAAATAATGTCAGAACGCCAGGACATTACCAGAAAGACAATTCATTGTGCTCTGAAATCCAGAAAGCTTTAGAACGTGTTCAAGGGACAAACAGGCCATTTTGTGCAGAATACGTAAACGTGAAAAAATGCAATTACCGTCCGCAGGCGTTCCGGCGTAAGATGTCAATACGGGATATGGCTACCATGGAGGGCGATGCAAGATTCAACACGTCGTGTCATGCTTTGCACAACATTATCAAGCAGCTGTTGGGGTAATTTATCCCATTCCTCTGTCAGTGTACGGATGAGGGTGTCCTTGTTTATTGGAGGGCATTGGCGACCAGCAAGACTCCTCACCAAAGCATCCCACACATTTTCAATGGGATTCAGATCTGGAGAACGTGCTGGCCATACGAGGCGTTGAATATTCTCGCTCTCAAGACACTCCTGGGCAGTGAATGTTCGATGACATGTTGCGTTGTCGTTCATGAAAATGAATCTATCACCGACAGCACCACAGAACATGCGAACATGAGGTAGCAGAACATCATTAATGTATTGTTGGCCAGTCATAGTCGCAGTTGGAAACACATAGAGACGTACGGCCATTGATCATGATGCCAGCCAATACCATGACACTACATATCGGATATCGGTCCCTTTCCTGTATGTTTGCTGGACAATATGCAGTACCACTATCACGCCAGATCAGTTGTCGTCGACAATCAGACGATAGACTGTATCTACTCTCATATGAGAAGAGGACAGCAGACCAGTCGTTATCAGTCCAATTGCGATGCTGATGGCACCATTGCAAACGGGCGGTACGGTTATGTCTGGACAATGGGATGCACACAACAGGACGGCTGGCGTATAGTCCTTCTTCATGCAAACGTTTGGCGACAGTTTTTCGGGAGATCCGCTTGCCAGTAGCAGCCATAAACTGATTTGCTACCTCACTAGCTGTGCTGCGCCGGTGTCTTTGTTGATAGCACTCTGTACCGATCTTCTGCAGGTGTCGTACTGCGAACACGACCTCCCGTGACGTTGCTACACTCTCCATTTGTTTGAAATGATTTCCAAAGCTTTGAAACAGCACTGTGGCTGACGTCGAACTCCCTGGCAACATCTGTTATTTTTCGCCCTTCTTCAATCTTGCCAATAATTGCAAGTTCGTCAATTGATTCTTTCCCTTTCAACTTTGCGTTTGAACAACAACGGTCAATACGCGTCAAATCCTTTATATCTCTTATCAGCGCTATGACGTCACGAACAAGTTCGGCAATCCAAAATTTGCATACGCACAACACGTCTTACTGTATCCCGCACTTATGCTAATTTCCACATTTTCCTGCCTTCCATTTTATGGTTGCTATCGTTGCTATTGTCATCTGTCCTTAGCAATTGTCCGGCAGTGTATATACTAGCCTGTTCGTCTGATTTTTGAAATCGTGCTACTTTAAACGCTTTCGTGTAATTATGTATATATTTATTCTAATTTCACTATGTACTTTGTATCAACTGTGTCATCTTCGAATTTGGTTGTCCAATTACAGTATAATGCAGCCTGCACAATACTTTCACGGATTGTAATGTTTCTAAATGTTTGGACTATTGCACCAATTTCGTTAATTCGCATGTGTTTCACTATCTAAATAAGACTGTCTTTTCCGTCAATAACCCTTGTCGGTTTAATGTGTCGTTTTGCAAATGGTTCGCTTTTTCTTTTCAATCCAGGCAATTGTCCTTGGATTACGTTTTAAGTTTTAGGTACCATTATGTACCACGTATTTTGCATTTTTACTAATATAGGTGTGCTGATGCCCACTGTAGCGTAAAAGCCTTTTCGACTTCTACGCTGTTTTAACACATCAATATACTAAGAAAATGGTTCCTAAATGAAAGAAAACCTTAACGGCCAGACGAAATAACGGAAGTTAACTTAAGGAAAAGCTTTATTCAGGCTGTAGAAAACACTTCTATAACTGAACGATGACATCACAATGTACTCCACACACCACACATGATCACAACACTGTTTTCAATAATCATCAGTTTACAATCTCGTACAACGTACAACGCTCTTAATAATCGCTCTCTTCAACGCCCTCAAGCAATAGATCAGTCGTCGTTTTATCTCTTGCTCTTATCTTATATCAGGCATACGTCACGCGCATTCAACCTCAATTGTTTTGCCAAACGTATTCGTTTGAGGGAAAAGATATTTCGTTAAGCGTGAAGAATACTGAGAATAAACTCAAGATTTACATAGGGAAGGAAACTAAAAACGGAAAGTTAATCTAGAATATACGTCACACCAACTACACCATTTTTATCTAATTCAAATATTGGATTACGTTTTATATCAACTGTGTCATCAAATATTGGATTACACTTTGTATCAACTGTGTCATCTTTGAATTTAGCTGTCTAATTACAATATATTTTAGCTTTCACAATGCATTCACTGATTGTAATGTTGCTGAATGTTCGAACTACTGCACTAACGTTGTTACTTCGCATGTGTTGCATTATCTAAATATGATTGTATTTTCTTCAATAACCCTTGTCTGTCAAATGTGTTGTTTCGCAAATGATTCGCTTTCGTTTTCAATCCAGAAATTGCCCTCGGATTACGTTTTGAGTTTTAAGTACCATTTTGTACTAAGTATTTTACATTTTTAATAAACTAGGCCATCGTCCCACGAGGGTACCGTTGCTGACCGCACATCACAGGGTGCAAAGATTAGCATGGGCGCGGGAACATCGCCACTGAACCCTAGACATGTGGAAAAATGTTGCCTAGACTGATGATTCGAGATTCATGTTGGTACATGCGGATGGCAGAATATGAGTACGGCGCAAACCACATGAAGCGATGGACCCTTCTTGCTAGTAGGGTACTCTTCAAGCTGGTGGAGGTGGCATTCTCGTCTGGGGACTGTTTACGTGGACTGAAATGGGACCCCTGGTACGTGTGAGATCGTCCCTCACAGGTCAACGTTACCGGGATATCCTAGACGACCATTTGCTCCCATCTGTGCGTTTTCAACATCCCACTGGGGACCTCATCCTGCAACAAGACAATGCACCGTGCCATCGCTCCCGAATTGTATCCAAATGGTTGGATGAACACTCCACCGACGTGACCTCGCTTCCTTGGCCAGCTAGGTCAGCTGACCTCAATCTCATCGAGCACATCTGTGATGCTATCGAGAGAGATGACCCCCTCCATGAAATCTTCGTGAACTGTGGGAGCTTGTTCAGGGGTCGTGGATCCGCATGGCTTCCCAACGCTTCCGGTGTCTTGTTGAGTCCATGCCGTGACGAATCGCCGCCGTCATCAGGGCGAAAGGTGGTGCTACACGTTACTAGACAGGTATCTCTAATTCAGTTGCTCTTCAGTGTAAATACGGCGAGGAAAAACGGCGGGCACCCCCGAAATAAAAAATGGCGGATACCCAGGGTAGAAGGCACCGCCTAAAATAACTGCACCGGCAAAGTGTCACAATGAAAGCATTTGGTTGCAGCAACAAAGCGTTTTATCACGATAACCATACATATTGTTGGATCAAACAAATTCCCGAAAATCGAGCTAGGCATTTTGTTAAATAAACAAAATGTTTTGTCATGATAACAATACATTTTGTAGAGTCAACAATAATTTTCAGCACAATACATTTGTAAGTTCAACAAATATTTTTGTTGTTGAATTTGCAAATGTATATTGACAAAACTATCGACACAATGTTTAGGTTGATTCAACAATTTTTTTGCTGAATTAACAAAACGTTTTTCTCAGTGTATTCCCATAGGAGACCAATTTAAATAACAAAGCAGAGACGGTGGAAATAAAGCTTTTTGATGCAAAGGTTTACTCGTTTCAGGCTCAAACACTCACTGCGGCAACTAAGCGGGCTGTATCGCGACATACGGTATTCCGAAGATTGCATAATAGTGGTCTGTATGCGAGACTGCCTGTTTTTATTTTCACTTGAGCGTATTCCAGAAAAGACCTCGCTTACAATGATGAATCCCTCCAAAAAAATGGGTGCGCATATTGTTTACCGATATGAGAAGCCTATGTTTGCAACCAGATGTACGGTGAACATTCACATGCCAAGTACGTGCGAAACGATATCAGCCGAGGAACGTTCAGGAACGAAACATTTCGGAGGAGCTGTTATACTGCTTTGAACCAGAAAGTGCATCACCGGCCGTTCGCATCTCCACGTAATAACCAGAGAACACCGTCGAGGTCGAACGATTGCCCGATATCGCGACAAGATACTGGACAAAAGTTCTTTTTTTTTTTTTTTTTTAAAGGCTCAGTGGGTCCGAATTTTCTGTTAATGTACGGCAGCGTCAGAGCTTATAGGGCCTTGCTGGCCAATGAATATTTTAACAAAGATATTGAACGTATGGAATGGCCGGCACGATCACCAGATCTTAATCCAATTGAAAATTTTTGGGATCCTTTTGCTGCTCGCTCCCATTTTCCTCCTACAGCTCTACAGGACTTACGTTGTGCTCTTCTGTAAGAATGCCACTAAATTTCAATGTCCTATGCACTCTCATTTAAAGCATGGTTCAGTGTTGCGAAGCTTGAGTTGCTGCTTGTGGTGAGCACATTCCCTACTGAAGGCTGTAATACCCTTATTTTTTTTTGTGTGTGCTGATTTATATGATATTTTTTTATGTCTTAATTCGCTAATTGTTTTCAGGAAGCTCATTATTTGTGCGCACTTGCATACGTCTCAGTTCTTTTGTCTTTACAGGTGTGAAACACTGACTACACAGCTTACATAAAATTTCTTGTGCTCATTACTTCGTTAGTTATTGTCTGTTATCTACTTGTTGCTTTAATTTTGAGAAGCTTTTTGCAACAAAAGATAAAATACAGACATGATATAAGCAAATTGACAAATGTCGTAATGTCATATTTGCTATGTAGTGGAGTCAATATCGCATTGCATACTGGAATTCTCTTTAACATACAGTACATTGGCAACAGTCAACAGACACGTAGAAGAAAAACACAACATAGCATCGGTCCACCTTAGGCCTTAATGCATGCAACTGACCCTTCGAGACATGCTTTCGACAAGGTTTTGGCACACAGCGATAGGTATGCGCTTCCATTCAGTACATAATACTGCCGCTAACTGTTGCTTAGTAGTAGGCCTTGGTTCCAAACTTCTTATGCGGCGCTATAATTCATCTTATAGGTGCTCTATGGGATTAAGATCAGGGCTCTGTGCTGGCCAGTCCACACACGATACGGAATTATCGTCAAACCACGTCGTAACAGTCCTTGTTTTATGGCTCGGTGCATTATCCTGCTGGTACCAACAAGGCTCGGTTCCACAGTATTTCCACAGAGTTGGTAGAGCATATTTGTACAGAATATCGAGGTACACGTGCTGGTTAACAGGTTTGTCCACGATAACCAATGGGCCGGGACCATACCACGAAAAACTCCCCCACACGAGTACACTGCCAGATCCAAACTTTACCGTAGGAAAACTTGACCGTAGCGTTATCCCGGTTGCCGCCATACCCACACACGGATACACGATCCATCAGATTGATGGATCGTATCGTGTATCTGGATTTTATCAGTCCATAGGACCCGTTTCCATTGATTTACGATAAATGTTCTTTACACCATGCTAAAGGACGAGTAGCATTCCGAGTGGAGATGAAAGGCTTATGAGCAGCCGCAGGACCAAGGTAATCCATGGAATAAATCTGTTTGCGAATAGTACGTGTACATACCGAGGTTCCAGCGTTTTTACTCACCTGTATGCTGAGGTCTCGAGCAGTACTCCGTCGATTAGCTGTAACGATTCTCCTGAGGCTTCGACGTCCTCAATTACTGATGTTCTTTAGTCTGCAGAAACATTTTACTGCTTCAGGCACTCCATGTGTCTTTCACGTATTCAGTACATCCAAAACAAGGTACGTAGGTATGTTTAAACGCCTCTCGGTTTCTCTTATGGACAATCCACTAATATAACACCCAACAATCTTTCCTTTCTCAATGTCAGTTCTCTCTCGCCGCGACATTTTCACTCAAACTCGCAGTGCGATATGACCGCGCTCAGCTGCAGGCTTGTTTTTATACTGTTTGCAGCTGTACCGCGCATCTTAACATTTACTTTTGAAGATGTGTCCGGTGACTTTTGTCAATATAGTGTATTTTGCAGGATAACGTCAGTAAGTAGGGGACACCAACGAACATGCCTCGACCCAAGGAACTAAGCGACTTTCAGAGAGGCCTCGACCCAAGAGAGCCAGGGAACGACTTTCAGAGAGGACGAGTCGTGGATCAATCGGATCTCGGAGCGTCAGATTGCTGCAAACCTACAAATTCCTCTTGCCGTAGTTAAGCTAATGCTAATGAAATTCAAGAAGGCAGGTAGGAAATCACCAGCACCAAGTACGGGTTTTCCTGGGCCATCACAGAGATGTCTTCGGACTTTCCTGGGCCATCACAGAGATATCTTCGGACTTTCCTGGGCCATCACAGAGATGTCTTCGGGATTTCCTGGGCCATGACAGAGATGTCTTCGGGCTTTCCTGGGCCATCACAGAGATGTCTTCAGGCTTTCCTGGGCCATTACAGAGATATCGTCGGGCTTTTCTGGGCCACCACAAAGATGTCTTCGCGCTTTCAAGCGTTCTGTGTGAAACAATCCTCGAGGTAAGGCCGCTAATATTACAGAACAGCTCCACGTGAGTGCCAGAACTGCTCAGTTGTAACTTCACCGACTTGGCAATCATGGAAAAACGGCTCGATGTAAACCTCTTTTGCGAGAAACAAATATTCGTTGCGGATTGATATGGACGACAGATATGATTGAGGGACACTTCACATTTTGACACACTCTCATATTCTCTGATGAGTCCCGATTTCTACAATTTCCAGACAGTGGCAGAAACTGAGTGTATCGATTGCCCAGCTAGGAATTCAGCTCGAAGCACCTACAGTCAACTATGAAACTTGACGGTTTATCAGTCAATATATGGGGAGCCATATGGATGACTAGCGTTCAGTCCTCATCGAATGTGACGGCAACATCAATCAACAAAAGTACATAACCATCCTTCAGAGGAGGCCTGCTACCAATATTCTCAAGTGGTAAGATGCCCAAGGGGGAGGGTGGCGCTCTATATCATGCGGCAAAACGTACCCAAACATGGCACGAACAAAACACCATTCAGATCACCAAAAACCAATCGTGCTTATATCACCAAACTATGAACATACCGTTTTATACACAATGAAAATGACATTTAAAAACCTTTAATGATAAGTTAAAACCAATTTGATGGGTACTTTCAATACTACTTTAGGACCATCCTCAGATGAAATTAACACGACCTAAAGATCACACAGGTTATTATAACAAGCACATTGCCAGATTACCGTATACGCATGGTTAAGGTTCAACACACTATTGACATAAGCAATTAATGTCTTATAAAATAGAGTCAGCATTCACGGTGAAGAATAGGGTTGTGACGTTCAGACTGTATGACGTTTTTCCATACTCCCGATACAGATACTGGAACCTCATCATTGCAGCACCAGTAAATATTCTTAAGAATTAACAAACTCTCTGCTAATAACAAAGCTGACTTACTTGATGGGGTCACCACTACAGCCGCTTTGTCCCATTCAGGTTCATATCCTCCTCCGCAAAAAGTCCTTGCCAACGCTGTGATTTCTGCACCATTGCGGACACTATATTTGTGTTCCATAATTCTAGTCTGTAATTTCCTGGATGTAGAGCCGATGTATGCTGACTCCGAGTTACCTGCATCATTAGAACGCAATGGAATATTGTAAATTCCATATTTGTCCATGTCTTTCACAGAATCGCGGTCGCTGTAGATCAGGGTACGGAGGTTGTTTTGTCCTCACCCCAAAATCAATATGATATTTTCGGCAGATATTCTTTAGGGCTTGAACAATGGGCGGCACATATTGTATTGATCCTATATATCTTGGGATTCGGTCTTCACTGGACAGGGTGATAGTTGTCCGGTTCAAAACTCTGTGAATTACACTCCGTATCATGTCCTCAGAGTACCCGAAGGCTCAAGCCGCATAGGAGCGGCACCCAGGACATAGGAGCGGCATCCAGGACATATTCTTAAGAATTAACAAACTCTCTGCAAATGGCAATCGTGTATAAAACGGCATGTTCATAGTTTGACACCATTCAGAAACTGCCGTGGCCTAGTCACAGCCCTGATACGAACCCAATTGAATACCTGTGGCCATATTGGATAGAAAATTACGACGGATGCTACAGAACCAACCAACAAGGCACACCTGCTGGCCTTGTTACGTAAATCGTGGGCTCAGATTCCACAGAGCACCACTTCTGACTTCATTGCCACAATGTCTGACGTACTGCAAAGCGTAGGGCTACCAGATATTAAATCTAGCTACAGCTCCTTCAATTCCATGCGGAATTGAAGGAGCTGTAGCTGGATTTAATATTAACAAATCAGATGTCCATTTACTTATGTCATGTCTGTGTACATTAAGGTTCTCAGCTTTCTTTGTTTGTTGTTTTTTTTTCTGAAATTTTCTACTGTTTCTTTCTCTTGTATTTGCCGTTGCCTGGTGGCTCCTAAATTACGCGCTATTTATTATCATGAGAAAAATATGAAGCACACAGGTTTTTGAAAGAAGTTGAGGATGTCTCGCTATCTCTCATGCCAAACAGCTGCAGAAATGACTGCAGATCATGGTGAGTTATTCTTGCAGATGATAACTAAAACCAATAAACCAATTTTTAGGCACGCAGCATTTTAGAAAATGTAGCTTTTCCTCAAAACAGGACAAAAAGAAGTTCTCGTCCATTACGAGTCTGGAGAAAATTTCTGAAGAATCACGAGAATACTTTAAAGTTAATATACTATGTGTCAGCACAGAATGATTTATTACGCATTCATACAGTTTTCTTTTTCTTACAGCGCTGTTTTTTGCAGGTGAAATAATTCTTCAGAAATAACTAATGTAGATTTCGGGAGTTTAAATAAAAAAAAAAGGGAGTTCACATCTGTTTGTAACAAGAAATACGAATATCATGAAGAAAAACTTTTTAAACGTCCATGCTTGAAACATTTCTTTCCTATATCGGTAAGGAAGGTACAAATCTTTTTTCTTTTTCTTTCTTCTTCCTGTGAGCTATATTTAAAGCAAGATCTGCCTTGTAGTCGATGGTTGGGAAGCATGTTACCACGGGATGAAATGAAGAATGTCATTCTCCACATCCGATTCGGACTCAAGACGGGGATTGCGGGACATCGTCATTCGCTGCAGATCGAAACACTTTTTGGAATAACAAGGCAGCCACAACTACGCATTATGCAAACGATTCCTACCTGCAGTGCACCCTACGTTGAAGCAATCAATCACACACGTACCAAGCAAACTGCGAACTTCGATTTCTGCACGCTCCTAACTCCTTTACAAGCCAAAGGAAGATTTCAGTGAAGGAGGTAAAAAAAATCTTGAAATCAGAAACGTCATTAAAGAGAAAATAAGACGAAAGTGATGAACATAAAAAAAAAGCGATAACGCATCTAAGCATTAGCTTAAAACCGAGTAAATTTGCTACGTCCCTTTCGACACGAGCTTTTCTTATGTTGTATTGCTGATGTGCGCAACATTTAAATTTATGGGAGAACATATTTGAAGCAACTACATTTCGTATATGTACTTTCAAGAAGCTCTTGTTGCATCGAAAAAGCATTTTCATGTTTCAAGACATTTTTTTTTATTATATATCGATGGTTATAAGTGAATGCAATGATATTAAAGATTCGTAAAAAAATATCTGTACACACAAAGCGTGCGTTTAATGCGTATTTCTTTAAATAAAGAGTGAGAGAGAAGTATGTATTGTTACTTCAGGCATTGACAAGCTGTAGTTGATAACTCTACCAACAGATGGCAGCATATTGTAGCGATAACTACGCAAATTTCCAACATGGCGATGCCTATTGGAAAGGCATCGCCATCTAATAAACATTGTGATTACAGAGCAAAGATTAAAAACAGATATAAAAATAGGGGGACATTTCATGCATGATATGCGAAATTTCACTTTCGCTTTTTAAATTTGAACCGTGCTTGTATTGAGAGTACAGGAATAAAACTTTGTTGTTTTGATAACCTGATTAAAAGGCAGTAAACTCTTTTTTTAAGGGTTCTGCGACTGTATCATCAACCGTAAATGAGTTTTAACTAATAGCTTTTTTAAGGGTTCTGCGAATGTATCATCAACCGTAAATGAGTTTTAACTAAAGCTTTTCTTAAGGGTCCCCTACCACATACTAAAATTTCATCGAAATCGAACCATTTTTACGCGAGTTATCGTGCGGATAGACGGACAAAGCTGGAGCATATACGCTTCTTCAACGTACGGTTGGAAAGCGTAAATGAAACGGTACAGAGAAATCATAAAGCCGTTTTCAGAAGAGAAACTGAACTTGTATCTCAACAAATTGAAGGAATCCTCTGTCATGGCGCTTGAAAACAAGAATATTTAACAAAAAGGAAGAACGCTAATTTCTCGTAAAAGATTTCGCGTTGTTGAAGAAGGAATCTCGTGTAAGACTTCAAGTTATGTAAACTTGAAATCATTGACATGCAGATTAACAAATTAAAGGAAGCTTTCCGTTCCGCCATTCCGCAACGATGTTTAAAACGTGTCTGTGATCAGAAACTTCCTAATATAAATGAGCTTGGAGCAAAAATTGTTTGTCTTCAGAAGCACGCAATACAAGAAATCAGTATTTCTCTCACGTTTGCCTTTCACAACATAATTCACGTACACGTTTCAATAACATTCCAATTAATATATCCTTTGCCTTTAAGATTAAACCTCAAGTTTGCTAAAACTAAGGTGAAATGAAGAGCAACAGTTTAATTCCTTCAAATGCAAGCCGATGCTAAATCTCTTTACGTATGCCGTGTTCTCGTTATAGACAAAATTTATTCTTTTAGATACATTTTCATCAGCTGCAGCCTTATTTATTCTGCAAAAATTATATTTGCAATGCTTTCAAACTTTCTTTATGTATTATTATTGAATTAATAAAGAAGGACACACAAAAGGATGGCGATATATTGAAATGACTTCGGACATTAATACATCTCACGGTTATTGAAGTATAATTAGTTATGGAGATTATTCGCATGAGTATTATGAAGATTATTCACCTTATGGACGAATCTGTCAAATTTAACTCATTCTGAAACAAGATAGATAACACCGAATTTTCGGTTGTAATAAGCACGTCTTTTGAATCCTTTTCCGACGCGAATAAAATTTTTCAAAGTTATTCATAATAAGACGAACGGGTTAGAAAAAAATCAACCGGATTTCTTCAAACGATAAAACATCTAGAAATAGTGGCAGTTACTTACAATCATCAGCGGCTAAAAAGTATGTTACGAAAATTAACAAATGGCGTAAAAAAAATTTTTATTTTTGTTACGCAAAAGTTTTTTCGAAGTTATTCATAATAAGACGAACAAAATTAAAAATAAATTTAACGATATGGGTCCTTAAAAAAATTAAAGATGTGGATCCTTAAAAAATTCATAAAACTTTTTCAAAGTTGTTAATTATAAAATTTTTCAGTTATTATTTCAAAGTTTAAAAAAATATATTATTTAAAAAATTATATGTTTATTCAGAGTTTCATTTTATTATAATTTTTTTAAAGTTATTAAAATTTATATAAAAATGAAATTTTCTCAAGTTAAAATTTATAAATTTTTCAAAGTTATTAATTTAACGATATAGATCCTTAAAAAAATTATAAAATTTTTTAAAGTTATTCATAATAAGACGAACCGGTTAGAAAAAAATCAACCGGATTTCTTCAATCGATAAAACATCCAGAAATAGTGACAGTTACTTATTACCATCAGCAGCTAAAAAGTATGTTACGAAGACTAACAAATGGTGCAAAAATGTTTTTCTCACAGCAGAAGGAAATTATTAGAGACAGATTTTCAAATCGAACAGTTAAAGGAAGAAATATGGAAGGAAACATGATATAACTCTACACCTTCTAGCGGAAGAATTTTGAGTAATGGAAAAGTTGAAAATAGGCGAAAAATATTCTTCATGGCGAAAGCTATGTTAAGGCAAAAGAACTTTTCAAATACGTCTCCCGGAAGTAGAGGCATCGAGAAAAAGGTTTCGATCTTTACGCCCTCTAGCAAAAAATCTGTACATTATTTAAAGACGATGATGTTCCTCATATTTATTGTAACGAATGGCATAGAGTAAAGAAGAAATTCCTCAATAGGGTTTTTAGAAGCGGAGATACAGCGGCAAAAAAAAAAGTACACACACATCACCTAGCAACAGAACTGTGAACTAAAAACCTCCTCAAATACAAACCTAAAGTGTTCCATAAGGTAAATGGCATCCGTTATTTTCAATTGCAATTTAGAAGCAGATATATTAGAAAAAAAAAAAGAAAGAAACGATTAAACGTGGCGCCCTAACGGCAAAATTGTACAGTATTTCAGGCAGAAAACATGCACAGAGTTTTCACAGTTAGTAGTATCTGACCGAATTTTTTTTTTTTTTTTTTCAGCGGGGTTTTAAACCGCAGATATTGCTGTAAGGGATGTAAGGTCAGGTGATGCGTAACATCACAGCCTCTCCTTGACAAATGTCAACCCCGCCTGCTCGTGGTACATCCTGTTCCCACTAAAGGGGCTCTGGCGACCGCCAATAGCGGTATAACTATACCATCGGGATTAGAGGAAATTCTATCCCACACTCACCAACCCGCTTGGCCAGCGTGGTGAGTTATGGCCAAACCCCTCCAAAATGATTCCACAACTTAAATCTTGGCCCTCAGTCTCCGGCAGCTGGAATGTACCTGGCCAAGGCAGCGGCCAGTGCGACATGAAGGCAGAGGGTGCTAAGAATCCCCGGAGGACCGGACTAGGCTGCCATCTGATGCTGACCTTGGCTACGTACAACGGACGCTCCCTATCTTCTGATTCAAGGCTTCTTGAATTGGAAGAGGAACTACAAAGGATCAAGTGGGACATCGTGGGGCTAAGTGAGGTAAGGAGAAAAGGAGAAGATCTCATCGAACTGAAAAGTGGACATCTCTTCTACTATCGTGGGACAGATACTGGCAGAACTAGTGGTGTTGGATTTATAATAAACAAGAAACTGAAGGATAAAGTTGTAGAAGTTGAAAGTTCCTCTGACAGAGCTGCACGACTTGTTATCCAACTCTCAAAAAGATACCAGGCTCAGATTATTCAAACTTATGCACCCACCACAAGTCATCCTGAAGAAGAAATTGAAGAATTTTATGAGGAAATTTGTCATCTAAATAATAAAGGTAAGCAGCACTTGAAAATAATTATGGGAGATTTCAATGCAAAAATAGGGCAACAGCAACAGAATGAAACTTCAGTAGGTAAATTCGGTCACGGCAACAGAAACCAGCGTGGAAATACTCTCGTTGAGTTTGCAGAAGCAGAAGGGTTTTTCATCTTGAACTCCTTCTTCAAGAAAAAGCCACACAGGAAATGGACATGGAGACATCCAAATGGGACGACAAGTGAAATTGATTTTATTATGTGTAACAAAAAATTCGTCATAGAAGACTGCAGTGTGCTAAACAAGTTCAACACAGGTAGTGACCATAGATTGGTGAGATGTAAGATGCACCTCAACACCAAACTTGAACGTGGCAAGCTCATAAGACAAACAAAATCTATTGACATAACCAACCTTAAAAAACACCATAATACCTTCAAGTTGGAACTGAAGAACAGGTTCTCTGCTTTAGAAGGCCTAACGTCAAAAGAAGTGGACATCTCTGAAGTTAACAGAAAAGTAACCAAAGCTCTTATGGAAACAGCAACAAAATTAGCTGGGTCTAAGAACAAGTTGCATGTAAACAAATTATCAGGAAAAACGAAAATGTTGATGCAAAAAAGAAGAGAGATGAGGACAACTAAAGAAGATGTGACTTCCAAAGTGGAATATATAGAGCTATGCAAGACAGTAAGAAAAAGTATCACTGAAGACGTAAGAAAATTCAACTGTGAACTAGTGAGGAAAGCAATTGAAAACAACCAAAGCCTAAAGATAGCAAAGGGACATCTCAGTAAGGGAAGAAAACAGATTATGGCACTGAGAAAAAAAGATGGTTCTGTAACAAGAAATAGAGGCGAAATTTTGACAAGAGTGAAAGATTTCTACTCCAAATTATATGAAAGGGATGATACATGCACTCCAGACATCATGAAAGATACCAGTACCAGAGTTCCTCCAGTCCTTCCAGCAGAAGTTGCACATGAAATCAAGAACATGAAGCGGGGAAAAGCTCCAGGAGAAGATGGAATTACTGTAGACATCATACAAGAAGCAAGTGGAGAAATTGAAACAATACTCGCCCAAATTTTCACTCGATGCCTTAATGAAGGAAAGATTCCTGAGGATTGGAACACCGCTACAATGATCCTGCTACATAAGAAAGGTGACATTGAGGATCTCGGAAACTACAGACCTATCAGCCTCCTATCAGTAGTTTATAAAATCTTCACTAAAGTTCTTTCACACCGCTTGAAGGTGACACTGGACATGGCTCAACCGAGAGAACAAGCTGGATTCAGGAGTGGCTACAGCACAATAGATCATATCCACGTACTGAGAGAACTAATTGAAAGAGCGAGGGAATATGAACTTCCATTGTGCATGGCTTTTATCGATTATGAAAAAGCCTTTGATTCGGTGAAACCATCAGCAGTTACAATGGCTCTGAAAACCTGCGGTATTGAAGATGCATACATTAATATTATTAATAACATCTATGAAAATGCAAGTGCAAAGATTCGGCTGTTTGAAAATACAACACACATAAAAATTGGAAAGGGAGTGAGACAAGGTGATACCATATCTCCGAAGCTCTTTAATGCCACATTGGAGGGTGTTTTTCAGTCGCTGAGCTGGGAAAACAAAGGGATAAAGATTAATGGAGATTATCTAACCCACCTTCGTTTTGCTGATGACGTAGTCATTTTTGCAACTACCCCATCAGAGCTGCAGAGTATGATCCAGGAACTTGCTGACAAGAGTAAAGAAGTGGGATTAAAAATGAACTTTCAGAAGACAAAAGTGATGTTCAATGCTTTTACAAGAAATGAAGATTTATCGATTGATGGAGAAAAGCTGGAGATAACAGACACGTATGTTTATCTTGGACAGCAGATATCAAGTGAGGGTCACATTGATGAAGAAATTAATCGGCGTACAAAACTTGCCTGGAGAGCTTTTGGAAGAAACAGCATAATTTTCAAGAGCAATATGCCATTATGTCTTAAAAGAAAAGTGTTTGATCAATGCATCCTTCCAGTGCTTACGTATGGTGCAGAGACGTGGACCTTAACTAAAAGAGATATACAAAGACTGCAGACAACTCAAAGAAGCATGGAGAGGTGCATGCTTCGTGTAACCAGGAGAGATAAGAAGAGGAACTCGTGGATCCGAAAAATGACAAGAGTGGAAGACATCATGATCAGAGTTAAATCCCTGAAATGGCAATGGGCTGGACATACTGCCAGAAGGACAGATCATCGATGGACAGCCGAAATTTTAGATTGGATTCCAAGGGACAGGAAAAGACCCAGAAGAAGACCACATGGGAGATGGGTAGATGAAATTCGAAAGTATGCAGGGGTGACATGGAGGAGACTGGCACAAGACAGACCGTTGTGGAGGAAACTTGGGGAGACCTTCGTCCAGCAGTGGATTGATAATGGTTGACAATGATGATGATGATGATTGCTGTAAACAGAAACGTATGATTGCGCCCTCTAGTAGCAAACCTGTGCGTTAAGAAAAATTTAGAAATTATATCAGAAACATTTCGCACCGGAAGCGGTCCTCAACAAAGAAATTTTCAAACCAGACACTTTGGAGCAGAATATCGACTAAATTATGTTATACGTCTACGCCCCCTAGCGGAAAAATGATGAATTATTTTAAGAAGAAAATATTCCGAAATGATTTTTCGAGGTTAGCGGTATCGGTCCACGAAAGAGATTTTTCGAGTCTTCAGAAGCTCAGATTTCGCTGCAAATACATCAGATGCGGAAATAAACGCTTAGGCCCCTTGGTGGCCAAACAATCCTTTAACAAAAATTAGACATTATATGAGAATATTTCGCATCAGGAACTGTATCCGGTGCAGAAAGAATTTTGCAAATCGGAGTTTTAGAAGCAGAGAAATATCGGAGAAAACGTAATTTACCTTTACGTCCCCTAGCGGAAAATCTATGCATTACATGAAAAAGTGAAGGCACCTAAAATAGTCTTCGACATAAATGGCATCGAAAGGTAAAATATTTTTTTTCAGTCGGATATTTGGAAGCAAATATGTGTGAGAAAATATATTTTAAATACGATATCATCTGCATTTACGCCCTCTAGCGGCAAAGTTGTACATCGCACAAAAAACCAGATCATCATTTTCACATTTCAAGCTTCCCAATAAAAAAATAATTTTTAAAATCGGGCTAATAGTTGCAGAGATATGGTATCCGCAGACGGACGGACAAAGTGATAACGCATCTTTTTTTACGAAAGACGTGATAAAAAAAGAATACACGTGGTCACATCAAAAAGCATCCGACAGCTTTTTTTTTTCAGCACGACTCCGAATCGTAGTGGCTCGCGACCTTGGACTTTTAGTGCGCATGCATGAATTTTCACCAGGCCTACGGCACGCTAATTTTGTGCCTGACAGTGAAAGTTTCGCGTCGTGAACTCCATGCCCGTGGCATTGTCTTGTGTCGCAACGACTGAGCGAGTTGAGCAGAGGATCTGCATAAGATTTTGCCACACACTCCGCCACACATTAGCTGAAACAATTGAAATGATTAGAAAGGCTTTTGGCGATAAAGCTGCTGGCGCAACACAAATCAAGAAGTTATAATGACACTTCAAAAATGAATTAACGTCTATTCGAAGTGACGAACGTTCAGAAAGACCTTCCACTCGCGGGAATCCCAAAATGATCAAGAAAGTATTAGTGCTGTGAACAGGGTAGACTAACAGGCTGTTTCCCATCGCCTACGGGATGCGATGAGGCAGAAGAGACCTGCGCTGTGGAAACAAGGTGGCTGGCAGCTGCACATTGACCATGTACCCACCCCCATTCGTTCCACCTCATTCAGACCTTTTTTGGCCAAACATTAGATTCCACAAGTGAGGCAAGCCTCATACTCTATAGACTTGGATCCTTGACGCTTTGCCTGGTTGTTCCCGAAGCAGAAAATGCATTTGAAGAGAAGATTTGAAGACAGCAGCACCAATTAGCGGAACCTTAAAGTGAAGATACTTTAAAAAAGCAGGACTGCTCCTACACTGTACACTGTTAAAATTTTTCTCGTATGTTGCCCCAAAATGTGGTGCTACACCAGCTGCACCACTTTATGAGAAACGATACGCAATTAAGTGGTGCAAACAAAACACAACAACATGTTGCAATCTTGCTCCATAATGTGGTGCAACCTTGTGCCATAACGTGATACAAAACTGCACTATGTTTTTGAGGTGTGTTCGCACCATACAATTGTGTATCGTTACTCAAAACGTGGTGCAACTAGCGTAGCACCAGTTTTTGGTGCAACCTACCACACAAATTTTAACAGAGTAGTGTTCAAGGCAAATATATTCTGCGTTGGCCCTGAACGCAGAAGATATTTGGATTGAACATTACGCTATGTAAACAATTTCATTTAAAAATGTACTACAAAATTCATTGCTCCGTGTGTAGTATACCGATCTATCGATGAAGATTTAGACTAATGTGTGCAGGAGAGGTACTTACTATACATATTTTTGTTTGTTGAACAATAAGCTCTCTCATGAAATCTTTGGCAATAACCACTCTGATCTACATTGAAAGAGATCATATTCAAGGTTCCTAGAATATGATCTCTTTCAGTGTTGATCATTGTCTCTCTAGAGCAGTGTTTCCCAACCTTTTTACTTCGCGGAACCCTTGAAGTAGTCCTTCAGACATCGCGGAACCCTTGAACTAGGCTTGGTCACTGGTAGGTTTACGGTTCTTTGCACATTCTTCTTGATCCTGTGACGTACGAATACGTTTTACAAATTTCCACATCTTCGAAACACACAAGTCCTAATTGTTTACACCCCGTTCACCAACGTATTCATACAAGCAACATAATTTAGTACAATATCACTGATTAAAGCAGTATGGGACGATAGAGGAAGTTTGAAATGTTCGAGGAACCTTAGAAGTTATGAGCCTGGATATTTTTAGAAAGGATGAGGGCCTTGTTGCTGGCGGGCAGGAAGTGCCGGCGGCTTAATGACTCTTGGAACAACTGGTGCTGGTTTTAGAGGGCACGAGACATGTCACCCAAATGTGTTCCTGCTCTTGACGCTGTAGTAAGTAGACCAACGAAATTTCCCTCAAGGCGAAACTTACTCCGTCATGACGCCGCTCTCTTCACAGACAAACATCGCGGAACCAACACATATATGATGGCGTAGAACATTATATATGTGTTGTAGCTGGTCGGTATACAGGTTCCAATCGACGGCCCGACCATGTGGCACAAGCTCCCAGTGGACAGGACCCTCGAAATTCCGCCATACACACAGCATTGTCTTCACTTCAAAACGCCCTCTTTGAACCACTGCTTGGGCCTCATCTTCTGGCAGCAGCTATTCGCTTCCGGTATCAGGATAACGCAGGAAGACCCAATTCTCATCATTCGTTACGATTCTCCACAAAAACCGGTCGTCACGTGGATTTTGCAGCAATTCTCGACACAAAGTGACATGCTCCTGGGCTTGCTTGGGGCTCAACTCATTCGTGGACGTCTGGAGTGCAAACCGAGCTGGTATAGGTGACGAACGATGGCGGTTTGTGATGCATAGGCCTCCTCTGCTAATGGTCAGGTGCTGGTTCCTGAGTGCTGTTCAGCAGCTAGACACAGGGCTTCGGTGTTGGTGGTGACTGGTCTCCCACACCTAGATTTGTCAGCGAGCTCTGTGTCTCCGGACCGGAAGCGTTGGAACCATTTTCCTGCTGTTGCAGGGTGCACTGTCCTTTCACCTTCTACACTGCAAATTTGCATTCAACGCGTTTTTCCAATAATGGCGTTGGAGCTCGCGAATGACAAGTTTCTCCTCCGGCATTCTGGTCTGGTATGAGCGACACACACGTGTTGGGCCTGGCGCATGCCTACCTGTCTGAGCAGCGGAGAACGTCACCCAATCAGGCGTGGGACACATTTCACCACACTGCACATGCCCCACCTGTTCGGCGGAGCTTCTACATTCGTACCGCGAAACGCTACGAACTTATGACTCACCCACGTACTGTGTATCGTATTTCAGGGGTGTCAGGGTCGCTTCTTACTTTCATCTAAAACTGAATAATACACTGGCGTACAAAATTTAAGGACCGTTCGGTTTTTTCGCCGTAGTTTCGCAATGAAGCAGCCTGAATAGATGAATATCATACCACAGAGTCCTCTGTATGTACCACACGGGGGAATAAATAAACACATGTGCAAAAATGAATACAAAAGTGTACACTGGGAATTTACTGAGAAATGACCGTAAAGCAGTACACACCATGGTACAGAGCCATCGTTTCTACAGAAGAATTACAGCAAAGAGATGGTCGTCAATAAGGAATATGATGTCCCCTAACAGCAATGGCTGCGTTGCAGCGTCTGACCATTCTTAACTCAACGCTGTCGATGAGTTCTTGGGGCAACTTTGCCCATTCTCATTCCTCTAGAGTGCAAGTTTCAACTGATGGACATTTTCCAGCGGATGTGGGCGTGCCGCAAGACGTAACCCCAGAGCGTGCCACACATGTTCTATGGGATTTAGATCCGGGGAGTACGCAGGCCAATCCATACAAGTTATATCCTCACTTTCTAACAGCTCATCTACTGCACGTGTACGATGGGGTCTCGCGATATCGTCCATAAACATGAACTGGTAACCAAAGGCGCCTCGGAATAGGCGTACATGGGAAAGGAGCACTTCATCGCAGTAGCGGTTTCGCAACCTCCTTCGAAAATGTGGAGCTCAGTACGACCATTCAGCGTAATACCTCCCCAGACGAGCACACCAACACAGCCATGCCGATCTCTTTCGGTAATGTCAGCCGGTCGATAACGTGTTTCCACCTCTCTCCAGAATCACTCATGGAACTGAAACGACTCTCATCCGTGAAGAGTACGGTCCACATTGCCCTATGGTCCAATCCTTGTGGTCCTTAACCCATTATAGTCGATGTCTCCGATGGGTATTTAATGAGATGCAACATTCAGGTCGTCGGGCAAATAGCCCACCTTTATGTAGACGTCTGGCAACGGTGACGACGCGTCCTGTGGTCATCTTCAGTTGCTTCGCGGTATTGCCCGCTATCTGGCGTCTATCAGGTTTGGCCTGTAGGACCATATATCGGTCATCTCTTGCTGTTGTTTTCCGTGGCCAACCACCACCGACCTTTTTGACAGCTGTTCCTGTCGTTCGGAAGGTCTTCCCCGCACGTGAAACAAAGCTATGAGTCACGCCGAACTCGTCGCCGACACACGTTACGGTTTGCCCTCCTCCAGCTTTCGGATTATTCGACCACGTATAAAGGCATCTAAATGTCTCCGCGTGGACATTTTCTCATTTGCGACACACTAACAAGCCACTAGAACCTCTTTAAAACGCCGAATACTTTCGCTTTCCATTTCCTGCGAGATGCTCCTTATATCCATTTCAGCGCTGTCATGTGACCTGCGAGACCACATTTCGGAAATTTGTATACGCATCGTCTTTCTACTGATCTGCTTGCGTTATGCAAATCGCCTCAAGCCTGTGTCTTTCACTGTGCGGCTTAATCTGCGGCACTACGGTCCGTCCTTAAGTTTTGTACGACAGTGTATACATAAATATTGTTTTCGACAAACTAAACAGTGGAAATGCTTAACATTGCCGCCGCCATAGTTTAGTAAATATTTACTTTATGACTCACATTTTCTTTTATCATTTTCACAACAATAACATTCATTAATCCACCAACCTAAGTACTGCTTATTGTCAGGAACTAATAAACCTTATTGTTCGTTTTTATGATTTAATTCCATTTAGTATGTACATGACTGTGGCTCTGTTTGGTCGTGAGATCATGTCCACGTATTGAGAGAACTAATTGAAAGAGCGAGGCAATATGAACTTCCATTGTGCATGGCTTTTATCGATTATGAAAAAGCCTTTGATTCTGTGAAACCATCAGCAGTTACAAAAGCTATGAAATCCTGCGGTATTGAAAATGCATACATTAATATTATTAATAACATCTATGAAAATGCAAGTGCAAAGATTCGGCTGATTGAAAATACAACACACATAAAAATTGGAAAGGGAGTGAGACAAGGGGACACCATATCTCCGAAGCTCTTTAATGCCCCATTGGAAAATGTCTTTCAATCACTGAACTGGGAAAACAAAGGGTTAAAGATTAATAGATATTATCTAACCCACCTTCGTTTTGCTGATGACATAGTCATTTTTGCAACTACCCCGTCAGAGCTGCAGAGTATGATCCAGGAACTTGCTGACAAGAGTAAAGTAGTGGGACTAAAAATGAACTTTCAAAAGACAAAAGTGATGTTCAATGCTTTTACAAGAAATGAAGATTTATCGATTGATGGAGAAAAGCTGGAGATAACAGACACGTACGTTTATCTTGGACAGCAGATATCAAGTGAGGGTCACATTGATGAAGAAATTAATCGGCGTACAAAACTCGCCTGGAGAGCTTTTGGAAGAAACAGCATAATTTTCAAGAGCAATATGCCATTATGTCTTAAAAGAAAAATATTTGATCAATGCATCCTTCCAGTGCTTACGTATGGTGCAGGACGTGGACCTTAACTAAAAGAGACATACAAAGGATGCAGAGAACTCAAAGCAGCATGGAGAGGTGCATGCTTGGTGTAACCAGGAGAGATAAGAAGAGGAACTCGTGGATCCGAAAAATGACAAGAGTGGAAGACATCATGATCAGAATTAAATCCCTGAAATGGCAATGGGCTGGACATACTGCCAGAAGGACAGACCATCGATGGACAGCCGAAATTTTAGATTGGATTCCAAGGGACAGGAAAAAACCCAGAAGAAGACCACATGGGAGATGGGTGGATGAAATTCGAAAGTATGCGGGAGTGACATGAAGGAGACTGGCACAAGAAAGACCTTTGTGGAGGAAACTTGGGGAGACCTTCGTCCAGCAGTGGATTGATAATGGTTGACAATGATGATATGTTTTTAATTTTTCTTATATACTTTTTGCAGTTACGCACTTTCGGATTTTTTTTATTGGGGGTTTAACGACCACCGCGAGTGATTCAGTGGGCTATGATAAGTCGCACGTCTCTAATTAATTTGGGGTCACTGGTTCCACGGAAAGGAGAGAGTTAGTGCCGTAAGACAAACACAACATGCCACATGGAATTCGAACCCGAACCCAACTCGGACGAATGATCATAAGCCAGCGTTTAGGCCACTGCACTTTTGCAGTGATGATTTCTTTTTTTTTTTTTTTTTGGAGGGAAGAGGGGCTGAGATATTTTACTGTTATCAATGACTTATTGAGTACCTCAGACCCGTTGCACCCACTAGTCTGCGCCTATAAACGACAGGTTCACAGCATTTTTTCATAGCGGGTGGTGGGGTGCTTCCTTTAAAAGTCTGATATCGCGACATTTCGTGTTAATCTTTAAAAATATTCTAAAATCAGTAAATGAAAAGGGTTGTCTTTTTTTATATTCTACGCTTTCATTTTTTACAATGTTTCGATGGGTTCTTGGGACCCGAAGCATCCACATAGTTGGTGTCTATGCACCATATTTAGGAGACTCGAGTACAAGAAATTATTTTATTTGCTCGTAGTTGAAAGCATCACTTAACGGATAGACAGACACAGAGAACGCTGATAAGTGACAAATTCTACCCAATCACCTCAGACCAAAAATACCGCACTGAATCATTAATTTCCCAATGGTTCATGTGTACGGAATCAATGTTTCCTCGCTTATTCATCTGAAAAACGTCCTTTTTATTGCTGGAACATCAAATTCTTTTTACAGATTTCGTTTAGCTAATAAATTGGAATTAAGAAATTAGAGTACTCATTGCAGGCGAGCCGACTCTTTACTCTCCTTGCAGTTAATTCAAAGAGCTCAGAGACAGCTTAAATAACTGGGCAAAGTTTATGGTAATCCAGTCACCAAGTAGGCACTTCCGAGTTATCACATAGTAAAACGTCGACAAACACGGGGATGAGAGATGTGTCGTCTTGGCTTTAGGGAAGGGAAATTTGTGCTGATTTGTCGACCTTGCGGTTTCCATGGCGACTCAAGGAGACATTTATGACTCAGAGAGAGCGGAAATTCAAAGCATCGGGCGAATTACATTTCAGAAAAGCAACGTGGTGCAAACCGTGAAAGAACTGCGCGATCGAAAATAGTATGAGTCAGTGTCTTCATTCAGAGAAGAAAAGAAAATTCCACAGACATCACAATATCCGAAACATTTTTCTTCACTGAAGAGCGAATGAAATTCCAATCCATCATATTCCGAACATTTTTCAGGAAATAAAGTGTATATGAAGCATGAGAGATTCAGGCTTTAGTTTTTAAAAAGTACCTTGCTGTATGTATCTTCGTTTTCTTAGTAGCGAAAGCTTACGATTTTTTTAAATCGATAAGCAAAACAATATTTTTGATTCAGGGATGGAAAAATATCTTAAATGTTACAAGCCCAGCTGGGTATGTGCAGAAATTTTTTACCTGCCCAGGTAGGTAAAGCTGTATGCCCAAGAGAATTTGTTTTTTAAGATAAAAAATCAAAATCCCCATTTTCTTTAAGTTAAAAAAATGATTTTTTTTACATGCTTTGCATTTCCGTTGTAACGGTCTGAATTCAAACTGTTCAATGCAGAAATGCGTGTATCTCAAGTTATATGATGATGATGATGATGCTAAAATTGGTATTTTTAGAAATTCAGTGATTCTGCTATGTTCCTTTCTTTAAAGTTTTCGTCCTTTGTCACTAAACACCGGAGGCTAGTTCCATCACAGGCAGGCATCCCATCGCTGACCGCAAACAACATTTGGAGCAAAACTTCATATGGTTCCGATTTCTGGACCTAGAGCATAATATAATTAAAGAAGTGATATTCGTCTGTCCTTAGCAAACAATAATACAACTTCCGGGAATTAGTAGTGAAATGAAACACGACATGGAACGACTGTCTTTTTTTCTTGTTGTTGGAAATTCTATTTCAAATTTATTTTTTAATTTACTTGCCCAGACCGCGCAACAGGAGCGGCCGGTCAGAGTAGGCAAGGGATGTTAGGCCACCCCAATGATTCTCTCAATAAAGTATTTGTATAAAACAGAAGAATAAATTACATTTAAGCAGAAAAAACATGCAGTGCTATAAAATACAGCATTGTTCAGTTACATACAGCACCTATTCACACAAGCAATTTCTTGGACTGCAGCCCCGGTGGCGCAGTGGTCTAAGCGATGGCCTCTGATCATTCGTCCGAAAGGGGTCTGGGTTCGAATCCCGGTGGGGCATGGATGTTGTGTTTGTCTTACGGCACTCGCTCTCTCCTCCCTGGAACCAGTGACCCTAAATTAGGGACGGGCGACTGCTTATAGCCCATTGAGTTGCTCACGGTGGTCGTTAAACCTCCAAAAAAAAAAAAAAAAAAAAAATTCTTGGACTCCACGCGATAAAGCTTCAGAGAGAGGACCGTTTCTCCAGCGCCGCCGGCGTTACCATGGTCACAGTGCGACATCCAACGGAAGCTTGCCGTTTCTACTAACAGATCACTGGAGGCAAGTCGCAAGCGAACCTCAGTCCTAAAGCAGTGTCTTAAAGGTTTTCCTTTTTTTTTCTTTTTTTTTTTTTTTGTTTGTAGGTTTAACGACCACCGTGTGCAACTCAATGGGCTATAAGCGGTCACCCGTCCTTAATCTAGTGTCACTGGTTCCAGGGAAGGGAGAGAGCCATTGCCGTAAGACAAACACAACATCCATGCCTCACGGGATTCGAACCCGGACCCCTTTCGGACGAATGATCAAAGGACGCTTAGACCACTGCGCCACCAAGGCGGCCTAAAAGTTTTCCTAGAGTACGCTGCATCCCACGGCATTAGTAATTTTTTGTTACTTTTACTGTCATAACAATAAATTTTTCGTGTAAAGATTTGGATTTAGCTGTAAAAAATGAATATAATGGGTGGGCAAAGTAGTATTTGCAGTGTATGAACGTGTAATACTGACATTATTACTTCTTTGTTAGAAGTTCTTTTCTCAAGAAGAAATGACATTGAAAGACATGCGATTATGAAACAAGGAAGACCTCTTCCCAAGTTTTTTTTCTCTTATGCAAAAAGACAAAGGAAAAAACAGAACATTCCGATCTTCATGGTACTATCAACATAAATGGTTATGCGGTAGCATAATGAAGGCGAAGTTATTCTTCTGGACTCGTTTGCTATTAAGCTCGAATAAAAGTGTGTGGTCTTCTGACGGATATGACGACTTAAAAACTTATCTAGGTTAATAATTATTTTTTTATTTTATTGGAGGTGTAGAGACCACCGCCAGCAACTGAATATGCTATAAGCAGTCACCCGTCCCTAATTTAGGGTCACTGGTTCCAACGAAGGAGATAGCCAGTGCCGTTAGACAAACACAACATCCATGCCTCACCGGGATTCGAACCCGCACCCCTTTCGGACGAATGATCAGATGCCATCGCTTGGACCACTGCGGCAATAGTAATAGTTAGACATGCATCTAGTAAAGATCATTTGAATTCTTATGTGCCAATTTTTGTGGCTACCGATAAATGATCGTTCTGGCCTCCCCAGGGTTCGAACCCACCGTCCCTCACTGCCGGGCAACCAGATTTTTTAGTTACCTCCCCAGGCCAATAATTTAAATGCCTCGGGCATGGTAATTTTCAAGTCCTGTACATTGATAAGCAAAACAGATTGTTTTAAATCGAGAAGCCAAGTTTAGGCATTTCTTAAATTGATAAGCGAAGTTCACGCATTTTTAAATCGATAAGCAAAGCCTACTACTTTTTTTCTTGTGTGTGTGTGTGTGTGTGTTTAACGACCACCGTGAGCAATTCATTGGGCTATAATTAGAGCCGTTGGTTCCAGGGAAGGGAAACACCCAGTGCCATAAGACAAACAACATCCATGCCTTGCCCCGGTATTCGAACCAGTGTCCATCCCGGATGATTTGTCAAAAGCCAGGGCTTAGACCACTGCGCCGGCATCGATTTTTTTAAACCAGTAAGAATAGCATATTAATGTTTTAAATCGACAAACAAAGCACACAAATTTGTTAAATCGATAAGTAAAGCTTACACATTTTTTAAATCGATAAGCAAAGCTTACAAATTTTTTAAATCGATAAACAATTTGTTGTTGGTGGTGGTTTAACGATTACCCTGAGCTACTTAATGGACTTTAAGCAGTGGTACCACTGTTCCACGGAAGGCTGTGAGCCCATGCTGTAAGGCAAATACAACATCCATGCCTCACTGGGATCCGAACCCGGACACAACTCGGACGAATGATCAGAAGCCAGCACTTAGACCTACTGAGGCGGCGATAAGTAAAGTTGATGCAGTTTTTAAATTGATGAGCAAAACATAAGAATTCGTTAAATCGAT
Source organism: Macrothele yani (assembly GCA_039090855.1). NCBI lineage: Eukaryota > Metazoa > Arthropoda > Arachnida > Araneae > Macrothelidae > Macrothele > Macrothele yani. The sequence goes on along the minus strand of CM077010.1, from coordinate 162,495,136 downwards.
ATGCAAAGCATGCCATTCGTTAAATACGAATTTTTCAGTTCGATAAGCAAAGCAAAGGAATATTTAAAAATCGATAAGAAACATGATTTTTTTTAAATCGATAAGGTAGTCAAAAGTAGTTTCGTTAGCCTTCATCTAAAAAGAATATTAAAGCAGTTAATAAATCAAACTGGAGAGGGAATACATTGTTCGTCATAACAGGTAAAACGCATATAACGTCACACAACGGCGTAAAGGATAGAATATATAAACCATTTTTTCAGATGAAAGTGACGGACTACTACGCTTGAAATATGATCTACGCTTTGAAATACACTATCTACCAACAAGTAATTGGACACCTGTGATAGCAAAGGAAAACGAAGTTTATTCACCTTCAATAGTTGGTGGAGCCTCTACGAGCGGCGATTACAGCTACGACCCTCCGGGGCAGACTCTCAACCAGGCGTTGTACGACAGCTAGCGGTATTTTCTTCCACTCGGCTTGAAGAAGACAGGTCAGTTCCTTCACCGATTTCAGACGGTGGGGGGCACCCCTTAAGTTGAAGCTCCAACTCGTCCCGGAGGTGCTCGATAGGGTTAAGGTCCGGGCTCTGCGCATGCCAGTTCATTCGATTAGCCCCATTGTCACCATACCAAGCCATGGTGGACCTCGCAATATGACAGGTGGCATTGTCATCCTGAAAGTAACATGGGTCCACTCCGTAAAACTGCCACAACGTAGGAAGCGCATGGTCATCCAAAATGGTGCAGTAGGTCTCGGCGTTCTGTCTACCAGGAATTGTGACCAAGAGTCCCGTGCCATACCAGGAGAAACACCCCCATAGCATAATTCCACCGCCGCCGAACTTCACAGTTGGCACAATACATTCCCACAGGAGGCGTTCTACAGGCAGACGCCAAACCCAGACCCTGCCATCCGAACGGTAGAGGGTGAACCTTGATTCGTCGCTCCAGAGAACCTGTTTCCACTGTTCAACGGTTCACTGTCGACGTTCTTTTCACCACGTTAGCCGAGCAGCGCTATTGGACTTGGTGATCAAAGGCTTGTGGGCGGCAGCACGTCCATGATAACCGAGCAGATGGGCTTCCTTACGGATGGTATTCATCGAAAGAACACTCCCGGATGCCTGCTGAAACTCCTCGTGGATGTGGCCCATCGAATTGGTGCGGTTCTTCCGAATTTCTCTGGCCAGCACCCGTCGGTCTCTAACTCCCAGTTTTGTGGGTCTGCCGGGTCGGGACACATTCCGACAGTCACCTCTCATCTTCCACTTGCCAATCACGTAGGCCACTGTCGATTTTGGGTACTTCGACTCGCTGGATATGTCACGTATGGAACGGCCATTTCGGTGATACCCGACGATTACACCTTTCTCGAAATCAGAGAGCTCCGAACTGCGTGGCATCTTGCATATGACTGGTTGCGTTGTTGTTTCCTACACGATATTTAACGGCGGCAGCCGTGACGTGTATCAGGACCGCAGATATCGTCGATTGCAGGGGTGTCCAATTACTTGTGGGTAGATAGTGTATATGATATCGTTCACCTGAATGCAGAGATTTAGTGATTTAATGAATTATTCTAGAATACTGAGCCTCTTACAGATTAAACGTGCAATATTAAGCAGGCACTTCTGTTGCATGAAATACAGTGTTTAATACAATTTACAAATGCATTAGGATAGTTTCTAGGATTTGAGGTTACAGTTCAAAATATTTATATAATCACTAAAGTAGTAAATAATTGTTCACATAAATGCAGACATAACATATTCATATCTCTATGAAAGATTATTGGCGATATCGGGGAGTTGTGCTTGTTCGCATACAGCAAGGGAAGCACAGAAAGGGAGCAAAGGTATTCAGCCGCATTGGCAAAAATCAGATTTGCATGCTTGTCAGTGCGAAGTAAGATTAACTTAAAAATAAGTCATGGATAAAACTCTCCAAACTGGGTCTAGTGGGCCTTCATTCGATCCGTTTGACTTATAAGCAGCATAGAATTATGATATTCAGAAGTTATTTTCTTGCGGTCCGAAAAGTTTAACAGCTGTACGCGCCATTCATCCGCATTTTAAATATTGCACTTAAAATTATGAACGTACAAAAGTACACAGCAATGTCGTTTTGGCACTCCTTATCAAAAAAGTAATGAACAGAATGATTTTCATTAGCTTAAAAGGACGCTCATATACCGCTATTTTTTTCCAGCTATTTTTCCGGATGTTACTTCAAATCAGGGGCGTAAATATAATTTTTTTGAGGAGTGGGGAGGCCGAAGGAAAATGGAAGTTTTTGAAATCCACCAGAACAAATTTATAATTAATGTAAAAAAAAAAAAGAAAAGAAAAAAATTAAAGCCTATTTTTTTAATGTAAGTTGATGCATTTTATTAAATTAAAGCATGTTTTCCTAATGTAAGTTGCATTTTAACCCAAAACTTTAAAAAATGAAACACTTCCGGGAGGGGGCCAATGCCCCCTGGTTCTCCCCCCCCGCTCTAAATACGCTCTTGTTTCAGATATATACAAGGTGTGTGAATAAATTCCGGTGAATGTCGTAACGCTTAAAAAGAAATCTTGTGAAAGGTGAGAAAACTTGCTGGACGCAGTCAAGTACATGTACGAACGTGTTATAACCTTCACGGATCTGTGAGAAAGGGTGTGATACAAAACAAGTGTCGCAGTAGCTGATCTAAATGCACGTTTTTCGTGGACAAAAATTTAACAAAAAAACAATAATAAATTTTGGCACATAATGTGTCGCTGATGCATTGAACATCCACCGTATTCTCCTAAACTCGCACTGGCAGACAACCTTTTGTTTTCCCGTCGGAAATTAGCGCTGAAACGAAAGTGATCTGTGGACCTCTAAGCGAATGCGATGATTCACTAGCAGACGATAACAAAAACGAGAACTTTTACCATAGTTTGTAGCAGTTATGCGAATGATCCCAAAATATAGCATTATGGGAGATGTCTAAAAACCTATTCGTGCCATTCAATCAATACTACTCAAATGTCTACCGTCTGTGCACGATTAAAATAAGAGTAAAAACCTATAAAACTTTTAATGAATCTAGATGAAACCTTACATAGGACTTTACGGATCGTAAAATACAATGCATCATCAGATGTTACAAGTGCTTGTGCCGCCCCGGTGGCGCAGTGGTCTAAGCGATTACTTCTGATCATTCGTCCGAGATGGGTCCGAGTTTGAATCCCGGTGAGGCATAGATGTTGTGTTTGTCTTACGGGCACTGACTGTCTCCTTTCCTTGGAGTCAGTGGCCCTAAATTAGGGACGGGCGACTGCTTATAGCCCATTGAGTTGCTCGCTATGGTCGTTAAACCCACAATAAAAAAAACTAAAACAAAACAAGTGCTGGTAATACACAATATATATATATATATATATATATATATATATATATATATATTCACACAACACGAACAGCATTTAACATAATTGGCGTGATCGCTGGGAGGAGTCAACATAATCCGAAATTTGATTTGATATTGTACTTGTTGGCGTCAAAGAATTGTTTGTATCAAAATTCCTCCGGGATCAATGGTTGGTAGAATCGGGAAGTACCGATTTCCAAGGAAGCGGTATTAGTTCCGGTGTGTTATCGTTACACACCCTATCCCTGAAAGAATGAATGAATGAAAAAAGAATGAATGAATGAAAAAAGAATGAATCGGACTCTCAGGACTAAGTTGGCAGAACATAAGTTTGACGTAAAAATGAAAGCAAATTCGACTGCGATGTCACGTTTAGTCAACTTATGTCCAAGCCCATGTTCCAGTTTGGGATGATGTTTCTGTACTGAACGTTCGAAACCCAGATCACATCTCTGGTTCACAGAAAGCATTTTCATTGATTCTCTCGGGGATAGGGTGTGTAACGACTACACACCGGAACTAATACCGCTTCCTTGGAAATCGGTACTTCGCAATTCTACCCACCATGGTTCCCGAAAGAACTTTGATACAAACAACTCTTTGACACCAACAACTGCAATATCCAATCAAATTTCTGATTATGTTGATTCCTCTTAGCGGTCACACCAATTATGTTGAGGGATGTTCCTGTTGTGTGTGTATATAAATATACTCTGGCGGAAAGTCAAAAAAGAACACCAAGAACGAGACGTCTGATACCAACGAAATTTATACAGCATAATAACAGAATACAGATATCAACGTGATCAAAACATTATGGCAAAATACAGCTGTATTTGCTGGTAAACTGAAAAATAACATTTCCATGTAACATGATTAGTACGAGGTTGAACCGCCATGAACTGCGTCACACTGTGCAATTCTGGCATGGAGTCTGTCGTACAGATGTTGGATGTAAGTTTGGGGTATTGAGTTCCAAGCATCCTCAACCTGGACGCGTAAATCGGGGATGGTCGTGGCTGGCCGTGGAGACCGGATAAGTCGTTGTCCCATAAAATCCCACACGTGCTCAATGGGGGACAAATCCGGTGAACGTGCAGGCCATCGAAGTTGTTTCACACCCTGAAGTGCATGTTGCGTTGCACGTGCCGTGTGTGGGCGTGTGTTATCTTGCTGGAAAACACCACGATGGACCGACCTTACAAATGGCACAACAACGGGCTGAATGATGTTGTTGATGTAGAAGGTGCTGTTTAACGTACCCGGCACAAACACTAGTTGTGTACGGGAGTGATAGCTGATCGCTCCCCACACCAGGAGACCAGGTGTAGGCCCTGTGTGTCGCTGGCGGATGCAAGAAGGGTGGATGTGTTCCCCTGTGCGTCTGCGAATACGCATACGGCCATCGGAGGCTCCCAAGCAGAATCTGCTATCATCGCTGAACACGACAGATCGCCATTGCGTTCTCCAGTGCAGACGTTGGCGATACCACTGCTGCCGTTCCTGACGGTGGGCTAGAGTCAGAGGTACACATGCCAGAGGCACACGTGCACGTAGTCCTGCATCCAGTAGACGGTTGCGGATTGTTCGCACAGTCACCTCAGGTGCAACGGCAGCTCGGATTTGCGTCGCAGTGGACGTTCTGCTTGACAACGCCGCTCTTCTTATGCGTCGATCGGTCTGCTCATCAGTCCGTCTGTGACTCCCGGTTCCACATCTTCTCGTGTGGGAATGTTCCTCGGACCATCTACGCCACCATCGTACCACCACCGATACTTTCCGTCCAATTCGCTCAGCACTACGACGATACGACCACCCGTCCTCGCGGAGTCCGACTAGACGACCTCGCTCAAAGTCCGATAACTGCTGAAATCGTACACGTCTTCCATGTCCAGGCATTGCAGCTTCTTCAGGGTCTTCGCACGTGTCCGTACGCCGACGACTGATTACATTCACTTCGTCGTACTCCTTAAATACCACCGACGATAATTTGCATATTATGTCGTGCTGTGGCGTAAGCGCTCACCGGTTGGTCCCGAAATTAACATCACACCTACGTAAACTCGACCCCAATAACATATGTAAATTTCATGATCGTCCGCCAATTCCTTCTTGGTGTTCTTTTTTCACTTTCCGGCAGTGTTTATTGTGCATTACCAGCACTTGTCGTATTTTACGATTCGAAAGGTCTTATGTAAGGTTTTATTTAGATACATTAAAGGTTTTTATACGTTTTTACTCTTATTTTAACCGTGCACAGACGGTAGTCATTTGAGTAGTGCTGTTATGGAAGATTACTTTGAAAACTAGTAAAGCAAGTTTTCTTAAATATTACCTCTATTTCATTTTTGCGATGTGCGTTCACCGAACTTTATTGATACATCTTGTGTGTAGTCATTTATATAAAATCACGCTTTCCCATTTTGAAAGGCCCATTAAAAATCAAATTGATTAACCACTTTGTCTCCTGTAAGCACACAAAAACCTGATACTGTTTAAGAAAACGTAGTTTAACTTGATTGCTTCATTTTTACACGTAAATGAAAGACATGGCGAACAAAAATTCCTTGTAGCTTACCTATACGTAAGACATCGCATATATCACTTAAGGCGTTTACACAATAGGATTTGTGTCAACTGGTGACAAAAGTTCGATTTGTTTCAGGGGACTGAACAAATAACTACTTTTACAAAACGCGAGTAATTTTTTCAAAAGGTTGACGGATATGCCGATCCTACGCCATAACAAGCACTTGTTCCGAAGCGAAGAGTAATAACGATTTGTCTCTGTCAAGTTATTCTTGAAACCTAACAGCCCAGCATGTTTTACTCTTGCTTGGTTGTGCTTCCCCTTCTTCCCCTGTAAAGGAAAGAAAAAAAAATTACCTTCTCTCAGAAACAAGGTCGGAGTAAAAAAAAAAAAAGTTCACTCCGCAGTGAAAGTGAACACCTATACTTTCGGTGAGATTCTGGCTGTTCCATTAGCAGAGTGTACCCATTACCGGGAGACTGTTTATTTCTCACAGGATAAAGACGCTGGATATCTAACCTTAATAGATTTTTGATGGCACTCTGGAACTGTATTGAATTGAACTGCGTCGAATTATGAAGTGATAAAGGGTTGAAAATCCGTGATTTGCCTGGTTATCCAATAAATTCATTTAATAATACACAAGGCTATTTCTTTTCAGTCGATCTTGGTAAAAGTTACATGAGACTAAATGCACTTTGAACAACAAGAGGCAGATATTATCAAAAGTAAAAGTCGCGAGCATACCCTTTGTAGGTAACTTATGCTACGCATCTTTCGCATATCTTTGTGGGTGTGAAATAAAACCAGTGCTTATTTATGTACAACACACTGCATTTATTCGCGTCACTCAGGACCACACCGTGTCACAGTCAGGTACATAATAAGTGAAATTAAATCATAACAACAAGCAATAAAGTTTACTAAATCCTGACATTGCGAAGTACGTAGATAGATGGATTAATGAATGTCATTGTCGTCAAACCAATGAAAGACGACACGTGAGTCGTAAAAGTAAATATTTACTAAACTATGGCGGCGCCAATAGTAAGTGTCTCGACTGTTTAGTTTATCAAAAACAATATTTAATTACATATTATATATTATTCAGATTTAGACGAACGCAAGAGCCGCCCCTGACACCAAAGAAATGTGGCGTAGCTGCGAAAGTCCGTCTGTGCAAGTTGAAATCTGACTTCAAGGCAGAAAGAAAAGCTGAATCGCAAGCCTGTTAGTGAGGGGAATTGGTAATTTTTGGTCTAGATTTCTACAGGTTACACCCAATCAAATGTCAATCACCGTAACATATTGTTGCACCAGGATGTACTGTTGCTTTCCTAGACACGCGGACGAATGGAACTACGTCGTATTCAGCGACGAGTGTCGTTCCTGAATAAACTCAGACGATATGAGATTGAGAGTCAAGAGATAACGTTGTCAGCGTGTTAATCGTGCCGAGGGTCGTACTGCTCTTCAGCCTGGTATAATGATACGGGTCGCTATCAGTGTCAACAGCCATTCCCTGCTGGTACCCATAGATGGGGCAATGATAGCGCGACGATATGTCGAAGTGCTGCAGCCCGTTTTGTCACCGGATCACCGTGGTATCCCTGATGCTCAGTTCCAACAAGATAAAGCCCGACGACACACTGCCAACATCGACATACAGTGCCTACAAGGTGTCCAAATGTCTCCCTGGCCAGCGGGATTCCCAGACTTCTCCCCAACAGAGAATGCGTTGGACGTCATCGGCAGAAGATGTAACACCTGTGCATGACTCCGTCGCAATGCTTGATGAATTGTTGAAACAGGTCAACATTGCATGGTCAGTGATATCTCAGGACATCGTTTCGGAGACTTTACCACTCAATGTCACGCCGCGTTGCCGAATGTATTTGTCTAACGTGGCAGTGACACGATTTACTGACTCAGGACATATCAGGATCGTGGCTCTACTGGAACGTTGGCAAAGGAAAGGATGTCCACTATGACTTGTGGTTGAAGCTTTCACAGCAAACTCCGGTGACATTACATGATAATCGACAGTTGAAGTGCCGTCTACCCAATCCACCATCATTCGTAACCTGCACCCGCCTGGTTACTTCTCCAGGCGCCATCGAATGGTACCCATGAATTGACAACCCATCTGGCGCAACAATGTGTTACTCTCTGTAGCAGACTGCTGTCAAATCGACAGTGCGGTAGATTTTGGAGTGGAATCTTCACATTTAATGAAAAGGGGACTATCTTACGCTGGAAACCAGCGGCTCAGGTCAGCCTATTTACAAGAACCTCTATGTCGAACAACTAAAACGGGTTCATAATGCTCTGTGTCAACGCTTGTCAATAGGAAGCAGGCGTAGTTCCAAGTGCACAATGCCAGAAGTCACACTTCCAGAGTGGCCAGCCGAAAACTACTGGAATTAAGAACTGTGATCTTATCCCGTCCTACATACAGTTCATACCTTACCTAATCTTCCATACAGTCCATACCTTACCTAATCTTCGATACAGTGCATACCTTACCTAATCTTCCATACAGTCCAGACCTTACCTAATCTTCCATACAGTCCAGACCTTACCTAATCTTCAATACAGTCCAGACCTTACCCCATCCTCCATACAGTCCATCGCTTACCCCATTCTCCATACAGTCCAGATCTTACCCCATCCTCCATACAGTCCAGATCTTACCCCATCCCTCATACAGTCCAGATCTTACCCCATCCTCTATACAGTACATCGCTTACCCCATTCTCCATACAGTCCAGATCTTACCCCATTCTCCATACAGTCCAGATCTTACCCCATCCTCCATACAGTCCAGACCTTACCTCATCCTCCATACAGTCCAGATCTTACCCCATCCTCCCTTACCCTATTCTCCATTCAGTCCATCCCTTACCCTATCCTCGATACAGTCCAGATCATAGCCCATCCTCCGTACAGTCCATCCCTTACCCCATCCTCCATACAGTCCAAATCTTACCCGATCCACCATACAGTACATCCCTTACCCCATCCTCCATACAGTCCAAATCTTACCCGATCCACCATACAGTACATCCCTTACCCCATCCTCCATACAGTCCAGACCTTACCCCATCCTCCATACAGTCCAGATCTTAGCCCATCCTCCATACAGTCCATCCCTTACCTCATCCTCCATACAGTCCAGACCTCCCCAATCTCCATACAGTCCAGATCTTACCCCATCCTCCATACAGTCCATCCCTTACCCCATCCTCCATATAGTCCATACCTTACCCTATCCTCCATATAGTCCATCCCTTACCCCATCCTCCATACAGTCTATCCCTTACCCCATCCTCCATACAGTCCAGATCTTAGCCCATCCTCCATACAGTCCATCCCTTACCCCATCCTCCATACAGTCCATCCCTTACCCCATCCTCCATAAAGTCCATCCTTTACCCTATCCTCCATACAGTCCATTCCTTACCCCATCCTCCATACAGTCCATCCCTTATCATATCCTCCATACAGTCCAGACCTTACCCCATCCTCCATACAGTTCAGACCTTACCTTAACTTCCATACAGCCCAGACCTTGCTTGTCCCATCCGACAACCACCTGTTTCGGTCCATGACCGTTTATGGGCGGCACTGCGCTTCAGTTGTGAATGTAAAGTGTGGAATCTGAAAGTTTCTTTCACCCAAACCTGCCGAGTTGTACCAGCGTGGGATCGAGGCTGAGGTAGATCTTGGCAAGGGACTATAGAAAACAACGGCCTGTACATTTTAGAATAAGGTGTGGGTGTATGGCTGACTTGCAGCTCCAACGTTTCATCTACAAAAGTGACGAACGTTCGATTCAGCCTGGTAGGTAAGAAACTTATTAAATATTAAAATTCGCTAACTCGTTTTTATATCATACGCATGCAGATTAGATAATATTTTTTAATAAAGTTTTATACCAAAATGGTTGTTATTTTTGTAATACAAACGATTATCCGAAGAAATAAACTGAAATAGTATCGCACAAGATATAACGCAACAACGATTTGCTATTTTGCTGTATGCAAAATGAATTTATTTAGAAAATGGATCCCAACCGCATTCGAACTATGGATTACGAGAAACTAGAAAGGAAAGAAACCTTTATTTATTAGCTTGATTGTTGAAAACAAGAATTCGAATGCGGCTTTAATATGCGAAGTCGGCAATTGAAGAAAGGCGTCAATAACGCTTTAATCTTTATCGTACGTGTAAAATACATTTATGCCTATCTATCTGATACATAATTTCTTTTTAAAAAGCAGAAAGGTGAGTAATAAGGATGTTGGAGTAGAATTCCGGGAGGCCATGCTGTATCCACCTGATTGTTTCGTGCTGTACAGTTAATTTTGCCCTCCTCATGAATAAATATAAAAGAAGATATCTTAAAATGCAACCTAACTGTCATCCGCCTGCAGCTGTTTCACAAAAGGCAATGAACTGGGGAGCTCGCATGATTAATTGCTTCTTATGATTAATGAATTTGGTAGACGTCCCTTCTTTCTTCCAGAAATACCAGTGTATGCACCTAATGCAGCAGCACATGTTCCGAAGATTTGCGCTCGTCAAAGCTTGTAGCCACACTCGTATCTTAGCTGAGATCTGTCTCATTCGCTATCACACCATTTGATATGTGAAGTTCTTACTCTGACTGCGGAGAAAGGATTGAAGAATTTTTGTGCAGTTGGAATGAATGTGTGATGCAAAAAGTTTTTGTCAGGAAAATAGGTTTTGTTAGAATGGTTAGAAAGGTATCTATCAACAGAATGAAGAGAAGAATGCTTATTGGAATGCTGAAGATCCTAGAAAAACCGACTTTGCTTATTACAATACTCGTAAAAGACCCGGTTTTGGAATGTATAATTTTTGTGCTCTTGTTGAAGAAGCAAGATTTAATGTAATTCCTATTTAAAATAAAATGTTGTTTGACGGACTGCTGGTTACCACGGAAAAAGTGCGTATTTAGGTCTCAGTTGAGAAGTATGAGATATTATGAGTTATTGCAGATGCAATATTTATACTCAGTTTAAAGTCACACGTGTGACTTAGGTCAAAGCAAGGAGGTTAGAATAGATGGAATAAGGATGACTACACAAACTTGAAGCACTTTGAGCAGACGAATTTAATGCTCAAACGTCTCACCAACATGGCGGCAGAGACTGTGATTGGCTGCGACTCGTCTAACACGTCTCACTAACATGGCGGCAGAGGCTGTGATTGGCTGTGACGTCATGATCGTGACGTTTCGGTGGCTTCACTTTGATTGCACGACGGGAACGGCTGGCTCTTACCCCATCTATTCTAACCTCCTTGGGTCAAAGCATGTTGGAATTTTTGTTTTCAATTCATCACAGCATCAACTACAAACTCTAGCAAGGAAAAACCAGTCATAAATTGTAATTGTTCCGATACTACAATAGTTTCGTGAAACGTTCTGGACTTAGTATCACAGATCGGTGGGGATCAACTAGTAAGCAGCACGAGTTCCCCGATATCAGTTTGTCCCAACGGCACCAAAAGTTTATGTTTGTTTGTTTGTTAGGGTTTAACGACCACCGTAAGCAACTCGATGGGCTATGAGCGGTCGCCTCCCCCCTAATTTAGGGCAGCTAGCAGGGAAAGGAGAGAGTCAGGGCCGTAAGGCAAACACAACATACATGCTTCTCCCCGGAATTCGACCACCTCGAACGAAAGATACGAAGCCAGCGCATAGACCATAGAGCCACCGTGGTTACGTAAAGTATCTCAAATAGGAAATTAATTCAACAATAATATAAAACAAAGGGATAAAAATTAATGGAGATTATCTAACCCACCTTCGTTTTGCTGATGACGTAGTCATTTTTGCGACTACCCCATCAGAGCTGCAGAGTATGATCCAAGAACTTGCCGACATAAGTAAATTAGTGGGATTAAAAATGAACTTTCAGAAGACAAAAGTGATGTTCAATGCTTTTACAAGAAATGAAGATTTATCGATTGATGGAGAAAAGCTGGAGATAACAGACACGTACGTTTATCTTGGACAGCAGATATCAAGTGAGGGTCACATTGATGAAGAAAATAATCGGGGTACAAAACTTGCCTGGAGAGCTTTTGGAAGAAACAGCATAATTTTCAAGAGCAATATGTCATTATGTCTTAAAAGAAAAGTGTTTGATCAATGCATCCTTCCAGTGCTTACGTATGGTGCAGGACGTTGACCTTAACTAAAAGAGACATACAAAGGCTGCAGACAACTCAAAGCAGCATGGAGAGGTGCATGCTTGGTGTAACCAAGAGAGATAAGAAGAGGAACTCGTGGATCAGAAAAATGACAAGAATGGAAGACATCATGATCAGAGTTAAATCCCTGAAATGGCAATGGGCTGGACATACTTCCAGAAGGACAGACCATCGATGGACAGCCGAAATTTTAGATTGGATTCCAAGGGACAGGAAAAGACCCAGAAGAAGACAACATGGGAAATGGGTGGATAAAATTCGAAAGTATGCGGGAGTGACATGGAGGAGACTGGCACAAGATAGACCGTTGTGGAGAAAACTTGGGGAGACCTTCGTCCAGCAGTGGATTGATAATGGTTGACAATGATGATGATGATGACATATAGACTGCAATATAATAATCTATACCAGTAATTGTCAATTGGTGGTCCCCGATGTCATAATTCAAAACAACAGATAAAGTACCTGAGCAAACAGTCTGCAAAATAAATAATCAGTACCAGTAATGGTCAACTGATGATCCAGGGCGTCAACTTGTGAGGACCCGTGACAAGATATCTTAAATGGAAAATTAATTCAAAACAATAGGTAAAGTAGCTGAGCAAACAATCTGCAGTATTAATAACCTGTACCAGTAATGGTCAACTGGTTTATTTTTTATGGTCAACTGGTTTATTATTTTTTTGTGAATTCCGTGATAAGATCTCAAATCGAAAATTAATTCAACAATAACAGAGTAGCTGAACAAACAGTGTGTAATGTTAATATTCCATACAAGTGATGTCCAACTGGAACAGCCCCCTCCCTGATGTCAGTTTGCGAGGCCTGCCAGAAAGTACATTCTGCTATATCAGTGGTTTTCATTGAAAGTTATATAAGTTGCAAAACTCACTCAAATTACAATTTAAATCACAAGAAAAATCGGAACTTGGAGCTACGTGATATAAAAAGTGACCCCTTTTTCCAGTCATGACATGAAACAGGAACTGAATTCTGGAGATTGGTTTTAAGCGATAAATTTCCATGACTATGTGACATTTCCAGCTGAATGTTTCGAAGGACGTACACATGCGTGAATGTATATTATCCTACATGAAGGCGATACAAAAACCTGAAAACGAAATTGATTAACTGACAATCACCTTCAAAACTTATCGGAACTATGGCCAAATTCATTAAATTTGAAGAACTTGTGAACTCCTATGAGTGCCCGCAATGCTGTCATTAGCTCTCTTCATATATGAAGAGAGCTAATGACAGCATTGCAGGCATTGATGAAACGTATACGTTTGATCAATGGAGACCCTTGTTATACGTTTTGACATTCTTTTTCTAACCATTCGTAATTTTCATTGGTGAGGAATATGCATACAATCTTGTTCTCATGATAATTAATACTAATAACTGCTTAATGCTTGACTTTTTGTTATGTATTCATGCTGATTTACAAGTATGTGTGTACAATACACTGAAGTGCCACTGAATTAGAGATTGCAGATGTTATACAAATGATTGGCTGCTACTCCCACGGTGAAAAATACTCTAAATACGTGGCGACAGTTAATAAATAAATACATCGCTCTTTCCACGTTCCAGAAGAAACACACAGCAACCGAAAAATCGTTTTTCAGCCGCCGCTGTGGAATTGAACCAACAGAACTCTCGATATCGCGCCGAGTGCGTTACGTTTACGCTACGGTGGCCAACAATCCACGGTGCTATGTGTATTTTTAAGTCAGCTTCTGACATCATTAATCCCATATTATCGCGCATGCCCCGTGGGAACTCTGGTTAAATACAGCCATCCCACAGCTTTCCCAAAAGTAATCGATTGCAGGCGCGATGGGCAAGACGCGTGATTTGGATGGACTTCTAAGGAATGCTCTTCTAACCATGTTCTAGTCACCACGGCTCTATGAGGAGGCGCATTATCTTGCTGGAAGAGTCCATTGCCTTCTGGATGTATGATGACCAAGGACAGACTCAGATGGTCTGCAAGGATGGACACGTAGCGTGGACCTTTCAGAGATGCATTTAAACGTACCAGAGGTCCAAACGTGTGTCGGTTGAACACGACCCAGTCCATAACCGAGCCTGTACCTTGATGCTAGGAGATTCTGCAATTCGTGAACAATTTCTTAGTGACTTGCCGGGTCCATCGCTTAGTGCGCTTTATGCCAAATCCCCATCCTCCCATCTGCGCGAAATAATTGGAAACAGGACTCATTGGACCAAGAAAGTCATCTACAAGCATCCAAGGTCCGTGCCGATGTTCTTTCGCCCACTTGAGGCATACTAATAACCGGAAACGGGACTCATTGGACCAGGAAAGCCATCTCCAATGATTCAAGGTTCAGTACCTGTGTTCTTTTGCCCAGTTGAGGAGTACTAATAACTGGAAATGGGACTCACTGGACTAGGAAAGCCATCTCCAATCATCCAAGGTCCGTACTGATGCTCTTTCGCCCACTTGAGGCAAACTAATAACTGGAAACGAGACTCATTGGACCAGGAAAGCCATTTCCAATCATCCAAGGCCCAGTGCTGATGTCTTTTTTTGCACAGTTGAGGCGTACTAATAACTGGAAACGGAACTCATTGGAACATCAGTAAGCCTTGAAACTGTGTCAGCCCTAAGCCAGGGAATCGTAGATTCATAGCTCATCTGACACTCGCCCTTGGTTACCATTTGTCGCCGGGTGTACCACTCCGAGCACCCGTCACGACAGTATTTCCAGCAGATGCATGCCTTTTGAATTTCTTCGGACAGGAGAAAACGGATGCCGCCATTGCATGCTCGCAGACTTGGATTTTGGTTGAAAGCGGAAGCACCAGGTTTCGTCCTTTGTCACAATGAGGTTGTCGTCCACTTGAAAAATTGTTTCGTCCTCGGTCCAAGAGTGGATTTTCCTCCACTTTGAAACGCAGGAAATGTTGCAGAGAGACTGTCATACGATGTGTTTCCTAATCACTATTGAGGTATCGCGGGATCCATTGACATCACACTTTACGGTATCTCAGACCCTCTATGAAACTTTTGAACACTTCCCTAGCTCATGTTGAAGTCACTGGTCATTTGACGAATGGTTACTCGCCGATCATTGAGAATAGCGGCTTTCTCATTCTCGCTTTTATCGGGCGTGTTTGATGTGGATGAACTCCCACACCGGTGGGCAAATCGCGTGTCATATCGCGACCTTCACTGAAATTTTGACACCATTCCACAACAAAGATCTTTGACAAGCAAGTATCACCAAACACTGCCACCATTCTGCAATGAATTTCTACAGGTTTCTTTTCTTCAGCGGACAGAAACAGAATAACAGCTCATTGGTCTGCTTTGGACAATTTGGTAACAATGATGCCATTAAACAAAACAATCATTATGTAAACAATCATTATGTGGGTTCTACCAAAAGAAATTTGGATTTGAGATTAAATGAACACAGATATGATCTAAAAATGAATCACCAAAGCACCTCTTTTGCAAGAACCATAAGTGCTGGAAATTCCATCCCAGACTGGGACAACGCTAAAATCATAAACACACCTAACTCTGTTTATTACTTGTTATTTGCAGAAAGCCTCTATATTTCGGCTTATAATACACGTTGCTGTAATGACTATTATCCTTATGTTTTACCTGAACCTTGGAGCAATCTTGTTGGGAAGGACAGCACAATAGCAATTGCTTCTGTTAAGTGAACATTGGCCAACTATGCCTTTTTTTGATTGTCTTGTTATCTGGTATATCATGTGACATTGACATTACCTTTCCCATGATGCATCTACTCCACGTACTTAAGACCAGCATGTGCCACATGGTGAAATTACATCTGATGAAGGTGTCAATGTGACACCGAAAGTGCTCATGTGTTTTTAAACTGTATATAGATTTCATTTTTTAGCTGAATAAATATCATCGTGCAACAAGACGGATTTCTTTTAATACTAATGATGCCATTAATATGTGTACGATATGTTCAACAAACAGAACACTACGGCACAATTCGACCGTCACTCTCACAGATCAGATCAGATCATATGTAGAGGATTTTAGGAAGGAAGTGTCTGACCCCAGGTCTTCAACAACCCTTAGAAATAGGAAGCTAGGAGATTTGGGCTAGAGTGCCCGATAGGAAAGTGACACGGAAGCGAGTAAAAAGGGGGAGGAAGACGCCCTTATTTATTGCCGGGGAGCCAGTACCCCGGGTTCGACGGCTTAACGTGCCCATCTGACGCACGGCGTATATTTAGTGGATCGAGCGTTTGTACCTGCCTGGTATAGAACCTGTGTTCCTTTCCGTGGCAGTCACTAACGTTGTCCACTAGGCCACCCGCGGCCCCGTCACTCTCACAGATTACTAACCGCCTTTATATAGTCTGGCTTTAGTCAACGTTTACGTCATACGCGGTCTTGCAGCGACCTCGAACGGAAACTTTTGACGTAGAATTACACCGTATGGTACGATATGGTGGACGCGACATAACTGTGTGACCGATTTAACTCGCAATAACTCTGGGGTTATCGGGGGTGTGGCAACGGAGCTAGCATCGTTTGATAGCGCATAGATGACATTTAGCACCCAGTATAAGTGTTGGGGCCGGCGGATCAATGGCAGTTCATGACAGCGCGCCGAAGTGGTTGTTCATTTATATGCTCGGCGCCGCGAGTATACTTTTCTTTTAGTTTTCAGTAATTTTGAACTAAAGATGATTGAACGTTGATTTCGGTAATTATTATTATGTTGATTTTGGTAATTATTATTAACATAGTGGACGTTGATTTTGATAATTATTATTAACATAGCGGACGTTGATTTTGTTAATTATTATTAACATAGTGGATTAGTCGTGTGAATTGAAAAAAATACAATTGCAACTTAACATTGAGAGTAGATAGTAATGTAACGCCACACTATTGTCATTTTTTTGCAGATTTGTAGAATTAGCAGGAAAAAACATCAAAATGCCACGAAAATGTGAAGTTAAGCGCAGAAACGAGCTACGGAAACTGAAAAGACTGACAGAACAGGTAATTTGTGGACCAATGAAACTCCGAACTACCAATGCCGAGCGCTGCAAACGCTATCGCGATGCCAAAGGAGCGCGTCAAAGTGAGCCCGCAGCGAGGACCTCTAACTCACCGGTCGACGCCGCGGACAGTCTACGTTTAAACACCGCGTGCGAAACCACTTCGGTCCAATCGGTTTTTTGATCATCCCTTATACACAACTATTAACTTGAAGATCGACATTTTGAATGGAATAGTAAACGATTCCCAAATATAGAGGCGCATGCACAATCGAGTCACATTATTGTGACCACCTCCTGCCTTTGACGTCAACAGCGCGTAGCCAGTGAAAGAAGGAACGTGTCGTGAGCTGCCTTGGAGGATATATAAGGTGTGCTGTAGGCAATCTGAAAATGAATCACTCGTTGCTGTAATGGATAAAAGGAGAGATTTATAAGATTTGCGAAAAGGGATGATTATCGGCTTTCGGGCCAAGGGTGGCAGTATTTTATGAAATAGCGCAGTTTGTGAACTGTTTGCGTACTCCTGTGGTTAAAGTGTATCGTGATTGGAGAAACGGCACCACTGCGAAAAAGTGACGTGAAAACTGCGGAGCACCACGTTCCATTGATGTCAGAGGTGAACGTCGGCTTCGAAGGTGCGTGAGGGCCGATCGACATGCTAGAGTGGAGCAACTCACTGTGCGAATGAACCAGGGGGCTACCGTAAGTGGGTCTAAAACGACAGTTCAGCGAACCCTGCTGCGTATGGGGCTCCGATGCAGACGGATGGTCACTGCACCTATACTAACGAAGGTGCACCGGAAGAAAAGGCTTACATTTCCACGGTAGTATGGGATTGGACCTCCACTGATTGGCAAAGATTGCTTTTTCCGATGAGTAACGTTTTTTACTTCATCGAACGGATGGACGTTGGCGTATAAGGCGAGAAACATCGGAGAACAAACACTCTTCAACCATTGCTGGAAATACACAAACTGGTGGGGGCAGCATTATAGTATAAGAAATGTCTTCGTAGCATTCTCTAGATCCACTCATACCAGTGGAAGGCACTATGGACAGAATTCGTAATGAATCCATCCTTGTAGATCACGTACACCCATACATGCTGATTATCTTCCTAGGGGCGGATGGGATTTTCCAGCATGACAATGCGACGTGTTACACAGCTAGAAATGTCCGAGAGTTGGTGAAAGAGCACAATCGAGACTTCAAAGTACTTCTCTGGCCCCCTAATTCCCCAGACCTAAACCCAATTGAGCATCTGTGGAACCACCTCGATCGTGTTATTTGCTCTATGGATCCTCCACGACGCACTCTTTCCAGCAGCTCGGAGATGCACTGTAGTCAGCATGGCTACACATACCCGTGAACACCTTCCAGCACCTTATTGAGTCACTCCCAGCTCGTCTAGCTGCTGTCCGCGCTGCACACGGCGTTTACTCTGGATATTAGCTGGTGGTCACAATAATGTGACTCGACTTTGTATTTTGCATATAATATTCATGAAGTAATTTACTGCAGCATACAAATGTATTGCTCATTTGACAAACTCATATTTCAGTAAATTTGATTCCTCATTTTTTCTCTTCTTTGCAGTAGTGTTTGAATTAACCATAAATGCCGCTGTTTACAAGTATAATATTAATCTATGTACTTAATGACGTTTCCTCAAACAACTACTTTTCTAAGAGCTCTTAAGACATTTCGCATAATTTTTGTTAACGCGAAAAAAAAAAAAAAATTCATAACCACACAGCCGTTCCAGAAACATAACATGAAAATAAATAGCACTTGTAAAACAACACAATGCATAGAAAAGATTTTTTGGTAATTATATGTCTGGCAAGAAGTTCGTGTCTCGTAAAAAAATGGCAGACGTTTTTCTGCCCAGCAGAGAAATAAAATTTTCTTGGCATCAAACGATTTACATTTTGGTGCTTTTTTTGGCGCTCGTTTTTGTGAAACAAATGCCAAAGAACGTCAACCAAGCCCGACCTTGAGCCAGCGGCTTTCAAAACAAACATTACTTAAAGCTGAAAGATAATAGCGCAGAAAATTAAATTGACTTGCGATGCTGGTGAATAAAGACCTTACTGCAGCGCAAATATATTAATTCTTTATTAAATAACATGGCTTTTTCCTGTCAGGACATCTTAAAGCGAGGCATTGCGAGATTATAATTAAAGAAAGCGAGCAAGGGAAATAATTCATCGTATCGATTAAAAACGCCGTGGAAATGATCGCGCTTCCAATGTTTTTGTATTAAACGTGAAATTCGTTTATGCTGAAGGCAGCGCCATCCAATGAAGAAAAAAATGCGATTGCCTAGAAACTTTATTTAACGTGGAAATACGTATTGAAGAAAATGCATCAAACAATATTGTACTACTTATAATTAAATTTGATGTCGACATTAGAATTCTTCCCAATGGTTGTAAATGCCGATGAGACATTACATTATGACCACCTACCTAATAAGCTGTAGGACCCCATTTAGCACGCAAAACAGTGGCCACTCGAGAGGCATCAATTCGATGAAGTGGCGATAGGTATCCTGGGATATCTAGTACCATAATGTTAACAATAGTTCCTCCAGTTCTTGTACATTTCGCAATGGTGGTGGTGATTTAGCTCGAATCCGCTTTTCCAAGACGAACCACAAATGATCGATTGGGTTCATGTCAGGTGAATTTGGACGCCACAAAAAGTCACCAGCGTGTTCCTCGAACCAATCCTTGACGATTCTGGCTGTGTTGCATGGCTCATTAACCTCTTGGTAATGGCCATCACTAGCAGGGAACACAGTTGCCAAGAATGGTCCGTAACGATGTTTAAAATACCTGATAGCAGTCAGAGATGTGTGCTATTGGGATAATGGGGCCTGTATCCCAAGGAAACATCGCCCACATCATAACACCACCGCCGCCGGCTTCTCAACAGTGCATTCAGGTGACATAGTCTCCGTTGGTAATCGGCGTATCCGCGTTCGGCCGTCTACTTGCTGCACCAAGAATTCTGATCCAGCAGACCAGGCTACTTTCTTCCAATCATCCACGGTCTAATCTCGATGATCTGGGGCCCATTTCATGCGTTGTTGGCGATGACATGCACTGAGCAGTGGAACTGGCTAAGTCTTCGGTTACGCAAGCCCATGCGAAGAAGGCTGCGATGAGCTGTGTACTGCGACACATTGCCCTGATCACCACTGTTGTAGCTGTGGGTGATTTGTCGCACTGTGACTTTACGGTAGCTGTGAGCAATGCGCGACAGTCTCTGCTCGCCTCTGGCATCAATGAGCTGCGGATGACACACGACTGGACGACGTTCGCCGTTTGGACATCTGTGCACCACTTTTGATACGTATTCACTACAGCGGCTCGTGAACAACACACAAGCCACGCCATTTCTGAGATGGTAGTTCCGAGGCGCCGTGCGATCACAATTTGTCCTTTATCAAACTCCGATAAATCGGCAGCTTTTCCTATTCTGACTCCGAACACTCTACTAACAGAAAGACGGTCCTCGGGTTGTATATATACTACTTTGTGAATTTCACCTGCGCCACCGTTCGGTCTCCAGGCGCGCTCTTTTCTGTAGGCTGGGGATGGTCATAATGTAATCGCTCATCGGTGTACTTTTCAATAATCGTTGATGTAATTTTTATTCTTATGGTCGGTTAATATTTTAATTTAGATTACTTCCAGCAAGAGTTTCGAAAGTCTGTTTAAGAGTTTAAATTTTCATGCTCCATTAATTAAAATCTGTTAATACTCAAACGGTATTAGTTTTTTAAAATATATTAACAATGATATTTTGACTTTATCCTTAATTCTATTTTCCAAGAGCATTATGAGCACACCCACCGATGCTTTTAGTTAATTTCAAGAAAGCATTAAATGTGAGCAGATGCGATCTGATGTATTCAAAAGAACAAACGATTGCCATGTCTAAACAAACACTACGTGTTCATCGATGTCGACAGCTACACATAAAAAAAGTACATATATGCATGACTTTATAAGATTTTAACTACTCATCACATGCCCACAGATGTTATATGGATGCTAGTAGCAGTATTACAAGAACATCAATTTTTAAGGCATGCTTAACGTATTTCAGTAACGAATCCAGAAATCTTTGACGGAGACGGAGCAATATTTTGTCATAGTCCATTTGGAGGGGTGCACACAGGGGGAAGGGTTCGGGGGACGTTCTGTGACCCTGCCATTTTTATGCATGTGTTTATTTTGTGCCACAACCGTTCAAAGCAAAGAAAATGTTCCCCCCACCCAACAGAAAAAAAACCCCAACAAGAGAATATCCTAGTACTCTTTGTAGATAATCTATGCTATGCATCTTTCTCATGCCAAGATCTTTGTGGGTGTGAAATAAAACGAGTGTTCGAGAGTATACATTTATTTATGTACAACACATTGCATTTATTCGCGTCACTCACGACCACAGGCCGGTACACACTAAGTGGAATTAAATCAAACAACAAACAATAAGGTTTACTAATTCCTTATATTGAACGGTACTTGGGTAGGTGGGTTAATGAATGTTATTTTCGTAAAACCAAAGAAAGGAGTTATGCGAGTCATAAAGGTAAATATTTACTAAACTGTGGCGGCGGCAATAGTAAGGTTTTTCAACCGTTTGGTTTTTCTAAAACAATATTTATTTTTATTATTATAAATTATTCAGATTTAGACGAACGTAAGGAACGACCATGACACCGATGAAATGTGCGATGTAGCTACGAAAGTCCGTCTGCGCATGCGCAGAATGATCAAAGTAGTATTACGTGCTGAGCAGTACTTTAAGATATTAAAAACAGATTTCGACATAAGTGCTCAAAATATTCAAAACAAGCTTTGGATTTTGACGGATGTGCTAAATATGTTCAAAACATATGCTCACTATCTACGATGGATGAGCAGAAGATAATTTAAACTGATCATGCGAGCCGATTTTGAAGGACGTTCTGAAGGTATTCAAAACAGATCATGCGCCGCTATTTCGATGGATGTGTTTAAGACATCCAAAGCAGATATATTTTGACGGATGCGCAGAAGCTATTCAAACCAGATCACGCGCACGGATTTTGCCGATGAATCTGCCTAAAATATTCAAAATTAGATTATGTCCACCGATTTCGACGGATGTATGAAAGATATTCAAAACAACAACTAATACGCACCGATTTCGACGGATGTACTGAAGATATTCAAAACAACTCATGCCCACCGATTTTGACGGGTGTACTAAAGATATTCAAAACAACTCATACCGACCGATTTCAACGGATGTCCCAACAGACCATGGACAGCCACTTGGATGAATGTGCTTATAAGAAATGTATTGCATTAGTAATAATGTATAAGCCTTTTCCCCTTTCGATTTGAGCCAAGGAGGTATTATTACTGGAGACACCACTTCTATCCACGCAGTATTGGCCGCCATAAGTCACCATCTGTGCTGCAAACGACGTCATGAGCAGGCACCACGCAGCCGCAGAAAAGAGGCTGCTTTGAAACCAATGGAACAAAAGCTTATAAGCGTATAAACAGAAAAAATGAGTAATTCAATAATCTTTATCAATGATACACAAGCTTACTGTTTCATCAACGGTATAATTTAGTTCATTTTTGCCTGCTTGTGACGTCCCACTACAGATTAGCTGTGACCTATGGCGGTAGAGCCAGTGGCGTCTCTAGTAATATAACCTCCTTGAGTTGAGCAACTTCTACAAACGTCTAACACTACAAAAAGTTTCTCTTCACTAAGTTAGGGTCACTAGTTTCTTGAAAGAAATAGCATCCGTATCGTAGAACAAAAAAGTACACGCCCTAAATACATCACACAAGACTTCTAGACAGGATCAGCGCCCGGAATTAACCTTAAGCTTGCTTCGCTAACTATTGTACAAACTTCTAAGTTGGGCTCAATTGTATGTACTCATGTTGTTCGGTATGTGCGAAAGATCATTGTGTAAGCGCAGACGTTTGGTTTCCTACACATAACAGGCCATTCGATCAAACCCAGTGATGTTATTGGGTACATTAAAGAAGAGTTATACACACTCCGATGTTACTTCGTGGGCAAAAGGAATGTTAAACACTCACCGATGTAGAGCGTTATATGCGAAATTGTTTTCGCTAGCTTTTAAAATGAGACCGTTGAAGCCATATTTCGTCAAGTTTGTGATATTTCTCTCATTCTTACAAATGTATTATATATTTTAAAATGTCATCATCATCAGGAATTTCCACTACTAAGCGGATTTCCTCGACCATATGTAGTTCAGCCAGAGTCTTCCTCCACTTCTCTCTACCCAAGGCCTTCACTTCCTTCAGTCCATTATTTTTTAAACTTGATTTAATCTCCTTCATCCACTTTCTCCTTGGTCTTCCTCTTTCGCTCTTTCTTGGAGCCTCTCACTCCATCAGACTTTTAGGAAGTCTCTCTGATGACATTATCCTTACATGGCCGAACCATTGCAATCTCCGCATCCAAATAGTTTGAAGAATGTAACACTCATAATACCTCGGATTTTTGTATTACGCGCTTTTTCACATTTGGATTTTCTTGCAGAACGCCTGCAAATGTCCATCTCTGTAGCCAAGAATATTTGTTGATGTCTTTTATTCAGTGTCCATGTCTCCGCACCATATAAAATGATGCTCTGTACAATCGCAGAAAAAATGTGTCTTTATTCTTGACAAAACATTGCTGCTCCAAAGAACATGATTCAAAACAGAAATAGCTTTCCTACCTTCCACAGTTATCCGATTAACGTCATGATGGCAAGTACCATCCTGATGTTTTATGGATTCGAGGTACTTAAATTCCTCAACTGTTCTCAACGTAATATTATCGGTTATTTTAATGAAGTCTCTGGGATCATAGGACAAGTGCTCAGTTTTATTTTTGTTAATTTTAAGTCAACAACAGCCTTATTCAGAGATCAGTTGACGAAACATATAAGCTACGTCATCTTTATTTTCTGCCAATATTACTTGATCATCCACAAAGAGTAAATAGTACACGAAATCATTCTTAACCCGTAATCCATATTTTAATATATATATAAACATTTATATATTTATTATTAGATGTATACATTAATATTATTAGTAACATCTATGCAAATGCAAGTGCAAAGATTCTGCTGTTTGAAAATACAACACACGTAAAAATTGGAAAGGGAGTGAGACAAGGTGACACCATATCTCCGAAGCTCTTTAATGCCACATTGGAGGGTGTTTTTCAGTCACTGAGCTGGGAAAACAAGGGGATAAAGATTAATGGAGATTATGTAACCCACCTTCGTTTTGCTGATGACGTAGTCATTTTTGCAACTACTCCATCAGAGCTGCAGAGTATGATCCAGGAACATGCTGACAAGAGTAAAGTAGTAGGACTAAAAATAAACTTTCAGAAGACAAAAGCGATGCACAATTCTTTCACAAGAGATGAAGATTTATCGATTGATGAAGAAAAGCTGGAGATAACAGATGCGTACGTTTATCTTGGACAGCAGATATCAAGTGAGGGTCACATTGATGAAAAAAATTAATCGGCGTATAAAACTTGCCTGGAGAGCTTTTGGAAGAAACAGCATAATTTTTAAGAGCAATATGCCATTATGTTTTAAAAGAAAAGTGTTTGATCAATGCATCCTTCCAGTGCTTACGTATGGTGCAGAGACGTGGACCTTAACTAAAAGAGACATACAAAGGCTGCATACAACTCAAAGAAGCATGGAGAGGTGCATGCTTGGTGTAACCATGACAGATAAGAAGAGGAACTCGTGGATCAGAAAAATTACAAGAGTGGAAGACATCATGATCAGAGTTAAATACCTGAAATGGCAATTGGCTGGAAATACTGCCGGAAGAACAGACCATCGACGGACAGTCGAAATTTTAGATTGGATTCCAAGGGACAGGAAAAGACCGAGAAGAAGACCACAAGAGAGATGGGTCGATGAAATTCGAAAGTATGTGGGAGTAACATGGAGGAGACTGGCACAAGACAGACCGTTGTGGAAGAATCTTGGAGAGACCTTCGTCCAGCATTGGCTTGATAATGGTTGACAATAATGATGATATTTGTTATATTTATATTTTAAATTATAAATTACAAAATCGAATTTTCCTAGGGCTCATTCATAAGAGGTGAAGTGAGATGGTGCGTCATTTGACAAAGGGGAGTTTAGTTCCGATGACCTGTGACTGCTTACCTAATCCCCCCCCCCCGAAGTTCTCTCATTGTTGGAGTTTAACTGTCGCATGTTATTCTTACGCCATTAAGTCTTAGTTATTGATGCACACTAAGCGCTCCTAGGCATGCAGCATCGGAATTTAATTTCATGAAGCCGTGTAATACATAGTACACGCACAGAGTTCGTGATTTCGTTGATCAATAGTTTGATTTTCAGTAGGTGGAATGAATGTGATAGTCTAAAATGTTGGCCAGTAAAATCACTTTACTCAACAACAGCACTCAGTTTTATCATTAGCAATTAGTGGAAGAACACTCAAGTGTGTAATTAGTTACCTGTTGATGAAGAACTGCTCTAGAATTATTGACAAAATAGCTGAAAGGGGATTCATGATCTTTCCTATGAGCATTTATTAGACTTTTCTGGTATTCAAAGGTCACCTTTTTTTTCAGATTTCTAAATAGATAGTAAAACATTCTTGAGAGCTATCTTTCAACACTAGTGGTATGAAACGTATTACAATACGAACGCTTCATGGCTCAGCTCTATTCATCAATACCTTTGCTTTGACACACTATGTTTTGTGTGTTTTTATTAAGGGCAGAATTTTCATTTTCATCAAGAATTAGACAAATGGATTGTTATAAAAGAGAATCAGAACCATTTTTCCTGAAAATGATCAAATTTGTTGACACCAAACAGCACATGATTTTAATTTTACGGTTGCGTTAAATAAAGACGGCGTAGAACGTGGTGGACAGCCTTGTTCCAGCATCTCGAAGAATAGACTACGATGACCAAAATCGTGACTCAAAGACGAGAAAAGATAGACGTATTCAGTTGAAGAAAGAATCGTAAATTGTTTGATTAAATCCGACGGAAGATCTGAACTCGAAATAGCATTTAAATTTTTATTTAAAGATAAAATCCTTCTGTTAAGGAGATGCGGACTCAATGGCATGGAGTTATTTGAAAATAATTACGGACATAGCTGTGGGTTATAATCCGCCACATTATTCATAACAATGTGGCGGATTATTTCCGTGCTTCAGAAAATGTTAGGTAGTGAGCTTGGATTTTTTTCTATTTCTACTGCGTAATGAGCTTAAATGAAAAGTGTCACTGCATTTCCTAATATATTGTTTTATTAAAAAATATATTAGGGAATGCAGTGACAGCTTATTGGTTTTGTATAGATTCTTTTTTAGGGTTCCTCACGAGCTTCCAAGGCTATAGGGTATAATTCAATACAAATCTGGAGTCATTTTGTGGAGGATTATTAGTGTGTTCCTCTCCAGATTTGGATCATTCCAGGTACACACATCACATGTCCTGCACCGATATTCGAACCCAGACCAGTAGCTAGTCCAAATCCTGCACTCTGCTTAACTATAGACGATGCAGGTATAAACCACTAAATCCAGCAATGCAGTTGATTTCAATCTTTCTGTCCTCTACAGTTATATTAGGTCTGTTGTGTCTTGGCTGGAAGGATACTTCAGCCGGCATACAATCTGATGACTTTATTTCCAAGCGTTATTTCTAGGGTATTTGTATAGTAGTGAAACTTCTCCTTTATGAAATGGTGGTTCTTAGCATGTAAATAGTAAATAATATTCAGCGCATAACCAATCGAGAGTCTGAGTATGATTTCTGTGTACCTCTCTTACCTAACGCGACTCCAGACCTTAAGGTGGTACCATCTAAATTCTCTGCCTTATGTTTCCAATGGTAAAACTTCTTTACATATTTTCTTCGCAATTAATGTATTCCCAAGGACGAAAATTTGCACATCGATAAAACTAAATTTTAGTTATAGCATGGGATACCTAATACTTGCCGAAACATAACCATATTTATATTAAAAATCAATCATTTTTATTTGAGTAATGTTCAGATCTGTTAATAGATGGTGCGACGTGTACATTGATGACGACAATAGACAAACAAATGTTGGATTGCTTAATTATGGTTATGTTTTAGCAAGTATTAGGAACCCATGCTATAACTTACAGTTAGTTTTATCGATGTGCAAATTTTCATCCTTGGAAATACATTAATTGCGAAGAAAATGTGTAAAGAAATTTTACCATTGGAAGCATAAGGCAGAGATTTTAGGTGGAACCACCTGAAGTATAAGCTGATAGATGTCCTTTTCTAAACTTCGCCTTAAACTCTGAATCATCATCATCATCATCATCATTAACCTTTACCAATCCACTGCTGGATGAAACCCTTTCCAAATATTTTCCACAAATTTCCATCTTAAGCCTGTTTGTTCCAAATCAGTCCAGCATGCTTTCGAATTCATCCGCCCATCTACCACGTGGTCTTCTGGATCTTTTCCAGTACACCGTATTCAATTAAGCATTTCAGTTGTCCAACAGTGGTCAGTTCTTCTAGTAAAATGTCCAGCCAATTGCTAGTAGAGAGTCTTCACTTGAATAACGATGTCACCAACTCTCGTCATTTCATTGATCCATGTGTAACTCTTCCTATCTTTCCAGGTTACACCAAGCATGAATCTCTCCAGGCTTCTTTGTTCGCAGCCCCCCAATGCCGTTCTTAGTTAAAGTCCATTTCCTTGATCCACAGGAAAAACTGGAAGGTGTGACATACTACAGAGGTAACGTACATCTGAAGAAAGCAAATTTGCAAAGATAAATTCCATAGGTGTAGTTTAATTGGGAAAACACTCTGTTCCGGAATGGAAAGATGTAGGTTCGAGCCCCACAACCGACAAACAAAAACGTGTTTCATTATATTGACGCCCGAACGCCAAAATGGATCTCCTGGCCGTTGATTTCTTTGAAAAATATGTGATGTTCGTTCCACACATCATCTGGAATTAATGAGAATTCCTTTTTCTACAGAGAGTTACTTCAAGCATGGTTTGCGGGGGACCTGAAACCTGCGATTTCGTGCTCCCGCCTTTCTCAAGGTGGGGGGGGGGGGGGGTATATGTGACGTACTGAAGAGGTAACGTACATGTCAAGATGGCAAGTAGCAGTGATAAGCCCTTGTCAGTGTAGCTTAACTGGGAAAGCATTCAGCTCCGAAACAGAAGGATGCTGGTTCGAAATACGCCACTCGTAAAAAAACGATTCGTATGAAGGGTGTGTAAGGCGACGGAGTCGGGCCCCTCTAATTATTTGCATGTAGTTATATTTTCTGTAATTATTTCTCATTTCAAAGGCAATGTAATGTAAATTCAAACGCACGTGGTGGCACCATTTCCTTTGTAAGCTGGGTTATGTAACCGAACGAAACACGTGACCAGCAAGATCCGTTGACCGCGACCGGTTCGACGGGGTCTGATGTATAGGTCAAAGGTCACCACTTCCGGTGAACGGCTAACTCCACACCAATAGGATTTCCAGAGGCGGAAGGGCCGCGGGTGGCCTAGTGGTCAACGTTCGTGACTGCCGCGGAAAGGACCTCAGATTCGATCCCAGGCAGGTACGAACGCTCGATCCACTAAATATCCGCCGTGCGCCGGATGGGCACGTTAAGTCGTCGGACTCCGGGTACTGGCCCCCGGTATTAAAAAAGGGCGTCCTCCTCCCTCTTTCTACTTCGCTTCCGTGTCACTTTCTATCGGGCACTCTCGCCCAAATCTCATAGCTTCCTATTGCTAAGGGTTGTTTAAGACCTGGGGTCAGACACTCCCTTCCTAAAATCCTCTACATATGAGAAGATTAAGAATATAAAAGGAAGCGACACGTTCGCTGGGGAGGCTTTTTCGTGTTTCACCTTCCACGGGTTGGACGTCGTGTTTTACAGCCGAGAATGTTGGTTAGACCTCTCGGGGTTTTTCGTTTTTCACTGATGGAGGAGTCAGGGTTTTTTTTGGCGATAAGAGATCAACCGGAGTTTTCGAGGGAGCGACTCAAAGCCACGTGGCGGAGGGTCTTCCGGGATATCGTGAGATAGTGAAGTGTTCGCTAACTGGAAACTGTTGGCACGTGGAGATAGCCAATCGAATGGAACTTATTCTTTCAACTATTAAACTTTGTTTAGGCTAACGAAGGACTTGTTATTGAAGTTATTCATTGTCGTGAACTGGAGAGATTACTAACTACACGTTCCAATTTTTTCAACGATCGAGTTTAACTTGACGGCACTCAAAAGAACCTACGTCAGGCCCGTTTGAGAGATTCGGATTCCGTGAGGCCTAGTGGCAGATCGAACTCATCGGTACCTGACATAGAGTATGCCGTCAATTTTGAATTTTGGAATATTTGACTATCATAAATTCATTTTATTAAGAATATCGACATGTTTATCCTTTTGCGAATGACAGCAAAAATGAACTAGCGAACAAATAACTAGAAGGCGAATTGTTCAGTTGCTGCTGTTCATCTTTGGTGAATCCCCAGCATTGTGCGGGGCTCCAGAGAAGCAAGCCAGGTGGTTTGGCAGTTTGTCGTATGTGAGTCAGCAGAATTTCGAGGCCGCTGTGGTGCAGTGGAAGCATGTCTGGCGCGTAACTGGAAGACCCTCGGTTTGATTCCCGGTGGCGGCCGATGAGAATTTTTCCGTGACTGACTTATTAACGTGGAAAGAGCGATGACTTCAGTTTGATGTTCCTACTCCACGTCAACTGCGCATTTATTTCATGATTCAGTTTTCGGCATAATGACTAATACATGCTGTACATTATAAAAGAAAATAATGAAATGTACATATTATTTAACAAATGAAATATAGTTAGAAAGTTTCAGTTAATATTTTAAAGTCTATTTCTTACGCTATGTCTTAAAAAACAATTCTAGTGAACACCCATTTGATTGCGTGCAATGCTTCTCCGAATACCAAACTGGACAAAGCCCTGAATATCTTTAGAAATTCATTTAAAAATTATTCATGTAATATTATTTCCAACAAACCCGAGTACTCAGAGGCGTAGGTTTGTGGCTAACCAGCCGAGTTGGGTCCCCGTTCGAGTCCTAATTGAGACATGAGTGGTGTGTCTGTCTTAAGATGCTGGCTCTTTCCTTTCTCTGGAACCAATATTTCTAATTTAGGGATGAGCTACTGCTTATAAGCCTTAGAGTAGCGCATGTTAGTTCTTAAGCCGTCAGACAAAAACAAACTGTCGTAATATAATTACTATAATTTTAAAAATCAATGTAGTTATTTGATCAGACATGATACGAGGGCTATACAAAAGTTCTGCACGCACACGTTAATCTAAAATGGAAGCGGATGATGCAATCGAGAAAAGGATTGCGTCATGTCAAGGTCAGACTCTCAGCAACGCAGTGGTGTCAGAACGACGCACAATTATTTGCTGTGTGGACGTGGGAGGGTTTGGAAATGGAAGCGTGCAGCTCCTCAGGTCGAGTCACGGTGTTAGACCGACTCGACGTGAGGTGCTGGACACTTGCGGGGGAAACTGGGACACAGATACACACTGCTTTGCAAGAAGTTTGTGGGGAAGGAACTCTTGATCGAAGCACGATTTATTTCTGAGCATCGCGTTTTCGGGAGGACCGAAGCACCATCGAAGATGTAAGTGTATGTAATTGGAGGTTTAACGACCACCGTGAGCAACTCAATGGGCTATAAGCAGTCGCCCGTCCCTAATTTAGGGTCACTAGTTCCAGGGAAGGGAGAGAGCCAGTGCCGTAAGACAAACACAACATCCATGCCTCACCGGGATTCGAACCCGGACCCCTTTCGGACGAATGATCAGAGGCCATTGCCTTAGACCACTGCGCCACCGGGGCGGCCCATCGAAGATGACCACTCCTCAGGCTGACCTCAAACGGCGACGAGTAAAATATCTGTCACCATTGTTGCGACGCTTCTCGAAGAGAATCGTCGTTTGACAGTCGACAAGATTTCTCATCAGGCAAATTTGTCCACCATGTCTGTTCACCACTGGGAAAAAGAAAAATCGCTGTGCGCTGAGTGTCCCATCAACTCAGCCCGGAGCAGAAGGCAGCCAGAGTGAGAATCGTACAGGATCACCTCCATGGGTTCGATAGGGAGGACCACACCTTACTGAACAGAATTGTCGCTATTGATGTGACTTGAACTCGTGAATTTGAGCCCGAATCGAATTCATAATCAGTGGAATGGAGGCATCCAAGCTTTCCAAGCCCTTCAAAGTATCGTCGGCAACAATCCAAAGTTTAGCAAATTATGATTTTTGCGTATCATGCCCAGGGTGTTGTGGTCCTTGAGCGATTTCCAGTAGGGCAAAATGTCAACACACAATATTATCGTGACATTATGAGGAGAAAGTTGAGACCGAAAATTCGTCGAAATCGCCCCAACTTATTGTTGGAAGCGGGAGCGATCTTGCTGCATGACAATGATCGTGTCATGGTACAGCGTCGATAGGGAAAATTTTGTCAAAATATGGCTGGGAAACTTTATCCCACCCACCATAGAGCCCTGACCTCAGTCCACCAAACTTTGATCTTTTCCTAAAGTTAAAGGCATCCGCTACGAATCGCTGGTCGAATTATAATTCGACATTTAACGTCATCCAAGTAATACGACAGTTGAACAAAGATGGCGTACTACGGGGCATCCAGGACCTACCGCACCACTGGAAAACTGTCTTTAGCAGCGGAGAACTGCAATAAGGTCAGTTTTCTCCTTTACATCAAACGTTTCTCAAAAATGGACAGCGTGCAGAACTTTTGTTAGGAATCCCGTATGTCATGCACTGATACCAGTGCGATAATTTATTTGCAGGAAGTTTCAGGAGTAGTTGTCATTTGGAATCATCCTATACGTGCATAGGCGTAACCACTGGGGGGGGCAGGACCCCCAATTTTTGGGAATATAATTATACAATGCACACTTTATATGATGTGAACCACTAAATTTAATAATATAAGATTGTAATGTTTCGTAGAATGCAAACACGTGTATAATGTGTACTTAATAAAACAGCGCTATCGATTAAGAATGGTTACCAACATCGTTGGCGTATATATATATATACACTGAAGAACAATTGAATTAGAGACAGCTGGCGTTATGCAAATATGGCGTTGTGGTCGGCCCTGTAAACAGAAACGACTTGACGTATGCAGAGATCCGACAATATAAGGACTGATGCGACGGGAATCAGTAAGAGTTGGACGCAGTATGGGTAAGACGAAGGATCTAAGCGCATTTGATCGTGGGCAAATTGTCGGGGCCCGACGAATGGGTCGCTCCATCTCGAAAGTCATGCAGGCACTGGGATTTTCACGAGCCACTGTATCACGGGTGCACCGTGAGTACATCGAAACTGGTAAAACCATCCCTGCAAGGGCCAACTGCCGTGGACAACAGCGTGTGGATGAGCGGGGTCATCGTCAGCTAGCTCACATTGTAACAGCGGATAGACGGGCCACAATGCAAGAAATCACTCGGCAATTTAACGCTGGTGCACAAAAACGTGTAAGCAGCCACACCATCCAGAACCATCTCCTCGCTATGGGGTACAGAAGCCATCGTCCCACGAGGGTACTGCTGCTGACCGCACATCACAGGGTGCAAAGATTAGCATGGGCGCGGGAACATCGCCACTGGACCCTAGACATGTGGGAAAATGCTGCCTGGACTGATGAGTCGAGATTCATGTTGATACATGCGGATAGCAAGATACGAGTACGGCGCAAAGCACATGAAGCGATGGATCCTTCTTGCCAGCAGGGTACTCTTCAAGCTGGTGGGGGTGGCATTCTCATCTGAGGACTGTTTACGTGGAATGGGACCGCTGGTACGTGTGACATCGTCCCTCACAGGTCAAAGTTACCGGGATATCCTGGGCGACCCATTTGCCCCCGTTTGTGGGTCTTCAACATCCCACTGGGAACCTCATCCTGCAACAAGACAATGCACCGTGCCATCGCTCCCGAATTGTATCCGAATGGTTGGATGAACACTCCACCGACGTGACCTCGCTTCCTTGGCCAGCTAGGTCACCTGACCTCAATCCCATCGAGCACATCTGGGATGCCATCGAGAGAGATGTTCTAGGCTCTGACCCCCTTCATCAAATCTTCGTCAACTGAGGGAGCTTGTTCAAGGTTCGTAGATCCGTATAGCTTCCCAACGCTTCCGGTGCCTATGCCGAGACGAATCGCCGCCGTCATCAGGGCGAAAGGTGGTGCTACACGTTACTAGACAAGTATCGCTAATTCAATTGCTGTTCAGTGTATATCAACTCCACGAAAAGTATTAACTTTTAACTCTCTCCAGCTACCACTTTTCATCTCTATCAGCTCTTATATCTCTCCAGCTACGAATTCTCCACTCCATCAACTCTTATCTCTAGCCAGGTGCCAACTCCCAACTCTGTCAACTCTACTCTCCTATTCTCTCTCCATCTACCAATTCTTATCTCTTATAACTCTCTCCAGCTACCAATTTTCAACTTTGTCAATCCCTCTCTCTCCAGCTACCAATTCTGAAATTTGTCAACCCTTCTCTCCAGCTACCAATTCTCAGCTTTGTCAAATCTTCTCTCTCCAGCTACCAATTCTGAAAATTTTCAACCCTTCTCTCGCCAGCTATCAATTTTCTCTTTTGTCAACTCTTTTCTCTCTCGAGCAACCAATTTTCAACTTTGTCAATCCTTCTCTCTTAAGCTACCAATTCTGAAATTTATCAACCCTTCTCTCTCCAGCTACCAATTCTCTGCTTTGTCAACACTTCTCTCTCCATCTACCGATTTTCAAAGTTGTCAACCCTTCTCTCTCCAGCTACCCATTCTCAGCTTTGTCAAATTTTCTTTCTCCAGCTAACGATTCTCAACTTTGTCAACTCTTACTCTCTTGAGCAGCCAATTTTCAACTTTGTCAATCCTTCTCTCTTCAGCTACCAATTCTGAAATTTGTCAACCCTTCTCTCTCCAGCTACCAATTCTGAAATTTGTCAACCCTTCTCTCTCCAGCTACTAATTCTGAAATTTGTCAACCCTTCTATCTCCAGCTACCAATTCTGAAATTTGTCAACCCTTCTCTCTCCAGCTACCAATCATCAACTTTGCCAACTCTCTCTTTGTCGAGCTACCAATTTTCAACTTTTCAATCCTTCTTTCTCCAGCTAACGATTCTCAACTTTGTCAACTCTTCTCTCTTGAGCAGCCAATTTTCAACTTTGTCAATCCTTCTCTCTTCAGCTACCAATTCTGAAATTTGTCAACCCTTCTCTATCCAGTTACCCATTCTCAGCTTTGTCAAATCTTCTCTCTGCAGCTACCAATTCTCAACTTTGTCAACTCTTATCTCTCTCTAGAGCTACCAACTCTCAACTCTATCAACTTTTATCTTTCACCAGCTGGGAACTCTGAACTTTATCAACTCTGCCGGTACACAGTCAACTTTTTTCATATATGTTGTTCTGACTCCCTGTTAGTATTGACAAATTGCAAAACTATTCCGCGAAGTAATGTGCCGCTCAGTGAGAACCGTTTAACCAAGAAGTAACTAAATTTACATAAAAAAAACTAACTCAAAAGAAATAAAGTTATTTAGAGCAATACGTCGCATACAATAGATCTCGCTTAGTGGGTAAACTTGAAAAATTCGGCTTTAATTTTTGATCTCAGCTTTTCGTCTAGGCAATTTACTGACTGCATGTATTAAAAGCGAACTGAAGGCTGCTTTTTTTTTGCTTGCAGCAAGAACCTAAAGAACCAAAGCTATCAAAAAAAAAATTCTTACTCTTTAAATTCTACATGCGAACGTTTAAGATCCATGAGTTTTTCTCCTTTACATTTCGATGCCTTAACAACGAAGAAAAAAACTTCTTTGTAAAAGCCTTCCAAAATAAAAAAATATGTACATGGAATTTTGTGCTTCTGTATGTTGCCAGATGTATGATTAATAGTCTAAGAAAACGTTGGCGGTTTCCACCAGCAGCGAAGGTTCGTTTAAAAAAAGCACAAGGAAGTGTGCTGCATTTAAGCACCAATTTCCTAACAACAGACAGTATTATTAAAAAAAAAGGGCCCTAAATTTTATGTTTCTACTTTTTCTAAAATAAAAAAAAAAGGGGGGGGGGAGAAAAGAAGACATGAACGGCACACAAGAATTTTCCCGTTAAGTTTTGCAAGTTGTTGTTAAGCTTCGTTGCAGACATCTAGCTATGGGTTATGCTGCATGTTAAAGCTGCTGCAGAAGATCCCGGCAATGGGGAACGGACAGGTGGGATATGCACGCACACCCGCCAAAGCACGTCAGGGAACGGGCATGAATTTCGATCCACGAGGCAGCGATTTAAGGACATAATTTCTGTTCGCGGTACACACACACACAGCCAGCAGGTAAAAGCACTGTTGTAGACTCCTCTTTGCTCGATTAAAAGCTCGTCGAGACAAAGAAAAGAGGAATGCGTGCTGCTTGCGGAATTTTGCATTAACAGAAACAAATGGCGACGAAGCCTGACTCAAAGGCTCATAAATGGAAGCATCTTCATAAAAAAAATAAAATGCGTAATTCTGGGGAGCCAGGAATCCATTAAGATAGGCGGGCACGGCCATTCTTCGATAAGACAACCGTGGGAATGGGTTGAATATTTTCTTAATAAATGTATGTCCGGGATAAGGGAAAAGTTCGAAGGGTCGGTTAGTGAGAAATCTTTGACGAACTAATTCCCACGATTATGTTTCCTTCCCATATGTTTTGTAGTCCTTAACCTTTTAGTACCAATATTTTCACATACTTACGCCTTTTTGTTTTAAATCAGTCATAGAATATTTGTTTCTCAGTGCATCAAATTATATTTGACACTATTTAACAGTCGTAAGAAACAGCCAACTGAACCAAATAGGAGTACAGCTATCATTAAAAAAATATAATTCTGAGCCGAATGGGAGTACTAGTTGCAGTGAAAGGATATCCAACTAAACTGAGCAGAAGTATTTGGTTCCTGCAGATGAAATGTAGTAATATATATACACGGTCGAGTCACATTATTGTGAACACCAGCTAATATCCAGAGTAACCGCCGTGTGCAGCGCGGACAGCAGCTAGACGGGCTGGGAGTGACTCAATAAGGTGCTGGAAAGTGTTCACAGATATGTGGAGCCATGCTGACTACAGTGCATCTGACAGCTGCTGGAGGGTACGTGGTGGAGGATCCTTAGAACGAACAACACGATCCAGGTGGTCCCATAGATGCTCAAATTGGTTGAAGTCTGGGGAATTAGGGTCCCAGAGAAGTATTTTGAAGTTTTCATCGTGCTTTTCCAGCCACTGTCGGACATTTCTAGCTGTGTGACACGTCGCATTGTCGTGCTGGAAGATCCCATCCACCCCAGGGAAGACAATCAGCATGTAAGGGTGTACGTAGTCTGCAAGGATGGATTCATAACGAATTCTGTCCATAGTGCCTTTCACTGGTATGAGTGGACCCAGAGAATGCCACGAAAGCATTTCCCAGACCACAACGCTGCCCTTACCAGCTTGTGTATTTCCAGCAATGGTTGAAGAGTGTTTGTTCTCTGATGTTTCTCGTTTTATACGCCAATGTCCATCCATTCGATGAAGCAGAAAATGTGACTCATCGGAGAAGGCAATCCTTTGCAAATCAGCGGAGGTCCAATTCCGATACTGCCGTGCAAATGTAAGCCTTTTCTGCCGATGCACCTTCGTTAGCATAGAGGCAATGATCATCCGTCTGCATCGGAATCCCATACGCAGCAGGGTTTGCTGAGCACACTTCCGGTAGCCCCCTGGTTCATTCGGCTAGTTAGTTGCTCCTCTCTAGCGTGTCGATCGGTCCTCGCGCATCTTCGAAGCAGACGTTCACGTCTCACATCAATGGCACGTGGTGCTCCGCAGTTTCCACTTCACTTATTTGCAATGGTGACATTTCTCCAATCACGATGCACTTTAACCACAGCAGTACGCGAAAAGTTCACAAACTGCGCTGTTTCAGAAATACTGCCACCCTTGACCCGAAAGCCGATAATCATCCCTTTTCGCAAATCCCATAAATCGTTCCTTTTATCCATGACAGCAAAGAGTGATATGTTTTCATAATGCCTACAACACACCTTATCTACCCTCTAAGCCAGCTCACGACACTTGTCTTCTTTCATTGGCTAAGCGCTGTTGAAGTCAAAAGTAGTAGGTGGTCACAATAATGTGACTCGACTGTGTGTGTATATACTGAGTTAGCTTTGCATTAGGAATACCTACGTAATAATACGATGGTCCGCCTTTCTCTGCACGTACGTCTTGCAGACGCCTATAAACAGATTCTACAAGGAGACAGACATTCTCCATGCGTAAGTTGTCCCATGTCAGCTGCAGCAGCTCCGTCAGTCGACGATCATTCCGTGGAGGAGGATGAGTAGCTCTCACCCCCATTCTACCAGATCCGAAAACTGTTCAATGGGGTTACAGTCAGGGAGTTTGGTAGCCAAGGAAATGCAGCAAATTCGTTGTCGTGTTCCTCCAACCACTCAGTAGTTATACGAGCCTGATGACACGGTGCGTTGTTCTGTTGAAAGACGGCACTGTGGTCCGGATGGATAACCTCCTGCAGATATGAATGAAGATGGTCGCATAACAGATCCATGTAGCGTCCACCATTCAGTGTTTGTGGATGATAACCAAGGGATCTAGGACTTGCTAGGAAAAAGCTCACCGGTCCAGAACATCGCCTCCACCGGCCTGATGAACCCCAACTGTGCAACCTGGGGATAGGGCTTCATGCTCTTTACGCCATATGTGAACAAAGCCATTTTTTTTATTGGAGGTTTTAACAACCACCGTGAGCAACTCAATGGGCTATAAGCAGTCGGCAGTCCCTAATTTAGGGTCACTGGTTCCAGGGAAGGGAGAGAGCCAGTGTCGTAAGACAAACACAACATCCATGCTTCACCGGGATTCGAACCCGGGCCCCTTTCTGACGAATGATCAGAAGCCATCGTTTTGACCACTGCGCCACTGGCGCGGCGAACAAGACCATCAGCATGGTGCAACAAGAAACGGGACTCGTCACTCCAGACGACCTTCTTCCATCTGTCGAGGCTCCATTGCCGACGTTCCTTGGCCCACGCAAAGCATTGTTTGCGATGACTGGGCGCCATCATGGGTACCCTCGTTGGTCTCCGGCTTTAGAACCGCAGGCGATGGGGTTCCACAGCCGGACACCAACGAGCATATGGCAAAATGGGAAATAGGTCCAAACGTTTAGGTGAGAATAGGTGGAACTACATCGCTGTTTACTGGTCGGTGAGCTGGGTGACTGTTGCAAGTTATTGCTGAGACATCAGTCGTAACACCAGACTCTCACCTCTAAGATCAACCACTCGTAGCTGACCAACGCGAGCCTTTCTGTGAATGGTTAATTCAGTCCTGGTACACCCTTGATACAGTAGTACGGGAGCAGCCAAGAAGTGCGGCTGTTTCCGGAATACTGGCACCTGCCTTCCGGGCCCCAAATAACTGGCCGCGGTCAAATTGGCCCAAAGGCGGCACGTTTCCCCATAACTGTCAAACGTTTACTCATTACGTACAGATCATATGTAGAGGATTTTAGGAAGGGAGTATTTGATTCAAGGTCTTAAACAACCCTTAGAAATTGGTAGCTAGGATATTTGGGCTAGAGTGCCTGATGGGAAAGTGACACGGAAGCGAGGTAGAAAGAGGGAGGAAGTAGAGGACACCGCGAGGTAGAAGCAGAGGACACCTGTCCTCTATACGTAATCCAGTACCCGGGATTACGTATAGTGGACAGGTGTGCACAATTTATAGTAGCTGCACGTGACGCCGATATCACGTGGTTCTTCGTTATCGCTCTGTAACGTATACTCTATATTCACTTTCCTTTTGATTTTACTATCTCTGGTTATTTTATTTTACTATGTAAATTATCTTCCTACTGAACGGAATATTATTTCACCCGCTGAATGAGATCTGGCAATGAGTGTAAGTCATGACGTGGTGGTAGCTCGTATATAGGCGCGTTCATCGGGACCGTTGGTGTTGTGTGGTGTTGAGTTGTTAGAGGGTTGAGGTTGTGTTGAAGTTGTGTTGGTTGTGTGCGTACTATAAGAGGAAAGTTTATTCATTATTATGTACAAGATATATGAGTGCCTTAGTTGACCAAGAGTCTCGGAAATAAACAGTTGTTCAGTAAGTTCAGTCTTTCTCAATTCTTAGTTTTGTCAGACCTCTGTCTGGCTGTTAGGTTTATGACTTTGATTACTTAATATAAATAACCAGCGTTGAGACTTTGTTTAAGTTCATAATTAACGAGTAACAACAACCTTTTGAATTCATTACTTTGAAGCTTAGAGCTTTATTCATTCATAATAATTAGCTTAGCAAAAAGATAAACAAAGCTAATTCATTATAGCTCCGAATATGGGAAACGGGGTGTACCAAATGCAAAGCTTACTCAATGTGCACGCACGCACACACACACATATACATGTATATGGGAATTATTTGCTGCCTGAACCCAAAGTACAAATGAATGCCCTAAAAATTTAATATGCACAAACCCATTGGCAGGAGATGTAAAACCATTTAAGGACATATAGTTATTAAACTTTAAAATGAAATACTCACATTTAGCTGAAGTCAGAGCTGTTTTCTTTATTCAGAGACGAACAATTTATACAAGATGGCGTCCTTAATTGAAATGTATAATGCATTGCGAAATGTTTTATTCAAATTAAATGTTCCCTCTCTTTTGGTGTCGCATTGGCCCCGAAACGTGGGGTTCTGCTGCGTTCCGGCCCATTTCCATTACTGTATTATACAGTTACGAAAAAATTAATAGCAACTCTGGAAATTTCTCACGTTTTTGGGATTTCAGTATTGCTACAAAAGTAAATATGCAGATAATACTCACAATATATATATATATATATATATATATATATATATATATATATATATATATATTATTTTAAAGCACATTTCATGCAGAAGCCAACTCAGTTTACAGAATGGGAATATCTTTAACAGAACTTTATGACCAGAAATGTGCTGCGAAGGAAGCACACTTCGCTGTGTGAAATGTCATCGTCGTTGCTACAAGCCGACGGAGCTTTTTGTACGTCCGCGTACAGGCGATATAAAGGGCAGGCGATGTTTGTGGGGTAAATCCCGACGTTTTTGCAGTGCGCGTAGGTAGTTCGTTTGCATTGGTGAGTGTGTAGTCGTGACTCCTGTGGACTGCAGTGCAAATCTGAAGTTTAGAGTGCATTTCGTTTATTTCTGTGCAAACTGTGTTACGGTAATGGGAAGATTAGGTGATATTTCACCACGAAAAGCTTCGTCGCGAATGGTGATTAAGTGAATTTGGCAAAAGCAATGCAGAAATTTTCCGGATACCTGAAGTGCACAAGAGTACAGTTGGACAGCAGCTGGCGAAGATCCGTGATATGGGAGGAATCACGAATGGCAAGCTGGGTAAATGTGGCCGATAAATGAAAACAACTCCTAGAAGTAACAACGCGTTGAAACGGATATATCTGAGAAACAGGTTCGTCTCGCCAATAGTTCTTGCCAAATAATTGCAGGATAGTTGTGGTACTGTTGTTTGTCCTCGAACAGTGAGGAACAAATTACGTTCCATGGGTTTGACGTCTCATAGGGTGGTAAAGAAGCCATTGCTAACCAATGTACAATGCAAGAAACGTTTTGAATGGGCAAAGGAAAATAAGGAGTGGAACACTGATAGGTGGCGTCAAGTATTATTCAGTGATGAGACAAAGCTGAACATCGACGGTAACGACGTAGTGTGCCGAGTGTTTCGACGAAATGACGAGGTATTGCATCCCTTTTGCACACTTAAGCCAAGAAAGTATTCATGCAGTGTTGTGATTCGGGGATGTTTTGCTGCTGCTGGAGTGGGCAGAATCCATATGTCTGAGAGCACTGTTAATGCACCGGTGTACAAAAGTATCCTCCAAGACAAGATGGCGCCTTCAGGACGTGGTTTGTTCCAGGGTCAGCCATACATCTTCCAGGACTATTCGGCCCCATGCCAAAATCATTAAAACTTATGTGATGTCTCTAGGCGACGTTGTTCCTCTTCCTTGGACTGGTAATTCTCAAGAATTGAACCCGATTGAGAATTTGTGGCGCATTCTTAAAAGAAAATTGCACGAACGTCACCCCACAAATAAAGTGGAACTGATTAACGCAATTACTGACGTTTGGCACAACTGTGTTTTATCCGATATGATCCGAAAGTTGGTTGACTCCATGCCCAACAGGTGTGCAGCCGCTGTCACTCAACGAAATATTAGGTACGTAATTGTATTTGAATATATTACTTTTCCATGATTTCTGTTTCGTAGCACGTTTCTGTTCAAAACTTGAGTTCTGTTAAAGATATTCCCATTCTGTAAACTGATTTGACTTCTCCATGAAATATTATTTAAAATGATATATCATCATCATCATCATTGTCAACCATTATCAATCCACTGCTGGACGAAGGTCTCCCCAAGTTTCTTCCACAACGGTCTGTCTTGTGCCAGTCTCCTCCATAACAGCCGACATTTTAGATTGGATTCCAAGGGACAAAAAAAGACCCAGAAGAAGACCACATGGGAAAATGATATATATATATATATATATATATATATATATATATATATATATTGTGAGTATTGCCTACATATTAAATCTTGTAGCAACACTGAAAA
Source organism: Macrothele yani (assembly GCA_039090855.1). Taxonomy (NCBI): domain Eukaryota; kingdom Metazoa; phylum Arthropoda; class Arachnida; order Araneae; family Macrothelidae; genus Macrothele; species Macrothele yani. Next base: position 162,453,060 of record CM077010.1, on the reverse strand, counting down.
TCCAAAAACGTCAGAAATTTCCACAGTTGCTATTAATTTATATATAGTATATAGGATTTGTCGCATTACATGGATGCGACAAATCCAAGGAATGAGGTGTCAACTGAAGTTTGATTAGAATTTTTCCTACTCCTATATTAGAAGGAAGTCCAGGTGCTTGAGGAAGTAATAGTGTGTAGGGCACAGAACAGGTGAATATGGCGAATGGTTTTCGTTCCTCAACTAGTGCAGCTTCTGGATAATCCGGCGTGCAAAGTGGGTTCTCACATTATCCTGAGAAACATGATTAATGCCGACAGGTTCCCATACATAATGTCAAATTTCGACGAATTAACGAATTTAAACGGAATAACGAATGTGCCGGAGAAAAGGTCATTTAACGCGAACAATCAAAGCAAAATTTATTAAAGTAAGTTTACACGAAAACAACTGGACAGCAAGAAAATTGTTAAGCAACAACAAATATTTTACAAAATGTTTATTTTTCTCGAGATCTTTTGAAAAACGGAGATAAATAGCATATAATTTTTGCGCCGCCCCGGTGGCGCAGTGGTCTAAGCGATGGCTTCTGATCATTCGCCCGAAAAGGATCCGGGTTCGAATCCCGCTGAGGTATGGATGTTGTGTTTGTCTTACGGCACTGGCTCTCTCCCTTCCCTGGAAACAGTGGCCTAAAATTAGGGACGGGCGACTGCTTATAGCCCATTGAGTTGCTCACGGTGGTCGCTAAACCTCCAATCAAAAAAAAAAATGTAATTTTTCAGTTCTAACAGGAGTGAGTTATTACTATATAGGTTTTTACTATATTTCCTTACAAAAAGCCGGCATCTATCTGGCTTGTTTTCACTCTGCTTCAATTAAAAATTTCACCCCGTCTTAGGACGGGAAACATCCCCTATATTAATATTTACTTAAAGCTTAAAAACAACCGTCCTAGGACTGGCTATGCGCTAGTTAATAAGAATGATATAAAGAGTGTACACAATACAGCTTCATTGTATAGAGGTTAACGCAACACACACAGACTAAATAACTTCTGTATGTATCACATATTTAAATAGTAAATAGAAAGGGTCGAAAGAGCAGAATATGAATACATTAAGTTTGTTTAATGGGTTTTCATTGTAAACCGTAAATTTAGAGGTTGAACAACCGTGTTTCGGAAATAATGTAAAAATCATCCCCACGGAAATTACGTCGTAAATTAGACCCGTTTTTATAAATAATTATCCACTTTCGTTATTTTTCATTCGTAGCTTTCTTTGAAAGCGTTTTAATACGGTTTATCGTCCGAAAGTAATGTAACTCAGCGTAGTTGGGACGATTCATTACAGCTGCAGTTTCGCCTTTATCGGCAAAGGCTGTAATGAGATTTTCTCCTTTCCTGGGTTCCAAAATGGCTGCTCTTCCGCCGTAAGAAAAGGTGAATGATGGAGGCTTAACATGATGAAGTGATTCTGAAATAGCACGTGGCTTTCGAATTTTGGTGAAGGAGATTCGTGGTAAGTTTCTGATAAGAAAGCCAACAGCGACAAATGTACCAGGAAAAAAGATTTTATTACTTGCGTTAGCTGTAATGTTACTTTTTCATTCGTACTTGTAATAAAGTTCAGCAATTTCCAGAAAGAATTTGAGTTTTATATTGCTATATCATTTTATACAAAGCATGTTGAGAAAGAAAGAAAACACAAAGGACCCTAAGGTGACATTTTTATGCAATATGTAATTGGCCTTGTCTGATTTTTTTCAGAATAAAAAATATCAGAAGCAAGAAATGATGGCAAATTCAAAGTCGAGATATTTAATAGATTTTGCAAGAGTACTCGTACATCAATGCCACATGATTTCATTTGACATATTTGCACGAACTTTTTAGAATACGAAAATTCATTTTTATTGCATTTAACTTTCCCTAAAGCGGAAATATTACATTTTCTGTTGCATAGTTTGAAACCTGGTGCTTCAGTCCGTGTTCATGCTACCGGAGAAAATAAATATGTAAATTATCCTTTGTAATTTTCATCTATTCCAGCGGTTCCGAACCTCCAGACGCCATTACAAAATTTTTACAGCGAACCCCCAAAAATTCTGTAAAGGCGTCTCCATGAAATTAAAATAAAAGTATTTTTTAAACCGCAAGTAAGTTTAAATGCATTAACAGTTTAGTTATTTTTTGCAGATGTTTGGGACACGCGTTCTTACATAGCCAGCATCCATGAGGGAGTAATCGGTGCTGTTTTACGTTTAAACAAGTTAGTAAAAGCATGCAATGCATTGATTATTATATGCTTTCCAACATACCAGAAACCATTACTCAAGTTATTACTCAAGTTATGAGGAAAGTGGCTGTGGAACAAATCTCGCTCCTGTGTCCTGACCTTTGATCCCATTTCAATGATATTCAAGAGAATTGGTTCAGTATACCTCCTGAACAACATACTAACTAAAGTTTTATCGCAATAGAAGCATTTTTAGTCAAGTTATGAGGATAATTGCTGTGAAACAAATCTCCCTCCTGTGCCCTGACCTTTGACCCCATTTCGACAATATTAAACAGATTTGGTTCAGCATACCTCCGGAACAATATGATAAAGTTTTGTCATAATCGAAGCCTTTTTAGGTAAGTTAGGACGCATAAGGACAGTGGAATGGATCCCTCTCCTATGTCCTGACCTTTGACACCATTTCGCCCATTTTCAATAGGGTTCGTCCCTATGTGGTCTCCTAACATATACTAAAATTTCATTGAAATCGAACCATTTTTACGCGAGTTATCGTGCGGACGGACATACAGACAAGCATACAGACGGACAAAGCTGAAGCACATACGCTTCTTCAACCTACGGTTAGAAAGCGTAAAAAACATCCGTGCGCAATGGACACCCGCGGCGAAGGAAAGACTACTCCGGGATTTCACACGGTCACGGAATAGTTCGCTCTACCGGATTGTGTCGTAGGAAGAAATCGGTTAGTTTTTTAGATTGTGGGATGACCGTATAGAGTGCGCATGTGCTGCTGTTGTTCACTGGTACTCTCAGAGCATCGAAATTCTGCGCATCGTTAAGGTAGCATTGGGGTTGTAGGAGCTTGAGAAAATTTTGAACTTCAAGGTGGAAATACTTGCTATTAGTAATTTTTTACTGTGAAAGCATGAATCACTGGATGAAGACTGGAACCGTGGTAATGAGGAACAAAAGAATGATATTATTTCTTTCTTTCTTCAAATATGCCGCAAGGTGATTTTCTGAAATCCCGTAAAACGCATTCATAATCCTAAAACATTGCTTAAAAATGTTCAAGATACTGGCATTACATCTAGTAACAACAACAAATAAAAGATACAGTGAAGACTATATGTATTAAGTTTTTTATTTACTGAAGGTGACAACTATCCACACCCACATGGTATCATTTGCGGACAAATCCTCGGGTTCGCGATAACAACGTAATCTTGAAAGGGGTTCGCAATAACATTATGATGTTGAAAGGGGTTCGAGAGTCAAAAAAGGTTGGGGAACTGCTGATCCATCATAATTACAATTTCACCTAATGAATTCTCGTCTTCAAAGATGCGGTACCTAAGGAGGTGAAAAATTCGCTTAGCATATTCTTGTTCCTGTGCAACACCGACATACAGCAGAGATACTAAACATCCATGGACCTGATCATTATATCCCCCTTATTTCCACGAGTGGAACGTCCCATATCACGTAAACAGACCGGATGAGTAACACATCCGATAGACATCACGGGCAAGCATTATCAGTTCGCCAGTACTAAGCTCTTGCAATGGACAAAGGGAAGGATTTGTCCGTTTTTTTCTTTTGTTTTTTTAGAGGAATGGTGGGGGAGGTTGTAACGACCACCGTAAGCAACTCAATGGGGTACAAGCAACCTCACATCCCTAATTTAGGGCCACTTGTTTCAGGGAAGAGAGAGAGCCAGTGCCGTAAGGCAAAAACACCATCCATGCCTCACCCAGGGTCCGATCCGGGACCGATCTGTGATAGATAATTAGAAGCCAACGCTTCGTACGTCTCGGCCACGGGGGCGGCTAGTTTAACCGACGAATGATTATCGACTAGAGGGTGGCGCGCTAAAAAAATCATGATCACAAGGAATGTTGGCTGCTATTAGCCGCCCCGGTGGCCAAATGATACGAGGTACTGGCTTCTACTAGTTAATACGACGTCCAGGTTCGAATCACGTATGGGGTATGTGGTGTGTTTGTTTTACGGCATTGGCTCTTTCTTTTCCCTGGAATCAGGAGCTCTAAATTAGGGATGAGCGATTGTTTATAGTCTTAAATTTACTTACGGTGGTCGTTAAACCCTTCAAACACACACACACACACACACACACACACACACACACACACACACACACACACACACACACACACACGGAGATCACCATTGGTTGACAGTCGAAAGCTGTTTGGCACGCGTTGTACGGCACAACAGACGACTAGAGATATCGCCATTAGGGACACAACAGACGCCTTGAGATCTTTCCATTAGCGGCACAACAAACAGAACACTCAGGGAAACATTTCCGAGCACGCAATTTAACAGACGCATTGTGAACGGATCTAAAGAGTCAGCGGTTCGTTCGTATTCCCATTATGATCAGCAGTCATCGAGGGCTCTAACTTCAGTAAGCACGTGACTGGTCACGGAACTACTGGAAAGGAATAACGGCGTCTGATGAGTCTAGGTTTTATCTCAAATACGCCGATGACCGGTTCTTATTCGACGTGCTGCGGCTTAACAGCTGCAGCCAGACTGCACGGTTGGATTGAAGCAGGGCGGCGATGGCGGTATCATGGCATGGGAATTATTTTGTGGACATCACTAGACACCCTCATCCAGCTGAACACACTCTCCCTGTCCAATACTATCTGAGTAGGATTTTGAACCAAGTGTTTTCTGCAGGGTGATCGTGTACCCGGATGGCACTCGACTCTTTAAGCAACACAACTCAACGTGTCACATGGCTAGCGCTCTGCAAGAATGATTCGAAGGTTATGAACAATAATTTCGTGTAAGCCGGTGGCCTCACATTTACCCTACCCGAATCACATCGAGTATTTGTGGGATGCAGTTGAGCGCAGTATTCATTAGTCAACCCCATTGCATCGCTCCGCCAGCCAACTCTAGGACATCATTCTGCCCTGCTAGTACAAACTACCTGTGGACACATCTTGTGAAGTCGACGCAATGCCGGGTGCAAGCGGAGATCACGAGGAATAGCAATTCAACACACTGTTTGCTATGTGGTTGGTTATGAGAGCATTTCAAATTCCATAGAAATAAATCCAGTAGATAATTTATTAAAAACGTACGCAGGTATACTCATTCCGATTTACCTTATTCCAAAAGCAAGAAGACGCGTTCATTTTTTACTTTGATACTCTGGAATTTCCAGAATTCAAAATGCATTGTAGGACATTTCGGAAGGAAAGTCAAGTTCCATTTGTCTGCCTGTTCTTTTCCGTCTGATCAAAATGAAAGCCTTTGTCATCTTCCAAAACCACCATCTGCCTTCCAAATTTTAGCCACTAAGTCACGTGGCGTTGAAAAACAAGCAAAACCGAGAAAGAACTGAAAAGCAGGGAAACGAATATAAACGAGATTTTCTGAAAACTTTCAAATATAAACTCTTAAATTAACTGGAACGGAACATAGATTACTTTCTTGGAATTCCAAGTCTAGAAGTCAAAATAAATTTCCTGCTCAGAGAAGCTATTCCTGGAAAATAATTCCAGTTTAAATGAATTTTTTTTTCTTGGAAAAAAGATATGGAATGCGTAGTGGTCTTTGAATATTATCTCGGCAAGGTCAAAAATACTTATTGCGGGGTTCAACACGGGATTGAACCAGATGATTGAACAGAGCAGAGTAATGTCTTCGGAAGTTCTTCATCCTCTCGCCTTTCCCTCAATCACTCTTTCTCTACTTTTCTGTCTTTCTTGCCTCCCCATCCTTATTTTCCGCTTTTACATCTCAGTGGCCGCCATCTGTTCTTGGCCGACGCCGAGGAGCAAAAGAGAAGAGATCCCCAAGGAAGCAGTCGATCCCTGGGAGAAAATGCCTGACTGGATGAGGAGCGAGTGTGAGAAGAGAAGGATGGAATTCGGGACTTTCAGTCGACCATGAAGGGAAAGGACACGCGTCACTGAGTTCCAGATTCCATTCCCCGTGGACTATAGATCTCTGAACGACTTTGTGCTCTCTCTCACTCCCTCTGAAACCTTCGTTCACTTTCCTCTTGTTTGAGTCAGCGATCTCTCTACATCGGCTGCTGTAGTCCCGATAGCTCAGCGTGAGATTGTTCTCCGCACTTCATCTCATTCCGACACATCTGAACCGCCTCCACGTAAAGATCTCGATCATAATTTGCATGTTAACGTAAAAATTGGGAGCCCATTGAAAACTTGCCTACGTTTTTTATTCCCCTCTTCTAGTGTGGGAAAAGAAGTTGTTTTAAGGTCATAGATACAGTGAAGTCAAGTATATCTAAATTTTGGTACGAACCGAAAGTCATGAAGTCGAATTATAGGAATATATTTGAATATACGAAAAGGACTATTGGACATTACAGAAGTAGCCACTGCAACCGATGTTATTGCAACTGATTTGCTGAAACATTCTGCGTTCTTTGTTTAACTTCAGCAGAGGAGAACAAGAAAGATTTCATTAAGGTATAGTACAACTTATTAATACGTCAAGTATATATAAGTTAAGTGTTAATCCGTTTAATTGGCGTAAAAAACAAATTACTACAAACCACGTCTGTACCTAATCCGATGCTTAGCAGATCATTTTGCCCAGCGGAACACAAGTATGCGTTTTACAGATCAATGATTCGAAGAGCTTTTACTGTAAGCCCAGATACGCAAAAACAGGGCACTCATACAAAAGTATTCTCATCATCATCAGGAAGACAAAGGTCACACTACATGGTAGATGCACTAATTCAATGACTCAACTGCAGTCTACCATACACCGAAGAGCAATTGAATTAGAGATACCTGTCTAGTAACGTGTAGAACCACCGTTCGCCCTGATTACGGCGGCGATTCCTCTCGGCATGGACTCGACAAGACACCGGAAGTGTTGGGAAGTTATACGGATATACGACCTCTGAACAAGCTCCCACAGTTCACGAAGATTTGATGGAGGGGGTCAGAGCCTCGAACATCTTTCTCGATGGCATCCCAGATGTGCTCGATGGGATTGAGGTCAGGTGACCTAGCTGGCCAAGGAAGCGATGGTCACGTCGGTGGAGCGTTCATCCAACCATTCGGATACAATTCGGGAGCGATGGCACGGTGCATTGTCTTGTTGCAGGATGAGGTTCCCAGTGGGATGTTCAAGACCCACAAACGGGGGCAAATGGGTCGTCCAGGATATCCCGGTAACTTTGACCTGTGAGGGACGATGTCACACGTACTAGCGGTCCCATTCCAGGTAAACAGTCCCCAGATGAGAATGCCACCCCCACCAGCTTGAAGAGTACCCTGCTGGCAAGAAGGATCCATCGCTTCATGTGGTTTGCGCCGTACTCGTATCCTGCCATCCGCATGTACCAACGTGAATCTCGACTCATCAGTCCAGGCAGCATTTTCCCACATGTCTAGGGTCCAGTGGCGATGTTCCCGCGCCCATGCTAAACTTTGCACCCTGTGATGTGCGGTCAGCAGCGGTACCCTCGTGGGACGATGGCTTCTGTACCACATAGCGAGGAGATGGTATGGTTCTGGATGGTGCGACTGCTTACACGTTTTTGTGCACCAGTGTTAAATTCCCGAATGATTTCTTGCCCTGTGGCCCGTCCATCCGCTGTTACAATGCTAGCTAGCCGACGATGACCCCGCTCATCCACACGCTGTTGTCCACGGCAGTTGGCCCTTGCAGGGATGGTTTTACCGGATTCGATGTGTGCACCCGTGACACAGTGGCTCGTAAAAATCCCAGAGCCTGCACGACTTCCGAGATGGAGTGACACATTCGTTGGGACCCGACAATTTTCCCACCATTAAATGCGCTTAGATCCTTCGTCTTATCCATACTGCGTCCGAATCTTACTGATTCCCGTCGCATCACTACTTATATTGTCGGATCGCTGCATACGTCATGCCGTTTCCGTTTACAGGGCCTCCCACAGCGCCACATTTGCATAACGCCAGCTGTCTCTATTTCAGTTGCTCTTCAGTGTATATTCCAAGTTTGTCTAACGTCATGAAAAAAGCCGTAAAGAAAATGATACTAGGTGTAGACATAAAGGCCCCAAAATCCTTGTACATCATCCTTTAAAAGTTCTCTGACAGACCTACCATCAGCAAGGAAGCTGGCGTTCATTCCACACCTTTACGGTAACCTGACGTTACCATAAACATCGGTATGAGAAAACGTTCATTTGGAACCCGAATCAGAGAACACAAAAGGGACGCAAAAGAAGAAAGATCTTCTACGGCTCATTCCAGAGAAGTGTGTTCCAGGTCCGCGGTACTTATGTGGGAGGCTATTAAAAATTAGTCCCATAACCTTAACCGGAAAACAAAGGCAGTCAGAGATTATAACCAACCGTGAGGCCTGCAACGACAGCGTCTCACTGGAGTTAACAAAAAACTGGATTCAATGCCTGAATGATTTCCCCCTGAAAACTGCCTATGTCCCAAACTAACACATCTCGTGACTTTGCATTTAGAACACGATCAAGTACGCGCCACATATTTAATCATTCTTTATGTCTCGTGTAACTGTTCTCATATTTAAATTGTGATCGTTCTCATTAATAATATAAACACCCAGACCCATCTCTCTGGAGCGCTTGATGTCACCCCAACGTCTGCATTGTTGCGTCATCACTTATAGATCAATTCTTGTTTGCTCTCGCGATGTCAAAATGATTGCCTGCTATATACTTGCACGAGATAACTTTCAGATGACAAGGTGAACGCGTGCTAATTTAAAAACATTGGATTATTAATGACTCGAATTCTGTTTTACCGATCTACAAAATTCGAATTGAATTCTTAATATCACGGCAAGTTGAGTTTGCACGCGATCAAATTGAGATGTCAAGGTGATCGCGTGCTAATTTAAAAACACTGGATTATCAATGACGGGAGTTCTATTTAGCCGTTCTACAAAATTCGAATGGAAATCTTAATATCACGGCAATTTGCGTTGGTGTATTAATTTAATTTAGTACAATTCAAATATTAATTTGTACGCTTTAATTATTTTTAGCAAGTTTTTTGTAAAAGAAGATAGTGCTTATGATATCGGTTTGTCCGTCCGTCTGTCAGTCCGCCTGTACCCACGGTATCTCTGCAACTATAAGTCCGATTTGAAAAATTCATTTTGCATTCGGAAGCTTGAAATATGAGAATGATGATCCTTTATTTCATTTTTTTTACGATGTACAATTTCGCCGATAGAGGGCGTAAATGCAGATGATGTCGAATTCAAAATTACGTTTTATTCCACATATTTGCTTCTAAACATCCGATTGAAAAAAATATTTTATCCTTCGATTCCATTTATGTCGAAGTATATTTTAGACATAGTTTCTTTTTCAAATTACGCATAGATTTCCCGCTAGGGGGCGTAAAAGTAAATTACATTTTTTCCGATAACTCTGTTTATAAAACTCCGATTTGAAAAACGTTTTCTTCAGCGGATACATCTCCTGATGGAAAATCTTTTGCATATAATTTCTAATTTTGGTAAAGAATACTTTGACCACCAGGGGCGTAAGGAATAATTTTTGCTTCTGATGTTTTTGCCATAAAATCTGAGCTTCTAAAATATCGATTGAAAAAATTCTTTCGGGGACTGATGCCACTCACATCGATAAACCTTTTCGGAATATTTTCTTCCTAAAATATTCCACAGTTTCTCCGCCAGGGGGCGTAGATGTATATCTTATTTTTGTCAATATCTCTACTTCTAGGGGTCCGATTTGAAAAATTCCTTCTTTGCTGGATAGTGTTTTCCATGTGACATGTTTTCTATAAATAATTTCAAAATTTTCAAGTAATTCATAGACTTTCCGCTAGGAGACGTAAAGGTAAGTTGCGTTTCTCCCTACATTAGTGCTTCTAAATCTCCGATTTGAAAACTTCTTTCTGCACCGGATACAGCTCCTGATGGGAAATCGTTTGCATATAATTTCTAATTTTTGTAAAAAATTGTTTGGCCACCAGTTGGTGTAAGTCTTAATTTCCGCTTCTGATGTATTTGCAGCAAAATATGAGCTTCTAAAATCTCGATTGAAAAAAAGTCTTTTGTTGACCGATACTACTCATGTCGACAAACCTTTTAGGAACATTTTCTTCTTGAAATAATGCATGGTTTCTACGCCAGGGGCGTAGATGTATTTCTTATTTTTGTCAATGTCTGTACTTCTAAAAGTTCGACTTGAAAAATTCCGATGCGAAATGTTTTTCCTATAAATTCAGAATTTTCAAGTAATTCATAGACTTTCCGCTTGGACGCACAAAGGTAAATTGCGTTTTCTGCTCCTAAAACTCCGATTTGAAAAATTCTTCCTGTATCGCATACAAGGCCTGGTGGAAAATATTTTTCACATAATTTCTAATATTTGGTAAAAAATGGTTTGGCCACCAGGGGTCATAAGTGTTAATATCTGCTTCTGGTGTATTTGTAGCAAAATCTGGGCTCCTGAAAATTCGACTAATTTTTTTTTCTTGGACCAATACCGCTCATATGGATATACCTTTTGAGAATACTTTTTTCCTTAAATAATGCATGGTTTTCCCATCAGGGGACGTAAAGTCACATCTTAATTTAGTCGATATCTCTGTTTCTAAGAGTCCGATTTGAAAAATTATTTTTGTATTGGAGAGCGTTTCCGGTGCGAAATGTTTCTCATATAAATTCATGTTTTTCTTAACGCACAAGTCTGCAACCAAAGGGCGTAAGCTCACGATTCCGTTTACAGCAATATCTGAGGGATTGAAAACCCGATTGAAATACTTCTTTCTTCCATCAGATACTATTATTTTCCATACCGGTTCCATTGATTTTGAATAGCTTTGATAAATTTAATTTGCGTCAGAACGGATTCAAAAGACGTGCTTATTACACCCGAAAATTCAGTGTCATCTTTCCTGTTTACTTTTTAATTTAACTAATTTTCCGAGTTTGATGCTGGTTATATTATACATTTATGCAAAATATTTATCTATCTAAAGCTCCAACCTACAATAAAAACTGAAATCTTGCGATGTCGAAGTGAGCAAGATTGCATCTGAAAGCAGAGTCGCCTCAATAACACATTGTCGAGAATTTACATAGTTCCGATTTGTACTACCGGATATCGCATTATTTTGTAGAAAAAGCTTCGGTATGTAGCTGCAAATTAAACTTCGGATAGGACACTCTAAAACAAGCCGTGAGAGAAATGACATGTGTGCCGGAGAGAAAGTAATTTAACGCGAAAAATCAAAGCAAAAGTTATTAAGGTAAGTTTACACAAAAACAACTGTACTGCAAGGAAAATTGTTGAACAGCAAATATTTCGCACAGAATGTTTATTTAGCGCGAGGTCTTTTTAAAAACGGAAATAAATAGCATATAATTTTCAGTTCTAACATGAATGAGGTCTTACTATATAAGTTTTTACTGTTTCATTACAGAAATCCGGCGTCTATTTGATTTGCTTTCAATATGCCTCAATTAAAACTTTCATCGTCTTAGGACGGGAAACATCCCCTATATATTAATATTTATTTAAAGCTTAAAAACAACACTCTTAGGACGCGCTATATATAGGCTAGGTTCAATTTGTTTACGCTTTTAGCCTTGAGAAAGCCATCTGTAGATGTCCGAAAGCTTGGCAAATTATATTTTGTTTCTTAATTATATTTTGTTGCAAATTGTATTTTGTTTCTTAAACGGATTACCATTTCAATCTTATTTCGTTAAGGTGTCAGGTGAAACACATTAATTTACATTTAAATTACACTACCTGAACTACACTTGGTAATTCAGAAATATGTACATCTTAGAAGAATAAAACATCCCCCAAAATTACAAGCTACGTAAACAAAAATTAAGAGAACCGTGTTAAATGCAAATGTAGTAAACAATTGAAAGAAATAGAGGATGCACTGATGCAAGTCAAACTAATAAAATGGAAATGGGAAGGTCAGTCTATTCAAAGAGAAGACGTGTGATTGTCTAGCAAAATCGCTGTATGGAGCTATGTATTGAAACATCGAAAAATAAAAGAGGAAAGGAAGATTCAGACAGACGTGGTTGGTTGATGGATAAAATGTTTCTACAGATAGGGCCTCAATAGGTCAAAGAATACCAAGCACAACGATTAAAAAAGGAAGTAACATAAAATCAAAGCAAAAATCATATATCATCATCATCATCAACAGCCATATCAATCCACTGCTGGATGAAGGTCTCCCCAAATTTCTTCCACAATTGTCTGTCTTGGGCCTCTCTCTCCTTGTCACTCCAGCATACTTTCAAATTTCATTCATCCATCTTCCATGGGATCTTCTTCTGCGTCTCTTCCTGTCCCTCGGAATCCAGTCTAAAATTTCGGTTGTCCATCGGTGGTCCGTTCTTCTGGCAACATGTCTAGCCCATTGCCATTTCAGTGATTTCACTCTGGTCATCATGTCGTCCACTCCTGTCATTTCCCTAATACACACGTTCCTCTTCTTATCTTTCCTGGTTTCACCAAGCATGCATTTCTCCAGGTTGTTTTCAGTTGTCTGCAGTATTTGTATGTCTTTTTTAGTTAAGGTCCATGTCCCTGCTCCATACGTAAGCACTGGCAGGATGCATTGAGTAAACACTTTTCGTTTGAGATATAGTGGCATACTGCTCTTAAAAATGTACTGTTTCTTCCAAGAGCTCTCCATCCAAGTCTTATACGCCGATTAATGTCTTCATCAATGTGACCCTCACTCGACATCTGCTGCCCAAGATAAATGTAGGAATCGGTTGTCTCAAGCTTTTCTCCATCAAGCGATAAATCTTCGTTTCTTGTAAAAGCATTGTACATCACTTTTGTTTTCTGAAAGTTCATTTTTTAATCCCACTTCTTTACTCTTGTCCGCAAGTTCTTGGATCATACTCTGCAGCTCTGAAGGGGTAGTTGCAAAGATGACTACGTCTTCAGCAAAACGAAGGTGAGTTAAGTAATCTCCATTAATCTTTATCCTTTTGTTTTCCCAGTTCAATGATTGAGAGCTTGGGAGATATAGTGTCCCCTTGTCTCACTTCCTTTCCAATTCTTATCTATGTATATCACAAGGGATATACAGTGTAAGTATAAGCGCTACAAGGTATATAAGCGCTACATGAAATGGTGTCACACAGACATCGAACTACACAAACTGAAAATACTGATAGAATCTAAAAAAGGAAGAACAGAAGAGACACATCCCACGGATAGAGTTTAACAGACGGTCCATGGTTTTGTGGTTGTAATAGGTAAGAAGATATAGCGAACACTATCACAAAGAAAACGGCAAACATGAAAAACAGTTAGTAGTGAATTGAATAGCTAGTGCATAGGAGGAGTGTCACAACGCGGCAAGTAGATACGAGGGAAAAGACAATTCGCAGTGCTGAGACTTGCGAGTATAACTCCCACAGTATGTTTTCTGCAAAAGCATGAAGACTATACTATCAGAACTAGCTTTATACATCGTACGATGCAGTTTGTTTCCTACCTGTTGGTTCCACGTATGTTTGATATGTTCTGGAATAGTAGAACGCAAGTCTCAGTGGTACAGAAATAGTTGAATGAAATGAAAAGAGGTTAACGAGATAGTCGTGTTAAAATTCTGATAGAGTTATATAGTGTGGAAGAAATATTCTCATATTACTTGGAAAATACTTCATGATAATGAACACAGTAATCACAATCTCTGAAGTGACTGTATTTTTACTGTTCTCACGTAATATCAATCAACTTGAAAATTTCATCGCCGTGGAGCGGGAATCGAATCCGCATCTCCCGATTACCGTTCGAGCATGCTAAACATTACACCACCCAGAACGAAGTAGTCTCAGGTATCTGAGTATTAAGAGCATCGGAATATTCTCCGACCGCATTCTTAATCGAAGCAAACTGTGCTGCCATCTAGCGTTGTTAAGCGTATCACCAGTCGTTCAGGTGGTATCTGATTGCTGTGTTAATTAACATGACGCATTTTCCACGTATTATGAGAAGAATATTTCTTCCACACTATATATAATTCAATTTTTATTTTTTTTTATTTTACATTTTGTTTGAAAGTTCAGTTATCATTGTGAGCAACTCAATGGGCTATAAGCAGTCGTCTGAACTTAATTTGGAGCCACTGGTTTCAGGGAAAGGGGAGAGCCACCCATTCTTCATCGGAAATCGAACCCGGACCTACTCGAGCGAATGATCAGAAACCAGCTCTTAGACCAATGTACCACCGGGTCAGTCCAGATGCATGGTTAAGCGGGGGACGATGTCCCCTTGACTTGCTGTTGGTATTCATTATTTTGCCCAACGACGTAAGTATGGTTCTTACAAAAACATTTCTAAGTTACACACTGGAGCGATTTTTTTATCTATGCATCTTCCCCAATGACAGTTAAGTAAATTTCATGCATAAAATTTCGATGTAACGAAAATGGGTAACGGAAGTAGATTATAAATCTGATTTTTTGAATGCTCCCATGAAATGACGAAACAATAATTGTCTCTTTACTCAACAATACATTTTACTGAACTATCGCCAAGCATTATTTCGTCATGTTTTACATAAACGTAACAACATCTCATGGCAATCTCCGTAAATTACGAGAACCTGATGCTAAATGTGATAAAAGCCATTACAAAAATGCATTTTAATGCTATGCATCTTTTCCGATAGTAGTAAAGTATGCATCGCAGAGAAATTTGGATTCTACTTGACCTCCAAGGGGAAGGGTTAGCTGCGCTTGACGAGAGCTTTAGAATGATGTATAATACCACGATGGGGTGTAACTTGTAGATGCCCTAAACCAAAAGCTACCAATTCCTTTCACTAACGAACTTGCGATTCAGCTTTGCTTTCTATCTTTAGCTTTCGCAGATGGACTTCCGTAGCTACATCACATTTCATCGGCCTCAAAATCGTTTCTTACTTTCATCACATTTCATCGGCCTCAAAATCGTTTCTTACTTTCATCACATTTCATCGGCCTCAAAATCGTTTCTTACTTTCATCACATTTCATCGGCCTCAAAATCGTTTCTTACTTTCATCACATTTCATCGGCCTCAAAATCGTTTCTTACGTTCATCACATTTCATCGGCCTCAAAATCGTTTCTTACTTTCATCACATTTCATCGGCCTCAAAATCGTTTCTTACGTTCATCACATTTCATCGGCCTCAAAATCGTTTCTTACTTTCATCACATTTCATCGGCCTCAAAATCGTTTCTTACGTTCATCACATTTCATCGGCCTCAAAATCGTTTCTTACTTTCATCTCATTTCATCGGCCTCAAAATCGTTTCTTACTTTCATCACATTTCATCGGCCTCAAAATCGTTTCTTACTTTCATCACATTTCATCGGCCTCAAAATCGTTTCTTACTTTCAACACATTTCATCGGCCTCAAAATCGTTTCTTACGTTCATCACATTTCATCGGCCTCAAAATCGTTTCTTACTTTCATCACATTTCATCGGCCTCAAAATCGTTTCTTACGTTCATCACATTTCATCGGCCTCAAAATCGTTTCTTACTTTCATCACATTTCATCGGCTTCAAAATCGTTTCTTACGTTCATCACATTTCATCGGCCTCAAAATCGTTTCTTACGTTCATCACATCTCATCGGCCTCAAAATCGTTTCTTGCGTTCATCCGAATTTGAATACTAATAATAAATATTGTTTTTAGTCGAAATTGTTGCTATTGTCGCTACCATAGTTCAGTAAATATTTGCTTTTATGGCTCACATATCTCCTTTCATTGGTTTTACGACAACATTCATTCATTCACTTACCTAAGTACCGCTCAACGTCAGAAATTATTACACCTTATTGTTTGTTATGGTTTAATTCCACTTAGTATGTATCGGACTGCTGCTCGGTGTGGTCGTGAGTAATACGAATAAATGCAATGTGTTGTACGTAAATAAATGCATACTCTCGAATCACTCGTTTTATTTCACAACGACAAAGATCTTGGCATGCCAAAGATGCACATAAATCATTATCTCCTGTAAAAAAAGTACTAGGGTACTCTCTCTACTTTTTTTTGACGTAAAACTCCGCTGACAGTATGGGACGACTTGCCGAGACATCTGTGACAAAAAAGGTCCCAATTGA
Source organism: Macrothele yani (assembly GCA_039090855.1). NCBI lineage: Eukaryota > Metazoa > Arthropoda > Arachnida > Araneae > Macrothelidae > Macrothele > Macrothele yani. Next base: position 162,436,701 of record CM077010.1, on the reverse strand, counting down.
AATCATTATAGCGTTAAAAATACGTGCCGCAAACTAATCGTGTTAGCACATTCGTAAACAGCATGGAGTCTAATTTGCGTACTGCGCAATACATCGTGCGCGCGACGCTCCCCTCGCTCCCGGTGAGCGGGGGAGATGATGCAATATTTTCGGGGGTGCCGCCGCGTATGACTCAGCCTATATCGGCAACCGTGAGCGTAACACGACTGTGCGTGGTATCGTTTTGAAGCTCTCGACGAGATCTATTCAAATATACAAAGAACATTTTGCAGTGGTTTGAACTGAACATTTAAAAAATTGTTTTCTTGTGTACCAGTGAACAATTTTGACAATATCGCTCTTTATCTGGACAACCGTGTGGGCAAAACGACTGTGCGTGGTATCGTTTTAAAGCTCTCGACCAGATCCATTCAAATGTATAAGGAACATATCGCAGTGGTTTAAATTAAAATGTTTAAAAACTGTTTTCGTGTGAACGGATTAACATTTTCGACAACGTCGCGGAATTCGTATAATGAACGCAAGAAAAAGTAGAAAAAATAAAAACGAGAGGCAAGAGCAGGTGATGAGGAACGTAAGAAGCCCAAGAAGACTGCAGCCCGACGAACTAGAGAGTATCGAGAACGCCTGAAAGCAGCCGCCGCCAAATAAAAATCCGACACACCGATGGAACCCGTACCAGGCCCATATCGAACTTTGCTTTGTGTTCGCACTGTATCCAGCATTATATGCAAACATTATGTTAGCTACTTTTCATATCATAGACCTGTGTTGGCTATAAAAATGAAATAAACGTTTTGAATCCATACTCGACTAGCTCATTTAAACTCACCGATCTGCAAGTCGTAGTCCTACATTCCAAGCTGACGGCTCAATCAGAACTAGGCCTACTTGTATTTTTTTGTAACATACTTATTCCCACAATATTATCAGTTTGAAACTTCTAAATCAGATATACGATATAAAAAGCGATATGATTTAGATAATGTATAATTACTCTGTTGCATTCGACCATTAAATCATAGAATTACTTCCCACAAATCGTTTGAACGCCTTTCGCTATAAAATTTTGAACATTGTTCATACCTCTGAAAATAAGGCGGTTTTTTTGGGGGTTTTTTTAATATGTTCTAGGCCGCTCTGGTGTCGCCGTGGTCTAAGCGATTCTTCCGGAAAGGGGTCCTGGTTCGAATCCCAGTGAGGCATGGGTGTTGTGTTTGTTTTAAGGCACTGGCTCTCACCTTCCCTGGAACAAGTGACCCTAAATTAGGGACGGTCGACTGCTTATAGCCCATTGAGTTGCTCATGGTGGTCGTTAAACTTCCAATAAAAAAATCTGTTCTACTGCGAACTATCCTTAAAATACAAAACTATATTGCTAAACGTTTTCTTCATAAATTGGTAGGACATGATTGCATTAAACAGCACCTCGTGTTTACACTGTCGCTATGTGGATCGAAGTCGGCACAACAGAGATGTTCTGTTTGCTTTCCTTTTACAGCGCACGGCTTTTCGTTCGCTCTTTTCTTTACATTATTCATTTTTCTTTTCCTTCCATTTCTTTTCGCCAAACGACCAGTTTACAGATCGGGCGTTTGGCTTGTAAAAGAGTTAATGAGGATTACCGAGCAGACATTGCTGACGTGCGAACTGGCTCATTACAAAGACAAATTAATTATATGGTAAAACACGGGCCAGAGAGATTTTAATACTTTACTAATCGGCGTGGAAAATTGTTACATTTAGCGGAACAAGCGCTGGCATAGGGGAAAAAAGTTTTTGAATTAATTTATGTTTAAATCTGAAGCAGAAAGTAGAGTGGCATACCGAAGCTAGAGATGATAATAAAAACGCAACGCAGTCGAGAGCGGTTCTTTCTAAGAAAAATGATAAGCACTTAATCTAACGTACAGAGTCACTCTGTATGCCATGAGGATAAAGAACAGTTTCTTTTTTTCTTGAGGTAACAATAAAAAAACATATCGAAGATGACCTATTGCCCTTTTAAACCACCATTTCGCATTAAAATTATATGAGTATACTCATGAATGACTAAACCTGTAAATTGATCCGGGTATCGTTCACTTGACCGAAAAGTCACTTGACCGAAAATCACTTCGCCGAAAATCACTTGATCGAAAGGTACATTTCACGGAAGGGTCACTTGACCGAAAAGTTCATTTCATCGAAAGGACATTTGATCAAAAAGTTCATTTCACCGAAGGATTACTTTACCTAAAAGTTCATTATATCGAAAGACCATTTCACCGAATGGTCAGTTTACCGAAAACTTAAAATTTTGTTGTTAGAGATCTGTTGGAGTGTGTGGTGCAGGTTTTTGAAAAAGTGGGCACCTAAACATTATCGGATTGTATAAAAAATACACTTTTAATTTCTATGAAACACCTCTCCATGAGTAGGTTTTTCGAAATATCACATTAATTATAAGTCCTACATCTGTGCCTTTTTGTTAAATTTTAATCCTCCGAGCTCATATTCATAAGGGTTACATAGCAGATCGAGTAAGCAAAGTTCCACTTTTACTCAGCCACAAATCACTAATTTTTTGACCCTAGGCCTAGACACAGGCCATTTTAACAGATTTTAACCTTACTAATATTCATAAGCATTACATAAAATGTAAAGTAACTTTTTATGTAAATCTTATGAACATGAGCACGCACGGTTAAAATTTGCTAAAAATGCCTAAGCAGCGGCCTAGCGCCCTAAACTTGATTATTTTTGCCTGAAAAAATGTGCAACATTATTAGCTTGGCTTTTCATGTAAGCCTTATGAGCATGAGTTCACACGATTAAAATTCGGTAAAAAGGCCTAAGCCAAGGCCTAGGGACCTAAAATTGATTCTTTTTGCCTGAAAAAAAGTGAAACATTATTAATTTTACTTTTTATGTAAACTTTATGAACATGAGAACTGAACATGGCTTTTATGTAAACCTTATAAGCATGATTAAAATTTGCTAAAAAGGCCTAAGCCGAGCCCTATTGTCTTAAAAAAAGATTTGTCTTAAAACTAAATCTTTGCGTTCTCTGTGACACGGAGAAATCAAAAGTGCAATTTGAGTATAATCCCCTAACTTTTCGGTGGTTTGTCTGCCGAACTTTCACCTTCCTTTAACAGATCCTGTAATGAAATCCAAAGTTTTCGGTGAAATGGCCTTTCGATGAAATCAATTTTTAGGTAAACAGACCTTTCGGTGAAATGAACTTTTCGATCAAGTGACCCTTCGGTGAAACGTACCTTTCGACCATTTGACTTTTAGGTGAAATGAACTTTTCGATCAAGTGATCTTTCGGTGGAACAATCTTTTCGGTGAAGTGATTTTTCGGTCAAGTAACCCTTCGGTGAAGTAAACGTCGGGCAAATGAACCAGACCCAATTGATCCATACTGTAATGCTTTGAAAGCCGCCCCTGTAACGCTGTGGTCAAAGCGTTGGCTTCTGATCATACGCCCGTGATGGATCCGGGTTAGAATCCTGATGAGGCATGGATGTTGTTTTTGTCTTATACCACCAGCTCTCTCCCTTCCCTGGAATCAGCGAACCTAAAAGGAGGGACGGGCGACTGCTTATAGCCCATCGAGTTGCTCACGGTGGTCTTTAAACCTCCAAACAAAACAAACGTTTTGAACGTGTGCTTGAGCAACTGCACTTACTAGATTGAGTGAGAAGAAGTAGCAATTATCAGCACAGACGATTGCGGCTCACTTTGGTGATTACACAGTAGAGTATAAGTAAGCATTTCGAGTGTTGGACGTTACTTGAGTGTTTGTGTGGAATGAAGGAAGGAGCTTACGGAGCACGTAAATTATAGCTGTTGTGTGAAGGCGGTCGAAAGTATATTTACGAAGTTAGAACAACGCAGCTGGATAAAAATAATTGAGGTTGTATATGGTCATCACGCAAAAGAATGTTGGTTAGGTCTGAAGGATGCGTGTGGAGATGAAGCGCTTCCCTATCGTACAGTTGCGCAATGGGTGAAGGCTTTTTGCAGTGCTCAAGAACAACCAGCAGTTAATGAACAATCGGGACCATCGAGTCTATATTAGATGGAGTCACCACTCCTATACACGCAGCACTGGATGCCATAAGTTACCGTCAGTGCTGCAGGTGATGTCATATCCAGGCACTGCGCAGGCGAAAAGCTGCTTTGAAAGTACTGAGACCAATGGAACAAAAGCTTGCGGCGTATAGACAAATAAAATGATGGATTTAATAATCTTTATCAATTATACAAGCTTACTGTTTTACCAACTGTATAATTTTTGTTTGTTTTTGCCTGTATGTGACGTCATTCCAAAAATTAGCTGTGACCTACGGCGGCAGGTGTCTCCACGTAATGTAAGCTTGATATCAGGACATCCCCCTTCCCTCCATATCCCACAAGAGAAGGTGCAGCTCGTGGAATTTATACTTGATTATGATAGGCACCGAACCACGCCCAGTTGCCAAATAAAGTTGAAATCAGTAATTTCACCGTGCGCCACGTTCTTCACGATGTCGTTGCCATGCGAAAATTCGCAACAATGTGGGTCCCTCATCAAATCACAGAAGCGCAAAGGTGGCACCAATTCGTCGTAGCAAAACTCCATCTGGACCAATATCGTAATGAAGGTGATGCATTTCTTCGTCGAATCATTGCCATCGTCAAAACTTGGGCACGGGAGTACGAGCCGGCACCCAAACGGCAATCAAATGAATGGCGGCATCAGGGATCCACACGCCCGAAAAAATTGAATCTGAACCCAGTAAAGTCAAAGTAACGCTAATTGTTGCCTACGACATGGATGGTGTAATTCTTCATCATGCTGTTTCCGAGAAACAAACTGTGAATGCCGAGTACTATCTTTGGTTTCTGGAGAAACACCTGCGTCCTGCACCACGAAAGAAGTGGCAATATTTCATTAAAGACAATCCACCAGTAGTCATTCATGACAATTCTCGTTGTCATGTTGCCCAAACAGTGCAGGATGGCGTTGCGAAACCTTGGAGCACTCACCGTGTTCCTCCACACAGGAGTCCTTGCGAATTTGATCTGTTTTCCCAAATTCAATGCAACGTTTTCGTGGTGTTCCTGTGGTACTCCGTGACATAGACCGAACTATTGCAGCTATCAAAAGAAACGGATATGATGACGGCATCCACCGTCTCCCACAGACATGGACTAAAGTTATTGATATAGCAAGGGATTACATTGAGGGTTAGCGATGTCCTATTCATGTCTAAATAAAGCGTAATTTGGGTTAGATACCTGTTGCCACTACGTTTCACTCAACCTTTGTACGTCAGGAATGAGCAGTGTGAATCGATATAAATTGCTGCATAGCGTGTCAATCGATAAGACCCATGGGTTTAAACTTGAGGTTTGTTCTAGATTTGCGACAAGGAGGTTAGAATAGGTGGAGTATGCATGACATCACAAACGTGAAGTGTTTTTAGGAGACGACGCTGAGTTGATTCCCACTCCCAGTGAGACGCAGTGAGTACAGTTTCACCATTGTGGTTCTAGGGAGTAGACCTTTTTTTCGTCAGAAAACTTGTTTCATTTGAAACGGGATAATGCTATGCAGTTGGTGGTGTGAACTCATCAACTGTAAAGCCCCTGCTAATGTAACTTTTCATAAATTTTATATTAATTTTACCATACATTTTGTGTTTTTGTTGTGACTGGAATGTCGTTAGAAAACTATTGGTCCTGAAACTTAGGAAATGTTTAGCACACGAGAACTTAGCATAAACCTACTTTCAAAAAATCCTTTACAATAATGTATTCATTTGCGAACAATTGATAAAACTTTCACAAATGTGTCATTTTTATACCTAATCACGCTAGCATATGAAGGTCTCGATCTGTGCTTTCGCCCCGAAAACACAGATCGAGACCATCGAGACACAAAATTGATTTTTCTCAGCGGAGCTTTCTCAGACATGTGTTAATATAATACGGTGAACAAATTTTTAATATAAACGAATTAATGATCTTACAGTCAAGTCGTCCATCCTAATTAAGGGGCACTGGTTCCAGGAAATGGAGAGAGCCAGTGCCGCAAGACGAGCACAACAACCATGCCTCACCGCGATTCAAACCCGGACTCACTTGGACGAATGAATGGTCATAAGCCAGCGCTTAGACCACTGCGCCACCAGGCTGCTATGACAATCAATTCCAGTAAACGTTTAAGCAAAATTATTGTAAAATTTACGAAATGTCTTAGACTTTCTATCAACTACCGCATTTTCATATTAAGCACTGCAGGTCACATGTTCTGAAGAGTTGATGTTGCAAAGGTACGACTCATAAACTAATACGTAGAAAGAATATCCTCAAGTATAAAAACATCTCTAAACATGTATTATTTCGACCCTTAAACGATTATTATATGTTATTAAATAATAGTATTTTTTATATTACGAACATACAGCGTTTCTCACAAATGTTTTATTCTTTAAGTCGACCAAAGTTTCGATGGGCTCTGACCTAGCTTCGTTAGGACGAATAGTACGTAAATAGTATTTAAATCGTATATGATAACATCAAGGGTGTTTACAGTCATGGACTTTAGTCAGTTGCTCTCACGCGCTTGATAGAAATGGTGTGGATGCCATGTCGTTCACAAGTTGCGAAGAATTCTGATATATGTGGTAAGCTCCCAGCGTATCAAGTTTGGTGGTTGAATCTGGTTTCTCGATTAGTTTCGCTTTTTCAAAGAGAAAGTTATGCCCATTTTCCTAACAGTGCTTAGCCATTGACGACTTCTTTAGGTCACGGTTTCGAATGTAGACTTTGTGTTCCTTCAATCAAGAACGCAAGGCTCTACGGGCCTGTCCTATATACGAAGCGTCACAATTCACAAGGGATTTGATACATTCCCCGCAATTTTTTATCTTAAAAAAAATTTGAATAAAAAAAAATAATTTTGTTTGAGAGTTTAAGAATCATTTTAATTGAAATTTTGAAAGCAAAGTCACGGGAAAATGGAACAATGACAAAACTCTCTTGTAATGGGCGCATCAAAAGAGTCAACGTGAAGATAGGCTGCGGTTTCCGGAATTTTGTTAGAGTCTTGTCTATAATGGAAGGGGGTTGTACCCTCGCTGTACTTCAACACGTTTAAGGAAATCAAGTTCTTTTTTTTTTTAAACTGTTTGGATCCGAACATATATGTATCGCGCGACATACGCAGCTGTAAAAGGCACTGAGTTTTTGTTGCCAAGGTTGATTGGACTTTGCAGGTGGAGGTGAGAAAACAGCGAAACGCTTCCGATAAATTGTAAATACGAGAGATATATTACAGTGTGTAACCAGGACGTAAAGGAGTGTAGGAAACCGTTGTTTTCAGTCTCGTTGCTGAACTGGATGTGAGAATCAACAGAATCTATAAGTTTGACTAATTTTGAATATTTTTCCTTTCCATAGAACGAAAGTGTCTTGTACATACCGTATTTATAAATCAAATTTCACAAGCTGGAAAATCTTTTCTTCAAATTGACGCACGCAGATTTCGCATAACATAGGTGACAGTAGGCTGCCCAATGCCCATGGCTAGACCTTCAGTCTGTTGATAAAATGTTCCACGGAAAGAGAAATTGTGGAAAAGTTTTTCCAGATTTCAGCCCGTTAGTTTTATGAACAAAAGGTTATATGCTATAGACTTCGTTTTAACGGCAAAAGGTTTAATGTTATAGACTTTACTTCATATTTGTCGTTATTGGCAAGATTGCATTGAAAATTATCTTTTACAATACACTGTTATTTTTCCTCAACATCACATTGAAAGTAACAATATTTGGGTTTGCATTTATGATGCTTTGTTCAGAAAATGCGTAATATACTTCACGAATGCATGAATTTAAATGCTCTTTAATCCATACGGGAAACTGGGGGTATGCAGGAGAAACTGTGATTTTGCAACTTAGAATTTCAAAATTATCTTTTTTGTCTATTGATTTTACAGCACTTATAAGTACAGCAGAAATGCTTGTACCAGCAGCATTTCTGCTGTAATATTTTTTTTTTCATACAAAATAGCGTTCATTTGTTTGCAATGAAAATATTTGCTATATCAAATAATTTACTCAAGCTTCTATTGTGCTTTTGTGCAATTTTTAACCGTGGAAGCATGCAAGGCACAGTCTCCTTCAATTACTATAGAACATGGCAGGCATTAGTAACGCTTAAATCAAGAGCCTTATTGTATCATTGTGGAGCGAAATCTAGTACACTGACAAAAGTGTTATACATTTTCTGCTAGGTCATGCTTTTCATTTTTTTCCCAAAGCATGTTTTGATAGAAAATCATTTCCTTTTCCTTCATACTTTTGCTGTCCTTAGGGACGTCTTTTATAACCCAGTAAGTTTACTTTTTCTTAAAAAAACCTTCTTTTCTTCTATCTTCATCAACAAAACAAAGATGAAAGAAAGAAAAAAGTATAATTTGGCTATGTTATTATCCCAATTTTTAATTTTTAAAAGTGAGTGAAAGGACCTCTAAATAAACTTCGCAACCCATGTTTACCTGTGCATATTTTTTTGCCACACGAAGGAGCAACCTCAGTTAATTTATCGCTCTTAGTCTAATCCATAATTGCAAATGCTTTAGGGCGATTATGACTGAAAGAAAGTATCCTTTCAAACATAATTCTTTCACCCACTGCAGTAAAAAAAAAATTAATTGAAATGCATTCTTGAAGAAATCACACTGTCAACTGTTTTATGGGCTCTTTAAATTCGTATGAATCTTTGTTCACGCGCAAAGGCAATTCATTTATGCGAAGGATTACAAGTAAAGCCAGGTAAATAGCCAATTTGTTTCTTTTATTTCAAAAAGAGAGAGACTCATACTGAAATTGAGCTATACGGGGTCGATAGATTACTTCAAGTAAAATCAAATAACCAAGCAACTAGCCTGGAATAATTTGTGGCTCATACTTCATTAAATATTCTACATAAAAAAAAATTATGGCGAAGCGGAATCATAACAGATCAGGCAGAAACTGGCTTTAACGTTTTTCTTGTTGCTGTAGTCGTCTTTGCTTAGCCAAGTAAATAGAATTTCCTGAAATTCAACTCATAAAGAACCAGGCTGCAGTTTCTTGTTACTGTGGTCAACGTTGCTTAATTAACGGAAGCAGAATAATGCCACAGTCTTTTTATTGTTATGTCTTATCTTGCCTAATTAGATCGGAAAAGCATTCTGAAAATCACATCAGGGCTGCATATTTTTATTATTATAGAAAACCATTAATTTGATGAGCGAAAATAAGATCATACAAAATCAGGCATGCATCGTTTTCGACAGTAGTAAAGTAAATCCCAAGCGAAAATTTCGATGTAACGAAAATGGGTAACGGAAGTAGTCAAAACATTGCTGAAACCTGATTTTTGAATTGTCCCATAAAGCGACACAATAGTTAATTTCATTGTTACCCAACCTTGCATTTTACTAACTTATTGCCGAACATTATTTGCTCACGTTTAACATAAACGTAACAATCTCTCATTACAATCAGCGTAAACTACGAGAACCTGATACTAAATGTGATAAAAGCCATTACAAAACTGTGCAGTTTTGATGGTATAAAAGCGGCGCGTCGTAGAGAAATTTGGTTTCTTTTCAAGTTCCTAAAGAGGGGATTACCTTCTGTTGACGACAGCTTTAAAATGATGCACAACACGATGAGTTATAACCTATAGGTATCCTAAAGCAAAAGATACCAACAACCCTCACTAACACACTTGCGATTCAGCTTTTCTTTCTATCTTGAGGTCACATTTCAGTTTGCAGATGCGCAGATGGAATTTATAGGGTCAGTACACACAGTATTTATCATTTTTTTGTAGTACTTCCGTCCACAGTGAGTAGAGTTTAGGTCCCAGCCACCTACAGCGAGATCGCCTTTTGGGCAGGACACAGCAACAGAAGGAATGAGAGAAAGTCTAGCAACTTTGACAGAACAGTTTGTAGTGAGATTAGAGGACAGTAGATGGCGCAATCGTACAAGTACGATGTTGCACATAGAGGGGTGAGAGAATTTCAGGGGGTGGGGCATAGGAAAGGATACCCATTTAACCAGTGGGTCCAGCCTGTGGGCCGTCACTTAACGTGCTCGTCCGATGCACGGCGGATATTCAGCGATTGTTAGTACATCACACCATCTCTGAAAGATCAGCCCAGGAACGAACCTGAGGACCTTGCATTGATAGTCTGACGCGCTAACCACTAAGCCATCCACGGCTGGCAGATGGAATTTCGTAGGTACATCCCATTTTATAAGTGTGAGTGTTGTTTCTCACGTTCGTCTAAATCTGAATGGTATATGATAATAATAAATATTGTTTTTGAAAAACTAAACAGTCTAAATACTTACTATTGCCGCTGCCATTGATTAGTAAATATTTACTTTTATGACACACAAATCTTCTTTCATTGGCTTTATGACACACAAATCTTCTTTCATTGGCTTTATGACACACAAATCTTCTTTCATTGGCTTTATGACAATAACATTCATTAATCTACCTACGTAAGTACCACTGAGTGTCAGGAATTAACAAACCTTGCTGCTTGTTGTTATAATTTAATTCCACTTAGTATGTACTGAACTGTGGCTTGGTGTGGGCGTGAGTGAGGCGAATAAACGCTATGTGTTGTACGTGAATAAATGTATACTCTCGAATATCTCGTTTTATTTCACACCCACAAAGATCTTGGCATACCAAATATACACAGCATAAGTTACCTACAAGGAGTACCAGGATGGTCTCTGGATGCTTCAATCTTGCCTAATTAGGTAAGTAAGACTTCACTTACAAATTATATCAATGAGTACCCGGATACTACTCTCTGGATGATTGTTTATCTTCCCTAATTAGGTAAGACTATTTACTAATTCCAAAAATTAATTTATTTTGGTCAGCCTAGTCTATTTAATTACAGCAGACCTGATCATGGAATACCAACCGAAGGTTTTTTCTGCTTTATGATTTGAGAACAAATTAATATCCATAAAGATTTGACTACTCAGCTTCAGATGATCTCAACCTTTTACCTTTCCAGTTTACCTTATGCAGTCATGACAAAAATCGCAACTTTCCGAAAATTCTGTTCTGTAAACTATAAGTTTAAATTTGTATTGGATAATTATTTTGGATATTACGGGTCCGTTCTAACGACCCACCTATAATAAACCTCATCTCATACTTAGAAATATTATCTTCGTTTGCAGTAGTAGCAGCTGCTCCAATCATTTTTTGAGCTCTTCAACGGTTGTTGGTAGATACACTTGATTTTTAATGTTGGTAGATACACTTGATTGTTGGTAGATACACTTGATTTTTAATGTTGGTAGATACACTTGATTTTTAATGTTGGTAGATACACTTGATTGTTGGTAGATACACTTGATTTTTAATGTTGGTAGATACACTTGATTTTTAATGTTGGTAGATACACTTGATTTTTGGTAGATACACTTGATTTTTAATGTTGGTAGATACACTTGATTGTTGGTAGATACACTTGATTTTTAATGTTAGTAGATGCACTTGATTTTTAATGTTGGTAGATGCACTTGATTTTTAATGTTGGTAGATACACTTGATTGTTGGTAGATACACTTGATTTTTAATGTTGGTAGATACACTTGATTTTTAATGTTGGTAGATACACTTGATTGTTGGTAGATACACTTGATTTTTAATGTTGGTAGATACACTTGATTGTTGGTAGATACACTTGATTTTTAATGTGGCTCCAAGAGAAAATATCAGGTAATGATAAAACAGGTAATATTTGAATTTTCAGGCAATCCAATAGTTATTTCTCGACCATGCAAGGATTGGTAAAATTCAAGTCAAGATAATCCCTGATTTCTAAAATGAAATGGGATGGTTCTCAGTCTTGTTGAAAAAGGATACCTGGAGCATATAAATTTTAGTTTTCTCCAGCTGAGGCAAAAGGAACTGCTGCCGTTTGTCCAGGTAAACGATATAAGAGATTAAAATAAAATAGCAACGTTTATTCACAATTAAATATTTATTTTAACATCTACTACAGCTTTGCGGAGCATTTGGCCAAAAAAGCCGTAGCTTGGCTCGGCTTCATCAGGACAAATGGAACGTAAACATTCAAATCACTAACTTCAGACATTGACGGATTTTGGTGAGTTGTTCCCACGCGCTTGAAAGAAATGGAGAAGATATCATTTCGTTGACAAGCTGCGAACAATTGCGGTATATGTGGAAAGTTTCAAATATATTGAACTTGAGAGTCGAATCAGGTTTATCAATAAGCGTAGCGTTTTCAAACAAACATTTCTGATTATTTTCGTGACAGTGTTAGGCTATAGACAACCCCAGAATCCGTGTCCGTCAGATCTCTGATGATGTCGCAACGATTTGAATGTTTAGGTTCCATTTGTCCTCACGAATCCAAGCCAAACGCTCTGCGAAACTATAGTAGACGTCAAAATAAATATTTAATTGTGTATAAACGTTTCTAATTTACTATATCTCATCACAAGTTTTGTAGTCATTAAAATATGTTGATCTCAGAGATGTTTTCTTCACAATAAAAAAATTATCTGTGAATCTTACGACACAAAGTACATTCGGTCGGCCGAAAGGGTGTGTGGGGCCCCATGAAAATACTTTCGCGGACACCCTGTTTACATACACAATTTTGTTAGAAAATGTTTTACGAAATTCATGGACCCATGAGAGGTATACTGATCTATCAATGGAATTTAGAATTATTAATAGAGAAGAGGATACGTCACGCGGCTGCTTTCGGCACTTGAAGTTCCATGCTCGCTCTCCTAATCGATTTACGCGGACGTCTGATACGTATACTCCCCGTACACATTCCGCTGAAGTTTCGGAAAGATCTATCCAACCCTGTCCTGATTCAGAGTTCTCTACACATCCTGTTGATATGAAGAGTGAATGATCATCCCCGTGATACGAAGAGTGAATGAGTATCCCCGTGATACGAAGAGTGAATGAGTATCCCCGTGATACGAAGAGTGAATGATCATATTGCTGATACGAAGAGTGAATGACCATCTTGTTGATATGAAGAGTGAATGACCATCCTGCTGATAGGAAGAGTGAATGATCATCCCGTTGATACGAAGAGTGAATGATCATCCTGATAATACGAAGAGTGAATGATCACCCCTGCTGATATGAAGAGTGAATGAACATCCTGCTAATATGAAAAGTGAATGATCATCCTGCTGATATGAAGAATGAATGATCATCCCGTTGATACGAAGAGTGGATGATCATCCCGTTGATACGAAGAGCGAATGATTATCCTGTTGATATGCAGAGCGAATGATCATCCTGCTGATATAAAGAGTGAATGTTCATCTTGTTGATATGAAGAATGAATTATCATCCTGCTGATAGGAAGAGTGAATGATCATCTTGTTGATATGAAGAGTGAATGATCATCTTGTTGATTTGAAGAGTGAATATTCATCCTGTTGATATGAAGAGTGAGTATTCGGAGATGTGTGACGTACCACTGAGGTGACGCAAAAGTCAAACCAGCAAGTTGCAGCGATAAGCCAAGGTCGATGCAGTTTAAGTAGTAGGATACTTGACTCCAGAGAAAGAGGGAGATGATGGTTCGAATCCCACTGCCGGCAAAAAGATTTTACACTATATTTGCAACCGAAAATAAAAATGAATCTCCTGACCGTGAGATTCGAGAAAAGTGTGCGATGTTTCTTGCACACATCTCAGCGAACTACTTCAAGCATGGTTTGTCGGCTGACCCGAAAACCTGCGACTTCGTGCACCCGCCTTTATCAAGGAGGAGGGGAGGAGGGGCTATATGACGTACCTATCTCAGAAGTGACACACATGTCAAGACGGCAAAGGTGCAGCTATAAACTTCGTCGGTGTAGCTCAAGGGGTAGAATATCTGCCTCTGGAGAAAGAAAACATGGGTTCGAATCTCGTCATCGGCAAGTGGAGCTTTATTTTCACAGTCGGAAAAACGAGCAGGAGGATTCTTTTGTTATGGTTTTTAGTCTAAAAAGCATGTGTACGCTTGCTTTCTGTGATATATACCATTTTGGGTTTCTGGCTGCATCTCTTTCAGGTAGCAACAACCAAGCCGGCTTTTCAAAAACCAATTAGGTTTCTACCAATACAGTACTATTTGTTTTTATGTTAACTGCTGCATTCATTCCTAAATTAGGATTTTTTTAAACTGCAGCTAACGTCGGTCACCCTGTATATTTACGGATATACGAGTAATTCCTGTAATGCAGAGAATGTCTGACTTCGATTCTTATCTAACGTTTGCTGGCTGGTTTTGCTGCAGGTGACCAGGAGAGATAAGCGAATTTTACTTGCGAACTGAATTTCCGCTGTTCTCTTTCGCATTAATACTTCCTAATTATCGCTCGAGCATGCGCATAAAATTCTGACTATTAAACGATAATTTCTCACGCAAGTTAATATGCAAGAGTGAAAATATATCAGGAGACAAAGAAACAACCGTTATGATTCTCAGGAGAAATGAAAGTCAAAAACTTTCATGAGCAAAGCATTACTATAAATGTCACATCTCGACGAACAGTTGTGATATGTTATGAGCGGTCACATACATGATATGAATATCTGAATCAAAGCGATAGAATTTGCAACTTCGAAATTTTATGTGCCCAAAACACGCAACGGGAAAGCCATTAGTCGCTAATCCGTTCGACGGAAAAATATTAAAATATCACGAAAGGACGTGCACGAGGATCACTTAAAAAGCTCTAACAGCAATAATGTACCATTGATTTCGAACTTAATTCTCAGTAACTTCGGAGCGCCTAGCACATTTTTTTCCCTATCTGTGTTTGCCAGTTGTAATAAAAGGTTTTATTCAAGTTCTACAAACCACGCTTTTGTGGTGGTCCTGGACACGTTTATTGGAACATTTTGCACAAAAACAGCTTCTGTAACAGAAAAGGTCACTAAGGGGACTAGATCTGGAGAATACGGTGCCTGGAAAAGCTGGTGAACCACAAATTCCCATATACAATATATGAAGTATACAGTCTTTCAAACCTTCGTTTTTGTTGATCCTGATGTCAATTTTGGTTGCTTTTCGCGTCTGAACTCCAATGAGTTCTACTTTCCTGGGTTATAATGAGAAGTCAGCCAAATCGTGATTATTGGTAAAAATACAGGGACCACACAATTTGAAAATATGTAATGATTAGGAACTTCACTCACGCTAATGTTGATTCCATCTGTGAATGCGTACCGTTGCATCATCGATTGTTAAATCTTCTGAACTCTGTGGTGATGTTAAATCTCCAAATTTAAATCAAATAATTAATCAGTGAATCCGAAGACCTAACGATAAAATTCAGTGAGTCCTTCATTCTTTACTTTATTTTCAAACTCTAAATCATCGTAAGCTTTATCAATGACTGCCACTGTCATCAAACAAAGATCTTCGCTGTTTCCACGTTTATAAATGAGTCACGATGAGACTGCCACTGTCAAATGCATTCTCGTGGTGATGAGACTACCACTGTCAAATGCATTCTCGTGGTGATGAGACTACCACTGTCAAATGCATTCTCGTGGTCTCTTTCATTTACCTTCTAGGAAGCTGATAATTTCGTGCAAATTGTTTCAATACTTAATTTTAAGTCTAATTTAACTATCACAGAGATTTTCCATTGCGATTTTTCCTCAAACAAACACGGAGATGACATAAATTTGGTGGTACGAAAAAACAAATAATAATCCAAGCCTGGTGACTATGCCCAAAATATACAATCGTTAGAAACGACTGCGCATCTTCTAGAAGGGACAAAACATGTCGAAACCTTTCATTTGTCACATTTTGAACATGAATGTACACTTTTCTCCGAAATAGTCTAGTAATAACTTATTGATAGTAATCTAGTAATCACTTATAGATTCATTTGTTTTAGTCTAGTAATATCAAATGATTTCAGCAAAAGTTCAAATTTTAAGAACTCAAATTCCATTTTTCTCTAGATTTAATTATTAACGAACATTGAAAGACACAAGGAGACGCTTGTCCACAACGTACGGCCATTAATGCTACAAAAGGGAGGTCAGCAAGTATAGAAACACCCCATATATGTCTTAACCAAGTACAATAATACCAGGAGGAAGCAGCCTCTTGAACCACCGAGCGACTGAGGTTACAGCAGTTTTTCGGTTTTGCTACTTTGTTGTCAGAAGGAATTTTCCTATCCCTGTCTTCCTTGAAAGACTTCTCGACATTCGTACTGTTCGCTTTTATTTCCTGACTGGTATTACAGCTGCTCCAGTGGAGACTTCCATTAGAAAACCGCTCGCAAATACACATTAGGGATTGAGTGAAATGACTGGAGTTCCATCCCGAGGTGTATTTGTCCAAGGAATGGTTTTGTGGTTCATCCCGAGGTGTATTCTTCCAAGGAATTCTTTGTGGTTCACACCGAGATGTATTCGTTAAGGAATGCTTTGCGGTTCATCCCGACGTGTATTCGTCCAAGGAATGCTTTGTGGTTCATCCCGAGGTGTAATTCGTCCAGGGAATGCTTTTGCAGTTCATCCCTCCGAGAGGAAAGTGCGGAAGAAAAGATGGACAGTAATACCGCGACATGAGTTAGACGCCATGTCGAAGTAAATATATCTGAGTATTAGAAGAACCACGCGGAATGATTAATTATCAAATGAGTAGCTATCCTTGTTGAGCATATCCTTCCTTCTTGCGTTTCTTCACTAGCTGAATGGATATATTGGGTAACCAAAACTAGTTCGTGCCGTTTTGCGCATGAAGATAGAGAAAGTGACATATGTGCAGAATTAGGGAATGAAGGCTGCAAGGCTAGAAAGTGTGCACCACTAGGATAGGAGGCACTATCTCCTTCGGCTGCACGTTCCCGTGGAACCAGTGTGCAAAATGGAGCTTTTTCAGGAGATGTATCCTCTACGATTATAAACTGGATACAAACGTAGCACACGCAACGGAACAGATACGTATGCAAAATGGAGCAAAGGGGATGTATCCTCTACTATTATAAACTGGATACAAACGTAGCACACGCAACGGAACAGATACGTATGCAAAATGGAGCAAAGGGGATGTATTCTCTACGATTATAAACTGGATACAAACGTAGCACACGCAACGGAACAGATACGTATGCAAAATGGAGCAAAGGGGATGTATCCTCTACGATTATAAACTGGATACAAACGTAGCACACGCAACGGAACAGATATGTATGCAAAATGGAGCAAAGGTGATGTATCCTCTACGATTATAAACTGGATACAAACGTAGCACACGCAACGGAACAGATATGTATGCAAAATGGAGCAAAGGTGATGTATTCTCTACGATTATAAACTGGATACAAATGTAGAACACGCAACGGAACAGATATGTATGCAAAATGCAGCAAAGGTGATGCATTCTCTACGATTATAAACTGGATACAAACGTAGCACATGCAACGGAACAGATATGTATGCAAAATGGAGCAAAGGTGATGTATCCTCTACGATTATAAACTGGATACAAACGTAGCACATGCAACGGAACAGATATGTATGCAAAATGGAGCAAAGGTGATGTATCCTCTACGATTATAAACTGGATACAAACGTAGCACACGCAACGGAACAAATATGTATGCAAAATGGAGCAAAGGGGATGTATTCTCTATGATGATAAACTGGATACAAACGTAGAACACGCAACGGAACAGATATGTATGAAAAATGGAGCAAAGGTGATGTATCTTCTACGATTATAAACTGGATACAAACGTAGCACACGCAACTGTACAGATATGCACGGCATTCGGAACCAGCGTGTTAAGAGAAAGAACCACCAGAAAGTACTTCCAGAAATTTCGTTGTGGCGACGAATCGTTGGACGATACCTCACGCAGGAGCTTGCTGATGACGAGCTGTGCACCACCACTGAGGAAAACACCACGTAAACGTGTCACCAGGTTTCCACAAGGTTCGGTGTGGGTACTGCTGAAACAATTCGCTTACGTTTACATAGCATGGGAATGACAGACAGACAGACAAAGCACCCGTGCCCTACATCGTTTATCTGATCTCAACAAGCTGCAACGGTTAGTTCCATGCATGTCGTTGCTCCCGCGTCAACCCAAGGAGCATTTTCTTAACAGTGTGCTCACCTGCAATGAGAAATGGGTTCAATATCACACTTCGAAACTTACTTCGCACACGAAATTAACATATACCGCATACCAGTGAGCCACGTCTGCATCCACGTAAGGCTTTGCTATGTGTGTGATGGACTATCAAGAGAATAATGCATTAAGGGCTACTTCCATGTGACAAAAAGAAGACACCACAACGTACCTGTTCTCCTGCCAGCTGCAACGTTTTCAGGATGCACTGATTCACAAGGATCCTGCATTAATTAATCGGAAATGTCTGACGTTCTTGCATGGTAACGCCAAATCCCACGTGCAGGATATTTGAAGTCATTGTGATTCTTGACTGGGAAACGTTGTGTCACTTGCCATATTCCTCAGACATCTCCTCTTCGAATTAGGACCTTTTTCGTGCACTACACAACCACTTACAAGGACAGGAGTTCCAAAACGAAGAAATCCAAAGTGCATACGATTCCTTTTCTGCATCGAAGAACACGGGTTTCACCATCGAGGAATCCACATGCCAGTTTCTCTCTGGTAAAAGGACGGTCCCACACGAGGACTACTTTTCGGAGTAAAGGTACATATTTTTTATCTGTGCTCTGTTCTAATCTTTTACAACGGCACGAACTTATTTCGTTATCCTGTAGTAGTTATGGTCGCTTGCTTCCAGCTTTGTACAGGTTTTCACCCATTGAATCTGCGAGAGTGGATACTTGGTTCCTTATGATGATAATCCAGACACATGCTGATGACGATGATTTCTCTCTGAGCTATCTTCCTTGACTTGATCCCTTATGGTGTGCCTGTTGATGACAGGTTGGCTGTACGTGAGAGCTTATCTTTCTCTACCACTATTTCTGTGTCTTCTCTCTTGGGGAATCTGTAACCTGGGCATCAATGTTTGACATGGGCGAATTCAAGAAACCATTTTGAATACAGTGAATTCGAATCGTCTTCCTTTTCCTCAGCGCCTTTCCGTCATTTTCGACACAGCTCGACAGCGGGCTGGCTTTCGCTTTTCAGCGTCCCATCCGAGGGAAAGTTAGACTTATGGGGCTTTGTTACCATGCTAGTGCGGAACTGGATAATGATCTCTGAGGGGACAGAGGAAGGCAATTAAGGAACGGCCGCGTTGGATAGAAAAGAGGAACACTTTGGTTTTTGTCAGTCGTCGACTTCACTCTTCTGATGGGGGATTCGGTGGGAAGGCAGAGAGCGAAGATGTGTCGAGATTTAGTTCCTCGGTGTGAACGAAGATAATGCTGATCATCAAGGAAGAACAGAAAGTAGGAAAGCAAATACTGGCCGCGAGAGAAGATCAACGTGTTAATAATTCAGAGAATAAATAGAAATCAGGACAAAGCTTGGGCCCTTCCCTGTATCAATGAATAAATACTTTCCGCACTGCAAGAGCGAGTTATAACTTTAGTCGATATTTTATTTATATTTTATTTATCTGCTCCAGTAGGGTAAAATACTGGTTAAATTCCCGAAACAAAAACTCTCTGCAAGCGAAGCATCAACGAACCCCTCACCGCAGGGCACTGACATATAATTCAGTACCAAGCCTTGTAACAAATCTAATCCAAATCTCCTTGCTCTCCATTTCTAAGGGCTCTTAAAGATCCTCAGCCAGACACTTCCTTTGCAAAATCTTCTACAAGATTAATTCTACACTGGCGGAAAGTGAAAAAAGAACACCAAGAAGGAGACTTCGGATACCAACGAAATTCATACAGCATAATAACGGAATACAGAGGATAACGTGATCAAAACATTACGGCAAAATACAGCTGTATTTGCTGGTAAACTGAAAATAACATTTCCATGTAACATGGTTAGTACGAGGTTAAACCACCATGAACTGCGTCACACTGTGCAATTCTGTCATGGAGTCTGTCGTACAAATGTTGGATGTAAGTTTGGGGTATTGAGTTCCAAGCATCCTCAACCTGGACGCGTAAATCGGGGATGGTCGTGGCTGGCCGTGGAGACCGGATAAGTCGTTGTCCCAAAAACTCCCACACGTGCTCAATGGGGGACAAATCCGGTGAACGTGTAGGCCATGGAATTTGTCTCACACCCTGAATTGGATGTTGCGTTGCACGTGCCGCGTGTGGGCGTGCGTTATCTTGCAGGAAAACACCACGATGGACCGACCTTACGAATGGAACAACAATGGGCTGAATAATGTTGTTGATGTAGGAGGTGCTGTTTAACATATCCAGTACAAACACTTGTTGTGCGCGGGAGTGATAGCTGATCGCTCCCCATACCAGGAGACCAGGTGTAGGCCCTGGGTGTCGCTGGCGGATGCAAGAAGGGTGGAGATGCTCCCTGTGCGTCTGCGAACACGCATACGGCCATCGGAGGCTCCCAAGTAGAATCTGCTTTCATCGCTGAACACGACAGATCGCCATTGCGTTCTCCAGTGCAGACGTTGGCGGACACCACTGCAGACGTTCCTGACGGTGGGCTGGAGTCAGAGGTACACATGCCAGAGGCACACGTGCACGCAGTACTGCATCCAGTAGACGCTTGCGGTTTGTTCGCACAGTCACCTCAGGTGCAACGGCAGCTCGGATTTACGTCGCAGTAGATGTTCTGCTTGACAACGACGCTCTTCTTATGCGTCGATTGGTCCGCTCATCAGTCCGTCTGTGACTCCCGGTTCCACGTCTTCTCGTGTGGGAATGTTCCTCGGACCATCTACGCCACCATCGTACCACCACCGATACTTCCCGTCCAATTCGCTCCTCAATACGACGATACGACCACCCGGCCTCGCGGAGTGCGACTAGACGACCTCGCTCAAAGTCCGATAACTGCTGAAATCGTACACGTCTTCCATGTCCAGGCGTTGCAGCTTCTTCAGGATCTTCGCACGTGTCCGTACACCGACGACTGATTGCATTCATTTCGCCGTACTCCTTAAAAACCACCGACAATAATTTTCACTTTATGCCGTGCTGTGGCGTAAGCGCTCACATGTTGGTCCCGAAATTAACATCACACCTACGTAAACTCGACCCCAATAACATATGTAAATTTCATGATCGTCCGCCAATTCCTTCTTGGTGTTCTTTTTTCACTTTCCGCCAGTGTATTACAGCTGCCACCCGCTGGAGATATCATGTCTTTCTATACTCGATAATACGCTTGAGTACTCACAGACACATTTTTGTACATGAATTGGGGTACTTGGTCTGAAATACTTTGTCACATATCGAGTGGCAGAATTCATTTCCCAGTAGAAACTAGAGTACCTTGCTTCTGCTATTTCTAGCTTAATATTGCTTATTTTTTTCAGTGTTGCTGCAATTTGGGGTTCATCGACCACCGTAAGCAACTCAATGGGGTATAAACAGTCGCCCGTCCCAAATTTATGGCTAATGGCTCCAGGGAAGGGAACGAGCTAGCTCTGTCAGACAAGCACACTATCCATGCCTAAGCCTGGATTCGAACCCAAGCCCGTCTCGGACGAATAGTTAGAAGCGAGCTCTTTAACCACTGCACCATCTAGACATCTAATCTAATTTTATAATTTGAGAATAAGACAAAACTCATTGCTTTAAAGTGATACAAAGGAGACTACGCCATTTAAAGAAATTAAAAATTTTATAGGAAGCCAAAACGGCAGTGAATAAAAATTTTGTGTAACGCGTATAACTGCTCTTCTCTCTCTCTCTCTCTCTCTCTCTCTCTCTCTCTCTCACACACACACACACACACACATCAATAAAAAGAAACCCTTAGCGAAAGTTGGGTGGGATTAGATGAGTAGGAAACACAAGAGTTCAAAACTTCCTTCGCTAAACATCTGTTTCGGAAGTAGATGGATTACTCTGTAAACTAAAATAAAATTCATATCTTTCAAGAACACTCATTAAAAAAGTAAAGGCAATTACATTTAATTAAGAAACACCCCTATTTAACCGTCAGCGATGAAAAATCTCTGCTGCTGTTTTGCGATATTTTCTTTTCTTAAATGAATTCGTCTCTCTAAAATTTAACATTTCTCTCAGTATATTCACAGTTCGGAAAATATTCTTACGGAATTGTTGAGACACCGAAATGGTAGCAGTAAAGAAAATATAGGAGAGAGTATCCGCATTTTTTGAGTTCTTAAATATGTACGCATACAGAACGGAAGATCATCCACTCATCCAGAAACGGAGAGATCATCCGTCACTCGGGATCGCTTCAGGTGACAGATGAACGCTTGAACGAGGCTGAATTTTTAAGAAGAGGGAGAAACCATCGGGGTTAGACCTACGTTGCTGGAATTCTAAACGCAGTTTAAGACACGCAAGAGTCTCATACAGAACTGAGGACATCTCTTCAAAAGCGTGCACAAGACGCATCATTAATTATATGATTTACCTGACATGAAGACATAAAAATAGACTAACAGAACTGAGGTAAGTGTTATCTTTAAGATAACATTTGCTGTAATTGAAGACAAAGAGTGGCCACCTCACTGGTCGAGTGGTTAGAATCGCTGGCTTCTTGCTAATCATCAGAGCGGTTCGAGTCCAAGATCTAGAATAGGGAATCGTACTCTCCCCGCAAAAAAACAGCCCTAGATTAGAAACAAGCAACTCCTTATGTACTTTGATGCTTACAAATGTCGCTAAATCTAGAAGCATACCACTGGAATTGTTGCAACTCATATCAAATGCATGTGAAATGAAGATATACTGAGAAATAGACCAACGTAATTGTTGTAACATGAATGGAATTTCGGAATGACACCATACAGTACAAATTTTGAAGATGATAATCACGGGATAGAATTCTTAACCTCCAGATTCGCTAAACCTGAATGCCGGTTGCTTCGACTAGCGAATCCTATGATGGTTATATCCAAATTAATCGGAAAATTGTAGTGGATAGCATACCCGGGAGCTATCTGGGAGATGCGGGTTTGAGTCCCGCTCCAGGATGATGACAAATTCTGTTAGATTGCAGCTGTTGAATTTTAATTTTAGGAAAGAATCACACTGAAAGTCTATTAACTCAAGATGAAATTTTTCAGGTGCGTTGTCAGCATTATAGGAAAATGGAGACTTGAATATACTGATAATATTTTCCATGTCTTTGAAACATTCAAACAGCCTGTTGAAATAGTCTTTTATCTTTGTAGAAAATTCACCAAAGTAAGTTGATTTCTTCTTCTTCAGCTGCAGGCTTTTAAAGTGGGAAAGTGAGCAAGTATTCCTGCACTGAGCTAAGCTTCCCAAAGCTGAAGTTTCCTCTGAAATGCGTTAACATTTTCAATAATATCAGTGAGTAGCTTATTTTGGCCTAGTAGTTTGATACTCAAATCGTTTAAGTATCCAGTTAGTACGTCGGGGGAAGACACATGTACCGTTTTTGCATTCCTTTTGACGTAACAATAAACATTCTTAATAACAGTTATGTTCTTCGTAAATAGACTTGTTACTTATAAAGAGGAAGGTTTTGCTAAGTATTTCTATATTTGTATTATATTGTATATATTATAACATACTTGAAGAAAGGGTGATTTATTTTTATTTTGTAATCATTCATGCGGGCCGCGATTTTGAGACCACTACTCTATATGGTTTCGATTTCATTTTTAGATGAATTCTGTTCTTTGTTCTGTAATAATTGTAAGTAACGGTGATTTACTTTAAAAATAGATTTACTTTAATAACAGCTCAGATAGATTTACTTTAATAGATTTACTTTTTGTAAGTAACGGTGATTTACTTTAAAAATAGATTTACTTTAATAACAGCTCAGATAGATTTACTTTAATAGATTTACTTTTTTGTAAGTAACGGTGATTTACTTAAAATAGATTTACTTTAATAACAGCTCAGATAGATTTACTTTAATAGATTTACTTTTTGTAAGTAACGGCGATTTACTTTAAAAATAGATTTACTTTAATAACAGCTCAGATAGATTTACTTTAAAAATAGATTTACTTTAATAACAGCTCAGATAGATTTACTTTAATAGATTTACTTTTTGTAAGTAACGGTGATTTACTTTAAAAATAGATTTACTTTAATAACAGCTCAGATAGATTTACTTTAATAGATTTAATTTTTGTAAGTAACGGTGATTTACTTTAAAAATAGATTTACTTTAATAACAGCTCAGATAGATTTACTTTAATAGATTTACTTTTTGTAAGTAACGGTGATTTACTTTAAAAATAGATTTACTTTAATAACAGCTCAGATAGATTTACTTTAATAGATTTAATTTTTGTAAGTAACGGTGATTTACTTTAAAAATAGATTTACTTTAATAACAGCTCAGATTTAACACGTCTGTTGAAAAAAGTTCATGCAGCCACTGTGAAAATGTCAGTTTACCTAAAATCACGATAGTTTTTGCATCTATGTGACATGTTCCAAAAATCCGTAAAATTCGTTTAAAACTCCAAACAGATCGTTGTTCTATAGTAAGTTCACGTTAATAAAGCCTCCCGTTGGAAGGCGAAATCTTGGCAGGATTAAATATTTTGATATACACCATTCTTCCGGATTATATGACCTTGCTGCCTCCTTAATTAATATTGGCGTACTTATTATCTTTTGGAAGTTTCATAAAGATTCCTTTTCGTAACCAAGGACTTCAACCTGACGCTCAAGAGACATTTCAGTATAAATTTTAAAAAGAAAAAAATATTAAAAAAATTATGAAAAATTATGAAGAATTGTTTTCACTCATTTTATTGCCTAGTAGTTTGTCTTATTACATTAGTTTCGATTTTACTTTGATTCGTAAATCACGTATTTTTATATAATTTCCCTGCAAGCTTCAGATTTAAGCGTAGTTATTTGATAAACCAGTTGAACTTTTAAAGTAGGTATTTCAGTAGGTAATCTTGCATCCATGGAATTCAAATTCCCACAATGAGGTAAGTTGGAATAAATTTTAAATTTTTTTAAAGTGAAAATGTGTACGTGCGCGAGCGTGTTTGTGTGTTTGTGTGTGTGTGTACATAACGTAACTACTTCGGACATCTTTGTAACATAGATATAATGTTAACTACATCGCTTCTTTATCCAAAAGTTAAGTTTCATGATTCATAACCTCTCTAAAATATAAATAAGAAAAACTTGTATTTCTGCTCTTCTTTTTAATGTGGTCTGCCAGACCTATTCCATTTTGTTATGCGGCCTGCGATCCAGAAAATGATGAAGATCCTGACTCTGACGCAGACGAGCCGCGAACCTTCGAATTTCTACGAAGAGTTTTTCCGAAAGATGGGGTAAATTTAATTTTACTTTTGGCAAGATATCTGCGATTCTCAAAGACGAAATGGAGATCTTTTTCCATTTGATAGTGGGAACTATGCACAGACATTTTGAGGCTTACTTACTGCGTAAGGCGCAGAGTCATCCTGTAAAGTGTCTCAAATGTATAGTTCTGCGAGGTGATGTAAATGCATATTTAGATTTAGCGGCGCACCTTCCCTTCTGAGAGTCTTATACGAAAAATTATTTTTGCTACCGATAACAGAGACTGCAACTAAAAATTTTCATGCAGCTCTGAATCTTTCTGGATGCGAAATGTTTCCACTGGGGCGCGTAATAATATATTGACATTAGCTAAAGTTTACTATAAAGACATTTCCTAAAATTTATAAATTTACCATATTGAAATTTTCTGAAATTTACTACGCTTCACAAAGCACTACTTTTAAAATTCCTTTTCTTACGATAACTACTAGCACGATTAAGCATTTTTTAGCTTTGCTAATACAGAATGTACTTGCTAGGTAAAGCAAAATTCGCACATTATTTTTTTAAAACTACTCAAAACTACTGAAATGAGCAAAATATCGCATTGAAATAAACTAAGTGTAGTTGCTTTGAGAATTCGACCCTACCCTTCTCTTGCGTTTTTAAACAAAAAAAAAATGTTTAAAAACAACTTTTCTACTTTTTTTCCCAGCCTGAAACAAACAGACATCACAGTTCTTTTCACTGGACATCTTGCTTTTGATTTAAAGATCTGAATGTAAGAAATCTACGAAACTAAACTGACTAATGACCACCCGTAAAAAATGACGGCAAAATTTTAAAGTATCTAATAAAATAGTTTGCTAGGTTTTAACTCAAGTCAACTGTTCTAAGTGTCAACCAAAGTATTATGTTAGACGTGAACTCAATCAACTATTCAAATCGTCAACTCAGTTCGACTATTCAAAAAGTCCACTCAATTATTCAAAGTGCCAGCTCAGCCATTCAAAGTGTTGACTCAACTATTCAAAGTGTCAACTCAACTATTCAAAGTGTCAACTCAACTATTCAAAGTGCCAACCATTCAAATTGTCAAATCCAGTCAGCTATTCAAATTGTAAATTCAACTTTTCAAAGTATCAACGCAACTATTCAAATGTGAACTCACGGCAACTATTCAAAGTGCCAGCCATCCAAACTGTTAACTCCAGTCAAATATTCAAATTGTGAACTCGACGTTTCAAAGTGTCAATTCAATTAATCAAAGCGTGAATTCAATTATTAAAATTGTCAACTATTAAAAGTGTTAAGTCCACTCAACTATTCAAGTTGCCATCTCAACCATTAAAAGTGCCAGCTCAACCATTTAAAGTGTCAACTCAACCATTCAAAGTGTCATCTTAACTATTCAATATGCCAACTCAACTATTCAAAATGTCAACTTAACTATTCAAAGTGCCAATTCAACTATTCAAAGTGCCAACTCAACTATTCAAAGTACTAACTCAACTATTCAAAGTACCAACTCAACTATTCAAAGTACCAACTCAACTATTCAAAGTACCAACTCAACTATTCAAAGTACCAACCATTCAAAGTGTCAACTCCAGTCAACTATTCAAATTGTAAACTCAACATTTCAAATCAACGCAACTATTCAAAGTGTCAACTCACGGCAACTATTCAAAGTGCCAACTCCAGTCAACTATTCAAATTGTAAACCCAAGTTTTCAAAGTTTCAGTTCAATTATCCAAAGTGCCAACTTTCTAAAGTGTTAACTCCAGTCAACTATTCAAATGTAAACTCAACTTTTCAAAGTATCAACGCAACTATTCAAAGTGTCAGCTATCCAAAGTGTTAATTCCAGTCAGCTATTCTAAGTGTCAATTCAAGTAGGTTACATGCGTAAGTAAACGCGTAGCAAATTGTATTGTATAAGTTGGTAAGAAATTCATTTCACCTCAAGGAACAAAGTTGAATGAAAAATTTTCATCAGCGCTCTGATTTGCGTCATAATTCGTTGACAGCACATTTAAGAGTTACAAGTCTTGCTTTACGATTATTAGTGCGTTTTATGCTAAACGCGGCCAATTTATTAAGCATCTAATTTTTTGGGCTTTCAGCACGTAAACATTCGACCTCTTTTCCGAATATTATATCATATGATCTTATTCTGCAATGCTCCCGTATCTAAGTGCAAGTTTATAGTAGCTCGAAAACTTTTTCTTATAAATTTGAAGACTGCCTTGTTATTAAAATTGTCCATGCAAAAAATACTGTCAATAAATAAAACAGGAGACTTCTGAATAATTTAAAAGCATCTGGCTTTATGAACACACCCCAAGTTTGAGAACGCCCCAGTTTTATTGACGGAGGTTGCATATTTATCAGAACAGCGCATCTATTTTCCTCTTTTTAAAGCGAATGCTAATGTTTCAACACCTGCAAACGAAACACAGGATCATTATGCCCATCGGAGAATATTTTTCGTAGAGTATTTGGCGACAAATTAGTTTGTTTTTGCATTGGAAAGCCAAGTGCGAAGTAAATATTTTCAAAACTGATTTAGTCGCGCAGGAGAAACACGTGTTCCTAATTACCCTGAAGTCAATTTTTGCAGTTAAGATTTCCTGGGTCTTCCGCTTTTCTTCTGCGTGAATATTCGATAAATGCGTACCAGACTTTCTATTAACTTATGTAGGCTCGATTTAAAGTATTTATAAATATGAAAAGGTGAAAGTCAAATTAGAACGTGATTATAATCAATAAATAAACAGTAAATTCACTTACCTGGTTTCTGAGACTTAGAAGTTAGCTCTTCAATGAAAGATTATCTTCCAAACAAAGTTGCTGTTGTAAGATTTCACTTACTGATTGATGCATCGAACATCTCCATTTAGAGTAATCTTCGCACACTACTAGAGCTTTATTGTCATTCATCACGTCTGTCTGCCTGTCACTCATTCGTCTTTTGTACTTTTTGCTTGTTATATCTTTTGTCACTCATAAAATTTGGAAAGGGAGTGAGACAAGGTGACACCATATCTCCGAAGCTCTTTAATGCCACATTGGAAAATGTCTTTCAATCACTGAACTGGGAAAACAAAAGAATAAAGATTAATGGATATTATCTAACCCACATTCGTTTTGCTGATGACGTAGTCATTTTTGCAACTACCCCACTAGAGCTGCAGAGTATGATCCAGGAACTTGCTGACTAGAGTAAAGAAGTGGGATTAAAAATGAACTTTCAAAAGACAAAATTGATGTTCAATGCTTTTACAAGAAATGAAGATTTATCGATTGATGGAGAAAAGCTGGAGATAACAGACACATACGTTTATCTTCGACAGCAGATATCAAGTGAGGGTCCCATTGATGAAGAAATTGATCGGCGTACAAAACTTGCCTGGAGAGCTTTTGGAAGAAACAGTATAATGTTCAAGAGCAATATGCCATTATGTCTTAAAAGAAAAGTGTTTGATCAATGCATCCTTCCAGTGCTTACGTATGGTGCAGAGACGTGGACCTTAACTAAAAGAGACATACAATGGATGTAGACAACTCAAAGCAGCATGGAGAGGTGCATGCTTGGTGTAACCAGGAGATATAAGAAGAGGAACTCGTGGATCCGAAAAATGACAAGAGTGGAAGACATCATGATCAGAGTTAAATCCCTGAAATAGCAACGGGCTGGACATACTGCCAGAAGGACAGACCATCGATGGACAGCCGAAATTTTTGATTGGATTCCAAGGGACAGGAAAAGACCTAGAAGAAGACCACGTGGGAGATGGGTGGATGAAATTCGAAAGTATGCGGGAGTGACATGGAGGAGACTTCGTCCAGCAGTGGATTGATAATGGTTGACAATGATGATAATGCTGATGATATCTTTTGTACATAGTTTGTATCCTTGTCTGTCAATTTACCTCCTTCCGTGTTTTGGTTGTGTACAACCATGGAGATTCATCATGCACTGTACAAAATAAGTGGTGTGAATTGACGGAAAATTTCTGAAAATAACGTGCAGCAAAGTTGCCGGCAGGTATCTGTGTTTTTCAGAAATTTGCTATTTTAAAGTGTCCGTTTATTTTAACTTCCGTATTTTTACAGATTTTCCTTAGTCAGAAATTCCGTTTATTTCAGGGAAATCCATTTCAGGTTTTTCCGTATTTAAACTGAAATTCCGAAAAGTCAACGTCACTGCATTTTAAAGCCCTTTCCGCACATAATCCTTCCGCTTAAGTCACGATCGGACCGCGCAGCTTGGGTTGGTTGAATAGGTAACGCACGCCTTTAGCAACTGAGCCACAGACACTGGGAAATTCGAATTACGCACATCGTAAAACAATCGCGCGACAATGATTTTTTTTTGTCATTAATGCGAGTGGTTTAGTCATTTTATTTTCTGTCGGAGCTTATTTATTTTCTGAATAAGTTTGTAATATTTTTTTTTTCTGTAGGAGGACTTTTCACAAATTAAGCATTTTTCTTTGTGATTTTCTAAAACAACAAAATATTTTACAACTTGATTTTTTTTAAACTGAAAATGACTGTTGTTTTTTAAAAAGGTGAAATGTACTTTTTTATAGTATTATTTCACACGAAAACCTCTCCTAAATAAAAATTTACTCCTCTTTGGACAACTTAAGACAAAAGCTTTATAATAGCTTTTGTCTTAAGTTGTCCAAAGACTGATACATAGACATCATACGTATAGCCATCTGCACCATATGTTAAGTACCCGGTTTCTTACAGTAACATAGTATATACAGTATAATAAATAGCTAGTGCACAAAGTAAGGGAAAGGAGAAGAAATATCCTGTGCCACAATAAACAAAATTCATGCAATATGCTATCCACAATATCCGATTTCACTACGGAACTTCACAATCAGTTCCTTTGACAGACGATTGAAATTTAAAAGTTAATAAAACCTTAAGTATTCTCCCCAATCGCTTCTATTACCGGTAATTTCACGTCATACGGATACGGAAAAAGTGAGAACGGAGTTTTTTCGTTAATATACGAAAGGAATTGCAGAAAGGTTTCTGAAAATTCTGAATTTTCCGTTAACACTTCTCTAAAACGGTAATTTACCGTCAATATAAGAACGAAGTTGCGGAAAAGTTTCTGAAAAATCAAACTTTTCCCGTGTAACGAAAAATCCGTGAAATTCAGGTTTCCTTCCGTCATTTCACGGAAAAGGTATCAGAAATATGCTTCGTTAATTCGCGAAAGAAATGTCGGAAAGTGGCTCGTGAATTTCAGAAAATTTAAAAAAAAATTATAGTGTGAGTATAAATAAAAAAAAAAAATTTTTGGAGGTTTAGCGACCACCACGAGCAACTCAACGGGCTGTAAGCAGTCAACCGTCCCTAATTTAGGGTCATTGGTTTCCACAACATTCATGCCTCACCGGAATTCAAACCCGGACCCATCTCGGACGAATGATCAGAAGCAATCGCTCAGACCACTGCGCCACCGGTGCGACAATGAAATTATTTTCATCACTTTAATGGCGCGAGAAATGCACAGAGAAGCATATCGGTACGGCGAAAGAGATGAGCAGGAATTAAAAGGAATGCGAAATTTCTGCAGAAACTGTTCAACATAGACATGAGAATCTTTTCCAAGAATCCTATCCTCAATTTTTAAGTAGAGACCATAGCGACAAGAAGGAATAAGCCTCTTATCTACCCTGAAGAAAACGCGGCTTTCCTAGCGTTGACATTTTCTTGAGTGATGAGCGCAGGATTCCTGTTTAAAAGTCGGTGCCAACTATCTGGTCCGGATATTTTCCCGAAGTTATTCTCATGCAAACTGCGCATGCTTAGGCATACGTAGTACAAATCGAAGTCCATCATGAATGCACCTCTCGCAAGTTATCCATCTCACAGAGTTTTCGAGTTGAAGCTGAAGTCGTTGCAGCATAAAATATTCCATCGGGAATTTTAATAGGCCGTCAAAGTACCACCGCGAGCTTGCTAGTCGTTTGAATTATTTCGTGAAACGCTATCAGTCAATTTCATCAAACACTTTTAATCGGTCTAAACAAATCTGTGAAGAATAACTCCTGGAGTGCGTAGCAGAACAGCCTCCCATAATTATGCATGCATGCATTTGCCCAATTTTCATGCTTAAAAGATTTTAGCTTTTCGTTAGAATTAGTTGTGATGCAGAAACTTATTTTATAGGCTAACTGCTACGAGGTCAAAAGACGTCATATTCTAAACCGAACACAAGTTTCTGATTAGGTACTTCTTATTACCCAATTTCACAAACGGAAGCTTTATCCTTTAGATACATGCGCTGATACATGCGCTGATACATACCAAACGGAAGCTCTATCCTTTAGATACATGCGCTGATACATGCGCTGATACATACCAAACGGAAGCTCTATCCTTTAGATACATGCGCTGATTATCCTTTAGATACATACCAGTGAAGATAAAGTTTTATGTATTACAGTTGTTTGCACATGCCTACACATCTTTCAGAATATAATGAACTGAAAGGTGTTCTTCGGGGAGCGAAGAAATGGAGACCTGTGTCATTTTTTTATAAAAAGAGAATAAAATTTATTACTACCAAAAATTTATTTACTACAAATTGTGCCTCTCCAATCACCCAGAAACCATCTAGCTTTAATTTTTCTGTCGTAAATCAGAAAAAAAAAATCTTAAGAAACAAGAAATGGCCAATAAACTTGTACTGAGTTTTGAAAAAGTCATTCGAAAACTTCTAGGGTAGTTCACGTTACTTACTCAATGGAGGTAGGAATTAAAATGATGCGTTGTCCCTTATTTCTCCCATGCTAAGCCCGATTTTTCGAATTTGTACGCTTCCGCGGTGTATGTAGTACCTGTTAAAGGCAACATCTTCTGCCAGAAAAACAGACAAGATAAGATAGACGGCTGTTACAAATATCCCAACATCTTTTGAAATTTAATCTGGCAAATATAAAATGAAATTTACGTAAAAAAGTATAAAATAAATTAACATGTAAGCTAGCACATTCTGAAACACGCAAACTAGTTGAATAAATATCAGCTTATAAAATCCTCTTTTCAATGACAGACACGTGCTAGAATGGTACCAGTGCTTTGGGTACTCAAGGTACTCAAGTGAGTGGAAGGATTCCGCACTGGATATGTTTCAAAAATCCGCATTTGGGGCATCTCCATATTCGAACCTCCATGATTTGCTCTTACAAGCAGTAATTATATTCCACGTAAGCCGCCCCGGTGGCGCAGTGGTCTAAGCGATGGCCTCTGATCATTCGTCCGAACGGGGTCCGAGTTCGAATCCCGGTGAGGCATGGATGTTGTGTTTGTCTTACGGCACTGGCTCTCTCCCTTCCCTGGAACCAGTGACCCTAAATTAGGGACGGGCGACTGTTTATAGCCCATTGAGTTGCTCACGGTGGTCGTTAAACCTCCAATTAAAAAAAAAAAAAAATTCCACGTATTCGAGGATACACCATCGCATGTGCTCGACTATAGACCCAGGAATAATAAATATCGGTGGAAAGTTATAAATAAAACCTTTTCCGGGGTTTTATGTTTACTTTTTGCATTTGGAGACACCGTCTGAGATAAAATTCGCGAGGCCTTCCCATTTGGTAAAAAAATGAATAAAAAGTCACACATATATTCTGCTCTATCCAACAATGGGAAATCAGCTTTTTTTTGTGTGTGTGATTACCCACGTGCTCGTATGAAGAAGACAACGAACACGGAAAGGGAAATGTGCTCCGGATGAACCAGTAGAAAGAAGAAAATGGCCTTCAAGTATAGTGGAAGAATAGGAACGTCTGGCGAGTCAACGACCCGGCTTTTCCGTCTCCCCATCACCTGAGGACGAATCGTTTAGAATTCGTAATTCGTATGTGTTCAGTTGAGTGGTTGTCGACCTTCGCATGCCTCGGTCAAGAAACCAGCGACTTCTCAGAAGATACTATATAGACGAAACACTTCTGTTTTGCTTAGCAAAATATCTTTACGCTCCTGATTCTTTCCTTCTTCAGCTCGCATGCTTCTACTGAATTTTTTAAGCTCAGACTTGTTTTTATTTTGTAAACATGTCTTAGGTTGATTGTTGATGCAAGTGGCGTTGCTGCTTTCCTATCGGTTGAAAAGTATTTCCCGTCGTGCATTCAGTGAATCACATTTTTATTCTTTTCGATGCAAAAATGAACCAGTACAAAAGTGTTTGTTTATTTTCCTAAATAGACGCAGGCACTCTAATTTATAAGGAAAAACTGTCCTATTGTAGCAGTTGTAAAAGTTTTGTGAGAAATCGTTAGCGACACTTTTTGACCACTGCTATACAGTCATTTGCAAAAGTTTAAGACCACCTGTCAATTTATTGAAAATTAAGATTTTCAAAGAAACAACTAATCTGAGGTATTTGAGAAAATTACACCACAGATGAATACTTACATTCTTTAGAGCACAAAAGATCGAAATCAGTACTTTGTTTGGCCATCTTTGTTTTTTTATAACGAACAGAATGCGATGTGGCATACTCTCAATTAGGGATTTTCAGTAGTCACTTGAAATGTCTTTAAACCACACGTACTTTATCACGTCAATCAAAGCTTGGGAATTTGATGGATGTTTTTCTGCCACCTTGTCTTTTAAAGCGGCCCACACATTTTCAACGGGGTTAAAATCGGGACTATTACCGGGCCAGTCAAGTACAGTTATGTTTTACCTCTGCAGGTAGTCCTTTACTGGCTTTGATCTGTCGCATGGAGCACCATCATGCATAAAGATTGTGCATCTGTGCACTTGCATATGAGCTAACAGCTTCTCACGCAACTTTTCTGCATAAAAAGGACCTGTCATGGTAATGCCTGTCGGCAAAAAGGATAATGAAGCAGTACCGGATGCTGACATAGCACCCCATATCATCTGACTAGACGGATGTCTCACGGTGCTAACGGTGTATTTTTCATCAAACCTTTTGCCTTTTGGTCGTCCAACATGTGTTTCACGTGATTGATATTGACGCACATGTGATTTATCGAAAAAAAGGACTTAACTACAATTTTCAGCAGTCCACGATTGATGACGCTTCGCAAACTAGAGTGTCTTCCTTTTCATGACAGAGATTAGCAAGGTTTATGTCCAGGTTTGTAAGACTTTAATCCAAAATCTTTGCTAAGACGTCGGGAAACAGAACTGATACTAATAGCAGACACTTTTGAATGCAGAAAGGTCTTGAGTTTCTTGCTCGAACTCCTCGGAAAACGCATAACCATTTGCCTTATGGTATTGTCATCACGTGCGGTTGTTTTCCTTGGACATCCTCTTTTCTTTCGGTCGCTAAATTCACCTGTATCTCGATATTTCATTATTGCACTATGAATAGCAGTCTTGCTCAAATTTACCTTTCTGCTTATGTCACGTTCGGAGTATCCTTCATGATGTAAGTCATTATTTGTGCCCTCTGAGTAACACTTAATTGACGATTTTTTGCCCATTGTTTCGCTATATAGCAAATACGTACAAAACCTCTGAGTATGAAAACCAGAAGCAAACTGAAGCTCGCACGCTTCACCCAATGGTATCAATAACTGCCGCTGTAGGATGATACAACACCAACAGGCAGTTGAGTAATACAGACAGTAGCTGACGCAATCGGCAGAAATCTAATACAAACAGGTGGTCTTAAACTTTTGCAAATGGCTGTATAAGCCAGCTTAAGTATCTTTATTTTGAGCAGTAATTCCTTGTATCATCATATTCTATTTAATCAATCCGTTCTCAGTATGGTTTGTTGAGAGATACTCTCGAATACAATTTGCGTTTTGTGTGATTGAGGTTTCAACGACCACGGTGTGCAACTCAATAGGCTGTAAGCAGTCGCCCGTCCCTAATTTTAAGCCACTAGTTCTAGGAAAGGGTTGAGAGAGCCGTGAGACATACACAACATCCATGCCTCACCGGAATCCGAACTCGTACCCATCACGGATGTATACCACTGCGCCACTGGGACAGCCAATGAAGTATTGAAGTCTTAGAGCTATTCATTTAAATTAAATAACGAAACTTCATTGTCGACGACGACTTTCAAAAGATACAGATCAAAATAATTTTAGACCATTCCAGCATGTATCGTATTTCCTCATATTGCTTCAATAGGATTTTTTATTTCATCCCCTGGACTACCAAGTCGTCTTACTTGTGCCTTTTTTTGTCTGTTAACATCCCATTACAAATTAATTTCAAATTGAATCATTGATTACGAAAACAAATGGTGTCACATTTCCATGATTGTTTTTTTTTTACACAGAACTCGGAACAATCCATCTGCGGAGAATTTAAAAGGAAAACACTGTGTTTGATATCTTACATGTTACGTAAGTATATCACATCACAACTATATTTTAAGGGTATTTTTATTTGCTCCCTTAATGTAAATAATACATCTTATGTGTTATATATAATTCAAGACTACACACTTGTGATGTTCATTTAGAATAAATTATCAACGTTTTTTCGCAATTAAATGTTTTATTAACATCTATTTAATAAAACATTTAATAAAACATTTAATGTTAATAAAACATTTAATTGTGAAAAAACGTTGATAATTTATTCTACATCTTATGTGGTTTAGTATAAACATTAATTCAACGGGAAAATCTTTCTGCTGAAAGATAGCATATTATGAGTAACAATCTGAAACATATTGAACTACTAAATAAAAAAAGATTAAGGCTTTAATTTTAAAAACTGAATTTTATGCATTATATTCCTTCAAATTTCCAGTTCCGCTGCCGCCAAGGTGCAATATTACTTCGGAATTCCTTTTTCCTATTTCTTTCAAAATGGAAGTTATTTTCCATTAAATGACTTTCATATTTTATAATTTGTTGAAACCTTTTCTTTTTACTATAGGCCGCCCGGTAGCGCACTGGGCTAAGCGCTGGCGCCTGTCAGCTCATTTAAGAGGGCCCGGGTTCGAGTCCCGGATGAGGCATGGGTGGTGTGCATGTCGTATTGCACTGGCTGTATCCCTACCTTGGGACCAATAGCTTTAAATTAGAGACACGGGCAGTGCTTGTAGCCCATTGAGTTGCTCAAAGTGGCCTCTACCCAAAAACAAAAACAAAATTCTCGCTATCGGTCTTACACAAGAAGGTTACAAGGCTTCTGTACATGTCCTGGGTCTCTTAACCTTAAAGCCGCAAAGTGTGGGAATTTGATGTTGTTTACATGATATTGAACGAAGTTTGATGCAGTTTAAGTTTGCGTGTATTTTTGTATTGCGGGATTTTGAGTTGCATAAATCATGTTCATATCCAACCGGAATGAATTATGCTTCATACGTGAGTAAAGATTTCAATTTTAACGTTATGTTTTGTTTTGAATTCGCACTAACGTTTCATGAATTTCAATCTAAAATAGAAATGGAAAGATGCCTCAAAATAATTAAGAACTTTATGAATCTAGCATTTCTCACACATCGGCGGCAAGTTATGAGGCAAAATTTGCGATTAAAGAATGCGATTCGGCTAACACAAAATGCATTACAAGAACCTGGAAAACCACCAGCTTTTCCACACTCTAATGACCCCGGCTGGTAGTTATAGGCTTCACGCGAAGTTGCATTGCTCCGTTGACAAGGGTATCTCCAGATATCGTATTCTGACTTCCTTAGGCTATAAACCGTCTCCCGTCCCTAATTTAGGACCACTAGTTCAAGGGAAAGGAAAGAGCCTGTGCCGTAAGACAAATACAGCATCCATTCCTCACCGGGATTCTAACCCAGACCCTCCTCGGACGAATGGTCATAAGTCAGCGCTTAGACTGTAATGTACTACAGAGGTAAAGCACGTGTCAAAACGACATATCTGCAGCAAAACATTGTCCGTGTAGCTTAGTTGGGAGAACAACTTACTCCGGAGTGAGGGGGCGCGATTTCGATCTCCGTCACGGAGAAAATTGTGTTTTAGCATTGGTTCCCGAACGTAAAAATGGATGTATTGGCCGTTGGGTTCTTCGAAAAATGTGTGATGTTTGTTCCACACATCGTCTAGAATTAATGAAAGTTCGTTCAACGCTTACAAAAAATTTTTTTTTTTAAATTAAGAGGGAAATGATGTGACGTACTACAGAGGTACAGTATGTTTTAAGAAGACATATCTGCTGCGATACATTCCGTCCGTGTAGCTTAGTTGGGAGAGCAACTTACTTCGGAGTGAGGGGGTGGGGGCGCGAATTCGATCTTCGTCACGGACAAAATTGTGTCTTCACAGGACCACTGCGCTACCGGGGAGGCATGCAACTCTTTATACTGATACGAGGTCTGACCAAAAGGTTCTGAGACTAGGCCGATATACAACAAAGTACTTACGTTACTTAAGTCTGGCTGGGATCTCCCTCAAAGTAGTCTCCTTGAGCTGCGATACACCACTGCCAGCGTTTTTGCTACTGTTTGAACGCGCTCCCTGAAAGCCCTGTTCGCGAATCGTGTCAAGAACCGTCTGCGATTCGCGCTGGATCTCGTCCACGGTTTCAAAACGGTGACCTTCAACTTCATCTTCGAGAGTTCGACAGAGTTCATCAAGAGATAATCTTCATCTTAGAGATATAATCTTAATCTTTTTAATCTTCATATTCGGGAGTTCGACAGTTATATCTTGACAGAGTTCGACATGGAGCGCCTTCTGTTCGGGGTTAAGAATCTTTTGTACAAACTTTGCAGCAATGCGGTGTATGTTCGAAACCGACGTCAGAATTTCTTGCACTGTTCCGTACGACACATTGACGACGGTAGCAGTGTCTTGAATGGTTCTCCGACGATCCTCATGCACCAGTTCCCTAATATAGTCTACATTTTCGGGGTTTGCTCGTGGACGGTCACTCTGACCTCTCATCGCCTTCCAGTGCCGTCCTGCCGCTGTTGAACCGTGGGTGCCACTCAAAACACCTCGCACGACTCATTGCTTCATTGCCCTAAGCCTGCCGCAACATTTCATGCGTCTCAGTTCCCGATTTCCCGTGTTTGACGCAGAATTTGATGTTCGCTCGCTGCTCTAGTTTGCAGTCCATACCGAAATCGCAGCTGTGTTCTGCACGTGGTCACCAAATATCGTGTAGCACAACTCCCAATGTTCACAGAACGACGTCACTCGGCACAGTGACTTATGAAGGTCACTGCCCACGACCGCAGCTCGCGCATCTGCGCACTACCATTTGTTAGCGCGCTACGTGCTTAGTTTTGGAACTTTATGATCGCATTACGTATTAAAGAAATGGAAAGATCTGTATATTAAGGACTCACGTTGCTCACAAATGTTTTCATCTTCACGTCGACTAAGGTTTCGTTGGGCTCTGACCTAGGTTCATCAGGACAAGGCCATTCCTCCTGATGAAGCAGGTAGGCCAGAGCCCAGCGAAACCTTAGTTGACTTAAAGAAGAAAACATTTGTGAGAAACGTTTTATGGCCTTAATACACATAATCATCACAAAGATTTTGTAGAATGCAAAGATCTGTTTACAATAAGTCTGCAGTTCAACAGTGGCTGATTTTTTTACAGGATGATTAGAGATCATACTATATCCTCTTTTCAACGTAAACTACGCCATTCTTATTGTTTCTCTTTTCTGAGGCTGCCTTTTCATCAGTTAATAGCTTTTTTATCTGCTATTTCGCATAAGGAAACGAAAGACGGTAAATAACTTTCCGATTAAAGCTAAACGAATAAAATACTACATTAAAATTAAACGATTCCAGACAGGGAAGCGATCAAAGAACTTCAGTCACTAGCGTTGTCGAAAAAGATGCAAAAACTTCTGAATGTTAATGACTAAGTCTCCTTTCCATTAGTGTTTCGAACATAATTCTAGTCCTTTGCTTTAGTTCTCAACATACGCTCTCACGCCTAAATGTGAGAGATACGAAAAGAAAAAAAAAGTAAATTTACACGCCGCATATAGTGAGCTCACGTCGTTTTTTAAATCCAGAGATACAAAGTTAGCTTTTTGCGCTGAAATTAAATGATAAAACTGAATTACGTGTCTTTGAAGATGTGGCTTATTTACTGGAAACTTTTTGAGTTTTAATATATAACCTAAATATATCTGGATATATAATTCCTTCAAAAATGTTCTGTCATCAAATAATTTACCATTCATAAGGAGAAAATAAAATGGCATTTGGCGCAAAACTTTAAACAGCAGCATGAACATCATGTCATAAATAGGAACATAGGATCATTAAACATCAACTCCGTTCTGCAATCGCAAATTAGAAGACAGCATGAAAACATTGACGATAGATGGCGTTAGTATCAACTATTACTCAAGCAGGAAGCACCCGCTGTATGTTGAAGACATTCTTCTTGAGAAACGGACAGGATACAACGAGAAAATCTAAGAATGATATTTTAACATAAATTAGTTATTCGAGGATTTTTGCAACTTTGCGTTCGTACTTTTAATAATATTTACGATTCAACCCTACTTAATAGGTTTTACAACTATTGCTTTTGCAACTTTTTCCTGCTCTTCTGAAGTTCATAAGTACCATCTCGTATGTCTCACTGATTTAAAACAGCATGCACCTTGTAGAATTTGTTGCAATCTCCGCTTGTGGATTAGGGTCAAAGCACATTTAAGGGGACAGGGGCGGGGGCAGGGCCTGGACAGTACTTTTGGGCCCTATTATTAGTGGCACATCTAGGATTTCACTACGAATGGCCAAGTAAAAGTACCAGGAAGAAAACATTTCAAAATATAATAAGGAAGCCGTAAAAATACACCAGCCATATTGAAGTGTATGTCCCATGATTCATGGACGAATCAGTGTTAACAAGAATATGTAAAAATGCATTGGTTGAAAAATGGATACCAGTTCAGTTCTGCTTTAATGCATTCCACCCCCCCACCCCCTTCCAGGATTCAGCTTGTTGAAATTACATCGAAGTAGAGGACAAAACAATATGATCCAAATACAAACGAATTCTTAATGTATGATGAAAATTTTCCTCAATTACAGAGGCGTAAAAAAACACTTTAATACGTTCGAAAGATTTGAGGATAGACTGGGGATGACCATTCTTTTTGCGGACTTCCAAAAAATAAGAAAAATATAGAAAGAATTTTTCACAAGGCAGTTTCTTTTGGCTTTTGTTATGCTATCGGCAAAAAAAAAATATCTTGTGACGTGCCTGCCCCGCAGGACGCACATGAAATAAAGGCAGATAGCAGTAAGAGCACATGTCCGCGTAGCTCAGTTGGGAGAGTGACTTACTCCGGAGTGAGGGGACCGGTTCCACAAACTAAATTGTCTGGGATTTCTCAAATGCACTTTCTTCATGGGATGACTGCCTACAGCCACACATGGTCCCGGCTGATCCGTGGGCCATGCCCCCGGCCCTCTTTCGGTGGGGAGAGTGGGGGGGGGGGAGGTTTGACGTGCCTGCACCGCAGGACGCACATGAGATAAAGGCAGATAGCAGTGAGAGCACATGTCCGCGTAGTTTGGTTGGGAGAGCGATTTACTCCGGATTCCATGCCCGGCGCGGACAAACTTGTACGTTATAACCTATAGAACTCTGTCGATTCTTCAAGCATCCTGCATCATTCTGAGGCCCATTAAAAGTAGGGGCCCGGGGCTGCAGTCCCCCCCCCCTCTAGTTCCCCTCTGAGATGGACTCTGGTAGGGTCCAATCTGAATTAAGGTTGTCCTGAGAACTAGTGGCATTCTAATAATTTATATTCATTTAAATACTGGATGATGTTAAAAATCATGCCATACTATCCGTGGCGTATCTTAGGTCCGGTACCTGGGCTATCTCAACCCCCCTTTGCCCCCCCCCCAGCACTGTCTTTTTAAAAAAAATTGCGGTCTATTTTTGAGTTGTTATGTAATAGAAGTAATTTTTTTCTAAATTTTAGGTACATGCTATTGCTATCATGATACCTAATAAATTATAAGGATTTGGATTTTAACATTTATTTGTACATGAACTCCATTCTTCTTTTCTTTTGTGTGAACTTGAATGTTACGTTTTCATGAAAAGTTTCATCCTCGTACTTTTTCATATTTACAAGGAAAGTTTTTCTCTGTTGACAAAACAACCAAGTGTACATGTCCTTGTGTGGCTCTAAGATATATCTTGATTCTTTTTAATACAGAAAACCTTCTTTCTGCAGTTGCAGTTGTTGATGGAAACTAATATTAGGTCTGCTAATTTGTACACCTCAGTAAGCACAATGTCCAATTTCTTCAATTTTATGTGAGAAGTAGTGTCTCTTTTTTATTTCTTTTTGTATTCATCAAGGGAATAAAACACCCACAGTGCATTTTTTTAGTCGAACTGTATCAAAATTTGAAACATAGGTTCTTTAAGTTCTGATAGTAGATGTTCAGGAAAGCTTTCACAAAATTTATCAAAACAATTCGAATCTAACAAAGCCACAAATTTAAGATATAATATCCCTGATTTTAATTCATCGACACTTCACACAACTGAAACATCTCTCGCGAAACACGGGATGTTACGGGCTGGAGCATGCGAGTGACTAATATAGTTCTAAGTCTTCTCTTTTCCGAGCGAACCCGTT
Source organism: Macrothele yani (assembly GCA_039090855.1). Classification (NCBI taxonomy): domain Eukaryota; kingdom Metazoa; phylum Arthropoda; class Arachnida; order Araneae; family Macrothelidae; genus Macrothele; species Macrothele yani. The sequence continues at coordinate 162,394,677 of CM077010.1, read as the reverse complement.
GCCCAAAGCAATAGCACATTCACCCGCTCATTCATGTTGTCATGGAAACGCTAGCTGGCATTCGTATTAAAAGTCTTCAAATCACACAGCCAAGACTTGTAGAGCTAGTTGCGTTACGATGACACCATCCCACCACTAAGAGCGCCGTTGGTCTTCACTCGCCAAACTGATTGTTAGTCAAAAGAAGCCAATCCACACGCTTTTTTTTTTTTTTTTTTTTTTGTGTGTTTTTTTTTCAGCGAAAGCATGGACAAATCTTAACACCGATGACAATTGACTTTTATTTGTGCTTTCTCTGGGCTTCGCAGTTAGCCTCGAATATACGCCACTATATACTATTATCCTAAATGTTATCCAGACAGTCCACATCTTCTACTTATTTTATACTCAGGTATTATTTTTCTGCCCCTGTAATTGTGACAGACAGACGCTGGCTTATGACCATTCCCACAAGATGGGCCCGGGTTCAAGTCCCGAAGACTCATGGCTCTTGTGCATGTCTCTGATTGCTGTTTTTCTTCCCAAGAACTAGTAGCCCAAAATTGGGATTAGGCGGCATTTTATAGCTCTAAGTTGCTCGTAGTTATCGTTAAACCTCCCCCAAAAAAGATTTGTGATAATTTTTCCACATACGCATTAGCATGCTTGCACATCTACAAAATCCTGGTGTCTTTCAATATTTTGGTTCTAATTTAGGACTCTTAACACAGTGGAATATAGGGTTTCAATTCTGGGTAAGAATTGGAATTTGTGGTCGCTTTTGATTGTCTTCATTTTCGGGACTAATTCAAAATTATGGATGGAAAACATCTTCTAAAGGAAAAGGGAAATGCCAGTGAAAACTTCTTGGTTTTACTCCTTTGACCTGTGAAGCTTCTCTCTCACTTTTTCTGAGGGAGGACTATGTCTAACTCCGCGGATAGTACGGGACGACTTACGGCAGACCGCCTGTGACAAAAATAGGTCCCAATTGAAATCATTAGTGCTTTAAAAATACGTTCCACACACTAGCATATTCGTAAACAGCATGGAGTCCTATTCGCGCGCGACGCTCCCTGTGCGCGGGGGAGATGATGCAATATTTCTGGGGGTCCGCCGCGTATTACTCAGTCTATATCGGCAACCGTGAGCGCAACACGACTGTGCTTGGTATCGTTTTAAAGCTCTCGACAAGATCTATTCAAATATATGAAGAACATTTTGCAGTGGTTTGAACTGAACATTTAAAAAATTGTTTTCTTGAGAACCGGTGAACACTTTTGACAATATCGCGGTTTATCTGGACAACCGTGATTGCGAAACAAATGTGCGTGGTATCGTTTTAAAGCTCTCGACGAGATCTATTCAAATATATAAAACACATATCGCAGTGGTTTAAACAAAAATTAAAAAAATTGTTTTGGTGTGAAAGGGTTTAGCATTTTCGACAATGCCGTTGAATTCGCAGAATGAACGCAAGCAAAAATGGAAAAAATCAAAACGAGAGACAAGAGCAAGTGAAAAGGAATGTAAGAAGCCCAAAGAAACAGAGAAAAACGTTGTGTATTTCTTGTATCTATCTGCTTTGTGTTTGCAATGTATTATTTGTAAAAAAAATATGTAAGCTACTTTTCATATCATAGATCTGTGTTGGCAATAACAAATTAAATAAAAGCTTTGAAACCATAATCGACTAGCTCGTTTTAACTCTCTGATCTGCAAGTCGTAGTCGTACGTTCCAAACTGAGCCTAAGTGTATATATATATATATTTTTGCTGGGATCAATCTTTTAACGAGATGGAATGAATTAATTCGAGGTTAGAAAAACGGACTGAAACCAGCTCGAACGAACATATTCGCTGTCTAAGAAGTGGGCTGAACGCTACTGGGACGAGTGAACCTGGGCATCGGGAATGTGACGCTCTCCCCTTAACTTTGTTATTCAAAATGATTATTTAGGCAGATGATTTACATTGAGCCTTTCTGACTAATTACCTGCTAAAATGCTATAATAATGGTGACGAACCCAAAAATGGAGAGAGAAGGTGTTTAGATTATTTGTATCTAACCAAATGGCATGATATCCGTATCAGGATGATTAGCCCTTCGCCATCATGTCACGGAGCGGAGAATAAAGAACTAAAAGGGAGCGATTATTACGTGGGACAGGTTTATGGTCGGTACTGCTGCAATGAGTGGGAAAATTGAATTTTTTGCTGTAGAGTTCTCAAGGAAGTCCCGAATGGCTGTGTATGATAGTGTAATTGTTCCTACTATGATGTATAGCAGTGAAACCTGGGTGCTCCAGAAAAGACATAACAGACAGTTGTGTGACGAGGAGATGCGTTACTTACGGGGGGGGGGGGAGGTTGGTAAGACACGCGGAATCAAGATGTGTTGCAGATGTGTAATGGGAGGCAAAATGTTGTTAGTAAGGTAGAGACAAATATTCTTAGGTGTTTTGGCCATGTTGAAAGAATGAGTGATGAGGTGCTGACTAAGAGAATTTTTTTTAGCTTAAGTGGCAGGAAAGAAAGGTAAAGGAAGGCCAAGGAAATCATGGGAAGACCAGATTCAGGAATGTCGGCTTAAGAAAAAGATTATGAGTATGAAGTACAAAAGGCCTTGTGTGTGGCGTGTGATGGATGTTAATGAAGCTCGAGTTGTGTGTCAAGATCGCTGTAAATGGAGACATCTGATACACCAACAATAAGTAAATTCTAGTTCTATCAGTTAAATGTGTACTTGGAGCATGGTCGTTCTTTAGGGAGCTAACCTCTGAATCTCAGAGAACAGCTAAATGATGCTTTCCTAAACCCCCATCGCTATGTGAACATTTCTTTTCGGGAGCGAAAGAAAGTTTGACCACAATTTGGTTCATGTACATTTGCTGCTTAAAGGATTAAAAGACACTCGCTTATAAGCATGTAGAGGCATAAGGCGGTGATACGTAATGTATAGCCACTGGTTTCAGGAAAGGAACCAGTGCAGCAGTGAAGAAGGACTAGTAGAGAAATCTTCAATTTTCATAAAGCGCTGAAATGCAACAATTGTTTTCTGTAAAAGCTCATCCAATAAGATAATTCGGCACTGTAATTTTACAAAGCAATTTAAATTAGCGAGAAAAACAACAAGAAAGATGACACCGAATTTTCGGGTGTAATAATCGGAGATTTAGAAGCAGAGATATATTGGGAAACGCAATTTACATTTACGTCCCCTAGCTGAAAGTCTATGAATTACTTGAAAATTTTGAAATTATATGAACCACATGTCACACTAGAAACACTTTCCAACAAAGTAGGAATTTTTCAAATCGGACTCCTAGAAGTAGAGATATTGACAAAAATAAGATATATATCTACGCCCCCTGGCGTAGAAACCATGCACTGTTTTAAGAAGAAAATGTTTCTAAAAGTTTGTCGACATGAGTAGTATCGGTCAACAAACGACGTTTTTTTCAATCGAGAATTTAGAAAATCATATTTTGCTGCAAATACATCAGAAGCTGAAATCAAGATTTACGCCCCCTGGTGGCCAAACTATTTTTTTTACAAAAATAGAAATTATGTGCAAACGCTTTCCCATCAAGAGCTGTATCCGGTGCAGAAAGAAGTTTTCAAATCGGAGATTTAGAAGCAGAGATATAGAGAGAAACGCAATTTACTTTTACGCCCCCTAGCGAGAAGTCTATGAATTACTTGAAAATTTTGAAATTACATGAAAAACATGTCACACGGAAAACACTATCCAACAAAGAAGGAAGTTTTCAAATCGGACTCCTAAAAGTGGAGATATTGACAAAAATAAGATGTACATCTACGCCCCCTGGCGGAGAAACTGTGGAATATTTTAAGAAGAAAATATTCCGAAAAGGTTTATCGATGTGAGTGGCATCAGTCCACGAAATAATTTTTTCAATCGATATTTTAGAAGCTCCGATTTTATGGCAAATACATCAGAAGCAGAAATTAACACTTACGCCCCCTGGTGGCCAATCTTTACCAAAAATTTGAAATGATATGCAAACGATTTGTCATCAGGAGATGAATCCGCTGAAGAAAAAAAAATTCAAATTGGAGATTTAGAAGAACAGTTATCGAGGAAAAGGTAATTTACTTTTACGCCCCCTAGCGGAAAACCTATGCGTAATTTGAAAAAGTAACTATATGCAAAATACTCTTCGATATAAATGGAATCGAAAGATAAATTTTTTTTCAATGGGATGTTTAGAAGCAAATATGTGGAAGAAAACGTATTTTTGAATTCGACATCATCTGCATTTACGCCCCCTACTGGCGAAATTGTACATCGTAAAAAAGAAACGATATAAAGAATCATCATTTGCATATTTCAAGCTTCCCAATGCAAAAAGACTTTTTCAAATCGGACTTATAGTTGCAGAGATATCGTGGGTACAGACGGACGGACAAACCGATAACAGAAGCACGATCTTTTTTTACAAAAGACGTGCTAAAAACGACAAATCTCATCACAAATGTAATTAATTATGTTTCACACGTTTATTACTGGATCGTATTGTCCACAAGAGCTTTTTCTTTAAATTGCACAGTAATCCATTGATAGGGCTCTTGCAACAGTCATGAACGCAGCTGTTTTAGTCGTCTCTTTTTCTGAGTCTGTGACAAAAAACAGCAAGACAACTAGGCTTTTGCCATCAATAAAAAGAAAAAGATTTAAATTTTTACTGTTAGCATCATAACGACGCAAAAAAAAAAAAAAAATATAAAATAAGTCCTTATATATCCAAAGCAGAAAAATATTGGAAGAGATCTTGTATCTTCCGTAGCATTTGGAAGCGTTTCTGCGGATTTTTCTCGAGCAAATAAACACATCCTTTCCAAGAATCCACGCCACAATCAGTGGTGCTGGAGATCAACGCGAGTTAAGAATCACCCGTTTTGTGAGTTGGGCTTCGGAATGTCCTCTTAAAGGCTTCGTGCTTTTCAATAGCATTTTACATTCCTACTGAGTCAGGGAAATTTCGAATTCTGAGCGGCATTGCATGTCTAACTATGGCATGCATATGTGATGCTTAGCATTCCTGCGCTGCTCAACAGCACTTTCGACTCATATACCGTTTTGAACGTCAAAGGACAAAGAACATACTTGCATATGGAAGTTACAAAGCTTATTAAAGCTTTGCTTAAACTAAGTCAAACGTTAAAACTGAGTTAGCATAAGTGTGAAGAACACTGATTTAATTATATATTTGCAATCACGAAAGACAGCGCTGAAATATATACCAGTGCATTTCATTTCCGTGTTCACCGTGAAGAATATTTTCGAATCTTGATGCTTGCAAAATGTGTTAGCATCTGCGAAAGTGCCTCCCGCTCACCGAAATTTTTCGGACGCGTCAAAAATCAACACAGGAAAAATATTTCTACTTTCGTGAGATATGAAACGGTGCCACTGTTATTTCCTGGACGCTGAAGCAGATTTTAAATCAGAGGGTTGACGCCTACTATGAGCTAATCTAAGAACTATAAGCAGTATCACGTTCCAAATTTAGGGTCACTAGTTTCAGGAAACGGACAGGGCTTGTCAGACAAACGCATCATCTACGCCTTATTCAGAACTCAAGGCTTTGTCCATCTCGGTCAAATGGTCAGAATCATGCGTCTCAGACCACTCGCCCAGCTTGGCAGAAAGGTTGACTTTTTGGCTAAACATAAGTACATAGCTTGTCCCAAAACAACTGAGAATGTTTTTATAAAAAATGTGCAATACTACGTTCAACTTTGGGACGAATCTCGTTGTAGTAGTCATAGCAACCAGCCACACCTGCTTATCACGCATGCATTGTCGGTACTGCGCAGTTTAATAAGCGTTGTTCCGTGAACCCCTAGCAAGTGTTTTCGTGTTGTGATTTTTCGAGAAAACGGATGTGAAAGAGGAGTGGAGATGCGCCATTGAATTTTACTGCCGACTTAAGAAGTCTATCGGAGAAACTTTGTCTTATGCAAGAGGCTTATAAAGATGCATGAAAATCAATCTACAGGTGGCGTAAATAATGTACGTACGGATGGGCGTGAGTCGGCGGCTGTAATCGTGCATAGAGGAAGACTTTCAACGAGTGTTGCAGAGGTAAACATCGATATGATAGGTGTTATTATACGAGAAGGCAGACACCTATCAATTAAATATATCGGAGATATCAAAATCATCAATTCACAGGATTTCAACCAAGCATTTGGACATGAAACGAGTTTGTTCAACTTGGGTTCCCCATTTCTTTTCATGTGCGGCCCAATGCAAGGCAGCACATGGCCAGTTCTGTAGTTCCTTATTTGGAGAAAATGAACATTAAGTTGATTCCCCAACCTGCATGTAGTCCAGTCTTGTCACCGTGCGACTTCTGGCGTTTCCTCCATTTTAAAACAAGTTAGTAAAATCATGCAATGCATTGATTATGATACGCTTTCCAACATACCAGAAATCATTGCTCAAGCCATGGAGATAATGGCCATGGAATAAATCTCGCTCCTGTGCCCTGACCTTTTACCCCATTTCGATGATATTCATAAGAACCGGTTCAGTGTACCTCCGGAACAACATGACAAAATTTTGTCGTTCAATATTGCTTTATTAGACAACTAATAATGTACAATAAAACGGGGGCAAATAACATGAGCAAAAGGCGAAAAAGACGTGGACAAAATCCCAGGCTTACACGTGAGGCATTGAGGAGAACAAAACATAAGAAAAAGAACTATGGGCGCGCAGACCACTCTCTCAAACACAGAGATATATTGAGGAACATGAAATACACAGAACATTAAGCATGGCAAAAGTCAAGCAGGAGTCTAAAGGCTCACACTGTGGAAGATACTGGAATAATAAGGAAGGGGTGTTAGCAGATAAGGGAAATAGTAGTCTGGATATTTATAGATACCACGTTTCACCCAACGCTCATAAGTGCGGTAATAATCACCATAAGAAGCAAAGTCTTGTTGTGAAGGAGGATCTGGAGCAAGAAGCTTACGCCGCCTTCGGGAACGTCGAGCCGTGGAAGATGTACAAGGAAGGGAAGTACTATCAACCGAAGTCGAGGAAGGCAACAATGGAGCATGATGAAGCACAGGTGAAGGAGCACTGGAAGGAACAATCGATGAGGCAGGAACAGTGGCTGAAGCTGATGGAAGGACGACAGGGACGACTGTAGAGGAAGATGACACGTCAGAAGGCAAATGAGCACACTGTGAGTCGGAGGATGCAGGTTCGATGGACATGACAAGAGTTGCTGGAAGTGAGGAACTCACAGAGACGATCGGCATAAGAGAGCTGAGAAGAGGCAGAGTAGGATCTTCGTCCGGCGACTCAGGAGTTGGCGAAGCAGAAGTGTTTAGAGAAAAAGGCCGAATGGAGACATCAACAGAAGACAAGTGCAACTCAGAAGACACTACATGGTTGTCCGTGGAGGGCCTTGTAGAAAATAGACTTGCTTGAAGGGAGCACGGCGGTGAACATGAAGTTGTAATAGGAAAATCTAGGAGTGAGGACTGGAGGTGACGAGCAGGAGATGAAGCAACATCAGCCGTCGGTAAAAGAAAATGAGACGACATAGAATCTGGAGGCACAGAAACAGATATGTTGCACTGGGGCGGTGAGAAAGCAGGAGATATAAGGGAACGGGTAGACGCTGACTCCGTGGAAACGAAGAGCGGAACCATAGAAGTAGAGACCGCAGTCGAACATGGAGACAATGGACTGACAGGAGCAGGAGATGAAAGTGGAGAGGGTGACTGAGGGCATTTCAACGAGATCCGGGCAGATGACGGGCTCGATGGAGGAGTGCAAAGTGGTGTAGTAGTAACAGAAGGTAGAACACCCAGGAGAGCTGTCCGTAGTAGATGATCCGGGAAAATATTCTCCGGAGAAACACGTGAAGTAGTAGAATTAGGGGCCGGGAACAAACCACTCGAAACCGGAAGCTGCAAATATGTAGAAGGAAAAGTTGACAAAGATATGGATGATAAAGAAAAGTCACACGATTCTGGCAAGGCAGAAGGGCGAATGGAAGTCGAAAAATTCTGAGTTGGACAAGAAGAACTATGGTGATCGGGTAATGTGCAAGAAAAACAATGATAGGCGGTAAAAACATTGACAGTGCGAGTGTGTAGACCGCAGATAATGTGGAAAGCTGTCGGACAGGAAACAATGGACTGTTCGTCAGGAAAAGCGACGAGAGCTTGACGTCGAAAACTATAATAGGGACGATTCCCTTGATCGTCTGAAGCAGCAGGCAAAGTCTTAATAGGGCCAATAACTAAACCACATTGAGAAAGAAAAGCATGCAGTAAATCGTTGGAGAGTTCAGGAGGAACTGGAGATAAACTAACGAGAGTGGGGCAATGAGCAAGAGGAATTGCGAACGAACTTTGGTCGCCGACTGAAATTGGAGAAAAAAGAACCAACTCAACTTGAGCGGGATTAGAAAAATAAACCAACACCGAGGGAGGCTTTCGTACGACGTGCGTGATGGCATCAGGTGGAACAATCTGATGGAGTGCTGAAGTGTAGGCTGTAAGTTTAGTATGTGGAAGCGCGGAATATTTTACTCCGAGAGCTAAAGAAGCGAAGAAAGACTTCCCCGGGGACGAAGACTCTAATAAATGAGCTGTTAAAATGGAGCCGGTACGAGAAAACCGGAAGCCCATGGCAGTTGGGAGAGGATCCGAGGTGAAGGCAGTGACTGTGGGCTTAGAGAGATGAGTTGAACTATCAAGTAGTACATCCGGAGGAGGCGTCAGTGGTCGAAGAAAAGCAGTAGACGTAGTACAAATCAGAAACTGTAAAGCAAAGCAGCACAATCGCGAGAGCGTAAGACGATGGAGATCGCAAAAGGCAGGTAAAGAAGGCAGATGATGGGAAGATGCGAGATAATGACTTCACTGGAAGAACGGCGAGAGACAGATGGAGCACAGTAACGATGACGTCACCCAAGGACCACTATCAGAGGGTGACGTAAACGAGAAATCGTGTAGATAACAGGAAGATAAGCACAGAAGACAACTGAATAGAATGCTGGTGACAAGACAGAAGGAAGTCAAGGCAAGTCACGATGGGCAGCAGTAAACATACCCACCGAGATGAAAAATGAAGGAATATCGGCATAAAATTCACTTACTGGTGCTGAAAAGTAGCTGGGAAGATTGCTGGTAGCCTATTACTTGAACTGGGTTTGCAGGAAAGGAATAGCAGGCACTGGAACATGTACTTGGGCGCACACTTCAGAAACGCAGTAGGGTGTAGGCGACAGGTAATATTATGATAAAATTCGAAGTAAATATGTACTTTCTGACTCGGAAAAGTAGTAGGAAAGGTAACACATGCCCTTATACACACACGGAACACAGGAATCTGGAGCAATGGGCTCTTGGACCCAGCAAACAGGGCGAAAATTGAGGATCTCGAGAGGCCACGTCCAACGACAGTTTTGTCGCAATCGAAGCATTTGTAGTCAAGTTATGAGGATAATGGCTGTAGAATAAATCTCGTTCCTGTGCCCTGACGTTTGACCCCATTTCAAGGATATTCAACAGAACCCGTTTAGTATATCCCCGGAACAACATAATAACGTTTTGCCGCAATTGAAGTATTTTTAGTCAACTTATGAGGATAATGGCTGTGAAATAAATCTCGCTCCTGCGCCCTGAAGTTTGACTTCATTTCGATGATATTCAACGGAACCGGTTCAGGATACCTCCGGAACAACATGAAAAACTTTTGTCGCAATCGAAGCATTTTTACGTAAGTTATGACGCATAAGGGCGATGGAATGGATCTCGCTCCTATGTCTTGACCTTTGACACCATTTCGCCCATTTTCAATAGGGTTCGTCCCCAGTTATCCCCTCCCACATACCAAAATTTCATCGAAATCGATCCATTTTTACGCGAACTATCGTACGGGCAGGCAGACAGACGGACAAAACTGGAGCATATACGCTTCTTCAACCTACAGTTGGAAAGCGTAAAAAAGACATGCATAGCCTGCAAGCAACTGTAAGCAGCATGGAGAGGTGCATACTTTATATAACTAGGAAAGATAGAAAGAGAAATGTGTGAATTATAAGGGAAATGAGACGAGTTGATGACCTCTCGATCATAGTGAAGATCCTTAAGTGGCAATGTGCCGGATACATTGCTAGAACTGACCACCGTTAGACAACTGAAGTACTAGACTGGATACCAAGGAGAGGAAAAGACCCAGAAAAAGACCACGTGGATGAAATTAGAAAGCAAGATGGAGTGACTTTGAAGAGACTAGGCCAAGCTAGAAGGTTGTTGAAGAGACTTTGCGAGACCTTCCTGCAATAAACTGATAATGGTTGATGATGATATGTAACAGTTATGGGTATACTGGATTGTTGTAATTACAGTCATTTGCAAAAGTTTAAGACCACCTGTTGGTGTTAGGAGATTTCTGCCGATTGTGTCAGCTACTGTCTGTATTACTCAACTTACTGTCAGTGTTGCATCGTCCAACAGGGGCAGCTGTTTATAGAGTTAGGGGAAGCGTGTGAGTGTCAGTTTGCATCTGGTTTTCATGCTGAGAGGTTTTGTACGTATTTTCTATAAAGCGAAAAATGGGCAAAAAAGCGTCATTAAGTGTTACTCAGAGGACACAAATATTGACTCTATATCATGAAGCATACTCCGAACGTGACATAAGCAGAAAGGAGAATGTGAGCAAGACTGCTATTCATAATGTGATCATGAAATATCAAGATTCAGGGGAATTTAGCAACCGAAAGAGAAGTGGACGTCCAAGGAAAACAACCCCATGTGCTGACAATACCATAAGGCGAATAGTTATGCGGAGTTACTGCAAGAAAATCAAGACCTTTCTAGATTCAAAATGGTTTGATATCAGTACTAGCACTGTTTCCCGACGAATTAGCAAAGATTTTGGGTTAAAGTCTTATAAACCTGCACATAAACTTAGACTAACCTCTGTCATAAAAAAGAAGAGACTCCAGTTTGTGAAGCATCGTCAATCGTGGACTGCTAAACACTGGAGCCAAGCTGTTTTTTCCGATGAATCAACTGTGCGTCCATTTGAATAACGCCAAGCACATGTTCATTATTTTTATCAAACACACAATACTTTTCATCAAACACCGTTAGCACCGTGAGGCGTCCGCCTAGTCAGATGATATGGGGTTCTATGTCAGCATCCGGTACTGCTTTATTATCATTTTTCCCGACAGACACTATCATCACTGGTCCTTTTTATGTGGAAATACTACGTGAGAAGCTGTTAACTGATATGCAAGTCCACAGATGCAGAATCTTTATGCATGATGGTGCTCCCTGCCACAGTTCTAAGACAGTAAAGGACTGCCTGCAGAGGAAAAACATAACTGTGCTTGACTGGCGGGGTAATAGTCCCGACCTTAACACGGTCGAAAATTTGTGGACCATTTTAAAAGCCAAGGTAGCAGAAAAGCAGCCAAATTTCCCAACTTTGATTGACGCGATAAAGTACGTGTATTTTAAAGACATTTCAAGTGACTACTGAAAATCCCTCATTGAGAGTATGCCACATCGTATTTTGTACGTTATAAGAAACAAGGGTGGCCACACAAAGTACTGATTTCGGTCTTTTTGTGTTCTAAAGAATGTAAGTATTCATCTGTGGTGTTATTTTTTCAAATATCTCTGACTAGTAATTAACTGTTTCTTTGAAAATCTTAATTTTTAATAAATTGATAGGTGGTCTTAAACTTTTGCGAATGATTGTATATGAACATTGTTCATTTAAAGCACGCATAATCGTTCTCGTACTTGTGCATTTTCTAAGTTTGACGTACAGAAATTCGAAATTAACATCCATCTTGTTTCTGGTTGATTAATGAAGATGGCTCATGTTTAACTTGCATCGCAATAATTATTGATTTTCCAAGCTTGCTGCTTTATGCTCCAGTTTTGAAGATGAATGGGATTGATTGAAGTTTGACTTCACCATTAATCTTAATCTTCGAATGAGTATGTTTCAAGCAAGCATGTTTCGATTTGGTTTATGCATTATTTTTTAAATGTAAAATGAGTGTGCTTCTAGTTTACTTGAACTTTATTTCTTAGTATTGATAAGTGAGGATTATTCAAGATAGTTTTGTATCTGATTTTCGGTCGTTATAACAGGATTGTTCAAAGTTGCATCGTCTGGAAGTTTTGGTGCTGAAATCGACTTTTAATTGATGCCCGAAAATGCTTAAATTTGGCTTGTGCCTTGCATTTAATTCAGAAAAACGTACTTAACCGTTTTCAAGACTCTTAAGCACATTCACCGAAATGCCAGGAATGTACAGCACAACATGGGACAACTACGATATTGAAGTTTTAAAAAAGATGTTAATATGATTTCAGCATGAGAGTACTCACTGCCATAAGTGGAAAGAGTCCTACTAAAAATATCTTCTGACTGAAAAAGGATTATATCTTCTGACTAAATGGAAATTTTGTTCTCCAATAATATCTTTCCTTTCTCAGCTGCATTAAAATGATGTCAGTGGTATCTTGCAAACACAGATCTTCTGAAACGCTTAAAAATGGGCAACTTTCACTTTTCTGATATAAAGGCTTTCTAAGAGCAGTGGTGTAATTGCAGAACCTTGATGACCTTGTATTAACTTAATCTTCACGGCATGAAAATTTTGAAAACGCAAAAAGGAAGTCCCATCAATTATATCTAGTTCCTGTGAAAAAAATTGTCTTTGTCATTTAACGCAAAAAAATTAATGAACACATATTAAACATGTTCGTTCTTCCATAATGTATTCTGAAATATTCATAATAGTTTAATATGTCGGATGTAAGGATGTTCATGAAAACTTTCTGTTAATCCCTCGTTTAATGACATTCGGAGATACAAGGTTACGTGTTCCCCCAACAGCAGCTTTTCGTAGAAAAAATTTCGATTTTAATTAATCGCTCTTTAACATATAGATTGAAATTAGCAATTCATTCACTCTGAGCATCAAAAGACATTTGATTTCAGGTTGAGCCGGTTCTTATGATGCATGAAAGGGATTTCCAGAAGCGGGACTTCGGAGAAATATAGATTCAAAGAACCAATTTCAGCAAAATTACGGTTTCCAAGAATTGGACTTCGGGAAAACAGGATGCGTCTGGAATGATTCTAAGAAATGGAAAGTCGAGGAAGAATCTTTTTTGTTGTTGATAGTCACTGAGGGTCGAACAAGAAGAGATTACTCGATGGTAATTACAAATGATGATAGGTGCTTTGGTTTTATAAGAACTGTAATCAAGTTCGCTTAGAATAAACTGAGGATGTTTGGGATTTCCGAGTTTGAGTCATCACTATCATGCTATCCAAAGTATCAAGCACAGGATGAATGAAAGATTGGAACAATTAAAAGAATCTAAATCTGGGACAGAACTTAACCCTCTAAACATCTGAATAACAAATTATTTTTAAAAGAAAGAGCTCTCTCATGATATTTTAAAGTGAAAAGCCCAAACATTATCACGGACTTTAAAATCGTTAAATACATTGTGAAATTACATTACTCCAAACAATTTTCAGTAAAAAGTCATGAAAGCGTTTATTTATGAATAGTAATATAAGTTTTCAAAATTGTAGACAGATCAAACGCAATTCCTATCGTTGACAAATACTGAAGTCAAAAAGTGGGTTATAATCCTCATTAAAACAAAGCCAAGGAAATGAAATCGTATTATGGCCCATATCATTGGTTTAAATGCCCAATCATTATTTTTCTGGCAGAAATTCAAGGAAATGCATCATCTGTGTCGATGTGATATGAGATTCACTAATTCCTAGAGAAGAATTATGTTCACGAATTTTCAAGCGTATATGTTTATTTTAAGCAAACTTGAATACAGTTCTTATGACACATTTTAATGAGAGGCAGCAGGAAATGTTCTTCTGTTTACACAGTAGATTCCTGTTAATAGGGCCATCTGTTAATCAGGGCAGCCGCTTACTTGGGACAATTCTTGAACATCACAATTAAGCTCTTTAGGATAAAGCTTTACATGATGGGGTAAGCCGCTTAATTGGACCAAAAGGTTCTAGCCCCGATGTATCCCAGTTGACCGGTACGTGTATACTGAATGGACTGTTATATACACTCCGATAATATGCCAAGTTGAGGTATCAGTTCCAGTCACGTGGGACGCTGAAACTGGCATTACCTATAAATTGAGCAGGTCTCTACGCATCGGAAACTTTCCAACTAGATTATCGACTTTCGTGGGTAGAGAACACCAGCTACCACACGAATGAAGCTAGACAATGACTACTCCACCTGAGAAGCTTCCTTATAACACTGCACAAAGTACTGCTGTACAAGACGGCCGTCACTCCAGTGCTCACCTACGCCTCCCCCATCTGGATAGGTGTTAGTAGGAATCAGCGAGAGAGAATCGAGACGGTGCAGAGCCAAGCACTTCGTATGATCACTGGAGCTCCACCCTGGATCCCACAACGGAACCTGAAGAGCAGACTTGGAGTTGAGAAGGTACACGAGTTCTCCGCCTGACTCGTTAAGAAGTTCTTCAAGAAAGCGGAAACCTACCCTCATGGACTTGTAAGGGGTGCGGTTGACTACGATTCCAGAGAATTACACTTAGGTATCCCAGAACTAAGGTGGTGATCAGAAACTTGGGGCAGGGCAGCACTGTTGAGCCCTGGTTCCTGGGAAGGAGGCCTTGGATCAGATGGAGCTCTGGATCGGATGGAGAGTAAGTGTGTGAATATTTGTGGGTGTTAAACAGACCACCACCACTCTTATTTTTCTGGTTGGCGTTGAGACGGTGAGTACCGATTGCTGCTCCGGCATCACGATGTGGTTTTCTGTGAGTTTCAATCCACTTCGGGGGCATCAGTGTCTGGGTGGTGTTGTGGTGCCCTGAGATGGATGCTGTGGTGCTTGGTTCACACCGTTCTCTCTCTCTCTCTCTCTCCCTTCCCGCTCTGGACTGGTGTCGCGGTTCACTCAAAAGATAAGCCCTCTCCTTTCACTTATTTTCTTTGTTTATGTTTTCTATTGAGTTCACTTACTCAAATCTCCTAGCTTCCTATTTTTAAGGGTATTTTTAGACCTGGGGTCAAACACTCCCTCCCTAAAACTTCTTCAAACGTAGCGTAGCATTGGAAACCAATCACGGAAAAGTTAATCATGGGTAAAGGCAGCAACGTAAGGTAGTTTGACTGTGGTCACATAGTAGCTGCGAGTGAACACGATTGTTCAAATCACGGCGACTACTGAAATGTTGGGATTTTCGGATTTCCATGGCACACCATCGTACGTGTATGACAAGGCTACGTAAAATACGACACAACTTACAGCCGGGAGAAATAGGGCAGCAAACGTGCAACTGGCTATTGAGGACGGCTCAAATAGTCCGGCATCGTTACAAGGACTCACGGTTGCCGCGCAAAAGATAAAGTAGGAATTTAATGAGGGCACTTCTACAAGCTTATGAAGAAAGACTATCCATCGTACCATAAAAAATGGTCTATGCTAGTCGACGTCCGCACAGTATCCCTTTGTTGAGTACAAGACACTGAAATATTAGGATGCAATTTGGTTTGGTTTGGGGATTTAATGAGTACTGTGAGCAACTCAATGGGCTATAAGCAGTCGTCCATCCCTAATTAAGGGTCACTGGTTCCAGGCTACAGTTTACAAAGCCCTGTCACAACTGGAGTGTGGAGGACTGAAAACACGTAATCTGGTCTGACAAATCGTAGTTTCAGTTCTATAACGCCGACGGGATGGTGGGTATTTTATGTAAATCACGCGAGCGGTGAGCTCAGTTTGCCAAGTTGTTATTACACAGGCTGGTAGAGGCGGTGTGACAATTTGGGGTGCTTGCACATGGGCTTCCTTGGGGCCCCTCAAGCTCGTAGAAAGCTTCATCAGCAGCATGAAGTACGTAAGCGTCTTTGCTGACTATCTACACTCGTTCATAACAATTCTGTGTTCACATCACGACGCCATCTTTCAACAGAACAACGCCACATCACATACTTCCCAAACGGTGACATTCCTCAGCTACCTTTTGAACAAAACTGTGCTTCTAAACTTCTGCTAACACTATGTCTGGAAGTGGCAAAGATGGCAAGGGTCTCGGGAAAGGAGGAGCGAAGCGCAACAGAAAAGTTCTCAGAGCGAACATCCAGGGTATCACAAAACCAACTATTCGTCGTCTTGCTCGTCGAGGTGGAGTGAAACGTAACTCAAATTCTCTTTCATGAGGAAGCCAGAGAAGTTCTCAAAGTATCCCTTGAAAATGTCATCCAGGATGCTGTCACCTACACCGAACATGCGAAAAGGAAAACCGTCAATGCCATGAATGTTGTGTACGCACTGAAGAAACAAGGCAGAACTTTTTACGGGTTTGGAGGTTACGAAAACCTACATCCACACAAACAAAACCTAAATCCCCACTTAAATGTCAATGAGCATTTAAGTGTGTTTACCATACTCGAATCCTAGGTCGCCGGACCATAAACCCATTGAGAATTTGTGGGAGGAATTGGAAAGATGAGCCCTCCAACCCCCAATGGCAACTGTGAATACTCTACCACAGAAAATCCTCTCTCCATGACCTCAGTGTTTTCAGCACCTAAATGAGTCCTTATCATGACTTGTTGTTGTGAGGTCAACCGGTGGAGCAACACGTTATTAGCTGCAGGGGTTGGACAGAATAAAGTGAAAACCTAGGAATAGAAGGTTTTACGTACCTAATACGATTACCTAATACGATGTGGGACCATATCTGGCATTCAAAACTGACTGAATCCTCCTTGGAATGGACGCATACAAATCCTCAATGGTGGTTAGTGGGATGTTACACCATTCTTCATGCAGAAACTGCTCCAGGTTCTTGAGAGTTGCGGGAGGAGGATAACAGGATCTCACCCTGCTTTCCGACACAGACCACAGTGGCTCGATGATGTTTAAGTCTGGTTATTGGGGAGTCCAGAGAAGGTGTGAAAGTTCGTCCACTATGTCCCTCAAACCATGAGTGAACATCCCGAGCTCTGTGAACTGGGGTGTTCTCATCTTGATAGATGGTATTCCCCACAGGAAACAATGCCTGAGTCATTGGATAGACTTGGTAGGCCAAAATGGTTTCATATGCCCTACCAGTCATCCGTCCGTTCAAAGTGATCGGGGGACCTGCTGAAAACCACGATACAACCGCCTATAGCATGACGGGAACACCACCATGCTGCACTGTTGGGAGCAGACAGACTGGGTTGTAACACTTTTGGCGGTGTTTTCCACAGGTATACACGTCCTGCGGTGGGGAAGAGTGTGAATGTGGATTCATTCCGCCACATTACACGCTATCATGCATCTGCAGACCACGTTGTATGCTCCTTGCACCACTGCCATTGCGCATTCACCAGGGTCACCAGAGGTATCAGGCCAAACCATATGCAATGACGTCTCGATCTTTTTCTAAAATCGTAAAACAGTTACGGATCTTAAATTAGTTTTCTTCCGCGTAATTACTTTCTCTTTCTTCAATTTTATGTTAAAAAAATTACTTTATGGTTTCACCATACGAAGAACGGGCGGACTGCTAGTCTTCTATATATCACGCAGGTCCCAACCCAAAGGCTGAACAATAAAATGATTGTTTTAAATCATTATATTGGATGAATTTAGCTCAGTGCTTCATATCACGGTAGTGTTCCTATCATTCCTTTTCCTCGCTTATTTAACGTTTGTGCCTGAATTAACAATAAAAGTAATATTGTGAGAGAAAGTCTGAAACTAAGGTATTATTTTATGAAGACTGAATTTTATTGAGTATTTGTATTTAATCGAGAGTGGCTCCTTAATTTTTAATTTATTTAATTTGTTACGAGATTTACTGACAGCGAAATCATGTTCTGTGTTGTTGTTGTTGGGGGTTTAATGACCACCATGTGAGACTCCCTCTGCTATAAGCAGTCGCCCGTACATAATTTAAGGACATTGGTTCCAGGGAAGGCAGAGAGCCAACGAGTAAGACAAACACAGCCTCCAAGCCTCACCGCGATTCGAACCCGGACCTATCAAGGACAGCGCTAGACCACTGCGCCACTGGGGGCGACAAAATCATGTTGTAAAACATCTGCTGATAACTTTAATGCTTTTAGAATTCTTGACTGTCGTCTGTAAAAGTCGCCTTTTATCTGCCAGATTTCAGATTCTGGGCTCGTACAATACGACTTTCATTTTAAAAATAAGCGCTTTTATACCTTTTTCGAGAGCCACTAATAGAATTTTCTCACATTGGAAGTATGATATTTTTTTCCTTGGGAAAGGGATATGTAGCTTATGGACCCTTTATCAGTTCACTGAAAAAGCTAGAAAAAATGGTGAAACGCTTTAAAACTTGTAGGTTTTGTTAAGTTTTCCAACGTCGAAGCGTTTAAAGCAGGAGAGAGTGCGCTGAATGTGTATTGATCTGTAACACTGTTGGTTGTTCTTTTCCCTTCCCGGATACAAAATTACGAAATAAGTTTTATACAAAAATACGGAGCAAGGATTCTTCCCTATTTCAAAATAAAAATTCTGACGAGTTGCACAAGCGTAAGAAAAAGTCAATAGCTTTCTAAAATATTTCATAAAAATAGCGACTTTTTTTGCTTTTAATATATCTGTTTTTCCGTTCACCTACTTCGCTTCCTTTAGGATTAAAAAAAATAGCGGCATAGCGTTCCTTTGCTGTATTCTTTTTCGCCGATAAATCTGGTGCACGAAAAGAATTGCTGAAAGTACTTAAAAAGCGATTTTTTTTCACCTTTTCCAAGTTCAGAAGTGAAAGAGTTGTGATAAAAAAACGAAGCTTTACAAAAGATTACAACGAAAATGTAAGAAGATGTGGCAAAGGATATTTTCGCCTGACTTTTCAGATGGTTTGGCATGCATTCGTTTTGAATGTTCTTCGTGTGTTTGGAAGGAAATGTCCTTAAGGACTTTCAAAGTACTAACATCCTGTGTTAAAAAGGAATGCCAAAGCACGAAGGAAAATCACTCTATCAATTAAATAACAAACAAAAAGGGAGCCATTTTGTTTTCATTTTTTTTATTTTGTCTTCCATTCAAAAAGTCTGGTTAAATGTTGCAAAAATTGTTTTATTTTCAATTTTTCACATTTGGGTTCAGCCATTTCTGAAAATTAGAACATACTTTTCATTTTGTTTATGGGTTTCAGTATCGCTGTTATCAACTCTAGCAGTAAAAAATATTTTTTTAATAAGAATTGTGGTTGAATATCTTTAGTATCGGATAGTTTCTTTTCTAAAGAGAAAGATAAAATCATGGTCGTCACGGCGGTATGAAATTTTCGTCGTAGATTATTTGCACCAGAGGGCAAGTACTTTTCCTCTCTCTTTTTTTTTTTTTTTTTTTTTTTTTTTTTTGAATTTCCCAGGGTCTCACCCAAAGCGATGGTAATATTCCTTCTCCTTAAGAGTAAAAGTACACGGGTTAAATTACCAGTAGTACTACTATTATTTATTAACTTTTCATGATTACAGATAGCAGGTTCGAATCTCTTTCGGGAATCAACAAACCTTTCTTTTCCTGCCAACTTGGTTTCGGGGATTCGAAATGAAGAACAAAAAAATGCTGAGAATACTATGATTTAGGAAACTGTCGAACGGAATGTACGATTACCATAGACTTTGACCTCTCATTTTTCCACCGCTCGAAAACATTATGAATTCTTTATTGGGAGCTTATTATCTTTAGTTGATTATTCGCTTTAAAGAACGTTCTAATTTGATTTCTAAATGCAAAAATTTTTTTAAATGTAATAAAAGTTATATTGACAAAAGCAACCGAACACACAGAAGAGAAACACAACATAGCATTTATTGGCAACATTAGTACGGTGTTGGTCCACCTTAAGCCTTAACGCATGCACTGACCCTTCGAAACATTTTTTCGACAAGGTTTTGGAACACAGCAATAGGTATGCGCTTCCATTCAGTAAATGATGCTGCAGCTAACTGTTGCTTAGTAGTAGGCCTTGGTTCGAAACTTTTTATGCGGCGCTCTAATTCATCCCATAGGTGCTCTATGAGATTAAGATCAGGACTCTGTGTTGGACACTCCACACACGATACGGAATTATCGTCAAACCACGCCGTAACAGTCTTTGCCTTATGGCTCGGTGCATCGGTGCATTATCCTGCTGATACCAACAAGGCTCGGTTCCATACTATTGTCACAGAGTTGGTAGGACATAATTGTCCAGAATATCGAGGTAGACATGCTGGTTAACATACCACAAAAAACACCCCCTCACGAGTACACTGCCAGCTCCAAACTTTACCGTAGGAACAATACACTGTGGTAAATAACGTTTTCCCGGCTGCCGCCAAACTCACACACGGCCATCAAACTGATGGATCGTGTATCTGGATTAATCATTCCATAGGACCCGTTTACATTGATCTACGGTCCACGATAAATGTTCTTTACAACATGCTAAACGACGAGTAGCATTTCGATTGGAAATTAAAGGTTTATGAGCACCCGCACGACTACTGTAACCCATGGAAAAAAGTTATCCGCGAATGGTACGTGCACATACCGAGGTTCCAGCATTTTTACTCCCCTGTACCCTGAGATCTTGGGCAATACTCCGTCGATTACCTGTAACGACTCTCCTGAGACTTCGACGTCATCTATTAGTGATTTTCTTTAGTCTGCCGGTACGTTTTGCTGCTTCAGGCACGCCATGTGTCTTCAACTTATTCAGAACATCCAAAAGAGTTGACTTGGGTATGTTTAAACGCCTCTCGGATTCTCTCATGGACAACCCACTAATACAGTATAACACCCAACAATCTTTCCTTTCTCAAAGTCAGTTCTCTCCCGCCGCGACATTTTCACTCAACCTCACAGTGCGATATGTATGATCGCGGTCAGCTGTAGATTTGGTTTTATACTGTTTGCAGCTGTACCACTCATCTTAACAACGCAGCTGATCCGTTCATAAGGGGTGTCCCGTGACTTTTGACAATAAAGTGTATTTTTAGATATTTTTGTGATACCAATGTAATAAAAAATGCAAAACACATTAAGTAAAATTTTCCTTTTAGGAATACAAAATCGTTCAATAGAATGTTTCATATCCCAGGTAATGTTTCATATCCTTTGCATGTTCAAGGTACACATCCAATAAATTAAAAACATTTATAAAATACCGTTTTGGACCTCCATTAGCCCGAATTACAGTAGGTATGCGGTTTAGAATAGATTTCGCATGGCGCTGGAGCTCGCCTACGTCTACAGCATACTATGCATTCACCAGAGAGTCCTATAAGGCTGTCTTTGAATGAGTGTAAGAAAAATTCTATCCTATATCTGCAATGTAAATTCTTTTGTACACATTTTCTCGAAGACTATTACTTTGTAGTGTTTGAAATTTTGAGCACAAATAAAAACGATCTATGGCTAATATGTGCCACAGTTATTATTCAGAAAAAATTGTTAGAATTTTTTTAATTAAATTTATCTGACTCGAAAGTGTTCCAATTTGGGCGGTAGATGGCGCGATAAGTTAGCTTACCAATGTCCGGAAGAAATGAAATCTCTCATTTCTGTCTGATTTTTTCGAATTACTAGGCCAAATAGAAATAACTGTATGGGGCCAAAAGTGAGACTGGAAACTTGTCTCTTATAAAACATCTTAAATCCTACTGTACGTTCATTTTTGGAAGAGAAAATGTGTATTAGCAGAGTACCCCTGAATTTGAGCTATAGAAACTCCGCCTACCTACTAAGCTCCACCCCAAACAACCTTATTGGTTAAAACGTAACAGCGCGTATTTTGTCTTTTCATTATGGAGCCAACGAGAGACCGCTTCCATTCTGAATATGGCGAGGTCTGCAGTGATTCGGTGACGTTAACTTCTGGGACTGTCCTTCAAGACGTAACAGCCACGCCCCAGGAGGGATATTTTGCACCATCTATCACAGGAGAGGAACCCGAAAACTCATTCAAAGACAGCCTTAACTGGCTCAGATTTAACAGAAGAAGAAACCTTTGCTGGTTTTTTAACACCTCCCATATATTCTCAATGGGCTTCAGATTCTGGCATTGTGGTGGTCAGGGAAGGTGATGGAAGTCGCTGCTATGCTCGCTTAACCACTGCAGAACACATCTTGCGCGATGGACAGTAGCATTGTCGTCCATGAAACAGCCGTCACCTGCTGGATAAAAAAAACAAAAAACATTGCAGGATGGACTTGATCGCCAAGAATGTTCAGATAATCCTTGGATGTCTTCCGACCTTCCACCAATATCAGAGGATCCGTCCTGTACAAGTAGAACATGCACCACACCATGAAACCACCTCCAGAAACTTGAGTTATGTTTATAAGGCGAGCTGGGTCCGCTACTTCATGGGGTTCCCGCCAAACCATCTGCCTACCGTCCGTGCATAACAAAGCATAACACCACTAGTCTGGCCACATGACATTTTTACGCTTTCCAACCGTAGGTTGAAGAAGCGTAATTGCTCCAGCTTTGTCCGTCCGTCCGTCCGCCCGCACGATAAGTCGCGTAAAACTAGTTTGATTTAGTTGAAATTTTAGTATGTGGTAGGGGAGAACCTGAGGACGAACCCAATTGAAAACGGGCGAAATGGGTTCAAAGGTCAGGACCTAGGAGTGGGCTCCATTTCATTGCCATTATGCGTCATAACTTACGTAAAACTGCTTCGATTGCGACAAAACTTTAACATGTTGTTCCGGAAGTATACTGAACCGGTTCTGTTGAACATCATCGAAATGGGGTCAAAGGTCAGGGCACAGGAGCGAGATTTATTCTACAGCCATTATCCTCATACCTTGAGTAATGATTTCTGGTATGTTAGAAAGCGTATCATAATCAATGTAAAGCGTATCATAATCAATGCATTGCATGATTTTACTAACTTGTTTCCAGTGTTAAGTCAGGGTGTTTCTAAAACCACCGTAGACGAACTTTCCGGTTCTTCGCGGAAACGGAGGTTTCCGTAAAGGCATGCGTCTGCCAATACCAATCCTCTACAATTCCCTGCGCGTAGTTTGCTGAGATATGGGTCAGGAACCGCCTTCATTGAATGCTTCGATCAATTGCTGAATGTAGGAAGTCCTATTTCTCTGTAAAAGCTTTCTCCGACGACAGCTGTCCAGTTGCTGACGACAGCTGTCCGCCCCTTAGACAATAATGTGGGCTATTTTTGCCCTTACCAAAGACCTGGGATATCTGACCTTTTGAGAAACCAATCAGTTTTAAAAATCATCGCTCCAGCCACATGCACGCACAATAGCCCCTTTATCAAATCCCGAAAGATCCTTTATTTTTCCCATTGTGATCAACGCTACTGAAGAATAGCAAACTTAAATAGTTGCCGCCCCGGTGGCGCAGTGGTCTAAGGCGCTGGCCTCTGATCATTCGCCCGTAAGGGGTCCGGGTTCGAATCCCGGTCAGGCATGGATGTTGTGTTTGTCTTACGGCACTGGCTCTCTCCCTTCCCTGGAACCAGTGACCCTAAATTAGGGACGGGCGACTGTTATAGCCCATTGAGTTGCTCACGGTGGTCGTTAAACCTCCAATAAAAAAAAAAAACTTAAATAGTTGCCTATGGTGACGCACGTGACCACTTACAGAGGGTGAGTCGAAAGTTTTGCAATATTTGCATAAACGCACGTGCTGCGGTGGGTATGTCACGTGTTTAAACTAGTTCAAGTCACGCACTGCAGACAGTCGAAAGGGATATAAAGTGCTAGACGTTGCTGTGAAACGCATTGCATGTCGTCGTTCTGTCTGTGGTTGGGACGCCTAAAACATGAACAGCCACAACCGGCTAATTAGGGAACTTTTGCTGTGACACTTAGTTTGAACTCGGCCATAACGCTGCTCAAGCAACACGAAACATTCACCATGAGAAAGGGGAAGGCTCCGTGGATCACAGCACCGCAACCAAATGGTTCAACAAGAAATTTCGCTCAGGTGACAGAAACCTCACCGATCAGCCAAGGTCAGGTAGTCCGCTAACCGTGGATTCTGAGGCCGTGCGCAATGCCGTAGAGGCAAATCTGGCAACCAGCACTCAGAGATTATCAGGTGAGCAGGGCATATCACAGACCACCGTAGTCCGCCACATTCAGGATCTCGGCAAGGTCTACAGGAGCTGACGCATCGGCCCTCGCGAACTGACATCAGCTGAAGCAAACCGCCGAGTGGAAGTGTGCACGAAACTCCTACAAAACCCACGCGATGTACGTTTCATCAAGAAAATTGTTACGTGGGATGGAACGTGGGCCTATTTCCGTAATCTTAACATACAACGGCAGTGGTTGAGCCTGGACCAGCTTCCAGAACCTGTTGCCAAACGTGGGCGCTTCGAGCACAAGGTGATGCTCTGCGTCTGGTGGAATTTCGAGGGAATAATCCATTAAGAATTTGTTCCAGACGGTCGGACCAACAACACCAATCTCTACTCTGAACAGCTGGAGCAGATGTATGCCGTTTTGGAGGAGAAGTACCCTGCACTGGTGAACAGAAAGCGCGTTCTCTTACAGCAGGACAACGCTTGGCGTCATACCGCGCGAACGACCGGGAGTAAAACTCCAGAAACTTGAGGACATCGAACTGATGCCACACCCAGCATATAGTCCGGACCTTTCCCCGTCGGATTATTACTTGTTCCGGCCCATGACCCACTTCCTTTGCGGGTGGCACTTCAAAAGCTAGGAAGAGGTAGTAGCTGGGGTGAAGGAGTCCTTCGCCTCGAAAGACAAGATCTGCTACCGCCGTGGAATCGAAGAACTGGCAGACAGATGGCTAAAGACGGTGCAACACGATGGCCTGTACTTTGAATGCTAGTCAGCTTTCGTCGTAAAGGTACGTATGAAGCCATAAAGTGATACAAATATTTCAAAACGTTTGACTCACCCCTCTGTATTTTGCACATACGCTGCGCAAGGGAGATTTGCGTATATTTGCATACAAGTTTCTAATTCAATGGGTGGTGTATGTATTTTTTCATAGTATCTATTTATACTGCTCCTTTGTTTCAAGCCATATCAAGAACACAGTCAATGGAATACCAGACCATTTGCAGTGCAGAAAAGAGAAAAGACTCGTAGGGGTAGTTTGGTATCACGATAGGAAATGCACGAACAAAATAGTGAAACAGGTGCAGGAAAATTTCAAGGGACATTTCGGAGAGCGAGTAGCATCAAAATCGAATCTCCATAATTTGAGAAAGCAATCGTTTCAGACTAGAAGAGTACTGGATGACAAGCTTTGTCTTAAGTGTCACAGTATGGGCATGCAAAACATTCAAGAATCTGTTCTCAAATAACCAACAGAATCTTTACAAAACTGTTCTGTAGAGTTGTGTGTTTCTTATCTATCGTTGCATTGCCGACCCTCACACGAAAGCCTATAAACCAAGTGCAATTTGTGAAATGTCAGATGTATCAGGTCGACAGCTTGTGACATACTGCTTTGCGGCACTTTGATACTTACTTACCTAAAAGATCAGATGCAATGTTTACTGCTGATTGCGCCGTTTATCTTTTTAGAAGTGATGCTGATTAGCACTGTGTGGAAGAGTACACGACCATCTGCCTTAGGGTAGCATTATCTGTCCAACAACTCATTGGTCGAAGTTTACTTGATGGGCCAGTAAATCACTAATCTCCTATCTTCAAATGCTAAAAGCCTACTTTATACTTAAACTACATCAAATATCTGATGTAATTTATTACCAGCAAGACTGTATCAGCACATCACGCACATGTAGTACGAAATTATCTCAGTCCTTAACCGTTGGATCAGCAGGTCCTCAACAACGCTTCTGAGACCAGCGCGCAGGCGGGATTAGGCTAATATGATGATTCTCCGTGGGTGTGCATTAAAGCTAAAGTTATAGAACACGGTATGGGCTCCTATCAATAAATTGGAACAACGAATTCAGGCAGCATTTGCAATCGTAACACGTAGCATGTTGAGCGGTTTGTGAATCACACATACAGCAGAATCATCAGCCGTGACAACGGATGAATTGATCCGGTTGATATCTAAAGCATAATATATTGTTCTATTACTGTAATATAAGTACGAATGTAATGTGATGAATTTATAGGAAACGAAATTGACGTACATCAGCATACAGCAATTTGCACAAAGGGTATTACCAAGACATAAACCAGTAATGTCTATTTTAATATTCGTGATTATAAGTTTAAAGTCCATTGGAACTGTGTAGCACCACATTCTATTCTGGGGGATTTCATTGTAGTTTCATCGGCCTGTTAAACACGTTTTATTGAAGATGAAAAGGTTCGGTAAGACACAGAAGCGTGATTTTCAAGATATAGTAGAGGCCTTTTTTTTTTTTTTTACAAAGAATTGACAATGATGCAGCAAACATGGCAGCAGATACTACTTAGGAAAGTAACGATGAATACGAGCACCAGAACACACGACGCATAGTAATAAGTTAGAACTAATTTGTACGTTCTTCGTGTGTTGGCCGAATCCAGCAGAGAATTTCCGGATCCTTGGTGATTTTCACGTTTTTCAAACACTGCTTAATAAACTGGAATTTTTTATTTACGCTTTCCAACCGTAGGTTGAAGAAGCGTATATGCTCCAGCTTTGTCCGTCTGTCTGTCCGCACGATAACTCGCATAAAAATGGTTCGATTTCGATGAAATTTTAGTATGTGGTACGGGTCAACTGGGGACGAACCCTATTGAAATAGGTGAAATGGGGTCAAAGGTCCATTCCATTGCCCTTATGCCTCACAACTTTATCAAAAACGCGTCGAGCGTCGATTGCGACAAAACTTTATCATGTTGTTCTGGAGGTATACTGAACCGGTTCTGTTGAATGTCATCGAAATGGGGTCAAAGGTCAGGGAATAGGAGCGAGATCTTTTCCACAGCCATGATCCTCATAACTTGAGTAAAAATGCTTCTATTGCGACAAAACTTTACTATGTTCTTCCGGAGGTATACTGAAGGAATCAATAGTCAGGATAGGGAGAAGGGTTTGTCTGCGCGCGATTTCTGGTATGTTGGAAAGCGGATCATAATCAATGCATTGCATGATTTTACTCACTTGCCCCTAAAATTTGATTCTAAAAAGTCCTGAAGCATGATATACCTAAAACGAATTTTTGGTTATCGTGAACATACTTCTCAAAAATGTTAGTGGTTTTTCATAATTCCGAATTTTGCTTTCTGGAATGTCTTCGACCATAGTATCGCAAAAGGAATATAAATAACCCGGAAAATCTTCCTTATCATTTTCAGTGCCGAATTTAGTATTTTTGGAAGGTTCTGTCAATTGTTAAAATCCATGATTGTATAATTGTGGAACTCTTATTTTTAAATATACCAGGTTATGAATAACCAAGGAATGCTTATAGTGTAGGTTATCCGTTTATTTTCGTGGTGTAAATTTGTATAAAGATTCGCCAAGCTACTCCACTGGGAGGCTTTTTCAAGGCAATGTATACATAAAATGCAGACATAAATTTAGACATAAAATCCCAGTAGAGTGTGAAAGCTTGGTTAATCTTCATACAAATTTACACCACGAAAATAAACGGATATGCTACGCTAGAAACGTTCCTTGCGCATAATTGTGGAAGTCGTCTTTGAAAATTGGAATATTTTAGTCGTGAAAATTGCGTAATCCTAAATTCAGGAGAACGAAAACAGAATTTTTTTATTTCTGTTTGACTGCCAGACAGATATAAAATATTTAGACTAGAATGGAAACCATATGTGAAGAAGGAGTCGATGAAACCGAAGTTACGAAACCACAGCGTGCAAATCAAAAATAAATATTTATATTCTCACAAATGCTTGTCTCATGCGCACTTTTTTTTTTAAAGGTGTGTGAACCGGCATACTACTTCAGTTCTGCATCAGTGATTTTGACGGGGATGCGAAGTAGCTGTGATTGCCTTCTTTTGAAATCGGAACGTCAGTTGAATTTTGAAATTAAAACGTTCCTGGGCTGTTGCTCGGAGAATGCAGTGGAATGCAGTGGAATGCATGTTTTCTCTTCTCAAGACATAACTTAGCCTGGTTATGGATTCTTGGCAAATGGCTTAGAACCAAGAATTTCGGTTTCGAGCTTCGGCTCTCTGTTTTTTATTTTTTTATCAGCCAATTTATTTTCCCCAGAAACGACGCTACTCAAAGGAATGCTTTAAAAAAATACAACATATGAAAAAATAAAAACCACAAGCTGTTTTTAAAGCACGTTTTGCTTTCCTTTTTATTACCGAAAACTACATACTAAACGAGTTGACGGGAAAACGGCGTTTCTGTTAAAAGAAGTAAAACCAAAATATTTCGTTACGCATCATACATTTTCAGCATAATCAGCTCGTCTGAAGAAGAAAATGCTCCAGCTTTGAAAGGCGAGCTATAGGAAACTAGTTGAGCAGATCATTTCCTTTAAAACGAAGAATACGTTTAAAAGTTTCTATGAAACGAGACATGAAACGTGTTTAAGGAATAATAAGCTCTTGCCTAAAGACATAAGCAAGGGAGCTTATAGGTGAATGAAGATAACGAAGGCTACGTAACCGTTATTAAAACTTTAAAAAAAAAAAGTCGGAAGTTACTTTTGGAAACCGAGAATGTGGAAGAAAGTAGGGTAAGATTTTACTCAAAAGTAGAAAAGTATGAAAAAGGATATGGAACAAGATTGGCATATACGTAAAGGAGAAATTGGAAATAAAGTAAGATTGATGATATGAAAAAGAATGAAATACACAGACAGAGGAAACAAACAAGAAAGTAAAATAGCGAATATGGGTGAAGAATTGGAATACACAGATAGAAGACAGAACTAAAAACACTGGATAGTGGAAGATGGCTGAAGAATAAACAGACAGAAATAAGAAAGATACAGAGAAAGGAAAAGTAAGATGGGGGATCTGAAAAAAATTGCAAAACCGAGAAAGTAGAGGTAAGAGGATGACAGAAGAATGCAAAAAACGAGAGGACAGAAGAATGCAAAACAGAGAAAGAATAAGTTATATCTAGAGAAAATTGAAGAAGAATGAAAAACAGAAAAAAAGACGAAAAACATTGAGGGAGAAAGTTGTAACCGAAGGAAAGTGAGAAAAAGGAAGAAGTAAAAAATGAGAGTAATGCATTGGAGAAAAGCTTAAATGCAGAGGAAACTTAAGAAATAGGAAAAGATAAAGATAAGTACACAGAATGTGAAAACATAATATACAAGAAAGAAAAAATACAGCGTCAAAAACTTGAAAAAGTAAAACATAAAAAACGAAAGGAAAACACAGTACGTGTAACGTGAAAGAAATCTGAAAACTGTAGATAGGTACAGCAGAAGAAATAAAAGAGGGAACAGCACGAGAGAAATGTAGTGAGGTACCGGGAAATGGAGAAATGTGAAGCATTGTTGGATGAAAAAGAAATGGAGAAATGTGAAGCATGTTGGAGAAAACTGAAGAAATAACGACACGGAAATAGAAAACAACTTAGAAAATATAACAACACGGGAAGTATGGAATAAAAGTTGAAGCAAACGAAAAGCAGACTTACACAGAAAAAGGACAAAGTATGGCTGAAAAAAGACAAGGAAGAAAGAAATAATGGAGTATCTAGGAAAGATGCGACAGAGGAAACAGAAAAAAGAAGATAAGGAAATATAAGGTGGGAGGAAGTAAGAGTAGATTATAAGAATGGAGGAAGTATATGGAATATTACACAAGAAAATCGAGAACAAAGGGAAAGGAAGATAGAAAGTCTTCAAGTACCAGTAAAATGTAGTGTAAAATTAATAAGGGAGAAAAAGAGAAGGAAATGTGAAACGTTGGTAAAATATAGAAAGAAACGGCCGCACCTTGAGAAGAAATTTTAAACTCAAAACCCCGAAACGAAACGAAAAATAAAAAGCAAAACAGTTCCTGATATCCCAAACGCTCAGAAAGGAATTTTCACTAAAGAAATCATTTGATTAAGCAGGTATATGAGAAATTTCTTGGCGTAAAATAGAAATAAAACCTTCCAAGCTTTCGCACATCAACCAGATGGCTTTTCCAAGGAAGGTAGATAGCTAACTACCTTACTTGGAAAAGCTTGGAAAGTTTTATTTCTATTCTACGCCAAGAAATTTCGGATCATTAGTATAGTTATACTATTTTGAGTATAATTGGTGTACAGTTCCTACTTATTGAACAGGCATATGAGACTCTTGAAAAACCGTTAGAAATGAATTTTAATACGTGACATAGCAGAACAATAGGTATCGAGTACGATAAATTAAGGAACCAAATTCAACTTTATTCAGTAATTCAGCACGTCAGGCAGTCAATAGTAATCACTTCGTCCTCAACAACAAGACAAATAGACTTCACATAGCATATAATATCGCTTTCAACTCTGAATACAACCTACTCAACGAATATAACTCTGGTCATTCAAATATCGCTCTACCCTCTACTAATTGAATATCGCTCTACCCTCTGCTAATTGAATATCGCTCTAACATCTGCTTTTACATTGAAGCTAACCCCGAAAATTCAACATTTCTTATGTACGTTTGATTGAACTTTGACCCACTGTCAGATTGAGAATTTTAACAAGCTCGTCAGGAGAAATTCTGTGACGTTGAGTCAGAAAATATTTAACTAGGAGAAACCAAATTTACAGGAGAACACAGAAACTCAAACTGAAGGTTAAATTCGAAACATATGTTACAGTTCTTATAAGGTTTTAGAAAGTCATCACACAGACAAATATATATATATATATAGAGAGAGAGAGAGAGAGAGAGAGAGAGCGAGAGAGAGAGAGAGAGAGAGAGAGAGAGGGACAATAAGGAAGAGGAATAAAGATTTCCACATTTTTACGTATCTCAACGTAAATGCAGTCCATGAGTTGCGTCGCAGTGTTTTAGAGAATTTCGTGCATGATATATTTTTTAATAATTTATTTCTTCCCGCCAGGCTGTTTTCGCTCTACAGGAACAGCAGCTGGAATAAAGATGATGAGATTTACATAAATATTTATTTACTCAGTTTGGAAAATAAAAAGTTTGTTTCGTAAAAAAAATGCACCTTCAAAATACTCTCTTTCAAAGGCAGGGTTCTATCGTTTCAGGAGATGAGGAATTTACTGCATTATTTTCTGTTGGGTATGATGGGATTTAAAGCACGTAAAGAAAACTTGTAAACACGCACACATTTCTGAAACCTGTCTGTTTCTCTAAATAAGATCTCTTTTGTTCAAAACCTTTCATACTGATGCTAAAATCAGAATATACGAGTGGAATTTTCCTTAGGAATAATTTCCAGATCTTTCCATCGTAGTCAGATGCGGACTGAAATGTGATCAATAATTTGGTTGATCGCTCTCTTTACTATACTCGATGGCTATGCGTTTCGTCTCCGCTAGAAAACTCTCAAACCAGTAGAGTCGAAATAGAAGCGGGAAAAATAAACCTATCATACGAAACACATTCCCTATCCCAGTACTTTCATTTCTTAAAAACAACAAAAAATAAAGACGCTTTTCCATGCAGTTCTTCCTTTATCTGTCCATGGCCTCGTATTTTTTAGCACGTCTTCCGTAAACAAGAAAAGGTCATGCTTATGTTATCAGTTTGTCCGTCCGTCCGTCCGTCCGTTCGTCTGTTGACACCATATATCTATGCAACTATTTGCCCGATTTGAAAAATTCTTTTTGCATCGTAAAGCTTGAAATATACGAATGATTTTCCTCTATTTCGTTTTTATTTTACGATGTACAATTTCGCCGCTAGAGGGCGTAAATGCAGATGATATCGAATTCAAAATACATTTTATATGACATTTTGTTTTATTTGTATGACATTTTATTCCATATATTTGCTTCTAAACATCCGATTGAAAAAAATTCCATAACCTTTCGATTCTATTTATGTCGAAGAATATTTTAGGTATAGTTACTTTTCCAAGTTATGCATACATTTTCCGCTAGGGGTTGTAAAAGTAAATTTCGGTTCCGTGATATCTCTACTTCTAAAACTCCAATTTGAATTTTTTTTTCTTCAGCGGGTATAGCGCCGGATGGGAAATCTTTTTCATATAATTTCTAATTTTTGATAAGCAATAATTTGACATCCAGGTGGCGTAAGTGTTCATTTCTGCTTCTGATGTTCTTGCCACAAAATCTGATCTTTTAAAATCTCGATTGAAAAATTCGTTCATGTAACGATGCCACTCACGTCGCTGAACCTTTTTGGAATATTTTCTTCTTAAAATATTGCATGGTTTCTCCGCTAGAGGGCGTAGATGTATATTTAATTTTTGACAATATCTCGGCTTCTAATGGTCCGATTCAAAAAAATCCTTCTTTATTGGATAGAGTTTCTGGTGCAACATGTGTTCCATATAATTTCAAAATTTTCAAGTAACTCATAGACTTTCCGCTAGGGGGCGTAAAGGTAAATTGCGTTTTCTCCGATATTTCTGCTTCTAAAACTCAGATTTTAAACATTCTTCCTGTATCGCATACAGCTCTGATGGGAAATGTTTTTTATATAATTTCTAATACTTAGTAAAGAATGGTTTGGCCACCAGGGGGCATAAGTGTTAATTTCTGCTTCTGATGTATTTCAGCAAAATCTGAGCTCCTGAAAACTCGACTGAAAAAATTCTTTGCTGGACCGATGCCGGTCACATCGAAAATCCTTTTGAGAATACTTTCTCCTTAAAATAATGCATATTTTTCCCGCCATGGAGCTGAGATAAATATCTTATATTTGTCGATATCTCAGCTTCGAAGAGTCCGATTTGAAAAAACATTTCTCTGTTGGAGAGCGTTTACGCTGCGAAATGTTTATCATATAATTTCAATTCTTTTTGACGTAGAAGTCTACCAACATGGGACGTAAGTTCACGATTCCGTTTGCAGAAATATCTACGGGATTAAAAACCCAATTGATAAACTTCTTTCTTCGGTCAGATACTATTGTTTTCCATACCGGTTCCAGTGTCCTTGAATAGCTTCAAAAATTTAATTCGCATCAGAATGAATTCAAAACGCGTGCTCATTACACCCGAAAATTTGGTGTCACCTTCCTCGTTTCCTCATATTTCGAAACGAGTCAAATTCGTAGTGTCAGAGTATCTGGTCAAAAGCTTCCTACCGTTTGTTATTTTCAAAATGAATTAAATGGTAAGGAACAAATGTCTGCAATTTTCTGCAGGAAATTATTCAAGAAGTCCTTTGACGACTTTTTTCCTTGCCATATGAGAAAAGATAGATCTGATAACATTAAAATAAGACACTTCCATCTACATATGAATATTCAACGTCAAATGCTTTTCCTCGCAATAAAAAAAATAAATGTATTCAACTAGAAAGTTATACACAGTGGTAATTTAATTTACGGTATTCTTAATTTAAAGCCGGGGTTTTCCAGATTGTGTCACGATAACAAATTCTGAACTAATTGCATCTCTAATTACAGTAATTCATCCGTTTAGCAACGGTTATTTATTTCTTGAGGAAAGTAATAAGCGATACAGCTAAGACTGCTCTTCAAAGGTCGCAGTCTTCAAAAACTGTAGTATACTAGCAGACATGACTGTTCTCCGAAAGGTGAATCTATAAAATCATTTTTTGAAAATAAAGGGAAAAGTAATTAAGGAAAAAAAAGGATTTGAGATCCGTAACTGTTTTACGATTTAGAACAGTGTCATGACGTCAATGCATACGAGTTGACGTAAACCGGTAGCAGGGGCGCCTCTTAATTTTAAATCAAAATTTCATGAAATTTTTACAGCATTTCAACATTTCTGGCATAATTATCTGTAAACCTATCAGCATTTTGAAGAGTAAAGCTAAGCCACCTTCTTGAATGTTTCGGTTATCAGACTTTTCTGGGTGTAGAAATGGTAGAAAAATTCAACCAGACAATATTCCAAAGTCGCCAGTTTGATTTTTTTCGGAGTTTTCTAAGTAACTGGACTTTAAGACCTAGCAGTATTTTTAATAGTAAAGCCAAGCCAATCTTTTGAGTTTTTGGTCTTCAAAACTTTTTAGGTACAAACTGTGGTAGAAAAATTCCAACAGGTAATGTTTCAAAGTCACCATTTTGGCTTCCGGATTTCGTTTTAGGTATTCAGACCTTAAGACCTATCAACATACCAATTTTCAGATCTCTAGGTCATTTTGAAGTTGTCGAACAATTAACGAAAACATTCAAGCTGGCAGTGTTCCAAAGCCGCCATTTTTAATTTATTTTTTTGTTTTGGTTTTCGGTCTTTCTAGGTACACGGACGTAAAGACCTATCAGCATATCAATGTTCAGATCTCTCGGCCATTTATTAGGTGTGCAACTTAATTCTCGGCCACAGGCACGACATGTTGACAGCAAATTATAGCAAATCGAATACGTACCTAATCAGGGAAATAATCCACGTCGTGTTGGATACATTTTGAGCCATCGGTCAGGGAGCTGCCGAATGCCACTGCGGAAAAAAAGGGTTGTTTCGAGTTGATAAAGTCATCAATACTTGTGTGGACCTCATCGACAGAAGTGAAGTGCCTATTACTCAGGCGATGTTTCAGGAAGCGAAAGAGATAATAATCCGACGGGACGAAGTCTGGAGAATACGCCGGGTGGGACAAAATCTCCTATCCCAGGTCGGTGATCGTGTTTAAAGTCGTTTTCGCGGTGTGAGGACGCGCGTTATCCTGAAGCAACAGAACCGACCTTCTGCCCTTGCCGGTGTATGGTCTTTTCGCCTCCAGTGCGTCACTCACACGAATGAGTTGCTGACAATAACGCTCAGCATTGACCGTTTCACCAGGTTTGAGCAACTCATAGTGTACGACACCGCGCTGATCCCACGATATGCACAGCAACAACTTCCTGGCATGGATATCTAGTTTGGTGGTACTGGTGGTAGGCTGACCTGGTTAAACCCACGATTTGCGCCGCTTAGGATTATCGTAGAGGATCCACTTCTCATCACAGGTCAAAATCTTGTGGAGGAAATCGTTCTTCTTGAATCTGGGGAGCAAGGACACAGCAACATCGTAGCGCTTAGACTTGTTCGCAGCTGCGAGTTGGTGGGGCACCCAACGGCCCTCCTTGTGAATCCGCCTGAGCTTGTGCAGACGCTTTACAATGGATTACCGTGTTACTCCGAGTTCCTGGGCGAGCTCTCACTGTGTGCTACAGGGATTCGCGTCCAACAGTTGCTCCAGTTCCTCATCGTCAACTTTCTGTGGCTGTCCTGGACGTTCTGCATCACGGAGATCGAAATTTCCTTGCTTAAACCGCTGGAACCACTTCTTAAACGTACTGTAGGACACAGCAGTCTCACCCAAAGCAGCACAGATAATTTGCTGGGCTTCCGCGGCACTTTTGTTCTGCTGAAACGCCAACAGGAGGCAGTGCCTCAAATGTTGCTTCTCGAACGACATTGTTTTCACCGTCAACTTTCGTCCCTTCTTGTCACTACAGTTGTGAGCGGTTACGGTTGCCTGGAAAGCTGTTGGATGGCGCTGCAGTCAGCAATTATCGCACACAGCTATTTGCATTTGCCAACGTTCAAAGATTGCTTGTGGTTAGGGGTCAAGAATTAAGTTGCACACCTAATAGAAGTGGTCGAGCAATTCGCGGATGGAAACGGTTGCATTTTCCCACTTCCCTTTATATATAATGTATACAGATAAGAAAAAATCAGAACAATCTTCATTAGCTCCCAAACATCTAAAAATGTTTAGAAGTACATAAAATTCATCAAGATTATTTAGCATATGCCAAACATATTGCTTTTGGGTATTTTAAAACTTCTTAAAACTCTTACTTCATGAAAATGTGATGTAGGATTTTTGCATGATAACGTTCAGTTATGTCACGTAAGGGAAACCTTCGTTCAAGTTCAAATCTTCTTACGTCTTAGTACTATTATTATTACACTTTGAGAACCACTGCTTTAAAATTAACAGCAATATTTTCCAAACAGTGTCAAAAGTTATATCAGCAAACTTCAGTTCTAGTTATGAGCAAACTTCAGTTCTTTTTCATTAATAAAATTAGCAACAATGTACTTTTCAAACAATCCGCGATTAAGCCTTCGAAGGGTCTTTCGCTTCTTGAAAGCTTTTAAGTACTTCTTGAGCTGTTTCATTACTTACAGTGAAACAGTTTTGAAATCATACATATGCAAAGCTTTGTAACTTTACTCCCATTTATACAAATTAGCGACGCTAAAGTACCTTTAAATATGTATGAAGAAAGCGCTTTACAAATTTCAGGTGCGCGCACACACACGCACATTTCCTGAGACAAGTCTTCAGGAACAGTTCCTAGGACTCAACAATTTGTTTTTTCCATTGCATGTTGCTGTTACTTCTGAAAGCAAGTCACGAAGTGTAGTAGAAATTCTTTGCGTGCGATGTATGTTTCATAACGTCAGTGGAGTTACTTCAAAAATTGAATTT
The DNA here is from genome assembly GCA_039090855.1 of Macrothele yani. Classification (NCBI taxonomy): domain Eukaryota; kingdom Metazoa; phylum Arthropoda; class Arachnida; order Araneae; family Macrothelidae; genus Macrothele; species Macrothele yani. Next base: position 162,358,168 of record CM077010.1, on the reverse strand, counting down.
TCCCCATCTGTTAAAAGTATTTGCTGCTAAGCCATTTTCAGAACACTTAACAGAAAATCTTCTAACATTTCTATTTCTTAAAATTAGTGAAAAATAAAATGCTTTTTAAATATGGCATTACTTTGCTTCTTTCTCAGTTTCTCAAACTGCTGCCCCGGACATTTTAAAACCCCTTACTAGGAAAATTTTTGTGATTTCCCCTGCCAATTTTGTTAAAAATTCGTGCCACATATAGTTCGTTTGTAGAATAGAACAATATTTCCACCCTTTAATCAACTGGAATGAATTAACTCGTGGTTAGCAAAATGAGCTCAATGGGGTATAGATCGCTATCTAGGAAGTGAGTCATAAACGATTGGAACGAATGAACCTGCGCATCAAAAAGCGCTGCTAATCCCCTTAGCTTTTTAATTGAAAGTGATCATTTTGGTGTATAACTGACACTGTTATGACTTTATGGGGCGTGTTAATCCTACTAATTGTCGATAATCTTTAATATATGTGGTGGTTTTGATTCCACTCACACATACGTCGATCTTGGGCCAAACATATTTGGCGCTTATCCCCAGCCGTTCTTCATTACCGCAGGTCGGTGCAAACTAACATGAAGCGTTATTCAAATAAAATGCAGGAAGTTAAATCAATAGTTTTTAATAAAACCAGACGAATATAAGGACGGCACGACACATATAGAAACATTAAAATAACAGTACGCTGCTTCCTCCTCTTACGGAGAGAAACAACAGCTCAAGACGCCAAGCAGAATCTATTTGCCTACATCGCCTTCAACAAAGCAAACCCCTCTCTGAACCGCTCCTCGGTTTTATAATTCACCATTCGTTCGCAATTGTTCACAAAAATATAAATAAACTCCACTCAACTAACGTGCGTGATCAGTCGTCACTTAATAGCAAAAAGCTTTTACCACTTCGCTCAATTTTACTCTGCCGGGGGGGGGGGGGGTTGTTTACATAACACATAAGTTTTCTGAAAATCTTCCAAATAAGTGGACACAATGTGAAGAGACAAAGTCATCGCTCTTTCCACGTTTTCTTTAATTAACACACAGCAGCAACCTTAAAATTGTCATCCGGACACCGCTGGAATCGTACCCTAGATCTCTCGATAACTGGCCGAGTGCGTTGGTCTTACGCTACGGTGGCCAACAATCCACGGCGCTATGTGTTTATCTGTCAGCATCTGACTTCACAAATCTGTTGAGATGGGCTCAGCAACTGAGACGTCTCCATCTGGTGGGGCTTAACGGCACAAGCTGTTAAATTATACCTAATAAATCCAAAGGGCGAGAGTATAACATTTTTTCGGTTGCTGCGTGTTAATTAAAGAAAACGTGGAAGGAGCGACGATTTTGTCTATTCACATTGTCTCCACGCATTCAGAAGATTTTCAGTATCACTCTCGCCCTTTGGATATATTAGCTGTAAGTTAATAGCTTGTGCCGTTAAGCCCCACCAGATGGAGACGTCACAGTTGCTGAGCCAATCTCTACGGATTTGTGAAGTCAGATGCTGACAGATAAACACATATAGCGTCGTGGATTGTTGGCCACCGTAGCGTAAGACGAACGCACTCGACTATTTATCGAGATACCTGGGGAACGATCCCAGCGGTGTCCGGGTGACAATTTTTCGGTTGCTGTGTGTTAATTAAAGAAAACGTGGAAAGAGCGATGACTTTGGCTATTCACATAGGTTCACTCTTTTTTCTTTTTTTTTTACGATGGCTGTCCGTGTCATCACAGATATTACTCCTTTCTGAATGATTATCTGCTTTAACAATGGCGACGAAAGGAGAGACGATGTTTGAAGCACTTATTTCTTCCAGTGGCATGATGTCTATACCTTTCCCCCATGATGCTATGGATCATGGAACAGAGAATAAAGGACTTGAAGTGAGCTCTTATTGCCTTTGACAAGTTTATGGTCTGTATTGCTGAGATAAAAGGGAGAAAGGAATTGTTTTGCCGCAGCTTTCGTGAAACCCGGCAGTTATGTTTTGTTTGCTTGTTTGTTTGTTTGGGGTTTAACGACCACCGTGAGCAACTTGTGGGCCATAAGAAGTCGCCTATGCGTAATTTAGGATCACTGGTTCCAGGGAAGGGAGAGAGCCAGTGCCGTGAGGCAAACAACATCTGTGCCCCACCAGGATTCAGATCCGGGCACATCTCGGACTACAAAACGGTTTAAAGTATTGTTGTCAACATTTTGAAAACTGGCAATTGTTTTAGACCACTTCGTTACCGGGGCGGCCCGGTAGCTATGTGAACATTTCTGTTTGGGGAGAATGAGATACATGGGGCGCTTTAAGAGTTAAACATATTTTTAACTTGTAAAAAAATTGCGTAGGTTCATCTTATAATACTTTAAATTGGTGCCAACTAACGTGATTTTTAAAAATGATACTAAGACAGCAAACTATTTTCATGATGAATGGAATACGGCATTACACCATACAATACAAATTTGGAAGACGTGAATCCGTTTTCTGGTGTAAATATGACATGGACGATAAGTCAGATAATATCCGAAAACTTGAAAATTTCGTCGTCCAGGAGCGGGAATCGAACCCGCGTCTCTCGAATAGCGCCCGGTTGCTTCGACTAGCGAATCCTGCGATGAATATTCAAATTAATCGGAAACTTGAAACTTGGTCGTTCTGGGTGGTGTAGTGGTTAAGCATACTCGGGCGCTATCCAGGAGACGCGGGTTCGATTCCCGCTCTAGGATGACGGAATTTTCAAGTTTTTGGATATTATCTGACTTACTATCCATGTCAAATTTGCAACAAAAAACGGATCCACATCTTCAAAACTATTGCCAATTTTCAATATGTTGACAACAATACTTTAAATCTTTATATAATTTCGTATTGGATTTTTTTTAAATTCTCTTAAAAGTATGTACAGAAAAACTTATAGTTCTTTCTGTTTCTTAAAATCAATAATAAAGAATATTTTATTTCTGACTAGAACAGCATTTGTCTACAGCAAAATGTTCGTATCTTATGTCCCGTTTTAATGCTGAATTTTTCTTATCCATATTCAAAACATTCACGTTATTTAGGATGACAGCACTGAATTTATTATATTGCAAAATTCACTAAATAACGCTGTTTGTTTTTCTTTTGAAAAATTACTGAGGTTCGACAGAACTGCGGTAGTTCTTCCATGAAGATAAGAGCGGTAACTTTTATTTGTTTGCTTGGAGTTTAACGACCAACGTGAGCAACTCAATGGGTTCAATGGTTTCACCCCTAATTTAAGGATACTGGTTCTACGGAAGGGAGCCGCCCCGGTGGCGCAGTGGTCTAAGCAATGGCCTCTGATCATTCGTCTGTAAGGGGCCCGGGTTCGAATCCTGGTGAGGCATGGATGTTGTGTTTGTCTTACGGCACTGGCTCTCTCCCTTCCCTGGAACCAGTAACCCTAAATTAGGGACGGGCGACTGCTTACAGCCCATTGAGTTGCTCACGGTGGTCGTTAAATCTCCAATCAATCGAATCGAATCGAATCTACGGAAGGGAGACAGCCAGTGCCGTAAGAAAAACACAACTACACCTTACCGTGATTCGAACCTAGACCCATCTCGGACGAAGGCAGCGCTTAGGCCACTGCTCGGCCTGGACGTCTGAATAACCTTTTAAACGATTTTCCCTCATAGATTGGTTAAAGCATCAAACAGAATTCCCATTACAAGATGTTGAACAGCTATTTTTCTTTCTTACAAATTTTCTTTTTTTTTTTAACACAAGACGTGATTAACACCTTGCTTTACTCCTAAGGTAATGATTACTTAATGACTTCCCAACAACCCGTCTTTGCACGTTTCTCTTTAAAAAGAACCTGATTGTGTCGAAATCTATTTTCGTTTGTCTTATGAGAGGATGCTAACCTTGAAATCGCTTGCTGAAGGCGTGACGCGTTTTGCGAAAAAAACAGCTTCTGTTGACGTGTAAAAGTTAACAAGCGTAATGATGAGGTCACGTTTGAGTCAACTGTAATTGTCTCTGCGGGCTGCCTAATGACCTGAAATGAACTCTTGCGGAGCGCGTGTTGGTAGTTGATGGCCTCTTCCTTCCTGCTGTGCCCACTACCTCAGGTGATAAAGCCTGGGAAAGTGCCTTCGCAGAGTGATGAGACGACTTTTTGCCTGCACCAGCAGCTTTTATAGCGCCTACAGAACTCCTCCGCACTTATGACACACAGCGAATGTATTCATTAATAGGTCACTTTGCATATGCACAGAACTTTTCCTCCTCCTTGTTCTTTTCAGTTAGTCGTTGGAATTCAGTCTTCGTCACCAAGAGACTAAGTTCCGGTTTTCGTTAAAAGCAACGGAAAGCTGCAGTTTACTAAACTGGAAGCAGCCTCGTGTTAATGCATGATCTTCTTTTGCAGCATTAGTAGTCTCGCAATGCCTCCCCGGTGGTCAAAGGAGCGGGACATCTGGCAAGTCATTTGATTTGAGCCCGAGTTCTAGATGAGGCATGAGTTTCATGCTTATCCTACGGTGCCGGCTTGCTCTCTTACCTAGAATCATTGACCCTACATAGAGACAGGCCTTACATTCTCATGGTGATCACTCAACCCCGAAAAATTAAAAATAAACGATAGTCTCACAGTCATGTGGGACCACTGTCGCGGATCATCCTCACCATCAACCAATTTCACTATCGACCAATTTCCAACTGTCTCAACATATGCTGGTCGTATTAGAATTCTCAAAAACTTTAGTTTACTATTGCTTTGTTTACACACGGAGTGGACACTTTATTATGACATTTTTACGCAAATAAGCTATGGCTGCACGCTGTTGCCGCCAGAGGGCGAGGCTAATATAAAAAGGGAAAGCTTAGTGCTTGCGACAGTAGTAGAAGTGAGTTTTTGAGTGACGAGATGGGTAAAAATGCGATTTGACGGACTTTCAACGTGGGATGATTGTAGGAGCTCGGAGCCATAGAGTGAGTATCACCGAAACCGCCGCATTCGTGAAATGTTCCAGAGCAGCTTTTGTTAGAATGTTTAAGGACTAGACTCTTAGCCAAAAAACTGGGTCTCTACGTGCAGCGTGTGGTCACCATCGACTAGTGTTGCTCGGGCGGAACGCAGAGTGTCCAGACTGGTAACAGACAACAGAAGGGCAACAGTGCAGCAAATTACAGACCATCTTAATCCAGGATCCCCTCAAATGATCTCTGCACGCCATGTTCGCCGTACACTGCATCGGATGGAATATGGCAGCCGAAGGCCTGTTCGAATACCTTTGTTGTCTGCAGTTAACAAGAGAAAATGTCTCCAGTTCGCACAGGAGTACAAGGATTGGACAGTCGATAATTGGAAACAAATTATATGGTTCGATGAATCACGTTCACAGTTGCACCATGCCGATGGCCGAGTGAGAATTTGGCAGAAAGAGCACGAAAGCATGGACCCTAAATGCATTGTTACAACCCTTCAAGCTGGTGGAGGCAGCGTTATGGTTTAGGGAATGTTTTCCAGGCATGCTTTGGGCTCTTTAATTTATGTTGATCAACATATGACTGGCACATCACATCTAAACATCGTTGAGGACCAAGTGCATCCTGTCATGTGGATGGTTTATTCCAATGGCGATGGCTACTTTCAACAAGATAATATGTCCTGCCATGGTGCTCGTATTCTACAGGATTGGTTTCAGGAACATGCCGATGAGTTTACTTTGCTTAGGTGGCCCCCACAGTATCCAGATCTCAACCCCATTGAGAATTTGTGGGATGAAGACGAACAAGCCATCAGACAGCTGGATCCACAACCCTGCAATCTCACATTCCTGGAAAGTGCTATTCATCAAGCATGGTCTCAGATTCCACAAACCACCTATCAACATCTCGTAGAGTCCATGCCACGAAGAATCGACGCAGGCAAAAGATGACCCAAAGAAGTACTGAGGGGATAGTCATAATAAAGTGGCCACACAGTGTATTACTTTGTACGCAAGATGCTTGAAATTTTTTATCCAGTTAGTCCCACGGCACTCCGCTATTCACTTTTTCTCACATATAGGCACTCATATAGCGTCGAAACAGTTTGCAAACATTGACCAAACAGTACAAAGAGCTATTCTTTACCAGAAAGAAAACTTGAGTCTTTCTTTTAACCAACGTCTTCTCATTTTCGCCAAGGCCGATTTCTCGTGGCTACTCTACGTCAAAAAAAAGTTACACCCGGAACGACATGGGGGATTGCAATGCTATTCGGGAGGAAGGTAAAGGTTACCAGGAACAATAAATGATTAAACATTGAGACTTATATGGGCAATGTTTATTGAGCTATACACGAATAAGTAGTGTCTCTCAGTATGGCGTCGAGCAGCCATGTTTTCTCACACAGCATACCAGACGTCTCGGCCTGGAGTTGTACAGGTTTCTAATGGTGTCCTGAGATAAGCCTTCGCATGCAACTTGAATCTTCTCACGCTGATCCTGCGGATTGTGAGGTAGGGGTGGAGTGTGGATAGCGCGTCCAATAGCATCCCACACATTTTCAATTGGCGATAGGTCTGGCGATGCGGCTGGCCATGGTAGATTGTCAGTGCCTTGAAGGCAGGCTCTCGAGACAGCAGCAGTATGCGGACGAACGTTGTCCTGTTGGAAAATCGGACCAGAGCTAGCGTTCAGAGAAGGTAAGGACACTGGTTACAGGACCTCATTAACGCAACGTTGGGCTGTCAAATTGCCTGTAATGAATACCAAAAATGATCTGGCATCATAGGCAATTGCACCGCACACCATGACACTAGACCTTCTGGACGTGTGACGCTCGACAGCAAACCGTTCATATTGACGCTGCCAACGGTGCCTCCACAGTCACATTCATTGGTCGTCTCTTCCAAAACAAAAGCGGGACTCGTCACTGAAGATCACCCGCTGCCATTCTGCGTGGCTCCATGACAGTCGGGCACGACACCATTGCTGTCTTTGGCAATGATGCAATGGTGTTAAGTGCAGTCGTTCGTAACGGTCTGCGTGCGTGTAGTTCTACGTCACGCAGCCGTCTGCCAATGGTACTGGCACTAATCTGACGATGCATGGAGGGTACCGCTGCTCGCTGAATATCCGGAATCGTGGCAGTTGGATCACTCCGCGCATGTCGGACAACCCGTCGGTTCTCTCTCTCTCTCCGCTGTTTGCCTAGGTTCCCTAGAACCTTCCTGTTGCTGCCCCGTGTCTTGTTCTATCCACTACCGCCAACAACGTGCTGTGGTGATATCCGCACAACCGGTATGGCGCTCAATACGGGGATAAGACCATCCCGCTACCCGGAGCCCGACGATGCGGCCCCTCTCGAACTCCTCCAAATGCTCGTATATCTTCCGAACTTTGTCCGAGGCTTACTTCACTTGCAAAGGATGCAACCAACACAACAGCACAAGTCAGAATGGCAAGCACGCGCAACGGGACGACCTTATATAGCCGGTCAGGCACAGAGCTACGAACCATCCTTGCTTGCGTCACATGCGCGACCGAGCGTGACACTTGAATCATTTGCATGCCTCACGACGTCAAACCTACCCTCAAAGTTTCATTCCTGTCGGTTTTCTTCCTTCTGAGTGCAACTATTTTTTTGACGTAGAATGTATTTATCAAAGCATGCATGCTGGTTGTAGTTAAGTCGTCGTCAAACTACTGAAGCTTTATTATACAGTAGAAACATGTACCATGTGATTATAAACATGTACCAAGTATCGCAACACTTGATTATTCACGAACTCCCTATAATAGGAAAGGAATTCATATCCAGTTGGTTCACGCTTTGCTACTGCACAGCTTCCACTATGCTAGAAAGGTTTTCACTAGATGTTTGGTACGTTGTTATGGAAATTGCCTTCCATTTGTCAGGTCATTTACCAATGCCGGATGGTTCGGTTTGATTGGCAGTCGGCGTTCCAGTTCCCTTGGGTTCAGCTCGGGGCTCTGTGGAGTTCAAATCCTTACACCCTCATTTAATCAAACCATTCTTTCACAAACTTCTCTTTCTGGACGGCTGCATTGTGCTGTTAGTACAGGAAAGTGCTTTCACCGAATTATTCCCATAACGTTGGAAACACAGAGTTGTCGAGCATGCCATCATAGGCCGCAGCATTAAGATTCCCGGGCACTGGGACTCGAGAAAAACACCCCCAGAGCACGATGCCGCTTCCATCAAACCCCAAACCGAGAAAACACTCCAAGAGCACGTGCCTCTACCATGAAAACCTAAAGCAAGGAAAATAGCCACTGAACACGATGCCTCTTCCATCAAAACCCATACCGAGAAAAACACCCGCACAACACGATACTTCTTCCATCAAAACCTAAACCGAGAAAATCACTCCAAGAGCACGTGCCTCTACCATGAAAACCTAAAGCAAGGAAACACAGCCACTGAACACGATGCCTCTTCCATCAAAATCCAAACACAGAAAAGCACCCCCAGAGCACAATGCCTCCTCCAACAAAATCCAGACAGAGAAAATCACCCCCACAACACGATGCCTCTTCCATCAAAACCCAAACCGAGTAAACACATCCCCAGAGCACCTGCCTCTACCATGAAAACCCAAAGCAAGGAAAACACCCCTTGAACACGATGCCACTTCCATCAAAACCCAAACAGAGAAACACACCCCCAGAACACGATGCCACTTCAATCAAACCCCAAACCGAGAAAACATCCCCAGAGCGCGATGCCTCTACCATGAAAGCCTAAAGCAAGGTAAACACCCCCTGAAAGCACGATGCCTCTTCCATCAAAATCCAAAGAAAGCAAGAACACCGCCAGAGCACGATGCCTCTTCCATCAAACCCCATACCGAGGAAAACACCCCCAGACCACGATGCCTCTTATATCAAAACCCAGACCGAGACAAACATCCCCAGAACACGATGCCACTTCCATCAAAACCCAAACCGAGACAAACACCCCACAGGGCACGATGCCACTTCCATCAAAACCCAAATCGAGAAAACACCTCCCAAAGCACGTGCCTCTAAAATGAAAACCTAAAGCAAGGAAAACACCCCCAAAACATGATGCTTCTTCCATCAAAACCTAAACAGAGAAAAACACCCCCAGGGCACGGTGCCTCTTCCATCAAAACCCAAACAAAGAAAAACACCTCCAGAGCACGATGCCTCTTCCATCAAAACCCAAACCGAGAAAACACCCCCAGAGCACGTGCCTCTACCATGAAAACCTAAAGCAAGGGAAACACCCCCAAAACACGATGTCTCTTCCATCAAAACAAAAAACCCTGAAAACACTCCCAGAGCACGTGCGTCTACCATAAACACCCAAAGCAAGGAAAACACCCTCTGAATACGGTTTTGTTATTTACGTGGAACATTTTTGATGTAGATGGAAGCGGATGGTTTCGTCACTTACGTGGAACATTTTTGATGTAGATGCAAGTGGATGGTTTCGTCACTTACGTGGAACATTTTTGATGTAGATGCAAGCGGATGGTTTCGTCACTTACGTGGAACATTTTTGATGTAGATGCAAGCGGAAGGTTTCGTCACTTACGCGGAACATTTTTGATGCAGATACAAGCGGATGTTCTCGTCACTTACGCGGAACATTTTTGATGTAGATGCAAGCGGAAGGTTTCGTCACTTACGCGGAACATTTTTGATGCAGATACAAGCGGATGTTCTCGTCACTTACGCGGAACATTTTTGATGCAGATACAAGCGGATGGTCTCGTTACTTACGTGGAACATTTTTGATGTAGATGGAAGCGGATGGTTTCGTCACTTACGTGGAACATTTTTGATGTAGATGCAAGCGGAAGGTTTCGTCACTTACGCGGAACATTTTTGATGCAGATACAAGCGGATGTTCTCGTCACTTACGCGGAACATTTTTGATGCAGATACAAGCGGATGTTCTCGTCACTTACGCGGAACATTTTTGATGTAGATGCAAGCGGAAGGTTTCGTCACTTACGCGGAACATTTTTGATGCAGATACAAGTGGATGTTCTCGTCACTTACGCGGAACATTTTTGATGCAGATACAAGCGGATGGTCTCGTTACTTACGTGGAACATTTTTGATGTAGATACAAGCGGATGGTTTCGCCACTTACGCGGAACATTTTTGATGCAGATACAAGCGGATGGTTTCGCCACTTACGTGGAACATTTTTGATGTAGATGCAAGCGGATGATTTCGTCACTTACGTGGAACATTTTTGAAAGTTACTGAGACGTTAAGGCGGAATCAGTTTGAACAGCGATTTTCAAATCTTTGTCATTAATGACAGAAGGTCTTCCAGAGCGTAGTGCATCTTCCAGCGATTCTTGACCAGAAAGAAATGTTTTGTGCCTGCCACCTTTGTGCGGTACGATTTGTTACCGCATTGCTTCCGAATGCAAGACATATTTTATGACATGTCTCTGCAGTATTTGTGCCGAGTTTGAATTCATAAAGCAAATAGGATCGAATGACGTTAAGTTTAATAGACATTTCGAATGCGTTGTAATTCACCAAAAACCAAATCAAACGCAGTGAAAGACTTATATCCGAACTTTACGTCACACCCAAAAACGCGAACTATGCAAAGGAATTTGCGATAAAAATCAGCTACTGCAGCGATCTCTACCAAAGAGAGATGGAACTTTTTGTTACCTGATACTTTCGGTATGTTGGCGAACTGTATGGAAACTACAAAAAAATAAATGAGTTTTCTCTAAATTGCATGCATTTACTTTATGATATCACCGAAAACTCAAGGATAAACTTTTTCCGATTATAAATTTATATTTACTTGTTGTTAGCAACAACACAAAAACTTCAGATATGTATCACAAGAATTTGGAGCAACCTTTCATATTTAAGAGTGTTTTAAAGGCGACTACATGAGTCCCCTAATTCAAGTCTTTATTTAACCTTCAGTCTAGAAAAACCTAAATACCGTACGAATAAGGTCTTCGAAACACAAAACAATAGAGACGTATGTCCTGAGACTAAAGGAATGACGTACATTGCTGAACACGAACTTATTTGCATGTTCAACAATTATGTTAGTTACTTAGAAGCTAACATAATTACGTTTAGCTGGTCTAAATTATTTTAAAAATATGATTTTGTTGTGAAGTTCTCTTCGAAAGTGGAGCACTACGTTTCAGAAGTCATTTCGCTTTTACTGGGGGTTTTTTTTTCTTTAGATTTTTTTTTACCAAATATGGAAAAACGGAGAAATATACTTTCCTTGTATTGATAACAAGAAAATGTTTGCATAGCTATCACGCAATTTCCATTTTGTCTTCACGATTAAAAACACACCTGGTATATCGAGAAATAAAGCATGAAACAATTTTCTCTTTCATAACGAGCTGTTTTCGCGTGTACAGGGTAGAGTATATCTTCAATTACTGCAAGAAAATCGAAAGCTACTTGGCAAAGGCACAAAGAAATGTAGCTTAAAACCAGTTTCCTTTCTTTTAATAACTCAAGTAACGAAACGCAAAGCTTTCACGGTATTACAAGTGATAGAGCCTACGATACGACTAAGAAAATCAATCATCTTTCCTTCAGTAGGAAGATGCACTCTGAATTTCCACGCAAGCGAGGTGTTACGAAAATGGTTTGAATCATTAAAAATCGTGTTTCTACATCCGTTGAAGTAAAGAAAATGTACCAACTTAGATCGCACATTTTTTACTTCTTTTTTTGACTAATGATACAAGACATTGGTCAACTGGAAGGCGGCTGTTTTTTCGGACATTAGGGGTCCTTTGACTGATGATTCATCGCTGTAATCCACAGGAGTTGGGAAATGTTTATTTCGTAGACATTAAAAGGCTTTGATTGACAATCCGAAATTTTGCTCCACAGGAAAGGGGGAGGGGGAGAAAGATTTGTTGTTTACTGGACAAGAGAAGGACTTAACTTACACTCAAAAATGTGTTCCAGAAAAAGGTTGGGTTAATGCTTGCTTCCAGAGAAACAGAAGTCTCTGAGTAATTGTCCAAAACTTTGTTCCACAGAAAAATGTATTTTTCCCTGGACAAATGGAGACTTAGATGGCTCAGGATTTCTTTCTACAGAGGAAGTAAACGTTATGACTCTCAAAACGTTTGGACACTTTGACGTGATCCACAACTTTGTGGCAACGAGTACTAAACGTTTCCCGTGAAGTTGCATCCTGTGACTGATGATCCAAGATTTTCTGCCATAGATGAAAGAAAATTATTGTGTTGAGTTTCTTTCTAATCATCCAAATCTTTGTTTCACACCATGGATAGTTTTTCCCTGAATAACTGACGATCCAGGACAATGTTTCACGTGGAAGGGAAGAGCTGCTTTTTGAAAAATAGAAGTTCTTAAGGTAAGATCTACAGCTGTGTTTAGCATACTTGTTTACTGCACAACATCTTACTGATGATCCACAACTATGCGCCAAACGGATGATGTTCACTTCCTGAAGAATGGAGTTTTTCACAGATGATCCAGGGATTATAACGAAGTAAATTTCTCCGTCATTTCTGTCCACAGGATGACGTTCGCTTCCTGAAGAATGGAGTTTTTCACAGATGATCCAGGGATTATAACGAAGTAAATTTCTCCGTCATTTCTGTCCACGCCAGGATTCGAACCCGGATCCCCTCATTCCGGAATAAGTCACTCTACCAATTGAGCTACGCGGACATTTGTTCTGAGTACTATCTGCCTTTATGTCGTGTGCGTCTTGCTGGCAGGTACGTCACAGGATATATTATATTTCACAGGGGAAATAAAAGTTTTGTTTTTGTTTCAGCACACCAGGACTCTTTGACTTATCATGCTAAAACGGAGTCCTTGCCTAATGAGTCAATGGTCTTCTACTGGGAACGGAAAACTGGTTACTTTTTAAAACAAAATGAGCTTTTCACTGATTAGCCAAGACTGTCTTAAGAAAACGAAAAATAATTGCTTTTGAAACAATAGGAATCTTTCATGCACGATCCACAACTTTCTTCGGGATATGATTGTTTTCTGAACAGGTAGAGAGACTGACTGTTATTACTGGGTTGTATTTCACATGGTGAGGAAGAATATTTAGTACGAATAAAGAAGACGATGGATTAGAGGGAAATTCTGGTCATTTTCTTATACGAGTTTAATCTTCAAAACCGTGCATCAGAGGCAGCTCGCAACATCCGTACAGCATTTGGGAATGGCACAGTTACTAACGCAGGACAACCAAGTTGGTTTGGTAAATTCTGTTCCGGCGGCATTAGCCTCAAACATAAACCTTTACGAAGTAGACCAGAATTAGCTACCAATGTTGGGAAGCTTTGTGGTTCAATCTATCCAAGTCAAACGGACAGCAGTGAAGCCCCGAAACTGGTAATCCATCTCAAGAAGAAAATGGTCAATTTTGGTAGTCCGCAGTTGGTGTGATCCAACCAACCCTCCTCCTTAAAATCGAGGCAAACCATCCCGGCGGAGAGGTATTGTCTAAACGAAAGACATTTAGAGGCGCCTCGTTATTTGATATGAGAAATGAGTGCCGCATAACAATCACCAATGTTCGCCGCCATGGCTCGACAGCAATGAAACCCTGAAACACACTCCCAAGCTGGTACTCCATCTCAAGAAGACAACGGTCAGTTTTGGTAGTCCGCAGTTGGTGTAATCCACCCACTGCTTCTTAAAACAGAGTCAAATCATCCCGGCGGGCACAAGTTGTCGAGAACGTACGTACGAAACTTTCCACCAAACAGCCGGCAATAATCAATCACCATGAGCTCAGGTTTCTCCATGATAACACCAGACCACATGGCGACTGACTAATTCCAGCTGTTTGGTGGATAATTTTCCATGCATAATGCCATGTTCTTCACAATATCAGCCCACCGTGTTTCTTTGAATCTGTTGTGAGGACGTCTGGATCACACCAGCTCCGAACCACCAAATACGGATCACTATCTTCCTGGGAAGGAGTACTGTAGGTTGTGATTTCGGGTTTCATCGCGGTCGAGCCATTGCACCGAACTTCGACGATTGCCCTGCAGCATCCATTTCTCATGATACGTGACGAGGCGCTTAACAATGTTGCTCGTTTGGTTGGGAATAATTTGAGAAGTGCAGACATCAAATCGTCAAATAATTTGCTGTTGCCGATCAAGTCATCTGGGATCCCTTTATCTACATTCTTCATTTTGCCTATGGCTGTTAAATGTCGGAAGGTGATTGTATAGTGAGTGTTTCGTCAAATATTCATACCGACTGACATGGATCCAATGCAATCAATGCCACCAACTCGGTATAATCGACAGCTCCTAGTGTACCGCGTCAGGCCTGACGAGAGGGAGGGGAGACGATTCTGTAGCACTAGAATCCGGGCCCTTAAGGGGGACCCAGAGCCCATTTCTAAAGTAATTTTTTCTAATTAATATTTTATGGTGTCCGAATATTTTTCAAGCTATACCGTCACCAGGGTTGGGAACTTACGCGTAAAATATGCGTAAAAATGCGTAATTTATGTCATAAATGTAAAAAATGTAATAAATTCAAAACTTGCTTTAAATACAATAAAAAGACCGAAGTGTTACAATGTTACTTGAATTCCCAGGCTAACTGCAACACGTGAGTGGGTTACCTGCAGCAAATCAAACGAGCTCTCCATATTACGTTTTTCATTTCTTCTTTCCTTTCCAACGACATACCGACACCACATATTAGGTTCTCTGTGTGGCTTTGCTACTCACCGACACAGACCATTGTGTATGATATACAACGTTATTGCTAGTCATCAAAGGCTGCAGATAATTTTCATCATGTGGATTTTGCCACTTTGTGTTTCCCACCAGAAGCCGGCATCTTTTGTCTTTTTGTTTTATGCTCAAATCATTATTTTCGCGTTGTGCGAATTTTTATAAATGAATATAGTGTCTTTGTGCGTAATTCCGACTTCGTTTATTTTCCTTTATTTCGATGAAGTCGTCCTGTTCATAGCGGCAACTTAAAAGAGAAAACACAAAATTTAATGTTTACTTATGAGAACTCTTTGTGGATACTTTCCCAGAGGCTGCATTTTTAGACGTATATTACACTCTAAAAATGAAAGGTGAAAAATGTGATGTTTATGAAAAAGTACTAAGAAAAATAAGAATGTCTGTCGGTAGATGGTGTTCAAGAGTTTTCTGATAAACTTTTCTCGAACGGGAGGATTCGAGGGTTTGTTTACGGAGGGCAGAACATGAAAAATTATCCACTGCAAAAAAAAAGAATTGAAGAGTTGCAACCGGTCGGGTTGTCGGGAAGTAGGGGAATAGTGTGTGGGGGTAGGTGAGGAAACGGAAATATGGATTATGTGGCTAGTGGAAGAGCCGAGGTGAAGGGGTGCCCGGAGATTTTATTGCACTGGGGCCCGAGCTCGCCCTCCACGGCCCTGTACCGCGTTATTCATTTTCGAGACTCATATCCGGACAGAAATTTAGCAAACCAACGTAGTGTCTACTAACCGTCCCTTCATGCTGCATTTATACTTCAAGTTGTCTTCGATACATGGTGTCCAAATTTAAACACATGTAAGGAAATGGCACGATTTTGACTTTAATCCAAAGTCATCTTCTCTGTAGTGAAATCCCTTTTAAACTGATGCCACTGACAAATTTAACCAGTGCTTTTTTTGGCAGCAGCTTCGTCGCTTTAAATGTACATATATCAGAAGTCCATACGCATTGTGTTTCTTTATAAATTACTTGCCAACTTCCCGAGTCTGCAAAATCCGAAGGTTACTTCTGCAACAAGCTAATGGTTAAAGAAAACCTTAAGTGTTATTAACGAACAAGAAGAAAATATTTTTAAAACTAATTCTCAAATAGGTTTTAAAAATAGTTTACTGCCACTGCTTTTGGGAAATGGGGAAAAATGTGTGATGGCTTACATACAGGTAGTTTTAAAAATATTTTATATTTAATTTAAAGAACTGGGGAGGATATGAAACATTGTCTGCTGTAGATATATATATTTTTGTTGCAAATTCTGAGAAACAAAAATTAAAGTTTACGTTCAGTTATACAAAAGAATACCTTGCTTTCAGTAGTTTTGTGAAATGCTAGAAAGCTGCACAGAGATACCAACAGGTGGTTTAAAAAATATTTTGTGTGCGCAATTTTTCACTTGGGGACAAACCCCAGATTATTTCTTAATTTTTGTGAAGTTTAGTTTTTAAAATATTTTTTCTAATTTTGAGAAATGGGGGCCAACACTGCTGGATGGTCTCTCGAAGGCTCTTCCGTAACACAGTTTTGAGCAATTTTCTGCATGCTTCCGTGTTTCACCCACCCATCTTCATCATGGCCTTATTCTGTGCCTTTTTCTTTCTATTAGTAACCATGCTAGTATTTCAGTAGTCTCATTCTTCTAGCAATATATCCAGCCAATTGCCTTATCTTTCTTTCTTTTGGTTACACCAAGCATGCATCTCCCTGTGCTTCACTGAGTTGTCTGCAACCCCTATAGGTACCTTTTTAGCCTAGGCCCATGTCTCTGATCCATAGTAAAAACTAGAACGATGCATTGATTAAACACTTTAAGACATAATGAATGGCAAACTTCTTGACAATTTTGTAGTTTCTTCCAAATGCACTCCAAGTTTTATATGCTTATTAATTTCTTCTTCGATGTGGTTAGCTTGACATCTGTTGTCCAAGGCAGATGTAGACATCAGTTAATTCAAAATTTGCCCAATAAACCTCTGTTCTTGTTGAAATAATGCACATCAGTTCTGTTATCTGTAAGGTGAACTTTAATACTGTTAGAAAGAGTGCGATGTGTACGTTCAAGTTCCACAGAACAATAGATGGCGTTGCTGCACTAAGCGAACTTATTCAGAAATAAGAAAAAAACTCATCTTACTCCAAGGCAAGGAGTAGTAGTGATGCGCTGACCTTCGACCTGAAAAAAAACTCTCTTCCCGTGAGAACCAAAACCAAAAGATGGAGTTATGCGTATACGTACTGCGTTTGTGTTGTTGTTCCAAAACCAATATAAAATTAGATAGCGTGTGATTTCAATCTACAGTGGTTTAGATGTTTTAATATTCAGTGTGGTGTGTTGTGAATATGTTCATTTGATTAAGGATAAAGGATTACCTATTTAAAAGTGGTAAGTACTCTTTATGCTTTCAACCATTCGTTCAGTGAGTTTAAGAATTATCTTTCTTTCGTTTGTTAAATCCGTCATTTGAGATCAACGCGTGAACTTTTTTAGAATTTCTAACGAATACCACTTCTTCACACTTATGAGCAAGTTCCTGGATCATTTTTTGTAGCTATGAAGGAAGGCGGGATGGTGTGCTTGCAAAAGTGACTACGTAGTCACTGAAACGAAGGTGTGTTAAAATATTGAGTTGTGAAGGGGACGGGGTTGGCTATAGATCACGAAATCTATATAGCATTAAAAATATCTTAGTATCATTAATTTAGCGAAATCCCTCAGCTATAAGTAGATTTTCTATATAGCATACACTGGGTGTCCATAAAGTCTTTCCTACATTACAAATATACATATATAGGAAGAAATCTATGTAAGTTAAAAAAATGTTTGGCAACATCATATAGCAACACTCATAAAGTTCTTTTTGCCTGTTTGAGCGCTACTGCTGAATAAGAGGAGCATTTCATCGATAATGGCTTTCATGCAAGAAAAAGGGGCTTGAGTGCTGTGGTTCCATGACACCAAATCGGCGGTTACTATCCAGCGTCATTTCAGAAAAGAGTACTGACGATCATCACCGGACCAAAAAGCATAAAAGCTTGGTATCAAAAGTTTAAAGCGACAGGTAGTGTTGGCGATCTCCCCGAGCGGACCGACCACCGGTTACACAAGAGACAGCTGCAGCTGTTCAGGAGACATTTCTGCTAAGCCCCAGGAAATCCATTCCTCGTGCTTCACTGGAAACTGGGATTCCCCGTGCCACGGTTCACAAAATTTTACACAAGCGTCTTCATCTGTATGCTTATGAAGTATAGATCGTTCAATCTCTTCAGCCTGAGGACCGGCTTCGCCGTGCTGCATTTGCGACGCGATGTTGCAGCGCGTAGCTTATGATAGTGATTACCTGCACCGTGTCTGTTTTTCAGATCAGGCCACATTCCATGTCTCTGGTACAGTAAATAGGCACAATGTGCAAATCTGGGGATCAGAAAATCCCCATTATGTCATCGAGCAACAGAGGGCTAGCCCAAACGTGAACGCATGGTGCGGTTTGATGCATGACAGAAATCATCGGACCCTTTTTTATTCCAGAGCCCATGGTAACATATAACGTGTACCTTGACATGCTGGAACTTTTTGAAGAACCTCAGTTGCGTGCACATGAACCTTCGGTCATTTTCCAACAAGACGGTGATCCACCACATTGGTCAGTAATGGTGCGTGAGTTCCTGAATGCCACATTTCCGGACAGATGGATTGGCCGCGACGGTCCCATGATGTGGCCAGACCAGGTTTACTCTAGCAATGTTACGGATGTCGAGACATTGAAGAGCAGAATAAAGGACGTCATTGGTTCCGTCTCTGCTGCGATGTTAAACAAAACATGACGTGAAATCAAATACCGCTTAGATGTCCTCCGAGCCACAAATGGCGCCCATGTGGAACTGTACTGATATTGGAAAAAAAACTTTGCTTGTGCACCATCATTGTCGTGCAATCCCTTTCTTGTACTTGTAATACATTCTTTTATATTAATTTTTGTAATGTGGAAAATACTTTATGGACACCCTTTATATAGAATGATGGAATCAAATGGAAAACAGTATAGTTGTATAAGGCACAAAGAGAAATTTGGTGTTCATCTTATCAATGCATTTATTGTATTGATAAGAGGTATGTACTGCTTTATGATAAATCATTAGTTCCCAATTCAAGGACTGGATAGTCAAGATCTCTAAATCATGGGTATTTTTCGGAACATAGTTGGACTTCAGAAGTGGAAAGCGAAAGGGACAATAAGTCAGAGATAAGAGTCTGCACAATGCAAGACAAAAATCGTTGGGAAGTAGTGTGAGGAGAAGTCGAAATTCAGGAGGAGGCAACGAAGACGAACGACGCCATTTGTGTAAGAGACAGAGCGATGCATCAAAGAAAGTCTGAACAAAAAATTTATCCGAAAGAAATGGAAGCTCACGGCGGCAAAAATAAACTAGGTGCGTATGGCTTTTAGTAGCACGGGACACGGGCACTCTTCTGCTATCTTCCACATTGCACTCACGCTTTCACCATCGCACCAAATTTCACTTGAAATATTATTTACGATGGAGGTTTCTGTCTGTCTTTGCACATTTAATATAACGGCTTTTCGGTCACGGCATTCACGCTGATTCCGACAGCCAAAAATTGAAGTAAAAAGTCCTGGTTACATTTCAGAATGGAGTAAAATACGAACAGCAATGCCCAAATTTCCATACCAAGATATTTGTGACGTGCTTAACTTATAGCTTTTCTATTCCGTCATTCAGTCTATGAACGCTATCCTAGCCTCCATAAGAACTACTTTTCTTGCATTCAGATAGTGACACGATCAAGATTTTTTTTAGCTATTTTCTGTTTTTGTTTTTTTTACACATAACTGTCCAACATCTTTATATTCCGCAGGAGTTTTGCGTTTCCAGAATACGACTGGGACGTGAGTTTTTCTTGGCATTTAATGAAAGCTTTATGCAAACTAAATTTAACATACAAATTTTGAAGATGACAATCCGTTTTTTGGTATAAATGTGACAAGGATGGTAATTTTCATTATTACACCAAAAAACGGATTGTCATCTTCAAAATGTGTATTGTATGGTGCAATCCCGTATTCCATTCATAAATTCAACAGATTTGAACCTTTTTTTTCTCGTGACAAATTATATTCTCTAAGTGGCGTAAATGGTTTTAGCGTTACCAGAATTAATTAAACTGGATCCACTTACAAACTCTGGCCTATGCTTCCAATGGTAAAAACTTCTGTAGACATTTTCTTCTCAATTAATGTATTTCCAAGTATAAAAATTTGCACACTGATTACAAAAACTTTAAATCACAGCATAGTATACTTAATATTTGCTAAACCTTCCCCATAATTATATTAAAAATTAAAAATTTTCTTTGGGTGGTGTTTGAGATCTGCTAATAGATGTCGCCACATTTACGGATCATTTACTAATTGTAATCATGTAGCATTTTTTTCAATAATGTTATTAATTTTCGGAATGGAATCAACACTAGAGTCTGTCCATGCGATAGTCTGGAATGTTTAGAATGATTTGAGCCACTTAGATTAAATTTTCTGGCAATAATTTAGCATAAAATCTTAATAGAACTGTAAATGCTGCTGATTTTTAATTCCGAGATAAACCAGCAAGCTAACCCTGCGACATTTCCAGCTAAATTATTATCAGAAAACTTTACTAAATGGCTCATATCATTCTCAACATTTCAGACTATCGCATGGTTAGAAGCAAGAGTGTTGATTCCATTCCGAAAATTAATAAAATTATTGAAAAACAAATGCTACAAGCTAAAAATTAGTAAGCGATCTGTAAACGTGGCGCCATTTATTAGCAGATCTCAAACACTGCCCAAAGAAAAATTATTGATTTTTAACATAATTATGGTCAAATTTTAGAAAATATTAAGTATACTAGGCAATTATTTAAAGTTATTTTTATCGATGTGCAACTTTTCATCCTTCGGAATACATTAATTGAGAAAAAAATATCTACCGAAGGTTTTAACATTAGAAACATAGTGCAGAGTTTTTTGGTGGATCCAGCTCAAAAGATTTAGAGTCACAAATGGACGACTGGTTGAACGGCCATGAAATTAAAAATGAGTTTCCTCATTTTGTGATATCACTCTCATGTTACACGACCAGATACGTCGGTGTAGTTTTTGACGTCATACATGACAGCTTCGGAAACCTATCGGAAGCGTTGGTTTCCGCGTGACGTCACTAAAAGCGGAAACTTGTCTCTCTATTCTCATGGCCTTGTCTTTTCTAGACGGCCTTGATTGGGCCCAGACTTGAGTCTCCGATAACGCATGCATGGTGCGCTTGTTCCCCAGCTTTGGCTCTCACCTCACCCTGGAACCAGTTAGCCCAAATTAAAGATGGACGATTCATTATAGGGTGTTCAAGGCGATAGCAAATCCCTGTATCCTGTATAAAATGGACTTTAAAATTGATAAATTATGGTTATTCCCCTATTACCTTCAAAAATAAAATGTAAAACGTCCTCACTTAAGAATAATAATTTTTTTTAATATTGGGCTCAAGAAAGGCGCTATCATAAGTCTCTCTGCACTAGAAATACAAAAATAGAT
Organism: Macrothele yani; assembly: GCA_039090855.1. Lineage (NCBI taxonomy): Eukaryota > Metazoa > Arthropoda > Arachnida > Araneae > Macrothelidae > Macrothele > Macrothele yani. The sequence continues at coordinate 162,336,823 of CM077010.1, read as the reverse complement.
GGTAAGCTAAGAAAGTCTGAAATAAAAAACAGTGGAAAGCCTAACAAAACGCAAACAGAAGTACTAGAAACCTAAAAATTTGGGTAACAATATTGTCCTAAAGGGCAAAAAAAATCTCCCTCTACCCTCTGATCTGAAAATGAAGACTAAAATTCAGATCTACCGAAGGCCCCTTTCCCTCTCACTCCCAGACTCAATAAGCACCTAGATTTGGCTAGAAAATGGAAGCCTAACGCCTCCTATTTTTAAGCTTATGAAGCGTGGTACTCATTTCTTCATCTGAAGAGAAAGGGGACCGCATCCTAGAACATCTAAGGGTACCCTTTCGAGATTGTCTAATTCGGGAATAAAAAGAAGTCGGGGAGCACTAGAAGATTTAGAGGAGAATTTTCTCTCCTATACAGCTTTCACAAACCTCCTCACAACCACAGTGTACAGGATATCCCGAAAAGAAACAAATTATATACACCGAAGAGACAAAACATTATGACCAGCGAGTCTACGAAAATCGAAGCAACGGCAGGCAAACGACGGCATGTATGAAGGTCGTTAAAAGGGAATAAATAACACCGGATACTCAGCTCTGTTAATCAATGTCATTTTTATTCTTGAAAAGCAGTGAACTAGTTTGGCAGAGATCAAACAGTAATGACCAGACGACTGGGTCAGAGCATTTCTGAGACGGAAAGCCATGTGGTGTGCTCACGGTCAGCTGTGGTTAATACTTTCAAAAAGAGGCCCGAAGAGGGAAAAAACCGCGAACCACTAGCTGAATAAGATCCATCGATGCTACAGGTAAGCGAAGGATATCCCGCAGGGTAGGAACCAACAGAAGAGTTACACTAGCGCAACTAGCCGGTAATTTGAATGCTAGTGATATGATTAATGTCTCACAACATACACCAATGAGCTATTATATTATGACCACCCCCAGCCTAGAGAAATGAACGCACCTGGAGACCGAACGGGGGCGCATGCGAGTTCACAGATCAGTATATATACAACTCCAGGACAGCTTCCGGTTAGTAGAGTGTTCGGAGTCAGAATGAGAAAAGCTGCCAATTTATCGGAGTTTGATAAAGGACAAATTGTGATGGCGCGGTGCCTCGGTACTACGATCTAGGAAACGGCGCGACTTTTGAGTTGTTCGCGTGCCACTGTAGTGAGTAAGTATCAAATGTGGTGCACAGATGGCCAAACGATTAACCGCCATCCAGCCGTGTGACGTCCGCAGCTTGCTGATGCCAGAGGGGAGCGGAGACTGTCACACATTGTTCACAGCGACCGCAGGGCCACAGTGCGACAAATCACCCGCAGCTACAACAGTGGTCATCGGGGCAATGTGACTTCTGCGAATGGGCCTCCGTAGTGAAGACCCAGACGAGTCCCCACTCTCACTGCACGTCATCGCCAATAACGCATGAAATGGGCTCAACATCATCGAGATTGGACCGTGGATGACTGGAAGAAAGTGGCCAGGTCTGAGGAATCAAGATTCCTGGTGATTCACGTAGACGTCCGAGCGCGGATACGCCGATTTCCAATGGCTGCTATGATACCTGAATGCGCTGTTGGGCGGAAACAGGCCAGCAGTGGCGGTGTTATGCTGTAGGCGATGCTTTCTTGGGACACTTTAGGTCCCATTATCGCAATAGCACAATCACTGACAGCTGTCAGGTATCTGAACATCGTTGCAGACCAAGTTCACCCATTCATGGCAACTGTGTTCCCTGCTGGTGATGGCCATTACCAAAAGCATAATGCGCCATGCCACACTGTCAGAATCGTGAAGGAGTGGTTCGAGGAACATGCTAGTGGCTTTCTGTTAATGCCCTAGTCTCCAAATTCACCTGACACGAATCCGATCGAACATTTGTGGTTCGACTTGGGAAATCGGGTTCGCGCTATATCACTACCACCGCGGAATGTACGAAAACTAGAGGAAAAGCGGGTTCGCGTTATATCACTACCACCTGCTGTTGACATTACGGTGCCAAATACCCCAGGATACCTATCGCCACCTGATCAAATCGATGCCTCGTCGAGTGGGTGCTGTTTTGCGCGGGCTAAAGGGGGCTCTACAGTTTATCAAGCAGGTGGTCATAACGTAATGGTTCGTGTGTGTGTGCGTGTGTGTGTGTGTGTAACAAGAGTGGAAGACATCATGATCAGAGTAAAACCCTTGAAATGACAATGGGGTGAACGTATTGGCAGAAGAACGGACCACCGATGGACAACGGAAATTTTAGACTGGATTCCAAGGGAAAGGAGAAAACCAAGAAGACCACATGGAAGATGAGTGGCTGAAATTCGAAAGCGTGTGGGAGTAGAATGGAGGAAACAGGCTGAAGAGAGACTGTTCTGGAAGAAACTTGAGGAGACCTTCATCCAGCAATGGGTTGATAATGGTTGACAATGATTATACGTATATAGTGGTGTGGTTTAAAGAATCAAGTGACTCCACCTAACGCCGCCATAGGTTTGCCACTCTCGCCTTATAACTTTGGATATAGTTATGGATCGTTAAAATCGGAACAGGAAAAAAATACGTGAATAAAAGAACACAATGAAAAAGCCTTTGATTCGGTGAAACCATATAATGGCTCTGAAATCCTGCGGTATTGAAGAGGCATACATTAATATTATTAATAACATCTATGAAAATTCAAGTGCAAAGATTCGGCTGTTTGAAAATACAACACACATAAAAATTGGAGAGGGAGTGAGACAAGGTGACACCATATCTCCGAAGCTCTTTAATGCCACATTCGAAAATGTCTTTCAATCACTGAACTGGGAAAACAAAGGGGATTAAGATTAATGGAGATTATCTAACCCACCTTCGTTTTGCTGATAACGTAGTAATTTTTGCAACTACCCCATCAGAGCTGCAGAGTATGATTCATGAACTTGCTGACAAGAGTAAAGAAGTGGCATTAAAAATGAACTTTCAAAAGACAAAAGTGATGTTGAATGCTTTTACAAGAAATGAAGATTTATCGATTGATAGAGAAAAGCTGGAGATAACAGGCACGTACGTTTATCTTGGAAAGCAGATATCAAGTGAGTGTCACATTGATGAAGAAATTAATCGGCGTACAAAACTTGCCTGGAGAGCTTTTGAAAGAAACAGCATAATTTTCTAGAGCAATATGCCATTATGTCTTAAAAGAAAAGTGTTTGATCAATGCAGTGCTTACGTATGGTGCAGAGACGTGAACCTTAACTAAAAGAGACATACAAAGGCTACAGAGAACTCAAAGTAGCATGGAGAGGTGCATGCTTGGTGTAACCAGGAGAGATAAGAAGAGGAACTCGTGGATCCGAAAAATGACAAGAGTGGAAGACATTATGATCAGAGTAAAATTCCTTTAATGGCAATGGGCTGAACATACTGCCAGAAGGACAGACCATCGATGGACAGCCGAAATGTTAGATTGGATTCCAATGGACAGGAAAAGACTCAGAAGAAGACCACATGGGAGATGGGTGGATGAAATTCGAAAGTATGCGGGAGTGACATGGAGGAGACTGGCACAAGACAGACCGTTGTGGAGGAAACTTGGGGAGACCTTCGTCCAGCAGTTGATTGATAATGGTTGACAATGATGATGGTATATAAAAAAGTAGGATCTTTTTAGGTTCTCGAAGCATGTTCTTGATTTGTGATCCACTTTGTTCTTCTGTTACGTAGTGCAGCAGCAAAGGAATCCCACGAGAATTCATTTCATCATGAAGAAACAATATAGTAGAATAGACTCGATATTATCCACCAGACGTGTAACAAGTTGCAATGGGAAGCAGTTCTGAGAGAATATACATCTTTGTGCGGAAGATATATAGCTGGCTTCGACGAACAGTGCAATACGTCGACCCAGAGTATCTGAATGCTTCGCATGGCAGTGAGAATCGCGCAGGAGAAAAAAAAACCCCTGGAAGAGTAATTAATCGCTGGAATCAAGTTGCCAGGTAATCTATCGAAAAGAAGTCCCTCAAGCGTCGGAGTTTACGTGCCATTAACCCCACTGATAACAGCTATCGATTACAGCGTTCACTTGCTCTGACAACAAAATCATTTTCAGTACTCCATTAAGCGGCGACATACACAAAAAATGGAGCAGAGAAACTTCGCTAAAAAAAAAAAAAAAAAATTCCTCCCGTTTACAACTTTTTGATTTTGTGCTGCGCGAAAATCGCGAGGATCCCATTCATGGCGTGTGAATAACGGCTGTCAAGTGTGATGCTATTTGTTATCCTCGAAGATGCATCGAAGCAAAGGAATTGCTTTGTGGAAATACGTTTGTGGAAATTAAAGGATGCCACCCTTGCTTATTACAATAGTTTACTGAGAAGGAAAGCTGCCGTTTCTTTTCATTTTTTTACTGCTTTTTGATGTTTAAAGAAGCAAATAACATACTATTAATTTCTTTTTCTATCAGGTTATAGATGAAAAAATGCAGTATACGTAAAAGAAAACATTCGCTGTTTGGGTATGAAGTACAGACTAAATAAATGCGTTTTTTTAAAGATAAAAATTAATTAACTTTAGTTAATGTAGTTTACATTTTGGTTTTTACAAAAGCTCGTTAATTAGATTCTGAAACGCCTTTTAACAGAAAAAAAAAAAGATTTTTATCTCCAAACATTTTTTTTTTTGTTGCGGGTTTTAAAGACCATCCTGGAAATCTCGAGTTATTAGCACTGCCCGTCACTAATTCACAAGCGACGTTCAGTGAGTCCTAAACCTGGCGTTGAATGTTGTGGTCAACAGCTGACGCAAGCATTGCATCACCTTTCAGTTATACGCGGTCCAGTTACATTATTGTGACTGGACCGCGTGTAACTGAAGCTAATATCCAGAGGAACCGCCGTGTGCAGCGCGGACAGCAGCTAGACGGGCTGGGAGTGACTCAGTAAGGTCCTGGAATGTGTTCAGGATTCACAGGTATGTAGAGCCAAGCTGACTGTAGTGTATCTGACAGTTCCTGGAGGGTGCGTAGTGGAGAATCCATAGAGCGAAAAACCCGATCGAGTTGGACCCACCGATGCTAAATTGGGTTTAAGTCTGGGGAATTAAGGGGCCAGGAAAGTATTTTGAAGTCTTCGTCGTGCTCTTCCACCCACTCTCGGACATTTCTAGGTGTGTTACACGTCGCACTGTCGCGCTGAAAGATCCTATCCGCTCCTGGGAAGACAATCGGCATGTATGGGTGCACGTGGTCTGCAAGGATGGATTCATAATGAATTCGGTCCATAGTGCCTTCCGCAGGTATGAGTGGACCCAGGGAATGCCACGAAAATATTTCCCAGACTATAACACAGCACCCACCAGCTTGTGTTCTGCCAGCAATGGTTGAAGAGTTTGTTCTCCGACGTTTCTCGCCTTATACGCCAACGTCCATCCATTCAATGAAGCAGAAACCGTGACTCATCGGAGAAGGCAATCCTTTGCCAATCAGCGGAGGTCCAATTCCGATACTGCAGTGCAAATGTAAGCCATTTCTGCCGATGCACCTTCGTTAGCATAGGTGCAGTGACCATCTGTCTACATCGGAACCCTATGGTTTGCTGAACTGTCGTTTTAGGTACACTTCCGGTAGCCCCCTGGTTTATTCGGCTAGTGAGTTGCTCCACTGTAGCATGTCGATCGGCTCTCACGCACCTTCAAAGCCGACGTTTAGGTCTCACATCAATGGCACGTGGTGCTCCGCAGTTTCCACATCGCTTATTCGCAATGGTGCCATTTCTCCAGTCACGATACACTTTAACCACAGCAGCACGCGAACAGTTCACAAGCTGCGCTGTTTCAGAAATACTGCCACCTTTAGACCGAAAGCCGATAAATCATCCATTTTTGCAAATCTGATAAATCGCCGCTTTTATCCATGACAGCAACGAGTGATATGTTTCCAGAATGCCTACACCACATTTTGTATACCCTCCAAGCCAGCTTACGAATGTGCCTTTTTTATTGGATACGCGCTGTTGACGTCAAAAGTAGGAGGTGGTCACAATAAAGTGGCTTGACTACTATCTTGAATATCTTTGAAAACTAAGAACTAACTGGTTAACTATGAACTAAATTAACCAGAGAAGTTAGAGAACTAAGAACTAACTGGTTAACTATGAACTAAGTTAACCAGTTAGTTCTTAGTTAAGTTCACCCTTACCCACTAATTGACACACAGAACAAAGCGATTCTTTTGCAGAGATTTTTTGAAAATTTATTACCGTCCCACCCACATTTATTTTGAGGGAAAGACAGATTTCTGGTTCAGGGGTCAAATTAATGGGTGAACGTGAATGCTTCCTCCAGGAGGAGATACCTGTATCATTATGTAGAAGGTGATCAGTGACCAAAGAAATGTAAAAATTAATTGCGTAGGAAAATTGACATGTGGAATGCTCACATTTGAACTTTCAAAATGATCTTCATGGGGACTTCATTGGAAATGGGTTTTTCAAGAAACTCTTCACTTTTTTTCTTTATAGTCAAAATCAAATTTTTTTAAAGGTATATAATTATCTAGTACAACGTATTGAGCGTAGTTTGATGCTACATTCAATCATGAATGAATTTTTTTTTAATTCTTTCACCATGAAATTTTTACGAAAATTTATTCAACATGAAATTTTTATTAAAATTTGTTCGCCATGAAATTTTTATTAAAATTTGTTCACCATGAAATTGTTATTAAAATTTGTTCACCATGAAATTGTTATTAAAATTTGCTCGCAGCTGAATTTGTTCACAATGCTTATTTCAACAGTTCTCTTTCATCCGAGAACTAATTTTGTTGCTCGGGGGTTTAAACACCACCCTGAGTAACTCGATGGACTGTAAGCAGTCGCCAGTCCCTAATTTAGGGTCGCTAGCTCCAGAAACCAGTGCTGTAAGACAAGCAAAAGATCACGGGATTCGAACCCAGCACCATCTCGGACAAATGGTCATAAGCAAGGGCTTAGACCACTGCGCCACAGGGACGGCCATTCAGGAGGTAACATTTTTTTTTCTATTTTTATAAGGGAATTTAAGGTGTTTCCCTATAGGTACGTCTGTTTTTATTGTGAAATAAAAAATGCCCAACCTTTTTGGTTCTCCCAACACTCCCAACAGCAACGCAAGATACTTTTTTAACAACCGTAAGGTTGTTACAAAATAAAGAGGAACAGAAAACCGTAATTTACTGTACAGTAAAAGATATCTTTCTTTCTATGTTATAATTCTTGTTTTTCTATGTGAACTATTCCAAATATCTGCAAGTTATAGTCTCACAAGTAAATATTTTTGTTGAATTAATCCCCCACAGGCATTAATATTCGAAGGAAGCGAAAATATCTTCAAAGATAATAAATATCACGAATACTCCTATGTGTGTAAATTCATTCCATCAAACGTATCTTTCAACGGACTTACCACGATATTTATTTTGACAAGATTTATCCTTTCATGGTGGCAACACACGCAAAAGGAATTTTAAGCAGGTCTGAAGCGGCTTGAGCCAGCGAAAAAAAATTAATCTTGCTGTCATAAATTCACAGTCAGAGAAATTCGTGTTTCTTTTCCATATTTCCGTGTTTTTCTTGTCGATCAGCCAAACGTAATTAAAAATCTACTTCTCCGAGAAGTAGTAAAACGTCTGTAAGAACACGTGACGTATCACCGAATATGATTAGCGACGATTTTTAAATAAAGACACAGTTTCAATCTTACCAAACAACGGGAAAAAATATCCGCGAAAGTGATACGAAAACCAAATTAACACCATGTGGGGAAAAAAATGCTAGTTCTCAGCTTTGACGCCGTCGAATTATGTGTTCTTGTAAATGAATCTTATGGTGCTGCCTTCTTATCGGAGTCACAGATGATTATGCTGTGTTATTTCGCAGAGAACGAGACACTCACTGGAGCAGAAAGGAAATCAATAAATTTTCTTTCATTAAGATATCGTCCTGTTAATTACTTTCAGAAATTAACCTAACAAAAATTCGGATATTGTGACATGCATTTAATGATTTCTTACGTACTGTGCATTGCTTAACGTTCCCATTTATAAAAGCTTTAAAAGAATGAATGTCTGATTTTTACATGAAACGTGCCACTGGTAGGAAGTATAAATATGAGAGAAAAGTATTGTATTTTCATAAGCAACTGGCGCTGAAAAAAATAAAAATTACTTTTTTTTCAGCTCTGGAGTACAGAACACTCGATATTAGCTCGGGTATTATTTTTCCAGGTCCACAAAATGACGTTCAATCATGTCTGACCATAATTATTTTTAAAAGTACATGGGAAACTCCGTGTACTAAAGCAAGTTAAAAAATATGGTCAACTTACATTTCTTTCGCAAAGAGACATTTACTGCGGGTGTCCTTTAACCATTTAAGAGGTCGATGTATCTGAACCAGGGCCGGACTGAACTTTTGAAGGGGACCGGCGTGAAATTTCAGCTTTATTAGAAAGCATATTTTAATACAGTCGTTACTTGAAATACGTCGTCCGAAAGAACACACACGAAAATTATCATAAAAAAATTATTATCGCAAAGTATTTGTCTTAAGTTTAAGGTAAAAAAATGACTACAACATGGACTGAAATTTCAAAGACAATGAGAGTGAGAGAAAGAGAGAGAGAGAGAGGTGTTGAAATCTACAATTTTCTTTCCTCCGAGGAGAGAAGGGGAGGTTGTGTTAGAGAGAGAGAGAGAGAAGTATAGAAACTTACGACTTTCTTTCTGAGGAGAGAAGAGATTCTTGTTGTATTAAAGAGAGGGAGAGGTGTTAAAATCTACAAACTATTTTCTTCCGAGGAGAGAATGGGTTCAGGTTGTATTAGAGACAGAAGGAAGTGTTGAAATCGAAGATTTTCTTTCCGAGGAGAGAAGGGGTGCAAGGTTGTATTAGACAGAAAAAGGTATTGAAATCTACAATTTTCTTTCCTCCAAGGAGAGAAGAGATTCAGGTTGTATTAGAGGGAGTGAGAGAGAAGTTTTGAAATCTACGATTTTCTTTCGGAGGAGAGAAGGGGTTCTAGTTGTATGAGAGAGAGAGAGAGAGAGAGAGAGAAAGGTGTTGAAATCTACAAATTTCTTTCTTCCGATGAGTGAAGGGGATCAGGTTGTATTAGAGACAGAGAGAAGTGTTGAAATCGAAGATTTTGTTTCCTAGGAGAAAAGGGGTTCAGGTTGTATTAGAGAGGGGGGGAGAGAAAGGTGTTGAAATCTACAAATTTCTTTCTTCCGATGAGTGAAGGGGATCAGGTTGTATTAGAGACAGAGAGAAGTGTTGAAATCGAAGATTTTGTTTCCTAGGAGAAAAGGGGTTCAGGTTGTATTAGAGGGGGGAGACAGGTGTTGAGACCTACAATTTTCCAATTTTCTTTCCTCCGAGGAGAGAAGGGGTTCAGGCTGTATTAGAGAGAGAGAGAAAGGTGTTGAAATCTACAAATTTCTTTCTTCCGAGGAGAGAAGGGGTTCAGGTTTTATTGGAGGGAGGGAGGGAGAGAAAATTGTTGAAATCTATGATTTTCTTTCCAAGGAGAGAGGGGTGCCGGTTGTATTAGACAGAAAGAGGGAGGTGTTGAAATCTATGATTTTCTTTCCGAGGAGAGAGGGATGCAGGTTGTATTAGACAGAAAGAGGGAGGTGTTGAAATCTTACAATTTTCTTTCCTTCAAGGAGAAAAGGGATTCAGGTTTCTGTATTAGAGGGAGCGAGAGAGAAGTTTTGAAATCTACGATTTTCTTTCCGAGGAGAGGAGGGGTTCAGGTTGCATTGCGATTCTTGTAAAACCTATCTCACAAAGTGATAAAAATATTATTTCAACTAATCTACGTGTCGAATGTTTTTACACAGCGATCCGATTGTTTTTGCATTTTTGCGTATATATATATATATATATATGTAACTGACAAATTACGGACTCTTTTTTTTTTTTTGGATTAGGGTTTAACGACCACCGTAAGCAACTCGGAGCAACTGCCTAGTTTAGGGCCACTGGTTCCAGGGAAGGAAGAGAGCCATTGCCGTAAGACAAACGCAACATCCATGTCTCACGGGATTCGAACCCGGATCCATCTCGGACGAGTCATCATAAGCCAGCGCTTAGACCACTGCGCCACCGGGGCGGCGGGACTTTAACTTTTATACGCCCTCATATATAAAATTACTTTAAATTTTCAGTACTGTTATGAAAATTACTGATAAATTACCCTCCATATATAGCCCTGAAAAAACTTTTGATATTGTTTTTGCTATTTATTTAATTTATTTATCTTGTTTGCACACAAATTGTTGAATATATACAAAAGTATGGAGGCACAAAATGATGAAATTAAATTTGCTATTTCATGAATGCAGAAAAGATTATTGTGGTTAAAATAATCATTTGAAATCTGGAAGTCTTAGTGTCTGTACGACGAAAAGCAGTAACGTATTTGAAAGTGAGGGTTTTCGACCAAATAAAAAAAGATATAAAACATTTCTTCAGAGCCTCGCTCATCAAAACTTAAAGAAAAATAACAATAAATATAAAATATTCTATCGAAAATAATTTTGTTCTTATTTCTTAAAATACGAGGCCTCTTGGAGGTGCGGAGCCTAGGAAGACCACCTCGGTTGTCCCGATAGTCCAGCCGGCCCCGATCTGAACCAAATGGTTCCCAAAATTCCCATGGCTTCTAAAACGGAAATGTTCCCACGGTGGCCTTTTATGCACAATTTGGCAAAACGATACTTTCACCTTATTTCAGCATTACCGACCATAAACCAGACAAGGATGTTAAGTGCTTCTCTCTAATTTCTCTGCTCGCTGACCCAAGAAATGATGCAGCAGGAGTAGTCTTCCTGGCATGAACATCATGACACTGCTTAGAAAGAAGTGACTCAAACATCTTTCTCCCTTCTTAGGTTTTGTCGCCACTTAAGATTAATGTCAGTCATTCCTCTAAATGACTACTTTGAGTAATAAAGCTAAGAGGAAGTCAACGCTTCCTGGCAGGTTCACTCGTTCTAGCTGCTCTTGACCTACTCCTTAGACAGCGGAATTTTTCATTCGAGCTGATTTCAGCCCAAATTTTGTTAACGCCGAGTTAATTCGGCTTAAGGCTCTACGAGACCCGCCATCTTGTATTGTGCCTTCTCTTGTTAACCAACGGGCAAGCGTATTTCACAAATTGCTCGGGCAATTTTGCACATTTTGGAACACCATTTGTGGCTAACGCAAGATATATGATAAATGAAAAGTTCCCTGGTTTCAGATTTTCATTTTGGACTCCTTAAGTATTTTTATTAATTAATGAAACTATGGAAAACGACTTGGTACGACTTTCGCTGCAAATAAAAAATGAAGGGAAAGGTCAATAAAAATTCTGAAACCAGGGAACTCTTTATTTATCATATATTTTGCGTTAGCCACAAACGGTGTTCCAAAATGTGCAAAATTGCCCGAGCAATTTGTGAAATACGCTTGCCCGTTGGTTAACAAGAGAAGGCAGCAATACAAGATGGCGGGTCTCGTAGAGCCTTAAGGATTAAACATGGCTTTCTTTCTAAGCCATTGCGATTTTAATTTTTTTTTTATCATGTTGTTTTTTCTTATCAGATGGCAAAACGGTAAACGGTGCTGTGTACGTTACGAGATCATAAATTTGACGCAGCGCTCTTATTTACATTAGTGCACTCAATGTCTTTTTGGGTTGGTGGGAGGGGGGGGACGACCACCGTGAACAACTCGATGGGCTATAAGCAGTTACCTGTCCCTAATTTAGGGCCACTGGTTTCCGAGAAGAAAGAGAGAGCCGGGGCAGTACGACAAACACAACATCCATGCTTCACCGGAATTCAAACCACGATCCATCTCGGACGAACAGTCAGAAGCGCTGGCTTCTGACCGTTCGTCAGAGATGGATCTGCGCCACAGGGGCAACACACTCAATGCTTTTTCTCTGTCATTTCCTTAGTGAAAGATCTTAACTGACAGAAATAAAAATGTATTTATTTATCAATGTAAACTTTTCGCAGTGAGGTTATCCTTTTCACTTTTCTTCCCCTGTTGTTTTCTGCAACTTCCCAGAGAGGACATCGAACAGCGTCGAACAATAAAACTATTTATGTAGACGGCAAGATACCAGAGAAGACTGAACAGCGCTGAACATAGAAATATTTAAGCGAAAGGCAGAGGAAACCAAAGACACGGAAATGCGAAGAACAGAAATATTAATGAATGGCGAGATGCTAAAGAAGACTCCAAACGGCACGGAACAACAAATATTTAAATGGTCGTGAAGATACCACCTGAGATGCCGAACAGCAGACACGTCTAAACTGGTAGCAAGAAGCGGGAGAAGATTCAGAAAAGGACAGCACGAGCTATGAATAAATGAAATTAAAGAGGGAGCATTCTCGCATCCCTTATTAATGAGATGAGCAACAAAATGAAAAGCAAATTCAGCGTTAGCGATGCATTTATGTAAAAAAAAAAAATGGTTATCTTAACTAAGGGAAAGCATCGAATTAAAGCTTCTCCGATTTTTTCGACATAACTCGCCCTCGTTGGTGGATCATCTTGTAAGTACCGAAAATGTTGGAAGCACGTTAGCTACACGATTTTTTTTTGCGGAACAAGTAACTTTTTCAACATTATTTAAATATCTTTAGAGAGCACAGGAAATTAACTGTAGTTCGAAGAGAAAAGAAAAAGAAAAAAAAAAGGTTGGTAAACGTAATTGCGCTGCAATTTTCTCGTAGTTGCCACAGATTCCACATTAAAGGTTTTGCGTAAATTAACTACCTTTTCATTGAACTGCGAGTCCATAGCAACTAAATTAAAGGCAAACTGAAAAATGCACCACTTGTAGAAGTGGACATGTATCAAGCAACAACACACGATACAGTGTCAAGATTAAATTTTTACATAACACAGTATTCAACTCAGGATTACTTGTTAATCCGAATTCTTCCAAAAAAAGGTATTTTCAGTCATTCCGGTTTCAAAAAAAAAAAAGAAATAATTAAAATAACTACAAACTGTTTTCTTCCAACTTTTCATTAGAAGGCCAACTAATTTTCGCGGTAAATTCATTGCAACGGAAGTTGTTTTATGTATCCTTAATAAATACAAACTGAGTGCTCACTTAAATATGAACACCCCTATTCAGGCGTACGGAGGAAAAGGGCGTGGCCTGTAGGATAAATAGATGTATATAAAAGCTCTACGGTTCAAGGGCCGCGGGTGGCCTAGTGGGCAACGTTCGTGACTGCCACGGAAAGGACCTCAGGTTCGATCCCAGGCAGGTACGAACGCTCGATCCACTAAATATCCGCCGTGCGTCGGATGGACACGTTAAGCCGTCGGACCCAGGGTACTGGTCCCCCGGTAATAAATAAGGGCGTTCCTTCCCCTTTCTACCTCGCTTCCGTGTCACTTTCCTATCGGACACTCTAGCCCAAATCTCCTAGCTTCCTATTTCTAAGGGTTGTTTAAGACCTGCGGTCAGACACTTCCTTCCTAAAATCCTCTACTTACGATCATTATCATGAGTACAAAGAGAGGGCCGTGGATGGTCAACGTACTTGACTGCCATGGAAAAATTCTCGGTCCCAGGCAGACATAAACGCTCGAACACCATGCTTCGGATGGGCACGTTAAGCCGTTAGGCACCGGTTACTTCCTCCATCCTCCCGGTTATAAATAAGAGCGTCTTCCTATTTCTTTCTGCAGCGGGTGGCTTAGTGGTCAGCGTTCGTGTCTGCCAAGGAGAAGACCTCGGGTTCGATCCCAGTTAGGTAAGAACGCTCGAACCACTAAATATCCGCCGTGCGTCGGATGGGCACGTTAAGCCGTCGGACCCCGGGTACTGGCCCCCGGTAAAATAAGGGCGTTCCTTCCCCTTTCTACCTCGCTTCCGTGCCACTTTCCTATCGGGCACTCTAGCCCAAATCTCCTAACTTCCTATTTCTAAGGGTTGTTTAAGAACTGGGGTCAGACACTCCCTTCCTAAAATCCTCTACATATGATCTGATGTGATCTTTCTTTCTTTCTACCTCGCTTCCGTGTGACGAGCACTGTAGTCTAAAACTCCAAGCTTCCTACTTCTAAGGGTTCTTTCCTTCTACCTCACTTCCGTGTAACAAGCTTCCTACTTCTAAGGGTCCTAGAGTCAGAAACCCCTTGCCTAAAATTCTCTACATGAATCTCTGATACGTGAGAGGGAATTGACAGACTTGATGTCGAAAAGGTACGTGAGTTTTTCAAAACATTCGTCAGTACTTCTTCCAAGGGGCGGCTGTGCGGTTGATTATGACCCCAGCACAGTTCTTAGATATCTGGGAACGAAGGTGGCGGATACCTAAGAACCAATTACTTTATTAAGATTTCTGTTAAATTAAAATAAAAAAGACGCAGATTTATAATTTTCTGGTTAAACCAGCAGACATCTTAAATTTAAATTTCAGTTATTCCCATGAACAAATTTCACACCGAGTGTACTTTTATCATTCGTGTCTAATCTCATTTTATTCTATTGTTGCTGCTGCTTTGTTCACTTTTTTTGCATGGTAAGCTTTTTTTAGTGCCTGTTCTTTAAACACTCACCGCGAGATATTTGTAGGAACAAAAGATTGTAGACGTTATCAAGGACAGCAAAAAAAAAAACCCTTTGAATATGAGACGTTCGGAACTCGTTCTTTTTTTGCAGTTAAAAGCCAGTCTATGTAAGACCGCGGTGCAGTTAGAAATTAGGGTTAAATATCTTCCTCTCCTGAACTCTTATGATAATTTCTGCGTTATACAACCAGCTTCTGAGTTAGGACAATTGCACTAATGTTCATCATAATTTGATATGGTAGCGTTTACAGCCAGACATGTACGCACGCGAGATGTCATGCTAAAGCTAGCATGTATTCCTTTTGTCAGTACATATTGCGTGCAGCCATTCGCGACACTTAGGGAACAACAACTGATGTTTCTAAAATGAAAAGAAAACCGCAGCCCTTCTGATGTTCCTACGCACTCGTAAAATTTTGGTGAGAATCCATTCCACAAGCTCCCACGTGTAGAAACATCGCATTACTTCCACAGCCTTGGATTTTTTTTTCTTTTTTTACACGTGAGTTTTACAGATCAGTTTGGGAAGGCATTCGGAGGAAGGAAGGAAAATGTGCGCGCTAAAAGGAGGTATTTTAAAATGATACAGGGTGTCCGAAAAATGACTGTGCACTGAATATACGAATTGCAGTAATGTAATAATAAAGACATTTTAATTGGAATTATAGTAGAAGTTACCCGCCACGTGGAAGTGCTCTATGTCTAGTAACCTTCATGTCTGCTCAGCCCGAGGTGCGCGCAGCTGTCATTCCAAGCGAAGGTCATTCCCGAGCGCTTGGTCAACGGAGGCAGACGTGTCGATTGATCATTCGTCTCGGCACAAGGACAATGGTGTTAACGTTTCAACAGAGTGTTTTTTTTATGGAACATGCCTTTCACCATGACGACAAGTACATGGACGAATCTCACACAGCCTGACTTTTTTCTGTGGGGGAGCACTGAAGGGGAAGCTGTACGCAGGTAATCCGCATACACTGCAAGAGCTACAGGCTGCAATAATAACCCACATTCAGCAAATCACACCACATACCCTGAGAAAGTTCTTCACTAACATGCAGAGGCGTGTGCAGACATGTCTGGACGTCGGTGGGGCCCATTTCCAAACTTACGATGTACCAAAGTAACACTTACCATGGTGCTGGTTCATAAAGGAACCAGTTCTACATGGTAAGTGTTACTTTCAGTGCACACTTATTTTTCGGACACTCTGCATAAGAAAGTAATAACCCAATCAAGATTTTGCAAATAAGTTATTAAAATGCATTGTGATATATATCGTACAACTTTTTCTTGGCCGGTGGGTTAACGATCACTATCAGCAGCTTTGTGGGCTATAAAGAGTCGTCATTCTCTAATTTTGGGCAATTGGTTCCGGGGAAGGGCAAGAATCAGTGCCGTAAGACAAGCACGCCACCCAAGCCCCATCCGGTACTCAAACCCAAGCCCACTCGGAGAAACAGTCAGAAACAACAGCAACACGCCACTGGAGCGGTCCGAATTTTTTTTTACACAGCTTTAGCCGCAGCTTCGAATTCATTGCCACTATATTAAGATTCGAAGCTGCGGTCAAAGCTGTTAGTTCAGGATTTGTCAACCCTCGAGGAGAAGAATCGATGTTGAATAACCTGTTTTACTCCCAGCGGAGAGCATTTGGATAATCACCAGCAGCCCTTGTGTCTGCGTGGTAGGCGACTGTTGTGAGATCGATTCCTCGTTGCTGCCCATTCCATAAAGGGATTCACAGAGTGTTTCCCGGACTGTAACTTGAATGGATCCCTTAAAATCGGTTCTGGACGTCTGAATGATGGGCATGTGATTTGTACCTTTCCACGGCTTTGGACTGGCCACCCAGTCTACTGCATTGCTGGCTCTGAATCCTAAAAGATGCTAGGCCACGGCTCCAATAGGTGGTGAGGGATTTTTTTTTACGCTTTCCAACCGTAGGCTGAAGAAGCGTATAGGCTCCAGCTTTGTCCGTCTGTCTGTCCGCTCGATAACTAGCGTAAATATGGTTCGATTTCAATGAAATTTTCGTATGTGGTGGGGAACGACATTGGAACGAACCCTATTGAAAATGGGACAAATGGGGTCAAAGGTTACGACACAGGAGCGGGATCCATTCCATTGTCCTCATGCGCCATAACTTGCGTAAATATAGTTCGTTTCGATGAAATTTTAGTATGTCGTAGGGGACCACCTCGGGACGCACCCTATTAAAAATGGGTGAAGTGGGGTCAAAGGTCAGGACATAGGAGCGGGATGCATTCCATTACCCTTATGCGTCAGAACTTGCGTAAATATGGTTCAATTTCTGTGAAATTTTAGTATGTCGTAGGGGACCACCTAGGGACGAACCCTTTTGAAAATGGGTGAAATGGGGTCAAAGGTCAGGACATAGGATCGGGATCCATTCCATCGTCCTTATGCGTTATAACTTACGTAAAAATGCTTCGATTGAGACCGTCAATTATGTTGTTCCAGAAGTATACTTTACCGGTTCTGTTGAATATCATCGAAATGGGGTTAACGGTCGGGTCATAGGAGTGAGATTTATTCTACAGCCACTATCCTTATAACTTGAGTAATGATTTCTGGTATGTTGGAAAGCGTATCATAATCAATGCATTGCACGATTTTACTAACTCTTTTTTTCTATATTGGAGGAATAACGACCACCGTGAGGAACTCAATGGAGGAATCTTTACGTTCTGTAATACCGTATCAAGAAAAGAAAACTCTTTTATCATAGCAGGGTATCCATACGTCTATGCATTTTGCTATACGTTTGAGAAAAGATTATAACACTCCGAATATTGAACAGTTACTCAGCGAAACACAGACACCACCATTTTAAGAAGTTTGTAGCCGTTGATAAAACGGTGGTCGTGTAGATTCGGGAGGCGTTTCTTCCAGACACTGATACAACAGTTGACCAGTTTATGTAAAACACTAAGGCGACTTCTGGTTACTTTACTGATGATGAATCACAATCTCATGTGAGCAATCAAGCCCGGGTGAGAATCGAGTACTCAGTGATGGATCAGCTTCGACAGCATGTCTCCAAATATTGTGATCTACTGATATGATACCGGCTTAATTTTGGAGTTCGGTTACTACCTTTCAACTTCTTGAACGAAGCCTCAGGAGCATGAATTTCCTCTCAACTTCGCCAGCCACGTTTGTAGTCTTTCATTTATTTTTCCAGTAATAGCGAAGAACTGTACAAATTCTGGTACCTAATTAAGCTCTCTGTGAAACATTTAGAACACCGGCCGTCAGATACTTTGATAGGCATGGACGAACACGGTGGCCTTTATAACTTTTCCTTTGGGCCACCCCGGTGACTGAGTGGTCTATGGTGCTTGCTTCTGGCCATTCGTCCAAGACCGGCCAGGGTTCGAATTCCGTCAGCGGCTTGGGTGGTGTGCTTGTCTTGCATTACAGCACTGGTTGTCTCCCAACCCGGTAAAAATTGTCCCTAAATTAAGGAGGGGCGACAACTAAAATAGCCTTACGAGTTTCTTATGATGGTGTGTGTCGTTAAACCACAAAAAAAAACTCTTTCTGACGTATGCAAATTCAACGCACTTAGGTGTCAACGCATAACGAAAAATGTACAAAGCGGAAAAATGCACAAAGTTAATGACTCATCTTTGTACTTCAGGTAGAGATGTCAAAAATCAGAAATAATGTTGGTGCTGTCGTTACAGTTTGATCAAACGTCGCGTTTACATCTGGGTTGTAAAGAATCATGATAGGGTACGCTTGGATTCTTCGCCCTCCATGCTTTCTATGGTCGGGTTTTGTTTGTTTGGGAGTTTAATGACTACCATGAGAAAATCGATGCGCTATACGCAGTCGCCCGTCCCTAATTTCGGGCCACTGGTTCCTGGGAATGGAAAAAGCCAGTGCCGTAAGGCAAACACAGCATTCATGCCAAACCGGGATTTGAATGCAAACCCATCTCGGATGAATAATCAGAAGCCAGCGCTTAAATCACTGCGCCATTGGGGTAGTACGGTGGGTTTTATGATCCCCGTGAGCGTCTAAGGCTATAAGGAGTCGCCAATCTCTGATTTTATTGCACTGTTTCCCTAGAAGGAAAACTATCAGCGCCGTAAGTCAACCGCACCGCACCATACCACATCCAGGATCGTAACCCAGATACTACTCAGCCGGTAAATAGGAATCCCATTCCTCTGGATACTTAGCTATTTGAGCGGCCCCGACATTATACAATCTCATTTTCAGTACTTAATTTGTGTGTGCCTGAGTAGTGACCACAATGAGCAACACTAAGAGCTTTAATAAGCACTCACCAGACTCTAATTTGTACAGTAGTGACCACAATGAGCAATACTAAGGGCTAAAAGCAGTCACCACCCTCTAACTTGTGTGGGGAGAGTACCGCCACAATGGGCAACACTAAATGCTATAAGCAGGCAACCGCAACTAATTTATACGGTGGGAGTAGTGACCACAATGAGCAACACTAAGATCTATAAACAGTCATCAGTCTTTAACTTGTGTGGGGAGAGTACTGCCACAATGGACAACACTAAATGCTATAAGCAGGCAACCGCAACTAATTTATACGGTGGAAGTAGTGACCACAATGACCAACACTAAGATATATAAGCAGTCATCAGTCTTTAACTTGTGTGGGGAGAGTACTGCCACAATGGGCAACACTAAATGCTATAAGCAGGCAACCGCAACTAATTTATACGGTGGGAGTAGTGACCACAATGAGCAACACTAAGATCTATAAGCAGTCATCAGTCTTTAACTTGTGTGGGGAGAGTACTGCCACAATGGGCAACACTAAATGCTATAAGCATGCAACCGCAACTAATTTATACGGTGGGAGTAGTGACCACAATGAGCAACACTAATAGCTATAAGCATGCAAACGCAACTAATTTATACGGTGGGAGTAGTGACCACAATGAGCAACATTAAGAGCTACAGGCAGTCATCAGCCTCTAATTTGTACAGTGGAAGTAGTGACCACAATGAGCAACACTAAGATCTATAAGCAGTCATCAGTCTTTAACTTGTGTGGGGAGAGTACTGCCACAATGGGCAACACTAAATGCTATAAGCAGGCAACCGCAACTAATTTATACGGTGAGAGTAGTGACCACAATGAGCAACACTAAGAGCTATAGGCAGTCATCAGCCTCTAATTTGTACGGTGGGAGTAGTGACCACAATGAGCAACACTAAGATCTATAAGCAGTCATCAGTCTTTAACTTGTGTGGGGAGAGTACTGCCACAATGGGCAACACTAAATGCTATAAGCATGCAACCGCAACTAATTTATACGGTGGGAGTAGTGACCACAATGAGCAACACTAATGGCTATAAGCATGCAACCGCAACTAATTTATACGGTGGGAGTAGTGACCACAATGAGCAACACTAAGAGCTATAGGCAGTAATCAGCCTCTAATTTGTACGGTGGGAGTAGTGACCACAATGAGCAACACTAAGATCTATAAGCAGTCATCAGTCTTTAACTTGTGTGGGGAGAGTACTGCCACAATGGGCAACACTAAATGCTATATGCAGGCAACCGCAACTAATTTATACGGTGCGAGTAGTGACCACAATGAGCAACACTAAGAGCTATAAGCAATCATCAGCTTCTAATTTGTACGGTGGGAGTAGTGACCACAATGAGCAACACTAAGATCTATAAGCAGTCATCAGTCTTTAACTTGTGTGGGGAGAGTACTGCCACAATGGGCAACACTAAATGCTATAAGCATGCAACCGCAACTAATTTATACGGTGGGAGTAGTGACCACAATGAGCAACACTAATGGCTATAAGCATGCAACCGCAACTAATTTATACGGTGGGAGTAGTGACCACAATGAGCAACACTAAGAGCTATAGGCAGTCATCAGCCTCTAATTTGTACGGTGGAAGAAGTGAGCACAATGAGCAACACTAAGATCTATAAGCAGTCATCAGTCTTTAACTTGTGTGGGGAGAGTACTGCCACAATGGGCAACACTAAATGCTATAAGCAGGCAACCGCAACTAATTTATACGGTGGGAGTAGTGACCACAATGAGCAACACTAAGATCTATAAGCAGTCATCAGTCTTTAACTTGTGTGGGGAGAGTACTGCCACAATGGGCAACACTAAATGCTATAAGCAGGCAACCGCAACTAATTTATACGGTGAGAGTAGTGACCACAATGAGCAACACTAAGAGCTATAGGCAGTCATCAGCCTCTAATTTGTACGGTCGGAGTAGTGACCACAATGAGCAACACTAAGATCTATAAGCAGTCATCAGTCTTTAACTTGTGTGGGGAGAGTACTGCCACAATGGGCAACACTAAATGCTATAAGCATGCAACCGCAACTAATTTATACGGTGGGAGTAGTGACCACAATGAGCAACACTAATGGCTATAAGCATGCAACCGCAACTAATTTATACGGTGGGAGTAGTGACCACAATGAGCAACACTAATGGATATAAGCATGCAACCGCAACTAATTTATACGGTGGGAGTAGTGACCACAATGAGCAACACTAAGATCTATAAGCAGTCATCAGTCTTTAACTTGTGTGGGGAGAGTACTGCCACAATGGGCAACACTAAATGCTGTAAGCAGGCAACCGCAACTAATTTATACGGTGGGAGTAGTGACCACAATGAGCAACACTAAGATCTATAAGCAGTCATCAGTCTTTAAATTGTGTGGGGAGAGTACCGCCACAATGGGCAACACTAAAGGCTATAAGCAGGCAACCGCAACTAATTTATTCGGTGGGAGTAGTGACCATAATGAGCAACACTAAGATCTATAAGCAGTCATCAGTCTTTAACTTGTGTGGGGAGAGTACTGCCACAATGGGCAACCCTAAATGTTATAAGCAGGCAACCGCAACTAATTTATACGGTGGGAGTAGTGACCACAATGAGCAACACCAAGAGCTATAAGCAGTCATCAGCCTCTAATTTGTACGGTGGGAGTAATGACCACAATGAGCAACACTAAGAGCTATAAGCAGTCATCAGCTTCTAATTTGTACGGTGAGAGTAGTGACCACAGTGAGCAACACTAATGGCTATAAGCATGCAACCGCAACTAATTTATACGGTGGGAGTAGTGACCACAATGAGCAACACTAAGATCTATAAGCAGTCATCAGTCTTTAACTTGTGTGGGGAGAGTACTGCCACAATGGGCAACACTAAATGCTATAAGCAGGCAACCGCAACTAATTTATACGGTGGGAGTAGTGACCACAATGAACAACACTAAGAGCTATAAGCAGTCATCAGCCTCTAATTTGTACGGTGGGAGTAGTGACCACAATGAGCAACACTAAAGGCTATAAGCATGCAACCGCAACTAATTTATACGGTGGGAGTAGTGACCACAATGAGCAACACTAAGATCTATAAGCAGTCATCAGTCTTTAACTTGTGTGGGGAGAGTACTGCCACAATGGGCAACACTAAATGCTATAAGCAGGCAACCGCAACTAATTTATACGGTGGGAGTAGTGACCACAATGAACAACACTAAGAGCTATAAGCAGTCATCAGCCTCTAATTTGTACGGTGGGAGTAGTGACCACAATGAGCAACACTAAAGGCTATAAGCAGGCAACCGCAACTAATTTATACGGTGGGAGTAGTGACCACAATGAGCAACACTAAGAGCTATAAGCAGTCATCAGCCTCTAATTTGTACGGTGGGAGTAGTGACCACAATGAGCAACACTAAAGGCTATAAACAGTCAACAGCCTCTATTTTGTACAGTGGAAGTAGTGACCACAATGAGCAACACTAAGAGCTATAAGCAGTCACCAGCCTCTATTTTGTACAGTGGAAGTAGTGACCACAATCAGCAACACTAAGAGCTATAAGCAGTCACTAGCGTCTAACTTGTGTGGGGAGAGTACTGACCACAATGGGCAACACTGTAGGCTATAAGCAGGCAACCGCAACTAATTTATACGGTGGGAGTAGTGGCCACAATGAGCAACACTAAAGGCTATAAGCAGGCAACCTCAACTAATTTATACGGTGGGAGTAGTGACCACAATGAGAAACACTAAGAGCTATAAGCAGTCATCAGCCTCTAATTTGTACAGTGGGAGTAGTGACCACAATGAGCAAAACTAAATGCAATAAGCAGTCATCAGCCTCTATTTTGTACAGTGGAAGTAGTGACCACAATGAGGAACACTAAGAGCTATAAGCAGTCATCAGCCTCTATTTTGTACAGTGGAAGTAGTGACCACAATCAGCAACACTAAGAGCTATAAGCAGTCACTAGCCTCTAACTTGTGTGGGGAGAGTACTGACCACAATAAGAAACACTATACGCTTTAAGCAGTGAACCGCAACTAATTTGTACGGTGGGAGTAGTGACCACAATGTGCAACACTAAGAGCTATAAGCAGTCACCAACCGTTAATTTGCGTGAGTGGGGGATTGCCACAAAGAGCAACACTAAGCAGTCACCGGCCCCTAACTTGAAATTAATAGTTGCACCGAGGAGACGGAGGAGCGTCATCAGACAAACAACCACCCGTATTTCATCGGAGACTTGAACTCAGGGACATTTCTGATGAATGGTCAGAAGCCAGGGTCTGAGAACACTCTGTTACTGGGAAGGTTATTTTCATTTCCAGCTTTTATGTTTGCTAAATGTCTGAAGTAGGCTAGCTTTGCTACCTAATTAACCTTGTAAGCTGCCGGTATACCTGTCGACCAAAATTTCCTGCGCTCCCCAAACAGAAATGTTCATATTGCGGCCGGATTTTACGAAAGCTCCGGGAAAACAATTTCCTTTCCCGCTGTCATCTCGGAAGGAATATCCATAAACCAGTCAGGCGTAATAAGCGGTTTCTTCAAGTCCTATTCTCAGCTCCATGACCCATGGCATGATGATAATGAACTAGTCCCCCTGAAATAGACATTGTGCCACCGGGTAGATGAAAGTGATTCAAATATCTCTTTCGTTTTTTAAGTTCGTCGCCATTGTTATAGCCTTTTTAGCAGGTAATGAGAAAGGATTAGTATCAAACATCCCCCTAACTGTCCACTGTGAATAAAAAAGCTAAGGGAACAGCAACGCTTTCTGATGCGCAGGTTTACTTGTTCCAGCCGCGTTCAGCCCACTTCTTAGACAGCAAATATATTCGTTCGAGCTGATTTCAGCCCATTTTGATAGTTAAAAGTTAATTATTCCATTTCGTTAAATAATTAAAAAAAATCTACTTGATGCTTTGGGTTTGTCCCAGAAATGATCGAGTTCAGTTTTTTTTTTAATCTTTCACCCTCATACTCCAAAACGAAGAACAAAAGAAATCTAAATTTCAGTAGCATTTAATATTCTTTCCCTTCTTCCTGATGACTATTTTTTCTCTCACAAACATGTTTTTATGTATGTGAGTTGCATACTATTACCGCTGCATACTTAAAGAAATGTATGTTTACCGTAATATCATCTCAATCTTCAATGTAATGCTATTGTCCAAACATTTCCAGCATAATGTAACCATCTGCAGCAGTTAAAAGACGGTAATTGCAACTTTAATGAACAGATTTAGCTCGAAATGAGCCAGTTCAAAATGAAAAATCAGAATTGTTTTTTTGTTTTTTTTTAAGGAGAGCCTTTTCGAAAACCTGCATCGTGAACATCTGGGTAAATAGGCAGGGTCTGCACGTGACGTAATCTCAGATTTTAATAAGGAAGGTATAGTCGGCCTTTTGTGGCATGAT
This sequence comes from Macrothele yani, assembly GCA_039090855.1. Lineage (NCBI taxonomy): Eukaryota > Metazoa > Arthropoda > Arachnida > Araneae > Macrothelidae > Macrothele > Macrothele yani. The sequence continues at coordinate 162,312,448 of CM077010.1, read as the reverse complement.
ATGCAGACATACTGCGAAACAAGAGAGAAAAGGAGCCCTCCTGGACGCTTTTTATGCTGCTTGTATGTTAATGAGCTCATAGCGAGATATATGCTTCGAGGGCACCACAGCGGCAGAGGCGGCTAATTACATCGACTCCCGGTTATTCCGCTTTGTTGTTCAACCTTTCAGTCTTGACCCATTCTAATCTGTTCCTATGGTAACCAAGGCTCGCGAGGCCTAAGGAAGGCCAGTTATGTGACATTTCATTTGCCTGCATGAGGATTCCCCCCGTACTTTTTCCTCTTTAACCCATTACTCTTTGTCCTCTGAACTTTCCGAGTCTGAGCACGGGAATGCTTATTAAAAGAACTGTTATCCCAGAGCAAAGCAAAAAGTGCTCCGTAGAAAATTGCACTGTTCAGTAAGCTTTTAAGGGGGAAAAAAACCAACTTCTTATCGAATTGAGGCATAGATTTCCGAAAATATTCGCGAGTTTTAATGGAAGTTGCGCTAAAGAAGTCTCGTGTCTCATTTGGAAATCGTTTCACTATGGAGATTGTGGTGCCAGCAGAGTCAATGAATTGAAGCAAAGACAGCCCAGCCCGTTAGTTACTTAATAAATTATTTAATGCTTGAACTGGATATGAAACCAAATGCTAACAAGTAAAAAGTTAGAGAAAGCCTTGGAAAAACGAAGAAGAATCATTTATGTAATACAATTAAGCGAGAACTCAAGAATAATGATTTATTTGTTTTTTCACTATATTTGGTCATACAGGTAAGATTCTAATTCCAATATAAAATCGCAATCCTGATTGCTTCTTGCTGTGAGTTATTATTTTTAGAACGTCCTTTGTAAAAAAAATCGTGCTTATGTTACTATTTTTTACGTCCGTCCGTCTGTGAACACATCTCTGCAACTATTAGTCCGATTTGAAAAATTCTTCCTGCATCGTATACAGCTCCTGATGGAAAGTATTTTACATATAATTTCCAATTTTTGATGAAGAATGGTTAGGCCACCAGGTGTCGTACCTATTAATTTCGCCTTCTGATGTATTTGCAACAAACTAATAGCTTCCGAAAATTCGATTGAAAAAACAATTCATGAACCAATTCGGCTGACCTCGTGAAAGCTTTTGAGAATACCTTCTGCTTAAAATAATGCTTACTTTCTCCGCCAGGGACTTAGATTTATATCTTATTTTTGTCAACATCTCTGCTTCTTAGAATCCGATTTAAAAAATTCTTTCTTTGTCGGAGAGCGTTTCTGGTGCGAAGCATTTCTCACATAATTTCAAACTTTTCTTACCGCACAAGTGTGCTACTGTAAGGCGTAAGTTTCCGTTTCGGGCAATACCTGCGGGACTAATAACCCGATTGAAAAAAATATTTTTCAGTCAGATACTACTAACTATGAAAACGTTGTGTGTATTTCCTTCCCAAAATAAGGCACAATTTCGCCGTTAGGGTGGCAAATGTTTCATCTGATTTTCGCAATATCTCTACTTGTAAATGTGCAATTTAAAAAATTCATTTACACCCTGATACCATTTACCATGTGAAACACTAGGTTTGTATTTGAGTTTTGCTGTTCACAGTTCTGTCGCCAGGTGGTGTTTATGTTTGCAACTGTATCTCCGCTTTTAAAAACCATATTGGGAAATTTCATTTCTTACTGTATGCCATTTGTTACAATAAAGATGGAGAGCATTATCCTCTTTAAATAGTGCACAGCTATCCCGCTAGGGGGCGTAAAGGTCAAAGCATTTTGCTCGCTATCTCTGCGTTCGAGAAATGTATTTGAAAAGCTCATTTTCCGTTGCATAGCTTTTTCCGCGAAGAATACGTTTCGCTTATTTTCAACTTTTCCGTTATGCGAAATTCTTCCTCTAGAAAGAGTAAAGTTATATCATGTTTCCTTCTATACTTGTTCTTTTAACTGTTCGATTTGAAAATCTTTGTCTCTGATACCTTCTGCTATGAGAAACTGTTTGCGCATTATTTGTTAATTTTCGGAACATATTTTTCAGCCGCTAATGGAAGTAAATAGCATTTTCCATTTCTGGATGTTTTATCGATTGTTAAAATCCGTTTTTTTTTTCACGTCAGAAAGTATTCAAAAGACGTGTTAATTACAACCAAAAATTCTGTGGCATCTTTCTTGTTATCTAATTGAAACAAAAAGCAATACATTAGAAATTAAGTGTGGAGGCCTGTTTTGAATTCGTGATGAGATATCAAACATCGGTAAGTGCAACAAATGCAAAACAATATACCTAAGCATATGTAAACAGTATATTTCAACATCAGACTGGATATTGGACGTCCGAAGCGATTCATTTCACTTACTGGGCTTAAGGGAATAAATATATGAAACAGTCGCCTAGAGGAGGCAACAGTCGCCCGAGAGCAAGATATATAAAATTTGCACCCCTTGGTATACAATAAAAGATTAAACAAGAGGACGTGTCTTGAGTATCGTGTTAAGTAGTTCGTGTTAACTTGCAAAATCTTGCGTGGTTAAAGATAGTAATAAGAATGATAATAGTTATAAGCAAATAGTTTTTGCGATCCTTTTATAGCTCTAAGAAACATTTATTATTTTCTTTGCTTAATCGCAGAAAGGTTGTCCGTCAGCTCTGTAATCCTTCCCTAAGATTCTTATTCGGTCATTTCTTGCATTTCCCTCCAGCCCTCGCGGAGGAAACCTTTTTTGCGGTCAGCTTAAGACCTCTCCCTAACACCTCAAAGCCTTTCCTTACCCGCATGTTCCTGCGACCACTCGCTTTTCTACCCAGAAAAGACTGTCATCGCAACCCCCCCCTCCTTTGCTTCCATCTCCTTCCTCAGTTGCCTTCACAAAACCCCATCTGCTCCCAAGTTCCTGTGAGAAACACGCTGGCATCGGCGAATACAAAGCATCAAGGCAAAAGTTAAGAGAGCTTGCGCTTTCAGTAGGCTGCTTTGAAATAAAGAATGCGAAGGATCAAATGAGCACGACAATACAAAATCTCTTGCAACATACAAAGGTGTAGACCCTAAAATGAGACAAACTGGCGTCTCTAAGTGAACCGTGCTTCCGATGTTTAATGGAGTAGTGACACAACAAAATTTCTCTCACGCTTTGTGGAAACAAAGGAAAAGGAGCACGAAACGAAATAAAAGTTGTGAAATGAGATTTAATATCATATCCTTAAACCTAGTATAAAATCTCCGTAACATCCGCTACCCGAGAAAAGTTTGTTAAATTATTATAAAAAATATATTCTGAAAGTTTTTTTAAGGAAAATTTAGTGTCATGTATTCAGTAATAGGCTTGAAAACGTTAACTTGGTTAGACAGCGAAAAAATGGTATAGGTTATGAAATTACTCCCTGGCCGAATCAAGGAGCACCAAAAACGCATAGCATTTAACCAAATAACAAATTAAAAACAAAAATAAAGAATTTACCTTCACCCCGGTTGCTGAGTGGTTTGAAACGCGAGCTTCTGATCATTCGTCCAAGATGGGCCCTGGTGAAGAATGTGTAGGCCTACGTTTAATTGCAAGGCTGTGGTACCTGGGAACCGCACCAATGAGGGAAGAAAATTCCTACTTTCCTAGAAAACTGCTTAACACTCACGTCAGGTGGATTATTCGTTTTCCAGTAAATTTACGGGGTTAAACTTTGGGTACGGTCATATATATTGTTAAATAAAATCGGAAATTTTAACAGACACAAACAACTTTTTTGCATATAGATTTAAAATATAGCAGCCGTTCTGGTGGCGCAGTGATCTAATCGTTGGCTCCCGACCATTTGTCCGAGATAGGTCTGGTTTCGAATCCCGGTAAGTCATTGATATTGTGTTTGTCTAACGACACTGGCTCTCTTCGTTCCCTGGAAGCAGTGACCCTAAATCAGGGACGGGCGACTGCTTTATAGCCCATCTAGTTGCTCACGATGGTGGTTAAACTCCCAAAACAAAAAAACAATATATATATACACACACTATATTGACAAAAGTCACCGGACACCCCTTCAAAAGCAAATGAAAGGATTCGCTGCGTTGTTAAGATGCGCGGTACAGCTGCAAACGCGATCATATCGCACTGTGAGGTTGAGTGAAAATGTCGCGGCGGGAGAGCTGACTTTGAGAAAGGAAAGATTGTTGGGTGTTATATTAGTGGGTTGTCCATAAGAGAAACCGAGATGCGTTTAAACACACCCAAGTCAACTGGTTTGGATGTACTGAATAAGTGAAAGACACGTGGCGTGCCTGAAGCAGAAAAACGTACCGGCCGACCAAAGAAAATAAGTGATAGAGGACGTCGAAGCCTCAGGAGAGTCGTTACAGCTAATCCACGGAGTACTACTACACAAGACCACAGTGTATAGGTGAGTAACAATGCTGGGACCTCGGTATGCACACGTACCATTCGCAGAGAACTTCATTTCGTGGGTTACGGTGGTCATGCGGCTGCTAATAAGCCTTTTATCTCCACTCGGAATGCTACTCGTCGTTTAGCATGGTGTAACGAACATTTATCGTGGACCGTAGATCAATGGAAACATGTCCTATGGACTGATGAATCCAGATACACGATCCATCAGTCTGATGGCCATGTGTGGGTATGGCGACGGCCGGGGGAAAGCTATTTAACACAGTGCACTGTTCCTACGGTCAAGTTTGGAGCTGGCAGTGTACTTGTGTGGACGGTGTGGGGTGTTTTTCGTGGTATGTCCCAGCCCATTGGTTATCTCGGACTAATCTGTTAACCAGCAAGTCTACCACGATATTCTGGACAATTGTGCCCTTCCAACTCTGCGACAATACTATGGAATCGAGCCTTGCTGGTATCAGCAGGATAATACACCAAGCCATAAAGCAAGGACTGTTACGGCGTGGTTTGACGATAATTCCGTATCGTGTGTGGACTGGCCAGCACAGAGCCCTGATGTGAATCTCGTAGAGCACCTATGCGATGAATTAGAGCTCCGCATAAGAAGTTTGGAACCAAGGCCTACTACTTCGCAACATATAGCGGCAGCATTATGTACTGAATCGAAGCGCATACCTATCGCTGTGTTCCAAAACCTTGTCGGAAGCATGTCTCGAAAGGTCATTGCATGCATTAAGGTCAAAGGTTGACCGACATCGTACGAATGTATTTTAATAAATGCTATGTTGTGTTACTCTTCTAGATGTCCGGTGACTTTTGTCAATATAGTGTGTATATGTATGAACGTGTATATATATATATACATATAACCGATTTCCCAGCTTCAAGGACGCACCCCAATTTTAAAATTCAAAATTCTGAGAAAAAAGAACAAACATAAAAAATAAGGTCTCAGCACTTTCATAGAGATTGAAAGCAATACAAATTTCACCTCTACATATAAGAAAAAATATTTCAGTCATCCACATCCTCAAATCCAGAAAATTCCCTAGTGTGTTATCCATATCACTGGCATTGTCATAATCAGGGGCGTCAATATTGTCCGAAGTGTCACTCTCTTCAAACAGAATGTTTACTTCTGTGCCATCTTACGTATTGCTGATGCCACATTGACGAATGTGGGAAAGCTTTTCTAACAGACGAGCTAAGATTTACAAGTTTTGAGAAAAACCCAGAAGAGCGGCTCTTTTGATCTAGAACTCCATATGTGTGTGTCGGTCTCGTACTACAGACCACGTGATTTATCCTAAATGCATCCCAACAAAAGTGACTCGAAGGAAAAAGTCTTCCCACAGCGTTTCAGGACGAAGGCAGTTTTGTTATTAATAAGGTTTACCGGTAAATATTTTATCATAGATAGTCTTCCTTTGGGGTTAGCATAGACCTACGAAAAACGTAACCTTCGGTCTCCAGGACGCATGGTAAATTTTCGAGACTTATTTCAGGAAAAGAATAGCGTCCACGACGCCGGAAAATATGATTGATATATATGTTACCAACAATGTCTGAAATTAGGCATTGTACAGTATGCCTAGGAAATCTGTAGAATGCCGAAAACGGGACGTCAATGTATGAAACTCTTAACATTTCACACATTTCCTAGGCATTCTATGCAATGCCAAAGGGCAGATCTGCAATGTATAAAATACTACCATTAAAGACTATGGAGATGAGGACGTGGAAAAAAATGAAAATGGACTTTGTCAAAAAAAAAAAAAAAAAAAAATCCTGCTGCGTCTTTGGGGGCCACTGCCCGAGTTCCTACTCCTGACGTCGATAAGGGACAGGTTGGCTCGCGCATTCTGTTAGCAATTATTATGAGTGTGACAGAAGACGGTTTTTACCGACTTGGAACTACTAGAAAAATTTTGAACCAACTCTATGCCAGTTCACAATTCACTTTATCTCCAAAGGACTTACTCAGAGTTGAAGACGTTCCCGACCGCGAAATTCCTCTGAGATCAGCTGCTATCGCTCAGTCTACAGGAAGTGGTCAAGGACTCGTGAGGTGTATGTGCAAAACAAAGTGCCAAAATATGAAGTGCTCTTGTGTGAAAAAGACAATTAAATGTAATTCAAAATGGCATTCTAGCCTTCCTTGTTGCAACAAGTAGGTCAGTGCTAGTCTTTTCCCCTTGTTCTTTCAGTAAAAAAGTCGTATACTTTACTTTACTTTGCATTTCTTCCTTGATTTTCATATAAGTCTTTTTAATAAAGGCCTTTTCATGTTTCAATTTTCATACTTTGCCTAAACAGTCCTTGTCGTTTTATATAATGCCTAGGATTTATATAAAATGCCTAGTAAAAGTATATATGTTACCGTTAAAGTGTATAATTCAGTTATTTCATAGAATACCTAGTTATTTCATTAAATAACTGATCAAGTTAGTTAAAGCATGCAATAAATTAATAATTCCACACTTTAACTAGTTATCATATGAAATAACTAGGCATTATATAAATTAACTAATGATAGACAGTTAAAGTCTAAAATAAACAATGACTGAATTATACAGCATACAAAATGTTATTTATATAAAGACACAATAAAATCATTTGTTACAACAGGGATTACTAAAATGGCATTTGGAATTGCATAGAACATTATTTCTAAAACAAATACACTTTTTGTTGACACACTTCGTTTTACATGAATATTTTTTCAAATCCCTGACCGGTACCTAAACTTTGAGCTGTAGCAACCGACCGGAGCGATTTCTCTATATCCGGCACTTCTTCGATCTGAATTAGTTTTTGTTCACAGACGCTGAACTGGGATCGGGAATATAGCTGTTTTATGCGGCCGTTTCTTGTTCCCAATTGAAAAAATCCTTCTTCGGTTATTTTCATGATAACAGCTAAAATAGATCTGGCGTCACCCCTTCCTCTGTCAACTTCAGGTACTGGGATACGGACTGTAAGCCCCACAGGGGCTTCAGAAGGAGATTTATCTGACATTAATTTCATCTTCTTAGCTTGAATTTCCAAACATTCTTTAGAGTTTTCTCTTTCCCTGTGAACATTCAGTTCATTAAAACACAATTTGTAGATCTTCTGTACAACTTTGTCTTCCAAACACAGTCTTCTAAACATGACATGTCGACAGGCTCAATACATTTCGAACAAACTACGTTTTCACTGCATTCTTGTGAACAAACTATACATACTTTACTAATGGCATTATTTTACCTTGTTTTTTCAACCAGCACTTCATTATCAGGTTGAGACGAAGTACTCATAAGTTAATATCATTATTATTATATAACACTTTATAGTAGGTTCAAAATGGTGCGCTATTTCTGACCAGTGGTTCTCACTTTACAGCCTTTTGAATTTGGGATTTATTTCCTCGGTTATTTTACACTTTAACGGGGTGTCGATCGTTATTCTATAAAGTAACTAGTTAAACTATAGAATACAAGTGAGTTTTACGCTTTAACTGATTTGATCAGTTATTTTATGAAATAACTAGTATAACGAAGTAAATTTCTCCGTCATTTTTGGTCTACGCCGGGATTCGAACCCGAGGCCGCTTATTCCGGAACAAGTCGCTCTACCAACTGAGCTACGCAGACGTTTATTCTGATTCCTATCTGCCGTGTGCGTCCTGCTGGCAGGTACGTCACATCTCCCCCCCGAAAGAGGGCCGGGGGCATGGCCCACGGGTCAGCCGTGACCATGAATCGTTGCAGACAGCCATCCACTGTAGAACGTGCACTTGAGAACTCCCAGTCAATCTGCTGTGTGGAATGCAACATCACACATTTTTCTTTTTCGAAGCGCTGGAGAAGGAATTCTCTGATTTTTCCTGTCTCGCGGTGTGGAAATAACATCACACCAATGCGAGATTTTGAACGGCCGGATCATCCGGATAGTTCGGGCGCCATTATAACGAAGTAAATTTCTCCGTCATTTTTGGTCTACGCCGGGATTCGAACCCGAGGCCGCTTATTCCGGAACAAGTCGCTCTACCAACTGAGCTACGCAGACGTTTATTCTGATTCCTATCTGCCTTTATGTCGTGTGCGTCCTGCTGGCAGGTACGTCACACTAGGTATTCTATGAAATAACGGATTTCATACTTTAACGATAACATATACAATATTTAAATAGCATAAATATTTCATGCTTTGCCCGGAAAAATCACGTATTCTATAGATTTTCTAGGCGTTCTGTACAATGCCTGTTTTTCACACATTCCCGGCAATACACATAATGGTAACTTTTAGTTAGAATATTTCTGCAACGCATTGCCCGAAAAACAGCAATTTTCTTCTGATTCTATGATGTCTGCAGAAGCAAATTTTATCTACACGGATCTCTCCTTTAATGATGTAAAAAGCGCAAAAATCAAGTAAAAGTGAAAGCAAAAAATAAACATCTCCTCTTTTGCGTTTATTTATAACAGGATTAGAAGTGAATGCACGTTTGGTAGAAGCCATTTTCCACTCCTTAGCTAAGAAATAAAAATTCACTACCGGTTCCTTTGCTAAAGCCTTGAGAAACTATTTCCGCGAACTTTGGGCTTTTCAAGAAATCCTGTTTGGAGTCTCCATTCATATCTCACCGTCATTTGCTTAATCCTTTTATAAATCCCAAGAAATATGAACAACGTTTCTCAAGTATGGGATGTCCAACGATATTTCTCTTCATGCCAAAACTACTATTCTTTTATTCTCCGTGACCTTTAACGCTGCTGAAATTCTTTGCTACTTAATAGAGTTTAATTCAGACACCGCCACGACTACGCAATTTTTTCCTTCCATGCCTTTTATCCATTTTCCGACCGAAAGGCGTTAGTAATACTTATGAAGCTCAAAATTTTGCCGTTTTGTACAAAGCCTAGAACACCTTATTTATTCTTTACTGTTTTTCAGTATAGAGAAAAAGAACTGCTTAATGTGTGTTCGAAATGATTAAATTTACTTATGTTCTCACTGAATTCCGGGATAATTACAAGCGTTGGTGGCAAGAATTCTGATTAATAGGTTGAAGTCTTTCTTTTTTTTTTTATCGTCATATGTTCTCTGACGTACTACAAAAATTAACATAGTAGAAATTAGCAACGTCTTGAAAAGGTTGAGCTTGCACAATGGCACAATAATGTCACGTTAAATATGATATCCTTGCTTAAGATAAACGTAAGTTGAATAAACGTTAATAATATCGCAAAATGAGATTGAATGAACATACGTGATCAATAAAACACAAAAAATTTTAATTTAATATAATATTTTATTGGATGGATTTAGTTTTTACATCCTTGCCCAGCGGAGAACCCTACTTTAAAGTTTCGCTAAAGCTCTCACAATAGAGCTCTGTACTTTATTTCCTCTGTCAGGCCTTGAAAGCCGTAATTTCTTGTGAGCTGGATTCGAGGTAATATGTCCATAAAAATACAGTTTCGGTAAAAGGTTAAAGATCCCATGGAGTCAAATCTGGAATCTACGGTGGATCTGGGAGACTGGCGAATTTCTTGCGATTCATTAAATCTGATGCTTTGCTTTTTCGTTATGCCCCCAAACACTACTTTTGTGTTTGTGAACCCATTTTTTATAAGCTAGCGTTATTTAAGGACATTATCAACCAGATTCTTGAGGCACTCGTAGCTTAAGTTAACTCTCATGGACATTTGGATAGATTTACTATCCAATGGATAATAAATCTATCCAAATGTCCATGAGAGTTAACGTAACAGAGGATTAAATGGAAAAGAAAATGATCGCATTGGCAAAGAATTTGTTGGATTTTAAAAAGAACGTATTTTATCGTAACAACTGTACTATTCTTTCGCTTACACTAATGACGTTAATTTTAACATCCAATCCATCTTTAGTATGCTTTCTTTTAAACGCAGGAGTTGCCCTACTTTTAAGGTCTGTAGACACGGAGGTTAATAATAAATGTAAACTAAAAAAAGTACAAATTCAGTAGATCGAAACGCATAAAACGAAACCTTCTACTGGATAACAATTTACAACAGAAAGAAAAGGGACAACTTCATTCAAGTGAGCAAGTATTCTGCGTTCTTTCTTCCGCTCCAGTGGTACTCGAGGAGTCTTATCAAGGCCGTCTAGAAAGCACAAGGCCTGACATTAGAGGGATGAGTTCCCTCCGTTTGTGACGTCACTTTCATGTTACATTGCTTGATACGTTGGCATCGTGTTTGACGTCATTCACGACAGCGTTGGAAACCAATCGAACGCTTTGGTTTCCGTGTGACGTCACTGAAAGAAAGAACTAATCTCTCTAATGTCATGGCCTTGTGTTGTCTAAACGGCCTTGGTCATATCAAAGCAAAACATCCAAAATGACTGGGGCTGCGTTCGGCAAATCATAACAACTTAGTTAAAGATTATTTACTCGCCTGGAGGATGCTTCTGTGACCACACTGGTTCAAATCGTAATAAGAAACAAGGAAAAATTCGGGCTTTTTAATAAAACATTTTCGGGCTCAGCTAGGGTCGGACAACAACTCAGAGTTTTCGGACCGGATCAAAACGAGCTCTAAACCGGCTGTTATTGGGTCTAGTCGGGTTGCGTCAAAAATTTGAGGCCTCTAGTCCAGGAGACCTCCAAAACCAGAGGTCGGATCACCGTTTCACTTTCCACCAAATGTCCTCAAAGGCGAACGGCAAAATATAAAGGCCATGCTGTGTGCCTCGAAGAATTACGAGTGCATGATCCACTTTAAGCTCGTGCTGAATGGCTCTATTATGAACGCAGAGCTATATTCAGAGCAGCTGAATCGTATGTATGACAAACTGAGCCAACTTTACTCTATTTCATCCAAGTAAAAATAGATGCTCTTTCAACAGGACAATGCCATAAGCCTCGTACCTCCCTTTGTATCCCGGAAGCTTCTGGGACAAACAGAAAATACTTCACGGACTTGGTAAAATTGAGCTTTTTCCCCACTCGTCGTACGGCTCCGATCTCGCTTCATCTGATTTTCACCTGTTTCGGGCGATTGATGGCTCAACGACCATTTTGCAGGGTTTACACCCACATAGCAGTATCAGACGCGACCAGCAGTGGCTGTTATACAGGATTTTGAACCGAATACGAGAAACATAGTGACATTAGATGGAACCTAGAAGCTCACGATAGGAAAGTGGGTAGATAGAAGTCGGAATGCCTAGATACTAGTGGTGTGCACTTTGACGTCACACAACGTCAAAGTACACACCAGAAGTAAGAGAGAGAGAGAGAAGGGTGAGAGGAGAGGTCCTGAGGGTCCGACGGCTTAACGAGCCCATCACGCACGGCGAATATTTAGTGGTTCTAACGTTTCTAAGCTACCTCGAACCGAACCCGGGACCTTTCCGTGGCTCTCGGGTAATGGTTCACTTTGGGGAAGGGGGATAGGATATAAGCCGTCGCTCGTCACTAATTTAGGACCTTGATTCCAGGAAAGAGAGAGAGAGCCAGTGCCGTAAGGCACAAACAACATCCATGCCTCAACGGGATTCGAACCCGGACCCATCTCGGAAGAGTAGTTAGAAGCCAGCGCTTAGACCATTCCGCCACCAGGATGGCACGCACTTTCTCCGTTGTACGCATTTCGATTATTCGGACGTCGCGTCGTCGAATACGGGTGTTAGGAATTCTTCGCCTCAAAGCTGAAATGCCATTGTACCGTACTAGGATTGAATGCCTAGCAGAAAGGAGTGTACAAATTCTTGAAAACAATGGTGTATGCAGTGGCGGCCCCAGGTACGGCCATACCGAGCAACCGCTCAGGGCCCCGCACCGCCGCCAAATAATTAGTAGTTTTTGCCTGTCGTCATCTAAAATATTGTAGTTCACGATCATATATACAAATAAATGACCAATTTTAATATTTGTTTACTGCTTTTAATTAGTAACATCAAAAAGTTTGTTAGAAAAAAAATTGTTTTGGCCAGAGACATTTTTTCAGCGGGAAAATTGTGGAGATATGTCTAAATTTTTTTTTTCAAGGTATTTTTCATTGGGGTTTTGCCGCAATTTCGGGTACAAGTAGTGAGTTGCAATATACTCGCTCTTCTGTCCATAGAAATCCACGTGGCATCCAATCTGACCTATAGCAATTTGTTTTAAGACTTCAGCCGCAAGAAAAGTAGCAGAATTTTTCTTTAAATACATGTAATAGACTTATAATTATACAGCTATCCATGCTTGTTTAGTAAAAGGTCATTTTGGAAGAGGTATTTTTTTTTTTTTTGGAAATTTAACGAACCCGTGATAAACTCAATTGGCTATAAGCAGTCACCCGTCCCTAATTTATGGCCACTAACTCCAAGGAAGGGAGAGAGCCAGTGCCGAAAGACAAACACAACATCCATGCCTCACCGGGATTCGAACCCGGACTCCTCTTCGAACGATCGTTTAGACCACTGCGTCACCGGTAATATTTGAATTCTTATTTATATTAATAAACAATGTTTAGTGTAACACCGTGTTTATTTTATATAAATAAATTCCCGATGAAAAAAACAATTGCTTTGGTATCATTTTCACCCTAAGTGAGGGTTTGTATGAGAAAAATTTAAAAAAAAAGCGAACGACTGGTTTACGGTCAGAGTGAGCAACATGTAATTTCTTTTTGCGTATATATATATATATTAATATACTGTATATATAGGGGGTTATTGCGATTGCGTAGGGCCCCGTGAAGAGCCATCTCCCGGGCCCCCACAAGGGCTAGGTTTCAAAATCGCTTTATTCTAATTTATCATAAGAAAACATAAGAGGGAGACATACAGTATTGGGCGTCTCACTAGGAAATACTACTAGGGCCACCACTGGGTGTATGCTTTGAGATTTACCCACTGACTGTTACATGGTTCTAAGTACATTTCTATATCAGAAACAAGTTTCTTCCGGACATCCCGATATATTGTCAACTTCAGCACTAATCTGATATTTTCCCCTTTTTGGGGAACAAAACGAAAAGGAAATACATTCGGCAATTTTTCTTTTTTTTTTTTTGTTGCTGTCGTTTGTTTTACTTTCCTGTAATTTTTTGTCTTTCGTTCGTCTGTCAATTTAATTGATCATGAACGATTACATAACTATTCCATCATATGTTATCTTTAACGTTTTGTACAAAAACACTGTTCATGTGTAAAGGATCAGTTTGCTACGTATATTGTAGGTACTACGTATATTATTGTCATCCAGGGTTATCAGCGACTAATTCTTGATTTATATCATACATATATTGATGCTCTATTCACTGAAAAAATGAGCTATCCATAAATGGCTTTTCCTGCAGCACCCTCTTTATTGAGAATTGTTCTATCTGATGTAGTAAATATTTCCGTAAGTTTCAATTCCTCTTTATTTTTGTAATTAGGCATGACTTACGACTAATGTTTAAAGACAAGTTTTGAAAATTTTTACAGTCTTTTTCAGTCGTAAATAAAAAACAGCGCAGGAAACATGAAGTAACGAAAAGTAATTATGTGGTAAAGTGCAGCAGAGAAATGAAAATAATTATAATAAAATCTAAAGGCATTAAATCCAGTATTATAAATAAGAAAAACTGAAATTCAAATATAGTAATAAACTTTAATAAAGGTATAAAAGATATAATAAAATATCGAAAATAAATACGGTAAAGATCTGAAATAAAGCATGCTAAATAAGGCTTTAAAGAATCAAAAAGCCCAAAAAATTGTTTTCAATGTCTCATTTACTGGGATCCAAATCAATACAGAAGGACGTGAAAGTGCCCAAAATGTGGTATCTACTGAATATAGGTCTCCACGCTTCTAGAAGTAGTGTAAAAGAGCCGAAAAATTGCAGCAATTTAATATATAATGGATTTGTTAAAAAACTCCGGGAATACTTCTTAACCGGGAAATTCAATGTTATCGCATCAGAAGCTTTTGAGGGATTCTATTTTTTTTAACGCTGTTAATTCGTGAGTTCTGTACTGAAACACTGGTCTCAGATTTCTAGTTGTGAGGATTTCATTTAATCTATAATTAGGATTTTTATATTTCGAGTCGTAAAAGCGACGTTTTGATTTTCATAGGCTTTATGGTTTTTACAATGCGATAAAATATATTATAATTTGTAACTTTTTTTTCTTTCGCATCCGATTCGACCGTAAATAAATTTAGTATTTTTTTATACGTTTTTTTTTCATTTATACATTTTTTAAGCCCTTGCCCTAGAAAAGCGTATACCCAAGAATTCACTGTATTACATAAATTATTCCTAAAGCCCAAAATGGGTACTTTCAAAAACTTTGTTTCGAGCAATGCTCTCCAAGTAAGGAATATCCGTAGACAATCATTAAAAAAAATGGAATTCTTCAATTTCGTGAAGTCAAATTTACTTTCTTCGGCGTGCTGAATTTAATGAGAAAGTTGAATTACTAGTGTCTACATTATCCTCTTTCAGCAGAAACCAAGCTTCTGTGACAAACAGAAAAGAGTGGAATACCACCGGACTTCGTGACATGCTGCATTTCGATAACAAAGTCGAGGCAATTAGCGTTCTTCTTTGTTTCATTATCAATTCTCTTGAGATGATAAGTCTCATCCATCATTATGCTAATCTCTAGTGTTTTCTTCTTTCTTTGTTTCTGCCGATAGCTACTAATTGTGGTTATCGGTTTCATCTTGCTGCAGCCATGATACGTCCTCTGTTGTTTCATTTGGGGGTTGCTGCTGTGTTCCAAGTTGGAAAACATGTTTGTCAAAATGATCTAGTTAAGATACAGGTGTACGATTTCCGAAAAACATTAAGGCTTCGGCCGCAAAACGTTTGATTTTATGTTTCATTTGTTTTTTTTTCTTATAAAACAAAATCTCAGATGTTTTTAAGCATAAATGAGAAGATTTGAACTGCTGTTAAAAACATCCAGAATTCGATGCTTCATTTTAAGTACCATCACATAAATGTCGTTTTAAGTGTAATTGACAAGAATTAAACTACTGTCATTGCATAGATGCTGATTTTTAAGTATAATTGACAAGTTTTAAACTGCCATCATCGCTTAGATGTTGATTTGTAAGCATAATTGACAAGATTTAAACTGCTGCCATCGCAATAAATGTCGGTTTTTTAAGTATAATTGACAGGTTTTAAACTGCCATCATCGCAAAGATATTGTTTTTAAGTATAATTGGCAAGATATAAACGGCTGTAATTGCATAGATGTTGATTTTTAAGTATAATGGACAACATCCATGCCTCATCGAAGCCTAATGCATAATTGAGAAAAACGTATAAACTAAGCAGGGAAAACTTATTAAGAGCAATTCAGAATTTGGAGATCGGTGACATTTTAGGTATCAATTAGAAAAGCGTATAAATGAGAAACATATAAATGGGAGTCTACTGTAAGTGACATTCACTCAGTCTTATCCCTTCCTCTTTCAAGAGAAAAATAGAAATTACCGGCTGTTTAGAACATCCCATGGTTCTCCTTACAGACAGGTCACTTTGCATATAGACAAGAATATTTCAGTTCTCTTTTAACTTCCTCCACGCCCAACGTACGTCACACACACACACACACACACACACACACACACACACACACACACATCTCCTAGGCAAGTGTTACCTTTTATCCCCTTCGCACCTCACCTTTCAGTCCTTTAATCCCTGCTCGCGCAGCTCCGAGCCTGATCGGGGCTGGGCATTTGATTAATGACGTCACGCAAGGGTTGAATTTCCGAATGGGGATCCTTATCCCTTCTGCGATGGCATCCTTTTGTTCAGTGGGTGTTCAAGAACACTAACGTAGGCAAGAAAGAATGACATTGGTTACATTTGGTAGATTTAGTTGGACTTCGACTGATCAGTTGCTCGGAATTATGTGCAAGTGTTCTCACGAAAATCGAAAAATTTTAGGTTTAAAACGTTTTCCACCAAATCCTCTTTCTACAATTTTAGAAAACAAGAAATGAATTGAAACCAAAATTCAATTACGGTTTACCGATTGTTTCAAGAAAACGTTTTCGAGAGAGAATTCACATAGATGCACATTCAGGGCAAGGATGGTGACCGAGCAAGCAATGAAGAATATATTACCGCAGAAGAAAAAAAAAAGGAAAGTTTAAACAGACTTGCCATTTGAAACTTTAGAAAATCTTAGAGTTTATTTTACATCTAGAAACATCTCCCCCACTTCGTTCCGTGTTAAAAAGAAATTAAGATCTGCTATCATAATGAGCGCAAAACGAGCAACAATTGACTCATATATCCGACACAACGTGTAAACTGCGAATGTAACCGTTGAAATTTTTCCAATTACTTTAATCTTTATTATAATTAAATGCTTCGCTATTTGAAGATCTCATTCATATTTTCATTGCTAGATACAGGGTTTGATTAACAAGTGTTTCGTTTCGATTGATCGCCGTACAGTTTATAATCTCGAATAGTTTGAATTTGACACAATGTAATATGCCAGAATGTGTCCTTTTTAGATTTGTTCGGTTATAACGAAGTTCGTATAATTACATCGAATGTTTCAACTCTTCCCTCAATTTCGTTGTATACGGGTTCGGCTGAATTATGTTTACGTCCACACAGCTGAGACAAGCAGTTGCTAGGAAACAAAATCCAGAGACACGGACTGACAAAAAATTAACCGGCCTTTTTTGTTTGTTTTTTCCTTGAAGTGTGTTTACACCGATGAGCTATTCCATTATGGCCACCCCTAACATAAAGAAATGAGCGCGCATGGAGACCGAACGGTGGCTCTGGTGAAGAGCAGTATATATACAACCCGAGGACCGGCTTTCGGTTAGTGGAGTGTTCGGAGTCAGAATGGGAAAAGCTGCCGATTTATCAGAATTTGATAAAAGACAAATTGAGATGACACGGCGCCTCGGAGCTACGATTCGGAAACGGCGCGGCGTTTGGGTTGTTCATGTGCCGCTGTAGTGAGTACGTATCAAAAGTGGTGCACAGATGACCAAACGACGAACAGTCATCCAGCCAAGTGTCGCCCGCAGCTCATTGATGCCAAAGGGGAGCGAAGACTGTCGCGCATTGTTCACAGCGACCGTAGGGCCACAGTGCGACAAATCACCCGCAGCTGCAACAATGGTGGTCAGTGCAATGCGTCACAGAACATAGTTCATCGCAGCCTTCTGCGCATGGGCTTGCGTAGCCGAAGACCCAACCGGGTCCCCATGTTCACTGCACGTCATCGCCAACAACGCATGAAATGGGTCCAAGATCATCGAGATTGGACTGTGGATGATTGGAAGAAAGAGGCCTGGTCTGACGAATCAAGATTCCTGGTGCATCACATAAACGGCCGAGCGTGGATACGCCGATTGCCAACACAGGCACACTTGTTTCCGGCCAACAGTGCACCTGGATGCACTGTTGGCCGGAAACAGGCAGGCAACGGTGGTGTTATGTTGTGGGCGATGTTTTATTGTGACACTGCGCCCCATTATCCGATATTCAGGTATCTGAAAATAGTTGCGGACCAAGTTCACCCAAATATTCAGGTATGTGAATATCGTTGCGGACCAAGTTCACCCGATATTCCGGTATCTGAATATCGTTGCGGACCAAGTTCATCCGATATTCAGGTATCTGAATATCGTTGCGGACCAAGCAACGATATTCAGGTACCTGAATATCGTTGCAGACCAAGTTCATCCGATATTCAGGTATCTGAATATCGTTGTGAACCAAGTTCACCCGATATTCAGGTATCTAAATATCGTTGCGGACCAATTTCACCCGATATTCGGGTATCTGAATATCGTCACGGACCAAGCTCATCCGATATTCAAGTATCTGAATATAGTTGCGGACCAAGTTCATCCGATATTCAAGTATCTGAATATTAGTTACGGACCAAGTTCACCCGATATTCAGGTATCTAAATATCGTTGCGGACCAAGTTCACCCGATATTCAGGTATCTGAATATCTTCGCGGACCAAGTTCATCCGATATTCAGGTATCTAAATATCGTTGCGGACCAAGTTCACCCGATATTCAGGTATCTGATAATCGTTGCGGACCAAGTTCACCCGATATTCAGGTATCTGATAATCGTTGCGGACCAAGTTCACCCGATATTCAGGTATCTGAATATCGTTGCGGACCAAGTTCCCCTATTCATGGCCACTGTGTTACCTGATGATGATGGCCATTACCAGCACGATGATGCGCCATGTCACACTGCCAGTATCGTCAAGGAGTGGTTCCAGGAACAAGCAGGTAACTTTCTGTTAATTCCCTGGCCTCCAAATTCACCTGACATGAACCCAATCAAACATTTGTGGTTCGACTTGGAAAAACGGGTTCGCGCTAAATCCCCACCACCCCGAAATATCCCAGAACTGGAGGACAAGTTGTTGACATTATGTTATGGTACCAGATACCCCTGGATACCTATCGCCACCTCATCGAATCGATGCCTCGCCGAGTGGCCGCTGTTTTCCGGGATAAATAAGGTCCTGCAGCTTATTAGGTAGGTGGTCATAATGCAATGCCTCATGAGTGTATATCATAACCAAATACGCGGTTTAACATGGAAGTGAAAAATATCTTTCACTGTCACCAGTGATGCCTCGGTCAGACCAAATGTTCTTCATCTTAAACGAATGTCATTCTAGAGAAAACCTTACTAAAGTAACACGCGTTCATAACACACCTTTATTTTAGTAACTTCGCTTCATATAAAGCCTTGACGAAAATGCTTCCTTGTTGCTGTTGATTTTTGAAGCGATTTCAGCTTAACACTGAGAGTGACAAAATGGCGTGTCTCTTCATGATTAAATTATTTTCGAAGATTTAAGAGCAATACCAAATCAGTAGAAAAAAGCAAACTAACTTTGTTTCCAGGCATCTTTATTGCGCAAAACCTGAACGCTTTCTCATAATCAGGAAAAATTCTCCGAACCGAAGCAAAAAGGTCTGCTCTGCGCCAGTCTCAGACGAAGGCAAAGAGAGGATAGTAGTTCATTTTCTGCGGAGCACGTCGCACCTTCCTTTGGCCATCAGCCTCTCTCTTCCCTTTTATCTTCTACTTTTTTTTTTTTTGACTAATAGCATTCGGGTTTTTTCTCCACCTCTCCGTCTCGGCTCGGATCAATTTCGTCATTTAGGCGTCTTTTCTATGCCACTCTCTCTCTCACGGATTCATTTTCAGCTTCGACAACCAGAAATCGAATCCATCGTTAAAAGTATTGCGTGCAACAACGTTGATGGAGAGAAGCAGAGAAAAAAGTGGAGGCAACTTCTTTTTCTTTATTTCTCTCCCCATTTTGTTTTTACTCTTCCGTGTTTCAAATCGGCTAAAGTAAAGAAAAAATATTAAAAAAATATTATTTTAGGTTTCACTTTGTCTTTCATCCTACCAAGGTCGGCCGCAACTTTCACTTGAGCCGGCATTTAAAAGCCGAGATTCAACGAGCAGGTGCATTTCTTCAGAGTGTTCCTGATTCGACTGATATATAGAATAATTCATTCCCCAAAGAGCCGTCTGTTATTCGGGAGATATGATGGAATGCTTCAGAAAGACATCATCTCATTCAAGAAACATGAAAAATCTATGACTACCTTTGTTTCGTCGTATTTTCCAACCCTTTATTATCAGATCTTTCAGCACATTCGTATAGACATTTCGCCTTTTGAATTCGCAGAGTTTTGTTTCCTATTCGGACACTTTCGAAAGTCCATTTTGTCTCTCCTTACGCGAATGTTGGAATCATTTTGAAACAACTTTCCATTTGCTTGCTCACCATCTGCTAAACTTTAAGAGTTGAAAGTATTACTGGGAAAGCAATAAAAATAGGGTATTGGAAATTTCCATCTAGGTATCTGTTGGGTTTCGTGGAATATTGGATTCCATTCATATATTATTCTTAAACGGTGTCTTTCTTATTGCCATTTCCTTTTCATCAAGCCCAGACGTTAATTTTAAATTTGTTTTCATTTCTGGAAAGGGATGTCTCAAATCTCCTTATTCATGTTCAGGGTGTTAAAAAATTCAGGTTTTAGATCTTCAGAAAATAGAAATCATACAAACGTTTAATCATTGCTGGGAAACCTAACTCGGAATGGTTTTGTAGCAGTTGAGGCAACTCCAGTCGAATTTTCCATCTCATCCATTACATCATTTACTATACGTTTTGTTTTTCTTAAAATTTAGTGTCTGACTTCAAGGAAATCTTCGATTTGGTATTCCTGGTATCCAGCCATCCATCTTTTAAGCTTCTACTAAATGATTTCAATTGAAAAGGTAATCTTTTAGTAAGTGTTTGGTATTGCTTCGTTTCATTTTACTCTATGTGTTTACGTTTGAACATTTCTTTTTTTCCATTTACATTACTTACTCATGCATGTACATTCCTTCCTTTAAATTTGCCATAGTTATAAACACCTACACATGCCTTCAGAGTATCTCCTTTTGTTAGTGCTTTGATATGACATTCATTCTTTCCATCTATTCTACCTATTAATACTTCCATGTTTCTTGTTTCAGCTTTTTTCTGTTGGTTAGTACTAACCCATTTCTTCTTGAATTCCTTATCTATCTTAATAGTTCCGCATTCCTTCTTTCAAATATACTAGTATTTGTGGACATTCCTTCTTTCAAATTTATTCCTAGTATTTGTGTACATTCCTTCTTTAAAATTTTTTGCTAGTATTTGTGGACATTCCTTCTTTCAAATTATTGTACCTATTAACATTTACATATTCCTGTTTTCAGTCTACATATTAACAAATACCAGGACATTCTTTTTTCAATGTTGTCTACCTATTAACACTTGCGCATGCTTTCTTTCAATGTTTCCTTCTTAGTTGGTATTTTTGAAATTCCTTATTATAAATTACTTTACCTATTAACACTTGCACATCCTTTCTGTCAATTTACTCTAACTATTTATACTAGGACATCTCTTCTTTCAGTTTACGCTCCTATTAGCATTTGCACATTCCTGCTTTTATAATTTACTCTACTTATTAATACCTGTACGTTCTTGCTTTCGATTTCAGTCTTGTAAACACCTGAGCAATACTTTTAATGTACTACCTCTTATCACTTGAGTATCACTGCTTTCAATTTTGTGCTCTTCGATAGCATTTGGGAATTCCGTCTTTCAGTTTACGCAATCTATCGTCACCCGCACATTTCCTTACTTTCTATTCGTTCTACGTATTGTATCCACTATACGCATTCCTTTTTTTTTTAGTTTATTCTACCTGTTATCATTGGCAGTAGTCCTTCTTTCAGTTTATTTTACCTGCTCATTTTTCTTTCAATTTAATTTTCTCGGTTAACACACTTCGGCATCATTTCTTTGAGTTAGTCCCGATTGAAAGAGTGTTCTCATTCACATTTGCACTTTCATTCTGCCAGCTCTTCTCTCTGGGTCAACACTAGAACATTCTGCCATTCAATGTTCTTTTAGAGAAAACGTTTCCAATTAAATTTCTTTCAGTTTTAAAACATTTCAATCCCCTTCTTCTAGTTACGTTCTAAACTCAGCCGCTAGATATTATTTCAGTCACTTTCTTTTCCCTCTATGGTTAGCTATTCTACATTTTTGTTGCAACGTCACACAGGTAGCATGCATACAAGACATTCACGTTGTCAACATTCTTTCTTGATCAGTGTCTTCAGTTTCCATTATTATTCACTTATTGACACATGAACATGCTTTTCCATTTTCGTTTCTGCACTCATGGATGGTACAATTTTTGTTGTTGCACTCTTGACTAGCACTTAAATATTCCCATTCCACTTTTACTAATTTGGTGAAACCTTAGACATTGTTTTCAGTGATCTTCTTGGGAATTCTCTCCTTTACTTTTATTCAAGAGGTGAAAGAACTAAGTGCCTTCTCGTTCACCAAATTTCGTGGTAGATATATAAGAGTGAATCCAAAGTACAGTGCCTGCATAAAACTTGAAAGATATCTAAACTAATTACACAAAGTGATGCTTTCTTCACTAAAAAAAATACTGAGTCCAGTAAGATTCTTTGAAAAACTGCCTCTGTTCGAAGAATATTCTAGGAGCATGTTAGCATGAACGTATGGCATTTGGGTTAATTTGACTCACAGGTGGTTTCGACTGACTTCTATCGCAAAAGCAGTTTCACATTTTGATACCCTCCAGTTCATTCTTGAATTCCACTTATTAATATCGAAAAAGTTATTACCACTGTTACTTGAATGTATGGAGAGAATGAGTATTTACTGAATCAAAGTGGTTAGTGACTAAAATACAAACCTTCTTGTAAAGGTCGGCGAATGAGAATTTACTTCCCATTGAAAACGTTTGTTTAACCCTTTAAGCAGCCGATGTGTCTGAAACAAATGGTGCCAAAAAATTGCTGAGCTGCCCAAACAGTAATGTCTATATAGCGGCCGGGTTTGACGAAAGCTACGGCAAAACAATTCCTTTCCCCTTATCATCTCAATAGCACGACTATAAATCGGTGACAGGTGATAAGCGCTGTCTTCTAGTCTTCTGTTCTACCGCTCTCTATCAGTCTGCCCTACGACCTAAGGAATGAAAGAAAAGGGCCTGTTTCTTTTCTATCAAAGGGACAAGACAATGACACCATGGCAGTGTCTAGTCCCTTTGATACGGACATCATGCCACTAGGCAGAAAAAGATTATTCAAACATCGTCTCTCTCTCCTTTTTGGGTTCGTCACCCTGGTTGTACCTAATCAGTCCTAAAAGATTGTTATTCTAAGTGGTCATTTAGGAGCAACAAAGTTAAGGGCAAGGCAAATGCATTCTGAGGCGCAGCTTCACTTCTCCTAGCCGCGTTTGGCCTACCTCTCAGACAGCGTATATTTTCGTTTCAGCTCATTTCGTTCCATCATGCTAACCCCGAGTTAATTCGTTCCATCCGGTTAAAAGCTTAAAGTTCGTTTAATTCGTTCCATCCGGTTAAAAGCGGAATGTTCGTTTGTATGTTTCGAGATTTGACAGCCACCATGAGAAACAAAGGGATGCGAGTGGTAGTCCCTTTCCTAATTTCGGGACACTGATTTTTGGAAAGAGTAAGCCAGTGCCTTTAAGACAAGCACACCACTCATGCTTCATTCAGTACTCGAACTCGGGGCCAGCAGAGACGACTGCGCAGAATCCTACGCCTTTAACAATTTAGCTACAGGGGTGTCTAACGCTTGATGGACTCTAAAAGAAGTACAAGACATGGCAGTTGTTGATATGGGATGTCACCAGATGACATAAGTATTGAAGATGAGATTACTAACACGGTCACTTGTCGGTCACACTAACACGGTCACAAAGTTACCGTGTTAGTGTGACCGAGATTACTACTCGTAACACGGTCACTTACTGTTAGTAACATGGTCTGTTCTGATAGTTGGTGTGGTTAGTGATACGGCTACTTTTGGTGCCGATTCGCACTGTTTGAAACCGCTAGCTCTCACGAAGGCCGTGTGGTACGAAGCGCGGGGTTCTGTCTAATCGTATGATTTGGGACTGGGATAAAGAACATGATGAGGCATATATTGAGCTGATACTGTACCTTCTCTCAAATCAGTGACCCTAACCGAGGCAGTCAAGAAAGCACAAGACCATGACATTAGAGGGATGAGTTTCTTACGTTTGTGACGTCACTCTCATGTTGCACTACCTGATACGTCGGTGTCGTGTTTGACGTCATACACGACAGAGTTGCAATCCAGTGGGAAGCTTTGGTTTCCTCGTGACGTCATTAAAAAAAGAAATTCAGCTCTCTAATATGGCTTTGAGTTTTCTAGACGGCCTTGCCCTAACTTAGAGGCGGGAGATTTATACAGCCTCAGATTTCTGTTTTGGGGTTTTACGATCACTGTCATAAACTCTAAAAGCTACAAGAAGTCACTCATCCCTAATTTACGGCCACTGGCTCCTGGGAAGGAAGTGAGCCATCCGGGACTGAAACCCTGGTCCGCTCGGGTAAACGGTCAGCTTCCAATGCTTAGACCAATGAGCCACAGCCTTAGATGTTCGTGGGTCGTTCAATTTACTTAATTTGGACGAGGGACTAGCCAGTTCAAGTGAGTGATCAAATTTGAACTAAGAAACTTCTGGAAACAATCTTTGTCCATATTTGACGCAGGGCATTACTGAATTAAAGGAAGTTATCCCATTTATCTGTAACTCTAGAAGAATATCTTATTAACTTGGGGAAGCCACCGAAAAAATACAACTGATTCTCTCTCTGTAAAGTAAAAAAAAAGATATGTATGATTTTGACAGTGATGAAACGTCACTAAAAAATCCATCGTGTTGAATAAAGCATATAATACAAGAAACCACTTGTTGAATTACTTGCAGAATTTATGGTTAATTAAATTCATTCAGGTAAAATGTCATTTCGTTACTTATTTCATTACGTCCGATGAAGAATTCTGTAAGTTTGGGGCCAAGTACTGTTTATTCGGTAGCGCACAATTTATTTCTTCCTGTGCGCTGTGTTTCTCATTATCTTACGAACTTCGAAAGAAAAAAAAAGCAATTGCCAATTCTCTTCAGCAGTGCTGCTTCCTTAATAGATTTGTGATTCCGAATTCAATCTAAAAGGACTAGAAACCTTTACTGGGTACGTTCGTGCCCGCTGGGAGTTTATATGTTTCGCCAAAAAACAGTTGTTTAATTTCGATTTTTTTTACAGGTTTCTTTCAAGTTATCTATTAAGTCCACTGGAGTGGAAGCGTAAGATATGTCCATAGAACTTGAAGAACGAAGCATCGTGGATGGAAATTGTTCAGCCCGACCCTCTTTTTCCCTTTCCACCCCTGCAGGGTTTCCAGAGAATCGTAACGTGACGTCATGACGCCAGGCGTATCGATCCAATCAGTGCCTGGCGGCAAATCTTCTTCCTTTTAGACAGAAAGTTTCTGTTAAGTGGCAGCACAATGGTTTCGGTTGAACCACCATTAGTTCAATTGTTTATTGATTCATATATTGCAAAACAAGATCAAAGGAATGCTGGCCTTAATAAAGACGGAAAAAATATGTTATTGCTCTCTAGAGAAAGATACAGGGGATGATCTCCTTTGTTTGTTCTGAGCACTAGCTTCAAGATAAGCTGGAATGAGAATTCTTGTCGCTGAAGTTTTTCATTCCGATGGTGTTTCATCTCCGTTTGATCAATAATCTCTAATTTACGAAACTCTCCCAGCAGAAAATTTATCAATGGAGGAATAAAGATTTCCTGCTAATTAAAACTAAGACATAAGGAGATCAGCTATGTTTCCTCTAAGACGGAAGTCTCGAAAAACAGTGGATATAAGCCATTGCGTCATATCCGCTTGAAGTCACGACAGAGGTATTTGGAGAATGTGCATATGCTTTACACCGGATCGCAAAATCAGAATTTAGAAAAGAATAATGGCGCAAAAAGAAACAGAAAAGTTTTATGTTGGATTTTATTTGCATGCCTTGAAATTACAGAAACCTTTCGTATCCATTGCTCGGCATTAAGTTCACTCTTCTGATTAGGCAAGCCACTATAGTGGACTTTCGATTATCCGAAATGGCCAGTGAATGAAGATTAACGGATACTTTTTTCGGTTTCAGAGAAACCAAAAATTTGTAAATTGAATTTCGATTTGCCTGATTTAACCCTTTAGCTGGCTGGAACGAATTAAATCGGGACTAGAAAAATGGACTGAAATCAGCTCCAACGAATATATTCGTTGTCTAAGAAGTAGGCAGAAATCGGCTGCAACGACTGAACCTGCCGATCAGAAAGTGTTGCTTACCCCAATAACTTCCGTTATTCAAAGTGGTCATTTAGGGAAATGATTGACACTAAACCAATTTTTTTTTTAGTTTAATGACCACCGTGAGCAACTCATTGGGCTATAAGCAGTCTCCCGTCCCTAATTTAGGGACAATGATTCCAGGGAAGGGAAGGAGCCTGCGCCGTAGGACAAACACAACATTCGTGCCTCACCGGGACTCAAACCCGGACCCCATCTCGGACGAATGGTGAGAAACCATCGCTGAGATCACTACGCCACGGGAGCGGCACAGTAATCCATTTTGATTGATTGCAACGCTAAAAAGGACAACAATTCGGACAAATAAAAAAATAGAGAGAAATATTTTTTTTTAATCTGGGTTTAACGAACACCGTGTGGAACTCAGTGGGCGATAACGAGTAGCCCGTCTCTAATTTATAGCTACTGTTTTCAGGGAAGGAGAGAGGCAGTGCAGTAAGACAAACGCAACACCCATGGCTAACCGGGATTAGAACCCAGACCCATCTCGGATGCGTGGTCAGAATCTATTGCTTAGACTACTGCGCCACCGGGGCAGCTGAAAGATGTTTGAGTCACTTATTTCTTCCCAATGGCATGAATGGAGACATATCTTGGGTCATGCAGCAGGTATTAAAGAACTTATTTCACTGCATAGCTTTGTAGCACTCAAAGCGGGTAAGGAAAGAGCTTCCGCGTGAGCAGGAAAATATCGCTCCAGACGCTACATTTTTTATAATTTTAACCGCAAATATCTCTGCGAGGTTTGCAAGCAGAGTGACGGTTTTTTTGGGGTTTTTTTTTTAACTATATAGCGCATGGCGCAACTTTCTTTTATTTAACTTTTTTTTTCTGTGAAGGCTGTATAAAACATTAAACAGAAGTCATCGCTCTTTCCACGTTTATAAGTGAGTCACAGACAAATTCTCATTGACCGCCACCGAGAATCGAACCCAGGGCTTCCAGTTACGCGCCGGATTAAATGCACCATCTTCCGTGACAGTCACGGAAGATGGTTCACTACACCATCTTCCGTGACTCACTTATAAATGTGGAAAGAGCGATGACTTCTGTTTGATGTTCCTAGTGCACGTCAAATGTCTGTATTAATTATTTATTCGCCTCCTAATTATTTGTTCAGTTGCTGCCTACCATCTTTGGTGAATCCACAGCATTGTGCGGGGCTCCAAGAAGCAATCTGCGAATTAGCTTGGCAGTTAGTGTATGAGAGCCTGGAGGAATTCCAGAGCGCTGTGGTGCAGTGGAATAATATCCGGCGGATAACTGGAAGACCCTGGTTTCGATTCCCGGTGGCGGCCAATGAGATTTTTCCGTGACTCACTTATAAACGTGGAAAGAGCGATGACTTCTATTTGATGATCCTAGTCCACGTCAAATGTCTGTATTAATTAGGCTGTATAAAATTCTTTACTTTTATTTCTGTGCAAATGCCACCTACAGTGATGCAACTGCCGTGTCGTAAGTCTTTAGGTCATTTTAAGTATTTTTCTGATTGAAAGTATATATCTGTGATCAACCGTTGAAGAGATAAAAGCTTTTTTCGATCGTTTTTGAGACCCCCGGTATATATCATTGTCAACCATTATCAATCCACTGCTGGATGAAGGCCTCCCCAAGTTTTTCCCACAACCGTCTATCTTGCGCCAGTCTCCATGTCATTCCCGCATGCTTTCGAATTTCATCCACCCATCTCCCATGTGGTCTTCTTCTGGGTCTTTTCCTGTCCTTTGGAACCCAGTCTAAAATTTCACTTAGCCATCGGTGGTCCGTTCTCCTGGCAATATAAGCGTTTTAAATTAATTCCATTTCCCATTTCAGCGTTAGCGATCTGTTGCAGAGGAAGAACACTAGCAGCGTCCCCTTTGGAGGCCTGAAGAAAACAAACCTTCCCGCACGGGGATAACTGGTTTTCCAGTTATTTGGGGAGCAGCGCCCCCACGGCCCGAGCTGACCTTGTGACTGTTTGTGTTTTGATTTCGTCTTGATACGATGATACCTTTTCTAACTTTTACCAAGCCTGTCTGCTCTTAATCATTTCACCCCGCTTTTTAAAATCTTTAGCTGATAGTTCTGTGTCTGGCGCTCTTTGGCCAAGCCTGGCCCTTGCGCCACTAAAATCAATTAACTAACTAACTAACCAAAACAAACCTGTTTTGTGAAGTCACACTCGCCGCAGCAACGTAGGCTCGCGAAACCTACAATCGTCCTCGAATATAAGCATCATGTTTCAGCCTCACATTCTTCGACCAGAAAAATATTGCTTATTCAGAAATGTCTTCTTTCCAGCAGGCGTATGGAAGTTACGCAGGAAAATTGTGATCCTTAGAAAGGATATATCAATATTTTCTTAAGAAATATAACTAGCGCAACATTTTAACCTCCGGTTGTATGCTCTAGTGCAGGGGTCGGCAAACATTTTTTGTAAGGGGCCAGATAGTAAATATTTTAGGCTCTGCGGGCCAAGAGGCAAACTCGAGAATATTTATGTAGATATTTTTTTCTTGTTATTTTAAGTTTGTAGGCCTACTTAAATAAAAAAACACGTTTTCATAAATTTATTGAACAAAATGTAACGTAATAATAAAAATAAGTAGATTAAAAAAAATACTACAATTGTTTGAAATACAGCCCTACTAATGAGAAGAATGGAATTGCCTTATTTGGGATAACATTTCACCATACTGGGGTTAAAAGTTATAACTCCCTATCCTCAAAATTGATTGGAAATGTTTTTTATCGATGTTTAACGATCACTATGAGCACCTAATAGGCTATAAGCAGTCGCCCGTCCCTAATTTAGGGTCGCTAACTCCAGGGAAGGGAGAGAGCCAGTGCCGTAAGACAAACACAACATCCATGCCACACCGGGATTCCAACCAACCCGGACCC
Organism: Macrothele yani; assembly: GCA_039090855.1. Classification (NCBI taxonomy): domain Eukaryota; kingdom Metazoa; phylum Arthropoda; class Arachnida; order Araneae; family Macrothelidae; genus Macrothele; species Macrothele yani. The sequence continues at coordinate 162,283,389 of CM077010.1, read as the reverse complement.
CTTTCGGACGGATGATCAGAAGCCATCGCTTAGGCCACTGAACCACCGCGGCTTGGAAATGCTCATCTGTTATGCTGACCTGTATTGAAATTTTACGTTTTTTCATCTTTGAAAATGTCATGATGGATATGCAAGGGTACACAAACGAGAACAAAATGTAGCAGAACAGCAATACACGTGGCACTAGAAACGTTGTCGAATTATAATTGCGTGGCGTCACAGCAGTGGCCACCGAATGCGGAGCTACAGGAGCGCCACATACGGGCGTATCTCGCAACTCCTCACCTCGGCGGTCGGCCGTTCTGTTATAGCTTATAGCGCGCACTTTGGCATTTTAGACTAAAATTTTAAAGAATTTGAAAATGCAAGACCCATTCTTTGAGCTCACGGGCCGTACAAAAAGAGGTGGCGGGCCGTAGTTTGACGACCCCTGCTCTAGTGCATGAGCGCGATATTGATACCGAAAATGATATGCTTTGAAGTTTAAATTCTTAAGGATTCCAAACTGAAAATGATAGGGCATTGATCCCTTTGCCGTATATCAGTATTTAAATAGATGCAGCGGAAACCAATATGAAATGCATCTTCAGACCAATCCTGAGGTATGTGGGAAATTTTTTTCAGTGACTGCAGTTTCAGGATTTATTATCTGTGCTTTGCCTATTACATAACAGCAACAATAAATGTCAACATCATTCTACTACTTATTAGGATTCAGTAGATCTCTCTTTGAAAACTTAGTAGCTCCACTTCCTTTCAATTTCACAGAAAACTGATAGGTGTCGGGAACAGCATTCATAGCGCAATAAATTATCCGTAACAACAGATTTCAATGAATAACATAAATTAGTAAATTATATAAAACGTCCGGAAAATGTTTAAGTGCTCTTTCAAAGAAGTTGTAACGTACCAGGAGATGTGACGTACCTGCCCGAAGGACGCACACGACATAAGGGCAGATAGGAATCAGAATAAAAAAAACGTCTGCGTAGCTCAATTGGTAGAGCAACTTATTCCGGAATGAGGGGATCCGGGTTCGAATCCCGGCGTAGACCAAAAATGACGGAGAAATTTACTTCGTTATAAAGTACTTTCCAACGAAATAACACCAAAAAGAAATATGAAAAAGTTAAAATCCTCCAAATACGTGGAAAGAGCGATGTCTTTGTTTATTATTATAAAACTTTTTTTTACAGTTTTTCAAACATTTTATTTTTGCGAACATTTAAGAATATATAAATCGAAAATAAATCTTCAACACATTTTTCATAATTGTTGGGGGGTGGTAACACCGGCATCTCTCTGATTCGCGTCCACCCTATGCAAATGAAGTGCTGTGAAATTCTATAGTTCCAGAATGTCGTGCCAAGTGATATTTATAGGCCGATGATTTCCTGTGCAGAAAAGATTTCTACACCTGTTCTCTCTCCTAGTAATCTACTGATACATCCCTCTGGAAAATTTACTGATACATCCCTCAAAAAAATTTAAATGTTCAAAAAATATGTCAAGAAAATAAAGATTGGGACCTGGTGTGGACGAGTGGTCAGAGGTGTAGGTTTCTGGCTAGTGTCCGAGCAAGTCCCAGGTTAAAGTCCGTGGTGAGGTATCAGTGGTGAGCATGTTTTCTCTGGAACCATGACCCTTAATTAGGAACGGAATACTCTTTATAGCTTCTAAAGTTGCTCACAAGCGCCTTCAAACCACAAAAAAAAAAAATAATAATAATAACAATGTTGGCAACTAAAACTCTGCCACACAGGAACTAATCTACGTATAATGGACAATATTCTATAAGACACATTACGCTGCACACCTTTGATGTCCAAGGATCACTAAAAAAATGAAACACTATAATTTGTATGTTTTTAAAATTTTAAATGTTTTTGGACCCAGAAGAGAGCATTTAAGATTTTAAATTTTGATAAAAATTATTTGCTTCCCATCTTTGCGAATGGTACATTCTTTTTACTTTTAACATTTTTTTTTCAGTTACATTTTCGAATGGGGACTTTTTTTTTTTTTTTTTTTGTGGAAAGAACCGTAAAAGTTTCATTAGGTATCTCACTGCACGAGATGTTCTTAGGAGAAAAGCGACCCTCCAGGTATGAAAGAGGTTCTGATAAATGGCTGTCATTTGGGATGTCAAATAAATAAGTCTTCTCCGAGAAGTTTTCTTCCGCGGGGGATCCCTGTTTCCCATGGGAACAAATGGGTGTAATAATGTCTAAAATCAATTTTAGCACAACAATAAGGTATAAGAAATACCTAGTAGCAATGACGTTGATGGTTTGGCTAAAGTATATATTTTTTGACTGGAGAAAAAATAAATGCGCTAATTAAACCAAATCTATCTTTTTCTGTCTCCCTGAAAATAAAATTGTGGCAAAAATATAAAGAAAGATTCTTTGAAAGTTTAGTCACAAAAAGTTTCCTTTCTTTTGTTTTATAGAGTGACAGATGTGAAGAAATAATAAGAAACTAACATTTTTAATTGACGTCTTTTGGTTACAATGGACTTCTGGAGATTTTGCTTCCCTAATTTCTGTACACATTTTTTTCAAAATTAATGCGTTCCCAAGGAAAATAATTTGAACATCGATTAAAATAACTTCATATCATAGCCTAGTATACTAAATATTTTCCAAAGCATAACCGTAATTAAACAATCCAACATTTGTTTGTCTACTGACGTAATCAATGTACAGGTCGCGGCATCTTTTTTCTGGTTTCAACACCACCAAAGGAAAAGTTATTGATTTTTAATATAATTATGGTTAAGTTTTAGAAAATATTAATTATTCTAGGCTATAATATGAAGTTATTTTAATCGATGTTCAAATTTTCATCCTTGGAAACGCGTTAATTGGGAAGAAAATGGCTACAGAAGTTTACCCATTGGAAGTATAGGAAGCAAAATCCCTACATGTCCACGTTAAGCTGTTGGAACTTATAACGTCCAAGTTTTCCGGGTTCCCTTGCTCCGGAGTAAGTCGCTCTCTCAACTGAGCTACGCGGACATGAGCTCTCACTGTTATCTGCCTTTACTCATGTGAGGTCTGCGGGGCAGGCACGTCACATCTCCCCCCCCTTCCCAATTAAAATGACGGCCGACGGCATGCCCCACGGGTCTGCCGGGACCATGTGTCGCTGTAGGCAGTCATCCATTCCAGATAAATTGGTGTGTGGAACGTAACATCACACTGATTTATTTTTTCGAAGCACTGAAGAAGAGATTCTCATTTTTCCTGTCTCGCCGTGCGGAAAAAACATCACATCATTGCGAGAAACTTAACAGCCGGGTGATCCTGGAAGTTCGGGCGCCAATATAACGTACAAGTTTTTTCGCGCGGGACTTTGAAACCGGGTCATCTCATTCCGTATTAAGTCGCTCTCCCAACTGAGCTACGCCGGCATGTGCTGTCACTGCTATCTGCCTTTATCTCATGTGCGTCCTTCGGGGCAGACACGTCACGAACTGCTATTCTAAGGGACCCTTCACTCCTAAATTTAAGTTCGACATGAGCATTTTGTTGTTCTTACGGAGCTCGCTCTCTTGTTCTCCAGAACAAGCAATACTAAATCAGTGTCGAGCGACTTTAGTTTCAGATAATCAGGCGTCATAAACATGAAATAATTGCGGGTTGCTAATCTTTTCCGCTCATAAAGTGCTTAATAGGAAAATTAATGTTTTATTTTGGGAGTTCAACCACCATGAACAGCTTCTACGGTTATAAACTGTCGTCCATCTTTAATTTAAAATCACTAGTTTCAAAGAAGAGACAGAGCCATCAGTATAGCGTATAGCCCATGCTTCATCCGAGACAGGAAGCCAAGCCCTTCTCCGATAAACTGTCCGAAGCCAGTGCCTCAGCCCATTCGGCTTCCGTTACGGAAGTGAGAAACCTAATTTGCGCATGAATTATTATTCAGTTAGATTACATTAATTTCATGCTTAACTTTCGTAACATTTTAAAAGTATTTTCTATCTGTTCGCTCGTTTATTTTGAAGGTAAATCCAAAGTGATAACTTCAATGTTAATCATATATAAACATGCAAAATATTCAAATATTTTAGCGTCATAAACAGAGGGGAAATTAGTTTACAAAAAGAGGAGCTAATTTTGTGAACGCAAGTGAATAAATAAAAAAAATGCGAAATGCAATTTTTTGAGATCTTTAAAAATACATATTTTTGTTTCCCCTTAATTGGATGCAAAAGGGAGGCAGAAAGGAGGAACGATTAGACAATTCAGAAGAAATTATAAGAATTTTTTGTCTGGATTTCAAAAATAATCCTTAATTTTTTCTGGAATACATAAAATTACCCTGTTGGAATTTCCTATTCCTTTCACGAAGAACCCCATTCGTCTGAAAAACCTTGTCTTGGATAAAATGAAACTGTTCGCGTTCGAACAAAGAAACCACGAGACGATTTTAAGAACTTCATAAATTCTGAGGACAGGTCTGCACAAAGTAATTTATTCATAATTACATAACAGTTGTAACAATACAAAACTTGTGAAACACTGTTAATACAAAACTTAATTACGCTTTGTTAAAGTTACATGACTGGCGTTCTTTTATTACTAGGAAAGCCAAAAGCGACGAGCGAGTTAGTTTGATAGTTAAGTGAGTTAGTGCTTTGTTTAGATATACAACTCAAACATTTTTTTCTTAACTGTACCTTCCAGTTGTCCCCAAAATGGTTAATAAAGTCTCAGAGATGTGCAGCATATTTCAAATTCAGAATATTAAGCGTATATTACAGAATCTTGATCCTAACGAAATATTATATTCAAATTATACTGTTAAAGGAACTGATGTTTTGCCAAACGCACTCCATAATTCTGCAGCGTTGCATTAAAACGAAATATTTATCAACAAGGAGAAAATGGAATTTTTCCTAAGCGTCGCAAAAAACAATATATAAAAAGAAGTTTCAATAACATTTTTTTATGGAATTTAGACTGAATAAGTTGTATTAAATAATGTTTAAATTAGATACAAGACTTCAGAAAGCAATGCTTCTAGTATAGTACACGTACGCATACTATTAATTTTTTATATCAAGAATTTTCTCATTAACACTACTTATTTCACAGTCTTGGGATCGTTTCTCACTGTGAGCCTTCTATCCACGCAACCGGGTTGATTAATTTGGTGAACCATTCACCATCTACAAGTTTTTTCTTGAAATAATAGTGGACAATCGGAGTTTTGCTCATCAGTATCTGATGGAGGGAAAAGGGTGGGCAGGATATCTTCTTTCGACTTATCACAATTATCATTCTTCGTTGGGAATTTGTTTCTTATATAGTTAAACTAAGTATTCTTGCGAATCGCTCTTATTACAGGAAATTTTCCGTAATATCATTATAACCGGTAAAGAGGACAGAATTTTTCCGCTAGTATACGAAAGAAATTGCTGAAATGTTTTTGAAAAAACAGAATGTTCCGTTAACACCTCTTAAGAACGCCAATTTATGCTGTCAATATACGAAAGGAACTGCGGAAAGGTTTCTGTGAAATCAGAATTTTCCCGTTACCACCTCTTAAAATGGCAATTTACTGTCAATATACGAAAAGAATTGCTGAAAGGTTTCTGTGAATTCAGAATTTTCCGTTAAAACCTCTTAAAATGGCAATTTACTGTCAATATACGAAAAGAATTGCGGAAAGGTTTCTGATAATTCAAAATTTTTCCGTTTACACGTCGAAATTTACCGTCAATATGCAAAAGGAATTGCGGAAAGGTTTCTGAGAATTCAAAATTTTCCATCTCTTATAGAAACGGCATTTTACCGCCAACATACGAAAGGAATAGCGGAAAGTTTTCTGCAAATTCGAAATCTTCCTAGTGTATGAGAAATCCATTATTCGAGCTCCCCCCCCCCCCCGTCATTTCACGGAAAAGATCAAAAATATGCTCCGTTAATAGAATCACGCAAAATTGCTCGTGGATTTCAGAAATGTTTGACAATTGTAAATGAAATATGAATACTGTCTTTACCACAAGCCACTACCCGCTAAGGGTGACATTTGCAAACTTCTTCGTTCTTTGATTTCGTAGTCAGTAATGTGTTTTTAATAAATTTATGCCATCTTTATTAGACACAAGTGGTTAGGGTAATTACAGCGCGTATGCAGGAATATGCACGGACAAATTAACGAAACACAGTGAGACAATCGTATTAACACGTAAAATAGAAACACGTATGAACAAAAATACAATTAGATAAAAGTGTGAAATAATAATACAAAATGCATCCGATCCCTTTTTTTAATATCTCTAACGGAGAAAATGCGCATTTTCATTTTACACTGTTAAATTTCCACAAGAGAGTTTACTGCATTACGCGAGACATTAATGTTGCCAGGGCAACCATAGGGTTACTGATAAGACTAGCGAAAGGTGCTGGCATTACCACTGTAAATAGTAACAATTTTATGGCTTGCTTTTGGTATATGAGAACCTAGTTATATCGATAAGACTATTTGAATCGCACAATTTAGCGAAATATCACTCAATCTTAATAATACTGATAACATGAAATGGTTAATTATACCAGTATGTGCTGTTTTAGAAGCACATTCAACAGTTTTTTTTTTTTGTTTTTTTCTTTTTCTTGGCAAGTTGGTTTTTTCTGTTATTCTCTAAACGCTGTTTGAGACCACTCCTGCCGAAGCAAAGAGGTTTGCTGAACCGTTACGTCCGGCTCATCACTAACTCGATACTTGAGTGATTTTCTCAATGTCTTATTATGAATAAGTTATATCGCAAGTCAAGAGATTTTGTCTATTTTAAATTCTAATATGTGTTTTATAAGTTTGGTAACAAAATTTTTGTCGATGTTCATTGCCGATAGATTTTATCCAGATTCAAAGCATTTAGCAGTTATTTTTGGCATGCACATTGTCGATATCTACCATTTCTTCAATAAATTTTGTCTAAATACATAGTATAACGCAGGTTCAACACAAATCATAATTCTTTAGTTTAACTGCCGATATCTTTCATGAGCATTTCTTCGCGAATTCTCTAGTGTCGAACCATGACTATGAGCACAGGATTCATTATCCAGGTGATGACACCTGGAGCATCTGAGGGAAACTTACACTATAATTTTTAATTTATGTATATAGGGATTCATCCCTAAGGCGAAGATAAGAGCCTTTAGCTCCTAAACCACGCCTGCGGACACTGGGTCAGGCAAAACGGAGATAATATGAGATAGAACCTACAGGCTGGGGTAGGAAAGTCGGTGCACAGACAATTCGACATAGCAGAAAGTGTCTGATTATTAGTGCGAGTCGACATAGTAGCGAGTGCTAGACTACGCTGGCACAGAAAATGCATTCGAGAGTGAGAAGAAGGAACAAATGGCCGTATTTGTAGATTGGAGCCAATGCAACCGGACTGTCAGAGCCGCATGTGGCCTAGTGGTCAACGTTCGTGACTGCCACAGAGAAACATCAGGTTGGATCCCAGGCAGGTACGAACGCTCAAACCACTAAATATCCGCCGTGAGTCGGATGGGCACGTTAAGTCGTCGGGCCCCGGGTACTGGCCGCCCAATAATAAATAAGGGCGTCTTCCTCCCCTTTCTACTTCGCTTGCATGTCACTTTCTTATCGGGCACTCTAGCCCAAATCTCCTAGCTTCCTATTTCTAAGGGTTGTTTAAGACCTGGGGGTCAGACAATCCCTTCCTAAAATCCTCTACATACGATCTGAACCGGACTGGCTGCTTGCTGTGCCCTCCGAATCGTGGTGGTCTTCATTGTTTCATGTCGGCCAAGCGGGGCTCGAGTCCACGACCAATTGGTCGAAAGTCTGCTTATCCAGTCACTGGGCTACCATAGCCCCTGTTCATATCCGCATTTTTGTACCAGTATTATCAATATCTGTGCAAACATAATAAATACGGACAATGTGATTTCACATTTTGTATTAGTTTCGACAGATTTTTATCGGTGAGTCGTTTTATGACGGGATTGCATTCATTCCTGCACCTTTTGCAACACTTTTTCTTCTCAAGCAAGTCCAAATATATTTTGCAAGCACACAATTTTGAGAATTATTTTTTTTTCGATATCTAAAATTCTCAGCTCTGGTTCAATCAAAATCTACGATTTTTAATAGAAGTATTTCACATCTACGGTTTTGCTTAAAATTTTAAATTTTATGCGTAATTTTCAACGGATATTGTCAGTAAAAGTGGCTTTTCCCACATTTTCATCGATATTTTTTTACGGCACTTATTAGCCGATTAAGTACTTGATTTTTTTTTCACTAAATCCAGATTTGAACATATTTGGGGTTTTTTTTTGTCAGATCTTGTGCTTATCTTCAACGACGCAAATAATTTATTAATATGTGGTTTTTCGTGAGGTCGCATCTCTATGTTCACTTGTTAAAGTTAATAGAAAAAACTAAATAATCATATCGGAAATTAATTTGATGTAAAGCCTTAAAGAAGAAGCTTTTTTTTTCGTTCTGTCGGACAAATGGGTTATGACATCAGGGACAAATGGGTGAAATATTGTGTATCGTAAAACTTGCGAAACATTGCTAATATAAATCTTCAAATGTGTTTTTTTTTAAATCTATGCACTTTTTACATGCAAAAAATTCACTACGTTTTAAAAATGTCCTTATTTTCATACATACAAAGAAACGAAGACCAAGAAATACACATTAATGGCTTTGAAATCTGTATTCAGGAAATGAAAAAAAGGCAGTTTTTAAATAGTACAGTTATTATGCTTCAAAAGGAAAAAGAACTGCGATTGGAAATCTTCGCAAAAAAACTTAATTATTCATCTTCCGTATCTTTCATTTTCGAAACCTCTTCACATTTTTGTGTGATACTGAAATTGTCTACAAAACGAAATGCAAGCGAAAGACTTTCTGAATGAAGTTAAATATCGCCATTCATCAAAAGTGCATCGCTTGAATTAGACGGAACTTTTCAGAATCAGCACAACAACTTTCTGTCTACTGATATTTTTATGTAAGAGTTTTATCGATTATATTAATTTTTGCTCTTAGGAAACGACCATTTAAGTCGCTTCAATATAATTAAGTTTTCTCAGTAATATAACCTAGTTCGATTAAAGCACTTATTAAAACAAGCTTCTGTTTAAGCACAATTTGTCTTATTTTATGATGATTTTTGATGACTGAAATAGCTTTAGAATGTCTTAACATCAATCAATATTTTAATAAGTTAATATGCTTTCAAGGTTTAAACGAATATGGAATATTTTATTATAAGATTTAATATTGTTGTAATTGCATTAATATAATTGCAAAATGAATTTGTTTATACTAAAATTTTTATTTATTGTAGAAAAATAATACAATTTTACTTTTTTTAAAATACCTTAAAAATGATACTACTGTCACTTGGTTGGCAATTATCGCATGTGAAATTTTAGTTTTGAAGATTCTATTTCCCAACAGGAAATATCCAGTGATAATTTAAATCTATGAATCCAAGAAGTATGTAGTGCAACCTTATTAAATGCACATTACCGTGTCGCGAACTGCGTTCCTTCGCCAGTATTTGACATGAAATGAGCAGACGTTAGACGAATATGAGAGATCAAGAATGGAAAACTTGAAGCACTTAAAAGAGAATGACACGTCGCTTCGTACTTACGTGCTTGTGTATCTGTAGTACACCATGCAATACACGCTGACCACAGGAGATACAACCATAGGCGACGGCACTCCATGACAAAAGGATGCTGCTGCTGCTGCCCCACCGTCTCTAAGAGTCCTCTGCTCTTCGCTATCACACACCTCACCAGATCTGCTGAAAGATCCACGTGGGTTAAGGCGATTTCTCCAAGTCGCTTACACTCCTCGGACAGCCACAGGCATCGATGAGCGATGCCCATTGCAAATCTACTCTTTATACGAAGGCCGTCAAGCCGGCTCTTCAGCGGCGACCTCTCGCGGACACGTACACAACTGCTCGCGCTGAGTCGATTATTTAAGGTAGGACAACATCCAGCATAATTTAGACGATTTTCTTTTACTGTAATTTATTCCGCTCAAAATGACGCATCCATCAGCTAAACGCTGTTTCTTTCGTTCTTCTAAACTTGCAGAAAACAAATTATCGGGAGAAATCACGCGGTAAAACGGTGCAAGAGGAGTAATTACCCTCAAGCAAAGCTAAGAAACTCGCGATTTTTTTTTTATATATAAAAATCTTTTGGGACACTTTGGAGCAAGAGAAAAAAGGCTATAAAAATTCGTGGAGCGCTCCAGATATTAAGGGGGAATAAAGTAAAAGTTGTTGTAGCGTATTTATTATTCGTCTTTTCCAACATTCGTGAATAATTAGGTGGTTTTGAATTCAGAACATCGTCAATCCCACCCCCCATCCCCCTTTTTGTGTAAGCATTAATTTACTAGAATTCCGAGAAAATAAATATTTTTGGAAATTAATTTCTCTTTCTGCCCTTGATATTCTTTTTGCATTGTTTTTCTTGTACATTTTTAAATGCATTTTACTGGAAAGCAAGACAGCGGAAGAGATAATGCCTCTGAATGGAAATATTTCTTAACCTAAGCCAGAATATGAAAAAGGTAAATTTAATTAAGAAGTAACTTACGGACGCTTGTGATTCTGATAATTGAAATTTGACTCCCCATTGGAATTTTCTTACGAAGAAAAATTCAGTATGAGAAAAAGATTGGTTTTTCTGAAATTTAATACTTCTGTCTCAAAAACAGTTCCTTTGTTCTTGATTAAATGGCTAAAGATTATGAAGTAGAGAACAGTCTGCTGCTGCCTTGGCAAGGAAAAGAACAAATCAGAAAAACGACGAATATGATACTTAAAAAGTTGGCATCTTATGAAATAAAAATTCTATCTAAAGGCGTGTAAGTCTGTGGACCAAAGAAGCAAATCTTCCTCGACCTCAGAGTTGATCGTAGATAAAAACTTTCTATGAATACTAAACAAAATTAATAAGTGACTGGAGTATGGAGATATTAACTCGTTTCTTTTGTTCCAGAGATGTAGGGGGGCTTAATAAAGCATTATTCTTGGTAAATCATGAAGATCATGCGAACGGTGAGGCAAAAAAAAAAAAAATGACAGATCTCTGGTACAACATACATGCTTATATTCACAAAAAAACTTAACAAGCTTTTGTTACTAAGTATGTAAAGGGATTTGAAGGTATTAATAAGCTAATTTTAGCACATTTTTTGTAAAAAAGGAATATGCTTATAGTATCACTTAGTCCGTCTGTGCACACCATAGCTCTACAGCTATTAATCCGATTTGTATAGTTCTTTTACATTGCGAAGCCAAAAATATGGGAACGATAATCCTTGCTTTCCGATTTGTGTTTTTGGTTTTTCTCTTTCGATATGCAACTTTGCAGCTACAGGTCGTAAATGCGGTCTACCGAATTCAAACTGTATTTTGTTCCATATCAGTACTTCTGAACATCTGACTAAAATTCTTTTTCTACCTTTCGATACTATTTATGACGAAGATTATTGTGGGTACAGCTTCTTTTTCAAGTAATTCATAATTTTCCAAATTCTTTTTTTACCTTTCGATACTATTTATGGCGAAGTTTATTGTGGGTACAGCTTCTTTTTCAAGTAATTCATAATTTTCCAAATTCTTTTTTTTTACCTTTCGATACTATTTATGACGAAGATTATTGTGGGTACAGCTTCTTTTTCAAGTAATTCATAATTTTCCAAATTCTTCTTTTTACCTTTCGATACTATTTATGACGAAGATTATTGTGGGAACAGCTTCTTCAAGTAATTCATAATTTTCCAAATTCTTTTTTTACCTTTCGATACTATTTATGACGCAGATTATTGAGGGTACAGCTTCGTTTTCAAGTAATTCGTAATTTTCCACACCGTGGCGTAAAAGTGAAGTGTAATTTCCCTGATATCATTGTTTTTAAATGGTCGATTTATTATTATTATTATTTTTTACGTTGGTAAGTCTAAGACGTGAGAACGATAATCCTCTCCTTCCGGGTTTTTTTTTCGATATACAACTTCGTTGCTAGAGGGCGTAAATGCGAATACTCTTCTTACAACCCTTAGGCCGCAGATGGCCTAGTGGTCAACGTTCGTGACTACCACAGAGAAATCTCAGGTTCGATCCCAGGCATGTACGAACGCTTGAACCTCTAAATATCGCCGTGTGTCGGATGTGCACGTTAAGCTGTAGGACCCCGGGTAGTGCCCCCCCCCCCGCCCGGTAATAATTAAGGACGTCTTCCTCCACCTTTCCACCTCGCTTCCGTGTCACTTTCCCATCGGGCACTCTAGCTCGAATCTCCTAGCTTCCTATTTCTAAGGGTTGCTTAAAACCTGGGGTCATACACACTCTTCCTAAAATCAGCTTCATATGATCTGTTATTCCAACCCTTTTTATTGCCAATAGAGGCTATTGGTTTCCTTCATCTTTTTCCAAATGTTGCTGTCTTGGGTTTGTCTATTCCACAGCTTTCCTACAGTTTTGTTTATATCATCTATCCATCTTCTCTCTGGTTTTCCTACTCCTCCCTTTTTTTATATGGTTTCCATTCTGTTATTATTTTAGTCCATCTATTATTTTCCATTCTTGCTATATGGCCAGCCCATTTCAAATTGAGTCTCTTTTCACCTGTGTCTAAATTTTTTTTTCTGGATCTTATATCTGTATTTTTTTCTTTATCTTGAAGTCTTATATTTAGTAGGAATCTTTCCATTTTACGTTGTGTCTTTTCCAATTTGTCCAAGACATTTTTCTTGATAGGCCAGGTTTCAGCGCCATATGTCATAATAGGTATTATACATTGATTGAAAAGTTATGCCCTGTTTTCCGGCTTTATTTTCCTACATAGAATCTTCTTTAACTTCCCAAAAGCTGTTCACCCCTTTCAAGTAATGCATAATTTTTCCGCTAAGGGGCGCAAAAGTTAAATTGTAATTACCCCGATATCTCTGTTTCTAAACGGTAAATTTGAAAATTTCTTTTTGCATCAGATAGAATTCCTAGTGATAATCTGCATATAAGTTCTAATTTTTGGGAGAACAGTTTTGCCACTAGAGGGTGTAAGTGTATAAATCTGTTTCTGATGTCATCATCATCATCATCATTGTCAACCATTATCAATCCACTGCTGGACGAAGGTCTCCCCAAGTTTCCTCCACAACGGTCTGTCTTGTGCCAGTCTCCTCCATGTCACTCCCGCATATTTACGAATTTCATCCACCCATCTCCCATGTGGTCATTTTCTGGGTCTTTTCCTGTCCCTTGGAATCCAATCTAAAATTTCGGCTGCCCATCTATGGTCTGTCCTTCTGGCAGTATGTCCAGCCCATTGCCATTTCAGGGATTTAACTCTGATCATGATGTCTTCCACTCTCGTCATTTTTCGGATCCACGAGTTCCTCTTCTTATCTCTCCTGGTTATACCAAGCATGCACCTCTGCATGCTTCTTTGAGTTGTCTGCAGCCTTTGTATGTCTCTTTTAGTTAAGGTCCACGTCTCTGCACCATACGTAAGCACTGGAAGGATGCATTGATCAAACACTTTTCTTTTAAGACATAATGGCATATTGCTCTTGAAAATTATGCTGTTTCTTCCAAAAGCTCTCCAGGCAAGTTTTGTACGCCGATTAATTTCTTCATCAATGTGACCCTCACTTGTATCTGCAGCAATATCTGTGGTTCTAAAAACTCGATTGAAAAATCATTTATTGGTCACATATCGCTCACTGCGAAAAACCTTTCCAAAATGCATTCTGCTTAAAATGGCACATAGTTTTTTCCACCAGGGGCGGAGGTATATATCTTATTTTTGTTGATATCTCTGCTTCTAACAGTCCAATTTAAGAAATTCACCGTTTATGCCATTTACCTCGTGGAATATTTTCCCTGTACATGTGAGATTTTGTAGTTCACAGATATGGTGCTAGATGGTGTTAGTATGTATTTCTGTTTGCCGCTGTATCCCGCTTCTAAGAAGCGTATTGAAAATTTTCTTTTTTTGCTGTATGCCATTTGTTACAGTAAAGATGGGGAACGTTATCCTCTTTAAATAATGCACAGTTCTCTCGTTTGGGAGCTTAAATGCTAAAGTATTTTTCTCGCTATCTCTGCTTCCAGAAGAGGTATTTAAAAAAAAAAAACTTTTTCCTTAGCATAGCTTTCTATGATGAATACTTTTCGTATATTTTACACTTTTCCATTATCAAAAATCTTCCGCTAGGTGGTGTAAACTTATGTTTTCCTCTGTATCTCTTGCTGTAACTGTTCGATTTGAAAATCCCTTTGTCTCTGATATATTCTTTCATCTGCGAGAAACTTTTTGTGAACAATTTGTTCATTTTCGTGACATACTCCTTTTTATTTTTATTTTTTAATTGATTGGAGGCTTAACGTCTACCGTAAGTAACTCAATGGGCTATAAGCAGTCGCCCGTCCTTAATTTAGGGTCATTGGTTCCAGTTAAGGGAAAGAGCCAGTGCCGTAAGACAAACACAGCATCCATGCCTCACCGAGATTCGAACCCGGACCCCTGTCGGACGAATGATCAGAAGCCAACGGTTAGACCACTGCGCCACCGGAGCGCTAAAATACTGTTCAATCGCTAGTGTGGGAAAGTAACTATTTCTATTTTTAAAGGTTTTATCGATTTTAGAAATCGGCTTGATTTTTTTAACCGCTTTCACTGACTATGAATAGGCTCAAAATTGTTTCGCAGTGTAAATTTTTACGAATTTTTAGGTTTTTTTTTTGTTTTTTTTTTTTGTAATTTCGCGATGTCAAATATATCCGTCAATTTCAGACTTTTCCTGTTTTTGCCTAATTTCTGTTGCAATTTTTAGATTATTTTTCATATTTAAATAATTTTAATGCTGTCTTCATTAGAATTTACGTGAAATATATACCGCAAAGTAATCCTATTCCAAAGTAAAACCAGAACTTTAAACCTTGAACTACCCCTCAAGATTGTTCGTTACGAAGAGACTTATCGAACAAGCTTGAAGAGAAATTCCAGGTCATATGCACTCTGCTGAAGAACGCACGTGTGGCCTTTCGTGATTTCCAACCCCGCTCCACTTGAATAATCTTGGCGACTTGCCACACCAGTAATCCGTTGAACAGGATGTCGTGAGTTGTTGTGTAGCAGTTTTAGCTGGGAAAAGCAGCTCACAGAAAAGCATGTTTGAGTTTCGCAGACACTTAGCTTAGAAAATTTTTGTGCTTCAGTGTAAGTATTTAGTTTATAAAGTTTCTACATATTGTTTGTTACCTTTGAGAATGAGCCACCTATTGTTTATTACCTTTGAGAATGAGCCAAATGAGTGCATCTGAAACATGCAAGCAGGACACCAAGGGAACGTATCATGTGAACAAAAATCTATTGTTCTGTTCGTGTTGCAACATTCCAGGGGATTTTTCAAGAAAGGATTGTTTGTGAATAGCATGTAGCAAGCAAGCTAGTAATGCAGAAATGTATTGATGAATTAATTGAGAAAATAACTGAACAAGAACAGCATTCCTCAACGGAACTTTTGAAATTAACTGGTGATTTTGTGCATCTAACTTCCCACTTTCCAAACTGGATAACCCTAGATTGAAAAGTTACTTGGAAAATTCGTTGAAAGATATTGATGTTATTGCAAACGCAAATTGGAAGCGGAAATGTTATTTGCCAAAAATATATGATATTCTCAAGCAGCAAATGAAAGATTTATTAAAATCAGTATCCGGTGTAAGCATCGTAGTAGACGAAACCACCAGAAGGCAGGTACGTTTTGAATATTCTTGCTGTTCCATGAACTGGAATGAATATTGAAAGCTGTGATGCTGAAAACCCTTTGAATGCAATCTTCCTTGAGTGAATCACTTTGGAATCCATAAATTTTGAAGCAGTCAGAGAGGCAAAACTCCAATGCGTTAATAAGTATGAAATACCTTTTGCAAATATAACCGCTTTGGTGACAGACAACGCGTCTTACATATCAAAAGCGTGGGTATGTCGTATTTTTGAATGGTGTTCACGCCACCAGCAATGTACATCTTTTAAATCTTTTGGAAGAAATTGGGCAGAAGGAATTTAGAAATGTTAACTCTTTAGTATTTGTTGTTAAACTTGCTTTCACAGCTTGTCCCTCCCGAAAAGGAAGTTTTCCACTATTTTTGCAGGAGAAGGACAAAATACTCTGCTTACTACTAGTACCTGTGTAGACTAAGTGGAACAGTTGCTTTGAGGCAATACTTTTTCACTGCAAACATTAAGAGTACGCAGTTTTTTGGAAAAAGACAACAGTAGTAGTTGTATTCTGGATAAAATCATTGGGCATTGTCAAGGTAGGGATTTAAAATAAAATCTGAAGCAGGTTGAGATTCATGCGTCGAATATTTCCGGACAGCTCATTTTATTTGAAAAACAGAATTTCCGCTCACAAAATATACTCGTATAATGAAATGGCTGACATTGCCAGTAGTCTTCTTAGCAAGAGTCAAGACTGCGATCACCTCGTTGGAAAGCGATCTATCCACTTGTTATGAAAAAATTAAGCATTATTTTTTTTGGAGATGAATCGAATCCGGCATCGATTTATCAGCCTGAAAAATCCAGCATCAATTTTGTCAGCCTGCCACAAATTTCTTCAAAGCATGTACTGTGTTTGATACGATCAATTTAAGTCATTGAACCTTCTAGACGACGAAGAAGATTTGTTTTCATCCACATTCCTAAGTTCGAAGGTGAGGACCAAATAAAATATTAATTTCGTTCATATAAAGCGAGTGTAAAAGAATTTCATGTCAGCAAAGGTTTGAAGGTTTTACCGAACACCGTGAGCAACTCGATGGGCTATAAGCAGTCGCTCGTCCCTAACTTAGGGCCACTGGCTACAGGGAAGGGAGATAGCAAGTACCGTAAGACAAATACAACATCCATTTCTCACTAGGATTCGAACCCGGAACTTCTCGGACGAATGGTCGTAAGCCAGCGCTTAAACCACTGCGCCACCGGGTCGGCACGGCGAAAGTTTTCTATACTTCTGAGAAAAAAAGTCCTTTTCCTAAGCTACATAAAGTCGCCATCGTTGTCTCTCAGCACCAACAGTGTCGATACCGAACGATCATTTTCTAAATTTAAAACTGTGTTACAGGACAACTGACGTTGCATTAAAGAAGAAAATCAGTGTATGTATAATATAATATACATCAGAACGCCGTCCACTTAAATGGAAATCTTGATCTCACGTAACGGCTCTGACATTGACAGAATTTGAATGATTTATAAATGTAAATATCAATTTTAAAAAAATATCATGCTTATTTAGTTGCGTACTAGTTATTTCTATAAATGCTTCGTAACTGGTAACTTTTTTCCGAAATGTTACTGTAAATTTTCGACCGCAAACTTTTCGCGAAATTTCGCGTTTTACCCAGCGTGACCGTCCCACGAATCTTGCCTTTTTTCCCGCGATAAAATAACTGCTCTAACTATGAATAACTTTGAAATATTTTATTTGTATCGGAAAGGATTCAAAAGACGTGTTCATTACATCTGAAAATTCGGTATTATCTTTCTCGTTTAATACGATTAACAGATGTTTCCCGTTTAACATCAAGAAGTTTTAAGACTTATCTGGTGACATCACTTCTACCCAGAACAACCACTCTTTCTCGCATGCCGTCATGAAGTTTTAAGATTAACTTGATAGCATCACTTCTGCTCAGAACAATCTCCAATCCTCTGATGCTATCGAGGAGATTTGAGATGGATTTCCTGACACCACTTTTAGTCATAACAACCGTTCTTTCTCGCAAGCCATTAAGAAGATTTAATAATAATTTGCGGGTACATAATTGCATCTCGTGATTAATCTTGCACTCTGATAATAAATACACCGAATCGTAGTGAACTCGCCAAGGAAAAAGCTCTGCTTGGGAATTCCTTTACTTTGGCGCTTCACTAAAGTTTGAAGTCTCACAATCTTCACCTAGTTAAGGAGCTGAGTTGAAATCTAGCATCCAATCGGCAAATTGAGATTGATCTGTGAAAGGCTGAAAATTAAACCTAATTTGAAAGTCGATATTAGTGGACTGTGATATAGTGTTAAAACTTTTAAGCACCCGCAAGCTTATAGCGTAATAAAGTTACATAAGAAACAAAGTGGGTTATGTTTAACTGAGTTATTTTCTTACCACTGAAAACTGTTTTGCTAAAAAATGACTAAAATGTGACTATTTTACTAGTTGCTTTACATTTAATATCAGAACAAACAGTTAACCTCCTGAGTGTAAAATTATTCAAATAACTGGATTATGAAAGAAAACTATTTTTCAAAGAGTATAAAATCTGTAAAATAAATGTTATGTAAAAGGAGCGGTTATGTAAAACTTTTCGAACATTCGCATGTGTCAACAAATTGTGGAAGAGAGTACAATCAATGAACATGTTTGTAGAAGAGAGTACAATCAATGAGCATCTTTGTCCTCTTACATTTTTGCTTGCTTCGGTTTTTAAAGAATACCGTTTGTAAGTCAATGGGGCAGCTGTACGTTCCAGTCACTGATTCCAGTGAAGGGAGACAACCAGTGTCGTAAGACAAATACACCAGCCACACCTCATCCAGGACTAACCCGGGCCTACTCGTACGAACGGTCAGAAGACAGCGCTTGGATCACATCGGCTGCTACCTTCAAACAAATATATATCTTCTAACAGCGGTCAACTGGCTGTCGTTCCCTAAGGAGATATAACGTATACTTTGTTCCGCACGATTCTGGGTAGTTCCTGCAATATTTCGACAAGAGTGATAAGACAGGCGCAAAGAATATTGCTGAAAGAACTGTGCCTTGGGAAGGATGGGTTGGTTTACAGCGGGTACAACGGTGTGCTTAAGTGAAGTGAGAGAAGTTAAAGTTTAGTTCAATGCAAGGCAAGCTCTAGCTCTCGTGTGTGTTTCAGTAGCTCCTCGGGGCTTGCTGGGGATGGTTTGCAGTATCTCTTGGTTTGTTCCAGCTTTCAGGAGCGCGGCCAGCTATCTGTGCAGATGCACTTTATTGTCTAACACTTTTCTTTCCTATAATCAACCCAAAATATATAACAAACCTATCTTAACAGCTGTTTATGACCAGACATCAAACACTACTTTCCTAAAATATTCTACGCCATTATTTATTTATTATATTCAGTTCTATTTAGCATTTAGAGAAATAACTACAGCCACTTTCTTTTTGTATAAGTTTCAAGCTTTTTTGTCGTTCTAATGCATCGGACTAGGAACTGTGTGGGCCAAACTTTTCAAAAGCCACCTCCCACTAACGGTCACTTGGCTTTGGTCCACGCAGTGACCGTTATTTAGAGGTTACACTGTATTTGCATTCTAACTGTTACACGACACCTTTCCTAGGTTTTTTGAATGCATAATTTCATTTTATCAGATATTTCTGAATTTATTAAACATACTAAAAGGCTTATTACCACCAGATTAGCGCAGTTGGCTAATTTACAGCCTAATCTGTGTGGTAGGCGAAAGCTGGGGTCCCAATTCCTGCTGCCACTGATTCAATTTGTTGCCCCTTCATGATCTCTTCTGAATGTAACGCAAATGCGTGGATGAGTTATTGAAAATTGGCTCCGGATTTCCCGATCAGCTTACGACAGCAGGTCGTGTGATTTGCACACTCGCCAGCGTTGACCTTTCCACCCAATCTGCAGCATTTCTGGCTGAATATCCGAAGACTGGTTTCGTTAATACATATATCGAGATTGCCAGTTGGTGAGAGGAAATTCCGGAGAAAAAAATCACATTTTCGGATTTTATAGTTAAAAGTATAGAGTCCGAAAAATATGCTGTTGCATATTTGCATATTCAGTTAAATATTTTATACCTTTTTGAAGTTAATGCATGTAAATACATAAAACGAGCAAATTATCAGTAAAACTGCGTATTTCAAGCAAACCGTTTTTACAATTACTTTGATCTTTTAACGTACGCTTACTTAACACGTTTACTTTAACCAGTTCGAACGAATTTACTCGTGTTTGGAAAACTGGACTGAAATCACCTCGAACGAATATATTCGTTGTCTAAAAAGTGGGCCCAACCCTCTTGGAACGGGTGAACCTGCTCATCAGAAAGGGTTACTTTTCTTTTAGCTTTGTTATTCAAAGTAGTTATTTAGGGGAGATGGTTAACATTAATCCTTTTTTACTGATACCTGATAAAACGGCTATAACAATGTGGCCAAACTTAAGAATAGAGAGAGATGTCCGAGTCACTATTTTCTTCCTAGTGGCATGATGCCCGTGTCGGAGAGACTAACTAGCCATTGAGCAGAGAATAGAGGACTACAAGCGAGCTCTTATCGCCGGTGACAGATTTACGGTCAGTACTCAGCTGAGATGAGAGAGTGGAAGGAATTGTCCTGCCCTAGCTTGCCTAAAACGTTGCCTTTATGTGCACATTTCTGTTTATGGAGCCCAGAAAAGTTACGCCACGGTGGCCAACAATCCACGGTGCTATGTGTATTTTTAAGTCAGCTTCTGACATCATAAATCCGTAAGATGGGCACAGCTACTGAGACGTCTCCACCTGGTGGGCATGAACGGCGCTAGCTATATATATATTATAGCAGTTAAATTCCAAAGGGCGAGATCCAAGGTGAAAATACTCGAAATACGTGGCGACAGTTAATAAATAAATGCATCGCTCTTTCCACGTTCCAGAAACACAGGGCGCACAAAGCTTTCTTTTACCCAGTGTCAGCGAAGCATCTAGCGCTTGCAAAGTTTTTCTTTACCCAGTATCAGCGACGCGTCTAGCATGTGCAAAGCTTTGCTTTACCTAGAGTCAGCGACGCGTCTAACGCTTGCAAAGGTTTTTTTACCCAGTGTCAGCGACGCGTCTAGGGCGCACAAAGCTTTCCTTTACCCAGTGTCAGCGACGCGACTAGCGCTTGCAAAGAGTTTTTTTACCCAGAGTCAGCGACGCGTCTAGCGCTTGCAAAGAATTTTTTTACCCAGTGTCAGCGACGCGTCTTGAGCTCACAAAGCTTTGCTTTACACACTGTCAGCGACGCCTCTAGGGTGCACAAAGTTTTCCTTTACACAGTGTCAGCGACGCGTCCAGCGCGTACAAAACTTTCCTTTACGCAGTGAAAGCGAAGCATCTAGCGCTTGCAAAGTTTTTCTTCATCCAGTACCAGCGACGCGTCTAGCATGTGCAAAGCTTTGCTTTACCCAGTGTCAGCGACGCGACTAGCGCTTGCAAATAGTTTTTTGTACCCAGTGTCTGCGACGCGTCTACCGCTTGCAAAGGGTTTTTTTACCCAGTGTCAGCGACGCGACTAGCGCTTGCAAAGGATTTTTTTACCCAGTGTCAGCGACGCGTCTAGAGCTCACAAAGCTTTTCTTTACACACTGTCAGCGACGCCTCTAGGGTGCACAAAGTTTTCCTTTACACAGTGTCAGCGACGCGTCCAGCGCGTACAAAACTTTCCTTTACACAGTGTCAGCGAAGCATCTAGCGCTTGCAAAGTTTTCTTCATCCAGTACCAGCGACGCGTCTAGCATGTGCAAAGCTTTGCTTTACCCAGTGTCAGCGACGCGACTAGCGCTTGCAAATAGTTTTTTGTACCCAGTGTCTGCGACGCGTCTACCGCTTGCAAAGGGTTTTTTTACCCAGTGTCAGCGACGCGACTAGCGCTTGCAAAGGATTTTTTTACCCAGTGTCAGCGACGCGTCTAGAGCTCACAAAGCTTTTCTTTACACACTGTCAGCGACGCCTCTAGGGTGCACAAAGTTTTCCTTTACACAGTGTCAGCGACGCGTCCAGCGCGTACAAAACTTTCCTTTACACAGTGTCAGCGAAGCATCTAGCGCTTGCAAAGTTTTCTTCATCCAGTACCAGCGACGCGTCTAGCATGTGCAAAGCTTTGCTTTACCCAGTGTCAGCGACGCGACTAGCGCTTGCAAATAGTTTTTTGTACCCAGTGTCTGCGACGCGTCTACCGCTTGCAAAGGGTTTTTTTACCCAGTGTCAGCGACGCGACTAGCGCTTGCAAAGGATTTTTTTACCCAGTGTCAGCGACGCGTCTAGAGCTCACAAAGCTTTTCTTTACACACTGTCAGCGACGCCTCTAGGGTGCACAAAGTTTTCCTTTACACAGTGTCAGCGACGCGTCCAGCGCGTACAAAACTTTCCTTTACACAGTGTCAGCGAAGCATCTAGCGCTTGCAAAGTTTTTCTTCATCCAGTACCAGCGACGCGTCTAGCATGTGCAAAGCTTTGCTTTACCCAGTGTCAGCGACGCGACTAGCGCTTGCAAATAGTTTTTTGTACCCAGTGTCTGCGACGCGTCTACCGCTTGCAAAGGGTTTTTTTACCCAGTGTCAGCGACGCGACTAGCGCTTGCAAAGGATTTTTTTACCCAGTGTCAGCGACGCGTCTAGAGCTCACAAAGCTTTTCTTTACACACTGTCAGCGACGCCTCTAGGGTGCACAAAGTTTTCCTTTACACAGTGTCAGCGACGCGTCCAGCGCGTACAAAACTTTCCTTTACACAGTGTCAGCGAAGCATCTAGCGCTTGCAAAGTTTTTCTTTATCCAGTACCAGCGACGCGTCTAGCATGTGCAAAGCTTTGCTTTACCCAGAGTCAGCGACGCGTCTAACGCTTGCAAAGGTTTTTTTACCCAGTGTCAGCGACGCGTCTAGGGCGCACAAAGCTTCCCTTCACCAAGTGTCAGCGACGCGTCTACCGCTTGCAAAGGGGTTTTTTACCCAGTGTCAGCGACGCGACCAGCGCCTGCAAAGAGTTTTTTTACCCAGTGTCAGCGACGCGTCTACCGCTTGCAAAGGGTTTTTTCCCAGTGTCAGGGACGCGACTAGCGCTTGCAAAGAGTTATTTTTACGCAGTGTCAGCGACGCGTCTAGAGCGCACAAAGCTTTCCTTTACACACTGTCAGCGACGCCTCTAGGGTGCACAAGGTTTTCCTTTACACAGTGTCGGCGACGCGTCCAGCGCGTGCAAAACTTTCCTTTACGCAGTGTCAGCGAAGCATCTAGCGCTTGCAAAGTTTTTCTTTATCCAGTATCAGCGACGCGTCTGGCATGTACAAAGCTTTGCTTCACCCAGAGTCAGCGAAGCGTCTAACGCTTGCAAAGGGTTTTTTTACCCAGTGTCAGCGACGCGTCTATCGTGGGCAAAGCTTTCCTTTACGCAGTGTCAGCGAAGCGTCTAGCGCTTGCAAAGTTTTTTTACCTAGTGCCAGCGACGCGTCTAGAGCACACAAAGCTTTCCTTTACACACTGTCAGCGACGCCTCTAGGGCGCGCAAAGTTTTCCTTTGCCCAGTGTCAGCGACGCGTCTAGCGCGTGCAAAGCTTACGCAGTATCAACGACGAGTCTAGAGCGCACAAAGCTTTCCTTTACGCAGTGTCAGCGACACGTCTAATGCGCACAAAGCTTTCCTTTACCCATTGTCAGTGACGCGTTTAGTGCGTGAAAACGTTTTTTTACCTAGTGACAGCGACGCGTGTCCTTTACCCATTGCCAGCAGCACGGTTAGCGCATGCAAACATTTCTCCAACTCAGTGTCATGGACGAAGCGTTCATGACACTGAGTTGGAGAAACAGTTTCACGCGCTAAACACGTCGCTGACACTGGGCAAAGGAAAGCTTTGCACTATCTAGACGCGTCATTGACACTTCCTCCATGACACTGAGTTGGAGAAACGTTTGCACGCGCTAGACGTGTCACTGGCACTCAAAGAATTAATCTGATAAGACCTGGAAAAGTTAGAAATATCCCAAACTCAAAGAACTTCTAAACTCTGCAGTAGATCAAGGAAGCTGCAGTCCACCGAAACCAAGCGAATGAAAAAATAACGAAATACCTTCCTCTGCATGTGGTAGCATGAACCTCGGCATCAGAATTGCTTTCTACTGGTTTATAATGCAAGAGTCGGCGTGCTTTGATACTTACCCTTCTGTTTGAAATGACTCGCTCCGCATAAAATCTAAGACGAAATTCATGCGCAGAAGAGACAGCATGGGACATTTAATTTTGTGAACTGGTTTTCACACCTAGTGATCTTGTCTTACCAAACTATTACCAAGGTCAAGCATAACAGAGGTACGTGTGTTACGTTTGATCTACAAATAAATGAGTGTTTGTGAAAACGCAGTTTTGATAACGAGAAATGAAAATGCCTTTCCCACCATTCAAGGTGAAGCTGGAAAAAGATATTAAAGGAAAACAATGTTCAAAATGCCATTTCCATCGTTTCCGGTGAAATTTGAGAAAGAATTAAAGCGAAATACAAGGCGGTTTTAAATAAAAACTCTGGATTTCAGGAACTGAAAAAAGGTTTGACTTTATCAATGGTGATGGTTACGAATTGCCCTCACAAGTCCCACGACTGAAAGCGAAATACAGGGTGATCCATTTGAACCAGTACCATGTGATTTACTTATAACTTTTTTACAAATAGCAACAAAGTCATACAGTAAGTTGAGAATTATACATGTGGTATTGGAGAATCATTTTATCAAAGCAAATGTTGGAATTGTCAGCACCATATTCAGTGATGTCTCATGTAGAGTACGAGCAGTAACATTGCAAATTTCAGTCGTGATTGTTTCACGCAATGCATCCAATGTTTTTGGATGGGTTTTGTAAATTCTAAGTAGCCCCATGAAACAAATTCAGGGGAAGTTAAGTCAGGAAATCGGGGAGGCCATATGTTTTTTGAAATAAATCTGTCATCAAAGAAGCTGGTTATGAGTTCCATTGAGACTTTCGATGTGTGACACGTAGCGCCATCCTGCTGAAAGTAGCCCTCTGTCAATTCAATGTCATCAAGTTGTTCCACAAATTCATTAAATATGCGGCAATAAACGTTAGTGTTGACAGTCTCAGAGAAAAAAATGTGGCCAATAATTTTCGTAGACGAAACCGTACACCATACACCAACCTTTCGTGAATGCATCGGTGTTTCACACATAACGTGTGGGTTTTCGGCAGCCCAGTATCTGCTGTTTTGCGAATTGACGTAGCCTGACAGATGAAACCAGGCTTCATCCGTAAACCATGTGATGGAGAGAATATCAGATCGCAAATTAAGAAAATTTTGAAACCATTTGCAGTAACTTACTCTCTTTTCCTTGTCCAGTTCCTGCAGCTGATGGATTACGTGCACTTTAAATGGTCGAATATTCGCTTTTTTGCTGCCCTTTGACAAGTTCCGTATGAATATCCTGTCTGTTGGCTTAATCTGCGCAACGATTTCGTCGGAGATTGAAGTAAACGTTCCCGAACATCGTCCACACGCGTTTGGTTCATCGGAGGGTGATGTCTACCGCTACCGCTGAGAAGAGAACCGGTTTGCTCCAGTTTTTTTTGCCATCGACAGAATTGTTGACTTGCTTCGCACTTTTCGAACTCCAAACTCTCTTCGAAATGCTCGTTGCGTTTTGATGACAGAATTGGTTACCCATATCGATTTCACTAAAAAAACACGCTCTGGAACAGAGTACTGCTGTAACGTATACCAGGAGATGTGACGTACCTGCCCGAAGGACGCACACGAAATAAAGGCAGATAGGAGTCAGAACAAACGTCCGCGTAGCTCAATTGGTAGAGTGACTTATTCCGGAATGAAAGGACCCGGGTTCGAATCCCGGCGCGGATAAAAATGACGGAGAAATTTACTTCATTATACTGCATGTTTCCGAATGCACGCAAGTGAATAACAACGCAACAACAAGCATATCCCGAGCTGAGTTACAGTTACGGTTAACAATCCTCTTCACGGTGGCGGTTTTCATTCTCCAGGAGTTGCTGCTTCTATTGAAAAAAAGAAGTTCCTTGAGCGATCCCTTGCAAAAAGTAAGGTTTTTTCAGGGTACTGGTTTAAATGGATCACCATGTACTATAAGTACTGTCCAGTAACATCTGCAGGCATAGAGAGAATGTTTTCCGCAGTAAAAATGGCTTCAGATGACAAACTACAAAATCTGACAGTTGGACATTTAGAAAAGCATATTGTGGTCGACTGCAAAAAAATTACGCCGTACGATACTACCATTTTTAAGAAGCTTTATTAACTACATCAATTATTACTTACTATTTATCAATATATTTAAGAGCAGTGTATTCATTTTTATGTGGTTCATCAGTTCATATCCGAAAAATCGTTTCTGGGTCCACAACATTTATTGAAAGACAAGGCGAAAGCCAGTTAATAATGCCATGCAAAAATAAGTTATGTAGAGTAATTTTTTAAAAAACAGGTATTCTTTTTGTTTGTGATGCATACGAATGTGAAAGTATGATTCCTAAATATTACAATAGTGAACATTCCAACAATAAGAAAACAAGATGACACCAAATTTTCGGATGTACTGAGCACGTCTTTTGAATACGCTCCGATGCGAATAAAATTCATCAAAGTCAATCGAATCAGTTAAAAAAAAAGCAACTGCATTTTTATTATCCATAAAACATCCAGAAACAGCTACTTAGTTCCACCAGCCGCTGAAAAGTATATTACGAAATTTAACAAATACTGCACAAAAATATTTTTTATAGCAGAAGAAAGGTATCAGAGAGGAAGCGATTTTCAAATCGAACTGTTAAACGAAGAAATACAAATGGAAACCTAACTCTACGCCTTAGACTAGCGGAAGAATAACTGGAAAAGCATAATGGAAAAGTTAAAAATATACGAAAAATATTACGGAAAAAGCTATGCTAAGGAAAACAAACTTTTCAAATACGTTTTATTTTTTATTTTTTTTTGATTGAAGGTTTAACGACCACCGTGAGCAATTCAATGGGCTATAAGCAGTCGCCCGTCCCTAATTTAGGGCCACTGCTTCCTGGGAAGGGAGAGAGCCGGTGCCGTACGACAAACAACAACATCCATGCCTCACCGGGATTCGAACCTGGACAATACCCGGACGAAGCCATTGCTTAGACTGATGGAGTCAAGCGATGGCTTCTGGTGATGCGGTCTGACATGGAGTCAAAGAGACTCCATGTTATCCAGGGACAGATTGTCCCACACTTCTTGCAACTGATGATCTAAATCACGAACACTGATACATGGAGAAAGCTGGTGTCCCGTCTGGTCTCACACGTGCTCGATGAGCGAGAGATCAGGCGATCTGGAAGGCCACGGAAGCATCAAAGCATGACTTAGACATTCTTGGGAAACCAGTGCCGTGCGCGGTCGGTCGGGCGTTATCTTGTTGGAAAATGGCTCCGGGGCGTCCCGCCAAGAAAGGCAGCACATGGGGTCACAGAATCTTCTGTACGTAACGCTGGGCTGTCAACTTTCCCCGGATCACTGCGGGAGAAGTCCAGTTGTCATACGCTGTGGCTCATCAGAACATCCCGCCTACAGTTCGGGACGTGTGCCGCTGTACAGTGAGGTTGGGATTGTAGCATTCATCTGCGGTCCTTTTTTCAGTCTCCGGTACCTAATTTAGGGCCATTGGCTCCAGGGAAGGAAGAGAGAGAGCCAGTGCCATAAGACAAACACAACATCCATACCTGACCGGGATTTGGACGCGGACCCCTTTCGGACGAATGATCAGAGGCCATCGCATAGACCACTGAGCCACTGGGGCGGTTTTCAAATAAGTCTCCCTTTAAATATGCAGAGATTTGCGTCCCTGGCGAAAAATCTGTGCATTATTTAAAGACGATAATTCTCCACATCTCTATTGTATCAATTGGCATACAGTAAAGAAAGGAATTGCTCAATAAGATTTTTAAAAGCGGATATACAGCTGCAAACTGGTGTACACAAATGGGAACTAGCGACAGAGCTATGAACTACAAAACTCCTCAAATACAAGCCTCTTAAAGTATTCCTCAAGAAAAATTCCATCCCGTGTTGAAATAAGTTTTTAAATTGCACATGCAGAAGCAGAGATATTGTGAAAAACAGATTAAACAGTTGCGCCCCTAGCAGCGAAATCGTACAATATTTTGGGAACAAAATACACACAAAATAGTTTTCATAGTTAGCAGCATCTAACCGGAAATCTTTTTCAATCGGGTTTAGTCCAGCAGATATTACCAAAAACGAAAACGTGAACTCACGCCCTCTAGTGGCACACTTGAGCGAAATTATAATAAACTTTTCGTACCGGAAATGCTCTCCAGAAAAGAAGGAATTTTTCAAATCGGACTCTTACAAGCAGAGATATCGACAAAAATTTGATGTACACTGCTGGCCACCCAAAATGCAACACCATGAAGGACACGGGATAGCAAAGCCAGATTTACTGGACACATAACAACAGATACAAAGATAAAACGTTGAGCTTACAGGCCCGTGCGACATCCGGAACACGCAGACATCAATAGTTCATGTGGCCCCCATGGCTGGCGATAACGGCTGCTACACGCCGCGGCATCGAACGAAAGAGGCTTTGGATGTGGGCTTGGGTATGTCGGTCCAGGCTGCTTCCACACGTTGCCACAGTTCATCAGGCGTAGCCGCGGGTGGTGCATGCCGGGCTACTCGGTTGCCAATCAGCGACCAGAAGTGTTCGATGGGCGACATATCGGGAGAACAGTCGGGCCACGGCAGCAGCGACACCTGGTGGGCCGTGAAGAATTGCTGCACGATGCGTGAAACGTGCGGGCGCGCATTGTCCTGTTGAAACGTAGCCACTGGCAGGTCCTGCAGGTAAGGGGGGAATACAGGCTCCAAAACGTCGTGTACCGGCGATGCGTACCAGAGGCGTGCGGGTGTCATATCCAATTGCGCCCCAAAGCCATAACGCCAGGCGATGGACCGGTATGGCGATGCATAATGCAGGCGTCATACAGTCTATCGCCGCGGTACCGCCACACGCGGATTCGACCATCGTGGTGTAGCAGGCAGAAACGGGATTCCTCGGAGAAGACAATGTCGTGCCATTCCGTAGTCCAGGTGCGGAGTTCAACGGCCCACTGCTGCTGCTCTCGTCGGTGGTGTAACGTCAATGGTAATCGGAGCAATGGGTGCCGTGCGACAAGTCCCCACTCCTGCAAACGACGTCGAACGATACGTGATGCCACAGGTCGTTGCGCAACACACCCTGATTCCTGCGCTAACGCTCGTGATGTGGCGGTGCGAGCCGTCAATGCCCGCCGCACAACATGCCGGTCCTCTCGTTTGGTGATGTGCCGTGGCTGCGGAAATCGCTCACGTCCGTCCGTCCGCCCCTCCTGCACCCACCGAATCCACACTCGCCTTATTGTGTCTGGATGTCGTCCCACACGGGCGCCGATGTCTCGGTACCATAAACCGCTGTCGCGATAAGCCTCTATTCGTCCTCCGTCGAACTCCGAAACGTGCTGGAATGACTGCCGTATTCTGCGACGAGGCATCAGGAAGCTTCCCACGCTCAGGTCCGGCAGCACAACACACTTCCACTACTTACACCCCGCCTTCTGTGCACCCTTCTTATAGTGCTTCTCGGTGGCATGCCGGGCGCACATAATTTGCGATATATGCCCTGCAATGCTAATCGTTTGCATGTCTTCTCGCGGGAGACGCATGCTGCGAATTTCAGGCCAATCGGATGCTTCCTTCTCGGTGTTGCATTTCGTGTGGCCAGCAGTGTATATACACTGAAATGCCAGAAGAACTGGTATAGACGAGCTTATGCAAAATACATAACAACGTCACCTATGCACGTACTCGGTTGCGTCATCCAGTGCGTATATAAAGCGATAGACATCCTTGCGAGCTGTCAGAGCTGTTTTCGGCATGAGAATGACAAGTAATAACGATTTAAACGATATTCAACGCTGTGTCATAGTTGGCGCTCGTGAGATGGGCCATAGTATTTCGGAGGTAGAAACGAAGTTCGGATTTTCACGGACGACCATTGCAAGGGTGTACCATGACTACAAGAATTCCGGCAAAACCTCCAACCTACGATACCAGTGGCCGTAAAAAGACATTGGATGAACGTGACCATCGTCGGCTGTCAAGAATTGTTTCACACGATAGGCGTGTAACACTCTCGTAGGTATCATTGGGATTCAATGCTGGAGCCTCAACAAGCATATGCGTCCGGACTGTGCAACGTACCCTGCACGATATAGGCTTTGGGAGCCGACGCCCAACTCGAGTCCCCTTGATGGATGCACGACACAAAGCTATGCGCCTCGCTTGGGCACGGCAACACCGCCACTGGACACTTGATGACTGGAAACAAGTAGCCTGGTCTGACGAGTCGCGTTTCCAACTGTATCGGGCAGATGGAAGGATTCGTGTGTGGCGTAAACCCCATGAAGCCATGGATCCCACCTGCCAACAGGGAACTGTACCGGCTGGTGGTGGATCCGTAATGGTATGGGGTGTGTTTAACTGGACTTCACTGGGATTCCTGGTATGTTTACAAACGTCTGTGAATGGCCAAAGCTATGTGCGCATCCTTTCTGACGAGGTACACCCGTTCATGTCCTGCATTCATGCTGATGGGTTGGGCATGTTCCAACAGGACAATGCAACCTCCACACAAGTGTTGGGACGCCACATTATGGTTAGAGGAGCATTCATATGAGTTTGGGATGTTGCCATTCCCACCCAAGTCCCCAGATCTGAACGTGATAGAACACATTTGGGATGCCATGCAACGCGCTACCGAACACAGAATCCGAAACCTCGGAATACACCCGCATTGTGGAACGCTCTGCAGGAAGTGTGGTGTGCATTGACTACAGCATATTTGCAGAAGGTAGTGGAGTCCATGCCCCATCGTATTTCGGCAGTCCTGCGCTCCCGTGGGGCACCTACCAAATATTAGACTGGTGTATCAGTTTTTCTGGCACTTCAGTGTATATCTACACCCCCTGCGGAAAAGCCATACATTTTAGGAAGGAAGTACTCTGAAAACGTTTTTCGAGGTGAGTGGTACGGATCCACGAAAGAATGTTTTGAATCGAATTTTCAGAAGCTCATATTTTGCTTCAAATACATCAGTAGTAGAAAAAATAATTACGCCCGCTGGTGGCCAAACCAATTTTTACGAAAAATTAAATATTATATGCAAAATCTTTTCCCATCAGAAGCTGTATCGATGCAGGAAGAATTTTTCAAATCGAATTTTTAGAAGCAGAGATATTGGGGAAAACGCGTTACCTTGACTCCCCTAGCGGAATATCTATACGTTACTTGAAAATCGTGAAATTATATCAGAAACATTTTGAAAAGGAAACACTTTCCAACCAAAAAATAATTTTTCAAATTGAACTCTTAGAAGCAGAGATATCGACAAATATCTGATATATATCTACTCTCCCGGCGGGAAAACTGTGTATTATTTTCAGAAGAAAGAATTCTGGAAACGTTTTCGCAGGTGAGTGATATCGGTCCATGAGATAATTTTTCCAATCAAGGTTTTAGAAATTAAGATTTTGTTGCAAATGCAACAGGAGTAGAAAAAAACACTTACACCCTCTGGTAGCGAAATCATTACTTACCAAGAATTAGAAATATATGTAAAACATTTCTCATCAGGAGTTGTATACTGTGCAGGAAGAATTTGTCAAGTTGGAGTTTCAGAAGCAGAGATATCGTGAAAAACGTAATTTACCTTTACGCCCCTAGCGGAAAATTTCTACAAAACTTGAAAAAGATACTGTAACACTGTTTCTAAAATAATTTGGGATATAAATGGCATCAAAAGGTTAAAGTTTTTTCGATCGGATATTTAGAAGGAAAATATGGAATAAAATGTATTTTGTGTTCGAAATCATCTGCCTTTACGCTCTCTAGAGGTGAAGTTGTGCATCGGAAAAAACGGGATGAAAGAAGCATCATTCTCACATTTCAAGCTTTCCAAAGCTAAAAGAATTTTTTAAATCAGATAAATAGTTACAGTGATATGGTGTCCACAGACAGACGGACGGACAAAATTATAACATAAGCAGGATCCTTTTTTACAAAAGGCGTGCTAAAAACCATAAACGCATACTTTAAATTTTGAGTGAATATTTCCTGCATTTTAAGTGCGTATTTTGCTATTTTTAGCACTTACAAAGCGGTCTCAAGTTACAAATATGACCTACAGAATTTTTCTTCAAGATATCAGCTGCTAATAGTGTAAATCAAAATTGCAAGATATTAGAACTAAGATTTATTTTTCGGAGCAATTTTCTGGAAGGCGTACACGCGTTTCTGGAATGCATAATGTCACCAATTTAAGGCATCTTCATGTCAAAAGAATACTTCAAATAAAACGACGTCGCATTTTTCATTTTATTTTTGTCTTACATTTATCTATAAGCATTTATATCGGTCTTAACAAATCCAAAGACGATAAAACTTGCTTTTAGTAAATAAGTTTTAGGGAATGATCTCTTGTAATGTATTTTTTCCTGTTCTGATCTTTAGAAGGCTTAAACAAGTTAGTAGAACCATGTAATGCATTGATTATGACACGCTTTCCAACATACCAGGAATCATTACTCAAGTTACGAGGATAATGGCTGTGGAATAAATCTCGCTCCTATACCTTTGACCCCATTTCGATGATATAAACAGAATTGGTTCAGTATACTTCCGGAACTATATACTAAAGTTTTGTCGCAATAGAAACATTTTTAGTCAAGTTATGAGGATAATGGCTGTGGAATAAATCTCGTTCCTGTGCAATGACCTTTGACTCCATTTCGATTATATTCAACAGAACCGGTTCCGTATACCTCCGGAACAACATACTAGAGTTTTTTCGCAATCGAAGCATTTTTACGTAAGTTATGACGCATGAGAGCAATGGAATGGATCCCGCTCCTATGTCCTGACCTTTGACTCCATTTCGTCTATTTTCAATAGGGTTCGTCCCCGGGTTGTCCCCTACCACATGCTAAAATTTCATCGAAATCGAACCATTTTTATGAGAGTTATGCTGCGGACGGGCAGACAGACAGACAGACGGACGAAGCTGGAGCATATAGGCTTCTTCAATCTACGGTTGGAAAGGGTAAAAAAGCACTAGATCGGTATCTGGCATATTTTTAATATGTCCAAAGCTCGTAAAATAGCCTTTGCCACAATTAATAAATCCCGTCTTTCCTTGTGCTTGAGTTCTAATGCCATCAACCGTGTTTTACTGTAATTTATCAAGTACATTGCGCAGCCAGGGGACAAAATCTATTAATCACATCTCAATTAAAAAGAAACGTTTCTAAACCAGAGAAACATCGCTTCTTTTAGCTAAATGAAATTTGAGTAATGTGATATACGTAGAAATGTTCCAGAATGAAAATGAAAAAAAAAATACATCTTACTTTCGGAATCGGCATGCTCAAGAACTTTCGTCGATATTTCACCTGCATGAAGTCTGTGAGCTTTGGCAAGCTCAGGGGAATGAATCGGCAAATTGCTCAGAACACCTCACTTTGACATCACGCGCAAACCTCAAGTAATAAATCCTCACTAGAGAGTGAATTAATATTAAACATTTCCGAGAAAAGATGTTCATACCAGACATGTTCCGATCCTGTGAAATGCCTTCTAAATTACTAAGCACGAGCATGGTTTATATGCATTGAAGAATCGATAAGTGCTTTCTTCTTGGAAACTATAAGATTTGTTTTAAAACTGCGTTATTGCATCGAATACAAATAGCATACGCATCACATTTAAGAGTTCCCGGTAAAAATTCCAATGTTACCTATCGCGCCTGAAGACGTGTACTTCCTGAACGAAAAGAAAAATTCCTCACTCTTAACTCTTCTCATGAAGAAAGGCCGTAAATTTGGGTACCTCTTTACCATAACCTTTTTGTTTTTTGTTTGGTTCTTTAATTCATACAGTCTCTTGTAAGAATGATTACTCGTCTTTATGCGCACGTCTACAAGACTGACAAGCAGCTTGAATGTTGCATGCCCTAGAGCCCGGGATTCTGGCACCTCGTACGTCGGAGCTTGGGTTCAAATTTAGGTAAGATATGGTTGGTGAGCTCCTCGATACTTTTCTGTTTTCTTCTTCCTATAGAACTAACTGTCCTGAATCAGGGAAGAACCTTTCCTCTAGTTGGGAAATGTGAAACGTGGAATACCTCCAAAAAAATGAGTTGTGACGTCACGGGATGTGCCATTTCAAATATAACACCAATAGAAGTGCTTAGTTCAACTATGAGACCTTGATGTGACTAATTCAAATATGAAGCCACGTGATATCAACTTGATAAAATGAAGTCATCGGACATGACCAGCCCAAAGATGAAATTATGTAATATTACTAAGTTCAAATGTTAAGCCAGTGAACGTGTCCAGATCAAATGTGAAACAAAGAGAGATGCCCAATTGAAAAATGAAACCAGGGAACGTATCCAGTTCATGTGAAACACTTCAAATAGAAAGTCATTAGACATTATCACTTGATATAAAGTTGCAATGGGACATGACCAGTTCAAATATTAAGTCATGGGGTATACCCAGATCAAATATGGAGTCACGGGATATGCCGTGCTCGAATATGAAGCCATGTGATGTGACCAGTCATATACCACCTCTCATATATGACCATATGAAGAGGTGGCACATGACTAGTTAATACATACAGTCATGAGATATGACCAACTAATATGTGGTAGCATGATAGATGACCTGTTCCAGTGTGAAGGCACGGGATATGTGCAGACGATATATAAACCCATGGGACATCACCTGTTCAAGTGTGAAAGCATGGCATATGATCAGATAATATGAATTAATATTTCATTTTCTCGCCTTCACACTAGAATGAAAAATGACCTGCTCCAGTATGAAGACATGTGGGATATCAGCAGATGATATGTAAAGTCGTGTGGCATGACTTGTTCCAGTGCGAAAGAATGGTATATGAGCAGATGACATTTGAATTTATATATCATCTCCTCCTATCTCATGGCTTCACAAAGGGACAAATCATATCTCATGATACCATATATTAGTTGGTTATATCTCATGACTTTATATGTATTAACTAGTCATATACCACCTCTCTTTAGTAAGTCATACCTCGTGGCTCCATATTTGATCAAATGTTAATCGTGGGATATAATCAGGATAAATGCGAAACCACGGGACATGACCAGCTCGAATATGAAATCATACAATTTTATAACATCATATAAAGTCACGGGATATGAACGACTGATATAATGAAGTCATGGATCATGATCCTGAATTTATCGGATATGAATCATTTGGATATGAAAGTCATTTGACATGAACCGTGGAACAAAAAATAATCGAAATCTTGCGATATCTTGAAAGCCAAGATGTTTTCAAATTTATAGGTACATGAATTCAGGAAACTTTTTATGTGTACCTATATATCACTTCCAAAACTTTTAGTGATCTCCGCTCATATTTCGAAAAATAAAAAGGTTTCAAAAAGTAAAGCGATTCTTGGCGATCCAGCTATGTTGACAAATTACAAAAGGCATCCTGAAAGTAAATCCTCGCCTCTCATAAGATTTTTATTTGTAGCAGCAAAAATCTGAAATTCGGTGACAAAATACTTGGACATATTGTTAATAATGCTGGCCTATTCAAAGTATTTTCCATCACTTTCTGTACATTTCCGCCATCTTTGAACCCATTGGTAAAATCCATTTTGGAAAAATTCCCGAGACTGTCGTTTCACCCATGAGTTCACAGCCAGTTTAACGTCTGTCACATCGTCGAAACATTCCACACGAAGGGTATTTTTCAAAGAGGCAACCAGAAAAAAAGTCTAAGGGAGCCAAACCAGGACTGTAGGGGGGTTGAGGCATCAATGTCCACCCCATTTTGGCAATAGCCTGTTAAGTCTCCATTGAGGTGTGGGGACGTGCGTTATCATGGTGTAAAACAACACTATGAAGTGGAATGCCACGTTTTTTCCTTCTGATAGCTTCCTTTAGCTTCTTCAATGTGTGCACATAGTGAGCACTGTTTATTGTTGCAACTCCTGGATGGTGATACGACAATCAGCTGAGATGAAGTCTTTCAATCGTTGCCTATTGGCATCTCTCTCTGCAGTAGCGGGTCTTCCACTCCGTTGTTTTCCCGACACTGAACTTTCTCCCTCTCCAAACCTTTTCTTCCATCTTCGGACATTACTGTGGCAGCTCCATACCCCGCCAGGAGTCTTCTGTGGATTGATTTCTGTAGCCTCACATCCCTCCTTTTCCTGGAATTCAATTACGGCTCGCTGCTTTTTTCCGCCATTCATGATCTTTATTTCCGATTCTGAAAAAACTTTGTTTACACATTGGTAACATATCAGAGTATATGTCAGTGCGGTTTCATTAAACTCACTTCAAACTTTCAAAAGTTATTAAGGAAGACGAGATGTAAATGGAAAATCTTCCAAATTCGTGGCGTCAGTGAATAACGAAAGATGTCGCTCTTTCCACGCTTTTAGCAACACACAGCAACCAAAAAATTGTCACTCGGCCACTGCTGGGGAATCGGATCCCAGATTTTTCGATATCTAGCAGAGCGCGTTAGCCTTACACCACGGTGGCCAACAATCCACGGCGCTATGTGTGTTTTTCTGTCAGCTTCTGACATCATAAATCTGTAAGATGGGCTCAGATACTGAGACATTTCCATCTGGTGGGCATTAACGGTACTGGCTATATATTAATTATACCAGTTAAATCCAAAGTGAAAATCCTCCAAATACGTGGCGTCGGGCGAGTGACAATTTTTCGGTTGCTGTGTGTTGCTAAAAACGCGGAAAGAGCGATGTCTTTCTTTATTTACTGACGCCACGTATTTGGAGGAGGCATTACTTTCAGGATGCCCCCTTGTAAACCTCGATGGAAAATCTCGCGACACATTTTCAAAACCTTAAACTCAGTATTTACATACTTACAATTCAAAACTGTTTCACTTGAACTGCAAATTTGTTTGT
The DNA here is from genome assembly GCA_039090855.1 of Macrothele yani. NCBI lineage: Eukaryota > Metazoa > Arthropoda > Arachnida > Araneae > Macrothelidae > Macrothele > Macrothele yani. The sequence continues at coordinate 162,246,462 of CM077010.1, read as the reverse complement.
TTTTTCAAAATTTAGGGGACGTGAAAGCGCAATAAACAATTTGCACTTCATTGCTGGCCTACACTTTCTTTTTAACTCGGACAGGAAATATTTTGTTATGATTCCGAGGCTTTCATGTCTTGTCATTTTGGTCGACCGTAGCCTAATTATTGCATGAAGTATTGAGTCAACGGACAGAGGATTCAGAGATCAACGGACAGATGATTCTCAGAGATCAACGGACAGAGGATTCAGGGCCGGCAGCGACAAGCCACTCCTGTTCATCCACTTGAGGGATATTTGAAATGAAGTCACTACAGGTTTGCAAATAACATCTAGCGTGACAGGATTAACTGCACTTTGACGCGCAGTTCTGCGAAGCAAATATCACAATAAGCACGATCCACTGGAGCCCAAGAACTGCGCATGCGCAATAGGCATATATTCCGCTATATTAATTTAACTGGGAAAACATAGATACGTTTCTGTTCGACAATTATCGGAGCTGGAATTATTATTAGCAGTGATTACTATCATATCATACCATTGGTATAACATCATATTTTTGGCCCCGGAGGTAGGAGTTCGAATTGGAGCTCCGACTTCTTTAAAGACGGGAAAGTTAAAACATGGTGACTTAGCTTTAAGGTGGACATCTAGTGATTTTGCTTCCTATACTTCCAATGGGCAAACTTCTGTACAAATTTTCTTCACAATTAATGCGTTCCCAAGGATGAAAACTTGAACACCGATTAAAATAACATCATATTATAACTTGAAATACTTAATATTTTCTAAAACATAACCATAATTAAGCAATCCAACATTTTTTGTCTACTGACGTCATCAATGTACAGGTCGTGCCCTCTTTTTTCTGGTCTCAACACCACCAAAGGAAAAGTGATTTATTTTTAATGTAATTATAGTTATATTTTAGAAAATATTAAGTATTGCAAGTTATAATATGAAGTTATTTTAATCTATGTTCAAATTTTCATCCTTGGGAACGCATCAATTGTGAAAAAATGTGTACAGAAGTTTGCCCATTGGAAGTATAGGAAGCAAAATGACAAGACGTCCACTTTAAACTACTGAATATCAATTTACCAACTATACGTAAAGTATCAATGAATGAAATGGTTCTATTCAAATTAATCGAAAACTTGAAACTTGGTCGTTCTGGGTGGTGTAGTGGTTAGCATACTCGAGCGCTATCCGGGAGACGCGGGTTCGATTCCCGTTCCAGGACGACGAAATTTTCAAATTTTCGGATATTATCTGACTTAACATCCTTGTCATATATTTACACCAATAAACGGATTCACATCTTCCAAATTTGTATTGTACGTAAATTAGTTGAACAAACAGCTTGCAATGCTAAAAATTAAACCACGTATTCGTAAAAATTGGAAGAGCTGCCCCAAATTGTTTTTTTTAAAGCAGGAACCAAAAGCCTGGCCCAACTATCACAAATTCTACGTTCGCTTTATAATCACAATTGATTTCAGCAGACGTGCAACAAACTTGCGGTTTAGATCAGACAAATAATTACAAATAACCACTTAATTTTTGTATCTTGTTACATTCTTATACAGTCGAACCAGTATATAACGAATCTGAAGGGAGTATCAAAAACTTTCGATATATGCGAACTTCGTTACAACCGGACATATAAAGAAAGGTCTATTTTTGGCACCAGACAGATAAAGAAAGGTCCATTTTTGTGTCAGATTAATACCAGTCACTCATAAACTATTTATCAATTAATAGTAGGTAAGTAAGACTTGTTAACTGAAAACTGCAGCTAACAAAATAAAGATATCAGTGAGATCTGCAATAAGTAAAATATTTAAGGAATGTAATAATTAAAGTAACTGCCAAAAGCTTAAATTTCACCTGTTACATCGGATATGTGAACCAGTTCTTGGTTGTTTTGTGCTTATCAAGATCGCTGTTTTATTCTAGATGCAAAATAAACTTAAATTTTTTTAAACAGAGACTAAATGATTGAAAGGTGGCGAGGGAAGAGGATAAAAAAAACGGGGGCGGGGTGTTGTATATGCACACAGCCGCAAGAGTTTACGTATAATTTAATCGGGTTAGAAAAGTGAAAATGTTTTAAGTTGTTTAAAAAAATAAATATTTATGAACGTGTATAATAGGTTTACAAAACCTTTACAATGTAGTATAATTACACTATTCGAATAAAGATATATTTAAGAATCGTTTATCTCTTTCTTTTTGGAAAATTGTAAACTTAGCTTTATGATTTGAAAAGTAAGTAGCATAATTGCGTGTTAAAATATTTGTAGGTAAGTATCTATGAAACATACAAAGGCTGCAGACAACTCAAAGCAGCATGCAGAGGTGCATGCTTGGTGTAACCAGGAGAGATAAGAAGAGGAACTCGTGGATCCGAAAAATGACAAGAGTGGAAGACATCATGATCAGAGTTAAATCCCTGAAATGGCAATGGGCTGGACATACTGCCAAAAGGACAGACTATCGATGGGCAGCAGGCATTTTAGATTGGATACCGAGGGACAGGAAAAGACCCAGAAAAAGACCACATGGGAGATGGGTGGATGAAATTCGAAAGTATGCAGGAGTGACATGGAGGAGACTGGCATAAGACAGACCGTTGTGGAGGAAACTTTGGGAGACCTTCGTCCAGCAGTGGATTGATAATGGTTGACAATGATGATGATGATGATCTATGAAATACAACGTCGATGCGGCTATTACAGCACAGCACGGAGGTCTCTGTTAAACATTCGTTTACAAGTTCTTCAAATTGTTCTTGCATGAAGGTGATGAATGATTCGTCTTTGGCTGAAGACAAATCAATATTTAAATCGCCAACTAACAAGATCAATATTTAAATCGCCAACTAACAAGATCGAGTAAACTGAAAGTTTCAGAGTTTTAGATATATAAGCTAACAGTTGTATTACTGTATACAACTTTTAGAATCGTCCAACGTAGTTCCTGGGGGTAATATATACACACACTAACAACCCTTTATCGGTTTCGTTATTACCAGTAAATATATCAGCTGCACAAATACCACCGAACTTGCCTTTAAGTTAATCAATTTCATCAGCGTAACATGTTTCAAATATATGTCGTACGATCGAAAGTCAAGCATATGTCGTACTTTCCAAAGTAAAGTGTGCTGTTGTCCAATTAACAAATCGATATCGTTTAAACCACTGTCTAAGGTTTCAATGGGAATGTCTTTATCATCAATAGAAGAGGAAGTTGAAGATGTAAAAGGTATTGACTGTGAATTTTCAAATAATGAAGTGTTTGCATCGAATGTTATATTAAAGCGCTTATCAGATCCTATGTAGAGGATTTTAGGAAGGGATTGTCTGACCCCAAGTCTTAAGCAACCCTTAGAAATAGGAATCTGGGAGATTTGAGCTAGGGTGCCCGGTAGGAAAGTGACGCGGATGTGAGGTAGAAAGAGGGAAGAAGACGTCCTTATGTATATTTCTGGGGGAGGGGCAGTACCGGCGGCCCGATGGCTTAACGTACCCATCTGACGCAAAGCGAATATTTAGTGGTTCGAGCGTTGGTACCTGTCTGGGATCGAACCCGAGTCTTCTCCGTTGCAGTCACGAACGTTGACTGCTAGGCCACCCGTAGCCCGTTAAAGCGCTATAGAACAACGGTGTGTCGATTAAATACTGTAACCACGCTTTTATAACAATTTTCTTTACGATTCCACTTAAGTAACTGGTTTTATGAATTATGTTTCTTAATACTAACATTAAAAAGCATAATCCTCGCCTAGTTGGCGTGGAAGTGTTTGAACCATATTATTAACATCAACAGGCACTTTCACTACTTGACCAATTGTAGCATAACTACCTTGCTGATGTCTTAAACGGCAAATTTACATGAAAGGTAATCTCAGTGATATCAAACCACTCAGTAATAGGATCCAATGCAGGTAAATGATGTGGACATGGTGAATACACGAATCCATTTGATTTCGAATATTTTGGCACTTTGTTATTTCTCAACGTTTCTTGAGAGAAGTTCTGCACGCTTTGAAATTTGCCGTACGTAATGTTTGTAATGTTTCTAACCAACTATCTTGAATACATTTAAATCGTCTTAAAACCATAAACGATCGCAAATATATTCGAAATCGTTAGTAAAGAATAGTTTTCGAAACTGAAAAGTTGCCGCACCATATGTATATCTGCACATGTAACACTAAGTTCTCCGTTATATCTTTGCTGACACGAAAATTCTTCTTCTTTTGTCGTGTTGTACGCGTTTGAGTAGTTGTTTCTCTCTTATTTTGAAAATTTTCTCTCCTTGTACACAGTTGGGGGGATCCGTAACAGTAAAAGTGGAAGGCTGAGTACGATGCGCCTCCTTTTGCGCGCGCGTTCCTTCTTCCTCTGTCTGTACAATTTCATCTTTTCAGATGGGGGTCAAAGCAATTTGTTTCGAACTCTCTGGCCTCCGCTCTTCCTCGGCTTTACATTTTCTGTGGTTTCTTACACGTTCCGCAACAGTTTTTTTTTGGGCATCTTTAATTTCTGTAAATTTTTTAAAATTAATTTCTGAAAATTTTGTTTTTAAAATGAAGGTGGGCTCATCTTACAGAATTTTGAAAGCTCTATTCCCAGATATTTTAGTTTTTTATCATGCGATAAGGAGTGTTCAAGATATTCATCTTTTAATGCTGACACAACGAGAAAATCGATGTTCAAATTTTCAAGGTCATAACTTTTATAATCTAACAAGCGGATTTTAAAAAATGAAGCATTTTTAGGTTCCGAAGTCCTTTAGCTGTTAAACACTTTTGATCCGATGTGAATCGGTTGAACAGATGCGGCGCACTGAGCGCGAACCTGCGTTACAGCCCTTGGTAATGCTCCCACCGCTAAACGACATCCCGCTCAATGAGGCATTAGACATAACTATGTCAAAACAGAATTTGCCCAGGATATATACACTATATTGACAAAGGTCACAGGTCACCTAGACGATAAGCACAACGTAGCATTTATTGACATACATTAGTACGGTGTCGGTCTGCCTTTGGCCTTAATGCATGCACTGACCCTTCGAAGCTCAGTGGTTGGGTTTTAAGCTCCGTGATTTTCGTTGCTATAAGGTGTTTATTGAGTGCTTTAGTTTCTGTGTTTGCGTGTATCTTCAAGTTGAAAGTCCACGCTTTACGTTCGTGTATCTCCCAGGTTGGTGAGTGCCATATTTTTCATTATTCACTGTTTTATTTTTCAACCGAGCTGGTCTTTTTCGTTAAAGTCTCGCCATTGCTTCGATGGCGGAGGCAGACAAGGGTGACGCCCACATCCTTATCTTGGCAGATCAGCCAGCACCCTCTTCTTCTTCTACGGCGACAGCTCCTGCTCAATAAATGAGGTGGCTCCCGAACGTCATTGCGACGTCATGGATACCTCTTCTTCTCCAGCAATAACTTCCTCCCTTCCCACCAAGTGCGGTGGTGCCAAGTCTCCTATCTACATCTCAGCAGATGATGACGTCTCCGTGATCAGCGATACTGAGCTCATAGCTTCTACTTTTCATCAACTTTCTGATCCGCCCTCACTGCTAGGAGCCGCTTCATCGAGTTCTCGACCCATGCCTGCCCAAGCATCCTATGCTTCTGCAACTTCTGGGGTCCTCACACCCCCAGTTTCATCTGCTATGCCTTTTCCTGAATCCTATGTCACTGTCGTCGGTTCTACTGCTACAATTGACATACCTGAGGATTCCCGAGCTGGTCACCTTTTTTCCTCCACTATGGAACGGGGCGTCTATTTTGATGCGCTTCCCGACACTAAGCTGTGGCAATATAGCCGAGCCCTCAAAACTATCTTACCAAAGGATGCAATAGACTTTGTAGCTCGAAAACCCAGATCTGTCTTGGTCTATTTTAAGGATAAAGCGCATGCTGACCAGGTCCTTACGGAAGGTCTAACCATCAATGACGTGCATCTGTTAGCACAACCGGTTGCGCACCGCCCGGTGCAGGTGACCTTCTACCCCGTGCCACCAAGTATCCGACGCTGCACTTTGCACCTTGCTCAGCAGGTACGGCAGAGTTGTTGGCTCCATAACAACTCTCTGCGGCTCCCAGAGATCCTGAAGACAAATCGATTCGAGGTTTTCGCCGCACTGCTCGAGTCCTCTTTTCATCTGATGCTCAGCTGAAAGCGGTTCCGAATGTTTTGCACATCCGCTGTGGACAGCAACGCCGAAGAGTTGAGATAATCACTTCACAGTATTGCACTATATGTCAGAGCGAAAGTCACATAAGGGCTCAGTGCCCACGTGCCTCCTGCAAACAGCTCACACACTACATCTTCTTCTACTTTGTCCACCAACGCTTCACAGACTTCTTCCTATTCGAGGAAAGTCGCGGAATCAAGATCTTCCAAAAAGTCAGCTTACTGCCATTGGTCAACAAACGACTTTGATGCCTCCACCTCCTGCTGATCCTAAGAATTTTCCCAGGCTTCCAAAATCGACTCCCCCTTGTGCTTTTACAACCACTGCTGATGTACATGTTGACCACTCCTCAGCTTTTACCGTTGGCTCCATGACACGAGTCACAGGTAACGCTTCGGGTTCAGACTCTCCAGACGATCATGAAGCTTTAGTGGTTGCTGGAAAACGCAGTGGTGCTACTCGCTCCAAGACGAAGAAGCCAAAGACTCTGGCATCCCGAAGATCATCTCGCTCTTCTACGCTCATCCTCTCGCTCCGTCAGCTCTCGACGACCGTTCTCCCGGTCGCCTCTACACACTTCCTCTGAGACAGCATGTGAGGGTGCTTTTCCCTCACTAGAAGAATTCACAACTTTTCTTGCTGAAAATGCTTTCCCTGCTGAGCCTCTGCCATACGATGACGTGCTGGATTGCCTTTTAGGGTCCTCTAGCCCTTCCTCAGCACGCACTTCCATTCAGCAGTATGAAGCAGCTCTTCCACAAGTGCTGGTTCAATTACACTCACTTGAAAACACTCTTCGGCGCACTGCGGATGAGGTCCCGTGGAGTGCTTGTTTTCTCCGTCGACTCCACTCCATCACTACAGCCAGTCAATTCCTACTGCATCCCACAACTAACCTAGACATTCAAGGTGGTGTCACTTAATTGTCGCGGTTTTGCGACACCTCTTGCGAATGCGCTGGTACGAGAGGATCTTGCTCCGCTGAATGCTGATATATTACTTCTGCAGGAAACAAACTGTACTTCCACCACTCAATTTCATCAATGGCGTCAGTGGGATCATACTTTCCATCACGCCTACAGCCAACTGTCGCGTGGTGGCATGGCAGTTGGTGTTCACTCACGTTTTCGTTCAACTCTTTCCTCCTTCTCAGTGAAAAACTTATGTCGAGACTTATTACAACGAGTCTCTTTCACCGTCGCAGCTGAAAAATTTCATGTATTCAACATTTATGTTCCTTGCACTCCTACTCACGTGCCAGAGTTGTTTGCAAAACTTCGACAGGCTCTGTCACGTATTCCCATCACCGACCGGGTACTTATCGGAGGTGACTACAATTGCACTCTACATCCCCTAACTGATCGCTCTTCTTCTTCCAGAGAACACCGCACGGAAGTAGTACATCTCTTACAGTCTATCACTTCAGACTTCTCACTAGTAGATGTTCAACGCCATTTGTCACCAACCCTGACTACACATACATGGCGTGCACCAAGAGCCATTGATCCTCCTACAGCAAGATTGGATCGCTTTTATGCAACTTCTCTTCTTCTACCAGCAATATCAGATTCATGCTGTACACCCACAGCTTCCTCGGATCATTGCGCCATTGCCATAACAGTTTTTGCTACTTCAACACAGCCACGTACAATCCGGCCTTGGACTTTTGACGACACTCTTTTAGATGACTCAGCCTTCTGCTCATCGGTGCGAGATTTTCTTGCGGATTGGCGTACAAGGCTTCATTCTGCACCGTGCCCCCTCAACGTTTGGTTGGAAGTAAAACGCCACCTCATATTACTGGTACGAAACCTGTCATACTCGATCATGACACAACGGAGGATGCGACTTGATCATACTAGGCAAATGCTTTCTTTGCTCAATCTTGCTGATCCCCTATTTCAAGTCTACCAGGCAGAATTACATTCACTTTTGGTGCCACTTGCAAAACAAGCCCTTCAACGCCTTAAACTACAACACCTGAAACCTGATGCTTGTTCGTACGAATTCCTTACGTCACTTGAGTCAACTCGCCGATCCTCTTCTGTTCTGCAGCACCTTCGTCTTCCAACTGGAGTAGTTTCATCCGAACCAGTTCCAATTTGTTCTATGGTACGTAATTACTACATTTCAAAATTTTGTGAAACTCCTCCTCCCTCCCCTACGGCTTCTGCTCTTCTGTTCTCTTCTTTGCCTCAGGTCCCTTCTCATCTTTCAGCCAGCCTCCTTCATCCTCCCACTTTAACTGAGCTCTCTGACACTTTCTCGTCCCTCAACCCCCGGGCTTCACCTGGCCCGGACGATCTCCCTGTTTCTTTCTATAAGGCTTTTCTTCCTGCCCTCCTTCCATTTCTCCTCTGTGCCTTTTCTACTGCCATGCATCTTACATCTCTTCCAAGGAGTTTCACGCTCGCACATGTTGTACTTTTCCCCAAGAAGGGTGATCCGCTTGACTTGGGGAATTGGCGTCCCATCTCACTCTTAAATACTGATTATAAACTCTATACTAAATTTCTGTCCCGACGGCTTAACCCCATACTCCCTCATATTCTCTCCACTAATCAAACCTATACTGTACCCGGGCGCTCCATCTCCCATAATATTCAGCTTCTTAATGATCTAATTCACCTCGCCCGCTCTCGCTCAGAACCCCTTGCTCTTCTTTCCCTCGATCAACGCTCAGCGTTCGATAATATTTCTCATGATTACCTTCTTGCTACATTACTAAATTTCGGATTTCCTCCTTCCTTTGCTTCTCTTCTCATCTCCCTCTACCGGGACGCAGTTTTCCACGTCAAGCTGCTCAACCTTCTCACAGCTCCCATACCCTTTCGTCGCGGCGTGCGTCAGGGTTGCCCCTTATCCGGGCAGCTCTTCGCCCTCGCAATAGAACCTTTTTTACGCGCAGTCCATCGATCCTTCTTTGCTTCACTACCACCGGTGGTAGCCAGCACACGTCATCATGTTGCTACCTATGTTGCCTACGCCGACGATATTACATTCTGCATTCGGCAAGACTCACAATTTCACGATCTCCACAATCTATACAATACTTACGCCTCATGTTCCGGAGCAGCGCTAAACACAACGAAAAGCACAGGCCTATGGACCGGTTCGTGGACTAACCGCACTGACTCTCCTTGGGGAGCAGAGTGGTCCAACACCTCTCAACGATTCCTAGGAGTCCACCTTGGAAAACCAGCAACTGCTTCACTCGTCACCTGGACGACTCTCCGGCCACGCCTACATCGCTCGGTAGCAATCTGGCGGCGCGCACAATTCTGCACCTCCGTCTTTCAAAGAGCACGTCTAACGCACACTTACCTGCTTTCAATGTGCACGTATTCCTGGTTGGCTTCGAAGCAACCAGCACTACGTCTTCTTGAACTCACCCGCTGTCAAACTCAGGTTATCTGGCCCGGCCATCACTGGGTCGGAGCACCTCAACTCAACCTGTCTCCTTCCAACGGAGGCATTAGTCTACCCGACGTCAGATCCTATTACAAGGCTTATCGTGTGTCTACGTTTTTACGATCACTTGCGGCACCTGCTCCCTCTGCAGTTGCTGCTCGTGATGTCATAGTATCTCCGCATAACCCACGCTTTACTCTCCTTTCGTTCTTACTCATGGACCACTGTCCCCTTCTCACACTTTTCCCTCCTGTCTACAAAGAGGCTATTTCCTTTCTTCGTTCCCTCCCTCTTTCTCGCTCTCTCCCTGCCTCCACAAATGACCTACTTTCCGAACCTCTTTTTTTTCTTCTCTGCTACACCCTCCCCATCTCCCATGTTTTGCTTTTCCTTCATGGCTCAGAGCTGGAGTCGTTACTGTCAGCGATCTTGTTAACACCGATCTTTCCTGGCTCCCCTTCTCTTCTCTACCCTCTGCTCTCCGTTTCAATGCCAACGCTCACTTTGTTCACAACTCTCTTATTTCTACTATAATCTCCCTGTTCCCTGAGCTTGCTACTCCCTCAGGCCTCATTTCTGTTCACTCTGCCTCTCTCCTTCTCCCATTTTTTCTGTCGTCCATTGGTCCACCTCTTCCTCTTGTCTCTTTCTCAACAGCTGATCTCTACCGTTTTCTCTCTCGCTCTTCCGCACCTCTTCCCATTTCTGGTATTCCACTTTCTTCTACCTCCGCAGTGTGGTCCGCTGCGCTTTCCCCACTTTCAGCACCCCTTGAAGTCAATTCACATTGGCTTTTCTTACACAACCGCCTCCATGTGCCGTCGATTATACATCGCATGACCATTTTATCTTCACCCTCCTGTCCGTATTGTGGCGAGGAGGCTGACGTTCAGCATGTCTTCATGAATTGCACAGTATTATTGCCAATACTCCATCTCGCTTTCACGCTAGCACAACGATCCTGTGAGACCGTCCTCACCTTCAGCGCCTACCGAACACTACTTCTGAACTCTTCTCGCCCTATTCACCTTCCGGCAGTCTGCTCCTACATCTTCGTGCTTGTAAAACATATAATTCACGTGTATCATCTTCAGCGTCCCCCGAAGCTTCTGCTGACATAAATAAAGTCAGTACTGCGTTACTTTGTCATTTTCGTAATCGCCTACTCTCCGCCTTCGACTAGAACTTACCACTGCAGTTGCACGCTGCAGTGAACCACAGTTCCTATCAACTTGGTCACCAGCAACCACTTGGTTTGCAGGGTCGCCCACAACGCTTCACCTTATAGTCGGAACTTTTGTTTCACCTACCTCCTGATAGATACAATTTTTGCCATGCTGATTTGTCTTCAATCTCTGCTTCATCAGAGACTATTTTTTGTCTTTTCCGACAAATTATCATACATAAACTGTATTCTCTCACCACTATATTGAGCTTTGTGAATAGGTCGTTGCGTCAGCTACAAGCACCTGTAAATCTTCTTTTCATATGTCATTTTGAGACGATTTTTCTATACACATTTCCTGTTTTTTTTTTTTTTTTTTTGCTTCGCAACTGAGTGCAATCTTGTTCCTCAACATTCACTGCACTATATTATTTGTACTCTCTATTTTATCAGAATTTTTTTGTTTGTCTCACTATTGTACATAACTTTTAGTAGATCAATTATTGTATAGAATCCTATGAATTGTTCGAAGCATGAGCTACTTATAATTGTCAATTTCTTTTCACGCTTTTTTAAGACTCTGTTCTCATCCTCTTCACATGTATCATTTCGTGTATAACTCATGTGTAAATTTTTTTGTTTTTCATTACTCATCTTGCTGAATTATGTATTCTCTCTGCGATGTCAGAGACTATTTCTTTTACCACCTCTGACAAATCAATATATATAAATTGTAACTTCTCATTGTACAGAATCATGTATATAGGTCGTTTCACGAACCACAGACATCTGTAAACTTTTGTGGTTTTTACAGTATATTCTTATCTTCAATTCCTGATTCAACAGTGTAATTTTACTTTTCAGCTGTGTAAATTTGTGTTCTCCAATACTCACTGTGATGAGTTGTGTCTTCTCTCTGTATTTTCAGAGATTATTTTTCTTTAGTATTCTCAGGAAAATTATTGTATATAACTATTTTTCATATCACCGTTGTATGTAACATGTAGTACCGCGAGCCACATTCATCTGTAAATTTTTCATCATCTGTCTTTCGAACTTTCGATTTCATGTTTGTCCCTTGATCACCTGCAACCTCCTGGTTTTCCAGGTCACCCACAATGTATCACCTTTCGGTCAGAACTTTTTTTTTCATCAATATTGTGTAAAATTTATACTCTATAGTGCTCATCATTCTGGATTGATTTTACTCTCTGTATTACCAGAGATTCATATTGCCTCACCAGATTTCTACTGCACTTAACTGTTGTCATGCAAACGTTGCACCGAATCCTGTAATTAACGTAGCGCAAGCTGCACATTCTGTTAATTTCTCATCACCTGTCTTTTGAATCTATGTCTGCAAGCTCGAATTCTGTATTATTCCTTGCATCAATACTGTACCAAAATTAATATTGTATAACGCTCTTCTAGCTGAATTGTTCCTATTCTTTGCTTTGTCAGAGACTTTTGTTGCCTCACCTGACACTCGAGTGTAATTAACTGTTTTTTTACTATCATCAATGTACAGAACCGTGTAAATAAGCAGTAGCGTAAGCTACAAGCACCTGTAAATATTTTCTTTTGTCATACATCATTTGAGATGATTTATTCAAGCACATCTCCTGTATCTTTCTTCTAATAAATACTGTGTGAAAACTGACCCTTCGAGACATGCTTTCGGCAAAGATTTTGGAACACAGCGATAGGTATTCGCTTCCATTCAGTACATAATGCTACCGCTAACTGTTGCTTAGTAAAAAGGCATTAGTTCCAAACTTCTTATGCGGCGCTCTAATTCATCCCATAGGTGATCTATGGGATAAAGATCAGGGCTCTGTGCTGACCAGTTCACACGCGATACGGAATTATCGTCAAACCACGCCGTAACAGTGCTTGCTTTATGGCTCGGTGCATTATCCTGCTGGTACCAAGAAGTCGGTTCCATAGTATTGCCACAGAGTTGGTAGGGCATAATTGTTCAGAATATCGAGGTAGACGTGTTGGTTAACAGGTGTGTCCACGATAGCCAATGGACCGGGACCATACCACGAAAAACACCCCCACGCGAGTACACTGCCGGCTCCAAACTTGACCGTTGCTATTTTTTGTGGTAAATAGGGTTCCCCCGGCTGCCGCCATATCCACACAAGGCCATCAGACTGATGGATCGTGTATCTGGATTCATCAGTCCGCAGGTCCCGTTTCCATTAATCTACGGTCATGGTCTTAACAATATGCTAAACGACGAGTGGCATTCCGAGTGGAAATGAAAGGCTTATGAGCAGCCGCACGACCACGGTAACTCATGAAATAAAGTTCCCTGCGAATAGTACGTGTACATAGCGAGTTTCCAGTGTTTCTATTCAGCTGTACACTGATGTCTTGTGTAGTACTCCGTCGATTAGCTGTAACGATTCTCCTGAGACTTCGGCGTCTTCTATCTCTGATTTTCTTTGGTCTGCTGGTACTCTTTGCTGTTTCAGGCACGTCATGTGTCTTCCACTTATTCAGTACATCCAAAACAGTTGACTTGGGTATGTTTAAACGTCTCTCGGTTTCTCTTATGGACAACCCACTAATATAACACCCAACAATCTTTCCCTTCTCAAAGTCAGTTCTCTCCCGTCGCGACATTTTCACTTAACCTCAGAGTGCGATATGATCGCAGTCAGCTTCAGGCTTGTTTTTATACCGTTTGTAGCTGCTCATCTTAATAATGCAGCGGATCCCTCCATTTGCTTTTGAAGGGGTGTCCCGTGGCTTTTGTCAATATAGTGCATGTTGGAAAGCACCTGGTGCGTGTGGAAGGGTTAGTAGAAATGCAACTGAAACATGCTTGTCGACTGACCACTATGTAACGGAAACCACCGGGTGAGGTCAACAGCTGGTAATTCCTTGTTTTTCCAATGATAGAGGAAGGTTTAAAAATTGGGTGAGTGCAACACATTTTGTTTGCTGGTAACCGTGCTCATCCTCGACATAAGTATTTTCTCCAAAAAATGTTTGTTAGTTATATGCGATTAAAATAACAGGGCAGAATATTACAAAGTTCAAGTGATCTACAAAGACTTCGGTTTAGGCGGAACTTCGTATTATGCGAGCTCGTTACACGTGGGTTTGACTGTACTTAAATTATACTCAGGACATATCACCATCATTAACCACTCTCAAACAACTGATATATTAAAATCATCGCAAGTCTGCTGTACATTTCTTTGTCTTAAGCAATTCACTTTGCTGTCACTCCGTTCTTTCGAAATTCCATCAATCATCTCCCACGTGTGTTTTCCTGTCCTTTGGTACCCAATCTATACTGAACGATCGCTGAATTATGACCATCTACATAATACTTCGTAGGTTCTCCTTCCTCCTCAGTACAGCAGGCATCGATTCAGTGACGATCGTGCAGTTACTGGTGCTGGTTCTAATAGGGGCCCAGATACGTACTCATTTCCCGTGGATGATAAATCTGAATCTTCTGGAAGATGAAGACATCCTTGAGGGGTTGCTTCGGTGCACAAGTCGGTCTGAAACTCGCTACCATGGTGAGTGGTGGAGGGGTTCAAAATGAAAGTGGCCGCCCCGGTGGCGCAGTGGTCTAAGCGATGGCCTCTGATCATTCGTCTGTAAGGGGCCCGGGTTCGAATACCGGTGAGGCATGGATGTTGTGTTTGTCTTACGGCACTGGCTCTCTCCCTTCCCTGGAACCAGTGACCCTAAATTAGGGATGGGCGACTGCTTATAGCCCATTGGGTTGCTCACGGTGGGTTAGTCGTGTTTTTCTGTGCTCTTCAAGTTTTCGTCGGTGTGTGTTATTTTTCTTCGTTGTCAGTGTTCTATTTCGTGTGTGTGTTGTGTGTGAAGGTCCCGTGTTTCTTTTTATATGCCTGCCGAGCTGGTAAGTGCTTATTTTGATTAGTTATCCTTATTTTTCTGCCTTGGCCAAGCTGGCTAAGGGCTAAGCTTCTCCTCGCCATTGCAAATGGCGGCTTCCGGGGAGAATGACGTCCTAACCCTTGCTACCGGAAATGATGATCTCCCGATAACAGCTTCTCTAAATACTACTACCAATGACGTGTCTATCTCGATAAACCACTCCTCCTTGCAGCCTTCTGTTGCTGCCTTACCATCGGATATCGCCTCTTCTTCCAAGTCTCCCAGCGGTGATACGATGTCCTCTCTGAAAGCTAATGATGACGCCATGGATGTTTCGCACTCCATGCCGGAATCATCTCCAAAGCAACGTACATCTACCCTCTCACATGCTGACGTAACCGCATCTAAGTCGGGACCTTCCCAGTCTTCTTTTTCTCTTGGACAATATGTGATGACGCATAATGCCGAAGTCATTGAGGTTGTCCTTAAAGAAGATACCCCTTCTGGGCTGAAATTCCTTCAAACTATGGAGAATGGTGTTGTGTTTCCGAGCCTGAGAAATACAAAACTTACTGCATATACTGCTGCTCTTCGAGAGATTGTTCCTGCATCAGCCATAACTCATGTGGGCAGGAAGCCTTACAAAGTAGTTGTTTACTTCTCTACTCCTGCCCATTCCCTACATGTACTGACCAAGGGCATCTCAATTGGTGATCGTCACATCCATGCCGAACCTGTTTCACAGAGTTCCGTTGTTGTAAGTTTCTCACCAGTTCCACCTGAAGTTTCAAATGATCTCTTAATTGCCGCTCTTCTTCCTTATGGCCGGATCATTGGAGGTGTAACTACCTACTCTTCGTTTCCAGAGGTGCCAGAAGACAGATACCTACTCGGGTTTCGCCGCAATGTTCGTGTGGTCTTCCCTTCAGAGGAGCACATGCTGCGTATTCCACCCACTTTACGTGTACGCTGCTACACGCACATTAGAGAGATATTTATCACAGTAGGCTCCGTCTGTCCGAATTGTAAAGGCACGGGACATCCCCGCGCTCTATGCCCTCATAATGCGAACACTCTTTCCAAGTCAACAGCACGACCTTCTTCCTCTTTGTCACGTCAATCGGCTTCCTCTTCTGGTGCTAAAGACCAGCAACAGCAGACTTCCTCAAAAAGTAGTGATGCAGCAGTTGGTCAACCGACGTCTACAAAAAGTAGTGAGACAACCGTTGGTCGACCAACGTCTAGAAGAAGTAGTGAGACAGCCGTTGGTCAACCGACGTCTACCATAAGTAGTGAGACAGCCGTTGGTGGGCCGACGTCTACCAGATGTAGTGAGACAGCCGTTGGTCGGCCAACATCTACCAGAAGTAGTGAGACAGCCGTTGGTCAGCCGACGTCTACGGGTAAACCCTCGACCTCGGGTGATGCATTGGCGCCCCCATCATCTCTTCAGTCGAAAGAGGCATCAATTGTTAATCCCAAGTCTCCTATAGAGATGGTTGATGACGATTCTGGTCATACTGCTACACCGACCGTTGAGGTTGTTTCTTCAGCTCCTTTTAAATTGCCGGAAGTTCCAATTCCGGTTACAGCACAAAGTCGTGGACGGGCAAAGCGACGTAGAACTTCACGCGCCCAGAATAAGAAGTTTAGAATGACAACCACCCTTAGGGCAGGACGTGATCCTTCTAGTAGTCAGATGCTCACGTCTGAAGGCTCTATGGAATCTGATACAGATGATGGAACAATTATTCCGATCTCTTGTGAAAACTTTTTACATATTCTAGAGGCATCCTCTCTTCCACAGACACCTGTGTCTGGAGAGAAGGTGTATGCGTTCCTAATAAGTCCCCGTAGAGACAAGCTGTCTCGCAATTTTTTGGAAGGTTACTCCCACTGTCTGTCTGACACCATGAATCAAATGTTGGCGATACATTCTCATTTACGCACCGTTCCGGGCAGAGATCTGGGTGGTCCCTACTGGGCAAAGAAGTTCCGTAGCCGTCTGGCCAAGTTACAGAACGCAGCAGACAACATCCTCCAACCATCATCAGACTATTCTGTTCAAGACAGTCTCACTGAATAGTAGGGGTATGTGTACCCCTTTGGCCAATGCTTTAGTATATGAAGACGTCCACCACCTAAAAGCAGATCTCCTACTTTTGCAAGAGACAAATTGTCTCTCCACTTCACCCTTCCATCGCTGGAGGAGATGGGACTATCAATTTCATCACGCATATAGGCTCTCTCTTCGTGGAGGTTTAGCGATTGGTGTACATAATAGATTTCGTCAAGCACTCTCCTCTGTTAAAGTTCATAACCTGTGCCGAGATTTATTGCAGCGACTCACTTTCGTCCTAGATGGACAACAATATTTAGTTTTCAACATATATATTCCATGTTCATCTACACATCTAACGTTGTTATTTTCGTCGCTCCGCACTGCACTTCAGTCAGCATTACCATCAGATCACGTGCTCATTGGAGGAGACTTTAACTGTACACTTCAACCAGAGCTCGATCGCGCTCCTTCGAGGATTGAACATCGTTCACGTCTTGTGGAGCAATTGCGATCATTAGTGTCTGATTTTGATTTACATGACGTGTTCCGACGATTGCATCCGACATCCATTTCACATACCTGGAGAGCTGCATCTGCATCCTCCTCTCTTTCTGCCAGGCTGGATCGATTTTACGCTTCTGCTCCGTTATTGCCCATTACAACGGATTGTATGCACTCTCCTACAGCTTCATCGGATCATTGTGCCATCACTATCTCCTGTAACTCTTCATCTCGTCTGCATGTTAGGTCTCGGTCATGGACACTAGACACTTCTCTCCTAGCTGATGAGAATATATGCACCGAGATCAGAGATCTTCTTGATCATATGCGAGAGGGCCTGTCCACTGCACCTTGTGCCATCAATTACTGGCTCGAGGTAAAATCTTACCTAATTTATCTTCTTAGACGTCATTCCTTCTCCGAAGGCACGAAGCGCTCCATGGAAGAGCAAAATCTCCGAAACATCCTGTTACAGCTTGGTGCGAGTCATCCCATGTATACAGCTTACCAAGCGGATCTTAGAGCACTTCTTGAGCCTCGTGCACGTCAGGTAATTCTTTGTCTCCGTCTACAACATCTATCACCAGAGGACTGCTCCTTTGAGTTTCTATCCGCGTTAGAAGAAAAACGCCGCTCGTCGCATCAGCTTCGACTACTTCGGCGGCCTGATGGTGAAATCATCTCTGATCCGGATGCAGTTTGCTCTCAGGTTCGTCGGTATTTTACTATCAAATACAGTGAAACTCCTCAGCCTTCTGTTTCTGCTTCTGCTACTTTACTCTCTGCTCTTCCCCAAGTTCCTTCCAATCTCTCTGATTCCCTTTTACAACCTTTTTCGCAGACTGAACTTCGGACCATTCTAGTCTCTCTAAATTCCCGTGCTGTCCCAGGTCCAGATGGCCTTCCGCTCCTTTTCTACCGTACTTTTCTCCCTTCGTTGCTTCCATTTCTTCTCGCCGCTTTCAATGCTGCTCTTTCTTCCTCTTTTCTTCCGAGGGGTTTCACAGAGGCTCATATGGTGTTATTTCCCAAGAAAGGCGATCTGCTTGACTTGGGAAACTGGCGTCCTATCTCGCTACTAAACATTGACTATAAACTCTTCACTAAACTCCTTTCCAGTCGACTCAACCAAGTTCTTCCATTTCTTCTTTCTCCCGACCAGACCTACACGGTTCCTGGTCGGTCCATCACTTCTAATCTCAATCTCCTTCGAGATCTCCTACATCTGGCTCGTACTAACTCTCAACCACTTGCCCTCTTTAATCTTGACCAAAGAGCAGCTTTCGATAATATCTCACATTCGTATCTTTCTGCTGTTCTTATTGCTTTCGGCTTTCCTTTTACTTTTGTTACCTCTATTCTTGCCCTTTATCAGGACGCTGCTTTCCATGTCAAGACGGCCGCCTTTTTGACTGCACCTATTCCTTTTCGGCGAGGCATTCGGCAAGGTTGCCCACTTTCTGGGCAGCTCTTTGCCATTGCTTTTGAGCCGTTTCTTCGGTCTGTCCATCGAGCCTTTATAGATGCACTGCCACCGCCTACTGCAAGTACTAGGCACTTTTCTGTGACATACTCTGCATATGCCGATGACGCGACCTTTTGTGTAAGGACAGACGCTCAATTCGACATCTTGCTCCAGATTTACGATCAATATTCTTCATGTTCAGCGGCATCACTTAATACATCCAAGAGTGCAGGCCTATGGAGCGGAGCGTGGGCCTCTAGGACTGACACCCCGTGGGGCGCCTCATGGACTGCTTCATCCCAAAAATTCCTTGGGGTCCATCTCGGAGTCCGTCTTTCTGCTCAAAATGAAACATGGAATGCTCTCAGAACACGCCTTACTCGAACTGCTGCATTCTGGCGAGGTTCCCAGTTTTGTACTTCTTACTTCTCAAGAGCTAGAATAGCTCAGACTTATATTCTTTCTCCATGCTTATATGCATGGTCAGCAGAACGTATGCCCATTTATCACTTCAATGAAATCACTCGAATCATCTCAACGATAATATGGAACAGGTACCATTGGATCCAGGTCTCCACTCTCTGTCGTCGAGTCACTGATGGAGGTATTTCACTGCTGGAAGTTCGCACCTACTATAAAGCACATAAAGTGGTTTCTTTCCTGCGGCTACTAAGTGCACCAGAGTCGCCAGTTACGCTCGTTAGAGATGTCATGATATCGCCTAGGAATCCCCGAATCACTTTCATCACGTATCTTCTAATGGATCAATCTCCTTTTTTTCATTCTAAACTTTCCCCTTTCTACAAAGAGGTCCTTTCCTTTATCCGTTCTCTACCCCTCATCCGTGCTCCACCGGCTTCCACCACTGAACTATTAGCTGAGCCCCTGTTCTTTTCTTCCATCCTTCATCCCCCTAATGCTCCCTACTTTACTGACCTTTCCTGGCTCCCCGCCGGAATAGTATCTGTTCAGGATCTAATTTCTCCAGATCTTTCTTGGAAACCCTTCTCTGATCTGTCCCCCCACATCTCCCCTACCTCTTCCTCTCTTTCGCTGTATGATTCCTTCCGTTCTTCAATCATTACCCTCTTCCCTAACCTTGCCTCTCAAGCTGGGTTAACTCTTGTTCCCTCTGCCTCTCTTCTTCTTCCCTTTTTCCTTTCCGTTCGGGGCTCATCACTTCCTCTCTCCAGTTTTTCTGTCTCGTCTCTTTACCGTTGTCTCATTGATCCACTGTATGCTACACCATTGATGATTCCAGATGTTCCGAATGTCGCCCTTTCACAAGTGTGGTCCATGTCTAATTCGCCACTATCTATTCCAGCAGAAAGAAACATACAATGGTTGTTTCTTCATCGGCGGTTACCAGTTCCTACCAAATTATTCAGGATGACGCTTGTTGATTCGCCTAACTGCATGTTTTGCTCTACGATTGCGGATGTAGATCATGTGTATCAACATTGCACAGTGCTTCTTCCCTTGCTACATCTGACCTTCACTACTGCACAGTGCCTTAGTACTAATGATCTCTCCTTTTCAGCCTATAGCACGCTACTCAGTTCAAGTACTCCGCCTATTCCTATATCAGAGTCATGTGCTTATGTATTCATATTAGCAAAACATGTGATTTTTTGCTACTATCAACAGCTACGTTCTACCCCTATACAGCCTACCATCTTTCAGGCGGGAGCTGCGATGTGCAGTCAGTTCCGGAACAGAATGATTTCACGCTTGAGGCTTGCTTTCACTGTTGCTAAGGCTGCGAATCGAATCCCACACTTTATGTCAGTGTGGTCACCTTTTCGTCAATGGTTTTCTGGTCCATCAGAAGACCTTAGACTTTTGTTCTGACGTCTGTGAAATTGTTTGGACTAATTGAAGTATAGTTTTGTGATTATCGTGTTCTTAGGTGCCCTTGTCATAATCGCTTCTTAATGTTACTGCACGTTTGCATGTTTCTCACCAACAAGGTCCTGTAGGTGAGTTTCTTGTTATACCACAGGCACTTAAAATAAGTTTAAAGTTTTTTTTTTTTTTTTTGTTTTTTCGGCACTTTCCTTATGTCTGCCGGGCTTTATAATATATGGTTTTTGTTCACGGTGCTAAGCAACTGTTTGATAGTGTTTAAATTGTCTTATTGATTTTGCACAGTGTGGTTTCCGATCATGTTACATGTACATAAAGGGATATGATCAGTCGATTGCACCATGTTCTGCAAGGTTTAGCACTTTTGTAGTGCAGGGGGTAATTGTTCATCATTCGGTTATTTGTACTGTACCTGAAGTATAGTTGCTATGCCAAAATCTCAGTTTTGTATATACTAATGTACTTTCCTAATTGCACTGTAAAATTTATGTTTGGCACATTTCGCATGTTGGGTCACGATTACATGTCTTAAGTTTTATGCTCATAGTGCGGAGCAAACGCTTTGATAGTATTTCAATTATATGTTAATGTTACACAGTGTGGTTTTTCTCATGTCACATGTGCCTAATAGGAAATAATCAGTCTATTAGATAATGTTCTGCGCTGTATTGCATATTTGCTGTACAAAGAGTCAGTTTCATATTTTCATTATTTGTATTGTACTCGAAGTACAAATTTTCTGTAAAACGCAAGTTCTGTTTGTACTAATATACTTTACTCTTTGCACTGTGAAATTTACAGTTGTACCATGGCATTGTTATTCCTTATTAGTGTCTTTCCTATGCCGTTGCATCTTGTGTACATATGTTGTTGTTCATTACAAGTTAATCTATAGCACTGTGATTGAGGCACTTGTGTAAGCCTAAGTAATAGTTCTTTTTGTAATTTGACAGCGTTTCACAAGAGAGATATTGCATTCAATTTGTATAGAGTTCACACCATCATTGTGGATAGATCATTTATTCGCTTATCTTTCAGATACTGAAAAGTATAAACCTTCTGCTCTTTTCTTCTCTTTTCTTCTTTTTTTCAAGATTGCTCAAAATATACATGTTTGTTTTTGCACTGTAAAATTTATAGTTATACCTTGTACTGGTGTTCACCTATTAGAGATGGCACTCTGCTGATGCACATTGCGAACATATGTTGTACATAGAGTAAGTCAACCCATCAGTCCAGTATTGTCAGTGTTATGAATTTGCTTACATTGTATATAGTGCATCCACATAATGTAAATATCTCATTGTCATTGTAAATAGGTCATCCACTTGTTTATCTTTTGGTAACTGTTAAGCACAGGCCATCTGTATCTTCCTGTCCATGTTTGCTCCAAATAAAATATTGTTGAAGCTCACGGTGGTCGTTAAACCTCCAATCCAAAAAAAAAAAAAAAAAAAAAAAAAAAAAAAATGAAAGCTGTCCTTCAGGAGAAACTTCTGGTTTGTAGGGGACTTCTTTTAGAACTAACTCTCCTTGAGCGTATGATGCGTGCATGTAAAGCCGGGTCGCAAATGGGTGCGCAAAATGCCAGTATGATTGCTGAACTCTAACCTCAGTTGAAAAAGTTGAAAAGATACGGGAAGCAATTGGGAGATATAGCCAACTAAGCTGTGCGGCCTCAATGCAGGTATAAAGGTGCTTGATGTATCCAGACACCATGGGCGCCTGCAGGAAATTTTTCAAGGGGTGTCAAGTGTAATTAATTAAGGTTTGGCTAATATGTAGAAAACAGTAATTCGTGAAAATGAAAGATTAAGTCTATTACTATTACTACTACTTACTACACTAGAACACTACTACTATTATTATTAGATGATGCTGCTCTTGATGAAAGTGTATGTTAGTAATAGTTATGTATTATCATGTACATTAGTAACCTTTTTAAAAATAATGAACAGTGTCGAGCAGGGCCACGCCAAGCCTTTTAAGTTCAGCACACAACACCCTGAGCGGAACTTGTTTGGGCGTACTACCTTATAGTTTGCTAGGATTTCCGTTTTCACGTTATCGTTTTCCAATTCTAAATTTCCAATAAAATTGGGATATTAAATTAAACGTCCGAAACTCATCTTTCCTTGTGGTCCAGTTCTGTGAGTGTAAAAAAAAGTAATAAATAAAATGAAATAAAATAAAATAATTCTACAGGGTGGGCAGGGTCAAGTGACCCCTGTGACTCCCAGCCAGCGCCCATGTCAGACACCTGATATGCCGTTCCATAGTGTCCTACAAGTGCTGTGCGGGAATAATATCGGGGGAGTTCGGAGGACAATCAATATGCTGGAAGTCTAAACTGTGTTCCTCAAACCATTCCTGCACAATATTGGACCTGTGGTTCGGCGCATTGTCGTCTTGGAAGACACTATCGCCATTCGAGAAAAAAGCGCAACATTGTCAGCAAGCAGATCACGGTTCTGGACACCAGTCATGCATTGTTCCATAAGCACCAGGGGTCCAAGTTCCTCTCAGGTAAACATTCTCCACACCATACAGCCTCCTCCATATCGGCTTGCACTGTGAAGACCATGCAGGATAGATTCAGTGACTCATGTTGTTTGCGACAAGCATGTACACGACCATCCACGGAGAGGGAGTAAAATACGTGACTCGTCAGACAAGCACACTTTTTTCCACTCATCCAACGCCCAACTTGCATGACCAGGCGAGTCTTCTGCTCGAATGAACCGTGGTTAGGTGAGGATGTCATCGGGATCATCTGATACACTGCCGGACAATTGCTAAGGACGGATGACAATAGCAACGATAGCAACCATAAAATGGAAGGCAGGAAAATGTGGAAATTAGCATAAGTGCGGGATACAGTAAGACGTGTTGTGCGTATGCAAATTTTGGATTGCCGAACTTGTTCGTGACGTCATAGCGCTGATAAGAGATATAAAGGATTTTACGCGTATTGACTGTTGTTGTTCAAACGCAAAGTTGAAAGGGAAAGAATCAATTGACGAACTTGCAATTTTCAGTATGTCTTCCCGACATCACCTAGATCATTTTACGTGTGGCCGTTTTATTGGCAAGAATGAAGAAGGGAGAAAAATAACAGATGTTGCCAGGGAGTTCGACGTCAGCCACAGTGTTGTCTCAAGGCTTTGGAAATCATTTCAAACAAATGGAGAGTGTAGCAAACGTCACGGGGGAGTCGTGTTCGCAGTACGACACCTGCAGAAGATCGGCACATAGTGCTATCAACAAAAAGACACCGTCGCACCACAGCTAGTGAGGTAGCAAATTAGTTTATGGCTGCTACTGGCAAGCGGATCTCCCGAAAAACTGTCGCCCGACGTTTGCATGAAGGAGGACTATACGCCCGCCGTCCTGTTGTGTGCATCCCATTGTCCAGACGTCACCGTACCGCCCGTTTGCAATGGTGCCATCAACATCGCAATTGGACTGATAATGACTGGTCTGCTGTCCTCTTCTCAGATGAGAGTAGATACAGTCTATCGTCTGATTGTCGACGACAACTGATCTGGCGTGATAGTGGTACTGCATATTGTCCAGCAAACATACAGGAAAGGGACCGATATCCGACATGTAGTGTCATGGTATGGGCTGACATCATGATCAATGGCCGTACGTCCCTCTATGTGCTTCCAACTGGGATTATGACTGGCCAACGATACATTAATGATGCTCTGCTACCTCGTGTTCGCATGTTCCGTGGTGCTGTCGGTGATAGATACATTTTCATGGACGACAACGCAACATGTCATCAAACAGTCGCTGTCCAGGAGTGTCTTGAGAGCGAGGATATTCAACGCCTCGCATGGCCAGCAAGTTCTCCAGATCTGAATCCCATTGAAAATGTGTGGTATGCTTTGGGGAGGAGTCTTGCTGGTCGCCAATGCCCTCCAATAAACAAGGACACCCTCATCCGTGCACTGACAGAGGAATGGGATAAATTACCCCAACAGCTGCTTGATAACGTTGTGCAAAGCATGGCACGACGTGTGGAATCTTGCATCGCCCTCCATGGTGGCGATATTTGGTATTGACATTTTACGCCGGAACGCCTGCGGACGGTAATTGCATTTTTTTCACGTTTACGTATTCTGCACAAAATGGCCTGTTTGTCCCTTGAACACGTTCCAAAGCCTTCTGGATTTCAGAGCACAATAAATTGTCTTTCTTGTAATGTCCTGGCATTCTGACATTATTTTACTTCACTTGGCATCCAACCACACTTACTTTTTTATGCGCTATATAGCCGTTTATGATCCGTCCTTAGCAATTGTCCAGCAGTGTATTATTGCCCATATGTGTTAGCGTGTGATGCATGGTCATGACAGACACTGTTCCGGTTTGATTTCTGTTGTATTGGGTGCTCAACTGCTGAACAGTACTGCGCCTGTACGAGTCGTCGGACCCCCACTCACACTTCACATAGCTACGTCGGTCGACTAACCACGCCGTCTCGGAAATCACGTGGTCATGGGCCGCATACACTCTTGATAGGGGTTGTCATAATTCAGTGATTACCCGGTGTATTATTTCAGATGCCCAACGGTGGTCATTTCTTCTAGAAGTATATCTAGCCCTTTTCCGATTGACTGTCTTTTCTTTGATCACGGCATTTTTTCTCATCAGTTAGTTCCTCTTCCTTCCTCTCTCGGTTACACTAAGTATGTATCTCTCCGCGCTTCTTTGAATTGTCTGCCATTTATGTATTTCCTTTTTAGTTAAGGTCCATGTCTCTGATTTATAAGCAAGAACTTGCAAAGGATTCATTGAATAAACACTTTCTTTTAAGGTAATCACTCTTGAAGGGATTGAACTGTTTCTCCGTTAGCTTTTAACAGATCTATGAGTAGTAAAATGAAGTGTAAGGGAAAATGGCTCTGGAAGAATTTAGGTTACTTTTGTAGTATTGGAGCTCCTAGAACGCGCAAGTTGCCCCTCTACCTACTTTTTTAGAAACGGTCAAATCGATATTAAAAGAATGTTATACACTGATGTGCAAAAATTAAGGACGAAGAGGAGAAATTAGCATAACAGCGGAACGAGCAGGCAGAACGGACCGAAAGACCACTCAGGAGAAAGACTAGGGTCCGGTACGGTAGGGCATGCGCATATATACAGCATGACGTAAGGGGGGGGGGGAGTGTCGGAAGGGTATAAAGCACACGGGCGGTGTACGCTCAGCAATTCGGTGAAAGCTATTGCACGGTGTACATCGGTTTGAACGACTTCGAGTTGCTGCCACCGTGTGATATGGCCAACAGGCAATCCAGTAGACGACATCTGGATGACTTTACCCGAGGTCGCGTCATTGGCAAGTTGGAAGAAGGTCGAAGTGTGACTAGTGTGACAGAGGAGTTCGGGATCGCTCACAGCATCGTTTCACGAGCTTGGAGAGCATTTCAAACTACAGGAACAGCTGTCTGAGAGTTTAGCAGTGGTCGTCCACGAGCAACCACGGCGGCGGACGACCGGTATATTGTCCTAAAGGCGAGATGGTACAGACAGCAGACAGCGGGAGAAATCGCAAGGCACATGCAACAGACAACTGGACGTCCGTTATCGCGTTTTATCGTGGCCAAGAGGCTGCACAAAGGTGGTCAATTTGCACGACGACCAGTACAGTGTGTGCCATTAACGCCTGCTCATCAGAGACGGCGGTTTCTGTGGTGCCAGGAACACAAGAACCGTACACATCAGCAATGAAGTCGAGTTCTCTTTACGGATGCGAGCCAAGTTAGTCTGACTAGCGACTCTGGACGTATACACATCTGGAGAGAGCAGGGAACACGCAATCACACCTCCAACATCATCTAAAGGGACCGGTTTGGAGGTGGCGGAGTTCTCGTTTGGGGCGGTATCATGCTTGCTAGCCGTACTGACCTCCACATATTCCAAGGAGGTTTAGTCACTGGTGTCCGCTATTGTACCGAGGTTCTCCTGCCTGACGTGCGTCTGTTTATAGGTGCTGTGGGTCCTGCGTTCCTCTTCATGGATGACAACGCTGCACCTCATCGTACAGTGGCTGTCACAGAGCTGTTGGAGAGTGAAGATATTTAACGCATGGATTGGCCCGCAAGGTCCCCGGACCTAAATCCAATCGAACACATGTGGGACCTTCTCGGGAGACGTTTGGCAGCACGTCACCAGCCGCCAGCAACGATTCCGCAGCTGCGATTGGCGCTACAAGAGGAATGGGCCGCGATGCCTCAACAGCTCCTTGACAACCTCGTCCTCAGCATGGACAGACGTTCTAAATCCTGCAAAGCAGTCAGGGGGGATCATATCCCCTACTAAAGACTGGATTTTTCTTGGCAGCCGCCTGTCACATGGACGTTTCTGTCTTCTGTCCAGTTGTGCTCGAAGCTACTGTGACGTGCCACCCAGCAGGACGCACAGGACATAAAGGCAGATAGCAGCGACTACGAACGTCTGCGTAGCTTAAGTGGTAGAGCGACTTATTCCGGAATGAGAGGACTCGGGTTCTAGCCCCGGCGTGGACACAAATGACGGAGAAATTTACTTCATTATAATGGCGCCCGAACTTTCCGGATGACCCGGCGTTTCAAGATCTCGCAATGGTGTGATGTTCTTTCCACACCGCGAGATACTAAAAATGAGAGAATCCCTTCTTCAGCGCTTCGAAAAATAAAATGTGTGTGACCTTGTATTCCACACACTAGATTGACTGGGAATTCTCAAGCACGTTCTACATTGGATGGCTGCCTGTAATGATTCATGGTCACGGCTGACCCGTGGGCCATGCCCCCGGCCCTCTTTCGGGGGGGGAGATGTTACGTGCCTTCCCAGCAGGACGCACACGACATAAAGGCCGATATCAGCGATTACGAAAGTCCGCGTAGCTCAATTGGTAAAGCGACCTATTCCGGGATGATGGGACCCGGGTTCGAGCGTCGTTGTGGACAAAAATGACGGATAAATTTACTTCGTTATGCTACCTTTTCAATAAGGTGCCTTTGTATCCTTTAAATTCCTTGTTTGGACGGTTTTGCTCACTTGTCCCCTATTCTTACATCTTGGGGATCTTATGGTATGATTTGAGTCGATGTGGAGCACTTCTGCACGACGTTACATTCGAAAAACCGTCTCGTCCCTAATTTTTGCAAGCCAGTGTAGAACTAACACGCAAGGCCTTTCTCTTCGGGAGACAAGGAAGAAGTGAGTTCTATGGGCCAGGAGGAAGATTACGTCTCTGCTTCATGCTTCTTATGCCCCTGTTCATACCGAAATAGGTTTTTATGGGCCAGGCCTGATACAGATGTATCAGATGTTATGATGTTTATGTATCAGGGGATATACAGATATTATGCCACTGTATCATACTGAATCAGGCCTTCATGGCCAGGCCTGATACCCTGCATCATGTCTGATACTCTGTATCATGCCTAACTCAAGCCTTCCTCGTACATGAACGCCACGAAGATGTACCAGATGTTTATGTATTAGGGGAAATGCAGACGTTATGCTCCTGTATCATACCGAATCAGGCCTTCATGGGCCAGGCCTGATCCCCTGTGTCATGATACCTGTATCATGCCTGATCACGTGTGCCTTCATCCTCTGTATCATGCCTAACGCATGCCTTCCTCGTCGGAATACAAGGAAGGCTTCAGTTCTATGAGCCAGAAGAAAGATTACTTCCTTTGCTTCATGTTTGTTATGCCCTTGTATCATACTGAATCGGGAATTAGGACACAAGGAAACGTTAAATCTGAAAATTATGTGAAAACGTACGAGAGCATGGGCTGAAATCGGGCTGGACATCCATGCGGAAAAGATAAAGCAAATATAATCGGAAAAGTAATTTAAGTAGAGTAAGATCAAGGAAACGATGGGAAGAAAAGTAATGGAGACCATACAAAAAATCAAGGCAAAAAAGGAGTCTGCGAAGACAGAAAAAAATGAAAAAAAGAAGTATTCCAGCGGCAGAACGTAGAGCAATCTAAAGCTAAAACAGCGGAAAGGAAAAACAGCGTATAACATCCTGGAGAGCAGATGGCTTGGACTTAATCATATGACTCACTTATTTTCGAGGAACAAAACTGGTTCAAACAAGTTTGGTGCGTTGTGGAATGCGAGAAAGTACCTGGTGCGTGAACGTGCTGATTTACCCCACCAAATCTGCGTTTCGTAAAATCGGTGTTCGCAAAATCGGGGTTTCACTAACACTACCGTTGAGAAGAAATATATTTCCTGTAAGGACCTAAATCCTTTTCATATGTTCATGTGAAAAGGATTTAGGTCCTTTTACAGGGCGATTGCCTCGGGACTGAACACTTATGTTGGCACTGTGGACTATATACCTGAAGTCACTACAATACTAAAGAACATATGCAAAAAACACCACATTGCGTTTGGAGAAAGTACGAAAAGTATTCGAGGCATCGTGCAAAACGACCGTGACCAAGTTTCCACACTCAACAGACATGGGGTTCACAAAATACCCTTAATTCGTGTTGACCCAGAAGATCCAGCAATAGCATATATAGGATCCACTGCACGATCATTGCGCACAAGACTATATGAGCACAAGTACTCAATTACTAATAACTCCCTTTCACGATTAGTTAATAGATATACCTACCGACCAGACTGGACCAATGCCAGTGTGCTGAGCTCAAATCATACTAAGCGATCCCTCCGATTTGCTGAAAGTTTATGTATTTTATCGCACATCTCTGAATGCTGTAATGAAGAAACTCCACGTTTTGTTCCAGTGCCTTCGGCCATGTTAATGCAGCCAGAAACGCATGCTCCTCTCCAGCAACACTTAACTCCAAATAACTCACTTACGGTTTGACGATGAATGTCAACTTATTTATTATCCTCTGTGTATATATTTCTTCGCATATGTAATAGCGATTCGTAGTATTATTTGTTGAATCCTTTTTAGCGCATGACCACACTTCCCGTATATTTAATGTAAACGTCTTTATTGTTATCACGTGCTCGCGTAATTTGAAAATGCTTCTTGCTTTTATCCGTTGTTTTGTTTATGTATATTGAAATACCTGACGATGGAGCACCTAGTGCTTTGAAAGATCTTGTAAGTTGCTGTGCCTTTAAAATGTCTATTTTAAGTACAGACAGTATTATTAAATACCTTATCGCACTGAAAAGGCTTTTCTAATTAAAATAACTTATGTGGAATATATGAGATGGGGAAGCGTGAAACACGAACGAAGCGGTTCTTTGAAGCAGTCGACATGCATTACCTGTGAATAAAATGTCCCCCGGCAGCTGGGTGGCGCCGCACTGACGCGCCCTCTGTCTAGTGGTGATGGGGGAATAGCATGTCTCCGCTTGCTGTGCCTTTAAAATGTCTATTTTAAGTACAGACAGTATTAATAAATACCTTATCGCACTGAAAAGGCTTTTCTAATTAAAATAACTTATGTGGAATATATGAGATGGGGAAGCGTGAAACACGAACGAAGCGGTTCTTTGAAGCAGTCGACATGCATTACCTGTGAATAAAATGTCCCCCGTCAGCTGGGTTGCGCCGCACTGACGCGCCCTCTGTCTAGTGGTGATGGGGGAATAGCATGTCTCCGCTTGCTGTGCCTTTAAAATGTCTATTTTAAGTACAGACAGTATTAATAAATACCTTATCGCACTGAAAAGGCTTTTCTAATTAAAATAACTTATGTGGAATATATGAGATGGGGAAGCGTGAAACACGAACGAAGCGGTTCTTTGAAGCAGTCGACATGCATTACCTGTGAATAAAATGTCTCCCGGCAGCTGGGTGGCGCCGCACTGACGCGCCATCTGTCTAGTGGTGATGGGGTAATAGCGCGTCTCCGCAGACAGTTTAAGCGAGGATGTCGAATGAAGATGGTGGACTCAATTGAAGAGCATGTGTTCATTGTGCGTCAGTGTTGGGTAGCCGGTTTCTTCAAACAATGTCAAAAGGAGTTTCTGGAGAAACTTGGTGGGCGTAAACCACCCACCAGAGCCACCATTTCGAAAGTGGTGAAGAAGCTGGAGAGAACGTAAAGCTTGGTCGATCCGTATAAGGGCGGACGAACCCATTTGGCGGAGCACACAATACAGGATGTGAAGTAGCGGTTATTGGCATCCCCACGAAAATCTATTCGGCTGCTATCCCAAGAGATTGGACGATCGTATTCGACATGACAAAGAGCAGCCAAACAGGCGAAGATTAAGCCTTACCGTATCACGGCTGTGAACGAGTTACAGCCACTTGATTTTGCAAAGCGATTGGCATATTATCAATGGTTTGCCAAATTTTTCGACGAAAACCCCGTCTATTTGGACACAACATGGTTTACTGACGAAGCATGGTTCCATTTATTCGGCTATGTAAACTCGTAAAATACACGGGTCTGGGCCAATGGTAATCCCCATGCCATCCATGGAGAACCATTGCATCCAATGAGAATCGGTGTCTGGTATGACGTGTGCCGACGCCGTGCCATTGGTCCAATGTTTTTTAAAGAATCAGTGTATGTTTTACATGGATCAAGGTATGTTTTGCATTATTTTCATTCAAATGTGCCTTTGCAATCGTGAGTTAATTAAAAAAAGTGTTCAGTCCCGAGAGAATCTCCCTGCATTAGGATGGTTGATCAAAACATTAGTTTACTAGGACTGTACCTAGGTATTTCATACCAGCCGTTAACACCCTATTTTTCAACATAGACCCTAAATAACAGTCAGACACTTATCACTGTTTGCTATGAACTGGCTAATTCCCCTCATACACTGGTGTGCAAAAATTAAGGACGAAGAGGAGAAATAAGCATAACAGCGGAACGAGGGGGCAGAACGGACCGAAAGACCACTCAGGAGACAGACTAGGGTCCGGTACGGTAGGGCATGCGCATATATGCAGCATGACGTAGGGGGGAGTGTCGGAAGGGTATAAAGCACACGGGCGGTGTACGCTCAGCAATTAGGTGAAAGCTATTGCACGGTGTACATCGGTTTGAACAACGTCGAGTTGCTGCCAGCGTGTGATATGGCCTACAGGCAATCCAGTAGACGACACCTGGATGGCTTTACCCGAGGTCGCGTCATTGGAAAGTTGGAAGAAGGTCGAAGTGTGACTGAAGAGTTCAGGATCGCTCACAGCATCGTTTCACGAGCTTGGAGAGCATTTCAAACGACAGCAACAGCAGTCTGAGAGTTTAGCAGTGGACGTCCACGAGCAACCACGGCGGCGGACGACCGGTATATTGTCCTACAGGCGAGAAGAGACAGACGGCAGACAGCGGGAGAAATCGCAAGGCACAAGCAGCAGACAACTGGACGTCCGTTATCGCCTTTTACCGTTACCAGGAGGCTGCACAAAGGTGGTCTATTTGCACGACGACCAGTACGATGTGTGCCATTAACACCTGCTCATCGGAGACGGCGGTTTCTGTGGTGCCAGGAACGCAAGAACTGGACACATCAGCAATGGGGTCGAGTTCTCTTTACGGATGAGAGCCGATTTCGTCTGACGAGCGATTCTGGACGTATACACATCCGGAGAGAGCAGGGAACACGCAATCACGCCTTCAACATCATCGAAAGGGACCGGTTTGAAGGTGGCGGATTTCTCGTTTGGGGCGGTATCATGCTTTGTAACCGTACTGACCACCACATCTTCCAAGGAGGTTCAGTCACTGGTGTCCGCTATTGTACCGTTGTTCTCCTGCCTCACGTGCGTCTGTTTAGAGGTGCTGTGGGTCCTGAGTTTCTCTTCATGGTCGACAACGCTACATATCCTCGTACAGTGGCTGTCGCAGAGCTGTTGGAGAGTGAAGCTATTCAACGCATGGATTGTCCCGCAAGGTCCCCGGACCTAAATCCAATCGAACACGTGTGGGACCTTCTCGGGAGACGCTTGGCAGCACGTCACCAGCCGTCAGCAACGATTCCGCTGCTGCGATTGGCGCTACAAGAGGAATGGGCCGCGATGCCTTAAAAGCTCCTTGACAACCTCGTCCTCAGCATGGACAGATGTTGCAAATCCTGCAACGCAGTCAGGGGTCATCATATTCCCTACTAAAGACTGGATTTTTCTTGGCAGCCGCATGTCACATGGACGTTTCTGTCTTCTGTTCAGTTGTGCTGGAAGCTACCTTTTCAATAAAGTGCCTTTGTATCCTTTGGATTCCTTGTTTGGACGGTTTTGCTAACTTGTCCCATATTCTTACATCTTGAGGATCTTATGGTATGATTTGAGTCGATGTGGAGCACTTCTGCACGACGTTACATTCGAAAAACTGTCTCGTCCTTAATTTTTGCACGCCAGTGTATAATTCTTCCTGCTTCTAAAGCCCCTGAATTTTTGCTTTATATTCTCTGGTGAAGCGACATTTTTCTCAGAGAGGTTGAAAACCCTAAAGGAGATAGATTTCCTTTCCTCAATTCCTGCTGTGTTGATTTACGTGAAGAAAATGCTTACTAGCCTAGGGGGACAGTTGTTTGTTATCTGCCAGACTCAAACTTTCGACATCATTCAGCAGCATTATTACGTTCCCAATGCAAGCTATCGATGCGTATCAGCCGCTGGAACTTCCTTAGCTCACAGAAATCGATTCGTTGTTGGATGGCGGTTTCCGCAGGGAAGGCTACGAACAGTCGAACTTCCGATAACAAGGAGTGCTTTCGTTACAACGTGTAACATTCCAGTGTAAATGGGGAATGTCAATTTCCCTCGTCATCTTGCAAAGAAGACGTTCAGAAGATCCATAAAACTTAGTGACCGTTGGGGGGTGACGATCATCCACGATCTTCATTCTTTAGGGTCAACCATTCTGTGATACCATGCCTCTGGAACGGATTTAAAGCATGAGGAACAGTCGTTCTTGTATGACCGAGAAGGACAACCCCTCAAGTTCATGGCTACACTACGTCATCAGCCAGATAGAATCAGAAAGCATGGGCTTGGTCTGCGAATGGACCTCATCAGAACGACAAGAAGACAGGTATGCGCCGCTACTGTGAAAGACCGTAATTGTAGACACTAGGCCCGTAGATATTTTGCATATGAGTTACGCGCCAACCAGAGGCGCACCTGTTTAAAATGGCGTCACGATCATGTAAACTGGAATTTGGAGCAATGAGGTAATGTCTTTTTCATGGGTGAGTCCAGTTTTCTCTAGAATAGTGGGGTAATATCTTCTCCATGGATGAGTTGTGTGTTGAACTATCACAGTGGGGCAGTGCCTTGTTTACGGATGAGTCGCATTTCTCTCTAGGGCAGTATTTTCACCTACGAGCTCAGTTTCTCTTGAACTATGAGAATGCCTTATTCACGGATTAGTCCTGTTTCACTCTAGAAAACTGAGACAATACCTTGTGTATTCTCTCTAGAATCAGATCTCAGACACCTGTGTCAGTCACGCGGAGAGTTTTGAATTCTATACGCGTTTGGGAAGACGGTCGAACGAAATACCTTTTCTGTTGACAATGCGACTCTGTGTGATGATTTTTCACGAGACGGACGTTCAGTCTTCCATTTGTTTTTTCAAAAGGTCCTATTATGACAATCATATACGGGATTGAGGTTCTTGATTCTTGATGAGGCCGCATACCGGTGCAGTTGGGAGAGATTTCATCCTAAGAGAGGATATCACACGTACCCAGAACGATAACGTGGTCGACAAGTATCTTGAAAAACATGGCACACTATGAATGGAGTGGTCTGCATTTTCTCCAAACCACAAGCCCAATGAATATCTGTAGGATGCCATTTAACTTCTTACTTGCTGGATGGTCTTATTGTGGGTATGACTCGTAAATGTCAAAAGCCTCACCATTAGCGGGGGTCAGCTTTCGTACTAACTGTACGATTCGTATACCAAGCATCCACTCCATTTTGGAATTATCTCTGTATGTGTGCATGGATTCGCATATCTAAATTACCTTATACATTGAAAAGAAAATTTCTTAGACACACCCTCCGAATGAATCATAGGTCCACCTATCGCTCTCACAAGGACAGCAACACATCACAGCCTGGATTTTGTTCGTTTCGGACCACAAAATTCTCGCTGTGATGTTTAGCGACCACCGGGAGAAACTCGATGGACTGTAAGCAGTCTCCCGTCCCTAATTTAGGGCCACTGACTCCAAAGAAGGGAGATAATCAGTGCCGTAAGAGTAACAACACCCATGCCTCACCGGGATTCGAACCGAGACCTATCTCGGAGGAACGGTCAAAAGCCAGCGTTCAGCTCATTGCTCCACCGGGTTAGCAGCATGGATTCCACCAGGTGTTGGGAAGATCCAAATGGTATTGTGGCCCATGATTACAGGACAGCCGCCCGTAAATCAGAAGGATTTACAGGTGGTAGCTTTCGGAATAGAAAGCATCACTCCACTTCGTCCCACAGATGTTCAACTGCCTTCAGACCCGGCGAGTGGAAGGGCCATTCGAGGGTTACGAACTCACTGGTGTGCTTTTCCAATCAGTGTTTCGCCAAACGAGAGTTATGAGACGTTCTTATCGAAAGAAGGCATCGAACGGGTGCAGATGGTCTGCGAGTAGGTCAACATCACCGTACAATTATGGTGGTCTCACTAGGTACAAAGGGGACCAAGGGGGACCCCATATAAACACGCTCCAGAACTTTTCATAACTTACACCAGTTTGCAATACCCAAGTTGATAACTGGCGTCCATGCCCTCTTGTGGTCTACACCGAACACACAGTCTCCCATCGACGTGTTGCAATTGTAACCTGACTTTGCTGGAGTTTGTTTGGTACTTCTTTTTAATTCTTCCACGGTCCAGTGGCGGTGTTTCTTTGCTCACTGCAGCCTCATAAACCTGTGATGTACAGTTAGCAAGGGTACTCCATGTGGGTGGAGTTGGCTGCTACAGTTCCGTCGCGCCATCTTACTTTGAATGATTTTCATATTTCCTTATTGCATACAGACTTCATCCTTTCCACTTTGCCTCTCTTTCAACATTACGATACTGGAGGCTTGGCGTTCACCTCGAATATCAACTGTCAGTATACGACCACATTTTCCCATGAGCTTTGCCGGTCTTGATGTAATGTTCGTACACACGTGTGATAATCGCATGCAGGTCGACCCTCGGCATTCTGCAGTACCGCAGATGGAGTATCTCATCTTCCTCAAACTGACTATCTGCTCACGATCGAAATCGCCATCTTCAGCCATCATTACAGTCATAGGTATCTCGTACAATGATGAGTTCAGCCCGGAAACCTGAAGATAAGCCCGGATCCGAACCGGGCAGCGACACCATAATAGTTTCTACAGATAGGGCTCCGAATTTTCAACTGTGATTTTAATATGATTTAGAATAAGTCTTTAATTACACTTCCGAGTTGGTAAAGAGTGTTCTTCTACAACTGGATTTGGTAGTGGACCAGGGACTGGAGAGGGCTATTCACTCTGGTCATGGGGCAATGCCATTAGTGGACTTCTGTTGGGAACGAAACGCTTCTTTAAGAACTGCAGATACTGTATTGAGTGAAAATTCGACGAATATCACAGAGTCAAAATTTAACCTCCTCCTTCCCGCCGTAGCTTCCTACTAATTTTATGGATCAACTTACTTTGATTGCGGCACAGCCCGATTTTGTCGGATACAGCCGCTAGAAGCATTTAGGAAGAAACAAATAGCCAACGAACATCATGCTGTTGTGCTAAACGAACAGGTAGATGTCGCTTTCCCATACCCTAGTTGAGACAGAAGTTGGTAAATTGAAGAGAGGAGAAAATGGAGGTCTGTCAGAAGAATATTTTTCAATAATACCAAACCAGATTAGTCATAGATTTCGGGCTCGTTGGACCCGAAATCAAAGATTTGATATCCGGGCTCTATTTCGTGATATAAAATTCTGTCCTGGGATGACATACACTATATTGACAAAAGTCACCGGAAACCCCTTCAAAAGGAAATGAACGGATCCGCTGCGTTGCTAAAATGCGCGGTACATCTGCAAGCTGACCGCGATTATATCGCTCTGTGACGTTGAGTGAAAATGTCGGGGCGGGAAAGAATTGACTTTGAGAAAGGAAACGTTGTTGGGTGTTATATTAGTGGCTTGTCCATAAGAGAAACCGAGAGGCGTTTAAACATACCTAAGTCAACTGTTTTGGATGTACTGAATTAGTGGAAGACGCATGGCGTGCCTGAAGGAACAAAACGTACCGGCAGACAGAAGAAACTCAGTGACAGAGGACGTTGAAGCCTCAGGAGAGTCGTTACAGCTAATCGGCGGAGTACTACACAAGACTTCAGTGTACAGGTGAATAAAATTGCTGGAACCTCAGTATGTACACGTACCATTCGTAGAGAACTTTATTCCATGGGTAACCGTGGTCGTGCGGCTGCTCATAAGCCTTTCATTTTCACTCAGAATGCTACTCGTCGTTTAGCATGGTGAAACGATCATTTATCGTGAACCGTAATTAATGGAAAAGGGTCTTATGGACTGATGAATATTGATACACGATCCATCAGTCTCATGGCCGTGTGTGAGTATGGCAGCAACAGGGGGAAAGCTATTGACCACAGTGTACTGTTTCTACGGTCAAGTTTGGAGCTGGCAGTGTACTCGTGTGGGGGTGTTTTTCGTGGTGTGGTCCCGGCTAATTGGTTATCGTGGACAAACCTGTTAAACAGCACGTCTACCTCCATATTCTGGGCAATTATGCCTTACAAAACAGCGGCTACTCGGCGAGGCATCAATTCGATGAGGTGGCGATAGGTTGTCTGGAGTACCTGGTACCATACTGTCAACAGCAGGTACTCCAGTTTCCGTACATTTCGGGGTGGTGGTGATTTAGCGCGAACCCACTTTTCCAAGTCGAACCACAAAGGTTGGATTGGGTTCATGTCAGGAGAATTTGGAGGCCACAGAAAGTCACCAGAATGTTTATCGGACCACTCCTTGACGATCCTGACAGTGTTGCATGGAGTATTATCCTGTTGGTAATGGCCATCACCAGCAGGGAATACAGTTGCCATGAACGGGTGAAATTGGTCTGCAACGATGATCAGATACCTGACAGCTGTCAGGGATTGTGCTATTGGAATAATGGGACCTAAAGTGTCCCAAGAAAACATCGCCCACAGCACAACACCGCAGCAGCTGCAAGCCTGTTTCCACCTAACAGTGCATGCAGGTGCCATAGCCTCCATTGGTAATCGGCGTATCCGCCATCTACGTGATGCACCAGGAATCTTGATTCGTCAGACCAGGCCACTTTCTTTAAATCATCCACGGTCCAATCTCGATGATTTTGGGCTTATTTCATGCGTTGTTGGCGATGACGTGCAGTGAGTATGGGGACCCGGCTGGGTCTTTGGCTACGCAGGCCCATGCGCAGAAGGCTGCGATGGACTGTGTGCTGCGACACATTTCCCTGATCACCACTGTTGTAGCTGTGAGTGATTAGTTGAATTGTGGTCCTCCGGTGGCTCTGAACAATGCGCGACAGTCTCCACTCTCCTCTGGCATTAATGAACTGCGGACGACAAACGGCTGGACGACGGTTCACCGTGAGGTCACCTGTGCACCACTTTTGATACGTACTCATTACAGCGGCTCGTGAATAACCCACAAGCCGCGCCGTTTTCGAGATCGTAGTCCCGAGGGGCCATGCCATCACAATTTGTCATTTATCAAACTCCGATAAATCGGCAGCTTTTCCCATTCAGACTCCGAACACTCTACTAACCGAAAGGCAGTCCTCGGGTTGTACATATACTACTCTGAGAACTTCACTTGTGCCACCGTTCGGTCTCCAGGTGCGCTCATTTCTCTAGGCTGGGGGTGTTCATAATGGAATGGCTCATCATTGTAGGCATGTTAAGCCTAGAAATGGGGGAGGGTGCAAAATAATTCAGAAATGGGCCCCAAAAACAAAGGAGAATAATACACTAATACTTAAACGATGGGAGTTAGGATTGCACTGCAAAAACGAGACTTGAAAGATGGAGACAAAAAGCAAGAGTGAATGGAATAAGAGAATCCTTCCAGTTTTTGAAAATTCCTTAACTAAAAGAAGAAAAAAATCTTCAGTGCCATGCCTCAACAAACAATGAGAAATATGTCTGGCAAAATCTCCAGGGTGGTCTATTAAACAGCAACATAAATTTTCAAGAATCCTTCCTAACACTGAGATGCCAGAAGTCGTCTCGCAAAAGTTCAAAAATTCCAGTGAAGAATACCAGCTGTTTCCTTAGGAGGACAAGAGCATTGTTCACTTTTCTACCTCCCTCCAACCTCCACTCAAATCGATCATAACGCTAAACTTTCAGCGCCGCCTAATACTGACGCCGATAAACAACACTCAGAAACTAATATCTTGTTTCAATGCTCTCGTGAAAGGGACTGTTCAATTTGTCATACGCATTTTGTAATCATAACTGATGAAAAAAATCTAGAAGTTACTGTGGTACTCTTTGTAGATAGTTTATGCTGTGCATGTTTCGCATGCCAAGATCCTCGTGGGTGTGAAATAGAACGAATGATTCGCGAATACATTTATTTACGCACATTTATTCGCGTCAGTCATGAGCACACCGAGCCTCAGACCGGCACTTACTAAAACGAATTAAATCATTTACTAATTCCTAACAATGAGCGGAGTTCAGGTCAGCGCTTTTATGAATGTTAGTGTCGTGAAACCAATAAAAGAAGATATGCGAGTCATAAAAGTAAGTATTTAGTAAACAATAGCTACGGCAATAGTAAATATTTCGACTGTTTAGTTTTTCAAAAACTATTATTATTATTATTAATATTATTATTCAAATTTACACGAACGTAAGGAATGACCCAGACACCTATGAAATGTGATGAAGCTACGAAAGTACATCTGCGCGTGCGCAAGCTAAAATCTGACATCGAGATAGAAAGAAAAGGTGAATCGCAAGAGTTTCAGTGAAGAGATTGGTATAAAGAAAAGGTGAATCGCAAGTGTTTTATTGAAGGGATTGGTACAAAGAAAAGCTGAATTGCAAGTGTTTTAGTGAAGGTATTGGTATAAAGAAAAGCTAAATCGCAAGTGTTTTATTGAAGGGATTGGTATAAAGAAAAGCTGAATCACGAGTGTTTTCGTGAAGGGATTTGTAACGTTTGGTCTAGGATATCTACAAGTTACACCCCATCGTGTTATACATCATTTTAACGCACTTGTCAATTAAGGGTATCCCGCTCTCTCCTTGGGAGGCGGAGGATGGAGATGAAGCAAAATTTCGCTACGACGTACTATTTTCATTGTATCAAGAATGCATTTAGCATCAGGTTATCGTAATTTACGCAGATTGCAATGAGATATTGCAACGTTGATGTACAGTGGTGAGCAAAAGTATTGCTTTACCTGCAAAAACCGTGAATTTTTAACTTTTTTTTAACTAATTTTCATAGTTATTTCATCGTTTATGTCATTAGATGCGAAATTTAATAGAGATTTCAAAATGTCTTAGTTTTTCCTGTACCTACTTCTGTTCTTAAGATATGGCATTAAAACATGGCGTTTGACAAACACATTGAAATTCCCGTTGTCTGCGTATCAGTTGTTACAGCCAACCATAGACATTCTTTTCCCTGATTGACTGCCAAGATATGTTTTCACAGCTTCTTTGACTTTATCATCATTTGCTAAATGAAAAACCTCAAGGCCCTTTTTTATTTTGGGGTACAGACGGTAATCGCAAGGGGGCTAAATCAGGACAGTATGGGGGATCCGAACATATAATGCTATATTAATCCTACTCCAGCCGCAGAGCTACTAGAGTATTGTAACGGTCGCTTCTTCTTGATATTAGGGTATAATTTGTGTACATTCTCAACAATGTTTAAAACTAAGGAATTGTCCACAGGGCACAGATTAAAAAAGTTGATCTGCATGAAGAGGAATACTGTTCAAGGCAAACCGCTGAAAGATTGGGATGTAATAAGTCTATAGCTATTAAGCACTGAAGAAGGTAAAAGACACTGGCGATATTAAAAATATGCGTCACAGTGGTAGGTCCAGATCCACTACAACCAGGCAGGACAGAGTGCTCAGGAAGCTAAGCTTGGCTGACAGGAGGCTTAGTTCACCTGAATTGCTTCAAAGATGGTCTGAAGTGACTGATGTTACTGTTAGTACATCTGCTGTTAGGAGGAGACTGCTTCACTATGACT
Organism: Macrothele yani; assembly: GCA_039090855.1. Classification (NCBI taxonomy): domain Eukaryota; kingdom Metazoa; phylum Arthropoda; class Arachnida; order Araneae; family Macrothelidae; genus Macrothele; species Macrothele yani. The sequence goes on along the minus strand of CM077010.1, from coordinate 162,205,730 downwards.
TAAATGGCTGCAAAACCAGGCGTATACCCCTGTTGACCAGACTGCAGTGGACAAAACATCATGTCTCATGGATAACTAGGCAATGGGAAAATGTTCCTTTCAGTGATGAATCAAAATTTTGCCTTAATGGGAATCAAGAGCAGTGCCCATGTAAAGAGATTCAAGCATGAAGAATTCCATCCAAATTGCTTAGTGACTACTGTTAAGCATCTAGAAGAGGTCATGGTTTGAAGCTGCACGTATGCACATAGTTTTGGGAATCATGAACAATATTGTTGATGGTACTGTAAATGCCCAGAAATACATCTGGATATTAGAAAACAAGATGCTAGCATCGCCTAGAAGACTTTATGATGGCAATTTTATTTTTCAAGATGACAATGCTCCTTGTCATCGTGCTAAAGTAGTATAAAATGGGTTTCAGAAAAAAAAATGTTCAGCATCTTGATTGACCATCACAGTCACGGACTTAATCGAAAATTTGTGGTTCAAAGTTTTGTACGAACTATCAAAAAAGAAGCCAACAACCAAAATTAAACTCATTGAAGATGTAATTCATATTTGGAGTCGTATTGTATTGTTCAACCCAATCTTTTACAAAGCCTTGTTCACAGTATGCCAGCCAGCTGCAAAGCTGTGATTAAAGCTAAATGTTGGGTAACAAAATATAGGTACATTTTATAATTTTGCTTCATCATATTTCCGTATTTAAATGTTATTTCATTCCTTATGAATTACAAAAACCATTTATTGCTGCAAACCTAAGTACTGGATGAATGATCCTTTTCATAATAATTTCGACTCTGTCATGATTTTGTAACGTATCTTAAGAACAGAAGTAGCTACAGGAAAAACTAAGACATTTTTTGGAAATCTCCATTAAATTTCGCATCTAATGAGATACAAATGATGGAATAACTATAAAAATTAGTTAGATAAAAGAAAGAGTTAAACTTAAAAATTCACGGTTTTTGCAGGTGATGCCATACTTTTGCACACCACTAAAATGTGATGACATAATGTTCGGCAATAGTTTGTTAAAATATATTGTTCAGTAACAATGAAATAAGCCATTACTACACGAAACCCATCGGAATCGAGGGTAAGTTGTTTTTTTTTCTCTTTGAATTTAATAAACTGATATGAAACAGCAATTGTAAACTTTATTTGATTGACAAATTCATTCAACCACTTCAGTAAAAACAATAGTCCAGATTCGTGATTGTTTTTACTTTTTATTGGAGATTTAGCGACCACCGTAAGCAACTCAATGGGCTATTAGCAGTCGCCCGTCCCTAATTTAGGGTCACTGGTTTCAGGGAAGAGAGAGAGAGCCAGTGCCGTAAGACACACAACATCCATGCCTTACCGGGATTCGAACCCATACCCTTCACGAACGAAGGTGCATAAGCCGACGCTTGGGCTATAAGAAGTCGCCCGTCCCTAATTTAGGGTCACTGGTTTCAGGGAAGGGAGAGAGAGCCAGTGCCGTAAGACACACAACGTCCATGCCTCACCGGGATTCGAACCCATAGCCAGCACGAACGAATGATCACAAGCCGACGCTTGGGCTATAAAAAGTCGCCCGTCCCTAATTTAGGGTCACTGGTTTCAGGGAAGGAAGAGAGAGCCAGTGCCGTAAGACACACACAACATCCATGCCTCACCCCCGATTCGAACCCATACCCTTCACGAACGAATGCTCATAAGTCGACGCTTGGGCTATAAGAAGTCGCCCGTCCCTAATTTAGGGTCACTAGTTTCAAGGAAGAGAGAGAGAGCCAGTGCCGTAAGATAAACACAACATCCATGCCTCACCGGTATTTGAACCCGAACCCCTTCATGGACGAAAGCTCATAATCCAGCGCTTAGACCACTGCGCCACCTGGGCGGCTGGCTTGTTTCGAAACACCACTGATATGAGATACCCCAGTGAAAAATCAAGAGATGTTAGGTCAGGAGATCGAGGGTGGCCACATTCCTTTAGAAATCACTCTATCTCTAAAGATTGACTCAATTTCAAGCATACTCACATGTTATGTATGGCAAGTTGCCCCATCTTTTTTAAAATATCCAGTGGTCAGTTCAGGGTGCAGTTGGTTAACGAATCCCTTAAAAATTTCCATGTGGACGGCTGTTACGACCGTATCCTGAAAGAAGATAGGCCCAATGGTCCGACCACGTGACAGTGCGCACCGCACTCCAATTTTTTGTGCGTGAAGTGGTTTCTCGATAAATTCGTGAAGATTTGCCACTGACCAGATATGCGTGTTTTGTGCATTTATGTATCCCAATAAGTGAATCCACTCTTCGTCGGAAAAAAAGGAGTAGCCCAAGATGTCCGCTCGTTCCGTAACAAAGACCTGAAACCACTGACAGTACCTCATTCTTTTCTCTTGGTCTGGCGCTTTGAGTTCGTGAACAGTAGACAAACGGTACGGATAAATCGCAGCCTTATTTATTCCCTGTTCTATGACACATGTTCTTTGAACTACCTCTGGGGAAGTCTAAGCAAAGATTTCCGTGGCGAAGCAGGAAGTATTTGCTGGACGTACTGTTTCTGACATTTCTGGACGGCTCCTTCAATGCAAATCATGTAATGTTCCATGGTTCTCCAACTTTTTAAACAGTTGCAAAATACACGGCTTACATGGTGCTGTCCGACATCCCAATTTCCTGCGAAATTCAGACTGACACTTCTTTATCGTCCCAATAAAGCAACAAATACACGCTCTAGTATGGTAAACCCAGAAGACATCGTTAGCAGCATCGCGACAAACAAACAACTGAACTAACCCCAGCGAATCACACTCCTGACATGCGCGACATCCAAGGTCACAACGAGTGCGCCAACAGGCATTGAAGAACAACATCTGCAAAGCCGTGGCAGCGATTACGAAAGAGCAGCTGGTGCGAACTTTCCGAAACATGGAGTCTGGTGTTCAAGCTTGTCTCGATGCAAAGTGCTGAAATTTTCAACATCTATGATATGGTTCTGTTTTTCATTGATGAATGTATGTTCTTAAATATAATTCAATTACTGTAATTACTCACGATGTCATTAATAAAAATTTGGGTAAAAAGCAAGTGGGACAGCCTATACAACATCCATGCCTCAGCGGTATCCGAACCCATTGTAGGACGAATGATCAAAAGCCAGCGCTTAGACCTTTGCGTCACCGGGACAGCCAGGGACAAATGTGTCGATGGTGTATAGCATGTGCTACACAAACACAAGTCAGACGTCATCCTGTGGGCGTAAACGATTGGTCAACGTTCAAGGGAAACGGCTTGTACGAGGTAACAGACGAGTTCATAAAGTGCTTTATGTACGGCAAAAATATTTACACACAAAACTTAAATAATAAACTGCACTATATTGACAAAAGTCACCGAATACCTAGAAGAGAAACATGACACAGCATTTATTAACATACATTATTACGGTGTCGGTCCACCTTTGGCCTAAATGCATGCACTAACCCTTCGAGATATGCTTTCGACAAGGTTTTGGAACACAGCGATAGGTATGCGTTTCCATTCAGTACATAATGCAGCTGCTAACTGTTGCTTAGTAATAGGCCTTGGTTCCAAACTTATTATGCGGCGCTCAAATTCATCCCATAGGTGCTCTATGAGATTAATATCAGGGCTGGGTGCTGGCCAGTCAACACACGATACGGAATTGTCGCCAAACATCGCCGTAACAGCCCTAGCTCTATGGCTCAGTGCATTATCCTGCTCGTACCAACAAGGATCAGTTCCATAGTATTGCCACAGCGTTGGTAGGGCATAATTGTCCAGAATATTGTGGTAGACGTGCTGATTAACAGGTTTGTCCACGATAACAGACGGTTCGGGACCATACCACGAAAAACACTCCCACACAAGTACAGTGCCAGCTTCAAACTTGACCGTAGGAACAGTACACTGTAGTAAATACCGTTCCCCCGACTGCCACCATATCCGCACACGGCCATTAGACTGATGGATGGTGTATCTGGATTCATCAGTCCATAGCGCTCGTTTCCATTGATCTACGGTCCACGATAAATGTTCTTTACACCGTGCTAAACGACGAGTTGCATTCCGAGTGGAGATGAAAGGCTTATGGGCAGCAGCACGACCACAGTAACCCATGGAATGAAGCCCATGGAATGAAGTTCTCTGCGAATTGTACGTGTGCATACCGAGGTTCCAGCATTGTTACTCACCTGTACACTGACGTTTTGTGCAATTCTCTGTTGATTAGCTGTAACGAATCTCCTGAGGCTTCGACGTCCTCTATCACTGATTTTCTTTGGTCTGTCGGTACGTTTTGCTGCTTCAGGCACGCCATGTGTCTTCCACTTATTTAGTACATCCAAAACAGTTGACTTGTGTATGTTTAGATGCCTCTCGGTTTCTCTTATGGACAACCCACTAATATAACACCCAAAAATATTTGTTTTCTCAAAGTCAGTTTTTTCCCGTCGCGACATTTTCACTCTACCTCACAGTGCAATATGATCTCGGTCAGCTGCAGGCTTTTTTTATACCGTTTTCAGCTGTACCATGTATCTTAAAAACGCAGTGGATCCGTTCATTTGCTTTTGAAGGGGTGCCCGGTGACTTTTGTCAATATAGTGTGTATACAGCTAGTACAAAAACAAAAATCCCTAAAATGGGACAATAAAGTACATAGACCTTTAGTAAGTGTTGTTACGAGTCCGAAGTGCACTGACTTGCAATGAAAATATTAGCATGAAGTCTAACGCATGTTGATTTCCTATAGATATTCATAGTCTGTGCACTATGTTCTGTGTAAAAACAAAACTCGAAATAAATACGATTTCACCAATGCAAATGAATCGAATTAACGCTAAGAACTCATAAGTTGTATAAGCTATCCCACATGACGTCCCATGATCTGAACAAACGGTAAATAGAAGCGTGTTCACCAAATAACTCAGTGGGGAATCCATTGTGAACACAGAGCAGGGAAACGTAAACATCACGATTAAGAAACACATGCACGAACAAAGGTGTGATGGAAAAACAACATCACACCACAGTGAACATCGTGATCGAGAAGCACATACAAACACAGCTGTGTTAGAAAAACAACACAACAAGGAGGTAAAATGTGAAGTTTCAGTTATGGCTATGTACGAAGATACACTGGTGTGCAAAAATTAAGGACGAAGAGGATAAATTAGCATAACAGCGGAACAAGCAGGCAGAACGGACCGAAAGACCACTCTCGAGATAGACTAGGGTCCTGTACGGTTGGGCATGTGCATATATGCAGCATGACGTAGAGGCGGGGGGAAGTTTCGGAAGGCTATAAATCACATGGGCGGTGTACGCTGAGCACTTCGGTGAAAGCTATTGCACGGTGTGTATCGTTTGAACGATGTCGAGTTGCTGCCACCGTGTGCTATGGCCAACAGGCAATCGAGTAGACGACATCTGGATGATTTTACACGAGGTCGCGTCATTGGGAACTTGGAAGAAGGTGAAAATGTGACTAGTGTGGCCGAGGAGTATGGGATTGTACACAGCATCGTTTACGAGCTTGTAGAGCATTATAAACGACAGTAACAGTTGTCCGAGAGTTTAGAAGTGGTAGTCTATGAGCAACCACGGCGGCGGACGACCGGTATATTGTCCTACAGGCGAGAAGATACAGACGGCAGGCAGCGGGAGAAATCGCAAGGCACATGCAACAGACAACTGGACGTCCGTTATCGCCTTTTACCGTGGCCAGGAGGCTGCACAAAGGTGGTCTATTTGCAAGACGCCCAGTACGGTGTGTGCCATTAACGCCTGCTCATCAGAGACTGCGGTTTCTGTGGTGCCAGGAACACAAGAACTGGACACATCAGCAATGTGGTTGAGTTCTCTTTACGGCTGAGAGCCGATTTAGTCTGACGAGCGATTATGGACGTATGCACATCCGGAGAGAGCAGGGAACACGCAATCACACCTCCAACATCATCGAAAGGGACCAGTTTGGAGGTTGCGGAGTTCTCGTTTGGGGCGGTATCATGCTTGGTAGTCGCACTGACCTCCATATCTTCCAAGGTGATTCAGTCATTGGTGTCCGCTATCTTACCGAGGTTCTCCTGCCTCACGTGCGTCTGTTTAGAGGTGCTGTGGGTCTTGAGTTCCTCTTCGTGCACAACAACGCTACACCTCATCGTACAGTGGCTATCTCAGAGCTGTTGGAGAGTGAAGATATTCAACGCATGGATTGGCCCGCAAGGTCCCCGGACCTGAATCCATTCGAACACGTGTGGCACCTTCTCCGGAAACGCTTGGCAGCACGTCACCAGCCGCCAGCAACGATTCCGCAGCTGCGATTGGCGCTACAAGAGGAATGGGCCGCGATGCCTCAACAGCTCCTTGACAACCTCTTCCTCAACATGGACAGACGTAAATCCTGCAACACAGTCAGGGGTGATCATATCCTCTACTAAAGACTGGATTTTTCTTGGCAGCCGCATGTCACATGGACGTTTCTGTCTTCAGTCCAGTTGTGCTCGAAGCTACCTTTTCAATAAAGTGCCTTTGTATCCTTTGGATTCCTTGTTTGGACGGTTTTGCTCACTTGTTCCATATTCTTACATTTTGGGGATCTTATGGTATGATATGAGTCGATGTGGAGCATTTCGGTACGACGTTGCATTCGAAAAACCGTCTCGTCCTTAATTTTGCACGCCAGTGTAAGACATTGTTGTCTATTAAGCGTTTAGAACGTCAGTACGCAGTGGTTTGATATTTTTATCAACCAAGCAAAATAAAAAGGTTTTTGTACAAGAATGTTGCTTTTGGCTTAAGAAAATTATCAACATTCATGAGGACTCAGAAAACTTGAAGTCTGCCGTGCAGAATGAGGAATTACCTCTCATATGCAATTTTTTTCGTCTAATTATACTAATCGTTGTTTCACACATGGCTGAATATACAGTACAAATTTCAAAAGCAACGTTATTTTTAATACGCCACAATATGAATACTCAAGAAACGAATATAGCTTATTAAATCCGTTTGTTTTTATGGTGTAATAACCACAAGAGATTCGCCAAGCTTTCGCACTCAGACATAAAAATGTTTTTCTGTGAATATCATTATAAGCATTATGCTTATCAGAAATGCTTATTTGTGATATGTAGCATTTTTATGTCTGCCATTGCCTTGAGAAAGCCTCCCAGTGGAGTGCGAAAGCTTGGCGAATCTCTGCGATTATTGCACCATAAACATAAACGGATTTGTTACGCTATATGCGTTTCTTGTGTATTTTCAAGAGTAATTTACCATTCCCCCTATCTTGCCCATGTTGTATTTGCTAACTTCAAGTTACTTTTTTGCAGAAACTATAAGTACCATTAGTTCAAAATTTTCGTAGATTAAAAATGCAATAGCTTTGCACATTTCACAGGCTTCAGAATATTTAATTTACTTCAGAATGTTTTTAAATTATGATTCTTCCCCCAAGATTACGGTTTTTAACCCAAATTTTACATTTATTTTTGTTAAAAGTAAACAACTTTCAAAATCTCGTGCTACAATGTGCATACATTTGGTTTGAATGCACCATAGAAATTTCAAAGGGTTGTGCCCAGCAGTTGAGAAAAAAGAAACATAACCGTTAAAAAATACGTTCTGAGAAAAACAGCTAGAAAAACAACACTTTCATTTTTCTCAAATCAAACAATATTATTAAGACCTAGTGTGACTCATAGATGGTAAATTTATGCCTTTTTATTGATATCCTGATTTATATGAAGAGTCATCTGCTTTCTCTTCTTCATATCTCTACTCTAACTTCCTTTTAATAGCCTGTTTTTTTCTGTCGAGGTTTTTTTTTTTTTCGTGAACACTGAAAGTTTCCTCTCACTGTCAATCTCTTTCTTTATCCATTTTTTCTATAGTTTGTGAAAAGTGGGTCTGGTTCATTTGCCCGACGTTTACTTCACCGAAGGGTCACTTGACCGAAAATCACTTCACCGAAAAAATTGTTTCACCGAAAGATCACTTGATCGAAGCGTTCATTTCACCGAAGGGTCACTTGATCGAAAGGTACATTTCACCGAAGGGTCACTTGATCGAAAAGTTCATTTCACCGAAAGGTCTCTTTACCTAAAAGTTCATTTCATCGAAAGGTCATTTCACCGAAGGGTCAGTTTATCGAAAACGCTAGATTTCATTACAGGATCTGTTGAAGCATGGTGCAAGTTTGACAGACAGACCACCGAAACGTTAGGGGATCATACTCAAATTGCACTTTTGATTTCTCCGTGTCACAGAGAACGCAAAGATTTAGTTTTAAGGCAAAAATAATTAATTTTAAGTCCCTATGCCTCGGCCTAGGCCTTTTTAGCAAGTTTTATCATGTTCATACGTTTTTCATAAAAATCATGTTCAGTGCTCATGTTCATAAATAGTTTACATGAAAAGTCAAGTTAATAACGTTGCACATTTATTCAGGCAAAAAAGAATCAATATTAGGGCCGTAGGCCTCGCTTAGGCCTTTTTAGCAAATTTTAACCGTGCGTGCTCATGTTCATAAGGTTTACATAACAACTCAAGTTAATGATGTTGTACACTTATTTAGGCCAAAAGAATCAGTCATAAAGCCCACGGCCTCGGCTTAGGCCCTTTTAGAAAATTTTAATCCTGCATGCTCATATTTATAAGGTTTACATAAAATGTCAAGTTAATAATGTCGCACATTTATTCAGGCAAAAAGAATCAATATTAGTGCCGTAGGCCTCGCTTAGGCCTTTTTAGCAAATTTTAACGGTGCGTGCTGGTTTACATAAAAAATCAAGTTAATGATGTTACACATTTTTTCAGGCAAAAAGACGTAGGCCTCGCTTAGGCCTTTTTAGCAAATTTTAACCGTGCGTGCTCATGTTCACATAAAAAATCAAGTTAATGATTTTTTATGTAATCAAGTTGGTTTACATAAAAAATCAAGTTAATGATGTTACACATTTTTTCAGGCAAAAAGAATCAATTTTAGGGCCCTAGGCCTCCGCTTAGGCCTTTTTAGCAAATTTTAATCGTGCGTGCTCATATTTATAAGGTTTACGCAAAAAGTCAAGTTAATAATGTTGCACATTTATTCAGGCAAAAAAGAATCAGTCTTAAAGCCCTAGGCCTCCGCTTAGGCCTTTTTAGCAAATTTTAATCGTGCGTGCTCATATTTATAAGGTTTACGCAAAAAGTTAAGTTAATAATGTTGCACATTTATTCAGGCAAAAAAGAATCAATATTAGGGCCGTAGGCCTCGCTTAGGCCTTTTTAGCAAATTTTAACCGTGCGTGCTCATGTTCATAACGTTTACATAACAACTCAAGTTAATGATGTTGTACACTTATTCAGGCCAAAAGAATCAGTCTTTAAAGCCCTAGGCCTCGGCTTAGGCCTTTTTAGAAAATTTTAATCCTGCTTGCTCATATTTATAAGGTTTACATAAAATGTCAACTTAATAATGTCGCACATTTATTCAGGCAAAAAGAATAAATTTTAGGGCCCTAGGCCTCCGCATAGGCCTTTTTAGCAAATTTTAATCGTGCGTGCTCATATTTATAAGGTTTACGCAAAAAGTCAAGTTAATAATGTTGCACATTTATTGAGACAAAAAAGATTCAATTTTAGGGCCCTAAGCCTCGGCTTAGGCCTTTTTAGGAACTCTAAACGAATTTCGCGAAAACGTTCCATGTAAGCCAAGCGAGAATTGTGCTTTAATTTGAAGAAATTAATTGCCGATGATCCGAGGTACACTTGGTTTGAGGGAACTGTACCCCGAACTTCCGTAGTATTATATTCTGTGCCGCTGGAGTCTGTCAGTGTATCCAGGATGTTCCCCTTGAAGTGTCTGCGAAGTCCGTGAGCTTTGGGAGGGGGCTTTCCCCCAAAATGTTAAAATGGACATAGAGCTGTAAACATTAGAACCTTGCTTTATATAATGATTCTGTACACGATCACGAATTTTCAGGAGGGTGGGACGAATTCACTCTCCCCCAAGTTTCTAAGAGCGCAGACAGGAATTTTCAGGAGGGTGGGTTCAAGGTAAGGGATTTGCTCGCAATTTCTATGCTTCATGTTGTGTTTAGTGCCAAACTATGTATGCCCTTCCCCCTCCCCCAGAAATTTGGTGAAGTCTGTAAAAGGGATACGAGGTGCTTGGTTTTGAGGGCTCTACCCCCAACTTCCGTAATTTTATATTCTGGACCTCTGGAGTCGGTCATCAGTGTATCCTCGGTGTTACCCCTGAAGAGCTCTTGGAAACGGGGGGGGGGTTCAGTTTCACTCCACATTCCTGAAAATTCGTGGTCGTGTACAGAATCATTATATAAAGCATGGGTCTAATGTTTACAGCTCTACGTCCATTTTAACATTTTGGGGGAAAGCCAACCCCCCCCCAAGATGACGGACCTCGCGGACGCTTCAAGGGGAACATCCTGGATACACTGACAGACTCCAGCAGCCCCGAACATAATATTACGGAAGTTGGGGGTACACCCTCCCAAAACTAGGTGTACCTCGGATCCTCGGCAATTTTTTTCTTCAAATTAAAGTGCAATTCTCGCCTCGCTTGGCTTACATGGACCGTTTTCGCGAAATGCGTTTGGAGTTCCCAATTCAGTTCTCAATATATGCCCAGAAACGGCAATCTTTAACCCCCCCCCCTCTTGATTTTTTTAACTTGACATTTTATGTAAACTTATGAACAAGCAAGATTAGAATTTTCTAAAAACGCCTAAGCTAAAAAAAAAAAAAAAAAAGCCCTAAGGGCAATAAAATTTATTCTTTTTTGCCTTAATAAATGTGCAACATTATTAACTTATTAACTTGACATTTTATGTAAACTTATAAACCAGCAAGATTAGAATTTTCTAAAAACGCCTAAGCTAAAAAAAAAAAAAAAAAAAAGGCCTAAGGGCAATAAAATTGATTCTTTTTTGCCTGAATAAATGTGCAACATTATTAACTTTACTATTTATGTAAAGCTTATGAACATGAGCAAGCACGATTAAAATTTGCTAAAAAGGCCTAAGCGAGGCCTATGGCCCTAATATTGATTCTTTTTTGCCTCAATAAATGTGCGACATTATTAACTTGACATTTTATGTAAACCTTATAAATATGAGCACGCAGGATTAAAATTTTCTAAAAAGGCCTAAAACGAGGCCAAGGGCTTTAAGACTGATTCTTTTGGCCTGAATAAGAGTACAACATCATTAACTTTAGTTTTTATGTAAACCTTATAAACATGAGCACGCACGGTTAATATTTTCTAAAAAGGCCTAAGCCGAGGCCTAGGGCCCAAAAATTGATTCTTTTTTGCCTGAATAAATGTGCAACATTATTAGCTGGACATTTTACGTAAACCTTATGAATATGAGCACGCCGATTAAAATGTTCTAAAAAGGCCTAAACCGAGGCCAAGGGCCCTAAAACTGATTTTTTTTTTGTCTGAATAAGTGTGTTTACATAACAACTCATTAACTTGAGTTGTTATGTAAACTTCATGAATATGAGCTCGGGGGATTAAAATTTGGCAAAAAGGCACAGGTCTATCTATGACTTATAATTAATGTTATATTTCGAAAAACCTACTTATGGGGAGGTGTTTAAAAGAAATTAAAAGTGTATTTTTTATACAATCCAATAATGTTTAGGTGACCAGTTTTTTTAAAAACCAGCACCATACTCCAACAGATCTATAACAACAAAATTCTAAGTTTTCGATAAACTGACCATTCGGTGAAATGATCTTTCGATATAATGAACTTTTAGGTAAAGTAATCTTTCGGTGAAATGAACTTTTCGATCAAGTGTCCTTTCGATGAAATGAACTTTTAGGTGAAGTGATCTTTCGGTGAAATGAACTTTTCGGTCAAGTGACCCTTCGGTGAAATGTACCTTTCGATCAAGTGATTTTCGGCGAAGTGATTTTCGGTCAAGTGACCTTTCGGTCAAGTGAACGATACCCGTGAAAAGTACGTGCCTGGACCTATTCCATGTTTGAATAAAGTATAACATTTTAAAATGTTACCAGAATTATAACATGAAACTGCATCATATACCCCAACTTTAAGTGTTTTCAGCGACACAAACACCCTCTTTCATTTCATTTAATTTATTTATTTATTTATTTTTGTTGTTATCTAAAAAATAGAGTAAAACAAAAAAATTGGACACTTCGTAAATGTCGATCATGTACAGAACAGAGTTGGAAACGGGTCAAACATTTTGGACTCGGACCAGGCGGTCACATAATTGACCCGGCCCTCACCAATCTGCTTTGAATTATAAATTCGAATATACTCGCATATCATCATCATCATCATTGTCAATCATTATCAACCCTTTGCTGGATGATGGTGTTCCCAAGTTTTTTCCACAACGGACTTACTTGGGCTAGTCTCCTACATCCACCCATCTCCTACGTGGTCTTCTTCTGGGTCTTTCCCTGCGGCTTGGAATCCAGTCTATTTCGATTGTTCATCGGTGGTCCGTTCTTCTGGCAACGTGTCCAGCCCTTGCTATTTCAGGGATTTTACTCCGATCATGATGTCTTCAACTCTTGTCATTTTCCTTATCCATGATCTCTCTTCTTATCTCTCCTGGTTACACCAAGCATACATCTTTCCATACTTCTTTCAGTTGCCTGCAGGATTTGCATGTGTTTTTCAGTTAAGGTCTACGTCTATGCTCCATACGTAAGCACTGGAAGGATGCAGACTTTTCTTTTAATACGTAATGGCATATTGCTCTTGAAAATTGTACTGTTTCTTTGAATAGCTCTCCAGGAAAGTTTAATACGCCGATTAATTTATTCATCAATGTGACCCTCACTTGATATATGTTGTCCAAGGTAAATGCAGGAAACGGTTATCTTCAGCTTTTTCCCATCAATTGATAAATCTTCATTTCTTGTAAAAACATTGTACATCAGTTTTGTCTTCTGAAAGTTCATTTTAATCCCATTACTTTGCCCTTCTTGGTAAGTTCCTGCATCATACTCTGCTGCTCTGAAGGGTTATTTGAAATATTTTTTTCTATTCAAAAATAAAACGGAAATAGAACAATGTCGAAATCGGGTCAGGAACACTTTGACACGACCCGTTTGACCTACAAGAAATTATCGACCCGGTGACCCGTGACCAGTTTTCATCTCTGGTACAGAACCAACGGAAGGCAAGGAAAAATGTCAAAAAATGACCTGACATAGCCCTCTACCCTCCAAAAGTGGGGTAGACCTATCCAGATTACATTATTTAACGATTTGTTTGGGTTTTGAGTTTACCCATGAACAGCACACTCTTTCAGAAGTTCTGGGTGAGACAAGTTCTTAAATATCAGTTTCAACAGTTCCATTATTGCTAGAGGAATGTGCGTATGAGCTATATAGTTATGGAAAAAAAGAAAAAATTCAACTTCTACTTTGCGGATAAACTAAGGTGATACACCGTTGGAAAGAAAACATTCTGAACTCTTTAAATAGCCAATAAAAAAAATTCAAATTTTTCGACGTATTCTCCCATTCTGATCCTCTTAAAAGAAGAGTGTGATTAGCGCATCCTTCCTGTTCTTACTTCTTGGGGGTCAGAGCCATGGAATTTAGCTAAAGAAGGCATAAAAACGCTGAGAACAGCTGAAAGAAGCATGGAGAGGTGCATGCTTGGTATAACCAAGATAGATAGTACCGCATGGATCAGGTAAATTACTAGATTTGATGACTTTATGATCAAAATAAAGACCCTCCAGTGGCAATGGGCGGGACATATTGCTGAAAGAACTCGCCACTATTCGTGACCGGAAATACTTGACTGGATTCGAAGAGGGAGAAAAAGGCCCAGAGGAAGACCACGTCGGAGATGGATGGATGAAATTCCAAAGCCTGACTTCAAAGAGATTTGCTTAAGTCATAAGTTGGGGAAGAGAATCGAAAGCTTCATCCAGCAGTGGATTGGAATTGGTTAATTATGACTTATACATTATGTACAAGAACTAGGAATTTAGAAGTGGATAGCGGAAATTTAGAAGTAAGAATTTACCTTGGACAAAAAATATCAAACCAGGGCCACATCGAAGAAGAAATGAATTGGTATAAAAAAACTTGGCTGGAGTGCATTTGGAAGAAACAGAGCAATTTACCATTATGCATTGATGTGTTTCATCAGTGCATACTTCCAGTTCTTGCTCGTGGATCAGAGACATGGACCCTAACCATAAACGAAACGACATTCAGAGACTGCGGACAACTAAGGGAACCATGGATGTATAACCAGACAGAAAGAGGAACTCATAAATTAGGGAAATGACAAGAGTGGATGATGTCAAATATTGAAGTAACGCCCCTCAAGTAGAAAAATGCTAGATATATTTCTAGAAGGATTGACCACCGTTGGGCAACTGCAATACTAGAGCGCGTACCAAGGGACATGAAAAGACCCAGAGGTCCCCATTGGGGTTGGGTGGATGAAACTCGAGAACATACAGAAGTGACATGGAAGAGAATTTCTCTAAACAGAGTTGTGAAATGGATGTGGGAGACCTTCGTCCACCAATGGATTGAGAGTAGTTGTTGGTAAGGAAGAGGCGAAGCTAGAAGAGAAAAATCTTCCACACATACTGAAATCTGGACTCACTAAGCAATAGGAAGATGCATTACAACCACTTTGCTTCCTATCAGCTTACTGGCATTACATTTTTTTAACAGTATGGCATACTTTCTTGTAAATACTGTAGTTGAAAAAATAAAGGACAAAAAATGTGCAATTTCTCGTAACGAAAATAAAATAGTAATACGATTTGCAGCAAATACTTAATTGATTAATATCAGTTATCAGTCAGAGCAAAGTTTTACGTAAATACCACATAATCGTGTGTGCTTATATTTGTGTTCACCTCTGGATTAAGATTGCTTAAATATATATGTGTATGTGCACGCTACTATATATAGAAAATCATGTGAGAAGTACAAATAAAAACGTTACACTAGTTATAACAGGAAGAACTCAAAACGTTCCATCGTCGGGAGAGTATCAGCTTTGAGAAGGTGCAGTTTTTCTGGTATCAGTTACCTGCCGGAGAAATTCTGAGGTCTGAGGTGGTCTGACAGTTTTCCCAAAGCTGTACGAAAAGCCTAGGTCAGGAACGAAGTGTACCTAAATCAAAGAGATAACAAACCTCCAGTCATAATTAAAATAATCAAATAAGCCTTACCACGTAGTCGAGCACGGACTCTGAACGAATGTTTTGTAAACAACCAAACTTGCCAAAGGCTGAAACAGTAGTAACATTCAAGAGTCAGAGACAAACCGCACCCTATAAATGAACACAACTTGTTGTGTACGGGAGCGATAGCTGATCGCTCCCCACACCAGGAGACAGGGTGTAGGCCCTGTGTGTCGCTGGCGGGTGCAAGAAGGGTGGAGACGCTCCCCTGTGCGTCTGCGAACACGCATACGGCTATCGGAGGCTCCCAAGTAGAATCTGCTTTCATCGTTGAACACGACAGATCGCCATTCGTTCTCCAGTGCAGACGTTGACGACACCACGGCAGCCGTTCCTGACGGTGGGCTGGAGTCTGAGGTACACATGCCTGAGGCACACGTGCACGTAGCCCTGCATCCAGTAGACGGTTGCGGATTGTTCGCACAGTCACCTCGGGTGCAACAGCAGCTCGGATTTGCGTCGCAGTTGATGTTCTGCTTGACAACGCCGCTCTTCTTATGCGTCGATCGGTCCGCTCATCAGTCCGTCTGTGACTCCCGGTTCCACGTCTTTTCGTGTGGGAATGTTCCTCGGACCATCTACGCCACCATCGTACCACCACCGATACTTCCCGTCCAATTCGCTCCGCAATACGACGATACGACCACCCCGCCTCGCGGAGTCCGACTAGACGACCTCGCTCAAAGTCCGATAACTGCTGAAATCGTACACGTCTTCCATGTCCAGGCATTGCAGCTTCTTCATGGTCTTCGCACGTGTCCGTACGCCGACAACTGATAGCATTCACTTTGCCCGTACTCCTTAAATACCACCGACGATAATTTGCATATTATGCAGTGCTGTGGCGTAAGTGCTCACCGGTTGGTCCCAAAATTAACATCACACCTACGTAAACTCGACCCCATTATCACATGTAAATTTCATGATTCCGCCAATTTCTTCTTGGTGTTCTTTTTTCACTTTCCGCCAGTGTATAATCTTAAGAGGACTGTAGTTACATGAAATGTGACATGGCATTCCTAACCACATAAACGTAAGGTGTAAGTAACGCTTATGTTACACTACATGATCAACAGTATCCAAGCACCGACCTTCTGGTTGTGGAGAATCACTTCCTTAAATTTTTGGGGATTTTCAGTACCCCACAGACGAGTGTCTTGGCTGCTGATGTACCCGGACAGGTGGAACCATGCCTCATCTCTAAAGAAAGTCACGTCCAGAATGTCCTCACCTCCTTCAGACAGGAAATCTTGGAACCATATACAGAACCAACACGGGTCACGTGGTCTGTTTCTTTCAGTTGATGCACGACAGACATTTCGTACGGGTGGAAACGCAACTTCCTTTTCAGAGTATCGTGGGCTGTACTCTTTGGTACATTAGCTTGTTGTGACAGCCGCCTCAAGGACTTGTGTGGAAGCATCTGTATCCTGTCCTGGTTATCCTGTACGGTTTCGTCTGCCGTGTATAGCCGACCGGGGCAAGGAGCATCCAGAACACTTCCAGTTTCCCGAAACTTCGCTATGAGCTGACGAACCGCATTACGGGGGGGGGGCGTCTACATCACGAAATTTCCCAGCGAACTGTTTCTATACACTTCGTCCGTGCACTTGTCGTCATGGTGAAAGACATGTTCCACCAAAAACACTGTCTCTGTTCAACCGTCAGCACCACTGTCCTTGTGCCGAGACAACTGGCCAATCGACACGTCTCCTTCCGTCGACCAAGCGCTCGCGAATGACATTCGCTCGGGCTCGGAATCCTAGCTGCGAGCGCCTCGGGGTGGTGAGACATGAAGGTTACCAGACACAGAGCACTTCCACGTGATTCCATTCAAAATTTCTTTATTATTACATTACTGCGATTCTTATATTCAGTGCACAGTTATTATTCGAACACCCTGTTTTCCTTAATAAAAAAAGGCCTTTCATTAAGGATTTATAAACTATAAAACCATTTATAAAGAAGGCCTTTTAGAACTTTAAGCGACAGTAGAAGATATTATTCTGTTTTTCTGAAACCTACCGTTCTCTACCATCACGCTTCTCAGCTGCACTGTTGCATTTTCAATTGTTTAGTGATCGACAAGTTTTCATACATAAATGGTGTACAGATTTCATTTTTCTGCTGCTTAACTCGTTTTTTTTTATAATTAGCATGCTGAAGTATTCTTACAGAAAAATAAAAAAAACTCATTAATAGTTGAAGACCAAAAAAGAAGTTAGCAAAATCATGCAATGCACTGATTATGATACGCTTTCTAACATACCAGAAATCATTACTCAAGTTTTACTCAAGTTATGAGGATAATGGCTGTGGTACAAATCTCGCTCCTACGCCCTGACCACTGACCCTATTTCGATGATATTCAACAGAATTGGTTCAGTATACCTCCGGAACAACATACTAAAGTTTTGTCGCAATAGAAGTACTTTTACTCAAGTTATGAAGATAATGCCTGTGGAATAAACCTTGCTCCTGTGTCCTGACCTTTGATCCCATTTCGATGATATTCAACTAAACAGGATTAGCATACCTCCGGAACAACATGATAAAGTTTTTCGGAATAGAAACATTTTACTCAAGTTATTACTTAAGTTATGAGGATAATGGATGTGAAATAAATCTGGCTCCTGTGTCCTGACCTTTGATCTCATTTTGATGATATTCAACAGAACCGGTGAAGTATACCTCCGGAATAACATGATAAAGTTTTGTTGCAATCGAAGCATTTTTTATGTACGTTATGACGCATGAGGGAAATGGAATGGATCCCGCCCCTATATCCTAGCCTTTTACCCCATTTCGCCATTTTCAATGGGGTTCGTCTCCAGTTAGTTCCCTACCATATACTAAAATTTAATCGAAGGAGAAGCATTTTTACGCAAGTTATGACGCATAAGGGCAACGGAATGGATCCCGCTCCTATGTCCTGACCTTTGACTCCATTTCACCCATTTTCAAAAGGGTTCGTTCTCAGGTGGTCCTCTACCACATACTAAAATTTCATCGAAATCGAACCATTCTCACGCGAATTATCGTGCGGACGGACGGACAGACGGACAAAGCTGGAGCATATACGCTTCTTCAACCTACGGTTGGAAAGCGTAATAAAATGAAAACAAAAGGAACAGGTCGTTTATGATGGTAATTTCGAAGTATTTACTTCTAGCTAACCCGTTAAATTCCAATTTAAAGAATGATTAATTCTGATGGTAATTTTTCTCGATGCGGCGACCTTCAAGTACGCAAGTATAGTTTTTAAAGGTTCAGTGACTTTTTCTGCAATTTTAAGAACTTTGATAATAATTGTTTACTTAGATATATTTCGGTCTTCAAAGGTTTACTAAAATTAGAATCACAGATTTTCTTATCATAACTATGCATCAAACTTTGAGAGAGACTGCAACAAATTGGCACTTTACTTCATTAAGAACACGCTTTCTGGCTGATTAGAAAAGTAAGAAAGGTTTTTAAAAATGCGTGTGTGCGGTTAGTGAATCACCTCTGAAACTGAACTGCTCATGTAAAACTTAAAAAAATATATGATATTTGAATATTGCTGAAACTCATTTCTAATTACTGTTTCTGTGCGGTTGTGCATTTATGAATGCTCGAAAATGAAACACTACGTCGTCTTGCGATGAATAAAGTAACAACAATAACCAAGCCTTTATCTTAGCAACGCATATTAAAAACGAAATAAGAGTTACTGGTTTTAAAAGTAACGTAAAATTAACCGAAGATCGACAAAAAGAGTTCACTCTATCGTAGAATGGTATTTGCACATTATAAATCAAACGGCAAGTGCACACATAATTATCTTTTGTGCAATTTCTGAGGTGTACCGAACGACTTACTTTGTGCTCGTATTTCTTCATTCACTGGCATTTGCGGTTTCTTAAAAAGAGATGACGAAATCGTCTTTAAAGAACTAATGAAAAATCAGTTCGTGTTGAGGTTACGTTTTAGTGCTTTCATTTACTGCCATTGTTGATAAACCATAACTAAATCTTTTGAAAAGGACAAATACTAGTATATGGTTTACATGCAAATGAGCTCGGTATAGTGAAATATATTTTTATATTGAGATATCTCTTGATAATATGCACCACTTAAAAGTTAAAAAACAGAAGAACATGAAATTATGTGCAGAAAGGTGTG
This sequence comes from Macrothele yani, assembly GCA_039090855.1. Lineage (NCBI taxonomy): Eukaryota > Metazoa > Arthropoda > Arachnida > Araneae > Macrothelidae > Macrothele > Macrothele yani. The sequence goes on along the minus strand of CM077010.1, from coordinate 162,186,326 downwards.
TAACGTACCAGGAGATGTGACGTACCTGCCCGAAGGACGCACACTACATAAAGGCAGATAGGAATCAGAATCAACGTCCGCGTAGCTCAATTGGTAGAGTGACTTATTCCGGAATGAGGGGATCCGGGTTCGAATCCTGGCGTGGATAAAAATGACGGAGAAATTTACTTCGTTATAATGGCGCCCGAGCTATCCGGATGACCCGACCGTTCAAAATCTCGCATTGGTGTGATGTTATTTCCACACCGCGAGATAGGAAAAATAAGAGAATCCCTTCTCCAGCACTTCAGAAAAAAAAAAAAAAATAAGGGGGAGATGATGTAACGTACCGGGAGATGTGACGTACCTGCCAGAAGGACACACACGACATAAAGGCAGATAGGAATCAGAATAAAACGTCCGCGTAGCTCAATTGGTAGAGCAACTTATTCCGGAATGAGGGGACCCGGGTTCGAATCCTGGCGCGGATAGAAATGACTGAGAAATTTACTTCGTTCTAGGTGATACAAAAGACGAAAGAAGGAAGTTTCCCGACAAACATTAAATTTTTAGCAAAGCCGCTTAAAAAGACCATAAAAATGACGCCGAATTATCATATGAAATGAGCACATTTTTTGAATCATTTCTGCCACGAGAAAAATATTTTAAAGTACATTTTCAAATGAAAACATCTTAAAAAAAGTGAATAAATTTACACCTTCTAGAGAAAATCTCGGCGTAATTTAAAACCCATAATGTAAGCAATGTTCTTCCAAGTATATTGAAGAGGATACAAAACAAGAAAGATGACGCCGAATTTTCCGGTGTACTGAACACGTCTTTTGAATTCTTCCCTGCCGCCCCGGTGGCGCAGTGGTCTAAGCGATGGCCTCTGATCATTCGTCCGTAAGGGGTCCGGGTTCGAATCCCGGTGAGGCATGGATGTTGTGTTTGTCTTACGGCACTGGCTCTCTCCCTTCCCTGGAACCAGTGACCCTAAATTAGGGATGGGCGACTGCTTATAGCCCATTGAGTTGCTCACGGTGGTCGTTAAACCTCCAACCCAAAAAAAAAAAAAAAAAAAAAAAATTCTTCCCGACGCGAATAAAATTTACCAAAGTTATTCAAAACCAATGGAACCGGTTGGAAAAAAAATCAACCGGATTCCTACAATCGATAAGGGTATCCAGAAATAGAAACAGCTACTTACTTCCATCAGCGGCTGAAAAGTTATGCTACGAAAATAAACAAATTGTGCACAAAAAGCTTCTCATAGCTGAAGGAAGATAGCAGAGACAAATATAGTTTCAAATTGAGCAGTTACAAAGGGAAAATATAGAAGAAAGCATGATATAATTCTACGCCTTCTAGCGGAAGAATTTCATATAATGGAAAAGTTGAAAATAGGCGAAAAATATTCTTCATAGCAGAAGCTATGCTAAGAAAAAACTTTTTAAATACATCTCCAAGAAGCAGAGATATCGAGAAAAAAGTTTTGGCCTTAACGCTCTCTAGATTGGAAATGGTGCATTAGTTCAGAAAAATAATGCTCCACATCTTTATTGTACCGGATGATACACTATAAAAGGAAAAGAAATCTCTCAACGGGCTTTTAGAAACGAAGCTACAACCGCAAAACAGAAGTACACAAACTTAGCCATAGAACTGTGAACTGCAAAACTCCTCAAATACAAACTTAAGAATTTGTATTTGGGGAGTTTTGCGAATTTGTTTTTAAATCGCGCAGCATTTAAAAGCAGAGATATTGAGAATAACAGATTAAACATTTGCATACATACAAAGAGTTTTCACAGCCAGTTATGCCTGACCGAAAAGGAGTTTTTTAAGTCAGTTTTTCAGTCCCGCAAGTATTGCTGAAAACGGAAACGTGAACTTGCGCCCTCTAGTGGCACACTAGTGCGGTAAGAAAATTTTGAAATTATATGAGAAACATTTTGTACCCGAAACGCTCTCCGAAAAAGAAAGAATTTTTCAACTCAGACTCTTAGTAGCAGAGATATCGACAAAAATAGGGTATACATCTACGCCTCCTAGATGGACACCATGCAGTATTTTAAGCATAGGATAGTCTCAAAATGTTTACCAAGGTGAATAGTATTGGTCCACGAAAAAAACAATATTTTCAATCGAGTTTTCAGGAGCTCATATCTTCCTGCAAATACATCCGAAGCACACTTACGCGAATACATCCGAAGCACACTTACGCGAATGCATCCGAAGCACACTTACGCGAATGCATCCGAAGCACACTTACAAAAATTAGATATGAGAAACATTTCCCGTTAGGAGCTGTATCCCATGCAAGAAGAATTTATCAAATTGGACGTTTAGAAGCCGAGAGGTATCGCGGGAAACGCAATTTACCTTTACGCCCCTAGCGGAAAATCAACTTGAAAAGGAGCTTGTACCTGAAATAGTTTTCGACATAAATGGATTCGAATGGAAAAAGATTTTTTCATTTGGATATTTACAAGCAAATATAGGGGGGATGTATTTTGAATTCGATATCATCTGCATTTACGCGCTCTAGCGGCGAAGTTGTGCATCGTAAGAAAACTGGGATGCAGGGATCATCATTTTCACATTTCATGCTTCCCAATGCAAAAAGACCTTTTCAAATTTTAAAATGCAAATTTTTCAAATTTTCACTTTACCTCTGTAGAGTAGCACCGCGTCTCTTGGTCAGGTGAATCCTGCTTTTTGCTGCGCCGAGCTGACGGGAAGGTGCGGGTGTGGCGTCGACCGCATGACGTCATGGTCCCGTCGTGCCAGGTCGGTTCTGTTCAAGGCGGTGGTGGCTGTGTGGTAGTTCTGGGAGCCTTCTCATAGTGAACATTAGATCCGTTAGTGTCTCTGAAGAGGTGCTTAACGGTTTCCTCACAACTACCATGTGCTGGCTGATCACTTACACGCTTTCATGTCTTTCTGACATCTTGCGGCTGATGGTCTGTTTCTGCAGGACAATGAAGCGCCCCACATGGCCGCAACTACCCAGGCATGGCTCGAGGAACAGAAACATGGCTTAAGTTTGGAACCATCCAGTGGTCCCTCCCCGGTCTCCGGATTAAAACCCAGTGGAAGCTCTCTATGCTATATGGATGCGAGACTTGGACATTGACGAAGGTATCAGAGAGAAGGATACTTGGTTTTGAAAGAAAGTGCTATCATAAAATCTTACGAACCGGATGGACCCAGAGGATAAGAAATGAAGAAATGTACTAGGGGTATTAAAAATTTCGTGCAATCACACAAAATTATTAAAGCTACGGAAACCATTTTTGTTTTATTTTTTTATATATACATTCAGTATACTGTACAACATAAATAGTATTTAGCACCTCCCCCCCCCCTTTCTTTTTCAGGAATAAAAAAATCCATTATCATGGAGAAAATGGAATTTCGCAGTGTGATCAAGCTCCTTCATCTCCAAGGAAAGTCAGCTAAAAAAATCCATCAACAAATGCTAAATGTATATGGAAATAAGTGTCCAGCATACGAGACTGTGGCAAAGTGGAAAAGAAATTTTCAAAGTGGTCATATGACCATTTGTGACGAACCTAGGTCCGGAAGGCCATCTTTGTCAGATGACCAGACAGTTGTGACCAAAGTGGAGAAGTTAATCCTTGAAGATAGGCGTATAACCACTGAGATGCTTTGTCAAGAAGTTCGTCTAAGATATGGGTCAGTGTGGACAATCATACATGACTAATTGAACATGTCCAAAGTCACAGCGCGATGGGTACCTAAACTTCTCACCCCATTCCAAAAGGAAGCTAGGGGACAATCCGCGCAAAAAATGTTGGATTTTTGTAACGCGAATTCCGAAGATTTTTTTGACCGTTTGATTACTATGGATGAGTATTGGTTATACCTCTATGATCCAGAAACCAAAGAAATGAGCAAGCAATGGAAGCATCCCTCTTCACCACCCCCGTAAAATTCAAAAGTGCAAAAGTCTGCCACCAAGGTGATGCTCTCTGTTTTCTGGGATAAAAAAGGTATTATTTTAACAGACTACTTTCAAAAGGATCAAACTATTACCTCTGACTACTATTGCAAACTACTGACCAAATTAAGAGAGAAAATTAAAAGCAATAGACGCGGAATGATTACAAAACGGGTCCATTTGTTACACGACAACGCACCAGCTCATTCAGCAGTCAACACCATCGTCACTGCGAGTCGTCTTAAATACAAAATATTGTCTCATCCACCATATTCTCCTGATATGGCATTAAGTGACTTCTTTTTGTTTCCCGAGCTGAAACGTCCATTACATGGGAGGCGATTTGTTGACACTCATGACGTCATTTTTGAGGTAGAACAATGGTTTCAGGCACAATCTGTGGAGAGGTAGAACAGTGGTTTCAGGTACAATCTGTGGAAAGGTAGAACAGTGGTTTCAGGCACAATCTGTGGAGAGGTAGAACAGTGGTTTCAGGCACAATCTGTGGAGAGGTAGAACAGTGGTTTCAGGTACAATCTGTGGAAAGGTAGAACAGTGGTTTCAGGCACAATCTGTGGAGAGGTAGAACAGTGGTTTCAGGCACAATCTGTGGAGAGGTAGAACAGTGATTTCAGGCACAATCTACGCTGTGGAAATAAAGAAGGTCAAGCGAAGGTGGGAGAAATGTGTGGCACTAGGTGGTGCCTATGTAGAAAAGGCCCAAGTACCTGAATAAAAAAAATTACTAGCTTATTTATTTCTTGGTGATTGCACGAACTTTTTGATACCTCCTGAATACAACTAAAAAAGACCCTGTTTCAAAAAATCATACAGAGAAAACAAAGACTCTTTGGACCCATCTGCAGAATGAAAAATGACAAGAAGATAAAGCCATTGGTGTTTAACTTGATGAACGGAAGAAAGGCAAGAGGACGCCTTCACCGTGTGTAGGCTGACGATATTAAAGACTGGCGAGGTAGAACTCTTCAAGAACTGAGCCACACTGCAACGAACAGACTTCGATGGGACAATATAGTTAAAATGGCAACAGATACCTACGGAAATTGTACCCATGGTTGATGATGACGATGAAGCTCTCTGAGATGCCGTGGAACAGAACATCAGATCCACGGATCCTGAACCGATTTCTCTGGCGGAGTTGTGGACAATATTGCAACAAGCATGGCTGCCATTACCTCCGGTAACTCTCCGGTATCCAGCGGAATCGATGCCTTGGCGAATGCAGGCTGTTACTCGCATTAGAGGAGGACCAACACGCTATTACATAGGTATCTCTAATGTTTTTGTCCATTGAGTGTAATTGAATAGCTTTTTTGGACGTTGTCCTGTGTCATTTAGAAATATCATGCCTTCAAATAAAAATCTTCATGGGATGGTTAAGGTGTTTTTCTCTTGAGAAAGTTGTCTGAGTTACAGAAATAAATGGATTTCTAGGTTTGAAAATGAGTACATTTCCTAGATAACGTAATTTTAGATCTAGCACAATGGATTTCTCTCTGAAAAATTTACTAAGCTCTGAATGAAATCTCTGCAATTCTTCACGGATCAATATTTAACAATACTGGAGTTTGGAAGTTTTCGAATGGTGAGAATTCAGAGCATTGCCATATGTTCCTGAGAACTTAAAACGTAATGACTCTTTTTCCCCATACTATGAGGAAGAAAAATAATGAGACGACTTTTTTTGCTGAAAATAGATACCCCTCCCTTTTTTTTTCTTGAATAAATGAATACTAACTAACTACGGAAATCTGTGAAAAGTTTTTAACGGTCAAAAAACAAAACGAAATCGATTAAGGTGTTTTGTTTGAATTCTATCGCATTTAAATGAAAACAACTGCAGATATACACTCCTTTGCGAAAAAAAAAAAAAAAAAAAAAACGAAGTACTCCGAAAAAGTCGTTGGATCCTGATGCAAGTACTTCATGGCCCTCCGCATGCAAGTACCTCAGGGCCGAATATACAAATGATTAAAAAATAACGAACAATGACGAAATAGTGGCCCACCACAGCGCATGGGAACCGTCAATCGAGGAAGGTATACCAAGAGCAAAGCTCGCACACAGCGAAAATTATGAAAACGGATTGCGGTTGCATTAACTTTCCCTTACGGTGAGAATGCCTCGACGTCGGATCAGTGCACAATAAAAGCAGTTGAGCGAGTTTGAGAGAGGACGTATAACTGGGCTCAGAAAAGCCGGTTGCCGAAGTCGCCGTATCACCAGGCATTCGGGTAAGAGGGACGCCGCAATCTCACAATGTTGGCGCCAATGTTACGAAGAGGGCGCAACCCAGCGGCACGCGGGCACTGGCCGGCCGAGGACAACGACAGAACGCGAGGATCGAGCGATTGTGAGAGCCGCACGAACAGAACAGAATTCGTCGCTTTCAATCATCCGTGGCCATGCTGCGTCGTCTACAGGTACGGAAGTGGCCATCCGTGGCCGTGTTGCGTCGTCTACAGGTACGGAAGTGGCCATCCGTGGCCATGTTGCGTCGTCTACAGGTACGGAAGTGGCCATCCGTGGCCGTGTTGCGTCGGCTACAGGTACGGAAGTGGCCATCCGTGGCCGTGTTGCTTCGGCTACAGGAACGGAAGTGGCCATCCGTGGACGTGTTGCGTCGTCTACAGGTACGGAAGTGGCCATCCGTGGACGTGTTGCGTCGTCTGCAGGTACGAAAGTGGCCATCCGTGGCCATGTTGCGTCGTCTACAAGTACGGAAGTGACCATCCGTGGCCATGTTGCATCGTCTACAGGTACGGAAGTACCCATCCGTGGCCATGTTGGACAACGTGGAATCAGACCGTTGCCTGACTTGGGGCACGTGGACTACATTCTAGCAGGCCACTCTGCCGCTCACCACTGAGCAGCGAGCATCGCCGGAACCGATTGCAGTGGTGTCGGGCCCGATCAACGTATGATAGTGTCTAGTGGCGTCATGTTGTCTTCAATGGTGAGTCACAGTTTGGGCTGGGCGCCAGTGACCAGCGCATACATGTCTGCAGACGAGCCTGCTAGTGCACGGATTCTGCTTTTACCGTGAAAAGACACACGGCTTGCACATTGGGAGTAGCTGCCTAGGAAGTCATTTTCCTATGGTAGCCGAACACCCTTGGTTATCCTCCGAACCACCCTCACGGCTCAACGGTATATCGATGACATCCTACAACCTGTTGTGTTGTCATTCCTGTTTCAGTATCACCGGGCAATTTTTCAACAGAATAATACCCGGCCAAACACGGTACGGCTCTCTTAGGCCTGCTCCCGTAATATCGATATCCTTCCGTCGCCAGCCCGATCGCCCGACCTCACACAGATGAGTCTCTTTCCACATTAGTCCGCTTCAATCTCTGTTACGGTTTCCCAATTTAAGTTTCCATATCGCCATTCTCGTAGACCGTCTTTCGTCTCTATCAGGTTCATTCGATTTTTTCTATATTCCAGTTCAGAGTCGCATTCAGTTATTCCAGTAGATCATTTTTTAACGGTGTCTTGGTTTTTCTCTTTTTCGGTGTTCCAGATCAGGATTCCTTAAAGTCCTTTCTCTTTCCTTCAAAATTCGACAGTCCTTTCAGCTGATCACCTTCTCTTCGTTTTGATGCCCCAGTTCAGGATTACCTGTATACAGTCCAGAAGACCGTTTCCTACATGTGTTTGACACATGCTCTGTTACGGTGTCCCAATTTAAGTTTCCATATCACCATTCTCGTAGACCATCTTTCGTCTGTATCTGGTTCTTTCGATTTTTCTATATTCCAGTTCAGAGTCCCATTCAGTCATTCCAGTAGATCATTTTTCAACGGTGTTTCGGTCTTCCTCTTCTTCGGTGTTAAAGATCAAGATTCCCTACAGGCCTTTCAGCTGATCACCTACTCTTCGTTTTAAGGCTCCAGTTCAGGATCCCGTAAAAACAGTGCAGAAGACCGTTTCCCACATGTGTGTGGCTCTTGCTCTATTACGGTGTCCCAGTTTAAGTTTTCATATCGCCATGCTCGTAAACCATCTTCCGTCTCTGTCTGGTTCTTCCGATTTTTCTATGTTCTAATTCAGAGTGCCATACAGTCATTCTAATAGATAATTTACTATGTTCTAGTTCAGTGTCCCATACCGTCATTCTAATAGATCAATTTCTATGTTCTAGTTCAAAGTCCCATACACTCATTCTAATAGATCATTTTCTATGTTCTAGTTCAGTGTCCCATGCACTCATTATAATAGATCATTTTCTATGTTCTACTTCAGTGTCCCATACAGTCATTCTAATAGATCATTTTCTATGTCCTAGTTCAGAGCCCCATACAGTCATTCTAATAGATCATTTTCTATGTCCTTGTTCAAAGTTCCATACAGTCATTCTAATAGATCATTTTCCAACGGTGTGTAGGTCTTCTTCTTTATTGGTGTCCTACTCCAGGATTCCAGAAAATCACTGTAGCCGACCGTCATCCATCTCAGTTAGCGTGTTGCGTTTTTCAGTGTCCAGTTAAACAGGGACGTCGCTAGACTTCGAAATCTGGATGGGCGACATGTTGGCGAGCATTATTTTTGCTATGGAAAGCTTGGTACCAACTTCGTTGTTACGAAACACTGGAAGAACTAATTTTTAATGCTTTTCACTACCAGCTACAAAAGCATTCTTGCAATCCTCACCCCCTTCCACCTGGGCACACACTCGTATACGGATCTGACTAGTTACGCCACTGGTGTGAAGTACAGGCTTTACTTGAATGTCGCCTTCAACATTTACTTACTCTGAATGCATTGTCTTAAATTGCTTTTCAAAATTTTGTATTTTTGCTTACGAAAATAGTACTGTACTTGAACAATTTAAAGGAAAATGTAATTTTTGTTTTTCTAAATTAAATTTTAACGTCGGGTCACGCAGACACAATACTTCCCTGCCTTCTTAAATTCCTTCCTTCAAGATAGAGACTTTGCCTTGCACTTCTCTCCTACAAAGTGGTCTTCGGCTACTTCCTGCACTTTCACTCTCCTGGGGCAGTCTTAAGAGCGCTGGTGTAGCTTTAGACTCCACTTTCCGAGATGGAATCCCTCATTTGGTAAAGAAAACAGAACAATTAGTAATGACTCCCTTAGTTAATTCCTATATACTCTCCTAATTAGCCGCCTGGCCTTGCAAACATAAAGAAGGGGACTAAACTAAGGAAATGGAAGAGTGGAGAACAACTGAATTTCCTATGGGAAAATACGTAGGGCTACATGAAATAAAACAGAAGACTTATTACTTGGCAAAGTTCAGATTATATTTTAAAGTTAAATATATTGAAAAAATTGCACGTTTTGAAGTGGGTGGGCGGCAGGGTGGGCAGAAGCCCACCCTCGCACTACCTTAACGACGTCCCTGCATTTAAGGGTTCCACACATCACTGTAACAGATTATCTTCCATCAGTGTCTCAGTCTTCCTCTTTTTTTTTTGTCCCAGTTCTAGTTTCTGTGCAGTTATTTTAGTAAGTTATCTTCCATCTCTGTCTGGTTCTTTCTCTGTTTCTGTTTCCCAGTTCTAGTTTCTGTGCAGTTATTTTAGTAAGTTATCTTCCATCTCTGTCTGGTTCTTTCTCTGTTTCTGTTTCCCAGTTCTAGTTTCTGTGCAGTTATTTTAGTAAGTTATCTTCCATCTCTGTCTGGTTCTTTCTCTGTTTCTGTTTCCCAGTTCGGGGTCATATGCAGTCATTCTAGTAGACTATATTCTACCGCTGAAAAGGGCTTTCTCATTTCGTTGTCCTAGTACAGCCTCTCACATATTTGTTTTAGGTGGCAATATCAAATCTTCTCTCTGAGCTAGGTGACCTGCCCATCTCCATTTCAATGTTGTGACGTGTATTAATACTTGTCTTATCTTGTCATTATATACAAGTATTGTTTTTCTTTCTTCTAACCTTTAGAATTTACACATAGCATTTTACTTTCCGCCTTTTTGTGTGTAACTTTTCTGCTTTGTTTTTCATGTAGTGTGTCCATATTTATTCGTTATATTTTGAGATTGGAAGTATGGACTGATCAAAAGTCTTGTTCTTGAGAGAAATACAGTTAGAATTTATGATGATGTCATTCGGAAAGTCATTTTGGCATCGGTTTAGCAACGATCATAGCCAAACTTTTCCATGAATTTATTGCCTCTTTCTGAAGTTAAAGTTTCTCACTAGGTGACATAAATTTTCACTTCCATTTCTTTTGATGACTTTCAAAAGCCCGATTGGGAAAATAATCCCCCTGTCCGATGGCTGTACCTTTTATTCATACTCGCATTGTTCACACGTTTAACTCTTTCCATTCGCGCAATTATCCGCTAGGTGCCACAACGGTATATTTGTACATAACGGATTCCAAATGCTCTGTTCAAAAACTTCATTTTTCGAAGGAGTATGTTTTTCTCGTCCTTTCTAGATTTCCTTTATATGAAATTTCCTGAGTGGTGCAAGTATGTATGCTCCGTACGAGTGCCGATTCTGACTCGAAACCGATAAATGTGTAGTTCTCGTCTCACGACATTGTGGCCACAAGGAGGATCCGACTGCTGTCCTCACTGCTCTCCAACTGCTGGATCTCACTGCTGGGTGACTGCTGGATCTCACTGCTGGATGACTGCTGGATCTCACTGCTGGATCTCACTGCTCTCCAACTGTGCATTCTCGCAGTTATAATAGACGGTTACCTCTGAACCTCCGTTTTCATTAGTTATGATAGACGATTACCTCTGATACGCATAACGGGCAATAATGACATCTCGGGAGTATGTGGATGACGTTTTACAGCCCGTGTTGTTACCATTTCTCAGTGATATCCCGCAGGTTCCTTTCCTTAAAAATAACTAACCGCTAATATCTCCCTATTATGCCTGCAAATAACCAATTTGCTGCCATAACCAGCGAGATCATTGGATCTATCACCCATTGATCCTGTACAAGACGCTTGAATGCCGCTCCTCGGCCGAGCTAGAATGCCGTTGAATTATTTGATCAGGTAAACATTTCATAGTCACAGATATACGCGGACGCCATTAACGGAGTGAATAACTCTGTGCAGCGCCGTTTGCTTGATTGTGTTAGGCAACATGGTGGTCACATAAGGTAATCTTGTCTTATTTTATTTTTTTTGATTGAACGTTTAACGACCACCGTGAGCAACTCAATGGGATATAAGTAGTCGCACGTCCCTAATTTAGGGTCACTGGTTCCAGGGAAGGGGGAGAGCCAGTGCCGTAAGACAAACACAACATCCATGCCACACCGGGATTTGAACCCGGACCCCTTTCGAACGAATAATCAGAGGCCATCGCTTAGATCACTGCGCCACCGGGGCAAAAATCTTGTCTTGTAACCTGTCAAATTGATGCAATGCCTTGGAAATTAAGCTATGCATTATCATCGCATATTTTACATGTCAGGTGATTTCCGGCTCATTTGACCCTCTGGATGGAACAGTTTCAATGTCGAGCAATTATTTTGCGATTTTCTATGAGTAAATCTGCCATTACATTGCTTTTTGTCCAAAAACGTGCACGTTGCACTCCAGATCTAGATAACATTCGTCTTAGAAGACGTCTCTTATTTCAGTCAATAATTTCCAATCGCAATGTTTCTTAAGACAGAATCGATGGACTGAGCTCTGAAACACTTACGTGAAATGATACGTTAAATCATTACGTAGCTGCGCACTTTAAGTGATTTCTTTACAGAGCGCAAGTGGAGAAAATACATACATACATACATACATAGCATTAAGCTGTTCTCCGAGATTCAGAGGTTAGCTCTTCAAAGAAAGACCATGTGCCAAGTACACATTTAACTGATAAAACTAGAATTTACTTATTGTTGGTGTATCAGATGTCTCCATTTACAGCGATCTTGACCCACAACTCGAGCTTCATTAACATCCATCACACGCCACACACAAGGCCTTTTGTACTTCATACTCATAATCTTTTTCTTAAGCTGACATTCCTGAATCTGGTCCTTCCCAAGATTTCCTTGGCCTTCCTCTACCTTTCTTTTCTGCCACTGGGGCTGAATAAATTCTCTTAGTGAGCATATCATCACTCATTCTTTCAACATGACAAAACCACCGAAGAATGTTAGTCTCAACCTTACTAACAACATTTTGCCTCACATTGCACATCTGCAACACATCTTCATTCCTCACATGATCAGAACTTGTCTTCCCACAACCTTCCGGTAAATAACGCATCTCCCAAGCAGACAAACGACTCCTATGTCTTTTCTGCAGTACCCATGTTTCACTGCCATACATCGGAGTAAGAACAATTACACTTTCACACACAGCCATTCGGAACTTCCTGTAGAACCCATCATTCCTGTGAAATCCTCCTAAGGAAGCTATGGCTCCCAATGAAGAATTTACTCGCCTACTAATTTCACCATCTAATTTACTCTCTCTGTCAAACATACTTCCTAAATATACAAACTCATTCACCAGGTCAATCTCCGAGCCATTAAGGCTTATCTTGCATTAAGTACGAACAGTTCCCCGCTCAAAAACCACGCTGCGGATATCGGAACTAATAAACTCCTCAAGCGCTTCGCAACATCAAGTCGCTTCACGATGTTAAAAATTAGCCAGACGCAAAAGTTTAACTCAATTTCGTAATTTTATCAGGCAGTTAAACATCAGAAATGGCCAATAAGAATAATGACAGGTTTTAATTGAAGTGAAAGTCATAACTGTTAATTAAACTTCCGTATCTGACCATTCGTGGAAAGGCAACGTGTCATTCGTAATTTGGCTAAGTACAACTGAATTCGTTCTGCTGCTTGACTGCCTTGCTCCTTTTATTTAAACGAACGAGGAAGAATAAAAGCAAACAAAAAAAGTATATATATCGCGCTTTGCATGCTATACGAGACGACTTTGGATCTACCAGAGAAGAGAATAAACCAATTACGAGAAAGAAAATCTTTAGGAAATTAGAAGCGTTTGTTTTCTTTTAGCTCTTTGGTACGAAAAGCCAAGATCCGGTGACTTTCAATTCATCAGCGAGCTTCCTTGAGCGGGCTTAACTAAAGAAACATTGGAGCGCCTAATTTTCCTCAAGAAACAAAAGTACGAAGGAAATTGGACTTTGCAAAATCAGCCAAGCACCTGATGGAACAAAAAGAGAAAAACAAATATTCTAAAATGCGACAAAAGCAAAAAATATGTATATCATTAAGGTTTACAGAAATGAAAAATCTGAAAAATATATGAAAGCAAAATGTCTGCGCATGATTTTTTTTAGAAAACAAAAGATCAAATAAACGACAAAAGCACAAGGAAAAGCAATACATAATGCAGAATAAATGATAAAAGCGTAAAAAGTTAAATAAAACACATAGTACTTAATACAGAAGCAGAATTCTTGGAAATGATGTTAAACTGTCTTTAGAGATAATTTCATAATGTTTACACGAATAAAAATCAGAAATAGAACTAAAAGAAAGTTCCATAAAACATGAAAACAGAAATGAAAGAACTAAAAAATGTGGGAGAGCTTCAAGTAAAAAATAAATAAGTGCATGCTACCTAATACAGAAGTAGAATTCTTGGAAATTATTTGAAACCAAACGAATGAAAAGCAGAAATGGAGCTCAAAAAGTTCCATAAAACATGAAAACAAAACTGAAAGAACTAAAAAACGTGGAAGAGCTTCAAGTAAAAAAATAAATAAATACATAGTACCTAATACAGAAGCCGAATTCTTGGAAATGATTTGAAACCAAACGAATGAAAATCAGAACTGGAACTAAAAAATTTCCATAAAACATGAAAACAAAACTGAAATACTAAAAAAAGTGGAAGAGCTTCACGCGAAGAATTAAATAAAATACATTGTGCCTAATACAGAAGCAGAATTCTTGGAAATGATGTGAAACTGACTTTAGAGATAATTTCATACCGTTTACAAGAATGAAAAGCAGAAACGGAACTAAAAAAGAGTTCCATAAAACATGAAAACAAAAATTCAAGACAAAAGAAGTGGAAAAGCTTCACGCAAAAAAATAAAAAACAAATACATAGTGGCTAATACAGAAACAGAATTCTTGGAAATGATGTGAAACTGCCTTTAGAGATAATTTCATATTGTTTACACGAATGAAATCAGAAATGGAACTAAAAAAAGTTCCATAAAACATGAAAACAAAAGTGAAAGACTAAAAAAATGGAAGAGCTTCATAAAACTTGACCATATCATACCAGTACTCCGGTGAGGAGTGCTAAGGCATTTATTTAGAAGAAACCATTAAAAACAAATTTTGGATTTTCAGAAAATTTCCAACATCTGTTTCTCTCAGTTTTAAACTTTACTGGCTTGAGTTATACTCCCTACATAAATAATATCTTATTCATTCGTCACTTTCAATCCGCTTGTTTCGATCTAAATCTTTGTTTAAGACGCAAAATCTTGTTGTGATCTAAATCTTCGTCTAAGGCAGAGTTCTTGAAGTTTACCCGGATTGCGAGCCACGTGACAACATGATAAAGGATCAGCGGACCATTTGACAGAATGGAATAAGACTGGCTGGCCACATGAAAAAGAAGGACATAAATGCGTGTGTTTATTATGCATATCGGTTATTTCAGAGAAGGTTAGAATTCTAAAACTTAACTTTTGGATACATGAGCGATGTAGTTATATCTATGCTACAAACAAACAATTGTTTGTAGCATAGATATAACTACAAAAAAAAAGTGTCTAGTGAATTTCAGTAAAAGAAAATCTGAAAATCTCGTGCCACTTTCCCTGATTCCTTTCGTAAATTAACGAAACATGCACTATATTAGCAAAAGTCACCGGACACCTAGAAGAGAAACACAACATAGCATTTATTGACATACATTATTACGGTGTCGGTCCACCTTTGGCCTTAATTCATGCACTGACCCTTCGAGACATGCTTTCGACAAGGTTTTGCAACACAGCGATAGGTATGCGCTTCCATTCAGTACATAATGCTGCTGCTAACTGCTGCTTAGTAGTAGGCCTTGGTTCCAAACTTATTATACGGCGCTCTAATTCATCCCATAGGTGCTCTATGCAATTAAGATCAGGGTTCTGTGCTGGACAGTCCACACACGATACGGAATTATGGTCAAACCACGCCAAAACAGTCCTTGCTTTATGGGACGTAAGTCGTGTCTGTTTTGAGCTCCGTGTTTCGCCGTCTACTGAGTGTGTTTTGTGTGCTCTGTCGTTTAATTTTTGTGCGTGCCTTCAAGACGAAGGTTGTATCTTTCATTTAAGACATATCCCGAGTCGGTGAGTACTATTTTTCAGTTAGCTATCAGCACTTTATTTTTTCGACCAGTTGGTCGTTTTTACTAAATTAGGCCTCGCCATCGGCGACTGCTGATAAGAGCAGCGTTCCCGCTCTCGTCACAGCTTCTCCTACTACGTCGATCCTTATCTCTGACGGAGCAAACCAATCAGCGTCCGTCCTTAATGACAAGGAATATCGTCCTCCTCCTGCTGTTGCCTATTGCTCTTCTTCTTCTACTCTTCGACTATTTGACTCCACCACCCCTCCTGGTGGTGATGCTACGTCGTTCGCTTCTGTTGCGGCCGATGACGTAATGGATATCTCTGAGGGCGTTGCTTCTCTGCCCTCGGTAGCCTTGCCCAGCGTTGTGTCTGCTCCTTCATCCAGCGCTGCACCTCTGCCTTCCAGTGGAGGTTTGCCTTCCCGCTCTTATTCTAGCGTTACCTCAGGTGCGTCCCTACTAACGCAAACGACTCGCCTTCCCCTTGCGGATACCCATGTCCAGATACATGGTGACTCACTTCAATTGGACGTTCCGCACTTCTCACCGGCTGCGCAGGAACTTCACTCCACCCGCGAGTTGGGAGTGTGCCTGGATGCTCTTCCGAATACACCGTTGAAGGTCTATTGTGATACGCTCCTTGCTTTTCTTCCAGCCGGAGCCATTACTCACCTCACCCGCTGGCCGCGGACGGTGATTGTTTATTTCACATCTAAAGAGCATGCAGACACGCTTCTAAACTTTGGTCTTAACCTGGGAGACCACCACCTTGAATCTGAACTGATCGCCAGGCGCCCTGTTCAGGTCTCCTTGCATCCGGTGCCCCCCGATATCTCGGATGCGATGATATATACTGCACTTAGTAAGTGTGGTAAGATTGTTGGTCTTGTTATCACACATCCAGCTGCGCCCAAGGATCCTGCAAATAAGAATGTTCGTAGTTTTCGCCGGAGTGTTCGACTCATCTTTCCATCAGAGGAGCATCTCCGTAAGTTCCCACGGATCCTAAACGTCCGATGTGGGGAGCTCTCCTACATAATTGACATGCTAACATCGGAACATTGTGCTAATTGCAAAGAACTTGGGCATCAGCGTGCTCGTTGCCCCAACAACGAGTATCCAGCTCCCACGGCTTCTACAGCGCCTACCGCCTCTAAGCAGCCTCCTGCTACATCTCGATCTCGACCTGCACCGTCTTCTAGTGTGCCAACTGCCCCTGGGCCGAGTTACACAAAACGTATATCTAAAGCCTCTTGTCAACGAGCGTCTTTTGATGCTGACCTCACCTCCCACCTTCACTTTCCAGTGCTCACCTCACCTCCCACCTTCACTTTCCAGTGCTCACCTCACCTCCCACCTTCACTTTCCAGTGCTCACCTCACCTATTACTCCTGATCACGTGGCAACATCGGGAGATCTCGCCGCTTGTTTCCCCCAGTCTTCACTGTTGGTGTCTCCGAGTGTGACGGCGGCGCCGATAAATCCTCGGACTCTGCGCCTGCTTCCCGAGCATCGTCGCTCCCTGGAAAACGCATTTCTGGTACTCGTACAGGTACCCGACGTAAGAAGAAGAAGAAGAAGAAGAAATCTTCCTCTGCGGATGGGCAACTGTTTCATGCTACCAAATCTTCAGGAGAGTTTTCTCCCTGTCCTGCGCCAACAGAAATTGAAAGGGACACTGATGATGATGGGTCTCCGCCTTCGTTTGAGGTCTTTTCAAGTGTACTCTCCAAATGTGGTGCTCCTTCAGAACCTCTCAATCTTGGAGATGCCGCCCCGGTGGCGCAGTGGTCTAAGGCGCTGGCCTCTGATCATTCGTCCGTAAGTGGTCCGGGTTCGAATCCCGGTCAGGCATGGATGTTGTGTTTGTCTTACGGCACTGGCTCTCTCCCTTCCCTGGAACCAGTGACCCTAAATAAGGGACGGGCGACTGCTTATAGCCCATTGAGTTGCTCACGGTGGTCGTTAAACCTCCAATCAAAAAAAAAAAAAAAATCTTGGAGATTACTGTCAGTTTTGCACCCACACCACGAACCTGGAGTCGACATATGACTACCTCCGAGAGCCCGAAGACATTCTTCCCGCGCTTCTCCTGCAAGCCGGATGCATTGCTAAGTACCTTCGTTGGTTTGTACATGACCCCCTGCACCACTCATGGACCCTTGGCTGCGTAAACCGATTACAACAACTCCTGAAAGTTGCTCCGCGACTCCTCCAATCAACGACTGACCAGTCCATTCAAGGTCACGACTCTTAATTGCAGAGAGTTCGCTAGCCCCCTAGCGAATGCTCTTGTAATGGAAGACCTCTTGCCCCTCGGGGCCGATCTGTTACTACTGCAAGAAACAAACTGCCATTCCTCCACTCTGTTTACTCGCTGACGTGCTAGCGATTATGTGTTCCATCATGCATTTCGCTATTCATCTCATGGTGGGCTTGCTATCGGAATACATCAGCAGTTCCGATCCACCCTCACTGCACTCTCAGTGCAGAACTTATGCCGGCATTTACTCCAGCAAGTCTCCTTCACAGTTGGCGGAGCTCGATTTCACATCTTTAATATGTATATTCCGTGCACCTCTATTCATTTATCCATCTTGTTCACCAAACTCCGTCAAGCTCTCTCGAAAGTCTCACCTTCGGATCGTGTGCTCTTGGGTGGAGACTTCAATTGCACCCTTGACCCGGCACTAGATCGGTCTCCTTCGTCACGAGAGCGTCGGACGGATCTCGTCGCACTACTCCATGACCTTGTTGCTGATTTCTCCTTCACCGATGATTATAGGCGCCTGCATCCACAAGAGACCCCACACACGTGGCGCTCGTCTGGGAGTCAGCTTCCATCGACTGCACGCTTGGATCGGGTTTACGTTTCCACACCGCTTCTTGCGTCTATTACCGAGTTGCGACATCAACCTACTACTTCCTCAGACCACTGCGCGGTCACCCTCACAGTGTTTGTTGCTGCGTCACTCCCTCAGACTGTTCGTCCGTGGACGTTTGACTCCAATCTTCTCACTGATCCTGACTTTAGTGCCTCTGTCCGTTCTTTTCTCGCTGCTCGTCGCGCAGGGTTGCATTCCGCACCCTGTACCTTGACGTATTGGCTTCATGTCAAGCATCAGCTCCTCTTACATATCAAGCAACTTTCCTTCACCATGACGACTTCTAGTCAGATGCGCCTCGATCACGCCAGGCAGATGCTCGCACTGATTGGGCTGTCAGATCCGCTGTTTCCAGCATATCAGGCGGAGCTCCAGGCTTTCCTGAAACCTCTTGCGCAGCAAGCACTTTTACGTCTGCGTATTAAACATCTCAATCCGGAGGAATGCACCTATGATTTTCTAACATCAATGGAATCTGCACGTAAGTCTTCTACCTCGCTTCGTCATCTTCGCCTCCCCTCTGGCGAAATCACATCCGATTCGGCAGCGATTTGCTCTCACGTTCGTCAGTTTTATACCACCAAGTTCAGTCAAATTCCTCCCCCTTCTCCCTCTGCTCTCCCCATCTTCTCAATAACCTGCCTCAAGTTCCGTCTCATGTTGCTCACACCCTGTCTCTCTCACCCACATCCACGGAGGTGTCCGACACCTTCTCTTCCCTTAACCTCCATGCCGCTCCGGGTCCGGACAGCCTCTCTTTTCCTTTTTATCGTGCGTTCTTGCCTCTTCTGTTGCCTTTTCTCCTCTCCGCTTTTTCTGCTGCATTTAACTGCTCCCCCTCCCGAGGAGTTTCACGGACGCACATGTGGTCCTATTTCCCAAGAAGGGTGACCCTCTTGACTTGGGAAATTGGCGCCCCATTTCTCTTCTCAATCAAGATTATAAACTCTATACTAAGCTTCTTTCCCGTCGACTAAACTCTGTCCTTCCTCACATCCCTGCTGACTCTCAAACCTATACTGTTCCTGGCCGTTCTCTTTCCTCCAATGTTCAACTTCTTCGCGATCTTATTCAACTTGCCAAGTTCTGAACCTCTTGCTCTCCTTTCCTTAGACCTCCGTTCCGCTTTCGATTATATCTCACACGCCTATTTAACACAAACCCTGCTACACTTTGGCTTTCCTCCACAATTTGTCTCTGTTCCTTTTTTTTTTTTTTTTATTAAAGGTTTAACGACCACCGTGAGGTACTCAATGGGCTATAGGCAGTCGCCCGTCCCTAATTTAGGGCCACTGGTTCCAGGGAAGGGAGAGAGCCAGTGCCGTAAGTCAAACACAACATCCATGCCTCACCGGGATTCGAACCCGGACCCCTTTCGGACTAATGATCAGAGGCCATCGCTTAGACCACTGCGCCACCGGGGCGGCTCGGTTCTTCTCTCCCTCTACCGGGACGCCGTTTTCCATGTCTAGACGGCATCTTTTCTCAAAGCACATGTTCCCTTCAAGCGGGGAGTTCGTCAGGGCTGCTCCGCTTTCTGATCAACTGTTTGCGATTGCCCTCGAGCCCTTTCTACGCTATCTGCACACATCTCTCCTAGCACAACTTCCACCACCAGTTGCCAGCTCACGGCATCACTCAGTCATTTACTCTGCCTATGCAGATGACATTACCGTCTGAATTCGTAGCGACTCACAGTTCCAACTGCTTCGTCGTTTGTTCTCCGCATATGCTTCATGTTCTGCAGCTGAACTGAATACGTCTAAGAGCACCGAATTGTGGTGCGGGTCGTTGTCCAATCGTATGGATGCTCCATGGGAGGCCACATGGTCATCCACTACCCAACGCTTCCTGGGTGTGCACTTAGGCGCACCACAAGCTACATCCAGTGCAACTCGCACGGAACTCCATCCTCGCCTCCTCCGGACAGCTGCGTTCTGGTATCGTGCGCAGTTCTGTACGTCCTACTACCAGCGTGCAAATCTCACCAGGACATATCTTCTGTCCATCTGCAAGCATTCTTGGATTACATCTACGACCCCGCTTTTCTGTCTCCAGGAGGTTACACGCTGCCTTACTCGAGTAATGTGGGCGGGTCATCACTGGATTAACGTCCACAAGCTCTGTGCTCCTCCCTCCTATGGTGGTGCTGGCCTACCTGATGTCCCGCTGTGCTACAAAGCAAGCCGAGTGATTAACTTCATTCACCTTTTCACGGCTCCAGTGGCTTCCGCAGTTCAGGTACGTGACGTTCTTGCCTCCTTGCGTAACCCACATTTTTCCTTTCTTTCTTTAGTTCTCATGGATTGCTGTCCTTCCCCCCCCCTCCAAACTCCCACCTGCATATTCTGAAGCCCTCACTCACCTTCGCTCTCTTCCCATCATTCGCTCCCCTCCCTCTTCAACTCTAGAGCTTCTTTCTGAACCCCTCTTCTTCAACTCCCTTGTTCATCTCCCCCCATCTCCCCTGCTTTTCATTCCCCTCTTGGCTCCGAGCAGGTGTAGCAACCGCACAAGACCTCACTAACTCGGATCTATCCTGTCTCTCTTTCTCTGGCCTCCCCCCCCCCTGCTATTCTCTCGTCCCCACCCGCCCATTTGGTCTATGACTCCCTGCTAACTGCACTTCTTTCGCTTTTCCCTGATCTTGTCTCCCCCACCGGTCTCGTCTCTGTCTTTTCTGCCCCTCTTCCGCTGCCGTTTTTCCTCCGACTCTCAGACTCGGTTCTTCCTCTCTCCTCTAAATCTCTTTATCGTTTTCTAGTGCACCTTGCCACCCCTTCGCCGCTTTCTATTCTCGAGGTTCCCCCTGCTTCTCTTCCTCTTGTCTGGGCCGCTGCCCGCTCACCCTTATCCGCCCCTCTTGAAATTAATACCCACTGGCTCTTTTTGCATAATCGCCTCCCTGTTCCGTATTTTCTCTTTCGCATGTCCCTTCTCTCCTCCCTCTCTGCTCTTTCTGCGCACAGGAGGCAGACGTTTTTCACGTCTACCTTTACTGTCCGATCCTAATGCCTCTCCTCCACTAGGCTTTCCGGATTGCCAGTCGCTCTTGTTCTCAAGATCTTCTGTTCACTGCCTACAGACATCTTCTTCTGCGGGCTCATCCACCTACGTCTCTTCCGTCAGTATGTGCCTATCTTTTCGTGCTGGTTAAACACGTTATTTACGTATACCTTCAACAACTCTGCAGCGTTTCCTCGCCGGTCTCTTTACACCAGGCCAGCGCAGCACTTTTGTGCCATTTCCGAGATCGATTGCTTTCTCGGTTCCGCCTGGAGTACCAGTCGGCTTCTTGCAGTCGTCGAGAAGCCACCTTCTATGCTACCTGGGCGCCGGTCGCTCCATGGTTTGCGGTTGATTCTGGACTGCTACACCTATCAGTACCCTAGGACATTCTACACCTCCTTTGCTGAGTTCCGTGGCACCCTGGTGCCGCTCCTCCACTCTACGACTCGTCTCGATGTATATTATGTGATCGTGCTACAGCCTGTGCTGTAATACCCAAGTTTTTGTTTTCTCGTTTTCAGTGTACATATCATTGTGATCTTGTCATTTGAATTTTTGTTCTTCGTGTCGTACTATGCTTTACCACATTTACATTGTTATCAGTGTGCCCTCTGATTCCGTAACCTCCCGTCCCTTCTATGTATTTGGGGCTGTACCCTGGTCACCATAAGTGCTTTCTGTCTATGCACCTAGTGTATTACACCGTGTTGCTGTAGTGTGTTTTACTTTGAGATGTCATGTGGTGTACGTCTCTATCTCTCATTTGTTATATTTGCCGCACTCACACACCTTCTTAGTGTTTAGCCATTTTCATTGCACCTGTTTGATTTTTGTACAGTTCTATACTTCCACATTGCGTACATACTACTTTCATGGGTTTTTTTATTTGTGCATCCTTTGTACCTCTTACATTTCTTGTGCTGTACCGTGCTTTCACATTGTGTTAATGCTTTGATCGTGCACGTACAAATTTTTGATAAATTCTGTCATCTGTCAGAACCCATGGCTTGTCCTGTGCTTTCACTTTATGCATATACTCATAACATCCCAGAGTGCACTCATGGCTTATCGTGTGCTTTTTACTGTACTTGTAACATTTCTTGCCCTGTATTGTGTCTTCACATTGTGTACTTTATTTGGTCATCCCTGGGTATAATATAGTTCATCATGTCTTGTTAATGTACCAGTTACATCTATTGCGTCGTACAGTGCTTTCATTTTGCGTTAATTCCTCTAGTCATCCCAGTGTGCATTCCTAGTTTTGCTCTGTGATCTTACTGTTCCTTCTGCATTTTTTTCGTGCAATCCACGCTACCGTTGAATTGTGAATGCTAATGTCATCTCAGTGTATTTTCATGCTTACTCGTGTACACTAATTACCTTCACCCCGCCTGTATTATGTTGCTTTGTTGCCCTCGTTAAATAACTTGCACAATTGTGCACGCTGTGTTTTTATCTCATGTATGTATTGTTTTACCTTCACGGCGGTGTTTGTGCTGTTCTTTTTCTAATTGTGTACTATTGTTTCGCCTGTGTTATCCTGTACATCATGCCCAGCCAATGTCATGTGACACGATGTATTTCTCTCTGTCACTTCTCATGCAATTTTTTTGCAATAAGCTTTGCTTGCAGAATCTGTTATTCATCCCCATTGTTATGGCAGTGTATATACCATCATGTTTTAACAGTTTGTATTATTTCCCAGTGAGACGCCCAACGCTGTAAGTCTCCCTCTTATGTTTTCTTATGATGAATAATAATAAAGCGATTTTGAAACCTTGCTTTATGGCTCGGTGCATTATCCTGCTGGTACCAACAAGGCTCGGTTCCATAGTATTGCCACAGAGTTGGTAGGGCATAAGTGTCCAGAATATTGAGGTAGACTTGCTGGTTAACAGGTTTGTCCACGATAACCAATAGGCCGGGACCGTACCACGAAAAATACCCCCACACGAGTACACTGTCAGCTCCAAACGTGGCCGTAGGAATAGTACGTTGTGGTAAATAGCGTTCCTTCGGCTGTCGCCATACCCAAACACGGCCATCAAGCTGATGGATCGTGTGTATATGGATTCATCAGTCCATATGACCCGTTTCTATTGATTTACGGCCCACAATAAATGTTCTTCACACCATGCTAAACGACAACTAGCATTCCGAGTGGAGATGAAAGGCTTATGAGCAGCAGCATGACCACGGTAAATCATGGAATGATTTCTCTGCGAATGGTACGTGTACATGCCGAAGTTCGAGCATTGTTACTCACCTGTACACTGAGGTCTTGTGCAGTACTCCGTCGATTAGCTGTAACGACTCTTTTGAGGCTTTGACGTGTTCTATCACTGATTTTCTCTGTTCTGCTAGTACGTTTTGCTGCTTCTGGCACGCCATGTGTCTTCCACTTATTCAGTACATCCAAAACAGTTGACTTGTGTATGTTTAAACGCCTCTCGGTTTCTCTTATGGACAACCCACTAATATAACACCCAACAGCCTTTCCTTTCTCAAAGTCAGTTCTCTCTCGCCGCGACATTTTCACTCAACCTCGCAGTGCGATATGATCGAGGTCAGCTCCAGACTTGTTTTTATACCGTTTGCAGCTGTACCGCGCATCGTAACAACGCAGCGGGTCCGTTCATTTGCTTTTGAAGGGGTGTCCCATGACTTTTGTCAATGTAGTGCATTTCTGTTACAACCTTTTCTGTGAAATGATGAGGAAAAAATCTGAATTTTACGGATATTCATACGCCAGGAAAATTCTGAAACCTTTCCGCAATTTCTTTCTCGCACTGACAATAAATACAGTTTTTAAATGTGTTAACGGAAAATTCTGAATTTTCAGAAACCTTTCCACATTTCCTTTCGGATATTACCGAAAGGAATTGCAAAAGCGTTACTCGCATTAATGAAGAAAAAAAAAATAGAAATTCGTCATTACCCTATTAAGTTCTACATGGAACGTAAATGCGTTTTCTGTGTCTTTCTGACTCGTCGGCAAGACACATGGCGGCTTTTGTTGAGCTAACCCAAACGACTTCAGATCAAGTTCCACTAAGAATTTCTTTTTATTTTATATTCTTTGGTGCACCGCCGTTTTTTAAGATTATTTGACTTACTACTGTCTGCAGGCGACTTTGTTCCACATCTTCTGAGTACTGTAACAAGACAAAACTTAAAAGAAAAAAAAACCGCGCCCTGTTCTTCCACTATCATTGATCGTCTCAGCTGCGCTACTTTTACTATCCAATCGGTAGCCAGCCGCCCCGGTGGCGCAGTGGTCTAAGGCGCTGGCCTCTGATCATTCGTCCGTAAGGGGTCCGGGTTCGAATCCCGGTGAGGCATGGATGTTGTGTTTGTCTTACGGCACTGGCTCTCTCCCTTCCCTGGAATCAGTGACCCTAAATTAGGGACGGGCGACTGCTTATAGCCCATTGAGTTGCTCACGGTGGTCGTTAAACCTTCAATTAAAAAAAAATAAAAAAAATAAAAATCGGTAGCCACGAACGGAGCTCAAGGCATGGGCTTGAGCTCCGTTCGTGGCTACCTCCAAACATCGCCTGTGTTGCGACTTCAAGTTTCACAAATGTACGCCAAAGAAATAATTGGCGTACTTCCCTAACTATCTAATAGTACCTCCACGGAGTGTTAGTTGTGTTCAAGTCGCCAACATAATTTTAGTTCTCAAACTTTGCTGTTCGAAATTTATGCTATACACAAGTGTATAAGTAATAATTTTGCTAGATTCGTCCCTGCTGAGAGACCTGAATTTCCTTCTCAGAAACGTCTCTAGAGATGCGCTATTGCTGAAATGTTTTTAAAATGCTTATCAGTTTATCTTAAATTTGATTCTACACTGTAAAACATTTTCTGAAATTCACGAGCCGTTTTCCGTGGTTTCTTTCCTGAATTGACGAAGCATATTTCTGTTACACTCTTTTCCGTGAAATGACGGAGAGGAATCTGAATTTCACGGATTTTTTGTACTCCAGGAAAATTCTGAATTTTCAGAAACCTTTCCCAATACCTTTCTTACACTGACGGTAAATTCCTGTTTCTCAGATGTCTTAACGAGAAATTCCGGAATTTCAGAAACCTTTCCGCAATTCCTTCTTACACCGACGGCAAATTCCCGTTTATAAGATGTCTTAACGGAAAATTACGAATTTTCAGAAACCTTTCCGCAATTCCTTTCTTACGCTGACGGTAAATTCCCGTTTCTAAGAAGTATTAACGGAAACTTCTGAATTTTCAGAAACCTTTCCGCAATTCCTTTCTTACACCGACAATTCCCGTTTATAAGATGTCTTAACGGAAAATTCCGAATTTTCAGAAACCTTTCCGCAATTCGTTTTTTACATCGACGGTAAATTCTCGTTACTAAGATGTCTTAACGGGAAATTCTGAATTTTTTGAAACCTTTCCGCAGTTCCTGTCGCATAATAACAGAAAACCTCCGTTCTCACTTTTTACGTATCCATATGAGGAAAGCATTCCGGTAATAGGAGAGATTCGCGGGAATACTTAAGGTTTGAATAACTGTTAAATTTTAATCGTCTGTCAAAGGAACTGATTTTTTAGTTCTGTAGCAAGATCGCATATTGAGGATAACGTATCGCATAATTTTTGGTAATTCTGGCACAGGATATTTTTTCTCTCCCTCTCGCATTTTGTAGACCAGTTATTATATACACTCATCGTCAAAAAAATAATTGTCCCTAGAAGGACGTATTAGATTGCAATGCTATTCCAGAGGAAGGTAAGAACAATAAATGTTCAAACATTGGGCCCGATATGGGCAATATTTATTGAGCTACACGCTAATAAGTAGTGTCTCTCAGTATGGCGTCGGGCCGCCACGTTTACTCACACAGCATGCCAGACGTCTCGGCATGGAGTTGTACAGGTGCCTAATGGTGTCCTGCGATAAGCCATCCCATGCAGCTTGCATCTTCTCACGCAGTTCCTGCAGCTTGTGCGGTAGGGGTGGAGTGTGGATAGCACGTCCAATAGCTTTCCACACATTTTCAATCGGCGATAGGTCGTACTAACCGCAGCACAGAAAAAATTCCGCTACGAAATCGCAATGAGTAACTTTGAGTGGTATCGTCGTAATAGCAGAGTGCTTACTCTCTCCTTAAAAGAAATTTAGGTGGAATTTTACGCGTCCAGACAATATCATCAGTCATGGACTTATTGAAACAAGGCCGTCTGGAAAATACGAAGCCATGGCATTACAGAGATCACTTCTTTCTTTTGGTAACGTCACACGGAAAGCAAGGATTCCAATTGGTTTCCAACGCTGGCGCGTATGACGTCAAACGCGACGCCAACGTATCAGGCAGTGTAACATAAGTGACGTCATAAACGGAGTGCTGATCATTTTAATGTCATGGCTTTGTACTTTCTAGACGGCCTTGGTTGAACCCAGTATTTTCGCTGCGTATTCCTGCAGATTTGCATGAGCGTATGATCGCATGGCTCATGGGAGTTCCCGGTGTTGGTTTTTGGAAGACGTATGAGCTGCCCCGGTGGCGCAGTGGTCTAAGGCGTTGGCCTCTGATCATTCGTCCGAAGGGGTCCGGGTTCGAATCCCGGTGAGGCATGGATGTTGTGTTTGTCTTACGGCACTGGCTCTCTCCCTTCCCTGGAACCAGTGACCCTAAATTAGGGACGGGTGACTGCTTATAGCCCATTGAGTTGCTCACAGTGGTCGTTAAACCTCCAATCTCTCGAAGACGTATGATGAGAACATCGCCATCATATCGAAGCGTTACGTAGTGCGATCAAAACGTTCCGAGACTAGGTACGTAGCGCGCCAACAGATGGCAGTACGCGGATGCGCGAGAAGCGGTCGAAGGCAGCGAACTTCATGAGTCATTGTGCCGAGTGGCGTCGCTCTGTGAACATCGGGAGCTGTGCTACTCGATATTTGGTACAGCTCCCGATGGTACAGCTACTTTGGTACAGCTCCCTATATTTGGCACAGCTCCCGATGTTCACAGAGCGACGCCGAGTGGCGTCGCTCTGTGAACATCGGGAGCTGTGCTACTCGATATTTGGTGACTACGTGCAGAACAAAGCTGTGATTTCGGTATGGACTGCAAAACTAGAGCAGCGAGCGAACATCAAATCCTACGTCAAATTCGGTAAATCGGGAACGGAGATGCATGAAATGTTGCAGCAAGCTCATATCAATAAAGCAATGAGTCGTGCGAGGTGTTTTAAGTGGCACTCGCGCTTGAAGAGCGGCAGAACGGCACTGGAAGACGACGAGAGGTCAGAGCGAACGTCCACGAGCAAAACCCCCGAAAATGTGGACAAAATTAGGGAACTGTTGCATGAGGATTGTCGGAGAACCATTCAAGACATTGCTACCATCGTCAATATATCATACGGCACAGTGCAAGATTTTTCTGAAGCCGGTTTTGTACACACACCATATTGCTGCAAAGTTTGTGCCAAAGATTCTGAACCCTGAACAGAAGGCTCTCCGTGTCAAACTCCGTCAAGATCTTCGTCAGCAGGTGGTGAGTGAACCAACGTTCCTGTCGCGGGTCATCACTGGGGACGAGACTTGAGTCTACGGTTACGACCCGGAGACCCAACAACAGTCGTCGCAGTGGAAGAGTCCAGCATCTCCACGATCGAAGCCTTAGCCCGACAGGTCCGGAGCGCAACCAATAGCATGCTCATCGTGTTCTTCGACATTCGTGCGATTGTGCACCGTGAATTCGTCCCCCAGGGCAAGACCGTCACCGCCCTTTTTATTGCGAGGTTCTGCGGCTTCTTAGGGAGGACATTCGCCCCGAACAACATGAAATGTGGCGCAGGAACGATTTCCTGCTCCATCACGACAATGCAGCAGCTCACAAACCATTAGCAACACGCCAGTTTTGCAGCCGCAACAGCATGACTACCCATCCTCACCCGCCTTATTCGCCGAATTTGCCGCCCTGCGACTCCTTTCTGTCCCCGAAAATGAAGCTGGAGCTCAAGGGTCGTCGTTTTGAAACCGTGAGCAAGATCCAGCGAGAATCGCAGACGCTGTTTGACACAGTTCGTGAACAGGACTTCCAGGGAGCGTTCCAACCGTGGCAAAACAGCTGGCTGCAGTATATTGCTGCCCAAAGAGACTACTTTGAGGGAGTTCATAGCCAAACTTAAGTAACTTACGTAAGTATTTTGATGCCTATCGGCCAAGTCTTGGAACTTTTTGATCGGACCTCGTATAAGTGGATTAATATTTGTTTCACAGCCAGAACTTCCGCGATTTTTTTCGCGCGGTTTTTCTGTGATTTAAATATATCTGCGAATTTCAGATTTTTGCTATTTTTGCAAAATTTCTATTATAATTTTTAGATTCTTTTTCATACTGAAATAATTTTATTACTGCCATTATTTGAATTTACGTGAAAAATGTACCGCTAAGTAATCCTGCTCCAAAGTGCAAACCAGAACATTAAACCTTGAATCACCCCTGAAGATTGTTCGCTACGAAGAGACTTTTATCGAACAAGTTTGACAGGTAATTCCAGGTTACATGAAATCTCCTGAAGAACGCACGTGTTGTCTTTTGTGATTTCCACACCCCGCTGTTGCTGAATGACCCTGGAGACTTGCCGCACTAGTAAACCGAATGTCATCAATTGTATTGTTAAGGGTAGTTTTAGCTGGGAAAACCAGCTCACAGAATAGAATGTTTGAGTTTCGCAGACGCTTAGCTTAGAAAATTATGACGAAGTAAATTTCTCCATCATTTCTATGCCAGGGGTGGGATTCGAACCCACAACTCTCGGCTCCGGAGCGCTATCCACTATACTACACTTGCATGTACCCTCAATGCTATCTGCCTTTCTCTCATGTGCGTCCTGCGGGGCTGGCACGTCACAAAATGTTTGTGCTTTCGTGCGAGTATTTAGTTTATAAAGTTTTTAGACATTATTTTTTTAATTTTGAGAATGAGCCACGTGAGTAAAATGAGTGCATTTGAAAGATGCAAGCAGTTCAGCATGGGTACACTTAATGTGAATAAAAATCTATAGTTCTGTTCGTGATGCAACATTCTAGTTGATTTTTCAAAAAAGGACAGATGTGTAACGCTTTTAGCAAGCAAGCTGCATAAAAATAAATTGCGTCTGCCCAATCAACCGAGAATATTGCAGAAATGTGTTGATGAATTAATTGAGAAAAGAACTAAACAAGAACAGCATCGTTCAACTGAGCTTTCGAAAATTACTGGTGCCTTTTATGCAGCTAACATCACATTACCCAAACTGGATAATTCTACATTAAAAAATTACTTGGAAAATTCGTTGAAAGATATTGGTATTATTCCAAATGCAAATTGGATGCGAAAATGTTATTTGCCGAAAATATATGATATTTACAAGCAACAAGCGAAAGATTTTTTTAAATCAGTACCCGCTGTAAGCATCGTAGCAGACGAAACAACTAATTCAGAAAATAGGCACATGTTAAATATTCTTGCTGTACCATCAGCTGAAATGAATACTGAAACTTCTTTGAATGTAAATATAACCGCTTTTGTGACAAACAACGCATCTTACATATACAAAGTGTGAAGAAAGAGCCATAGAGCCGTATTTCCCGAAATTTCGGGGAAACTCCCGAAATTTCGGGAAATTCCGCCATTTAATCCTCGATCGCCCCGCAGATTTTGCCTTTTTCCCCGTGATAAAATTACTACCCTAGTAATAAATCATTTCTAGGCAGCATATCACGGAATGAGCACTGCGAAATCATGTGCTGTGACCTGTCCTCGTACACGAAAACACACGGCCTCACAAGGCCGGATTGTTCGGCTGTTTATTGAACAGAAATATTAAGATGGAGCTGTCTTCCCACCGAATTCACCGGAATGAAACCCTGTGATTTCAACTATTTCGATCATTTGAAAAGGGTCTGGTACTCGCTACAACAGCGAACAATATTTGGATCTCCGAAACACGGATATTTTCTACAGACGCAATGAAATTTGTAAATTTAACGGTGTTCGTGAACTGCTCACAGTTTAAAAACATTGAAAATGATCGAAACTACTAATAATTAATCGCAAATATTATTCATAGTTTTGATATTACAGTAAGTATGATAAACTGGCAGTGTTTACTTTCTTTCCGAGCGACCTAATAAGTAATTCGTGATCGGTGGTTATATAGTTCCAAGTAACTACTCCCATTGTGTTGCCATAGTGACGTGACGATAACGGACGACGTAACAGCCTACCTACTAGAGAAAAAACGGTGGAGTAAATTAATTATGTCATTTAGCCATAACGAACCAATATCATGTCACCAGCAGTAGTCCAAATTTAAAACACTTCACGGAGGATTCTATTTCTCCCAGTAGCATTACACCTACTATTTCATTTTCTTTTACATTATGTGTAATTAATGCTAAAATTTTAGATATTATTATTAAATGAACTGAAGAACAATGGTTTTGTTACAAAGAACACTTTAAGCGTTTTGCATGTATTTATGGGTGCTGAAACCAAATATGAAGTCGCAATTGCTCCATTGGGCTGCAGTTCCTTTTAATGGAACTCTCTGTTGGGGTTAATGCTGCGTTACTTAAAGGAATTTTCCTATGTTTCCCAACGGAGACATCTGTCTGCAGTCAGGATATCTGTGTCTCTGAGAGTAGACATACTGGCGCTATTACTTCCTGTTGTGCAATTCGTTTTGGGAACGGGGGACAAAGCAGAATTTTTGTCATTCGAATGCATTTAATCGGTATCGAAGGACGCGCATTTTCTCGTGGTTTTCAAAAGTAGTGTGTATTGTGCAAAGTGTACGTTAAAAAATGCCGCGTACTTGTGTGAACCATCCAAACAGTTTCCGCTACATTTGTGGACAACTTAATTTAAAGTCTCAAAGGCGACATTTCACACCGTTGATTAGAAAAACGTATGAACTTTATT
Source organism: Macrothele yani (assembly GCA_039090855.1). Classification (NCBI taxonomy): domain Eukaryota; kingdom Metazoa; phylum Arthropoda; class Arachnida; order Araneae; family Macrothelidae; genus Macrothele; species Macrothele yani. The sequence continues at coordinate 162,155,244 of CM077010.1, read as the reverse complement.
TCCAGTGCAAAATGGGTGGTGAAGAAAATCTTGGGCGCCTCACGTTTGTTGTAATTCATGTGTAACTTTGTTGACTGGCTGGTTGAAGGGATCACGTTATATGCCATTTGCGGTACCAATTGTTTGGGGAGAACCGAAAGACCACTCAACAGACTGTTACTTCTGCATCACTAAGATATCTGGAATTACAACTAAGACCAAAGACACGATTCAGTATCCCACTATTCCTTCGGCCATAAGACCTTTTCCTCATGGTCCAGATCTTCCTGTTCCTGTACCTCCACAGTCATGGAGTTAGTGATACTGATGAAATAAGTACTCACAGCGTAAGCACAACAAGACCCTGATTTCTCGGAAGATTCTGTGCCTCACCTTATAAGTCAAGAAGAATTAAATTTATCTTGTTCGTGACCTTCATTTAGCAAAACGTCAGGCCGAAATATTGGCTTCAAGATTGAATGGATAAAATATTTTACAACCAAATACAAAAGTATGCAGTTTTCGTCGACGACAGCAAGAGTTTGAACACCTTTTTTCGAAGAGTGGTAATCTTGTGTACTGCAATGATATAGGCTTATTGTTTGAAACCTTAGGACAGCAACTCAAACCTGAAGAATGGAGACTCTTTATAGATTCCTCAAAAATGAGCTTAAAATCTGTCCTTCTTCATAACGGAAACATGTATACGTCTGTACCTGTTGCATATGCATCATACATGAAAGAAACATATGCAAATATGAAACTGTTGCTTCAAAGTATAGTATACAAGAAACACTCATGGAGTATCTGTGGCAATCTTAAAGTGTAGCTTTACTCCTTGGTCTACAACTTGGATACACAAAATACTGATGCTTCCTTTGTGAATGAAACAGTATGGGGACAGAAACGCTTATTACATTAAAAAGACTTGGCCTAAAAGAGAGTCCTTAATTCCAGGTAATAAAAATGTTGTTGCTAAGCCTTTAATAAGTCCTCCAGAACGTGTACTTACCACCCCTTCACATCAAGCTGGGTTTGATAAAACATTTGTAAAGGCATTGAATAAAGATGGAGAATCCTTTCGTTTCCTAAAGAACAAGTTCCCAAAATATCTAGAGCCAAAATTAAACAAGGCTTTTTTATTGTTCCACAAATAAGGGAACTTATGCGTGATCTTGCATTTGAAGGCACTTTGAATGAGACTGAAGCTGCTGCGTGAAAGCCCTTTAAAGATGTGGTACTGAACTTTTTTGGTAACCGGAAAGCAGAAAATTATAAAGAACTTGTTACTGAGCTTCTAGGAAACTATAAGGCCATGGAATGCAATATGTCCTTTAAAATACATTTCCTTCACTCACATCTGAACTTCTTCCCACAGAGCTGTAAGCGATGAGCACGGAGAATGTTTTCATGAGGACATATGTACCGTAGAAAACCGCTATAAAGGAAAATAGAGCCCTAAAATGCTAGCTGATTACTGTTGGACTCTGAAACGAAATATAGCACAACCATAGTACAGAAACAAAAATCTAAAATAACTACTTTTTAAGGAAAATGTAATTAATTGCTTGTAGGGAAATATATTGATACATGCCAAAATGAAGGCTTATTGTGCACTGAAACAACAGATTACTCGAGAACTATGCCCGATATCACAATTTAACAAGAATATTTATAATCAGCATGCCAAATACTATATGATTCGGCATATGCAGTCTTTGTAACAAACAAAAAGTTTGTTTTTGTTGTTCAGTGTTGTCAATCCAAAGATGCCCGGTATAATTTGTTATTGTGATGCGTTTTTTACCTAAAATTCATTTACGTGACCATCATCTGACCATTATTTCCATCTTGAAAGAGACTTTTTTTCAAAGTTGTAGAAAAATAACCTTGATGATATTGCATGGGAAAAAATATTGCATAATGCGTATGTCCATGCTAGCTAGCTATCGAAGGAAATGATTTATGTACTGACTCAGTAAATACGCAAAAAATGCATGAATTCATCTAAATCGTGATTTTTTTTTATTTGGATACCAAAAGATACTGCTCAGTGAGAAACTGATATCTGCGGAGAACACATTTCAGGAAATACAATTCGTATCACGTTTGCCCTTTCTCCCTAAAAATATGGAGTACAGTCTCGATGGAATAATATTACGTCAGTTATTTCCGTATAAATCACTACTCTCTCTTTTCTTTTCTTTTCTTATTCTTCGATTTTTGAAAAAGAGTGTTCAGTAAGTAATGCAGAAGCATGAACACCAGCAGTGATTTTTTTTACTACGCTGGTTTCCATGAATTAAAGGGGAAGATAAAATAATCGTGATAACTCAAAAAACATGATGAAATCCTATGAAATTAGATGTATCATATTTTACGTTAAAGAAAGATCCTAAAATATTTCGTCAGAAACACCGCATTCAGAAAAAAAAACTGACCATATACAGTAGCAGGTGAAAAATAAGGTATCATAAAAAGCAGAGTACCTCAGTAGGTAGTATGGTCGCCCTCTCACAACAACTCGGGCATTACAGCGATGTTTCACGCTGTTCATGAATGTGTCTAGAGGCTCAGTAAGCGACCGCCATTGTTCGTTTAAAGATCGTCTAAGCCCCTCCAGATCATGAGAAGTGGCTGAGGGCAGAATCACGTCTCTCTAGACCGTCCCAGACATACTCGATCGGATTAAGATCGAGAGACCTGCTGGACCGTAGCCTTTTGAAAACATTGCTCCACCAAACTGGCTGGTGGGAACAAGCGTTATCGTCTAGTAGGAGAGATATATCTCCTATGGCAGCTGTATAAGGGCGAACATAGGGGTTCAAGACATCATTTCTATAGCGTCGAGTATTCATGGTTGCTCTTGGAAACACATGACGAACCATCTTTTTGTCCATCCGTTCCAGGACGATAAGCCTGAATTTCACGGCCTTTTCGTTCGTCAGGAAAATTCAGAATTTTAAGAAGCCTTTCCGCAATATCTTTGTTATATTGACGGTGAGTTTCCGTTTTTGAGAGATGTTAACGGAAAATTCTGAATTTTCAGACACCTATCCGCAATTTCTTTTGTATATTAACTATAATTCTCAATTATTCCATATCCATATGACGAATCATTTTTGGTAAGAGGAGCAATTCGCGAGAATACTTAGTTTGATTAACTGTTAAATTTCAATTGTCTGTCGGAGAATCTTATTTCGAAGTTTTGTAGCGAGGTCTGATTTTGTGGATAGTCATCATCATCATCATCATCATTGTCAACCATTATCAATCCACTGCTGGACGAAGGTCTCCCCAAGTTTCCTCCACAACGGTCTGTCTTGTGCCAGTCTCCTCCATGTCACTCCCGCATACTTTCGAATTTCATCCACCCATCTTCCATGTGGTCTTCTTCTGGGTCTTTTCCTGTCCCTTGGAATCCAATCTAAACTTTCGGCTGTCCATCGATGGTCTGTTCTTCTGGCAGTATGACCAGCCCATTGCCATTTCAGGGATTTAACTCTGATCATGATGTCTTCCACTCTTGTCATTTTTCGGATCCACATGTTCCTCTTCTTATCTCTCCTGGTTACACCAAGCATGCACCTCTCCATGCTGCTTTGAGTTGTCTGCAGCCTTTGTATGTCTCTTTTAGTTAAGGTCCACGTCTCTGCACCATACGTAAGCACTGGAAGGATGCATTGATCAAACACTTTTATTTTAAGACATAATGGCATATTCCTCTTGAAAATTATGCTGTTTCTTCCAAAAGTTCTCCAGGCAAGTTTTGTACGCCGATTAATTTCTTCACCAATGTGACCCTCACTTGATATCTGCTGTCCAAGATAAACGTACGTGTCTGTTATCTCCAGCTTTTCTCCATCAATCGATAAATCTTCATTTCTTGTAAAAGCATTGTACATCACTTTTGTCTTCTGAAAGTTCATTTTGAATCCCACTTCTTTACTCTTGTCAAAAAGTTTCTGGATCATACTCTGTAGCTCTGATGGGGTAGTTGCAACAATGACTATGTCATCAGCAAAACGAAGGTGGGTTAGATAATCTCCATTAATCTTTATCCCTTTGTTTTCCCAGTTCAGTGATTGAAAGACATTTTCCAATGTGGCATTAAAGAGCTTCGGAGATATGGTGTCACCTTGTGTCACTCCTTTTCCAATTTTTATGTGTGTTGTATTTTCAAACAACCGAATCTTTGCACTTGCATTTTCATAGGTGTTATTAATAATATTAATGTATGCATCTTCAATACCGCAGGATTTCAGAGCCATTGTAACTGCTGATGGTTTCACCGAATCAAAGGCTTTTTCATAATCGATAAAAGCCATGCACAATGGAAGTTCATATTCCCTCGCTCTTTCAATTAGTTCTCTCAGTACGTGGATATGATCTATTGTGCTGTAGCCACTCCTGAATCCAGCTTGTTCTCTCGGTTGAGCCATGTCCAGTGTCACCTTCAAGCGGTGTGAAAGAACTTTAGTGAAGATTTTATAAACCACTGATAGGAGGCTGATAGGTCTGTAGTTCCTGAGATCCTCAATGTCACCTTTTTTATGTAGCAAGATCATTGTAGCGTTGTTCCAATCCTCAGGAATTTTCCCTTCATTAAGGCATCGAGTGAAATTTTGGGCGAGTACTGTTTCGATTTCTCCACTTGCTTCTTGTATGATGTCTACAGTAATTCCATCTTCTCCTGGAGCTTTTCCCCGCTTCATGTTCTTGATTGAATGTGCAACTTCTGCTGGAAGGACTGGAAGAACTCTGGTACTGGTACCTTTCATGATGTCTGGAGTATATGTATCATCCCTTTCATATAATTTGGAGTAGAAATCTTTCACTCTTGTCAAAATTTCGCCTCTATTTCTTGTTCCAGAACCATCTTCTTTTCTCAGTGCCATAATCTGTTTTTTCCCCTTACTGAGATGTCCCTTTGCTATCTTTAGGCTTTGGTTGTTTTCAATTGCTTTCCTTACTAGTTCACAGTAGAATTTCCGTACGTCTTCAGTGATACTTTTTCGTACTGTCTTGCATAGCTCTATATATTCCACTTTGGAAGTCACATCTTCTTTAGTTGTCCTCATCACTCTTCTTTTTTGCATCAGCATTTTGGTTTTTCCTGATAATTTGTTCACATGTAATTTGTTCTTAGACCCAGCTAATTTTGTTGCTGTTTCCATAAGAGCTTTGGTTACTTTTCTGTTAACTTCAGAAATATCCACTTCTTCCGATGTTAGGCCTTCTAAAGCAGAGAATCTGTTCTTCAGTTCCAATTTGAAGGTATTATGGTGTTTTTTAAGGTTGGTTATGTCAATACATTTTGTTTGTCTTATAAGCTTGCTACGTTCCAGTTTAGTGTTGAGGTGCATCTTACATCTCATCAATCTATGGTCACTACCTGTGTTGAACTTGTTTAGCACACTGCAGTCTTCTATGACGAATTTTTTGTTACACATAATAAAATCAATTTCACTTGTCGTCCCATTTGGATGTCTCCATGTCCATTTCCTGTGTGACTTTTTCTTGAAAAAGGAGTTCAAGAAGAAAAACCCTTCTGCCTCTGCAAACTCTACGAGAGTATTTCCACGCTGGTTTCTGTTGCCGTGACCGAATTTACCTCCTGAAGTTTCATTCTGTTGTCGTTGCCCTATTTTTGCATTGAAATCTCCCATAATTATCTTCAAGTGCTGCTTACCTATATTATTTAGATCACGAATTTCCTCATAAAATTCTTCAATTTCTTCTTCAGCATGACTTGTGGTGGGTGCATAAGTTTGAATAATCTGAGCCTGGTATCTTCTCGAGACTTGGATAACGAGTCGTGCAGCTCTGGCGGAGGAACTTTCAACTTCTACAACTTTATCCTTCAGTTTCTTGTTTATTATAAATCCAACACCACTAGTTCTGCCAGTATCTGTCCCACGATAGTGGAAGAGATGTCCACTTTTCAGTTCAATGAGATCTTCTCCATTTCTCCTTACCTCACTTAGCCCGACGATGTCCCACTTGATCCTTTGTAGTTCCTCTTCCAATTCAAGAAGCCTTGAATCAGAAGATAGGGAGCGTCCGTTATATGTTGCCAAGGTCAGCATCAGATGGCAGCCTAGTCCGGTCCTCCGGGGATTCTTAGCACCCTCTGCCTTCATGTCGCACTGGCCGCTGCCTTGGCCAGGTACATTCCAGCTGCCGGAGACTGAGGGCCAAGATTTAAGTTGTGGAGTCATTTTGGAGGGATTTGGCCATAACTCACCACGCTGGCCAAGCGGGTTGGTGAGTGTGGGATAGCATTTCCTCTAATCCCGATGGTATAGTTATACCGCTATTGCCGGTCGTCAGAGCCCCTTTAGTGGGAACAGGATGTACCACGAGAAGGCGGGATTGACATTTGTCAAGGAGAGACCGTGATGTTACGCATCACCTGACCTTACATCCCTTGTGGATAGTATATCGCGCGAAATTTTAGTTATTGTGGCACAGGATATTCATTGCATTCTTCCCGATTTTGTGTACCAGACATTGTATATTGTGTTATCGTAAGAAACCGGGTGCTTAACTTATTGTACAGATGATTGATTGTACGATGTCTATGTATCGGTCTTTGGATCTCTCAAGACAAATGCTGTATAACTGTTTAGAGTAAATTTAATATATTGAACAAGTGATTAAACAATTAAAAATTAATTATAATTATTCAAATAAATTAATATAATTAATAATAAAATAATAGTAATTATTATTTAATAATAATGAATAAGTATACAAATTAATATAATTATTAATAAAATAATAATTATTATTATTTAATAATAATAAATAAGTATACACATTAATATATTTATTTATATATAAATAAATATAGTAATTTATATAGTATAATAATAATAATATTAATATGAAATATAAATTTAGTACATTTATTTATATAATAAAAATGATATTAAATATAAAATTATTATTTTTATTTAAAAATAAATACATAATTTATATAATATAATAATTATATTAATATTAAATATAAAAATTTTACACACACATATATATATATATATATATATCATCATCATCATCATCATCATTGTCAAGCATTATCAATCCACTGCTGGACGAAGGTCTCCCCAAGTTTCCTCCACAACGGTCTGTCTTGTGCCAGTCTCCTCCATGTCACCCCTGCATACTTTCGAATTTCATCCACCCATCTCCCATGTGGTCTTCTTCTGGGTCTTTTCCTGTCCCTTGGAATCCAATCTAAAATTTCGGCTGTCCATCGATGATCTGTCCTTCTGGCAGTATGTCCAGCCCATTGCCATTTCAGGGATTTAACTCTGATCATGATGTCTTCCACTCTTGTCATTTTTCGGATCCACGAGTTCCTCTTCTTATCTCTCCTGGTTACACCAAGTATGCACCTCTCCATGCTTCTTTGAGTTGTCTGCAGCCTTTGTATGTCTCTTTTAGTTAAGGTCCACGTCTCTGCACCATATGTAAGCACTGGAAGGATGCATTGATCAAACACTTTTCTTTTAAGACATAATGGCATATTGCTCTTGAAAATTATGCTGTTTCTTCCAAAAGCTCTCCAGGCAAGTTTTGTACGACGATTAATTTCTTCACCAATGTGACCCTCACTTGATATCTGCTGTCCAAGATAAACGTACGTGTCTGTTATCTCCAGCTTTTCTCCATCAATCGATAAATCTTCATTTCTTGTAAAAGCATTGAACATCACTTTTGTCTTCTGAAAGTTCATTTTTAATCCCACTTCTTTACTCTTGTCAGCAAGTTCCTGGATCATACTCTGCAGCTCTGATGGGGTAGTTGCAAAAATGACTACATCATCAGCAAAACGAAGGTGGGTTAGATAATCTCCATTAATCTTTATCCCCTTGTTTTCCCAGCTCAGTGACTGAAAAACACCCTCCAATGTGGCATTAAAGAGCTTCGGAGATATGGTGTCACCTTGTCTCACTCCCTTTCCAATTTTTACGTGTGTTGTATTTTCAAACAGCCGAATCTTTGCACTTGCATTTTCATAGATGTTATTAATAATATTAATGTATGCATCTTCAATACCGCAGGTTTTCAGAGCCATTGTAACTGCTGATGGTTTCACCGAATCAAAGGCTTTTTCATAATCGATAAAAGCCATGCACAATGGAAGTTCATATTCCCTCGCTCTTTCAATTAGTTCTCTCAGCACGTGGATATGATCTATTGTGCTGTAGCCACTCCTGAATCCAGCTTGTTCTCTCGGTTGAGCCATGTCCAGTGTTACCTTCAAGCGGTGTGAAAGAACTTTAGTGAAGATTTTATAAACTACTGATAGGAGGCTGATAGGTCTGTAGTTTCCGAGATCCTCAATGTCACCTTTCTTATGTAGCAGAATCATTGTAGCGGTGTTCCAATCCTCAGGAATCTTTCCTTCATTAAGGCATCGAGTGACAATTTGGGCGAGTACTGTTTCGATTTCTCCACTTGCTTCTTGTATGATGTCTACAGTAATTCCATCTTCTCCTGGAGCTTTTCCCCGCTTCATGTTCTTGATTGCATGTGCAACTTCTGCTGGAAGGACTGGAGGAACTCTGGTACTGGTATCTTTCATGATGTCTGGAGTGCATGTATCATCCCTTTCATATAATTTGGAGTAGAAATCTTTCACTCTTGTCAAAATTTCGCCTCTATTTCTTGTTACAGAACCATCTTCTTTTCTCAGTGCCATAATCTGTTTTCTTCCCTTACTGAGATGTCCCTTTGCTATCTTTAGGCTTTGGTTGTTTTCAATTGCTTTCCTCACTAGTTCACAGTTGAATTTTCTTACGTCTTCAGTGATACTTTTTCTTACTGTCTTGCATAGCTCTATATATTCCACTTTGGAAGTCACATTTTCTTTAGTTGTCCTCATCTCTCTTCTTTTTTGCATCAACATTTTCGTTTTTCCTGATAATTTGTTTACATGCAACTTGTTCTTAGACCCAGCTAATTTTGTTGCTGTTTCCATAAGAGCTTTGGTTACTTTTCTGTTTACTTCAGAGATGTCCACTTCTTCTGATGTTAGGCCTTCTAAAGCAGAGAACCTGTTCTTCAGTTCCAACTTGAAGGTATTATGGTGTTTTTTAAGGTTGGTTATGTCAATAGATTTTGTTTGTCTTATGAGCTTGCCACGTTCAAGTTTAGTGTTGAGGTGCATCTTACATCTCACCAATCTATGGTCACTACCTGTGTTGAACTTGTTTAGCACACTGCAGTCTTCTATGACGAATTTTTTGTTACACATAATAAAATCAATTTCACTTGTCGTCCCATTTGGATGTCTCCATGTCCATTTCCTGTGTGGCTTTTTCTTGAAGAAGGAGTTCAAGATGAAAAACCCTTCTGCCTCTGCAAACTCAACAAGAGTATTTCCACGCTGGTTTCTGTTGCCGTGACCGAATTTACCTACTGAAGTTTCATTCTGTTGCCGTTGCCCTATTTTTGCATTGAAATCTCCCATAATTATTTTCAAGTGCTGCTTACCTTTATTATTTAGATGACAAATTTCCTCATAAAATTCTTCGATTTCTTCTTCAGGATGACTTGTGGTGGGTGCATAAGTTTGAATAATCTGAGCCTGGTATCTTTTCGAGAGTTGGATAACAAGTCGTGCAGCTCTGTCAGAGGAACTTTCAACTTCTACAACTTTATCCTTCAGTTTCTTGTTTATTATAAATCCAACACCACTAGTTCTGCCAGTATCTGTCCCACGATAGTAGAAGAGATGTCCACTTTTCAGTTCGATGAGATCTTCTCCTTTTCTCCTTGCCTCACTTAGCCCCACGATGTCCCAGTTGATCCTTTGTAGTTCCTCTTCCAATTCAAGAAGCCTTGAATCAGAAGATAGGGAGCGTCCATTGTACGTAGCCAAGGTCAGCATCAGATGGCAGCCTAGTCCGGTCCTCCGGGGATTCTTAGCACCCTCTGCCTTCATGTCGCACTGGCCGCTGCCTTGGCCAGGTACATTCCAGCTGCCGGAGACTGAGGGCCAAGATTTAAGTTGTGGAATCATTTTGGAGGGGTTTGGCCATAACTCACCACGCTGGCCAAGCGGGTTGGTGAGTGTGGGATAGAATTTCCTCTAATCCCGATGGTATAGTTATACCGCTATTGGCGGTCGTCAGAGCCCCTTTAGCGGGAAGAGGATGCACCACGAGAAGGCGGGGTTGACATTTGTCAAGGAGAGGCTGTGATGTTACGCATCACCTGACCTTACATCTATATATATATATATCATCATCATCATTGTCAACCAATATCAATCCACTGCTGGACGAAGGTCTCCCCAAGTTTCCTCCACAACGGTCTGTCTTGTGCCAGTCTCCTCCATGTCACCCCTGCATACTTTCGAATTTCATCCACCCATCTCCCATGTGGTCTTCTTCTGGGTCTTTTCCTGTCTCTTAGAATCCAATCTAAAATTTCGGCTGTCCATCGATGATCTGTCCTTCTGGCAGTATGTCCAGCCCATTGCCATTTCAGGGATTTAACTCTGATCATGATGTCTTCCACTCTTGTCATTTTTCGGATCCACGAGTTCCTCTTCTTATCTCTCCTGGTTACACCAAGTATGCACCTCTCCATGCTGCTTTGAGTTGTCTGCAGCCTTTGTATGTCTCTTTTAGTTAAGGTCCACGTCTCTGCACCATACCTAAGCACTGGAAGGATGCATTGATCAAACACTTTTCTTTTAAGACATAATGGCATATTGCTCTTGAAAATTATGCTGTTTCTTCCAAAAGCTCTCCAGGCAAGTTTTGTACGCCGATTAATTTCTTCATCAATGCGACCCTCACTTGATATCTGCTGTCCAAGATAAACGTATGTGTCTGTTATCTCCAGCTTTTCTCCATCAATCGATAAATCTTCATTTCTTGTAAAAGCATTGAACATCACTTTTGTCTTCTGAAAGTTCATTTTTAATCCAACTTCTTTACTCTTGTCAGCAAGTTCCTGGATCATACTCTGCAGCTCTCATGGGGTAGTTGCAAAAATGACAACGTCATCAGCAAAACGAAGGTGGGTTAGATAATCTCCATTAATCTTTATCCCCTTGTTTTCCCAGCTCAGCGACTGAAAAACACCCTCCAATGTGGCATTAAAGAGCTTCGGAGATATGGTGTCACCTTGTCTCACTCCCTTTCCAATTTTTACGTGTGTTGTATTTTCAAACAGCCGAATCTTTGCCCTTGCATTTTCATAGATGTTATTAATAATATTAATGTATGCATCTTCAATACCGCAGGTTTTCAGAGCCATTCTAACTGCTGATGGTTTCACCGAATCAAAGGCTTTTTCATAATCGATAAAAGCCATGCACAATGGAAGTTCATATTCCCTCGCTCTTTCAATTAGTTCTCTCAGTACGTGGATATGATCTATTGTGCTGTAGCCACTCCTGAATCCAGCTTGTTCTCTCGGTTGAGCCATGTCCAGTGTTACCTTCAAGCGGTGTGAAAGAACTTTAGTGAAGATTTTATAAACTACTGATAGGAGGCTGATAGGTCTGTAGTTTCCGAGATCCTCAATGTCACCTTTCTTATGTAGTAGGATCATTGTAGCGGTGTTCCAATCCTCAGGAATCTTTCCTTCATTAAGGCATCGAGTGAAAATTTGGGCGAGTACTGTTTCGATTTCTCCACTTGCTTCTTGTATGATGTCTACAGTAATTCCATCTTATCCTGGAGCTTTTCCCCGCTTCATGTCCTTGATTGCATGTGCAACTTCTGCTGGAAGGACTGGAGGAACTCTTGTACTGGTATCTTTCATGATGTCTGGAGTGCATGTATCATCCCTTTCATATAATTTGGAGTAGAAATCTTTCACTCTTGTCAAAATTTCGCCTCTATTTCTTGTTACAGAACCATCTTCTTTTCTCAGTGCCATAATCTGTTTTCTTCATTTACTGAGATGTCCCTTTGCTATCTTTAGGCTTTGGTTGTTTTCAATTGCTTTCCTCACTAGTTCACAGTTGAATTTTCTTACGTCTTCAGTGATACTTTTTCGTACTGTCTTGCATAGCTCTATATATTCCACTTTGGAAGTCACATCTTCTTTAGTTGTCCTCACTAAAGTTCTTTCACACTGGGCATGGCTCAACCAAGAGAACAAGCTGGATTCAGGAGTGGCTACAGCACTATAGATCATATCCACGTAGTGAGAGAACTAACTGAAAGAGCGAGAGAATATGGACTTCCAATGTGCATGGCTTTTATGGATTATGAAAAGGCCTTTGACTCAGTAAAACCATCAGCAGTTACAATGGCTTTGAAATCCTGCGGTATTGAAGATGCATACATTAATATTACTGTATTAGTAACATCTATGAAAATGCAAGTGCAAAGATTCGGTTGTTTGAGAATACAGCACACATAAAAAATGGAAAGGGAGTGAGACAAGGTGACACCATATCTCCCAAGCTCTTTAATGCCACACTGAAAAATGTCTTTCAATCACTGAACTGGGAAAACAAAGGGATAAAGATTAAGGAAGATTATCTAACTCACCTTCATTTTGCTGATGACGTAATCTTTTTAGCAACTACCCCATCAGAGCGGCAGAGTATGATCCAGGAACTTGCTGACAAGAGTAAAGAAGTGGGATTAAAAACGAACTTTCAGAAGACAAAAGTGATGTTCAATGCTTTTTCGAGAAATGAAGATTTATCGATTGATTAAGAAAAGCTGGAGATAACAGACACGTACGTTTATCTTGGACAGCAGATATCAAGTGAGGGTCACATTGATGAAGAAATTAATCGGCGTACAAAACTTGCCTGGAGAGCTTTTGGAAGAAACAGCATAATTTTCAAGAGCAATATGCCATTATGTCTTAAAAGAAAAGTGTTTGATCAATGCATCCTTCCAGTGCTTACGTATGGTGCAGAGACGTGGACCTTTAATGAAAAGAGGTATACAAAGCCTGCAGACAACTCAAAGGGAATGGAGAGGTGCATGCTTGGTGTAACCAGGAGAGATAAGAAGAGGAACTCATCTATCGGGAAAATGATAAGAGTGGAAGACATCATGATCAGAGTAAAATCCCTGAAATGGCAATGGCCTGGACATACAGCCAGAAGAACAGACCATCAATGGACAGGCGAAATTTCAGATTGGATTCCAAGGGACAGGAAAAGACCCAGAAGAAGACCACATGGGAGATAGGTGGATGAAATTCGAAAGTAAGCGGGTGTAACCTGTGGAGACTAATTACACACATATACACTGGCGGAAAGTGAAAAAAGAAGACCAAGAAGGAATTGGCGGACGATCATAAAATTTACATATGTTAATGGGGTCGCGTTTACGTAGGTGTGATGTTAATTTCAGGACCAACCGCTGAGCCCTTACGCCAGAGCACTGCATAATATGCAAATTATCGCCGGTGGTATTTAAGGAGTACGGCGAAGTGAATGTAATCAGTCGTCGGCGTACGGACACGTGCGAAGACCCTGAAGAAGCTGCAATGCCTGGACATGGAAGACGTGTACGATTTCAGCAGTTGCCGGACTTTGAGCGAGGTCGTCTAGTCGGACTCCGCGAGGCCGGGTGGTCGTATCGTCGTATTGCGGAGCGCATTGGAAGGGAAGTATCGGTGGTGGTACGATGGTGGCGTAGATGGTCCGAGGAACATTCCCACACGAGAAGATGTGGAACCGGGAGTCACAGTCGGACTGATGAGCGGACGCATAAGAAGAGCGGCGTTGTCAAGCAGAACATCCACTGCGACGCAAATCCGAGCTGCCGTTGCACCTGAGGTGACTGTGCGAACAATCCGCAACCGTCTACTGGATGCAGGACTACGTGCACGTGTGCCTCTGGCATGTGTACCTCTGACTCCAGCCCACCGTCAGGAACGGCTGCAGTGGTGTCGCCAACGTCTGCACTGGAGAAAGCAATGGTGATCTGTCGGGTTCAGCGATGAAAGCATATTCTTCTTGGGAGCCTCCGAGGGCTGTATGTGTGTTCGCAGACGCACAGGGGAGCGTCTTCACCCTTCTTGCATCCGCCAGCGACACACAGGGCCTACACCTTGTCTCCTGGTGTGGGGAACGATCAGCTATCACTCCCGTACACAACTAGTGTTTGTACCGGGTACGTTAAACAGCACCTCCTACATCAACAACATCATTCAGCCCGTTGTTGTGCCATTTGTAAGGCCGGTCCATCGTGGTGTTTTCCAGCAAGATAACGCACGGCCACACACGGCACGTGAAACGCAACATGCACTTCAGGGTGTTAGGCAACATCCATGGCCTGCACGTTCATCGTATTTGTCCGCCGTTGAGCACGTGGGGGATTTTTTGGGACAACGACTTATCCGGTCTCCACGGCCAGCTACGACCATCCCCGATTTACGCGTCCAGGTTGAGGATGCTTGGAACTCAATACCCCAAACTTACATCCAACATCTTTACGACATACTCCATGCCAGAATTACACAGTGTGACACAGTTCATGGCGGTTCAACCTCTTACTAACCATGTTACATGGAAATGTTATTTTTCAGTTTACCAGCAAACACAGCTGTATTTTGCCATAATGTTTTGATCACGTTATCCTCTGTATTCCGTTATTATGCTGTATACATTTCGTTGGTATCAGACGTCTCCTTCTAGGTGTTCTTTTTTCACTTTCCTCCAGTGTATATATATATGTGTGTGTGTGTGTGTGTGTGTGTTTGTGTGTGTAATTATTATTAATAAAATAATAATAATTATTTAAACAAATTAATTATATTTTGTACAATAAAATAATTTAATTTTATTGTACAACTGAGAGTACGATGTAAACGTATCAGTCTTTGTACCCCTTAAGACAAGCTATTATATCTATCGAAAGTAGATTTTATACTTAGGAATCTTGTGAAATGATACTATAAAGCAGAAAATTTCACCTTTTGTTAAAGAAAATTGAAAGTCACTGCCAGTTTCAAAAGATCTGAGTTTCCAAAGCGTTCTGCTGCTTCGAAAACTCACGATGAAAAAAATACTTAATTTAGTCATCTCACAGGAAAAATAAAATTATTACAAACTTATTCAAAAAATAAGCACCAACAGAAAAATAAAATGACTAATCCACTCGCATAAATGACCGAAAAACAAATTATCGCGCACTTGCTTATCTAGCTTGAACGTGACTTCGATTTGTAAGTTTTTCTGGTTCAGTGGTTCAAACGCGTGGTTCATTTTGAGCCAACCCGTGCGACGTGGGTTCGAGTCCTACCACGGCGAGAAATCTCTGGTAAAAAGGTTGAGAAAAACTCAGTGGGCTCCGATTTTGCGAAATTTCTATATGAATTCGGAAAATTCTTAAACGGACTTTTCTGAAATATATGGAATGACTGACTACAGAAAATCTGTGAAAATACTGGTTAAAAAAAACGAAGGCTCTTAAAAACGGAAATTTCGTCAAAAGGTAGACATCTCTATCGGCAACTTTACTGCACGTCATTTTCAGGAATTTTCCACGAATTCACACTACTTGTTTTTACAGAGAGTGGAACTGAAGGATATGATAAAAGTGTCGATTGGTGACGAGCAATATGTGTCTAAGACGGTTCATGTGTAAGACACATAATAGCTTTCACTGCCCATTTCCGTGTAATTTCTTATGACGCCTAATGAATGAAGTGTTTTTTAATTAGATGAGCTGATGCTTTTTGCATTGCAACCAAACGCTTAATTGGGAATTTTGGTGCACCGTTTCGCCTGTGGGTCCAATATATAGCCTAATCAAATCTGAGATTAATAAAGTGTCAAACATTATTCAAAGAAAAAGTTTCGCCGCTCTAATAAAAAAGAATAAAAACCCAGTTAGGCTCAGTTCTGATTCAGCCGTCAGTTTGGAACGTAGGACTATGATCATTGTGTTGGATTTTTGTTTGATGGCGGCTGCTTTCGGGCGTTCTCGATACCCTCCAGTTCGTAGAGCTCCAGTCTTCTTGGGCTTCTTACATTCCTCATCACTTGCTCTCGCCTCTCGTTTTGATTTCTTCCACTTTTGCTTGCGTTCATTCTGCGAATTCCACGGCATTGTCGAAAATTTTAACCCATTCACACGAAAATGAGTTTTTGAAATTTTAGTTTAAACCACTGCGATATGTTCTTTATATGTTTGAATAGATCACATGGAGAGCTGTAAAACGATACAACGCACAGTTCTTTTGCACTCACCCTTGTCCACATAAACCCCGATATTGTCAAAAGTGTTCACCGGTTCACAAGAAAACAATTAATTTTTTAAATGTTATGTTTAAACCACTGAGAAATGTTCTTCGTATATTTGAATAGATCTCGTCGAGAGCTTTAAAACGATACCACGCACAGTCGTGTTGCGCTCACGGCAGCCGAGATAGACTGAATCAAACGCTCTGCACCTGCAGAAATACCTCATCATCTCCCAGGCGAACAGGGAGCGAGGGGATCGTCGCGCACACGATGCATTGCACAGTACGCGAATTCGACTCCATTCTGTTTACGAATATGCTAACGCGATTAGTGTGCCGCACGTATTTTTAATGCTGTAATGATTTCAATTGGCACCTATTTCTGTCACAGACGTTCGGCCGTAAGTCGTCCCATGCTATCCCCTACGTCAAAATATTGGAAGCACTCATTTACATAAAAAATATGTGACGATGCCAAATCAAGCTGCAGAAAACATTTAGATAACAACATACGCAAAAAATATAATGTACTTGACATGATTACAGCAGATAAATTATGACTTCTAAGTAAGTGAATTTGCAGAAATCCTACAATGTAAGTATATCCTCAACTGAAACAAGACACAAGATCTTAAGAATAAAAAAAAAAAAAACATGTGAAGTCATAATGAATGAATTACGACTGGTGATATTCTGTGAGTGGGTGTTATACTCCAGCGAGTTAAAAACTTTAAATTGACAGAACTAACAATCATTATTTAAACAGTTCAGGATAAATATCATAAGTTCTGTTGGATGTCAAGGTGTTCATTTTCTTAATAGGTTGTAAACGAAGCCATTGCAGCATTATTAATCATATTGCTTTATCGACCTCCGTGGATCTTTCATCTTTTGCTCTACCGCCTTTTTCTGGTTGGCGATTTGCTCCAGATTCAGATAAAGAGGATCAATGCATCGACAGATGGTGTGTTTATGGGACATCATGGGACTCTTCGCTTATGTTCAAAGTCTTGCAAATAAGGTAATCTCGCGTGTGACTGATACTCAAGAATAACACCGCAGTACATACAAGGTTTGGACAGAATAATGTGAACACCACGCTCAGAGACGTGACTTTTAATGCAGCTTCGTACGTCACAATACGCAAAGGTATCCACCACTATTTTGTTGTAATAGCTTTGTTTAGAACCTCAAGGTCCTGTTTAAGTGCATTTAAACTGTTTTGTTGCAAACTTTCTTTTAGGGTGACGAGGAAGTGATAGACCTAACGGACTTCGAAAGAGGGATAATTGTTGATGGTTGGCTAGTTGGTGCCTCAGTGACAACAGTCGCCAGGGTAGTGGGAGTATCGAGAGCTATACTGTGTATAGCGTCATGACAGCATACCGTGTTCGTTGCAAAACCAGGCCTGCGAAACACAAGAGCAGCTGGAGAACGACCCTGACTGATAGGACAGGAGACCATTAAAGAGGATTGTTACCCGTAATAGAAGACCACTTTGATACTGGGGTCTGGAGACTTGAATCTGACTTCCCTGGATATGGCTGTGGTTACTTTGCCGTGGTTACTTCCCCATGCATGAATTGCCATGCATTTTGAACCTGTTCTTCAAGTAACTCCCTTTGCCTACCAGGATACCGCGTGCACAAATAAAGCGATGTCTCGTGTCTTTATATGAATAATACGTCGTATCTATTCATTGTCAAGCCAAGTCACCCAGTTCAAATTGTTGAAGAGTTCTTTTATTCAGATTGTAGTTTCTGACTATTTTTCTTGGAAAAGCCATCTGGTTGATGTGCGAAAGTTTGGAAACGTTTATTTATATATTCTTACGCCAATAAATCGGATTACTAGTATAGCTTTACTTTTTTTCTTTTGTGATGTCCAAATGAAAGTATGTTTCATGAACATTACAACAATAAAAAAGTATACGTCGTACAGTTAGTTGTAACTTTACACGCTGACATAATTCGCAGTTTTCATTTACGGAACATCTGCCTCTGACGTATATTCTAAATTAACTTTCCTTTTTAGTTTCTTTCCCTACGTAAATCTTGATTTTGTTCTCAGTTATACTTCACAATTAACGTGATATCTTCTCTCTCAAACGAATACTGTTGGCAACACAATTGAGGGTGGATGAACGTGACGTCTGCCTGTTATGAGATAAGAACCAGAGATATAAACTACGAGACAACAGTTTACTCGTGTGGAGTGTGGAGTGTTGATTTGTGTTAGAGATGTGTTATGTGATTTCTGTACTAACCTGAAGTACTATAATCTGTGCTGGAGAAATAAAGCCAATTTCCGTAAGTTTGACTTCTGTTTAAATATTTCGTCTGACCGTTAAGGTTAATTTAGGAACTCTTTCATCGTTATTTAGGAACTCTTTCATCGTATGGTGATGTTTTAAAGTAATGTAAGAAGAGCGATAAAAGTTCAAGTAACGAAGGATATTTACGTTATATGCCCGAAAAAAAGACAAAAAGCTCAGCGGGACGTCAAAAATATTTATTTCTTAGTCGGTGCACTGGTGATGACGTCATATAATTATATCCGAAAAGCAGTTTCGATTCACTGAACACCTGAACGAGAACACGATAACTAAACGTGACGTCACAAATATTTTTTTCTCGGTTATTGCTATGATGATGACTCATATCACTGCACCACCAAAGTAGGACAAACGTTCAAAGGAAATTGTACTGTTTGAGATTGTTGAAGTATGTTTTCGTGAAACTAATGTGCGTTAAGTTTCTGAAAAACTGAGCCCACGCGTATCAGGAAGGTCGAGGGTAGTAAGTATGTCTGCTCGTAAAAATACCACGCACCAAACTATTTGTTTTGGTTTGCTTTTTTTTTTTCTACATGTTTCTTTTGCGGGGGGGCGGGGTTTAACCACCACTGTGTGCAACTTTGAGGGCTATAAACGGTTGTTCGTCCCTAGTTTTGGGCAACTGTTTCCAGGAAAGGAAGAAAGTCAGTGCTGTAAGACAAACACACCACCTATGCCTCTTGAGCCCGGATCCACTCGGACAAACGGTCAAAAGCCAGAGCTCAGACCGTTGCTTACCCTCATTTTTTAAGGGTCCCGATGATCGATGTTGTCAATAAAAAAATTATCACTTTTCAGGCGGACGTCTAGTGATTTTGCTGCCTATACTTCCAATGGAAAACGTTTCGACCTCATTTCCTCACTGAAAAAAGATTTCCCATGCATCAAAATTGGCCAACTAATAAAAAACATTCTAATATAAATTGCACAATCGGTGCTTCTTTGCAGAAAACTTTCTTGAACTACACTATATTGACAAAAGACACCTGACCCCCCTTCAGAAGGAAATGAATGAATCCGCTGCGTTGTTAAGATGCGTGGTACAGCTGCAAACGGTATAAAAACTAGCCTGCCGCTGACCGCGATCATACCGCACTGTGAGGTTGAGTGAAAATGTCGCGGCGGGAGAGAACTGACTTTGAGAAAGGAAACATTTTTAGGTGTTATATATTTGTGGGTTGTCCATAAAAGAAACCGAGTGGCGTTTAAATATACTCAAATTAACTCTTTTGAATGTTCTAAATAAGTGGAAAACCGATATCGTGCCTGAAGCAGCAAAACGTACCGGCAGACTAAAGAAAATCAGTGCAGTAGAGGACATCGAAGCCTCAGAACAGCCGTTACAGCTAATCGATGGATTACTGCACAATACCGCAGTGTACAGGCGAGTAAAAATGCTGGAACCTCGGTATGTGCATGTACCATTCAAAAAGAGCTTCATTCCATGGGTTAGTTTGCTCCTGCGACTGCCCATAAGCCTTTTATCTCCACTCGGAATGCTACTCATCGTTAGCATGGTGTAAAGAACATTTATCGTAGACCGTAGATAAATGGAAACGGGTCCTATGAACTGATGAATCCAGATACACGATCTATTAGTCTAATGGTGGTGCGTGGATGTAGCGGCAGCCGGGGGAACGCTATTTATCACAGTGTACTGTTCCTCCGGTCAAATTTGGAGCTGGCAGTGCACTCGTGTGGGGAGGTTTTCGTGGTATGGTCTCGGCCCATTGGTTATCGTGGACAAACCTGTTAACCAGCTCGTCTAGCTTGATATTCTGGACAATTGTGCACTACCAACTCTGTGGCAATACTATGGACCCAGCCTTGTTGGTACCAGCAGGCTAATAAACCGAGCCATAAAGCAAGGACTGTTACGGCGTGGTTTGACGATAATTCCGTATCGTGTGTGGACTGGCAAGCACACAGCCCTGATCTTAATCCCATAGAGCACCTATAGAATGAATTAGAGCGCCGCATAAGAAGTTTGGAACCAAAGCCGACTACTAAACAACAGTTAGCAGCACCATTATGTACTGAATGGAAGCACATACCTATCGCTGTGTTTGAAAACCTTGTCGAAAGCCTGCCTCGAAGGCTCAGTGCATGCATTAAGGCCAAAGGTGGACCAGCACCGTACTAATTTATGCCAATAAATGCTGTGTTGTGTTTCTCTTCTAGGTGTCCGGTGAATTTTGTCAATATAGTGCATAATAAAAATCAATCATTTTACTTTGATGTATTGGTAAGGAAGAGTGACGCCACCTGTACATAAATATCATAACTACACTGCTGGCAACCCAAAATGCAACACCAAGAAGGACACGAAATAGCAAAGCCAGATTTACTGGACACATAACAACAGATACAAAGATGAAACGATTGAGCTTACAGGCCCGTGCGACTTGCGGAACACGCAGACATCAATAGCTTGTGTGGACCCAAGGCTGTCAATAACGGCCGCTACACGCCGCAGCATCGAACGAAAGAGGCTTTGGATGTGGGCTTGGGGCATGTCGGTCCAGGCTGCTTCCACACGTTGGCACAGTTCATCACGTAGTCGCGGGTGGTGCTTGTCGGGCCACTCGGTTGCCGATCAGCGGCCAGACGTGTTCGATGGGCGACATATCGGGAAAACAGGCATGCCACGGCAACAGTGACACCTGGTGGGCCGTGAAGAATTGTTGCACGATGCGTGCCGCGTGCGGGGGCGCTTTGTCCTGTTGAAACGTGGCCGCTGGCAGGTCCTGCAGGCAAGAGAGGACTGCAGGCTCCAAAACGTCGGAGATGTAGCGGTGGCTGTTGAGTGTACCGACAATGCGTACCAGTGGAGTGCGGGTGTCATATCCAATTGCGCCCCAAACCATAATGCCAGGCGACGGACCGGTATGGCGATGTATAATGCAGGCGTCATACAGTGTCTCTCTGCGGTGCCGCCACACGCGGATCCGACCATCGTGGTGTTAAAGGCAGAAGCGGGATTCATCGGAGAAGACATTGTCGTGCCATTCCGTAGTCCACGTGCGGCGTTCAACGGCCCACTGCCGCCGCATTTGCCGGTGGTGTAACGTCAATGGTAATTGGAGCAATGGGCGTCGTGCGACAAGTCCCCGTTCCTGCAAACGACGTCGAACGGTACGTGCTGACACAGGTTGTTGCCTTACACACCCTAATTCCTGCGCTAACGTTCGTGATGTGGCGGTACGAGCCGTCAATGTCCACTGCACAACATGCCGGTCCTCTCGATCGGTGGTGTGCCGCGGCTGCGGCAATCGCTCACGTCTGCCCGTCCGTCCCTCCTGCACTCACCAAATCCATACTCGCCTCACTGTAGCTGGATGTCGTTCCACACGGGTGCCGATGTCTCGGTACGATAAACGGCTGTCGCGATAAGCCACTATTCGTCCTCTGTCGAACTCCGAAACGTACTGGAATGACTGCCGTGTTCTGCGACGAGGCATCAGGAAGCTTCCCACGCACAGGTCCGGCAGCAGAACACACTTCCACTACTTACACCCCGCCTTCTGTGCACCCTTCTTATAGTGCTTCTCGGTGGCGTGCCGATCGCACATGATTTGCATATGCCCTGCAAAGCTAATCGTTTGCATGTCCTCTCGCGGGTGACGCATGCTGCGAATTTTAGGTCAATTGGATGCCTCCGTCTTAGTGTTGCATTTTGCGGGGCAAGCAGTGTATATCGAAGATAAATTATTGATTTTTAATATAGTTCAAGAAAATGGTTTGTAAACAAACACAGGTAGGCTCAGTTTTGATTGAGCCGTCAGTGGAACTACGACTTGCAGATCGGAGAGTTGAAATGAGCTAGTCGAGTATGATTATAAAGCGTGCATTTAATTAGTTATAGCGAACATAGGTTTATGTTATGAAAAGTAGCTTACATAAGTTTTACAAATGATGCTTGATACATTGCGAACACAACGCAGATCGATACACGAATTTCGCAACGTGGTGGTGCTCTGTCTTCTTGGGCTTCTTACATTCCTCATCACTTGCTCTTGTCTCTCGTTTTGATTTTCTCCACTTCTGCTTGCGTTTATTCTGCGAATTCCGCGACATTGTCGAAAATGTTTACAAGTTCACATGAAAACAATTTTAAAAAATTTTAGTTTGAAACCCTGCAATATCTTCTTTATATATTTGAATAGATCTCGTGGAGAGTTTTAAAACGATACCACGCACTGTCGTTTTGCACTCACGGTTGTCCAGATAAACCGAGATATTTTCAAAAGTGTTCACTGGTTCACAAGAAAACAATTTTTTAAATCTTCAGTTCAAACCACTGCTAAATGTTCTTATATTTGAATAATTTTGGTCGAGAGCTTTAAAACAATACCACGCACAGTCCTGTTGCGCTCACTGTTGCCGAGATAGAGTGAACCAAACGCGCGGTACACCTAGAAATATTGCATCATCTCTCCCGCTCACGGGAGCGAGGGGAGCGTAGCGCGCACGATCAATTGCGCACTATGGGAATTGGATTGCATGCTCTTTATGAATATGCTAACACGATTAGTATGCGGCACGCATTTTTAACGCTATAATGATTTCAATTGGGACCTATTTTTGTCACAGAATGTCGGCCGTAAGTTGTCCCATACTATTCGCGGAGTTAGACCTAGTCCTACATTAAAGCCATCGATTGTACAATCCAAGGTAAGACGTTTTTTATCAGTGACCCAGCTTTGTATGGGAAATCTTTCTTCGCTGAGGAAATAGGTTCGAAATTTTTTCCATTGGAAGTATAGGGAACAAACTTACTAGACGTCCACCTTAAATAACAATCTATAATTTATCTCTTATAGTTCAGCCCCCATTCCCGAGTCTTACTCGTATCCGCAAATGGATAGTATATGGTAAAGTTATAGAAACGCTGAAATTACTTTTTATCATACATATTTTTAAAAAAATAACATACCATTGCTCTGCTTATACGGAGACGTGCATTTTTATGAGCTTTCATTTTTGACAGTATGCACTTTTATAGTTTAGCTTTGAAGTTAATGCGTCCGGTTCGTTC
Source organism: Macrothele yani (assembly GCA_039090855.1). Lineage (NCBI taxonomy): Eukaryota > Metazoa > Arthropoda > Arachnida > Araneae > Macrothelidae > Macrothele > Macrothele yani. Next base: position 162,131,701 of record CM077010.1, on the reverse strand, counting down.
CAACGGAACAACGGGTTTTATGCCGGTCATTCATAAAGATTTCAATACTACTATTAAGTTTTGTGAAGTGGTTATAAACGGAACACGACGAGGTCAGCTTTCAAACTTAAGGTTCCATGAAGAACGGGGAAACAGAAAAAAAAAGAAAGAAAAAAAAAATGTGAAAGAGAGGACGAGGCTTACTCCGTAAAACAGAATTTTGGCTTTGAGGGAAACTACTAACTGTCCTCATAAAATCGAAATAAATGGTCTGTAAACACGAGGAGGCAAAGAATTTGTCTTGGGAAGATAAAGGATCAATAGATTGATGGCCTGTTGAAAAGAAAAAGATGAAAAATAGACAAAAAAGCGAATGGAAACTAAAAGGAACCTGATGATGATTTATTTTTGTTAAGGAAGTAAAATGAGGAGCCATAAAAATCTGACACTCAGGTTTAAAAAAAATTAACGAAAAACTTGACAGCTGATTCAGTCTAGGGGTTGAGATTTAAAATCTCTGGATGAGGGCAAGTGAACCCAGATTCACGTATTTTAAGCGTGATTTCATTGAAAACTCTGAGATAAAATGTACAGAAAAGAAAGAATCACATATCCAAAATGTGATCCCTATTGAGAATTCGATATGAATAAAAGTAACGACGGAACATACGAATTAAAAATTGTGATCATCACTGAAAGTTAAAAATGAATGAAGAAACAGTGTTGGAAAAATTAAAAGTTTAAGATGTAATCGCACGCGAAATTCATAAATAACGTACGAAATGATAGAATAAAAGCTTTTAAAATATAGTCTCACCTAAAATTAAAGGCCAATGAGAGAAAGGATGAATAAAAAGCACACATGTGTCCAAAACCTAACGACGGACTAATTTTTTACCTGTATGAGAAAAACAATACACGACCGCAGTCAAATGGGAAAATAATTACACTGCTGGCCACCCAAAATGCAACACGAAGAAGGAAGCATCCAATTGGCCTGATATTCGCAGCATGCGTCGCCCGCGAGAGGACATTCAAACGATTAGCATTGCAGGGCATGTGCAAATCCTGTGCGCCCGGGACGACACCGAGAAGCACTATAAAAAGGGTGGGTGCACAGAAGGCGGGGTGTAAGTAGTGGACGTGTATCCTGCTGCCGGACCTGTGCGTTGGAAGCTCCCTGATGCCTCGTGGCAGAATACGTCAGTCATTCCAGAACGTTTTGGAGTTCTACAGAGGACGAATAGTGGCTTATCGTGACAGCGGTTTATCGTACCGAGACATCGGCGCCCGTGTGGGACGACATCCAGCCACAATGAGGCGAGTATGGATTCGGTGGGTGCAGGAGGAACGGACGGACCGACGTGGGCTGTTGCCGCGGCATCGGCACATCACCGACCGAGAAGACCGGCATGTTGTGCGGCGGGCATTGACGGCTCGCACCACCACATACGAGCGTTAGCGCAGTAATTAAGGTGTGTTGCGCAACAACCTGTGAGAGCACGTACCGTTCGACGTCGTCTGCGGGGGCGGGGACTTGTCGCACAGCGCCCATTGCTCCTATTACCATTGACGTTATACCACCGGCGAGTGCGGCGGCAGTGGGTCGTTTAACGCTGCACGTGGACTACGGAATGGCGCGACATTGTATTCTCCGATGAATCCCGCTTCTGCCTGCAACACCACGATGGTCGGATCCGCGTGTGGCGGCACCGTGGGAAGAGACTGTATGACGCCTGCATTATGCATCGCTATACCGGTCCGTCGCCTGGCGTTATGGTTTGGGGCGCAAATGGATATGACACCCGCACCCCTCTGGTACGCATCGCCGGTAAACTCTACAGCCACCGCACCATCTCCGACGTTTTGGAGCCTGTAGTTCTCCCTTACCTGCAGGACATGCCATCGGCCATGTTTCAATAGGACAATGCGCGCCCGCACGTGGTACGCATCGTGCAAAAATTCTTCACGGCGCACTAGGTGTCACTGCTGCCGTGGCCCGCCTGTTCTCCCGACATGTCGTCCATCGAACACGTCTGGTCGCTGATCGGCAACCGAGTGGCCCGGCAAGCACCATCCGTGATGAACTGTGGCAACGTGTGGAAGCAGCCTGGACCGACATACCCCAAGCCCACATCCAAAGCCTCTTTCGTTCGATGCCGCGGCGTGTAGCGGCCGTTATTGCCAGCCATGGGGGCCACACGAACTATTGATGTCTGCGTGTTCCGCAAGTCACACGGGCCTGTAAGCTCAATCGTTTCATCTTTGTATCTGTTGTTACGTGTCCAGTAAATCTGGCTTTGCTATCTCGTGTCCTTCTTGGTGTTGCATTTTGGGTGGCCAGCAGTGTATATTGCCAGCATACGAACACATGATAAGAGACACAAAAAATATGCTTATAAGTGACACACAAATTGTCCACTGTAATCAGTGTTTTCGCAAAAGTTACAAACTTCGGTAGGACATAGTTGGAGAAGGGATGTGCTGGGTTGGTGCGAATGAAATGTCCGGCAAAAGACCAGCACACGTGGACGGAGAGAACAGAAAAGTAGGACAACCTACCTAGGCAAAATAATCCCCTCTGCATCGACACATAGTTGCCATCTGTCCGGCAAGGCCATGATCCCGGAACGAAAAAAGTCCTGTGGCTGGGACCCGAAGAAGTCATCTACTGCACGTTGAACTTCGTTGATTGTCATGAACTGTTTCCCGGACAGGAAGTGATCCAGGCGAGGAAACAGATGATAGTCTGTCGGAGACAAGTTCGGAGTATAGGAAGGATGAGGAAGTGCTTCATAGCCCACGGTACTTAGTGTCAACATCGTTCGATGTGAGACATGAAGGCGGTCATTGTCCTGGAGCAGAACAACACCATGTCTGTTGACCGAAGCCGGTTGTTTCTGCAGCAATTTCCAGTGCATCTGGGGTTATTCAGCACAATAACTTTCTGCAGTGATGGTTTGGCCTCTTGCCAAGAAACTCAGATCAATTATGCCATCTGTGGACCACCAGACAAGAAGCATCATCTTCTTGGTATGTAGGATGCCGTCCAGCAGGCTGTTCCTTGCTTAGCCATTGTGATGATCGTTTCCGATTATCATAAAGAACCCACTTCTCGTCGCAGCTGACGATTCGATGCAGAAGAGGTTCCTGTTTATTCCTGGCAATCAGAGACGTGCAGACTACCTAGTCTTGTTGGCAGTTGTCAACTCATGCGGCAACCACATGTCCAGCCTTTTTCACCTTACCCAGCGCAGCCAGACGCCACACAACTGTCGTGTGGTGGACACCAACCTCTCCCGCTATCTCACGACACGTGTTTTACGGGGTTTCGTTTCAACCACACGTAACGGAATGTCGTCAGAAACAGCGAAAGGTCTGTGACCACGTGCTGCGTTTTGCAGGTCCGTATCTCCGCTTCGAAACTTCACAAACCATCGCCGAATGGTTCGTTCGTTGACTGTTTTCTCCCCAAACGCTTTGTTCATTTTGAGCGGAAATTCCTGCAGACAGTTTAAATTTATACAGGAAGATGTCTCTCAAATCCGGCGTCTGCATGTTTCCTTTGCAAGCCACGTTACGTCCAAACAAACCGCATCTGAACCTTGTTCTTTACACACGTGCCAGCTATTTATAGTAACTCTGTGACGTAATACCCGTAACACCTATGGGTGGTTCCATTCCGCTGTGGTGGGGGGCTGTCTCCACTGCTCGTTCGCGCCGGACATTTCATTTGTACTAACCCAATACAATGTTTTCCGATAACCAAGCGGAGAGACATTTCAGTACGTCATATGTGTCCACCCCAAACTGCGATGCAGCTCTCACAACGTTGTGGTACGCTGAGGACCAAGTGATCCAGAATAGAGATGAGACAGGCCGGGCCAAGCCCGAAAGTGGCTCGGGCGGGCTACGAATAACACCATCAGTTTCATCTCGGGCGGGCTCGGACGAGCTACGAATAGCATATTAGTTACATCTTGGGCTCGGACGAGCAGCGAATAGCGTATCTCAGGCGGGCTTTTTTTATGTTAAAATACTAAGTCTTTCTTTTCATTTTTTTTTTTTTTTTTTTTTGGGTTTTATGAAGAGGAATTAGTTGGTTTTTCTGCAATGTATCCGTGAATTCTGATTGCATGGGAAGGGAATTGATGTGGCATTATGTAATAGTTTAAGTGTTTTAAAGAGAGTAATTAGCCTAGGAAAGTAGGGGATTGAGGCATGGGAAATGGCGATTAGGGAACTCGACCTTCGTACAGAAGCAGTAAGACGGTCAGTTCAGTGGCCTTCAAAAATTGCCCTTGGACACATCACAGATGACGACCTCAGTTCTATAAAGAACCATCCGAAATGAAACAGATGGGGAGGGAAAAGGAATAGCCGCTAGTATCATAAAATTGTCATTGAAACGTAATGCTCAGGAGAGGAAAAAATCTGTTATAAATTAAGACGTAGAGGGTGGATAAAGATATGCAGTTCGACTATGTTATAAAGAATAGCTCTGGGGTATGATACGAGTTGAAGTGTGAATCAAAGTAAATTTCTCAGAGGAAATAGTCCCCTTGAAAACCAGAAGTAGGACAGCCGGGAGAATTATTGCTTCCACGGATTTGTTCCGCCTGTGTGAAACCTGCCTTAGGATCTCAGCTCTGATGATGGAAATTCTCCCCCAGTATTTCAGAAGGCCTCGTGAAACCAAACATTGTGTAGAAGGCGGCAAGGAAACAACAAATTAAACAAAGCTTTTCTGATAGCAATTACTGTCGCCTCCACTCGACATTTCTCTCTTATGTTGAGTTACTCTTTCTATCTATTTGCGCATTACAATATGAATTATCCTTATCCTGAAGTTATACGAAAAAAGTTAAATACTGGTGATTGTAAAATCGTTAAAAATGAAGTGGGAAACTCTACCGTGTGGAAACATTTTTTCCAAATTACTGATTGCACGACCAACGCAAAATTGGATTATGTTCAGTGTGAGAAATGTGAACGCATTTTGAAATATAAAAGTTCTTCAGGGCCAAAACATGCGTGAAGACCATCTCTTTTCCATACACAAAAAGGTAGACAGTTTCTGTTTCTTAAATAAGAAAAAAATATCAGATATTGATTGCAAAATTTCCTGCGAAACTGTAAAATATGAATTTCATTTCAAGGTTATATCCTTCCTAATCGGACGCATAAATGCCGAGCATCGTATTCCATGCTCCTTCCTGTTTCATATAAAAATCGGATAAAAGGGAGAAAAGCATCAGCACTTTGAAAAGTCGGGCTCTGGCACCACAGTACACGGGCTCGGGCGGAAACGTTTCTGGCTCGGACGGATTCGGGCTTCGAAAACCGAGTCCGAACTCATCTCTAATCCAGAAGTTCCTGAAGCAAATTGGCCCCACGTTCTCAGGGCACGGATGAGGCCCTAATTCCAAAGAGAAACTTGTTTTCTTGTGGCGGGTTTCGAGCACAAATGCGCCCCCCATTGCATCCCATACGTGTTCGAGGGCGTTGATGTCAGGAGATCGCGCAGACCAGTCGATGCAATGAATATCCTCGGTTTTCAGAAGTGTCTACAGCTGCTCTCGTATGAAGAGGTGTCGCATTGTCATCCGTGAACAGAAAGTCTTTGCCTACAGCTGCTCTCGTATGACGAGGTGTCGCATTGTCATCCATGAACTGAAAATCTTTGCCTACAGCTGCTCCGTATGATGTGTCGCATTGTCATCCGTGAACAGAAAGTATTTGCCTACAGCTGCTCTCGTATGATGAGGTGTCGCATTGTCATCCGTGAACAGAAAGTCTTTACCTACAGCTGCTCTCGTATGATGAGGTGTCGCATTGTCATCCGTGAACAGAAGGTCTTTGCCTACAGCTGCTCTGTATGATGAGGTGTCGCATTGTCATTGGTGAACAGGAAGTATTTGCCTACAGCTGCTCTCGTATGCTCTAGCTGTCATCTGTGAACAGAAAGTCCTTGCCTGCAGCTGGTCTCGTATGATGAGGTGTCGCATTGTCATTCGTGAACAGGAAGTCTTTACCTACAGCTGCTCTCGTATGATGAGCTGTCACATTGTCATCCGTGAAAAGAAGGTATTTGCCTACAGCTGCTCTCGTATGATGAGGTGTCGTATTGTCATTCGTGAGCAGGAAGTCTTTACCTACAGCTGCTCTCGTATGATGAGGTGTCGCATTGTCATCTGTGAACAGAAAGTCCTTGCCTGTAGCTGCTCTCGTAGGATGAGGTGTCGCATTGTCTTCCGTGAACATAAAGTTTTTGCCTACAGCTGCTCTCGAATTATAGGGTGTCGCATTGTCATCCGTGAGTAGGAAGTCTTTTGTCTACAGCACCACGAAATAACTGAAGATGACGTTGGCGCTCTCCGTTGCAATATCGTTCGCACGTCATAGTAAAATGTTCCAGCACCTGTAGTTCAGTGCGTCCATTAATCATGATGCCGCCCTACCCCAGCAAAAACACAAGTGTTGGAAAACTTCTGGCCACCTTCTGGCAGTGATGGGTCACTGCTGGCTCGTAGCTGGCAACCGATGCAACCCCAACACGAGGTGGAGGGAACGGGGCTGCGCATGCGCAGTAGCATCACGTGCTGTGTCTCTTGCGTACCAGTTGGTTGAATACGACGTTATGGCCATTGTGTTATTTTAGTGGATGTTAAGAAAAAATAAGCCATATGTAGAGAGGTGAATTAAATTCCTAATGAAATGCCACGTCGACGAAGATTACCGTCGAAAGAAAAATATATAAATTATTATTAATGAACTGTCATAAATAAATAGTCAACTACTCTCGTGCATTTATAGAAACGCATTTCGTAGCAAACTTTTTGCAATGACACACAAAGAATCGAGACTACAGACAGCCATGAAATACACCCATTCCATTCCCATGAATAACATGAGATAACCTAATTTCTGTGTAATCTTTCGTTTTAGCATACACTAAACCGCTTCAAACAAAAGTCGTGGGAAAAACATTAAAAAAAAGTTATGTTGGAAAAAAATAAGAATTTTACGCGTACAAAATTCATCAATTATTTGAAACAAAAGCAAAAAAAAACGCAATGTGGACATAATTTACTCATCCTTGTGTTGAATACACAAGACTGCAGGAATTAATTCGCTGCTAAAAATAACGAGAAGTACAATGAGATATCTTTCCTCCTTAAAACAAATGTAACTTCGGACTGCGGAAAGGAAAGACACAACGTTAAAAATGTAATAGAATGTGTTATGATCGGGAAAATATATTAGTTAAACTATCGCCTTTCAAGACCACAATGCCAGTACAAAACTTTGGAAAGCGCCTTTAAGTTGGCACACTCGTTGAAAAGAGTGTAGTTCCCTTAAGTTATATAAAAGCAATCGTTACGTTGAAAAAATAAAATTTATGAATTATATGAAACTGACATTTATGAAAATTACCTCGTGCTATTGTAAAATTGAAAAGAGAACCCTAAGTTTCACATCGCGCTGAAAAAGAGGTTCAACTTCAAGCGAAGAAACGTGCGTGGCAAATCATGTAGTCGGCAGAGCGCTTGCCTCGCACGCAGACGGACGCTGGTTCGTTCCCATCCAGATCCTGTTATGCGGGTTTTTTTTTTTTGTTTGTTGATTGGAGGTTTAACGACCACCGTGAGCAACTCAATGGGCTATAAGCAGTCGCCCGTCCCTAATTTAGGGTCACTGGTTCCAGGGAAGGGAGAGAGCCAGTGCCGTAAGACAAACACAACATCCATGCCTGACCGGTATTCGAACCCGGACCCCTTACGGACGAATGATCAGAGGCCAACGCCTTAGACCACTGCGCCACCGGGGCGGCGTGCGGTTTTCAGGACCTGTTGAAAAAACATCCTCAGCGCGGTGCCGTCATGCAGAAGTTTCGTAAAAGGAAAAGAAAGAAGTAGTTTTGGCTTTGAGAAACTGCGGTTAAGTTTTTTTATTGCTACTACCGGGAAATTGGCGGACAAGATCCGGCAAACCATCTGTTACGTCAGTTAATTGCCGGCTGCCACTACCGGGAAACCAACGGGCCACATTAGTCTAGCCATCATTTATGGCACGTGCTTGCAGGGCCACTGTGGCAGACACTTCCAGTAATGGATAACTGATGGCCCTGTTCTGGCATATGACAACTGATGGGGTGTCAACTGTTGGCCATCTCCTGGCCTGAATTGTTGGTTCATGTGGTGGCCACCCGGACATTTTATTGACGGTTGGACGGCGGCAACATAGTGATGGACCACTGCTGGCTACCAAATGCTGGCTTCAGTGCTGGCTCAGCAACACTGTATTTGTTGTGACACCATGACCCCTGCACCGTCGTATCTATCCCCTTCCTGCACATTCTTATGCTGGTACGCAGTACCACCTTCGCACCACATCCACTGACGTCTGGAATCTGAGGACAGACAGAAACGACTCTCGTCTGGAAGAGATATGGCCCATTGATGACGTGACCAGTATCTATGGATACAACACCACCGGAAACGTGCGCTACGATGAGCTCTGGATAGAGGAACGCAGACTTCATGCCTTCTGGCATATAGCCGTATATGTCACAGACGTCTTGCCACAGCTTGTCGGGATGTCAGCGTTCCTGTGCTGGAATGGATGCGACTTGCAAGCTGACCAGCGGTGGCGCGGCGATTACATTTTGCTGTTACAACTGAAAATCTGTCTTCATGCGGGGTGGTAGAGTGAGGGCGAAATCCTAGCAGGAGTCTGGAAGATATTCAATTGGTTTGAAATGCGGCCCAGTGCATATATGCCACAGTATGCGTGATTCCAAAGTCCTTGGCAACAGCACTGAATCGGCGGCCTTCACACAGCTTTCCTGTAATTCTTATAATTCTTCCCCGCGTGAAATCATTTAGATGATGTCTTTGAGACATAACCGAAATTACACTTCATACCTTTATGCCTGCACGTCCAGATTTTCCTTCATACGTATGTGTCCTACCACGCCCTTTTCTCTTTTATCTCTTTAAGTGATACCATGTGACCCCTGAGCGCACGATTCGACATTTTGCAAGTAAACGACTTTCTACTCAAAGTCCTAATTTTGCGTGATTAGGAACTTTCTACTGAAAGTATCTAATCATGTGATTTGAAAGTCCCTAATCACGCAAACACCAGCAAGCTGTTGCGTCCGATTTTGTGGTTGTAGCCTTTTGAAATACACTGGCGGAAAGTGAAAAAAGAACACCAAGAAGGACACGTCCGATACCGACGAGATTTATATAGCATAATAACGGAATACAGATTATAACGTAATCAAAACATTATGGCAAAATTCAGCTGGTAAACTGAAAACAAACATTTCCATGTAACATGGTTAGTACGAGATTGAACCGACATGAACTGTGTCACACTGTGTAATTATGGCATGGAGTCTGTCGTACAGATGTTGGATGTAAGTTTGGGGTGTTGAGTTCCAAGCATCCTCAACCTGGACGCGTAAATCGGGGATAGTCGTGGCTGGCCGAGGAGACCGGATAAGTCGTTGTCCCATAAAATCCCACACGTGCTCAATGGGGGACAAATCCGGTGAATGTGCAGGCCATGGAAGTTGTCTCACACCCTGAAGTGCATGTTGCGTTGCACGTGCCGTGTGAGGGCGTGCGTTATCTTGCTGGAAAACACCACGATGGATCGACTTACAAATGGCACAACAACGGGCTTAATGATGTTGTTGATGTAAGAGGTGCTGGTTAACGTACCCGGTACAAACACTAGTTGTGTACGGAAGTGTTAGCTGATCGCTCCCAACACCAGAAGACCAGGTGTAGGCCCTATGTGTCGCTGGCGGATGCAAGAAGGGTGGAGACGCTCCCCTGTGCGTCTGCGAACACGCATACGGCCATCGGAGACTCCCAAGCAGAATCTGCTTTCATCGCTGAGCACGACAGATCGCCATTGCGTTCTCCAGTGCAGACGTTAGCGACACCACTGCAGCCGTTCCTGACGGTGTGCTGGAATCAGAGGTACACATGCCAGAGGCACACGTGCACGTAGTCCTGCATCCAGTAGACGGTTGCGGATTGTTCGCACAGTCACCTCAGGTGCAACGGCAGCTCGGATTTGCGTCGCAGTGGATGTTCTGCTTGACAACGCCGCTCTTCTTATGCGTTGATCGGTCCGCTCTTCAGTCCGTCTGTGACTCCCGGTTCCACGTCTTCTCGTGTGGGAATGTTCCTCGGACCATCTACGCCACCATCATTCCACCACCGATACTTCCCTTCCAATTCGCTCCGCAATACGACGATACGAACACCCGGCCTCGCGGAGTCCGACTAGACGACCTCGCTCAAAGTCCGATAACTGCTGAAATCATACACGTCTTCCATGTCCAGGCATTGCAGCTTCTTCAGGGTCTTCGCACCTTTCCGTATTATCGTCGGTGGTATTTCACTTCGCCATACTCCTTAAATACCACCGACGATAATTTGCATATTATGCCGTGTTGTGGCGAAAGCGCTCACCGGTTGGTCCCGAAATTAACGTCACACCTACGTAAACTCGGCCCCATTAACATATGTAAATTTCATGATCGTCCGCCAATTCCTTCTTGGTGATCTTTTTTTCACTTTCCGCCAGTGTAGTATTTGTCTTTAAATTTTATACACCAGTGTATTTGAAGTGTAATCTTACTTAAAATTGAAGAAGAATGGAAGAAAGAATGGAATAAGAAGCATTTAAAATGTGGTCACATTTAAAATTGAATACGAATAAAAGAAAGAAAGAAAGAAAGAATGTTATGAAAAACATTTAAAATGTGATCACGTTTAAAAATGAAGCAGCCCGGGCGACGCAGTTGTCTAGGCTCTGGCTTCCGACCAGTCCGAAATAGGTCCGGGTGTAAATCCCGGTGAGGCATGGATGTTGTGTTTGTCTTAAGGTTCCAGCTCTCTCCCTTCCCTGGAACCAGTGACCCTAAATTAGGGACGAGTGACTGCTTATAGCCCACTGAGTTGCTCTCGGTGGTCGTTAAACCTACAATTGAAAAAAAAATGAATGAATCTTTATCGAATACATAAGATAAATGAAAGGCAATGAGCCTCACCCTGTGGCGCAGTCCTTTTGACCATTCGTCCCAGATGGGTCCTGGTTAGAATCTCGGTGAGGCATGGATATTGTTGTTTCTTTTGTCTTACGGCCCTAGCTTTCACCTTCCCTGGGACTAGTGGCCCTAAAGAAAGGATAGGCGACTGCTTTTGGCGCATCGAGTTGCTCACGGTGGTCGTTAAATACCCAAAACAAAAAGCAAGTAAAATTTAGAATTGAACCCTTATGATGGAACGAATGTTATGCCGCCAGGTGGAGTAGTGGTCTTAGCGATGGCTTCTGATCATTCATCCGAAAGGGGTCCGGGTTCGAATCCCGGTGAGGATGTTGTGTTTGTTTTACGGCACTCGCTCTTTCCCTTCCCTTGAACCAGTGGCCCTAAATTAGGGACGGGTGACTGCTTACAGCCCATTAAGTTGCTCATGTTGGACGTTAAACCTCCATTAAAAAAAATAATGTTGTAGGAGAGAGAAACAATTTAAATATGATCGTACTTAAAAATGAAGAAATATGAAAGAGGGGATTTAATAAGAATGTGCTATTTAAAATTTAAGATGAACAAAATAATGGAATAAATATCATTTAGAATGAAATCTTCATCAAATAATCAAGATAAATGACAGACAATGAAATAATTATCGAGCACTTAAAATGCAATCATCGTTGAATATTCTACGTGAGTTAAAGGAACAGGGGTAAAGATTCTAACATTTGAAACGTGATCCACATGAAAAGCTCAATATGAGCTAAAGAAACAAGGGAATAAATATTAATCATTTAAAATGTGATCTCTTGCCTATTGGAGACATCAAACGGAAATCTTATAGAACAGTAAACTAAAATACTGAAATAAATTATGATGCTCTTAGGTATAAAAAGGTATTTTATCGTGTAAGCGAACGAAATATTTAGCTTTGAAACCCGTGTCTGGAAAAATGTAGAGCCCATTATCTATCAAAGATAAAAAGGATGAATAAAACATTTATAAGATAAAATCCACGTACACACAGTAGGGTTCGTGCCTTTGTAATCTTTTGGTGTGTGTCTGCGCCACTGTCTGTAGATTACTGTGCTGTAGACGACTTAGACAAAAGAAAAAAACACATGTAAGTGATGTGTTTTTTTGCATGACGTTTTGAAATCCACAACTGCCTTTAATAGCATTTTGTCTGTTTTTCCTTCTGTGTAAGGCTGCCGTCTTGGGTTCTAGACCAGCAGTGAAAGAGCGGCATATTATGTTTTTTATTTATAGGTCTGACAGAAAAATATCTTTCTGCATTGAATAGCCTTCACCCTGAGTAATGATTCATGCAGTTTTCGAATTTATCTTATGCGCTGGTTTTCCGTCACGCGAGCGCACATATACATTTGTATTTGGCACGGAGTTCCTCCAGGTTGTAAATGGTTTCGGCGTACGTGAAATATATAGCATCCCCCTACCAAATGTCAAACTCATCTCCACATGGTAAAAAGTGGGGAAAGTAGATGTGCCTCTGATGACTGAGCGTCGGCTGCAAAAACATATCTGCCAGGAACGGAGGAAATGCCACTCTTTTACAGCTGGTCTAGAAACCAAGATGGTAGCCTGGAAATGCCACTCCTTTACAGCTGGTCTAGAAACCAAGATGGTAGTCTGGAAATGCCACTCCTTTACAGCTGGTCTAGAAACCAAGATGGTAGCCTGGAAATGCCACTCCTTTACAGCTGGTCTAGAAACCAAGATGGTAGCCTGGAAATGCCACTCCTTTACAGCTGGTCTAGAAACCAAGATGGTAGCCTGGAAATGCCACTTCTTTACAGCTGGTCTAGAAACCAAGATGGTAGCCTGGAAATGCCACTCCTTTACAGCTGGTCTAGAAACCAAGATGGTAGCCTGGAAATGCCACTCCTTTACAGCTGGTCTAGAAACCAAGATGGTAGCCTGGAAATGCCACTCCTTTACAGCTGGTCTAGAAACCAAGATGGTAGCCTGGAAATGCCACTCCTTTACAGCTGGTCTAGAAACCAAGATGGTAGCCTGGAAATGCCACTCCTTTACAGCTGGTCTAGAAACCAAGATGGTAGCCTGGAAATGCCACTCCTTTACAGCTGGTCTAGAAACCAAGATGGTAGCCTGGAAATGCCACTCCTTTACAGCTGGTCTAGAAACCAAGATGGTAGCCTGGAAATGCCACTCCTTTACAGCTGGTCTAGAAACCAAGATGGTAGCCTGGAAATGCCACTCCTTTACAGCTGGTCTAGAAACCAAGATGGTAGCCTGGAAATGCCACTCCTTTACAGCTGGTCTAGAAACCAAGATGGTAGCCTGGAAATGCCACTTCTTTACAGCTGGTCTAGAAACCAAGATGGTAGCCTGGAAATGCCACTCCTTTACAGCTGGTCTAGAAACCAATATGGTAGACTGGAAATGCCACTCCTTTACAGCTGGTCTAGAAACCAAGATGGTAGCCTGGAAATGCCACTCCTTTACAGCTGGTCTAGAAACCAAGATGGTAGCCTGGAAATGCCACTCCTTTACAGCTGGTCTAGAAACCAAGATGGTAGCCTGGAAATGCCACTCCTTTACAGCTGGTCTAGAAACCAAGATGGTAGCCTGGAAATGCCACTCCTTTACAGCTGGTCTAGAAACCAAGATGGTAGCCTTACCACCAGTCTTATTCCATTTTGACCGGTAGCGAACTCGGAAGAAATATCCTTAATCCAAAGTCTAAAACGAAATCCTCTTCCCTGGCGCAGTGGTCTGAGCGATGGCTTCTGAACATTCGTCCGAGATGGGTCCGGGTTCGAATCCCGATGATTCATGGATGTTGTCATGTGCAATTAGGAAACGAATTTCCCCGAAGAAATAATTCTTCATAAATACATGGTAGGCATGGTAATGCTATTGTTGGCATATTTTCACTGTATTCCATGTAATCACTTCCTTCAGGCAACTTGAAAATTTTCATCGTCCTGGAGCGGGAATCGAATACGCACCTCACGATTTCCTGTCGAGCATGCTAGTCATTACACGACCCAGGACAAGGAAATTCCAAGCAACTGAACATAGATATCTGAGAACCCTCAGATTTGCGCTAGTCAAAGTTTGATGCTGTGTTTTGATCTACTTGACGTTTTGATGCTGTGCTTGTCTTACGGCTCTAACTCTCTCCTTTCCCTTGAACTAGTGGCCCTAAATTAGGGACGGGCGACTGCTTATAGCCAAGGCCATCTTTATACCTCACCAGGCCTGCCACAAGGATTTGAGACGTCACAATCGTGGTGCTATTGATTTGCTTTGCTCTTCGTGGTAACAGAAAATTTTCGTATATTTTCTATTACCACGTATTTTCATATTATCGTTTTGTATTTCTTTTTTTTTTTTTTTGACTGAAGGTTTAACGACCGCCGTGAGCAACTCAATGGGCTATAAGCAGTCGCCCGTCCCTAATTTAGGGTCACTAGTTCCAGGGAAGGGAGAGAGCCAGTGCCGTAAGACAAACACAGCATCCATGCCTCACGGGATTCGAACCCGGACCCCGTTCGGACGAATGATCAGAGGCCATCGCTTAGACCACTGCGCCACCGGGGCGGCGTTTTGTATTTCAAGGGATATGTTATGGATCTCGGGTACTTCTGGGAACTCTTTCGGAATGGAATTTTTTCAGCAAGATAAATAGCACACTTAATACTTTTGTGTGTACAATATTTGTTCAAGTATTCAAAATCGGAACTTTTTTTATGACTGTCAGTGTCAGCCTATCATGGCACGTAAAGTCATTTTCTCTACATAAAGAGAAAGGTGCGGCATTTTTTGAACAGTATTTTTTTGTTAAGAAAATGCCTGCTGTGTTACTTCATATGGAAAAGGGTGAGTAAGGAGCGGCAAAACATGCATTTTAAGTGAAAATATCAAAGTTTGATACTGTCGTAGCTTGCTCTGCCGTAAAAACAATTTGACGGATCACGAAAATGCGAAAATGTAGCTCGCTCTGCCGTGAAGATAATTTTATCGGTCGCGATTCCATCGTGGACAGATGAAGCACATAGTTTGAAATTTATTTTCGCTAGCACAACTTAGAGTTGGAGGGAGGGAGGAATGCGAATTACAATGATTGATTTTGAAGGAGAGACTACTGGACTAGGAAAACACACATTTCTTTAAGCAACAGAACATTGTCAGACAAATTTTAAATGTGAAAAAACCCGGAATATTTCCATATCGCTAGAACAGGCATTACCACCGATTCCATAGGAAAGTCTCATGAACTTCCAGAAATGTAACAAATTCCGGTAAAAAAACTTTTTCCTACCAGCAGACAACACGATCCACAATACTTGGCAGGTATGCAATTACGACGAATTTCTTAAATTTTTTTTAACATTTTTTAAAACATTTAGTGCAACTTCACAATTTTTAGTGATCATATAAATATGTTTTCGCAGTTCTCTGAGGGAAAAGGAATATAAATGAGGAGGAAATGAGTTTTCGAATAACTTGGCAATCGTAACAAGTGTCCAAGATTTTCAAAAGACGAAAATCCATCCACAATAAGCCCCAGAACACAAGAATGAAAGCTATATGTGTAGGGTTAAATACAGAATTACCGGTGGCATACAATAGAAAATACGTTTTGAAATTCCAAGTTATCAGTTATAAATTCATTGAACAATCACTAAGACATGCTACTTAAAACGAAAACTTCGTAATTTCTTCTAATTCTACCATTATTCATACCGAACTTTTACAGAATAAAGAAATGATTTTAATGACTTCAGAATCATGCACCCATTTCTGAGATTCACTTCAACAACGAATTACTGTAACTTGTACCATTTCCAGCATGCACATAATACATAAAACAACATGTTTAAAATTACATCTCTAAAATATATAAATTACATCGCAGCAATAAGATTGTTTATGAAACGTAAAACCCGCACTTCGTGAAGAATTAAGTGAGGTTTAGTCAACAAATCGAATTTATAAAATGTTACTGCTGAATACTAATAAAAGAGAAGAAACATACCTTACCACTGAAAATATCGTCGTTTTTTTTTTTTTGAGGTTTAACGACCACCATGAGCAACTCAATGGGCTATAAGCAGTCGCCCGTCCCTAATTTAGAGTCACTGGTTCCAGGGAAGGGAGAGAGCCAGTGCCGTAAGACAAACACAACATCCATGCCTCACCGGGATTCGAACCCGGACCCCTTCCGACGAATGATCAGAGGCCAACGCCTTAGACCACTGCGCCACCGGGGCGGTTATCGTCGTTTGTAGTCGAGCAGGATGTTCACAGTAAGCTTAAAACGCGCTGTAAATATCCAAACAACATTCATTGGAACAGCACAACTAGCCAACCATCACGAATACAATATCAACAAACTACGAAATTAGTCAAATCCGTAGGTCTACTGAAAAAAGTAGTCCTACGATTGTGACATCACGGGCAAGTCATGTGACCTTGTTGCAGGCCTAGTGAGGTATAAAGATGGCCTTGTTATAACCGTTAAACCTACATTTAAAAAAATGTCAAGACGGTGTTGACTATTTTTTCAATCATGAGGGAATTGTGAATCATGAATACGCTCCATCAGGCCAGACAATCAACAAGACTGTCACGTTTCGCTGCGTTTGAGGGACGCAGTTCATCGCAAAAGGCCGGCATTGCACCAGAGTGGCGAGTAGCAGCTCCACAATGGCAACGTCCTTGCCCATGCATTGCAACTTGTGTTTGTTGCTAAGCACTGCATTGCATAGGCTTAGCATTGCACTTGTGTTTGTTGCTAAGCACAGCCGCAGGGAGCGAGTTCTGGCGAATAGCCATGCTATTCGCCAGAACTCGCTCCCTGCAGCTTTTTTCTCTTCCCCAAAGGCAAATGCTCCTTGAAAGGACTAAGATTTAAAGATATTGAGGACATACAGCAGGATGCGACGAAGCAGCTTTTCGCTATTTCAGCAGATGACTTCCGAAAAAATGCTTCGAGCAGTGGAAACAGCTTGAGCACTTTTAACTGCTCGAAGCATTTTTGTGCCTTTCGGAAGGGAACTACTTCGAAGGAAACTAATGTATTCCCAAGGATGAAACTTTGCACATCGATAAAACTAACTTTAAGTTATAGCATGGGACACTTACTGCTTGCTAAAACATAACCATACTTATATTTAAAATCATTTTTCTTTGAGTAATGTTCAGACCTGTTCATAGATGGCGCGACCTGTACATTGATGACAAAGAAATGTTGGATTGCTTAATTTTGGCTATATTTTAGCAAGCATTAATTGTCCCATACCATAATTTAAAGTTAGTTTAATCGATGTGCAAAGTTTCGTCCTTGGAAATACATTAATTGCGAAGAAAGTATGTAAGGATATTTTACCATTGGAAACGTAAGGCAGACATTTTACGTGGAACCATCTTAAGTTTCAAATCTGTAAGCCTTGTACATTTTTATAAATCTAGGCTAGATACTTTTTGGTTTCGCCTTGAATCCTTCATCATGAGCAATTGTATCCATATCACGTGCAACGAATACAGACACTCTCACCAAATTTCCCGTATCAAGAAAGCCCTGCTTTGTGACTTCTGAAAAGCTGATGAACACGGTTTTTTTTCATGTTGCTTTTTACGGATGAATAGCAATTCACCCAAGACGACATTCTGAGCTTTCACAATATCACATCGTCCATCACAGGGCGCAAGACAATCTGTATTAAATCCGGTAGTCTTGGCATCAGTGGAGATTCCATGTGCTTGTTATGATAGGCATCGTTACAGTCTACTTCATCAGTTCACTGTTCTTGCCACAGACGCTCAACGGCCAGTTGTACCAGCACTTCTTGGAAGAAGAATTAACTGCCTTGTAGGAAGAAGCACAATTAGCAACCCGCCGACGCATATGGTTCATGTTCAATAGAGTGCTGGCCACATGTGGTTCATGTACACTGCCGGACAATTGCTAAGGACGGATGACAATAGCAACCATAAAATGGAAGGCAGGAAAATGTGGAAATTAGCATAAGTGCGGGATACAGTAAGACGTGTTGTGCGTATGCAAATTTTGGATTGCCGAGCTTGTTCGTGACGTCATAGTGCTGATAAGAGATATAAAGGATTTGACGCGTATTGACCGTTGTTGTTCAAACGCAAAGTTGAAAGGGAAAAAATCAATTGACGAACTTGCAATTTTCAGTATGTCTTCCCGACATCACCTAGATGATTTTACGCGTGGCCGTATTATTGGCAAGATTGAAGAAGGGCGAAAAATCACAGATGTTGCCAGGGAGTTCGACGTCAGCCACAGTGTTGTTTCAAGGCTTTGGAAATCATTTCAAACAAATGGGGAGTGTAGCAAACGTCACGGGGAGGTCGTGTTCGCAGTACGACACCTGCAGAAGACCGGTACATAGTGCTATCAACAAAAAGACACCGGCGCAGCACAGCTAGTGAGGTAGCAAATCAGTTTATGGCTGCTACTGGCAAGCGGATCTCCCGAAAAACTGTCGTCAGACGTTTACATGAAGGAGGACTATACGCCCGCCGTACTGTTGTGTGCATCCCATTGTCCAGACGTCACCGTACCGCCCGTTTGCAATGGTGCCATCAACATCGCAATTGGACTGATAACGACTGGTCTGCTGTCCTCTTCTCAGATGAGAGTAGATACAGTCTATCGTCTGATTGTCGACGACAACTGATCTGGCGTGATAGTGGTACTGCATATTGTCCAGCAAACATACAGGAAAGGGACCGATATCCGACATGTAGTGTCATGGTATGGGCTGGCATCATGATCAATGGCCGTACGTCCCTCTATGGGCTTCCAACTGGG
Organism: Macrothele yani; assembly: GCA_039090855.1. Classification (NCBI taxonomy): domain Eukaryota; kingdom Metazoa; phylum Arthropoda; class Arachnida; order Araneae; family Macrothelidae; genus Macrothele; species Macrothele yani. The sequence goes on along the minus strand of CM077010.1, from coordinate 162,112,829 downwards.
ACTATGACTGGCTAACGATACATTAATGATGTTCTGCTACCTCATGTTCGCATGTTCCGTGGTGCTGTCGGTGATAGATTCATTTTCATGGACGACAACGCAACATGTCATCGAGCAGTCGCTGTCCAGGAGTGTCTTGAGAGCGAGGATATTCAACGCCTCTTATGGCCAGCACGTACTCCAGATCTGAATCCCATTGAAAATGTGTGGGATGCTTTGGGGAGGAGTCTTGCTGGTCGCCAATGCTCTCCAATAAACAAGGACACCCTCATCCGTGCACTGACAGAGGAATGCGATAAATTACCCCAACAGCTGCTTGATAATGTTGTGCAAAGCATGACACGACGTGTGGAATCTTGCATCGCCCTCCATGGTGGCCATATCCCGTATTGACATCTTACGCCGGAACGCCTGCGGACGGTAATTGCATTTTTTTCACGTTAACGTATTCTGCACAAAATGGCCTGTTTGTCCCTTGAACACGTTCCAAAGCCTTCTGGATTTCAGAGCACAATAAATTGTCTTTCTTGTAATGTCCTGGCATTCTGACATTATTTTATTTCACTTGGCATCCAACCACACTTACTTTTTTATGCGCTATATAGCCGTTTATGATCCGTCCTTAGCAATTGTCCAGCAGTGTATAATATAACGCCGGCGCATAAGGTTTATGTGTGATGTAACGCCAGCTCATTTTCGTGGAACTATTAGGGAACATCCCGATTGTGCCTATTATGGCTGTCGAATAGGTAAAAGTGAGCTAATTGCATGGCCGCCGCAATCTCCCGATATGAATCTTATTTATTTCTTTATACGGAAACAAATGAACTGGCTAACAGCCTGTTCATTACGGACTGGTTCGTGGATGGTTGTACGACAATGAAGAATACTCCTGGAACTACTGAAATGGATACCCCTACCGCTCAGCCGACGCTGTACAGCATATATTGTTGCTCACAGATCATATTTCATATACGTTCTGTGATGCAGCTGTAAGTAGTTGTCCTCGATCATTTCCTGTGTACACTACTAACTTCAACCTTGTTAAGCCTCCCCGACGGTACAGTGGTCCTAGCGATGGCTTGTAACCATTCGTCCGAGATGGGATTGGGTTCGAATCCTGGTGAGGAATGGATGTTGTGTTTGCCTTACGATACTGGCTCTCTCCCTCCCCTGGAACCATTGGCTAAAAATTAGGGACGGGAAGCAACTTATAGCCCATTGAATTGCTCACGGTGGCTTAAAACCCTCAGAAATTTAAAAAAAAATCTTGTTACGTTCTCACTGTGTGTGATTTGCAATTCAACACGTGCTGTACTATCTGATCAAAAGTATTCGGACACTTGCCAATCCACAAACTCTCTGTAACAGGAAAGGAATTAACAACGAGTTGGTTCCTTCTTTTCTGCTTTCAAAGGCTTCACTCTTCTGGAAACGCTTTTCACTAGATTTGAGTACGTTGTTGCTGGAATTGCCTTCCATTCTGTCACAAGAGAATTATTCAGGTCAGTCACCAGTCGGGTGCTTTGGCCTGGCTCGCAGTTGACGTTCCAATTCATCCCAAAGATGTTCCGTGGGGTTGAGATCGGGTCTCTTTCTAGGCAAGACAAGTTCTTCTAAACCTATCTCATCAAACCGTTCCTTCACGTACTTCCCTTTCTGGACGGAGGCATTTCTTTGGTAAAGGACACGGCTTTACCGAACTGTTGCGATATCGTTAAGCGTAGAATTGTCGAGAATGTCATTGCAGGACATTTCTCGAGAATGTCATTATAGAACATTTCTCGAGGTTGTCGTTATAGGCATTCTTTTGGTAAAGGAAAGGGCCTTCACTGAACTGCTGCGGTATCCGTACACCTCCGATGCCACAGACTCAGTCGGGTCCACCGGCGTGCCCCCTACAGTTCCGATGATTCAGAGTCAGTCGGGTGCCACCATCGTGTTCCGTACACCTCCGATACTTCACAGACAGTCGGGTGTCATTAGCGTGTCCAGTACACCACGATGCTTCAGTGTCAGTCGGGTGGCACCGGTGTGTACCGTACACCACCGCTGCTTCAGAGTCGGACGGGTACACCGGTGTGTCCAGTACACTTCCGATGCATCAGAGTGACACGGGACCACCAGCGTACCATGTAAACCTCCGATATTTCAGAGTATATCGAGTACCACCGGAGTGTCCCCTACAACTCTGACGCTACAGTCCGGCGAGTCCACGGAGTATCCCGTACACCTCCGACGCTATTGAATCGAACGGGTCCACCCACCTGTCTTTACACCTCCGATGCTTCATTGTCAGAAGGGTCCACCGGCGTGTCCCGTACACCACCGATGCTTCAGATTCAGACGGGTCCACCAACGTCTCCCGTACACCTCCGATGTTTCAGGGTCAGACGTGTCCACCGGTGTGCCCCGTACACCTCCGATGCCACAGACCCAGTCTGATCCAGAGGCGTGTTCCCTACAGCTCCGATAATTCACAGTCTGACGGGTCCCCCGGCGTGTGATATACAACTCCGATGCTTCAGAGTCACTGGGTTCACCGGTGTCTTCCGTACATCTCCGATGCTTCAGAGTCAGATGGATCCACAGGTGTGTTCCGTACACCTCCGATGCTTCAGAGTCAGACAGGTCCACCGACGTGTCCCGTACACCTCCGGTGCTTCAGAGTCTGTACGGTCGACCGGAGTGCCCGCACACCTCCCATGCTTCAGAGTCAGACGGGTCCACAGGTGTGTTCCGTACACCTCTGATGCTCCAAAGACAGGCGGGTCCACCAGATTGTCCGCACACCTCCCATGCTTCAGTGTCAGACGGATCCACCGAAGTGTCCCGTACACATCAAGTGCTTCAGAGTCTGTATGGTCCACCGGAGTGTCCGCACACCTCCCATGCTTCACAGTCAGACGGGTCCACAGGTTATAACGAAGTAAATCTCTCCGTCATTTCTATCCGCGCCAGGATTCGAACCCGGATCCCCTCATCCCGGAATAAGTCACTCTACCAATTGAGCTACGCGGGCGGTTTATTCTGATTCCTATCTGCCTTTATGTCGTGTGCGTCTTTCTGGCAGGTACGTCACATCTCCTGGTACGTTACATCATCTCCTACTTTTTTTTCTGAAGTGCTGGAGAAGAGATTCTCTTATTTTTCCTATCTCGCGGTGTGGAAAGAACATCACACCAATGCGAGATTTTGAACGGTCGGGTCATCCGGATAGTTCGGGCGCCATTATAACGAAGTAAATCTCTCCGTCATTTCTATCCGCGCCAGGATTCTAACCCGGATCCCCTCATTCCGGAATAAGTCACTCTACCAATTGAGCTACGCGGACGTTTTATTCTGATTCCTATCTGTCTTTATGTCGTGTGCGGCCTTCTGGCAGGTACGTCACATCTCCTGGTACGTTACAAGGTGTGTTCCGTACACCTCCGATGCTTCAGAGTCAGACGGGTCCACCGACGTGTCCCGTACACCTCCGGTGCTTCAAAGTCTGTACGGTCCACCGGAGTGTCCGTACACCTCCCATGCTTCAGAGACCGACGGGTCCACCGGAGTGTCGGCACACCTCCCATGCTGAGAGTCAGGCGGGTCCACCGGAGTGTCCGTACACCTCCCATGCTTTAGAGTCAGACGTTTCCACCGAAGTGTCCACCGGAGTGTCCGCTCACCTCCCATGCTTCAGAGACAGACGGGTCCACCGGAGTGTCCGCACACCTCCCATGCTTTAGAGACAGACGGGTCCACCAAAGTGTCCCGTGCACCTCCGGTGCTTCAGAGTCTGTACGGTCCGCCGAAGTGTCCGCACAACTCCCATGCTTCAGAGTCAGACGGGTCCACAGGTGTGTTCCGTACACCTCCGGTGCTTCAGAGTCTGTACGGTCCTCCGGAGTGTCCGAAGACCTCTGGTGTTTCAGAATCTGTACGGTCCACCGGAGTGTCCGTACACCTCCCATGCTTCAGAGTCAGGCGGGTCCACCGGTTTGTCCGCACACCTCCCGTGTTTCAGAGTCAGATGGGTCCACAGGTGTGTTCCGTACCCCTCCGATGCTTCAGAGTCAGACAGATCCACCGACGTGACCCGTACACCTCCGGTGCTTCAGAGTCTGTACGGTCGACCGGAGTGTCCGCACAACTCCCATGCTTTAGAGTCAGACGGGTCCACAAGTGTGTTCCGTACACCTCCGATGCTTGAAAGACAGACGGGTCCAGCGGAGTGTCCGCACACCTCCCATGCTTCAGAGTCAGACGAGTCCACCGAAGTGTCCCGTACACCTGCGGTTCTTCAGAGTCTGTACGGTCCACCGGAGTGTCCGCACACCTCCCATGCTTCACAGTCAGATGGGTCCACAGGTGTGTTCAGTACACCTCCGATGCTTCAAAGTCAGACGGGTCCACCGACGTGTCCCGTACATCTCCGGTGCTTCAAAGTCTGTACGGTCCACGGAAGTGTCCGTACACCTCCCATGCTTTTGAGTCAGACGGGTCCACCGGAGTGTCCGCACACCTCCCATGCTTCAGAGACAGACGGATTCACCGGAGTGTCCGCGCACCTCCCATGCTCAGAGTCAGACGGGTCCACCGGAGTGTCCGCACACCTCCCATGCTTCAGAGTCAGACGGGTCCACATGTGTGTTCCGTACACCTCCTATGCTTCAGAGACAGACGGGTCCACCGGAGTGTCCGCACATCTCCCATGCTTCAGAGTCAGACGGGTCCACCGAAGTGTCCCGTACACCTGCCATGCTTCAGAGTCAGACGTGTCCACCGGGGTGTCCGCACACCTCCCATGCTTCAGAGACAGACGGGTTCATCGGAGTGTCCGCACACCTCCCATGCTTCAGATTCAGACGGGTCCACCGAAGTGTCCCGTGCACCTCCGGTGCTTCAGAGTCTGTACGGTCCACCGGAGTGTCCGTACACCTCCCATGCTTCAGAGTCAGACGGGTCCACCGGAGTGTCCGCACACCTCCCATGCTTCAAAGTCAGACGGGTCCACCGGCGTCTCCCGTACAACTCCGATGCTTCAGAGTCAAATGGGTCCACAGGTGTGTTCTGTACACCTCCGATGCTTCAGAGTCAGGCGGGTCCACCGACGTGTCCCATACAACTCCGGTGCTTTAGAGGCTGTACGGTTCACCGGAGTGTCCGCACACCTCCCATTCTTCAGAATCAGACGGGTCTACCGATATGTTCCCTACACCTCCGATGTTGCAGTGTCAGACGTGTGCACGATACTCAGACCGTGTCCTGCCCACCCCCGATGCTTCATAGTAAAAAACGCGTCCGCCGTCGTGCGTTTTACACCTCGGATGCCACAGAGTCAGATCCAGCGGCGTATCCCGCACGCCTTCAAATCTGGAAAACCAAAAAAGAACAAACTACCAAAGAATCTGAGAAACCAAAGAAATGAAGGACACTAACTGCCAAGAAACAACAGTACATGCATCAGGAGCTGTATTCGCTGAAAAAAAAATATTTTTAAATGGGAGATTTAGAATTGGAGACATCGGGGGAAACGCAATTTACTTTTACGCCTCTTAGCAGAAAATCTGCGCATAACTTGAAAAAGTGACTATACCTAAAACATTCTTCGACACAAATGGAATCAAAATGTAAAAGATTTTTTGAAATCGGATGTTTAGAAGCAAATATGTGGAATCAAATGTATTTTGAATTCGATATCATCTGCATTTACGTCCTCTAGCGGCGAAATTATACATCGTGAAAAGAACGAAACGATGGATCATCATTCGTATATTTCTAGCTTCCCAATGCAAAAAGAATTTTTCAAATCGGACTGACAGTTGGAGAGATATGGTCACAGACGGACGGACGGACGAACGGACAAACTGATAACATAAGCACGATCGTTTTTTTACAAAAGACGTGTAAAAGAGTAAAAGAGTTGTACTTACATCTTGTCGAAGTATCAAAGGAATAGTGGCAGAATAAGGTTAATAGTAAGTAACGTTTTCTGAAGTTTCTGGAATGACACCTGTTTCACTGCAGGTGAAGTTTGTGAGACTGATCTGTGCAATGTTCAGACAGCTAAACTTAAACGAACATTGCACAGTGAAAAAGAAAATGGCATCATCAAATGATCTCATCAATAAAATTAGATAATCAAGTTGAATACAAAAGAAGAAGAGAAATTGCAAAGAGGCACAAGAAAGAGACAAACAGCGGTCTACTAAGCGATAGCTTCGTCCGAGATGGGTCAGTGTTCGAGTTCGAGGCATGGATGTTGTAGTTTTTTTACGGCGCTGGCTCTCTCCCTTCCCTGGAACCAGTGACCCTAAATTAGGGACGGGAGACTGCTTATAGCCCAATGAGTTGCTCACGGTGGTCGTTAAACCTCCAATAAAAAAAAAACCCACAAATTATATAAAGCCAATAAGTTCTTACAAAAAGACACCAAAGAAGAAGTCGTTATTAATGAAATAAAAAATTCAAAATAGACAGACTTCTACTGTAAACTTTGGCAAACAGGCAAACGTCCGGAGTTATCTTTTAAAATATTCATAGAAAACGTGTGCCTGACGACAGCAACTGAAATTATATTACACTAGAGAAATAAGCTATGCATTAAAGGAAATGAAAAATGGAAATTCTCCAACTGAAAATATCTTAACATAAGTAATAAAATATGCTGCTAATAATTTCATCCAATTATGTCTTATAACCATAAATAAAATTCATGGTACCAATACAATATCTAATAGAACCACGCAGTAGGGATTTCTATGGAAAGGAACAAAATTTGTGAAAGCGATGGAGATATAAGTATTCTAAATGTATAATATAATATTTATGAAAACATATTGAAACACAAAATTAAATATACACTTATTTGAAAGTACTATAAGCTAAGAAGAAAATGGATTTAGGAAGGGGAAATCCTGCATTTGAAGTACTGACATAAAGAAGACTCTTCCATTTAGAAACACATCTGGCTTTACATAAAAGCTATTAAAAAAAGCTTTCGATACGGTACGCAGATTTAAATTATTCAGCATTACAGAAATGCTTTGCTGTAAGCCCATTAAAACCACTCCATAGGATTTACGTAGAAAAGCAATGAGGAAAAAATAGGTGAGCAAAGAACAAGAATATTTAGGAGCACAAGCGTCTCAAAGATGTCGCATATACATTTTTTAAAGTACATCTGAACGAATTATAAAAGAATGGAAGATAAGCTGTAATGAGGGAAATTTATTTTAATACCATGCTATTTGCTGATTATGAACTGATCGTTTTAGAAACTGATGATAAATTACAAAAGCTGTACGAAACGTAAATGCAATGCTAAAGCAATATAAAACATGTTAATATCACAGGAGTATGCCAGAACCACAGCATTATAAAGGAAAGCACTTAATGGAAACAAAATAGTTGGAGACAGAAAATAATCGAACAAGTCAATAATTACAGTTATTTGGGGTATAAGCTATATTGAGGATTTAGGCATTCTCGATAAAATACATAGTTTCGCCAAAGCCAATGGAATGATAAATAATAATATTCAGATAGTAATGGTAATCACTAAACCCAGTGAATTAAGAATGAACAAATACATTGTTCTTTCCACGTTCCAGAAACACATAGCAACCGAAAAATTGTTATTCGCTCACCGCCGGGGAATTGGATCCACGGATCCCTCGATATCTAGCTGAGCGCGTTGGCCTTACACCGCGGTGGCCAACAATCCATGGTGCTATGTGTGTCTTTAAGTAAGCTTCTGACAACCCTGGTGGTGACAGAGTAACAATTTTTCGGTTGCTATGTGTTTCTGGAACGTGGAAAGAGCGATGTATTTGTTTATTTACTGGCGCCACGTATTTGGAGGGTTTTCAAATTAAGAATGCTTAATACTTTATGAAAACCTAACTACCGTTTTGAACTTATGGGCAGTGAGAGAGTAAAATACGAAGTGAATCAGTAGGGGATACGAACTTCTTGCAGGAAACACTCCACTAACAAGAAACTCGTATTAGCCGTCTTTTTGCACGATTAAAATACGCACAGATGAATAAGGTATCAATTATTAAAAGATTTAATATTACACGGTATAGTCACATTACTGTGACCACCAGCTAATCGCCAGAGTAACTGCCGTGTGCAGCGCGGACAGCAGCTAGACGGACTCGGAGTGACTCAATAAGGTGCTGGAAGGTGTTCACAGTTATGTGGAGCCATGCTGACTGCAGTGCATATATGTGGAGTGACAGTGACTGAAGTGCATCTGACAGCTGCTGCAGGGTGCGTGGTGGAAGATCCGTAGAGGAAACAACACGATCGAGGTGGACCCACAGATGCTCAATTGGGTTTAAGTCTGGGGAATTAGGGGGCCAGGGAAATACTTTAAAGTCTTCATCGTGCTCTTCCAACCACTCTAGGACATTTCTAGCTGTATGGTACATCGCATTATCGTGCTGGTCTGCAAGGATGGATTCATAACGAATTCAGTCCGTAGTGCCTACCACACGACCCAAAGAATGCCACGAAAGCATTCCCCAGACTATATCGCTTTTCCCACCACCTTGTGTTCTTCCAGCAATGGTTGAAGAGCGTTTGTTCTCCGATGTTTCTCGCCTCATGCACCAACGTCCATCCGTTCGATGAAGCTGAAAATGTGACTCATCGGAGATGGCAATCTTTTGCCAATCAGCGTAGGTCCAATTCCCATACTGCCTTGCAAACGTAAGCCTTTTCTGCCGATGCACCTTCGTTAGCATAGGTGCAGTGACAATCCGTCTTCATCGGAGCCCCATAAGCAGCAGGGTTCGTTGAACTGTCGTTTTAGACACACTTCCGGTAGCCCCCTGGTTCATTCGGCCAGTGCGTTGCTCCACTGTAGCGTATCGATCGGCCCTCACGCACCTTCGAAGTCGACGTTCACCTCTCAAATCAATGGAACGTGGTGCTCCACAGTTTCCACGTCGCTTATTTGCAATGGTGTCATTTCTCCAATCACAATACACCTTAACCACAGCAGCACGTGGGCAGTTCACAAACTGCGCTGTTTCAGAAATTCTTCCACCTTTGGCCCGAAAGCCGACAATCATCCCTTTTTGCAAATCTAATAAATCGCACGTTTTATCCATGACAGCAATGCGTTATATGTTTTCAGAATGCCTACAGCACACCTTATGTACCCACCGAGCCAGCTCATGACATGTGCCTTCTTTCATTGGCTAGGCGCTGTTAACGTGAAAAGTAGGAGGTGATCACAATAATGTGACCCGACTGTGTAAAACTGTATGTTAAAACTATATACACATCAATGATACAAATATGATCTTTCGAGTCTACTATAGACTCATCTTCAGATTAAGAGCAAACAGAATGGCAACTCAAGCACTAAGTTTTATTCAAAAGTAATAGCAAGTTCGTGACGAATCTAATGGGCTCATCGATCAGTTAATGGGAGAGAGTGACGACATGCGTAAGTAACACTTGATAACACAAATTCACGGTTCAAGATTAGAGTGATAAACCCAATTGCCCCGTCTTTAGTACAGAGTTCAACGTCTTCCAACGCTGAGGTATATAACAAGGTATGTCATCATTACAACAAAAATGTTGTAGGTAGTGTATAAACAGAGTCTCGATAAGTATGATCGAAGAACGTGAGTTAGCAAGGGCCAACACACGTGCCTCATCCCAAATTGGGAGGTGAGTGCCCTTAATCGCCAAACGTGAAAGGGCCATCGACGATGCATTCATACGTACATTATATTGATGTTAACTCAATCTAGTCTTCAATAAACGAAGTGTTGATCCATTGTATATTAAATCATATCCCAGGAAATCATTGGGCCACATGGGAACTCCGTATACTCCACATTGGTCTTTCATGTCTATTGGATCTCGGTCTTTTTTGACAGCGATTGAACGTGATGGTTTTTATACCAAACGCCATATGATGTATACGACGTACATTTTTTAAAGTGTTAGAACCTGTTGGTTCAAAATTTATAAATCCAACAAATTTGGGTTTTATAATTTCCCTTTGCAATGTAGCTGGTCAAAAAAGACCGAGATCCAATAGACATGAAATACATAATAGATTTAGCGGAGTATTTGTCGTCAGCTTACTCAACTATAAAATTTACTGCTGAACTAGAAGAGAATTTTAATTTACCGTTCCTAGATTTTTCTTTTGCAGAGAAACCCTGTTACTAATTTTATCCAACATTCAGTTTATTGCAAACCCTCTTCTAATACAGTATTAATCCCAGCCCACCCTATCAGGTATGTATAAACTATCTTCCATTTATTTTTTACTTCGGCGTGCCATACCCATTCTTCCACTTAGCGTCTTCGTTGCCTTGAAGGCAAAATAATTACTGAAGCTGCTTAAAATCACGGGTATTCTACTGATATTGTTCGGAATATATTGAAAACACTTCTATGATCTGCTAAAACTACCCTGAAAAAGGAAATTATAAAACCCAAATTTGTTGGTTCTATAAATTTTGAACCAACAGGTTCTAACACTTTAAAAAATGTACGTCGTATACATCATGTGGCGTTTGGTATAAAACCCATCAACGTTCAATCGACGTTCTAAAAAAGACCGAGATCCAATAGACATGAAAGACCAATGTTGAGTTTACGGAGTTCCCATGTGACCCAATAATTCCCTGGGACATGATTTAATATACATTGGATCAACACTTCCTTCAGTGAAGAGTAGATTGTGTTAACGTCAGTATAATGTACGTATGAATACATCGTCAACGGCCCTTTCACGTTTGGCGATTAAGGGCACTCACCTCCCAATTTGGGATGAAGCACGTGTGTTGACCCTTGCTAACTCACGTTCTTCGACTATACTTATGGAAAGCCTGTTTGTACGCTACCTACAAAATTTTTGTTGTAATGATGACATATCTTGTTATATACCTCAGCCTTGGAAAACGTTGATCTCTGTAAAAAGACGGGACAATTGGATTCATCACTCTAAACCTGAACCGTGAACTTGTGTTCTTAAGTGTTACTTACGCATTTCGTCACCCTCCCCATTAACTGATAGACACGCCCATTAGATACGTCATGAACTTGTTATTTCTAAGTAATATAAAACTTGTTGCTTGAGTTGTCATTCTGTTTTCTTTTAATCTGAAGATGAGTCTATAGTACACTCGAAAGATCTCATCTGTATCCTTGATGTGTATACAGCTTGGTTTTAACATAGAGTTTTAATATAAAATCTTTCAATAATTGAGATTATATATCTGGGTATATTTTAATCGTGCGAAAAGGCGGCTGATACGACCCATGTTACGAAGCGAATCACCGCAGCAGAGGGATCTATACACTGCTGGCCACCCAAAATGTAACACCAAGAAGGACACGAGATAGCAAAGCCAGGTTTACTGGACATATAACAACAGATACAAAGATGAAACGATTAAGCTTACAGGCCCGTGCGATTTGCGGAACACATAGACATCAATAGTTCGTGTGGCCCCCATGGCTGGCAATAACGGCCGCTACACGCCGCGGCATCGAACGAAAGAGGCTTTGGATGTGGGCTTGGGGTATGTTGGTCCTGGCTGCTTCCAAACGTTTCCACAGCTCATCAGGCGTAGCCGCGGGTGGTGCTTGCCGGGCCACTCGGTTGCCGATCAGCGACCAGACGTGTTCGAAGGGACACATATCGGGAGAACAGGCGGGCCACGGCAGCAGTGACACCTGGTGAGCCGTGAAAAATTGTTGCATGATGCGTGCCACGTGCGGGCGCGCATTATCCTGTGGAAACGTGGCCGCTGGCAGGTCCTGCAGGTAAGGGACGACTACAGGCTCCAAAACGTCGGAGATGTAGCGGTGGCTGTAGAGTTTACCGGCGATGCGTATCAGAGGGGTGAGGGTGTCATATCCAATTGCGCCCCAAACCATAACGCCAGGCGACGGATAGGTATGGCGATGCATTATTCAGGCGTCATACAGTCTCTCGCCGCGGTGCCGCCACACGCGGATCCGACCATCGTAGTGTTGCAGACAGAAGCGGGATTCGTCGGAGAAGACAATGTCGCGCCATTCCGAAATCCAGGTGCGGCGTTCAACGACTCACTGCCGCCGCACTCGCCCGTGGTGTAACGTCAATGGTAATCGGAGCCACGGACGCCGTGCGACAAGTCCCTGCTCCTGCAGACGACGTCTAACGGTACGTGCTGACACAGGTTGTTGCGCAACACACCCTAATTCCTGCGCTAACGTTCGTGATGTGGCGATGCGAGCAGTCAATACCCGCCGCACAACATGCCAGTCCTCTCGTTCGGTGGTGGGCCGCGGCTGCGGGAATCGCTCACGTCGGTCCGTCCGTCCCTCCTGCACCCACTGAATCCATACTCGCCTCATTGTAGCTGGATATCGTCCCACACGGGCGCCGATGTCTCGGTACGATAAACCGCTGTCGCGATAATTCACTATTCCTCCTCTGTCAAACTGCGAAACGTGCTGGAATGACTGCTGTATTCTGCGACGAGGCATCAGGAAGCTTCCCACGCTCAGTTCCGGCAGCACAACACACTTCCACTACTTATACCCCGCCTTCTGTGCACCCTTCTTATAGTGCTTCTCGGTGGCGTGCCGGTCGCACATGATTTGCATATGCCCTGCAATGCTAAGCGTTTGCATGTCCTCTAGCGTGCGACGCATGCTACGAATTTCAAGCCAATCGGATGCTTCCTTCTTGGTGTTGCATTTTGGGTGGCCAGCAGTGTAGCTAGAACTCCGTGCGCTAAATAAACAAAGGAATGCTGGTACAAATAAATAATATTGTTCATATAAACTTTCATTTCTTTTTAATCTGAGGCACTGGCTTCTGGTCATTAAGGTATCCCACTACGTTGAAAAAGTCGTTGTGGGCCGAATTTCACATTTTTTAAAAATGCGTTCATTTTAAAGCCTCGTTCTTTAGGATTCTTAAACTGCCTTTGCTTCATGTCTACGATGAATAGATACGGAGTTATAGCAATCGGAATAACTAAACCCAGGTGTCAAACGAACAGGAAGTGACACTTGAAAGGCTGGAAGTTGGGAAATAATTAGGTTAGTCTTACTATTTGTGCATAAAATTGTAGTAGAAAATACTTTTTGTACAAGGTTTTACGGATTTGGCAATACTCTTGGTACAATTACCTGATGCAATTTACATTTGCGAGGGTGGCAAACATCAACATACTTTTCATCCCATCAAAACTGTGTCTTTTTAAACTTTAATCGCGTTTTTCGCAGGACGAGAGTTTCGTCCCGAACTCTTTACGGAAAACCTGATAACTGCAAAAGGTGTGTAAATAAATTGATGAAACTTGGTATACGTCTTTCTTATAATGTTGTGCATGCAATGAACTAAATGTTTCCTGTTTGTCAGTTCAAAGTTAGGTTAGAGCTATTTACATTCAACATAGTGAAGAAATTTGTCGAAAATTCACACTAATGCATGTAGGAATGGGTGTATCTCAGTAGTGTTTAAGAACATCACTTAGCTTTTAGTTCACTGCATAAATAATAGTCATGCACATATACTGATGCAAAAAATGCCTTCATATATCGGTAACTTTTTTTTATTTAGAGAATTTATCTTAAACGACATATTTCCTTAAATTATTTCACAAATTTCCTAATTTCTTGAAAATTTATATTGATATCATTTTTTTTTCAATGTTTATGTGTTTTTTGTGTGTTAGGCTTCTCAAAAAAAAGTTACCCATTCTTTCATTTTTTCAAAAAATGTGCCCCCAACGTAGTGGGATACCTTAATGCGAAATGGTTCCGGATGAAGCATGGGTGTTATGCGCTTACGCTGTCCCTTCCCTGAAACTAATGGCTATAAATTTAGAGCAAGTGATTGCTTTTAACCCCATGATTTGATCGTGGTGGTCATTACCCTTTTAACCGGTCAGAAGGAATTATCTCGGAGTGAGGAAAACATTCAGAAATCAGCTCGAACGAATATGTTCGCTGTCTACGAAGTGGGCCGAACACGCCTGGAATGAGTGAATCCACGCATTGGAAGGCGTTGCTTTCGCCTCAGCTTTGTTATTCAAAATTCTCGTTTAGGGGGATGATTGACACTTATCCTTCCTGAGTGGTGCCTGGTGACAGTGACGGTGATCCTAAGAAAGGAAAGAGAAGATGTCTGGAGTCACTTCTTTCTATCTAGTGGATCACGTCCGCGCGAAAGGCTGGCCTTTGGCACGGACGTGATCCAATAGATAGAAAGTAAGCGCTTATCATTTTGTGATAGGTTTATGGTCAGTGCTGCTGAGATGAGAGGAGGAAAGTACTTATTTTGTGGTAGCTTTCGTAAAACACGGCCGCTATGGGAATATTTCTCCTTAGGGAGGGCGAACATTTTATGATCCATTTGGTTCAGGTATATCCGCCGCCTAAATTGTTAAACCCCGAAATAACAACGCCACTAATAATTAGGAAAACTAAATTAGACCAATATTATAATTAATCCTGGAGTAGAGGTGGTTTAACGACCACCATGAGCAGCTCTGTGGACTATAAGCAACCTTCTGTCCTTCACATTGGGCCGCTGGTTCCAGAGGGAGTAGAGAGCCAGCATTATTGGGTAAACGCCTCAATTGGGACTCGAACTCGTCTCAGATAAATGATCAGAAGCCAGAGACTCATACTTCTCAGCCAGCGGACGGCAGAAGAAAAATAAGTGAACCCACGCATTCCGTGACTCACTTATAAACGTGGAAAGAGTAATGACTTCGGTTTGATGTTCCTAATCCCCGTTAATGTGTGTATTAATTATTCATTCGCCTCCTAGTTATTTGTTCAGTTGCTGCTTTCCCATCTTTGGTGAATCCCCAGCATTGTGCGGAGCTCCAAGAACCAACCTGCCATGTGGTTTGACAGTTAGTCATATGTGAGTCTGGAGATTTCGAGGTCGCTGTGGTGCCGTGGTAGCATGTCCGGCGCGTAACTGAAAGACCTGGGTTCGATTCCCGGTGGCGGCCGATGAGAATTTTTTCGTGACTCACTTATAAACGTGGAAAGAGCGATGACTTCTGTTTGATAGATAAATCACATTGAAAGAAGGTCACAGGAAAAAAACTTAGGAAAGTAAAGGATTATGGACCTAAAGAAACAAAAAAACAGTGGAAAACCAATGAAACGATGCACTCAGACTTCTTCCTTTCACGAACCTCTTCGTTTCGCAAACTTAGTCTATGTTCGTAAAAGGAAGTAGAACAGAAGAAGAAAACAAAATGTCTCCCTCTTCTAGAAGTCGAATTTAAAAATTCAGTTTTCGTACTAAACTCATAGACATAGGCTAGATTTTCCATGAATTTTCCAACTTATCCTGACGTACAACTTTTGTACTAGATGGCATAAGTATATTAGAATTTGGCACCATATCTGAGCTACTAGATATGGACCGAAAACGTTTGCTTTGCGTCGAAAAGCTATTATCGTGACAAAATTAACAATACATTAAAAAACAAATTAACAATATAAATTAACAAACCTTGCGGATGAGCAAATCTTCTGCTGGGTAGCGTAAATGTGTATATTTGTATTAGGATGATGTAGTACCAGAAAAATGAACAGAAAGCAAATGAAGCAAATCCTTAATATTTAAAGAATTGTTGAGCACGCAATTCTTAAAACATCTTTCGGAAACCAATTTGTAACTAACTTTTTCATCGTCAAAAGCTGTGATCATTTCACCCTATAATTTCATGGAATCTCTTAGGTCGGGTAGATAGAGGCATATTGATCTTGAACGTACCATGGAAATTCTAAACTTGAAGCTCACCAGTTTAACAAGATTTATGTAAGGTTACTCTCGAAAGGGCAAGTCAGAGGTTACAGTTCTCGAGTTTCTCAGTGCAAAGTGTATTCAGAAATAAGAATTTTTTTGTTTTTTAACGAGACGCTAAAACGGGATCCGACTGAAAATCAAATTCCAGGAGCTTTTTTCATCAGTCCAGATGAAACACAGTTAGCAATTCGGAGCTTCAGATGTGTAACGTACCAGGAGATGTGACGTACCTGCCCGAAGGACGCACACGACATAAAGGCAGATAGGAATCAGAATAAAACGTCCGCGTAGCTCAATTGGTAGAGTGACTTATTCCGGAATGAGGGGATCCGGGTTCGAATCCTGGGGTGGACAGAAATGACGCAGAAATTTACTTCGTTATAATGGCGCCCGAACTATCCGGATGACCCGACCGTTTAAAATCTCGCATTGGTGTGATGTTCTTTTAACACCGCGAGATAGGAAAAATAAGAGAATCCCTTCTCCAGCACTTCAGAAAAAAAAAAATAAGGGGGAGATTATGTAACGTACCAGGAGATGTGACGTACCTGCCAGAAGGACGCACACGACATAAAGGCAGATAGGAATCAGAATAAAACGTCCGCGTAGCTCAATTGGTAGAGCAACTTATTCCGGAATGAGGGGACCCGGGTTCGAATCCTGACGCGGATAAAAATGACGGAGAAATTTACTTCGTTATAGATGTCAAACCGAAAGTTCCAAAGAGAGTTTCGAAAGAAGTGGATCAATCCACCCATAATTTATGCAATTAACGAAGATCAAGAATTTTAATGCAGGATTTTAAAAACTTGCTAACACAGTAAGAAGAGCAGCTATTAAGTATTAATCTGTTTTTTTATTATTGTAAAGCATCAGTTTTTCATTCTAACTTTCTAAAAGCAATTGAAAAGGTAATTATTCTGATGAGCCAATCTTTTCTTTATTCCAAAGTAACACGTATGAAGATTTAGCTTTACATAGCTGTAGTTAAACGTTTATGTGCTTAATTATGCTTATCTGCTAATGTTCGAAGTGAATTTTGCGAACATAAATTCGACGTTTTCAAAAATGAACCAAATGGCCAGCTGTAAATAATCACTAAGTCACCTTACGTTAGTCCACTGATTTATTCGATAACCATTTGTACTTCAGGATATGAAGGTTTGTGAACTTTCTGGTTTGCAACAATATCGATACAATGATTATACAGTCATTTGCAAAAGTTTAAGACCACCTATCAATTTATTGAAAATTAAGATTTTCAAAGAAACAACTAATTACCAGTCAGACATATTTGAAAAAACGGCACCGCAGATGAATACTTGCAATCTTTAGAACACAAAAAAACTGAAATCAGTACTTTTTGTGGCCACCGTTGTTTTTTATAACGGACAGAATACGACGTGGCATACTCTCAATGAGGTATTTGTAGTAATCACTTAAAATGCCTTTGCATGACACGTACTTTATCGCGTCAATCAAAGCTTGGGAATTCGATTGCTGTTTTTCTGCTGCCTTGTCTTTTAAAATGGTCCACAAATTTTCGATGGGGTTAAGGTCGGAACTATTACCGGGCCAGTCAAGCACAGTTATGTTTTTCCTCTGCAGGTGTATTTAATCTGTGGCATGGAGCACCATCATGCATAAAGATTGTGCATCTGTGCAGTTGCATATGAGTTAACAGCTTCTCACGTAACATTTCCACATACAAAGACCAGTCATGGTAGTGCTTGTCGGCAAAAAGGGTAATGTAGCGGTACCGAATGCGGACATAGCACCCCATATCATCGGACTGGGCGGATGTCTCTCGATGCTAACGGTGTATTTTTCATCAAACCTTTTGCATTTTGGTGGTCGAACATGTGCTTCACGTGATTCAAATTTACGTACAGTTGATTCATCGGGGAAAAACACTTGGCTCCAATTTTGAACAGTCCACGATTGATGGCGCTTCGCAAACTTGGGTCTCTTCTTTTTCATGACAGAGGTTAGTCTAGGTTTATATGCTGATTTATAAGACTTCAAACCAAAATAATTGCTAAGACGTCAGGAAACAGTACTGATACTAATACTAGACCCTTTTGAATGCAGAAAGGCCTTGAGTTTCTTGCACGAACTCCTCTGAAAACGCATAACTATTTGCCTTATGGTATTGTCATCACGTGCGGTTGTTTTCCTTGGACATCCTCTTTTCTTTCGGTCGCTAAATTCACCTGTATCTCGATATTTCATTATTGCACAATGAATAGCAGTCTTGCTCACATTTACCTTTCTGCTTATGTCACGTTAGGAGTATCCTTCATGATATAAAGTTACTATTTGAGCCCTCTGAGTTACACTTAATGACGCTTTTTTGCCCATTTTTCGCTATATAGAAAATACGTACAAAACCTCTCAGCATGAAAACCAGAAGCAAACTGACGCTCTCACGCTTTCCCCAACTCAATCAACAGCTGCCGCTATAGGATGATGCAACACCGACAGGAAATGGAGTAATACAGACAGTACCTGTCGGAATCGGCAGAAATCTAATACCAACAGGCGGTCTTAAACTTTTACAAATGGCTGTTTATTGGATCTACCCACAACTCTCGTACATACATTTCTACACATATAAATCACTGTATCTCTGTCGTATACATAGTAACTCTCCCGACAACTCCATATCAACATCCCTCTGCATCCATTCAATTTTGATAATGCTCCTCTGCATTCATTCAATGTTCTACATCCCTCTGCTACATCCCTTTGCATTCATTCAATGTTCTACATCCCTCTGCTACATCCCTTTGCATTCATTCAATGTTCTACATCCCTCTGCTATATCCCTCTGTATTCATTCAATGTTGATAATATTTCTTGCTCTGACTCACTCTCAGTATTGCCAAATTGGAAAAGCTCTTCGGGGAAGTAATATATCTTCAGTGAGAAAACGTTTAAAGAGAAGTAAATAAATGTCCATTAGGGAACAGAAATTCAAAGGTAAGATAAAATAGAGGAATACGTTACACACTCTTTTTTCGATCTTTTCTTTATTTCAACATTTTCTAAAGCTAGAAAGGGTAATTATTTTAATAAATCAATCTTTCCTTTATTCCAAATTGTCACTCTTTTGTTGGTCTTTCCTTTATTCTAACGCCTTTTAAAGCCGTAGAACAGATAATTGTTCGAATAAATCAATCGTTTATTTATTCCAAAGTGTAACTCTTTTGTTCGGTCTCTTCTTTATTTTAACGCTTTAAAAAACGTAGGAAGGGCAATTATTTTAATAAATCAATCTTGTTTATTATTCAAAATTGTCGCTCTTTTGTCAGTTTTTGTTATTCTAACGCTTTCTAAAGCCGTAGGAAGGGCAATTATTTTAATAAATTAATCTTGTTTTTATTCCAAATTGTCCATCTTTTGTGGATCTTTTTCATAATCTAACATTTCCTAAAGCCGTAGAAAGGGTAATTGTTTTAATAAGTCAATCTTTTCTTTATTTCAAAGTATAAATCTTTTGCTGGCATTTTCTTTATTCTAACGTTCTCTAAAGCTAGGATGGATAATTATAGTTATTTTGTTAAATAAGACTTTTCTTCTTCCTATTTAACCAGTTTTTTCTTTATTTTGATGCATCAATCTCCTCTTTATCCTTCTGCATTCAGCTTTTATTTACATTAATGCATCAGTCTTCAGTTTATTCAAATGTATTGTTCTTTCGTTCTGATGCATGAGCGTTGTTTTCTTTTTCTAATGTATAATGTCCCTCTCCATGTTTTAATTTACCAGTAATTTTTTATTCCAATGAATTAGTTTACTCTTTATCGAAAGGATTTGGCATTTTTTTCAGTCTACTTTATAAAATCAGTTTTTTCCTTGCTCACTTATTCATTCTTTTAATGAATTAGTTTTGTGAATTGCAATGTATCAGTTCTTTGTTTTTTCTAAAATATCAGCCAATTTTTTCTACGCCTCCTTGTTGTCCGCTTGGTGCCAGTGTTCTGGCTTCTGCTCATTTCTCTGAATTGGACTCTGTTTCGAGTCTCGTGTGAGGAATGAGTGGTGTGCTTGTCCGATGGCGTTGGCTCTGTCCCTTCCCTGGAACCAGTGGCCCCCAACCCAGGGAAAGGAGGTTACGGGTGGGTTCGTCAATCTCCGAAACAAATAATAGATATACAGATTACTCACAGGCAAAATTATGGATACCAAGAGAAAGTTGTTTCAAGGTATTAAAGTGAAAGAAGCACATTCATGATTTTCTTAACGCGTGAGATAAGGCAAAGCTGGAAACACAGCTGGACACCCTGCTTTTGTAAAAGCGAAGTGTAGAGAAGCGTACTTAGACGATTTGTTAAAGAATCAGATCAGGAGAGTGACAGAAAGGAAGGGACGTAGATGGACGTCCTGCTTTTGGAAATAAGAAATACAGTGGGTCATTCTAAGAACCACCTAGAAATCGCGATCTTGAAAGAATTCTCTAAAGCATATTGCCTTGCAGTTGACAGTCTCGGTGGTCGCAGAGAAGGTCGTATCCCGAGACTCAATCACAAGATTCTTTCAATGTCGCATTATATGGACACTTTACAAAAATAATTTCCCACGCCGTCCTTTCCATGTGAGCGAGCTTCTTGATAAGGAGCTTCCGGGCACATGATTGGTCGAGGTGAGCCAATTTTTGGCCTCCTCGTTCTCCAGATTGCAACCCACCAGATTTGTCTTCCCTCTGAGAAATTTGAGAAAGACATCGTGTACTCTAGTAAATTATCCTCTGGTACTTCGAAACAAAAGCACCAACTGGTATATCGTTTAGAAGTCAATCATGCAACTAGAGGTGCTCTCATAGAAATCTATTGAGTACAGGGGAGGTGTCACATCCGTCATTTTACATAGCCTGAAATAAAATACCGGTAGGTGAATTTCTCGTACTTTACGAAATATTGTTTGTTAATGAATGAAACACGAGATTACACCCTTGTACAATACAAATGTGGAAGACGTGAATCCGCTTATTGGTGTAAATATGACATGAATGGTAAGTCAGATAATATCTGAAAACCTGAAATTTTCGTCGTCCTGGAGCGGAAATCGAACCCGCGTCTCCCGGATAGCTCCCGAGTATACTAACTACTACTCCACCCAGAACGACCGAGTTTCAAATATCCGATTAATTTAAATATAACCATCACAGAATTCGCTATTCGAAGCAACCGACATTCATATATTGTAAAGCGAATCTGGGGGTTTAGTATTCATTTCCGTGATTGGGCACTATACTCGGGAGCTATCCGGGATACGCGGATACAAAGCCCGCTCCAGGATGACGAAATTTTCAAGTTTTCGGATATTATCTGACTTAACATCCATGTCATATTTACACCAATAAACGGATTCACATCTTCCAAATTTGTATTGTACAATGGTGTAATCCCGTATTTCATTCATTAATATTCTGCGCTTCCGGGCAATCACGGGAATGAATTCTAAACCGTGGCGCATTGGTCTAAGCGGTGGTCTCTGATCATTCATCCGAAAGGGGTCCTGTGTTTGTCTTACGGTACTGGCTGTTTCCCTTCCTAGGAACCAAGGACCCTAAATTAGGGACAGGAGACTGCTCATAGCTCACTAAGTTACTCACGGTGGTCGTTAAACTTCCACTGAAAAAAAAATTCTAAACCCCCAAATTCGCTATATATCAATGCCGGTTGCTTCGACTAGCGAATCCTGTGATGGTTACATTCAAATTAATTGGAAACTTGAAACTCGGTAGTTCTGGGTGGTGTAGTGGTTAGCATACTTAGGCACTATCCGGGAGACGCGGATTCGATTCCAGTTCCAGGACGACGAAATTTTCAAGCTTTCGGATATTACCTGACTTACCATTTATGTCATATTTACACCCATAAACGGATTCACATCTTCCAAATTTGTATTATATTATTTGTTGTTGAAGGTTTAACAACCACCGCGATCAACTCAGTGGGCCATAAGCAATCGCGCGTCCCTAACTTAGGGCTATTGTCTCCAGGGAAGGAAGAGAGGTAGTATCGTAAGACAAACACATCAGGAAGGTAATACGCTTTTCTTTTCTAGGAGAGCGAGACTTGAAATTACGCCCCTTTGAGTTCAAAAGTTCCTTACTTCCACGAATAGTAAGCAGTTCTTACTTTTCACACCTTCGTTATGGAAAAGTATTATGATGGTTGAAAAATCTAATTTCCAGTTTTCAACATAATTTTACTCAAAATTTAAAAACTTGTGTGAATGCACAAGATTCAACGGTTTTAAATATCAAGTGAAAGTTAAAGGTTATTTGAACACCGACACTACAACACGTGCACAAACGCAGACTGAAAACAAGCCAGCACACGACGAATAAGTATTAGATAGTAAACGTTAACAATAGGAAGATACTTTCCGGGTAGCGCTTGAAAAAGTTCCGTTCGAGGTTAAACGTTCAGAGGAATTTTCGGCGACAAAGCACAAATGCCTAATTAGTTTTTCATCCCTATGATGTATTCGGAAAGGTTACGGAGTTTACGCATATCAGCATATTGTTTTACATAACTCCATCCACCATTTCGGACTGTACCATGCATCCATATGAGGTTGTCCATAACTCACAGTGTAAGCTCTGTACGCTGGTTAGCTGCGCGTAATAGTAGGTGTCCGGTGACTAGGTGTCCGGTGACTTTTGCCATTATGGATACTATAATGGCAAAAGTCACCGGACACCTAACAGAAAAACACAACCTATCATTTATTGGCATACATTGTTACAGTGTCGGTCCACCTTTGGCCTTAATGCATACACTGACCCTTCAAGACGTGCTTTCGACAAGGTTTGAGAACACAGCGATAGGTATGCGCTTCCATTCAGTATATAATGCTGCAGCTAACTGGTGCTTAGTAGTAAGCTTTAGTTTCAAACTTTTTATGCGGCGCTTTAATTCATCCCATATGTGATCTATGGAATAAAGATCTGGGCTCTGTGCTGGCCAGTCCACACACAATACGGAATTATCGTCAAACCACGCCGTAACAGTCCTTGCATTATGGCTCTGTACATTATCCTGCTGGTACCAACAAAGCTGGGTCCATAGTATTGCCACAGAGTTGGTAGGGAATAATTGTCCAGAATATCGAGGTAGACGTACTGGCTAGCAGGTTTCTCCACGATGACCAGTGGGCCGGAACCATACCACGAAAAACACCCACACACGAGTACACTTCGAGCTCCAAACTTGACTGTAGGAACAGTACTCTGTGATAAATAGCGTTCCCCCGGCTGCCCCGCCATCAGACTTTTGGATCGTGTATCTGGATCCATAGAGATACACGATCAAAAAGTCTGATGGCGGTGTTTTGTCAAATATAGATCTACTGTGTTGTGTGGCAGAATTTTCATTAAATTCAAATTCAAATATATTTTTCTCTTTTCAAAAATAAAACGGGAATAAAACCGGGTCAAAATGGGGTCTGGAACACCTTGACCCGACCCAATGTACCCGCAAGAAATTGTCGACCCGTTGACCCGTGACCCGTTTTCATCTCTGCTATTCACTTCATTCTGAAGCGACAATAACGTGAGGACTGAGATAGACGTAACAACTTGTGTGACTAAAGTGGTCTATTGGTCTTAGCACATCGGACACTCAGTGTGTAATAAAACACATGTAATTTCAGTAAATATGATCGTTTTTAACCATAGATTATGTTTCCACGTCACCAGAACGATAGTTGTCTCATTGTCAAAAGATTCTGTTTACCAGTGTGCTGCGTAAATAAAAACACACACTTTAATTTCTTTAATGCAAACATCTCCAGCGCTAAAACACAGACAAAGACTGTCTCTACACGGTACTCCATATGCTAGACACGGTCTACAAAAGGGGCAAAAGAATTTAATCGTTAACATACTACCTACAATTAAAATCTAATACTATTAAAACGAGATCTTTCGCACCCCTTGTATCATCAGGTTACAAACAAGACTGAGAATTGTCCAAAGGCATATGTAATCATTCGATGTTATGACGTATCCAATGGCAGTGCACATTCGTCAGGTGCGCAGAACCACATACATGTAATAATGGCGCGGGGATTCACGACAGGGGAGGGGGGTCTTAAATACTGCTGATGTTCATAATTCATGGCGGTAATGAGCTGTCTCCATGGGGTTGGCACATACACTGGTGTTTCATCATTACAAAATTGTGTTCGATATTTATAAATATATAGGCTTTCGGCAAATAATGCAGTTCTCTTGGTCCTTGTTCGTAGTAATACATACGCGTCACGCCGGCTACCCTGTCTTTACGGCCGACTGCCTGTGTCAAAAATAGGTCCTAATTGGAATCATCATAGCGTTAACAATGCGTGCTGCACATTAATCGTGTCTAGCATCCATGAGCCGTGGTCGACCCGCGCCTTACTTGTGGTTCGTGCTTTTTCACTCATCTAACTACTTTTTGAAGGTAGTAAACACAGCTGACCATGAGCATCCGACATGATTAACCGTCTCAGAAACGCTGTGGCCCAGTCATCTGGCCATCGCAATTTGGCCATTGTCAAACTGGCTTAATTCCGCTGCCTGTTCAACCTGAAAAATTAAAATATTGGATTGATCCGAATGAAATGTCCGGCGCGAACGAGCAGTGGAGACAGGCCCCCACCACAGCGGAATGGAACCACCTAAAGGTGTTGCGGGTATTACGTCACAGAGCTACTATTAATAGCCAGCTCGTGTGTGAAGAATAAGGTTCAGACGTGGTTTGTTTGGACGTAACGTGGCTCGGAAAGCAAATATGCGGACGCTGGATTTGAGAGTCATCTTCCTGTATGAATTTAAACTGGGACAATCTGCAGGAATTGCAGTTCGAAACGTTAACAAAAGTGTTTAGGGAGACTACAGCCAACGAACGAACCATTTGGAAATGGTTTGTGAAGTTTCGAAGCGGAGATACGGACCTACAAAACGAAGCACGTGATCACCCACCTGTTACTGTTTCTGACAATGTTCTGCTACGAGTGGTTGAAGCGGACACACAACGTGATCTTCGCAGGATGAAGGTCATGTTTTGGACGTGGTGTGGGCATCTCGTTTGGGCTGAACCATTCCCTCCGATGCCTGAAACTCACGTACAGGAACCACTTTTCACCTCCAGTAACAATACATGACAGAAAGGGTTTGTGTTGCTGAGAACATTCGCGATAACGGGCGAGCAAGGAACCACATATATGTTGCAACACGCTGATTCTTGTTGTCCTCGGTGAGAGTGTGAGGTACGCAAGACCCCAATTTCTGGACCTTTCCCATACGTTCCAGGTGTCGCACCACTGTGGTCTGATCACAGCCCATCTCAGTTGCCAATTTGCCTGTGGTTTGACACGGCTCGAAATGGATGAGATGGTTCAAACGATCCTCATCAAAGTGAGATGGATGACCTGAGCGTGGAGAGTCGTTGAGGTCAAAATTTCCACCTCGGAACAGCTCAAACCATTTTCGGGCTATCCTCACAGCAATAGCATCTTCCCCATACACAGCACAAATTTATCGAGTAGCCTCAGCGGCTGTGGATCCCTTGTTAAAGTCATAGAGGAACAGATGTCGGAAATATTTTCATTCCTCTCTACTTGACACTCCATACCTCCGGACCTGAAAACCGAAAAACCATTTGCCACAATCACACAACTCAATATGATTTAGATACGCGATATTACTGGCTACATTTTGATATACAACTGGCCTAATGACCTGGGAAACACTCGTGAAATAAAACGGCATGAACTTATATTCCAACCCAATATGTTTAAAATTTTTATTTCAGTGCCCAGTTTCAAATAAGGCATGCTAAAATAATTTTTTTTGTAATTGTTCTTAAGAATATGCTGATTCTTTTCGTGATAAAAAAAATCTATGTATAATTAAAATCTGAAATTTGAATTTAAAGTAAATTGTAACCTTAAAATACGTTTCCTTGGGGGCGTCTGATTTTTCTAGTCCCAGAGCGCGATAAAGTTTAAACCAGCCTCTTGTTATTAATGTACACATCTTTCTTCTGTTCTCACAACATGCATTCCAACTCCTTGCGTAAATTTCGCCATTTTCGGGTAATTTATAGGGAGTTCTCTTGAGAGCAGACAAAACTAGTGCATAAACGTTTCTTTGGGAAATTTTAGGAGATAAAAAAGAATTAGTAATTATATTTTCTTTCTTTTTCTGAAAGCATTTCGTATTGTACCCCTTGTTTTACATGTTTTGACATCGTAATAAATAAGAAGAATATGGGGTTTCAGTATTCTACCCTATTTATCGAGTCGACTAGTTGAACTAGATGAAAATTATCCGCGGATCTGTAGACTGAAAACGCTTATTAATTAGCGCATATTTGATTGAGTAGAAGAATACTTCCTGATCAATTTTGCATGACTAATATAATTACATTTTCCAAATCCCAAATTAATTTATAGTAGTTTATCTTTTAAGCCAAGTGCAACAGATATTCACTTCAGAAAACGTTAATTAACAATATTTTTAGTTTTCCGATCATAAGTTAATCACATTTTAGTATGTAGTCATTTTTCAGGCGATAATTTATTCGAAGCAACTGGCTTAAACCCTCAGTTAGTCGAAAACGCCTTCTGGTTGTTTACGCTATTCTGACTTTCATGAATCCGAGAGAACGAATACACTATCTCAGGACGTGCTTCGAAAATTAATCAAATACTCAAACGTCTGGTGGGTGTGTTACTGCTGCTTTAAACATTACTGCGTGGAATAGTCATGTTCATTTCGTTTAGCGACGTGTATGTTTCCATAAATACATCACAAAATGTCAAGTGATAATTCGACTGTGAGGCACATTTGGAGCCCTTTAAATTAAAGTATAAAGTTTCTAGGATTGTTGCTAGCAATGAATAATGAGAGATCATGAAAAACAGAATTATAAAAGCTCGTTGCGAAGAGATACGTTTCTTGACCGTAGACGATACACAGTTTTATCAAAAGCATGACACTTCTCCCAAATGTAAAGAATAAAAGAATCTGTCTTTCACATGCAGCGTGCGTACTACTGATGGCATAAATCATTTTTTCTTGGGAGTTCATTCATCATTCATGCAAAAGAGTCGTTCATGAATGGTCATTCTACTGATGGCATAAATCATTCCTTCTTGGGAGTTCATTCATCATTCACGCAAAAGAGTCGTTCGTGAGTTATCATAGTACTGCTGGTATAAATAATTCTTTCTTGGGAGCTCATTCATGCAAATGAGTCTTTCATGAATTATCGTCCTACTGAGGACATAAATCATTCCTTCTTGGGAGTTCATTCATCATTCATGCAAAAAAGTCGTTTGTGAATTATAAATAATTATCATTCTATTGATGGCATAAATCGTTCTTTCTTGGGAATTTATTCATTATTCATGCAATTAATGAATGATCATTCTACTGATGGCATAAATCATTCCTTCTTGGGAGCTCACTCATGCAAATGAGTATTTCATGAATTATCGTTCTATTGATGGCGCAAATAATTCGTTCTTGGGAGTACATTCATCATTCATGCAAAACAGTTGTTCATTAATGATCATTCTACTGATGAAATAAATCATTCCTTCTTGGGAGTTCATTCATAATTAATTCAAAGGAGTCGTTCATGAATTATCATTGTAGTGATGGCATAAATCGTTCCTTCTTGGGAGTTCATTCATTATTCATACAAAAATGAAATATCATTCTACTATGGCATAAACTTTTTTTTAATTCATTCATCATTCATGCAAAAGAGTCGTTCGTGAATGATCATTCTACTGATGGCATAAATCATTCTTTCTTGGGAATTGATTCATCATTCATGCAAAAGAGTCGTACATGAGTTATCATTGTACTAATGACATAAATCATTCCTTCTTGGAAGCTCACTCATGCAAAAGAGTCTTTCATGAATTATCATTCTACTGAAGGATTAAATAATTCCTTCTTGGAAGCTCATTCATGCAAAAGATTCGTTCATGAATTATCATTTTACTGATGGCATAAATAATTCCTTCTTGGGAATTCATTCATCATTCATGCAAAAGAGTTGTACATCAATGATCATTCTACTGATGGCATAAAGATTCTTTCTTAAGGGTTCATTAGTCATTCACGCAAAAGGGTCGTTCATGAATGGTCATTCACCTGATGGCATAAATTATCCTTCTTGAGAGTTCATCATTCATGCAAAAAGGTCGTTCATAACTGAGCGTTCTACTGATGACATAAATCATACCTTCTTGGGAGGTGATTATTCATTCACGCGAAAGGGTTGTTCATGAATGATCATTCCACTGATGGGATAAATCGTTCCTTATTAGGAGTTCATTCATCATTCATGCAAAAGTGTTGTTTGTGAAAGATCATTCGAATGAATAATCGAGTTTCTAGGTTGTCAGTACACTCACTGGTTGTCAGTACTCACTGGTTGTCAGTCTAGGTTGTCAGTACGCTCATTCATTGCAGTGATCACGTGCTTAAGATAAAAGCGTTTTCATAGATCCTGATCTTTTTGGCAAACTTTCCAAAAGAGAGTTTTGGAAAGTTTGCCAAAAAGATCAGGGAGCACCATTCACGATGAAAGATTTCCTACGAACGAACGATTTGGGCACACGATTCAAATGAATGGCGCTCATGCAACATTCCCATTCTTAAGTTTTGTCATTAGCCGACTGCTTACTCACATAACGGTTGATGCTTACTAATTTTCTTTCTGGGAATTTGTTTCCGAACTCGTACGGGCGAAAGTGAGAAACTTGTTGCGACTTCAGTGCGTGTCACAGTAATGGCTGACTGAATGGCCAGAGGTGGGAGTGAACCATTCACCATTCACAGCGAAGTGTTATTCGTTTTAAACGAATGTTCACGAATTTTCCATCACTAATAGGTAGCGTAATGATTTCTAGACCGGTGGCGTTTCTGAGCAATTTTGCACTGGTTTCCACCGCGGAACATCTGAACATTGCAAAGCCAAAGACAGTCAATATAACGAAACTTTGACTGATTGAGAACTCTATTACGCTAAATTAAACAACTTAATATACTGAAGATGAAACAGAATAGGTAAAAATGTGTATAAGTCGTAGGCAAACGAATGAAGTTTTCGATCTCATTCATTTGCCTAAGTCTTCCAAATGTTTTTATGTTCTATATTTTCTGATGTCACGTATCACATGATCAACATTAAACTTATCCCAAGTGTGAGCGCAGCAATCAAAAATATGTGCCATACCTATGGCTATCGTCCGGTTGAAGTACTACAGCCATAGTTCTTACGTCAGGATCGCCTCACATATATCCTACGTATCCCCAATGAACGAATTACTCCATTTTGAGGAAGTGTGTTCTTTCCGTAGTTTAAAGAGCCCTATACGCATTTGAGGTTGAAAGGAGGTTGGCTAGTCTCTGATTTTGTGGCATTTATTCCAGAGAAGAATGGTCTTAGGTTCAAGCACAGAATTTACCTCTCATTTGGGATTCCAACCCCAAGCCCAGCCCGGAATATTAGCCAAAGCACTATACCTCTTATTGCTCGGCAACCGCGACGGCTTTAGGTCCTTTGGCCAGTAGTCTTGAATTGTCCATCAATGGCAAACGATCAACAAATGGCGTTTCTCTACATTACAGTAGAATGGTTGAATTTCCACGTGATGTGAAAACACAAATTTGTCCGTGACGAAAATCGAAGCCGCGGCCCCCTTCACTCCGGAGAAAGTTGCTCTCCCAACTAAGCTACACGGATAGAATATATCTCTACAGATCTGTCATCTTGACACGTGTTTTACCTCTTCATTACGTCACATCATATCCCTATTTTTTTAAGCGAAGTAGGAATTTGTCGTCTTTACATGTGCGTTATTTCTGTAGTACGTCACAGTGAAAGATGCTAACTGCGCACTTTCTACTCATGCGCGCAGAACTAACAGTAAATCAGGTTTTTTTTTTTTTTTTTTTTTATTGGAATTTTAACGACCACCGTGAGCAACTCAATGGGCTATAAGCAGTCGCCCGTCCCTAATTTAGGGTCACTGGTTCCAGGGAAGGGAGAGAGCCAGTGCCGTAAGACAAACACAACATCCATGCCTGACCGGGATTTGAACCCGGACCCCTTACGGACGAATGATCAGAGGCCAGCGCCTTAGACCACTGCGCCACCGGGGCGGCTAAATCAGGTTTGGAAAGGAAACAAACTGTGATGGTATATTTATCTTTCAAAATTTTAGGATGTACAACAGGGGTGTCAGAAATCTAAAACCCACTGACCTTCTTCGTAAAACGTAGGAGAAACATATCAGAACATGGTCATTGCTGTTAAATTGAAGATGTACGTCACAGAATCCATGTACCCGTTTAAATGAAACCAGGTGTCGTCCGTGAAAAATGTCATATCCGGCACTGTGACATGTTTATATGCAAACCAAAGGCATTACTGATAATGCTTTTCTATGTCTCTTGCTTTGCGTGTGGCAGTAATTTTAAAGGTTCGGTAGCGCTGTTAACAACTGATCGAGATGCTCCACCTTGCAGTTTAAAAAGACGCAATGATTTACGGTTGGATTGCAACAAGCGACGGCTTTCTCCACAAACTCTGGTATCACTACTGGCCGCAGCTCGTCGGCTTATTTACACACTTCCTGTGTCACGAAAACGTTTTATACCAGTTCCCAAACAGTAGCCTTTGATAGTGGCTCGCTATCGAAGAATCGTGTCTTAAAGATTGCAATACACAGTTGATATAATTTGTACTCAAAGTACGCTTTCTACAGAGTCATCCTCTGTGCTTGCAGAATTTTCAATTTAGACTGACACATACCCAGTAGCGCCTCGTGGTAAGCTGAGATGAGGGTGGGGGCTGTATCCCAGTTCTCTAGATATCACTTCCAAAGCTACATTTTTGTGAGCCTCTCAGCGTGCTCTAAAAAAAGTGTTTTTGTTTATTTTAATTTGTCTATTGTATGCATTAAAGCGTTTTAGTAGCTTTATGATGTGAATTTGTTCAACAAACAAAATCGTGAAATTTAATTTGCCTATTAAATTTCACGATTCCAGCTATTTAAAAAGTACCGGTAGTGTTTTATTTCATAGATTTGCAGTTTACTTTTACTCCCGTTTCATCAATGGAATTGATTTTTTTGGACGTATTATTTTTAATTAGCTAAATTTTAAACTAACGCAGCCATGGTATACCATTTAAGAAGTAACCTAAAATTTTGTATAATTTTTTGTATCAAGTTCGTCTCTTTTTTCATTTTTTCAAGAATTAGTGTGGTAGATTTGGATGCATGAGAGATAGCCTTATCCTAATGGAGTTTTACTATTTGAAGGCTCTAAGGATAAAGGAATGGCTAATCATTCGTCTGAGATGGGTCCGGGTTCGAATCCCGGTGACGCATGTATGTTGTGTTTGTGTTACGGCGCTGGCTCTCTTCCTTCCCTGGAATCAATGGCCCTAAATTAGGGACGGGCGACTGCTTATAGCCCACTGAGTTGCTCACAGTGGTCGTTAAACCTCCAATCAAAAAAATAAATAAAGAAAGAAATGGTATTTCATCTTTAAATATAGGAGTTGAAACATTATTTTGGTAAAATATAGAATTGATTTTAACACTCTTTTTAAGTGTTTTTAACTTTAATTCCCCATTGTACAAGAAACCAGCAATAATCATGAATCCCTTACTGAAGCTTTCTTTCAATTCTTGGATCCAAATTTGTAAGTCATTTTTCTGCTTTTTTGCGATAGTAAATCGACATTTGTTTTATTATAGTCGTTTTTTATCCATGCTTCATCAATAGTCACAACAAATTTCCATTTGTCTCCGGCTAAGTGATTTTCATAAAGAAGTCTACACCGTGTTCTGCATTCAGCCGCATGCCTAGGCAAAACACGGTGAAAATTATTCTGGTTTTTTCAGATTCAAATCTTTGTTTATTATTTTGTTTAGAGTCATTTAGAGATTTTTAACGACTTAGAGAATGCTTTTTGGGTCGGTTTGTTTTCTTTTAAGACCAGAGACCTTACTTTTGAAATAGGCGTAACGCACATACCTTCTTTGGCTATCCGTTTGGTTTTCTTTTTCCTGTTAAAAGCCATTCTTGACGATTTTTCGCTCTGTTACTAATAATATTGCTTATTTTAAATTTAGAAATGCTAATTTCATGGTTTTCACACCAGTTTTTTTGTGTAAATATATTTAAAAAAAATTTTATTCTTTGTTAAAAATATTTTAAGCCAATATTTTTTTTTGCAAAGAGCAACAAGTTAGTAAAATCATTTAATGCATTGATTATGATACGCTTTCCAACATATCAGAAATCATTACTCAAGTTATGAGGATAATGGCTGTGGAATACATCTCGCTCTTGTACCCTCACTTTTGACCCCATTTCGATGATATTAGACAGAATTGGTTCCATACACCTCCGAAACGACATACTAAAGTTTTGTCGCAATAGAACCATTTTTAGTCAAGTTATGAGGAAAATGGCTGCGGAACCTGACCTTTGACCCTATTTCGATGATATTCAACAGAATCGGTTCAGTATTCCTCCGGAACAACATGATAAAGTTTTGTCGCAATCGAAGCAATTTTACGTAGGTTATAACAGATAAAGGCGATGGAATGGATCCCGCTCCTAAGTCCTGACCTGTGACCCCATTTTTATTATATTCAACAAAACCGGTTCAGTATATCTCCGGAACAACATGATAAAGTTTTGTCGCAATCGAAGCATTTTTACTTAAGTTATGACGCATAAGACGATGGAATGGATTCCGCTCCTATGTCCTGACCTTTGACCTCATTTTGTCCATTTTCAATAGGGTTCGTCGCCAGGTTGTCCCCTACCACATACTAAAACTTCATCGAAATCGAACGATTTTTACGCTAGTTATCGTGCGGAAAGGCAGACAGACAGGCAAACGGACAAAGCTGGAGCATATACGCTTCTTCAACCTAAGGTTGGAAAACGTAAAAAACATAAACTTCTATCCACAGACTGTTTATGTGCGTCGTTTTTCTTTTTAAACGATATTTAACTGCAGCAGATATTTTTTTCGTGTTCATCTAACACGCTGTTGTCAGTTTCAATTTTATGAACTTCTTTTATTTTCTGTAATTTCTTACCAAAAAGGTTCAAAAAAATGTGTCAACATCCTCTGTATGCACAGAGTCATTCTCTTTAATACGAGTAAATATACAGTAGATTGAAAACACATTCAATTTAATTTTCATTTTAAAACCATGACAACAATTTACTGTAAAAAAAATTTCTGAAAATTTACAATCTTCGTCAATTTTCTAAAAAATGAAAACTGCATTTTTAAGTCTTCAGTATGAACAGAAAGTGCTTATTCGTCTTTTTTTTGTGTTATCGTACGAAGACGTTAGTTGTGTGTCAGTAGGTGCTTCCCTGATTAAATGCTATTTATACCTAAACCGAAACACGCTCAGCTCATTTTTTAAAAAAAATAATGTAGCAAAAAAATGAAATGCACTCAATGGAGTACCCCTTCGGTGATTTTTAAAGAATAAAAATGTAGATGAATTGGAAAGCAAAAAAACAAAACTTCGCTTAGTGTGAAAATAAATTTTAAGCACGTATTTTGCTACAGAAATTAACTATGCTTGTTTGCAATTTATCCCACCGAATTTAATTCTAAATCGCAATTTATTCCCATGCCCATTTTGACTAAAAGGGGAAAACAACCAAAACTTATTTTGCAAAAATCACAGCAACTATGATTTTATTACGTACTTAGTGACATCATAATGACAAACGCATGATCCTCAAATATTAAATTAAGTAATTCAAGCCTATAATTTTCGTAGAGTGAAAAATGCTTGAAATTCAAACAAAGAAATTTCATTCCTACATAATGTAATAAAAGAACATTAAACTGTTACAAATAAGTGCACTGTGTGAAACTTAAATGCCTTCCGAAGAAAAAATATCGTGCTTTGATCACCCTCATTTGCTCATGATAAATACAGTATTTCAAAAGGAGTGTATCAATGACAAAATACATACAAAACAAGTTAGCAAAATCATGCAATGCATTGATTATGATACGCTTTTCAACGTATCATAAATCGCGTGCAGACAAAACCCTCCGTCCTTCCCTGACTATTAATTCTTTCAGTATTCCTCCGGAACAACATACTAAAGTTCTTTCGCAATAGAAGCATTTTTGCTCAAGTTATGAGCATAAATGCATGTGGAATTAATCTCGCTCATGTGCTCTGACTTTTAACCCCATTTCGATTATATTAAAGAGAACTGGTTCAGTATATTTCCGGAACAACATAATAAC
This sequence comes from Macrothele yani, assembly GCA_039090855.1. Taxonomy (NCBI): domain Eukaryota; kingdom Metazoa; phylum Arthropoda; class Arachnida; order Araneae; family Macrothelidae; genus Macrothele; species Macrothele yani. The sequence continues at coordinate 162,078,698 of CM077010.1, read as the reverse complement.
GTTTTGTCGCAATAGAAGCATTTTTACTCAAGTTATGACGATAATGGTTGTGGAATAAATCTCGCTCCTGTGCCCTGATCTATGATCCCATTTCGATGATATTAAACAGAACTGGTTCAGTATACCTCCGGAAGAACATGATAAAGTTTTGTCGCTATCGAAGCATTTTTAGTTAAGTTATGTGGATAACGACTGTGGAATAAATCTCGTTCCTGTGTCCTGACCTTTGACCCCATTTTGATGATATTCAACGGAACAGGTTCAGTATACCTCCGGGACAACATGATAAAGGACGATGGAATGGCTCCCACTCCTACGTCCTGACCTTTGACCCTATTACGCTTATTTTCAATAGGGTTCGTCCTCAGGCTGTCCCTACCACATACTAAAATTTCCCCGAAATCGAACCATTTTTACGAGAGTTATTGTGCGGACAGACAGACAAAGCTGGAGCATGTACTTCAACCTACGATTGGAAAGCGTAAATGAACCTGAATATTTTTAGCACGTCTTTTGTAAAAAAAGATCGTGCTTCTGTTATCGGTTTGTCCGTCCGTCCGTCCGTCCGTCTGTACCACGATATCTCTACAACTATAAGTCCGATTTGAAAAATTCGTTTTGCATTCGAAAGCTTAAAATATGCAAATGATGATCCTTCTTTTCGGTTTTTTTACGATGTACAATTTCGCCGGTAGAGGGCGTAAATGCAGATGATGTCGAATTCAAAAATACGTTTTATTCCACATATTTGCTTCTAAACATCCGATTGAAATTTTTTTATCTTTCGACTCCATTTATGTCGAAGAGTATTTTAGATATAGTTACTTTTTCAAATTATGCACATATTTTCCGCTAGGGGGCGTAAAAGTAAATTACATTTTTCCCAATAACTCTTCTTCAAAAACTCCGATTTGAAAAACATTTTCTTCAGCGGATACATCTCCTGATGGAAAATCTTTTGCATATAATTTAAAATTTTTGGTAAAGAATACTTTGGCTACCAGGGGGCGTAAGGGTTAATTTTTGCTTCTGATGTATTTGCCATAAAATCGGAGCTTCTAAAATATCGATTGAAAAAATTATTTCGTGGACTGAAGCCACTCACATCCATGAACCTTTTCGGAATATTTTCTTCTTAAAATATTGCACAGTTTCTCCGCCAGGGGGCGTAGATATACAGCTTATTTTTGTCAATATCTCTACTTCTAGGAGTCCGATTTGAAAAATTCCTTCTTTGTTGGATAGTGTTTCTAGTGTGACATGTAGTTCATATAATTTCAAAATTTTCAAGTAATTCATAGACTTTCCACTAGGGGGCGTAAATGTAAATTGCGTTTCTCCCTATATCTCTGCTTCTAAATCTCCGATTTGAAACATTCTTTCTGCACCGTATACAGCTCCTGATGGGAAATCGTTTGCACTTAATTTCTAATTTTTGTAAGAAATGGTTTGACCAGCAGGTGGCGTAAGTCTTAATTTTGGCTTAATTTTCCTAAAAGGTTTGTCGACATGAGTAGCGATACTACTCATGTCGACAAACCTTTTAGGAAAATTTTCTTCTTGAAAAAATGCATGGTTTCTATGCCAGGGGCGTAGATGTATATCTTATTTTTGTCAATATCTCTACTTCTAAGAGTACGATCTGAAAAATTCCTTCTTTGTTGGATAGTGTTTCCGATGCGAAATGTTTTTCCTATAAATTCAAAATTTTCAAGTAAATCACAGACTTTCCGCTAGGGGGCACAAAGGTAAATTGGGTTTTTTTTTTTGTTATTTCTGCTCCTAAAGCTCTGGTTTGAAAAATGCTTTCTGTATCGCATACAAGACCTGATGGAAAATATTTTTCACACAATTTCTAATGTTTGGTAAAGAATGGTTTGGCCACCAGGGGTCATAAGTGTTAATTTCTGCTTCTGAAGTATTTGTTGCAAAATCTGGGCTCCTGAAAACGGGACTAATTTTTTTCTTGGACTGATACCGCTTATATATATAAACCTTTTGAGAATACTTTCTTCCTAAAATAATGCATGGTTTTCCCACCAGGGGACGTAAAGTCGCATCTAATTTTTGTCGATATCTCTGTTTCCAAGAGTTCGTAAGCTCACGATTCCGTTTACAGCAATATCTGAGGGATTAAAAACCCTATTGAAAATCTTCTTTATTTCGTCAGATCTATTGTTTTCCATACCGGTTCCATTGACTTTGAATAGCTTTGATAAATTTTATTTGCGTCAGAAGGGATTCAAAGGACGTGCTTATTACACCCGAAATTCGGTGTCATCTTTCTTGTTGATTATTACATAGGTACACTTGCTCAAAGTGAGCTGATATCTATACCGGGTTATAATGAATATGCTTTCACTAGCTAATTATCGTGAATATAGCTTTCACTAATATTATAATGAATTCAATGCTTTTACTAAGCTAACGCTTCTTCTAATGGTTGTTGTGTTATTAATTATGAATGAACTTTCCTGCTAGTAGTGTAGTAATAATAATGAACAAGCTTATAACTGGTAGTAATGTTGTAGTAGTAATTAAGATGAATAAAGTCTTATGCTGGTTGTTACTAATAACACTAAATGAAATAAACCTAAAAGCCAGACAGATATCTGACAAAAACTATGAACTGAGAAAAACGTACTTACAACAAATTCTTTATTATTGAGACTTCTCGCTCTCACATAAACGAACTCTCTTTATACAGCAACAAACGCTCTCTCTATACAACAACAAACGCTCTCCTTCACATAAACCAACGCCCTCTTTAACATAAACAAACTCTCTCCCTTGGTATCGTTGAACGCGCCTATTTATACTGGCTACCACCACGTCATGACTTACACTCATTGCCAGATCTCATTCAGCGGGTGAAATAACATCTCGTTCAGTAAGAAAATAATTTACATAGTAAAATAAAATAACCAGAGATAGTAAAAATCAAAAGGAAAGTGAATATAGAGTATACGTTACAGGGTAAATAAAGATTGCGATTTTGTACACACACAGAAATTGAGATAGTACCCTGGTACTCTTGATAGATAATCATGCTACGAATATTTCGCATGCCAAGATCTTTGTGGATGTGAAATAAAACACATGATTCGAGAGTATACATTTGTTTAAGTACAACACACTGTATTTATTCGCGTCACTCACGACCACATAGAGCCACGGTCTGGTACATACTAAGTGGAACTAAATCATAACAACAAACAATAAGGTATACTAATTCCTGACACTAAGCGGTACTTCGATTAATGAGTGCTATTGTCGTAAAACTAATGAAAGAAGATATGTGAGTCATAAAAGTATATATTTACTAAACTATGGTGGCGGCAATAATATTTCGACTGATTAGCTTTTGGAAAACACTATGTATTATTATTATTATTGCTATTATTATTATTATATTCGGATTTAGACGAACGTAAAAACGACCCTGACACCAATGAAACATGATGTAGCTACGAAAGTCCATCTGCGCATGCGCAATGTAAAATCTGACCTCAAGATTAAAAAGCTGAATCGGAAGTGTGTTATTAAGGGGGATTGATAACTTTTGTTCTAAGATATCTACACCCCATCGTGTTATACTGAGTTGGTGCGAATGAAATGTCCATGGCGAACGACATGCAGTGGAGATAGGCCCCCACCACAGCGAAATGGAACTATCCACAGGTGTTACGGGTATTACGTCACAGAGTTACTATAAATAGCTAGCACGTGTGCGAAGAACAGGGTTCAGGCATGGTTTGTTTGGACGTAACGTGGCTTGCAAAGGAAACATGCAGACACCGGATTTGAGAGTCATCTTCCTGTATGAATTTAAACTGGGCCATTCTGCAGGAATTGCCAGCAGAGATGCGGACCTGCAAAACGAAGCACGTGGTCACTAACCTTTTGATGTTTCTGACAGCACGTGGTCACTAACCTTTTGATGTTTCTGACAGCACGTGGTCACTAACCTTTTGATGTTTCTGACAGCACGTGGTCACTAACCTTTTGATGTTTCTGACAGCACGTGGTCACTAACCTTTTGATGTTTCTGACAGCACGTGGTCACTAACCTTTTGATGTTTCTGACAGCACGTGGTCACTAACCTTTTGATGTTTCTGACGATGTTCTGTTACGTGCGGTTGAAATGGACCCCCGAACAACGTGTCGTGAGATAGCAGCAGAGGTAGGTGTCCACCACACGATAGTTGTGCTGCGTTTGTCTGCGCTGTGTAAGGTCAGAAAGCTGCACATGTGGCTTCCGCACGAGTTGAAGACTGCGAACAAGACTAGGCGTTTGGAAATCTGCAATTTGCTGCTTGCCAGGAATAAACAGGACATCTATTGCATCGAATCCTCACCTGCGACGAGAAGTGGGTCCTTTATGATAATCGAAATCGATCTGCACAATGGTTAAGCAAGGCATAGCCTGCCAGACGGCATCCTAAGCCACCCCTACACATCAAGAAGATGATGCTCCTTGTCTGGTGGTATAAGAGGCCAAACCGTCACTGCAGAACGTTGTTGTGCTGAATTACACCAGACGCACCGGAAATTGCTAACGAAACAACCGGCTTTGGTCAACAGACATGGTGTTGTTCTGCTCCGGGACAACGCTCGCCCTCATGTTGCACAACGATCAATGCTGACACCAAGTGACTTGAGCTATGAAGCACTGCCTCTTACCCTGCTTATATCCCAGACTTGTCTCTGACAAACTGTTATCTGTTTCGTCACCAGGATCACTTCCTGTCCGGGAAACAGTTCACGACAGACAACGAGGTTCAACGTGCAGCTGATAACTTCTTAAGTTCCCAGCCACAAGACTTTTCGTTCCGGGATCATGGCACTGTCGGGCAGTGTGTCGATGCCGAAGGGGATTATTTTGCCTATGTAAGTTGTCCTATTTTTCTGTTCTCGCCGTCCACGTATGTTAGTCCTTTGCCGGACATCTCATTCGCACAAACCCAGTACATCATTTTAAAGCTCTTGTCAATAGCAGATAACCTCCATCCCTCTCTTCGGAGAATCGAGGGAAAGCCAAATTTCGCTACGACGCATACCTTACTGCTGTCGAGAAAGATGCATAGCATCAAAATGCATTTTTGTAATGGCTTTTATCACATTCAGCACGAGTTGTCGTACTTTACGCACATTGTAATGAGATATTGTTAGGTGTATGTACAACGTGATGGAATAATACGAATTCGGAAGATGTGGATCGTTTACTGGTGTAAATATGACCAGGATTTTAAGTCAGATAATATCCGAAAACTTGAAAATTTCCTCGTCCTGAAGCGGGAATCGAATCCGCGTCTCCCGAATAGCGGCAAGTATGCTAACCAATACACCACCCAAAACGACCAAATTCCAAGTTTCCGATTAAGTTGAATATAACCATCACATGATATCCGGAAAGACGCGGATTCGATTCCCGCTGCAGGACAACGAAATTTTCAAGTTTGGGGATATCACCTGACTTAACATCCCTGTCATATTTACACCAATAAACAGATTCACATCTTACAAATTTGTATTGTACAGTGGTGTAATCCCGTATTTCATTCAGTGATGAAATAATGTTCGATGATAGTTTAGTAAAATATATTGTTGAGTAAGAATTAAAATAACTATTGTTGAGTCACTTCAAACGACAGCATACGGCACGATCAGATTTCAGCAATGGTATCGACAATGACGCATCGTTTCTCATTTTCTTTCCCACGAAACTTTCACTGGGGATTTATTTTACTAGTGTGAGGAAAGATGCATAGCAACAAAATGCTGCTCAAGTGCTGTCATATGCGAGATTTCTAAATTGAGTACATGAAAACAAGCTGAGTCATTCAGCATTACGTGCAGTCGTATAAACGCTGCGCCTTTCACTCTCAACGGTTAAATGGTAAATTATTTGTAACTCTGAGGGAAAAGCGGCCAAGCCTGCTTCGTTTTAATTTCTACTCGGCAATTGAATTTATTAGCGTAGAATAAAATCAACTATACACCAATTATGTGAAACATAGTAGAACTATATTAGTAATTCGAATTTTTTTGGAGTAGTATAAAAATCAGTTTTCCAAGCTTTCGCACATTAACCACATGGCATTTTCAAGAAAGACAGACAGAAACTGCCGGCAGTTTCTGAAAAGGACTACCATGGTTGACATTACTCATAATTTCAATTGTGGTGAAGAGCTTAGTGTTTCCGAGAACACAGTTCATCGTACATTCTTGGATATGGGTCTCCGCAGCCCCAGGCGCTTTCGTGAGCCTACGCTCACAGCCATTCACCGTTGTCAACACTTCAGGTGGGCAACTGTGGCAGAAATTACCCATAATTTCAATTGTGTTGAAGAGTCCAGTGTTTCCGAGAACACAGTTCATCGTACACTCTTAGATATGGGTCTCTGCAGCCGCAGACCAATTCGTGAGCCTATGCTCACAGCCGTTCACCGTTGTCAACACTTCATAAGGGCTACTGTGGATCTGACATTACCTACAATTTCAATTGTGGTAAAGAGCCCAGTGTTTCCGAGAACACAGTTCATCGTACACTCTTAGATATGGGTCTCCGCAGGCGCAGTCCAATTCGTGAGCCTATTCTCACAGTCGTTCACCGTTGTCAACAGTTCAGAATTACTGTGGTTGGCATTACCCATAATTTCTCAGTGTTTCCGAGAACACAGTTCATCGTACACTCTTGCATTTGGGTCTCCGCAGCCACAGACCCATTCGTGAGCCTATGCTCACAGCCGTTCACCGTGGTCAACACTTCAGGAGGGTTACTGTGGATCTGACATAAGAGCCCAGTGTTTCCGAGAACACAGTTCATCGTACACTCTTAGACATGGGTTTCCGCAGCCGCAGTGCAATTCTTGAGCCAAGGCTCACAGTCGTTCACCGTTGTCAACAGTTCAGAACTACTGTTGTTCGCATTACCCGTAATTTCAATTGTGGTGAAGAGTCCAGTGTTTGCGAGAACACAGTTCATCGTACACTCTTCCTGGATATGGGTCTCTGCAGTCACAGACCCATTCGTGAACCTATTCTCACAGCCATTCACTGTTGTCAACACTTCAGGAGGGCTACTGTGGCTGATGTTACCCATAATTTCAATTGTGGTGAAGAGCCCAATGTATCCGAGAACAAAGTTCATCGTACATTCTTGGATATGTGTCTCCGCAGCCGCAGACCAATTCGTGAGCTTATGCTCACAGTCGTTCACCGTTGTCATTACTTCAGAAGGGCTAATATGGCTGATGTTACCCATACTTTCAATTGTGGTGAAGAGTTCAGTGTTTCCGAGAACACAGTTCATCGTACACTCTTGGATATGGGTCTCTGCAGCCACAGACCCATTGGTGAACCTATGCTCACAGCCGTTCACCGTTGTCCGCACTTCAGGAGGGCTACTGTGGCTTACATTACCCATAATTTCAATTGTGAAGAGCCCAGTGTATCCGAGAACACAGTTCATCGTACACTCTTGGATATGGGTCTCTGCAGCCACAGACCCATTCGTGAGCCTATGCTCACAGCCATTCACCGTTGTCAACACTTCAGGAGCGCTACTGTGGCTGATGTTACCCATACTTTCAATTGTGGTGAAGTGCTCAGCGTTTCCTAGAACACAGTTCATCGTACACTCTTGGACATGGGTCTCCGCAGCCGCAGACCAATTCGTGAGCCTACGCTCACAGCCGTTCACTGTTGTCAACACTTCAGGAGGGCTACTATGGCTGACATTACCCACAATTTCAATTGTGGTGAACAACCCAGTGTTTCCGAGAACACAGTTCATCGTACACTCATGGATATGGATCCGCGCCGCCACAGACCCGTCCGTGAGCTTATGCTCACAGCCATTCACCGTTGTCAGCACTTGTAGTGGGCGCGTAATCATCGACTTTAGTTAGACCATAGAAAACTGGAAGAGAGGCTCGTGGTCAGACGAATTCCATTTTCTATTACACCATGTCGACGGACGTGCTCATGTGCAACGTTTAGTCAAGGAACCTTTCTCACTTGGATGAACTGTGAGACGGATCCAGGTGGCTGAAGGAAGTGTGGTGGTCTGGGCAATATTTTCTTGGGAAGCACTTGGACCCATTATCCCTGTAGAGCGAATATTTACAGCTGTCTCTTACCTGAACATCGTAACTGACCATGTACACCCCTTTATGGCGGCTGTATTAACTGGCGAAGATGGGGTCTTTCAACAAGACAATAGCTCCGTGCCACACGGCAAAGAAGATTCAGGAATAGGTCCAGAAACGGAGAATTTCATTTATTGCCGTGGCACCCAAGTTCGCCGGACATGAATCCTATCAAGCATTTGTGGTTTGAGTTAGAGAAACAGGCGGAAGTAGCATCACCCGAGTCTTGTAATTTACGGGAACTGCGGGATCTTCTGTTGCATGTATGGTACCAGATATCACAAAACACCTACCAAGTTATCGTTAAATCTATGCATCATCAGGTGAGAGCTCTTTTAGCAACGAAAGGAGGACCATATTAGGTGGGGAGTTTTAATATTTTGGCTGATCGGTGTAATACGTTTTATTTAAAGCAAAAAAAAAAAAATAGCGTTTTTTTTTCCGTGTCTTTTGAAAATCACAAAGTATTTGTGAATCTTGAATAATGCGTCTCAAAATTGTCTCACATTATAATGCTTCACTCAGAATTTCACACATGCACTGCTTTGGATTCAATTCCTGTGTAATGGCGAAATAAATTTCTGTTATACGACAGTTCTTAAAAACAACATTTCGGCAAAAGGATTTAAATTAGGAAACATATGTATAAATTCGGAAAATAATTCAAACTGTTTCAACATAAAATATGTACTGTTCGACATGAGAAAAGGTACCGTTTCGATGTGAGAGCTTCTATATATAAAGAGATATAAACACAGTAGAATTCCAGTTATCCGGACTCCAGATAACCGGAACTCCAATTATGCGGATCATCAAAACAGACGATCCTTTTTCACTTTTTTCATTAAAAAAGTACATTTATTTCAAACTGTAAGTCAAAAAAATAATCATGTGTGTTGTATTACTCGTAACATTAGTTAATTTTATTAGTTTACATCATATAACGAAGTAAATTTCTCCGTCATTTTTGCCCGCGGCGGGCATCGAATCCGGGTATCCTCACTCCGAAAAAAGTCGCTCTTCCAACTGAGCTAAGCGGCCGTATGCTCTCGCTGCTATCTGCTTTTATCTCATGTGCGTCCTGCGGTGCAGGCACGTCACAATCAATAAAAAGATAATATAATGTTTAGTCAAAAATGTAATTGTAAAATACGCGTATTGTTTATAGTAAATTAAAAATATGTACGTACATAATTTCATTGCTTAATTTTTTCGGTAAAAGTTTGTTTTCTATTACTGTATTTTTACGTAAATAAAATTCTGTAATTTATTTTTTAAACTGTGTAACATTTATTATTACACGGTCGAGTCACTTTGTTTTTTATTTATTTTTTTTGGATTGGAGGTATAACGACCACCGTGAGCAACTCAATGGGCTATAAGCGGTCGCCCGTCCCTAATTTAGAGTCACTGGTTCCAAGGAAGGGAGAGAGCCAGTGCCGTAAGACAAACACAACATCCATGCCTCACCGGGATTCCAACCCGAACCCCTTTCGGATGAATGATCAGAGGCCATCGCTTAGACCACTGCACCACCGGGGCGGCCGAGTCACTTTATTGTGACCACCAGCTAATATCCAGAGTAACTGCCGTGTGCCGCGCGGACAGCAGTTAGACGGGCTGGGAGTGACCGAATAAGGTGCTGGAAGGTCAGATGCACTGTAGTCAACAGGGCTCCACATGTGGTGGAGGACAAACAAGATCGAGGTGGTCCCACAGATGCTCAATTGGGTTAAAGTCTGGGGAATTAGGGGGCCAGGGAAGTACTTTGAAGTCTCCATCGTGCTCGTCCAACCACTGTCGGCGATTTCTATCTGTGTGATACGTTGAATTATCGTGCTGGAGAATCCCATTCGCCCCAGGTAAGACAGTCAGCATGCATAGGTGTACGTGGTCTGCAAGGATGGATTCATAACGAATTCGGTCCATAGTACCTTCCACAGGTATGAGTTAACGTACAGAATGCCACGAAAACATTCCCCAGACTATAACGCTACCCCAGCAGCTTGTGTTCTTGCAGCAATGGTTGAAGAGTGTTTGTTCTCCGATGTTTCTCCCCTTATACGTCCATCAGTTCGATGAAGCAGAAAACGCGTCTCATCGGAGAAGGCAATCCTTTGCCAATCAGCGGAGGTCCAATTCCGATACTGCCGTGCAAACGTAAGCCGTTTCTGCCGATACACCTTTGTTAGCATAGGTGCTGTGGCCATCTGTCTGCATCGGAGCCCCGTACGCAGCAGGGTTCGCTGAATTGTCGTTTTAGACACACTTGCGGTAGCCCCCTGGTTCATTCGTCCAGTGAGTTGCTCCACTCTAGCGTGTCGATCGGCTCTCACGCACCTTCGAAGCCGACGTTCACCTCTCACATCAATGGCCCGTGGTGCTCCGCAGTTTCCACTTCGTTTAATCGCAATGATGTCATTTCTCCAATCACGATACACTTTAATAACAGCAGCACGCGAACAGTCCACAAACTGCTCTGTTTCAGAAATACTGCCACCCTTGGCCCGAAAGCTGATAATCATCCTTTTTTTTATTGCATATCTGATAAATATTTTTTGTATCCATAACAGCAAAGAGTCATATATTTTTAGATTGCCTACAGCACACCTTATATACCCTCCAAGCCAGCTCACGACACGCGCCTTCTTTCATTGGCTACACGCTCTTGACGTCAAAAGTAGGAGGTGGTCACAAAAATGTTTCTGGACGGTGTATAAAGTACGATTATAACGAAGTAAATTTCTCCGTCATTTCTGTTCACGCCAGGATTCGAACCCGGATCCCCTCATTCCGGAATAAGTCACTCTACCAATTGAGCTACGCGGACGTTTTATTCTGATTCCTATCTGCCTTTATGTCGTGTGCGTCCTTCTGGCAGGTACGTCACATCTCCTGGTACGTTACATCCTCTCCCCCTTATTTTTTTTTTTTTTTTTTTTTCGAAGTGCTGGAGAAAGGATTCTCTTATTTTTCCTATCTCGCGGTGTGGAAATAACATCACACCAATGCGAGATTTTGAACGGTCGGGTCATCCGGATAGTTCGGGCGCCATTATAACGAAGTAAATTTCTCCGTCATTTTTATCCGCGCCAGGATTCGAACCCAGGTCCCCTCATTCCGGAATAAGTCACTCTACCAGTTGAGCTACGCGGACGTTTTATTCTGATTCCTATCTGCCTTTATGTCGTGTGCGTCCTTCTGGCAGGTACGTCACATCTCCTGGTACGTTACACGATAAACGGAAATTTTAAAATCCCTCACTTCAATTAATAAATATGTATTTGGCCTACAGAAAAAGGACAATCCAGTTATCCGTATTTTCCGAATATCCGGATTGTCTGTGGTCCAAGTTAATCCGGATAATTGGAGTTCTACTGTATCTTAAAAAATTGAATTCCGTGCTCAATCAAAGAATATCGTTCTCCACTGGGAAAAAATTTAATTGAATCCACTTTCATTCTGTCTCAAACGCACACTGGTTAGAAATTTCTTTTTAGGTTGGTTAGGAAAAGCCTTTTATAACCAGTGCATCTTTGCGTTAATTTCACAAATTAAGTGGCTTACTCACCCACCGCAATTTATGCATAGGGAAAAGTCAAATAATTCTGCCTTATTCAATTTACCGCCACTTTCTTCTAATAAATAAATAAATTAGTTGCATCAAAGTTACTTTTTGTAATCAGCGCACTGCATGATTTGCCTTGTTTATTATCAATTGTTATTTAAACTAGACAGAACCCAATTTCTTTTTCTAAATCCATGCCTTACTAGACTCCATTCTTAACACTTACTCAGCAATACTTCCCGCAAAATACGTCTGCAAGTTTTAGCTTTTCTCCGAGGCTAATATCAAATCCTACATATCACAGGGAAATGACATTTCATTGTTCTTTAAAATTTCAGTATCGAAACTTCGCGAAGTTGACTCTTTCGCCGGAAAATGGGATACCTGGACGTGGAGTAATATATTATTGAGCAATCGCAAAATCCATAAATTACCCGATGAAACAGAGTAGAACGGGGGAGAAAGAACTGGGGGTGGGAAGTACTGTGAGGTATTAAGGAGCTCTCTCCAACGATCGTACATCACTGCCGATAAAGTAAGCCCCCAGAATTAATGGAAAACCCTTGTTCTTTCGATACATGGAAGAGACGTTGTTCCACGTGTGCTGTTACGACAGAAGCTCTCCTGTCCCGAAACAAAGGCACATGTTTGTACCAAAGAAACGGCGAAGAGAGCGCAGAAGGCTAGGGAGTAGAATTCGTGGACGACATTGTTTCTCCGCTACGTGGAGACGTAGGAAACCAGAGCATCAACAAGACATTTCTCCTCTCCCACTCTCTCTCTCCCCCTTCGTGAGATTAAAGGGGGAGAAGCAGATATTAATCTTATTTTCGTAAAGCCAATTAACAGGCTTCTTACTGAAATCCCATATGTCGTCCTTCGCTGAAGATGTTTGCTACAAGGCAGATGTTTCGTTCAATGTTCGCCATCTGCGGTGCTTTAGAACATTTTCTCGAATATCCCTTTATTTTCAAAGCGATTAGAGGGAGCATACCTTTAAGTTTGGGCTAATATCTCTGATCGATTACTGCGCTTAAAATGTGTGTATTAAAATTAATTTAAAGGCGTTTTATACCTTTAAATTAATTTTAATACACAATATTTTTAATGAATGTTTTATTTCCAGATGTGTGCAAGATTTCATTATTGGTTCGCAAAAGAATGTTAAAAGTATGCTCGTAGCTGATCGTTTATCAAGAATGCGCGTAATGAGAAAACATGGATTAATACCGAACTGACGCAAGATTATTGTACATATTGGGCTTTGTATGAAAAAACTTAAGGTGAATTAAATGCTGCTTCTAAAACTGAAGGAAGATTTACCTCCCAAGAGATACAGCTGATTAGAATACTTACCAAAGAAACGACGAAGACAGCAAAGTCCTAAAACATCTAAACGTTTTTTCTAAAATGTAATTTATTGCTTTTGAAATATGAGAAAGCTCACCCGAAAAGATGAAAGGCGCCATCAAAACATGTCCCTGTTTTTTTGTTTGATTTTTTTAACCAAAGGAAATCGCCAATACTAAAAAAATTACATTTTGAGTTGAATTTTTTTTTCTCTCATTCTTTCGAACTTTCGCGAATGATTTATAAATTGCTCTTAGTACCTGTGACTTATAGTCTAATTTAACTTTCATTTTTAGTTCCTTTTTCTATGTAAATTTCAGTTTGTTCAGTTTAGCACCTTTCAACATTAACGAGATGTCTTCTCTCTCACACGAATACGGTTGGAAACACTTGAGGTCTGTGAGAGTGACGTATGCTTTTGAGGGAAGAACTGAACGATATATACAAGGTCTGTCCGGAATGTAATGAGACCACTTTTCCTGGGTCAATCAGAAGGGATGGATGGTGGAGCCTCCTTGCGTGACGAGTGGCGGGGTATGTTAGGTAAACGATCGATGTCTCGTCGGTTGGCTCTCAGCTTTTACAGAGTGAGGATCGCTTGCGAAGTGGAAAGCTGTTTGAGCGTCGCGTAACGGTCAAAATGCAGAAGAGCGTCGAACAGCGATACGCGGTAAAGTTTTGTGTTAAACTTCAAAATTCCGCGACGGAGACGCTTGCTATGATACAGAAAGCCTACGGGAAGAGTGCTTTATTGAAAGCACAAGTGTTTCTATGGTACAAAACGTTCACAGAGGGAAGAGAGAGCGTCGAGGATGAGGGCGCTCTTCAACGTCTCACACTTCGGACAATGTGGAAAAGGTGAAAGCGGTTTTGCCCTCTGACTTACGTCTGAGTGTTAGATTGGTAGCAGAACACGTGGGACTCGCGAAATCCGCTGTGCATGAAATCCCTACGCAAGAACTGCAGATGCGGAAAATTTGCGCCAAATTGGTTCCTAAGGATTTGACCGATGAACAGAGGAACAACCGTGTGTTGATTTCTCGTGAGCTTGTGGACGGTGTGAGGAGTGAACCTGGTTTTTTGGAGAAAGTGATAACAGGTGATGAAACGTGGGTCTCTGAGTACGATCCGGAGACGAAAAGACAGAGCTCAGAGTGGCACACTCCCGAGTCTCCTCGACCAAAGTAGGCTCGAATGTGCAAATCTAAGATGAAATCGATGCTCATTGTCCTCTTTGATTGTAAAGGTGTTGTCCATAAGGAGTTCGTACCACTCGGACAAACGGTCAACGCTGCATTTTACGTTGAAGTGCTTCAACAGCTGAAGAACAGAGTTGCGCGCGTCAGCCCGGAAATCACCAACTTGGGTTCTTCACCACGATAATGCGCCAAGCCATGTGTTACTGAGAGTGAGAGAGTTTCTGGCGAAACACAACGTTGCAACGCTGCCCCAACCTCCCTACAGCTCGGACTTGGCCCCGGCTGACTTTTTTTTTGTTTCCCCTGCTCAACTCCAGCCTGATAGGACACCATTTTGGGACTGTTAGAAACGTGCAAACTGCCGCAACGTGTGCTTTGAAAGCGATCCCTGTTCCCGACTTCCATGCAAGCTACACGGCTTGTCAGAGCCGCTGGCAGCTGTGTTTTGATTTTCAAAGATGTTATTTCGGCCGCCCTGGTGGCGCAGTGGTCTAAGCGATGGCCTCTGATCATTCGTCCGTAAAGGGTCCAGGTTCGAATCCCGGTGAGGCATGGATGTTGTGTTTGTCTTACGGCACTGGCTCTCTCTCCCTTCCCTGGAACCAGTGACCCTAAATTAGGGACGGGCGACTGCTTATAGCCCATTGAGTTGCTCACGGTGGTCGTTAAACCTCCAATCAAAAAAAATGTTATTTCGAGGAATTTTAATGTTATGTAAGTATAACTTCAATTAAACTTCTGTTATTGAATGAGTCTCATTACTTTCCGGGTAGACATTGTATATCTAAGGTTTGAAAAGCAGCAGGGTGGATTGATGCTGGAAGTTAATGCTAATTGTGAATACGGGATTGTTTAATTGCCGTTTGAGGCTGCGTGTTGTGCTTCTATTTATCGTTAAGAGTTATACCAGTTAACGTTGTTTAGGGAAAAGTGTACTAATAATCTGATACTTTGAGAGTTCGACGATCAAGTGTTCTGTGCATTGAAGTACTAATGATCGAATACCTGGATTCAGCGATAAAGGATTAGTTGTAGGTAACTACTTCTTGAACTTTATTTGAGTGACTCCTGTTTCACTGTAGGTGAAGTTTCGAGAATTGATTTATGTAGTGTTTTTAGTAAGTCAGCTACCCAGAAACGCTACACACCACACAATGACAGAAGTACAGTTTTAATGATTTGTCTTTTGACATACTTCTATCAAGATGCCTAAGTTGTTATTCGGCCTTGTTTTCACAAACTGATATTAGAAAATTCTTTCTGATGTTAGATAGAGGCAGGGATTGCCATGATCTTTCCAGTTCGATATTTTCTTTCTAACCCTCATTACATCTTACTGTAATCTCAAAGTAGAATTGGAAAACCAGTTTCACATTGGACAGAGGCGAAAGTAAGTAAAGTGAAAGCTCCGAATAACGGTCACTGCTCGGGACGGGAAAACGTGACCGCTCTTAGGAAGTGGCCTTTGTCTGAAGGTGGCCGTTGTTCGTCTGTTAGGCCTAAGTTAACGTGATTAATTAAGCAGCTGTGTTTCTGCAAAAGCTGAATAAATATATCCAGCTTATGCACAATAAAGAAAGTGTTGCAGTGCTTTTTCTAAATTCTAATTGCTGAATAAAACTGAATATAATAATTAAATAAATACTTTATGGTGTAGAAGATTTAAAAAAAAGTATCTGAAGTCTGGTGTTAAACAGCCCTTAGAAATAGCAAGCTATGAGATTAGGGTTAGGGTATGCCATAGAAAAAAAAAAAAGGGAAAATATTAGATAGTAAAGCGTAACTGCACAGTTATCTGGCTGCGCACCGTAAAGCAAGAACAGAGCCCAGAGGAACCAAACCAAGAGACACCGCCCCAACGAGCAAAATTCCAGGCCCTATCAACCATCCCCGCAGTCCCCGGATGCGATTGAAACACACATTGAAGCTTCAGCTCGCCTCGCGTAGAACTGAACTTTTAACTCCATCTTCTCAATTATGCATGTCACTGCACCAGACAATAAATATTCTTTGTCCCTATCTAATAAAATATTCTAGTCCCTATCTTATCCCTTTCAACCCATTATCCTTTTAGCGAAATATCTTATCAAATCCAGCCTATTATCTTGTCCTTATCTTATCATATTCAACACACTATCCCTTTAGCAATAAAAATTATTTGTCCCTATCTTATCCCTTTTGTCAAAGTACCGAAGGAACGACGTCAAAACCGAGGGACAGGGTATCCGTTTATTAGATCTCTTTCGAGGCTGACTGGGGTGTCCGTTGACCTCTGTTAAGTGGTTTCGCTGTTCGGAGGTTATCATTCATGTTAATCCAATGGAAGTTGTTCGGAACCAAACAAAACTTGCCGTTGCTCAGTGGTTGCCGTTATTCGGAGACGTCCATTAATGGAGGTTTCACTGTACTACACTGGTGTGCAAAATTAAAGGATAACCTACAAAATCCTAAATTACTCGCGATGGACGAAAGGAAATGCGATGAAATTTGACAGGAACTTTAACTGAGACATATTACATGAACTGAATATTGCGGAACTTCGTAATTCAATCATGAACCGTAAGTATTCACATGGGAACGGGAAGAACAAAATAGGGATTCTCCAAGTCGTTGTCCGTAACAGTCAGTGAGGCGTGTGATTGACTGTTATAACGAAGTAAATTTCTCCGTTATATTTTCCCACGTCGGGGCTTGAACCCGGATCCCCTCATTCCGCAATAAGTCACTCTACCAATTGAGCTACGCGGACGTTCGTTCTGACTGCTATCTGCCTTTATGTCTTGTGCGTCCTGCTGGCAGGTACGTCACACTGTAACAGAAATACAGCGGGCGCAGCGACTCCCCATACTATTAAAGAGCCTGTCAATTAGGGTTTGTGGAATTTACCGCCACTCCAGTGAAAAGGCTCTTCGGAGTTGCTGGAGTATCCTAGGTGGCAGCTGACGTTCTGCAAAACAAAACAGAGAAAAGATCCAAAGGCATCCCAGACGTCCTCAACAGGATTTATGTCCGGCGAATATGCTGGCTAATCCATTCAAGCGAAATCTTCTGTTCCAGATACTCATCCACCAGTTAAGCTCGATGCGGTGTGGCGTGACCTCGTCCATCAGGAGGAAACCTGCGCCAAGGGTACATCTGAACAGACTAACATGAGGTCTAAAATATCATCTCTATATCTCATGTGCAGGTCGGTGCGACCATTTATACTGATAGCTCCCCAGACAAGAAAACGACCGCCAAGGAAATTGGACCTTTCACGGATATTTGAGGGTCTGGTCGCGAGCGCTGAATCTCACCAGATAAGAGTACGTCGTGAACCTATATTCAAACTGTATCGCGACTCATCAGTGAAAAGCACACGTGACCAGTTGTCTGGGTACGACAGGCAATGTTCGTTGTTCCATATTAGACGCATCCCTCTGGATGAAGGAGTTAGGGGGACAAAATTCATGGGTCTCATCGCATACAGACCTCTTTCATGCGAAATACGGTAAACTGAGAATCAAGTTACATCAAACAGAGGTCATCGCTCTTTCCACGTTTTTTATAATTAGTCACGGAAAAATTCTCATCGGCCGCCACCAGGTAATCGAACCCAAGGTCTTCCAGTTACGGGCCGGATATGCTTCCACTGCACCACAGCGGCCTCGAATTCCTCCAGACTCACATACATTAACTGCCAAGCCAATTTGGCTGGTGCTTCTTGGAGCCCCGCATAATGCTGGGGATTCACCAAAGATGTTAAGCAGCAACAGAACAAATAACTAGAAAGCGAATAAATAATTAATACAAACGTTTGACGTGGACCAGGAACATCAAACAGAAGTCAATATTCTTTCCACGTTTATAAGTGAGTCACGGAAAAATTCTCATTGGCCGCCACCGGGAACCGTGACTCACTTATAAAAAACGTGGAAAGAACAATGACCTCTGTTTGATGTTTCTAGGCCACGTCAAATGTCTGTATTAATTATTCTTTCGCCTTCTAATTATTTGTTCAGTTGCTGCTTACCATTTTTGGTGAATCCACGCCCGTGGCTTGGAACTGCTGACCACAGAACGATCGACGTTGAGCCACCTTGAGACGTCGGCCTGCCGTTACCCTGCTTCGAGTCAGCCTATCGCTCTGTAGCGTAAATCCGCTGGCAAATAACTTCTCGAAGCCATGTTAAGAAAATCGCTATTTCTAAATATTTTCATTCACTGCCACAAATGAATTGGCGACTCACTCCGAAACAGCTGGTTTTAAGCTCTTGCGCATTTGCATAAAGCGCTACTCGTTTGCCTTCCGTACATGGATACTGTATGCCTTCGCCCATAACATATGCAAATTTCGTGCAATTTGAACTATATTTCGGCCAATTATTGCAATTTTTCGGTTTGTTGCTTAATTTATGGAAACCAGTGTAGTTTTGATATGGCATTTTGTGGTATGTTCAACTCCCTCGACACCTCCGACTCGGACTCGCCTGCTTCCGTTTGTTGATCACTCGCCACCGCTGCGAATAGCCCAAATGCTGTCTTTGAAGCATTTTCAACTCCAATTAACACGGCAATACTGTCAAGCCTACTTCGGGTAGAAATACGGGGTACAATAAAAATCGCATCAATCTACCGCCTTTATAACGCGATCCTGGTTTGCATATTTTGCGCCAAAGAAACGCATGTGACATGATTCCTTCCGTTGAAATCAT
This sequence comes from Macrothele yani, assembly GCA_039090855.1. Taxonomy (NCBI): domain Eukaryota; kingdom Metazoa; phylum Arthropoda; class Arachnida; order Araneae; family Macrothelidae; genus Macrothele; species Macrothele yani. The sequence continues at coordinate 162,059,733 of CM077010.1, read as the reverse complement.
AGCCTCTCAGCACTGAAAAAAAATCGCTGATTGTCAGAGATTTGCAGCCGCTCCAGATAGATTGCGACATCACTGCGTCGCCGGCACAGCTGTTGTTCAATACGCGTGCCTTGAAACCACACATCCGGGTCTTCCTCCCGCTCTCTGGTGTGAGCGCGGTTGTGAAGAAAACCCTCTCTTTGTGCTCTGGTCAATGTTTCTGGAGGTCGTGTATTCGATGATGTCGGTGTGTGTTGTTCGTCAATAGAACTAACTGCTCCTGAATAAAGGAAATAACTTTATTAAATGTAATGTTCCCGATCATTAGACTCAATTACTCTATACTATTTTGTGTATGTGTATTTCCTGTCATTAAGTAAGTGTTTTCTCCAACAGCGACGCAATTATGTGGCAAGACTGAAGTGTTCTACTACAACAAACATGGCGTAAGTTGGTGTCAGTAAGAAATGCGTTATTGTGTTATCGTGGAGCATCTACGTGTTGTGAACACACTACATCAAGTTGGATATCACAGTGTCTAGAATGAAGTGCTTTTTGTTCTATTATCGTTAAGCACACATTCTTCCACCTTGAATGAAGGTCTAGCGAAAAACCTTTTCCTTTTCTACTGCGTACCGAACCAGTTGGAGTGTTGATATTAAGTATTTAACTACACATCTAATTTAAGAATTAAAAAGAACAGCTTCATCGGTATCACTATCTCTGCATATTCATCCACTGTCACTGTATTTCCGTTCAAGCACCGCGTGTTTAGTGCGATTTCCTCTATTATTTTTTAATTTTGCACACCAGCGTACCTAGCTTATTACCAAATCCTAAACATTTTTCTTCATCCATATAACAGAGTAAAAGAACTACGTCAAGGTAAACACATGCGATGCGTCATATGTAAGAAATAATACAAGGTAGATACATAGCTGCTAAATGAGTTTCTCGTGACGTTGTGCAGATTGCTGCTTCAAGCAGCAATCTGCATGATACTCTATGAGCGTAAACAGCTATTATAATTGGTTTTCAAGTTTAATTAAAAACAAATAAGAGTGACCACTTACTAACGACGAACGTTGACCACAAGGCCACCCGAGGTGAGCCGCGGGTGGCCTAGTAGTCAACGTTCGTGACTGCCACGGAGAAGACCTCAGGTTCGATCCCATGCAGGTACGAACGCTCGAACCACTAAATATCCGCCGTGCGTCGGATGGGCACGTTAAAGCGTCGGACCCCGTGTACTGCCCCTCCCCCGGAAATAAATAAGGGCGTCTTCCCCCCCCGGTAATAAATAAGGGCGTCTACGGAAGCGAGGTAGGACTTTCCCGATAGGAAAGTCCTACCTCGCTTCCGTAGGACTTTCCTATCGGGCACTCTAGGCCAAATCTCCTAGCTTCCTATTTCTAAGGGTTTAAGACCTGTGGTCAGACACTCCCTTCCTAAAATCCTCTTTATTTCCACCACATCATTATACAGTAAACTCAATCGGCAAAACATTAGAAATACTTACCTAATAGCGTGTTGGTCCTCCTCTATCGCGAATAACGGCTTGTACACGCCAAGGCATCGACTCCATCAGATGCTGAAGGATTTCTGGAGGTAATGTCAGCCATGTCTGTTGCAGCATTCTCCACATCTCAGCCCGAGGGGTCGGTCCAAGATCCATGGATCCCATTTTCCGCTCCATGGCACCCTAGGAAAATTCCACAGGATTTAAATCCGGGGGTCCTTGGTGAACACTGGATGGTTCCAAACTCAGATAAGTGTCCCTCGTGCTGTGCCTAGACGGTTGCGGCTCGGTGACGCGGCGCATTGTCCTCCTGAAACACACCATCGGCCGCAGAATGTGCGAAGGCCATGGAGCATGTTGGTAATCAGCCAGAACATGCTGGTAGTGCACAATGGTTAAGGGCCTCTCAAAACACGCTAAGAGACCTAATGTGACCCATTAAAAGGCTTCCCCGTTTCATCACAGAGCCTTGAATAGAGCCGACCTGGCACGACGCCACACCTCCCCCTCCCGTCAGCTCGGTACAGCTGAAAACGGGATTCATCTGACCACACGACGCGGCGTCACCCTGAAGAGGTCCTGTTTTTATGTTCCCAGAACCAGGTGATGCGTAATGACCAATGAAAAGCAGTCAACAGTGGCACACGCTTAGAGAGTCGGCTCCCGTAGCCCAGAGTATTCAGCGTGCGACATACCGTTCGCTAGCTGACGCTTCTGGGCCTACGAAATTTAGCCTGGATGAGATTTGCGCAGTCGTTGCCAAGCGGTCGGTCTGCACGAGCCTGGATAGTCTAAGTCGACGCCGATCATCAGTGGCGTGTGGTCGGCTGATTGCTCTCTGGGTACTTGTACGTCAGTTGATGGTCTACTCGCAGTACACTCTTGATACGGTTGTCCTTTGGAACCCGAGTGTTGTTACTACTTGGGCGATAGAATGGCCCGTCTGTCAAGCGCCGACAATGCGTCTACGATAAAAGGTGCTCGGATCACCAACTTTACCCATGCTCGTCTATTGCGATACACTTTTAGGAAGCCCTGTTGTCCACCTACTTGCCTGCATTCGGTTTGGGTCTGCTCCACTCTGAGCGGAGGATGCCCATGTCAACCTCTATCTCTGATGTTTTGTCTGCTGAATGTACACTGAAGTGCCAGAAAAACTGGTACAGACGAGCTTATGCAAAATATATAGCAACGTCACCTATGCGCGTACTCGGTTGCGTCCGCCAGTGTGTATAGAAAGCGATAGACTTCCTTGCTAGCTGTCAGAGCTGTTTTCGGCATGAGAATGACAAGTAATAACGATTTAAGCGACTTTCAACGCGGTGTCATCGTTGGCACTCGTGAGATGGGCCATAGTATTTCGGAAGTAGGAACGAACTTCGGATTTTCACGGACAACCATTGCAAGGGTAGACCGTGAATACAAGAATTCCGGCAAAACCTCCAACCAACGATACCAGTGTGGCCTTAAAAAAGACATTGTGTGAGCGTGACCATCGTCGGCTGTCAAGAATCGTTTCACGTGATAGGCGTGCAATACTCTCGCAGGTATCATCGGAATTAAATGCTGGAGCCTCAACAAGCATCAGCGTCCGGACTATGCAACGTACCCTGCACGATATGGGCTTTGGGAGCCGACGTCCAACTCGAGTCCGTTTGATGGGTGCACGACACACAGCTATGCGCCTCGCTTGGGCACCGCAGCACTGCCACTGGACACTTGATGACTCGAAACAAGTAGCCTGGTCTGACGAGTCGCTTTTCCAACTGTATCGGGCACATGGAAGGATTCGTGTGTGACGGATACCCAATGAAGCTATGAATCCCGCCTGTCAACAGGGAACTGTACCAGCTGGTGGGGGTCCATAATTATATGGGGTGTGTTTAGCTGAAGTTCACTGGGACCCCTGGTACGTCTACAAACGTCTGTGACCAGCCAACGCTATGTGCCCATCCTTTCTGACGAGGTACACTCGTTCATGTCCTGAATTCATGCTGATGGGTTGGGCCTGTTCCAACAGGACAATGCACCTCCACACAACTGTCGGGACGCCACATTATGGTTAGAGGAGCATTCATCTGAGCTTGGGGTGTTGCCATTCCCACCCAAGACTCCAGATCTGAAAGTGATAGAACACATTTGGGATGCCGTGCAACGCGCTATCGAACATAGGAATCCGAAACCTCGGTATACACCCGAATTGCGGAACGCTCTGCAGGAAGTATGGCATGCATTGTCTACACGATATTTCCAGAAGCTAGTGGAGTCCATGCCCATCGTATTTCTGCAGTCTTGCGCTCCCGTGGGGGATCTACCGAGTATTCGACTGGTGTACCAGTTTTTCTGGCACTTCAGTGTATGTATTAACGCTCTTTTGCGATTTACTAGTTGCTACCCGTTTTACTCTAAGAACTAACGGTAAAATATTTTTATTTGAACGTTATATAATTCTGAAAACACATGATATTTCAAGCATGATAAATTTAACCACTTAAGGAGCCGATGTATCTGAACAAAATGCTGCCCAAATATTCTGCGCCACTTAAACCAAGGAGGTTAGAATAGATGGAGTAAGGGCCAGCCGTTCCCCTGGTGTAGTCAAAGTGAAGCCACCGAAACGTCACGATCATGACGTCACAGCCTCTTCCGCCATGTTGGTGAGACGTGTGAGACGAGTCGTAGCCAATCACAGTCTCTGCCACCATATTGGTGAAACGTTTGAGCATTAAATTCGTCTGTTCAAAGAGCGCAAAGTTTGTGACGTCATCCTTACTCCATCTACTTGCCTCAAACAAAAATGTTCGTATACTGGCAAGGTTTTAAAAAAACTGAGACAAACAATTCCTTTTCCACTTGCATCTCAACAACATCAACCACAAACCTGTCGCTGGTGATAAATGCTTCCTTCTAGTTTTTTATTATCTGCTCCATGACTTACGGTATGACTGAAAACTGCAAGTCCATATGACGCGCACGTCGTACTACCAGAATGAAACAAGTGACGCAAATATCTTCTCTCTACTTTCTTGGGTTCGTCGCCATTGTTACACACAGCGCGGCAATTAGGAATTGAAACATTTTTTTTTAAATGAAAAAGCAGAAAAACTTATGTTGATATATTTTATTTGAAGTACATTCCCCCTGCGTTAATAAAAACAGGAAACATGACACCGAATTCTCGTGCGTAATAAGCACGTCTTTTGAATCCGTTCTGACGCAAATTAAATTTATCAAAGCTATTCAAAGTCAATGGAACTGGTATGCAAAACAATAGTTTCCCTTCCCTGGAACCAGTGATCCTAAATTAGGGACGGGCGACTGCTTATAATAGCCCATTGAGTTGCTCACGGTGGTCGTTAAACCTCCAACAAAAAAAAAACAAAAAAAAACAATAGTATCGGACAGAAGAAAAAAGTTCTTCAATCGGGTTTTTAATCCCTCAGATACTGCTGTAAACGGAATCGTGAGCTTACGCCCTCTGGTTGCAGACTTGTGCGTTAAGAAAAACATGAATTTATCTCAGAAACATTTCTCACCGGAAAGGCAGAAATAATTTTTCAAATCGGACTCTTAAAAACAGAGATATCGACAAAAATAAGATGCGACTTTACGTCCCCTGGTGGGAAAATTATGCATTATTTTAGGAAGAAAGTATTCTCAAAAGGTTTTTCCATATGAGCGGTATCGGTCCAAAAAGAAAAAGAATTAGTCGAGTTTTCAGGAGCCCAGATTTCGCTACAAATACATCAGAAGAAGAAATTAACACTTATGCCCCCTGGTGGCCAAACTATTCTTTACCAAACATTAAAAATTATGTGAAAAACAGTTTCCATCAGGTCTCGTATGCGATACAGGAAGAATTTTTCAAATCGGAGTTTTAGGAGCAGAAAAAACGCAGAAAACGCCATTTACCTTTGTGCCCTCTAGCATAAAGTCTATGATTTACTTGAAAATTTTGAATTTATAGGAAAAACATTTCGCGTCGGAAACACTATCCAACAAAGAAGGAATTTTTCAAATGGAACTCATAAAAGTAGAGATATTGACAAAAATAAGATATACATCTACGCCTCCTGGCGTAAACCATGCATTATTTTAAGAAGAAAATGTTTCTAAAAGGTTTGTCGACATGAGTAGTATATGTCAACAAACGACGTTTTTTTCAATCGAGAATTTAGAAGCTTATATTATGCTACAAATACATCAGCAGCGGAAATTAGGATTTACGTCCCCTGGTGGCCAAACCATATTTTTACAAAAATTCTAAATTATGTGCAAACGATTTCCCATCAGAAGCAGTATCCGGTGCAGAAAACATTTTTCAAATCGGAGATTTAGAAGCATAGATATAGAGGGAAACGCAATATACCTCTACGCTCCCTAGCGGAAAGTCTATGAATCACTTGAAATTTTTGAAATTATATGAAAAACATGTCACACTGAAAACACTATCCAACAAAGAAGGCATTTTTCAAATCGGACTCCTAGAAGTAAAGATATTAGAGAAACTGTGGAATATTTTGAGAAGAAAATATTCCGAAAAGGTTTATCGAGTGAGTGGCATCAGTCCAAGAAAAAAATTTTCAATCGATATTTTAGAAGCTCAGATTTTATGGCAAAAACATCAGAAGCAGAAATTAACCCTTACGCCCCCTATTGGCCAAAGTATTATCTTCCAAATATTTGAAATTACATGCAAAAGAATTTCCATCGGGAGGTGTATCCGCTGAAGAAAAAACATTTCAAGTTGGAGTTTTAGAAGAAGAGTTATGGGGGAAAATATAATTTACTTTTACTCCCCTAGCGAAAAATCTATGCGTAATTTGAAAACGTAACTATATCTAAAATACTTTTCGACATAAATGGAATCGAATGATAAAAGGATTTTTTCAATCGGATGTTTAGAAGCAAATATGTGGAATAAAATGTATTTTTTGAATTCGACATCATCTGCATTTACGCCCTCTAGCGGCAAAATTGTTCATCGTAAAAAAAAAACGAAATCAGGGATCATCATTCGCATATTTCAAGATTCCCAATGCAAAAAGAATTTTTCAAATCTGACTATTAGTTGCAGAGATATCGTGGGTACAGACGGACTGACAGACAGGCAAACCGGTAACATAAGCACGATCTTTTTTTACAAAAAAAGCGTGCTAAAAATGGCACGATCGGTTAACGAAAGGAAGGACTTGAAGAGATCACCTTTTGGTACGGAGTGAAGAGCTAATGTCACAGTTCGTTGTAAGTTATGTGTCTTCAATGTCTTAAAAAAACTTTTCCATTTAAAGGTAACTTTAATTTAGGGAATAGAAAGTAGTCACACGGTGACAAATCTGGAGAAGATGGGATACGGTTGAGTATACACACTTGTTTTCACGCAGGAAATTGCTGTACATTGACTGTTCTGCGTGCGGGTGCGTTATTGTGAAGAAGGAACCACTGAACGTTTTTGTACTCGCGCCTGACATGAACAATCCACTCTCACTATAGTTCCAAAATGAATGTGGAAGCATTGCGAGCGACAGTTGCGCCTTCAGGAATGAACTTGTGATGAATTAATTCCTGAGCAGTGTAAGCACACGAGTATTGTCTTGATTTTGTACTACTATAATTTGATTTCCTTTCTTACGCTTTCCAACGGTAGGCTGAAGAAAACTATATGCTCTAGATTTGTCTGTATGCACGATAACTCACGTAAGAATGGCTCGATTTCGATGAAATTTTAGTATGTGGTAGGGGACAACTAGGTACGAACCCTATTGAAAATGTACGAAATAGGGTTAAAGGTCAAGACATACGGGCGGGATCCATTCCATCACCCTTATGTGTCATAACTTACATAAAAATGCTTCGATTGCGAAAAATGTTATCATGTTGTTCCGGAAATGTACTGAACCGGTGCACTTGAATATCATCGAAATGGGGTCAAAGGCCACGGCACAGGAGCGAGATTTATTCCACAGCCATTATCATCATAACTTGACTCAAAATACTTCTATTGCAACAAAACTTTAGTATGTTGTTCCGGAGGTATACTGCACCTGTTCTGTTGAATATCATCAAAATGAGGTCAAAGGTCAGGACACAGGAGCGAGATTTATTCCATAGCCATTATCCTCATAACTTGACTGAAAATGCTTCTATTGCAACAAAACTTTAGCATGTTGTTCCGGAGGTGCACTGAACGGGTTCTCTTGAATATCATCGAAATGGGGTCAAATCCCAGGGCACATGCAGGAGCGAGATTTATTCCACAGCCATTATCCTCATAACTTGACTGAAAATGCTTCTATTGCAACAAAATTTAGTATGTTGTTCCGGAGGTGCACTGAACCAATTGTGTTTAATATCATATCATCGAAATGGGGACAAAGGTCAGGGCACAGGATCGAGATTTATTCCGCACCCATTATCCTCATAACTTGACTAAAAATGCTTCTCCTGCGACAAAACTTTAGTATGTTGTTCCGGAGGTATACTGAACCAATTCCATTTAATATCATCGAAATGAAGCCAAAGGTCAGAGCACAGAAGTGTGATTTATTCCACAGCCATTATCCTCATAACTTGAGTAACAACTTGAGTAATGATTTCTGGTATGTTAGAAAGCGTATCATAAACAATGCATTGCATGATTTTAGTAACTTGTTTTTGGGTGACTGTTGCGGATTCCACTGAGCGCTGTGACGCTATATTTCAGGATTATGACGAAAACACTATGTCTCGTAACCTGCCGCAGTGCTTTGAAGAAACGTTTGCATACTTTCTGCAGCCTGCAGAATGTCTTTTACGTACTCCACTCGAGCATATTTCTGGTCGTCTGACAAAACATGCAGAACAAAATTAACACAGGCTTTTCGCCCCGCAAATCTTGCACTATAATTTGACGAATCGTCTCCTTATTAACACCGAACTCACATTCCAGCTTCCGCAATCACTTTCTTTCCTTTCGTGAACTTTCTCAATGAGTTGTGCACTGAAATCTGGAATCACTTTTATCCTTTCGTGAACTTTCTCATATGTGTGCACTGAAATCTGGCGTCCGGACGTTTCATTTCATTTATTATTTCTGCTGTTACAGATTCATGATTTATTGTTACATTATTATTTATCTATTTTTATAAAAACAGCAAGGAAGTTCCGGGAAAAGGCCTCACAGATTCTTGACTCGGTCCCGAGCTCCCTGAGTAAAGTCAACAATCCAAGACAGCAATGAAATTAGATTACTATTGGTATAACATGAAATATCAGCGGCGCTGCTATTAGAGATCACTCTTGCTCTCCAACTTTCCGATTACCATCTCCTTCGCATCTCTTTTTTTTTTTTTTTCAATTTTTTGTATTTAGTTTAATATATATGCTTTAAGTTGTTATTTTTTATATAGGCCGATCGCAAACTCCTTCAACAAAACAAGAGGGGTGAAAGTACACATTAAGACGAACAATATTTGCAATGGAACCTAGGGCCGCATTCCACTCCTAGTGTTAGAAAAGAGTAAAGTTAGATATCCACGTTGAGCCTTGAACAGTGAAAAGAAATAGACATACCTAATTTATAATTTGCACAATTCCAATCGCATCAGAGAAAGGCTCAAAGGATCTACTCAAACTGGAGTCCAAGGGCGTCTTTGCACAGCCCCCACCGGCGAATGAAGGACTGTCGCACCCTCTCGTAGACTCCCGATGTGGTGTTGATCTTATCTGCAGCAACAGCGATCCGCGCAACGAGATCTTCCAGGAAGTTCACAGGTGCCTCATATACCAATTTTGTTAACTGCCCCGAGAAGAAGAAGTCCAGTGGATTAAGGTCCGGGGAGCGTGGAGGCCAAGCTACAGGTCCACCGCGTCCAATTCACCACCCGAGATATGTCGTGTGTGTAGTCCTCCATGCCCTTCATGAATACGTCAATGTGATGTTAGCGCAGTAATATCGCTAAACGGGTTCGGCTGCGTTTTTACATGTTTGCTCCTCATCGTCTATGCACGTGTTCAGCGCACCTGATTTGAATCTTGTGCTTCTCTTGCACTGGTTAGAACTCCGTGTGCCTGCTGGACGTTTCTTGAAAGTGCTCTTTTCTGGCACTAGAAGTGAAATGCGTCCCTGGGTTCCATTGCTTGTTCGCCGCCCCTATGGCGCAGTGCTCTAAGCGATGTCTTCTGATCATTCGTCCGAGATGGGTCCGGGTTCGAATCCCGGTGAGGCACGGTTGTTGTGTTTGTCTTACGGCACTGGCTCTCTCCCTTCCCTGGGAACCAGCGGCCCTAAATTAGGGACGGGCGACTGTTTATAGCCCACTGAGTTGCTCACGATGGTAGTTAAATCTTCAATAAAAAAAATATATTGTTTGTCTTAATGTGTACTATCACCCCTCTTGTTTTATTGAAGGAGTTTACTACCACCCTGTATAAGTTAGTTATAGTCATTGATTTCTGTTATTTCTCTAGGTAATGAATTCCAAAATCTTGGTCCACAGTAATGTAGGCTTTGTTTTATGCTTATAGTTTTAGGTAAAACTGGTTATTAGTACATGCTGATTTCTAATATCAAATTGATGTGCATAAGTAGTTATTTTTATTAGATCATGTTCTATGTTATTTTTATTTATTTATACATAATTTTCCCTGAGTTGAAATCGTATAACTGCTTAACAGTCATTATATTACATTTATCAGGGAAAACTCTTGTAAATTCATGAATACCCAACCGCATATTCGTAATTATTACTGTTAAAGTTGTATTTTTAATCTATTAGTCTAATAAATTTATTTGCAGTTTTTTAATATTGGATTAAGTTGTTTGACCCCATGTTAATATGCAATAATTAAGGTGTGCATGAATTAAAGTAAATATAATAATTTTAATATTTTAACCGTAAGATTTATTAAAACATGGCTTACAGTTCCTATATTTCTTTAATATTTTACTCAGAAGATTTTCTATGTGTTTATTCGTCATTTTCCAAATCTTCCCGCCCATCCTCGAAACGTGCATGCCGTAGGATTATTGTGCACGAGATAGACAATTAGACCTATACACATCAAGCAACAATTCAACTGTCTCAGATGCAGTTTTACAGACTTTCAAACAGAACCGGATATTTGCTCTCTGCTCCATGACAGAGCGGTGACAATGTTCTTCCACCGAATAACGTCATGCACAGCGTAAATAATCATCTGCGCCATTCTCACGCAAACACTGTTGCCACCGCATAGCTGATAAATGACTTATCAAAAAATCATGCCTTTCCGGCCCGTGTGTTTTACCACGATTAAAAAAACAGTATCATTACTTAAATGCCGCACTGTGTAGTACTTCGTTCAGCAGGTAATCAGCCAGAACGGATTAGTATGAAAAGAAACTATTAGTATGAACTGTCTCAGTGCTCATTACACCAAGTTTTCGGTTGTAATGAGCACGTCTTTTGAATCCTTTCTGACGCGAATTAAATTTAACAAATTTATTCAAAGTCAATGCAACCAGTTAGGAAAAATCAACCGGATTGTTACAATTGATAGTGCATGCAGAAATAGAAGAAGTTAGAGCGAATAGAGCACACACCGTCTTTACACGATTCAGAAACTTGATAAACTCCTAAAGCTTACACAAGTTTAAAAATTAATATATTACTAAACAGTTTAAAATACATCAGACCTTTCGAACCCACAGGGTTCGAAAGGTCTGATGCATCAGATGTGTACTGTATTACAGATGGAGAGTAACGCGTTAAGGTAGATGCAGTCTACCAATACATCTACCTTAACCCGAGATTCTAAACCCCGCGAATCCATCGCAGCCATAAACTTTGATCAGAGGTCTACTCCGATATTAAAAAATGTTTGTCACCGGCATAATCTAGACTTTGGAGTTAAAACAAGAAATATTTCAGCTTTAATTAAAAAAGACAGCGATCTAATAATTTAAAAAGACCGCGATTTAATTTATTTTAATTAAAAAAGACAGCCATCCAATAAACTCTGACCATAAGTGTGGTGTCTACATTATTCCTTTACAAGCTACGGACACCGAAGAACCTCCTAAATTATAAATACGATCCACAAAACGGAATTTAAAGACGCGAATTAGTGAACATAAGTATAGAGTAAAGACAGCTTCCATGTCCACTGCTCTTTCAAGACTCACCATTGATGGATCATACCTACCCCTATGGAAAAATTCAACTATGCTTGCAACACCTCAAAATAAAGCTCTCTTACAATTTATCGAAAGCCTTTACATCTATCATTATGGTTCCTTATCTTGCAATGATAAACCCCCTGGAAATCTGTACTATGCAAGTTTCCTCTTCATCCAATAATGACTCTCAACAGAAGTTATAGACGAGTGTCGTATGATGACATATGTTGTTTGCTACGTCATCACAACGACTTTCATCAAGTAAATATAATCTCGTTACTCTCCATCTGTAACATAGTAAACATCTGAGGATGAACCCACTGCGGGTTCGAAAGGTTTGATGTATTTTAAAATGTTTAGTATTAAATTAATATTTAAACTTGTGCTAGCTTTAGGAGTTCGTCAAGTTTTTGAATCGTGTAAAGACGGTGTGTGTTCTATTCGATCTGCATTACTATACGAAAAACATGTTCTTCTTAGAAGCAGTTATTTACTTCCACCAGCGGCTAAAAAGTATGTTACGAGGATCAACAAATGGCGCACAGAAACTTTCTCATAGAAGAAGAAAGGTATTAGAGATGACAAGATTTTCAAATCGAATAATTAAAAGAAGAAATATAGAAGGAACCGTGATGTAACTTTACGCTATCTAGCGGGAGAATTTTGCATAATGGAAAAGTTGTAAATATGAGAAACGTATTCTTCATGGAAAACATTATGATAAACATGAACTTTTCAGATACGTCTCCCGGAAGTAGAGGTAGCGAAAAAAGTTATTTCTCAATAGGGTTCTTAGAAGCGGAGATACAGCTCCAAACAGAAGTACAAAAACACCACCTAGCGATAGAACTGTGAACTATAAAGCTCCACCAATACTAACCTATAGTGTTCCACAAGGTAAATGGCATAAGGTGATGAACGTAATTTTTAAATCGCACATTTAGAAGCAGGAATAATAAGAAAAACCGATTAAACATTCGCACCGCCTAGCGGCAAAATTGTGCATTAGTTTGGGAAGAATATAGACACAAAGATTTTCATAGTTAGTAGTATCTGATCGAAAAAGAAATTTCTTTATTGGGATTTTACTTCCGCAGATATTGCTGTAAATGGAATGTGAGCTTTCGCAAACTTGTGCGTTAAGAGAAATTTGAAAACGTACCAGAAACATTTCGCAGCAAAAACGATCTCAAGCAAAGAAAGAATTTTTCAAATTGGGCTCTTACAAACAGATATATCGACAAAAATAAGATATACATCTACGCTCCCTGGCGGGAAACCATGCATTATTTTAAAAAGAAAGTTTTCCGAAAATATTTTCCGAGGTGAGCGGTATCGGCTAACGAAAGAATTTCTTCAATCGAGTTTTCAGAGGCTCAGATTTCGCTGCAAATACATCAGAAGCTGAAATAAACACTTACGCCCTCTAGTGGTTAAACCATTTTTTATCAAAAATTATAAATTATAATCAGAATATTTCCCATCAGCAGCTGTATCCGATTCAAGAAGAATTGTTCAACCCGTAGTTTTAGAAGCAGAGATATCGGGGAAACGCAATTTACCTTTACGCCCCCTTGCGGAAAATCTATGCGCTACTTGAAATATTTGAAAACTTACGAGAAACATTTCGCACCAGAAACGCTTTCCGACAAAGGAAGAATTTTTCAAATCGGACTCTTAGAAGCAGAGATACCGACAAAAATAGGATATACAGCTACGCTTCCTGGAGGGAAAGCTAAACAGTGTTATTAACCACCGTTGCGAGCCTTCCTCCTTCCGCCCCATTCCCCCACTCCTCCTCAAAAGAAATTTCCAGTTTGCTGTTTCGTGCGCCATTAAAGATCTCTACAAGGGTACCAATTCCTTAATTAGCATTTCGAAATTCTTTCGTTTCTAAATAATTGCAACTTTAAAAGTTTTAAGGGTTTAGCAAAAAAAGAAACCACGTAAGGTAACCGACAACTAACTTTAGTTTTGAAGATGTCTTACTAAGGAAAATTAAACATGGCTTTTGCAAGAAAAAATAGAGAGGAAAGACAAAATTAAGAAAAAAGAATAAAAAAAGTAGAGATGCTTCTTTTTTCGTCGAAAAAAACAAATAAATACCTGGATGTTAAAAAATGCAGGCGTGTAAAATTCCCAAAATAGAACGGGAGATGGGGGGAGGGTGAAAATCCTGACAAAAAGAATGGATTATTTATTTTCCGTTGGGAAATATCAAATACAGTTACTCTCAGAAGCAGACGTCAGATTAAAGCAGTCCTGATTTAATGAAAACATAGCTAAGAAATTTAAAACTGGTGTACTTGTATTTGTTTTGCTTTTTTATCAAGCTGGATTAAAGCTGAATGTGGAAATGAAAACGCGATATTTCTTTGAACATTACGCAGCGACAAAATGACGTTAGTCGGTAATTATAAGAATGAACTGGTAGAATTCTGTATCGATGTAAAAATGAACCATCATAAACCATAAACTTGAACCAACTTTTTCTTAAGATTTTCGCTGCATATATTTAAATGTGAGCAAGATGTTTTTGGAAGAATATCATTTGCCCTCCAGAACGACACAGGATGCGAGGACGTTACTGTCCGATAGGCATTTATTTTATGTAGATCTTTTTTATCCTGGTCGACACAAATGCACATATTTCATCTAGGGTAAATCAAAAATTTGCGAAAAAAAGTTGTTTTACTAGCACGTGTTAAAAACAAGGTGTTTACGGTGTGTGTTTGTCCCTCAGTCTGTTGTAACGGTATCTCCGCAGTAATAAGTGGAATTCAAGAGATCTCATTTCGGCAGGATAGCACTGATAATGAGGACAACCATTCAGGCTATGTCGAATTCCTCTGGTGCATATCTTTGCCGTCTGTTGGCGTACACACATTTGTTTGTTTTGCACGGTATCTATGCTCAATACTTTTATTTCTAAAAATTTCAAAAATTACTTTTGCGTCTGATATCTGCAAATGTGACCAAAGCTGTTCATGCATTTTTCACCTTTTTCTCCCTAAGAGGCGAAAATATTTTTTTCGCGACGATATTCAAACTTTAATGTGACAGATTAGAATAACTTCCATCATCGCCTAACTAGATCGTTATATTTCATGTACAAACTGATTTTCTGATTTTCCAGATGTATTATTTTTCCTCTGGGAGGTGACGTCATATACCTGCGTTCCGAACTCTCTCTCTCTCTCTCTCTCTCTCTCTCTCTCTCTCTCTTCCCTCTCCCTCTGAGCTTCCAAAAGTTCCAACTGAAATATTCCTTCTTTGCGATCGATTGCGGTATGTCTAAAATTTCTCGACGATTTTTTTTCAGCTTCCAGTTGCAAACATTTTGCGTTAGGAAGGCAAAATATAAATTATATATTTGACAATATTTAAGCTTTTCGAGGACAGACTGCAAAAATTCTTTTAACTCCGAAAGACTGTAACAACAATTAATGTCATTCACAAACTTTCCAATTTTTCTCTGGGAGGTGACGTCATGTACTTGCGTTCAGAACTCTCTCTCTCTCTCTCTCTCTCTCTCTTTTCTCTCTCTCTCTCTCTCTTTTCTCCCTCTCTCTCTCTTTTCTCCCTCTCTCTCTCTCTCTCTCTCTCTCTCTCTCTCTCTCTCTCTCTCTCTCTCTCTCTCTCTCTCTCTCTCTCTTTCTTTTCCCTCTTCCCCCTCCCTCTGATGCTTCCAAAAAGTTCCAGCCGCCCCGATGGCGCAGTGGTCTAAGGCGCTGGCCTCTGATCATTCGTCCGTAAGGGGTCCGGGTTCGAATCCCGGTGAGGCATGGATGTTGTGTTTGTTTACGGCACTGTCTCTCTCCCTTCCCTGGAACCAGTGACCCTAAATTAGGGACGGGCGACTGCTTATAGCCCATTGAGTTGCTCACGGTGGTCGTTAAACCTCCAAAAAAAAAAAAAAAAAAAAAAAAAAAAGTTCCAATTGAAATATTCTTTCTTTGCGATCGATTGCGGTATGTCTAAAATTTCTCGACGATTTTTCAGCTTCCAGTAGCAAACTTTTTGCTTTAAGAAGCCAAAATATAAATTATATGTTTGACAATATTTAAGCTTTTCGAGGTCAGACTACAAAAATTCTTTTAACTCCGCAAAACTGTAACAACAATTAATGTCATCCACAAACTTTCCAATTATGTACTGTTTTCCTACGGTGGAGAGTGTGCACTTTACAAAATATCTATACGCTTCTAAGAGGTCTACCTGAAAACTATTTTTGCAACCAAATGCTCCTATCACAATCGCCATCTTCCATGCATTTTGCAATATTTTTCTTACAAAATTTCACGTAGATGGCGCAAAACTTGACTTTTTGTCGAACATCTAGGATTGAGACTTTTGTGAAAAGACTATCACTGCGCTTTAAAACATATGCCATACTGTTAGAAAATGTAGAATGGATAGATACATTGTTTGATCATCATTCTTTAATGTAGTCTTGATTTCTCAAAGAAATGTCAAATAGGT
The DNA here is from genome assembly GCA_039090855.1 of Macrothele yani. Classification (NCBI taxonomy): domain Eukaryota; kingdom Metazoa; phylum Arthropoda; class Arachnida; order Araneae; family Macrothelidae; genus Macrothele; species Macrothele yani. The sequence continues at coordinate 162,043,615 of CM077010.1, read as the reverse complement.
TCATAAGCTTTCTTAATGGCTCCACAAAAGAATTTATCATGATTTTAATTGAAATATGTTCCAGTAATGAAACGAAAGGAAGTTTGAAAAGGGAATAAAAATTTATATTTCTGCTGGCACAATTGAATGAAACCAGCGGTCCTTATTGAGGGTGAGCACAAGAAATTTTAAATATTTGAAACAACTAAGTTTTTCTATTGTGCTGTGATCAGTGTAATGTACAGTTCCTCCGAAGTGCAAATAGGTTTATCCTCGAAAAGCCTCTGGTTCCAAGACCTTGGGACCCAGAGGCTTTAAGATACACGCAGCTTTTTTTGCTGTAAGACACACGCAGCTTTTTCATTTGGCGCCAAGATGGACAGGTTTTTAATTTTTGCTAACTCTGGAGCAACCAACGTGGAGCTGTATAGGGGAAAAGCATGTGTTTTCAGGTTGGGTTCAAACACTTTTAACGATGGACCCTGTGCTTGATGATACTCATGGTGAAACAAGAGACGAACGGGAAACTGTAAGAGTTTAAACTGAAATACAAGGTCAGATGGGACGATAAGCCTAATTTAGGATTCTTACAAGAGCTACGTTTTTTTCGCCTTTTCTAGACGTTATTTTTCCTACTACATTGCATTCCCCTAGCGTTTTTATATGTGCAAGTTACAACACCTGTATCTCAGGCAAAACAAAATCGAAAATTAAAAACAACGTAGAAGTATATCAACAAATTTCATCTGTGGAAACCAAATTACTAGTACGGAGGTCGTCGCATTTAAGATTCGACTCAAAACTGAAAATTATAAAAATTTAACTTTCTGGATGAAACATTCGCGTTTATCATAGACTCACGTGATATAAGAGTCAACAGAAAATTCGCTTGTTGCCAAAATTTTGTTTCTCTAGTATAATGCATTTGCCGGCAATTCAAATTTTAAACGAACAGAACTAATTTCAGCGCTTCCAATGCGTTTTCTTCAAAGGCGTGTTTCTGAGCTTTTCTTTAGAAGATAAATTTATTACATTTAGAAATATTTACTTCTAAGAGGCGCCCCTAATTGCCTGGGTCAATTTGTTCCCTGCTTTCTTTCCTTCCTTTGGTTAGACCACCTGCCAATCAAATTAAATTTAGAAGGAAAGGGAAAAGGCGCTTCGGCAAAGTTCCTAAAATGATTGAATGAACTGGCAGAAGCGCAATTCTAGCGTTCCTAGCAATCGTTTTTTAAAGTCCTGGAAACAGAACGCTCTATGACTTTCTAGGAGTATCATGACATATTTTACACATATGGGACTAAGAGTTTAAGGGGCACCCTTGGAGGATAGCGAAAATGATCTTGCACTGAACGAAAAGTTGGTGTCTTCAGCCAATCCAAAAACATTTCATGATATAAGTGTTTGAACATGTCGAGAAAATCCTTTACCTTTAATTAGCTATTAGCTAGAACGAATTAATTCGAGTTAGCAAAATGTGTTGCATTCATCTCGAATGAAAACATTCGAGGTCTAAGAAGTGGACCAAACGCTACTGGAATGAATGAACCTGTGCATGACAAAGCGTTACTTTCTCTTTAACATTGCTATTCAAAGTGATCATTTAGGGGAAAGATCATTTCAGACTCTTTAAAAAAACGTGGAACGTTTATTGGAATTTCTTGCGCAAAGTTTTAAATACTGGTGAGGTTTGAGGGTTTAACGACCACCGTCTGCAACTCGATAAGCTATAAGCAGTCCCCCGTCCCTAATTTTGGGTCACAGGTTCCAGGGAAGGGAGAGAGAGCCAGTGCTGTAAGACACACACAGCATCCATGCCTCACCGGGATTCGAACCTGGCCCCATCTCAAACAAAAGGTCAGAAGCCAGGATTGAGACCACTGCGACACCGGAGCGACATTTTTAGTAGAAAGTACCATAGATTTTTTTACAGGGTGCTCCGACGACTACTCAGAATCAAGGCTATCGGCGATTCACAATCTTCCTTTAATGCAGATCCACCTAAAAACCCTGTCCTATGTTTCCAATGGTAAAAACTTTTGTAGACATTTTCTTCGCGATTAATGTATTCCCAAGCGTGCAAATTTGCTCATCGATAGAAATAACTTTAAATTACAGCCTAGTGTACTTAATAGTTTCTAAATCTTAACCATAATTTTATTGAAAACAGTAATTTTTCATTGTGTAGTGTTTAAACCTGCTAGCAGATGGCGTCACCTGTGCAGATGGCTTACTAATTCTAATCGTGTTGCATTTTTTTCAATAACTAAGAGCTGCGCCTCTAGGCTCGCTACGCTCATTTCCAGAGTAGCGCTCGGGCCCTGCAGCCCGATCTCCGAGTACATCACATGAAATAAAAACTGGAAAATTCATATAAATTTCAATTTTTGTTGCATGTCTAAGCAAATAAGGCTTGTTATTCCGAAATTTCAGTTTTTTTACTGTCGTTAGTTTTTGGAAGGTAGGACTTTTGTCGTTTGAACTTAGTACTTACTAAATTTACCGCTAAGGAAAACAAAAGCGGTCCAAAAAGCATTTCCGTAAACTGTACACCGTTAAGGTGGACGTCAAGTAATTTTGCTTCCTATACTTCCAATGGAAAAACTTTTGTATACATTTCCTTCACAATTAGTGTGCTCCCAAGGATGAAAATTTGCACATCGATTAAAATAACTCCATATTATAACTTGGAATACTTAATATTTTCTAAAACACAACCATAATTATATTAAAAATCAATAACTTCTCCTTTGGTGGTGTTGGAACCAGAAAAAAAATGGCACGACCCTGTACTTTGATGACATCAGTAGACAAACAAATATTGGATTGCATAATTATGGTTATGTTTTAGAAAATATTAAGTATTCCAAGTTATAAAATGAAGCTATTTTAATCGATGTTCAAATTTTCATCCTTGGGAAAGCATTAATTGTCCAGAAAAAAGATGGCGTGACCTGTACTTTGATGACGTCAGTAGACAAAAAAATGTTGGATTGCATAACTATGGTTATGTTTTAGAAAATATTAAGTATTCCAAGTTATAAAATGAAGATATTTTAATCGATGATCAAAATTTCATCCTTGGGAACGCATTAATTGGGAAGAAAATGTGTACAGAAGTTTTTCCATTGGAAGTATAGGAAGCAAAATTACTTGACGTCCGCCTTAAACAACTGAGAGGGCCGCCCCGGTGGCGCAGTGGTCTAAGCGATGGCCTCTGATCATTCGTCCGAACTGGGTCCGGGTTCGAGTCCCGGTGAGACATGGGTGTTGTGTTTGTCTTACGGTACTGGTTCTCTCCCTTCCCTGGAGCCAGTGACCCTAAATTAGGGACGGGCTACTGCTTATAGCCCATTGAGTTGCTCACGGTGGTCGTTAAACCTCCAATAAAAAAACTGAGATAGCTTTACCAACAAAGCATATGCATAACAAATTCGCTGCGTCACCGTGGCGGCAGGTCACGGGACCAGAACGTTCCTCTGTGGTTATCATGAAGACTGACGAGCCGTTCGTTTCTTTAAAAATGAGAAAATTACTTTTTCTTAAATTTTTATTTGTAAAAAAGGGATGATAGTTGTAAGTTTATGCTGTACATATTGCAAAGCGTTATGATTTTTAGTTTGCCATATATCCGTTTTTTGAATGGATCCCATCGCGAAATAGAGAATTTCGGGAAATTTAGAAATTTAATTTCTCGTAAACTAAATCGAGATTCAAAAAAAGGGCAACGAGGTGCAAAGATTTGTTCATGGCAATACACGGCTACAAAGTTCCGTGGTTCTGTTGCTGTTAGTGTGTCCGGAACGCGACCTGATAGCACTTTTTTGCTTACCTTACCTTTGAAATACAATAGCTCTTGAAGTATCGCAAGAATCTAAAAACGGTTTATTTCAGCTTGTTCTCGAAACAGTTCTCTCCAAACGAAGTAAATTTCGCATTTTTGTGTTCAATACGTTTTGCGCTGCGAGCTAGGAAAGCAAGAGTGTCGCGAAATTTCTAAAACAGCGGCAGCAGCAGCAGCAGCGGCGGCAGTTACTTTTTTTTAGAATAGATACATTTTATTAGTTTCTGGAGTGGAATCAAATTTTGAGTGTATCCAAGTGAAAGTCCGGAACGTTCAGAATGATCTAAGCCATTGAGATTAACGTTTCTGGCAAAAATTTAGATTAAAATGTCGCAAAGTATGTTTCCTGGCTTATTACGGAGCTACAAATCAGCAGTAACCTACAGTTCTGTTAGCATTTTCAGGTAAATTGTCAGAACATATAATATAAATGGCTCAAATCATTCTAAACATTCCAGACTAACTCATGGATAAGCTCAGATTTTGATTCCATTCCAAAAAATTATTAAAATTATTAAAAAGCATGCGGCATGGTTACAATTAGTAAGCAATCTCTACAGGTGGCGCTGTTTATCAGCAGATCTCACCACCACAGAGAATGGAGAGACAGAGCGTGCACAAGCCAGAGTTATGGAAATTGGTGGGCGGGGAAAAGAACGATAGCAGAGCACCGTCGGCGCTTTATGGAACTAAACCCCACGTGCTCTCTGACGTAACGTCCCTATTGTAACGCTCATAATTCGAAATTGGTTACTTTGCTTCTTATTACTACCTTTACCACTGTGTGATTCTGTGATTATAACAACGCTTTTCGTTATTTCGTAGAAGTTATTTTCGGCGGATAATTATTTCATCTTTTATATGTAGGAAATCTTTGTCTATTTTTTAACTGTTAAAAATCGCTATAAGTAAAATTTATATCAGAGTAGAGCCCTTACTGTATTTTGTTTTTCGTAATTCCATTTGATCCTTCGGGCAGATGCTTACAGATGTTTGATTCGTGATACAATTATGTCAGTTTGTTACTTTTTATTTGCCATTGCTTTGATATTTTTCCGTTGTTTATTTTCAAATTCCGGCAGTAGTATGTTGCGTTGACGAAGGTCTGCATTTTGAGAACGAAAGGTGCTACAGATTTATTAGTTTCTTTTAAGTCAGAGTTAGTACTTTATTTCTCAGTATAATTCCCGACTGCAAAGTGCTGTTCTTACGATTAAGAATATACGCCTAATTCCGTTACACCTACCGCAAAATTCCTCGGTCAATCACGCTACAGTGAACCTAACCAACTCAGGAAGTAAGGAAAATGGCGGCTCTCGCAGGGAAGGAAAGTCGAGAGAGACATTTGTAAACAAGTGGGAGGAGCGTAGTTGTGACGTCACTTTTAGTTCTCATTAACAGGCCGTGGGGCCGCCAACGTCTATGTGAGTTTAACATTATGCTGTTGCCATCGGACAAAGTGGAGAATTTCCTTTACGATCTTCTAGAGTGCACACTCTGTACCTCTCTTTTCTGTGCTCACCACCATCTAACGAGAAGATACTGATTTTATTATAATTATGGTTGAATTTTAGAAAATATTAAGTGTACTAGGCTATCACTTAAAGTCCTTTTTATCAATGCGCAAATTGTCATCCTTGGGAATGCGTTAATTGCGCAGAAAGTGTCTACAGAACTTTTTACCATTGGAAACATAGGGCAGAGTTTTTAGGTGCATCCACCTTAAGAACTGACAACGAATTCTGCTTATTGCCAAAAGTATTGAAGGGACTGACGTCACAATACACGTCACATGTTCACGTCATAGCGTTACGAATATCTATTAATAAAACATAATATGCGTGCTTGTATCTCGATGTGGAAGTCCTTTCTTCTACGCGTGATTACAAAAACGTTGAATGCTGGATAACATAACAAGGTCGAAACCTAATTGTGTTATAGATTTGTAACGTTAATTATATTTAATCGAAACAACAAAAGTGACAAATTCCTGCTGTCGTGCTTCCTTTTGTGAGGTTCAGTCTTTGCAAACCTATTAATATTATTTATGCAATTGCAAACCTATTCATCTTCTTTATGCAAAGTAAAGGATACAAGAAAACCGCCCTTCGGTGACCGAAACAGAAAAGACGTTGAACAGCTTCGGAATTATAAAAGTGGCATTCCCGTTCTTTGCGTTTTAGCAACGACATTTCAAATCACAGCATGAAAGGGAAATAATTTTGACAGCCCTGATATTAAAAGTTCATAATGATGCAAAGTTAGATTACTAAGTATCAGATCTTCGGGAAATGACTGCGTCAACCTTTCGTGCAAATTTCTCGCTATTCATCTTTGAGCAAATGCTAACATTTAAATGCTACATCAATCACGCACTTATCACACGAAACAGGCGACCCCGTACTTCGCTTTGCGACGATAGAACGAGCGCCTTTTCAAGTTTCTCTTCTTCAAACTCCTTTACTACGTACCCTCTAACTTTGAAATAATGTATCACGTGAAAACTCTTCCTTTAAAAAGAAAATCATTTCATATGGCGTATATACGATTAATTTATATGTAGGACATCTGAAGTGAGATTGTATTCAACGAATTTGAAATGAAGCGAATAAGAATCCAGTAAATTACTATGTGTATATGTTACCGGCAATGTATGAAAACCAGGCATTCTATAGAATGCCTAGGCAATTTATAGAATGCCTGGCGTTTTTAGGCAAAGTATGAAATTGTTAATATTTCACATATTTCCTAGGCATTCTATACAATGCCTAAACAGAAACCGGCAAAGAATAAAATACTCTCGCTAATCATAGTTCTAATATGACGTGGCAAGGCACGGCGGAGAATTCGCCATTTCTATTTCAGTCTTTGTTCGGAAGTCAAGTATAAAATACTCCCGCTAATGATGTTTCTAACGTGACGTCGTAAGGCACGTGATTTTCAACGCTCGCCTAAGACAGAGAATTCGCCATTTGCATTTCAGTCCTTGTTCGGAAGTGAAGTAAAAAATACTCCAGCTAATGATGTTTCTAATGTGACGTCGCAAGGCACGTGACTTTCAACGCTCGTGTAAGACGGAGAATTCGCCATTTGCATTTCAGTCTTTGTTCGGAAGTCAAGTATAAAATACTCCCGCCAATGATTTTTTCTAACGTGACGTCGTAAGGCACGGGACTTTCAACACTCGCCTAAGACGGAGAATATGCCATTTGCATTTCAGTCTTTGTTCGGAAATGAAGTGAAAAATACTCACGCTAATGATGCTTCTAATGTGACGTCGCAAGGCACGTGACTTTCAACGCTCGCCTAAGACGGAGAATTCGCCATTTGCATTTCAGTCTTTGTTCGGAAGTGAAGTATAAAATACTCCCGCTAATGATGTATCTAATGTGACGTGGCAAGGTAATTGACTTTCAACACTCGCTTAAGACGAAGAATTCACCATTTGCATTTCGGTCTTTCTTCGGAAGTCAAGTATAAAATGGAAAAGAAAGGTGTATTTTCCCAGAAGGAATCATAGAATGTAGAAATGCAACGTCGATTTTACGATGAACTGGCTACAGTGCGAGACAATGCTGTCGAAAACACTGTTTTTCTAACCGCAACTTTTTACCGAATTTGAACTTCTGAAGGAATTTTGAAACAACTATATACGAGATCACAAATCCCTTTATGCCCAAAGAATTTGGTGACAATTGAAGACATTCCTCATCAAGAGATACCTCTCCTGTCAGCTGCTATTGCTCAGTCCACAGGTAGCGGCCAAGTGTATGTGTAAGACAAAGTGCCAAAACATGAAGTGCTTTTGTGTAAAAAAAAGGAATGAAGTGCAATTCAAAATGTCATACAAGCCTTCCTTGTTGCAACAAGTACGCTAGAGAGTTCTGTATTTTATTTCATATTTTCTGTTTTCATTCTTTTTCATATACGTCTTTTCAATAAAAGCCTTTTCATGAAACTCTTTTGATATTTTGCCTTAATAGCCTTAGTCATTCTATAGAATGCCTAGGCATTCTATACAATGCCTAGGTAAAGTATATATAATATTTGAAAATTTTATACTTTGCCTAAAAACGCTAGACATTTTATACATTGCCTAGGCATTCTATAGAATGCCTGGTTTTCATACATTGCCGGTAACACATACACTAATTATCAAAAGTATTTGGACACCTCAATGTTTTGGGACATTTTGTTTTATTATCGTAATTAGTAGTTAATCTGTCGACCTTTTGGTTCTATGACAGCGGCAACAGGTGGCGGCATGCTATCCGCCAATGTCCGGGAAGAATGGCTCGTCATTCGTCCTGTAAAGCTGCTGCCAGAGTGGAGAGCGAAGACGGTCGTTGTGGTCGATTTCGAACCAGTCGCTCCAGTTCATCCCATAGGCTCTATGGGATTAACATCAGGACTCTGAGAAGGGCAGTCTAACAATTCCACCTGATTTTCAAGAAACAAGTCCTGCACACCCAGTGCAATGTGGCAGGGAGCTCAATCGTGTTTGAAAGGACAGCGTCATTTCCATAATACTGCCACATTGTTGGTAGGGTAGAATTATCCAGAACGTCGAGGTACACTTCAGAGTACATGGATTGTCGTAGAATAACCAATGGGCCGATTCTCATCCACGAAAAACTACCCTATACTATATTGAAAGAGCCGCCACCGAACTTAACAGTTGGAAGAACACAGTCCGACGAAAATCGTTGGCTGGACTGTCGCCAAATCTAAACACGCCCGTGAGATTGGAAGAGTAAAAATTGCGACTCGTCATTCCAAAGAACAGCTTTCCAGTCACCCACAGTCCAGGAGACAAACAATTTCAAAGGACGCTTCGCATTCACAGTAGTGATGTGTGGCTTGGGTGCCGCTACTCTACTGTATTAACCCATACGACGAAGTAAATTGCTCCATCATTTTCATGCCAGGGACGGGATTCGAACCTGCAACTCTCCCCGGCTCCGGAGCTCCGAGTGCTACCAACTGTACTACACTGGCGTGTGCTCTCACTGCTATCTGCCTTTATCCCATGTGCATCCTGCGGGGTAGGCACGTTACATGAGATAAAGGCAGATAGCAAAAAGTCGAAACTCAATTTATGTATATATACATAAATTGAATTTTCGAATTTATAGTTCAAAGCAGATTTGTCCTGCTCAGTTACGGGTTCGGACCGGGTCCACTTATGGGACGTCCGGGTCTGAAATGTTTGACCCGTTTCCAGCTCTGGTTTGTACCCAGCTTGTCTAAGTCCCTTCAGATCTTGGAGAAAGGGACTGGGGCACCAACACGTCTACCTAGAGCACCCCATACATGTTCACTACGATAAAGGCCATGAGATCTGGCTTCCATTCCATACTGATAGTGGTCTCCTCTTGAAGACATTGTTCTACCAGACTCGCTGTATGAAAACGAGCGTTATCGTCTTGTAAAAGAAATGTACTGTATCCCCTTTGGCACCTGCATAAGTGAGAACAAAACAGAATCTCTATAACGTCGAGCATTCGTCGTCCCTCATGACGTCATTCGGTGGAAGAACGTTGTCATAGCTCTGTCATGGAGCAGAGAGCAAAATACCCAGTTCTGTTTGAAAATCAGTAAAACTGCATCTGAGACAGTTGAATTGCTGCGCGATTTCTATGGGGTTAATTGCCTGTACTGTAAAAAACATTTTGAAATTCACTGACAACTTTCCGTTATTTCTTTCGTGAATGAACGAAGCATGTTTCTGATACAACTTTTTCCTTGAATTGACGGAAAGAAACTTGAATTTCATTTTTCATATCACGGGAAAATTCTGAATTTTCAGAAACCTTTCCGCAGTTTCTTTCTTATATTGATGGTAAATTACCGTTTTAGAGATGTGTTAACGGAAAATTCTGAATTTTCAGAAACCTTTCCGCAGTTTCTTTCTTATATTGACGGTAAATTACCGTTTTAGAGATGTGTTAACGGAAAATTCTGAATTTTCAGAAACCTTTCAGCAATTCCTTTCGTGTATTAACGGAAAAACTCTGTTCTCACTTTTTTCTCATCCGTATGACGAGAAATTACCGGTAATAGGAGCGATTGGCGAGAATAATTGAGGTTTGATTAACTTTTAAATATCAATCGTCTGTAGAATTCTGAAGTTCTGTATCGAGATCGGATATTGTGTATAGCATATCGCATGGATTTTGTTTATTGTGGCACAGGATATTTTCTCCTTTCCCCTATTTGGTCCACCAGCTACTTATTATATATTATGTTACTGTAAGAAACCGTGTATTTATCGTACAGATAATTGATCATACGATGTCTGTGTACCAGTCTTTGGACAACTTAAGATAAAAGCTGTTATAGCTATCAAGAGTAAATTTTATGTTTAGTTTGTGTGTGTGTGTGTGAAAAATACTATAAAAAAGTACATTAAGCCTTTTTTTAAAGATAACTGAAAATCATTGTCAGTTAAAAAATATCAAGTTGCAAAGCATTTTATTGCTTCGAAAAAACAGGATTGCAAATTTTTAATTTGTGCAGAGTCCTCCTACAGAAAAAAAAATATGAGAAAGCTATTCAGAAAAATAATAAGCTTCAACAGAAAATAAAATGACTGAATCACTCGCATTAATAGCAAAAAAAGCAGAAATTCACCGTTGATTGATTGGAGGTTTAACGACCACCGTGAGCAACTCAATGGGCTATAAGCAGTCGCCCGTCCCTAATTTAGGGTCACTGGTTCCAGGGAAGGGAGAGAACCAGTGCCGTAAGACAAACACAACATCCATGCCTGACGGGATTCGAACCCGGACCCCTTATCAGAGGACAGCACCTTAGACCACTGCGCCACCGGGGCGGCAAATTCACCGTTGCAGAATTCTTTTTCCCATGTACGTGAGTCAGGTTGCCAGCCAGCATTTGTGGTTCAAGGCACGAATTATGTTGTCTCTTTTTGTAAATAATTGCTGTTTTGAAGTTACCTCTGGAGCCAGCTTAAACGTTAGGGTTTCGATCTTGACTGCAGCGGAAGGATTATCTGTGTCTGAAAAGTGCAGGGTCGTCGATTTTGCGAAATTTCAGTTAAAATACGGAAAAAACCTGAAATGGATTTTTTTCTGAAATAAACGGAATTTCTGTGAAAATACGGAAGTTACAACAAAAGGGTACTTTTAAAAACGGAAACTTCTGAAAAAGAAGGATACCTACGGGCAACTTTGATGCACGTTATTTTCAGAAATTTTCAGTGAATTCACACCACTTATTTTTCACAGTGTATCTGGTTCACAAATTTTCCGATGGTATGCATGTTTAAAAGATGGGCGGGAAGATTTGGAAGCTGACGGAACTAACGGACGCCCGATTTCAGTGCGCATGTCTGAACTCATTGAGAGAGTTCGCCAAAGGATAAAATTTGAACGTTGTGTGACCTAGACGATGCTAAAGTGTGAGCTCGGTGTTAAGAAGGAAACAATGCGTCAAATTTTAGTGCAAGATTTGGGGGGAGCGTGAAGTTTGGGCTCGTTTTGTTCCGCATGCTTTGTCAGACGATCAGAAACATGCATGAGTGGAATACGCAAAGGGCATCCTGGAGACTGCAGAAACAATGCAGTTTCAGGCATCCTGAGACTGCAGCAACAATGCAATTTTTTTCCAAACCATTGTGGCAGGTGAAGAGACATGGTGTTTCCGTTATGATCCTGAAACGAAGCGTCAGAGTGATCAGTGGAACTCGCAACAGTCACTCAAACGAAAGAAGATCACATTGTCCAAAATCAAAACAATGCTTGACAGGACATTCTGCATCAAGAATTCATTCCTAAAGGTACAACTGTCACTGGCAATGCACACTGTAAAAACCTGTCACTGCACACTGTAAAAAATAAGTGGTGCGAATTCACGGAAAATTTCTGAAAATAAAGTGCAGCAAAGTTGCCGGTAGGAATCCGTCTTTTTCAGAAATTTCCGTTTTTAAAAGTACCTGTTTCTTGTAAATTCCGTATTTTCACAGATTTTCCGTAGACAGAAATTCCGTTTATTTCAGAAAAAATCCATTTCAGGTTTTTTCGTATTTAAACTGAAATTCCGCAAAACCGACGACCTTGTACTTTTCAGCCCTTACTCAGAGGTCAGGATCGAATCCCCAACGTTCAAGCTGGCTCAATAAATAGCTCGCGTTTTTAGCCACTGAACCACAAATTATCGGCAATCTGACTCACGTCCGTCGTAAAACGAATTCCTCGACTATTAAATTTTGTTTTTGCCATTATTGCGAGTGATTTAGTCATTTTTTTTCTGTTGGAGCTCATCATTTTTCTGAATAGTTTTGTAATATTTTTTCTCGATGGGAGGACTTTGTACAAATTAAGTATTTTTCATCCTGATTTTTCGAAGCAACAAAATGCTTTGCAACTTGATTTTTTTCAACTGACAATGACTTTCATTTATCTTTAAAAAAGGTGAAGTGTACTTTTTATAGTATTATTTCACACAAAAAAAAAACTAAATATAAAATTTACTCTTGATAGCTATAATAGCTTTTGTCTTAAGTTGTCCAAAGACTGATACATAGACATCGTGTAATCATCTGTTCAATAGGTATCCGTTTTCTTACAGTTACACAATATATAATAAGTAGCTGGTGCACCAAATAGAGGAAAGGATAAAATATCCTGTGCCACAATAAACAAAATACATACGATATGCTATCACAATATCCGATCTCGCTGAACTTCAAAATTCGGCAGACGATGTAACGTATACTCTATATTCACTTTCCTTTTGATTTTACTATCTCTGGTTATTTTATTTTTCTATGTAAATTATCTTCTTACTGAACGAGATGTTATTTCACCCGCTGAATGAGATCTGGCAATGAGTGTAAGTCATGACGTGGTGGTAGCCAGTATAAATAGGCGCGTTCAGCGATATCAGAGAGAGCGTTTGTTGTTGTATGGAGAGCGTTTGTTGTTGTATGGAGAGCGTTGGTTTATGTGAAGGAGAGAGTTTGTTGTTGTTGTTGTATTGAGAGCTTCGTTCTATGTGATTAGTTTGATTCTTCATTATTGTGAAACGAGTTGTGTGTGTGTGTGCGTTGGATGATCAAGAGTTACATAATAAAAGAGCTTTTCGTAAGTACGTCTTTCTCAATTCATAGTTTTTGTCAGATCTCTGTCTGGCTGTTAGGTTTATGTCATTAGTTTATTACTATTAACAACCAGCGTTAAGACTTTATTCATCCTAATTACTGCTACAACATTACTACCAGTTATAAGTTTGTTCAATACTATTACTACACTACTAGCAGGAGACTTTATTCATGATCTTAATTAACTAGTAACAACAACCATTTGAATTCACTGTTTGAAGCTTAGTACAAGCATATAATTCAGTAGCAGAAGCATTATACTTAGCTTAGTTGAAAGCTTTATTCATTACAATTAGCTTAGCTGGTAGAAGAAGTTTATTCATTATAATTGGCGCCCGAACTTTTCTCGGACACGAGGTCTTGACAATTATTACCCATGTCTTCCTTACCCTGAGACAACTTCAATTTTTAACCCTAAGGCAAGTTTCGAGGGTGATGGTGTTTTTTTTTTTTTGACAATTTGCAAGAAGCCTGTGGCTCTAACTTTGATATGAATGATCTACACGTACCCAGGCATTCTTCACAATTTCGTAATGCACCAGCTTTCTATTACTCTGAGTCGCGGGTCGTACCTGAGGGAGTTCAATCCTCTCAGCGAAGCAGAATGCTTGCCCATTTCGTGCCGCATGCAGGAACAATTAATTTCAATGGTTTGGAGGGGTCCTTAAAGTTCCTCGAAGATCTGGAAGATCATTTTGATCTATACAATATTCCTGAAGACTGCAAAGTACAAATCGCAGGCACTTGCTTGAAGGATACCGCTAAGACCTGGTATCGGCAGTGGAGAGTGTCGAACCCGGATTCTCATTATGAGAATTTCCGTGCAGAATTTTTGGAGGTCTTTCCTTTCTTCTTCAGTCGAGCTAGCCTTGCACAACAGCTTTTTTCTCGTCAGCAAGGACCCAACGATAGCCCTGTTGCATTTGCGTTGGAAACAACACGCTTATATAACCTATGGGATCCACATGCCAGTCATGTTGACATGTTGGATACCCTATTGCAGCAGCTCGACCCATTTTTACAAGATTTTCTTGAGGTTCGACACCCTGCCACAATTCATGAATGCCTTCGCCTCATACGAACGTATGAAGAGCGACATGGCAAACATGGTTCCACTCACCATGCTCGGGCACCCCGCGAGGCTTATTACGAAAACCCTCAGCGGCATAATAGGCATAATAACTTTCAGCGCGAGCATACACAAGTGCACACCCAAACTTCATACGTTCCACCACACAGAAGAGTGGCAAACCAACAGCGAGTTTCTGAACAATCTTCGGGATATCGTACAAATGCACAGTATGCTCGACCCCGTTCCAATCCGCAGCATTCGGAACGTTTTCATGCTCAGGGCAATGATTATTTTTCTGCCCGTGCTGAGGGAAGAAGTAATAGATATGAAAATGTCAACAGACACGCGGAGTTCCCGACGCAGGTTTCACGCAGTTTTCCTCATCGTGAAAATTTTCCCGATACCCGGCAGGGTCGAGGTTTCAGACCGCATGATAATCCAACCAGGAATCCTTTAAACTTCCAAAGGAAGTAGACCAAGGGTCGGTCCTGCTTCCTGATACCAAGCATTCTGACCCTAAAACAGTATTAGTGACTGTTCAAACTCCTCAGTTGCCTGATGTATTCTTGACAATTGAAGATATTATTGTCGAGACAAAGTTCGACACTGGTTCTGAAATATCAGCCCTAAATACGAAGTTTTGCACTGACAATTTTCCTGCAGTCTTCGTTCAGCCTGCCACGCAGTATTTGCGAGGTGCAAATAACGAAATCTTTAGTATCACAGGAACTGTCACATTATCTCTAGGGCTGGGAAAAGCTCGTTTTACGCATTCTTTCCTGCTTATAGACGAACTACCTGTGAAATGTCTAATGGGCATGGACTTTATTCATACGTTTCAAATAACTTTGAATTTCGTACAACATGTGATTTCCTTTCCGGAACCTGTCGAAATGATTCCTACGGTCCCTATGGATGTAACGAGTTTGTTATTGAGTAACCAATTGAATGAGAGGCAACGAGACCAGCTTTCTCTCCTTTTACAGGAAAGCCCTGGTTTATTTTCTGATCAACCTGGTTTCACACAGGTGGTTTATCATGTCATTGACACTGAGGGTTCGAAACCGATTGCGACGAAACCTTACCCTTGTGCTCCACATAAGAAACAGGAAATGCAACGTCAAATTTCTGAAATGATTAAACAGGGCATAATCAGGGAATCAACAAGCGCCTGGGCTGCTCCTGCCTTTTTGGTTCCAAAGAAACAACCCAATGAATTTCGTTTCGTGACAGATTTCCGCAAGCTCAACCAAGTCACAAAAACGATCAATTATCCACTACCTGTCATGTCGCATATTTTAAATGACCTGTCGTCAACCAAATGGATGTCAACCTTGGATTTGGCAAGTGGATATTGGCAGGTGGCAGTACATGTCGATAAAACAGGCTTTGTGACTCCTTTTGGGGCTTATGAATACCTGCGTATGCCCTTTGGACTAGCTTCTGCACCTGCTACTTTCCAAAAGCTTATGGATACGGTTCTCAGACCTGTTCTGGGTCCCCATGTGCATGTATATTTGGATGACATTATTATTACATCCGAGACTTTTGACGAGCACCTTTCTCTGCTCATACAGGTGTTCCAACTCATATACAATGCTGGCTTGACGTTAAAACCTAGTAAATGCCAGATAGCGAGGGACGAGATTGTATATCTGGGATTGAAAATCACTCCCCACGGCTTATTTACGGATAATGAAAAAATTGGGCCTATTGTTGACTTTCCTCGGCCTAAAACAGCAAAAGAACTATCACGCTTTCTGGGAATGACCGGATGGTATCAGCAGTTCGTCCCCGCTTATGCTACAATCTGTGAGCCATTGTATGCTTTAAAACGTAAATACAAGAAGTTTGTTTGGACACCTGAGGCTAACGCTGCATTCGAAACACTGAAGTCTGCGTTGACTCAGCCTCCGGTGTTGGCTTTCCCGGATCATACTAAGGAATTTGATATTTATACTGACGCATCCGGAGTTGGTCTTGGTTGCGTTTTGTCACAAGCTGGGCATCCAATAGCTTTTGCGTCTCGTACTTTAGCTAAAGCTGAACGCAATTATTCAGCTACGGAACGTGAATGTCTTGCTGTTGTGTATGCTCTTAATAAATTTCAATGTTATCTTAACGAATTGACAGTTAACATAATTACGGATCATTCTGCCCTTCAGTATTTGAATTCTGCTAAGCACCTATCTCAAAGACTTATTAAGTGGGCTCTGAAGTTACAAGAGAGCAATATCAAAATTTCCTATCAGCCAGGTCATAAGAATCAATTACCGGACGCATTGTCTCGCGTTCCGATTAGTGGGGTCCCCCACAGAAACTACTCCTGGATGTCAGCCTTTACTTCTAATAGCTGATATAACATCCAGAGAGCAGATAATGGCAGAATTAATAAATGATCCAGATTTTGGGGATATCTATAATTTTTTGCTTGCGGGTTCGTCCCTACAAAGTGATCCTTCTCTGGCAGGAAGGTCACAACATTTTGAAGTAATAGAGGGTCTTCTTTACTATACGAAATCTAGGACTACTAGGGCAGAGTTTCGCCCATGTATTCCGCGAACCCTTAGAATGGCCCTTTTAAACGAATTTCATGACAAATCTCTTGCAGGCCATTTAGGTATTCGCAAGACCCGTTGTAAATTGCGGGATGTTGCCTATTGGCCTGGCATGTACCAAAGTGTGCTCGCATACGTTCAATCATGTCACTTGTGTCAGATTAATAATTACCGTAATGTAAGACCGGCCGGTCACTTGAAATCTAGTTCAAGTTCTCATGTTTTTGACATTATTTCAATAGATTTATTGGGACCTTATCCTTTATCTGTTAAAAACAAAGCTCGTTACGTTTTAGTACTAACTGATAATTTTTCTAAATGGGTTGAAGTTTTTCCCATTAAAGCCGCTACGGCAGAAGTTATTTGTAATGTATTAGTTAATGAAGTATTTTCTAGATATGGTGCACCTAATAAAGTAGTTTCGGATAATGGTCCTCAATTTATTTCTGACATTTTTGAAAGAATGTGTGCGAGAGACTACACATTAAACATAAATTCATTTCCCCCATATCATCCCCAAAGTAATCCTGCGGAACGCGTAAACCGCACGCTAGTGAAAATGATTGCTACATTTGTAATGGGTCATCATGAACGATGGGATGACCATTTGGAGCTTTTTTCGCTCGCCCTCCGCTCGTCTGTCCACGAATCTACTAAAATTACTCCTGCAGAACTTTTTCTGGGTCGCAAAATTAAAACCCCTTTTGAAAATTTAACGGGGATTATCGACGAACTAAACCAGCGACCAACTCCGCAATCAGTACGAATCATGGCAGAAAAAGCTCGTGTTGCAATGCTAGGAGCACAAGCGGCTCAAGCAAGATATTATAATACTAGGCGTAGGGAACCAGATCTTGTCGTTGGAGATCTCACTCTCGTGGAAACGCACTTCCAGTCTTCTGTTTCTCATACTTTAGTGAAGAAATTTGCACCCAGCTACGAAGGTCCATATCGGGTGGCAAATGTGTTTGAAAATAACATTGTTCTTGAAAAACCTGACAATCAATTTCAATACGTACACGTTGCTCAGTGCCGCAAGTATCATGAACGAAATATCGATTTTATAATCAATCCTACTCAACCTTCTGTTCCACAGATTCAAGAGTCTATATCTCACGATCAACCTCCAGAAATTTTGGAAGAACCAACAAACATTTTTGACGAATCTCCAGTGATTTTTCTTTCACCCTCCCCTCCTCAAGACGGGTTTCCAAACACGCAACCTGATTCTCCCATGAGACCAAGGCTCGAATCAAGTTCTTCGAATACTAGTATCGTTCCTTTCCCTCCAACCATTGCCAAGACTATTGCTGCGCCGTTTCCTGATAACTCTGCACCAACACAGGCTCCTACTTCCTTGAATACCTCGTCAGAAAGTATTCCTATAGGCAAAAATAAACATCGCCCTGCACGACCACTGAATTACAGCAGCGATTCAGAGGCTTCGGACATTTCTGATTTATCAGTTATGGACAATAATTTGACTATTACAAACCGTCCAGAACCACCAAAAGCTGGGCGAAAACGTAACTTGTCTCCCCAATCTGCTTCGCCGCAACAGCGACGAAGGCAGAGATCCTTGCATTCGCCCGGGTTTCGCCCCTGGAACCTACGCTCAGGGCAAACAGGGCCGATGCCTGCAGCTACTCTCATGCCACGAGGGCGAAAGCGAAAGCAAACGATGTGGCCGGAGCCACGTCCGTCCAAAAGAATACTGGAAGGACACCACGGGCCCCAGCACAAAGGGACTCCATATCAAAAGCCTGGGAGAGCCCGTTCCTATCAGCCGCAAGGATTTCCGGACCGCCAGACTTCGGCCGTTTCTGATCGACGGACTTCAGCCGTTCCTGATCGACGGACGTCAGCCGTTCCTGACCGTTCCTGTCAGCCGCAGGGATTTCCGGACCGCCAGACTTCAGCCGTTCCTGACCGTTCTTATCAGCCGCAGGGATTTCCAGACCCACAGACTTCAGCCGTTCCTGACCGTTCCCGTCAGCCGCCGGGATTTCTTGACCGACAGCAGACCGATGTTCCAGATCCATTCAAGTCCTTGAAAAGATCTAAGCCACCTGAATTTACCAGTCCGATTAGGCCTGGAAAACGTTATCGTACTAGAGTTTTTTATGCGTCCTCGAGATAAGTAAGTTCTCGTGGACAGGTTCTTTTCTCAGTTTGTTGTTTTTCCTGCACGACCAGTTGGCGTGTCAGAATTTCTTTTTTTCGTGTGGGCCTATGCATTCTTTTTTGTGTATATATGTGCTTTTTTTATATTTCTTCTATGTCCATCTACTAATCCAAATTTTTTATATATATCTATGTGCTTAGGGGTAAAATAATAAAATTGTTACTGTTAGGCAGCTCCAGGCAATATTCGCTGCTGATACAGTTGGTGTGTATCAACGAATAATGCGAACGTAATTTGAAATTAAAAAAGTGATTCCTGCTAGGCAGAATAAAAGGAAGGTATGCCGATGCAGGTTTGTTTTGTTCAAAAATACAAGTTTCACAGACGAATACAGATTTCTTGATTTTGTCATGCCAAGTTTGATATTGTAAATACTGCTGCCACCAAACAACAAAACAAAAAAGAGGTCCAGAAACGTCAATCAACGAAGTGTAAGACTTACACTCCAAAATTGATAGCTTTTTCGAAAAAAAAAAAAATTAAGGGGGAGATGATGTAACGTATACTCTATATTCACTTTCCTTTTGATTTTACTATCTCTGGTTATTTTATTTTTCTATGTAAATTATCTTCTTACTGAACGAGATGTTATTTCACCCGCTGAATGAGATCTGGCAATGAGTGTAAGTCATGACGTGGTGGTAGCCAGTATAAATAGGCGCGTTCAGCGATATCAGAGAGAGCGTTTGTTGTTGTATGGAGAGCGTTTGTTGTTGTATGGAGAGCGTTTGTTGTTGTTGTACGGAGAGCGTTGGTTTATGTGAAGGAGAGAGTTTGTTGTTGTTGTTGTATTGAGAGCTTCGTTCTATGTGATTAGTTTGATTCTTCATTATTGTGAAACGAGTTGTGTGTGTGCGTTGGATGATCAAGAGTTACATAATAAAGAGCTTTTCGTAAGTACGTCTTTCTCAATTCATAGTTTTTGTCAGATCTCTGTCTGGCTGTTAGGTTTATGTCATTAGTTTATTACTATTAACAACCAGCGTTAAGACTTTATTCATCCTAATTACTGCTACAACATTACTACCAGTTATAAGTTTGTTCAATACTATTACTACACTACTAGCAGGAGACTTTATTCATGATCTTAATTAACTAGTAACAACAACCATTTGAACTCACTATTTGAAGCTTAGTACAAGCATATAATTCAGTAGCAGAAGCATTATACTTAGCTTAGTTGAAAGCTTTATTCATTATAATTAGCTTAGCTGGTAGAAGAAGTTTATTCATTATAACGATTGAAATTTAAAAGTTAATCAACCTTCAGTATTCTCACCAATCGCTCCTATTACTAGTAATTTCTCGTCACATCATACGGATACAGAAAAAGTGAAAACGGAGATTTTCTGTTAATATATGAATGGAACTGCGAAAAGGGTTTTTAAAATTCAGAATTTTCCGTTTAAACATCTCTAAAACGGCAATTTACCGTCAATATAAAGAAGGAACGTCGGAAAGGTTTCTGAAAATTCAGAATTTTCCGTTAACACATCTCTAAAACGGCAATTTACCGTAAATATAAGAAAGCAATTGCGGAAAGGTTTCAAAAAATTCAGAATTTTCCGTTAACACATCTCTAAAACGGTAATTTACCGTCAATATAAGAAAGGAACTGCGGAAAGGTTTCTGAAAATTCCGAATTTTTCCGTGGTACGAAAAATCCGTGAAATTCAGGTTTCTTTCCGTCATTTCTCAGAAAAGGTTGTATCAGAAACATGCTTCGTTAATTCACGAAAGAAATGACATAAAATTGCCCGTAAATTTCAGAAAACTTTTTACAGTGTACATTCATTTTGGAACTATTGTGAAAGAGTCAGGCACGAGTACAAAAACGGTCAACGATTCCTTCTTCACCATAACGAACCCTCACACAGAACAATCAATGTACAGCAATTTTCGGCATGAAAACAAGTGTGTGTACTCAACAATCCTTCCTATTCTCCAGATTTGTCCCCGTATGACTACTTTCTATTCCCCAAATTATAGCTGCTTTTAAATGGAAAATATCACAGACGTTCAAATTTGCCTTAGACTTCTGTTTCTAACACATTAGTTTGAAACATCGTGCGTATTATTACTGTGCGTTTGGCAACACTGGTATCTCACGCTACCAGAGCGCCACTTGTGTCGTTAATTTTCGTTGCCATGACAACTCCCGCATTGCAGAAAGAGAAATGGCGAGTGAAGGTGTTTCGACTTCGGTGCAGCAGTGATTAATTATCAAATTTCTTTGCAGTGAAGGTGCGAGTGGCAGTGAAATTTACCAAAGACTTCAAACACAGTTTGGTGATTCGTGTCTGTCCCGTTCATTCGTCTTAGAATAGTGTAAAGCGTTTAAGGAAGGCAGACAAAGCGTCGGCAACGAACCGCACAGGGTACGAACGGCAACTGCTGTTAACGACGCCATGACTGCGCGCTTAAATGAGCTCATACGGAACAACAGGAGGATTACTGTAAGTGATCGGAGCTCTGCACTGAACATCAGCACTGGAAGCGTTCATACCATCATTCACGATAAGCTGCACTTCAGCAAAGTGTGTGCCAGATGAGTACAGAAGCAGCTATCCGACGAGCAGAAAGCCAGCAGGTTGAAAATTGCAAACCTGTTGTTCCGAAGACATCAGAAAGAAGGAGACAACTTTCTCAGAAGTGTGGCGAAGGTGGACGAGACATGGATTCATCGCCATACGCTGGAAAGCAAATTTTTTTTTTTTTTTTGATTGGAGGTTTAACGACCACCGTGAGCAACTCAATGGGCTATAAGCAGTCGCCCGTCCCTAATTTAGGGTCACTGGTTCCAGGGAAGGGAGAGAGCCAGTGCCGTAAGACAAACACAACATCCATGCCTGACCGGGATTCGAACCCGGACCCCTTACGGACGAATGATCAGAGGCCAACGCCTTAGACCACTGCGCCACCGGGGCGGCGAAAGCAAATTTGCAAGCATGGAGCGGAGACACAGTGATTCGCCCCCACCCTAAATATTCAAGATTAGGGCGTCAGCTACGAAGGTAATGGCTACGGTGTTTAGGACATTAACGGTATTATTCTTATGGATTTCCTGAAAGATCGTCAAACAATCAATGCCACCAATTACAGCGATCTCCTCAAGAACTCCCTTAAGGCAGCACTGAGAAAGAAGAGAACCGGAATCCTGAACAGTGGAGTATGCTTTCTCTATGGGGCCGCCCCGGTGGCGCAGTGGTCTAAGCGATGGCCTCTGATAATTCGTCCGAACGGGGTCCGGGTTCGAATCCCGGTGAGGCATGGATGTTGTGTTTGTCTTACGGCACTGGCTCTCTCCCTTCCCTGGAACCAGTGACCCTAAATTAGGGACGGGCGACTGCTTATAGCCCATTGAGTTGCTCACGGTGGTCGTTGAACCTCCAACCAAAAAAAAATCTTTCTCTATGGCAACGCCAGGCCACACATCGCTCAAGTGACTACGGAAACATTAGAGGAATTGGGATGGGACACTGTACCACACCCTCCGTACAGCCCGGATACAGCCCGGCGCCATGTGACTACTACTTGTTCCGCCCGTTAAAGGATTTTTTTGGGAGGACATAAATTCAAATCAAATGAAGAGGTAAAAAGTGTCGTCCTCAGATGGTTTAAACAACAGAATAAAGAATTCTATGAAACTGAGATCCGGAAGCTTCCAGAACGCTGGAAAAAATGTGTGGACCACGACGGATATTACTTCAAAAAGTAAGTGATTTAACATTAGCTGTATGGTAAATAAATATCTGATTAAAAAACAAAAGTCCAGGTCAAATTTGAATCCCTCTGGCTGATCGTGCCACTTCTTGTACTAACGCAGGAGGAATGTATTTTGAATAAAATACATTGACGTAAATTTTCCTGTTTATCCAGCATCTTCTTTAAATTCAGTCTTATTATTTATATTTTAAATTCAGTTTATTAATTGCCGCACTGCGTACAGTTACTTTAGGCAGCAGGTATCAAAGGAGAACCACATTGATTAAGAAATAAATCGGCGTATAAAACTTGGTTAGAATGAACTTGGGAGAAATACAATTTTCAATAGCAATTTACCAAAGTTTTAAAAGAAAAGCGTTGAATCAAATAATCCTTCCAGTTTCTTACGTATGGGGCAGAGATATTGACGTTGACTGTAGGAAAAAGACGTACAGGGACTGCATATAACTTAAAGAAGCCTAGAGATGTGCATGCTTGATGTAACAGGAAAGATAAAAAGAGGAACTTGCGGATCAGGAAAATGACAAGAGTGGAATACATGATCAAAGTAAATTCCCTGTAATGGCAAAGGGGCTGGACATATTGCGAGAAAAACTTATCACCTTTGGAGAACCGAAATTTTCACTGGATACGAAAATGGGCGCGACTGGTTCAAGACAGAAATCTGTGGAAGAAACTTAGAGAGACATTCATCCAGCAGCGAACTGATAATGGTTGATATTGTTGATGATGATAACTTCATGAGCGCGTGAGAGCATTTTGAAGCTTGGCTCTGAACTCTGAACGTAGAAGCAGTTGGTTTCACATTCAAAGGGAAAGCGATTCTATTTTCCTTTAGCTGTTTTTAAATTTTTAGTGATTAAAACTTGATTTCGTCAGAAATTTCCGCCTTTTAGAGGTTTTTGAAAAAACATTTATGCACATAACCTACAGTACACCATAGCCAAATATTTAGCTGTGCATTTGGAATTTCATTATTGAAGCACTTCCCTTTCTTTCTGATAAACACCAAATACGAATGAAATTCATGCTTTGTCAGAAGCAATACATTTTTCGGTATGTAACATAACATTTTTAGACGTAATTATTAGGTGTACAAAAAAGTTTTAAGGTGTTTTTTGTGACCTATACCACTAATTTACAAATCCGAAATTCCCCGCGTGGTCTTCATATGACCACAACTGGTCCAGAGTACAAAATGTGACACAGAAGTTTGCCCAACAGTCAAACGCACTTGCATATCGATAGGTGAAAGATGGCAAGCGATGCTGCATTCGTTACGAATTTTATCAAGGAAAAAGTGCTGCAAAATCATGTGCATCTATCTGTTCTATTCTGGGGGATAATATTGTATCGAAAAGCACGTGCGAGCTTTGGTTTAGACGGTTTAAAGCAGGTGATTTTGATGTTAGCGGTCGCCGCAAAAGGTTACACATGGGGAACTGCAAGCATTGCTGGATGAAGATTCGTCTCAAACGCTAAAAGAACTAGCTGAACAATTGGGGGTAACTCAACAAACAATTTCCAATCGTTTACGTGCAATGGGAAAGATTCAGAAGGAAGGAAAATGGGTGCCACATGACCTGAGCTAGAGGAACAAGAATGAGCGAGTCATGAATTATTTGAATTTGTTGAATAAACAACTCAGAAACTCTTTTCTGTGAAAAATCGTTATTGGTGATGAGAAGTGGATATGGTACAACAATTCCAAATGCAAAAAACTCTGAGTAGACCCGGTGAAGCAACGAGTTTGACACAGAAATGCAATATTCACTCCAAGAGAGTCTGCTGTGCATCTGGTGGGATATGAAGGGTGTGCTCTATCACGAGCTATTGGAACAGGGTCAAGCTGTTACTGCTGATCACTACAAGCAACAATTGCTGCGATTGAACTAGGAAATATGTCGGAAACGTCCATTCACAGGCAAAGGATTGCGTTTCGTGAAATTACTGCATGACAACGCTAGGCCGCATATCGCTAAATCGGTCAAGGAAACGTTATTGACGCTTGGCCGGGAAGTTTTGGAGAACCCGGCGTATAGTCCCGACATAGCCCCTTCAGACTATCATTTGTTCCAATCAATGCGACATGGTTTATCTGGTGTGCGATTCCAGACATATGACGAAGTGTAAAAATGGGTTGACGATTTCATCGCGTCACACGACAAACTATTCTTCATGGCTGGAATCCGTCAGCTGCCCGAACGAGGGCGGAAGGTGATAGATAATGACGGCGCACTTTTTATTTATTTTTTTAGTTTTAACGACCACCGTGAGCAACTCAATGAACTATAAGCAGTCACCCGTCCCTAATTTAGCGCCACTGGTTCCAGGGAAGGGAGAGAGCCGGTGCCGTAAGACAAATACAAAACCCATGCCTCACAGAGATTCGAGCCCGGACCCCTTTCGGACGAATGATCAGTAGCCATCGCTTAGACCACTGCGCCACCGGGATGGCGCGCATATTTTGATTCGTAAAAGGTATTGTTGTTTTTTCTCAAATTACATGTTGCGTTGTCTTAAAACGACTTAAAGCTTTTTTGTACATCTAATAGTTACTATAAATACAATATTTTGTTTTGACTTTCACAGTGTGTTGAATGAGTTTTTTTTTTATCGCAACCTGCACATTTTTATGACTGCTGTTTTTCCTGAAAGTGGAGTAAGATTATTTTGCATCATAAGGACGTAATAATGACTGAGATATCCAAAACGGAATTTGCGTTTCAGGTGGAGTTAAAAGACAGATGAATAAAAGGTTATGTTTTTGCCTATGGATACGAACCATTCGTTACTTTGTGACTTCGATTATTTTACATGATTCTGAAATATTCCTGAATGCAAAATGATATTCCTGAACTATCCGAATTTAGGTGCATCGAACTTTACTTTCGAAATTATATTCATCGTTAACCTATTTTAGAAAAATGTTGCTTCTAATTCACAGATTTATACACTGAAATGCTAAAAGAGCTAGGAAACCTCTCTAATACCGTGTTGGTTCTCCTCGCGATCGGATAATGGCAGCAACCCGACGGGGCATGGTCTCCACGAGCTCTCTGTGGTACTTTGGAGACAACGCACACCATGCTACCTGAAGAGTGTTCCACAATTACGTAATTTTGCCCGGTGGGAATATTCCTAGCATTGACAGCACATTAAACAGCATCCCATAGGTGTTCGATGGCGTTTAAATCCGGGTATGTAACGATTGATCGACAAACGGTTGGTCGACATAACGATTGGTCGATATAACGATTGGTCGATATAACGATTGGTCGACATAACGATTGGTCGGCATAACGATTGGTCGTCAGTAATGATTAGTCGACAGTAACGATTGGTCAACAGCACGTTTGATCGACAAAACGATTGGTCGACAGTAACGACTGGTCGATATAACGATTGGTCGACATAAAATGGTCAACGGAACTTGGAAAAAAATTTTTGAATAAGTGCAAACAGTTTGGCAGTAAATTGCCCCACCGGAAAATTGGCACACATTTTTCAGCAACCCGGAAAATTGCAACACACAGAAAAATAGCCCCACCGGAAAATTGCCACATGGTTTTTATTAAGGGGACGAGCACAAATCACTGTTCGTCCGAGAAACGCTTTGAATGTGGGGCAATTATCCGAGTTTCTGAACTATGTTTGGCAGTTTCCCCAAGGTGCCTATACCTAAAGTGACCCGGGGCCCTTTCGGAAATAACATCGTTCAGAAAGCCCTCTATATAGATTTCACTTAGAGTACAAAAGATGACACGGGGGTCTATTTGGAAATAATATGTTATAATGCTATACGTTCTGAGGACTACATTCTAAAAGATATCATTTCCAAAAAGGAACTTTACGTTTTGAGAGGTCATTACGTTCTGAGAGGTACCGCTGCGAATGTAAACCATAATCCTCTGAAGCAATGGTTATCTCGACCAATCATTGTGTCGACCAATCGTGCTGTCGACCAGTCGTTACGGTCGACTGATCGTTATGTCAATCAGTCGTTACTGTCGACCAATCGTTACTGCCTACTAGTCGTTACGGTCGACTGATCGTTATGTCGACCAATTGTGCTGCCGACCAATCGTTACTGTCAACTAGTCGTTACGGTCGACTGATCGTTATGTCGACCAATCGTGCTGCCGCCCAATCGTTACTGTCAACCAATCGGGTGTCGACCAATCGTTATGTCGACCAATCATGCGACACCGTAAAATCCAGCAAACGAGGGGGCCAAGTCAAAATGCCAAACTCCATGGAATATTCTTCCTGCCATAGTCGGGCGGCTACAGACGTGTGCGGTGGCGCATTCTCGTATTGAAAAAGGTCGCGCCCGTCTGAGTTGTTGCATGACATGAACAGGTGCAAATGATTCCCAAGGATGGTTACATAGCCCTTACCGTTCAGAGCGGTCTGCAGAGGTATGAGGGGTCCTAATACGTGCCAGCTGAAAACATCCCACATCATAACAGAGCCACCGCTGGCCTGCAGTGTCCCGTGTAGGCATGCGGGATCCGTTGCCGCGTGGAGTTGTCGCCACACCCGGAGTCGTCCATCTGTCCAAAGCAGTTGTTATCGCGATTCGTTGGACCAGGCCACACGTTTCCACTCATCTTGCATCCAATGGCGGCGTTTCCAAGCCCAGGCAAGGCCCACAGCGTTGTGTCATCGAGTCAGTAATGGCACCCTGGCGGGCTGTCGGATCAGTAATGGCACCCGGGTGGGCCGTCGGGTCAGTAATGGCACCCGGGTGGGCCGTCAGATCAGTAATGGCACCTGGGTGGGTGGTCGGGTCAGTAATGGCACCTGGGTGGACGGTCGGGTCAGTAATGGCTCCCGGATGGGCCGTCAGATCAGTAATGGCACCTGGGTGGGCTGTCGGATCAGTAATGGCACCTGGGTGGGCCGTCGGGTCAGTAATGGCACCCGGGTCGGCTGTCAGATCAGTAATGGCACCTGGGTGGGCTGTCGGGTCAGTAATGGCACCCGGGTGGGCCGTCGGCTCCGGAACCCCATAGAATAAGGGAACGTTGCAATGTACGAACGCTGATGCTACTACGGGCCCCAGCATTGATTTTTTTATATTTTTATTGACGGTTTGACGGCCACCGTCAGCAACTCAATGGGCTATAAGCAGTCCCCGTCCCTTATTTAGGGTCAAAGGAGAGGGCCAGTGCCGTAACACGAACAAAACATCCATGCCTCACCGAGATTCGAACCCGGATACTTCTCGGACGAATGATCATAAGCCAGCACTTAGACCACTGCGCCACCTGCGCGGCCCAGAATTGAATTGCCCTGTGATTTGCGGAAATGTTGCAAGCCGGGAGGATGCTACGATGCGTGCCAGATACCGCCGTTCACGATCATCCAGGGCTTTTCTACGGCCACGCTTGTTTCGCACTCTAGAGTTTTACCCTGAGTTTGTGTAGTTCAGGTATACCCCTGAAATTGTTGACCGTGTAAATCCAAATTTCGTGTGGGTAAACAAATCTCCCGGGCGCCCACTATCATGCCACATTCGAAATCTCATAAATCCTTATAAACTACCATTTCAACTGCAAATGCTATTGAGCCTGCTGTGATACCTGGCTCATGCACAGTCGTGTCAGAATAATATGACCACCCCTGGAATCACAGCGTATCCGGCCAGGCGCGTCACAGAGTGCACGTGACAAGGCCGACCACACGGAGGTATGAGCTGCCGGCCAGGACAGATGAGCCATAGTGCGTAACGTGAGCACAATGTACAGAGGTAGTGATTTGACGAACGTTCAAAGAGTAATGTTCATCGGCTGCAGCACCAATGGTGGAAGCATCTCAGAAACAGTAGACTTACACAGGCTGTTCGCCAGGTTCTGTAGTAAGGGGGGTGTACCAAGAATGTACCGCTGACACACCGAGTACTTCCCGACGTCATAACTGTAGAGCCCCAAATACGTTCACATGGGACTACAGTCATTGGACAATGGAAGAGTGGGAAAAGGTTGCCTTCTCCGACGAATCGAGGTTTCTACACCACAGAAGTAACGGTTGGTGGCGGATATGACGTCAGACACACACGAGAACCAACACACGGACACTCTTGTCGGTCAAGTACAGTCCGGTGGTGGCGGTGCACATGTCTGGAGCATGTTTTCCTGGTATGACCTGGGACCGCTGGTACAGTTCACGGGGTCCCTGAACGCCAATGGCTACCTATCCGTCCTCGCTGACAACATACATCTCTTCATGTTGGACGTTCACCCTGGTGGTGATGGTGTCTACCAACAGGACAATGCGCCGTGACATGTCGCTAAGAGGATGCCTGACTGGTTCCAGGAACATGACAGCGATGTCTTCCGTTCTCCCTTTGCCGGCGAAATCGTCTGACCTCAATCCCATAGAGCACTTGTGGGACTATTTGGATCGAGATGTTCGACGTGCCGACCAGCAACCATGTCATCTCCGAGGCTTTCATGCTCTTCTGCAGTCCAACGTGTGCCTCGAGCAACCTTCCAGGGCTTCATTGCGTCCATGTCTCGCCGCTGTCATTCGGGCCAAGGATGATTATTCCCATTTTTAGGTAGGTGGTCATATTATTCTGATACGACCGTGCACATATATACAGGGTGATTCATAAAAAAATATACAGGTTCAACGCACTGTAAAACAAGAACAATGTAAGCTATTTTATGTTACCTGTAACAGAATTGTAGGGGAATGTTGCAAGTTTTTTTTTAGAGACAGTCACAAATGTTCTATGTGTGCACCTTTAGTCACACGACACACATCGAGCCGGTAATCCATTTTTGCCCAAACGCTGGGTAAGATATCTGAATCAAGTGCAGTGATAGTGGCTGTGATACGCTGTTTCAGCTCCGCTAGATCAACAGGAAGGGGAGGGGAATACCTTGTCCTGCACGTACCCCCACAGAAAAAAGTCACAAGTCAGGACTTCTGGGTGGGCATTGGGTCAGTGGCATGTTTTAGACCAAGGCTCGTCTTGGTGAGAAATACCGCAAAAGCTGCATTAAAAAATAAACGCTATGTTAAGTCTTGCCACAGTTGCAGGACGACAGTGATAACTTTATACTCCAATTGGATGGTGCACCACCGCACTGGTTAAGCGACGTGCGAGATTATCTCGATGAACATCTTCCTCACCAATGGATTGGGCGAGTTGCGGACTACAACATGCCACTGACCCAATGGCCACCCAGAAGTCCTGACCTTACACCTTGTGACTTTTTCCTGTGGGGGTACGTAAAGGACAAGGTATTCGCCCCATTCCTTCCTGTTGATCTAGTGGAGATGAAACAGCGTATCACAGCCACTATCAGTGCACTTGATTCAGATATCTTACCTCGCGTTTGGGCGGAAATGTATAACTGGCTCGATGTGTGTCGTGTGATGCACACATAGAACATCTGTGACTGTCTCTAAAAAAACTTGAAACATTCCCCTACAATTCTGTTATCATCATCATCATCATCATTGTCAACCATTATCAATCCACTGCTGGACGAAGGTCTCCCCAAGTTTCCTCCACAACGGTCTGTCTTGTGCCAGTCTCCTCCATGTCACCCCTGCATACTTTCGAATTTCATCCACCCATCTCCCATGTGGTCTTTTCCTGTCCCTTGGAATCCAATCTAAAATTTCGGCTGTCCATCGATGATCTGTCCTTCTGGCAGTATGTCCAGCCCATTGCCATTTCAGGGATTTAACTCTGATCATGATGTCTTCCACTCTTGTCATTTTTCGGATCCACGAGTTCCTCTTCTTATCTCTCCTGGTTACACCAAGTATGCACCTCTCCATGCTGCTTTGAGTTGTCTGCAGCCTTTGTATGTCTCTTTTAGTTAAGGTCCACGTCTCTGCACCATACGTAAGCACTGGAAGGATGCATTGATCAAACACTTTTCTTTTAAGACATAATGGCATATTGCTCTTGAAAATTATGCTGTTTCTTCCAAAAGCTCTCCAGGCAAGTTTTGTACGCCGATTAATTTCTTCATCAATGTGACCCTCACTTGATATCTGCTGTCCAAGATAAACGTACGTGTCTGTTATCTCCAGCTTTTCTCCATCAATCGATAAATCTTCATTTCGTGTAAAAGCATTGAACATCACTTTTGTCTTCTGAAAGTTCATTTTTAATCCCACTTCTTTACTCTTGTCAGCAAGTTCCTGGATCATACTCTGCAGCTCTGATGGGCTAGTTGCAAAAATGACTACGTCATCAGCAAAACGAAGGTGGGTTAGATAATCTCCATTAATCTTTATCCCCTTGTTTTCCCAGTTCAGTGATTGAAAGACATTTTCCAATGTGTCTTTAAAGAGCTTCGGAGATATGGTGTCACCTTGTCTCACTCCTTTTCCAATTTTTATGTGTGTTGTATTTTCAAACAGCCGAATCTTCGCACTTGCATTTTCATAGATGTTATTAATAATATTAATGTATGCATCTTCAATACCGCAGGATTTCAGAGCCATTGTAACTGCTGATGGTTTCACCGAATCAAAGGCTTTTTCATAATCGATAAAAGCCATGCACAATGGAAGTTCATATTCCCTCGCTCTTTCAATTAGTTCTCTCAGCACATGGATATGATCTATTGTGCTGTAGCCACTCCTGAATCCAGCTTGTTCTCTCGGTTGAGCCATGTCCAGTGTTACCTTCAAGCGGTGTGAAAGAACTTTAGTGAAGATTTTATAAACTACTGATAGGAGGCTGATAGGTCTGTAGTTTCCAAGATCCTCAATGTCACCTTTCTTATGTAGCAGGATCATTGTAGCGGTGTTCCAATCCTCAGGAATCTTTCCTTCATTAAGGCATCGAGTGAAAATTTGGGCGAGTACTGTTTCGATTTCTCCACTTGCTTCTTGTATGATGTCTACAGTAATTCCATCTTCTCCTGGAGCTTTTCCCCGCTTCATGTTCTTGATTGCATGTGCAACTTCTGCTGGAAGGACTGGAGGAACTCTGGTACTGGTATCTTTCATGATGTCTGGAGTGCATGTATCATCCCTTTCATATAATTTGGAGTAGAAATCTTTCACTCTTGTCAAAATTTCGCCTCTATTTCTTGTTACAGAACCATCTTCTTTTCTCAGTGCCATAATCTGTTTTCTTCCCTTACTGAGATGTCCCTTTGCTATCTTTAGGCTTTGGTTGTTTTCAATTGCTTTCCTCACTAGTTCACAGTTGAATTTTCTTACGTCTTCAGTGATACTTTTTCGTACTGTCTTGCATAGCTCTATATATTCCACTTTGGAAGTCACATCTTCTTCAGTTGTCCTCATCTCTCTTCTTTTTTGCATCAACATTTTCGTTTTTCCTGATAATTTATTTACATGCAACTTGTGTTATAGGTGACATAAATATCTTACATTGTTCTTGTTTTATAGTGCGTTGAAATTGCATACTTCTTTATGAATCACTCTGTATATATATATATATATATATTTGTGGACGATACTATTTTCCTTATTGTGTGGTGGCATGTAATGAAAATGGTAGCGCTCTCCTCAGCTGTTTTAGCACCTCAGTGTATTTCAGAATGTAAAATGATAGTCCTGAACTATCCAAATATAGGTGCATTGAACCTTGCTTTCGAAATTATATTCTCCGTTTACCAATTTAAAAAAGTTGCTTCTAATTCACAAAGTTACATTAACTGAGGAGAAAAAAATGCCTTCCGGACAGCATAAAGTCAGGAATGTTTATTAGGGTTTTCGGAACTCATTAGTTCCAAAGCGGAGAACTTCCCTTTGAGATCTGTGTCATAACAAACAAGGGTTTCGCCTCATTAGTCCTGTAATTTAATCTGACTGCGAAGAAGAAACTATCCTTGAAAGTCGTATCCAGAATTAAGTTCCTTACTCTCTGAAGAAGAGTACGTGCATTCTATTTAAATGCTGCTCAGTTAATTGGAACCTCGGATAACAGTTGTTGCTTGTGTTTTGGAAGCTGAAATATCTTAGATGGAAACGCATCACGTTTTTGTATGTTTAGTGCATCAAAGATTATTTGTTTTGTTCCTTAATGGTAAATTAATTAATTGCAGTCTATATAAGATATCAATAAAACGAAACTAACATTCGACAACACGAAATATGCAATAAAATGATCCTTTAATTTGCTGACAGCAATATATTTCTCCCAGAAGCATAACACATTGACAGAGATGCGTATGAATTAAATATTATAGAAATAGAAAAGTTGTACTAAATGTCGCAGTCCTTAAAATTGTTTTGAAGAGAGAAAAGAAAAGAAACATTATGGATGCCAGAATGTGATTTCTGATGCAATTTTTTGGCACGCCTTTTGTAGAGAATATTACGTGCTTCGTCTGTCCGTCCTTTTGTACGCACGTTGTTTCTGCTTAGTCGAATTCGGAAATTGTTTTTAGATTGGGAAGCTTGACCCGTTAGAACGAAGGTCAGAACTTTTTCGTTTTCTTTCATGCCGCTAGGGATGTAAATGTAGATTCTATTGAAATCAGATATATCGTTTTCCATATCTTTGCTACAAAAAATTTAATTGAAAAATTATTTTTACCTGCAGATACTTTTACAAAAATTACAATTGTTGGCGCAGTTCCAACTTGTAACGTATACTCTATATTCACTTTCCTTTTGATTTTACTATCTCTGGTTATTTTATTTTACTATGTAAATTATCTTCTTACTGAACGAAATATTATTTCACCCGATGAATGAGATCTGGCAATGAGTGTAAGTCATGACGTGGTGGTAGCTAGTATATAGGCGCGTTCATCGAGACTTAGGGAGAGCTTTTGTTGTTGTTATGAGAGAGCGTTGTTGTTTACGGAGAGCGTTTGTAATACGAGGAGAGATTGTGTTGTTATGAGGAGAGATTCTTCATTATTGTAAAACAAGTTGTGTGTGTGCTTTGGATGACCAAGAGTCTTATAATAAAAAAGTTGCCGTAAGTTAGTCTTTCTCAATTCATAGTTTTTGTCAGACCTCTGTCTGGCTGTTAGGTTTATAACATTAGTGTATTACCATAAATAACCAGCGTTAAGACTTTATTCATTTTCGTTGTTAACTAGTAACAACAACCTTTTGAATTCACTATTTTGAAGCTTAGTACAAGTATATCATTAGCTAGCTGGTAGGAAGAGCATCATTCATATTAATTAGCTTAGCGGAAAGAAAATAAAACTAATTCATTACAAACTTCATTACCTTCAAGTGAGACCATCTTTCTAGCCAGGTCACCATTTTCAATTGAATATATTCTCCAGCACCCTTTTCATTCAAACTCCTGTGCCAAATAACGCCCATGTTATATGAACATGATATCTGCATTATCTCGCAGTTTTCTAGAAGGTTCGACTTTATTTTTTGATGTCATGGAGCTTTCTAAAGTTGAGAAGTGAAAAGGCGTGTTCATTACACGCGATATCATGTTCAAATCCAAAAAACTATGTTTTGCTGATAAAGAAAACAACCTCAGGTAAGTTTTGAATGCGATTATTGATGATTTTATCATCAAGATAAAGTAGATCATAATAAATCTGTCAGACCACGTAGGTCAAATTCACCTGAAGCATCTTAGGAATGCCATAAGCCCTGAATAAAAAAAAGAAAGAAAGAAAAGATCGTATTTTACAGGATATATTTTTTTAGTGAACAAGTTTTCAAAGACGTAAAAAGATATGTGCTCAATAAATATCCGCGCCGCTTCTCAGACTCACCCAAGCAGTGCGAGTTGTGAATCTTATCGTGTAATTCTTTATACTTAATCGTGTGTGTAATGCCGAAAATCGTCATGCGTACTTTTTTCTTTTCTTTTATTGAGAACACGGAAATACCTTGTATCAGATCCTCGTGATATTCTCTTTCACCATTTGCCTTTTTCTTTTCTCCTGACAGTTAACAGTGATCTTCTCTTTCGTTTCTCCTGTTACATTGCTTTTCCTGTAAACTTTGCTGTTGTTTGGCCCATAAAGCACTCCCCCTGCTTGTTCTTTCTTTTGTTTTTCTTTTTTAATTGAGTATCACTGGGAAAGTAGTGACAAGAAGTTTGTGTTTCAGAATTTCTTTAAGAACATTGTTTTTCGTTGTTCTTCTCTTCACGTAGTGAGATTTCTGTCCACCGACGTGTCTTCATCACTTGCCTAAAAACTTGATGGTGCAGAAAAACTCATAAAACGAAAAGAGAATGCATGTTCTTTAACGATCTGCAAAGCAAATAAAAGAATAAAGAGAGAGAGAGAGATCCATGCTACAATCGTGCTTGTATTTCGATGAAGATTTATGGTCTTGTGCTACGCTCTTTCGTTCTCAATAATCTAGATTCCAGTTTCTTTCTCAGAAAGGAGGATCTCCTTATTTAATAATCATCGTCCATGTACACAGTAAAACATCGCATTTAGGTTCACTCTGGGGACACTTTCCTACGTTCGCAAAAGACAGGTGTCCTCAAAAGAGAATTTTTCGTTACTTCTAGGTTGCAGTACGTAGAAATAATGCAAAACTCTTTTTCCCATTTGGCGTGGTTTTAATGTAATGCTCGTGCAAGTATCGCTAACTGAACACTGCACAAATCAGTTCTTTATAACTTCACTTCTGAGCGAATCAAGATTCACTCAGATAACTTCAGAAAAGGTTACTTAATATTCGTCTTCATTCTGCCGCTTCAACAAGGTAAGATCAAAGGAACGTGCGTTAATATCAACAATAACACTTGACTACGAAAAACAACACTCACATAAAAAAATCTTCCAAATACGTGGCGACAATGTAAATAGACGAAGTCATCGATATTTCCACGTTTTTCTTTAATTAACACACAGCAACCGAAAATTGGATTTCGACACCGCTGGGATCGAATCTCAGATCACTCGGCTAAATATCGAGAGATCTGCGGTTCGATCCCAGCGGTGTCTAAATACAATTTGTCGATTGCTGTCTGTTAATTAAAGAAAAACGTGGAAAGAGCGATGACTTTGTCTATTTACTGACATTAAAGCAGAACATATTTACTGTGGTTCGGGCTCGGGCTCTTAGAGAAAGAGTGAGAGAAAGAGAAAAAGAGAGATTATTTTATATAAAAATATGATTTTATATGATTTAGCAAATGAGACACTTTATAGTTGGTAAAAATAATTCTTCGGCGACTGGTTGAGGTTAGGGAGCGGGCACTCCAGGTGGCTATTTATTCATGGCTTGGGTAAGAAATGTCATAGGCCGCGCATTAGTATATTTCTTCAGAGAAGAAAAAGCATTTTCAAGAACTATAGATATTGGATAATTGATAGCTTGACGACGATAATTTACTCCCTATCTCCACTCAGTTACTCCCTGCTAATTCTACACTGGCGGAAAGTGAAAAAAGAACACCAAGAAGGAATTGGCGGACGATCATGAAATTTACATATGTTAATGGGGTCGAGTTTACGTAGGGGCCATGTTAATTTCGGGACCAACCGGTGAGCGCTTACGCCACAGCACGGCATAATATGCAAATTATCGTCGGTGGTATTTAAGGAGTACGGCGAAGTGAATGTAATCAGTCGTCGGTGTACGGACACGTGCGAAGACCCTGAAGAAGCTGCAATGCCTGGACATGGAAGACGTGTACGATTTCAGCAGTTATCGGACTTTGAGCGAGGTCGTCTAGTCGGACTCCGCGAGGCCGGGTGGTCGTATCGTCGTATTGCGGAGCGAATTGGAAGGGAAGTATCGGTGGTGGTACGATGGTGGCGTAGATGGTCCGAGGAACATTCCCACACGAGAAGACGTGGAACCGGGAGTCACAGTCGGATTGATGAGCGGACCGATCGACGCATAAGAAGAGCGGCGTTGTCAAGCAGAACATCCACTGTGTTGTAAATCTGAGCTGCCGTTGCACCTGAGGTGACTGTGCGAACAATCCGCAACCGTCTACTGGATGCAGGCCTACGAGTGCGTGTGCCTCTGGCATGTGTACCTCTGACTCCAGCCCACCATCAGGAGTGGCTGCAGTGGTTTTGCCAACGTCTGCACTGGAGAACGCTATGGCGATCTGTCGTGTTCAGCGATGACGGCAGATTCTGCTTGGGAGCCTCTGATGGCCGTATGCGTGTTCGCAGACGCACAGGGGAGCGTCTCTCCTGGTGTGGGGAGCGATCAGCTATCGCTCCCGTACACAACTAGTGTTTTTACCGGGTACGTTAAACAGCACCTCCTACATCAACAACATCATTCAGCCCGTTGTTGTGCCATTTGTAAGGTCGGTCCATCGTGGTGTTTTTCAGCAAGATAACGCACGCCCACACACGGCACGTGCAACGCAACATGCACTTCAGGATGTGAGACAACTTCCATGGCCTGCACGTTCACCGGATTTGTCCCCCATTGAGCACGTGTGGGATTTTATGGGACAACGATTTATCCGGTCTCCATGGCCAGCCACGACCATCCCCGATTAACGCGTCCAGGTTGAGGATGCTTGGAACTCAATACCCCAAACTCACATCCAACATCTGTACGACAGACTCCATGCCAGAATAACACAGTGTGACGCAGTTCATGGCGGTTCAACCTCGTACTAACCATGTTACATGGAAATGTTATTTTTCAGTTTACCAGCAAACACAGCTGTATTTTGCCATAATGTTTTGATCACGTTTTCCTCTGTATTCCGTTATTATGCTGTATAAATTTCGTTGGTATCAGACGTCTCCTTGGTGTTCTTTTTTCACTTTCCGCCAGTGTATTTAGCATCGTACATATTGCAGCGCATTACGGCGCGATAATACACTGCTGGACATATGCTAAGGACGGATCATAAACGGCTATATAGCGCATAAAAAAGTAAGTGTGGTTGGATGCCAAGTGAAATAAAATAATGTCAGAATGCCAGGACATTACAAGAAAGACAATTTATTGTGCTCTGAAATCCAGAAGGCTTTGGAACGTGTTCAAGGGACAAACAGGCCATTTTGTGCAGAATACGTAAACGTGAAAAAAATGCAATTACCGTCCGCAGGAGTTCCGGCGTAAGATGTCAATACGGGATATGGCCACCATGGAGGGCGATGCAAGATTCCACACGTCGTGTCATGCTTTGCACAACATTATCAAGCAGCTGTTGGGGTAATTTATCCCATTCCTCTGTCAGTGCACGGATGAGGGTGTCCTTGTTTATTGGAGGGCATTGGCGACCAGCAAGACTCCTCCCCAAAGCATCCCACACATTTTCAATGGGATTCAGATCTGGAGAACGTGCTGGCCATACCTC
This sequence comes from Macrothele yani, assembly GCA_039090855.1. NCBI lineage: Eukaryota > Metazoa > Arthropoda > Arachnida > Araneae > Macrothelidae > Macrothele > Macrothele yani. The sequence continues at coordinate 162,005,889 of CM077010.1, read as the reverse complement.
GCTCTCAAGACACTCCTGGACAGCGACTGTTCGATGACATGTTGCGTTGTCGTCCATGAAAATGAATCTATCACCGACAGCACCACGGAACATGCGAACATGAGGTAGCAGAACATCATTAATGTATCGTTGGTCAGTCATAGTCCCACTTTGAAGCACATAGAGGGACGTACGGCCATTGTTCATGATGCCAGCCCATCCCATGACACTACATGTCGGATATCGGTCCCTTTCCTGTATGTTTGCTGGACAATATGCAGTACCACTATCACGCCAGATCAGTTTTCGTCGACAGTCAGACGATAGACTGTATCTACTCTCATCTGAGAAGAGGACAGCAGACCAGTCGTTATCAGTCCAATTGCGATGTTGATGGCACCATTGCAAACGGGCGGTACGGTGACGTCTGGACAATGGGATGCACACAACAGGACGGCGGGCGTATAGTCCTCCTTCATGTAAACGTCTGGCGACAGTTTTTCGGGAGATCCGCTTGCCAGTAGCAGCCATAAACTGATTTGCTACCTCACTAGCTGTGCTGCGCCGGTGTCTTTTTGTTGATAGCACTATGTACCGATCTTCTGCAGGTGTCGTACTGCGAACATGACCTCCCCCGTGAAGTTTGCTACTCTCTCCATTTGTTTGAAATTATTTAGAAAGCCCTGAAAAAACACTGTGGCTGACGTCAAACTCCCTGGCAACATCTGTTATTTTTCGCCCTTCTTCAATCTTGCCAATAATACGCCCACGCGTAAAATCATCTAGGTGATGTCGGGAAGACATACTGAAAATTGCAAGTTCGTCAATAGATTCTTTCCCTTTCAACTTTGCGTTTGAACAACAACGGTCAATACGCGTCAAATCCTTTATATCTCTTATCAGCACTATGACGTCACGAACAAGTTCGGCAATCCAAAATTTGCATACGCACAACACGTCTTACTGTATCCCGCACGTATGCTAATTTCCACATTTTCCTGCCTTCCATTTTATGGTTGCTATCGTTGCTATTGTCATCCGTCGTTAGCAATTGTCCGGCATTGTATTAGCACTATTTGAGCAACATAGAATTGCAGCAAGGTCCGATCATTATAGATTCCCTGCCACCCGAAGCACTTCAGGTAGAAACGAACGGTCAAACAAAATCGTACAGTTACACTATAAAAATAGAGGTCCCTTCCCCACACCCCATTTGAGAAATACATTGGTTGATTGCAGGAGGAGGAGAAAGTAGAAGTGTGGAAAAGGAGATGTTTTTTCATTAATGGTTGAACTGGTTAGCCAGTTTTCGGGCTCATTCGGACCCGGGCTCTATCTTGCAATATAAACTTCGGGCTCAGGTGGGCTCGGGCTGATATGCCACGGGCTGGGACGGCCTCGGGCTCCGAAAATTGATCCCGAACTCAGCTCTAGTAGCCGATAGAGCCTTGTTCATGAGCATTATATACACTATCTACCAACAAGAAGTTGGACACCTGTGATAGCAAAGGAAAACGAAGTTTATTCACCTTCAATAGTTGGTGGAGCCTCCACTAGCGGCGATTACGGCTGCGACCCTTCGGGGCATACTTACAACCAGGCGTTGTACGACGGCTAGCGGTATTTTCTTCCACTCGGCTTAGAGAAGACAGGTCAGTTCCTTCACCGATTTCGGACGGTAGCGGCACCCCTTAAATCGACGCTCCAACTCGTCCCAGAGGTGCTCGATAGGGTTAAGGTCCGGGATCTGCGTAGGCCAGTCCATTCGATTAACACCATTGTTACCATACCGAGCCATGGTGGACCTCGCAACATGACAGGTGGCATTGTCATCCTGAAAGTAACATGGGTCCACACGGTAAAACTGCCACAACGTAGGAAGCGCATGGTCATCCAAAATGGTGCAGTAGGTCTCGGCGTTGAGTATACCAGGAATTGCGACTAAGGGTCCCGTGCCATACCAGGAGAAACACTCCCATAGAATAATTCCACCGCCGCCAAACTTCACAGTTGGCACAATACATTCCGGCAGGAGGTGTTCTCCAGGCAGACGCCAAACCCAGACCCTGCCATCCGAACGGTAGAGGGTGAACCTTGATTCGTCGCTCCAGAGAACCTGTTTCCACTGTTCAACGGTCCACTGTCGACGTTCTTCGCACCATGTTAGCCGAGCAGCGCTATTAGACTTGGTGATCAAAGGCTTGTGGGTGGCAGCACGTCCATGATAACCGAGCAGATGGGCTTCCTTACGGATGGTATTCATCGAAAGAACACTCCCGGATGCCTGATGAAACTCCTCGTGGATGTGGCCCGTCGATTTGGTGCGGTTTTTCCAAATTTCTCTGGCCAGCACCCGTGGGTCTCTAACTCCCAGTTTTGTGGGTCTGCTGGGTGGGGGCACATTCCGACAGTCACCTCTCATCTTTCACTTGCCAATCACGTAGACCACTGTCGATTTTGGGTACTTCAACTCGCTCGATATGTCACGTAAGAATCGACCATTTCTGTGATACCCGACGATTACACCTTTCTCGAAGTCAGAGAGCTCCGAACTGCGTGGCATCTTGCATGCGACTGGTTGCGTTGCTGTTTCCCACACGATATTTAACGGCGGCGGCCGTGACGTGTATCAGGACCGCATATATCGTCGATTGCAGGGGTGTCCAATTACTTGGTAGATAGTGTATATTATGTAATGTGTGTGTACTATGAATCTTATATTAGAACTTCTTGCAATTATTTTCTATAAAAACAGGTGTACGAAGTCCCTATAAAAATATGGTTAAATTCATAACGGACACTGTGTTGGTAACATCAGACATGAACTTTTGGCACAGAGACCATTTTCTCCGTCTGCAGTCTTTTGTTCACTATCAGTTTTCAGTGCCTCGTTTTCAAAACCTAATCCGCTTTGCATTTTATTAGTGTGGTTATGTCACTACTCAGCCTGGATACTTCCAAACACCTCTCCAGTATTGTTTTGAATCGGGCCTAATTGAGGAATGTGGTAGAGAAGATTGCGAGAAAACAGCATTCATAAAATGGGCTCACTGTGAGAACTACTTTTGTTTGCATCATTCCATAATATGTAGAGGATCATATAGGGTTTTGTCGTAAATAAAACGTGAGTGCAATGGATATCCATTACTGTGCACCCTATGCTGTATATCCATTCATGAATACTTTGTAATGTATACCAATTGCTTAAAACAACAAAACCCATTCCGATACGGGCCACAAGAGTAATGGAAATTCTATGAATATTGTATCTGCCAGTTTTCTTTGATGCTCTATAACTTCATCATTTATATTTCATAGCACCTAAAAGTTTTTCATTATCCATTACTCCTTCAGTACTGTCGAATGATATAACAAGCACTGTGCATCTAGCGACAACGGTCCAGACCGTTCACTTGTTAGTTCAATCTTTCTTTCCGGTATATGTGTAAGAATTCGGGGCCCTTTCTGGCTCGGGGGCCTGCCGCATGTGGCACAGTGTGCGCACTGGTAAATCCGCCCCTGATTTGAAATACTCCCAATGTAAGTGTCACTACATTTTATTAAGAAGTAATCCTACCTTTAATAAAATTTGCCCTCTAAATTTGTGCATTTCACATTACATAATTTACCAATGACTGCACACATGGATGAATCCCTTCGAGAAACAGTGCTTTTCAAAGACCCAAATGAAGCCGCTTGAATGAATATGGCACTTATTTCTCTTTCATATCAGGATTTATTTATTTTTTTTGATTGAAGGTTTAACGACCGCCGTGAGCAACTCAATGGGATATAAGCAGTCGCCCGTCCCTAATTTAGGGTCACTGGTTCCAGGGAAGGGAGAGAGCCAGTGCCGTAAGACAAACACAACATCCATGCCTCACCTGGATTCAAACCCGGACCCCGTTCGGACGAATGATCAGAGGCCATCGCTTTGACCACTGCACCACCGGGGCTCAGATTTTTAGCAAATAATATATTCATGAGACAACGCATATATGACCATTTTGCGAGCATACATTTTAATTAAATATTTTTCCCACAGAACGGAAAACATCTAAAGGCATGATCTTCATGTGACAGCTCTTTAAACTAAGAAAACGTGAGTCGCCTTACTACTACTTCGGTGTCCTTTCCAAGAAGTTCGTAACATCAAATACCAGCGTGTCCCTTTCTATTGATGATCTTCATGTTCGTAAACCCGGTAACACTGTGCTTATTAACGCGATGCTGATCCACAGATTAAAAGATATGAATGATGAATGATGTACAGAGATAATTGTTTTAATTTTCCTTTGGCGCTTGTCGATAATTCTCGAGTGGATAGCAAAACACATTTTTCATGCCGTTGAATCGGAGCTATCGAAATTCAAATTAAGTGCCAAGATACTTATTAAGGATTTAGGTTATGAAATATCGTTGTTGCAGTTTGTTTATTAGCATAATGCCCGTCTGTGAATGTGAAGAGTCTTATCTGATGATCGAAAGCGTTTCCAGTATTATTCCCTAAAGAAAGACATATAATGATTAAAATACCTTGTGAAGAAGGGACAAATTTATTCTTATTTTCACGCATTAGTTACCATTTCAGCGATACATTTCTGCTCAGCATTTTTGGCGTTCCGAAAGAGATGTTTTCTTTAAATCCGAATGTTTTAATTCGGATTTTTCAAGCTTCTCATCTATTTCATTATTTCTTTGCCTATTTAATTATTACTTTACTTAACTTAGATTCTCTTATTTATTTTATTTGTTACTAGCAGTCATACCCGTTCTTCAAACGATGAATCTATAAAATCATTTCTTGAACATAAAATTAAAGAAAGGTAATACGTAATTAAAGGGAAAGAAAAGTCATTTGAAGGTCTGCAACTGTTTTAAGGTTTAGAACAATGTTCGTGATGTCCATGCAAACGGTTTGACGTAAAACAGTAGCATGCATTGACGCCCCTTAGTTTTAAATCAAAATTTCATGGTGTTTTTTTACGGAATTTCATCGTTTCTGGCATAATTATCTTTAAACCTATCAGTACTTGGACGGTAAAATTAAGCCACCCTTTTAAATTTTTTGGTTTCAGAATTTTCCAGGTATAGAAGTGGTAGAAAAATCCAAGCAGGCAATATTCTGAAGCTGACATTTTGAAGTGTTTAGTTTTTGAACTTTTCTAGGTATCCTTAAGACCTATCAGCATTATCGATTTTCAGATCCTTATGTCATTTAGAAGTGGAAGAACAGTGAGGGGAAAGTTCAAGCATGCTGTGTTCCAAACCCGTGTTCTAAAGCCACGATTTTGATTTTTGAAGTTTTCGGACTTTTCTAGGCATACGGACGTTAAGGCCTATCAGCATACCAATTTACAGATCTCTAGGTTATTTAGAAGTAGTCGAACAATTCGCAGACGGAAGCACTCACATTTTTCCGCTTTGCTTTACGCTGAAGTGCCAAACATCAAGGTACAGCAGTATGCAAATTTTTAACTAGCGTTGCCGTCGTATAAAGCCTTCGACGCACGCTACGATTTTTATCAGTTGCGAGGTGTAATCTCGTGAGTTGTGTTGAACAACCGCCAATATGATTATGGCAAGCCGACGTGAATTAGCGGAGTTTGAACGAGGCATAGTAGTGGGAGCCAGACGGATGGGACATTCAATTTCCGAAGTTGTGCGAACATTGAACATTTCACGTGTGTAACGAGAATACATCATGGAAGGCATTACCACCCAACGTGGACAGCACAGTGGCACACCACGGGTGCTGACTGACCGTGACCGGCGGCGTCTGACCAGGATTGTTCATATTAACAGACAAGCGACACTGGCTCAAATAACATTCGCGTTCAATGCCGGACATACCAGAGACATATCCATCAGGTCAGTGCAGTGAAATTCAGCATCCATGCGATATGGGAGCAGAAGACCCACCAGGGTGTCTTTGTCAACACCGCATCAGACACAGCGCCTCACCTGGGCTCGTGAACTCGGTAATCGGATCCTGGAAGACTGGCAACATGTGGCGTGGTCCGATGAGTCACGCTACTAGTTGTTAGGAGTTGATGGTAGAGTTCGGATGTGGCGTGGTCCGATGAGTCACGCTGCTAGTTGTTAGGAGTTGATGGTAGAGTTCGAATGTGGCGCAGACCTCATCAGGCCATGGACCCAAGCTGTCAATAAGGCACTGTGTAAGCTGGTGGTGGTTGCATACATGTGTGGGATGTCTTTACGTGGTGCGGTTTGGGTCCTCTGATCTTCGTAAGCACGTCATGAACCGGTAATAGCTTTGTTGCTCTGCTGGGTGACCATTTGCAGCTCTTTATGGACTCCATATACCCCAACAACGATGGGATTTTCCAGGCGGACAATGCGCCCAAGTGTCATTGGGCTCAAGTTGTCCAAAATTGGTTGGAGCAGCATTCTGACAGTTCCGATAGATGGTGTGGCCACCAGAGTTGGATTAAGGGGGGTCTATAGGGGCAATAGCCTTGGGGCCCACCATTACCAAAAGCCCAGAAGGCATACCTGGGCAAATAATAGATAGATAGATAGATAGATAGATAGATAGATAGATAGATAGATAGATAGATAGATAGATAGGGTTATAAAATGGTTTTACTTATGTATCGAATGATTTCCACTTGATCAGAAACAGAGGCTGGAAGACAAACAAAATTTAAGGTAGTGACTCACCAAGACTAAAGGTTTCATATAACTATGTTTCGGAGAGAAAATTTCAGCTTTTTCACGACAATCCACCCACACCTTGTTAATGTTAATGGCGAAGGCTCGTGTCAAAAAAGATGCATTAAGAAAGTGTACAATGCTAATATATTTGAAAATCCAAGACAAAATCTAGGAATCTTAAGCTTTTAACTCGTGTTCTTATGAGAACAATGGAAAATACAGTGACTTTTGTTACGAAAACTCTGCGAATAATTTCTTAGTTTGAAGAATGCACTACGCATTAATTATCACAAGCATATTGCTCTACAGTTTCGTGTTTTAACGGACTCCATAATGATTCTCCGTCATAAGTTCTTTGAGGGCCTACTCAGATGTCTTAGCCTAGGGGGCCTACTCAGATGTCTTAGCCTAGGGGGCCTACTCAGATGTCTTAGCCTAGGGGCCTACTCAGATGTCTTAGCCTAGGGGGCCTACTAAAGCCTGAATCCGGCCCTGCTGGCCACCATGTTCACCCGACCAGGTGGCTTTTCAAGAGAGATAGACAGCTAATTCCCAGATGGCTTTTTCAAGGAAGGTATACAGCTAATTTCAAGTTTCTGATTAATTTGAATATAACTATCACAGGATTCGCTAGTCGAAGTAACAGACATTCATATGATTATATTCTATGATGGTTTTTTCAAATTAATCGGAAACCTTGAAACTTGGTCATACTGAGTGTTGTAGTGGTTAGCATACTCGGGCTCTATCCGGGAGACTCGGATTCGATTCCCGCTCCAGGACGTTGAAATATTCAAGTTTTCGGACATTTTCATTTCATTTTTTGATCTTGCTGTTACATATTAAAATTAATAATTCTGAATAGTTAAACATAAACATAAAAATAGCAGCAGGGAAGATCAAGGAAAAGCCTCGAGGAGACCTGACCAGCTTTGATCTCCCTAGGTTTAAGTCAAGACAAGAACATTCATATAACAGCAACAGAGTCAAAAGAGGAAACAAATATCAAATTTAATCATCTAATCATAATATTGAATTAACAGCATATCAAGGGGAAAATAATGTTCAAGTAATGAAAAACATGAGTTTTCCCCACCCTACCCAATCCTCATTGTATAGATCCCCCGTCCCTTGGTCACTGAATCTTCACCTGGGAAGTCCCTCACATTCCCCCCTCAGTCAAATAATCCCTGTCAATCAACGTCCCATCTTGTACTAATAAATGGATATCAGTTGTTAAGTAAGTAGTGTTTTAATTTCTTTTTAAACAAATTGAAGTTATTAATAGATATTTAATTCTGCAGGCAAAGAATTCCAAAACTCCAGACCAGAATAATCTAGGCTTTGTTTAGTAGTTTGTGTTCTAGGTGTAGTTAGGCTCAACAAAGCTTGGTTACGAATAATATAACGGTACGTAGCAGTATTAATTTCTATGAGCTCCTGTCCAAAGGTTCAATTTAATTCGTTTGTACATAATTTTGCCTAAGTTAAAGTGAAACAGTTGCTGAATTGTTAGAATATTATATTTGTTCGGGTTGGCTCTAGAATATCTGAACGTAATTTTCCCTAGTGAGTTGTGACCAATTAAATTATGTTTAAAATCTATTAATCGAATGTATTTATTTTGAAGAATTTGTAATTGATTAATATTAGTAAGTGTTGTTTGATATGATCTGACTTAACATCCATGTCATATTTGCACCAACAGACGGATTCACATCTTCCGAATATTTGTATTGGAAATTATAATGTTTCGTGATCTGATATTAGTCATTTAAGCAGCCGTTGTTCCTGAAACAAATTGATGTCTAAAATTTGCAGCACTTCCCAAAAAAAGTTTCACATAGCGGCCGGGTTTTATGAAAGCTATGACAAAACAATTCCTTTTCCTTCCTCATCTCAGAAGTAATGGCCGTAAGCCTGTCAATCGTGATAAGCGTTCACTTCTAATCTCCAGAGTATATATATATATTTTTTATTGGAGGTTTAACGACCACCGTGAGCAACTCAATGGGCTATAAGCAGTCGCCCGTCCCTAATTTAGGGCCACTGACACCAGGGAAGGGAGAGAGCCAGTGCAGAAAGAAAAACACAACATCCATGCCTCACCGGGATTCGAACCCTTGGACCCATCTCGGAAGAATGATCAGAAGCCATCGCTTAGACTACTGCGCAGTGGTCTAAGCGATGGCGTCTGATTATAAATTTCCTCAGAGTACTTCGACAGACTGTTAATTTCTATTAATTTATTTCTCTTCTCCATGATCCAAGGCCTGATACGGAAGGGCTAGTCCCCCTGACACGACGCTGTGCCACTGACCGAAATAGTAGAATTGAACATCTGCCCTCTCCTCTCTTAGGTTCGTTGCTACTTTTATAGCACTTTAAGCTGGTAAACAACCACAAACGATTAGGGTCAATCATTCTCGTAAATGACCACGTTGAATAACAAAGCTAAAGGGGAAAGCAACGCTTTATGACGCGCAGGTTTACTCATTCCAGCCGAATTCGGCCAATTTCTTAGATAGCGAATATATTCGTTACAGCTTATTTGGCCGCCCCGGTGGCGCAGTGGTCTAAGGCGTTGGCCTCTGATCGTTCGTCGGAAGGGGTCCGGGTTCGAATCCCGGTGAGGCATGGATGTTGTGTTTGTCTTACGGCACTGGCTCTCTCCCTTCCCTGGAACCAGTGACTCTAAATTAGGGACGGGCGACTGCTTATAGCCCATTGAGTTGCTCACGGTGGTCGTTAAACCTCAAAAAAAAAAAAACCCCCAGCTTATTTGAGCCCATTTTGCTGACCCCGAGTTAATTTGTTCCAACCGGTTACAGCAGAGGTTCCCAAACTGTGCGTCGCGAAGCCCCAGGACGTCGTCGGTTTTGGTCCGGGGCGTCGCAAATGTGAGGAAAAACTAATAATTTATAGTGAAACGTAACGTGAACATTTTCAAGACGTGTACATATTTTAAAGAATGAATTGGGAAAAAGAATGTTAAAGAAAAAAAGAAAACATTTTTCTTGTTGTGAAAGCGCTCTCTTCCTCTGAGTTTCCGGACTGTAATACTCTTTGAAAACTTGACGTGAGCTGCCCCGGTGGCGCAGTGGTCTAAGGCGCTGGCCTCTGATCATTCGTCCGTAAGGGGTCCGGGTTCGAATCCCGGTCAGGCATGGATGTTGTGTTTGTCTTACGGCACTGGCTCTTTCCTTCCCTGGAACCAGTGACCCAAAATTAGGGACGGGCGACTGCTTATAGCCCATTTGAGTTGCTCACGGTGGTCGTTAAACCTCCAATCAAAAAAAAAAAAAAAACTTGGCGTGATGTCGTACGGATCTGGCTCCCCTGCAGCCTGAAAATGCATTGAGCCAGGCAAGGTCAAGCGATAACGTTCTGCCACCGCTCTGTTGGGCGGTTAGTTTACTACGCAGTCTTTTTTTTTTTTTTTGATTGGAGGTTTAACGACCACCGTGAGCAACTCAATGGGCTATAAGCAGTCGTCCGTTTCTAATTTAGGGTCACTGGTTCCAGGGAAGGGAGAGAGCCAGTGCCGCAAGACCAGCACAACATCCATGCCTCACCGGGATTCGAGCCCGTACCCCGTTCGGACGAATGATCAGAGGCCATCGCTTAGACCACTGCGCCACCGGGGCGGCACGCAGTCTTCATTCGATACATATGTAGCGTGTGTAAACACTCGTTAGAACTGAGGTACTGTGTTTTAATAACTGTGAACGTAGTACTTTCTATGCGAGTGTGTGTTGGTTTATGATAATGGAGAAGTTTTTAAATAAAAAACCTGGTGTAGAAGAAGTTACAAATATTGGGTGTGTGCATAAGTTCTACAAAAAGAAAGGAGGAGAACACAACAAATAACGTACCTAGGATCTTACATAATGGTCATCATTCCGCATGACCTCTTGTCATTTGTCTATGAGTAAGTGAAACCCACGCTGGAAAAACTCCTGTGTTTTAGAGTCAAAAAAAGTCCTGTATTGCCGTTTTCACATCGTCCACATTATCGAAGGTTTGGAGAGCAAATGCGCTCTGTAGTAATCGAAAAAGGTGGCAGTCCATAGGTGCCAGGTCAAGGGAACACACCCGGAGAGGTAACATTTCCCAACCAAAGTTCAGTAATGTTTGCCGAGTGATTAAAACAGCGTGAGGTCTGGCGTTATCATGATGAAGGATCACGCCTTTGCAATTGACGAGTGCCAGCCGCTTCGATGTCAGTTGTTCTCGCAATCATCTGTCCAACTGTTGGCAGTAGAGGTCAGCATTTATCGTTCGGTTAGGTGCCAACACCTCCCAGTGGATTATTTCCAGGACATCACACAAAACACTCAACAAAACCCTTTTATGATGTAGTCCTACTTTTGAGGTCAATGGAGCAGGCTCCGCACCTTGACACACAGTTGTCGACTCTTTACATTACGATACAGTACCCATTTCTCATCACCCGTTACAATTCGTCACAAAAACGGTTCATTTCAGAGCAAAGAAACACAGGTACGGATTTTTTCAATCTCGTTGCTTTGCAGAAAGCTGGTGCGGATCCCAGTTATCGAATTTAGTGATGAACCCCAGCACATGCATTCGTCTTTGAGCTGTTGTTCTGTGTACCGACAACCTTACTGTTGGATGTGGGTCATTTGTTATGGTTTGGTCCACATCCTCATCAGAGACCACGGATGGACGTCCAGGACGTGGTTGATCTTTACAGCTTCTGTCTCCGTCCCAGAATTTCTGAAATCAACGGCAACATTTGCTATCATCAACTGCATCCTTCCCATACACAGGCCAGATGTTGCGGCAAGCCGCGGCTGCAGTACTGCATTTATCTAACTCGTACAGTAAACAAGGTTTAATATGCTCCTCATCGAATGCCATGCTACACCGTCCGTGATTTCCGTTGCGAATGACTTACTCGAACAAACCTAATGCCTGTATATGCTCTACTGCTGTACAATTTATTGGCCGAAAATTCGGCTCGTCCGAAAGAGGTCCGGGTTCGAATCCCGGTGAGGCATGGATTTTGTGTTTGTCTTACGGCACTGACTCTCTCCCTTCCCTGGAACCAGTGACCCTAAATTAGGGACGGGCGACTGCTTATAGCCCATTGAGTTGCTCACAGTGGTCGTTAAACCTCCAATAAAAAAAAAAGAAAAAAATTCGGTATCGCAGCGTCATCTGTGACGTAACTACTCCGATCGAAATTTGCATCTATTACAAAAACGGGTACAACGTTTGCTCACATCCAGTTGTTCTAAACAGGCGAAAAGGAACAAGTTCAGAAATTATGACACGTACTTGTATTTCGGTTTGACGTGCACTGTTGTTCAGAACGTCCTCAGTGTGTAATCTGCCTGATACAAGCTAGTAATGTAAATGACTATTTGCTTTTAAAAAATACCACAAACTCGATTTTTTTTTATTTTTGGGTACAGGAGCGTCGCATGGAAAATGTGACATCTGAAGGGCGGCGCTGTCTCAAAAAGTTTGGGAACCCCTGGATTAAAGGGTTAGATATCTCTGAATCATTCGTCAAAATTTAAAAGGGATTTCTCAAGATATAATTGCATATTCGTTCGATTTCCATAAATTACGAACGACAATGATTTTGTGCGAAAAAACCATGTAAGGAAATCACCCTGTATTACACTGCTGGCCACCCAAAATGCAATACCAAGAAGGAAGCATCAGATTCGCCTGAAATTTGCAGCATGCGTCGCCCGCGAGAGGGCATGCAAACGATTAGCATTGCAGGGCACATGCAAATCATGTGCGCCCCGACACGCCACCGAGAAGCCCTGTAAGAAGGGTGCACAGAAGGCGGGGTGTAAGTAGTGGAAGTGTGTTGTGCTGCCGGTCCTGTGCGTGGGAAGCTTCCTGATGCCTCGTCGCAGAATACGGCAGTCATTCCAGCACGTTTCGAAGTTTGACAGAGGACGAATAGTGGCTTATCGTGACAGCGGTTTATCGTACCGAGACATCGGCGCCCGTGTGGGACGACATCCAGCCGCAGTGAGGCGAGTATGGATTCGGTGAGTGCAGGAGGGACGGACGGACCGACGTGAGCGATTGCCGCAGCCGCGGCACACCACCAAATGAGAGGACCGGCATGTTGTGCTGTGGGCATTGAGTGCTCGCACCGCCACATCACGAACGTTAGCGCAGGAATTAGGGTGTGTTGCGCAACAACCTGTGTCAGCACGTACCATTCGACGTCGTCTGCAGGTGCGAGGACTTAGCGTACGGCGCCCACTGCTCCAATTACCATTGACGTTACACCACCGGCGAGTGCGGCGGCAGTGGACCTTTGAACTCCGCACCTGGACTACGGAATGGCTCGACATTGTCTTCTCCGATGAATCTCGCTTCTGCCTGCAACACCACGATGGTCGGATCCGCGTGTGGCGGCACCGCGGCGAGAGACTGTATGATGCCTGCATTATGCATCGCCATACCGGTCCGATCGCCTGGCGTTATGGTTTGGGGCGCAATTGGCTATGACACCCACACCCCTCTGGTACGCATCGCCTGTACACTCAACAGCCACCTCTACATCTCCGACGTTTTGGAGCCTGTAGTCCTCCCTTACCTGCAGGACCTGCCAGCGGCCACGTTTCAACAGGATAATGCGCGCCCGCACGTGGCACGCATCGTGCAGCAATTCTTCACGGCCCACCAGGTGTCACTGCTGCCGTGGCCCTCTTGTTCTCCCGATATGTCGCCCATCGAACACGTCTGGTCGCTGATCGGCAAGCACCACCCGCGGCTACGCCTGATGAACTGTGGCAAGGTGTGGAAGTTGCCTGGACCAACATACCCCAAGCCCACATCGAAAGCCTCTTTCGTTCGATGCCGCGGCGTGGAGCGGCCGTTATTGCCAGTCATGGGGGCCACATGAACTATTGATGTCTGCGTGTTCCGCAAGTTGCACGGGCCTGTAAGCTCAATCATTTAATCTTTGTATCTGTTGTTATGTGTCCAGTAAATCTGGCTTTGCTATCTCGTGTCCTTCTTGGTGTTGCATTTTGGGTGGCCAGCAGTGTAGTTTTTACTGGGAACAGTGGAGAATATTGTAAATTAAATACCAATCCTGTGTTAGAGATCTGGTACTAGGTAACCAAAATCCTCGCTCTGTAAAGCGAGTAAAACAAAAGGCGGACTGCGACTCTCAAAGCAACGACATTTGTTAGGTAATGAAGTAATCGCAGTTACATAATAATTACGCGGGATATAACTGTTGATGGCGTAACAGATGAAAACGATCGCGAGAGCATTTTTCAGATGAGATACGTGCAGGTGATGTTTCGTGAATAGGCCAGGTGCTGAACAGAAGCATATTTTCCATGTCATTACGGCTTCGGAGGTGGGTGTGGCCTATAATACCGGCCTCGGTGAACGCACGTTGTCGCGTCTGCTGTGTTCATTAGCGATGCACTTCATCGGGATAAGACATCATCATTAATACGTAGTGGCGATGCAACGTTCAATCATTCATATGCATGCATAAAAGACGATTCTTTCGGCGTTCGCGTGCGATTAGCACTTCCCACTGAATAATCCCTAGAACATAAATAATTTCGTCTCCAGCTATCTACTCATACCTGACTTCTGGAAATTTCTCAAGTAAGCGGTTCGTTGGAATACCTGAATTTGTAATACGACACACCATGAACGGTTGCAAATTAATAGTTTACGGAGTAGCGTAAATTTCATTAATACATTAGCTAACTCGGGAACGAAAATTCTTGCAAAAATAGATACATGTGAAAGATAAGTTTATTTGACGACACTCCCTCGTTGTATACTTGAAATACTCTCTGTTTAAATTCTAGGATAACTTTTACAAATTAAATTTAAACAATGAATCTCTTCATTGCTTAACATCAGGTGTTTGCCTCCAAAGAGTTTAAGGAACAACTTTCTTATCATCATGTTGACGTGGTTGGGAACGGTTTGCCGCGCAATACTTCCAATATTCACCTTCTCGATCTTCTGGCTGTACTCTCCAGTCAGTTTTCCCCATTTCTGCTCTCACATCACCCGTCACACAATCTTGCCACACAAGGACGTCGCCAATAGGGTGCGAAGGTGGACTGAAATTTGTCTTGCCTACCCTGCCGCCCACCCAGTTCAAAATGTGTCATTGTTCAGTATATTTAACTTTAAAATATAATCTGCACTTTGCCAAGTCATCATCATTCTCATCATTGTCAACTAATATTCATCAATCCACTGCTGGACGAAGGTGTCCCCAAGTTTCTTCCACAACGGTCTGTGTTGTGCCAGTCTCTTCCATGTTACTCCCGGATACTTTCGAATTTCATCCACCCATCTCCCATGTGGTCTCCTTCTGTGTCTTTTCCTGTCCCTTGGTATCCAGTCTAAAATTTCGGTTGTCCATCGAAGGTCTGTCCTTCTGGCAATATGTCCAGCCGATTACCATTCCAGGGATTTTACTCTGATCATGATGTCTCCCACTCTTGTCATTTTTCGGATCCACGAGTTCCCCTTCTTATCTCTCATGGTTACACCAGGCATGCACCTCTTCAGGCTTCTTTGAGTTGTCTGCAGTCTTTGTATGTCTCTTTTAGTTAAGGTCCACGTCTCTGCACCATACGTAAGCACTGGAAGGATGCATTGATTAAACACTTTTATTTTAAATCATAATGCCATATTTCTCTTGAAAATTATATTGTTTCTTCCAAAAGTTCTCCAGGCAAGTTTTATACGCCGATTAATTTCTTCATCAATGTGACCTTCGCTTAATTTCTGCTGTCCAAGATTAATGTAAGTATTGGTTATCTCCAGCTTTCCCCATCAATCGATAAATCTTCATTTCTTGTAAAAGCATTGTACATCACTTTTGTCTTCTGAAAGTTCATTTTTAATCCCACTTCTTTACTCTTGTCAGCAAGTTCCTGGATCATATTCTGCAGCTCTGGTTGGGTAGTTGCAAAAATGACTACGTCATCAGCAAAACGAAGGTGAGTTAGATAATCTGCATTAATCTTAATCCCTTTGTTTTCCCAGTTCAGTGATTGAAAGACATTTTCCAAAGTGACATTTTCTTTGCCAAGTAATAAGTCTTATGTTTGATTTCACGTAGCACTACGTATTTTCTGTAGGAAATGCGTTGTTAACGTCACCAAAAAACGTTATCAAAATAGCATCAGGAGGACCATGAAAATTCAATTGTTCTCCCCTCCTCCAATTCCTTAGTTTAAGCCTCTTCATGTTTGCATGGCCTGACGGCTAATGAAGAGGGTGGATAGGAATTCAATGAGAGGGTCACTACTAATTGCACTGTTTGTTTTCTTTACAAAATAGGGGATTCTAACACGGAAAGTGGAGTCTAAAGCTACCCTAGCGCTCATAGGACTGCTCCGGGACAGTGAAAGTGCAGAAAGTGGCTGACGACTGCTTTGTAGGAGAGGAGTGTAAAGTAAAGTCGCTGGTGGGAAGGAAGGAAGTTAAGGAGAGAGGAAGTATTGTACCTTGCGTGGTGCGACGTTAACATCTGATTTAGATAAACATAAACGAAATTATCTTTTCAATAAATTGATCAAGTACGGTAGGTACTATTTGCGAAGGCAAAAATGCAAAATTTTGAAAAGCAATTTAAGACAATGCATTCAGAGCAAGCAAAAAGTTGAAAGGCGACATTCTACCAACACTTCTGTCTTACTTCAGTGACGTAAATAGTCAGATCCGTGTATATATGTGTGTCTAGGTGGAGGAGGTGGGGATTGCACGAATTCCTCTGTAGTCGGTAATGAAATGCATAAAAGCCACCCTCGCCCATCCTAATTTTAAAGCTGGTGCACTGGTGTCAGCTCTGGCTTATGACCATTCCTCCGAGAAGGGTCCAGGTTCGAATACCGGTGAAGCATGAATGTGGTGTTTGTCTTACAGCACTGGCTCTTTCCCTTCCCTGGAACCCGTGGCCTTAATTAGGTCCCTGGAACCACTGATCTTAATTAGGGCCCTGGAACCAGTGACCTTAATTAAGTCCCTGGAACCAGTGATCTTACTTAGAGCACTGGAACCCGTGACCTTAATTAGGTCCCTGGAACCAGTGATCTTAATTAGGGCCCTGGAACCAGTGACCTTAAATTAGGTGACTTGCTCAAGGTGGTCGTTAAACCTTCAATTTAAAAAGAAAGCATTAAGAGTTCGTTCTTACATTGTTCCGTAAAAAGTTGATATCAAGCGTGCCCTCCAAAAATAATGCTCGCCCATCCTAATTTCAAAGTCTAGCGACGCCTCTTTTGCCACATAATCCTTGGTCTTCTTAAAGATCTCCCGTTCCTATACTTCCAACATTCGCGTCCAGATTTCTCAACTTTCCATTGTACAGTAACAAAACTTCTCAACCTTCCACTGTCAGTTTCTCCCATTGTTGATTCACATCTCTCCTCGCATAATCTTCCCATCTAATACTTCGTCATCTTAAAGGCCTTATGCCCCTATTCTTCCACGATTTGCCTCCACACTTCTCGATCTTCCTCCAGTACTCGAAAGTCAGTTCCTCCCAATTGTTGCTCCAACATTTTCCTTCACGTAATCTTTCCACCTAACCCTTGTTCTTCCTAAAGTTCTGACAATTCCATACTTCCAAATTTGCCTCCAAACTTCTCGATCTTCCGCCAGTACTCTCCAGTCAGTTTCTCCCGTTGTTAATCAACATCTTGTCTCACACAATCTTCCCACCTAATAATTGTTCTTCCTAAAGATCTGTCTCTCTATACTTGCAACATTCACTTCTAGACATCTCGATCTTCCGCCAACACTCTCCAATCAGTTAACTCATCATTGCTTTCACATTAGTCTTCACACAATCTTCTCACCTAATCTTTGTTCTCCTTAAAAGCCCACACTCAACGGTCTGTTGTTTAGCGCAAGTCAAGGGAACTTATGTCGTGTAATTTTAGCCACATGTCCGGCTCAGAGCAGTGGCCGGATTTTCGTCACTTCTTCGACTGTCCTTTTTTCGATATATTTCAAGTTTTTCGTTACGCTTTCTACTTCTTGGATCCTCATTAGTGACGAATGCAGGATCATAACATCATTTCATCATCATATTTCTTCAAAGATTTTTGTTTCCAGGGATTCCAGGTACGCTGCTGTATTTTGGTGCTTCTCTATATGCTTTTTGATGTCCAAATCCTTTTTAGTCGAAAATACATCGACTCCCAGCTCGTAGTCAAGCCTTTATTTCCAATGCTATTGTTCAGATATCCGCCAGCATGGCACCAAGGTATTTCAAATCTCTCTCTCTCTCTCTCTCTCTCTCTCTCTCTCTCTCTCTCTCTCTCTGTCTCTCAATTTTATTCCGTGATGCCCAATTGTGGTAACACTCTTTCGAAAGAAGAAGGTATTCCTCATTTTCTCTCAACCCAAATGGTCGAGATATGAGAATGTATTTTTCAGCTGTTCTTCGTTTTCTGATAATCACAGTATCGTCTGCATATGGTAAAATGTTAAAACAACTTTAAATAGAATAATACATATAAAACACAAAACGTCTGTTTGTCTGAAGCAGCAAAAACTCTCGAACGCCGAACTGTGGCATCGTGATATTTGCATAGCTTATTAATACTGGAATTTCTAGGTCAACGCAACTATCTTAAGATCTTTACGTTGTTCCGTTCGCGAGTTATGAATTAATTAGTAATCTAATCAATAAAGTCAGCGTCGTTTGCTATGTCATCGTTTTCTGAAAACACGTGACTGCATTCATAGCCGCGGCACATCCACAGGTGTTTCTATTCTTTGAGAACTGTGCATAAAAAATGCAAAAATGAACTTTGCGAAATCTTAACGAAGCAGGCTGAAATCTTTATCAACACCATGAATTGGTAATAAGAGGAGTCCCTCAACATTTTACCGGAATCCGGTCAAAACTTTTTTAAAATAGGCAAGGAACTTTTAATTCATCGGTAAACAGAAATGTATACGCAAAAACTGTTAATAAAATTTTGACGGCTAATTTAAAAAGTTATTTACCGATTCAGGCAAAATTTGGAGGTCATGTTTCTATTAACGATTTATGGTGTTCATTAAAATTTCAGCGTTTCATATTATATTCGCAAAGATACGTTTCTAACTTTTTTATCCCAGAGATTCGCCCCTCAAAGATATCTGAAACTTAAAGCACGTGATGCATTTGATGCTTCGCACATGGACAGTTGTATGTTGGAATATCAAGAACAAAGGATCCAACAAAATTGTATATTGTCGCCGATGAAGGAGAAACCAAAAATGTTGTGCACGGCCAAGTGCTGAAATAATCACAATAAATAATTTGTAATGACCGAATTTGTGAAATCAGCTTTTTTCTTTCTTGCAAGAATCTATTTTTTTCTCGATTTTTTCAGTGGTATATAAAGGAATATGAAATTAATCAGCCTAATTCCCTGGCAAAGCCGGGTAGTAAAGCTAGTTATACACTGAGTGGCCACTTCATTATGACCACCTGACAGTTTTAAGCAAATTATCTATAGATGCACGCTGTTGCCACCAGAGGCCGAGGCTAGTATAAAAAGGGAAAGCTTAGTGCTTGCGACAGTAGTAGAGTGATTTTTGGATGACTAGATGGTTAAAAAATGCTATTCGACGGACTTTCAACGTGGAATGATTGTAGGAGCTCGGAGCCATGGAGCGAGTATCACTGAAACCGCCGCATTCGTGAAATGTTGCAGAGCAGCTGTTGTTAAAGTGTTTAAAGACTGGACTGTCAGCCAAAAAACTGGGTCTCTACGTGCAACGTGTGGTCGTCATCGACTAGTGACTGCTCGGGCGGAACGGAGATTGTCCAGACTGGTAACAGACAACAGAAGGGCAACAGTGCAGCAAATTACAGACCATCTTAATCGAGGACCCCCTCAAATGATCTCTGCACGCACTGTTCGCCGTACACTGCATCGGATGGGATATGGCAGCCGAAGGCCTGTTCGAACACCTTGCTGTCTGCAGTTAACAAGAGAAAACGTCTCCAGTTCGCACAGGAGCAAAAGGATTGGACAGTCGATAATTGGAAACAAATTATATGGTCCGATGAATCACGTTCACAGTTGCATCATGCCGATGGCCGAGTGAGAATTTGGCAGAAACAGCACGAAAGCATGGACCCCAAATGCATTGCTACAAACTTTCAAGCTGGTGGAGGCAACGTTATGGTTTGGGGAATGTTTTCCTGGCAGGCTTTTGGCCCTTTAATTCGTGTTGATCAACGTCTGACTGGCACATCATATCTAAGCATCGTTGCGGACCAAGTACATCCTGTCATGTGGATTGTTTATCCCGATGGCGATGGCTACTTTCAACAAGATAATGCGTCCTGCCATAGTGCTCGTATTGTACAGGATTGGTTTCAGGAACATGCCGGTGAGTTTACTTTGCTTAGGTGGTCCCCATAATCTCCAGATATCAACCCCATTGAGAATTTGTGGGATGAAGTTGAACGATCCATCAGACAGCTGGATCCACAACCCTGCAATCTCACACTCCTGGAAAGTGCTATTCATCAAGCATGGTCTCAGATTCCACAAACCACCTATCAAGACCTCGTGGAGTCCATGCCATGAAGAATCAACGCAGTATTAAAGGCTAAAGGTAGCACAACGAAGTTCTGAGGGGGTGGTCATAATAAAGTGGCCACTCAGTGTATACGTATTTTTTTAAATGTTAGGCACGTTTTACCCACTGTGCTACCATGATATATTAATTTCCTTTTAGGAAATTATTCATGCCAGCATATCGACCACATGAGCAACACTTAAGTCTATAGGCAATTACCAGTCCTTAATACAGGCCTACATGTTCTAGGAAAAGAACAGAGACAAAGTCATCAAAGAAGCACTCCACCCATGTCTCATTCGGGACTCCAACCCGGGTACAACTCAAACGAATGTACAGAAGCCAGCACCTCGGACCACACGGACATGGCAACATTTAGCATGACGATAAAATCGGCAAGCGTTCGATTTTGCATTGAAAAGAATGGTTACAGAGAAAAACGTGAGTCCTTATTAAATATCTGTACCACAGTCTTCCGAGAAAGTGGTCGGAACTTGATCCTTGATTGCTTGATCAGTTGGATTTATTTATTTTTTCTTTTGCTTTGTGTAATTTCTCCTGCTCGTAGAAATCACATCACATATCTTTTTAAATTTCTGATACTGAGTTTTAGAAGAAAACGATACGAACAAAAATATTAACAGTCCAAAGAACAATCTCCACCACTAGAACAAATATCTATAATGAAAAAGATAAGTAAAAGAATGTTGCCATCCAAGAGAACAATCTTCATTACCAATAAAAATTTCGAAAAGTAGTTTTTACAAGAAAAGCATACGAACAAGATTGTTAACCAGTTAACCATCCAAGAGCAAATATTTTTACTACTTGAAGAAATTTTTCAAAGTAGTTTTTACAAGGAAAAGGTGAGAACTGCATTGTTAACCACACAAGAGGATAATCTTTACTACGAAAAGAAATTTCTGAAAGTAATTTTTACAAGGAAAAGGTGGGAACAGCAATGCTAATCATGCACTTCTTCACTACTAGAAGATATGCTGAAGGTAATTTTTACAAGAAACAAACAAGAATATTAACCGCGTTATAGAAAAATGTTTACTACTAGAAGAAATTTCTGATACAAATTTTTACACAAGAAAAATATACGAACAAGAATCTTAACCACCCGAGAGAATGATCTTCACTATCACAAGAAATTTCTGAAAATATTTTTTTAAGGAAAAAGATACAAATAAGAAGTTAACCATACAAGAGGTCCATCTTCACTACTAGAAATTTCTGAAACTAATTTCTAATTGAAAAAAATTGGGAAATAAATTTTTACCATTGTGACGTGCCTGCCCCGCAGGACGCACATGAGATAAAGGCAGATAGCAGTGACAGCACATGTCGGCGTAGCTCAGTTGGGAGAGCGACTTACTCCGGAGTGAGATGACCCGGTTTGAATGTCCCGCGCGGACAAACTTGTACGTTGTATTGGCGCCCGAACTTCCAGGATGATCTGGCTGTTAAGTTTCCCGCAATGACGCGATGTTCTTTCCACACGGCCAGACAGAAAAATGAGAAAATCCCTTCTTCAGTGATTCGAAAAAATAAATCAGTGTGATGTTACGTTCCACACAACAAATTGTCTGGGATTTCTCAAATACGCGTTCTTCATAGGATGACTTCCCGCAACTACATATGGTCCCGTCTGACCCGTGCACCATGTCCCCGGCCCTCTTTCGGGGGGGAGAGACGTGCCTGTACTGCAGGACGTACATGAGGTAAAGGAAGTTAGCACTGAGAGCACATGTCCGCGAATAAGACAAAGATACGAACAAGTATGTTACTATCCTAGAGAGCAACCTTCATTACCAAACGATATTTCGGAAAGTAATTTTTATAAGTTACGACTAAGTACGTTGACGATCTAAGATAATAGTAACCCGTACGTTTAATATTTTCCTCATATAAATGATAAATACTTTGTACTCCTATTTTTTCCGTTACAGTTTCTGTTTAGATTAATGAATGCGATCAGCATTTTGAGAAGAAAGAAATTCACAGGGATGGTCGATTTCTTCTTCTAGCTAACATTACTCTACAAAATGAGGCTTCTTTCTCGTGGGAAATCTAACTCTAAATATATTTATTTTGCTTGAAAATAAAATGGTTGTTACGTTTCCTTTTGTTGTACTGGCTCTTTACTCGAAATAAATGGGTACTAATGTTTCTTTTCTCTTCAACCATTATTTTTCTTAATGTGCCATAAGAAGCGTGAATAGGTAATATTCCTTTTGCATATACTACTCATAAACTCTTCTGTAAACCGCGAACATGGAAGTTAACATCTGATAGGTGAGTCCCACAAAAGCATTGCAACATAAAAAAAAGCCGTTAAAACTGGAAGAGAGAAAGCAGTATCTCACATTTTACGAAACAAAACCCAAACGATAAAAATTCTAATGAGAAACCAAAAGGGGAAAACTGAGAGCATAAAAGATTGTAGTGATCAGTTAAAGTAAAAAACTACAGGAGCTGACTTCAATTATTTCTGGTGGCATAAAAACTAGTAAATAAAAACAAGTTAATAAAATCATGCAATGCATTGATTATGATACGCTTTCTAACATAGCATAAAACATTGCTAAAGTTATTACTCAAATTATGAGAATAATGGCTGTGGAATAAATATCGCTCCTGTGCCCTGATCCTTGAAACCATTTCGATTATATTAAAGAGAACTGGTTCAGTACATCTCCGGAATAGCATGATAAAGTTTTGTCACAATCGAAGCATTTTTACGTAAGTTATGAGGCATAAGAGCAATGGAATGGATTCCGCTCCTATGTCCTGACCTTTGACCCCATTATGTCCATTTTCAATAGGCTTCGTCCCCAGGTGGTACCGTATCACATACTAAATTTTTCATCGAAATCGAACCATTTTTACGCTAGTTATCTTCCGGGCGGGCGGGACGGACGGACAGACAGACAGACAAAGCTGGAGCATGTACGCTTCTTCAACCTATGATTGCAAACCGTAAAAAACATGCAAACGTATTTTACCCTATGTAATATGTGTTAGTGTCATGGCTATTTCAGACAAGAGACAAAATTAATAAAAACATTTTAAGGCGTTACTTTGAAGCTACGGCTTTGCGCTGTAAATACACAAAGGCCGTTCCATAAAAACTGAGACTATTTTTTTATTTTTTTTTTGAGTTGGTAACAATGCGCAGACCACTAATTGAATTAAGGAAGTATCTATGGCAACAGTTATTAGCCGTGGCAGACGATTCTGGTTTTGTTATTGCACAGTTGTTGGAAGTACGTCTGCATATACAGCTATTGAGGTGAGTGATTCTGAGTTAAAAAGTGAAATGCATTTTTCGATAAAATTTTGCAATTTTTTGGGTAAAACCGCTCTAGAAACTGTTGATTTAATGAAAAAACCTTATAAAGATAAATGTTTGAGTGAGTCAATAATTTTTAGATGGCACCGTTATTTTAAAAAAGGGCGTTTGTCGGCAGAACTCTCTCCTAGACCTGGTCGACCTGAAAGTGTTGTTACGAAGCGTATTTTTAACACTGTTTGGACAAGCCTGCAAGAAGATCGACGAACGACGTGCGAAGACATAGCTGCGTCAACTAATATTTCAAAACCGTCGGCGGCATTCCGCATTCCACGCGACAAATTACTGCTGCATCGTGTGTGTTCCAGATGGGTACCACATCACTTGACGAGAGAACAATTGTTAGCCAGAGTTCAGGTGTGTCATGAACGGAAGCAAATGATTGCAAAGGATCCAAACTTTCTAAACACAGTAATAACTGCCGATGAAACATGGGTCCACTATTTCTACTCCTTTACGAAGCGCGCAGCGAGTGACTGGAAACACACAGGCTCGCCTCCTCCGAAAAATGTCTCCTAAACCAAATCAGCTGGAAAGGTAATGAATGATGATAATTTTCTGTGATCATAAAGATGTAGTCTACCAGCATGCCATTCCTCTACAAATTACTGTCAATGCTGAGTATTTAATTTCAGTCTTGAAGCCTCTGCGACGAAACATATCGATTAAGAGACCGGAACTGGTGGGCAAGTGGACCCTACACCATGATAACGCTCTCCCACATGTGGCTACTTGTGTTCAACAGTTTCTTACGAAATGCAGTATTGAAATCATGTCACAGCTTACCTACAGTCCTGATCTCGCCCCGCGCGATTTCTGGTTGTTTCCAACAATGAATGAGAAGTTCGGTGGCGCAACATTCAACACAGGTGCTGACGTTATTCAAGCTATACAGGGGTCGCTAAAGCAGCTTTCACAAAATGCCTTCGCCACATGTTTTGAAAAGTGGACTGAACGATGGGACCGTTGCATATCATCCGAAGGAAGATACTTTGAGGAAGAAGAACATATATTTTGCTGAGCCTATATTTCTTCATTTTGTGAGATTTTACTCTCAATTTTTATGAAACGGCCATTGTACATATCACCAAGCCGTGCCTTGAGAATCGAAGATTTCCTTCTTAAATAAACTGCGAAATCAAAGTTACTGATGGTGTTGGGACTTTTACTGCTGGTGTATATAACGTCTCCATTTACACCAATCTTGGCATACAACTCGAGCTTCATTAATATCCATTATGTATCTCACCCAAGATCTTTTGTACTTCGTACATATCGTTTTCTTTTTCGGTAATTCCTAAATCTGGTCCTCCCATGAAATACCTTGGCCTCCTTATTGTTGAACAGAACTATTTGTTAAACAGAAGGGAGAAAAATCTTGATATCGAGAATTTCTAAGACAACGATTTAGGAGTTTGAAGTGGACGTTGATGCACGTTTGTTATTGTGAAGCGACTGAAAATCAACGTTGTTCTAGAATTACGTTCAGAGAAGGAAAATAAACTGGGACATGGAAATTTTAAGTACTGTTTGCTGATTTACTGACTCCTGACCGTTTAATAATATTTTATACTTGGGCTTAGTTAAGACAATTACAAGCGCATACTTGAGTCTGGAATCTTACATCCTGCAACTCCTACGAGCAGGAGTTAAACTAAACCTCTTAAATTTCAACAAGTAATTTAAATCTTCATATTTTCACAAAGAACAAAATATTACATTTTTACTATACATATGCGTGTATTAATTTTATATCCCTTCTTTCTTGTGTGAAGTGTGCACCATTTATTTCAGCTACCATACGCGCGTGCGCATATTTTAATATTGCTTGACTTCGTTGTTGGTGGATTAACTGTGATCAATGTTCCTTTTAATAACGCTGAGAAATTGGCTAATTTTAGTTCGGAGGACAAGTTAATACCATCGGATAAGGCTGAAAGTCACATTGCGGAGGACATTCGCAGTTGACCTCGCGGTCATCAGACAACTTCTTTTTCTGCATTAGTTGATTACGAGTACCAACACCTTGGGGATTTATGTTCGTGATCACAGAATACACTAAAGACTTCTATACGAGAAACCAAACAACTCTGAGTCAAGCTAAGACCCGAAAGTCTCCCATATATAAAAACAGAAGGAGTTTTCGAGAATCCGATTTATCAGGACGTTAATTTGAGAACAGCATGAGTAATGAACAACTTATATGCAATAAGTAAAGATGTCTGGATTTTTTTGGGAAAATAATAGTACACATGGGTGGCAACTTTGGGGATTCGAGGCAATTTTCCAAACCCCAGTAATATTGTTTTGGGTACCTGAAACCACCAATATTTCGAGCATTTTTCATACGTGAGGATGTACATGGTGAAAATCTTCCAAATACGTGGAGACAATGTAAATCGACAAAATCATCGCTCTTCCCACGTTTATCTTTAATTAACACACAGCAACCGAAAAATTGTTTTCCGGACACCGCTGGGTTCGAACCCCAGATATCTCGATAACTAGCCGAGTGCGTTCGTCTTACTCTACGTTGGCCAACAATCGCGGCGCATGAATTGTTGGCCACCGTAGCGTAAAAAGAAGCGCCGTGGACTGTTGGCCACCGTAGAGTAAGACGAACACACTCGATTAGTTATCGAGAGATCTGGGCTTCGATCCCAGCGGCGTCCAGATAACAAATTTTCGGTTGCTGTGTGTTAATTAAAGATAAACGTGGATGACTTTGTCTATGAACTTTCCCCGGCGGCGACCGAATAACAATAATTTTTCGGTTGCTGTGTGTTAATTAAAGATAAACGTGGATGACTTTGTCTATGAACTTTCCCCGGCGGCGACCGAATAACAATAATTTTTCGGTTGCTGTGTGTTAATTAAAGATAAACGTGGAAAGAGTGATACCTTTGTCTATTGACTTTCCCCGGCGGTGACCGAATAACAATATTATTTCGGTTGCTGTGTGTTAATTAAAGATAAACGTGGAAAGAGTAATGACTTTGTCTATTGACTTTCCCCGGCGGTGACCGAATAAGAATAGTTTTTCTGTTGCTGTATGTTAATTAAAGATAAACGTGGAAAGAGTGATGACTTTGTCTATGAACTTTCCCCGGCGGTGACCGAATAACAATATTTTTTCGGTTGTTGTGCCTTAATTAAAGATAAACGTGGAAAGAGTGATGACTTTGTCTATTGACTTTCCCCGGCGGTGACCGAATAACAATATTTTTTCGGTTGCTGTGTTTTAATTAAAGATAAAGGTGGAAAGAGTGATGACTTTGTCTATTGACTTTCCCCGGCGGTGACCGAATAACAATAATTTTTCGGTTGCTGTGTGTTGCTAAAACGTGGGAAGAGCGATGTCTTTGTTTGCCCATTTTTGTCTATTTACATTGTGTCCACGTATTTGGAAGATTTTCACCATTTACTCTTGCCCATTGGATTTATTAGCTATAATTAAATAGCTTGTGCCGTTAAGCCCCATCACATGGAGATGTCTCAGTTCCTGAGTCCATCCCAACGGATTTGTGAAGTCAGATGCTGACAGATAAACACACATAGCGCCGTGGATTGTTGGCCACCCCAACGTAAGACGAACGCACTCGGCTAGTTATCGAGAGATGTAGGGTTCGATCTCAGCGGTGTCCGGATAACAATATTTCGGTTGCTCTGTGTTAATTAGAGATAAACGTGGAAAGAGCGATGACTTTGTCTATTTAGGATGTACATGTATTTTGTTTTCCGTTGTTTTAATTCCCATTTCCTACAGTTGATTTAGGAAAGTTTTTAAATAAATTTCTAATTCAGATTGTTTATTGTATCGAGATTTCCGCCACACAGTGATCTAGGTGCTGGCTTTTGAGTCATTCGTCCAAGATGGGTCTGGATTCGAGTGCCGGTGAGGCATAGATGTCTTGTTTGTTTTATGGTACAGTCTCTCTCTGTTTCCTAGAACCAGTAACCCTAAATTAGGGACGGACGTGTACTTATAACCCATCGAGTTGCTCATGGTGGTCGTTTAAACATCTCCCATCTCATCCCCCAAAAAAGAAATTTGTTCCCAGATTTATCTTCAAAAAAGAAAGGACTATCGTTATAGGTGACAAATGGCTGTTGTTACATAAATCTATGTTCTTTGACATTTTGCGATCACTTAATCTGACTGATTTTGACGACTTTCTAATGCGTATCTTACAAAATTTCTGTCTAATATGCAACCGGAGTTTGTCAATTTATTCTTATTAAGTATGCTAGAGGGCGGATCAAAAAGTTAGTTACTCTGTTGAATAAAAAACATATAAAGCGATATACTCAGGGGATGTATATTGGTTTGAAGGTACAACGTTTATTCACTTTTCGACATAGCTGTCTACGGACTGTGTGACGTGCCTGCACCGCAGGACGCACACGAGATAAAGGCAGATAGCAGCGAGAGCCTACGTCCGCGTAGCTCAGTTGGGAGAGCGACTTATTCCGGAATAAGGGGACCGTGGTTCGATGCCCGGCGTGGACAAAAATGACGGAGAAATTTACTTCGTTATATTGGCGCCCGAACTTCAAGAATGACCTGGCCGTTGAAGTTCTCGTAATGGTGTGATGTTCTTTCCACACCGCGAGATAGGAAAAATGAGAATCCTTTCTTCAGCGCTTCGAAAAATATAATGTTACGTTCCATACACCAAATTGACTGGGATTTCTTCAACGCACGTTCTTCAGCGGATGACTGCCTACAGCGACACATGGTCCCGGCTGACCCTTGGACGATGCCCCGGCCCTCTTTCAGTGAGAGGGGACGATGTGACGTGTCTGCACCGCAGGACGCACATGAGATAAAGGCAGATAGCAGCGAGAGCATACGTCCGCGTAGCTCAATTGGGAGAGCGACTTATTCAGGAATAAGGGGACTGGGTTCGATGCCCGGCGTGGACAAACATAACGGAGGAATTTTCTTCGTTGTAACTGTAAACATTTATCGGAACGTCTTATTAACTTTTCTATACCTGTACAGAAAGTCTCCTCCGGTTTGGTGCAACTAGTTAAGGACCGCAGTTGTCACAGCCTCATCGGTTTGGAATCCTTGTCCACTAAGGTCCTGTTTCGTTTTACCGAACAAATGGTAGTCGCACGGGGATAAGTCGGGGATGTACGGTGGATGTTGCTACACCTCCCACTTGAATGACTGCTGAAATTCCTTTGTTTCCCGTTCTGTGTGGGGTGTGGCATTATCGTGCAGCAGAATAACACCTTCGCTCAACTTACCTCGGCGTCTATCCTTAATTGCCTTTCGCAAATTCCGTAGAGTTTGACAAAATGAGTCAGAATTGATACTCGTCCCTTTTGGCAGACATTCTGTGTAAACAACACCTTTACAGTCAAAGAAAACAGTCGCCATGACCTTTCCCACAGACGGCTCGCATTTCTTCCTTGTTGGAGCTGACATGCTTCCATTTCATGGACGATCGTTTGGTTTCAAGAGTGAAATGGTGAAACCACGTTTCTTCATCGGTGATGATTTTAATGCAAAAAAATTGTGACCCTTAGCAGAATAAAGACGATAAGAAACGTTGGTTTCTGTGCTGGTCAGTGAATAAACGTGGCAACCATCTCACACACAATTTCCGACATCTCAGCTGCTCGTGAATGATGGAATGTACAGTCCAGTGCGAAATGCCTGGCAATTTCCTTGATTTTAACACCCCTATTATCCCGTATCGTGTTGTCAACGGCGGCAACATGCTCCGGAGTGCTGAATATTGGTGATCTGCCTTCGCGGTATTCGTCCGTCAAATTTGTGCAACCCTTTTGAAATTGTTGGAAACACTTAACAATATCCGGGCGAGACATGACATTTTCTAGCATGGATTTCACGATGGATGTCAGTGCAATTTAGGAGCTTAGCCCACAAAAACTGAATGGTTCCTCTCACTTTTACTTTAGAGTAAGAATCCAGTTGAAGCGTCATTATGAACTGCCTCCTGCACACGTCTTATGCAGTTACTGAAGTAAAACTCCTCTCGTCGGCAGCTCTGACGTACTCTCTACTTCGCTTCCAAGTGCACGCGGTCTGATTGCAAACCCACTCCAGATGGCGCTAAGTGTAACTTACTTTTTAATTCACATATGTAGTATCGACCTGTACAGCAATACAATCGTTTTCGAGCCTTCAGCGTATTAAATCACGTACCAGGTTGACCATGGAACAAACCCTCCTTAATCACATGACCATTCCATATATACATCGGGAACTCGCCTGAAGTACCGCACGCGACGATGCTCTAGACAATTTCACCCAATGAAATGATCAACGGAACATCTGCCCTGATTTTAGAAAAGTTGAGGTAAGCATTTAAGTCTCTACTACGCTACAATTCGGGTGGTGAACGTTGTGTCTAACTTAGACGTAAATATTTTAAAATTTTTGACGAAACCAAGATTAATGAAATAAATGTTTACGTAATAAAGTGCTGTACTTTTCAGAAAACAACTGTAACTCGTTTAGGAATTTTTAAACATTTCAGGGAGTATTTGAGTGTCATAGAGCCGGATAACTTGACTAAATAAAATTATACTTAAATCCTTGAAAATTTTTATATTCTTTGTTCTCATGTAAATTTTTAATAAATTTTATTCATAACACATTTCGAGAAATTTTTAAATACTTCGGTGTTGCGCAGTAAACAAAAAATAAAACTTTCCCGAACCTTCATTGATTTTCAAAGTCGCCAAATTTTCATATATGACTCATATGCTATCATATGAGTTATATATGAAAAATGCTCGATCGAGAAAAAATGTTACAATCTCATTGCCTTTGCCGTGATTCAATATTTCAACACTGAAACTCGCGATGTTATTACAAAAAAGGCATTTGTTTTTTTCAGTCACCGAACCCCCACGGTAGAAAAGTTGCTAATCTATTTTGGTAGAAGAATAGTAAGTTTAAGATTGTCTCTCCTTCCCTCTTTCCTTCCCCGCTCTCCTTTCCCCTCTCTCCCTCTCCCTCACTCTCGCTCCCTATCTCTCTCCCTCTCCTTCCCCCTCTCTCCCTCTCCTCTTTCGCTCCCTTTCCCTCCCTCTCTCTCCCCTTCTTCCTCTTTCTCCTTCCCCTCTCTACCTCTCTTTCTCCCTTTCCCTCTCTCTCCTTCTCCCTCCCCTTCTTCCTCTTTCTCCTTCCCTCTCTACCTCTCTTTCTCCCTTTCCCTCTTTCTCCTTCCCTCTTCCACTTCCTCCTTCTCCCTCCCTCTCCCTCTTTCCCCTCCCCTCTCTCTCCTTACCCTCTCTTCCTCTCTCTCCCTCTCTCTTTCTCTCTAACTCTCCTAGTCTCAAACTGGTCAGTAAACTCGAAGTTCCTATTCGTAGCACCAAATCAGGAAGAACAACACAGCGATTTAAATTTGAAAGAACACACGTCGCATGTAACCTATACCTCTAATTTCACTTTCCTTTTGAATTTCTTTGTTCTCGTGTAAATTTGGTTTCTCGTTCAATTATTTTCTGTCTTAACGCCACAGAATTTTATGCGACAAGCTTTAAAAAGTTGGCAGCCTGACAGTGGGTCAAAGTGCAATCAAAAGAGGTAAATAAAATCAGTTGAGGGAGTAGAGCAACGTTCACTGAGAATAACAGTTGTATTCATGTTAGTATGAGGTACGATTTCCTCGTGCCACCAATACCGCAGGTATACGGCGTGGCATTAATTCAATGTGGTCTCTGAACGTTTCTATAGGGATGCTACACCATACAGACACCAGGGCTTTTAGTAGATAATGATGAGTCATCGGTGGGGGGGGGGGGTCAATACGTCGAACTTGATGGTCATGATAGTCCCACAGATGTTCAATGGGATTGATGTCGGGCGAGTACGATGGCCACGACAGTAGGCCAAAGTCACTCGAATGCTCCTCAAACTATTCTCGCACGAACTTAGCAGCATGGCAAGGGGCATTATCTTTCTGGAAGCAACCCGTGGAATCGGGGTAAGCAGTCATCACGAATGGGAGCACATGATCTGCCACAATGAATAGGTACCCTGAAGTGTTCGTCGTGCGGTGGACAGGTATGATTGCTCCCAATGATTCCCATGAAAGCATGCCCCATACGAGCATACTGCAACCTCCTGCCTGTTTCTTCTCGAGCATCGTGACGGGATGATTTCTGTCCGAATTGCTTCGCGGTACTCTCCATCGCTCATCTACATGATAAAGCAGAAAGCGTGATTCTTCTGAAAAGGCGACTTTCTTCCACTGTTCGATAGTCCAATGCCTCCTCTTAGACGCAAATCCACGCCGTAATCGTCAATGTCTGGAAGTCAGCATGAGTACCTTGATTGGACGGCGGCTCTGGAGACCCATAGTGAGCAGAGACCTTTGGACTGTGGTCTGCGATGCGCTCCTTGATGTGCCTGCATTTAAGTGTCAAGTTGTTATGTGTCAAGTTGTCAAGTTCAAGTTGATATGTTTCAAGTTGTCAAGTTCAAGTTGTTATGTTTCAAGTTGTTATGTGTCAAGATGTAACGTGTCAAGTTGTCAAGTTCAAGTTGTTATGTGTCACGATGTTATGTGTCAAATCGTAATGTGTCAAGATGTTATGTGTCAAGTTGTCAAGTTCAAGTTGTTATGTGTGAAGTTGTCAAATTCAAGTTGTTGTGTCAAGTTGTCAAGTTCAAGTTGTTGTGTCAAGTTGTCAAGTTCAAGTTGTTATGTGTCAAGTTGTCAAGTTCAAGTTGTTGTGTCAAGTTGTCAAGTTCAAGTTGTTATGTGTCAAGTTGTCAAGTTCAAGATGTTATGTGCCATTATGTGTCAAGTTGTTCCACTGTGGCCCATCTGTTGGATCGTACTAGTCGGGATAGCCGTCGCTGCCCAGGATCGTTAATGCTCCGTGAGCGTCTACTATTACCCCGACTACTGCAAGTCTTGCTGGTTTCCTTCCATTCCTGGAACACTTTAACAACTGTACCACGTAAACAGCCCACAATATAGGCCGTTTCTGTAATGCCTTCGCCCTTCGTTCGGTAACCAACAATCATTCCTTTTTCAAACTCTGTTAGGTCACGTCCTTTTCCAAATTTCACGTGAAACTGCCCACCGTTAGCCCCTTACATGATTTGCATATGTTGCTACGCACACCATATGGCTGCCGGTTACGGTTCTTTCTTACATCAGGGGTGGCCAACATTTTTTGAATGGACCGTGTGAGAGCGATGTTTAGAATCGAGACTAAGAGTTGATGTTCTAAGAGATCATCATCATCATCATCATTGTCAACCATTATCAATCCACTGCTGGACGAAGTTCTCCCAAAGTTTCTTCCACAAAGGTCTGTCTTATGCCAGTCTCTTCCATGTTACTCTCGCATACTTTCGAATTTCATCCGCCTATCTCCCATGTGGTATTCTTCTGGGTCTTTTCCTGTCCCTTGGAATCCAGTCTAAAGTTTCAGCTGTGCATCGATGGTCTGTCTTTCTGGCAATATGTCCAGCCCATTGCCATTTCAGGAATTTTACTCTGGTCATGATGTCATCCACTCTTGTCATTTTTCGGATACACGAGTTCCTCTTCTTATATCTCCTGGTTACACCAAGCATGCATCTCTCCATGCTGCTTTCAGTTGTCTGCAGTCTTTGTATGTCTCTTTTAGTTAAGGTCCACGTTTCTCAACCATATGTAAGCACTGGAAGGATGCATTGATCAAAGACTTTTCTTTTAAGACATAATGGCATATTGCTCTTGAAAATTATACTGTTTCTTCCAAACGCTCTCCAGGTAAGTTTTATACGCCGATTAATTTCTTCATCAATATGACCTTCACTTGATATCTGCTGTCCAAGTTAAATGTAGGTATTGGTTATCTCCCGCTTTTCTCCATCAATCGATAAATCTTCATTTCTTGTAAAAGCATTGTACATCACTTTTGTCTTCTTAAAGTTCATTTTTAATCCCACTTCTTTACTCTAGTCAGCAAGTTCCGGGATCATACTCTGCAGCTCTGATGGGGTAGTTGCAAAAATGACTACGTCATCAGCAAAACGAAGGTAAGTTAGATAATCTCCATTAATCTTTATCCCTTTGTTTTCCCAGTTCAGTGATTGAAAGACATTTTCCAATGCGGCATTAAAGAGTTTTGGAGATATAGTGTCACCTTGTCTCACTCTCTTTCCATTCTTTATGGGTGCTGTATTCTCAAAGAGCCGAAACTTTGTACTTGCATTTCATAGATGTTATGAATAATATTAATGTATGCATCTTTCTGATGATGGCCAGCAATAACTGTGATACTTAGGTTGTTACCGAAGTAGCAGCTAGAAGTGTGTTGCACATTGCTGTTACAATCGACGAATGCTTTACGTGTTGTTAAATTGAAAATAAAGTGTACTGTGCATTCGTAAGTAGAATCTCCTTGCTTACCCTGGCCGTTTATTTTTAACTCTCTACTTGGAGATTTAATGACATTGAATTAAGTTTGCAGCTGCTGTGAACAAACAACGATACAAATTCAAGTAATAAAGGGTTCATTGAATTAAGTTTGTTTGAGACAAGTGAAAGTTTAGGGTAACACTTTAGGCTGGAAAGAACTAACTCGGGGTTAGCAAAATCGGCAGAAATCATCCAAACCGTATACTCCGATGAGTCATTACATTATGACCACCTACCTAATAAGCTGTAGGACCCCTTCTAGCACTCAAAGCAGCGGCCACTCGGCCGGGAAACGGTTCGATAAGGTGGCGATAGGTGTCCTGGGGTATCTGGTACCATAATGTCAACAGCAGGTATTCCAGTTCCCGTACATTTTGGGATGGTGGGGATTTAACGCCAACCCGTTTTTCCAAATCGAGCCACAAATGTTAGATTGGGTTCATGTCAGGTGAATTTAGAGACCAGGGCACTAACCGAAAGTCACCCGCATGTTCCTCGAACCACTACTTGACGATTCTGGCAGTGTGGCATGGCGCATTATCCTGTTGGTAATAGCCATCACCAACAGGAAACACAGTTGCCATGAATAGGTGAACTTAGTCCGCAAAGGTGCTCAGATACTTTACAGCTATCATGGATTGTACTATTGAGATAATGGAGCCAGAAGTGTCCCAAGAAAACATCGCCCACAGCATAACACCACTGCCATCTGCCTATTTCCCCACCCAACAG
This sequence comes from Macrothele yani, assembly GCA_039090855.1. Lineage (NCBI taxonomy): Eukaryota > Metazoa > Arthropoda > Arachnida > Araneae > Macrothelidae > Macrothele > Macrothele yani. Next base: position 161,971,149 of record CM077010.1, on the reverse strand, counting down.
TGCATCCAGGTGTCATAGCCTCCGTTGCTAATCGGCGTATCCGCGGTCTACGTGATGCACTAGGAATCTTGATTCGTCAGATCAGTGATGTCTACGTGATTCACTAGGAATCTTGATTCGTCAGACCAGGCCACTTTCTTCCAATTATTCACTGTCCAATCTCGATGATCATGGGCCCATTTCTTGTGTTGTTGGCGATGACGTGCATTGAGCCCAAAAGCCCGGCTGTGTCTTCGGCTACGCAGACCCATGCGCAGTAGGCTGCGATGAACTGTGTGTTGTGACTCATTGCCCTAATCACCACTGTTGTAGCTGCGGGGGATTTGTCGCACTGAATTCCTGCGGTCGCTGGAACAATACGCGACAATCTCCACTCCCCTCTGGTATCAATGAATTGCTAACGACACACGGCCAAACGACGGTTCGTCGTTTGGCCATCTGTGCGCCACTTTTGATACGTACTCTCTTCTGCGGCACGTTAACTACCCACAAGCCACGCCGTTTCCCAGATCGTAGTTTCAAAGCGCCGTACTATCACAATTTGTCCTTTATCAAGTTCCAATAAATCGGCAGCTTTTCCCATTCTTACTCCGAACAATCTACTAACCGAAAGCGGTCTTCGGGTTGTACATATACTGCTCTGTCAGCTTCACCTGCCCACCGTTTGGTCTCCAGGCGCGCTCATTTTTCTAGGCTAGGGGTGGTCATAATGTGATGTGTCATCGGTGTATATTAGCTGTCTAAACAGTGGGTTGAACTCGAGGGAACTTGCTCATTAGAACACTTTACTTTCCCTTAGCTTTGTTATTCAAAGTCATCATTTGGGAGATCATTGACACTGATCCTTCCGACTGATTGCAATGGTGAAACCTAGTAGAGGAAAGAGAGAGAATGTTTAATTCACTTGTTTCTACCCAGTGGCGTGATTTGCGTGTCAGGGAGACTTTCCCTTTCCCATAGAGGAATGAGGGCAAAAGTCTGTGGGCAAGCAGACGAAATAACCTCCAGTGTACATACTATGTAAATACTCTTAAAATCTCTCAATGTTGTGAGTCCTAAGCATGAGGACAGTGTATAGATGTGTGTAAGTTTTTGTTGAAAAAAATAAAGGGAAATTATTCCCCTAAAAAAGTTCGAGGGCAAGACAATCTCCCAGTCAACCCTAAATTATTTAACGACCTATCCCGCCAGACAGAGCGGGAACCCAGATAAGGTACGCTACGTCGCCTGCCAGCACGTCATCGCGGGCTGGTCTCCGGGCCACGGGGGTGGCCAGGGTCCGAACCAGCGTCTCAAGGCAGGATATTTGTCGCAACATTTCAAAATAAAATCCAAGGTGTTCCATTAGTCCCCGTGGAGCCAAGAAACATTGGCGGAACGGGACAAAGAAATCAGTATTTTTCCCTTTCCCATCATGCCTTGGGTCAGGGAGCACAGAACAAAGGACTAGAAGGACCGCTTATTACCTTTTACAGGGTTATTGTCGATACTGCTGGGATGAGAGTGAAAAGAATTGTTTTTCCGTAGCCTTTGTAAAATTTCGCCGCTATTTGAATATTTGTATTTTGGGAGGGGGAAATTTTTGGACACCATTCGGCACACGTATATCAACTCCTTAAAACGGCCGATGTACTTGAACCAAATCGTGACCCTAGTTTTCAGCGCTGTCCAAACAGAGATGTTCACATAGAGGCCGGGTTTTACCTAAAATACGGCGAACTAATTCCTTTCACATGCCATCCAGACGCGAACTAGACTGCCGGTCAGCTGGGCAACCAAACACAATGGTAAGACAAAAAAAAAGTGTAGATTTTTTTTGCACTTCATCATGCTTATGAAAGAGATCATGTTATACTGAAAATATTAATACATGCTTATGAAACTTTTCTGCGTAGCTTTATGCATGTACAAAGGCCGTTTCATAAAAACTGAGAATAATTTTTTTGAGTTGGTAACAATGCGAAGTGGGGAAATAACCACGCAGACGACTAATTGAATTAAGGAAGTATCTATGGCAACAGTTTTTAGTCGTGACAGACGATACTGGTTTTGTTATTACTCAGTTGTTTAAGGTACGTCGCCATTTCGCCATACAGTCATGGAGGTGAGTAATTCAGAGTTAAAAATTGAAATGCATTTTTCGAAAATTTTTTATTATCGTTTGGATAAAACGGCTCCAGAAACAGTTGATTTAATGAAAGAAGCTTACAAAGATAAATGTTTGGGTGAGTCAACGATTTTTAGATGGCACCATGATTTCAAAAAGAGCGTTTGTCGGCAGAACTCTGTCCTAGACCTGGTCGACCTGAAAGTGTTGTTACGGAGCGTATTCCTAACACTGTTTGACTAATCCTGCAAGAAAATCGACGAATGGCATGTGAAGACATAGCGGCGTCAATTAATATTTCAAAAACGTCGGCATTCATCATTCTACGTGACAAATTACTGCTACACCGTGTGTGTTCCGGATGGGTACTTCATCACCTGACGAGAGAACAATGGTTATGCAGAGTTCAGGTGTGTCATGAGCGGAAACAAATGATCAAACTTTCTAAACACAGTAATAACTACCGATGAAACATGGGTCCACTGTTTCGACTCCTTTAACGAAGCGCGCACCGAGTGACTGGAAACACACAGGTTGGACTCCTTCAGAAAAAGTCCACCAAACCAAATCAGATGGGAATGTAATGATGATAATTTTCTTTGATCATAAAGATGTAGTCTACCAGCATGCCGTTTCTCCACAAATTACTGTCAATGCTGAGTATTACATTTCAGTCTTGAAGCGTCTGCGACGACACATACCGATTAAGAGACCGGAACTGGTGGGCAAGTGGACCCCACACCATGGTAACACCCTCCCACATGTGGCTGCTTGTGTTCAACAGTTTCTTACGAAATGCAGTATTGAAATCATCCCACAGCCAGGATGCATTTCAGACCTTGCTCCGTGGGATTTCTGGTTGTTTCCAACAATGAAGGAGAAGTTCGGTGGCGCAACATTCAACACAGATGCTGACGTTATTCAAGCTGTACAGGGGTCGCTACAGCAGATTGACAGATCATGCGCCTGGCACGAACAGATCTAACGGGGACCCGGTCCACTATACAGGCAGATGTAGCGGCTCCTGAGTGCCCACGAACCATTTCCCGACGCCTCGCAGAAGCGAATCTGCGATACCAGCGCTCCTTATGTGTGCTGTCATTAACACCGGAACATCGCCGGCTCCGTGTGCAGTGGTACCAGGCCAGAGCGACGTGAAACACCTCAAACTGGCGAAGTGTGGTTTTTAGCGATTAATGCCGCTTCATTTTGGGGACAGATGATCATCGTGTCCGGGTGCGGGGGTCCCCGGGTCTACGGCACAATCCTAACCTCGCTATATAGCTCCACACCTCCCACACTGCAGGCATTACGGTCTGGAGAGCCATTGCCTACGATAGCCGATCAGCTCTAGTAGTGGTACGTGGATCATTGACTGGCCAGAGGTATGTGGATGAGATCCTACAGCCTCATGTGCTCCCATTCCTGGCCGGGATTCCAGGTGCGCTAAACCAGCAGGATAATTCCCGCCTGCACACGGATTGGGTTGTCCATGACTGCCTACGTCATGTCCAGACACTTCTATAGAATGCTCGCTTCCCGGACATGTCCCCAATCTAGCCTGCGTGGGACCAGTTAAAACGCCGGCTGCCGCCGTGTCGAACTATCCGGGATTTGGAGCACACCGTCCAACACGTGTAGGCCAGTCTGCCGCAGGACAACAACATTCGCCTCCATGCCGGACTGTATTGCAGCATGTATCGCCGCACGAGGCGGTGCGACGCGCTATTGAAGATGGCCGGACTGAGTGCTACAGATCCCTCTGTAATTGTCCTGCAGCTCTGTTTTTGCCATCATGTGTGTCATTCATCTGTACCATTACGTCCATAAAATTTCAGTTCAGCCCGATGCTTCTTTCTTGGTGCGCAAATTTCATTATCCGTGAGTGCAATTATGAGGATTAGGATTTGAACACTTATTTGCACATAAACTCCATTCTTTTTTCCTTCTGTGTTAACTTGAGTGTTACGTTTTCATAAAAAGTTTCTTCCGCGTACTTTTTCATATTTACAAATAAAGTTTCTCTCTATTGACAAAACAACCAAGTTGCTCAAATTTACCGTTCTTGTGTGACTCATAAGATATATCTTGATTATTTTTTATGCAGAAAAACTTATTTCGGCAGTTGAAGGTTGTTGATGGAAACTTTAATATTAGGTCTGCTAATTTGTACACCTCAATAAACACAATGTCCAATTTATTCAACTTTATGTAACACGTAATGTCTCTTACTGATTTCTTTTTATGTTCATCAAGGAAATGCAACACCTTCAGTTCTTTTTTAGTCGAGCTGTATCAAAATTTGAAGCATTAAGTTCTGACAGTTCAGGGAAACTTTCACAAAATTTATCAAAACAATTGAAATTCAACAAAGCCACGAATTTAAGATGTAATATCACTGATTTTAATTCACTGACACTTCACACAACTGAAACATCTGTCGCGAAACACGTGCTGTTAAGGGCAAGAACATGCGATTGACTAATGTAACAGTCCTAAGTCTTCTGAGTGAACCGTTGCCGAAAGCAGTGGCCCATTCTCCCTTCAACCGCTCATTCGTGTTGTCATGGAAACGCTAGCTGACGATCGTATCTAATGTCATCGAATCAGAACAGAGAAAACTGGTAGATCTGGTTGCGTTACGATGACACCATCCCTCCGCTCGGTGCCTCGTTGCTCTTTTTTTTTTTTTTTTTTTTTTTTGATTGGAGGTTTAACGACCACCGTGAGCAACTCAATGGGCTATAAGCAGTCGCCCGTCCCTAATTTAGGGTCACTGGTTCCAGGGAAGGGAGAGAGCTAGTGCCGTAAGACAAACACAACATCCATGCCAGACTGGGATTCGAACCCGGACCCCTTACGGACGAATGATCAAAGGCCAGCGCCTTAGACCACTGCGCCACCGGGGCGGCTCTCGTTGCTCTTCACTGGCCAGACTGATTCTCTTTTAGTTAAAAGAAGCGAATACGCACTTGTTTCTTTTCGCAGCGAAAGCATTGACATATCTTAATACCGCTGGTAATTGACTTTTATTTGTGTACATTTAATTTACTTTTATTTCTTCGTTCTCTGGGCTTCGCAGCTTGCCTAGCTGGCCTCGAATACACGTCACTGTTTCGAGAATAATGTGTGGTGCTTCTTCCACTCATCGTCTGGAATGAATCCGAATTCCTTCTTCTACAGTGAGCTCTTTCAAGCATGGTATGCCGGTGATCGGGAAGCCTATGATTCCGTCCCATTCCTTTCTCAGATAAGTGCGTGTGGAGGGGGGGGATATGTGACGTACCACTGAGGTGAAGCAAGAGTCAAAATGGCAAATTGCAGGGATAAGACAAGGTCGGTGTAGTTCGGTCGGGAGAATAACTGGCTGAGGAGACGTGGTTTCTAATCTCACACCGGCAAAAATGGCTTTTCTTACAAGATCTTAATTTTTAAGTTGACTTCAAAAATGTTCCGAAACATGATTATTTTACGTAACTTAAGGTAAACCTTATTTTTAGTAATGTTATGTGATTTGCAGCTATAAAACCATACAACAGCAAACAAAAGTAAAATATAAAACATCACGCAATACATTGATGTTTGAATCAGGTAATCTGCACTCAATGGTGAGATTAGAGTGCGTCAGTTTCCGATAAGTTGATCAAAAAAAATGAACAACCGGGAAACCATAATTATATCGATAATTTTTATATGTATTTTTCAATGCATTTCTTTGTGCATATGTCTATTTCAATTATTAGGATTTTTTTTTTTCTTGTTCTGGCTGTTGACTCAGTATAACGATGACCAAAGAGAGGAGCTGTGCTGCGCTTTTTTAATCTGATCAAGATTAGCAGAAAAATGGTAATATCATGAAAAGTGGTATTGATTTCTTTATCTTTTTAATTTTTTTATATATGTGTGTGTAGAGCAGCACGCGTACATATGGTTAATGAGAAAGACAAATATCGATAACTACCTTTTCGATTTACTTTTTGGGTCCTGAATCACAAACGCAAAATCAGCCTCTTGGATTCGATATTAGATGGAAGAATGGTTTAAAAAAATGTCCTCAGTTTTTATTTAGACTCTGGGGATTAAGATGATTTTTCCAGTAGGTGCTCCATCAGTGTCTAATAAAGGACGAGAGTTATGTAAACGTGCTACAACGTGAGTTTTAAGTGACAGGGGGACGGTTTCTTTTTGGTGCTTTGCATCTTTCTCTACAGTAGGAAAGCAAATCGCAAGTGAAAAATTTCGGTGTAACAAAAATGGGTAACACAGGCAGTCAAAGGTATTGTTAAAATCTCATTTTTGAATGCTGTCAGGAAGACACGCAATAATAGTTGATTTCATTGTTACTCAGCATATGTTTTAATAAACTATCGCCAAACATTATTTCATCGCGTTTTACATAAATGTAACAATATTGCATTGCAATCTGCGTATACGAGAACCTGATGCTATATGTTATAAAAGCCATTACAAAAATGCATTTTTGTTGCTGTGAAGATGGTGCGTCGAAGCAAAGTTTGGGGTTTCTTCTCGCCCCCCCCCCCCTCGAGGAAGCGGGACCTGCTATTGACAAGAGCTTTAAAATAAAGCTTTATGGGGTGTAACCATAAAGCTATATTTAAAGCTCTCGTCAATAGCAGGTCCCCCCATTAGATATTCTAGACCAAAAGTTACCAATCCCCCTCACTAACACTTGCGATTCAGCTTGTTTTTTTTTATCTTGAGGTCAAATGTTCGCATGCACAGAACGACTTTCGTAGCGACGTCACACTTCATCCGTATCAAAGTCGCTGATACGTCTGAAATATATAATAATAATAATATATAATAATAATAAAAATTATATATGTAGTTTTTTGAAAAACTAAACAGTCGATATACTTACTATTGCCGCAACCATAATTTGGTAAATACCAAGGGCATCCTGAAAGAAATGCCTCGTCCCTCATAAGATTTTTATTTGTAGCAGCAAAAAATGTGAAACTTGGTGGCAAAATACTTGGACATATTGCTAATAATGCTATCCATTCAAAGTATTGTCCATTATTTTCTGCAAATTTCCGCCATCTTTGAACCCATTCGTAACATCCATCTTGGAAAAATTCCTGAGGCTGTCGTATCACCCATGAGTTCACAGCCAGTTTAATGTCTGTCACATCGTCGAAAAGTTCACCACGAAGGGTGTTAACAGAACAGGAAAAGGTCTGAGAAAGCCAAAACAGGACCGTAGGCGAGTTGGAGCTTCACCGTCCACCCCATTTTGGCAATAGCCTGTGAAGTCTCCTCTGAGATGTTGGTTGTGACATGGGTTATCATGGTGTAAAACAACGCCATGAAGTGAAATGTTTTCCTTCTGTTATCTTCCTTTAGCTTCCTCAATGTATCCACATAGTGAGCCCTGATTGCACTCCGTTCAAGGAAATTAGTCAAAATGACACCACGTTTGTCCCAGAAAATTGTCACCATCACTATCCCTGCGGAACGAGTTGTTTTCACCTTTTTCTGTCGAGGTGAAGATGTGCGGTGACGTACGTTTTATTTCTGGGTCATGAAAGAACATCCAGGTTTCATCTCCCGTCACAACATTAGAGAATAACACCTCACTCTCCCTCTCATAACAGTCCAAGAGGTTCCAACCTTTGCTCACACTCTTCACAGGTTAGGTTTCTTGGGATCCACTTTGAACAAATTTTTCTGTAGCCCAGGTCCCTAATTAATGTTTCCATAGCACTATGATCACAATGAATGGCATCACACAACTCCTGGATGGTGACACGACGATCAGATGCGATTTTGCCTGTCACTCGTTGCCTGTTGGCATCTGTCACCGCAGTTGCGATTCTTCCACTCCGTTGTTTGTCCCACACTGAACTTTCTCCCTCTCGAAACCTCTTCATCCATCTTTGGACACTACTGATATCGACTGTGACAGCTCCATACACCTCCAGGTATCCCTCTATTTCCTGGAATTCAATTACGTCTCGCTGCTTTTCTCTATCATTCATAATCTTTATATCCGATTCTGAAAAAAATTGTTCCCACATTGGTACATATCATGATACATGGCAGTGCCGTTTCATTAAAATCACTTCAAAATTTCAGGATACCTTTTGTATTTACTTTTATAACTCACATACATTATTTCATTGGTTTCACGCCAATAACATTCATTAATCCCCCTATAAGTACCGCTCAATATCAGGAATTAGTAAACTTTATTGTTTGTGGTTATGATTTAAATCCACTAAATATGTACCGTCCTGTGGCCCGGTAGAGTCTCGAGTGATGCGAATGAATGCCAAAGGGGTACGTAAATAAATGTATTCTCCCGAATCGCTCATTTAATTTCACACCCACGAAGATCTTGGTATACAAAATATGCATCTAATAAATTATTTAAAAAGGTAACCTCTTGATTGTTTTTCTTGTAGTTAGCTTCTCTGTAGAAGGAATATGTAGCATAAACACCTCAGAATATTCGTCTCCATTCTACCAACAATATTTGTGTTCACACTTCCCGTTTGCAACATATCTTCATTCCGCCCATGATCAGAACGGGTCTTGACACAAACTACCCGTAAGTGACCTACTGTATATCTCTAGCGGACAAATACTTGTTTTACTTGTCAAAAATGTTTCTTAAGTAGCCAAAATTATTCATCTAGTCTAACTCTATACTGTTTGTGCTGATCTTTCACTCGCAAGGGAAAGCCTTTCAGCTGTCACTCTCCGAAATTGAAAAACCGTGGCCAGGAAATAGCACTAACCAATGGGTGTATTTCTGTTTTAGCCCAAATGAACTGACAAAGGTGAACGAGTGGTCCAAAAATGGCCTTAGAGCACAAGTGGGAAAAATCCTCTAACATGTGTTGTAGTGCGTGATATGTAACCCCAAATATCAGCTATGTCCCCATGATTCAAAATTAGCTGATGTCATACAAAAAACAACAAAAATCTTTATTACAGGTGTAAATGAACATTTGTGTCGTTGAACACATGACTTAAGCAAAGTAATTTCGAACAATGAGAACAACGCAAGATCCCAAAGTTATCACAGTACTGAAAATTGTCATCGATATCTGAAAACCGGGCGGCAATTTAGTTTTTTTTTTTTTGGAAAAGTCCTGTATTTAACAGGAAAAGGACTGCGCAGTGAATCAAATCATTTGTTTACGGTTACAAGAACATTTATTTTTTTGACAATATTTTTATATCAAAATATTCACATTGGGTGTGCAGTCCAACAGCTAAAACCTCGGATATTTTTCTATCGCAAAAGTATTTGTTTTGTTTTTCTCTGATAAATGGTCCTCGTAATCTTAGGTTACGTTCTCTCCGAATACTACGTAAAACTTCGTAATATGTCAATCGATCTGCGTATAGCCCCTTACAATCAAGTTAGAGACTAAATTATTTAGGCTCTACGAGTGCATGTATGCTTTAAGCCGATAGTAACATTTTTACAGCCATCGGTTTAATGGACCTAGTGTTCTAGCTAGAAAGATCATTTCTTTCGCAAAGAAATCCGTGGAAAGCCTGCTAGATCCATACAAATGTTCACTTTTCGAGGGCTTTCTTTCATTTCGAAAGTCAGTGGTTCCTTTCGCTTTTTGCAACGAGAAATGAAATGCTAGAAATTTCGCCCCCAAGAGCTTACTTGTAAATTTGAAATTCAGTTTTCATGATTGACTTTTCAGATACAGATTTATATAACAAATATTTAGCGTGTTACATCTTCCTAAAAAGTAGCGCTTGCGTGAAATATCTTGACGTTTTAAATAACACCCACTCAAATTAGAAACAAGAAAGATGACACCGAATTCTCTAGTGTAACGAGCACTTCTTTTGAATCCGTTCTAACGCAAATTAAATTTATCAAAGCTATACAAAGTCAATCGAACCAGTCTGGAAAAAAATAGAATCTGACTGAAGAAAGAAGTTTTTTGAAAGAGATTAAAATCTCGCAGATAATGCTGTAAACGTGATGGTGAACTTACGCCCTCTTGTTGCAGACTTAAGAGTTAAGAAAAATTTGAATTAATATGAGAAACATTTGGCAGCGGAAACGCTCTCCAACAAAGAAAGAATTTTTCAAATTGGACTCTTCGAAGCAGAGATATGGACAAATATGTGTAACGTACCAGGAGATGTGACGTACCTGCCAGAAGGACGCACACGACATAAAGGCAGATAGGAATCAGAATAAAACGTCCGCGTAGCTCAATTAGTAGAGAGACTTATTCCGGAATGAGGGGATCCGGGTTCGAATCCTGGCGTGGACAGAAATGACGGATAAATTTATTTCGTTATAATGGCGCCCGAACTATCCGAATGACCCGACCGTTCAAAATCTCGCAATGGTGGGATGTTATTTCCACACCGCGAGATAGGAAACATAAGAGAATCCCTTCTCCAGCATTTCGAAAAAAAAAAAAAAAATAAGGGGGAGATGATGTAACGTACCAGGCGATGTGACGTACCTGCTAGAAGGACGCACACGACATAAAGGCAGATAGGAATCAGAATAAAACGTCCGCGTAGCTCAATTGGTAGAGCAACTTATTCCGGAATGAGGGGACCCGGGTTCGAATCCTGGCGCGGATAAAAATGACGGAGAAATTCACTTCGTTATATATGTAATCGGACTCTTCGAAGCACATATATGATCCCTAGCGGGAAAACCATGCATTATTTTAGGAAGAAAGTATTCTCAAAAGGTTTTTCGATGTGAGCGGTATCGGTCCAAGAAAAACATATTTTAGTTGAGTTTTCAGAAGCTCAGATTTTGCTACAAATACACCAGAAGCAAAGATAAACACTTATGCTCTCTGGTGGACAAACCAATCTATACCAAATATTAGAAATATATGAAAAACATTTGCCATCACCAGCTGCATGCGGCACAGGAAGAATTTTTCAAATCGGAGTTTTAGAAGCAGAAAAATCGGGGGAAACACAATTTACGTTTGCGCCCTCTAGCGGAAAGTCTATGATTTACTTGAAAATTTTAAACTTATATGAAAAACATTTCGCATACGAAATACTATCCAAGAATAAATTTTTCAAATCGGACTCCTAGAAGTAGGGATATTGATAAAAATACGATTGGCATCTAAGCCCAATGGCATAGAAACCATGAATTATTTTAGGAAGAAAATATTCCTAAACGGTCTATCGACGTGAGTAGTATTGGTCCACAAACGAATTTTTTCAATCGAGGTTTTAGAAGCTCAGATTTTGCTGCTAATACATCAGAAGCGGAAATTAAAACTTACGCCACCTGGTGGCCAAACCATTTTTTTCCAAAAATTAGAATTTATATGCAAAGGATTTCCGATCAGGAGCTGTATCCGGTGCAGAAAAAATTTTTCAAATCAGAGTTTTAGAAGCAGAGGCATCGGGCGAAACGCAAGTTACCTTTACGCCATCTAGCGGAAAGTCTATGAATTACTTCAAAGTTTTGAAATTATATGGGGAACGTCTCACACCGGTGACTCTGTCCAACAAAGAAGGAATTTTTCAAATCAGACCATCAGAAGCAGAGAAACTGACAAAAATAAGAAATATATCCACGCCCCCTGGCGGAGAAGCCAGGAAATATTTTAAGAAGAAAATATTCCTAAAAGGTCTGTCGACGTGAGCGGTATCCAGAAACGACGTTTTTTTCAATCGAGATTTTAGAAGCTCATATTTTGCTGCAAATACATCAGATGTGGAAATTAAGACTTACGCGCCCCTGGTGACCAAACCGTTTTTTACAAAAATTAGAAATTATGTGCAAAGGATTTCCCATCTGAAGCTGTATCCGGTGCAGAAAGAATTTTTCAAATAGGAGTTTTAGAAACAGAGATATCGGGGAAAACGTAATTTACCTTTACGCCCCCTAGCGGAAAATCTATGCGTAATTTGAAAAAGTAACTATACCTAAACTACTCTTCGACATAATGGAATCGGAATAAAATGTATTTCTGAATTAGACATCATCTGCATTTACGCCATTTGGCGGCAAAATTGTACATCGTAAAGAAAAAACGAAATAAAGGATCATCATTCACACCTTTCAAGCTTCCCAATGCAAAAATAATTTTTCAAATCGCACTAATAGTTGCAGAGATATGGTGTTTACAGGAGGACGGACGGACAAACGGATAACATATGCACGATCGTTTACTTACAAAAGACAAGCTAAAAAAAGCGCATATCTATGTACACCGTTGAACCATTACATTATGACCATCCCCAGTCTAGGGAAATGAACGCACCTGGAGACCGAACGAGGGCGTAGGGGAAGTTCACAGAGCAGTATATCTACAACCCGAGGATCGGCTTTCGGTTACTAGAGTGTTCGGAGTCAGAATGGGAAAAGCTGCCAATTAACCAGAGTTTGATACAGGACAAATTGTGATGGGACGGCGCCTCGGAGCTACGATCTCCGAAACGGCGTGGCTTGTGAGTTGTTCACGTGACGCTGTAGTGAGTACGTATCAAAAGTGGCGCACAGATGGCCAAACGACGAACCGACGTCCAGCCGTGTATCTTCTGCAGCTCATTGATGCCAGAGGGGAGAGGAGACTCTCTTCGGCAGCAATGAGCTGCGGTCGTTCACAACGACCGCCGCTCATTGATGCCAGAGAGACATGGCCCTGCGGTCGTTCACAGTGACCGCAGGGCCACAGTGCGACAAATCTCCCTCAGCTACAGCAGTAGTGATCAGGGCAATGTGTCACATCACACAGTTCATCGTAGCCTTCTGCGCATGGGCGTGCGTGCCGAATACCCAGCCGGGTCCCCATGCTCATTACACGTCATAGTCAACAACGCATGAAATGGGCCCAAGATCATCAAGATCGGACCGTGGATTATTGGAAGAAAGTGGCCTGGTCTGACGAAGATTCCTGGTGCATCACGTAGACAGCCGAGCGCGGATACTTCTTTTAATACGCTGGGATATAAAGTGGTAGTCGTTGCTGTGAACAGCGTTGCATGTCGTCGTTCTGTCTGCGGTTGGGAAGTGCGAAAGATGAACAGCCACAACCGGCTAATTAGAGAACTTTTGTTTTACGAGTTTAAACTCGGCCATAGCGCTGCTCAAGCAACACGAAACATACGTCGTGTGCGAAAGGGGAGGGTTCCGTGCACCACAGCACCGCAACCAGATGCTTCAAGAAATTTCACTCAGGCGACAGAAACCTCGACGATCAGCCAAGGTCGTCGAGGTTTTTGTCGCGAACCAGCCGTGCGACAGGCCGTAAAGGCAACTCCGACAACCAGCTCTCGGAGATTATCGGGCGTGCTGAGCATATCCCAGACCACTGTGGTTCGTCACCTTCAGGACCTCGGCAAGGTCTACAGAAGATGCGGAATTGTCCCACACAAACTGACGTCAGATGAAGAAATCCGTCGAGTGGAAGTGTGCACGGAACTCCTAGAAAACCAGCGCGTTGTACGTTTCATCAAGAGAGTTGTTACGTGCGATGAAAAGTGGGTCTATTTCCTCAATTCTAACACACAACGGCAGTGGTTGAGCCCGAGCCAGCTTCCAGAACCTGTTGCCAAACGTTGCCGCTTCGAGCACAAAGTGATGCTCTGCGTCTGGTCGAATTTCGAGGGGATAATCCATTAGAGAATTGTTTCAGACGGCCCGACCATCAACACAAACCTCTTAACAACTGGAGCAGATGTATGCCGTTTTGGAGGAGAAATACCCGGCACTAGTGAACAGAAAGTGAGCTCTCCTACAGAAGAACAACGCTCCGCCGGATACCGTGCCAGCAACTAGGGTAAAACTTCAGAAACTTGAGAGCATCGAACTGATGCCACACCCAGCATATAGTCCGGATCTTGCTCCGTTGGATTATTATTTGTTCCGGTCCATAGCCCACTTCCTTCGCGGGCTGCACTTCAGCAACCAGGTGGAAGTGGCAGCTGGGGTGAAGGAATGCTTCGCCTCAGCTGCCACCTCCACTGGTACAGTCGAGGAATCGAAGAACTGGCAGACAGATGTCCGAAGACGGTGGAACACAGTGGCCTATACTTTGAATGCTAGTCAGCGTTCGTCGTAAAGTTACTCATGAAGATATAAAGTGATCTATATACTATCGGGCTCCGGGAAGCGGGATGTCCCTATCACCGTATTACGCGCCATACCGGTCGTGCGGATATCATCATAGCACGCTATTGGTGGCAGTCGATTGAACAAAGCACGCAACATCAACAGGAAAGGTCTGGGAGACCTGGAAGAACCACGGAGAGAGAGACCGACGGGTTGTCCGACATGCCCGAAGTGACCCAATAGCCACAATTGCGGTTATTCAGCGAGTTTTGGTGCCCTCCATGCATCGTCCGATTAGTGTCAGCACCACTGGCAGAGGGCTGCACAACGTAGGACCACACGCACGCAGAACGCTACGACAACTTTGCTTAACACCATTGCATCGTCGCCAAAGACTTCAATGGTGTCATGCCAGGCTGCCATGGAGCCACTCAGAATGGTAGCAGGAGATCTTCAGTGACGAGTTCCGCTTTTGTCTTAGAGTTAACAACCAACTAATCCATGTCTGGAGGCACCCTGCTCATCGTCAAGAGGAACGGTTTGTTGTCGAGCGTCACACGTCCAGAAGGCCTGGTGCCATGGTGTGCGGTGCTACTGCCTACGATGCCAGATCACCTTTGGGGTTCATTACAGGCACTTTGACAGCCTAACGTTACGCTAATGAGGTCCTGCAACCAGTGGCTTTACCTTTTCTGAACACCCACTCTGGTGCAATTTTCCGATAGGACAACACTCGTCCGCATACGGCTGCTGTCTCGAGAGCTTGCCTTCAAGGCATTGACACTCTGCCATGGCCAGCCGCATCGCCAGACCTATCGCCAATTGAAAATGCGTGGGATGCTATTGGACGCGCTATCCACACTCCACCCCTACCACACAATCTGCAGGAACAGCGTGAGAAAATTCAAGCTGCATGGGATGGCTTATTGCAGGACACCATTAGGAATCTGTACAACTCCATGCCGAGACGTCTGGCATGCTGTGTTAGCAAACATGGCGGCCCGACGCCATACTGAGAGACAATACTTATTGGCGTGTAGCTCAATAAATATTGTCCATATCAGGCTCAATGTTTAATGTTTTATTGTTTTTGGTTCTGAATAGCATTGCAATCCGACACGTCCTTCATGGTACAACTATTTTTTTGACGATGAGTGTAATATCTTAGTCTCCGCGACAAAGCTCTAAAGTTATTGGTAGCTTTTTCGACCACGTATTTATTGCGAGAAAACCTTTTCGGCTGTTTCGGCAATCAAAGCAAAGCACAGGAACATAATGGACATTAATGCTGCACTGCGCCTTCTAGAAATGACTCTGGAACCATGGCTTGAGAAGGTTATCGCGAACCAGCAGCAACAGACGTCGCATTGACCCCAGAAAAAATTATATTAACGGTAAGGAAAATATTGTGGTATATTAATTATAGATTGCACTTATTAATCATTAAATAATATTGTATTAACAGATTAAATGATATTAGCTGTAAGTAAGTGGCACGCAATAATCTGGTATATACAGTGGTAGTTCTATAGAAACTGCGAGTAAAATCACACAAAATGAAGAAATATAGGTACAGCAAAATATATGTTATTCTTTCTCAAAGTATCTTCCCTCGGATGATATGCAACAGACCCATCGTTCAGTCCACTTTTCAAAGCATGTGGGGACTGGATATTTTGGAAGCCGCTTTAGCGACCAGTGTACAGCTTGAATAACATCAGCATCTGTGTTGAATGTTGCGCCATCGAACTGCTTCATTGCAACCAGAAATCTCACGGGACGTCAGGACTGTAGGCAGGCTGTGGCATGATTTCAATACTGCATTTCGTAAGAAACTGTTAAACACAAGCCGTTACATGTGGGTAGGCGTTACCAGGGTGTAGGGTACACTTGCCCACCAGTTCCGGTCTCTTAGCCGATATGTGTCCTTGCATTCGCTACAAGACTGAAATGCAATACTCAGCATTGACAGTAACTTGTGTAGGAATAGTATGCTGGTAGACAACACATTTAGGATCAAAGAAAGTTATCACCATCATCTTCCCAGCTGATTTGGTTTGGAGGACTTTTTTCGGAAGAGGCGAGCCTGCGTGTTTCCGGACACTCGTGGCGCGCTTCGTGAGGGGGTCGAAATAGTGGACCCATGTTTCATCGGCAGTTATTACTGTGTTAAAAAAGTTTGGATACTTTGCAATCATTTGTTTCCACTCATGACACACCTGAACTCTGGCTAACAATTGTTCTCTCGTCAGGTGATGAGGTACCCATCTGGAATACACACGATGCAGCAGTAATATGTCGCGTAGAATGCGGAATGCAGACGTTTTTCCCATATCAGTTGACGCTGCTATGTCTTCATACGTCATTAATCGATCTTCTTTCAGGATTGTCCAAACAGTGTTAACAATACGTTCTGTAACAACACTCTCAGGTTGACCAGGCATAGGAGCGAGTTCTGTCTACAAACGCCCTATTTTTTAAATCATGGCGCCATCTAAAAATCATTGAGTCACCCAAACATTTATCTTTGCAATTTTTATTCATTAAATCAACTGTTTCTGGATCCGCTTTACCCAAACGGTGTCAAAATTTTATCGCACAACGCATTTCACTTCTTAACTCTGAATTACTCACCTTCATAGGTGTATGGCGAAATGCAGACGTACCTTAAACAACTGCGCAAGAACAAACCCAGAAAAGTCTTCCACGGCTAACAGCTGTTGCATTAAACACTTCTTTAATTCAGTTAGTCGTCTGTATGTTTATTTTCCCCCCTTTGCACGGTTGCCAACTTAACAAAAATTACTTTCGGTTTTTATGGAACGGTTTTTGTAAGATATGAAATGCAGGCAGAGATTATTATAATCTAGAATATTACGAGGTTAAGTGCTCAAAAAATAGCTTAAAGATTTTGTTTCGGCATCGCTGGTCCGCGAATCCAAAATGTTCGGGAACCAGTGGTCTAGAAAACACAAGGCCGTGACATTAGAGAGATGAGTTCCCTCTTTTAGTGATGTCACGCGGAAACCAAGCATTCCGATTGGTTGCCATAGCTGAAGTGTATGACGTCAAACACAACACCGAAGTATCAGCCAGTGTAACATGAGAGTGACGTCACAAACGGAGGGAACTTATCACTCTAATGTCATGTCCTTATGTTTTCTAGACGGTCTTTCATGAGCTGGGCGATTGTCCAAACGAACAGTCGAGAAGCGATATATGTACACTGCCTGACGGAGAAAATGCCACATCACGAAGACGTAAACGCAGGGCCATGCAAATTGCAGGATGGGTGCACACGTACAAGTTATGCAAATGATTGCATTTGTAGCCAGTTGCACGAACGGTGCGCCGCATACAAGCGGACAACCTGCCCGTGAGGTCATCAGTCGATGTCATCACGGCCGCGAGAAGTGAGTGGTTCTGCTGAAACCGTGTCTGCAGAACGAACAAGAGGTGTCAACGCCGTTAAGACGCCGTCGTACGCGATTTCTTCAAAGGGATGAGTTCACGAGAGGTGTCATCGTACGCCTTCGTACCACCGGATGGTTCTTGCGTCAACTTTCGGAAAAAAACGCAACGGGATGCCACAACCGTCGGTCGTATTTGAAGGCAGTGGTCACAGAAAGAATCTGTGCAACGTCGTGGGGCGGCCGAAGCACGGAGACGGACGTCCGAGTGCACCAAGTGTCGCAGCATCCGACCTCATGTCGTAGCGGACCCACGGGCCACAGCGGGCGACATTTTGCGGAGTGTACGGGGAGGCTTAGATTCCCCGATATCGACGCGGACAGTGCCGTGCCGATTGGCTGCGTCTGGTTTGCTGTCCAGTCTTCCTTTCAGAAGCATACCCTTAACAGCATGCTACGGTCGTCACCGCTTGGCGTGGTGTCGCTCCAGAGCTGCGTGAAGTGCCGAATGGAACAGTGTGCTGTTCAGAGACGAATCGCGATTCTGTCTCACCACGGATGATTGCTGTTTGAGAGTCTGGAGATGACGTGGCCAACGGGCGGATTCCTCCGCCATTGTGGAGCGCCACACTGCCCGGCAATGTGGATTCATGGTGTTGAGTGCTATCAGCGTCAACAGCAGGCACGCATTGCGGGCACATTGACGGCACTGGTACGCATTACGGGCACATTGACGGCTCGACGCTATGTTGACGAGCTGTTGCGGCCCGTGGCACTACCGTATATGCAGGACATCCCAAACGCCGTTTTTCAACAGGATAATGCCCGGACGCATACCGGTAGGATCAGCCTGAATGCTTTACACGGTGTGCGAATACTTCCGTAGCCAGCACGATCCCCCGATCTCTCGCCCATCGAGCATCTGTGCAACACGATTGAACGTCGGTTGAGTACCTCCCACCCCCGCAAAATGAAGATGAACTGTGGACTCGGGTCAACACCACATGGCCCGCGATACCCCGGGACTTTATTGGATCTCTCATTGCCTCGATGCCACATCGGATTCAACGCTGTATCGCCCAAAAGGGAGACCACACTCCTTATTGATCATCCTGCATATTCGGCCACTGGAGCCTAGTCTGTATGTGGGAATTAAATCATTTGTTCAGGACTTACTTGGCTATCTGTGTGTGCAGTTTAGTCTGTTTTCGAGCATTCCTTCATGGTGTGACATTTTCTCTGACAGGCAGTGTATATTTAAAATATTTGTCGCTTAAAACATCGTACATCGCAATCTCAGGTAACATTTACTTTTTTTTGTAGGAAAGAACTAAAGAAATTTTGACAAAAACCAGGCAACAAATCTGCTGTCCTAGGCACGAACTTTTTGGTCTACGACAGAACGCAGTTCTGTGATGACCGATTTTTCAAGCGTCCGTTGAAATCCCTTGATAAGGCGAAAAGCTAAATGAGCATCGCAGAATATGATTATCTTCTTTATAAATCTGACTTCTAGCAACTCAACAACACCGTGCAAGTCTATCGTTCTTATTTACGACGTTTTTCGTTTTTTCTTCTGCTGCGTAGTTTCAAAAAGAAAAATTTTAGTTATGTTAAATTATTTCAGTAGGACTTTCTCTCGTAGCCTAAAGGAAACCCGAAAATGTCTTTCATCTTTTTCTATTTCGCTACAAGATCTGTGAGTTTCGAAGGTTGAGCGTTGTTAATTAATGGCAAGTTAATAAATAATTCATTCCTCTGTTTTATGTTGCCGCTGCTGCCGAGGCTGCAGCGTAGGTGTTTGCTTTCCTCGTTTTAAATTAATTTGTTTACTTAACAGATGACGCCTAATTTTAAACAGCGCGCATACCTCACTACGAGTTCTTTGTGATGCAAATGGAATTTAAGTTAGCAAACAAGTTGCGCGTGAAAAATATACCAGAACGCGAACTTCTCTTTGCTTACCAACAGAAAAACATGTGAAATTTGGTGTAATAATTTCAATGATGTTCATGAAAAGAAAGACAATTTTAAGAGGCAGTGCGCTGTTAAATCCAATGTATCTGTTTATTAATGCTTTCAGTTTTAGTCAGTGCAAAACAATACGTAATAAATTAAAAGTGCCACTCTGGAACTGATATATCAAACGTACCATTTCGATAATATTTTATATTTCATAAGAAACACGAAATTCTTATTCACTTTTAATGCTTCACAAAACTAAATTTCTGTCTTTCTGTGATACCCAAGTTAGAAGTTTTTAGTATACATTGAGTTGCGAAATCATTATGATCATCTGGTTAGTACGTTCTTAGGCCACCTTTTGCTCTTAATACTGTTTGAATTCGTCTTGGTACACTGAGATAAACGTTTTGTTGAATTTGCAAAATTATTTTTTTTAATTTGCAAAATTATTTTGTTGAATTCTCAAGATTATTTTGTTGAAAATTATTGTTGCTTTAACAAAATTTATTGTTATCACGACAAAACGTTTTATTCATTTAACAAAATGATTAGGTCGATTTTTGAGAATTTGTTTGGTCCAACAAAACATATTGTTATCATGACAAAATGTTTTGTTGCTGGAACAAAATATATTGTTATTGTGACACAATAAGTTTTGTTACTATAGCAATACGTTTTGTTGGATCAAACTAATTCCTAAAAATCGACCTAATCATTTTGTTAAATGGACAAACCGTTTTGTCGTGATAACAATAAATTTTGTTAAATCAACAATAATTTTCAACAAAATAATTTTGAAAATTCAACAAAAAAATTTTTTGATTGTATATCGACAAAACTTTTTGTTGAATTAACAAAACATTTTTCTCAGTGTATGGACTCTATAAAATGTCGGTAAGTGGCATTGGGTATATTAGCCCAAATGCGATGATCTGCACCCTCCAGCTCTTGAAGACCCCTTAATACTGTTTTAATTCGTCTTGGTATGGATTCCATTAAATGTCGGTAAGTGGCTTGGGGTATATTAGCCCAAATGCAATGACCTGCACCCTCCAGCTCTTGAAGACCCCTTAATGCTGTTTTAATTCGTCTTGGTATGGATTCCATTAAATGTCGGTAAGTGGCTTGGGGTATATTAGCCCACATGCGATGACCTGCACCCTCCAGCTCTTGAAGACCCCATAATGCTGTTTTAATTCGTCTTGGTATGGATTCCAT
Organism: Macrothele yani; assembly: GCA_039090855.1. Lineage (NCBI taxonomy): Eukaryota > Metazoa > Arthropoda > Arachnida > Araneae > Macrothelidae > Macrothele > Macrothele yani. The sequence continues at coordinate 161,950,400 of CM077010.1, read as the reverse complement.
TAAATGTCGGTAAGTGGCTTGGGGTATATTAGCCGACATGCGATGACCTGCACCCTCCAGCTCTTGAAGACCCCTTAATACTGTTTTCATTCGTCTTGGTATGGATTCCATTAAATGTCGGTAAGCGGCTTGGGGTATATAAGCCCAAATGCGATGACCTGCACCCTCCAGCTCTTGAAGACCCCTTAATACTGTTTTAATTCGTCTTGGTATAGATTCCATTAAATGTCGGTAAGTGGCTTGGGGTATATTAGCCCAAATGCGATGACCTGCACCCTCCAGCTCTTGAAGACCCCTTAATACTGTTTTCATTCGTCTTGGTATGGATTCCATTAAATGTCGGTAAGCGGCTTGGGGTATATAAGCCCAAATGCGATGACCTGCACCCTCCAGCTCTTGAAGACCCCTTAATACTGTTTTAATTCGTCTTGGTATGGATTCCATTAAATGTCGGTAAGTGGCTTGGGGTATATTAGCCTACATGCGATGACCTGCACCCTCCAGCTCTTGAAGACCCCATAATGCTGTTTTAATTCGTCTTGGTATGGATTCCATTAAATGTCGGTAAGTGGCTTGGGGTATATTAGCCCACATGCGATGACCTGCACCCTCCAGCTCTTGAAGACCCCTTAATACTGTTTTCATTCGTCTTGGTATGGATTCCATTAAATGTCGGTAAGCGGCTTGGGGTATATAAGCCCAAATGCGATGACCTGCACCCTCCAGCTCTTGAAGACCCCTTAATACTGTTTTAATTCGTCTTGGTATGGATTCCATTAAATGTCGGTAAGTGGCTTGGGGTATATTAGCCTACATGCGATGACCTGCACCCTCCAGCTCTTGAAGACCCCATAATGCTGTTTTAATTCGTCTTGGTATGGATTCCATTAAATGTCGGTAAGTGGCTTGGGGTATATTAGCCCACATGCGATGACCTGCACCCTCCAGCTCTTGAAGACCCCTTAATACTGTTTTAATTCGTCTTGGTATGGATTCCATTAAATGTCGGTTAGTGGCTTGGGGTATATTAGCCCACATGCGATGACCTGCCCTCCCCAGCTCTTGAAGACCCCTTAATACTGTTTTAATCGTCTTGGTATGGATTCCATTAAATGTCGGTAAGTGGCTTGGGGTATATTAGCCTACATGCGATTAATTACACATGCCAGCTCTGCAAGATTTTATGGTAGCGGATTCAACTGTCTGATGTCCCTTCCGATTCCATGCCACAAATTCTGCATTGGATGGAGATCAGGTGATTGAGGATGGCAATGTAGCAAGGAAAAGTCTCCGTGATGCTCTTTAAACCATTCGCGTACAATGTGAGCATTATGACATGGAGCATTGTCCTGCTGGAATTATCCATCTCCATTGGGGTTAACCATCAGCATAATTAGGTGGACTTGGTCTGGAACGACATTAAGATATCTCATGGCAACCAAGTGCTGTTCCAGAGGTATAAAAGAACCCAGTATAGTTTCACCATTGTGCCGCCTCCAAGAGCTCGCAGAATTCACGCTAAGCAGCGGGAATCTGTGGTTTGGCGCTGTTCATGCCATATTCTGGTCCGTACACTGGCATGTGGTAACCCAAAAAGTGATTCATCGGATCGGGCAACCTTTTCCCAGTCCGGTGGGTTCACTTTCGGTGCTACCGTGCCCAAGGTAACGGAATTTCCCTTCTTTAACAGAAACGAGTGGTAAACGAAGAGTACGGGGATTAATAAAATAATGTAAACACTCACTGTTGTGGAGAACTTTTTATTAACAAGTTGTATGCCCATCTCGGACTTTCAGAACAAAACATATCGACTTGGAATGGAATTGTAAAAGTCCTTCACACATGATAATGGAATTTGATACCATTCTTCTTGTAAAATAAATTATGCGCCTACTATCCCAGTAAAGTTGGAGGTTAAAAGACCTTCCGCTTCAGATATTCCCACCAATATTTAATAATATTTAAGATCTGAGGATTGCGTTTGCCAGGGTAGCTGCTGTACTTCGTTGTCATGCTCTGCAGACCACAACTTGACACTTTTGGCGCAATACATGGGTGCATTATCTGGTTGAAACCAAGGACAGTCATTAGGAAAACAATGCCTTCAACAATGAGTGTAGGTGGCCTTCCCTGGAACCAGTGACCCTAAATTAGGGACGGGCGACTGCTTATAACCCATTGAGTCACCCGTCCCTAATTTAGGGTCACTGTAGTCTAAGCGATGGCCAGTGCCGTAAGACAAACACAACATCCATGCCTCACCGGGATTCGAATCCCAGAGTTCGGACGAATGATCAGAAGCCATCGCTTAGACCACTGCGCCACCGGAACCACTGACCCTAAATTAGCAACGGGAGACTGCTTATAGCTCATTGAGCTGCTCACGGTGGTCGTTAAACCTGCAATCGCCGCCCCGGTGGCGCATTGATCTAAGCGATGGCCTCTGATCATTCGTCCGTTTCGAATCCTGGTGAGGCATGGATGTTGTGCTTGTCTTACGGCAATGGCTTTCTCCCTTCCCTAGAACCACTGACCCTAATTATTTTTTTTTTTTGATTGGAGGTTTAACGACCACCGTGAGCAACTCAATGGGCTATAAGCAGTCGCCCGTCCCTAATTTAGGGTCACTGGTTCCAGGGAAGGGAGAGAGCCAGTGCCGTAAGACAAACACAACATCCATGCCTCACCGGGATTCGAACCCAGACCCCGTTCAGACGAATGATCAGAGGCCATCGCTTAGACCACTGCGCCACCGGGGCGGCGACCCTAAATTAGCAACGGGAAACTTCTTATAGCCTATTGAGTTGCTCATGGTGGTCGTTAAACCTCCAATCGCCGCCACGGTGGCGCAGTGGTCTAAGCGATGGCCTCTGATCATTCGTCCGAAACGGGTTCCGGGTTCGAATGCCGGTGAGGCATGGATGTTGTGTTTGTCTTACGGCACTGGTTCTCTCCCGTCCCTGGAACCAGTGACCCTAAATTAGGGACGGGCGACTGCTTATAGCCCATTGAGTTGCTCACGGTGGTCGTTAAACCTCCAAATCGCCGCCCCGGTGGCTCAGTGGTCTAAGGCGCTGGCCTCTGATCATTCGTCCGAAAGGGGTCCGGGTTCGAATCCCGGTCAGGCATGGATGTTGTGTTTGTCTTACGGCACTGGCTCTCTCCCTTCCCTGGAACCAGTGACCCTAAATTAGGGACGGGCGACTGCTTATAGCCCATTGAGTTGCTCACGGTGGTCGTTAAACCTCCAATCAAAAAAAAAAAAAAAAAAAAAAAAAACCTCCAATCGAAAAAGAAAAAAAAATCCCGGTGAGGCATGGATGTTGTGCTTGTCTTACGGCAATGGCTTTCTCCCTTCCCTAGAACCACTGACCCTAAATTAGCAACGGGAAACTGCTTATAGCCTATTGAGTTGCTCATGGTGGTCGTTAAACCTCCAATCGCAGCCCCGGTGGCGCAGTGGTCTAAGCGATGGCTTTTGATTATTCGTCCGAAACGGGTCCAGGTTCGAATCCCGGTGAAGCATGGATGTTGTGTATGTCTTACGGCACTGGCTCTCTCCCTTCTCTGGAACTACTGACCCTAAATTAGGGACGGGCGATTGCTTATAGCCCATTGAGTTGCTCACGGTGGTCGTTAAACCTCCAATCAAAAAGAAAAACATGACACGATGCTGCAGATGAAACAGTGCCATGATATGGAAATCCATACCATCAGAGATCAGCCTCCTTACTACCAGTATACAACCAACCAGTATGGGTGATACGCTTCTGCAGCTTTTTCCAAAGGTACACTCTACCAGTAATGGGAAACAATGTGAAGCACAGTTCATCACACAAGATGAAACGTTACTAATCTTTTTTTCGACCACCGTGAGCAACTCAACGGGCTATATGCAGTCGCCCGTCCCTAATTTAGGGCCACTGGTTCCAGGGAGGGGAGAAAGCCAGTGCCTTAAGACAAACACAACATCCATGCCTCACCGGGATTCGAACTCGGACCCCTTTTGTAAGAATGATCAGAGGCCATCACTTAGACCACTGCACCACCGGGGCGGCTATCAATCTTTAGTATCCTAGTTGTTATGTGCTTTGCAGCACCTCCTTCTCCACCCCCACCCCCTTTCTTTATTGATATTGGCAATCAGAGGTTTGCGGATTACAACACAGCCATAAATACCGGCTTCAGTTCCCAACGAATTGTTCTGTCGGAAATAGATTCATTCTGCATGGTATTTAACTCTAGTACGATTTGCGTTTCTGTGTTTTGTTCTTCCGTTGTGCAATACGTGCCAACGTTCGCCTATCCTTATCTCAAATATTCGTATCCCATCCAGAATTCGCACGTTTCCATTGTGACAGATAGCCATAATCTTCGACATACACTCACGGACAGCGAAGTTTGCGCACCGAGAAGGAAGCATCGGATTGAACTGAAATTTTATGGACGTAATGATACAGATGAATAATACATATGATTGCAAAAACAGAGCTGCAGAACAATTACAGAGGGATCTGTGGCTAGCAGTCCGGTAATCTTCAAAAGTGCGGCGATACATGCTGCAATACGGTCCGGCATGGAGGCGAACAGACGCCTGATGTTGTCCTACGGCAGACTGGCCCACACATGTTGGATGGTGTGCTCCAAATCTCGTATAGTTCGCCACGGCGGCAGCTGGCGTTTCAACTGGCCCCACACATGCTCGATAGGGGACACGTCCAAGAAGAGTGTAGGCCATGGAAGTGTCTGGACATGACGTAGGCAGTTTGGGTAACCCGAGTCGTGTACGGGCGAGCATTATCCTGCTGCTATAGCGCACCTGGAATCCTGGTCAAAAATGGGAGCACATGGGGTTGTAGGATCTCATCCACATACAGCTGGCCCGTCAATGATCCACGTAACATTACTAAAGCTGATCGGCTATCGTAGGTTATGGCTCCCCAGACCATAATTCATGCAGTGGGGGAAGTGTGACGCTTGATAGCGAAGTTGGGATTGTGTCGTTGACCCGGAGACCTTTACACCCAGACACGATGATCATCTATAGCGGCCTAAACGAAACGGCCCTTATCGACAAACACCACACGTCGCCAGTCTGTGACGTTCGACGTCGCTCTGGCCTGGCACCACTGCACGCGGAGCCGGAGATGTTCTGGTGTTAATGACAGCACACGTAAGGGGCGCTGGGATCGCGGATTCGCTTGCGTGATGCGTCGGGAAATGGTTCGCGGGCACACAGGAGCCGCTACATCTGCCTGTATACTAGACTGGGTCCCCATGGGATACGTTCGTTCCAGGCTCACAATGCGTGGATTCTCTCCACTGGTGGTCTTCCTGGTCCATACGAAGCACCTCCGCCGTGTAGCAGTGCCGTCACTTGTCCACTACTCCCAACACTTGCGGACGGTATGGTCAGAACGATTCACGTGGCGGGCTATATGGCGCGCCGACCATCCTTCGGTTTTCAGACCCGATGATCAGGCCTCTCTCAAAGTCCGTAAGTTCCGTAACTCGGCGTTTCTGGCGTCTAGCGTCTACCCGACATTCTTGTCACTCTGTACTTTTGCTTGCGTCTGCCTGTGCTTTTCGGTTTCGTGGGAAATCAACTACACGCCGGTTAAGGCTGCCGGGTCGTGCTTGCAGCGCCACCACAGGGTGTTTGTTGCGCAATCACAACAAACTTGTATCATTTGCATACCAGCACGCACTCTAGCTATTGGTAAAGTTTTCGGGGTTGCAACATGTTCTCTTCTTGGTGAGCAAATTTCATTGTCCGTGAGTGTATATGGATCACATATATCTTATACAACAGTTTCATTGTAAAATTCAAGACGTACTTTCGAAACCACCTGTCTCCTTCATCTTACTGCGTCCACTGTGTCTTCATATGGACTCTGCAGTTATGAAGTCATCTCGTCTTTCCGCCTATGACCGTGGAACTATTCGGCACTGGATTGATCTTCTCATCGATTACAATATTCCCACGTGCCATTCAGAGCTCCTTCAAGCACCGCTGTTTTTGGTTCAGATTACTTCACCAGTCTGACCCCAACTATTTCAATTTTCTTACTTGGATCGATGCAGGAGATATCTCTGTTGGTCAGCTCTTTATTATTGATTGGCTATGGGAACAGCTGCCCAAAATTATTCGCTCTTTGCGTGATGCTCCAGAGAATCGACACAGACTGTTTTAGCTTCAGGATTCCATTCGCGTCTTTTATTTCCACATCTTATTGATGAGATGGAATGTCGCCCCATTGTCTCAAGCTATGTGTCAACCTGGTGAACTCTTCCGCTTCCTGGCCCTGGCTTCCACCATACTACAACTATTGTGTATCGACACATCCTCTCACATGATGCCACTCGAACTGTCCGGAGACCTGTTGCTTGATCTTATTTTCAGAGATTCCAGAGTGTACTTTATGCCATTTATATTGCATTACGAGACTGTGATCTACAATGCCATCACTTGCTACCGTTCCCCATATCTTAGAACGCTTATGTATATGTTCTTCATCTATATGCTCCTAATGTGATGCTATTGCTTACGTCGATCAAACATATGTCCCCTGTATCGTCATGCAGCCCCTCTTATGGATCACGTGAAACGTTCTTCGTCTCATCTGCACATAGAATAACGTCATGCAGTGAATAACTACAATTGCTGGGCCAACTTCCACTATAATCTAATTCACCCTAAAAGTGTACTATTGGTAAAGGCGGGAGTGCCTTACCACAATTCGTCGTAGAACGCAAAGCGTACCCATCCGCGTTAACGTGTTCTTCTAGTGTTTCCTTTCTGATTCCCCCACCCGCCCACATATCTCACGAGCAGTAGGGATTGTGAGTGGGGGTCTGGTGGAGGCCGAACTTCTTCCCCTAACGCACCCTTCGAGTTTCCCTGATTGTCAATTTATTGTCTCTGTGTTGTTAACGTTGGGAGAGGTCTTCCACCCCTTCCCCCTGTCCGAATTTTATCCCAAGTGGGCAGATATAGCCGAAAGTGCGAAGCTCTTGATTCAGCAACTTCTCCCAACAAATTTATTTCTAATAGCGCTCTAACTTCTGAATTTTTTTAGATAGCAATTTTGTCTGATAAACTTTGAGCAAACAAAAATGGATTCTAAGCAATAATTCTACCGCTTTTTGCTCTGAACGCTAAGGACTATTTTTCGTAGCGGAGGTAGCTGTTTCGTACCCTTCATAGTGGTACACTCTTAGGTTGACTCGGAGTATAGGACTCGTTTCTTATGCTCCTTTGTGTTTTTCTTTTTTCTATAAAACGTGTTATTCTTATCTCTCATTTAGGAGACTTTTTCTCTAACTCTGTGAGATCACTTCATAACGCACAGTCAGCTTTGTGATCTCTATTCGTTTATTAACTCAGATCCTATTTGCAATGTAAATATGCTTACAATTAACTCAAGGATCCGCAAGAATCACTTACATTGAAGTGAAACTCCACAGGATAATTTTTTTGTGTTTGCGATCAGAAGATTGTATTTCATTTCTCTATAAAGACAAGCTGAGATATCGTCCTCTCCTGCGTTTATCATTGATTGTTGTTGTTTTTTAGCACCTAAGAGAAATAACTTCCTTTTGAGAACATCTGTACATTGCAATTTTTGCCACTTATTCTCATGCCACGTAAAATATGCAACGTACGACAGTCCAAAATTTCATGAATATTCGACTTGCAACAGTTTGCACTCTAATGAAAGGATATACCACGTGCAGCAGTCTACGCTCTAATGGCTATGCCATGTACAACATTTCACATTCTACTGGATATGTCACGTACAACAACATACACTTTGATGGATATGCCACGTACAACAACATACACTTTAATGGATATGCCACGTACAACAACATACACTCTAATGGATATGCCACGTACAACAACATACACTTTAATGGATATGCCACGTACAACAACATACACTTTAATGGATATGCCACGTACAACAACATACACTTTAATGGATATGCCACGTACAACAGACCACACTCTAATGCAACGGTTCCCAAACTTTTTAAGTTGCGGAGCACTTTTCAAGAGAGAAATTCGTCACGGGGCACTATCGTCACCCTTATGCCAAAGGTACGGTGGTACGTACGTGCATTTTTGGTTCGTTTTACTTAACTGCATTTTTCGAGTTGTTTTTCGGCATTTTATCATATGTCAAAAGCACGAATTATTTTTCGAATTCTAAATAATTTTGATCTAAACCTAATTATTTTTCTCATTGAAAATAATTAAAAAATTGGAACTTTAAATACGGTTTTCTCGAAACATCAATTTTGCTCGTACGTGTCTTTGGCATAAGAGTCATGATATTTTCACCTAGCACCTACATAGGTACTAAAACCGAATAACGGCAGTATTGACCGTGGAAAGCATTTTTAAGCATTTGGGTATGTTAAACATCAAGTTTTGTTTCATTCGAAATATTAATTACGCCATTAATTTCAAAGAAATGAGGAACTTACTTAACAACGTGCATAAACGAAATGGCAGATGGAAATTTTGCTTAGACTTAATAGATTTCTATCACACCGCCTTAAGCTACGTGAGCAACATTTGAACGATATTCCAGTTCCTTCGAAGTGAGTTCAAGAATATAAGACATGCTAGTGGATATGGAATTGGTGATTCTGATTCAAAGTTCGAGAGTATCCTTCACTGAAGTGAAGTACACCATGTTTTGTTTTGTTTTGTTTTTGTTGAAGGTTTAACTACCACCGTGAGCAACTCAATAGGCTATAAGCAGTCGCCTGTCCCTAACTTAGGGCCACTGGTTCCAGGGAAGGGAGAGATAGTGACGTAAGAGAAACACAACATCCATGCCTCACTGGATTCGAACCCGGTCCCATCTCGAACGAATTAGCACAAGGCAGTGCTTAGATCTCTGTGCCGCCTGTACTTGTTTTTTTTTTTTTTTTTTTTGGTTTTTTTTACATATCCCCACAAAGAAAAATACTCTGGGGTAAAACCTGGAGAACGAGGCGGCCTAGAAATCAGTCCACCACGGCTAATTCATCTATGCGGAAACTCCTTGTCAAGAAGCTCTTTCACATTAGAGAACAGTGTGGCGGAGTCCCATCTTGTTGGAGCAAGATGTCAGGTCGCAGTTCCTGAAACTGCGGTAAAATAAATTGTTCCAACACATCAATAAATGTAGATAATCCCGCTCACTTTTTTTCGATGAAAAATAAAATCCGATAATTCGATCATGCATGATCAGACATTACTTTTTGTTCTACTTCTCTCATGCTTGCGCACGGCAAACGAGGGTCCAGATCCCCATATTTGAATTTTTTGTACCTGATACATGAAATATTTCTTTCTCCGAAAACATTAAACGCTCCAGAAGCGTGCGATCGTAATCAATTTTATTCCAAAGCTTTACGGCAAATTTCGTCCGTATAGGTTTTTTCCCATGCGTTTAGAGCTTGCGAAATTTGTGCTTTGTAAGCAAGCAACTGTAGTCTTGAACGGAGCAAAATGTGTGCTTTGTAAGCAAGCAACTGTAGTCTTGAACGGAGCAAAATGTGTGCTTTGTAAGCAAGCAACTCTAGTCTTGAACGGAGCAAAATGTGTGCTTTGTAAGCAAGCAACTCTAGTCTTGGACGGAGCAAAATGTGTGCTTTGTAAGCAAGCAACTCTAGTCTTGGACGGAGCAAAATGTGTGCTTTGTAAGCAAGCAACTCTAGTCTTGGACGGAGCAAAATGTGTGCTTTGTAAGCAAGCAACTCTAGTCTTGAACGGAGCAAAATGTGTGCTTTGTAAGCAAGCAACTCTAGTCTTGAACGAAGCAAAATGTGTGCTTTGTAAGCAAGCAACTGTAGTCTTGAACGGAGCACTTTCTGGATAGTTGAATATGGTATTTGAAGTTCCGAAAATGCCCGTCTTGTTGATTTGCCTGTGATGTTTTGAAATTCTTGCTTAAGGGATCCCATCTGCTGATCAGCGACATGTGGCCTTTCTGAAACTGCGGGCTATCATGAAGCGATCACATCGGTATCTGATATCACGTCTTAATGGTGGATTAGGTACTACATACGTTTGAATAAAATTCCACTGCGCTTGCGCTTTTGATTTGGCCTCGATGGTACATTTCACACACATAGCCTCCTTCTGCACGGATAATGGCATTTGTAATGGAATATTCGTCAGCTTCTTTTTCTCCTTCACTTTACCATTCGTCTGATACAAGCAGAGCCAACTGTTAGCACTAATGCAAAGCTCCTTTCTTTCTTTATTACTTGCAAAAAGTTCATCACGATAGCTGAACTGTTTTTTTTTTACGTTTTATCTTCCTTGTCTTGCATTCTTTACATATACTCTGTAATTCCATGAAGACCCGGAACAGGAAACAGTGGTTTCCTCTTTCTCTATGCTTGTATGCACCGATGAGCTATTACATTATGACCACCCCCAGCTTAGAGAAATGAGTGCGCCTGGAGACCAAACGGTGGCGCAGGTGAAGTTCACAGAGCAGTATATATACAACCCGAGGACCGGCTTTCGGTTAGTAGAGTGTTCGGAGTCAGAATGGGAAAAGCTGCCGATTTATCGGAGTTTGATAAATGACAAATTGGGACGGCACTGCGCCTCAGAACTACGATCTCGGAAACGGTCTTAAATTCACAGAGCAGTATATATACAACCCGAGGACCGGCTTTCGGTTAGTAGAGTGTTCGGAGTCACAATGGGAAAAGCTGCCGATTTGTCAGAGTTTAATGAAGGACAAATTGTTATGGTACGGCGCCTCGGAACTACGATCTCGGAAACGGCTCGGCTTGTGAGTTTTTCACGTACCGCTGTAGTGAGTATGTATCAAAAGTAGTGCGCAGATGGCCAAACGACGAACCGTTGCACAGATGTGTGTCGTCCGCAGCTCATTGATGCCAGAGGGGAGCAAAAACTGTCGTGCATTGTTCACGGCGACCGCAGGGCTACAGTGAAACAAATCACCCGCAGCTACAACAGCGGATATCAGAACAATGTGTCACAGCACACAGTTCATCGCAGCCTTTTGCACATGTGCCTGCGTAGCAGATGACCCGGTCGGGTCCCCTTGCTCACAGCACGTCATCGCCAACAACGATGACGTTCTGTGAGCAATATCGTCGATATTGGACCGTCGATTATTAGAAGAAAGTAGCCTATGGTCTTACAAATCAAAATTCCTGGTGAATCACGTAGACGGTGGAGCCGCCGATTACCAACGGAGGCCGTGGTACCTGGATGTACTGTTGGGTGGGAACAGGCCGGCGGAGGCTGTGTTACGCTGTGGACGATGTTTTCATCGCTGCTGACCAATTTCACCCGCATTAATGACAACTGTGTTTCGCTGCTGGTGATGGCGATTACCAACAGAACAATGCGCCATGCCACACTGCCAGAATCGTTAAGTAGTGCTTCGAGGAACATGCTGGTGACTTTCTGTTAACGCCCTGGCCTCCAAATTCACCTGACATGAACCCAATTGAACATTTTTGGTTCGACTTGTAAAAACGGCCCTAAATCACTACCACCCAGAAATATACGGTAACTGGGGGACCTTCTGCTGACATTATGGTACCAAATATCCCAGGATACCTATCGCCACCTCATAGAATCGATGTCTTGCCGAGTGGCTGCTGTTTTGTGGGCTGAATGGGGTCCTACAGCTTATTATGTAGGTGGTCATAATGTAATGACTCATCGCTGTATATTTGTGTATGTGAGTACTCCAAAAGAGGGTAAAAAGCTTGGAGAATTAACACAACAACAGGAGTTGACAAAAAATGAATGTGAAAATTACTAGAGGTGCCCATGACTTAAAAGGCGAGCCTCCCTCTCACTAAGAAGAAAATTTAGCGATCATTATTATCACATGCCATCTTCCGCTTTCACGAGGTGATCAGCTTTCTGAAAAATAAATGTACTGGATAATTCGCCTGAATTTCCCAGTGTATCCCCACTTAGTTTTTGCACAACTTCTCTCATGCTCTCTTCTGACTAGGACAAAGGAGACTCATAATCTCTTGATTTTCCCAGTACATTGCCTGATATTGTCATCTTCTTCATCACGGATTATCAGGTCTATTTGATCCAGCGTCATTGGTCTATCCATCTCTTCCTAGGTCCACCTCTGTCTTTGCTTTATAAAGGAAGGAAGCCTTTGGTAGGTCATTCTGTATACTATGGAAATACAAATTTGTCCGTGACGAACATCGAATCCGTGTCCCCTCACTTCGGAGTAAGTCCCTCTCCCAACTGAGCTACGAGGACAGAATGTCTCGCTGCAGATTTGTCGTTTTGACGCATGTTTTCACCTCTGTAGTACGTCACATCAACTCCTTCTTAATAATTTTTTTTTTCGTTTTGAAGCGAAGTAGGAATTTTTCATAAATTCCAGACAATGTGTGGAACAAACATCACACAGTTTTCGAAGAAGCCAATGGCCAGTCCATTTTCCACAATCGGGCTGCAATGTGAAAACACAGGTTCGTCCGCGACGGACATCGAACCAGTGTCCTCTCACTCCTGAGTAAGTTGCTCTCCCAACTGAGCTATGCGGGCAGAATGTCTCGCAGCAGATTTGTCGTCTTGACGCATGTTTTCACCTTTGTAGTACGTCACAATACATGCTCAAAATATCTTTTCCCTTAGTATTTTATTAAAAGAATGCTGATTGGAAACGACGATTTTTAATTTTACACACAAAGGCATCAATAAGCTAAGAAACTTATAAACAAAATGGCGCTCTACATGTTTCGACATTGTGACGTATATTCTAAATTAACTTTCCTTTTTAGTTTCTTTCCCTATGTAAATCTTGAGTTTATTCTGTTATTCTTCACTCTTAACGCGATATCTTTCTCTCAAACGAATACGTTTGGCAACACAATTGAGGTTGAATGAAAGTGACGTATGCCTGAGTTTTGATAAGAACAAGAGATAAAAAACGACGACTATCTATTGCTTGAGAGCGTTGGATTGTAAACTGATTATTGAAAGGAGCGTTGTTAAGAGCGCGTTGGGTTGTAAACTGATTATTGATAGGAGTGTTGTGATAATGTGTGGTGTGTGGAGAGTTTAGTGCAATATGCTATGCTACGATGTGCTTGCTACATCCTGAATAAAGCACATTTTCCGTAAGTTTGACTTCTGTTGTTTACATGTTTCGTTGGTGATACTACGCACGAACATCTTACGAATATATATATATTGCTTTCTTTTCGGAGGTGGGGGTGGGGAGTAACAACCACCGTGAGCAACTCGGTGGGCTGTAAGAAGTTAGGGCCACTGGTTCCAGAGAAGAGAGATAGCCAGTGCCATTAGGCAAACACAACATCCATGCCTCACCGGAATTCGGACTCGGACTCATCTTTGACGAATGATCACAAGCCAAAGTTTAGACAACTGCGCCACCGGGGCAGCTTACTTGTGAATATACAGTATAAATAATATTATTGCTTGAACAATAGATGTTTCAGTTTTTCTATTTTTAGGTTTCGGGGTTTAAAAATAATCATGAGCAACTCTAAGGAGTATAATAAGTCGTTTCTCCCTGATTTAGGGTCATTGGTCCCAAGAAAAGAAAAGACAAATACCTGCGGGATCCAGCTCGGACAACAAGACAGAAACTTACTCCTCTGACTACTTAGACATCGGGGTGACTTAAATGTTTTGAAAATTCTTAGATACTCTGCCTTTTCTTACCTCTGAGTTTTCCTTCCGCCCTAAGTTTGGATTTCACATTTTTAATTGCTTAACACGTCACAGTGCTTTCCTCTTTATTATTGAATTCATCACCTTTCTTTTAATTCCTAGTTATTTTATATTCTTATATTCAAGAATATCTATATTCTGAAAATTTTCAGTTTATATTATTATTGGCATTATTCTAATAGTCCATCTGTAAAATGTTATCAAGTAATTCATGTAACCGTTGTTCAGCGCTCAAGTTTCGTAAGCATACTAAGGTAATGGCAGTGCCAAATGTAACATCCAGATATTTTGAAATTAAACAAAGGTTAGTTTTCGTTTCTGTGCTTTCAGACTTAGCTATTTCTGTTCTGTTCTATATTTCCTTTGTCTCTTTTAAGATTTGAATAAATTTCCAGCCTCGATATGTAAATAGATTCATTGATTTATTTTCTTCCTCAAAACCAAAAACAAAAATGTCGTTTTGATGATGTTTTGAACTTCCCAACATCGTTTTGTTTTGTTTTTCTTGATACTTTTTTCCCACGTTATAGATCCACAAAGATGAGTAAGATTTGTAGCTCTAATACGTCATTGAGTATAATGGTATTGTCAGCGTACCTTACATTATTAAGGGTCACATTTCTTCAATGTTTATGTTTTGTAGTGCCTCTTTGGAAACTGATTCTAAGCAGGTGCTAAAAAGTAATTGTGATTAAAATTCGTTCTTGTAGTACAACTTTATTTAGAGTCCATTTACAATAGTTAATTCCTCGTCTACTACTAGAGCGCCTTCTTCATTCTAGGAAAGAATTCAACTATACGCTGTGATATGCCAAGTATTTCTGAGAAGACCAAAGAGAAGCTGGTTTCGACCGAGCAATACGATATAGGTAAAATTTCCAAAGAAGGTTAAACATTTTCAGATAAATTCAGAGTATAAATCAGACTTATAAATGGCTTGAAGAAGGATAAGTGATATATGAATAAAATATTAAGGGGCCAGGTACTCGGGCAAAAGTTAATTTAAAAACATCCAAAAACAGATTTCCCGAAAAGGACTTTTCCTTTATTATTTAGGGGTTTATCGATCACCATGAGCACCTCGATGGACTATAAGCAGTTTCTCGTCCCTACTTTAGTGCCACTGGCTCCAGGGAAGGGAGAGAGCCAATGCCGTAGGGCAGTCACAACATCCATAACTCAACGGGATTCGAACCCGGACCCAACACCGACGAATGATCAGAAGCCTAAATAGGACTAAAAGCGATTTTTTTTCCATCACAAAAACAACTGTTGAGTAAAAACTATGCATGGAGAGTTTTACACACAATAAGATGAAACAAGATACAGGGGTTGAACAGAATAACGTGAACACCACACTCAGAGACATGACTTCTAATGCAGTTGCGTACGTCGCAGCACACAAAGGTATCCACCACTTTTTTATTGTAATAACTCTGTTTAGAACCTCAAGCTCCTGTTAAAGTGCATTTAAAGTGTCTTGTTGTAAAATTTCTTTCAATGTGACGAAGAAATGAGCAGCATAAAAGCGAAAAAGGGCTAATTTTTGGTGGCAACCTAGTTGGTGCCTCCGTGACAGTCGCCATGGTAGTGGGGATATTGAAAGCTACAGTTTCTAGCATCGTGACAGCATACTGTGTTCGTGGAAAACCCTTGTATGCGAAGCACAGGAGTTGCCGGAAAACGACAACCCTTACTGTTAGAGACAGGAGAGCATTAAAGAGGATTATTACCCCTAATAAGAAGACCACGGCGTCAAAAATTAGTGCGGAGCTCAATCTGCATCTCCAGACCCCAGTATCAAAGAGAACAGTGCGCAGGAAACTGTATAAATAAAATATTCATGGCA
Source organism: Macrothele yani (assembly GCA_039090855.1). Taxonomy (NCBI): domain Eukaryota; kingdom Metazoa; phylum Arthropoda; class Arachnida; order Araneae; family Macrothelidae; genus Macrothele; species Macrothele yani. The sequence continues at coordinate 161,934,825 of CM077010.1, read as the reverse complement.
GAGCTGCTATTACAAAAACTCTGATGTCCCGAATGATTGCACAACGGCGACGGCAATGGTGTCAGGAATACACAACATGGGCTGCCAATGCATGGAGGCGTGTAATGTTGTCAGATGAGTCCACATTCACACTATTCTCCCATGCAGGACATGTTTGTTTCTGGAAAACACCGTCAGAAGCGTACAATCCAGACTGTCTGCTCCCAGTAGTTCAGCATGGTGGTGAGCAGACAGTGAATGAATATGGATTCATCCGACTACACTGACAGAACGTCATGCTCTGGGCGGTCATATTATGGTTTTCAACAGGTCCCCTGATCACCTTGAAAGGACGGATTACTGGCAGGGTGTATGAAAGGATTTTGGCTGACCAAATCCATCCAATGGTTCAGGCATTGTTTCCTGCAGGAGATGCCATCTATCAAGATGATAACGCCCCAATTACCAGAGCTCGGAATGTCCAATCATAGTTTGAGGAACATGAGGACAAACTTTCACTCAGTCCTTGGCGTCCTTAATAACCAGACTTAAACATCATCGAGCCACTGTGGTCTGTGTTGGAAAACAGAGTAAGATTTATCTTTCTCCTGCATCTCTTAAGGACCTGGAGCAGTTTCTGCATGAACATAGGTGTAACATCCCACTAACCACCATCTAGGATTTGTATGCATCCCCTCCAAGGAGGATTCAGGCAGTTTTGAATGCCAAAGGTATTTCACACCATATTTGATATGTCAAACATTCTTTTCCTAGGTGTTCACTTTATTCGGTCCAACCCTTGTATATGATTACATGAAGTTGTAACGTACCAGGAGATGTGACGTACCTGCCAGAAGGACGCACACGACATAAAGGCAGATAGCAATTAGAATCAATGTCCGCGTAGCTTAATTGGTAGAGCAACTTATTCCGGAATGAGGGGACCCGGGTTCGAGCCCCGACGTAGACCAAAAATGACGGAGAAATTTACTTCGTTACGTTATAATGGCGCCCGAACTACCTGGATGACCCGACCGTTCAAAATCTCGCATTGGTGTGATGTTATTTCCACACCGCGAGATAGGAAAAATCAGAGAATCCCTTCTCCAGTGCTTCGAAAAATAAATGTGTGTGATGTTGCATTCCACACACCAGATTGACTGGGAGTTCTCAAGTGCACGTTCTACAGTGGTTGTCTGCCTGCAGCGATAAGTGGTCACGGCTGATCCGTGGGCCATGCCCCCGGCCCTCTTTCGCCGGGGGGAGATGTGACGTACCTGCCAGCAGGACGCACATGACATAAAGGCAGATAGGAATCAGAACAAATGTCTGCGTAGCTCAGTTGGTAGAGCTGCTTGTTCCGGAATAAGCGTATTCGGGTTCGAATCCCGGCGTAGACCAAAAATGACGGAGAAATTCACTTCGTTATAATGGCGCCCGAACTATCCGGATGACCCGACCGTTCAAAATCTCGCATTGGTGTGATGTTATTTCCACACCGCAAGATAGGAAAAATGTGAGCAGCACTTCGAAAGAAAAAAAAAAAGAAAAAGAAGGGGAGATGATGTAACGTACCAGGAGATGTGACGTACCTGCCAGAAGGACGCACACGACATAAAGGCAGATAGCAATTAGAATCAATGTCCGCGTAGCTTAATTGGTAGAGCAACTTATTCCGGAATGAGGGGACCCGGGTTCGAGCCCCGACGTAGACCAAAAATGACGGAGAAATTTACTTCGTTATAAAGTGAAATGGGAAAATGACAAGAGATGAACCTCAAATTTATTCTAACTTTGTTGGTTTGTGTGTGTGTGTGTGAAGGTTACTGGAATAGCAATAAGACTCTGAAGAAATAAACAGATCTCTTATAAATGATACAAAACAGATCTCTTATGAATCATAAAAAAATAAAATTATGATTTTTAAACAGGGAGATAGACAGATTTTTGAGCCACCATATATTATTTGTGTGGAGAAGTGTACTTTTGAAATAGTAAATAATATTCAATATTTGGGAATAATAATCGAGGATAATCTAAAAAGGAATATAAATATTCAAAATATTGTAAACAAAATTTCGGAGGTATTGGGTTTAATTACGAGAATTTCAAATAATTTAACAATCGAAACATTAAAAATGTTGTACTACAGTCTGATTTATCCATGTTTGACTTATTGTTTATAAGTATGGGGGCAAACTACTAAGACTAATTTATATAAATTACAATCATTACAAAATAGGATGGTCAGAATTTAAAATAACTTTACGGGAATTAACTTGAATATGGGAGTACAGATAAATTCTTGTGGATTTTTAGATATTGAGAAATTATGGCAATTTAGATTATTAGGATTCATGTATAAAAGGATAAAAAAGAATAGGTATCAACATTTCATTCCACTGAACACTGTTGGTCACGACTATCAAACAAGAGATAGAAATGCATTTTTGTTACCAATGCCTAACACTTTAACCCAAAAAAATATTTATTGATTACCAGGGATTGATTTTATGGAATAACCTACCTTGTCAATTAACACATATTAATAATTATAATTATTTTCGAAAGCAACTAAAAAAATATTTGCTAACAAATTAAAATATAAAATTCTATGGTAAAATTTACTAATCAGACCATATATGAGTAAATTTTACATGTGCAGGACGTTTGACTTGACTACGTACTTTAGGAGAATTGGGATTCATTCAGGCTATACATACACTGGCGGAAAGTGAAAAAAGAACACCAAGAAGGAGACGTCTGATACCAACGAAATTTATACAGCATAATAACGGAATGCAGAGGATAACGTGATCAAAACATTTTGGCAAAATACAGCTGTATTTGCTGGTAAACTGAAAAATAACATTTCCATGTAACATGGTTAGTACGAGGTTGAACCGCCATGAACTGCGTCACACTGTGCAATTCTGGCATGGAGTCTGTCGTACAGATGTTGGATGTAAGTTTGAGGTATTGAGTTCCAAGCATCCTCAATTTGGGCGCGTAAATCGGGGATGGTCGTTGCTGGCCGTGGAGACCGGATTAGTCGTTGCCCCATTAAATCCCACACGTGCTCAATGGGGAACGAATCCGGTGAACGTGCAGACCATGGAAGTTGTCTCACACCCTGAAGAGTATGTTGCGTTGCACGTGCCGTGTGTGGGCGTGCGTTATCTTGCTGGAAAGCACCACGATGGACCGACCTTACAAGTGGCACAAAAACGGGCTGAATGATGTTGTTGATGTAGGAGGTGCTGTTCAACGTACCCGGTACAAACACTAGTTATGTACGGGAGTGATAGCTGATCGCTTCCTTCACCAGGAGACCAGGAGACCAGACGCTCCACTGTGCGTCTGCGAACACGCATACGGCCATCGGAGGCTCCCAAGCAGAATCTGCTTTCATCGCTGAACACGACAGATCGCCATTGCGTTCTTCAGTGCAGACGTTGGCGACACCACTGCAGCCGTTCCTGACGGTGGGCTTGAGTCAGAGGTACACATGCCAGAGGCACACGTGCACGTAGTCCTGCATCCAGCAGACGGCTGCGGATTGTTCGCACAGTCTCCTCAGGTGCAACGGCAGCTCTGATTTGCGTCGCAGTGGATGTTGTGCTTGACAACGCCACTCTTCTTATGCGTCGATTGGTCCGCTCATCAGTCCGTCTGTTACTCACGGTTCCACGTCTTCTCGTGTGGGAATGTTCCTCGGACCATCTACGCCACCATCGTACCACCACCGATACTTCCCGTCCAATTCGCTCCGCAATACGACGACACGACCACCCGACCTTGCGGAGTCCGACTAGACGACCTCGCTCAAAGTCCGATAACTGCTGAAATCGTACACGTCTTCCATGTCCAGGCATTGCAGCTTCTTCAGGATCTTTGCACGTGTCCGTACGCCGACGACTGTTTACATTCACTTCGCCGTACTCCTTAAATACCACCGACGATAATTTGCATATTATGCCGTGCTGTGGCGTAAGCGCTCACCGGTTGGTCCCGAAATTAACATCACACCTACGTAATCTTGACCCCATTAACATATGTAAATTTCATGATCGTCCGCCAATTCCTTCTTGGTGTTCTTTTTTCACTTTCCGCCAGTGTATATAGCCTTTTACTCAATTTCCTGTTCTGTGGTTACCCTGTACATAAGTATTCACATTATATATGTTGTTTTTCTTAATACTATATGTTATAAAATTAATTTTGAAATGTAATATAGTCAAATGTAATCCCATAACGAAATAAATGAAATGAAAATGAAATATACGAATAAATGAGGACAAATTTTCATTGAAAGAAACCATTCAAATCATTTGCAGTCCAACTCTCGGAATGTTTTCAGAAAGCGAAGCTTCTCCAGTAAAAATTTCCAAAAGCATTTAAATTCTTCCTGAAATGAACATTAATTACATTTATGAAGCAGAATGTAAAAAAATCATCAGAGAAAATATGCTATTACCTTAACACCCGGCAAATTATTCAAACATTTAAAAGGGTAAGCTACTCAGCAGTATGTATATCCGACTGAGCTAATTTTTTAAATAATGCTGTAAAAATATTTAATCTCTTGGATGAAAATGTTTTCTAGGGAAATATATACATACTAATTTTGAAAATATTAACTCTAGTCAAAAAACCATAAAACTGAAAAATTGCTTCCAAATAACAGAAACAGGGATACAAATTTTATAAGGATTTATGTATTCAATCTTGACTATAAAAAAATGAGAATGAACAAGAAATTGCAAGTATGCACTGGGAAATAAAATGATGCAGCCTTACTAAAATAAAAATGAGTCTGCTTAAAACAAAGAGAAATTCAGAGTTAAAGATGTGAACAGACCTCAAAAATGAGACTTTCTTTTATTTAATTTTTATTTTTTCGCGCTCTTGAGTACTCCTATTTCAAAAAGGCATTTCCTCAGATCTGGAACCTATTCTTGAAACAACGAGAGAATGATGATCTCATAAATTTCACGGTGATCGTTATCTTCGGCCAAAAGGGCAAGGAAAGGAGCCCAAATTAAGAGGCTATGGGAAGAACACTCACGGCAAACAGCGAAGACCAATGCTAAGGAGTTTTCAATTATATTAAATGATGGGTAAAAAGAATAAAGCTGAAATTAAACGAAGAAAAGTTCCGGGAAATGATTTTTGAGTGCATAATGAAAGTTCCCTGCATTTAACTATTACAGAGCGGGAGTTTTATTCTTGAAGATCTGATGATGATAATTTGATATTTTAAGAAGAGTTTCTAGAAAAGGGTATTTTCAAAATGCTAAGTAGTGGAAAATAATTTTGACGTAGGACAAACTAAATTGTATGTGGGCGACTTACAGCCAACGGTCTGTGACAAAAATAGGTCCCAATTGAAATTATTATAGCGCTAAAAATACGTGCCACCTATTAATCGTGTTAGCATGTTCGTACACAGCATGGAATCCAATTCGCGTACTGCGCAACATATCGTGCGCGCGACGTTCCCTTTGCTCCTGTGCGCGGGAGAGATGACGTAGATTTCGGGGCGTGTCGCCGCGTTTGACTCAGTCTGTCTAGGCAACCGTGAACGCACCATGGCTGTACGTAGTATCGTTTCAAAGCTCTCGACGAGATCTATTCAAATATATAAAGAAGCAGTGGTTTAAACTAAAATTTTCACAAATTGTTTTCGCGTGAACGGGCTAACACTTTCGACAATGCCACGGAATTCGCAAAATGAACGCAAGCAAAAGTAGAGAAAATCAAAACGAGAGGCTAGAGCAAGGGATGAGGAACGTAAGAAGCCCAAGAAGACTACAACCCAACGAATTAGAGTGTATAGAAAACGACTGAAAGCACCATCCGCCGCCAAGTAAAAATCCGACACACCGATCGAACCCGTACCGGGCCCATCTCGAACTCTGCTTTATCATCGACCAAAGTTAGCTATAACAAATTAAATAAATGATTTGAAACCATACTCGACTTGCTCATTTCAACACGTCGTAGTCCTACGTTCCAAACTGACGGCTCAATCATAGCTGAGCCTACCTGTATTTTTTGTTTTGTTTGGTTTTTTCGTTTAGCGATAATACACAAGGAGAGATATGCGGATATTCGGGTTTGAATCCCGAATTATGTTAAATCTGCGCTTTTCTGATGATTAGATTTCATGAAAAAAAGAAGAAAATAAATTAATACAGACATTTGACGCGGACCAGGAACATCAGACGCAGGTCATCGCTCTTTCCACGTTTACAAGTGAGTCACGGAAAAATTCTCATTGGCTGCCACCGGGAGTCGAACGCAGGGTCTTCCAGTTATGCGCCGGATATGCTTCCACTGCACCACAGTGAGTCTGGGGAATTCGAATACCCTGGTTTCCATAAATTAAGAAAAAAAAATAGAAAAATCTCAATAACTCAAAAAATACAAGACGAGATAGTATGAGATTTCGTGAAAACTTGCATCGTATCGTACGTTAGAGAAAGACCCTAAAATATTCGTAAGAAGCACCTCATTTCGACAAAAATAACGGCATACAGAGCCACGTGAAAAATAGGCGTCAAAATGAAATACAGTCATTTCCAAAAGTTTAAGACCACCTGTTGGTATTAGAAGATTTCTACCGATTGTGTCAGCTACTGGCTGTATTACTCAACTTCCCGTCAGTGTTGCATCATCCTACAGTGGCAGCTGTTCATAAAGTTGGGGCAGCTTGCGAGCGTCAGTTTGCTTCTGGTTTTCATGCTGAGAGGTTTTGTACCTATTTTCTATATAGCGGAAAATGGGCAAAAAGCGTCATTAAGTGTTACTCAGAGGTCACAAATAGTGACTTTATATCATGAAGGATATTCCGAAAGAGACATAAGAAGAAAGACCACGACTGCTATTCATAATACGATCATGAAATATCTAGATACAGGTGAATTTAGCGACCAAAAGAGAAGTGGACGTCCAAGGAAAACAACCTCACGTGATGACAATACCATAAGGTGAATAGTTGTGCGTTCTCCGAGAAGTTCGTGCAAGAAAATCAAGATCTTCCTACATTCAAAAGGGTCTGTTATTAGTATTAGTACTGTTTCCCGACGTCTTAGCAAAGGTTTGGATTAAAGTCTTACAAACCTGCACGTAAACCTAGACAAACCTCTGTCATGAAAAAAGAAGCAACTCCAGTTTGCGAAGCGTAATCAACCGTGTACTGCTGAAAATTGGAGCCATGTTCTTTTCTTTTTTCCGGTGAATCAACTGTGCGGCAATTTGAATCACGTGAAGCACATGTTCGTCGAGCAAAAAGTTTGATGAAAAATACACCATTAGGACAGCGCGACATCCGCCTAGTCAGATGATATGGGGTGCTAAGTCAGCATCCGACACTGCTTCATTTTCCTTTTTCCCGACAGACACTACCATAACTGGTTCTTTTTGCCGACAGACACTTCCATGACTGGTCCTTTTTGCCGACAGACACTTCCATGACTGGTCCTTTTTGCCGACAGACACTACCATGACTGGTCTTTTTTACCGACAGACACTACCATGACTGGTCCTTTTTGCCGACAGACACTACCATGACTGGTCCTTTTTAGCCGACAGACACTACCATGACTGGTCCTTTTTGCCGACAGACACTACCATGACTGGTCCTTTTTGCCGACAGACACTACCATGACTGGTCCTTTTTGCCGACAGACACTACCATGACTGGTCCTTTTTACCGACAGACACTACCATGACTGGTCCTTTTTTTTGCCGACAGAGACTACCATGACTAGTCCTTTTTACCGACAGACACTAGCATGGCTGGTCCTATTTGCCGACAGACACTACTATGACTGGTCCTTTTTATGGGGAAATGTTACGTGAGAAGCTGTTAACTCATGTGTAAAGGAACAGATGCACAATTATGCATGATAGTGCTTCATGCTACAGATCAAGTCAGCGAAGGACTTCCTGCAAAGAAAAAACGTAACCTTGCTTTACTGGTGCGGTAATAGTCCCGACCTTAACCTCATCAAAAATTTGTGGACCATTTTAAAAGACAAGGTAGCAGAAAAACCGTCATCAAATTCCCAAGCTTTGATTAAGGCGATAATTCCCAAGCTTTGATTGAGGCATGTGGTTCAAAGATATTTCAAGTGACTACTTCAAATACTTCATTGAGAGTATGCCACATCGTATTCTGTCCGTTATAAAAAACAAAGGTGGCTAGTGGCTACACAAAGTACGCATTTTCGGTCTTTTTGTGTTCTAAAGAATGTGGGTTTTCATCTGTGGTGTCATTTCTTTCAAATATCTGTGACTAGTAATTAGTTGTTTCTTTCAAAACCTTAATTTTCAATAAATTGACAGGTGGTCTTAAACTTTTGCAAATGGCTGTAGTTAAAGTACCTCAATAGGGTATGTTCACCCCTCACAGCAATGCAGATCTTTCATGCTGTTGATGATGGTGTACAAGAACTATATAGGTATACAACAAATACCATTGTTACTGCAAAGCTTGTCAAGACCCTCCAGGTATTGTGGAGGGGGACTGAGGGCAGCAACATGTCTGTGTAAAGCATTCAGACAGGCTTGATCAGATAAAGTTTGGAAGACCTAGATGGCCAGTTCATACGGGCAATGGTCTCCTCTTGAAGATATTGCTCTGCCAGCCTCGATCGGTGAGGATGAGCGTTATTGTCTTGTAGGAAAAAGGTACCATCTACAGCATCCTCATAAGAGCAAACATAGGATCCAGGACATCATCTGTATTGTGTCGAGTATTCATGGTTCCTCTTAGAAGCACATGGAGGTCTGTACGTCCACTTAACGAGATGTCACTCGAACGAAGCACGCTACCACCACCATAAGTGTCTCTTTAACGTGTCATAGAGGTGTGATAGTGTGTTCCTCATCCTCTACAACCAGAGCATGCCAGGAATTGCTATTCAAAGCAAATCTGCACTCATCTGTGAAGTGTACTGACCTCCATTAGTTTTCAGTCTAATGAATGTGACTTCTTGCCTAATTGGAACGTTCCCTACTGTTAAAGGGAGTAAAAGCACTCAGAATGTAAAGTACTCCAAGCATAAAGGCTTCCTTCGTGAAGCCTTATGTACTGAGTGGAAGCAGATACTGTACCACCGTTCCTGTAGCTGCAGCAAAGGCAGATCGCAGCTATGTGGGGTAGCCATCCTGTTCCTCCGCGCACTTAATCGTATATACCGTTCATCTGCGCATTTAATCGTATATACCGTTCATCCGCTCATGTTGTAACCCCAGGGCTTCATTCGCTGTACCTTTGGGAAGATAATTGCTTGTCTGGGGATTTACGATAAACTAGTAGTTGCCCTTAACTAGTCGACGCATATCCTGAGTGATGTTGCCAGGTCTCTTGTTTTTGATGGCTTACCAAAGCTTCATTAAAGTTTAACAGTGTCATTCGGCATTGATGGTTGATCCTTTTGGTGGACACTCAAGAAGCAATGGTCTTATATGGTCAAGGAACAGGGTTAACATCTCCTTGCCTGCGGATAAGGTAGACCGTGATTTCCTCGGCGGTGGCAATGATGTATGTTTCCACTGTATGCTCTGGCGTTTCTACTCTGGCTCGAAATGATGACACCACCTTTCGTCCCCAGCAATAATACGTAGCAAGAAATCTTCACCTACTTCATGGTAACGGAACCGATGCTGTAACGACAGTCCCATTCGTTGACTCATCTTTTCATCGGGCAGATGTTTCAGCACCCACGATGCGCAGACCTTACGATATCAAGGTGCGAAAGTATGATCGTATTGAGAGTTCCGGCGCTCACACCCGTACTATTCGCCAGTACGTGGATCGTGATTCTTCGGTTAGCCTTTACTGCAGCACCCACACGTGCAATTGTCGTCACTGAAACAGCACGACGTGGTACACCTGATCTTGGCTGGTCTGCAGTGCTTGTTCGTCCCCCACTAAAGAGTTGCGTGGAAGACAAGCAGGACCATACACCTCCTTCATTCGCCTGTGAATTTCGCTAGGTGGCGTTTTCTCCGCTTTCAAAAACTGAACAACAACACGTGAGCAACTTCGGGCATATCCATCTCTTACGAGAGAACAATAAAATTAGTCCAGCACGTTACACGGTTTCCGTAACAAACAAGCTGCAATGCAGTTGCATAGCCTTTAAATCGCCAGTACTCTAGCGCCACCCATTGGCAAAACTAGGCAGCACAAACACACTCCAGCCAAGAATCTCGCTAATTTTATTGGCGTAAAGCATGTTTGCTTTGCATAAAATAATTCTGAATCATCGATTATGTTCTTGATAACCGCGATACATCACAATGATTGCTGAAAGTGAACAAATATGATGGCAGCATATAATTGCTACTTTTATCAATTATTTTTTTCAGATGTTAATTTTCTCTAACTGATATAATTAGTTGTATTGGGGGAGGGGCTTAATGTAGTGTCGTTTTTCGAAAAAGAAGAGAAACACTGTTTGTAGCAGAAAAAAATGTATTTCTTTAACAATTATACAATCGCCATCATTATCGATCACACTTGCCCATCGTGAAATGAAAAATTTCAATGCCGTCTTTATAAAAAGACGTTGACTGTAATGCAAAAAAAGTCCGAGAGGCCCGTTTTGACATCATCAATATTGCGGAAACTTTTCTCATTAAGAAAGTGCTGCAGAGATCTGAACAAATGGTAATCAGATGGTGCAATGTCAGGGGACTAAAGGGGAATGGGGCAGAACTTCCCAGCCAAACTCTCTGATTGTCTGCTGGGTCCGTCTCGCCGTGTGAGGTCACGCTCTGTCATGCTGGAGGATGACACCTTTTCTATTGACCAGTTCTGGATGTTTCACAGTAAGAGCTTGCTTCAAACGCTGGAGGATGACACCTTTTCTGTTGACCAGTGCTGGATGTTTTACAGTAAGAGCTTGCTTCAAACGCTGGAGGATGACACCTTTTCTGTTGACCAGTGCTGGACGTTTCACAGTAAGAGCTTGCTTCAAACGCTGGAGGATGACACCTTTTCTGTTGACCAGTTCTGGATGTTTTACAGTAAGAGCTTGCTTCAAACGCTGGAGGATGACACCTTTTCTGTTGACCAGTTCTGGATGTTTTACAGTAAGAGCTTGCTTCAAACGCTGGAGGATGACACCTTTTCTGTTGACCAGTGCTGGATGTTTTACAGTAAGAGCTTGCTTCAAACGCTGGAGGATGACACCTTTTTCTGTTGACCAGTGCTGGATGTTTTACAGTAAGAGCTTGCTTCAAACGCTGGAGGATGACACCTTTTCTGTTGACCAGTGCTGGATGTTTTACAGTAAGAGCTTGCTTTAAACGGTCCAGCTGTTGACAATAGAGGTTTGCCTTTACTGTCTGACTGGGGTTCCAAGACCTCAAAGTGAGGTATGCCAGGGGTAGTCCACCAAACACAGAGCAAAACCTTTTGGGGTGTAGGCCTGGTTTTGGCGTAGAAACTGTTGTCTAGCCTGAAGAAAGCCACTGATGTTTGCGTTTATTGTTCACGTAAGAACCCATTTTTTCATCTCTAGTGACAATGCGATGAAGAAATGGGTCCTTTTCCTGTCGGCTGAGCAAAGAGTTGCAGATGGTGGAACGCTGGGCTTTGTTATCAGGTGAAAGTTGGTGTGGGACCCAAACTCCTTGCCTATAGATTTTCCCTATGTGTTGCAGGTGCTCTTGAACAGTGGACCATGATGCATTTAGATGTTGGGATAATTCATCAATGGTTTGACGAGGATCTGCCGCAACGGCTGCATGTAGCAGGTCATTGTCCTGCTCCACGGTCCTTCCTGCACGAGGGGCATCAGAGAGGTCAAAATTGCCCAACCGGAATTGGGCGAACCAACGCTGGCACTTTCGGACATTATGTTATTGGTGCCTACGGTTGCATTGTTCCCCTTGTGAAATTCATACAGCATACAGTGACGAACATGGCTCTCCTCGGGTTTTATGTCACTCCTTTTGTTCTGCAAATCCGGAGGACAAAAACACCTACATAAAGGCGAATAGTTCATTCACTTGTACATGCACTTACTTTACGTTGAAAGTACTACATAAACACCTCACAATTGCTCCCCAAACTTAGCCCCCCAAAAACGACATTACTTTCCGGTCCCTCAATATTAGTAAATCTTCCCAGCGGACTGAATTTATTGCCTTTCACAAAAGAATGCAACCGACAGAGGAAATAGGCATAGGCCAATCGATGAATTGTTTTAAGCCACTCGGCAAAGAAAAAGTACTATCTGGAATTATTTCATTGGTCCACCATAAAAAAATTACCATGCTATTTCAAGAAAACACTCAAGCAACTGAGCAAAGAATGAATATTATTTTACATCTGCGTAATTTCCTAACAAACAAAAAATGTTTAGTTATTCCCTATTGAAAACATTTTAATCGCTCTATACTGTAAAAAACTGAATTTTAGCACCTTCACAAGAGGAGAATTTTCTAGCAAATAAATTTTAATAAGTTTTTTTAAGAATTTTTGATTATGTAATGCAAAGCAAGAACGAACATTTTTTTTTCTTTTCATAGTACAAATACAAAGCAACCATTCAAAAAAAAATTTACCCAGAGATAAAAATGAAATCTAAAGTGAAAAAAATTATTTCTGATCCAAACAAATTATGCGATTTCTTAGCACGGAACGTTTTTCCAACTTGAATCACATTTTGTATAATGATAAAAGAAATATTCCCTTACCTAATTCGTTTGCGTTAAAGTTAAATCTTGAGAAAGATTAGTTCTAATTAGAAAATAATCGAGAGAATAACTGTAAAAAAGATACGACTTAAAAAAAATATACTTCGAACTCTGAAATATGTTTAATATAATCACAAGCTAACAGGAAAAGAGAAACCTCCTCTTCCCAATAGGTGACCTATGCATAGTCATTCTTGCACACAATATGTAAGATTTTGTGGGCGTGAGATTTACACACGCAATATTTATTTCTTACATGAGCAAGACCAACCGGTGGAGTCTCTGAATACATCTTCAGACTTACGGTAAAGCATGACGCTACTTATCAGGATGAATCGACCCACCACACAGACTATTACTTCCTACATGCCCGACCAATAGACGGAACGTTAGTCCGTCTCAACCACCATGTGAACTACTTTTAAGAACCATGTAGTCCGTCTCCGCCACCATGTGAACTACTTTTGAGAACCATATAGTCCGTCTCCGCCACCATGTGAACTACTTTTGAGAACCATATAGTCCGTCTCCGCCACCATGTGAACTATTTTTGAGAACCATATAGTCCGTCTCCGCCACCATGTGAACTACTTTTGAGAACCATATAGTCCGTCTCCGCCACCATGTGAACTTCTTTTGAGAACCATATAGTGCGTCTCCGCCACCATGTGAACTACTTTTGAGAACCATGTAGTCCGTCTCCGCCACCATGTGAACTACTTTTGAGAACCATATAGTCCGTCTCCGCCACCATGTGAACTACTTTTGAGAACCATATAGTCCGGCTCCGCCACCATGTGAACTACTTTTGAGAACCATATAAATATATATATATATATGAAACGGGTCCTATGGACTGATGAATCCAGTTGCACGATCCATCAGTTTGATGGACGTGTGTGGGTATGGTGGCAGCCGAGGGAACGCTATTTACCACAGTGTGCTCTTCCTACGGTCAAGTTTGGAGCTGTCAGTGCACACATGTGGGGGTGTTTTTCATGGTTTGTTCCCGGCCCATTGGTTATCGTGAACAAACCTGTTTACCAGCACGTCTGCCTCCTCGATATTCTATGCAATTATGTCCCACCAACTCTGTGGCAATACTATGGAACCGAGCCTTGTTGGTAACAGCAGGATAATGCACCGAGTCATAAAGCAAGGACTGTTACGGCGTGGTTTGTCGATAATTCCGTATCGTGTGTGGAATGGCCAGCACAGAGCCCGGATCTTAATCCCATAGAGCAGTTATGGGATGAATAAGAGCGCTGCATAAGTTTGGAACCAAGGTCTACTACTAAGCAACAGTTAGCGGCAGCATAATGTACTGAATGGAAGCGCATACTTATCGCTGTGTTCCAAAACCTTGTCGAAAGCATGTCTCGAAGGGTCAGTGCATGCATTAAGGCCAAAGGTCGACCGACACCTTAGTAATGTATGTCAATATACATGTGTATGCTATGTTGTGTTTCACTTCTAGGTGTCCGGTGACTTTTGTCAAAATAGCATATGTGTGTTTTTTTAACTAGTTAAAGGTTTTTAGCTTGTATATTATTATGTTGGAGACGGCGTTTTAATCAATCTCATTTTTTGGACAAATTTTTCATTGTCTTCAGACAGTAGCTGACGCAATCGGCAGTTTAGTAATACAGACAGTACCTGAAGCAATCGGCAGTTTAGTAATACAGACAGTAGCTGAGGCAATCGGCAGTTTAGTGATACAGACAGTAGCTGAGGCAATCGACAGTTTAGTAATACAGACAGTAGCTGAGGCAATCGGCAGTTTAGTAATACATGCAGTAGCTGACGCAATCGGCAGTTTAGTAATACAGACAGTGGCTGACGCAATCGGCAGTTTAGTAATACAGACAGTGGCTGAGGCAATCGGCAGTTTAGTAATACAGGTAGTAGCTGAGGCAATCGGCAGTTTAGTAATACAGACAGTACCTGAAGCAATCGGCAGTTTAGTAATACAGACAGTACCTGAAGCAATCGGCAGTTTAGTAATACAGACAGTAGCTGAGGCAATCGGCAGTTTAGTAATACAGACAGTAGCTGAGGCAGTCGACAGTTTAGTAATACAGACAGTAGCTGAGGCAATCGGCAGTTTAGTAATACAGACAGTAGCTGACGCAATCGGCAGTTTAGTAATACAGACAGTAGCTGAGGCAATCGGCAGTTTAGTAATACAGACAGTGGCTGACGCAATCGGCAGTTTAGTAATACAGACAGTGGCTGAGGCAATCGGCAGTTTAGTAATACAGATAGTAGCTGAGGCAATCGGCAGTTTAGTAATACAGACAGTAGCTGACGCAATCGGCAGAAATCTCCTAATACCAACAGGGGGTCTTAAACTTTTGTAAATGACTGTAAATCGGAATTGAGAAAAATTCCTTGAGGTCCATGTGAAGCAGTGGTCTAAGCTCTGGATTCTGCCCATTCGTCCGAGATATTACGAAAAATAATCTTCTGCAGGTTGTGACATGCGAATCAACGTCTTCGTACTCCGGAGCGCTGTTCTCCCAAATGAACTATGCCAGTAGGTCAGTTAGCGGGTCTCAGTAGTACGTCCTCTCTGTCACGTCTGTCGATTTGACACATGTGTCGCCTCAGTAGTACGTCATCTACGTCAAGTCAAATAGTACGTTACAATGGATTTGGGTTCGAATCCTGCGTGAGGCATCTGTGATGTGTTTTTCATACGACAACGGATCTCTTTCTTCCCGGGAGCCAGTCACCCTAAATTAGGGGCGTGCGACTCTTATAGGTCATTGAGTAGCTCACGACGATCGTTAAAGCCCCAATTAAAAAAAAAATTAAAAAATTTCCGGAGGCACGCCTAGTTCTTACTCAACGCAATTTTCCAGGAAGTGATAAACCGGAAAATTATAAATTATAAAATGGCGCACGAAAAGCACTGCATCAGAAAATGACAGATGTATGTAAGCGTTCAAGGAAATAAGAAAGAAGGACAATTTTTTTTTTTTTTTTTGATTGGAGGTTTAACGACCACCGTGAGCAACTCAATGGGCTATAAGCAGTCGCCCGTCCCTAATTTAGGGTCACTGGTTCCAGGGAAGGGAGAGAGCCAGTGCCGTTAGACAAACACAACATCCATGCCTGACCGGGATTCGAACCCGAACCCCTTACGGACGAATGATCAGAGGCCAGTGCCTTAGACCACTGCGCCACCGGGGCGGCAAAAAAAAAAAAAAATTTTCTCCTACAGAATTAAGTTACTTCGTCAGTGTCGACGAAAAGCGCCAAAAAAGGTGACGTCATGCAGTGGAAGTCAAATAGTGGAAAATAATTATTACCACCACGGTGGAGCAGTCGTCTAAGCGATGGCCTCTGATCATTCGTCCGAAAGGAGTCCGGGTTCGAATCCAGTGAGGCATGGTTGTTGTGTTTGTCTTACGGCACTGGATCTCTCCCTTCCCTGGAACCAGTGACCCTAAGCGATATCTTCTGATCATTCGTCCTGGACGTGTCCGGGTTCGAATGGATGTTGTGTTCGTCTAAGGGCTCTCTCTCTCTCTCTCTCTCTCTCTGACCTGGAGTCAGTGGCCCGAAATTAGGGACGAGCGACTGCTTATTGCCCGTTGAGTTGCTCACGCTGGTAGTTAAACTTCCAGTCAAAGAGAAAAAAAAACACTCGAAAAAAAAAAAAAAAAGAAAAAAGTCAACTTCCTTCTTAGTTGTTATGGCACCTGACTATTCTCCCCGGTAAATTTAGGGAAACTCATCCCCACCTGGGGAAATTCTCTGATCCACCACCTACGGGGGAAATTTCTGGGTGCGCTACTGGGGCTGATATAAGTGGTCAATACAGTAGATTGCCTGTACACTATGGCGACGAGACCAGTGCGCCACCGGGGCGGCTGGGGGTTTAACGACCACGGTTAGTAACTCAGTGGGCTATAAACAGTCGCCCATCCTTAATTTTGGTTCACTGATTCCAGGGAAGGGAGAGAGCCAGTGCCGTAAGGTAAACACAACATCCATGCCTCACTGGGATTCGAACCCGGACCCATCTCGGACGAATGATCAGAAGCCATCGCTTAGACCACTGCGCCACCGAGGCTGCTCGGGTTTAACGACCACGGTGAGCAACTCAGTGGGCTATAGGCAGTCGCCCGTCCTAATTTTGGTTCACTGATTCCAGGGAAGGGAGAGAGCTAGTGCCGTAAGATAAAGGCAGCATCCATGCCTCACTGGGATTCGAACCCGGACCCATCTCGGACGAATGATCAGAAGCCAGCGCTTAGACCAGTGCGCCACCGGGCGGCAAGGTTGACTTTTGAACATTTATTCTTATCCAGTTACTAGTAACGTTACAGTACAAGAAAGTTAAATGATTGGAAGAAGCAGTAGACGAAATTCTTTTTCTGGTTAGATTTTTCTAAGTTTATTTAACAGAACTACTTCCTTATAATTATTGTATGTTATTATTATATGGTACATGATTAAGAAGTATATGTAGTTCGCGTATCGTGATCTTATGTTTCAAATTTGGAAGTAAAAATTTTCCGCTGTGTCAGCTCGTGGGAGGGCCGGGCCGCATCCTCCCTTCCCGTGGGTGCACTACTGATCAACCTGTCAGTTTTCTATTGCACTGCTAGAACTAGTGAGGGGGTTTATCATTTTTGGTCCAGGATATCCACAGGTTACACCCCATTGTGTTATACATCGACTTTAAGCTCTCGTCAATTGCAAGTAAACCCCTTCTCCCTTTTGGTGTCCAGAGGCAGCGAAATTTCGCTATGACGCATACTTTACTAGTGTTGGAAAAGATACTTAGCATGCAAATGCATTTATGTAATGGCTTTAATCACATGTAGCATCAGGTTCTCGTAATTTACGCAGATCGCAGTGAGATACTGTTGCGTTTATCTAAAACGCGATGAAATAACGTTCGGCAATAGTTTAGTAAAATATATCGTTGAGTGACAATGAAATTAACAATTCTTGCGTCGCTTCATGGGACAGCATGCGGCACGATCAGATTTCGACAGTGGTTTTTGACAATGACACACCGTTGCCCGTTTTCGTTACTGTGACGTATATTCTAAATAAACTTTCCTTTTTAGTTTCTTTCCCTATGTAAATCTTGAGTTCGTTCTCAGTTATACTTCACACTTAACGTGATATCTTTTCTCTCAAACGAATGCTGTTGGCAACATAATTGAGGTAGAATGAATGAGACGTATGCCTGTTATGAGAAAAGAACGAGAGATATAAACTACGATACAACAGTTGCTTGTGGTGTGGAATGTGGTGGTGGAATGTTGATTTGTGTTATGTGATTTCTATACTATCGTGAAGTGCTATAAACTGTGCTGGAGAAATAAAGCCAATTTCCGTAAGTTTGACTTCTGTGTTAAATGTTTCGTCTGGCCGTTAAGGTTTAATTTAGGAACTATTTCATCGTATGGTTATGTTTTTAAAATAACGTATCAGTACGAAAAGATATTTACATTATACACAGCGTGGCAAAGAATTTTTAAGACTGGATCTGTAAAATGAAGTAGAAACAAGAAATTATAATTTGTTTTGGTTTGTTATTCAAAATAAGTCCCTCCGGCTTCAATACACTTGTTACAGTGATTTAATAATGATTCGAATGCCTGTTCCAGTTCACTTTGCGGAATTGCCTCCAAAGCACGCGTCGAAGCTGTTTGTATGGTCGAAATATCATCAAAATAATACCCTTTTAACATCATTTTAAGTTTTGGGAATAAAGAAAAGTCGCAGGGTGCTAAATCAGGCGAATACGGTGGACGATTCAACACACAGACGTTATTTTTCGCCAAAAATCTACGAACAAGAAGTGAGGTGTCACTGGGTGCATTATTGTGCAACAAACACCAACTGTTTTCATCCCGATATTCTGGATCGATGCCACGAAATCTGCCAATCAAATGCCTCAAAACATTTAAATAAAACTCACCTGTCATTGTTTGTCCACTTGGAACAAATTTTTTGTGGATAATACCCTTACTATCGATGAATGTAATGAGCATTGTTTTGATTTTCAATGGAACTTTTCTTGTGTTTTTGGCTTGTGATGAGCTTTTTTACTTCCATTCCGCACTTTGTCGCTTTGTTTTAGGATCATATTGAAAACACCATGTTTTATCATCTGTAACAATCGATGTTAAGAAGTTTGGATGATTTTCAGCGGCTGGAATGATGTCTCTGCAATGTGTATTTCTCCTTGATTTTTGTTCATTGGTTAATGTGTGTGGAACAAATTTAGCACAGACTTTTGTTTTGCCCAAATCTTCATGCAGGGTGGTTCGAATCGTTTCTTTGTTGATGTTTAAAGACTCTTCCATCATTCTTAGTGACGCACATCAATTGTTTGCCACGAAATCACGCACTTTTTCAATAATCTCAGGTGTCCTAGATGAACTTGGTCTTCCAGTATGCTTATCATCTTCTAGCGTATCTCTTCCGTCCAAAAAACGTTTGTGCCACAGGAAAACATTTGATCTACTCAAACAAAACTCACCGTAAACTTGTTTCATCATTTGGTACGTTTCCGAGGCACTTTTACCAAGTTTTGCGTTAAATTTAATAACAGCCCTTTGTTCCATCTTAATAGGTCAACATGAAAACATTTAACTTCTCTAATGAATGGTCGTTTCCTTTAAGTTACTTTAACAACTGAGCAGTACCTTTGGCAGAAAGCAAGCAGATGGTCACGGTTTATAACGCATTCACAATTACACTGGTGGCGCCACCGTAGGCTGAAATCTAGCGCCAGTCTTAAAAATGATTTGACGCACTGTGTATTACATCAAATTTTTTTACTTGGGATTTACTTCACTACTGTCGGGAAAGATGCATAGCATAAAAAGTAAAACATATATAAAACAACAAAGTAAAACAGTAGTTTCATTAATACATACTTGTGTTATGGTGAAATTAAGTTATGTTGGTTAATGGGTATATTCGAAAAATTATGTAAATATTGAATTGGGGAAATCGGTGGGTACATTTGGAAACACTGAAAAATTTTCAAACAAGGCCATGATAAATAAGATTCAACACTGACTTTTGAAATCCAAAAGTTATTATTGCCGGTTGGTGTTGTTTGCGCTTTAGTCGAGTTGAAACCTGTAAGCGTGGGAAAAAAAGGTATTTATTACTACACGTGTACCAATGTGTGACACTAAATACTCATGGCAGACATTGTACTGGTGTAAGTAACCTTTGGATTTAATATTTTTTTCAGAAGTTGTTAGGACAAAAATGCACTGTTAAATTATTACTAACCCCGGTTACTTACCTTCCCTCAGGCACGCAAGGTGGATAACATGAGACCAAAGGTTGGAATTCAACCTGTACACATAATTTTTCACTGCACATAAGTTTGGGTTTATGAAAGGCCACTTGGCCAGTATTTATTTGTAAAACTTAAACATTAAAAAAAAAAGCAAAGTGTTTCTAGAAGTCGAGGAATACCCAGGTCTACGAATATTTTATATATGACACCATTAGTTTTACAAATCAAAATTTCTTTTAACTTTGGCAACTGGGCCTTATAAAATATCAAATGATACACAGTTTAGGAGCTTCAAAAGAAACAAACAATTCTGCTCACCGAAATGTGAAATTTCTCAACTTCTGCCTAACAAGTAGTTTAAGCATAGATGGCTGAAAACTCAACGAAGTTTAATTACAGCTGGAACAGCAATAGGCTGACAATTTGGCATTCAGAACATGACAAATTTTAACTACACTACTTTCTACATATTAGCATAATATCTCACATGTTTGAAGTTCACAAATCGTGCAACAAAATTTAGCTTACCGAGACAGAACACATGTCATGCCAGTGAAATCGAAATGGCAATGATCCTGGAGGAAAGTTCGAGATGGTTATGATGATACAGAACTACGACCTGGAGCAAAAAAAAAATTGGAAGAAGAGGGAAGTCCTGCATAAAGATGGTTGGATGAGATTAAAAACTTCAGAAGGGAAATAGAGAGAAATTTTATTGAATGTGTTTCCTTTTATCTCATTCAACTACATAAAGATGTTGGATGGCATTCAGAAAGAACTGAATGTAAAGTATAGAGATTCCGAGCAAAAGAAAACTGCAGAGAAATGGCCTTCATTCAGCAGTAGACAGAACCAGATAAAAAGAAGAATTTGCGGAATAAAAAAAAATTACGTCGAATGCGAAGTTATGGTATCTTTTTAGCTGTAATAATTACGTGAAAACCGTTTTTTTTTTTTTTTTCTTAATTAGATCCTTTTTATCCTGCACTGACACGGTACTGTATTTTCTCAGAGCCATTCATTAAGGAGAAAAATACTTTCTCCAACATTTTCTTTTAGTGTTGATTCCTTCACACATGCATATTTAATCATATTCATCGCATCCGAGGTGCTGTATTTATTCTCTCTCATGCTTCTTTAAGATGCTGGATGCTGAATTGGCTTACACATGAAAGATGTTCCTGATTGTGTGTTGTCAATGTCAATGTCAATTACTTTAATGCCAGTGGCTTCGTCGGATTCTTGTTCTTTTCGGGGTTTTTTTTCTAGTGACGGTCCCTTGCAGTTTACGCTTCTTTGCCAGCAATTCGTGCGTGATGTCTTTTCTTTTTTTTTTTTTTTATCGGGATATTTTGTGTTCAGTGATGCAGTTGGATTTTTTGCGAAAGGCACGATTTCATTTCAAAGTGCATTTAGATGGTAAGATACCTCTTGATTAATAAGATGCATTCTTTCATAAGTTGAAGTGAAATACTTGAAAGCAGAGAGCATAAATCTTACATCATGTTCTAATGGCTTAGATTTTTTTAGAAGACAAATTAATTTATCTTGAATTGGAGAACTTTGTCAAAAGAATGTATTTGCTTGAATACTGAAAAGTGATTAAAGTTTTCGAGTGAAGGAACCGATTCTTATTTATTATGTAAAACACATGTTTACGTGAAACGAAAAGATATTAATAGGCATTATAAGCATTTTCATTGCGAGCTGTGTTGCGTAAAGCATTTTCATTATTTAGATTTATTAAAAAACTTTTTATAGGGTTTAGGTAATAGATTTAAAACGAAGGAATATTTGATGAATATTTTAGGCTTTAAAGAAAGCGCATGATCCTTTATTGAGACGTTCTCTTATTTTGCACGAAACAAGATAATTAAATTTTAACAGTGATAAAATTACTTTCTTATGCATACTTAAGCATTGAAGAACTAATTTCCTTTTATCGGTCAAGGAGTTTTATGATCGAACAACACTTAGAATTGCTCACGTTATATGAATTAAAGGCTAACAGACATGCACCAAGAAAGCCCTTTATGTTACGTATAAACTGCAGTGCTCGACGTGGAAAATCCTATGTCATGAGGATTTCGGGAAACTTGACTACGAAAATTCTACCCAAACTTCAAAAAGAGGAAATTTCCTTAAAACACGGATATCTACCTGCAACTTTCTTTTTTTTTTTTTTTTTTTATTGGAAGTTTAACGACTACCGTGAGCCACTTGATGGGCTGTAAGAGTAGTCGCCCGTTTCTAATTTCGGGCATATGACTCCAGGTAAGGGAGAAAGCCAGCTCCGTGAGACAAACACATCCCTGCCTCAAGGGATTCAAGCCCAGACCCATTTCGGACGAATGATCAGAAGCCATCGCTTGGACCAACTTGGCTGCTCGTTAATTCCAGAAAATTTCCGTGAATTTTCACCATTTATTTTTTTATAGTGAACATACTTTGTTCAAAGCTTTCACATGTGATGGCTTTTTTCTGGGACCTTATCTTTCCAAACAACCCAAAGAATCTACATGGGATTTAAATATCGGTTGTACTACGACAACCGAGCACAAATCTTCAATTTAGTCAAATAACCTTTCACTATATTGTATCTCGGACATGAAGCAATGTTATGAATGACTGTGATGCATCCATGAACGTTTGTATGAAGCAACTTATCCGGTAACACATCCACATACCTAGGTCCTTTTTTTTTTTTTTTTTTTTTATTGGAGGTTTAACGACCACCGTGAGCAACTCAATGGGCTATAAGCACTCACCCGTCCCTAATTTAGGGTCACTGGTTCCAGGGAAGGGAGAGAGCCAGTGCCGTAAGACAAACACAGCATCCATGCCTCACCGGGATTCGAACCCGGACCCCTTTCGGACGATGCCATCGCCTTAGACCACTGCGCCACCGGGCGGCCATACCTAGGTTTATTCATGGTTTTGTTGAATGGCGTCGGCTTGGAAGATACTTACTATAAAAAGTAAATGTTGTGAATTCATGGAAACTTCCTGAAAATAACCAGCAGCAAAGCAAAGCACTTTAGAAAATACAAGGCCAGGACATTATAAAGACGCGTTCCCTTTTTTAGCGACGTCATGCGGACACCAAGTCTTCAGATTAGTTTCCAACGTTTTCGTGTATGGCGTCAAACGCGACACCGACGTATCAGACCGTATAACACGGAGGGAACTCATCGCTTTAGTGTCATGGCCTTGTGCTTTCTAGACGGTCTTGAGAAAAGTTGTCGGTAGGTTTCCTTCTTTTAAAAAATTTCCGTTTTGGAAAAGCTTCCGTTTCTAACTTCAGTATTTGGGCAGATTTTCCGTTGTTAGTAATTCCGTTTATTTCAGAAAAGTCAGTTTCGGGTTTTTCCGTTTTTATTCAGCAATATCACGAAATTTTCGATTACGACATTTTCAGCTCTTTTACCAGAGATTCCTTTTTTTTATGGTGTACGAAGTGAGCGATTGCTTTCCGTTTGCCTTTGGTGGAGTTCGAACCTGGTACGTATTCAACAACAGTGGAGAGAGCTACTGACTGAGAAAGAAAGACACTTAACACACAGTCACGTATAAGACAGAAATGAAGATGACTCGAATCGCGCGATTATGAGATGTTTTCCGCTATCAATGATGGGTGAATTGGTTAATTTATCTTCCGTAGGAACTTATTATTCTTCTTCGGAACAGGCTGTGACGATTTTATTTTTTACTTTAGGAGGATTAATTACAAATTACGTATTTTTATCGCGATTTTTGTACGCGACAGAATGCTTTGGAACTTGATATTTTTTAATGGCTTTCAGTTGTGTTTATGAAAGGTGAAATGTACTGCTTTATTGTATAATTCTGCAAAACTCCTAAATATAAAGTTTACTCTTGATAGCTATAATCGCTTTTGTCTTAAAGGGTCAATAGACTGATACATACGCATCATACAATTGCCTATATCATAATTTAAGTATTCGGTTTCTTACGGTAGGACAATATGTCATAGTTGGTGCATAAAATACAGAGGGGAAGGAATATTAGGTGCAACAATAACCAAAATTTTATGCAATATGTTATTCACAATATCCGATCTCGCTACAGAACTTCAAAATAAAATTTTCCTGCAGATGATTGAAATTTAATAGTTAATGAAACCTCAAGTATTTCCACGAATCGCTCCTATTATCCGAAATTTTCTGCCCTATGGATACAGAAGAAGTTAGAACGGATTTTTTTCGTTAATATACAAAAGAAATTGCGGAAAGGTTTCTGAAAATTAAAATACAATCCTGTAACGGCTTTTAAAAACAACAATTTACTATTATTTATTACGAAAGGAATTGCGGAAAGGTTTTTTTAAATTAAAAAAAAATTCGTTAACGGCTTTTAAAAACAGCAATTTACTATTAATGTATGAAAGGAATCGCGGAAAGATTTCTCAAAATTCAGAACTTTCCTGGCGTATGAAAAATCCGTAAAATTCAGGTTTGGTTTGTTTTCAGTCATTTCACGGAAAAGGTCAAATCAGGAATATTACAATTTCACAATTTAATTCCCGGAATGCACCTGTAGAAAAAACGTTTGCGTACCTGTGCACTACCGACTGCTGTCACCTTTGAAGTTATCCCTTTCCACAGCTATGCATTTAGTTAGGCGCTGTTGGCATTGCTGAAAACATATATGGTACTTTGTTTATTGAATACTCTTGAGTTTCTTTGTCACATTACACTGGATTTCACAAATGTCTGAAAATTTGTGCCCTTTGATGGCAGTTTTTATTTGTTGGGAAAAGCCAGAAATCACAAGGGGCTAAATCAGGTGAATACAGTGGATGATCATATTTGGTAATTGTTTTTATTAGCCAGGAAGTTGCGAACTTTGAGGCTAGCATAACGTGGAGCATTGTCAGGCCAAAGTTCAGCAAGGATCTCGTAAACCTTTTAGTACCTCTAAATATCGTTGTTGATTGACCATTTTCCCTTATTCACCGTGATGAACTGTGATCGAAAAAGCACACAAACATCGTCTTTAACTGAGTGTTGTTGTTTTTTTTTGGTTCTTATGCTATTCTCACCATACGCCACTTTCAATAGCTCTAACCTTTCAGCAATACTTTTACCAACCTTCACACAGAATTTGATATTAATGCGCTGCTCTAAATTTCTATCATTCTCATTTCTATCTCAAAACTCACACACAGACTTGCATTACTTTCGCAACTGCTCATTCACAGCGGTTAACACATGCGCTCTTCAAACATGTTCAGACACGCATAGTCACGTGATTCTGCCTGCATCGCCGCAAAGGCGATACTACACGATTGTTCCGGGAATTAAATTATTATACCTGGTATGCTTCATTATTTCATAAACGAAATAACCCAAAATGGTTCGTGAATATCAGGAAATATTTTTACAGCATTTCATGATAGCATCTGGATAATTCTCATCAAATCTCTTTCATTTTCGACTTTGAATGTGTCACGTACGTGAGACAGATTGTTGCAAGGTTGATTCATCTTGGGGAAAAAACTTCACCTCACTTTTCAGCACATCGGTATTGATGTCTACTGGCGACTACCAATCTCTTCTTTTTCATAACGAGAGTCAGTCAAGGCAACAAGAAACGCATATAGCGTATAAATCCGTTTATCTTTGTGGCACAAAATTCACCAAGCTTTCGCACTCCACTGGGAGGCTTTTTCAAGGCGATGGTAGACATAAAATGCAGTGAATTGGAACACGTAAAGAACAAAGATGATTTTTGAAAACAACGTGAATGACATCACGAGCATATTGCACGAATTTTTATCGCGCAATCGTCGCGATGCGTTTCCATCTTTTCATAACGCATACCAAACCCTTGCTAGTTTAGTAGAAACTACACTGAAGAACAATTGAATTAGAGACAGCTGGCGTTATGCAAATGCGGCGCTGTGCGCGGCCCTGTAAACGGAAACGACAGGACGTATGCAGCGATCCGACAATACAAGGAGTGATGCGACGGGAATCAGTAAGAGTCGGACGCAGTATGGGTAAGACGAAGGATCTAAGCGCATTTGATCGTGGGAAAATTGTAGAGGCCCGACGAATAGGTCACTCCATCTCGGAAGTCGTGCAGGCACTGGGATTTTCACGAGTCACTGTGTCACGGGTGTACCGTGAGTACATCGAATCCGGTAAAACCATCCCTGCAAGGGCCAACTGCCGTGGACAACAGCGTGTGGATGAGCGGGGTCATCGTCGACTAACTTGCATTGTAACAGCGGATAGACGGGCCACAGTGCAAGAAATCACTCGGCAATTTAACGCTGGTGCACAAAAAACGTGTAAGCAGCCACACCATCCAGAACCATCTCCTCGCTATGGGATACAGAAGCCATCGCCCACGAGGGTACCGCTGCTGACCGAACATCACAGCACGCAAAGATTAGCATGGGCGCGGGAACATCGCCACTGAACCCTAGACATGTGGGAAAATGTTGCCTGGACTGATGAGTCGAGATTCACGTTGGTACATGCGGATGGCAGGATACGAGTACGGCGCAAACCACATGAAGCGATGGATCCCTCTTGTCAGCAGGATACTCTTCAAGATGGTGGGGGTGGTATTCTCGTCTGCGGACTTTTTACGTGGACTGAAATGAGACCCCTGGTACGTGTGACATCGTCCCTCACAGCTCAACGTTACCGGGATATCCTGGATGACCATTTGCTCTCGTTTGTGTGTCTTCAACATCCCACTGGGGACCTCATCCTGCAACAAGAAAATACACCGTGCCATCGCTCCCGAATTGTATCCGAATGGTTGATGAACACTCCACCGACGTGATCTCGCTTCCTTGGCCAACTAGGTCACCTGACCTCAATCCCATCAAGCACATCTGGGATGCCATCGAGAGAGATGTTCGAGGCTCTTACCCCCTCCATCAAATCTTCGTGAACTGTGGGAGCTTGTTCAGAGGTCGTGGATCCGTATGGCTTCCCAACGCTTCCGGTGTCTTGTCGAGTCCATGCCGAGACGAATCGCCGCCGTCATCAGGGCGAAAGGTGGTGCTACACGTTACTAGACAGGTATCTCTAATTCAATTGCTCTTCAGTGTATAAAGGTATTAAAGTGTGAAACTGACGATTGCGGTCCGGCCATTATCACTGTGGTTAACGGTCCAGTTGTCGTACAGAGGTGCTCATTGAAAGACATGCTATAAAATAATAGGGCCGCAATGGATCGACAGATTTCCTAGGGCAGTGGTTCACAGACTTTTTGAGTCGCGGAGCACTTTTTAGGAGAGAAATTCGTCACGGAGCACTATCGTCGCCCTTATGCCAAGGACACGTATGTGCATTTTTGGCTGTTTTTACACAGCTGCATTTTTCAAGTTGTTAATCGGTTTTTTATCGTATAGCGAAAACCAAGAATACTTTTTCGAATTCTAAATAGCTTAAATTTAGATCTAAACTTAATTTTTCTCATTGAAAGTAATTAAAAATCGGAACTTTTAATATCGTTTTCTCAAAACGTCAATTTTTGCACATACGTGTCTTTGGTATAAGGTTACAGATATTTTCTCCCAGCACCTACATAGGTACTAAACCGAACGACAGCAGTATTGACGATTTAAGCATGTTAAACATCAAGTTTTATTTCATTTCAAATGTCATTTTCTCCGCTAATTTCAGAGAAATAAGGAACTTACTCAACTACATGAACAAAAGCAACAACAAAAATCATAAAGAAGGCAACACGTTTGAGAAGGAATTCAAAGCTGATATTGTGAATCCACAATATGTTGTTACCCATATAGATATCATATTTAAACCCATTTTTACAGTTGGAAAACCAAAAATGTCACTTGGTATCGAAAACGAACGAAACGGCATAACCCGGGAACTTAGATTCTAATGAGACAGATGGAGCTTATATTTTAATTTTCACAATGTGGCTATATCTGGTTGAATTTGGGACAGATGCAACCGAATATCTGACTCTGCATTGAGGCGGGATCTTCACGTATTTGTTTTAGTAGCCTCATACGCAGAGAATCCTGATTCACATAAGTAAGCTGTTGCAAAGGACAGAAGAATGATTTTGGTTATATTTGACAAAACTTCAAATTCTTCTTTTAGCTAACACCAAAATTCTGATAGTAACTTCTTGGTTGCAAAATTGTCTTTTATAGCAGCATATGATGTCAATTCAATCAAGGACTCATACTGTTGCGATGTCAGACAGGCTTGCTTTTCCGACACAGCAAAGTATGTTTTTACAGCCCAAAAGTTTTCTTAATTTTTTTCTTAGAGTTCTTCCGGAAAATAACAGTTGAAAATATCAAGCAAACTTTGCAGGTAAACGTGAAACTCATTTAAGATATTTCCAGGTATGCCTGAATTTAATTCTTCTCTAAATTCTTTTACCATTGGAAAGCTGTCTAGATTTTGATTTTTCATTGATTCCCCCAAAACTTGATTTTCTTTTTAAACGCTTGCACTTTATTGCTGGAGTCGAAAATAGTTACTGGTTTTTCTTGAAGTGAGAGATTTAAGTCATTTACTTTCTTAAATTTTTTGCTAAATACGCCTACGCCAATTTCATGAGCCAAGATCATGACACAACATGTCTGCCAAAGCAAAGTCGTTGTCAATCAGGAAAGTTCTGACTTCAGCCCTCATTTGAAGAGCCGAGTCAAGGTTTTGCCGCAAGAAAGCCACCTTACTTCTGTGAGACGAAGTAAGGACGTACGTACACTCCCCAAGTCATCACGTAACATTCCGAATAACCTTGTATTCTTAGGTCGTAATTTGATAAACTTAATTATTTTCACGTTTTTGTCCAAGAATTCTTTTAGGGTGGGTGGCATTTTTTTCATAGTATGGATATGGCGATGGAGACAGTGGCTAACTACTGCTGCACTCCTTGACTTTCTGTTTTATTCTTGAAATAACACCGGACGTCTTTCAAGTCATTGCCTTCGAGCCGTCTATGCACACATCAACGCAGTTATCCTATGGAATGCCACTCACTATGAAAAATTCGTCTTATAATCTGAAAATTTCAGCGCTACTCGTGTTAGTCGATGACGGTTTGCAGAGAAGCAGATTCTCTTGAAAAGACTCCAAGGTAGCGCACAACTCAAATACCTTGGAGTCTTTTCAGATTCTCTTGAAAAGACTCTAAGGTAGGGTAGTTAGCAGAGGACATGAAAGCTACTCAAAGGTAGCGCAAAACTATTGTTAAAATAGTCAACACAGACACATCCGTTGATTCATCCACTTCGAGCAAAAGTTTACTCTTAGTGCATTTTATTCGTGAAAGTAAAGTAGCTTTCATATCCTTTGCTAACTCCCCGATTCATCACGAGATTGTTTTGTTTGACAATCGGACTGTGCCGACTAGTTTCGTGGCTTTTTTATCCAGCATACATTCAACTATATCCTTTACTCAAGACATGCTAAGGTTTTTAGCGATGACATGGGCTTCGCCATCTTGAGCAATTCGATAACTGACTTTGTAGGATGCTATCAAAGCTTTTCTGTTAACTGTTTTAAAGTGATAGGATACAATTTTCTTGGCTTGTGTAAGTTTCACCGTACTTCTTTCTCAAGAAATCCATCGGTTTCCCCTTACATTCTGGATGGACACCTCAAAATGACGGGGCATTTTTGCTGGGAACATTGCACTGTGTGGCAATACGTTGCCGCAAGTTACGCGCTATGGTTTGTTACGACTGATCTCAACACAATATCCAAGTAGGAATCGTGGCATTTCCTTTTTACTATTATTTTACCCGTGGCACTGGTCTCCGAAAAACTAGGCAGTTGGTTCAACACTTCAAGAGGTTCTGGCGCACCCGCTGTAGCTCATTCGTCCGAAAACCCTTCATTCTTTCCAGCAATTCTAGCACTACCAACTGTTCCATTATCTTCCACACTGCAATTGAAAAATAATATTCGTATCAGCTGGGTAAATAATAATAATAATATTCAGGGTCAAGTAATAAATAAATAACAAATTTCAAACATGCCTGGTACTTGTTACTTCTTCAGCTACCGTGAAGGTTTTGACAGAGTTTTTTTTTAATTATCCAGACTTCAACCAGAGATCCATTGAAAGAAAATCGATGGTATATTCTGAATCACTACGTTAGTGCTCAAAGAAAACCTGCAACCGGCAGGTGTTTCGTCCTCAAGACGAAAGATCTGAAAAGTGATATTAACGTAATTATTTACAATAAAAAACTTATATTGAAAAGCACGAACTAAATAAACAAATAACGCTGCACTGCAACTTGATTCGTTTTGACTCTCGACTGGATACTGACTGAACTGTAACTGAGTCAAGGTGTGAAGAAACACGAGGTTTTAATATGCAATAGAAACTTTGGCAGATAGTACTGGAAAGGTGTCGAGGCTAACAATCGGATCAGAAAGCGAGGCGAAGTTCTCACAGAGGAGATGGGGTTAGCGTTTGCCCCGTCGAGTCTCTCTGTCTGGTTTCGCCGTGTGCAGTCTGTGTGATTCGTCGACGTTCTGGATGTTTTGTGTGGTTCCGAGAAGGTGCGGGCGGGCAAAGCTCACTGAGGTGACGCATGATATGCAATTAGGTCTATAATACTTGCTATCTACACTGCTTAACAGCACGCTGCAGGAACAACATAATTTCTACTCAATACTTACCTATACACAGTTTATGGAAGCACAAATTCACAATTTTGAGATCTTGTCACATTTGTTTTATATACTTTTCTTTCCTATCTTTTCGCGGAGCACAGTTTGGGAACCTCTAGCCTAGGGCATCCAAAGCAAGCAATGAAGATTAGGAATGGTACATTGGTACGGCGAAAGAAGATTACGAATGGTACAGTGGTACGGCGGAGGAAGATTACAAATGGTACGGTGGTACGGTGTAGGAAGATTACGAATGGTACAGTGGTACGGCGTAGGAGGATTAGGAAAAAGCAAGGAAAATTAGGAATGTTACAGTGCTACAACGGAGAAAGATTAGGAATGGTACAGTGGTAATGCGGAGAAAGATTAGGAATAAGCAAGGAAGATTAGAAATAAGCAAGGAAGATTAGGAACGGTACACTGGTACGGCGGAAGAAGATTATGAACGGTACACTGGTACGGCGGAAGAAGATTAGGAATGGTACAGTGGTACGGTGGAGGAAGATTAGGAATGGTACAGTGGTAATGCGGAGAAAGATCAGGAATAAGCAAGGAAGATTGGAAATAAACAAGGAAGATTAAGAACGGTACACTGGTACGGCGAAAGAAGGTAAGGAATGGTACGGCGGAAGAAGATTAGGAATGGTACTATGGTACGGTGGAGGAAGACTAGGAATGGTACAGTGGTGCAGCGGAGGAAGATTAGGAATGATACAGTGGTACGGCGGAGGAAGATTAGGAATGGTACAGTGGTACGGTGGAGGAAGATTACGAATGGTACAGTGGTACGGCGTAGGAGGATTAGGAATAAGCAAGGGAAATTAGGAATGGTACAGTGCTACAACGGAGGAAGATTAGGAATGGTACAGTGGTAATGCGGAGAAAGATTAGGAATAAGCAAGGAAGATTAGGAACGGCACACTGGTACGACGGAGGAAGATTAAGAACGGTACACTGGTACGGTGGAGGAAGATTAGGAATGGTACAGTGGCATCACGGATGAATATTAGGAATGGTACATTGATACGGCGGAGAACGATTAGGAATGGTACAGTGGTACGGCGAAGGGTCAGAGATCAGATCACGCTCTGCCTACATGTGTCATCCAGGAAATCTCGTTCCCATGCTATTATAATACATTACACTCATTGGTACGAAGACAAAAATACTGTAGCCGCATAACAATCCGTTTGGTATTAGAAAAATGTAATACTCAGTCATTATGAGTTTTAATTTAAATTCAGAGCTAATGAGCCTTTGAAATTGAAACATTTAGAGAACAACTAAAGCCAAAATTTGAGGGGGACTCATCCCCATACGATTCTGCGCTTATGGTACAGCTACGCCTTTGAGTCTCTTTGGCTCTTTCCCAAGAAAAGATAAAGAAAGGCTAAAATGCACGACATACAAGCGTCACTGATATTTGCTTGTATATACTCTAAGGTTCGCGTTCGTGAGCTTTTCCGCCTTACATTCTGGAAGGTGTCTCTTGTTAGTTAGACACAAACCCTCTGAGAAGTCTATTGAGCGCCTCTCAGGAGACAAAACTAAGATTGACATGGTTGCAGTTCTTTTCTAGTTCAACCAGCATGGTTAGATAATGCGTTCCGTGTAGATCCTCCCAAACACACACACATACAACAAACTTTGGTGCCCGAAGAGCGTTTAGTGTTCCCCTTTTTCTTTGTAAGCATTTTCTATAGATTGGAAACAGTCGTGTTCCCTGCACGTAAAAGTGCAGAAAGATAAATGTCCTTTTCGTTTCTGCGTGAATGAGGCTCCATAAAACACGTTTTCTTTCAAATAAACAGTTAACAGAATTTTTTTTCTTTCGCCTAAGTTCTCGGAGCATAAGTCAGAACGTTTTTGATTTTATTTTGTATCTGTCGGTGTGCTAAACACTACAAGAAGAAATTAATTATTTCTGCTATGTTTAGTTTTGTGCCTCCATACTAAATTAGTGCTTTCACCATTTAATGAAATTCTTCGGTATTTTAATTTGTCATAGTTGGTGTATAAGTTTTCAAAGAAAGTTGCCATTTTATATGATGTAGGACACAAGAATTCAGTAGCGTAGCTCGTAATGATGAGACCATGATGCAGTGGGCACCACAGTTCCGTAGAAATACTGTGTAGTTATGTCAGAAATGCTTAGGAGTATTGCAGCGAATTTCATTTAACATACTGCGTTTTCTTACATACTGTACCGGTAGCTCATCAATCAGTTGGAGTCACAGAACAAAGAACAGAAGGTTGTCTACCTACACGATTATTCGGATCAACACTATATGAAAACACAAATTTGTCGGGGATGGGGATCGAACTCCTCCTCCTCCCTCCGGAGCTAGTTGTTCTAATCGACTAAGCTTCACCGACAGAATATGAAAACACATCGTCTGGAATTAATAAAATTCCTTCTTTGCTGCAGATTTGTCGTCTTGACAAGTGCTTCACCTTAGTAGTATGTCAAATCATCTTCCTCTTAATTTTCTTTTTTCTTGAAGAGAAGAAGGAATTTTTATTAATTCCAGACGATGTGTGGAATAAATATCACAGATTTTTCGAAGAACCCAAAGGCCAGTAGATCCGTTTTCCACAATCGGCATCCAATCTGTAAACACTTATCTGTCGGTGACGGATCTCGAAATCGCGCATCCTCGCTCCGGAGCCTGTTGTTCCAACCAGAGTTGGAAACGGGTCAAAAATTTTGGACCCGGACCCAACTCCGAAAATTGTGTTTGAAATTCTAATATCTGTTTCTATATATATACAGGGAGTTCAAAAATTCTCTCCGCACGGGTATCTTACGTAGGTTATATGGAAATCAAATAAACGTATTATGGGAACGTATAATTTACAGGAGGTATTGAAACTGTCGGTTGCAAGACGTAACTGAATTGTTCAATAAGTAGGAACTGTACACAAATTATACTCAAAATAGTATAACTATACTAATAATCCGAAATTTCTTGGCGTAGAATAGAAATAGTCTTCACAGTTATTTCTATTAATAGTTAGCTGTCTACCTTCTTTGAAAATGCCATCTGGTTGATGTGCAAAAGCTTGGAAAGTTTTATTTCTATTCTACGCCAAGAAATTTCGGATTATTAGTATAGTTATACTATATTGAGTAACCTAATTGTTTTACACATGTTTTCAAATACATCTGCGGGGGTCAAAAAGTCCCTCCGCAGTAATATTAAGGCTATCTCACGTTATTTAGATGGCGCTTGAGTCAAAATATTTGAATTATGTATCTTGTATTTTAATTTCAGTTTTTGTTGTTTCTTTGACAACATATCCAGCTTCAGAATATGTTTCACGGCAACACGAGTGTTCACAAGCTCATCATGAGTTGAAAGTTTTCAAAATGTGGATCTTGTTTTCATCATTTCCTCCCAGAAGGAAAGACGTTCTTCCTTCTGACAGTTTTCCTTTAATTTGCATGACAAATCATTTTTCAGTCTGCGGGCACCAGTATCAAGCACAAAATTCCATAGCGCACCTTTTTATTTTTGGTTCCAACCGACTAAGCTACACCGATGGAATGCATTGCTGCAGATTTGTCGTCTTGACACGTGCTTTACCTCTGTAGTGCGTCACAACTAAAGGAAGGATTTTCTGTACTTTTCTCAACACTGAACGACACACGGTTACAGGGAAATTTGTTGTCAATACTGCAGTCGTTAGCTTACTGAACATGAAGTCGCCTACAGCGTATAGCGGTCATAACGAAGTAAATTTCTCCGTCATTTTTGGTCTACGCCGGGATTCGAACCCGAGGCCGCTTATTCCGGAACAAGTCGCTCTACCAACTGAGCTACGCAGACATGTATTCTGATTCCTATCTGCCTTTATGTCATGTGCGTCCTGCTGGCAGGTACGTCCCATCCCCCCCCCCGAAAGAGGGCCGGGGGCATGGCCTACGGGTAAGCCGGGACCATGAATCGTTGCAGGCAGACAACCACTGTAGAACGTGCACTTGAGAACTCCCAGTCAATCTGGTGTGTGGAATTCAACGTCACACACATTTATTTTTCGAAGCACTGGAGAAGGGATTCTCTGATTTTTCCTATCTCGCGGTGTGGAAATAACATCACACCAATGCGAAATTTTGAACGGTCGGGTCATCCGGGTAGTTCGGGCGCCATTATAACGAAGTAAATTTCTCCGTCATTTTTGGCCTACGCCGGGATTCGAACCCGAGGCCGCTTATTCCGGAACAAGTCGCTCTACCAACTGAGCTACGCAGACATGTATTCTGATTCCTATCTGCCTTTATGTCATGTGCGTCCTGCTGGCAGGTACGTCACACGGTATGTGAATGATCGACGGGACAGAGCGTGAGAACGATGCATTGTCTCCGACAGTGGCTAGATTAAAAGCGCAGCATCGCGCATAACGGGGCTTGTCGTAGAATACAACTCAAGCGAGGGAAAGAGAAGACAGGAAAAACACACACCGATGAGATATTTCCTTATGACCACCACCAGCCTAGACAAATGGGCGCGCCTGGAGACAGAACGGTGGCGCAGGTGAAGTTCACAGAGCAACCCGAGGACCGGTTTTCGGTTAGTAGAGCGTTCGGAGTCAGAATGGGAAAAGCTGCCGATCTATCGGAGTTTGATGAAGAACAAATTGTGATGGCATGGCGACTCGGAACTATGATCTTCGAAACGACACAGCTTGTGGGTTGTTCATGTGCCGCTGTAGCGAGTACGTATCAAAAGTGGTGCACAGATGGCCAACCGAAAAAAACCGTTCAGCCGTGTGTCGTTCGCAGCTCATTGATGCCAGAGGGAAGCGGAGACTGTCGCGCATTGTTCAAAGCGACCGTGGGCCACAGTGCGACAAATCACGCGCAGCTAGAACAGCGCTGATGAGGGCAATGTGTCACAGCACGCAGCTCATCGCAGCCTTCTGCGCATGGGCCTGCGTAGCCGAAGACCCAGACGGGTCCCCATGCTCACTGCACGTCATCGCCAACAACGCATGAAATGGGCTCAAGAACATCGATATTGGACTGTGGATGATTGGAAGAAAGTGGTCTGATCTGACGAATCAAGATTTCTGGTGCATCACGTAGACGGCGGAGCGCGGATACGCCGATTAACAACGGATGCTATGTATTCTGAATGCACTGTTGGACGGAAACAGGCCGGAGGCTGCAGTGTTATGCTGTGGGCGATGTTTTCTTGGGACACTTTAGGCCCCATTATCCCAGTAGCACAATCCCTGACAGCTGTCAAGTAACTGAACATTGTTGCTGACCAAGTTCGCCCATTCATGGCAGCTGTGTTCCCTGCTGCTGATGACCATTACCAACAGCATTATGCGCCATGCCACACTGCCAGGATCGTCAAGGAGTGGTTCGAGAAACATGCTGGTGACTTTCTGTTAATGCCTTGGCCTCCAAATTCACGTGACATGAACGCAATCGAACATTTGTGGTTCGACTTGGAAAAGCAGGTTCGCGCTAAATCACCACACCCCGAAATGTACGGTAACTAGAGAACCTGCTGTTGACATTATGGTACTAGATACTTTAGGATACTTATCGCCACTTCATCGAATCGATGCCTTGCCGAGTGGTCTCTGTTTTGCGGTCTAAAGAGGCCTACAGCTTATTAGGTAGGTCATAAAGCTTATTAGGTAGGTCATACAGCTTATTAGGTAGGTCCTACAGCTTATTAGGTAGGTGGTCATAATGTAATGACTCACCGGTGTACAACCTGATCACACCCAACGCAAAAGAAAGTAGTTCACGATAAATTTTACACGTGTCGCTTTTTAGAATTTCTTTATAATAGATACCTTAATGACTATATTTATTTGTAAATACATTTTAAGAAGGAATTTTTTTTTGATTGGAGGTTTAACGACCACCGTGAGCAACTCAATGGGTTATAAAGCAGTCTCCGTCTCTAATTTAGGGTCACTGGTTCCAGGGAAGGGAAAGAGCCAGTGCAGTAAGACAAACACAACATCCATGCATCATCGGGATTCGAACCCGGACCTCTTTTGGACGAATGATCAGAGGCCATCGCTTAAACCACTGCGGCTATGAAGGAATTATATCGAATAATAGCACTACGGTTGATGTTTTTTTCGTTGTTTGTTGTTTTTTTATTTTATCCGGAGTCAGCGTAATCTATTTCTTAAGCGAACCTATTTCCAAGTTTTGTTCTGGAAATCTAAGTGCCGCCCTGGTGACGCAGTGGTCTAAGCGATGGCCTCTGATCATTCGTCCGAACGGGGTCCGGGTTCTAACCCCGGTGAGGCATGGATGTTGTGTTTGTCTTACGGCACTGGCTCTTTCCCTTCCCTGGAACCAGTGACCCTAAATTAGGGACGGGCGACCTCTTATAGCCCATTGAGTTGCTCACGGTGGTCGTTAAACCTCCAATAAAAAAAAAAAAAGTCTAAGTGGCATGGACTGGCCCCTTATTTTTTGATAGTATTTATTTTGATTTCATAAATTATGCCGTTTCATTTATCTAACAGTCAGTCACACACAAAAATTAATAGATCCTGAGAGCAGAACTCACATTCAAAGTATCGCATCCAATTGGAGAGCTCTCAATTTGAACGATTAGGTAGTCTCACGATGGCGATTTGGACAGTGACGTCACAAACAATTACCGGAAGTGCAGGATGAGCATAACCTTGCCATCTACTAACCTTGATTATGTAATACCACTAGATTATTTTCAAACCCGAATTAGACACTTGTATAGTACTGATTATAATTGTTTTAATATTAAGATTAACAATTAAGTGCTCAAATCAGAATACATATGCACCGAACATACCGTATATATTCCGCTTTGAATATTCAATTATTGAGCGAAGCTCTCTATACGAGACTCGAGACAATTCGTTTTCCGGGCATAGGTACAAGATGACACATCCGATCACCGCGAATTTTTTTTTTTTTTTTTTTGATTGGAGGTTTAACGACCACCGTGAGCAACTCAATGGGCTATAAGCAGTCGCCCGTCCCTAATTTCGGGTCACTGGTTCCAGGGAAGGGAGAGAGAGCCAGTGCCGTAAGACAAACACAACATCCATGCCTCCCCGGGATTCGAACACGGACCCCTTACGGACAAATGATCAGAGGCCATCGCTTAGACCACTGCGCCACCGTGATTTTTTGCATGCCATTAGACATATTCCATGGTCAGGTTTTGACGCCTTCCGATTCTCGAAATTCCGTGTCATTGAGAAATAATCGTCCAAAAACATGCTTTCTTGAGGTTTTTTCGGGGTTTTGAGAAGCGGTCGTTTGTTACCTATCTTCTCCGAAGATCTTTAGCAGATCGCGGTGACACTTGCCACGGAGAAAGGGTAGGACATGGTGAGTGACATGGGGTTGGTAACATGGTGATTCGTCGTGTCGTATAAAAATAATGACCATTAGAAAAGGACGAATTTTAATAAAAATTGAAAAAATCCGCTATGTTGCGAGTGACGTCATTGTATTTTTAACTCAAGTGAACTGAATTGTATATGTGAACTCAACTCAAGTAAACTGCATAGCAGAGATTGAGAGAATCAGAAACATCGTAACGGTTTCCCGAACTATATAGCGTTTTGGTGGTTCTGTTTGGATTGTGTGTGGCGAGCAATATGGCGTCAATGACGTCATTTGTCGGTTCGTTGAGGCTTGATCATTACATTTGTTTACATTCGATAGTCGCAATTTTTCACAAAGCAATTTTGCTCAAGTCTTTTAGTTCTTTTGCCGTCAATTTGAAATTATTTTGGTTCAAACTGATAAAAAAAGGAAACCGAGCACATTGTGGACACTAGAAAAACGTTAGAATTGGCACCGTTAAGTCTTTTTTTTTCTTTTTTTTTGCCTTTGTTTTGTTTTCTAACTGTAACTGCTGAAGTTACGATCGAAGTGGACAATATGGCGTCAATGACGTCATTTTTCGGTTCGTTGAGTCTTCATCATTACATTTGTTTGCATTCGATACTCGCAATTAAAATCTCGTTGTTTTTTCTTCTTTGATAATCATAAATGTTTCGTACTTTTGTTCTGAAAGTCATAAATTTTACGCGTTCGTTTTTTAGAATTTGTTATAATAGATAGATGCCTTAATGAGCTTACATTTTGTAATAGCTTCGCTCAAAATTTGCTAACTTTACCGAGTTATCGGTTACTGTCGGCGGCTTGTCCTAGTTAATTTTCATATATGTATTTAATTTCACTCAATTTTTCAATAAAATTTTAAACAAAATCAAAGTCAGTGCGTTTATGTTATTTTTCATCTGAAAACTTCCGAGCTCTGTATCTCCCTAACTGTTGTATTTCCGACGAAATATTTTACATTTGTCCATCACTGGTGATGGTGAACATTTGTGCCAAGTTTGGTTAAAATCAGAGTGGAACAAACAAAAAAAAAGCCATATTCCTTCTTAGCCGCCGCAAATGCGTGGAAACTTCTCCCGTAGTTAAAGCAAAAGAATTTTTCCAATCTGAGTTTTTGAAATTAAGACATCGTACAAAAATATTTTTACTCCGCCTAGAGAGAAAACTGCAGCGAAATAAAGAAAAATTAATCAACTTCCGGGATCACCTTTCTCACGATCTCAGCTATAAAACCCGGAAACGCAATTTTAAATCTGATCAACGTGCTGATTTATCGCTTACACTGACGGAGAAAAGTTATACTACGAGTATAAGCACGTAATTTTTTGCTAAAGCAAGAATTCATGCTGTAGTAATAAAGAAACGGCAGCACATCCAGGTTCTTTATGAGGAGTTTCCCATTCAGCAGGTCAGGTACCCAATAGGTCAAGTAGGCAGGTGAAAGACTCTCGTTGTAAAGGACAGGAATGTACCCTATCAACCCGACAGAACTCGTTTCCTGTTCTCCAACAGCTAACTGCGTAGGCCTTACTTTGAATGATCTCCTTTTATGATAAAAACAATTTAAGTCTCATGGAGAAGGAAAAATTGCCTCAAATAAAAAGTGAGTCACCGTAGGTTGTTTTACCCTGGTGGCCGAAGTGAGGACATTGACCTTTACAAAGGGGGAGAAAGCCCGTGTCACAGTTGCATTCCGCATTCAGTCAGTAAATATTTGAGAGCAGCCCAAACTCTTCCTTACAACGTCCTTGAACCGCTACTCTGGACCTTTTGGCTCTCAATTATTTTGCGGATAAATTCAAGTCACGATCATCCGTATTAATTAAACTTCCGTTTTCTGAGGAAATCCGCCGTAAGCATCCTTACAGAAATGAAAAATTCCCATCATAAGGCGTTCGCCAGGAATTTCGTTTCTGTCTTCAGAAAGGAAGGCGAAATAACAATGTCCCACGCTGTTTCAAACACAAGGTAATTGGATTCTAGCGTGTGTGGTTTTCCTTTATCCACACTTTTCAGAATCAATCTTATGAGCAGGTATTTCATCCCGTTTAAAATGAATAAACAAATTCCGTTATTTAAGATTAGAAATTCCTTTAACTGAGACTTCGTATTGGCAAACCGGTAAATAGGAGGATGTTCATAGAAAGCCCTTTCACTGAGATTTCGGATTTACAAATTGGTTAATGGACAGGTATTCGTAACTGTTCTTTCTTTTCCTTTCTGTTGAGTGAAGTTTACTTGTTTGAAAAACGTTGTGTGGCGTACAACAAAGATAAAGCACGTGTCAAGACGACAAATCTGCAGTGATACATTCCGTGTAGCTCAGTTGGGAGAGCAACTTACTCCGGAGTGAGGGGTTCCATCTCCGTCGCGGACAAATTTGTGATTTTACAGTTGTTAAATTACCGCCTGGCGAAATCGGTCTTTAGGTAAAACTTGAGTTGTGATATCGCATTTTATTAATTCCATTCCCAATTGTTTTAACTGATATTTTTGGCTCAAATTTTTTTAATTTCGGCGTGGTGACTTTCGCAACTAACTGAGAAAAATTGAGCTTAGTGAAATCAAAATTGAGCAAACTGATATGTTTCTCTCTTCACAGAACATAATCTAAGTAGCTTTTGGTTGTTTTCAATATTAAAAGGTAAAATTGTAATGCTCTTAAGTGTTTGGTTGAATAATTTAACTAATTTCCAATACTTTCCCAGAACATTATCATTATGTGAATAAGAATAGGACTTTGACTGCAATGTTCCGTAGCGTTTACGGGATTCTTCGGATAGCTTTAATTAGCTTTGTCAAACCCAAATTTGCCGGACCCACATGCCTCTGCTCTAAAGCCGAATGCTTTGCCAATTAAGTTACGCCGGCAAGGGTTTATCACTGCTACTTGCCGTCTTGAGATATGCGTCATCTCTGTAGCACGCCCCCCCTCCCACCTCCCTTGAGAACGGCGGGGGCACGAAATTGTAGATTTTGTGGTCCGCCGCAAACCATACTTGAAGAGTAACAATCGGTAGAAGTGGTTCTCACTATTCATGTGTGGAAGAAGCATCACACATTTTTCGAAGCAAAAAAGGAATTTTCATTCATTCCAGACATCACACATGTTTCAAAAAACCTAACGTCCAGTAGATCCAGTTTTAGGTTCCGGCACCAATAAAAGTCATTGCAATCGAAGCCGCATCCTTTTGCTCCGGAGCTGAATGCTTTCCCAATTAAGCTACACCGACGAAGCTTATCGCTGCAACTTTGCCATCTTAACATGTGCGTCACCTCGCTAGTACCTCAAAGTACCGGGAAATTCTCCTTTGCGAAAAAGCAAATCGAAATAAACTACAGTAGGTCATCGATTATACGCTTTTCTAGGAACCGAAATAAAAAACGTATAACTGTGAAAAACTTATAAACGAAACTTCAGTTTTCAATGATATTTCTGTAGAAAATACAATGATTTAAAAAATACGGTATTTAACGTAGGAAGCAAATGTTTGGTGGACTTACCACTAAGAGAACATTATTCTTTGATTTAATCGCCTTTTGTGTAGTCCAGTCGGGAGAATAACTGGATCCGGAGCAAGAAGACGAAGCTTCGAAATCCACCACCGGCAAAAGTGGCTTTATTTTCACATTGGTTCCCGAACGTTCAAATTTTTCTGGCCGTGAGGTTCGAGAAATGTGTGATGTTTCTTCCATACATCGTCTGAAGTTAATGAGAATTCCTTCTACACTGAGCTCCTTCAAGCATGGTTTGCTGGCTGATCCGGAAACTTATGATTGGATACCAGCCCTTTCCCAAAGGGAGGATATATGTGACGTACACTCCTGCGACACAAGAGTCAAAAACGGCAAGTTGCAGCGACAAGCCAGGGTCGGTGTAGTTCAGTCGGGAGAATTACTACCTCCACAGCGAGAAGACGTACTTCGAATGCCACCACATGCAGAAATCAGCTTATTTTCTCTAAAGCTTCTAAGAATAAGTACTCTCCATGTCTCAATGGCCTTATTACCAAAACAATTGCTCTGAAAAATCTATATATTTAAAACACAAGCCCGTTTCTTTCTGCAATCGGTCAACGCCACCCACTGGATCGATTTTAATTTTTTTAATGAAAGCTACTGACTCACAGATTTGTCATCGCTAATTTTTTCATTAGTATTTTTTTTTTATGTTACCATTGCATTTTCTGTGTACAATCCGGCGTAAGCGGAACGATACACGGGAAATCGGGAACTACTTGAAAGAGTTCTGATCCGGTAGTAAAGCCAAAAATAAAAAAATAAACCAAAAAGCCTATGTCCACCGGAAAGAAGTAAGC
The DNA here is from genome assembly GCA_039090855.1 of Macrothele yani. Classification (NCBI taxonomy): domain Eukaryota; kingdom Metazoa; phylum Arthropoda; class Arachnida; order Araneae; family Macrothelidae; genus Macrothele; species Macrothele yani. The sequence continues at coordinate 161,892,489 of CM077010.1, read as the reverse complement.
TCCCCAACGGTGAAAGAATTAACCGAATCTGTTCAGTAGTTTTCGAGATTAATAAAAAAATTCCGTCCTAAACTGCTTTCTTTCAGGTTGGGTGTGAAACAGCCTATGTCAACTGTGACGTGCCTGCACCGCAGGACGCACTTGAGATAAAGGCAGATAGCAGCGAGAGCATACGTCCGCGTAGCTCAATTGGGAGAGCGACTTATTCCGGAATGAGGGGACTGGGTTCGATGCCCGGCGTGGACAAACATGACGGAGAAATTTTCTTCGTTGTAACTGTAAACATTTATCGGAACGTCTTATTAACTTTTCTATACCTGTACAGATCGTCTCCTCCGGTTTGGTGCAACTAGTTAAGGACCGCAGTTGTCACAGCCTCATCGGTTTGGAATCCTTGTCCACTAAGGTCCTGTTTCATTTTACCGAACAAATGGTAGTCGCACGGGGATAAGTCGGGGCTGTACGGTGGATGTTGCTACACCTCCCACTTGAATGACTGCAGAAATTCCTCTGTTTCCCGTGCTGTGTGGGGTGTGGCATTATCGTGCAGCAGAATAACACCTTCGCTCAACTTACCCCGGCGTCTATCTTTAATTGCCTTTCGCAAATTCCGTAGAGTTTGACAAAATGAGTCAGAATTGATAGTCGTTCCTTTTGGCAGAAATTCTGTGTAAACAACACCTTCACAGTCAAAGAAAACAGTCGCCATGACCTTTCCCACAGACGGCTCGCATTTCTTCCTTGTTGGAGCTGACATGCTTCTGTCTCATGGACGATCGTTTGGTTTCAAGGGTGAAATGGTGAAATCACGTTTCGCCATCTGTGATGATTTCGATGCAAAAGAAATTGTGACCCTTAGCAGAATAAAGACGATAAGAAACGTTGGTTTCTGTGCTGGTCAGTGAATAAACGTGGCAACCATCTCACACACAATTTCCGAAATCTCAGCTGCTGCTATGTCCGCGTAGCTATTTTGGGAGCTCGACTTACTCCGGAGTGAGGGGACCCGGATTCGACGGCCGGCGTGGACGAAGATGATCGAGAAATTTTCTTCGTCATACCACCGGAAAGATGAAAGCTTCCTAACGGTGAAAGGATTATCCGAATCTGTTCAGTAGTTTCCGAGATTAATAAAAAAAATTCGTTTATCAGCGTGAACTTTTTCTTTCACGTTTGGTGTGATCAGGTTGTATGTAAACGAAGCGGAACGATACACGGGAAATCAGGAAATACTTCAAAGCGATCTGATTGGGTTGTATAGCCAAACATAATAAAAAATATCGAAATAGCCTATGTCCACCGGAAAGAAATAAGCTTCCCAGCGGTAAAATAATTATCCAAATCGGTTAAGTAGTTTTCTAGATTACCTCAAACACACAAAAATTCTCTTTATGTATTTGTATAGATTATATAATGATACCAAACAAAATTGTTAAAACCAAGCTGGCAAAATAAAACACATTTATAACACCATTGTGTAGTTATCTAGACACGATATTATTTCGGATCACTGAAAGAATGCCTCAATACTCCAATGCACGCCCATCAACGACGGGTGAGCACACGTTTTTACAATAATGAGGAACGTCATCGTTAAATTCGTATACGAGTAGATGGGAAAATTAATGGGAATATTACAAAAATTTCGTTGTTGGTGATCCGCATCCAACACTGAAGAGCAATTGAATTAGAGATACCTGTCTAGTAACGTGTAGCACCACCTTTTGCCCTGATGACGGTGGCGATTCATCTCGGCATGGACTCGACAAGACACCAGCAGCGTTGCAAAGCCATACGGATCCACGACCCCTGAACGAGCTCCCACAGTCCACGAAGATTTGATAGAGGGGAGTCAGAGCCTCGAACATCTCTCTCGATGGCAGGTGACCTAGCTGGCCAAGAAAGCGAGATCACGTCGGTGGAGAGTTCATCCAATCATTCGGATACAATTCGGGAGCTGCATTGTCTTGTTGCAGGATGAGGTCCCCAGTGGGATGTTGAAGACGCACAAACGGGAGCAAATGTTCGTCCAGGGTATCTCGCTAACCTTGGCCTGTGAGGGACGATGTCACGCGTACCAGGGGTCCCATTTCAGTCCACGTAAACAGTCCCCAGACGAGAATGCCACCCCCACCAGCTTGAAGAGTACCCTGCTAGCAAGAAGGATCCATCGCTTCGTGTGGTTTGCGCCGTACTCGTATCCTGCCATCCGAATGTATCAACGTGAATCTCGACTCATCAGTCCAGGCAACATTTTAGCACATGTCTAGAGTCCAGTGATGATGTTCTCGCGCCCATCTTTGCACCCTGTGATGTGCGGTCAACAGCGGTACCCTCGTGGGACGATGGCTTCTGTACCCCATAGCGAGGAGTTGGTTCTGGATGGTGTGGCTGCTTGCACATTTTTGTGCACCAGCGTTAAATTGCCGTGTGATTTCTTGCACTGTGGCCCGTCTATCCGCTGTTACAATGCGAGATAGCCGACGATGACCCCGCTCATCTACACGCTGTTGTCAACGGCAATTGGCCCTTGCAGGGATGGTTTTACCGGATTCGATGTACTCACGGTGCATCCCGTGACACAGTAGCTCGTGAAAATCCCAGTGCCTGCACGACTTCCGAGATGGAGTGATCCATTCGTCGGGCCCCGACAATTTGCCCACGATCAAATGCGCTTAGATCTTTCGTCTTACCCATACTGCGTCCGACTGTTACTGATTCCCGTCGCATCACTCCTTATATTGTCGGATCGCTGCATACGTCATGTCGTTTCCGTTTACAGGGCCACCCACAGCGCCACATTTGCATAACGCCAGCTGTCTCTAATTCAATTGCTCTTCAGTGTATGGGCTACCCATTAATAATTCAACCATTTATTATAGTTATGCGTTTTATTGCGATTCATGTTATATGACAAGAAAGATTTCAGTCACAACTTTTTCAACCGTCCACGGCACGGGTTACGGACTAGTCACATATGAAGAAAATTCACGAAACATAAGAATATTGATGACTACAAACAGTATAAAGATTGTCAGGTCAAAGTTAAAAAGCGTTGAAAGCAGCGCATATCTTGTTTGCGAAAGAAGCTAAAGAACTAATTACTCGCGTTGCATCCTAATCCTGGAAACTTACAATTCTTTACAAGAAGCGATGGGTCCTACTCAATATACATAGTTAATCGCAATAGCACCCGGATTGGAGGGAAAGCAGAACATTGCAAATAACTTTGCAGATTATTTCCGTTCTGTTCGTGTTACAAAGAATTACTTTTCCCTCCAGCATGAGGTTCGCCCTGTAACTGCTGAGGGTCAGAACAATCAGCACACAGCTGTTAGCCCTGATATGGTTTCTTCGTATATTCCCAAAGGATGTGGTGAGGATCTTCAGTAAACCGATGCTTCATATTTTTAACCTAATTGTCATAACTGGTATTTTTCCACCTGATTTTGAAAAAGCCAAAAGTTATTCACGTTTTCAAGAAAGGCAGCCGGGACTCTATTGAGAATTATTGACCTATTTCAATTGTTTGCGACCATGCAAAAATCTTAGAGTCTCTTATTTATTCTAAGTTACGTATATGATCACTTCAAATGTGTCCATCAGCTCTGCACAACACGGTTTTTTAAAGAAACGCTCAAAGCTTATCAGCCTATTCCATATCACGGACGATATTTCGTTATCTATTAAGCAGAGCATAACAAGTTGATGTTTACATTGACTTTGCTAAAGATTTTAATCAGGACCATCATTGCGTTCCGGTTCAGAAGTTAAACTGGTTTTGTCCCATTGATAATTTGCTGTCCCCATTTAACTCCTGTCTTTCCCCGGTCCCAGACTGTTATTTATAACAACCACGTTACTGATCCCTATGTTGCCACGTCTGGGATACCCCAAGACTCTAATTTAGGACCATTTTTGTTTTCCATATACATCAACGACCTAACTTCTTACATTAATGGCCCTTGTCTCTTGTTCGCTGATGATCTCAAGTAATATTGCCATGTAAAGACTCTTGATGACTGTCTTGCTCTTCAAACTGATATCAATAACCTGCGTCAGTGGTGTACGTTAAACCATCTCCAAGAGTCATGTCGTTGCCTTTTCGCGGGAAAGAAACCCAATTCTTTTTTTACTACAAATCTAGTGGTTATTTTCTTAGCCGGACAAACAATTTCCAGGACTTGGATGTTACATTTGATTCCAACTTGAAGTTTAAAAGCCATATCAAAATAATTGTGCGTTTAGCCTATAGAAATCTGGGATTCATTATGCGACCTTCTAAGTATTTTTCCAATCATCAAACATTTATTCGCCTTTTTGAGACAACGGTCAGACCTTCACTAGAGTATGCTTGGAGTCCTAGCCTCGTAACATTGATTAATAAACTTGTGAAAGTACAAGAAAGATTTCTACAAGACCTTTTTCACAGATCTATTGCAATTCATATCGCGGATATCCAGACAGCTGACCTTCTGTCATTCTTCAAGATGACCTCTCTACATTCGAAAAGGAAGGCTCTCCAACTTAAGTTTCTGTACTGTATCATCAATGAAGAGATAGACGATATTCAAGTTGTAAACCGATTAAATGTCCGTGTGCCACGTTCACCAAGGACAAAATGTGAAGTATTTTGCAGTACCATTCTGCAGGACTGAAGCTGGGAAAAATTATCCGTTATGCAAAATTTAAAGACTTCACAGATCACATCAGGATTGTCCAGATATTTTTAATGTACACGACTGTTCGTGAAAATTGCAACCCAAAAAGAATCGCACTGTTCAAATGAAATTTATATCACATATTCCTCATGTTACAGGAGATAATTGATTACATTTGTAGAGCAATTCAAGACTTTCTGCTTCAGAACTTAGTATCACTGTTTCTGTTGCTCAAGGTGGCTATCGCGTGAAGCCACCTCCAGCAATAATAACAGACTCTACACGGCGCAGCATTGAATGGCAGAGGTTTTTGATATATATCGTCCTGAGAAATAGCCTGCCAGGCTGCTTCTATGCGAGACAAGAGTTCATTTGTGGTGACTGGCGGAGGCGCTTGACGGGCCAGTCGCTTAGCTACCGAACATGTTCGACCATGTTCGGTAGCTAAGCGATTGGAGACATGTTCGATCGCGGACATGTCCAGCGAACGGGCATGCCAGTGAAGAAGGCGTATCTATCTTCTGTGCATGGGAGAGGTCTTGGACATTCCGGACCAAATGTGGCCGAGCATTATCCTGCTAGAATATAGCGCCAAGACAACTCTGAATGAAAGACGCCTCTGCCTCTAAAACATCCCTGATATATCGCTGGCTGTTGAATGTTCTCTCAATTGATATCAGGCGAGATCGCGAATTGAACCCAATGGCGCTCCACATACAATGACGCTTGGCTTTGGGCCGTTATGACGCTGCAAAATACACCCTGCGAGGTGCTGTCTTCCAACACGTACGCGACCATCACAGTGCATCCAGTTGAATTCTGACTCTTCAGAAAACTCGACCTATTGCCAATCAGCGCGCCAATGTCTGTGTTCGAAACCCCATTGCAGCCGGATGCGTTTGAGGTTTGAGGGTCAAAGGAATGCCCGGCAATTGACTGTTAGTGACCAGTCGTCTGTTAAGCAGACGACGTCGACAGTGCTGGAGGGCAAAGCCTGACATGTGACCGTGCTCTACTGCTGCGCTAACACGGTGGATGTCGCTGTGCGATCAGTTACTGAGATGTGCTTGATGTGTCTTCTGTCAATCCCCTTCAGTCTTGCGATTTTGCAGTCCAGTTTCCCGGATCTCTGTGAGTCCGAGCCTCATCTGTCCATTGATACCACGTTCGCATCACTATACAAGCGTTTCGTCCCGTACAACTCTTCATGCCCAAATCCGGGCCGCGCCAGTGGCGCGATGCTCTAAGCGATGGTTTCTGACTATTCGCCCTAGTTGGGTCCCCGTTCGAATCCCGGTTCGAATCCCGGTGAGGCATGAATGTTTGTGTTTGTCTTTTGGCACTGGCTCTGAATATGTTACTTGTCCAACACTGGTTATCTGTGTACATTGGTCATTTAGCATACTGTAAAACCATGTTTGATGTGTACTTGTTCATAATGTGTTACATGATCAACACTGGATCTCTGTGTACATTGATCATTTGGTATGCTGTAAAATCATGTTTGATGTGTACTTGTTTACAATGTGTTACATGATCAACACTGGCTATATCTGTGTATATTGGTCATTTAGCATACTGTAAGATCATCTTTGATGTGTACTTGTTCACAATCTGTTGCATGATCAACACTAGCTATATCTGTGTAAATTGATCATTTGGCATACTGCAAAATCATGTTTTATGTGTACTTGTTTACAATGTGTTACATGATCAACACTGGCTATATCTCTGTAAATTGATCATTTGGCACGCTGTAAAATCATTTTTGATGTATTCTTGTTCACAGTGTGTAACATGATCAACACTGGCTATATCTGTGTACATTGGTCATTTAGCATACTGTAAAATCATCTTTGATGTGTACTTGTTCACAATCTGTTGCATGATCAACACTAGCTATATCTGTGTAAATTGATCATTTGGCATGCTGTAAAATCATGTTTGATGTGCACTTGTTGACAATGTGTTACATGATCAACACTACCTAAATCTGTGTAAATTGATCATTTAGCATGCTGTAAAATCATGTTTGATGTGTACTTGTTCACAATGTGTTACATGATCACCACTGGCTATATCTGTGTACATTGATCATTTGGCATGCTGTAAACCATGTATGATTTGTACTTCTTGCTGTGAAATATCTGTATCCTGTTTATGTCTGCCTGTTTGTCATATCTGTACGACCAGGTACAATAAGTCATTTAAAAAAAACTTGTAATAAAATATATATATATATATCATCATCATCGTCAACCATTATCAATCCACTGCTGGACGAAGGTCTCCCCAAGTTTCCTCCACAACGGTCTGTCTTGTGCCAGTCTCCTCCATGTCACCCCTGCATACTTTCGAATTTCATCCACCCATCTCCCATGTGGTCTTCTTCTGGGTCTTTTCCTGTCCCTTGGAATCCAATCTAAAATTTCAGCTGTCCATCGATGATCTGTCCTTCTGGCAGTATGTCCAGCCCATTGCCATTTCAGGGATTTAACTCTGATCATGATGTCTTCCACTCTTGTCATTTTTCGGATCCACGAGTTCCTCTTCTTATCTCTCCTGGTTACACCAAGCATGCACCTCTCCATGCTACTTTGAGTTGTCTGCAGCCTTTGTATGTCTCTTTTAGTTAAGGTCCACGTCTCTGCACCATACGTAAGCACTGGAAGGATGCATTGATCAAACACTTTTCTTTTAAGACATAATGGCATATTGCTCTTGAAAATTATGCTGTTTCTTCCAAAAGCTCTCCAGGCAAGTTTTGTACGCCGATTAATTTCTTCATCAATGTGACCCTCACTTGATATCTGCTGTCCAAGATAAACGTACGTGTCTGTTATCTCCAGCTTTTCTCCATCAATCGATAAATCTTCATTTCTTGTAAAAGCATTGAACATCACTTTTGTCTTCTGAAAGTTCATTTTTAATCCCACTTCTTTACTCTTGTCAGCAAGTTCCTGGATCATACTCTGCAGCTCTGATGGGGTAGTTGCAAAAATGACTACGTCATCAGCAAAACGAAGGTGGGTTAGATAATCTCCATTAATCTTTATCCCCTTGTTTTCCCAGCTCAGCGACTGAAAAACACCCTCCAATGTGGCATTAAAGAGCTTCGGAGATATGGTGTCACCTTGTCTCACTCCCTTTCCAATTTTTACGTGTGTTGTATTTTCAAACAGCCTAATCTTTGCATTTGCATTTTCATAGATGTTATTAATAATATTAATGTATGCATCTTCAATACAGCAGGTTTTCAGAGCCATTGTAACTGCTGATGGTTTCACCGAATCAAAGGCTTTTTCATAATCGATAAAAGCCATGCACAATGGAAGTTCATATTCCTCGCTCTTTCAATTAGTTCTCTCAGCACGTGGATATGATCTATTGTGCTGTAGCCACTCCTGAATCCAGCTTGTTCTCTCGGTTGAGCCATGTCCAGTGTTACCTTCAAGCGGTGTGAAAGAACTTTTGTGAAGATTTTATAAACTACTGATAGGAGGCTGATAGGTCTGTAGTTTCTGATATACTCAATGTCACCTTTCTTATGTAGCAGGATCATTGTAGCGGTGTTCCAATCCTCAGGAATCTTTCCTTCATTAAGGCATCGAGTGAAAATTTGGGCGAGTACTGTTTCGATTTCTCCACTTGCTTCTTGTATGATGTCTACAGTAATTCCATCTTCTCCTGGAGCTTTTCCCCGCTTCATGTTCTTGATTGCATGTGCAACTTCTGCTGGAAGGACTGGAGGAACTCTGGTACTGGTATCTTTCATGATGTCTGAAGTGCATGTATCATCTCTTTCATATAATTTGGAGTAGAAATCTTTCACTCTGGTCAAAATTTCGCCTCTATTTCTTGTTACAGAACCATCTTGTTTTCTCAGTGCCATAATCTGTTTTCTTCCCTTACTGAGATGTTCCTTTGCTATCTTTAGGCTTTGGTTGTTTTCAATTGCTTTCCTCACTAGTTCACAGTTGAATTTTCTTACGTCTTCAGCGATACTTTTTCTTACTGTCTTGCATAGCTCTATATATTCCACTTTGGAAGTCACATCTTCTTTAGTTGTCCTCATCTCTCTTCTTTTTTGCATCAACATTTTCGTTTTTCCTGATAATTTATTTACATGCAACTTGTTCTTAGACCCAGCTAATTTTGTTGCTGTTTCCATAAGAGATTTGGTTACTTTTCTGTTAACTTCAGAGATGTCCACTTCTTCCGATGTTAGGCCTTCTAAAGCAGAGAACCTGTTCTTCAGTTCCAACTTGAAGGTATTATGGTGTTTTTTAAGGTTGGTTATGTCAATACATTTTGTTTGTCTTATGAGCTTGCCACGTTCAAGTTTAGTGTTGAGGTGCATCTTACATCTCACCAATCTATGGTCACTACCTGTGTTGAACTTGTTTAGCACACTGCAGTCTTCGATGACGAATTTTTTGTTACACATAATAAAATCAATTTCACTTGTCGTCCCATTTGGATGTCTCCATGTCCATTTCCTGTGTGGCTTTTTCTTGAAAAAGGAGTTCAAGATGAAAAACCCTTCTGCCTCTGCAAACTCAACAAGAGTATTTCCACGCTGGTTTCTGTTGCCGTGACCGAATTTACCTACTGAAGTTTCATTCTGTTGCCGTTGCCCTATTTTTGCATTGAAATCTCCCATAATTATTTTCAAGTGCTGCTTACCTTTATTATTTAGATGACAAATTTCCTCATAAAATTCTTCAATTTCTTCTTCAGGATGACTTGTGGTGGGTGCATAAGTTTGAATAATCTGAGCCTGGTATCTTTTCGAGAGTTGGATAACAAGTCGTGCAGCTCTGTCAGAGGAACTTTCAACTTCCACAACTTTATCCTTCAGTTTCTTGTTTATTATAAATCCAACACCACTAGTTCTGCCAGTATCTGTCCCACGATAGTAGAAGAGATGTCCACTTTTCAGTTCAATGAGATCTTCTCCTTTTCTCCTTACCTCACTTAGCCCCACGATGTCCCACTTGATCCTTTGTAGTTCCTCTTCTAATTCAAGAAGCCTTGAATCAGAAGATAGGGAGCGTCCATTGTATGTAGCCAAGGTCAGCATCAGATGGCAGCCTAGTCCGGTCCTCCGGGGATTCTTAGCACCCTCTGCCTTCATGTCGCACTGGCCGCTGCCTTGGCCAGGTACATTCCAGCTGCCGGAGACTGAGGGCCAAGATTTAAGTTGTGGAATCATTTTGGAGGGGTTTGGCCATAACTCACCACGCTGGCCAAGCGGGTTGGTGAGTGTGGGATAGAATTTCCTCTGATCCCGATGGTATAGTTATACCGCTATTGGCGGTCGTCAGAGCCCCTTTGGTGGGAACAGGATGCACCACGAGAAGGCGGGGTTGACATTTGTCAAGGAGAGGCTGTGATGTTACGCATCACCTGTATATATATATATATATACACCCATGTCCGGAGAACTCAGAGGGCGCGGCTCCGAAACCGCATGTGCATTTTCACTGACATTTTAATCATTTGCACAGCCCAATTTGTTGTACATATCGTGTAAGTTTCAAGCTAATACCAGCATGGTGTTGAAATTTTCACAAGCGGTAATGAAAGTTATGATTTCTTTGATAAAGCATATTTTGCAATATTGCAATTATCACTTTTAATGTACCATGACGTTAACGCGCAATGATGTTATAGCAATTTCTGTAACTAAATCTACGGTCTGTAGGTATGTGCTTACAAAGAAAGAAAGAAATAAGCTACTTACCAAGTTTCGTCGCGATATCTCCATTTCTCGTCTTTCTAAAGCTCCGAGAATAATGATACTTATTTTATAACCATCCGGCATATCTAAGCCGAATGACTTTCACAACGAAAGCGAAATTTCCTTAATTCCTTTCTCTGCCGTAACTTGCAGTTCACGCAAATAAAAGAAATGCAAATAAAGAATGAAAACAACCGCCATCTGTTTTTTATCAGCGTTTTTCGCTCTACGATTTAAATTATATATTATTTACTATGAGGCCACTCTTTAATTATATGCAGAAATTAGATATTTGTGACTAATTAACTAATTCAGACTGGTGAAAAACGTTTTCAAAAAACTATTATTTTTTTAAGGTTTGATTAACTGCTAGAAATTAGGCTAAATGAAAAAAAACTTATTTGTATTAGGCGTAATTGCGTTCTATAGATGCACTCTGTTAGCTATATTTTTAATCGTAACTACTTTGATTAAACTTTCCTTCGTATAATACATCGCAGAAAAAGAAAATTCCGAATTTTCATTAAATTAATAGTTCTTAATCTTTCAGTACTACAAAACAAAACAAAAAATAAAAAGAAATTCTAAAAGCTCCCGTCATCTAAAATGAAAATAATCTCAAAATCATACAAAAGGAATTAAGAAATCTGATATTTTTCTGCTTGGTCGTCTCTGTTTAATTAATTATTAATTATGCGGAGAAATTAGACATCTGTGACTAGTAAACATTTAAATTAAATGAAACACTACCGTCTTAGGCACGATAATTATGTTGCTTTAATCACATCTAAGCAGTTATCACTGACTGTCACATACGCCCAAATGCACAGAATAAAATGATGATTTTAAAAATAGTCAGCAAAATCACTATATGCAATTCAAAAAAACATTTCAATAATTAGCCCTTTCAGCTGTACTGTACAGCCTTCATTAGATGGATTTTTAAAGCAATGTGCGAACAGGTTGCAAATACATCACAAGTTACATATAACTCTCCTTGATTGTATATATAACTTGTGATGTATTTGCAACTTGTTCGCACATTGCTTTTAAAATCCATCTGATGAAGGCTGTACAATACAGCTGAAAATACTACTGTATAATGAATATAATTGCTTTCACTAGCTAATTATCGTGAATATAGCTTTCACTAATATTATAATGAATTCAATGCTTGTACTAAGCTAACGCTTCTTCTAATGGTTGTTGTGTTATTAATTATGAATAAACTTTCCTGCTAGTTGTGTAGTAATAATAATAATCAAGCTTATAACTGGTAGTAATGTTGTAGTAGTAATTAAGATGAATAAAGTCTTATGCTGGTTGTTACTAATAACACTAAATGAAATAAACCTAACAGCCAGACAGAGGTCTGACAGTAACTATGAACTGAGAAAAACGTACTTACAACAAATTCTTTATTATTGAGACTTCTCGCTCTCACATAAACGAACTCTCTTTATACAGCACCAGCTTTCTGACACATAAACCACAGCTCACTTCGTACAACAACAAACGCTCTCCCTATACAACAACAAACGCTCTCTCTATACAACAACAAACGCTCTCTCTATACAACAACAAACGCTCTCCTTCACATAAACCAACGCTCTCCTTCACATAAACCAACGCTCTCCTTAGGTATCGTTGAACGCGCCTATTTATACTGACTACCACCACGTCATGACTTACACTCATTGCCAGATCTCATTCAGCGGGTGAAATAACATCTCGTTCAGTAAGAAGATAATTTACATAGTAAAATAAAATAACCAGAGATAGTAAAATTCAAAAGGAAAGTGAATATAGAGTATACGTTACAACTGTTTTAAGTGTTTTTTTAAATTGTATATAGTGGTTTTATTGACTTTTTTTAAAATCATCATTTTATTCTGTGCATTTGAGCGTATGTGACAGTCAGGGATAACTGCTTAGATATGATTAAAGCAACATTATTATTGTGCCTAAGACGGAAGTGTTTCATTTAATTTAGACGTTTCTAGCACGACTGTATTTCACTTAATTTCGACTAGTAAGCATATTAAAATTGGTGAAAAAATTTTTCAAAAGCCTATTAATTTTTTAAGGCTTGATTAACTGGTAGAATTTAGCCTAAATGAAAAAAACATTATTTGTATCGGGCATAATTGCATTTTTAGATGCATTCTGCCGGCTATATATTTTAATAAAAACTGCTTCGATTAAAATTTCCTCATTATAATACACTGCACTAAAATAAAATACCAAATTCTGATAAAATTAATAGTTCTTAATATTTCAGTACCCCCAAAAAAAGAAAAAGAAAGAAATTCTGAAAGCATCTAAGAAATGTTAAAAGCATCTAAAGTCATCTAAAATGAAATTTTTTCAAAATTATTCCGAAGGAATTAAGAATTCTGTTTTTCTTTTCTTCTGCTCAGTCGTCTGTATTTAATTAATTTCTAGCCACACAGAATTGCTTTTTTCTCCTCTATTAAGTAGACCAACCTTGCACTTTATTTTACTCTTTCATACATCTTTAAAAAGAGTTGAGGCATTAATCCATTTAGCAGAATTCCTGAAAGATTTCAGGGTATACATATCAGTTCGATGTGGATAAAATTAAATACAGACAGAGACCGTCTTAAACAGTTTGGGGTCCTGGACAAGAAGCTTTCAGGGGATCCCAGCATCCTGTGTAATCTGCATGCATGCATATTATTAAAGATGGTCTCAGGAGCCTTAGTTTGAGCTTTTTACGGCTTCATTCCGAATCGGTTGGATACCGATCGGCAGAAAGTGGAATAACTTCACCGAAGTGTTAGACTCGATTTACAACTCAGCGTCAAGTGAAGAGATGATTAGCCAATCACGATCGGAGTCAGTTGTTTCATGATTGGTTATTTCTCTCATTTTGTGTTGCTTGATGCTGAGGTGGAAATCCAGCATTAATTTCAGTGGTTTTCCCGATTCGGAATCATGGTAATCATGTGTTTCACAAGCTGAAGCCTATCACAGATTTAAGTATTATGAAAGGGGGAGCTAGTGGTATTTTGTTTTGTTTTTTAAGGGGGGGGGGGCTCAAAGATCGGTGCCCTGGGCACGTGCACCGAATGCCCTCCCGTAAATCAGGCCCTGGCAACGGATAAGAAAAGTGTATATGCACATCCATTTCTTTTAATCATCTCGAATTGTGTGCTATTCTTTTTATATGAAACTGCCTTTCGCTGTGGCTTCTTGTTTAAGACTGAATATAAAGGACTATCGGATGGAGAAATGGAAAGAAAAAACAGCCAAAAATTGCTCACATGATAAAATGTAGTGGCCACAGATACGCAAGGTGAATTTCCATGATTAGCTTATGTTCTTCTCTAAACGAATGCAAGTACCAGAAAAGTTCATCCCGTTTGCAGATAAAACGTTTAATGATGCCATAAAGCCATACACGCTCACCATATTCGACAAAGTATAGGTCGTTGTTTTCTATAGTTTTTTTCCCAGTGTTCTGTTGAAAACACACCGTACGCGATGTGAATAGCGGCAACCATCAAGCAACGCGTCATATTCTACCAAACTCGAGGATATGGAACGATGCACGAGTGCAACTGCACGAGATGACAACGATACATTCAGTGATATGTGCGCAATGGAGAACAACGGTCGTTGATTTTGGATTGTGTCCGCCATGATCGAATAAGTGTAACAAATAAACTATTGTAATGGTTCGTATTATCCTTCGGCTAAAGCTATATTATGTGTTCGTATAGAGTATGGATTGTCCCTTCTACCGTTGACGAAGTTCATCAACGTTTTGCTTCTTTGTAAATAAAATCGTATGGTATTAGAAAACCAAGTGGAGTTATCGCTCTAAGGACAGTGATTTTCGAATGTTCCTTTGCCTTACTTTCTACTCTGGATTCTTTCGCTGACCAACGCTACTGATAATTTGCATCATACTAACATGTTCCACCACAGCCACGATACCACGGCGGTACCATTCTGCAGGTTTCGAGGACATTAACTTTCTGATGCCAGATTCCACGTTTACCACTGAAGGGAAGTGCCATCCTTGCAGGAAATGGGCCATTGAAAAAAACAGGTGGCATTCGGATGAGGAAAGTTACGGACTGTATGGCAGATGAGAGAGGATTTCAACCCCTTCTAATTCGTACAGTTTTCGGCGGGCCACTTTGCAGGTGTGACTTAGGGCATTATCAGTGTTCCGAATCGCCCTATAGTTATAGTATAAATACTACACTGCTGGCCACCCAAAATGCAACACCAAGAAGGTAGCATCCGATTGGCCTGAAATTCGCAGCATGCGTCGCTCGCGAGAGGACACGCAAACGATTAGCATTGCAGGGCATATGCAAATCATGTGGGCCCGGCACGCCACCGAGAAGCACTATAAGAATGCGGGGTGTAAGTAGTGGAAGTGTGTTGCGCTGCCGGACCTGCGTGTGGGAAGCTTCCTGATGCCTCGTTGCAGCATACGGCAGTTATTCCAGCACGTTTCGGAGTTCGACAGAGGACGAACAGTGGCTTATCGCGACAGCGGTTTATCGTACCGAGACATCGGCGCCCGTGTGGGACGGCATACAGCCACAGTGAGACGAGTATGGATTCGGTGGGTGCAGGAGGGACCGACGTGAGCGATTGCAGCAGCCGCGGAACACAACCGAACGAGAGGACCGGCATGTTGTGTGGCGGGCATTGACGGTTCGCACCGCCACATCACGAACGTTAGTGCAGGAATTAGGGTGTGTTGCGCAACAACCTGTGTCAGCGCGTACCGTTCGACGTCGTCTGCAGGAGCGTCGAACGATACGCGCTGACACAGGTCAAGCATCCTGCGCATTTTACTTTTGGTAGACACCATCACCGCCAGAGTGAACGTCCAACATGAAGGGATGCATGTGGTCAGCGAGGATAGACAGGAGGTAGCCATTATCTTTCAAAAACCCATCCAGTGGTACCAGCGGTTCTAGGTCATAACAGGAAAACATCCCCCTGACATGCACACTTCCACCACCGGCCTTTACTTGACCGACAAACGTGTCCGGGTGTTGGTTCTCCTCGTGTGTGTGACGTCATATCCGCCATCGCCCGCCACTTCTGTGAAGTAGAAATTTCGATTCGTCGGAGAAGGTAACCTTTATCCATTCTTCCACACTCCAATGACAGTGGTTCCATGCGAACTGCTGGCGTCGTTGCCGATGGACCTGGTTTCACATCGGCGCTTTGACGAAGCGTCGTCTCCGGTGAGCTATGCGTAACAGGGTTGCTCCAGCGTTCATTTGCGTGGTCAATTGCTGCACTGTTGCGCATCGATCGCCCTTTACCAGTTGACGGAGGCGACGTTCTCCTCTGGGGTTGATGGCCTTTCGGGATCAACAGTTATGACGTCGGGATGTATTCGGTGCGCCAGCGGTCCATTCTTCTTCTTCCCTTACTGCATCACCTCGCGAACAGCCCACGAAATCCGCTGTTTCTGAGATGCTTCCACCCATGGCGCTGTATCCGTCGATCATTCCTTTTTTAACGTGCGTCGAATCACTACCTCTACCCATTGTGCTTGCATTATGCACTATGGCTCATCTGTCCTTGGCCGGCAGCTTATATCTGCGTGTGATCGACCTTGTCTCGTCCACTTTGTGATGCGCCTGGGCGAGTATACTGTGATTTCGGGGCTGAGCCGCGGATGGCCTACTGGTCAACGTTCGTGCCTGCCACGGAGAAACCTGAGGTTCGAGATCCCAGCCAGGTACGAACGCTCAAACCACTAAATATCCGCCGTGCGTCGGATGGGCACGTTAAGCAGTCGGAACCCGGGTACTCCCCCACCCCCGGTAATAAATAAGGACGTCTTCCTCACCCTTTCTACCTCGCTTCCGTGTTGCTTTCCTATCGGGCACTCTAGGCCAAATCTCCTAGATACCTATTTCTAAGGGTTGTTTAAAAACTGGGGTTAGACACTCTCTTCCTAAAATCATCTGCATATGATCTGATACGACTGCGTATGTTTTTTGCATCACACAATGAACCACCCTAATAGCGCAGTGCCCTAAGCGCTGACTTCTGACCATTCGTCCGAGATGAGTCTGGTTCCGAATCCCGGTGAGGTATGGATCTTGTGTTTCTCTTATATCGCTGGCTCTCTCCCTTCCCCAGAACCAGTGACCCTAAATTAGGTACGGACGACTGCTTATAGCCTATTGAGTTGCTCACCGTGGTCGTTAAACCCCCAAATAAACAAACACAATGATTTATTTCTGCCCAAAAAATTGGTGCTGCTAGTGTGGCACCACCTCTTGGCGCAATTTACTACAGCATTTTTAACAATGTAGAACTTCCTTGTGCTGACATGTAAAAAAAATTACGTTAATTCCTTTTAAAAATTGGAAATAAAAAGTTATTCTCATCATTTTAAATTTAAGTAAGTATTCACATAAATAGCATTTAAAACTTAGCTAATACTAAACTGAAGTTTTAAAAAAAGAAAACTTCGAGCTGCTTTTTTTATTCTTTAAACCATAAAAATGCATTAAAGAGGTGGTGTTTTCTTATCTTACATTCCGTTGTTTTTGTTGTACTATATATTTTGTAAAAGTACTATAGTTTTTGAGAAATGGTACTGTAATTGCAACTTCAGAGGTTGGCAACACTGGGCATTATCGGCTTGCAGCAACGCCCGCTTTCCATTAACCCTCTAACGACCATAACGCCCAAACCGCCCGTACATACAAACGACTATAGCTGCCCGAAACCCTTACACAGAGTGAGTCAGATTTCCTACCATTTTTTGCACGCCGTATGAGGAATCAGCTGGAGTCACCCGCAGTCACTATTGTTGTTATTAAACGAAGAAGTGAACCAACAGACAGTTTCTGGCGTTATGCTATTTAGAGTGATACGAGTTTTTTGGGCCATGGTCGTTAAAGGGTTAATGATCGCTGGGTAGCGCTGGCGCAAGACATCATGGATCCGCCTCAAGTTGTTAGGCATAGTAGTCCCCATCCACAGCTTGACCATCTGGCAATACACATCAACGGCCCCTGGCGGGAAAATTATGCACTATTTTAAGCAGGTGTTCTCAAAGGGTTTGGCATGTTGTGCGGTATCTAAACTTGAAGAAAAAAGATTTACGTCGAATTTTCACAAGCGCCCATGTCGCTGCAAGTACATCAAATACAGAAATATACACTTACGCCCACTACTGACCAAACCATTTTTTACCAAAATTATGAAGAACATTTTCTACCGGGAGCTATATCCGATATAAAAAAAAAATGTCAAATCGAACTTTTTGAAGCAGAGTATCGAGGTAATCGCAATTTAACTTTACGCCATCTGTGAGAAAGCTATGCTATACTTGAAAAATAAACTGTACCCAAAATAGTCGTTGTAAATGGTATCCAATTGAAGAAAGAATGTTTTCAATGGGATATTTAGGAGCAATTATATGGAATAAAATATATTTTGAATTCGATAGCATCTGAGTTTATGCCCTCTAGCGGCTAAGTTTGGTATCGTAAAATAAAATGGAAGGCAATGATCATCGTTCTCATATTTCAGGCTTCGCAATGCAAGAAGAATTTTTCAAGTCGGACTAATAGTTGCAGAGATACGAACCTCACTGGCAGACGGACGGTCAAAGTGATACCATAAGCATGTACTATTTTTTCACAAAAGATGGGCAAAAAATGACACGGATATGTTCCATCATCCTTCTAAAACCGAATATTTTTCATGCTTCGGAAATTCAGGTGGTACTCATAGCTCAGTCCAGTGGAACACGCAAGATTTCTTTATGGAGGTGTCCCAAAATATTGAAGATACAAATAAAAATACCCCGGAGAGAACAACTTCCAAAATATTGGGAAGCGATAAAAATATCTCCGTCGTATCAAAGTGCGTTTTCAATTATTCGTAAAATACAAGGGGCATCCTAAAAGTAATGCCTCCTCCTTAATAACTTCTGAAATTTTGAAATGATTTTAATGAAACTGCACTGACATGTACTATGATATGTTACCAATGTAGGAACAATTTTTTTTCAGAATCGGAAATAAAGATCATGAACGACAGAGAAAAGCAGCGAGCCGTGATTGAGTATTTGGAAAAAGAGGGATGTGAGGTTCCAGAGATCCACAAAAGACTCCTGGCGGTGTATGGAGCTGCCACAATCGATATCAGTAATGCCCGAAGATGGACGAAGAGGTTTCGAGACGGGAAAAGTTCGTGTCGGACAGACAACGGAGTGGAAGACTCGCAAAGGTCTTTCACTCCGTTCACGAGAGAGGTCTTTCACTTGTTGCCTGTTGGCATCTATCACTGCAGATGCCAACAGGCAACGAGTGAAAGATCTCATCACAGCTGATCGTCGTGTCATCATTCAGGAGTTGCAACAGTAAACAGTGCTCACTATGTGCAGACATTGCAGAAGCTAAAGGAAGCTATTAAAGGAAAAGACGTAACATTCCACTTCATAATGTTGTTTTAAACCATGATAACGTACATTCCCGCACCTCAATGGCGACTTCACAGGCTATTGCCAAAATGGGGTGGAAAGTGATGCCCCAATCCCCCTACAATCCAGATTTGGCTCCCTCAGACTTTTTCCTGTTTGCCCTTTTAAAAACACCCTTCGTTGGGAACGTTTCGACGATGTGACAGAAGTTAAACTGGCTGTGAACTCACGGGTGAAATGATAGCCTCAAGAATTTTTCCAAAATGGATTTTACCAATGGGTTCATAGATGGCGGAAATGTATAGAAAGTGATGGATAATACTTTGAATTGGTTAGCGTTATTAACATTATTAACATTATCACCAATTGTTTTTCCACCAAGTTTCACATTTTTGCTGCTACAAATAAAAATCTTATGAGGGACGAGGCATTAATTTCAGGATGTCCTTTGTATATATTTAAAAATATGTGAGGGTGAGTTAGTAAATATCCGCAATGCAGCTACAAAAGTTATTTTCACAAAAATAGGGAACTTACTACAACATCAGTTTTCAACATAGTCTCCTTGCTTTTCAGCTCACTTGTTACAGCGTTGCAGAAGCTCCTTTATGCCCTCAGGAAAAAAACATTCGGTTGAGCAGAGAGCCACGCATGCACCACTTCCTTCATTTCTTGGTCTGAGGTGAATCGATGGCCCCTTAAAACCTCTTTGAGTGGACCGAATAGGTGATAGAACCATGACTAATTTGCAGAGGATTTGCCACTTCTTCGATAGTCACTCGTCTGTCTAACAGAACCATGACTAATTTGCAGACGATTTTCCACTTCTTCGATAGTCACTCGTCTGTCTAACAGAACCATGACTAACTTGCAGAGGATTTGCCACTTCATCAATAGTCACTCGTCTGCCTAACAGAACCATGAATAATTTGCAGAGGATTTGCCACTTCATCAATAGTCACTCGTCTGTCTAACAGAACCATGACTAATTTGCAGAGGATTTGCCACTTCATCAATAGTCACTCGTCTGTTTAACAGAACCATGTCAAGTATGCGCTCGTGGTTGAAGTTCAAAAATGGTCACTTGAGCGACCATTTTTGAACTTTCAATCCATTCGTAGACACTCCGTTAGGGCAAGACACTGTACCCGAACTGTGCCGAAAGTCTCCGATGGATTTCGGAGCCTGTTACACCTTCAGACTATAAAGGCGGATCACCGAACTCTGCTCTTCTTTGGTGTGCCGAAAGTCTTCGATGGATTTCGGCGCCTGATACACTTTCACACTATAAAAACGGATCACTGGACGCTGCTCTTCTTTGGTGTGCCGAAAGTCTTCGATGGATTTCGGCGCCTGATACACCTTCAGACTATAAAAGGGATCACTGAACGCTGCTCTTCTTTGATGTGCAGAAAGTCTTCGATGGATTTCGGCGCCTAATACACCTTCAGACTATAAACACGGATCACTGGACGCTGCTCTTCTTTGGTGTGCCGAAAGTCTTCGATGGATTTCGGCGCCTGATACACCTTCACACTATAAAAACGAACGGATCACTGAGCGCTGCTCTTCTTTGGTGTGCCGAACGTCTTCGATGGATTTCGGCGCCTGATACACCTTCACACTATAAAAACGAACGGATCACTGAGCGCTGCTCTTCTTTGGTGTGCCGAACGTCTTCGATGGATTTCGGCGCCTGATACACCTTCACACTATAAAAACGAACGGATCACTGAGCGCTGCTCTTCTTTGGTGTACCGAAAGTCTTCGATGGATTTCAGCGCCTGATACACCTTCAGACTATAAAAACGGATCACTGGACGCTGCTCTTCTTTGGTGTGCCGAAAGTCTTCGATGGATTTCGGCGCTTGATACACCTTCAGACTATAAAAACGGATCACTGAACGCTGCTCTTCTTTGGTGTGCCGATAGTCTTCGATGGATTTTTGCGCCTAATACACCTTCAGACTATAAAAGGGATCACTGAACGCTGCTCTTCTTTGGTGTGCCGAAAGTCTTCGATGGATTTCGGCGCCTAATACACCTTCAGACTATAAAAACGGATCACTGGACGCTGCTCTTCTTTGGTGTACCGAAAGTCTTCGATGGATTTCGGCGCCTGATACACCTTCACACTATAAAAACGAACGGATCACTGAGCGCTGCTCTTCTTTGGTGTGCCGAAAGTTTTTGATGGATTTCGGCGCCTGATACACCTTCAGACTATAAAAATGGATCATTGAACGCTGCTCCTCTTTGGTGTGCCGAAAGTCTTCGATGGATTTCCGAGCCTAATACACCTTCAGACTATAAAAATGGATCATTGAACGCTGCTTCTCTTTGGTGTGCCGAAAGTCTTCGATGGATTACGGAGCCTGATACACCTTCAGACTATAACAAGTTAGTAAAATCATGCAATGCATTGATTATGATACGCTTTCCAACATACCAGAAATTACTACTCAAGTTATGAGGATAATGGCTGTGGAATAAATTTCGTTCCTGTGTCCTGACCTTTAACCCCATTTCGATGATATTCAACAGAACCAGTTCAGTACACCTCAAGAATAACATACTAATGTTTTGTCGCAATAGAAGCAGTTTTACGCAAGTTATGAGAATAATGGCTGTGGAATAAATCTTGCTTTTGTGCAATGACCTTTGACCCCATTTCGTTGATATTCAACAGAACCGGTTCACTATACCTCCGGAACAACATGATAACGTTTTGTCTCAATCAAAGCAATTTTTGGTAAGTTATGATGCACAAAGGCAATAGAATGGATCCCACTCCAGTGTCCTGACCTTTGACCCCATTTCGCCCATTTTCAATAGGTTTCGTCCCCAGTGGCTCCCTAACACATACTGAAATTTCATCGAAATCGAACCATATTTACGCATGTTATGACGCATAAAGGCAATGGAATGGATCCCGCTTTCATGTCCTGACCTTTGACCCCATTTTGCTCATTTTCAATAGGGTTCGTTTCCAGGTTGTCCCTTACCAAATACTAAAATTTCATCGAAATCGAACCGTTTTTACGCAAGTTGTGACGCATAAGGGCAATGAAATAAATACCACTTTTATGCCCTGCCTGACCTTTGACCCTATTCGCCCATTTTCAATAGGATTCATGCCCAGTGGTTCCCTACCACATACTAAAATTTCATCGAAATCGCACCATATTTACGCATGTTATGACGCATAAAGGCAATGAAATGGATCCCACTCTTATGGCGTGACTTTTGACCCCACTTCACCCATTTTCAATAGGGTCCGTCCCCTGGTGGTCCCCTACCACATACTAAAATATCATCGAAATCGAACCATTTTTACGTGAGTTATCGTGCCGACAGACAGACGGACGGACGGACGGACAGACAGACGGGAAAAGCTGGAGCATATACGCTTTTTCAACCTACGGTTGGAAAGCGTAAGAAAAATGGGTCATTGAACGCTGCTTCTCTTTGGTGTGCCGAATATCTTCGATGGATTTCGGAGCCTGATACACCTTCAGACTATAAAAATGGATCATTGAACGCTGCTTCTCTTTGGTGTGCCGAAAGTCTTCGATGGATTTCGGAGCCTAATACACCTTCAGACTATAAAAATGGATCATTGAACGCTGCTTCTCTTTGGTGTGCCGAATATCTTCGATGGATTTCGGAGCCTGATACACCTTCAGACTATAAAAATGGATCATTGAACGCTGCTTCTCTTTGGTGTGCCGAATATCTTCGATGGATTTCGGAGCCTGATACACCTTCAGACTATAAAAATGGATCATTGAACGCTGCTTCTCTTTGGTGTGCCGAAAGTCTTCGATGGATTTCGGAGCCTAATACACCTTCAGACTATAAAAATGGATCATTGAACGCTGCTTCTCTTTGGTGTGCCGAATATCTTCGATGGATTTCGGAGCCTGATACACCTTCAGACTATAAAAATGGATCATTGAACGCTGCTCCTCTTTGGTGTGCCGAAAGTCTTCGATGGATTTCGGAGCCTAATACACCTTCAGACTATAAAAATGGATCATTGAACGCTGCTTCTCTTTGGTGTGCCGAATATCTTCGATGGATTTCGGAGCCTGATACACCTTCAGACTATAAAAATGGATCATTGAACGCTGCTTCTCTTTGGTGTGCCGAAAGTCTTCGATGGATTTCGGAGCCTAATACACCTTCAGACTATAAAAATGGATCATTGAACGCTGCTTCTCTTTGGTGTGCCGAATATCTTCGATGGATTTCGGAGCCTGATACACCTTCAGACTATAAAAACGGATCACTGGACGCTGCTCTTCTTTGGTGTGCCGAAAGTCTTCGATGGATTTCGGCGCCTGATACACCTTCAGACTATAAAAGGGATCACTGAACGCTGCTCTTCTTTGATGTGCAGAAAGTCTTCGATGGATTTCGGCGCCTAATACACCTTCAGACTATAAAAACGGATCACTGGACGCTGCTCTTCTTTGGTGTGCCGAAAGTCTTCGATGGATTTCGGCGCCTGATACACCTTCAGACTATAAAAACGAACGGATCACTGAACGCTGCTCTTCTTTGGTGTGCCGAAAGTCTTCGATGGATTTCGGCGCCTGATACACCTTCACACTATAAAAACGAACGGATCACTGAGCGCTGCTCTTCTTTGGTGTGCCGAACGTCTTCGATGGATTTCGGCGCCTGATACACCTTCACACTATAAAAACGAACGGATCACTGAGCGCTGCTCTTCTTTGGTGTACCGAAAGTCTTCGATGGATTTCAGCGCCTGATACACCTTCAGACTATAAAAACGGATCACTGGACGCTGCTCTTCTTTGGTGTGCCGAAAGTCTTCGATGGATTTCGGCGCTTGATACACCTTCAGACTATAAAAACGGATCACTGAACGCTGCTCTTCTTTGGTGTGCCGATAGTCTTCGATGGATTTTTGCGCCTAATACACCTTCAGACTATAAAAGGGATCACTGAACGCTGCTCTTCTTTGGTGTGCCGAAAGTCTTCGATGGATTTCGGCGCCTAATACACCTTCAGACTATAAAAACGGATCACTGGACGCTGCTCTTCTTTGGTGTACCGAAAGTCTTCGATGGATTTCGGCGCCTGATACACCTTCACACTATAAAAACGAACGGATCACTGAGCGCTGCTCTTCTTTGGTGTGCCGAAAGTTTTTGATGGATTTCGGCGCCTGATACACCTTCAGACTATAAAAATGGATCATTGAGCGCTGCTCCTCTTTGGTGTGCCGAAAGTCTTCGATGGATTTCCGAGCCTAATACACCTTCAGACTATAAAAATGGATCATTGAACGCTGCTTCTCTTTGGTGTGCCGAAAGTCTTCGATGGATTACGGAGCCTGATACACCTTCAGACTATAACAAGTTAGTAAAATCATGCAATGCATTGATTATGATACGCTTTCCAACATACCAGAAATTACTACTCAAGTTATGAGGATAATGGCTGTGGAATAAATTTCGTTCCTGTGTCCTGACCTTTAACCCCATTTCGATGATATTCAACAGAACCAGTTCAGTACACCTCAAGAATAACATACTAATGTTTTGTCGCAATAGAAGCAGTTTTACGCAAGTTATGAGAATAATGGCTGTGGAATAAATCTTGCTTTTGTGCAATGACCTTTGACCCCATTTCGTTGATATTCAACAGAACCGGTTCACTATACCTCCGGAACAACATGATAACGTTTTGTCTCAATCAAAGCAATTTTTGGTAAGTTATGATGCACAAAGGCAATAGAATGGATCCCACTCCAGTGTCCTGACCTTTGACCCCATTTCGCCCATTTTCAATAGGTTTCGTCCCCAGTGGCTCCCTAACACATACTGAAATTTCATCGAAATCGAACCATATTTACGCATGTTATGACGCATAAAGGCAATGGAATGGATCCCGCTTTCATGTCCTGACCTTTGACCCCATTTTGCTCATTTTCAATAGGGTTCGTTTCCAGGTTGTCCCTTACCAAATACTAAAATTTCATCGAAATCGAACCGTTTTTACGCAAGTTGTGACGCATAAGGGCAATGAAATAAATACCACTTTTATGCCCTGCCTGACCTTTGACCCTATTCGCCCATTTTCAATAGGATTCATGCCCAGTGGTTCCCTACCACATACTAAAATTTCATCGAAATCGCACCATATTTACGCATGTTATGACGCATAAAGGCAATGAAATGGATCCCACTCTTATGGCGTGACTTTTGACCCCACTTCACCCATTTTCAATAGGGTCCGTCCCCTGGTGGTCCCCTACCACATACTAAAATATCATCGAAATCGAACCATTTTTACGTGAGTTATCGTGCCGACAGACAGACGGACGGACGGACGGACAGACAGACGGGAAAAGCTGGAGCATATACGCTTTTTCAACCTACGGTTGGAAAGCGTAAGAAAAATGGGTCATTGAACGCTGCTTCTCTTTGGTGTGCCGAATATCTTCGATGGATTTCGGAGCCTGATACACCTTCAGACTATAAAAATGGATCATTGAACGCTGCTTCTCTTTGGTGTGCCGAAAGTCTTCGATGGATTTCGGAGCCTAATACACCTTCAGACTATAAAAATGGATCATTGAACGCTGCTTCTCTTTGGTGTGCCGAATATCTTCGATGGATTTCGGAGCCTGATACACCTTCAGACTATAAAAATGGATCATTGAACGCTGCTTCTCTTTGGTGTGCCGAAAGTCTTCGATGGATTTCGGAGCCTAATACACCTTCAGACTATAAAAATGGATCATTGAACGCTGCTTCTCTTTGGTGTGCCGAATATCTTCGATGGATTTCGGAGCCTGATACACCTTCAGACTATAAAAATGGATCATTGAACGCTGCTCCTCTTTGGTGTGCCGAAAGTCTTCGATGGATTTCGAGCCTAATACACCTTCAGACTATAAAAATGGATCATTGAACGCTGCTTCTCTTTGGTGTGCCGAATATCTTCGATGGATTTCGGAGCCTGATACACCTTCAGACTATAAAAATGGATCATTGAACGCTGCTTCTCTTTGGTGTGCCGAAAGTCTTCGATGGATTTCGGAGCCTAATACACCTTCAGACTATAAAAATGGATCATTGAACGCTGCTTCTCTTTGGTGTGCCGAATATCTTCGATGGATTTCGGAGCCTGATACACCTTCAGACTATAAAAACGGATCACTGGACGCTGCTCTTCTTTGGTGTGCCGAAAGTCTTCGATGGATTTCGGCGCCTGATACACCTTCAGACTATAAAAGGGATCACTGAACGCTGCTCTTCTTTGATGTGCAGAAAGTCTTCGATGGATTTCGGCGCCTAATACACCTTCAGACTATAAAAACGGATCACTGGACGCTGCTCTTCTTTGGTGTGCCGAAAGTCTTCGATGGATTTCGGCGCCTGATACACCTTCAGACTATAAAAGGGATCACTGAACGCTGCTCTTCTTTGGTGTGCCGAAAGTCTTCGATGGATTTCGGCGCCTGATACACCTTCACACTATAAAAACGAACGGATCACTGAGCGCTGCTCTTCTTTGGTGTGCCGAACGTCTTCGATGGATTTCGGCGCCTGATACACCTTCACACTATAAAAACGAACGGATCACTGAGCGCTGCTCTTCTTTGGTGTGCCGAACGTCTTCGATGGATTTCGGCGCCTGATACACCTTCAGACTATAAAAATGGATCATTGAACGCTGCTCCTCTTTGGTGTGCCGAAAGTCTTCGATGGATTTCGGAGCCTGATACACCTTCAGACTATAAAAATGGATCATTGAACGCTGCTCCTCTTTGGTGTGCCGAAAGTCTTCGATGGATTTCGGAGCCTAATACACCTTCAGACTATAAAAATGGATCATTGAACGCTGCTTCTCTTTGGTGTGCCGAATATCTTCGATGGATTTCGGAGCCTGATACACCTTCAGACTATAAAAACGGATCACTGGACGCTGCTCTTCTTTGGTGTGCCGAAAGTCTTCGATGGATTTCGGCGCCTGATACACCTTCAGACTATAAAAGGGATCACTGAACGCTGCTCTTCTTTGATGTGCAGAAAGTCTTCGATGGATTACGGCGCCTAATACACCTTCAGACTATAAAAACGGATCACTGGACGCTGCTCTTCTTTGGTGTGCCGAAAGTCTTCGATGGATTTCGGCGCCTGATACACCTTCAGACTATAAAAGGGATCACTGAACGCTGCTCTTCTTTGGTGTGCCGAAAGTCTTCGATGGATTTCGGCGCCTGATACACCTTCACACTATAAAAACGAACGGATCACTGAGCGCTGCTCTTCTTTGGTGTGCCGAAAGTCTTCGATGGATTTCGGCGCCTGATACACCTTCACACTATAAAAACGAACGGATCACTGAGCGCTGCTCTTCTTTGGTGTGCCGAACGTCTTCGATGGATTTCGGCGCCTGATACACCTTCAGACTATAAAAATGGATCATTGAACGCTGCTCCTCTTTGGTGTGCCGAAAGTCTTCGATGGATTTCGGAGCCTGATACACCTTCAGACTATAAAAATGGATCATTGAACGCTGCTCCTCTTTGGTGTGCCGAAAGTCTTCGATGGATTTCGGAGCCTAATACACCTTCAGACTATAAAAATGGATCATTGAACGCTGCTTCTCTTTGGTGTGCCGAAAGTCTTCGATGGATTTCGGAGCCTAATACACCTTCAGACTATAAAAATGGATCATTGAACGCTGCTTCTCTTTGGTGTGCCGAAAGTCTTCGATGGATTTCGGAGCCTGATACACCTTCAGACTATAAAAATGGATCATTGAACGCTGCTTCTCTTTGGTGTGCCGAAAGTCTTCGATGGATTTCGGAGCCTAATACACCTTCAGACTATAAAAATGGATCATTGAACGCTGCTTCTCTTTGGTGTGCCGAAAGTCTTCGATGGATTTCGGAGCCTAATACACCTTCAGACTATAAAAATGGATCATTGAACGCTGCTCCTCTTTGGTGTGCCGAAAGTCTTCGATGGATTTCGGAGCCTGATACACCTTCAGACTATAAAAATGGATCATTGAACGCTGCTCCTCTTTGGTGTGCCGAAAGTCTTCGATGGATTTCGGAGCCTAATACACCTTCAGACTATAAAAATGGATCATTGAACGCTGCTTCTCTTTGGTGTGCCGAAAGTCTTCGATGGATTTCGGAGCCTGATACACCTTCAGACTATAAAAGTGGATCATTGAACGCTGTTCCTCTTTGGTGTGCTGAAAGTCTTCGATAGATTTCGGCGTTTGATACACCTTCAGACTATAAAACCCGATCACTGAACGCTGCCCTTCTTTGGCGCAAATGGAAAGTGGAGCGGCCATAGTTGACGTCACGGCAGCGACAATGGAATTGGTCTAGCGATTTCAAACCTGAGCAGCAGTGATGAGACTGCAACCTCGCCTAGCGTTGAACACGAAAACGACAGTGCTACCAACAGAAACACAAATACAACTGCATTGCGGATAATTATATTGACTCACCCTCGTCCTTGGATATAAGCATCGAATAACAAAGAACAAACAACCAAGTAATACCTCATATGGAGGGCTCGGGCCCCTGGGTCTCTCCCATTGAGCGCGTCACTGACTCAGTCATACCCTGAAGAGAAAAAAATCGGAATATATGTGACGTACTACAGAGATAAAGCACGTATCAAGACGACAAATCTGCAACGATACATTCCGTCCGTGTATCTTAGTTGGAAGAGCAACTTGCTCCGGAGTGTGGGGTCTCGTCACAGACAAATGTATGTTTTCACATATACATATTGCACCTGTAAATCTATACCTGGTCACCGCTGGATATATTTTAGCAAATACATGTTCATAATAGGTTGAAAATTTTGAAATCGTTGCTATTTTTAACTGGCAATTCTGTATTCCAGATACAAATTGAAGCCAGTTCACGGAAACCTATAGGCAGTTTCAGGGTCGTTACCCCCCCCCCCAAGTGTTTCATATTTTTATGTTTTTGGTTAAAATGCGACTAACATTAGAAAAGATGCTCTAATTTAATAAAAATGCTTCAACTTACATTAGGACAAAATGCTTTAATTTTGTCTTCTATTTTTCCTTAACTTCCGTTTTGTTCTGGTGGATTTCAAAAACTTCCACCTTTCGTCCCCCTACCCTCCCCCACCCCCGCGATAATTGTTTTTAATATACATCACTTGGCAGTTTACTGCTCACGGTCTCCACAATATTTTATTTTATCTCCATAATTCAGTATGAATCTAAACATATGCATTTTTAGGTTATTTTTGTGGAGTTTGTATTTTTAAGTGAATTTTCGGCGACAAAAAAAAAAAAAAAAAAAGAATGTGGCAGCTGAAGTGCAAATCTGTGTTCATTTCAATAAGTAATTTAATATCGTATCACGCGTCTTTTATTCCTTCTCTTAAAAAAAATTTTAATGACGGCTGCATCTGCAATTAGGTAATCCTCGTTGGTTGAAGTAAGCTCTGGAATCGTGGTTCTTTCGTCCTCATACAAAGCAACTTCCGTAAGCCTACGGCATGCTATACTGTGGCAATGCCTAACATATCTTCTTCGGAAACTTACTCGGGAGCTTATTGCTTCCTTAACCGCTCGAGGGAAACAAGAGAAGAAGAAGAATAGATAACTTCGCCATTATTTATTTTGTTTTTATAGTCTGTCGTGTCCTATCTTTCATTTCCTCGTTCATTTGCGAACAACTTTTTTAAATAGGTGAAAATCACGTAATGAACTGAAGTAAGGAATTAATATAGCTACATAAAATTATGGCACTTTATGGCTAGTATAATTACTGTTTTGATATTCGTCTCATTATGTTTGCATGCAGGTAGCTAATCTCAGAACTATAATCAGAGTCGTGTCAATAAAGAATGCTTATTTTTACTTGAGTAACCGGTTCAACATTTTCGTTTTTCTTTTCTTTCCAGAGATAAGGATGGGCAGTAGCCTAAGATGACATTACACGTGCTGCACGTGTGACCCGAAGTCGTGAAACGGGCCGATCGATTCTTGTTAAAACCGTTTGCGTGGTGAAACTCTGCGGAGATGCCGACATTAAAGGGTTGTCTCCGAATCTATTCACCTGGGTAATTGTAAGATATCTGCTCAACTTTGCTATTGCATGGGACAAAACGAGAGTCACTCCTTTGCTTCTATAAGATAGCATTATATTTTAGTTTAGTTTTGCAGTTTAATGTCCCTTTAGCAGAGTCTTAGAGTATTTGCAACTAAACCGAATAAAAGCACAGGACAGATAAAAATGTGAAAAAAATCGAGAGAGCACCGTTTTTAAAGGTAATTCATGCTATGCATCTTTTGCATGCCACGATCTTTGTGGATGTGAAGTAAAACACATGATTCGAGAGTTTATGTACTACAACACACTGCATTTATTCGCCTCACTCACAACCACGCCGTGACACAGTCCGGAAGGGTTTCCTATCACTTTGTCCGTGTTCATTTCGTCCACAGTTCACTTTGTCCATGGTTCTCTTTGTCCATCGTTCACTTTGTCCACTGTTCATTACGGCCACCGTTAAATCTGTTCACATTCATTTCGTCCTCAGATTAGATGGAATACCGTGGACATTTTCTGTTTTGATGGACTTTTTGTTACTAGTCAGAAGAAGAAGGTCAGCGGATATTGAAACCGAAGAACTGAACTTTGAAAATCTTTTTAACCCTTTTGTGTGGTATGTGTGGTACAATGTCAATCACTATGATATTAATCAAAGTTTATTCCAATGGCCATAAATGTGTTGGATTAAAAAGGAAAGTTTTAGACCCCCTTTCTCCTTTACGTAAAAAATCTCTATTTTTCCTTTCGCAAATTCACAGTAAATATCAATCTAAACTTTTTCTCACCATAATACTTTTTTATGGATTTTTTCCTCATTTTAAATAGCTATCACATACATAGAGAGCGGTGTAGTTTATTCGTATGAAAATTAGTAATGCGAAAAGTATAAACAATTAATAATTAAAATAAAAAATAAATATACTGAAATATATGAAAACGATATATAAGACGTATTTCAAAACATTAAAAGATGTTTATAAAACTTTAATTTATGTCTTAGTGCTTGACATCGTACCACACGAAAAAGTTCAAAGTTCAGTGAAAATGAGTAAGAATTCCTCGTTTTACTTTAAATAACATTTAAAATCGCTGTATCTTAATCGAAAACCTTTAACTGGAAAAAATTCTCATGTAAGCAATGTCTGCTTACCTTTTTTTCTGTCTAGTAACATAAATTCCTTCAAAACAGAAAATTTTTACAGTATTCCATCCATTCTAAAGACGAAACGAATGCGGACAAAGTGAACAGTGGACTAAATGAACAGCGGACAAAGTAAACGGTGGACAACGTGAACCGAGGACGATATGAACTGGACCAAGTGAACGTGGACGAAATAAACACCGACAAAGTGAACCGTGGACGAGATGAACTGAACCAAGTGAACATAGACGAAATGATCACGGACAAAGTGAACCGTGGACGAGATGAACTGGACCAAGTCAACGTGGACGAAATGAACACGGACAAAGTGAACCGTGGACGAAATGAACACGGACAAAGTGAACGTAGACGAAGTGTACACAAACAAAGTGAGTCGTGGACGAGATAAACGGAACCAAGTGAACATAGACGAAATGATCACAAAGTGACCCATGGACGAGATGAACTGGACCAAGTCAACGTGGACGAAATGAACACGGACAAAGTGAACCGTGGATGAGATGAACTGTCCCAAGTAAAAGTAGACGAAATGAACACGGACAAAGGGAACCACAGACGAGATGAACTAGACC
Source organism: Macrothele yani (assembly GCA_039090855.1). Classification (NCBI taxonomy): domain Eukaryota; kingdom Metazoa; phylum Arthropoda; class Arachnida; order Araneae; family Macrothelidae; genus Macrothele; species Macrothele yani. The sequence goes on along the minus strand of CM077010.1, from coordinate 161,860,795 downwards.
AAGTGAACGTGGACGAAATGAACACGGACAAAGTGAGCCGAGGACGAAATGAACACGGACAAAGTGCACCGTGAACGAGATGAACTGAACGAAGTGAATGTTGACGAAATGAACACGGAAAAAATGAACCGTGGATGAGATGAACTGAACCAAATAAAAGTAGACGAAATGAACACGTACAAAGTGAGCCGTGGACGAGATGAACTGGACCAAATGGACGAGATGAACTGGACCAAGTGGACGAGATGAACTGAACGAAGTAAACGTTGACGAAATGAACACGGAAAAAATGAACCGTGGATGAGATGAACTGAACCAAATAAAAGTAGACGAAATGAACACGTACAAAGTGAGCCGTGGAAGAGATGAACTGGACCAAATGGACGAGATGAACTGGACCAAGTGGACGAGATGAACTGGACCAAGTGGACGAGATGAACTGGACCGAGTGAACGTGGACGAAATGAACACATACTAAGTGAACCGTGGACGAAATAAACACGTACAAAGTGAGCCAGGGACGAGATGAACGGAACCAAGTGAACGTTGACGAAATGAACACGAACAAAGTGAACCGTGGATGAGATGAACTGTCCCAAGTAAAAGTAGACGAAATGATCACGGACAAAGGGAACCGTAGACGAGATGAACTGGACCAAGTGAACGTGGACGAAATGAACACGGACCAAGTGGACGAGATGAACTGGACCAAGTGGACGAGATGAACTGGACCAAGTGGACGAGATGAACTGGACCAAGTGGACGAGATGAACTGGACCAAGTGGACGAGATGAACTGGACCAAGTGGACGAGATGAACTGGACCAAGTGGACGAGATGAACTGGACCAAGTGGACGAGATGAACTGGACCAAGTGGACGAGATGAACTGGACCAAGTGAACGTGGACGAAATGAACACGTACGAAGTGAGCCGTGGACAAGATGAACCGAACCAAGTGAACGTGGACGAAATGAACACGGACAACGTGAACCGTGGATCAGATGAACTAAACGAAGTGAAAGTAAAGAAATGAACACGGGAAAATTGAACCGTGGACAAAATGAACACGGACAAAGTGATCCTTCACGGTCTGGTGCATATTAGGTGAAATTAAATCATAACAACAAACGATAAAGTTTACTGATTCCTGACATTGACCGGTACTTAGGTAGGTGGAATAACAAATGTTATTGCCGTAAAACCAATGAAAGAAGACATGTGAGTCATAAAAGTTAATATTTACTAAATTGTGGCGGTGACAAGAGTAAGCATTTCGACTGTTTAGTTTTCAAAAACAATATTTATTATTATTATTATTATTATTCAGACTTAGACGAACGTAAGTAACGACCTTAACAGCGATGAAATATGGTGTAGCTACAAAAGTCCGACTACGCATGGCAAACTAAAATCTGATCTGAACATACCGTGTTTCCCCAAAAATAAGACCGGGTCTTATATTAATTATTGCTCCAAAAGACGCATTAGGGCTTATTTTCAGGGGATGTCTTATTTGTTCATGTACTACTAACTTTTTTTCTTTTTTTTTTCATCTACATTTATTCATTTATTCATGTACAAAAATCTACATTTATTCAGGCACAAAAATCAACATTTATTCATGTACAAAAATCTACATTTATTTAAATACAGTCATGTCATCTTCTTCTGGAACATCGTCATAACTCTCTAAACCCCGAATTCCGGCCTGAATGTCTTGCGACTCCATTTCCTGTAGTACCATTGACCCCAATCTCTCATGTCCAGCAATAAAGCTCTCCTTAAATGAGCACGTCTTGTCCATGTAGCCTTCTCGTAGTGCATTGGCAACACAGCTGTCAGTGATTTTATACCATGAATTCTTCACCCAAGTCACGACCTCTTGCAGGCTAGGCTTCACAAAGTTTCCACGCAGATTTATCTCCATTCTATTTGCAATGTAGTCATTGATTTCCATGCGCAAATGATCCTTGAATGGCTTGTTTATTGCAATATCAAGAGTCTGGAGATAGGCAGTCATTCCTGCGGGAATCATTATTTGGATCTATTCTTCTCTCTGCAAGGAAGCTCTTCATGTCTTTAACGCGGTGAGTGCTGGCTGAATCCCAGACTAGCAGACCTCTTTGGCCACCTCGCAAAACAAGTGGCAGCATTAAATCGACCCATTTCCTAATAACTGCTTGTGTGCACCAGGCTTTTTCGGTTTCAAGAACATACAGTATATGCCTGAAACACGTTCAATCTTATCTTTCTTGTCCTTAGTGATGATTAGATGTGGGGCTTTCTTTCCATCCAGACGAATTGCCAAAACACAGGTAACGCGTTCTCTTTCGTAATCAGTGGAGGGAATGTAGATTGACGAGGCACCCCTCTGATTAATTGTCGTTTGAGATCCTTGGCCCATAAACACTGCAGTTTCATCCATAGCAATCATGTTGGAGAGTTGGTATTTAGAAAAGTCGATGCCATCAACAAAGGACTTGAATGCAAGTGCACGTTTAATCACTTCAGTATCTTCCAGCTTGAACAGTGTTGTCGATCTTCTTAGAGACAGTTCATATCGCTGAAGGAAGACATCCAGCCAGTGTTGTGATGCTTTGAATTTTTCTGGGGATATGTCTAAATCTGGTGCCATTGCAAGGGCAAATGCTTGAATATCAGCCCTGCTCACAACCAAAGCTTTTGGTCTCCTGTCAGCAATCCATTCACAGCTGATGTCTTCCAGCTCAGGAAATAATGGTTGCCGACCTGATCCACACTTGTGCTTCTTAGCATTTCCCTCGTCCACCTGTTGACTGAACTTATCGTACTCTGCTCGCCATTTTCGGATCATTCGGAGATCCAACTTCTCTTTGCAGAAAGCCGTAAGATTCTTGCGCCGGGAGTCCTCCGCGATTCCTTTCTTTTACTCGACGGAATAGCGCTTTCTTTTTGCACTCATCTTGTCTGGGGGTCAAAATATTATTCACTTTAAATATACCATTAAATCAAGTGTCAACTGAAGACTGTGTTAATTGTTAATCGACACAGGAGTGGCAACAAAAATGATAAGTTAAGAATGTGCTTTCGTCCCCAAAATATTAACTCTCTGATTTTTAAAGAATTTTTTCAGTCACCGTTGCCAACACAATAACTTGGACAGGGACGAACCCCTTTCGTAATCCATTGAAGGTGGTTAGAACACTTCTTACTTTTTCAATGAGTTCGCACGAGTCCCCAACCCAATGAGCCCCCCCCCCATTACTAAAAACACACACCGCCTCTTGATGAATAAGTTTTCCGCTAAAGATAGCGTTCACCGGTAAAGTTTCCAACGTCGGATTCCCTTTTCGGAACTGGATGTTTCAGCTGCCGAAAAAAAGACGGCTTCTTTTCATCTCCCGCTAGCTCTCTGAACCGAACTGAATGCATGCGCCATAATTACAAAAACCATATCCTCGACTGAGTTCAAAGTTAATCGGCTTTCTTTCTTACTCTCGATATTCAAGGCAAATTAAACTCATGAACAGGGTATCCTCCAGGGATTTTGGCACTCGCTTCAGTTTTTTGAACAGTGATAAGCTGGCTGGCTGGCTACGGTGCTACGTATCGTAACTGGGGCTTATTTTCGGGGTATGGCTTATATTACGAGCATCCGGAAAAATCATGCTAGGGCTTATTTTCCGGTTAGGTCTTACTTTCGAGGAAATACGGTAGAAAGAGAAGCTGAGTCGCAAATATGTTAGTGATGGGGCTTGGTAACTTTTGTTTTAGGATAACTACAGGTTATACCCCATCATTTCAAAGCTCTCGAAGGTGGGGATGGAAAAGAAGCCAAATTTTACGGCGAGACATAGTTTACTACTGTCCGGAGAGGTGCATAACATCAAAATGCATTTTTGTAATAGCTTTTATCACACTTAGCATCAGGTCCTCGTAATTTATACAGATTGCAATTACATATTGTTGCGTTTATGTAAAACATCATGAAATAATGTTCGGTGATAGTTTAGTAAATGTATATAAATACACTGCCGGAAAGTGAAGAAAGAAAACCCAGAAGGAATGCGGGTAGGAACATCATATTATCATACTGTATGTTAATTGTTTAGGGCAGCAGAAACTGTGATCCAAGTTGGAATGCCATTGGATGAAATAATGACGTCACTGAGGACGACAACTTACGAATGTACGCAGCGCGTATTTAACTAGGGCGTGCAGAACGAAGTCATTCGTCTGGTGTCGTGTTGTTCAGTGCTCGTTGAAGAAGCTACTATGCCTGGCCGATGCAGGCTCCCAACATTTTTTTAGTTATCGGAGTTCAAGCGGCGAGGTCGTATAGTGGGTCTGCGGGAAGAAGGTTGGTCCTTCCGTCAAATTGCGGACCGAGTGGGACGAGAGGTATCGGACGTGGTAAGATGGTAGCGTCGGTGGTCAGAGGAGCATTTGCACACTCGCAGACGTAGTTCCGGGTAACACAGAGTTACAGACTCGCGAGAGGATTGACGCATCAGAAGGGCGACGTTGGCTGAGAGGACGGCTACGGCGTCACACATTCTATCCTCTTTCATACAAAGGGTGTCTACCAGAACAATTTGGAATCGTTTCTTCGCAGCAGGATTACTGGCACGTTTACCACTGACCCCTGGTCACCATCGAGCACGTTTGCGGTGGGGTCAAGAACGAGTTCACTGAAGGGAAGAATGGCGGTCTGTGGTCTTCAGTGATAAAATTCGATTCTTCTTGGGAGTGACTGACAGTCGTGTACGCTTCCGATGGCGACAAGGTGAGAAGCTTCTGCCATCGTGCATCCGCCAAAGACACACAGGCACCACGCTGGGCATCGTGGTGTGGGGAGCGATTGACTATCACTCTCGTACGAGTCTGGTGTTTGTATGGGGTACACTGAATAGCAGAACGTACGTCAGCGATATCGCGCGCCGGTCGTCCTGCCATTTTTGTGTGCGATTCCAAATGAGATATTCCTGCAGGATAACGCCCACTTCCCCCACTCCGCCTGGGCAACTCAGCATGCTCTTCAGGCTGTGCATCAACTCACTTGGCCAGCACGCTCTGCGGTCTTGTCCCAATCGACATGCCTGGGACTGAATCGGACAAAGACACTTCTGTGGACCCCGGCAGGCAACGATCATCTCTGAATTACGCGTCCAAGATGAACGCGCATGGTATGCTATCCTCCAGCGTAATATCCAGCATTTGTACGACAGATTGCATGCCAGATTGGAAGCCTGTATTGCTGCTGGAGGAGGTATGCTCAAATGCGCCTTCTGTTCACTATAATACGTACTAAAAGGCAAAATAAACATTGAATCACTTCACAAGTGTGATCACTTTCCTTCGTTAACAAGTTGCCGCTACGACATAAATCTCGTAGACGCAGCTGCAATTTTAATGGTGTTCCTTTTTTCACTTTCCGGCAGTGTATACAAGATATATTTAGTAAAACACACTGAAGTGCCAGAAAAACTGGTACACCAGTCTAATACTTGGTACGTCCCCAAGGGAGCGCAGGACTGCAGAAATACGACGGGGCATGGACTCCACTAGCTTCTGGAAATATGCTGTAGGCAATGCACACCATACTTCCTGCAGAGCGTTTCACAATTCGGGTGTATTCCGAGGTCTCGGATTCCTGTGCTCGATAGCGCGTTGCTTGGCATCCCAAATGTGTTCTATCACGTTCAGATCTGGGGACTGAACGTGATAGAACACACCATGCTTACTGCAGAGCGTTTCACAATCTGGGTGGGAATGGCAACACCACAAACTCAGATGAATGCTCCTCTAACCATAATGTGGCGTCCCGACACATACGTGAAGGTGCCTTTTCCTGTTGGAACAGGCCCAACCCATCAGCATGAATGCAGGACATGAGCGGTTGTACCTCGTCAGAAAGGATGTGCACATAGCGTTGGCCAGTCACAGACGTTTGTAGACGTACCAGGGGTCCCAGTGAAGTCCAGCTAAACACACCCCATACCATTATGGGCCCCCACCAGCCGGTACAGTTCCCTGTTGACAGGCGGGATCCATGGCTTCATGGGGTTTGCGCCACACACGAATCCTTCCATCTGCCTGATACAGTTGGAAACGCGACTCATCAGACCAGGCTACTTGTTTACAGTCATCAAGTGTCCAATGGCGGTGTTTCCGTGCCCAAACGAGGCGCATAGCTCTGTGTCGTGCACCCATCAAGATGACTCGAGTTGGGCGTAGGCTCCCAAAGCCCATATCGTGCAGGGTACGTTGCACAGTCCGGACACTGATGCTTGTTGAGGCTCCAGCATTGAATTCCGATAATACCTGCGAGAGTATTGCACGCTTATCGCGTGAAACGATTCTTGACAGCCGACGATGGTCACATTCACCCAATGTCTTTTTACGGCCACACTGGTATCGTAGGTTGGAGGTTTTGCCGGAATTTTTGTAGTCACGGTACACCCTTGCAATGGTCGTCCGTGAAAACACGAACTTCGTTTCTACCTACGAAATGCTATGGCACATTTTACGAGCGCCAACTATGACACCGCGTTGAAAGTCGCTTAAATCGCTATTACTTGTCATTCTCATGCCGAAAACAGCTCTGACAGCTGGCAAGGATGTCTATCGCTTTATATACGCACTGGCGTACGCAACCGAGTACGCGCATAGGTGACGTTGCTAGGTATTTTGCATAAGCTCGTCTATACCAGTTTTTCTAGCACTTCAGTGTATATTGCTGAGTAATAATGAAACTAACTGTTGTTGCGTCCTTCACTTCGTGGGACAGCAAGCAGCTCGATCAGATTTAAACAACAGTTTTAAGAAAGACGCACCGTTTCCCATTTTCGTTATATGAAATTTTTTACTTGCGATTTACGGAACTATTGTTGGGAAATCTGCGTGCATCAAAACCCTGCAAAATGCCTACAGTGATCGCAAACCGGCATTCCTTTTGAAAACAATTCATTAAAATTCTTTCTTGTGCTGAAGAATATTCTTTACTACATAAAATTCCTCCTTTCTTTTCCTCTCACTTTAAGGTTTGGACAATGATCTGCATGTACTGTTCTAAAAGTATTTTTTACAATGTCTTCTTGGTCGTCTAATAGATCTCCTCCTAATCAGTTTATCGCCTACATCTATGGGCGATCTCACGCCCTTTATCGTGGTTTATCCTCGCTAGATGCTCTCTCTCTCTCTCTCTCTCTCTCTCTCCCTCTCTTTGTTTCTGTGATCCTTTATCTCTTCCACAACTCCTTTGACTCCTAACCCAACTCTCTACGGATGTCTCTGTTCTTCTTATCGTCAAGTTTGTTGTAACCGACAAACTGCGGCGCAACCAGGATTTCATTTTTTTTAGGTTTAATGACCACCGTGAGCAACATCGTGGACTATAAGCAGTCGTTCGTCCCTAATTTAGGGCCACTGGTTCCAGGGAAAGGAGAGAGCCAGTGCCATAAGACAAACACAAAATTCATGCCTCACCGGGCCGCCCTTGTGGCGCTTTGGTCTAAGCGATGGCTTATGACCATTCGTCCGAGAAAGGGTCCGGGTTCGAATTCTGGTGAGGCATGGATGTTGCGTTTGTCTTACGGTGCTAGCTCCACTCCTACCCTGGTAGCAGTGGCCCTAAATTAGGGACAGGCGACTGCTTATAGCCCACTGTGGTCGTTAAGCCTTCAATAAAACAATGTCTCATGGGATTCGAACCCAGACCCATCGCGGGTGAATGATCAGGAGCCATTGCTTAGACCACTGCGTCACCGGGGTCGCAAATTCATTTTGGAGGTGGGAGAGTCCGGAATCCTATCTCACACCCTTAGTGTGTGTGTGTGTGTGTGTGTGTGTTTTGTGTGTGGGTTTTTGTGTGTGTGTGTGTGAGAGAGAGAGAGAGAGAGAGAGGGGGGAGAGAGGGAGAGAGTATGTGTGTTAGGTTGTTTCAGATGAAATGTGAATGTCAAAGTATTCGTGGAAATTTTAAACACCGAAAATACCGTGCAAAATAATCACTACCAGCAGCAACACACTTTGCCAATTAGATGCAAGCCGTCGTGAAAAACTGTCGAGGCGCCAGATTCATCGAATGCGGTTTGAACTTATGTTTTAATGGAAATTGTTTTGCCCTGAGTGTCCTGGTGCTTGAAGAAGTGGTAGTATTTAGGAGACAAGATCAGATGGACGAGGTAAGGTTTCATACCTCAACTGGTGCTGCTTCTGCGTTTTCTGAAGGGCAACGTGGGGTCTCGTATTATCATGAAGAAGTAGGAGCGCTTTGCAATTCGTTAATGTGGGCTATTTGGAGAACAGTTTTCCATGCATAACGTGACGTTCTTGGGAATACATTTCCTCCGTGATGGCTAGACCAGGTCGTGAGAAGGAAGAGTGGTTCAGACTAGTTGTAGACAGCTAAACAGTCACCATCGGATTCCCGGGATGGAGTACTGGCTTCGGGGTGTGTTTCAGGGCTTAACCTTTGTCGAGCCATTGCGCCGAACGTTTTCGATCATCACGCGTGACGAGACACCTCAAAATGTCATTCGCTTGGTTGCGGATAAGCACAGAAGAGCCGACATTAAATCGCCGTGCTTAGTTCTGTCCCGTAATTTCATGTGGAACCCATTTATCCATCTTCTCCATGGCAGTTAAATATCGGGAAATGGTCCCATAATGTACTCCAGGTTTTGTCTCCTAGTTTCCGTACCGTTTGATGTGAATCGATTTCAGCTCCTTCTGGTCTACCGCGTGGTCCACTTTCGAGGCTCATATCGCCGGAACGGAATGTCTTGCGTTAACTTATGGCGCTTTCCCGAATGCTGTATTGTTGTTGCGAGTTGCCTCCGACACACGGTGTGTCCAAGTTCAAACTCGTAGAAAAAATCATACAGAGGGTGAGTCGAAAGTTTTGCAATATTTGCATAAACGTATGTTCTGCGGCGGGTATGTTACGTGTTCAAACTAGTTCAAGTCGCGCGCTGCAGTCAGTCGAAAGGAATATAAACTGGCAGTCTTTGTTGTCATCGTTCTGCCTAAAAGATGAACAGCCAAAACCGGGTAATTAGGGAACTTTTGCTTTACGAGTTTGAACTCGGCATTATCGCTGCTCAAGCAACACGAAACATTTGTCATGAGAAAGAGGAAGGTTCCGTGGAACACAGCACCGCAACCAGATGGTTCAAGAAATTTCACTCAGGTGATAGAAACCTCGACTATCAGCCAAGGTCAGGTAGGCCGCGAACTGTGGATTCGGAGGCCGTGAGCTAGGCCGTAGAGGCAAACCCGACAACCAGCACTCGCAGATTATCAGGCGAGCTGGGCATATCACAGACTACCGTTGTTCGTCACCTTCAGGACCTCGGTAAGGTCTGCAGGACCTGCCGCATTGTCCCTCACGAACTGACGCCAGCTGAAGCAAACCGCAGTGTGGAAGTGTGCACGACACTCCTAGAAAACCCGCGCGGTGTACGTTTCAACAGCAGAATTGTTACGTGCGAGGAAAAGTGGGTCTATTTCCGTAATCCTAACACACAATGGCAGTGGTTGAGCCCAAGCCAGCTTCTTGAACCTGTTGCCAAACGGGGACGCTTCGATCACTCAGTGATGCTCTGCGTTCGTTGGAATTTCGAGGGTATAATCCATTACAAATTTGTTCCAGACGGTCGAACCATCAACGGCAACCTCTACTATGAACAGCTGGAGCGGACGTACCTGGTACTGGTGAACATAAAGTGCTCTTTCCTACAGCAGGACATCGCCCGACCTCGTACTGCGCGAACGACATATGCAAAACTCCAGGAACTTGATGGCTTTGAACTGATGCCTCACCCAGAATATAGTCCGGACCTTGTTCCGCCGGATTATCATTTGTTCCGGTCTATGGCCCACTTTCTTTGCGGGCGGCACTTCAGCAACCAGGAGGAGGTGGCAGTAGCGGTGAAGGAGTTCTTCGCCTCGAAGGACAAGAACTATAACCACCGCGGAAACGAAGAACTGGTAGACAGATGGCTAAAGACGGTGCAACACGATGGCCTATATTTCTGAATGCTAGTCAGCTTTCGTCGTAAAGGTACGTATGAAGACATAAAGTGATTTAAATATTGCAAACCTTTCGACTCACCCTCTGTAGAATCGAAGAACTGACAGACAGATGGCTAAAGACGGTGCAACACGATGGCCTATACTATGAATGCTAGTCAGCTTTCGTCGTAAAGGTACGTATGAAGACATAAAGTGATCCAAATATTGCAAACCTTTAGACTCACCCTCTGTAGAATCGAAGAACTGGCAGACAGATGGCTAAAGACGGTGCAACACGATGGCCTATACTTTGAATGCTAGTCAGCTTTCGTCGTAAAGCTACCTATGAAGACATAAAGTGATCCAAATATTGCAAAACTTTCGACTCACCCTCTGTACAATCGAAGAACTGGCAGACAGATGGCTAAAGACGGTGCAACACGATGGCCTATACTTTGAATGCTAGTCAGCTTTCGTCGTAAAGGTACGTATGAAGACATAAAGTGATACAAATATTGAAAAACTTTCGACTCACCCTCTGTAGAATCGAAGAACTGGCAGACAGATGGCTAACGACGGTGCAACACGATGGCCTATAGGTTGAATGCTAGTCAGCTTTCGTCGTAAAGGTACGTATGAAGACATAAAGTGATACAAATATTTCAAAACTTTCGACTCATCCTCTTTTGAATCGAAGAACTGGCAGGCAGATGGCTAAAGACGGTGCAACACGATGGCCTATACTTTGAATGCTAGTCAGCTTTCGTCGTAAAGCTACCTATGAAGACATAAAGTGATCCAAATATTGAAAAACTTTGGTTGAATGCTAGTCAGCTTTCGTCGTAAAGGTACGTACGAAGACATAAAGTGATACAAATATTGAAAAACTTTGGTTGAATGCTAGTCAGCTTTCGTCGTAAAGGTACGTACGAAGACATAAAGTGATACAAATATTGAAAAACTTTCGACTCAACCTCTGTAGAATCGAAGAACTGGCAGACAGGTGGCTAAAGACGGTGCAACACGATGGCCTATAGGTTGAATGCTAGTCAGCTTTCGTCGTAAAGGTACGTATGAGGACATAAAGTGATCCAAATATTGCAAAACTTTCGACTCACCCTCTGTAGAATCGAAGAACTGGCAGACAGATGGCTGACGACGGTGCAACACGATGGCCTATAGGTTGAATGCTAGTCAGCTTTCGTCGTAAAGGTACGTATGAAGACATAAAGTGATACAAATATTTCAAAACTTTCGACTCATCCTCTGTTGAATCGAAGAACTGGCAGGCAGATGGCTAAAGACGGTGCAACACGATGGCCTATACTTTGAATGCTAGTCAGCTTTCGTCGTAAAGCTACCTATGAAGACATAAAGTGATCCAAATATTGAAAAACTTTGGTTGAATGCTAGTCAGCTTTCGTCGTAAAGGTACGTACGAAGACATAAAGTGATACAAATATTGAAAAACTTTCGACTCAACCTCTGTGCAATCGAAGAACTGGCAGACAGATGGCTAACGACGGTGCAACACGATGGCCTATACTTTCAATGCTAGTCAGCTTTCGTCGTAAAGGTACGTACGAAGACATAAAGTGATACAAATATTGCAAAACTTTCGACTCACCCTCTGTAGAATCGAAGAACTGGCAGACAGATGGCTAAAGACGGTGCAACACGATGGCCTATACTTTGAATGCTAGTCAGCTTTCGTCGTAAAGGTACGTATGAAGACATAAAGTGATACAAATATTGAAAAACTTTCGACTCACCCTCTGTAAAATCAAAGAACTGGCAGACAGATGGCTAAAGACGGTGCAACACGATGGCCTATACTTTGAATGCTAGTCAGCTTTCGTCGTAAAGGTACGTATGAAGACATAAAGTGATACAAATATTGAAAAACTTTCGACTCACCCTCTGTAGAATCGAAGAACTGGCAGACAGGTGGCTAAAGACGGTGCAACACGATGGCCTATAGGTTGAATGCTAGTCAGCTTTCGTCGTAAAGGTACGTATGAAGACATAAAGTGATCCAAATATTGCAAAACTTTCGACTCACCCTCTGTAGAATCGAAGAACTGGCAGACAGATGGCTAAAGACGGTGCAACACGATGGCTTATAGGTTGAATGCTAGTCAGCTTTCGTCGTAAAGGTACGTATGAAGACATAAAGTGATCCAAATATTGCAAAACTTTCGACTCACCCTCTGTAGAATCGAAGAACTGGCAGACAGATGGCTAAAGACGGTGCAACACGATGGCCTATACTTTGAATGCTAGTCAGCTTTCGTCGTAAAGCTACCTATGAAGACATAAAGTGATCCAAATATTGCAAAACTTTCGACTCACCCTCTGTAGAATCGAAGAACTGGCAGACAGATGGCTAAAGACGGTGCAACACGATGGCCTATACTTTGAATGCTAGTCAGCTTTCGTCGTAAAGGTACGTATGAAGACATAAAGTGATACAAATATTGAAAAACTTTGGTTGAATGCTAGTCAGCTTTCGTCGTAAAGGTACGTACGAAGACATAAAGTGATACAAATATTGAAAAACTTTCGACTCAACCTCTGTGCAATCGAAGAACTGGCAGACAGATGGCTAACGACGGTGCAACACGATGGCCTATACTTTCAATGCTACTCAGATTTCTTCGTAAAGGTACGTATGAAGACATAAAGTGATCCAAATATTGCAAAACTTTCGAGTCACCCTCTGTAGAATCAAAGAACTGGCAGACAGATGGCTAAAGACAGTGCAACACGATGGCCTATACTTTGAATGCTAGTCAACTTTCGTCGTAAAGGTACGTATGAAGACATAAAGTGATCCAAATATTGCAAAACTTTCGACTCACCCTCTGTAAAATCAAAGAACTGGCAGACAGATGGCTAAAGACGGTGCAACACGATGGCCTATACTTTGAATGCCAGTCAGCTTTCGTCGTAAAGGTACGTATGAGGACATAAAGTGATCCAAATATTGCAAAACTTTCGACTCACCCTCTGTAGAATCGAAGAACTGGCAGACAGGTGGCTAAAGACGGTGCAACACGATGGCCTATAGGTTGAATGCTAGTCAGCTTTCGTCGTAAAGGTACGTATGAAGACATAAAGTGATCCAAATATTGCAAAACTTTCGACTCACCCTCTGTAGAATCGAAGAACTGGCAGACGGATGGCTAAAGACGGTGAAACACGTTAGTCTATACTTTGAATGCTAGTCAGTTTTCGTCGTAAAGGTACGTATGAAGACATAAAGTGATCCAAATATTGCAAAACTTTCGACTCACCCTCTGTAGAATCGAAGAACTGGCAGACGGATATCTAAAGACGGTAAAACACGTTAGTCTATACTTTGAATGCTAGTCATCTTTCGTCGTAAAGGTACGTATGAAGACATAAAGTGATCCAAATATTGCAAAACTTTCGACTCACCCTCTGTAGAATCGAAGAACTGGCAGACAGATGGCTAAAGACGGTGCAACACGATGGCCTATACTTTGAATGCTAGTCAGCTTTCGTCGTAAAGCTACCTATGAAGACATAAAGTGATCCAAATATTGCAAAACTTTCGACTCACCCTCTGTAGAATCGAAGAACTGGCAGACAGATGGCTAAAGACGGTGCAACACGATGGCCTATATTCCTGAATGCTAGTCAGCTTTCGTCGTAAAGGTACGTATGAAGACATAAAGTGATTTAAATATTGCAAAACTTTCGACTCACCCTCTGTAGAATCGAAGAACTGGCAGACAGATGGCTAAAGACGGTGCAACACGATGGCCTATACTATGAATGCTAGTCAGCTTTCGTCGTAAAGGTACGTATGAAGACATAAAGTGATCCAAATATTGCAAACCTTTCGACTCACCCTCTGTAGAATCGAAGAACTGGCAGACAGATGGCTAAAGACGGTGCAACACGATGGCCTATACTTTGAATGCTAGTCAGCTTTCGTCGTAAAGGTACGTATGAAGACATAAAGTGATCCAAATATTGCAAAACTTTCGACTCACCCTCTGTAGAATCGAAGAACTGGCAGACAGATGGCTAAAGACGGTGCAACACGATGGCCTATAGGTTGAATGCTAGTCAGCTTTCGTCGTAAAGGTACGTATGAAGACATAAAGTGATACAAATATTTCAAAACTTTCGACTCATCCTCTGTTGAATCGAAGAACTGGCAGACAGATGGCTAAAGACGGTGCAACACGATGGCCTATACTTTGAATGCCAGTCAGCTTTCGTCGTAAAGGTACGTATGAGGACATAAAGTGATCCAAATATTGCAAAACTTTCGACTCACCCTCTGTAGAATCAAAGAACTGGCAGACAGATGGCTAAAGACGGTGCAACACGATGGCTTATAGGTTGAATGCTAGTCAGCTTTCGTCGTAAAGGTACGTATGAAGACATAAAGTGATACAAATATTGAAAAACTTTCGACTCAACCTCTGTGCAATCGAAGAACTGGCAGACAGATGGCTAACGACGGTGCAACACGATGGCCTATACTTTCAATGCTACTCAGATTTCTTCGTAAAGGTACGTATGAAGACATAAAGTGATCCAAATATTGCAAAACTTTCGAGTCACCCTCTGTAGAATCAAAGAACTGGCAGACAGATGGCTAAAGACAGTGCAACACGATGGCCTATACTTTGAATGCTAGTCAACTTTCGTCGTAAAGGTACGTATGAAGACATAAAGTGATCCAAATATTGCAAAACTTTCGACTCACCCTCTGTAGAATCGAAGAACTGGCAGACAGATGGCTAAAGACGGTGCAACACGATGGCCTATACTTTGAATGCTAGTCAGCTTTCGTCGTAAAGGTACGTATGAAGACATAAAGTGATCCAAATATTGCAAAACTTTCGACTCACCCTCTGTAGAATCGAAGAACTGGCAGACAGGTGGCTAAAGACGGTGCAACACGATGGCCTATAGGTTGAATGCTAGTCAGCTTTCGTCGTAAAGGTAAGTACGAAGACATAAAGTGATCCAAATATTGCAAAACTTTCGACTCACCCTCTGTAGAATCAAAGAACTGGCAGACAGATGGCTAAAGACGGTGCAACACGATGGCTTATAGGTTGAATGCTAGTCAGCTTTCGTCGTAAAGGTACGTATGAAGACATAAAGTGATCCAAATATTGCAAAACTTTCGACTCACCCTCTGTAGAATCGAAGAACTGGCAGACGGATGGCTAAAGACGGTGAAACACGTTAGTCTATACTTTGAATGCTAGTCAGTTTTCGTCGTAAAGGTACGTATGAAGACATAAAGTGATCCAAATATTGCAAAACTTTCGACTCACCCTCTGTAGAATCAAAGAACTGGCAGACAGATGGCTAAAGACGGTGCAACACGATGGCCTATAGGTTGAATGCTAGTCAGCTTTCGTCGTAAAGGTACGTATGAAGACATAAAGTGATCCAAATATTGCAAAACTTTCGACTCACCCTCTGTAGAATCGAAGAACTGGCAGACGGATGGCTAAAGACGGTGAAACACGTTAGTCTATACTTTGAATGCTAGTCATCTTTCGTATTAAAGGTACGTATGAAGACATAAAGTGATCCAAATATTGCAAAACTTTCGACTCACCCTCTGTAGAATCGAAGAACTGGCAGACAGATGGCTAAAGACGGTGCAACACGATGGCCTATACTTTGAATGCTAGTCAGATTTCGTCGTAAAGGTACGTATGAAGACATAAAGTGATCCAAATATTGCAAAACTTTCGACTCACCCTCTGTAGAATCGAAGAACTGGCAGACAGATGGCTAAAGACGGTGCAACACGATAGTCTATACTTTGAATGCTAGTCAGTTTTCGTCGTAAAGGTACGTATGAAGACATAAAGTGATCCAAATATTGCAAAACTTTCGACTCACCCTCTGTACGAATATTATCAACAATTGCTGAATGAAAAGCAAGTCGTTTATATCTTGCACGGAGTAATTGTCTTAGTCCGTTCTGTCCTTTTCGTTTTACTGGGTTTATAGTTTTTTTTTTACAAAAATTTTCAGGGTTCCTAAAGATTTTCCGATTAACTCGGCAATTTCTCTATAAGATTTGTTTTGACCAAGATAAAATAACACTTTTCTATCCTGTTACTCACGTAACTCTGTACCCCTCGACATTTTAACGCAGAATGTAGTAGAAGGGTGTTTACTTCCAACAAAAGGAATGACGGGGACCTGCGTAGTGCAAGGTGATCGAAAAGTTTCCGAACCCTAATTTGAACAATTTTTATTCGCATTATACAGATACATAAATTTTACTTACAGCTTTGACACATCTTCCATCGACTTTTCAGCAGCTGATGTTGACCTAAAGAAGGTGCTGCTGGAAATGACATCGGTGTTGCTGGAGGCAAATATCCACGCAGCGGCACATGTTTTTCGTAACGTCTTTCAGCATAGATGGCGTGATTTACGCTATAGCCTGAATAATGTTTGGTTTCAAGGACTTCAGGTCATGCGGGTTATTTGCATAAACACGGTCGTTTAAACATCCCCACAGGAAAAAAAAGACAAAAATTATTCCGAAAAGAAAATTTTGTTCAGTAAGCTCTCGTTGTATCAAGTAAATTTATGAAACCGACGGCAATACAGCAGGCACTTATACGTATCAGGTGCCTTCAGTTCTTGGACAACTTTCACTTTGTATGCATGAAGCTGCAATCTTTTAGTCGCTTTCTGTACTGAGCCGTAAGAAAGTTTCACTTGCTGAGATAAGTGACGAAACGATTTTATAGGTGACTGTTGCAAACGTTTTTCAATATCGTTTATCACTTCTGGCGTTAACACACTTGGCCGGCCATTTCTAGGCATATCATCAACACTTCCAGTTTTCCGAAATCGTACGAGTAAACTGTGTATCGTTGATTTACTTACCACAGTATGCTGCCGAAATTTTCCCCTGAACTCTTCTATACACTGTTTGTAAGACTGCGTTTGGAAATAAACTTCAAGTAAACAAATTCTCTTCTCCCTCGTCAAACCCATGCCTCTGTGTAAATGGCGACGCTAAAGTGGGCAAACTACGTAGCATACATGGAGCCGGTTATTCATTTCTGGCACTCTGCCAATTTCCGTCAGGCATTCGGCAAGCGCAGTGTTTGATCTTGACGAGTTACTGACTCGTGTTGCCACATCAATTGGTTGAACTTTTGCTTCGCAATATTCTTTTTAATTCAGGGATCGGGCACTTTACCGTCACGCTGTATAAGTAACGTAAGCAAATTTTGCATATATCGTTCTTTAGCGCTTTTTTAAATAAATAGAGAAAGTCAGTAAGTTCAAATATCTGGGCTGCCGGATAAATGACACTGAAATGGAAATAAACTCAAGGATGGAAACGGCCAGACAAAGCTTCCTTAAACGAAATCTTTGCTACGTAATGGAAACTTGAACCTGGATCTTCGTATTCGCATGATGATGTCCTATATTTGGGCTGTGCTGCTGTATGGTGCTGTAGCATGGACGCTAAAATCCACCACCATTAAAAGAGTAGAAGCATTTGAAATGTGGATTTACACAAGGATGCTGAGGATCTCTTGAACGGATAAAGTGACAAATGAAAATGTTCTAAAGAAAATAATGGGAAGCTGCGAATTTTTAATAAACGTCAAGAGAAGGAAAACTGTATACCTTGGGCATTTACTCAGAAACAACAAATATATATAAATCCCCCCCCCCCAGGTGATTATTGAAGGAAGAGTAGAAGGAAAGAGAAGAAGGGAAAGAAGTAAAATTACCTGGCCGGACAATGTTAAGGAATAGACTGGAATGAACATCGAACATCTTTTTTAGAGCTGCAGCCGATCGTAGAAGTTTTGCCAGGGTGGTCGCCGACCTTCCTCAGGAGATGACACATTAAGAAGAAGATACGCTGTTTTTTTAATTGTACGAGTATTTATAATTGTTTAACAGTGACTCTGGACTGAATTTTCTATTTTTACAAATTAAGTAGATTTTTTAGCTTTATTCCTCTTGCACTCATCATAAAAAAAAATGCCTCCAGAAGGACGTGTCGGATTGCAATGCTATTCGGGAGGAAGGTAAAGGTTACCAGGAACAAATGATTAAACATTGAGACTGATATGGGCAATATTTATTGAGCTATACGCCAATAAGTAGTGTCTCTCAGTATAGCGTCGGGCAGCCATGTTTGCTCACACAGCATGTCGGACATCTCGGCAGGCAGTTGTACAGGTTCCTAATGGTAACCTGCGATAAGCCATCCCATGCAGCTTGAATCTTCTGACGCAGTTCCTGCAGATTGTGTGCGGTAGGGGTGGAGTGTGGATAGAGCGTTCAAGAGCATCCCACACATTTTCAGTCGGCGATAGTTCTGGCGATGTGGCTGACCATTGCAGAGTGTCAGTGCCTTGAAGACAAGCTCTCGAGACAGCAGCAGTATGCGGACGAGCGTTGTCCTGTTGAAAATCGCACCGGAGTGCAAAGGTTGCAGGACCTCATTAACGTAACATTGGGCTGTCAAAGTGCCTGTAATGAACCCCAAAGGTGATCGGGCATCGTAGGCAGCTGCACCCCACACCATGACACCAGGCCTTCTGGACGTGTGACGCTCCATGACAAACCGTTCATCGTGGCGCTGACCACGGTGCCTCCACACACGGATTCGTTGGTCGTCTCCTCCAAGACAAAAGCGGGAATTGTCACTGAAGATCTCCTGCTGCCATTCTGAGTTGCTCCATGGCAGTCTGGAACGATACCATTGCAGTCTTTGGCAACGATGCAATGGTGTTAAGGGCAGTCGTCGTCCGGCCTGCATGCTTGTAGTCCTACGTCGTGCAGCCGTCTGTCAATGGTGCTGGCACTAATCGGACGATGCATGGAGGGCACCATTGCTCGCTGAATATCTGCAATCGTGGCTGCTGGCTCACTCCTCGCATGTCGGACAACCCATCGGTCCTCTCTCTCCGTGGCTCGTCTAGGTCTCCTAGACCCTTCCTGTCCTTGCTGCGTGCCTTGTTCTATCCACTGCCGCCAACAGCATGCTATCGTGATATCCGCACGACAGGTATGGCGCGCAATACGGGAATAATAATATCCCGCTTCCCGGAGCCCGACGATGCGACCCCTCTCGAACTCCTCCAACTGCTCGTATTGCTTCCGAACTTTTCTACGAGACATACTTCACTTACAAAGGATGCCACCAACATAACAGCACGAGTCTAAAGGGCCAGCACGGGCATCGGGATGACGTTTTATAGCCGATCAAGCCCAGCGCTGCTATAAAACCTGGTGGCATCACATGCGCGGCCGAGCGTGATACTTGAATCATTTGCATGTAACATGATGTCAAACCTACCCACCTAGTGTCATTCCTATCGGTTGCTTCCTTCTAGGTGTAACTTTTTTTACGGTGAGTTTAGTTATTGTACACTCGTTTTCTAATTAAAATGAAGAAAGCCCGCACTGTTTTTTCGTTTTTTTATTGTTCTACTAGCGACCCTTCTATTCGCCGATCGAAAAACGTTACTGTATTTATCATTTCTTTACACTCAGTATATAATCACTGTATAACAGCTGCTGGTGTTCTCAGTAACTCTTATTACCTATCTTTACTGACTGTTACGATAGTCAGTAAGGATATGGAAAACATCTGTAGTGAGTGATTTTTAACGTAAAAATAACTGAGCAGGCCTATACTTGCGAGTATATAGTTAAAGAGTTTTTTCATTCTACCTCGTTCTATACCTGGATCCCTTTATCATTTCTGTAACAGCAGAACTCGTATCAGTGAAGATAAAGAGCTCCATGAAGCCACCCAGGTGGAGTTGTGTGGACATGATAAAGATTTTTATTTACAGTTACTACCGAACTAGAACAAAGCTGTGCTAAGCGGTTTCAAAATAACAGAAACTACATCCAAAAATATTATTACAATATTATCAGAACAGAAGAATTGTTAATTGTCCCGTTCAGTCGTCCCTTTTGTGGCCATTTCCTTATCGCAATATGATAGTAGGTGTACATACAGTGGGGATAGATAAGGCTTTGTTTTTAGCTGAAAGATAAAAGCTTCAAAATTGTTAACTTTCCTTCATAATTCACCCAGTCCTACGACCGGCAGGAATTACACTCCTAAGAAAACGCTGGGGTGTTTAAAAATTGTATTTTTTCGTTTTATTTTATTTTTTATTTTTATCCTTTTGTATATTTTTTGGTTGATTTTTCTTCGTTTATCGCGGTTTTTTTTACTTATTTCTTATGATTTTGGGGAATTATTTTAATATCTTTTATGCTACTGCTGTTTTGACATGGATGATCTGTTTCTTGCAAGACAAGCTTATCCATTGAAGACATTCTACAGTTACACTTTTCATTCTTTTCTTTCGAACAGTTCCACATTATCGAGCCATTATAATTTTTCTTTTTTATCCTGTAATCATTATACACGGTCGACTCACATTATTGTGACCACCAGCTAATATCCAGATTAATCATCGTGTGAAGCACGGACAGCAGCTAGACGGGTTGGGAATGACTCAATAAGGTGCTGGAAGGTGTACACAGGTATGTGGAACCATGCTGACTACAGTGCATCTGACAGCTGCTGGAGGGTACGTGGTGGAGGATCAATAGAGCGAACAACACGATCGAGGTGGTCCCACAGATGCTTAGTTGGGTTTACGTCTGGGGAATCAGGGGCCCAGGAAAGTACTTTGAAGGCTCCATCGTGCTCTTCAAACCACTGTCAGACATTTCTAGCTGTGTGACACGTCGCATTGACGTTCTGGAAGATCCCATCCACCCCAGGGAAGACCATCAGCATGTATGGGTGTATATGGTCTGCAAGGATGGATTCATAACCAATTCGGTCCGTAGTTCCTTCCACAGGTATGAGTTAACCCAGAGAATACCACGAAAACATTCCCCAGGCCATAACGCTACCACCACCAGCTTGTGTTCTTCCAGCAATGGTTGAAGAGTGTTTGTTCTCCGATAATGGAACAGGTTAGCGTTGGCACTGCTTATATACATAAATATATGATTTTTTTATATCCATTCTTTATTCTTTTGATTTTCAGTAAAAAGCACGAAGCGTGTTCAGTAACAAGTGCTGCCTCCGCGCAAGTGTCTTGCGCATGACTTGTTGCCTAGCAACCAGTCAGGCGGCAAACGATTCTTTGTGCCATTAGCTTCATTTTTACTGTTTGTTCGTTAGTTTTTCATTATTGGGTATTTAACGACCACTGTGAGCAACTCAATCGGCTCGTCCCTAATTTTGGACCACAGGTTCCAGGAAAGGAGGAGAGAGGCCATGCCTCACCGGGATCCGAACCCAGACCCATCTCGCACGAATGGTCATAAGCCAGCACTTAGAAAACTGCGCCACCGGGTGGGACTTTGTTAGCATTCAGTTGCGTTTTAAATGAATTCAAGAGCTGCTTCGTCGAGTGTCAAACAACGATCAATTATATGGTTTTTAACTCATGAAAATGTACCTCCCAAAGAATTTTACGTTAGATTAGTGGTAGTTTATGGTTCTGGAACTTTGTATGTAAACACTGTTCGTCGTTGAGTAAGAAAATAAAATAACAGTGGAGGAATATTGGCAGTAAAGGATCAGGCGCTGAGAGGGAGGCCCGTAATCGCAACTTGCGATTTCAACCGGCAAAAAGTTGATGAGCTCATCAGGCAAAATGGAAAAATAACTCAGATAACCATAGCAGGTAAGCTGAATATTAGTTCACATAGTGTCATGTAATTGTTAACGGTTTAGGGTACAACAAAATCTGTGCTCGTTGGATACCAGGCCACCTAACCACTAAAATGAAGAAATCAAGACTTCAGACATACCAAAGGTTACTTGCCTGCTATGAAAATTATGGAAGTGATTTTCTCCAAAGCATTATGACTGGTGACGAGAGTTGGTTTCACCATTATGACAAAGAAAGGAAAAATAAATCGATTGAATATCGAAACCCAACTTATCCTCGAGAGAAAATATCCAAAACTCAAATTTCTGCCAGTAAGTACATCCTCATAGTGCTCTTGGACCACAGAGGCATTATTCGTGGTCAAAAGTAAGAGTATCAAATCTGAGAGCAGGCTTACTGTGGTCTGCGACTACAGAGGCATTATTCATCAGGAGTACATGGTCAAAGGTAAGACTATCAACTCTGAGAGTAGGCTCACTATGGTCTGGGACTACAGAGGCATTATTCATCAGGAGTACATGGTCAAATGTAAGACTATCAACTCTGAGAGCAGGCTCACTATGGTCTGGGACTACAGAGGCATTATTCATCACGAGTACATGGTCAAAGGTAAGACTATCAACTCTGAGAGCAGGCTTACTGTGTTCTGAGACTACAGAGACATTATTCATCAGGTGTGCATGCTCAAAGGTAAGACTATAAACTCTGAGAGCAGTCCCACTATGCTATGGGACTACAGAGGCATTATTCATCACGAGTACATGGTCAAAGGTAAGACTATCAACTCTGAGAACTACATGAATGCCTTAAAAATGTTAAAGCAAAGAATAAAACCCGCATGCGTGGGGAAAAACAGCCAATAATTCTTCAACATGACAACACTAAACCGCACGCCAGTGCTTTCACTTCAGTGGCCATACAGAAAACCGAGTTTGAAGTTCTTGAACATCCAAACTATAGCCCAGATTTGGCACCGTCTGACTTCTGGTTGCTTCCTGCTCTCAAGAGACATCTGATGGAAATCCATTCACCTGTGACGAAGATGTGCAAGCCGTTACGAGAAAATTGTTCGGAGAACAACCTGAAGCTTTTCACAGAGACGGTTTTAAAAAACTTGCTAAAAGTTGGCGTTTCTGTAAATAACCGTGAGGGAGACTATGTGGCAAAATAAAGTATGTAAATTAAAGTAGAAGTTCTGAGCTTTGTTCTTGTTTTATTTCGACAAAAATATGTCCCAGTTGGAATCATTATAGCCTTAAAAATACGTGCCACACACTAATCATGTTAGCATATTCCTAAACAGCATGGAGTCTAATTCGCGTACTACGCAATACATCGTATCTTGTTAACCGTGAGCACAACATGACTGTGCGTGGTATCGTTTTAAAGCTATTGACGAGATCTGTTCAAATATAAGAAGAATATTTCGCAGTGGTTTGAGCTGAAAGTTTAAAATATAGTTTTCTTGAGAACCGGTGAACACTTTTGATAATATCGCGGTTTATCTGGAGAGCTGTGAGTGCCAAACGACTGTGCGTGGTATCGTTTTAAAGCTCTCGACGAGATCTATTAATATATAAAGAACATATCGCAGTGGTTTAAACTAAAAATTTTGAAAATTGTTTTAGTGTGATCGGGTTAACATTTTCGACAATGCCGCGGAATTTGTAGAATGAACGCAAGCAAAAGTGGAGAAAATCAAAACGAGAGGCAAGAGCAAGTGATGAGGAATATAAGAAGCCCAAGGAGACAGAGCACCACGTTGGGTAATTCGTGTATCGATCTGCTTTGTGCTTGCAATGTATCCATTATTTGTAAAATTTATGTAAGCTACTTTTCATATCATAGAGCTGTGTTGGTTATAACAAATTAAATAAACGCTTTAAAACCATACTCTATTAGCTCATTTCAACTCTCCGATCTGCAAGTCGTAGTCCTACGTTCCAAACTGACGGCTCAATCAGAATGTAACGTACTAGGAGATGTGACGTACCTGCCAGAAGGACGCACACGACATAAAGGCGGATAGGAATCAGAATAAAACGTCTGCGTAGCTCAGTTGGCAGAGCGACTGGTTCCGGAATAAGCGGACTCGGGTTTGAATCCCGGCGTAGACCAAAAATGACGGGGGAATTTACTTCGTTATAATGGGGCCCGAACTATCCGGATGACCCGACCGTTCAAAATCTCGCAATGGTGTGATGTTATTTCCACACCGCGAGATAGGGAAAATAAGAGAATCCCTTCTCCAGCGCTTCGAAAAAAAAAATGAAGGGGAGATGATGTAACGTACTAGGAGATGTGACGTACCTGCCAGAAGGACGCACACGACATAAAGGCAGATAGGAATCAGAATAAAACGTCCGCGTAGCTCAATTGGTAGAGTGACTTATTCCGGAATGAGGGAACCCGGGTTCGAATCCTGGCGCGGATAGAAATGACGGAGAAATTTACTTCGTTATAAGAAATAAGCCTACCTGTAGTTTTTTTTTTTATCAAAATAACTCCAGACACTACGTCACCATAAAATATTTACTGATTTTCCGTTTAAAGTGCCCGAAGGTAGTTAGTTATCATAATAACCATTGTCTTTACTGGTCTCATTAAAATAACTATTTGCGAAACAATTTAAAAATTTCGCATTGAATCGTTTAACTGATGAAACTGAGTTGGAAGCAATGTGAAAACGCAGCAGCTCAAGAGACAAATGCCTTAGTTATAATTATCTCATCAAACCTCCGTAATCTGAAGTAAGCGACTGCTGGTGGGACGCGATATTCTTCAATAATTGATTCTCTTTAAATATTCAGGTTCCCAGTATTAATAATGTTTTGCAATTATTCCATCTTAGTCTGCCGCAGACGCATTCAGAGATCGTTAATTTCTTCGATTACGCTGCCGTCGGGAAGTCGATCTCGAATGCCGTTAAAGAATCGAGGTCAAAGTGCACTGCCATGAAAAATAGTTTGAAACCCTTTTTAATTTAAATAGACATATTAACATTATAAATGTGCGACGTATCAATAAAAATAACTTTTAGTACGGCATTTTGAAACACGGGGCAATCAATAAGCGTGTTGAATGTATTAGAAACTTTACAAATTTATAATGAACTAGCTAAATACCCGTTCTTCGAACGTGATATTAAAATACAGTTGAAATACAAATTATATATATTATATATAGTTGAAATGGCCATACACTGCATATTTATTCGCTCTTTTGGGAAACATATCTGCCTGACTTATTCTGCCAGACGACACATAAGCAATTTCGTTCATAACTGTAAATTTAAAACTTCAAGCCTACACGATATAATGAATATAACTTCCTTCAATTAATTAATTATAATGAATTCCGCTTCTTCTAATTCTTGTTGTTTGTTAATTATATCATGAATAAACTTTCCTGCTAGTAGTGTAGTAATAATAATAATGAACAAGCTTTTAACTGCTAGTAATGTTGTAGTAGTAATTAAGATGAATAAAGTCTTATGCTGGTTGTTAATAATAACAACTAATGAAATAAACCTAACAGCCAGACAGAGATCTGACAGAGCTATGAACTGAGAAAAACGTACTTACAACACAAGCTTTATTCAGAGAAAGTCCTGGTATCCTCCAACACACACACACTAGTCACATTTTTTTTTTTTTTTTTTTTTTTTTTTGATTGGAGGTTTAACGACCACCGTGAGCAACTCAATGGGCTATAAGCAGTCGCCCGTCCCTAATTTAGGGTCACTGGTTCCAGGGAAGGGAGAGAGCCAGTGCCGTAAGACAAACACAACATCCATGCCTCACCGGGATTCGAACCCGGACCCCTTCGGACGAATGATCAGAGGCCAACGCCTTAGACCACTGCGCCACCGGGGCGGCCTAGTCACATTAATCGTATCACAATAATGAAGAAAAAACCTAATCACATAGAACGAAGCTCTTGGCACAAAATAACGTAGCTCTACTCACATAAACGAAGCTCTCCCTACGCACATCAACAAAAAGCTCTCCTCCACATAAACAAGCGCTCTCCCTACGCACATCAACAAAAAGCTCTCACATATAACGAAGTTCTCTTTACACACGAAACAAAGCTCTCACGCACATAAACAACCGCTCTCCGACCCATAAACAACAGCTCTCCCTACGTATCGTTGAACGCGCCTATTTATACTGGCTACCACCACGTCATGACTTACACTCATTGCCAGATCTCATTCAGCGGGAGAAATAACATCTCGTTCAGTAAGAAGATAATTTACATAGTAAAATAAAATAACCAGAAATAGTAAAATCAAAAAGGAAAGTGAATCTAGAGTATACGTTACAACGAAACAAATCAAGATACGTCATTGCTCTTTACTTTCATCGTTAAAATATTAATAGACACCAGAACAAAATAATAATAGAAAACAGAACAAAATACGTTGTTACTTTCAGCATAAACGTAAAAAGAATCTTGCTTATAAACAATTTCGTTCGAAACTGTACATTTAAAAGCTAGTAAGTCAAATGTTTTTGTAAGCGTGAGCAAGCCGCCCCGGTGGCGCAGTGGTCTAAGGCGTTGGCCTATGATCATTCGTCCGTAAGGGGTCCGGGTTCGAATCCCGGTCAGGCATGGATGTTGTGTTTGTCTTACGGCACTGGCTCTCTCCCTTCCCTGGAACCAGTGACCCTAAATTAGGGACGGGCGACTGCTTATAACCCATTGAGTTGCTCACGGTGGTCGTTAAACCTCCAATCAAAAAAAAAAAAAAAAAAAAAGAAGCGTGAGCAAAATTGTGTTGCCATCGCTAATATCTCAAAGGGGAAACTTTTGTTTTTCAAATTTCAATTACTATGAAAATCTACCTGCGTATTTATATTTATTGCAGTCACCTTACGACTTATATTACGTCACTGTTGCTTCGGTGAAAACGAATGTTGGTAATTTGATTTTGACACAAAAACCTTGACATTCGATATGTCAAACGATAATATAAATGTTTTTTTTTTTTTTTTTTTTGATTGGAGGTTTAACGACCACCGTGAGCAACTCAATGGGCTATAAGCAGTCGCCCGTCCCTAATTTAGGGTCACTGGTTCCAGGGAAGGGAGAGAGCCAGTGCCGTAAGACAAACACAACATCCATGCCTGACCGGGATTCGAACCCGGACCCCTTACGGACGAATGATCAGAGGCCAACGCCTTAGACCACTGCGCCACCGGGGCGGCAATATAAATGTTTAAATGCAAAGCATATTATGATACAGCGCTTTTTACGTGATATTTTTAAAAGGGTTTTTTGTTAAATAAATTTTGGACAAATCAAAACACCTTGACATTCGATATGCCAAACGATAATAATAAATGTTTCAATGCAAAACATATTATGATATAGCGCTTTTTACTTGATTTTTAAGGTTTTTTGTTAAATAAATTCAGAACAAATAAATTTAGAACAAAATATATACTAAGCAGGTCAACTCAAGTCATTCAAAACTCAGGGCGGGGCTTCAGTTGCTGGGCAACAATGGCTCAATCATTGCAAAACTTCCTAGCGTTATCAAAGCTGGGTTATTTAAAAATCCCATTTCGACCCATTTAAAATTATCGTATGAAAAAATCTTTTCTTAGTGCGCTTCTATGTTGTAAAAGGAACATTCCTGGCAAATATGAAAGTTCTAAGTTCAGTAGTTTCTGAGATTCGGTGATGAATCAGTGAGAGCTTTCAATTTTATAATGTATTACCTTGAGATACCCTTATAAAGAGCTCACTCCAAAGGACATCCGTTTTTCTTTCCCCCACTACTTGTGTTAACTTTAACACTGTGTGACATCAGTCGCGTCAGTGACAAGCTCTACTAGCTAGGCATTCTAACTTCTCCCTGTCTACCAACTTTCCTGTCGTGAACCTTGAGGTTCGGCCTAATGTCACTTAGTTTCTGATACTCAGCGCACTAGTAGCTAGGCATTCTCACTTCTTTCTATCTAGCAGCTTTCCTATCGTGAGCGCCTAGGTTCTTCCTAACGTCATTTAATTTCTGGTAGCTAAGCATTCTAACTTTTTTTTATTGAAGGTTTAACGACCACCGTGAGCAACTCAATGGGGTATAAGCAGTCGCCCGTCCCTAATTTAGAGTCACTGGTTCCAGGGAAGGGAAAGAGCCAGTGCCGTAAGGCAAACACATCCATGCCTCACCGGGATTCGAACCTGGATCCTCTCAGACGAATGGTCATAAGCCAGTGCTCAAACCACTGAGCCACCGGGAAGGCAACTTCGTTTCTCATACTCTGATACTCGGCGCACCATTAGCTAGGCCCTCTGATTTTTCTGTGTCTACCAACTTTCTCGTCGTGAGCTTCTAGGTTTCTTTTAACGTCACTTCGTTTATGGTACTTTTTTTTTTTTTGATTGGAGGTTTAACGACCACCGTGAGCAACTCAATGGGCTATAAGCAGTCGCCCGTCCCTAATTTAGGGTCACTGGTTCCAGGGAAGGGAGAGAGCCAGTGCCGTAAGACAAACACAACATCCATGCCTCACCGGGATTTGAACCCGGACCTCTTACGGACGAATGATCAGAGGCCAACGCTTAGACCACTGCGCCACCGAGGCGGCGTTTATGGTACTCGGCGCACTAGTAGCTAGGCATTCTGACTTCCCTCTGCCTACCAACTTGCCTCTAGGTTCTCCTAATTTCGCTTCGTTTCTGATACTCGGCGCACTTGCGGCTACGCATTCTGACTTCTCTCTCTCTAATAACTTTCTTTTTGTGAGCTTCTAGGTTTCCTTTAATGTCACTTCGTTTCTAATACTCGGCTCACTAGTAGCTACGCATTCTGACTTCTCTCTGTCTACCAACTTTCTTATTGTGAGCTTCAAGGTTTCCCTTCATGTCACTTCGTTTCTGATACTAGGCACACTAGCAGCTAGGCATTCTGACTTCTCTCTGTCTTTCAACTTTCCTATTGTGAGCTTCTAGGTTTCCCCTAATGTCACTTCGTTTCTGATACTCGGCACACTAGCAGCTAGGCATTCTGACTTCTCTCTGTCTTTCAACTTTCCTATCGTGAGTTTCTAGGTTTCTCCTAATGTCACTTCGTTTCTGATACTCAGCGCACTAGTAGCTAGGCATTCTGACTTCTCTCTGTCTGCCAACTTTCCTATTGTGTGCCTCTAGGTTTCTCGTAATGTCACTTCGTTTCTGATACTCAGCGCACTAATAGCTAGGCATTCTCACCTCTTTTTCTACCAAGTTTCCTATTCTGAGCCTCTAGGTTTCTCCTAATGTCACTTCGTTTCTGATACTCGGCGCACTAGTAGCTAGACACTCTAACTTCTTTCTGTCTACCAACTTTCCTATTGTGAGCCTCTAGGTTACTCCTAATGTCACTTCGTTTCTGATACTCGGCGCACTAGCAGCTGGGCATTCTGACTTTTTTCTGTCTATCAACTTTCCTACTGTGAGCTTCTAGTTTCCGCCTAACGTCACTTCGTTTCTGGCACTATGCGCACTAGTTGGTTGACATTCTGAATTCTCTCTGTCTACTAACTTTCCTAGCGTGAGCCTCTGGGTTCCATCTAATGTCTCTCCGTTTCTGACGCTCAGCTCAAATGTCTGTACAGGCACAGTTAGTCGGGTCTAAAGCCTACATGAATTATTGTTTACTCAATATCACTCAAAAGGATCACTCACTGCAAGGATTTACGCATTTCGTGAAACCTAAATTTGCCGGAGCTGTACGCGGACGCACATTCTTCGGCTGCCGAGCCTAATGCTTTCCCAATTAAGCTGCGCCGGCAAGAGCTTATCAGTGTTACTTGCCGTCTTGACATGTGCGTCACCTCTGTAGCACGTCACGTATAGTATATCCCTCCTCCAGAATAAATTGCAAGAAATCGCAGGTTTCGAATACTCTGCAAACCATGCTTGAAGTAACTCTCTGTAGAAGAAGGAATTCTCACTAATTTCAGATGATGTGTGGAAGAAGCACCGCACATTTTTCCAAGAACCTGACGACCCGTAGATCCATTTTACACTCAGGCGCCAATGTGAACCCAAATTCGCCGGAGGCAAAGCAGAACCAACATCCTTCTGCTCCGGAGCCGAATGCTTTCGCAATTAAGCTACGTCGGCAAGGGCTTTTTGTTGTTACTTTACCACCGTAACATGTGCGACACGTATGTAGTACGTCATAATTAGAGCACGTAACACTAATGATACAGAAATGGGCAACAGACTTAACCCAACACGAAGATGGGAATGTTCTGGTAGAATGAGTGTGCGGAACCCACTTGGCCGGCCCGGTGCGCAATGGTATAAGTTATGGCTTCTGATCATTTGTCCGAAAGGGGTCCTGGTTCGAATCCTGGTGAGGCATGGATGTTGTGTTTGTCTCACGGCACTAGCTCTCTCCCCTTCCTGGAACCAGTGCCCTAAATTAGGGACAGGCGACTGCTTATAGCCCATCGAGTTACTCAAGGTGGTCGTTAAACCTCCAATTAAAAAAAACGAAACTACGTAGAACATCGAAAAAGAGAAAGAACCGGACAGAGATAGTTAAATGTCAAAAACAATCTGCAGAATGAGAATGACGATCAAGGGTCAATGACAAATATTGCTTTTGTGAATCTGGGAGACCTTCGTTCAGCAATATACTAAACGAATCTGCCAAGATGAAGATTCGAAGTAGTTTTGACATGCACGTACAACTGACTTACACGGCAAAAACTTACAATAGGAGATTCAACAGTGATTCTACGAAGTAGAACAGTCGTTTGTGCACGGCAAAATTAAACGAATTAAAGGGCCCGCGAACGACGATTGCGTGAATTGTTTAGTGTTGCCCATTTATGAATTCTGGACCGTGTGCCTTACATACGAAAGTTCCAGCTCACGCACACTTGAAAATTTAATTAATTCAAAATGTCACCTCGTGTACGGCTGTAGTTATGTGCGTAATAATATGCTGATTGTTGACAATCCACACACGGTTAAATCTCTTGGAACTCTTTATAAGCACATGCACAGTTTAGTCCACTTTCCTTCCATTTTATGAACAACAGCAATTTAACCCGAAAGGACAGCAAAGTGAATTACCTTCTTCATCAGAGACTGGATTTCAGTATAAGTGCCTGCTACCATCTAGCTTTCCAGAGCGCTACTTTATAATTTCGATACACTGGTCTAGCATACCCATTTGTATCGAGACTACTGACGAAATGCCTAACCGCTTAATTGATTAGTAGAAATGAAAAAAACGAAAAGCAATTTCAAAATGTTGCAAACGACACTTGCAGAACCTAAGTGAAATTCCGAAATTTACCAATGGGTAGCAAATCAAAGTGACACATCGTTGGAGACGCTGCTCTCGTGTAAAACAAAAATCTGAGTTGAAAGTTATGGAATTATATAAAAGAATAGCAAATAAAATTTAGGTGTTTTACGTAATTTACCTTGTATAAAAGTTTCAAATTCCGGGTAAGTCTATATAACATTTAAGACAAGTTAGTAAAATAATGCAATGCATTGATTATGATACGCTTTCCAACATACCTGAAATTATTACTCAAGTTATGAGGATAATGGCTGTGGAATAAATCTTGCTCTTGTGATCTGACCTTTGACCCCATTTCGATTATATTAAACAGAATTGCTTCAGTTTACCTCCGGAACAAAATACTAAAGTTTTGTCCCAATCGAAGCATTTTTACATAAGTTATGACGCATAAGTGCAATGGAATGGATCCTGCTCCTATGTCCTGAACTTTGATCTCATTTCGCCCATTTTTAATAGGGTTCGTCTCCAGGTAGTCCCCTACCACATACTAATATTTCATCGAAATCGAACTATTTTTACGCGAGTTATCATGCCGACGGACAGACAGACAGACGGACAAAGCTGGAACATATGCGCTTCTTCAACCTACGGTTGGAAAGCGTAAAACAATAAAGTATTTTAAGACAACAGATTTCTCACTTTTTACAAATATGCGTACATATCTACAGGAGTAATGATGTGGACAAAACCTTATTTTTTCTGCTCCGTTATTCTGGGGAAGATTGTATATAAGACATTTAACTTACATCATTTATATTTAAAAAGGAGTAATCTCAGATCTTCTTGACTGCATATCTTAGCATTATAATTTCATGAAAAATGTATCTCTAATCTTGATCTGTGAAATGTAGAACGCCGCACCGGTGGCGCAGTGGTCTAAGGCGTTGGCCTCTGATCATTCGTCCGTTAGGGGTCCGGGTTCGAATCCCGGTCAGGCATGGATGTTGTGTTTGTCTTACGGCACTGGCTCTCTCCCTTCCCTGGAACCAGTGACCCTAAGTTAGGGACGGGATACTGCTTATAGCCCATTGAGTTGCTCACGGTGGTCGTTAAACCTCCAATCAAAAAAAAAAAAAGAAATGTAGAACCACCTTCCATTTTAAGAAGTTTTTTTTTTTTTTTTTTGATTGGAGGTTTAACGACCACCGTGAGCAACTCAATGGGCTATAAGCAGTCGCCCGTCCCTAATTTAGGGTCACTGGTTCCAGGGAAGGGAGAGAGCCAGCGCCGTAAGACAAACACAACATCCATGCCTCACCGGGATTCGAACCCGGACCCCTTTCGGACGAATGATCAGAGGCCATCGCTTAGACCACTGCGCCACATTTTAAGAAGTAGAAATGTTGAGGGGGGGGGATTTAACGACCACACACACACCGTGAGTAACTCTTTGGACTATAAGCAGTCTTCCATCACTAATTTAGGGTCACCAGTTCCAGGGAAGGGAGAAAGCCAGTGTTTAACAGAAACACGACATCCACGCCTCGCCTGAACTCGAACCCGGACCCATCTTGGACAAATGGTCAGAAGCCAGCGCTTAGAACACTGAGCCATCAGGGAGCTGGAAGTTATGTTGTGTGTTTGTGTGTGAGAGAGAGAGGGGGAGAGAGAATTTTGCATTTAGTGGCGCAAGGACTTTGCATTTAGTGGCCCAAACAGAGTTAATTTGACCTTGAAATTCCTCTGAATCTTCATTTTTTCATAGATCTAAATTGATCGTGGTAATTTCATGAATAACTAATCTTACATTTTAGTCCATATTACACAGGATAAGGAATGAATCCAGTTCGGATGCAGAAATGGTTTAGAATCTTTTTGAATCAATATTCCGGTAATGTCATGAATTCGGCATCATCACCAACCATTCTCAATCCGTTACTGGATGAAACTCTCCCCAAGTCTCTTAGGAAAGTCTCTTGAGCTGTTCTCTAGCATGTCACTCCAGCAAGCATCGAATTTCATTCACTCATCTCCTACGTGGTCTTCTTCTGGATCTGTGCCTGTATCTTTGTATCCATTGTAGTATTTCAGTTGTCCAATAGTGGTCAGCTCTTCTAGCAATATGTCCAGCCTATTGCACTAGAGGGTCTCTATTTTGATCATTATGCCATGAACTCCTGTCGGTTTCCTGATCTATGAGTTTCTTTTCCTATCGTTTTTGTTACATTTATCATGCGTCTCTCCATGCTTATTTTAGTTGTTTGCCACCTTTGTATATCTTTTTTACATAAGGTCCATGCCTGATCCATAAGCAAGTACTGGAAGGGTACACTGATTAAACACTGTTTTTTTAAGAACGTAATGGTAACTTGCTCTTAAAAATTGTACTGCTTTTGTTTTTGTTTTGTTTTTTTGTTGTAGTGCAGGTATCAGTCAAGTCTAAATTTGCCCTCCAATTCTGCAGTTTCTGTAAAAGCATTGTACATTAATTTTGTTTTCTGTAAGTTCATCTTTAATCCCACTTCTTTGATGTTATTTCACCTTTAATTCCACTTATTTTATGTTAGTTCATCTTTAATCCCACTTCTTTGATGTTGTGTCACCTTTAATTCCACTTATTTATGTTAGTTCACTTTTAATCACACTTCTTTGACGTTAATTCACCTCTAATCCCACTTCTTTGATGTTAGTTCACCTTTAATCCCACTTCCTTTATGTTGGCTCACCTTTAATCCCACTCCTTTGAAGTTATTTCACCTCTAATCCCACTTTTTATGTTAGTTCACTTTTAATCCCAGTTCTTTTATGTTAGTTCAACTTTAACAACCACTTTTTTTATGTTAGTTCACCTTTAATCCCACTTCTTTGACGTTAGTTCACCTTTAATCCCACTTCTTTTATGTTAGTTCACATTTTAATCCCTCTTCTTTGATGTTAGTTTGCCTTTAATCCCACTTCTTTTATGTTAGCTCACCTTTAATCCCACATTTTTTGTGTTAGTTCACCTTTTATCTCAATTTTTTTACGTTAGTTTACCTCTAATCCTACTTCTTTGATGTTAGTTGACCTCTAATCCTACTTCTGTGATGTTAGTTCACTTTTAATCCCACTTCTTTGATGTTAGTTCACTTTTAATCCCACTTCTTTGATGTTAGTTCACCTTTTATCTCAATTTTTTTACGTTAGTTCACCTCTAATCCTACTTCTTTGATGTTAGTTGACCTCTAATCCCACTTCTTTGATGTTAGTTCACTTTTAATCCCACTTCTTTGATGTTAGTTCACTTTTAATCCCACTTCTTTGATGTTAGTTCACCTTTTATCTCAATTTTTTTTACGTTAGTTCACCTCTAATCCTACTTCTTTGATGTTAGTTGACCTCTAATCCCACTTCTTTGATGTTAGTTCACTTTTAATCCCACTTCTTTGATGTTAGTTCACCTTTAATCGCACATTTCTTGTGTTAGTTCACCTTTTATCTCAATTTTTTTACGTTATTTCATCTCTAATCCCACTTCTTTGATGTTAGTTCACCTTTAATCCCACTTCCTTTATGTTGGCTCACCTTTAATCCCACTCCTTTGAAGTTATTTCACCTCTAATCCCACTTTTTATGTTAGTTCACTTTTAATCCCAGTTCTTTTATGTTAGTTCAACTTTAATAACCACTTTTTTTATGTTAGTTCACCTTTAATCCCACTTCTTTGACGTTAGTTCACCTTTAATCCCACTTCTTTTATGTTAGTTCACATTTTAATCCCTCTTCTTTTATGTTAGTTGGCCTTTAATCCCACTTCTTTGATGTTAGCTCACCTTTAATCCCACATTTTTTGTGTTAGTTCACCTTTTATCTCAATTTTTTTACGTTAGTTTACCTCTAATCCTACTTCTTTGATGTTAGTTGACCTCTAATCCTACTTCTGTGATGTTAGTTCACTTTTAATCCCACTTCTTTGATGTTAGTTCACTTTTAATCCCACTTCTTTGATGTTAGTTCACCTTTTATCTCAATTTTTTTTACGTTAGTTCACCTCTAATCCTACTTCTTTGATGTTAGTTGACCTCTAATCCCACTTCTTTGATGTTAGTTCACTTTTAATCCCACTTCTTTGATGTTAGTTCACCTTTTATCTCAATTTTTTTTACGTTAGTTCACCTCTAATCCTACTTCTTTGATGTTAGTTGACCTCTAATCCCACTTCTTTGATGTTAGTTCACTTTTAATCCCACTTCTTTGATGTTAGTTCACCTTTAATCGCACATTTCTTGTGTTAGTTCACCTTTTATCTCAATTTTTTTACGTTAGTTCACCTCTAATCCTACTTCTTTGATGTTAGTTGACCTCTAATCCCACTTCTTTTTAATGTTAGTTCACCTTTAATCCCATTTCTTTGATGTTAGTTTACATTCATTTTAATTCCACTTCTTTTATGTTAGTTAACCTTTTAATCCCACTTCTTTGATGTTAGTTCACCTTTAATTCCACTTCTTTGATGTTAGTTCACCATTACTCCGACTTCTTTGAAGTTATTATAGTAGCAGGTTCCTAGGTCATACTCTACAGCTGTGAGATGGTACTTGCAAAAATTATGCCGTAAGCAAAACGACGGTGGGTGAAATTATTCCTATTGTTCTTTATCCCCGTATCTCTCCACTATCATCAACATCCACTGTGAGACAATTAAGTAATGAGACTGATATTTTTTTAAAACCCCAGGAAGACACGCTGTTCGGGAAAGCATTTTTTTTATAAGTCATTTTCAGCTATGCAGTAGCAACAGCGTTTGCATGAGAATTACGCAGATGATTATTTACGTTGTGCATGACGTCATTCGGTGGAAGAACATGGTCACCGCTCTGTCATGACACAGTGAGCAAATATCCGTTTATGTTTGAAAATCAGTAAAACTGCATCTCAGACAGTTAAATTGTTCCGAGATGTGTATGGTTCTAATTGACTATCTCGTGCACAAATATTACGATTGTATGCACGTTTCAAGAATGGGAGGAAAGATCTGGAAAATGACGAAGGGCTCGGACGCCCGATTTCAGAGCTCACGTCTGACCTCATGGAGAAAGTTCGCAAACGGATAAAAAGTGATAATTGTGTGAACTTGAGGATGCCGGAATATGAGCTCGGTGTTCAAAGGAGATGACTTGTAAAACTTTTAGGGCAAGATTTAAGGAAAGAAAGAGTTTGTGCTCGTTTTTTTCCTCATACTTTGTCAGATGATCAGAAACATGCACGTGTGGAGAACACAAGACATCTTTGAGACGGCAGAAACAATCCAAAATTTTCTCCAAAGCATTGTCGCAGGTGACGAGACATATTGTTTTCGTTATGATCCTGAGACATAGCGTCTGATAGATCAGAGGATGTCGCCACAGTCACCCAAAGGAAAGAAGGTCAGGTAACAGAAATCCAAAATCAAGACAATGCTTGTGTACTTTTACGACAGCAAAGGGAATTCTGCATCACAAGTTCATTGCTGAAGGTTACAACTGTCACTGGCAATGCATACACATATTTTTTGGAACGATTATGGAAGAATATTGTTCTTGTCAGGATGGAGTACAAAAATTGTTTTCTTCACGATAACGCACCCGGAGTAGTCAGTGTACAGCAATTTCTAATACAAAAACAAATGTGTGTACTCAACCATCCCCTCTGTTCTCCAGATTTGTCACCGTATGACTATTTTCTATTCCCTAAATTAAAGCTGCCTTCAAAAAGAAAAGTTTTTATAGACACTGAAGACACACAACGAACTGTGACATCAGCTCTTCACTCCATACCAAAAGATGGCCTCTGCAAATCCTTCTTTTCGTTGGCTGATGCCACATCTTGTATTAACGCAGGAAGAATGTACTTCGAATAAATATGAAGACATACAAAGAACTGCGACATCAGCTCTTCACTCCATACCAAAAGATGATCTCTGTAAATCCTTCTTTTGGTTGGCTGATCGTGCCACATCTTGTAATAACGCAGGAGGAATGAACTTCGAATAAACATGAAGACATACAAAACACTGTGGCATCAGCTCTTCACTCCATACCAAAAGATGGTCTCTCCAAATCCTTCTTTTCGTTGGCTGATTGTGCCACATCTTGTATTAACGCAGGAAGAATGTACTTCGAATAAATATGAAGACATACAAAGAACTGTGGCATCAGCTCTTCACTCCATACCAAAAGATGATCTCTGTAAATCCTTCTTTTGGTTGGCTGATCGTGCCACATCTTGTATTAACGCAGGAAGAATGTACTTCGAATAAACATGAAGACATACAAAGAACTGTGGCGTCAGCTGTTCACTCCATACCAAAAGATGGTCTCTGCAAATCTTTCTTTTCGTTGGCTGATCGTGCCACATCTTGTATTAACGCAGGAGGAATGAACTTCGAATAAACATGAAGACATACAAAAAACTGTGGCATCAGCTCTTCACTCCATACCAAAAGATGGTCTCTGCAAATCCTTCTTTTCGTTGGCTGATTGTGCCACATCTCGTATTAACGCAGGAAGAATGTACTTCGAATAAATATGAAGGCATACAAAGAACTGCGACATCAGCTCTTCACTCCATACCAAAAGATGATCTCTGTAAATCCTTCTTTTGGTTGGCTGATCGTGCCACATCTTGTAATAACGCAGGAGGAATGAACTTCGAATAAACATGAAGACATACAAAAAACTGTGGCATCAGCTCTTCACTCCATACCAAAAGATGGTCTCTGCAAATCCTTCTTTTCGTTGGCTGATTGTGCCACATCTCGTATTAACGCAGGAAGAATGTACTTCGAATAAATACGAAGACATACAAAGAACTGTGACATCAGCTGCTCACTCCATACCAAAAGATGACCTCTGCAAGTCCTGCCTTCGTTTGGCTGATCGTACCACTTCTTGTATTAACGCAGGAGGAATGTACTTCGAATAAGTATGAAGACATACAAAGAGCTGTGACATCAGCTGTTCACTCCATGCCAAAAGATGACCTCTGCAAGTCCTTCCTTTGGTTGGCTGATCGTGCCACTTCTTGTATTAACACAGGAGGAATGTACATCAAATAAATATGAAGACATACAAAGAACTGTGACATGAGCTCTTCACTCAATACCAAAAGATGACCTCTGCAAGTCCTTCCTTTCGTTGGCTTATCGTGCCACTTCTTGTATTAACGCAGGAGGAATGTACTTCGAATAAGTATGAAGACATACAAAGAGCTGTGACATCAGCTCTTCACTCCATACCAAAAGATGATCTCTGTAAATCCTTCTTTTGGTTGGCTGATCGTGCCACATCTTGTAATAACGCAGGAGGAATGAACTTCGAATAAACATGAAGACATACAAAAAACTGTGGCATCAGCTCTTCACTCCATACCAAAAGATGGTCTCTGCAAATCCTTCTTTTCGTTGGCTGATTGTGCCACATCTCGTATTAACGCAGGAAGAATGTACTTCGAATAAATACGAAGACATACAAAGAACTGTGACATCAGCTGCTCACTCCATACCAAAAGATGACCTCTGCAAGTCCTGCCTTCGTTTGGCTGATCGTACCACTTCTTGTATTAACGCAGGAGGAATGTACTTCGAATAAGTATGAAGACATACAAAGAGCTGTGACATCAGCTGTTCACTCCATGCCAAAAGATGACCTCTGCAAGTCCTTCCTTTGGTTGGCTGATCGTGCCACTTCTTGTATTAACACAGGAGGAATGTACATCAAATAAATACGAAGACATACAAAGAACTGCGACATCAGCTCTTCACTCCATACCAAAAGATGGCCTCTGCAAATCCTTCTTTTCGTTGGCTGATTGTGCCACTTCTTGTATTAACGCAGGAGGAATGTACTTCGAATAAGTATGAAGATATACAAAGAGCTGTGACATCAGCTGTTCACTCTATAC
Source organism: Macrothele yani (assembly GCA_039090855.1). Classification (NCBI taxonomy): domain Eukaryota; kingdom Metazoa; phylum Arthropoda; class Arachnida; order Araneae; family Macrothelidae; genus Macrothele; species Macrothele yani. The sequence goes on along the minus strand of CM077010.1, from coordinate 161,821,905 downwards.
CAAAAGATGACCTCTGCAAGTCCTTCCTTTCGTTGGCTTATCGTGCCACTTCTTGTATTAAAGCAGGAGGAATGTACTTCGAACAAAATTTATTCACGTAAGTTTTCCTGCTTTTCCATTTTTTTTAATTCAGTCTTATTACTTACTTAACGCACTGTGTATTTATCCACTTCACAACTATCATTTCATTAATGACTCACCTTAAATTTAGATCATGATACGCAGGATCAGAAAGAGATCTTATATTTTCCTGATTTGTTGTTCTTGCTATTTTTAACTGATGTTAAATTTAGATATATCTTTCGTTGGATGGAGAGGAGATTTCGAGAGTATTTGCTTCAATATTCTGCTAGTTTCAAAAATCGCTAAAATCAATCTGGATTCAAGTTAAGAAATATGGAAAAAAGATACAGCAACTTCCTGCCTACATGTTTTAAGCATTTAATAAATAACTGATTTAATTTTATTTTTTCAGAAGTACATAAGCAAACGGTAATACGTATCTCCGATCTCCCTCTTTCCGTGCTCCGGTATCCATGTTACGATAATAATGAGGAGATCCCGTGTCTTCGTACTTGTTTCTGCAGCCTTTTGATAAATTACTTATATTAAATTTAAATACACTTTATAACGAACGGAAGAATTTTCCATTCTCGAGTGAGTTTATAAATAACTGATGTTCAATTCTGATCCACAACATTAACTGTAAATTGTGGAAGCTCAAATTTTCGCCCTCCTAAGCAAAGAGTTTTGGTAGCCCCTCCCTTGATTGTCAACTTTTCTTCTTGTTTGCACAATCTTTCTTCCTTTTTAAAGAATTCAAAATTTTAAAAATTGAAAGCATAAAGTAGTCGAGTGGTCAGATGATTCATTTCCTAGCGGAGTCGTCCAAGATGGACCAGGGTTCGAGTCCCGATAATGCATGGGTGGTAAACAGCCCTAGACCTCTCCTTTCCTTGGAACCAGCAGTTACCTTAAATTAGGGAAAGGCGACTGCCTATGACCTTTAATGATGCACATAGTGGTCGTAAAACCCCAAGAAAGGAAAAAAAAATTGTCGTTGGTGAAATGAAACAGTTTTTGCGCACCCTCTTAATTTTAGCAAAATCACAATTACAAAACAATTTGTGTTAAAATATACACTGTCCTACCATTAAAATTCGGACGGTCCTCTATTGATACTAAATTTGGTCCTACGCAAGCACCGCTTCACAAGCCCAGCTGTAAATTTGCTCGTGGGACTATAATGACAAAATAGCTCGATTTTGAATGCAAGATGCTTAGATCAAAAGTGTTAACTGAATTTCACCGTGGATTCGTAATAAGGCGCTACATAAGCAATAGCTACGTACGTGAATTTGAAGATCCCTAGGTCGACGGTTGGTAATGTGGTATGCAAATGGAATGGGGCTGAACCTGCTAAGAAACGGTCCGACAACCCTTCAAAGCGAATAGAACATGATAGGAGGACTGCCCTCGCAGCACGAAATCGACATGTCTCAAATCACGCAAACACTATGTGAGACTATTGGGACTGGTGTTAGCACCACTACAGTGTGCTAAACGATGCACGACATGGGTTGCCACTGTCACACCCTGTGTGAGACTGATGTTAGCACCAGTACATGTTGCAGGACGCTGCACGATATGGGTTACCACTGTCAACCTTATGTGAGACTATTGGGAGAACTACATGTGTTATCACTGTCAACTCTATGTGAGACTGACGTTTAAACTAGTATAGTGAGCAGGACTCTGCACGACATGTGTTACCATGATCGAGCAGCCACGCACAAGCCTCCAGTTTCTTCAACTGAAACCACACACCGATTTGCGTGATGTAAGAAACTTTGATCTTGGACTGTAGACCAATGGAAAACTGTGCTTCGGATTGAGGAGTCACAGTAGTCTTAGACTGTAGACCAATGGAAACTGTGCTTTGGATTGACAAACCTGCCAGTCTGGTGGTTGTTTTTCGGTGTTGCGAATGACGGGAAAAGAGACACCTTTCGAACTTTATCGTCCCGAACAATGAATATTGGTGGAGGCAGTGTGATGGAATGGAGCTATTTTTCGTAGTTCGGCTTTGGCCCATTAGTGGTTTCGGACAAACTATGACTGCCGCGCTCAACCTAGACGTCCTGGATAATTATGCATTACAAGCGCTTTGGCAGAACTTTGGGGAAGGCCTAACCTGTATCAGCAGCACAAGGCACCGTGACGGACTCTCGAGTATGTCGTCATTTTCATGTAGGACTTCCGTCCACAGTGGGTAGATTTAGGTCCCAACCATCTACAGCGAGTTCGCCTTTTGGGCAGGACACAGAAACGGAAGGAATGAGAACAAGTCTAGCGACTTTGACAGAACAGTTTGTAGTGAGATTGGAGTACAGTAGATGGCGCCACCGTACAAGTACGATGTTGCACATAGAGGGGTGAGAGAATTTCACGGGGGGGCATAGGAAAGGATACCCATTTAACCAGTAGGTTCAGCCTAGAGGCCGTCATTTAACGTACTCGTCCGATGCACGGCGAATATTCAGTGATTGTTAGCAAATCACACCACCTCCGCAAGATCAGACCAGGATCGAACCTGTGGACCTTGCATTAGTAGTCTGAATCGCTAACCACTAAGCCATTTGCTGCTCGCAGCGTGACAGACCATAAGCGTTGTTGCAGATCAATATGGGCGTCGAAAAGTAAAGTTCGATTTTCTGTCCTAGAGTCCCGATCTTATCCCTATAGAGAATCTCTGAAAAGAACGCGGAATGGCGGAACATATCGGTAGGCATTTAAAAAAAACTAGTGAAGAGTGTTCCACAAAGACTACAGATCGTCATTAGGGCCGAAGATTTCAGCACAAAATATTAAATTTTCTGTAAATAAAGATTATTTGTAGATAGGAGGTTCATAACAAAAGTTATGTACACGTTAATCTAAAACGGAAGCGGATGATGCAATCGGGAAAATGATTGCGTCATGTCAAGGTCACACTCTCAGCAACACAGTGGTGTCAGAACGACGCGCTATCATTTGCCGTGTGGACGTGGGAGGGCCTAGAAATGGAAACGTGCAGCTCCTCAAGTCGAGTCACAGAATTAGACCAGCGCTCTTACGTGAGAATAGAAACTCTACGGGGGGGGATAACCCTGACACAGATCCACACTGCCTTGCAAGAAGTTTGTGAGAAAGGAAATCTTGATCGAAGCACAATTTCTTTCTGAGGACAAAGTTGAGACAGAAAATTCGTCAAAATCACACCAACTTCTTGGATGCGGGAGCGATCTTGCTGCAGGACAACGCATCGTGTCATGGTGAAGAGTCGGTACGGGGACTTTTGTCGAAATACGACTGGGAATTTTTATTACACCTACCATACAGCCCTGATCTCAGTCCACCCGACTTTGATCTTTTCCCAAAGTTAACAAATCGACTCCGCGGCATCCGCTACGATTCGCTAGACGAACTGTCATTGGACGTGATCCGAGTAATACGACAGCTGAACAAAGATGGCGTACTACACGGCAACCAGGACCTACTCGCCGCTGGCAAGCTGTCTTTAGCAGCTGAGGAGAGTACATTGAACGGCAACAAGGTAAGTTTTCTCCGTTACTTCACGCTTTTCTCAAAAACGGACAGTGTGCAGAACTTTTGTTAGGACTCCGTATGCAGGTGTCCGGATTTTCACAGAGACTCCAACCCGGACTGAAAATTTCCTGTATTAAACACTACAAAAATCGCAGTTTTCAGCGTTTTCCAGTAGTAATGAATAAAATTACATTACATGCTTTGTAACAAACAAATTTTCAGGGCAGCGAAATGGCAGTGCAAATTCATAAAAGTAGTGACTTTTTACGTAAACAATTGTCTATAAATTGAAGACTTTTTGAGAGAAACACAAAGTGCCGCCAAAAATTATTCTTCTGATTTTCGTCCAAAATCAATGTATGTTTCAAAGTGAAACTTACAGTAAAGATTGTAAATGCCTACACAGATTTCAAGTTTTCTCCGTTATAGAACCCAATAAACCCTGACAGATCGTAACGGCAGACCTCTTGTCAACAACTGGACCGTTTGAAGCAAGCTCTTACTGTAAAACGTACAGCACTGGTCAACAGAAAAGGTGTCAACTTCCAGCAAGCAGACGATCAGAGATTTTGGCTGGGAAGTTCTGCCCCATCCCCCTTATTCCCCTGGCATTGCACCATCTGATTACCATTTGTTCAGATTTCTGCAGCACTTTCTTAATGAGAAAAGGTTCCACAATATTGATGATGTCAAAACGGGGCTCTCGGACTTCTTTGCATCCCAGCCAACGTCTTTTTATAAAGACGGCATTGAAAGTTTGGTTTCACGATGGGCAAGTGTGATCAATAATGATGGCGATTATATAACTGATTAAGAAATAAATTTCTTCTGTTACAAACAGTGTTTCTCTTCTTTTCCAAAAACACATTACTTTCCAGTCCCCCAATATTTTACTAAACATCATTTCATCATATTTCACATAAAGGTAACAATACCTCAACGCAATCTACGTAAATTACGAGAACCTGATGCTCAATGTCATAAAAGCCATTGCAAAAATGCATTTTGATGCTATGCATCTTTCCTGACAGTAAGTAAAGTATGCGTCGCAGCGAAATTCGGTTTCCTCTCGACCGCCAAGGGGAAGGGGGGTCACCTGCTTTTGATTAGAGCTTTATAATGATGTACAACACGACGAAGTGTACCCTGTAGATACACTAGACCGAAAATCACCAAAAAATTAAAACACTTACTGTCGGGTACCGCTGAGTTCAATCCGCCACTAGGCCTTACTGATTCCGAATCTCTCAAACGGGCCTGACGTAGGTTCTTTTGAATCCAGCCGAGTTGAACTCGATCACTGAAACACTGAAACGTGTAGTCGGCAATTACTTAATATCTAAGACAACGAGTAACTCCAATAACAAGTCCTTTGTCAGACGTAACAAAATTTAATAGATCAGAAAATAAACTCTGTTCGATTAGCTATCTCCACGTGCCAACAGGTTTCCAAATGGCGAACACCTTACTATCTTGGAAATATCTCTAAAGACCCTCCGCCACGTTTAACATGAGTTTTCCGTCGAAAACCGATCGATCTCTGATTACCGAAAAACTACGTCAGCCAAAACGCAAATCCCGACTCTAGAAGCGTCTTGAACAGATCAGATCATATGTAGGGTATTTTAAGAAGGGAGTGCCTGACACCAGGTCTTAAACAACCCTTAGAAATAGAAAGCTTGGAGATTTGGGCTAGAGTGCCCGATAGGAAAGTGACACGGAAGCGAGGTAGAAAGAGGGAGGAAGACACCCTGGTATTTAGTGGTTCAAACGTTCGTACCTGCCAAGGATCGAACCTGAGGTTATCTCATAGGCAGTCACGAACGCTGACCACCAGGCCACCCGCGGCCCAAAGTGTCTTGAGCGAACGTGTCGCTCTCTTTTATAGCCTTATCCTTCCTCCCCCCTTCCGCCTTTCTGGAATCCTGTTTCCGTGGAGTTCGCCTCTCTCTGGGAGCGGTGACCTTGCACCGATACATCAGAACCAGTCGTCCAGGTCAAGGTCAACGGATGCCACTAGGCACATGCCTGGCTCGGCACTTCTTAATAAGCAGTGCAAAAGAAATGCGCCACGTGTCTTACCCGTGCGTTTGAATTTGCATTAAATTACACTTGAAGTAATAAATTGATACAGAAAACGTTGCTGCATGAAAATAATTATTGGGGGCTTGACTCCGTCCCCTTTACACTTGCGATTCATCTCTTGTTTCTATCGTGAGGTCATATTTTAGCTTGCGCATGCGCAGATGGATTTTCGTAGCTACATCACATTTCATCGGTGTCAGGGTCGTTTCTTACGTTCGTATAAATATCTGAATTATATATAATCACAAAGATAAACAGTCGAAATGCTAACTATTGCCGCAGCCATAGTTTAGTAAGCATTTACTTTTATTACTTACATATCTTCTTTCATTGGTTTTACGACAATAACATTCATTAACTCACCTACCTTAGTACCACTCAATGTCAGGAACCAGTAAACCTTATTGTTTGTTGTTATGATTTAATAACACTTAGTCTGCACCAAACTGTAGCTCATTATGCGGTCGTGAGTGATGCGAATAAATGCAGTGTGTTGTACGTAAAGAAATGCATACTCTCGAATCTCTCGCTTTATTTCACACCCACAAAGATGCGAAAGATGCATAGCATAAATTATCTATAGAGAGTACCAGGGTACTCTCTCGATTTTGTTTTAATAATTTGATCATTATACATTATGTTTTATTTGCCTTGGCTGAATCTTTTTATTTATAGAAAACAAAATGGATATCAAGATAGCCCACCCTGGAAATATGTGTCCCCAACACATATGTGCTCTGCTGGTGCCTAAAACCGCACCTGATTGGGGAAAAAAAGCGAAGTAGTTTAATTTTTTTTTTCTTTCATTCTAATCCATAATACTCCGGATGGTGAAGAAATGCTTGCAACTTCATTATTCTAGTGATTTAATCAAAAACTAATGTTTCATTGAGTATAGTTCTGTAAAGAACGGAAATTGTATTTTCGTTCTTTCATACTGAAGCTATTTTATAAATAGAAGTACGTCGAATTGAGTCCGTGCTATATGAATAAAGCATACACTTCGAATCCACAAACTGAAAATGATTTATCATAAACAAATCCTGTTCAGTTTGAAATTGTTGTACTTCGCATGGGAACGAGACTCCTTATCTTTCTGTTTTCATAATCTGATGATTTCATAAATAATGTTCAACTCGTATATGTAACACTTAAAATGAATAAAATATGCATTTCCTTCTGCTTCTATATTTTGGCAATTTCTTAAGTAATTGATATGAAATTTAGATGCATGGTGTTTAAGAGGTAGCGACCTCGCATATTTCTGCTTTCGTATTCTGTTAATTTCATTACTAATTCTACACGAGGAGTACTTAAGGTGAATTTACAACTTTTGCTTCTCATGAGAACAGTTTGGCGATGCATAAATCCCAGCTGAACTGTGCACCATGAGACCGAAAAATGGAGAAGTGAAGCACTAGGCATGCATTCATTATTTCACCTGTGACGAAATTTAAATTAAACTAAATGCGCGGTAAAAGAGAACAAAGGAAATCAGTCGCAGAGAATATTTTAAATTTACCAAATAACATTGCGTTGTAGACTTCCTCAGAATTCTGAAGTATCTCGTGATCGAATTTCTTCATGATTTTCCTCTCTTACAAATTTTGTTCACTTTCTCGTGATGTGTGTGCTAAACGTTTCTTATTCCCGAATTAAACTCAAAATTATAAACAGAAAATACCGTACGAAAGGAGTTTATGTTTTCTTTTTCTCAGTTGTAGATTTTTAGCACGTCTTTTGTAAAAAAAAGAAGTATGTATTTATAGTAACACTTTGTCAGTCCGTCAGTCTGTCTGTCCGCCTTTCCATTTGTTTGTCCATCCGTCTCTCTGTCTGTCCGTCCATCGATGGACACTATATCGCTGCAACTACTAGTCCGATTTGAAAAATTATTTGCCGCCCCGGTGGTGCAGTGGTCTACGCAATGGCTTCTGATCATTCGTCCGAAATAGGTTCGGGTTTGAATCCCGGTGAGGCATGGATGTTGTGTTTGTATTACGGCACTGGCTTTCTCCCTTCCCTGGAACCAGTGGTCCTAAATTAGGGATGGGGGAACTGCTTATAGCCCACTGAGTTGCTTGCTCACGGTGGTCGGTCGTTAGACCTCCAATCAAAAAAATAATTATTTTTGTGTTGGAAAGACTGAAGTGTGAGATAATGATCCTAGCTTTCGGGGGAGGGGCATAACTTCGCCTCTAGAGGGGATTAATTCAGATGCTATCCAGTGCAAAATGCACTTCATTCCATTACGTTACTTATCTGATTGAAGAAATTATTTCTTCCCTTCGATGCCATTTATAACGAAGACTATTTTGGACACACTTTCTTTTGCAATTTGATACATAGATTTCGCGCTAGGGTGTCTAAAGGCAATTGCAATTTCCCTAATATCTCTGCTTTTAAAAGTTTTATTCGAAAAATTATTTCTTCATCGGATAGAGCTCCTGATGGGAAATGTTCTTCATGCAATTTCTAATTTTTGGTAAGGAATGGTTTAGCCACTAGGGGACGTAAGTGTATATATCTGTTTCTGATGTATTTGCAGCAAAATCTGCGTTTCTGAATACTCAATTTGAAAAATTCTTTCGTGGGCCGATACCGCTCACCACGGAAAACCTTTTTCAGAATAACAGTTGCTTAAAAAAATTCAACTGGTGGATAGTTTTTCCGCCAGGGGCCTAGATGTAGAACTTATTTTTGTCGGTATCTCTGCTTCTAAAAGTTCAATTTGAAAACTTTTTCTTTTATCGGAGAGCGTTTCTGGTGCAAAGCATTTTGCACATATTTTCAAACTTTTTCTTAACTCACAAGTGCGCCATTAGCAGGCGTAAGTTCACTTTTCCGTTTGCAGCATACACTGCCGGAAAGTGAAAAAAGAAGACCAAGAAGGAATTGGCGGACGATCATGAAATTTACATATGTTAATTAGGTCGAGTTTACGTAGGTGTGATGTTAATTTCAGGACCAACCGGTGAGCGCTTACGCCACAGCACGGCATAATATGCAAATTATCGTCGGTGGTATTTAAGGAGTACGGCGAAGTGAATGTTATCAGTCGTCGGCGTACGGACACGTGCGAAGACCTAGAAGAAGCTGCAATGCCGGGACATGGTAGACGTGTATGATTTCAGCAGTTATCGGACTTTGAGCGAGGTCGTCTAGTCGGACTCCGCGAGGCCGGATGGTCGTATCGTCGTATTGCGGAGCGAATTGGGCGGGAAGTATCGGTGGTGGTACGATGGTGGCGTAGATGGTCCGAGGAACATTCACACACGAGAAGACGTGGAACTGGGAGTTACAGACGGACTAATGAGAGGTCCGATCGACGCATAAGAAGAGCGGCGTTGTCAAGCAGAACATCCACTACGACGCAAATCCGAGCTGCCGTTGCACCTGAAGTGACTGTGCGAACAATCCGCAACCGTCTACTGGATGCAGGACTACGTGTACGTGTGCCTCTGGCATGTGTACCTCTGACTCCAGCCCACCGTCAGGAACGGCTGCAGTGGTGTCGCCTACGTCTGAACTGGAGAATGCAATGGAGATCTGTCGTGTTCAGCGATGAAAGCAGATTCTCCTTGGGAGCCTCCGATGGCCGTATGCGTGTTCGCAGACGCACAGGGGAGCATCTCCACTCTTCTTGCATCCGCCAGCGACACACAGGGCCTACACCTCGTCTCCTGGTGTGGGGAGCGATCAGCTATCACTCCCGTACAAAACTAGTGTTTGCACCGGGTACGTTAAACAGCACCTCCTACATCAGCAACATCATTCAGCCCGTTGTTGTGCCATTTGTAAGGTCGGTCCATCGTGGTGTTTTCCAGCAAGATAGCGCACGCCCACACATGGCACGTGACGCAAAATGCACTTCAGGGTGTGAGATAACTTCCATGGCCTGCACGTTCACCGGATTTGTCCCCCATTGAGCACGTGTGGGATTTTATGGGACAACGACTTATCCGGTCTCCACGGCGAGCCACGACTATCCCCGATTTACGCGTCCAGGTTGAGGATGCTTGGAACTCAATACCCCAAACTTACATCCAACATCTGTACGACAGACTCCATGCCAGAATTGCACAGTGTGACGCAGTTCATGGCGGTTCAACCTCGTACTAACCATGTTACATGGAAATGTTATTTTTCAGTTTACCAGCAAATGCAGCTGTATTTTGCCATAATGTTTTGATCACGTTATCCTCTGTATTCCGTTGTTATGCTGTATAAATTTCGTTGGTATCAGACGTCTCCTTCTTGGTGTTATTTTTTCACTTCCCGCCAGTGTATTTGCAGTAGTATCTGGGGGACTAAAAACCCGATTGAAACATTCTTTTTCAGTCAGATACTACTAACTATGAAAACTGTGTGTAGTTTCTTCCCAAAATAATGCCCAATTTCCTCGCTTCGGTGCGCAAATGTTTAATCTGTTTTTCTCTATATCTCTGCTTCTAAACGACAGATTAAAAAAAATTCTATTAACACCGAATGCCATTTACTTGCTGGAACACTATACTCCTACGTGAGGCGTCTTTTGTAGTTCCCAGTTCTGTTGCTAGGTTGTGTTTGTGTACTTCTGTTTGCAACTGTGTATCTCCGCTTTAAAATCCCTGTTGAAAATTTTATTTTTTCCTCTCTATACCATTCGCTACAGTAAAGATGGGGAACATAATCCTCTTTAAGCTCACAGTTTTTCCGCTAAGGGTTGTAAATGTCGAAACCTTTTTTCTTTCTCTATCTCTGCTTCCAGGATACATATCTGAAAAATTTCTTAGCGTACGCTGTAAAAAATTGTCGTGAATAAACAATGTTTCACCCGGATTAAGACGGTTTACAGATCGTAAGCACGCCACCTGGCGGTCAACCATAAATTTTCAGTAGATAAACTACATGTTCACCGTGTTTAAACTGTTGCTGTATTTTAATCTTGACAATCTGGCAACCTTCTTCTTAAAATGGTTATATACCTGTTTTTTCATGTGCAATCAGTCGACTGGCAACACCTCTGTGGGCAACACGTTTTTATTTCCCGGTCAGTAGACATATTATTTATTCCCGGTCATTAGACATGTTAATGAACATTACGACATCAGACGTTTTTATTTCCCATTAGACATGTTAATGAACATAACATGTATCATTATTTATTTGTCATTAGACATGTTAATGAACATTATGGTCATTATATGTTTTTATTTCCCATTAGACATGTTAATGAACATAACATGTATTATTATTTATTTTTCATTAGACATGTTAATGAACATTACGGCATTAGACTTTTCTTATTTGCCATTAGACATGTTAATGAACATAACATGTATTATTATTTATTTGTCTATAGATATGTTAATGAAGATTACGGTATGGTACTGTAAAATTACGGTTTATTGACTGGCCACTCAGCTGCCGGTGTATCTACCTTAATTTGACTGCAAATTTTTACAGTGTAGCTTTTGCTATAAAGAATACTTTTCGCACATTTTCTACTTTTCCATTATGCAAAATTCTTCCGCTAGGGGGCGTACAGTTATGCTTCCCTCTATATTTCTTCTTCTAACTGTTCGATTTGAAAATCTCTGTCTCTGGTATCTTTGTTCCGCTATGAGAAATTTTTTGTGCGCAACGTGTTAATTTTTGTAGCATACTTTTCAGCCGCTAGAGGGAGTAAGTGGTTGTTTGAATTTTTGGATGTTTTATCGATTGTAGAAATCCGTTTTTTTGTTTTGTTTTTATTCTAACCCTTGCCATCGACTATGAATAACTTTAATCCCGTGGGAAAGGATTTAAATGGCATGCTCATTACAACTGAAAATTCGGTGTCATCTTTCTTGTTTTAGCGTGCAGCGGGTAATAATTTAAACTGATTGTGAACGAGGGTAGGTTAACAATTTTTCGCAGTGCAGCCATGGTTTATTTTCGGTTGACTGTACTTCTTATTGAACGCCCATCTGTAGACGTGATATCACTGTAATCTCAATGTAGGTGGTTAGACCGTGGTCTGACATTTCTGTTGTACTTTTAAAATGGCATGTCCTGTGCGCAGAAGAGCAAGCAGTGGTCCGTTTCTTGCAATTAAAAAGTTCACTATTGGCTGAAATTCCCCGAGGGCTTTGGGGGAAGTATGTGTGCAGTGTGTTGCCATAGTAAAATGCCTATGAATGGATTTCGAAGTTCAAAAATGGTCGCACGAATGTTACGCACGAAGAAGAACCGGAACGTCCGTCCATTTCATTACTGGTGACAACGCTAAACAAGTCCGTGCCAATATTCTGGTGAACAGGAGGGTGACTATTGACGAAGTGGCAAATCATACGCAAATTAACCATAGTTCTACTTATGAGATCACCTCCAGCAAACATAATTTTTGTAAAGTATGTGGGTCTAAAAACACTCGGAAATAGCTGTAACAGTTGCTTAGGTGTTTCTTTTCCTTGAAGCTGTAAGTACTCCCTAAATCCAGGAACCATATCTCTTTCAGTGAGTTGAAACCTGTTAGATAACTGCCTGATTTCTTGTTCAGCCCTAGTATATTTCCCTTTATATAAAAATGCGGTCGTCTGCAGAGAGTGAAAGGTTTTAGTTGACGAGTAAAAAATTCAGTAGAGCAATTTAAATCAAGTCGACAATTATTTATACGTTAATGTGCCTATTGTTGGATATGTACAACTATCAGATGTTTTTTTAATAAAGCTTATTTTAATTCACAGAAGTAATGCGTGATTGTGCGCCAGCATGAGACACCGGTTTCTTTGCGAAAGAAATTGTACAGCGAATGCCTTGACCCAAAATATCCGGGAACAGTGCGCTTAACAAAGAACACTGGGGAAGAAGCCATCGCAAGCCCGGTAGAATGATTTCTCCAAAGCTGTGTGAAAAGATAAGCAGTGTAAGAGTTACATGCGCCTCGCGAGCTGCCGCTTAGATAATTACTGTCGTAGGTCAAAGGGCAAACAGGGGAACCCGTGTTTCCGCGGAGCAGTTAGAAAAGTTCTAAAATATTGTAGGATTCTTCCATCATCTACTCTAGAGGAAGAAAACTAAAGTTGATTATTACACAATATCTAATCGCTTAAATTAGGTTAGCGATAAAATATTATTTGAGATATGTCGTCTTCATGAAAATCAAAGCAACTGCATGTTCACGGCGGCGTGTGTGAAGGTCATGAAACAATATAAGCAACACCTGATACTGAGCTCTCTTAATCAGCGTTGTTCTTGTTCTTCAGATGGGAAAGGCAGCTAGCTTGACAAAGACTAAATTGTAATGGCCAGAAGACTGTGTCAGAGAATTTCCGAGACGGCAAGGCTTCTGTGGTGCTTACGCCTAGCCGTGGTTAGTACCTTCAAAAAGTAGTCCGAGGAGGAAAAACTACTAACCTCCGGCAAAGTGTGGGACGACCGGGACTCGTCGATTCTACAGGTGTGGGAAAGATATCCCGAATGGTAGGAGCCAACCGAAAGGATGCTGTGACGCAACTCGCCAGTAATTTCAATTCTGATGACGAGAATAGCTTTGCTACCCCCCCCCCCTACTGTGCCCTACTTTAGTGGGAAGACGTGGGACCGGCACCGCGTCGATGAATGGAGATGGCCAAGGTTTAGCAACACCGGCTTGTCTAAGCGTTGACTCTGGTCATTTGTTCGAGATGGGTCCGGGTTCGAATCCCGGTGAGGTATGGCTGTTGTGTTTGTCTTATGGCGCTGGCTCTTTCCCTTCCCTGGAGTCCATGGCTCTAAATTAGGGACGGAGGACTGCTTATAGCACATTGAGTTGCTCACGGTGGTCGTTAAACCTACAATCAAATAAAAAAAAAGAATCCGCATGCATTTATTCAATCGAGCATCTGAGGTTTGCGTTGGAACACCAAATCCGATCTACGGCTGGTCGACCGCGTAACTTACGAGAACTAAGGGGTCTGCTTTGGCCGCCGCAGTGGTGCAATGGTCTAAGCGATGACCTCTGATCATTCGTCTGAAAGGGGTCCGGGTTCGAATCCCGGTGAGGCATGGATGTTGTGTTTGTCTTACGGAACCAGCTACTTTAAATTAGGGACGGGCGACTGCTTATAGCCCATTGAGTTGCTCACGATGATCGTTAAACTTCCAGTCACAAAAAGGGGGGATATGTTGGTGCCAGATACCATAAGACACACTATGAAATCTTGTAGCATCCATGTATTGGCTGTTTTTTTTAGATCAACACAATATTAGGCAGGTGGTCATAATGTTTTGACTCTTCGGTGTACGTTAGGGTTATTGTATTACTTAAATTTAATAACTGCATGTTTTTCAATGTTACAGTTGTTACGGTATTTTAATTAAATAATCATTCCAAAACTCAAGAAAGCAAAAACATTCTCTGTTAATAAATGAACGCTGTTTCGGCGCGTTCCTCCATAAAAAAAAAAAAAAAAGGGCCATGCATACAACAAAGAAATTATGTACCACAACAACAGCCTCGCGCGAATTAACAGACCGTTCGATTCTCGTCTCGAGAAAATGTCGCTAAGGCGTTTGGCGCTGCCTGCATTTTTTCATGGCAGTAAATATAGCCCTCGTAGCAATCAGTTCGCTTGAAGAAATCCAAAAACGAAAATAAATAAATCTGGAGTTTCTTACCAGATTCAGCCTTTTAGTGATATGAAATTAAATCTGGCAGTTAAACAACTTGAAGAAATTTAGCTAAGAGATAAAGAAATTACATAGAAATACACATTAAACGAACACAAAGCATTTCCAAAAAAGATCGTGGAAAGGGAATTTTTAAACCTTGATCTGACTATGGAGGTAGGAATTTAACAAAAGACGATCTAAGCATGGATTTTTTTAGCGAGAGTCTGTGCTCTTGATTAAATTCAGAGCGTTCATTGCCGTCTAACGCATGTCTCCTATTGAAAGCATTGAAAATGTGTGATTTTAAGAAGCTGATATTTTTTCTTAAACTAGTTTGCCAGCTTCCCCGTGTTTCAGAACGTAATTCAGCGTGTTTGTATTTAGCTTTCATAAAAATTTATTCTACATCATTTTTAGCACGTTTTTTGTAAAAAGAGATCGTGCTTATGCTACTGGTTTGTCCGTCCGTCAGTCTGTACCCACGATATCTCTGCAACTACTATTCAGATTTTAAAAATTCTTTTTGCATTGGGAAGCCTGAAATGTGCGAATGATGATCTTTTATTTCGTTTTTTTTTTTTCTTTTACGATGTACAATTTCGCCGCTAGTAAATGCAGATCATGTCGAATTCAAAAATACGTTTTATTCCACATATGCCGCCCCGGTGGCGCAGTGGTCTAAGGCAATGGCCTCTGATCATTCGTCTGAAAGGGGTCCGGGTTCGAATCCCGGTGAGGCATGGGTGTTGTGTTTGTCTTACGGCACTGGTTCTCTCCCTTCCCTGGAACCAGTGACCCTAAATTAGGGACGGGCGACTGCTTATAGCCCATTGAGTTGCTCACGGTGGTCGTTAAACCTCCAATCAAAAAAAAAATTCCACATATTTGCTTCTAAACGTCCGATTGAAGAAATTCTTTTATCTTTCGATTCCATTTATGTCTAAGTTACTTTTTCAAATTACGCATAGATTTTCCGCTAGGGGACGTAAAAGTAAATTCCATTTTTCCCGATAACTCTTCTTCTAAAACTCCGATTTGAAGATGTTTTTCTTCAGCGGATACACCTCCTGATGGAAAACCTTTTGCATATAATTTCAAATTTTTTTTGGTAAAGAATACTTTGGCCACCAGAGGGGGCGTAAGTGCTAATTTTTGCTTCTGATGTATTTGCCATAAAATCTGAGCTCCTAAAATATCGATTGAAAAAATTCTTTCGTGGCCTGGTGCCACCCACATCGATAAACTTTGTCGGAATATTTTCTTCTTAAAATATTACACAGTTTCTCCGCCAGGAGGCGTAGATATATATCTTATTTTTATCAATATCTCTACTTGTAGGAGTCCGATTTGAAAAATTCCTTCTTTGTTGGATAGTGTTTTCAGTGTGACTTTTCCATATAATTTCTAAATTTTCAAGTAATTCGCAGACTTTCCGCTAGGGGGCGTAAAGGTAAATTTTTCCCCCTATATATCTCTGCTTCTAAATCTCCGATTTGAAAAATTATTTCTGCACCGGATACAGCTCCTCATGGGAAATCCTTTGCGCATAATTTCTAATTTTTGTAAAAAAAAAAATGGTTTGGCCACCAGGTGGCGTAAGTCCTAATTTCTGCTTCTGATGTATTTCCAGGAAAATATGAGCTTCTAAAATCTCGATTGCAGAAAAAGTCGTTTATTGACCGATACTAATCATGTCGACAAACCTTTTAGAAACATTTTCTTCTTGAAATAATGCATGGTCTCCACGCCAGGGGGCGTAGATGTATATTTTATTGTTGTCAATATATCTCCTTCTAGCAGTCCGATTTGAAAAATTCCTTCTCTGTTGGTTAGTGTTTCCGATGCGAAATGTTTTTCCTATAAATTCAAAATTTTCATGTAAATCATAGGCTTTCCGCTAGGGGGCACAAAGGTAAATTGCGTTTCCTTCGTTATTTCTGCTTCTAAAACTCCGATTTCAAAAATTCTTCCTGTATCGCATACAAGACCTGATGGAAAATATTTTTCACATCATTTCTAATGTTTGGTAAAGAATGGTTTGGCCACCAGGGTGCATAAGTGTTAATTTCTGCTTCTGATGTATTTGCAGCAAAATCTGGGCTCCTGAAAACTCGACTATTTTTTTTTTCTTGGACCGATACCGCTCATATGGAAAAACCTTTTGAGAATACTTTCTTCCTAAAATAATAAATGGTTTTCCCACCAGGGGACGTAAAGTCACATCTTATTTTTGTTGATATCTCTTTTTATAGGAGTCCGATTTGAAAAATTCTTTCGGTGTTGGAGAGCGTTTCCGGCGCGAAATTTTTCTCATATAAATTCATGTTTTTCTTAACGCACAAGTCTGCAACCAGAGGGCGTAAGCTCACGATTCCGTTTACAGCAATATCTGAGGGATTAAAAACCCGATTGGAAAACTTCTTTCTTCCGTCAGACACTATTGTTTTCCATACCGGTTCCATTGACTTTGAATAGCATTGATAAATTTAATTTGCTTCAGAACGGATTCAAAAGACGTGCTTATTACACCCGAAAATTCGGTGTCATCTTTCTTGTTAATTTTGTTTTTATTTGATACTTTCCTTGGAAGTTTCGTTTTATATTTTCTGAATTGGTAAGTTGTTGGTAATTTTCGCCCGCTGCCTAGCTGTGGCTTTCGTTCCTCATAAAATGTTTACTTTTAACAAGTTTTCACCGAGGAAGAGTAAAATCTTGACATATCCGACTTCATATCGTTAGCATGCGAGAAATAGGGGGATATTGTCTCCTCTAAATTTCTACCACCATGAGTCTCCTAGTGGATCCTGAAGAACGATAACTGTTAAAAAATTATCTACTGTTTTGGTTAGGTAAGCATCCCAATCAAGGTTTATAAAATATCATGGAGTTTTTGCTTGTTTTTTCTGAGGCCATTTCTAAATGAGCTTTTTCCCTGATTACACTGAATTCACGGATATGGATACGAAAACAACCTAATATGCTCATTATAAAAAATAAAGTTCAGTGGTTCCTTTCGTGAATTAACCAGCATATTCCTGAATCAACCTTTTCTGTGAAATGTTAGAAAAAAAATCTGAATTTCATGAATTTTTCGTACGTGAATTGACGTTCATCTGTCTCCGGTTAACAACAAAAAATTGCCGTTTTTAAGAAGTGTTAAAGGAAATTTTTGAATATCTGAAACAAGGAAAAATTGCCATTTTAAGAGGTGTTAAACTAAATTTCTGAAACAACGAAAATTTGCCGTTTTTAAGAAGTGTAAAGGAAATTTTTGAATTTTCAGAAATCTTTCCGCAGTTATTTTAGTATATTAACGTAACATTCCGCTCACACATTTTTCGTATCCGTATGACGGGAAAATTCAGGTAACAGCGGGCGTTCGAAGGAATAATTGAGGCTTGATTAATGTATGTATTTAAAACACAAGGCCGTTTCTTTCTTCAATCCGCCAGTCCCACCCACCTGAGCGATTATCATGATTTTTTTTATAATGAAAGCTACTGACCCACAGATTTATTATCGCTAATTTTTATTGTCATAAGTATTTTTTTATTTTACCATGCTATTTTCTCTGTACAATCCGCCGTAAGCGCAACGATACACGGGAAATCGGGAACTACTTGAAAGCGTTCTGGTTCGGTAGTATAGTCAAAGATAATACAAAATAAACGAAATAGCCTATGTCCACCGGAAAGGAGTAATCTTCCCAATGGTGAAAGAATTTTCCAAATCGGTTCCGTAGTTTCGAGATTACTAAAAAAAATTCTGTATATTATCGTGAACTACATTCTTTCACTTTGGGTGTGATCGGGTTGTGTTTAAACAAAGCGGCACGATACACGGAAAATCGGGAACTACTTGAAAGCGATTTGATTCGATAGTACAGCCAAAAATAATAAAAAATAAACGAAATAGCTTATGTCAATCGGAAAGAAATAAGCTTCCCAACGGTGAAGGAATTATCCAAATCGGCTCAGTAGTTTTCAAGATTACCTCAAACACACAAACAAAGCTTCTCTCTTTATATATTATTATTATTGGAATTAGTATAGATATAAAAAATAGCTTATGTCCATCGGAAAAAGTAAGCTTTACAACGGTGAAAGAATTATCCAAATCGGTTCAGTAGTTTTCGAGATTAGTCAAAAAATTCCGTATATTATCGTGAACTACTTTCTTTCACGTTGGGTGTGATCAGGTTGTATGTCAAACAAAACGGAACGATACACGGGAAATCGGGAACTACTTCAAAATATTCTGATTCGGTAGTACAGCCAAAAATAATAAAAAATAATAATAAATAATAATAAAAAAATAAGAATAAATAATAAAATAAGAATAAAAAATAAACGAAATAGCCTATGTCTACAAGGAAAAAACAAGCTTCCCAATGGTGAAAGAATTATCTAAATCGGTTCAGTAGTTTTCGAGATTACCCCAAACACACAAACAAAGTTTCTCTCTTTTTGTGTATTAGTATAGATTAAATAATGATACCAAAAAAAAATCTTAAAACCAAACTGGCAGAATAAAACACATTTTAACCCCATTGTGCAGTTATCTAGACACGATATCATTTCGTGTCACTGAAAGAATGCCTCAATACCTCCAATGCAAGCCCATCAACGACGGGTAAGCACATGTTTATACAATAATGAAGAACGTCATCGTTAAATTCGTATTCGAGTAGATGGAAAAATTAATGGGAATATTACGAAAATTTTGTTGTTGGTGACCCATCTTATACACTACCCATTAATAATTCAGCCATTTATTATAGTTATGCATTTTATTGCGATTCGTGTTATATGACAAGAAAACATTTCAGTCACAGCTTTTTCAACCATGCGTGGCACGGGTTACTGACTAGTAAAATTTAAATCGTCTGGCGGAGGACCTGATTTTGAAGTTCTGTAGATATCCAATCTCGCTACAGAATATAAATTACATTCTTTCCCAAAGAACGAAGCGCCCAGAAGGAATCATTCAATCGAGATGAAAATTGATATGCGCAATGTACATTGTACATGTATAGGAAAGGAAAGGATTGCAGTTCCAGAACATTTGGGCCATTTATTCGTATGAAACAGCTACATGAGTGGAACAAGTCAGTAAGCTGTAGCGCTACCTCTTGTTCGGATACAAGCTGTTGCGCAGGGTGGCATAGACGCATACAGTTCACGGATACTCTCCTAAGGTATAGCATGCCAAATGGTGTCCAAATTCCGGACCAGTTCGGGCGGCATTCCGGGATGGAATGTCTCATCATGTCCAAAACATGTTCGAACAGTGTGAGGTCATGCGATCGGGCTGGCCATAGAAGGGTGTAGACATTACGTAGGCAGGCCTCGGTCGTGCAGTGTATGGCCGGGCATTATCCTGTTGAAAAATTATGCTGCGACAGGAATAGTAACACAACAGGTCGTACAATGTCGTCGACATACCGTTGAACCGGGACGGTGGAACGGAAGACTTCCAAGGGTGTCCAGCTATCTTTGGAAATGGCTCCTCAGAGTGTCAGCTATCTTTGGAAATGGCTCCTCAGAGTGTCAGCTGTCTTTGGAAACGGCTCCTCAGAGTGTCAGCTATCTTTGGAAATGGCTCCTTAGAGTGTCAGCTATCTTTGGAAACGGCTCCTCAGAGTGTCAGCTATCTTTGGAAACGGCTCCTCAGAGTGTCAGCTATCTTTGGAAATGGCTTCTCAAAGTGTCAACTATCTTTGGAAATGGCTTCTCAGAGTGTCAATTATCTTTGGAAATGGCTCCTCAGAGTGTCAGCTATATTTGGAAATGGCTCCTCAGAGTGTCAGCTATCTTTGGAAATGGATCCTCAGAGTGTCAGCTATCTTTGGAAACGGCTCCTCAGAGTGTCAGCTATCTTTGGAAATGGCTCCTCAGAGTGTCAGCTATCTTTGGAAATGGCTCCTCAGAGTGTCAGCTATCTTTGGAAATGGCTCCTCAGAGTGTCAGCTATCTTTAGAAATGGCTCCTCAGAGTGTCACTCCTGGTTTGCGAGCCGTACACCGCTCCATGGTAAAGGCAGGATCCGCGCGCTAAGCGGCTCGTATGCGCTGGTTATTAGCGCCAAGTGTAAACCGTGACTCATCACTGAAGACAACACGACTCCACTGGACACTATCCAACATAATCGGTGTCGACAGAGTGGCCACCATGAATGTAGTCTCCATGCCTCAAGTTGTCTGGCAACGGTCCGGATGACCACTTCCGTACCTGTAGACGATACACATGGCCGCGGGTGGTTGAGAACGACGAATTCGGTTCTGTTCGTGAGGTTTTCACAATCGCTCGATCCTCGCGTTCTGTCGTTGCCCTTGGCCGTCCACTCCCCGCGTGCCGCTGGGTTGTTCGCTCCTCGATCCATTGGAGCCAACACCGTCCTATTGCCGCGTCGCTCCGATCCAAATGCCTGGCGATACGTCGACTTGACCAACCGCCATCTCTCAGCCCAATTATACGTTCTCTCTCGAACTCGCTCGATTGCTCGTATTGTGCACGGTTCCGACGTCAAGGTATTCTTGCAGTCCGTGGAGGTTAACGCAACCGCAATCCGTTGTCAAAATTGTACCTACGTGCGAGCTCTGCTCTTGATATACCCTCCTCGATGCACGGTTCCCATGCGCTGTGGGGTCCACAATTTAGTCAATTCCATATTCGGCCCTGAGGTACTTGCATGCGGAATTTCATCAGGATCAAACGACTTTCTCGGAGTGCTTCGGGTTTTTTTTTTTTTTTTTTTTTTTTTTGTAAAGAGTGTATATTCTGTAGCGAGATAAGACATAATATCACATAGTAGTAAGGATTGCATATGTTGCATGATATTGAGCTTATTGTGGCAACGGATATTCCTTTCCCTCTCCCCTTATTTTGTGTACCAGCTATTGTACATTGTACTACCGTAAGAAGCCGGATACTTGAAGTATCGCACGGGTGTTGTATGGCATCTACGCATTAGTATCTGGACCTCTTAACACAAAAACTATTATGCCTACCAAGAGTAAATTTATATTTATCGCGTTTGTGAAATAATACTATGGCAGTCTGTGACGTTCTGGTAGGGTTTGCTTCCCGGGGTCATTGACTGGAGTTACGTAATTGTATTAAAAGGATAGATTATCAGTTAAGAGTAACGTTAAATATTAGTTAAAGTTAATTTGGGGGAGTTTTTTTATTATTATTAGAGGTAAATTCTAAGCACTTTTTTTTTGTGTGTGTGGTGGCAGAAGCTCACGTGCTGGGGTTCCGAGATTATGGTTGTATAGTTCATTTTTCTTGTGTATGTTTATATTTGGAGATTGGAATTGTTATTGTATATTTTCTTATTATGTAAATGTTATTTACATTGTTGTGTTGTTGTTGAAAAAGAGTTCTGAGTGGAAAGTTATTATGTAAATTTGTGATGCGTTGGCGTCTGCTGAAGATGAGATAGAAAGTCGTCGGGGTCCGAGGCTTGCTTCACTATTTATGTTGACTTTCACGTATATTACGGGGCTTTTTTTTGTGTTACATGCGTTAGGTTTCGGCTAGGCTGCATGCTTCATGCGGGGTTTGAAGTTTCGGGCTTAATGTCTGTGTTTCATGCGACGTCTTGGCGGTGCGATGAGAGCTGCGATATCGGCTATACTTGTTATGGGTGGTCATTTTGAGTCATATTCGCTGCTAAGCCTTGACTGTTCGTTGATTTGTTCCTACCGAGCTACCATTGAGCTAGTTGAATATGGTCCTCTGTTGACGCTGTCAAGGATGGATCCGGAACTATGATTCCTGACGTGCTGTGTCTTGCTGGGACTGATTCGTTACGTTTCTACAAAAAGGCTGGTTCCTGAGGACTTTTGCCGTGAGTGTTGTTTTCGCTGCATGAACTTTTATCAAAGCCTGTTTCCTGATCAAAGGGAAGAGCAATGTGTCATAAGTAGGGCCCTGCACGGACCGGGCAGGGCTCGGGATTCTCGGGTCGGGCCGGACAGGGCCTGCCTGTAATTTAAAACTTACGGGCCGGGCCTACAATTTCGTAGGCGGGCTTGGACGGGCCTGCACTTGCATGTGTATCGTGTAGTCAGGTTGTTGGTAAATTTAGGTCATTCTGTTTTTGAAGTCTCTGTCTTTCCCTTCCCGTGATCATATTTCTTTTTTCTCGCAATCATTCATCTCTCTCGCCTTGTGCTATTTTTTATTTATTTATTTATTTTGCGCGCGTCTTTTCGTCTTTGATCTTTGGCAATCGCACTGCCCTTTGAATCCATATTCCATTTATTTCGGAAGTTTACACTAGAAAAACACTTGCTCCGTACGATGGAGGTTGGAATTTATAGGAATTAGGAATCAATTAAAGCTTCAATATGTGCTAGTAAACTATTCTTAGGCTCTGTCTTTATAATTTTGATTTGCTACTTGCTTTGTTTTAAATATGGATGAATATTGGGTTCGGTAAATTAGAGGTTCGAGGAGCAAAACAATCGGAAAATTGTGTTACATTTAGATTTTGGGAGCTATATCCTAAACCTGAAGAATTAAAATCAAGAACGGAATCATATTCTGCGTACGAGAGTTTGGTGTATTAACTATTAACCGTTAAACATGTTATTGTGTGTGTGTGTGTGTAACTGAGCATCAATTTATATTATGTTCTGGGCAAGTGTCAAAGAAGACAGTACTTGACTCGTATAAACAGTGATCTGACATTAGGACGGGTTCGATTATGAAATGACGATAATTTACTTAAGTTCACTGAATACTATTTATTGCATTTGCCGTATTTCTGGTTACTAGTGGGTTAGTTAATTTACTTATGCCCTCTTTTTACACGAGTTTCGAGTTAGTCCAAAAAGTTACAGTACAAATACCGTCTGTGTTAAAGCAAGTGACAGTTACGCAAATAAAACCTATGGCCTGACACTAATTGGGTGGGAATGGGCCGGGTCTGGTCGGGCCTGGCATTAACTTGGGAGGCACGGGCCGGGCTCGGGCCTAAAAATATTGCCTCTGCAGGGCTCTAGTCAGATGTCTTGCCAGTAATGAACGGTGGATATTGTGGGGAGGTCCCTTATGTTATGAGTGACGATATTGCATTAATTATATCGCTGTTCTTCCGCCCAGTCATGGGAGGATAGATGTTCCTGTAAAGTGGATTCCCGGATTGCAGTGGTGAGTTACATCTTGCTTACATTTATTAGTTCTTAATAGTTACTGGCAGAGGGTAGTTATTGCTATCAGGGAAATTTAGGGTGTGATTCGAATTGAATTGTAGTTGACTGTGGAGAAAATTTCAATACAATGTGACTTCAGTTTTTTCTTTATTATTGTGTTGTTGTTATGACCTTATTATTGTGTAAGTTGCTAATGAGAACTTGACGGATGGTATTAAAGATATCAGGCACTTACTAAGTTGAGTTCTGTTGGACGATTTGTGCGATTATGTTGCTGCTGGATGTATATCTAAAATAATTAGTGCTTATCTACATAAAAAAATTATAAAGATGGTTTTTGTGAATGAGTGATTGTTGAGTTAATTATTTGAGGAAGAGGAGGAGCCTGTCTAACCGCATCATACGTCCTAGCCTGTTCGAACCCTTAAGGACAGGTTAATGCTGAGATAATAGCCTGACATAGTAACCTTCGGGAGGGTCTAGGATCGTTACGAGTCACCTTTTCTTAAACATAATTTCAAGTCATTGTCAGTTTAAAAAAATCTCGAGTTCCAAAACGTTCTGTTGCTTCGAAAAATCACGATGAAAAAAATTAATTTTAAATAAGTTCTAATACAGAAAAAATGAAATTGTTATAAGTTCCATATTTAGGGCTTTATGAAATAATACTATATAAGTAGTAGTACATTTCCGCTTTCCTTAAACAAAATTGGATGTCACTGTCAGTATAAAAGAATTTGGTGTTCAAAACATTCAGTTGCTCTGAAAAATCATGATAAAACCAAATGTAATTTCTGATAAGTTCTTCTACAGAAAAAAGTAAATTATAAACCTATTCAGAAAAATAATAAGCTCTTATAGAAAATAAAATGACTAATTAACCCGCATTGTTAGCGTAAAACACTTCATCGCCCGATTCAAGTTCTTTTCATTTCCCCCTAACCGTGATCAAAAGGGAAGTGTCCATCTATGTTAGTAGATAGTGCTCCGTGCTGGCATCCAAATCATACCGGGTTTGATTCAAGACGAAAAAGAAGGATTCTTCCATTTCGTACAACACGAAAACACTATCTAAAAGGACTGCAAAAGTCAAAATCGAAGTTTCTCGAAACTCGGAAAATTTTTGTGTGATAAAGGAGAAACACGAAACTGTTTTTTAAACAGAATTAGTGACAAAGTAAATTCTAAAAAATACTGAAATTTCAGTAGTTAAAAACAAACTTTTCAAGACAGAAATTTCGTTAAAAGTCGGAGACTTCCCAGCAACTTTGGTGCACGTTATTTTCAGGAATTTTTTGTGAATTCACGCCACTTAATGTTTTTACAGTGTAGGTAATCAACTCTTTTGAAAGAAATTTTCAGAATTAATTCGTTTTCTGCTAGTCTAACCTAATTTTTTTCCTTCTTCTAATATATTTAACTACGTTTTATTAGTTCCCGAAAAATCGAGTTTATTCTTTGGCATAGCTGAACCCGTTGATTGGTCTTTCAGAGGTTGCGCCCACGCAGTTAAATACAAAAAATTGTAAATATATAAAAATTTTCAGTACAAAAATTGCGCAATAATTTTTACAAAAAAATACGGAAAAGTGTAATATCACTTTTCAGAATATATACAGTGAAACCTTGATTATACGTTTTTCTAGAGGATGGTCTTAAAAAACGTATAAATGTAAGAAACGTAAAAACGAAATTTCAAAATGTTAAATACTATTGTAAATTTATGCTTTAAAGAAGAATAAGACGTTCCTTAATAATGATTTCTTTAAAGTCGAACTGGCGGCGAAAGGAAAAAAGCGTTGGAAATTATACTATATTTAATCGCATTGCCAAAATCATAAAGCCTTTGACAATCAAACTTCCCTATAAAGATCCTGATTCTAGATTACGTGAAATCCTCATAACTAAGAATCTGAAACCAGTGCCTCAGATCAGATCAGATCATATGTAGAGGATTTTAGGAAGAGTGTGTCTGACCCCAGGTCTTAAACAACTGTGACGTGCCTGCCCCGCAGGACGCACATGAGATAAAGGCAGATCGCAGCGAGACATTTTGTCCGCGTAGCTCAGTTGGGAGATAACTTACTCCGGAGTGAGGGTACCCAGATACGATGCCCGGCGCGGACTAACTTATACGTTATACAACCCTTAGAAATAGGAATTTAGGATATTTGGGCTAGAGTGCCCGATAGGAGAGTCACACAGATGCTAAGTTGAAAGGGGGAGGAAGACGCCCTTATTTATTACCGGGGGCCAGTACCCGGGGTCCGACGACTTAACGTGCCCATCCGACGCACGGCGGATATTTAGTGGTTCGAGCGTTTGTACCTGCCTGGATATTTAGTGGTTCAAGCGTTTGTATCGAACCTGAGATGCCTCCGTGGTAGTCATGACGCTGACCACTAGGCCATCCACTGTCCTCAGACCAGTGCTTCAGTAGGAAACCCATGAATTAATAGCTTTTTTTTTCTTTTTCAGCGGATCCTGAATGCATGGAGTTGAAACCAGAATGTTCAATATTGAGGATTAGGATTCTATTCATCCACGGCACGAAATATTGGAGCCACAAAGATACGCCCCAAAGACATTTCAGTTTTTGAGTAGCGCATATGTATGCGAGTCATGAAATGCGAAATCAATTTATCATTCAAACCGAAATTAAACAACATAGCCTTCTCGTGATGGGATTAAGGTTCAATTGTGGCTACACCAAAAAGGAACGTAACGACGCTGTCTCGTTCTGTCAAAAGTTGTAACGAGCCGGGATTATGGATAAAAAAATCGAAGAAACGTGTATTTCTGGTAATCTGAAATTTAAATTTTAGTGCATAATTCCAAAAAGTATGCAAATGAATTATGTATAACAGAGTTAAAAACGCGATAGAAACTACAATAAAAAGCATGTAAATATACTGCGTATAACCGAATTAAAAAAGCGATAGAAACTACAGAAAAAAGCATGTAAATTGTGACGTACCTGCCAGCAGGACGCACACGACATAAAGGCATATAGTAGTCAGAACAAACGTCCGCGTAGCTCAATTGGTAGAGTGACTTATTCCGGAATGAGGGGATCCGGGTTCGAATCCTGGCGTGGACAGAAATGACGGAGAAATTTACTTCGTTATAAAATGCATTGCGTATTACCCAATTAAAGAAGTCATAGAAACTACAGTAAAAAGTATGTACAGCGAATGAGTCGAAAGTTTTACAATATTTGCATAAACGCATGTGCTGCGGCGGGCATATCACGTGTTTAAACTAGTTCAAGTCGCGCACTGCAGTCAGTCGAAAGGGATATAAAGTGGTAGTCGTTGCTGTGAACAGCACTGCATGTCGTCTTTCTGTCTGTGGCTGGGACGCCTGAAAGATAAACAGCCACAACCGGCTATTTAGGGAATTTTTGCTTTACGAGTTTGAACTCGGCCGTAACGCAGCTCAAGCAACACGAAATATTTGTCATGCGAAAGGAGAAGGTTCCGTGGACCACCACAGTACCGCAACCAGATGGTTCAAGAAATTTTCTCTCCGGTGACAGAAACCTCAACGATCAGCCAAGGTCAGGTAGGCCGCGAGCCGTGGATTCGGAGGCCGTGCGACAGGCCGTAGAGGCAAATCCGACAACCAGCATTCGAAGATTATCAGGCGAGCTGGGCATATCACAGACCACCGTGGTTCGTCACCTTCAGGACCTCGGCAAGGTCTACAGAAGCTGCCGCATTGTCCCTCACGAACTGACGCCAGCTGAAGCAAACCTCCGAGTGGAAGTTTGCACGACACTCCTAGAAAACCCGCGCGATGTACGTTTCATCAAGAGAATTGTAACGTGCGATGAACAGTGGGTCTATTTCCGTAATCCTAACACACAACGGCACTGGTTGAGCCCGTGCCAGGTTCCGGAACCTGTTGCGAAACGTGAACGCATCGAGTAGAAAGTGACACCCTGTGTCTGGTGGAATTTCGAGGGGATAATCCAATACGAATTTGTTCCAGACGGTCAGACCATCAACGCCAACCTCTACTCTGAACAGCTGCAGCGGATGTATGTCGTTTTGGAGGAGAAGTACCTGGTACTGGTGAACAGAAAGCGCGCTCCCCTACAGCAGGACAAGGCTCGGCCTCATACGCGCGAACGACCCGGGGAAAACTCCAGAAACTTGAGGGCATCGAACTGATGCCACACCCAGCATATAATCCGGACCTTGCAGCGTAGGATTATTACTTGTTCCGGTCCATGGCCCACTTCCTTCGCGTGTGGCACTTCAACCACCAGGAGGAGGTAGCAGCTGGGGTGATAGAGTTCTTCGCCTCGAAGGGCAAGAACTGGTACCGCCGCGGAATGGAAGAACTGGCAGACAGATGGCTAAAGACGGTGCAACACGATGGCCTATACTTTGAGAACTAGTCAGCTTTCGTCGTAAAGGTACGTATGAAGACATAAAGTGATCCAAATATTGCAAAACTTTCGACTCAGCCTCTGTAGAATCGAAGAACTGGCAGACAGATGGCTAAAGACGGTGCAACACGATGGCCTATACTTTGAATGCTAGTCAGCTTTCGTCGTAAAGGTACGTATGAAGACATAAAGTGATCCAAATATTGCAAAACTTTCGACTCAGCCTCTGTAGAATCGAAGAACTGGCAGACAGATGGCCAAAGACGGTGCAACACGATGGCCTACAGTTTGAATGCCAGTCAGCTTTCGTCGTAAAGGTACGTATGAAGACATAAAGTGATCCAAATATTGCAAAACTTTCGACTCAGCCTCTGTAGAATCGAAGAACTGGCAGACAGATGGCTAAAGACGGTGCAACACGATGGCCTATACTTTGAATGCTAGTCAGCTTTCGTCGTAAAGGTACGTATGAAGACATAAAGTGATCCAAATATTGCAAAACTTTCGACTCAGCCTCTGTAGAATCGAAGAACTGGCAGACAGATGGCCAAAGACGGTGCAACACGATGGCCTACAGTTTGAATGCTAGTCAGCTTTCGTCGTAAAGGTACGTATGAAAACATAAAGTGATCCGAATATTGCAAAACTTTCGAATCACCCTCCGTAAATGAATTGTGTATAACCGTGTTGAAAAAGCGATAGAAACTACAGTAAAACAACGGAACCAACGCAGAATTACGTATAAAAGTAAAAAACGTATAACAGAGATTCCACTGTAGCTGCAAAATTTCAATGGCATCAATATGAATAAAGGCAAACTGAAATTCTGAGATTTATTGTGGTGGAACTAGAGACACATACGTACATACATTCAGCTAGTCGCCATATAAAAGGAGTAATCGCCCCCTGCTAGGGGCGCGGGTTTGTGTCCGAGTTCGAGCTCCGGGTGAAGCATGAGTGTTTCAGTGCACCTCAGAGCTGATTCTGTCCCTTCCCTGGAGCCGGTGACCCTGAATTAAGTATGGACAACTCCCTAGAGCTTTAGATGTACAAGAGGGTCATTAAACCCCGAAATGAGAAAAGAGAAATTATTTCTTCACGCAGCCTAACCGAGAAATTATTTACTCTTCTATAAATTGCGAACAGAATTTGTTCTTTCGTTTCAACCTAGCGCACAAGTGAAAGGGGCGTGCGTGTGTTGGGTTACGTAACGCAGGTTAGAGTTTCATTCACCGTTTCCTGGACATCGGCATTCTCAGCCCAACAGATCCCCGCTGCGTGGAGCCGGTACGCATTGAAATTCTGTGTGTGAAACGAAAGCTAATGTCGAAATCGTGGGTTTTCCTCAAGATATGACACGCGCTGAACTTCAAGTGCATAAAAAAAAAAAAAAAAAATAGAAAAAAATCAACCGAAGAACAAAAAATCGTTTCAAAAGGGCAGGAGGTTTGAATTCCACGCCCGCGGAGACCTTTGTGTGCGGGTCATGATTATAGATCAGTCAACGGCGATGTCATCATTTTCCACCTTGATTGAGGCCCATCATAGCCATTCAGACTTGTATTTCCGCGCCACAGTAAGAACCAAGACGTGCACAGGTTAAGAACAGGTTCTCCTTCATGTCCCATGCAAATAGCGCGGAAGAAGGGGATGATGAATAACTGGACGAGTCTGCTACTCTTCGCATTCGCGGAAGTACAAGACGTTACCAGCATAATTCTTTTTTTTTTTTTACTTTCTTTTTTTTTATCTTGTGAAACTGTGTTCGTTCTGTACCTTAACCTGTATGGCCATTAGCGATTGTTCAGCTCTATGAGATCGTCCTCGGCGATTTGGGAAAGAAGCTCTACAACGGAGGTCAACGACCTGGTCTTGAGAAGCCCGGAGAAAAATGAAATTACCTTTAGTTAAACAACGTTAAGCAGTGAAATGGCTGGTTTCTTCGACATCCGCTGATTCTCTTCAATCCATTGTTACTCCTTCAAATGGCCTTAAATGACAGCCCTCCGAATCGACGCGGACAAATAGTTGAAGTCCATTCCAGGAAGAGTGAAAAACAAAAGAAATGTCATTATGAAGGGCAAGTTCATAAATAATAGCTGATGTAATTCAGGAGAGTAAAATGCAGGAGTCAATTCAAAATACAACAGCACATCTAATGATAACAATAAAAGGATGACTTCGCACAATACGTCAAATGAAATGAGAACCTCACCGTCTATGTACGACATTTAATAAAATACGAAAGATATTTACAGTTAAAATACCCCCACTAGCATTTTAGGGGTAACATTTACCCCATCATCAGGTGGAACAGAGGATGATGATGATCATATGTAGAGGATTGATTTAGGAAGAGAGTGTCTGACCCCAGGTCTTAAACATCCCTTAGAAATAGGAAGCTAGGAGATTTGGACTAGAGTGCCCGATAGGAAAGTGACGCGGAAGCGAGGTAGAAAGGGGGAGGAAGGCGCCCTTATTTATTACCGGGAGGCCAGTACCCGGGGCCCGACGGCTTAACGTGCCCATCCGACGCCCGGCGGATATTTAGTGGTTCGAGCGTTTGTACCTGCTGGGATCGAACCCGAGGTCTCCCCCATGGCAGTCACGAACGTTGACCACTAGGCCACCCGCGGCCCCCAGGTGGAACAGAGGCAATGTAGTACTCCTTTATATAGTAGTGCAACGATGCATTATGAGTATAAGTCATCAAACGTCGCATGGGTCGTGACCGTTGCCATTTATAAGAGTGTAACGGGTATAATTTCACAAGTCATGATTTTAACATATCAATGCAAGGATTCGCTACAAATACAAAGTTAAGATCCATTTTATATATTGTTGGAATTGTAAATATATATTACTATAATATAAAGTTCAGGTTAGTAATACGCTCTTTCCAAATTCTTGATATGTCTACAGGCAATTAGTCATTACAGCATTTGTCCCCTAAAGCTTCGATGTACATACTTTCAACAAAATGCAGCGAATGTATATATGCTGGAGTGTCCAGTAGTAGCCTAATGTTTTTCCAGTTTGGTTGTAGAATTCCGTTTACCACATTCCTTGATAAGGCTGTGTTATTGCTGTTGGTTCGGATATCGTATTTGAGTTCCTGGACACGGATACCCAAGCTTCTTCGTGTCGAGCCTACGTAGTTGTTAACATGTTATCCTGTTAAGGGGTCCAGCAGTAATAACGAAGTTAATTTCTCCGTCATTTTGGTCCGCGCTGGGGCTTGAACCCGGGTTCCCTCATTCCGGAATAAGTCGCTCTACCAATTGAGCTACGCGGACGTTCGTTATCGCTACTATCTGCCTTTATGACGTGTGCGTCCTGCGGGACAGGCACGCCACACAGTGGAATATTATACACACCCCATTTGTTCATAATGTCTGTTGTTGCTCGATCCTTTTTAACTGATGATAGGAGGTTCTTCGAACGGGTGCCGAATTGTATGTTATGTTTTGAACAGATACGAGATAGTGTGTTAGTGATATGGGAGGGCTGGTCCAATGCTCCCACGAATCGTTTATTAGGCCTTGTATCTGGCTTCAGATTAATAGTTCGTTCACTTGACATTCTAGTGTATAATTTATTAATCATCGTCCTGGGGTATCCATGTTTATCCGCTAATTTAAAAATGAACTGTATCTCACACTGGAAATGACTATCATTTGAAGAATGCGTGAAGGCTCTCCTAAAAAGAAAACTGATAGCAGAAAATGTTTGTGGAGCTGGATGTGAGGAGTTAAACGGGAGTTTTGTGGAGTTGGATGTGAGGAATTGCCAGTGGGGTATTTTAACTGTAAATATCTTTCGTATTTTATTAAATATCGTACATAGACGGTGAGGTTCTCATTTCATTTGACATCTAACAATATTAAACATTAATGCTATGTTTCTTAGCGTGTATCGTAACACTGGCTTGACAACTCAGAAAAATTTCTATATTCAGCTGTTGAAAAAGTAAACCGTTTCGTCAATGGCGGACTTTATAACAACGAAACAATAATGGAGTTACGAATCGCCGACTACAAACATTGTGTAGTAATATAAGAAGAAGGAAATCAATGTTTATATTTACAATGCATTTTTATTTTGCCCTTTTCGACAGCAGTTTTTCTGTGCTATAGGTTGGAAAGTTACGCGTAAAAAAATATTTTCTACGTGAGTCTTAAAATACGCGTAAAAAAGGCGTAGTTTGTATCATAAATGTAAAAAACGTAATAAATTCAAAAGTTGCTTTAAATACAATAAAAAAACAAAGTGTTGTAATGTTACTCGAGTTCCCAGGCTAACAGCGACGCGAGCGTGGGTTACTTACGGCAAATCAAATGAGCTCTTCATATTACGTTTTTCATTTCTTCTATCCAACAACGAAAGAGCTTGTGAAATTAGCCATTAAACTACTCAACATACCAGCATCATTAATAAATAGGAACTGTACACCAACTGTAACTCAAAATAGTATAACCATACTAATGATCCGAATTTCTTGGCGTAGAACAGAAATCACTTTCCAAGCTTTCGCACATTAAGGGAAGGCAGATAGCAGACTGCAAACTGGATAATAGAAGCTTCAACAATTTAAACGCGGTGACTTGACAATAAACGAAGAGACGTAAATGTAATTATAAAATTAAAGACACGATGCATCATGTTCGTTTTGCACGCGGTATCCTTGGAGGAAAACAATGGGCATTCACTATTTGAAGAATTGGTTTCAAATTCGTGGTAACTCTAGTGAGACGCTGTCATTGCAGGCGTCGTTGTTGGTAATGATCTCCAAAGTTTCCTGAATGGCAGTGGATTTAAAGGTAGAGTAGGAAGCTAATTTCTTTATGTCATCCCACATAGGATCTGCAGACCTAAACTGAACTTCTCTGGATAGCGCAGCGGTTAATTTGCCGTTCTTCATGTCCCTCTTATGCTCGCTGACTCTAATTAATCAAGTCACTGCGTTTAAATTGTTGAAGCTTCTATTATCCAGTTTGCAGTCTGCTGTCTACCTTCTCTTGAGAAAGCCATCTGGTTGATGTGCGAAAGCTTGGAAACTTCGATTCCTATTCTACGCCAAGAAATTCGGATCATTAGTATAGTTATACTGTTTTGATCATAAGCACAGCTTGAGGGGTCGTTCTCCGACTGGTCGTACATTCATAACGCAAAAAGAAACCGACTAAGCGTTGGAAACTCTACGAAACTGGTGCATATACACTATATTGACAAAAATCACCGGACACAGAAGAAAAACACAACATAGCATTTATTGACATACATTAGTATGGTGTCGGTACACCTTTGGCCTTAATGCATGCACTAACTGTTCGAGACATGCTTTCGACAAGCTTTTGGAATACAGCGATAGGTATGCGCTTCTATTCCGTACATAATGCTGCCGCTAACTGTTGCTTAGTAGTAGGCCTTGCTTCCAAACTTCTTATGCGGCGCTTTAATTCATCCCATAGGTGCTCTATGTGATTAAGATAAGGGCTCTGTGCTGGCCAGTCCACACACGATACGGAATTATCGTCAAACCACACCGTAACAGTCCTTGCTTTATGACTCGGAACATTATCCTGCTGTTACCAACAAGGATCGGATCCATAGTATTGCCACAAAATTGGGAAGGCATAATTGTCCAGAATATCGAGGTAGACGTGCTGGTTAACAGGTTTGTCCTCGATAACCAATGGGCCGGGGCCATACCACAAAAAACACCCCTACACGAGTACACTGCCAGCTCCAAACTTGACCGTAGGAACAGTACACTGTGGTAAATAGCGTTCCCCCGGCTGCCACCATACCCACACACGGCCATCAGACTGATGGATCGTGTATCTGAATTGATCAGTCCTTAGGGCCCGTTTCCATTGATTTACGGTCCACTGTTAATGTTCTTTACACCATGCTAAACGTCGAGTATCATTCCTAGTGGAGATGAAAGGCTTGTGAGCAGCCGCACGACCACGGTAACCCATGGAATGAAATTCTCTGCGAATGGTACGTGCACATACCGAGGTTCCAGCAATTTTACTCACCTGTACACTGAGGTCTTGTGCAGTACTCCGTCGATTAGCTGTAACGACTTTCCTGAGGCTTCGACGTCCTCTATCACTTATTTTCTTTGGTCTGCTGGTACGTTTTTCTGCTTCAGACACGCCTTGTGTTTTCCATTTATTCCGTACATCCAAAACAGTTGACTTGGGTATGTTTAAACGCCTCTCGGTTTCTCTTATGGACAACCAGCTAATATAACACCCAACAATCTTTCCTTTCTCAAAGTCAGTTCTCTCCCGCCGCGACATTTTCACTCAACCTCACAGTGCGATATGATCGCGGCCAGCTGCAGGCTTGTTTTTATATACCGTTTGCAGCTGTACCATGCATCTTAACAATGCAGCAGATCCGTTCGTTTGCTTTTGAAGGGGTGTTCAGGGAACTTTTGTCAATATTGTGTATATTACACTCTAAAAATTAAAGATCAAAAATGTGATTATTAAAAAGTGCTAAGAAAAATAAGAATGAATGAAACAGTTCGGCAACATTGTATGCAGACAACATGTGATAATATGACGCCACATGTTATTTTAATTTTAATTTAGTTTTGATAAAATTATTAACAATGTGACATTATTAAAATAAAACACAAATTGAAGCAACCATGGCACCTGGATATAGTGAAGAATTTATTAATAAATGCTATGAATCATCAACAAGAAAGATGACACCGAATTTTTCGGGTGTAATAAACACGTCTTTTGAATCCGTTCTGACCCAAATTAAATTTAGCAAAGCTATTCAAAGTCAATGGAACCGGTATGGAAAACAATAGTATCTGACGGAAGAAAGAAGTATTTCAATCGGGTGTTTAATCCCTCTGATATTGCTGTAAACGGAATCGTGAGCTTACACCCACTGGTTGTAGACTTGCGCGCTAAGAAAAACATGAATTTCTATGAGAACCATTTCGCACCGGAAACTCTCTCCAACACAGAAATAATTTTTCAAATCGGACTCTTAGAAACAGACATATCGACAAAAATAAGATGTGACTTTACGTCCCCTGGTAGTTAAACCATGCATTATTTTAGTAAGAAAGTATTCTCAAAAGGTTTTTCGATATGAGCGGTATCGGTCCAAGAAAAAAAAAATTTATTCGAGTTTTTATGAGCCCAGATTTTGCTGCAAATACATCAGAAGCAGAAATTAAGACTTACGCCACCTAGTGGCCAAACCATTTTTACAAAAATTATAAATTATGTTCAAAGGATTTTCCATCAGGAGCTGTATTCGGTGCAGAAAAAAAATTTCATATCGTAAGTTTAGAAGCAGAGATATAGGGGGAAAGCAATTTATTTTTACGCCCGCTAGCGGAAAGTCTATGAATTACTTGAAAATTTTGAAATTATATGAAAAACATGTCACACTTGAAACACTATCCAACAAAGAAGGAATTTTTCAAATCGGTCTCCTAGATGTAGAGATAATAACAAAAGTCAGATATACATATACGCCGCCTGGCGTAGAAACCATGCATTATTTTAAGAAGGAAATGTTTCTAAACGGTCTGTCAACATGAGTAGTATCGGTCTTTAAACGACTTTTTTTTCAATCGAGAATTTAGAAGCTCATATTTTGCTGCAAATACATCAGAAGCAGAAATTAAGATTTATGTCCCCTGGTGGCCAAACAATTTTTTTACAAAAATTAGAAATTATGTGCGAACGATTGCCTATCAGGAGCTGTATCCGGTGCAGAAAGAATTTTTCAAATCGGAGATTTAGAAGCAGAGATATAAGGGGAAACGCAATTTACCTCTACGCCCCCTAACGAAAAGTCTATGAATTACTTGAAAATTTTGAAATTATATTAAAAACGTGTCACACTGGAGACACTATCCAACAAAGAAGGAATTTTTCAAATCGGACTCCTAGAAGTAGAGATATTGACAAAAATAAGATATACATCTGCGTCCCCTGGCGGAGAAACTATGGAATATTTTTAGAAGAAAATATTCCGAAAAGGTTTATCGATGTAAGTGGCATCAGTTCACGAAAGAATTTTTTCAATCGATATTTTAGAAGCTCAGATTTTATGGCAAATACATCAGAAGCAAAAATTAACTCTTACGCCCCCTGGTGGCCAAAGTATGCTTTACCAAAATTTTGAAATTATATGCAAAAGATTTTCCATCAGAAGGTGTATCCGCTGAAGAAAATATTTTTCAAAACGGAGTTTTAGAAGAAGTGTTATCGGGGAAAATGTAATTTGCTTTTACTGCCCCTAGCGGAAAATCTATGCGTAATTTGAAACAGTAATTATGTCTAAAATACTCTTCGACATAAATGGAATTGAAAGATAAAAGAATTTTTTCAATTGGACTTTTAGAAGCAAATATGTGGAATAGAACGTATTTTTGAATTCGACGTCATCTGCATTTGTACAGCGGCGAAATTGTACATCGTAAAAAAAAATCGAAATGAAGGATCATCATTCGCATATTTCAGGCTTCCCAACGCAAAAAGATTTTTTTCAAATCGGACTAGTAGTTGCAGAGATATCGTGTCTACGGACGGACGGACAAACCGATAACATAAGCACGATCTTTTTTTTTTTACAAAACACGTGCTAAAAAGTGTATGAACAATTCACAGGTTAGTAATCTTTGAATTTTAAAAAATGACTGAAAAGTGCGAAACTTTTTGTCGTAAAGTTTTATTCTTTGTTTTCCGTAGAATAAAATTGAGGTCATTGTGTAACATACACTGACGGAAAAAAATCCCAACACCAAGAAGGGGTTGTGTTAGATAAACGACAGTTGGTAGGCGGTGAGAGTACATCTGTAAGATGACGTCTATGCAAATTTCGCGCTCGGCGCATACGTGTGGCACTAGTAGCGCCCCTCGGAACATGCAAAGCAGGTTTGCTGTAAATACGCGCTGTAACGTTCGTGAGCGTTAGTTATCGTTGAGATTCGACGTAGGGTGTTGATGTTAGTCAAGAATGCCTTTAAGAAGACGAAGAAGCCATTATCAACAGCTCACGGAGTTTGAACGAGGTCGTGTAATAGGGCTACGAGAAGGTGGATTTTCTTTCCGCAATATTGCAGAACGACTTGGCAGGAATGTAGCCACTGTGCATGATTGTTGGCAGCGGTGGTCAAGGGAAGGTACTGCCTCAAGAAGACCGGGTTCCGGCCGGCCACGTGGCTCTACTGAGAGGGAAGACCGCCGTGTACGGCGTATGGCCGTGGCGCATCGTACCGCGTCTGCGGCAGCAATTCGAGCTGCAGTTGCCACCACAGTGACACAACGAACTGTTACAAATCGGTTACTTGAAGGACAGCTCCGAGCCAGACGCCCTGTAGCGTGCATTCCACTTACTCCAAACCACTGCCGTTTGCGACGTCAGTGGTGTCAAGCTAGAGCTCATTGGAGGACGGAGTGGAGATCTGTTGTGTTTTCAGATGAAAGCCGGTTCTGCCTGGGTGCCAGTGATGGCCGTGTGTTGGTTAGAAGGAGGCCAGGTGAGCGCCTGCAACCAACCTGTCTGCGGCCGAGACACCCTGGACCTACATCTGGAGTTATGGTCTGGGGAGCAATTTCCTATGACAGCAGGAGCACTCTCGTGGTTATCCCACGCACCCTGACGGCACAGTTGTACGTCGGTCTGGTGATCCAACCTGTTGTGCTGCCATTCATGAACAGCATTCCAGGTGGTGTTTTCCAACAGGAAAACACCCCCGCTGCCCGCATACCGCTGTTGTAACCCAACATGCTCTACAGAGTGTCGGCATGTTGCCGTGGCCTGCTAGATCACCAGATCTTTCACCAATCGAGCACGTATGGGACATCATTGGACGATAGCTCCAGCGTCACCCCCAACCAGCATTAACCGTCCCTGTGTTGACGACCAAGTGCAACAGGCATGGAACTCCATCCCACAAACTGACATCCAGCACCTGTACGACACAATGCATGAACGTTTACGTGCTTGCATTTAACATTCTGGCGGTTACACCGGTTATTAATGTACCAGCATTTCGCATTTAAAATGGATCTTCTCGCGCTTACAATAAGCTGTGATCTTGAAACCTTAGTCGATTAAATATGTTACCTATACAAATGTATTGCCGCCATTTCATTCCTCTACAACTATTTTTTCGTGGTGTTGGGATTTTTTTCCCGTCAGTGTATTACTGTTAAAAAAGTGCAATCCTAGTTTGACTGTAAAAGATAATTTTTTGGTTCCTTTGTTTAAAATGAATGGCACTGAAGTTGTTAAGAGTAATATTAGCTTAGCTGGCCGATCATGAATATTAACAACTGCCAAATTAAAAGAAACGTTAATTTTTTTGAAAAACATGTTCTATCATTCGTATTAGTTATGTATGTTTTTGATATTTCACCACTGTATTATTTTCAATTCTGTGATTATAAACTAAACAATTTTAAATAAATGCTTACTTCTAGTTGTGTTAACATGGCCATTTATTCATTTATTTTCATATGAATTAATTACTACGCCGTGTAGAAAACTGTGTAATAAATCAGTTTTCTACGCGACGTAAAATACGTATAAATTACGTGTAATTTATGTAAAATATGTATCATGTAATTTACGCAGTAAACTCTGGCTACAGCTGAGCTTCTTCATGACATTCCTGCATAGATAAGTTAATGCTATCCTTTTGTGTTGTACCCGTGTTCACTAATGTTCCACTGAAAGGAGTTTTGGAATCATAGGTCTTCTAGAACATGATTACAGTAAACGTAAAGTAGAAGAAATGTTGGGAAATTTACTCATTTACATACTGTATCACTTAGCTGTTCTCTGAGATTCACAGGTTAGCTCCTCAAATAAAGCTTATCTCGCAGGCCAAAGTTAAGAATCGATGGTGCTAGACTTTAAATAATCCTGCTGCCGCAAACGTCACCATTTACAGCGATTTTGACACACAACACGATCTTCATTGACATCCATCACACGTCTCACGCAAAGCCATTTGTACTTCATTACCTTTTTTTCATGCGGACAGTTTTGAATGTATCCTCCCATGATTTCCTGAAAAAACTAGACATTCCTGAATGTGGTCTTTTTATGATTTCCGATAAAAAATATGAAGACGGGCTAAGGACAGTCCATCTCTCTATATTTTATTTCTTTCCTGCCACTTGGTGTAAATAAATTATCTTAGAAAGCAACACACTCATTCTTTCAGCGTGGCCAAACCACCTGAGAATATTTGTCTTCACTTCACTAACAACATTTTGCTTCACATTACAGCTCTGCAACACATCTTTGTCCCTCATATGATCATAATATAGTAATCACAAAAAAGAATCACAAAAATAATTTTAACTAGGCCAGTAATTGCTTCGCGGGGCGGATTTCCACCATTATTTTCGCGAATTTTAGGTATGTTTCTGTAATTTTGCGAATATGAAATAAATCCGCGAATTTCGTATTTCCTTCCTGTTTTTGACGAATTCTATTATAAATTTTGGATTATGTTTCATATTTAAATAATTTTATTACGGCCTCCATTAGAATTTAAGCGAAAAATATACCGTAAAGTAATCCTACCCCGAAGTCCAAACCAGAATTTTAAACTTTGAATCAACCCTCAAGATTGTTCGTTACGAAGAGATTCTTGTCGAACAAGCTTGACGAGTAATTCCAGGTCACCTGCATTCTGCTGAAGAATGCACGGGTGGTCTTTCATGATTACTACACCCCGCTATTGTTGAATGACCTTAGCGACTTGCCGCACTAGTAAATCGGATGTCGTCAATTGTATTAGTAGTTTTAGCTGAGAAAAGCAGCTCACAAAAAAGAATGAGTTTCGCAGACTGGGACGTGCCTGACGCACACGACATAAAGGCAGATAGCAGCGATAACGAACGTCCTCGTAGCTCAGTTGGTAAGAGCGACTTATTCCGGAATGAGAGGACCTGGGTTCGAGCCCCAGCGTGGACAAAAATGACGGAGAAATTTGCTTCATTATAATGGCGCCCGAACTTTCCGCATGACCCGGCCGTTCAAGATCTCGCAATGGTGTGATGTTCTTTCCACACCGCGAGATAGGAAAAATAAGAGAATCCCTTCTCCAGCGCTTCGGAAAATAAATGTGTGTGACGTTGCATTCCACACACCAGATTGACTGGGAGTTCTCAAGTACGTTCTACAGCGGATGGCTGCCTGCGACGATTCATGGTCACGGCTGACCCGTGGGCCATGCCCCCGGCCCTATTTCGGGGGTAGGGGGAGATGTGACGTGCCTGACGCACACGACATAAAGGCAGATAGCAGCGATACGAACGTCCTCGTAGCTCAATTGGTAAGAGCGACTTATTTCGGAATGAGGGGACCCGGGTTCGATCCCCGGCGTGGACAAAAATGCCGGAGAAATTTACTTCATTATAAGACGCTTTGCTTAGAATTTTTTTGTGATTTCGTGCTAGTATTTTTTATAAAGTTTTTAGATATTGTTTGTTAATTTTGAGAATGAGCCACGTGAGTAAAATGAGTCCATCTGAAAGTTGCAAGCAGTACAGCAAGGAAACGCTTCATGTGAACAAAAATCTATTGTTCTGTTCGTGATGCAACATACCAGTGGATTTTTCAAGAAAGGATAGTTGTGAAAAGCATTTAGAAAGCAAGCTGTATAAAAAAAATTGTGTCCGAACAGCCAACCGAAAATAATGCAGGAATGTGTTGAATTATTGAGAAAAGAACTAAACAAGAACAGCATCGCTCAACTGAGCTTTCGAAATTTACTTGGGCCTTTTATGCAGCTAACATCCCACGTCCCAAACTGGATAACCCTACATTAAAAAATTACTTCGAAAATTTGTTGAAAGATATTGGTGTTATTCCAAATGCAAATTGGTTGCGGAAATGTTATTTGCCGAAAATACGAGTATATGATATTCACAAACAACAAGTGAAAGATTTTTTTGAAAGCAGTATCGTAGCAGATGAAGCGACTGACTCAGAAAAACAAGGTGCATTTTGGTTATTCTTGCTGTTCCATCAGCTGAAACGAATGTTGAAAGCTGCAGTGTTGAAACCTCTTTGAACGCCATCTTCTTCAAATGCATCACTTTAGAATCTGTAAATTTTAAAGCAGTCAGCGAGGCAATACTTCAGTGCTTTAATAAGTATGAAATACTTTATGTGAATATAACCGCTTTTATGACAGACAGCGTATCTTACATATCCAAAGCGTGGGGAACGAGCCTGAAAACCGAATTTTTGAGGAAATAAGTAATATCGTGAAATTTCGGGGTAAATCTAGATATTTTGCGAAAACCCGTGAACTTTTCGCGAAATTTTGCGATTTACCCCGCGAATTTTGACTTTTTTTTTTTCCGCGATAAAATTACTACCCTAGGCATAACGCATCGTGCTATGCAACGCATCACTCCAGCATAGAGGTCTACATGGGCGCGGGCAGGCCCGTTAGGCCTGAGCCCGGGCCGGGTCTTTGCTCATGTCTAATTTGGGAAAACGGGCCCGGGACTTCAATATTTAATGTAAAACAGACAAGGGCCTAGCAGGTTTTTATTTTATTTTTATTTATTTTTTTTATTTTATTTTTGAGCAAAACAATTGCTGTGAGGTGCCTTTCTCGTTTGGAAATCTCACAACATACAACAGC
The DNA here is from genome assembly GCA_039090855.1 of Macrothele yani. NCBI lineage: Eukaryota > Metazoa > Arthropoda > Arachnida > Araneae > Macrothelidae > Macrothele > Macrothele yani. The sequence goes on along the minus strand of CM077010.1, from coordinate 161,780,388 downwards.
AGGTTAAGATTAAATAATTTCCACTGTTGGAAAAAATAAAAGTTTTACGACAGCCTCCCGTCGTACAAAACAATTGGAGTAGGTCAGCTCCCTTAGTTTTTCAGTGTGAATATGGTCCTCTCTCTCTCTCTCTCTCTCTCTCTCTCTCTCTCTCTAACTTTCATCCTCCTCTCATGCTTCAGGGCAATCTATTAACTGCAGCATTTATAAACCGAGACACCCGCTCGCACACGATCCTTTTTATTGTTCTGGTCGGCGGGACTTTGTCCTCTAGATGTGTGAAAAGCTTTTAAGTTGTCTTAAATGGCACGGGAGAAATGGGCTGGGAGAAACTTACTTCTGTGTATAAATCTGTGCCGTATGTTTCCCATTTGTACCCTCAGGGAGTCAGCAGATGACAAATGAAGCCTTAGGTATCCCAGCCCAGCCGTTTTCAAAACTTCTGTGACACTGGTTAGCTGGGCAGTGTGTCGTTGTTTTCCTTAGCATATGCTCAGTTCAGCGTTGCTGATAAATACTTATGACGTAGAAGTCTTGTCTTACTTCTACGTTAATTTAAAACATCAACATACTAAGAAGTAGTTCCTAAATGAAAGAAAACCTTAACGGCCAGACGAAACATGTAAACAACAGAAGTCAAACTTACGGAAAAAGATGCTTTATTCAGGATGTAGCAAACACATCGTAGCATAGCATATTGCACTAAACTCTCCACAACCCCCACACAACTCTTTAACACAACGCTCTTTTCAATAATCAGTTTACAACCCAACGCTCTCAAGCAATAGATTAGTCGTCGTTTTTATCTCTTGTTCTTATCAAAACTCAGGCATACGTCACGTTCATTCAACCTCAATTGTGTTACCAAACGTATTCGTTTGAAAGAAAGATATCACGTTAAGAGTGAAGAATAACAAAATAAACTCAAGATTTACATAGGGAAAGAAACTAAAAAGGAAAGTTAATTTAGAATATACGTCACATACTCTTCCATACTTATTGTGGAGTTTAAGAAAGCGAAAGATTTTCGCGAAAAAATCGCTTCCGGAGAATATGTGCTTGTATACAATGTAAGTGGAACGATCATTTTTCGTACTTTAAGAATTAACCCCCCCCCCCCCTTCCCGCTCGTTATCCCCAAGGATATTACGGGTCCGGCGGTAGGCAATGATAATTTGAAAACCCAGAAAGTTTTGAAAGGCATGGAAATTGTCGCTTACATGCAAAAATTTTGAGTATGCGAGCCCCCCCTCCTCAGACGTCACGTGACTTATACAGAGTCACAGAACTATTCCGAATTAACGTTTATTGTAATAGAATACGTGTAGCAATTAAAAAAACGAAAACTCTTCATGAGTCGAATGACCGAGTGCACCAGTTGTCAAATTCGTGTTTTAGTAATTGTTGAAACTTTACGGGCCGGGCCTTGGTCGTGTGTGCTTGGGCCGGGTCGAGCTTTCCAAATTAAGGCGCGTGCTTGTAGACAATGATACTCCAGCATACACAAACAACTCGTATGTCTCTTCAGAAGTACCCGGGTTTAACCACCGTACAACAGAGAAGGAACAATTCCACTTTCATATACAGCCACTCGGATACTGTTCGAGAACTTATCAGTCGTGTGAAATCCCTTTTAAGGAAGCTATGAATTTCGAAGATAAATTCACTAGCCTACTAATTTCATCATTTGATCTGTTTTCACAGTCGCATGCTTCTTAAATATACAAATTCACCCAACAGAAATTTAAATGTGTCAAATTCTTAACACATCTAAATTATTGCTCTTACTTATAATCACAAAGAAGAATTTTTAATCTCAAAAAAAATTAATGCGTACGTAAAAACCTGCGGGGTGCACGGGCAGACAGACAGACAGACAGACAAGGCGATAACTCTCATAACATTCTCCCTTACACAATTTTCTCTCTCGTGACTTTGAAGAAGTTGGATGAGTTATAATTCAAGCATCTTGATTTAAGCAGAATATGTCAAGCATAAATCTGCCTTCACGTAAAGTGTGGGCCCAAATCTACCTCAGCAAACACCGTGCTACTTGAAGATCAGCCATTTTCTCAGTTCGGAGATTTCGTACTATGACACCTCCAGATTATAGTAACACTACCAGCAATTAGCAAATACCGGGAAAACCGCCCATTAATCATAAAGCCGCGCGCTAATGACAAAGAAATGTGTTGATTACGAGCTTTGACTTCAAGTGCGGTTATCATTTTCCGTCTGAAATGCAAAGCGATGTAATGCATAATGCAGAACAAAAACAGCAGTGCGTTACACTTAAATTAAACGTAGCTCTGAAAAGAGCGGTGCCATAATGGTGCAAGTATTTCGTGGGCTTTGTGTGGAACAGACAAATGTGGTTTTGCTGGTTAAAAGAAAAGGAACGCTTTCGGAACATCCGTCAACAGTGCATTCCGAGGTCCAAAATCCGGAAAGAACCCTAAAATTTAAACAACAGTTTGTACGTCATTGAAATAAGGAACTGCTATTTCGTTTCTTATGACCAGAGCACATTTAAGGAGACAGGGGGCCCGAGGGCTAGACACTAGACAGGATTTGGGTGCCCTAGTATTAGTGGAAACATCTAGAATTTTACTGTGTGTAAATGAATAAAAATACCCCAGGAGAAAACATTCCCAAAAATATGATGGGAAAGCCATAAAAATATATCTGCCACATTGAAATATGTATCCCATGATTCATGGACGAATCAGTGGTATGAAGAAAATGTAAAAATGCATGGTTAAAAAATGGATCCCAGTGCTTTGTAAAAGTCTGCACTGGCTGGGTCGGGCTTTTTCTTTAGTTTAGAGGACAAAGCAAGGGGCCGGGCCAAGTCGACCCATTCTTTTTATCGAAATGGTAAAGAAAGGAAAAAGTCGTGTTTCCCGATTTCCTGGTCTGCTTAACTGTTTTGCTGGCTTTACTTACTTCCATGACATAGCCCAGGGCGTAATCAGAAAAGCAAGGAGAGGCACTCACAGTGTTTTTACCAGTCTGTTGGTATTAAGATGGTAAAACCGTTTTGAGACTTGTTGATAACTAAAAGATTCGACCCCGAGCGAGTGTGTGCGTTGTGTAGAGTGAAACAACGCGGAGTGCCTGCAGTGGAGTGGGGTGTGATGTGCATGTGTGTGTTTGTGTGAGAGAGTGGGACGACATCGATTTTTCTATCTCTAATCTGTACAGGGATTGACTTTAGTAGTGTTACCGCTTACTAGTTCAGAGAAAGGGAGATTCTGAACGCGCTTAATCTTCCTTTTTCTCTCTCTTTAAAACATTATTTTTTTCGATAATTGTCAAAGTTTAGTTACTATTTTTAGGCTTACATTCACCTAAATATTTTCAATAATACCTCATTTCATTATTTAATTTTCCCATTTTAATAAAATACAATAGGAAGGCCAGATACCAAACGGCACGTCACGACCGGGCCTAAATAATAACTGCAATTGACGGGCCCTGGCCTGGATGGACAGAGTGTCTAATATTTGAAACGAGGCCGTGCTGGAATCACCAAATTAGGCCCGTGCAGACTTCTAGTGCTTTAATCCACCACCCACCCAACCCCTGGGTTGGGCTCAACTTTTTGAAATTATATGGAAGTAGTGAACAAAATAATATAGTTCAAATATCATGATTCAAACGAATTCTTAATGTGTGAAAATTTCCCCCAAACACAGATGTGTACAAAAAAAAAAAAACCTGTGTAATGCTTTCGAAAGATGTGAGGACGAACTGGGGGCGACTATGTTTTTTGCGGACTCCACATAAATAGGCAGAAAGAAATAAAAAATGTGTTGCACAAGGTAGTTTCTTATAGTTTTTGCTGTGCTATCTGCAAAAAAAAAAAAAAAAAGAAAAAACTACAGAACTCTGTAAATTTTTCAAGCATCGTGCGTAATTCTGGGGTCCCTTGAAAATACAGAGCCCGGGGCTGCAGCACCCCTAACCCCCTCTTAAAGGGGCTCGGCTTATGACATATTGTACACTGCTGGACAATTGCTAAGGACGGATCATAAACGGCTACATAGCGCATAAAAAAGTAAGTGTGGTTGGATGCTAAGTGAAATGAAATAATGTCAGAATGCCAGGACATTACAAGAAAGACAATTTATTGTGCTCTGAAATCCAGATGGCTTTGGAACGTGTTCAAGGGACAAACAGGCCATTTTGTGCAGAATACGTAAACGTGAAAAAAATGCAATTACCATCCGCAGGCGTTCCGGCGTAAGATGTCAATACGGGATATGGCCATCATGGAGGGCGATGCAAGATTTCACACGTCGTGTCATGCTTTGCACAACATTATCAAGCAGCTGTTGGGGTAATTTATCCCATTCCTCTAAAAGAGCACGGATGAGGGTGTCCTTGTTTATTGGAGGGCATTGGCGACCAGCAAGACTCCTCCCCAAAGCATCTCACACATTTTCAATGGGATTCAGATCTGCAGAACGTGCTGGCCATACGAGGCGTTGAATATCCTTGCTCTCAAGACACTCCTGGACAGCGACTGTTCGATGACATGTTGCGTTGTCGTCCATGAAAATGAATCTATCACCGACAGCACCACGGAACATGCAAACATGAGGTAGCAGAACATCATTAATGTATCGTTGGCCAGTCATAGTCCCAGTTGGAAGCACATAGAGGGACGTACGTCCATTGATCATGATGCCAGCCCATACCATGACACTACATGTCGGATATCGGTCCCTTTCCTGTATGTTTGCTGGACAATATGCGGCACCACTATCACGCCAGATCAGTTGTCGTCGACAATCAGACGATAGACTGTATCTACTCTCATCTGAGAAGAGGTCAGCAGACCAGTCGTCATCAGTCCAATTGCGATGTTGATGGCACCATTGCAAACGGGCGGTACGGTGACGTCTGGACAATGGGATGCACACAACAGGACGGTGGGGGTATAGTCCTCCTTCATGCAAACATCTGGTGACAGTTTTTCGGGAGATCCGCTTGCCAGTAGCAGCCACAAACTGATTTGCTACCTCACTAGCTGTGCTGCGCCGGTGTCTTTTTTGTTGATAGCACTATGTACCGATCTTCTTCAGGTGTCGTACTGCGAACACGAGCCTCCCCGTGACGTTTGCTACACTCTCCATTTGTTTGAAATGATTTCCAAAGCCTTGAAACAACACTGTGGCTGACGTCGAACTCCCTGGCAACATCTGTTATTTTTCGCCCTTCTTCAATCTTGCCAATAATATGGCCACGCGTAAAATCATCTAGGTGATGTCGGGAAGACATACTGAAAATTGCAAGCTCGTCAATTGATTCCTTCCCTTTCAACTTTGCGTTTGAACAACAACGGTCAATACGCGTCAAATCCTTTATATCTCTTATCAGCGCTATGACGTCATGAACAAGTTCGGCAATCCAACATTTGCATACGCACAACACGTCTTACTGTATCCCGCACTTATGCTAATTTCCACATTTTCCTGCCTTCCATTTTATGGTTGCTATCGTTGCTATTGTCATCCGTCCTTAGCAATTGTCCGGCAGTGTAATATGCTCCAGATATCGCAAATAACAATGCCATGAATAGACAAAATTTTAAGCAACCAGAAAGTGTATTAGAAAAGATAGAAATTTTCTGCTGGATTACGGCATATGCGTTACTAGGGAAAGCTCATACTGAAAGACGATAAGTTCCATCGGCGGTTAAATTTACGCAAATGGCACGCGAGAAAGTTCTGTAGACCAAACTCCTGTTCCTAACCATATTTTAAATTTTTTTCCTATTTTTGACCACTGGCTCCGAAAATTTACCTTTCTTTGGAACGGAAGGAAACCCTTTTCGCCTGTGGTAAGCTACCCAAGAAAAAAGAATTTCCGAAATTTTTCTTTCGTGATTCTTACGGAAGACTAAGCGAGTGTTTTCCTCACACATCACAGAAGCAATGTATTCGGAAAACTACCTATTACAAATAATGAAAACCTCGGCGCAAACATAAATACACAGACTAGCCAAAAAATATATGAACCTTTATGATGAGACAGTTAAGTCTTGTGTCTAGCGATCTTTGGCCAAACATGTCCCTTGCGCCATAAAAATTCACCAACCTAAAACAGTTACAGATAGTACAGTATATGCAAATATAATACTCACGAGGGTTGATGACGTTTTGCTTTGTTCGTTATAAAGAGCTTACAGATTATTCAGTTGCAGTAACTCATGAAAACAAGGAAAAAAAACAGGTTTTTACAGAATTCACTAACGCAACACAGCACACAGATCAACGGTCCTGTCTTTATTTGAGTCTCCTTGAATCTGAGTCTCCAGATCAACGTTCAAGTCTTTGACTGCCTGCCAGAGATACCACAAGGATATAGACTCCTCCAAGTTCCGACGTGACCTCAAGTTCATAAAGTATAACAAGAGATAACCAAAGATATGCAGAAGAGACAGTAAACAAAAACGAAAAGTTAAATAGGTAAAATAAATCGCACCCTGTCCAGTGCAGAAGCATTCGGGGAAGTTGAAATTTTAGTGTGTTTATACACAGTCGTATCAGAATAATATGACCACCTCCCTAATAATAGGAATAACCACCCTTGGCCCGGATGACAACGGCGTGACGGCGTGGCATGGACGCAATAAGGCCCTGGAACGTTTCCCGAGGCACACGTGCCCACTCGGACTGCATCAGAGCACGGAGGTCCCGAAGATGGCGTGCTTGTGGGTCGGCACGTCGAACCTATCGATTCAAATAGTCCCGCGAGTGTTCTATGGGATTGAGGTCGGGCGATTTCGCCGGCCAAGGGAGAACACAAATATCGCTGTAGTGTTCCTGGAACTAGTCACGCACCCCTTAGCGACGTGGCATGACGCATTGTCCTGTTGGTAGACACCATCACCACCAGTGTAAACTTCCAGCATGAAGGGATGCATGTGGTCAGCGAGGATGGACAGGTAGCCATTGGCGTTCAGGGACCCATCCAATGGTACCAGTGGTCCCAAGTCATAACAAGAAAACATTCCCAGACATGCGCACTGCCACATCCGACCTATATTTGACCGACAGGCGTGTCAGGGTGTTGGTTCGCCTGTGTCCGACACCGCCCGTCACTTCTGTGGAGTAGAAATCTCGATTCGTCGGAGAAGCAACCTTTTTTCCATTCTTCTACTGTCCAATGACGGTAGTCCAGTTCGAACTGGAGGCGTCGTTGCCGATGGACCTGGATTAACATGGGCGCCTTCACGCAGCGTCTACTCCAGAGGTTCATGCGTAACAGGGCTCGCTCTACTGTTATCGACGACACGTACCTGGGTGCCCCAACGTTCATTTGCTATGTCAATTGCTGCACTTTTGCGCGTCGATTGCCCTTTACCAGTCGACAGAGGTGACGTTCTCCTCTGGGGTCGATGGCCTTTGGGGCTCCACAGTTATAACGTCGTGAGGTACTCGGTGTGCCATTGGTCCATATCTGGCACACCCTTACTACAGCACCTCGCGAACAGCCCATGAAGTCTGCTGTTTCTGAGATACTTCCACCCTTGACGCAGCAGCCAATGATCATTCCTTTTTGAACGTACGTCAATCACCACCTTTGCCAATTGTGCTCACGTGACGCACTATGGCTCATCTGTCCTGGTCGGCCACTTATATCTCCGTGTGGTCGACCTTGTCGCGTGCACTCCGTGAAGCGTCTGGGCGGGTACACTGTGGCTCCGGGGGTGGTCATATTATTCTGATACGACCGTGTAATTGGTGGGAACGCTTTCAGTGATTTATTGCACAAAGATCAGAACAGATGTCAGCGTCATTTACATACCTTGTGAAAGGGAAAATGTCCAAGTTTCTTTTTACATCACATCACTTCACACAATGCGGGAACCACGTGTGACGCGGGAAATATCCACACGCTAATCGGGTCCTTGTCACACGGTGTCCAACGTATCCTGTGTGCCCTTGATAGTAACTTCTTCAATTCACTGCTTCAGTTCCTGGACGCCATGTGGCAAAAGTGGTACGTAAACAAGATCCTTTATGTTCAGCTCACGTGATGCACGCCCCACTGATTTATTGGGGCTCTTTGTGAATGTCTCTCTCCCTTCCTCCACATTATCAACAGTAACACTAGGCTTTCCACTGCCTTTCCCGAACAGATCAGATCATATGTAGAGGATTTTAGGAAGGGAGTGTCTAACCCCAGGTCTTAAAAAACCCATAGAATGTAGGAAGCTAGGAGATTTGGGCTAGAGTGCCCGAAAGGAAAGTGACACGAAAGCTAAGTAGAAAGGGGAGGAAGACGCCCTTATTTATTACCGGGGCCAGTACCCGAGGCCCGACAGCTTAACGTGCCCATCCGACGCACTGCGGATATTTAGTGGATCGAGTGTTCGTACCGGCCTGGGATCGAACCTGAGGTCCTTTGCGTGGCAGTCACGAACGTTGCCCACTAGGCCACCCGCGGTCCACTTTCCCGAACACAAGCAACCAGTGTTTATACATTGCTGATGCCACTTGTAAATAGCCTTCCTGGTCGTACGCACTTCAAAGTTTCCTTTGAACGTCTGTTGCATATTTGTTCTTATCAAACAGAAGCACACAAAATGCCTTCTCGGAAAATGGCGAATGCCCACAAGTGCCTTTGCCATCGTTCGACAAGGCTATGCGTGTAATAGGAGTACGATAGATAACGCAAACTTGTGGTGAATACCTCGGCAGTAACAACGGGGAAACTGTCGTGTTTCCTTTTTGGTATCTTTCTTACTCCATGTGCAACAAATAATTGAAAGTGTTCCCACCATATATAAACACCCTATATATCCCAGATATAACGTTTAACTAAATTCGATAACCCATCTTGAATCTTTAATAAAATGGTGGTAGCTGACCATTTCTCTCAGAAAGATGGGACTTAAAGACAGATTCTAGTGCAGAGTAATGAATTTTTGTTTTTAACTTTTTTAAATTCAATAATTATTTTTGCAACGTCAAAGTAGTATTTTCTATAAATGACACTTGGATCAAATGACTAACGTCGTACAGTTTTTTTTTTTCACTGAAATAAAATCATTCGATAATGTATTCATTAAATGAAATTATTATATCGATAAACAAGCTTTCAGTGAAATTTTTGGCGAAATGGTCATTCGGTGATATGAACTTTTTGGCTAAAGGGCCATTCAGTGAGATGAACTTTTCGGCGAAAGGGCTTCGGTGAGATGAACTTTTCGGCGAAATGGCTATTCGGTGAGATGAACTTTTCGGCGAAATTGCTATTCGGTGAGATGAACTTTTCGGCGAAATGGCTATTCGGTGAGATGAACTTTTCGGCGAAATGGCTATTCGGTGAGATGAACTTTTCGGCAAAATAGCCATTCAGTGAGACGAACTTTTCGGCAAAATAGCTATTCGGTGAGATGAACTTTTCGGCAAAATAGCCATTCGGTGAGATGAACTTTTCGGCGAAATGGCTATTCGGTGAGATGAACTTTTCAGTGAAATGGCTATTCGGTGAGATGAACTTTTCGGCGAAGTGGCTATTCGGTGAGATGAACTTTTCGGCGAAATGGCTATTCGGTGAGATGAACTTTTCGGCGAAATGGCTATTCGGTGAGATGAACTTTTCGGCAAAATAGCCATTCGGTGAGACGAACTTTTCGGCAAAATAGCCATTCGGTGAGATGAACTTTTTGGCGAAACGACCCTGCAGTTAAGCGAACTTTTTGGTGAAGAGGCCCAACAGTGAAGTGATCTTTTCGCCGAAGGACCCTTCAGTGAAATGAACTTTGTGGCGAAATGATCCTGTGGTGAAAGGAACTTTTCAGTGAAATGAACTTTGTGGCGAAATGATCCTGTGGTGAAAGGAACTTTTCAGCGAAATGTCCCTGCGGTGAAGAGAACCTTTCGGCTAAACGACCCTTCGGTGAAATGACTTTTCCGGCAAAGCTACCCGACAGTGGAGTGAACCTTCCGGCTAAACGACTATCCAGTGAAATGAACTTTATGACGAAACCACCCTCTGGTGAACGAAACTTTTCGGATAAACGACTCTACGGTGAAATTAATTTGTCCGCAAAACGACCGTATGGTGAAAGAAACTTTGCCGTGAAATGACTCTTCGGTGATATGAACTTTCGGTGAAACGACCCTTTGGTGAGACAAATTTTTAGGCGAAACAACTCTTCGGTGAAATAAACTTTACAATGAAGCCACCCAACAGTGAAATGAATTTTTCGGCGGAACGACCTTTCAGTGAAATGAATTTTCGGTGAAAATATCCTATGATGAAATTAACTTTCCGGCGGGGACGTGAACTTTTCTGTGAAACGATCCTGCGGTGAAGAGAACTTTTCGACGAAACGACCCTTCGCTGATGTGAATTTTACTGCGTAACGACGTTGAGTGAAAGGTACTTTTCACAATCTTTCACTGAAATGAAGTTCACGACGGCACGATCCAGCGATGAAATAAACTTTGAGGGTTATGGTCCATTTTTAAATATGGAAAGAAAACAAATGTTTAAAATACATATAATGATCGCCCTTTAATTGTTCAGTTTCTTTTTCTACTAAACTCATTCACCTGAATCTACAATATTTAAATAACTCTATAAAGTATGAAATTCAGAACTGTTATTTACCTAAGTTGTTTAGGCATAATCATTGAACATAAAGAAAGCACCGAAGATACAAAACATTATGATCAGCGCGACAGCGCGTGTGAAGGTCATGTGAAGGTCATTATGATAAACGACAGCGCGTTTGAAGGTCATGAGACGGTTTAAATAACACCTGATAATGAGCTTTATTAATCAGTGTTATTCTTGATCTTCAGATGAGAAAGGCAGCAGAATTGAGCTAGTTTGACAAAGGCCAAATCGTAAAGGCCAGGCGACTGTTTCAGGGCATTTTCGAGACAGGGAGGCTTGCGGAGTGCTTGCGGTCAGCCGTGGTTGATATCTTCGAAAAGTGGTCCGAGGAGGGGAACCCACGAACCTCCAGCAGGCAAGGTGTGGGCCTACTACGGCTCATTGATGCTAGAGGTGCGCGATGTATATATATGCCGTATGGTACGAGTTAACATAAAGGATAGTGTAACGCAACACGCCGGTAATTTGTATGCTGGTGACGAGAGTAATGTGTCACAATACACAGTGTATCGAACCTTCCTGAAAATGGGGCTGCATAGCCGCAGACTGCTCCGAGTGCTCACGCTAACCTCAGTTCAACGTCGGAAGCGCCTGCAACGGGAACGCCAGTACCAAAACTGGACCTTGAATGATTGGAAGAAGGTCTTCTGGTCCAACGAATCTTGTTTCCTGTTGCACCATGTGGACGGCTGGGTAGATGTGCTTCGTTTACCTGGGAAAGTGTTGGCGCCAGGATGCACCGTGGGACGAAAACAAGCCAGGGATGGAAGTGTGATGCTTTGGGTAATGTTCTGCTGGAAAACTCTGGGTCCGGTCATTCATGTGTAGAAAACGATGATATCTACCACCTACTTAAACATTATCGCAGGCCAGGTATATTTTTCATGACAAAGGTATTCCCCTCTGGCACTGCGTTCTTTCAGCACAATAATGTGTCATGCGACACTCCCTAGATTGTTTGAGAATGGTTCGCGGAACATGAGGAAGACTTTCAGGTATTGTCCTGGCCTTAAAATTCTACAGATATCAATCCAATCGAGCATCTGAGTTTTGTGTTTGAACAGTAATAGCGATTTGTGGTTACCCAACAACGTAACGTACAAAAGTTATTTTTTTTATTGAGGGTTTAACGACCACCGTGAGCAACTCAATGGGCTATAAGCAGTGTCCCGTTTCTAATTTAGGGTCACTAACTCCTGGGAAGGCAGACAGCCAGTGCAGTAAGACAAACAAAACATCTATGCCTCACCGGGATTCGAACCAGGATCCCTTCACGGATGAATGATCATTAGCCAGCGCTTAGACCACTGCACCGCCGGGGCGGCTTAAAAAGATCTCCTGGTAACGTGTTCATACCACATACCACAAGACACCTTTAGAAATCTTGGAGCGTCTATGAATCGACGGATAAGAGTTGTTCTGATGCCACAAGACACTTCTAGAAATCTTGGAGTGTCCATGAATCGACGGATAAGAATTGTTCTGATGCCACAAGGCACCTTTAGAAATCTTGGAGCGTCCATGAATCGACGGATAAGAATTGTTCAGATGCCACAAGACAGCTTTAGAAATCTTGGAGCGTCCATGAATCGACGGATAAGAATTGTTCTGATGCCACTGGACGCCTTTAGAAATCTAGGAGCGCCCATGAAATGACGAATAAAAATTGTTCTGATGCCACAAGACACCTTTAGAAATCTTGGAGCGTCCATGAATCGACGGATAAGAATTGTTCTGATACCACAAGACACCTTTAGAAACCTTGGAGCGTCCATGAATCGACGGATAAGAATTGTTCTGATGCCACAAGACACCTTTAGAAATCTTGGAGCGTCCATGAATCGACGGATAAGAATTGTTCTGATGCCACAAGACACCTTTAGAAATCTTGGAGCGTCCATGAATCGACGGATAAGAATTGTTCTGATGCCACAAGACACCTTTAGAAATCTTGGAGCGTCCATGAATCGACGAATAAGAATTGTTCTGATGCCACAAGACACCTTTAGAAATCTTGGAGCGTCCATGAATCGACGGATAAGAATTGTTCTGATACCACAAGACACCTTTAGAAATCTTGGAGCGTCCATGAATCGACGGATAAGAATTGTTCTGATGCCACAAGACACCTTTAGAAATCTTTGAGCGTCCATGAATCGACGGATAAGAATTGTTCTGATGCCACAAGACACCTTTAGAAATCTTGGAGCGTCCATGAATCGACGGATAAGAATTGTTCTGATGCCACAAGACACCTTTAGAAATCTTGGAGCGCCCATGAATCGACGGATAAGAATTGTTCTGATGCCACAAGACACCTTTAGAAATCTTGGAGCGTCCATGAATCGACGGAATAAGAATTGTTCTGATGGCACAAGACACCTTTAGAAATCTTGGAGCGTCCATGAATCGACGGATAAGAATTGTTTCTGATACCACAAGACACCTTTAGAAATCTTGGAGCGTCCATGAATCGACGGATAAGAATTGTTCTGATGCCACAAGACACCTTTAGAAATCTTAGGAGCGTCCATGAATCGACGGATAAGAATTGTTCTGATGCCACAAGACACCTTTAGAAATCTTGGAGCGTCCATGAATCGACGGATAAGAATTGTTCTGATACCACAAGACACCTTTAGAAATCTTGGAGCGTCCATGAATCGACGAATAAGAATTGTTCTGATGCCACAAGACACCTTTAGAAATCTTTGAGCGTCCATGAATCGACGGATAAGAATTGTTCTGATGCCACAAGACACCTTTAGAAATCTTGGAGCGTCCATGAATCGACGGATAAGAATTGTTTCTGATGCCACAAGACACCTTTAGAAATCTTGGAGCGTCCATGAATCGACGGATAAGAATTGTTCTGATGCCACAAGACACCTTTAGAAATCTTGGAGCGTCCATGAATCGACGAATAAGAATTGTTCTGATGCCACAAGACACCTTTAGAAATCTTGGAGCGTCCATGAATCGACGGATAAGAATTGTTCTGATACCACAAGACACCTTTAGAAATCTTGGAGCGTCCATGAAACGACGAATAAGAATTGTTCTGATGCCACAAGACACCTTTAGAAATCTTTGAGCGTCCATGAATCGACGGATAAGAATTGTTCTGATGGCACAAGACACCTTTAGAAATAATGGAGCGTCCATGAATCGACGGATAAGAACTGTTTATGATGCCACAAGGCACCTTTAGAAATAATGGAGCTTCCATGAATCGACGGATAAGAATTGTTCTGATGGCACAAGACACCTTTAGAAATAATGGAGCGTCCATGAATCGACGGATAAGAATTGTTCTGATGGCACAAGACACCTTTAGAAATAATGGAGCGTCCATGAAACGACGAATAAGAATTGTTCTGATGCCACAAGACACCTTTAGAAATCTTTGAGCGTCCATGAATCGACGGATAAGAATTGTTCTGATGCCACAAGACACCTTTAGAAATCTTGGAGCGTCCATGAATCGTCGGATAAGAATTGCTCTGATGCCACAAGACACCTTTAGAAATCTTGGAGCGTCCATGAATCGACGGATAAGAATTGTTCTGATGCCACAAGACACCTTTAGAAATCTTGGAGCGTCCATGAATCGACGGATAAGAATTGTTCTGATGGCACAAGACACCTTTAGAAATCTTGGAGCGTCCATGAATCGACGGATAAGAATTGTTCTGATGGCACAAGACACCTTTAGAAATCTTGGAGCGTCCATGAATCGACGGATAAGAATTGTTCTGATGGCACAAGACACCTTTAGAAATCTAGGAACGCCCATGAAACGACGAATAAGAATTGTTCTGATGTCACAAGACACCTTTAGAAATCTTTGAGCGTCCATGAATCGACGGATAAGAATTGTTCTGATGGCACAAGACACCTTTAGAAATAATGGAGCGTCCATGAATCGACGGATAAGAACTGTTTATGATGCCACAAGACACCTTTAGAAATCTTGGAGCGTCCATGAATCGACGGATAAGAATTGTTCTGATGCCACAAGACACCTTTAGAAATCTAGGAACGCCCATGAAACGACGAATAAGAATTGTTCTGATGCCACAAGACACCTTTAGAAATCTTGGAGCGTCCATGAATCGACGGATAAGAATTGTTCTGATGCCACAAGACACCTTTAGAAATCTTGGAGCGTCCATGAATCGACGGATAAGAAGTGTTCTGATGCCACAAGACACCTTTAGAAATCTTGGAGCGTCCATGAATCGACGGATAAGAATTGTTCTGATGGCACAAGACACCTTTAGAAATAATGGAGCGTCCATGAATCGACGGATAAGAACTGTTTATGATGCCACAAGACACCTTTAGAAATAATGGAGCGTCCATGAAACGACGAATAAGAATTGTTCTGATGCCACAAGACACCTTTAGAAATCTTTGAGCGTCCATGAATCGACGGATAAGAATTGTTCTGATGCCACAAGACACCTTTAGAAATCTTGGAGCGCCCATGAATCGACGGATAAGAATTGCTCTGATGCCACAAGACACCTTTAGAAATCTTGGAGCGTCCATGAATCGACGGATAAGAATTGTTCTGATGCCACAAGACACCTTTAGAAATCTTGGAGCGTCCATGAATCGACGGATAAGAATTGTTCTGATGGCACAAGACACCTTTAGAAATCTTGGAGCGTCCATGAATCGACGGATAAGAATTGTTCTGATGGCACAAGATACCTTTAGAAATCTTGGAGCGTCCATGAATCGACGGATACGAATTGTTCTGATGGCACAAGACACCTTTAGAAATCTAGGAACGCCCATGAAACGACGAATAAGAATTGTTCTGATGTCACAAGACACCTTTAGAAATCTTTGAGCGTCCATGAATCGACGGATAAGAATTGTTCTGATGGCACAAGACACCTTTAGAAATAATGGAGCGTCCATGAATCGACGGATAAGAACTGTTTATGATGCCACAAAGCACCTTTAGAAATCTTGGAGCGTCCATGAATCGACGGATAAGAATTGTTCTGATGCCACAAGACACCTTTAGAAATCTAGGAACGCCCATGAAACGACGAATAAGAATTGTTCTGATGCCACAAGACACCTTTAGAAATCTTGGAGCGTCCATGAATCGACGGATAAGAATTGTTCTGATGCCACAAGACACCTTTAGAAATCTTGGAGCGTCCATGAATCGACGGATAAGAATTGTTCTGATGCCACAAGACACCTTTAGAAATCTTGGAGCGTCCATGAATCGACGGATAAGAATTGTTCTGATGGCACAAGACACCTTTAGAAATCTTGGAGCGTCCATGAATCGACGGATAAGAATTGTTTCTGATGCCACAAGGCACCTTTAGAAATAATGGAGCGTCCATGAATCGACGGATAAGAATTGTTTATGATGCCACAAGGCACCTTTAGAAATAATGGAGCGTCCATGAATCGACGGATAAGAATTGTTCTGATGGCACAAGACACCTTTAGAAATAATGGAGCGTCCATGAATCGACGGATAAGAACTGTTTATGATGCCACAAAGCACCTTTAGAAATAATGGAGCGTCCATGAAACGACGAATAAGAATTGTTCTGATGCCACAAGACACCTTTAGAAATCTTTGAGCGTCCATGAATCGACGGATAAGAATTGTTCTGATGCCACAAGACACCTTTAGAAATCTTGGAGCGTCCATGAATCGACGGATAAGAATTGTTCTGATGCCACAAGACACCTTTAGAAATCTTGGAGCGTCCATGAATCGACGGATAAGAATTGTTCTGATGCCACAAGACACCTTTAGAAATCTTGGAGCGTCCATGAATCGACGGATAAGAATTGTTCTGATGGCACAAGACACCTTTAGAAATCTTGGAGCGTCCATGAATCGACGGATAAGAATTGTTCTGATGGCACAAGACACCTTTAGAAATCTAGGAACGCCCATGAAACGACGAATAAGAATTGTTCTGATGTCACAAGACACCTTTAGAAATCTTTGGAGCGTCCATGAATCGACGGATACGAATTGTTCTGATGGCACAAGACACCTTTAGAAATCTAGGAACGCCCATGAAACGACGAATAAGAATTGTTCTGATGTCACAAGACACCTTTAGAAATCTTTGAGCGTCCATGAATCGACGGATAAGAATTGTTCTGATGGCACAAGACACCTTTAGAAATAATGGAGCGTCCATGAATCGACGGATAAGAACTGTTTATGATGCCACAAAGCACCTTTAGAAATCTTGGAGCGTCCATGAATCGACGGATAAGAATTGTTCTGATGCCACAAGACACCTTTAGAAATCTAGGAACGCCCATGAAACGACGAATAAGAATTGTTCTGATGCCACAAGACACCTTTAGAAATCTTGGAGCGTCCATGAATCGACGGATAAGAATTGTTCTGATGCCACAAGACACCTTTAGAAATCTTGGAGCGTCCATGAATCGACGGATAAGAATTGTTCTGATGCCACAAGACACCTTTAGAAATCTTGGAGCGTCCATGAATCGACGGATAAGAATTGTTCTGATGGCACAAGACACCTTTAGAAATAATGGAGCGTCCATGAATCGACGGATAAGAATTGTTTATGATGCCACAAGGCACCTTTAGAAATCTTGGAGCGTCCATGAATCGACGGATAAGAATTGTTCTGATGGCACAAGACACCTTTAGAAATAATGGAGCGTCCATGAATCGACGGATAAGAATTGTTCTGATGGCACAAGACACCTTTAGAAATAATGGAGCGTCCATGAATCGACGGAATAAGAACTGTTTCTGATGCCACAAGACACCTTTAGAAATCTTTGAGCGTCCATGAATCGACGGATAAGAATTGTTCTGATGCCACAAGACACCTTTAGAAATCTTTGAGCGTCCATGAATCGACGGATAAGAATTGTTCTGATTCCACAAGACACCTTTAGAAATCTTGGAGCGTCCATGAATCGACGGATAAGAATTGTTCTGATGCCACAAGACACCTTTAGAAATCTTGGAGCGTCCATGAATCGACGGATAAGAATTGTTCTGATGGCACAAGACACCTTTAGAAATCTTGGAGCGTCCATGAATCGACGGATAAGAATTGTTCTGATGGCACAAGACACCTTTAGAAATCTTGGAGCGTCCATGAATCGACGGATACGAATTGTTCTGATGGCACAAGACACCTTTAGAAATCTAGGAACGCCCATGAAACGACGAATAAGAATTGTTCTGATGTCACAAGACACCTTTAGAAATCTTTGAGCGTCCATGAATCGACGGATACGAATTGTTCTGATGGCACAAGACACCTTTAGAAATCTAGGAACGCCCATGAAACGACGAATAAGAATTGTTCTGATGTCACAAGACACCTTTAGAAATCTTTGAGCGTCCATGAATCGACGGATAAGAATTGTTCTGATGGCACAAGACACCTTTAGAAATAATGGAGCGTCCATGAATCGACGGAAAAGAACTGTTTATGATGCCACAAAGCACCTTTAGAAATCTTGGAGCGTCCATGAATCGACGGATAAGAATTGTTCTGATGCCACAAGACACCTTTAGAAATCTAGGAACGCCCATGAAACGACGAATAAGAATTGTTCTGATGCCACAAGACACCTTTAGAAATCTTGGAGCGTCCATGAATCGACGGATAAGAATTGTTCTGATGCCACAAGACACCTTTAGAAATCTTGGAGCGTCCATGAATCGACGGATAAGAATTGTTCTGATGCCACAAGACACCTTTAGAAATCTTGGAGCGTCCATGAATCGACGGATAAGAATTGTTCTGATGGCACAAGACACCTTTAGAAATAATGGAGCGTCCATGAATCGACGGATAAGAACTGTTTATGATGCCACAAGGCACCTTTAGAAATCTTGGAGCGTCCATGAATCGACGGATAAGAATTGTTCTGATGGCACAAGACACCTTTAGAAATAATGGAGCGTCCATGAATCGACGGATAAGAATTGTTCTGATGGCACAAGACACCTTTAGAAATAATGGAGCGTCCATGAAACGACGAATAAGAATTGTTCTGATGCCACAAGACACCTTTAGAAATCTTTGAGCGTCCATGAATCGACGGATAAGAATTGTTCTGATGCCACAAGACACCTTTAGAAATCTTGGAGCGCCCATGAATCGTCGGATAAGAATTGCTCTGATGCCACAAGACACCTTTAGAAATATTGGAGCGTCCATGAATCGAAGGATAAGAATTGTTCTGATGCCACAAGACACCTTTAGAAATCTTGGAGCGTCCATGAATCGACGGATAAGAATTGTTCTGATGGCACAAGACACCTTTAGAAATCTTGGAGCGTCCATGAATCGACGGATAAGAATTGTTCTGATGGCACAAGATACCTTTAGAAATCTTGGAGCGTCCATGAATCGACGGATACGAATTGTTCTGATGGCACAAGACACCTTTAGAAATCTAGGAACGCCCATGAAACGACGAATAAGAATTGTTCTGATGTCACAAGACACCTTTAGAAATCTTTGAGCGTCCATGAATCGACGGATACGAATTGTTCTGATGGCACAAGACACCTTTAGAAATCTAGGAACGCCCATGAAACGACGAATAAGAATTGTTCTGATGTCACAAGACACCTTTAGAAATCTTTGAGCGTCCATGAATCGACGGATAAGAATTGTTCTGATGGCACAAGACACCTTTAGAAATAATGGAGCGTCCATGAATCGACGGAAAAGAACTGTTTATGATGCCACAAAGCACCTTTAGAAATCTTGGAGCGTCCATGAATCGACGGATAAGAATTGTTCTGATGCCACAAGACACCTTTAGAAATCTAGGAACGCCCATGAAACGACGAATAAGAATTGTTCTGATGCCACAAGACACCTTTAGAAATCTTGGAGCGTCCATGAATCGACGGATAAGAATTGTTCTGATGCCACAAGACACCTTTAGAAATCTTGGAGCGTCCATGAATCGACGGATAAGAATTGTTCTGATGCCACAAGACACCTTTAGAAATCTTGGAGCGTCCATGAATCGACGGATAAGAATTGTTCTGATGGCACAAGACACCTTTAGAAATAATGGAGCGTCCATGAATCGACGGATAAGAACTGTTTATGATGCCACAAGGCACCTTTAGAAATCTTGGAGCGTCCATGAATCGACGGATAAGAATTGTTCTGATGGCACAAGACACCTTTAGAAATAATGGAGCGTCCATGAATCGACGGATAAGAATTGTTCTGATGGCACAAGACACCTTTAGAAATAATGGAGCGTCCATGAAACGACGAATAAGAATTGTTCTGATGCCACAAGACACCTTTAGAAATCTTTGAGCGTCCATGAATCGACGGATAAGAATTGTTCTGATGCCACAAGACACCTTTAGAAATCTTGGAGCGCCCATGAATCGTCGGATAAGAATTGCTCTGATGCCACAAGACACCTTTAGAAATATTGGAGCGTTCATGAATCGAAGGATAAGAATTGTTCTGATGCCACAAGACACCTTTAGAAATCTTGGAGCGTCCATGAATCGACGGATAAGAATTGTTCTGATGCCACAAGACACCTTTAGAAATCTTGGAGCGTCCATGAATCGACGGATAAGAATTGTTCTGATGGCACAAGATACCTTTAGAAATCTTGGAGCGTCCATGAATCGACGGATACGAATTGTTCTGATGGCACAAGACACCTTTAGAAATCTAGGAACGCCCATGAAACGACGAATAAGAATTGTTCTGATGTCACAAGACACCTTTAGAAATCTTTGAGCGTCCATGAATCGACGGATAAGAATTGTTCTGATGGCACAAGACACCTTTAGAAATAATGGAGCGTCCATGAATCGACGGATAAGAACTGTTTATGATGCCACAAAGCACCTTTAGAAATCTTGGAGCGTCCATGAATCGACGGATAAGAATTGTTCTGATGCCACAAGACACCTTTAGAAATCTAGGAACGCCCATGAAACGACGAATAAGAATTGTTCTGATGCCACAAGACACCTTTAGAAATCTTGGAGCGTCCATGAATCGACGGATAAGAAGTGTTCTGATGCCACAAGACACCTTTAGAAATCTTGGAGCGTCCATGAATCGACGGATAAGAATTGTTCTGATGGCACAAGACACCTTTAGAAATAATGGAGCGTCCATGAATCGACGGATAAGAATTGTTTATGATGCCACAAGGCACCTTTAGAAATAATGGAGCTTCCATGAATCGACGGATAAGAATTGTTCTGATGGCACAAGACACCTTTAGAAATAATGGAGCGTCCATGAATCGACGGATAAGAACTGTTTATGATGCCACAAAGCACCTTTAGAAATAATGGAGCGTCCATGAAACGACGAATAAGAATTGTTCTGATGCCACAAGACACCTTTAGAAATCTTTGAGCGTCCATGAATCGACGGATAAGAATTGTTCTGATGCCACAAGACACCTTTAGAAATCTTGGAGCGTCCATGAATCGACGGATAAGAATTGTTCTGATGCCACAAGACACCTTTAGAAATCTTGGAGTGTCCATGAATCGACGGATAAGAATTGTTCTGATGGCACAAGACACCTTTAGAAATCTTGGAGCGTCCATGAATCGACGGATACGAATTGTTCTGATGGCACAAGACACCTTTAGAAATCTAGGAACGCCCATGAAACGACGGATAAGAATTGTTCTGATGGCACTAGACACCTTTAGAAATAATGGAGCGTCCATGAATCGACGGATAAGAACTGTTTATGATGCCACAAAGCACCTTTAGAAATCTTGGAGCGTCCATGAATCGACGGATAAGAATTGTTCTGATGCCACAAGACACCTTTAGAAATCTAGGAACGCCCATGAAACGACGAATAAGAATTGTTCCGATGCCACAAGACACCTTTAGAAATCTTGGAGCGTCCATGAATCGACGGATAAGAATTGTTCTGATGCCACAAGACACCTTTAGAAATCTTGGAGCGTCCATGAATCGACGGATAAGAATTGTTCTGATGCCACAAGACACCTTTAGAAATCTTGGAGCGTCCATGAATCGACGGATAAGAATTGTTCTGATGGCACAAGACACCTTTAGAAATAATGGAGCGTCCATGAATCGACGGATAAGAATTGTTTATGATGCCACAAGGCACCTTTAGAAATAATGGAGCGTCCATGAATCGACGGATAACAATTGTTTATGATGCCACAAGGCACCTTTAGAAATAATGGAGCTTCCATGAATCGACGGATAAGAATTGTTCTGATGGCACAAGACACCTTTAGAAATAATGGAGCGTCCATGAATCGACGGATAAGAACTGTTTATGATGCCACAAAGCACCTTTAGAAATAATGGAGCGTCCATGAAACGACGAATAAGAATTGTTCTGATGCCACAAGACACCTTTAGAAATCTTTGAGCGTCCATGAATCGACGGATAAGAATTGTTCTGATGCCACAAGACACCTTTACAAATCTTGGAGCGCCCATGAATCGACGGATAAGAATTGCTCTGATGCCACAAGACACCTTTAGAAATCTTGGAGCGTCCATGAATCGACGGATAAGAATTGTTCTGATGCCACAAGACACCTTTAGAAATCTTGGAGCGTCCATGAATCGACGCATAAGAATTGTTCTGATGGCACAAGACACCTTTAGAAATCTTGGAGCGTCCATGAATCGACGGATAAGAATTGTTCTGATGGCACAAGAAACCTTTAGAAATCTTGGAGCGTCCATGAATCGACGGATACGAATTGTTCTGATGGCACAAGACACCTTTAGAAATCTAGGAACGCCCATGAAACGACGAATAAGAATTGTTCTGATGTCACAAGACACCTTTAGAAATCTTTGAGCGTCCATGAATCGACGGATACGAATTGTTCTGATGGCACAAGACACCTTTAGAAATCTAGGAACGCCCATGAAACGACGAATAAGAATTGTTCTGATGTCACAAGACACCTTTAGAAAACTTTGAGCGTCCATGAATCGACGGATAAGAATTATTCTGATGGCACAAGACACCTTTAGAAATAATGGAGCGTCCATGAATCGACGGATAAGAACTGTTTATGATGCCACAAAGCACCTTTAGAAATCTTGGAGCGTCCATGAATCGACGGATAAGAATTGTTCTGATGCCACAAGACACCTTTAGAAATCTAGGAACGCCCATGAAACGACGAATAAGAATTGTTCTGATGCCACAAGACACCTTTAGAAATCTTGGAGCGTCCATGAATCGACGGATAAGAATTGTTCTGATGCCACAAGACACCTTTAGAAATCTTGGAGCGTCCATGAATCGACGGATAAGAATTGTTCTGATGCCACAAGACACCTTTAGAAATCTTGGAGCGTCCATGAATCGACGGATAAGAATTGTTCTGATGGCACAAGACACCTTTAGAAATAATGGAGCGTCCATGAATCGACGGATAAGAATTGTTTATGATGCCACAAGGCACCTTTAGAAATAATGGAGCGTCCATGAATCGACGGATAACAATTGTTTATGATGCCACAAGGCACCTTTAGAAATAATGGAGCTTCCATGAATCGACGGATAAGAATTGTTCTGATGGCACAAGACACCTTTAGAAATAATGGAGCGTCCATGAATCGACGGATAAGAACTGTTTATGATGCCACAAAGCACCTTTAGAAATAATGGAGCGTCCATGAAACGACGAATAAGAATTGTTCTGATGCCACAAGACACCTTTAGAAATCTTGGAGCGTCCATGAATCGACGGATAAGAATTGTTCAGATGCCACAAGACACCTTTACAAATCTTGGAGCGCCCATGAATCGACGGATAAGAATTGCTCTGATGCCACAAGACACCTTTAGAAATCTTGGAGCGTCCATGAATCGACGGATAAGAATTGTTCTGATGCCACAAGACACCTTTAGAAATCTTGGAGCGTCCATGAATCGACGCATAAGAATTGTTCTGATGGCACAAGACACCTTTAGAAATCTTGGAGCGTCCATGAATCGACGGATAAGAATTGTTCTGATGGCACAAGAAACCTTTAGAAATCTTGGAGCGTCCATGAATCGACGGATACGAATTGTTCTGATGGCACAAGACACCTTTAGAAATCTAGGAACGCCCATGAAACGACGAATAAGAATTGTTCTGATGTCACAAGACACCTTTAGAAATCTTTGAGCGTCCATGAATCGACGGATACGAATTGTTCTGATGGCACAAGACACCTTTAGAAATCTAGGAACGCCCATGAAACGACGAATAAGAATTGTTCTGATGTCACAAGACACCTTTAGAAATCTTTGAGCGTCCATGAATCGACGGATAAGAATTGTTCTGATGGCACAAGACACCTTTAGAAATAATGGAGCGTCCATGAATCGACGGATAAGAACTGTTTATGATGCCACAAAGCACCTTTAGAAATCTTGGAGCGTCCATGAATCGACGGATAAGAATTGTTCTGATGCCACAAGACACCTTTAGAAATCTAGGAACGCCCATGAAACGACGAATAAGAATTGTTCTGATGCCACAAGACACCTTTAGAAATCTTGGAGCGTCCATGAATCGACGGATAAGAATTGTTCTGATGCCACAAGACACCTTTAGAAATCTTGGAGCGTCCATGAATCGACGGATAAGAATTGTTCTGATGCCACAAGACACCTTTAGAAATCTTGGAGCGTCCATGAATCGACGGATAAGAATTGTTCTGATGGCACAAGACACCTTTAGAAATAATGGAGCGTCCATGAATCGACGGATAAGAATTGTTTATGATGCCACAAGGCACCTTTAGAAATAATGGAGCGTCCATGAATCGACGGATAAGAATTGTTTATGATGCCACAAGGCACCTTTAGAAATAATGGAGCTTCCATGAATCGACGGATAAGAATTGTTCTGATGGCACAAGACACCTTTAGAAATAATGGAGCGTCCATGAATCGACGGATAAGAACTGTTTATGATGCCACAAAGCACCTTTAGAAATAATGGAGCGTCCATGAAACGACGAATAAGAATTGTTCTGATGCCACAAGACACCTTTAGAAATCTTTGAGCGTCCATGAATCGACGGATAAGAATTGTTCTGATGCCACAAGACACCTTTAGAAATCTTGGAGCGCCCATGAATCGACGGATAAGAATTGCTCTGATGCCACAAGACACCTTTAGAAATCTTGGAGCGTCCATGAATCGACGGATAAGAATTGTTCTGATGCCACAAGACACCTTTAGAAATCTTGGAGCGTCCATGAATCGACGGATAAGAATTGTTCTGATGGCACAAGACACCTTTAGAAATCTTGGAGCGTCCATGAATCGACGGATAAGAATTGTTCTGATGGCACAAGAAACCTTTAGAAATCTTGGAGCGTTCATGAATCGACGGATACGAATTGTTCTGAGAGCACAAGACACCTTTAGAAATCTAGGAACGCCCATGAAACGACGAATAAGAATTGTTCTGATGTCACAAGACACCTTTAGAAATCTTTGAGCGTCCATGAATCGACGGATAAGAATTGTTCTGATGGCACAAGACACCTTTAGAAATAATGGAGCGTCCATGAATCGACGGATAAGAACTGTTTATGATGCCACAAAGCACCTTTAGAAATCTTGGAGCGTCCATGAATCGACGGATAAGAATTGTTCTGATGCCACAAGACACCTTTAGAAATCTAGGAACGCCCATGAAACGACGAATAAGAATTGTTCTGATGCCACAAGACACCTTTAGAAATCTTGGAGCGTCCATGAATCGACGGATAAGAATTGTTCTGATGCCACAAGACACCTTTAGAAATCTTGGAGCGTCCATGAATCGACGGATAAGAATTGTCCTGATGGCACAAGACACCTTTAGAAATAATGGAGCGTCCATGAATCGACGGATAGGAATTGTTTATGATGCCACAAGGCACTTTTAGGAATAATGGAGCGTCCATGAATCGACGGATAAGAATTGTTCTGATGGCACAAGACATTTTTAGAAATAATGGAGCGTCCATGAATCGACGGATAGGAATTGTTTATGATGCCACAAGGCACTTTTAGGAATAATGGAGCGTCCATGAATCGACGGATAAGAATTGTTCTGATGGCACAAGACACCTTTAGAAATAATCGAGCGTCCATGAAACGACGAATAGGAATTGTTCTGATGCCACAAGACACCTTTAGAAATCTTTGAGCGTCCATGAATCGACGGATAAGAATTGTTCTGATGCCACAAGACACCTTTAGAAATCTTGGAGCGCCCATGAATCGACGGATAAGAATTGCTCTGATGCCACAAGACACCTTTAGAAATCTTGGAGCGTCCATAAATCGACGAATAGGAATTGTTCTGATGGCACAAGACACCTTTAGAAATCTTGGAGCTTCCATGAATCGACGGATAAGAATTGTTCTGATGGCACAAGATACCTTTAGAAATCTTGGAGCGTCCATGAATCGACGGATAAGAATTGTTTATGATGCCACAAGACACCTTTAGAAATCTAGGAACGCCCATGAAACGACGAATAAGAATTGTTCTGATATCACAAGACACCTTTAGAAATCTTTGAGCGTCCATGAATCGACGGATAAGAATTGTTCTGATGGCACAAGACACCTTTAGAAATAATGGAGCGTCCACGAATCGACGGATAAGAACTGTTTATGATGCCACAAGGCACCTTTAGAAATCTTGGAGCGTCCATGAATCGACGGATAAGAATTGTTCTGATGCCACAAGACACCTTTAGAAATCTTTGAGCGTCCATGAATCGACGGATAAGAATTGTTTTGATGGCACGAGACACCTTTAGAAATAATGGAGCGTCCATGAATCGACGGATACGAATTGTTTATGATGCCACAAGACACCTTTAGAAATAATGGAGCGTCCATGAATCGACGGATAAGAATTGTTCTGATGGCACAAGACACCTTTAGAAATAATGGAGCGTCCGTGAAACGACGAATAAGAATTGTTCTGATGCCACAAGACACCTTTAGAAATCTTTGAGCGTCCATGAATCGACGGATAAGAATTGTTCTGATGGCACAAGACACCTTTAGAAATCTTGGAGCGTCCATGAATCGACGGATAAGAATTGTTCTGATGGCACAAGACACCTTTAGAAATAATGGAGCTTCCATGAATCGACGGATACGAATTGTTCTGATGCCATAAAACACCTTTAGAAATCTTGGGGCGTCCATGAATCGACGGAGAAGAGTTGTTATGATGCCATGTGGAAGACAAACAACATGTTAGATAGGTGGTCATTATATTTTTGACCCTTTGGTGTATTACTGAAACATCATTACTTAAACCTATTAGGAAATATTTGCCTCACGTAGTGATGAATTTCATTCTTAAAATGTGTTCCCTTCCGTTTTAGTGAATGATGAATTTTAATTAAGCAAGAGGATCAACATTAGCGAACATTAATTTGATGTTTTTGACATACATTTCCATACAGGATCAGTTTCTGTTTGTACTGTTAAAATAAGTTTCTAAACCCTACTCATAACACTAAGTTATTTGTCGATTTGTGATAATATTTCCGATGTAACCTTAACCAGCTGCAAAGATACTTAATCAGCATTCGGATGATAAATGCCATCTTCTCAATGTATTTAAGGAAAATGTAGATACCTGCTTTCCTTATGAGTAAACTACCTATCAGTTGTAATCCCAACATGACACGTGTTCTCTTGGTATTTGCCTTGGCCTTGTCACAGGAGTTCTGTAAGTCAATTTCTCATGGAACTTTTCTAAGCGACTTTATACAAATAAATAATTTCGAGGACAAGAATTTCTGGCTAATCTTTTGCGTTAAAAATGTCCCAAAGTTATAATGTTAGGATTTTAGAGAATTATTTAAAACAACCTGGTTCTGTTGCTTCACTTCACTGTTGGTTGCTATCAGGAAAATTAGGTTCGTTAAATTTACCTGCTCAAGCTCGGTTACGTACCAAAAAAAAACTAACTCTAGCTTTTTTTTAGTACTCACTAAGAATAACGACATTCATTAAACTGTAAGTTCAGGAATCTGTTCAGCACCGAGTTATTGCATCTCCAATTCCCTTCATTCCCTTAACTGAACTTTCTTATTTGTTTATAATACCTATTTGAAAATCCAAATTTTAGGTATTAATGGTTAGTACCATGAAATATTGAACGGAAAGAATTCTATTCTTCTTTGAGAAGTGAATGTAGTGTTTATTTATAGGTCGTCACACACTACGTCCGAATGGATGGCTTTAAAATGGAAACGAATTATTTCTAGATCGGAATAACGGAATCGGAATCATTCATTTAAAATATATCGATAGCTTTAGAAATGGAGCGCGTACCATAGTTATAAGTATTGTTATCTTTTTTATCTTAACTTATATAATTATAAGTTGTTTACTTTGCAAACAACCTGATCTTAGCAGCACATTGCTTGCATAATTTCCTGCGAGGAGAAAATGGAAACCTGCGTCAGACCGGTGTCCAAAAGTTAAGCATAACCAATAAAAAGCGTTAAATTACAGACACGAGAAAGCACACTGAAGTAGGCTGTTTACTGTGCATAGATATCTTAGTGAGGAACTAAATGTGCAGTATTAATCACATAAAGAAATGAACCAGGGAAACGCTTACCAATAATCCAAAATGGTGAATACATCAGAAATTTTTCCGGAGGTGTTTCTGATTTTGAACGGCGGTCTAGTAAGGCTTATCAAACAGCGATGCAAGTGTCACACCAATGTCTCGTGCTGTTAACAAGGGAAGGAAGAAGACTCTGTGGCAACAAATACAACTCCTGAACAAAAGCAGATAAGAGTTCTTAGAGACTTCTGGTAGGACGCTGACGACCTGCAATGCATTCCACACATGCTCTATTGAGTTGAGGTCTCGATAATGCGCTGGCTATGGCATACGGGTGAATATCTTCATTTTCCAGATAATCACCAACAACAGCAGCTCTATGAGGTCTCCTGTTATCGTCCATGAACAGGAAACCTGGGCCAATAACATCCCGAAAAAGCCTCACGTAGGGATCAAGAATTTCATTTCTGTATCTCCGACCTGTTGACGTTCTGCCAGAGTAGACATGGAGCTGCATGCGCCCGTTGGACATGCACTGAAGAGCAATTGAATTATAGATACCTGTCTAGTAACGTGTAGCACCACCTTTCGCCCTGATGACGGCGGAGATTTGTCTCGGCATGGACTCGACAAGACACGGGAAGCGTTGGGAAGCCATACGAATCAGCGACCCCTGAACAAGCTCCCACAGTTCACGAAGATTTAATGCAGGGGTGTCAGAGCCTCGAACATCTCTCTCGATGGCATCTCAGATGTGCTCGATGGGATTGAGGTCAGGTGACCTAGCTGGCCAAGGAAGCGAGGTCATGTCGGTGGAATGTTCATCCAACCATTCGGATACAGTTCGGGCGCGATGGCACGGTGCATTGTCTTGTTGCAGGATGAGGTCCTCAGTGAGATGTTGAAGACGCACAAACGGGAGTAAATGGTCGTCCATTATATCCCGGGAACGTTGACCTGTGAGGGACGATGTCACACGTACCAGGGGTCCCATTTCAGTCCACGTAAACAGTCCCCAGACGAGAATGCCACCCCCACCAGCTTGAAGAGTACCCTGCTGGCAAGAAGGATCCATCGCTTCATGTGGTTTGCGCCGTACTCGTATCCTGCTATCCGCATGTACTAACGTGAATCTCGACTCATCAGTCCAGGCAACATTTTTCCACATGTTTATGATCCAGGGGCGACGTTCCCGCGCCAATGCAAATCTTTGCACCTTGTGATTTGCGGTGAGCTGCGGTACCCTCGTGGGACGATGGCTTCTGTACCCCATAGCGAGCAGATGGTTCTGGATGGTGTGGCTGCTTACACGTTTTTGTGCACCAGCGTTAAATTGCCAAGTGATTTCTCGCACTGTGGCCCGTCTATCCGCTGTTACAATGCGAGCTAGTGAACGATGACCCAGCTCATCTACACGCTGTTGTTCACGGCAGTTGGCTCTTGCAGGGATGGTTTTACCGGATTCGATGTACTCACGGTGCACCCGTGACATAGTGGCTCGTGAAAATCCCAGTGCCTGCACGACTTCCAAGATGGAGTGACTCATTCGTCGGGCCCCAACAATTTTTCCACGATCAAATGCGCTAAGATCCTTCGTCTTACCAATACTGCGTCCGACTCTTACTGATTCCCGTCGCATCACTCCTTATATTGTCGGATCGATGCATACGTCATGTCGTTTCCATTTACAGGGCCGCCCACAGCGCCACATTTTCCTAACGCCAGCTGTCTCTAATTCAATTGCTCTTCAGTGTAATGCTACCCCAGACAAGTACACCACCACCTTTGTAGTGGTACATTTCTCGGATGTTTGTAAGGAAATAAGGGGTTCCAATTTCTCTCCAGCTGAGAACACGACGGCTTTCACTATGGAGACTGACCCTGGATTCGCAGGAGAAAACGACATGGGCCCATTTATTTTCGTCCCAGTTTCGATGCTGTATACACCACAGTACCTTGACATTTCTTGCTGATGCTGTGAGTGTAATGTATACTGAAGGTCTTCACGCGTATAGTCCTTACTCGTTGAGCTGTCAGCATACTGTTTCCCTTGAAGCAGCTGATCCACCAGCTGCACTTTCGCTGATATCGATCTGTTACGTCTTACTATTAATTCCACATACCTATCATCCTGAGCCGTTGTAATCCGTGTACAGCCTGCCTGGGTTGGCGATTACTACGATCACGGACAATGAAATTTGCGCACCTAGAAGAAAACATGCTACAACAGCGAAACTTTGCAAATAGCTAGAGTGCGTGCTGGTACGTAAATAATCCACGTCTGGTGCTAGTGTGCATGACCTCACACTCTGTGGCGGCACGAACCGGAAGCCTTATAAACCGGCGTGTAGTCAATGCCCCATGAAAGCGAAAAGCACCGGCCGACGCAAGCAAGAGTACAGAGAGACAATAATGCCGGGTAGATGCCAGAGATTACGCAACTTACGGACTTTGAGAGCGGCATGATCAACGGGCTGAAAACCGCTGGGAGGTCAGCGCGCCCTATAACCTGCTACGTGGATCGTTCTGAACATACCGTCCGACTGGGTTGGAAGCAGTGGACACATGACGGCACTGCCACACGGCGGAGCGTCTCCGGACGGACCAGGAGGACCACCGGTTGAGTGTATCGACGGATCGTGCGCCGGGCACGAACAAATCATAGGCGGGACCCGGGCTACTCTACAGGCAGATTTAATGGCTCCTGTGTGCCCACGAACCATTTCCCGACGCCTCTCCGAAGAGAATCTGCGATCCCAGCATCCCTTACGTGTGCTGCCATTAACACTGGAAAATCGCCGGCTCCGTGTGCAGTGGTGCCGGGCCAGAGTGACGCAGAACGCCACAGACTGGTGACGTGTGGTGTTTAGCGATAATTGCTGCTACGTTTTGGGGACAGATGATCATCGTGTCCGGGTGTGGAGGTCCCTGAGTCAACGGCACAATCCCAACTTCGCTGTGGAGCGCAACACCTTCCCCCGGGGGCATTATGGTCTGGGGAGCAATTGCCTACTATAGCCGATCAGCTCTAGTAGTGGTACGTGGATCATCGGCGGGCCAGCGGTATGTGGATGAGATCCTACAGCCCCATATGCTCACATTCCTGGCCGGAATTCTAGGTGCGCTATACCAGCAGCATAATGCCCGCTCACACACGGCTCGGGTTGCCCAGGACTGAATACGTCATGTCCAGACACTTCCATCATGGCCTGCCCGCTCCGCGGATATGTCTCTTATCGAACATGTGTAAAACCAGTTGAAACGCCAGCTGCCGCCGTGCCGCACTATCCGTGATTTGGAGCACACCGTCCAACACGTGTAGACCAGTCTACCGCAGGACAACATCAGGCGTCTGTTCGCCTCCATGCCGGACCGTACTGCAGCATGTATCGCCGCACGAGGCGGTGCGACGCGCTATGACCGGACTGCGTGTCATAGATCCCTCTGTAATTGTCCTGCAGCTCTTTTTTTTTTCCCATTCATCTGTATCATTACGTCCATAAAATTTCAGTTCAATCCGATGCTTCCTTCTTGATGCGCAAATTTCCTTGTCCGTGAGTTTATCTCCAGTATCCTGATACCTTCTCCACAGTGGATATGATGGATTGATTCACTCTGGTAGCTCTGGCAACATTACTCTACGCGTCTGGCCTGATTCCATCATTCCGATAAACTGACCACGAGTAAATATGTCCACTTGACATCTTTCTGACAAGATGTTCTAGTAAAAATAAATTCTACTAGCAGGGCGCGATTAGGACAAGAAATGTCACTTTTCGTAGCTCCTTCTCCACTCCACAAATGTGCTGCTTCGCCTTTTATGGCAATTATCGTTTGTCACATGGTATTGCGTCATTATTTCCACATTTTTACTTTACTTTATATCCCTTCCTCTCCTCTTTCGTTTGCTCTAAAATGTCGTTTTTTTTTAACTATGCTTAATTTTTGGACACCAGTTTAGAAAGCCAAGAGCCTCTTTGCGATGCCTGCCAACGCTATGCGGTAATGCGGCACTTGAAAATTTCAATATAAAGGAAAATTTCAAATCGTTCTTCAGTTCACGAGAAGTCAGGGTAGTTAATAGTGTGACAAGATGCAATGTTAAACAGGAGAAGGTGAAAAACAGAACTAAGTGAAAATATGTAGACATATAATGAAGAAACATTTATTTTCTTTACCGGCAGGAAAAAAATGTGGACCAAAAAAAATATAACTATACCTGAAAGAACGCAAAATAAACTGACACTGATAATTAACTAAACAAACAAAACATGGGCGATAATAAGATGATCCTACAACAGCGATATGCAGTAACCTACGGGCGCTATTTTCTTGTGTATGTATTTTATTAAATGCGAAAAGAATAAAAATAAATTGTATTTCACTTACAAGATTTAGTGAGATTTTCTGATATCTGATTCCACAGTTTTCTTTCAAATAATGTTTACTGCCAACGTCGTACAAAATTGGATTTATTCGCACAGCTGTGATTAATTTTTCGTCAAAAGACCTTTCTGAAAGAATAATCAAAAACAACTTTCATAAAAGCAGAACTAGTAAATGAAGACAGACCAATACGCGCCAAGAGCTTGCTTGTCTGCTGAGACGATAAAATGAATAGCTTAGGCAGATGTTCTTTACTTAACTCAAGCGCAAATGCTTCGGAAGAAATATTCCGAGCGAACGATATCCGGAATTCCGATTCCGATTGTTCGTTTGCGAAGCAAAAATTCCGAGGAGTTTCCTGCGTAACGTGTGGACTTCCATGGAAAAAAACGGTTGCCAATTTTTTCCCGGCGTATCTGTTCCGACAATTCGTTTCCGTTCAGCATTAACTGTTTAATATAATAGTTTTCAACTCCAGTAAAATATAATAGGGCCCGCTTATAAAGAGGAAACCAATGGAAACCCTAATTAAATCCGGATTCTCGCTAAATCCATTTTTTTTTTTTGGGAAAAATCCCACCATGTAAAAATATGCATACGTAACAACATGGACATCCGTTTATGATACACTGAAGTGTCAAAAAAAAAAACTGGGATACCTCTGATACCGCGTTGGTTCTCCTCACGATCAGATAACTACGACGGGGCATGAAATCCACGAACTCTCTGTGGTACTGTGGAGACAGTAAAATTCTTG
Source organism: Macrothele yani (assembly GCA_039090855.1). Taxonomy (NCBI): domain Eukaryota; kingdom Metazoa; phylum Arthropoda; class Arachnida; order Araneae; family Macrothelidae; genus Macrothele; species Macrothele yani. The sequence goes on along the minus strand of CM077010.1, from coordinate 161,746,977 downwards.
TTCCTCCACACGGTCAGACAACTACGACGGAGCATGGACTCCACGATCTCTCTATGGTACTCTGGAGACAGTACAATACTTGGTCCTCCTCGCGTTCGGATAATTACGACGGGGCATGGACTCCACGAACTCTCTGTGGTACTGTGGAGACAGTAAAATACTTGGTCCTCCACACGGTCAGACAACTACGACGGAGCATGGACTCCACGATCTCTCTATGGTACTGTGGAGACAGTACAATACTTGGTCCTCCTCGCGTTCGGATAATTACGACGGGGCATGGACTCCACGAACTCTCTGTGGTACTGTGGAGACAGTAAAATACTTGGTCCTCCACACGGTCAGACAACTACGACGGAGCATGGACTCCACGATCTCTCTATGGTACTGTGGAGACAGTACAATACTTGGTCCTCCTCAAGATCGGATAACTACGACGGACATGGACACTCCACGTGCTCTCTGTGGTACTGTGGAGTCAGTACTAATACTTGGAGGGTGAAAGGAAAAATGGCCATGCTTCCTGAAGGGTGTCCCACAATTCCGTAATATTCGCCGGTGGAGGATTCCTGCCATTGTTTTTTTTTTTTTTTTTTTTTTTGGTACTTTACAACATCCCAAATGTGTTCCATGGCATTTAAATCTGGCGAAAGAGGGAGCCAAGTCAAGATGCCAAACTCCGCGGAATGTTCCTCCAGTCATAATCGAGTGACTATGGACGTGTGCACTGGCGCATTGTCGTGTTGGAAGAGGTCGCACCCGTTGGAGTGGTTGGATGACATGAACGGGTGCAAATGATCCCCAAGGATGATTACGTAGCCGTCACCTGCCAGAGCGGTCTGCAGACGTATGAGTGGGTCCTAATGCGTGCTAGCTGAAAACACTCCACACCATAACAGAGACACCGCCTGACCTGCATTGCTCCTTGTAGGCATGCAGTATCCATTGTCTCATAGTGTTGTTGCCACACCCGTAGTTAACCACCTGCCCGAAACATTTGGTACCGCGATTCTTCGTAGCAGGCTACATGTTTCCAGCCATCTTGCGTCCAATGGTAGTGTTACCGAGCCCAGCGGAATCGCACAGCCCTGTATCCTTGAATCAGCAATGGCATCCGGGTAGGCAGTCAGCAGCTCCGAACCCCACAGAAAACAGGGAACGTTGCACTGTCCGAATGCTGATGATACTGCTGGCCCCAGCATTGAATTGCGTTGTGATTTGCTGCAATGTTGCACGGCGGTGGATGTTACGATGCGTGACAGACGCCGCTATCCACGATCGTCCAGGGCTTTTCTACGACCACACTGCTCTCTCTCACATTGAATGTTTTGTCTAAGTTTGTGTAGTCCAGGTACACCCTTGAAATTATTCACCGGTTAAATCCAAATTTTGTTGTGATTTCCGAGATGGAGTGACCCATCTCCCGGGCGCAGACTATCATGCGACGTACGAAATCTCTTAAATCCTGATAAGCTGCCATCTGAACTGTGAATGCTACTACTTGAGCTTGAGGAGACATATGCATTTATACACACGTCGTTTTGCGGACGATACCATCTACCGCATGGGTGTGGTGGCATGTAATGGAAATGGTAGCGCCCTGCCCAGTTTTTTTTTGTTTGTACTTTAGTGTACTCTGTCTCTACGCCCATAGCATTCATGTAATCCCCCAGAAATTAAATTACTTTTTTCTCACCTACTTGCCTACATGTGTCACGCGCACTTGGAGAGTGAAAAGGGAAATGACCACAATTCTAGGAATTATCTCGTATTTCCTTTGAAGCCAAGTGACGGAAAAACTGTTGTTATCACCATTGCATTACTCCCCAATTCCTCTCTGAAACCGTCGCTAGAAATCCACTTAATACATGCGCGTGAACGCCGCTGTTCCTCTTTTTGCCTAGGGAAAGGGTGTCTGTTTTCCATTTACCGACGGGATATCCCCTTGGAACAGGTGGTGAAGATTCTCTGATACAACTCGCTTGCTGAGCGTTTGATGTACTCCCTCCTCGTTGCTTTTCTATCAACATTCTTCCACTAGCACACCAAGATTCCACTAAGCTGTTGCAATTTTGTCCCGTATGCTACCATTTCTATTCCTCCATTACATGACTGCGCAACAGGTTTCCTCTGCCTATTTAAATACGTAATTTCATTAAGTTAGGTTACTTCGCTTGTCATCTTAGCTTTTCTTTTCTCTCCCTCGTTAAATCCGGATATTTCATTAAATTTCGCTCGTTAAGAAGAATCAAATTAGCTTTGAATAAACATTATACTAAACAAAAGTTTCAATTTCTTGCATTGGATCCGGAATCTCGCTACGTAAGGGCTCATTATGAGCGAGTTCTACTGTAGAAGAACAATGACAAAAAAAGTGACAAAAACACTTTAAAAATTTGCTAGGGCACATTTCTTTTCATTCCTCCAGACGACAGCACTACAGTACTGAATAATGAAAATTTTCTAGGGCACATTTCTTTTCATTCCTCCAGACGACAGCACTACAGTACTGAATAATGAAAATTTGCTAGGGCACATTTCTTTTCATTCCTCCAGACGACAGCACTACAGTACTGAATAATGAAACTTCGCTAGAGCACATTTATCTTTGTTCCTCCAGACTGCAGCACTACAGTACTCAATAATGAAACTCCTCTACAGCACATTTTTTCTTTTCATTCCTCCAGACGACAGCACTACAGTACTGAATAATGAAAATTTGCTAGGGCACATTTCTTTTCCTTCCTCCAGACGACAGCACTACAGTACTGAATAATGAAAATTTGCTAGGGCACATTTCTTTTCATTCCTCCAGACGACAGCACTACAGTACTGAATAATGAAAATTTGCTAGGGCACATTTTTTTTCATTCCTCCAGATGACAGCACTACAATACTCAATTACGAAAATTTGCTAGGACACATTTATTTTCATTCTTCGAGAAGACAGCATTACAGTACTCAATAACGAAAATTTGCTAGGGCACATTTCTTTTCATTCCTCCAGACGACAGCACTACAGTACTGAATAATGAAACTTCGCTAGAGCACATTTATTTTTGTTCCTCCAGACTGCAGCACTACAGTACTCAATAATGAAACCCCTCTACAGCACATTTTTTTTTTCATTCCTCCAGACGACAGCACTACAGTACTCAATAATAAACATTTGCTAGGGCACATTTCTTTTCATTCCTCGAGATGACAGCATTACAGTTCTTAATAATGAAAATTTCCTAGGGCACATATCTTTTCATTCCTCCAGACTACAGCACTACAGTACCCAATAATGAAACCCCTCTACAGCACATTTTTTTCTTTTCATTCCTCCAGACGACAGCACTACAGTACTCAATAATAAACATTTGCTAGGGCACATTTCTTTTCATTCCTCGAGATGACAGCATTACAGTTCTTAATAATGAAAATTTCCTAGGGCACATTTCTTTTCATTTCTCCAGACGACTGCACTACAGTACTGAATAATGAAACTTCGCTAGGGCCCATTTCTTTTCATTCCTCCAGACGACAGCACTACAGTACTCAATAATCAAAATTTGCTAGGTCACATTTTTCATTCCACCAGACGACAGCTCTAGAGTACTCAATTGAATACGAGGAACCTGGTTTGCTAAAGCAGTATTGCCTCCTCAGAAGGCATTGCTAATAACGTACAGCTTTTCTTGTGATTTAGACTGACTCGATTGTAAGGGAGATGTCCATTCACGATGGCTTGAAAACTAGTACATACTGTAGGAAAGTAATAAGTTCGCATATGTTGCAATTTGTGGAGAGAGGGAACAAATTGAAATACGGAAAACATTTGATATTGATGAGACAAAAATTGGAAAGAGAAAAAAGTTATGTTGGAAGGTGTGTGGAGAGAACCTCTGGATCCTTGGAATGATTAAAAGAGATACGAAGGAATTCCGATTAGAAATATGCCTGGCGAACAAACGTTCCACGAAACATCTTTTCCCCATCATGAAAAAGTATGTAGCAAAGGGAACAACAACAATATCTCATCAGTGGAAGGCCTATGCCCTTTGTCTGAAGATAGATATTTTACTCATGAAATTCTGAATCAGTCTGAAAATTTTGTTGACCCAGATTACGGTGCTCATACTCAAAACATTGAGTCCCTATTGGCGTGCATTAAAATGCTCCTTGACTGAGGGAGGTGTTCCTAAAAAAGCTCTGGCTGACCGACTTCTGGAATACCTATTTAGAAGAAACTGTAGAATTAATAATGTGAAAACACAAATTAGTCCTTGATGGAAAGGAATTTGCGTCCCCTCACTTCGGAGTAAGTTGATCTTCCAACTAAACTACACGGACACAATGTATCGCCGTAGATTTGTCGTCTTAACACGTGCTTAACCTCAGTAGTACGTCACAATAAGACTGAAGTTTTTCAAAAAGTGCTAATTTTCATCAAAAATACTGACTGTAGTATGTTGTACAAACTGATTTCCAATGAACACAAAGCTCCCTGAGTAGAGGGAAATGACCGATCCGAGCTTAAAGTGGAGCCCATAGACTTAACATTAGGCTCCTTCTGGAGCAGGTGGAGCCAGCTGGAGCAAGCTGCAGCCGAGCAAACGGAGGGGGGCGTGGTCAGTAGCAGCCTCCAATTCCCCGCTGCAATTTTTCCCCTCGACCGAAGTGTGTGCTTATCTCCGAAGATAGTAGTATTTATTGGACTTTGTCGAATTTTGGGGAAATCAATGAAGGTTTATTCCTTTTTTTTTTAATTTAATGAAGGTTTATTCATTATTTATTTTCCCCTCTCTCGACCCCATCCCCTTAGGTTATTGTTATGTAAAACGTTTTTTCCCTCGTAATTTGTTGATGTTTTTTTTTCAATTAATTTTCATGAATTCCTCATGTGTCTTCCCTAATGAAAATTATGTAGGGTAAGTATTAATTAATCATTTCTCTTTTTTTCTCGAATAATACGGTCATGTCCTCATCTCAAGAAATGTTATTATGATATCTTATTTTTGTTCATAAATGTTTGATTTTGAGGGATGGCAACGCCCGAGTGGGAAAGGGGTTGGATATAGGGGGATGGCAACTCAATGTGTTGCCCCCTAGCGGTGCTTCTTGGAACTTTCGATTGATCTTTGATTTTGAGGGATGGCAACGCCCGAGTGGAAAAGGGGTTGGATATAGGGGGATGGCAACTCGATGTGTTGCCCCCTAGCGGTGCTTCTTGGAACTTTCGATTGATCTTTGATTTTGAGGGATGGCAACGCCCGAGTGGGAAAGGGGTTGGATGTAGGGGGATGTCAACTCGATGTGCTGCCCCTAGCGGTGCTTCTTGGAACTTTCGATTGATCTTTGATTTTGAGGGATGGCAACGCCCGAGTGGGAAAGGGGTTGATATAGGGGGATGTCAACTCGATGTGCTGCCCCCTAGCGGTGCTTCTTGGAACTTTCGATTGATCTTTGATTTTGAGGGATGGCAACGCTCGAGTGGGAAAGGGGTTGGATATAGGGGGATGCCAACTCGATGTACTACCCCTAGCGATGCTTCTTGGAACTTTCGATGGATCTTTGATTTTGGGGGATGGCAACGACCGAGTGGGGAAAGGGCACTGCGTAGGTGTTAGATATGATGATGCTTCTTGGAACTTTATTATTTCGATGGATCTTTGATTTTGAGGGATGGCAACGACTGAGTGGGGTCCGTTGGGAATTTTTGCATTTATTCCTGTGGTTTGCAAGCAAGATTTCTCCCCCTCTTCAATACTATTTTTCCCCCGGAGGAAATTTTTACGTAACGATGCTGGGGAATTTTCTTTCCAAGGGAATAAAAATGCTCCTAAGGTCTTAGCGAGGTTCTAACTCACGATGATTTGGTTTCCAAAAATAGTCAGGGGGTCAAATGGTTTTCGTGTACTACGTATTCCCTATATATATATATTTTTAAATTACTTTTACGTTATTTCTTCATGTGTTTTTATATATTTTTCGTATGTTTTGAGGGAGTTTTTTCGTGTAGATGTAATGAATTTTCTGGGGAACTTTTCTTTTTCCTCCATTCAATTTTATTTCAGACCATGAGACGAGGAAATGCTTCTTTAGAAATTATTTCGTTCTTGTTCGCAGTAATTACTGGACATAGACTTCATGTTAATTCTGAGTCTTTCACCCCTGCAATAATATTTTCTCGTAATTTTTTCGTATGTTCAAGAACTCTACAGATCTTTCCCAGTTAAAATTCTGCTCAAACAATATTTTCGGTCTTTATTTCCTTATAGCTTCCCAATTTCCGATATTTTTCTTCCTCTATCTTTGAAATTTCATTAAACTTCTCAATAGGTCAGGATTCTTTTTTTTTTCTTGGACAAACTTATGAGTCCTTTTATTTACACTATCTTTTTTTTTCATTTCATTTCAGCAAACGATTATTTTAGATGCAACAAATCGTCAGATTTTGGTTTCCTTATATAGCATATTTTCCAACTTGCTTAAAAAATATTCCTCAAAACTTGCATGTATGTCAAATATACATTTTTTATTCTTTCGTAGTTAGCCATACTTTTCGTGGACTGCCTCGACAGGAAAGCATTGAATGTCAAGACATACAATCTAAAACCTTTTTCTTTCAATAAAATTTGTATTCTTTGGGCTGAATATTTTTCCGTCTCGTCCGAAAAAACATTCATTCTAGAGGCAAAGCGACTAATTCCGTTCTTCCCATAAACATTATTTTTTTATTTATTTGATATTCAGAGTTGTATACATTTACTATCCAAAAAAGAGATATATTTAATGTAAAGGTATATTCTTCCAAGCTGGGGAAATATATGTATATATTAGTTCATTTCCAGTTAAAGGAAATGCATCTTTATATTTCAATATGAAAAAAGAAGCCCTATAAGTGAAAGCTCAACCTAAAGACGGATAGATTGTTCCCGCTCTCTCTACTCTATGACATTTCTTTACTGAATGAACCATGGCCTTTTTTTCATGAACTGCTTTAAAATCTTCGTTCTCACTTTACTATTGTCAGATTCCATGTCCCTTCAGTTCTTTACTTATTCAATTTTAATTTATTAAGAGAGTAGAACTCTTTTAGGCTTTCGAACTCTTTTAGGCTTTCTATTGACAGATTCCATGTCCCTCCAGTTCTTTACTTATTCAATTTTAATTTATTAAGAGAGTAGAACTCTTTTAGGCTTTCGAAGTACTTTCAAGTCTTTCATTACGAAAATTTTCACTCTCATGAAAGAAGCCATAATCGAGATGATTTACTATCGTTTCAATGAAAGTGTTTACGCATTCATTGCTATGATGTCAGATTTCATTTTCTTGTACTTCGAACAGAAATGAGTTTGAATCATTCGTCGAGAAAACATTTTTCATATATATATATATATATTTTGCCTCCGAATCAAACGAACTCAAAAAATAAGAGACGCACTTTAATATTTTTTTTCCTCTTATGAGAGGAATACGGGAATATGATACCAAAATTAAAGAATATAGAATATCGACTTTCCTCTCAACACCTTTCATCTACGTTTTTTTTTTTTTTTATTTTTTTTATTTTCAATAAGCTGTTTCTATATTTTTACAACTGAATAGAATTATTTATTGAAAAGTTCTAAGTAAGACGAAAAATGGTTTTGTTGATTTCCTAAGAAGATGATTTTGGAAATTTTCGTTTTCTGGTAATTGTAAAAATCTCATAGAATAACATGGGAAAACTAGCATGCATAAAAGACTGTTTTGGATCGAGTAAATTGAAAGAATTTTACAAAGTTCATTTCAGAAAAGTACATTCCTTCCTAGTGTCAAAACGAATCACTTCGTTTTTTCTAAGATACACTTTGGAATCTTATAAAAGTGCATAGGGTCAAAAACGATTTTGATGATTTTACTAAGATGACAGATTTCGGATTTCTTATGATAGAAAATACAGTGAATTTCCCATTGAATAACATGGGAAACTGCGAAATTTAAGAAGTACGTTTTCGTTCAAGTAAAATATTTTAAAAGTCTTTTTTCGAATCAGTTGAAAACAGACAGGGTGTGTTTCTGAACAGCTCATTATTTCCCAAGATCAAAACGATTCACTTCGTTTTCTTTTTTTTTTTTTTTTTCCTAATGTGCGTTTCTGAAAGAAGTAAAAATAGTTTAGCTAGAAAATTGGAAAGATATTTTTATGAATCCTAGACTGGTTATTTTCGTATAGCTAGAGGGGTCTTCAGTGAGAGCACTTATTCTCTTTACAAACTAAGAGAATGAAGTGTAGTCAGTTTGAAAAAAAATTCAAACTCCCCTAAATTTAGCCTTTTGTCCTGGTTTCGACTCAATACTGTAAAGCATTGCTCTCAGACCAGTTGAATTCCTGGCCCTTAATGAAATACATTAAACCTTTCCCTTAAAAATAAGCAATCTCTTCTTCAATACCAGATCCCCAATAAATTTCTTTAAGAGTTAATTCATTCCCACTTTTACTTTTAAAAACTTAAAATTCATTATTATTTAACTCATTACAAAAAATGAAACTCATTCATACAGAAAAAATATAAATGAATAAAAATAAATAAAGTAGTCCTAAAAAGGACTGTTTTTCTGGGTCCCCTTCATACAGCTGCTCCATGATCGGTATAAGGAATTTTTTTACCTGCTGATATCTCAGCACATTGACTTCACAGTCTCTAGCAAGTTCTTTACAATTATACTTTCCAAGAACGCTTTGGACGGGACATGGTCTCCAGTGACTGCAACAAAGATTCTGCTAGAATCTTGGGATTAAGCAATGCAACGGCATCATCGAAATACTTTTGCCACTTGGATTCGGGGTGGCATATGCACAGCTGTGGGCCGTGATGTTTGCGAATATGCGATTTGGGGGTTGGTGGCACTCCATACAATAATATAAGTTATTGACATGTTCCTGAAGGCGATCCCTTACCATGTCAGCAAGCATGATGAAAAACTCTTCATCTGAGATGGAAGCAACAGGGGAAGAAATCCTTGGATGGTGTAAAACAGCCTTTCTAAAGACAGGTCCAAATAGTAGTTGAGTAATGCTGTCCCATATTTTTCCACATTGATCAATAAGAGTTCCAAATTGTTGACAAGTCAGCTTTATCGGAACAGGATTCAATCGACGAAAACCATGAATTCTGGGGGAAAGCACTTCTAACGTGTAACTGCCAGAAGCATCTAAGAGGGAAGGACAGCAGGAAACGATAAGTTCACGATTAATCAAGATGTCACAATTCATGCCTTGAATCCAGTGTGATTTTCCCATGAATTTTCGGAACGTTGAAGCTGACATTGTTATTCCATTCTTAGAAGGGTAGAAAGATTCCCCATCTTTCCTATAACTTCGAATATGAACTCGGACCGTGTTGTTAAAATCGCATACTTTTGCAAACGTGTTTTCACCTAAATAAAAATGATGAGGTGCAAGATTTTTCATAGAAATTCTTGGGAGGATAACTTCTCCACACGATTTGGGCTTTAAAGGAACGGACTCACATACCTTCTTAGCGAGAGTAGCAGAAATTTCACCACTTTGCTTCATCGTGGAAATGGAATCGGTAGCGCTCAAAGCAACAGACAAAAAAGAAGTGACTCGTTTGAAGACTAAAGACAAACTGAAGGAACAGCTCTTATTCTAAGTCAAAACTGAGAAGAGGTTGGAGTTCGTCACTTGTTTACTGCTTGAGAGGGAAAGAGCAGAGTCATGGGGTAAAGAACACTCGGTTATCTTCTTTCTAAAAGTCAAATTCAATCTAATGTTTGGAGCATTCTTTTGTCGAGGCAGACCATGACTCCAATACGAATTAGTTGGTGGCAGGATCTGTAGTAAAGTTCCAGATCTCAAAGATAAGGAAACTGGTTTAAACCCGTTTCACTTGAAAACAAGAGTCTCTTTCCTGTCCGAGAGATACTGATGTAATACAAGACAAAGGATCTAATTCAGCTTCGTCATCATGGTGATCACCGATTTGGTTATCACCATTTCTTATAAAAGTGCATGGGGATCAAAAAACGATTTTGATGATTTTACTAAGATGACAGATTTCGGATTTCTTATGATAGAAAATACAGTGAATTTCCCATTGAATAACATGGGAAACTACGAAATTTAAGAAGCACGTTTTCGTTCAAGTAAAATATTTTAAAAGGTAATCAGTTGAAAACAGACAGGGTGTGTTTCTGAACAGATCATTATTTCCTAAAATCAAAACGAGTCACTTCGTTTTTTCCTAACGTACGTTTCTGAAAGAAGTAAAAATAGTTTAGCTAGAAAATTGGAAAGAATTTTTTATGAATCCTAGACTGTTTATTTTTTTATAACTAGAGGGTCGTCAGTGAGAGCACTTATTCTCTTTACAAACTAAGAGAATGAAGTGTAGTCAGTTTGAAAAAAATTCAAACTCCCTAAATTTAGTCTTTTGTCCTGGTTTCGACTCAATACTGTAAAGCATTGCTCTCAGACCAGTTGAATTCCTGGCCCTTAATGAAATACATTAAGCCTTTCCCTTAAAAATAAGCAATCTCTTCTTCAATACCAGATCCCCAATAAATTTCTTTAAGAGTTATTCATTCATCCTTTTACTTTTAAAACTTGAAATTCGTTATTATTTAACTCCTTATAAAAATGAAACACATTCACACTTTTACTTTAAAAAACTTGAAATAACTTCATACAAAAATGAAACCCATTCCCTTTTTTACTTTTAAAATTATAGAAAAAATAGATGATACAGAACATAGGTTCACTTTCTCATTCACACTCATGCATACAGAAAACAAAATTAAATAGTGCTATTTGAGCTGCATGGAGGTGTCAAGATGGGTGGGAAAAACCTCCATCTATCATTCAATTGGACTAAAACTGTTGAAGGATGTGAGCTATTCTCACTAGCTCCTCCATGCAAGCTGTCTGTCTCGAGGTTGGCCATCCCAGTCGATGATTTTATTTCAATCATTTCCACTTCGGAATCTGAATCCCAAGTAAGATCAATAATTTCAACTTCGGAATCTGAATCCCAAGTAAGATCAATAATTCCTGGATCTTCAGAAGTTAAGTCAACAACCTCCGGTTCTTGGGTAGAGTCTTCCACAACCCAGAAGTTTTCTCACTGTGAGGGGAGGAAGAGACCTAATCCACTGATTAACGTAGAAATCGTCTCTAGATTTCTGGAGGAGAGAAAAAAATATATATATAATAAGAAATAAAAAAAATAAAACCCTACATCCTAGATAAAGCAAAGAGAAAAATTAAAAATATTCTTACCGAGTCGAAGTCCAGGGGAGGTGTAGGGGAATTATTTCCTTTCAACATCTGTGATTCTAATAGCATGCGTTACTTCAAAGAAAACTTCGAGAAGCTGTGAGAATCTGATATCTCTCTTGCTACTATTATACTAGCAGAAGGATTGATAAGGAGGGATCATGTGATAACATACACGGAATAGAATGGTCTTTGAGGTCAACTTAAATCGACAGATCGCTCTATTTTATAAACTTTCCATTGTACAGGAAATAACATCTTTCTCAAACACCATAGTTAATGGGACCTTCTAATTAGGTAAAAATATTCTAACGCGTATCTAATCAATGTTCTGTATACTTAAGACCAAGCGTAAATGGAATCGATAGCACTCTTCCTCCCTGAAGGAAATGACGTCTGCATACATCTCAAAATCCTTTGTTCCCTAAGTCAAACGCATGGAGGGAAAATCAAGTAATCTTATCTGTATTCCTTCGTTGAAAGTGTATGTTTGTTTAGAAAAGATACAAAACATTTCCTTTCTCAAGTTAAATTCGAATCAGCATTACACTTTCAACGAAGGAATACAGATAAGATTACTTGATTTTCCCTCCATGCGTTTGACTTAGGGAACAAAGGATTTTGAGAAGTATGCAGACGTCATTTCCTTCAGGGAGGAAGAGTGCTATCGATTCCATTTACGCTTGGTCTTAAGTATACAGAACATTGATTAGATACGCGTTAGAATATTTTTACCTCCTTAGAAGGTCCCATGAACTATGGTGTTTGAGAAAGATGTTATTTCCTGTACAATGGAAAGTTTATAAAATAGAGCGATCTGTCGATTTAAGTTGACCTCAAAGACCATTCTATTCCGTGTATGTTATCACATGATCCCTCCTTATCAATCCTTCTGCTAGTATAATAGTAGCAAGAGAGATATCAGATTCTCACAGCTTCTCGAAGTTTTCTTTGAAGTAACGCATGCTATTAGAATCACAGATGTTGAAAGGAAATAATTCCCTACACCTCCCCTGGACTTCGACTCGGTAAGAATATTTTTAATTTTTCTCTTTGCTTTATCTAGGATGTAGGGTTTTATTTTTTTATTTCTTATTATATATATATTTTTTTTTTCTCTCCTCCAGGAATCTAGAGACGATTTCTACGTTAATCAGTGGATTAGGTCTCTTCCTCCCCCCTCACAGTGGGAAAACTTCTGGGTTGTGGAAGACTCTACCCAAGAACCGGAGGTTGTTGACTTAACTTCTGAAGATTCGGAAATTATTGATCTTACTTGGGATTCAGATTCCGAAGTTGAAATTATTGATCTTACTTGGGATTCAGATTCCGAAGTTGAAATTATTGATCTTACTTGGGATTCAGATTCCGAAGTGGAAATGATTGAAATAAAATCATCGACTGGGATGGCCAACCTCGAGACAGACAGCTTGCATGGAGGAGCTAGTGAGAATAGCTCACATCCTTCAACAGTTTTAGTCCAATTGAATGATAGATGGAGGTTTTTCCCACCCATCTTGACACCTCCATGCAGCTCAAATAGCACTATTTAATTTTGTTTTCTGTATGCATGAGTGTGAATGAGAAAGTGAACCTATGTTCTGTATCATCTATTTTTTCTATAATTTTAAAAGTAAAAAAGGGAATGGGTTTCATTTTTGTATGAAGTTATTTCAAGTTTTTTAAAGTAAAAGTGTGAATGTGTTTCATTTCTATAAGGAGTTAAATAATAACGAATTTCAAGTTTTAAAAGTAAAAGGATGAATGAATAACTCTTAAAGAAATTTATTGGGGATCTGGTATTGAAGAAGAGATTGCTTATTTTTAAGGGAAAGGCTTAATGTATTTCATTAAGGGCCAGGAATTCAACTGGTCTGAGAGCAATGCTTTACAGTATTGAGTCGAAACCAGGACAAAAGACTAAATTTAGGGGAGTTTGAATTTTTTTCAAACTGACTACACTTCATTCTCTTAGTTTGTAAAGAGAATAAGTGCTCTCACTGACGACCCCTCTAGTTATAAAAAAATAAACAGTCTAGGATTCATAAAAAATTCTTTCCAATTTTCTAGCTAAACTATTTTTACTTCTTTCAGAAACGTACGTTAGGAAAACGAAGTGACTCGTTTTGATTTTAGGAAATAATGATCTGTTCAGAAACACACCCTGTCTGTTTTCAACTGATTACCTTTTAAAATATTTTACTTGAACGAAAACGTGCTTCTTAAATTTCGTAGTTTCCCATGTTATTCAATGGGAAATTCACTGTATTTTCTATCATAAGAAATCCGAAATCTGTCATCTTAGTAAAATCATCAAAATCGTTTTTTGATCCCCATGCACTTTTATAAGAAATGGTGATAACCAAATCGGTGATCACCATGATGACGAAGCTGAATTAGATCCTTTGTCTTGTATTACATCAGTATCTCTCGGACAGGAAAGAGACTCTTGTTTTCAAGCGAAACGGGTTTAAACCAGTTTCCTTATCTTTGAGATCTGGAACTTTACTACAGATCCTGCCACCAACTAATTCGTATTGGAGTCATGGTCTGCCTCGACAAAAGAATGCTCCAAACATTAGATTGAATTTGACTTTTAGAAAGAAGATAACCGAGTGTTCTTTACCCCATGACTCTGCTCTTTCCCTCTCAAGCAGTAAACAAGTGACGAACTCCAACCTCTTCTCAGTTTTGACTTAGAATAAGAGCTGTTCCTTCAGTTTGTCTTTAGTCTTCAAACGAGTCACTTCTTTTTTGTCTGTTGCTTTGAGCGCTACCGATTCCATTTCCACGATGAAGCAAAGTGGTGAAATTTCTGCTACTCTCGCTAAGAAGGTATGTGAGTCCGTTCCTTTAAAGCCCAAATCGTGTGGAGAAGTTATCCTCCCAAGAATTTCTATGAAAAATCTTGCACCTCATCATTTTTATTTAGGTGAAAACACGTTTGCAAAAGTATGCGATTTTAACAACACGGTCCGAGTTCATATTCGAAGTTATAGGAAAGATGGGAATCTTTCTACCCTTCTAAGAATGGAATAACAATGTCAGCTTCAACGTTCCGAAAATTCATGGGAAAATCACACTGGATTCAAGGCATGAATTGTGACATCTTGATTAATCGTGAACTTATCGTTTCCTGCTGTCCTTCCCTCTTAGATGCTTCTGGCAGTTACACGTTAGAAGTGCTTTCCCCCAGAATTCATGGTTTTCGTCGATTGAATCCTGTTCCGATAAAGCTGACTTGTCAACAATTTGGAACTCTTATTGATCAATGTGGAAAAATATGGGACAGCATTACTCAACTACTATTTGGACCTGTCTTTAGAAAGGCTGTTTTACACCATCCAAGGATTTCTTCCCCTGTTGCTTCCATCTCAGATGAAGAGTTTTTCATCATGCTTGCTGACATGGTAAGGGATCGCCTTCAGGAACATGTCAATAACTTATATTATTGTATGGAGTGCCACCAACCCCCAAATCGCATATTCGCAAACATCACGGCCCACAGCTGTGCATATGCCACCCCCGAATCCAAGTGGCAAAAGTATTTCGATGATGCCGTTGCATTGCTTAACCCCAAGATTCTAGCAGAATCTTTTGTTGCAGTCACTGGAGACCATGTCCCGTCCAAAGCGTTCTTGGAAAGTATAATTGTAAAGAACTTGCTAGAGACTGTGAAGTCAATGTGCTGAGATATCAGCAGGTAAAAAAATTCCTTATACCGATCATGGAGCAGCTGTATGAAGGGGACCCAGAAAAACAGTCCTTTTTAGGACTACTTTATTTATTTTTATTCATTTATATTTTTTCTGTATGAATGAGTTTCATTTTTTGTAATGAGTTAAATAATAATGAATTTTAAGTTTTTAAAAGTAAAAGTGGGAATGAATAACTCTTAAAGAAATTTATTGGGGATCTGGTATTGAAGAAGAGATTGCTTATTTTTAAGGGAAAGGTTTAATGTATTTCATTAAGGGCCAGGAATTCAACTGGTCTGAGAGCAATGCTTTACAGTATTGAGTCGAAACCAGGACAAAAGGCTAAATTTAGGGGAGTTTGAATTTTTTCAAACTGACTACACTTCATTCTCTTAGTTTGTAAAGAGAATAAGTGCTCTCACTGAAGACCCCTCTAGCTATACGAAAATAACCAGTCTAGGATTCATAAAAATATCTTTCCAATTTTCTAGCTAAACTATTTTTACTTCTTTCAGAAACGCACATTAGGAAAAAAAAAAAAAAAAAAAAAAGAAAACGAAGTGAATCGTTTTGATCTTGGGAAGTAATGAGCTGTTCAGAAACACACCCTGTCTGTTTTCAACTGATTCGAAAAAAGACTTTTAAAATATTTTACTTGAACGAAAACGTACTTCTTAAATTTCGCAGTTTCCCATGTTATTCAATGGGAAATTCACTGTATTTTCTATCATAAGAAATCCGAAATCTGTCATCTTAGTAAAATCATCAAAATCGTTTTTGACCCTATGCACTTTTATAAGATTCCAAAGTGTATCTTAGAAAAAACGAAGTGATTCGTTTTGACACTAGGAAGGAATGTACTTTTCTGAAGTGAACTTTGTAAAATTCTTTCAATTTACTCGATCCAAAACAGTCTTTTATGCATGCTAGTTTTCCCATGTTATTCTATGAGATTTTTACAATTACCAGAAAACGAAAATTTCCAAAATCATCTTCTTAGGAAATCAACAAAACCATTTTTCGTCTTACTTAGAACTTTTCAATAAATAATTCTATTCAGTTGTAAAAATATAGAAACAGCTTATTGAAAATAAAAAAAATAAAAAAAAACGTAGATGAAAGGTGTTGAGAGGAAAGTCGATATTCTATATTCTTTAATTTTGGTATCATATTCCCGTATTCCTCTCATAAGAGGAAAAAAAAATATTAAAGTGCGTCTCTTATTTTTTGAGTTCGTTTGATTCGGAGGCAAAATATATATATATATATATGAAAAATGTTTTCTCGACGAATGATTCAAACTCATTTCTGTTCGAAGTACAAGAAAATGAAATCTGACATCATAGCAATGAATGCGTAAACACTTTCATTGAAACGATAGTAAATCATCTCGATTATGGCTTCTTTCATGAGAGTGAAAATTTTCGTAATGAAAGACTTGAAAGTACTTCGAAAGCCTAAAAGAGTTCTACTCTCTTAATAAATTAAAATTGAATAAGTAAAGAACTGGAGGGACATGGAATCTGTCAATAGAAAGCCTAAAAGAGTTCGAAAGCCTAAAAGAGTTCTACTCTCTTAATAAATTAAAATTGAATAAGTAAAGAACTGAAGGGACATGGAATCTGACAATAGTAAAGTGAGAACGAAGATTTTAAAGCAGTTCATGAAAAAAAGGCCATGGTTCATTCAGTAAAGAAATGTCATAGAGTAGAGAGAGTGGGAACAATCTATCCGTCTTTAGGTTGAGCTTTCACTTATAGGGCTTCTTTTTTCATATTGAAATATAAAGATGCATTTCCTTTAACTGGAAATGAACTAATATATACATATATTTCCCCAGCTTGGAAGAATATACCTTTACATTAAATATATCTCTTTTTTGGATAGTAAATGTATACAACTCTGAATATCAAATAAATAAAAAAATAATGTTTATGGGAAGAACGGAATTAGTCGCTTTGCCTCTAGAATGAATGTTTTTTCGGACGAGACGGAAAAATATTCAGCCCAAAGAATACAAATTTTATTGAAAGAAAAAGGTTTTAGATTGTATGTCTTGACATTCAATGCTTTCCTGTCGAGGCAGTCCACGAAAAGTATGGCTAACTACGAAAGAATAAAAAAAATGTATATTTGACATACATGCAAGTTTTGAGGAATATTTTTTAAGCAAGTTGGAAAATATGCTATATAAGGAAACCAAAATCTGACGATTTGTTGCATCTAAAATAATCGTTTGCTGAAATGAAATGAAAAAAAGATAGTGTAAATAAAAGGACTCATAAGTTTGTCCAAGAAAAAAAAAAAGAATCCTGACCTATTGAGAAGTTTAATGAAATTTCAAAGATAGAGGAAGAAAAATATCGGAAATTGGGAAGCTATAAGGAAATAAAGACCGAAAATATTGTTTGAGCAGAATTTTAACTGGGAAAGATCTGTAGAGTTCTTGAACATACGAAAAAATTACGAGAAAATATTATTGCAGGGGTGAAAGACTCAGAATTAACATGAAGTCTATGTCCAGTAATTACTGCGAACAAGAACGAAATAATTTCTAAAGAAGCATTTCCTCGTCTCATGGTCTGAAATAAAATTGAATGGAGGAAAAAGAAAAGTTCCCCAGAAAATTCATTACATCTACACGAAAAAACTCCCTCAAAACATACGAAAAATATATAAAAACACATGAAGAAATAACGTAAAAGTAATTTAAAAATATATATATATAGGGAATACGTAGTACACGAAAACCATTTGACCCCCTGACTATTTTTGGAAACCAAATCATCGTGAGTTAGAACCTTGCTAAGACCTTAGGAGCATTTTTATTCCCTTGGAAAGAAAATTCCCCAGCATCGTTACGTAAAAATTTCCTCCGGGGGAAAAATAGTATTGAAGAGGGGGAGAAATCTTGCTTGCAAACCACAGGAATAAATGCAAAAATTCCCAACGTACCCCACTCAGTCGTTGCCATCCCTCAAAATCAAAGATCCATCGAAATAATAAAGTTCCAAGAAGCATCATCATATCTAACACCTACGCAGTGCCCTTTCCCCACTCGGTCGTTGCCATCCCCCAAAATCAAAGATCCATCGAAAGTTCCAAGAAGCATCGCTAGGGGGTAGTACATCGAGTTGGCATCCCCCTATATCCAACCCCTTTCCCACTCGAGCGTTGCCATCCCTCAAAATCAAAGATCAATCGAAAGTTCCAAGAAGCACCGCTAGGGGCAGCACATCGAGTTGACATCCCCCTATATCAACCCCTTTCCCACTCGGGCGTTGCCATCCCTCAAAATCAAAGATCAATCGAAAGTTCCAAGAAGCACCGCTAGGGGGCAGCACATCGAGTTGACATCCCCCTATATCCAACCCCTTTCCCACTCGGGCGTTGCCATCCCTCAAAATCAAAGATCAATCGAAAGTTCCAAGAAGCACCGCTAGAGGGCAACACATCGAGTTGCCATCCCCCTACATCCAACCCCTTTTCCACTCGGGCGTTGCCATCCCTCAAAATCAAAGATCAATCGAAAGTTCCAAGAAGCACCGCTAGGGGGCAACACATTGAGTTGCCATCCCCCTATATCCAACCCCTTTCCCACTCGGGCGTTGCCATCCCTCAAAATCAAACATTTATGAACAAAAATAAGATATCATAATAACATTTCTTGAGATGAGGACATGACCGTATTATTCGAGAAAAAAAAGAGAAATGATTAATTAATACTTACCCTACATAATTTTCATTAGGGAAGACACATGAGGAATTCATGAAAATTAATTGAAAAAAAACATCAACAAATTACGAGGGAAAAAACGTTTTACATAACAATAACCTAAGGGGATGGGGTCGAGAGAGGGGAAAATAAATAATGAATAAACCTTCATTAAATTAAAAAAAAAGGAATAAACCTTCATTGATTTCCCCCAAAATTCGACAAAGTCCAATAAATACTACTATCTTCGGAGATAAGCACACACTTCGGTCGAGGGGGAAAAATTGCAGCGGGGAATTGGAGGCTGCTACTGACCACGCCCCTCCGTTTGCTCGGCTGCAGCTTGCTCCAGCTGGCTCCACCTGCTCCAGAAGGAGCCTAATGTTAAGTCTATGGGCTCCACTTTAAGCTCGGATCGGTCATTTCCCTCTACTTCCCTGGTTGTATTAAAACACACAGAAAGGTGTTGAATCTGTGGAATATAGAATAAAAACTTTCTCTCACACATAATGGAATCATTGCTGTTGTGCATTAAAGATATTCTTAAAATGATTGTCCCTGTCAATATTATGTGTTCTATTGTGTGTTTTTGTAAGTGAGATTCGCTATGTCCCATTTGTAGGAAGAACGTCACATTATCACTGTTCATTTTGTCTCAGTACGAGATTTCAGTAAAAATTAATTGCTTAAAATTCTGTATTTTAAGGCTATGGAAAGAATCTGAATCGTATCTTAACATTTATGGGAATTTTAGGTATACAGGTCTGTTAGAGGAGCTACTTTTTTACCAACACATGCACGGATTAAGAAGAAAGCGGAGTCGCATACACATTTTCAGCAGGTTTCGCAAAGCATGAGGCATCGACGCTTTTGCGACCGTATCTATTGATCAGGTCGAGATATGGAACCGAATTTCCCGATGGATTTGCTTTTCTGGCATTTAGATTTGGGACAAGTAGTCGATGTCAATTTATTCCTTGCAAATTCCGAGGATATCGGATGAAAAGGCCAGTATCTGGGTCTCCGCCATTTCATTGATCCAGAGGACGGCGTCAGCTTTGTTGGCTCGAAAACTAGGTATGGAAAACGGTGACGAAGTAGACGAAGAAACAAATCACGCATTTAAATGAAGCACGCTGGCCGAGGAACACAGCATTAATAAATCCAGAGTTTTGCACAAATCGCCAGTTTGCATTCAGAAACATATGCACGATGTTACAGAATGCTCTCATTTCCTTACCAGCGAAGCAATAAAATGGTGCTAGTAATTTTGTCAGCTAAGGCAAAGTTTTGTTAAAGAAATATTGTAGAAATTTTTCAGAATGGCAAACACGCCGAAGTTACACTTATTAATAACAAGGAACTGTACACCAATTACACTTAAAATTGTATAATTATACTAGTAACCCGAATTTCTTGGCGTAGAATATAAATCAAAGTTTCCAAGCTTTCGCTCATCAACCAGGTAGCTTTTTCAAGGAAGGTATATAACGAAGTAAATTTCTCCGTCATTTTTGGTCTACG
Source organism: Macrothele yani (assembly GCA_039090855.1). Lineage (NCBI taxonomy): Eukaryota > Metazoa > Arthropoda > Arachnida > Araneae > Macrothelidae > Macrothele > Macrothele yani. The sequence goes on along the minus strand of CM077010.1, from coordinate 161,726,771 downwards.
CCGGGATTCGAACCCGAGGCCGCTTATTCCGGAACAAGTCGCTCTACCAACTGAGCTACGCAGACATTTGTTCTGATTCCTATCTGCCTTTATGTCGTGTGCGTCCTGCTGGCAGGTACGTCACATCTCCCCCCACCCCGAAAGAGGGCCGGGGGCTTGGCCCACGGGTCAGCCGTGACCATGAATCGTTGCAGGCAGCCATCCACTGTAGAACGTGCACTTGAGAACTCCCAGACAATCTGCTGTGTGGAATGCAACATCACACATTTTTTATTTTTCGAAGCGCTGGAAAAGGAATTCTCTGATTTTTCCTGTCTCGCGGTGTGGAAATAACATCACACCAATGCGAGATTTTGAACGGCCGGGTCATCCGGATAGTTCGGGCGCCATTATAACGAAGTAAATTTCTCCGTCATTTTTGGTCTACGCCGGGATTCGAACCCGAGGCCGCTTATTCCGGAACAAGTCGCTCTACCAACTGAGCTACGCAGACATTTTATTCTGATTCCTATCTGCCTTTATGTCGTGTGCGTCCTGCTGGCAGGTACGTCACAGGTAGACGCAGCTAGCTACTGAAGTGAAGTGTTCTGTAGAAGTGTTATTAATAAAAAAACTAATTGCTAAAGTGAAGTGTTCTATTATCCAGTTTGCAGTTAGCTACCTACCTTCCTTGAAAAAACCATCTCGTTGATGTGCTAAAGGTTTGAAACTTTGATTTATATTCTACGCCAAGAAATTCGAATTAGTATAATTATACTATTTTTTTTATTGAAGGTTTAACGACCACCGTGAGCAACTGAATGGGCTATAAGTAGTCGCCCGTCCCTAATTTAGAGTCACTGGTTCCAGGGAAGGGAGAGAGCCAGTGCCGTAAGACCAACACAATATCTATGCCTCACCGGGATTCGAACCCGGACCCCTTTCGGACGAATGATCACAGGCCATCTCTTTCGTCCCTAATTTGGAGCTATTGGTTCCAGGGAAAGGACAGAGCCTGCGCCATTGGTCAAACATACACTACTTGATCAAAAGAATCTGGGCACTTGCCTATCGACAAACCCTCTTTAATAAGAAAGGAATTAAAATCGAGTTGGTCGACTCAGCTGGGAAATCTACCAGACTGAACTTCCGAATCAGCACGCTTTCAAGTAGTTCCTCATTTTAATTGTATCCTTTCGCTTCATTTATATATAACCCGATCATACCCAATGTGAAAGAAAGTAGTTCGCGATACCACGCGGAATTTTTATTGTTATTTTCTTCGAAATAAATCTTATCTTAATGAAAATAGTTATACGCATTTATTTTATTATGGAAAATAATAATACATTTATTTCATATCAGATATTTTTATATCATCATTATTTTTATACATCATAATTGAACATAATTTCACTTTTAGAAGAAGGCCGTTACCTTCAGCCCACTTAATATCTGTCTTTTGTAGCAATCGCAACCAATTCCATACAAGCATAATATACAAAATCTGAATAAATACTACCAAAAAATGTAGTGTCAATATTAGCCACTTTGACTTCCTGCACAAAAGTTGGAAACAGCTCCGTATAAAAAACACGCTACCTCCTGATTAAAAAAAAGAGCACTATTATTTGATATATTTCCTTCATAAAAGATATATTCACAAATAAAAAACGGTAATTAAGGCGTCTATTATAGTGAAATTCTAAAAATAATCCGCATAAAATGTATCGTGAACTATTTTCTTTTAAGCTGAGTGTGATCAAGTTTCATGTAAACAAGCGGAACGAACACTCGAAATCCGGAACTACTTGAAAGTGTTCTGATTCGGAAATCCAGCCGGCTGCCCACTAGATTTCAGAACGTCACTGCAAGAATTGCCTTCTTTCTGCCACAGGAGCATTAGTCAGGCAAGTCACCGAAACCGGGTGGTTCAGCCTGGCTTGCAATCGGCGTTCCAATTTATCCCAAAAGTGTTCCATGGGGATGAAATCGGAGCTCTGTGCAGGCCGGTCAAGTTCTTCCCGGTCCCGGACGATTCGTCCAACGACGATTGGTCCAATAACGATTCGTCCAAAGGGACAATTGGTCCAATGCCGATTGGTCCAATGTCCGATTCGTCCAATGCCGATTCGTCCAATGGTACGATTGGTCCAACGCCGATTCGTCCAATGGTATCATCTTACCAACGGTAAACTGTTTTATTTTCCAGAAAGGAATAAGGATTTAAATTATTCTGCTCGTTATATTCTTTTGAAAGATCATTTCCGTATATTTGGTAATTGTAAACATTTTACATAAACCTGGTAAAAGACACTCATTTGAGCATTTCTCAGCTGTTTGCAAAGCACCTAGGCGCGGGCCTTTTTAGAATATTTTAAGTTACAACCTAGATATTTGGTATTTGTAAACATTTTATAAAACCTAATAAAAGGCACTCATCGTATAATTTCTCAGGTCTTTACAAGTCACCTAGGCCATGGGCCTTTTTAGAAGATTTTTGAGTTACAACCTAGATTTTTGGTATTTGTAAACCTTTTATAAAACCTTACAAAAGGCACTCATCGTATCATTTATCAGGCCTTTGTACAAGGGACCTAGGCCGCGGGCCTTTTAGAAGACTTTAAATTACAACCTAGGTATTTGGTACTTGTAAATATGTTATAAAACCTAATAAAAGGCACTCATCGCATCATTTCTTAGCTCTTTACACGCACCCAGGCCTAGGCCTTTTAACACTTTTTATTCTACTGATGTCATATTCTAACGTTTAAGTAAAGTTAAAAATACTAGCATAACATTAGTAAGTTTTCTTGATAGGTAAACGTTATAAATCTGACATCGGTATGATAAAAACTGTCAAAAAGGCATAGGTCTAGGGCCTGTGAATTAATATTTCGTGCTTAAGTAAAAACGCAATATTAACTTCCTTTGATAGGTAAACGTTATGGATATGACATCGGTAGAATAAAAAATGTTAAAAAGGTCTAGGCTTAGGGCCTGTGAATTAATATTTCATGTTTAAGTAAAAGCTCAATATTATTAACTTGATTTGATATGTAAACGTTATGAATCTGACATCGGTAGAATTAAAACTGTTAAGAAGGCCTAGGCCTATGGCCTATGAATTAATATTTCGTGTTTAAGTAAAAGCCCAATATTATTAACTTGATTTAATATGTAAACGTTATGAATATGATATCGGTAGAATAAAACGTGCTAAAAAGGCCTAGGCTTATAGCCTATGAATCAATATTTCGTGCTAAGTTAAAGCGCAATATTATTAATTTGATTTGATATGTAAACGTTATGAATATGACATCGCTGGAATAAAAACTGTTGAAAAGGCCTCTGTCCGAACCCGACCAGAACGTTTCCATTGGCCAATTGGCGGAACCCCACTGCATGCTACTAACAGAAACGGAAAACTAGTATTTTATATTATTTCATGCAAAAGATAACCATTGAAGTTGATTGAACGGCTCGTACATCAGTAACTTCATACGGCAGCAATTAAGTATTAAAAAAACAGCGATTCCGAAAAAAAAAAAAAAAAAAATCTGTAACCACAATATTACGCATGAAATGTAACATTATTTTACATTCTTTGTACTACATACCGGCACTTTCGTATAACATCTGAGATAAAATCAGAACAGCTGAGATTTTAATAACACGAGTAGCACTTTGGACAGATAGGACGTAATTGGACCAATCGTCCATTGGACGAATCGGCATTGGACCAATCGTCCCATTGGACGAATCGGCATTGGACCAATCGTCCCATTGGACGAATCGTACCTTTGGACCAATTGTCCATTGGACGAATCGGCATTGGACCAATCGTCGTTGGACGAATCGTACCAGACCCAGTTCTTCCACACCCACCTCGTCAAACCATTGCCGCATGGACCTCGCTTGTGCGCCAGAACATTAGGACGTTGGTATAGGAAAGGGCCTTCATCGAACTGTTGCCAGAATATTGTGAGCACAGAATTGTCAAGAATATCATTCTAGGCCGTAGCGTTAAGATTTCCGAGCACCGGAGCTATGGCACCTAGCACAAACTACGAAAAACAGCCCCAGAGCTTCACCAAACTTCACAGTTGACTCAACACAGCCGGGCAGGTAGCATTCGTCTGCGATCCTCCACACCCAGATCCGTCCGTCGGACTGCTAGGTGGTGCTGCGCGATTAGTCACTCCAAATAAAGCGTTTTTTGTGCTCCAGAATCCACTGGCGCCAAGCTTTACAACACTCCAACTCACGCTGGGCGTTTATCTTGTTGATGTTAGGCTTATGTGCTAAGGCTGGGCCAGGGAACTCGTTCCCTTTCGCTCTGGACGAACCGTTAGATGGCGCTGGCGCAGCTTTCAGAGGCATTTTGGAACTCATTCGTCAATGACTATTTTGTCGCTGCACTCGCTTCAACAGTCAGCGGTCCCGCTTTGTTATTTTATGTGATCTACCAGATCGCGCATTGTTCTGTTATTGCTCCTAGTTGCGTTTCCACTTTACAGTAACATTACTTATAGTTGAATGGGTGCACCTGCAGAAAGGTAGAAATTTCTTAAAGTGACTTGTTGCTGAGATGGAATCCTATGACCATGCCATCACTGATTTCTGGCGTACAGCCTATTCTACTGTTCATACTTGTCTATGATGTTTGCCAGGCCAAGTGGGTCTTTTTATACATACGTATACACTAAAGAGCAATTGAATTAGAGACAGCTGGCGCTAAGCAAATGTGGCGCTGTGTGCGGCCCTGTAAACCGAAACGACATGACGTATGCAGCGATACGACAATATAAGGAGTGACGCGACGGGAATCAGTAAGAGTCGGACTAATATGGGTAAGACGAAGGATCTAAGCGCATTTGATAGTGGGCAAATTGTCGGGGCCCAACGAATGGGTCACTCCATCTCGGAAGTCGTGCAGGCACTGGGATTTTCACGAACCACTGTGTCACGGGTGCACCGTGAGTACATCGAATCCGGTAAAACTATCCCTCCAAGGGCCAACTGCCGTGTACAACAGCGTGTGGATGAGCGGGATCATCGTCGGCTAGCTCGCATTGCAACAGCGGATAGACGGGCCACAGTGCAAGAAATCACTCGACAATTTAACGCTGGTGCACAAAACCGTTTAAGCAGCCACACCATCTAGAACCATCTCCTCGCTATGGGGTACAGAAGCCATCGTCCCACGAGGGTACCGCTGCTGACCGCACATCACAGGGTGCAAAGATTAGCACGAGCGCGGGAACATCGCCACTGAACCCTAGACATGTGGAAAAATGTTGCCTGGACTGATGAGTCGAGATTCACGTTGGTACATGCGGAGGGCAGGATACGAGTACGGCGCAAACCACATGAAGCGATGGATCCTTCTTGCCAGCAGGGTGCTCTTCAAGCTGGTGGGGGTGGCATTGTCGTCTGGGGACTGTTTACGTGGACTGAAATGGGACCCCTGATGCGTGTGATATCGTCCCTCACAGGTCAACGTTACCGGGGTATCCTGGACGACCATTTGCTCCCGTTTGTGCGTCTTCAACATCTCACTGAGGACCTCGTCCTGCAACAAGACAATGCACCGTGCCATCGCTCCCGAATTGTACCCGAATGGTTGGATGAACACTCCACCGATGTGACCTAGCTTTCTTGGCCATCTAGGTCACGTGACCTCAATCCCATCGAGCACATCTGGGATGCCATCGAGAGAGTTGTTCGAGGCTCTGACCCCCTCCATCAAATCTTCGTGAACTGTGGGAGCTTGTTCAGGAGTCGTGGATCCGTATGGCTTCCCAACGCTTCCGGTGTCTCGTCGGATCCATGCCGAGAAGAATCACCGCCCTCATCAGGGTGAAAGGTAGTGCTACACGTTACTAGACAGGTATCTCTGATTCAATTGCTCTTCAGTGTATGGGCGATGGATGTAACATACTGTATACAGTGATATCCACTTCTAAGATTTACTTCAAGTTAAGTGTCACTTGTTGGCTTAAGTTTAGTTTTCTGGACACTTATTAGCACGTCTTTTGTAAAAAGATCGTGCTTATGTTACCGGTTTGTCCGTCCGTCCGTCCGTCTGTACCCAAGCTATCTCTGCAACTATTAGTCCGATTTGAAAAATTCTTTTGCATTTGGAAGCTTAAAATATGCGAATGATGATCCTTTATTTCGTTTTTTTTTTATGATGTACAATTTCGCCGCTAGAGGGCGTAAATGCAGATGATGTCGAATTCAAAAATATGTTTTATTCCTCATATTTGCTTCTCAACTTCCGATTGAAAAAAACTTTTCTACCTTTCGATTCCATTTATGTCGAAGAGTATTTTAGATATAGTTACTTTTTCAAATTACGCATAGATTTTCCGCTAGGGGCGTAAAAGTAAATTACATTTTTCCCGATAACTCTTCTTCTAAAACTCCGATTTGAAAAATCTTTGCTTCAGCGCACGCACCACGTGATGATAAATCTTTTGAATATAATTTCAAATTTTTGGTAAAGAATACTTTAGCCACCAGGGGGCGTAAGTGTGAATTTTTGTTTCTGATGTGTTTGCCATAAAATCTGAGCTTCTAAAATATCGATTGAAAAAATTCATTCGTGGACTGATGCCACTCACATCGATAAACCGTTTTGGAATAGTTTCTTCTTAAATTATTCCACAGTTCCTCCGCCAGGGGGCGTAGATGTATATTTTATTTTTGTCAATATCTCTACTTCTAGGAGTCCGATTTGAAAAATTCCTTCTTTGTTGGATAGTGTTTCCAGTGTAACATGTTTTTCATATAATTTCAAAATGTTCAAGTAATTCATAGACTTTCCGCTAGGGGGCGTAACATTAAATTGCTTTTCCCCCTACATCTCTGCTTCTAAATCTCCTATTTGAAAAATTCTTTCTGCGCCGGATACAGCAACTGATGGGAAATCCTTTGCACAAGATTTATAATTTTTGTAAAAAATGGTTTGGCCACCAGGTGGCGTAAGTCTTAATTTCCGCTTCTGATGTATTTGCAGCAAAATATGAGCTTCCAAAATCTCGATTGAAAAAAACGTCGTTTGTAGACCGATACTACTTATGTCGACAAACGTTTTAGAAACATTTTCTTCTTGAAATAATACATGGTTTCTACGCCAGGGGACGTAAATGTATATCTTATTTTTGTTAATATCTCTACTTCTAGGAGACCGATTTGAAAAATTTCTTCTTTGTTGGATGATGTTTCCAATGCGAAGTGTTTTTCCCATAAATTCAAAAATTTCAAGTAAATCATCGACTTTCCGCTAGGGGGCACAAAGGTAAATTGCGTTTTCTGCGTTATTTCTGCTTCTAAAACTCCGATTTGAATTCTTCCTGTATCGCATACAAGATCTGATGGAAAATATTTGTCACATAATTTCTAATGTTTGGTAAAGAATGGTTTGGCCACCAGGGGGCATAAGTGTTAATTTCTGCTTTTGGTGTATTTGTAGCAAAATCTGGGCTCCTGAAAACTCGACTATTTTTTTTTTTTTTTTTGACTGATACCGCTCATATGGAAAAACCTTTTGGAATACTTTCTTCCTAAAATAATGCCTGGTTTTCCCACCAGGGGACGTAAAGTCACATATTATTTTTGTCGATATCTCCGTTTCTAAGAGTCCAATTTGAAAAATTATTTCTATGTTGGAGAGTGTTTCCGATGTGAAATGTTTCTCATATAAATCATGTTTTTCTTAACGCACAAGTCTGCGACCATAGGGCGTAAGCTCACGATTCCGTTAACAGCAATATCTGAGGAATTAAAAACCCGATTGAAAAATTTCTTTTTTCCGTCAGATACTATTGTTTTCCATACCGGTTCCATTGAATTTGAATAGCTTTGATAAATTTAATTTGCGTCAGAACGGATTCAAAAGACGTGCTTATTACACCCGAAAATTCAGTGTCGTCTTTCTTGTTCTTTATTTCGTATCGTTGCATGAATATTTTGTAGATGCAATATTTCAGTCTTAAGTAAACGATCGCATGTGATTAACTAGAAAAACGACCAGGTTCAAAATGCAGCAGAAAACAGTACTTAAAGGTTTATTTTATTGGATCTAGAGGACTTCCAGCTTCAACTTGACATAACATTCATAGCTCACAGTTCGCTATATACCAAATGTGATCCACACAGATCTCTAATCATATAATCTTATCATTCGCTCATGTAATACAGAGCAGAATGTAACAGAATATGAGGAACTTTTTATCCCACTCAGTACACAGCTCCCTTGCTCCTAGTTTTATTTAACTTTGACCCACTGTTAGGATGGCTATTTTAAAAAGCTCGTTGAGAGAAATAGTGTGGCATTAAGTAAGAATATGTTTAACGAGAAGAAATCTATTGTGCATGAGAACACAGAAATTCAAAAGTGAGGTTAGAGATATGCGTCACGCGAAATTAATTTAATTCCTTCGAACTTTACAGCGTAGAAGCCATTTGCCGGTTCGTGAAATCTAATCCTCATCCTTCTGCTCCGAGCCGAATGCTTTCCCAATTAAGCTACACCGACGAAGTTTGTTGCTGAAAATGTGCTTTCTTGACATGTGCATCACCTCCGTAGTACATCACATACATCCCCACCCCTTGAGAAAAGCGGGGGTGCTCGAAATCACAGGTTTCGGGTCAGCCGCAAACTATAACTTGCAGTGGCGAATCCGCATCCGCCGCCCCGGTGGCGCAATGGTCTAAGGCGCTGGCCTCTGATCATTCGTCCGTAAGGGGTCCGGGTTCGAATCCCGGTCAGGCATGGATGTTGTGTTTGTCTTACGGCACTGGCTCTCTCCCTTCCCTGGAACCAGTGACCCTAAATTAGGGACGGGCGACTGCTTATAGCCCATTGAGTTGCTCACGGTGGTCGTTAAACCTCCAATCAAAAAAAAAAAAAAAAAAAAAGAAGAATCCGCTTCCTTCTGCTCTGGAGCTGAATGTTTTCCCCATTAAGTTGCATCGATGAAGTTTGTCGCTGCAACTTTGCAATTTTGGCGCGTGCTTTACTTTTGTAGTGCGTCACAACTTTTCGTCCAAAATATGGTTTCACTCATGCGTCGTACGACGGTATAAATCTGAGCTATTGCCGAATAAAATATCACTCAAAGTCAAGAGCATTACATTCGTGCAAAAAGCTAATATTTGTACTTATTTTATTTCACGTGTATCCGTAAGAAAATGCCCTTTCTGTGCCCTTTATGTCTTTTACCAAATGATCGACTTTTAGTTTTACTAAGAGCAGATTATTCCAACCGCTCGTTATTACAGTAAGCTGTTGCACAGAGTCATGTTTTAGAGCACGAATATAAATGATAAAAACGCATTATATTTGCGTCGTTCGTTAGAATCAGATTTTTAGTCATAAAAGTAATAACATTGTGTGTTTGGTGATATCGGTAAAACATCCTTTTATAAGCATGCCATTAAAGTTGGAAAAAAAAATAATAGACGTAATTCATCGTCGACGAATTGCTGCACTTTTGATTTATGAAGAAACTGCATTATATTCCACTCACAGTCATTCCAAGTAGATGAGGGCAGGAAAAATAGAATAAACCTTAAGAAAATTCAACGAATGGCGCACTTCTGAAATTATTGTCGTCCTGTAAATCCTGTAGAATTAGATGACAGTAGGTACACTATTAACTGTTATGCGGTACTTAAGACTCTTTCATAAAATTAGAAACTGGTGATTTCATCTGTAGAGCCATTGCCAATATGGGATTATTCTTTACTTTTAAAAATAAAATTGAACAATGAAACGCATTTTTTCACGATTTATTATACAGGGTAATTCAAAATGATTGCCCCGATTGCAAACGACAATACCTGGTTTATGAACATAGATACAGAAATCACATTGTTGCGCAATAAAGAGAGAAGTTTAGAATTTTGTTTCCATACCTTACAAATGTTCTATGTGACTCATTATGAAGCATGTCCGTAGTCACCGGTGCCACTGCAAGCTGAATGCGCATCTTTAGTTCTTGCAATGTTCTCTGCAAAGGTGGCACATACGCATGGTCTCTGACATACTCCCATAAAAAGAAGTCACAAGGAGTAAGATCCGGTGACCTGAGGGGTCACTTGCAGAAAACCATGTCGTCCTGTTCACAACGACCAATCCAACGGCTCGGAAGAATTTCGTTCAAAAATTGGGGAACGTGCATATTCCAGCAACACAGTAGTAGGTTCCAATAAAATTCTAAACTTTCTTCATTCTTGTGTAGGGATATCAGCTGTCTATTTATCTTCATAAACATGTTATTGTCATTCGTAATCTGGACAATCATTTTGAATTACCCTGTACTAGTAGAAGGCATTTTTCCGATAGATAAAATTTTCCGTGATAGAGTTAAGTGCAATTAATAACCTCTAGATAGTGGCGCATAAGAAAATCAGTGATGCATGCAACTTACTCAATTCCTTTCAAAAATGCAGCATTTACTCGAATCTAAAGCGCTTTAACGCGCACCTTACTTCTCAGCTACGAAAATGCGTATTTTTTCTTAATACTCGTATACTAAGACGCAAGAAAACTTGAAATACAAACTTATGAAACCTACGAAATATAGCAATTGAATTTATTTAAATTCCACATTATTCACAGACATCTCTCCATCTACATCATCAGATATTTCACTGCACGAATCTTCATTACTGCTGTCGGCTGTGCTTTCACAGGTTTTAGGTGCCACTTTTGCAAAATAAAAAATCAACGCTGCCAAGGTTTTGTACAAGTTTTGTACACCCAGAAGAAAATTTTGTACATCACCGGAAGTGGTACTTTTCGGCTCTCTAAAAGTGGCACTCCAAGTACATGTATCTTGGTTAGATTGGTTTCACTCCTGGATTGTTCGAAGATAGCGTCGTCTTCAGTGCCAACCATTGCATTGGAAATGCCGCACTTCGGAAAACACCGCTTAACTAAATCATTAGGAATGAACTCTCAGGCATCTACAATCCACTGTACTAACACAGAGAGTGAAGGTTTTTTAACACATCCAGTTTTTATCAGTTCTGTGTCCCCCGATGTAAGTCACGCATTATAGCGTGATCGAATTGCTGCTTTAAAAGGCCTATTTATGCTGACATCAAGTTGGGGATTGTCGGTGGCCATGGCAACAGTCAGACGCTCAAAGGAACTTCCATTCGCTGGCGCGCCGCAACGACGACAACCTAGACAGTCAGGTATTTGCCAGGCTCCCGATGTAAGTATATGTCACCGATTATAACGCGCACCCGGATAAACAGGTTCGATTTTGGTTGGAGGGGGAAAGTGTGCGTTAGATTCGAGTAAATACGGCGACAGGGGATTTTTTTTTTTTTTTTTTTTTTAGTTTCATGATTACGTATACAACGAAGAGCCGAACAACAACGTGTCTTTATGCAAATCAACGCAACTGCTGGTAAACGACTGCGCGTGTGAAGGTGACAAAACGGTATAAAAAACACCTCTGTTAATCAATCTTATTCTGGTTCTCCAGATGGGAAAGGCAGAAGACTTGAGCGAGTTTGACAAAAGATAAATTGTAATGGCTAGGCGACTGGTTCAGAGCATTCCCAAGACGCTTGTGGAAGTGCTCAAGGTCAGCCGCGGTTAGGACCTTCAAAAAGTGGTCCGAGGAGGGAAAAACCACAAGCCTTCTTCAAGGTGTGGGCCGACCACGGCTCATCTATGCTAGAGATGAGCGGAGGCCATCCCGTATGGTGCGAGCCAACAGAAAGAATCATCATCATCATCATCATCATTGTCAACCATTATCAATCCACTGCTGGACGAAGGTCTCCCCAAGTTTCCTCCACAACGGTCTGTCTTGTGCCAGTCTCCTCCATGTCACTCCCGCATATTTACGAATTTCATCCACCCATCTCCCATGTGGTCTTTTTCTGGGTCTTTTCCTGTCCCTTGGAATCCAATCTAAAATTTCGGCTGTCCATCTATGGTCTGTCCTTCTGGCAGTATGTCCAGCCCATTGCCATTTCAGGGATTTAACCCTGATCATGATGTCTTCCACTCTCGTCATTTTTCGGATCCACGAGTTTCTCTTCTTATCTCTCCTGGTTATACCAAGCATGCACCTCTCCATGCTGCTTTGAGTTGTCTGCAGCCTTTGTATGTCTCTTTTAGTTAAGGTCCACGTCTCTGCACCATACGTAAGCACTGGAAGGATGCATTGATCAAACACTTTTCTTTTAAGACATAATGGCATATTGCTCTTGAAAATTATGCTGTTTCTTCCAAAAGCTCTCCAGGCAAGTTTTGTACGCCGATTAATTTCTTCATCAATGTGACCCTCACTTGATATCTGCTGTCCAAGATAAACATACGTATCTGTTATCTCCAGTTTTTCTCCATCAATCGATAAATCTTCATTTCTTGTAAAAGCATTGAACATCACTTTTGTCTTCTGAAAGTTCATTTTTAATCCCACTTCTTTACTCTTGTCAGCAAGTTCCTGGATCATACTCTGCAGCTCTGATGGGGTAGTTGCAAAAATGACTACGTCATCAGCAAAACGAAGGTGGGTTAGATAATCTCCATTAATCTTTATCCCTTTGTTTTCCCAGTTCAGTGATTGAAAGACATTTTCCAATGTGGCATTAAAGAGCTTCGGAGATATGGTGTCACCTTGTCTCACTCTCTTTCCAATTTTTATGTGTGTTGTATTTTCAAACAGCCGAATCTTTGCACTTGCATTTTCATAGATGTTATTAATAATATTAATGTATGCATCTTCAATACCGCAGGATTTCAGAGCCGTGGTAACTGCTGATGGTTTCACCGAATCAAAGGCTTTTTCATAATCGATAAAAGCCATGCACAATGGAAGTTCATATTCCCTCGCTCTTTCAATTAGTTCTCTCAGTACGTGGATATGATCTATTGTGCTGTAGCCACTCCTGAATCCAGCTTGTTCTCTCGGTTGAGCCGTGTCCAGTGTTACCTTCAAGCGGTGTGAAAGAACTTTAGTGAAGATTTTATAAACCACTGATAGGAGGCTGATAGGTCTGTAGTTCCTGAGATCCTCAATGTCACCTTTTTTATGTAGCAGGATCATTGTAGCATTGTTCCAATCCTCAGGAATCTTCCCTTCATTAAGGCATCGAGTGAAAATTTGGGCGAGTACTGTTTCGATTTCTCCACTTGCTTCTTGTGTGATGTCTATAAGTAATTCCATCTTCTCCTGGAGCTTTCCCCCGCTTCATGTTCTTGATTGCATGAGCAACTTCTGCTGGGAGGACTGGAAGAACTCTGGTACCTTTCATGATGTCTGGAGTACATGTATCATCCCTTTCATATAATTTGGAGTAGAAATCTTTCACTCTTGTCAAAATTTCGCCTCTATTTCTTGTTATAGAACCATCTTCTTTTCTCAGAGCCATAATCTGTTTTCTTCCCTTACTGAGATGTCCCTTTGCTATCTTAAGGCTTTGGTTGTTTTCAATTGCTTTCCTCACTAGCTCACAGTTGAATTTCCTTACGTCTTCAGTGATACTTTTTCGTGTTGTCTTGCATAGCTCTATATATTCCACTTTGGAAGTCACATCTTCTTTAGTTGTCCTCATCTCTCTTCTTTTTTGCATCAACATTTTGGTTTTTCCTGATAATTTGTTCACATGCAACTTGTTCTTAGACCCAGCTAATTTTGTTGCTGTTTCCATTAGAGCTTTGGTTACTTTTCTGTTAACTTCCGAAATATCCACTTCTTCCGATGTTAGGCCTTCTAAAGCAGAGAATCTGTTCTTCAGTTCTAACTTGAAAGTATTATGGTGTTTTTTAAGGTTGGTTATGTCAATACATTTTGTTTGTCTTATGAGCTTGCCACGTTCCAGTTTAGTGTTGAGGTGCATCTTACATCTCACCAATCTATGGTCACTACCTGTGTTGAACTTGTTCAGCACACTGCAGTCTTCGATGACGAATTTTTTGTTACACATAATAAAATCAATTTCACTTGTCGTTCCAATTGGATGTCTCCATGTCCATTTCCTGTGTGGCTTTTTCTTGAAAAAGGAGTTCAAGATGAAAAATCCTTCTGCCTCTGCAAACTCAACGAGAGTATTTCCACGCTGGTTTCTGTTGCCGTGACCGAATTTACCTACTGAAGTTTCATTCTGTTGCCGTTGCCCTATTTTTGCATTGAAATCTCCCATAATTATCTTCAAGTGCTGCTTACCTTTATTATTTAGATGACGAATTTCCTCATAAAATTCTTCAATTTCTTCTTCAGGATGACTTGTGGTGGGTGCATAAGTTTGAATAATCTGAGCCTGGTATCTTCTCGATAGTTGGATAACGAGTCGTGCAGCTCTGTCAGAGGAACTTTCAACTTCTACCACTTTATCCTTCAGTTTCTTGTTTATTATAAATCCAACACCACTAGTTCTGCCAGTATCTGTCCCACGATAATAGAAGAGATGTCCACTTTTCAGTTCAATGAGATCTTCTCCTTTTCTCCTTACCTCACTTAGCCCGACGATGTCCCACTTGATCCTTTGTAGTTCCTCTTCCAATTCAAGAAGCCTTGAATCAGAAGATAGGGAGCGTCCGTTATAGGTAGCCAAGGTCAGCATCAAATGGCAGCCTAGTCCGGTCCTCCGGGGATTCTTAGCACCCTCTGCCTTCATGTCGCACTGGCCGCTGCCTTGGCCAGGTACATTCCAGCTGCCGGAGACTGAGGGCCAAGATTTAAGTTGTAGAGTCATTTTGGAGGTGTTTGGCCATAACTCACCACGCTGGCCAAGCGGGTTGGTGAGTGTGGGATAGCATTTCCTCTGATCCCGATGGTATAGTTATACCGCTATTGGCGGTCGTCAGAGTCCCTTTAGTGGGAACAGGATGCACCACGAGAAGGCGGGGTTGACATTTGTCAAGGAGAGGCTGTGATGTTACGCATCACCTGACCTTACATCCCACAGAAAGAATACTGGGACGCAACTCGCCTGTAATTTGAATGTTGGTGACGAGAATAATGTGTCACAAAACACACACCCCTGCTGAAAATGGGGCTCAGTAACCGCAGGTTCCTCCGAGTGCCCATGGTAACCTCGGTTCACAATTGAAAGCGCCTACAACGGCCACGTGACCATCAAATCTGGACCTTCAACGATTGGATGTAGGTCGTCTGGTCCGATGACTCTCGTTCCCTGTTCGACAGCTGAGTCCGTGTGCGTCGTTTAGCTGGGCCACTGTAAAAAAACAAGTTAGTAAAATCATGCAATGCATTGATTATGATACGCTTTCCAACATACCAGAAATCATTACTAAAGTCATTACTCAAGTTATGCGGATAATGGCTGTGGAATAAATCTCGATTCAGTACCCTGACCTTTGACTCCATTTCCACGATATTCAACAGGATCGGTTCAGTATACCTCCGAAACAACATGATAATGTTTTGTCGCAATCGAAGCATTTTTACGTAAGTTATGACGCATAAGGGCAATGGAATTGATGCCACTCCTATATCCTGGATGCCGCTCCTATGTCCTGAATGCTGCTCCTATGTCCTGGATGCCGCTCTTATGTCCTGGGTGCCGCTCCTATGCGGCTCGAGCCTTCGGGTACTCTGAGGACATGATACGGAGTGTAATTCACAGAGTTTCGAACCGGACAACTATCACGCTGTCCAGTGAAGACCGAATCCCAAGATATATAGGATCAGTACAATATGTGCCGCCCATTGTTCAAGCCCTAAAGAATATCTGCCGAAAATGTCATATTGATTTTGGGGTGAGGACAAAAAAACATCCGTACCCTGATCTACAGTGACCGAGATTCTGTGAAAGACATGGACAAATGGGGAATTTACAATATTCCATTGCGTTCTAATGATGCAGGTAATTCGGAGTCTGCATACATCGGCTCTACATCCAGGAAATTACAGACTAGAATTATGGAACACAAATATAGTGTCCGCAATGGTGCAGAAAACACAGCGTTGGCAAGGACTTTTTGCGGAGGAGGATATGAACCTGAATGGGACAAAGCGGCTGTAGTGGTGACCCCATCAAGTAAGTCAGCTTTGTTATTGACAGAGAGTTTGTTAATTCTTAAGAATATGGACTGGTGCTGCAATGATGAGATTCCAGTATCTGTATTGGGAGTATGGAAAAACCTCATACATTCTGGACGTCACAACCCTATTCCTCACCGTGGATGCTGACTCAATTTCATAGGACATTAGCTGCTTACGTCATAGTGTGTTAAACTTTTTTTTTATATTGGAGGTTTAACGACCACCGTGAGCAACTCAATGGGCTATAAGCAGTCGCCCGTCCCTAATTTTGGGTCACTGGTTCTAGGGAAGGGAGAAAACCAGTGCCGTAAGACAAACACAACATCCATGCCTCACCGGGATTCGAACCCGGACCCCGTTCGGACGAATAATCAAAGGCCATCGCTTAGACCACTGCGCCACCGGGGCAGCGTTGAACTTTAATAATGCGTATACGGTAATCTGGCAATGTGCATGTTATATTAACCTATGTGATCTCTAGGTCGTGTTCATTTCATCTGAGGATGGTCCTAAAGTAGGATTGAAAGTACTCATGAAATTGGTTTTAACTTATCATTAAAGGTTTTTAAATGCCGTTTTCGTCATTTTTATCGTGTATAAAACGGCATGTTCATAGTTTGGTGTCCTGACCTTTGACTGCATTTCGGCCATTTTCAATAGGGTTTGTCCCCAAGTGGTCCCCTACCACGTAAAAAAATTTAATCGAAATCGAACCATTTTTACGCTAGTTATCGTACGGACGGACACACAGACAGACGGACAAAGCTGGAGCATATATGCTTCTTCAACCTACGGTTGGAAAGCGTAAAAAAAAAAAAAAAGAAGAAAGAAAGCGAAAACTTATTCTCTAGCACACACAGTAAATATCAACACTCTAAAATATTAACACTCTACTGTCTACTTCTGTTTAGTGCTAAAATGCTGTCTATTCTTTCTAACTGCGCACTTAACAGTCATTGGTCAGGGCTTGTTACGAATGATTGCTGCTGGCGTCTGGTGATGTAAGATTTGCGCCGATATGACATGTTACAGTATTAGTTTCTTCTTCTTTTCTATTTTTTCCCCGTTTCACTGGCACAAATGATCACGTATGTGTTTGCAAGGTACAAAACAAAAAATGCTATCTGTGAATAATTTATTTCCCTGAGTTAGCGCAGCGCTGGAGCATTTTTATGGAGAAAACGGAGGAGAATATAAATGTTTACTATTCGAACAATGTAGTAATTACGAGATACGCCTCTCCATTTTTTCAAGAGAAATGTTGAGAACTTCCGTTGCTATTCTTCGCACTGCCACAGTAGTACTCCCCATTCTGCTGTACTGGACAGCTTCCGAGTGTTTACTGTTATGGGTTTAACGCCTTGGGTCACGACTAAGACAGCAATTATTGTATTCCATGAGAGTTCATATCAGAAAGGTCACTATCTTCTAATTTTCTTGCATTATGCTTATCATGGAACGCTTAATCTGATCCCGATTATGCCAATTGTTCTTCCTTCTTTTATATAGGAGCGTCGGAATTAATTTTTGACAAGGGGGCGAGTTATCAGGATATGCAGTTTTTGGTCAGATCATAAAACTTATTCTGCTGTTGTGAAACAAGACGTGATAACGTCATTTGAATAAGCTACCGATAAAACGATTATATCGATAAAAATCTAAATTAATGCGCTCAATAGACAAAACATTAGATAGGGGTGATGGGCAGTTGACATGGGCATCCTCCGCGCAGGGTAGAACTGACCGAAACCGAAAGCAGGAGATAAATAAGCGAACAGCAATGCTTTCCAACAGTGTATCGTAATCGACGAACAGCAGCCCCGGTGGCGCAGTGGTCTAAGCGATGGCTTCTGACCATTCGTTCAAGATGGGTCCGGCTTCGAATCCCGGTGAGGAATGGATGTTGTGTTTGTCTTACGGCACTGACTCTCTCCCTTCCCTGGAGTCAGTGGCCCTAAATTAGGGACGGGCGACTGCTTATAGCCAATTGAGTTGCTCACGGTGGTCGTTAAACCTCAAATAAAAACAAATCGACGAACATGGGTAAACGTGGTTATCTGAGCGACTTTGATCGTGGACGCATTGTGGGCGCAAAACAAATGGGTCACTCTATCATGCAAGTGGTAAGACGCTAGGGTTCCCGAGAGCAACCGTCTCAAGGGTGTACCGCGAGTATAATAAGCAAAATGTACTCGTTTTTTAGTACATTCTGGGCTTATAATAGCTCCGAGTACTTGTGTCTCATTTTTTGAAAAGACACGTACTCATTTTTGAGTACATACAGGGAATCAATTGTGAGTACATCTGGCATTTCTGATTTGAAATAAATATATGTACTCATTTTTGAGTACATATATTTCAAATAAATGTCCTCAAATATGAATCCAGAGATTCGGATAGGTTAGTTTGTAAATGAGAGAGAGCACACTAGATGGCGCCACCGTACGATTTTGCTCATACAGGGCAGAGAGAAATTAGAGAGTGTGGGGTTTAGGAATTATAACCGGGGATTCCTACCCGGAAGCCGTCAGTTAACGTGCTCGTCCGATGCACGGTGGATAATCAGCGACTTTTAGAGAATCACACCACCTCGCCAGGTTTGAACCTGGGGTCTGTGCAATAGTAGTCGGAATCTCTAACCACTAAGCCATCCGCGGCTCGGATTCGAATTTCAGATCAGATCAGATCATATGTAAAGGATTTTAGGAAGGGAGTGTCTGACCCCGGGTCTTAAACAACCCTTAGAAATAGGAGATTTGGACTAGACTGCCCGATAGGTAAGTGACACGGAAGCAAAGTAGAAAGGGGATGAAGTCGCCCTTATTTATTACCGGGGGCCAGTACCCGGGGTCCGACGGCTTAACGTGCCCATCCGACGCACGGCGGATATTCAGTGGATCGAGCATTCGTACCTGCCTGGGATCGAACCAGAGGCCCTTTCCGTGGCAGTCACGAACGTTGCCCACTAGGCCACCTGCGGCCGGTTTCGAATTTGGAATATGTGTACTCCATACATACTCATTTATTCATAGAATCAACTGGAAGTATATTATTCGATGGCACATCTGGAATAATAGATATACATGTTGTCACATGCTGGGCAAATGGACCGAACAATTTTATAACAAATATAGTGATGAAGCGATAATATATTATTTATGAGATTGACACAAATATAGTTCATGTAAAAACGTACACAAAGATACTTTATGCATAATTAAATTACTTGTGATCACTGACTTTGTTGTACTAATTATTTATGTGTGTCACTTAACACAATTATAAAATAATTTATCTTGAAATCGATAATATCTGAAATGAAGATATACGACATTTTATTCATATTTATCGACGCAGTTACTAGAAAATACGTATGGTTACTTATATTTCAGCATGTACTCGTTTACGATAAGATTGTACTTAAAAACAAGTTAGTAAAATCATGCAACGTATTGATTGTGATACGCTTTCCAACATACCAGAAATCATTAGATTACTCAAGTTATGAGGATAATATCTGTGGAATAAATCTCGCTCCTGTGCCCTGACCTTTAATCCCATTTCGATGATATTCAAGAGAACCAGTAAAGTTTACTTCCGGAACATCACGATAAAGTTTTGTCTGAATCGAAGCATTTTTACGTAAGTTATAACGCATAAGGGCGATGGAATGGATCGCGATCCTGTGTCCTGACCTTTGACCCCATTTTTTTCATTTTCAATAGGGTTCGTCCCCAGATGGTTCCCTACCACATACTAAAATTTCATCGAAATCGAACCATTTTTACGCAAGTTATGACGCATAAGAGCATGGAATGCATCCCGCTCCTATTTCCTGACCTTTAAATCCACTTCACCCATTTTCAATATGGTTCGTCCCCATATGGTTCCCTACGACATATTAAAATGTCATCGGAATTGAACCACATTTAAGCAAGTTATGGCGCATAAGGACAATGGAATACATCCCGCTCCTATGTCGTCATCTTTGACCCCACTTCACCCATTTTCAATAGGGTTCGTCCCCAAGTTGTCCCCTACGACATATTAAAATGTCATGGAAATTGAACCGTATTTACGCAAGTTATGATGCATAATGACAATGGAATGCATCCCGCTCCTATGCCGTGACCTTTGACCCCATTTCATCCATTTTGAATAGGGTTCGTTCCCAGGTGGTCCCCTACTAGATACTAAAATTTCATCGAAATCGAACCATATTTACGCAAGTTATCGTGCGGACAGACGGACAAAGCTGGACCATATACGCTTCTTCAACCTACGGTTGGAAAGCGTAAGAAAACGAGTAGGTTCAGCTTCTCATTTTTAAGTAGATTTTCTTAAGAGTGCAGACGGACGTAGCAGCGCCCAGAGAGCAAGCGTTGGTCGACCACAGGCCATTGATGGCCAGGGTGGACGTAGACTCTCCAGGCTCGTACCGACCGACCTGTTGGCAACGGCGGCGCACGTCACATACAATTTAAATGTTGGAGGCAGAAGCAACATCAGCGACCAAACGGCGGCGCACGTCACATACAATTTAAATGTTGGAGGCAGAAGCAACATCAGCGACCAAACGGCGGCGCAAGTCATATACAATTTAAATGTTGGAAGCAGAAGCAACATCAGTGACCAAACGGCGGCGCAAGTCATATACAATTTAAATGTTGGAAGCAGAAGCAACATCAGCGACCAAACGGCGGCGCAAGTCATATACAATTTAAATGTTGGAAGCAGAAGCAACATCAGTGACCAAACGGCGGCGCACGTCACATACAATTTAAATGTCGGAGGCAGAAGCAACATCAGCGACCAAACGGCGGCTCACGCCACCTACAATTTAAATGTTGGAGGCAGAAGTAACATCAGCGACCAAACGGCGGCGCACGTCACCTACAATTTAAATGTTGCAGGCAGAAGTAACATCAGCGACCAAACGGCGGCGCACGTCACATACAATTTAAATGTTGGAGGCAGAAGTAACATCAGCGACCAAACGGCGGCGCACGTCACCTACAATTTAAATGTTGGAGGCAGAAGTAACATCAGCGACCAAACGGCGGCGCACGTCACCTACAATTTAAATGTTGCAGGCAGAAGTAACATCACCGACCAAACGGCGGCGCACGCCACCTACAATTTAAATGTTGGAGGCAGAAGTAACATCAGCGACCAAACGGCGGCGCACGTCACCTACAATTTAAATGTTGCAGGCAGAAGTAACATCACCGACCAAACGGCGGCGCACGTCACATACAATTTAAATGTCGGAGGCAGAAGCAACATCAGCGACCAAACGGCGGCGCACGTCACATACAATTTAAATGTTGGAGGCAGAAGCAACTTCAGCGACCAAACGGCGGCGCACGTCACATACAATTTAAATGTAGGAGGCAGAAGCAACATCAGTGACCAAACGGCGGCGCACGTCACCTACAATTTAAATGTTGGAGGCAGAAGCAACATCAGCGACCAAACAGCGGCGCACGTCACATACAATTTAAATGTTGGAGGCAGAAGCAACATCGGCGACCAAACGGCGGCGCACGTCACATACAATTTAAATGTTGGAGGCAGAAGCAACATCAGCGACCAAACGGCGGCAAGTCATATACAATTTAAATGTTGGAAGCAGAAGCAACATCAGTGACCAAACGGCGGCGCACGTCGCATACAATTTAAATGTAGGAGGCAGAAGCAACATCAGCGACCAAACGGCGGCGCACGTCACCTACAATTTAAATGTTGGAGGCAGAAGCAACATCAGCGACCAAACGGCGGCGTACGTCACATACAGTTTAAATGTTCGAGGCAGAAGCAACATCAGCGACCAAACGGCGGCGCACGTCACCTACAATTTAAATGTTGGAGGCAGAAGCAACATCAGCGACCAAACGGCGGCTCACGTCACCTACAATTTAAATGTTGGAGGCAGAAGCAACATCAGCGACCAAACGGCGGCGCACGCCACCTACAATTTAAATGTCGGAGGCATAAGCAACATCAGCGACCAAACGGCGGCGCACGTCACATACAATTTAAATGTTGGAGGCAGAAGCAACATCAGCGACCAAACGGCGGCAAGTCATATACAATTTAAATGTTGGAAGCAGAAGCAACATCAGTGACCAAACGGCGGCGCACGTCGCATACAATGTAAATGTAGGAGGCAGAAGCAACATCAGCGACCAAACGGCGGCGCACGTCACCTACAATTTAAATGTTGGAGGCAGAAGCAACATCAGCGACCAAACGGCGGCGCACGTCACCTACAATTTAAATGTTGGAGGCAGAAGCAACATCAGCGACCAAACGGCGGCTCACGTCACCTACAATTTAAATGTTGGAGGCAGAAGCAACATCAGCGACCAAACGGCGGCGCACGTCACATACAATTTAAATGTCGGAGGCAGAAGCAACATCAGTGCCCAAACAGCACGGGGCACGCTGTATACCCTGGGTTACGGCAGCCTACGCTCTACTTGTGTGCCACCGTTGAAGCTCGTCACCGGACATTACAACTCGCTTGGTGTCCGGAATGTCAAAACTGGACTTCTGTAGAGTGGCACCGCGTTGTGCGGTCAGACAAATCCCTTTTTCAGCTATATTGAACTGACTGGAGGGTGCGGGTGTGGTGTCGACAGCATGAGACCATGGCCCAGTCGTGCCGGGTCTGCCCTGATCAAGGAGGTGGTGGCTCTGTGTTGTTTTGGAGAGCTATTCCATGGGACTCATTAGTGTGTCTGGAGAGGTCCTTTCCATGGGACACATTAGTGTGTCTGGAGAGGTCCTTTCCATGGGACACATTAGTGTGTCTGGAGAGGTCTTTCCATGAGACACATTAGTGTGTCTGGAGAGGTCTTTTCCATGAGACACATTAGTGTGTCTGGAGAGGTCCTTTCCATGGGACACATTAGTGTGTCTGGAGAGGTCTTTTCCATGAGACACATTAGTGTGTCTGGAGATGTCCTTTCTATGGGACACATTAGTGTGTCTGGAGAGGTCCTTTACCGCTGCGCGCTACCAGCATGTGCTGACTGATCGCCTGCATGCTTTCCATGGTCTTTGCGCATCCTCAGGTCGATTGTTTGTTCCCGCAAGAAATTGCAACGCCTCCCCCACCCACCCACTCCCTCGGGCTTCAACCACCCAGACATGACTCGAGGAACACTCATCTGAGTTTGGAATCAAGGAGGTTATATTACTAGAGACACCACTCCTATCCACGCAGTATTGGCCGCTATAAGCCACCGTCCGTGCTGTAAATAACGTCATGGGCAGGCACGACGCAGCCGCAGAAAAGAAGGTGCTTTGAAACCAATTGAACAAAAGCTTCTAAGCGTATAAACAGATAAAATGAATAATTCAATAATCTTTATCAATGATACACAAGCTTACTGTTCTATCAACGATATAATTTAGTTCGTTTTTGCCGGCTTGTGACGTCACACGACAGATTAGCTGTGAGCTATGGCGGTAGAGCCAGTGGTGTCTCCAATAAAATAACCTCCTTGTTTGGAACCCTCCAGCGACCCCCTTCCTCCAATGTCCCCGAATTTAATTCATGTGGAAGCTCTCTTGGATGCCATGAAGCTAGACGTCAGATCCATGGATCCTGGACTAACGTCTCGAGAGGAGTTATCGACAATCCTGCAACACGTGAAGAACGTGTGCGACATCACTGGTAGCGCACTTAACGCCTCTAAACGATGCCTTTGTAATGTCGAAATGTACTGGACACAGATCAACGACGCACTGTCAGCGATACCTCCAGGATACCATTCTGGGACCTTCCACTAGATGCCACGCCGTTTTGCCGTGTGTACAGCACAGCAGGATGGCCACACACCTACTTTCGCAGACCACAATATACTGTCTCCTTGCCAATAGCATTAATTTAATCACTCAGAAATTAAATTACAATTTTCCCACCTACTTGTCTATACATGTGCGGTGGTTTTCGTTTCGTTTCGTGCATTTCTTCGGGTAGTGGCATTTTCTATGTCAAGCAGTGTAAGTAAAGACTTCTACATATTGATAGGATATAATTCTGCGGTATTACACTGTCGAGTCACATTATTGTGACCACCAGCTTATATCCAAGATAACCGTCGTGTACAGCGCGACAACAGCTAGACGGGCTAGGAGTAACTCAATGAGATGCTGGAAGGTTTTCACAGGTATGTGAAGCCATGCTGACTGCAGTGCATCTGACAGCTGCTGGAGAGTACGCGGTGGAGGATCCATAGAGCGAACAATACGATCCAGGTGTCATAGGTGCTTGCCTGGGGAATTAGGGGGCCAGGGAAGTATTTTGAAGTCTTCATTGTCGTCTTCCAACCACTCTCGGACATTTTTAGCTGTGTGACACGTCGCATTGTCGTGATGGAAGATCCCATCCGCCCCAGAGAAGACAATCAGCATGTAAATGTGTACGTGGTCTGCAAGGATGGATTCATAACGAATTCAGTCCATAGTTGTTTTCCCAGACCATAACGCTGCCCCACCAGCTTGTGTTCTTCCAGTAATAGTTGAAGAGTGTTTGTTCTCCGATGTTTCTCGCCTTATACACCAACGTCCATCCGTTCGATGAAGCAGAAATCGTGAATCATCAGAGAAGGCAATCCTTTGCCTATCAGCAAAAGTCCAATTCCGATATTGCGGTGCATTTGCACGGCAGTATGCCTTTTCTGCCATTGTGCCTTCTTTAGCATAGCGCCTTCTTTAGTATAGTGTCCATCTTAGCCCCATACGCAGCAGGGTTCGCTGGACTGTCGTTTTAGACACACTTCCGGTAGCGTGTCGATCGGCCCTCACGCACCTTCGAAGCCGACGTTCACCTCTCACATTAATGGCACGTGGTGCTGCGCAGTTTCCACGTCGCTTATTCGCAATGGTGCCATTTCTCCAATCACGATACACTTTAACCACAACAGCACGCGAACAGTTCACAAACTGCGCTGTTTCAGAAATCCTGCCACACTTGGCTCGAAAGCCGATAATCATCCCTTTTTGCAAATATGATAAATTGCTCCTTTAATCCATGACAGCAACGAGTGATATGTTTTCAGAATGCCTACAGCACGCCATATATACCCTCCAAGCCAGCTCACGACACGTACCTTCTTTCATTGGCTACGCGCTGTTGACGTCAAAAGTAGGAAGTGGTCACAATAATGTGACCCGACTGTGTAATTTCGTTAGAAGAAGCTCGGATATAAGCTCCCCATGGGCTTGGATCAATCTGTTCTAGAATACAAAGTCAAAATGGTTATCCCATTATAAGCAGACCTCATACACATACCAGGTTATGGACATTTCTTTCAGGCGTCAGATCAGTTCGTCCGATTAAGTTCGTGCCCGAAAAACAAATCCCAGAATTTGAAAACTTGCAGTCTTTTATTATTAAATCTCTGCTCTAAAAATCTTTTCTAAACAGACTACCGGCACCGATAAACCGCCGCATGTTTCTTCGTGTGCTGCAAAATCAATGTTTAAATAATAAAGTAATATAAGCTTCTTGTACAGAATACATATGTTATCAATCGCTTAATTATGCGTGAAGGACACAGCACAGAGTAGACATAATGCTCTGCTCAGTAAGGAATAACCGAGCACCGTCCCATGAATTTCATTCCTTTCAGCATGCAGAAATTTCTCAGGAACTGCACCTGGAAATTCCAATTACATCGCATGCACAGTAACACTGAATAAATTGAAAGAGTCCGAGCATGAGCTCTTAAAATATTTTATCTAAGAAGCACGTCTCGCTTGATCCTTCGTTTAAATTTCCAGGAACGCTTGTCCACAGAATAATAACAAATATTTGCCGAAGGAGCTATGGATGAATGCTAATTTTGGAGCTCGCTGATTCTTATTTGAATCTGTCGTTGTCAGCTTCTCACAGGTGCCAGTGAGACTCATCGTTCGTTTGGAAAAATATTCAAAATGTTATATCAGTTGTGCTACAGAAAGTTTTTCTCATGAGCTTATTCGCTGCTGGTGAAATAATCCCATGTAAGATTTCCCTTTCTATTTATTCATTTATTGCCTCGGTTATTCCAACAAGGGAAAAAATGTTTCGATCACGACTCTACAATTTCAGCTCAGGAGCATTAATTACTTGTTTTTCTAAAATTTTCAATTCAAACGTCTTAATTAGATATGGTGACACTCTCCCGTGAAGGACGTTCTGTGTGTTCTCAAAACATAAACCACTGTTAATTAAATACGCCTGCTGAGATTCAGGCTCATGTTGAATTGGACTGTTTTGTGCGGATATCAGAATTTGTCAGCACTGCCTTATCACCTAGAATTGCAGAAATCAAACAAATTAATGTATGTACGCAATATTATCACCTAGAATTGCAGAAATCAAACAAATTATTGTATGTACACAATATTTCCTCCACATTTCTGTCTCTCTCTTTCTCTCTCGACTTATTCCTGATTTCTCTCTCGAACAGTCTTCCTACCCCTTTTTTCTTTGTCTTCCTATTCCACTTTCCTTATCATTTCACTCTTTGTAATCCTGCTCTGTTCTCCCCTCTCTTTTTTCGTAACTTCCAAACTCTTTATCTCTCCCTTTCACTATTTGCTTTCTCACTGCCTTCTCCTCCTTTTCTCCGATCCCCCAGCTTCCTCTCACTCTTGTATTACTTCATTTCTTCCTCCTCCTACGCTCTCTCTCTCTCTCTCTCTCTCTCTCTCTCTCTCTCTCTCTCTTCCCGATCCTCCAGCTCTCTCTCCGATCCTCCAGCTGTCTCTCACTCACTCTATCACTCCAGTATTATTCACTTTCCTCCACCGTCGCTCTCTCTTGTAGCATTTTCTCCCTATTTTTCTCCCTACCTTCCTTCTTTCCTCCCCTCATATGTGCATTTGTCTCCTTGTACCTCTAGTGGGCTCTCTCTCTCTCGAACCGCTGTCCCTTTACTTCTCTCTTTTCCAATCTCCCTCTCTCTCTCTCTCTCTCTCTCGTACCACTGTCGCTTTATCTCTAGCTCTTTTTCAATCCACCAATCAATCTCTCTCTCTCTCTTTCTTTTTCCTATTAATTTGCTCTTGCATCTTTCTCTCCCGCTGTTAGTCCATCGCCTCTCTCTCTCTTTCTTTTTCCTATTAATTTGCTCTTGCATCTTTCTCTCCCGCTGTTAGTCCGTCGCCTCTCTCTCTACATATATTTTTTTCTCTCGTAGCATTGTCTCCCTATCCCTACTTTCCTTCTTTCCTCCTTCCCTTCTGTGCTTTTATCTCCTTGTGCCTCTCTCTCTCGCCCGCTGTTAGTCCATCGCCACTCTCTCTCTCTCTTTCTGTATCTCTCTCGTAGCATTGTCTCCCTAACCTTCTCCCCACCTTCGTTCTTTCCTCCCTCCCATCTGCGCATCTGCGCTCTTGTCTCCTTGTACCTCTCTCTCTCTCTCTCTAACTGCTGTCGCCTTATTTCTCTCTTTTTAAATCTACATCTCTCTCTCTCTCTCTCTCTCTAACTGCTGTCGCCTTATTTCTCTCTTTTTAAATCTACATCTCTCTCTCTCTCTCTCTCTCTCTCTCTCTCTCTCTCTCTCTAACTGCTGTCGCCTTATTTCTCTCTTTTTAAATCTACATATCTCTCTCTCTCTCTCTCTCTCTCTCTCTCTCTCTCTCTCTCTCTCTCTCTCTCTCTCTCTATCTATCTATCTATCTATCTATCTATCTATCTATCCATCTATTTATCTTCCACTCTGTTCCTCCCTTTTGTTTTCTTTTTCTCTCTCGCTATGAGCATCTGTTTACCGAGGAAGAGAGATGATTTTGTTTCGCTTAGTGTTCCTTCATTGTAGTTTTTGAATCTGGTTTTGTAATCCAGATCTTTGGTCGCAGAAAAAAACGGTTTAGTTGGCATATCGTTTCCCTTCTGGGTTACATAAATGTTCTCTAAATAACAAAGAATGCACCTAGGCCAAAACTGACAAGACAAGAAAGTCTTGTGTTAAGAAAAATGAGCATCTCCAGTAAATAAAATCCACGATGTCTGTTTATCGTAGAAAGCAAGATGCAACTGCTACACGATAAGATCCGTCACTCAAACTGAAAGAAGAAAAAAACTTCCTTGCAATATTTTTTTTTTCCTTCTTCTTGTTAAATTTGCATCTTGTGCTCTTATCTTCCCAAAGCAGAACAATACCGCTAATCAATATCAAATCATGAGGATAGCCACCGACTTATCATTATTTTGCTTAACACTGCTGCTTTTGAAGTAAGCTTTTTTAAATTAATAGGAAATCGATTTCAAATTCAAAACATATCTCAATGTAATTTCTAAAAATAAAAAACACACCCAATCATTACAACCGAAAACCTGCCTCCAGAAAATGTCTCATTACTCGACAAAAATATGAAATCCTGAAGACTGACCCTCAGATGAGAAAATCAATGAGAAAATCGCTTGGGGCTTAAGAACCAAGAGATGGATGGATAATGGAGGGAATGGACAGGAAAGACTCAACACACATGCTGTCCGATACAACACAGTTATTTTGATGGCTTTTGGACGCGAACCAGCGAAATGGAGAAAGTATTATAATAACTCTGCTCAGTGCTTTGGAAAAGACATCGTGTAATGGAAAAATAATGCTTAAACACAGTAGTTTCCGTACTGATTTGTTGAGAAAAACAAGAAACCAAATTGAGTTTGCTGCCTTTAAGATATGCAAATTCCAATGCGTAACAAATTAAAAATAATTGGTGGTTTATTCCGATTAGGTAACGAAATCTGTAATGGTTCCAAGGATGGTGCGGAGAAATTATGTTATCGTTGCACGGTGAATACGTGCCTGCGGTATCATAATGGCATCTTGAAGGAGGTCACAGTGCGCATGCGTTCTGATTTCTAGCCGTGACTAATCGTAGAATAAATGTTCTGTAATAAATGGCAGCCCGCCGGAAACTGAAAGACAATGAAGAATCGCTTTAAATTAACGAGAAAGCTTAAACAGGAGCCTCAATCAACAACGCGTAATAAGTTTATCACCGTTGCTGCTTCTTAAAGCAATTTCAGGAAGTTAACTTGCTTATGTCTCAGACAGAGGAAACTCAAACATCGCTTATTGTATCGTGATTTGAAATGACCGTCTGCCGTTGCAAAATGGTACATCCCAGAACCAGGGCCGCCTGTAGAGTGTGTGGGGCCCCGTTCCATACGAACAGTTTTATTAAAAAATGTAATACAAAATTTATGGGCACATGTCTGGTGTACCGATCTGTCGATGAAGATTTAGAAAAAGATATAGAGGAGACGTTATGCTTGGCTAAATATTGGGTACATAATGTTCTTATTTTAAGAACATCGCCTCAATGTTCTACACAGCGCAGCAACTAAGTAATGAGACTGATTATTTTTAATGGAAAAGCAGGAAAACTTACGTGAATATATTTTATTCGAAATACATTTCTCCTGCGTTAATACAAGAAGTCGCGCGATCAGCGAACGAAAGGAAGGACTTGCACAGGTCATCTTTTTGTATGGAATGAAGAGCTGATGGCACAGTTCTTTTATGTCTTCAGTGTCTTGAAAAACGTTTTCTTTTAAAGGCAGCTTTAATTTAGGAAATAGAAAATGGTCACACGGTGACAAATCTGGAGAATAGGGGAATGGCTGTGTGCACACACTCTCTTTTTCGTGCCAGAAATTGCTGTACACTGACTGCTCATATTTGCTGTACACTGACTGCTCATATATGCTGTACACTGACTGCTCATATATGCTGTACACTGACTGCTCATATATGATGTACACTGACTGCTCATATATGCTGTACACTGACTGCCCATATATGCTGTATACTGACTGCTCATATATGCTGTACACTGACTGCTCATATATGCTGTACACTGACTGCTCATATATGCTGTACACTGACTGCTCGTATATGCTGTACACTGACTGCCCATATATGCTGTACACTGACTGCTCGTATATGCTGTACACTGACTGCTCATATATGCTGTACACTGACTGCTCATATATGCAAGTGCATTATCATGAAGAAGAAATGTCCGGGGGGTTTGTACTCAGGCCTGACACGAACAATCCTATTCCACAATCTTTCCAAAATGGATGTGTAAGTATTGCCAATGATAGTTGTACCTTCAGGAATGAACTCGTCATACAGAATTCTCTTGCTGTCGTAAAAGCACACAAGCATTGTCTTGATTTTGGACTTCTATAACCTGATCTTCTTCCCTTGGGTGACTTTAGCCAGTAGGATTTCTGTTTGGGGGTGCCCAGTCTAGCTGGAGTAATTGAAAAGTTGTAGTTAGGAAGAGATTATGCTGTAAAATTTTTGAAAGACGAATGATAAACCTGTAACTAAATTTTCCTTCTATTACAAAACCGCAAAAAATTCATTAAAAGCAACGGAATCAGATGAGGTCATTTCGGGTCGTTGCGAATGATTCTTTTGATTACATACCGTGCAGCTCAATATAGTTCTAGCAATGAAATGTAACGCGATAAATCTAAAGAAATATATTCTAATATGTAGGCATATTTTAAAGAGAACATAGCAAAATCCCAAATTTCTCAAACACTGCTTCCGAAATATTTTTTTTTTAAATGTCGAATACATATGATGGTTATTTCCAACATAATAAAAGGCGTAGAATTGTATGGGTACTGGGGTCACTTTGTATTAAGCAGGGTTGACTTCCTCCAACTTTTCACTATAGTTTGTCACATTTGTCACTCAAAATATTATACTTAGTATAATAATGAAATGTGAATACAGCATATTTATCAAATTATTTAGAGATAGTAACTGTACTCGAACATGTAATTATTGTTAACGGAGTTCTAATAAATGTATGATGAAATCACTTAGATTTTTTTCAGAGAGTACTGATTTCAACCTAAAATTCCCTCAGTTTTTCGTAAGATGTGCTTTTTATTAACTGGAATTATGATTTTTGAAATTTATCCGGTTGGTAGATTATTGACCTCCACAGGGCACTACTTATGCTACTCAGAGGGCTAAATTATGCCCAGGCCAAAGCCCTAAGGGATGAGAGTTAAGACTTTTTCTGGAATATACGGCAAAGACATTACGGTTAGAGGAGTATACAGTATATATACACTGAAGTGCCAGAAAAACTGGTACAGACGAGCTTATGCAAAATACATAGCAACGTCACCTACGCGCGTACTCCGTTGCGTCCGCCAGTGCGTATATAAAGCGATAGACATCCTTGCCAGCTGTCAGAGCTGTTTTCGGCATGAGAATGACAAGTAATAACGATTTAAGCGATTTTCAACGTGGTGTCATAGTTGGCACTCGTGAGATGGGCCATAGTATTTCGGAGGTAGAAACGAAGTTCGGATTTTCACGTACGACCATTGCAAGGGTTTACCGTGACTACAAGAATTACGGCAAAACCTCCAACCTACGATACCAGTGTGGCCGTAAAAAGACATCGGGTGAGCGTGACCATCGTCACGCTCACCCGATGTCTTTTGATGAAGAAATTAATCGGTGTATAAAACTTGCCTGGAGAGCTTTTGAAAGAAACAGTACAGTTTTTGAGAGAGCAATATGCCATTTGTAACGTATACTCTAGTTTCAGTTTCTTTTTGATTTTACTATCTCTTGTTATTTTATTTTCCTACGCAAATTATCTTCTCACTTAACGAGATGTTGTTTCTCCCGCTGAATTATATGTGGCAACGAGTGTAAGTCATGACGTGGTGGTATGCAGTATATATATATATTCGAACTGAAAAGTGGACATCTCTTCTACTATCGTGGGACAGATACTGGCAGAACTAGTGGTGTTGGATTTATAATAAACAAGAAACTGAAGGATAAAGTTGTAGAAGTTGAAAGTTCCTCTGACAGAGCTGCACGGCTTGTTATCCAACTCTCGAAAAGATACCAGGCTCAGATTATTCAAACTTATGCACCCACCACAAGTCATCCTGAAGAAGAAATTGAAGAATTTTATGAGGGAAATTTGTCATCTAAATAATAAAGGTAAGCAGCACTTGAAAATAATTATGGGAGATTTCAATGCAAAAATAGGGCAACGGCAACAGAATGAAACTTCAGTAGGTAAATTCGGTCACGGCAACAGAAACCAGCGTGGAAATACTCTCGTTGAGTTTGCAGAGGCAGAAGGGTTTTTCATCTTGAACTCCTTCTTCAAGAAAAAGCCACACAGGAAATGGACATGGAGACATCCAAATGGGACGACAAGTGAAATTGATTTTATTACGTGTAACAAAAAATTCGTCATAGAAGACTGCAGTGTGCTAAACAAGTTCAACACAGGTAGTGACCATAGATTGGTGAGATGTAAGATGCACCTCAACACTAAACTTGAACGTGGCAAGCTCATAAGACAAACAAAATCTATTGACATAACCAACCTTAAAAAACACCATAATACCTTCAAGTTGGAACTGAAGAACAGGTTCTCTGCTTTAGAAGGCCTAACATCGGAAGAAGTGGACATCTCTGAAGTTAACAGAAAAGTAACCAAAGCTCTTATGGAAACAGCAACAAAATTAGCTGGGTCTAAGAACAAGTTGCATGTAAATAAATTATCAGGAAAAACGAAAATGTTGATGCAAAAAAGAAGAGAGATGAGGACAACTGAAGAAGATGTGACTTCCAAAGTGGAATATATAGAGCTATGCAAGACAGTACGAAAAAGTATCACTGAAGACGTAAGAAATTTCAACTGTGAACTAGTGAGGAAAGCAATTGAAAATAACCAAAGCCTAAAGATAGCAAAGGGACATCTCAGTAAGGGGAAGAAAACAGATTATGGCACTGAGAAAAGAAGATGGTTCTGTAACAAGAAATAGAGGCGAAATTTTGACAAGAGTGAAAGATTTCTACTCCAAATTATATGAAAGGGATGATACATGCACTCCAGACATCATGAAAGATACCAGTACCAGAGTTCCTCCAGTCCTTCCAGCAGAGGTTGCACATGCAATCAAGAACATGAAGCGGGGAAAAGCTCCAGGAGAAGATGGAATTACTGTAGACATCATACAAGAAGCAAGTGGAGAAATCGAAACAGTACTCGCCCAAATTTTCACTCGATGCCTTAATGAAGGAAAGATTCCTGAGGATTGGAACACCGCTACAATGATCCTGCTACATAAGAAAGGTGATTTTGAGGATCTCGGAAACTACAGACCTATCAGCCTCCTATCAGTAGTTTATAAAATCTTCACTAAAGTTCTTTCACACCGCTTGAAGGTAACACTGGACATGGCTCAACCGAGAGAACAAGCTGGATTCAGGAGTGGCTACAGCACAATAGATCATATCCATGTGCTGAGAGAACTAATTGAAAGAGCGAGGGAATATGAACTTCCATTGTGCATGGCTTTTATCGATTATGAAAAAGCCTTTGATTCGGTGAAACCATCAGCAGTTACAATGGCTCTGAAAACCTGCAGTATTGAAGATGCATACATTAATATTATTAATAACATCTATGAAAATGCAAGTGCAAAGATTAGGCTGTTTGAAAATACAACACACATAAAAATTGGAAAG
This sequence comes from Macrothele yani, assembly GCA_039090855.1. Lineage (NCBI taxonomy): Eukaryota > Metazoa > Arthropoda > Arachnida > Araneae > Macrothelidae > Macrothele > Macrothele yani. The sequence continues at coordinate 161,693,197 of CM077010.1, read as the reverse complement.
GGAGTGAGGCAAGGTGACACCATATCTCCGAAGCTCTTTAATGCCACATTGGAGGGTGTTTTTCAGTCACTGAGCTGGGAAAACAAGGGGATAAAGATTAATGGAGATTATCTAACCCACCTTCGTTTTGCTGATGACGTAGTCATTTTTGCAACTAGCCCATCAGAGCTGCAGAGTATGATCCAGGAACTTGCTGACAAGAGTAAAGAAGTGGGATTAAAAATGAACTTTCAGAAGACAAAAGTGATGTTCAATGCTTTTACAAGAAATGAAGATTTATCGATTGATGGAGAAAAGCTGGAGATAACAGACACGTACGTTTATCTTGGACAGCAGATATCAAGTGAGGGTCACATTCATGAAGAAATTAATCGGCGTACAAAACTTGCCTGGAGAGCTTTTGGAAGAAACAGCATAATTTTCAAGAGCAATATGCCATTATGTCTTAAAAGAAAAGTGTTTGATCAATGCATCCTTCCAGTGCTTACGTATGGTGCAGAGACGTGGACCTTAACTAAAAGAGACATACAAAGGCTGCAGACAACTCAAGAAGCATGGAGAGGTGCATACTTGGTGTAACCAGGAGAGATAAGAAGAGGAACTCGTGGATCCGAAAAATGACAAGAGTGGAGGACATCATGATCAGAGTTAAATCCCTGAAATGGCAATGGGCTGGACATACTGCCAGAAGGACAGATCATCGATGGACAGCCGACATTTTAGATTGGATTCCAAGGGACAGGAAAAGACCCAGAAGAAGACCACATGGGAGATGGGTGGATGAAATTCGAAAGTATGCAGGGGTGACATGGAGGAGACTGGCACAAGACAGACCGTTGTGGAGGAAACTTGGGAGACCTTCGTCCAGCAGTGGATTGATAATGGTTGACAATGATGATGATGATGATAGGCGCACTCAAATATACGAGAGAGCTTCGTTTTATATGTCATAGGTTCTTCCTGATTATTGATATGCGATTTACCTACGTTTCTACGATATTACGATAGTACGAAAGTTCGGGCTATCAGTAGTTGTGTTATTTTGGAGTGTGTATTTGAGTAATACCAGGATCTCCCCAATAAAAGGTTAAAAGTGAGTACGTTTACTTAGTTCATTTTATTGTCAGACCTCTGTCTGGCCATTAAGTCTATTTCATTGAGTGTTTACGTTAAGTTCAGGGAATATTGTGTTTACCGCTCTAATAAGGAGCCTTCAAGGTACTAATGTACTAAAACCGAAGTTATATTACTGATATTCAAGATAATGAAGAACGCTGAGTAAAAATAAATTCCACATTCTTGGAATTTATTGCACGTGCGTGTCTTACCTAAACAAACTCTAGCACTTTGAAGATTAAGCACACTTTAGCTACGTCAAGTGACCTTTCAATAACCCTAACGTGACTTAACGTAAGCTTTAATGCACTACACCTCCAGCCGGAGAATTCTATTCATTATACATTATGTTTTAAAATAAAAGTGTTTGATCAATGCATCCTTCCAGTGCTTACGTATGGTGCAGAGACGTAGACCTTAACTAAAAAAGACATACAAAGACTGCAGACAACTGAAAAAAAGTTTGGATAGATGCATGCTTGGTGTAACCAGGAGAGATAAGAAGAGGAACTCGTGGATCAGGAAAATGACAAGAGTGGAAGACATCATGATCAGGGTAAAATCCCTGAAATGGCAATGGGCTGGACATACTGTCAGAAGAACAGGCCATCTATGGACAACTGAAATTTTAGACTGGATTCCAAGGGACAGGAAAAGACCCAGAAGAAGACCACATGGAAGATGGGTAGATGAAATTCGAAAGCATACAGGGGGAAGGACATGGAGGAGACTGGCATAAGACAGACCGTTGGAGAAGGAACTTGGGAACTTCATCCAGCAGTGGATTGATAATGTTTGACAATGATTATGATGATGATGATGAGACTGTTTTTCACATAATTTCCTCATACAACATCATGACAAAAATTGTAAGACCAGTAGGCTTTTGGCCAAAAATAAACTAATAATGAAAAAAATTGTCCAGTTTTTCGATGATCTGGATCATTCGTGTAGTTAGAAAACCCACCATAAGCCGCGTTAAAATATTTTTGGGAATGTTTCGCCGGGCTCGTTTGATGGTTGCAATTATCTCCACTTTATTCTGATACTGCTGACCATTTTTGCATACTTCGCTAGCCAATACACCCCATAGATTTCCCATGGGTTCAAATCGGGTAATCTGGCTTTCCAGTCACGCAGCTTTACGTTATTGACCTCAAACCATGATTTTGTGGAAGCAGACATATGAATCGAAGCCTTATTCTGTTGGCAGATGTAGTCTCCAGATGTAATGATCGGTGCCTCAGGCAACAAGTCTTCGGCCAATATACTCTGATAGGTTTCAGAATTTGTTCTTGATGGCAGAAAAGGAAGTGAGGTAGTTCATTCAGCTACGAAACCATCCCACATATCACAGAAGCACCACCGAATTGTCGTTTTGAAAAAATTAGCTTAGTCGTAACGGAGGGCATGCCAGTAATGTCGATAAACGTCCAGACCGTCTAAATTAAACTTTTTGTCATTGTAAAACACAACACACTCCCACTTAATACCAAGAGTCAGATGCGTTTTAGCAAATACAGCTCGACACTCCTTATACTGTTTTGTGAGAGGTGGTTGTGCTTTTATTTCTGAATACTGAATATTCGGATTTCTCAGAAACACATTACGCACCGTTCGGCCGAAACAAGATAATCGTATGCTGCTTCGTTTGCCATAATTCCCAGGAAACTGCAGAAAAGTATTTACAGTAGACTTGGACCTATTCGTTTGTCGTGCAATTTCTGCAATTCCACGTCCACTCATTCCGCCTGCTTTGCGAGCAAGGACTTTGCCTTGTTCAATCTTCGAAAACTGGTTCGCTTTTGGAATTGTAAAGCATACGCACGTTGCGCAATCAACTACGTACATAGAATATTTTCGACGTACGATGGTAGGATCCCAATATGATAAAATATGACGATTTAGGCTGTGACTCCAATATGATAAAATATGACGATTTAGGCTGTGTCGTCAGAAAAAACGGCTGGCTTTATATTTGTTGAATAAAGTACTGAAAAGAAAAGCAGTTTTGGACACCCCCCCCCCTAATGTATCTGAGGAAAATAGTCAGGTGTTTTAACAATCAATGAGGTTTACTTCTGATCCAGTTACTAGTAATGTTACAGTACAAGAATGTTAAATGATTAGAAGACGCAGTAGATGAAATTCTTTTCCTGGTTAGATTTTTCTAAATTCGTTTAACAGAACTACTCCCTTACAATCAGCGGCGGATTTGTTACTAGGCCGCAGCCTAGGGGCCCCAGGCTCTAGAGAGCCCCACGTGTAGAATCGAGAAAAACGGAGAGCATGGAACAGAAAAACTTACAAAAGGGAGATACCGTTATTTTAAATTACTTGAATAAAATAAAGTAGTGCTAATTTTTTATTTTATCTTGAATGATAACTAAAGAAATAAGAACGTAATAATAGCTCTATTGCAAGCACGCCCGTGTTCGTACGAGTGCGATAGAGAGCGCATGCTACGTAAAGTGTTGTTCCTTTACGTCGAATGGGATAGAGAGCGCATTCCACATAAAGTGTAGTTCTTTACATTTTGAATGTGCGATAGAGAGCGTATTCAAAATGTAAAGTGTTGTTCCTGGATAAGCATGAACCTCTTTGACTATGTTTAGAAATATTTTTTTATAACCTTTAATTTAATAACATGTTAAATCAAAATAATTTTTATTTAAATAATACTTATGTAACAATTAAATTATACTACCAATTATTATATTCTTAACTTAAAGATAAGTTTATTAGAAAATCTTATAGGAGCAAATTCAAATATGTGTGGCCGGGTGGGGGGACGCACAGAAAATTTGGCTTAGGGCCCCAAAAGCTTTAAATCTGGCACTGCTTATAATTATTATATGTTATAATTATACGGTACATGATTAAGAAGTATAAGTAGATCGCGTATCGTGACTTTTTGTTTCAAACTTCGACATAATAATTTTCCGCTCATCAGCCCAAGGGGATGGACCGGGCCCCATCGGCCACCCCCGTGGGTGCGCCACTGCGTAGATAAGATTGTTATTCACAGTTTCTCCCACATATTCTGATTTCAGTACCAAGCTCTGCCTTACACTCTTTCGAGACGTTTCAGATGCTAGACAATATGACAATACCAAAGAACTAACAAAGAATATCCCCATGATTTTTACCCACGCTGTCCCTTTTTCCCTTTATCTTTTGCTCTCTCTATCTCTCTCTCTCTCTCTCACTTTATTCTATTCTCTTCCCTTTCTTTTTTTACTGAACCTAAGTCAATGTAATACGTATTTTTAATTTTCTTTAGAAAAACTGAAAACAAAATATTCAAAGTTAATCATTTACGATCTTCACTACTTTAAACGTAAGTTTAGGGGAGATTACCCCCCCCCCCCCCGTGGATCTCCACCGTTGTGGGTTCTCTTACTCGACGGAATCTTTATACATGCCTAGTAGCACATTCTGTATTACAATAGTTTGTACTTAGTTAAGGGATAGATGGTGCCACATTACATTAACTACTTACAACTTTTGATTGAAGCTGAAATATATGTTTAAAAAGTTTACGAACGTATCACGTTAAAGGGAAACACAGGAAATGTTTTCCTAAATTTACATGCTGTGTATTAATCTTTGTTCACAGAAAAAAGAAAGATTTCAGTGTTACAGTAGTTGTATCTATTGCCGCTTACAATTTTAAGAATTTATTCCTCCTAGTCAGGGGAGTCGGAAAATGAAGTTCGTTGACCGGGCCCGAAATTTCGAACTGTGGTGCACCCCCTCCCTTCCCACAACAAACAGAAGAAAAACAATGCCTAAGGAGCTTTGTTAGGGATTAGGACCACCTGACCACTTACCTAGAGGTACTTTCTAAGGCACATCACCACAAAAAAAAATCGCACATATGCCAAATTAAAAAAAAAAACATTTTAATTTTGGCTAAAATTACTGACCGGGCCCTGGTGGCCCGGGCCGTTCCGTCGCCACTGCTCCTAGTAACCAGATAATCTGATAATTCTGTTATACTTCCATATCCCTGACCCGCTTCACGCCATGGAGTGAGTACTGACGTGCTGCCATCTATCGTGATGAGAAAGAACAACTCCCTTTAGGTTATTATAGCACGGCAAAAACTATGATAAACTGCCTTGTGAAGAAAAGTTTCTATTTCTTTCCGCTTATTTAAGAGGAGTCTGTAAAAATATATATTTGCCCCCATTCCATCCTCGGATCTTTCGAAAGCACTGTAGAACTTTTCTTGTACACATCTGCAATCGGGGGAAATTTTCATACATTAAGAATTCGTTTAATGTATGAACTGAACTAGAGTCCATTTTTCGACCATGCATTTTTACATTTTCTTGCTACCACTGATTTGTCCATGAATCATGGGATACACACTTTAATACGGCGGGCAGGGCCGGCCTTTGGCGTAGGCGAGCAAGGCGGCTGCCTAGGGTCACAAATTCTAGGGACAGCGGATTTTAATCATACATAGCTTTTCTGTCATCATCCAATTTTTAATCTGTATTATCTTTTAAAAAAATAAAATCGTTAAAAAGATGAACAGTCGAAGTACGCCTTTTCTCTTGCCCCACTAGTTTTTTGGGGGATGCCGCTAAGTGAAAAAAAAATCCATATAAAAACAGCTCTTCCGCTTCTTTATGCTTTGCAGTGAAATTTAGTTTCTTTTCCGCCGGCTTTACATATAAAACGGCAATAACAAAGGACGAAAGTGTAGGTAGTAAACAAAACGCAAGACAAGTTTCCGCGATTGAGTGAAAAGCAGGAAGTCTGAGATTTGCTAATTTAACCGGATTATAATTCCCACACTTTTGACCACAGTAGATCGTTTGACTAATGTAATTTTAGCAAATTATTACACTCTAAGAAAACATTTTTTCTCGTTTGAGTTTTCTACAACAGTTGTATACAGTGTGATTAACATTAAACCTTAAGTTATGTGCACAAAAGTTTATGCAGGAATAATTACGAAACAGCAAGCTACAATGCCATTTACAAACAAGCATACTGTAGGCAGCATTCGAAGAAGTTCAGAAAATTTCGTGTAAGTTCATATATATCATCATCATCATCATTGTCAACCATTATCAATCCACTGCTGGACGAAGGTCTCCCCAAGTTTCCTCCACAACGGTCTGTCTTGTGCCAGTCTCCTCCATGTCACTCCCGCATACTTTCGAATTTCATCCACCCATCTTCCATGTGGTCTTCTTCTGGGTCTTTTCCTGTCCCTTGGAATCCAATCTACAATTTCGGCTGTCCATCGATGATCTGTCCTTCTGGCAGTATGTCCAGCCCATTGCCATTTCAGGGATTTAACTCTGATCATGATGTCTTCCACTCTTGTCATTTTTCGGATCCACGAGTTCCTCTTCTTATCTCTCCTGGTTACACCAAGCATGTACCTCTCCATGCTGCTTTGAGTTGTCTGCAGCCTTTGTATGTCTCTTTTAGTTAAGGTCCACGTCTCTGCACCATACGTAAGCACTGGAAGGATGCATTGATCAAACACTTTTCTTTTAAGACATATGATGGCATATTGCTCTTGAAAATCATGCTGTTTCTTCCAAAAGCTCTCCAGGCAAGTTTTGTACGCCGATTAATTTCTTCACCAATGTGACCCTCACTTGATATCTGCTGTCCAAGATAAACATACGTGTCTGTTATCTCCAGCTTTTCTCCATCAATCGATAAATCTTCATTTCTTGTAAAAGCATTGAACATCACTTTTGTCTTCTGAAAGTTCATTTTTAATCCCACTTCTTTACTCTTGTCAGCAAGTTCCTGGATCCTACTCTGCAGCTCTGATGGGGTAGTTGCAAAAATGACTACGTCATCAGCAAAACGAAGGTGGGTTAGATAATCTCCATTAATCTTTATCCCCTTGTTTTCCCAGCTCAGCGACTGAAAAACACCCTCCAATGTGGCATTAAAGAGCTTCGGAGATATGGTGTCACCTTGCCTCACTCCCTTTCCAATTTTTACGTGTGTTGTATTTTCAAACAGCCTAATCTTTGCACTTGCATTTTCATAGATGTTATTAATAATATTAATGTATGCATCTTCAATACCGCAGGTTTTCAGAGCCATTGTAACTGCTGATGGTTTCACCGAATCAAAGGCTTTTTCATAATCGATAAAAGCCATGCACAATGGAAGTTCATATTCCCTCGCTCTTTCAATTAGTTCTCTCAGCACGTGGATATGATCTATTGTGCTGTAGCCACTCCTGAATCCAGCTTGTTCTCTCGGTTGAGCCATGTCCAGTGTTACCTTCAAGCGGTGTGAAAGAACTTTAGTGAAGATTTTATAAACCACTGATAGGAGGCTGATAGGTCTGTAGTTTCCGAGATCCTCAATGTCACCTTTCTTATGTAGCAGGATCATTGTAGCGGTGTTCCAATCCTCAGGAATCTTTCCTTCATTAAGGCATCGAGTGAAAATTTGGGCGAGTACTGTTTCGATTTCTCCACTTGCTTCTTGTATGATGTCTACAGTAATTCCATCTTCTCCTGGAGCTTTTCCTCGCTTCATGTTCTTGATTGCATGTGCAACTTCTGCTGGAAGGACTGGAGGAACTCTGGTACTGGTATCTTTCATGATGTCTGGAGTGCATATATCATCCCTTTCATATAATTTGGAGTAGAAATCTTTCACTCTTGTCAAAATTTCGCCTCTATTTCTTGTTACAGAACCATCTTCTTTTCTCAGTGCCATAATCTGTTTTCTTCCCTTACTGAGATGTCCCTTTGCTATCTTTAGGCTTTGGTTGTTTTCAATTGCTTTCCTCACTAGTTCACAGTTGAATTTCCTTACGTCTTCAGTGATACTTTTTCTTACTGTCTTGCATAGCTCTATATATTCCACTTTAGAAGTCACATCTTCTTTAGTTGTCCTCATTTCTCTTCTTTTTTGCATCAACATTTTGGTTTTTCCTGATAATTTGTTCACATGCAACTTGTTCTTAGACCCAGCTAATTTTGTTGCTGTTTCCATAAGAGCTTTGGTTACTTTTCTGTTAACTTCGGAGATGTCCACTTCTTCCGATGTTAGGCCTTCTAAAGCAGAGAACCTGTTCTTCAGTTCTAACTTGAAGGTATTATGGTGTTTTTAAGGTTGGTTATGTCAATAGATTTTGTTTGTCTTATGAGCTTGCCACGTTCAAGTTTAGTGTTGAGGTGCATCTTACATCTCACCAATCTATGGTCACTACCTGTGTTGAACTTGTTTAGCACACTGCAGTCTTCTATGACACATTTTTTGTTACACATAATAAAATCAATTTCACTTGTCGTCCCATTTGGATGTCTCCATGTCCATTTCCTGTGTGGCTTTTTCTTGAAGAAGGAGTTCAAGATGAAAAACCCTTCTGCCTCTGCAAACTCAACGAGAGTATTTCCACGCTGGTTTCTGTTGCCATGACCGAATTTACCTACTGAAGTTTCATTCTGTTGCCGTTGCCCTATTTTTGCATTGAAATCTCCCATAATTATTTTCAAGTGCTGCTTACCTTTATTATTTAGATGACAAATTTCCTCATAAAATTCTTCAATTTCTTCTTCAGGATGACTTGTGGTGGGTGCATAAGTTTGAATAATCTGAGCCTGGTATCTTTTCGAGAGTTGGATAACAAGTCGTGCAGCTCTGTCAGAGGAACTTTCAACTTCTACAACTTTATCCTTCAGTTTCTTGTTTATTATAAATCCCACACCACTAGTTCTGCCAGTATCTGTCTAACGATAGTAGAAGAGATGTCCACTTTTCAGTTCGATGAGATCTTCTCCTTTTCTCCTTACCTCACTTAGCCCCACGATGTCCCACTTGATCCTTTGTAGTTCCTCTTCCAATTCAAGAAGCCTTGAATCAGAAGATATATACAATAATTTTTTTTTTTTTTTTAATTTTAGTTTCCTCTCATTGAAGGAAAAATTCGTTACTCAAACATGATTGAAAGCTGATATTTTAACAATTAAGCATTATGCACGTTTTTCAGGTAAAATTACTATTTGGGGCCGCCGAAGTAAATCTTTGCCAAGGGCCGGTGAAGTAGTTAGGGCGGTATGACTGCGGGGATATTTTTATGGCTTCCTCATCATATTTTGGGAGTGTTTTCTCCTGGGTATTTTTATTCGTCCACCCATAGTGAAATCCTACACTTGCCACTTATACTGGAACCCCAAAATACTGTCCAGCCCCAGGGCCTCCTGTCTCCTTAAATGTGCTCTGCCCTACTGCGAATATGTATTCCGAAGAAAAAGTTTCGGCTATACTTCCAACGTCAGCGCTCACTATTACGCGTCACCAGTGTGTGTTCACAGCAGTAGCGACGCCAGAAGCTCACATCTAGGGGGAGGGGAAGGGGGTATTTGGTGGGATAAGTATCGTACGGGTGGGCACAAATTTTGAAGTGCTTCGCAGAATTTTTTCCAAAAAATTCCGTTCTTCTAAATTTTACCCGATGCTGACAATGTTAACGGTAGTAAAAAATGAAGTTTTCAAGTACACACTGTGCGTACCTGAAAGCTTTATTTATTCAATATATCTAGTACTATGATTCTTAGATGCGAACCTCCATGGCAGGCGCGACGCTGCAGGTTGGCTACTGTTCAGCCCACCCAACATTTCTTTGAGCACAACCCCCGCCCCCTTAAACCCCCTTCAGAAAAATGTTAAGAAATTAGAATACATGGTGAGTGCAGCCAAATACGATTTTAGGTAACTCAGATTTTTTTTTTTTAATTCACAGAAATTCAGTTATATAAAATTAATTTTCTGTGAAGAGGCCAAGAGTTAGTTTTCTGAGCGAATGTCCAAGAGTGTAGTAGAAAGATGTCATTTTTTGTAAGAGAAAGAGACATTCCTTTGCCAGGTTACTTACTAAAATTCATAAGCAGCCTTATGACAGCAAATATTTTAAAATAAAATTAAAAATGACGTAATCAAGTTAAAGTTGCAAAGAAATGGTAACTTCTCCCCAAGTCTCATCCACAACATTTTGTCTAGAGTAATTCTTTACCGGAATGTTTTCGCATTTCATCTATCCATCTCCCACACGGTCTTCTTTTTCTAGGTCTTTTCCTGTTCCTTGGTATCCAATTTAGCATTTCAGTTGCTCTTCAGCAGTTGTTAGTTCTTCTATTATTATATCCAGCCCACTGACACGTGAGGGTCTCTTCTTTTATCAGGAAAATGACATGAGAAGATGATGTCATCTACTCATGTCATTATCCTGATCTGTGAAGTTCTTTTTCTATCTATCTTGGTTACACCAAGCATACGTTTCCCCATGCTTCTTTGAGTTGTTCGCCAACTTTTTAGTAAAGGTCCATGTCTCTGATCCATAAGTAAGAACTGAAAGCATGCGTTTTAATTTAAAATTTTTGTCTTAAGACATAACTGATCTACACTATATTGACGAAAGTCACCGAACACCCCTTCAAAAGCAAATGAACGGATCCGTTGCGTTATTAAGATGCGCGGTACAGCTGCAAACGGTATAAAAACAAGCCTGCAGCTGACCGCGATCATATCGCACTGTGAGGTTGAGAGAAAATGTCGCGGCGGGAGAGAACTGACTTTGAGAAAGGAAAGATTTTTGGGTGTTATATTAGTGTGTTGTCCATAAGAGAAGCAGCAAAACGTACCGGCAGACCAAAGAAAATGAGTGATAGAGGACGTCGAAGCCTCAGGAGAGGCGTTACAGCTAATCGACGGAGTACTGCACAAGACCTCAGTGTACAGGTGAATAAAATTGCTGGAACCTCAGTATGTACACGTACCATTCGCAGAGAATTTCATTCCACGGGTTACCGTGGTCGTGCTGCTGCTCACAAGCCTTTCAGCTCCACTCGGAATGCTACACGTCGTTTAACATGGTGCAAAGAACTTTTATCGTCGACCGTAGATCAATGGAAACGGGTCCTATGTACTGATGAATCCAGATACCCGATCCATCAGTCTGATGGCCGTGTGTGGGGTATGACGACAGCCGGGGGAAAGCTATTTACCACAGTGTACTGTTCATACCGCCTAGTTTGGAGCTGGCAGTGTACTCGTGTAAGGGTGTTTTTCGTGGTATAGTCCCTTTCCATTGGTTATCGTGAAAAAACCTGTTAACCAGCACGTCTACCTCAATATTCTGGACACTTATGCCCTACCAACTCTGTGGCAATACTATGGAACCGAGCCTTGTTGGTACCAGCAAGATAATGCGCAGAGCCATAGAGCAAGGACTGTTACGGCGGTGTTTGACAATAATTCTGTATCGTATGTGGATTGGCCAGCACAGAGCCCTGATCTTAATCCCATAGAGCACCTATGAGATGAATTAGAGCGCCGCATAAGAAGTTTGGAACCAAGGCCTACTTCTAAGCAACAGTTAGAGGCAGCATTATTTACTGAATGGAAGCGCATACCTATCGTTGTGTCCCAAAATCTTGTAAAAAGCACGTCTCGAAGGGTCAGTGCATACATTTAGGCCAAAGGTGGAGCGACACGGTACTAGTGTATGTCAATAAATGCTATGTTGTGTTTCTCTTCTAGGTGCCCGGTGATTTTTGTCAATATAGTGTATATTACTTTTTGTACGAATCTTAAAAATCAAAATTTAAGAAATTTTTCTGGACCTAAAGACTAATCGCGATGCTAATAAAATGGCGTAACACCCAGAAGCACAATGAAATACGTGTAACACACGGAAACAACCTACACAGGCATAACACAAGATGAACTACATCACGTGAACATGACCGATATTCATAACAACAAAGATAATTTTACAGCACTTACAAAAGTCCCGCTGATAATGGTTGGTCGGACACAGTGGACATGGATACGGACAGGGACGTAGCCACGGGGTGTGCTCACAGGGCTTAAGCCCCCTCCAGGAGCACTATTTTGCACCCATCTTCTTTCATAAAGCTGATCAAACTTAATGCCGAGTGGAGCAACCCCAAATTTTCCTAAATATATATATATTTCAAAAAATGTCAGCATTTATTTATATCTAGTTTACGGTTTCTATTCTTTTAAACAGCCTTTTTTGTCTTTCTTCCCGCCAAGTGTTGGTGGTTATTGCTGTTGTGACTTCACGTAGTTGTTTTACGTAGGTAAGGTAAGAATGGAAAAATAAAAAGAAAGCTGTAAAATCTAGCTGCTATTCTAAAAAAGCCGAAGTGAATTACTCTTTAATCAGAATATTTTACTAAATTGCTACACAAACGTGGTAATTAGTGTGATGGAATGCATTTGAAGCAGATGAACAGTAGTTTCTGTTTTAATCTTCCTGTTGATTCTTCCCAACAAAATGTTTATACATTTCCTGTTCAATAGAGTGATACTCTGAGCATTAAAACTTTGCAACAAATGTAAAATTCTACATATTCATACATGCAGTTTCTTTTCGATTTTCTCAGCAACAAAATAAATCAATTTTTTTCACCGATTAAGTAAAATCGGAACAGGTACTACTTGAAATGCCATAGACGCAACAAAAAGCACACAAATTTTATAAATATACGGTACAAAATTTTCATCGTGCCACCAATTACGAGGAACGCCACAGGAATACCAAAATTAACACGTAAATTTTACAAACATACATAATTCGATTGTCCCCAAGGCTATACTCTCCTGTCAAAATTCCGAAAGACTCCCCCCCCCACACACACACACACAGAATACTAATAATAATTGAATTGAATTAAATTTTGCCATTTTACACTATTCAACATTACAAACAAATCGCACACAACGGTTTCTATACCAAAAAGAAGTTAACAAAATACAAATCACACCATATGCAAATACAAAACGAATACAATTCACGTATGTAAGAAATGCATTAATTCAACACACAAATAAAAATATAAATGAAAAATACAACTAATACAAACACATGAATCATCACACATGCAAATACAAATGTTATACAATAATAATATACATAAAATACGAAGTACAAATAAAGAAGTAGTAATACAAAAACTCGTATAAAAATAAAAATAGTACCACGTATAGTACCAAACACTTTTGCAAGTATCTGTAGTGCAACATAGCAGGGATCCAGGGGAAAAGGCTAATGTATGCCTGAAAGAACAAAGAAAAACTCAAATATAAAAGCTGCAAAGCATTTGTAAACACTCCTGCTTCAATTTTGTTTTAAAAGCTTGCGAAAAGCTGAAAAAAATTGCGAACAACAACAAAAATAATAATAATAAGCTGAAAAACTGCGAACGAACAATTATAATAACCTGAAAAAAATGGTTACACACAACAAAACCACCATTGACAGCCTAAACCCCAGCATCCGCAGCACCTGGACCAGCAGGAGACGGTTGAGTTGGTCAGTGAGCTTCGAGTCATTACCGGAGTCATCAACTGGCCAGAGCAATCGCGATAAGTGCCGTTTGTGGGGTGTTTCAGTTTATATCAGCAGATGAACGGTTCGGCATTTTATTGTTTTATAATCAACATGTGTGCGCCGAAAAATCAACAGCTTGTGCCAACTTTGGAAGTCTTGGTTATTTCCTTCGACTGTTCTACTCAGCAGTCACACTGGGAGTACACGCAGGAGCAGTATAAGGCTATTATGAATCCTTCTTCCTTTGATTCTCGTGCTGCTTTCTAAAAGAGCCTATTTCTTTTTGAGTTCCATGTTGTTGGTTTTTCATTTGCAGTAGATCCTCCTGAAAAATAAAAAGGAAAACCTCGAATAAAAATACACCATACTGTCATAAGAAAATTATTTTATTGTACGCGTCTTCTTTAATTTTTCAGGTACAAATGCATAATACAGTGAAAAATTAGGTGGTAAATAAAAAAATTAATATTATGGGATTTATCATGAAAGAAATACGGGATTACGCCATATAATACAAATTTTGAAGATGACAAACGCGGGTTCGAGTCCCGCTCCAGGTCGATGAAAATTTTCAAGTTTTCGGATATTATCTGACTTACCATCCTTGTCACATTTACGCCAAAAATCGGATTGTCATCTTCAAAATTTGTATTATATGGCGTAATCCCGTATTTCTTTCATGATTTATCTGCTTCTCCGGGCAAACACGGGATAAGATTCTTAACCTCCAGATTCGCTAAACATGAATGCCGGTTGCTTCGACTATCGAATCCTGTGATGGTTATATTCAAATTGATCGGAAACTTGATCGTTCTGGGTGGTGTAGTGGTTAGCATACCCGGGCGTTTTCTGGGAGACGCGGTTCGAGTCCCGCTCCAGGACGATGAAAGTTTTCGGATATTATCTGACTTACCATCCTTGTCACATTTACGCCAAAAATCGGATTGTCATCTTCAAAATTTGTATTATGGGATTTAGTTTTATTTAAAATGGAATACAAAATATTTCAAGATTTACAAGATGCACTCTTTGCTTACAGACTCGGTCATCAATTGTATCTTAATAATAATAATAATTATGATGATGATGATAATGATAATAATAATAATGACACTAATAAGAATAATAATGATAATAATAATAATAATGTGCTATCGTTTTTCTCTGCTTCGATTATAATCGAACGCCCCACCTTCAGCCCGCGAAACACCCTAGCTGCTCTCAGCCTGCGAAACACCCTAGCTGCCCCACTGCATACGGGTAATATTTGAAGTTTAACGTTTTTAGAACGGAGCATGCGATAAAGACGGACGAAGTATTCTGATTCACCCAAACGTGTCATAATTAATATAAGCCTGTTTCTGACCTTATATCTATGGAAAGGAACAACTACGGAAAGAAATAGTCATTAGACAACCTACCCTGAAGCTGAAGCTGTGGTTAGAAGAATATCTTTAAATTCTTGTACTGGACTATAGTTATTAAAAAAAATTATAGCGCTCTAATCTAGACTAATCAAGCTTTTTAATGTCTAAACAATTGAAGAACAGATCAACGTCATGAAAAGGCATTACAATTTTCAAGACATTTACATTTGATCTACATTTATTTATTTATATTTTTTTACAATTCACATAGTTTTCTTTTTTTTTTTTTTTTGTTAAGCTGATGAGTGTCGATTTTTCAGAAGTTTTTCTTATTTGTGACCAACAGATTCTCTCACCTTTTCTTATCTTCCCAAATTCTCCTGAATTTTTTCAATTGATGTTGTGCATTCGCTGTGCCTTCGGATATATTTTCAGCCGAAGCTTTTCTGCTTTAGGAACGAGTTAGTTCCCTCACGTCTCGCAGATTGTTATCCGGCCTTCCTTTATCTCTGATTCAGCTTATCGCATTACTGGCGTCGGTTCTTCACAGTCTCCTGACGCCCAGAAATTCAGGACCATTAGAAACAGAGTGGGTAACAGGAAGATTCGTGTCTAGAAAAAATTTCTTTCTGAAGCGGTGAGACTTCTCAAATCATGAACCGAAAGACGTGCCGAGAAAACCTCTCTAAAGCCCCGAAACAAAACAATTCTTGATAAAAATCGCTGAAGCATCGTTAAAAGCGTGAAATTTCAGTAAAGCCTACCTATAACGACTCGGATTTCCCGGGAAAATATGAACGTATGTTTGGTGTAGTGTTTATTCAAGACTAATTTTATCGCCATAGTAAAATTTACATGGGATGAAATCTGATTACTGCTCGGAAAGGAAGGGATTGAAATGGTGTGACAAAATAGAAAAAATCTGAATATTGAAAGGTAATACAGCGAAGCACTTTTCCTTAACAAGCCAGTTTTTAAAAAATTCCGTTCCTAGTGAGCGTTGGGAGAATCGTACAGGCAGAATTGAAAAATATACTTCATATCGACTTATAAGTCGATATGAAGTATGAATCTAATGGGTTAAATTCCTCAATTTCGTGATCTTCATTCATTGATAAGTCGATCCTGACTATAAACGAGGCTAGAACAAATACAGTCAGTGTTCCGAAGTTCTTGACTATATTTTTAACGTTCCGTTATATATTAAAAAGAAGAGAAAATGAGGTAATTTCCTCATTTTTCTTTTCAGCAAAAAGTTCAATTTCCTAAGTTTATCTTATTTTCTTACGAATAGACGCTACTATATTGCTCCAAATTCGCCAGCAAAATAGTTATCACATGGCAGACAGGTGGCAGCATGTGTGTCTCTTTCTACAGTGCGTCAACTTTCAATCTAGCGCAATTCGTTCCGTTACAGTATTGTCTCGAAAGAAACGATCGGAATAAGGTGGCTGAGAGCTCACTGACTCCCATCTGTCGGCCGATTAGTAATCATTGTGTCGAGCTGAGTTGGCCGAATGAACAAGGAAAGGTTTCGTGATTGCGAGGGGGATACCATTAACATGCGACACCTGCTACTTCAAATCGATCACGGTGATTTTTGTGATGCTTCTGTCGAACGGAAATATCCGTTTCGGCGGCTTTTGAACAAATTCTTGATAAACAGAATATTACATTTCGAACAGGTTGGGAATGGTATCTTATGAACAGAATACTGCGTTTCGGGTGCTCAGATTGAACGGAATACTGCGTTTCGGGTTAGGTATCACGACCGAATTTAACGGACAATTCTCTCTCTCTCTCTCTCTCTGTGAGAAGTTTCAATGGCCAGCCGACACAGATAAGTCGATGTGACATATAAATCGAGGGCCAGACTTCTGAAGAAGAATGTCTCGTCTTATGCGTCGGAAAATACGGCACTTTGACCCAGTCAAAAATAGGTGGCTAGAGTGCATGACATGTAAGATTTCTTGAAGAGAACTGTAGAGAGTGAATGAGATGGGGGAATGACGGGATGCTAATGTCACCAGAGGTAGCCGTTAAGAATTCCTGGAATTGTGTTCACTGTCACCCCATTCATGGATTCCGAGCTGTCCGAGGAACTTAAGGGCACTTCTGAGGAGCGGGACAACGCGGCAGAGTAGAAATAATGTGATTCCCCCATTCATTCCTCCTAGCGATCTCCCAGATGATATTCTGATGATAAGCTACGAATACTTCTCATTCAGTTTGTTGCCATTGCTAAGAAGAACGGGCGCTATAGCGTCTATTAGTCAAGCTCAGAAGGGCGCGTTACTGTTGAACACAGAATTTTGGTTGTCAGTAAATCGAGAACTGGTAAAACTTCTACTTTTGCATGCTGGACGTCGTAATAGTCCTCAGTAAGTATTGTTACAGGATATATCGGCTACATCATTCAGGTACATATATTGAAATGACTTGCGAGTCCTCGTTGCTGGGATTGCTAGATTAGAGCATCGTCCCTAATAAAAGGAACTAACCGCAGCCAAGCTATTTACAAACATTTCATTTACAATGACTGATTTAGACACTGTACTATTTGCACATATAGGAAGAGAAAATAAGAAAGGAAATATTCTACTAACAGGTACTGTTCTAGAAAAAAATCCACTATTTGAAGAGCAGATCCACTATTTGAAGAACAGACTATATAGAGCACAGTTACACTGTGTGGAGCATACGCACACTATATTAGAGCACTGGCACACTATATTAGAGCACTGGCACACTACACAGAATTGCGTTTCTTCACGATCTGCGTCAACCGGACAGCAGCTGGACGCCGGCTGACACTTTTGTCTCAAAATGTCAGCCGCCAACGTCCTACGTCCTCCCGTTGGCCAGATGGTTCATGCACTCTTTTGCTGCCCGAGAGGAAAGATGCTCAGGGAAGAAGGAAAGAAGTAACCGAAGGCTCTCTCGGATCTACGCAGCAAACTTGGTGTCTTGCGCTTACGCTCGCTGGAACACGGAAAATATCTCCCATTGGAAACAAGTCCATTGTCTTCTCAAAGTTCGCGGTTCGTCCGTCTCCTCACACACATCGGCCAAGCAAAGTCCTCCAATTTTTTTTTAATTTGACACCATTTTTGGGAGTCTTTTCATAAATTGTCTGGGCTGTCTCCATTTTATCTCACCCTAAGGTGCAATAAATGGGAAATATTGCCTGTTAGACATTTTCGAGTATTCTTCCTGTCAACGTTGGACGCAGGTCTCCGCCAGGACGCCATTTTTCCCTTTATTTACGACTGATGACCATTTTCCAGACATAAACTTGGTAGGAGACGCATCTCACTTCCTCAGCGTTACCCATGCAAATGAATATGACCCCTGAAAAAAAGGTCTCTTCAACTTCACGCCAAAACAGGGTATTTGCAGCTTAATTTTTGTGAACTTTCACGAAATGAATCCGTATCCGTGGTATCGTGTAGTTTGCACTCATTCAGGCACTTATCCTTCCACCGTGGCTGACAACCGGTTTTCATGGCTGGATTAAAATCTGAATTTTAACACACTAGTGCAAGGATGGGTTAACTACGACCAGCGGGCCAAATGCGGCTCGCCGATGTATTCAAACCGGCCAGCGGGATAAAGGATTTAAAAGTGTTGCTTCTCTTAGGTATGCCACGTCATTTAATCTGAAAAACAATGCTTGTTATATTCTGAAATGCTCCTCATTAATTTCTGGGTACAGTTTGAATATAGGATCCATTTCACCTTTCAAAAGTGCTCTTTTCCAATTTGCTTACGACTCGTGCTGCAACCCATCTTTATTTAATCTCGAAAAAAACACCAACCATGTTGAATCAAATTAGAGGTCTGCACGGACGCGGGCCCGGGCTGGGTCGGGCATTTGCTCATTTCTGAGTTGAGAAAACGGGCCGGGCCCGACCGGGCCTTCAATATTTAATGTAAACTAGGCTGATGACTGTACCTGTACCGTCTAGTTTGCAGACTTCGCAGGGAAATGTGTAACTCTCTCATGAGTTTAGAATTAATCAGATTCCTGACGGCGCTGCGATAGCTAGCCCGTCCGACATCGGAAATAACAGTCTTTCACTCGGACAGATTCGGTCCAGGGACCTGTGGGGATCTGCCCCACCCCCACCACCCCACGGGACCAGTACCTTACACCTTTCGATCATAGTCCATGTGTGTGACGTGCCGGGAAAACGTCCGCCAACGCGAGTTTTTGAGACTAGAGTCCTTTATTTGGTATCTAATAAAAACAAAAGTAAGTACAAGTACTTTGATAGAATGAGGGTCTCATGCACCCCTCTCACAAACATTCAGCACAGAATCACATTAAACACCCAAAATTATTTATTTAGATGGTCCACAGGACTAGGGCCAGAGCTGTGGTGATGACCTTGGGCCAGGGTCATCAGAAACACCTTGGTCAAAAAACCAACAAACTGAAAATCGAAAGTGACGTACCTATGAGGGTACCACTATCTGTCAACCATGGTTGACCCGACTTTTTTGTTGCTCAAGTTCCTTAATAGGACTTGGACACGTCTTACCGAAGCTACAGTGTGCATCGTCTAGCTTCAGGCGGAACTTAGCATTTGCAGCTGAGCAGTTGCTGCACTTTGGTGTGGCTGCACACTGGTGGTGCTGGTGCCCAACTACACCGCAATTGCCACACCTATCTTCGGACTCAGGACAGTTGCTCCGGAAATGACCAAAGCCATTACATCGGAAGCATCTGACTTCTCGTAAATACTCCTTCAGGCGGAGCACTGACCAACCCAAGTTCAGTATCTTCCGCCTCATCAAGAGTCTGAAGGCCTTGGGCTCCACGTCTGCCACCCAGTGGACCCTGCCTCCCTTACCATTGATGGGGAAACGGGCTGTAAACCCGTTGTCGAGGTAGGGGTTCTGCCCACGAACCCCTTCCTCGAACTCCTTGCCCGAGAGATCCCCGTCGACACCGTACACTATCAACCAAGGAAGTCTCTTTCGTGGGGCTGTGGGAAGCGTGGAATCTTTGGTCAACGGATTGCTGCTCAACTCCTTAGCGAGGCGGTCGAGCTCCTCGGGACTGGAAAACTCCACCGCAACCCCACCTTTCCTAATGTTCCGAATGCTCTTGACCCCTATCCGCAGTTTAGTTGGATTCACTGCCATTCTAAGGGTCTTTTTCACGTCCTTTGAGGACGTACTCTCAACAGTGGGATAGACCAGGAGCACATGTCGCCTGTCCCCCAACTTTTTCTTATTTTTTCTCCCACTTGGGGCGGACGAAGGCCCTTTCGCCGTACTAGCCCCTTTCCTAGCCACTTCGGCATTGGAAAACTCTTTGGCGTTGGCCTTGCAGCGCGTCTCCTGGAGAACGGACAGCCTAATTTCTAGGGCTGCTGTCCCATGTGCTTGTGCGACGCAAGCTCTGCGGATCTCTATTAGGCCCGCTTCAATTAGTTATCTTCCTGGGAAAGTGACCCCAGAATCCCTAATATCGGACTCTACTTCCCCTAGGAGAGAGAATATGCGGCCTATGAAGGCCTCAGGTGTTGGCACCGGGGGTGTCCTGGGATGCTGGTTGATCTCCAAAGTTGCCTCTGGAGGGCCAGCAGACGACCCCTCAGAAGTCCGAGAGGACTCGGCTTGGGGCGATGATGTCCCCTTGCTGGCCATGGGCGGAAGTGGCAAGGACATGATTACACCACGTTTTGACTGAGTTGATTCAGTCGAAGGGAAGGCCCCCTTCGTGGGTGTAGTGGCCTTTGAGCCCTTCGCACCAGGAAGAGTCTTTGAAGGCCTCATCCTGGCGTTGTGCTTCACCTTTCGGTTGGTCTCAGAAGTGAGGCAAGGCCCCTTAGAACTACCGACAGGGCTAGGTAGTTTTTCGGCCACCACCTTCAGAGTCCGGGTTGGCCCGGACGGTTTAGGGGCTGACCCCTTTGGAATCGCTTTACCCTTGTGGGTAGCTGACATCTCTGTGAGAGAGATGGAAACTCACGAAAAATTTTCTAAGTGCTGAGTGGGCACCCTGGGGTTCTCCCACTCACGCCAAAACTTAGAAAACCGGGCGCTCGGGCTTTTGCCTGACTAAGGATCGAAGAGTCCTTTGGTCAGGGGGACCAGAACTGCGACGACGTACCCGAAGTCTGATACTAAAGTCACTGTGTGGGCTGAACGGAACTTCGTCCTAAGAAGGGCGTTTTTCTAAGTCCGTAACTGCTCTGATTAGAGGCAACGTAGAGGAGAACAAGTCTCAGAAGAAAAATTGCGAGAGTGGGATGAATCCCTCTCTCGCGCTTTAGATCGTCAGTTCTGCTAAGCAGTGCAATATAGCACAACCAAATCACACTAAACTCGCTCCCCGGTTCGGTATCAGACCGACCGGTCATATTTAATGTAAAACAGAGATAGGCCGAGCACGGTTTTTTTGTTTGTTTTTTTTTTCTATTAGCAAAACAATCGCTGTACGATGCCTTTCTCGTTTGGAAAACTCGCAACGTACAGCAGCAGGATAACATTGAATAATTTCCGCTGTTGGAAAAAATAGAAGTTTTACGACATCCTCCCCTCCTACGAAACAATTGGAGTGGGTCAACTCCCTTAATTTTTCAATCTGAATGTGGTCCCTTCTCTCTCTCTCTCTCTCTCTCTCTCTCTCTCTCTCTCTCTAACTTTCACCCTCCTCTTATGCTTCAGGGCAGGCTATTAACTGTAACATTTCTCAACCGAGTCACCTGCTCGCAGACGATCTTTTTTATTGTTCTGGTCAGTGGCACTTTGTTCTTTAGATGTGTGAAAAGCTTTTAAGTTGTCTTAAATGGCACGTAAGAAATGGGCTGGGAGAAACTTCTGTGTATAAATCTGTGCTGTATTTTCCCCATTTGTACTATCAGGCAGCCGTTTTCAAAACTTCTGTGACACTGGTTAGCTGGGCAGTCTGTCGTTGCTTTCCCTTGGCATATGCTCAGTTCAGTGTTGCTGACAAATACTCTTCCATACTTATTATGGAGTTTAAGAAAGCGAAAGATTTTCGCGAAAAAATCGTTTTCGGAGAATATGTGCTTGTAGAAAATGTAAAGGAAAAAAGCGATATTTGGAAATATTTTAAATTACTGTCCCGTTCTGAAACTAGTCGGCCGGTAAACGTTATGCAGTGCACTAAACGCACAAACCTTTTGAGGTACGATAACACAAAGTCTGGAACATCGCATCTTAAGCGGCACAAATGTGCCCCCCCCCCCCCCCCCCACACACACACACACGAGACATATTGGGTTCCAGTTATGGTATGCCAGTAGTAAAGATAAGTGCAGTTTATAAAGCCATAAAATCTTCTCCCAGTAAAACAAACGATCGGACTCATAATTTTGGATATTTCGTACTTTTCGTATTAACTCCCCCCCCCCCCCTCCTCATCCCCAAGGATATTTCCGGTTCCGGCGGTAGGGGATGATAGTTTGAAATCCCAAAAAATTTGAAAGGCATGGAAATTGTCCTTTTCATGCAATATTTTTTAATGTACAAGCCCCCCCCCCTCCCTCGGACGTCACGTAACTTATACAGAGTCTCAGAAACATTCTGAATTAACGTTTATTGTAATAGAATACGTGTAGCAATTAAGAAAACGAAAACTTTTCAGGAGTCGAATGACCGAGCACACCAGGTGTCAAATTCGTGTTTTGGTAATTGTTGAAATTTTATCGGCCGGCCCGGGCCTTGGAAACAGGAGAAATATACGGGCCGGGCTTTAATTAAAAAAATAGAAACGGGTCGGGTACGGGCCGGGCCTTGGACGTGCGGGCTTGTGCCGGGCCGGGCCGGGCTTTCCAAATTAAGGCCCGTGCAGGCCTCTAAATCAAATGTCCACTGATGCATGGGAGGATGCGGATGTTGGGACTTCGACATCGCGACCGACTGACAGCGGTAAGGATATATGCACGTGTAAAATATTGTTACGCCCCGGGGCACCAGACTGTCGAATAAAAATAGCTTTCGGGATTTTGATATCAGGATGTCAGGCGTTGACTGACGACCCGGAGGTGAACATTAGAATTTCGAATGAATATTTGTGACCTCTTTCTCGACGAAATCTTATGTATTGGAGAAAAGAATTTAGCCTTCAAATTAGCCAATCAAAGCAAAGAAATTCTTCTGACAGTCGTAAATTATTCATGCAACTTCAGGGCTAGCACGAGACAACAGACATTTAATCAATTAAAATAAAACAGATAATGATGAAGACGTCTATATACAGAGGATGAAGGAAGGGCGTCAAATAGACTCAAATAGACTTTCAGGATAGCTCATAGGCTGAATCAATTATTAATTATTCATTGGCATATGCTGTCCGTCTTTAAACTGTTCTCAGCCGACGAAAGTTTATTGGCTGACCGGAGCCAATTTATTTACAACTGGCATGCATGAAAAAGTATACAGTCTTTATAGATATTCAGCTTTTCTTGTCAGGTATCCGTATTTGATGCACTCACTTATGTTTGCGCTGAAGCACACCTGTGTGACGGCACGCCCATTTCCGAGCGCCCACTATGACCGATGGAAAGGGGAGTCGAACACCATCTTTCACTTACTCTAGTGCACTGCATTCACCTGTATGAAGCCACGTATGCATCTATGCGCCTTAATGTCAATGTCAAATGAGGCCGCTGACGTGATAGCAAGATCCGTCGGTCTGTTCGGCCCAGGTCCGAACGGGCAAAGGTGATTCGCTTTACGTCAGAGGTTTTCCATCTCAGCCACTCGGGGCTGCAATTCCATCACTTCGTCTGACTCTGGGATGATTCCACCTTTCTAGGTAGAAAATTACATCCACATCTCTCCGGACTTACGTGCAATCTAGCGCCAGGAAAAAGGGTATCTTCCTCCTCCTATTTCCTAGCGGTAAGGTCAACCGCCCTGCAGCTCTTGGCTTTACTGGCCGAATTCTTCGGACAGAAGCTTTTCTTCCGCTGCAAAACACCGAACTGGATCAATCCAGATCCGGCTCCCCGAGTCTAGCTCCGTTCATGGACTTGTATCAGACTAATATGTTTCGATCATTTGCATTTCTCCAATAAATTCTTTGCTGTGTTGCTAGGGTGTCTGCCTTGAATCTCTTCTGAATTTTATTGCTTCCTAAAAGCAGTCTCCGCCCCGGTGTCGCAGTGGTCAAAGCGATGGCCTCTGATCATTCGTCCGAACGGGGTCCGGGTTCGAATCCCAGTGAGGCATTGATGTTGTGTTTGTCTTACGGCACTGGTTCTCTCCCTTCCCTGGAATCAGTGACCCTAAACTAGGGACGGGCGACTGCTTATAGACCATTGAGTTGCTCACGGTGGTCGTTAAACCCCCAACCAAAAAAAAAAAAAAGCAGTCGGCACGATGAAGATGTTAAGAAATGCATGTCTCTGCGTTTGGAATATGTTGGGGTCAGGTCACGGATAAGTAGGCAAACACATAATCTAATAGCACTTCTTTGTCCTGACAAGGTTCGGATTAGGGAACGCCATAAAACTTTCCGATCTGGTGACACTAATCGCTTACCAAACATCGACCATTTCACACTTACACAGACCTCCCGACTAGTCGTGGGGCGCATTGCATTCCCCACACCAGACGACCCATGTTTCGTTTCACATTTCACCCTCTCGAGAAAAGGAGTTCTTATCTTTTCTTCTTTCGCAGTGGAGGAAACCACTATACTCCGAGTCAACCTAACAGTGTACCACTACTAAAGGTAGGAAAGAGCTACCTCCGCTACGAAAAATACTCCCTAGATTGCTCAGAATCCATTTTTGCTTGCTCAGAAGTTTATTGGACAAATTGCTATCTAAAACAAACTTCAAAATGTCGGAGAGTTTTCAGATATAAATTTGATATGAGAAGTTACTAAATCAAGAGCCTCGCCCTGCTTTCGACTGAGGCTGTCCAGTTTGGAGAGGGGAAGGGGTAGAAAACTTCACCCAACACAGCGACAATAAATTGTTAATTGATGGAACTCGATGGGATGTGTTACTTTAGCAAGAAGTAGGGGATGGAGTTCGGACTCCACCACACCCCCATTCAGAATCCCCACTGCTTCTCTTGAAACTGATTCCTGTCTATTAGTTTCTTATGGTGTTACTTCGTGTTAAGATTAGCTTCATAATGCGGCCTTAATTTATTCTTTTCTGGATTTCAAGGTAACAAAGAATAGCATAAGGAAGTCGAAGAAAGAAAAGAAAAAAGACTTATAACGAAGTGAATTTCTCCGTCATTTTTGGTCTACGCCGGGGTTCGAACCCGGGTCCACTCATTCCGGAATAAGTTGCTCTACCAATTAAGCTACGCGGACATTTGTTCTGATTCCTATCTGCCTTTATGTCGTGTACGTCCTTCTGGCAGGTACGTCACATCTCCTGGTACGTTACATCATCTCCCCCTTATTTTTCTTCGAAGTGCTGCTCATATTTTTCCTATCTCGCGGTGTGGAAATAACATCACACCAATGCGAGATTTTGAACGGTCGGGTCATCCGGGTAGTTCGGGCGCCATTATAACGAAGTGAATTTCTCCTTCATTTTTATCCGCGCCGGGGTTCGAACCCGGGTCCACTCATTCCGGAATAAGTTGCTCTACCAATTAAGCTACGCGGACATTTGTTCTGATTCCTATCTGCCTTTATGTCGTGTACGTCCTTCTGGCAGGTACGTCACATCTCCTGGTACGTTACAGACTGCGCAGTCAGCTTAAGTTGGGTCATAAATCCGTCAGTGGGGCTGGTGGAGAGCAAGTGGAAGAGTAATTGTTTGACAAAAAGGAAAAAGCAATAGTTCACCGTAACGCGGACTGATACCGTTCTTGCTTTCCACACACAGAGTGGTAATAAGGCTCCCAGCCTTCAACAACAGTACACTCTTAGGGTGACTTGGAGTATAGCTATTAATTTTTCAACCAACAATCAACGCTGTACCCGCCTCTCGTAAAACCAGCTAATCGAATTAATTACCACACCCGAAGTCGTAACAATATTTTTCCTTGTTCAGACTTGGTTACTGAGCCTCGCCAACTTTTCGAGGAGAGTGATCTTAGAAACTGATTTACTGATGAGTGTTTCTCTTCTCTCTTGAAAAACACTTCCTCATAGTTTAACCCAGATTATGAAAACATTCTGGAAGCTTTATCACAGTTTAACTTATCTCACACTCCATCATATAAAGCTTCTGAATTAAGAACAATTTAGCAATTTAGTCGGTATGTATGACTGTTTTGCTTTCTCAATGCATTTAAACTTATTCGTGTCAGTTTATTATGTGTGTTTATCATTCTTTTTAATTAATTTTTTAAGAAAAATTAATGAAAAATGTCTTTGGCTCGTTAAAATATTCTTTTTCCATTTGGTCCTCCTATAAGTAAGTTTGCTCATCCCTGCTGTAGTGCATGGTCTTAAACAAGAAGCTGAGAGCAAGATCCATAATTCTAAAAAATGAAAAAATTGGCATTTCACAGCCGAAAAGAAGGACTGTTCATTGAAACTGACAAAGAAGTGCCGCCCCGGTGGCGCAGTGGTCTAAGGCGTTGGCCTCTGATCATTCGTCCGTAAGGGGTCCGGGTTCGAATCCCTGTCAGACATGGATGTTGTGTTTGTCTTACGGCACTGGCTCTCTCCCTTCCCTGGAACCAGTGACCCTAAATTAGGGACGGGCGACTGCCTATAGCCCATTGAGTTGCTCACGGTGGTCGTTAAACCTCCAATCAAAAAAAAAAAAAAAACTGACAAAAGAATTCATTACATTCTTGAAAAGTATCAGCGGCAACAGGATTTGAGAAAATGTTTTAGAAGTCTTACAATGCTGTAAAACTTAGAGAAAGTTAGACAAACAGTTTGAATACATGACATAAATCATTTCGTAATTAATGAATGACAACGTGTAATGCCATCAGCTATAGCTGTACAAACGAATTTATTTCAAAAGTTAAAGACAGCACCGTCAATACACGATAAAAACTTAAGAAAGGAGAAAATCCTCTACAAGTCAGGTAAAACTTTACTAAAAGTTAAAATATTTACAGGTAAAAAAGTTAGATCTTTCTGGATCACTATGTTCCATCCTCAGACTACAATAGTACGTGCTAGTGTGCTCTATATATACATCGTCTAAGAACTTCCATGACGTAGGTCTGATTTTGAAGAGTGTTCACCCCGCACTCTAGCGGAAATTAGGTTACAAGAGGAAGTTCATCAACATTACACAATTGAATCAACATGATACACATAAGGTAAGTTATGACATAAATTTAAAACTCACAGGTTAATTCTGTCTGATGTGGATACTCTCCTGGAAATAACAATTTCCATGGTTGTGGTATTTCATTAGGTAATGAGTCATTACAACAGACTTGTAAGTAGGAGTAGATATACAAGCTCTCTGTGAAAAGAAGAGTAGACACGTCTGATTCAGTGAAAATGATACTGGCCTCCTCCCAGGCAGGATAATGGGACCCTCTGTGTGAAAGTTGAACTAGGGCAGAGTTCATAGCCCCGATCTTCACACTATAAATGAATGTTTTTGTGATGAACTACTATCCACTGGTTTCCCATGAAACCAGTGGATAGTAGTTCATCACAAAAACTGTATATTGCCTACACAAAACGCTTTTTACAGCTTTCGCCGTTCAGAACACATTTGGCCTCCACGCTCTCCGGACCTTAATCCACTGGACTTCTTCTGGGGACACCTGAAAACACTGGTGCACGAGACGCCTGTGGAGTCACCGGAAGATCTCGTCGCGAGAATCGTTGTCGCTACGGACCAGATCAACACCACACCGGGAATCTACGAGAGAGAGTGAGATTCCAGGTGTGGTGTGGTCCTTCATCCGTCGGTGGTGTGAGATGTGCAAAGACGGCCAGCGGGCGCTACTTCGAGCACCTCCTTTGAGTCCTGCTCTGCCTCTACGTTCACCAACGCAAGTGTGCAACCCAAAATTTAGGAAAGTTATGGGTTTTTTTTCCAAAGATCAACGTGGACATGGAACTTAACGGTTTTCGGGCATTATGAGCGGAGTGTCACCCTACGTTCCATTGAAATAGTCATTCTTCTTCATGTGTACTATCATCAATCTTTGTTTGCCGTACGAATTTGGGAGCACCATGTATATCTCACATTGCTGGTGTCGTCGTCCCTGTGATTTGTATACGGGACATTGCGTGTACTACAGCAGCAGTCGGTGTTTCCATTATTTGAATAAACCCTTTTGCTTTCTTAGCATGAACAAAGCATACAACTATTCTATAAAATCGGAGACTACAATCTTTGTGATGATTACGTATATTAACGAAAGAAAACGTTTCTCACAAAAGTTTTATTATTCAAGTAGAACAAGGTTTCGTTGGGCTCTGTTAACTTCATCAAGACGAATGGCACGAAACATTCTTCATCAAGACGAATGTTTTACGTGCCATTTGTCCTGGTGAAGATAGGACCGAGCCCAGCAAAACCTTGATCGACTTGAAGACTGAAACATTTGTGAGAAACGTTGTATGTCCTTAATATACACTATATTGACAAAAGTCACCGGACACCCCTTCAAAAGCAAATGAACGGATCTGCTGCGTCGTTAAGATGCGCGGTATAGCTGCAAACGGTATAAAAACAAGCCTGCAGCTGACCGCGAGAATATCGCACTGTGAAGTTGAGTGAAAATGTCGTGGCGGGAGAGAACTGACTTTGAGAAAGGAAAGATTGTTGAGTGTTATATTAGTGGATTGTCCATAAGAGAAACCGAGAGGCATTTAAATATACCCAGGAAGAGACGTAGTGATGGGGGGGCAGCAGGGGCGGCCGCCCTGGGCGCCCGCCCTGGGCGCCGAGCCGTAGGGTGGCGCCATCGAGACGTAGATTTTTTTTATAAATGTTAAAAAATGTGAAATTAATTTATACGCGTAATTAAAAAATGTATAAAATTTGAACTTCATTATGCTTTAAGGATAAAATGGTGACCAGATTAACGCACCTGGCAATACTGTCAATAGAAAAAGATATTGCTAAAAATATTAATATGATCAAATAATAAATGATTTTGCTGCTATTAAAGCTCGAAAGGTGCATTTGTAAATACAAAATCTTTCTGTTAAGGCTTAAGCATAATTTTAAACAAATGCTAATTATACATATTTTTTCAGTTGTTCATAAGCACTTGAGGTAGCAATTAATTATAAATGAAAATTATTCTTCATTCAAACTATGTACAATGTTTTTTCTTTCTTCTACAATCCCTATTGAAGCTCATATAATCACCACAGGCTATTGAATAGGATTACGTATATAAGTTATTTAAAAAAAATTATATTATGAGTAATATTTTATATAAAAAATTAACAATTTGTTACTATTTCATACAATTAGCAAATTATATACGGGACAATAATTGCAAGTAACAAATAAAAATCGCAATGTTTTTATTATACAGGTATTGTACTATATCTGCAAACAGGTATATAATAAAATCTGACACCGTCACCTGTTCCAATTGAACTGGAGAAGGGGGCGCCAATTTTACTGCTTTGCCCCGGGCGCCAATACCTCTAGCTACGGCCCTGACCCAGGTCAACTGTTTTCGATGTACTGAATAACAGGATGACACATGGTGTGCCTGAAGCAGCAAAACGTACCGGCAGGCTAAAAAAAATCAGTTATAGAGGACGTCGAAGCCTCAGGAGAGTCGTTACAGCTAATAGACGGACTACTGCACAAGACATCAGTGTACGGGTGGGTAAAAATGCTGGAACCTCGGTATTTACAAGTAGCATTCGCAGAGAACTTCATTCCATGGGTTACCGTGGTCGTGCTGCTGCTCATATGCCTTTGATCTCCACTCGGAATGCTACTCTTCGTTTAGCATGGTGTAAAAAACATTTAGCGTGGACCGTAGATCAATGGAAACCGGTCTTATGGACTGATGAATCCAGATACACTATCAATCAGTCTGATGGTAGTGGGCGGGTATGGCGGCAGCCAGGGGAACGCTGTTTACCACAGTGTACTGTTCCTACGGCCACGTTTGGAGCTGTCAGTGTACTCGTGTGGGGGTGTTTTTCGTAGTATGGTCCCGGCCCATTGCTTTTCGTGGGCAAACCCCGTTTACCAGCGCGTTTACCTCGATATTCTGGACAGGTATGCCCTGCCAAGTCTGTGGCAATACTATGGAACCGAACCTTGTTGGTACCAGCAGATAATGCACCCAGCCATAAAGCAAGGACTGTTAAGGCATGTAATTCCGTATCGTGTGTGGACTGGCCAGCACAGAGCCCTGATCTTAATCCCATAGAGCACCACTGGGGTGAATTAGAGCGCCGCATAAGATGTTTGGAACCAAGGCCTACTACTATGCAAGAGTTAGGGGCAGCATTACGTACTGAATGGAAGCGCATACCTATCGCTGTGTTCCAAAACCTTGTCGAAAGCCTGTCTCGATGGGTCAGTGCATGCATTAAGGCCAAGGGTGGACCGACATCGTACTAATGTATGTCAATAAATGTTATGTTCTGCTTCTCTTGTAGGTGTCCGGTGACTTTTGTCAATATAGTGTACATACAGCTATTCATTGCATGAAAAACACGAGTTCAATCGCTAGTTATTTATTATTTTTTTCATGTAGAAATTCGTAAATTACACTACGTGAAATGCGAAGAACAATTGAATTTTGTGAATTAAAACCCGCATTTATTTTTCTCTGTTTTTCTCCGCAGGGCTTTCAGAAAGTAAACAGCAGAGATCTTCTTGTAATTGGCGTTATTACCAACATTATGAAACCAAGGGATGCTTTCCTGTGATTGGTGAGGATGGCTGTCCAGTGAGATTCAAGTGCAAACCTTTGTCTCTGGAAGATCGGCAAGGTAAAACAAAACAAAAAGTACCTCTACATGATTCATTTAACAGCATTCCACCATAAGATATAACGATTTCTTTGTCCATAAACTGGTTTCGAAAGAGTCTAATCTGTTCCGTAGTCCATTTATGTTTTAGGTGAATTTGAAAGGGAATATACTGGCATGCCTGACTAGTACAGTCGTTACACAATTGCCCTGGTCAACGTTATTCACAGCCTGTACCCTCAAGTACAGGTTGTGAATAACGTTGACTCAAACACTTCTTGACACTCACTCCCATGACGTAAAATGCGTTCCATCCTTGAAAATCCTTTCACCGTGATGATGTTCAGTAATTTTTCTCTTTTTCCTAAACTCTTCAAAGACTTACTGAAGACTTTTTCTTTTAAAAGCTATTTGACGTATACTCTAATTTAACTTTCCTTTTCAGTTTCTTTCTCTATGTAAGTTTGAGTTCGTTCTCCTTCGCGCTTCTCAGACTTAACGTGATATCTTCTCTCTCGCAAGAGTATGGTTGGCAACACCTTCAGGACAGAACATATGACGTGCGTATGTGTCAGATGAGAACTGGACGATATGCAGGGTGATTGTAAACTTCTTCAACAAAACAAGGGGGTGATAGCACATATCAAGACGAACAGCATTTGCAATGGAACCTACGGCCGCATTCCAGTCCTAGTGCCAGAAAAGATAAAGTTACATATCCACGTTGAGCCTTCAACAGTAAAAACAAAGAGACATATCTAATTTATGAGTTGCACAATTCCAATCGCGTCAGAGAAAGACTCAAAGGTGTTGCTCAAACTGGCGTCCAAGGGAGTCGTCCCACAACCGGCGAATGAAGGACTGTCGCACGCTATCCAGACTCCCGGTGTGGTGTTGATCTTGTCCGCAGCAACAGCGATTCGTGCGACGAGATCTTCCAGGGAGTCCACAGGTGTCTCGCACACCAATGTTTTCATGTCTCCCCAGAAGAAGAAGTCCAGTGGACTAAGGTCAGGGGAGCGTGGAGGCCAAGCCACAGGTCCACCGCCTCCAATTCACCGCCCGGGATATGTCGCATTTAGGAAGTATTGGACCTCGGTGGCAAAGTGTGCTGGGGCCCCATCATGCATAAACCACATGTCCCTCCGTGTGGTGAGCGGAACATCCTGCAACAGACCGGGAAGCACTTGCTCCAGAAACACACGGCACGCTGCGCCGGTCAGACGTATACGTCCATTCTGATGTGACGTTCGCTAGGTAATATCGCTGAACGGGTTCAGCTGTGTTTTTAAAAGCTTGCTCCTCGTCGTCTACGCGCGCGTTCAGCGCACCTGATTTGCATCTTGTGCTTCTCATGCATTGGTTGGTACTCCGTGGGTCTGTTGAACGTTTTTCGTCCAGCAGACAAGCGGAGTTCCAACCAGTTCTCTTTACTCTTTTCTCGAACGTGCTCTTTTCAGCATAATTATATTAAAAATCAATAACTTTTCCTTTGGTGGTGTTGAAACCAGAAAAAGGATGGCGCGACCTGTACTTTGATGACGTCAGTATACAAACAAATGTTGGATTGCATAATTATGGTTATGTTTTAGAAAATATTAGGTATTCCAAGTTATAAAATGAAGCTATTTTAATCGGTGTTCAAATTTTCATCCTTGGCAACACATTAATTGTGAAGGAAATGTGTACAAAAGTTTTTCCATTGGAAGTATAGGAAGCAAAATTTATTGACTCCCACCTTAATAATATGGGATAAGGGCGATGGAATGGATCGCAATCCTATGTCTTGACCTTTGACCCCATTTTGTCCATTTTCAACAGGGTTCGTCCTCAGGTGGTCCCCTAGCACATACTGAAGTTTAACCGAAATTGAACCATTTTTACGCACGTTATGACGCATAAGGGCAATGGAATGCATCCCGACGCAATGGAATGCATATCCCGGGCAATGGAATGCATATCCTTGGGAACGCATTAATTGTCCAGAAAAAAGATGGCGCGACCTGTATTTTCATGTTGTCAGTAGACAAACAAATGTTGGATTGCATAATTATGGTTATGTTTTAGAAAATACTAATTATTGCAAGTTATACATAAAATGAAGATATTTTAATCGATGTTCAAATTTTCGTCCTTGGGAACGCATTAATTGGGTAGAAAATGTGTACAGAAATTTTTCCATTTGAAGTACAGGAAGCAAAATTACTTGACGTTCATCTTATAGGAGCAATTCTTGTATGTATGTAAATTTGATTTTGAAAACGGCTCTAAGGATTTTGATAAAAGTCGTTAATCTACCGTTTTCTGGTATTAGAAATCGATTTAGCTTGATCTCGACTTTAGGAAAATTCGTTTAGTGGTTTAAATAACCACCCCGAATTACCACGTTTTTAGTGTAGTGTCATGGCGTCGTTCCATTAGATGTTGGCGCGCGGTCACGCCATCTGTCTCATTACGTCACGCGTTGTGTGTGGATCCTATTAAAGTTTTATGACGTCACACTCTTGCGAGCAGATGGTCGCGATTCCCATCTGCCTCATTACGTCACGCGTTGTGTGCGTATGTTCGTCCGCACGATAACTCGCGTAACAATTGTTCGATTTCGATGAAATTTTAGTATGTGGTAGGGGAACATCTGGGAAGGAACCCTATAGAAAGTGAACGAAATGGGGTCAAAGGTCAGGACATAGGAGTGGGATCCATTCCACCGCTCTTATGCGTCGTATCTAACGTAAAAAAGGTTCGATTTCGATTAAAGTGGTAGGGACCACCTGGGGACAAACTCTAATGAAAATTGGCGAAATGGCGGTCAAAAGTCAGGATATAGGAGCGGAATCACTTCCATTGCCATTATGCGTCATAACTTACGTAAAAATGTTTCGATTTGGATGAAATGTTAGTATGTTATAGGGAACTGTTTGGAGACGAATCCTGTTGAAAATGGGCGAAATGGGGTCGAAGGTTTGGACACAGAAGCGGGATCTATTCCATAGCCCTTATGCATCATACCTTACGTCAAATTGCTTCGATTACGACAAAACTTTATCATGTTATTTCGGAGGTATACTGAACCACTTCTGTTGAATATCATCGAAATGGGATCAAAGGTCAGGGCACAGGAGTGAGATTTATTCCACAACCATTTTCCTCATAACTTGAGTAATGATTTCTAGTATGTTGGAAAGCGTATCATAATCAATGCATTGCAGGATTTTACTAACTTGTTTACGCTTTCCAACCGTAGGTTGAAGAAGCGTATATGCTCCAGCTTTGTCCGTCTGTCTGTCCGTCCGCACGATAACTCGCGTAAAAATGGTTCGATTTCGATGAAATTTTAGTATGTGGTAGGGGACCACCTGGGCGCGAACCCTATTGAAAATGGGCCAAATACGGTCAAAGGTCAGGACATAGGAGCAGGATCCATTCCATTGCCCTTATGCGTCATAACTTGCGTAAAAATGGTTCGATTTCAATGAAATTTTAGTATGTGGTAGGTGACCAACTGGGGACGAACCTATTGAAAATGAGCGAAATAGGGTCAAAGATCAGGACATATGAGCGGGATCTATTCCATCGCCCTTATGCGTCATAGCTTACGTAAAAATGCTTCGATTGCAACAAAACTTCATTATATTGTTCCGGAGGTAAACTGAACCGATTTCATTCAATATCATCGAAACAGGGTCAAAGGTCAGAACACAGGACCGAGATTTACTGCACAGTCATTATCCCCATAATTTGACTAAAAATGCTTCTATTGCGACAAAACCTTAGTATGTTGTTCCGGAGGTATACTGAACCAATTATGTTTAATATCATCCAAATGGGTTCAAAGGTCAGGACACAGGAGCGAGATTGATTCCACAGCCATTATCCTTATAACTTGAGTAATGATTTCTGGTATGTTGGAAAGCGTATCATAATCAATGCATTGCTTGATTTTACTAACTTGTTTAAAATGGGAAACAACCAGAAGTCACATGGTGACAAGTCTGGAAAATATGCAAGTTGGGACATCAACTTAATATTTATTTTCTCCAAATAAGAAACAACAGAACTGGTCATATGCGGTCTTCCATTGGGCCGCACATGAAAAGAAATGGGGAACCCAAGTTGAACCAACTGGTTCCATGCCCAAATGCTCGGTTAAAATTCTGTGAATTGATGATTTTGAAATGTGAACCATATCTTCTACATCTCTGATTGATAGGTGTCTGTCTTCCCGTTTATTAACACCTATTGTATTGAGTTTACCTCTGTAACTCTCGTTGAAGGTCTTCCTCCATGCGCGATTAAAACCGCAGACTGATGACCATCCATAAATTCTTTATGCCACCTGTAACTTGTTGATTTTCCTAATCTTTCATCTTTATAAGCCTCTTGCAGATGACGGAAAGTCTCTCCGATAGACTTCTTAAGTCGACAGCAAAATTTAATGGAGCATCTTTCTTCCTCTTTCACATACATTATTTTGAAAAATCATAGAGCAAAAACAGTTTTTAAGGTTTCACGAAACAACGCTTATTAAACTGCACACTACCGACGACGCATGCGTGATTAACAGGTATGACTGTTACTATGGTTATTTCAACGACTACCGTTTTTTCGAGACTCGGGCCAAGGTCGAGCGCAGTATTGCACATTTTTTATAAAAACATTCTGAGTTGTTTTGGGACAAACTACATACCAACAGATCCGTAAATTAGCGATAGTATGCAGGATCCCCGTAGCTTCACTTGTATTTTACTAAATATATGGCGAAATGCCCCTCTCCCATCAATTCGAAAACGAACATTTTACGTAACTACGCCGTGGTCCGGAGCAAAAATTATATATATATATATATATATATATATATATATATATATATATATATATCGGCCAGTGCGACATGAAGGCAGAGGGTGCTAAGAATCCCCGGAGGACCGGACTAGGCTGCCATCTGATGCTGACCTTGGCTACGTATAATGGACGCTCCCTATCTTCTGATTCAAGGCTTCTCGAATTGGAAGAGGAACTACAAAGGATCAAGTGGGACATCGTTGGGCTAAGTGAGGTAAGGAGAAAAGGAGAAGATCTCATTGAACTGAAAAGTGGACATCTCTTCTACTATCGTGGGACAGATACTGGCAGAACTAGTGGTGTTGGATTTATAATAAACAAGAAACTGAAGGATAAAGTTGTAGAAGTTGAAAGTTCCTCTGACAGAGCTGCACGACTCATTATCCAACTCTCGAAAAGATACCAGGCTCAGATTATTCAAACTTATGCACCCACCACAAGTCATCCTGAAGAAGAAATTGAAGAATTTTATGAGGAAATTTGTCATCTAAATAATAAAGGTAAGCAGCACTTGAAAATAATTATGGGAGATTTCAATGCAAAAATAGGGCAACGGCAACAGAATGAAACTTCAGTAGGTAAATTCGGTCACGGCAACAGAAACCAGCGTGGAAATACTCTCGTTGAGTTTGCAGAGGCAGAAGGGTTTTTCATCTTGAACTCCTTCTTCAAGAAAAAGCCACACAGGAAATGGACATGGAGACATCCAAATGGGACGACAAGTGAAATTGATTTTATTATGTGTAACAAAAAATTCGTCATAGAAGACTGCAGTGTGCTAAACAAGTTCAACACAGGTAGTGACCATAGATTGGTGAGATGTAAGATGCACCTCAACACTAAACTTGAACGTGGCAAGCTCATAAGACAAACAAAATCTATTGACATAACCAACCTTAAAAAACACCATAATACTTTCAAGTTGGAACTGAAAAACAGGTTCTCTGCTTTAGAAGGCCTAACATCGGAAGAAGTGGATATTTCTGAACTTAACAGAAAAGTAACCAAAGCTCTTATGGAAACAGCAATAAAATTAGCTGGGTCTAAGAACAAGTTGCATGTGAACAAATTATCAGGAAAAACCAAAATGTTGATGTAAAAGAGAAGAGAGATGAGGACAACTAAAGAAGATGTGACTTCCAAAGTGGAATATATACGAAAAAGTATCACTGAAGACGTAAGGAAATTCAACTGTGAACTAGTGAGGTAAGCAATTGAAAACAACCAAGACCTAAAGATAGCAAAGGGACATCTCAGTAAGGGAAGAAAACAGATTATGGCACTGAGAAAAGAAGATGGTTCTGTAACAAGAAATAGAGGCGACATTTTGATAAGAGTGAAAGATTTCTACTCCAAATTATATGAAAGGGATGATACATGCACTCCAGACATCATGAAAGGTACCAGTACCAGAGTTCCTCCAGTCCTTCCAGCAAAAGTTGCACATGCAATCAAGAACATGAAGCGGGGGAAAGCTCCAGGAGAAAATGGAATTACTGTAGACATCATACAAGAAGCAAGTGGAGAAATCGAAACAGTACTCGCCCAAATTTTCACTCGATGCCTTAATGAAGAAAAGATTCCTGAGGATTAGAACAACGCTCTAATGATCCTGCTACATAAAAAAGGTGACATTGAGGATCTCAGGAACTACAGACCTATCAGCCTCCTATCAGTGGTTTATAAAATCTTCACTAAAGTTCTTTCACACCGTTTGAAGGTAACACTGGACATGGCTCAACCGAGAGAACAAGCTGGATTCTGGAGTGGCTACAGCACAATAGATCATATCCACGTACTGAGAGAACTAATTGAAAGAGCGAGGGAATATGAACTTCCATTGTGCATGGCTTTTATCGATTATGAAAAAGCCTTTGATTCGGTGAAACCATCAGCAGTTATAATGGCTCTGAAATCCTGCAGCATTGAAGATGCATACATTAATATTATTAATAACATCTATGAAAATGCAAGTGCAAATATTCGGCTGTTTGAAAACACAACACACATAAAAATTGGAAAGGAAGTGAGACAAGGTGACACCATATCTCCAAAGCTCTTTAATGCCACATTGGAGGGTGTCTTTCAGTCACTGAGCTGGGAAAACAAGGGGATAAAGTTTAATGGAGATTATATAACCCACCTTCGTTTTGCTGATGACGTAGTGATTTTTGCAACTACCCCATCAGAGCTGCAGAGTGTGATCCAGGAGCTTGCTGACAAAAGTAAAGAAGTGGGATTAAAAATGAACTTTCAGAAGACAAAAGTGATGTTTAATGTTTTTACAAGAAATGAAGATTTATCGATTGATTGAGAAAAGCTGGAGATAACAGACACGTACGTTTATCTTGGACAGCAGATATCAAGTGAGGGTCACATTGATGAAGAAATTAATCGGCGTACAAAACTTACCTGGAGAGCTTTTGGAAGAAACAGCATAATTTTCAAGAGCAATATGCCATTATGTCTTAAAAGAAAAGTGTTTGATCAATGCATCCTTCCAGTGCTTACGTATGGTGCAGAGACGTGGACCTTAACTAAAAGAGACATACAAAGGCTGCAGACAACTCAAAGTAGCATGGAGAGGTGCATGCTTGGTGTAACCAGGAGAGATAAGAAGAGGAACTCGTGGATCCGAAAAATGACAAGAGTGGAAGACATCATGATCAGAGTTAAATCCCTGAAATGGCAATGCTATTGGTATTGGTAACTGTGGGTGCCATAGTGGTACCCAGTTTATTGCTATAACGAAATACAGACATAGGAGATTCATTAAAATCTGCAGTACAGAAAACAACAGTGCGGAAAATAAGTGTATCCACGATGCAGCACAACGTTACACAGAAAGGAAATGAAATGCACACGAACAATGAAAGACCTAACGGCATGTCAAACACTATAACACATGTGCACAAAAGCATGAAATGTACTATGCTATGATAAATCAACCGAACGGAACTGAAATGCGGTTAGAGAGCAAAACAACATGGAGTACCTCAGCAACTATATAAAAATAACAAAGGTAACAAACGTACCACTATACTAATCCGCGATAGAGCAAAGCACTAACACAGCAAACACTCACAATTATAGGTAATTTAAAAACAGGCACAAATTCAGGAAACAACAGATAAGATAATGATGAGATAATGAGGAGATCACACAAGTAACGAGACCGATTAGTTGTGAAAACACAGCAAAAACACGCAATTATCGCAAATTTAAAATACATTACTTGTGAAACACAGCCAAACACACAAATAAAGCAAATTTACAATACATGACTTGTGAATCACAGTAAAAACACACATGGAAAACATCTGAAACAACATGCTCTAAGTCTGCAAAACCAGGGAATCTGCGAACGGGTTCGCAAATCCTCTAGCATTGAGAGAACAAAAAGTAATCAGTGTGAGGAAGAGAGCCAAAGGTCATCGGTAAAAGGATAGAAGGTATCACATATATGCTTCTCAAGGAGATCCTTCAAGGAGGCGAGACGGCGCGTGTAACGTCTCAAAAAAGGTTGATACCGAAGATCGGTGGCACACAGAGATTTAAAAAGTGACACATAAGCTTCGAATTGCGTTACCGCTGCATACAGGTCCAGATCAGGTGAGTGAAGGAATTCTTCAGAACCAACAATCGTACGTGCAGGTTGAAAAAGACGTAAAAGTTGCTGTCTGGACAGTGGGCCAGGAACTGGAGGAAACGTATCAACTGCCTGTAGAACCTCAGCATCAGAGAGAGGATTGACAGGACCTGAGCGGAGAAGCATACTGTTTGAAGAAACATCAGGTGGAGAAACACCGGAACCGGAAATGTCGGGAATACTAGATGAATCCTCAGAATGTGGCACAGAAAGTTGTTTTAACTTTTTCTGTTTTACAGCGCCTTTGGAAGTTCCAATCCGCTTCGAAGAAGTAGCTGAGGCGGATGTATACATTAGTGGATCAGGCTCACGTCCCAAGTCAGGAGACGAGGAAACGAACGTCGCCGAAGAAGCAGTACGTAGCTGAGCTGCCTTAGTGGAGACTGGTACAACAGCCGAGGCTTC
This sequence comes from Macrothele yani, assembly GCA_039090855.1. Classification (NCBI taxonomy): domain Eukaryota; kingdom Metazoa; phylum Arthropoda; class Arachnida; order Araneae; family Macrothelidae; genus Macrothele; species Macrothele yani. The sequence continues at coordinate 161,653,619 of CM077010.1, read as the reverse complement.
AGGAAGATGTTGCAACAAGGGTATGGTAGACAAGGTTGTAAATGGAGATCCGATATCCGAGAGGCCAGGAGAAGAGCCAGACGGCCGATCCGCCAAACCACCACTCAACACACCCGGATCGGAACACTCCGCTGTAGACACATCTGTTGTCGAAGACAACTCTGTCAGCCTTGAAGGTGGATGCACAATCGTACGGGTCGGGAGAGGAGGAAAGGCAGCATTGTCCGTGAAGGAAATGTTCGTCTGACGGAGAAACGAAGAATTCGCGTCAGGCAAACTACCGGTAGTGGGGATAGTAGAAAGACCAATGTGGTCAGCAGTGGGATGCGAACTTGATGAACGTCCACGTCGAACGCGGTCACAGGAGGCAGTGGTGTGATTTTGTGTTAAACAGTGTGTACAATAGTGAGCAGTGAAAATCTTGAAACTGTACGTTCGAGCGCCAATTTCAACAGTAGCTTCTGTAGGGCAATCCGCCAAGGCTTTCTCGGTGGGAAAGACGACCAATAACTGACGGCGAGGTCCTGTAGCATGTGCAAATCGAGTTCCGCGGGGAGCATCAGAAAGGCGACGGACCTTGCCAACAATTTTACAAACATGACTGACAAGGAGAGGAAGTGCAGTATCCGGCACTTCCTGTGGAACAGGATAGAACGTGATGTTCACCGGTCTCTTGGAAAGAGGCGACGGGATGAGATGGTTTGTCCCAATCGAAAGTCCGTTAGCTAGAAAAAAGTCAGCATCCTCCTTATGATTGAACTGTACCGAAATACCATGAGGAGTACGGGAAATTCCTGCAATGGACGCAGACGACACATGTACAGAGAGGGCTTCCATGTAGCGTGGCAATGGAGTATTTGGTAAAGCATGAAAGAGCACACCTCTATCCAGGAGGTTATGGAACTCACGGCCAATCTGCGAATTGTCATCAATCGTTACCTTCACCTTGTGGTTGGATACCTGAATAATAGGTGTTGCTTGCAAAAGACCATCTGTTTGAGAGGAATCGGACGTAGAAGTAGCGCCTCGTTGCACTTTAGAGGCAAATGACATCCTCGGAAGAGAAGTCTGTTCGGATCCGGCAGGCACAGAAGGCTGTGAGGGAAGAGAAGCACAGGCCGAAGGCAAGGCAGTAGAATCAGTAGTACCCAGGGAGGGCACCGAGACAGATGCAGGAGCTGAAGAAGAAAGCGCAGCCAAGTCCAGTGAAGGCACCGGTGCAGGAGTACTAGAAAGCTGGGAAGGCATCTGAGCAGACACATCTGAGGACGAGAGTATGTTAACTTCCATGGACGTGGGAAGTGTGACGTGACGTGCATCCGCCACGCCCATAGATGATAACGAAATACCGGAAGCCGCCATGTTGGCAGCTTCCAAACGTAAAGAAACGAGCAAACGATAAGAAAACGGATGAATATGAACTAATATGAGGATGAGAACGCTAGAAAAGTAGCTCAAAACGTACACAGTACCTTTAGACAGCCGGGACACGCAACAGGTGAGTGAGGGACAAGGTATTCCACACTAAAACGCATAAAATATTGGAGCCACCAACACTACGTCTATCACGAACGAGCAATGGGCTGGGCATACTGCCAGAAGGACAGATCATCGATGGACAGCCGAAATTTTAGATTGGATTCCAAGGGACAGGAAAAGACCCAGAAGAAGACCACATGGAAGATGGGTGGATGAAATTCGAAAGTATGCAGGGGTGACATTGAGGAGACTGGCACAAAACAGACCATTGTGGAGGACTCTTGGGGAGACCTTCGTCCAGCAGTGGATTGTTAATGGTTGACAATGATGATGATGATGATGATGAGGATATACACTGACGGAAAAAAAATCCCAACACCACGAATAAATAGTTGTAGAGGAATGAAATGGCGGCAATACATTTGTATAGGTAACATAGTTAATGGATTAAGGTTTCAAGATCACAGCTTAACGTAAGCGCGAGAAGAGCCATTTTTAATGTGAAATGCTGGTACATTAATAACCGGTGTAACCGCCATAATGTTGAATGCAAGCACGCAAACGTTCATGCATTGTGTCGTACAGGTGCTGGATGTCAGTTTTGTGGGATGGAGTTCCATGCCTGTTGCACTTGGTCGGTCAATACAGAGACGGTTAATATTGGTTAGGGGTGATGCTGGAGTTGTCGTCCAATGATGTCCCATACGTGCTCGATTGGTGACAGATCTGGTGATCTAGCAGGCCACGGCAACATGTCGACACTCTGTAGAGCATGTTGGGTTACAACAGCGGTATGCGGGCGGGCGTTATCCTGTTGGAAAACACCCCCTGGAATGCCGTTCATGAATGGCAGCACAACAGGTTGAATCACCAGACCGACGAACAACTGTGCCGTCAGGGTGCGTGGGATAACCACGAGAGTGCTCCTGCTGTCATAGGAAATTGCTCTCCAGACCATAACTCCAGGTGTAGGTCCAGTGTGTCTCGGCCGCAGACAGGTTGGTTGCAGGCGCTCTCCTGGCCTCCTTCTAACTAACACACGGTCATCACTGGCACCCAGGCAGAACCGGCTTTCATCAGAAAATACAACAGATCTCCATTCCGTCCTCCAATGAGCTCTAGCTTGACACCACTGAAGTCGCAAACGGCAATGGTTTGGAGTAAGTGGAATGCACGCTACAGGGCGTCTGGCTCGGAGCTGTCTTTCAAGCAACCGATTGCAACAGTTTGCTGTGTCACTGTGGTGGCAAATGCAGCTGGAATTGCTGCCGCAGACGCAGTACGATGCTCCACGGCCATACGCCGTACACGGCGGTCTTTCCTCTCAGTAGAGCCACGTGGAAGGCCGGAACCCGGTCTTCTTGAGGCAGTACCTTCCCTTGACCACCGCTGCCAACAATTATGCACGGTGGCTACATTCCTGTCAAGTCGTTCTGCAATATTGCGGAAAGAAAATCCACCTTCTCGTAGCCCTATTACACGACCTCGTTCAAACTCCGTGAGCTGTTGATAATGGCTTCTTCGTCTTCTTAAAGGCATTCTCGACTAACATCAACACACTACGTCGAATCTCAACTATAACTAACGCTCACGAACGTTACAGCGCGTATTTGCAGCAAACCTGCTTTGCATGTTCCGAGGGGCGCTACTAGCGCCACACGTATGCGCCGAGCGCGAAATTTGCATAGACGTCATCTTACAGATGTACGGTCCCCGCCTACCAACTGTCGTTTATCTAACACAACCCCTTCTTGGTGTTGGGATTTTTTTCCGTCAGTGTATATATATATCATCATCATCATCATCATTGTCAACCATTATCAATCCACTGCTGGACGAAGGTCTCCCCAAGTTTCCTCCACAACGGTCTGTCTTGTGCCAGTCTCCTCCATGTCACCCCTGCATACTTTCGAATTTCATCCACCCATCTCCCATGTGGTCTTCTTCTGGGTCTTTTCCTGTCCCTTGGAATCCAATCTAAAATTTCGGCTGTCCATCGATGATCTGTCCTTCTGGCAGTATGTCCAGCCCATTGCCATTTCAGGGATTTAACTCTGATTATGATGTCTTCCACTCTTGTCATTTTTCGGATCCACGAGTTCCTCTTCTTATCTCTCCTGGTTACACCAAGTATGCACCTCTCCATGCTTCTTTGAGTTGTCTGCAGCCTTTGTATGTCTCTTTTAGTTAAGGTCCACTTCTCTGCACCATACGTAAGCACTGGAAGGATGCATTGATCAAACACTTTTCTTTTAAGACATAATGGCATATTGCTCTTGAAAATTATGCTGTTTCTTCCAAAAGCTCTCCAGGCAAGTTTTGTACGCCGATTAATTTCTTCATCAATGTGACCCTCACTTGATATCTGCTGTCCAAGATAAATGTACGTGTCTGTTATCTCCAGCTTTTCTCCATCAATCGATAAATCTTCATTTCTTGTAAAAGCATTGAACATCACTTTTGTCTTCTGAAAGTTCATTTTTAATCCCACTTCTTTACTCTTGTCAGCAAGTTCCTGGATCATACTTTGCAGCTCTGATGGGGTAGTTGCAAAAATGACTACGTCATCAGCAAAACGAAGGTGGGTTAGATAATCTCCATTAATCTTTATCCCCTTGTTTTCCCAGCTCAGCGACTGAAAAACACCCTCCAATTTGGCATTAAAGAGCTTCGGAGATATGGTGTCACCTTGTCTCACTCCCTTTCCAATTTTTATGTGTGTTGTATTTTCAAACAGCCTAATCTTTGCACTTGCATTTTCATAGATGTTATTAATAATATTAATGTATGCATCTTCAATACCGCAGGTTTTCAGAGCCATTGTAACTGCTGATGGTTTCACCGAATCAAAGGCTTTTTCATAATCGATAAAAGCCATGCACAATGGAAGTTCATATTCCCTCGCTCTTTCAATTAGTTCTCTCAGCACGTGGATATGATCTATTGTGCTGTAGCCACTCCTGAATCCAGCTTGTTCTCTGGGTTGAGCCATGTCCAGTGTTACCTTCAAGCGGTGTGAAAGAACTTTAGCGAAGATTTTATAAACTACTGATAGGAGGCTGATAGGTCTGTAGTTTCCGAGATCCTCAATGTCACCTTTCTTATGTAGCAGGATCATTGTAGCGGTGTTCCAATCCTCAGGAATCTTTCCTTCATTAAGGCATCGAGTGAAAATTTGGGAGAATACTGTTTCGATTTCTCCACTTGCTTCTTGTATGATGTCTACAGTAATTCCATCTTCTCCTGGAGCTTTTCCCCGCTTCATGTTCTTGATTGCATGTGCAACTTCTGCTGGAAGGACTGGAGGAACTCTGGTACTGGTATCTTTCATGATGTCTGGAGTGCATATATCATCCCTTTCATATAATTTGGAGTAGAAATCTTTCACTCTTGTCAAAATTTCGCCTCTATTTCTTGTTACAGAACCATCTTCTTTTCTCAGTGCCATAATCTGTTTTCTTCCCTTACTGAGATGTCCCTTTGCTACTGAAGAGCAAAACTGAAGACTAAGGAAAAACTTTAGAATTTAAAACGAAAGTTGCAAAATAACCTGAAGATCAAAACGCGCAACGCAGCAGTTTTGAAAATTCAGAATTCACATTCTATTAAGAAGATACCTAATCAAAAAAAATACATAAATAATTTTGACTCACACCAAGTACGACATAGAAAAGGTTATGTATCTACCGGTGTGAGTAAAAGGAGAAAAGATAAAAAAATAATAAAATAAAACAACTGAATGTAGAAGGTGTCGAGAATACTGAGCCTTGGCTTTATCAAGGACCAGCAAAAACTCTGCATTTTCTCACTTCCACAAAGACCTAGTTGGAAATGGGTTTCTGCAAGGCCATGGATGCAAGTAACATTCCCACCTAAAATTGTTTTAAAAAATATATATATGTCATGTCCTCCGCAGAGTTGTATGACCTAGCACTAGTTAACAATTTCGCTTGCATCCATTGACCTTCCGGGCCCGACCCATGCTCTTCATCTGTTACTATTAAACAGAGAGAAGAAGATTAAAGAGAACTCAAGCTGTGAGTGTGACATAATAATTAGAAATAATTTTCAGCTATAACGAAATGCCAAGTTCGTTTGAGAGAGAATTTAAACCTGAAAAACAATGCAAAAGAAATCCGAATATTTACATTGCAATTAAAAAAGGAGATATTAATTTTTTAAAAAACAGATTTTTGAAAGAAAACTTGAGTCTAAAACCCCTACTCTACACCTTATGACAGCACGAAAACGAGAATAATTTAAAGACAAAAATTAACTAAAGAAAACTTTGTGAAAGTTATATGACTTAAACAGTTAGTTGCAATATGTACAAAGTTTTTCAGCAGTGCTTTAAGTGCATAATTATTTTAGTTATTAAGAACTTAACTACTTTGAAAATACAGCGCAAAGAGAAGGAACACGCTTAGCCATCTGCTGTTCCTAGGTACCCCAAAAGACGCGCAAAGTTACCAAGAAAAGAAAGAGTTAAAACCCGCTAAAATGTTAACAGACAAGCCAGTGCCTAAAAGCTGAAAAGCAAAAAATCAACAGAGAAAAAGAACATGAATTACAAACATTGAACTTATAAAACCTAAAACCCAAAACGCAAGGAAGAGAGCTTACCTCTTGTGCGACTAAACAATCACCTCACAAGAGTAAAACATGGCTGACCTCTTCCCTAACGCTTCTGCCACTCCCTAGACGCTGGGGGGCAGTGTGGGTGGGGCTGATGGCCTCCTCATACAGAAAGAAACCAACACGCGGAGATTTTAGCCAGAGAAAAAAATATATAAACTTAAGACTGTGGACCTGTATGATCAGAAAGAGCAGAATTAACTCTCCAGAATACATGAGAAATATTATAAAATACACGAGTAGTGTATTTAATAATCTTTGCATGTATTAAATCACCTTAGTGAGCTTCTATAGATTAATCAGAATCTTATTAATCTGGTCCTTGATAAAGCCAAGGCTCAGTATTCTCGACACCTTCTACATTCAGTTGTTTTATTTTATTATTTTTTTATCTTTTTCTCCTTTTACTCACACCGGTAGATACATAACCTTTTCTATGTCGTACTTGGTGTGAGTCAAAATTATTTATGTATTTTTTTGATTAGGTATCTTCTTAATAGAATATGTATACACTGGCGGATACCTAGAAGAGAAACAGAATATAGCATTTATTGGCATACATTAGCACGGTGTCGGTCCACCTTTGGCCTTAATGCATGCACTGACCCTTCGAGACATGCTTTCGACAGGCTTTTCGAACACAGCGATAGGTATTCGCTTTCATTCAGTACATAATGCTGCCGCTAACTGTTGCTTAGCAGTAGGCCTTGGTTTGAAACTTTTTATGCGGCGCTCTAATTCATCCCATATGTACTCTATGGGATTAAGATCAGGGCTCTGTGCTGGCCAGTCCAAACACGATACGGAATTATCGTCAAACCATGCCGTAACAATGCTTGCTTTATGGCTCGGTGCATTATCCTGCTGGTACCAACAAGGCTCGGTTCCATAGTATTGCCACAGAGTTGGTAGGGCATAATTGTCCAGAATATCGAGGTAGACGTGCTAGTTAACAGGTTTGTCCACGATAACCAATGGTCCGGTACCATACCACGAAAAACACCCGTACACGAGTACACTGCTATCTTCAAACTTGACCGTAGGAACAGTACACTGTGGTAAATAGCGTTCCTCCGACTGCCGCCGTACCCACACACGGCCATCAGAAATATCATTTGACATAATTTTCTTTTTTTTTTTTGTTTTTAGTTTTGGAATTTAACGACCATCATGAGCAACTCAAAGGGCGATAAGTAGTCGCCCGTCCCTCACTATGCCCTGTCTCACTATGATACTCACGTGTCTCACTATGTCCTGCCACCGCTGTAAGACAAGTACCCCGCCCATTCTTCATCCGGGACGCGAACCCGGACCATCTGGGTAAAACTAGCCGGAAACCCATGCCTTTAAACATTCGGCCATCGGGTGCTGAAATGTAACATTCTGGAACAACAAAAAGCAACTCTCAGACCACATTATTGATTCTATAGAGATAGGAGAGATGGCATTCTGGAATGTCTGAACAGCAAATACAGTGTTTCTAACTAACGAAGAAAATATGAAAAATGCTAAACATTTACGTTTCATTGACATAATCTCTAATGCCCATTACAGATTGATAACTACGACTTATCTTCACATTTGCAATCTGGGTACCACACAGGAATTATTCGATGAACGACAAATATAAGCCACAAAATTTTCAGTAACTAATTTAGTCACCAGAATTACTCATAATTGTTATAACAGCATTGTTTGTGAAAATGCAACACTGTGAAGGACTGAGGATGTTAGCTTGAAACTTACACGATATGTACAACAGGTTGGGACATGCAAATGATTAAAATATCACTGAAAATGAACATGCTGTTTCAGAGCAACATCCTCTGAACTGTCAGGTCATGGGTATAAAGAGCTGGCTCAAATGAGATGTTGCAATCACTGTGAAGAGTACATTGAGTCGAAAGGGTGTTTCACATGTCTTACTGTACCCTGCCGCCGAAGAATGTAGCATTATGAACATCTAACGGATTTTCACTGAAGAAGGAATGTTGGAATTAGAGAAGCTGGATATTTCTACCGCGATATTATAACTTGTACGGGACGAAACGCCAATAGAGTGAAGCGAACGTGACGTCAGTGGACAGATGAGGCTTGGACGCACAGAAATCTAGGAAAACGACAGCAAAATTGCACGACTGCGAGGAATGATATACACTGAAGTGCCAGAAAAACTGCTTCAGACGAGCTTATGCAAAATACATAGCAATGTCACCTATGTGCGTACTCGGTTGCGTCCGCCAATGCGTATATACAAGCGATAGACATCCTTGCCAGCGGCATGAGAATGACAAATAATAACGATTTAAGCGATTTTCAACGCTGTGTCATAGTTGGCGCTCGTGAGATGAGCCATAGTATTTCGGAGGTAGAAACGAAATTCGGATTTTCCCGGACGACCATTGCAATGGTGTACCGTGACTACAAGTATTCCGGCAAAACCTCCAACCTACGATACCAGTGTGGCCGTAAAAAGACATTGGGTGAACGTGACCATCGTCGCCTGTCAAGAATCGTTTCACGCGACAGGCGTGCAACACTCTCGCAGGTATCATCGGAATTCAATACTGGAGCCTCAACAAGCATCGGACTGTGCAACGTACCCTGCACGATATGGGCTTTAGGAGCCGGCGCCCAACTTGAGTCCCCTTGATGGGTGCACGACACAGGCCTATGCGCCTCGCTTGTGCACGACAACATCGCCACTCGACACTTGATGACTGTGAACAAGTAGCCTGGTCTGACGAGTCGCGTTTCCAATTGTATTGGGCAGATGGAAGGATTCGTGTGTGGCGTAAACCCCATGAAGCCATGGATCCCGCCTGTCAACAGGGAACTGTACCGGCTGGTGTGGGGTTAATTGTATGGGGTGTGTTTAGCTGGACTTCACTGGGACCCCTGGTACGTCTACAAACGTCTATGACAGGCCAACGCTATATGCACATCCTTTCCCACGAAGTACACCTATTCATGTCCTGCATTCATGCTGATGGGTTGGTCCTGTTCCAACAGGCCAATGCACCTCCACACAAGTGTCGGGACGCCACATTATGGTTAGAGGAGCATTCATCTGAGTTTGGGGTGTTGCCATTCCCACCCAAATCGCCAGATCTGAACGTGATAGAACACATTTGGGATGCCATACAACACGCTATAAAACACAGGAATCCGAGACCTCGAAATACACCCGAATTGTGGAACGCTCTGCAGGAAGTGTGGTGTGCATTGCCTACAGCATATATCCAGAAGCTAGTGGAGTTCGTGCCCCGTCGGATTTCTGCAGTCCTGCGCTCCCGTGGGGGACCTGCCCAGTATTAGACTGGTGTACCTGTTTTTCTGGCACTTCGGTGTATAGACACCTATACCGCATGGCAGTGACCGATCGCACAGCGACATCCACGGTGTCAGCGGAGCAGTGGAGTACTGTCACAGGTCAGGTTTTTCCCACCGGTATGGTTCGACGTCGTCTGCTTAAACATTCATTTTACCATGAAACCCAGACGACTCAGGCTGCAATGGGGTCTCGAACACAGACACTGGCGCGCTGAATGGCAAAAGGTCGTGTTTCCTGACGAGTCACGATTCAACTTGATGTACCATGATTGTTTCATATATACTCGAAGATATCGTGGTGAACGGCACCTTGCAGTGTGTGTTTTTTTTGTTTTGTTTTTTTATTGGAGGTTTAACGACCACCGTGAGCAACTCAATGGGCTATAAGCAGTCGCCCGTCCCTAATTTAGGGTCACTGGTTCCAGGGAAGGGAGAGAGCCAGTGCCGTAATACAAACACAACATCCATGCCTGACCGGGATTCGAACCCGGACCCCTTACGGACGAATGATCCGAGGCAAGCGCCTTAGACCACTGCGCCACCGGGTCGGCGCAGTGTGTGGTTTGCATCGTCATACTGATCCAATGCCAAGCCTCATGGTTTGGGCCGACATTGGGTTCAATTCGCTTTCTTGCCTGATACGAACTGAAGGAACCCTCAACAGGCAGCGATACACCAGGGATGTTTTAAAAGCACAGGAGTTACTCTTCCTACAGAGTTGCCCTGGAACTATATTCCAGCAGGAGAATGCTCGGCCACATGTGACCCGGTATGTCAAAGGCATCTTCCATGCACGGCACGTTCACCGGACATGTCCCCGATCGAACATATCTTGGACATAATAGGTAAGCAACTGGCCCGTCAAATGCTTCCTTCTGTAACTACAAATGAACTCTGGTATCGCATAGTAGCAACCTGGCAAGCTGTTCCCCAGGACGATAAAAACCTCTTCCATTCAATGCCACGCCGGGTAGACTGTTATTGTTGGACGAGGTGGAAGCACACGATACTGAGTTCTGAAACGGAAAACTCTCGTATTACTGTACAAATGTAATGAGTTAACTCCTGTAACGTGAGAATATAAATTTCATTTAAATAGCGCGATTCTTTCTTGGTGTTGCAATTTTCACAAATGTATTTACAGAACGTATTACCATCCAAAGAAATTTAATTTGAGGTGTAATTTGTTATGTAGATATGAATTATTGTATTCCTTTATAATGATTCTGGTAAAAAGAAGATTCTGAACTTTGTTTTTCATTCTTCACAGTGTGTCATTACAAAGGGAAAAAATACCAGTATAAAGAGAAAATTGAGCACATGGGACCATGCGATCAATGCCTGTGCAGTAGAGAAGGTCCTGGTGAAGATGCCTTTATATCATGCGCTGTTGTCGATTGTCCGGATTTAACGGCCCAAAATAAGTCTTGTTACATGGGTCACAAACCTGATGTTTGCTGTCCCGTTGAAATCTGCCGTAAGTATTACAGATTTTCTTATTCTAACAGAGGCGGTTTCCCTTCCCAACGACCAACAGCAATTGCTCTGCGTCGATTCAGTTGGAATCATTCGAAAATACTGCAAGTTGAACATCTCTTACAGGAGATTCCGAAGAGCTCTGTAAACTACACACCATGAGAGAAAAAATCCGCTAGGTTTCGATCACAGTCATTACGTACGTACATTTTAATACACACGCACACACACCTGTCTCTTTGTAGAACACACGGGAGAGTTCCACATGAAAGTCGGGTACCGTTCCGTTTTAGAATAGTGGCTGCTCCTCATGAAGTGCCCAGTTTTCGCCTTAACTTTATAAGGGTATCTTAAAGAGTACTAAAGTGATGCATTTTGGTAATAGAAGGATGGAATAAATATTTGGACCCAATATCTTCACTGCCAAAAGTTTCATGTTTTCCTACATACTACATAGAAATAGAAGTAAAGAAGTGGGATTAAAAGTGAGCTTTCACAAGACACAATGCTTTTACAAGAAATGAAGATTTATCGATTGATGGAGAAAAGCTGGAGTTAACAGACACGTACGTTTACATTGGACAGCAGATATCAAGTGAGGGTCACATTGATGAAGAAATTAATCGGCGTATAAAACTTACCTGGAGAGCTTTTTGGAAGAAACAGCATAATTTTCAAGAGCAATATGCCATTATGTCTTAAAAGAAAAGTGTTTGATCAATGCATCCTGCCAGTGCTTACGTATGGTGCAGAGACGTGGACCTTAGCTAAAAGAGACATACAAAGGCTGCAGACAGCTCAAAGAAGCATGGAGAGGTGCATGCTTGGTGTAACCAGGAGAGATAAGAAGAGGAACTCGTGGATCAGGAAAATGAAAAGAGTGGAAGACATCATGATCAGAGTAAAATCCCTGAAATGGCAATGGGCTGGACCTATTGCCAGAAGGACAGACCATCGATGGGCAGCCGAAATTTTAGACTGGATTCCAAGGGACAGGAAAAGACCCAGAAGAAGACCACATGGGAGATGGATGGATGAAATTCGAAAGTATGCGGTAGTAACATGGAGGAAACTGAAGACAAACCAGACCGTTGTGGAAGAAACTTTGGGAGACCTTCGTCCAGCAGTGGATTGATAATGTTTGACAATGATGATGATGACATAGAAATGTTGTTATATATTTTTAACTTTACCAGGATTTTTTCCCTTTCCTTTCTAATCGTTATGGGTGCTGTCACATAATAATTGAGAAACTCAACATTTCACGTGAAATTTCCTTCTACGTTTTTTTTTTTTTTTTTATCCCTTCCTCTCCTTTTTTTTTTTTTTTTTTATGCCTGTGTCGACCCAGACGTTTTAATAGTACAGAATTTCTTCTTTTTTTTTATTGCGGGACAACCGTGAGCAACTCAATGGGCTATAAGCAGCCCGTCCCTAATTTAAGGCAACTGGTCCCAGGGAGGGAGAGAACCAGATCCGTAAGACAAACGCAACATCCAGGCCGCCACACGGGATTCGAACCCGGACCCATTTCGGACGAATGGTCAGTAGCCATTCCTTAAACCACTGCGCCACCGGGTGGCTTCCTTTCTTTTTTTTTTTTTCTTTTTTTCCTTTTTATATGTTATAGATCGAAGAGGCCAAACAAAATAAATAACCAGTGCATCTTAATGCAAATCGAAGCAACTGCAGGTAAACGACGGGGCATGTGAAGGTTATGAAACAGTATAAATGGCACCTGATTCTGAGCTCTTTTAATCAGTGTTATTTTTGTTCTTCGGATGGGAAAGGCACCTGAAAGAACAAATTGTAATGGCCAGACGACTGGGTCAGAGCATTTCCAAGACGACAAGGCTTGTGGGGTGCTAACAGTCAGTAGTGGTTAGTTCCTGAAAAAAGTGGTCCGAGGAGGTAAAAGCCACGAAACGCAGGCGAGGTGTGGACCAACCACTGCTCATCGATGCTAGAAGTGAGCGAAGGCTATCCCGTATGATACGAGCCAATAGAAAGGATACCGTCATTTGAGTGCTTGCGACGGGAGTAATCTGTCACAACACACAGTACATCTAAATGTCTTGAAAATGTGTCTGCATAGCCGCAGGCTGCTCCGAGTGCCCATACTAGCCTCGGTTCACAGTTGAAAGCGCCTACAATGGTCATGCGAACATCAAAACTGGACGTTGAATGATTGGGAAGAAGGCCGTCTGGTCTGATGAATCTCGTTTCCTGTTGCACTATGTAGACGGCCGGGTACGTTGGCGTTGTTTACCTTGGGAAGTGTTGGCACCAGGATGCACCGTGGGACGAAAATAAGTTGGTGAAGGAAGTGTAATGCTTTGGGTAACGCTCTGCTGGGAAACCTTGGTTCCAGTCATTCACGTGCAGAAAACTATGATGTCTACCACCTACCTTTCGTGGCAACGGTATTCTCCTCTAGTTGTGCCTTCTCTCAGCAGGAAAATGCGTCATGCCACACTGTCCGAATTGTTCGAGAATGGCTAGCGGAACATGAGAAGTCTTCCAGATATTGCCCTGGCTTCCAAATTCGCTAGGCATCAATCCAATCAATGTTTTGTGCTTCAGTAGGGAATCTGATCTACGGCAACTCACTCACGTGACTTACAAGATTGAAAGGGTCTGCTGGTAACGTCATGGTACTGGAAACCGCAAGAAACCCTTAGAAATCTTGCAGCGCTTATGCCTCTCCGGGAAAAAACTGTTTTGGCGGCACATCGACGACCAACATTATGTTAGGCAGGTGATCAGGGCATTTTGGCTCTTCGGTGTATTTTAAATGTTTGTATGTAACATTCAAATCACCTTTTATCCAACGTTGATCCTATGTTTCCCACATTATTTATTTCATGAAATCTCTCTCTCTCTCTCTCTCTCTCTCTCTCTCTCTCTCTCTCTCTCTCTCTCTCTCTCGTCTGACAATAAAAGTTTGGCAACAAAAGACCAGATAGTTATAGGATGGGTCTCTACCAGTGATAAATCTGTCAATTTATGTGTGGATTTTGCCTTGAAATGGGAATATTTTTTATTTTATGGAGCTCTTTTACAACTATGTAGGAGAGCGCATCAAAAAGAAAAAAGTGCCGCCCCAGTGGCGCAGTGGTTTAAGCGCTGGTTTATGATCATTCGTCCGTGAAGGGGTCCGGGTTCGAATTCCGCTGAGGCATGGATGTTGTGTTTGTCTTACGGCACTGGTTCTCACCCTTCTATGGAACCAGTGACCCTAAAGGCCACTGCGCCACCGGTACGTGCGGTCGTTAAACCTTCAATGGAAAAAAATATTAATAATAAGTTTCACATAGTGGTAACTATCAGAAATGGAAAGAAGGAAAGCACGCGGCTGAGGATTGACGTCATAATTTTGTGTTATCTGCATGTGGAAGGAGTGTGGCACAACTGAGCTATGTACTTTATTCGTTAACGGTCGTTTACTATGGCGCAGTGGCTGGAGTGTTATTTGAAATTCGCGGAACAATGTGTTTCTTATGGGCAAAACGTCTGAATCCAACTGAAATACATCGTAAAGTGTCAGCTGTTTATAGAGAAGAGGCAATGTCTCGCCAGGCAATTGGAAAATAGTGTAAAAAGTTCGAAGAAGGACGTACGAATTCGACAGATGAACCGGGCAGAGGTAGACCTTCGACTTCGACGACCGTTGATCCCATTCCGCTCATCGAAGACTTGATTAGAGATAACCTACATACATACATACATACATACATATCATTAAGCTGTTCTCTGATATTCAGAGGTTAGCTCCTCACAAAAGACGTCTGACAAATAAACATTTAACAGATAATACAAACCAGCAGATAAACTTTTAACAGATTATTTACTTACTGTTGTCGTATCAAACTTCTCCATTTACAGCGATCTTGACACACAACACGGGCTTCAGTGGCATCCATCACACGACGTGCACAAGACCTTCTATACTTCATACTCATAATATTTTTCTCATTCAGGCACTCCTGAATCTGATCCTCCCATGACTTCCTTGGCCTGCCTCTGCCTTTCTTTCCTGCCACTTGGGCCGAAAAAAATGTCTTCGTAATCATCTCATCATTCATGCATTCAACATGGCCAAACCACCGAAGCATATTAGTCTCCACCTTGTTAACAATATTTTGCTTCACATTACACAACTACAAAACATCTTCATTCCTCACATGATCTGAACGTGTCTTCCCACAAACCCCCCTTAAGTTACGCATTTCTCCGGCACACAAACGACTCCTATGTCTCTTCTGTAGCTCCCAGGTTTTTTTTTTTTTTTTTTTTTTTTTTTTATTGGAGATTTAACGACCACCGTGAGCAACTCAATGGGCTATAAGCAATCGCCCGTCCCTAATTTAGGGTCACTGGTTCCAGGGAAGGGAGAGAGCCAGCGCCGTAAGACAAACACAACATCCATGCCAGACCGGGATTCGAACCCGGACCCCTTACGGACGAATGATCAGAGGCCAGCGCCGTAGACCACTGCGCCACCGGGCGGCCTCCCACGTTTCACTCCTCTGTCTCTTCTGTAGTACCCAGGTTTCCCTGCCATACATCAGAGTAGGAACAATTACACTTTCATACAGAGCCATTCGGTACTCTTTTCAGAATCCATCATTCCTGTGAAAACCTCCTAAAGCAGCTATGACTTTCAATGAAGAATTTACTCGCCTACATTAAAATTCATGAAACAGTCGAAGATTTGGACGTGTCATGTGGCAGTGTACACTATCAATCAGGAGCTCCTGTTTTTCAGAAACGTGTGCGCAAGATGGGTTCCATACTCTTTAATGGAAAAGCACAAGAATCAGCGATTCGAGTCCAGTCTAGGGTTCCTGCAACGTCATTCTGGAGAAGGCACGGACTTGTTGCAGCGCAACGTTACCGGCGATGAGACGTTGGTGCATCACTTTGCACCAGAAAGCAAAGCGTCATCCATGGTGTGAAAACACCCCCTTACTGACTTCAAAAAAAATTTAAGTCGCGCCGTCTGCCGGAAAAGTTATGGCAACGGCCTTTTTTGACTGGGAGGGGCCGGTGTACATAAAGGTTATGGCAAAAGGAAGTACAATAAACTCTGCAATGCACTACGAGACACTAAAGAAGTTAAAGAAAGCAATTAAGGATCGATGAAAAGGAAAATCGTTCAAAGGAATCATTTTGCTGCATGACACCGCAACCCCACACAAAACTGCCGCCACGCAGATGTTTCTTCGCAAGTTCAGGTGGAAAGTATGGCCGCATCTCCCATACAGTCCTCATTTAACCCCCTGCGATTACCACTTGTTCCCAAAAGTGAAAAAAGACCTTGAAGGCAAGCATTTCGCAAATCATGAAGTCAAGGAACATGTTCCCATGCACTTGGAGCCAACTTTTACTTTCTCGGTATTGAAAAACCGGTTTCTCGTTCCAACAAGTGTTTACTAAAACTTGGCGATTACGTGGAAAAATAAAGGGAAAAGTATATGTTTCTGAAATTATACGTTTTTGGTTTTCCATTGTTTAACAAAAGTTATGCGAAACATGCGAAACTTATTTTTTGATACGCCTACGTATTATACACTATATTGGCAAAAGTCACCGGACACCTGGAAGAGAAACACAATATAGCATTTATTGACATACATTAGTACGGTGTCGGTCCACCTTTGGCCTTAATGCATGCACTGAACTTTCGAGACATGCTTTCGACAAGGTTTTCGAACACAGCGATAGGTATGAGGCTCCATTCAGTACATAATGCTGCCGCTAACTGTTGCTTAGTTGTTGGCCTTGGTTCCAAACTTCTTATGCGGCGCTCTAATTCAACCCATAGGTGCTCTATGGGATTAAGATCAGGGCTCTGTGATGGCCAGTCCACACACGATACGGAATTACGCGCCGTAACAGTCCTTGCTTTATGGCTCGGTGCATTATCCTGCTGGTACCAACAAGGCTCGGTTCCATAGTATTGCCACAGAGTTGGTAGGGCATAATTGTCCAGAATATCGAGGTAGACGTGCTGGTTAACAGGTTTGTCAACGATAACTAATGGTCCGGTACCATACCACGAAAAACACCCCTACACGAGTACACTGCCAGCTCCAAACTTGACCGAAGGAACAGTACACTGTGGTAAATAGCGTTCCCTCGGCTGCCGCTATACCCACACACGACCATGGGACTGATGTATCGTGTATCTGGATTCATCAGTTCATAGGACCCGTTTCCATTGATCTACGGTCCACGCTAAATGTTCTTTACACCATGCTAAACGACGAGCAGCATTCCCAGTGGAGGGAAAGGCTTATGAGCAGCCGCACGACCACGGTAACCCATGTAATAAAGTTCTCTGCGAATGGTACGTGTACATACTGAGGTTCCAGCATTTTTACTCACCTGTACACTGAAGTCTTAAACATTACTCCGTCGATTAGCTGTAATGACTCTTCTGAGGCTTCGACGTCCTCTATTACTGATTTTCTTTGGCCCGCCGGTACGTTTTGCTGCTTCAGGCACAACATGTGTCTTCCACTTATTCAGTACATCGAAAACAGTTGACTTGGGTATGTTTAAACGCCTTTAGGTTTCTCTTATGGACAACGCACTAATATAACACCCCACAATCTTTCCTTTCTCAAAATCAGTTCACTCCCGCGGCGAAATTTTCACTCAACCCCACAGTGCGATATGATCGCGGTCATCTGCAAGCTTCATTTTATAACGTTTGCAGCTGTACCGAGCATCTTAACAACGCAGCGGATCCGTTCATTTGCTTTTGAAGGGGTGTCTGGTGACTTTTGTCAATACAGTGTATATTGCAATGGCGCAATCATTCTGCTCTAGGCTTTTCACCCAATATCAGGTTAGGTGTTCCCGGAGTATAGCAGATGTTTATTGCACTCTGTGAGTGAATAGAGGAAACAGACTTAGGGGCAATTTTCAGTTGAGCAAAGCAACAAAGAATTGACTCCTTAACGCAGCTAGTAACGAAGATATTAAAATGCTCCTGGGGCTTCAGAGACGATGTAAAATCTTTAGTGAAAACAGAGTGTTTTTTATGTTTCAGATGTCATTGGTGTCGGAAATGCAGGAAAGACGTCTTGAAGCCTTGAGGTTTGCACTTATATTTTAGTAGGCAGATATTTTTTCTGTGCCTTGCACAAGCGCGGCGGTGGAAAATAAACTTAATTCGTGTTAAGGGCAGTCTGGGTCTGAATGAATAAAAACGGAGGGAGACAGAAATCGGCGGAAATTTTTTCAATGCACAGCCAGAGCGATGAACACGAGCCTAAGTAACATGTATTAAACGTGTTTAGAGTTACTGTTACATAAAAAAAGAAAAAAAAAGTCCAGACTCTTTGCTTCTGTGACGAACCACGTTAGCTTCCTCAGAGACATTAAAAGAAAACGGGACTATCAGCATCTTGTCTGAGACTGATAGAACCAAATAAACAAGAAAATTGACACCGAATATTCGGTTGTAATGAGAACGTCTTTTGAATCATTTACGACACGAAACAAATATTTCAAAGCATATTTTTATAAAAACCTAAAACTTCATTTAAAAAAATACGCTTACACCATCTGGGGGAAATGTTCGCATAATTTAAATACGCAGTGTGAGTGGGGTTATTCATAATGAATGGAACCGATTACAAAAACAAATTGACCACATTTCTAAAATCTATAACACTCCAACAAACAGAAATAGTTATTTACTCCCACTAGCAGCTGAAAAGTTTGTTACGAAAATTACCAAATTGTGTACAAGTAGTTCCTCAAAATAGAAGATATCAGCAGCAAAAGGATTTTCAAACTGAACCATTAGAAGAAGAGATGTGAAGTACAGGGTGTCCACGAAGTCTCTTTACAACTTTGCACGTTTATTACGGATGCACTGTATAAAATAGACAAATGTGGTTGAGCACATAAGTAAGAGCAAAGACTAAAGCTTTTTCTACCTCATTACAAAAGCTCAATACGGTCACCATTTGTTTCGCGTAAAACATCTAGCCGAAACTCCAGTTCCAGCCATATGCGCTGCAGCATGTCCTCAGTAATGGTCGAAATGGTATTGTTGATCCTCGATTTCAGGTCATCGATGTCCTGTACCTTTGTCCGATACACGATGTCCTTCACATTTCTCCATACAAAAAAGTTCAGAGGTGTGACGTCGGGGAAACGGGGTGGCCATGCAATTGGACCATCCAGTCCAATCCACCTCCCAGAGAATGTTGTGTTTAAAAAATCTCGAAGGGTGGCGCATCGACCTGTTGGAATATCACGCTTGGTTGAAAGGTCCAACTGTGGCGCAACATACTTCACGCAAAACATCCAGGTAAACATCTGCCGTCACTGTTTTCTCACTGAAGAAAAATGGTCCAAGGACTCGGTTATGCATAACACCGCACCACACGTTCTCTTTAGGACTGTCTCTCGCAAGTTCCATAAACGCATGAGAATTTTCAGACCCCCAAGTACTGACATTGTGTCTGTTTAACTGCCCAGAGAATGAAAAGTTGCCACATCAGTAAAACAAACATCTGTGAGAAACTCGGGATCTTCACTCAGTCTATCTAGCATCGTTACTGCGAATTATTTTCGTCGTGGTCTATCGTTCGCCTCAAGTGCTTATAACAGTTGCACTTTGTATGCATATAAGCGCAGATGTCTATGTAGCAACACCCTGTGTACTGTGAACCGGGGCATTTGTAGTTGCCTGGCAGCGGAACGAATGGACTTCTTCGGACTTCCTGAAAATGAATCATGAACACGTTCGATGTCTTCCTTCGATGTTCGTGGACGGCCACAACGATCTTGATCCAACACGGACCCAATCTTCATACATTTCTGGTGCCATTGGCGGATACTAGGACGAGACGGTAGGGTTCTCCCATACTTACTCTGGAAATGTCGTTGCGTTTGTGCATCAGATTTTGTTCCGATGACCGAAGCGACGCACTGAGCTCTCTCTCTTGTGGGAACCACATTATCATAGAACAGCACCTGCTACGTCAGTGAGGGACCTATAACAAAAATTGATAATGGCAATTAAAAATTTGATATTTACAGTATATTATACAACAAATATCATGAATTTACATAATACCCGTAATAAATGTGCAACGTTGTAAAGATATTTTGTGGACACCCTGTATAACGTGTCATACTACACGTCCTAGCAGAAAAACTGCGTGTTGTTACTTAAAGCAGAATGCGTGAAAAATTGCGTTTATAATGGAGAGTATCCTACGAACAAAAAAAAGGGGGGGTAAACGATTTTTAGGATCGAATGAATTCTTTCACATAAAATTTTACACTGACGTCCTCTGGCGGCAGAATTTTGAATAATGGAAAAGTAGAAAATGTGAGTAAGTTATTCTTAAAAGAAAAGGCTTTGCTGAAAGAAAAGAGCGAATGCGTCTTCTCGGAGCAGAGACAGCAAGGATACAGTTTTGACATTTACGCAACTAGCGGGAAAATTGTATATTATTTAAAGAAGGAAATGTTCCCAATATTCACTAAAGCGAGGGGCATACATTAAAAAAAACATCTAGCGGCGAAGTTATACATGGAAAAAGGACTGAAAAACAAGGATCATGGTTCTCATATTTGTTCACGCTTCCCTATGTAAAAGAATTTTCAAATCGGAATTAATAGCTTCAGAGATATGATATTAACAGACGGATGAACAAAGTGATACTACACTGGTGTGCAAAAATTAAGGACGAAGAGGAGAAATTAGCATAACAGCGGAACGAGCAGGCAGAACGGACCGAAAGACCACTCAGGAGTTAGACTAGGGTCCGGTACGGTAGGGCATGCGCATATATGCAGCATGAGCTAGGGGTGGGGAGTGTCGTAAGGGTATAAAGCACACGGGCCATGTACGCTCAGCAATTCGGTGAAAGTTATTGCACGGTGTACATCGGTTTGAACAACGTCGAGTTGCTGCCACCGTGTGATATGGCCATCAGGCAATCCAGTGGACGACTTCTGGATGACTTTACCCGAGGTAGCGTCATTGGGAAGTTGGAAGAAATTCGAAGTGTGACTAGTGTGGCCGAGGAGTTCGGGATCGCTCACAGCATCGTTTCACGAGCTTGGAGAGCATTTCAAACGACAGGAACAGCTGTCCGAGAGTTTAGCAGTGGGCGTCCACGAGCAACCACGGCGGCGGACGACCGGTATATTGCCCTACAGGCGAGAAGAGACAGACGGCAGACAGCGGGAGAAATCGCAAGGCACATGCAGCAGACAACTGGACGTCCGTTATCGCGTTTTACCGTGGCCAGGAGGCTACACAAAGGTGGTCTATGTGCACGACGACCAGTACGGTGTGTGCCATTAACGCCTGCTCATCGGAGACAGCGGTTTCTGTGGCGCCAGGAACACAAGAACTGGACACATTAGCAATGGGGTCGAGTTCTCTTTACGGATGAGAGCCGATTTAGTCTGACGAGCGATTCTGGACGTATACACATCTGGAGAGAGCAGGGAACACCCAATCACAACTCCAACATCATCGAAAGGGACCGGTTTGGAGGTGGCGGAGTTGTCGTTTGGGGCGGTATCATGCTTGGTAGCCGTACTGACCTCCACATCTTCCAAGGAGGTTCAGTCACTAGTGTCCGCTATTGTACCGAGGTTCTCCTGCCTCACGTTAGTCTGTTTAGAGGTGCCGTGGGTCCTGAGTTCCTCTTCATGTACGACAACACTACACCTCATCGTACAGTGGCTGTCACAGAGCTGTTGGAGAGTGAAGATATTCAACGCATGGATTGGCCCGCAAGGTCCCCGGACCTAAATCCAATCGAACACGTGTGGGACCTTCTCGGGAGACACTTGGCAGCACGTCACCAGCCGCCAGCAACGATTCTGCAGCTGCGATTGGCGCTACAAGAAGAATGGGTCGCGATGCCTCAACAACTCCTTGACAACCTCGTCCTCAGCATGGACAGACGTTGTAAATCCTGCAACGTAGTCAGGGGTGATCGTACTAACGACTGGATTTTTCTTGGCAACCGCCTGTCACATGGACGTTTCTGTCTTCTGTCCAGTTGTGCTCGAAGCTACCTTTTCAATTAAGTGCCTTTGTATCCTTTGGATTTCTTGTTTGGACAGTTTTGCTCACTTGTCCCATATTCTTACATCTTGGGGATCTTATGGTATGATTTGAGTCGATGTGGAGCACTTCTGCACGACGTCACATTCGAAAAACCGTCTCGTCCTTAAATTTTGTACGCCAGTGTATTAGCATGTACAGTGCTTTTCTTACAAGATCTGCTAAAAAATGCGATTACTCTCACTGGATCACAAGGATAAGTTTAATACTCACGTAAAGCGGCGGAAAAATGCGAGGGTCGTTATATGTCTACACGCCAGATGTTTTATTTAATAAGGCAGTTATTTATGTCAATTTTTACTTCATTCTCGATTAAGTTTATTACTGTTATGTTCTGCATACGTGCATTTCTTCTCGATTTAACACTTATTTATCTCTTTCTTTTTCTTTCATTACAGCTCCAGCTGATGGATCCCGTAAGTATGCTTGCTTTTCTTTCGCCCTTTCTGTACACACTCTTTTTTTATTTTTTACGCTTTCCAACCGTAGGTTGAAGAAGCATATATGGTCCAGCTTTGTCCGTCTGTCTGTCCGTCCGCACGATAACTCGCGTAAAAATGTTTCGAATTCGATGAAATTTTAGTATGTGTTAGGGGACCACCTGGGGACGAAATTTATTAAAAATGGGCGAAATGGGTCAAAGGTCAGGACACAGGAGCAGGATCCATTCCATTGCCCTCATGCGTCATAACTTGCGTAAAAAATGGTTCGATTGCGATAAAACTTCATTATGTTGTTCCGGAGGTACACTGAACCGATTTCGTTCAATATCATCGAAATAGGGTCAAAGGTCAGAACACAGGACCGAGATTTATTCCGCAGTTATTACCCCCATAACTTGATTAAAAATGCTTCTATTGCGACAAAACCTTAGTATGCTGTTCCGGAGGTATACTGAACCAATTATGTTTAATAAAATCAAAATGAGGTCAAAGGTCAGGGCACAGCAGCGAGATTTATACAACAGCCATTATCCTCATAACTTGACTAAAAATGCCTCTGTTGCGACAAAACTTTAATATGTTGTTCCGGAGGTATACTGAACCGGTTCTGTTGAATATCATCGAAATGGGGTCAAATGACAAGTCACAGGAGCGAGATTTATTTTACAGCCATTATTCTCATAACTTGAGTCATGATTTCTGGTATGTTGGAAAGCGTATTATAATCAACGCATTGCGTGATTTCACTAACTTGTCAGTTATGCAAGTAATTTTATTTACGAGAAATCATCATCATCATCATCATTGTCAACCATTATCAATCCACTGCTGGACGAAGGTCTCCCCAAGTTTCCTCCACAACAGTCTGTCTTGTGCCAGTCTCCTCCATGTCACTCCCGCATATTTACGAATTTCATCCACCCATCTCCCATGCGGTCTTTTTCTGGGTCTTTTCCTGTCCCTTGGAATCCAATCTAAAATTTCGGCTGTCCATCTATGGTCTGTCCTTCTGGCAGTATGTCCAGCCCATTGCCATTTCAGGGATTTAACTCTGATCATGATGTCTTCCACTCTCGTCATTTTTCGGATCCACGAGTTCCTCTTCTTATCTCTCCTGGTTATACCAAGCATGCACCTCTCCATGCTGCTTTGAGTTGTCTGCAGCCTTTGTATGTCTCTTTTAGTTAAGGTCCACGTCTCTGCACCATACGTAAGCACTGGAAGGATGCATTGATCAAACACTTTTCTTTTAAGACATAATGGCATATTGCTCTTGAAAATTATGCTGTTTCTTCCAAAAGCTCTCCAGGCAAGTTTTGTACGCCGATTAATTTCTTCATCAATGTGACCCTCACTTGATATCTGCTGTCCAAGATAAACATACGTATCTGTTGCCTCGAGTTTTTCTCCATCAATCGATAAATCTTCATTTCTTGTAAAAGCATTGAACATCACTTTTGTCTTCTGAAAGTTCATTTTTAATCCCACTTCTTTACTCTTGTCAGCAAGTTCCTGGATCATACTCTGCAGCTCTGATGGGGTAGTTGCAAAAATGACTACGTCATCAGCAAAACGAAGGTGGGTTAGATAATCTCCATTAATCTTTATCCCTTTGTTTTCCCAGTTCAGTGATTGAAAGACATTTTCCAATGTAGCATTAAAGAGCTTCGGAGATATGGTGTCACCTTGTCTCACTCCCTTTCCAATTTTTATGTGTGTTGTGTTTTCAAACAGCCGAATCTTTGCACTTGCATTTTCATAGATGTTATTAATAATATTAATGTATGCATCTTCAATACCGCAGGATTTCAGAGCCGTGGTAACTGCTGATGGTTTCACCGAATCAAAGGCTTTTTCATAATCGATAAAAGCCATGCACAATGGAAGTTCATATTCCCTCGCTCTTTCAATTAGTTCTCTCAGTACGTGGATATGATCTATTGTGCTGTAGCCACTCCTGAATCCAGCTTGTTCTCTCGGTTGAGCCATGTCCAGTGTTACCTTCAAGCGGTGTGAAAGAACTTTAGTGAAGATTTTATAAACCACTGATAGGAGGCTGATAGGTCTGTAGTTCCTGAGATCCTCAATGTCACCTTTTTTATGTAGCAGGATCATTGTAGCATTGTTCCAATCCTCAGGAATCTTCCCTTCATTAAGGCATCGAGTGAAAATTTGGGCGAGTACTGTTTCAATTTCTCCACTTGCTTCTTGTATGATGTCTATAGTAATTCCATCTTCTCCTGGAGCTTTCCCCCGCTTCATGTTCTTGATTGCATGAGCAACTTCTGCTGGGAGGACTGGAAGAACTCTGGTACCTTTCATAATGTCTGGAGTACATGTATCATCCCTTTCATATAATTTGGAGTAGAAATCTTTCACTCTTGTCAAAATTTCGCCTCTATTTCTTGTTATAGAACCATCTTCTTTTCTCAGAGCCATAATCTGTTTTCTTCCCTTACTGAGATGTCCCCTTGCTATCTTTAGGCTTTGGTTGTTTTCAATTGCTTTCCTCACTAGCTCACAGTTGAATTTCCTTACGTCTTCAGTGATACTTTTTCGCTGTCTTGCATAGCTCTATATATTCCACTTTGGAAGTCACATCTTCTTTAGTTGTCCTCATCTCTCTTCTTTTTTGCATCAACATTTTGGTTTTCCTGATAATTTGTTTACATGCAACTTGTTCTTAGACCCAGCTAATTTTGTTGCTGTTTCCATAAGAGCTTTGGTTACTTTTCTGTTAACTTCCGAAATATCCACTTCTTCCGATGTTAGGCCTTCTAAAGCAGAGAATCTGTTCTTCAGTTCCAACTTGAAAGTATTATGGTGTTTTTTAAGGTTGGTTATGTCAATACATTTTGTTTGTCTTATGAGCTTGCCACGTTCCAGTTTAGTGTTGAGGTGCATCTTACATCTCACCAATCTATGGTCACTACCTGTGTTGAACTTGTTTAGCACACTGCAGTCTTCGATGACGAATTTTTTTGTTACACATAATAAAATCAATTTCACTTGTCGTCCCAATTGGATGTCTTCATGTCCATTTCCTGTGTGGCTTTTTCTTGAAAAGGAATTCAAGATGAAAAATCCTTCTGCCTCTGCAAACTCAACGAGAGTATTTCCACGCTGGTTTCTGTTGCCGTGACCGAATTTACCTACTGAAGTTTCATTCTGTTGCCGGTGCCCTATTTTTGCATTGAAATCTCCCATAATTATCTTCAAGTGCTGCTTACCTTTATTATTTAGATGACGAATTTCCTCATAAAATTCTTCAATTTCTTCTTCAGGATGAGAAATATGAATAGACAAATAAAAATGCAGAAAGACAATGTTGTACCTAGAAGAAACATTCATCGTGACTGCAATTTATTGCAACTGAAAAATATTTGCACGAGTAACTGTACCAGGGGAAAATGATGATCTCAAAATAAATCTAATTTGCTTATAACTACGGGGATAAAACTGCAGAGAGTTATGAACGGCTATTAATGCAGAATAATATGGAAATCAATGAGAATGGCAACAGTACTCATCTTTAATATCTTTGATCGAAATGGCGATTGCAGTGCTTCTCTAAGTTATTTAGCTCAGGCTTCTTCAGCATATGAGCACTTCGTTGAATTAATGGCACACCGAACTGAAGTTGTTTTGAAGTCCCAGCCCAGCCCTGCACGTAATTAGGTAATCGTTCTTAATGATTTGCTACTTCAATGCATATTACCCGCCCTTGGAGGCTCGTCCACTTGTGGTGACAGGGATGGCCATAATGATCTGACCCATGAGTGTACTGTTACGCCATTTAATGAGAAAGCTGAGCAAAAAGCAAAAACTTAACGAAAAATACCTCCGATGGTTTAGCTACGTAATAAGAAAAGATTTTCCAAACTTTCGTTTACAAGCGGCGGAGTTTTGAGTAAGTTTAGTTTCACATAGAAGGAACACTTTGCATTAGAGCAAGCTGAAATATATGTAAAAAGTGTTGGATATGGTATCAACTCTCCACAGAAAAGAGAATTTTCGAAACGAGGTATTCAGATGAGCAGTAAAAGTACCGAACTGAAATATTTTTACGTCTTCTACGTAATGATACAGGACTTATAGAATGTGAGACATTGTTTCAGTAAAAGGGATGTTAATGGAAATCTTCCAGTCTAGCCTTCAGAAGTTGAGTTTTGCACGAACTACAAGTAGCGTAACCAACTCGTACGAAAGTTTTTTCATTGGCGAAGCTTAAAAATTATGGAAAATTTTGGCCGCTGTTACTAAAATCGGAAAAAAGCAATTTTACAGAACAGGGGATTTTATAACCTCAATATTGTGCAAGCGGTAAAATTAGTGGTTATACCTCCTTGCTAATAAACAGTATGTATGAAAAATTAGAAAGTCTATGGATAATTTTAGGAAGGATACAGCTAGCCATTCCAACTTATAGAAAGTGATATAGTCGAAAAAAAAAGTCTCGGTTTGTCGCATCTGAAAAAAATATTTTTACATTAGAAAAAGTTGAAAAAAACAAATGTTTGGTCCTAATTACAGTTACAGATGCAAAAACAAAATTTTCAAACCGTATGAGAAGCAAGACGACGTAGGAAAAATGAACCTTTTGGGCTTACACCATCCAACGAGAAAACTGTCCTCGTTAGTATAACTTTGCTTACAGTTTCCAAGCATCAAACACAGTGGAATTCTTTTCGGTCCTACTCCGTGTAGAGGTAACTTGCCAAACGCAAAAATGCATTCCCACTACCAATTGAAAGTCGTTACAAGAAATATAAATGTGCGTGAATCATCACCTTCATAAACAGCGTCAACGGGGACAAACTCCAGAATCAGCTCATAAAGATTAAGTTCTAAATAAAGTCTGCAGTTCAAGCAATTCATGGTTACGTACAGGATCAAACACAGATTTCTTATGCCACAGTTTTGCTAATATCCACAAATAGGCGGGAAGTAAGTATAATTTCTATGTTCGTGTATCTCAAATTGACATGACTATTACATGGCATATCTTCTGTTGTGTTGCTGAAGTGATTCTGTAACATCAACAAGTTTTTGAAATCAACTGACATAATTCATAAGAAATGTGCGAATATATCAGCTTCAGATGTATTGAAAATGGGGTCTCGAATTTGCTTTCACTATTTTACATTTTTCTTCCAACAGATACCAAGTGCTACTATGGTGGAGCCACCTACAAACTTGGTGACTACATCCCAACAGGAAATCCGTGCAGGGCCTGCATCTGCACCAAAGACTGGACTGGAACAGGAGGTCCCGGCTGTTGGGATATTAGCTGCATCACGGACCAGTATTCCATACAAATAAGAGATGGATGTCTACCTGTCTACCACGAACAAACCTGCTGCCCAATTGATATTAACTGCGGTAAGGCAGCTTCCTAATATTTGTATGTGGAGCTGTGGAGTAAGCCCTGGCTTTTGACCATTTGTATGAGATGGGTCCGATTCGAATCCCCTTGAGGCATGGATGTTGTGTTTGTCTTAGGGCACTGGCTCTCTCCCTTCCCTGGAACCAGTGCTCCTAAGTTAGGAACACATGATTGCTAGTAGTCAGTAAGTTGCCCACGGTGGTCGTTAATCCCCAAGACATCTATATTTTTTAGAGCTGAACTGCGTTTGGAAGCAGAGATGCTGTTATGTAAATCGCAAGCGATGGAATTTTCCGAGTTTAACAGTGAAGAAAGTGGCTGTTCCCGACGTTCAGTGCAAAAACTGGTAACAGATAGTGACCAAGGAAGTCGAGTATCACAGCACTAGAAATATTATGGGTTTATTTATTTTAAAATTGTGGCTCAAATGTAGCCAAAGAGCGCTAAAAGTTATTACAAGTACATGCAAAGGTTGTATCGAACCATGTACTCGCCAATCTCCGATTAAATCGAAAAACGAGCTAATTACTTACTGCACTGAGGTGCCAAAAGTCATGGGATACGTACCTAGTATCCTGTAGGACCTCTTCTATCCCGGCGAAGTGCAGTAACTCGACGTGACATCGATTCTACAAATGCCTGGAAGACTTCTGGAGAGATGTTGAGCCATACCGTCTGAACAGTCGCCCACAGTTCTCTTGTACTTGTAGGTGCAGGATCTTGGGGACGAATGGACCTATCCACCGCGCCCCATAAATGCTCCATTCGGTCTATGTCGGGCGAACGCGGTGGCCACACCAACCGTCGGAACACCTCAAAACAATGTTGGAAAACTTTGACCCGATGACATGGTGCATTGTCTACCTGGAAAATCCCATCGTTGTTGGAGTACGTGAAGTCCATAACAGACTGCAAATGGTCCCTCAGCAGAACAACGTAGCGAGCATAGGTTAATGACGTGTTTAAAAGGAACATAGGACGAAAACCGTGCCACGTAAACACACACCATACATGTATGGAATCACCACCAGCTTGTATAATGCCTTGTTGACAGCTTTGGTCCATAGCCTCATGGGGTCTGCGCCACACCCCAACCCTACCATCAGCTCGTAACAACTGGTAGCGTGACTCATCGGACCACGCCGTATGTTGACACTCTTCCAGAATCTAATTTCCATGTTCACACAATGCCTTGTTGACCGCTTGGGTTCATGGCCCCATGAGGTCTGCGCCTCACCCGAACCCTACCATCAGCTCGTAACAACTGGTAGCGTGACTCATCGGACCACGACACATGTTGCCAATCTTCCAGGGTCCAATTACCGTGTTCACACAATGCCTTGTTGACAGCTTGGGTCCATGGCCTCATGAGATCTGCGCCTCACCCGAACCCTACCATCAGCTCGTAACTACTGGTAGCGTGACTCATTGGACCACGCCATATGTTGCCAGTCTTCCAGGGTCCAATTACCGTGTTCACACAATGCCTTGTTGACAGCTTGGGTTGAATGCCTCATGAGGTATGCGCCACACCCGAACCCTACCATCAGCTCGTAACTACTGGTAGCGTGACTCATCGCACCACGCCACATGTTGCCAGTTTTCCAGAGTCCAATTACCGTATTCACGAGCCTAGGTGAGGGGCTGTGTCCGATGTCGTGGTGTTAACAAAGTCACTGGTGGGTCTTCTGCTCTCATACTCCATGGACGCTAAATTACGCTGCAGCGACGTGGTGATTATGTCTCTGGCACCTTCTGCATTGAATGGTGATGTTATCTAAGCCAATGTCGTTTGTCTGTCACCATGAAGAATCCTAGTCAGACGCTGCTGGTCACGGTCATTCAGCACCCGTGGTCGGCCACTGCGCTGTCCACGGAGGATGGTAATGCCTTCCATGGGGTATTCTCGGTACACACGTGACACCGTAGGTCGAGGAATGTTGAATGTTCGCACAACTTTGGAAATTGAATGTCCCATCCGTCTGGCTCCCACTACCATGCCTCGTTCAAACTCCGATAAATTCGCGTCGGCTTGCCATAATCCTACTGGCAGTTGTTCAACCTGACTCACGAGGTTTCACCTCGCAACTGATAAAAATCGTGGCGTGCGCCTTTGCTTTTATACGACGCCAGTGCCGGTTAAAAATTTGCCTACCGCTATCCCATGACTTTTGGCACTTCAGTGTAAAGGTAAGTTTAACAGTTTGTTTAAATGGAAGAACCCGCTAATTCCATACCAAAGGTAGGCTTAACAGTTGTGACGTGCCTGCCCCACCGGATGCACACGACATAAAGGCAGATAGCAGCAAGAACGAACGTCTGCGTAGCTCAGTTGGTAGAGCGACTTGTTCCGGAATAAGTGGACTCGGGTTTGATTCCCGGCGTGGACCAAACATGACGCAGAAATTTACTTCGTTATACAGTGTTCTCCAGTCAGACTGACGATGGTAACAGTTCTGAGAAAGTAACGGTAGCTTTAAACACTGACAAAGGCGCAGTTTACGACGGCAGTGTCGAAGCTGATCACCCTCTTACTTCTAACAGTACAGTTTATAACACCGTTTGTGATGGATACGGTACGAACAAGGAAAACAGTGCATAATCATTGTAACCAGATCCAAGCACTAAGTGTAAGAAAAGTAAACCGACAAAATGTAATGCTCCCCTATCCGTAAAAACTATGCTCAGGTAAAACCTATAACCCGATTATGAAGTGCATGCCCGGAGAATTTTTTTCAACAAAATGATCTCATGGTTTTTCAATATTATTCCACACTATTGGGATGCGATGTGTCGGAGACCACGCCACCAACCCTCCGCGACAGCTAAACTCCTGCTTACAAACATGATGTGTTTGTAAGTTAAACGGTCGTTAGTTGAATTTGCATTTTGATGCGCGACGGAAAACGTTTAGTCCAGTAATTCTACGTTCTGTGCCGCACTGTACGGAGAATAATTTGAACTTAAAACTTTATTGCTCATTCATAATGCGATGATCACCCTACATAATTAAGCGATTTAAAAATCTATATGTAAAAGTACTTTTTTTTTCTTCCAATAGTTTTCTTACTGCAATCTATGGACCAAACGGCAATAGCAATCTTCAAATGCTTCGTGTTACATCGTACAAGCTGTGGCACGTACTAGAGGAGATGAAACTGTGATCCAGAAACACTTTTGGAAAAGGATACAATGCCTTAGAAGCAGTCAGAAATATTTAACCTTTGCTGGAAAAAAATAAAGCCAACAACGGACCTCTGTCGGAGAAAACTGTGCCTAGAGTTTGTTTGTTTCTGATTCATAAGATTCTGACGAAACTAAAGAGTCTATCAACCAGAAAGTTGTAGAAATGCGATTGAGGTTGGTTTTGGACGTTTTCAGATGCAGAAGAGTTATCTGAGTTTCATTCAGTTAACTGACAAATGATGATCTAGCAGAAATGTAGGACCACAGAGAAGGAGCAATTGGTGAAGACAAGGAAGATAATATGAACTCTTTCACGAAGATTTTGACAGACAAACTTCTGGCAAATTCTTCAAATCAAATAGAGGTGGGTTAAATACAGAAGAAGATAATGCCGAAAGAGATATATAGTCTGCAAAAGCGTTAATAGGGAGCTGACCTGCCACAAACAGGTGTACGAAGAAAAGAAAAAATAACTTGCGCTTAAGACTTTTTTCAAGAAAGTAGAGAACCTTTTCCAACCTTATTGGACCTGGTAATCCGGAGTCTAGTTCTTCGCGCTAATTTATGTATGTTTTAAAAATGCTCTTTTTCAGAATAATTTTTTTTTCCAAATTAGGTATTTTTACAGAGTTATTTTTTTTTAGAATATACACTCACTAGACAAAACATTAGAGGTAGAGATGATGGGAAGTTGACATGGACCTCCCCTGAGCAGAGTGAAACAGACCCAAACCGAACAGAGGAGATAAACAGGAGGACAGCAGGGCTTCCTAACAGTGTATCGTACTCGACAAACATGGGTAAACGTGGTGATTTGACCGTCTTTGATCGTGGACGCATTGTCGGCACAATAAAGAAGGGTCATTCTACAGTCTAGATCGTAAGAACCCTAGGGTTCCCGAGGCCAACTGTATCAATGGTGAACCACGAGTATACCATCAGCGGACGTACCAGCGCCCAGAGAGCAAGCGGTGGCCGACCACACACCATTGATTACCGGGCTGGACGTAGACTATCCAGGCTCGTACAGACCAACAGCTGGACAAATGCGGCGCAAATCACATCAAGGCTAAATGTCGGAGGGCTCAGCAGCGTCAGCGAGTGAAATTTACAGTGCGCGCTGCATACCCTGGACTAAGGAAGCCGACGCCCTGCTCGTGTGCCACACTTGACTGCTCGTCATCCACGCCTCGCCTGGTGCCAGGAACATCAAAACTAGACCTCTGCAGAGATCTTTGCAAAATGGTGCTACGTCGTGTACCCGTTGTCAGCTGTACCGAGCTGGCGGGAAGGTGCGGGTGTGGCGCCGAGAGCATGAGGCCATGGTCTGGGCATGCCAAGTTGGTTCTGCTCAAGGTGGTGATGGCTCCGTGATGGTTTGGGGAGCCTTCTCATGGAACACATTAGGTCCTTTAGTGTGTCTACAGAGGTTCTGAACCACTGCGCGCCACCAGCATGTGCTGGCCAATCACCTACACACTTTCATGGCCTTTGCGGATCCTGTGTAGATGGTTTGTTCCAGCAGGATAATGCGTCTCCCTGACGGGCCGCAACCACACAGGCATGGCTTGAGGAATACTCATGGAGCCATCTAGTGGCTCCCAAGGACTCCAGATTTAAACCCTGTGGGAGCTCTCTGGGTGTTAGTGGAGCAGAACATCGGACCCGTGGATTCTGGACCGATGTCTTGGGCAGAGTTGTGAACAATGCTGCAACGGGCATTGCTGACATTACCTCCGAAAACACTGTGGCACCTGATGGAGTCGATGCCTTGGCGTGTACAGGCTGTTATTCGTGCTAGAGGAGAACCAACACGCTATTAGGTAGGTATCTCTAATGTTTCGTCCAGCGAGTGTATATATTAATTATTTCCGAATTATGCATTTTTGCTAACTTTGTATAAAATTAATTTATTCTATAAACAAATTAACAAATTTAACGATGTACCTTATCAAAGAAATTGAATTCAACTTACGAACATTTAACTGTACGGTTCACCTGTAAAGCGCAGAGTTCTAGGCCACTGAAAGACAAAATAGGACAGCGACGGGTCTGATTTAACAGCATTGAACTTGGTCCATTGGTCCAAGACGTAGCTGTTTGTTCAAGTTGGGTCTGAGTTCGAGTCCCTAACTGAAGCATGGACAATAAAGAAGGATCATTCTACAGCCCAGGTCGTAAGATCGTAAGGTCCACTTTTCTGGAATTAGTGGTTATAAAATATGGTCGGCTGACTCCTTAGATATTCATTGTGAGTGTGGTTAAATCTTGAAATATATTTTTAAGATCTAAATTATAATGAGCCCCTCGGTCGTTTGACAAAAGTCCAGATCTATTTAACTTCTAAGGTTTTTTCCAACTTTATTTCAAAGTAGCTTTAAAAATACGAAATCGAATGTTACCTCATCTAACAAGAAAATTTTGCATCAAAAAAAAAGTTACAAATCGTGGTTGTGCTTACAGTAATCGTGGGTGGAAATTAAAAAAAAAATCAAAGGGGCACAGTAACAATTATGCCGCAACCTACAACGTAGAACTACGTTAACTGTCACTATTTCATGGCACTATCTCACAAGTTCTACGTCCTTAAAGTATTCAGTGAAGGACAACTGTCACTATTTCATGGCACTATCTCACTAGTTCTACATCCTTAAAGCATTCAGTGAAGGACAACTGTCCCTATTTCATGGTACTATCTCACTAGTTCTACGTCCTTAAAGCATTCAGTGAAGGACAACTGTCACTATTTCATGGCACTATTTCACTAGTTCTACATCCTTAAAGCATTCAGTGAAGGACAACTGTCACTATTTCATGGTACTATCTCACTAGTTCTACGTCCTTAAAGCATCAGTGAAGGACAACTGTCACTATTTCATGGCACTATCTCACTATTTCTACGTCCTTAAAGTATTCAGTGAAGGACAACTGTCACTATTTCATGGCACTATCTCACTAGTTCTACATCCTTAAAGCATCAGTGAAGAACAACTGTCACTATTTCATGGCACTATCTCACTAGTTCTACGTCCTTAAAGTATTCAGTGAAGGACAACTGTCACTATTTCATGGCACTATCTCACTAGTTCTACATCCTTAAAGCATTCAGTGAAGGACAACTGTCCCTATTTCATGGTACTATCTCACTAGTTCTACGTCCTTAAAGCATTCAGTGAAGGACAACTGTCACTATTTCATGGCACTATTTCACTAGTTCTACATCCTTAAAGCATTCAGTGAAGGACAACTGTCACTATTTCATGGCACTATCTCACTAGTTCTACGTCCTTAAAATAATCAGTGAAGGACAACTGTCACTATTTCATGGCTCTATCTCACTAGTTCTACATCCTTAAAGCATTAAGTGAAGGACAACTGTCACTATTTCATGGCACTGTCTCACTAGTTCTACATCCTTAAAGTATTCAGTGAAGGACAACTGTCACTATTTCATGGCACTATCTCACTAGTTCTACATCCTTAAAGTATTCAGTGAAGGACAACTGTCACTATTTCATGGTACTATCTCAGTAGTTTTACATCCTTAAAGTATTCAGTGAAGGACAACTGTCACTATTTCATGGCACTATCTCACTATTTCTACATCCTTAAAGCATTCAGTGAAGGACAACTGTCACTATTTCATGGCACTGTCTTACTAGTTCTACATCCTTAAAGTATTCAGTGAAGGACAACTGTCACTATTTCATGGCACTATCTCACTAGTTCTACGTCCTTAAAATAATCAGTGAAGGACAACTGTCACTATTTCATGGCTCTATCTCACTAGTTCTACATCCTTAAAGCATTAAGTGAAGGACAACTGTCACTATTTCATGGCACTGTCTCACTAGTTCTACATCCTTAAAGTATTCAGTGAAGGACAACTGTTACTATTTCATGGCACTATCTCACTAGTTCTACATCCTTAAAGTATTCAGTGAAGGACAACTGTCACTATTTCATGGTACTATCTCAGTAGTTCTACATCCTTAAAGTATTCAGTGAATGACAACTGTCACTATTTCATGGCACTATCTCACTAGTTCTACATCCTTAAAGCATTCAGTGAAGGACAACTGTCACTATTTCATGGCACTGTCTCACTAGTTCTACATCCTTAAAGTATTCAGTGAAGGACAACTGTCACTATTTCATGGCACTATCTCACTAGTTCTACATCCTTAAAGCATTCAGTGAAGGACAACTGTCACTATTTCATGGAAATATCTCACTAGTTCTACGTCCTTAAAGCATCAGTGAAGGACAACTGTCACTATTTCATGGCACTATCTCACTAGTTCTACATCCTTAAAGTATTCAGTGAAAGACAACTGTCACTATTTCATGGCACTATCTCACTAGTTCTACATCCTTAAAGCATCAGTGAAGGACAACTGTCACTATTTCATGGCACTATCTCACTAGTTCTACGTCCTTAAAGTATTCAGTGAAGGACAACTGTCACTATTTCATGGCACTATCTCACTAGTTCTACTTCCTTAAAGCATTCAGTGAAGGACAACTGTCCCTATTTCATGGTACTATCTCACTAGTTCTACGTCCTTAAAGCATTCAGTGAAGGACAACTGTCACTATTTCATGGCACTATTTCACTAGTTCTACATCCTTAAAGCATTCAGTGAAGGACAACTGTCACTATTTCATGGCACTATCTCACTAGTTCTACGTCCTTAAAATAATCAGTGAAGGACAACTGTCACTATTTCATGGCTCTATCTCACTAGTTCTACATCCTTAAAGCATTAAGTGAAGGACAACTGTCACTATTTCATGGCACTGTCTCACTAGTTCTACATCCTTAAAGTATTCAGTGAAGGACAACTGTCACTATTTCATGGCACTATCTCACTAGTTCTACATCCTTAAAGTATTCAGTGAATGACAACTGTCACTATTTCATGGCACTACCTAACTAGTTCTACGTCCTTAAAGTATTCAGCGCAGAAGAGATAACGTAGCCCTACGTTGTAGGTAGCGAGACAGTTGGTATTGTGCCCCTTGGATTTTTTCAGGTATAAAATTTTGAAGAAATGAAACGAAAGAAATGTTTTACTTTTTTACTTAAAAGCAATTTATACTATATACAATTAATAGTAACTTATGCTGATTATAAATTAATATTAGTAGAAGTAGAAGGCCTAGTATTATCGTTGTCAGTAGTTATTGCTAAAATTGTTTTTGAAGAAACCATTCTTCATAAACAATTTTTCAAACTCCTTAGTTGCCTTGTTATAAATTTGGCATTACGTCTCGGGCCTAATGTACTCTTCTTACTGTTGCTCTTGTTGTTTTCTAGATTCAGAATGCATCTGCAGTGTAAAGGTTCGAAATGTAATATATCTATTGTACAGCGAAGTTGTGCAGACTGGCGATGTACATTAGTATTCCATGCTGGGTGTGAAAATTTGAAAATTTCGATCGATGATATCAATCTCCATCTGTTCTTGCTACTCAGGCTCAATTTGTGCAGTTGAAGTGAAAGGCTGTGGCTCAAGAGTCGGCTTCGGGTGAAACGCATCCTGGCGCGCGGACTTTTGACGCTCCCTACATTCCTATGACCTTTCGGTTGATGACTTAGCGGGCCTTTTCGGATTCCTTTCGTTTTCCTCTAGCTGTTTCTTCAACTTTCGTTGGTTCTTATACTAATTTTCCCTGGATTTTCGGAGCATTTCTAAATTTTCGTCAGCAATTTTTTTATTTAAAAGATAAGTAAATTTTTAATCCACTTTATTTCGGTTTACCACGTACGTCCGTTTCCTCTGACAGTCAGCTACGGAATGCGGGGCTGAGGTCATCTCTATCATTATCTATTCATTAGTTATCGTCCTTAAAACTGCGTGTGGTGAAACAAAATCACGCAAAATTTAGCCTAACTTTATAACGCTACTGTATCGAAGGGTTAAGTGGTGGATGGTTGAAACTTATTTTGTTATAAGTGGAACTCTCTAAACTATCTAATGATGTACTATTTATTACTCTACGATTATTAGTTTCGAAGGCATAAGTGTTCAAAGTGTGACATGTTTTCGTTACATCCGTACTCCCGATGTTACCCCATACCCAGCGCAGGGAATGACGCAGTTCTACGTCAAAAAATTTTCTTTCGAGATTTAACTACACCATCTAATGCAATAAGGAGTCACCCATTCCTAATTTAGAGTCACTACTTTTTTCAGCGCTGAATACAA
The DNA here is from genome assembly GCA_039090855.1 of Macrothele yani. Lineage (NCBI taxonomy): Eukaryota > Metazoa > Arthropoda > Arachnida > Araneae > Macrothelidae > Macrothele > Macrothele yani. Next base: position 161,616,350 of record CM077010.1, on the reverse strand, counting down.
ACACACTAACCGTGCCTCATGAATTATACTTTAAAATTGCATATATAGTGTTTCGCCTCTTAAAGGAGAAACAATGCGCGTGAAAAATTTGAAGTACGTACCACTTTGGCGATGTCCATTCTAAAAGTGCCTAAAACTAGTCAGTTTTAACGGGACAGAACGTCGCCAAGGAGGTACAGCCTACCCTGAAACTCATCTTGCTCACTCTGTTGCCCATCCAGTACAAGATACGTCATTTTTCTAATGTTTTTCAACTTCAAAACATAATCAGGACTTTAACAAGTGAAAATAACAAGTCTCGTGTTTTTCGTCGTGTATGCCTTCCTGTTTTCCCTCAGGAAAAAGCGCGTTGTTTACTTCTCCGTAGTAGAGTTATCAAAGCAGGATCCGCAGACCCATGAAAATTCAGTTGTTCTCCACTCTTCAAAATCATAAGTTTAAGTTTTTTTTTTTTTTTTTTTTTTCATGTTAATATGACCTGGGACGAATAAGGAGGCTGCATAGGAATTGACTGATGGAGGTCATTACTAATTGCACTGCCGTTTGTTTGTCATAATAAGTTGTGATTGCAACACGGAAAGTGGAGTCTAATTCTGTACAGGCGCGCCGGGGTAGTGAGGAATCGGGCCTTGGCTGACGACTGCTCTGGAGGAGAGAAGTGCAAGGCAAGGTTGCCGGCTTGAAGGAAGAGAATTAAGGAGGAGGTGTGTCTATGTGCCACGACGTTAAAATTTTATTTAGGTTAACAAAAATGAAATATTTCTTTAAATAAGTTGTCCAAGTACTGACAGAGACTCCAACCGTGATTGGAAATTTTCAGAAAACTTTTAATAGTGTAGCTCTCAATCTTTCTCATGTTGGTCGTTAAGGTGGTTCCACCTAAAATCTCTGCCGTATGTTCCCAATGATAAAACTTCTTTACATATTTTCTTCGCAGTTAATGTATTCCTAAGGATGAAAACTTGCACACCGATAAAACTAACTTTAAGTTATAGCATGGGATACTTAATACTTGCTAAAACATAAAGACAATTAAGCAATCTGACATTTTTTTGTCTACTGACGTCATCAATGTACATGTCGCGCCATCTATTATCAGGTCTGAGCATTGCTCAAAGAAAAATGATTGATTTTTAATATAATTATGGTTATGTTTTAGCAAGTATTAAGTATCCCATTCTAAAACTTAAAGTTAGTTTTATCGATGTGCAGATTTTCATCCTTGGGAATACATTAATTGCGAAGAAAATATGTAAAGAAGTTTTACCATTGGAAACATAAGGCAGAAATTTTAGGTGGAACCACCTTAATCTCTGAAATAAAAAACATCTTTGCAAGATGCGATCTCTCCATCGTTTTCTCAGGCAGTTTTTCGTTAATATTCATGTCAAACATCCTTCTAGGTACACATTCTTTTATTTATTCGCTGAGCATGATGAAGCCATTTGTAATCTATATGACTTTATTTCGCCCGTTAACAAAGGAGACCTATACAAATCATATACAGGGCGTCCATAAAGTCTTTCCCACATTACAAAAATTAATATAAACAAATCTATGTAAGTTAAAAAAAATAGTTTGCAACATAATATAGCAGCACTCATAAAATTCTTTTTGCCTGTTTGAGCGCTAATGCTGAATAAGAAAAGCATTTCATCGATAATGGCTTCCATGCAAGAAAAAGGGGCTTGCGTGCCGTGGTTCCATGAGGCCAAATCGGCGGTTACTATCCAACATCATTTCAGAAAAGAGTACAGACAATCACCACCGGATCAAAAACGCGTAAAAACTTGGTATGATGAAAAGTTTAAAGTGACCGGTAATGTTGGCGATCTCCCCCAAGCAGGCCGACTACCGGTTTCACAAGAGACAACTGCAGCTGATCAGGAGACATTTCTACGAAGCCCCAGGAAATCCATTCGTTGTCCTTCACTGGAAACTGGGATTCCTCGCGCTACGGTTCACAAAAATTTACATGATCATCTTCATCTGTATGCTTATAAGGTACAGATCATTCAAGCTCTTCAGCCTGATGACCGGCCTCGCCGTGCTGCATTTGCGACTGAGATGTTGCAGCTCATAGCTCACGATAGGGATTATCTGCAGTGTGTCTGTTTCTCAAATGAAGCAACATTCCACGTCTCTGGTACAGTAAATAGGCACAATGTGCGAATCGGGTAGTCAGAAAATACCCATTATGTCACCGAACAACAGTGTACTAGTCCGTAAAGTGAACGTATGGTGCGGCCTGATGCATGACAGAATCATCGGACCCTTCTTATTTACAGAGCCCGTGGTAACATGTAACGTGGACCTGAACATGCTGGAACTTTTTTGCAGCACCTCAGTTGCATGCACTCCAACCTTCGGTTACTTTTCCAACAAGATGGTGCCCCACCACATTGGTCAATAATGGTTCCTGAGATCCTGAATGCCACATTTCCGGACAGATGGATTGGCCGCGACGGTTCGATGACATGGCCACCTCGATCGCCCAACATAACCCCTCTAGACTTTTTCCTGTGGGGTTATGTGAAAGTACAAGTTTATTCTAGCAGTGTTCCGGATGTCGAGACGTTGAAGAGCAGAATAACGGACGTCATTGGTTCTGTCTCTGCTGAGATGTTAAACAAAACATGGCGTGAAATCGAATATCGCTTAGATGTCCTCCGGGCCACAAATGGCGCTCATGTGGAGGTGTACTGACACTGGAAAAAAAACTTTACTTGTGCACCATTATTGCCTTGCAATCCCTTTCTTGTACCTGTAATACATTTTTTATATTAATTTTTGTAATGTGGGAAAGACTTTATGGACATCCTGTATTTCTCCGTTATGTTTTCCTTCTCCAGTTTCACTGTCTTTTGTGGGTCAAAATATTTTCCGAAGTACGTACTTCAAATCTCCCAAAGCATATTTCATAACGAACGGTTGTAGTCCAGTTCTCTGCTCCATGGATTATAAATGGTCTGATTATGCACGCCCGTGGCCAGAAGGAGAAATTGGAAGGGGAGGCTGATTAATGAGGACGAACAAAGAATATAACGCAGGTCGGGCAGAAGATATAAAAGAGGTCGAGCTTTGGACTGTAGTGTGAGTAGCTAGGACGGGCAGAAGGAAACGCAGATCGGGCACTGCCCTGCTTTGCCCTCCCTTGGCTACGGCCCTATGATTATGGTTTCACATATTTCTGTGTTAAATCTAGTTCAGAGACTCTTTGACGAAAATGAATGTTGTAACATAATATAAGCTCTGGTTGGCTTGCGTTCTGGCCTGAATACCAGAGTATTTTTTTTTTATTGAAGGTTTAACAACCACCATTAGCAACTCGATGAGCTAAAAGCAGTCACCCGTCCCTAATTTATGGCCACTGATTCCAGGGTAGGGAGAGAACCAGTGCCGTAAGAAACACACGACATCCATGCTTCACTGGATTCGAACCCAGACCCTTCAGCGACGAATGGCCATAAGCCAGCGCTTAGACCACTGCGCCACAGGGCGCGGAAAATACCTGAGTTAGTTTTATTTTCTGATGTTATTATGTGTCCCAGATATTTAAATGAAATACCTGGTCGTGGGTGGCCTAGTGTGCAACGTTCGTGACTGCCACGGAAAGGACCTCAGGTTCGATCCCAGCAGGTACAAACGCTCGATCCAGTAAACATCCGCCGTGCGTCGGATGGGCACGTTAAGCCGTTGTACCCCGGGTACTGCCCCCCCCCCGGTAATAAATAAGGACGTCTTCCTCCCCCTTTCTACTTCGCTTCCGTGTCACTTTCCTATCTGGCACTCTAGCCCAAATCTCCTAGGTTCCTATTTCTAGGGGTTGTTTAAGACCTGGAGTCAGACACTCCCTTCCTAAAATCCTCTACATATGGTCTGATCTGATCTGATCCAAATGAAATACCATTTTCAAATTGTATGTAATCATTTAAAAAGAATCTACGAATCTCTGCTTTTTTTCTACAAATCTAGAAATTCTTAAATCAGAGGTAGGGAACTTTTTCATGTTGGAAGGCCGTATTAAGTTAGCTGTATAGTCTAAAAATGCCGCATTCAAGATTTTTATATGATTTTGTAAAATCTTACTTTGTACTAAGTAACTTCAAAAAATGAAAAAAAAAATATTATTTCTAAAGTTAACTGACCTTTTAATGACTTTGTTGTGACTGCTTTCTGTTGGAAAGCATTGGAATATTTGGGTGCAACATGGAGGTCCGCACTTTTAGCTGTTCCTCTAGATGGGTATCAGTCATGTGATCTTAAGGGTATCTTGGATTGGGTTAGGAAGGTGAATGTAGATTCGCAGCAATAACTGGTTGTAAAGCAAGAAAGCATTTTTCGTGCATGTTGCCGAAGGCATGGGTATTCTACTACTTTCTTCCATATTTCAACGGGATCTTTCTTAGCGTCAAAAAAGACTTTAATATGTCATCTTCTGGGAGCTCAATGAATTCCAACACTAATTCTTTAGGCGCCATGGAACGAAATCATGAGCACAGCAGGTGTCAAAATAGCCCTTATGACTTACTAATGTTTTAATTGTGGCCATCAGTCGGGGAGCATTTTTTCGTTTAATTTTTTACTCTTTGGCATTTTAAATACGGTCACTTTCTAAGATTGAAATAAAAATAATAAAAGCCGAACAAAAATGTGTTAATAAAAATAAAAGGATTTGTTCTGCAAATTTGGATTCACTCAAAAGGCCACACGTAATGGCCAAGAAGGCTGCAGGTTCTCCACATCTGTCTTAGATATTTAGCTTTCCTTTGATTTATCTTTAAGCCAAGTTTTTCAGCCTCCCCTTTAAGTGTACGAATTGTACTCCTAACATTATCAGCAGCAGCAGTTTCTCTGACAAAACAGATATCATCAATGTGTCCCAGTATAATTATTTCATTTGCATCAATGGTTTAGTTGCAAAAACAATAATAACACAATAGATCAAAGAGGCAAGAAAACAACCACCCACGCTTTGGGTTTTGTACTTCAAGTATTTCCAAAAAAAGGACGTCGCCAAGGGGTGAGAGACCACCCTGAAAATCGTCTTACCCACCCTGCCGCCCACACAGTTCAAGAAGTGCCATATTTAAATTTTTTTTAACTTTAAAGTATAATTTGGAATTTCTCAAGTAATAATGACTCTGGTGTTTTTCGTCGTGTAGTCGTACTAATTTTCTCAAGAAAGTGAGTTTTTCCTTCTCCGTAGATATGTTATCAACATAGCATCCGCAGAGCCATGAAAATTCAACTGTTCTTCACTCGTCCAAATCCTGAAGTTAAGCCTTTCTTTCAAGTTAGTATGATCAGGGGCGATTGAAGAGGATGAATAGGAATTCACTGAGGTCATTAATAATTGCTCTGCTAATTAGAAGACTAAACGTGTATAAATCCGTTTATTGGCGTAGAAAAAAACAATACAGAACAACAATTCTGCTAGCTTTCACCACCTATGGGCGGCTTCATCAGGCAGTTTAGTAAACTATAAACAGAAATGTGAAATGTGCGAGTTAATCATACTAACTTGAACATTTCTCCTCACCCCCAGTCCACAAAAATCTTTACTTTAAGATCTTTATCCTAAGCATGAAGTTTTCTTTTAATCAGGGCGTTTTACTGGTCCTGGTGGCAGTGTGTCATGTTTATCATACGGGTATGTAACTCTTTAGGTTTTACTAATTTTATTAAAAATAGATAGACGGCAGAGCTGAGTTCGTCCTCAATTTTCGGAGCCCGAGCCAGTGATACCTCAACCCGAGCCCACCCGAACCCGAATTTTATATTGCAAGATAGAGACCGGGCCCGAACGAGCTCGAAAACTGGCTAACCTGTTCAAGCATTAATAAAAAATTCCTCGTTTTTCACACTTCCGCTCTCTTTTCTCCTGCAAAATTAACCAATGTATTTCTCCAATGGGGAGTAGGGAAGGGACCTCTGTCTATTTTTATAGTGTAACTGTACGATTTTCTTTCACCGTTCGTGAAGTGCTTCGGGCAGCCGGGAAACCAAAATGATTGGGCGGTGCTGCAGTTGCATGTTGCTCAAATAATGCTAATATTATTAATGCGCTGCAATATGTACGTTGCTAAATAGAATTAGCAGGGAGCTACTGCGTGGAGATAGAGGGTAAATTATCGTCGGCATGCCATCAACTATCCAACACCTATAGATCTTAAAAAGCATTTTCTTCTCTGCAGAAACAGACTAATGCGCTGCCTATGGCATTTTCTACCCAAGCCCGGAATAAATAGCCATCTCAAATACCCGCTCCCCAACCAGAACCATTTGCCAAAGAATTTTCTTTACCAACTATAAGTGTCTCATTTGCTAAATCATATAAAATCCCCTTTTATATATAAAAAAACTTCTCTCGCTCTCCCTCTCTCTAAGATCCCGAGCCCGCCAGAGCCCGAATCGCAGTAAATATTCTACAGCCCGAGCCCGATTCGGGCTCGGGCTCTACTTCGGGCTCTCGGGCTCAGCTCTGATAGACGGAACATTAGCAAATAAATGACTCCAAAATTTTGATTTTTTTGTATTTTAAAAAAGTACAAAAACTTCAACAGTTCCACAGTTCCAAAATTAATGAGTATGTATCCAGGAAGGGGTGGGAACGTGTATTGAGAATAACTTTGCAGCCTGTAGAAAAAGGAAATCAAATTCTTTCTTTCAGTGTTTTGTGAATAAAGTTGCTAACAAACTTGCCCCAGCAAAAAGTAATACTCGCCCACACGTTACCCAACCTGATATCGAAGCCTAGCGACGTCCCTATTTCCAAAAGACATGAAATAAATGGAAAATAGCTGGCAGAGCTTCGAGTGTGAAACTACAGGCGCCGTCTTCCCTAAAACCGTTAACAGTCCCCGTCAGATTCAGATACCAAATGGTGTTAGATCCCAGGCATAATTTGTTCTTATGAAAGTTAAACACAGTCTGTATCACCCATTTATTATCCCCTTTCGCCCTTTTATTTTTATTTAAAAGTTGTACCACTTTACGAGCCATCGGAATTCTTCACAAAACAGGTTTTTGGACTTTGTTACATAAGGTAAATACTGCTGGTGATATAATCGTTGTTCATAGCAATACCTTTACTCAATTCCAAATCTCTTTACTTCTGATTAGATACATACACTCTTCTGATATTGTTTCTTAGATTGATAAGAGTTGCAACGTACGACGAAAATTTATCAAAAATACACTTTTTTGTTGCGAGCACACCAGTTCTTCGAGTAAACATAGATAATATTGTAAATGGCAGGTGCTTTATTCGGGTACTACGCCTATCAGTCCCAGTGTTTTGCGGTTCTTTCTTTTCTTTTTCTTTTGATTGGAGATTTAACGACCACCATGAGCAACTCAATGGGCTATAAGCAGTCGCCCGTCCCTAATTTAGGGTCACTGGTTCCAGGGAAGCGAGAGAGCCAGTGCCGTAAGACAAGCACAACATCCATGCCTCACCGGGGTTCGAACCCGGACCCCGTTCGGACGAATGATCAGAGGCCATCGCTTAGACCACTGCGCCACCGGGGCGGCTGTTTTGCGGTTCGTTGTTAGGATGCATGCCCTTACGGACTTACATGAAGTCCTCAAAATAAAACCAGTATCACATTCAATCATTTATTTGACAGAAACTACCAATATACACTCATAGTCAAAAAAATAGTTGCACCCAGAAGGACGTGACTGATTGTAATGCTATTCTGGAGGAAGGTAAAGGTTACCAGTAACTATAAATGATTAAACATTGAGACTGATATGGGTAATATTTATTGAGCTACATGCCAATAAATAGTGTCTCTCAGTATGGCGTCAGACAGCCATGTTTGTTCAGGCAGCATGCCAGACATCTCGGCACGGAGTTGTACAGGTTCCTAATGGTGTCCTGCGTGATAAGCTATCCCATGCATCTTGAATCTTCTCACGCAATTCCTGCAGATTGTGCAATAGGGGTGGAGTGTGGATAGCGCGTCCCATAGCATCCCACACATTTTCAATCGGCGATAGGTCTGGCGATACAGCTGGCCATGGCAGAATGTCAGTGCCTTGAAGGCAAGCTATCGAGACAGCAGCAGTATGCGGACGAGCTTTGTCCTGTTGGAAAATCGCACCGGAGTGAGCGTTCAGAAAACGTACTCATAAACGTGACGTTGACCTGTCAAGGTGCCTGTAATGAACACCAACGGTGATCTGGCATCGTAGGCAGTTGCACCCCATGTCATGACACCAGGCCTTCTGGACGTGTGACGCTCGAAAACAAACCGTGCATCTTGGCACTGACCACGGTGCCTCCACACATGGATTCTTTGGTCATCTCGTCCAAGACAAAGGCGGGACTCGTCACTGAAAATCACCCGATGCCATTCTGAGTGGCTCCATGACAGTCTGGCACGACACCATTGTAGTCTTTGGTGACGATGCAATGGTATTAAGGGCAGTCGTCGTAACGGTCTGCGTGCGTGTAGTCCTACGTCGTGCAGAAGTCTGCCAATGGTGCTGGCACTAACCGGACAATGCATAGAGGGCATCACTGCTCGCTGAATATCCGCAATCGTGGCTGTTGTGTCACTCCACGCATGTCGGACAACCCGCCGGTCCTCTCTCTCCGTGATTCGTCTAGGTCTCCAAGACCCTCCATGTCGCTGCTACGTGCCTTGTTCTATCCACTCCCGCCAACAGCGCGCTATGGTGTTATCCGCACGACCGGTATGGCGTGCAATACGGTGATAAGACCATCCCGCTTCCCGGAATGGTCTTATAGGGGCCGCATCATCGGGCATGATGCGGCCCCTCTGAAACTCCTCCAACTGCTCGAATTGCTTCTGAACTTTTCTATGAGGCATACTTCACTTGCAAAGGATGCAACCAACACAATAACAAGGGTCAGAATGGCAAGCACGCGCAACGGGACGACCTCATATGGTGGGTAAGGCACAGCGCTACGACCCCTCTTTGCTTGCATCACGTGAGCGGCCGAGCGTGATACTTGAATCATTTGCATGCCTCACGATGTTAAACCCATCCATCAAGTTCATTCCTGTCGGGTGCTTCCTTCTGGGTGCAACTATTTTTTTGACGATGAGTGTATATTGAGATATACTTACAGTAGACTCTCGGCTATCCGACCTAATGTGGAGGTCGGCCGGGTTGGATAGCAAAAAAGTCGGATACGCCGGAGCCATTGGCATATCAGTCCCTGCAAGGTTAGTGACCGCCACCCTATTGCTTTGAACGTAATGTACAGTATGTACGTATTTACTTGTTGCTATTTGGAGACTTACGTCATATTAATTTGTCCTTATTAACGACGTACAGTAATTACTGAATTGGAAGGAAACGAAATAAAAATGCGTACGTACCTTTCACGAAACATTTATTTGAAGAACGAAACGAAATGTGTAATGAACAATAAGTTGAATAAATTTTACTATGAGTTTTCATTTGAAAGAAAGTTTTTAGTCAAATCAGCTGTTGATATAAACCAAAATATTACAACCTAAAACTACATTGCCTAAGGCTTGAAAAAGTCTATAATCCAGATCTGCTTCTTTCCTCGCATTAATTTCTTTGCTGGTATGTCCTTCCATTTGCGTAAACATATGATATCTGCTGGTGTTGCCTCTTGTTGTTGGCCAATATACTCCAGATCGATTTCAGGCCTTCGGAGTGGGTTATACGATCGGAGGGTTCGTCATCTTCTTGTTCCTCTTCAATCGGATGTTCATTTAACACCATCGCTACAATATCTGCGTCTGTAGTTTCTTCGATTTTGACATTTGCTATCCGTTCTGTGATGTCTTCCAACAAAGGTTCCTCACATCCGGGAACTTTTTCAAACAGCGAAGCAATCTCAGTGTTATCTGTTGCATTTTCCACATCGCATTGCTCTTCTACCTTTTCCCACTTATCACTGGCTCTGTGATCCAGAAAAATTTTCATGATCGCACAAGTGTTACAGATGGAATTTCATCCCATGCCTCGGATACCCATCTGATAACATCAAGCATGTCAACTGACTTTAATGCGACCGCAACTTCCAAAGTGACTACCACTTTTCTTTCGTTTGTCACCCATATTTCACTTAAAAATAAATACCACCAACAATACACTGGATTGTACACACACTTTATAACATAAATTAACAATCCACGACCGACTGAACCGCACAGACTGACTTCTGGATACAGACTAATGGTGCACTTGCTACACGTCCAAGTAGGCACACGTTCATTTCTTGTCGCGACATGAATCAATCGGCGCATTGGCGGCTAGTGATTCGCGCGCGCCTAAGCGCCTTCAAATACTTAAATACTTTAAACAATAGTACACGACCGCGTGGTGGGAAATTGCTCTGCATGACTTTTTTTTTTTTTTTTTTTGGCGGGTTGGGTAGGCCGGAGGTCGAGTAGTTGGGAGTCGAATAACTGAGAGTCTACTGTATTTACATTGCACTCGCTTACGGGTTATCACCAAAGACGCCAAAGTACATCTTTTCAGCTCGTCCGTTCCTCCCTGAATCCCTTTCTCACTTCCTTATTTTTCTCACTTCCCATTGTGGGTTTAGCCCGGTTCCTCCTCGATCGCTTCTTGGCAGTTCTTTTACGTAATTTGTCCTTTCGTACCGCCTCCGTGTACGTGGAAGGCTACCAGAATATCTCCTTCAAGAGAGATTTTTTCCGAAATAAGAACCAACATGGCTTCTTTTAAACACAGTTCACAATGACGACGATGCTGTTTCTAGCGGGACTACTGTTGTCCGTTTACATACAATGTGCATTCGTGATTGAAAACGCATAGTCACCATGCGTTAAATATATACAAGAAAATTAATTTTTTTTGTTGAGTCCACCATAAACATATACACTGACGGAAAAAAATCCCAACACCACGAAAAAATAGTTGTAGAGGAATGAAATGGTGGCAATACATTCGTATAGGTAACATATTAAATCGATTAAGGTTTCAAGATCACAGCTTATTGTAAGCGCCAGAAGAGCCATTTTAAATGTGAAATGCTGGTACATTAATAACCTGTGTAACCGCCAGAATGTTGAATGCTAGCACGCAAACGTTCATGCATTGTGTCGTACAGGTGCTGGATGTCAGTTTGTGGGATGGAGTTCCATGCCTGTTACACTTCGTCGGTCAAAACAGGGACGGTTAATGCTGGTTGGGGGTGACGCTGGAGTTGTCGTCCAATGATGTCCCATACGTGCCCGATTGGTGAAAGATCTGGTGATCTAGCAGGCCACCGCAACATGTCGACACTCTGTAGAGAATGTTGGGTTACAACAGCGGTATGCGGGCGAGCGTTATCCTGTTGGAAAACACCCCTGGAATCCTGTTCATGAATGGCAGCACAACAGGTTGAATCACCAGACCGACGTACAACTGTGCCGTCAGGGTGCGTGGGATAACCACGAGAGTGCTCCTGCTGTCATAAGAAATTGCTCCCCAGACCTTAACTCCAGGTGTAGGTCCAGTGTGTCTCGGCCGCAGACAGGTTGGTTACAGGCGCTCACCTGGCATCCTTCTAGCCAACACACGGCCATCACTGGCACCCAGGCAGAACCGGCTTTCATCAGAAAACACAACAGATCTCCACTCCGTCCTCCAATGAACTCTAGCTTGACACCACTGACGTCGCAAACGGCAGTGGTTTGGAGTAAGTGGAATTTATGCTACAGGACGTCTGGCTCGGAGCTGTCCTTCAAGTAACCGATTTTTAACAGTTCGTTGTGTCACTGTGGTGGCAACTGCAGCTCGAATTGCTGCCGCAGACGTGGTACGATGCGCCACGGCCATACGCCCCACACGGCGGTCTTCCCTCTCAGTAGTGCCACGTGGCCGGCCAGAACCCGGTCTTCCTGAGGCAGTACCTTCCCTTGACCACCGCTGCCAACAATCATGCACAGTGGCTACATTCCTGCCAAGTCGTTCTGCAATATTGCGGAAAGAAAATCCACCTTCTCGTAGCCCTATTACACGACCTCGTTCAAACTCCGTGAGCTGTTGATAATGGCTTCTTCGTCTTCTTAAAGGCATTCTTGACTAACATCAACACCCTACGTCGAATCTCAACGATAACTAACGCTCACGAACGTTACAGCGCGTATTTACAGCAAACCTGCTTTGCATGTTCCGAGGGGCGCCACTAGCGCCACACGTATGCGCCGAGCGCGAAATTTGCATAGACGTCATCTTACAGATGTACTCTCACCGCCTACCAACTGTCGTTTATCTAACACAACCCCTTCTTGGTGTTGGGATTTTTTTTTCCGTCAATGTATTTGGTGGACTCAACAAAAAAAAATGTTCAGTCCATATAAGCAGTCGCCAGTCCATAATTTAAGGCCACTGGTTCCAGGAAAAGAAAAGAGCCAGTGCCCTAATACAAACACAAGATTCATGCCTCACCAAGATTCGAATCCGGACCCATCTCGGACGAATGATCAGAAGCCAGTGCTTGGATCACTGCGCCAAAGAAAATATATATTTAGTATTGCAACGAGAATTGAGTTATATATATATATATATATATATATATATATATACTTAAGAGCAAAACTGAAGACCAAGGAAAAAACTTTAGAATTTAAAACGTAGGGTGCAAAATAACCTGAAAATCAAAACGCGCAACGCAGCAGTTTTGAAAATTCAGAATTCACATTCTATAAAGAAGATACCTAAGCAAAAAAATACATATATAATTTTGACTCACACCTAGTACAACATAGAAAAGGTTATGTATCTACCTGTGTGAGTAAAAGGAGAAAAGATAAAAAAATAAAATAAAACAACTGAATGTAGAAGGTGTCGAGAATACTGAGCCTTGGCTTTATCAAGGACCAGCAAAAACTCTGCATTTTCTCACTTCCACAAAGACCTAGTTGGAAATGGGTTTCTGCAAGGCCATAGATGCAAGTAACATTCCCACCTAAAATAGTTTAAAAAATATATATATAAGTCATGTCCTCCGTAGAGTAGCATGACCTAGCACTAGTTAACAATTTCGCTTGCATCCATTAACCTTCATGGCCCGACCCATGCTCTTCATCTGTTACTATTAAACAGAGAGAAGAAGATTAAAGAGAACTCAAGCTGTGAGAGTGACATAATAATTAGAAATGATTTTCAGCTATAACGAAATTCCAAGTTCGTTTGAGAGAGAATTTAAACCTGAAAAACAATGCAAAAGAAATCCAAATTTTACATTGCAATTAAAAAAGGAAATGTTAATATATATATTGAAAGTTCATTTTTAAGTGGGATTAAAAATGAACTTCTGAAAGTTCATTTTTAATCCTACTTCTTTACTCTTGTCAGCAAGTTCCTGGATCATACTCTGCAGCTCTGATGGGGTAGTTGCAAAAATAACTACGTCATCAGCAAAGTGAAGGTGAGTTAGATAATCTCCATTAATCTTTATCCCTTTGTTTTCCCAGTTCAGTAACTGAAAGACATTTTCCAATGTGGCATTAAAGAGCTTCGGAGATATGGTGTCACCTTGTCCCACTCCCTTTCCAATTTTTATCTGTGTTGTATTTTCAAACAGCCGAATCTTTGCACTTGCATTTACATAGATGTTATTAATAATATTAATGTATGCATCTTCAATACCGCAGGATTTCAAAGCCACTGCTGATGGTTTCACCTAACCAAAGGCCTTTTCATAATCGGTAAAAGCCATGCACAATGAAAGTACATATCCCCTCGGTGTTTCAATTAGCTCTCTCAGTACGTGGATATGATCTATGATGCTGTAGCCACTCCTGAATGATTTTACAAGAAATGAAGATTTATCGATTGATGGAGAAAAGCTGGAGATAACATATACGCACGTTTATCTTGGACAGCAGATATCAAGTGAGGGTCACATTGATGAAGAAATAAATCGGCGTATAAAACTTGCCTGGAGAGCTTTTGGAAGAAACAGCATAATTTTCAAGAGCAATATGCCATTATGTCTTAAAAGAAAAGTGTTTGATCAATGCATCCTTCCAGTGCTTACGTATGGTGCAGAGACGTAGACCTTAACTAAAAAAGACATACAAAGGCTGCAGACAACTCAAAGCAGCATGGAGAGGTGCATGCTTGGTGTGACCAGGAGAGATAAGAAGAGTAACTCGTGGATCAGAAAAATGACAAGAGTGGAAGACATCATGATCAGAGTTAAATCCCTGAAATGGCAATCGGCTGGACATACTGCCAGAAGGACAGACCATCGACGGACAGCCGAAATTTTAGATTGGATTCCAAGGGACAGGAAAAGACCCAGAAGAAGACCACATGGGAGATGGGTGGATGAAATTCGAAAGTATGCGGGAGTAACATGGAGGAGACTGGCACAAGACAGATTGTTGTGGAAGAAACTTGGGGAGACCTTCGCCCAGCAGTGGATTGATAATGGTTGACAATGATGATGATGATGCTGATATAGCATGTAGTAGAAGATTCACGAAGCACAGGAAAGAAAGCATAATATTCAAATCTCTGTTGTGTCGTCAAGAGAACACCAACAGAATGAAGCGACTCTTCTGTTTGCGAACAGCCTCAAGTTCAAAGGCCCGCAGACAGTGTTCTCGAAAACAAACCAGCCGCCCCGGTGGCGCAGTGGTCTAAGGCGCTGGCCTCTGATCATTCGTCCGTAAGGGGACCGGGTTCGAATCCCGGTCGGGCATGGATGTTGTGTTTGTCTAACGGCACTGGCTCTCTCCCTTCCCTGGAACCAGTGACCCTAAATTAGGGACGGGCGACTGCTTATAGCCCATTGAGTTGCTCACGGTGGTCGTTAAAACTCCAATCAAAAAAAAACCACTGAGAACAAACCACAGAATCAGAGCAAGTAGTCAGTCCAAGATAGCACCCAAGAATCCCCAAAAGGAGCTGCAGGAAACCGCGAGAAGCCAGAAGAAGAATGAAATCACTCTCAACACCAACTGATAAGATTCGAGAGTCAAAGGTCATGGTTGTCGATAACCTGTAGTATAGGGTAACGAATATGAGGAGTGTTTATTGTAGAGTAAATAATATGTAAACTGTGGTGTGATTAGTAAAGGTAAATACCTATGATGTTAATTTTAGGATTTGAACTTGCTAAGAGCTGACGAAGTTATTTATGAATGAAACGAGGAGGATAACCATTACCTGTCAGTAAACTAAAAAACTATTTAAGATTTTTGTAACAGCTGTAGCTTCATTGCAAATCCTACAAGTTCCATGAAATTGTGAAATTATTAAGTTTCTGTACAGCGAAATGGAAATGTTTTACGTCCAATGTCAGTAGTGAATAGTCGTGAAATTAAAGTCACTTTTTTTGTCAAAAATATCTGAAATAATATTTTCTGCATTGCGTCGTGGAAAATGCATTGCGTCGTGGAAATGCATTCTCTTATCACGGGATCGGTTTTTTCTAAAGTCAGTTCTGGTAGATAAATATCCTTAGCATGTATCCAGAAGTCTGGATTATTAAATACAATGATGTCATCTATATAACGTAGGACATATCCATAATCTAGAAGCGTGCTCTCTCTGAACTTAGTCTCATTAGAATGCAAATAGATATTAGCCAACGTGCTGGAAAATGATGTTCCCATCGGAATACTTGTATTCTGCTTGTAAATGTACTGTAGTTACTGATACAAATGAAATTTCCGTTCATGCAGAAATCCGTAAGATATCCTGAAATTAAAGTGACTTTTTTTTCTTTTTGACAAAAAAAGTCACTTTAATTTCACGACTATTCACTACTTGCATTGGACGTCTAACATTTCCATTTTGCTGCACAGAAACTTAATAATTTCACAATTTCATAGAATTTGTGGGATTTGCAATGAAACTACAGCTGTTACAAAAAATCTTAAATATATTTTTTAGTTCACTGACAGGTAATGGTTACCCTCCTCGTTTCATTAGTAAATACCTTCGTCATCTCTTGGCAATTTCAAATCCTAAAATCAACATTATCGATATGATTGGGTTGTCGGAAAAGTCATGACGTATTTTAGCCATGTTTTGCAAAGGTCATTTATTGATAGAAAGAACAAAGATCAATCAATGATATAATGCCAATTTTGTTCGATAACCTTTTGCCATCTTTCGGTGAACAGCAGAATGCCTCGTTCATAGAAGGACCTGTCTTTCGTGGCGAAAAACTGTACAAGGTACTGATTTACAGCCTCGTCTGAATTGAACGTTATACCACGCCAAGGACTGTTGAAGAGAGCGAAACAAGTGTAAGTCTGACGGCGCAAGGTCAGGCGAGTATGCTGGATGTGGAAACACATCCCACCCAAGCTCCAATAATTTTTGGCAGGTAATCAAACTTGTGTGTGGTCTCGCGTTGTCGTGATGGAACACAACACCTTTACGTTGAACGAGCTCTGGACGTTTCTGGATGATGGATTCGTTCAAACTGTCCAATAGCCGACAGTACACATTCGAATTGATTGTTTGGTTCCCTGGTAGGAACTCGAAAAACACACCTTTGAAATCTCACCACACTGAAGCCAGAACCTTTCGCTGCTGAACGTTTGCTTTGGATGTTGTTTGAGGCGAAGCAGCCCTTCGGGACCAAGACCGTTTGCGCAGCACACTGTTGTACACAATCCAATTTTCGTCACCAGTTATCAGTCGCTTCAAAAAAGGATCGTTTTCCTCACGTTTAATGAGCATATCGCAGATGTTTATACGTGCCGTCAATTGAGCTTCTTTGAGTTCATGAGGAGCCCACACATCGAACTTGCTTACGTATCCAAACTTCTTCAGGTGGTCGTGAACGCTTGAATGATGGATGTGCAATGTGTCTGCAATCTCACGTGTCGTGTAACGTGGGTTTGACTCGATCAATGCTTTGATTTGGTCGTCATCAACTTCGGTTAGCCTCCCGGACCGAGGAACATCGTTGAGGTCAAAATCACCAGCACGGAATTTTGCGAACCGCCGCTGGCACTGACGTTCTTGTAGAGCATTATCACCGTACACTTTACGCAACTTTTCACAAGCCTGACGTGCGTTCTTCCCTTTATGGAAGTAAAACAGTAAAATATGGCGAAAATGTACAGTTTGGTCTTCCATCTTCAACTTGATGTCAAATCTCCGCAAATCAACCAAATCCCTCACTATTCCTTTTAGACTGCTGCTAGTACTGGCACCTGTCGAATGCGATAAAAGAGCTGCCATGCCTGTAGTACTTCCAAAACCGCCCAACCGCCATCGGGTTCCAAAATACGTCATGACTTTTCCAACAACCCAATATTAACCAATGATCCTTCAATTTTAAAGTATAAGACTCACAAATGCTGTTTGGTGGGTCTCTAACAGCTACCTCTACTAATCACAACACAGTTTAAATATTATTTACTCTACAATTTACACTCCTCATATTCGTTACCCTATGCTACAGATTATCGACAACCGTGACCTTTGACACTCGATTCTTATCAGTTGGTGTTGAGAGTGATTTCATTCTTGCTTCTGGCTTCTCGCGGTTTCGTGCAGCTTCTTTTGAGGCTTTTTTTTTTTTTTATGGATTGGAGGTTTAACGACCACCGTGAGCAACTCAATGGGCTATAAGCAGTCGCCCGTCCCTAATTTAGGGTCACTGGTTCCAGGGAAGGGAGAGAGCCAGTGCCGTAAGACAAACACAACACCCATGCCTGACCGGGATTCGAACCCGGACCCCTTACGGACGAATGATCAGAGGCCAGCGCCTTAGACGACTGCGCCACCGGGGCGGCCTTTTTAGGCTTCTTGTGTGTCATGTTGGACTGACTACTTGTTCTGATTCAGTGGTTTGTTTTCATGGATTGGTGGCTTCAAGAACACTGTCTACGTCCAGGGCCGATTTAAGCAACGGGCCAGGTGGGCTTGAGCCCAGGGCGCCAGATTTAGGGACGGGGGTGCAAAGCTGGAAGAGTTTTTTTTTTTTTTTATGAATATTTTAGCACCTCCACCCAAGAAAATTTTTACTCAAATAATTTTACAAAATTTATTAATTTTTAAAACCAATATTATTTGTAGTTGTCGCACCATATTCGTGGACGGAGATCATTAACTGAGCAAGAGTGGACACGTTTTTTAAGAATCATCATCATCATCATCATTGTCAACCATTATCAATCCACTGCTGGACGAAGGTCTCCCCAAGTTTCCTCCACAACGGTCTGTCTTGTGCCAGTCTCCTCCATGTCACCCCTGCATACTTTCGAATTTCATCCACCCATCTCCCATGTGGTCTTCTTCTGGGTCTTTTCCTGTCCCTTGGAATCCAATCTAAAATTTCGGCTGTCCATCTATGGTCTGTCCTTCTGGCAGTATGTCCAGCCCATTGCCATTTCAGGGATTTAACTCTGATCATGATGTCTTCCACTCGTCATTTTTCGGATCCACGAGTTCCTCTTCTTATCTCTCCTGGTTATACCAAGCATGCACCTCTCCATGCCTCTTTTGAGTTGTCTGCAGCCTTTGTATGTCTCTTTTAGTTAAGGTCCACGTCTCTGCACCATACGTAAGCACTGGAAGGATGCATTGATCAAACACTTTTCTTTTAAGACATAATGGCATATTGCTCTTGAAAATTATGCTGTTTCTTCCAAAAGCTCTCCAGGCAAGTTTTGTACGCCGATTAATTTCTTCATCAATGTGACCCTCACTTGATACCTGCTGTCCAAGATAAACATACGTATCTGTTATCTCCAGTTTTTCTCCATCAATCGATAAATCTTCATTTCTTGTAAAAGCATTGAACATCACTTTTGTCTTCTGAAAGTTCATTTTTAATCCCACTTCTTTACTCTTGTCAGCAAGTTCCTGGATCATACTCTGCAGCTCAGATGGGGTAGTTGCAAAAATGACTATGTCATCAGCAAAACGAAGGTGGGTTAGATAATCTCCATTAATCTTTATCCCTTTGTTTTCCCAGTTCAGTGATTGAAAGACATTTTCCAATGTGGCATTAAAGAGCTTTGGAGATATGGTGTCACCTTGTCTCACTCCCTTTCCAATTTTTATGTGTGTTGTATTTTCAAACAGCCGAATCTTTGCACTTGCATTTTCATAGATGTTATTAATAATATTAATGTATGCATCTTCAATACCGCAGGATTTCAGAGCCGTGGTAACTGCTGATGGTTTCACCGAATCAAAGGCTTTTTCATAATCGATAAAAGCCATGCACAATGGAAGTTCATATTCCCTCGCTCTTTCAATTAGTTCTCTCAGTACGTGGATATGATCTATTGTGCTGTAGCCACTCCTGAATCCGGCTTGTTCTCTCGGTTGAGCCATGTCCAGTGTTACCTTCAAGCGGTGTGAAAGAACTTTAGTGAAGATTTTATAAACCACTGATAGGAGGCTGATAGGTCTGTAGTTCCTGAGATCCTCAATGTCACCTTTTTTATGTAGCAGGATCATTGTAGCATTGTTCCAATCCTCAGGAATCTTCCCTTCATTAAGGCATCGAGTGAAAATTTGGGCGAGTACTGTTTCAATTTCTCCACTTGCTTCTTGTATGATGTCTATAGTAATTCCATCTTCTCCTGGAGCTTTCCCCGCTTCATGTTCTTGATTGCATGAGCAACTTCTGCTGGGAGGACTGGAAGAACTCTGGTACCTTTCATGATGTCTGGAGTACATGTATCATCCCTTTCATATAATTTGGAGTAGAAATCTTTCACTCTTGTCAAAATTTCGCCTCTATTTCTTGTTATAGAACCATCTTCTTTTCGCAGAGCCATAATCTGTTTTCTTCCCTTACTGAGATGTCCCTTTGCTATCTTCAGGCTTTGGTTGTTTTCAATTGCTTTCCTCACTAGCTCACAGTTGAATTTCCTTACGTCTTCAGTGATACTTTTTCGTGTTGTCTTGCATAGCTCTATATATTCCACTTTGGAAGTCACATCTTCTTTAGTTGTCCTCATCTCTCTTCTTTTTTGCATCAACATTTTGGTTTTTCCTGATAATTTGTTCCCATGCAACTTGTTCTTAGACCCAGCTAATTTTGTTGCTGTTTCCATTAGAGCTTTGGTTACTTTTCTGTTAACTTCCGAAATATCCACTTCTTCCGATGTTAGGCCTTCTAAAGCAGAGAATCTGTTCTTCAGTTCCAACTTGAAAGTATTATGGTGTTTTTTAAGGTTGGTTATGTCAATACATTTTGTTTGTCTTATGAGCTTGCCACGTTCCAGTTTAGTGTTGAGGTGCATCTTACATCTCACCAATCTATGGTCACTACCTGTGTTGAACTTGTTCAGCACACTGCAGTCTTCGATGACGAATTTTTTGTTACACATAATAAAATCAATTTCACTTGTCGTCCCAATTGGATGTCTCCATGTCCATTTCCTGTGTGGCTTTTTCTTGAAAAAAGGAGTTCAAGATGAAAATCCTTCTGCCTCTGCAAACTCAACGAGAGTATTTCCACGCTGGTTTCTGTTGCCGTGACCGAATTTACCTACTGAAGTTTCATTCTGTTGCCGGTGCCCTATTTTTGCATTGAAATCTCCCATAATTATCTTCAAGTGCTGCTTACCTTTATTATTTAGATGACGAATTTCCTCATAAAATTCTTCAATTTCTTCTTCAGGATGACTTGTGGTGGGTGCATAAGTTTGAATAATCTGAGCCTGGTATCTTCTCGATAGTTGGATAACGAGTCGTGCAGCTCTGTCAGAGGAACTTTCAACTTCTACCACTTTATCCTTCAGTTTCTTGTTTATTATAAATCCAACACCACTAGTTCTGCCAGTATCTGTCCCACGATAATAGAAGAGATGTCCACTTTTCAGTTCAATGAGATCTTCTCTCCTTTTCTCCTTACCTCACTTAGCCCGACGATGTCCCACCTGATCCTTTGTAGTTCCTCTTCCAATTCAAGAAGCCTTGAATCAGAAGATAGGGAGCGTCCGTTATAGGTAGCCAAGGTCAGCATCAAATGGCAGCCTAGTCCGGTCCTCCGGGGATTCTTAGCACCCTCTGCCTTCATGTCGCACTGGCCGCTGCCTTGGCCAGGTACATTCCAGCTGCCGGAGACTGAGGGCCAAGATTTAAGTTGTAGAGTCATTTTGGAGGTGTTTGGCCATAACTCACCACGCTGGCCAAGCGGGTTGGTGAGTGTGGGATAGCATTTCCTCTGATCCCGATGGTATAGTTATACCGCTATTGGCGGTCGTCAGAGCCCCTTTAGTGGGAACAGGATGCACCACGAGAAGGCGGGGTTGACATTTGTCAAGGAGAGGCTGTGATGTTACGCATCACCTGACCTTACATCCCTATGGATTCTTTAATCAGTAATTTAGCAAACAGGAGGAAATCATGCGAAGATTGTTCTGGAAAGGTTTGAACTTTTCAGGGATCTGAAAGAGACCAATGCTCGTGACATAAAGGCTAGATCAAATAATCTTGTTCATAGGTACCAATGAGACATAGAAAACTTTCTCAGCAACGAATTTCTACATTTCCAGTCATATATGAATGCCGAAGGCTTGAACACACCACGGGATATGTACACTTTCATCATTGATAACAATCTTCAGAGTACATTTCCAAACTTAGAAATAGCTTTGAGAATGTTTGTAACCTTACCACTTACGAATTGTTCTGCAGAAAGATCATTTACAGCTAAAAAAAAAAAGGAAAAAGGACGTTATTGGATGGAAGAAAGTTTTACTCACTTGTAATAACGTGAGTAGAAAGTAGAAAGGGACATAACTCTGGGTATAGACTACTCTTCAGTAATTGACAATTTTGCCCATGCAGATAATGTGAGTAGAAAGTAGAAAGGGACATAACTCTGGGTATAGGCTACTCCTCAGTAATTGACAATTTTACTCATGCAAAAGCCCGTCAAAAACCGATGATCATGCCATAATTACGGTGCAATCAGACATTGGGTGGAAAAGTGGGAAATTGCATAGTGTTAATCAAGTTTTCATTTGCCTCGTAAGTGTTCATTAAGATTGTTTTAATATTTGCTTCTTTTCCCACATTATTGTGTCTTTTCTGGTGAATTAGTTATATTGTTTTATAATACAAGGGGCTGCGCCTCTAGGCCTGCTACGCTTGTTTCCAGAGTAGCGCTCGGGCCCTGCAGCCCGATCTCCAAGTATATCACATGAAATAAAAACTGGAAAATTCATATAAATTTCAATTTTTATTGCATGTCTAAGCAAATAAGACTTGTTATTCCGAAATTTCAGAGTTTTTTTTTACTGTCGTTAATTTTTGAAAGGTCGGACTTTAGTCGTTTGAACTTATCGCTCTTACTAAATTTACCACTAAGGAAAACAAAAGCGGTCCAAAAAGCATTTCCGTAAACTTCCAAATGGAAAAGCATTTCCTATCTTCCAATGGAAAAACTTTTGTACACATTTTCAACACAATTATTGTGTTCCCAAGGATGAAAGTTTGAAAATCGATTAAAATAACTTCATATTATAACCTGGAATACTTAATATTTTCTGAAACATAACAATAATTATATTAAAAATCAATAACTTCTCCTTTGGTGGTGTTGGAACCAGAAACAAGATGGCGCGACCTGTACTTTGATGACGTCAGTAGACAAACAACTGTTGGATTACATAATTATGGTTCTATTTTAGAAAATATTAAGTATTCCAAGTCATGAAATGAAGCTATTTTAATCGATTAATCGATGTTCAAATTTTCATCCTTGGGAACGCATTAATTGTCCAGAAAAAAGATGGCACGACCTGTACTTTGAGACGTCAGTAGACAAACAAATGTTGTATTGCATAATTATGGTTATGTTTTAGAAAATATTAAGTATTCCAAGTTATAAAATGAAGCTATTTTAATCGATGTTCAAATTTTCATCCTTGGGAACGCATTAATTGTGAAGAAAATGTGTACAGAAGTTTTTCCATTGGAAGTATAGGAAGCAAAATTACTTGACGTCCACCTTAAACAACTGAGATAGCTTTACCAACAAAACATATGCATAAGAAATTCTCTGCGTCACCACGGCAGCAGGTCACGGGACCAGAACGTTCCTCTGTGGTTATCGTGAAGACAGACGAGCCGTTCGTTTCTTTCCTTTGCGTCTTTAAAAAATGCTTAAAAATCAGAAAATGACTTTTCCTTAATTTTTTTTTTTTTGTAAAAAATGGATGATATTTGTAAGTTTACGCTGTAAAAATTGTAAAGCGTTATGATTTATAGTTTGCCATATACCCGTTTTTTTTTAATGGATCCCATCGCGAAATAGATCATTTTGTGAAATTTAGAAATTCAATTTCTCGTAAACTAAATCGAAATTCAAAACAAGGGCGACGAGGTGCGAAAATTCGGTCATGGCACTACATGCCTACAGAGTTTCGTGGTTTTGTTGCTGTTAGTGTGTGCGGAACGCGACATGATAACACTTGTTTGCTAACCTTAACTTTGAAATACAATATCTCTTGAAGTATCGCTAGAATCGAGAACGGTTTATTTCAGCGTGTTCTCCAAACAATTCTCTACAAACGATGTAAATTTCATATTTTTGTGTTCAATACGTTTTGCGCTGCGAGCTAGGAAAGCAAGAGTGTCGCGAAATTTCTAAAACAGCGGCAGCAGCGGCGGCAGTAACTTTTTGTAGAATAGAGAGAAATGCTATTACACTATCATAATGTATTTATTTTTCACAAAATCCTGAAGGTCAATAATTTGAAACGTACACTGGTACTATGAAATAGACGTACTATCTTTTTCATTAATAATAAATATCATTGCAAAATTACTTAACATAAGGCAATAAAACACATTCCAGACAAACAGACCATACTCGTCATGAGCCCGCACCGTTTAGCAAAAGAACAATATCGGTGAGGGGGATGCGCCATCTTGTCTTGTGCCCATGTCATTAGAGACAATTATTTCGTCCCTGTCTACGGGTCTTTGAACTTCAGACTGTTCGCAGACATAGAAAACCCACTTCAATCTGTTGGTGTTCTCCTGACGAAACAACAGAGGTTTGAATATTATGCCTTCTTTGTGCCTGTGCTTCGTAAATCTTCTACTACATGCTATTTATACTGCTCTGCTATTCTGTGTGCAGCAATTTCGCGCCACATATGGCTCATGGCTGTTTGTCTTTCTGAAAGTTCCTGTTGTACTTGTTCGAAGGTTCCTTTTGTATATATATTGTAACGAAGTAAATTTCTCCGTCATTTTTGGTCTACGCCGGGATTCGAACCCGAATCCGCTTATTCCGGAACAAGTCGCTCTACCAACTGAGCTACGCAGACGTCCATTTTGGCTGTTATCTGCCTTTATGTCGTGTGCGTCCTGCTGGCAGGTACATCACATCTCCCCCCCCGAAAGAGGGACGGGGGCATGTCCCACGGGTCAGCCGTGACCATGAATCGTTGCAGGCAGCCATCCACTGTAGAACGTGCACTTGAGAACTCCCAGTCAATCTGGTGTGTGGAATGCAACGTCACACACATTTATTTTTCGAAGCGCTGGAGAAGGGATTCTCTTATTTTTCCTATCTCGCGGTGTGGAAATAACATCACACCATTTGCGAGATTTTGAACGGTCGGGTCATCTGGATAGTTCGGGTGTCAATGTAACGAAGTAAATTTCTCCGTCATTTCTGGTCTACGCCGGGAATCGAACCCGAGTCCGCTTATTCCGGAACAAGTCGCTCTACCAACTGAGCTACGCAGACGTTCATTCTGACTCCTATCTGCCTTTATGTCGTGTGCGTCCTGCTGGCAGGTACGTCACAATATATATATATATATATATATATATATATATATATATATATATATATATATATATATATATATATATATATATTCTATTAAGAAGAGACCTAAGCAAAAATATATATATTTTTTTTACTCATACCAAGTACAACATAGAAAAGGTTATGTATCTACCGGTGTGAGTAAAAGGAGAAAAGATAAAAAAATAAAATAAAACAACTGAATGTAGAAAGTGTCGAGAATAATGAGCCTTGGCTTTTTCAAGGACCAGCAAAAACTCTGCATTTTCTCACTTCCACAAAGACCTAGTTGGAAATGGGTTTCTGCAAGGCCATAGATGCAAGTAACAAGCCCACCAAAAATTGTTTTAAAAAATATATATATGTCATGTCCTCCGCAGTATATATATTTTTTAAAACAATTTTTGGGTGGGCATGTTACTTGCATCTATGGCCTTGCAGAAACCCATTTCCAACTAGATCTTTGTGGAAGTGAGAAAATGCAGAGTTTTTGCTGGTCCTTGATAAAGCCAAGGCTCAGTATTCTCGACACCTCCTACATTCAGTTGTTTTATTTTATTTTTTTATCTTTTCTCCTTTTACTCACACCGGTAGATACATAACCTTTTCTATGTTGTACTTGGTATGAGTCAAAAATATATATGTATTTTTTTTTGCTTAGGTCTCTTCTTAATAGAATGTGAATTCTGAATTTTCAAAACTGCTGCGTTGCGCGTTTTGATCTTCGGGTTATTTTGCAACTTGCGTTTTAAATTCTAAAGTTTTTCCTTAGTTTTCAGTTTTGCTCTTCAGTATATATATATATATATATATACATAGTTGTGAAAACATCAGAAGTTACAATGGCCTTGAAATCCTGCGGTATTGAAGATGCTTACATTAGCATTATTAATAACATCTATGAAAATGTAAGTGCAAACGTTCGGATATTTGAGGATACAGCACCAATAAATATTGAAAAGGGGGTGATACAAGGCGACACCATATCTCCCAAACTCCTCAATGCCCCATTACAAAGTGCCTTTCAATCATTGAACTGAAAAAACAAGGGGATAAAGATTAATGGAGATTATATAACTTATCTTCGTTTAGCGGATGACGTAATCATTTTTGCAACTACCCCTTCAGAGCTGCAGAGTGTGATCCAGGAACTTGCTGACAAGAATTTGGATTAAAAATGAACTTTCAGAAGACAAAACTGATGTACAATACTTTTACATGAAATGAAGATTTTTGCGATTGATGGGGAAAATCTCCAGGTAACCTATATCTACATTTACCATGGACAGCAGATATCAAGTGAGGATCACATTGATGAAGAAATTAATCGGCGTATAAAACTTGGCTGGAGGGCTTTTGGAAGAAACATAACTAATTTGTAAGAGCAATATGCCATTATATCTTAAAAGAAAAGTGTTTAATCAATGCTCATCCTTCAAATTCTCACTTATGGAGGGACTGAGACCTGGGCCTTAACTAAAACAGACATACAAAGGCTGCACACAAAAGAAAGTAGCACGGAGATATGCATGCTTGGTGTAACCAAGAAACATAAGATGAAGAACTCGTGGATAAGGAAAATGACAAGAGGTGAAGATATGATCAGTGGAATCCCTGAAATGGCAATGGGCAGGACACGTTGCCAGGAGAACGGATCACATATGGGCAACCAAAAATTTAGATTGGACACTAGGGGAGAGAAAAAGACCCAGAAGAAGACCGCATGGGGGATGGATGGATGAAATTCGAAAACATTGCGGAGTAACAGGAAGTACAGTGGCTCAAGACAGGCAGCTGCGGAGGAAACTTGGGGAGACCTTCATCCATCAGTGGATTGATAATGGCTGATGTTGATATAGATAGATAGATAGATAGATAGATAGATAGATAGATAGATAGATAGATAGATAGATAGATTACTTGCGAGAAAACTAAATTATTTCTTATTCAACCTTATATCTAATTTGGTCATATTAGTTGATCATATACTTTTATGTTTTCTTTGTAAAAATTAAACGAAAGAAAAAGCACTCATTATTTTTTACATTTTGTAGGGGACGTTCACGGATCCACTCCTGTTACCTCAATCAAAAATAAAGGTAAGTTTTTTAATTCAACTATTATATGTTCTGCTTCGCGATACTGCTATACACTGAGAGGCCACTTTATTATGACCACCTGACAGTTTTAAGCAAATGAGCTATGGCTGCACGCTGTTGCCGCCAGAGGGCGAGGCTAGTATAAAAAGGGAAAGCTTAGTGCTTGCGACAGTAGTAGAAGTGATTTTTGGGTGACGAGATGGGTAAAAAATGCGATTTCACGGACTTTCAACATGGGATGATTGTAGGAGCTCGGAGCCATGGAGCGAGTATCACCGAAACCGCCGCATTCGTGAAATGTTCCAGAGCAGCTGTTGTTAAAGTGTTTAAAGACTGGACTGTCAGCCAAAAAACTGGGTCTCTACGTGCAACGTGTGGTCGTCATCGACTAGTGACTGCTCGGGAGGAACGGAGAGTGTCCAGACTGGTAACAGACAACAGAAGGACAACAGTGCAGCAAATTACAGACCATATAATCTCTGCCCTCAAATAATCTCTGCACGCACTGTTCGCCGTACACTGCATCGGATGGGATATGGCAGCCGAAGGCCTGTTCGAACACCTTGCTGTCTGCAGTTAACAAGAGAAAACGTCTCCAGTTCGCACAGGAGCCCAAGGGTTAGACAGTCGATAATTGGAAAAAAATTAGGTGGTCCGATGAATCGCGTTTGCAGTTGCACCATGCCAATGGCCGAGTGAGAATTTGGCGGAAACAGCACGAAAGCATGGACTCCAAATACATTGCTACACCCCTTCAAGCTGGTGGAGGCAACGTTATGGTTTGGGAAATGTTTTCCTGGCATGCTTTGGGCCCTTTAATTCATGTTGATCAACATCTGACTGTTGCGGACCAAGTGCATCCTGTCATGTGGATGGTTTATCCCAATGGCGATGGCTACTTTCAACAAGATAATGCGTCCTGCCATAGTGCTTGTAATGTACAGGATTGGTTTCAGGAACATGCCGATGAGTTTACTTTGCTTATGTGGCCCCCACAATCTCCAGATCTCAACCCCATTGAGAAATTGTGGGATGAAGTTGAACGAGCCATCAGACAGCTGGATCCACAACCCTGAAATCTCACACTCCTGGAAAGTGCTATTCATTAAGCATGGTCACAGATTCCACAAACCACCTATCAACATCTCGTGGAGTCCATGCCACGAAGAATCGATGCAGTATTAAAGGCAAAAAGTGGCCTAACGAAGTACTGAGAGTGCCACCTAAGCAAAGTAAACTCACCTAATAAAGTGGCCACTCCGTGTATAACACGTTGTTAAATAACTCTCAAAAAAATTGTTCTTGCATCAGTGTTGAAAAAATGACACATAACACTTGGAAGAGAATGCGCAAGAAACGTTATATGCAGAGGATGTTCACACATTTTAGAACGTTTCTGACAAGAAGTTACTGAAAATAAAAGAACTTCAAATAATTGAAAGTGGCAACAGTGTGTTAGACGAACACGAAAGAAACATCTGCTGCAGTTAGACATCGTCTGCTAAGAAAATGGCGCATGTAAAATGTAAACAAGCTGTGGATAGAAGGTTATGTTTCTGCTCTTTACGAAGAGAAATATTCGCATTCGGTAATTAAAAAAACCGCTGTGAAAATCGTTGAATTAGCATTTCTAAATGTAAAATAAGCAATATTATTCATAATAGAGGGGGAAATCGTCAAGGGTTCCTTTTAACTCGAAAGTAAGGTCTATGGTCTTGAAAGAAAATCCACTGACCCAAACAGCAATCGCTAAGTCATTAAAAAAAAAAAAAAAAAACGTAATGTTCACCACCTTTGGCCTAGGCACGTGGCTGAGCGCAAAACACGGTGTAGACTTATTTATGAAAATCACTTAGCCAGAGACAGATGAAAATTTATAGTGACTATTGATGAAGCATGGATCTACCTAAACGACTGTAACAAAAAAAGGACGATTTACTATCGCAAAAGAGCAGAAAAATGCTTAAAAACTTTGTTCCAAGAATCCAAAGAAAGTTTCAGTAAAGGATTCCTGATTATTGCTTGTTTCTCGTACAATGGGAAATTACAGTTAAGAAAAGTTGAAAAGAATGTTAAAATCAATTCTACATGTTACCAAAATAGTGTTTTGACTCCTATATTTAAAGAGGAAATATCATATCCCTTTATCCACAGAGCCTTAAAAGGGTAGAACTTCATCAGAATAAGGCTACCGGTCATGCATCTAAATCTAACACTCTATTTCTAGAAAAAGTGAAAAAGAGACGGGTACCAAGTCTTATACCTTTTGCTCATACGGGGGTCATACAAATGTTCTTCACACTGTCCATATTTGAGAAAAGTGTGAAGTAACGGAGAAAACTTACCTTATTGCCGTTCAATGAACTCTCATCCGTTGCAAATGACAGCTTGCCAGCGGAGAGGTTGGTCCTGGACGCCCCGTAGTACGCCATCTTTGTTCAGCTGTCTTATTACTCGGGTCACGTCCAACGACATTTCGTCCTGCGATTCGTAGCGGGTGCCACGGAGCCGATTTTTGAACTTTGGGAAAAGATCAAAGTCGGGTGGACTGAGATCAGGACCGTATGATGGGTGGGATAAAGTTTCCCAGCCATATTTCGGCAAAAATCCCCGTACGGACGCTGCACCATGACACGATGCGTTGTCATGCAGCAAGATCGCTCCCGCCTCCAACAAGATGGGGCGATTTTGACGAATTTTCGGTCTCAGATTTGTCCTCAGAAAGGAATTGTGCTTCGATCAAGATGTAACGTACCAGGAGATGTGACGTACCTGCCAGAAGGACGCACACGACATAAAGGCAGATAGGAATCAGAATAAAAAAACGTCCGCGTAGCTCAATTGGTAGAGCAACTTATTCCGGAATGAGGGGACCCGGGTTCGAATCCTGGCACGGACAAAAATGACGGAGAAATTTACTTCGTTATAAAGAGTTCTTTCCCCACAAACTTCTTGCACGGCAGTGTGGATCTGTGTTGTAGTTTTTCCCCGCATAGTTTCTGTTTTCACGTACGAGCTCTGGTCTAACACTGTGACTCGACCTGAGGAGCTGCACGGTTCTATTTCCAAACCTTCCCACGTCTGCACAGCA
The DNA here is from genome assembly GCA_039090855.1 of Macrothele yani. Classification (NCBI taxonomy): domain Eukaryota; kingdom Metazoa; phylum Arthropoda; class Arachnida; order Araneae; family Macrothelidae; genus Macrothele; species Macrothele yani. The sequence continues at coordinate 161,586,424 of CM077010.1, read as the reverse complement.
AATGATAGCGAGTCGTTCTTACACCACTGAGTTGCTGAGAGTCTGACTTTGACATGACGCAATCATTTTATCATTTGCATCATACGCTTTTGTTTTAGACTAACGTGTGCAGAACTTTTGTTATCACCCTCGTATTCCTTCAAAGTTCCCTGGTCTATTGTGTCTTCGTAGTGCTAAAAAGAGCGCTTTCTGAACGTAGACGTAAAACAAGGATTGGACTATGGAAAGCAGTGGAAGAGGAGTGAAATAAAATACCACTATCAATGTTAAGAAACCCTGTTATCTTGAAAATCTAGATATAGGTTCATAGTCCAGAGAAAGGACTATCAGATAGTACAATTAAGTAAGAAATAATTTTGTTTTAAACGTTCATCATGTTGCCGGAAAATCATTCTAAAAATATGTGAACATCCTCTATACATAGGTGACACCATATCTCCAGAGCTCTTCAATGACACATTGCAGAATGTTTTTCAATCATTGAACTGGGAAGACAAGAGCATAAAAAATAATGGAGATTATTTATCCCGCATTCGTCTTGCTGACGACATAGTCATTTTTGCAAGTACGCCGCAGAGTATGGTCCAGGAATTTCCTGACATGAGTAAAGAAGTGGGCTTAAAAATAAACTCAGAAAACAAACTTGATGTACAGTTGTGAAAACACAAATTTGTCAGTGACAGAAATCGGAACGCGCCCCCCTCATTGCTGAATAAGCTGATCTCCCGACTAAGCTACACGGATAGAATGCATCGCTGCAGACCTGTCCTTTTGACACGTGCTTTACCTCTGTAGTACGTCGCACAATGCTTTTACAAGAACGGAAGATTCTACGATTGATGGAGGGAATCTAGAAGTAGCCGATACCTACATTTACGTTGAACAATAAATACCAAACGCTATCCAACTAAACTTTATAGGAATATAAAACTTTACTGAAGAGCATTTGGAAGAAACATAACAATTTTCAAGATAAGTAATGCGTCTTTTCGGTTTTTACTTAAGGATCAGAAACATGATTCTTAACTAAACTCGACTTTCAGAAGTTGCAGACAACTGAAAGAAAAAGAGAAAATACATTCATTTATCTACATAGCCTTCACAGAGTAGAACTCCATCAGAATAAGACTGTCAGTCATACATCCAAATCTACCACTCTATTTCTTGAAAAAATCAAAAAGAGACCGATATCAAGTCCACATATTTTGCTCACATTCCTTCAAAGTCCCGTGATGAGTCAGCAATGGACTATTGTGCCTTCGGACTGCGAAAAAGAGCGCTTTCTAAACGCAGACTTAAAACAATGATTGGACTATAGAAAGTAGTGGAGTGGAATAAAATACCACTACCAATTTTACGAAATGCCCTGTTATCTTGAAAATCTAGATGTAGGTTCATAGTCCAGAGAAAGGACTATCAAATATTGCAGTTAAGTAAGAAATAATTTCATTTTAAACGTTCATCATGTTGCCTGAAAATCACTCTAAAAATATGTGAACATCTGTGTATAAGTGACACCATATCTCCAGAGCTCTTCAATAACACAGTGCAGAATAATTTTTCAATCATTGAACTGGGAAGACAAGAGGATAAAAAATAATGGAGATTATTTAACCCGCTTTTGTTTTACTGACGACATTAATCATTTTTGCAAATATTCTCTCATAGCTGCAGAGTATGGTCCAAGAATTTGCTGACAAGAGTAAAGACGTGGGCTTAAAAATGAGCTCAAAAAACAAAATTGATGTACAATACTTTTACAAGGACTCAAGACTTTATGATTGATGGAGGAAATCTAGAAGTAGCCGATACCTACATTTAGTTGGATAATAAATACCAAGCGCTCTCCAACCAAATTTTATAGGAGTATAAAACTTAGCTGAAGAGCATTTGGAAGAAACAGATCAATTCTCAAGATAATCAATGCATCTTTCCAGTTCTTAATTGCGGATCAGAGGCATGGATCTTAACAAAAACCGACATTCCGAGGTTGCAGACAATTGAAGTCATAATACTTTATTATGCTAATGAGCTAAAATATATATAAAGCAATGGCAGTTTAAAAGATTAAATAAATGGTAGTACATGAAAAGATAAAATCTTGATTTATATAAGCTGAGGAATTAGGTCCGTTAAAACATTAATCTGCCACTTAAAATAAAGATAAACATTTTGCGCAGCTATGGACGAATGGTTTTTGAACACGTGTCAGGAGCGCGAAAGTAGGTCAAGTACTCAAGCCACTTAAACAAAAAGAAGAAACCATCGAGTGCTGAAAATGCATCCATACACTCGTGCAAGCCTGTGATAGCAGTAGACAATTAAAAAATCTCATTGCACGACTGTTCTGATGAGAATCTGGCAGTTCTGACGTTTTTACAAGCAATAACTTATTTCCATTGTACAATAGCAATAATATACGTGAATAAGATAACTTAAATGAAGGAAAACAGATATTAAAACACAAGTGTTGAATATAAACGTCGCAAAAATAAGTCAGTTGATATAAAAGAACATGATACTTGATGAAACAATGAAAGAAAAATTGTCCCAAACGGTTGCTTAGAAGTCCTATTTGATTCAGAACAAACATATTAAATGAGGCATTGTGTAATGGTGAAAAGTACTGAAGGTACGAAGTTCTAGTTTCTAAGACGGATACAATTGCGGTGAACAGATGTCCAACCAGTAGAAGTCTTCCACGTGGAATGAAAATTCGAAAGTTGAGCAGTTTTACGTGTCATTTTAAGTTCGAGCTGTAATCTGGATATGAGCTGAATGTGGAATTGAAGAAGTAGTAGTTTTCTTGCGGTACGAAGTGATAGAGGTGGATTATCTTTTACATGATTAAGAAAGAAATTATAAATTACAGATTTGGTGAGAATAAAGAAACATGCGCATAATGGCCTTCGGCATGTAGTTATAGAGTCATGGGCAGGTAGAAACATGTAGTCACGAAGATTGTGTGAAAGAAATATGGTGAGGTGCATGCTTTGAAGGATAATAACCCCGAAGGATAGGAAGAGGAACTCATGTATCAGGAAAATGACAGGAATTGATGACTCATTGATCAATGTAGAATCCTTGAAATAGCAAAGCGTTGGACACATTACTAGAAGAACTTACCACCGTTGGATAACTGAAACACTAGAATGGATTTCAAGGGACAGAAAGGAAAAGACCACGAAGGAGATGGATGAATGAAATTTGAAAGCATGCCGAAGTGGCATGGAGTTGGCTGGCTCAAGACAGAAAATTGGGGAGAAAAATAGACTTGGGGAGACGTTCAGTCAGCCTTGGATTAATGGTTCATGATGGTGTACACCATCTTAACAAAAGTATTCGGACACCACAAGGTTTTGGGGCAAATGGCTTTATTATCGCAATTAGTAGTTTGTCGGTCCACCATTTGCTTGTATGACAGCGGCAACCCGTCGAGGAATGCTATCAACCAATTTCCGTTAGATATGGACAGGAATAGCTCGCTATTCGTCCTGCAAAGCTGCTGCCAGAGCGGAGAGCGAAGACGTTCGTTGGGGTCGATTTCGTATCGGTCGCTTCAGTTCATTCCAGAGGTGTTCTATGGGATTAAGATCAGGACTATCAGCAGGTCAGTCTAGCAGTTCCACCTCATTTTCAAGAAACCAGTCCTGAACACGCCGTGCAGTGCGGCAGGGAGGTCGATCGTGTTGGAAGAGACAACGGTCATTTCCATAGTACTGCCATATTGTTGGTACGGAATATTCCAGAATGTCGCGGTACAGTTCAGAGTTCATAGTTTGCGGTATAATAACCAACGGATCGAGTCCCATCCACGAGAAACAACTCCATACCATGATGGAACCTCCAAAGAACGTGACAGTTGGAAGAACACAGTAGTGTTGGGCATAAACGATTGAATTTAAGAAAATCAAAAGGTTACAATCGAGAGATCTGACAAATCGAGATATTCATTCGAAATAATTATTCGAACGATTTCAAATTTTAGAATTTACCGGTAGATGGAGTGATACGCTCAGAGCCGTCGTCTGCGTTTGACAAATCTAGATATTCATTCGAAATAACCATTCGAATGATTTGTAATTGATGCTATACACTCAGACCTTTCTTTCGCTGGACGGAATGACGCTAAAGACGCCTGAATTTTTTCGAATAGCATAACCTAGCTTAAGAAGTTAGAAGGAACCCATAAAGGAACTCAAGTTATTCTCCCTGCGAGAGATAATTTGATCACGCGAAAAGCGAGTACTTCCGAACGACCTCTCGAGATGTTTTCGAGTAGACGAGCGATTTTGCTCGGAACCTATACTCTCGAGAACAGACGAGCAATTTCGCCTTTCGAATGCACTCGTTTGAACGAGACAGCGTATGAGCAATCGAGAGTTCTCTCGAGAGTTTTTTTTTCATTCGAATGAATTTGGCGTTATCGAATGTTTCGAGATATTTTCATAATCGAATGAATCGATTATTTCTACTCGATTATGCCCATCACTAGAACACAGCCCGACGAAAATCGTTCGCCTGGCTGTCGCCAAATCAAAGTAGGCCCGTCAGATTTGAAGAGTGAAAAGGATCACTCATCACTCTGAAGAACAGCTTTTCCATCACCCGCAGTCCAGGAACAACGGGAGACACACCACTCCTAACGACGTTTCGCATTCACAGAAGTGGTGTATGGCTTGTGTGAAGCTCTTCTACCAATAACTCACACTGTGCACCTCTCTGCGGATAGTTATGGTACCAACCGAGACATTACAAGCATTTCCTACTTCAGCAGTAACGGAAACGGCAGAGGAATAACCGGATTTCTTAACATTTCATAAGCACGCCGGACAAAAAATTGCGGAATGCTCATTTTATTGGTTAATATGGGGTTACATCACCACGAGCTCGAAGCACAGCCTTGATTTTCTTTGGCATGCTGTCAATATGGGAGCGGATGACATTAATGTCCAGTTTGCCCCACGCCGTGAACAACTGGTCCCGCAGAGCAGTCAAACTGGGAGGGTGTTGTTGTCTCTTCTTAACGTCCCGTTCGAGCATGTCCCAAATTTTCTCTATAACATTGAGATCAGGTGAATTGGCGGTCCAGGTGAGATGTGGGACGTCGACCTCATGTTCTGCAAACCAATCCTGCACAATGGCAGCTCGGTGGACAGTGCAGTTGTCGTCTTGATAACGGGCATCTGGAATGGCGGCATCTTGGAGGAACTGGACATATGGCAACACCTCGTTATCCAACAGTTTCACGTAGTCCACTGCTTTCATGCCATTAGACACGTGAACTAAAGGACCCACCCCAGCACTGGATATACACCCCCAAAACATGACACTTCCACCCCCTTCTGTACAGCACTTTGCACACACTCTGCGTTGAAGGCTTCTCCGGCCTTCCGCATGACCCTGGATCGACCATCATTGGAATACAAGCAGAAACTGGATTCGTTCGACCAGATGATGCGTCGCTACTGTTCTGTGGTCCAGTGTCGGCGTTTCCTCACCCATTCCAGCCGCTTTTTCTTGTGTATGGCAGACAGCTTTGGGCGTACCTTAGCTACACGACTGAATATTCCTACACCATGCAGTTCTCGTCGAAGCGTTCGTACGGAAACAGGCTGACTGGGTCCCGCATTGTACTCTTGCAGCAATTCCTGCCAGGTTTGGAACCGTTTTGCGGTTGATAATCGCCTCAGACGTCGACGATCACGGTTTCTCATGTTGGTTTTTCTGCCGCAGCTGCTCCGACGGAAATTGTCTCTGGCCGACTCCTTCCACGCTAAATGAACTCTACTGACTGTGGACTTGGACACGCCAACGAACTCCGCGACCTCCCTCAGCGAATGATCATGTTCACGACCAAAGACGATAGCTCCCTTTTGCCACTCTGTTACGTCACCTTTTCTACCCATGGTACTACCTGTAAGCAACAATAAAACTGATTAGGCACGCACGTCTTACAAGGCTGAAAAAGTAACAAGTAACATACAATACTTTCCATTCCAGTTTCCAACTGTTCCTCCGGATGACAGCATTCCGTAATGTTTTGTCCGGGGTGCTTACCATGGCTTTTCTGACACGTTCCGTCAGTCTGTGCGGCCTACCTGAACGTTTTTTTTTTTTTTTTTGCTGTAGTTGCACAATCCTTCTTCCACCTCTTCAAGACATCACTTACAGTCGATTTTGGTATGTTTAGTTTAGCTGCAATGCTCCGTATGGAAACGTTACTCAGGTGACGTCCTAAAACCAGCCCACGCTGGAACTCGGAAGTTTCACGTCCATGCGGCATATCACTTTCAAAGTTACTGATAACCCGACAGAACATCTCAGCTTAATGTACGTACCTTCCCATTTACAGCGCACCTTCCCGCGCAACCGTTCTTAGCATTTACGCAAATATTTGGTAGTGTCCAAATACAGTATGCACACGACAGTTCTGAAGTTCTACATGCGATCGGAGTGTGAGGGTGCATCATCGCAAACCCTACCTTGATGTGTTGGAATAATTCCAGGCACCACGACTTCTGGAGACGAAAGCAGACGCGTTCCAGCAAAATAGGACTCCCCCAACACTGGTCCCTCTATTTCAGATAGTTTTTCGATAACGAGTTCCTTGGGGAATGGAGTTGAGCGGGGAGAGTTTCTTGGTCACATGTTCTCCAAGTTTAACCACAATGGATTTTTCTTGTTGGGTTATGTGAAAAAGGATGTCTACGCAATTTCAGTGAAGGGTCTTTAAAAACATCGCATCAGAATCTCCAGGGTCATTCTCACGATCATGCTGATATCACGTAAGTAGGTATAATAAAAAAATCCTAATACACTATTTTGCGATTTATTAAATTTAAATTTTGTGACAACATTTCATACTCATGAATTGTGGAAGCATACACACAAAAAAAATTTTCAAGAGAAATTCAAATGACATTTTCATTACTTCACTGATTCTAAAGACACAACCAAATCAGTCAAGGATTACATGTTTTACAAATGTTCAGCAAAATATATAATCAATTGATTACCTTAAGTGATAAATTTTTGAAACAATACAAATTCTTGCACGCAATACCTTCACCATTTCCTTGCCAATAAAAATTGAAATGGGTTCATTATTATTTATTTTCCAGAGAATCTCTGTTTCCATAAAGGTAAATACTACGAGATCGGATCGACAGTGCGCTTAGAGGGAGACAAATACGGCTGCTCAACATGCACGTGCAGTGTTCCACCAGACTTCACCTGTGTCCAGAAAGCTTGTCCACCACCACCACGACCAAATTGTGAAATGGTATTTGGCCACTGCTGCCCCAATTATAAGTGTCCCTAAATGAATGACGCATTGTTTGTATTTTGAAAACCCATAATAAAGCTTCAAAAACAAGAATTTTGTTAGTGTTTTGAACGGTAACTGGTCCGTAACCCGTGCCATGCACCGTTGAAAAAGCTCTGGCTGAAATTTTTTCTTGTCATATAACACGAATCGTAATAAAATGCATAACTATAATAAACTGTTGGATTATTGATGGACAGTCTATAAGATGGGTCGCCAACAACAAAATTTTCGTAATATTCCCATTAATTTTTCCAACTACTCGTATACGAATTTAACGATGACGTTCCTCATTATTGTATAAACATGTGCTTACCCGTAGTTGATGGGCGTGCATTGGAGTATTGAGGCATTCTTTCAGTGACCCGAAATGATATCGTGTCTAGATAATTGCACAATGGGGTTAAAATATGTTTTATATTGCCAGTTTGGTTTCAACAATTTTTTTGGTATCATTATTTAATCTATACTAATACACATAAAGAGAGAAACTTTGTGTGTTTGAGGCAATCTCGAAAACTACTGAACCGGTTTGGATAATTCTTTCACCATTGGGAAGCTTATTTTCTTCCGGTGGACATTGGCTATTTCGTTTATTTTTTATTATTTTCCCATTATTTTTATTATTATTGACTGTACTAGCGAATAAGATCGCTTTCAAGTAGTTCCCGATTTCCCGTGTATCGTTCCGCTTTGTTTGCGTACAACCTGATCACCCAACGTGAAAGAAAGTAATTCACGATAATATACGGAATTTTTTTTACTAATCTCGAAAACTACTGAACCGATTCGGTTAATTACAACTTCGTAGTTGATAGCGGAGGGTTTAGTTCCAAGCCGCAGAATGGCAGATGGTGCTACAAGTACTGAAGCGAGAACAAACGCCAGAATAACGAACGGCGGATTGTACAAAGAAAATGCCATGGTAACATAACAAAAAATACTTTGTTATGTTACCATGGCACGACAATAAAAATTAGCGATAACAAATCTGTGGGTCAGCAGTTTTCATTTTAAAAAAATCATGAAAATCGCTCCAGTAGATGGCGCTGGTGGATTGTAAATAGAAACGGCCTTGTGTTTTAAATATATAGATAGATAGCCACAGGTGTAGGTTATATGTACAATAGAATCAAAAGCTAGTTTTGTGCGCGTGCGTGCATTATATACCGGGTGTCTAAAAAAAAATTGAAACAAGCTTTTATCTCTTCAACAGTTGATCAAAGATACATACTTTCAATTAGAAAAATACTCAAAATGTCGTAAAGACTGACGACATGGTAGTTGCATCCTTGTGCGTGGTATAAAAATAAAAAAAATTATACAGCCTTCGCAGAAAAAAAGGTCAATTAAAAAAGTTACGCAATGTTCTAATTAGACTCCTTTCCCTGGAACCAGTGGCCGTAAATTTGGAACGGGCGAATATAGCCCGTTGAGTTGCTCACGGTGGTCGTTAAACCTTCAATAAAAAAAAAAAAAAAAGTTGAAGAGATAAAATCTTGTTTCAATCTTTTTTAGAGACCCGCTAAACAGTGTGTGTACATACACCGGCCACTAAATCAGAAGCCTTTATGCAGATCTATTTAAACGTCAATTACGCCGTATATACAAAATACGTTGTCACGTGCGTTACCACATGATCTAAACAACTCTCTAAGACTGCTGCTCGTCAGTATTGTTGATCACAATGGGTAAAACAAAGGATCTTTCGGAGTTCGAAAAAGGTCTTATTGCGGGTCCTCGTCTGGCTGGAGCGACGATTTTGAAAACAGCAGAGCTAAACTGGGTTCTCAAAAGATCAGATATCCCGGGTCTTTAATCAGTGGAAAAATAACGCACATTTCTTGTCTAAAAGATGAAACTTTGGCTCGACGACAATCTGTCAGGAACGAGATCGCCGTCGTCTGAAAAGGCTTGTACGGAGAAACAGGACTTCCTGTGTGCAGCGATTGACCGAAGCATTTCAAGAAGGCTGTCCCGAGCCATATCTCAGCGAACTATCTGCAAAGAATTGGAAAAGATCGGTACTGGCAGTCGCATGCATATCAGAAGCCACTGATTTCTGCGAAGAACCGGAAAGTTCGTCTTCAGTGGTGTCAAGAACACAGTAACTGAACACTGAGAAAAAGTCATGTGGTCCGACGAGTCGCGGTACGACCTGTTCCGTAACGACGGTAGGCAGAGCCCCATGAAGGCAGAACGTGTCAGGTGTGGGACACGTTCTGTTGGTGCGGAACGGAGACCTCTTATTTTTCTTTAAGGTCGGGTGTCCTCCAAGAATTATATGAACATTGTTTCAGATCAAGTCCATCTGAAATGTTGACTTTTTATCCAGCAGATGATGTGTGTTTCATTGAAAACAGTGCTATTGTCTATCGCAAAAGATGTGTTCAGAGAGCCTGACAGCGACTTCCATCATCTTTCCTAGAACAACAAAAAGCCGAGATCTGAACCCCAATCAGAATGTACGGGACACATTATAAAAAAAGATCCAGGAGAAAAGGCTTCTTCCGTCAAATATGAGTCAGTTAAGGGATTGTCTGGCGAACGCCTAATATGCTGTAGAGGTAGACGCACTCCAACACTTTGTGAAATCTATACCAAATCGCATGCATGCTGTAATTCGAGCTAAAGGAGGTCCATCCCGGTATTGAATAAAAAAAAATTAATTCAGTGGCTTGAATGTGTATATTGAAGTACTAGTTTATTAGTTACACCTACCTAGTAGCACATTGCCCTGCCCTTAGACCCAATTTCATAAAGGCCTGGAACATACCAGATGCTTGAAGCGTCGTGAAAAAATGTTGGGCCATGCGGAAAAGGCTGAGCCGCATAGTTGCTGAAAACTGGTCGGCGGCAGTGTCGCAGAGAACAGCTCGTTCCACCACATCCCAGAGATACTCGATAGGGTTTTAATTCAGAGACTGTGCAGTTACTAAAGCAAGGAAAACTCGTCGGCCTGTTCCTGTAACCATTCGATGACGATACGGGCCTTATCAGCAGGTGTGTTATCCTGTTGGATGTGTTCATCTGCTTGAGGACAAGCCCCAGCCTTGAAGGGATGAATCTAATCGGTAACGATGTTGATACGCCGTGGCGTTCAGATTTCCGTATCAGGAGTCCTAATAGTGCTAGCAAAACATTCCCCACGCCAATATCGGCCTCTACTGTTGAGGACTGACAGGATGGCTCCATAGCTTCATGCTGCTTAGGCCAAATTGATGCAAGAGGAACCCTGATTCGTCCGTCCAGACGAGCTTCAGCCAAACCTTAACTGTCATATCTCGATGTTCCTGCGCCCATTGGAAGAACGCATTCGAGTTCTGCGCTGACGATATCAGTACTCGAAATTTCATCACATTGGCGATATGGTCCGATACATGGTGTGTTCGAACATAACCATAAGGAAACCAATATCGAACACTGCAGTGATATGCCGGGTTGTGGCCTGTCTGTTCGCTTGCATGATTATCGCCATTCACCTTTGACTCTCTGATCCACCAGATGTTTTCATTAATCGGATCGCCGATTGCTTCGAGATTTTTGCGTGTTGCATCATTCACGATATACCTCATGAGTAACTCTAAGGTAAGGTGACCAGATTTTTGAGAAAGAAATTGAGGACAAAATGGCATGTTGTCCTCAATGAAAATCCTCCAAATACTTGGCGTCAGTAAATAAATAAATACATCGCTCCTTCCACGTTCCAGAAACACACTGCAACCGAAAAATTGTTTTTCAGCCGCCGCCGTGGAACTGAATCACGGAACTCTCGATAACTAGCCGAGCGCGTTAACTTTACACAACGGTGGCCAACAATCCGCGGTGCTATGTGTATTTTTAAGTCAGCTTCTGACATCATAAATCCGTAAGATGGGCTCAGCTACTGAGACTTCTCCATCTGGTGGGCATTAACGGCACTGGCTATATATATATATTATAGCAGTTAAATCCAAAGGGCGAGATCCAAGGGGAAAATCCTCCAAATACGTGGCGTCAGTAAATAAATAAATACATCGCTCCTTCCACGTTCCAGAAACACACAGCAACCGAAAAATTGTTTTTCAGCCGCCGCCGCCGTGGAATTGAACCACGGAACTCTCGATAACTAGCCGAGCGCGTTAACTTGTAGCACACGCGCTCGGCTAGTTATCGAGAGTTCCGTGATTCAATTCCACGGCGGCGGCTGAAAAAACAATTTTTCGGTTGCTGTGTGTTTCTGGAACGTGGAAGGAGCGATGTATTTATTTATTTATGTTGTCCTCAATTTCAATGCAAAATTGAGGATAATTCCGTTTCAAAATGAGGACAAGGTCTTACACGTTATGGCAAAGCCGAAGATTAGCAAAGAATGTTATTTTTTTTTATTTTTTTTTTTTTGATTGGAGGTTTAACGACCACCTGGAGCAACTCAATGGCCTATAAGCAGTCGCCCGTCCCTAATTTAGGGTCACTGGTTCGAGGGAAGGGAGAGAGCCAGTGCCGTAAGACAAACACAACATCCATGCCTCACCGGGATTCGAACCCGGACCCCTTTCGGACGAATGATCAGAGGCCATCGCCTTAGACCACCGCGCCACCGTGGAGGCAAAAAAATAATGTTATGAACTGTAACCACAAAATTGTCCAGTTTCATGGGAAAACATACGATGAATCTGAAGGATGGTTTTCATGAGAAATTAGCATAAAATTGCCATAAAATACTATCACGCAGAATATTGCTTCTAATAAATTTTAAATGTTACTCATATGGGGCAGCACACGAAACAAAGCTACATTTTGATTTTGTGCTGAAATTTCATTGTGATTCTGTGCAAGAAAAAAATACAGATACGCTCAGTTCTGATTCAGCGTCAATTTGGAACGCAGGACTACAACTTACAGATCGGAGAGTTGACATGAGCTTGTCGAGTATGGTTTCTTTTTTTTTTTTTTTTTTTTTTTTATTGGAGGTTTAACGACCACCGTGAGCAACTCAATGGGCTATAAGCAGTCGCCCGTCCCTAATTTAGGGTCACTGGTTCCAGGGAAGGGAGAGAGCCAGCGCCGTAAGACAAGCACAACATCCATGCCTCACCGGGATTCGTACCCAGACCCCGTTCGGACGCTTAGACCACTGCGCCACCGGGGCGGCCGAGTATGGTTTCAAAGCATTTATTTTATTTGTTATAGCCAACACAGGTCTATGATATGAAAAGTAGCTTACATAACTTTTACAAATAATGCTGGATACACTGCGGACACAAAGCAGATCGATACACGAATTACCCAACGTAGTGCTGTCTTCTTACATTCCTCATCACTTGCTCTTGCCTCTCGTTTTGATTTTCTCCACCTTTGCTTGCGTTGATTCTGCGAATTCCGCGGCATTGTCAAAAATGATCACCTGTTCACACGAAAACATTTTTTTTTTTATTTTAGTTCAAACCACTACGAAATGTTCTTCGTGTATTTGAGTAGATCTCGTCGAGTTTTAAACGATACCATGCGCAGTCGTATTGCACTCACGGTTGCCGTGATAGGCTGACTCAAACGCGGCGGCACACCCAGAAATATTTCATCTCCCCGCACACAGGGAGCGCGAGGATCCTCGAACGCACGGTGTATTGCGCAGTACACAAAATGAACTCCATGCTGTTTACGAATATGCTAACACGATTAGTGTGTGGCGCGTATTTTTAACGCTATAATGATTTCAGTGGGACCTATTTTTGTCAAAGGCGGTCAGCCGTAAGTCGCCCCATACTATCCGCGGAGTTAGACATACTTCTACGTCAAAATATCTGAAGTCAGAAAATTACTATACACTAAGAAGACAGAAGTCATAGGATACCTGTATGTTATCTCTACGAGAAGGAATATTTCAAGATTTTAGTGAAAAAATGTACTGAACAAAAGTCGTAGAACTCGCAATGATATCTACAAAATTTAGCAACAATTACTTATTAAATTGCAAGAGCGTCGATGCTGAAAAAGATGATATTTATTTCCCATCCTCTAAATATTTCAGTTAAATCCACTTAAAATAAAACAGAAACTAAATAACACCATCATCGAGATGACTTTTTTCGATGCTTCGGCTTGTCTCCCATTAATATTACGTGATTTCTAACTTAATTCAAGGAAAAATTCTTTCGTTTAAGAAAATAGTTCATATTTTTATGAGTCCATTTTCTTGCAACTGAAAAAGTATTTGATGTTAAATTTGGTTGCATTTTGTAGACTCATTTGAGTTCTACGACTTTTGTTGAGCACATTTTTTCCTCTTTCAATTTTTTGGGGAAATTTCTTAAACCGAGGACAAAAAATAAGAAATTGAGGACATTTAACGTTCTCAATCAGCTTTGTTTTTTTTTTCTTTTTTAAATGATTTATTGGACCTGGGGGTACAAAGACATACAAGCAGACATAAACGAAAGACAGAAATTACACAGCAACAGGTACAAATCATACAGCCGCCCCGGTGGCGCAGTGGTCTAAGCGATGGCCTCTGATCATTCGTCCGAACGGGGTCCGGGTTCGAATCCCGGTGAGGCATGGATAGTGTGTTTATCTTACAGTACTGGTTCTCTCCCTTCCCTGGAACCAGTGACACTAAATTAGGGACGGGCGACTGCTTATAGCCCATTGAGTTGCTCACGGTGGTCGTTAAACCTCCAATAAAAAAAAAACAAAAAAAACAAATCATACATGGCTGACAGCATGCCAAATGATCAATTTACACAGATATCGGCAGTGTTGATCATGCAACACATTTTGAACAAGTACACATCAAACATGGATTTTTACAGTATGTTAAATGACCAATGTACACAGAGAGTTAGTGTTGATCAAGTAACATTCATTGAGCCAGTGCCGAAAGACAAACACAAACATCCATGCCTCACGGGATTCGAACCCGGACCCAACTAGGGCGAATGATCATAAGCCAGCGCCTTAGACCAATGTGCCACCGGGGCGGCTCAGCATTTACGGAACTGAGGATGAAGCACTGAAATTGAGGACTGTTCCCAGAATATGAAGATGTCTGGCCACCTAACTCTAAGGACTATAAGCAGTCGCCTGTCCCAAACTTAGGGACTCTGATTCCAGGAAAGTGCCGTAAGACGAACACACCACACATGGCTTACCCAGGCCCACTCTGGGCTGACGAACGGTCAGAAGCCAGCGCTTAGACCGTTGCGCCATCGGGGAGGCGCAGAATGTTCTTCATAATGAATACCAAGACACAATTTTTTTCGAGGTTTAACGACCACCATAAGCAACTCTATGGGCTATAAGCAGCCGTCCGTTCCTAATTTGGAATCGCTGGTGAGAACTAATGCCGTAAGACAAGCATACCAGCCATGCCTCATCCGAAATCATCTGGGACAAATGATGAGAAACCATCACTTAGACCACTGCGCCACCTGGGCGGCTATGAAATTTTTCAACAGGATTCTTTGAATCGGAACTAGAACATACACTTATGCCCACTAATGGCTATATTCTGCATTATAAAAAGAACAGAAAATATACGTAAAATACACTGACGGAAAAAAATCCCAACAACACGAAAAAATAGTTGTAGAGGAATGAAATGGCTGCAATACATTTGTATAGGTCACATATTAAATCGATTAAGGTTTCAAGATCACAGCTTATTGTCAGCGCGAGAAGAGCCATTTTAAATGTGAAATGCTGGTACATTAATAACCGGCGTAACCGCCAGAATGTTGAATGCAAGCACGCAAACGTTCATGCATTGTGTCGTACAGGTGCTGGATGTCAGTTTGTGGGATGGAGTTCCATGCCTGTTGCACTTCGTCGGTCAATACAGGGACGGTTAATGCTGGTTGGGAGTGACGCTGGAGTTGTCGTCCAATGATGTCCCATACGTGCCCGATTGGTGAAAGATCTGGTGATCTAGCAGGCCACGGCAACATGTCGACACTCTGTAGAGCATGTTGGGTTACAACAGCGGTATGCGGGCGAGCGTTATCCTGTTGGAAAACACCCCTGGAATGCTGTTCATGAATGGCAGCACAACAGGTTGAATCACCAGACCGACGTACAACTGTGCCGTCAGAGTGCGTGGGATAACCACGAGAGTGTTCCTGCTGTCATAGGAAATTGCTCCCCAGACCATAACTCCAGGTGTAGGTCCAGTGTGTCTCGGCCGCAGACAGGTTGGTTGCAGGCGCTCATCTGGCCTCCTTCTAACCAACACACGGCTATCACTGGCACCCAGGCAGAACCGGCTTTCATCAGAAAACACAACAGATCTCCACTCCGTCCTCCAATGAGCTCTAGCTTGACACCACTGACGTCTCAAACGGCAGTGGTTTGGAGTAAGTGGAATTCATGCTACAGGGCGTCTGGCTCGGAGCTGTCCTTCAAGTAACCGATTTGTAACAGTTCGTTGTGTCACTGTGGTGGCAACTGCAGCTCGAATTGCTGCCGCTAACGCGGTACGATGCGCCAAGGCCATACGCCGTACACGACGGTCTTCCCTCTCAGTAGTGCCGCGTGGCCGGCCGGAACCCGGTCTTCTTGAGGCAGTACCTTCCCTTGACCATCGCTTCCAACAATCATGTACAGTGGCTACATTCCTGCCAAGTCGTTCTGCAATATTGCGGAAAGAAAATCCACCTTCTCGTAGCCCTATTACACGACCTCGTTCAAACTCCGTGAGCTGTTGATAATGGCTTCTTCGTCTTCTTTTTTTTTTTTTTTTTGATTGGAGGTTTAACGACCACCGTGAGCAACTCAATGGGCTATAAGCAGTCGCCCGTCCCTAATTTAGGGTCACTGGTTCCAGGGAAGGGAGAGAACCAGTGCCGTAAGACAAACACAACATCCATGCCTGACCGGGATTCGAACCCGGACCCCTTACGGACGAACGATCAGAGGCCAACGCCTTAGACCACTGCGCCACCGGGGCGGCTCTTCGTCTTCTTAAAGGCATTCTTGACTAACATCAACACCCTACGTCGAATCTCAACGATAACTAACGCTCACGAACGTTACAGCGCGTATTTACAGCAAACCTGCTTTGCATGTTCCGAGGGGCGCCACTTGCTCCACACGTATGCGCCGAGCGCGAAATTTGCATAGACGTCATCTTACAGATGTACTCTCACCGCCTACCAACTGTCGTTTATCTAACACAACCCCTTCTTGGTGTTGGGATTTTTTTTCCGTCAGTGTATTTCTTGCGATTGAAGCTATACGGGCCGCCTCGGTGGCTCAGTGGTCTAAGCGATGGCCTGTGATCATTCGTCCGAACGGGGTCCGGGTTCGAATCCCGGCGAGGCGTGGATGTTGTGTTTGTCTTACGGCACTAGCTCTCTCCCTTCCCTGGAACCAGTGACCCTAAATTAGGGACGGGCGACTGCTTATAGCCCATTGAGTTGCTCACGGTGGTCGTTAAACCTCCAATCAAAAAAAAAAAAAAAAAAAAGAAGCTGTACGGCAGAAATGAATTTTTCGAATGATTTTAACAAGCGGAAATACCAATGTAAACAAAATGCACCACCTAGTAGAAAAAAGAACTGTCTTATTTGATGTCGGCAATCCTCGTCATGATGATGGCATCCATTTGTCGCATACAGAGAACAGATTTATCAAAAAAATTATTAAAAAAATTTAGAAATGTTCCAGCAATTCAAAGGTAGGAGATGGGACTTCGTTCATTCAATCAATAAGTATTTACAATCAATGTGTGACAATGGAAATGACTTCAGAAAAATAAATGATAAAACTTCGCAAAATAGCAATTTTTGATTCGAAAATGTTGCAGTAGCACAAATAAGTACAGTAAAATTTCCTATAAAAGACGCCAATCAGATACACACTCCTACCAGTTTATAGCCACTGTTTCAAGTCCCTGGACCTCACCCCCCCCCCTCTTTTGTTTACTCTCTCATATAACACTGATCATCTTTCGAAATGCAAATTTAGAAACTTCCTGTTACGGCCATGTAACGAAAGGATATATGACTACACCTGCATGGACAAGCGTGATTTCGTAAGCGACAGCGCCGGCCGCATCCGCGTCCAACTGACCAATCATCTCCTTCCATGGGGGATAAACTTTTTGTTTGCATGTTTGGAAGTTTAAGGACCACCGTGAGCAACTCAAGCTTTCCACAGCATAAACAGGAAGGACACTGGCTCCAGGAAAGGGAGAGAGCCAGTGCCGTAAGACAAACACAACATCCATGTCTCACCGGGATTCGAACCCGGACCCATCGCGGATGAACGGTAAGAAGACAGAGCTTAGATCCCTATGCCACCAGAAAAAGGTCCTACATCTTTTTCTTTATTTTAATTTGGGAAGTTAACAACCAGCATGAGTAACTATCGGTATTCACTACAATTTTATCCAAAACAATTCGTGTGCCAAGAGCAAGTAACTTCTCACTGTCATCTATAAAAGGGTTTCTACGGTCATTCATGATTTCATATAGACTCAATGCCTGTTCCTTAAATATTTCCTGTGTGAAAAATCCCTCTTTATGATGATTAAAACTTCTTTCAAGGGAGGTAGTCCTCTTCAAACTCCTTCTATAACCTAGCTTGTTCAGGCCCTGAGACCACCCATTTTCGGAAAGCTGAAGGATTCTCGGTCAGACCAACAGCATCTCCTGAAACCTTGACGACCGTATGGTTTTGTTCATGGGCTTGGTCGATTGGGATGCTTGAGAATAGGTTCTTGGTTTTGTGGATGACCCAGTGACCCTGCAGCTCGAACTCCTCAAGAATGGAAACTGCAATATTCTCGAAATTTCGGATGTATATTGGAATCCATCGCGCATAATTGTGGTGGTCGAGAGCAGGGCTGGATTAAGGGGAGGGGGTCTAGCGGGACTTTAGCTTTGGGGCCGACCATTACCAAGGACCCAAGAGACATTCCGCTACACTGCTAATAATACACAGCTTATATATTTATATAGAGAGAGAAGTAAAATAGTTTGTTTTTTGTCTCCTATGAATTCCACTTGATCACAAACAGTAGCTAAAAGACAGATTTTAAGGGATTGACTCACTAAGGGTACAGATTTCAGACTCACTAAGAGTAAACTTTCCATGTCTCTATGTACAACGGGATATGAGAGACAGTTTCAGCTTTTTCACTACCGTTCACCCACACTTCGCTGTTTGCTATTTTTTTTTTTTTAATTGGAGGTTTAACGACCACCGTGAGCAACTCAATGGGCTATAAGCAGTCGCCCGTCCCTAATTTAAGGTCACTGGTTCCAGGGAAGAGAGAGAGCCAGTGCCGTAAGACAAACACAACATCCATGCCTCACCGGGATTCGAACCCGCACCCCTTTCGGACGAATGATCAGAGGCCATCGCTTAGACCACTGCGCCACCGGGGCGGCTGTTTGCACTTGGAACCTTAATTTAATGAGCGAAATCCACTGGGACTTCACATGGCATAACAAAAAATAAAGATGCACCAAGAAAAGTATAGAATGCTAAATTATTAAAAACTCCCAGACTTAAGCTTTTAAGTCATGTTTTTGAGAGGACAATGGAAAATACAGCGACTTTTTTATGAAAATTGTGCAGGTATTTTATTAGTTTAGAGAATAAATATTACATATTTATTATCACAAGCATATTGCTAGAGTTTCGTGCTTTAACGGATTTCAATAATGGTTGTCTGTCATAATTTCTTTGGGGGGCCCACTGACTTGGAAGCCCACTGGGACCACTGGATGAATTAGCCTAGGGGTCCAGTAAGGCCTTAATCCGGCTCTGGTCGAGAGCGAAGAACCATGGTGCCAAGGCTTTCAGGCATTCCACATAAACATGAAACTTCCCCTCACGGTGTGATCTCATGAAAATGAGGCCCAGGAGCTCTATGTTAAGAATAGTGTCCCGGTACTGGAACGTCGTACTCTTTCGATCATTTCTTTCCTCCATGAAGCCTTGGTTTCATCATTGTGTGGTTCTTTAGTGCGTAGGAAAGAATGCTCCTGGAGTTTTGTCACAAAGCCAAAGCTGTCACTTGGTGGGTATGTCTTGTTCTAGTAACATGTGAGGCCGAAAGGAGTCGGCTTTGCCCGATGACGCAATACCAGCTGCTGTCAACGCTTATGTCCATCCTGATCCCTCAAAGCGTTTTCCACATCGCCATCTCGACACGCAAGCCACCCATCATTAATATGAACTTTTCCTCTCCGTGAACTTGGCTAGGGCATACAGTGCTGCATCAACTGCCACAAGGGGAATCTGTCCAGGGCTTAGCTATTCTGTAGCCTAACGCAAGATTTTCATCCCATGCTTCATCAGGTGCACAAATATAGCATTATCATTAATGACATGTATGATTGTGAATAAATGAATCGTCTGATGCATTTAGAAATTGTCTATTTGTATTTCGTGACTTCGAAAATGTATATTTACACACAAAGATTGTGATCCTAAGTGCTTCAGAAGCCGAGATATTGGTAATATATTTATATTTCAAGATGACCGCCGAAGGAGGCGGTTCATATCGAAAATTGAAAACTATGTCCTTAAGTAGGAAGTGGAAAAAATTTGGCGCTTTTGTCCGGCAAGTCCTCATTCACCTCAAATTCGTAGTTAAGCTGCCTAACTATAGAGAACAATTCAGCTACGATAGTTTTTTTTTTTTTTTTGATTGGAGGTTTAACGACCACCGTGAGCAACTCATGTAGGGTCACTGGTTCCAGGGAAGGGAGAGAACCAGTGCCGTAAGACAAACACAACATCCATGCCTCACCGGGATTCGAACCCGGACCCGTTCGGACGAATGATCAGAGGCCCTCGCTTAGACCACTGCGCCACCGGGGCGGCCTACGATAGTTGCACCCCTGGAAAGGATAACTTCCGAAAAATACGAAATGTAAATATTCATATGGCCCCTCATAGAAACCGGTGTCGTTCTTTCGGACACTCTTCTTTTTTTTTTTTTTTTTTTTTTTTTTTTTGATTGGAGGTTTAACGACCACCGTGAGCAACTCAATGGGCTATAAGCAGTCGCCCGTCCCTAATTTAGGGTCACTGGTTCCAGGGAAGGGAGAGAGCCAGTGCCGTAAGACAAACACAACATCCATGCCTCACCGGGATTCGAACCCGGACCCCTTACGGACGAATGATCAAAGGCCAGAGCCTTAGACCACTGCGCCACCGGGGCGGCCGGACACTCTTCGAAAAACACTCTGTATGTATAACACATAAACCAGAAAAAATAGCTTCCGTAAGTTATTATTACGCTGCTATAGAATCGTCATATATATATATTTTCTTTTCTTGTAAAATTAATTATCAATACCATTTTATTTTAACGTCCATTCAGGTATTCAGGCAAAATGCTATTTAAAAAAAAAAAAAAAAAAAGGCCCCCGTTTTTTTACTTACTAACAAAGAAAAACAAATAGATGTTACTTCATTATACGAGTGCTTGGCCAGCGTGGTGAGTTATGGCCAAACACCTCCAAAATGACTCTACAACTTAAATCTTGGCCCTCAGTCTCCGGCAGCTGAAATGTACCTGGCCAAGGCAGCGGCCAGTGCGACATGAAGGCAGAGGGTGCTAAGAATCCCCGGAGGACCGGACTAGGCTGCCATTTGATGCTGACCTTGGCTACCTACAACGGACGCTCCCTATCTTCTGATTCAAGGCTTTTTGAATTGGAAGAGGAACTACAAAGGATCAAGTGGGACATCGTCGGGCTAAGTGAGGTAAGGAGAAAAGGAGAAGATCTCATTGAACTGAAAAGTGGACATCTCTTCTATTATCGTGGGACAGATACTGGCAGAACTAGTGGTGTTGGATTTATAATAAACAAGAAACTGAAGGATAAAGTGGTAGAAGTTGAAAGTTCCTCTGACAGAGCTGCACGACTCGTTATCCAACTATCGAGAAGATACCAGGCTCAGATTATTCAAACTTATGCACCCACCACAAGTCATCCTGAAGAAGAAATTGAAGAATTTTATGAGGAAATTCGTCATCTAAATAATAAAGGTAAGCAGCACTTGAAGATAATTATGGGAGATTTCAATGCAAAAATAGGGCACCGGCAACAGAATGAAACTTCAGTAGGTAAATTCGGTCACGGCAACAGAAACCAGCGTGGAAATACTCTCGTTGAGTTTGCAGAGGCAGAAGGATTTTTCATCTTGAATTCCTTTTTCAAGAAAAAGCCACACAGGAAATGGACATGGAGACATCCAATTGGGACGACAAGTGAAATTGATTTTATTATGTGTAACAAAAAAATTCGTCATCGAAGACTGCAGTGTGCTGAACAAGTTCAACACAGGTAGTGACCATAGATTGGTGAGATGTAAGATGCACCTCAACACTAAACTGGAACGTGGCAAGCTCATAAGACAAACAAAATGTATTGACATAACCAATCTTAAAAAACACCATAATACTTTCAAGTTGGAACTGAAGAACAGATTCTCTGCTTTAGAAGGCCTAACATCGGAAGAAGTGGATATTTCGGAAGTTAACAGAAAAATAACCAAAGCTCTTATGGAAACAGCAACAAAATTAGCTGGGTCTAAGAACAAGTTGCATGTAAACAAATTATCAGGAAAAACCAAAATGTTGATGCAAAAAAGAAGAGAGATGTGAGGACAACTAAAGAAGATGTGACTTCCAAAGTGGAATATATAGAGCTATGCAAGACAGCACGAAAAAGTATCACTGAAGACGTAAGGAAATTCAACTGTGAGCTAGTGAGGAAAGCAATTGAAAACAACCAAAGCCTAAAGATAGCAAAGGGACATCTCAGTAAGGGAAGAAAACAGATTATGGCTCTGAGAAAAGAAGATGGTTCTATAACAAGAAATAGAGGCGAAATTTTGACAAGAGTGAAAGATTTCTACTCCAAATTATATGAAAGGGATGATACATGTACTCCAGACATCATGAAAGGTACCAGAGTTCTTCCAGTCCTCCCAGCAGAAGTTGCTCATGCAATCAAGAACATGAAGCGGGGGAAAGCTCCAGGAGAAGATGGAATTACTATAGACATCATACAAGAAGCAAGTGGAGAAATTGAAACAGTACTCGCCCAAATTTTCACTCGATGCCTTAATGAAGGGAAGATTCCTGAGGATTGGAACAATGCTACAATGATCCTGCTACATAAAAAAGGTGACATTGAGGATCTCAGGAACTACAGACCTATCAGCCTCCTATCAGTGGTTTATAAAATCTTCACTAAAGTTCTTTCACACCGCTTGAAGGTAACACTGGACATGGCTCAACCGAGAGAACAAGCTGGATTCAGGAGTGGCTACAGCACAATAGATCATATCCACGTACTGAGAGAACTAATTGAAAGAGCGAGGGAATATGAGCTTCCATTGTGCATGGCTTTTATCGATTATGAAAAAGCCTTTGATTCGGTGAAACCATCAGCAGTTACCACGGCTCTGAAATCCTGCGGTATTGAAGATGCATACATTAATATTATTAATAACATCTATGAAAATGCAAGTGCAAAGATTCGGCTGTTTGAAAATACAACACACATAAAAATTGGAAAGGGAGTGAGACAAGGTGACACCATATCTCCGAAGCTCTTTAATGCCACATTGGAAAATGTCTTTCAATCACTGAACTGGGAAAACAAAGGGATAAAGATTAATGGAGATTATCTAACCCACCTTCGTTTTGCTGATGACGTAGTCATTTTTGCAACTACCCCATCAGAGCTGCAGAGTATGATCCAGGAACTTGCTGACAAGAGTAAAGAAGTGGGATTAAAAATGAACTTTCAGAAGACAAAAGTGATGTTCAATGCTTTTACAAGAAATGAAGATTTATCGATTGATGGAGAAAAACTGGAGATAACAGATACGTATGTTTATCTTGGACAGCAGATATCAAGTGAGGGTCACATTGATGAAGAAATTAATCGGCGTGCAAAACTTGCCTGGAGAGCTTTTGGAAGAAACAGCATAATTTTCAAGAGCAATATGCCATTATGTCTTAAAAGAAAAGTGTTTGATCAATGCATCCTTCCAGTGCTTACGTATGGTGCAGAGACGTGGACCTTAACTAAAAGAGACATACAAAGGCTGCAGACAACTCAAAGAAGCATGGAGAGGTGCATGCTTGGTATAACCAGGAGAGATAAGAAGAGGAACTCGTGGATCCGAAAAATGACGAGAGTGGAAGACATCATGATCAGAGTTAAATCCCTGAAATGGCAATGGGCTGGACATACTGCCAGAAGGACAGACCATAGATGGACAGCCGAAATTTTAGATTGGATTCCAAGGGACAGGAAAAGACCCAGAAAAAGACCACATGGGAGATGGGTGGATGAAATTCGTAAATATGCGGGAGTGACATGGAGGAGACTGGCACAAGACAGACCGTTGTGGAGGAAACTTGGGGAGACCTTCGTCCAGCAGTGGATTGATAATGGTT
This sequence comes from Macrothele yani, assembly GCA_039090855.1. Lineage (NCBI taxonomy): Eukaryota > Metazoa > Arthropoda > Arachnida > Araneae > Macrothelidae > Macrothele > Macrothele yani. Next base: position 161,562,683 of record CM077010.1, on the reverse strand, counting down.
GACAATGATGATGATGATGATTGTCACTTTGTTTTTCGCCTTTTTTTGTTGATAATAATCTCATGGTGCCAGACTAACCTCCCTTCAAGTGAAATTGCATTTCAATGAGCAAACTGAAATTTCACTTTGTGTTGAAATCTTCAAGTGCCGCATTTCCGCCTAAGCACGCATCGCAATGTGACATTTCGCTTTCCAGTTCTCTGGGTTGACACAAGTTTTCGTCTCGTCCTACGAAATTATGCAAGCAGGTTATTTGCTAAATAAGCAACCTATAAATATATCAGTTAGATTTATTTATTTATTTTATTGGAGGTTTAACGACCACCGTGAGCAACTCAATGGGCTATAAGCAGTCGCCCGTCCCTAATTTGGGGTCACTGGATCCAGGGAAAGGAGAGACCCAGCGCCGTTAGACAAACACAACATCCATTCCTCACCGGGATTCGAACCCGGACCCCTCTCGGACGAATGACCAGAGTCAACGCTTAGACCACTGCTCCACCGGGACGGCATATATCAGTTAGTGAAAACTATCACATAACTTGTAAGTACAATACGCGCAATACTACTTCCAGCGCTGTCGATGTCTACCAAATGCATGCTACGGATTCCCTGTGACCCATGCTGAGTTTGGGCTCAATTTTTAGAGATAGAGCCCGTCCGGGCCCGAATTTTAAATTGCAAGACAGAGCCCGGGCCCGAGAACTAAGATTAGGCCGTTTAGGCATTAAAATATAATAATCTTCTCTTCGAGGCTTCCACAGTTTCCTCCCCTGCAATTAATCGATATCTTTCTAAACAGGGGAGTTTAAAAGAGACCTCTAACTGTTTCCACAGCATAGTAGCACGATTTTCTTTGACCGTTAGTTTCTTCCTGAAATGCTTTAGGCGCCCGGCCATCCGGAAAGATCGAGCAGCACCGCAATCTACGTACTTTGCTCAACAGAATTAACAGGAAGTTAACGCGCGTAGGTAAGGAGGGGCGGCACAATTTTGTCAGCGTGCTATTTAGTATCTAGTTTAAGAAGGTCTACTTTCTCCGCAGAAATCCAAGCCTATGAAATTTGCCATCCAAGCCTGCAATAAATAGCCTTTGACTTGCAGAGTCTCCACTCTCCGCCCAGACCTAGATGCCGAAGAATTATCTTTACCAACTAGAAAGTGTAAGAAAAAAAACTCACGCTAAATCATAGAAAATCATATTAAAAAAAAAAAATAGAAAAAATTCACTCTCTCTCTTCCTCCCCGGGCCTGCCCGAGCCAAAATAAATATCACGCAGCCCGAGCCCACTTCGGTCTCGGGTTCGTCTCAGCACTGGTTCCAAATTACATGCGGACAAAAATATTTTCTGTTCCAGTGAGAAAAGTCTGTTTCCATCGGCAACCATTCCGTTCCGATGTGTGTTTCGCGACCTTAAAAGAACCAAACGAGCATTAAAAAAAATTCATGACACTAAAAAATAAGGAACAACGGAAAACATGAACAGATATTTTATTTTATAAAATTAAATATATAATGCGAAATCTTCTGAAGCATAAAATACAATTTTAAAAGATACTTTTAAGAAATAGACTACAGCTTTCTCTCTTATTTGTACAATATTTTTTGTAAAAGTGTTTCGGAATCAATGCATCATACACAACAGAGTATTAATTACTACTATAATCGCGCTGTACAAAGCAAAAATTATTTCAAGTAGTTACAGATTCTGAAGGGTTTTCTTTTTCTCTGATATCTCTAAATCCTGAAGGAACCTTTACTTCCAACCCCTCCATGTCCTTCGTAATGGTTATCTGGCAGCCAAGTCTTGACCTTCAGAACGAAGATAAAATAAGTTATCAAAAAAATAAATAACACAAGTTTGTAAAATCATACAATGCATTGATTATGATACGCTTTCCAACATACCAGAAATAGCACGCAGACAAACCCTCCTCCCTACCCTAACTATTGATTCGTTCAGTATACCTCCGGAACAACATACTACAGTTTTGTCGCAATAGAAGCATTTTTCAATCAAGTTATTACTCAAGTTATGAGGATAATGGCTGTGGAATAAATCTCGCTCCTGTGCCCTGATCTTTGACCCCATTTCTATGATATTAAACAGAATTGGTTCAGTATACCTCCGAAACACATACTAAAGTTTTGTCGCAACAGAAGCATTTTTTGTCAAGTTATGAGGATAATGGTTGTGGAATAAAACTTGCTCCTGTGCCCTGACCTTTGACCCTATTTCGATGATATTCAACAGAAACGGTTCAGTATACCTCCGGAACAATATGATCAAGTTTTGTGCAATCGAAGCATTTTTACGTAAGCTATGACGCATAAGGGCGATGGAATGGATCCCGCTCCTATGTCCTGACCTTTAACCCCATTTCGCCCATTTTCAATAGGGTTCGTCCCCAGTTGTCCCCTACCATATATTAAAATTTCATCGAAATCGAACCATTTTTACGCGAGTTATCGTGCGGAAAGACAGACAGACGAACAAAGCTGGAGCATATACGCTTCTTCAACCTACGGTTGGAAAGCCTAAACAAGGCAACAGTTCCCTGATGAAAACAACAAACGAATTTCAAAAACTTGTACACAACACATGGCTTTAAAAACGCCGCTTACGACGAGCTGTATTTAACTGAAGATGGGCAAAAACATGTCTTCCAGAGAAAGTTGTACGTCATCTGTCAAATCTATCCGTTTTATAACAATTCGGTCGAGAGAATAAACAAGTAGACCGTTCAGCAATTACGTGAAACATATTTCGCAAACGATATTATGAATGGCGACGCCAGGAGCTCAGAACTGGAGGGGATGGGTGGTGGGGCTATTAAGGGCCTACGTATCGTATGGAGGGGCACAAATTTTGCCGAAAAACTCAGTTCACGTAAATTTTACCTGATTCTGATTATGTTGTCAACAGCAAAAAAAAAAAATTGTTTTTAGGTACATATTGTACACAGTATTTATTCAGTGTATGTAGTACTGAAACTATGGATATACGAACTGGCATAGGCTTTAACTAAGCAAATTTTAGCTTATTTACGTAATTTTTTAAATCTTACTTTAATATTTGGCTTCATGAGGCTGTTTATGAATTTTGATTTGTAACCTAACACGGAATCTCTCTCTCTCTCTCTCTCTCTCTCTCTCTCTCTCTCTCTCTCTCTCTCTCGCATCATGTTAGACTACAATTAGAAAATGGCGTCTTTCTAGTACACTTAGACATTCGCTCAGAGGATTCCCTCCATTTTACAGAATATTACAACACTAAAATTAACAAAACGTTCCCTTTATGTAACAAAATTTCTGAGAATTCCAAAAATTCAGACAGATTTATCCAAGTTCTCTAAAATCTTAGATGGTTGCATTCGCTCCGTGTTCTAACTGCTTACATAAAGGGGACTAATGGGGTGGCTCGAAGAAAAGTTGGATGGCTTTGTCGCGCCTGGTATTATCTAAAAGGCTCTGCTCTGGTCCGACCTAGCATGTGATTCAATCAACCAATCAGTACGTTTATGAGCTAATTCACATTCAGTAGACCATCCAGAAATTTCGAAATGCTGGATAGGGCACCCTAGTTGGAAAGATGTAAAGCAAAACAGTATCATATAATGATAAAAGAAAACATTTCTTTAACGTTACAAAGAATGCTAAGAAAAATACTACATTTGTTACACGGTCTGATATGTCGGTGTCGTGTTTGAGTCATACCCGACAGCGTTGTAAACCAATCGGAAGACTTGATTTCCGCGTGACGTCACTAAAAGAGGGAACTCACCTCTCTTTAGACAACCTTGCCTGGACACACAGGAAAACGAACTTTCCCAATCTCTCCTCCCAAGACACACCAAAGACATTGGAGTAGCATAGACTGGCAAACGTGATGCTAGAGCAAAGAATATCTAACTGAGAAGTTCAGACTCGGCGAGACGTAAAGAGCGCCGACATATCCTGGATTACAAGACGCAGTGCACAGAAACCAACATACAGGGTGATGCCGGAGCAAACTGCGCATGCGTGTTTGTGTTGACTTCAATTCTTCCAGTTCGGTGTTACACGCGATGTGCTATGGGAAGGCAGCCGATCTACTCACAGCACGTGATTGTTCCCTGCTCGGTAGCATAATCACTTTGCAAATTGGATGCTACTTTTGTTGCGCCAATCGCGTTAGTTAAGGCTGTCTTTGAATGAGCGTTAGGGTTCATCTTCTGCGATAGATGGCGCAAAAAATCCCTCCTAGGGCGTGGCGTTAACGACTTGAGTGACTGTCCCAGGAGTTGGCGTCAGCGAATCACTGCAAACTTCACTATATTCAGAATGAAAGCGGTCTCTCGTTGACTCCACAATGAAAAGACAAAATTCGCGTTGTTACGTTTTAACCAATGACGTTATTTGGGGTAGAGCTCAGTAAGTAGGCTGAGTTTCTATAGCTCAATTATTTTTTTATTGGAGGTTTAACGACCACCGTGAGCAAATCAGTGGGCTATAAGCAGTCGCCCGTCCCTAATGCAGGGTCATTGGTTCCAGGGAAGGAAGAGAACCAGCGCCGTAAGACAAACACGAAATCTATGCCTCACCGGGATTCGAACCCGAACCCCATCAAGGACGAATGACCAGCAGTCATCGCTGAGACCACTGAGCCATAGCTCAAATTCAGGAGTTCCCCGCTAATGTACACGTTTTCTCTTCAAAAAATGAACGTACAGTAGGATTTTAGATGATATATGGAAGACAAGATTCCGATCTCACTTTTAGCCCCATTCAGTGATTCCTATTTGGCTTACATAAATAAAAAAAAATTCAGACAGAAATGAGACTTCGTTTCTTCCAGACAGAAACACTTCTAAGCTAACTTATCGCACCAAATTGGAATACTTTCGAGTCCATATAAATTGAATTTAAAATAAAAATTCTAACAAATTTTTCGGAATAACAACTGTGGCATATATTAGCTATGGGTTGTTTTTATTTGTGCTCAAAATTTAAAATACTGCAAAGTAATAGTCTTCGAGAAAATGTGTACAGAAAAATTTACATTGCAGATGTAGGATAGAATTCCTCTTACACTCATTCAAAGACAGCCTTAAGGCTTTTGTTTGCTCTTCAGTTTTTCAGAAATGCCAAATATTACGGATTTTCTGCGTTTTGTACGGATTCTGAGGCCTAACTATAATATTTGCTAAAATTAAATTTAAATAGTAATATTAATTGCCATTGCATATTTGTTTCACCAAAATAAGGGGACGGACGGGATATCAGAAAACAACAACTGCTCTAAGCAAATAGTCATCAGATCGAAAGAAACAATCCTGGATGAAAGAAAAGCTCGGCTGCCATAGTCCCCTAACGCCTTTTGTTCCTGAATGTTTGCTTCCCGGCAGAGTACATAAGCTACCAGGATGTGGGGGCGCTGTTATCGCCTGCTTTACGTTATATCAACGGGAGTTGACTCAGATCATATGTAGAGGATTTTAGGGAGTGACACAAAAGCGAGGTAGAAAGGAGGAGGAAGACGCCCTTATTTATAACCGCAAGGCCAGTATCCGGGGCCAGACGGCTTAAGGTGCCCATCGGAAGCACGGAGGATATTTAGTGGTTCGTACCTGCCGAGATCGAACCTGAGGTTTCTTCGTGGCAGGAACGAACGTTCACCACTGTGCAACCCGCGGCCCCGGGAGTTGTCGTTCTTCACGCACAGCTTTATATTCTTTGGCCAGAGGTTCTGAAACAACGGAGACCAACTGAACAGGCAGCGCCATCTACGAATGAGGGGAGTTGGCACTGAACAGATGCCTATTGGAAAGCAAGAATGTTTGATTCAATTTATAATGTACTGCAGAAATTACGTAGAAAGAATGTTTGCGTACGACCCGAGAACTTTCTAGATCAAAATGTAATTAGCAAGTGCTCATATCCCAGGAAAAATAAAAGACTAGTACGCAGAAAAATACGAGGCTACCTCGCGGCCGTCCATATACAGGGTGCATAGGAAAGTCCCTTTATCCTGAAATAACTTGCGAACGGAAAGAAGTACAGTTATGCAAGTGAGATAACGGTATAGTAAAGCGACTACGCCCGATCGAATGCAACCAATAGAAGCGCCCCTGGTGGCGAAATGCAGAAGTCAGCGATTGCAAATCGAAAACGAAAAGAGATACAGCAAAATTTCCAATTACAAAGTTGTAGAGCATCAATTAATTAGTACAAAACGACATTTGTTTCACACGGATAAGATAAATTGTCGCCTGAATTCCCTAAAATGTCCGAAATCGATGCGCGATCTTTTGTGTGAACGTTTGAAGGGAACAGGCATAGGTATGAGCAAATACACACAATTTATTGCATAAATGCGTACTTATGTCAATACAGTTTGATGACGTCAGACAAAACAAAAACAAAAAAGGCAAACTGGCGCACAATGATAAAAAGTTAATGTCGAGTATGTTCGAAGAGTTCGCCATTGCCCACGATACACATTTGTATTCGTGAATGTAACTCCATGCACATTCCTCAGCATGGAAGGTTTCTCACTATTGCATGCATCTGTAACACGACGACGTAGGTCCAGCAGACTTGTAGGCGCTGTTGCATACAACTGATTTTTTGAGTGAAGCTCGCCATTCTCACAGCGTACGTAGACCTAAACTTCTGATCAGGGAACATCTTGCTACTGGTTTTTATATCGTAGGTACGGTACAACGTCACAATCTACATTTGCATACGGCTACATTTGCGAAATGTGAATATGCAGATTCGAATCGTCGCGCATCGATTTCGGACTTTTTAGGGTATTCAGGCGACAATTTATCTTATCCGTGTGAAACAAATGTCGTTTTGTACTAATTAATTGATCCTCTACAACTTTGAAATTGGAAATTTTGCTCTACCTCTTTTCGTTTTCGATTTGCAATTGCTAACTTCCGCATTTCGCCACTATGGGGCGCTGCTATCGGTTGCATTCGATCGGGCGTAGTCGCTTTACTATACCGTTATCTCACTTGCATAACTGTAGCTCTCTCTGTTCGCAAGTTATTTCAGGCTAAAGGGACTTTCCTATGCACCCTGTACAGTACACATATACACAGAGCAGAGAACTAAAAAAAAGAAAACTACTAAACATAAAAATGTTGTGTCACATACACTTAAATCTTAAAGATATATGAAAATCTTCAAGATTTAGAACTGAAATACTCGCTCAAACACGTCAACACACTAGTTACTCCCTACAATGGCGGCTTTCCAGGTATGCCGGAAGTAGCATGCTTTTTTCCAGTCTATTCTCCTCCGTCTTTGGAACACACAGATTTCGAGATACAATTTTTTTTTTTTTTTTTTTTTTTTTTTTTTTTTTGATTGGAGGTTTAACGACCACCGTGAGCAACTCAATGGGCTATAAGCAGTCGCCCGTCCCTAATTTTGGGTCACTGGTTCCAGGGAAGGGAGAGAGCCAGTGCCGTAAGACAAACACAACAACCATGCCTGACCGGGATTCGAACCCGGACCCCTTACGGACGAATGATCAGAGGCCAACGCCTTAGACCACTGCGCCACCGGGGCGGCGAGATACAAATTTACACCATAGCGTGGGGAAACTGTGCGTTCGTAAAGCGAAGCAAATACGCGTAATCATGGTAAAACATGTACATTACATCTTAAAACGAATTTCCCAATGCGTCTATACAAGATCTTGCTTTGAACCAAGTTTTGGTATACATTTGTGCCATCTGGCAAAAAGTATATATTTGGGATAGCGGAAAGCACGGTGACAGATTGTGGCTTTGCTTAGAATAATAAGTTGTCCCAGGTAAAAAGATTTTTTTTTTAAATTCGGACTTTTAGAAGAGGAGATACCGCGTCCACGAATCGAAAAACAAGTGATAAGTCATGAACTTCATTTTTTTTTTTTTTGGCATAAATTTGTATGCCAGATATCATCAGGATGATATAACACAAACGGCAAATTATAAACATGAAAATTCTTTCAGAAACTATCCATATTTTTATCCTTCGATAGACACGTCACACACAATTGTCCAATTCCAAACAATAAAGTGATATTGCATTAGTAGCTCGCCAACTCCTTTGCTGACATAAGCAACAGTAATAAAAACATAAATGTGGCTCTCGCGTCAAATACTATTGTTCCCGATCATTCAAGGTCGATTTCTGGCCATCCTTTCCTCCACATTAATGACAGCTTCCTATTTATCGCTCTAAACGGCAAAGCTCAATTACGCTTTCCTTTTATCACTCCTGAAACTCTGAGCCATATCACCGAAGGCGTTGCGCAATACAGTAACAACAGATTTTTTTTTTTTTAAGTAAATACTTACAGAGGCGTCGGCATTGTTTTTTGACGACGGGGGGGGAGATATCAGGACATACATTTTTTGGTTAGATCATAAAACGTATTCTGGTGCCATCTGGCAAAAAAGCAGTGCACGATGACATCATTTGAACACGCTATAGAGCGAGCCCAAGATTGCCCTTTCTTAACACTGCTTTCCTGATTGCCTTCTAGCAATCAGGAAAGCAACGATTATATCGATAAAGTCTAAATTAATATAAAAATCGAATTTTATATCTATACGATAAGGCTTTTCGACATAAAACATATTACTCACATTATAAACGATGCCAAATTGTACTGATTTGGACATCTCTGCATTACTGTGAATTCCACAAGAACCGTAACTCTTACGTCACACATAAAAAAAACATAGTGTAAAAAATTATCTCATTCTTTTCTTCTGCCCTGCTCTTCTATTTTCTTTCTTTACAAAAAAACTGATTTTACTAACTTAAATGAAACAGGAAACTTTCCTAATCTTATAAAAACATAGTTTTCAGGAATTTCAGGATAGTTGTTTTCTTAATAAGGCTGGTATTTTGTGAGAGACGTTTTTCCTTTACTGATAACTCTAAAGCTGGTACTTCGTGAAACTTTTTTCGTACTGGACAAGCCAGGATAGTTCAACCCGTCTCAAGAATGACCATAAAAAATTCAGATATCTAGATTGCTAATAATTAAAATTTAAAATAATATTTCATTCCATCAGAAGGAATTTTAAATGGCAGGAAAAGCTCAATTTCCAATTACGGACATAAAGGAACAAAAGTGAGAGGCAAACATGTTTCGCTCCTGCACGCAAATTAGTACGGGGCTGCCACCCCCTCAGCCCCTGTGGTTCCGAAGCTAGTGAATACTTACAGGGTTCGTACACATTTACAGAAAATTAATTCCAGGACTTTTCCACGTGGTTTCCCGGGAGTTCACGAAAAAAAACCCCTGCAAATTGGGGTGAAAAATACTATACATTTACAAATCAATTCTTACGAAGTCCTATGGGTTCCGTTGTTGCAGAGTGTTCTGCAGTGTGTGTTACATCTTCAATGAATTGGCGAAATTCCTCCGCATAGAAATTTCTCAGTATAAAATTTATATGAAGCAATCTGGAACTTACAATAATGATAATAATACAAAACATTTTTGTCATGGCGGTGATGATTTTCTATTTCACAGTCATCTATTCCCACGCACATTGCCGGCAGGGAGGCCTGATATCAATCTTCTTCAGTGAGTAAAGCAGTGTTAAGAAAGGGCACTCTTGGGCTCGCTGGAAGGTTTCCGCAAGTTGCGACTCCAACTGCGCACAACTGCTGTACCACAAACCAATGTCGCTGGAAATATGGCACTCAAACATCTTGCACTGCAGCATCACATGCAGAGGCGTAATTAGGGCAAGCAGGCAGGGCGGCTGCCCCAGGTGCAGCTGAAGACAGGGCGCAAAAATCGTTGCGTACAATCTGATTAAAATCGGAATTGAAATTTTTGCAACAGTTTCTGGTACACCATTTTGTAGCTTTATTTTGTCGTTCGTCCATTTACAGAATTTGCTTATAACATCCTTCGCCGGTTTCGATAGCTTGGCAGGCTAAAATTCGCATTTCTTTCTCCTTTCCTGTTCGTATGTTGCAGGATGTTGTTTGCGTTGTTGAAGATTCTCTGGGGGCAATTCAGTCATTACTGTTGTACACAGCAAGCTGCATTGGGTCCATTTGACGTGGTACTGAAGTAGTCCGACCTCCGAAGCAGTTGGGAATCTCATTGCCCTCTTCAGGTTTTGTATTTTAAATGGCGTTCCGATCCCAGTTCGGCTTCACTGCCCAGAGTATACTTGATGTAAGTAAGGGTAAACGAACATTCTTGACGTAAGTAAAGGAACGAAACCCTTCTGCTGAGTGCTACCCCCATTTTCTTCCTTCTTTCGACGAAATTAAAGAGGATAAAAAGCCGTTCTCGCGTGGTATAAGAAACGACACCTAGTTCCATACTAGTAATACCTTATTTATGGTATCATACTCCATTAAAAATATTTAAGCGTTAGGTTGGTGAACTACAATGAAATGGCAACGAGAGCAGCGGTAACTTCGCAATGTTCTTCCTCTGGTCCGCTGAAAAACTAGCCGGTTCTTAAAATCTATTGCACAATTGTTAATGATTATTAATCATCAATTAAAGGGGGAACACCATTTAGAAGGCCAAAAATTAGCTGTTTTGTAAGGTTTTTTTCAAATAAAAGGGATTGAGTGACATTATTACAACTTTGTACACTTTTTATTTCACATTTTGACTATCTAAAAATATGTTGTTGTTTTTTAAATTTAAAATGGCGAACGTACAGCTCAGTCTGCTCGAAAGGTCGCATCGTGAGTTGCAAAATTGTTGGCATTCTAGCATTGGCTGTAATTGTCTGAAACAGATGAACCAAACATTGCATTAAAGTTTACATCCATACGTTGTCGGTGAACCAGAAGAATCAAAATATATGAAAAATTCGCAAGCTGGCAACTTCAGGAAGTCAACGTTGTCATTTTTGATGAAAGTTCCGCTACATTTTGCGAAAAAATTTATATTCGTATTCGAATTTCACACGTTTTTATGGTTCACCGATAAACTAATAGTATAAGGAAGATGTGTGGCAAATTTCATGAAAATCTGGTGAATAGTTTTTGAGAAATCATGTTAACAGTTTGGAAAAATGCAGTTTTGAGAAAAACGCGTTTAAAGTTTTAACAAGTGGAAACTGAATGATGGTGACGTCTTATCGGCTAATCAGCGATTCGTCCGCCATACATTAGTCCTTCGGTTTCTTTATAATACTGATTTTCCTGTTGTTGTTGTTCTTTACGTGCTTTTCGAGCCTCTTTGGACGAAAAAGAGCTGCGGCTCTGCTGGCGAGCTATGCGATGCTCATCGACTTTCTCGGCGAATGTCTTGGATTGCTTTCCAACATTGATCTCCATAGCGCACATAATTCTCAAAATTGAAGAATTCCCCTCATTAAACATACTAGCTGCCACATAAGCTGCAATTTCGATGATACTCGACCCGGAATGCAAATGCTTTGGAGATAAGCGCCATATGGTGGAGTTGAAACTTTCATTTGCATTCTGCGTGTGACCACCCAAGCACCTCTGCAATAAGTCATCGTCAGATAAATCTTTATAAATAGGCAAAATATGCTCGGCCGTATACCTGCGTTCAACCTCGGCTCGAACACTTCTGATGCTCATCCACAATAACATCGGAACTACTTGGAATTTCGTTCTGGGAATTTAATATCATATTCTTACCATGTTTAGCTATCATTTTATGGGGGAAAAATCGATTTTTTTGAAGCTGGTAAATGGTGTTCCCCCTTAACTGCAAGAAAATATGAAAAAAAAATAGTAAAAAGTTCGGCGTGAAGCCAAATGTCAGAAGCAACTCACACTGGTCAGTGTTAGTTATCTGAAAAATTGCCTGTGGATACTGAATACTGCAAATTTGTGCATTATGAACCACCAGTTTTATTGTCCTAAAAACTCATGCAACAAGCGTGCTTATAATATTTCACGCACCATGCGCTAAAGCTTCTTTTGTATTAACGACTTCAATGAGCGGAAGGGAGCGAAATATTTTATGGTTTGCCCCGGGCGAAGAAACACCTAGTTACAAATCTGATCGTACTAGATGAAAGAGATGGCATCACGTCTTCACACTCTATGGAACGAAACGATGTCGCGAGCAGACACCACAGAGAGGTAAAACGAAGTGGCGCAATCAATACAAGCAGTTTGACCAGTTTTGTTTTTTTTTTTGGGGGGGGGGGGTTCATTGCAAGAAAAATTTACAAGACTATTCCAGGACCTTTCGTAAAAATATGAAAAAAATCAAAGTCTTTCCAGTTCTGGAAAAAATGGAAATTAAATTCCAGGTCTTTTTTCTGGATTCCATGGCCAGTGTAAACCCTGTGCTTACCAAAATTGTAACAGACAAGAATTGAGTTTTTCTTGTTGTTTACCAATTTCCGAAGTATTTTCAAGCCCACGCAAGACGTCACTAGCAGTGCAAATTCCACAATACCGTTTAATACCAGTTTTACTTCATTATCGTAATACTTGCATTACGTCGGCATCTCTGTTTCACAATACACTGTACACAGGGTCCGACTAAAATACTCAGGGACCCAGGGCCAGGAAAATTATGAGGTATCCGTCGAATCAAAATCTTTCACCAATGCACAGTGCAGGAGATGTCATGTGCTACATGCGACACAACACAAAATACCTTGCATACTCTCTCTCTCTCTCTCTCTTTCTATCTCTTTCATCCTATGCAGCCAATTATTTGATTGTGCAATAGTTGAAAAGTAATTAAATTTGATTGATAATCTACAAATTTGCAATGGTAGTTGTAATAATCTTACAATTTGTAATGAATTCTAACGTAAAATTGATTATAATCTTGAAATGAGTCAGCAATTTCACAGAAGAATAAAAAACTGTTTTGTGAAAATTGAAACTGCACCTTTAATACAAGTATTGGAGACTGAGTGAATGCCCCTTTGATGGTGAAGATATAATGAAAACAATAATAGCACAAAATAATTACATATCTAATATTTATAGGCTGGCATTTGAAGAATCAACCCAGGTTTTTTTGGGTGGGAGGCAAGATAGACAAATCTTGACCCCAATTACCGACCGCACAGGTGTATTACATAGGTCTCTTTTTCGCTTTCTTTTGCAGAACTGATACGAGGGGATGCTGAAAAGTTCTCGGCCTAACCCACTTCCTGTAAATGTAGCATTATTTTGTCACTGCAGCTCGAAACAGTGTTAATTATTTTTTTATTTCTCTGTGTATTTGTAAAATGCCTATTTTCAGACTAATAGCTCTTTTTTTGCAGATGTTTGACATCCTGAACTGAATCACGTCAGTGCACAGTGTTGAATTTTCGAATGGGGAACTCCGGTCTGTCATGAAATTTCTGTTCCTGCAGAAGAACATACATGAGACTGACCAAGGAACAAAAAAGCTCAACTTTTTAATCGGGCAAAAAAATCAGAACATGTGACAAGAAAGTGTGAATATAAAGCAGCAAGAGCAAGACGGAATTGTTGATTGTATTCACAATACAAAATTATTGAATTCAAAACAAAATAAAGTGATTTTAAAAGACTGCTTCAAACACATCTTTTTTTTTTTTTTTTTTTTTGTAGGCCTACTTGCTAGAACATCAGCTCAATTTTCCTTTTGTGTTGCTTTCTTCTCAGCAAGTTCCATGGCCATATTTGTCTTTTGTTGACTCTGCAGCTGCACAGCAAGCTTTGCTAAGTTTTTTTCGTTCTGTTGATATCCTTCCCTTCCTATTTCTATACCACTTCCCTTTCTCCCTCTCCTTTTGTTGCCTCAGATGACAATAATTTATACAACATGCGGAAAAACTTTCAGCCTGAGGACCATGAACGCATGATATCAAAGCTTTCAGTACTTTAGATAAATTGTGCGACTTTCATAATATGAATACTTTTGAACACCATGCATCAACTATAACAAATTTTCAAACTCCGACACTTCCGTTTTTTGGAAAATTTCCCCCCTTACCAAGCTTAAGTGCACACATTTATGGGGGGAAATAACACTTAACAACAGCACAGGATAGTGAGAACATCGCGCGAAAAAAAAAAAAAAAATGCGATCTCGGGAGAAATCTTCATTCTGCCCTACTTCCGTTTTCGGAAACTTCTTCCTCCATTTTTAGGTTGAAACACAGTATTTGTGGAATAAAAGGATATTTAAAAAACCATACTGGGTAGAAGGAACATAGCCAACAACAAAAAAAAAAAAAAAAATTACGGGAGAAATCTTCGCTGCATCTAACTTCCGTTTATATGTTTCGAAGGACGGAATCTCGTCGTCAAACGAAAAACGAATCCTCCACCCCCACCATTACCTCCCAAAATTTCTGTTCAGTTGTGCATTGATCTCGAGAATGCCCAAAATGATAACGGAAATGGCGGAATTCTTCGAATACACGGAAAAATCTCATGCCAGAAGATTACAAGGAAATCTTTGCGCCGTCTTAACTTCCGTTTTTGGAAATCGTTGTCCACAGTTTCATGATGAAATACAACATTATGCAATACAATGATATTTAATAAAAAATACTGGGAACAGGCAACATCGTGGGGAAAAAAGAAATTACGATTGCGGGGAAAATCGTCACTCTGTTTAACTTCAGTTTTCGAAAGTTTTGAAAGACGAAATACTATCCTCAAACGGAAAACGACCCCTCCCTAACCACACCCCCATTTCTCTTCAGTTCTGCATCGATCTCGAGATAGACCCAAATGATGACAAAAAAATAACGGAATTTTGCGAATCCGAGGAAGAATCTCATGTATGAGAAGAAAACTGCAAAAGGAAATCTGTGAGTGTATGACACAAACATTAAGTGACAAGTGCCTTTCATATTCCACTGTGAAGAAATGGTGTGCCAACTTTCAGCGTGTTTATTTTAAGACCGAAGGTGCAGCAAAGTCTGGGAGGCTTTCAGCAGGAACAACACCCGAAATTATTGATCATGTTCATGACTTGATTTTGTCAGATCGGCGAATTTCGGCTAAAACCATAGCAGAGACACTGGAGATATTCAGGGAACGTATTGGGTCATAATTCATGAGCACTTGGATATGGAGATGTCAGCGAAGTGGGTGCCCAAATGTTTGAACGTCGAAGGGAAATGAAAGCGAGTAAACTTCGAAATAGGTTTTGAGCAATCTGGTGATAATTTTCGGCAGGGACTTGCCACTGTTGATGAAACGTGGTTACATCACTACGATCCAGAGACGGAACAACAGTCCCTGCAGCACTCGGGTTCTCCGCTGCCAAAGAAATTTAAGACTGAAAGGTCTGCAGGAAAGATCATGGCAAGGGTTTTTCGGGATTCGGAAGGCGCTTTACTGACTGACTGACTATCTCCCAAAGTGCCAAACAATAAATGCTGAATACGATTCTAACTTGCTGTGCCGATCAAAGGAGGCGTTGAAGGAAAAAAGGTGAGGAAAACTGCGGAAAGGTGTTCTCTTTTTGCAGGATAATGCGCCAGCTCACAAGGCTGGCAAGACAATGGATGTTTTGAGGAATCTGAGGTAGTACATAGATCATCCACCCTTCTCACTAGACCTTGATCCAACCGACTATTTCCTGTTCCCAAACCTTAAAAAAAGTTTGAAAGGGAAGCATTTTTCGAATGATTCGGAGGTGATATCAGCAGCAGAGCAGTATTTGAGTGATCAGACTTCAGGAATTTTAGAAACTGCAGAAATGCTGTGCCAAGTCTGTTAAACTTCGGGGTGAATATGTGGAATAGTCTAAGTTTCATGGCTCTAGCCCATTTTCTTCTTGGTGAGGCCAAGAACTTATATCAGCATTCTCAAAGTCAAGTTTGCATATAAAGTCAACTTCTATTGTTAAATTCTTTTAAGAAAAACAATAACAAAATGTTCAATAATAATTAGGTCATTTGGAGAGACATTTTTAATAAGAGGGCCCATGGCCTGGGTCCCACTGCCCTTTGCGGCAATTCTTCGGCCCCGACTGTTAGCTAGTGCTATAAATTTCTTATTCTTATGGAGCTGACAATTCCACAGTTCTACCCCACAATGTAGTATAAAATGGAGGTACCAATTCTGGGTTCAATAAATACAAAGATCCTTTATTCCATTTATGGACAAACTCAAAGTTGCCATCATACATCCAACGAGTTCAAAATTCACATCAAAACTTGATAACACTGTGCACAGGTGATGAGAGAGCGTTATGGAAACGAACTCTCAAACCTTTAAAAAATCCATGTTTCTACAATAAAATATTTTCAATGCATTTCCCCAGTGAGTGGACAAAATCCCTGAAGAATAATTTCTATTGTAGAAGAGCACATGAAACAACATTCAGGTTTTGCCCCCATTCCTCACACCGTACTTTCCACAATCCAAGGTTGATGGTTACCAACAACTAGTTTTACTAATTCAATGGCGCAAAAGTCAGCTGATGCTGCATAACGTGATTTCACTGAAAAATGAAAGGGGTGAGGAAACATGAATGCCTTCATCATTCCCCTTGTAAATCTGATGGTGGAAATGACGTACAAATGGGAGCTTTCTGTAGCACAGATTTTCTCATTTACAGTGGTTCAAGAACTTTATGCTATTACTACACTTTTTTTTATTGACATACAAGCAAAGCTATTGAGCTAAATATAGTAATACCTGCCCAACCGCAAATTTACTAACCATGAATTTGAGTATACAAGAAAAATCTTTACACCCACCTTACTTAATGTGACCACATTCCAATGTCAGACATAAACTTCAAACACCAGTCTGCTTAATTTAATTTGGTATGTTCAAATTTATCAAGCTTTCAAACATAGATCTTTTATTTACTGAACCATTTACGATAAAATGTTGAAATAAAAAGCATTTTACAATCTGTTCTTGAGAGAAATAGCACAGGAGAATGCAGTGCACAGTGGGGGAGACCTAGTTACTAAGATTTTACTTAAATTTTTTAAGCCTGCTACAACTTAAGAAGCTATTCTGATGATTACATATTAAAATATTTCGTGCAGTACTGCTCAAAGCATCAAACTGCAAAGAAATCCTGAATATTTATGACATCCTCTATATCGTTATTTACTTATTGATAGTTGGAGAGAGGTAAGATGAGTGACTTCCTGACAGTTGACTTCTAGGGCAGTGGAGTCACTCTTTGTGCTTTCACAAAGGTGGAGTTATGAAGCATTGGATTTGCATGCCAGCTTTGCCTTCGAAATCTGCTTTAAAACCAAGACAATGTGAATTCTCAGAGGCAATGGCGATTGTGTAGGCATATGGCATAAATATGTTGCGTGACTCTTGAGCTTGGGCCCCTGAATCACTCATTGATGCTCTTGTCAGTAAGGCTTCTTCATCTTGCTTGCTTGCATGTGATCTAAAATGTGGCACTTTCTCTTCAGCTCTTGCTCAATTGACTAGGATGTGATAGACACCGCTATGGCCTGGTAATCTCTTCATGAGATAAAGAGGTGTTTATACCAACCACCCTCCATAGAATTAGCTTTGCATTGGGAAGACCCCTGTTTTACATATTTGAAGTGATAACGAAGTATCATGTGATATCAACATCACATGCGGCTACTACAAATTGTGCACACCTATCCTCTATATGTGATCAGTAAACGTTTGCTAGTAATGAGGAAATGTGTTGACTTAAACCAGTTTGACCATGGGCAGATAGTTGGAGCCTGGAGGGCAGGTGCCAGTATTTCTGAAACAGCCACACTTGTTGGCCGCTCCTGTACTACTGTATCAAGGATGTACCAGAACTGTATTAACCATGCACAGACAACCAGCACAAGGGCTGACACTGATCACCCACAAGAGGTTGATCCTACAGGTGAGCATTGCGTGTCACAACTGGTACATCAGCAATAACCTGCAACAGTCACCCAGTTCACCCACCAATACAATAGTGGTGCAGTTCGACCTATTTCCACATGCACCATGTGCCGTACCGGGCTTTGCCAATGATTCCATAGCCAAGTCTTCATAGCAAAAGCTATGCTAAGGAAAAAGAACATTTCAAATAGTCTTCTGAAAGCAGAAATACCATGAGACCAAAGAGGGTACTCATGATGATGCCCAGTCATCTTGAACTACGCCTCGCATGGGCCAATGAACTTCGGCAATGGAGCCTCGACAGATGGAAGAAGGTCGTCTAGTGGGATGAGTCCGGTTTCCTACTGCACCATGCTGATGGCCGGGTTCCCATATGACATAAACAGCATGAAGCCCTCCCTTGGTTGCACAGTTGGGATTCAACAGGGCGGTGGAGGTGGTGTTCTGGCCCGGGGAGCTTTTTCCTGGCAAATCCGTTGGTTATCATCTCACAAACACTGAATGATGGACGCTACAAGGACCTGTTACCCAACCATCTCCATCCATATCTGCAGACGGTTTACCTGGACCACAGTGCCATCTTTCAACAGGACAATGCACCATGTCATTGAGCTCATATAACTACTGATTGGTTATAGGAACATGATAACAAATTTGCCGCATTGCCTTGACCTCCAACCAAACTCCCCTGACCGTAACCCAATTGAATATTCATGGAATATGCTAGAAAGAGGAGGTGTAAGAACTGCTGATCTTCTTCCATGGAATGAGAATGAACTGATGGAGGTGCTGTAGTGGACATGGGTCAAGTTATGCATGGAGGATGTTCAACACCTTGTAGAATCTGTTCCTAGGCATCTGCAAGCCATGACTGCACAGAAAGGGTGGACGAACGTGTTATTAGGTAGGTGTTCTTAATGAAAAGCCAAAAAATATGCTGTTTGCTGTCCAGCCAACTATTGCTTCATTGAACTGCTCTACATGCTGCTTCATGGGACTGGTTGATGCTGTCCAACAAGAAGTGCTTCTTGTTTCTTTGGGAACTATCTGCTGCATCCATTTTGATGTGCTGCTGGCTGTTTCATTGAGCAGCCGGTTGCTGCAAGTCCAGAAATTCTTATGGGTTTGTGAGTTGCTGTGTTAATGTGGACTAGTGTGAACTAACTGTCTGAATGACAGATTATACTTTTAAAGTCATCACAAGAGAGCCTTTATGAGCTCTCTTGTAATTTACTTCACATAAGATTTTGAGCTCCCCCTCCTACAATAAAAAGCATTAACTTAATAGTGACTGATGTGTTAATGTGTACTATGATTATTTTCTAATTTTTGTACATACCTAAATTACAGTGCCCCTGACTGGCCATAGCTAAATTGGGATCTAAGTCAGAGATGTGACCATCACGTCTTTAGAAAATCTCACTGAAAAATCTATCAATGAAAAGTACTATTTCCAACACATGCTGAATTTGGTTTTATTTTACCATTTTACTTTATTACAAGTGATTAAAAGTGTTTGAAAAATTGCAAAAAGGTTTGAATTGTAAGTTCGGTTTCCCTATTTTTTCCACAACACCCTTTCTCTTTTGGGGATTGCAACTCTTGCAGTTGGCAAAAGTAACTATCTTTTTACACTGCTGAACAAGAAAATAATGTATTAGGTAAGATGAAAAAAACATGTTTAATCCATGGATGTAGGAAACATAGGAGACGCCCTCAGTGCAGATTTCTGAAGCCAATCTGTTGTGTTACTCTTCTGTGTGCTTGATTGCCTACAAGGCATTGACTCTATCTTAGTCATGTCTAACACAGAAAAAATATTGAAAATTTACGATTTTTAGAAGCTCATATTTTTTCTTAAACTGATTTGCCAGCATAAATTTTTTTCCTGTGTTTATCAACATACTTCAGTCTGTTCATATTTGGTTTCAATGGGTTCTTGAGTGATATTCAGCTGTGCAAATAAATTTAAAAGAAAATATTTGGTATCACATTCCTCCAGTTAGTCTCATTTTTATTTTATGTTTTCTAAGTGTAAATTCTCAAATTATTGTGAAATTGACCGTTCATTGCAATTTATTGCAGATAAACACTGTATATTTTGCTGTGATTTGATTGCTTTCAACTTATTACTTAGGGTTTTGAATTTGTAGCAAGGTTATAAATTCTGAATGTTTATGTAGCTTGTACAGAGCTGTTTACAAAGATCGTATCAAATTATTTGGGAATAGTGTAGATTACAAAATCAGATGTGTATTCTTAACTGAAGCATGTTTAAAAGAATGTTCTGTAAAACTATATCATAAAGATAATCAACTTTGATTTAAGAGTAGCAATTATCAAGAAATAAAAAAATTAATAAAAGTACAATATAGTAGCAAAGTATAAGAAAAGAAAATTAATATACACTGAAGTGCCAGAAAAATTGGTACAGACGAGCTTATGCAAATACATAGGAACGTCACCTATGCGCGTACTCGGTTGCGTCCGCCAATGCATATATAAAGCGATAGACATCCTTGCCAGCTGTCAGAGCTGTTTTCGGCATGAGAATGACAAGTAATAACAATTTAAGTGATTTTCAACGCCATGTCATAGTTGGCGCTCGTGAGATGGGCCACATAGTATTTCGGAGGTAGAAACGAAGTTCGGATTTTCACGGACAACCACTGCAAGGGTGTACCGTGACTACAAGAATTCCGGCAAAACCTCCAACCTACTATACCAGTGTAGCCCTAAAAAGACATTGGGTGAACGTGACCATCGTCAGCTGTTAAGAATCGTTTCACGCGATAAGCGTGCAGCAATTTCGCAGGTATCATCGGAATTCAATGCTGGAGCCTCAACAAGCATCAGCGTCCGGACTGTGCAACATACCCTGCACGATATGGGCTTAAGGAGCTGACGCCCAACTCGAGTCCCCTTGATGGGTGCACCACGACACAGACCTAAGTGCCTCACTTGAGCACAGCAACACCGCCACTGGACACTTGATGACTAGAAACAAGTAGCCTGGTCTGACGAGTCGCATTTCCAACTGTATCGGGCAGATGGAAGGATTCGTGTGCGGCGCAAACCCCATGAAACCATGGATCCCGCATGTCAACAGGGAACTGTACCGGCTGGTGGGGAGTCCGTAATGGTATGGGGTGTGTTTAGCTGGGCTTCACTGGGACCCCTGGTACATCTATAAATGTCTGTGACCGGCCAACGCTATGTGCACATCCTTTCTGACGAGGTACACCCGTTCATGTCCTGCATTCATGTTGATGGGTTGGGCCTATTCGAACAGGACAATGCACCTCCACACAAGTGTCGGGACGCCACATTATGGTTAGAGGAGCATTCATCTGAGTTTGGGGTATTGCCATTCTCACCCAAGTCCCCAGATCTGAATGTGATAGAACACATTTGGAATGCCATGCAACGCTCTATCGAACACAGAAATCCGAGACTTTGGAATACACCAGAATTGGGGAATGCTCTACAGGAAATATGGTGTGCATTGCCTACAGCATATTTCCACAGGCTAGTGGAGTACATGCCCCATCGTATTTCTGCAGTCCTGAGCTCCCGTGGGGGACCTACCAAGTATTAGACTGGTGTACCAGTTTTTCTGGCACTTCAGTGTATATATATATATATATATATATTTTATTTTTTTTTATTTTCTTATTCTTTTGTCTTTCAACAAGCTCGCTGATCACCTATATTTTCTACTAGCTGTGCCCATGGCTTAGCTTGTGTGGAAGATATCACTGTAAAACAGGGCTATGATAACACGTGTAATCCGATCCATCCATAAGAACTGTAGTTGAATTTCATAGCAACCGATGGAGGAAACTAGCCAAAAGATTAAATGGTCAACAGTTAGTTTTACACATGAAAGAAAATTATAATTAATTTTTACATAAATTTAAGTAAATAATTTTTATTTTATTTTTTGAAAATAATTCATAATGCCTTTGCATATACAACATTTTTTTGTCTTGTTTCCAGTCATTATCAAAACAATTTGATTGTCTGAAATGCCAGTTTTCGATAAGCCGATGTACAACTGTCCGTGCGAAAAGATTCTTGATGCAAATTCAATCCCATATGTTTGTAAATTTGGCCGTGGGATTTATTGATCGTTATAGTGAAGGATAGTTCAATAGGAAACTGTAATCTTTTGAACGTGAAAGGAAAGTCTGTCGGAATAATCGGGATCCTGGGTATATGTGCCATTTGTCCAGTTGCTGGGCCAGTTAGTTAATGGCTTCAATAATACTATTAAGAAGCATTTTGGATCTGTAATCTTGTACCATTGCACAGGTTTGGAGGATTCAGGTTCCGTAATAATATTATAGGAATGCCAACTTTCAATTTTAGGCAATGCAATGGAAGTCCTGAGGGATTTAAAGAATTTAAAAATTCATGTGGATAATGCACTGCATCTTTGAAGTTAATGACAGTATTGATCGATGTGTAAATTCTGTATTCGCCAGGCACTTTTTGCAAAATAGCATCGTTTATTTCATCAACAGATGCGTTCTTGGTGACACAATAGCTCATTCACACATCCAGTTGTGACTTCTTTGGAGCAAATTTTCTACTTTAGAATAAATTTTGTCAACTAATTCATTAATAGATCTTACAATGCTTCCCAGTTTACTATGTACTGGAATCAAACCATTCTGATTAGGTACTTTGCCATCACCCACATGTAGTAACTGAGTACAAAACTGGGTATCTCAGCCTCCTAAATGAGCTCTCATTTTTGTTTGCAAATGGAGCGTTTCAATATTATTCCACATCAGTAAAAAAAATTCTGTATATTATCGCGAACTACTTTCTTTCACGTTGGGTGTGATCAGATTGTATGTAAACAAAGCGGAACGATATACAGGAAATCAGGAACTACTTGAAAGTTATCTGATTTGGTAGTACAGTCAAAAATAATAAAAAAATAATAAATAATAAATGAAATAATCTATGTCTACCGGAAAGAAATAAGCTTCCCAACGGTGAAAGAATTATCCAAATCAGTTCAGTAGATTTTGAGATTACCTCAAACACACAAACAAATTTTCTCTCTTTATATATTAGTATAGATAAAGGTTTGGAAACAGAATTGGATATTTCATGAATTTTTGTTTTTAAAAATATTCATGTTCAACAAGCATATTAGTTCTTTCTTGTTCATGTTTTTATTAACAATCATGATTGGGTTTTTCAAGTAAATCATATGTGGAATCTTGTAGTTTAGCTTTTCCCTAATTTTTTCTTTAATTTTCCTTCTGACAATAAGACGGAAGTGATATTTTTCTTTCAACCCCGATCTCTTTGAACCTGACTATACAATAGTTTCATAAAGTTGGCTCCGCTGCTCAAAAATTTTACTCATACAAATTCTCTAAAATTTGACTGCTATTATTTCTATGAGAAGTAATATCTTGTGATAATTTATTAAAACAGAGAAATATTTTAAATGGTTTAATGTAAAGCATGTTTTAAGTCATCGGTTCACACGTATAGATTGGAAGTGCTGTGTGTAACTGAAATCAAAAAGAAGAAAATTGGGATAGAAGTGAATGGAAAGGTGAGTGTGTGGTCTGAGTGTTGAATAATGTGAGAAGACAGACAGGCTGGTGTAGGTGTGATTTTAAGCAAAAAGATGAAGAACAACTTGATTCACTATAGCTCAATAAGTGAGAGAATTCTTGGGATTCATTTGAAAGTGAAACTTCATAGAACAGTAATTGTTGTAGTGCATGCTCCTGGTGACTCAAAACCTTCTGATAGGAAGGAGATTTCTGGAATGAGCTAAAAGCTGTTTTGAGCCAGTTTGGTGATAAAGAGAAAGTTATAATAGCAGGGAATTTCAATGCTAGGGTAGGTGTGCATAATGCAATTTCTGTTAATGTTCTGGCTAAGTTTAATTATCCTTGTGTGAATGCTAACGGTGAAAGATTAATTGAACTCTGCATTGAGTAGGGTTTGTGTGTATCTAATACTTTTTCCAGCAAGTACATCCACATATATACTAGGGAAAAGAATGTTATAGATTTTGTTGTTCACGATCAGTGTCTGAAACACTTAGTGGTTGATACTTGTGTGATGAGAGGTGCAGATGTTGGCTCTGATCATTACTTGGTAGTGTCACGAGCGAAAGTGAATGTTGGTTGGAGGGAAAGGAAGAGGCCTAGGATGGAAAGAATAAAGGTTAAAAGGCTCCCTGAAGATCATCAGCATTACTCTACCTTACTCAGAGAATGACTGAAGGAGCTGAAATCAAGTCAGAAGGATGTAGGGAAAAAATGGGAATGTTTTAAGAACTGTGTTGTCACTGCTGCTGAAGAGATCTGTGGTACCACTATAGCGGGTAACAATGGAGGTGATGCTTGGTGGAGTAGTGATATTGAAGAGGCAGGAACGAGAAAGAAGGAAGCCTATCTGGAAATATCGCAAGGTAGAGTTTCTGTGGATGAATATCGGTGTAAGAAGCATGAAGCAGCTAAGCTGGTTCACCATAGTAAGGCAAAAGTTAAGAACGAGAAGGTGGAAAGGCGTGAATTGGCTTTTTGGAAAGAGAAAAACTTTCAGGAAGTACATGAGACTAAGAAAAAACAGGGGGAAACAAAGTTGCAAGTTGTGTGAAGAGTAGGATTGTGGAAATGATATGGGAGCCCAGTAAGTTAAGTGAAAGATGAGGTGAATACTTCTGTGAGTTACTAGATCAAGAAAGCAACAGTGATTCTGAGGCAGAAGCAGATGATGTCACAGTGAAAGATGGAAGACCAGAGGGAGCTCAAGAGAAGAGGTGTGTAAAGCTTTAAAATCTCTTCAGAATGGTAAGGCTCTGGGAGATGATGGCATAACTGCTGAGATGTTGAAATATGGTGGCGACCCTGTAATACTGGTTAACTGAAATTTGCCAGTTGTGCTGGGAGTTAAGAATGATCCCTCAGGATTGGAAGGATGCTATCATTGCTCCCTTGTATAAGGGAAAAGGTGAGCAATCTGACTGCAAGAACTATGGTGGTATTAGCCTACTGAGTGTACCAGGGAAAGTGTTTGGTAAGATCATTATTGAAAAAGTACGAGGTCTTACATCAGAGAAAGTGTGGGATGTTCAGTGTGGTTTTATGCCTGGTAAAGGCAGCACTAATCAAATTTTTGCATTACGCATGATGATTGAAAACTATCTGGCTGTTGGTAAAAAGATTTTGCTGCCTTCATAGATTTAGAGAACGCTTACGACCAAGTAAATACAATAGGACACTTTTGTGGAAGGTATTGAAAAAATATGGTGTTACCGGGAATCTGCTTAATAGTGTAAAAGCCATGTATGCTGGCAGTAGAGCTTGTGTACAAGTGAATAGTGTTTTATCAAAATGGTTCTCTATTGGTGCAGGAGTCAGACAAGGTTGTGTAATGTCACCATGGATGTTCAATACATTTATGGATGCATGCATGCGTGCTGCCAAGATGGACAATACTGGTTTATGTCTTGGTAATATCTATGTGTGCAGATTGCTGTATGCTGATGACACTGTTCTGTTGGCAGAGAGCAAAAGTGAGTTGCAGAGTATTTTCTCCTAGATGTACAAAGTTTGCATGAAATTCAACCTGAGTATAAATAAGGAAAAAACCAAAGTTATGGTTTTTGAGTGAGGAGCTGTTAGCACTTAATGTAATATAAGTCTAAGTGGCACAGTGATTGACCAGGTGAATGAGTTTGTGTACTTATGAAGCATGTTTGATAGAGAGAACAAATTGGATGCTGAAATTAGTAGGTGAGTGAATTCTTCATTGAAAGTCATAGCTGCTTTGGGAGTTTTCACAGGAATGGTGGATTCTCAAGACAGTCTTGCATGGCTGTGTATGGAAGTGTAATTGCTCCTACTCTGATGTATGGCAGTGAAACCTGGGTACTACAGAAGAAACATGGGAGTCGTTTGTGTGCTGGAGAAATGCGTTACTTACAGGGGCTTTGTGGCAAGATGCGTTCTGATCGTGTGAGGAATGAAGATGTGTTGCATTTGTGTAATGTGAAGGAAAATGTCGTTAGCAAGGTGGAGATTAATATGCTTCAGTGGTTTGGCCATGTTGAAAGAATGAGTGATGAGATGCTTACTAAGAAATTTTTTTAGCCCAAGTGGCAGGAAGGAAAGGCAGAGGAAGGCCAAGGAAGTCATGGGAGGATTAGATTCAGGAGTGTCTGCATGAGAAAAAGATTATGAGTATGAAGGATAAAAGGTCTTGTGCATGTCGAGTGATGAATGTCAGTGAAGCCCGTGTTGTGTGTCAAGATCGCTGTAAATGGAGGTTTGATACAGCAACAGTAAGTAAATAATCAGTTAAAAACTTATCTGGTAGTTTGTATTTCTTTGTGCAGCTAACCTCTGAATCTCAGAGAACAGCTTAGTGGTATATATGTAAAATCTTTAAAAGTGAACAAAGTTCCACTAACACTCCTTTCCTATGGAAAACCGTCTGCTTTTGCATCTCGAGGGTAGTCACGCAAAAGCTGGCAGGTACTACTTTCATTGCAGAAGCATATAAATCCAGCTTCACTTTGTTAGCATGGGAGGAGTAAGGGACAGTGCCTTCTCTCAATTCCTATCGCCGCGATTAATCACAGACATGGTTTCAAGTATCTGAGGAAAAGCAATTTTTTCAATTTAAACTTCTATGAGCAGAAATCTCTTGGTAAGGACCCAATGAGTTGTTGGAAAAAATGGAGGTATTGCCCCCCATGAAGCAATGATCGCCTGTCGTACATTCCCGGTTGTGGATGGGTGGGTGGTAGGCTCAAACAGATCTTTCCAATTCATTCTACAAATTCTCAGTGAGGATGAGGTCTGGCAATTCAGGGAGGCTATTTGTGAATTGTCAAAAATGGGTGTAGATGGTCAGCATGGATGTTCACATACCTTGTGCCAGTGATGAAAGTCTCAATGGGTATGAGGGGGCTACAAGGAAGCTCATATAAGCAAACCCCAAACTGCTACACTGCCTCCACCTGCACT
Source organism: Macrothele yani (assembly GCA_039090855.1). Taxonomy (NCBI): domain Eukaryota; kingdom Metazoa; phylum Arthropoda; class Arachnida; order Araneae; family Macrothelidae; genus Macrothele; species Macrothele yani. The sequence goes on along the minus strand of CM077010.1, from coordinate 161,535,872 downwards.
TATATATATATATACGTATATATTATCATCATCAACCATTATCAATTCACTGCTGGATGAAGGTCTCCCCAAATTCCTTCCACAATTGTCTGTCTTGGGCCTGTCTCCTCCATGTCACTCCAGCATACTTTCAAATTTCATCCTTCCATCTCACATGGGGTCTTCTTTTGGGTCTTTTCCTGTCCCTCAGAAACCAGTCTAAAATTTCGGTTGTTCATCGGTGGTCCGTTCTTCTGGCAACATGTCCAGCCCATTGCCATTTCAGTGATTTCACTCTGGTCATGATGTCTTCCACTCCTGTCATTTTCCTTATTCATATATATATCATCATCATCATCATTGTCAACCATTATCAATCCACTGCTGGACGAAGGTCTCCCCAAGTTTCCTCCACAACGGTCTGTCTTGTGCCAGTCTCCTCCATGTCACTCCCGCATATTTACGAATTTCATCCACCCATCTCCCATGTGGTCTTTTTCTGGGTCTTTTCCTGTCCCTTGGAATCCAACCTAAAATTTCGGCTGTCTATCTATGGTCTGTCCTTCTGGCAGTATGTCCAGCCCATTGCCATTTCAGGGATTTAACTCTGATCATGATGTCTTCCACTCTCGTCATTTTTCGGATCCACGAGTTCCTCTTCTTATCTCTCCTGGTTATACCAAGCATGCACCTCTCCATGCTTCTTTGAGTTGTCTGCAGCCTTTGTATGTCTCTTTTAGTTAAGGTCCACGTCTCTGCACCATACGTAAGCACTGGAAGGATGCATTGATCAAACACTTTTCTTTTAAGACATAATGGCATATTGCTCTTGAAAATTATGCTGTTTCTTCCAAAAGCTCTCCAGGCAAGTTTTGTACGCCGATTAATTTCTTCATCAATGTGACCCTCACTTGATATCTGCTGTCCAAGATAAACATATGTATCTGTTATCTCCAGTTTTTCTCCATCAATCGATAAATCTTCATTTCTTGTAAAAGCATTGAACATCACTTTTGTCTTCTGAAAGTTCATTTTTAATCCCACTTCTTTACTCTTGTCAGCAAGTTCCTGGATCATACTCTGCAGCTCTGATGGGGTAGTTGCAAAAATGACTACGTCATCAGCAAAACGAAGGTGGGTTAGATAATCTCCATTAATCTTTATCCCTTTGTTTTCCCAGTTCAGTGATTGAAAGACATTTTCTAATGTGGCATTAAAGAGCTTCGGAGATATGGTGTCACCTTGTCTCACTCCCTTTCCAATTTTTATGTGTGTTGTATTTTCAAACAGCCGAATCTTTGCACTTGCATTTTCATAGATGTTATTAATAATATTAATGTATGCATCCTCAATACCGCAGGATTTCAGAGCCGTGGTAACTGCTGATGGTTTCACCGAATCAAAGGCTTTTTCATAATCGATAAAAGCCATGCACAATGGAAGTTCATATTCCCTCGCTCTTTCAATTAGTTCTCTCAGTACGTGGATATGATCTATTGTGCTGTAGCCACTCCTGAATCCAGCTTGTTCTCTCGGTTGAGCCATGTCCAGTGTTACCTTCAAGCGGTGTGAAAGAACTTTAGTGAAGATTTTATAAACCACTGATAGGAGGCTGATAGGTCTGTAGTTCCTGAGATCCTCAATGTCACCTTTTTTATGTAGCAGGATCATTGTAGCGTTGTTCCAATCCTCAGGAATCTTCCCTTCATTAAGGCGTCGAGTGAAAATTTGGGCGAGTACTGTTTCAATTTCTCCACTTGCTTCTTGTATGATGTCTATAGTAATTCCATCTTCTCCTGGAGCTTTCCCCCGCTTCATGTTCTTGATTGCATGAGCAACTTCTGCTGGGAGGACTGGAAGAACTCTGGTACCTTTCATGATGTCTGGAGTGCATGTATCATCCCTTTCATATAATTTGGAGTAGAAATCTTTCACTCTTGTCAAAATTTCGCCTCTATTTCTTGTTATAGAACCATCTTCTTTTCTCAGAGCCATAATCTGTTTTCTTCCCTTACTGAGATGTTCCTTTGCTATCTTAAGGCTTTGGTTGTTTTCAATTGCTTTCCTCACTAGCTCACAGTTGAATTTCCTTACGTCTTCAGTGATACTTTTTCGTGTTGTCTTGCATAGCTCTATATATTCCACTTTGGAAGTCACATCTTCTTTAGTTGTCCTCATCTCTCTTCTTTTTGCATCAACATTTTGGTTTTTCCTGATAATTTGTTCACATGCAACTTGTTCTTAGACCCAGCTAATTTGGTTGCTGTTTCCATTACAGCTTTGGTTACTTTTCTGTTAACTTCCGAAATATCCACTTCTTCCGATGTTAGGCCTTCTAAAGCAGAGAATCTGTTCTTCAGTTCCAACTTGAAAGTATTATGGTGTTTTTTAAGGTTGGTTATGTCAATACATTTTGTTTGTCTTATGAGCTTGCCACGTTCAAGTTTAGTGTTGAGGTGTATCTTACATCTCACCAATCTATGGTCACTACCTGTGTTGAACTTGTTCAGCACACTGCAGTCTTCGATGACGAATTTTTTGTTACACATAATAAAATCAATTTCACTTGTCGTCCCAATTGGATGTCTCCATGTCCATTTCCTGTGTGGCTTTTTCTTGAAAAAGGAGTTCAAGATAGAAAAATCCTTCTGCCTCTGCAAACTCAACGAGAGTATTTCCACGCTGGTTTCTGTTGCCGTGACCGAATTTACCTACTGAAGTTTCATTCTGTTGCCGTTGCCCTATTTTTGCATTGAAATCTCCCATAATTATCTTCAAGTGCTGCTTACCTTTATTATTTAGATGACGAATTTCCTCATAAAATTCTTCAATTTCTTCTTCAGGATGACTTGTGGTGGGTGCATAAGTTTGAATAATCTGAGCCTGGTATCTTCTCGATAGTTGGATAACGAGTCGTGCAGCTCTGTCAGAGGAACTTTCAACTTCTACCACTTTATCCTTCAGTTTCTTGTTTATTATAAATCCAACACCACTAGTTCTGCCAGTATCTGTCCCACGATAATAGAAGAGATGTCCACTTTTCAGTTCAATGAGATCTTCTCCTTTTCTCCTTACCTCACTTAGCCCGACGATGTCCCACTTGATCCTTTGTAGTTCCTCTTCCAATTCAAGAAGCCTTGAATCAGAAGATAGGGAAGCGTCCGTTATAGGTAGCCAAGGTCAGCATCAAATGGCAGCCTAGTCCGGTCCTCCGGGGATTCTTAGCACCCTCTGCCTTCATGTCGCACTGGCCGCTGCCTTGGCCAGGTACATTCCAGCTGCCGGAGACTGAGGGCCAAGATTTAAGTTGTAGAGTCATTTTGGAGGTGTTTGGCCATAACTCACCACGCTGGCCAAGCGGGTTGGTGAGTGTGGGATAGCATTTCCTCTGATCCCGATGGTATAGTTATACCGCTATTTGCGGTCGTCAGAGCCCCTTTAGTGGGAACAGGATGCACCACGAGAAGGCGGGGTTGACATTTGTCAAGGAGAGGCTGTGATGTTACGCATCACCTGACCTTACATCCCATATATATATATATATATATATTAGCAGCCATGGAAATTGCATCACCTGTAAAATCGCATAGAAATGTGTTTATTTTATAAATATATAGTAGCATTGTGCTCCAGACCTGCAAGAAACCATAAAGATTGCATCATCCATGACATCAGAGACATGAGAATGCTTTTCATTGGCTGTCAAAGTCTATTGCAGCAATGTTTCTGGTGACTGCATCATCTATTGGTATATAAACTCCACGTGACGGTGGCTCGCTGTTATAAGCAAAACGGAAAGTTTTCAACAGTTAACATCATGCAAGAAGTCTGTAATTATTGCTTAGAATGCTGAAGGTTTATCTTCGTGTGAAATAGCAGAAAGAGTTCATTGTTATCAATCAACAATTGTACGTTTGTTGCAAAGGATAAGCAAAAATGGCAACATGGAAAGATAAGCTGAATCTGGAAGTAAACATGTGAGTATGTCATGTCATGATAGGATAGGATGCTGAAGCCTCACAGCTTGTAAGAACGTATAGCTAGCTCATCTGAATTGAAGGTGCGGTGGAAACAGCAGACAGGCATAAAAGCGAGTGCATGAATTGTGTAATGTCGTTTGTGCAACATGAGTCTCAAAGCCTATGGTCCACGTAAGAAGCTATTACTGACACGTAAAATGTGCAGACAATGGTTTATTAGGGCTAAAGAGCAAGCAGAGTGAATCGTGCACATGTGGGATTCTGTTATGTTTTCAGATGAATCAAAATTTAATCTGCATGGGTCTGACGGGAAACTCTATGATAAGCATAGAAAAGAAGAGGCCTTTAACAGTGATTGATTGGTGCAGACAAAGTTTCCAGTGTGTCAAATGATGTGGGGATGCATATCCAGTAAAGGTGTCAGCAGACTATACTTTAAAAATGGGTCTGTGAAGGCAGAGTGCTACAGAAACGTCTCATCTGCCCAGCTAATTCCAACAATTCAGGAACAATTTGGTGACACTGAATCCTGCATCTTCCAGGACGACTTTATGCCATGTCACAATGCCAGGAAGGTGAGTAAATTTTCACATGTAATGTATGTACGGTTTGTTAGCATTGCCACTTAACCTGATACCCAATATTTCTGTTTAGGTCAAAAATTTCCTACAAGAGGCCAAGGTCAGATGCCTACGTTGGCCAGGTAACAGTCCTGACCTAAACCCTATTAAGAACCAGTGGCGGCTCATGGTTGGAAAAATAGGTGAAGAGCTAAAAGAGCAATATGAAAAGATATCTACTGTCTACAATGAAAATCACTTAATGAGAACTTACTTATTTCCCATATATTAAATTAATTCTTCTTCCTTTTAAAACTGCAATTTGCTGATTATGTCTAAATAAAATGGTTGTTTCTTCGTGAGCATCAATAAAATGGCTTTCTGAATAGAAATATTTGCCAAAGAAACAAGTCTATCTTGAGAAATAGTGTTTCTTGAGTAAGTTTGTGTTCTTTAAAGGCAAGAAAAACTTTCCACTGACACACTTGTAGATGGAATTGTTAAAATAAGGGAAACCAACTTCAGTGATTGAAAGTTGCAAAATAATTTTTGGATCAGCAAAATGCTTTTTAGAGCAGGTAAAACAACATTTTTGGAGCAGCAAAATGTGCTTTTGGAGCAGTTGAAATACATTTTTGGAGCAACAAAATGCATTTTCGGAGCAGATAATATACATTTTTGTTGTAAGAAAACATGTTTTCGGAGCAGGTAAAATATTAGTAGATAGAACGAACTCTTAAGCAAAAAATGTTTTGGAACTAGATGCACCCTACTCAAATTTAAAATGTCTTGCATTGAAATGCACATGCACATATGCAACAGTGGCAGCTTTTCAGGTGAAGTAGGTGAAGTGCCTCTTCACCTATTTTACTCAAAATAAAGTTTTATTCAGTATTTTTTTATAATATATTCTTTTTTGCCTTTATTCAGTTCCAAAATACTCAAAATTTTGAATAGATATTAATTCACATGGCGCGCTCAATACGGAAAACAAATCCTTACACGCAAAACAGTGCAAGTGAAGAGCCTAAATGAGAATGCTTGGAAGTCTGCATTTTTCGGCCGAGTTGTCATGGTAACCGTGACGTCACCCTCCCCAATCTGCTCGCTCAAGTGAAGTGTTTCAGCTTCAGGCGCCTTAGCTCTGCACCTCTCAGTTTTTGAGCGTAAAGTCGTGAGAGATCCCGGTGGAGGGGGCGGACTACCAGGGTACCTTGCAATCTACTAGAGCTTTTTCCTTGTGGTGCTGTGGTACATTATTTTCCGAAAGGAATTTGTTCTTTTGTGCCTTGTGATTATTTGTTGAAAGCTTTAACTGATATTTTAGGTTTGTGCACAATTTAACTGGTAGTGATAGTTTTTAGTATGCATCCAGTGGACGACATTGTTTGTAATTTATTGCAAACCCCATTTAATCTGTAGAAAGATGAAGATAAAAGAGACATTTTGCTTCAAGGACGACCAACGGATTCACGGACAATTGTTGCCAAGAAATCAAGAAGAACTGTAAATCTAACAATATTAATTTTAAAAATTGTTGGTTTACTGAATATAAATGGATTTGCAGCCCTTTTGTGTTAATTTTTTTTTTTTTTTTTTGGCCCTGCTTACTTTTTAGTAATAAACATTCGGCGTGGAATAAAGACGGATTCTCAGATTTATTAAGCATAACCAGGTCACTTCATAAACATCGTGATTCTAGCGAACACCTGAAAATGCGGATTAATGTTAAGGAATTTTGAAAAAATTCAAAACACCATTGCCGATGACCTGAGGAAGAATGCTAGGCTTTTGAAAACGCATTTTAACGAAAATGTTCGTTTAAATAGACTTTTCCTACAGACAGTGATTGATGCAGTATTAGTCTATACTGTATTTGAGCAAACAAGAACTAGCATTCCATGGCCATGACGAAAGCATGGGCTCGATAAATCGTGGAAATTTCATTGAATTACTTTCATTGTTGATATGAAGAAGTTCTTTAGAAATTGAAAATCAATACGAAAGGATAAAAAACTATTCAAAATGAATTAATTGAATGTATTTCTGAATATATAAATGATCACGTCAAAAATTAAATTATTTTTTATTGTTGATTCGGAAGGTGTATTGGTTGAGGGATTTTTGGGTTTCCATGATGTGAGTGAAGATAGAACGTCAAAAGCTTTATACAAAATACTAGACAAAATTTTGGAACAGTCTGATTACCAACACAAATAAATAGGACAATGTTACCATGAGGCAAGTATAATGTCTGGACACTTAAATGGGCTACAGAAAAAAAGTCAAGGATAAAGCTTCTCAAGCTGTTTTTGTTCATTGCTTAGTTCATCATTTAAATTTTGTATTACACCAGAGTTTTTCTAAAATTTCTAAGTGTCGAATACTTTTTGCAAGCCTCAGTGGAATTGCCTCGTTTGTTCACTATTCTGCAAAGCAATCTTATACACTTATATTAACAACCACAAGATGCAGACCAACCATAACAGAAGCTCGATGGTCCTCCACTTCGAAATTAGTAAGTGTATTTGTTGAAGATTGGGATAAATTGAAGGAAGTGTTCGGATTTCTGACGAATAGCGAACAATCACACAAAAAATCAATTCATCTTGCCAAGGGGTTTTTGAAAGATATGAACACTTTTGAATTTACATTTTTGGCTCCACCGACCTATTATTCGAACTTTTGAAGAAAAAATAACTAAACATAAACTACTGTGTAACTAAAATTAATAAAAAAAAAAAAAAAAAAAAAAACCTTGTGAAATTTTGAGCCATAAAAGGAACGATGAGGTATTTGAAACACAGTTTGGAAAAGCTAGCAAAATCACAGAAATAAGCACGGGAATATGCTGCTCTTAAATAGGAAACAATTTTTCAAAATTATAAACAATTGTATTTAGAAATTTTGGACCACATTCTTATGGAAATGGATATAAGATTTCAAGACTGTAAGAAACTTCAATTTGTCTGACTTGCTGACACAACCAAATTCGAATAATTTAATGCATGCTTTCCCTCTCGCGCTCTTGAAAATCTATATTTTTACGGAAACATATTTACTAAACTCCAGCATGTTACAAATGAACTGAGTCTTGTATATGCCGATGAAAAATTAAGGAATATATTGACTCAAGAAATCCTTTGAGTGCTTCACGGAGAGAAAGACATTTTTACAGAAGATTATAAATTGGTTTTCCTCATTTTAACAATTTCATCTACAAGTGTGCCAGTGGAAAGAAGTTTTCTTAAAAGAATACAAACTTGCTCAAGAAACACTAGTTCCCAAGATAGACTTGCTTCTTTGGCAAATATTTCTATTCAGGAAGACATTTTATTGATGCTCACGAAGAAACAACCATCTAACCATCTTATGACGACATAATCGACAAATTTGCAGCTTTAAAAGGAAGAAATATTGATTTAATATACAAAAAATATGTAAGACCTCATTAAGGGATTTTCATTGAAGACAGTAGATATCTTTTAATACTGCTCTTGTACCTCTTCACCTATTTTTCCAACCACGAGCCGCCACTGATATGCGAAGATTTTAGTTTTCAAATAGATCAAAAAAATTTTAACTATAGCAAGATTCTATTATTAATTATATATTTTACAAAAAAAATTACTGTTTATAATTTTTTGCTGCTTTTTTCAATATTTAATTGCTCACTTATATTTTTTTTTTCTAATTTTTTAAGACAGTTAACAATGTTTTGTTTTGCTTCTTTTAACAGTACCTGTCCACTTTCTATTGCACTCACGTCTCTTTTTTTATGCCACATTCAATTTTCATCTTAGCATTGTTTAGCATTTAATGAGAGGAATCCAACTGACACAAAAGTTCAGCTTCTTCCCATTTCAAATCACCTTGTGAACATTCAATTTCTTCTTCTCTTTTTTGCTTATTTTGTTGCATTTTTCTAGCACTAATCTGCTCTTGATATGTTTTCCAATATTCTTTATAAGCTGTCAAAAGTTTTTTGGTTACATTAATTTTACTCACATCTCCATTTAGTCTCTTGACATGATCTTTGTGCTTCTTGCTCTCCGCATGATGCCTACAATCATAGCGACCGCCATGCGCTAGGCTAAAATTGCAGCCACATGGCTTACAAAACATGATTCAGCAAAACTTTAAATGCTTCACAAAAAGGCTATTCTTTACTATGTATATTGCGATACACTTGACGATAAGTTTTACCTGGCTTTGTTCTTTTTGTTGTCATAGCTGTTTCACTGCTACATTTCATTTTGTTTTAATCTAAATTAACCCTTTCCACTCGAATAACTTTTCACTTATACTCACCCAGCACTCGTTTTTTGTTGTTTCTTTTCCTGCAGTAGAGGCCACAACTTAGCAGTGGAAGCTCAGCTTTGGCTCGCTAGCCCCGACATACGAGCTATAGCATCATTGGTATGGCGGGTGACACCCGACATGCGAGCTATTCGGTGAAAAATAAATGTCTCGCGAGCGTCGACATGCCAGCTATAGAGGCGTGCAGGGTGGCACCCGAAATGTGCGATATTCTGTGAAAAAGAAATGTCTCGCAAGCCCCGACACACAAAGGCGTCATAGGCATGGCCGATGACACCCCACAAGCAAGCTATTCGGCGAAAAGGGAATTCCTCGCGAGCTATAGAGGCATCATAGGAGTGGCAAATAACACCCGATATGTCATGTGAGCTATTCGACGAAAACGAAATTCCTCGCGAGCGCCGACATCGGTGCATGCTATGTGAATTGATGTTTGTTCAAAATTTTGAGTATTTTGGAATTGAATAATAAAAGCAAATATATATATACTATGCAAAAAAACTGAAATAAGTTAGGTGAAGAGGCACTTCACCTACTTCACCTGAAAATCCACTGTTGAGAACTGCTGGTACATAATAGCTGAAAAAGTTGAAGAGCAGAGGTCTAACAATAAACAACTGTGGGAGTGTATTACAAGAGTTTGGTATCACGATTTGGTACAAAATATTCGAAGAAACTCATCCACTCCATGCTGGAGCGCTGCAAAGCTGTTGTTAAGGCTCGAGGTAGCCCTACGAAGTATTAGGATCCCACGAAATAAGAAATAACCGTTCATGTTATGTTTGTAGGCCTACCTATGCTATGTACTTTTTTTTTCTTCCAGGACTGTGAAAAGCATGTTCTTGCGACAGTGCTCCTTAACAGTATTGGTAAGCCTGTGGTGTGAAATAACACTTATTTCAGCTAAATGTAGCATTATATGTAATAAATTGCATCTCTTTGGTTTATTCTTCTTAGTTTATTCTCTGTACTATGTATGACATCACTACAAATTGTGCGATCATGGCTTAAACATACTAATTTGCACATCTATTGACTGACTTTTGGTACGTCTCATGGGAGATGCAATTTTCATGGCCACTACTGTATATATATAATTTTAAACTAACAAAGTAAGTATCTGAACAATGACAAAGTTCCATTCAAATATGGTAGACATAATAATATTAATAATACCTTTGGTAACCATGTTTAAAAAGAGTGGTTTTAATACTCGAACAAAAAACATAAACATATTCAAATAGGTGGACACACAGTTTCCTGGTTTCTTCATCGAATGTCTTTGGAACTCACGCACACATTTATCAGGTAACCAAAAAAGTTTGTGCAGTTTTAAAATGAATGATAATGCATGTGGGACCCATTTTCTTAGCTTCCATGATTTTCCCTGTTGATGTAAGAGTAAAAGAATTGTTTCACCATGCATGTTAAACACTTGTGAAAGTTCTTGACATGTTAATCTAGAATTATTTTCAACAGCAGCACATAATTCTTCACTATCAATACTGGAGGGTCTCCCTGAACATGGTGCATCTTCAAGTGATTCATCACCAGAAACAAATTTTTTAAACCACTTCTGCACAATACACTTTGCTACTGCATCTTTTCCAAATGCCACACATATTTTACAGAACACTTCTGAAGCTTTCAAACCGAGTTTAAATTCATAAAGCAAATAAGCCTGAATTACACTAAGTTCAACTGACATTTTTAAAGGGTTCAATGTCATAGAAAAAGAGTACACACCAAGTTAGAGCACACTAATTAACTGACGCATACCTATGCCTTATGGCAGACATAAAATTTTGCTCTCTGCATACCACTACAAATAAAACAAGTCATTGCAGCGAACTCTAACGAAAACAGCGCCAACTTTTTTGGTTACGTAATATACAGAACAAATCAGGAACTTCACTAAGAAAAAAAAAGTCGAATGCTTATTTTTCTTCTTTTCTCACAAAGATCTTCCCATGAGCGCGGAGTGCATGGCCTATCTCTGTCTCACTTGGTATGCGACTTGCTACTTACTCTCTGTTTGCAAACATACTGTTGTTATGCAGTGAGCAAAAAGTTCAGTCTGAGCTGCAAATATGCAACCATTCCCTGGGTTGCTCATGCATTACAACAAATGTTGAGTTCTTGCTCACAAGCTAATTTTTTTCTCAAGCAGGGCATTCTAGGAAAAAGTTGAAAACAACTGTGTATTTCTATTATCTGTATAAAAAACTATCACAATCAGAGAACAACAATAGTAGAATAAGTGAAACATTATCATATAAGAGACTTGCAAAGTAAAGTAGTAATTGAACTAAAGTACTGTTTGGCACAACAAATGTTTGCAGATGTTATGAATAAGCCACTATCAAAACCAAGCTTTGAAACAAATTGCCAATAGCATTGAAAAGTATCAATGTGATTATTTCACTACATATTGAATAGTTTTATCATCATCTAATGATATCTTCAGTATCAATTGAAAAAAAGAAAAGGAAACTAACTGTTGCAAAATAAATGGTTCCAGCATCAACTAAAGATATCCCCAGATGATAAAATTATTCAATATGTACTAAAGCAGTCAATCTCATTGCTACTTTTTAATGCTATCAGAAATTTTTCAATCAAAAGAAACATTTCCTCTTTTTTTTTTTTTTTTTTTTGGATAAAAATTTATACTTCAAAAGGAAATTGTAAAAATAAAAGGCAACAGATATACAATTATCTAAATAAATTTTGTATGCATACTAATGAACACTAAAGGTAACTTCTCCAAACTACTGCTAATTGGAACCTCCCATATATGATGATGATATTGACAAATCATTTTCACCTTGTTTTCTCACACTTTTTGCAATTTTATGATCATTTTCAATTTTCTGAGTTTCTTAAAAATTTAATTACTATGACAAATTTACCCTTTTTTTTTAACTGAGTTGGCAACCATGAGTCTAGAAACTGTAAAGAATATCCACAACTTAATAAAATATGATAATTATGCTGTCAACCAGTACTCATGAAACATGGCAAGTTAATGTACTCATGAAACATAAGCAGTTTGATTTTAAGGTATTAGATTGTGCATATCAACTTCTTTTCTCAATATATATATTTTTGTTATGAACAAGTCCAGAACTGATGCAATCTATTAAAGTGGTCACATTTGTGTACATGTTTCAAAACAACAACTTCCATGGGCACACAAGGGGTACCACCACCACCACCTTTATCACCCAGAGTTTTGGCCTCCAATACAGTGGAATCCCCACTGCTTATCAGATAACCCCCAGCACTTCCAAAATGGCAAAGATAGTATTACTAAAATAATCACAAGTGCACTGCATATTGCTTTAAGATGCTATATTATGCTCAGTAAAAATATGAATTATGAGATTAGAAATCTATGTGGAATGATTCATTACAGAAGGGACAGTGACATTCCACCAATGCCAGAACAGACAGTCAGATAAATGCCATCCCTTTAATCATAATTTGCTTAATGCATTATATGTATGTACACTTTTGCTTTTTGTTCTTATATTCTTGATGTACAAAAAAAATGTCTTTTGGGTGAATTTTAAACTTCACCTGCAATATTATAAAATTTTATCCCATGCACATGTGAGGAGAAACACATGAAAGCACAAAATGATTTTGAAGAAAATAAAATTCAGCTTATAAACAATGTGAAACACATCCAGTATGCATACATTCATATAAGAAAAAGACAGACTCACGTTGGAGAAACATCTATTGCTAGATCCAGCATATCAAGCTCTTCATCAGTTGCTTTTTCTTTTAAATTGTTAAAATCTTCCTCTTTAAAGATTAAGTGACAAGTAGAGCAGGAAAGTGTACCTTCACAAGCCCCTAGAATCACATATTAAAAATATTCAAATAAGATGATTTATTGCAAAAACTTATATATGAAGAGATGTTTAAAATATTTTTACAGTGAAAAAATAATGACATCTTTGTAAAATAATTCAACGTCTTTGGGTGGTGATTATAATGTCAACACCATAAATGTCGACAGGGTCATAATGTCAACACGGTCATAATGTCAACAATCAAAATGTTGACACAGTCATAATGTCGACACGGTCCAAAAAATGTCCACAATCACAATGTAAGTCCTTACATATTTTTTTTTTAACATTTTTTTCATGTTGTTGTTTTTTTACTCTTCAGATCACCATGCTTCAGATTACAGGTGGGTTCGGTGAGATTCGGACAAGTGGCCGCACTCAAGACTGCATACAGAGCGTTTGGGATTCGTGTATAGAAAAGTAAATTATACATATATATATTTTTCCTCTCTCTCCACATTTGACCATTTCAGCAAGTAGTAAGGTTTATAGTTTATATAGGAACTAAAGATAATGTCATATTTTTAGACAGGTGCAAAACATTAATTATAAAGAGCTAGGCCTCGGCCTTTTTAGCAATTTTCAATCTGCTGTGCTAATTTTCATAAGGTTTGCATAACAAGTCAAAATTTTAGTAATGTGCTTCACTGAGGTAGAAACGATTAAGCAGGCCCTAGGCCTAGGCCTTTTTAACAGTTTTCAGTCCACAGAGTTGATATTCATAGGGTTTTCATAAAAAATCAAATTAATTATGTTGAACTTTTACTTGAGCACAAAACATTAATTCACATGGTTGAGGCCTAGGCATAAGCCATTTTAGTAAATTTTATGCCGCTGTGATCATATTCAAGTTAAGAGCGTTTCGCTTATTGAAAACTTCTTAAAAAGCCTAGGCCTAAGACTAATTTGGTGCCTAAGTGAAAGAGCAATATTATTAACTTGATTTGTCGTGCAAACCTCATAAATATGTGCACAGTGATTAAAAATTTCTAAAGAGGCCTAAGGCCTTGTAATTAATATTTTGTGACTGAATACAAATGCAAAATTATTAATTATTATCTTAGCTTTTTATGTGACCCCTATGAATATGAGACGTGTGTTACTAACTGTTGACAGGATCAAAATGTAGACAGTTAAAATGTCGACAGGATCAAAATGTTCAAAGTAACAATCAAATGTGAAATTTTTCCTTTTTCTTCACTGTTATTAGCACGTCTTTTGTAAAAAAAAGATCGTGCTTATGTTATCGGTTTGTCTGTCCCTCCGTCTGTACCCACGTTATCTCTGCAACTATTGGTCCAATTTGAAAAAAAAAATTTTGCATTGGGAAGCTTGAAATATGCGAATGACGATCCTTTATTTCAATTTTTTTCACGATGTACAATTTCGCCACTAGAGGGCGTAAATGCAGATGATGTCGAATTCAAAAATACGTTTTATTCCAGATATTTGCTTCTAAACATCCGATTGAAAAAACTCTTTTATCTTTCAATTCCATTTATGTTGAAGAGTATTTTAAATATAGTTACTTTTTCAAATTACGCATAGATTTTCCGCTATGGGGCGTAAAAGTAAATTACATTTTCCCCGATAACTCTTCTTCTAAAACTCCGATTCAAAACAAATTTTCTTCAGAGGATACATCTCCTGATAAAAAATCTTTTGCATATAATTTCAGATTTTTGGTAAAGAATACTTTGGCCACCAGGGCGTAAGTGTTAATTTTTGCTCCTGATGTATTTGCAGCAAAATATGAGCTTCTAAAATCTCGACTGAAAAAAGTCGTTTGTTGACCGATATTACTCATGTCGACAAACCTTTTAGGAATATTTTCTTCTTAAAATAATGCATGGTTTATACGCCAGGGGGCATAGATGTATATCTTATTTTTGTCAATATCTATGCTTCTAGGAGTCTGATTTGAAAAATTCCTTTTTTGTTGGATAGTGTTTCTAGTGTGACATGAGGTTCATATAATTTCAAAATTTTCAAGTAATTCATAGACTTTCCGCTAGGGGGCATAGCGGTAAATTGCGTTTCCCCCTATATCTCTTCTTCTAAATCTCCGATTTGAAAAATTCTTTCTGCACCGGATACAGCTCCTGATGGGAAATCGTTTGCACATAATTTCTAATTTTTGTAAAAATGGCTTGGCCACCAGGGGCCAAGCCATTAATCTTTATTTCCGCTTCTGATGTATTTGCAGCAAAATATGAGCTTCTAAATTCTAGATTGAAAAAAACATCGTTTGTTGACCGATACTACTCATGTCGACAAACCTTTTAGAAACATTTTCTTCTTAAAATAGTGCATGGTTTCTACGCCAGGGGCGTATATGTATATCTTATTTTTGTCAATAGCTCTACTTCTAGGAGTCCGATTTGAAAAATTCCTTTTTTGTTGGATAGTGTTTTCAGTGTGATATGTGTTTCACATAATTTTAAAATTTTCAAGTAATTCATAGACTTTCCGCTAGGGGACGTAAATGTAAATTGTGTTTCTCCCTATATCTCTGCTTATAATCTGCGATTTGAAAAATTCTTTCTGCACTGGATATAGCTCCTGATGGAAAATCGTTTGCACATAATTTTTAATTTTTGTAAAAACATGGTTTGGCCACCAGGTGGCATAAGTCTTAATTTCCGCTTCTGATGTATTTGCAGCAAAATATGAGCTTCTAAAATCTCGACTGAAAAAAGTCGTTTGTTGACCGATACTACTCATGTCGACAAACCTTTCAGAAACATTTTCTTCTTAAAATAGTGCATGGTTTCTATGCCAGGGGGCATAGATGTATATCTTATTTTTGTCAATAGCTCTACTTCTAGGAGTCCGATTTGAAAAATTCCTTCTTTGTTGGATAGTGTTTTCAGTGTGACATGTGTTTCATATAATTTTAAAATTTTCAAGTGATTCATAGACTTTCCACTAGGGTGCGTAAATGTAAATTGCATTTCCCCCTATATCTCTGCTTCTAAATCTCCGATTTGAAAAATTCTTTCTGCACCGCATACAGCTCCTGATGGGAAGTTGTTTGCACATAATTTCTAATTTTTGTAAAAAATGGTTTGGCCACCAGGTGGCATAAGTCTTAATTTCCGCTTCTGATGTATTTGCAGCAAAATATGAGCTTCAAAAATCTCGATTGAAAAAAAAGTAGTCTGTTGACCGATACTACTCATGTTGACAAACCTTTTAGGAAAATTTTCTTCTTGAAATAAAGCATGGTTTCTACACCAGGGTGCATAGATGTATATCTTATTTTTGTCAATATCTCTACTTCAAGAGTCCGATTTGAAAAATTCCTTCTTTGTTGGATAGTGTTTCCGATGTGAAATGTTTTTCCTATAAATTCAAAATTTACAAGTAAATCATAGACTTTCCGCTAGGAAGCACAAAGGTAAATTGCGTTTTCTGCATTATTTCTGCTCCTAAAGCTCCGATTTGAAAAATTCTTCCTGTATCGCATACAAGACCTGATGGAAAATATTTTTCACATAATTTCTAATGTTTGGTAAAGAATGGTTTGGCCACCAGGGGTCATAAGTGTTAATTTCTGCTTCTGATGTATTTGTAGCAAAATCTGGGCTCCTGAAAATTCGACTAATTCTTTTTTTTTTTTTTGGACCGATACCACTTATATGGATAAATGTTTTGAGAATACTTTCTTCCTAAAATAATGCATGGTTTTCCCACCAGGAGATGTAAAAAGTCACATCTTATTTTTGTCGATATCTCTGACACCCGAAAATTCGGTGTCATCTTTTTTGTTTTATTTTGGTTTTCACATTTTTATCAAGTTTTGAAAATTTTACACTCCGACTGCACCCCCCCCCATCTTTACTGTACTTTTGGCAGTATTTATTACTATATTTTGGCATTGTTTTTTGTGTTGCACATCTTATATAGCATTTTTGTTATATTCTGGGCAATTTACTTTCGGTGGTGGTCATAATGTCGACAGGGTCAGAAGATAAAACTGTTGACAGTCACAATGCCTACTTCCTTACTTTTTTTTTTTTTTTAATATTTGGTTTTCGTTTTAGTTCCAGATTACTTTAGTTTTTAAATGCATTTCGTTCGTATGAAATAATTTATTAGATTCGGCATACCACTCTCATTTAATGGATCTTCACAAAATTTTACACATAACAGGGTTTCTCTGCTAGAAAAGATTTTCATGAAAATTAATATTTTGGTTCAACTCATAATTTTGGAACCAAAATGGCAGAATTGGGTTACGTATCTACATTGGGGAAGGATGTAAGGAGGTTAAAACATATGGGGAGCAATGCTTTAGAAACCCTATTGTTTACAGTTCTTCACAAAATTTAATACTGTATCTGTGTTCCCGAATGAGAGGGTAAACACTAGATTATTCAATAGCTCAGGAATTTAAGTAAGGTGCAAGGACATCACGTTTTAATGACACTCCTTAATTCCATTGACATATTTAGAAGAATATGAATTTGCCGCTACCAAGTATCAAAACATCTGGCCGAGACCAACAATGAAGATTTAAAGGGTATTTACCAGCCCACAAAAGGTAATCCTAGTGATCCCCAGATAGGATGACGTTAAAGGGTGGTTTCTTATCTGTTCGTTTAAGAAGCAACGAATTTCAACAGCTGTGCTCTAATTAACAACAAAATATTTAGACCCTGTCAACATTTAAGCTGTCGACATTATGACCATGTCAACATTTTGACCCTGTTGACACTATGACCGTGTTGACATTTTGACTGTTGACATTTCGATTGTCGATATTTTGACCCTGTTGACATTTTGTACTACACCCAACGTTTTCATATTATGCTCTGAATTTTTTTAGCTACATTTTAAACCACTGGTGAATGAAATGGACAAAATCTGGATCTTTTTTTTTAAGTAAATTTCATTTTTTACTCTAATTTGAATAACATTAATCAACAGGAAATGGGATAAATTTATAAGGCAAACTAACAATTACAACGATTGTTAGAAAGCAATAAATCACTACATGCTGTCTTCCTCTTTGTACTTGAATATGGTCTACAACCTAAAATAAAACCTTACGGAAATCAGCGTTAGTGAAAGATTTTTTAATAAGAAAGTAAAGGTATACCAGATGGCTGGACACTGTGCATTAATATACATTTGATAAAGAAAAAGGGAATGTACAGGATTGCAGCACCTACTAAGGCACAAAACTGATTCCACATAGTACAAAGATATGGGAAAGAATGCTGGATAAGATATTGAGGAGTGGTATAGACTGCAAAAGAATGGTTTGGGTTTATGTGAGGAAGAAGCATGATAGATATATTGCCATATTTGCATTAAGCTAACTTATGGAGAAGAAAGGACAAGAACAGTCATTATTGCATGATGCTTATAGATCATGGAGTGTCAAGGAAGGAAATATGGAATTGCCTGAAGGAGAAAGTAGTAATGTGAGTTGGTAAAGGAAACGTACAGAAATTCTCATACATTTGTCAGAAGTAGTGAAGGAGAGACACAAAAATTTGACATGAGAGTCTGGGTGCACAAAAGATTATCATTACATCCATTCTTATACTATACTGTTTTAGATGTGGCAACAGCAGGAGTCAGGGAATTAGCCCTGTGGGCCATGTTTTTTGCAGATGATGTTGCATTAGGTGCCAAGAGAAAAAGAAAAGCAAAGCAGAAGAAAAAGCTGGAAAACTGGAGAACTTTATTAGAAGACAAGTAGAACCAAAAGAGAGTATATGTGCCACAATTAAGGAGGAGAAAATCAAACTGAGTGTGTTGATATCAAGGAAGGAGTGATAAAGTGAGAAAATTCAAATACCTGGATCAATGTTGGAGAAAGAGAGAGAACTGGAGGGAGAAGAATGAATAGCAAAGTGGAGTAGAATGGAATAACTGGATAAAAATAACAAGTGTACTAGGTGGTAGAAGGATGCCAATAAGGCTGGAGATGTTGGGGTTCGGAGGCTGCAGTTAAACCACTACTGCTATACAAGGCTAATGACAAGATGAACAGAAAAAGCAACTGTTGCTGAGATGGGTGTGAGGTGTTACCAGAAATTACAGTGTAAGACAAACAGTTAAACTGGCAGAAATTTCAAAGGAGGCCTATGAAGCAAAACTGCATAGGTATGGACATGTATTAAAAGGGGGCAGAGAATGTAGAGAAGCTGCACAGCAAACTAAAGGAAGTTCCACAGTAAGATGGGCTGCATCAAAAATGACATGAAGAAAGAGAACAGTGAGCTAACATAAGACAGAAAAGAATGAAGGAGGAGGATCAACAACAGCAGCCACACTTAGATGTTGGACAAACCATGCTGCAGAACAACTGCTGAATGAATTGTTTGTTTGTTTGTTTGTTTGGAGGGTCTGGGAGCTCAACCACCACTTGAGCAACTCGATGGGCTATAAGCAGTTGCCTGGCACACAATGTAGAAATACAGAAACAGAATCAGTGAATGTACTACAAGGAAAATAATATATACCATAGCCTGGGATGTCAAGTTTATTGTCGATGACAGCATCAAGGAGAGAATCACCTTCTATTCCTGTTCCTGTAAGTTTCTGGCCATCAGGTTTAATGAATGTTATATTTACCCTGAAAATGCAAATAAACAAGTTTTAGCAATAATATATCTTATACATAAACGCATACAAATTTTAAAAATATAATGACATCACTTTTCTTAAAGAGAATTAAAATTATCATTGGCAGAAGTGGAATGTGACTTGAGAAATACCCACACTGACTTGAGAAATACAAGATATGTTCAGATTAGACTTTTCATTATTTTTTTTTCTCACAAATTACTAATATTAAAAGAATGAAACTTGGGCAACTTTTTTAAATATTCCCATAAAAGTTCAACACATTTCTAGCATATTTGGAGGCATGTTCAGGCCACTGGTAAGTGGCAGGAGTAGCTGGCACGTAATTTCTATCCATAAAGTTTGTCTTTTGTTATTGGGAATAACCAAAACTAACTAGGTGCAGGTTCCAACAAGTGCATAGAATGTGGAGTAAGTTTATTTCTGTTTTCACTAAACATATTGACATTTGCTGATTTTGAGGTCATTATAATACAAGTTATTTTCCTCCTTGAAATAAGACATCATAGCAACTTTTAAAAGAACTGAACTTTGCATAAATTTTAAATAAAAAGTTGATCCACCAAATATATGAATTGAATACTAGATCATCCTCATTATGTAATAGTAGATACAATTCCAAATGGATATAAAAATAAATCAGCAACATTTATTCACAATTAAATATTTTAAGATCTACTATAGTTTTGCTGAGTGTTTGGCTTGGCTTCATCAGGACAAATGGAGCGTAAACATTCAAATCATTGTGACATCATAAGTGTTCTAACGATCATGGATTTTGGCGAGTTGTTTCCACGTGCTTGAAAGAAATAGAGTCAATGCCATGTTGTTGGCAAAGCTGTGAAGAGTTGTGATATATGTGGAAAATTTCTAATATATTAAGCTTGGTACCTGAATCAGGTTAATCAATAAGCTTAGCCTTTTCAAACCAAAATTTATGGTTATTTTCGTGACAATGTTAGGCTATAGATGACTTCTTCAGTTGACAGTTTCATACATGTCTTGTATTCCTTCACAAGACTGAAAACAATGGCTGCTTACCATTCCTCTATGCCCTTGGGTTATGCTCTGAAGGATCCTTCAGTACAAAAGTTTATCGCAAACCATTTGCTGTCTCCTTACCCCACATGCAAAGTCAAATCACCCATGGAAACAAAAATGGTGTTCTCCCTAGAGCCTTTTTACTGGGTGGTCCGTCCAGCAAATTTTCTCTGTCACCCAGCTAAATTTCCTTCAGAGGACATTTTCACAATGAATGTAATAGTAAGAGAGGAAAACTTATTACCACATACACCATAAATATTGATGAAAACTGGCTGAAATCTGTGTCGAATATGATTAGTAAGTACTCCTTTTTTTTA
The DNA here is from genome assembly GCA_039090855.1 of Macrothele yani. NCBI lineage: Eukaryota > Metazoa > Arthropoda > Arachnida > Araneae > Macrothelidae > Macrothele > Macrothele yani. The sequence continues at coordinate 161,515,206 of CM077010.1, read as the reverse complement.
TCATTTATGTAAAATGTTAAGCAAAATAACATCCCTTTTTTCTCGATTGGGGAAGGGGTCGTTAAAAGTACCAACCAGCTAAAATTCCTTGCAACCAAAGCTGTAAAAAAATCTAGGGAGAACACTACAAAAAAATTACTGCTTTCTAAACATACGTATGTCAGGCAATACATATCTGCTCAACTGAGGATCCCGTGCAGAAACAGCTTTATTTTCTGAAAGAAATTCAACCATCAGCCATATAGAAAAGTTGTCAAAGATGAAGTAAAGTAACACATGCATCTGACTGATAAATGACGCTACATTATAATTCTTAAAAAGCTGAAATTTGTTTTATAAAATAGTCAATTTTTTATATCTTCGAAGATGCTATTCTTATGTTGTTGTTTTTTGAGTGGGTGTGGATTTCTGAAATTATCAGTTCTTCAAGTAGTTCTGCTTATCAGTGCACTTTGTTTACACACGGGTGTCCAAATTATAATCCAGAAGGCAATAGCAGGAAAATAATCCAAAGCATTCAATGAAATATTATGATGTTCACAGGACATGCAAATACACACGAGAAACAAATGCCTGCAGTGAAATTTGCAGAACAGTGAGCAAAATGCTGTCCAGTATGTAAACTGAGTTACATACTTAGATTAAAGCCAATGGGAAAAGACAGTGGTATTTCCGATTAACAGCACATGTAAGAAATGTACCAGTGGCTGCAAATGCTTTCCTTGTGATTCACACATATGTATCAGACACTGTATGGTGGCGCACAATAGGATGACTACAAGCAAGCTAGTCTCACACCCAGGTTGCAAAAGACTTGAATATTCACCCCAGAGTAGTTTCACGGTTATTGCAGCAATTCAACAACACTGGTGGGGCATCACAAAGGCTTAGCCAAAGTTGTCCACAGTATATGACACCTCATAAAGACTGCTATGTTGCTTTAACTGTGCAGGGTCATTGGTCCTATACAGCTTGGCAATTGTCTTCAGAGCTCAAAGGCTTAATGTAATTAGCCTTTATGCCAGGAGACAAATGGATTGTGTAGTACTAACCACATCTCACAGGAGAGCTTTCCTGAACTGGTGCTGGCAACATCATTCCAGTAGCACAGACAAGAGGAACGCTTTTCTTTTTACAGAAAAGGAAAAATTCAGTCTACATATGGATTCTAGTCAGCACTTCATCTAGATGGCATGGGTAGCTCGCCAGATGAGGCGCCGACTCACCAGAAATTTTTCGCCTATGAAGTAAGTTTTTACGTATGTAAGATACAATACTCTTTTAATTGTGCATGCTAAATGAAACTCTGAAATTCTCATTGTGATTCGTAAATTTTGTTAAAAAGACTTCAACCAGAGAATGAATCCTGAAATTATGAGCCTTAAATTTATATAGTTTAAATACCATTTTTTCAAGGACGTTGAAACGAGCATATGTTAAGTGCCTAGAGAGGCAATCATCTGAGTTGTCTGTGTTACATCATACTGAAGACGGTGCGGAGATGGGAAAAAAACGGTTCTCCAGGCTTCCTCTATGGATTTTGAGGCGAAACCCAAATGCCACTTAAAATCGATTGACTTCTGTGTTTCTATTGGGGGAAGGTAGGGATTCTGTGCAATGGGAGCGGGCAGACAAGAACTTAGCAAAGCAGTTACTGAGGCAGCAATACAGTTCACCTCAGTCAGTGACAGCGCACCTGTTTTTATAGTGTATTATCCACACAGCTCTTTCCTTAAAGTGTGTCTACATTTGAGTGCTGACTTTTTGGAATGTGCTTCTTCTGTAGTTTTTGGTTAGGCAAGAAATGTGCTGAGTTTTTCCTTCTTAGTTATTATTAGTCATAAATTTTGATTTATCAGTAATAATAAAAATAATTATTTTTAGATTTCAACAGATTAATAAAGAGTAAATTGAATGCATTCTGTTGAGGGGGGAGAAATTTTACAGGTAGTCACCTGTTCTGATTTCTTCCACATGTTTAAGTCACATGACCTGTTTTGCCAAGATATATAGAAATGTGCTCCCAGCTTGACTTCTCCTAGACACTGTTCCCATGGGTCAGGGCCTTAATTTGTGGCCTGCGGGCCTTAAATGTGATCTACATGAAGGGCGCATCTTTGCAGACAGACATGTTGCTTTTATTCTGGACTCAAACATTTTTTGAGAAAAGTAGTTCTTCTATTAAAATTATTTCCTTGGAATTTTTAGAGCGAACGTTCTATTGGTGTTGTGAGCAATACAATAACCACTCATTAATTATTGCTAGATAAAGAAATTAAGCCCAAAGTGTGTGTTTGTGCTCAGGAAGGATGATATAAAGTGAAACGGGTTAACCATTCTTCCTCCCCCCCATAAAATATACATTTTTCCTTCCAAAAATGTTTCCAATGTTTGAAGTCTACCTCGCTTCCCTCTGCCATGCTTGATGTCTTCCTATGACATTGTTAAACTATCGTCAAATAATATAAATAGATATAAAATATACATAAGTACATATATACATCAAATCCTTCTCTACAAAATTTGGTTTTAGTTACTGTTCATAGCATATATGTTATAGGCTGGGTCTTCCCCTCACCAACATTTTACTCCACAAGCAGCCACTGCTAGATATGGAACAGGAAACCAGTAATGACCCTGCTAACATCCACAAATGAGACTCCTTTGGAAGTTGTGGTATGTTTATGTAAGGTGTCATTATGTTCAATGGCTGCACACCAAATGTTTGCATGAGGCAATGGGAATACTGGGTGCTATACAGATGAGGCCCTAAAGCACTACATCAGAAATTTTAGGATAGCTGTTGACCCTTAGTTCCTTTTAATGGATAATCATGCTCACTCACACAGGACTCAACTTGTCGATTTCCTGCAGAGTGAGCATATTCAATGTATGGATAAGTCAGCCAAGTTTCTAGACCTGAACCCTATAAAGCATGCATGAAATGACATGTGGCAGCTTGTCAGCTCCCTCTCCAAAGCCTTCCCAAGCAATGTACCACCCTCATTGAAGAGTGAAATTCTTTGGCTCCTAAGTTCATCAACAACCTGGTGATAAATATATATTGCTGTTGTGAGAAATGTCTGTCCATACAAGGTCATCATATTCCTTATTAAGATGGTTTTAGGTTGCATTCTTACATTTCACTTTGGTAACATTTGAGGATGTTCCTGTATAGCCAAAATGTGTCAGCTTACACTCTTTGCGAAAAAAAAAAAAAAAAATGAAGCACCCAGAGAAAATCATTCAATCCTGATGAAACTTCACATGAAAATACCTGACGGCGGAGTGATTAAAACATAATGACCAATGACAAAATGGTTTCATGCCACAGCACATGGGAACCATGCATCAAAGAGGGTATATCAAGCGCAAAGCTCCCAACAGAACAATTGTAACAGCAGATTGCAGTTGCATTTATCTCCAAGAACTGTGAGAATAGCTAGATATGCCAGATCCATGCACACTACAAGTAGTTGAGCGAGTTTGAGACAGGACACACAATTGGGCTGAGAGAGGCCACTTGGGCAAGTCGCTGTATCACCAGGTATTCGGGTCAGAGCGCTGAGGAAATCAGATGATGTTGATGCCAATGGGTTGAGGAGGGTACAACAGAGCAACACACATCAATGGATGGCCGAGGACAATGACAGAACAAGAGGATCGAGTGATTGTGAGATCTAGATTAACATAACCAAATTCACTGTCTGTGGACATGTGGACAGATTAACATAACCAAATTCAACTATCTGTGGACATGTTGCATCGTTTACAGGTACGGAAATGTCCATTCGGACCATTGCCAGATGACTTGCGGCTCAGGGACTATATTCGAGGAGACCACTCCGCTGCCTACCACTAAGCAGCGAGCAGTGCTGTCACTGGTTGCAGTGGTGTCAGGCTTAATCAACGTGAGATAGTGTACAGTGGCATTCTGGTGTCTTCAGTGATGAGTCACTGTTTGCAGTTGCAGAAATGACTAGCGCATGCTTTTCTGGAGACGAGCAGGCCAGCACATGGATCCTGCCTTTACCATGGAATGGCACATGGCTCACACACCGGAAGTGAGTGTCTTGGAAGCCATTTCCTATGAGAGCTGGACACTCTCAAGGCTCAACGGTACATCGACACCATTCTACAACCTGTTGTGTTGCCATTCCTGTAGCAGAATCACCGAGAAATTTTCCAACAGGATAATGCCCGGCCACACACTGCACAGCTCTCCCAGGCCTTCCTCCATAATGTCAATACCCTTCCATGGCCAGCCCCATCGGCCAACCTGTCATCGATGGAACACGTCCAGGACATGACGGGTCGACGCCTATGCCTGCCCTGGAATGTCTGCGAACTGGCCCACAATTTGGACACCATCTGGCATGCTATACCTCATGACAATATCCGTAAACTGTATGTGTCTATGCCATGCTGGGTAAACGCTTGTATCTGAGCTAGTGGTGGTGTTACAACGTACGGACTTGTTCCACTCGTGTAGCTGTTTTATCCGAATAAATGGCCCAACTGCTATGGAATTGCAATCATTTCCTTTCCTATACATGTACATTACACATACCAATTTTCATCTTGAATGGATGATTCCTTCTGGGTGCTTTGTTTTTGGTGTTTTTTTGCAAAGAGTGTATTTGTCAGTTCTTATAAAATAATGTTATTACCCATCATTGCAAAGTACATCAGACCGTGCACACTCAAAAAGCGCTTATAGTACAGTAAATAAACAGATTTATTACGCTATAAGCGCTTCTTGAGTATGTTCATTACCTTTATGATTGTGTCACTTTGCATGCCAAACATCTCTACCTGCTGTTACATGTATTCCTTTTCATCCCTGAGAATGCCTTCTGGACTTTAATTTTGGACACTAGTGTACAAGACCTGCACACACACACACACACACACACACACACACACACACACACACACACACACACACACACAATTAGGGGGGGGGGATAAAGGATAAACTAGTTCTGCGACTAAAGAAAGACAAAAAATGTAGAAGAACAAGAAAAATCTTATGATTAAAAATGTCTTTTTGTTTTGTTTTCTGAATAAAATATAGTTAAAACATGAAATGGGGAATAAATTGATACAGGAAATCTACAGATAAAACAAATTCACGACTTAACAAAAGAGGAACTGAAAACATTTCTTACACAAATGGTTGATTAGTTGTTATAATATTCCTGAAGCATCTCTTCCATTCTGTTGACAGAATTACTTTTATTAATTCCTAAAAGAGATTTGAACACTCTACTTTCAGCACCTATATCAAAACTAAAATTCCAAGTGCCTGTCAGTCAAATGTTCAGACACAGAAATATGGATTCTCAGCATTTGCTTTAACTGCTTCCTTCAGTGTATTTTTAAAGGAAACAATTTTTTCAATTGATATTTATTTAATCATATTATTTATAAATTACTTAATTCTCTGCCCAATCACTTCTCATCAAAAGCCACATAAATCTTTTGAGCTAACTGCAACTATTCCTCAAAAGTGGAAAAAGAAATGATATTCTATTATTTTGCATTTCCTTCTTATAAAAGAAGTCTTTTTTTTTAATATAAAAGAAGAAATCCAAGATATTACAGCATCCAAATAATTATTATTCAAATACTCCATGCAAAATATAATGCTAGAGTTAGTTTCTTTGCTACATGATGATGGGTACACAGGCCTTACGAAAATAAAGTATGATGATATGGGGAACTACTTGAAAAAATGATAATCAGTGTATTTTTTTCTTTTTTTTTTTGCTAATTAGAAATCAAAATATTATTTCCAAATGTAATCTCTTATGTAGGTGTTTAGATTCAGAACACTTGAGTTAGCTGCTCCCCAGCTTTGGAGACCATACAAAAAATAGTTAATGAATCCTACAAATTTTAGGTTAATATTTTGATTGTACTGTGGTCGAAAAAAAAATACTTTTACAGTTAGTTACATTAGGAAACCTTGCTAATAAAATAATCATTTTTGCAAGTGCCCCTTCAGAGCTGCAGAATATGATCCAGGAACTTGCTGACAAGAGTAAAGAAAAGGGATTAAAAATAAACTTTCAGAAGATAAAACTGATGTACAACATTTTTACAAGAAATGAAGATTTATTGATTGATGTGGGAAAAGCTGGAGATAACCGATACCTACATTTACCTTGGACAGCAGATATTAAGCAAAGGTCACATTGACGAAGAGATTAATCAACATATAAAACTTGGTTGGAAAACTTTTGGAAGAAACAGTACAATTTGTAAGAGCAATATGCCATTATGTCTTATAAGAAAAGTGTTTAATCAATGTATCTTTCTAGTGCCTACATACGGAGCAGAGACATGGACCTTAACTAAAAAAGACATACAAAGACTGCAGACAACTGAAAGAAGCATGGAGAGATAGATGCATGCTTGGTGTAACCACGAAAGATCAGAAGAGGAACTCGTGGATAAGAAAAATGACAAGAGTGGAAGACATTATGATCGGAGTAAAATCCCTGAAATGGCAATGGGCTGGACGTGTTGCCAGAAGAACGAACCACCGATGGACAACCAAAATTCTAGACTGGACTCCAAGGGACAGGAAAAGACATCCAGAAGAAGACCACATGGGAAATTGGTGGATCAAATTCGAAAGCATGCAAGAGTGACATGGTGGAGAGTTTTTTTGTGAAAAAAACTTGAGGAGACCTTCATCCAGCAGTAGATTAATAATGGTTGATGATGATGATGATGATGATATGCACTGAAACCTGCCTAAAACGGAATCCAAGAGAATGGAACCATTTCAGATGGGTTTCCGCTTTATATAGGTGCATCCATGGAAACTATTAAAATACAAACATTTGAATTTTTGTCGTACTAATAACATATTTCACATAGAGATTATTTAAGAGAAAGTATTGTTCATACATACAATAATCGACTAAAAAAAGTCACACTTCTATTTCTTTTAAATAATCCAACATTAATACTTGTACAGTAATACTTACAGTATGATGCTCAGTGAGAGCATGTGTGCTGCTCATTAACTGAAACAACTCAGACTTACCTCAGAGAAAATGTAAAATCTCGAATATCCTGAATATTTTGTATGATTTTCGTATCCCATTCAGAACTTTTCTCTTTGATGTCTGCCTCTTCACCTCAAATTTTCTTGGAACAAAATGTGCCCCTCTCAAAAAACTCTAACCATCCTTTTGACACACAGAACTCTTTTCCAAATTTTTTTTTTGCTACATCTCTTGTTTGTATTTACAGCACAGGGTCTGAGATTGGCAAATTCCTCATTCTTGCACTAACAAACTATAACCAGACGATTTTATTCTATCGACTATCCCAACCTCTTCATTTCTGGCTTTCTACATTTTTCTCTTTGTTCAGCTATTACCTTTATGGCACTACCCTGTCTTTTTGCCTTAATATGCCATAAATTCATATTTTTCTGGCACCAAAATTCTCAGCCAAATTATTGACACTAGCACTTTCTTTTTTGTGCATTTGTTCAATAACGTTTGACTTTTCTATCCAAATCAAAAGTCCATTATCCTTTGGCACCATGGTAAGAGGCAATTGAATGAAGACAACTCACAACAAGCAAAGATTGTGAATGATCATCTCAATGAATAAATGTTAAGAGAATTAAATCATAGTCTCGTTGAAGTCCGTGTGAAACAGCCAGCTGTGAAGACTTTGGACTTTCGATTCAGCAAAGAGAAAAACGCTGATCACAAGAATTAAACCTGAGTCAAGGCACATGTTTCAGAAGCCAAATAGTGGCAGCACTACAGTTTGTGTTAGTGTAAACAACTCACAAATAATCTTTCTCTTTTTAATTATGTTATCTACAACTTCAAGCATATTTGTTCCGTGTGAATTCACCATTACACTTTATCACATAATTTTTATGTTCAATTAAAATACTTGATGGCAGGGGAACATCTGGGAACTTTATGTTGTTACATGGCTCATTTATTCTTTTGCCATTTCTGTTTCCATATTAGGCAGGTTACGTTAGACAGGTTAAATAACACGTAATTTTCTATTTTTCATTTCAGCACCAAACAACAGTTCTGTTTGGAGCAAGTTAACAATTAATACAAGTTTCATTTTCAACAGGTTTTATTGTATATACAGGGTGTCCCAAAAGATACCTACCAAGTTTAAACAGAGGTAACACCACAATGGCTGCAGAGAATGCAAAAGAATTTTAACATTGTACTCAGAGATAGTTGGAATTTGTGATACATCAGTGTTTCTTTGCAGGAGCCAAGAAAATGACCACGTATACCACAGAGCAGCATATCTTCATCATGGAAGAGTATTATCAATCACCGGAGTCTGGAAAAGGTGAGAAGGGCATTCCAAAAGAAGTTCAATGTCATAGCCAAACCAGACAGACTAGATGAGGAGCATCGTCACCAAATTTCACACAACAGGGTAGGTGTTGGGCGATCAGACTTAAAGTGGCAGGCCCTCCACATTAAGGACAAAAGCCAACGTTATAATGGTGCGAGAAACATTTGACAGAAGCTCAAAAAAATGTATCCGAAGGGTTGCGCAAAAGTTAGGAACGACATGCAACAGTGCTCGTCGCATTCTCACAACAGATCTGCATCTGTTCCCGTACAAGATCCAGACACAACAGCCTCTAGCAGCAAGTACATGTGCAAGGCTGGCATTTGCTGAGATAATGCTCAACAGAATTTGGACACAAAACATCAACACAGGACCCATCTGGTTTTCGGATGAGGCTCATTTCCACCTCGACGGCTTTGTCAACAAAGAGAATTGATGGTTTTGGAGGTCCACTTATCCGCATCTTGCTATTGCTGCAACCCTATACCCACAGCATGCGACTGTATGGTGTGCCTTGTAAAGACATGGAATCTTCGAACCCATCTTCATCAATGAAACTGTGACATCTGCGAGACATCGGAGAATGTTGGAAATGGCTTTCATTACATGTCTGCAGGATTTCCCTTTTGGTGACCTGCAAGGACACTTTCTCATGCAATATGGTGCATGTCCACATCATACAGCACCAGTATTTGCACTGCTCCACAAACATCTTGGAGAATGTGTCATTGCCTTAGACTATCCCAAACAGTATGGCACCAGAGTGGATTGGCCACCCACCTTATTCTCTGGACCTCAATCCATGCAAGTGTTTCTTATGGGGTTATCTTAAAAGACCAGGTGTACTGGTACAAGTCACAGACATTGGAGGAGTTCTGAACAGCTATTGAACATGAAATCTGCACCATTTTTACTGGCCTCCAGACACACTGAACATGTTATGTTCTAATGTTTTGTCCATTGAGTGTGTGTGTGTGTGTGTGTGTGTGTGTGTGTGTGTGTGCGTGTGCGTGTGTACATATCTGCATGTGTTTCTACATAAACAGTATTTTAATACTTTAGCAATCTTATAATTGAAAATCCATTATGTGACATTTGTGCTAACCTGAAAAAGACTATTTGTGAATGCATTTCCTTGTGAACATCATGGCTGGTGGAGTTTTCAGAACAATGTAAGATATCTCAAGAATGAAGGAGTAGGACACAAAGAGGAAAGTAGAACTGTTTTAACATGAACTGTTTTAACAGCCTTCCGATTATTAGCGCATTAAGTAGTTCCTTTAGCAGGGTTAAGAAACTAGAAATAATGTGTTATTTATTATTCAACATTTCATTTCTACAAACAAATGTAGTTATTCTTTACTGAATTCAACTTATTAGCATTCTAATTCTAACCAAAATTTGTCAGAAATGCAAGGAAATTATCAGCATATCAAAGAGTTCCATTAACAGGGTTAAGACACAAGAAATAAATTATATGTTATTTTTAATTCAACATTTCATTTCCACAAAACAAATATTGTTTACAGAATTCTACTTTTTTTTTTTTATTGGAGTTTTAACGACCACCGTGAGCAACTTAATGGGCTATAAGCAGTCGCCCATCCCTAATTTAGGGTCACTGCTTCCAGGGAAGGGAGAGAACCAGGGCCGTAAGACAAACAAAACATCCATGCCTCACCGGGATTCAAACCCGAACCTCTTTCGGACGAATGATCAGAGGCCATCGCTTAGACCACTGCGCCACCGGGGCGGCAATTCTACTTATAAATGTTCCAGTTCAAACAAATATTTGCTCGAAATGTGCAGAACTATTTGATGCACTCACAGTCAGAAGGCTAACCCCTGATAGTTCGTGATCATGAACTGTATTAGAAACTAGTTCTATGACACAAATCTACAAACATATATCTGTAAAGCATACTTGCCATCAGCATTGTATAAAAATAAAATGTATCTGCGTACACAACCATTGAAACAAAAAACGTGCCGCAAACCCGCAAAGCGGGAACCAGGATAACAATAGAATAAGATAATTTATAGAAAAATTAATCAAACAATAAATAATTTTGAAGATGACAATCCGATTTTCGGACAAGGATGGTTAAGTCAGATAATATCCAAAAACTTGAAACTTGATAAAATTTGGTTATATTCAAATTTATCAGAAACTTGAGACGGTTGTTCTGGGTGGTGTAGTGGTTAGCATACCCGGGCGCCATCTGGGAGACGCGGGTTCGAGTCCCAATCCAGGACGATGAAATTTTCGTTTTCGGATATTATCTGACTTCCATCCTTGTCACATTTACACCGAAAATCAGATTGACATCTTCAAAATTTGTATTATATGGTGTAATCCCGTACTTCTTTCATGACAATAAATAATTATTAGAACATTACAGATTCCAATCAGGACAAAATCAGCACATTACAACTGAATGTGCAGCAATGTATGTGAAGTGGACCTTTATGGCAAAATATTAAAATATTGGACTATAAACCTCAAAAACAAGAGACTAATTAAAGGAAGTTTTTATATCCAGGAAAACAGTTTCATTTATGAACTTTTATAATTTATAAATAGAATTTTCAACAACTTAATTAAAAAAATAGTTGACTTACAAAATACATAAGGTTTTAATTTAATAATTGTCAACTGCAAGAAAAACCTAGCAAAATTTAAATTCTTTCTGTGTAAACGAAACTTTTGATACAGTTTCTATACATTGAGAACTAGCCTTGATAAAATCTAGATGCCAGAAATGCCAGTAAAAAAAAAAAAAACTCAGAGGATGTGAAAAATAATTGAAAGTTCAAGTTAAAATTAAACTAACTATATTAATCTAAGTAAAGCCTTGAGTAAGTGTTATAATTGCTATAAATAACACTTTTTTTTTTTATCTATAAGCAAAAACTATCCGCAAAATCTGCTAATAATTTGGAAAGTATCCACATATAGAATATGCATGCACATCTACATTTTGCTACTCTGCTTGCCATCATATTCAGAACTAGAGAATGAGTTTTAATTTTGCATTAACTTACTGCTGATACTAAAAGATTATCTTTCTTTACATATGTCACTTTATACACAAACAAGATATATTTTAAACGTGCTAAAAGAGATAAGTATAATCTAAAATTTAGATTCAGCAGCCCATTTACCAATAAGCTTCCTGAAAATAATTGTTATCAGCCACAATTTGTATTATCACCAACCTGGACAAAAATATCAAAGAAGATTTTGGTAAGCATTGCAGACAGGGGCAGAGATTGGCTCACTGGGACATCTACTGGACCATTCCAGAAATGGTCCACTTTCTTGTATTCTTTTTGTCTTCATTTCTTGGAACAAATAAACAAATATTTTGATACTTATAATCATTTACTGCATTTGATCTTTATTTCTGGCTCAAAAGCTATTTCCTTAAAAAAAAAAAAAAAAAAAAAAAAGAAAGAAAGAAAGAAAGAAAGAAAAGAAAAAAGTTTCCTTCTCTTTATGTTGTGAAAGAGCTCTGAAATGATATAACAAAATTATCTGTACTTATCTGAGAAAAATGCCACTGGATCAAGTATGCTGTTATAAATTAATTAATCTAAATACAGTTAGGCATAGGTCATTGGACTTGGTGCCAGGTATGCCCTACAATCTTATTTTAATCTTAAAGAAGGTCCACCATCCTAGCAAATGTTTATCCAGAATTTTAAATTAGAAATGTGCTCAAAAAATTATAAGAGTGGATGAAATAAATTTTTTGAATGCTAAAATTTTTATAGTGAAACTTTATCACTATACAAAAAATATTTAGACTTTAATTATAGGATTAAATATGGAGAACTGCTGAATTCTCTATTATTTTTTCTAAAGTATGAACAATTATTTCATTTTTGTGCTGTTATTTTTATCACTCTCGTGTGCTTCTGTGCAGAATATTAAAACAAAGAAATATTAACATGGGTTGCTGAGACAGCAGATATTGATATTTTCACAAATCTTTCGCATACTGAAACGATTCAGAAGCATATCTGCAGAATTTGTAGCACAAGTATCAGAATTGTAGCAAATGAAGAAATACATACATACATTTTGTAGTTGCAATGACTGACTTTAGACAAGAAAAAAACAGACTTCAAGTTAAAAAAGAATTGAAGTCTGTACACATAAACTTTAAGTAAAAAAAAAAATTGCAGTATGGTAGAATACACTTCATGGTAGAGCATTAGGCACTGACTATGGGGGGGCAAGGCCAATCTTACCCCCTCAATAATTTTACTGGAAGGGCAGTGCACCCAATATTTTTTATCCTGTTTAATTAAATAATGGTTTTAGTCTCATAAGGTAGACCAAGCTCCACATTATGAGGCCAAAGCAATTTATTTCCAAAAAGATTAGTGAATAACAAAATAAGTAAACTTTTTTCCCGCATTCAGCATTGCTCATTTGATAAGAAACTGGATTGCTAAGTCCTCATATTGTGTTTGATATGTTCTCGTGATATGTGGTAAATGTTTAAAACAATTATCATAAATAAAATAAATAAAAATACAGAAACATAACCTCTAGCACCTTTATTTATCTATTTATTTTTTGTGCTTCTCATTCTTCAGTAACTGCTAATTTCTCATATTTTTTATAAACATTTGGAAAAAAATATCTCTGAATATTTTATAAAATCACAGGCTGAATTTTATTTTCAAATAAAAGAATATTTTTGTTTCCTTGTTCATTTGCTGATGAACAGTTATAATTGCATTTTAAAATATGTGTTGGACTCATAGTTAATTTTTTTGTCATTTTTTTTTATTTTTTCACTTGAAAATGGAAGAGATGTGCCCCTACCATCTCTGATCTCTTCATATCTGCCCCCCTTCCTCCCCCAGTAATTTGGTGGTTGATGCTCCTGTGGTAGAGTCAAGCAATTCATGCAAATGTTTAGTACTATTGGCAACTGTGTTGTAGGTAATAAAAAGGACTATACTTAAAAAGTGTGTGTATATGTATTTATTTCTGTGTGTTATACACCCTGAAGTGAAGGGGTGTCAAGATTCTTTTATGAGAAGAGTGTCTGAGGAAATTGGTGGTGGGTAAAGGAGTGTTAGGGGTGTATAAATCCCTGATCTGCAGTCCCTTTTCTGATTCTTCTGCAGAGATATTTGGAAATCGGTGTCCCACTCACATTTATCATGAAAGAAATTATTTACCTACTGCACAGCAGGCTAATACTACTGCACAGCAGGCTATTAATGACCACATGAATATTAAAATTAATTGTATATGCATATTTCTGTGGAATGTGCACATTTCAACTTTTGCGATGATCGTCATGGTGATTTGGTTAAAAGGGAAAGTCTTCAAGAGACCTGTGACTTTTTTTTGGCAAAACCAAATTTTAGAGGAAAATAATTATCAGATAAAACAGCTCGTTTTGAGCTTGGTTTGATGCTACATATGATTATGAGAAAAATTTTCAAATTCCTTTATGCTTAAATTGTTGAAATTTATTTGTGACCAAATTAAATTTTACAATGTGTAACTCAACAGTTCTCTTTCATTCAGTCAGGATCTAACAGAATTTTTTGATGAGGGTCAGTTGCACCCCTCAGAAAACCTGCCAATCAAATTCAAGGGTGAATTGCACTGGACTCCCTTCCTGTATCATGGGGTAGTTTCACTGGACCCCCCCCCCCCCCCCCCCACACACACACACACACACACAATACCTGTCAGTTAAATCGAGGGAGAAATCCACTGCAGCTTCTTGTGGAAACAATATCTATGATGTTGCCTACAAGCAACATCATAGGATGTCGTTTCCATGCATCTCAATCGTGGTGGAGAAAAATCCAGGAACTTGGTTTTACAAAGGAATATAAAGATAAAAATTCTGACATAGGAAAGTGGCTGCATTGGACTTTTGGATTATTTTATTTAAATCACGAGGAAGTTGCAGACTGTTTTGTAGACGATTTCATGTCGTCTATCTCACAGGATGGAAGGATGCAAAAATGTGCTGATTATAAGACAGATACATATGTAGCTGAAAAATCCAAATTCCCACCCATAATATGGGCTTCGGATAGAATAGAAAGAGAGATAACAACTAATGCCTGTGAATCATTGCATGCAAAATTCAATTATAATTTCAGTGCACCTAGCTCAAATATTTATGCTTTTGTCAAAGTAATTAAGCAAGTCCAGGTTGATGTATATCCATTGAAAAATAGTGAAAATGTCATAGAGCAACCAAACCAAAATCTGAAGAAGATGGGAAATATGGAAAAATGAAGCAGAAGTACAAGAATAAAGAACTTACAAGATTTGAATTTTTAAAAGCTATTTCTTATTATGGTTCTAAGAGGGATAAGAAGAAATAAGACAAAAAGGTAAAAGACAGATCATGAAACAAGACAAGAGAACATAATCTTGCTTTAAGACAAAGACAAGGGAAACTCATTCCGCAATATTTTTTTTAAACACACCAGGAGCTATTAGCCCCTGCCAGTCCTAAGCCTGGAAAAAATGTGAAGGGAAATTTATGCAGATGAAAAAAAAAAACCTTATTAATCTTATGGTTCTTACATTCAGAGTCTTCAGAAACTTGCTTCATCCCCCCCCATCCCATCCCTTCTTCTGCACCGGTGCAACTCGCCCGTCGGTAGAAAGCGGCTATGCGGTGCAACTCACCCACTCCCGAATTTTTTACATGAGGAAATTTATGAGATGCTTTCCTGTAGGAGGGAAATGAGGTGTTTCCCTGTGTCTGGGAAATTCAATTTGATTAACAGTGCTTAAAGAAAATTTAAATGAAAGAGAAAAAATAGAAAAAGAAAAAACAAAAAGAAAAATAAGAAAAGATTGAATGAATGGAAATTTTTCAAAGGCTGAAAACTTTGATAGTGAAATATTTAGGCTTGAAACCTAGGATCAAAAATGGGGAAAACTTTAAAAACCAGAAAACTGCTGAATTTCTTAAAGTTAAAAATAGTTATAACTGGGAATCTTTTTCCCAAAAAACTGCATGCGATCAATTTGTTTTAGTGATTTTTTTATTTAATTTTTTTTATTGAAGGTTTTAACAACCACCGTGAGCAACTTGCAGGG
Organism: Macrothele yani; assembly: GCA_039090855.1. Taxonomy (NCBI): domain Eukaryota; kingdom Metazoa; phylum Arthropoda; class Arachnida; order Araneae; family Macrothelidae; genus Macrothele; species Macrothele yani. The sequence continues at coordinate 161,499,737 of CM077010.1, read as the reverse complement.
CTACAAAGCAGTTGCCCGTCCTTAATTTAGGTCACTGGTTCCAGGGAAGGGAGACAGCCAGTGCTGTAAGACAAACACAACATCCATGCCTCACTAGGATTCAAACCTTGGACAAATGGTCATAAGCCAGCGCTTAGACCACTGTGTCACCTGAGCAAGCTTTTATTTTTCAATTCTCCTATCTAAATGTTCACCTAAACAAGGCTAAAGCAACTAAGTATTAATATGGGTTGCTGAAACAGTAGATATTACTATTTTCACAGATCTTGTGCATGTTGAAATTATTCAGAAGTATATTTGCAAAATCTGTAACAGACTAAAATGAAGAGATCCATATGGTTTACGATTGAAATAGCCGCCTTTCAACACGTGATTTAAAAAATAAACTAAAAAAGGGCATTACACTGCTACATGGACTTCAAAATGAGAAAAAAATTTACATTTATGATCAACAGATACTCAAGGTGAAGCTGAGGAATTCATGTGCATGCTAACTGATGTTGACAGCTGTGCTGTATGATAATAAGGACTAATACAAAAAATAAACACATGCTTATGTGTATGTGTTGCACACCTCTGAAATGCAGGACTGTGGAGATTTTTTCTGTAGGAGAAAAAGAGAAAATTACTTTACCCACCTGGCTCTTTTGGATAATGCGCTTGTAATAGCTATGTTTCGGTAGAAAATTCTGTTGCCTATGGAACTGCTAGAACACATCGTTTCTATTACACAAGATTCCTGCCTTTTAACACACTTAGCTGTCCTGTAGGATTTCGTAAACACCTGAAAAAATCGCAAATTTTGACACTTGCTGCGGCCAATCGATCGATTTAAAAGAGAGGCCATGACTAGCACAGAAATCTCACGTTACAACTTCAAAACAAATTGCTCGTTATGTAAACAATTCTAATACTGCAAACAAATCCACACACTATTTAACGTTCACTAAACACACATGAGCCTTCTGAAACCGTACGGACAAGTACCGCCTTTCATCAGCGCCGCAGAATGCGATCAGGTTGAAAGTTGTAGGTAGGGTAGCAATGCTGCGTTTTATGCTTATAGACGTCACAGCCACGACAGCGCCAAGCTTTTGCGTCGCGTTAAATAAATGCGGCCTCCAAAAAGTTTCAGTTGATTAGATTGGACGTCAGTATTCTCGTTTCAAAAATGCCGTGAAATGACATTATCACAACAATTAATCTCTATCATTTTGAAGACACTGGTAAAGTAATTAAAGTAAAATGAAAAACGGCACTTCGCTTTCAAACCGAAAAAAAAACAGACAGTAGTTATAAATAATACTCACTGTTGCACGCTCAAGGTTGTTCGTTTACTCGATAGTAGTTAATATCGCTCGTGCATTCACCTTTATAAAACCTTGAGCTGAAAGTGTTGATTTCAGCGGGTTCGATGAACGTCATCTTTAGCTTTAATTTCCCCCTTCGTCCATTAGGATTCAACCCCGCCTCCTACCTGTAAGGTAGTACACAAATAAACAAGAGCTGCTCTAAGAGGCTTTTCATTGGCTGGTCAGCATACCAGGCCAAGGACCATATGCCTAAAGGCAATAGTGACTTTTTACATCACACAAAAAAATTTTTAATCATTTCTTTTTTGATACAACGTTCGATTACCACTAAATAAAATAAAATATATAGGCTCAATATCTGATGTGACAATTTCTAATTGTTTATCAAATAAAAATCCAAAATTGCAAAGTTTTTAATTCTTTGTATGCCTTTTTTTTTTTTTTTTTTTTGATTGGAGGTTTAACGACCACAGTGAGCAACTCAATGGGCTATATATATATAAGCAGTCGCCCGTCCCTAATTTAGGGCCGCTGGTTCCAGGGAAGGGAGAGAGCCAGTGTCGTAAGACAAACACAACATCCATGTTTTACCGGCGAGATTCGAACCCAGACCCCTTCCGGACGAATGTTCAGAAGCCATCGCTTAGGCCACTGGGGCGGCGCGATGTTTAATAAACCTGTCTTATGCATTGCCTATCAATTCGATATTACGATCTTGCAAGGCGTTCTGTTTGAATCGAAAATATTCGTAGACGACAGTTTTTCAATTTTCAATAGTTCAGATTCCTTTCACATGAAACAGCTTGCTGAATTTTATTGTTCAGCTATTTCGTAGAAATTCTAAAATAAAGTACGTTAAGTACAACTTTAATAAATTGGAGCTATAGCATGTATGTCAGGGGCGCACCCAGAATTTCATTATAAAAAAAATAAAAAAAAATGATGGGAAAAAAAAAACGGGAGAAAACGTCTCCCACTATATTTGGAATCGATAAAAAAATATGTCCATTTTAAAGTGCGTTTCTAATTATTTGTAAAATATATACACTGCCTGACAGAGAAAATGCCACACCATGAAGGAATGCTCGAAAACAGACCAAACTGCACTCACAGATAGCCAAATAGGTCCTGAAAAATTATTTAATGGTCACATACATACTAGGCTCCAGTGGCCGAATGTACAAGATGATCAATAAGGAGTGTGGCCCCCATTTTGGGCGATACGGCGTTGAATCCGACGTGGCATCGAGGCAATGAGAGATCAGATCACATGTAGAGGATTTTGGGAAGGGAGTGTCTGACCCCAGGTCTTAAACAACCCTTAGAAATAGGAAGCTAGGAGATTTGGGCTAGAGTGCCCGATAGGAAAGTGACACGGAAGCGAAGGAGAAAGTGGGAGGAAGACGCCGTAATTTATTACCGGGGGCCAGTAGCCGGGGTCCGACGGCTTAACGTGCCCATCCGACGCACGGCGGATATTTAGTGGATCGAGCGTTCGTACCTGTCTGGGATCGAACCTCAGGTCACCTCCATGGCAGTCACGAACGTTGCCCACTAGGCCACCCGCGGCCCAAGAGGCAACGAGAGTCCGAATAGAGTCCTAGGGTATCGTGGACCATGTGGTGTTGATCCGAGTCCATAGTTCATCTTCATTTTGAGAGGGTGGGAGGGTACTCAACCAACGCCTAATCGTGTCTCAGAGATGATCGATGGGGGAGTGGTCGGGGGATCGTGCTGGCCACGGAAGCATTCGCACACCGTGTAAAGGATTCAGGCTGAACTGAGCGGTATGCGGCCAGGCGTTATCCCGTTGAAAAACGGCGTTTGGGATGCCCTGCAGATACGGTAGTGCCACTGGCCGCAGCACCTCGTCAACATAGCGGCGTACCGTCAATGTACCCATAATGCGTACCAGCGGTGAGCAGCTGTTGGCGCTGATAGCACCCCACACCATGATTCTACGTGGCCGGGCCGTGTGGCGCTTTACAATGGCGGAAGAATCCGCCCGTTCGCCTCCAGTCTCACACGGCGATCATCCGTGGCGAGATAGAACTGCGATTCGTCGCTGAGCACCACACTGTTCCATTCGGCACCCTACGCAGCTCTGGAGCGACACCACGCCAAGCGGTGACGACGATGGCTCGCTGTTAAGGGCAGAGCTGTAGTGGAGGGTATACAGCGGTATACCCTCTGCTTTTTTCACAGAATAGCGCATACCTTCAATATCCATATTATCAACAGAACTTCTATCTCGAACAGCATCGCTGTCAAGAACTGAACATCTAATAAAAAGAACCATAAGAATTATAGATAGCTTCGGAGATAATCTTGGGAGGGGAAAGCTCATTTAGCAATTAGCAGCGAACGAGGAATTATTATTTTAAAATATCCCATTGATTCCTAACAACAAAATTGTACCTATTAACCAAACCAGTTTATTCAAAGCAAGGTTGACAGGATGAAATCAAGCCTGTGTTCAGATTCAAACAGTGAAAATGTACAACTTCTTAAAGATATTTCTTCATTTGAGCGAATACATTTTAAAACAGACGACGTGCGCTCTGGAGAACTAGAAACAAGGCGAATCTGTAGACGTTTTAATGTTGATGAAATGCCAGCTATTCAGAGACTGAGAGAATATACTGAAAACGTCCAAGTTGTACCAGAAAACTTAAAACCCCTCTTAAGAACGATTTCAACTCTGCCTTGTTCGACAGCTGAATGCGAACGAGGATTCAGTTCAACGAACAACATCGCTTAGACTGAAATATTGAAAATTGAAATTATAACCGATCTCAGAGCATCTTTGTTAATCTCCAATGTATCAAACCTGATGTTCATAAATTCAAATGGACCGCCCAATGAACAATTTAATCCAAAAAAATATGTAAGATCTTGTTGATGAATCATTGTTCAGCAACTGATAGTAGATCAAGAGTTTCTTCTAGAGAAGAACAGTACTGTAAGGACTTATCTCGAAGTTTAACGACCACCGTGAACAACTCAGTGGGCTGTAAGCAGTCGCCCGTCCCTAATTTAGGGTCACTGGTTCCACTGAAGAGGGAGAGCCAGTGCCGTAAGACAAACAAAACATCCATGCCTCACCGGGATTCGAACCCGGACCCCTTTCGGACGAATGATCAGAGGCCATCGCTTAAACCACTGCGCCACCGGGGCTTATGGGATGTATTTCAATAAAAATTAAAATAATTTTGTGCATGCTCTTCAACATGTCATAATTGATAGGAGAGAGGAGAAAATACTTTATTCATATTGGTAAGTGAGCTCATAGTACCCCCACGAGGGTACGGTGCCTTTTTATTTTTATCCATGTAGTTATAACCTCTGATTTTTTTAGGATTTGCACACTCTGCTGATTTTACGACTACAGCACTGGTTAAAGGCTTAGCCTTCGCAACGGAAGGCTGGACAGCAAACCAGACGTAGCCAATCGGCTCGACACTGTGCGCGTCGATATCGGAGCATGCAAGCCTCTCCTCACACTCCGCCAAAAGTCTCCCACTCTGGGCCAGTGGGTCCACTGCGGTATGAGGTCGGATGCGACGATTGGTGCGCTCGGACGTCCGTCTCTGTGCTCCGGCCCCCTACGACGTTGCAGGGGTGCAGAATATGTCCGAACGCGCGAACCATGTTCGGGGGAAATTAAGGTAGCTCTGGGGAAATTTTTGCTCGGAGTTGCTCCGGCCACCCCGGAAGATTTCTGAAAACTCCGGACAAGATGACCAATCTTGGTGTAGATATGATAAAATTTTTGTTTACTGCATTTTTATTTCATAATTGTTGCGTATTGTTAAAAAATTCAAGGATTGGCACAATTATTTTTCTCCTAAACTTAAAATCCGACAAAAAAAGGGGGGGAGAAAGAAGGAAATCGCGCTTTACATGCTAGCATTCTACCTGATGTTTTTGAAGTTGCGTCACTCGGTCGGCTTGCAGCTGTTGGAAGCACGTTTCAATGTCCGTAGTAGATGAATGACCCCAAGATAAGTACTGAAGTGAGGGATCCCCACCCAGTGCAGGCAGCATGATGTCTTTACATACTGGGAAACAAAATTGCGGATTATCTTTTTCCCGAATTTTCAGTTAAATGTACTGAACTGTTTACAGATGCCATCATTCATTAAAACAAAGTGGCCCTGAAAATTTCACCTTGATAACTTAAAAACTTTTTGAGTTAGAAATGCAATTTTTTTTATTAATACCTCTTTCTTTAAGTGTCCAATTTGTGTGTGTGTGTGTGTGTATAATTTAAAAAAGTTTTCACCGGATTCAGGCGAAATTTTCAAGGTAACTTTGTTTGACCAAGTTAGAGCATCTATAAAAAAAAATCAGCTTTTTTAAATGAAAATTCGGAAAATTAATTTTTCACGTCTTAATAATAAAAAAGAACAGTGCGTAATTTAAAAAGTTTCCATTAGATTCAACCGAAATTTGCAGGGTAATCATATAAGACCAAGTAATGGCATCTGTCAAAAATTCAGCTCTATTAAATGAGAATTCTGAATTATTTTTTTTTTTTTTTTTTTTTTTTGCATTTTTATCCTTAGTTAGGGAGGAGGAATAACTCAGCAGGTTGCCAACGGGATTGTGAATGAAAGGGGAGACGCGACCCACACCGACATAATAGATTACGTGAGCACGCAATGCCCCCGTGGGTCTCGGATGCTACTGACGAATGGCGCACGCCTGTTGGTCCTTTTTACGCTGCTCTTCTCTTTAGTGAGAATAAAAAGTTGATGTTATTCGTATGTGTCCGTTCGTTTTTTCATTTCCGTATTTTGGTTGCTCCTTATTTTCCTTAAAAAAATTAGTCTGCTGTTTTTTTTGTTTTGTTTTTTATCATGTCTCTCTCTCTAAGGGAAAGAGAAAACATAACCAAGTTCTTAAAGATGCTTATGAGAAAACGTTGCCTGTTTTAAAAACATCGGAAGAATCAGCAAATGATGCCTATTGTACCTGTTGTAATATTTCCTTCTCAGTTGCACATGGTGGAAAAGACGACCGTAGACGTCATGTGGAATGTCGCCGTCATATTGAAAATGCAAAAGAAAAGCATCAAATCAAACATTAACAAAAATGTTTGCACAATCTGATGACCTCTTTATTATTAGAGCAGAAGCATTATTTGCAATTTTTTTAATAGAGCACAACTTCCCAATGGCCATTTCTGACCATGCAAGTGCATTATTTAAAAAAATGTTTCCAGATTCAGCAACTGCCGCAAAATATGAGTAACAAGTACGGTTGCGTGAGTAACAAGTACGGCGCAACCACTAGTCATGCTAATAAATGTTTCAGAAACTAATGTGCCACCCCGGTGGCACAGTGGTCAAAGCAATGGCTTTTGATCATTCGTCCGAGATGGGTAAGGGTTCGAATAATGGTGAAGCATGGATGTTGTGTTAGTCTCGTGTCGCCCTAAATTAGGAGCGTGCGACTGCTTATAGCCCACTGAGTTGATCACGGTGATCGTTAAACCTCCAATAATAATAATAAAACTAACGGCAGCGAATGTGTCATAGGCGCCGATTTGAATAATTATTGGGGGTTCCGGACATTTTAAAGCGAATGATGACCCATGCATTTGTCAAAGGATTTAAGTCTAATTTAAATTTCATTCGGTAAAATTACCTACCACAATTAGACTCTATAGGAATGCTAGAATGAAATAAATTATAGTTAATTACAGAATGTTTTAGCTGTTTATTTTTCAGCCTCTCTTCCCCGCCACTGTTTTCCAGGACTGCATCACTTTTGTTTGGAATAACAGGGTGGGGGATCCACCCAGCCTTCTTTCTTTACCTGCATTGTCCGAGAGAAAGGGGAAGAATTCGAAAGAACAGATTAAAATACCGAACAGACTGTTCGGAACAGTGTCAGCATTTGTAGACTGGGGGGGGAGCTATAAATCGCTCAGAGCTAAGCGGTTGGAAGGTAAGCCGCGGATGGCTTAGTGGTTAGCAGTTCAGACTATCGATGCAAGGTCCTCAGGTTCGAACCTGGGCTGATCTTTCAGAGATGGTGTGATTTGCTAACAATCGCTGAATATCCGCCGTGCATCGGACGAGCACGTTAAGTGACGGCCCCCAGGTTGGACCCACTGGTTAAATGGGTATCCTTTCCTATACCCCCCCTGAAATTCTCTCACCCCTCTATGTGCAATATCGTACTTGTACGGTGGCGCCATCTGCTGTACTCTAATCTCACTACAAACTGTTCTGTCAAAGTCGCTAGACTTGCTCTCATTCCTTCCGTTTCTATGTCCTGCCCAAAAGGCGATCTCGCTGTAGGTGGCTGGGACCTAAACTCTACTCACTGTGGACGGAAGTCCTACAAAGAAAATGACAAATACTGTGACGAGAGCAAATATAATTTCGATAGTGGTGGATACCAAAAACTCTGGAAAAATAAAAATGCCTCCGTTATATCCAAATATGTGGAAAATTATATTTAATTTATTAATACCTTTCCCTACCTCATATCTTGCAGAATCAGGCTTTAGTGCTGTTAATCATATTTTCACCTAACAGAGAAACCGTACTGAATATCACCGAAAGAGGAGGCCTTCGTTTGTTCCTTACGGAAATCGAACCAGATATCAAATATTTAGTCTCGCAGCATCAGCCTCATGGATCTCATTAATCAAAAGGTAATTTAAATAAACTTTATTGTTTTCACATTTAACTTTCATTTTCTTCAATTTCAGCAGCTCCCGCACTTGTAAGCGCTGTATCGATGGAGATGCAGAAATTCATTAAATTGAAATTATCTATGTATAAATATACACGAAGTATAAATAAAATGATAAATTTAAGTACATATTGTTTACATATCCTCCCCTCTAATAATTACTTCGCACTTGCACTAAATTGAGTTACTGCGGCAACTTTGGGCAGGTAAGGAAATTTTACCATCAACAAAGATACAAAAGTGGGCGGTAGCTATTAAATGGTTGACGACCCCTGGTGTAAGGTGTGAAAGTAATGACGGGGTAATGATGGAGTAATGACGGCGCAGTAATGAAGTGCAGGAATGACAGTGTTATTGATCGTGTAAGGTCCGCTTACGATGGAGTTATTTGCGCGCACCAGCGAAGGATAATGCGTGATTAAAGATAGGGGAAAAAGTGGAACCAAAGAGGAGCAGAAAGAGTCGAAATACGAGATCAATAACTCCTCAATGCCATTGCGTGGATCCATGGGAAGACACCCGAATAGTAAACTAAAAAAATAAATGTTTTTTAATGCTATTTACAAGTTATTTTGTTTCTAGCGATAAAGAACCTGCAACTCAACCACCATCTTGCCAATTCTGAGAACGTGATTTATTGTTTACATTTCAAGAGTTTCACGTTTTGTATTTTTTTTTCATTGTTTTTATTTTTTGGCATGGAGAAATTTTTCGCTAGTTACGTAATTTAACACAGGGAGATTAAAAAGGGGCGTGAAAAAGTGCAGTTGAAATTGAACATAGAGACCCTCAGTTGACACACAGCCGTAGCTAGCAAGGGCTAGAGGGGCTCAGCCTCCCCCCCCCGGAAAACGGGCGTTGTTGTAAATTCTCTCGGAACTTATGTTTTCGGTTGTTTATGAAAATTTCTTTTGTATTTCAGTATAAGCATAAATATTTTACCATATATACACTGTCGTATCAGAATAATATTACTACCCACCTAATAATGGGAATAACCTTGGTGCTGCGAGACGGCGTTGCATGGACGCAATGAGGACCTGAAAGGTTGCCCTAGACACACGTACCCATTCGGATTACAGCAAAGCACGGAGATGACGTGAATGTGGGTCCGCACGTCGAACCTATCGATCCAAATAGTTCCACAAATGCTCTATGGGATTGAGGTCGGGCGATTTCGCCGGCCAGCGGAGAACGGAGACATCGCTGCCATGTTCCTGGAACCAGTCACGCACCCCCTTAGCGACATGACACGGCGCATTGTCTGTTGGTACACACCATCACCACCAGGGTAAGCCTCCAACATGAAGGGGTGTTTGCGGTCAGCAAAGATAGACAAGTAGCCATTGGCGTTCAGGGACCCATCTAGTACTAGCGGTTCCAGGTCATGCCAGGAAAACATATTCCACACATGCGCACTGCCACCGCCGGCCTGTGCTTGACCGACAAGCGTGTCCAGGTGTTGGTTCTCGTGTGCCTGACGTCATATCCGCCACCGCCCTTCACTTCTGTGGAGTAGAAAACTCGATTCGTCGAAGGCAATATTCTTCCACTATTCCACTGTCCAATGACGGTAGTCCCATGCGAACTGCAGGCATCCTTGCCGATGGACCTGGGTAACATGGACGCCTTGATGAAGCGTCGACTCCGGAGACCCATGCGTAACAGGGTTCGCTCTACTGTTATCGGGAAGATGTACCTGGGTGCCCCAGCGTTCATTTGCGTGGTCAATTGCTGTTCTGTTGCGCGTCGATTGCCCGTTACGAATCGACGTTCTCCTTTGTAGTTGATGGCCTTTGGGGCTCTAAGGTTATGACGTAGGGAGGTAGTCGGTGTGCCAGCGGTCCATTCGTGGTACACCCTTACTACAGAAGATCGCAAACAGCCCACGAATTCTGCTGCTTTTGAGATGCTTCAACCCTCGCCGCGGTAGCCGATGATCATTTTTTTTTTTAACGTCCGTCAAATTACTACCTCTGCCCATTGTGCTCATGTGATGCGCTATGGCTCATCTGCACGGGCCGGCCGTTTATGTCTCTGTGTGGTGGACCTTGCCACGTGCACTCAGTGACGCCCCTGGGCGGGTACATCGTGATTCTGGAGGTGGTCATATTATTCTGATAAGACCGTGTATTCGTGTATTGAACGTTTTAGAAAAAATTAAATGAGATGCACGAACGATGAATAACTAAAAAGAAATTATTTCTGCAACTAAATCAATAGGAACAGCTGCACCAATGATTCCCTGCCACATGCGCAATATGGCTAAGTGTCCTACTAAGGGTCAGGGAACAGAAAAATGCTTTTAGTTTCTTTTTTTCATTAGATACAGGAATGAATTTTGAATTTTCGCCTTTTTGGCTTTCGCCTGCTGAGAGGATAACAGAATGTTTTCCTTGATCTTACTGGGGGTAATCCTGACCAATATTTTCCATTTTATCAGTATTCAATTTTCCTTGTAGCCTGTGATAAAGTGTAACATCTCGGAAGAAATAATAAAAAAAAAAAAAGAATGGCAATGTAACGGGCCCCGGTGGGTTAATTATTCCCACTTCGAAAATCACCTAATTATGACGTGGTCCCCAAACGAGAGGGTACAGGGGTACCACTACAGCAATTCGAACTTGATGACCTTAGGACCACCGGATGATAACTTCCGCAGAAGGATTCGATACCCGTAGGTATCTAAAAGCAATTTTTATTCCATCGAGTTCATATTCATAACATTTAGACACCGAGTTAAGTTAATATTCTTGCGCTTTTACTTAGGTAATAAATATAAATACCTTGGCCTACGCCTTTTAAGCAGTTTTTATTCGATTGTGCTTATACTCATAAGGTTTAGACACAAGGTCACGTTAGTATTATTGCACTTATAGAAAGGGGAGGAAGACACCCTTATTTATTACCGGTGGCCTAGTGGTCAGCGTTCGTGACTGCCATGGAGGTGACCTCAAGCTCAATCCTGGGCAGGTACGAACGTTCGAACTACTAAATGCCCGTCGTGCGTCGGATGGGCACGTTAAGCCGTCGGACCTCAGGTACTGGCCCCCGGTAATAAATAAGGGTGTCTTCCTCCCTCTTTCTACCTCGCTTCCGTGTCACTTTCTTATCGGGCACTCCAGCCCAAATCTCCTAGCTTTCTATTTCTAAGGGTTGTTTAAGACCTGGGGTCAGACACTCCCTTCCTAAAATCCTCTACATATGATCTGATCTGATCTGCTCAGCAATTCGGTGAAAGCTGTTGCACGGTGTACATCGGTTTGAACGACGTTGAGTTGCTGACACCGTGTGATATGGCCAACAGGCAATCCAGTAGACGACATCTGGATGACTTTACCCGAGGTCGCGTCATTGGGAAGTTGGAAGAAGGTCGAAGTGTAACTAGTGTGGCCAAGGAGTTCGGGATCGCTCACAGCATCGTTTCACGAGCTTGGAGAGCATTTCAAACGACAGGAACAGCTGTCCGAGAGTTTAGCAGTGGTCGTCCACGAGCAACCACGGCGGCGGACGACCGGTATATTGTCCTACAGGTGAGAAGAGACAGACGACAGGCAGCGGGAGAAATCGCTAGGCACATACAACTGGACGTCCGATATTGCGTTTTACCGTGGCCAGGAGGCTGCACAAAGGTGGTCTATTTGCACGACGACCAGTACGGTGTGTGCCATTAACGCCTGCTCATCGGAGACGGCGGTTTCTGTGGGGCCAGGAACACAAGAACTGGACACATCAGCGATGGGGTCGAGTTCTCTTTACGAATGAGAGCAGATTTAGTCTGACAAGCGATTCTGGACGTATACACATCTGGAGAGAGCAGGGAACACGCAATCACACCTTCAACATCATCGAAAGGGACCGGTTTGGAGGTGGCGGAGTTCTCGTTTGGGGTGGTATCATGCTTGGTAGCCGTACTGACCTCCACATCTTCCAAGGAGGTTCAGTCACTGGTGTCCGCTACTGTACCGAGGTTCTCCTGCCTCACGTGCGTCTGTTTAGAGGTGCTGTGGGTCCTGAGTTCCTCTTCATGGACGACAACGCTACACCTCATCGTACAGTGGCAGTCGCAGAGCTGTTGGAGAGTGAAGATATTCAACGCATGGATTGGCCCGCAAGGTCCCCGGACCTAAATCCAATCGAACACGTGTGGAACCTTCTCTGGAGACGCTTGGCAGCACGTCACCAGCCGCCAGCAACGATTCCGCAGCTGCGATTGGCGCTACAAGAGGAATGGGCCGCGATGCCTCAACAGCTCCTTGACAACCTCGTCTTCAGCATGAACAGATGTTGTAAATCCTGCAACGCAGTCAAAGGTGATCATATCCCCTACTAAAGACTGGATTTTTCTTGGCAGCCGCCTGTCACATGGACATTTCTGTCTTCTGTCCAGTTCTGCTCGAAGCTACCTTTTCAATAAAGTGCCTTTGTATCCTTTGGATTCCTTGTTTGGACGGTTTTGCTCATTTGTCCAATATTCTTACATCTTGGGGATCTTATGGTATGATTTGAGTCGATGTGGAGCACTTCTGCACGACGTTACATTCGAAAAAACTGTCTCGTCCTTAATTTTTGCACGCCAGTGTATATACTAATATATAAAGACAGAAACTTTGTGTTTTTGAGGTAATCTCGAAAACTATTGAACAGATGTCATTCTTTCACCGTTGGGAAGCTTATTTCTTTCCGGTGGACTTAGGCTATTTCGTTTATTTATTATTATGTTTTCATTATTTTTATTATTATTAACTGTACTACCGAATAAGATCGCTTTCAAATAGTTCCCGATTTCCCGTGTATCGTTCCGCTTTGTTTACATACAACCTGATCACACCCAACGTGAAAGTAGTTCACGATAATATACGGATTTTTTTACTAATCACGAATTTTTTTTTTACTATTCCAGCTCTTGCGATCGTTTTGAGAATTAAACATCAGTATTGTCCGTGGAAACGGAGCACACTCCCTTTGTCTCGGCGCTGTCCGTAATCAATACCCGTATGAAGAACGCCGCCGTATACGTCGACGCGGGAAAGATTCTTCAGTTCTCCGCACTGCGGGCGGGGAGTGGACAAACATCCACAATACACACACGCACGGGTCCAGTCAGGGTGGGTAGCAGGGCGTGGTTTTTGGGATGAAAGGGTGTTCTTCCTTCAGCTCTCCGTGGCTTCGGCGGCGGGACCTTGGATTTCTCGACTCACGGTGGCTCCGTCTCAGCTGGCTTTCGTCAAGCGTTGGCAGGCTGGAGATGTTCCGGCGTAATTTTCTTCGGTTGTTCAGCTTCGCCTATGCGAATGCCCATTCCTTATTTCTCTAAAGCTTAACTTGGTGCATTCATGACACCAGGTCATTACGCCGCTGACTGGAGCCAGGACCTCGCGTTTTCTTTTACTGGGAATCCTTTTCGCCCACTGCTTGTTTAAGCAAGCCGCAGTCAACATAAAAGTAGGAAAGGGAGTGAGACAAGGTGATACCATATCTCCGAAGCTCTTTAATTCTACATTGGAGGGTGTCTTTCAGTCGCTGAGCTGGGAAGACAAGGGGATAAAGATTAATGGAGATTATCTAACTCACCTTCGTTTTGCTGATGACGTAGTCATTTTTGCAACTAGGCCATCAAAGCTGCAGAGTATGATCCAGGAACTTGCTGACAAGAGTAAAGAAGTGGGATTAAAAACGAACTTTCAGAAGACAAAAGTGATGTTCAATGCTTTTTCGAGAAATGAAGATTTATCGATTGATGGAGAAAAGCTGGAGATAACAGACACGTACGTTTATCTTGGACAGCAGATATCAAGTGAAGGTCACATTGATGAAGAAATTAATCGGCGTACAAAACTTACCTGGAGAGCTTTTGGAAGAAACAGCATAATTTTCAAGAGCAATATGCCATTGTGTCTTAAAAGAAAAGTGTTTGATCAATGCATCTTTCCAGTGCTTACGTATGGTGCAGAGACGTGGACCTTAACTAAAAGAGACATACAAAGGCTGCAGACAACACAAATAACCATGGAGAGGTGCATGCTTGGTGTAACCAGGAGAGAAAAGAAGAGGAACACGTGGATCCGAAAAATGACAAGAATGAAAGACATCATGATCAGAGTTAAATCCCTGAAATGGCAATGGGCTGGACATACTGAAGAACAGACCAGCGATGGACAGCCGAAATTTTAGATTGGATTTCAAGGGACAGGAAAAGACCCAGAAGAAGACCACATGGGAGATGGGTGGATGAAATTCGAAAGTATGCAGGAGTGACATGGAGGAGACTGGCACAAGACAGACCGTTGTGGAGGAAACTTGGGGAGACCTTCGTCCAGCAGTGGATTGACAATGGTTGACAATGATTATATATATATATATATATATATATATAATGAAAACTTTACAGAATAAAAAATACAAAATTTTAAAAAAGGAACTTCAAAACAAGTGAAAACTAAAAACAGGTTGCCGTCATCAGGAGAGCATCAACCTGTGGAAGTGGCCTTTCTAGTACCAACAAAACGACAAGGCAAGCCAAAATTGTCCGTTGGTCATGCTCCCTAGGCCACAGCACAAGAATTCCAAGAATCAAATTTATACAACAACAACAAAAAAAAAAAAAAAAAGTAGTTAAAAGCTTACGGGCAGAACAAAACCACCATGACAAGACATCAAACAAAACTAAACAGAGCACCTACGATATGCGATTTTTAAAACCTCTTCACTACGATATACGATTTTAAAACCTCTTCACTTTAATTTCATTGAAGGATTTGTGGCAGGTAGCCCTAAACATACATACGAAGTTCGAGCCCGGGACTATAGAACAATATTGGCACTTCCTACTGGATTTCTGTATCAATAACAATTTCGTTACCGTGGGCGATGGGCTATACCTCCAAACTCGTGGTATCCCGATGGGCAGTCGCTTTTCTAGCAGTTTGGCTAATCTCTATCTACATTTCTTTGAGGATAGATTTGTTGCCAATCATCCTTTACCTGGGATTACTCTAAGATATGTTGATGACATCATTGTCATTAACATTCCGGACTTTTTGCGTTGCGCCACTGACTTGTATCCTGACGACCTTACCCTAGAAAAAAAAAAAAACAGATAGTCTACTTGTGTTTGTTACCTCGATTTAGAGGTTCGGGTGGACGAGGAGGGAAGAGGTGTGGTGAACTCATTTGATAAAAGAAACTCTTTTGAGTTTGATATCATTCACTACACTCACTGGTCATCCAACATTTCAAAAGTTATACATCGCAATCTACTCGTCGCTCAGTTTCATAGAATAGCTAAAATTTGCTCTACAGTTTTTACTTGTAAAAAAATCTGAAAGCTCTTTTTTCTAAACTGCAATCTAACAACTTTCCTAAAAAATTCTTATGACATCATTTTAACCATTTAATTTGAACTATAATTCGGTGTCCAAGAGTTTCAAATTGCACATTGACATGCTTTATTAACCTCGGACCTAACAATTTTAAGTATATAGGCAACATAAAGTGCTATTTGGTGGGTCCCTAATAGCTGAAGATCCTATCTACATACACAGTTTTGCATCTTGTCAATTCACACATTTTTTGGCTTACCAGGTAGTTGATTAACCGTGACCACCTTTTATATCAGTGTATATATTTGGGTTCTTGTGGGTGTTCTGTTCAGTTTTGTTTGATGTCTTGTCATGGTGGTTTTGTTCTGTCGGTAAGCTTTTAACGACTTTTTTTTTTTTTTTTTTTAGTTGTATAAATTTGATTCTTGGAATTCTTGTGCTTATTAGAATTTGATTTTGTGGCTTAGGGAACATGACCAACCGACAGTTTTGGCTTGTCTTGTCGTTTTGTTGGTACTAGAAAGGCCACTTTCACAGGTTGATGCTCTTCTGATGACGGCAACCTGTTTTTAGTTTTCACTTGTTTTGAAGTTCCTTTTTTAAAATTTTGTATTTTTGTTCTGTAATGTTTTCAGTCTATATATGCTACTACATGAGGTTTAGCTGCCTTCGGCGCTTCTCGTGGTATTATCCTTTTTGTCTAATTTCTTTTGTGTTATATTTTTTTTATAAAATATTTTTTTTGTTTTATTTATACACTATTTATATATATATGTATATATAAAGCAACATTTTAAATTTTTATTATTTTTTTATTCTTGTGATGTCCGATTTTTTCGGAAGTTGTGGTTACAAAAATCCTGTTCACTCTACTAACTCTGTTAAAATCTTTAATCTGTTGTTCCTTTTTTATGGCATTTTAGGTGAAACTTTTGTTCACCACAAAGAATATGACTTAGTAGTGCATTTAGTACTGTTCTTAAAGTTTAAATTCTCTCTTAGATGACTTTGTTGCTCAGCAACGTGTTATAACTGAATAATTCTGATGATTTGTTCAGACCTTCTCACAACTTGTGATTTTGTAATCGTTATTCTGGTTTTTGTGGCAGATGACGAGTGTGGGTTGGGCCAGGAAAGTTATAGATGCATGCAAAAATTTTGACTAAAATTTTCTACCTGCAACTCTGAAGAGATTTTGCAAAATTAAAAAAAATTTTGGTGGGCTTAATTCTTGCATCTATGGCTTTACAGAAACCCATTTCCAACTAGGTCTTTGTGGAAGTGAGAAAATGCAGAGTTTTTGCTGGTCCTTGATAAAGCCAAGGCTTGGCATTCTCGACACTTTCTACATTCTGTTTTGCTATTTCTTTATTTTATTGTTTACTCATGCCTGTAGGGTTTTGAAGTTTTTCTTTTTTTTTTTCGTTCTTGTTAAATAATTTTTTTTTTAACAGTCTATACTTGGTAGTGTGTATATATATATATACATACATACAGGGTGATTCATAAAGAAGTATACGGTTTCAACGCACTATAAAACAAGAACAATGTAAGATATTTTATGTTACCTGTAACAGAATTGTAGGGGAATGTTTCAAGTTTTTTTAGAGACAGTCACAGATGTTCTATGTGTGCACCCTTAGCCACACGACACACATCGAGCCGGTAATCCATTTCCTCCCAAACGTGAGGTAAGATATCTGAATCAAGTGCACTTACAGTGGCTGTTTCAGCTCTGCTAGATCAACAGGAAGGGGAGGGGCGAATACCTTGTCCTTTACGTACCACCACAGGAAAAAGTCACAAGGTGTTAAGTCAGGACTTTTGGGTGGCCATTGGGTCAGTGGCATGTCCAATCCATCGGTGAGGAAGATGTTTATCGAGATAATCTCGCACGTCGCCTAACCAGTGTGGTGTTGCAGCATCCAATTGGAGAATAAAGTTGTCACTGTCGTCCTGCAACTGTGGCATCAACCAAAGACAACATATCCAGAAAAGAGCCCCCCGTGACAGTTTTCTCGTGAAAAAAGAAGGGGCCATACACTTTCTTTTTGGACACAGCACAGAACACATTTACCTTAGGGGAATTTCGCACGTGTTGCACTGCAAATCTGGGATTCTCCGTTCCCCAAAAGCGAACATTGTGCTTGCTAACCTGACCACTCAAGTGAAATGTAGCTTCATCGGTGAAAGCTAAGTGATCGGCAAAATCGTCATTTTCTAAACGGTGCTGCATTTTGGCACAAAATTCAAAGCGCTTTGTCATGTCAAGGTCAGTGAGATTTTGCAACATCTGCACTTTGTATGGAATCATTTCCAGTTTCTTTCTCAAAATTCTCCAGACAGTGGGCTGTGAAATCTGCACTTCACAACTCACCCTCCACGATGATATTCCCGGGCTTCGTTGAATGACGGTTCAAACACTATCGACGACTTCTGACTTCTTCCGATACACGCAGTCGTCCAGGACTTTTAAGTTTGCACAAACAACCCGTAGTTTCAAATTTTTTATGCCAATCGTAGATATATTTTCTGGCTGGAGGTTCTTTCCCGAATCGTGATCGAAAATGCCGTTGCACAACAGTTACAGATTCCGTTTTGCTCAATTCAAGAACACAAAACGCTTTCTCCACTGCAGAAGCTGCCATTTTGACTAACTAGTCATGTGACACGCGCGGTGTCGCTTACGTCACTTCCCTCAGTAACGGGACACAAACTTTATGAGTACATCTACCTAACGGTTCGCAGTTGTGGTCCGTGTCTTCAACTGTTACTATTTTACAGCATCTGGAAACTGTATACTTCTTTATGAATCACCCCGTATATATAATTTAAAGATTTTTTTAAAGTTTTGCATATATATACAGTATATATGTAGCGGTGACCCAACAGACTACCCAAGGAGTCACAAAGGCAATTACTTTTCACTTTTTTACAAATGACATTAGGTTCAGATTTTTGAAAAAATAAAAGTGGAAAACATGGCCTACGATATACTGTAGATACCATAGCTACTTTTTTATATCTATTCTTTTACACAACACAGCAAAATCTAAAACAAAAGACCTGTTTTCCGAATAGACTGAAGTCACTTAACATACCTTTCTATTTAAAAGTAAACTCCATTCTTCGATCACTTGCAGCAAAATGTTCTATTACAGAATCGAAAAAAGTATTTCTTTCAGAGTATTTAATAGATCACTTTCAATTGATATCAGTCTAAGATGCGAGAGTTGTTTCTGTCCTGTTCTGTTTCGTGCGTATGTCTTAATTCGCTTTAATGCAGAAAACGATCTTTCAACTGTTGAAGTGGACACATGTATCATCACACTCATAAGTGAAGCCAATAGGTAAAGTTGTGGCGTGGATTTCCCAAGTGCTGAAGTCGCTAACATCTTCATTAGCTGTATAGGTGATTTGTCAGGAAACTCGTGTGAACTATATATGCTACGATTAATTCGTTTTTAAAACGTACTTCATCGAAATAGCGACCATAATTTTCATGTAAGCTTTTCAAACCAACAGTTGGGAAAGTGTGAACGTAAGAGCTGTACTTCGAAGTATCCAGTAAGCACAAAAATTTAAGCTTTTCATAATCCTAAAATCTTGTATTAATGTGTTGTTCGACATTATCGAAAATTTCAAAATATAATCTTCTGTATTTAGTGGTAATCGTAATGTCTTCAGAAAGGTTTTGGTTTCGTTTTCTTGGGAGTCCAACATCAGCAATGGTTCCTTCTTACACTTCCTGAAAACGACTTCTCAGATATTTCACAGCATTTTGTGTTTCCGTTATCTTACTTCTGCAGTGAACAATGTCTAATGAAGCATTTTGAAGCACGCTGAACAAAACATCAGTAAGAGAAAATATACTACGAAAGGTCGCAAGAAGAAAGCAAAATTCGAAGTTTTCTAAATTGGACAAATGTCCCTGAGCATCCGCAAGAATAATATCCCTTTCTACTTGTGATTGATGTTCCAACATGGCAGCAAAAGTCTGGCGAAGCTCTTTTTTTTTTTTTTCGTGGACAGTATTGACAAGTCGTGATGAGTAATTCTATCTTGTTGGGCAAACATTGGGTAGTCGGCGTCCCGAAAAAACATCAAGAAATTTTGAGCGCTTTGGTGATCTCGAGAAAAACGCTGCAAGCCCACTAAGAGTATATAGCGAAAAAGATACGACATTCAGGAATATTTGAAGCGCTTTGGGAAAGTACTAAATTCAAACAGTGCGCATAGCAGCGAACAAAGCGGGGTGGTGGAAAGGATGCCTTAATATTCGACTGTACACAATGCAACGAAGAGGCCATTACTGCAGTTCCGTCGTAGCTCTGCGCGACAAGTTTTCCATCACAGTCTGAAAAATCCTTAATATGGGACAAAAATAAGACCAGAAAGTGCTGCAGCTTTTTTGTCCTCACTAACTTCTTGGATCCCTTCATTTGCATACAGACAAACAAGAGAAAATTGAGACCTATTCGAGACGTCGATAGTTTCATCTGCTAATATGGCAACAAAATCGGGCTGCTTTAACTGGCGTTTAATTTTATTGTACAGTGCATTGGCGACAGAATCAATTAAATCATTTTGAATACGATTTGATACTCCTTTGAATACTGTCGAAGACTCCAAAGGTTTTTTTAGTACAGGATCATACTGAGCAGTGTAGTCCAAAAAGTTCCACATAATTTCCGCGGTTGTTGGAAGTTTTTGACTCGTCATCCCTCGAAATGAAATCTCTAGCTTTGCAAGGAAGCAAACGGCATTTATAAGCCGTTTCAAAATATTTCTATTGCGTTTTACCTTTTCATTGTGTTGACTTATGTTTTGTCGTTTCTGGTCACTGATCTCAGTTTCAATACAAACAGTTCCAAAAGTTCCGAGTGCAATGGACACACGAATATGCTTAACAGCAACATCATGATACCGTATTGCTTTAGTTAAATTGCTCAGCTTGCTGTATCCTGTTGTCCAAGTGGAGCTTCTGTCACAGTTAAACAGCAAACAATTCCAACAAACTACACTTCCGGCAAGCCATTCACATCTTTCATAACTGGCGTTTTGAAAATGTCGAGTAATATTCTTTTGTTTCTGCGTTAAACTTGGCAATGCAGGCATCGGTCTTCCTTTCGAAATCACATTTTTCTTTTCTTCAAAAGTTCGGCGAGAAAACGGAGTTTGTAACAAATCGGCTATAATGTCTTCGTTTATGGTATCAGACATGGCTGTTTAGAATCTTTTAATACACATGCATGATATATTCAGTAATTCACAGCACACGATGTAAAAAGAACTTCGAACAATGCATCCACAGTTTAGCTCCCATAACCCAAGCAGTCCACTGACTGCTTGGTTAAGAGCAGCTACACGATAAGACGGTCGTTTCTAGGGAGCATTTCTCATTGGTTAGCAGACTAGTGCCGTCAGGTTGTCATAGCAACACCCCTTCAGCGGCGGTGACGCTTGAGTGACGGGAGTACGTGTTGCATGCGCTCGGCAGCTGCGACCAATCGGGGTGCAGCATCATTTGTTTCTCCTGTCTCTTCGTTTTTATTGCCGGTGTGCATGGATTATACACTTATGAAAACTTAGAGGTATAAGAACGGATTTATAACTTTGTGGTGATTATTATCAGTGTCGAAAACAAAAATTTAAAGCATTAGAGATTTTTTATGTATCCTTCATTTCCTTTGCCCATTGCCCAAGCACTGCTTGGGTGGAATGCACGTCACTGATATGTAGGTGATTTCAAAAGTTTTTCGCACTGCGCAGACGCTGCCTGTAGGATGATGAAAATCGCTCCAATCGTTGCGCCAGTTGTGAGTCAGATTTTAGTATACGAACTTGTGTTTACGTTAGCTGGCTAATTTGTTCCTGTTCCGAAAAATTCTGCCTAGAAATGGTGTAAGAAAATGAATCATGTCAGTTCTCGCGTAACAACCAGTGATCCTACATTAAATTTGAAACTTTGGGAGGAAAACCACTTACTGAAATGCATAAAGCTTTGCATGAAGTTTAAGGGGTTAGTGTAGTGGATCGTAGCAAAGTGTCACGGTGGGCTGCTCGTTTTCGCTAAGGTCGGGAAAGCATCAAAGACGACCCAAGAAGCGGCCGGCCATCAGATGCAACAGATGACACTTCTATGGTTATCGTCAACAGCATTTTGGAAGAAGATTGACGGAAAACATGTGAAGAGATTGCATATGAAGCAAACATGTCTACCGCCTCGGTTTTCAGAATCCTAACTGAAAAATTACAGAAGAGAAAAGTGGCTGCCAAGCGGGTTCTGCATAATCTGAGTTAAGAGCAGCAAGTAGTTCGCAAAGGGCTCGCTGGCTCGCATGGACAGCAAAATTGTTGCTATAGACGAAACCTGAATATGAGATTTTGAACCAGAACTGAAATCTCAGTCCGCTCAATGGAAACATCTAGAATCACCTCGCCAGAAAAAATTCCGCCGCCAACAATCGAAGGTCAAGCTGATGATGATTATGGCCTATGATGACAAGGTTGGAGTGATAGCAACAGACAGAGTACCCGAGGGGACCTCTGTAACAGCGGAATACTACAGGTTTCTGCAAAATGTTTTGCGCCCAAAGAAGGCCCGACATGCTCGAAGCTGGTGTCATCATTTTGCACGACAACTCAAGGCCACATGCTGCCAGTACAGTAAGAGACACTCTAAAAAGTATGAATGGGAATTGCTTCCCCACGCGTCATACAATCCTAACATGAGCCCACCAGACTATGACTTGTTCCCAAACCTGAAGAAGCCACTCCGCGGGAAACGATTCAGTACGATTCAGGATGTTTCTAATGAGATGACCCCGAGTAATCCGATGCCTCAACAATGGAGGTGTCCTGACTGGAATACAAGACTTGCCTAAACGTTGGGCCGCTCTCACAAAGAAAACATGGAGATTACTTCGAAGGCCTGTAAAGGTATGTTGTGAAATAAATTCGTTTTTTTAAGAGATAACCCACAGTGGGCAAAACTTTTGAAATGATTCTCATATATATAGCAAATAAGTTATATACGGGGTGTTTCATAAAGAATGTCCCGATTTGAAAAGTAGATATCTCGGCAACCACGAACCACCGATGAATGTGACTCGTATCATGTCTACGGGCGTGGCCCAGAGTTTGTTATGACTACCGCTAGATGGCAGCACGAGCGTCCAAACAGCTTAGTGAGTGAGAAGATGGCGTCGAGGCAACAGAAGGCGTTTTGTCTGCTCGAATTTAGCAACAAGACCAAGTCCGTGATTACAGTGCAGCGTGCGTTTAAACAGCGTAACGGCAGTGCTCCACCAGTGGGCAAAACATTCGTCGTTGGTATCGACAATTTGAAGAAACAGGGTGTTTATGTAAGGGAAGAGTCCCTGGACAACACATTGCCTCAGCGTTGGATTGGACGCAGGGGACCCCATGACTCGGCACTACACGCTTGGCATCCGAGATCTCCAGACATCACACCATGTGACTTTTGTTTATGGGGATACGTAAAAGACCGTGTTTATGTTCCCCCTTTACCCGCTGACTTGGATGAGCTCCGAACGAGAATCACGGCGCCGCGGTAAATTCTGTGACTGAAGACCCTCTCCGAAGCGTTTGGGATGAATTTAGATATCGGCTTGATGTTGTCCGTGCAGCAGGTGGAGGGCACATTTAGCATTTATAAATGTGGTGAGTGAAACCTTAGACCTTCCTTCATGCTTGGCTCTTTATTTTGTAATTATCCCACATTTGCCTTATTAAATATACTACTTTGAAATCGGGTCATTCTTTTTGAAAAGTGGATATCTCGGCAACCACGAAATAATCATATTTTTGCAGCTTGTAGGAGAAAATCGAGTTATGCTAAATAAAAGTTTGTTTCCAACTTTGACGGCTGGAGGGGGGGGGACTTACTTTGCAAATGTTCTTCCAATCATAGTTTTTTACTCGATACCTCCATCGACTTTTCAGATTAAGCTTTGTCTGTCGGGGCTGATTTAATGTATCTGGCCCGCTTTCGCTGATTGCAGTTGAATAATCAATATACGGGTAGCCAAATACTCGTATGCTACTACCAATATAACAACATCAAGTCAACAGAAGTATGAAATGTTCCCTTTGTAAACCAACTAATGTATTATTTAATGTATAAACTAAACTCATTCGTTTTAAGTTACTGTATTGAAATTCTCCTATGATAAAATTTTGGGGATCGCTTCATGTAAAGTATGTACTGTATATACGTACATTTATGTTTGCCGAATCTGCTTCCGATTTATTATTTTCTGTGCCTTACAGTAACACGAAATCTTGAAACGCAGTTTTTCAAAGCCTCTTCCGCGACAACATAAACGCTTTTTTAATTTGGAAGTAACTGATTAAATAGTTTTCGAACTCTTTAATTTCTCTCACTTTATATATGAATTACCATCGTAATTCTTGCAGAAACAGACATTTTAAATTCTTTCATCTTTGTTTTGATACCTTTGTAATTACTTAGATTTTCATGGTCTTGAAAAAAAAAATTCTTTTGGAACATTTGGATTTCCTTTCTTATTAAAAGCGAAGAAACTTACAATTTATTCTGAATGCAGCTATCGCAATAAAATTCGCACACGAATGGAATAAATTATTCGACAGTTTGTCGCAGAGAACGTACTATGGCTATTGCTTGGGAAAAGAAAGTGTTTTATATATACACTGCTGGCCACCCAAAATGCAACACCAAGAAGGACACGAGACAGCAAAGCCAGATTTACTTGACACATAACAACAGATACAAAGATGAAACGATTGAGCTAACAGGCCTGTGCGATTTGCGGAACACGCAGACATCAATAGTTCGTGTGGCCCCCATGGCTGGCAATAACGGCCGCTACACGCCGCGGCATCGAACGAAAGAGGCTTTGGATGTGGGCTTGGGGTATGTTGGTCCAGGCTGCTTCCACACGCTGCCACAGTTCATCAGGGGTAGCCGCGGGTGGTGCTTGCCGGGCCACTCGGTTGCCGATCAGCGACCAGACGTGTTCTATGGGCGACATATCGGGAGAACAGGCGGGCCACGGCAGCAGTGACACCTCGTGAGCCGTGAAGAATTGTTGCACGATGCGTGCCACATGCGGGCGCGCATTGTCCTGTTGAAACGTGGCCGCTGGCAGGTCCTGTAGGTAAGGGAGGACTACAGGCTCCAAAACGTCGGAGATGGTGCGATGGCTGTTGAGTGTACCGGCGATGGGTACCAAAGGGGTGCGGGTGTCATCATATCCAATTGCGCCTTAAACCATAACGCCAGACGACGGACCGGTATGGCGATGCATAATGCAGGCGTCATACAGTCTTTCGCCGCGGTGCCGCCACACGCGGATCCGACCATCGTGGTGTTGCAGGAAGAAGCGGGATTCGTCAGAGAAGACAATGTCGTGCCATTCCGTAGTCTAGGTGCGGCGTTCAACGGCCCACTGCCGCCGCACTCGCCGGTGGTGTAACGTCAATGGTAATCAGAGCAATGGGTGCCGTGCGACAAGTCCCCGCTCCTGCAAACAACGTCGAACGGTACGTGCTGACACAAGTTGTTGCGCAACACACCCTAATTCCTGCGCTAACGTTCGTGATGTGGCGGTGCGAGCCGTCAATGCCCGCCGCACAACATGCCGGTCCTCTCGTTCGGTGGTGTGCCGCGGCTGCGGCAATTGCTCACGTCAGTCCGCCCGCCCGTCCCTCCTGCATCCACCGAATCCCTACTCGCCTCGCTGTGCATGGCTGGATGTCGTCCCACACAGGCGCCGATGTCTCGGTACGATAAACCGATGTCGCGATAAGCCACTACTTCTGGACTGCTCTTCTCTCTTCGTCATCCAGAATTTTCCTTCTTCCCGTGTTGCAAACGTCCTGTCGATTTTAAGGGGATTGGGTTTCCGTAACCCTTACTCGAAATATGCTTCGTTCATCGGTCGCGAGCCAACATCCCTCGCTCGGGATTGGTTTCATTCCCTTGCGTGGGTCCCTTTGATACGTCGGTTAACGGCAAGGGGTGAAGGTTTGGGATGCTGGAAGATAAATGTTCCTTTCACCCGTCAAGCCCGCAGCTTGGGGTCCGCAAACCTATAGTGGGCCCTGCTTTACTTCCTGAGGGACCCTTTATGCCCGTATCAACTAGGGTACACCCCTACCGAAAAAAAATATGTTCAGTTCGCCTTTTACCAGCTGCTAAGAACGTGCTTCTCTCAAAAGGAATTGCGCGGCTAATGACCCCCCCCCTCTCTCGAGGCACGCAAGATCTCGGCGTGAGAAACGCTTGCTTGTTCCTTGGGCATTTCTCACGTTCTTGCACTTTACTAATAAAAGGGGTGGGGTAGGTCTGGTTATCCCTATCTGATTTCCTGAGAGCTAAGAAAAAGTAATTTCCTCCTGAAGGAGAAAACCTACCCAGCAAACGGGGCTTAGCCGAGATATGAAATATAAAAACTTTATTTTTTCCTTAGGATACATGAACCCCGGGATCTGTTTTATGCACCCTGGATATTATCCTTCCTCTATAGCTAAGTCCTTTCCTATCCTCCCTTTCCGCGCGGTACCGTCGAAATTGACTGCTGAATGGCAACATACCCCAAATTAATGTTATCACGGCAACCAAATCTGAAACGTCTCTCACAAGATGCCAAACTTACCAGAAAAAGAAAAAAAAAATCCTGAAATGTATATTGTGGTTTTGTAAGAAGGGTTGGTTGGAACTGTTTCTTTTTCATTAAGGTGCAATAAAATCATTCTTTCACTAAAGAAAGAAAATAAAGGGGAAGGGGAAGAAGGGAATGAGATATTTTTACACGTACATTGTTTGATGCATAATCTAAGTGCTACGGTTCTTGTGGAATTCATACTAATGCAGACATGTCCAAATCAATACAGTTTGACATTGTTTAATTTACAAATACGAAATATCTAGGTTGTAACTTAAAATCTTTTCAAAAGGCCCGCGGCCTATAGGTGGCTTGTAAATAGGTGAGAAATAATCCGTTGAGCGCCTTTCATTAGGCTCAGTAAAATGTTTACAAATACGAAATTTCTAGGTTGTAACTTAAAATCTTCTAAAAAGGCTCGCGGCATAGGTGTCTTGTGAATAGGTGAGGAATAATCCGTTCAGTGCCTTTTATTAGGTTTTATAAAATGTTTAGAAATACGGAATATCAAGGTTGTAATTTAAAATCTTCTGAAAAGATCAGCACTTGAAGATCGATTCGTTGAGCCCCTGTTAATTAGCCTTTATTGCTTGTTATCACATGGGGAATATTAAAATCATAACTCAAGATTTAAGGAGTCAGAAAGGTTCTACATAAACCTTGAGCCATTTTGATCTTACATACACATTGAGATCTCTAGGAAAAACTGGTACATTCCGTTTGTTTCAGTTAGGAAAACTCGTACACTTTGTCAAAATCTCGGAACGAAATGCACTTGGTGTTCATTCCCTTACTTGAGAACGTGTACGAGTTTTGCGCCCTATGCACTTTGCTCAGCGGCATGAGAAAGTGTACGAGTTTTTACGTGTACCAGTTTTCCTGGATCCAATAAATCTCCCTCTTGTGTCCTGACCTTTCATCCCATCTCGATGATATTCAACAGAACCGGTTAAGTATACCTCCGGAACAACATGATAAAGTTTTGTGGCAATCGAAACATTTTTACGTAAGTCATGACGCATAAGGGGCATGGAATGGATCCCGCTCCTATGTTCTAAACTTTGACCCCGTTTCGCCCATTTTCAATAGGGTTCGTCCCCAGGTTGTCCCCTACCACATACTATAATTTCATCGAAATCGAACCATTTTTACGCGAGTTATCGTGCGGACAGACAGACAGACGGACAAAGCTGGAGCATATACGCTTCTTCAAATTACGGTTGGAAAGCGTAAAAAATAGTCCCATAACATCAACGGCCATCCTCTCGAATGGCGTTCCCACATTATAAACTTACAATCGGCATCGTGTCTTCGGGCCTTTTCTAGACGCGCACAAGTTACACTGTCTACACCAATCCCCTACATCCATCCTGCACATAGCTCAGTAAAATCTTTGACTTTCGCGAGGGTTTTTCTAACACCGAAGTGTCCACCTGTCGGACTGTCGTGCATCTGCCTCGAAACATCTTTCACCAATGATTTCGGAACAACCAGCTGAGATCGTCGTGAATCGTTTCGGGAATTATCCAATTCTGAATATAGAATTCCATCTTTTACAACAAGCTAATCCCACTGCAACCAATAACTTTTCAAGATCAGTTCGTACCCGGAGATGGAAGACCACGTAGATCGCTCAGAAGATTCTCCTTTTCATCCATGTTTCCATCGGAGCATGCTTCCAACATTCTCATCCTGCTCTTTCCTTATACCCTCCGGACTCAAAGGGTCATGCACAGCGGGAATCGGGGGGGGGGGACGGTTGCTTGGCGCACCGCCATCCTCCCTCGCTGAAAGTCGTTGCCCTCCGCGATGAGGCAAGATTTGCATTGCGCGGCAAAGGGTCTTTAGGTCAAGGCTTCCGCTTTCTTATGCCCGTTTTCCTGAAAATTCTGCAACCATCGCGCCAAGGTTCTTTATTACACAAGGTTGTACCCGTAAGCAAAAAAATAAAAAGCTTTGCCGTAAGACCCCTGTACAGCTTCTTTTTCGAGGGAGTGCCGAGGAAGTAGTTTGATGACGTCAGCGCCTTACGAACAACTGGTTTCGATACCGGAGGTCAAAGCAGTCGCAAATGTCATTTGCCTCTTGTTCAAAAGCGCTGATTTTTTTTTTTTTTCTGTTTATAGAATAATTTTAGTGTATATATAAATATATATATATATATTCTATAAAGAAGATACCTAAGCAAAAAAATACATATATAATTTTGACTCACACCTAATACAACATAGAAAAGGTTATGTATCTACCTGTGTGAGTAAAAAGGAGAAAAGATAAAAAAATAAAATAAAACAACTGAATGTAGAAGGTGTCGAGAATACTATTGTTTTATTTTATTTTTTTATCTTTTCTCCTTTTACTCACACAGGTAGATACATAACCTTTTCTATGTTGTATTAGGTGTGAGTCAAAATTATATATGTATTTTTTTGCTTAGGTATCTTCTTTATAGAATGTGAATTCTGAATTTTCAAAACTGCTGCGTTGCGCGTTTTGATTTTCAGGTTATTTTGCACCCTTCGTTTTAAATTCTAAAATTTTTTCCTTAGTCTTCAGTTTTGCTCTTAAGTATATATATATATATATATATATATATATATACTTAAGAGCAAAACTGAAGACTAAGGAAAAAATTTTAGAATTTAAAACGAAGGGTGCAAAATAACCTGAAAATCAAAACGCGCAACGCAGCAGTTTTGAAAATTCAGAATTCACATTCTATAAAGAAGATACCTAAGCAAAAAAATACATATATAATTTTGACTCACACCTAGTACAACATAGAAAAGGTTATGTATCTACCTGTGTGAGTAAAAGGAGAAAAGATAAAAAAATAAAATAAAACAACTGAATGTAGAAGGTGTCGAGAATACCGAGCCTTGGCTTTATCAAGGTCCAGCAAAAACTCTGCATTTTCTCACTTCTACAAAGACCTAGTTGGAAATGGGTTTCTGCAAGGCCATAGATGCAAGTAACATTCCCACCTAAAATAGTTTAAAAAATATATATATAAGTCATGTCCTCCGTAGAGTAGCATGACCTAGCACTAGTTAACAATTTCGCTTGCATCCATTAACCTTCATGGCCCGACCCATGCTCTTCATCTGTTACTATTAAACAGAGAGAAGAAGATTAAAGAGAACTCAAGCTGTGAGAGTGACATAATAAATAGAAATGATTTTCAGCTATAACGAAATTCCAAGTTCGTTTGAGA
The DNA here is from genome assembly GCA_039090855.1 of Macrothele yani. Lineage (NCBI taxonomy): Eukaryota > Metazoa > Arthropoda > Arachnida > Araneae > Macrothelidae > Macrothele > Macrothele yani. Next base: position 161,470,504 of record CM077010.1, on the reverse strand, counting down.
GAGAATTTAAACCTGAAAAACAATGCAAAAGAAATCCAAATTTTACATTGCAATTAAAAAAAGGAAATGTTAATTTATAACGAACAGATTTTTGAAAGAAAACTTGAGTCTAAAACCCCCTACTCTACAACTTATGACAGCACGAAAACGAGAATAAGTTAAAGATAATAATTAACTAAAGAAAACTTTGTAAAAGTTATATACCTTAAACAGTTAGTTGCAATATGTACAAAGTATTTCAGCAGTGCTTTAAGTGCATAATTAATTAGTTATTAAGAACTTTACTACTTTGAAAAAACAGCGCATAGACAGCGCAAAGAAAAGGAACAAGCTTAGCCATCTTCTGTTCCTAGGTACCCCAAAAGACGCTCAAAGTTACAAAGAAAAGTAAGAGTTAAAACCCGCATAAATGTTAACAGACAAACCAATGCTTAAAAGCTGAAAAGCTAAAAACGACAGAGAAAAGGTACATAAAGTACAAACATTGAACTTATAAAACCTAGAACCCAAAAACAAGGAAGAGAGCTTACCTCTTGTGTGACAAAAACTTTTCTCCTCACAAGAGGAGAACATGGCTGACCTCTTCCGCCACTCCCTAGACGCTGGGGGGCAGTGAGGGTGGGGCTGATGGCCTCCTCATACAGCAAGAAACCAACGCGCGGAGATTTTAACCAGAGAAAAAAATATATAAACTTAAGACTGTGGATCTGTATGATCAGAATGAGCAGAATTAACTCTCCAGAATACATGAGAAATATTATAAAATACACGAGCAGTTTATTTAATAATCTTTGCATGTATTAAATCACCTTAGTGAGCTTCTATAGATTAATCAGAATCTTATTAATTTTAATGTTGGTTTTACTATTTTTAGTATAGCTATCCTAGTGATATATATATATATATATATATATATATCATCGTCGTCATCATCATCATCGCCAACCATTACGAATCCACTCCCTGGATGAATGTATCCCCAAGTTTCTCCCAGAACGGTCTGCCTTGTGCCAGCCTCCTCCATGTCACTCCCGCATACTTTCGAATTTCTTCCACCCATCTCCCATGTGGTCTTTTCCTGTCCCTTGGAATCCAGTCTAAAATTTCGGTTGTCCATCGACGGTCTGTCCTTCTGTCAATATGTCCAGCCCATTGCCATTTCAGGGATTTTACTCTCATCAGGATGTCTTCCACTCTTGTCATTTTTCTGATCCACGAGTTCCTCTTCTTATCTCTCCTGGTTACACCATGCACGCACCTCTCCACGCTTCTTTGAGTTGTGTGCAGTCTTTGTGTCTTTTTTTAGTTAAGGTCCACGTCTCTGCACCATACGTAAGCACTGGAAGGATGCATTGATCAAACACTTTTCTTTTAAGACATAATGGCGTATTGCTCTTGAAAATTATACTGTTTCTTCCAAAAGCTCTCCAGGCAAGTTTTATATGCCGATTAATTTCTTCATCGATATGACCCTCACTTGATATCTGCTGTCCAAGGTAAATGTATATATATATACACTGAAGAGCAATTGAATTAGAGACAGCTGGTGCTATGCAAATATGGCGCTGTAAGCGGCCCTGTAAACGGAAACGACATGACGTATGCAGCGATCCGACAATATAAGGAGTGATGCGACGGGAATCAGTAAGAGTCGGAATGGGTAAGACGAAGGATCAAGCGCATTTGGTCGTGGGCAAATTGTCGGGGCCCGACGAATGGGTCACTCCATCTCGGAAGACGTGCAGGCACTGGGATTTTCACGAGCCACTGTGCCATGAGTGCACCGTGAGTACATCGTATCCGGTAAAGCCATCCCTGCAAGGGCCAACTGCCGTGGACAACAGCGTGTGGATGAGCGGGGTCATCGTCGGCTAGCTCGCATTGTAACAGCGGATAGACGGGCCACAGTGCAAGAAATCACTCGGAAATTTAACGCTGGTGCACAAAAACGTGTAAGCAGCCACACCATCCAGAACCATCTCTTCGCTATGGGGTACACAAGCCATCGTCCCACGAGGGTGCCGCTGCTAACCGCACATCACAGAGTGCAATCACATGGGCGCGGGAACATCGCCACTTGACCCTAGACATGTGGAAAAATGTTGCGGGGACTGATGAGTCGAGATTCAAGTTGGTACATGCGGATGGCAGGATACGAGTACGGCGCAAACCACATGAAGCGATGGATCCTTCTTGCCAACAGGGTACTCTTCAAGCTGGTGGGGGTGACATTCTCATATGGGGACTGTTTACGTGGACTGAAATGGGAACCCTGGTACGCGTGACGTCGTCCCTCACAGGTCAACGTTACCAGGATATCCTGGACGACCATTTTCTCCCGTTTGTGCGTCTTCAACATCCCACTGGGGGCCTCATCCTGCAACAAGACAATGCACCGTGCCATCGCTCCCGAATTGTATCTGAATGCTTGGATGAACACTCCACCGACGTGACCTCGTTTCCTTGGCCAGCTACGTCACCTGACCTCAATCCCATCGAGCACATCTGGGATGCCATCGAGAGAGATGTTCTAGGCTTTGACCCCCTCCATCAAATCTTCGTGAACTGCTTGTTCAGGGGTCGTGGATCCGTATGGCTTCCCAACGCTTCCGGTGTCTTGTCGAGTTCATGCCGAGACGAATCGCCGCCGTCATCAGGCCGAAAGGTGGTGCAACACGTTACTAGACAGGTATATCTAATTCAATGGCTCTTCAGTGTGTGTGTGTGTGTGTGTGTGTGTATATTAGAAACTGTTCTAACTTGATGTACAGAGATTTTTGGATAATTAATAATAATGCAGAAGTAATTTCTACTATACTCAAAGTGTGTCCCCTAGATATTAATAGTTATGATTTTGAAAACCTATATACTAATCTGCCTCTATCAGATATAATCACTACCTTTAAAGAGCTGTATGCAGAATTTAAACTTAACCAATTTGTTGATGTAGGAACTTGGAACTCTTATCTCAATTGCTGCATAAAAAATAACCATATCTTATATAATAATACTCTCTATAAGCAAGTGAACGGTATTCCAATGGGAACATCAACGTCCACGAATATCGCTAATCTATTCCTGTTCTTTAAGGAATATAAATTCATTAAAAATCACCCCACCTGCTCAGATAACTACCTTTACACTTTTAGATATATTGATGATCTGCTGTGTATCAATAATTCCGAAGTTATAGAGAGTGATTTTGATAATATCTATCCTAGCTCTCTTAACTTATGTAAAACCAACCACAGTAATCAGGAACTTGAGTTCCTAGACTTAAGCATTAAGCTCAACAGAGGTAACCCATCTATTAGCCTCTTTGATAAAAGAGTTAATTTTCCTTTCAAAGTAATTAAATATCTACACTGGAATAATAACATTTCAACCAAAGTAATTGAGAATGTACTAATTTCTCAGGTCCTAAGAATTTCAAGAATTTGCAGCAACAATTTGGACTTCAATTACCACATTAATATACTATTAGAAAGTTTTCTAGAGAACGAAATTCCTTCTTCTTTCATCAAAAGAACTTTAAGAAAAATTATTCTGAATAATAGAGTAAGGTTGGCAGATCTGCTTTAATTTTCTACACAGTTAATAATATGATTCTGACCAATCAAAGCCGTAAGGAAGTTGGCTAGAGGATGCCTATTAACTACCTAAAGGAACCTTAGTGCTATGAATATGACGGTCCTATTAAAACAAAAAATTAAATAATATAAACAAAATCACAAAAAAAGCTTAAAAATTTGTTTATAAAAGAAAATAAAAACAAATAAAAAAGAAAACTAGTTATTCATCACTAGGATAGCTATACTAAAAATAGTAAAACCAACATTAAAATTAATAAGATTCTGATTAATCTATAGAAGCTCACTAAGGTGATTTAATACATGCAAAGATTATTAAATAAACTGCTCGTGTATTTTATAATATTTCTCATGTATTCTGGAGAGTTAATTCTGCTCATTCTGATCATACAGATCCACAGTCTTAAGTTTATATATTTTTTTTTTCTCTGGTTAAAATCTCCGCGCGTTGGTTTCTTGCTGTATGAGGAGGCCATCAGCCCCACCCTCACTGCCCCCAGCGTCTAGGGAGTGGCGGAAGAGGTCAGCCATGTTCTCCTCTTGTGAGGAGAAAAGTTTTTGTAACACAAGAGGTAAGCTCTCTTCCTTGTTTTTGGGTTCTAGGTTTTATAAGTTCAATGTTTGTACTTCATGTACCTTTTCTCTGTCGTTTTTTAGCTTTTCAGCTTTTAAGCATTGGTTTGTCTGTTAACATTTATGCGGGTTTTAACTCTTACTTTTCTTTGTAACTTTGAGCGTCTTTTGTGGTACCTAGGAACAGAAGATGGCTAAGCTTGTTCCTTTTCTATGCGCTGTCTATGCGCTGTTTTTTCAAAGTAGTTAAGTTCTTAATAACTAAATAATTATGCACTTAAAGCACTGCTGAAATACTTTGTACATATTGCAACTAACTGTTTAAGGTATATAACTTTCACAAAGTTTTCTTTAGTTAATTATTATCTTTAACTTATTCTCGTTTTCGTGCTGTCATAAGTTGTAGAGTAGGGGGTTTTAGACTCAAGTTTTCTTTCAAAAATCTGTTCGTTATAAATTAACATTTCCTTTTTTAATTGCAATGTAAAATTTGTTTTTCAGGTTTAAATTCTCTCTCAAACGAACTTGGAATTTCGTTATAGCTGAAAATCGTGTCACTCTCACAGCTTGAGTTCTCTTTAATCTTCTTCTCTCTGTTTAATAGTAACAGATGAAGAGCATGGGTCGGGCCATGAAGGTTAATGGATGCAAGCGAAATTGTTAACTAGTGCTAGGTCATGCTACTCTACGGAGGACATGACTTATATATATATTTTTTAAACTATTTTAGGTGGGAATGTTACTTGCATCTATGGCCTTGCAGAAACCCATTTCCAACTAGGTCTTTGTGGAAGTGAGAAAATGCAGAGTTTTTGCTGGTCCTTGATAAAGCCAAGGCTCAGTATTCTCGACATCTTCTACATTCAGTTGTTTTATTTTATTTTTTTTATTTTCTCCTTTTACTCACACAGGTAGATACATAACCTTTTCTATGTTGTACTAGGTGTGAGTCAAAATTATATATGTATTTTTTTGCATAGGTATCTTTATAGTATGTGAATTCTGAATTTTCAAAACTGCTGCGTTGCGCGTTTTGATTTTCAGGTTATTTTGCACCCTTCGTTTTAAATTCTAAATTTTTTTCCTTAGTCTTCAGTTTTGCTCTTAAGTATATATATATATATATATATATATATATATCATCATCATCATCATCATTGTCAACCATTATCAATCCACTGCTGGACGAAGGTCTCCCCAAGTTTCTTCCACAACGGTCTGTCTTGTGCCAGTCTCCTCCATGTCACCCCTGCATACTTTCGAATTTCATCCACCCATCTCCCATGTGGTCTTCTTCTGGGTCTTTTCCTGTCCCTTGGAATCCAATCTAAAATTTCGGCTGTCCATCGATGATCTGTCCTTCTGGCAGTATGTCCAGCCCATTGCCATTTCAGGGATTTAACTCTGATCATGATGTCTTCCACTCTTGTCATTTTTCGGATCCACGAGTTCCTCTTCTTATCTCTCCTGGTTACACCAAGTATGCACCTCTCCATGCTGCTTTGAGTTGTCTGCAGCCTTTGTATGTCTCTTTTAGTTAAGGTCCACGTCTCTGCACCATACGTAAGCACTGGAAGGATGCATTGATCAAACACTTTTCTTTTAAGACATAATGGCATATTGCTCTTGCAAATTATGCTGTTTCTTCCAAAAGCTCTCCAGGCAAGTTTTGTACGCCGATTAATTTCTTCATCAATGTGACCCTCACTTGGTATCTGCTGTCCAAGATAAACGTACGTGTCTGTTATCTCCACCTTTTCTCCATCAATCGATAAATCTTCATTTCTTGTAAAAGCATTGAACATCACTTTTGTCTTCTGAAAGTTCTTTTTTAATCCCACTTCTTTACTCTTGTCAGCAAGTTCCTGGATCATACTCTGCAGCTCTGATGGGCTAGTTGCAAAAATGACTACGTCATCAGCAAAACGAAGGTGGGTTAGATAATCTCCATTAATCTTCATCCCCTTGTTTTCCCAGCTCAGTGACTGAAAAACACCCTCCAATGTGGCATTAAAGAGCTTCGGAGATATGGTGTCACCTTGTCTCACTCCCTTTCCAATTTTTATGTGTGTTGTATTTTCAAACAGCCTAATCCTTGCACTTGCATTTTCATAGATGTTATTAATAATATTAATGTATGCATCATCAATACCGCAGGTTTTCAGAGCCATTGTAACTGCTGATGGTTTCACCGAATCAAAGGCCTTTTCATAATCGATAAAAGCCATGCACAATGGAAGTTCATATTCCCTCGCTCTTTCAATTAGTTCTCTCAGCACATGGATATGATCTATTGTGCTGTAGCCACTCCTGAATCCAGCTTGTTCTCTCGGTTGAGCCATGTCTAGTGTTACCTTCAAGCGGTGTGAAAGAACTTTAGTGAAGATTTTATAAACTACTGATAGGAGGCTGATAGGTCTGTAATTTCCGAGATCCTCAATGTCACCTTTCTTATGTAGCAGGATCATTGTAGCGGTGTTCCAATCCTCAGGAATCTTTCCTTCATTAAGGCATCGAGTGAAAATTTGGGCGAGTACTGTTTCGATTTCTCCACTTGCTTCTTGTATGATGTCTACAGTAATTCCATCTTCTCCTGGAGCTTTCCCCCGCTTCATGTTCTTGATTGCATGTGCAACTTCTGCTGGAAGGACTGGAGGAACTCTGGTACTGGTATCTTTCATGATGTCTGGAGTGCATGTATCATCCCTTTCATATAATTTGGAGTAGAAATCTTTCACTCTTGTCAAAATTTCGCCTCTATTTCTTGTTACAGAACCATCTTCTTTTCTCAGTGCCATAATCTGTTTTCTTCCCTTACTGAGATGTCCCTTTGCTATCTTTAGGCTTTGGTTGTTTTCAATTGCTTTCCTCACTAGTTCACAGTTGAATTTTCTTACGTCTTCAGTGATACTTTTTCGTACTGTCTTGCATAGCTCTATATATTCCACTTTGGAAGTCACATCTTCTTTAGTTGTCCTCATCTCTCTTCTTTTTGCATCAACATTTTCGTTTTTCCTGATAATTTATTTACATGCAACTTGTTCTTAGACCCAGCTAATTTTGTTGCTGTTTCCATAAGAGCTTTGGTTACTTTTCTGTTAACTTCAGAGATGTCCACTTCTTCCGATGTTAGGCCTTCTAAAGCAGAGAACCTGTTCTTCAGTTCCAACTTGAAGGTATTATGGTGTTTTTAAGGTTGGTTATGTCAATAGATTTTGTTTGTCTTATGAGCTTGCCACGTTCAAGTTTGGTGTTGAGGTGCATCTTACATCTGACTAATCTATGGTCACTACCTGTGTTAAACTTCTTTAGCACACTGCAGTCTTCTATGACGAATTTTTTGTTACACATAATAAAATCAATTTCACTTGTCGTCCCATTTGGATGTCTCCATGTCCATTTCCTGTGTGGCTTTTTCTTGAAGAAGGAGTTCAAGATGAAAAACCCTTCTGCCTCTGCAAACTCAACGAGAGTATTTCCACGCTGGTTTCTGTTGCCGTGACCGAATTTACCTACTGAAGTTTCATTCTGTTGCCGTTGCCCTATTTTTGCATTGAAATCTCCCATAATTATTTTCAAGTGCTGCTTACCTTTATTATTTAGATGACAAATTTCCTCATAAAATTCTTCAATTTCTTCTTCAGGATGACTTGTGGTGGGTGCATAAGTTTGAATAATCTGAGCCTGGTATCTTCTCGATAGTTGGATAACGAGTCGTGCAGCTCTGTCAGAGGAACTTTCAACTTCTACCACTTTATCCTTCAGTTTCTTGTTTATTATAAATCCAACACCACTAGTTCTGCCAGTATCTGTCCCACGATAGTAGAAGAGATGTCCACTTTTCAGTTCGATGAGATCTTCTCCTTTTCTCCTTACCTCACTTAGCCCCACGATGTCCCACTTGATCCTTTGTAGTTCCTCTTCCAATTCAAGAAGCCTTGAATCAGAAGATAGGGAGCGTCCATTGTACGTTGCCAAGGTCAGCATCAGATGGCAGCCTAGTCCGGTCCTCCGTGGATTCTTAGCACCCTCTGCCTTCATGTCGCACTGGCCGCTGCCTTGGCCAGGTACATTCCAGCTGCCGGAGACTGAGGGCCAAGATTTAAGTTGTGGAGTCATTTTGGAGGGGTTTGGCCATAACTCACCACTCTGGCCAAGCGGGTTGGTGAGTGTGGGATAGAATTTCCTCTAATCCCGATGGTATAGTTATACCGCTATGGGCGGTCGTCAGAGCCCCTTTAGTGGGAACAGGATGCACCACGAGAAGGCGGGGTTGACAGTTGTCAAGGAGAGGCTGTGATGTTACGCATCACCTGACCTTACATCCCATATATATATATATATATATATATATATATATATATATATATATATATATATATATATAGTAAAATAAGTAGAATAACTAAGTTTCTTTTCAAATAGTTTATTCTTTCGAGATGCCTTCAGGTTCCTGCACTGTTGCAGATTGCAAGAATAACTATAGAAATATCAAAGGATCGCCGATTACGTACCATAGATTCCCGAAAGTGAATAAGCTCTGCAGGTTATGAAAATCACGCTATAAACGAGGTGATGCTTTTTTTTTTTTCCCCAGAATCAGGGGTGTACTGGAAGGAAGGGCGGTCACGGGTAAGAGGGCCTCTGGCCTCAGCAAAAACATTTTAAATAATAGAATTTTTTGCGGAAACTTCACGTGAATAAAGAAATAGCCAGGAATTTTTTACGGCAGCTTAAAAAGAAATATTAAAAAGAAAAGTAGCTTTGGGTTGTTTTTCCCGAGGTTTATATTTATAAAAACTGGATGACGGGAAAGCAGTTATTTCAGGAACTGAGGCCCCTTTTCATATCCATAGCAATAGTTCCTATACATGTATATTAACAAGAGAGTGTGAAAGAAATATGAGTTCAATGAATGAAAACGTTTTATTAATGAGGATAAGGTTATGAATTACAGTTGTTTGCACGTATGCGTCAGAATATAATGAACCGAAAGGTGTTCGCGGGGAGACGCAAAGACCTGTGTCCTTTTTTTTTTTTTTTATGACAGAGTCCAGAGAAAAATTCTTGCTATGTGCAAAGCATTGTGGCATTATGTTAAGTGTGTTTTTTATATTCAAAAATAAATAGTTTACGTAGTTTAGCTTCTTTTTTTTTTTTTTTCGGTGCCACGGTTCTTAATTGTTACTTATTTTTTTGCTGATGTTCTGTATAAAATATAAAGTAATATATCGGAAAAGTTCATTAATTACTGTCACAAAAGTTACGTTGTTTTTCGGCGTGATCGCTAGGCGTTTCAAAGTCTGGCCTTAGTTCTCTAAAAGAATAATATTTGCACATGTTCAACCTTTGCGTAACTGTTTTCTAGTATTTTCTATTGGTATAAAACTAGAGCAATTATTTCAATTACAAGGTGCACATTTGTGTTACACGCAGTAAAGCGTAATAATTCTTTGGAACCTACAGGTATTTTTCATAAGAAAAATACCTGTAGGTTCCAAAGAATTTTAATTATTAAAATGCCTATAACCTAATTAATAACATGGAATTTAAAAAATTAACTAATTGAATGCTAATAGATTTTCGCAAAAGGGTTTTTTATAGGTTTATCGGCTTCTAAATGTAGATTTTCCAAAAAGGGTTTTTTTATAGGTTTATGAGCTTCTAATATAGATTATCCAAAGGTTTTTTTATATGTTTATCAGCTTCTAAACTTTCTCTGTGCTTCTCTCAAGCTCGCATGCTTTCTCTTTCTCATTTCCGCCGCTGTCGTCCGAAAGCATCTCAAATCGGGTCTTATGAACTCCCCTAGATAGTTTTCCTATCAAAAGCACATGGTTTGATTCATGTCGGACCAACTAAAGCTTCGCCCATCGTCCCGGTCAGTTTAAATTCTGACGAACCCAATTTCGTCTCAAAATTTGGCATTCCTTTTTCCATATCGTACAAAATTTGGTTTGTTCTAACTTAGCGTTTTTAGATTCACTAGAAACTTTTCATTTAACATTCCTGCGTTGCGTCTCACACATGTTACGGACACTATCCAATTCTTTGGTGCAATGCTCTATCAGATCAACACAGTTTGCCTGCTCAATCGCTAACTGATCTATACGTGAGTTGGTATCCTCAATTTGCTTGTCAAATTTTGCTTCATACTCGCCAAATTTAGCTATCAAATTATTTATGCTACCAGTCTGCTGCGTAAGACTTCCTTTTTGTTTCTCGAGGCGCTGTCCGAGGCTTTGCTGCAAACTTTCTTTTAGTTGCTCGAGACGCTGCTTAAAATTTTCTTCTTGACTTTCAAAATAAGCTTCACAATTTCCTCTGTGCTTCTCTACACATTCATTGATAGTTCTCAGTTCATTTTTGAGTTTATTAAGCATTTCTTTAAGTCCCTCCATCTCCAAGCTTTGAGCTCTGCTTATAATGCAATATATGTACTGCTCATGAAAAAAATCGGATTGTCATCTTCAAAATTTGTATATGTACTGCTGTTACTACTGCGCACTGATTGTACCGGGCTTCTGAGGTACTCTATGGATTCCACTACCTGACACCAAATTGTAACGGTCACCGGACTATGGGGCCCCGGTGGGAGAATTATTCCCACCTCAGAAATCACCTAATTGTGACGTGGGCCCCAAACGAGAACAGGGGTCCCACTATGGCAATTCGAACTTGATGACCTTGGGCCCCTCAGGTCCCGAACCACTGGATGATACCTTCCGAAGCACGGATTCGATCTCCGAACCCGTAGGTACCTAAAAAGCAATCAGATCCCACAGTACAATGTAAAAATCCAGGTACGCAAAAGATAACAGATACTTTAATAACAAATCACATGATAAATTCAATAAAAGCAATAGCTGGACTTTTTTGCATGACTAACTTAATCGCAGAGCTCGTTCAGCGAACGACCGTGCCCTCGGGCAAATAAAAGTTCCTGAAAAGAAACAAAAGTCTTCTTCTGTAAAGTCCTAATTAGCAACATTCTGATACCCTGCTCGAATTGCTTTCGTACCATATACAAAAGCTCGAGAAATATAAAAAGGTACTTACATTAGCGCATGAGGATCAATGTTTATCCAGGCTCTTGCGTTCTTTATGAGAATTAAACATCAGCATTCCCGTTTAAACGGAGCACACTCACTTAGTCTCCGCGCTGTCCGTAATCAATACCTGTATGAAGAACGCCGCGGCATACGTCGGCGCTGGAAAGATTATCCAGTTCTCCGCACTTCGGGCGGGGTTGTGCGAATGAACGAACATCCACAAAATACACACACACGGACCCAGGCAGGGTGGTAACAGAGCGTGTGGTCTTGGGATGAAAGGGTGTTCTTCCTTCCGGTCTCCGTGGGTTCGGCGGTGGGACCTTGGATTTCCCGTCTCAGCAGGCTTTCGTCAACCGTTGGCAGGCAAGAGATGGTCCGGCATCTCACTTCCGTACAAATGAATTTTTGTCCCATTTCCGTACACATCCTGATCATCAAGTACCATTTCCGTACACACGTGTGATGATCCCTAAGCAGTGAGATATGCGTGAAGGAAGACAGAAGATTGGGGGCGTATTGATCCAATACCAACTCCACTCATCCTTCCCACTGTGGGAGGGTTCACGGCTATCGGAACTTCTACCCTCAGGAATTTTTTTTTTTTTTTATTGAAGGATTAACGACCACCGTGAGCAACTCAATACGCTATAAGCAGGCGCCCGTCCCCTAATTTAGGGCCACTGGTTCCAGGGAAGGGAGAGAGCCAGTGCCGTAAGACAAACAAAACATCCATACCTCACCGGAATTCGAACCCGGACCCCTTTCGGGCGAATGATCAGAGACCATCGCTTAGACCACCGCACCACCGGGGCGGCAAAATTATTAAAAAAAAAAAAAAAGAAAATTTTGTAAACAAAACAAAAAATATTTTACAAAATCTTTTGTAGAAACTTTACACGATACTGGTTAAAGAAATGGCCTGTAATTTTTGACAGAAGCGTAGAACGAAATATTAAGAAGAAAACCATTTTTTTTTTCACGGTTTTGAAATTAAACGAATGCTGAAGACTGTAAGGACGGAGTTAATGGACAGCCTGTTTATTCTTCAGTTTTTATTGCTGGTCCCGCTTACCCTACCATGAGCGCCTATTGGTTGACGAAAACAATGAATGGTAATCCCTATGACGTCGGAGGAATTCGACAGGGGATCAGCATTTACTTTGGTCCTTAGATTCAGTGATGCATTCAGGCAACTTCTCGGGGGTGTTTAGCCCCCCCCCCTCACGAAAATCCGTGACTCTCGCCCCCGTAGGTTTTTTGGGCGATCTCCGCTTATATTTAGTCTGATTGTTTTCGTTTTATAGCTGAATGAACTGGAGAAAATAATTTAAAAAAAATTAAGAAAATTAGGCAAAATGTTATAATAATAAAAAAAAAAAACCACATGGGCTTCAATCTGAAATTTCTATCATCCTTCAATAAAACATTAAATAGTCTTCGCCGAAGGGATGAATTTTCAAGCACTGAGAACTCGGACTACTTCCGCAATAAAAACCTAATTCCACAGAGTTGCGATGTTTGCAAAGCAATATATCACCATATTTTGAAAGCTAGCATTCAGCTTTATTTCAGTCTTTTGGATGCCGACTTTCCACGTATACGGTTAATCCTTAGTGTAGCTAACGTGACGTTAGTGCTTCCAACACAACAAAATATTTGCTACCTAATTTTGAACAAGAGCAAATTATTAGAAATTGTTCAAATAAAAAGCTTTTTTTTTTATTTTCTTAGAGTTAGGTGGTTTACACTCTCTAGCAAAAAAAAATCGAGGCGTCTGAAACTGGTATTCAAACGGTTAGTTAGTTCTTGTTTTTTTTTATTACTATATGCTAATCTAAAGGGGCTGAAACCAAACGGCAGGGGAATGGTTTACACCATACGTTTTCAGGTAACACTGTAATGATTCCTTAATTATAAGAAACAGGCTTGTAGTAAGGCAAAGACATTTTTACCACTCCTAATGTTTTAGAGGAGCGCGGGGGGGGGGTTCTCCGGCACAGCGTTATCTTAATAGCATCCTCAATATTTTACACCACCCTATGGTAAAATCCGTGGTGCATTACTGAATTAAAGCAAATGCATAACATTTTTACATTTTTAGTCACTTGTGTGTGTAGATAACTTGGAATTTGCATTTGCTATTACGGGCATAAGAAAATTTTTATATTCTATTTAAAAGTTTTATATATATTAATGTATAATAGGGATGTAAGGTCAGCTCATGCGCAATAACACAACCTCTCCTTGACAAATGTCAACCCCGCCTTCTCGTGGTGCATCCTGTTCCCAAGAAAGGGGCTCTGACGACCGCCAATAGCGGTATAACTATACCATCAGGATTAGAGGAAATGCTATACCACACTCACCAACCCACTTGGCCAACCTGGTGAGTTATGGCCAAACCCCTCCAAAATGACTCCACAACTTAAATCTTGGCCCTCAGTCTCCGGCAGCTGGAATGTACCAGGTAAAGGCAGCGGCCAGTGCGACATGAAGGCAGAGGGTGCTAAGAATAACCGGATACCGGACTAGGCTGCCATTTGATGCTGACCTTGGCTAATACAATGGACGCTCCCTATCTTCTGATTCAAGGCTTCTTGAATTGGAAGAGGAACTACAAAGGATCAAGTGGGACATCCTCGGGTTAAGTGAGGTAAGGAGAAAAGGAGATCTCCTTGAACTGAAAAGTGGTCTCTTCTACTATCGTTGGACAGATTCTGGCAGAACAAGTGGTGTTGGATTTATAATAAACAAGAAACTGAAGGATAAAGTTGTAGAAGTTGAAAGTTCTTTTGACAGAGCTGCACGGCTAGTTATCTAACTCTCGAGAAGATACCAGGCCCGGATTATTCAAACTTATGCACCAACAAGTCACCCTGAAGAAGAAATTGAAGAATTTTATGAGGAAATTCGGAATCTAAATAACAAAGGCAAACAGCATTTGAAGATCATCATGGGTGATTTCAATGCAAAAGTAGGGCAACAGCAACAGAATGAAACTTCGGTTGGTAAGTTCCGTTACGACAACAGAAACCAGCGTGGAAATACTCTCGTTGAGTTTGCAGAGGCAGAAGGGTTTTTCATCTTGAACTCCTTTTTCAAGAAAAAGCCACACAAGAAATGGACATGGAGACAACCAAATGGGACGACAAGTGAAATTGATTTTATTATGTTTAACAAAAAATTCATCATAGAAGACTGCAGTGTGCTAAACAAGTTCAACACAGGTAGTGACCATAGATTGGTGAGATGTAAGATGCACCTAAACACTAAACTCGAACGTGGCAAGCTCATAAGACAAACAAAATCTATTGGCATAACCAACCTTAAAACACACCATAATATCTTCAAGTTGGAACTGAAGAACAGATTCTCTGCTTTAGAAGGCCTAACATCGGAAGAAGTGGATACTTCTGAAGTTAACAGAAAAATAACCAAAGCTCTTATGGAAACAGCAACAAAATTAGCTGGGTCTAAGAACAAGTTGCATGTGAACAAATTATCAGGAAAAACCAAAATGTTGATGCAAAAAAGAAGAGAGATGAGGACAACTAAAGAAGATGTGTCTTCCAAAGTGGAATACATAAAGCTATGCAAGACAGTACGAAAAAGTATCACTGAAGACGTAAGAAAATTCAGCTGTGAACAAGTGAGGAAAGCAATTGAAAACAACCAAAGCCTAAAGATAGCAAAGAGAGATCTCAGTAAGGGAAGAAAACAGATTATGGCACGGAGAAAAGAAGATGGTTCTGTAACAAGAAATAGAGGCGAAATTTTGACAACTGTGAAAGATTTCTACTCCAAATTATATGAAAGGTATGATTCATGTACTCCAGACAATATGAAAGGTACCAGTACCAGAGTTCTTCCAGTCCTCCCAGCAGAAATTGCATATGCAATCAAGAACATGAAGCGGGGAAAAGCTCCAGGAGAAGATGGAATTACTGGTGACATCATACAAGAAGGAAATGGAGAAATTGAAACAGTACTCGCCCAAGTTTTCACTTGATGCCTTAATGAAGGAAAGATTCCTGAGGATTGAAACAACGCTACAATGATCCTGCTACATAAAAAAGGTGACATTGAGGATCTCAGGAACTACAGACCTATCAGCCTCCTATCAGTGGTTTATAAAATCTTCACTAAAGTTCTTTCACACCGCTTGAAGGTAACACTGGACATGGCTCAACCGAGAGAACAAGCTGGATTCAGGAGTGGCTACAGTACTATAGATCATATCCACGTACTGAGAGAACTAATTGAAAGAGCGAGGGAATATGAACTTCTATTGTGCATGGCTTTTATCGATCATGAAAAGGCCTTTGATTCGGTGAAACCATCAGCAGTTGCAATGGCTCTGAAATCCTGCGGTGTTGAAGATGCATACATTAATATTATTAATAACATCTATGAAAATGCAAGTGCAAAGATTCGGCTGTTTGAAAATACAACACACATAAGAATTGGAAAGAGAGTGACACAAGGTGACACCATATCTCCCAAGCTCTTTAAATGCCACATTGGAAAATGTCTTTCAATCACTGAACTGGGAAAACAAAGGGATAGAGATTAATGGAGATTATCTAACTCACCTTCGTTTTGCTGGTGACGTAGTCACTGCAACTACCCCATCAGTGTTGCAGAGTAAATCCAGGAACTTGCTGACAGAGTAAAGAAGTGGGATTAAAAAAGAACTTTTCAGAAGACAAAAGTGATGTTCAATGAAGCTTTTACAAGAAATGAAGATTTATCGATTGATGGAGAAAAGCTGGAGATAACAGATACGTACGTTTATCTTGGACAGCAGATATCAAGTTGAAGGTCGCATTGATGAAGAAATTAATCGCGCATAAAACTTGCCTAGAGAGCTTTTTGGAAGAAACAGAATAATTTTCAAGAGCAATGCGCCATTATGTCTTAAAAGAAAAGTGTTTGGATCGATGCATCCTTCCAGTGCTTACGTATGGTGCAGAGACGTGGACCTTAACTAAAAGAGATGTGCTATTTATAAAGTTCCAAAGGCATGAACTCAAAGAAGTGTTGAATAGGTGGGACTTGGTGTAACTCAGGAGAGATAAGATAAATATGAATTTAACTTGAAAATGACAAGAGGGGAAGACATCATGATCAGAGTTAAACTCGAAATGAAACGCAGCAATGGCTGCTGGGCATAATGCCAACAGAAGGACAGACCATCGATGGAAAGGCCGATATTTTATTTTATTGGATTCGAGTATGATTCAGGAACTTGCTGACAAGAGTAAAGAAGTGGGATTAAAAATGAACTTTCAGAAGACAAAAGTGATGTTCAATGCTTTTACAAGAAATGAAGATTTATCGATTGATGGAGAAAAGCTGGAGATAACAGATACGTACGTTTATCTTGGACAGCAGATATCAAGTGAAGGTCACATTGATGAAGAAATTAATCGGCGTACAAAACTTGCCTGCAGAGCTTTTGGAAGAAACAGCATAATTTTCAAGAGCAATATGCCATTATGTCTTAAAAGAAAAGTGTTTGATCAATGCATCCTTCCAGTGCTTACGTATGGTGCAGAGACGTGGACCTTAACTAAAAGAGACATACAAAGGCTGCAGACAACTCAAAGCAGCCTGGAGAGGTGCATGCTTGGTGTAACCAGGAGAGATAAGAAGAGGAACTCGTGGATCCGAAAAATGACAAGAGTGGAAGACATCATGATCAGAGTTAAATCCCTGAAATGGCAATGGGCTGGGCATACTGCCAGAAGGACAGACCATCGATGGACAGCCGAAATTTTAGATTGGATTCCAAGGGACAGGAAAAGACCCAGAAGAAGACCACATGGGAGATGGGTGGAAGAAATTCGAAAGTATGCGGGAGTGACATGGAGGAGACTGGCACAAGACAGACCGTTGTGGAGGAAACTTGAGGAGACCTTCGTCCAGCAGTGGATTGATAATGGTTGACAATGATGCTGATGATATATAATTAACTACATCCCTCAACTTTATAGGTTGATAAAACAGAAAAATGAATACTGCCATTTCGGTGACCAGTCCAGCTCTTCTCACGGCAGAGTTAGGACTGGCAATATCGCGTTTTAAACTTCAAAATGAATGATTTCTTATTCCTTTAATCACTGTTTGCTACATCAAGATACAAAAGGCGCGAGTGTTTTTCCTTTTCTTTAACCAAAAATTAAAGTTCAAAATCGGAACTTCAACTGTCCGTTGCCATATATCGTGATACGCAATCGTTTTCTATGCACAGTGAGTAGGTAGTGGCATTTTTTAACTTTAATTTTGTTAAGAAAATTACAAAATGCCTGCTCTGTGATTTGATATAGCAAAAGATGACTAAGGAATGGAAAAACATGCATTTTAAGTTAAATTAATTCCAACAATTGGTACTGAGGTAGCTCACTCTGCCGTGAAAACGATTTTACGGGTCACGGAGATGACACCGATTCTTTCACGGACAGATCAAAAACAGAGTTTGAAATTTAATTCCGCTTAAAAAAATTGGAGTGTAAAAATGCGAGTCCCACTGATTTATTGTGAAGCAGAGACTATGAAGTAGGAAAGCAAAAATTCTTTAAAAAATGCGAAGTCGCTATTTTGCACGGTTACGGAAAAATAAGAAATGAACATCGTTGGAAACAATAAAAAAATAAGGAATACATTCAGGAAGAGAAATAATAATAATAATAATACAAAAAAAAAAAAAACTCCTTCAGAAAGATTCAAAGCGCTGAAAATCACGGAGCATTCATTCTCATGTCCCTTCGAATGGGCATTTACGCCGAACTTCCAGAAATGTGATGAATCCCGAAAAACGCACTTTCCTACCGGAAGAGAATAGCCAAAATTCGGAAAATTTGGCAGGTATGCAATCGTGTCGAACTTTTTAGAACATTTTGATCATTTTTAAAACATTTGGTGCAACTCCACAATTTCATTGATTACAGAAATACACATAACTTTCGAAGGATAAAAGAAAACAGAATTTAAAAAATATTCTCACAATCATAACAGGTTTCCAAAATCTTCAAAAGACGGAAATCCGTCCCCAGGACGGAATAATGGCAACCATGCTAAGTTCAACCATTGCTGGAAGAACTCAAGCTGGTGGGGGCAGCGTTATGGTCTGGGGAATGCTTTCGTGGCATTCTCTGGGTGCACTCATACCTGTAGGAGGCACTATGGACCGAATTCGTTATGAATCCATCCTTGCAGACCACGTACACCCATACATGCTGATTGTCTTTCCTGGGGCGGATGGGATCTTCCAGCACGACAATGCGACGTGTCACACAGCTAGAAATGTTCGAGATTGGTTGGAAGAGCACGATGAAGACTTCAAAGTACTTCCCAGGCCTCCTATTTCCCCAGACTTAAACCCCATTGAGCATCTGTGGGACCAACTCGATCGTGTTGTTCGCTCTATAGATCCTTCACCACGCACCCTCCAGCAGCTGTCAGATGCACTGCAGTCAGCATGGCTTAACATGCCTGAGAACACCCACCAGTAAATGAAAGTTAATGAACATACGAAAGAAAAGGGGTTTTTTTAACTAATGTAAGATGGTGAGTACATTTTTTCATGTTATTTAAACAAAACCCATAAAAAAATTTAAAATTTTTTGCGACTCCCCGGTGACTCAGTGGTCTAAGCGCTGTTTTATGATCATTCGTCTGAGAAGGGTCCTAGTTCGAATCCCGGTGAGCCACTGATGGTGTGTTTGTCCTACGGCTCCTTCCCTGGAACCAGTGACCCTAAATTAGGGATGGGCAACATTATAGCCCTTTGAGTTGCTTTATAGCCCTTTGAGTTGATCGTTAGACCTTCCAACAAACAAACAAAATGGGAGGGGGGGGGCAAGCTGCATGCCAAAAGCAGTGTTGTGAATTTCAGTTTCTTCTGTAAACTTCATGCATCATATATCACCTAATGTGATCTATAATTTAGATTTTTACTAAATTTCTGTCCGGAATTCTTTTTGGCGAGAAATATAATTATCTCTGAAATCAGGGGTTAATTTTGGCCGGAGCTCACCGGAGCGCTGTTCCCGTACTTTTTCATTTTTGGCAAATATTTAAATATTAGCGGGAGCCCACCAAAGCTCCAAAATACACGTTTCTTTTTCACGCACGAGCAAGATCGCGCCGTGAAATTCAAATTTCCTTTTGCTAAAGGCTTTGAACGTGAATTTTCAGTCACTATTATACCTTTAATAAAAAATAGTGATGGGCAAACTTCGGCGATTTAAATAATTGTGGCTTCGTTACGGTAATGCTGCATATTGGCCTCACCCCGCACTTAGGGTTCCTGCACTTCTTTTGTTGTTGTTGTTGTTGTTGTTGGAAATTAAGCCCTGTCTGATATCGTTTTGAACAAACCGATAGCACTATTTCGATCCGGAGAGTAATAAAATAGGATCTCGTAGTGTTTTTTATGTTTCCATTTACCATTTTAATTTTGTTTCGACATATTAGTGAATTTTATTACTTTTGTCTTTTAATCACCAGCAAGATAGGAAAGGGACAGCAATTTAATTTTTTTACTGAGCGGCATACGTTTCCTGGGATGCCTTTGAACGATGGAGCATTCTAACGGCATATAGTTGCTAACATTTCAGGAAAAGTCGCCCAAATTCAAGTGTGCCGCCCCGGTGGTGCAGTGGTCTAAGCGATGGCTTCTGATCATTCGTCCGAAAGGGGTCCGGGTTCGAATCCCGTGAGGCATGGATGTTGTGTTTGTCTTACGGCACTGGCTCTCTCCCTTCCCTGGAACCAGTGGCCCTAAATTAGGACGGGCGACTGCTCACGGTGGTCGTTAAACCTCCAAACAAAAAACAAAACAAAACAAATTCGAGTGTTTACTTAGAAACATAATTACGCAGAAAATTTGCATCCAGTAATGTATTTGTACTAATCAGCCTTGTAACGCGTAGTTCAAGTACTATTTATTCATGGAATGACGAACAAATTAAATACTTACAGATTAAAATGAGCAATGAGTATTTACATATGGAGATGGGTGTGAAATGGATATGAAAAATAATTACAAATGCTGATGAGTGTGAATTCGAAATACACTGTATATACTTTTTTTACAAATGGTATTGCGAATGTCTTTGAAACAAATGCGTATTTACAAAAAGCGAAGAGTGTGAACTTGAAGATATGCAAATTTACAGATGGTGGGGAGTGTAATCTCGAACAAACTGCGCTTGAGTTTTGAATATGCAGATCACCAGTTCGTTGATAACAGTTGGAGGGCAAAAAATATAATGCAGTGCAAGTTCGCAAATAACACGGAAAGTGAGATGAGTCAAGTGACTTCCGGGTTAATGGTCCAAGGTCAGAGTCTCGTGATGTGAAGCCGGAAACGAAGAAAAACTAAAGAATTGATGTACAGTTGAAATACACATTACCGCGAAGGAACTGGGGGTTATATTCTGAGTCGAATTCTGTTTTGATGAACTGAGAGCCATCCTGTTTGCATAGACCATTTAACATGAAATTGAGAAACAGCTGAGATTTGAAGTGCATGACTGTATTCTAGTTGCAGTCGACATTTTAAAAAATTACGGAAAGTGGTTCATAAAAATCTGCTTGCTCTTCCTGCAGAAAGATGGGAAATTGTATTAAGAAGTTTCATCTGGGCATGATAGATGATTGATTTGGTCAAAATAAAGGGCCAGATGTCAGAACGGCAATCTGTGCTGGGCTCCAGAGCTGAGACGGGCTGAGCCCGAAAGCCTGAAGCAGAGCCCGGGCCCGAATCGGTCTCGGGCTGTAGAATATTTACTGCTGTTCGGACACGGGCTCTTAGAGAGAGGGAGAGCGAGAGAATTGTTTTTACATGTAAATGTGTTATATGATTTAACAAATGAGACACTTTATAGTTGGCAAAGGTAATTCTTCGGCAACTGGTTCTAGTTGAGGAGCGGGCATTCGAGATGGCTATTTATTTCGTGCTTGGGTAGAAAATGCTATAGGCAGCGAATTAGTGCGTTTCTGCAGAGAAGAAAAGCTTTTTCAAGAACTATAGATATTGGATAGTTGATAGCATGCCGACGATAATTTACCCCCTATTGCCACCACGCAGTAGCTCCCTGTTAATTCTATTTAGCAACGTACGTATTGCATGGCACGAAAATATCAGCATTATTTGAGCAACATAAAATTGCAGCACTGCCCGAACATTTTGGATACTCGGCCGCCCGAAGCACTTCAGGTGGAAACGAACGGTGAAAAAGAATCGTACAGTTACACTGTAAAAATAGATACAGGTCCCTTTCCCCATTTGAGAAATGCATTGGTTAATTGCAGGAGGAGGAGAGAGTGGAAGTGTGGAAAAGGAGATGTTTTTCATTAATGGTTGAACAGGTTAGCCAGTTTTCGGGCTCGTTCGGGCCCGGGCTCTATCTTGCAATATAAAAATCGGGCTCAGGCTCCGAAAATTGAGCCCGAACTCAGCTCTACTGGGGTCATGGGCGAAAAGAAACAACGTGGATGGAATGAAATAAGTACCGTGGCATGCTGAATGGGTGATTCGGAACATAACATGGAGCAAAGGAGTAACGATAGGGCATTGTTGATAAACATGGGTCAGATTGGCTGGAACTTGGCAATAACTGCAGTCTGAGGAAGGAACAATGTCAAAGCGATGAAGGGTGATTGATGGAGAAAACCACTGAATATTTTTGTCTTTCGGGGCGGGAAGGGTAGTGCACTCCAGGTACGTGTGACAGAAAAATCCGGGATATTGCGAATTGAGACTGCTGTAACATCACGGAGTAAAAGGAAGGAATACAACTGTTTTGTGGTAAGACGTCCAAATTATGAAGCTGGAGTGAGAATGATAAAATATTTGCAGCAGAAGGCGAGTAAATAAGGCCAGTTGTATCGGCGAGATCTGAGAAGGAGCGTATGATGGCATTTTTGAGCTGTTGAAATTTTTCTCTATTAGTGAATGAGTTATGAATGGAGGGTGAAAGTTCTGTCAGAAGTTTCCACTGGAGGTCACAATCAACGAGCTGTGTAACTGTGACAATGCCTGCATGAATAAAGATGGGGAAGAAAAAGTGGCTATGTTGACGAGGATGAATTAGCAAGTTGTGGGTTCTTGAAATAAATCAGGAGTGAAGGTTGGAGTATGACGTTGAATGGGTAAGGATCGTATGAACTTGATTGCTTCTCTATATAGGCAGGTGGAAAGCGAAGAGAAATCATTGGGTTTCAGTCCATCAGAATAGAAGCTGAAACGGTGAAAGCCGGGTTCGATGAGGAAATGAACATATTCAAGATCTCACTTGCAGCTGTTGGTGTACCAAAAAACATTCTCAGAAAACGGATAACTCGGAAAGAAATATATTTTGTTGGATCGATGGGAGATTGACGCCCCCATAATGGAAGGGGTAAACATAAATTTTGACATAGTGAACAGATTTCCAAATAAAATTGACAAATGCTGCTTAGATGGAATTAACACACTTTGTAGGTGGTATATGAGGAATCAATGAAAGGGTGAGCCTTGGCAACAAAAAGGTTTGAATAATAGCTGCTTTCTAAGTGTGCGATAGGTGATATTTGATGCAGTTCCAGCTATGTTGAGACTTGAAAATGGTATTTGAAATGGGATGCCAGGTGTTGTTCACAACGCAAGCTGATTTACCAAACCAAATTCCAAGTAATTTGTGACAGTCGCAACTCTTCAAGCACCCCAAGGTTGGTCTGTACGAGATGTCCAAATACCTAGCCAGAGACCTGAACATTTTTCTCTGTTGAGAGCTGCACCAACCAGATTGTTATGAATACGTAGTACAGGAATCTTGAATAATGTCAAATTCTGAGTCACAACGAGTGAAAATGGTGACATCATCAGCGTAAGACATAAAAACATGAACGTGGTGTCAAAATCTTAAGTATGAAAAATTTGAACGGTGAGAGAATCCAAGTCTAAATTGATTGAGAAACGGTTCAAAAACGGGAGCAAATAGTTGGCCCGACTGGAGATCGACAGCCCTGTCGGAAACCAGAATTAAATGAAATAGCAGCAGTGTGAAATGCAAGGTTACAAATGTGAAAGACAGCACCCTGGTAGCAGTGGCGGCTCGTGGAGTAAAATGTTGGTGAGGGGAAGACCCAGCCCATAACATATATGTTATGAAAAGTAACTAAAACCAAATTTTGTAGAGAAACAATTTGATGTATATATATACTGTACTTATTATATATATATATATATATATATATATATATATATATCATCATCATCAACCATTATCAATCCACTGCTGGATGAAGGTCTCCTCAAATTTCTTCCACAATTGTCTGTCTTGGGCCTGTTTCCTCCACGTCACTCCAGCATACTTTCGAATTTCATCCTTCCATCTCTCATGGGGTCTTCTTCTGGGTCTTTTCCTGTCCCTCGGAATCCAGTCTAAAATTCCGATTGTCCATCGGTGGTCCGTTCTTCTGGCAACATGTCCAGCCCATTGCCATTTCAGTGATTTCACTCTGGACATGATGTCATCCACTCCTGCCATTTTCCTTATTCACAAGTTCCTCTTTTTATCTTTCCTTATTACACCAAGCATGCATCTCTCCATGCTTCTTTGAGTTGTCTGCAGTCTTTGTATGTCTTTTTTAGTTAAGGTCCATGGCTCGGCTCCATACGTAAGCACTGGCAGGATGAACTGATTAAACACTTTTCTTTTGAGACATACTGGCATACTGCTCTTAAAAATTATACTGTTTCTTCCAAAAGCTCTCCAGGCAATTTTTTTATGCCAATTAATTTCTTCATCAATGTGACCTTCACTTGATATCTGCTGTCCAAGATAAACGTACGCATCTGTTATCTCCAGCTTTTCTCCATAAATCGATAAATCTTCGTTTCTTGTAAAAGCATTGTACATCACTCATGTCTTCTGAAAGTTCATTTTTAATCCCACTTCTTTACTCTTGTCAGCAAGTTCTTAGATCATACTCTGACCTCTGAAGGGGTAGTTGCAAAGATGACTACATCATCAACAAAACGAAGGTGAATCTCACACAAGCAATTTTCATAATGTTAGCCTGATGGTGCCAGGCTACTTTTTACCTACCTGAATCGGACTTTTTAAAATTTATTTATTCAATCATCGCCCATTGAAATCGACATTTTTTTTAACACAAATAATCTTAATCAAGTTTTTTCTCTTCCTTCTTCGGTCTCTCTCTTTATTCATTTATTCATGGTGGCTATGCAGAAATCTGTAGACCTTTTGTTTACTGAAACCACCTCAGAAATGGCCACAGAAGTGGGTATCTGACAGTATATATATATATATTCGATTTTAAATGTTTCTTGTCCACCCACTCCCTCATATCTGCTGGAGTCGATAACGCCTGGGCCAGTATTCGAAGTGCCAGGCCACTTCTTTTTTCAAGACAGCACCACTGCATCAACTTCATTTGTATTTAATGAACACAATGAGCAAATGGTTTTTCATGCACATGCAACACGTCCCTGGATCTCTTTTTCACACAGTTTGCACTTAGCATGTGCAACCTTTTGCCACAATTTCAATTTATTCAAAAATCAAAATAGTTCCAACTCCAAGTCATATCTTTTTCCCTTCCAGCTGTGCTGACTCTTCAGCACATGTCCTAAAATGCTCTAAGTACTGCAACCCTTAACCATCCAGTACAAGTACAAGTACAACAGGAAACTAATTGAAAATGGTACTTTCAAAACTGGCATTGGTACCCGTCTATCTGTTCTTTATCACCTTCTACTACCATCCATTGAGATAGCCCTACTGCTGAGTTCACGTACAAGAAACGGAACACTGGTGAATGTTAAAAGATCAGATTCCTTTTGCACTGGCAAAACCCAACTTTTAACCTCCATGAATGGAGATTAGTGGTCCTGTGAGCCTGGGACTTTATAATCTCATGGAAAAGGAATAAATCTCACTTTTGAAGTTTTAAAATTATTCTATGCCTTTATGGTCATCATTAAGAACTATAACGAAGAAAAATCCTTTGTGGGGAAAAAACATTTAAAACAAAATGTTTTTTAACTTTCATGGTTAATAATAATATTTTGTTTTATTTAGTTTCAGCATGAAATTGATTTTGTTTAACTAATAATGGTGCTAAATTTATTACCTAAATTTAGCACTGTTATTAGATTATTATTTTTAAATAGCACCTTAGATACTATTTTCAAAATAAAAACCGAAAATTTCGACAGACTGCGATTTTAATTTTTAATGGAGATTAAAGATTTCTAGATGATTTAAATCAATGATTTTTATTTATGATTTAAATCATAATTTAAATCAATGAATACTGGTATGGATACAATCAAACTTTACAACCTAACTATGAAAGTAGGGTAAATTAGCTTGCATTAGAGTAAAAAATAGCAATGAATATTATTTGTGCTCAAATTATTGTGAAAATATAGAAAATTTCAGCTATGTAGTAAAAAAAAAACGGAAGTTGTAGAGCAACCCAAAATACTACAATGTGCCATTGACAGAAGTTATGGTGCACTATTTTTGGTTGATCCAAATTTCAATTTAGCATGGTGTTTGGAATACCCATCATCAATCTGCCTGCGATATTATCTTTTAATTTAACATTGCCATGCTTGAATTATGAAACAAAATATTAGGAACATTCATACACATTAGATGAATCGAAATGGGCATGAGACTAAAAGCTTAAAGCACAAGTAACATTTCACTGAGTTACATTTAAAATTACAACTTACTGCACTAATCCTTTCTAAAGAAGATACTGATCATCTGAAATGTATATGAATTTACTTTTGCATTGCTTTCCACGTCGCCCAAGAGGTACAATGCTTTAAACGTGTTACCCATTTTTGCATTACAGCATAGTGGGTTCCCCAGGAGGCCTATCTCCACAACAAAAAGTTTCATAGCAGTTGCTTTAAATTTTCCAACATAAAAGTGGCCTGGTCTTGTGACAATAAAGTCTTGAGAATTAATTTCTTCCACACCATAATTTGGATTACAGATTAGAGGAATGGTAACTGATCTGATTAACCCTGCATGCTTACAATCAGCAAAGGTTTGTAATGATTTATTTCACAAAATTTTATTGTACTTCAAATCCATGGTAATTTAAATACTGATGAATTTCCATTAATAATAGATTTGAATTCCATGAAGTCGTTATTCATATGACACATACAGAAAGATGAATTACTAGCAAACTATGTTAAGATGAATTACTAGCAAACTATGTTAACTGAAGGTTTAAAATACATGTTAGCTACTTCAAATGATTAACAGAATATAGCACTTATAAAACTGATAACTTCCTTTTGTAATTAAAAAATGAAATGAAATGAAATACAAATCTAAAGAAATTGCAAAGTATGTGTATACTGTCTGGCAGCGGGCAGTAATTGGTCATGCTGTTTGTGCAATAATGGTATTAACTATTAAGCCACTGCTGTTTGCAAGTAGAATGTATCTCATTGGCGTGGCTTGTGGGATACCACTACCAAGTACATAACCTAAAATTGTGAAAAGAGAGATTTGTTCACCGGAGTTGTGACTATAAATGCTAAGCATGTATCTGTTGTATGCCAGTTTGTTAGCTGTATTTATTTTTATTGTGGATTTATTTTAAAAAGCTGTTTGATAAACTCACACCAGAGGTGTGAAACATTATGTTGCACTGTTCACTATTGTTTGTTTAGTGTGCTGTGTGACTCTGAGGTTATTTTGTCACTGTATTTTGTCCGTGCTTTTTTTTTTAGTGATTCCTAGTATTAAGTTAGATATGTTTTATTAAAAGTGTATTTCGTGTCATTTTTACAAAAAGGATGGCCAAAAATGATTAAGTGGCGTAAAATACCATAGATTAACAAAGAGAAGAGGAAGGTTTGTTGTCTCAAACGCCAAAGTTACTCTTTTTTTCCCAAGAAACACAACTCAAACTGAAGCAATTTTACCTCAATTAATCACCAAAAATGAAACTGATGATACTGAAAAACTTGAAGAGTGTGCACCTGATTTTAGTAGTGTTTCCAGTAGATGATCTTGTAGCGAAAGAAAACGAAATTTTAAAACCAAAGAATGGCCAGTTTGGGGTTTTTTTATTTGGGGGGCGGGTGTGATAAATGATGTCACACAGGACTACTTTGCCCCAAATGGTGTGAATTAAAATTTGGACAGCAATTTTTCTAATTCTAAGTGGATTTATACGGACAAACAGAGTCCTGACAAAAGCACTGTTTGAATGCAAACTTTTAAATGGAGACATTATGAAATCTGCCTATCTAGTGTATTCCTGCAGCCAAGGACCTGTTTTTTGTGCTCCATGTAAATGTTTTGGAGGGACATCACAATTTGCTGAAATCTGCCTATCTAGTGTATTCCTGCAGCCAAGGACCTGTTTTTTGTGCTCCATGTAAATGTTTTGGAGGGACATCACAATTTGCTGCAAGTGACTTTAATGGTTGGAAGCAGGCTTATCAGAACATGAGAATTCCCACTCTCATGTTGATTGTGTGTTGTTAATGTTTAAAAGACAAGATAATGAACTGTGCAGAGTTGACAGGCATCTACTATATCAGTTAGAAGAAGAAATTAAATATTGGAGATGTGTTCTCCAGACAGTAGTGGTGGCTGTTGTAAAAAAACCTGTCCTCTTGTAGGTTACCATTTCAGGGTGAAGATTAAATGTTTGGTTCTGTAAAGAATGGAAATTTGTGATGCGCTCGGAGCTTATAGCTGAATTTGAAGCTGTTCAGGAAAAGTCACATAGCCCAGTATGGAAATCACGGTAAAGGTAAGACCATACTTATCATTTGATACCAACGAGGAGTTCATACAGATCATGGCAAAAACAGTCATCAATGCAATAATAGTAAGGGAAGTGAAAGAATCGAAATATTTTGCAATTATTGTGGATTCCACACCTGATATCACTCACAGTGACCAAGTAAGCTTTATTGTCAGATATGTAAACAAAGAAGGTGCTTTGGTATAATGCTTTTTACAGTTCTTAAGAACTCCTGGCATACCATACCTGTAAAGAGCTGGCTAATGCTGTCATTACTTTCCTCTCAATCCACAAGCTAGACATAAGTAGCTGTCAGGACCAAACCTATGACAATGCTACTAATATGTCAAGAATATATTCCAACCTGCAATCAAGAATCAAAGAGGCCAATTCATTAGCATATTTCATACCGTGTTCAGCCCGCTCCCTTAATTTAGTGGAATGGAGCGCTGCAACTTGTTGCAGGTTGGCTATAACCTTTTCTGAGGTGCTACAGAATCTGTACAATTTTTTCTCAGGATCAACCTATCATTGGAAGCTTTTAGAGTCTTTTTTAGATCAGGGAAAACTTTCTCTCAAATCGCTTTCTGGAACAAGATGGTCCACACGTGTAAAGGCATGTAAAAGGTCTAAACCGTGATTTTGAAACCATTATTAAAGCCTTAAAATGTATAAAAGAAGATGAAAATGAGGAGTCAGTCCCTATACAAGATGCAAAGGGAATTTAAAAAAAACTATTCTCTTCTGAAATTACTTTCATGGCTGCAGTCTGGGGAGCTATTCTGGAAAGATTCAATGTTGTAAGTAAAAAATTTCAGTCTGAAGAAATGAATGTCAGTACTGTGGTCAAATTGCACACCTATAACTCTATCATTACCTTTTTGAGTGAAATGAAACTGTCATTTGATATTTATAAAAGTACTGGGGAAAAAAATTTCAAAACATTCAACAAGTAGTAGAAACACGGGAAAGTAGGACTAAACGAATTGAAAAGCGTAAGAGGTTCTTTGACGAGTCAGAATCTAAATCTGTACCAGACAATGAAAATGATGCAAATTGTAGGCTATCCTGCAGGCATATGAGAGTTGCCCAAACTGTCAACAGAATTAAAAATTAATATCTTAGTTGTAAATGCATTTATGGCACCTCTATTCATAGTGATTGTGGAATAACTTTTTTTACGGGTCTTTTAGAGGTTATTTTTAATGAAAGTTGGTTGTCAAATTTTCGAACTAAAGCCTAGTTCGTCATCAGGACTATGTCACTGGAGTAGTTGCTGCCACTCAATTGGAAGAGACCATCCGCAATTATCGTTAATTGTGGTACTTCTTCTTCTTGCTATTTCGATCCTTCTTCTAGTTTTCTCTTTACTAAGTTTGACTGGTGGGCGATTATTTTCACTGAGTCCCAATTTATGGAGTGTCCACTTGCTTGTACATGTCTGTCTAGCCCTGTTTTGTTCCCAATGTTCCTAATAGCTGCTTGGTGTTCTTTCATTCGACCTTAATACTTCTCCCTGTTTCTCCTATATAGCTGAGTCCGCAGTTACAGTCGATGCAGTAAATTACTCCTTCCTGCAATTGGATGTCCAATTCTTTCTGCTTTAAAGCTGGCAAGAATTTCTTTATTTTGTTATTAAGATCTGGAGCTAGCCTGATATTATATTTTGCTCCGATCCTTTTCAGTTTCTCGAAAAGTCCCTTGTGGTACGTAATTTTGCTGGTGAATTTGAAGTTGGTTTTTTCCTGCTTCTTTTTTGGCACTTGTTTAAATATTTTCTCAACATATGGGGAGGGGTAATTGTTTTCTGCCAACATTTCCTTTAATTCTTCTTTGTGAAGATCTTTTTGAGAAGCTGAAGAGACCAGGATTTCAATTTTTCCAAAAATTGTCTCGCTGTATTCGATTTAATATAATCAGGGTGGAATGAGCAGAAGTCTAACATCTTCCCTGTGTTGGTGGGTTTTCTAAAAAGCTGAGTGAATATTTTCCTTCTCTTGAGGTCAAGGTTAAATCCAGGTAATTGATGCTATGGTCTTTTTCCTGTTCCAGGGTGTACTTCAAGGTATTCTCTAGTAAGTTAAATTCTTCCAGAATCTGAGAGGGTAGAGATTGGTCCACAGTATCTACTATAATTAGGACATCATCCATGTACCTTACATAGAGAGCAAACAAGGAGGGTTGTATAAGGATTTTTGCCTCTAGTTTACTTATATAATAATTTGCTAGCAGAGGTGCTAGTGGAGAACCCATTGCAAGTCCTGAAGTTTGCCTGTAATATTTCTTTCCAAACTGGAAGAAATTATTCTTGAAGGAAAATAGGAGCAGTTCATATATGCCAAGTAGTATTTCTCTATTGTGATTATGGAATACTATTTTTTTCCGCAAGGTCATCTGCAATGAATTCCAGTAGGAGGTCCAGGTTAATGTTGGTATACATAGAGACTATATCCAGGCTTGCCATTACTGGATGAATTAATTCTGGCAAGTTGTCCAGTTTTCTTTAGCTGCATGGAATTTTTTAGTAGGTAGGGAGGAGAAGGGAAAATATCTCTGAGGTGACCAAGCAAATAATAATTAATGTTGGAGAGTGGCGAATTTCTAGTGTCTATTATAGGTCTTATTGGATGGCCTTTCTTTGTGAACTTTTATCGTACCATAGATCTGTGGAATTCTTGACTGGATTTTGGAGAAGTTTTTGAAGAGCTCATTAAGCTGTTTTTTATTTCTTAAAGAGCTGATTAATTTCTTAAGATTTTTTACAGTTTGATCTATAGGATTACCATTGAGTTCTTCATAATAAGGCTTGCTCAATTCAGCTTCCATTTTATTGTAATACTTCTCTTTTTCTACCAATACCAAAACTTTGCTCTTATCTGCTTCAGTGCTACTACTTTATCATTGGCTTTGAATTTTAAGGTCAGTAATGGCACTTCTATTAAAATTGTAATCAACTTTTACTGGCTTTTTACAAATTTTGAGACGCAGTCTGAGAATTCTTTCCTTAAAGTAACTGCTGTATTTTCATCTTCTCTTTCTACCTTACTACAGATGCTTTCTAAATCAATCAGTATACGTTTTTTATCAAGTGTTATGGAGGAAAGGTTGTAATTATATCCCTTATTGAGGAGATTAATCAGGTTTCCATCTACTCCTTCTTCCGTCAGATCCATGACATGTTTGTTAGTGGTGGATGGTATTAACTGTGGGCCAGGTGCTGTAGACATTAACTTTGGACTTAACCATTTATTTTCTTTAATTTTCAATTTTTCCTTAAACTTTTTGTTTTTATCTCTCACTGCTTTAGCTAACCAATTATCAATATTTTTCTTTTCTGCTTCCGGAATTTCACCTAATGAAGAGGTCCAAATACGAGCTTCTATTCGTTCGCATTGCTCAATAGTTTTGAATTTATTACTTAATCGCGCCATTCATCCGTTTTTAGTTCTATTTTTCTAATAAAATTAGTTTTTTTACATTTCTTAAGAAAATACACAACTGTATTTTCTTAAGAAATGTAAAAGAGCTAATTTTGTTCCACCTTCTTTGAGACTCACGAAAAACATCGCGGAAAATCTGTCAAGAAATTTTATTAGAAAAATAGAACTAAAAACGGTGAATGGCGCGATTCGTAATAAATTCAAAACTATTGAGCAATGCGAACGAATAGAAGCTCGTATTTGGACCTCTTCATTAGGTGAAATTCGAAGCAGAAAAGAAAAATATTGATAATTGGTTAGCTAAAGCAGTGAGAGATAAAAACAAAAAGTTTAAGGAAAAATTGAAAATTAAAGAAAATAAATGGTTAAGTCCAAAGTTAATGTCTACAGCACCTGGCCCACAGTTAATACCATCCACCACTAACAAACATGTCATGGATCTGACGGAAGAAGGAGTAGATGGAAACCTGATTAATCTCCTCAATAAGGGATATAATTACAACCTTTCCTCCGCAACACTTGATAAAAAACGTATACTGATTGATTTAGAAAGCATCTGTAGTAAGGTAGAAAGAGAAGATGAAAATACAGCAGTTACTTTAAGGAAAGAATTCTCAGACTGCGTCTCAAAATTTGTAAAAAGCCAGTAAAAGTTGATTACAATTTTAATAGAAGTGCCATTACTGACCTTAAAAAAATTCAAAGCCAATGATAAAGTAGTAGCACTGAGAGCAGATAAGAGCAAAGTTTTGGTATTGGTAGAAAAAGAGAAGTATTACAATAAAATGGAAGCTGAATTGAGCAAGCCTTATTATGAAGAACTCAATGGTAATCCTATAGATCAAACTGTAAAAAATCTTAAGAAATTAATCAGCTCTTTAAGAAATAAAAACAGCTTAATGAGCTCTTCAAAACTTCTCCAAAATCCAGTCAAGAATTCCACAGATCTATGGTACGATAAAAGTTCACAAAGAAGGCCATCCAATAAGACCTATAATAGACACTAGAAATTCGCCACTCTCCAACATTAATTATTATTTGCTTGGTCACCTCAGAGATATTTTCCCTTCTCCTCCCTACCTACTAAAAAATTCCATGCAGCTAAAAAGAAAACTGGACAACTTGCCAGAATTAATTCATCCAGTAATGGCAAGCCTGGATATAGTCTCTATGTATACCAACATTAACCTGGACCTCCTACTGGAATTATTGCAGATGACTCAGGAAAAAAATAGTATTCCATAATCACAATAGAGAAATACTACTTGGCATATATGAACTGCTCCTATTTTCCTTCAAGAATAATTTCTTCCAGTTTGGAAAGAAATATTACAGGCAAACTTCAGGACTTGCAATGGGTTCTCCACTAGCACCTCTGCTAGCAAATTATTATATAAGTAAACTAGAGGCAAAAATCCTTATACAACCCTCCTTGTTTGCTCTCTATGTAAGGTACATGGATGATGTCCTAATTATAGTAGATACTGTGGACCAATCTCTACCCTCTCAGATTCTGGAAGAATTTAACTTACTAGAGAATACCTTGAAGTACACCCTGGAACAGGAAAAAGACCATAGCATCAATTACCTGGATTTAACCTTGACCTCAAGAGAAGGGAAAATATTCACTCAGCTTTTTAGAAAACCCACCAACACAGGGAAGATGTTAGACTTCTGCTCATTCCACCCTGATTATATTAAATCGAATACAGCGAGACAATTTTTGGAAAAAAATTGAAATCCTGGTCTCTTCAGCTTCTCAAAAAGATCTTCACAAAGAAGAATTAAAGGAAATGTTGGCAGAAAACAATTACCCCTCCCCATATGTTGAGAAAATATTTAAACAAGTGCCAAAAAAGAAGCAGGAAAAAACCAACTTCAAATTCACCAGCAAAATTACGTACCACAAGGGACTTTTCGAGAAACTGAAAAGGATCGGAGCAAAATATAATATCAGGCTAGCTCCAGATCTTAATAACAAAATAAAGAAATTCTTGCCAGCTTTAAAGCAGAAAGAATTGGACATCCAATTGCAGGAAGGAGTAATTTACTGCATCGACTGTAACTGCGGACTCAGCTATATAGGAGAAACAGGGAGAAGTATTAAGGTCCGAATGAAAGAACACCAAGCAGCTATTAGGAACATTGGGAACAAAACAGGGCTAGACAGACATGTACAAGCAAGTGGACACTCCATAAATTGGGACTCAGTGAAAATAATCGCCCACCAGTCAAACTTAGTAAAGAGAAAACTAGAAGAAGGGATCGAAATAGCAAGAAGAAGAAGTACCACAATTAACGATAATTGCGGATGGTCTCTTCCAATTGAGTGGCAGCAACTACTCCAGTGACATAGTCCTGATGACGAACTAGGCTTTAGTTCGAAAATTTGACAACCAACTTTCATTAAAAATAACCTCTAAAAGACCCGTAAAAAAAGTTATTCCACAATTAATATCTGTTTAACAAAGAATTTTTCTGAAAGATTCTCATTTTTGCCAAACCTTGCAAAAACTAATCCTGATGGAATTCACAAATCAGCTGACAAATTGCAACAGATTTAGTCATCAGACATAGAAGAAACATTTGGAACAGAATGTATCCGTCTGAAAAGCTTTCTCTTAGAAAAAGGACATAATAACTTATCATTACCACTTTTAAACAAACTTCTGATTACTACAAATCTTTCTGACTTTTATCCCAATGTTACCATTGCTTTGAAGATTTATTTATGTATTCCTGCTACAAACTGGTCAGTTTAGAAGTCCTTTTCAGCACTTGGAAGGGTCAAAAATTATTTACATTCATCTCAAATCTAACAATGCTCGATCTATCTTGCTGTGCTTGCCATTGAAAATGATTTTACTGTAAAATTAGACTATGAAGATGTTATAGACAAATTTGCTAATGAAAAAGCAAGACATAAACCACGAACCTACTAATTGTAATCATTTTATTCCTGAGTGAATAAAGTATTTTTGTGGGGACATTTATGTTTGTTTTACTATACTTTGATATTTTACAATATAGGCTTATCAAGTTTGGGGAAGGGGGGCACAAAATTCCTTGTGCCCATATGCACTGCAGTAATTAAATTCGGTCTTGCGTACTGTGACCCAAGACCTACGTTAGTGCACAGGCATTAGTGTCCTGTCAGTCGACTTTATCGCCAAGTTGCCAGGTTTGCCCAATACTGAACTGGATCACTACTAAACAGTAAGCAAAAAAGAGCAAGGACAGAAAGGAGGTGGAACGCAGCACCATCTACTGATGTGGAACTCAGAAACAGGAATTGATTCCATATCATTCTTTACATTTGAAAAATGGATTTTATTTACATTCATGTTCATGTGAACAGATGGATATTTACATTCTGAACTCATAGTACCTGGAAAGTTGGGCAAGAGAATTTTTCTGTAAGAACTGGTGTAATTTATGTGTAAATCTCAGTCCTCCTTTATCATTCAATGATCTAGGGCTGAAATTTTCTGCGATCAATGTTTCATTTCGTGCATAAGATCTATTTACCACAGATCGTACATTTAAGAAGGAAGGAGGCACCTGCAAGCAAACGCTATATATGAACAAGGAAACAAGTCATCTAAAGATAAGAAAATAAAGAAGCAAAAAACCATTGGTCTCTTCTTTTTTTTTTTTTTTTTTTTGAAGAAATATTCATGCCCGGTAAAAAGAGCATATTTTCATTACGACTGATCTACACTCGTAGCATTTTGAGGAGTAAACTTTCTTATAGGTAAAGCAAATATTAATCCTACAAGAAATGAATATTGAAGTTTTACACAATATTTCTGTGCCTACAATAGGATATTCATAAATTTTGGCTGTTGGGGTGGGCCAGAATTTCAGGCAAATATAGGGGTAAAAAAAAAGTGGCAGCGGAGGCTCTTTTCCACAAGGATACACGGCAATGAATGATTGTAACCAGGGGGAACAAATCCAAGGCACTCGTCCGCACGGCGACTGAAAATTTTTACCTGGCGCCTGAGTTTCCAGATTTTGTTCTGAAAATGTTATTTCAAATTCCATTCTCAAAATCTGAATTTCTATTATGAAGCATATCGTTAATAAAACAACAAATTCAGTATACAGATTTTTTATGTTTGCGCTTTTATTATACACTAATTACCATACAATCAGAATGATGAAGTTGCTAACATAAATTTTTGGTACCACCACCACCAGCAGAGTTATGCATTCTGCAGAGACTTGTCAGTAGTGATTCAGGGTGAAGTTCCCCAGTGCAGTCCAAGAGAGGTGCCTGCACTCATTTGGAGTGTGCATCAGAATGTTCTTAAGGTGCACACACACACACACATACTTTTGAGTGTCACATTTGAATGTAACGCCAGCAATAGGGGGAGTTTGATGACCAGAGGCGAAGTGTGGTGTGGAGTGAAGCTCTTCAATGCCTGCCTGAAATCTTGACCTTGGGAGGGACAGAACTGTAGTCCTGAGGTTTTTTCTATCCGTTTTCATATATCAAAATAGTTGTAGATAAAACTTTACGTCCTTTTTGTTTGTTTTTTTATAAGAAAAAAGGCATTTTCACTTTTTAAAGAATATATACGCAAATGAGACGTGTTCCACAGAAGTGTCACTCAAGAGTCACGACTGTCTGTGGTCAAAACCAAGACCCCAGGTGGTCAGCGCTTAATCTCCCTACCTTGGCATGACACTAAAGAATATGTGTGAGAGGGGGGGGGTCGGCAATTTTAGCCATTACATTGATTTTGCATGAGGTGCTTATGAGTGTATTTATTCATTAGTGCTATTATTGAATGTGATACACCAGAAGGCAAAGCGGAATTTTTTGCAATGAAAACCTATTTTGAAGAGCAACTTTTAATTCAAGTATATAATATGTTCCCTAGTTTAAGTTGCAGATTTTGCACTGAATTGTTTGAACAATATGTAAGAAGCATATTACTTTGAACTGATAAAGTTCACAATTCTGAATGTGTCATTTTTATTTAGATCGTGCATGGTTTTCTCCTCGTATCACTTTAAAAAATCCAATCAATTGGCTCTTGAAAAAATGGAGTTGGTGCCTGAAAATTTTGGGTTTTTGTCTACCCCTGATTGTAACACTATTTTATTTAATATGAGTTTATATAGCTGAGATTTTTTTCTAAAATTGAATTTAATAAAGCTTATGATTATGCATAAATTTTTATTTAAGGTAAATACATGCCTGTCCGCGTTCGAATTACTCAGTGGTCCGCTTGCCAATGGCTAGTAAAACTTCCATCGAACCACTGAACTACTGATTTTACCGGCCTAGATGACGAATAATTTTTTTTTCTAATTTGCCACAAGATAAAAAATTAATTTCTGTTTCTTTTACCTTGCTGTATGGTTTTCTTTTAAGGCTGCAAACTAATGATAGGTTTAAAAACAAATATTGAAGGGTGATTCCATGCCAAATCAACCAGTCACTCAACCTGACCATTTCAGATTTCAATGAAACCTTCAGGGATCATTCTCCCTAGTGATATCGATGAGAATATATTTTTAATTTTTTTTTTATATCATTGGGTTTTCATGTAATTAATTTTTTAAAATTTTAAAAATTGTCATTTTTTGGCTTGCATAAACTTTTTTCAATCTTGAATTTCTCAAGTTCTATAAGGCCTAGAGAGTTGTTTGACCCCTCATTTTAAAGATAATTTCATAAGAGAACTTCATAAGTTTTATTTTGATATGCGACTTGACTATGCTTGGTAAAAAAAAAAAAAAAATATTTTAAGATAGTGTTTTTAAAAAAAAAATTTGAAAAAAATGTTTTTTGTAATATTATAAGCTTTAAATCCTGAAACTTTTAGAGTGGGATCTCAATGGGATCAGGAGTTATGGTACCAATGGTATTGTTTTAAATACCAGTTAGGACTACATTGCTACCTTTAACTTTTGTAAGGAAGAAAAAGAAAAAAATACATTGGCTATAAGGTAACCAGTTTACATTAGGGTCTATTACAGATAATGATTTACTAAACCTACAGACAAATTAGGGATAGCATGTGAGTAAATGGTCTGCTAATCACAGGTGTTTTGGCACAAGCCCGTACAGACTTGTCTGATTCATGTTCTTGCAGGAGTGTGACTCATGCCCACTCTAGCTCAACTTTTGCTTAGTTTCCTCTAAGATCTCAGTGAGTGAACAGTTAGTTGTTGGCAGTGTTACTTAAAGTGTTTCACATAAAAATATGATTTTTATAAGTTAATAGGTTTTTTTCAGTGGAAGTGAAATAAGTGCTATGTGTTTGTTAAGTAATAAGTTTAACCATTTTTGACATTTTTGTTTGGAACAACTAGGCCTCTCCAGTTCAAAAGTACAGTCAGTTCTATTTAATCTTAAAGGCCTATTATTATATAAGATATTTTTTTTACTGTTTCAGACAATTTGACTTGTACTATTATTTATAACTTTAACTCTACTCTGTTATTAGGACTCTGTGACAATATGGGTGAACCCAGTACATCAAAGCATTTTTTTGGTATATATTATTGTAACCCATTTAAAAAACCTGGTCATAATTATTATAAGAAACAATTGAGATCTGTAAATGAAAATATTTTGAGACATAATGCCAATTTACATGAAGGTGACAAGATATGAGATGGGTGTTGTAAAGCTTTACTAAAGCTTCCAGAGATTTTAACTGAGCAAGAAGGCTTGCATTCAGACAGCTCAGAATCACAAGACCATTTGAATGTTCCTGAAGTACCAGTTCATAATACATTGTCTGTCAACTCCAGAGAAAAAATATGCAATTGAAGCTTTGAACAAAAGTCTGACTGCTATCAAAGAAACACCTATTAAAAGAAAACGTTTGATTGAAAAAAAAATACCCAGAAGCAAAGATTAAAAAAGTGACGAAAGCGTTTTGAATGAAAGTACGTACTTAATTTAAATCCAGATACCACTGAATCTGATGCTGCAAAAAATTATGACAATGAAATTATTAATCAGTTGAAAGAAAAGTTCAATGCTACTACAGACAAAAGTGTTAGAATGCAGGTTCCAACTACACTTCCCAAAAGCTGGACTCTAAAAAAATTGAAACTGAATTTCGAGTGTCTAATTTTACTGCTAGAAAGGCAAAAACAGTGTTAAATGAAAAAGGTATTATGTCATCCCCTGACCCAAAGCGTGGAAGAACATTGGACCCAGCAACGGTAGCCCTAGTCAAAGAATTCTATCAAAATGATGAGGTTAGTCGTCAAATGCCTGGTAAAAAGACTTTGTTTTAGTCAAAAAAGATGGCAAACATGTACATGTTCAAAAGTATTTAATTCTAAGTACATTAAAAGAATCATATGTACTATTTAAGGAGCGTTATCCTGATCAGAGAATTGGAATTTCTAAATTTTGTGAGCTTCGTCCCAAGCATTGTGTTCTTCCTGGGTCCAGTGGGATACATTCTGTGTGTGTTTGCACAATACATCAGAATGCCAAATTGATGATGGCTCAGTGTAAAATACCTGAATTGACAAATGGTGAACTCCCGATTAAAACATACAAAGATGTAACAAGCAATATAATTTGCAAAATGCCAACATCTAAATGTTACTTCGCAAATTGTGTTAATTGCCCAGGAAGTTATGATTTGAAGGCTCGGTTTGAAGAAGCTTTTGAGCTTAATAGCATTGAAAATGTAAGTTTCAAACAATGGATGCAGATTGATAACAAGTGTGTCCTGGAAACTATTATAAAACCGACAGAAGAGTTTTTGGATTATTTGTTTCAGAGTTTGCCAAAATTTTTAAGACACTCTTTCATTGCTACTCAGCAGTCTTCCTATTTGTGACACTTGAAAGAAAATATACCTCAAAACCAATACATTGTACTTTGTGATTTTGCTGAAAATTGTGCATTTGTGCTTCAAGATTCTACACAAGGCTTTCATTGGAACAATGCTCAAGCAACAATACATCCATTTGTTATATACTACATTGATGAGGAAACCAAAAAGTTGGTGCTCCTGAGCTTAGTTATTCTTTCTAATTGTATGGTGCATGATACAGTTGCTGTTCATTTGTTTCAACGCCTCATGATTGACTTTCTTAAACAGAATATGCCCCATAAACCTGAAAAGCTGAATTACTTTTCAGATGGAGCATCATCACAGTACAAAAACAAATCAAACTTTCTCAATCTCTGCCATCATGAGAAAGATTTTGGCATCAAGGCGGAATGGAACTTCTTTGCATCGTCACATGGAGAAAATGCATGTGATGGTATCGGAGGAACTGTTAAACGATTAGCGGCATTGGCCAGTCTACGAATGGTCTACACTGATCAAATTATGACCCCTCGCCAACTTTATGATTGGGCTAAAGACAATATTGTCAACATCAGTTTTTGTATTCCACTACAGACGAATACGAGGCAGAGGAAAAGACCTTGAAAAGTATGTTTGAAGCAGCAACAATAAAGGGTACTCAACAATTTCACAGTTATAGTCCTGTGAATTAGACTAGAGTTTTAGAGAAAAGCTACTCATTTTCAGAGGAATCAAGTGTACAAATAGTTTCAGCTGATGACACTGATGATTCGTATGTCTTGCACTGCATCCGGGGTTTGTTCACCATCTCTGGTAAGAAAGTTCTCTAGGTTGTCACACGCTTCTTTGACCGGGATTGACGGGTACAATTATGTTCTGCCTCACAACCAAGCCCAACATCAAGCAAATCATCCCAGAGCTGGAATCAGCTATTGGAAAGCTTCCGCCTACAGAACAAGAACCAGTAAGACATTTCTCATCCACAAAGCTGAAGAAGATCATCTTACCAAGCATGAAGCATGACACCAGAGCGTGGAGAACCCTGAAGGATCTAAAAAGCGATGAATCGATAACTATTACATTCACTGACAAGTCCGCCCTAATGAACAAAACAGACTACGCAACTGAGCTAAACAGTTTCATAGCGGACACATCTTCTCTAGAAACCAAAGCAAACCCTACCAACGCTCTTGTTAGTAAAGTGAAAGACCTAACCAAATGGAAGCACTTACCTGAGAGCATCAAAAGAGCAGCCATTATTCCACCGGGACCATCCATTCCTTCCCTGTATGGCAGACTGAAGCACCATAAACCTGGCCTTAAACTCAGACCCATTGTTAGCAAAATAAGAGCGCCAACGTATTACGTAAAGAAAGAGCTGGCTAGCTTCCTAAAAACCTACCTACCTGCCTCCCAACATGCCCTACGCTCGACTGCGGACTTTATAAGCAGAATAAAAGACATAAGTTTAGATAAAAAGAGATTATGGTTAGTTTCGAAGTGACATCATTGTACCCGTCAATCCTGGTCAAAGAAGCGTGTGACAACCTAGAGAACTTTCTTACCAGAGATGGTGAACAAACCATGGATGCAGTGCAAGACATACGAAGGGTGTTGGACCTGGTTGTAAACAATAACCACTTCCAGTTCCTAGGAACACACTACAAGCAGACAAAAGGTGCCCCCATGGGGTCTCCTCAAGCAGTGGCAAGAAACCGAAATTGTGGCATAGATATGTGGACGATGTGTTCTTAATTTGGCAACATGACGACAGAGACCTCGAGGAATTCCGACAGCGAATCAATACCATCCACCCTTCCATTAAATTC
This sequence comes from Macrothele yani, assembly GCA_039090855.1. Taxonomy (NCBI): domain Eukaryota; kingdom Metazoa; phylum Arthropoda; class Arachnida; order Araneae; family Macrothelidae; genus Macrothele; species Macrothele yani. Next base: position 161,429,406 of record CM077010.1, on the reverse strand, counting down.
ACTTATGAAAAGGAAAAAGACGGGAAGCTTCCGTTTCTTGACGCTGAGTTAAGCAGATCCCAAGATGGCCGCTTATGCTCCACCATATATTACAAACCACCAACAGTGACGAATTTCATCCCTCCTAAGTGCGTATCCCCTAGTTCATATCAAATGGCGGCATTCCGTACCCACTTCAATAGAGCAATCACGATTTGCTCCACCAAAGAAACGAGTGACAGAGAAATAACAAATATCATCAACAAAGGGGTCACTGCTGGATTCTTGGAACGAACTCTGCAATCCATATCACACAAGATGATAACCAGGAGCCACAAGACACCATGCCCAGGAGTCGACAACTTGGAGTTTGCTGGATCCATTTCATACATCCCGAAATTCTCATCTGTGTTTAAGAACCTAATGAAGTGCCATGGATTATGCATTGGATAGAATTAAATCACCAATGTCCATCGCCACAGCAACAACAAATACACGTAAGTACTCCGACTTGAACTCTTTTTTTTTTTTTTTTTTTTTTGATTGAAGGTTTAACGACCACCGTGAGCAACTCAATGGGCTATAAGCAGTCGCCCGTCCCTAATTTAGAGTCACTGGTTCCAGGGAAGGGAGAGAGCCAGTGCTGTAAGACAAACACAACATCATGTCTCACCGGGATTCGAACCCTGACCCTTTCGGACGAATTATTAGAGGCCATCGCTTAGACCACTGCGCCACCGGGGCGGCGACATGAATTCTGGAGCTGGGGTGTATGAGATACCATTAGAATATCCAGATGCCTTGTCTCGAACATACATCGGAATGACCAAAAGATCCTTTACAATTAGGGGAAAAGAACACATAAGGGACATTAAAGCAGAAAAAACACAAGCAGCACTTTGCAAAGAAGTAGCCCAATATGACGCCGTACCGATGTGGAAAAACATGAAGAGGATCGCTCGGTACACTGACTACAGAAGAACACTGACTAGAGAAAGCGTCGAAATATTCATGCACCCCAACCCTTGCAACGAGAGCCCTTTCCTCGAACTCTCGGCTGCGTGGAAGATTCTACTGAAATAGGAAATTAAGGGGAAAAGGAGAGAGAATGTCTTAAAGGCAGGTCGCGAGACACCACCTTCAGCAAGATGCAATATCACCTAGACACGTAGTAGATATGCGCTCCAAGTTTTTAAATTATCGTTGTTCTCGAAAATATTCTTGTGATCACTGGCCTTGAGAAAGCCTCCTGTTCGGAGTGTGAAAGCTTGGCACTTAGTCATTGTATGTTTTATAAATTGTTACACCATTCAATACGGAATAAATATTTCAAGTTGTATAATACTAAGGTGTAAGTTCCATTATTGTAAAGTAAATTTTCTTTGCATTTAATTAACAGAAGACTCAAGCGATTCACCTGACATTAATGATCGAAACATTATGCAATTTTTTTAACCAAAGAAAAAATTCTTTTGCATTATTAATTAAATGGCAAATACACCCTATAATTATTATTTCATTTTGGTGTTCTTTCAAATGACGAGCCACACCATTTTTCTCTCCTATCATAATTGGAGCATTGTCTGCTCTTCAAAAGCAATGCAATTTTTGAAAGGTATCCTGTGCTTACTAAAAATATCAACTGTAGCTGAGAACCATGAATTCTGATATCAGAGCTTTCACTATTTTAGATAAATGGTGTAATTTTCAGAGAATGAATACTTTTTTTTTTTCAACACCATGCATCAATTCTTACAAATTTTAAAACTTCGTCACTTCCGTTTTTGGAAATTTCCCCTACCCTTATCAAGCTAAAATGCACACACATTTATGAGGGTGATGACATTTAACAACTGCATAGGAATGGGGGAGTGGGGATCAAATCGTGGGGGGGATACAATTACTGAAGAAGTCTTTGCTTTGTCTGACTTCCGTTTTCGGAAATTTATCCAACACTTTCAAGCTGAAATACAAATATTTATGGAATAAAATGATATCTAATAATAATACTGGGTAAAGGAAACATCGTGAAAAAAATTATGATTACGAGAAAATCTTACTTCCGGCTACTTTCCGTTTTTGAAGGATGAAATTCCGTCCTCCGCAGGAGAAAACGACCCCCTCCCCCTCCCAAAATTTTAGTTCAGTTGTGCATCGATCTCGTAAATGGTCCAAATGATAACAAAAAAAGACGGAATTCCTCGAATCAGCGTAAGAATGATATCGATGACCGATAAATTTTAACTTTTGGCACAAAATTAACGCAGATTTCGTCAAAATCGCAATTTTTTAGCAGAATGATGCAGGAACAACGTTTTGGCATGGGCTGGCGCAATTGGAGCAGGTCTGGCAGCCCTGAGATTAAGACTAGTAAGTTATTGCTGCGCTTTTCAAATTTTTTTTTTTTTTTTTTTTTGACTTACGATTGATTAATAAAACAGGTTATTTTTTGCAAAAAAACACAGAAATTTTTCGAATGGCAGAAGAACGCGAGTTTGATCGGAAGATCGGAAGACTTCTGCCAAAATCGAAAGAGTTGGCAGGTATGAAAGTGCAATAATGCGCAACTCGTGGTCTAGTGACAACGGCGTGTTTATTTTTCTTGCGGACTTTGCCACGCAGGAGAACAAAATGTGTCTTATTACTAGAAACTCTTCATATTATTCATTTCTTTTTTCCCAAACACACAGACACAATAGCAAAACTCAGCGAATTACGAATCCCCTCCCCCCATCTTTTTTCAAATTCGTGCTTTAGCTGAGGACAAATTTTATTGACAGCTTGTTTCTCACTCCTCAGTATTTGCAGACGTGTGCTTCGAATCACCTTAGAATAACATCAGCCAGTAAGGAAATCTTGAAAGCGCAAGTTGTGTGAGTGAAAGTTTGCCAAGTGATAGTGATGATTTTGAATCATCAATCTGTAAAAGTATATTCAAAATTAAGGGAGTTATCATTATATTTCTTTCTTTCTTTTTTTTCAGAAGAAAGAACAGACCTCAAAAATTCGTTTTGAATTTGCAATTTTTATGTCAAAAAAATTATTTCACGTAAAAGTTATTTTTTAAGCAAAGTTCAGTTATCTGAAATGTAATATACTACATTTACAGAAATGTTAAGAAAAATCTTATAAAGTTCAGAGGGAAATTTCAACCCAAAACATTAAAATTTATGGAAAATACAGTGTTTTTTCTTGAAGCTTGCAATTTCAAAGAAAATGGCTTAGCATTTCTGGCATATACACACATTGCATGTAGCGCTAAAAGGGTAAACATTGATGTTTCAGAAGCCGATACATTGAAAAAACATTGAGGTTTCATTACCGATGTTTGAAACTGGTAAAGAATATTTTCTGCATAAAGTAAATCAATTTCTTTTTGTTGCATTCTTGCAAAGAGGAAGGGAATATCATATTTTCATTTCGTGAATTGGCTGTTTTGGTTGATGTTTCATCGACGAAATCAGGTTCTTTTCCTCGATGCTACAGGATCCGATACATCAAAAAACCATCAAGGTTACTACTAATACATAGAGCGTTTTAATAGATATTATTAGTTACTAGATTTAAATCAGTGAGTAATCACCGTTATATTGAGCACCGATTTTACCCACCGACATGACCTTTGTGACCATTTACTGCTGCAGACGGAAAAGTACGAATTAATAGGCTTAACAGCAAAAACATTGAAACATCAAGGTTTTCACTGATACATGGTAAATTTCCACTGATACTATCTATTTTGGGAATGAGTAAACCCTCAAAAAAAAAAAAGATTTACAAAATGTTTTTATATTTTGCACAGTGAGTGGCTTTTTTTATGTTCAGATAAAGCCATCCATGTAAATACTAGCAGTTACATTGAAGTCCCTATTAATCCCCCCCCACACACACACACACACTATTTTTTAAGCTGGATACTTCTTTTAGCCCACTAAGATTTGTTAACTCACCAGCCAGTTTTTTTTTTTTCTTTTTTTTGCCAATAACATCTTTGGACTTACAGGCCACTGACCACTTAGCTAAAATTCCAGTTTGTACCTATACCTGGCAAGCATAAATTTCCTGCCTCCAGCTACCTTTTTCAGATTTAATTTCTTGGCCTTATTTACTTTTTTTTTTTTTTTTTTTTTTTTTGAGAATATGCCTACAAAGAAACCACAGTATGTACAGCATGAATATAGTATATAAGCCTCAGCTATATGACAGGTCATCTTATTCACTTCAAATCATAAATTTTTGTAATACTTAATATAATTATACAAATTTGTACTTACCTTTTGTTCTTTTACTGCTGTTTCTTCATCTTGTGAAACTGGTAAGATTTCCAATGGAATTTACAATGGTAAGTGTACCTTTGTTAGTCATTATATACTCATTCAATATTATGTGCATCCTAATAGCTCACAGGAGGACTTAAAAAACAAAATATGCACTGCCATTTTGCATTTTAAGAACTTTTCTGTTCAGTAGCTTAGAGAAGGCAACAGATTTCCTTGTGCCATTATTAGCAATGTTTTTCAGCAATAAAAGCACAAATTTAGAACAAATAATGTGGCAGATTTTTTCAGCATGGTTTGGCTTATGGCATAATAACAATGGAAGCAGCAGAATGGGCACATGTTTTTGATGGGTGTAAGAAACTCGTGTTTGTGGTAAAACTTTTACTGCCTGTTCTATGAATGTCTGGATGGTGCTCAATATGAATGTGAAAGAAGGAGATGGATATCTGAGCCCTCCTCTGTCTTGGTGAACAATAAGGGAAACAAGAGGAGAACATTCAGCAACAGTAAAATTATCAATGCACTGGATGCAGCTGATTTGACTTTCTAATATGCTGACAATGTATCCAGCCACATAAGCTAAACTTGCAGTTTTTAGTGTTGATTTTGGAGTCTTAGGTTCTTAATGAAGTTGGTGAAGGGTTACAATTACATCACCAGGCAAACCAACACTGTTTTCTCTTTCACATGGCATGGAACAGGATTTTTTTTTATTCACAACTGTATCACTTAAGAGTACTTGACTGAAATTTCCTTGAAGATATCCAAATTCGTGCAGAACATGTCATATTAAAAAGTCAATCTAAGATCATTTTAAAACCCTGCATACATAAAAAAATTCAAACCCACTGGTGGAATTTAAACATTTATTGTGTAAGGTTAAAAAGTTAAAAGTAGAACCATAAAAACTTTTGGGTTTCCATAAATCCCATCATCAGATGACTAAAACAGAGAAGGAAAGTAAGACTAATATATAGACAAGCATCACTAAGAGATAATGACATAAGGAGTGCAAATAACAGACTGCACTACACAGGCAAGACATCGTGAAACATCTGGTACAAGTTAACATAAACACCAAGCTGTTCCAAATGAAGGAACAACATGGGTAAGTATCATGTGAAGCATAGAATTCTAATACATTGCATAACAAGTAACATTAAAAAGATACAAAAAGGTAATATATACAAGTTATAAAGGGAAAGAAAATATTACTTAGTCATCCGGAGGAAACAAATAGAGATTCCATTGTAATGACCATAGCTTTATACACCATGTAATTACCATGGCTTTCATACGTTTACTATAAAAACGTCCTCAAGAAGCTCTACGAGGAAAGATCAATGTCGTAGATACGTGGGCTCAATGGATTATTCAACCATTACAGCAAATCTTAAAGGCCTTTGCAAAATTTTCACCTAGACTTTGGAGGGCGAACTACAAACATTTTTGGTTTGGTACAAAACGATGAAGACCAGGTATTGAGTTTGAATAAATTTGGGGGTGTATTGCATCCCCTTAAAAAGCATTGCTAATGATACTCCAAACAGTCAATACATTGGATCGACCAAATGTACCCTGGGGACTAGACTAAATGAACATAAATGTGCAGTAAAAGACGGAACCTTACAAATACGGCACTTTCTCACCTTGCGATTGACAGTTTGTACTACCCAGTTTGGGAAGATGCCTCCTTTATTGTTACACCTACTACTATCTCTTCATTACTGTTTCACCGAGTCTTGTAATTACATCTGAAAGGCATTTGGGCGGTAATGATTACACTCCTGCCTTTGTGCCGACACTCTGGAAACAATTAATTTTTCCAGATATCCAGCAGGATATAGACGTTACAACTTAATAGCACAATTTATGTGACACTTTTTCATTACAATGGTCTCTATTTGTTTCTCCCGAACAACTAGGTAATATTTTCTTTCCCTTTGTAACTTGTATATATTACCTTTTTGTATCTTTTTAATGTAACTTGTTATGCAATGTATTAGAACTCTTTGCTTCACATAATACTTACCCAGTTGTTCCTTCATTCAGAACAGCCTGGTCTTTATGTTAACTTGTACCAGATGTTTCACAATGTCTTACCCATGGCGCTGTTTGTTATTTGCACTCTTTATGTGATTATCTTTTAACGACGCTTGTCTATATATTTGGGTGATTTTCAAAATGACCACCTATTTGATGTCCTAATCTTTGGCCCCGTATTTTATGTCAATAAAATTAATTTTTTTGTACTTTAAGAACATATATTGGTACATTATTTTATAGTTAATGAAATGTATTCATTAAAGTGTTTGTTTTCAAAATATTAGCTATTTTCCATTATTTTAGTTGTCAAGTAATGGAAATTTGCATGTCTCAAATCAAAACACCAAACTTAACAAAGTCTCTTTTTATGTTTCCAAACTAGATTAGCTTTTAAAAGTATATGAATTAAAAAATATGGTAATACATTTTAATTAACAAATATGAAAGTTATTCCTTTAAAATATTTATCTAATATTTTAAATTTTAAATTTAATATACGTCCCCTCTACATCTCATGAGTGTTACCTCAGGCAAGGCTGAACTGGATCCTACCAGGCTGTAACATTGAGCAAAAACAGCGAGGACAGAAAAGATGAGTTGGGACGCAGCACCATCTATTGACGTAGTTCGCATAAACAAACTGAATCCGTATCATTATTTACATTTGAGATTTTATTTATATTCCCTTTCACGTGGACAAATGGGTATTCTGAATTCATAGTACTTGGGCAAGAGAGTTTTTCTGTAGAAACTGGTGTAATTGATGTGCAAATCTCATTCCTCCTTTATTCTTCAACGATCTAGGGCTGAGATTTTGGTAAATGTGTTGTAGATTAGCGTCTTACATTATTTCGTCGGAAAAATGTTAGTACCTGGAAAAAGTGTGACGTACAGATTTTAGAGTATGGAAATTAATGGCAAATGGTGCAGAAATTTCGTATTTTAAATGTCTTTTAAAGATTTTTATTGTAACATTTACCTGTAAGTTCAATGCTGTGAAGAGACGCTGCCGTAGGCCTAACGCATCGAACTTACAGGTAAATGTTATGATAAAAATCTTTAAGACATTCGAAACAGGAAATTTCCGCACCATTTGCCATTAATTTCCATATAATCTAAAATCTGTACATCACACTTTTCCGAGGTACTAATACTTTTCCGACGAAATAATTTAAAATGCAAAACTACACATTTACCTACTATTTTACTTAATATAAGTTTATATAGCTGAGGTTTTTTTTTTTAAATTGAATTAGGTACGTAATTATCAGAATGAAAATGCTTACCACAAACAACAGTTGAAGGTGACTTGTCATTTGGAACAAAATCCTGACGAGATATTGCTTTCAGCAACAGTTGCTTTAGATTCTGATCTAAGGGGACCTGAACTCGTGGAATGAAAATCCCGCATTTTTCTCCTCCAAAGATGTGTGCACATTGTACATCGGCACACAACAGTAAACCATTTTGAAAATGGGTTAGATTTTGTTGTGAAAACAACAGTTTGGTTAATTAAAACTGCAAGGTTTCTTTAAAAGAAACACAAGAAAAAACGACGAACATACACAATCCAGCAATTCAAACAACGTGAAAACTGAGTTGTTTATACCTTGGGACACAGTGCCATCTAACGGCTGAAATCGTCCCTAACGCCCACTGGCCAATCACCAAAAGTTTATTGTCTTCAACGTTAATGTTATAGCCTGTTCTTCCTCCAGTTCAGCCTTGCCTCAGGAGTGTTATTGCTGTTATTTTACAAAGGTTTTGATTTCTGCAGTTAGCAACAAAGCTAAAGGCAGCCATATTGTTCCTTCTTATCTAGTGTAAATAAAGGAGCTGGATGACTACTTCTTTATTTCTTGTTTATTGAAAAGTTCATATCAATATGGTAAGTATTTTTATTACCTATCATGAGTGTTACCTATATATTTTTCATTTATTTATTTAAGTATAAAGATTTTTAATTTAAGAATAGTGTATTTTTTGTTAAAGAATCAATAGGCTTAACTTTATCTTTTTAAGAATTATTACATTTTTTTCTGGGTTAAAATTCTTTCAGAAATCTCATGAGTGTTACTTTTCACAAGTAACACTCATGAGAAGAAAGTAATACTCCCGAGTTAAAAATAATCAATTAAAAACTAAACCTACAGTTATAGAAATTGTATAGAATCTGAATCAAGCTAAACTTAACGCTTGTTTTGGAGATACTTTTTGTAATTTTTTTTGTATAAAAATGGGCACTGACACAAAATTCTAACTTTAAAGTTAGTATTTTTAGAGAATATGGTAAAAACAACTTTTTGCAGTCTTCAAAACACAAATTTTAATTATTTTCTACCCCAAAAATAAATGTGCAGAAGGGCAGTTGTGTAAATGCCATTTTGGAGTGAAAACAGAAAACCTTCTTTCAGAAAAGTGTAAGAAGAGTAGTAGATTATGAATGGAACATATATATAGTTCAGACAGTGAATCAGATGAAGCCATAGTTTATGCTGAAACTGATGAAGACAATATTGAAAATATACTCAGCAGTACTGAAGAAGAAATGAATCTTCATATTCCTTCTGCAATAGACATTAAAAATGGCACATTTGTGTTGTTGAGTTTGTGGGTGGAACCAGAAGCAAAACAAAGTTCAGATATGTTGGAGTATGCCAGTCACCACTTGAAAAAGATGGTGAGATAAAAATGATGTTTTTAAATATGTCTGAAGAACACAATACTTTATTCAGATTAAATGAAAATGATATTGCCTATGTGGAGTTTGAACAAATTATTGCTATACTTCCACAGCCTACTTTGAAAACGAAAGATTGTATTTTCTATTTAAGTTTGATGGTAAAATAAATGTATTTGAGGAAAACTCACGAAAGTCAGTGCGGTGAAGGAGGTTTCAAGTTTGTGAGAACTTGATACAAGTATTGCTTGGTCACTGTTTTTGACTGTAGTCACTTAAATGTGCTCTAAACTGTTTTTCAACATTGCACATTTTTAAAAAATTTTAAATGAACATTAAGCAGTTACCTATGTACAGACTACTGCTTCTATTTTGTGCTTATTAATGCCCCATTAAATTCTTAATTGTGATATTTCTCTTTTTATAAAGTTTCTTTTACATTTCAATATCATGAGTGTAACTGTTGGACATGACATCATGAATCTCTGCCCTAAACAACTTTGGTCAACTCAACTCAAGTCACAGTTCAAAGCAGAACCATAACCTCCTTGTATGTATTGCATAATGAACTTCCTGCTTTCGAGAACGATTGCTTGGACTTTGTCTCTTAGCTGTTCTCTCTCTCATGAGAAGGTGATAGTGTGTCTGTGAAAATAAAAAGTGGATTTTTGTAGAGATTTAAACTGAACTTCATTGATTCAAAGAATCAACTTTAGTGTGTCTAAATCTACCTTCATATTCTTCATTCTTCATGTGTTTTAATATTACAACTGAATATTTCTTCTGGGAATTGTACATAGAATTAAATTGGATTTAATTAAGGTAAAACCTTTGATTATTCTTCATATTCTTGTACGATTGATTATTCATTTTTTATCAGAATCCGGAACATCGTGGAATGAAATGTTTCGAAATGAACAAAGAAAGATCTCACGACTTCAACAATGATTATGAGACTGAAATTCACTGGAAATATTGTATTAAAATAATAGTATACCAATATGATTCATCATCTGGTAAGTGAAGAGAATTTTTTTTTAAGAATAGTAAAGTGATAAAAATAAAGTTCAAAATGGTGCAATATCGTGAAAATGTACAGATAGAAAAACTAAACAATAACAACTTTGCAATGTGGAAATTTAAACTTAACCAACTGTTAATAAGAGATTGTTTAGATGATATAGTGTTTGGAATAAAACCAAAAAATCCATACCAAGAATGGGTGAAGAAAGATAAGTTAGCAAAAAGCTCTCATTTGCCTACACAAATCATTCATGATTTACATCAGCAAAAGCTCTCATTTGCCTCACAGATCATTCATGTTTTATATCAAAACACTGCACAAGACACTTGGAACAAGTTAAAATCAGTTCATGAGAGACAGAATCTTTCTAGCAAATTGTTTCTATTAAGAAAGCTGTATTCTATAAAATTCAGTGGGGGAATTACTATGCAGGATCACATTAAGGAAGTCACAGAATTAGCAGAAAAATTAAACTGCATTGGTGAATCTATTCAGGATTCGCACCTGAGTGCAATTCTTTTATGCAGTCTGCCTGAATCATATTCAACACTCATTACATCACTTGAAAGTAAATCTGAAGATGAGCTTACCCTAGAATATGTTAGTAACAAACCAATAGATGAGTATGTGAGAAAATCTCACACATCACAAGCAACACAAGAAACATTTGCATGTAAAGAAAACTCTTCCAAAAAGAGTTATTACAGTAACTATAATAATACCTCAAGTAATGTGGTGAAAAAATATTGTACATATTGTCATAAATCAACTCATAATAAAAATGAATGCTGGCATCTTAAAAATAAAAACAAACAACAACATTCTACAAAGAAGCAAATTAATTACCAAAAGCACAAACTAAATGTTTGTACATGTCAGGCAGTTGAACAACAATGAAACATACTTCCATATGACTCAAAATCATCACAGGATCTCCAAAATGTTTTGGAAATGAAGGATACAAAAGCTAATTGTCAACAAATACAAATTTCTAGCATTAATGAAGGTGTTCCTATGGTTCACAAAAATCCAAAAATAGATGGGAATTACATTTTAAAAATAGAAGAGACTATACGTGACTCCGATTGGATCATTGACGCAGGGGCAACAAGTCACATGAGTGGAATGTTAATTTTTTCACACAATTAACAGAAAGTTCTGAAAACTCAGTTGTGATTGCAAATGGCACGAGGTTACTTACAGCAGGAATTGGTAAAGGAATGCTGAATGCTAAAACTCTTCAAAATGAAGAAAGCAAGGTAACACTTGAAAATGTGCTATACATTCCAGAACTTGTTGGTAACCTGTTATCAGTTAAAACGCTAACTAGTAAGAATTGTACTGTATCTTTCAAGGAAAATATTTGTACTATAATGCAGAATGATAATGTAATAGCTCAGGGCATAGCAGATGAGAGTTTATATAAATTATTAGTAGCACCAAATAGTGCAGATCAGGGCGCGATTTCACCGATTAGCAACTAGCTAGTGAAAAATCAAATTTGCTAGTGAAAAAAAATCGCAGTAGCAAATATTGCTAGTAAGGTAATTTCTTTATGTAAAGTAACCAAAAATCATTATTAATCCACGAAGTTTACATAACAGTTTCTATTATCACTTGTTAAAACAGCGACGATCAGCGATTCTCTTTCGCCAATTTCTTTTCGACACTTAATACCCATCCTCCCCATATCTTTCATCCCTTCCAAACTGTCGTAGAAGCGCTTTGAAACTCCTCTCCATCGTGCCCTCATTAGTCTATTATAGAAACTGAACGTGACGTCGGCAGTGGTTGCTGTGGCAACCCAGAGCTCTGGGATGGATCGGTTGTTTGACCACCTGCTCTGCCACCCTCCCTTCTTTTGCCCCACGAACTTTGTCCTCAACTCCTGTCGTACCCTAGGCCAAGCGATCGCCTACTTCCACAAGTCTTGATAGTCGTGCATACATCAAATACTGCGCTCTAATAATCAGTGATGAATAAGCAGGAATAATTCCACTTGGGATGTAAGGTCAGGTGATGCGTAACATCACAGCCTCTCCTTGACAAATGTCAACCCCGCCTTCTCGTGGTGCATCCTGTTCCGACTAAAGGGGCTCTGACGACCGCCAATAGCGTTATAACTATACCATCGGGATTAGAGGGAAATTCTATCCCACACTCACCAACCCGCTTGGCCAGCGTGGTGAGTTATGGCCAAACCCCTCCAAAATGACTCCACAACTTAAATCTTGGCCCTCAGTCTCCGGCAGCTGGAATGTACCTGGCCAAGGCAGCGGCCAGTGCGACATGAAGGCAGAGGGTGCTAAGAATCCCCGGAGGACCGGACTAGGCTGCCATCTGATGCTGACCTTGGCAACGTACAATGGACGCTCCCTATCTTCTGATTCAAGGCTTCTTGAATTGGAAGAAGAACTACAAAGGATCAAGTGGGACATCGTGGGGCTAAGTGAGGTAAGGAGAAAATCTCATCAAACTGAAAAGTGGACATCTCTTCTACTATCGTGGGACAGATACTGGCAGAACTAGTGGTGTTGGATTTATAATAAACAAGAAACTGAAGGATAAAGTTGTAGAAGTTGAAAGTTCCTCTGACAGAGCTGCACGGCTTGTTATCCAACTCTCGAAAAGATACCAGGCTCAGATTATTCAAACTTATGCACCCACCACAAGTCATCCTGAAGAAGAAATTGAAGAATTTTATGAGGAAATTTGTCATCTAAATAATAAAGGTAAGCAGCACTTGAAAATAATTATGGGAGATTTCAATGCAAAAATAGGGCAACGGCAACAGAATGAAACTTCAGTAGGTAAATTCGGTCACTGCAACAGAAACCAGCGTGGAAATACTCTCGTTGAGTTTGCAGAGGCAGAAGGGTTTTTCATCTTGAACTCCTTCTTCAAGAAAAAGCCACACAGGAAATGGACATGGAGACATCCAAATGGGACGACAAGTGAAATTGATTTTATTATGTGTAACAAAAAATTCGTCATAGAAGACTGCAGTGTGCTAAACAAGTTCAACACAGGTAGTGACCATAGATTGGTGAGATGTAAGATGCACCTCAACACTAAACTTGAACGTGGCAAGCTCATAAAACAAACAAAATCTATTGACATAACCAACCTTAAAAAACACCATAATACCTTCAAGTTGGAACTGAAGAACAGGTTCTCTGCTTTAGAAGGCCTAACATCGGAAGAAGTGGACATCTCTGAAGTTAACAGAAAAGTAACCAAAGCTCTTATGGAAACAGCAACAAAATTAGCTGGGTCTAAGAACAAGTTGCATGTAAATAAATTATCAGGAAAAACAAAAATGTTGATGCAAAAAAGAAGAGAGATGAGGACAACTAAAGAAGATGTGACTTCCAAAGTGGAATATATAGAGCTATGCAAGACAGTACGAAAAAGTATCACTGAAGACGTAAGGAAATTCAACTGTGAACTAGTGAGGAAAGCAATTGAAAACAACCAAAGCCTAAAGATAGCAAAGGGACATCTCAGTAAGGGAAGAAAACAGATTATGGCACTGAGAAAAGAAGATGGTTCTGTAACAAGAAATAGAGGCGAAATTTTGACAAGAGTGAAAGATTTCTACTCCAAATTATATGAAAGGGATGATACATGCACTCCAGACATCATGAAAGATACCAGTACCAGAGTTCCTCCAGTCCTTCCAGCAGAAGTTGCACATGCAATCAAGAACATGAAGCGGGGAAAAGCTCCAGGAGAAGATGGAATTACTGTAGACATCATACAAGAAGCAAGTGGAGAAATCGAAACAATACTCGCCCAAATTTTCACTCGATGCCTTAATGAAGGAAAGATTCCTGAGGATTGGAACACCGCTACAATGATCCTGCTACATAAGAAAGGTGACATTGAGGATCTCGGAAACTACAGACCTATCAGCCTCCTATCAGTAGTGTATAAAATCTTCACTAAAGTTCTTTCACACCGCTTGAAGGTAACACTGGACATGGCTCAACCGAGAGAACAAGCTGGATTCAGGAGTGGCTACAGCACAATAGATCATATCCATGTGCTGAGAGAACTAATTGAAAGAGCGAGGGAATATGAACTTCCATTGTGCATGGCTTTTATCGATTATGAAAAAGCCTTTGATTCGGTGAAACCATCAGCAGTTACAATGGCTCTGAAATCCTGCGGTATTGAAGATGCATACATTAATATTATTAATAACATCTATGAAAATGCAAGTGCAAAGATTCGGCTGTTTGAAAATACAACACACATAAAAATTGGAAAGGGAGTGAGACAAGGTGACACCATATCTCCGAAGCTCTTTAATGCTACATTGGAGGGTGTTTTTCAGTCACTGAGCTGGGAAAACAAGGGGATAAAGATTAATGGAGATTATCTAACCCACCTTCGTTTTGCTGATGACGTAGTCATTTTTGCAACTACCCCATCAGAGCTGCAGAGTATGATCCAGGAACTTGCTGACAAGAGTAAAGAAGTGGGATTAAAAATGAACTTTCAGAAGACAAAAGTGATGTTCAATGCTTTTACAAGAAATGAAGATTTATCGATTGATGGAGAAAAGCTGGAGATAACAGACACGTACGTTTATCTTGGACAGCAGATATCAAGTGAGGGTCACATTGATGAAGAAATTAATCGGCGTACAAAACTTGCCTGGAGAGCTTTTGGAAGAAACAGCATAATTTTCAAGAGCAATATGCCATTATGTCTTAAAAGAAAAGTGTTTGATCAATGCATCCTTCCAGTGCTTACGTATGGTGCAGAGACGTGGACCTTAACTAAAAGAGACATACAAAGGCTGCAGACAACTCAAAGCAGCATGGAGAGGTGCATACTTGGTGTAACCAGGAGAGATAAGAAGAGGAACTCGTGGATCCGAAAAATGACAAGAGTGGAAGACATCATGATCAGAGTTAAATCCCTGAAATGGCAATGGGCTGGACATACTGCCAGAAGGACAGATCATTGATGGACAGCTGAAATTTTAGATTGGATTCCAAGGGACAGGAAAAGACCCAGAAGAAGACCACATGGGAGATGGGTGGATGAAATTCGAAAGTATGCAGGGGTGACATGGAGGAGACTGGCACAAGACAGACCGTTTTGGAGGAAACTTGGGGAGACCTTCGTCCAGCAGTGGATTGATAATGGTTGACAATGATGATGATGATGAATTCCACTTATTCGGATGGTAGACAAAACCGAAAGAAGCAAACCAAAATATTACTGGAAAATAGCCTGCCAACACTGGCAAAAGTCTTATCCATAGTAACTAGCCTTATTGCGTGGCATAGATAGATGCTTTTTTACGAAACGTGTTCGTGGAGGGGGTAAACGATTACGGAAGAAACTTTTGCTTCGTCTGACTTCTGGTTTTGGAAATTTTCCTTGTATTTTCAAGCTGAAATACAAATATTTATCCAGTAAAATGTTAATGAGCAATAATACTTGACAGAGGCAACATCGTGAGAAAAAAAAAATTATGATTATGGAAAAAATCCGAATTCTGTCGACCTTTCGTTTTCTAGTTTCGTAAAGATGGAATTCCAATAATAATGAAAAAAGCCGGAATTTCTTGAATTCGCAGAAGAATCTCATGCCTGAAGATTACAGAAAAATTTTGCAGCATCCAACTTCCGTTTTTGCAAGTTGTTCTCCACAGTTTCAAGCTAAAATGCAAACATTTATGCAATAAAATGATATTTAACAAGAAAAGCGGACACAAAAACAACATTGGGAGCAAAACTTTCTTACTCCGTTTCACTACTGTGTTCGAAAGTTTTGAAGCACAAAATTTCGTCTCCAGCAGATGGAAAACGACCCCCCCCTCTCCCAAATATCGATCTTTAGAATGATCTAACTGATGACAAAAAAAAAAAAAAAAAGCGGGATTCCGCGAATCCCTGTAAGAATCTCGTGTATATCATAAAAATAATAGCAAAAGAAAAATTTGAAACAAAATGAAAATTTGTAGAATCCGTAGTTTTGATAGTGAGTTCCGTAGTCAGACAACTAATTCCGTAGAAACTACGGCATTGTGTGGTAGTTGGCAGGTATGAAGTGTGTAGAAGTTTAGCAGAAATTTGTGCGATACTTCCACTTAGTACTGCATGTTGTGAGGTGGGATTCAGTTTTTTAAAAAGAATACAAGGGGATTGGAGGAACAATTTGTCTGTTGAAACTTTAAATGCTCTGATGACAATTGAAATAGAAGGGCCACAAGAAGAGATTTTTAATCCACGGTCAGCAGTTCTAAAGTGGTATGATGACAAAGTCAGACACCCTGAGCGTAAACCATATGGGAAGAAATCTGAATTAGAATGTCAGTGAAATATATTCATGTGGTATGAGAATTTGTTAGAAATTAATAATAAAGATAGTCACTGAACTTGTCTAAGATTCTATTCATTATTCAAAAAGGTAAGTCAAAATATTTATACACATATTTAAATTTCTGTGTAACTTTATTAGAAAATAAGTTACGATGTGATTTAGTTTTACTTGCTAGTCATGCAAATGTTTTGCTAGCAAACTATTTGGTCACTAGCAAAATTTGCTAGTGAGCAAAAAAGATGAAATCTTGCCCTGGTGCAGATAATAATCAATATCGCTGTATTTCGAAAATACAAAGTCAGCTATGCCAAAATGAAAATTGTCTGTTCAAGTGGCATTTGAGATTAGGTCACAGAAATTTTGATAATATTAAACTAATGGTAGCTCATGAGCTCTCAAAAGGATTTATTATAAACAATTGCTCACATGACCTCCAGTGCACAACTTGCATCAAAGCAAAATCAATTGATAAGCCTTATCAAAACAGGCAAATTTTAGAGCAAAAGAACCCTTAGAGTTGATTCATTCTGACTTATGCGGTCCTATGGAAACTGAAAGTTTTGGTGGAAATAAATATTTCTTAACTTTCATAGATGATTTTAGTAGATATTCGATGGTCTACTTATTATCAAGTAAAGATGAAGTATACAATAAACTCAAAGAATTTATAGCCTCAACTCAAAATAAGTTTAAAAGAAAGATTAAAGCCATTAGAACTGATAATGGAAAATAATACATACTGCAATCATCAAATCTTCTTGACAAGTCAAGGAATACATCATCAAAAATCAGTACCTTACTCTCCTCCTCAAAATGGTGTAGCAGAAAGAAAAAATAGGACATTAATGGATATGTCAAGGGCAATGATACTTAATGCAAACTTGTCAACGCCTTTCTGGGTTGAAGCAGTATTAACTGCAACATATCTACAAAACTGATTGCCAACAAAAGCAAATGAAAAGACTCCATATGAATTGTGGAATAATGTAAAGCCTAACTTAAGTCATCTCAAAGTATTCGGATGCAAAGCATTTGCGTACATACACATGCAAAGAAGACACAAGCTCGATCAAAGAGCAACTGAAGGCATCTTTGTGGGCTATGATTACCATAGCAAAGGCTATAGAATCTATTCAAGCAACAAAAAGGTCATAATCTCAAGATCTGTCAGATTCTTGAAGTTTGAACTTAGTGTACAAAAACCTAATAAAGGAGACAGTATTTCTCATATACCCATGGGTGTTACGAATCAAGAAACTACAGTAGAAGAAATCCTACTAACAAATCCCCAACTAAAGGATGATAGTAATGAAACTGAGTCAAACTCAGACATTCAACCACTAAGAAGGTAACAAAGGTCTACAAAATGGATACTGGTGCAAAGACTGTCTTTAAATGCAGCAGAATCATTTACGAAAGAAACTACAAATAATTTTCCACAAGAATTTATACAAATAGTTAAACAACCAGAACCCAAGTCTCTAAAAGACATTCAAAATTTATCAAAGGTTCAACAGGAAAAATGGAAAACAGCTGTGCAAGAGGAGCTTAAATCACTGCGGAACAATGACATGTGGTCATTAACAGAACTACCGAAAGGAAAAACCCCTATTGGATGTAAATGGATCTTCAAAACAAAATGCAATGAGCAGGGTCAGATAATAAAATATAAGGCTAGGCTTGTTGATAACGGGTATGATCAGATATAAGACACTGACTATGATGAGGTATATGCACCTGTAGTGAAATAAACCACCATAAGGGTATTTCTTGCAGCAGCTGCACATAAAATGATGTTTGTTCACCATGTGGATATAAAATCAGTGTTCTTAAATGCTAAAATTAATGAAGGTATTTATATGGAGAAGCCTGAAAGTTTCGACGAAAGAAGCAATGATAATAAAGTATGCAAACTCAACAGAGCAATTTATGGCCTTAAACAAGCTGCAAGATCGTGGAACGAATCCACAGAAACTACTTTGAAAAATATGGGTTTTACTCAGAGCAAAACAGACTCACAAAATTTGAAAAAGATAATGTATTTGATTCTATATGTTGATATTTTAATTAGTTCACAAAATCCACTACAAATTGATAAAGTTGTTGAAGATCTGAAGCAGAACTATGACTTAACTAATTTAGGCCAAGTGAAACGTTATCTTGGAATTGAAGTTAATCAAAATTCAAATGGAGAATATTTTCTGAATCAACAAAATAAAATTAATGAATTAGTTGAAAAATTCGAACTTAAAGACGCTAAACCTACGAACACTAAGATGGAAACCAGTTTTTATCAGTTAAATGATGAACAAGAATTATTTGACAATAACCACAAGTATAGACAGGCAATTGGATCTCTATTATTTATTTCTAACTTCACAAGACCTGATATCACTGCTGCCACGAACGTCTTAAGTACAAAGTGTGCCAAACCAACACAAAGAGACTGGAATGCAGTCAAAAGACTTATTAGGTATCTAAAGAAAACAAAAGATTTAAAATTATCTTCAACCAAACCTCCAGTTCTTAAAGTGTATTCCGATGCAGACTGGGCACAAGACAAGTCAGACAGAAAATTGACTTCTGGAGTCTTAGTATTTCTTGGAAGCATTTGTATATCCTGGAAATCTAGAAAGCAAAACTGCGTGTCTCTTTCGTCCTTGGAAGCAGAGTACGTGTCATTGTCAGAAGCTGCACAAGAATTTTCTTGGGTGTTGCAATTATGTGAGGATTTCGACTTGAAACAAAATCTTCCAGTAATCTTCTACGAAGACAACCATTCAACAATCAAAATTGCTCAATCTGAAAAAGGCAACTTTAGACTTAAGCACATCGACTGCATTATATAAGAGATCTTCAGCATTATATCATCGAAACAGTCTACTGTCCTTCAAATTTAATGATTGCAGACATTATGACTGAACCCCTTCCTAAACCAGCCTTTGTAAAACACAGAAAAGTTCTTTTTTTTTTTTTTTTTTTTTTTTTTGATTGGAGGTTTAACGACCACCGTGAGCAACTCAATGGGCTATAAGCAGTCGCCCGTCCCTATTTTAGGGCCACTGGTTCCAGGGAAGGGAGAGAGCCAGTGCCGTAAGACAAACGCAACATCCATGCCTCACCGGGATTCGAACCCGGACCCCTTCTGTGCGAATGATCAGGAGCCATCGCTTAGACCACTGCGCCACCGGGACGGCACAGAAAAGTTCTCAACCTACAAACTTGTTTAGAACAAGTGGGGGATTGTTGGACATGACGTCATGAATCTCTGCCCTAAACAACTTTGGTCAACTCAACTCAAGTCACAGTTCAAAGCAGAACCATAACCTCCTGGTATGTATTACGTAATGAACTTCCTGCTTTCGAGAACGATTGCTTGGGCTTAGTCTTGTAGCTGTTCTCTCTCTCACGAGGTGATAAAGTGTGTCTGTGAAAATAAAAAGTGGATTTTTGTAGAGATGTAAACTGAACTTCGTTGATTCAAAGAATCGACTTTAGTGTGTCTAAATCTACCTTCATATTCTTTATTCTTCATGTGTTTTAATATTACAACTGGATATTTCTTCTGCAATTTATACATAGAATTAAATTGGATTTAATTAAGGTAAAACCTTTGATTATTCTTCATATCCTTGCAAGATTGAGTATTCATTTTTTATCACAATCCGAAACATTGTTGAATGAAATGTTTCGAAATGAACAAAGAAAGATCTTACGACTTCAACAGTTACCATGTTTCATGAGTGTTACCATAGCTAAAGGTCAGCTTTACAATAATACATTTGTTTGCTGATTTAATTAAATTGTGTTGTGACTTTAAACTTTTTAATTATTCATAGCAACTGCAGTGAAAACTTTGACTTAAAAAAAACTATTTTTTTATTAGAAGTTAACCTCCTTACTTAAAAAACAAAGTAACACTCATGAGATAAAAAAACTACTTAAAAACTTTAAAATAAATAAATTATATCATTATAACTTAAAATTAAGTGTTTAAGTTAAAATAATTTATTTAATGTAATATTGACACAAAAATATTACATAATTTTTCAAAAAGTAAGACTCATGAGAAAAATTGTGACTTGGCAAACATTTTTTTTTAATTTTTCAAATATTAAAAAAGAAACTCATGAACGGTGGTCACCTACTTACAGTGCTATAAATTACAAGAAATTAATAACTGAGTACATTTTTATTTTTAATTCAAGTTAATTTTTCGTGTGATGTGAAACTTAATATGGCAAGTTTTTTGAAAATCATATGGCAATTTTTTTAGTCATCCGTTGATGCATTTTATGGAAACCCAAAAGTTCTTATGGTTCTACTTTTAGCCTTATACAATAAATGTTTAAATTCCACCAGTGGGTTTGAATTTTTTATGTATCAAAGGCAACTAACTACCTTGACTTTTTAATATGAAATTTCCCTACAGAGGAATACTCTGATGCTGTTATGATTCCAGTTTTAAGAATTTTCTCCATTGAAAATGCAGTTGCTCTGATGACCAGCATATTTCCTCCATTCATCTGTTTTAAACTGCTGAACAAGGATTCTACTGCATTACTGTTGAAGGATCGAGTTAATATATAATGAAAACCATTTTGGGGGAGATATTTTATGCTTGCTATGATTGATCTAGTTGTCCAACAGATGGCTTCATAAGTTTCATTACTTAGCAAAATCTCTCCTCTGGTTCTAGCTCTTCATGGTCTACACATAATTATTAATTTGGTGATGCCTATATCTCTAGCTACGAGACCTAGGTACCTGCTAAAGGTAATTTTGCTGGGGTATCTGCATATTTCTGTTGGATACAGTTCTGTATCCCTTAGGCGAGAGAGCATTAAATAGAACACATTCACGTACGACATTTTCAGGCCATCTAGATTTTTTATTGCCATAAATTTTCACTTGAGCTAAAATAAATGCTGTATGTCCTAAACCTTCCCCATCCAATCATCTTTTACAAATTATTGAAATAAACACTGTTTTCATAATAATCTAATTTTTTCGTTAACTCAGCAACATTTTTTCTAAGCATGCAATCTGTTTCAGGCAAGCAATAGTTTCTTCATACGTTTAATCTCCATAACCTGTTTTGTTAATACAGATGTCAAATTAGTTTGTACCATTTGCTTTTAAATTTTATATCTTCTGTCTCTTTTGCATTTGAAGGGGGATAATTAGAATCATTCCCAACATTTACATTATTCCCATTAAAGTCACAGTATTTACAAAATTAACAAATAATTCTGCATCATCCAAGTTTGTTACTCGTTCGTTTCCGTTTTGTGTAAGTACAGCAATTTTCAGAATCACTCCCTCTTTAGAACGAGTCTTATATTTTTAGCAGCAGGCACTTTATAACGTAACCTGGAAGTATCGATGGAACAGAATCTACCTTCAGTCGCTTGTACCTCACATTAGGTACATAATAATCAAAATGAAAATCCAAACAATCCAGCAATTTAAACAACGCGGAAACCAGAATTTTTGTTTACAGGCAGTGTTGCCAACTATTCGCCAGAGCAATAAGCTAAAAATCAAGGAGGTTCTATTCTAACCAAGGTACTTAGAAAGAGGAGAGGTAGGTCCAATCACCTTTGTTTCCGTGCCGCCGGCGAGCTGTCATCCTAGGAGCTAGAGTGTGACGTCCAGTGGCCATAAACGATCTCTTGATCATTCGGAGCTTGCGCTGTAGTGTCGATTACTCGCTGCATTTCTTTGTCAATTTTAGATATGCTTTGTCGTTTCATTCATTTTTTTTTCTTCATTTGTTTTCTGCGTACAGCTATCTTGAAAATACCTGGATACGCTGTTGCACTTTGTCGCAATAACAGTTCAAAGGAAAGGAAGTTAGATGTTACACACCATGTTTTCCCATCGGATAGAGATTTCTTGAAGCAATGGGTAGCGAAATGCTGTTTGTTTGTTTTGTTTGTTTGATTGGAGGTTTAACGACCACCGTGAGCAACTCAATGGGCTATAAGCAGTCGCCCGTCCCTAATTTAGGGTCACTGGTTCCAGGGAAGGGAGAGAGCCAGTGCCGTAAGATAAACACAACATCCATGCCTCACCGGGATTCGAACCCGGACCCCTTACGGACGAATGATCAGAGGCCAGCGCCTTAGACCACTGCGCCACCGGGGCGGCTGAAATGCTGTCGAAAGGATGTATTCGATGCAAAGAAAGCTTGAATGTGTTCAGAACACTTTGATGTCTCGAAGCAAGAGCGAGATCTTAGAAATGAATTGCTGAACTTGCGTTCCAGAAAAAAACAGGAAAGATGCCGTGCCTACAAAAAATATGCGTTAGCAGATGGAGGAGCAAACTTCTGTTCGAAGTGAACGGTTTAAGATCGGAGAGGTCAGAAAAAAATGCGTTAAATCGAAGTGAATGTATATCTCCAATTAAACGTCAAATCACAGGTCACAATGAAAGTGACATTATTCCTGACCAACATTTATCACACCGTCAACGTTATGTGAGAAGTGCGAATGTTTGAACAAAAATATAATGCAACTGAAGAGTGAAAATAATTCACTACAGGAAGAATTATTATAAAACGTAAGAAAACAGTTGGTAATGGTAAAGCAATGCTTTTGCCTTGAGAAGGGAAACCTGAAAACGGAAATTAATATTATGAAACGCAAATGCAAGAATAGAAATTTGCTGAGCAACAGTGAAAGGTGGCCAGCTATCATAAATTTGCTTGGCATTGTTTTACTGAAGTGCAAATCCAACTCTTGTGTCAAATAAGTGACCAGCAAAATGGAATGAAGAAGATACGTATAAGGCAAGCACTTGTTTTGCATGCTATTCTCGAAAAGCATATATTTTAATCAAAAATAAAATGCACATACTGCTTCCAAGCATTTCCTCTCTGAAAAGGTGGTGTGGTAAATTTGTGTTACCGATGATGTAATTGAGCCCGTTTTAAAGGTGATGAAAATGAATGCTATACACCTAACCGAATTCGACAAAGTTTCAGGTTTATCTTTTGGTGAAATGGGCGTTGATTGCCGATATTATTATGATGCTGCTGCAGATAAAATTTTAGTACCGCATAGTAACGTTTTAATAGTTATGCTGAGAAGCTTATGGAAAGCTTGGAAACAACCACATACTGTTATTATCTCTTTGATAAGCAGATGGATCAAAAGCTGTTAACTGACATAATTTTTTTTTTTTTTTTTTGATTGGAGGTTTAACGACCACCGTGAGCAACTCAATGGGCTATAAGCAGTCGCCCGTCCCTAATTTGGAGTCACTGGTTCCAGGGAAGGGAGAGAGCCAGTGCCGTAAGACAAACACAACATCCATGCCTGACCGGGATTCGAACCCGGACCCCTTACGGACGAATGATCAGAGGCCAACGCCTTAGACCACTGCGCCACCGGGGCGGCCTGACATAATTCGAGCCGTTGAGTAATCGGGTTATTTAGAGCTGATCTTGGGGGTGGGGGTGGATAGCAAGCTTTGGAGGCAGCTTGGAATAACCCCAATATTGTCTTCTTTTCCAAATCCAGTAAATGAAAATAAAAAAATATGGATGTTTGCGGATGTGCCCCATCTAATTAAACTTCTCCGAAATCATATATTTGATCGCGGAACACGCTGTAGTGTGGAACCATCACTCGCCAGATATTTGCCCTTTTGCTGGAACGTAATAACTCAGAATTAAAGGTGTTTCATAAAATAAAATGGATCCACACAAATGTAAGAGGCCCCATGAGACAGAGAAGTAGTTTTAGTGCCCCAGATGCAATCTAATAACGTAAGCAAAGATGTAGAGTATTTTTTTCGTGAAAGAAAACAAATTGCTAATTTTATAAAATTGGTAAACTGATTCGACGTAACGAAATGTAGATTTCTCAGCTCCAAAGAGCCATTGCAGTGTGCTTTTAGAAAAAAAAAATATATTCAGCAAAAAAGCATCGAACAGTATTCATGTCATATTCCAGTTTTTTCACAGTATATATATATATATATATATATATATATATATATTTTTTTTTTACTCTATTTTGAAAAATAGTTGGATGTTTGTACAATTTTTACTTAAAAATTATTTACTCAAAAGTAGTTCTTTTATTTCGATTGAAAATTCAGAGCACACGACACTTTCTCGATTCGTTCGTCCGAAAGGGGTCCGGGTTCGAATCCCGGTGAGGCATGTATGTTGTGTTTGTCTTACGACACTGGCTCTCTCCCTTCCCTGGAACCAGTGACCCAAAATTAGGAACGGGTGACTGCTTATAGCCCATTGAGTTGCTCACGGTGGTCGTTATACCTCCAATCAAAAAAAAAAAACTTTCTCGGTATGGCTCCGTGCACGTTACAGTTTCGCTCATGGCCACCGTGACATCACAGCGCAGCGAAGCAAGGCAGCGAAGAGAAGCGGAAAGACGGCGCGGTTACGATGGACCTATCTCTTCTCCTCCTAAGTACCTTGATTCTAACCTCCTTGCTAAAAATCGCAATCAATAAACTAGATATGATCGAAGATTTAAGCCAGATTTAGGAAAACGGTTAAAATCATCGAGCTTATGGTTAAAATCAACCTCCTTGCTTAAAATACAGTGAATGTGTAAAATAATTATATGTTTTTATCGAGATATATATATTTATTTATTTATTTTATTACGTACAACAGCTATGTAAAGATGCGTATGTAATGTAGTATGTATTAGGTGACCAGATATCGGTAGTTCATTTGAGGACACATACGTACTCAAAATAAATATGCAAATAATTTTGTCACAAAACTGCATTGCTTCAATAAGTGTTATATTACACATTAAAATCTGTGTCTTAAAAGGATATATCTTGTAGAATGTTGGTAATTTGTATTGACAAAGCCGAACTATGATGGCGAGAACATATATTAGCAAAAGTGAAATGCTTTACCTTAGGAACATGCGCTGAATTAAAATTAGGCTGCACACCATAGCGATTGCATGACGAATTTTTCATTTTGCCAAAGCTTTTGGAGAAACTCAAAACAAGTACAGTCGAAATTTGACAGCGCCAGTGGTACATTGACCTAGTGCTGGCTAATGACCATTCGTACAAGTTGGTACGGATTCGAGTCCCGAATGAGGCATGGGTTGTATGTTTGTCTTGCGCACTTGCTTTCTCCCTTCCTTAGAACGAATGTCTATAAATTAGAGACAGGTGATTACTTATAGTCCTCAGAGTTGCTTGTAGTGGGCGTTAAACCCAGAAAGAAGAAGAAAAAAAGCCAAAATTTGTTTTCACAAGAAGCATGTTGGAAAATCAGTACAACGGAAACTACTTTCAAGAACATTTTTCATTGGAAATCTAAAGGGTTAATAAGGAAGTGTAAATTCGAGGACATTTGGGAACAACATTAAAATTTGAGGACAATTTGCGTCTCCAAAGGCTTTAGACGTTTTTGGGGACATTAAACTAAATTCGAGGACTGTCCTCAAGAATTGGGAAGGTCTGGTTAGCTTAAGTATGTACAGTAAGGTCCAGATATCGGAACACTGATTTGAGGAAAAAAGGGCGTGGCGTCCCCAAATTGGCAGTTCATTTGGGGACATATACGTATTCAAAATAAATATGCAAATCTTTTTGTTACAAAACTGCATTGCTTCAATGAGTGTAATATTACATATGAAAATTTGTGTCTTAAGAGGATATATCTTGTACAATGTTGATTGATTGATTGGAGGTTTAACGACCACCGTGAGCAACTCAATGGGCGATAAGCAGTCGCCCGTCCCTAATTTAGGGCCACTGGCTCCAGGGAAGGGAGAGAGCCAGTGCCGTAAAACACAACAACATTACATTACTTTACTAACAAAGCTACCCGAAAAACTGAATCATTAATTAACAACGCTAATTTAAAACATAAGTAAACAGAAATCCATATCTATTAAAGTCCAAGAACATTTCAAAAACACTGCAAGAAAAAAGGAAACCAACATCAAGGAATACATCTGAAACATCTCTACACATCAAAGACACCATCGTCAACCACATTATGTCTCTTTACGTAAGCTTTAACATCCTCTATACGTTTATAGTATGTTTCGTAATAAGTGTCCAAAAGTTCAGGAACAGGATTTTTCGTAATTATCCAATTCAACACGGCATCCAAACGATGTACAATAACATTTAACTTATACATATTTAACTCTTAAAACTCCGAAGTGAGTGGACATATCTTTTTATTAGGTACAAAAAAAATTTTCAATTCGAAAAAATCCAAAGTTTCGTCATAATCAGGGCAAGATTCAATAAGTTCCATGACAAGACGATACCGTGTTGGCTTATCTCTATCTTCGGCAAAATCAGGATCCAGGAGAAAAGAAAGATCTACACGAGGGATAAATTCCGGTTGAAGATAGTCTTTAGCTTTGCTCCGTTTTAACGGATCACCACTTGAATCAATGCGGGGCCGTTTAAATGTCAAAGCTGTACTTGAGTTCTCTGCGAGATTCTGCAATGCTACTGAACATTTATGTAAGTCAACAATGCCCAAAGTACCAATATTTGCTGTTGTCCGAGTCCCAGGATCCAAAGAAGTCGCCATTTCAATCAATGTCTTCTCTATCGGCTCGACCGGATCCACCACTCGGGTTTCACAAGTCTCAGCCACGGTAGAAACCAAATCAACGACATGTGAAATACCATGTTCTAAATCCGATCTTTCTTCAGGTACAGCAATTCTTTCCTCATGGGAATCAGAGAAACTCTTCCTCAGGGGTGGCCTATGTACATATATGTGCATTTAGCACGGATGTGCCCTCTTTCATTGCAAGCGTAACAAAAAATTCCTGTATAAATATTAAACGTGAAACTCTGAGAATCCAATACAATGTCAACCTCTTTGGGACAAGTCTGAAGAGCTGATTCATTCGGGAAGATAACCCGAAGAGTCCGCTTCAACCCACCAACATGACAATAATTTGAAGATTGCGGGGCTTCTATAACTCTATGAACTGGTCCCACCACCCGGCTAAACTGAGAAAGAACTATCAACGCAGAATCCGGTACCTCAAGTGGCACCGGAGACAAAGTTACAGTGATCGGTCGTTCACATGCATAAGTAGGATACAAAATTTGATGATTTATAGAAATCCCTTGCTTTAAAACAAGATTACAATCGGCACTATTTATAAACAACACTGATATACCACGTTTACTACGACCGATTCCTTTAATTGCTTCTCTTGGCACTTGTTCCTCCAAAGCTTCCAAATATGTAGGAAACGAAGTCTGTGGCAACACATGGAAAATAATAGTTTTCCCAGAAAGATCATGAAAATCTTGACATACCTTGGAATCCTTTTCGAAAGTTAGACGAAATCGATTTCCCTGGCACTCAATCTCTGACGCACAACGCTAATAACTCGTATTAGCAGAATTCTCCCTCGCAACCACAGACGCCCAACTGCAAGTTCCCGTCTCCAAAGCAACACCCTCTTGCATTCTTATCGCCGAAGAAACTCCTTCAGCAGGGACACACGAAGACACGCTCTGTAGATTTCCAAGACCGGTTTGACTTGTTGGATTCTTATCTCTTGAGAAACTCGGGTCAATCACCATGGACACCCTCTCAGAGGTCACGGGAGAAACACTCGGCGAACTTAACGATGACTTCTTATCAGTAGATCTCGCTCCACGTCGATCAACCTCCTTTCGATGGTCACGTGCAACATGGCTGGAAGAAACCGCCATTGGCAGCACTCGTCAACGGCAAGCACAACAGCAAAATAAAACTCTTCGTACGAACAAACTATATTACCCAGCGCTTCCAAACTTCACCAAAAGAAACATGAAACACTTATACACACGTCTCGCTACAACAAACCTTCCCACGCACGATATTTCCACATGAAAACCCACAAAACCTGGGAGCTCGACAACACACGACACACAACGACTTGCCACAGGGAACAGTAGAATGTTGGAAATTTGTATTGACAAAGTAGAATTATGATGGCGAGAACATATTAGCAAAACTGAAATGCTTTACCTTGTAAATGTGCCGAATTAAAATCAAGGTGAACACCAAACTAATAGCATAACGAATTTTTCTTTATGCCAAAGTTTTTCCAGAAACTTAGATCAAGTACAGTCGAAATTTGACCGCCCCAGTAGTCCAGTGTCATAGTGCTTAGAAATCTACGAGCTAATGAGGAAGGGTAAATTCGAAGACATTTGAGGACAAACATTAAAATTTGAGGACAATTTGCGTTCCCAAAGGCATCAGATGTTTTTTTGGGGGGACAGTAAGCAAATTATTTTTTGATTGGAGGTTTGACCACCGTGAGCAACTCAATGGGCTATAAGCAGTCGCCCGTCCCTAATTTAGGGTCACTGGTTCCAGGGAAGGGAGAGAGAGCCAGTGCCGTAAGACAAACACAACATCCATGCCTGACCGGGATTCGAACCCATACGGACGAATGATCATAGGCCAGCGCCTGAGACCACTGTGCCACCGGGTCGTCCAAACAAAATTCGAGGACTGTCCTCAAGAATTGGGAACTTCTGGTCAGCTTAATGCACAGCTATGTAAAGATACCCAATAAGACTTCTGGAGACAAAGCCTGGAAATGCCCTGGGTTTCTTAACCATGATACCACAAAGTGTGGGAATTTAATGTTGCTTGCATGATATTCTACGAAGTTTCGTGCAGTTTCAGTGGTGTGTATTTTTGAATTGCGTAGTTCTGGGTTGCAGAAATCATGTTAATATCAAATCAGAATGAATTATCCTTCATAGAAGAGTATCGTTTTCAATGCAATGTTATGTTTTGTTTCGAATTCGCACTGCCTTTCGGGAATTTCAGTTTAAAATAAAATTAAGTATTCTATAAATCCTGCATTTTTTCACACATTGGCAGTAAGTTACAATGCAAAATTAGGAACATTTTCGACAAAGGATGTGATTCGGTAAACACAAAATGCATTAATAAATAAATAAATACATCGCTCTTTCCACGTTCCAGAAACACACAGCATCCGAAAAATTGTTTTTCAGCCAACCGATGTGGAAATGAACCAACAGAACTCTCGATATCGCGCCGAGTGCGTAACATTTACGCCACGGTGGCCAACAATCCACGGTGCTGTGTATTTAAGTCAGCTTCTGACATCATAAATCTGTAAGATGGGCTCAGCTACTGAGACGTCTCCATTTGGTGGGCATAAACGGCACTAGCTATATATATATTATAGCAGTTAAATCTAACGGGCGAGATCCAGGTGAAAATACTCCAAATGCGTGGCGACAGTTAATAAATAAATAAATACATCGCTCTTTCCACTTTCCAGAAACACACTGAAAAACAATTTTTCGGATGCTGTGTGTTTCTGGAACGAGGAAAGAGCGATGTATTTATTTATTTATTAACTGTCGCCACGTATTTGGAGTATTTTCACAAAATGCATTGCAATAGCTTTGTAATCTACAGGTTGAGGTACTGACGATATGACACCGATAGTATCGTTAATTTACATCGACAGTGCATCGATAGTTTTTCTTAACTATCAATAGTTTTACGTTAACAAACCGGTCATGCATAAAGGCGTACAATTGTGGGAAACTGCGTGG
This sequence comes from Macrothele yani, assembly GCA_039090855.1. Taxonomy (NCBI): domain Eukaryota; kingdom Metazoa; phylum Arthropoda; class Arachnida; order Araneae; family Macrothelidae; genus Macrothele; species Macrothele yani. Next base: position 161,399,465 of record CM077010.1, on the reverse strand, counting down.
TAATCATATATGGTCACTTATGTGGGATCTCCCATTCGACCAATGGAAGCGCTGTTAGAAAAGGTGTCTCCTTCCACTGTTTTTTTTTATACGTTTGATCAAAGACCTTTAAGATACAAACACTGGAAAACCGTAAGTTAACGGGGCGACATTTGAAGTTTACTGTTGCACGGCAAGAATCTGTCACATCTCGTTCTGTACTATAGGCGTTCGTGTGTTTATATCAATTACATCCATTTTTTTAAAATGTATAACCAGTAAGATTTAATTTTTTCTTTTTATAAATAGTGTGTATATAGTGTAACGTATTTCACAACAGGGATGTAAGGCCAGGTGATGCGTAACATCACAGCCTCTCTTTGACAAATGTCAACCCCGCCTTCTCGTGGTGCATCCTGTTCCCAGTAAAGGGGCTCTGACGACCGCCAATAGCGGTATAACTATACCATCGGGATTAGAGGAAATGCTATCCCACACTCACCAACCCGTTTGGCCAGCGTGGTGAGTTATGGCCAAACCCCTCCAAATGACTCTACAACTTAAATCTTGGCCCTCAGTCTCAGGCAGCTGGAATGTACCTGGCCAAGGCAGCGGCCAGTGCGACATGAAGGCAGAGGGTGCTAAGAATCCTCGGAGGACCGGACTAGGCTGCCATCTGATGCTGACCTTGGCTACGTATAATGGACGCTCCCTATCTTCTGATTCAAGGCTTCTTGAATTGGAAGAGGAACTACAAAGAATCAAGTGGGACATCGTCGGGCTAAGTGAGGTAAGGAGAAAAGGAGAAGATCTCATTGAACTGAAAAGTGGACATCTCTTCTACTATCGTGGGACAGATATTGGCAAAACTAGTGGTGTTGGATTTATAATAAACAAAAAACTGAAGGATAAAGTTGCAGAAGTTGAAAGTTCTTCTGACATAGCTGCACGACTCGTTATCCAACCTTCGAGAAGATACAAGGCTCAGATTATTCAAACATATGCACCCACCACAAGTCATCCTGAAGAAGAAATTGAAGAATTTTATGAGGAAATTCGTCATCTAAATAATAAAGGTAAGCAGCAGTTGAAGATAATTATGGGAGATTTCAATGCAAAAATAGGGCAACGGCAACATAATGAAAATTCATTAGGTAAATTCGGTCATGGCAACAGAAACCAGCCAGGAAATACTCTCGTTGAGTTTGCAGAGGCAGAAGGGTTTTTCATCTTGAACTCCTTTTTCAAGAAAAAGCCACACAGGAAATGGACATGGAGACAACCAAATGGGACGACAAGTGAAATTGATTTTATGTGTAACAAAAAATTCATCACAGAAGGCTGCAGTGTGCTAAACAAGTTCAACACAGGTAGTGACCATAGATTGATGAGATGTAAGATGCACCTAAACACTAAACTCGAATGTGGCAAGCTCATAAGACAAACAAAATGTATTGACATAACCAACCTTAAAACACACCATAATATCTTCAAGTTGGAACTGAAGAACAGATTCTCTGCTTTAGAAGGCCTAACATCGGAAGAAGTGGATATTTCTGAAGTTCACAGAAAAATAACCAAAGCTCTTATAGAAACAGCAACAAAATTAGCTGGGTCTAAGAACAAGTTGCATGTGAACAAATTATCAAGAAAAACCAAAATGTTGATGCAAAAAAGAAGAGAGAGGAGGACAAATAAAGAAGATGTGACTTCCAAAGTGGAATACATAGAGCTATGCAAGACAGTACGAAAAAGTATCACTGAAGACGTAAGGAAATTCAACTGTGAACTAGTGGGGAAAGCAACTGAAAACAACCAAAGCCTAAAGATAGCAAAGGGACATCTCAGTAAGGGAAGAAAACAGATTATGGCACTGAGAAAAGAAGATGGTTCTGTAACAAGAAATAGAGGCGAAATTTTGACAACATTGAAAGATTTCTACTCCAAATTATATGAAAGGAATGACGCATGTACTCCAGACATCATGGAAGGTACCAGTACCAGAGTTCTTCCAGCCCTCCCAACAGAAGTTGCACATGCAATCAAGAACATGAAGTGGGGAAAAGCTCCAGAAGAAGATGGAATTACTGTAGACATCATACAAGAAGCAAGTGGAGAAATCGAAACAGTACTCGCCCAAATTTTCACTCGATGCCTTAATGAAGAAAAGATTCCTGAGGATTGGAACAACGCTATAATGATCCGGCTACATAAAAAAAGGTGACATTGAGGATCTCAGGAACTACAGACCTGTCAGCGTGTAACGTACCAGGATATGTGACGTACCTGCCAGCAGGACGCACATCTCATAAAGGCAGATAGTAGTCAGAACAAATGTCTGCGTAGCTCAGTTGGTAGAGCGACTTGTTCCGGAATAAGCGGCCTCGGGTTCGAATCCCGGCGTAGACCAAAAATGACGGAGAAATTTACTTCGTTATAATGGCGCCCGAACTATCCGGATGACCCGACCGTTCAAAATCTCGCAATGGTGTGATGTTATTTCCACACCGCGAGATAGGAAAAAAATAAGAGCAGCACTTCGAAAAAAAAAAAATAAGGGGGAGATGATGTAACGTACCAGGAGATGTGACGTACCTGCCAGCAGGACGCACACGACATAAAGGCAGATAGTAGTCAGAACAAATGTCCGCGTAGCTCAATTGGTAGAGCAACTTATTCCGGAATGAGGGGACCCGGGTTCGAATCCTGGCGCGGGTAGAAATGACGGAGAAATTCACTTCGTTATAAGCCTGCTATCAGTGGTTTATAAAATCTTCACTAAAGTTCTTTCACACCGCTTGAAGGTGACACTGGACATGGCTCAACCGAGAGAACAAACTGGATTCAGGAGTGGCTACAGCACAATAGATACTGAGAGAACTAATTGAAAGAGCGAGGGAGTATGAACTTCCATTGTGCATGGCTTTTATCGATTATGAAAAAGCCTTTGATTCGGTGAAACCATCAGCAGTTACAATGGCTCTGAAATCCTGCGGTATTGAAGATGCATGCTTTACTATTATTAATAACATCTATAAAAATGCAAGTGCAAAGATTCGGCTGTTTGAAAATACAACACACATAAACATTGGAAAGGGAGTGAGACAAGGTGACACCATATCTCCGAAGTTTAATGCCACATTGGAAAATGTCTTTCAATCACTGAACTGGGAAAACAAAGGGATAAAGATTAATGGAGATTATCTAACCCACCTTCATTGTGCTGATGACATAGTCATTTTTGCAACTACCCCATCATAGCTGCCGAGTATGATCCAAGAACTTGCTGACAAGAGTAAAGAAGTGGAATTACAAATGAACTTTCAGAAGACAAAAGTGATGTTCGATGCTTTTACACGAAATGAAGATTTATCGATTGATGGAGAAAAGCTGGAGATAACAGACACGTACGTTTATCTTGGACAGCAGATAGCAGGTGATGGTCACATTGATGAAGAAATTAATCGGCGTACAAAACTTGCCTGGAGAGCTTTTGGAAGAAACAGCATAATTTTCAAGAGCAATATGCCATTATGTCTTAAAAGAAAAGTGTTTGATCAATGCATCCTTTCAGTGCTTACGTATGGTGCAGAGACGTGGACCTTAACTAAAAGAGACATACAAAGGCATGCAGACAACTCAAAGTAGCATGGAGAGGTGCATGCTTGGTGTAACCAGGAGAGATAAGAAGAGGAACTCGTGGATCCGAAAAATGACAAGAGTGGAAGACATCATGATCAGAGTTAAATTCCTGAAATGGCAATGGGCTGGGCATACTGCCAGAAGGACAGACCATCGATGGACAGCCGAAATTTTAGATTGGATTCCAAGAGACAGGAAATGACCCAGAAGAAGACCACATGGGAGATGGGTGGATGAAATTCGAAAGTATGCAGGAGTGACATGGAGGAGACTGGCACAAGACAGACTGTTGTGGAGGAAACTTGGGGAGACCTTCGTCCAGCAGTGGATTGATAATGGTTGACAATGATGATGATGATGATTTCAGAACATAATATAGTCAGATTTAATGCGCTACACAGATTTTTAAAATGGTTATATCTTGCGTAGCGTGCGGATGTACCAATAAGCAAACAACTGGCCAGCGGATACTTTCATTTCATAGGTTTCCTCATAATAATTTCGATACTTTGGGGAAGTGGGTAAATACTCTAAGACGTGATAACTGGAAACGAAGCTAAGCAAAGCCAAAACCTGACGATTGCCATTTAGCAAGGGGTATCACCATAGGCGGCGGAACCTAATATTTTCGGGGGTCGAACTTCTCCGAGAGCGAAAACAATTTAATAAAAAGTAAGGGGAAAGAGAGAGATAGAGAGAGAGAGAGAGAGAGAGAGAGAGAGAAATAAAGCAACGAAGGGTAGATGAGGGTACTCGTACATATCATCATCGTCAACCATTGTCAATTCACTGCTGGATGAAGGTCTCCCCAATTGCGTTCCACAACTTGAACCTGTCTTCCAAGTCACTCCAGCAGGCTTTCACATTTCATCCACCAATCTTTCACGTGGTCTTGTTCTGGGTCTTTTCCTGCCCATTGGTATTATATTTAACATTTCAGTTGCTCAAGCATGGCCAGTTTTTCTAGCAATATACCCAGCCGATTGTCTCTTGAATGTTCTCGTTTTGATCATGACGCCATCAACTTTTTTCCTTTCCCTAATCCATGTGTTCCTCTTGCTATCTTTCTTAATTACACCAAGCACGCACCTTTCCATGTTTTTCTGAGTTGTGTTCATCCTCTGCATATTATTTTTAGTTAAGGTTAATGTCTGTGCTGCGTATGTAAGGACTGGAATGATGCATTGATTAAATACTTTTCTTTTAAGACATAGTGGTAAACTGCTCTTGAAAAATGTGCTGTTTCTTCCAAATGCTGTCCAACTAAGTTTTGTATGCCTATTTACCTGAACTAGTCAAAAGTTCGTACCATTTTGAGCTCCACATAATGTTGAACCTCCATTTCCTGTGCAAAACGCGCTCCACCGTCGACTGCATAGAGCGATGACGTGGAACTTGAAGAGTTTTCCAGAAAACTGCGAAGCATGCTGACAGTATCCAGGAAATCGTTAAAAAAAAAAAAAAAAAAAACTATAAATTATATATGAACCACAGTGTTAGGACGTTTCCTAGGCGGATCCCATCAGTGAGGGGGGACCATGAAATTCCAGAGGTGGTCCGGACCCCCGCGTCCCCTACCTTCCGCCGCCCATGGGTATCACACACCTTTGCGGTCTCACTATACCGGTATCCCCTGTCTAAAAATAGAAAAGAGAAGTGCGACGACCAAGTTGTCCCCAAGAAAAAAAGGAAACATTCAAATTTTCATCCGGATTTAAGCGCTAGTCACAGCAATGTTGCCGTGACTTGCAGTTTCAATCTAGGTTTCTCACCTCCTTTTCTAATCTTTCTCTGGACATAATTGAAGTGATTTAGTATTTTAAGTGCAGGATAGTTAGCTAGTAACCTTTTGAGGGACTCAGTTTTTACTAGAACCTTGTGTCATTTATCGTGACTTGCAATTTCAATATAGGCTTCTCACCTACTTTCGTAATCTTTCCCTTGAAATACTAGAGGTGTTTTAATATTTTAAGTGCAAGATAGTAAGCTAGTAACCTTTTTCACTTATTTGATCTCTAAATATAGTTTTTACTAGACACCTGTGCCATTTACCAGACTTTGTACGGCTCTAAAGTGAAGGTTTCTGGTTAAACCTACACATGGTTTGTTAACTCGTGTTTCTTTTCTCAGACTTTTCATCCTCGAGATTTGTAATTGTCTAAACTCTAAATTATATGAAGATATAATTTCTTTCTATCATATTTAATTGTACTTATTTTTTCTCCTGTTGAGTAGCTTTTACGAACTCATAATACTGCGGGAAACCGAAATTAAAAGTTTTGTTCCCGGCAATTTATCTTAATAAACAAATGGCCACATTAATTTCATGAAACTCGATCACACAGTTTGCAAGCAACTGAAGCCGAAATATATTTTACACGTAGGACAAGTGATGTTTCCTTTTAGTTATTTCATATCCCCCAAAAATGACGAAATGATGTTTTCTTTAATCGTAAGTTAAAAGGCGCAGTGTCTACTTTATACACATTGAAAAAAATTAATACACAGTTTTAAAACAACGTAAAATTTCTTCTTTCGCGCAAGTAAAAGAGCTTAATTAACGTTGCTCACATACGACACACGCCGTTTTTGCCGTACAAGCTCTGCGATCAAAATGTCGCCGTTCGCTTTGTGTTGTCAGTCAGTACGTGGGAAATCTGTGTTGATAATTTTTTTCAATTTAGCTTTTAAAAATGATAGTTAAAATGAATTTTAGTTTTAGTCATTCTATTAATAATTATTTTGGATACGTTTTTTTCATTAGAAGATGCTTTAAACGTTATCAAAAACTTCGAGATTTCTTCTAATACTCATTATATTAAAAAAAAAAAAAAACGTGGTGTTGTGCCAAGGTGGTTCATTCAACAAAACTAAGTTGGAAGCAATCCAAGATCATGACTTCTCATGTAGGAAAAGTTCAAACAACAACAACAAAAATGAATTGTACAGCAGAAATCTATCTAAAAGAAATTTCAAAGTTTCCTTCATACATGGCTAGTCACCGCTGCCAGTAGAAAGCATGTGGCAAGAGTAAAAAAAAAATACTTTGGAAAAGGATGAGGCGCTCAATGTTGAAAAACGTATTTACATTAGCTTGCCGTCACTAACAAATTATTTATTTTCATTATTTAGTTTTATTTATTTATTTATTTTCATTATTTAGTTTTATTTATTTATTTATTTTCATTATTTAGTTTTATTTATTGATTTATTTACATTATTTAATTTTATTTATTTATTTTCATTATTTAATTTATTTATTTATTTTAATTTTATAGTTTTATTTCCATATAATTATTAGTATACCAAATTCCCATATAACTTTATATTTAATATTTGTTCTGGTTAAATATTATTATATATTTGACCTCATCTTTCCGGTATAAACAACACTGAGAAATCGTTGAATCAGAATCTCTAACAGTAATTATTGAAAATAAGAAGATATTCAAAGCTAAAACAATGAATAAGGCTGTAAAATTGTAAACCCAAGGAAGACAAAAGGGAGTATGTGCTCTCACCGGTGAAGCCAGCTTAGTGGAATGGCCGCCATGTTATTTTAACCTCAAAGTTGCTCGTTTTGCAATCTAAGTTGTCGGAGTGAACGTTAGCGTAGTTTGAGCTTAGGGGGCTTTTTTCGTTTATTTGTGTAATTTTTTGCGTAAAGTAGCCTTTTGGAAATGCTACGCTCCTTTAAACTTTTAACGAAAGACCAAAACCCTAGGCTACAGCAATACGGCAGATACAAAACTGCGTATAATCGCGTTTCATAGGTGAGTCTACTCTTAAACATCTAATATTTTAATTTCAAATTTAATGCAAAACATAAAAGTATGAAATCAATGTAAGGCCACGACATTTTTAACTTATTGTTAGTTATTTTATAAAGTGTAAGAAACAAGTCGAGCACAATAAAAAGAGAAAACTGACAATAAACGGTCGTCTACATAAGTATAATAATCCATTGCTGTTATTCATTTACGATGCTCTGAATTGAGAATTGCAGTTTTCAGTAAAATAAAAACATGTATTTGGAACAAACTGTTGAATTGCCGCAATGGAAAGCACACCACCTCCCATTCGCAATTTGAATGTGTTTTGTTACAGGTGTCAGAACTATCAACCTACGTACATCAGAGCTGAGACGGGCTTAGCCCGAGCCCTAAAGCCCGAATCGAGCTCGGCTGTAGAATATTTACTGCGGTTTATTTTTAATTTTTTTTTTTAGGTTTAACGACCACCGTGAGCAACTCAATGGGCTATAAGCAGTCGCCCGTCCCTAATTTAGGGTCACTGGTTCCAGGGAAGGGAGAGAGCCAGTGCCGTAAGACAAACACAACATCCATGCCTGACCGGGATTCGAACCCGGACCCCTTACGGACGAATGATCAGAGGCCAGCGCCTTAGACCACTGCGCCACCGGGGCGGCAACTGCGGTTCAGGCTCACGCTCTTAGAGATAGAGAGAGCAAGAGAATTTTTTTTTATATATAAATGAGATTTTGTGATTTAGCAAATGAGACACTTTATAGTGAGAGAATTCACCGCCCGGTGGCGCAGCAGTCTAAGAGATGGCCTCTGAGCATTCGTATGAAAGGGGTCTGGGTTAGAATCCTGGTGAGGCATTTTTTTGACTGGAGGTTTAACGACCACCGTGAGCAACTCAATGGGCTATAAGCAGTCGCCCGTCCCTAATTTAGGGTCACTGGTTCCAGGGAAGGGAGAGAACCAGTGCCGTAAGACAAACACGACATCCATGCCTCACCGGGATTCGAACCCGGACCCCGTTCGGACGAATGATCAGAGGCCATCGCTTAGACCACTGCGCCACCGGGGCGGCCTGGTGAGGCATGGATGTTGCGTTTGTCTTACGGCACTGGCTCTCCCTTCCCTGGAAACAGTGACCCTAAATTATGGATGGGCGACTGCTTATAGCCCATTGAGTTGCTCACGGTAGTCGTTAAACCTTCAATCAAAAGAAAAGGGGGGATTCTCCGGCAACTGGTTCTGGTCGGGTTTGCGGGCATTCGAGATGGCTATTTATTCCGGACTTGGGTAGAAAATGCCATAGCTGCGCATTAGTGTTTTTCTGCAAAGAAAAAGCTTTTTCAAGAACTACAGATATATATATTTTTTATTGGAGGTTTTAACGACCACAGTGAGCAAATCAACGGGCTATAAGCAGTCGCCCATCCCTAATTTAGGGCCACTGGTTCCAGGGAAGGAAGAGAGTCAGCGCCGTAAGACAAACACAACATCCATGCCTCACGGGATTTGAACCCGGACCCCTTTCAGACGAACGATCAAAAGCCATCGCTTAGACCACTGCGCCACCGGGCCGGCTATAGAAATTGGATAGTTGATAGCATGCCGACGATAATTTACCCCTTACCTCCACGCAGTAGCCTCTTGCTAATTCTATGTAACAACGTACATATTGCAGCGCATTATGGCACAATAGTATTAGCATTATTTGAGCAACATACAACTGCAGCACCGCCCGATCATTTTTGAAATCCGGCCGCACGAAGCACTTCAAGTGGAAACGAACGGTCAAAGAAAATCATACAGTTGCACTGTAAAGACAGATGGAGGTCCCTTCTCCACTCCCCATATTGCAGGAGGAGGAGAGAGTGGTAGTGTGGAAAAGGAGTTGTTTTTTATTAATGGTTGAATAGGTTAGCCAGTTTTCGGCCACATTCGGGCCCGAGCTCTATATTGCAATATAAAATTCAGCTTCCGGATGATATACCATAGGCTTGGACTCCGAAAATTGAGCCCGAACTCAGCTCTAAAGTACATCGTGTCAAGTTTTAGAACTAGAAATATTGTACTTTATTTTTATTATTGGTTTAACGACTACCGTGAGCAACTTAATGGGCTATAAACAGTCGCTCGTTTGTAATTTAGAGCCACTGGTTTCAGGGAACGGAGAGAGCCAGTGCCGTAAGACAAACACAACATCCATGCCTCACCGGGATTCGAACCCAGACCCTCCCGGACGAATAGTCATAGGCCATCGCTAAGGCAACTGCGCCATTGTACTTTTAAAATGCTAAAAAAAAAAAGAGATAATGCTTGTACCCAGCTGAATCTTTGGCTGTACTTTCGAATGAGAGCGCTTTCAAATAGTTCCTAATTTCCCCTGTATCGTTCCGCTTTGTTCATACAACCTGATCACACCCAACATAAAAGAAAATAGGCGACGATAAATTTTACGCGTTTCTTTTTTAGAATTTCATTATAAGTGACCCCTTAATTACTATTTTTATTTGTAAAAATGCATTTTACGAAGAAAATGTGTCGAATAACAATACTACATTTGTTTGTTTATCAGGAGCTAGCATATTTTTTAAGCGAAGCTATTTCCAACTGTTGTTGTCGAAGCTAAAGCTAAGCTAAGACTGACGCCTCATTTCTTGATAGTATTTATTTGAATTTTATAAATTAAGATGATATGGAATTAGTCACGATTGTTGCGGCAGGCAGCCAATGATTCGAAGACAGCTATTAAGTGAGCTGAAGATAATGGTCTTCTTTCGAAAGGGAAAGGTAAGTATACGTTCACAAGGGAGACTAGAATCGGAAGAATTATTGGCCGATAGCCTAATAGAATATTTGTTCCGACGATTTTTTAAAAAACAAAATTTAGATCCATTTGAACACTTCATTCAAGTACTTTGTTCCACCGAGTGGAAAAACTGAATGTTAGTCACATTAATTTCGTGAAAAGAGCGTTGCATTTACTTTATCGGAATTATGATGCATACATCTGTGATATGAAAATAAATGTATCATTTTTTTCCGTAACAAAATAAATATCTATATTTATTTCCATTATAATAAGATTTATTTCAATGAAAATGGTAAAAAGCCCCATGGCGCAGTGGTCAGGCACGGCCTCCCCATCGTCCGAGAAGGGTTCGGGTTCGAATCCCATCGGGCATGGATATTGTGTTTGTCTGGCCGCCCCGGTGGCGCAGTGGTCTAAGGCGCTGGCCTCTGATTGTTCGTCCGTAAGGGGTCCGGGTTCGAATCCCGGTGAGGCATGGATGTTGTGTTTGTCTTACGGCACTGGCTCTCTCCCTTCCCTGGAACCAGTGACCCTAAATTAGGGACGGGCGACTACTTATAGCCCATTGAGTTGCTCACGGTGGTCGTTAAACCTCCAATCAAAAAAAATTGTGTTTGTCTTACGGCACTGGCTGTCTCCCTTCCCTGAAACCAGTGACTCCAAATTAAGGACGGGTGACTGCCTATAGCCCATCGAGTTGCTCACGATAATCGTTAAACCCTCAATCAAAAAAAAAAAGTAAACAAATTGCGTATATTATCGTGAAGAACTTTCTTTTACGTTGGGTCAGAGGAGGCAAGCAATAGTTCTCTCAGTCAAGTATTTGTATAAAGCAGAAGAATAAATTACATTTAAGCAGAAAAACAAAAAATGAAATGCTATAAAATAGGGCATTGTTCAGTTACGCAGAGTGCCTATTCACACAAGCACTTTCATGGCTAACTACACGTGATAAAACTGACAGATAAAGGCCAGTTTTCCTCGTGCCGTCGGCGTTACCATGGTCACAGCGCGGAAGCCAATCAGTGAACGGCATCCAACGGAAGCTTGCCGCTTATATTAATAGAGCATGGAAGGGGCGACGCAAACTAGCCTTCGCTCATCCTAGAGTTGTCTGTTAAATTTTCCAAGAGTAGTGCATCAGACGGCAGTGTACTTTTTTGTTACTTTTACTGTCACAATACATTTTGCATGTGAACTTTTGGATTTAGCTGCAAAAAAATCAATAGATGAGAAAAGTAGCAGTTGCAGTGTATCAACGTGTAATATTGACATTATTACTCCTTTGTTAGAAGTTCCTTTCTCAAGAAGAAATGACATTAAAAGACATGCGATTATAAAACAAAGAAGACCTCTTCCCAAGTTTTCTCTTATGCAAAAAGACACAGGCAAACACAGAACATTCCAACCTTCATGGTATAATCAACATAAATGGCTATGCGGTAGCATAATGAAAGCGAAGTTATTCTGCTGGCCTTGTTTGTTATTGAGCTGGAATAAAAGTGTGTCCACAACGAATCAGAGGAGTCACTAAATCCTGGGAATTTCAAAGCTATATTCGAGCTTATATTACGCAGAAACGAAGAATTAAAAGAACATTGGGGGAAATGGGATGCTTTAGAGGTTTATCCAGTACTATTCAAAATGAACTCTTGGAAATCATTCAAGAAGATATTCAGAAGTTCATTGAAAATAACATAAATGAAACCCCCTTTTTATGCTTGCATTGTTGATGAAACCACTGATGTGACTGAAAAATCTCGGTGTTCGATCATTGTGAGACTAGTGGATTCTGCTGGTGAAATTCAAGAATACTTCCTTGGATTTTGTGATTTCAGTGAAAACAGAAGTGCCGAAAGTCTTTTCAGTATTTTGCGCAGTGTATTTGAAAACCACAGTGTGCAGAATAAACTGGTTGCTCAAACATATGATAGCGCTAGTGTTATGGCAGGAGAACTGAATGGCTTTAAGGCGAAAGTTCACGAATTTGCTCCTCAAGCCCTTTTTACTCATTTTTTTGCACACCGTTTGAATTTAATTTTGCAACAGTTGTTGCGGAATAAAGTCCGTGAATTTTTTTTTCCACTCTTCAGGGCATGCCATCATTTTTTCATCGTTCTTGAAAACGTACTTCTGTTCTTGACAGAATTGTGGAGCAACGTATGTATATAAACAGTGAGTTTAGGTGGAATTCTAACGTCAAGATCACCACTGCGGTACATACAAACCGGTTGAAATTAATCCAGGTGCTCAATGAAATTATAAATTCTTCAGATTCAAATGCTGCGATAGTAAAACAGGCACAAGGATATAAAAACAGCCTTCTGGACTTAAATTTTTAGTTTTTCAAAAAATCTTTCAAAAACTGATTTACTTTTCAGAAAAATACAAATGATGTTCGGTTTTGCATCACTGCAGTTTCAGAATGTATTTCATACATGAGAAGAAACCTGAGGAGTGAAGAACAGTGCGACAAATTTATGGTTTTTGCCGAAAGTGGTACTGGGTGAACGTCGTTAACTTCTCTGAAACGCCATGAACGAAGAGACGAACATGTTGCCGCTTCAAACTACAAACAGGTGTATTACGAAATTTTGGACAACATTTTAACGCAACTGGAAGTAAGATTTTTAACTGCGAGAAATTAGAATTTCTAAAATTAGGCGACACGACACAGTTCTCAACCTATAATGAACATTTTCCTGTGGATGCTTTAGTTTCATTAGTGGGAAATTATGGAGTATTGTTCAACAAAGAAAAATGACGCACTGAACTTGGAACGGTTTTCTCCCCACTGCACAAAGAAACATTTCATGATTTGTGTTTGGACAAATTAATAAAAAAATAATTGAAAACGAGACTAATGAAATTATTAGAGGCCTTTAAGTTATTCTGTCCAATAGCGACAATCCCTGCGACAAGTGCTTCCGCAGAAAGAAGTTTTTCATGCCTGAAGCGCATCAACACTTTTTTAAGAAATTCTACGACTCAAGGTCGTCTCTCAGCGTTAGCTTGTGCGTCAATTGAAAAGGGAACCCTCAGCAAACTTCAGAAACGATGTATGTGGCATGATGAAGTTTAGAACGATTTGCGAGGAAGAAAGTTCGTCGAGTTAATTTTCGGTATAAGTAATATCCATTAGAATCAAAACAATGTGTTGCACCGATTTTGGTTGCAACGAACAAAAACTTTGTTTTTTAAAATAATATTTAAAAGGCAGTCTGTGGATCTGCATAAAATTCATATTTTGGGGCTTTATGAAACAGAAATGCATCGAACGAACCTTGAGTGAAACACTGAACAGGACATATTTGTACGTATATGAATTAACATATGGTCGTGCGTATGTATGAAAAAGATATTTGGACACTCCCTTTTTTGTGTGTCTGTGGCTACAAACAAATTGTCGTTCTGGCATCTCCAGAGTTGGAAGCCACCGTCCACCACTGCGTTGGGTTTTCTTTTTTTTTATTGGATGTTTAACGACCACCGTGAGCAACTCAATGGGCTATAAGCAGTCGCCCGTCCCTAATTTAGGGTCACTGGTTCCAAGGAACGGAGAGATCCATGCCTCACCGGGATTCGAACCCGGACCCATCTCAGACAAAAGATCAGAAGCCATCGCTTAGACCACTACGCCACCGGAACAGCCACTGCGTTGGGTATGATAATTTGTCTGTAAACAAAGCGGAACGATACACGGGAAATCAAACATAAAGTTTGTAAATCTCATACAGCTGGAGTTATGAAATCAAAACTTTGTATTTAGGGCCATCTACTAGAGAGTATGTATCCAAAAGAATTTGAATGGTAGCGGTCAAGAATTTTTTTTATTGAAGGTTTAACGACCACCGTGAGCAACTCAATGGGCTTTAAGCAGTCGCCCGTCCCTAATTTAGGGTCACTGGTTCCAGGGAAGGGAGAGATCCAGTGCCGTAAGACAAACACAACATCCATGCCTTACCGGGATTCGAACCCGTACCTCTTTCGGACGAATGATCAGAGGCCATTGCTTAGACCACTGCGCCACCGGGGCGGCCAAGAAAATTTCTAATGCAAGGTCGCTGCAACAGTTTCTGTTAGAAACCTCATATTCTGTGTTCAGGACTTATTAGCAAAGTGTAATGTCCCTACCGATTTTAAACGAAATTTGTGGCTGGGCTAGAGTTGAAAATAAATCCGTCGATAAAATTTTCTAATAACTATCTTCTCTATAGAGAATGACTTGAGTTAAAAAAATAAAACTTGGAATTCGGTACCTTAGTGAAACCACCTTTTTATGAAATAAAAGCTGAACTATATGTGTGTTGAAACTTAAGTTTTTCTTAAGGAAAGCTTCACAGTTTGAAAAATCGGTCAGACGGAATCTAATTTGGAAAGAAGTCGGATTTTAAGACAAACAGAATATCCATGCCTCACCGGGATTCGAATCCGGACCCCGTTCGGACGAATGATCAGAGGCCATCGCTTACACCACTGCACCACCGGGGCGGCAAAGAAATCGGATAAACAGGTATTAGCCTAAACAGCAATCAGAAATTCTTATTTTAGACTGATTTTGGTTTTTTTTTTATGAGGTTTAACGACCACCGTGAGCAACTCAATGGGCTATAAGCAGTCGCCCGTCCCAAATTTAGGGTCACTGGTTCCAGGGAAGGAAGAGAGCCAGTGCCGTAAGACAAACACAACATCCATGCCTCACCGGGATTCGAACCCGGACCCCTTACGGACGAATGATCAGAGGCTTGCGCCTTAGACCACTGCGCCACCGGGGCGGCGATTTTGGTTTGATGGATGGTAAAGCATTGTAGAGATTTGGCTATACAAGTAGTTTCCTTTGTGAACATGAATACAATTGTTTCAATATAACAAGGCCAGACAGAAATGATATTCAGCGTTAAGGGACGCAAGCCCAGATTTGCCGCTCCATGTACGAGAACAGTTTTCAATTTTTATTAATTTTTACCTGAAATAAGTACCTTTGGCAACATCATTTTCTATTTTCCGTAAAGTAAAAGTTTTCATAAAACACAATTCTCTCATATAAAACTGAAGGGGAGGAAAAAATCTGTAAAACTGTAGTTCAGATGGCGCTGCGAATTATCCAAGAAGTCAGCAATTTACCCAAAAAGTCCGCTTCATGGATAAAAAGTTTCATCATGTACGATGATAAACATTTTACAGCTTCCCCATGGGGGGGCAATTGTGATGTGTGTGTGTGCGTGTGTAACATTAAACATGACGGGCGTCTCTTTAATTATATTCTAACCAAAAAATATTTCGTATGGGTACATATACAGATAACGTGTACAAAACTAAAAACATAATTACTGGTTTTCATATTAAATAAATATATTTTTTCCTATACACTGAAACTTAAAGAAAACACACAAAGATGACGTAGTTTCAATTAAATTAAACTTTTCTACCTTTTTTTTTTTTTTTTTTGGTTGCAAACTTTTTAACAATGTCCGATCTGTCCTAATCTGTGGCAATTCTTTTTATCAGAGTTTTAACGACCATCTTGAGCAACTCAATGGGCTATAAGCAGTCGCACGTCCTTAATTAAGTGTCACTGGTTCCAGGGAAAGGAGAGAGCCAGTGCCATAAGACAAACACAACATCCATGCCTCACGGGATTCGAACCCGGACCCTTTTCGGACGAATGATCAGAAGCCATCGCTTAGACCACTGCACAGCAATTTTTTTTTGTTTGGAGGTTTAACGACCACCGTGAGCAACTCAATGGGCTATAAGCAGTCGCCCGTCCCTAATTTAGGGTCACTGGTTCCAGGGAAGGGAGAGAGCCAGTGCCGTAAGACAAACACAACATCCATGCCTCACCGGGATTCGAACCCGGACCCCTTACGGACGAATGATCAGAGGCCAGCGCCTTAGACCACTGCGCCACCGGGTCGGCCAATTTTGTTTTTAATACTAACGATACTTATATTTGAAAGTCATTCTTGTTTCATATTTAATAAAAAGTAACTTTTCATGATTTTAAGTTTCAAAAACGATGTTTCCCCGCTAGCCACTGTTACAGACAGTAAAAATTTGAAAAGGGGGTTTTGTGCACCTTATTATCGCTATGTTGTTGTTGTTGTTGATTGGAGGTTTGAGCAACTCAATGGGCTATAAGCAGTCGCCCGTCCCTAATTTAGGGTCACTGGTTCCAGGGAAGGGAGAGAGCCAGTGCCGTAAGACAAACACAACATCCATGCCTCACCGGGATTCGAACCCGGACCCCTTACGGACGAATGATCAGAGGCCATCGCTTAGACCACTGCGCCACCGGGGCTGCATTATCGCTATGAATTTTATAGAATGGTAAAGGGAGCATAGTAATTTTAAGCACCTTTTTGTATTTCAAGCTTAACAGTAATAAAAAAAAAGATGTTTATTTTTAGGCAGTGTAACAATACACAAAATCAAAGAAAACTTCGTTTATAACTTAACATGGGACCCCCCCAGTCTTTTGCTACAGGCATGATAAAAAATATTCTAAAAGCTACTGAATTGTTTGGAAAACATATTAATGAGTCTTTTGAAAATATGTAAACATGTATTCTATAAAGCGCTTTATGGGTTCATGTGATGCTTTAACATAACTCCAAAGAATTTCAGTTTAGTCACACAAATCTAAAGCGATTGTGCCATATTCTTTTTGTGCAATACCTGACAATTTTATTTGTAAATCCATACAATATTTTATATTTATATCTCTGCTTAGGGTCAATAAAGAATAAAGATTATTTAAAAATTGAAAAGTCTCGTTATGCGTGTTTAGGTGTTCGAACCGTTCCTATCGTTGTATTAAAAAATAGAAAAGTTATATTTTTGTTTTATTTCTTTTTGGCAGATCAATATCTCATCTGTATTTTGGTACCAAAAATTCTTTTTTTTTTTTTTTTTTGGTTTTCCCCCTTACGTGATCTAACCAATCCAACAGTTGGAAATTCTGTTTGGCAATCTATTTCTTCGACAACTATTGTATCTTCAGCTGGCACGACTTTAAAACCTTCATGTATTCTACATTCTTTTAATGAGCCATTTATTGGTTTTAACATTTTTATTATGGTAGCTATAACTACTACAGATTTTATTTATTTGCTACTAATATTTATTTGGCATGTTTTTTAGTTTTTGTTTTTTCCGAGCAAGATTGGTTAAATTTCGTGTATCACTGTCTCTAAAATATTCGATAAAGCGCTAATATAATATACCGTGGATTACATCAAAATTGTACCCCAGTCCTCGTTATTCTTACTGCATCGATCCTAATTTCCCACCTGGTTTCAGAGCACGGTTTTATAGTCAACGCTGTGGAAGCTGTTTCTTTAAAATCTGCCAACGGTAAGGTAATCTAGAAAAAAAGCATCAGTTTGTATTTCTCGAACAATGCTGAAAATGTTCACAATTTCTAAATAATTTTTTTCGTTTTTATTTATGACTAAATTTAAAGTATGAGCAGCTCAAAGTACATAAAATGTATAAGGGTTTTATGTCGAAAAAATTATGTTTTTCAAAGCCCACTGTGTTTTTCCTTCATATCGGCAGCACTGGGCTACGCATATCATGAAAGCTGAAACTTTCAAGATTTAAAAAATATATAAAAAATAGAAAAACAACATTGTTAACCTTTGACCGCGGTATCCGATACTGAACAAAACAGTAAAAATTATCTGATTTCAAGTTGTTTCCTATTGTATCATCAGTTTGTATTTCTCGAACAATGCTGAAAATTTAAGCATCAGTTTGTATTTCTCGAACAATGCTGAAAATGTTCACAATTTCTAAATAAATTTTTTCGTTTTTATTTATGACTAAATTTAAAGTATGAGCAGCTCAAAGTACATAAAATGTATAAGGGTTTTATGTCGAAAAAATTATGTTTTTCAAAGCCCACTGTGTTTTTCCTTCATATCGGCAGCACTGGGCTACGCATATCATGAAAGCTGAAACTTTCAAGATTTAAAAAATATATAAAAAATAGAAAAACAACATTGTTAACCTTTGACCGCGGTATCCGATACTGAACAAAACAGTAAAAATTATCTGATTTCAAGTTGTTTCCTATTGTATTATGTAATGAATTATTTTTACTAAAAAAATAAACGTGCCATGTAGCATTACGATTTCTTACAGTAAAACGCTTTCTTAATTTCTCCCACGTCACTAATATTAATTTATCAACCGTAAAATTTGAGGCGTCTTGCCGCCCCAATCAAATTTTGGGGGGGGGGGAATGAACCTGCCGCGCTGGTGCTTAGACACGTTAAACTCCCGCTTGGCGCGTCCCTGTGACGATGTTACATAACAAATTGAAAAAAAAACTTTTCAGTAAAAAAAAAGGGGATCCAGCAAGGGGCATTAAATGCTTTTATTTTTGCATCTTTAGAATTTTTAACAGAAATTACTCTAAAGATTAGTTTTACATTGTAAAACGGTGTTTTCATGTTCTCTGTAGTTAAAAAAATCCAATGTGTTTTCAAGTTAATGTGTCATCTGACAGAGACACAATTACAAAGGTGACTGCTGGAAGAAACTTTTATTACGTCGGGTGAACCTGGACTGGAAGTCGGTACGCTTGTAGTTCTGCTATTGCTGAACACACGAACTTCTGTTTTCGGATCTGCCACAACAAGCGCATAATGAAAGGAAGAGTGCGTCGGAGGCAGATAATCCATCAAAATGTATGAGACCAGATAAACTGATGACGAGTTTCACTGACAAACGAAAGAAAGCATCTTCGTACTTGAAATATCTTTGGAATGAACGTACATGTGATGGATACAAACAGGCCCTGATTTACGGGAGGGCACACGGGGCACGTGCCCAGGGCCCCCGATTTTGGGGGTTCCCAAATTTGAATTAAATGTGTACTTAGTTAATGGGAATTTTGTGTGTGTATATTTAAAATTTATTTTTTTTACTTTTGCATAATCATGAGCCATGTTGTTGTTGTTGATTGGAGGTTTAACGACCACCGTGAGCAACTCAATGGGCTATAAGCAGTCGCCCATCCCTAATTTAGGGTCACTGGTTCCAGGGAAGGGAGGGAGCCAGTGCCGTAAGACAAACACAACATCCATGCCTCACCGGGATCCGAACCCGGACCCCGTTCGAACGAATGATCAGAGGCCATCGCTTAGACCACTGCGCCACCGGGGCGGCCATGAGTCATGTGTTTATAGATGTGGTACTTACACGCAGTGAGTTTGAGTTTCGAGTTTCACGTAAACACGTGGCCATTAATGAGTTTCAGTGGTTTAATAACCTTCAGGTGGCCATTGAGAAGGAGGATCGCTTCCATTGATTCACGTGACCTTTTCTTGCTTCTCCGAACGCACCTAAACTCAACTGATCCTTCAACTTCCTGCACACGGCTTGTCATTGTCGTAACTGTAACCGCGAACGCGATGGCTTGGTTGGTTGGTTGTATTTTGCGTTGCGTTTCTTGTAGTCTGATGGGATGTTGAATATATGTTAATTTTATATATAATCAAATTGAGTTAGTTGTAACAATATATTTAAGTTGAGTTATTTAACAGTTAAATTATGTCAAAACGAACATATTTATCAGGCAGTGCTAAACGGAAAGCCAAACAATTGAAACTAAAGGATGATGACCTGAAGCATGGTAGCATTGAACGTTTTGCCATTAAAAAATTGGATATTTCACTTGGTCCCAAAAGTTCTACAAATTCCTCTAATTTTACTACTGGTGAGTCTCTTCAGTGTAATTTGTCTTTGGAAGCCAGTAATCTGACTTCAGAATCATCTAACATCACAGATGCTCCTAATTTGGGAAATCTTTTGAATTCATCTAATGAAGAGAGCACAAGTTCCACAATGAATGCAGTGGATCCTGCCTTATGGGAAGAAATTACAGAAGAAATGCGCGAATGCTTTTTGAGCAATCCACCAGTCCAAGATTTGAAGTTGCTGGCATTCACAGGGAAGGCTATATGTGGTAAAAAACGTTTCCTAACAGAAGGTAATTTTTTCAGAATATAAAAAAATAATGAGAAGGTAAAACGCGACTGGCTTCTTTTATCCCCATCAACTTGTTTACTATTCTGCTGGATATGCAAATTGTATGCTAGGAGCACTACAGCATTAGGATCCACAGGTTTTTCTGACTGGAAGCATGCAAGTGAACGTCTTACAGAGCATGAAAATTCACACATACACAGACAAGAAGTATGTGACTATTCATCACGTATGAATGCTTCTGCACGCATTGACTGTCAGATAGTTATGCAGTATCGGAATGAATCCAAGTACTGGCAAGATGTTTTGCATAGAGTTGTTGCAACAGTTAAGTATCTCTCAGTTCGTGGGTTGCCAATGTATGGTGATGATGAAACAATTGGATCAGTTCAGAATGGAAATTTCCTGGGCTGCTTAGAATTAATTGCCGAATTTGATCCATTCTTAGCTCAACACATGGAAAAATGTGGGAATCCAGGAAATGGTAACACCAGTTACTTATCTTCAACATGTGTGGATGAATTTGTTGAATTAATGGCTGTAAGTGTTTTTAATGCCATCACTGATGAAATAAAAATGTCAAAATATTTTTCTATCGTAGTTGACTCTACTCCAGACATTACACACATAGATCAACTGGCTTTTATCATAAGGTATGTCAACAAAGATTGTGAAGCAAAAGAATGGTTTTTGACATTTATTCCATTCCATGGACATACTGCAGAAACATTACAACTACCATGATATCTTTTCAACAGGAGGCTGGCTTGGATATTATGAATGTCAGAGGCCAAAGCTATGACAATGCCAGCAACATGTCTGGGAAGTATTCTGGTGTTCAAACACGCATTAGGGAAATCAATCCACTAGCGGAATATGTGCCATGTTCTGCTCACACTTTAAATTTAGTTGGTGTGAATAGCATAGATAGTTGTGGTAAAGTTCTTTCTTTTTTCACATTTTTGCGAAAAAACTCTATGCTTTTTTTTTCTGCATCAACTTACCGTTGGAAGATGCTTCAGGAGAAAGTCCAGGAAGCACATGGAAATTCATCACTCACACTGAAGAGTTGGTCAGTTACCAGATGGTGTGCAGATGCAGCTACACGATCAGTGAGGAAAAATTATCGTGAAATAGAGAAAGTTTTAGTATTTCTGTCAGAAAATGTAGATGATTCTCCACAGACAAGAGATGAAGAAAAATCACTGCTGAAGAAAATGCGAACAATGGAAATATCGATCAGCACAGTAGTTTGGGACACAATACTTCAGAGATTAAACTGTGCAAATCAAACTTGCCAGAATCCAAAAGGAAATATTTCTGAAGTACCTAAAATTTTCCAGGCGTTAATTGAATTCATTCAGTTCGTGAGGGAAATTTTTGAAGTCTATGAAGAGGAAGCTAAAACATTAGTGTCTGAAAATGTGCAATACCATGGTCATGATTCCCGAAGAAAGAAAGTGCCCAAGAATAAACACCTAGATTAATGTAAATGTGAACATATAGAACTCAGTGCAAGTGATATATATACAACTCAGGTTCATTATGTGCTTTGTGATGCTTGCTTTAGTCACTCAGCTTTCAAGCAGAAAAAGTGCTTATGAAAATATAATGAGAAAATTTGAATTTTTTACAAAAAAATCAAGATCTGAAATTTTTGAAGGGGCAAAAGCATTGCATGAATACTATAACAATGACCTTGACGACCAGTTTGCAGATGAGTTTTTGCAATTCTCCTCAATGATGGGTGAGCATGCAACCATTCCCCAGATGCTGCAAACTTTGAAGGCAAACAATTTAGAAGCTACATTTCCGAACACTGAGAATGCACTTAGAATGTTCATGACATTACCGATTTCAAATTGTACAAGTGAGAGATCATTTTCTTTGCTGAAAAGACTTAAAAATCCCTTACGATCAACCATGCGACAAACAAAACTGGCATCGTTAGCTCTGCTTTCTTTGGAGAGTGATGTGACACAGTCTTTAAATTATGATTCTCTGATACATGACTTTGCATCTAGGAAATGTAGAAGAAAATTATTCAACCCAACTGTTTCGTCCTGATATAGGAGGTAAATTTTCAATTCTTTTTATTCATTCCTAAAAATAAAGAATAGTAACTGAGTTATTACAAATAAAAAGATCTGGTGCCCAAGCACAGCACTTTGTCATCGTATTGTCAGTTTTGTTTGACACTGGACAAACAAAACTAACAATACGATGACATGGACAATTTATACATTTATATTTATACAATTTATATATTATGTGCTCATTAGATTTTGGTAAAAATTGGGTAAATGGGTAGTTTAGCGTCCTAAATTATTTGGTCGGAAAAGTTGTAAAATTTCTAAAAAGTGTGACGTACAGATTCTAAAATATGCAATTTAATGGGAAATGGTACAAAAATTTCATCGTTAGAATGAATATTAAAGATGTTTACTGAAAAACTTGAACTCCAAGTATGACGAGTCAGCAGATGCTGCAGGAGGCTTTAAACAACGCTGAGGCGTTGACATGAAGCTGTGCTCCGTTGAAAGGAAGGATCGGTGCAGCCAGGATATTCACTGGCGGAATAGTACAACAGGAACCGGGTACGCTGTTGTCAGGAAAGAGTGTAGTGCTACGCTACAGAAAATAGTTAATTTCGGTGTCAATTCTTGGCATCGCAATCGGACAGTTTCTTGTTTTTTTCACATGGGATTCTTTGATGCTGAATGTAGGAACTCATTTCTCCGTGGAAGCTTTTTTTTTTATTTAGTAATCAAACTTTCACTTTGAGACTTGCCATCTAACTTCCGTTAGAGAGAATGCGACACCTACTCTAACGCTTTTCTAGAAACAAGAAAGGCAAGTGCATACTTACTATTTCGTATCACAGAATCACATGCCAAAGAACGAAGATAATCTCTGCATGCTTCTTTAAAAAGTGAGACAGAAATTACAAACTACATTCTTTAGCGTAGCAGTATATTTTGTTACTCTTTCCTGACAAGAGCGTACCTGATTCCTGTTGTACTCTTCTGCCCATGAATTCCCAGCCGCAGCAAACCTTCCTTTCAACGGAGCAAAGCTTCAGGTCGTCGCCGCAGCTTGTGTTTACTCATCCTACTTGGACCACTTAGAGGTAAGTTTTTCGCTAAACAACTTTAATATGCTTTTTTTTTTTTTTAATTTTACAACTTTTCTGACCAAATAATTTAGGACGCCGAAGTACAACACATTTACCAAAAATTGAACCGGACTAGGTGTTGCCCTCAGCTTTTCAGATTGTTATGATTATGTTTTTTTTTTGCTTTTTTTTTTCAACACAAAATTTTATGTTTTACAGTTTTCCGATATATTGATCATGATGCACTGATTTGATCTTGGTAGAAACCGGGAAGCTGGAAGTAGGAGTTCCCATAGCCCTTTTTCAATTTTTTATGCAGCTTCACATCTCTATTTATGAGGAAGTCCAATGAAGGTCACCATGGATTTTTTTTTCTTGTTTTAGTTCACATTTTTTGTTGGATGCATTGTGAGGTTCTAGATGCAAGAATCAGTACATTGCAAGACCACAATATTCACTAAATTTAAGATGCCCATCCATTTTGTCATAGATATATTGTTATAGTTATAATCTATGGGGTCATTAACACCACAAACAACTGATCAACCAGTTGTCCCCGCACAGCCAGAGTTGTATAAAAATAAAATATATCTGTGTACACAGCTATTGAAACAGAAAACTCGCTGCCAACCCGCAAACCATGATAACAATAGAATAAGATAATTTAAAGAAAAATTAATAAAACAAATAATTATTAGAACATTACAGATTCCAATGAGGACAAAATAGTACATTCTAATTGAATGTGCAGCAGCAATGTGTGTAAAATGGACTTTTATGGCAAAATATTAAAATATTGGACTACAAACCTCATAAAAACAAGAGATTAATTAAAGAAAGTTTTTATATCCACAAACACAGTTCTATCAATGAACCTTCAAAAATTATAAATATGAGTTTCAACAAGTTAATTCAAAAATACTGGACTTACAAAATGCATAAGGAAATATTTGTATTTAATTGGCAACTGAAAGAGGAACCTGGCAATAAAATTTAAATTCTGTGTAAACAAAACTTTTAATACAGTTCGTATACATTGAGAACAGGCCTTGATAAAATCTAGAGGCCAGAAATGTCTGTAAAAACAAAAGAACTCAGAAGATGTGAAAAATAATTAAGCTCTTCAGTTAAAATAGAATTAAGTATATTAATCTGAGTAAAGCGTTGAGTAAGTGTTTTAATTGCTGTATATAGGCCTAACATTTTTATTTTTTAATCTATATGCAAAAACTATCTGCAAACCTGCTAATGATTTGGAAACTATCAGCGTACGCATGTACGTCTACATTCTGCTACTATGTACACAGTGACTATCATTTGGTCGATAGAGAATAAGGAGGGGGCCCCGGAAATGTTTTGTGCCCTGGGCCTCGCATGTAGTAAATCGGGCCCTGGATACAAATGCATTTGTTGCAGATTTGGTAAAACGACAACTGGTCCATGGGTGACAGAGTTAGTTCAACTATCTGCTTCCAAGAAATTAGGTGAAAAGGCTTTAAAACATAAACAAAGCCGTTCACACAAAATGGCTTTGGCTGCATCTAACACAAAACCGGAGGGTGTGGATGTTAAAACAGTGGTATATATGCACTCCAATAAGCAGATGGAAAAAGAAAGTAACTACTAACGATCTGCTAAAACTTGCATACTAATTGTTCAGATCGGAAATTTCGCACACGACATCGAACTGGCCTAATCTAGTTGCGAGCGCTGCTTTTGAGGATGGATCTGGTAATCGAATTAAAAATAACCCACAGAATGCTCACCGCTTATGATCCACGGTGAGAAGTGGTGGTTCTGTGGGAGCAGCTGACTCCAGCCGGTCCCTGAACCGATCCTGTCCGGGTGAAAGACTTGTCGGATCCTGGCCGGACTTCTCGCGCAACGCATTTACTATTAAATTTTTGAGAGTTCCACATATCCCTGCTGAGTCTGCATTTCGACGGAGCAGGTACAGTCATCAGCATAGCTCCCCCCCCCCCCCACACACACACACCACCACCAAGTGTCGCCTTAAGGAGTATAAGATCAAAGCAGTGAGGGAAATGAAGTACCTGGGAGTAATCCTAGATAAACTGTCTGGACTCCCTCGCCCAGACACCTGAAAGACAGGTGTTCAGTAATCCTGAATAGGATGAATGGAATGAGGCTGACCAGCCAAATAAGGGAGGATTCTAACCTATGCCTGTTCGGCATGGTGGTCGGACACGGTTAGGATGAACGATGGTCTAAACCAGATTCAGAGAAGAGCGTTGTTAGGTATTACTAGGTGTTTCCGCACGAACTCCACAGCTGCACTGCAAGTGCTAGACCAGCGAACCTAGTGGTGGCAAGAGAAGCTGTGATGCAAACCCTCAAATGGGGTCACGATGTCAGTCTACTAGGAGACCACTACCGGTCCTCTGAGATAGAGCTACCGAAAATCAACTGGAGTTGCCATTCAGCAAACGAGATCAATTCCACACGGGACAGGAGTCTCCCCCTCACGGGTAGAGAGAGAGAGCTGTTCACAGACTGCTCTAAGATAGGTGGATGAGTAGGTGCAGGGTCTTCTTGGATGGCAAAAGACGTTCGCAAGACAGATTAAGCTCTTGCCAAACTCTCTTCCTTGCAAAGTTGTTAGTGATTAGAAAGGCGTTGTTGTGGGTTCTGCCCAGCAACGACGCAGTTGAAGTGGATAATTTTTCTGATAGCCAGGCTTCCTTAAAGGATATAAAGGCACTTGGCCAGTTCAGGAGTAAAACTGCCCTGGTCTGGGAGATCAAGTCTCTGGTCGAGACAGCAGGCGATTCTGGGATTTTTTTCTACTGGAAACGAGCGCGCAGACCAGCTGGCGAATGGAGCCGCCGGCAAGCAGGACATTGAATTTCATCTGAGAACACAGCTGCAAAACTTGCGAAGTCAGATGAAAAAGTCACGCTGGTGGAGTGGCAGAGGTAGGACGAAGGGGATATGGGATGGAAAGCGAACCGTATCTTTCCCAGAATTTCTCCCCGGAGAGTAGTCATATAGGTTCCTGAATCAAATACTTGCTGGTCATGGTGTATCGCCGGAGTATTTCAGCCGGTTTGCGGTGAAGGAACGGGAGTGTGGATGCGGTGCACGGTCTGCAGACGTCGCACACGATTCTAGATTGTGTTTCACTTTCAGAAAGATTTTTTTTTTTGGATTGGAGGTTTAACGACTACCGTGAGCAACTCAATGGGCTATATAAGCAGTCGCCCGTCCCTAATTTAGGGTCACTGGTTCCAGGGAAGGGAGAGAGCCAGTGCCGTAAGACAAACACAACATCCATGCTTCACCGGTGTTCGAACTCGGACCCCTTTCGGACGAATGATCAGAAACCATCGCTTAGACCACTGCGCCAGCGGGGCGGCTCAGAGAGAAGGAAAGTCATCGCTTCAGCACTGGAAAAGATGAAGGACCTCTCAAATCCTGCTCGGTCACCACAGAACGAGGCAGGAACACTCGTTGAGATGGTCAAAGACTTCGTGACAAGACAGGAAGTTTCTGGAAACGAATGACATGCAATGGAGAATGATGACTCCGGCCCATAGTAATCACCATAGTACCCGCCCAAGTGCTATGGACTTCGTAATAAACTCATTTTCTCAGTGTAATTATCATTGTTTTCATCTCATCTCTGTGAGAGGACTTATGAAATTAAAGGATTGATTTCCCAATGCAAGAGACCCTCAGTGTAATAATGTGCTTGTAACCTTTTCATCTACTGCAGCCTAGATACCAATAAAGGAATTTAGACCCATTTTTTCATTGCGCTGGGAGCCAGACGCAAAATTAAGAAACCCGGTCCATTAGCACATCGCACACATGAGCTATGATAAAGAGGTAGGAAGTGGTGGTCCTGCGGGGCGGCAGAGTCCAACCAATCCCTCGACCTATTCTGTCCGGGTGAAAGCCTAGTCGAAGCCTGGCACGATTGCTCGCGCAACCACTTCACTTAAGGGTGTCTTTGAATGATGTTAGGGTTCATCTTCTGAGATAGATGGCGCAAAAAAATCCCTCCTTGGGCGTGGCTTTAACATCTTGAGTGACTGTCCGAGATGTTGGCATCAGCGAATCACTGCAGATCTCGCCATATTCAGAATGGAAGCAGTCTCTCGTTGGTGCCACAATGAAAAGCCAAAATACTCGCTGCTACCTTTTAACCAATGACGTTACTTGGGGGTGGGGCTCAGTAAGTAGGCAGAAGTTCCTACAGCTCAAATTCAGGGTTCTCTGCCAATGTACACATTTTCTCTTCAAAAAATGAATGCACAGAAGGACTTATGATTTATGGAAGACAACATTCCAATATCACTTCTGGCCTCATTCAACGATTTCTGTTTGGCTTAGATAATTAAAGAAATCAAACAGAAATGAGATATTTCGTTTCTTCCACTGCTAACTTATCATTGTGTTGATTGCACCATCTTGCGCCGAATCGGAATACTTTAGAGTCAGATAAATTGAATTTTTGAAACAAATTCTAACAAATTTTTTGGAATAATAATTGTGACATATATTAGCTATGAGTCATTTTTATTTGTGCTCAAAATTTCAAACACTACAAAGTAATAGTCTTTGAGAAAATGTGTACAAAAAATTTACATTGCAGATACGGGATAGAATTTTTCTTACACTCATTCAAAGACAGCCTTAATAAATTCTGAGAGAGATCAGCCTATCCCTGCAGAGTCAGCATTTCGACAGAGCAGGTAAAGTCATCAGCTCAGTAACAGATTTCTTAGAAGCATTTGAAGCTCTTACAGGAGCAATTGCTGAACAGCTAAGTTCTGAATGGCTGAACATCACATTCAGTCATGGCTGATGAATGCACAGATATCATTGGCAGTGGAGTGCTTAGCATTTGTATTAGTCATACCATTGCTGAGGCTGAAGATAAAAAATTCAGGATTGAAGAAACCTTTTTATCTGCAGTTACTCTACAGTCAACAAAAGCAGAGCATATTACAGATGTGTTGATTACTGAGCTTTGTTGAAGTGTGTTGATTACTGAGCTTTGCTGAAGTGTGTTGATTACTGAGCATTGTTGAAGTTGGCATACAGCCACAAGAATAATATTACACAAAACATAAACCAGAGATTCTCTGACCAATTTCAGGAATTGGGAAAGTTCCACAAGATTTACCGAAAAGAAACTGGAAAACCCAAAAATTGCCAGCTTGTGTGAAACCAATAAAAAATTACATGAAGAACGCGTTTAGCATTTACAAGAGATACACTGGAAATATTGAAACTCAAAGCAATCTTTTAATGCTTGAATGTGGTGCAAAAAGAAATGCCATGTTCCTTTCACTGTCAGATATGCACCTTTTATTGCTTCCTGTCAAAACTGTATTTGTAAAAAGGACATTTTCAACAATGAACCGTATTCTGTCATCTGAGAGGTCACACATGCTTCCAGAACATGTAGATGCCTCAATGAAAATTTCAATAGAAGGCCTGAAAATTCCTTATCTCAGGCGCCCACCCGACGAAATATTTAAAACAAAAATGTTATACAACCAAAGAATTTGTTTATCTTTTTAAGAAATACTGTAATTGTTATTTTGAAATTATTATTAAGTGAATGTATGCAGCAAAATTTTTATGCAGAAGCTAACCTCATTTGTCATGAAAAAATGACATTTATTATACAAGAAAGCCATGTCATAGCTATGTTTTACATTTGACATTTGCCTTGACAATCAAATATGGCCAGTGATTTAGTTCTAAATAAAAAAGTGGTCTAGCGCTGAACGGATTAGGAAACCTTGACCCTGGAAGAATACCCTCAATCTTTTCTGATTTATTTTAATTATTTTGTAATTTTTATTAAGTTTTCATTACTAATTACTTTTATCAATTTATATTAAAATTTCATAATTTGGGCAATTTTAAATAAAACAATGGCTGTTACGCTGGAGTCATATGCTAAGAATACTAAATTTTTATTCAAATATCGCTCTGCCGTTCTAGAAACTTCATTATGAATAATACATGTTCCAAATATTTGTTGTGAAAATACATATTATGCGACTAACATAGTTGCATTAACTCAGTGTGACAAACACAGTTTTTCCTAAGGTTATGAGGTTGATGCAAGAGGTCTTTTATGTTGCCCATAAGGATTCAGAGAGTGAGCTTAGGGGATAATTTTTATTTTAGTAGGTATGGAGCAGTTTCATAGAAATGCCCTTCACTACTGTTGTTTTCTCTCGGGGAGTGTAGTCTTTACCCCACGAAATATCCACCTCCTGTAACTTTACTTAGACTTGACTGTCATCAAGAAGAATGGAGTTCACATTGTTTTTGTACTCTTGAACCATTAAAATCAGTGTGGCCCCTGCTGCATGATCAGACTGTATCGTTTCAGCAACACAGAATTTTTTTACTTTACCACCTCATAGCTATAAGCAGTCAGCTGCCCCTAATTTCGCGCCACTGGTTTCAGGCAGGGGACACGTCCAGCGCCACTGGCCAAGCGCATCACCCATGCCTCTTTCTGGACTTGAGCCAGGCCACGGTTAGAGAGAATAGCCAGAGACCAGCTCCTTCGACCACCGAGGCGACTATCTCTGTAATTTAAACATTTATTTGAGATAGGAATACATTTGTATGCAAAACACAGATTTCCCTATTTTTGAATACACGATCATCTGCAAGAAAATCCTTTACCCAGCTTCTTTTACCATCTAACCATGAAAAGTGGCTTAGCGCTGCTAAGGCTAAAGACATAGTGCCTTAGTGCCGCTAGGGTGCACTAAGCTCCTTCTAAATCACTGAATATGACCAGGCACAGGTTATGAATTTAACCTCTTAACAACTGTAAAAATGATGAATAGAAATATTACTCAGGAAAACTGAGAAGGTATTAAAGGGTAAGTGGTTTTACTATACTTTATATAAATGGGAAAATTTCCTTTTTAATATTTAGGTATTAGCACCTTTTTTGTTAAAGCACAAAGTAGTTACATGAATCCTCAGAAGTAGCAGTTATATGAATCCTCAGCTTTACTTTATTCAGTATTTTCTACCATAACGCATTTTTTTTTTAATCCGAAGTTTATGTACAACAGCAGTTCCTTTCAGAAAAACATGAGAGCGACCACGGCGGTCATACACAGTGAGGGTTAACAGAGGATTGACTATTGCCTATTTTATAAACTTCACTTCTCATTCTGATGTTCCTTGAGAGACATCTTGGCTCTCCTACTCCTCGCTTCCATTTCCAGGGGGGATATAATTCCTCCCACTATGGAATGTGGTACCCCTTATTGGCGGGCAATTAAAAAAGATATGCATATAGCAGTCTGTTTCTTTTTTAGCTTTCTTGTTTAAAGTCACCTATTGCAACTTGCAATCATAAACCATAAGACGTACATACGTGTATCACTTCATTTTAGCCTACTACAAATTTTGCGAATATACCTTTGAACCATATCAGCATGCACAAAATTTGCGAAAATATCAATGTCTACTGTTTCAGCAACCCATGTTAATAGTTCTTTGCTTTATCCTTGCCTACAGCAGCAATTGTCCATAAGAAAAAACCCAGCACAAAAGCAAAATAACCATGTGAAGCTTTGTAAAAAGATGCTCATTTGTAAAAATTATTAACTATAAAATATCAACTGTACTTACTTTTGAAGTGTTCCCCAGTTTGTTTGTTTTTTATCCTAGGTCAAAAAACAAATATTTCACTACAAAAATTTTTAGCCTTGGAAAACTTTACTCAGGCTAAAAATTTGCTTTTATGCACCCCCACCCCCCAACTTTTTCAGTACTTCCACCCATATGAAATTTCTGCATAAACCCCCGCATACAGGCAAAGGCAACATGTTTAGTAGAAGAGAGTAACCAACTTATGGAGATGTTTCTCCATGTGACCGGGGAAGAAGGGGTGGCAGGTGCTGGTGAGATTTACCAAGGAACAAATAAAGTTACAGCACTTCAGGTTGAACTGAACATTCTATGTAATGTAGAACTTTAATTCCACGAGATCGCAAAGAACATACTGACTGACTTGCAAAATTCTCAAGCATTGGCTTGTTTCAGAACTTGTTGACATTTGTGAATGTTACTGCTTTGGTACTATGTTACTGCTTTTGTACTTCCTGTGGAAGTTTTTAAATTCTTGGCATGTTTTTAGTCTTGCAGCAGATGGAGCTCCTTTTAACCTATTAATTTTGCTGCTAGTTTTTTCTCCAGCATTGTCTTTTTAATGTGATTCTTCGTGCAGTGCAATGAAGTGTTATCTTTTCTTTTTACAGGTGGAGTATTATGCCACTAATAAGCAGTTAACACCCAGTGAATGCAGTGTAATATACTTCAGCTCTGCGTTTTTTTTTTATGAGTGTCCATTAAAACAGTAGGAAGGGATGGAATGAGCTACACAGTGTAGACTCTACATGCCTTATTATACAAGTTGTGGAATGTACAGTGTGCCGATGTCCATAAACAACACTGGAAGAAAATACACAACAACAAATGGCAGTGTGTTTATGTAAAATCTAGTGAATTACTTAACTAAATTTTAAGAAGATGAGTGTGCAACAGGGGAAGGCATAAGAGGAAGAAGAAGAAAAAAAAAACTATGTATCTTTGTAGCATATAAAAAGTTAGGAGTATATTTGTATTTTTGTAATCAAACTCAGTTTCACCAAGAATGTAGTAAATGGTGCTTAATACTTCAGTAGAACTGATTTCAATAAACAATGGTAATAACATTGGTTAAATACCCCTTTTTTAAAGCTAGTTTAATCACATTGCCATTTAATGTTTTGCAGAGCTTGAACCTAAATTTAGAGATGAGGAAATTCCAAATTGAGTCAGTATGCAGTGGGATGTTTAAACTAAGTTTTTTTTTTTTGTTTTTTTTTATTTGCTAGGGAAATTGATGTCTATAAAGTGGCCTTTTGTTGTTTTTTTAATGGATGGCAAATTCTTCCAACCATAATCAGATACATGCTGTTAGTAAAAAGATGTATCACAACAAAGTTCAAAAATTGTAAACCCAGATATATATATATAGTGTGGAAGAAATATTTTTCTCATAATACGTGGCCAATACATAATAATAATTAACACAGAAATCAGATATTGCTGAATTGACTATAATTACTGTTCCATATGTAATGTAAGTCACATCAGAAAACTTGTTTAAAAGACTACCCAGGGTTTCTGGTGCGCTATGAGTATGCTACCGTTCGGGTATGCTAAACGTTACACCACCCAGGACGATAAAAAGTCACAAGTATCCGAGTGTTAAGAACATCGGAATATGCTCCGACTGCATTCTTAATTGAAGCAAATTGTGCTGCCATCTAACGTTGTTAAGCAAATCTCCAGTTGTTCAGGTAATATAGTGTGGAAGAAATATTCTTCTAACAATGTTCAATGGCAGCACAATTTGCTTCAATTTAAGAATGCGGTCGGAGAATATTCCGATGCTCTTCACACTCAGATACTTGTGACTTGATTGTCTTGGGTGGTGTAATGATTAGCATACTCAAACGGTAATCAGGAGATGCGGGTTCGATTCCTGCTCCAGGGCTATAAAATTTTCAAGTTTTCTGATGTGATTGATATTACATATGGAACAGTAATTACAGTCAATTCAGTAATGTCTGATTGCTGTGTTAATTATCATGAATTGTAGATCCACATCTTTATTTTGTCTAAATGCATGAATGAGCTTTATGTAATGTTTTTTGTCTTAGTTATCTGTGAAAAGGGAACATTATTCATCATTGTGGATAATAATTTGCTGACCAAAACTGATGAAGTTCTTCGTATCTTCCATGAGGAAATGGTTACATATAATTGAGGTGATTTGGGGACAATATTTTGAACTAGGTTTATATATACAAGGCTATTCAAAATGATTGTTGGGGTCTTTAAAAATTGCTGCACTTGAGACAGGAACATAAATGTTTGTAAATTCTGCAAGTAAACTCACAGTTTTATTCTGTACCATACAAATGCTTGATGAGTGCTTTTTGTCACTTTACATATATCTAGACAGAAGTCAGTTTTTTTCATGCATCTCAACGTTGATGGTTTGAATGGCATTGGTGATACGCATCTTAAGTTCTGCGATAGTCGCGGGTAGGTGAAGGACAAAAATTTGATCCTTCACATAGCTCCACAAAAAAAGTCACATGGCTTAAGTCTGCAGGACGAGGCAGCCAGGACAGGAACTTCTGATCTACATTAGTCTTATATTCAAGCCATCAGTGGTACATGCTGGTTTAAAAATGCCCTGACATCCTGTTTGAAATGCAGTGGGGTTTCCATCTTGTTGCAGTACAAACTGAGCATATCCAAATAAATAACACCTGTTACAGTCCTTCCAGTGCAGCCAAAAACGAGTAGGCTATTTTGGAAATTTCACAAAACACATTCATTTTGGTGGAATTTAGCTAATGTTGAATGTAACATTGGGGATTTTCCATCCCACAAATTTGAATATTGTGTCTACCAACTTTTCCACACAAATGCACAGTTTTCATTTAAAAGAAAAAATCAGTCTGTACAAAAGCCTTCTGTGTCAATTAAGTCTTGCAATGCAGTGCATAAATTCTTCCTTAGGCAATAATCATAATGCTTCAAAGCTTGCATCAGGTTTAGGTACCATGGCGTCATTCAGAGTTGCTTCCAACACATACAGCAAACTGTCAGTTGTATTGGGTTGATGCCCAAGTTCATGCCGTTTTATTTCACGAATGTTTCCCATGTCAGTAGTGATGGTGCAGAATGCCAGTCATATTTTTAAATGTAGCCAGTAATATCGTGTATCTAAATCATATTGCATTGTGTGATTGTGGCTAATGGTTTTTTTGGATTTCAGGTCCGGAAGTATGGAGTGTCAAGTAGAGGAGTGTCACTACCCACAAACCAGTACTGAAACCCAAACAGTCATTTTGAGTAGCCCTGTATATTATATAATTAGGACAGTCAATAAGTAATGCATATGCTCGCAGCGTGACCTTGAGGCATCAAAGGGTGATGAAACACCCACAACCTTCAGCCAAAACAGTGGCAAGTTTCATTCCTCACAGCAGTAGTGAATCAGTGCACTAATATGACGTGGCGTGGTGTGATGACTGATGAGGATATATCAACGAACATGCGGTGTTTGAATTTTTACCTGCTGAAAACTTAATGCCAACTCAAATTTATCATGATTTAAAAGCTGTGTATGGTAAAAACACTATTGACAGGTAAAACTTTGGTATTAGGTAGTTAAAATAATGAGAGTGAGTATTCTGAAGTTCAAAGTTCAAGAGATCTGTCAAAACTTCGTGCTATACGAGTTCATTATATGTGGGTTCGACTGTATTTTAAGTTACTGTCAGTATTTTTAGTAGGTAATAAAGTTAAGTGTAACATTGTAAATTTTAACCTTTAATCCAGAAATTACTTGTTCCTTGCAGGTTGTAACACGTGATTATAATTTTGACAGGCCCTAGTTTCAACTTGAAAAATTGAATCTTTTTTTTCTTCTTGCTATTGAATGATATGCGGACAAAAAAAAAGCAAGGTGATTAATCTTCAGGACACTTACAAAGTAATAGCTATTGTTGTAGTGTTGTAAAAACAGGATGTTTATGTTTCTACACTTGCCTTGGGGGTACACTTATAATAGCGATATGTTCCAATGGACTGACTTGATATTTCACAAATTATTGCATGCAAATAAAATGACTCACCTTTAAATAAGGTAATGCAACACATGAAGATGACATCTGTACTTAAGAATATAACTTTAATTGATATAAGAGCATGCATATAGAATGAAAATACATGGAGTTTCTAAAGAATAACACTTAAAAAATAAACATGGATTACCAAAAAACACAGCACACACTATGCTTATGAAAACATCACAGCAGCAGGAATGACACAAGGTATGAGCAAACATTGAGTCCTCCCTCACCAGGTGTTTTCCTACAAACTGATCATGTGACACTGTTAGTACAAAACACAGAGAAGTGAAATAATAACAAACAACTCTTACTCTGTGCATGGAAACAATGTTTGCAACTGCTGTGATATGTACTTATGACTTATTTTTTCAACAATAGTATGTGAATCATGCAAACTGTTTGCACTTGGTATTAGGAGTGGCCACTTGCACTAGTTATGTATTAATATGAATCGTGCTAGTGGCCACAGTAAAAATCATAAATAAAAATTTTTGGTGCCACGTTGCAAAACATAATGCAAGTTTTAATTAATGTTTCTACTCTCTCCCTCACAGTAGTATTAGAACAATGCAACAGGTTAATGGGAATACTATTTTAGGCATATAAATGCATACTTTGTGTGTGTGTGGGGGGGTGTTGGAAGGGGGGCCATTTAATATATGCCTAAAATAATACATCTTTCACACAACTGCATTTCTAAAGTGACATATCTGGAGTCCTGTGGAAGGAAAAGTGTGCTGGTTAAAGGAAAGTATGTACATGGTCTTGGGGAAGATCTTAGAACAGAAGCTGATGGGCCTCTGTTTTAAGATCTTTCCCCAAAAAAGTCTCCAATGGGTAAAGAAATGAGTAACATTGTGTCTTGTTGCAGGGTATTTCACATTACATAATCCTGTTTACATACCTGGGTAAACTGTTCTCTTATTTCCCATCCCAACTATCATTTCCCATCCTAACTGAATGGAAAGCAGCAGGTAGATATGTCATATCTGTGAAAAACCTGTCTTTGAAATTATTGATCACAAAAATAATGTTAAATGAAACGGAGTTAAATAAAAATTACAAAAAAATTAATAAAAAAAAATTTAACCCTCTCAGTTCTTGTGTGGGACAGGTCCAGTTCTTCAGTACTGGTGCTGCGACTTATTATTTAGCACAGGGGCTTGAGAGGCACTGTGGATTAACTCCATGTACTTCAGTTGATGCTCTTGATGTATAATAAGTTTTTTATTATTATAGTGAATAATTATATTTCTCAATGAGGAGAATGGAAGTGCAACTTCGTGTGTTTCTGATAAATAACTATTAAGGTGAATATCTAATTTGGTAATTTATTCAGGAGTTAATTTTCATAGCACAATATAACACATTACAATTCAACGATAATACAAAGCAAGAGTATGAAATGTACTTACCAGTGCAAAGGCAAACAAAACACCAAGACTAGAATTGATTCAATAGGATATAACATTGTGAAGAAAAAAACCATGTGGAAAATGACAATGCAGCCCTGCAAATATATTAGCTGCTTATACATGGAGGAAGAAAACTGCAGTGACATAACCAATTGCAAATCAGTTGTGTGGCATGCACTGAAAGGAAAAATATGCAGGGTTACTTGCAAATGATACTAAGACTATGTTACATCTCTGCCCATTTTCAGATTTACATTGTTAAAATTTAATACACAATATTTTACAACCTTTAATCGTATCTATTTCAGTAGAATAAGCTTAACAGGATAAAAAGGCAAAGTAGTGTATGAATCAAAGGAACTTGGCTCACTAATGGTAAGAAACTGTTGTGAGGTTACCAAGTAATAATTGGGCTCTCAAAACAGCTCATTTCAGTAAGAATTCTGAAAAACGTGTGACCAGCATTTAAATATACCATTAAAGAATGTGATAAATTTGCATACAATAATTACATGTTGTAATGGAATATTTCAAGGTGGTGGTAGTGCATGAATCAAAGCAAACAGTTCATTTCATTAGAGATGGACTGGCAAAAAATATTATTTGTGCAATGAACTTCACCAGAGAATGTAAAAACCTGAAGCTTTTCCCTGTGGGACTGAAAGTCCAATTAAAGGATAAAAAGATATATTGTTAGGGGTGGAATCCTCTCGTGCACATGCATTAGCACTGACAATCATATGTATCTCTACACCATCCAAAATGGACCCATTGACAATGGTTCAATTTTTATTGAAATTCTATGGCCTATGGTTGTGCCCAATCCTAGTGGAACCACATTGTTGGCAGACTTTATTTGACTATGGTGTGCCTGGAGTTATTGTGTATGGGCATTGCAATCCTCAACCCTCACATTGTTTCAATCATTACTATTTCCATATCTGTCCTGTTCCAAGCTGGTATTCACATCTCCATCAGAACCACATGAAAGAAGTTATACATCTCCACATTTAGCCATTGTCGTCTTACCCACCACTATTTGTTGTGTAACAACACTACTGTGTGCAAGACATGTACATAGTGCCCCAGAAACCCTGGGTAGTCTTTTAAACTGTAATGTACGTATCTTCTGTGTTTTTTATTACATTGTATCAGTGTTGTCAAAGTGTTTTTTTTTTATTTGTGTTTACCACTTACACTATTTTTTGGCATGTATCTTGTACACCCCTCCCACCATTTATGTTTACATTGAAAACTGTAGTGCTTGTGCTTTTTGAAGCCCTAGTACCAATATACTGCAATACAAACCAATCACACATGGACCTGTGCACTATGTTCACAGGTTTTTCCTTTTGAACTTAGTGTATAAGTTTTGACAGCAGCTAAACAGAACTGCAATCTTATCTCAAAATACACAGACAAGGATTCTTTCAGTTCATATCAAAATTTTGGTGGACCACTGATTTCCATGTTCAAATTAGGAATGTTGATATGCCACTGTTGAAGGGATTTCTTGTTTTGCTTTGGGGTTTAACAGTGCAGGTGAGCATCTGAGGCCAACAGCAAGCACCCATCACTAACGTAGGGTCGTAAACTCCAGGGAATCGGCAGGACCAGGACCACATGATCAATATACCACCTATAGTTACAGCCACTAGATTGGAAAGGAAAGATGACAAACCCTGTTGTGACATCTTGCCTTAGTTCTGGTTGTAACTGCAAATCTGCACAAATTCAACCTATTAATAGTCCCTAACTAGATTCAGCTTTTTTACCCCCATCTTTTTACATGAAAAGATAACATTCTAATCAAAAGGATGTCTATCTTTAATCATCTTCAATCAAGTACACTTAAAGTACAATACAATTCGTATATTTCAAGAACAGCAACTTCGATGTTTGGCATCATCAGTAAAAAATGAAAACAACTATAAAATCAATGTGTGATTACTGTCCTATTAACAGTCACTAACTTAAGAATAAATCCAATTTTTATCTTATACTGATCATTGCATCACATTCATAATTTTAACAGTATTATTAAATTATTATTAAGTTCATCATTAAGTTCATACAGCAGTGAAGTTCAGTATTCAGATAATTCTTTTTTTTTTTTTTTTGGAGGTTTAACGACCACCGTGAGCAACTCAATGTGCTATAAGCAGTCGCCCGTTCCTAATTTAGGGTCACTGGTTCCAGGGAAGGGAGAGAGCCAGTGCCATAAGACAAACACAACATCCATGCCTGACCGGAATTCGAACCCGGACCCCTTACGGACGAATGATCAGAGGCCAGCGCCTTAGACCACTGCGCCACAAACAGCTAATTCATTAAAGAGAGCTGAACTTCCTTATTTCATGAAATTTAAACTGGTAGTTATAACAATGGCTAAAAATCATTAGAAAACAAATATACAAAAAGAATTGTCAGAAATGAAGACAAACAACAAATCAAGAAGACAAATATATATATATATATAAAATAACAGAAATGAAGAAAAATGACAAATCAAGCAAAAGGCCAAAAGAGTCCATTGAAGTCAACTCCAATTTAAAATTTATCCCACAAGAAAATTGAGAACCTATATTATGAAATAAGTAACCAACTAAAGGATTCAAGAATAAAAATTGCACCCACAGCTCAACATATTTTTTAAGAAAATTTGTTAATACATGCAGCACATGAAGAAATGGAAAGGAAAAACATTTATGAAATTCCCTTGTCACACAGCAAAGGTTACGTTGGACCAACAACCAGAAAATTGAGAGAGAAAGACTGAAGGAGCCTAGGAACATTAAAAAACAGAATAATGACTCACACAATCTAGTCACATTTTCAGTCAATGGGTTCTACACCATTGTGCTAATCAGTCCATGGTTGCACACCACTGTGTTAATCAAACGATAGCTTCCTTGCAAGCTGACTGAAAGTTCACACACATGCACATGCAATGTACTAGATCCAAAAAATATAAGCATGATGCATCTGCATATGATACCAGAGAATCACTGAAACATAATATAATAAAACAAACCAGTGGTTGTGAAATATAGCAGATTTGTTCATTTGTGAATAAAAACCTGGCAATTTGTAAATGCATTTAGTGCACATACTGAGCAATTCCCTGTAAGATTTGAAATGACACTACCGCTGCATTAAACCAGGAGCGCAATATTTGCCTGGGAACAATTGTCATGTATACCTACAAGGAAACTACTGCTGCATTCAAGTTACCTTTTCAAGTAATACAAGTAAGCTAATTTGTATAGGCACATTGTACATAGAAAGGTATATGAAGTTCAGATTGTGGTCATTTTATACTTTTGGAAGACTTATGAAACATATGTTCAAATGTGCAAGTACTTAATTACAACATAATGTTAAATAAAAGACTTAATATTAACTGTATAATGTGTATGGAAATGGAATCTCCTAACTTTTTTATGACTTTGCATGCTAAATTCTTGATTAAAAACTGTTTTTCTCTCAAAGCATACTGCAGTGCTCATATGATAATGTCACTATTGAAATACAATCTTCATCTGGTATATGTTTCAGTCAAAAGTGTGTTGTTCATGAAAAAATATCAAAACCATAATTAATCACAGATAACTACTTCAGCAGAATGTTTCATTTTGTTTTAGGCTTAAAATGACAACCATGAGAAATTTTAAAGGCTACATCTAGTTGCCCTTCTGTAATTTAGGGCCGCTAGTTCCAGGAAGGGTGCAAAGCCAGTGCCTCAGACTGTTCAATCACTGAGCAACCAGCAAGAGGTTTATTGAAATCAGGCTAATTTAAAGAGACAATAACAAAGCATTTAACACTCCACGATTCTCATTTGTTAATCATGTTTTGTCACCATTGATGCACTTCACATCACTACATTCCTAAAAATTGGAAAGTAACAGCAATAAACAATTCTTGAAACAATTATGTTTAACCCTTTAACGACCATGACCCCAAAATCTATCACCCTAAATACCATAACGTCCGAAATTGTTTGTTGTTTCACATCTTCGTTTATTAACAACAATAGTGACCGAAGGTGACTCTTGCTGATCCCTCATAGGTCGAGAAAATTTGAAGAACAAGAAAGAGTAGATATCTGACTCACCCTAAACAATTGTTTCAGACGGCTATGGCCATTTGTACATACGGGCATTTTGTGTGTTATGGTCGTCAAAAGGTTAAAGAAAAATTCACTTATAGAGCTAACCAAATGCCATTATGGTGATTCTTTATTTAAAAACAAAATTGAGTGAAGTAGCTGAACTGATGTGTAAATACTGAGGCTTCAAGAAATAATGGTCATGCAAAAATTGAAATGCTGCCCTAGTGGCACAGTGGTCTATGCACTGGCTTATGATCTTTTGTCTGAGGCCAGTTGAGGCACTGAAGGTGTGCTTATCTTATGGCACTGGTTCTTTCCCTTCCCTAGAGCCAGTTCCCCTAAATTAGGGATAGGTGACTGCTTATAGCACATTTACTTGCTGGCAGTGGGCGTTAAACCCCAAATACAAAAAAAAAAGAAGTCAAAACACCGTGCTGTTTTGACAGGACTTCCCCAACATCCTTGAGCTAATGAAAAACCTGTTAAACCTCTTGCAATTAGGTATGCATACTAAAGTATGCTTGTGGGAAGACTGACAATATTAAAATAATGTATGTGTTGAACCCCTCATTTTTGTTGAACCCCTCATTTTTGTTTGGGATGTAAGGTCAGGTGATGCATAACATCACAGCCTCTCCTTGACAAATGTCAACCCCGCCTTCTCGTGGTGCATCCTGTTCCCACTAAAGGGGCTCTGACAACCGCAAATAGCGGTATAACTATACCATCGGGATCAGAGGAAATGCTATCCCACACTCACCAACCCGCTTGGCCAGCGTGGTGAGTTATGGCCAAACACCTCCAAAATGACTCTACAACTTAAATCTTGGCCCTCAGTCTCCGGCAGCTGGAATGTACCTGGCCAAGGCAGCGGCCAGTGCGACATGAAGGCAGAGGGTGCTAAGAATCCCCGGAGGACCGGACTAGGCTGCCATTTGATGCTGATCTTGGCTACCTACAACGGACGCTCCCTATCTTCTGATTCAAGGCTTCTTGAATTGGAAGAGGAACTACAAAGGATCAAGTGGGACATCGTCGGGCTGAGTGAGGTAAGGAGAAAAGGAGAAGATCTCATTGAACTGAAAAGTGGACATCTCTTCTATTATCATGGGACAGATACTGGCAGAACTAGTGGTGTTGGATTTATAATAAACAAGAAACTGAAGGATAAAGTGGTAGAAGTTGAAAGTTCCTCTGACAGAGCTGCACGACTCGTTATCCAACTATCGAGAAGATACCAGGCTCAGATTATTCAAACTTATGCACCCACCACAAGTCATCCTGAAGAAGAAATTGAAGAATTTTATGAGGAAATTCGTCATCTAAATAATAAAGGTAAGCAGCACTTGAAGATAATTATGGGAGATTTCAATGCAAAAATAGGGCACCGGCAACAGAATGAAACTTCAGTAGGTAAATTCGGTCACGGCAACAGAAACCAGCGTGGAAATACTCTCGTTGAGTTTGCGGAGGCAGAAGGATTTTTCATCTTGAATTCCTTTTTCAAGATAAAGCCACACAGGAAATGGACATGGAGACATCCAATTGGGACGACAAGTGAAATTGATTTTATTATGTGTAACAAAAAATTCGTCATCGAAGACTGCAGTGTGCTAAACAAGTTCAACACAGGTAGTGACCATAGATTGGTGAGATGTAAGATGCACCTCAACACTAAACTGGAACGTGGCAAGCTCATAAGACAAACAAAATGTATTGACATAACCAACCTTAAAAAACACCATAATACTTTCAAGTTGGAACTGAAGAACAGATTCTCTGCTTTAGAAGGCCTAACATCGGAAGAAGTGGATATTTCGGAAGTTAACAGAAAAGTAACCAAAGCTCTTATGGAAACAGCAACAAAATTAGCTGGGTCTAAGAACAAGTTGCATGTAAACAAATTATCAGGAAAAACCAAAATGTTGATGCAAAAAAGAAGAGAGATGAGGACAACTAAAGAAGATGTGACTTCCAAAGTGGAATATATAGAGCTATGCAAGACAGCACGAAAAAGTATCACTGAAGACGTAAGGAAATTCAACTGTGAGCTAGTGAGGAAAGCAATTGAAAACAACCAAAGCCTAAAGATAGGAAAGGGACATCTCAGTAAGGGAAGAAAACAGATTATGGCTCTGAGAAAAGAAGATGGTTCTATAACAAGAAATAGAGGCGAAATTTTGACAAGAGTGAAAGATTTCTACTCCAAATTATATGAAAGGGATGATACATGTACTCCAGACATCATGAAAGGTACCAGAGTTCTTCCAGTCCTCCCAGCAGAAGTTGCTCATGCAATCAAGAACATGAAGCGGGGGAAAGCTCCAGGAGAAGATGGAATTACTATAGACATCATACAAGAAGCAAGTGGAGAAATTGAAACAGTACTCGCCCAAATTTTCACTCGATGCCTTAATGAAGGGAAGATTCCTGAGGATTGGAACAATGCTACAATGATCCTGCTACATAAAAAAGGTGACATTGAGGATCTCAGGAACTACAGACCTATCAGCCTCCTATCAGTGGTTTATAAAATCTTTACTAAAGTTCTTTCACACCGCTTGAAGGTAACACTGGACATGGCTCAACCGAG
This sequence comes from Macrothele yani, assembly GCA_039090855.1. Classification (NCBI taxonomy): domain Eukaryota; kingdom Metazoa; phylum Arthropoda; class Arachnida; order Araneae; family Macrothelidae; genus Macrothele; species Macrothele yani. Next base: position 161,356,324 of record CM077010.1, on the reverse strand, counting down.
AGAACAAGCTGGATTCAGGAGTGGCTACAGCACAATAGATCATATCCATGTACTGAGAGAACTAATTGAAAGAGCGAGGGAATATGAACTTCCATTGTGCATGGCTTTTATCGATTATGAAAAAGCCTTTGATTCGGTGAAACCATCAGCAGTTACCACGGCTCTGAAATCCTGCGGTATCGAAGATGCATACATTAATATTATTAATAACATCTATGAAAATGCAAGTGCAAAGATTCGGCTGTTTGAAAATACAACACACATAAAAATTGGAAAGGGAGTGAGACAAGGTGACACCATATCTCCGAAGCTCTTTAATGCCACATTGGAAAATGTCTTTCAATCAATGAACTGGGAAAACAAAGGGATAAAGATTAATGGAGATTATCTAACCCACCTTCGTTTTGCTGATGACGTAGTCATTTTTGCAACTACCCCATCAGAGCTGCAGAGTATGATCTAGGAACTTGCTGACAAGAGTAAAGAAGTAGAATTACAAATGAACTTTCAGAAGACAAAAGTGATGTTCGATGCTTTTACAAGAAATGAAGATTTATCGATTGATGGAGAAAAAGCTGGAGATAACAGATACGTATGTTTATCTTGGACAGCAGATATCAAGTGATGGTCACATTGATGAAGAAATTAATCGGCGTACAAAACTTGCCTGGAGAGCTTTTGGAAGAAACAGCATAATTTTCAAGAGCAATATGCCATTATGTCTTAAAAGAAAAGTGTTTGATCAATGCATCCTTCCAGTGCTTACGTATGGTGCAGAGACGTGGACCTTAACTAAAAGAGACATACAAAGGCTGCAGACAACTCAAAGAAGCATGGAGAGGTGCATGCTTGGTATAACCAGGAGAGATAAGAAGAGGAACTCGTGGATCCGAAAAATGACGAGAGTGGAAGACATCATGATCAGAGTTAAATCCCTGAAATGGCAATGGGCTGGACATACTGCCAGAAGGACAGACCATAGATGGACAGCCGAAATTTTAGATTGGATTCCAAGGGACAGGAAAAGACCCAGAAAAAGACCACATGGGAGATGGGTGGATGAAATTCGTAAATATGCGGGAGTGACATGGAGGAGACTGGCACAAGACAGACCGTTGTGGAGGAAACTTGGGGAGACCTTCGTCCAGCAGTGGATTGATAATGGTTGACAATGATGATGATGATGATGATGATGATGTGTTGAACTGCAGATTATGAAAGTTACTAAAAACATCAGTACAAACCTATGAATATTGTGCAGGATGCAAGGCTCATTCTTAAACTTGCATGGTTTCAGAATGAATAATTCATGTGGCTGCCAAATACCTAAATGGTTGAACTGAATTGTACAACTGCGTGGATCAGATATGATAGAATAATCAGTGACTTTCATGCCAGCCAGTGGAGACTCCTCCATGTAGGACACCATGATCATCCTACACTTTAATTTTAGATAATTACACTCATACCGAAATATTTGAAAAGACTCAATTTATATATAAATATAGAAAAAAAAACAAAAATGAGGGACAATTGCAGTGGGGATCATTCTTGAGCCATTTATGTGCATTCAAAGTGGCGCATGATGCTCGTGTGTGGAAGCTACGAACAGAGACTGAGGATTTCAATCAACTGTACTCACTTCCCAGCTCTTGCCCATTGAGTGGACAGGTGGCTGGGCAGAGCATATACAGGACAGGAAGTCACAGAATTGAACGGGATGATGAGGATATCTTGAGTCATCCTACAAGCCTATACATGTCGCTTACTCTTGTTCCCATGTTCGATGGCCCTCCCTCCCGAAACACATTAGCTAGAGTCACGTGACGCCTACTGATTAACATGCAGCTCAAATAAGAGAGCACTATAAGGGGAAAAAAACAAGTTTGCATTCTGTTAGGTTTCTGAAGTTTCAACTTGTTTTATTTTGTGTTTAATTTCCTCTTCAGTATATTTATTGTTGTGCTCAGGTAAAGAAAGGAGCTTTTCTGCATTGAAACGTATCAAGACCTACAGTCGAAATTCAATAGCTGAAGATCGTCTAAATGAATTAGCTTCAATATCCATAGAGACAGCATTCTTCAATCAGCTGAAAAATTGCCACAACTTTTATAATGTAGTAATTGATATCTTTCCCACCAAGAAGGACAGAATTGACCTCAAGTACAAATAATGATCCTCAATAAAATAAATAGGTTTTTACTTCGCTTTATTGTTGTTTGGTTTCTAGACCTTTAGCTTTAGAATATACAGCATTTATTTTTAAAAGGATTTTCATGTATTCTTCCCCTAAGCCTTGTTTCCTTTACATTCTACACACCATAAAAGCCAGGAGTCACCACTGATGCCAGCACAATATGCTCGCCAAACATTTGTTATTTCCATGCAGTATGGAGGTGACACACAGTACCTACATTTCCCACAACACAGTGGAGTCTACATAATGGTTAACTTATGCTGTTGTCTTAGCAGTACAGTGAAACGTTGCTAACTCCTTGAAATATACCACCAAAGATTATGGATGCAGCCTTCCTACCTGCTACAACAGATGCACAGTTGTATCAGAATAATATGGCCATCTATCTAATAATAGGAATAATCACCCTTGGCCTGGATGACAGCGGCGAGATGGCATAGCATGGACGCAATGAGGCCCTGGAAGGTTACCCGAAGCACATGTGCCCATTCGGACTGCAGGAGAGCACGGAGGTCTCCGAGATGATGTGGTTGTGGGTCGGCACATCAACCTTGCCAATCCAAATAGTTCCACAAGTGCTCTATGTGATTGAAGTCAGGCGATTTTACCGGCCAAGGGAGAATGGAGACATCGCTGCCGTGTTCCTGGAACCAGTCACACACCCCCTTAGCGACATGGCACAGCGCATTATCGTGTTGGTAGACACCATCAACACCAGGATAAACGTCCAACATGAAGGGATGCATGTGGTCAATGGATGGACAGATTAGCCACTGGCATTCAGGGACCCATCCAGTGGTACCAGTGGTCCCAGGTCATACCAGGAAAACATTCCCCCAGACATGCACACTGCCACCGATGGCCTGTACTTGACCGACAAGCGTATCCAGGTGTTGGTTCAAATGTGTCCGACGCCATATCCACCACCGCTCGTCACTTCTGTGGAGTAGAAACCTTGATTCGTCAGAGAAAGCAACCTTTTCCACTCTTCCACTGTCCAATGACGGTAGTCCCATGCAAACTGCAGGTGTTGCTGATGGACTCGGGTTAACATGGGGGCCTTGATGCAGCGTCATCTCTGGAGACCTATGCATAACAGGGTTTGCTCTACTGTTATCGGGGACATGTACCTGGGTGCCCTAGCATTTATATGCATGGTCAATTGCTGCACTGTTGCACGTCGATTGCCCCTTAATAGTCGACGTTATCCTCTGGGGTAGATGGCCTTTGGAGCTCCACAGTTATGATGTTGGGAGGTACTCGGTGTGCCAGCGGTCCATTCTTGGTACACCCTCACTACAGCACCTCGCGAACAGCCCACGAAGTCTGCTGTTTCTGAGATCCTTCCACCCTTGGTGTGGATGATCATTCATTTTTGAACATCCGTCAAACCACTACCTTTGCCCATTGTGCTCACGTAGCGCACTATGGCTCAACTGTCCTGGCCAGCTACTTATATCTCTGTGTGGTCGACCTTATAACATGCACTTTGTGATTCTGGGAGTGGTCATATTATTCTGATACGACCGTGTATATGGCTAAACATTCAATAGTGTAGCACAGTTGGAGAAACATCTGTTCCACTGCTGTAATACATTTTGGCAAAAGTAAAGACATGGTTCTATGCAAATTATAAACAAAACTGAAACAGCAACATTTTTTTTACATAGTGTTGCAGTATTAAAGGCTTTGCATTTGTTACATATAAGTAAATTGAATAATCCCTGTCAAAAAAAGTTCTACAAATGTTATTCAGGCAATGGGGAAAGAAAAGGGATTACCAACAAATTTTGTCTATCAATCAATTCTTTGATGAAAATTTCTAATGACCGCTGACTAGGGAATTTTCCAGAAAGGCACATAGTAAAAGGGAGGAAACAGTTCTGTAAAACTGCTGGAAGAGAATGTAGTCTTTAAAAAATTGTGTTCACTGCAAACATATGACCTAGAATGAATTTATTACACTTGACCTACGGGAAATCTATTGGTGATCTCATTTACTGAGGGATGGCACTACCACAGACATAACTGACCATATGACCCATGTCTTTGCCTTTCCTTTATGCTCTATGGCCATCTCCAATTCTTGTGCATTACAATGAAAACAAATCAATCTTTTGTGTGAACTACATAAAATTTCAAAACATACTTTCATAATTGTCCTTAAATATCAAAATACTTATTGTACTTAAAAATTCCTAGTAATATCTCTGGTGCCCACTATCGGTGTCAACTATGGAGGGGCAAAGTTAATCTTGCCCCCTCCAATAATTTTACTGGGAGAGCAGTGCCAAAGCCATCTAAGAGGGAGAAAGCCTGGACACAGGGGGAAAGGAGGAAGAGAACGGAGGCCCATGACCAACTGTCCAAACTAGTCCGGCAACAGGGCAACGAGGTCACAGTTCGTGACAAGTGTGTTTCTTCTTTGGATATATTTAACATCGACAATACAGTAACGTAAGTCTACATTATTTAATATCATTTAGTTTATTTAGATTAAATTTATGCACAAGTATTTCGATCAGTTTATGCATACTTAGAAAATGCATCGTCCCAAACTATCAAAGCAATTACCGAGGTAAATCACACACTTTAGCGTTCAGGTTTCCTAAGACCTCGACAGAAAAGATTTATGGTTAAAAAAAATTCCTCATAAAGACTTTGCTCCGAGTGAAAACTCTATCATTTGTGAGAAGCATTTTGATGAAAACTTCATAATTTGAAATGATGAAATGCCTTCCTCAAGTTAAGATTCTGAGATGAAATTCAAAACTTACAGATATGCAGTTCCAACTACTTTTTCCAATCTGCCATGCTACCTCCAAAAAAATTCCAAAAGATTGTCTCACATGTACTTCTAGAAGAGCGAGTATTCTTGATGAACGGTACAATGAACAATTCCTCAGAGATTTAAATGAGTTGATAGAAAAACTTACTGTCAGAAACATCAACGACATAAATAATTTAGCTGCTCATGAAGAAAGCATTTGTGCTGGATGGGTTTACAATTTTATTTATCCCGATGCAGAATTTTTTTTTGACAGACAAATGCCCTAAACAACCAGAAATGAAAGCCTACGCAGTTGTTAATAATCGTTTAACATATGCTACTTACAGTATTATAAATATTTAACGAGAATTATCGAGGATAAATTTATTAGGTACATTACCTCTCAAATTTTTGATCTAAACACTAGATCTTCGCCAGGAGTTCTTGCTTCCTTCTACTTTCACAGGTTCTTTGTATGAGCTACTTACGTAAATGGAATTGAAATACCTGATCATGAAATGAAAAAGTTAGGCTGCGGGGTAAATACATTAGAATCCGGGGATGAAGTACATTTACTTGTGACTAAAAAATATAGCATATAACAGCGTAGAAACATACAGAATAAGTGTTATTAATAATGCAGCCACCAAGACATTGTATATTTTTTAAATTATCTCAAAGACACCTATGAAAATGAAGAGAAATCAGCTTTCCTAAGCTTTATTATTGAACAACTACAACTGTTAAAATGCGCTCCAAATCATTTTTCTTACAGATCTGACGTTTTAGTATTTGCACATACGTTATTTATTAAATCATCTGCAGCATATGAATATATGATGGTGGGGTGTTCTATGGCTTCCTCACTCTAGAACACTGAGAAGACTGTCTAGGGTGTTTGCAAAATCAGATGCAAAAACTGATTATATTTTTTATTTAAAGCAAAAGACCTTTGCTGAGCAAGGAAGAGAAAATTTTAAATATTTTTGTTGATGAAATCCATATTAAACCTACGTAGGTGGAAGAATTGTCGGTATGTCTTTCAACAGCACAAATCATCTTGCACACTCTATTCATACCATAATGACATCTATTTTTTCTAAAAATAAAGATGTCATTTCGTTTTTGCCTGTGAAATCTCCGACAGTAGAAAAGCTATATGAACACACACAAAAATGCAATATAGAAGTTTAAAAAATAGGTTATCAAGTTTGTACATTAATTACTGATAGCTCAATTAACAGGAAAATGGTTGGCATGTTTCCACAAAACAGCACATTTCTTTACCCTATGTCTTTTCGCGTGTCTGATGGCAAAAAAATCTGTCTTCCTCTTATTTGACACAGTTCATATTTTAAAATGCATCCGTAATAACTGGTTAGCACAGTCAAATCATTTTCGCTTTCCAGATTTTAGTGATCAATCAAAAGTGTTAAAAGCCCACCATAAATATTTAATTGATATTTGGGAACTAGAGAAATAGTCAGTGGTAAGAAGTATGCAAACCATCCGAGTGAAATTATAATCATGTATATGTAGAAATTTCTCGCCATATTGTGACAAAAGACTTTTCATCGCTGTGAATGTGGACAAACTTTCGCTCCGTTACTAAAAAAAATTGTCGTGGCTTGTGGAAATGTTTTCCTCAAAAATTATTCGAAATCCAAAATTTTGTTATTAACAGAAGCCACACAAAAGAAAGCTTTTAACATTGCTGAAATAAGTAAGCATTTTGCAATCCATTTTCTCTTAAATTCTAACATTCTCAGAATTTACCATAAAGTTAAAATTTTACCCATTTTAATATATATATATATATATATCAATAAAAATTACATAAACTGCCATCATTACCTTACACAGCTAAAACAGATGAATCTTGTAAAATTCTTCATAGCGCATTCAAATCTAATTCTATGAATTCTCGTGGCATATTTTGTTATCACTTACTAAATTTTAGTAAATTTATATTTTAAATTTAAGCGTTTGGTTGGTTTTGTAGTTTTCATTTCCAAATAAATAATTTTCGGAAAGGCATTTGTTCAATACATTTCACAGAAAATAAAAGTCCAAATGGTAGTTAAATAATATAATGTAAAATAGGGTGGAACTGGGTACATTTGAAGATCGAACTTGGCAAATATAGGAATACTGAATTCACTCCGTAATGAATGCTATGACGGAGGTCTTGGGCCTTTGCTCCTAAAGCAGCAAATCGCTGCGGTCACGTGAGCCCTGGCTTTCTACATACAGAGGGCTTTGGTAGTGCCCACCCAATATTTTTCGTCCTGTTTAATTAAATAATCGTTTTGGCCTCGTAAAGTGGATCAAGCTCCACCTTATCAAGCCAAAGTGATTAATTTTCCAAAAATTAATACATAAAAAAAATAAGTAAGAAGTTTTCCCCCATATTCAGCATTGCTCATTTGATAAGAAACTGGATTGCCAGCCTCGTATTGTGTTTGACATGTTTTAGTAATGTGTGGTAAATGTTTAAAACAATTATAAAAAATATAATAAATAAAAATGCAGAAGCATATAATCTCTAGCACCTTTATTTATCTATATTTTGCACTTCTTGTTTTTTGTATGAGTAACCCGGCTAATTTCTCATTTTTTTTATTATAAATGTTTGGAAATAAAGCCTCTCTAGATATTTTTATAAAATCACAGGCTGAATTTAATTTTAAAAATATTAATATTCAGAAGAAGAACATTTCTGCTCCCTTGTTCATTTGCTGATGAGCAATTACAGTAGCGTTTTAAAATATACGTACAATTTTGAAGTTTATCTTTTGTTTTTATTTCCCTCCTGATAATGAAAGAGATGAGCCCCTGCCATGTTTGATCTTTTCATGCCTGCCCCCTACCCCACCCCCATAATATGGTGAAGATGGTGCCCCTGGTACCCACAACAACCACATGCAAATCAGTACATGTGATGCAAGGGTGCAGAAAATTTTCAGGGCCCAGTATTTCCCCAGAACACAATTTTTTTGTCCGAAATTTCCCCCAAAACTGTAGTGGATTTTCATACAAGTTTAAGCGATTATTAGAAGTATATGTTGATGATTAAGAACTATCCTTAAAGCCTATTACTTAAAAATTTGAAAAAGATATATTTATTCCAATGAATAAATAAAAAACAATCTTACACTGATGGGTGATGTCAGTTGTCACCAAGAAATGGTAGCCTTCCCGTTTCTTTGTGAGGGTAGTCAATTACCTTTGACGTTTTATACACCTTGAGACGAAGTGCTGAAGAAAACTGTGTGAAATGGTATCTTCCACTTGGAAATGCCTGTCCAAGGATTCTTTTCAAAGTTGTGAAGCCTTATGAACAGGAGGTCCATTCCAAGAAATGAAGACTTCATTAAAAAGGGTGTCGAACTAGATGTTCCGATTGTGTAGGTGGTTGCCAATTACAGATCCAACTGATTCACAAACAGCTTCACTACAGATTTGTAAACAGTTTTCAAGTATGTAAATTATTTCAGGGATGTGGGCATACACTTAAGGTTAGTAAATGCTTCTTTTATTACTGTATTATCCTGAATGATTAAGTTTGGTTTTTGATTTTCTTCAGAAGAATCAAGTACTTAAAAAAAAAAAAAAAAACTGTGTTTAAAAGGTTGTTTTTCATATTTTTTTTTTTTTTTACCCCCGGGCAAAAATTTCCCCAAAGCTGCATTAATTTCCCCTGAACCTCGTTTGACCATATTTTGCACCCCTGATGTGATGGTACTAGCATTTCTCATAAGCAGCTATGGGAAACAATTCTTCACTAAACAGCTGTTTTAGCTGGTATCTGATTATATGGCAAACAACTGATATGCCAACAGAATTCATGTGGAGGCCATCGCATGATAGTCAGTCACTTCAACTAGGACCATGGAAAGCTACTTAAAACCACGGATGGGGGGGGGGGGAGAGCTATTTCAGAGACAAGTTATTAACATCAGATGATATTATTACTGCATCTTGGGGCGAAATGCCGTACATGTGTAAAATGTGTGTAAGTACTGCATATACTAACTTCTGTACACTTTTATATAAATTGCTAATAGTTACTAAGGTACAAAGAACAAAATTATTGCACTAGCGCAATGGTGTATAACTCTTGCAAAATCCCTCCTCAATTAATACTGAACACTAAGGCTTACAAATGAAACACATTAAAACTTCAATAAAATTTTAGTATCATGTTGGAACATATAACAATTGCAAATTTTGGAACACATTATTATATATACAGGGTGCATAGGAAAGTCCCTTTAACCTGAAATAACTTGAGAATGGGGAGAGGTACAGTTATGCAAGTGAGATAACGGTATAGTAAAGCGACTACGCTCGATTGAATGCAACCAATAGCAGCGCCCCTAGTGGTGAAATGCGGAAGTTAGCAATTGCAAATCGAAAACGAAAAGTGATAGAGGAGCAAAATTTCCAATTATAAAGTTGCAGAGCATCAGTTAATTAGTGCAAAATGACATTTGTTTTACACGAATAAGATAAATTGTTGCCTGAATACCCTAAAATGTATGAAATCGATGTGCAACCTTTTGTGTGAACGTTTGAAGGGAACAGGCATAGGTATGAGCAAATACATACAATTTATTGCATAAATGCGTACTTATGTCAATACAGTTTGATGATGTCAGACGAAACAAAAATGGCAAACTGGCGCACAGTGATAAAAAGTTAATGTCGAGTATGTTCGAAGAGTTCGCCATTGCCCATAATACACATTTGTATTCATTAAAGTAACTCTGCATGCACATTCCTCAGCATGGAAGGTGTTACACTATTGCAAACATCTGTAACAAGACGACATAGATCCAGCAGACTTGTAGGCGCTGTTGCATACACCTGATTTTTTGAGTGAAGCTCGCCATTCTCACACAGCTTACGTAGACCTAAACTTCTGATCAGGGTACATCCTGCTACTGGTTTTTATATCGTAGATACGGTACAACGTCACAATCTGCATTTGCATACGGCTACATTTGCGAAATGTGAATATGCAGATTCGAATCGTCGCGCATCAATTTCGGACATTGTAGGGTATTCAGGCAACAATTTATCTTATCCGTGTGAAACAAATGTCCTTTTGTACTAATTAATTGATGCTCTACAACTTTGTAATTGGAAATATTGCTCTATCTCTTTTCATTTTCGATTTGCAATGGCTAACTTCTGCATTTTGCCACTAGGGGCACTGCTATTGGTTGCATTCGATTGGGCGCAGTCACTTTACTATATGGTAATCTCACTTGCATAACTGTACCTCTCTGCATTCACAAGTTATTTCAGGCTAAAGGGACTTTCCTATGCACCCTGTATAATAATAATTGCATTAACCACTTAGCTTCTATATGCGTGGACTGCAATGAATATATACTCATACAATTTACCAATTCGTCGATGTTCTTTCCTCAATAAGTAGTAATTACTGGAGCCTTATGCATAGGCGCCAACTTTTCATGAATGCCACGGGAGCGAACCAAAAAATCATGAGAAAGCAGCATTTACTTTTAAAATTGATCGCCGTTTAACCACACACATATACAAGCACATGCGCACTAAAGCAATAGCATACAGCACAATAATAATAATATATTTCAACTTCATGTTCGATGGAATTTTAAATTCCCAGATTAATTATACTTTCGAGGGGGACCTGAAAATAATGACTTTGAGTTCTATGTATATATAATACATACACAAGTAAAATTTATTTATAATGAACCAAAACCGAAATATAGCCTCTGAGTTTTGCACATATACATACACTCATTTTCCAATTTATTCGGAGCACCACCATGTTATATCCCTGTGAAAAGAAACATTCAATGACCAGTAACTTTTTAAATACCATGTTAATGAAAAATGTCCCACAACAAATACTGTTCATCTCTATGAAATGTTCCAAATTTCAAAAGTAGCATTACTTGCTATAATTGAATTAACAGGAAATGGAGTCTGAAAAATGTAGGTGGCAGGACTCTTTTCTGAAGCGATCTTAAAGGTTTTCTTCGAGTTAGGTAATGATGCTCACTGTTATCATGAAACATGAATGAAGTTAATCTCCACAACTGTTGGTATATTTGTTTTCTGTTCTAAAAGAATTTCTATTAATAATTTATAAAATGGGGAAGAAACCTTGTACCTTTCAGTATCTATTTTCTCTTAATTTAATAAGCAATTCATGTTAAATGTTGGTGTATTTGGTATATTTCATTGAGTTGTACAGTTTTTGCTCTGTTCCATTTTTCTATTAAAATGCTAGTTAAAAATTTACTGACATTGAATGTCTCTTCTCAGAGAGATTACATGGATGTGTCCCTATTAAACTGATCAATGATTATATTATATCTTAATTCTCATACCTTATAAGGCCGTCGCTCGAGTACCCCAGTATCTCCCCTTTTCTTTTAGTAGAAAGAGCGCAGTTGAACTAAAAGAAAAACTCAGCATTGTTAGATAAAATTAAAATGTTGATGCAAAACCAACACATTTAAAAATTTATAAAGCATGCATTTCCAGAGAAGACTGAGGGGGCCAAAACATACCTTTCCCCCGCGGTCTAATCACTGGGCGGTCGCCCCCATGTAGTTGGCACCTATGGCCTTATGCAGAATACTTGCAATACTTGAATGTGTGGCTCATATGTCAGTCCATCTCCTAACTGTAACACAATATTACTCAAACTGTATGGCGTGTATTTCTCTATGTACACAAACTTCATCTTAGAATGCACACACTTCTTTTAACTGGAAATATTGGGTTTATCAGATAAGTTCGTTCAGTTTTTTCCAATGTTCTTTGAAGGAACACAAACAATATTTTGATCACAGTGTTATATGCTTTTTGTAGCTCTATTCTTCTTGTACAACTTTCGTTCATCAGTTTCAATATTATATTTGGTTTAACTCTCTCTTCTTTTTAGCCACATGAAGATGGAGTGCCAAGTAGACAGAAATGAGCATTTTCAACACCTGCTTCTCTTCGCTTTCAATCAAGGTTCCAAAGCTGCTCAAGACATTTGTGCTGTGTACGGAGAAGGCGCTATTACTGGCAGAACTGCACAGAAATGGTATTCCCACTTCAAGAAGGGGAAATTCGACCTCACAGACCCTACACATTGCGGCAGACCTGTTCAGTTCGATGAGAATGGATTGAATGAGCTCATCCATGAAATCCTTGTCAATCCACTAGGGAATTGGCCCAGCAGCTGGGATGCTCTCATGATACTGTTGCCCGTCACTTTACTCGATGGGTAAGGTCCAAAAACTCGGTGCACGAGTGCCACATTCTCTGAATGAAAGAGACAAACTCCAGCATTCCACTATTGTCGCCAGACTACTCGTGGACACAAATGGAGATTTCTTTACCGCATCGTCACCAGTGATGAAAAATGGAGTCTGTATGTCAATATGAAGCACAGGAAAGAATGACTGAGTCCTTAGAAGCATGCAATACCTTAAAGCCAAGGCCAAGCTGCATCCACACAAGATCATGATCTGTGTTTGGAGGGATTGGAAAGGTGTAATCCACTACGAATTGCTTGAAAAGAACACCACAATCAATGCGCAGCTTTGTGCTCAGCAAATGCACCAGCTCAACAAGGCGATTCAGCTGAAATGACCCAACCAGTGGCACGGTGTGTTTCTTCAACACGACAACAATCGCCCCCATGTCGCTAATCTGACCAAAACTGCTATTCAAGATCTCGGTTGGGAAGTTCTACCACATTCACCATATTCTCCCGATCTAGTGGCCTTATATTATCACCTTTTCCAGTTGCTCTCCAACAGACTGAGGCATATTGTTTAACAATGACGGCAAGCTGAAACGGTGGCTCGATGGCTTCTTCGAGTTAAAACCCAGGATTTCTAACATCAAGGTACTGACAACCTAGTGGAACATTGGCAAAAGATCGTGAACAATGAAGGAGAACAAATTATTGACCGATTTGTTAAAACTTTTTCATGAAAAATAAGGATTCCAATAATTGGAAAGAAAAAAACCGAACTTATCTGACAACCCAATAATATAGCAACAGACACAGAAATATGCTTATTTTACACTGGAAGTTGTACTTGGAGGGCATAGAATTATTTTAAGGAAACTATTTATGACTCAAAAATGCAACTGCAGTATATAGTAGAATTGATAGACATATCGTTGCTTCAAGATATAACATTTGCACGAAATATTCATCTGCGATACATATGAAGAACTTTTTCCATACCTTTTTTCAATTTCTGCACTGTTCTCACCCGGTAAACACTATGAAAAATTAACAATCCAGGGGGGAAAATGAGTCTTCCTTTCATTTTATTGTTTCACAGCAATATGAATGTAAATACAGCACATAGACCACTTTCCAGTGTCTATGAGATTTACCAAATAAAGCACACGAAACAAGCCAGCAGCAAAGGTAAAGAAAACATCAGTCCTGAAAGGTTCCAATGTAGCATTATTAAATGCACTGCCGGACAATTGCTAAGGACGGATGACAATAGCAACGATAGCAACCATAAAATGGAAGGCAGGAAAATGTGGAAATTAGCATAAGTGCGGGATACAGTAAGACGTGTTGTGCGTATGCAAATTTTGAATTGCCGAACTTGTTCGTGACGTCATAGCGCTGATAAGAGATATAAAGGATTTGACGCGTATTGACCGTTGTTGTTCAAACGCAAAGTTGAAAGGGAAAGAATCAATTGACGAACTTGCAATTTTCAGTATGTCTTCCCGACATCACCTAAATGATTTTACGTGTGGCTGTATTATTGGCAAGATTAAAGAAGGGCGAAAAATAACAGATGTTGCCAGGGAGTTCGACGTCAGCCACAGTGTTGTTTCAAGGCTTTGGAAATCATTTCAAACAAATGGAGAGTGTAGCAAACGTCACGAGGGAGGTCGTGTTCGCAGTACGACACCTACAGAAGATCGGTACATAGTGCTATCAACAAAAAGACACCGGCACAGCACAGCTAGTGAGGTAGCAAATCAGTTTATGGCTGCTACTGGCAAGCGGATCTCCCAAAAAACTGTCGCCAGACATTTGCATGAAGGAGGACTATACGCCCGCCGTCCTGTTGTGTGCATCCCATTGTCCAGACGTCACCGTACCGCCCGTTTGCAATGGTGCCATCAACATCGCAATTGGACTGATAACGACTGGTCTGCTGTCCTCTTCTCAGATGAGAGTAGATACAGTCTATCGTCTGATTGTCGACGACAACTGATCTGGCGTGATAGTGGTACTGCATATTGTCCAGCAAACATACAGGAAAGGGACCGATATCCGACATGTAGTGTCATGGTATGGGCTGGCATCATGATCAATGGCCGTACGTCCATCTATGTGCTTCCAACTGGGACTATGACTGGCCAACGATACATTAATGATGTTCTGCTACCTCATGTTCAAATGTTCCATGGTGCTGTCGGTGATAGATTCATTTTCATGGACGACAACGCAACATGTCATCGAACAGTCGCTGTCCAGGAGTGTTTTGAGAATGAGGATATTCAACGCCTCATATGGCCAGCACGTGCTCCAGATCTGAATCCCATTGAAAATGTGTGGGATGCTTTGAGGAGGAGTCTTGCTGGTCGCCAATGCCCTCCAATAAACAAGGACACCCTCATCCGTGCACTGACAGAGGAATGGGATAAATTACCCCAACAGCTGCTTGATAATGTTGTGCAAAGCATGACACGATGTGTGGAATCTTGCATCGCCCTCCATGGTGGCCATATCCCGTATTGACATCTTACGCCCGAACGCCTGCGGACGGTAATTGCATTTTTTTTCACGTTTACGTATTCTGCACAAAATGGCGTGTTTGTCCCTTGAACACGTTCCAAAGCCTTCTGGATTTCAGAGCACAATAAATTGTCTTTCTTGTAATGTCCTGGCATTCTGACATTATTTTATTTCACTTGGCATCCAACCACACTTACTTTTTTATGCGCTATATAGCCGTTTATGAACCGTCCTTAGCAATTGTCCAGCAGTGTATTACATGGCAATGCAACTTTGGTTCAAATTTCAAGTAACACTGAGCAGACTTAGCTCAATGCATTACTTTTATATGCAATAGTGCTCAAACACAATTATGCAACACATTGGCATACGTCAAAAAAGTCACCATGACTATTATCCATCAAATTAAAAAAAAAAAATGCTTCTGCAGAACTGAAAGATAAAATTTCAGCAAGATTACAAAACACCTGCCTTTGATTTTTGTAATGCAACTTACAACTGCACATAATTATTAGGGATATGTAAAAGTTTTTGCCATTTTAAGGAGAAAGGAGACAGGAACAATCAGGAAATCAGTACACATTTATTCACAAAATATTGGCTGTTAGCATCAATTACCTTTTGCCATTTTTCAGGCAACAAATGAATACCCCTATGATAGAAGGACTCTGGTTTTGAGCTGAAGAATGCAGTAATGAAATTTTTCACTTCTGGAACTGTAGTGAACTGCTGGTGGGCTAGGGAATGTTGCATAGAGTGAAACAAATAAAAGTCTGAGGGTGTAACGTCTGGGGAGTAAGCCGGGTGCAGTAAAACTTCCCAGTGTAACTGTTCAAGGGTTGATTTCGTGGTGGCACAGACATGTGGTCTGGCATTGTCATGTAACAGGATGACTGGGCAGTGTCCTTTACCTGTCTGTGGGCGTTTTTGCTCGATTGAGGCATTCAGTTTCATCAACTGATAGCTATATTGATGTGCAGCGACTGTTTCGTGCGGTTTAAAGAGTTCGAAGTACAGCACTCCAGGCATATCCCACCACATACACAACAACATCTTTTTCCCGTGGATATCCTGTTTTGCAGTGGATGTTGATGGCTGGCCTGGGCCGACCCAGGATCGCTTGTGTACGGGGTTGTCACAAAAGACCCATTTTTCATCCCCAGTGACTACCTTCCACAAGAAATTCTTCCCTTGAAACCTCTTCAGCAATGACAAGCAGATGCCCAATCGTTGACCAATATTACGCTCCGTTAAAGTATGTGGAACCCACTTACCAATCTTCTGGATCTTCCCCAAGGCCTGTAGATGTTGTACCACCGTCGATTGATTGAGCCACTTTCAAACGTTTCACCAGTTGCATGGTTGATTGTGCGGCATCATCTTGCAACAGCAATTCTAACTCCTCGTCTGCGAGTTCCTGCGGCCTACCTGCACGTGGCTCGTCTTCAAAGCTTAGATCACCTTTCTTAAATCTTGCAAACCATTATTGACATGTCCGCTCACCCATAACTGTTTTGCCATACGTCTGACATACTGAACCGTATGCTTCACTCAAATTTTCCCCTAAATTAAACATAAATAACAAACAATGCCGCAAATGAACTTTATCGACCACCATGCTTGGGCACAGGTCGCCTACCGGTTAGACTCCTACAGTGCCTGCTAGCGGGGGCGGCGGTAACTTTTGCATACCCCTAATATTTGCTGAAGAGGAAAGAGTAAGAGGAGATGTGTGAAGTACTGACTCCAATTTTTACAAGCTGTATGTTATATGGAAGCATTTTCCTCATTGATCTGTTCCACCTACATATAGGATTTTAGGATCTCTGCAGCTTCTCTGAATAATCTCAGTCATGATGAGATGTAGGTAGTCTTTGCTTCAGTCCTTTCAGGTTGTTCTGGAGAGTGAAAGACATCACACAAGATACTCATCTAGCCACCTCTATAGATTCAATTAACTCCTACTCCAATCAATATGTAATCTAATGTAATGCTGAGACATCTATACATCTATAAACGAATTTAATGATTTCATGTGCTCTTCCTCGTAGAATGCTAAATGTCTTTCTCAACGGAAGATGCCCTAAAAGCTGAAAATTTGTGAGTATCTCACAACTGAGGTGTCCATAATGCATCACAAATTTTTGATGGGGTTAAGGTAGGGACTATTACTGTGTCAGTCAAGCACAGTTATGTTTTCCTCTGCAGGTAGTCCTTTACTGTCTTTGATTTGTGGCATGGAGCACCATCATGCATAAAGATTGTGCATCTGTGCACTTGCATATGAGTTAACAGCTTCTCACGTAACATTTTCACATAAAAAGAAAGTCATGGTAGTGCCTGTCAGCAAAAAGGATAATGAAGCAGTACTGGATGCTGACGTAGCACACCATATCATCTGACTAGGCGGATGTCTCACAGTGCTAACGGTGTATTTTTCATCAAACCTTTTGCCTTTTGGTTGTCGAACACGTGCATCACGTGGTTCAAATTGATGCACATTTGATTCACCTGATGAAAAAACTTGGCTTTAATTTTCAGCAATCCACGTTTGATGACACTTCGCAAGCTGAAGTCTCTTCTTTTTCATGACAGAGGTTAGTCTAGGTTTATGTGCATGTTTATAAGACTTTAACCCAAAATCTTTGCTAAAACATCAGGAAACAGTGTTCATACTAATATCAGACCCTTTTAAAAGTAGAAAGGTCTTGATTTTCTGGCACAAACTCCTCAGAGAATGTGTAACTAATTGCCTTATGTTATTGTCATAATGTGGGGTTGTTTTCCTTGGACGTCCACTTCTCTTTCAGTTGCTAAATTCACCTGTATCTCGACATTTAATGATCGCATTATGAATAGCAGTCTCACCCACATTCACCTTTCTGATTATGTTACATTCGAAGTATCCTTCACGATATAAAGTCACTATTTGTGCCCCCTGAGTAACACTTAATGAAGCTTTTTTGCCTATATTTCGCTATATAGAAAATATGTACAAAATCTCTCAGCATGAAAACCAGAAGCAAACTGATGCTCGCATGTTTTCCCCAACTCTATCAACAGTTGCCGCTATAGGAGGATGCAACACCGACAGGAAGTTGAGTAATACAGACAGTAGCTGACACAAACGGCAGAAATCTCTTAATACCAACAGGTGATCTTAAACTTTTGCAAATGACTGTATTTTTACAACTACTGGCACATCTAGCAATAAATTTGCTATAGTATGCAAAAGTTTTTACTATGAATTAATTAATCAAGAACTTAAAAATAGAGTGGCCTACGAGCCAGCCACTTCTAGTGCTAAACAATTAGCAAACCTGTTGAAGGCTTACCACAGAAAAGCTTCAGCTTCTCTTAGTTAAGGATTATGAGCCTGAATTTCCACTTCTGTTTGCTATAATAAAATTTCATAAAAATCCAGTGAAATTCTGATTCATAGCCAATGGGGTTAAGAGTCACAAAAAAGAAAATAAACTAGACTTCTGTAGCAATCTTGAAAAAAGTTCAACAGCATATTAAAAACAGTATTAACTTTCAGAACATGGATTTTTTTGGATTATAAATAACAATTCCAATGTTATTTCTACAACATTTAGCCTAAGGCCCGTAGATGTAACAGCAACAACTCTGAGAATATCTATACTAATCTTTTTCTTGGAGATATTATCTCCACTTTTAATGAACTTTTTAAAGTGTTCAAAATTTGTCAAATAGTTAAAGCTTACCTGGAATACCTTACTATGGTGTACTAAAAATAACTATATTTTAAATAATAGATTAATCTATAGGCAAGTCAGTGGTATCCGTATGGGATTTTCCACTCTACCAGTGCCTGCCATCTGTGTGTACGAGTGTGTGTTTAAGAATATCAGTTAATTAAATATAAATCCTTGAACTCTGATAGCTACTTCTATACATTCATACATATGTATGTACAGACATAATGCTAAAACCAAACAGAAAAAAATTAAAATAAAAAATAAAACAATATTAAAAATGGAGAAATAATAAAAAATAAAATATGCCAAAAACTTCCTAACCAAACGTGCAGAAGAAAACAGGGATTGCAGATCACAGTGCAGATTCTTTCATGGCTTCATCAGGGGCAAGCATGAAGAAAATCTCTCACATATCTACAAAGACCAGAAAAGTGTGGGTTTCTGCTTATTCAGTTTGCTGCAAAGGACTAAATTAAAATTAAGGGTAAATTCAACAATCTTAAAAGGAACAAATAACCTACCTCTAGCAAACCAAATAATCATTGCACAACACACTCTTAACCAATGACCAGTTCAAGAGAATTCATGCAAACTACATTTCAAATGAAGATGAACACCCCAACACAAAACAAGAGAGAGAATATCATTAACTGATGAAAATGTGAAGAGCATTGCCTAAAGAAAAGGTTTACTTATTTACAAGCATTTGTTCAAACAAATTTGAAATTTTGAAAGAAAGACCACTTACAAGCTAAAAAGAGCATGAGGATTAAAAACAATGTGGTTATAGGAGGCATGGAGGTCCATTAGCTGATCTAAGGACAACCAGCAACCATAAAAAAACAACGAACCAAGGTACAAACCTCAAAGAAGAAAGATAAAAACCTAAGACACACAAAAAAGTACATCAGAATTTAAGCAAAGGACATTTCCAAACAATGATGAATATGCATTATTTCACCTCTAAAATAGATGGAACAACCATAAAAAATAAAACATGGAGTATTGCAAGAAAAAGATCAACTATTTACAAAATATTGTTCTAATCAGTCATTAAGTAAGAAAGACGGCCGTAAGCCTAAAAAGGCAGGGGTGCAACGTGTAACCAAAACGTGGTTACAGCAACAAAGGAACCCAAACGCGGACCAAACAACCCGCAGAAAAAACTAAAAGAACCACCAAAACGAAAAACAAACCTCAAAAGAGGTAGATGAAGACAACCCCCCCCCCCCCAATAAAAATAATACAAAATAAAAAGTACAAACTTACCAAACTGAGGCAGCATGAGGAGCAGTACACTGTGCGCCACGTAGCTAACACATTAAGTGAAAAAGGGAATTCCCGTTGCAACGCCACCTATTGACCAACCCCTTCCAGGGAAGTTAAAAGTAAATGGGTTGCCAAGGGTAGAGTAGGAAAGCCACTCCAGAAACATTTTACTGAAAAAGCTGTTTCAAAGTTGCATGTCCAACCCAAAATACAAAAAAATACTTCCTGGGAATAGGGAAATTTATATCTCTGTTCCTGGAAGATTTTAAAGTACAGCAAAACCTCCAAAATCCGGCACTTTTCTGATTTCGTTTTCTTGAGAACATCCGATGTTTCACAAATACCCATGGAAATCTCCCGATGTACCGTCTCAACAACACATCGCGAGATCATCCGATCTCAGCTTGCCAACTGCCAATAGCCACCTGCGTGTAACATCATGAGGTTTCTCAAATTCGTTATCCTAGAGGGCCACGCTGAAGTGACACGGACCAACGAGGCGACGAATCAGCGTGTACGTTTGAAATGAGTGTGGAACGTGTGATGATGATCTGTGATTGGTGGTGGCAGTATGTGGATTTGATCGTGTAATGACATCTACATCGGCCTTCTTGATGCATCACGGTAATCGCCTTCAAGATGTATTGTAGTTTCGTCAGCCAAAAAACCGAAACATGGATGTAAAAATCTCATCGGGTTTTCTTGATATAGCAATACATCGCCCAGCCCAAGCGGTTGCTCCGACTTTTTTGAAATTTTTGTCTAACCATTTGCTAAATTAATTTTTTTTCGACAGAGTTTTATAATAAATAGTACGAAAAGGTAATTGCCAATATTTTCGCCAACCCCCCCCCCCCCCATCACCAAAACGTTTTTTTGTTTTTTTTCCGCAAATTGCAAAAAAATGTGATCAGTAGCACGATCCCTGCATATTTATAAGGTGTAGAACGCAAATTTTCGATAAAGTGACCTGTTACACGTAAGTACGTACTTTACGTAACGCCCGTTACCCAGTTTTTGGATAGCTTCAGAAATCCGAAATTTTCATAAATCCGGCACTCGGCCGGTCCTGTAGTTGCCGGAATTTTCAAGGTTTTACCGTATTTGAATAACCTAAGCAGCAGAATCCTTCCAAAACGTTTAATTATTAAATATTACTATTTTTAATCTTTTATTTTTTATATATAGCTTTTTATATAAGAGTTTTATGGGGTTTTTTTGTATATTTTTAATTATAAACTTTTTTTGAATCAAAGGAGAGGGAATAAATAGGGTATTATAGGTTCCAGAAAAATGGTGACCACATCATCATTCTAAACCTCTAAAATATAGCTTTATTTTAGATGATTCATTTGGTCACCAAGTATTTAAATTAAGTCTTCCATCCTAACTCTATAACTGAGAACTATTTTTCTTAATGCAACTTTTAAGAAGTTTTTAGGCATTTGGTTATCAATAAACTAATTGATTAAAACTTTAACATGTTTCTCTAGTTTGGAATTTAAGCTACATATCCTAGCTAGCCTTAAGACTTGCAGTAAAGAGAGAGAGACACAACATATAAGGCTAGAAAACTACACCTGCAACACCAAGTTCAGCATGTGAGACCATGGCGTGATTTCGTCGAATAGCAAGTAGCAAATTGCTACCAATAAAAAATATTTGCTAGTGAAAAAATTTAGTAGTAGCAAACTTTGCTAGTAGCCAGTTTTGGGTAAATTCGCTTGTCGCAATAAAAAAAAAGTGATTACCTGCATATTTTGTGGGTATATTTTTCTAAAGTTTGCAGATATTTCCATTTTTGCAGCCAACACCGATCAAAATGGAGCAGAAAATGAGTGATCGCTGACTGAGGAAGGCGATTGCATCATTTCATCGTTGTACTCCGGAGTTTTCTTTGCTGGGCAAGTTGTCCCAACCCGTTCCATGCGCCCAATGGTCATTACTGAGGAGGAAAGTGTACGTTGACTCATAGGAAACTCCCCAATTCTCCCTCCCACTTAAGGGTGAGTGAAACGAAGGAGCGAATATCAGAATGTGCCAAGTTCATCGGAGCGCTTGGCGAGATTTTTTGCCTACGAGCTAAGCTGACGCAGCTGTCAATCTTGCCGATTCTCGCTTCTCATTGGCTACTTAGGGCTCGAGGGGATGGACACGCTTATCGTTTTAACCAGGACGTAGATTTTTTTTCTAGTCCACACACATGTGCTGTACTAATAGTTTTGTTCCATTTTTTTGGCTTCTAGCTTTTGTTTGCATTAAATAATAATGAGTAGACAAACATCGATGTTCTCTTTCATAAGTAAAAGGCAACGATTTTCCCATCATGAGCTCTCCATCCCAGACCGTTGAACTACCACAAGCTGAAGCTCTTAATGAAGAAGTGCATGAGTAGGGTGAATGTGAAATGAAAATTCAAGATGAGCAAATTGAAACTCCAGTGCGCAAAACTGCACAAGATAATTTAAAGGTGAAGTCAAGACGCAACACAGCCATTGCTAAAAGAGTGAAGATTTCTACAGTCCAGACTTAAAGGCTGGCAAACAAATGGAACTGGATTAGTTACAGTTCGATGGATACATAGTCTTTACAAGTGAAAGAAATCTGGTGTGAAGTACGCGGAGAACATTCAGCCAAAAAGTATTGTACAGAAAATGTTAAAAAAGAACCTGCTTTTGCACACAGCAAGTCGTCTGACCATCTCTCAGCATTATCTGCTAAAGCTGCCAAAGAAAGTGAATTGCTTGGTTCAGATTTAGCGATAAAAAAATCTTTGCGAAAGGCAGATGAACAAACGCTTAAAAAGATGCATAATTTGTTCCATATTTGTTACACTACATGGCTAAATCTGAGGTCAAGTTCAAATTTTTTGAAAAATTCATTTCTTGTCACATGAGAATTAGTGAAGGTAAGTTCAACATTGGTGTTACTTACCATAATGATAAAGCCTGAAGTACATTTACTTGTTTTATTGGTGGCAATATTATTGAATCACTGTGCACAAAACTAAAAATGGCAATTTTTTTCTCTTAATTGACGAAACGACAGAAACACAACCAAACTGGTGTTATACATTAAGTTTGTAGATAAAGGCGAACCAGAAACACATTTTATGCGATTGACCAATGTCAAAATTGCCACCACTGTTGGAATTTTAAACTCTATAAACACAGAGTTCAATGAAAGTCTATATTTTTCTGAATGGATGAATAAAATTGTCAGTTTTAGAACTGATGGCGCATCAGTTATGACGGGCAAAAACTCTGGAGTTGGTACGAAAATCAAAGAAAGCTGTCCACAGTTGCTGGGCAATCACTGCATGGCTCACTGCCTTGAACTGGCTATGAAATCTGCATTTTCAAAAACTTACATGAATACATTGGAAATGGTAATGAGAGAAATCCATAGTTTTTATTCCCAGTTACCTCTAGAAGAGGCAACTTAAAAGAAATTGCATCAATTTGCAAAGAGCATATAGTAGTCCCACAAAGACTAGATGGATTCCCTATCATTACAATGCTTGTCAAGGTCTCATAACCAACTGGAATACCGTTGTTATGCACTTCGAAGATTTATTCTTAGTCTGAATGAGAAGGCCACAGCAAAAGGGATCCTAAAACACTGCTTGACATACAATTTTGTGCTTTATTTGTATTTTTTTACAGATGTTCTAGGTGAAGTATCTAGTCTTTCTGTTTGCCTACAGAAACATAACATCAACTTACATCAAGTACTTAATAGTCTTACTAGTGTGAAAAAAAAAATTCAAATGGCATGAAAGTCAGCAAAGGCCTCATTCCACAGGAATACACAAGCAATGTTACAGTAGAACATAACACTGGACTCTACACCTTCAAAGGTCATTCTTTAAAAAGAAGAGCTGAGGCTTTGCATTCTT
This sequence comes from Macrothele yani, assembly GCA_039090855.1. NCBI lineage: Eukaryota > Metazoa > Arthropoda > Arachnida > Araneae > Macrothelidae > Macrothele > Macrothele yani. The sequence goes on along the minus strand of CM077010.1, from coordinate 161,332,687 downwards.
TTAATAAAGATACAATAATTGATGTAATTTTAGAAAACATTGATTTGAGATTTGCTTCCATGCTAGAGGATGGGATACCTGTATTCAATGGTCTTTGAGATATCAAATTGGCCTACTGACATGCAAGATCTAAAACAGTATGGAAAATCTGAGATCTCAACACTTACTAAGCACTTTAACATACTGCTGCAGAAGTCTGGTACTGAGGTATTGAATATCATGGGTGCATTCGTGGAGTTGAAAGTAGATGCTAGAACCAACCATCAAGGAGACATGGAAGAAGGGTCAAAACATTTCTGGAAAAGGATATTCCTTGAAAAATTTGATGAGTACAAGAACATTTTAAGCCTAGCAGAGATTTGCATGATACTACCTCTCAGTACATCCTGTTATGAAGTGGGTTTCAGCTTCCTCAAGAGAATACAAGGTGATTGGAGGAAACACTTTATCTTCAGATACTTTAAATGCTTTAATGGTTATTGAAATAGAAGGCCCCAAAGAAGACAACTTTAGCCTATGAGCAGCAGTCGTAAAATGGTACGATGAAAAAGTTCGACACCCTGAACGCAAGCCATATGGAAAAAGTGGTAACTAAAGGAACAGGACTGTAAAATGAATATACATATTTGTACATTCCAACAGTATTCTACTGCTGTTTGAAAACTTTTTTAATACCCTCTTTTAATTCTATTAAAAAAATTATTTCTGACATTTATGCAAAGCACATGTTTTAGTATACATTTTGAAAAGTTAATACCTTGTTAGTACTTAAGTACATCATCAGAGTGCATCTTCTCATCCACAATTGTCATGGCTTATATGGAATTGCTGTATACATACCTGTTTTCATTAAATCATTTACCTGCTAGTGGAATTTATTTTTTGCTAGTATTTTATTAGAGCACTAGCAAGTATCGCTAGTGAGTTAAAAAAATGGAATCACCCCCTGTACGAGACCCCCAAACCTCTAAGCGCCCAATTTACCTCCATGTCAATAAGGTACATACAATGTTGACAACTCTTGAAAAGAATCTAATGGCTAAAACGTAAAAAATATACAAACCACATTACATACTTAAGCAAGAGGTAATTCCTTAGGTATTCTTCAATAGCATATAATGGTCAAATGTAAAATTGCCATTGACTTTTTTTGTCTCTTTTCTTTATTTTTGATGGCTGATCATTGATTAAAACAATAATAACATTCTGAACTTAGCAAAAGTTTAATTTTTTTTTCTAACTTAAATGAAAACCTTATATTCGATTATTATATTATTGGGGGACTGAAATGGTCTAATGATGCCTCTCAAAAAGACCACGCATGAGCACACTTTTTCAAATATTAGCATTATTTACTTGTATAATTGGATGTTACCCCTAGTAGTGGCATTTTAAGAACCTCTGAGGCCCCTGGTACATCATGGCACAAGGCCCACCTCAATGTGTGTGCACACATCTGAACTGATTTTATTATCTAAAATTATTGCTTGGTATATACAGTCAAACCCCTATTTAACGGACTGTGATTTAACGAATTCCACAATTTTACGTACATTTTTTATGGTCCGGACGGAAACACATTGAAATTAATGCTTGGTGTTTCCCGATTTAGTGAACACGTTTCCTCAATTTAGCGAACATTTTTTTTCTTAAAACACCAAACTATGTTACCAGCATTTTCATGTTAAAAGTTAACTAGAAAGAGAGCCTCGTGTAACAGGAAAATTTTACGCATGCAGTTAACCAGCGTTTCAAAGAACACCATTTGCAACACAGCTTGACGGATTCATAAATCAGTTCACTTTCCTCCGACTATCAAGTGAAAGCTTCTTACACGGAGAAGCAAATGGCCAAAAAGTTCCAAAGGAGTGCAACGTTTTCTTGCACAGGTAGAAAGCAAGAGGGAGGCAATGTGGGGGAGGAAATCTAGAGTACTGTGGGGATTCTGGTTTTCAGCTACAGACAGAACAATAGCTTTCTTTGAAGTCGGAGTACATACATTGTACGTACCTATTCCTGAACCTCTGGAATTCTTCCCTAAATTGTGCTGCTTTTCTTCTCAGTGTTAAATCTACAGGTCAAATTAAACACAACTCTTTTATGGATAAAGTTTTGATAAACATAGATAGAACTAGAAAAGTTAGAAGTGAAATTTACTGATCACTGCAGTTTGTAAAAGTGCATTTTATGAGAGCATTAAAAAAAACAAAAGACAAATGACTGCAACAAAAAAAATTTAAAAAAAAGCGGAAGAGATTTTCAATCAGTGAAAAAATGGGTATTTTGTCGCAGCTTCATGTGAACCCAGGATCACAGACTGCTGTGGCAGAGAAACTCTGAATTTCCAAGTCAACGTTGTGTACCATAGCGAAAAATAAAAAAATTAAAAGCTGTGCACCAAAGTGTGGGCAGTTTGTGAGTAAGATGAAATCTATGAAAGCATCACACCCGAGTTGGAAAACGCTCTTGTCACTTGGTTCCAACAAACACGGACTAGTGATTTGCCTACTAGTGGATCACTTCTGAAGGAAATAGCAGTTCATCTTGCCCAGCAACTCCAAATAAAGGAATTCACTGCATCAAATGGATGGGTTAATCGTTTAAAGCAAGGACATAACATAGCGTATAGAGCTCTATCCAGCGAAAGCAAAAGTGTTGATTCCGTGACATCATAAACGTGAAAAAATGAACAGCTGCCAATTATTGAAGGGTACATGCTGTGTGACATTTTTAATGCTGATAAAACTGTACTGTTTTATAACTTGCAGCCAGATAAAACACTGTGTGTTTTTTAAATGACGCCTGCAATGGAGGAAAGAAATCAAAAGACAGTATCACTGTTCTTCTAGTTGCCAATGGAGATGGGTCAGAAAAATTGCAGCCATTAGTTATAGGCAAATCTGCTAAAGCACATTGCTTGCTTCAAGCATGTGAAAGCTTTGCCCACCAAACATGAAGCAAATAAAAAGTCGTGGGTTACCCCAGCTTTATTAAAAAATTACGTAGAAGCCTCGGATTCTCAGATTCAGGCAAAAAAAAAAAGTCCTCTCATTCATTGATCAGTGTTCTGCACATTCTCAGGTAAACAATCTGAAAAATGTTCAAGTCATTTTTCTTTTCCCCAGCAAATTGAACTAGTGAATTGCAATCACTGTATCTGGGTGTCATTAGGTCTTTTAAAGCCCATTATCGAAAGTTTCTCACGTGAAAAGTACTTTCTGTTGTCAATGCAAAGGATAATGCATCTAAAGTTAACATTCTCGATGCAATGCCTTTCGTGCGACAGTCGTGGAATGCAGTTACGACAGACAACACTAAAAACTGCTTAATAAAACAGGCTTCTTAGGTTGCGAACACGAAGAAAGTGGGTCCAATATCGAAAATCCGGCTGATAATTTTATAGATGACAATCTTGCAGAATGGAATGAAATTGCCTCATCAGGTATTGTGTTTTCTGATTATGTTGACTGTGACGCAAATGTGCATAGCTGCCAAATGTGATCCCATGATGATGTTTTGAATGAACAGATAGGACTAAATGCATCAGATTATGATGAAGAAGATGAAGCAGAACTGAAAGTCAGCTGCTTTAGTGATGCTGCTAATGGTATAGAATGTGCTAAAAACTACTTGATGCGCTTTCAATATTAATGAGGATGTTTTTCATGAACTTCATAAAACTGAAGCTGCAATTTATGAAGCTAAACATTCAGGAAAAAAATAAGCAGTCTTCTCTAAAGCATTTCTTTTCTACAGTGTAAAATGGTAATCAACATATTTTGTTTTTACAAGCTAATTAGTACTAATAGATGTTCTGTTTTATGCAGTTTATAACACTGAAGTCTTTATTTGAGAAGCTAAATGCTCAGAAAAAAAAAGCAACTATAATATTTTTCTTGCAATTTTAAAGAATGCTTAAATTTTGATGCTACATATTGAAGTCTAATATCTACGAATTATGTAATTTAAAATGCAAAGTAAACGCATACCTATTATAACGTTTCTGATAATAAATTTCATAATTAAAAAGTACTATACATAATTTAAATTTCACTGAAATAAAGAGAAGTTAGCTGCTTACCTATTCTGTTATGAGCACTAGCTTAATTTGAATGTTTCATTCGAAAGGCTTCCTCGATTTAGTGAATTCCTCGATTTTACTGTTGGTCCCTTGAAGTTCGTTAAATTGAAGTTTGACTGTATATCTTTTCCTTTTTATCACGAGAAAATCTGATAAAAATGTCTTGCAGTGTTTTTTAGGTAATACATTTCCATGTGAAATTGATATGTACTAGTGTATAAAAAGTCTCATACAAATAAGATGAGAAAAGAAAAAATAAATTCAACATTGATCTAGGACCTTGACAGTGAATAGAAGCATGTGATTTGTATCAAAATCAAATGAACTTCAAGGGAAGGGTGCATTTTTCTGATAATCAGGTAGATCTACAATAAGAAATTGATATAAATACTTATATTAAATAAAAAAAAATAAAACAATCTTTTTTATTCAAAGTTTAAAAACTACCAAGAGCAACTCATAGAGCTACAGGCAGTCACTCAACCCTAATTTAGGGCCATTGGTTTTAATGAAGGGAGACAGCTGAGTAATTACTTTTTCTTTAATTTGTACGATTTTTTATAAAAATATTTTGGAATCAAGGCATCATACACAACAGAGGATTACTTGTACAAAGCAAAAATTATTTCAAGTAATTACAGATTCTGAAGAGTCTCAAGGTTCTCTGATATCTACAATAACAGAAGGAACCTTCACTTCCAAACCCTCCATGTCTTTCGTAACAGTTACCTGGCAACCAAGTCTTGACCTTCAAAAGGAACATAAAATAAGTTATCAAAAAAAAAAAAAAAAAAAGTACACAAAGCAACAGCTCACTGATGAAAATAACAAACAAATTTCAAAAACTTCTACACAACACATTACTGTAGAAACACCATTAACGAAGAGTTGTGCTCAACTGAAGATGGGCAAAAGCATGTCTTCTGGAGAAAGAGGCAGGTCGTCTGCCATATTTACTCATTTTATAACATTTGGTCGACAGAATAAATGAGTAGACCATTCAGCAATTGTGTGAAATATTTTTGCAAACAATATTATCAATGACAATGCCAGCAGCTCAAAACTGGATGGGATGGGGGAGGGGGGGGTAATTAAGGGGTCTAAGCATCATATAGAGGGACACAAATATTGCCAAAAACTCAGTTCACATAGATTTTACCTGATTCTGATTATACATATTATCCCCAGCAAAAAAAAAAAAAAAAAAAATGTTTTAAGTACATATTGTACACAGTATTTATTCAGTGTATGTAGTAAGGGGGACCATTGATATACAGAACTCATATGGGCTTTAACAAATTACTATTCCTTCACAATTTTAGCTTATTTACATGATTTTTTAAAACTTATTTTAATATTTAGAATCATAAGGTTGTATGGAATTTCGGTTTGTAACCTGACACGGAATCTCTCTCTCTCCCTTCTCTCTTTCTCTTTCTGTCATCTTTTTAAACTATAATTAGAAAATGGCATTTTTCTAGTACTTTCTTAAACATTCGCTCAGAGGATTCCCTCCATTTTACAGAATAGTACAACCCTAAAATTAACAAAAAATTCTTTTTATGTAAAGTTTTTTTAGCGAATTCCAAAAATTCACACACATTTATCCAAGTTCACTAAAATCTTAGATGGTTGCATTCGTCGTGTGTTCTAACTGCTTAAATATTAGGGGGAGGGAGCTTGAAGAAAAGTGTGTGTGTGGGAGGGTCGTTGCACCTGGATATTATCCAAAGGCTCTGGTCTGGCCTGGCATGTGATTCAATCAATCGGCACATTTGTGAGCTAATTAACATTTGGTAGACCAGCCAGAAAATTTGAAATGTGGGATAGGGCACCCTAGTTGGAAAAATTTAAAGCAAAACAGTATTATGCAATGATAAAAGACAGCATTTTCTAACACTACAAAGAATGTTAAGAAAAATACTATTTGCAGGGATATGGAGGTCTTTGTTTGTCCGGGAGTGCCACACTGCTGAGGTTGCAGGAGCTACGCTACATCACTGCCCTGGACCAAGACCATCTATAACAGAAAACACAAGGCCATGGCATTAAAGAGATGAGTTCCCTCCGTTTGGGACGTTACACTCATATTGCAAGGTCTGATACAGCAAATAATGCTAAGAAAAATGCTACATTTGTTACATGGTCTGATATGTCGGTGTTGTGTTTGACATCATACCCGACAGCGTGTTGTAAACCAATCTGAAGCCTTGGTTTTTGTGTTTCGTCACTAAAAGGGGGAACTAGTCTTTTTCTAGACAACCTTGCCTGGACATACAGGAAAACGAACTTCCCCAATCTACCCTCCTAGGACACACCAGACACTGAGTAGCGTAGACTGGCAAACATATGCTAGAGGTTCTAAAATGACAGAGACCAATTGAACGTGCAGCGCCATCTATGATTCAGGGGAGTTGGCAATGAACAGATGACTATTGGAAAGCAAGAATGTTTGATTCAATTCAAGATATACTGCAGAAATTATGAAGAAAGAATGTTTGTGTACGACCCGAGAACTTTCTAGATCAAATTTTAATTAGCAAGTGCTCATTTCACACAAAAAATAAAAAAAGATTAGTATGCAGGAAAATACGTGGCTATATCGCAGCCAGCCATATACACAGAGTAGAGAACTAAAAGAATGAAAACTACTAAACATAAAAATTTTGCATCACACACACTTAAATCTCACAGATACAGTACACTCCTATTATAAGTAACTCAGATATAAGAAATTTATGGTTATAAGAAAGAAATTTATAACTTTGGTGGCCCAATGTTAAAGTATAGCAATGTTCATGTTTATAAGAAAGCAAAAAAAAGCCAAATTTCAGTTATAAAAGTTCCAAAAAAACATTTTTTTGACCTGTGCTGCAATGTTTTTTCTCTTTATCTCCCATGGAATTTCAAGGCCATTTTCGGAGCGACCTCCACCAAATAATGCATATTGTTTTTTCCCCCTTCTCCCTCTCCACAACAATGCATGATAAACATTTTCTTGAAAGGGGTAAATCTCATTCTGACTTAACTCTTCCAAGAAATCTAGGTCATCACCTGCATGTTCATAGATTAAGATCGGTACATTGCTAAATACAGTACCAGGGTTCCCACTCAATTAGTCAAATCAAATTCCCTGACTTTTCCAGGTTTTCCAGGTGGTTTTGAGTAAAATTCCAGGTGTTTGCAACGGCGTTTTGAAAATATGCTTAACAACATATAATGAGAAAAAAATACTAGCTAATTAGATACTTCCCCAGATTTGCATGCAGGATATTAAAATATTGTTTTAGTTAGCTGAGCAGAAACTTGTGAATAAGCAATTCCATAACAGGATATTGAACTAGCTTTAACTCTTGTAATGCAGTGTTTTCACATGCAAGACAGTGATATTCATAACAGATTCTAAAACATATTACATGCTGCACATAATTACAATTATACCTATCCCAAGTTACTGAGTCATATAATTTGTTTTAGAAGTTTACATTCTTATTTAAAAAATATGGAATACAAATTGGTGAACAGCAAAGAAAAAGAAATTTTCTGCACATACCAGCATGGTCTTGGCTTATCCTGCTGAATAATTAACATACTTAATTGATAAAATACCGCTGTTTTTAAGTTATCTGTACCCAGAGGGGTTTTTTTTCTCACATGAAAATAACTGACTGAGGTTCATAGGCAACTCTAAAATCATTGAGATCTAACTGGCTAACAAAAAATCTGGGCAGATTTTTTTTGTAAACACATTATAACTACACACGTAAAGTGAAACAAAAATAAGTCACTGCTTCCTTGCAATAAATTTTACACTGAATACTAGAAGAAATAACTGAAATCTAGTTAGTTTTATGCACAGTTACATCAATTTTGACAATTCCTGAATTTGCTGGTCAATTTTTTCCGGCTCCAAATGAACCTCATGAGACAACTTTCTTTTCTTTTGCACTAAAATACTTATCTGATCAGACGCCTTGCGATTTTTTTCACGAGTTGTATCTCTTTATTTTTCTTTTCTCTTTCAACTGCTAATGCCTGCTGATATCTTGATCGAGACATCCTCACATACTGCAGTAATTCTGCAGTTATGGGCACTGAAACTACTTGCGACATTATGGCATCGTATACTGTATGCAATGAAATAAGTGACTTTTCATGAAGATTCTCAACCAACATGTCTTTATTAATTGAAAAACCACTTTCAACAGGCACATTTCCATGCGATAAAGTAAGAACCAATTTAACAACCACCCACAGTTCCTTGAAATGTTCTTTATATTGAAGTAAAGAAGAATAGAATGCATCCAGGCAGTTATTTTCTGAGAATGCAGAAAACACATCCTTCAGTTCAGTTTTTGCCCTGCTACACAACTGTTGAAATTGCTGTTTTGCTCGATCTGCTGAAACAGAAAATATTCTGTTTTTTTTTCATGCAATATATGCAACAGCAAATGCATTCTTTTTTCACAAATTATTGAATTTGACTTTATAAGCTTAGGATTCAGACTTGAAACTGCTTTGATAGAAGAAAAGTTTGTGTGACCTCGTTCTACTATTTTCTGTGTGGTTGCCACTAAAAATTTCATGCATTCTGCTCTGAATTCCTTTTTCTGAATCTCTGAAGTTTTACTTTTCATCAAATATCCATGAGCAGCAATACCAATGTCTACATTTTGCAGTTTACAGTGGTTAACCTTATCACTTACGTCAAGCTTAAACAATTTTTCTGGAATTGCACATTCATCCATCACCTCTTTCCTTATAAATCTAGACATCAACTGCCGGACAAGATTACATAAACTGTCATACAGAAATGGAATCACAGGATCAGCTGTTTGGAATTTTTCAAAAATGGTTCCAAAAAATTAGCTACTGATGAAAAAAATGCAAACTTTGAAAGGATTAGGTTATCTTTACAAGCTACTGCAACACGTGTACATGTTGAAGTTTTTGGCAAGGTATTTGTCTCTTCAGCGTACTTTTTTATGTTTATAAAAATCTGAATAGCCCGTTCTGCCACAGCAACATTTTTGACCCACCTGACTTGGCAGAACTTACGAGGGGGAAAATTTCACATCCTGTTATCGATACATAATCAGCTCACCGTGCAGGGCTCTTTTTTAACAACTGATAGAAAGCTGTGAAGATATCATTCAAATTCCAGTCAGTAGCATCATGGCCTCTCCCAAAGGCTCCATGAACCACATGCAGTCCACATGAACCAAGATCAAGTAGATCACATCCATTTTCTGCCAACAAATCTTCCCTTATAACTTGCAGAAATTTATGATTAACATAGGGCCCATCCCATTGAAATTTGCAACAGTTTATTTAAATATAGTTCTGAAACTCCTTCATGGAACTTTTCAATGAGATCAGATGCTCTTGCATGGCCAAGAAATACTGAATTCAAATAACGTGTACATACCTGGTTCAATGACTTAGACCAAAATCTAACAATCAAATCCATCTGCCCTTTTTGAGCTACTTTATTAAGGGCTTCATCAAAGCATATGACAAATTCAGTACCTGATATCTCTGATAATAAGCATTTAGAAAAATATGGCGCAAGCCCAAAACAAATTATATATGACATTTTTGTTGCACCAAGACTGACCTTTTTTGCTATATCACTGTCCATAATCATATGCTGGAATACATCGCTAGCATCTTTAAAAGAGTTGTATGAAGAATGTGACATTACAAGCTTCATGGCCCAAATTACTTCTGCTCTTAAAATGCACTCTTTTGTCATAAAACTAGTGATGTTTAACATTGAAATATTAGTAGGAGATACAGTGGATGAAGATCCACTCTGCTTTGCTACAAAATCTGCTGAATATGGCATGGACGGTATCAAATCAGGAGCAGCAGCCATACTGCCTAAAGTTCCACTTTGTTTTTCTGAACAATCCCTTTGAAGTGGTGCAGTATCCAATGTAAAAAATTTTGTCACAGCATGAGAAGCAGAAACCTGGCTTAAAGCTTTTATGTGTTTAGCACTTCGTTCATGGCTCAAAATCGCTTGACGGCCCATATTGCTCAAGTTGAAACTTATTAAACAAACTTTACATCTTGCTTTGTATGGGTCATCCTGAACAGGTAACAGTCATTCTGACCACTACTGTGGGTTAAGTTTTTCTTCAAGCCAATCCACATTAAATAGAGTTTTCTTGGAAGTCATAATTGCACCAGTCAGAAACCTTGCAGACCTCTCAATTTGCCGATAACTTTAATTTGACACAAATGCCGTCGAAAACTCTATGCAAGGTGCAAGCGCGGGAGCAAATACTGGCGGGCAGGCACCACGTGGCCGGCTGTTTGGGGGTGACGTGGGGGTTGGCAGAAACTCTCTGATCGCGGTAAAAGCATGCGCGCCAGCAGGAGTCCCTCTTTTTGCATAGGCCAGAGGCTTTGGTTTGATAACGAAGTATCCTACATGGGGTTCTGAGACTGCGATAAAAAATTATGAAAATATGTTTTTGCGGATTTTTCACAAAACTGACTGAACGTTTAATCAACTCCATAAATCACTAACAGGAACAGGCCCCTTAAATTTCAAGCGAATCGGATAAAAGCTTAACAAAAAGAATTTTAAGCTCGTCATCCTGCAGCACGTTTCTCGCGGAGAGTGAATTCATAACTTTATTATGCGGTTATAATAAATATCAAAATAAAAAAAATTGAAAAGGAATAGATGTAGTCATTGAAATATTTAGCACGCAAACTTAAAAGTCAAACATTGAAGCAAAATCTTTTCTTGCAAAGAAAAGAGGGGGGGATAGAATACGGATACTTCATCTTCTTTCTAAATAGCAGTAAAAAAAAGAATGAAAAGCATTCTGCAAAATATTCAATGAAACAAACATTTACTCTGAAAAGAGTCTCGGAACGTTAAAGAAGGCAATAACTCAATTGGCTCCTGTTGGCACATGCAGTCATTGCAACCGCTCAAAGCCCGTTTAGTGACCCTTTACCAGTAAGCTCTCCCAGCCTAAAACGCACTGAGGCATGGCAAAGCTCACCAGAAACCCTCAGTAAGAGCGCTACATTAAAGATTTATCCCATTAAAAATTTTAAAGGATAATTTCAAAAGTTCTTTACCGATTCACGCGAAATTTTAGAGGTCAGCTTCTGTTAACCAATTATGGTGTATGTAAAAATTTCAGCCAGTTTCATGAAGAATAGAAAAAGTTAGTTTTCACCATTTTTATCCCCAGTCTGGCAGTCAAACAAAGGCATGAAGGGAGTAGGAAGTGCTTTGGTCACTCCATCATAACCCCTCCACAGGCTCCACTCTCATTCCAACACTATGCACCCTTTTCATTTCCTAATAGCCACCGTAGGGGTTTCCTCCCCATGTGGCTGCAATGAATTCCTCTTCTAGTGCTCAATGATGGAGAACTCTGCCAAATACGTTAGTTTCATCCCCTTCCCCTTTAACCTACAGTTCTGTCCTTGGGAGTGAACTAAACGAAATGTTAAATACGGAGAAAGATCAAACACAGAGGAAAAAGTATTTTATTTTAGAAACTCCCCAAATTCCCTGACTTACGAAATAAAATTTCAAAATTCCCTGATTTTTTTTATGAAAATTTATGTTTTCCCTGACTTTTGAGCCAATATTTTTTTCCCTGACAATTCCCTGATTTCCCGGTTCTCCAGGTAGCGTGGGAACCCTAATCTGAGTATTTCTGCTTGTGGTTGTTGTGTGTGACCTTGGGGAATGAGCTGCACCATGTCATAGCACCACGTGACACTACGCTTACGCGGGCGCTGGCAAGCAGTAATGTTCAGTCAGCCACGAGTCTCACGCAAGAACAGAGAGTCTCTTTGTTAGAAGTTTATTTTACGGAAAAATCTTAACGTTGCATCCAGCTCTTACAAAGGAAGTTTCCTGATGCTCTTATACCAGAGAAAACAACTGTGTATGACCTTTTGAACCAGTTTTACGAAACAGGCAGTGTTTACGATAAGCCTAAAAGTGGCTGTCAGTCCATGGTGATGACCACATTTCTGGAAAAAATTCACATTTCCCTGCAAGTCACTTTGGCGGCTGTCTCAAGAGTTAGGGGCATGGTATTCAGCCTGCCAGAGGGCTACTAAACGTCTAAAGCTATGGCCGTACAGAATTCGAGTAGTGCAAGAGCTACGTCCTTTGGACTTGGAAAAGCACATTGCTACTGCCAATGGTTAAAGAGTTTCACGTGCAACAATGTGACTAGCCGGCTTAACAACACTCTTTTCAGTGACGAGGCATGGTTTCATTTGAATGGATATGTCAATAGCCAAAACATGCATATGGACTGCGGAGAATCCACATGCATTGCATGAGCTTGGACTTCACTGTCAGAAAGTTGGAGTGTGGTGTGCCATGTCTAGACGGCGAATTGTAGGGCCATTTTTTTCAACACAACTGTAAATTCCGCTGTGTATGCAGACATCATCCATCAATTTGTAGCGATGCTGGAAGAACACGAATGTTACTGTTGGTTTCAACAAGATGGAGCAGCGTGCCACATATCAAATGACACAATGGAGATGCTCCACGAGTTCGTGCACGATCTATTAATCTCGAAAAAAACTTTGGCTGCCTCGCTCACCAGATTTGAGTCCTCTCGACTTTTATTTGTGGGGCTATCTGAAAGATACAGTTTACCACAACAACCCTAAGATGGAACAGGACCTGACAACATCGTTAACAGGACAGGACAACATCATTACAGCCGTGAGAGGCATATGAGCCAACACGCTGAAAAGAGTGTCTGCCAACATGTGCTGTCGCATGAATCTGTGTCTTCAACAGAATGGTGGACAATTTCAGCATCTATTGTAATGTCAATATAACAGTATGTAAAAATAGTTATACATCACTCTATCCATGGTACAAATATTTGAATTCAGAGTTCGGGGACTTTTGAATTACCCTGTATATATATGGGTTTTTTTTAATTTTCTTATACCTTTTTTTCAATAAGCTCACCGATTACCTATATTTTCTATAAAGGTTTGGAAATCAAATTGGATATTTCATGAATTTTAGTTGGTTTTTTTAATATTCATGTTCAACAAGAATACTACTTCTTTCTTGTTCATATTTTTATGAACAGTTATGATTATGTTTCAAGAAAATCATACATGGAATCTCATAGCTTAGCTTTCCTCCATTTTTCTTTACCTTTCCTTCTGACAATAACACAGGTGATATTTACATCTCTTTAAACCTGACTACACAATTTCATACAGTTGGCTCCATTGCTTGAAAATTTCACTGATACAAATTCTCTGAAGTTTGATTGCTATTATTTCTATGATAAGCAATATTTTGTGATATTTCACTAAAACAGAAAAATTTTTAAACACTTTAATGTAAAACACATTTTAAGTCAACTGTTCACACATGTTTCAGTGGTTACAAAGACATTTTTTTTAGATATCTTTTCCTCCATGAAAATCCATGATTCTTTTTTCTATAAACCCTTCCATACTGAACTAAGAGTTCATGCAATTCCACTGCTTTTCAACTTCATTTATAATTTGAGATAATCTACAATCTTACAAATTGAACAAAGTTCCATTAACACTTTCCTACAGAAAATCATCTGCTTTTGCATCTTGAGGGTAGTTACACAAAAACTGGTGGGTACTACTTTCATTGCAGAAGCAAATAAATCTGGCTTCACTTTGTTAGCATGGGAGGAGTAAGAGACAGTGCTTTCTTTCAATTCCCATCTCCATGATTTCATAAGCAAAAAAGACTTAGCCAGGCATCAGACTTTATTGATGGATCAATTTTGTTAAGGTATGTTGTATACCTACATACATATTTGTAAACTATAATGTGTATTGTATTGTTGATCTGAAAAGCTTTATTTAAAATAGAACCTTGATATCTTGAAACTCTTTTTCTCGAATATTTTTATGTTCTTGTGAGATTCGAGATATCAAGGATACACTGTATATACAGTAAAAGTCCAATACTACGAGAGCTGACAAAAATCGTAAAAATTGTCGATATAACAGACCTCTGGTAATAGCAGGATCATACAAGTACTACCTACATACTACACAACACATAAAAATAACAGTACTACATAATAAAAAAGTGATCAAAACAATACATATTACATACCTGATGTTTATTTTTAATTCAAATTGGGCTTTTTACAAAAAATAAGAATCAAGTCTTTTGTTTCGTCTTTGACACTGATGACTGCATTACGTAACTCTCAACTTTGCAGAAAATTGCCATTTCTTCAATAGGTGCATTTGACGCAATATAAAATTGTCCGATTGTGTTTGAAGCTTGCATGAGTTCTGATTGAGATGGTACGCTCTTATTTCTACCCTCTTTATCATCCTGATCTTTTTTCTGATTCCATGATTTCTGTATCAGACATGTCATTCCAGGGAACTATTAGGTGTACAACTTAATTCTCGGCCACAGGCATGACACATTGACAGCAAATTATAGCAAATCAAATATGTACCTAATCAGGGAAATAATTCCAGTCGTATTGGATACATTTAAGACATCGGTCAGGGAGCTGCCGAATGCCACTGCGGAAAAAAGAGGGCTGTTTCGAGTTGATCAAGTCGTCAATACTTGTGTGTACCTCCTTGACAGAAGTGAAGTGCATATTACTCAGGTGATGTTGCAGGGAGCGAAAGAAGTGATAATCCGACGGGGCGAAGTCTGGAGAATACACCGGGTGGGACAAAATCTCTCATCCCAGGTCGCTGATCATGTTTAAAGATATTTTCGCGGTGTGAGGACAAGCATTATCCTGAAGCAACATGACTGACCTTCTGCCCTTGCCGGTGTATGACCTTTTTGCCTCCACTGCGTCACTCACACGAATAAGTTGCTGACAATAACGCTCAGCATTGACCGTTTCACCAGGTTTGAGCAACTCATAATGTACAACACCACGCTGATTCCACCATATACACAGGAACAACTTCCTGTCATGGATATTCGGTTTGGCAGTACTGGTGGTAAGCTGACCTGGATAAACCTATGATTTGCACTGTTTAGGATTATCGTAGAGGATTCACTTCTCATCACAAGTCAAAATCTTGTGGAGAAAATCCTTCTTCTTGAATCTGGAGAACAAGGACACAGCAACATCGCAGCACCTAGACTTGTTCGCAACTGTGAGTTGGTGGGGCACCCAATGGCCCTCTTTGTGAATCCGTCCAAGCTTGTGCACTCACTTTGCAATGGCTTGCCGTGTTACTCCGAGTTCCTGGGCGAGCTCTGACTGTGTGCGACAGGGATCCGCGTCCAACAGTTGTTCCAGTTCCTCATCGTCAACTTTCTGTGGCTGTCCCAGATGTTCTGCATCACGGAGATCAAAAATTTCCCTGCTGAAACCACTTCTTACACATACTGCAGGACACAGCAGCATAGATCATTTGCTGGGCTTCCGCTGCACTTTTTTCCAGCTGAAACTCAAACTGGAGGCAGTGCCTCAAATGTTGCTCTTCGAAAGACAGTGCTTTCTCCGTCAACTTTCATCCCTTCTGTCACTACAGCTGTGAGCGGTTACGATTGCCTGGAAAGCTGTTGGATGGTGCTGCAATCAGCCATTATTGCACACAGCTTTTTGCATTTGCCAATGTTCTATGATCGTTTGCGGTTAGGGGCCAAGAATTACGTTGCACACCTAATGCATCAGCATTGACATATAGCCTTCAAAGCTAAATGTCAATTTCATCTTTTTGGCAATGATATTCCATCCATCTGCTTCCTGTTCTGCAGGTTTGTCCCCAATGATTTTCTTATTCAAATCATCTTTGGTAATAAAAGGCAGCATGTCTACAGCATGCTTCAATGTGCTATCATGGCAGTTCGTTCCATGCCATGGCATGAGCTTTAATGGCATCAAGGACATTCCATTTCACTGGTTTATCATCTGATGGCGATTGTCTGATTGCGTCAGTTACCAGAATGGTCCGATATTTTTGCTTTATCAGTTTTCATAACTCTTTGATCAAGAGGTTGAAATACACTAGTGCAGCTAGGTGGCAGTAATATCAATTCAATGTTATCCAATTTAACATCTTTGGGACTTCGGTGTGCAGAACAATTATTGATGAATAGCGCTGTTTTTCTGTGCTTTCC
This sequence comes from Macrothele yani, assembly GCA_039090855.1. Classification (NCBI taxonomy): domain Eukaryota; kingdom Metazoa; phylum Arthropoda; class Arachnida; order Araneae; family Macrothelidae; genus Macrothele; species Macrothele yani. The sequence continues at coordinate 161,316,479 of CM077010.1, read as the reverse complement.
ACTAGAAAAATAATGGTACTGTTATCCACGCCTTCTTATTAGCTTCATATGTGCATGGCAGCAAAACACAATGACAGCAGCAAAGCCTTTGTGATTTTCCAATCACTAATGGCTTTCATTTATGACTACCATCCATACTGGTGCCACATAGAAAAGTCAAACGTTTTTTACTGCATTATCCTGGATTGCCTTTATCACATAGATTGCCTTTTATCACTAAAGTCCTGTCAGGCAACAAATTATAAAACAGCATTCTTCATCTGCACTGTAAATGACTTGTGCACTGTATCGAACTAGAATTTCTGAAAGGATAAAGGACCAGTCCTAAATGGCTTGTGTGCAATAGAAGCCGATTCTCCAAATATTTTCTTTTTTTTTTTTTTTTTTTTGCATAGAAATCCCTTTTCTAGTTTTAAATTGGTTTAGTCAACACTTAATTCATTAGCTTTATCTTTTACCATCAATCCACTAACAGGAATGTTTTTTGATCAATTATGGCAAAACCACGTTAACAACATTTTCTCCAATTCTTTATGTTCACTAATGTGTAACTTCACGAATAAACAAAATAATTGGTTTTATTAATTATCTTTTTAAATATGTATATAGTTATTAATTTATTATCTTAGTCATTTTAACTCTTTGTAATTGTATTTTGTATTTCAACATTAACTAATGTAGTGAGCTAAGAATAGGCTTGGGGAAGAGGGGCAGGGATAGTGGTACTTGCTTATAATTATGTTTAATTTGAATATTCTTAAGGGTGTAGATTTGGGGAACACAGGCTGTGATTTAAATAATGGTTTTCCTATTGTTGTACACATCTCACCATCAGGAAAGTTTCAAAAACATTTTGGATGTGCCGGAAATGTTAAAGGATGAGCTACAGCATGTCTGCAGGTAGGCTTATGGCTTGTACTGTCAGAAACATTTTATTTTTAATTTCTTTTTAAAGGAAAAAAACTTCCAACAGGAATAAAGCTAAAATGAAGTTAGTGATTATTATTAATGAATACCAAAACAGTTATCTATTTCTTCAAAAAAAATCCAGGCAAAAGAACACTAGAAAGTGAGACACTCCTCAAGTGGTCCACTGGAAAATGTCCCACTGGCCCAGGCTGGAAGTATGGCACTCAAACATCATCCTCTGGCTGGAAGCATGGCACTCAAACATCATACATTCCAGAGTCACATGAGATGATACCAAGTGTCCACACTCCATGGAAAGAAGTACTGTCATCGTGAGTAGGTGCCACGGGCAGCCAGAACAAAGTGATGCAATCAATCTAAAAATTTCGACCACTTTTTCCTTTTTTTTTTCATTGCAAGAAAAAATTTCAGGACTTTTTACATTCATATGAAAAATTAAGGACATCCCAGGTCAGGAAAAAATGGTAATCAACTTCCCGAACTTTCCCGGGATTCCAGGGCCCGTGCGAACCCTGAATTTAAACACAACAAGCATTCAGATGTTGTGACCATGAGCGGCAGAATCTAATACTCTTTTGTGGGGGTGGGGGTGGGGGGGCGTCCAACTTCCCTGAGAGTGAAAACAATTAAAAGAAAGTAAGGATACAAAGAAGAAAAATCCCACCATGGTTACTGCTTTAAAGAATTCTTGAGTGATTTTTCTAAGGAGATTTGTTTTATTGGGAGTTTAAGGACCCCCGTGAGCAACTCATTGGGTTATAAGTAGTTGCCCATCCCTGGTTTAGGGTTATTGGTTCCAGGGAAGGGAGAGAGCCAGTGCCGTAAGACAAAAACACACAGCATCCGTGTCACCGAGATACGAACCCGGACCTTTCTCGGATGACTGGTCAGAAGTCAACGTTTAGATCATATGGCCACTGCGCTGGCTTTTCAACGAAAAAAAAAAAAAAAAAACAGAGCAATGAGTTATTTTTTCAACTTATTTGTGCAAAAACAATTTTCAAAATTGTACTTAAGTGTTTCCCAGAAAACCGCGAAGAAGGATGCTGACGGTCTATAGAAAATCTTTGTAAAAAAAACAACAACAAATGATAAGTGAAGTAGATATTTTTAGAGGACATTTTGTAGGTTGAACCCCAGTGAGGGGGACCAGGGGACCATGAAATTCCAGAAGGGGTCTATGTCCCTCACCTTCTGCCACCCCCGTGCTTGTGACTAATTTTTGACTGAAACCAGAACTTTCTTTGCAGTGTGTAAAAAAAAATAAATCATAACTGTTGCAAAATAAATGGTTCCAGTGGCAACTAAAGATATCTCCAGATGAAGCTAAAATTATTCAATATATACCAAAGCAGGCATGTAAACCTCAAATCGACTGCCATGGGGCCACTTTGGTGACACAACAACAATGATGGGGATGCATGCATTTCATATTAGTAATATATAAAGAATCTTTTTAAGAATATACCTGATTTAGGGACTTTTTCCTCTTTCATTTCTGATTTACAGTAACAAAAAAATGTGTTTGGTGTAACAACACACTTCAAACTAAAAAAGTTAAAATTAAAATAACTAACCTTATTGAAAATTATATGTGACCAGTTATATCCATCTTAGTGGATATTTAATATTTTCAACTTTTTTTCAGAATTTCGAAGCTACAACATGTTCATGTTGTAATATTTTTAAACAGTTTAATTTTTTGTATTATCAACCACCAATACTATGAATAAGACTAGTACATTAAAAAAAACATAACTTGAGATTTAAAAATTTGATCCTTTTTCCTTGAAAGTATGAAAATGGCCACATGATTTAAAAAATAATAGATGCATTCAAATAAAAATTAAAAGGAAATAGAACTGGTAGCACACAAATAATAATTAGCAATAGCTCAGCAAGCATACAATATATAAATTTATAATAAATATTCTAAGGTAGTGAAGAAATATAAAGCTGTACCGCATGCTACGCCAGCTCTCATGTTTCCTTACTTTTGATTTTAATATCTTCACTAGAGATATCTACCATCCTGTCTGAATTTCAAACAAAACATTTCATTCTTCTGATACAAATAAAGCTTAGGCTTTTGTCAGATCTTTTACCCTTATTATCATAGGATATTCTTTGAAATAATAAAAAAAAAAATGTCATTACATGAAGTGGGGTTCACACTGATGAGTGGTACATACAGTGAATCTGACATGCCTGTATTAAAGGAATCATACTGCTACTTTTCAGTGCTATTGGCAATTTGTAAACGAAAAGTAACTTTGCCCCCTTTTTTTCCTCTTTCATTTTTTTTTTTTTGTATTTTATTGAGATTTTCAATTGCCACCAAAGCCTTTCATTTTACAATTTCCTTTTGAAATGTACATTTTGTTAATAAAAAAAATGTACAAAAATAAAAAAGGGCAAAGCTTCTTTTGATCAACAAATTGCCAATAGTGTTGAAAAGTATCAATGTGATTCTTTCTGTACATATTGAATAATTTTATCATCATCTGGTGATATTTTTAGTATAAATTGAAAAACAAACCACTGTTGAATGGTTCCAGCAGCAACTAAAGATATGCCCAGATGATAATATTATTGAATATTTACTAAATCAATCACATTGCTATTTTTCAATGGTATTGGCAATTTGTGAATCAAAAGAAGACCCCATTTTTTGGATAAAAATGTAGACTTCAAAAGGAAATTTTAAAATAAAAGGTTTCAGCAGCAAATGAAGATATACAATAATCTCAATAAAACTTTGTAGGCATACTAACAAGCACTAAAAGGTCAATTTTCCATACTACTGCTAATTGGATACCCCTCCCTCACCATGAAAAAAATGAGTTTTTCATCCTTATTTTGATACACCTTAATGCACGTCATTTATTCTGCTACTGAATTGAATACTTGCATCTACTTATTTAAAAATAGGTAAAAGGGAATAAACATGAAGCTGGATATTGATGATGCTGACACATCAATTCCACCTTGTTTTTTCACATTTCTTGCATTTTTATGATCATTTTCAATTTTCTGAGTTTTGCAAAAATTTAATGACTATGACAAATTCACCATAATTTTTTTTTAATTTTTGAAATTCACTATACGGAAAATGTTGACTGAGTTGGCAACCATGAGTTTAGAAACTGTAAAGAAATATCCACAACTTCATAAAATATGATAATTATACTTTTAACCAGTATTCACAAAACATAAGCAATATTCCCCAAATTTTACAGCTTGATTTTAAGGTATTGGATTGTGCATATCAACTACTTTTCTCAATACTTTTTATAAGCAGATCCAGAACTGATGCAATCTATTCAAGTGGCCACATTTTTGTACATGCTTCAAAACAGGAACTTTCATGGACACACAGGGGTACCACCACCTTTATCACCCAGAGTTTTGGTCTCCAATATAGTGGAATCTCCACTGCTTATAAGATAACCCCACAGCACTTTCGAAATAGAAAAGATAGTATTACTAAAATAATCACAAGTGCACTTACTTTAAAATGCTAAATTATGCTCAATAAAATATAATTAATTATGAGATTAGAAATCTATGGGTAATGATTCACTACAGAAGGGACAGTGACATTGAAACAATGCCAGAACAGACAGTCAGATAAATGCCATTCCATAAATTATAATTTTCTTAATACTTTTGCTTTTATTCTCATATACTTGATGTACAAAAAAATATTCTTCAAGAGAATTTTGAACTTCACCTGATATATGAAATTTTATCCCATGCACATGTGAGGAGAAACAAGTTAAAACAGAATGATTTTTGAAGAAAATAAAATAAAATTTCTAAACAATAGGAAATAAACCCAGTATGCATGCACATATCATTGGAAGAAAAATAGACTCACGTTAGAAGAACATCAACTCCTTGACCCAGCGTACAAAGTTCAGTCTCAGTCGCTTCTGGTAGTTTGTTAAAATCTTCCTCTTTAAAGATTAAGTGGCAAGTAGAACAAAAATGACGACCTCCACAAGCCCCTAGAAGCACATATTAAAAATATTCAAATGAGATGTTTTATTGCAAATACTTACACGTGTGAAGAGATGTTAGAAATATTTTTAAGTGAAAATAATGACATCTTTGTAAAATAATTCAACATTTTTGTATTATGCTCTGAATTTTTTTAGCTACATTTTGAACCACTGGTGAATGAAACGGACAAGTTTCATTTAAGTGAATTTAATTTTTTATTCTAAATAACAATAATCAACAGTAAATGGGATAAATTAATAAGGCGAAATAACAACTTCAACAATTGTTAGAAGTAATAAACCACTAAATGCCATCTTCCTCTTCTTTGTACTTGAATATGGTCTACAATCTAAAAGAAAACCTTACTGAAATCAGTGTGAGTGAAAGATATTTTAGTACGAGAGTATACACCTATATCAGATGGATGGACACAGTGTATTAAATATACATTTAAGAAAGAAAAAGGGAATATATATGATTGCAGCAACTTCTAAGGCATGAGACTAATTCCGCATAGTATGAAGGTATGAGAAAGAATACTGGATAAGAAACTGAGAAGAAAAGTAGATTTTTTTTTTTATTGGAGGTTTAACGGCCACCGTGAGCAACTCAATGGGCTATAAGCAGTCGCCCGTCCCTAATTTTGGGTCACTGGCTCCAGGGAAGGGAGAGAGCCAGTGCCGTAAGACAAAACACAACATCCATGCCTCACCAGGATTCGAACCCAGACCATTTTCGGACGAATGATCAGAGGCCATCACTTAGACAACTGTGCCACCGGAGCAGCAAGTGTAGATTGCAAAACAATGGTTTGGGTTCATGTAAGGAAGAAGCACAACAAATGCAATATTTGCCTTAAGCCAACTTATGGAGAAGAAAGGACAAGAACAGCCACCTTTACACATGACACATGAATTTGGAGAGGGTTTAAGATGGAGCACCAAGGAAGGACATATGGAATTGCCTGTTCAAGAAAAAATAGTAATGTGCAGTTGGTAAAGGAAATGTACAGAAATTCCCATACATCTGTCAGAAACAGTGGAAGAAAGACACAAAACATTGATATGAGAGTCATGGTGTACAAAGGACTAGCATTACACCCATTCTTATACTAACTGCTTTAGATGTAACAAAAGCAGGAGTGAGGGAAGTAGCGCTGTGGACCACATTCTTTGCAGATGATGTTGCATTATGTGTCAAGAGTAAAAGAGAAGCAGAAGAGAAAAGCTGGAAAGCTGGAGAACTTTATTAGAAGACAAGATGTTGAGCACAAGTAAAACCAAAACAGAGTACATGTGCTGCAATTAAGGAGGAGAAATTTAAATGAGGGAGTTAATATCAAGGAAGAAGTGATAAAGTGAGAAAATTCAAATATCTGGGATCGATGTTGGAGAAAGAGAGAGAACTGGCAGGAGCAAAGTGCAGTAGAATGGAATAACTGGATAAAAAAAAACAAGTGTACTGGGTGATAGAAGGATGCCAATAAGGCTGGAATTGTTTAGGTTCTGAGGCTGTAGTTACACCAGAACTGCTATAAAGTCTAATGACAAGATGTATGTACAGAAAAAGCAAATGCTGATGAAATAGGTGTGTGGTCTTACCAGAAATGACAATGTAAGACAAATAGTTAAACTGACAAAACTTTCAAAGCAGGCCCATGAAGCAAAACTGCATAGGTACGGATACGTATTGAAAGGGAGGCAGAGAACGTAGAGTACCTGGACGGCAAACTGAAGAAAGTTCCACGATAAGATAGTAGGGCTGCATCAATAATGACATGGAGAAGAAATTGAAAAGTGGGCTAACAGAAGACAGAAAACAATGATGAAGGAGGATCAACAACAGCAACCTCACTTAGATGTTGGACAAACCATGCCACACAAGAACTGCTGAATTAATTCTTAGTTTGTTAAGGGGTCTTGGGTTTTAACCACCACAGTGAGCAACTCAATGGGTTATAAGCAGTCACCTGTACCCAAATTAGGGCCATTGGTTCCAAAGAAGAGATAAAGCCAGTGCAATAAGACAAACACAATATCCATGCCTAACCGGGATTCGAACCCAGACCCATCTTGGATAATGGTCAGAAGCCAATGCTTAGACCACTGCGTGGCTTTAATGAATTAATATGAATATGAATGAGAGAGAGAGCGAGAGAGAGAGAGAGAGAGAGAGAGAGAGAGAGAGAGAGAGAGAGAGAGCCTTTTTTGTTTTCTTGAACAGTACTCAAGTTCACATATACTGTATATTTGCCAGTAGCACTGCACCCCTTCATGAAAGTTACATGGTAAACTATCACTGAATGGTAGTTTTTATTCAAACATTTCTCCTGTTATTATTTACTTCATATTTTCACCGTGATAGTCTTTAAATTATTTCTCTGTGTGCATTTTGCTTGCTTTACAATCAAGTGTGTGCTACTTTCCAATAAAATCATATATTGGTGCAAAGTATTGCCAGTAAAATCCAAAACTGGTGTGTCATCACACACTTTTGTTGGTATGTTATTGCACTCACATGCAATGACATGCCAACAAAAGAGCTTCCACACTATTCGTCAATGAATGCCATATTGTTGAGATTTTGGTTGTACTTCAAGAAAATATTTTAAGAGTATTATAGTGAAAATTAATGCCATCTCTTATTGAAGTCAGTCATCTCTCATAGTCACTAAGGATAATTTATCTGGACATCATTTTCCACTCTAAGGTCTTTACATACTCCTTCAGAGAAGGTCAAATGCCACATTCCAGCATGATAATGCCAGACCACATGAATTTATTTTCATTGTAATATTCTTAAAACATTTTCTTGAAGTGCATTTTTGCTGGTTCACAGTTGATGTATTATGCTACATACATGTCATTTTCCAATATAATCATAAACTGCTGCAATGTTGTTCAATGCATTTTGATCTTTCCTAAATCATCATCTTGGAACTTTGACACATACACTGGTGTCCAAAAGTTAAGCATAATTGGTAAAACATACGAAGTAAAGGTTTAAAACCTATAGAACAATGGACATCGGCATGTGGATTGGCCACATACTAAAACAAATCACAGTGCATGGTCAAATAACGTCCTCTGACCTTCAATATGCGAATATCTCCCAGTTCCATAAAAACAGCTTACCCTACTCTGAGTGTCTTATTCCATTTTCTTGCAATCACCATGAAAAGAGTTGTCATTGGCGATCAGGAATGTAATATGGAACAAAGATGCTAGGTTGACTATTTTTTGCAGGGTAGAATAATCAGAAGGCTCAAATCAGGACAGTTACAGACTGAGGTCTCCAGAGCACTGAATGTGCTGCAAAGCATCTTCTCTAGGCTTTGGGGATGGCTCCAAGACACAGGAGAGGTTAGACGCCAACCAGTACAAGGTCATGCAAGAGTCACAACCCCTCAGCCGGGCTGGTACCTTGCAGCTACCTCAGAACCAAGAGTTTCAAGACAAACTGTTTACAGGAGGTTCAGGGTAACTGGTCTCCATGCCAGATGTCCAGTGGTTTGTGTCCCGTTCAGTCCTGCGAACAGGAGGGCCCGTCAAAACTGGACACTGAATTAGTGGAGCAATGTGCTCTTCACTGATGAGTCCAGATTCAATTTACAGACTGATTCTCATCAAACCACTCTCTGGAGAGAATGGTAAAACCCATTGCAATCCCAATAACTTCAGGGAAAGAGACCAATTTGTTTGGTGGTGGAGTCATGGCATGGGCAGGTATACTGTTGAATGGGTGCACAGAGCTCCACATCTTTAACAGAAGTATTATTAATGCTCTGAGGTACAGAGACAAGATACTAGAATTTCATGTGAGACTTTTCAGAGGTGCTGCAGGTCCAGAACTGGTATTCATGGACGATAATGCACGCCCCAACAGAACTCAGCAGGTGGATAATTTTCTCCAAAGTGAAAATATCTAGCACATGGAGAGGCCAGTAAGGCCTCCAGATATGAATCCAATAGAGAATGAATGGGATGCACTAGGGAGCAGAATTGCACCCCATCAGCCTCCACCAAGGACCATTCTGGAGCTCCAAACTGCTTTTTGTCAGGAGTGGAACTAGTTGCCCACAGAACTTTTGGACAACCTGATAAGCAGTATGAGAAGTCAGCGATGTAGTTCAAAATAAAAAATAAATAAAAGGGCCTTGGTGGTGAACGGATTAGGGAAAACCAATCCGCAAAGAAGACCCTCAAAAATTTCAAAAGCTTATTAAAATTTGACTTGTCTTAATCATTTGGAATTTTTAACCAAATTTTTATTATTCACCTTTTCATAGATTTTTCACTGAAATTGCTTAATTTTGGCAATTTAAAACAAAAGAAAAATTCTAAACAATTTCAAATATTGTTTGAAGGTTTAACAATCACTGTGAGCAATTCAATGGTCAATAAGCAGTCGCAAGTCCCTAATTTAGAACCACTGGTTCCAGAGAAGGCAGAGAGCCAGTGCCATAAGATAAGCACAACATACTTGCCTCACTGGGATTCGAACCATGACCCATCTCAGATGAATGGTCAGAAGCAGTGCTTAGACACTGCACCGACGGGGCGGCAATTTCAAATATTCAGTATGAATAATATGAATCAGCTATGTTGCATACATGTGACTTATAGGCAGTTTTTCCAAAGATTTAGGGAAACACTAAGGCTATAGGTAGTCAGTCGTACCTGATTTGAGGCTACGTAGCTGGTTCCGAGAATGGAAGTTCCCCGGTAATGCTTCATTCTGGGCCTCTGATTCTTGACCACCTCCAGTGATTAGGCAGAAGCCAATGCCTGTCTACCGGGGCTGCCTTTATTGTTACCCATTAAGGCTGTCTTTGAATGAGTGTTAGGGTTCATCTTCTGTGAAAGATGGCACAAAAAATCACTCCTTCGGCATCGCTTTTACATCTTGAGTAACTGTCCCAGAAGTTGGTGCCAGCAAATCACTGCAGACCTCACCATATTTAGAATGGAAGCGGTCTCCCATTGGCTCTACAATGAAAAGACAAAATATGCGCCGTTACGCTTTAACCAATAATGTTATTTGGGGGTGGAGTTCAGTAAGTAGGCGGAGTTTTTATAGATCAAATTCAGGGGTTCTCTGCTAATGCACACATTTTCTCTTCAAAAATGAATGTACAGCAGGATTTATGACGATCTATAGAAGGCAAGATTCCAATCTCATTTTTTCCCTATTCATTGATGTCTACTTGGCTCAGATAATTAGAAAAATCAGACAGAAATAAGAGATTTCATTGTTTCCAGATAGAAATGCTGCTATGCTAACTTATCGCGTTATCTAGTGCCAAATTGGAATGTTTTTGAGTCAGATAAATTGAATTTTTAAAAAATTCTAACAAATTTTTCAGAATAATAACTGGCCGCCCCGGTGGCGCAGTGGTCTAAGGCGCTTGCCTCTGATCATTCGTCCGTAAGGGGTCCGGGTTCGAATCCCGGTCAGGCATGGATGTTGTGTTTGTCTTACGGCACTGGCTCTCTCCCTTCCCTGGAACCAGTGACCCTAAATTAGGGACGGGCGACTGCTTATAGCCCATTGAGTTGCTCACGGTGGTCGTTAAACCTAAAAAAAAAAAAAAAAAAAAAAAAAAAAAAAAAAAAAAGAATAATAACTGTGGCATATATTAGCTATGGGTTGTTTTTATTTGTGCTCAAAATTTCAAACACTACAAAGTAATAGTCTTTGAGAAAATGTGTACAAAAAATTTATATTGCAGATATAGGGTCAAAGATGAACCCTAACACTCATTCAAAGACAGCCTTAAGAAGCAAGTGATCAGCTCAGGGGATTGTTTCTTTAACGCTGCAACTTCAGTAGAAATGCCCATTGCAACCATGAAGCACAGGTCATTCAGGCTATATACTTGTTGAATTTTTCTGTGTTGATTTCGTCCCCATCAGTAAAGTTTTAACATACGGAGAGGTCACTTCCTATAACAGCATATTATTTTTTTTTTTTTTTTTGATTGGAGGTTTAACGACCACCGTGAGCAACTCAATGGGCTATAAGCAGTCGCCCGTCCCTAATTTAGGGTCACTGGTTCCAGGGAAGGGAGAGAGCCAGTGCCGTAAACAAACACAACATCCATGCCTCACCGGGATTCGAACCCGGACCCCGTTCGGACGAATGATCAGAGGCCATCGCTTAGACCACTGCGCCACCGGGGCGGCTAACAGCATTTTGAAAACTGCGGTCCTGACATTGGAGTTAGACCATTCTCTTTACACTGGAACTCTTGTGATTCATGAAACGCTGTATCACGTGAAACAATTTTTTAACCACTCCAAGAATAGAACACATTCGCTTGATACACGAACATGTTTGCATATAAAGCGCAGAAATCGCTATTTTTGCATATACGGTCAATAGTCATCTAAAAAAAAAACTCTGACCTGCTTCTCTTACCATCAACATGAAAAGTACCTCAGCACCACTAAGTCATGCTAAGGCCCTTCTACATCACTGTGAAAAATTTATAAGAAACTGGTGTGGCTGAAGGGGTCAGTCACCACATTCCTTATTAATCATGGTGCACCAGCCTTTCCTAAATTTTACGTAATCAACACGAAAATCATTGTTGTCGATTTTTGTAAATCTGCATAAGTAATGCAATAAACTTTGTTTCATAACTCGTTTTTTTCTGCTGTTTTACTTGCAATATGCTATCACAAAAGCATACCCAGTTCCGTGCCTTTCTGATGGTTGGTTCTTGAAATATTCACAAGTATATTGGTTATGCTTAACTTTTGGACAGCAATGTAGTTCTACTAAACAAAATTTTAAAGCTGGACACAATGAGTCCCTCCAATGCTGCTTATTATTTGTTTTATGCTGTCACTAAGGCAACTCAATAACCACAGGCAGTGCAAAAGAACTCAGTAGATACTTTTTAAATGCTTCTGTTATTCCATGGGACCACCACGAGATGATGATCAGGAAATGATAGAAATCCATTGAGCAACTTTCCACTAAATTGTAATTTCACTAGAGAAAGCAGAACATCATGCACTGGGTATAAAATAAGCAGAAACAGATATTGAGAAATAGATTAAATATCACAGTGAAAAGAAAAAATGTAACGGCAAGAAAAAGCAGAGTGGCTTGAATATAAATTTCAGGTAATAAACAACCACAAAATAGGAACAAGACAAACAACTTTCAACACAACTTCAATGAAAGGAAACAGAGTAACTCAACAGTGTGTGCAAGAGAGAACTATCAAGCAAACAAAAAGTTTTTAACTTTAGTACGGTAAAAATCTTTTATGTATGTTTTTTTGTTATGTTAATGCTTCTCAGAAGCAGGCATAACTGGAAGAATGTTCCTACTTTTCAGGTATTGTCTTCGTGTACCATACAAAGCAGGCACTAAATGTTTGTCAGTTCACCAAATGCGATAAAAATGAAAAACAAGAGAATCAGAATGAAAACTGAAAAATCTCTTTGGTGTGTTTACATTGTTTGAGATATACAATGGACTAAGGTGATCCTCAAATCTCACTGCAATTGTGTTTCATAAATCTACACAAACCAGCACAGAATTGAAGGCTAGAGTCATGTAACTATGGAGCACTCCTATCAGCTGAGTGACAGATCACCTCAGAAAGGGATATATAGTGTTAACCCATTTCATTCCAAAACAGAGAAAAACTGCTTTCTTTTCAATTCTTGCCTACTCTTTTCTCAAATAAACCCACTCCATCTATATATACACTAAACTATCAAAAGTATTTGGATGCCACAATGTTTTAGGACAAATGGCTTTATTATTGCACTTAGCAGTTAGTCAGTCCACCCTTTGCTTGTATGACAGCAGCAGCACGTCGAGGCATACTATCAAACCAATTTCTGCAGGTCTCAACAGGAATAACTCACCATTCATCCTGCAATGCTGCTGCCAGAGTGGAAAGCAAAGACGTCGCTGTGGCCGATTTCCCATCCATCATTCCAATTCATTCCAGAGGTGTTCTATGAGAATAAGATCAGGACTCCGGAGCAGGTTAAGCTAACAATTCTGCCTCATTTCAAGAAATCAGTCCTGCACATGCCGTGCGGTGTGGCAGGGAGCTTGATCCCGTTGAAAGAGGCAATGGTCATTTCCATAATCAGGCATGAAAGTGAGCAGTGATAGTAATCAGGCATGAAAGCTGAGCAGTTCCTGCAAGCGTGCGCGCAGCGGGTAATAAATTGTTGAATCTAGCATTTCACTCTCTAATGTATACAACCATGACATTTAGGTACTGGTCACATGCCTGCCAACTAAATAGATTTAATGTATGTATTTTGTTTCAAGAAAATTAAATATGTAGTACAATGTAATGTAAGGGGGAAATTGTTGATGAGGTCATATATATGCATAGAAAATCACTCACCTTAGTACAGAACGACGTCTTTAATCAAATGAGGAAATTAATCAAATGTCTTTATGTTGTGTGGAAATGAAATCTAGAAGGTTTGAAAAACTTCAGACATGTTTATTGATAAGTAATAAAAGTTTGATGAAGAATAAATGTTCATTCTTGATTTGACACAAAATTATTAATGAAGAAATATGATAAATGCTGGTGAAAACATCAGACATTTTGTAGATAAATAACAAAAGTCATTCACAACTAATAAAATTTCATTTTCTTAAGTTGTTTCTGTTTAACAATTTGTTCTATAACAATTTTTTCTTAACAATTTGTTCTCATTTTCTTAAGTTGTTTCTGTTTAACAATTTGTTCTAACCTTTTATGAATTAGCCGGCTCGAGTTTTCTTTCTCTTGAACCAATTCATTTTATTCTAATTTGCTGCGTAAGTTATTAGAGATATTTAGCTTTTTTCATCTTCTTTTGATTTCTTCTTCCTTATCTTGTAATTCTTTCTCATATTCTGAATATGATGATTTCATATTTTGGCATAAATCTCTATTTACAGGGTCATGCAAATAATCGTTTTTCTTAAAAAATTCCAAGGCTGACTTATACTGATTCAATAGCTTATATTTCATGGTTTGAACAGATGAAAATGTTTCAATTTTCATGTTGCTGGATTCTTTATCAAGTACATCCCCCATCATACTAAAGGAATTTTCCACTTGAGAGCCAGGGAAACAACTCAATAATGCCTTCATTATTTTTGAGAGGGCACTGAATTTGTTTAACCTAAAAAGTGCATGTCTTGGGATTCACTGAAATTTATTTATGCAAATATTAAACTGGAGCACATCACTGCATCCAAAGTATAAAATTACTGACATTTAACAACAACACAGGGTAGAGGGAACGTTGCACGAGTGAGAATTACGATTGCCGTCAAAATCTTCGCTCCGTCCGACTTCCGTTTTTCAAGCTAAAGTACAAATATTTATGCATTAAAATGAAACTTGTTAACAATACTGGGCAAAAGAAACATCGCGAGAAAAATAAATTAGGATTATGGGGAAAAAATCTTTACTTCGTTTAACTTCAGTTTTCGAAAGTTTTGAAAGATGAAATACCATCCCCAGACAGAAAGGACCCTTCCCCCCCCCCAAACAGCTTCTTTTCAGTTTTACATCGATCTCAAGAATGACCCAAATGATGAGAGAAAAAGCGGAATTCCGCGAATCCACGAAATAATATCATGTATGGGTAAGAAGTAACTAAGAAATGGAAAAACACAAATTTTATGGAAAATGAAAGTGAAAAATCAATACTGCGTTGCTCACTCTGCCGTGGAACAATTTCACGGGACACGGAAACGGCGCAGATTCCACCACGGACTGATCAAATACTGATCTAGAAATTTAATTTTGTTTAATAAAAGGGAGAAAATGATTGCTCTCTAATGATTAGTTTTGAAGAAGTATGTATTAGAAATAGGGTAACATGCATTTCATTAGAACAAATTCTTAAAAAAAAAAAAAAAAAAAAAAAACAAGGTCGCTCCTTTTCACTATTACCGAAGATATTAAAAACAAGGAATATGACAAGAAAACATCAAAAATAAAAATATAATCAGGCAGAGAGAGAGAGAGAGAGAGAGAGAGAGAGAGAGAGAGAGAGAGAGGGAAACGGGTGGGGGGGGGGGATTGGCGACTTGGCCGAAAAAATTTAATATGAGGAAACGAAAAACGACATGCCATTCTCAACACCCAAGAAACATTCCCAAAAATACACTGGCGGAAAGTGAAAAAAGAACACCAAGAAGGAGACTTCTGATACCAACGAAATTTATACAGCATAATAACGGAATACAGAGGATAACGTGATCAAAACATTATGGCAACATACAGCTGTATTTGCTGGTAAACTGAAAAATAACATTTCCATGTAACATGGTTAGTACGAGGTTGAACCACCATGAACTGCGTCACACTGTGCAATTCTGGCATGGAGTCTGTCACACAGATGTTGGATGTAAGTTTGGGGTATTGAGTTCCAAGCATCCTCAACCTGGACGCGTAAATCGGGGATGGTCGTGGCTGGCCGTGGAGACCGTATAAGTCGTCGTCCCATAAAATCCTACACATGCTCCATGGGGGACAAATCCGATGAACGTGCAGGCCATGGAAGTTACCTCACACCCTGAAGTTCATGTTGCGTTGCACGTGCCGTGTGTGGGCGTGCGTTATGTTGCTGGAAAACACCACGATGGACCGACCTTACAAATGGCACAACAACGGGCTGAATGATGTTGTTGATGTAGGAGGTGCTGTTTAACATACCCGGTACAAACACTAGTTGTGTACGGGAGCAATAGCTTGTCGCTCCCTACACCAGGAGACCAGGTGCAGGTCCTGTGTGTCGCTGGCGGATGCAAGAAGAGTGGAGACGCTCCCCCGTGCGTCTGCAAACACCCATATGGCCATCGGAGGCTTCCAAGCAGAATCTACTTTCATCGCTGAACACGACAGATCGCCATTGAGTTCTCCACTGCAGACGTTGGCAACACCACTGCAGCCATTGCTGATGGTGGGCTGGAGTCAGAGGTATACATGCCAAAGGCACATGTGCACGTAGTCCTGCATCCAGTAGACGGTTGCGGATTGCTCGCACAGTCACCTCAGGTGCAACGGCAGCTCGGATTTGCATTACAATGGATGTTCTGCTTAACAACGCCGCTCTTATGCGTCGATCGGTCCGCTCATCAGTCCGTTTGTGACTCCCGGTTCCACGTCTTCTCGGGTGGAAATGTTCCTCGGACCATCTACGCCACCATCGTACCACCACCGATACTTCCCGTCCTATTCGCTCCGCAATACGATGATACGACCACCCGGCCTCGAGGATTCCGACTAGATGACCTCGCTCAAAGTCCGATAACTGCTGAAATTGTACACGTCTTCCATGTCCAGGCATTGCAGCTTCTTCAGGGTCTTCGCACATGTCCGTACGCCAACGGCCGATTACATTCACTTCGCTATACTCCTTAAATACCACCGACGATAATTTGCATATTATGCCGTGCTGTGGCGTAAGCGCTCACCGTTTGGTCCCAAAATTAACATCACACCTACGTAAACTCGACCCCATTAGCATATGTAAATTTCACGATCGTCCGCCAATTCCTTCTTGGTGTTCTTTTTTCACTTTCCGCCAGTGTATTTAACAAGTGTTAGAATCTTGAAAACACAAAAATAAACTTTACACAGATGTTTAATAACGTTATATCACTGAGATTTTCTTTTCCGTTGCATACTCGACTTTTTCCGTCATTCGTAGTGGACCGACGATTTCCATAACATACTCTATGCTTTCCGTCGTCCGTAGCAGATCGACGATTTCCATAGCATACTCGATGTTTTCCGTCGATGATTTCCATAGTAGCTAAGTAAAATTCCTAGTACTTGGAGTCACTGAATCATTCTGCCCACCACATGGACTTACTTTGCGTCAAGCGGAAGAGTGCGCACGGAGAATTTACTGTACCAAAGTCCTGATGACGACAACGATGAGGGGGCACAGAGGTTCTGGTGCCCAATGGCACAAAACCTGCCTTTTGTAGCAACATGGTGCAAGACTTTTGTTTTGGCACAGAATTTCCATCCCTGGAAGAGGTAACGTCATTCCCAGCCGTAACCATTCCGTCGTTCGAAGTCATTATGATTTTGCTTTCCCCAATTGTTATTGAATTTTTTGGAATAATATCGGTAACACCAAAAACGGAACAGAAAAAAGTTAATTTCCGCGTTTTTGCGGCTTTCATGCCTGCATAATACTGCCACGTTGTTGGTAGGGAAGAATTATCCAGAATGCTGAGGTACACTTAAGAGTTCATGGTTTGTGGTATAATAACTAATGGGCCAAGTCCCATTTATGAAAAATAACTCCATACCATGCTGGAGCTTCCGTCGAACTTAACAGCTGGAAGAACACAGTCTAATGAAAATCATTTCCCAGGCTGTCTCCAAATCCAAACACGCCCATCAGACTGGAAGAGTGAAAAGTGTGATTCGTCACTCCAAAAAACAGCTTTCCAGTCACCCACAGTTCAGGGGAATGACAACAGCGCTTCGCATTCACAGTAAAGATGAGTGGCTTTTGTGCTACTGCTCTACCATAATAACACATACTGTGCAAATTTCTGCGGATAGTTATGGTACTAACCGAGCCATTACACGAATTTACCTGCTTCAGCAGCAATGAAAATGGCAGAGGAAGAATGGGATTTCTTAACATTTCTTACCATGGCTCTTCTGTCACTATAAATGAGTGGTAGGCAATGCACGTAACTAACAAACAAATTAAGAAGAAGGTAGTGTAGAACACGCTAAGTTACGTATAAAAGTTTAATGCAAATATATTTCAGCCATTACTATGAACTTCATCAGTGCGACTACGATTGACTTACGTTGCCAGATCGGAAAGATAAGTTTTGTAATGGTAACTCCGGGTAACGTAATGCAATGAGCATTAGCATTAGTTAGCCTACCACTCATTTATGATCATGATACTCTGTAATGACAGAGACCCAACACCTCCGCTTTCTTCGCCTGGAGTGTATAAAATTCCGATCAAGACTAACGTTGGATTAACTGTGTAGATAGGCAGTTCATTCTGGAAAATTCTCTTAAGACTTCAGGAACACAAATCTGATGTGAAATTTGGAAAACCTTCATCTGCCTCATCTCTTCCTACCATGGCTGACACTTCGGCTATTCCACTTTGGTCTGATACTAAAAAGTTGGCTCCCTTCCAAAATCGATATGCTCTGAGGTTTAGAGAAAGTTTGGAAATTTTATTTTCCAAAAATTGCAACTCTGAGCTCCCCATTTTCATTCCTTACATCTGGAAATCCCTCATTGCATTACGTCACCCGGAGTTACCATTACAAAACTTACCTTTCCAATCTGGCAACGTAAACCAAATCGTAGTCGCCCTGATGAAGGCCATAGTAATGGCTGAAATATATTTGCATTAAACTTTTATACGTAACTTAGCGTGTTCTACACTTCCTTCTTCTTAATCTTCTGTCACTTTCCATTAGTTTGTGCGGCCTTCCTGAACACTTTTTTTTTTTTTTTTGCGGTAGTTGCACCGTCCTGCTTCCACCTCTTCTCGACATGGCTTACAGTCGATTTTGGTATATTTAGTTCAGCTGCAATGCTCTAAATAAAAACTACTCAAATGGCATTCTACAACCAGAATGCCATTTTTGACATGAAAATCATGTCCACACAGCATACCCGCTTGAAAGTTACTGATAACATGACAGAACATCTCAGATTTATATACGTACCTCCCCACTCACAGTGCACCTTCCTGCACAACTGTTCTTTGCACTTATGATATTTGGTAGTGTCCAAAATTGATAATACAGTGTAGTGAAGCAATAACACCTTGCATCTCAGTTTACATCAGGAAACAGGTTCACTACTTCATGCAACACATCTAATTTTCAACCAGGTTTTTTTTTTTTTTTTTTTTTTAATGAAAAACTAATAATCATACAGCAGGGTGAAAAATAACAGAAATTTTTGGGGAGAAATTTTGCTCCTCAAATTTAGCAATGAGGAGCAATTGAGTAATTATGTGGAGCACTTCTGAGACTTATTTTTCTTTTGATTTAAGTGACTGATAATTTATTATCAAATAAAACTATTACTAGCACCTGAAAATACTCTTATCAGTAATGAAAATTTAAAAATATTTCAGTAGATATGTAAAAAGTACAAATTTTCTTTCTATGGTTATATGGTGAAATGTTACCTGGCCACATATTGCAACAGATACTTACTGTCACTTGACAGTGAGAGTACTCATGAACTTGTGGTAGCTTCAGGTTCTGCGTCCGTTCTCTTTCTTTTTCCATAAATCTTCAAACTTGTACGTTGGGGTTTCTTTTAAAAAAAACCTCCACTGCTTGTTCAGGGTGAAACTCGCATAGTTCTTGTCCTTTCAGCGTTATCCGCAATAAATGGTTCAAAGCATCAGAATTCATCCAATTACAGAAATATGTCTTAATTTCTTACATCGCAGAAAAGGCTCTTTCGATCTTAGCATTGGATATGGGCAATAACCTCATGATATTTATCATGCGGTCTAGATTTTGGAATTCATTCACATACTTTTCTTTCAAACATTTCCATAACTGTTGCTTTGTCAAGGTGTTGCAGATTTCTTAACCAAAAGGTTTTGAAATAACCCCGGTCCTCTTGAATTTTATCGTTGTCAATGTTGTTGGCAGTCAACAACTCACTGAAATGTTCAGTTAATACAGTAATTTAATCATCACCAAAATTTGCAAAAGTAGATTTGTCTGTTGGCCAAAGCTTAGGTTCTAACAGCTTGGCAGCGTTAAAAACCTGATTTTCGTGCAAGTCACCAAGCCGGGTATGCACACACTGATGAATATGATTGAAAGATATTCACAATTTCCATAGAATACATCTACTGACATATTACAGCTCAGTTCAATGCCACAAAATTCTACAGTTTTCACTGAATCACAGTCACTGGAATCACTAGCTGATACGTTTGCTAAGTTTTGTAAAATTGGACATGTTGGCTAAAAACTTTCTTTTCTTCATAATTTCGATAGAATCATAGAATGTTTCTAATGTGTTCAAAGTACAAGGTACATCCACATCATCCAACTGGAGATACAGAGATAATTTTGACAAAGAATATAAAATGTTGCAAAGTATCAGCAGCCAAGTTTCAAATTTGGTGGACTTAATTTTTCTCAAAATGACTGTAATCCTGGCTTTTTCTCCTTTGCTTGATGGATCTGCAACCATATTTTCTAGTTGTTGTACAATAACAAAATAATTTTTAATCAGTGTGTCAGTGGCTCTGTATATATGTGAAACCCATCGGGTGCCACGGACTTGCAAAGCTGGTGTATCTGATACATCTTCATCGAGTATTGTTGAGAGCTTACGAAAGTCTAATTCGTTTGGCACTTTTTTTTTTCATGAAAATTATGAATGCCTTCCATCAACTTATGTATCTCTTGAAAATATGCTGACAGCATAAAATCTTTTAGAGCTAACTCTAAGTGATGACTTAACAGTGCACTGACACTAAACAAAGGCAGTTTTTCTTCAAAAGAGCTGCAAAACCCTTTTTCTGTCCCATGTTAACATTTGCTCCGTCAGCTAAAAATCCAATTAATTTATTTTCAAAATTAACTATTCCAAATTCTGCATTGGGCTCTACAATTGCATTTTTGATACCATTAGCATCAGCATTTTTCAGTTCTTTTAATGCCAGGAATGGGAATTTGGTATCTCCTACTTCATTAACAAACATGATACAAATAATTTCATTTCCAGATACACTAACATCTGTACTGCTATCAATAAATAAGGCAAAATAGCCTGTCTTTCTTAAATCATTGTGCAAATCAGTTTCAAAAACATTATCAATGCATTCCGTGAACTGAGCACACATCACAGACGAATGGTAAGTTTGCCCTACATCAACACCATGGTGTTTCTCTAACTCAATTTCAGGAAATTTCGAAAATGGAATTTCCCCTTTGGCAATCATATATGCTATATCAATTAATTTTCTAATTCGAGCTTTAGATGCATTGGAAGCAACAATCATTGACTTACCAATAGATGTTCTTTGATAAAAATCAGCGAGCAATTTTCCTTTATGTTCTGCCTTGGAGACACTGGCATGGAGAATTTCTGATCTAGTGTGATTTATCACATCATCCTTTTTAATAATGAATCCAAAAACTCCATCAATAAAAGAAAAATTGAAATTTCAAAAAATTTATGATGTCAACATTCTTCTGACAAAGTTTGCAATAGGCAGACCGGATGGAGATTTTATCGGCATCAACATCATAGCGTAACCAACTACCTTTTGGATCTAATTCCTCCATCCACCATTTCATGGTTGATATTTTCACTCTGGTAGGCATGATTTCAAATAACAAAGAGTAAAACAACAAAACTCCCATCCTCCTAAAACTAAGTGGCAACCAAACCGAAACCAAAACCAAAACAGTGATAAAGGCATCTGTCTTTAAATGACTCATGGTGAAGACAGGCGGGAGCATGCAACCAATCACAGATGATCTGCGGTCAGACGATGACCACCTCATCACCGCGCAGCTACAGCTACACGAGGAAGCTTTTCCCGCTGAAAGCAAACAAAGTATTTGTAAAGTTATGAACACATGAATTTTATTTTTATTTTTTTCACGCATAAGCAAAATTGGATTTTTGATAAACAACGAGTTGCTCTACGGATTGAACATTTTAATGGAAATTTCATTTTTAAACTTTGAATCGTGGTTTTGCGAATCAAATATGAGTTTGCATCACAAGCTTCTATTTTTTGCATTGCAAACTGCGATGCGATACCGCTTATTTCCCCCCTGCATTACAGTGATAAATGCTTCCCTGAAAGTTATCATTTCTCTAAAATTTGAAATCAAGAGTTTAAAAATTAAAGAGAAGTTGGGTATTTGTTTTTAATTAGGTTTGAAATGAGTATAGGATTATATGAACTTTAAACAGAAGTCGCTACAAAATCCAAATTTTTTGAGCTTCATTGGCTTGCTGGTTAAATATTTGGTTAATGAATTTTTTACCTGGGCTACAATCTTTTAGTCACTATGCTGATTTTCTTAGCCCTCTACTTGATTAATGCCTCTTTGATAACTTAATACTCTGATGACTAGAACAACAGAAACACAAATCTTTAATTCATTTTTTTTCACCCATCCGTATATTACATATCACTAAGCTGTTCTCTGAGATTCAGAGGTTAGCTCCACAAAGAAATACAAACTACCAGATAAATTTTTAACTGATTATTTACTTACTGTTGTCATATCAAACTTCTCCATTTATAACGATCTTGACACATAACTCGGACTTCACTGACATCCATCACACGATGTACTGAAGACCTTCTATACTTCATACTCATAATCTTTTTCTCATGCAGATACTCCTGAATCTGATCCTCCCATGACTTCCTTGGCCTTTCTCTACCTTTTCTTCCTGCCACTTGGACTAAAAAGATTTTCTTAGTAATCATCTCATCACTCATTCTTTCAACATGGCTGAACCATCAAAGCATATTAGTCTCCACCTTGCTAACAACATTTTGCTTCACATTATACAACTATAACACATCTTCATTCCTCACACAATCAGAACGTGTCTTGCCACAAACCGCCCTTAAGTAATGCATTACTCCAGCACACAAATGATTCCTGTGTTTTTTCTGTGGTACCCAGGTTTCACTGCCATACATCACAGTAGGAACAATTACAGTTTCATACACAGCCATGCGGGCCTCTCTTGAGAACCCATCATTCCTGTGAAACCTCCCAAAGCAGCTATGACTTTCAATGAAGAATTAACTTGCCTACTAATTTCACCATTAACTTTGTTCTCGGTCAAACATGCTTCCTAAATACACAAACTCGTTTCCTTGGGCAATCACTGCCATTTAGACTTATATTACATTCAGTACTAAAAGTTCCTCGCTCAAAAACCGAAACTTTGGTTTTTCCTTATTTATACTCAGTTTGAATTTCATACAAACTTTGTCCATGATCTTATAAAATCTGCATTTTACCTAACACATCTCACATTGATTTCAGTAAACTTTCAAAACAGGTTATGGGATAAATTCAAGCACAGAGATGAAAACAACATGCTTGTCATACAGCAGGTGTTGGGTTCAGGTATCTTGCCTGTAAGGCCCAGAATTTGCAATTCATTTCTAGAATGCATACTCTTATTGAAAGTTCCCAATAATCAATCAGTATGATGTCCAGTCATTTATTATCCAGACCTGTGATACAAGGCATTTTATATACATATTTACATATTTTATGGATTATATCCTATAAAATACACAAAGTAACATACTTTATCACTGCGTGCAACCTCCATCTGTCTCTCTTCCCTCTTACTTATCCCTGAACCATCCTTCTTCAGCGGTTCGGTTCTTTGATAGCTTGTTAACAAATGTCATTTAGGTTCTGCTTTCATGAATGTGGAAGGCTAACCGAACATCACCTTTGTATTTGAAGGTAACTTTTCTTGAAAAGTTTGACACAACATGGCATCCTTTAAAAACAGTCTTACAAAATGACGAGCAGTCTTTCAAAAGAATAAAACTGTCCTTTCACATGTAATGTGCATTAATACTGTGGCTTAAAGATATACAAAAAAAAAAAAAAAAAATATGTGTTCATCATTGTAATTCAAATTTGAATATGTGAACAAGCAATACATAAATGCTATTTAAATATTAATCAAGGTATCCCATCCACTGAGATCCTCCAATGGTAGTAACTTATTTTTTATTATTATAATGATTACCATTATTCCTTTATAATATTATTTAAGTTTATTCTATTTCGTGAACAATTAATATTATTTGATGTTAGTTTCAGCAGGCATGGTTCATACACTTTTTCAATCACAAAATTCCAGGACATTTCCAGGACTTTTGGTTTTTTCTCCAGGACAAACGATCCAAACGCTCTTACTTAAAATATAATGAAACCATAGGTCGTTCAACCTGTAACCTACAACAAACAATTTCTTACATGCTTGGGCAAACTTAATGCAGAATGTTAAAAATGTTTTCCACTGCAGCAAATCAGAAACTCAGAATCACGGATAAATACTGGAATACCAAAACTGTCACTGAAAATGTGACCAGGTTTAATATCTACTAAACTTTTATATACTATGCTACACTGTTTTTGAGACACTTTTATTTTTCTATTTTTGCTTTAGTTCAATTATTGAAGCAAATTACAGAATAAAAAAGCAACAACATAAAACTCAAAAACACATAGTTATGTTGGCATTACTTTTAAAATGTCTTCATATACCACACAATCAACACATAAAATACTATTTATATTTAATTATTTTGAAATAATGCTTACATTGGAAATTTAAGGGTAAGTAAAGATGAAATATTTGGAACTTTTTCAAAGGACCAAAGGGATTGTTATTTCTTAAAACACATAAATCATGGGAGCAAGTATTTGTGTTACATTTGATATAGGGAAGGAATTTTCAACATAATATTGATGCTGTAGCTATATTTTAAATGTGTACTTGCCAGCAAACCAAGTATGCACAAAAATTTTCAACATGAAATGAAAGAGAATAATGGGAAAACCTTAAATACCGGGGCTGTGTACAGCAGCATTTATTAGTGATCAAAGCAATTTAACTGAGCATGATTAGAAAACTAATTATAGAAGATGCAAAGTGATTAGTTTGCTCAAAAAATACTAAGAAACAATTAGATTTAAGTTTCTGATGTTAGAAAGCAATCTAATTTTATGCCAGATTTTTATATAAAGCATCCATTAGCAAATTTCAGTAAAGGTCAAAATAACCCACAAAGAAAAAAAAATCAGCTACTTACTTCTACCAGTGGCTAAAAAGTATATTACGAAAATTAACAAATGGCGCAAAAATGTTTCGCATAGCAGAAAGAAGGTATTAGAGACAAAAAGATTTTCAAATCAAACAATTAAAAGAAGAGATAGAGAAGGAAACGTGATATAACTGTATGCCTTTTAGCGGAAGAATTTTGCACAATGGAAAATTTGAAAATCTTTATTATACAGAATGGCATACAGTAAAAAAAAGAAATTTCTCAATAAAGTTTTTAGAGACAGAGATAGGCTGTAAACGGAAGTGCATAAACACAACAGCGGCAGAATTATGAACCACAAACCTCCTCAAACACAAACCTAAAGTGTTCCAGAAGGTAAATGGTATCTGTTGTTAAGACTTTTTAAATTGGACATTTAGAAGTACAGATATGGAGAAAAATAGATTAAATATTTGCGCCCCCTAGCGGCGAAATTGTGCATTATTTTGGAAAGAAAATACACACAGGGAGTTTTCATAGTTAGTAGTATCTGGCTGAAAAAGAATATTTTTAAATCAGGTTATTAGTCCCGTAGATACTGCTGCAAACGGAAACGTGAGCTTACGCCCTCTAGTGGCACGCTTGGGCATTAAGAAATATTTGAAATTATATGAGAAACATTTTGCACCGAAAATGTTCTCCAACAAAGAAAGAATTTTTCAAATCGTACTTCTAGAAACAGAGATATGGACAAAAATAAGCTATACGAGTACGCCCCTGGTGGGAAAATTATGCATTATTTAAGCAGGAGGTATTCTCAAAAAGTTTTAGAAGGCGAACACAGGGTTCGTACTCTTTTTTGGGGAAAAAATTCAAGGACTTTCCAGGCCTTTTCCAGGCCATATACAAAAATTCCAGGATGAATATTACGCTTTTACAGTATCATGCTCAAATTATTTTTTAAAAGCAATTTCAGTTTTAAGTAATAAAAATGATGAAAGATGCAAATGAATGAGTGTGCTTTTTTACCCATTACATTTCTTTTTAATGTTTTTAATTGGCGAATTACCCAATAATGCTAAATTGAATCATGATGCAATTACCACAAGGCTATTCAGAAAATCCTTTCCCTCAATCAGAAAATGATTAATTCAATCAGTCATTTTAGCTGCATCACTATTCTGCACTATCTTCCATGTAATCAGACTATTATTGATAACAACTGAAATTATTATAAAATAAAGTGAGGGCAGATTCAGAATTTAAGAATGGGGAGGGCGCACGTCTAACAGAGGACTGGTAAAAAAATCTCTGAGATTTATTTCCTCCAAAAAAAAAACGGTGGTAAAACATGGAGGACCCATAAAGGGGAGATGGGGTGCTTGCCTCTCAGAGTACATCACAAACAGCAGTTCTGAAGTACTGCTGTGTGGATCACTGAAAAGTTCGGGCAAATGTAAGACAAAACGTGGAGTTGCAAATCCATAAGTGAAAAAGTGTGATGTCTGAAAACAAGAAACGTGAGACAAAGCAAAGCACTTATCTACTTACTCAACCTCCCCCCTTTTTTGAAATGGGGCATGTGCTTGTTATGCCCACAGGTGGATTCAAGTCTCAAATCTTTCATACTTACCCAGCTGGAGAGTGGACGTAGGGCTTCAAGCTTGGAGAATGAATACTGCTCTTATATCTATGCCTTTGAATTTAATTTCGACCATTTTCAACAGGGTAGGTTCCTAGGTTGTACCTAACAGCATACTAAAATTTCGCCAAAATCCAACCCCTTTTACGGAAAAAACCAAAGCATAAACGTTTCTGCAACCTACAGTTCGAAAGGGTTAGTAATTTCTAAAATAAAAACATAACGAACAGCGTGAAAACTAGCTCATACACAGAATATTTGAAACTACAGTATGCGCTCTCAATTATTAGGGATGTAGGGGGAAGGGAATAGAACTGTCCATAATTAGCATGTTCTCGTTGCGCTAGGCGCTTAGCACTGCTGAATTCCGTCAGACCCCCAATGGTCAAATGATTGAAATGTGCTGATGTTCATGGAATGAAATGGTTGATCAGCTATGATAACCGCATAAAAGTTCGAAGGGGAGGAGGGGGGCGATTTTTTTTTACTTTATGCAACATTCTACATTACTCCAGTATTTATCTTGTCATCATCAACAATAGCAATGTAACTACCACTTACGATCGCGGATATCGGCCAACTCAAAATCTGCCATACAACTAAGGGATACAACACACAGGTATCCTGTTACAATGTATTGTAATTGAAAAAAAAAAAAAAAGGTTTCAGAAATTAAAATCGAAAAAAAAACTTTCAGAAATTAATATCATCAAGTCATGGTGTTTCAAAAATCCGCTTTCCTTTATAATGTTTAAAAACATGTAATGTTTTTTCTTTTTTATCTGTCGTGTATAATAAAAGTGGGTTGTTTTTTTATGGAATCAGACGTCCATATGTCTGATTGTCTTCGTCTGAGTTCACACGTTAGCTACTGTGTACAAGTAGACCTATTTTTTCAGCTCAAAAATATGTAGTTTTGTATGTATTCACAGTATAACTCATTCCGTATTCCCACAGAACAAAATTCAGCAGATACAAATGAAGAACATCAAGACCCACCCAACACCATGTTTCCGATTGTCTGCTGTTTATATTCAAGAAATGCGAATATGGATCAATGGTTAATGCAGCAACTATGGTTTTTATTTATTACCAAGAAAAAAAAAAGGAGCCTGAAAGCTGTAAAGCTGAAACGGATATTTCTCCCCCTCCCGAAAACATTCCCATTAAGTTCAAACAGCAGGAGCACGCGTCCACGCACACTCAGCCTCTGGAATGTCCTTCTTTTCATTTGGCACATCGCCATAAATCACCACCTGCAGCTCACTGAAGTGTCTTCCTCCTTCACCCTAACTATAGGAGAAAACGTAAAAAAAAAAAAAATGCTGCCCAATTTTTGACAAAATGAACAAAATTTACGTCATAACGTTGCAATTTACTAAAATACGTTTATCTGCTGAATTTCGCCTAAATCCATTGAAAACTTTTTAATTATAGATTTTTTTTATTAAAACAGTAACTCAGACATCTGAATAAAAATGCATGTTTGTAATTAAAATAGAGTCCATATCATCACAGAAACAAAATTTAAGGATCACTCTGTTTAAATAAACCATGGCATCTAAAAAAAAATAATTTGCTGGCTTTTCCCGTAATTTATAATTGCCGTTTCTTTTTTTCAATCCGATTTTGCAACGGAAGATTTTTTTTTTTTTTTTTTTTTGCATCTGCTAAAGTTTCAAACGGAATTTGGCGAAATTTGCACTAGAACTTTATTGTGATGTATTTTAACCACTGTAAAAATTTTACTGTGTTATTTTCAAAATTCGGGAAAATGTATTTCTGAAAAATATCTCTTAGTCCTTTTGAGCCGTGGAAGTGATAAACAGGTGTTTGCTTTCTTCCCAACCAAGGGCTTCGGATCAGCGCTCCCAGCTGTCAATCAACCGTTGCTATGGTAACACACTTTCTGCTCAAGGCTCACTGTCTAAAGAGGCACACATAATAAAAATTTCCAATGCTAACTTTTTAAGTTTTAAACGGATTCAAATGGAATTTTGGGAGTGAGCTTCTGTAATCCAATTATAGTAAATGTAAAAATTTCAGCCACTTTTGTGAAAAATTCGCAAAGATAGTTTTCTTATTTTTTATCATAAGTAGCCGAAGTCTCTTGAGGGGTGGGCCGGAAGCAAGCATCTTAATGCAATAAACAAGGAGCAGATGAATGTGTTGTTCAGGCATACTCTTCACTGGTGGGTGCCAGCTGACTTGGTAAACACGCGACCCCCTTGCAAATGCTAAATGTCTCTTCTTTCCCCTTCTGTTGTTCTCAGTAGTTGTCGGACGGACATCAAGCTCAGGGCTAGAGAATGCATCAAGCTCCCCTTCCCTAACAGACCTGCTAGTAATCATCCAATTTTATTGCACTGGAAGTAGTGCTTCCCCCCCCCCCCGCCAAATTAGGATTTGGACACATCCAAAACACCACTGTTGCCGGCGGTTTCTTTGAGAACAGAGGAGAGGAACTTAAAAAAATGAAGGGGTAACAGTCAGTAACACGATTTCCTAAAAGGGCATTTTTTTTAAGCACTAATTTCAAATTTCAAGGCTTTTCAAGACAGCATTAAAAAAATACCGTTTTTCCAGGATATTCCAGGCCTTGAAAACGTAATCATGATTTTTCCAGGACTTTCCAGGTTTTCAAGCACGCGTGCGCACCCTGCGAACAGTATCGGTCCACGGAGGAATTTTTTCAATCGAGTTTCTAGCTCAGATTTTATCGCAAATACATCAGAAGCAAAAATCAACACTTACGCCCCTGATGGCCAAAACATTCTTTACCAAAAATAAGAAATTATATACAAAACATTTCCTCTCTTGAGCTGTATCCAACGCAAGAAGAATTTTTCAAATCAGACTTTTAGAAGCAGAGATACTGGGGAAATCGCGATTTACAGTTACGCCCCTAGCAGAAAATTATTAGTCACGTAGATACTGCTGCAAACGGAAACGTGAGCTTGTGCCCTCTAGTGGTGCGCTTGTGCATTAAGAAATATTTGAAACTATATGAGAAACATTTCGCACTGAAAATGTTCAACAAAGAAAGAATTTTTCAAATCGTACTCCTGGAAACAGAGATATGGACAAAAATAAAATACATGTGTACGCCCCTGGCAGGAAAATTATGCACTATTTAAGCAGGAGGTATTCTCAAAATGTTTTTAGAGGTGAACGGTATCGCTCAACGGAGGAATTTTTTCAATCGAGTTTCTAGCTCAGATTTTATTGCAAATACATCAGAAACAAAAATAAACACTTATGCTCCCTTGAGGACAAAACATTCTTTATCAAAAATGAGAAATTACATACAAAACATTTCCTCTCAAGAGCTGTATTCAACGCAGGAAGAATTTTTCAAATCAGACTTTTAGAAGGGGAGATACTGGGGAAATCGCGATTTACTGTTACGCCCCTAGCGGAAAATTTATGCATTATTTGAAAAAGGGACTGTAACTAAAATAGTGTTCGATATAAATGTTGTCGAAAGAAAGAAGAACTTTTTCAATTGGATATTTAAAAGCAAACGTACAAAATAAAATGCATTTTAAATTCGATACGATCTTCATTTGCGCCCTATAGCGGTAAAGTTGTGCATCGGAGAGAAACAGAACAAATGGATCAACATTCTCACATTTTAAGCTTCCCAATACAAAAAGAATTTTACAAATCGAACTAATAATTGCTGAGATATGGTCTTCGCGGTTGGACAGACAAAGTGATAACAAGAGCACAAAGTCAAAAAATGCTAATATGCTATAACACAGCAACAGACACACACACACACACACGCATTTAGCAGGGGTGGGGGGAGGAAAATTTGTCAGACATAAGTTATATCAGTAGAAAAATCCTCAACTACAAAACATCCCACAGAGACAAAAAGACTGGAATGGATAAAATTCCAGGACATGGTAGCAGAATTTTAGGACATTTCCAGGACAAAATGGAATTCCAGGACTTTTCCAGGATTTCCAGGATGTGTACGAACCATGGGCAGGTGTGTTTATTATGTAGGTTGAGCAATAAATAAATAACTTCTCATGACCTTTGGTGGAAGATCACAGATATGTAAATTGATGTCTCCCAAAGTCATTACACTCCCCCAAGGGCTTTGTTTGGAACAGGAGTGTACAAGCTGGAAAACAGATTGAAATGACGATGACAACCCACCTGGAGAAATGGCCTTACTCAGAGGTATGCGAAGTGATTAGATTTCTCTGGGAACAGAAAACACCAGCAGCGGAGATCTACTGCCAAGCAAGAAGTGCTCAATAGTCCAAGTCAATCCTCAAGTCAGGAACACTCAGAAAATGTGAGAATGGTATTGAAAATTCACACACAGGCATAATGCATTGATAGATAGAAATACAGAGTCAGGCCTTCGACATCAATGACAGACTTAGCAATATGGTATGCGTGGAAAGCTCTGGTGCATGAAGACAGACAAATGACTTTGTATTAGACAGCTGGAAACACTTCTTTCAGTATGGAGTGTCACATCATCCAAACTAATCACTGCATGAACCTCCAAGTCAAACTATTTCCAGGCAGGTTGCCATTTTCACTTGAATTTGTTCTCCAGCACACTGACTTTTTTATTTGAACTGGGAGGCCAAATAATGTCTATTATAAATGTATTCTATTTCCAGAAAAAATATTATTATTTAATGTTAGTTTTAGCAGGAGTGTTTATTTCATAGGCTGAGCAAAAAATAATTAACTGCTAATGACCTCTGGTGGAAAATTGCAAATATGTAAATTGGTGTCTCCCTGTGTTATTACCCTCTCCTGATTAGATGGCTCACAAGGTCATTCATAACCAAAGGTCACCGGAAGTTACTTTTCATCAGCCTCTCCTTTTTATTCAAACCCCAGTTCCAAACAGCATCCTCTAGTCAGGAGAGTGTAATGACACTGAGTAGAGACGCCAATTTATATATCCCTAATCTGGCACCAAAGGTCATTGCAAGTTACTAGTTGATCAGCCTTGCCTTTTTATTCAAACTCCAGTGCCAAACAATGCCCTCTAGTCAGAAGAGTGTAATGACGGGAGACACAGATTTAATACCTGCCAACTTTCAAGAGTTCAAATCCGTAAATATTTTCAATGAACATTCAATCGATACATTCAAATGCTTGACATATGAAACATATTTGATAAAATATATCAAATAAAAGTTGTTTTATATGCAACAGATTTGTTGATTTTACACTCCATTGTTAAGATATCTAACACAATTTCATGCTAACAGAGATTAAAATGCAATCAATACATAACTATTTCATTAGTATGCTGTCATTAGGCTAGGAGCACAGATAAAAAATGTCATTTGCAATTGCCATAACTTTTTACTGCCAACATGTTAGAATAGAACCTTTGAAAAATGCAATTTTAAGTCAGCTGTGAAGCTCATGTCCCCCCTCTCTCTCTCAGAAGTTATCCCCAATCCTAATCCTATAGAGTTTTTACTGTGTCTTTTCCTCTACGCTCAGAACAGAACAGATTGGGGACACATAAGTGGGTGAAATTGTGATGAGATAAATCAGAATATATAGGCATTTAGGCATAGTGGTCTATGAGGACAGTTCTTCTCCCCTCAAAATTTCTAACCTACAAGAGAAAAAAAACTGGAAATCTGTAAAATATGCTGTCCATAAAATAAGCACAAAATAAGTAGAATTTCCATAAAACTTGGCAGGTATGTATCCCTAATCCATCACTACACATCTCATTGGAAGTTACTCATCAATCAGCCCCCTGAGTTTTAATGAAGTTAAAAATTATGTTTTATACAAGAAAAAAACTTTGCACTTCCTTTTTGCCCGGTCAAAAAGTCGGTATTATAAAACCATGCTTTTGTATGCAAACAATTCTAATAATTGTTCTTAATCATTGTGATGAAATTCTTGCTGATCTTGCATTGCTAGACCTACAGCACATGTCTCTACACATTTCCGCAAATAATTTCTTCCCCATGATCAAAAGGTTTACAAAGTTCATTATCTGTTTTGGTGAAGAAGATACCACAAAGAACTATTTTACTATAGTGCTCAAATCATTGGAAGTGAATACCAGGATTAATTATTAAAATAAACATTTTAAATTACAAGGAACTTGAGAACTATTGATTTCATAGTAACTTGTACAAAAATCTAGCGGATAATGCTTACCTTGGCATTCCTTTCAGCGACAGGAACATTTCACGCACATGTTTTCCGGTCTTTGTTGATGTTATTGTCCTAAAGTCCATTGTATGCGATGACTGGCTTTACTTCTCACACTTTTCGCTGGGTATACTCATTGAATCTTTGCCTTAGGATTCCAACATCAATTTTTACCGTTCTTTATACTCGAAATTTTCGCCCATACTCTGGGCATCTTCAGGAGCGTGGCGACTTTACCACCGATGTTCGTGGTTAACTTCACGCTAATGGAGTCCGATACTCCTTGTTGCCATTCGACGGAAATACTTTCCTGGATATATTTCGTTATCAAGCCCGGCTGGCGCCATCTATGTTTTGTTAAGAGCAGTTTTTTTTTTGTTTTTTTTTTATTTTCTTCTCCTATCCTGGTTTTCTTGTCTTTTTTTGCTGGTTTTTCTTTTGTTGTTGTTTTTCTTGTCTTATTAGTTCTTTCCACAGGCCTGATAATGTGCTAGGGTCGTTCTGGTTACATACCCTTGCTTTATTTTTGTAGATTAATATTGCTTCTTCTCTCCTCATTTGCCTTTCCGATTTTTTATTCTTTTTTAGCATTTTAATTTCATCGAACTTTGGGAATGTCCGGTTTTCCAAGCAGAATTACACTAAAGCAGTTTTGGCTTCTTTTTTTTGCCAGTTAGATATGTGTTGTTTAAGTCTTTTTTTTAATTTGTTTTTTGTACTTCCAATGTACGATATTGGGGGTATGTGTGCTATTGGAATTTCGTAGGTTCCAGATTCTTCTAGCATTTTTTCCTCTGTTTTCGGAATTTCGTAGGTTCCTGATTCTTCTAGCATTTTTTCCACATTATCAGGCCTGTGGAAAGAACTAATACGACAAGAAAAACAACAACAAAAGAAAAACCGGCAAAAAAAGAAAAAAAAACAGGATAGGAGAAGAAAATTAAAAAAAAAAAAAAAAAAAGTGCTTTTAACGAAACATAGATGGCGCCAGCCGGGCTTGATAACTAAATATATCCAGGAAAGTATTTCCGACGAATGGCAACAAGGAGTATCAGACTCCATTAGCGCGAAGTTAACCACGAACATCGGTGGTAAAGTCGCCACGCTCCTGAAGATGCCCAGAGTATGGGCAAAAATTTCGAGTATAAAGAACGGTAAAAATTTATGTTGGAATCCTAAGGCAAAGATCCAATGAGTATACCCAGCGAAAAGTGTGAGAAGTAAAGCCAGTCATCGCATACAACGGACTTTAGAACAATAACATCAACAAAGACCAGAAAACATGTGCGTGAAATGTTCCCGTCGCTGAAAGGAATGCCAAGGTAAGCATTATCCGCTAGATTTTTGTACAAGTTACTTTGAAATATCGCACGTAAAAGAGAATAGTAGAATAATTAGAGCTATATAATAGTCAGAATTAGAACTACTAAGTGGTATTGATTTCATGTTTTCATTTTACAATCACCAAAGAATGTAGCTCTGCACCACTAGCACTTTCTACTGGATTTCTACTGTACTGCTAAAATACTTCTTTGCCTTAAATTACCATCTTTGGTAACACATAAATGCCCATATGTTCTAAATCTGAAAAACACTGGGGATGCAAGGGTGTCCCCATCTGTTTTTCTTTGTCTTGTTTTTTTTCTTGTGAGAAAAACTAAAAAAGTGGTAATAGAAGAAATGCTCTCATGGTGAAAGGATAATTCACTGCTACTTTGCTTTTGTGGTCCCTTTTTTTTGCACATTCTGTTTCACCATCTGATACAGCATCTTGATGTGAAAACTTGATTAACAGTTTGGCCTTGTAGCATAAATTTCTTTCACATAGAAAGAAAAAATGTGATCATGATTTTCACATTGGATTACCTCTTTGAGTGTTTTCTGGGCACACAAAACAAGTGCTCCTCCACAGTGATAATTCCAGTTTTATCTATAAATCATGGCCATAATCCTAAGTTTCATTATTCATGATCACAGTCAATACAATGAAACCACTTTAAAATTACCTAATCAATCACTGGCAAGCATCAGTTCAGTTCTGCTTGTATTCCTCATTCATAAGACAAGAAAAACACTTTGTAGTAATGTAGAACTTGTTCAGGTCCTCGGCCAGAATCCTTTGATTGCTTTAATTAACAGATGAGGTTTGCATAATTTACTAAATTACATGCAATGATCCACTTATCAAATTGAATGAAGTCTCTGATGAGGGCAACATGGTCATCTGCTATTCTGATGAAGGCTGCATGAAACATTTTGCACCTTCTAGGCTTTCCAACCCTATCTGAATAGTTTATGCTACTTGTTTAACTCTTGTTCAGTTTTTGGCATCTTTACCATAGCTTACAACAACATCTGACAAGCTTCTGACATTTTGTTTTGTTTTTTCTTTCTTTTAATACAAACTCTGCTGTATAAAATCACTGCAGATATATTTATGCACCATATTATTTAAGCTTCTCCACAAACTAACTCCAAGTGTCCTTCCTACATTAGTCAATATTGTATTGTGCAAAATACAAAAGGATGGTCAATAAGTAATGCCCAATTAGTAGTACATGCACATCAATACTGAGTTCAGGCTCAATTTTAAGAGGTTGAGCCATCCGAGCCCAAATTATGTCAGCCCTAGTCCAAATTTTATGTTGCAAAATAGAGCCTGGGTCCAAACAAACCCGAAAATTATGACTAACCTTTTCAGGCATTTAAAAAATTATCCTCTTCCATATTTCCCTGTTTCCCCTACAATTAGCCTATGTTCTTTTCTATTGGGCAATGGGTGGAAAGGAACCTTTATCTGTTACTACAGTAGAGCTGCACGATTTCCTTTGACCATTCGTTACCTCCTGAAACAGTTCCGAGTGGCTAGGTGTCACTGCAATCTACAGACATTGCTCAGCAGATTTAGTAGGGAGCTGCAACATGGAAGTAAGGAGCAACATTTCGTTGGAATGCTATCTACTGCCCAGTATCTACAGTTCTTGAAGAAACTTTTCCTTCTCCACAGAAATCCATTAGTGAGTGGCCCAGGGCCAGATTAAGGCCTTAATGGGCCTCTAGACTAAGATATTTGAGTGGTCCTCCAAGGCTAAGACACCTGAGAGGTCCTCCAAAGAACTTATGACAGGGAATCCATGATTTATGTTGATTTCCTGTCAAAGAACTTATGACAGGGAATCAGTATCCATTGAAACACGAAACTACTAATTTATCTGCCAAGAGTTCACAAGTTACTATATTTTTCATTGTTCTCAAAAGAATACGAATTGAAAGCTTTAGATCCCCAGACTTTGTCTTGGATTTTTTAAAGATTTAGCACTGTATATTTTTCTTAGTTCATCTTGTTTGTTATGCAATGTGAAGTCACGAGACACTTCGACCATATTAACAGTTACGAGTGCAAATTTGGAGATGTGGGTGGATGGTAGCGAAAAAGACGAAACTGTCTCACTGACCCTTCTGTATACAGTAACATGCGATCTTTGCCCTAGGTGAGTCACTGCCTTGAAATATGTTCATCTTCCAGCCTCTGTTTCTGGCCAAGTGAAAATCATACGAGACAAAAGTAAAACGATTTTACAAACTTCTCTTTCTCTCTCTACTTATCTATCTATTACGTGCCTAGGCATGCCTCCTGGGCCATTGGTCATGGTGGGCCCCAAAGCTAAATAGCCCCTACAGACCCCCCCTAATCCAGACCTGGCATGGCCTATGTGTATGTGGAATTTGCTACCTAGGCCCTGAATAAATAGACCTCCTGAGTCCACACTCATCATCCCCCCCCCACCCAGTTGCCAAAAAATTTGCATTACCAAGTGTAAGGAAAGTCACATATGCTAAATCATACAAAATCACACATTTAAAAGAAAAGGAGAAAATCTTTTCTCTTTAAGTCCAGGCCCACTGAAACTCAAACCATAATAAATATTATGCAGCCTGAGCCCAGTTTGGGCCCAGCTCTGCTTTGAGCTTTCAGGCTTGGGGTCTCAGCACTGATATGTATATGTGTGAGAGAGAGAGGGAAATTTATTGTGAATACTCATACTACTAAATACCATAATACATATAATTTTTGCTTTTTCAAAGATAGGAAGATATGGATGGACAAAGTGGTAGCCATTTCTGTCAACAATCTGTGAGGGAATTTCTGTTCAAATCAGTCACCACATTAATCCATCAAAAACTCCTAGAATTGTATGGGGGCCAAATAGTTCATCAAAGCAATGTCCAGAGGTGGCTCCAACAGTTTCAGAAAGGTGATTCTAACACCATGGATTTGTGAAGAGCCAGAAGACCAATGTCTGGCACAAACAATAACAAGAAATATACCAAATTTCCGGATGTAATGAGAAAGTCTTTTGAATCCGTTATGATGCAAATTAAATTTTTCAAAGCTATTCAAAGTCAATGGAACCGGTATGAAAAACAGTAGTATCTGACTGAAGAAAGAAGTTTTTCAATCAGGATTTTTAATTTTGCAGATATTGCTGTAAACGGAATCATGAACTTATGCCCTCTGGTTGCAGACTTGCATGTTAAGAAAATTTTTAAATTATATGAGACACATTTCGCAGCTGAAACGCTCTCCAAGAAAGAAATAATTTTTCAAATCTGACTCTTCCAGAGATGCAGAGATATCAACAAATATAAGATATGCATCTACATCCTCTGGTGGGAATAACATGCAATATTTTAAGCAGAAAGTATTCTCAAAAGGTTTTTCAATGTGAGCGGTATCGGTACAGGAAATAATTTTTTCACTCGAGTTTCCAGGAGCTCAGATTTTGCTACAAATACATCAGAAGCAGAAATTAACACCTATGGCCCCTGGTGGCCAAACCATTATTTACCAAATATTAGAAATTATATGAAAAACATTTCCTATCAGGAACTGTATGAGATACAGGAAGAATTTTTCAAATCTGAGTTTTAGAAGCAGAAATATCGAGAGAAATGCAATTTACTTTAATGCCCAATGCCTCTATGCAGAAAGTATGAATTACTTGAAAATTTTGAAATATCATGAAAAACATGTCGCACCAGAAATGCTATCCAACAAAGAAGGAATTTTTCAAATCCGACTCTTAGAAGTAGAGATATTGACAAAAATAAGATACACATCTACATCTCTGGGGGAGAAACCATGCATTATTTTAAGAAGAAAATACTCCAAAAAGGTTTATTAATGTGATTAGTATCGGTCCAAAAACAATTTTTTTCAGTCTAGATCTTAGAAGCACAGATTTTGTGGCAAATACATCAGAAGCAGAAATTAACACTTACATTCCCTGATGGCCAAACTATTCTTTACCAAAAAGTAGAAATTATGTCATAGTGAGAATAATTGGCAGCAGTGAAACACGTAATACACAAAACATTAGAATAATTCTTGATGTCGACATAGCATGCATAAGTTACGTAAAAATTACAAGTGGTAGGACGTTTTAGTAGCGACTTTTTTTTTTTTTTTTTTTTTTTAAGTTTAATAACCACCGTGAGCAACTCAATGGGCTATAAGCAGTCGCCCATCCCTAATTTAGGGTCACTGGTTCAAGGGAAGGGAGAAAGCCAATGCCGTAAGACAAACACAACATCCATGCCTTACCGGGATTCGAACCCAGGACCCCTTTTCGGATGCATGATCAGAGGCCATCGCTTAGACCACTGCGCCACCGAGGCGGCACTTCTACCTTCATGACACGTGGTACTGTATTAGCATCAGTTGTTACCAGATTTCAAAATAGCTTTTCCAATGATAGGTATGTTACAAGGTGCATCTGTATTACAGGTGTTAGGAGAAAGGACAATTTCAATGCTTTCGCGGTACCTGAGGGCTTTCCGATTGCTGAACGGAGTGATGCATTTAACATTTTGCCAATCGGGAACTGTGGCTGTATTGCCGATGGTTAAAATTGAAAGGGATATGAAAGGGTTACCTTTCTTAACATCAGTGATATGTTCCACCAATTGTCGGTTGATGCTTCGATAAGTACTACCAATATAGTGGGTAATGCCTGTGGAAGTGTTGACAGGGATAGAGTAGACCCCTTGTAACTCTAGAGGTTTATTGGGATCTCTATGTTTAAGGATAAGGTTAAGAAGATGTGGAGGTGGTTTAACAGCAACCCTGTAGCCAAAAGACTTGAAAATAGAGTTAACTTGAAAGACTTGAAAATTGAGCAAAGTTTGCTCCATTTTCAAGTCTTTTGGCTAATTGCTGTTAAATCACCTCCACATCTTCTTAATATTTCTACCTGATGTTTTAATTTTAGGTTCACAAGTTGTGGTCTTAAGGCAAATTCCACAATTTTTGAATCCCATCATATTAGTGCACCACACGTTCTGGAACTCAAGGCAATTAGCTGCTAAAGTGAGAGATATTATCCTGCCTATAAGTGCATTCTCAGTCTGTATCTATACTTATCTAGCAGTGGGTCGCATTTCTATTCTGAGCTTTACACACTTTATTACAGCAACTCCAGGCAGTTGAGCTCCAACAAAGGAATTTTATTCCAAGAACATCAGACTCAATGCTACATTTGCTGTCATGGCATAAGCATGGCTGTGCATGGCAGCTCATTGTCAGATGTATGTCTCTCCACTCCTGTGATCTTAGCAGCTATACTTCTGTTTGGAGTAATAATAAATTAATTGGCTACACAATGTAGATATATAGAAACAGAATCAGTGAATGTACTAAATAAAAAATAATATATACCAAAGTCTGGGATGTCAAGTTTATTGTCGATGACAACATCAAAGAGAGTATCACCTTCTTTTCCTGTTCCTGTAAGCTTCTGGCCATCAGGTTTAATAAATGTTATATTTACCCTGAAAAAGCAAATAAAAAAGTTTTAGCAATAATATCTCTTATACATAGACCACCTACAAATTAAAAAAATATAATATCACTTCATGAAAGAAATGCGGGATTACACCATATAATACAAATTTTGAAGATGACAATCCGATTTTTGGTGTAAATGTGACAAGGATGATAAGTCAGAAAATATCAAAAAACTTGAAAATTTCATTGTCCTGGAGCAGGACTCGAACCCTCTTCTCCCAGATATCGCCCGGGTATGCTAACCACTACACCACCCAGAATGACAAAGTCTCAAGTTTTTGATTAATTTGAATATAACCATAAAGTGAGAGATACTATCATGCCTAAAAGTGCATGCCCAGTCTGTATCCATACTTATCTTGCAGTGGATCACATTTTTCTTCCTTCCCTCTGAGCTTCTGATTAATTTGAATGTACACACTTTATTACAATGAAATTTATGATGAAATTTCCAAGTTTACGGATATTTTCTGACTTACCATCCTTGTCACATTTACACCAAAAATCGGATTGTCATCTTCAAAATTTGTATTACATGGTGTAATCCTGTATTTCTTTCATGATTTATCTACTCCTCCAGGCAAGCACGGGATAGGATTCTTAACCTCCAGATTCGCTAAACATGAATGCTGGTTGCTTCGACTAGCGAATCTTGTGATGGTTATATTCAAATTAATTGGAAACTTGAGACTTGGTCATTCTGGGTGGTGTAGTGGTTAGCATACCCAGGCTCTATCTGGAGACGCGGGTTCGAGTCCCGCTCCAGGATGATGAAATTTTCAAGTTTTTGGATATTTTCTGACTTATCATCCTTGTCACATTTACACCAAAAATCAGATTGCCATCTTCAAATTTTTATAATATCACTTGTCTTAAATGGAATTCAAGTTACCATTGGCAGAAGTCGAATTTGGTCCTAACCACACTGACTAGAGAAATACATGGTATGTTCAGATTAGTCTTCATGATTATCTTTTCTCACAAATTACTGATATTAAAAGAATGAAACTTCGGTAACTTTTTCAAATATTCCCATAAATGTTCAACACATTTCTAGCATATTTGGAAGCATGTTCAAGCCACTGGTAAGTGGCAGACATAGCTGGCGTGTAAATCTCTAGCCACCAAGTTATAAGCCATGAAGAGAATAACCAAAGGTAACTAATTAAGAAATATTCAATTCATGAGGCAACCTTAAGGGTTGTCTTATGCTATAAATGTGCTTTTGATTAAAAATACATAATATCTAAAGTATTGTTTACCTGATATTGTCAAAGTATTTTGCACGTTGTTACTCTGTGAGGCACGTGCTCCCGGCCCGAGAGGTCTTTTTGTTACGGGTGTTTGGTTAGTTATAAAAAAAATTTTGAAATAAAACAATTAGGTTATATATTTTCAGTTCTACATTTATTCATTTTCA
The DNA here is from genome assembly GCA_039090855.1 of Macrothele yani. Lineage (NCBI taxonomy): Eukaryota > Metazoa > Arthropoda > Arachnida > Araneae > Macrothelidae > Macrothele > Macrothele yani. The sequence continues at coordinate 161,275,665 of CM077010.1, read as the reverse complement.
CAACCAAACATTTTAAATTTATATTAATCAAAAGATTTTAGTGGAAAGAGTTATACTTATCGGGTCAGGAGACTTCTCACACGGGGTTCGTTGTCACCACATTACGGCGAGCGCTTTCGACATGGTCGATGTGTCATCGTCGGGCCTTCTACACATACACAAGGGTTTCCTTGCATGTGTGTAGCTGCTGGAGTTGCTTGTCGGGAAAATGAAGGGAAAGTTTTGCGGTTTGTATGTGTTAGGTGATTGCTTCTCATGTGTCTCCATCTATTGGATGAGTTGGCAGGGATATCAGTCGTAAGTACAATTTTTTCTTTTCTTTTTTGTGTAGCTATTTTTGAGCTATTGTTATTTATTTGTAGAAACAGATGTATTATTTTTAATCCTTTATTAAATGGTGTGTCTTTTTGTAACGTTCTTTTTCTTTTTTGTCTTTTTTTATGGATTTTTTCGCTTTTTACAAGTGATTTCCAGGCTGTATCTAGGTTGGTAGGGTCTTGTAAGTTGCATATTTTACCTTTTTTTTTTTTTTTGTTCAATAATAACGCTTTCAGAAATCCTTAATTCTTTTTCGTTTGTGTGGGTGGTTAGTAATTTAATATTTTCGAAATCAGGATATTGTTTATGTTTAATGCAGTGTTGGATAAGTGCAGTTTTTTCTTCTTTTTTGTTCCAGTTCTTTATATGTTGATGTAATCTTTTTATTAATCTATTTTTTGTGCTGCCAATGTAAGAACTGTGGTCTCCAGAACTGTGAAATAATAGGAATTTCATATACGCCTGCTGATTGTAGTATACTATTGTTATATTTTTTCCTTATAATTAAGTCACTATTATTCTGAACAGAATGACCAAAAATAATGCTGTTTCTTCATTAATCTTAAAATTTTTCCACTTAGTCCTCTAATAAAAGGGGAAAGAACCTGAAAATTTGTATTTCTTTTTTGGGATGTTTTGACTAGACTCTTAATTTCTTTTTGTATTCAAAAATCAGCTTTTTAACTGTTTTTGTGTCATATCCATATTGTTTGGTTGTGTTAATAATCCATTGGATTTCTTCTTCTCTATATTTTCTATTTGAGGAATGTGTGAAGGCTTGTTTTACCCAATTCCTAATACCATTTACTTTATGAGTTTTTGGGTGTTCAGATTGATATGGGATCATTATAGGTACATAGGTTGGTTTTCTAAAAACTCTGTATTCAAAATTTAAGTCTTTTTTTATTAGTTTGATATCTAAGAAGGTATTTTTTTTCATCTTGTTCAAATTCCAAAGTTAATTCAATCTCTGGGTAACAAGTGGTAAATTTATTCTTCAATATTTCAAGTTCTTCTTGTTTTAATTTAGACAAAATAAAAATGTCGTCGACGTACCTACAATAAATAATGGGTGGGTCTGGTAGTTTTTTAATAATTTTGTGTTTTTTTGTCAAACTCAAAGTAATTGTTATTAGAAATATAGGTTAAAATGTTATATAACTCTTGTAATTGTGTATTATTAAATTGAGATTTATTTTTTAACTCTTTAATGATAATGTCTATGGCTTTTGGTACAGGGGTTCTTGGGAATAATGATTTAATGTCTAAACTTGCCATAAACATACCGGATAGTGGAATCTTAATAGATTTTATTTTCTTAATGAATTTTAAACTGTTTTTTAAACAGCATTCATTAACATATTATTTGTATCTTTAAAGGCATTAAATACCAACAAAGTGTGCATATTTACGTGCAAGTCATTAATGACATCAATCAGAACCAAACACTTACCTAAAAAGCTCTTGGCTACTTTCTTGCTATACACTTCATGCACGTCAATTAGAATATCCTGTTATGTAGCTGGCCTTCAAAGGTTGAAACTTCTAGCTTATAGGGTGCTGTTTTAAATTCGTTCTTCCAGTCATGAAACATCTTTTTATTCACAGGACAAAAAACGCTGACTTCTGTCTGCCGTCTGACATGTAACATGGCTAGTCATCACTAGGTGTATACTCACTATAACGTGAGTGTTGTCAACTTTCATTACGCCTATTTTTTATCGTATTCCTCTTTCACTTCCCCATATGCAACATGGCCTTAAAATTCACAATTCAAAAAATGGTACTCACTTTGAAAACACTTGTCTAGTATTGTCTAGAAAATCACCAATGTCCGAAGTTCGAAGATATTAAAATTATTAAGAGCTGTAAAAACGAAAGGCAGTTGAGAATTGCAGAATTAGTATTAATTGAAAAAAAAAAACAGATCAAGAGTGTGTAACATTAATGAACCAAACAACTTAAACGAACAGTGGGAAGTCTTAATGAAAATTGAACAACAATTAAGAGAGAAAAAAAAAAAAGAAAAAAGAACAGCACTGACAATTGATGGCGCCAGAGGCACAACGATGCAGAGCTTGCGACTGAAGCCGGAACCTCAATGACTTCGCTCACTTGAGCTGTGGTTGGCAGAAAGACACATCGACCTCCTGAGGACGACAGGGATACTGTTGAAAGCGCTAGGGGATTATGTATGACAGGTTGAATGAGGTTGGCGTTTGCTGTAGGGTTTGTGCGGTATATGAGGCAGCAGATGGAGCACTACATTAGTCACAGTTGACAACAGTTTGACTGCCATGGAACGAATGTAAATAGTGTAATTATGTACATAGTGGTTTTAATTTAGTGTATGAATGTATTGTACATAGTGTACCTTAGTGGTTTCATGGGGAGTGTAAATTGTTGAGAGTACTATATATGAGTATTTATTAGGTGGGTGAATAAGTGTTTTCGAAGTGAGTACCATTTTTTGAATTGTGAATTTTAAGGCCATGTCGCATATGGGGGAGTGAAAGAGGAATACGATAAAAAATAGGTGTAATGAAAGTTGACAACACTCACGTTATAGTGAGTATACACCTAGTGATGACGAGCTATGTTACATGTCAGATAGAAGTCAGTGTTTTTTGTCCTGTGAATAAAAATACAATGTTTCATGACCGGAAGAATGAATTTAAAACAGCGCCCAATAAGCTAGAAGTTTCAACCTTTGAAGGCCAGCTACATAACAGGATGTTCTAATTGACGTGCATGAAGTGTATAGCAAGAAAGTAGCCAACAGCTTTTAGGTAAGTGTTTGGTTCTGATTGATATGTCAGTATTCATTATTCATGAAAAAGGGGCCAAAAATTTGTATAATTTCCTTTTTAGATTTATTAGTGGGAACTTTGATTTTGGAACAAAAACTCTAAATGGTCTATTGGGTTTATGGGTTTTTATTTTTCCAAAAATACTTGGAACTACCGTACCTACTGGTAGATAGGCCCTGGTAATTTCTGAAGGTAGTGAACTATGATTTCTAATTTTAGCTAAAAAGTTTATCTAAGAGTCAACAGTCTTTTTTAATTATCTCACATTTTAATTACTCAATAGCTGTATTCATTTTAACAATATATTCATTTTTATCCAGTATTATTAACTGATTTGATTTATCTGCTTCACAAATTACAATAGTAGGGTCTTTTTTTAAGTCTAGTAGTTGTTGTCTTTCATACCTGCACAACTATGCAACCTGCACAACTATGAAGCATGCAGTCCTTGGATGAAGTTGATCATACTAAAAGAGATAAAGCCTCCATATAACTGGTCATTCCAATAGCAGAAAGCATCAGTTTTACATTTTGGTGGATTGTGCATACACACACAGAATGAGTTCCTTTACTTGAAACTGTAATGCACCATTTAGGGCAAAGTTCAGCAAATTATGAAATTCCAATTTTATTACCAGAATTTGTTTTCTTGTACATTTTGTACAGTTCATTTATATTGCTCAGGAGAAGTCTCTTTTACTCATGCTATTTTTCGCCATTCCGAAATATTGCCACACAGTCCTCCAACAAATGCAACTTACACCGTCACTCTGATAATACTTTATAACTGATGGGACAACATCTTTAGATAAAACTTTTCCTTTTTTATCTTTGGAAACAGCAAATATCCCTTGCTCATTTTCGAGCTGTTTAGCTCTTCTCACCATATACTGGCTAACCCCAAATTCTTAGTTGTAAATGCATTTATGGCACCTCTATTCATAGTGATTGTGGAATAACTTTTTTACGGGTCTTTTAGAGGTTATTTTTAATGAAAGTTGGTTGTCAAATTTTCGAACTAAAGCCTAGTTCGTCATCAGGACTATGTCACTGGAGTAGTTGCTGCCACTCAATTGGAAGAGACCATCCGCAATTATCGTTAATTGTGGTACTTCTTCTTCTTGCTATTTCGATCCCTTCTTCTAGTTTTCTCTTTACTAAGTTTGACTGGTGGGCGATTATTTTCACTGAGTCCCAATTTATGGAGTGTCCACTTGCTTGTACATGTCTGTCTAGCCCTGTTTTGTTCCCAATGTTCCTAATAGCTGCTTGGTGTTCTTTCATTCGGACCTTAATACTTCTCCCTGTTTCTCCTATATAGCTGAGTCCGCAGTTACAGTCGATGCAGTAAATTACTCCTTCCTGCAATTGGATGTCCAATTCTTTCTGCTTTAAAGCTGGCAAGAATTTCTTTATTTTGTTATTAAGATCTGGAGCTAGCCTGATATTATATTTTGCTCCGATCCTTTTCAGTTTCTCGAAAAGTCCCTTGTGGTACGTAATTTTGCTGGTGAATTTGAAGTTGGTTTTTTCCTGCTTCTTTTTTGGCACTTGTTTAAATATTTTCTCAACATATGGGGAGGGGTAATTGTTTTCTGCCAACATTTCCTTTAATTCTTCTTTGTGAAGATCTTTTTGAGAAGCTGAAGAGACCAGGATTTCAATTTTTTCCAAAAATTGTCTCGCTGTATTCGATTTAATATAATCAGGGTGGAATGAGCAGAAGTCTAACATCTTCCCTGTGTTGGTGGGTTTTCTAAAAAGCTGAGTGAATATTTTCCCTTCTCTTGAGGTCAAGGTTAAATCCAGGTAATTGATGCTATGGTCTTTTTCCTGTTCCAGGGTGTACTTCAAGGTATTCTCTAGTAAGTTAAATTCTTCCAGAATTCTTGTTCTACTTTTGTAATTTACCAGCTTAGAGAATCTAAAGTCAGAATTTGAATACTTTTTGATGACACAGCTAGCTTTTTTTTTTTTTTTCAGCTGATTTATTCTAATGTCTGGATCTAAACATTTTGTACTTGCATTTGTTGCAGATGTAATCTGGAAAACTTCAGGTTCTTCACCAATAGAAAGGGCAAGCTTAGTTTTAATAACATTTTGTAAAAAGTCAAGTTTCCACTTATAAGATCTATGTTCACCTGGAAGTTTAAAGCCTTCACTGGAGAACATTCCAAAAGGGTAACTGTTTCATTTACAGCTTATGCTTCAAATTCCATGTTGACAAAATCATTGTCACTATCTGACGAGTTAGAATCTGGCTCAGGTTCATAGGTGGCACAGGTTGGACAGATTTTCCAACCAGGTTTTGATTTTGTTGAAATTTCACATACTTTATCAGCAGAAATTACTCTCAGGCCTTTTGTTATTGTTGACTTATGTCTGTTGTATGGATCACAACATTTCCTTTGGTATTCACTAAATTTGGTTAAATATACCTTTTCATGATGAAAGCAAATTGTTGAATTAGTATCATTCAGCTGTAGATTTGTCATTGTGATAAAATATTTCTGTTTCTGGATGAAAATTTACTAATTTGAAGAAGTGCAGCTTTTCCATGAGTGTATGCTGTCATATTACAGTCTGCACTAGTATTTGTTAATTGACCAATAGAGCATATTTCAGATGTCATGGAACTTAGTATTTACTTCAGACTTCTCCATATTTCATGAAAACTAAGATACTTAACTTCCTTCTTATTCAAATAAATTATTTCACATTTGAGAATACTGTTAAATTATTTAATGCTTCTACTCATTTATTTTAGCAAAATGTATGAAAATAAAATCATGGTCAGTCATATTTTTCTGATCAGAAAAACAAGAAAATGCAGAATTCAGAGTTGGACCTGTCTTTCAAACACTTGGGAATACTACAATGAACAAATGAAGCCAATGAGAGGAAAGGACAATTTTCTCTTCTTCAGCTAGATGATCGATTAAGAGCTGTTCAGGGGGACTTGAACTGGACACTCCCTTTTATGACCCTTAAGCTTAAGAGGGCCATAAAGTTATTTATGACTCTTTGAAAGACAACTCTTATCCCTGCTGACAGCATCCCTTCCCAACACAAGCTTGAAAACTGACTATCCACATACCAGTGCTGTAGAGGATGAGTCACATCACAGGGAAGCTTGGGTACGTACTATAGTCAAACTTACTTTTTCAATGTTTAGGTACATTTCTTTCAGAATCCATCAAAGGTTTCAATCTGATATTTTTACCACATATACATACAATGTATTTGTACAAACAGACAATGTGGATTAAAAGTATCTCATTTTTTAAAATTATTAAAAATAAAAATGTCATTTTTAGGGTAAAATTATGAAATGCACATTAAAAATTTGAAAAAAATTAAATGTTGATAAAAGCTCTTGTTGAAATGTGTACGAGTTTCCTATAAATGACTGGTAAAATTTTAGCTAAAAAATATTGGATAGCTTTTGAGAAAAATGTACCTAAAGAAGGCATATTTAAATGGGTTCCAATGGAGCATATCGGCCCCCTTAAAAAATTTGAAATAATATAAGACAGCAATTCTCATTCTTGAAACTTTTGTATTAACACAATGATAGTTTTAACTTTATACTTTATTTTTTCAAAATACAAACTTCCTCTGAGAAGGGCCCCACCACATACTGGGCCCCAGAGCAACACATCCATTCAGTTGCCATATCTTGAAAACTATTTGATGTAGTCACATGAATTGCATTTTTATGTGCAGCAACAAAAATTACATTAAACACCCAAACTTCATGCTTTTATCTTTAACACATCAGAAGTTAGAGCAGGAAAAACAAAAAAGAGTGTCCCGGGAGCCCTAATTTGCATGATTTTAAAATATTTTTCCCCAACCAATTTTAATACCTAAAGTCTGAAATTTATGGAAATTTAAAAAAAAAAAATTTTTTTTTCATGTACCTGCTGATATAAAAATAATCGGCTAAACTTCCACGTTCGGCCCCGCTAGTTACGAAAGCAATAATAGATGGCGCCACGGTAGCACTTCACCTATCCTCCGCTCTTCTCGCACGTGAAATGCATAATCATTCAAATCTGGGGTGTGGCGTTACCTTCGAGATTCTTGAAGGCCCTCGCACTGGTTTGTGACGTCACCGGCGGTGGATCTACGCATATCATGAGAGAGCGAGCCTGGGCGCATCGGAGCATATTTCCGATGGTCACGATCGTTGTTTTAGAATTTCGGTATTACAGTGAAAAATTGCATCACAAATGTCACATCGCTGCAAATGCTTAACGTAGTCTTTTATTAAAAATAATGAGAAATAAAAATTGTTACGAGGTTGTAGCACCCGTCTTTTAAATCTCAAAATCAATCTGCGGATTCTGTATGTTTCTTTTTTTTTTTTCAGTCAATAACTTTAGTAACAGGAATGAACGATCATGGGAGAATGTTTCTGAGTCGGAGCATTTTTCCGATGGTCACGATCACTGTTTTAGAATTTTGATATTACAGTGAAAATTTGAACCACAAATGTGACATATCGCTTTATTTCTCATTCTTTTTATTAAAAGAATGAGAAATAAAAATGATTAGGAAGTTGTAGCTTCCGTTTGTTAAATTTCAAAATCAATCTGCGGATTCCGCAAGGTTTTTTCAGTCAATAACTTTAAGTAACAGGAATGAACGATCGTGGGAGAATGTTTCGGAATCAAGAGCATTTTTCTGATGGTCACAATCTTTGTTTTAGAATTACGGTATTACAGTGAAAAATTACATCACAAATGTGACATATCACTGCAAATGCTTAACATATTCTTTTTATTAAAAGAATGAGAAATAAAATTATTACGTGGTTGTAGCTCCCGTTTTTTTAAATCTGAAAATCAATCTACGGATTCCATATGTTTTTCAGTCAATAACTTTAGTAACAGGAATGAACGATCGTGAGAGAATGTTTTCAAAGACTACGTCATTGTTTTTAACTATTATAAAAAAATATCTGAACTAATTGTAGTGAAAACTATATATCATCATCATCATTGTCAACCATTATCAATCCACTGCTGGACGAAGGTCTCCCCAAGTTTCCTCCACAACGGTCTGTCTTGTGCCAGTCTCCTCCATGTCACCCCTGCATACTTTCGAATTTCATCCACCCATCTCCCATGTGGTCTTCTTCTGGGTCTTTTCCTGTCCCTTGGAATCCAATCTAAAATTTCGGCTGTCCATCGATGATCTGTCCTTCTGGCAGTATGTCCAGCCCATTGCCATTTCAGGGATTTAACTCTGATCATGATGTCTTCCACTCTTGTCATTTTTCGGATCCACGAGTTCCTCTTCTTATCTCTCCTGGTTACACCAAGTATGCACCTCTCCATGCTTCTTTGAGTTGTCTGCAGCCTTTGTATGTCTCTTTTAGTTAAGATCCACGTCTCTGCACCATACGTAAGCACTGGAAGGATGCATTGATCAAACACTTTTCTTTTAAGACATAATGGCATATTGCTCTTGAAAATTATGCTGTTTCTTCCAAAAGCTCTCCAGGCAAGTTTTGTACGCCAATTAATTTCTTCATCAATGTGACCCTCACTTGATATCTGCTGTCCAAGATAAACGTACGTGTCTGTTATCTCCAGCTTTTCTCCATCAATCGATAAATCTTCATTTCTTGTAAAAGCATTGAACATCACTTTTGTCTTCAGAAAGTTCATTTTTAATCACACTTCTTTACTCTTGTCAGCAAGTTCCTGGATCATACTCTGCAGCTCTGATGGGGTAGTTGCAAAAATGACTACGTCATCAGCAAAACGAAGGTGGGTTAGATAATCTCCATTAATCTTTATCCCCTTGTTTTCCCAGCTCAGCGACTGAAAAACACCCTCCAATGTGGCATTAAAGAGCTTTGGAGATATGGTGTCACCTTGTCTCACTTCCTTTCCAATTTTTACGTGTGTTGTATTTTCAAACAGCCGAATCTTTGCACTTGCATTTTCATAGATGTTATTAATAATATTAATGTATGCATCTTCAATACCGCAGGTTTTCAGAGCCATTGTAACTGCCGATGGTTTCACCGAATCAAAGGCTTTTTCATAATCGATAAAAGCCATGCACAATGGAAGTTCACATTCCCTCGCTCTTTCAATTAGTTCTCTCAGTACGTGGATATGATCTATTGTGCTGTAGCCACTCCTGAATCCAGCTTGTTCTCTCGGTTGAGCCATGTCCAGTGTTACCTTCAAGCGGTGTGAAAGAACTTTAGTGAAGATTTTATAAACTACTGATAGGAGGCTGATAGGTCTGTAGTTTCAGAAATCCTCAATGTCACCTTTCTTATGTAGCAGGATCATTGTAGCGGTGTTCCAATCCTCAGGAATCTTTCCTTCATTAAGGCATCGAGTGAAAATTTGGGCGAGTACTGTTTCGATTTCTCCACTTGCTTCTTGTATGATGTCTACAGTTATTCCATCTTCTCCTGGAGCTTTTCCCCGCTTCATTTTCTTGATTGCATGTGCAACTTCTGCTGGAAGGACTGGAGGAACTCTGGTACTGGTATCTTTCATGATGTCTGGAGTGCATGTATCATCCCTTTCATATAATTTGGAGTAGAAATCTTTCACTCTTGTCAAAATTTCACCTCTATTTCTTGTTACAGAACCGTCTTCTTTTCTCAGTGCCATAATCTGTTTTCTTCCCTTACTGAGATGTCCCTTTGCTATCTTTAGGCTTTGGTTGTTTTCAATTGCTTTCCTCACTAGTTCACAGTTGAATTTTCTTACGTCTTCAGCGATACTTTTTCTTACTGTCTTGCATAGCTCTATATATTCCACTTTGGAAGTCACATCTTCTTTAGTTGTCCTCATCTCTCTTCTTTTTTGCATCAACATTTTCGTTTTTCCTGATAATTTGTTTACATGCAACTTGTTCTTAGACCCAGCTAATTTTGTTGCTGTTTCCATAAGAGCTTTGGTTACTTTTCTGTTAACTTCAGAGATGTCCACTTCTTCCGATGTTAGGCCTTCTAAAGCAGAGAACCTGTTTTTCAGTTCCAACTTGAAGGTATTATGGTGTTTTTTAAGGTTGGTTATGTCAATACATTTTGTTTGTCTTATGAGCTTGCCACGTTCAAGTTTAGTGTTGAGGTGCATCTTACATCTCACCAATCTATGGTCACTACCTGTGTTGAACTTGTTTAGCACACTGCAGTCTTCTATGACGAATTTTTTGTTACACATAATAAAATCAATTTCACTTGTCGTCCCATTTGGATGTCTCCATGTCCACTTCCTGTGTGGCTTTTTCTTGAAGAAGGAGTTCAAGATGAAAAACCCTTCTGCCTCTGCAAACTCAACGAGAGTATTTCCACGCTGGTTTCTGTTGCCGTGACCGAATTTACCTACTAAAGTTTCATTCTGTTGCCGTTGCCCTATTTTTGCATTGAAATCTCCCATAATTATTTTCAAGTGCTGCTTACCTTTATTATTTAGATGACAAATTTCCTCATAAAATTCTTCAATTTCTTCTTCAGGATGACTTGTGGTGGGTGCATAAGTTTGAATAATCTGAGCCTGGTATCTTTTCGAGAGTTGGATAACAAGTCATGCAGCTCTGTCAGAGGAACTTTCAACTTCTACAACTTTATCCTTCAGTTTCTTGTTTATTATAAATCCAACACCACTAGTTCTGCCAGTATCTGTCCCACGATAGTAGAAGAGATGTCCACTTTTCAGTTCGATGAGATCTTCTCCTTTTCTTCTTAGCTCACTTAGCCCCACGATGTCCCACTTGATCCTTTGTAGTTCCTCTTCCAATTCAAGAAGCCTTGAATCAGAAGATAGGGAGCGTCCTGTCCATTATACGTAGCCAAGGTCAGCATCAGATGGCAGCCTAGTCCGGTCCTCCGGGGATTCTTAGCACCCTCTGCCTTCATGTCGCACTGGCCGCTGCCTTGGCCAGGTACATTCCAGCTGCCGGAGACTGAGGGCCAAGATTTAAGTTGTGGAATAATTTTGGAGGGGTTTGGCCATAACTCACCACGCTGGCCAAGCGGGTTGGTGAGTGTGGGATAGAATTTCCTCTAATCCCGATGGTATAGTTATACCGCTATTGGCGGTCGTCAGAGCCCCTTTAGTGGGGAACAGGATGCACCACGAGAAGGCGGGGTTGACATTTGTCAAGGAGAGGCTGTGATGTTACGCATCACCTGACCTTACATCCCGAAAACTATATATATATATATATATTATTCCTCCAGAAGATGAATATGAAACAAGTGTCCACTGTTACCATAATGGGCAGCACCGCATTAGGCATGTAAAAAATTATTTCTTTTAAAGTAGCCCCGAGCATGAAAATGGTGATGGCAGAAAAAGATTGAACTTTTCCCACATAGGAATATGCAAAAATAATTAATCTCTATGCATTTATTAACTACCCTAAGCACCATATTATAAAAGCCACAAAAAAAAATTCTAACATTTCTTTAGGAATGAATAAGAATTTTTATTTTAGTCAATGTGCTTACACCAAACCAATAATGTGAATCCCATATTTATCTAATCTGTTTTCCTTTCTAGATTTGAATAATTAGTTTACCGACACAAAAATTTACATGATGCAGGCACAAGTTTTGGATGCCTGATACCTATTGGCATATATGTATACAACATATGCTCTATTTTTTATAAACAGCTATTTTTTTTTCTCAATCTCAGGAACTCCTCAGATGACTTCCAAAAAGGAGGAATTCCACCTTTTGGCAGAACTCTTTCACCCCAACAATATCATTGCTAAAATGACATTATTGGGGTAAAATATTGATTGCTAAAATGATATTTTCACCAACAATATTTGTTAAATGCTATTTCAACAATATCCATTTGCTAAAATGCTCTTCTTTTCTTTTTTTCCAAATGCTTGACCAAATTATTTAAGGTCTTGTGTATTTTCTAGAGGAAGATGGCATTGCATGAATTAAAAAGGGAAAATTTGGTTGGAGTATAAAAAGTGGTGTATTATAGAGGTATTTTTAACAATTTTTAAGTAAAACACATCACTGTGGGGGGGGGGGGGGGAGTATAAGATACACACATATGTAACTTGCCAAAACTTAGTTTTCCATCACCACCACTCTCTCTCTCATATATATCCTACACTAATTTATTTAAACCAGGACACAACACTAAAATTTCCCAAATGATTTTTGAGTGTGGTTTGCTAAGTTCTACAAAATATATACTTTAATAGCAGTTATGTAAGTAGTGAAGGTAAAGCAGGCTGCAATAAATGAAATCCATTACACAATTTACTATAAACAATTTATTCATTTTACTGTATGCCAAAAATGCGCCATTTATGCAATTACATTTGACACGAAAAAAAGCATAAGCACACCAATATCTTTGTAGTAAACAAAGTATTAATTACCACATAATAATATGGACGAATGACGGTAGGCTCATTGCCTTGCGTGCATTAAGAAATCTGAAATCTTTATTGTAAATAATGTTCTCAATACAAAATTGATTTGAGAAACTTAAAATGATTCTGTTAACATAGTAATTAACAGCACACAAAGAATAACTTACATAATACACCATATGTCATATCACAAGTAGCTGGTAGGGTTAACATTAATCAGAATTTTATGCTCTCTCTATACTCATTAGGCATTACAACTCATTACACATATTATACAACCCCTGGCCAAAATTATGGAATCACGCCACATGAATACGGATGCGCATAGTAGGAGTGATAATTTAACTCATGGACAGGATAGAATAGTTACCTTAAATGTCATGTTCTGAATTTAACTTTCTGAAAATACTCACCCCAGAACCTCACACATTTATGAGCTGTATGGGGCCTGGCGTTGTGATGGAGAAACCATGTTACAACTGACAGTTCGGGATGTTTTCACGAATGGCATGTCAAAGTTTGGTTCAGCGAACTGGTGAATATGCCTCCTTGTTCAACTATGAACAACCAACCTTTTTTGCGATGACTTGTCGATATCATTCTTGAAGACGCTTCATAATTCTGTCCCTCGTTACCATTGATAACTCCCTCCTAGGAGCCATGCTGGTACTACAGCAACAGAGTAATACTGCTACACCTCTTTATCCCCACACTTATTTGTATATTCCGAACGCACTGTACTGCCAGATTTCAATTGCAACCTATACTTTGATTCCATAATTTTTCCTGCAATGTTGGAGAGTCTACAATTATTTTCCACACATGTTGCTACACATCATGTATTTCCATCAGATACAGTACATACATATATCTGAGTCCTGCTGTCTGTAGCTCAGTTGTGCAGCTTTCATTAAACTATGTTTTCATTTTGCATTCTTCTTTTGTGTCGTTTCTACGTACTTCCTACTATGCACCTCCATGTTCATGTGGCGCCAATTCCATAATATTTGCCAGGGGTTGTACACTGAGTGAAACTTTTGCATTATGTGTCAGTGTTTGGAACATAAGTTTTTGGCATTTGGAAGATGCCTTAAAAACTTTTTATTCATGTTGTGGTTATAGTACATAGGTACATTTGCTTTCAAACTAGTAAAAACTGTTCTAACCATACCACAACACCGATTCACTTTCTACTGTTGTTAAAAGTTCAAAAACAAGAACTACATTTAAGATCTATAGTGACTTATGACTAATCAAAATTCTTCTTATGTACACATCAACTGATTTAGCTGAACCTTTTATTACAGATGCATTAGATACCATACAAAAGTAAATTTTCTTTCAGGAAAGATTTTAAACTTCGAAAATATATAACATGAACCTATTATAAAAATGTCCTACTTCTGCTTTAAATTTCATTGAACTACCCTTCACTACTTTGAGGGTAACATTAACAGGGGTTGATCCAGGTTTTTAAAAATTGATACCCATTTTTGTGAAATTCTGTCTACTTTTGTGAAATTTTTTTGCCTATTTTTGTGGATTGCTTATTTTTTCTGTTTGTAGCAATTTTGCCAAAAACTCTCAAAACTACACAAAAGTTTACAGTGGTGTGAATTCATAGATAGAATCATTATCAGATCAAGACTTGTAAGATGCCATTGCCCAGATGCAATGGTCAACAAAATGATTGATCTGGGCATGTGAATAAAAAATCTAGTTGCCTGGCTGGGTAGGTGGAAAAAATTAATGTACACCAACTATGGTTTCACAGCAAAATGAAGAGTCTGAATTCTCATCGACAAAGGGTCCGAATGGCGCATCGACAATTTTCATGCCACTTATGTTAAAATGTTTTTATTAAAATTAAATTTTATTCAAAATATTTTGTGAAGATATCATTACAGTCCAAAATATTTTTGTAAAAATGCCGTTTGAGCTAAAAATATTTTTGTGAATCTACCGTCCAATGGGTGCCAAATGCCACCTATATCTACTCCTGGTTAATAATTACTTTGTCAAAGTTGCTAATTTTCTTTTTTTGTCATTAAAACTATTTTTTTTAATAGCTGCAGCATCCTGTATTGATTTGTCATTTTTAACCTTACAATAATTATTTAAAAACACATTTGTGGAAGCCCAAAGAATTCTTTTGTGTGCTTTTTCAATATAATGACCAGAGCAACAAATGCTATTGTCGAACAATTCTGCCTGATCAAGAGCATTACTTGTGATCAACATTAATACATTTCTTTGATTACACATTTCCAAAAACTCCTCATATTTACAACATATTTTTTGAAAAATAATGTAATTATACAAAACAATATTAATTACAACATCAGTAGGACAGCTAAGACTACCTCTGTCTAATATTTGAAGGAAATTAAACCTTGCATCTAATTCTATGTCTTTGTCTATCAATAACAGTTGTTTGCAAAAATCACACTTCAAATGCTTTAATACTGAAAATGCACAATACCCTGCTATGTATGCAATGACTGGAATATAATAATTACAATCAGATATATCAGAATAAAGAACAGAAACATCAAATTTTAAATTGCAAGTCAATTTCAAATTCACTTCCTGAAAGTCATCCTTAAAATTTAAATCAGTTATTTCAATTTCCCCACGTGACATAGTTTGAAGTTTTAACAATGATTGGACTCTCAACTTGCTTTCACATTCAAACAATTGCCGATCACTTATATTGTACTGGCTTCCAAGCCAATTGCCTATAAAGACCAAACCTACTTTCCAAATCATCAGTCTGGAACTTTCCAGGAAGTACATACTTAAATTTTAGTTCCGTAATACAATATGAAGCAATTTCAAGTAATGAATGTGTACTTAATTTTAATGCAGGGTGGGTTTCTTTTGTTAGCATACCAGTTGTGCAACACATCCTCTACTATCTATCCAACCACTCCAAAAATTTATTAAGAAACACATTATTTTCATCAGATTCTGAAGACGTTAAAGGAGCTTGGTATTTATTATTCAGACGGATACCTTTATAAGGTGACTTCACATTCACAATTTGCCACCAAGTTAAAATTATTCCAATGTAACGTGATGTACCTTGGTACTCACACAATTTTTTTTTCTCCAATTTCTAGCATACCTTTTATTACAAAATCATTAAATATTTGGAGAACTAATTTTACATTTTGTCTTTCCAGATTGCTGGGATTAAGAGCTTTATATGATAAGTTATAACCATATTTTGTTACTGAGTTGGCTTCAATTTTATGCAATTTCTGGAGTGTTGACAAAGATGCTGTTTGAAATGATGCAATTTCATCTTCAAATTCAGGATAATACATACATTTCCCCCCATTTTTCTGGTTTAGCCAGTTATTATGTATACATTTTAATAAGTGAACTGTATCAACAACAAAAAATAATGGTCTGGATTTATCAATTGGATGAGGATAAACAATTTGGACTTTAGGGGGGGGACAAATAATGACATACACTTACGATTGATGGAATTGTTATCAGTGACAACACAAATGACAGTAAAACCTATATTTTCTAAGCCAATGATTATTTTCTTTAAAACATCAAAAAGTGTTTCAGCAGTCATGGTTTTGGCAGGCAGTACATGAACAACATCTTTGTACTTTGAAAGTAAACTTTTAATCATGAAGACATGGGCTCTTGTTGCCATGCTTTCGGAATTAAATGACAGACCACAAATGTTACCACCTCTGTAATTGAAATATTGTTTCAAATGAATTTCGTCCAGCATTAATATTACCTTTTTATCAACATTTAAAAAGAATATTTTTCTTTGAATATAAGATAGAAAATTTGAATCAATTTTTTCAGCTTCAGTTTTCACACTAAACTGCTGGCAAACATGTCGAATAGTACTGGGATGTGGCAGCCTAATGCTACCACTCTCCCGAACAAAATTATATGCATGAGGTGCCATGCTACAAAAAAAGGAAGAAAAAATCATGAAATCTGGTGAATATCTAGAACCATGTTTGTCTCGACCCAACGAAACCAGTTGTTCCTCAATAAACTTGGTGATTTTCAGAACCTACATTATTCTCACGGAGATTCTTTAAAACTATGCATATCTGATCAACTGCATTTCGTAAAATATTACCACTTATAGGTGACTCACACTGCTGCATTAAATGTTTTAAAATGTCATTTAGAATATCAGTATGAGTTACTTTACATGGAAATGAATATTTCACCAAGTTTGGTAACTCTACATCTTTAACAAATGCCCTAATCATAAGCTCTGAATTTATAACAACAGAACATTTTACACTTGGAGCAGGATCAGCTGAAATATGCATAACCATTGCCATGTCGTTTTTACAAAAAAAAAAGACCATGAAGTGGTGTCAATAAATTCTATCTTTGATTACAAATCAACAACAGAACAAAATGTATGCTTTTTATCATAGTCCTCTTTTTCTGTAATGCTTTCCTTGAGAGCTGTTTTCAGTGCCTGTTCTTCAAGGCGGTGTCTTCTACTTTCTGGCTCTTCACGTGTAGCACATGGGGTGCCACTCAAATAGGATGGTAAATTAGGAAGTTTGGATGGCACACGTCCTGGAATTACTTTGGGTACCTTCAAATCCACAGTTACTGTCTTCCCACTCTTCTCGTCAAAAGCGCTGGAACTGTATTTGAAGTCACTTTCACAAAAGTGTAATTCGCAAACCTATATGTAAAAAGAAATAGTCTAACTAAAATATTTGCACCATTTAAAATAATTTCTCACATCTAAATTAAATAATTTGCTAAAGCTGGGTACTATTTGAAATCTACAATTGGTCATTAGTTATAGTATATCTACATCAACCTTCCACTGTCCAAGATCAAATTCGGTGTAGAAGACTGGATATTCGTGTTATTTTGTTGGGGGGGGGGGGAGTATCCCTACTCAATGTTTACATTCATTCCACAGTTGTGTTGGAAATGTAAGACTGACTGATTTGTATTTTCAACAAATACAGACTGCATGATTCTAGAGTGACTGTGATTTAGGATTATGAGTAAATGGATGTGCTCTTAATTTCAAAGACACGCACAGTCTTTATTTTAAAAGAAAATGGGTCTCCAACATCAAATCTAATCTTCAAAAGTAGGCTGGCTTTTTTTTTTTTTTTTGATTGGAGGTTTAACGACCACCGTGAGCAATTCAATGGGCTATAAGCAGTCGCCCGTCCCTAATTTAGGATCACTAGTTCCAGGGAAGGGAGTGAGCCAGTGCCGTAAGACAAACACAACATCCATGCCTCACCGGGATTCGAACCCGGACCCCGTTCGGACGAATGATCAGAGGCCATCACTTAGACCACTGGGCTGGCTTTCTAAAAATTTCATTCAGCTATTCAAGCATATGGAGTGAAAAGTAAACAATTTGCAGTACATATGACCATTGAACCATGATTAATTTACCACAGCAATGACAGTTCCCAGACCACCAGCAAAATATTATTCATCCATTTATATTTTTACACTTTGCAGATACATATTTTGGGTGCAGTCAACACTGATAAACACACAGATTATAAAATACCAAGATATTTTTACCAAAAAAATCCATCGAAGTTTTCATAAATTAAACAGTTGCTATAAGCAGTCGCCTGTCCCTATTTTAGGGCCACTGGTTCCAGGGAAGGGAAAGAGCCAGTGCCATAAGTCAAACACAACATCCATGCTTCAATGGCATTTGAACCCAGACCCTTCTCAAATGAATGATCATAACTCATAAGCCATCGATTCTTTGCTTCAAATTATCTCAAGCTAGTTTTATGTGGTGGCGAATTGCTAAGCGAGGTTTCCTGCAGGGGTGCAGAAAATGTTCAGGGCCCAATATTTCCTCAGAACACATTTTTTTTTTTTTTTTTTTTGTCTGAAATTTCCCCCAAAACCGTAGCGGATTTTCATACAAGTTTAGACGATTATTAGAGAGTACATGTTGATGATCAAGAACTATCCTTAAAGCCTATTACTTAAAAATTTGATAAAACAAACAAAAAAAAAGCAACTAATATTTGTTCCAATGAATAACTAGCTCTTTTTTTTTTTTTCACGGAAAAAATTGTCTTTTTTTTTTTTTTTTTTATGCACAAAAGATTTAGTGCTCGAGGTGAATCCCCCTCTAGCAGGTGAAAGTTTCAGGCGAGACAGGAATAGGCGAATCAAGAATTCTTTCTTTGCCTAAAATGGCGGAACCCATTAACTTTCGACGCACGAGGAATAGACAAAACAAGAGTAGGTAAATCAAGAAGTTTGCTCCAGGTGAATCCCTTCCCTCTAGCAGGTGAAAGTTTTAGGCGAGACAGGAATAGGCGAATCAAGAATTCTCTCCTCGCCTAAAATGGTGGAACCCATTAACTTTCGACGTACAAAGAATAGGCGAATCAAGAAGTGACCCGGGGCAGAGAGGCTGAAAAATAAACAGCTAAAAAATTCTGCAATTAACTATAATTTATTTCATTCTAGCATTCCAGGCATCTAATTGTGCCAGATAATTTTACCGAATGAAATTTAAATTTGACTTAAATCCTTTGCAAAATGCATGGGTCATTCGCTTTAAAATATCCGGAACCCCCAATAATTTTTCAAATCGGCGCCTATGACACATTGGCTGCCATTATTATTATTATTTTTCTATTGTAGGTTTAACGATCACCTAGAGCAACTCAATGGGCTATAAGCAGTCGCCCGTCCCTAATTTAGGGCCACTGGTTCCAGGGAAGGGCGAGAGCCAGTGCCATGAAACAAACACAACATCCATGCCTCACCAGGATTCGAACTCAGACCCATCTTGGACGAATGATCAGAAGCCATCGCTTAGACCACTGAGCCACTAACTTCAGTGTGTATATATATATAGGGGACGCACCCGACTGAGACAATCTGTCTAAAGATGGGAACAAGGTGTCCTGAAAGATCTCGCGGATTGTGAAGTCATATGACTTGTATTAAAAGTTCTTAAAAATCACTACAGAGTTTTCTTCGAGTGAGTTACGTGTGTGAAGGTTTCTTGTACATAGTTTTTAGTTTTATCAGCACGTAAACTTCAGTTCATTTATTCTTGTATTCATAACGACACATTTTTCAAAATGATTACCTGATTACCGTGAAGTAAATTACTCCTATTTTTCACGCTATATTCTTTGTTAATAAGTCCATTTTTCGTTTTATTATTACTACCATTATTTTACCCACGGGCAAAATTTTCCCCAGAGTTGCCTTAATTTCCCCCGAACCTTGTTCGCGTGTTCGTACATATTCTGCACCCCTGGTTTCCTGTTCTTGTGGGTGGACACTAAGCCTAAATCAAAGCAGGCGTAATGTAAAAAAAGTCCTTACATAAGTTCTAGCCAAGTAGCCTGCTGCCATCAATACTAAACCAATGTGGCATAACAGAAATTAAAAATCAATAATAATAATAATTAAAAAAATATTAAACTTCTGGGATATATGAGAAAAGTTTTCCCCATAAACAAAGCACGTGGAATATGTGGAAAAGAAAAACTGACTAATAAGTCTTCGAGAACTTACCAATATACAAAAAATAATCACTGAATTCTGATTTCCATTAGCAAAAGTGGATTCGGCGCGTTGACCAAGTGATTTCTGAGAGGGCACAATCAGTCGACTGACTGAGCATATATAAGGTGTAAGTGGAGCAGCAGGTAATAAAATTCTAAGCGTGATGGGAAAATAGAAGGATTTATCAGACTAGCCAGTGGTATGGTGTGGGACATGTTCACTTGGCGGAAACTATGTCTCGAATGGTGACTGTGTCTTCCTAGATGACAATGGTCTGAGCCACAGGTTCAAAATTGTGCAAGACTGATTCAAGGAACACTGTTCGGACTCGCAGCATATCGCTTTATTCAAAAAATATCGATTCGCTAGAGCACTTGTGGGACACTATGGAACAGCATATCAGGCGTCGGGATAAACCAATCACCTCCGTACCTGCCTTGGATATGTGCTGTTCTGAGGGCAAAGGAGGGCCTGTAAAGTATTAGGTAGGTAAGCATAATTCAATGATCACTTGGTGTATGAACTGAAAATGTGTCTGTGTGTGTTAACTACCTGTTAAAAAGTGGGGGTGTGTGTGTAAAACGTGACTCAACGGGGAACGAAAGCACGCAGTAGCATTTTTGGAACATTAATTTTGATTTAAACAAAATAAAATATTTTTGCTCAGCTCTTAATACACCAAAAAAAAAAAAAGTTACTATGGATTGAGAAAACATGCTATTTAAGATCAAATGTCAAAGATCGATACGGCGTTGTACACTTTGCCATGATAACAATTTTATGAGTCATGGAAATGGCAGATTCCACCATGAACAGATTAAGTACCAATTTTAAAATTGAATTTGGCTTTAAAAAAGAAAAAGGACAAAATGTTTACTATAATGGTTGGTTGGTTTTGAAGTGACTGTTAGAAATAGGAAAACGTGCATTTTGTCTTAAAAATGTCTTCTAATATTGAATCTATCTTTTAAATGGAGAACAACTGCTCCGGAGCAGGAAGACGTGGTTTCAAATTCACCACTGGCAAAAAGGTTATATATATCTTCTTGCCGATGGTAGGATTTTTTTTTTTTTGTATACTGATGAATAACTAGTGGCACCACAATAATGCTATTTTACTAGTCATGACTGTGTTCTTCCAAGTTAGTTTAATGCTTCCCCTATATGTGCGGGTGATGTTAATGTAAATAAATAGTCGAATAAGTTCCTGAGGTTTTGTATATCCACACTAGCTAACGTAATGAAGTGAAAGCTTCTTCCCATCGTTAATGGTTCACTATATAATGCTAATTTGTTCTGTGCTAGTTCATTTTTCATTCTGCACTTCCGCTGAGTGTTGTGTTGTGTTGTCTGTGTTCTCATAACTTTTACGACTTGCTTGATTCTTGAATATCTACGCAGTTTAACATTTTTAGTAAAATTATGCCAAAAACCTAATGTACTGTTTTTGAACGATCATAATATTTTCTTATAACGGAGGTATGAGAATGTAAAAACCTTGTGCTATTTGAGTGAAAGTAGGGAACTTTTGGAACTCGAGGGGGCATGATTCCAAGCACAACCTCTCCCCCCCTTTAGATAAGAAATGTCTGCTCCATTCCTTCTTTTAACAACGGACGTGCCCAGTACAATGGCGATAATTTTTGACTGCTGGTGGCATGCAAAGGGTACGTCGAGAAGTATCATCCACAGAAGCATAGTGCAAGTGATTAAGGGAAGACGTGATTTCGGAGCAAATAATAATCGTTGATCCCCTTTTAAAACTGTTTCTGAAAATTATAGTGTTGTCAGAGGTATACTGCAGAAAAGCTCTCATTTTGTGCATCTTTCTTATACAGTGCACAGATTTCTCGGAAAGGAGACAATTAAAACATGAAATTTGTGCACCATTTGCAATTGATTTCCATAATCTAAAATATGTACGTCGCACTTTTTCCAGGTAATAATATTTTTCTGATGAAATAATTTAGGACGTTAATCTACACATTTACCAAAATCCGTACTCAATCCCCCTCAAAAGGGGTTTGTACACAAAGATCCACCCTGGCTACGCCTGTGGTCTTGCTCCAGATGTTGTTTATAGTCAGCTACGAGATGCAAGATTCCGATGGAACCAGCCTCCGGTGTTTAGTAACAAAGGGCAAACAATTTAATGAAAGGAACATGGCAGAATCACCAAATTTCTCAAAAACCAATTTCATCATCATGCCAATTTCAACCTTAACTTCTTAAAACTTAATACACGCTTTTGTGCATTGAATATTTTGAATACAGACCCTTAAAATGAAAATGCAAAACACGAAAACAAAGTTAGTTTCTTTAATTTAAAAAAATTAGGGTTCTGATTTTTTTACCTTAAAAATAAATTTTCATGGGCATCTAGCTTTTACTACCTGTGCAAGTAAGTAATTTCTGCACATGCCCAGTTAGGCATGTAACTTCACAGATATTTTTCAAGCCCTGTAATATGTGGGAGAGGGCGCAGATCTCTACACTGGAGGAAATTCACCCGTATTGTTTAATCTTGAAAGAGACTTCTGTAGCAGCGTGTCAGTGTTATAAATTTCAGTGGGTGTCCGCTACGCAACAATTTTACTATTAAACTACAAGTCAGTAACTTAGGGTGTCCATTCTCCAAAAGACTAGTAGTTTTCTTCACCTCTTGGCTTCGTGTTACTATCTGATATGAGGCTGCAGTTGGTACCTCTATAAAAGGTATATATTTGGCATAGTGTATACTGTGTGTACCTCTGCATATTCATATGCCTAGACAGCAACTCATCTGAATGTCTGGATGCATGCTACTCTGAGGTGACCTTAATACTTGAAACAATATTTTCTCCAGTAAAATGTGTGTGAATATAATAAATAACAGTGCAGTTACTAAATACAAATTCAGTTCTTACTGACCAGTAAATGAACTAATTTAGAATATACTACATAAATAATACTTAGCTACAAATTTCCAACAGTACTCAGTTATTACTGACCAGTAAAGGTACTAATTTAGAATATACAACATAAATAACACTTAGCTACGAATTCCCAATAATACTTAGCTATGAGTTACCATCCAGTAAATTTTAATGATTAAGATTAAAGAATACTACGTTTAGTGTTAGCTGCATTTATTGAAGCATATTGAAGCGATTGTAAAATATAAATGTTAACTCATTCTGAAGCTACCACATGCTACAGTAATGAATGGAAGCACTTTGCATTAAAAGTGGATTTTATACATATAGCATATCACTGAATATTTCACAGTAATAGAAAAATTAGATTTAAAAAATGTTCTATGTACATACCTTACTATGGGGCGTAACAGTGAAGTTATCCCTTTTAATGGCATGAATCCACTTTGCACACAAATCTTCCTCTTTTGGTAATCCATAAACACGAACTTTGGGTCCTGTTTTATAATTTCCACGGCAGCCGGGAACACAACACGGATGTGGCATAATCAAATACCTAACTCACTGAATTATCAGTACATAAAAACTATAATCAAAATGTTAGTTGAAACAAATCACGCAATCATGGACAACCATAAAAACACAAGTCACACAGTTAGGCGTAGCGACAGCACGGACAGTAGATCGACGAGGTGTGACATCACTGAAAAGGACGCCACGAGTTGATAGGCCTTTAAGCACCTCGAAGGTAACGGGTGTGGCAGCTTGGACCACTTGTTGATTTGACATGGAACAACCCATTAGCTGATTTTGAGGTGATCATAACACAATTTATTTTTCTCCTTTGAAATAAGACATCATAGCAACTTTCAACAGAACTGAACTTAGCATAAATTTTAAATAAACAGTTGATCTGCCAAATATAAGAATTGAATGCTAAATCATCCTTATGTAATTGCAGAAAAAATTTCAAATTGATACAAAAATAAATCAACATTTATTTACAATTAAATAATTCATGATCTACTATAGTTTTTCTGAGCGTATGACTCGGCTTCATCAGGACAAATGGAGCGTAAACATGGTGACATCAGCATCCTGGCAGTCAAGTTTTGGTGAATTGTTTCCACATGCTTGAAAGAAATGGAGTCAATGTCATGTTGTTGACAAGCCATGAAGAGTCACGATATATGTGGAAAGTTTCTAATATATTAAGCTTTATAGTCAAATCATGTTTATCAATAAGCTTAGCATTTTTCAAACCAAAATTTCTGGTTATTTTCGTGAGAATGTCGGGCTAAAGATGACTTCAGTTCATAGTTCCATACATAAGTCTTGTGTTCCTTCACAAGACTGAAAATAATGGCTGCTTACCATTCCTTGATGCCCTTGTGTCACTCACTGAAGGGTCCTTCAGTACAACAGTTTATCGCAAACTATTTGCTGTCTCCTTACACCTCATGCAAAGTCAAATCACCCGTGGAAACAAAAATAGTGTTCTCTCTAAAGTCTTTTTACAGGGCGATGAACATTTTCGCAACACACATAATAGTAAGAGTGGAAAACTTATTCTCACATACACCATAAATATTGATGAAAATTGGCTGAAATCTGTGTTGAATATGATTAGTAAGTACTCATTTTTTTATCATTTATGTACAATTTTCTAATTTTGTTTATCATGTTATGTTACATTAACACTTTCGCTGCCAGCGGGCACAGGCGCCAGCAAAAAAAAATTGTTTTAAGGGGCCATGCTGGCGCCAGCGACTTCAAATTATTAATGGGTTTCGGTTGTTTTGTATTACTTCGGCTAGGTGATGCAACTTCTTCGTGTTTTGAAGTGTTAGGTTGCTAGGCCACACAGTGCAGGTGTTGTAACGCAGATGGCCTGAGGATAAGAAGTCGCATGCAGCTTCCGTGGCCTGGGATTGTGCTGTTATTTTATTTTTATATATACATTTCATAAAATATCAGGTTTATTTCTGAAATTTTTGAAGTTTCATATATAAAGCTATATCATCCTCATTGTCAACCATTATCAATCTACTGCTGGCCAAAGGTCTCCCCAAATTTCCTCCACAACAGTCTGTCTTGTGCCAGTCTCCTCCATGTCACTTCTGCATACTTTCGAATTTCATCCACCCATCTCCCATGTGGTCTTCTTCTAGGTCTTTTCCTGTCCCTTGGAATCCAATCTAAAACTTTGGCTGTCCATCGACGGTCTGTCCTTCTGGCAGTATGTCCAGCCGATTGCCATTTCAGGGATTTTACTCTGATCATGATGTCTTCCACTCTTGTCATTTTTCGGATCCACGAGTTCCTCTTCTTATCTCTCCTGGTTACACCAAGTATGCACCTCTCCATGCTGCTTTGAGTTGTCTGCAGCCTTTGTATGTCTCTTTTAGTTAAGGTCCACGTCTCTGCACCATACGTAAGCACTGGAAGGATGCATTGATCAAACACTTTTCTTTTAAGACATAATGGCATATTGCTCTTGAAAATTATGCTGTTTCTTCCAAAAGCTCTCCAGGCAAGTTTTGTACGCCAATTAATTTCTTCATCAATGTGACACTCACTTGATATCTGGTGTCCAAGATAAATGTATGTGTCTGTTATCTCCAGCTTTTCTCCATCAATCGATAAATCTTCATTTCTTGTAAAAGCATTGAACATCACTTTTGTCTTCTGAAATTTCATATTTAATCCCACTTCTTTACTCTTGTCAGCAAGTTCCTGGATCATGCTCTGCAGTTCTGATGGGGTAGTTGCAAAAATGACTATGTCATCAGCAAAACAAAGGTGGGTTAGATAATCTCCATTAATCTTTACCCCTTTGTTTTCCCATATATGTATGTATGTATGTATATATATATACATATATATATATACTTAAGAGCAAAACTGAAGACTAAGGAAAAAAATTTAGAATTTAAAACGAAGGGTGCAAAATAACCTGAAAATCAAAACGCGCAATGCAGCAGTTTTGAAAATTCAGAATTCACATTCTATAAAGAAGATACCTAAGCAAAAAAATACATATATAATTTTGACTCACACCTAGTACAACATAGAAAAGGTTATGTATCTACCTGTGTGAGTAAAAGGAGAAAAGATAAAAAAATAAAATAAAACAACTGAATGTAGAAGGTGTCGAGAATACTGAGCCTTGGCTTTATCAAGGACCAGCAAAAACTCTGCATTTTCTCACTTCCACAAAGACCTAGTTGGAAATGGGTTTCTGCAAGGCCATAGATGCAAGTAACATTCCCACCTAAAATAGTTTAAAAAATATATATATAAGTCATGTCCTCCGTAGAGTAGCATGACCTAGCACTAGTTAACAATTTCGCTTGCATCCATTAACCTTCCTGGCCCGACCCATGCTCTTCATCTGTTACTATTAAACAGAGAGAAGAAGATTAAAGAGAACTCAAGCTGTGAAAGTGACATAATAATTAGAAATGATTTTCAGCTATAACGAAATTCCAAGTTCGTTTGAGAGAGAATTTAAACCTGAAAAACAATGCAAAAGAAATCCAAATTTTACATTGCAATTAAAAAAGGAAATGTTAATTTATAACGAACAGATTTTTGAAAGAAAACTTGAGTCTAAAACCCCCTACTCTACAACTTATGACAGCACGAAAACGAGAATAAGTTAAAGATAATAATTAACTAAAGAAAACTTTGTGAAAGTTATATACCTTAAACAGTTAGTTGCAATATGTACAAAGTATTTCAGCAGTGCTTTAAGTGCATAATTAATTAGTTATTAAGAACTTAACTACTTTGAAAAAACAGCGCATAGACAGCGCATAGAAAAGGAACAAGCTTAGCCATCTTCTGTTCCTAGGTACCCCAAAAGACGCTCAAAGTTACAAAGAAAAGTAAGAGTTAAAACCCGCAAAAATGTTAACAGACAAACAAATGCTTAAAAGCTGAAAAGCTAAAAAACGACAGAGAAAAGGTACATGAAGTACAAACATTGAACTTATAAAACCTAGAACCCAAAAACAAGGAAGAGAGCTTACCTCTTGTGTGACAAAAACTTTTCTCCTCACAAGAGAAGAACATGGCTGACCTCTTCCGCCACTCCCTAGACAGCTGGGGGGCAGTGAGGGTGGGGCTGATGGCCTCCTCATACAGCAAGAAACCAACGCGCGGAGATTTTAACCAGAGAAAAAAATATATAAACTTAAGACTGTGGATCTGTATGATCAGAAAGAGCAGAATTAACTCTCCAGAATACATGAGAAATATTATAAAATACACGAGCAGTTTATTTAATAATCTTTGCATGTATTAAATCACCTTAGTGAGCTTCTATAGATTAATCAGAATCTTATTAATTTTAATGTTGGTTTTACTATTTTTAGTATAGCTATCCTAGTGATGAATAACTAGTTTTCTTTTTTATTTGTTTTTATTTTCTTTTATAAACTGATTTTTAAGCTTTTTTTGTGATTTTGTTTATATTATTTAATTTTTTGTTTTAATAGGACCGTCATATCCATAGCACTAAGGTTCCTTTAGGTAGTTAATAGGCATCCTCTAGCAAACTTCCTTACGGCTTTGATTGGTCAGAATCAATGACAAACGTTGTTTGACATGTAAATCTGCAGATCCTAACCTGTATTCTTCTGTTGAGGATAATTGCTCCAACAAGTTTTGCAAAGCCTACAATACCATCTATAAGCTCACCTGTACTGTCTGCAACCTTAGCTATATTGGCCAAAGTAAAAATCCTCTTCATCTTAGGATTAATGGTCACAGGTCTCTAGTAAACAAGTTCTCTAATTCAGGAGTGAACCCCTCCACAAACGCCAACCAGTACTCTACCTTTGAATTAGAGCATTTCCATACTCATGGTTTTGACAAAGTGAAAATAGAGGTACTACATATTATCCCTGACCTCTATGCTCGGCTAGAAACTGAATCCCTTGAAATTTTGCAGCATCAGTCTCTTTATCCCTATGGCCTTAATTCCACTCTATCTGACAATAAGCATAATCAGCATAAATTTTCAATTCGTGAACTCTTCTTTCTTGTTAATAATAAGAGCTGCTCTAGAGGTAATAGAGGACAGAGGTTATTTCGCACATCAAGCAAAGTTGATTTTGCTAACTTGCTAAAAACTCTGGAATGCTTTAAAACTGGCACTAATTTTGTTAAAAATACTTACAAAATTCTCAAGTCCTTCAAGCACTCTGTCCTTAAATGTTTTTTCAAATTCTGGAATGAAACTGCTGACCATGTTGATAAGCATGTTTTTGCTTTGGTTCTGGACATTCTTAAACATATTCTTAAAGATAAAATTTCTCTTAAAGAATTTTCCAGTAATTTTGTTACCATCAGGTTCCTAAATAAAGCCTACGATAATCTCAATGTAAGGAAGCTGTTCTACAATAATGCAATTTTTTTCCCATCCACAGGCACCAGTCTATTGTAAGTTTTAAATATGTTAAGACCTTAGGGTCAATAGTTAAAAACTACAAACTTAACTCTTCGAGCTACATTCCTGTAATTACTACTTGTTCTTGTGATGAACATAAAGAAACAGTTCACTATGATAAGAATTACAACCATATTATCACCGGAAACTTGAGTTTTGTTGAAAATGAAAAGCTTAGGAATTTATTAGAGTATGGCTCTAAATTCAGACCTTCCTTCACAATTTCCAAAGAAAGGATTCTTGAGAGCTTCACTCAAGATGTAAATAAGTACATCGTAAAAAGCAGTTTAACGTACAATCAGCCTATTGAGGCCTTCGCAGAATGGAAATATAATATAATCAATAGCTTCACCGGTGAGTTGGCAGGTCTGGACTTTTGTTTCGACAGAAATCTCTTTTTCTCTGGAGAAGCTAAAAGGTCACTCTCCAAACTACAAGACCAATTTATTTTTACCACTACGGATAAAGCTAGCAATAATTTTGCAATTATCTGTAAGAAGTTCTATTTTGAATTGTTAACTATGGAACTCAATAATAGAGTAACATACGAGCCCGTAAGTTATTCTACCAAGCAGTTAGAAAATCGGTTTAAGGCATTCTTCAAGAAACTTAAAATTCCACAAACTAGAAGATATGAGCCTGAATTTCCATTTCTTTTTGCAACGGTTAAGTTTCATAAGGATCCTGTGAAGTTCAGGTTCATAGCTAGTGGAGTAAGGAGTCATAAAAAGAAAATAGATCTTGCTTTTGAAGATGTCTTAAAGAAGGTTTTGAAACACATTAGAAACTGTTCTAACTTGATGTACAGAGATTTTTGGATAATTAATAATAATGCAGAAGTAATTTCTACTATACTCAAAGTTTGTCCCCTAGATATTAATAGTTATGATTTTGAAAACCTATATACTAATCTGCCTCTATCAGATATAATCACTACCTTTAAAGAGCTGTATGCAGAATTTAAACTTAACCAATTTGTTGATGTAGGAACTTGGAACTCTTATCTCAATTGCTGCATAAAAAATAACCATCTCTTATATAATAATACTCTCTATAAGCAAGTGAACGGTATTCCAATGGGAACATCAACGTCCACGAATATCGCTAATCTATTCCTGTTCTTTAAGGAATATCAATTCATTAAAAATCACCCCACCTGCTCAGATAACTACCTTTACACTTTTAGATATATTGATGATCTGCTGTGTATCAATAATTCAGAAGTTATAGAGAGTGATTTTGATAATATCTATCCTAGCTCTCTTAACTTATGTAAAACCAACCACAGTAATCAAGAACTTGAGTTCCTAGACTTAAGCATTAAGCTCAACAGAGGTAACCCATCTATTAGCCTCTTTGATAAAAGAGTTAATTTTCCTTTCAAAGTAATTAAATATCTACACTGGAATAATAACATTTCAACCAAAGTAATTGAGAATGTACTAATTTCTCAGGTCCTAAGAATTTCAAGAATTTGCAGCAACAATTTGGACTTCAATTACCACATTAATATACTATTAGAAAGTTTTCTAGAGAACGAAATTCCTTCTTCTTTCATCAAAAGAACTTTAAGAAAAATTATTCTGAATAATAGAGTAAGGTTGGCAGATCTGCTTTAATTTTCTACACAGTTAATAATATGATTCTGACCAATCAAAGCCGTAAGGAAGTTGGCTAGAGGATGCCTATTAACTACCTAAAGGAACCTTAGTGCTATGGATATGACGGTCCTATTAAAACAAAAAATTAAATAATATAAACAAAATCACAAAAAAAGCTTAAAAATCAGTTTATAAAAGAAAATAAAAACAAATAAAAAAGAAAACTAGTTATTCATCACTAGGATAGCTATACTAAAAATAGTAAAACCAACATTAAAATTAATAAGATTCTGATTAATCTATAGAAGCTCACTAAGGTGATTTAATACATGCAAAGATTATTAAATAAACTGCTCGTGTATTTTATAATATTTCTCATGTATTCTGGAGAGTTAATTCTGCTCTTTCTGATCATACAGATCCACAGTCTTAAGTTTATATATTTTTTTCTCTGGTTAAAATCTCCGCGCGTTGGTTTCTTGCTGTATGAGGAGGCCATCAGCCCCACCCTCACTGCCCCCCAGCGTCTAGGGAGTGGCGGAAGAGGTCAGCCATGTTCTTCTCTTGTGAGGAGAAAAGTTTTTGTCACACAAGAGGTAAGCTCTCTTCCTTGTTTTTGGGTTCTAGGTTTTATAAGTTCAATGTTTGTACTTCATGTACCTTTTCTCTGTCGTTTTTTAGCTTTTCAGCTTTTAAGCATTTGTTTGTCTGTTAACATTTTTGCGGGTTTTAACTCTTACTTTTCTTTGTAACTTTGAGCGTCTTTTGGGGTACCTAGGAACAGAAGATGGCTAAGCTTGTTCCTTTTCTATGCGCTGTCTATGCGCTGTTTTTTCAAAGTAGTTAAGTTCTTAATAACTAATTAATTATGCACTTAAAGCACTGCTGAAATACTTTGTACATATTGCAACTAACTGTTTAAGGTATATAACTTTCACAAAGTTTTCTTTAGTTAATTATTATCTTTAACTTATTCTCGTTTTCGTGCTGTCATAAGTTGTAGAGTAGGGGGTTTTTAGACTCAAGTTTTCTTTCAAAAATCTGTTCATTATAAATTAACATTTCCTTTTTTAATTGCAATGTAAAATTTGGATTTCTTTTGCATTGTTTTTCAGGTTTAAATTCTCTCTCAAACGAACTTGGAATTTCGTTATAGCTGAAAATCATTTCTAATTATTATGTCACTCTCACAGCTTGAGTTCTCTTTAATCTTCTTCTCTCTGTTTAATAGTAACAGATGAAGAGCATGGGTCGGGCCAGGAAGGTTAATGGATGCAAGCGAAATTGTTAACTAGTGCTAGGTCATGCTACTCTACGGAGGACATGACTTATATATATATTTTTTAAACTATTTTAGGTGGGAATGTTACTTGCATCTATGGCCTTGCAGAAACCCATTTCCAACTAGGTCTTTGTGGAAGTGAGAAAATGCAGAGTTTTTGCTGGTCCTTGATAAAGCCAAGGCTCAGTATTCTCGACACCTTCTACATTCAGTTGTTTTATTTTATTTTTTTATCTTTTCTCCTTTTACTCACACAGGTAGATACATAACCTTTTCTATGTTGTACTAGGTGTGAGTCAAAATTATATATGTATTTTTTTGCTTAGGTATCTTCTTTATAGAATATATATATATATATATATATATATATACATACTGGCAGAAAGTGAAAAAAGAACACCAAGAAGGAGACGTCTGATACCAACGAGATTTATACAGCATAATAACGGAATACAGAGGATAACGTGATCAAAACATTATGGCAAAATACAACTGTATTTGCTGGTAAACTGAAAAATAACATTTCCATGTAACATGGTTAGTACAAGGTTGAACTGCTATGAACTGTGTCACACTGTGCAATTCTGGCATGGAGTCTGTCGTACAGATGTAGGATGTAAGTTTGGGGTATTGAGTTCCAAGCATCCTCAACCTGGACACGTGAATCTGGGATGTTCGTGGCTAGCCGTAGAGACCGGATAAGTCGTTGTCCCATAAAATCCCACATGTGCTCAATGGGGGACAAATCCGGTGAACATGCAGGCCATGGAAGTTGTCTCACACCCGGAAGTGCATATGTTGCGTTGCACGTGCCATGTGTGGGCGTGCGTTATCTTGCTGGAAAACACCACGATGGACCGACCTTACAAATGGCACAACAACGGGCTGAATGATGTTGTTGATGTAGGAGGTGCTGTTTAACGTACCCGGTACAAACACTAGTTGTGTACGGGAGTGATAGCTGATCGCTCCCCACACCAGGAAACCAGGTGTAGGCCCTGTGTGTCGCTGGTGGATGCAAGAAGAGTGGAGACTCTCCCCTGTGCGTCTGCGAACACGCATACGGCCATCAGAGGCTCCCAAGCAGAATCTGCTTTCATCGCTGAACACGACAGATCGCCATAGCGTTCTCCACTGCAGACGTTGGCAAAACCACTGCAGCCACTCCTGATGGTGGGCTGGAGTCAGAGGTACACATGCCAGAGGCACACGTACTCGTAGGCCTGCATCTAGTAGACGGTTGCGGATTGTTCGCACAGTCACCTCAGGTGCAACGGCAGCTCAGATTTACAACACAGTGGACGTTCTGCTTGACAACGCCGCTCTTCTTATGCATCGATCGGTCCGCTCATCAGTTCGTCTGCGACTCCCGGTTCCACGTCTTGTCGTGTGGGAATGTTTCTCGGACCATCTACGCCACCATCGTACCACCACCGATACTTCCCGTCCAATTCCCTCCGCAATACAACGATACGACCACCCGGCCTCTCAGAGTCCGACTAGACGACCTCGCTCAAAGTCCGATAACTGCTGAAATCGTACACATCTTCCATGTCCAGGCATTGCAACTTACTTCTTCAGGGTCTTCGCACATGTCAGTACGCCGACGACTGATTACATTCACTTCGCCGTACTCCTTAAATACCACCGACGATAATTTGCATATTATGCCGTGCTATGGCGTAAGCGCTCACCGGTTGGTCCCGAAATTAACATCACACCTACGTAAACTCGACCCCATTAACATATGTAAATTTCATGATCGTCCGCCAATTCCTTCTTGGTGTTCTTTTTTCACTTTCCGCCAGTGTATATATAGCAAAAGCAAATTAAGTGAATAAACAAAAACGTTTGAACAAAATTTGAAATTCCATAGCGCCAGAGGCTACATAAGAGAAAGATCAAATAACAATAATGCAAAACATAAAGCAAAATTTTGAACTACAAAAACAAAAACAAAAAACGAGAAAACGAACAGCAATCACCAAATCCATTCACTCGAACCAGGCTAGCTTCAAGCGATGAAAAAATACCGAACATAAGAATGCAGGGAAGCAACAAGATAATCACTCACTAATCTACTGAGACCAGAGAATTGTGGGTTTCTGCTATTTTAGTTTGCTAAAAGGACCAATTTTATTTAGGGGAATAATGTCAATAAAAGGGATTACTAATAAAAACCCGAACCCAGCAAACTAAAACACATTTGCCCGACCTCACAACAAAAAAATAATAAAAATGAAGAAAGAGAGCCAAACTCCCCTTTAACACAAATCCAGTTAATAAAAACCCCAACCAATAAATGGTACCAAAAGGATACTTTAAACTTGTCACAAATAAAGTGTAATCTACAACCACCAGCCAAAAAATATAACCAGTAAGTACCAAAAATATTTTTTTTAATATAATCATAAACAAAAATAAAACCAGAAAAGGCAACCAACCAAATTGAAAAGGAAGCAACAGCCAATTTTATGGAAAAGGAGTTACAAAAACCCAAGGAGCAATTTACAGTTGCAACTCCAAGAGTGAACAAGATAACTAAGTTGCATATCACATAGTTGCAAAGAAAAATCCCCAATACCCACAGCTAAAAGCTTAAGAAAAGTTATTCAGCAAAATAAAATAAAATATAATTTTAAAAAATTATACCAAAGGGCATGGTTTCAAGCACCAGTGAACCAATTTTTAAGCCCAATATACACAAGAAAATATTAAAATTAATCTTAGTGCAAATTCACTAATCCTACAATAAAAATATAAAAAGACTTACTTACAGTTAAAATAAGGGATAACATTTGTGTCTTGCTTATCTATAACCAGTACTATATTTACAAGAAACTTCACTTATCATACATATGGTCCACAGGAAGGCCCAGAACCACTAAATAGACTTCAAACAATACAAAAAGATATATGAAATGCTACAAAAAGTTCGAATGAAGCATAAAACAAATCCTAAGCCCATAGCCTGCTTATAAGTGGTGAAAACAGCCCCCCAAAAAATAAAATAATTCCTGAAAGAAAAGTTAAATTAGTAGCAGGAGCATACAGAACATCCCTACCATGCCTGAAAACAACAATGCACTACTGCTACATCTATGCGGTGTACCAACTGAATTCAGGGGCAGGCCCATTGCAGTGCCATCTAGCATCCAATTTTAGAACCTTCCTGGTGGGAACAGGTCAAGCCCTTGAGTAGACTTCAAAAACCAGAATTAATGCTCTGAAAAAAACTTTACAAGTTATGAGTGCAGACCAGAATACTAAAATGCCCTTCCTGTTAGCAGGGAGGCATTTCTCTGCTCCCAAGAGTTCAAAGAGTATTATAATACCTAAATATCATCATTCCTCCCAAACCTTTGAACTTTAACTATTACTATTTTTTTTTTAACCTTTTATTTTTATAAATATTTTTAAGATATTTTTCTAGGGGTTTTATGCTTTTTTCTTGTAAATATTTTTTTTAATTATAACCTTTTTTTAGGAGAGGAAAATAATTGTGCTTTATAGGTTACTTAATTGATTGCTAACAACATCATTGCCTAAACATCTAGAAATTAGCTTTAATTTAGACAATTCATTCAGTCAACAAGATTTAAATTAAATTAAGCCTTCCATCCTAATTCTATGTTTGAGAACTATTTTTCTGAATGCGATTTTTAAGAAGCCCTTAGGTACTTGGTTTTCAAGAAACTGTTTGATTAAAATAATAACATGTTTTTCTAGTTCAGAGTTTAAGCTACATATTCTAGAAAGCCTTAGTACTTGTGATATGAATACATTTTCTATAACTTTATTTGAAATATTGCTCCACCACATACCATATTTAACAATTTTAAATTTAAATTGATTTCTCTTATCATAAAGACTTATATAGTTGGGTTACCTGCATTGAGATTAATAGTTAAATAAAAAAAACAAGTACTTGGTTATTATCATTGGTTTTATTAAGTTTAAGGCTCATAGGATAAATAGCAGCAAAGTATTTTTCTATATTTCCTGAATTATCAAAGCAAATGAGGTCATCGATATATCTGTAGGTATGAGAGTAACTTTCCTGATTGGAAGAATTTAACTTCATGAATTGATATTCTTTAAAAAGATTTAAGTAAAAAAAATATATAATTTAGGAAATATAGAAAAACACTTTGCTGCTATTTATCCTATGAGACTTAAACTTAATAAAACCAATGATAATAACCAAGTACTTGATTTTTTGGATTTAACTATTAATCTCAATGCAGGTAACCCAACTATATAAGTCTTTATGATAAGAGAAATCAATTTAAATTTAAAATTGTTAAATATGGTATGTGGTGGAGCAATATTTCAAATAAAGTTATAGAAAATGTATTCATATCACAAGTATTAAGGCTTTCTAGAATATGTAGCTTAAACTCTGAACTAGAAAAACATGTTATTATTTTAATCAAACAGTTTCTTGAAAACCAAGTACCTAAGGGCTTCTTAAAAATCGTGTTAAGAAAAATAGTTCTCAAACATAGAATTAGGATGGAAGGCTTAATTTAATTTAAATCTTGTTGACTGAATGAATTGTCTAAATTAATGCTAATTTCTAGACGTTTAGGCAATGATGTTGTTAGCAATCAATTAAGGAACCTATAAAGCACAATTCTTTTCCTTTCCTTTGATATCCAAAAAATGCTTATAATTAAAAAAATTATTTACAAAAAAAAGCATAAAACCACTAGAAAAATATCTTTAAAATATTTATAAAAATAAAGTTTAAAAAAGTAGTAATAGTTAAAGTTCAAAGGTTTGGGAGGAATGGTGATATTTAGGTATTATAATACTCTTTGAACTCTTGGGAGCAGAGAAATGCCTCCCTGCTAACAGGATGAGCATTTTAGTATTCTGGTCTGCACTCATAACTTGTAAAGGTTTTTTCAGAGCATTAATTCTGGTTTTTGAAGTCTACTCAAGAGCTTGACCTGTTCCCACCGGGAAGGTTCTAAAATTGAATGCTAGATGGTGCTGCTAAGGGCCTGCCCCTGAATTCAGTTGGTACACTGCATAGATGTAGCAGTAGTGCATTGTTGTTTTCAGGCATGGTAGGGATGTTCTGTATGCTCCTGCTACTAATTTAACTTTTCTTTCAGGAATTATTTTATTTGGGGGGGGGCTGTTTTCACCACTTATAAGCAGGCTATGGGCTTAGGATTTGTTTTATGTTTCATTCAAACTTTTTGTAGCATTTCATACATCTTTTTGTATTGTTTGAAGTCTATTTAGTGGTTCTGGGCCTTCCTGTGGGCCATATGTATGATAAGTGAAGTTTCTTGTAAATATAGTACTGGTTATAGATAAGCAAGACACAAATGTTATCCCTTATTTTAACTGTAAGTCTTTTTATATTTTTATTTTTATTGTAGGATTAGTGAATTTGCACTAAGATTAATTTTAATATTTTCTTGTGTATATTGGGCTTAAAAATTGGTTCACTGGTGCTTGAAACCATGCCCTTTGGTATAATTTTCTAAAATTATATTTTATTTTATTTTGCTGAATAACTTTTCTTAAGCTTTTAGCTGTGGGTATTGGGGATTTTTCTTTGCAACTATGTGATATGCAACTTAGTTGTCTTGTTCACTCTTGGAGTTGCAACTGTAAATTGCTCCTTGGGTTTTTGTAACTCCTTTTCCATAAAATTGGCTGTTGCTTCCTTTTCAATTTGGTTGGTTGCCTTTTCTGGTTTTATTTTTGTTTATGATTATATTAAAAAAATATTTTTGGTACTTACTGGTTATATTTTTGGCTGGTGGTTGTAGATTACACTTTATTTGTGACAAGTTTAAAGTATCCTTTTGGTACCATTTATTGGTTGGGGTTTTTATTAACTGGATTTGTGTTAAAGGGGAGTTTGGCTCTCTTTCTTCATTTTTATTATTTTTTTGTTGTGAGGTCGGGCAAATGTGTTTTAGTTTGCTGGGTTCGGGTTTTTATTAGTAATCCCTTTTATTGACATTATTCCCCTAAACAAAATTAGTCCTTTTAGCAAACTAAAATAGCAGAAACCCACAATTCTCTGGTCTCAGTAGATTAGTGAGTGATTATCTTGTTGCTTGCCCTTGATGAAGCCGACAAGGAGTCAGTCCTTAATATGCTTCCCTGCATTCTTATGTTCGGTATTTTTTCATCACTCGAAGCTAGCCTGGTTCGGTGAATGGATTTGGTGATTGCTGTTTGTTTTCTCGTTGTTTTTTTTTTGTTTTTTTTCTAGTTCAAAATTTTGCTTTATGTTTTGCATTATATATATATATATATATGTTTGTATTATATTTTGTTTTTATAGCAAGTAGCATGTGGTAAAAAAAATATGAGGCATAAATGTTATCCGGTTTGGAAAAAATAAGTAAAATTAATAAAGGGAAAGCTACACTGGGTGCAGGCGCCTTGAACATTTCAATTAAATTGGTTTTTATTTTATATTCCTTTCACTAGATTTACCCATGTTTTGAAGCATTGGACTACTACGCAACATACTGAAGAAATACCTTGTAAATCAGTAGGCCATAGAAGTCGCGGCGACTTCTATGGCCCATGGGTATACTATTATTTTTTTCATAGATTCCGTAGATTTTTTGTATATTTTCGAAATTTACATGATATATTACAAATAGTTTTTTTTTGTTAAAGTAAAATACAGAGTACAAATTTGATGTGGGGCTACTCATAACTAATAAATTTTTATACCATATTTGTGGGCCTTTCCGGGAATGTATTGCCTAAAACCAAGTCTTCCTCTAAATAGCACACGACTTTCATCCACAGAAATTTCTTTTCCCGGCTGTTTCAATTTATTCATGTTGCACAGCAGTGTCTCCACAAGTCTTTTAACCTTATAAGTGCGATTGTTCCCTGGATCTTGAGAATTATCAGCGAAGTGACATAACTTCAGTAAGAGTTGATACCCGTTTCTTCTGAAAGTGTTAGGTGCAATTTGGTTCTGGAACAACACCTGAGTGGACCAATAATCGACACTGGCTCAAATAACATCCACATTTAATGCAGGAGATACCAGAGACATTCATCATGTCAGTGCAGCATAATTTAGCATCCATGGAGTAAAAGAGACCCTTTCCATCTCAATTCAGGCAGGGTGTGTCAGTTGATCACCTCCAATTTTTTTGAGAAAATTATAGTAGCTACTCCTAATGGAGAAACTAACCACTGCAAAAGGATTTTCCATGAAAAAAAATTTGTTTTCTGAGCTACAGCATTTTGAAAATAGGCAAAAAATACAGCCGTGGCAAAAATGATGTGAAACACCAAATTTTTAAATGTACACTGCTCCTGAACTTTAGCAGGAACAGGTTTGATTTTTTTTTTTTTTTTTTAAGAAAAAGACTTAGCAGGCAGGTAAGTCTGACAACCTGTACCCCTACTAGGGTTGTCTTAGCAGTAATATTATTTTTAGCCTGTGATGCATGTAACTCATGAAATTAATTTTTTTTAATATATGAAATTTCAAAAAAATCAACATTTTTGAATTGCAATGTCTCAAAAACCCCATTTTTAAAAATTCTGAAATTTTGGCCAATTAATGCCCCAATAGTAAGTTATTAACTGGGGGAATCAGATTACTGGATTTTTTCCTTGAAATTTTTCTACAAATTTATGAAAATGTGTTTCTCTCCTGTCTGCATTTCCCGCTATTATTAAAAAAAAAAAAAAAAAAAAAACTGAAAAATATCTGATAAGTTCACCTGAGTATATTGAAGTGTCAATCTATATTTTAAAGTAATTTTTAAGATTTTTAATAATAAATATCACCTATGAATACATTTAATTTTTTATTTAATCCATAATCTACACACATACAATAGATTAATTACCTCAGCTGCAGTTAAGATTCAATTTCTATTTACATAAGAAAAAGGGTTTCAAAAACAAAATTACGAGCTTACCATTGTAACTACAAATTGTTCAAGCTGAGAAAAGCTGCTAGATTTTATTGATTTCCTTCTCATCAAAGGTATGAAGTCATTCAGAATGTCTAACAGGAGTTGTAGCATTCACCTTTATAAGTACATTTTTAAAGGGCACTGGACACGTTTCTCTCTTCTTGCCACATTCCTTTGGCCACTGAGCCTGGCTGGTCCACATGAGGGTGCATGAAGGATACTGTTATGTCCTCAAGTTCTTTAGATTTAGATATGTTTGTAATCTGTCCCATCCACTAGTTACTGTTATAAATGCTTCCTATAAATTCTACTTGAAAATCATTCACAGAAAATGGGTTCTTTTTTGTTGTTGTTGGCTTGAAAATTGCCCTGTTTGATGTGGGTGCTGGACTGTTGTGGCCAGTCCAGTACCCACCCTTCCTTGTACACAGGGCAAGATTTCATCTTTTTTGCTCACTAGCAAATTTGGCTAGTGACCAAATAGTTTGCTAGCAAAACATTTGCATGACTAGCAAGTAAAACTAAATCACATCGTAACTTATTTTCTATTAAAGTTACACAGAAATTTAAATGTGTATAAATATTTTGACTTACCTTTTTGAATAATGAATAGAACCTTAGATAAGTTTAGTGACTATCTTTATTATTAATTTCTAACAAATTCTCATACCACATGAATATATTTCACTGACATTCTAATTCAGATTTCTTCCCATATGGTTTACACTCATGGTGTCTGACTTTGTCATCATACCACTTTATAACTGCTGACCGTGGATTAAATGGATTAAAAATCTCTTCTTGTGGCCCTTCTACAGTATTTCAATTGTCATCAGAGCATTTAAAGTTTCAACAGACACATTGTTCCTCCAATATCCTTGTATTCTTTTTAAAAAACTGAATCCCACCTCACAACATGCAGTACTAAGTGGAAGTATCGCACAAATTTCTGCTAAACTTCTACACACTTCATATCTGCTAACTACCACACAATGCCGTAGTTTCTACGGAATTAGTTGTCTGACTACGGAACTCACTATCAAAACTACGGATTCTACAAATTTTCATTTTGTTTCAAATTTTTCTTTTGCTATTATTTTTATGATATACACGAGATTCTTACAGGGATTCGCGGAATACCGCTTTATTAATATTTATTTTTTTGTCGTCAGTTAGATCATTCTGAAGATCGATATTTGGGAGAGGGGGGGGGGTCGTCTTCTATCTGGAGACGAAATTTCGTGCTTCAAAACTTTCCAACACAGTAGTGAAACGGAGTAAGAACATTTTGCCGTAATCGCAAATTGTTCTCCCAATGTTGTCTTTGTGTCCGCTTTTCTTGTTAAATATCCTTTTATTGCATAAATGTTTGCATTTTAGCTTGAAACTGTGGAGAACAATTTGCAAAAACGGAAGTTGGCTGCTGCAAAATTTTTCTGTAATCTTCAGGCATGAGATTCTTCCGCGAATTCAAGGAATTCCGGCTTTTTCGTTATTATTGGAATTCCGTCTTTACAAAACTAGAAAACGAAAGGTCGATGGAATTCAGATTTTTTCCTTATGTTGCAGCACTCGTGAGCGAACGCGCACCTTTTCCCTGTATTGGAAATTGAGAAGTAATCGGAGAAGCGGAAAAGAAATGGGATTTTAAAAATTAATCAAATGAATGGGAGAGATTTTGGGGAGCTGGTGTAAGAATTAATAAAATTAAGATTTTATAAACTTCACGCTCTTCAGACGCTCTGCATTTCGCAACTTAATTTCCCCCTTAGATTTTCTTCCGTGGATTCGCGCCTAGGAAGGTCGGGAAAGTACCGCTCTTTCCCCCTCTCCCCCTCTCTCTCTGAGTCGAAGGGCTTCCAGTCGGCTGCTTGCTGTGGCATGGGACCGCGGGGCATCCTTTCCCTAACTGCTACGAGCCAGCAATATTGGGTAAGGTGAAGTAATTCTACAAGTCAGAGTATGGCGGGTAGACATTTTATTGAAGCTCGGCGCCGGTCGTCTTGAGAATTGATGCACCAAGTCTGGTAGAAAAGAATAGCTTGACGCCAGGCAAAGGAAAACCCACAGCAGTTTTATGATAGGAAGATTTACAACCCCGGAGATCCGCGGGCACACAATTTCCTAGAATTCAGGGGCGGACACAGATTTTGGACGGGGCGAAGGATGGCAAGTCAGAGAAATGGCGGGAAACCCAGAGCAAATCAGATCGAGAAATGATAATTGTATGACCAATCTGTAAATTGGTAGGAGGATCCGGGAAGAACAATTTTTCGTAGGACAGGAAGAGGAGCGAAAAAATAAGAGATAGCATGGTGAAAAAAAGTTGAGGAAGAACTACCGATACGAGGATCGGAGCACTGAGGAAATCGAAATGATGCGAGAAGGCTGTATCACCGCCTCGCTATTGCTGAGGATTTAGCCGAGGACCGAGAATGTGCCCAACAAGGAGAGATGTTCTACATTAACGAACAAATTTGACTCTGAAATAATAATGACTATGATATAAAAAATCCAGAAAGACATGCTATGTACAAATAAGGAATCTGAAAAGAACAATTAGGAAGAAGAGAATGGAATGCCAGCCCTTATCGTGGGATAGAAGGTAGGACATTTCCGACCTTAACGGTTTTCTCTTGTTTACATAATTAGTATGTTGAACCGAAAATTAAAGAAGAGCATAGTAGACTAAGTCAAGGTTGAAAATAAAACCAGCTCTAAATTAATGCTGATAAAAGTAGGGCAGAAATAGAAGAAAGGAAATGGTTGAGTAAAGTAAATACATTGATCAGAGCAGGAAATTGTGTAGGATAGGGAATCATTTTAAGTAAAATATGTTTCAAAATTTTTCAGATTTATATAAAAAAAAAATAAGAAATTAAAGTTAACCTTTAAATAAATAATTTTGATAAAAGGGTCGTCAAGCATATCATATGACTGAGTGTAATTTTCTAAATTTCAAGCCTTCATCAGGCAAAATAAACATATTTTATTTGCACGTTATTATGAGTCGGCTAAATTTCATTTGAGTGTACAATTTTGTAAAGAAAAAAATGTTAATCACGATTGAGAGTTGGATGTGTGAGTAAATGATTTGGAATGAATGTTCAGAAAAGTCCTCCAGAGCAATACTGAGTAACTTACACATCAGTGCTAGTAAACAAATCAAAATTTGTAAGTTAACGAATTATTCAAAGAGAAATGAAAGGCTAGACGATTACTTTAAAACATTGCGGCACTTAGCGGACCCCGATACACGGAACGTCGGCTGGGTGAAACACAACGCCCATCCTCGAATAGCGAGCCTGTGTTTTCTCTAATACTGGGAAAACATAGTTTTTGAAATTTGAGTGATTACCCTTAATGCTAATAGTGATCGCCAGTGCACACACCAGTAGGCATTAGGCATAGGTTATCACTTAATCATAAATTTTTTTCTCACGATGTTGCCTCTGTCAAGTATCATTGCTCATTAACATTTTACTGGATAAATATTTGTATTTCAGCTTGAAAATACAAGGAAAATTTCCAAAACCAGAAGTCAGACGAAGCAAAAGTTTCTTCCGTAATCGTTTACCCCCTCCACGAACACGTTTCGTAAAAAAGCGTCTATCTATGTCACGCAATAAAGGCGATTGCTTGGCTTAGGGTACGACAGGAGTTGAGGACAAAGTTCGTGGGGCAAAAGAAGGGAGGGTGGCAGAGCAGGTGGTCAAACAACCGACCCATCCCAGAGCTCTGGGTTGCCACAGCAAAAAACCATTGCCGACGTTACGTTCAGTTTCTGTAATAGACCAATGAGGGCACGATGGAGAGGAGTTTCAATGCGCTTCTACGACAGCTTGGAAGGGATGAAAGATATGGGGAGGATGGGTATTAAGTGTCGAAAGAAAATTGGCGAAAGAGAATCGCTGATCGTCGCTGTTTTAACAAGTGATAATAGAAACTGTTATGTAAACTTCGTGGATTAATAATGATTTTTGGTTACTTTAAATAAAAAAATTACCTTACTAGCAATATTTGCTACTGCGATTTTTTTTCACTAGCAAATTTGATTTTTCACTAGCTATTTGCTAATCGGTGAAATCGCGCCCTGCTTGTACAACAAGCCAGGAATGCCATGACCGTATCCCAACAACAGATTTTACTGTATCCCACTCTTCTGCTTTGCTGGTTCGGTAGGATTGAAGTTAATCAGTTCTGAAGAGTAGAAGTTTAGTCTTTAGGATCAAGGGGGAGACAGGTTCAACAAATGAAGGTCCATCTTTTATAGCTTGTGAAGCTTCTTTCTCTTAAGTTGAATTTAATAGCAAAATGTGTGCACATGACACCCTCACCATCACATGCTCTCTTGCCATG
This sequence comes from Macrothele yani, assembly GCA_039090855.1. Lineage (NCBI taxonomy): Eukaryota > Metazoa > Arthropoda > Arachnida > Araneae > Macrothelidae > Macrothele > Macrothele yani. The sequence goes on along the minus strand of CM077010.1, from coordinate 161,232,071 downwards.
GCCTGTGGCTGAGAAGGCCCACTTCCTTGTTACTTTTGGGTCCTCCTTCGTAAGTTCATAAGAACCTATATTTGTTTCTGATGTGGCTACCTGCTTCATCTGAGATGTAAACAATTGTTTTAAATTCTTTCAAAAGATAAATGTTAGTAATTTCACTTTTTATGAGCTGAATAGCACACAGAGCATGTGCTGTGTCATGGATTATATCATTACATGCTACCATGAAAGACAGTCTCATTTTGCAAGTATGCAATGCATGTAAATAGTGAGATCTGGACATTTTGCCAGTGGTAGCATTGCACTTCATCAGGTACAATTACAGACCAGTTCTCAGCAAAGTCAAAATGCAACACCAACAGTGGACTACGTGTTGGTGGTGTGTTGCACAGAGAGTGGGATGGCCCTAAGGGGAATCATCTGCTGATCTGCTCGTTATAAATTATGGAAGAGTTTCTTCCCTCCTGATAGCCCCCTCCCCTTCAGTGGCTCTTATTTTCATTGACTCCTCCCAATGACTCTTGAGCAGCCTTGATAGATCTTTGAGGGGACTCCATGACAACCACACTGGGCATCACCATTTTAAGCACCACAGCTTTGGAAAGTCAAAATTTTGAAATCATATGAGCTGCATTTTAGCCAAAAAAATTACTGTAAATTGCAGTTTACCCCATGAGTCAAAAACTGCCTAAGATTCATGAAATCAGTTGCCAATAATTTTGCAGATTCTAATTTTTTCTCACCATTTTCACATTTGGTGAAAGCTTAGTGTGAGCCTTGCCAGAAATTGTGTTCTCCTGTTATTAGAAATTTACTAAATAATGCTTACAGTTCTCTTTTTTCTTTGAATTCAAGAAATTTGAAAAAAGGTGCCATTTTTCAAAAATTTAAAGAAAAAGGAGAGGGGAGGGTGAAAGAAAAGTGTGATTTTTGAAAATATGTGGAAATTTTCAAGACAAGTAACCTGATTCCCCCAGTTAACTGCCTACCATTAGGACATTATTCAGCCAAAATTTCAGAATTTTTAATAATGGGGTTTTTGAAATATTGTAATTCAAAAGTGTGAAATTTCATATATTTTAAAAAATAATTTTATGAGTTACATGCATTACAGGCTAGAAATAAAATTACTGCTAAGACACTAAGACAACCTAAGTAGGGGTACAAGTTGCCAACTTACCCACATGATTAGTCTTTTTCTTTAAAAAATATATATATATATCCTAAATTATTGGAAAATTCAAATTTGTTGTACAAATATAGATTTTTTTTTTTTTTTTTTTTTTTTTTGCTATCTGACAACATTCCTATGATCAATTGCTGTGAACTCAAAGAAACGCCAATTTTAATAGCTTCAAAGTGAAAAAAAATCAAGCCTGTTCCTGTTATAGTTCAGGAGCAGCGTACATTTAAAAATTTGGTGTTTCATGTCATTTTCGCCACAGCTGCACTTTTTTGCCTATTTTCAAAATACTGTAGCATGGACAAAAAAAAAAAAAAAATTCATGGAAAATCCTTTTGCAGTAGTTTATATTTCCATTAGAAGTAGCCACCATAATTTTCTCAAAAATATTGGAGGTGATCAACTGACACAGGTTGGTCATACCTGCCTGAATTGAGATTGAAAGGGTCGGAGCAAAAGAACCCCCCACCCCCTCCAAGAGTGCCTTTGTTAACACCATAACATTGGACACAGCTCCTCATCTGGGCTCTTGAACACAGTAATTGGACCGTGGAAAACTGGCAATATGTGGTGTGCCAGTTGTTACGAGTTGATCGTAATGTTCAGGGGTGCTGTGGACCCCATGAACCCAAGCCGTCAACAAGGCACTGTGCAAGCTGGTGGTGGTTCCATACATGTGTGTGGTGTCTTTGTGTGGCACGGTTTGGGTCCTCTGGTTTTCGTAAGCATGTCATTAACCAGCAATCGCTTTGTTGCTCTGCTGGGTGACCATTTGCAGCTCTTCGTGGACTTCCTGTACCCCAACAACAATGGGATTTTGCAGGAGGACAAAGCACTGTGTCATCAGGGCCCAAATTGTCCAAAATCGGTTCAAGGAGCATTCTGGATAGTTCCGACAGATGGTGTGGCTACCACATTCGCCGGACATGAACCCAATAGAGCACTTATGGGATGTGATTGAAAGGTCCATTTGCACCCAAGATCCTGCACCTACAAATACCAGGGAACTGCGAGTGGGTATTCAGATGGCATGGTTCAACATCTCTCCAGTCTTCCGGCCACTTGTGGAATCAATGCTATGTTGCTGCACTTTGCCATGCTAGATGAAGTCCCGTACGATAATACACTGGTGTTCAAAAATTAAGGACGAAGAGGAGAAATTAGCATAATAGCAGAACGAGCAGGCAGGACGGACTGAAAGACCACTCAAGAGATAGACTAGGGTCCGGTATGGTAGGGCATACGCATATATGCATCATGACATTGGGGGGGGGGGGCAGAAGGGTATACAGCACACAGGCGGTGTACGCTCAGCAATTCGGTGAAAGCTATTGCACGATGTACATCGGTTTGAACGACGTCGAGTTGCTGCCACCGTGTGATATGGCCAACAGGCAATCCAGTAGACGACATCTGGATGACTTTACCCCAGGTCGCGTTATTGGGGAGTTGGAAGAAGGTTGAAGTGTGACTAGTGTGGCCGAGGAGTTTGGGATCGCTCACAGCATCGTTTCACGAGTTTGGAGAGCATTTCAAACGACAGGAACAGCTGTCCGAGAGTTTAACAGTGGTCGTCCACGAACAACAACAGCGGCGGACGACCGGTATATTGTCCTACAGGCGAGAAGAGACAGACGGTAGACAGCAGGAGAAACCGCAAGGCACATGCAACAGACAACTGGACGTCCGTTATCATGTTTTACTGTGGCCAGGAGGCTGCAAAAAGGTGGTCTATTTGCACGACGACCAGTACGGTGTGTGCCATTAACACCTGCTTATCGGAGACTGCGGTTTCTGTGGTGCCAGGAACACAAGAACTGGACACATCAGCAATGGGGTCGAGTTCTCTTTACGGATGAGAGCTGATTTAGTCTGACTAGCGATTCTGGACGTATACACATCTGAAGAGAGCAGGGAAGACGCAATCACGCCTCCAACATCATTGAAAGGGACCGGTTAGGAGGTGGCGGAGTTCTTATTTGGAGCGGTATCATGCTTGGTAGCCATACTGACCTCCACATCTTCCAAGGAGGTTCAGTCACTGGTGTCTGCTATTGTACCGAGGTTCTCCTGCCTCACGCACGCCTGTTTAGAGGAGCTGTGGGTCCAGAGTTCCTCTTCATGGACGACAACGCTACACCTCATCACACAGTGGCTGTCGCAGAGCTGTTGGATAGTGAAGATATGCAACCCATGGATTGGCCCGCAAGGTCCCCGGACCTAAATCCAATCGAACACGTGTGGGACCTTCTCGGGAGATGCTTGGAAGCACGTCACCAGCAACGATTCCTCAGCTGCTATTGGCGCTACAAGAGGAATGGGCCGCGATGCCTCAACAGCTCCTAGACAACCTCGTCCTCAGCATGGACAGACGTTGTAAATCCTGCAACGCAGTCAGGGCTGATCATATCCCCTACTAAAGACTGGATTTTTCTTGGCAGCCGCCTGTCACATGGACGTTTCAGTCTTCTGTCCAGTTGTGCTCAAAGCTACCTTTTCAATAAAGTGCCTTTGTATTCCTTGTTTGGATGGTTTTGCTCACTTGTCCCATATTCTTACATCTTGGGGATCTTATGTTATTATTTGAGTCTATGTGGAGCACTTCTGCATGACGTTACATTCGAAAAACCATCTCGTCCTTAATTTTTGCACGCCAGTGTAGGTACATATCCCATGACTTTTAGCACTTCAGTGTATATACATACTGGGGTCATTCCATGTCAGATCACCCAGGACATGTAACCCACCCATCTCAGATTTTTGTGAAAATTGGCACAAACTATTGCACTGGTGAGATATGAAACCTGTGTCAGTCAGTCCTGTAGATTTTTAGTAATGCCACTTTAAAAACTGGGTAGTTCTGCCTTTAAAGTTTCCGCACAATGAGTTTTCACAACTACACTGTTGGACAAAAAAATTCATAACTTCACAACTAACTGTTGCAGCCACATATTTGTTTTTCTTAAATGATCTACATGATCCATACATTTGGGAAAAAACTTGTTTCTGTACATTTTTCAAATTAAAAGAAAACTTTTTTTTTTTAATTTTAATGACAAAAGACATGGAAAAAATGAGGCCACATTTTTATTAAACAAAACTTTTTTTCAAAATGAGCCCCCACTTCAAATTTGCTAAAAATATTTTCATGTGTGTATTATAACTTAAATTTTCAGCGGGAGAAAAAAATATTTTAGGTAATTCGTAATTTTGGCGAGGAAAAAAAAAATCCAAAATGGCATGTTTTAAAATATATGGAACATGCTGACATATTACCCAATTTTTTAATTAAGTGGTTGCTTGACCATTTTACCCCCCCCCCAACACACACAGTTTCACCCTATCGGTGAGTAGCTCAAAACAATTTTTATTTTATTTTTATGTGCCACCATCTTGGAAACAGGTTCATTTTTCTTTCTGCGGCAGGCCAAAATAGGGCCTCACAATGGTTTTGAAAAAAGCAATTGCTTTCCTCTTATCAAAAGCTTTGGTTTTTACTACCTTACAGAGGACATTTTTTAAGCTTACAGAAAATGTATAGAAAATATTTTTTTCAACCTTGCTTAAAATGGTGTTGAAATCTGCAATACTCGCACGAATAAATCACTATTTTTGATGGACCGTTAAGGTGACTGGGATTTGGAACCCCAAGTTAGGAATTTTTGTGTAATAACTATGGCTAGTTGAGTTTCCAGCTATGTAGAACTTAAGTCTGGATTTGGTCCCCTTCCCACTTTTTCTTTTCCCCCTCAAAGTTACAAAATTTTTAACTTTTGCAGATTTCAAAGACCAGATCATCTCAAAAGAGGGACCAGATATATATATATATTTTTTTTTTTCACGGGATGTAAGGTCAGGTGATGCGTAACATCACAGCCTCTCCTTGACAAATGTTAACCCCGCCTTCTCGTGGTGCATCCTGTTCCCACTAAAGGGGCTCTGACGACCGCAAATAGCGGTATAACTATACCATCGGGATCAGAGGAAATGCTATCCCACACTCACCAACCCGCTTGGCCAGCGTGGTGAGTTATGGCCAAACACCTCCAAAATGATTCCACAACTTAAATCTTGGCCCTCAGTCTCCGGCAGCTGGAATGTACCTGGCCAAGGCAGCGGCCAGTGCGACAAGAAGGCAGAGGGTGCTAAGAATTCCCGGAGGACTGGACTAGGCTGCCATTTGATGCTGACCTTGGCTACCTACAACGGACGCTCCCTATCTTCTGATTCAAGGCTTCTTGAATTGGAAGAGGAACTACAAAGGATCAAGTGGGACATCGTCGGGCTACGTGAGGTAAGGAGAAAAGGAGAAGATCTCATTGAACTGAAAAGTGGACATCTCTTCTATTATCGAGGGACAGATACTGGCAGAACTAGTGGTGTTGGATTTATAATAAACAAGAAACTGAAGGATAAAGTGGTAGAAGTTGAAAGTTCCTCTGACAGAGCTGCACGACTCGTTATCCAACTATCGAGAAGATACCAGGCTCAGATTATTCAAACTTATGCACCCACCACAAGTCATCCTGAAGAAGAAATTGAAGAATTTTATGAGGAAATTCGTCATCTAAATAATAAAGGTAAGCAGCACTTGAAGATAATTATGGGAGATTTCAATGCAAAAATAGGGCACCGGCAACAGAATGAAACTTCAGTAGGTAAATTCGGTCACGGCAACAGAAACCAGCGTGGAAATACTCTCGTTGAGTTTGCAGAGGCAGAAGGATTTTTCATCTTGAATTCCTTTTTCAAGAAAAAGCCACACAGGAAATGGACATGGAGACATCCAATTGGGACGACAAGCGAAATTGATTTTATTATGTGTAACAAAAAATTCGTCATCGAAGACTGCAGTGTGCTAAACAAGTTCAACACAGGTAGTGACCATAGATTGGTGAGATGTAAGATGCACCTCAACACTAAACTGGAACGTGGCAAGCTCATAAGACAAACAAAATGTATTGACATAACCAACCTTAAAAAACACCATAATACTTTCAAGTTGGAACTGAAGAACAGATTCTCTGCTTTAGAAGGCCTAACATCGGAAGAAGTGGATATTTCGGAAGTTAACAGAAAAGTAACCAAAGCTCTTATGGAAACAGCAACAAAATTAGCTGGGTCTAAGAACAAGTTGCATGTAAACAAATTATCAGGAAAAACCAAAATGTTGATGCAAAAAGAAGAGAGATGAGGACAACTAAAGAAGATGTGACTTCCAAAGTGGAATATATAGAGCTATGCAAGACAGCACGAAAAAGTATCACTGAAGACGTAAGGAAATTCAACTGTGAGCTAGTGAGGAAAGCAATTAAAAACAACCAAAGCCTAAAGATAGCAAAGGGACATCTCAGTAAGGGAAGAAAACAGATTATGGCTCTGAGAAAAGAAGATGGTTCTATAACAAGAAATAGAGGCGAAATTTTGACAAGAGTGAAAGATTTCTACTCCAAATTATATGAAAGGGATGATACATGTACTCCAGACATCATGAAAGGTACCAGAGTTCTTCCAGTCCTCCCAGCAGAAGTTGCTCATGCAATCAAGAACATGAAGTGGGGGAAAGCTCCAGGAGAAGATGGAATTACTATAGACATCATACAAGAAGCAAGTGGAGAAATTGAAACAGTACTCGCCCAAATTTTCACTCGATGCCTTAATGAAGGGAAGATTCCTGAGGATTGGAACAATGCTACAATGATCCTGCTACATAAAAAAGGTGACATTGAGGATCTCAGGAACTACAGACCTATCAGCCTCCTATCAGTGGTTTATAAAATCTTCACTAAAGTTCTTTCACACCGCTTGAAGGTAACACTGGACATGGCTCAACCGAGAGAACAAGCTGGATTCAGGAGTGGCTACAGCACAATAGATCATATCCATGTACTGAGAGAACTAATTGAAAGAGCGAGGGAATATGAACTTCCATTGTGCATGGCTTTTATCGATTATGAAAAAGCCTTTGATTCGGTGAAACCATCAGCAGTTACAATGGCTCTGAAATCCTGCGGTATTGAAGATGCATACATTAATATTATTAATAACATCTATGAAAATGCAAGTGCAAAGATTCGGCGGTTTGAAAATACAACACACATAAAAATTGGAAAGGGAGTGAGACAAGGTGACACCATATCTCCGAAGCTCTTTAATGCCACATTGGAAAATGTCTTTCAATCAATGAACTGGGAAAACAAAGGGATAAAGATTAATGGAGATTATCTAACCCACCTTCGTTTTGCTGATGACGTAGTCATTTTTGCAACTACCCCATCAGAGCTGCAGAGTATGATCCAGGAACTTGCTGACAAGAGTAAAGAAGTGGGATTAAAAATGAACTTTCAGAAGACAAAAGTGATGTTCAATGCTTTTACAAGAAATGAAGATTTATCGATTGATGGAGAAAAACTGGAGATAACAGATACGTTTGTTTATCTTGGACAGCAGATATCAAGTGAGGATCACATTGATGAAGAAATTAATCCGCGTACAAAACTTGCCTGGAGAGCTTTTGGAAGAAACAGCATAATTTTCAAGAGCAATATGCCATTATGTCTTAAAAGAAAAGTGTTTGATCAATGCATCCTTCCAGTGCTTACGTATGGTGCAGAGACGTGGACCTTAACTAAAAGAGACATACAAAGGCTGCAGACAACTCAAAGAATCATGGAGAGGTGCATGCTTGGTATAACCAGGAGAGATAAGAAGAGGAACTCGTGGATCCGAAAAATGACGAGAGTGGAAGACATCATGATCAGAGTTAAATCCCTGAAATGGCAATGGGCTGGACATACTGCCAGAAGGACAGACCATAGATGGACAGCCGAAATTTTAGATTGGATTCCAAGGGACAGGAAAAGACCCAGAAAAAGACCACATGGGAGATGGGTGGATGAAATTCGTAAATATGCGGGAGTGACATGGAGGAGACTGGCACAAGACAGACCGTTGTGGAGGAAACTTGGGGAGACCTTCGTCCAGCAGTGGATTGATAATGGTTGACAATGATGATGATGATGATATATATATATATATATATATAAATATTATTTTTTTTTCCCACCAAGGATACCCCTACTGGTACTCAACAAAACCTGCGAGTTTCATTTTGTGGTTCAAACTGGTTTAGAAATTACAGGCTCTGAAATATTTGTGAATAAATGGTAACAATGAAAGTTGAAGACTCGTGCAAGAATGAATCACTGATAGAACGATTACCGTCTTCGGCACGATTTAATGATAAAAGATGAAAAATATATACAATTAAAAATATATGTACATGAGCACTTTCGAGGCAGCGGCTACCTCATTCTCAGATGTATTGAACAAAAAACACATTCAATCTATATATAGCATAGATTATGGCATTGTGGGAAGCAATGGGAGGCGAAAGAGCCAGTAACATTTTGTATGCGTCAAATAGTTGCGCACACAGCATGCTTAATGGTAAGTGAGGAAAAGCATACTAGAATGACTGAAGAATGAGGTGGGGTGGGGTGGGGTGGGGTGGGGTGAACATAGAATTTGAAATAAAAGTCAGAATTTAAAATTAACATATTTAATTAGTGACTTCTATGCATTGTGCAATTCACAGGGGATATGTTCATTACAACATTGTACACTGGAAGCTTCTATATACACCTCTATCTGGCAACATTTCAGCACTTGGAAATGCACAGATACTGATGAATATCTATGCTTATTTCTGTTTTCAAAATATTTTTTCAGTCTTATGGAATTATATTTTAAACACCTTTAACTACCAAATACTATATATGCACAATTTATACATAAGGTAAATAAAAAAACTAAAACAAAATCTTACCTGAGCATATATAAAAAAAAACCTTACCAGAGTACAGTTTGCGATTCACAAACTTTAGATGGGTTCCATTTCAACTCAGGCAGGGTCGTACCATCATGGTCTCAGATTTCTCTAAAAAAATTAAGGGGTGTTCCTTGACTAAAATAAGGAGACCCATATAGCAACAACACTTGTCTAGATGTATAGCCTTACTTCTGTGAGTGCACTTCCAACTCACTATATTTGTTACTGTTGAATTTGATATTTTAACCAATTTCAAATTGTAACTCATCAAAACGCTAGCCTTCAAAGCTGTGCTCACAATTGCCAGTTAAATCGCCAAAGTTTTTTATAGTTGCCATGCTTAAAAATAATTGCCAATTGAGAAAAATGCAACTGACAGGGCCACCTATGTTATCCCAAGCTGTTTCTTTTTTGTTGTTAAGAATACGAGCAACTGCAACGATTAGGTGTATGTAAATTTCTTACTAATTTTAATAAAAATATAAACTAATGGAACAAACCATTTTATGAATTATTTTGACATTGAATGATACGTTTATGTATGATTTATAAATGTACTTTTCCTTGGTTACATAAGAGATAAATGAATTCTTTTCTCTGTCGGTTTGAATTAAAACTAAACACAATTACCAATTTTCATATGAAATATTTTTTTGACTGAGCCAGGTCTTCAGCTTGTTTGGATAGTTTGTACGAGTATGTTCTTCCTGTTGCAGTGTTTACCTCAACCAAATATAATATATGTGTCAGAGGTACTTCACAATCATTATTAGGCCAATAAAAAGATGAGGAAGGCCCATGTGGGTGCATGAATCGAACAGACACATCACCTTCATCATAGTTAATCTTTTCAACAAATCCCACATACCAACAGGAATCATATACACATGCTACGCAGCAGTTAGCATATAACTGTAACTCATCTTGAAAATTAGTTACACTGATTTCGGAAATAATACTGTAATATTTATGACCTTAATCTCTTAGCACCAATTCCGAAAATGGGAAGAGGTGTAAAGTGATGCATTTAGGCATGTACCACGAAGAGCTTTTGCTTTCTCAAAACGGGGACTAAGCTGATTATGCACTTGGTTCATCTCTTCTGAACAAACAAAGAAAAATGTAATTTCTTTTATATTATCTTTGCAGAAGTTATATATTGTTGCAGCAGATGTTATTTGTTGAGCTAAAGGTTGCAGCAAACTGGCTTTTGTTGTTAGCCTTTTTTTACAACTGCATCAATACCATCACATGGCAGACCTACCAACTTCATAGAACCAAAAAACCTAACACTCAGACAGAAAAATCATAACATGATGCATGCTGATTTTTGAAGCCCATTTCAGCTATATAAATTCTTGATGATGAGAATGTAGGGATTTTTTTCCTTACATCAAAATTTCATTGAGAAACTAATTAAATCTAATCAGCAAACACTTTTTTGTTATTAATAATCTAAAGCAACTTATGGGAATTTACTAGGAAATTTTTTCATTTATGGCAAATTTTCGGAGAAAACTCTTCTCCTTCTTCAGGCTCTCTTGTTGTTGTCACTTTTTGCTTGTCACTATCATGGTTACGGTTTACCTTGACGGTTATGGTTAACCTTGACGGTTTAGGTTATTTTTCAACAAATCCTGCCAGATGTTAGGCAGGGAAAATCCTTTGCAGTCATTGATGATGGAATTTTGATTTTTCTCAATCTCTATTCCTTCTTTCAGTTTTCTTTTTTGGAAATTGCTTTGGAAACTGATTACTTTAAGGAATTCCAATCCATGCTGTGCCCAGTTTCTCTAACATGCCTATCTAATCCAGTCTTGTTGGAGCAATTTTTTATAAAAAATTACGATTATGGGAGAAATCCTCACTCCGCCTAACTTCCATTTTCAGAAATTTTGAGAAGCTGGAAATTTGGATCTTAGGAGGTCTGCAAGATGGTTTAATCGGGTTCTGGGGATGTCATTTTTGTCTGCAAGACTAAAATAAATCTGCGTATGCATCGGCCATCATCGCGATTCTGCTACGAAGATTAGTAGAAAATGGATCTGCTATGTACGTCGGCCGTCACCACGATTGAACTTCTATGGGGGTGGGTACAAAATAAACCTGTGATGTACGTCAGCCGTCCCCACTATTCTGCTACGGGGAAGAGTACAAAATAAACCTGCAATGTACATCACCGCAATTCTTCTATGGGGATGAGTACAAAATAAATCTGCAATGTACGTTGGCTGTCGTCGCTATTCAGCTACAGGGATAAGCACAAAATAAACCTGCGATGTACGTCACCGCGATTCTTCTATGGGGACGAGTAAAAAATAAATCTGTGAGGTACGTCGCCCGTCGCGCCTGCTCAGCTACAGAGACGAGTACAAAATAAACCTGCGGTGTACATCGCCGCGATTCTACAAAAGAGTGCAAAATAAACCTGCGATGTACGCTGCCTAGATTCTTCTACGGGGACAAGTACAAAATAAATCTGCGATGTACACATGTATGTCGGCACGATTCTTCTCCAGGGATGAGAACAAAATAAACCTGCGAAGTACGCAGGCCGTCGCCGCGATTCTGCTACGGGGATGAGTACAAAATAATTCTGCAAAGTATATTGTCCTTCGCAAGAAAAAAATTACGATTATGGAAGAAATCCTCACTACACCTAACTTTCGTTTTCAGAAATTTTGAAAGGCGAAAAACTAGCATCTACGATAGGGAGTCTGCAAGATGGTTCAATAGGGTTCTGGAGATGTCGTTTTTGTCTGCAAGACCAAAATAAATCTGCCACGTACGTCGACCGTCGCCGCGATTTTGCTACAAGGCGTCTGAAAAGGGAAAAAAAATGGGGGAAAACATGACTATTTTAAAAAATGTGTATTTTTGGCTGCAAAATCATATTAAAGTACTGCAGCATGATTTCTCATACTAAATACAATAAAATCGTAACAGTTGGCAGGTCTGACATGGTGACTTGCCATGGCTTGTTGCAAAAAATGACCACTTCCCTACCAATCTAAAAAAATCCTGTTCATGATAATGCAATTTCAGAAAATTCTTGCAGTGTTTATATTGTGCAGAACAACCATCAGTGAAATACTCAATATTTCTCACAGTCTGTGGTAATGCACAACTTTTTTCTAAACTGAAGGAAGTAGAAACATCCACAATGACTAAAAATAATTTTAGGAGGCAAAATCTGATAGCAAGTGAGGATAGAACTTTATTTTGAAATCCTGTAAGGAGGAATGATTGGGGGGAGGGAGGGGTGGGCTCAACATTCATTAGTACTTACAAATAAAGGTAACTTGATCACGCTAGTTACATTAGATGAAAAATTTCACAAAAAAGTTCGTAAGTTGGAAGCTTTCGACCTTATCTTAGGTCTTCATCGCCTTCCCTATGGTTAAGATATGTAGACGACATTTTCATTAGCTGGCCACATACCGAGTCTGAACTACAGACACTGATCAACTCCATTACGGAAAAATTTCCTTCCATTAATCTCACTATATCTAAGGAAGTAAGTAAACCACAAAATTGATTTCCTGGATGTATCTATCTGCAGAAACGCTGATCTCTCCATTACTCGTTCCGCCTATCGTAAACCTTCTGCGGCCACTAACATCGTTCCCTACAAATCTTTCACCCTGCAATGCTACAAGCTTGCAGCATTGAAGTCCTACATCCACAGGGCTCATATCATTTGCAACAACCAACTCTCTCTTCAAGAACTCTCCAAAATTTCTACAATAGCCCTCTCTCATGGTTTCCCTGCTCTTACAGTCAACTCTCTCATAAAGAAATATGAAAACCATTTGAAAATTGAATGCCTCTTTCCTCAAAAGAAAGAAAACCTGAAATTCTGTGGTTCTGTTCCTTATCATCCTTCCTATGCTTATAGGTTACAGATTCTTTTTAGAAGTTTTGGTTACCATCTTGCCATTAAATCTACCCCAAACATCTTGAAACTTCTACAAAGGGATAGGGACAAAGTTGAAAGCCTGAACCTCCCAGGAGTTTACTGCATTCCTATCTCTTCTTCTACTGGGGATAACTTATACATTGGAAGCACATACAGGAGCATTAACCATAGAATTTTAGAACATAAAAAAGATGTTTCGAAAGCTAATCCTAATACTGCCTTGTCTATTTTGACAGTGGAAGACACATCTGCAGTTCCCCACTGGAACGAAGCAAAACAAATTGCTTCTTTTGACAATCGTTTTGCCCTCCGTTACCGTGAAAGCCTGGAAATTATTTTCAACTCAATGACTTGCGATTCCGAATCTCCTCTCTACATTCCGATGATCTGGAGATCAATTCTAAGTTTTGGCAACAAAAATAGGGAAAATTCAAATGTAGAATCTGGCAACAATCTTAGTCCTCCATTGGCGTGACGAAGACCTAAGATAAGGTCGAAAGCTTCCAACTTACGAACTTTTTTTGTAAAAGTTTTCATCTAACATAACTAGCGTGATCAAGTTACCTTTATTTGTTAATATTGTTACGTGTTTTGCCCATCATCGTCATCATTAGTACTTATGGCAAGCATTTCATTATTGATACAAAACAATTTAGGTTGGACATTTTTTTTAATTTTTTTTTTAAATATTTAAGTGCACTGGATGAGAAACTAAAGAAAATTCCTGTACCTTATTACAACTTTACATTCAACAGGTTAAATTACTTTTATTTGATTGCACATTTAATATGAAAGTAGAATATTTCTCCTTGTTGAGTTTATGTACTATGTACTTATGAGAAAATCTGAAGATCTAAAATAAATTATTTATTTGCCGATGATCTAAAATGTACACGTGTGTGTTCTTTCAGACTTCTGAAAACTACTAGCCATAGTGATTACACAAAAATTCCCAACTTGGGGTTCCAATTACCCAGTCACCTCAACAGCCTATCAAAAATAATGATTTAGGCTTGCGAATATTGCAGATTTCAACGCCATTTTAAGCACGGTTAAAAAAAATATTTTCTATCATTTCTACACATTTTCTGTAAGCCTAAAATGTTCTCTTTAAGGTAGTGAAAACCAAAACTTTCAATCTATTGGCCTTCCGCAGAAAAAGAAAAATAAACCTGTATTCAAGATGGTGGCACATAAAAATAAAATAAAAATTGTTTTGAGCTACTCGCCAAGAAGGTTGAACTGTGAGGGAAGGGTGTATAAAAGGGTCAAGCAACTACTTAATTAAAAAATTGGGTAATATGTCTGAAAGTTCCATATATAAAAAACACACCATTTTAGATATTTTTTCCCCCTCGCCAAAATTGCGAATTGCCCATATTGTTTTCTCCTGCTGAAAAGTTACATTATAATACACACATGAAAATATTTTTAGCAAATTTGAAGTGGGGGCTCATTTTGAAAAACGTTTTAATAAAAATGTTGCCTCATTTTTCCATGTCTTTTTTCATTAAATTAAAAAAAAAGGGCTCTTTTAGTTCTAAAAATATGCAAAAACAAGTTGTTTCCAAATGTATGGATCATGCAAATCATTTAAGAAAAACAAATATGTGGCTGCAACAGTTAGTTGTGAAGTTATGAATTGTTTTTGTCCTGATGTAGTTGTGAAAACTCATAGCATGAAAACTTGAAATGCAGAGCTACCCAATTTTTAAAGTGGCATTACTCAAGATCTACTGGACTGACTGACCTAAAATTTTAACAGGTTTCATATCTCACCACTACAATACTTTGCAGGGGCGGTTCGTCATTAGGGGCCAGGGAGGTGGGCCCCACCTAAAAATTTCTATTTCTAGAAATAATATTTTTCGTTGCCCTGATTCTTATTCTCTATCTTAACTACATGGTGATAAACCTTTTCCTTCAAAAACCATTACGTAAGGGAAAAGTTTCCTTCAAAAACGAAAAACTATTCCCTGAGGAAAGAGATCACGTTCAGAGTGTGAGGTTATTGGGGCCAGCTCCAATAGGCCCCAGTAACATCACTATGCAAGCGAAGAGGTGACTATTTCCTCCCCATCTCATTCAGTATGATGACCTACACACAACACTGCCTGAACCGCGTGTGCACAAAAAGCTGTGATCTGGCCCCGCGCTGATTCGGTTGGCTGCGAGAGTATCCATTTCCTTAACGCCGCGGGCTGACAGAGAAGCTTAGCCCGACCAAGCGCAAGAGTGGCAGAAGAGTTTCAAATGTATGTTGTAGCAAAGTTCGGTTAGTTGTTTTGGAGTGGATATTTTATTAAAACCTCTGTTCCTTGCTTTAAATCTGGAAGAAAAGTTTCACTTAAAAAACTCAGTGCTTATCACCCCAAGAATTTTTAGTTTGAGCTTCACTTAAAAAAACACAGTGCTCATCAGCCCAAGAATTTGAATTTCAAAGCACATGAAGTTTACAAAGCGCTTTGCAGAATTAATTTCAGTTTTAACTAAGATGATTTTCTATGTTAAAAATAAATAAATAAATGAGAAAACCTGTAAGTATAATTTGCACACGAGTACATATTTGTTTTTAGGTTTCACAAGTTCTTTAAAAAAAAGGTTAAACCTTTCAAATAATGCAAATTGTAGTATGGTACTCATTCTATACGAGACGAAATTCATGAAACATTCCCTCCCTGCATATATTTGGAGTTATTTTTTCACTACATTTTTTTATCCTGTGATTATTCCTCAGTTGAGAAATCTGAAGAACACAAAGCACAACTAACATAAATTAATGCTCATATGTTCAAAAGGTAAAAATTTATTCAAGGAGTTTTAACATTTTTCTGTTAATAGTTATGCATTCTATTCTGAAGATTTTTTTTCCGTGTGCAATACAATAGTTCACTCATTCCTGTCTGATTTGGGCATTATTGAGTCAAGGGGGTAAACAGAGGCAGAGTAAAGGAATCTTGGGGGTGAGTGGTGGGGGATCTGAATAGTTGGCCTAATAATGACAGTTTTTTTTATTTCATTGTTTGTCTTCGGCTACTGGCCCCACCTGTTTAAGTTGCCACGAGCCGCCACTGATACTTTCTACCAATTTTCACAAAAATCTGAGATACGTGGGTGACATATCTTGAAAATGCTGGATGGGTGACATCTCCTGAAAATGCTGGGTGATTTGACATGAAATACCCCACTGTATATATCCCTATCCAAAGCAGCAATATAAACACCCACACACATATATATGTACTTATGCACCCACCACAAGTCATCCTGAAGAAAAAATTGAAGAATTTTATGAGGAAATTTGTCATCTAAATAATAAAGGTAAGCAGCACTTGAAAATAATTATGGGAGATTTCAATGCAAAAATAGGGCAACGGCAACAGAATGAAACTTCAGTAGGTAAATTCGGTCACGGCAACAGAAACCAGCGTGGAAATACTCTCGTTGAGTTTGCAGAGGCAGAAGGGTTTTTCATCTTGAACTCCTTCTTCAAGAAAAAGCCACACAGGAAATGGACATGGAGACATCCAAATGGGACGACAAGTGAAATTGATTTTATTATGTGTAACAAAAAATTCGTCATAGAAGACTGCAGTGTGCTAAACAAGTTCAACACAGGTAGTGACCATAGATTGGTAAGATGCAAGATGCACCTCAACACTAAACTTGAACGTGGCAAGCTCATAAGACAAACAAAATCTATTGACATAACCAACCTTAAAAAACACCATAATACCTTCAAGTTGGAACTGAAGAACAGGTTCTCTGCTTTAGAAGGCCTAACATCGGAAGAAGTGGACATCTCTGAAGTTAACAGAAAAGTAACCAAAGCTCTTATGGAAACAGCAACAAAATTAGCTGGGTCTAAGAACAAGTTGCATGTAAATAAATTATCAGGAAAAACGAAAATGTTGATGCAAAAAAGAAGAGAGATGAGGACAACTAAAGAAGATGTGACTTCCAAAGTGGAATATATAGAGCTATGCAAGACAGTAAGAAAAAGTATCACTGAAGACGTAAGAAAATTCAACTGTGAACTAGTGAGGAAAGCAATTGAAAACAACCAAAGCCTAAAGATAGCAAAGGGACATCTCAGTAAGGGAAGAAAACAGATTATGGCACTGAGAAAAGAAGATGGTTCTGTAACAATAGAGGCGAAATTTTGACAAAAGTGAAAGATTTCTACTCCAAATTATATGAAAGGGATGATACATGTACTCCAGACATCATGAAAGATACCAGTACCGAGTTCCTCCAGTCCTTCCAGCAGAAGTTGCACATGCGATCAAGAACATGAAGCGGGGAAAAGCTCCAGGAGAAGATGGAATTACTGTAGACATCATACAAGAAGCAAGTGGAGAAATCGAAACAGTACTCGCCCAAATTTTCACTCGATGCCTTAATGAAGGAAAGATTCCTGAGGACTGGAACACCGCTACAATGATCCTGCTACATAAGAAAGGTGACATTGAGGATCTCGGAAACTACAGACCTATCAGCCTCCTATCAGTAGTTTATAAAATCTTCACTAAAGTTCTTTCACACCGCTTGAAGGTGACACTGGACATGGCTCAACCAAGAGAACAAGCTGGATTCAGGAGTGGCTACAGCACAATAGATCATATCCACGTGCTGAGAGAACTAATTGAAAGAGCGAGGGAATATGAACTTCCATTGTGCATGGCTTTTATCGATTATGAAAAAGCCTTTGATTCGGTGAAACCATCAGCAGTTACAATGGCTCTGAAAACCTGCGGTATTGAAGATGCATACATTAATATTATTAATAACATCTATGAAAATGCAAGTGCAAAGATTCGGCTGTTTGAAAATACAACACACGTAAAAATTGGAAAGGGAGTGAGACAAGGTGACACCATATCTCCGAAGCTCTTTAATGCCACATTGGAGGGTGTTTTTCAGTCGCTGAGCTGAGAAAACATGGGGATAAAGATTAATGGAGATTATCTAACCCACCTACGTTTTGCTGATGACGTAGTCATTTTTGCAACTACCCCATCAGAGCTGCAGAGTATGATCCAGGAACTTGCTGACAAGAGTAAAGAAGTGGGATTAAAAATGAACTTTCAGAAGACAAAAGTGATGTTCAATGCTTTTACAAGAAATGAAGATTTATCGATTGATGGAGAAAAGCTGGAGATAACAGACACGTACGTTTATCTTGGACAGCAGATATCAAGTGAGGGTCACACTGATGAAGAAATTAATCGGCGTACAAAACTTGCCTGGAGAGCTTTTGGAAGAAACAGCATAATTTTCAAGAGCAATATGCCATTATGTCTTAAAAGAAAAGTGTTTGATCAATGCATCCTTCCAGTGCTTACGTATGGTGCAGAGACGTGGACCTTAACTAAAAGAGACATACAAAGGCTGCAGACAACTCAAAAAAGCATGGAGAGGTGCATGCTTGGTGTAACCAGGAGAGATAAGAAGAGGAACTCGTGGATCCGAAAAATGACAAGAGTGGAAGACATCATGATCAGAGTTAAATCCCTGAAATGGCAATGGGCTGGACATACTGTCAGAAGGACAGATCATCGATGGACAGCCGAAATTTTAGATTGGATCCAAGGGACAGGAAAAGACCCAGAAGAAGACCACATGGGAGATGGGTGGATGAAATTCGAAAGTATGCAGGGGTGACATGGAGAGACTGGCACAAGACAGACCGTTGTGGAGGAAACTTGGGGAGACCTTCGTCCAGCAGTGGATTGATAATGGTTGACAATGATGATGATGATATATTAAAGAGGATATACTCTGCTCCCCTTCCCTTTTTTTGTACAGAAAATACCCCTGCCATTCGAACATTATGAACACCTTCCAGCACCTTATTGAGTCACTCCTAGCCAGTCTAGCTGCTGTCCGCACTGCACACAGCGGTTACTCTGGATATTAGCTGGTGGTCACAATGTGACTTGACAGTGTATATATATATATATATATTTCCTTCACCACCCCAAAGAAAATTGCTTTACCCACCTGGCTCCTTCGGACAGTGCGCTTGTAATAGCTAAGTTTCGGTAGAAAAATTTGTTGCCTGTAGCACTGCTGGAACACGGCGTTTTTATAATATAAGATTCCTGTCCTTTAACACACTTAGCTGCCCTGCAGGAGTTCGTCAACACGTGAAAAAATCGTGCAATTTGGCATTTGCAGCGGCCAATCGATGGATTTAAAACAGAAGCCATAACACGACCCAAGACCATAGTCATAAGTCACTGTACAACATGTAAACAAACAAATGCCAGACACCAGCCAATAGCAGCCCGACTTACTAGCGGACCCAATCAAAACGAAGAACCATAAACAAATTATGTAGAAAATAGTAAAACTATACTAATCATCCGATTTATTTTTCGTATGAATATTTAAATAAGCGTTTCCAAGCTTTCGCACAACAACCAGAAGGCTTTTACGAGGAAATTAGACAGAACTGTAATCTGAATAGTTTAACCAAAGAATCGTTTATATTCTTTGGTTTAACTACAGTGCCTAGAAGAATTAGTGTGTCGTGCTCGCAGAAAAACTTGCGGCCCGCAATCATGAAAGCGGTAGATGGCGCTGCCACGTCTCTTTTCAGGGAGGAAGGACGACGAAAACGCACATCTTTCTATGACATACCCCCAGCTCGTCAGTATTATGTGTACTCCTTGAACGATGTTTTATAAGCAGATAAGTATATACGAAAAAATAGACACAACTCTTTCACCCCTTCCCCGCCCCTCCCAAAAAAGAAAAAAAGAACGAACGGGGTGCTCAAGATTCATTAATAAGGGTATAAGGGTATCGTAGTTTAAGTTAAGCTTTGCATTGTGCTTACGTCAACATTAATGTTAGATATTTCGGAAGTTTTAGAGTCATACATGGGTTACATTATGCAAAAACACTGGAGACCAATATGCAGTTTACAATCACTGAAACATCAACTTACAGTATAAAGTAAAAATTTAAAAAAAAGAAAATGTTTTGCCCCTCAAAACCCTTACCGGAAAAAAAAAGGGGGGAAATATTTTCTCAATGAGACATCGGCTTTACAATTTGCATTCCAATAATGTCTTAAAATTCAGTAACTTAAAAACTTTATAAATTATTTAATAATATACTTCATTTTTCAGCAATGAGTGACTAAATTTCTTGGTAAGAACATGGGATCAAAATAAATATTGAAACTTTCCATTTAGTTGGCTTTGAAAAGAAGCCTTTTAATGAGTTGAAAATAGAATACAAAAATGCGATTGCTATTTTTAAAATTGGTCTATTTTCTAATAATATACTAACTGTAATCCATTTATAAAAATCATTCCTTAAAAAACTTTGCCTGTGATACGATAAACAAAATGAATCGTACCGGACAGAAGTAAATATAAAAACAACTGAATGTATATGATGACATTCTTTTAAAGAAAAATAATTATTACATTTTTCTTTACTTTTCTTCACCTTATAATAATTATGTGATTAAATTTGCTATTCAAATGGGTTTGCAGTGAAAAGAGGAAAATTCTTTTGCACCTTAAGTAAAAAGTTAAAAAAGGTAAAAATTAAGAAGTGGGTGTTCATGGAGTCTGTTTTTTTTTTTTTTTTTTTTTTGATTGGAGGTTTAACGACCACCGTGAGCAACTCAATGGGCTATAAGCAGTCGCCCGTCCCTAATTTAGTGTCACTGGTTCCAGGGAAGGGAGAGAGCCAGTGCCGTAAGACAAACACAACATCCATGCCTCACCGGGATTCAAACCCGGACCCCTTCGGACGAATGATCACAGGCCAACGCCTTAGACCACTGCGCCACCGGGGCGGACATGGAGTCTGTCTAAGTGGGATAATTCTATGCAGTTCCTGTAACTATTTTTACCCTTAAAAATAAGGAAATTATTAATGTAGCATACACACAGGCGTAACGTGGGGAAGGCACAGTAGAGCATGCCCCTCCTTAAAAATTGGAAAAACTAATTAGTCGTTCGCCTTTTAAATGTTTTTTTAATTTGGGAAAATAGTAGGTATGGCGCCAGGCTTGAGTAATGGTTTGTCTCGGCATGTTAGAACTTCCTTACCTTGAATAGTGGAACGATAATGCATCTCCATGAATTTAGATTCAAAGTGAAAGGCACATACAACACAACTTTCATCAAGTTTCTTATCAGCTCTGGGAATTGCCTTATCCCATTTGCCCAACATATCAGGAATTTTGGGGACAGCAAAGAGTGATATTTTACTTTGCAGGATTTATAGCCAGTATTACATCCTGGCACAAAACAGCTGCTTTGCCTTTAACGTTTTCTGTGTTTTTTTATTATTTGCTAATGCAGAATTTCCCAGTCCTTTCATAGCTTACGTTATTTCCCTATGATCTTATAACTGTTGCAGTCGATTTCAGTACTGCACTTAAGTTTAACCACACAGTAGGTTTAACGCGTGACAGCCAATACTTGATCAACTTCTACATCTTCACGAATAAAAAGTTACTAATTTCGGAAATAAATTTCGTTATAAACAATCCACAGTTCAATAAAACTAGCACACTAACACCCGAATAAGCCTATTGCGTTTTAGTGATCAACTGTTGAATTACCTAGTGTATTACTGTTATGATCGAGCTACAACGAATTAGCAAAGATACTGCCAAAAAGATTTTCCTCCACTAACCTTTGTTTTGTGAAAATTTGAAGTTTCGTAAGGCAGCAAATCCTTGGCAAACAAACTTCCCACCATTGAATAGCATGAAGCCGATGAAGCATCCTAACGTAACTTCCGATGCCAGCGCCCTCTGTCATTTCATGACGATTGGTCACAAATCCGTGAAGGACATCCTATGGAGCACGTCACACTAATTCTTCTAGGCATTGTAGTTTAACCACAGATATCATATGAGGAACTAGATTGGCTGCCCGCTATTTGTGTAACCCCTGAGAAATATCTAAATTGCCACCCAGGTGGCGCAGTGGTCTAAGCGATGGCCTCTGATCATTCGTCCGACCAGGGTCCGGGTTCGAATCCCGGTGAGGCATGGATGTTGTGTTTGTCTTACGGCACTGGCTCTGTCCCTTCCCTGGAACCAGTGACCCTAAATTAGGGACGGGCGACTGCTTATAGCCCATTGAGTTGCTCACGGTGGTCGTTAAACCTACAATAAAAAATATATATATATATATCTAAATACATTGGTGTAACCCTCTTACGAGCGTGATCTTAAAACCGGATTGGCAACGGTTAGCTGGTGTGAAGTTGGCTCTGCTGTTTCTAATCGGTGAACCCCGTAGGGTACTGTTTTTTGGGTGTGTCGTCGTTGGCGAAAGCGTTCTTGTTTCGTTGCATTTTTGAAACAGCGGCTTGCTGTTTCCTCTTCTATTTTCGTTTCTTTTCCTGCTAAAGTTTTGCAGGCGGTTGGTTCTTCCCATATCCAAGGTAGGATTATTGTCTTTGCATGCTCTTGTCTGTTGTGGTCTGTTGATTCGGGGTGGGCCCTAGCTGCCACCGGTGGGTCCGGCGGGGATGGGGGACTCTGATTCCTCGACTCCGGCTAAAAGAATGCGTTCTTCACCGGGTGATGAGCTTCCTCAGCTGGGTGGTTTGCTAGTTCCAGTTAATGATTTTGTTTGTTCGATTCAATGGTCTCCTCAGGAATTGCTGCGTAGGGCATTTGTGAGCGGAGTGACTCGTGGTGAAATACTTATTTCCGCGACTTCTGGGAAACTACCCAGAGTCCGTCCCATGTTGTTGAAGAGGTTCTTCGTGGACAATATTTCCATGCATGACTCGATTTCAGACGTTCAGTTTTTACGTTCGGGTGACTTATTGGTGCGTTTCTCGAATCTCATTTGCTTGCTGGAAATTTGTCAACTTTCTAATTTTTTTCAGGTACCTGTCAAAACTCAGATTCTTACTAAGCTTATGACAACAAAGTTTTGAGTTCGAGATGTGGACACTGAAGTCCCTGTTGATGAAATTGCTTCAGAATTGTTGGACCGTGGTGTGAACTGTCTTCGTGTTGTTCGGTTCCGACGTTCGGTAAATTCCTCCAGGGTCCCTACTTCTTCGGTCCTAGTGGAAGAACTGGGCTTTACTAACCGTGACACTATCTATCTGTGGTATTTCAGATGTGCGGTCAGACCCTTCTTGGATTCGCCTAGGCAGTGCAAAAACTGTCAGCGTTATGGACATCTGCTGTCAACCTGTCGTAGTGCCGCTCGCTGTTCTCGTTGTGGTGAAGGACACGACTCTTCGGTATGCTCGGCGTCGAGCTTCCAGTGCGTGTTATGCAAGGGCTCTCATCCTGCTTCTGACACGAACTGCCCAATTTACCTCCGAGAAAAGCAGATCCTAGATATTATGGCTTCGAAGCATCTCAGCTATCCAGAAGCTCGGGGCTCTGTGCGTCAAGTCCACCAGGCCTCATATGCGGCGGCGACTCAGGCTCAACCTCCGTGTGCTTGCTCCTCTGCCTTCCCTCAGCTTCTGGACATTATCTCTACACTCACCAGTAAATTGGACTCTTTGACGAATCTTCTTTCACCTCCTTCCCTACATGCTGGCCCCACATCATCCGTTGCACAGGTGCCACAGGCTGAAATTTTGCAGAATCCTCCTACTACAGTTGCAGCATGCCCAGCTTCTTCAGTGCCTACTGAGCAACCTTCTGACACTGGCCTAAGCGCCGATGAATTCCTGTCATGCGAAGAATCTGTGGTTCCGTATGTAGAGTCTGCTGCGGAATCCGTCAAACTTTCTCACTCCAGAACCTACTCGTGTCTTCCATGCGCCATGCCTTTCTCTTCTCGTCCAGCCTTGCTGTCACACCTGAAAGCTCATCGTGACGACGGCAAGTTTCTCTGTGGCCTCTGTTCCATGCGATTCAAGACGGCATCTGGCCTAGCGGATCACTTTTCTCTTCATGAATAGCTGGTCGGTGGTCCAATGTAATGCGCAGTCCCTTCGCTCCAAAAGACCTTATTTCACCGACAGTTCTATTTTTTCTACAGCCACGATTTTGACTATCCAAGAATCCTGGCTATCTCCTGGTCTCTCTTTTTCCCTCCCAGCCCGTACGGTGTATAGAAGTGATCGGGGGGGAGGGTCGGGGGTGGCCTCTTAACTGCAATTAGGTCGGATATCTCTTCCAGATTGGTGGACATCTTCAGCTCGGATTCAAACGAGCAGCTTCTTGCGACGGATATCTTCTCCAGCGACACCACGCTCAGGATTATTAATTTATACATTCCCTCTCCTCCCCTCTCGACGCTCTTGCTTGGACAATTCGAACAACTGCTCACTGATTGTTGTATGGTGGTTGGTGATTTCAATATTCATCACCCTAGCTGGGGTTCTACTTCTCCGAGCTGGGGAGGTACTGAGTTCGTGGACTGGCTTTGCTCGCAAGATCTTTGTCTCCTAAACTCGGGGGCCTCTACCTTTTGCAGGGGTTCAACTTGTTCTGTTTTGGACCTCACCATGTGCTCTCCTCAGCTGGTTCCGTACTGCTCCTGGTCTGTGTATAGTGACCTCTACGGTAGCACCCATCATCCTGTCATTACAACATTGGAGGCAGGGATGTTTGGCTCCCCTCCCCCTCCGGGTCTACAACCAGTTGCTTGGTCAGTGGCTTGGCCTTCTATCCAGAAGATTATCCGTGGTGAACTTCCTTCCACTCCTAACGGTGCCGCTATGATCCTGGACCGCATTTCCCTGATTCTCCACGCTTCTCGTCGGCTCAGCGGTCAGCGTCGACGTTGGTCTCCCTGGCGGGACTCTGATTGTGCTCAGCGGCTTCGCAAGAAACGCCGCCTCCTTCGCTATGCTAAGTCATCCGGCTGCCTCTTCGCTTGGTCATTATATCGGCAGGAAGAACGGAATCTTCGCCACCTCCTCATTCTTAAGAGACGTGCCTACTGGAAGGCACAATGCAACGACACCTTGAGGCCAGGCTTCGTTTTCTCCCTCTTGCGCCGTCTGAAATCTCATGTTGGTTCGAGCCCGGATCACCTGCTACTTCGGATTGGCGATTTCCTTGTTGCTGATCCGGCGGAGCAGGCTTCGGCGTTTGGTGAACTCTTTTCCACTGCCTCTGGCTGTTCGATGCACTCCTTTTCTATTGACCATGATGACTCTTCTCTTGAGATGGATGCATTACTTACTGCCAGTGAAGTTGCCGGGACTATTAATGAATCGCCTCGACGCTCTGCACCCGGCCCTGATGGATGTACTTACGAACTGGTGAGACGTATATGGAGGTGGAATTCGTCTTGGCTGGTTGACCTCCTTAACCTTTTTTGGTCAGCCGGCGTTCATCCTTCATGCTGGAAAGAGTCCTGGGTGATTCCGATAAAGAAGCCTAACAAACCTGCTCTCGACTTATCATCGTACCGAATGATCACTCTCACTTCAGTTTTTTCGAAGATCTTGGAGAAAGTCTTGGTCTCTCGCCTAACAGACTTCATTATCTCTCATCAACGGATCAGCAAGCTGCAATTCGCATTTTTGCCTGGACGTTCCACATCGGCGTGCTTTCTGTCGATCCAACGTCATCTTCTGGTGGCTCGAGCGAGACATAATTATGTTTTTCCTGTGTCTTTGGACTTCAGGCAGCATATGATTCGGTTTGTCATCCTGCTCTCCTAGGGAAATTGGCGTCTCTGGGTGTTCGTGGTCGTCTTCACCGTTGGCTGGCTGACTACCTTGCTCTGCGCAGATTTCGCGTTCGTTGGCGGGGAACGGTGTCTTCCTCCTTTCCGCAGTGTCGAGGTGTTCCTCAGGGTAGCTCCATTTCACCTATCCTTTTTAACTTATACATTGATGATGTGGTTGATTGCTGTCATCCGAATGCGAATATGTTCTTATTTGCAGACGATATTTTTATTGTTTCCTATAGTCCCAACCGGGCGGCGGCACTTAGCTATATGCAATCCTCTTTGGATTCCATTGTTCAGTGGGCATCATCCTGGGATTTACGTCTCTCTCCTTCTAAAAGCTTTGCGGTTGACTTTTCTCGTAAGCGCCGGTCGCCTGCCCCTCTTTTTCTGCTGGGCTCTGACTCAGTGACTTGGCAGTCCTCCATCAAGATTTTAGGGGTCGGGTTTAACTCCTCCCTGACTTGGTCTTCCCACCTCACGCACGTCAAGAAGTCAGTCTTCCGAGCCTTGTCTGCTGTTAAAGTTGTTTGTCATCGCCGGTGGGGTCTTGGCTTCCCCAACGCTCTCGCCTTTGTCGTTGCTGTGATTCGGCCTATTCTGGAATATGCGGCTCCGGTCCTGTTCGCCTCCCCCACCTATCTCTACGACGCTCTCGAAGTTCTGCTCAACCATGCACTCCGTGCAGCCATTCACCTCCCTCGTTCGACGCCTGTGGCCGTCTTGCGTGCCGAATGTGGAATCACTAGCGTGCGTTCTCGAATTACCCTCCTGACAGTCCGATTTTTGTACCGCCATTTGTCGATGGATCAGCGTTCGCCTATCGCTCATCTTCTTCTGGAAGAGGACGCCTTGTCATTCTACGCTTGGAAATCCCATGGTTTTCCCCTTGGAATCGTGCTCAGTCACTTCCGACAGGAGCCGTTTTTCGACAACAGCGATCTTCTTCGGGCTCTGTCGGCCCCTCCTGTTTCGTCTGAACCCTGCTATTCGATTATTTGCTCGGGTCTCCCTTTTCAGCAACGATTTCTGCATTCGATGCTTCTCAGACATTGCTTTGGGGTGTTCTTGGCCCAGTTCTCAGCGTCACACCACATCATTGCTACTGACGCTTCGAAGATTAACTCCTCGGTGGCGATCGGGCATTTTTTTTCCACGGAACAAATCCAGCCGTTCGTTCTCCTTCTCGACTATTTCCTCAGTGTTCTCGGCTGAAGCATGGGCCCTAATATCAGCGCTTGAATTTGCTCCCGGCCCGTGCGGTGGCCTCTTGCTGTTTACGGATAGTCGTTCTGTTCTACAGGCCTTGTTGGCATTAAATCGCAAATCTCCAGACATTATCGTTCTTCTGCATGATTCTCTTCAACGCCTCCGTTCTTTCTACGAGGACATTGTGCTCGTTTGGTGCCCGGCTCATGTTGGTCTTCCAGCGAATGAGGCCGCTGACGCTGCCGCCCGACGGGGCCATGCTGAGAGCCTGGCCTTGTTTCCCCCAGTTACAGCCTCCGACGCTGCTCGGCACAGTGGTAACATGCTCATCTCCGCTTCTGATTCAGCCTGGCTTTCGTCCGGGTGGGCAGAGCTATATCCGTTCATCAGCTTCCGTCACAGATGGCCTAGCGAACACTGTTATCGAAGCTCCTCAGCAATCATAATTCAAAAATTACGCACGGACACGGCACCTTTAAACAGCTACCTCTTTCTGATTCGAAAACGTTCTTCCCCGATGTGCTTCTGTGGCTGCGGGCCTGAGACTGTTCCTCACTTCCTTCTCTCCTGCCCTGCGTACAGTGCATATCGGAGGATTTGTTTTGGAGTGACAACCCCTCATTCCTCAACCTCCGTCTCTGCTCAAATGTATTCTTTGTTGGACTTTAGGGACGCTTCCGTGGCAAAACGTAAAGTTCGGGCCTTGGAGAAATTTATTACTCTGTCAAGACGTTTCTCTGTGAGGACGCTCCTGTTCTAACATTCCTTCTCATGAGCGTGCCCCTTTGATGGACTTTTGTGCTGCTACTGTGACTTCACGTGCTGGTCGCAAGGAGGTCGTCCTCTGTGACTGGTCGTGCATCTTCGTGTCTTACTGTCAGGAGATATTTTAGCTATTTCCGCATGGCCAACTAGTTGCTGTGAGGCATAAAGCTTTGTCTATAAGCCTCATCCTCTTATTAAAAAAAAAAAAAAACCCCTCTTACGACGTAGCAGAGTGTTCTGCGATGTCTATGTGTGTTACGACATACGAGATATCAAAAATGGTGAAAGCTTGTTCTGCACTAAATTGCAGTGCCCGAGACAATGAAAACAGCCCACAAAGTGGGATTTCATTTCACAGGTGAGTGCTTGTAGTTAATTTTACGAATTTAAAGATTTCTGTCCAATATTAAGTTGACCCAATGGTAGTGTGCAAGATTCATCTGAGTGGAATATACCACCTATTAATTTGTAATATCGTTGCCGCCCCGGTGGCGCAGTGGTCTAAGGCGTTGGCCTCTGATCATTCGTCCGAAGGGGTTGGGTTCGAATCCCGGTGAGGCATGGATGTTGTGTTTGTCTTACGGCACTGGCTCTCTCCCTTCCCTGGAACCAGTGACCCTAAATTAGGGACGGGCGACTGCTTATAGCCCATTGAGTTGCTCACGGTGGTCGTTAAACCTCCAATAAAAAAAAAAAAAAAAAAAAAATAAGCAGCTGCTTAAGAATAATTTTGTACAAGAGTGAGCACAATGAAAAACTATTTGATACAGACACAGCAAACAAATGATGAAAAAAATCGTTATTCCAGCATGTACAACTATTGTGAAACAAGTTGTGATGTTACAAATCATGTATTTACATTCACTAGCTTTGCACAACTATGGTGTGTTTTCAAGCAATTGTAATTCCCAAGCAAACAATGGAAAGACTTTTATAATTGTAATTTTGTAGCATTATCAGAAATCACAGAGGATTTTTGAAATCTCCAAAAACTTAAAAACCCAAAGGACAAACAGCCCTGTTAATGTCTGTATGATACCTGTTATAATGGATTTCATATAAGAAGCAAGCTTAAAATCACAAATAACAGTTTCAGTAATATACAATTTGGCATTACTTGAGATACTTTTCACTTGGCACAGGACGATATTCCATATCTTCAAACATTGTAGATTATGTACAAATGGCAATTATTCAGTTTAACTTAATGGGCTTTTGCTCTAAATATTTATGCCCCAAGATAAGACCATGGCCAAACTTGTAAAAAAATATAAAAGTCATCGTCAATCCAAACCTAAGCTAGCCCTGACCAAAACCTAGTCATATTTATTCAATGCCAGCATATTTATAGCCTAAAAGAACACCCACACATTGACAAAGGCTGACTGATGCTGCAAAATGACATCAGTGTAAAAACAATTGTGCTTGGATTTTGGTTACACTAAGAAATATTTAGAGTAAAAGTTTCATTTATGAGAGAAAATTATTTTCAGACTAAGGTTTGACCCTAAGTGCCATAGATTTATGGTCCAAACAGGGTAAACAAAGTGAGAGAGGTTCGCATGGTTGGTAATCCTAAAGTTTAGGTTGGTAAATTAATTATTTTAGGAAAATTTTCCGTAAATTTCCCAAAACAAAACGTAGAAATCATGTTATGGACATGAGAAAATATGAAAATTGTGTATTTTCTGAGAAATTTAAATGTTTACCGTAAAATTAAGGTACAAGTATAGGTGTGTCACAAAGTTGTTGCTGCGTCTATGGTGGGTCGCCGCCGTTAGGTGTCGAAACTTGCAGTTGGTGAGCTGTAAGCAACGAGGAATCTAACGAAAGCAATAGAAAAAAAGCTGGCCCAAAAATTTACCGAAAAAAACGTAGAAATCGTGTTATACACATGAAAAAATATGAAAATGTCATGGTGCCTTGTAATAAAGAATCTTACCGTAAAAATAACCATAGAAATAAAGAATCTTACCGTAAAAATAACCCATGATTGTGGCAGAATTCCAAAGCTGTTGGCGTATCTACGGTGGGTGATGTCGCTTAGGCGTAGCGACTATGTATAGTAAAAAAAATCGTGTATTTAAGAAATAAAAATTTTTAGTGTAAAATTAATATATTAGTATGGCCCCGTTGCAAAGCTGTTGCCGTGTCTGTGGCAGGTCACATTCGGGTTTCGATATCGGAGATTTAGCGAAGGGCGCCATGTTTATTTCTGGTAACCTCAGTGGAAGTGCTTTTTGAGGAACACAAGGTAACACATCCTGCTGTTTTGTGCTTAATCATCAGTACCTTATTTCCCATTTGCTTCCTTGCAGTAATTTCCGATAAGTAACACTCAACGTAATAAGGAGTATCTTTGTTTGCCGGAACTTTGTTGCTGTAGTTTCCGAAATAATTGCATATCATAATCAGCAATATCTTCATGTACACAAAAATTATTTGCAAAACATAATGCTTGCCATGCCTAAAATAAATACTCTGGCAATGATCGAAAGTGCATACCAAAGTCGCAGTGTACAATATCTTCCTGCACCATTCTATTGCTCTCGTTAGATTCCTCGTCGTGTACAGCTTACCAACTGCAAGTCACGACGCCTGACGGCTACGACCCGCCATAGACACGGTAACAGCTTTGCGATGCGCCCATACTCATACCTTAATTTTATGGTAAACATTTAAATTTCTACAAAAGTACGAAATTTTTTTTTTTTTTTTACTGTTTTCATATTTTTTCATGTCCATAACATGATTTCTACATTTTTTTTGGAAAATATTCTAAAATAATTTACCGACCTAAACTTGAGGATTACCAGTTTGTTTATGATTTAGACCATGAGTTGTTCATTTTCAGATATTTATAATTTCAGCTGTGTCACCCCCCACCCTACCAGGGGTGGCAACACACCTGAAGATATAACAAGAAAGAGCTGGTCTAAAGTGTAAGTAAAGAAATATATATCCAGTTTTGCCTTTTTTTCCTTATACTGTATATGTATGTATAGGTGCGTATATATACACAGAAAGAGAGAGAGAGAGGTGTTCTTCTGCAGAACAGTGCAGATGCGAAAGTCTGCATCTTTCTTTTGCGTCTCATCTTATTGCTGCTCCAGTCAATAAAGGAATTGTTACGTAGGTAAATGAGTAAACGTGGAGTTCATGTCGCTAAATTATTTGCTGGAAATTTCCCAAAAAATTTCCTGGAAAAACATACACATTGTTTCAGAAACATCAAAAAATCGCAAATTATGCAAAAATTTAAGAAATTAAATTTTTTACCGTAAAATTAAAATTAGCCTGTAAGTATGGCGGCTGCGGAAAGCTGTAGCCATGTGGTGGCCGTGAGACCTAGGAACCAGCGTCAGCAAGCTCTGAAAGGACAAAGAAGTTCACAAAAATGTTTTGCTTTGTATATAATTTTCTGAAAAGAAATTCGTGCAAGTAGGACTTGCCATCAAGGAATTTCGTAGTAGTTTAATAATCAAAGTTTATTAATAATATATAAATGCCAGTTATTGTGAGCATAATGGGAACATGGTTTTCGAGAGTTATGGGCCATCAGTTATCACACATGACAGTCCGATTGCTCACCAGGACTCATAACGGTCGAAACCATGGTTCCATTGTTCTCACAATAAGTGACATTTATGTATTATTAATAAAATGTTATTATTATATTATTACTGCACCACTGTAACTGTTACAGAGATCGGCAAAACAGTAACTGTGTACTACGTCAATGCGCTCATAAATGTTTTGTTTTCTCATCCTCACAAAAAATGTTTTTAAAAGTGAAGGCATCTGATTTGATTTGGATTATGACATTATTTTGCCAGCAATGGCACTATGTGAGTAATGTTCAGAACATCTAAATCCTAACGGGTACAGTTTGCTGACACTCAGTCATTTCGTTACATCAGCCATGTTCCTTGACGCTCTCGTAACGTCGTCAGCTTTGCGCTGGCAAGTTGCTAACTCTCACAGAGACTATTTGGCAATATTTTTTTTATACCCCTGTAATCAAAGGTTATTTTTACCGAAAAAAATCTTTATTGCACCTGAAATTATTTAACTGTTTTAGTAATTTGCCATTATTTGATGTTTCTGTAATTTTGCATATTAACTTCTCACGGCGTTTTCGTTCTGATTTTTGCTCACTCATAGATGTCATGATGACTTGTAATTTCTCGGTGGTTTAATCATCGTGCGGCATTTTCTTTTTCTTTTTTTATGAGTTTTCAAAGTTAGGACTACTTTCTGCATTACGTCACCACTCCAATGCGAGCATAACCCGAGAAGCCATTATGCGACTGCCTCACCCGAGAATCGAGATGCCATTCGACGAGAAACTAGCGGGAGGACAGGGAAGACCTTGCAGTGAACACGTGGCGTAATACAGAAAGTAGTCTCGGTTGAGCTGCTTACGTAATGGCATCTCAGGTTATGCTCGCGTTGTAGTGGTGCTGTAATGCAGAAAGTAGTCCTCACTTTAAAAATTCATAAAAAAATAAAAGGAAATGCCCCATGATGATTACACTACTGGGAAATTACAAGGCACCATGACATCTATGCCTCAGAAAAAAATCAGAACAGAAATCCTGTGTGAAGTTAAACTGCACCACTACCCTTCACAATTTCTGTCGTGGTGCAAAAAAACTTGTATGACAAAGATGAAAAACAAAATCTTGCAATACGCTAATGGAAGGTAACACTTATAATAATTATCATGCATTATTGCACTAACTGAACGCTTCCCAATCATCAGGTTAAAACAAAAATTTAGTGGCAACAACTGAATTACTTCTTATACCAACTAACAGGTCTGAAAAGTAAACAAAAGAAAATAGCCCCTATCTTATAAGTCTCAAGACAGATGATCAAATATTCGCACCCGGGCAAGTGCATAATCCAACCCGTCAAAATTCCCCTTATAATATATTTCCATGGACTATAAAATATTTATTTTTAAAATAAATTCATAAAATGCTTCTATGCCAGCACTTGTCACAGCAGGAAGAATATGGCAGCATGAAAAATATCACCTGAATTACATTTTTGCAGGTATTTTAAAGGAAAACATGGTAAAAAATGTTATTAAATTTGAAATTAAGCTTGACCCAGTTTAATTTTCAGTATTTGACACATTAGAAGTGCCAAAAAACGTACTGCTAAGCCAAAATCATACAGTAAAAAAAAAAAAAAAAAAATCTGTAACTCAGTTTGGTCCCATTTCATAATCAGTGCCATATGCACAAAAAGCTATTCCACTACTAAGTGTGCCAAACCTTCATGATTACTTATGTTTTAACAAAAAAAACTTTTAGGAATTTTCATATACAGTAATTCCCCGATACTCAAGTACATATCCTAATCCTTTTTTTTTTTTTTTGAGTTATTCTAAAAAAACTTTATGTGGGAATTGTTTTATATTATTATAAAGTGTTCATATATTTTTCCCTAAACAAAACACTTTCAACATAAAAAAAAAAGTCATTATTAAAAAATTATCATTGTCCTACTATCACAACCAGAAAGCTGGCAGGAAAAGCAAGGTAGGAAATGTTTCTTAAAAAACAGATCTAAAACAGTAAAAGAAAATAAGAAAATGCAAAAAAAAAAAAAAAGAAAAAGGGAGGTATGAAAAGTCATAAGAAAAAGCTCTGTAGTTGGGACACCCACATCAAAAACGGAAAACTTGTTGGAAATTTTACCGTCTTTGCTACATATTACTTCTCCATCAGTTTGTAACAAAACCAGATTTGACCTTATAGCAATCAATTTGGACACTCTGTCATTAGTCAGCCTGTTTTGTACAATGGTATGTGTCCTAGAAAAGGCCGACCAGATCCTTTCACACGATGATGAAGATGGTGGTATACTGAATAACTTTGCAGCTATAGCACTCAGATGTTGACAACATAGTACCCCTTTCCACCAGATCAATGGGGATGTGTGTTTAGCACTATCCCACAAAAATTCATTGCCATAAACATCCTGACGAGTTTCAAAGTTTTCTAAGTTGGCAAACACCATGTCTGGCTTACAACCAGGAAATGTACTGATAAAATTAACAGCATCATTGTAATCGTCCTCAGTTAGATTTGTTTCCTGGTATCGTGGATCTAACAAATAAGCTGCATGATGAATCGGTTCACAGAACATTTTTTTCCTGTTTTCTAATGCTTCTACAAATTGTTCCTCTTCATAGTGCTGCAATGGTGTTAAATTTAAAGAAATTGACCCTTTTATTTGAAAAAAAGGCATTGGGCACATCAGAAAGAACAGCACTGTCAGACTCAATTGTAGTTATAAAATCACAAATAGGTTTTAGAACATTTGTAATACTATAAAGACTAGGCTAAAAAATGTCATTATCAAGGACAGCATATTGGATGGCAGGATCAACATTTAAATCTACTAAACACAGTTTCTTTTGCTTTTCTGTAAATGCAGACAACAAAGGGGCCTTGTTTTTGAAATATTTAACTATTTCTTTTGATTTTCAACAAGGGATGCAATAGTTCCTATCTTACCAATGTCACTCAAGAGAAGATTGAGTCCATGGGCGCCGCCCCGGTGGCGCAGTGGTCTAAGGCGTTGGCCTCTGATCATTCGTCCGTAAGGGGTCCGGGTTCGAATCCCGGTCAGGCATGGATGTTGTGTTTGTCTTACGGCACTGGCTCTCTCCCTTCCCTGGAACTAGTGACCCTAAATTAGGGACGGGCGACTGCTTATAGCCCATTGAGTTGCTCACGGCGGTCGTTAAACCTCCAATCAAAAAAAAAAAAAAAAAAAAAACAGAGTCCATGGGCTGCACAACCAATTGTGTTAATTTCAGGGTACTTGTTTTTCACAATTTTCAAGGCTAACTTCATGTTACTTGCATTATTTGTTACCAGTGCAATAACTTTATCACTGCCAACTTCATCAACAACTTTAATTCCTGAGCTATAAAGTCCCCAGTATGCCTACAATCTTTAGTTTCAGTGGATTTATAAAATATGGGAGATGGTGTAGCTATTACATAACTAATTAAACTTTCCATTCTAACATAACTCCACCTATCAGTGATTATAGTTAAAAAGTACATACATACATATCACTAAGCTGTTCTCTGAGATTCAGAGGTTAGCTCCAAAAAGAAATACAAACTTCCAGATATTTTTACTTATTCTTGTCGTATCAAACTTAGCCATTTACAGCGATCTTGACATACAACTCGTGCTTCACTGATATCCATTACATGCCGTACACAAGATCTTTTATACTTCATACTCATAATCTTTTTCTCATACAGACACTCCTGAATCTGATCCACCCATGTCTTCCTTGGCCTTCCTCTGCCACTTGGGTTGAAAATATTTTCTTAGTAAGTATTTCATCACTCGTTCTTTCAACATGGCCAAACCACCGAAGCATATTGGTCTCCACCTTGCTAACAACATTTTGCTTTATATCGCACAACTGCAATACATCTTCATTCCTCACACAATCAGATCATGTCTTGCCACAAACCCCTTGTAAGTAATGCATTTCTCCAGCACACAAACGACTCCTATGTTTCTTCTGCAGTACCCAGGTTTCACTGCCATACATCAGAGTAGGAACAATTACTGTTTCATACACAGCCATGCGGAACTCTCTAGAGAACCCATCATTCCTGTGAAAACCTCCCAGAGCAGCTATGACTTTCAAAGAAGAATTCATTTGCCTACTGATTTCACCATCCAACTTGTTCTCTCTGTCAAACATGCTTCCTAAATACACAAACTCACTCACCTGGTCAATCACAGTGCCATTTATACTTACATTACATTCAGTGCTACCCATTCCTCTCTCAAACACCATGACTTTGGTTTTTCCCTTATTTATACTCAGTTTGAATTTCATGCAAACTTCGTGCATCCGAGTCAACATACTCTGCAACTCACTTTTGCTCTCTGCCAACAGGACAGTGTCATCAGCATACAGCAATCTGCACACACGGATATCACCAAGACATAAACCACTATTATCTATTTTGGCCTCACGCATGCATGCGTCCATAAATATATTAAACAGCCATGGTGACATTACACAACCTTGTCTAACTCCTGCACCAATGGAAAACCATTTTGATAAAACACCATTCACTCGTACACAAGCTCTACTACCAGCATACATGGCTTTTACACTATTAAGTAGATTCCCAGTAACACCATATTCATTCAATACCTTCCACAAAAGTGTCCTATTGACTCGGTCGTAAGCTTTCTCTAAATCTATGAAGGCAGTAAAAACTTTCTTCCCAATAGCCAGATACTTTTCAATCATCATGCGTAATGCAAAAATTTGGTTAGTGCAGCCTTTACCAGGCATAAAACCACTCTGAACATCCCACACTTTCTCTGATGTAAGACCCCGTACTTTTTCAATAACAACCTTACCAAACACTTTCCCTGGCACACTCAGTAGGCTAATACCATGATAGTTCTTGCATTCAGTCTGATCCCCTTTTCCCTTATACAAGGGAACAATGATAGCATCCTTCCAATCCCGAAGGACCATTCCTAACTCCCAGCACAACTGGCAAATTTCAGTTAACCAGTCAATTATGGAGTCACCACCATACTTCAACATCTCTGCAGTTATGCCATCAACTCCTGGAGCCTTACCATTCTGAAGAGATTTTAGAGCTTTACACACTTCTTCTCTTGAGGTCCCTCCTGTGCTCAGGGTACGCACGCGTGCTTGAAAACCTGGAAAGTCCTGGAAAATCATGATTACGTTTTCAAGGCCTGGAATATCCTGGAAAAACGGTGTTTTTTTAATGCTGTCTTGAAAAGCCTTGAAATTTGAAATTAGTACTTAAAAAAATGCCCTTCTAGGAAATCGTGTTACTGTTACCCCTTCATTTTTTAAAGTTCCTTTTCTCTGTTCTCAAAGAAACCACCGGCAGCGGTTTCCGACGTGCACCAAATCCTAATTTGGCTGGGGGAAAAAAAAGAAAAAAAAGGCACTACTTCCAGTGCAATAAAATTGGATGATTACTAGTAGGTCGAAGGGGAGCTTGATGTCCGTCCGACAACTGAGAACGGAAGGGGAAAGAAGAGGCATTTAGCATTTGCAGGGGGTCGCGTATGTACCAAGTCAGCTGGCATCCACCAGTGAGGAGTATGCCTGAACAACACATTCATCTTCTTCTTGTTTATGTGCATGCCACCCTCCCTCCCCTCAAGAGACTTCCACTACTTATGATAAAAAATAAGAAAACTATCTTTGCGAATTTTTCACGAAAGTGGCTGAAATTTTTACATTCACTGTAATTGGATTACAGAAGCTCACTTCCAAAATTCCAGTTGAATCGGTTTAAAACTTTAAAAGTTAGCATTGGTAATTTTTATTATGGACAAGTATGTGTGCCTCTTTGGACAGAGTGAGCCTCCAGCAGAAAGGGTGTTACCATAGCAACGGTTGATTGACAGCTGGGAGCGCTGATCTGAAGCCTTTGGTTGGGAAGAAAGCAAACACCTGTTTATCACTTCCACAGCTCAAAAGGACTAGTAGAATATTTTCAGAAATCCATTTTTCCGAATTTTGAAAATAACACAGTAAAATTTTTACAGTAGTTAAGATACATCACAATAAAGTTCTAGTGCAAATTTCGCCAAATTCCGTTAGGAACTTTAGCAGATGCAAAAAAAAAAATAAAAAAAATCCGTTGCATAATCGGATTGAAAAAAAGAAACAGTAATTATAAATTACGGGAAAAGCAAGTGAATTATTTTTTTAGATGCCATGGTTTATTTAAACAGAGTGATCCTTAAATTTTTTTCTGTGATGATATGGACTCTATTTGAATTACACACATACGTTTTTATTCAGACGTCTGAGTTACTGTTTTAATAAAAAAAATCATCTATAATTAAAAAGTTTTCAATGGATTTAAGCAATATTCAGCAGATAAACAAACGTATTTTAGTAAATTGCAACATCATGACGTAAATTTGGTAATTTAATTTTGTCGAAAATTGGGGAGCATTTTTTCTTTTTTTTACAATTTCTATTATAGTTAAAGTGAAGGAGGAAGGGTGCAACTTGACAGTTCAGTGAGCTGCAGGTGGTGATTTATGGCGATGTGCCAAATGAAAAGAAGCCATTCCATCAAGTCATTCCAAATGGTGTGCGTGGACACGTCCTCCTGCTGTTTGATCTTAATCAGAATGTTTTTGTGCAGGGGGGGTTGAGAGAAATATCCGTTTCAGCTTTACAGCTTTCACGGCTCTTTTTTTTTTTTTTTCTTGGTAATAAATAAAAATCATAGTTGCTGCATTCACCATTGATCCATGTTTGCATTTCTTGAATATAAACAGCAGACAATCAGAAACAGTGTTGGGCGGGTCTTGATGTTCTTCATTTTGCATATGCTGAATTCAGTTCTGTGGGAATAAGGAATGACTTATACTGTGAATATATACAAAACTACATATTTTTGAGCTGAAAAAATAGGTCTACTTGTACACAGTAGCTAACGTGTGAACTCAGATGAAGACAATCAGACATACATACGTCTGATTCCTTAAAAAAAATCAACATAGTTTTTTTATTTACACTACAGGTAAAAAAGCAAACACATGTTTTTAAACGTTATAAAGGAAAACGGATTTTTGAAACGCATGACTTGATGATCTTAATTTCTGAAAGTTTCTTTTTTCCACATCCTTTTTTTTCAATTACAATACTGTAACAAGATCATCATCATCATCATCATCATTGTCAACCATTATCAATCCACTGCTGGACGAAGGTCTCCCCAAGTTTCCTCCACAACGGTCTGTCTTGTGCCAGTCTCCTCCATGTCACTCCCGCATACTTTCGAATTTCATCCACCCATTTTCCATGTGGTCTTCTTCTGAATCTTTTCCTGTCCCTTGGAATCCAATCTAAAATTTCGGCTGTCCATCGATGGTCTGTTCTTCTGGCAGTATGTCCAGCCCATTGCCATTTCAGGATACTGTGAGTTATATCACTTAGTGATATGGCAGATTTTCGGTTGCTGATATCCGCGATCGTAAGCGGTAGTTGCATGGCGATTGTTGATGATGACAAGATAAATACTGGAATGATGTAAAATGTTGCATAAACTAAAAAAAAAAAAAAAAAAAAGTCCCCCCCCCCCCCCCAACTTTTATGCGGTCATCATAGCTGATCAACCATTTCATTCCATGAACATCAGCACATTTCAATCATTTGAACATTGGGGGTATCTGAAGGAATTCAGCCGTGCTTAAGCGCCCTAGCGCAACGAAAACATGCTAATTTTGGACAGTTCTATTCCCTTCCTCTCTATAATCCCTAATAATTGAGAGTGCATACTGTAGTTTCAAATATTCTATTTATGAGCTAGTTTTCGCGCTGTTCGTTATGCTTTTATTTTCGAAATTCCTAACACTTTTGAACTATGGTTGCAGAAACGTTTATGCTTTGGGTTTGTCTGTAGGATAATTCGCATGAAAGCGGTTGAATTTCGGCGAAATTTTAGTATGCTGTTGGGTACAACCTGGAAACCTACCCTCTTGAAAAAGGTCGAAATTAAATTTAAAGGCCAAGACATAAGAGCAGTATTTCTTCTCCAAGCTTAGGAATGTTAACTCACATAAAATCTGTTTGATTGCGACAAAGTTTTGGTATGTTATCAGGGAGGAGAAACCTACCCTTGTAGAAAATGATCCAACTTGAATTCAAAGGTCAGGGCATAAGAACAGAATTTATTCTTTATGGTCTTGTGCTTGATAAACTTGATCAATTTGCATAAAGCACATTCATCCATTTGCATCTTTCATCATTTTTATTACTTAAAACTGAAATTACTTTAAAAAAATAATTTGAACATGATACTGTAAAGCATAATAATCATCCTGGAATTTTTTTGTATATGGCCTGGAAAGTCCTTGAATTTTTTTGTATATGTCCTGGAAAAGGCCTGGAAAGTCCTTGAATTTTTTTCCCCCAAAAGTGTACGAACCCTGTGTGCTGTTATCCTTCATTGTGACATCATCTGCATCTGTCTCAGAATCATTTTTGCTCTCCTGATCTAATAACTCACAGAAGTATTCGCCCCATCTGTCACTTAACTCATTGGGCTCCCATATCATTTCCCCAATCTCATTCTTCACACAACTTACAACTTTGTTTCCCCTATTTTTCCTGAGTCTCATGTACTTCCAGAAGGACTTTCTATCTTTCCAAAAAGCCAGTTCATGCCTTTCTACTTTCTCTTTCCTATATTTTGCCTTACTGTGGTGAACCAGCTTAGCAGCTTCATGCTTCTTACAGCGATATTCATCCACAGAGACTCTACCTTGCAATATCCCCAAATAGGCTTCCTTCTTTTTCTTTACTGCCTCATCAATCTCACTATTCCACCAAGCATCACCTCTATTGTTACCCACTATTGTGGTGCCACAGACCTCTTTAGCAGCAGTGACAACACAGTTCTTAAAACATTCCCACTTTTTTTCTACATCCCTCGCACAAGATTTCAGATCCTTCAGTCGTTCTCTGAGTAAGTCAGAATACCGCTGATGATCTTCAAGAAGCCTATCAACCTTTATTCTTTCTATCCTGGCTCTCTTCCTATTCTTTTTTCTCCAACCAACATTAAGTTTCACTTGGGACACTACCAAGTAATGATCAGAACCAACATCTGCACCTCT
Organism: Macrothele yani; assembly: GCA_039090855.1. NCBI lineage: Eukaryota > Metazoa > Arthropoda > Arachnida > Araneae > Macrothelidae > Macrothele > Macrothele yani. The sequence continues at coordinate 161,191,828 of CM077010.1, read as the reverse complement.
CATCACACGGGTGTCAACAACTAAGTGTTTCAAACGCTGATCGTAAACAACAAAATCTATCACACTCTTTTGACCAAGGTACGATTTTCCCAAGTATATGTGTGTATATACTTGTGGTTGAAAAATGTATTAGATACACACACACATAATTCTCAATGCAGAGTTCAATTAATCTTTCACCATTATCATTCACACAAGGATCATTAACCTTACCCAGAACATTGTCAGAAATTGCATTCTGCACACCTACTCTAGCATTGAAATCTCCTGCTATTATAACTTTTTCTTTAGCACCAAACTGGCTCAAAACTTCAGTTTTGAGCCAGTTTGGTGCATTCTCTGAAGTTTCACTTTTAAACGAATCTGGAGAATTCTCTCACTTATGCAACTATAGTGAATCAAGTTGTTCTTCATCTTTTCACTTAAAATCACACCTACACCAGCCGGTCCTCTCATATTATCCAATACTCCAGACCACACACTCACCGTGCCATTTACTTCTTCTACCCCAATTTCCTTCTTTTTGGTTTCACTTACACACAGCACATCCAGTCTATACTTATTCATCTCCTCAATCACCTCACTCATCTTGCCATTTATACCTCTAGTATTCCATACACCAATCTTACATTCACTTAGCCGAGATCGCTTTCTCATACGCCGTTTAGAAAGTCCAGGTCGATTCTGTGGTGGACCGTCCTTCTCAAGTGTGGTAGGTCCACCATATCCCACACTTGAATCATTCTTAATATTTCTTTTTGTCTTTTTAATCAGGTAAGTACATCAGTGTGGGGGATTAGCCCACAGCTGAGGGTTCCAGTTGGTCATTCAACCTAAGGATTCTGGAACAAAACCCAGTGAGTTGGGGTCTTTTCGCCAATGTCACAGAACTAGCTTGCACCTCTCCAAGATTCACAGAGGCCCTAGTTGCTGTTGTGTGTGCCATTGTTACCACGGAGCGCCCCGAGGAGGCAAACCCATCGCTCACTACGACTGCTCGTATAGTTAAAAAGTGGGCTTTCTGAATTGCTTCTTTTCTTCTTTGTGCTACACGGGAATATTCTTTATCCAACAGATTGTTTGTCATGGCATGCCGAGATGGAACTTTGTTAGGTGGACAGATTACATGAAGAAAACTTTTCCAATACTGGTTAGTAGTTAGAGACAATGGGCAATCTGATGCCTATATAGCTCTGGCAAATAAAGTGTTCAATCTTTCATTTTCTGACCAAGACATGGAATCCATAAATGTAGAAACTTTTCTCTGCTTGTTCGTTGTTCTCTTTCTGTTGGGAAGCTTCGTATGTGGGCACACAGTTACCCTTCTCTTTTGACCAAAGCTTTGAGATTTTTGCTTCCATTCTCAATGATATGCATGTGAAACCGGCTTTCAGCAATGCTTGCAATCAAAAACAAACTGCATTCCAACCTTAATCTTAAGTCAGATCTTCGACTGAAGTTTATTGCAACTGAACCTAATATTAGGTTGGAAAGAAAGTTCCAAAAAAGGGGATTATAGAAGATAAATTTTTGGTAGATTACCTCTGTAATCCCCATATATGATTTTTGTTACTTATATTAACTAGGAAGCCACAAAGTCATTAATTACTAGAAAGAAAGTTCTGTCATATTTTTGATGAAATCATTTAGAAATCTATTTTTTTACGTTATTCACAAAATAACTACATATCAGTATTGCATTTCTGAGCGTCTTCCCGACTACTAAGTGTCTTATTGAGAAAATTTTACACTGATTTGTACTCTTCCTGCTCCACCCTCCACTTTTTACCTTCCCTCCCCTCTTCTCCAAATGTGAATGATCTGGCCACATCCAGTGATTGCAGCTTCTCAGCTTTCATGAACCACATTGGGACATGCACAGCTGGTTTCGGTTCCGGACACTCATTGAAGAGGACAGTTCAAAGTCTCTGTCAAAAAGTCCTTGTAAAAGGTTAATTTAAAAATAGGCATACGAAGAAAGAAAAAAAAAAAGAAAGGCTTCCTTAAATTAATGTGTAAGTCATTCTATGCCATGGAATCCTATGTTAGACTTTTGCAGGGTGCTGTTGGCCACAAATTCTTGTTTACCGATGATAACCTGCATCCCCATAAGGCTAATCTCATCGATGTTACTGGAAATTCAGGTCAACAACCGCATGATGGGACCAGAAGGCCTGAAATCCCATTTAATATGTATGGGATGCATTACAGTTGTGTTGGAAGTTGGCAGCATCAGCACAATTCTAGTTTAGAAGAAAAATTGAACACGATGGTCCTTGGAGTATCAGACTTGCTTCAATTACCGTGGAGTATCAGACTCGCTTCAATTACCGTGGAGTATCAGACTCACTGCAGTTAGGGAAGCCATGTGACACATGAGACGAACAGTCACTTGGTGTGAATCAGAGAAAGTGTTACAAAATAAAATAAAAACGTCACTTATAAATCAGACACAGGTGAATCACAGAATCTTGAATCATTCACTCTGAAATCAAAAGATACTTTATTAATAAATTCGTAGTAATTTAGGAAAATAGGATTTGTTTTCTCTATAATGCTATGGAAAAAGTTAACGTATTAGACAAATATTCTTTTAGTTTCACAGAAAAATTAGATTATAATCAAAAGAAAAAGTGCACACTAAAGCATCCTTTCGGTACTTATCGGTCATCTCCCGTCACAATATAAAAATAATTTAGAAATAATGTAACCATGCGGGCTTATTGGTTCTTGGACGTAATCGAGTACTTAATATACTTTGAATTTGTTTGTATTTTAAGGATTTATTTAACCTATAAAAAAATCATTAATTTATTTTATAAATTTATTCAGTTTGTCGTAAATTTATTTTATTTAACACAAATTTGATTATATTTTAACGATTTATTAAATTTATTTTATGGGTAATAACTTTTATTTGTTTTAACAGTTTATTTCACCGATTTATTTAATTTATAACAAATTTATTTATTGTAATTGTTTTAAATAGGGTCCGTGTCTGTCTAAACATTGCTGGAGAATATTAAAAGAAGTGATAAGATACAAAAGACTTTATATCAAATGTGTTAATGGCAAAATGCCACTTGTCTCAGTGGAGAAAAGTGATAAAAATGACAGAATAAAGGTGAATAGGATTCAAAGCAAAACATAAATATAAAAACAAAATTGGCACATGGGACAGACTTGAGCCCTAAAGTAATGAGAACACATTTTTGTAAGATTTTAGAACCTGTGAAAAAATCCCATTAGGAGTTACCTTAAAGACAAGAGTTTAAAGAAATGCCAAGTCACAGGAACCAATGTAGACAATGGGGTGGGATTTATACATTTAGCCTGTCCATAAATGCCACGATGACATTCCTAGTTGACAAGTGTGCTTGTCTATTTATTTTTACTGGTCTTATGGCTCATTTCCATATAATTGTTATCCCCAGTTGATCAGTATGCTCGTTGATTTACTTTTACTGGTCTTATGGTTCATTTCCATGTTATTATTGTCTTTGTTTAATTGATTTCTGGATGCGTATTGGTGGTTTAATTGATGCCTATTGGTGGAGAATCCATTTCATATATTTTTGTGAGTATGGAGTGAGTCACAGGTTAATTTCATTCGTTTTTTCCCCATAGTCTGAGGTAAATGTTTTTGTGTGTGTAGTGCAGTATTGCTTTCTAGCACATTTAAAAAAATATGCATATATATATATATATATATATATATATATATATATATGGGATGTAAGGTCAGGGGATGCGTAACATCACAGCCTCTCCTTGACAAATGTCAACCCCGCCTTCTCGTGGTGCATCCTGTTCCCACTAAAGGGGCTCTGACGACCGCCAATAGCGGTATAACTATACCGCTATTGGCGGTCGATCAGAGGAAATGCTATCCCACACTCACCAACCCGCTTGGCCAGCGTGGTGAGTTATGGCCAAACCCCTCCAAAATGATTCCACAACTTAAATCTTGGCCCTCAGTCTCCGGCAGCTGGAATGTACCTGGCCAAGGCAGCGGCCAGTGCGACATGAAGGCAGAGGGTGCTAAGAATCCCCGGAGGACCGGACTAGGCTGCCATCTGATGCTGACCTTGGCTACTTACAATGGACGCTCCCTATCTTCTGATTCAAGGCTTCTTGAATTGGAAGAGGAACTACAAAGGATCACGTGGGACATCGTGGGGCTAAGTGAGGTAAGGAGAAAAGGAGAAGATCTCATCGAACTGAAAAGTGGACATCTCTTCTACTATCGTGGGACAGATACTGGCAGAACTAGTGGTGTTGGATTTATAATAAACAAGAAACTGAAGGATAAAGTTGTAGAAGTTGAAAGTTCCTCTGACAGAGCTGCACGACTTGTTATCCAACTCTCGAAAAGATACCAGGCTCAGATTATTCAAACTTATGCACCCACCACAAGTCATCCTGAAGAAGAAATTGAAGAATTTTATGAGGAAATTTGTCATCTAAATAATAAAGGTAAGCAGCACTTGAAAATAATTATGGGAGATTTCAATGCAAAAATAGGGCAACGGCAACAGAATGAAACTTCAGTAGGTAAATTCGGTCACGGCAACAGGAACCAGCGTGGAAATACTCTCGTTGAGTTTGCAGAGGCAGAAGGGTTTTTCATCTTGAACTCCTTCTTCAAGAAAAAGCCACACAGGAAATGGACATGGAGACATCCAAATGGGACGACAAGTGAAATTGATTTTATTATGTGTAACAAAAAAGTCGTCATAGAAGACTGCAGTGTGCTAAACAAGTTCAACACAGGTAGTGACCATAGATTGGTGAGATGTAAGATGCACCTCAACACTAAACTCGAACGTAGCAAGCTCATAAGACAAACAAAATCTGTTGACATAACCAACCTTAAAAAACACCATAATACCTTCAAGTTAGAACTGAAGAACAGGTTCTCTGCTTTAGAAGGCCTAACATCGGAAGAAGTGGACATCTCTGAAGTTAACAGAAAAGTAACCAAAGCTCTTATGGAAACAGCAACAAAATTAGCTGGGTCTAAGAACAAGTTGCATGTGAACAAATTATCAGGAAAAACCAAAATGTTGATGCAAAAAGAAGAGAGATGAGGACAACTAAAGAAGATGTGACTTCCAAAGTGGAATATATAGAGCTATGCAAGACAGTAAGAAAAAGTATCACTGAAGACGTAAGAAAATTCAACTGTGAACTAGTGAGGAAAGCAATTGAAAACAACCAAAGCCTAAAGATAGCAAAGGGACATCTCAGTAAGGGAAGAAAACAGATTATGGCACTGAGAAAAGAAGATGGTTCTGTAACAAGAAATAGAGGTGAAATTTTGACAAGAGTGAAAGATTTCTACTCCAAATTATATGAAAGGGATGATGTATGCACTCCAGACATCATGAAAGATACCAGTACCAGAGTTCCTCCAGTCCTTCCAGCAGAAGTTGCACATGCAATCAAGAACATGAAGCGAGGAAAAGCTCCAGGAGAGGATGGAATTACTGTAGACATCATACAAGAAGCAAGTGGAGAAATCGAAACAGTACTCGCCCAAATTTTCACTCGATGCCTTAATGAAGGAAAGATTCCTGAGGATTGGAACACCGCTACAATGATCCTGCTACATAAGAAAGGTGACATTGAGGATCTCGGAAACTACAGACCTATCAGCCTCTTATCAGTAGTTTATAAAATCTTCACTAAAGTTCTTTCACACCGCTTGAAGGTAACACTGGACATGGCTCAACCGAGAGAACAAGCTGGATTCAGGAGTGGCTACAGTACAATAGATCATATCCACGTACTGAGAGAACTAATTGAACGAGCGAGGGAATATGAACTTCCATTGTGCATGGCTTTTATCGATTATGAAAAAGCCTTTGATTCGGTGAAACCATCAGCAGTTGCAATGGCTTTGAAATCCTGCGGTATTGAAGATGCATACATTAATATTATTAATAACATCTATGAAAATGCAAGTGCGAAGATTCGGCTGTTTGAAAATACAACACACATAAAAATTGGAAAAGGAGTGAGACAAGGTGACACCATATCTCCGAAGCTCTTTAATGCCACATTGGAAAATGTCTTTCAATCACTGAACTGGGAAAACAAAGGGATAAAGATTAATGGAGATTACCTAACCCACCTTCGTTTTGCTGATGACGTAGTCATTTTTGCAACTACCCCATCAGAGCTGCAGAGTATGATCCAGGAACTTGCTGACAAGAGTAAAGAAGTGGGATTAAAAATGAACTTTCAGAAGACAAAAGTGATGTTCAATGCTTTTACAAGAAATGAAGATTTATCGATTGATGGAGAAAAGCTGGAGATAACAGACACGTACGTTTATCTTGGACAGCAGATATCAAGTGAGGGTCACATTGATGAAGAAATTAATCGGCGTACAAAACTTGCCTGGAGAGCTTTTGGAAGAAACAGCATAATTTTCAAGAGTAATATGCCATTATGTCTTAAAAGAAAAGTGTTTGATCAATGCATCCTTCCAGTGCTTACGTATGGTGCAGAGACGTGGACCTTAACTAAAAGAGACATACAAAGACTGCAGACAACTCAAAGAAGCATGGAGAGGTGCATACTTGGTGTAACCAGGAGAGATAAGAAGAGGAACTCGTGGATCCGAAAAATGACAAGAGTGGAAGACATCATGATCAGAGTTAAATCCCTGAAATGGCAATGGGCTGGACATACTGCCAGAAGGACAGATCATCGATGGACAGCCGAAATTTTAGATTGGATTCCAAGGGACAGGAAAAGACCCAGAAGAAGACCACATGGGAGATGGGTGGACGAAATTCGAAAGTATGCAGGGGTGACATGGAGGAGACTGGCACAAGACAGACCGTTGTGGAGGAAACTTGGGGAGACCTTCGTCCAGCAGTGGATTGATAATGGTTGACAATGATGATGATGATGATATATATATATTTATTTAAGTTGTGGAATCATTTTGGAGGGGTTTGGCCATAACTCACCACGCTGGCCAAGCGGGTTGGTGAGTGTGGGATAGAATTTCCTCTAATCCCGATGGTATAGTTATACCGCTATTGGCGGTCGTCAGAGCCTCTTTAGTGGGAACAGGATGCACCACGAGAAGGCGGGGTTGACATTTGTCAAGGAGAGGCTGTGATGTTACCTGCAGCTGGAATGTACCTGGCCAAGGCAGCGGCCAGTGCGACATGAAGGCAGAGGGTGCTAAGAATCCCCGGAGGACCGGACTAGGCTGCCATCTGATGCTGACCTTGGCTAAGTACAACGGACGCTCCCTATCTTCTGATTCAAGGCTTCTTGAATTGGAAGAGGAACTACAAAGGATCAAGTGGGACATCGTGGGGCTAAGTGAGGTAAGGAGAAAAGGAGAAGATCTCATCGAACTGAAAAGTGGACATCTCTTCTACTATCGTGGGACAGATACTGGCAGAACTAGTGGTGTTGGATTTATAATAAACAAGAAACTAGAGGATAAAGTTGTAGAAGTTGAAAGTTCCTCTGACAGAGCTGCACGACTTGTTATCCAACTCTCGAAAAGATACCAGGCTCAGATTATTCAAACTTATGCACCCACCACAAGTCATCCTGAAGAAGAAATTGAAGAATTTTATGAGGAAATTTGTCATCTAAATAATAAAGGTAAGCAGCACTTGAAAATAATTATGGGAGATTTCAATGCAAAAATAGGGCAACGGCAACAGAATGAAACTTCAGTAGGTAAATTCGGTCACGGCAACAGAAACCAGCGTGGAAATACTCTCGTTGAGTTTGCAGAGGCAGAAGGGTTTTTCATCTTGAACTCCTTCTTCAAGAAAAAGCCACACAGGAAATGGACATGGAGACATCCAAATGGGACGACAAGTGAAATTGATTTTATTATGTGTAACAAAAAATTTGTCATAGAAGACTGCAGTGTGCTAAACAAGTTCAACACAGGTAGTGACCATAGATTGGTGAGATGTAAGATGCACCTCAACACCAAACTTGAACGTGGCAAGCTCATAAGACAAACAAAATCTATTGACATAACCAACCTTAAAAAACACCATAATACCTTCAAGTTGGAACTGAAGAACAGGTTCTCTGCTTTAGAAGGCCTAACATCGGAAGAAGTGGACATCTCTGAAGTTAACAGAAAAGTAACCAAAGCTCTTATGGAAACAGCAACAAAATTAGCTGGGTCTAAGAACAAGTTGCATGTAAACAAATTATCAGGAAAAACGAAAATGTTGATGCAAAAAAGAAGAGAGATGAGGACAACTAAAGAAAATGTGACTTCCAAAGTGGAATATATAGAGCTATGCAAGACAGTAAGAAAAAGTATCACTGAAGACGTAAGAAAATTCAACTGTGAACTAGTGAGGAAAGCAATTGAAAACAACCAAAGCCTAAAGATAGCAAAGGGACATCTCAGTAAGGGAAGAAAACAGATTATGGCACTGAGAAAAGAAGATGGTTCTGTAACAAGAAATAGAGGTGAAATTTTGACAAGAGTGAAAGATTTCTACTCCAAATTATATGAAAGGGATGATACATGCACTCCAGACATCATGAAAGATACCAGTACCAGAGTTCCTCCAGTCCTTCCAGCAGAAGTTGCACATGCAATCAAGAACATGAAGCGGGGAAAAGCTCCAGGAGAAGATGGAATTACTGTAGACATCATACAAGAAGCAAGTGGAGAAATTGAAACAGTACTCGCCCAAATTTTCACTCGATGCCTTAATGAAGGAAAGATTCCTGAGGATTGGAACACCGCTACAATGATCCTGCTACATAAGAAAGGTGACATTGAGGATCTCGGAAACTACAGACCTATCAGCCTCCTATCAGTAGTTTATAAAATCTTCACTAAAGTTCTTTCACACCGCTTGAAGGTAACACTGGACATGGCTCAACCGAGAGAACAAGCTGGATTCAGGAGTGGCTACAGCACAATAGATCATATCCACGTACTGAGAGAATTAATTGAAAGAGCGAGGGAATGTGAACTTCCATTGTGCATGGCTTTTATCGATTATGAAAAAGCCTTTGATTCGGTGAAACCATCAGCAGTTACAATGGCTCTGAAAACCTGCGGTATTGAAGATGCATACATTAATATTATTAATAACATCTATGAAAATGCAAGTGCAAAGATTCGGCTGTTTGAAAATACTACACACATAAAAATTGGAAAGGGAGTGAGACAAGGTGACACCATATCTCCGAAGCTCTTTAATGCCACATTGGAAAATGTCTTTCAATCACTAAACTGGGAAAACAAAGGGATAAAGATTAATGGAGATTATCTAACCCACCTTCGTTTTGCTGATGACGTAGTCATTTTTGCAACTACCCCATCAGAGCTGCAGAGTATGATCCAGGAACTTGCTGACAAGAGTAAAGAAGTGGGATTAAAAATGAACTTTCAGAAGACAAAAGTGATGTTCAATGCTTTTACAAGAAATGAAGATTTACCGATTGATGGAGAAAAACTGGAGATAACAGATACGTATGTTTATCTTGGACAGCAGATATCAAGTGAGGGTCACATTGATGAAGAAATTAATCGGCGTACAAAACTTGCCTGGAGAGCTTTTGGAAGAAACAGCATAATTTTCAAGAGCAATATGCCATTATGTCTTAAAAGAAAAGTGTTTGATCAATGCATCCTTCCAGTGCTTACGTATGGTGCAGAGACGTGGACCTTAACTAAAAGAGATATACAAAGACTGCAGACAACTCAAAGAAGCATGGAGAGGTGCATGCTTCGTGTAACCAGGAGAGATAAGAAGAGGAACTCGTGGATCCGAAAAATGACAAGAGTGGAAGACATCATGATCAGAGTTAAATCCCTGAAATGGCAATGGGCTGGACATACAGCCAGAAGGACAGATCATCGATGGACAGCCGAAATTTTAGATTGGATTCCAAGGGACAGGAAAAGACCCAGAAGAAGACCACATGGGAGATGGGTGGATGAAATTCGAAAGTATGCAGGGGTGACATGGAGGAGACTGGCACAAGACAGACCGTTGTGGAGGAAACTTGGGGAGACCTTCGTCCAGCAGTGGATTGATAATGGTTGACAATGATGATGATGATGATGATATATATATATATATATATATATATTTTCATTTTTCTCGGACCATCACCATTTTTTATAATAATCAAGAATTTTTTATTTGTTAAGGATGATTATTATTTTCTTTGGCCATAAATGTAAAGGAGAGATAATCCAACAGTACATTAACCCCACTTGGAAAAGAAAAAAAAAAAAAAAAAAACTTACATTAGAGATCAAACCCCAATCAGGGTTCATACACATCCTTGACAATTTTTGTTCCACGACACAATTTTTTTTTCCATGATGTTGTGAGTCACGGCATTTCTTCGACAGTTTTTAATGTGAAATCAGACTTTTTTTTCCCCAGCTATTTGGGCCATACCATCAGCATCATAGGGATGGGTACGATGTATCGATATATCGATATTTTGATAAAAATTTCTGATATTTAAAATCAATATCAGTTAAATGATATATCGAAATATCAATATATCGCAGTTTGATGTATTGGTCCGATATGAGTACTCGTATCTGCTACTGTCAATTTCAGATTTCAGAGTGAATACTTCAACAGAATCTGATATTGAACTTAGATAGCGGGAGTGAGCCCAACCTACTGATGAAACCAACGGGATACAGTGATATTTTCGATCATCGAGTAAAAGTTACTTGAAAGTTTAAAAATGCCTCCTAGAAGTCAGGTATATAAATATTTTATAATAATTGATAAGAATACTGCAAATTGCAGTTTATGTTCACGGATCATGAAATCAAGTGGAAACACAACTAATTTAAAAATGCATCTCCTCCGGCATCATAGATTTAATGAAAATCGAGACCGGGCCGTCCCTGATGATCCTGCTGTTGGAGGGCCTTCAAGGTATACTGAAACTGTTATTGCACCTCCCTTCATTGGTTTAAAATATATATAAGCTTATGTATCCTGTTTCCATATTCAAAAAATTGCAGTTCAAAAATACACTAAATTGATAAGTCACCGGACACCCCTTCAAAAGCAGATGAACGGATCTGCTGCATTGTTAAGATGTGCGGTACACTGCAAATGGTATAAAAACAAGCCTGCCTGACCGCGATCTATCTCTTTGTGAGGTTGAGTGAAAATATTGCGGCGCGAGAGAAAACTGACTTTGAGAAAGGAAAGATTGTTGGGTGTTGCAGAGATACCAACCATTATGGATTTTCCATAATTACTACAGTTTCGGCTGCCTGATTACAGAATTGCGGACAGGTTGAAAGAAGAACGGCAAGAGGATGTTGGATGCATTGGCAAAGCCGATATCGGGTGAAGAATGACGAGGCGATATTGCATAATATGTCGGAAAAGCTGATATCAGAGCAATGACCTGCCAAGTATTCCGGATTTCCTGGAAGTTTACAGATTTGGGGGTAGTTTTTACAGTCGGAAGATAGTTTCTTCCGGATTTTCGCCAAAATGGCTCGTGAATTTTTTATTGATGGAAATTGCTATTGTTGCTTAGTGTAAACTCCTGCTTTTGTTTTATTATGATCTCATAGCGATTGAACCTTATGGGCTTTTTTTGTTTTTTATTTTTATTGGAGGTTTAACGACTACCGTGAGCAACTCAATGGGCTATAAGCAGTCCCCCGTCCCTAATTTAGGGTCACTGTTTCCAGGGAAGGGAGAGAGCCAGTGTCGTAAGACAAACACAACATCCATGCCTCACGGGATTCGAACCCGGACCCCTTTCGGACGAATGATCAGAGGCCATCGCTTACACCACTGCGCCACCGGAGCGGCAAACCTTATGTTTTCTCATGTTTCTAGCAGTAAGCGATATTTATTTATAAATCGCACATACTCCTCTCGCCAATGCTTCCAAACTCTCTGTGTTGCAATAGCTGCGCTAATAGCGCTGAAGTGCAATTTTTTTTTATTCTGCGCCGTGCAGAGTTCACCAAAATGCGTAATTACACGTCTAGTACGCACCAAAAAGTGTGTTTATGCATCGAAATTTTACCAACGCATAAAAATATGCATCAGAAAATGCGTAAAATAAACATCAACGTGTAAAAATACGCATCAGAATTTATTTTATCTTTCAAAAACGGAAGTAAACAAAATAAAGATGTTTTCCTGCGGTCCCGGGCGATTAGTAAACTTTTTGTTTTCCAGAAAGGAATAATAATTTAAATTATTCTCCTCTTTATTTCCTTTTGAAAGATAATATCCGTATATTTAGTAATTGTAAACATTTTACATAAACCTGGTAAAAGGCACTCAGTGGAGCATTTCTCAGCTGTTTGCAAAGCACCTAGGCTGCGGGCATTTTTTGAAGATTTTTATTTTTAACCTAGATATTTGGTATTTGCAAATATGTTATAAAACCTAATAAAAAGCACTCATCCTATCATTTCTCAGGTCTTTATGAGGCACCTAGTCCCCGGGTCTTTTTAGAAGATTTTGAGTTACAACATAGATATTTGGTATTTGCAAACATTCTATAAAACCTTTTAAAAGGTACTCATCGTATCATTCCTCCGGTCTTTACGAGGCACCTAGGCCCCGGGCCTTTTTAGAAGATTTTAAGTTACAACCTAGATATTTGGCATTTGTAAACATTTTATAAAACTTTATAAAAGGCACTCATTGTATCATTTCTGAGGTATTTGCTAGGCACCTAGGCCGCGGGCCTATGAATTAATATTTCGTGCTTAAATGAAAGCACAATATTATTAACTTGATTTAATATGTAAATGTTATGAATATGACATCGGTAGAATAAAAAGTCCTAAAAAGGCCTAGGCCTAGAGCCTCTGAATTAATATTTCGTGCCTAAGTAAAAGCTCAATATTATTAACTTGATTTTATATGTAATCGTTATGAATCTGACATCGGTAGAATTAAAATTGTTAAAAAGCCTAGGCCTAGGGCCTATGAATTAATATTTCATATTTAAGTAAAAGCGCAATATTATTAACTTGATTTAATATGTAAACGTTATGAATATGACATCGCTTAAATAAAAACTGTTGAAAAGGCCACTGTCCAAACCCCGACCAGTTGTTTCCATTGGGCAGTTGGCAGAAAACTCCACTGCATTTTGCAAACAGAAACGGAACACTAGTATTTTATATTATTTCATGCAAAAGAGAAACATTGAAGTTGATAGAACGGCTCGTACATCAGTAACTTCATACGGCAGCAAGAACAGAATAACAAGAGAACGCGATTCCAAAAAAAAAGAAAAAAAGAAAAAGAAATCTGTAACCACAATATTACACATGAAATGTAACATTATTTTACATTCTTTGGACTACCGGTACTTTCGTATAACATCGGAGATGGAATCAGAACAGATGAGACTTTTATAGCACGAGTAGCACTTCGGACAGATAGGACGGAATTGGACCAATCGTCCATTGGACGAATCGGCATTGGACCAATCGTACCTTTGGACCAATTGTCCATTGGACCAATCGTACCTTTGGACCAATTGTCCATTGGACGAATCGTACCAGACCCGTTTTCCTGCGATGTTGCCTGCGTCCAGTATTATTGTTATACAACACTTCATTCCAAAAGTATTTGTATTTCAGTTTGAAAACGGAGGAAAAATTTCGGAAAACTGAAGTTCAACGGCGAAAAATTCCCCTGTAACCTTCAGGTATGAGCGTGCAAAGGCTTCCAGGAATTTCTCCTTTTCCGTCATCATTTGAGTTATCCTCGAGATCGATGCGTAACTGAACAGAAATTTCAGAGCAATTGGTAGTGGGAGAGAATGTTTTTCGATTGAAACTTTTGAAAACGGAAGTTTTGACTTTCAAAACTTTCGAAAAAGGAAGTTTCGTCTTTCAAAACTTTCGAAAATGGAAGTTAGATACAGTGAAGATTTCTCCTGTAACTGTAATTTTATTTTTCACGCGATGTTTCCTCTGCCTAGTATTGTCGTTAAATATCATTTTATTTCATAAATATTTGTATTTCAACTTGAAAATGGAAGGAAAATGTCCGAAAACGGAAATCGGACATAGCAAAGATTTCTCTAGGTAACTGTATTTTTTTCCCTACAATTTTTCGAACATGTATCCTGTATTCTTAAATATTCCCCCACCCCCAAAAAGGTTTGCATTTCAGCTTGATAAAGGGAGGAGGAGGGGGGGGTCGAAAACAAAAGTGATCAAGCTGAAAATTTGTAAGAATTTTTTTATTTTTTTTTATTGGAGGTTTAACAACCACCATGAGCAACTCAATGTGCTATAAGTAGTCGCCCATCCCTAATTTAGGGTCACTGGTTTCAGGGAAGGAGGACAGCCAGTGCCGTAAGACAAAAACAATATCCATGTCTCACCGGGATTCGAACCCGGATCCCTTTTGGACGAATGATCAGAGGCCATCGCTTAGACCACTGCGCCACCGGGGTGGCTGTAAGAATTGATGCATGGCGTTCAGAAGTATTCATATAATCAAAGTTACACTATTCATTCTTTATCTAAAATAATGCTATCATGCATTCATGCATAAAATTGTCATCCAAAGGCATAGAAAAAAAAGGTCACTGTCTTGTCATTGCTTAAATGAAATGAAATTATTTCTAAAATTGATCATTCAATTAAAAAAAAAATTCAAAACCTTGAAAATCATCACAATTTCTGAACTCCATCTATGAGTGACTGATACAGAAAAATAATTGAAAACAAGTATCATCAAACATGCTGCTAGCACATCCCATACATTACCACTCTCCCCTAATAATAAATAATCATGAATTAACAGTTCTGGTACTGTTGCAAATCTTCTTGATTTTAAGATAAATCTTGATTTTAAGATAAATCTTAATTTTAGGGTAAATCTTCTCGATTTTATGGTAAATCTACTTGATTTTTGCAAACAATCTTCATGATTTAGGAAAATTTTGTTTAGCAGGTATGCTTGCGAAATTAACCAACATTCAGCCGTCATAACCAATATCGGTCCAATATCTAGCCGATATTCATTCCCACTTGGGTTATCAAAAAGTATTAACCATTAAAATAGAAGGGTCATGTTATAAGGTTTTTGATTTTACAAGGTTATTATGCATTTTGTACGTTAATTTCTCATGAAATACCTTTCCCCACGCGTAAACAATGAAGCTTTGTATGGTGATTACTGATAGACACTGCAGAAGGTTGGCACCTCCGGTGTTATATTAGTGGGTTGTCGATGAGAGAAACCGAGAGGCGTTTAAACTTTAAACATACTCAAGTCAACTGTTTTTGATTTACTGAATAAGTGGAAGACACATGGCATGCCTGAAGCAGCAAAACGTACCAGCAGACCAAAGAAAATCAGTGGTAGAGGACGTCGAAGCCTCAGGAGAGTTGTTCCAGCTAATCGACGGTACAAGACCTCAGTGTACAGGTGAGTAAAAATACTGGAACCTTGGTATGTACATGTACCATTTGCAGAGAACTTCATTCCATGCATTACGATGGTCATGCGGCTGCTCATAAGCCTTTCATCTCCACTCGGAATGCTACTCGTCGTTTAGCATGGTGTAAAGAACATTTATCGTGGATCATAGATCAATGGAAACGGGTCCTATGGACTGATGAATCTAGATACATGATCCATCAGTCTGATGGCCATGTGTGGGTATGGCGGCAGCTGGGGGAACGCTATTTACCACAGTGCACTTGTTCCTTCGGTCAAGTTTAGAGCTGGCAGTGTACTCGTGTGGGGGTGTTTTTTGTGGTATGGTCCCAGCCCATTGGTTATTGTGGACAAACCTGTTAACCAGCACGTCTACCTTGATATTCTGGACAATTATGCCTTACCAACTGTGTGTCAATACTATGGAACTGAGCCTTGTTGGTACCAGCAAGATAATGCACTGAGACATAAAGCAAGGACTGTTATGGGCAAGGTTTGACGATTATTCCGTATCGTGTGTGGACTGGCGAGTACAGAGCCCTGATCTTAATCCTGTAGAGCACCTATGGGATGAATTACAGCACTGCATAAGAAGTTTGAAACCAAGGCCTACTACTAAAAAACAGTTAGCAGCAGCATTATGTACTGAATGGAAGCGCATGCCTATCACTGTGTTCCAAAACCTTGTCGAAAGCATCTCTCAAAGGGTCAGTGCATGCATTAAGACTAAAGGTAGATCGACACCATACTAACGTATGTCAATAAATGCTGTGTTGTGTTTCTCTTCTAGGTGTCTGCTGACTTTTGTTAATATAGTGTTCTGTGTGTGGATATGTCATGTGCTACCCAAGGAATCATTGATAACCCAATAAGCTGTATCTGCCTGCCTTGTTTGTTTCCTGGTAAAGACTACAGTGAAGTAAACATTGTTTTGTTTTTTCTTCCTGCAGCAATGCACAGACTTTGTTCACTTTCTTGGGAAGTCACTCTGTTGCCATTCCTTCAAAAAGTGGAAGTGGAACTGGAAGTCAGTCTGTAGCTGCTATTCCATTAACCAGTGAAACAGATAATTTTCCCAGACTATCCAGCCAAATAACAATTTCAGAAGCATTTTCGAATATCACAGCTTATGAAGGTAAAAAGTACAATTAAATCACAAATTATAATTCAGAATTATGTAGTATTTCACTATATGTGGCAGCAATGTGCCTATTTAGATGAAATTTTATGATATCATCATCATCATCATCATTGTCAACCATTATCAATCCACTGCTGGACGAAGGTCTCTCCAAGTTTCCTCCACAACGGTCTGTCTTGTGCCAGTCTCCTCCATGTCACTCCCGCATATTTACGAATTTCATCCACCCATCTCCCATGTGGTCTTTTTCTGGGTCTTTTCCTGTCCCTTGGAATCCAATCTAAAATTTCGGCTGTCCATCTATGGTCTGTCCTTCTGGCAGTATGTCCAGCCCATTGCCATTTCAGGGATTTAACTCTGATCATGATGTCTTCCACTCTCGTCATTTTTCGGATCCACGAGTTCCTCTTCTTATCTCTCCTGGTTATACCAAGCATGCACCTCTCCATGATTCTTTGAGTTGTCTGCAGCCTTTGTATGTCTCTTTTAGTTAAGGTCCACGTCTCTGCACCATACGTAAGCACTGGAAGGATGCATTGATCAAACACTTTTCTTTTAAGACATAATGGCATATTGCTCTTGAAAATTATGCTGTTTCTTCCAAAAGCTCTCCAGGCAAGTTTTGTACGCCGATTAATTTCTTCATCAATGTGACCCTCACTTGATATCTGCTGTCCAAGATAAACATACGTATCTGTTATCTCCAGTTTTTCTCCATCAATCGATAAATCTTCATTTCTTGTAAAAGCATTGAACATCACTTTTGTCTTCTGAAAGTTCATTTTTAATCCCACTTCTTTACTCTTGTCAGCAAGTTCCTGGATCATACTCTGCAGCTCTGATGGGGTAGTTGCAAAAATGACTACGTCATCAGCAAAACGAAGGTGGGTTAGATAATCTCCATTAATCTTTATCTCTTTGTTTTCCCAGTTCAGTGATTGAAAGACATTTTCCAATGTAGCATTAAAGAGCTTCGGAGATATGGTGTCACCTTGTCTCACTCCCTTTCCAATTTTTATGTGTGTTGTATTTTCAAACAGCCGAATCTTTGCACTTGCATTTTCATAGATGTTATTAATAATATTAATGTATGCATCTTCAATACCGCAGGATTTCAGAGCCGTGGTAACTGCTGATGGTTTCACCGAATCAAAGGCTTTTTCATAATCGATAAAAGCCATGCACAATGGCAGTTCATATTCCATCGCTCTTTCAATTAGTTCTCTCAGTACGTGGATATGATCTATTGTGCTGTAGCCACTCCTGAATCCAGCTTGTTCTCTCGGTTGAGCCATGTCCAGTGTTACCTTCAAGCGGTGTGAAAGAACTTTAGTGAAGATTTTATAAACCACTGATAGGAGGCTGATAGGTCTGTAGTTCCTGAGATCCTCAATGTCACCTTTTTTATGTAGCAGGATCATTGTAGCATTGTTCCAATCCTCAGGAATCTTCCCTTCATTAAGGCATCGAGTGAAAATTTGGGCGAGTACTGTTTCAATTTCTCCACTTGCTTCTTGTATGATGTCTATAGTAATTCCATCTTCTCCTGGAGCTTTCCCCCACTTCATGTTCTTGATTGCATGAGCAACTTCTGCTGGGAGGACTGGAAGAACTCTGGTACCTTTCATGATGTCTGGAGTACATGTATCATCCCTTTCATATAATTTGGAGTAGAAATCTTTCACTCTTGTCAAAATTTCGCCTCTATTTCTTGTTATAGAACCATCTTCTTTTCTCAGAGCCATAATCTGTTTTCTTCCCTTACTGAGATGTCCCTTTGCTATCTTTAGGCTTTGGTTGTTTTCAATTGCTTTCCTCACTAGCTCACAGTTGAATTTCCTTACGTCTTCAGTGATACTTTTTCGTGCTGTCTTGCATAGCTCTATATATTCCACTTTGGAAGTCACATCTTCTTTAGCTGTCCTCATCTCTCTTCTTTTTTGCATCAACATTTTGGTTTTTCCTGATAATTTGTTTACATGCAACTTGTTCTTAGACCCAGCTAATTTTGTTGCTGTTTCCATAAGAGCTTTGGTTACTTTTCTGTTAACTTCCGAAATATCCACTTCTTCCGATGTTAGGCATTCTAAAGCAGAGAATCTGTTCTTCAGTTCCAACTTGAAAGTATTATGGTGTTTTTTAAGGTTGGTTATGTCAATACATTTTGTTTGTCTTATGAGCTTGCCACGTTCCAGTTTAGTATTGAGGTGCATCTTACATCTCACCAATCTATGGTCACTACCTGTGTTGAACTTGTTTAGCACACTGCAGTCTTCGATGACGAATTTTTTGTTACACATAATAAAATCAATTTCACTTGTCGTCCCAATTGGATGTCTCCATGTCCATTTCCTGTGTGGCTTTTTCTTGAAAAAGGAATTCAAGATGAAAAATCCTTCTGCCTCTGCAAACTCAACGAGAGTATTTCCACGCTGGTTTCTGTTGCCGTGACCGAATTTACCTACTGAAGTTTCATTCTGTTGCCGGTGCCCTATTTTTGCATTGAAATCTCCCATAATTATCTTCAAGTGCTGCTTACCTTTATTATTTAGATGGCGAATTTCCTCATAAAATTCTTCAATTTCTTCTTCAGGATGACTTGTGGTGGGTGCATAAGTTTGAATAATCTGAGCCTGGTATCTTCTCGATAGTTGGATAACGAGTCGTGCAGCTCTGTCAGAGGAACTTTCAACTTCTACAACTTTATCCTTCAGTTTCTTGTTTATTATAAATCCAACACCACTAGTTCTGCCAGTATCTGTCCCACGATAATAGAAGAGATGTCCACTTTTCAGTTCAATGAGATCTTCTCCTTTTCTCCTTACCTCACTCAGCCCGACGATGTCCCACTTGATCCTTTGTAGTTCCTCTTCCAAT
Organism: Macrothele yani; assembly: GCA_039090855.1. Classification (NCBI taxonomy): domain Eukaryota; kingdom Metazoa; phylum Arthropoda; class Arachnida; order Araneae; family Macrothelidae; genus Macrothele; species Macrothele yani. The sequence goes on along the minus strand of CM077010.1, from coordinate 161,172,364 downwards.
TCAAGAAGCCTTGAATCAGAAGATAGGGAGCGTCCGTTGTAGGTAGCCAAGGTCAGCATCAAATGGCAGCCTAGTCCGGTCCTCCGGGGATTCTTAGCACCCTCTGCCTTCATGTCGCACTGGCCGCTGCCTTGGCCAGGTACATTCCAGCTGCCGGAGACTGAGGGCCAAGATTTAAGTTGTAGAGTCATTTTGGAGGTGTTTGGCCATAACTCACCACGCTGGCCAAGCGGGTTGGTGAGTGTGGGATAGCATTTCCTCTGATCCCGATGGTATAGTTATACCGCTATTTGCGGTCGTCAGAGCCCCTTTAGTGGGAACAGGATGCACCACGAGAAGGCGGGGTTGACATTTGTCAAGGAGAGGCTGTGATGTTACGCATCACCTGACCTTACATCCCAATTTTATGATATAGATATTACTAATCGTTACTAGCATGTTCATATAGCCCATTATGTAACAGATTATCACATATTTTTAGGGTGGGGGAAGGAAGTTTGGTTCTAGTTGGAATGTATTATGTACAAGGGTGTTAGTATTTCTCTTTTATTGTTACATTTGCAAACCAAATGGCTGTAAAAGTAAAAATGGGATATCTTTATTATTGTTATTTATATTTAATTTTTTCCCATCTGCCTTAGCACAGCAGCATTGGTGGCTTGTGTTTCATTCTTTGAGCCTACTAGCAGCAATGTATTCAGGCATCTTTTAGGGGTGCTTAGCCCCCAAAAATCCACCCCCCCCCCCCAGTAGGTTTTTGGATGATCTCCCCTTGTATTCAAACTAATTATTTTTATTTATAGCTGTATATTTGGAGAAATTAATTAAAAGGAAAACTTAAGAAAATGAGAGAAAATATTATAATAATAAAAAGCAACATCCACATGGACTTCAACCTGAAAATTCTATCATCCTTCAACAAAACCTTAAACAGTCCTCACTGAAGGGGGCAATTTTCCAAGCATTGACAACTCAGGCTACTTCCACAATAAAATCCCAATGCCACAGAGTAGAGATGTTTCCACTGCAATACATGGTAAGTCAAGCATGTTGTGGTAGGAAAGTGCTGGTGCTACTCGCTGCAAATTTAAATGATAAAGTATTAATGGATACATGTGTGAAGGATACCTATTGCAAACGTGAAAGATAAACCAGGTAACAAATGCAGTTACTCAAGCTAGGTAAATTTCTGTTAAGTCAATTGTCATTATAACCTACATGTCAGTTGAACGTCCAGAAGCTTAGGGACCTAAGGTACCATTTCCAATTGACTTGTAAGACTGTTAGCATGTGCCAGTGTATAAAGTGTGTTAATATGCCACTACTACTGTCTTGAATACTTCTTTTGGGTTACATTTGTATTTCCTGACTGATAACTGTGACATATAATCTGACACGACTTCAACTTGACTATAAAAGGATGTGCTGACACCTGCCGACATATTCAGGAGTGACTAAGTTCAAATAGCTATTTGTGGTTTATTTGTGATCTGGTTAATTATTATTATAACTAAATATAATGGCAGGTAAAAAGGCAAATGTGGCTTTGAATAGATCTGCAGCGGCTGCATCACTTTCTGACAGTACTGGAACTGTAAACATGGACCTCATAATGGTTACCTTGGGTGATATAAACTTAAAAATTCAACAGTCAAATGATGAAGTTAAACAAGATCTCAGACACTCATTAAATGAGATAAACGCGAAACTGGAACCACTGTCAAAAATCAAAAAAGATTTGGCAGAATATAAAAAAATAGTTGACTTTGTTACAGTAAAATATAAAGATATTTGTAATAGGTGTGAGTCTCTTGAAAGAGATAACAAGGAACTAAATGCAAAACAGGATTTCTTACTAAAGGAGAATGATATTAAACAACATCAAATTCAGAAACTAAACTGTGGAATCAATGAACTAAGTCAATATTACCAAAACAAAAATTTAGAATTACATGGGCTTGACTTAACACTAATCAACAATGAATCTGAGTTGAATACTTACATTGATAAATATGCTGAAAAACTTGGGATTACAAATTTTCACCCAACAGATATTGATGTCATTCACCCACTCAAATATGATGCTTTTCGAAAGCCAAATGTAATTGTAATTATACAATTCAAATCTCGAAGAGCAAGAGACAGTTGGCTAACTAAGAAAAAGACTGTTATATTGAACTCAGAAATAAATACTACTTTGCCAGCAACTAAAATATTTATCAATGAGAATTTAATCCCAGTCTACAGACATTTATTCTGGAGTGCAAGATAATTACTACAGCAAGAGAAAATTAAATATGCATGGGTGAAAAACAGCAGTGTTTTTATAAAGAAGAGTGACCATGACCCAAGGAAAAAATTTATTTCTTGGAAGAATTATATGAATTTGGTCTGGTTTCTTGATGGAGGGTCTCATATTGTGTTTGATAAGATGGTAGGAATTATTTATTTTTTTATATTTGATAGAATAATTTCCATTGTGTTCATAGTGTGATGGTTCGTGGGATGTTTATGATGTACTGTAACTAAAATTTAGGTATGATTTCTTAATGTAATTTGATACTGCCAGAAAAGGGAACTACACCTGTTTCTGTGTGTGTGTGTGTTTGTATGGTACTTATAATATATGCCTACTTTAAATCTAACATAGTGCCTATAACAGCAAGATTTACACTTAATCTTCAATAGAGGCACGACTTTATTTTGGTAAAAGCCTCAAGAACTGGTTTTTGAGTTTCCTACCAATTTCTGATTAGAAATATCTTAGCAGAATATTGCACTGTGAAACACATTGCATTTATTTTTCTTGAAAATGCTATGAGGGTAGATTTCTTGGGTTTCCAACTAAATTTTTTTTTTTTTTAATAAAACAGAGTAGATAGGTTTTCTACTATTCTACGTTTTTCATTTTCTTTTATTATTATTATTTTATTTTTTTTTATTTTTATTTGTGTGTGTGTGTGTGTGTGTGTGTGTGTGTGTGTGTGTGTGTATAATGAATATTTTGTGTATCAAATTAGGATATGAGACTTACCTGAAATGTTAGAATGATAAGTGTTTGTGCTTATGATGAAATGATTTGCATTGTGCTTGACTTTGTGACATACTATCCTATCATTGATAAACAAAGGGAGATCACACATATCTATTTTATAGATGTTACAGGGAGTGGCTTTTGAACTCTTACAACTTAAGATTATAATTCCTACTAACAAACAGCAAGCAAATAGACAAATTTAATGCAAGGTAATTTATATACAACTATTGTTAATTTATATACCCATAAGTGCGGACACTATCCTATTATTGATAAAGAAGGGGAGATCACACATCGTTTTTATAGATGTTGCAGGGAGTAGCTTTTGAACTCTTATAACTTAAGATTATAATTCCTACTAACAGATAGCAAGCAAATAGACAAATTTAATGCAAGATAATTTATATACAACACAACAAATAATATCTTTTCTTGTAGTTCCACAAATTCATTGAAAATTATTCATATTAATGTGAGATATTTACTAAATAAACTCACTCTTATTGAGGCACTAATTCAGGTTACTAATTTACAAATAGATATTTTATGTATAACAGAAACATGGTTTCCTAGTGAGAATTATAGTGTTGGCTTGGATGACTATAAGATTTTTTATCAAAATAGAACCCACTCAAGAGGAGGTGGAGTGGCCATCTACGTTAAGGATACCTATCATGATTATACAATTAATAAAAACTTAACATTTACTGACTATACCATAGAAATTTTGTCAATAGAAGATCAACACACTATTATAATGGTGTGCTATTGCCCTCCAGGATTAAATACAACTCAGTTCTTCCATAAATTAACAGAGGCATTCAATTACGTGAATTTAACCGGGAAAAGGGGATTTTTATTGGGAGATCTCAATATTAATATTTCTGTTACTAATTCACAGACTCAGTACTTTATTCAAATATTAACTGCTGCTGGATTTATCAATACAATATTTCATCCAACGAGAATTACACCTCACGCAGAAACAATTATTGATTTATCGCTCACAAATGCTCCACCAGATTCAGTTTTATCAGGAGTTATAAATTATGACATCAGTGACCATTTACCAATCTTCACAGTTTACACTTATACACATGCAGTGAAGAAACAGTTAATAAACAAACAAATACAATTAATAAATTCTAATAACCTGGAAAAATTTGGGAACCTGCTTCAAACTATAAAATGGGAAAATTTCCTCCCAGCGGAAAATCCAAATATAACATATAACTTATTTACAATATTGTTAAAAGACTCATACGATCAAGCTTTTCCAATAATAACGAAAAGTAATAAAATAAAAAAAAAATAGGAAACCATGGATAACAAGGAATCTCTTAAATCAAATAAATAAAAAAAATAGACTGTATTCCAAATTTATTAAAAGTAAACTACAAGTCGACTTCCAGAATTTTAAAATATATAGAAACAAATTGAATTCAGATATTCAGAAGTTAAAAAAAATTACTACACTAATATATTCTCTCAAAATAACCCTAAACTAACATGGAAACATCTGAATCTATTACTGGGGGAAAATATCAACTTATAAAATAACTGATAAACAGGCTATAGCTAATGAAATCAACAGTCACTTTATATTGTCACCACAATTGACCAAGCAACAACTTACATTTTCAGGAATCCATTATACAAAATACCTTCAAAATCTTTCAAGACTAAATACTTTTCATATGTCGAGAATTACAGGGAATGAACTTACTCATGCTTTAAAACAAAATCAATACAAATGTCGGACCTGGCTACGATGAATTTTTTCCAATAGCCATACAATTTGTGGCAGATATCTTAGTTCAGCCGTTGTTGCAGATCTATAACCTTATACTTGAAACCGGAATATTTCCAGATGCCTTAAAAATTTCCAAAGTTACTCCGAAATATAATAATGGGTCAAAAAACGGCAAATAATTATCGTCCAATCGCAAACTTATCGATTTTTGCAAAAATACTAGAGAAATTAATTCATACCAGACTATTTTCATACATTCAAAGACATAATATATTTCATCACAGACAATTCGGATTTGTACTAAATAAATCAACTGAACTAGCATTATTACATACACAAAATATAATTCAACAAAATCTATTACAAAAACAAAAAACAATAGCGGTCTTTCTTGATTTATCAAAAGCATTCAATACCCTAAATCATGATATATTACTTCATAAGTTAAATATTATTGGACTCCGGGGATCTAGCTATAATTTATTCAAAAGTTACTTGTCAGAAAGAAGGCAATGCACCCAGATTCATCAGAATTGATCCACATTACAAATCATAAATTGTGGGGTACCCCAGGGATCAGTTCTTGGTCCTTTATTTTTTAATTTATATATCAATGACTTAGTTGCAGTACTAAAAGATAATGATACAATCTTATATGCAGATGATGTAACTATTATTTTAAAGGGAACTGATATGAATGAGCTTATACTAAGAACTAATACTCAGCTAAAACTAATAACAGATTGGCTGAATGCAAATGAATTAGTTGTTAATATTAATAAAACTAAATTAATGATTTTCTCTAATTCACAAACTTCACATTTATATGATTTACCGATTCTGATGAATGGAGTCAGGATTAATACGGTCTCAACACACTCTTATCTAGGTACAACTATACACAATGACTTGAAATGGAACAAACACATTGAAATTTAAGTAACAAGATTTCTGGAAATATCGGGATGGTCAGTAGTATTTTGCCAAACTTAACACCAAAAATATTAATCTCTATATATCATACTCTAATTCAAACACATATTAATTATTGCATTTTAACCTGGGGACAAACCACACAATATAATATTAATAAACTACAGGTACTGCAAAATAGATTCATAAGACTAATAGACCTTAAAACATCAAGTAATTTTCAACAAATCTCATATATTCGGTCAAAAATGAACCCCAATATATATAATATTTTAACGATAAAGCAAATATATGATTACACAGTGCGTCAAAGAATTTTTAAGACTGGCGCTAGATTTCAGCCTACGGTGGCACCAGCAGTGTAATCGTGAATGCGTTATAAACCATGACCATCTGCTTGGTTTCTGCCAAAAGTACTGCGCAGTTGTTAAAGTAACTCAAACAAAATGGCTGTTCATTAAAGAAGTAAAATTTTTTTCATGTTGAATTATTAAGATGGAACAAAGGGCTGTTATTAAATTTAACGCAAAACTTGGTAAAAGTGCCTCGGAAACGTACCAAATGATGAAACAAGTTTACGGTGAGTTTTGCTTAAGTAGATCAAATGTTTTCCTGTGTGCTTAAGTAGATCAAATGTTTTCCTGTGGCACAAACGTTTTTTGGACGGAAGAGAGACGCTAGAAGATGATAAGCATACCGGAAGACCAAGTTCATCTAGGACACCTGAGATTATTGAAAAAGTGCGTGATTTCGTGTCAATCAATCGATGTGCGTCACTAAGAATGATGGAAGAGTCTTTAAACATCAACAAAGAAACTATGCGAACCATCCTGCATGAAGATTTGGGCAAAACAGAAGTCTGTGCTAAATTTGTTCCCCACACGTTAACCAATGAACAAAAATCAAGGAGAAGTGCACATTGCAGAGACATCATTTCAGCCGCCGAAAATGATCCAAACTTCTTAAAATCGATTGTTACAGGTGATGAAACATGGTGTTTTCAATATGATCCTAAAATAAAGTGACAAAGTGCGGAATGGAAGTCAAAAAACTCGCCACAAGCCAAAAAAGCAAGAAAAGTTCCATCGAAAATCAAAACAATGCTCATTACATTCTTCGATAGTTAGGGTATTATCCACAAAGAATTTGTTCCAAGTGGACAAACAATTACTGGTGAGTTTTATTTAAATGTTTTAAGGCGTTTGATGGGCAGAATTCGTCGCATTCGTCCAGCATATCGGGATGAAAATAGTTGGTGTTTGTTGCACGATAATGCACCCAGTCACACCTCACTTCTTGTTCATAGATTTTTGGTGAAAAATAACGTCTGTGTGTTGAATCATTCACCGTATTCGCCTGATTTAGCACCCTGCGACTTTTCTTTATTCCCAAAACTTAAAATGACGTTAAAAGGGTGTTATTTTGATGATATTTTGGCCATACAAACAGATGCGTGCTTTGGAGGCAATTCCGCAAAGCGAACTGGAACAGGCATTCGAATGATTATTAAATCGCTGTAACAAGTGTATTGAAGCCAGAGGGACTTATTTTGAATAACAAACCAAAACAAATTATAATTTCTTGTTTCTATTTCATTTTACAGACCCAGTCTTAAAAATTATTTGCCACACTGTGTATAACTTGGGAAAAATAATGTATAAAAGAATTAAAAATGGTATACACAATGATATAATAACACTAAATATGCATACTCATTATCACAATACTAGGAATAGATCACTACTAATTCCAATGTTCCCACAAACTGAGAAACTTAAAATGAATATAAATTATAGTGGCCCAAAATTCTGGAACTCATTGCCCCAAGAACTAACATCAATTAATAATTTTAACTTATTTAAAATAAAACTGAAGGCACATCTTATGAAATAATTAGTAAACAATAGGCAATTTCGATTGAATGGAAGAAATGTGGGTTAGTATGATTATTGAGTGAGGTGCAAACGTTATTGTGAAGTGTATATGATACTTGTTTGTTTAGATATAATGAAGGGTATTGATGATGGAACACATTGTTATATGTGTTGGTTGTGAGCAAGTACGTGTACCTACCATATATGTGTTGGCTTGCCTTTTCTGTTAAGCTTTGTTTTTTGTATTCTGGGGAGAGGAGGGCTATCTATGTCAGGCCTCGCGGCATTTTCCCTCCTTTTCCTAGTTGCTGTAGTGGCAACTGAAAGAATAAATAAATGAAATGAAATGAAATATTTTGTAAGCTGGCATTCAGCTTTATTTCTGTCTTCTGGATGCTGACTTTCCATGTATACGATTAAGCCTCAGTGTAACTAACATGATGCTAGTGCTTCTAATACAACAAAATATTTTCTAACTAATTTTTTACATTAGCAAATTATGAGAAAATGTTGCCATAAAAAGTCCCCCCCCCCCCCATGGCGGTGGGTGATTTACGCTCTGTGACAAAAAAAAAAAATAAAAAAAAAATCAAGGCACCTCGAACTGTCATCTGCACACACAAATGGTTAGTTAGTTTTTGTTTGTTTTTACTATGTACTAATCTGAGCCCAAATGGCAGGGGAATGGTTTACACCATACATTTTCAGATAACGCTGTAATGATTCCTTAGTAATCAGAAGCACGCTTGTAGTAAGACAAAGACATATTTACCACTCCTAATGTAATGTTGAGAGTGCGGAATTTTCTCTAGTACAGCCTTATGTTTCTAGCATCCTCAATATTTTACACCTCCCCATGGTGAAATCCATGGCGTATTACTGAATTGAAGCAAAGGTATAACATTTTTACATTTTTAATCATTTGTATGTGTAGAATTCTTGGAATTTGCATTTATGATATATGAGCATAAGGAATTTTTTATACTCTATTTAAAATTTTTATATGTGTTAATGTATATATAAATAACAAAATTGTGATTATATGTATATAAATCAGTCAACAAGTTTCAAACCCCTCCAAATTGTGACCCCCCCCCCCCAAAAAAAAAAAAAGCTCTCTGAATGCAACACTGCCTGCTAGGTAATTGTTTTCAAAGACTCCGAACTGAAATTGTTGATTTTTATCTTTTCCCCGAATTCTACATGTTTTTTTAACAAGAAAACCCATTTTACATAGTTCCTTGATAGATTTTTAACAATCAGGACTCTTTTTCAGTTATTACTATGTTTGTTTAGTAATGATGGCAACAGAATACAAATACTTCACCATGCATTTTGGGTAACATGATTTATTTCCTACAAGAGCAGACCTTGCTCGGCAATCCACCATGACACAAGTTCAACATCTTTCTCAGAGTTATCTTTATATTGTAGAAATGAAATTCCATAAAACTGATGGAGCATCTGGGACAGAAATGAACAGTTGGAGCAGAACAGGTATATAGACCGTATGCATTAATGTCATGAAACCGCGGTTCAAATAATTTTTTCATCTGCTCCCTTCTAGCAGAAAATGGGTGTACAAGGGTGATCAAAAATGCATTTCATGGGCAATGGAAGTGGATTATCTAGTGATCAAAAACAGATTTATTCTAATAAATTGAAGAAATTGGGCAATTGTGGGGACCCATATGAAATTCCATACTCACTTTTTGAGGAAAACGTTGATGTCTCACTGCTAACATAACACGGTGATATTGTTAATTATTATTATTATTTTTTTTTACTAACGCCTTCACTCATGAGATCGTTCAGAAGCTCATAATTACTTCACCAGTGGTTGGGTTAAGTGAGTCACATAGTACTTACCGAAGTGGTTTGTACAGGGCAAGTTCTGCTAGGTGAGGTAAGTGTTATCATTAAATGTTTATGTTGTGATTCAGTTCCAAGTAAATAGAGTACTCTTAGCACTAATGTATATCATTTTAAGTTGTGTACATACAGCAATTTTTGTATCTACAATATTTTTTTTAATTAAATAACACAGCAATTGTAGTGGAACATTCAATATACAAACACATCGATTTTGCTGCACAAAATCACATTTTCAAAGACACAGTCGGGGCTTATACTATGAAGTTCAAATGCTAGCTAAAGACTGAGCCAAACTGAAAAAATCAGCCATATTTTGAAAGTATTTTAGCCAAGATTTCCCATATAAAAACTACAGCATAAAAAGGCAAAATATCAGAAATGTATGAAGTAAAAATTAAAAAAAAAAAAAAAAAAAAAAAAAGGCTGTATGTACTCATGTATATGTTGACTTTCTAAAATCAAATATTCAGGTCAAAATTAGGGGGTCAACTTGTACACGGAAACTATTTTTAATACACGAGATATACAAAAACTGCAGATATCCAGATTAAAATCGGGAAGTCGACCTATAAACGAGTATATACAGTAATAATTCTTGCAAATTTGGAAAAACATAACATTTCACTCTGCATATTAGACAAGCCAAGTCTTCTGCATACAGTTACAGTAATCAAGTGCTGCATCAAAATTTTAATCTTTCATACAATTTTGTAAGTGCTATTTTGAACAAGTTCTGTTTAATAAATTCCTTTTCTGCATTTGTCGTGGTTAAATTGCAAGTTAGTGCAATTACCATATTTTTCAGTTTATGGGCCACAGCTCATGTCAGAACTATACATTTTGCCTTGCCTGAAGACTAGCAGTTTGTCAGTATAAGCTTCCTGCTTTAATTCTGACTATTTGAGATAAATGTTCTGGTGCAGAGATATTCTTATGAATACTGCACTCATATTTCTATTTCTAATTGTTATAAGGAATCATCTTGTAGAACATCAAGGACCAAGGGTTTTTTAAGAACAAAAATCTGCAGTATCAATTATTTAATAGTAAGTTGTTTGTTTATATGGTTTAAAATATGTGGTTTCTCTTGTGAAAACAATGGCTTATTTTGTGCAAGTATATTGTAGATGTTTTTTTTGCTTGCAGTGTATATGAACCTTATATTATGCATGCTTTGCCTGAAGACTAGCAGTTTGTTGCCACAAGCTTCCTGCTTTAATTCAGATACAACATGATATTGAATGTTAGTTCAACATCATTTTCAGAGCTGACTTTGGAAATGAAATCTATAATACCAATGGAGCTCGGAGCATCTGTGACAGAAATAAACACTTTCAGCAGTAAACAACTATTGCGTCAGAAAATAGCTATAGGGCCCCACAAACCACGTGGCTTCTCTACACAGTAACTGAATAGATACACATCTCGGAGTAAGGCAATCAGAAACAAGTGAATCTGTAATCAATTGAAATTGGACCAGTTACGATGAATACTGTTCCAACTGAGCACTGATATGCTGCATCACCAGAAAAGCATTTCAAATTATCCTGCCGCCATCAGTACTAAACGAATGTAGTGTAACATAAAACAATCCCAGTACTTGAAAATGTATATAAAAACAAAACAAAAAAAGCTATCAGCAGAACATAAGAAAATTGGTTTTCCCCTTTTAAAAAAAAAAGAGTAGGGTTCAGGGAGGGAAAGAAATAAACAATCCAATGTCAGGGATCGCATTCCTCCTAAAATTCCTAATATTTTGTGACCCTCCTTAAATTCCTAAAATTATACCTAAAATTTGCTATTCATCCTAAAATTTTCGTAAGCTTATTTATTAAAAACACAACCGTTATTAACGCCAATAAATTTACCATTACGCAGGGTGCGCACGCGTGCTTGAAAACCTGGAAAATCATGATTACGTTTTCAAGGCCTGGAATATCCTGGAAAAACGGTGTTTTTTTAATGCCGTCTTGAAAAGCCTTGAAATTTGAAATTAGTGCTTAAAAAATGCCCTTTTAGGAAATCGTGTTACTGTTACCCCTTCATTTTTTAAAGTTCCTTTTCTCTGTTCTCAAAGAAACCACCGGCAGCGGTTTCCGACGTGCACCAAATCCTAATTTGGCTGGGGGAAAAAAAGAAAAAAAAAGCACTACTTCCAGTGCAATAAAATTGGATGATTACTAGTAGGTCGAAGGGGAGCTTGATGTCCGTCCGACAATTGAGAACAGAAGGGGAAAGAAGAGGCATTTAGCATTTGCAGGGGGTCGCGTATGTACCAAGTCAGCTGGCATCCACCAGTGAGGAGTATGCCTGAACAACACATTCATCTTCTTCTTGTTTATGTGCATGCCACCCTCCCTCCCCTCAAGAGACTTCCACTACTTATGATAAAAAATAAGAAAACTATCTTTGCGAATTTTTCACGAAAGTGGCTGAAATTTTTACATTCACTGTAATTGGATTACAGAAGCTCACTTCCAAAATTCCAGTTGAATCGGTTTAAAACTTTAAAAGTTAGCATTGGTAATTTTTATTATGGACAAGTATGTGTGCCTCTTTGGACAGAGTGAGCCTCCAGCAGAAAGGGTGTTACCATAGCAACGGTTGATTGACAGCTGGGAGCGCTGATCTGAAGCCCTTGGTTGGGAAGAAAGCAAACACCTGTTTGTCACTTCCACAGCACAAAAGGACTAGGAGAATATTTTCAGAAATCCATTTTTCTGAATTTTGAAAATAACACAGTAAAATTTTTACAGTAGTTAAGATACATCACAATAAAGTTCTAGTGCAAATTTCGCCAAATTCCGTTAGGAACTTTAGCAGATGCAAAAAAAAAAAAAAACGTTGCATAATCGGATTGAAAAAAGAAACAGTAATTATAAATTACGGGAAAAGCAAGTGAATTATTTTTTTTAGATGCCATGGTTTATTTAAACAGTGATCCTTAAATTTTTTTTCTGTGATGATATGGACTCTATTTGAATTACAAACACGTTTTTATTCAGACGTCTGAGTTACTGTTTTAATAAAAAAATCATCTATAATTAAAAAGTTTTCAATGGATTTAAGCAATATTCAGCAGATAAACAAACGTATTTTAGTAAATTGCAACATCATGACGTAAATTTGGTAATTTAATTTTGTCGAAAATTGGGGAGCATTTTTTTTTTTTACAGTTTCTATTATAGTTAAAGTGAAGGAGGAAGGGTGCAACTTGACAGTTCAGTGAGCTGCAGGTGGTGATTTATGGCGATGTGCCAAATGAAAAGAAGCCATTCCATCAGGTAATTCCAAAGGTTGTGTTGTGTGGACGCGTCCTCCTGCTGTTTGATCTTAATTGGAATGTTTTTGTGCATGGGGGGGGGGGGGTCGAGAGAAATATCCGTTTCAGCTTTACAGCTTTCACGGCTCTTTTTTTTTTTTCTTGGTAATAAATAAAACTCATAGTTGCTGCATTCACCATTGATCCATGTTTGCATTTCTTGAATATAAACAGCAGACAATCAGAAACATAGTATTGGGCGGGTCTTGATCTTCATTTTGCATATGCTGAATTCAGTTCTGTGGGAATAAGGAATGACTTATACTGTGAATATATACAAAACTACATATTTTTGAGCTGAAAAAATAGGTCTACTTGTACACAGTAGCTAAAGTGTGAACTCAGATGAAGACAATCAGACATACGGACGTCTGATTCCATAAAAAAATCAACATAGTTTTTTTATTTACACTACAGGTAAAAAAGCAAAAACATGTTTTTAAACGTTATAAAGGAAAACGGATTTTTGAAACGCATGACTTGATGATCTTAATTTCTGAAAGTTTCTTTTTTCCACATCCTTTTTTTTCAATTACAATACACTGTAACAGGATACTGTGTGTTATATCACTTAGAGATATGGCAGATTTTCGGTTGCTGATATCCGCGATCGTAAGCGGTAGTTGCATTGCGATTGTTGATGATGACAAGATAAATACTGGAGTGATGTAAAATGTTGCATAAACTAAAAAAATAAAAAAAATAAAGCTCTCCCCCCCCCCTTGAACTTTTATGCGGTCATCATAGCTGATCAACCATTTCATTCCATGAACATCAGCACATTTCAATCATTTGAACATTGGGGGTATCTGAAGGAATTCAGCCGTGCTTAAGCGCCCTAGCGCAACGAAAACATGCTAATTTTGGACAGTTCTATTCCCTTCCCCTCTACCATCCTTAATAATTGAGAGTGCTTACATTGAGAGTGTTTCAAATATTCTATTTATGAGCTAGTTTTCGCGCTGTTTGTTATGCTTTTATTTTCGAAGAAAGAGAGGGAAAATAAGGAAAAGCAGCTAGAGAAAAAAAGAAAAGCTGAGTTTGATGACAAAATAAAAGAAAATGATGCAGAAATAAATAGGCTTAAAAAAGATAAAGAAGCCTCCCTAGCAGTAATTCAAGAGGGAACAGAAAGAATGAGAAAAGCTGTAGAAAAACAAAATACTGTTGAAATAGCAGTTGCCTCTAACTTGATCATACAAGGTTCAGCTGAAATAAAGAAAACTGAAAGTAAATTAGTTGTGGTGGAAGCAGAAAAAGATAGGCTAATCAGGAAAAGGTTAAAACAATAATATGAAAAAAGTAATTCAGTGAACAATTGTACATAGTTCTTGGTTTTCAATTACCTTTTTAGGATATTATAGTTTAATGTGAAACCTGAAAACTTAACTGTGAAAATTATGAATTGCTTCTGGTTCAACAGCATATTAATGTTCAAAGTGAAACTTGAATGTGGTAAATATACTTGAATATGATAATAACACGTGAAAAGATAAGAACTGAACATTAGAAGTAAATCATACTTAAACTTTAGACATTAGACGTTATGCAAAAAATTTGGATGTGAACTTCGACCATATATACTAATGGACTGCGCATTGGCAATAGCTGCATCAAAGCCGCCATGGCTCAAACATTGGGCACGTCATCATCAGACTCCAAATTTCGTGTAAAAATGCTCTTATGATTACTAATTTACGCTGCAGAACTTCAGTGTTTTCGGTGTATTATGTGAATGCACCTCATATATAATGAAAACTCTTCAGGTAAGTTTACTTATGAGCTATATACATGCATGATCATGTTGTTTACATTTTGTGATTTATAATGTGATGAACATTTGCGAAGAATTTGGAACATGCATTCCATTTTTTTTCTTAAGTTACTATATTTTTATATCAATAGCTGCAAGTTTCTGGTTAAGTAATTGAACTTTATTGACTTAGGTATTTAATTCGTTTCTTACCCATGAAAAATCATAGAACTTTCTTTACTATATGGGTCAGAGCAACCATAAGCACAGCAGGTGTAACCCATCTTTTTTACTGTTGTCATGTGATTTTATGTTGGAGCCAGAAATTTTGATGTCATGCGCAGTCTATCAGTATATATGGTTGAAGGGTGTGAAGCAAACTCTTTACAATGTATACAAAGTTGTTTTACTAGATGTATACAAATATACATCTAGTTTTTATTAAAATACACTCCTAAAATTTTTCTAAAAATTCCTAAAATTCCTAAAATTCTTACCTAAAATTTTCCAGAAGTATGCTATGATCCCTGCAATGTATTCACAATGTTCACACTTTAATTTGTTTTTAATTTTATTTTTCAGATGGAGTCAAAGCTGTTCAGCTGTCTGGAGCAATTTTGTACATGGTTGTTAAAGACAATCTTCCCTTCTCCTTTGTCAAAAACAAGGAATTTAGGAAAGTCATGAGAGTTGCTGCCCCAAGGTTCAGTCTACCAAGCCGACGTACACTGTCAAAAATGGTCGATGAAAAATATGATGTCATGGCATCCTTGTACAAGGATCAGTTGTCAGCAGTGCCATTTCTAACTCTTACTATGGACATATGGACTGATTCAACAACAAAGAGCTTTTTTGGGGTGACTGTGCATTTCACACTGAATAGCCAGCTGGTGTCTGGAACATTAGGGATGTATCCCTTATCTGAAAGACATACCTCAGATTATCTGAATCAGATCATGAGTCAGTTTGAAAATGACTGGGCAGTAGTGCCTAATAAAGTGGCTGCAGTTGTAACAGACAATGCTGCTAACATAAAAAGCAGCCTGTGACAGGTATAGGCAGGCCAAACATCTATCTTGTTTTGCCCATACGGTAAATTTAGTACCTGTTAAGGCTATCACACAGGTAAGCACTCTGGTAGAAGTAATCGATAAAGTGAAGAAAATTGTGAAATTCTTTAAGCAGAGTGTCCGAGCTGCGGATGAATTACGTCAACAGCAAACTGCTGGTGGCAGAACTGAAGCAGACTTTAAAAAACTGATACAGGATGTTCCAACACGTTGTAATTCTACATATTACATGCTAGAAAGGTTCCTAGAATTAAGTGACATGGTGAGTATCATTATGCTGAAACTTCCTTCGGGACCTTTGATGATAAATGCCACAGAGTTAGCAATCATCAGAGATGTGATAAAACTATTAAAGCCATTTCAAATGTTAAGTAAAGAAATGTCAGGGCAGGAATATGTCACATGTTCTAAAGTAATTCCTCTTGTTTGTATTATTGAAGAAAGGCTACAACACTTAACACCAAGTACAGAAATCGGAACAAATTTACAAATACATTTAAGGGAAGAACTTTTGTCACGGTTTAATAAAGTTGAAGAAGTAAAACTGTATGTGCTGGCAACACTTTTAGACCCCAGATTTAAAAAAAAATGTATTTTAAACACCCAATGGCTTGTTCTACAGCAATACAAATGGTATCAAATATTTTAAAGCAGAGATTGAGGTCAACAAATCCTGAAACTGAGACTGAGAAACCAGTGGATGAGGAGGAAAACAGATTAGCTATGGAACTTCCATCGAAAAAGAGCTGCGAAGAATATTTGTAATGAAGACATGCCAGAAAGGATTTCTGTAGAACTTTGGCAGTTTCTTGATCAGCCAGTTGTGGGGGTTGAAGAAGATGTTTTTTAAGTGTTTGGGGGCAGCTACAAGGCAGTATATCCAAATTTGTATGAATTGGCAATAAAGTACTTAGGGATTGTTGCTTCATCTGTTCCTGCAGAAAGGCTGTTTTCGAAAGCAGGAGACACTCTGACACAAACTAGGAGCAGGCTATCAAAAAAAGTCTTTCTAAACTAGTATTTTTGAATTCTCTTTCAGATGCTTTTTGGCATGCTTAGTGTATATACTGCTATAGTGTGTGAATATCAAAATTATTTTGGGAATTTTTTTAGCCCTCCCTACCCACCACTTTTGATCAGAAATTTTTAAATTTGCTTTTTAAATCAAAATTTATAACTGAAAGACTCGTGTAGTTCACGGTTAGGTTATCATTTGTTAAAAAATAAGTTTTTTTCTGCTATTACTGATGCCGATTTCCATGGATTTTCAGAAATTGAAAGTTTATGCTGCCAGGCATAAATGACTAAAAATCACTTTCTTCTCCCTTCAAAATGTGATTGCTACTGATAATGTAGAAAGTAAAGTTTTATTATTTTAGGAGTAAAACCTGTTTACTCCTAAAATAATAAAACTTTACTGCAATCCTCCATAACAGCCGGACATAGAACGAGCACTATCAGTACAGGCACCAACGCACTTAGTCCACTCCAAATTATTTTCGGATATAAAAGTATCAAGGATGAGCCTTAGCACTACACAGCTTTACATGGTAGTTGTAACAGCCTTAGCACTACCAGTGATACTTTTACAAAAGAGAAGGTCTACAATGTTATTATCATCTATAAACCGTACATAGCAAATCCAGTGAACATCATTATTATTATATGTGGCCTCATCCAGCTGCAACTCAAATTCCTTACCTTTCATTTTTTCAATTAATTGATCGTTGAGGTTCTCCCCTATATGCTGTATTCTGTGACTGATGGTGTTATTGGACAAAGGCACATTTGAAAGCAGCTTCCCAGCAGACTCACCGATCATAATGTTCACCATATCTACAGTAGCTGGTATAGAATGAGTTCTTCTGCGATGGTATGAGGTTTCTTACATTTTACGATCTATGTGCCACCTTGTAAGATGCTGGCAAAGCATTGCTTGGTATTGATGCCTGCTTGTAAAAACTACCTTTTTGTTGATTTAACTCTTGTAACTTTGTCGTAAAGCAATCACAAGATTTACTAAGCATGCTGGGATGATTGGTTTCTAAATGACATTTCAACTTACTTGGTAGCATGCACTCTGACACCAAAACTTTCATACACAGTACACACTGCAGCCTCTCTTCACCATTGACTTCTGTCGACGTAAAACCAAAGTCCAAATAACTGTCATCATATTTTCGATATTTACGCTTCTTCATACTCTTGCCACTATTTGACAGTGTGCCTTCTTTATTTTCACTTTCACAACGCTTATTACTGTTTAGTAAAAACCAATCCATTTTAAAAAATACATACTAGAATAAAACCTTCAAAAACTTTACTTCACCTAATCACAACAATATTCAGTTGATACGCCAAAACTCAGTGACAGAGCATCAACATAACAGACTGCTAACCGCCGAATGAGTCACAAATGACAACGGATGAGCATATTTAAAGGATCTGGTGACCTCGAAAAATCTGGACTGAGAGTCTCATTTCCAGACCCTCGGAGAACGAGGGAGGAATGTTTATCAGAAGCAAGGAGGCTGGTGCGAAAGCTCAGGTTACTTTCGGTAGCGGCCGCGCGGAATACACATGTGTGCCTGTTGGGAGGCAATCGTACGGGGTAAAGCTCACGCTTGCAACATTATGTAGAGCGCCATCTAGTTACCAGTTGTAGAGGCTTCTGCAAACAGTTATTACTAAGTGAGTTACTGGTTTGTACCAGGTCCACTAGATGTCACGCCCTATCGCATTGAATTGAAAATGGAAATAAAATTATGAAAATTTTGTAGTATTTCACGGCGCCCCTGCGAGGAAGCTGCGGTGCACACTTTGGGAACCACTGCTGTAGCTGCTTACCAACTTTTGCGGTAATCAGATGGTTCTGTCTGGATGCTTAACTTTTTTTGTCAATGAACGCATTTAGCATTCTCCTTGATGCATTTCAGTTTGTTTTTAAGAGTGGCAAAGCCAGTCCTAGGGACACTGGTACCCAATCTGTTTCATCCCTTTATATTTATTTCTAATATCTGAGTTCAACTTTCTGAATTTGCTAGTGGCACATCAGCTTGAAAGTCAGATCTGAATCTCGCTGTGTAAACAGCTTGGCAGTCATTGGTTTTTTATTTTTTGACTGTGTAGGGGGCAGTGATAGTGAACTACAATTAGTTTGCCTATCCTACCTCAATATTACATTTCATCTGGGGCCAAAAGCTTCTTGAGATATTTTCCAAGATGTCATTAAAGCCTATGATAAAAGTTCATGTTCATAATTTTCTGATGCTAGATATAAAATGTTCATCATTTAAAAAAATAAAGATTAAAATCTTGGGGTATGGAATCCATTATTTTACTGATTGTAAGATTGTAGCCAATTAATTATGTACTTGAGATAAAACTTTTTGCAGCTATTTTTGGTTTCTACCTTAGTTTTTAGTGTATTTAATTATGATTAAAATGTTGAGTTACAGTATGTCATGAGATTTTAAAGCTATAATCTTTTGGAGGAACAAAACATACAGATATTTTTAATGTATTTTTTAGCAGATTTGAAGTGCAGGTTATGATGAGTGATCAAATATATAGTTTGATACTTTCCTCAGAAAACAGCAAAACCACCTAACACAACTGGTGTCAACCTGCTATTTGTACACATTATTTTCTAGACACCATTTCCTACATGTGTCTTGATAAATGAGTTTCTGAATGAAGTAAAGTTTGTGTCTCTTTATTGTTTTTTTGCTTATCCAAGATGTAGCTCGTAAATGATGATGCCTCAAGACACACCTGTTTATGATATCAAATTCCTCTAGGTAATAATCTGCCTAATAAATTACAAATCTGTGGTTTAATGCTGTTGGTAAATGAAAGAACAAAATATCTTGATATCCTTTTACTAATTATACTGTTTTAGTTATATAAGGGAAAGAGAGCCATATTTTCCTTTTTATATATTTTGTTACTTCTACGATATTATTTTTATGTTCCTTTTTTGAAAGTGTTGCTGGACATACAAATACTATTATCAGTAAATTCTACAAATAGGACTGATAATTCAAAACAAATATTTTAAAAGATTGAGACGAGTTTTTTTTATCACATGTTTTCACATTAACTAGCTTAAACAATATTGATTAAACCAAAATTCATAGCTAGAGATTAGGAGTGTTCATCTTTTTTTCCTGTGCTGCAACCATACATCCTTAATAACATATGAAATGGCTTTAGATATTAAAATCTATTACAAATGAAAAATATGACCTAAAGTGCATGAAAATGTTGTGTGAATGTGTTTTTTTAGTTGAGAGCTGCTTTGCTATATTTTCACATATTTTGATTTTCTCTTTTTTTTTTTTTCAAATTATCGTTCCATGCCTGATTGCATATTTTTTCATGTAATGTATCTATAAGAAAATGTGTATGTGTGTAGGAAAATATACTGTATTCTGTTAGTTTAAGAAAGGTGGTATTTCCCATTAATGTATCAAATTACCACAAGCAATTTTATATTCTTTTTTTCACAGCAAAACCTTATGTAGCGCATATTTTTCTCTTGTTACAAACGCACAACAATATGTGCATTTCTGGTGTTACAACTTCCATGTAAAGCTGTGTAAATAATATATTTCAAATTAAAAAACAGGAATGTAATTACGTTGTTGTATTAAAGTTTTTCTATACAAAAATTTGAGTTTGCTGTAATTTAATGTGTTCACCTTATTGCTTTATCATCAGAATGTCAATTGAAATATGTTCTTGTTTGATAACTACTAAACATCCTGGAATCACTGAAAGTGTGGTCGGTATTATCACCAACATGCAATGTTGTTCGTGCCAACCACTAGTGTTGTTGAAACATCATAGCTGAAAGGAAAGAAGTTTGATCGACAAAAGTATTCAGATTAAATAATCATTCGATTTGATGAAATAATATACAATTACTAACACCCTTTCTTCAGTGAAAACCAAATATATGCATATACCACTAATGCAGACTCCATTTCTCTTGCTACAGACTCCATTTCTCGTTGGATTTCAAAGATGTTCACCCTAACTTTTTACTGCAATGCAGCTATTGACTATGGCACACACAGAAACTTGTACCCATGGTGTTTCACTCCCAACAGCAATGAAGTTTTAAGGGCTAGTAATAAATATAAAGAATAATCAACAGTAAATGATAAGCACTTCATTCCTAATAGAAACCTAACAAATTTTGCGGACACTTACATTTTCCTTAGAGCTGCCCAAAGACTTCCTGACATTAAATTCTAATATTAGGGTTGAAAACACTGAATTTAGCAGTGGTACATCAACTTGAAAATCAGATTTAAGTCACACTGTGTAAATAGCTTGACAGTCATAGACTTGAGTTTTTGGAGTGTCTGTTTATATGTGCTTCCTTAACATTGCAGAAAGTTTTGATTTGAAGGTTATGATTTATGCTCTCGGTACTGGCCTAGAATGTTACGGAACTAAATATTTTATTCTATTTTGCTAACAAAAAAGACCTCTTGGGCCGGGAGCACGTGCTTCACAGAGCAACAATGTGCAAAATACTTTGACAATATCAGGTAAACAATACCTTAGATATTATGTATAATTAGATAATACTAGTTATTTTAATGGAAAATCCATTTACCACATGTTCCAATGATTTTTGGTTTTGTCAATGTTTGAAAGTGACTTCAAAAATTAATGGCTTCGTATTATTAATGGCAGATGAACACTTGGCCTCTGTTAAATAGCCCCAATGGTACACTGTGATATTTTTTTTTTTTTTGATTGCTGTACTCAGAGTTGTGTACATATCACTTCACTTTTTGGGTGACGAAGCCACATAACCCATAGGGCCTAGGAGAGGGTTTCTAATTTGGGATTGTGATATTCTGAGTTGGCATTCCATTGGGGCTATGTTCTGGATTGCAATTTTGAGTACCAGTTTTTTTTTTTCCTTCTACTTTTTCTTATTTTGCTAGATAATACTTGTTATTTCAACGGAAAATTCGTTTGCCATATCTTTGGCTTTTTTTTTTTTTTTTTTGTAGGTTTTTGAAATAGGGATTTTTTAATGTTATGCTGCTTTGGTTAATATTGATAACGGATTAATACTTGGTTTTCATGGTGATGCGGTTAAATGGCTCCAACAGTGCAGCACTGTTGGGGCCATAATCGCCATTACACTTGCATTGTGATTTGTTTTTCAGTAATTTTTTTTATGATTGCCATACTCCGAGTTATGTATCTCTTCATTTATTGGGTGGCAAAGACACATATCCCGTAGGCCTTGGAAAGGGTTTCTGATTCAGAAAATTTGGGACTGCGATATTTCTGAGTTGGCGTTTGGGACATGTTCTAGATTGCAATTTAGTTTTAATTCAATTTTTTCTGATTAATTTTTCTCCGATGGCCATACTTTCAAAATATGTATCTCTTCGTTTATTGGGTGGAGAAGCCACCCAACCCATATGGCCCTCGAGGTGGTTTCTGATTTGGAAAGTTCATGATTGTGATAAGACTTGGATTTCAACCAATAGGTAAGTTGTTTTTTCATTAAATATTAAGTAAAAATTAGATTTTTGATATTGTTAATACTGTATTTTGGGATGATTGCCTTTGGAAAAGATTACTTACAGTGTGATATGTTATGATTATACACTATCTACCAACAAGTAATTGGACACCTGTGATAGCAAAGGAAAATGAAGTTTATTCCCCTTCAATAGTTGGTGGAGCCTCCACGAGCAGCGATTACAGCTGCGACCCTCTGGGGCATACTCTCAACCAGGCGTTGTACGACGACTAGCGGTATTTTCTTCCACTCGGCTTGGAGAAGACAGGTCAGTTCCTTCACCGATTTCGGACGGTGGGGGCATCCCTTTAGTCGACGCGCCAACTCATCCCAGAGGTGCTCGATAGGGTTAAGGTCCGGGCTCTGTGCAGGCCAGTCAATTCGATTAACCCTATTGTCACCATACCAAGCCATGGTGAACCTCGCAACATGACAGGTGGCATTGTCATCCTGAAAGTAACATGGGTCCACCCCGTAAAACTGCTACAACATAGGAAGCGCATGGTCATCCAAAATGGTGCAGTAGGTCTCGGCGTTGAGTCTACCAGGAATTGCGACCAAGGGTCCCGTGCCATACCAGGAGAAACACCCCCATAGCATAATTCCACTGCCGCCGAACTTCACAGTTGGCACAATACATTCCGGCAGGAGGAGTTCTCCAGGCGGACGCTAAACCCATACCCTGCCATTCGAATGGTAGAGGGTGAACCTTGATTTGTCGCTCCAGAGAACCTGTTTCCACTGTTCAATGGTCCACTTTCGACGTTCTTTGCACCACGTTAGCCGAGCAGCACTATTGGACTTGGTGATCAAAGGCTTGTGGGCGGCAGCACGTCCATGATAACCGAGCAGATGGGCTTCCTTACGGATGGTATTCATCGAAAGAACACTCCCGAATTCCTGCTGAAACTCCTGGCGGATGTGGCCCATCGATTAGGTGCGGTTCTTCCGAATTTCTCTGGCCAGCACCCGTCGGTCTCTAACTCCCAGTTTTGTGGTCTGCCGGGTCGGGGCACATTCCGACAGTCACCTCTCTTCTTCCACTTGCCAATCACGTAGGCCAATGTCAATTTTGGGTGCTTCAACTCGCTGGATATATCACGTATGGATCGGCCATTTCTGTGATACCCGACGATTACATCTTTCTTGAAATCAGAGAGCTCCGAACTGCGTGGCATCCTGCATGCAACTGGTTGCGTTGTTGTTTCCCTCACGATATTTAACGGCGGCGGCGGCCATGACGTGTATCAGGACCGCAGATATTGTCGATTGCAGGGGTGTCCAATTACTTGTTGGTAGATAGTGTATATATATTTGCAGATTTAGAGCCAAAATGCTCAAATCGAGCATTTGGAATGTGAAACAAATCATCTCACATTTCAAAAACACATGCTTTCATGTGAATTCCCCTGACCTGAAAAAAAAAAAAAAAAATGAAAGAAGGGCTTTTTCACAACATTATAGACCTTTACCAATCTTATACAATTCACTGGCATGGGGAATTGTGAACATATTCAGAAATTCTGTTTGTCAAGGATTTTGGCAGCATGAGTAGCCTTGATCTAGTTTATGTGAAGATGAGAGGTAACTTTTAATCACCCCCATAATTTTACCCAATTGCCTTTCCCAGAAATCATCAACTGGCAGAAACTGCCATGCACAATTCTGATTTATAAAGATTTTCAGTGAACTGCAAATATTTTGACCTTTCCACACATCAACCAGCTAAGTTGGAATAGGACTAAACAGCAACAATTCTGGAGGTAGAGCAAGGTGACAAATATTTTCTGGTGATTTTGAACTACATGTTTAGAAAATGACAGCTCTATGTCCATGATACAAAAGCACATAAAATATCACAAAATGATTTGAATCTATTATATTCAGAATAGAGAAAATTAACAGGTGTGGCATCACACTTCAACTCAAGTGGAATTGTTTATTCATTCCATGTGGAATTTGGAGCTCAGAGTTGGGGCCCTAGCCTGGTATCAGTAGTATTTCATTGCTAATTATGTGCAGAATTTCTCACTGGATTTCACAGATGTTAGAAGTTTGTGGCTGGAAATAACAGTATGCCACCCAATGTTATTATACAAGAGTAGCATTTTTCAATGCAACCAGTTTCATTAATACATGGTGTGGCAGATGACAATGCTGTTTTATTAACACTGTTACATGACAGATGAAAATATTAATTGCACTGACTTCTGTTCAGGTGGTACTTGAAAAACACCTGAATGGAAGTTTCTTAATATGGGCAGGTAATATGTACTTCAAGTTACATTAGCAAGCAATTCTTTAAGTTTTAAGAAGGAAACAAATTTGTCTTTTTCATAAAATATTCACTCAGAATCCCCGTAAAATACTATGAGAAACCTTCTTTACATTCTAATAAAGAATACTTACAAATCCAGTCACCGCACACAGAAATTTTATTTTAAATCTAAGATATTTCTGCTTCTTGGCAGAAGATCAGCTTGCCTTTTGGTGACTTCTGATTTCTATCTTCATGGAGTAGAAAATACCATTAAAAACAAACACATGGACACATTTTTTATTACAAATGTGCCACAAATGCTTGTTTTAAATAGTTTTAAACATAGGTACCACTCATTACAACTGCACTAGTATTCTGTTTCATAGAATGCTTCAAAAGATTGGGAACTTCGTAAGATCCATAGATGCCCATAAACATGTATGGTTAATACAAGGCTGAAAAGTTTCTGAAAACTTGGTCATGTACTCATTGTCTGATCCAAATGAACAACAATAAATCAAATAGCTTTAATACATTTAAAAAAAAAAAAACCAGAGCTGATCTTCATGGCGTAACAACGACACTGAAGTTATTTTTTTTTTCTTATAGTTAAACTTATTATTGAATCATACACAGTATAACATGTTCTTATTTACTAAATGTAAGTTAATTTCACGTATAATATAATAATCTATATCACATAATATAATACAATTACACCATACAATCCTGTCCATTTGTTAACAATACCATTACGAGAAGCAGAGACATGGGGCTTAGAGTACTAACTAACCATTAAGTAACTAACATCAAAAGTTCGAGTACTGCAATCAAAGGATCAAAATATCGGATTTTTGATATATCATTGATACAATGTATCAATATTTAGATCGTGATATTTCCAATACAGTATATCAGTATCAGAAATATTTAATACAGATATCGATATTTTTCAATATATCGCCCATCCCTAATGCTGAGTCATAGACTCGCAAGCCTTTTGTAACCTAATTTTTTCCCTCTTGAGCAACTGATTTCTTCACTAACACCTTTTCGTTTCCTGTCCCTTTCTTCTTTTGCTTTTTCTGATCCTCAAAATGTGTTATATACCGTATTCTAGCAGCCTTGCAACTGGCTAGCAATTCTTTACTTATGTTGATAGAAGTGATACTGCCAGCTCTTTGGATCTTCTCATAAACCATCCAAAGTGATGTGAATGACTGTTTTTTCAAATTCTCAACAACCATTTGTTTGTTTACAGGATAGCACGTTCAATACCCGCTTATCCATGGGAAAGACAAAACAAGCCTCACAATGTACCACAACTCTGTGCAGCCTTTCTGGTTAGACAGGAACTTTGCAAAGAGATCATCAAGACAGTGTACATTTCTATCATATGACAAAAATTCACTCTGATTTTACCTCCACAATGAACTCTTTATATTGCATCACATGAGTGATGCAGCAACCAGTTTCCCAGATTGGTAAAATGTGGCTCTACTAGAGAAGGAAACATGTCCCTTCTCTACCAGACACCTTTTTTTTTTTTTTTATATAGCAATGATAATAAATACAGACTTTTTGAATGATTTTCTTTCTTTCTGGGTATGACAGTTCCGGATTTAACATATGAAAATGAGACGCAGGCTAGTTATGCAGAGTAATGTAACAGTGCTGGCTTTTCGTTATTGGAATGTGCTACTGGCATCACTTCATAACACTTTTGTATTATGCATCAGATATTCATGAAGTTTGTCGTAATCACCTATGTTGTCTGCTTAGCTGAGTTCGTGATCATACCACTAACTGGGTGTTTTCGAGCTGTTTGTGAAGGATACTGTATTATCTCTTATATTTAGTTGGTGAGACCCATTTTTTCTAATCCAAGTCTCTACCTCAGTGTTCCAACATAAGAACTAATCCTGCATCATTAGAATTCAGTTCAATAGCTAATACACCTATCTTGAACTACATATTAGCGAGTCCAAACTCCAAAGAGCTAACATATTTGGACTCATTAGTATCTAGTGAATTCAGGAGTGCCGCAGTGGTCTAAGGCGCTGGCCTCTGATCATGGGTCCGGGTTCGAATCCTGGTCAGGCATGGATGTTGTGTTTGTCTTACGGCACTGGCTCTCTCCCTTCCCTGGAACCAGTGACCCTAAATTAGGGACGGGCGACTGCTTATAGCCCATTAAGTTGCTCACGGTGGTCGTTAAACCTCCAATCAAAAAAAAAAAAATTCAGGAGTGGTAGTGCTTGAAGGAAGTTCTTGTATTATCTTGTTAAAGTCTGCTTTACGAATTTTTGAAAAATTATTTTCCGCCTTGTCTACTAGTGACTGTAGTTTCAGTGGTCCCCCCCAACCTTTTTTTTAACCAGTAAGGCACGAGCAAAGGTGATAGTCTACAGGCATTGCTTTAAGGTGCCTGGCTTAAACAGAAAGATCGTTTTAGAAGACACAAAACTAAACAAAAACTAATTTCCTAGCTGTGTAATAGTCAGCAGAAAAGCAAAGTTATGGAATGGTAAGAAACAAATATATTTTTTTCTTGAAGCAATAAATACAGTAAAAAATTAAACATACATAAATACCTCTATTTGGGAAAGCCAGATCAATCGGACAATCCTATCCATGCAACGAAGGACATTTGGCGCATCATCATAAAATATACAGTTACTCAGAGTTGAAGAAATATTTAAAATACAGTTTGGCGATGTCCGATTGCTGTGTTAATTATCCTACAGTTATGGTTAGAGTATTTCAAATTGCCCAATCTTCCCCTTCTCAAAATTTCCGTTTTTTCCTACTGTTTTTTCCTGGGAATATTCCCACCTTTGCATCTCTACCTGTGAGAGGTAGTTCCCTTCCATTTTCTGGAGAAAAATGTGCAAAAAGATAAACTACGAGGTTCGACGTATATTTTAAAATGCAATTGTAAATATCAGTAAATGAATAAGGAAACAAAAATATTCTTTTGCTGAATATTAATATTAAAAAACAATAAAATTCAACCTGTGATTTTATAAAAATATCCAGAGAGATTTTATTTCCAAACATCAGTAAAAAACATGAGTATTTAGTGCTGTTATTCGGAAAAAGAACGAGAAGCGCAAAAAATAAATAGATAAATAAAGGCGCCAGATGGGTTATACGTTTTTGTATTTTTATTTATTTTATTTTTGATAATGGTTTCAA
The DNA here is from genome assembly GCA_039090855.1 of Macrothele yani. Classification (NCBI taxonomy): domain Eukaryota; kingdom Metazoa; phylum Arthropoda; class Arachnida; order Araneae; family Macrothelidae; genus Macrothele; species Macrothele yani. The sequence continues at coordinate 161,144,730 of CM077010.1, read as the reverse complement.
ACATTTATCACAAGAACATGTCGAACACAACACAATGCGGGGCTGGAAATCAAGTTTTTTTGTGAAATGAGCAATGCTGAATATGGGGAGGGGAGACAGACAGAGTTTTCACTTACTTGCTTATTTATTTAGAATAGTACATTGGTATAAAGGAAAGAAATGCAGTTTTTGCAATTACCACAGCACACAATAGCCTGAAGAGCATGGGGAAACAGTTTCTTTCTATAGAAATATTTCAACTCGTGCATTTCGAAAATTACATACACACACACAAAAACAAAGCTAAATACGTTTTGTTTTTGCGATTAAACAGGATGGAAAATATTGGGTGGGGACTGCTCCTCCACTAAAATTATTGAGGGGGCAAGGTGCCCCCTAGTCAACACCTACGCACTGAACAATTTTCCTCCATATATAGTCCAAAACCAAGTTTCAAACTGCCGCCTCGGTGGCGCAGTGGTCTAAGGGACGGCTTCTGATCATTCCTCCGAGATGGGTGTGGGTTCGAATCCCAGTGAGGCAGGGTTGTTGTGCTTATCTTATGGTGCTGACTTTCTCCCTTCCATGGAACCAGTGGCCCTAAATTAGGGACAGGTGACTGCTTATAGCCCACTGAGTTGCTCGAGGTCATTAACCTCCAATAAAAAAAAAATTAATTTGAAATTCTTTTTATTTATTTTTTTTAATTCAAGTAACTGGTTTACACACAAATTGTTCATCATATAAAAGAAACCACAAAATGATGAAATTCTTTGCTATTTTATGAACATGGCAAAACTTAAGATGGTTATAATTACGGTGACCAGACACCCTCATTTTCTGGGGACAGTTCTAAATTTCACTGCTTTGTCCTCAATTCCATAGAAACTGATTGAGAATGCCAAATGTCCTCAGTTTCTTATTTTTTATCCTCAATTTTTGAAATTTCCCCAAAACATTGAAATCATCGAACTCAATTGAATAAATTAAATATAACCAAAATTAGCATCAATTACTTATTTAATTGCAAGAAAATTGACTCGTAAAGGTATGGAACTATTATCTGAGGTGGATGAATTTTCCCTTGAATTAAGTTAGAAATCGTGCAATATTAATGGGGGACATGCCGACGCATCGAACAAAATCATCTTGATAATCATGTTATCTTGTTTCTGTTTTAATTGGATTTAAATAAAATATTTATAGAATGAGGAATATAAATCTCATCTTTTTCAGCATCTACTTTCTTACAATTAAATAAGTAATTGATGCTAATTTTGGTTGCGTTTGGTAGGCTCTATTGAGAGTTCTACAACTTTTGTTCAGTCCATTTTTTTATTAAACTGTTTTTTGAAGTGAAGATATTGGACTTGAAATATTCCTTCTCACAGAGATAACATACAGGTATTCCATGATTTCTGCCTGCTCAATGTACAGCAATTTTCTGGCTTCAGATATTTTTTCTTGTATAAAATCACAATTAAATTTCAGGACAAAATCAAATGTAGCCCTGTGAGTAACATTTTAAATAACTTTATCAGAAGTAATATTCTGCACTATAGTACAGTGAAACCTCCATTAATGGACACCTCTGAGCCACGGCAAGTTTTGATTGGTACAAAACAGCTGCTGTAGGATTAACATTAACGATAACCTCCAAACAACAAAATCTATGAACAGTGGCCAACAGACACTCTAGTCAGTCTTGAAAGAGATCTAACGGACACCCTAGTCAGTCTTGAAAGAGGTCTAATGGACACCCTAGTCAGTCTTGAAAGAGATCTAACGGACACCTTGTCCTTTTGGTACTTCAGCAAAAGGGATAAGAAAAGAATAAAGAATGCTACTAAGAATTAAGGCTACTGTGCCTTGAACCTAATGGGCTAGATTATGGTGAGTGCAATGGGGTGCTTAAGTGAAAAAAATGCAGTTAAAGTTTAGTTTTATGTGAGACAAATTCCAGCTCTTGTGTGTTTCAGTCACAGCCGGGGTGTGTGTGTGTGTGCACGTTTTCCGTTGGTGGCGGTATGTCTTTGATTGGTCCCTGTAGATTCTGTTTCTTTTTGGTGCATGCAGTGGTGGCTCGTGGTAAGCTGAGATGGGGGGAGCTGCATCTCAATTTTGTAGATATCACGATACCACTTCAAAAGCTAAGTTACTGCGCCTGTGCTAATGCTGTCCGTTTAATAATAATAATATATATATATATATATATATATATACTGATCGAAAGTGCTTTTTTTACAAGAAATTAATATTTAGATTTTATATTTAGCGATTGATAGGGAAAATGTAAAGGTACCGATACCTAAATTAGACAACATATATTAAGCGATGGCCACATTGTCACATTTATGAAGAAAATAATCGACCTATAAAACTTTGTCAGATGCATTATTTCTTAAAAAGAAACTGATTAATCAGTGCATCCTTCCAGCTCTTACGCATGGAGCACAGACATGGACCTCAACTAAAATAGACATACAAACGTTGCAGACAACTGAAAGAGGCATGCAGAGATGCATGTTTGATGTTACCTGGAAAGATACAAATAGGAACTCGTGGATCGGGAAAATGACAACAGTGGAAGACATGGTCAAAATTCCTGAAATTGCAATGGGATGAACATATTGCTAGAAGAAAGAACCACCGACGGAGAGTTGAAATATTGAACTGGATAGCAAGGGAATAAACACTACCCAGAAGATGACAAGAGGGAGATGGGTACATGAAATTCGAAAGCAGGAAAGAAACTGACTCAAGGCAGACTGTTGTGGAAAAAGAAACTTGGAGACTTTCATCCAGCAGTGGATTGATAGTGGTTGCAAATTATATATACATGCATATACTGTACGTATTATATATATATAAGGACAAAAAATTAAAAAAAAAAAATTAATGCGTGCGTTTGTGGTAGCGGAGAAACACTCAAGGTCATGTACGCATTCTCAAGTGTCTCATTGTGACCCCTAGAATTATGACAATAAATTTTTTTTTTTCTGATACACTCCCTTTGAAACTTCGACTTGATACCGACCACTGCAACTTGGACGGCGATGAAAAACATTTTGTGGAATTTTGCGTCCAGAATTTCGCGATGAGTTGTTATTGCGATACTCACACACCGGCATTCTCTTTAATAAAAACGGATTGCAAACATATTCAGTCCAGTTTTAATTCTGAAGCCATCATGATAATTTAGTGTAGAAAAATTTGTTTTCCAACCAACTTCGTAAATTTGCTAAACAGTGATATCTGATTAAATGTTCTTTTCAAAGTAATTAAGTACACTACCTCAATTGAAATGCGCAGCTGATTTTTGGGAGGGAGGGGGGATACAGCAGAAAAATAAAATGTATCCAGTGGAGTGACTTCAATGATTTTTAGTGAATAAAAATTTACATGAGTTTAAAAGCGAAAATTTCGATGTGCTTGGTAAGTGAAGAAATCAATTTTGTGTAAGTATTTCGCTGCAGAAATTAATATTCCTCTCTCCTTTTTTTTTTTTCAATTTATCCAATACTGAACTCTATTTTTAATCGCAACTTGTTCACATGTCCATTTTGACCAGAAGAGAAAATATAAGTAAAACTTTTTGCAAAAGTCCCGGCAACTGAGTATTTGTTATTAGATGGGAGCAACAATGTTGTTAAATTATTACGTTGAATAAAAGCAGAAACAAACCAAAAATTGGAAGAAAAAAAACAAAAAAAAAACAGGTTGAGTAATACATTCAAACATACTTTATTTAATACTTTAATTCAACATTCGTCATCATTTTTAATTCATTCCCCTATTTTATGTCTTATTCGGAAGCACAAGACCCGTATTAATCAACAAAGCACACAGACCCGGCAATGCATTCCCACCCAACGAGACTGCATTCGCGAGCAAACCTGCTAGCGAGAGCTGCTATGAATGCAGTCCCCAGGGAAGTTTTATTCAAAGGAAACGAACTGATGTGGGAATAGGCAGAGTTTCCCACATGAGTTGGTTTCAATAGCCGTCAGGGCTGCAAGAAGCGCAGTCCATAACGTTCTTCCTGCTCCCACTGGTGTTATGCAGGGAAAACTTCCAGTTGAGTTCAGAAAACTGCAGTCCTGGCATTATGCTGGGAAAACTTACAGCGGTGTTCACAAAACTTTTCTCTCTTGGTACGGCATGAAAAAATAACGGCTTTGGGTAGGGGGGCTGCAGCCCCACAGCCCCATAGCAGGAGCCGCCCCTGGGTGCATGACTAGCTAACTGTGTAGTTCCACTTCACTGTCTAGTATTTTCTTTTTCTTTCCCTTAGTGTACCTTAAGCTTAACCTCCTAGCTTGATATTTCTAAAGGGAAGTTTGAGACAATGGGTCAAACATAACTTTCCTAAAATCCTCAATACCATGATTTTATTTTAATTTGTTATATTGAGTTTTCATTCAGCACTATACCTTTGGAGGAAACCCTGAAACAATTTTCTTTGCATGTTAGCTTTGTACAGTTATTCTCCTTTTGTACCAAAGCAACGGACTAGTAATGCTAACCTAAGCCTAACCTCCGAAAAATGGCACTTCCCAACAATGGTCACTTCCTCCTGGTCCTCAATTTCATTCTCAAAAGTCTGGTCGCCTTAGTTATATTTATTTGAAATCTGCAAGTCTCAGGGTCTATACAATGAAGAGTGGTAAACTGTAATATTTGAAATTGGGTGTATTGGGAAAAAAAAAAAAAAAAAAAAAAAGGAATTAAAATACCCTTTTTTTTTAAAGACCTTGTGGTACTTGTGGGCTAAAACCTTACAAATAATAATTATAAAAAAACTGGACTCAAAATGATTTTGTTTACCTAGGGTGTCTGCTCTGGTTGTCCCCTATGATCCAGCCAGCCCTGGAGATAATATTACACAGTAATGCATAATGTGGTTTGCTCTGGAAGTTGTGAATACATCCAGTTTTTAAAAATATATATTTGTATATATCTAGTCCTTAAGAAATTTGCTAAAGAAATTCCCTGCTCCAGTTTTCAAGTGTTTCTATCAAAACATCACAGAAATGCCATTCACTTTACCAGGTGTTTAGAATTAACTTGAGCAGTTTTTAGGGTACCCTGAATCTTTCCCAAAAGTGCTTTCTTCCCCTGCCTCTCCCAAATGACTCTTGCTCAGGGCTCTCACTTCAGTTTTAGCAATTATCGTTCAAATAAAATACAATATGAAGCATGTTATCAGACTGAAAAATGTAGTAGAGGGCTGCTCTTTTAGAATTATGCTTCATGCACAGGAACTTGTCAAAAAGGTTTGAGGAAAGCAATGCAAACAGAAGCTTAACTAGGATGGTGCATCAATGATGGAAGAAATATTTCTTCCTAAGTAGCACAGAACCTTAGTTAACTTACCAAAAGATATAATTTTTACAAAATATGAAGATTTAGATAGACCCAGGAACTGTATAGAAACTGGTGAGGTTTCCCACACCTGGGCGATCAAATTTTTAAGTTTTCAGAGAGGTGTTACATGAATGACCAGTAAGTGTTACAAGCAAATTCAGAATTTATATTCTGTTTGCTTTGAATATTCTAGGACAGCACAAGCGGTGTGGTTGCTCCAGGTGCAAAAACCACTGCATGCAATATGATTCAATTGGAAATGAAACCTCACCAGTTTCTATACAGTTTTTCATGCCACACTTTGTCAATTATCTACATGCCATTTGATATGTTTTCTAAGCTTAGAAAATGTATCAAAAGGTATCATTTCAATAAAATCTAGACTTGGATAGATCCTTGGATGCCTCATCCAGGAAAATGACAAAATTGTATATATTGTATACATTTAATAAATGTTAATGTGAGAACTCAAACAGAAGCAATTTGATGAGTAAACCTGTAGTACCTATCTAATTAAGGTTTTGCAGAACTCATTTTGCAGGTGCTTAGAGATTTAATTAACTTGAGTTTTTAATTTATCCCCAGAACCCAATTCATGAGAGCAATGCTGACTTGGCTTGAAGCCAACCACTTCTTACACATGAACACTCTAGATAACTTGTTTTTCAAATATTTTGATAGATTTTAGAATTTGTAAACATATCCAAAATGTGTTAAAACAAATTCTTTTACAGGTGATTTCTTCCTGAGTAGCACAGAACCTTAGTAAACTTACCAAAAGATATAATTTTTACAAAATATGAAGACTCAGATAGACCCACGAAATTGCAAGGATTCCAGGAAAACAACACATTTAATGCTCTCGGGAAATTACAATCAGGCAGCAAAGTTTTTTTCTGAAGCAGTCTCTGAAACAAATTTTGGATCTGTTCACAGATAGTCTTGTTACAGAGTTTCTCACAATAGCTTAACAGTGTTAAAATCCAAGCTATGTTTGAACTTCTCAGAAATGAGTTCACCCAGCAATTTGGCTTGGAAAAGCACAAAATTGAGCATGCACATTTTAATTGTCTTGGTTTTGCCTTAGTTTTTAATAAGGAGAACACATAAATTATAAGAGGAATTTTATCCATAGGACCCAAAACATTATTTAAAGTCGCTTCCATGAAATCAAGTGATTGTTCACTCAAAGAACTTCAGGAGAAAACAGCCAGGAGCCCAGAATGTCTTTCAAACAGGCTCACAACTTGCACAAAAGAAAAACATGCCTTTTTTCTCTGTGTTTTGAATGATCTTGGAAGAGAAACACTTTTGATTCATAACACAAGCTAAATCAGAAACACCCAATCATATTAAGGCCTTCAAATCAAGCAAAGAGACCTCCCTAAATCTGGAAAGGTGAGCTGAATTTATTTCAGGACTGCAGCAGTGAAATCTGAAAAGCTGCAGCACAGCTGACAGGAAAACAATATCAAGGTTGAACACAAAGCCTAGATATTTAATTAACTACAGTTGTTTTCAAATATTTAATTACCTTCAGCAGTTTTCAAATATTTAATTAACTTCAGCAATTTTTAAATATTTAATTCACTTCAGCAGTTTTTAAATATTTAATTAGCCTTAGCAGTTTTTAATTTATATAAAAGAAATAGGATCCCACCCAAAAAAACATTTGCAAGACTGGAGTGCTTCAATTACAGAGAAATAAAAGCGTATCAGATACTTATCATTTAATTGAAAATGTAAATGATTTTATATTTAAACTGATTTTAATGAATCATAAATTATATTTAATTAGTTATTATCAAAGAATATACAGTAGTTATTTTAAAATCTGATACAGAATTTGCCAAAAATCACAATGGCAGACACAGTAATACAAAATTTTACAAATATTATAATAAGATAAGCATATTAAATAAATATTTCACATAACATTGAACTTATACAGCTGAGTTTGTCACACCTAATTTGTCTCATACTGATCCTATTTTTTTACCCTGGTTATTATATGAAGCTAATTTATATCATTTCTGGAATACAAACTAACATACTTTTTTTTTTTTTTTTTAGCAAAGTAGCTATTCTTTTCAGTTAAAAACTATTCAGGGCACTGGAAAATTTCTGTAAGTTGTTTCCCACCAATGTTTTTGCCAACTCATGCAGGAAGAGTGATCTGGAGATCACTAGTATTTGATATAGCACAATTGCATATCAATCGCCAATATTTGACGAAGAACAGCAGGGATTTATGCAGCCCCCCCCCCACACACACATCACTCCAAATTTTCTCAATCCCCCAATAAAAATGTCATCACCCCTCCATGTGTAACACACACACACACACACAGAGAGAGACACAAGGTATATTATATACTTTTTAATTTTTGTATTTGCCCATTTTTCTATCACATAGCACAATTGTCAACAGCAGTTATCATTTTAAATAAATTCCCCAGCTTTAACAAGTATCTTCTACCATATAGTGAAATAATTTCTCCTCTTCTTTTTAGTTTGAAGTCTAAGCATACTGCAGTCATGTGCATTTCTTTTTTCTAGTTTTTCTTGTTTAGTTCATATGTTCAAAGTAAGTCATTGCAACCATAAAGTATGTATTTCTTCATTTTAGTCTGCTAAAACATATACACATTTGAATCATGTCAGCATGCACAAAATTTGTGAACGTATCATTACCATTTTAGCAACCTGTGTTAATACTTATTTGCTCTAGCAGCATGAAAACGGAGGGAAAAATGTCCGAAAATGGAAATCGGATAGAAAAACTTCTGAAAACTTGAGCGAGGAAGTTGGAAATTTCATAAGCTTTGGTATCATGCATTCTTGGTCCTCAGACTAAAAGTTCTATCAGCATGATGATAAAAGTATTATCTGAGACAAAAAAAAAAAAAAAAGAAGTGACAATTCAGAAATGGGAAGTGTTTTCACTATTATTTACATAAATAATAAATGGGAAGGAAAGAATAGTAAACAATTCAGTCTTGCTCATGTGTTATATTCACATTTTTCTGCCACACATTCTGATTTTTTACACGGTTAAAAAGTTCAACTTTTTTATCTCTTCATCAGTCTCATGTATGATAGTAAATGTTTTGAAATTATTTGAAGAGCTTTCCAACATTGACCTAAATTTTGAAATATCTTGCTGATTTTGATAATGTGAAATAGCAGTGTTGTACTTCGTTAAAAAGCCTTGTCCAATAATTACATCAGAGAATAAAGTTGTATGCTTTCTAATAAAAAATAACTGAAGTGTGTGTCAAATGTAATTAAAAAAAAAGAACTATGAGACTGCCAGCTGTGCTGTTGATTTCAACAACTCTGAAGAGTAATAAAAAAAAATGGTTTTCATTTAGTTAGCAGTTCCAAGGGGCAGAAAAAAACCCGATGAAATCTGCCAAATGAAAATGCATACAGTTTTGTGTGATGGAAATGTGTAGCATTTGGCAGGTATGTAAATATACCTAAATGAAGAAATAGTCTCTAATGAATAATAATAATTCTTATCCTTCATATGATGCATACATTCTTTTCATTGCTATGTTTTGCTGACATGGTAAATGAAAACTTTTGATTGTGTATTGCTAGCTAAGATAGGAGCATCAGAAATTTATAAAATGTCTGCAACTCATTCAGTTATATGAAAACCAAAATGTTCTAGGGGACTGCTGTTGCTAAGCTTGGAGTTCATTCAATAAGTGCAGTAACACCATTTAGCCTTTTTTTTTTTTTTTTTTTTTCAAGGTACCCAAATGAAAAACTCGTAACTGTGAAACTTCACATCTTAAGGTTTCATCAGAAAAAAGAAACATCTGCATTCTGGCTCAAACAAGGCTATTATAATTAAAACAGACTTTTCTGTTCCAGTGTGACACAATGGGATGCAACTTTGCTCATCGCATCTGAAATGGCTAATTCATAAATTTATGACTCAGTGAACTTAGTTACCATTTTTCCTTTTTGATGTTGAAAAAAATGGAATGTGACTTGAAAAGATCAAACTGTTTATTAAGGACATAAGCCTCTTGGAAAACCTTCCTTGTTTTAAAAGCTAAAACAGGTAAAGCGTTTCATGCACCGTACCTCCTGGGTTACGTAGAAAGCGGTGTGAATTAATATGCTACAAACGTTTTTTCATGGATAATAATCAGTTATTGCTACTATGATTGTACCAGGCAGTGAATGCAATTTTTTATTAGCAGTGTAAATTTTAAAGAGTTTTACATATTCAAGCACTTTTTAGCAATTATTTAGAATTGAAAAGATGCCTCTTGAATTATATATAAAAATAGGTATTATATTTTTTTAGGGACTCTGTAACAATGAATGAGTCCAAAACATCTGCAGTATTTTGGGATCCACAGCTACATTTGGAAAGGTTTAGGAATTTAACTTTGTATAGCCAAACTATGCTATTTTTTAACCCCACATGCAACACTACCAAAAATACCAATTTGCTGAATTAAATATCTGAATAAGAACTGAGTGACACCTTTTTTTCTAATCTTGACCTGGAACTGTAACAATTCCAGTGTTAATGAAAATGAAACTCAGATTGCTATGTGAATTCAGCAATTTTTACTTCGTATCTGAAATAAATACTCACATACCAAACCAAGAACTTGACCACTGGGGTATGGATCTTTCAATGCTACTAGAGGCCTGATTCCTCCTTTACTATTTTTGTGGGACAACAGGAGTAGATTGGTCCATTGTGATACCGCGACATTTCCTGGTGGGCCCCATGTATTGACTATTTTTATCTTTCCCTGAAAAATGTTTGCATTTCAGGTGTCCAAGTACTGAGCACTGAGATCTTGTGTGTATAAAGTTTATACATTTCTTCTTTGAGTTTGTAAAATTTTGGTGAAATTGAATAGTATATACAAGAGTTCTGCAAAAGTCAGCAGGGAAAAATCCCATTCTTGAATCTGACCAATGATTGGGCCCCAGGTTCCAGGCAAGAGAGAGAGCCAGTGCCGTAAGACAAGACACAACATATATGCCTCACTGACATTCGAACTAGGTTCCATCTCGAACAAATGATCAGAAAACAGCCTTGGACCACTGCAGCCTCCAGGTCTTCCCAAACAACATAATAAAATATAGTTGAAATCATACTATTTTACTGGAGTTATTTTACAGGCACACAAACAAAGCCAGGTCATAAATGCCTCTTCAGCAGAAAAAACAAACAAACTTAAGCAGGGTAATGCAGGTGATTCCTGGGTTTTTGATGCTTTCAAATGAGCACGATTGACCCCAGGTCACTGCATGACTTAATCTTTTTTTTTTTTTTTTGATTGGAGGTTTAATCTATATTTTGAGGTTACTCATCTTTATTCCCTAAATCTTTTAGGAGGTTTTCGTCTCTATACATTTCCAACACGTATTTTCTTATTTACATCGTGGTTAGAGGCTGCAAAAAAAAAAAAAAAAAAAATCGTTTTCAACTCATGCAAACTTCACTCCCTTCCTTTTTTTCCCTATGACCAAATTCAGATTCAAAATAATCCACCGCAAATATACACAATTGAACTCCCTAAAATACTTTAATCTAATTAAAACATCAATCATTTTTAATATTTTTAAACATCAATCATTAAAACATCAAGATTGATGTTTTAATTAGATTAAAGTATTTTAGGGAGTTCAATTGTTTATATTTGTGGTGGATTATTTTGAATCTGAATTTGGTCATAGGGAAGGGAAGGAGTGAAGTTTGCGTGAGTTGAAAATGATTTTTTTTTTGTTGTTGCAGCATCTAACCACGATGTAAATAAGAAAAATACGTGTTGGAAATGTGTAGAGACGAAAACCTCCTAAAAGATTTAGGGAATAAAGGTGAGTAACCTCAAAATATAGATTATGTCTAAATAGCACGTGAATAATTAAGCAGCTAGATGACATTTGCAATGCTGTACGAATATATGACCACCATGAGCAATTCAATGGGCTATAAGCAGTCTCCTATCCCTAATTTAGGGCCACTGGTTCCAGGGAAGGGAGAGAACCAGTGCTGTAAGACAAACACAACATCCAAGCCTCACCGGGATTTGAACCCGGACTGCTATCGGACGAATGATCCACAGTCATCGCTTAGACCACTGCACCACCGGGGCAGCTAACTTAATCTGACAAGTGTTGCAGTTGACTCATGTCCTTCGTCTTTGCCATGAAACAAAATTTATCTTGGGAAAATATACCAGACGCTAAAAGACATCTCCTACAGGACACTTTAGTTCTTCAATAACATAGGCACCAACTAGGGGGAGGGGGGTGAATCTTACCCCTCCAATAATTTTACTGGAAGGGGACAGCACCTACCCAATATTTTTCATCCTATTTAATTGAATAAATGTGTTAACTTCATAAGGTGGAGCTTGGTCCACCTTACGAGGCCAAAGCAATTTATGTATTTCTGAAAAATTTATAAATAACCTTTTTTTCCATAACCTATATTTATATTTTCCCATATTCAGCATTGCTCATTTGACAAGAAACTGGATTGTCAGCCAAGTATTGTGTTTGACATGTTCCCATGATATGTAGTAAATACTTAAAAGCATTAACGAAAATAAAATAAAAATACAGAAATGTATGATCTCTAGTGCCTTTATTTATCTATTTATTTTTTGCACTTCTGCTTCTCGTTCTTTGTTTAAGTAACCCAGCTAACATCTCTTTTTTTTTTTTTATATAAATATTTGGAAATAAAATCTCTCTGAATGTTTTTATAAAATCAGAGGCTAAATTTTATTTTTAAAAATATTAATATTCAGCAAAAGAATATTTGTTTTCTTGTTCATTTGCTGATGAGCTATTACAATTGTTTTTTTAAAATATATGTCGAATCTCGTAGTTTATTTTTTTGGTTCCATTTTTTTTTCACCTGATAATGGAAGAGACGTGCCCCTCCCCCCAATAATTTGGTCAAGTCGTCATCCCTGTAGCCCTCTGCAACTCTGAACTGCTGATATCGCCACTATACACGTTTTTTTATTTTGTTTTTCTCCATAAATGTTCCACACTAACAGTTTCGTCCTTCAAAATGTAAGTGAAAAGCATCAAATATCTGTGGGTGTATCTGATAAGTGGTAAAGTAATTTTTCCATAATTTTTTGGATGACAGACGTTGAATGAATCCTGGCTACAAGTAATTGCTAATTTTAGGCATAATTTCACCATGAATCCATAGGTAAATGTTTTTTTTGGGGAGGGGGGGGAGGATAGGAAGATATGTTGTAACTGTGAAACAACTGTAGTACACAAACAATATAAGAAAGGCCAGAAGATTTTTTTTTAGGAATATGCAGTGATCACGGGACATTAAAAAAAATATTATAGTGGCCTTTCTTTTTCTTACATTTTACATAATACTACTGTTATCAATTTAAAAATATACTAAAATAAAAAAGTGCTCCTTCAAATTCTACAATGTTTCTCTTTAAAACTCTAATCTCTAAACACTTGCATTTTCTCTTCAGCTGTTTCTGTTTCAGTACATATATTTTTGGAAAATGAAACAAAAACATTATATTTCTAACTTATACAGTTCTAAAAATTCGCAACTTTCTGCGGCCCGAATTTGGTAGTCCCACTAATAGTTGTGGATCCCAGAATTCATTTGCACAATTGAAGAGAGAAAAAAGAAAAATGTAACTATATAGTTCTCAAAATTTTTCAATTTCTGCCAATTTCAATTCACATCAGCTTATTTTTCACCAAGACGTATATTTGTGCCACTCCTGAGTACTGCATACTGAGTAATGCAAACAAACATACAGTACGGGATAAAATGCTTTCAGTGACAAATTCACAAACCCACAGAAAAGCATCAGACGTTTGCCTACAGATTTCGGTTTTCGGATCGGAAATTCACATACCGACACTACTTCCCAACTCCCACGAAGAGGAAGACCCACTCACACTCCTATTGTTTAGCTAATCCAGATACAAAGGTAAAGCTCATGGGAAAGCCGTAGAATTTCAGGTTGGGCAGGTGGAGTGGGGCGGGAGGTGGGAGAGTTAGGTATGAAGCCTACCAAACTTGTGGGAGGCACAGATATCTGCGGTCGGGAGTCACGGAAAAGCATGTGATGTGACGTCATTTGCAAGTGTTGTAATGATGATGATTTTCTACCCTGTGATCTTCAACGCCATCTATTGGATTTGTTTGATCTCTGAGATGTGATGAGAACCACCTTAAGGATTTTCTTAATGGCATTTTCTGAACTAGTAACAGAGTATACAGAATTAAAGGTCATTAGCTTCAGGAATGTATTGGGTTGTCGGAAAAGTCACGACGTATTTTGGCACCCGATGGCGGTTGGGCGATTTTGGAAGTACTAGAGGCATGCACAGCTCCATTATCTCTATGGCATTCGACAGGTGCCAGTTTTAGCTGCAAACTAAAAGGAATAGTGAGCGATTTGGTTGATTTGCGGAGATTTGACATCAAGTTGAAGATGGAAGACCAAACTGTGCATTTTCGCCATATTTTACTGTTTTACTTCCATAAAGGGAAGAATGCACGTCAAGCTTGTGAAAAGTTGCGTAAAGTGTACGTTGATAATGCTCTACAAGAACGTCAGTGCCAGCAGTGGTTCACAAAATTCCGTACTGGTGATTTTTACCTCAACGATGCTCCTCAGTCGGGGAGGCCCATCGAGGTTGATGATGACCAAATCAAGGCATTGATCAAGTCAAACCCACATTACATGACACAAGAGATTACAGACACATTGCACATCCATCATTCAAGCATTCACGACCACCTGAAGAAGCTGGGTTACGTAAGCAAGCTTAATGCGTGGGTTCCTCATGAACTCAAAGAAGCTCAATTGACAGCGCATATAAACATCAGCAATATGCTCATTAAACGTGAGGAAAACAATCCTTTTTGAAGCGACTGATAACTGGTGACAAAAAGTGGATTGTGTACAACAATGTGCTGCACAAACAGTCTTGGTCCCGACGTGCTGCTTCGCCTCAAACGACATCCAAAGCAGACATTCATCAGCGGAAGGTTCTGGTCTCGGTGTGGTGGGATTTTAAAGGTGTCATGTTTTTCAAGCTCCTACCACGGAACCAAACACAATAAATTCGAATGTGTACTGTCAGCAATTGGACAGTTTGAACGAATCCATCATCCAGAAACGTCCAGAGCTCATTTATCCTAAAGGTGTGGTGTTCCATCACGACAATGCGAGACCACACACAAGTTTGATCACCCGCCAAAAATTATTGGAGCTTGGGTGGGATGTGTTGCCACACCCAGCATACTCGCCTGACCGTGCGCCATCAGACTTCCACTTGTTTTGCTCTCTTCAACAGCCCTTGCATGATATAACGTTCAATTCAGATGAGGCTGTAAATCAGCACCTTGTACAGTTTTTCGCCACGAAAGACAGGTCCTTCTATGAAAGATGGCAAAAAGTTATCGAACACAACGGGCATTATATCATTGATTGATCTTTGTTCTTTCTATCAATAAATGACCTTTGCAAAACATGGCTAAAATACATCATGACTTTTCTGACAACCCAATAGCTAGTGCTTTTTCAAGTTGTCTGGTAGGACTAGTATAGATAGATAGGAGAGGTCGTATTGGTTGTTCAGTCTTGTGGGTCTTGAGTTGTCCAAATAATTCAGGAATCGTCAGTCCGATTGTTGGGAATAATTTATTGGAGATGTCTTTTGGTAATCCGCCATGATTTTTTAAATTTTCCACAGCACTAGTGGTAGCAGAAGTAGGATCTTTTTGAATGATGGTGTGAGGTATTCTATTGATCATGTCTTGCATTTTGTTCCAGTAGTCATTTTCGTTGATTAGCACTATTTGCTATGTTTTATCAGATCTGATTATGGATATTCCAGTATCGGATTTTAGTGCTTTTAGTTGTTCAATCTCTGATTTATATTGGTGGAGTCTCTTGCTGGCTCTTTTTCTGTTTGGTTTGAGTATAATTGCAGATAATTTTTGACGAACACATTCTCTTTCCTTTGGAGGAAGGTTTTCCAAGATGGTTTCAAGCTTTGGTATAAGCTTGGATTTGTTTGTTAGTTGGATATGCGAACTTTGGACTTCTGTTCAACTTTGGACTTCTGTTCAACGCCTTGATCTATGTACTTTCTGACCATCGTGTAAATGACGGCTTGCTATCTACACTAATTATACTATGCACGATAATTCCATCTAGATATCAAGAATTACTGGCTTATGTGAAAAATTGTTGTACTTTCGAGATCAGAGACAGTTTGATGATCTTTATCATACCATGTGCAGTGAGGTTAGTTCTCCAAATAAAATATTTCAAGTAATGCTATTCCAGCCACCGTGCAATACAGAAGACTGTATTATGAGGTAATAGACAATGTTACAACTCAGTTAAAATGCTGGTTTTCTGACATTGAGAAATTAAAATTTCTTCAGCTGGTTGATGTACACTGCTTTGAAGTTCATTCTAGAATTTTTCCTGAACATTGTTCAAAAGCTCTGCTTCAAACTTATGAAAAATACTTTCACAGCACCAAACTTCATAGTGAGCTGCAGGTTCTGTTTTCAGATAGAGATCTGTGGAACAATGCCAAAAGTACATACAACAGAACTTCTATCTGCCATATACAATAATAATCTAGCTCAGGCACTGCCAGAGTTGTTTAGACTTCTTTCCCTTGTTGTAACAATTCCTGCAACATCGCCCTCTGTGGAACGCAGTTTCTCGTGCCTGAAGAGGATAAAAACTACAAGAGAAATTCCATTGGACAAGAAAGGTTGTCAAGTTTATCAGTTCTGTCCATTGAGAAGGCGCTTGTGAAGAGGATGGAAGCAGAACAGACATATTATGACCATATAATAAATCACTTCGCCAAACAGAAAGAACGAAAAATAGACCTCATATACAAGACAATATAAGCGTAAGGTGAGCTTTCTCTCTTGCTGTATAGGTAAATGCTATGTGCAGAAGTCTTCAATACTTTTTTTTTCTTTTGGTGTCAGTGAAGGTAGAGGTGTACATAGAATTTCATTTGAGATGAAAAAGATGTATAGTTCAGTCTTGCTTTTTATCTTCTGTTGATCTCTTTAATAAAAAAAACTATTTTGATGCAATGTATTTCATATTCAAACTGGCTTAACAGTTCCCAAATAGTCCAAGAGGGCAGTTCAGACTGAGAAAAAATATAATTAGGTGAAGGGCCAGAGTTTTACATAAACAGGTTTTGTGTTGGTCTCAAAGTCATGTAAAACGTGCGCCTCCAGTAAAATCTTTATGGATCTTTTCACAGGTCATGTTACTTATTTTATACTTTGCATATGAAAAAGTAAATAAAAAAATTGTAATGTGAAAAAAAATGGCATTAAATTTAATAAATTTATTTGAATCTAGGCTGAAAAGTAGTTTGCCTCCCCAGCAATTTTGGTCACGGGCCAACACTGCCTACATCACCCTATTTACCAGCAAGATAACTCCCGTCTACACACTCCTTGGGTCTCCTGACAATGTTTGCAACATATTCAAACAATGCCATAAGCAGCAGGTTTGCCCGGTTTATCCTCAATCAAAACCTGTGGGACCACATTGCACGTCGTTTGCAATCGAATTGGCCTGTACACGATTTCGATTAATTATGGGAGTAAGTCAACTGTGCTTGGCGTTCCATTCCTCAGGACGATATCCACTGGCTGTATACATAGGCAGATTTATGGGGGTGCCCGGCAGCATTTAAGGAAACCTTACATTGATACAAGACTGGGGAAATCTTGGCCAATCAGAGGGTGGTTTTCAGCTTCAGTGACTACACATATGGGTGGGCTTATCTTGATGTGTCACGTGGGGATTACTTCTGGAATACGATCTGAGCGGCTTTAGTTTATGTGATTTCATGTCATTTTCATGTTCGTCGTTTGCTGCCTTTCGGATTAAAAAATAAAAGATATTTACATACACAAACAGACAAATAAATATATAAATACAAAAATATAAAGGGAAGTGGAAAGTTTTTTTAAAATTCTGTAATGGTTATTTCATATCTTAGGTAATGATCTGAAATGTAGAATGATCCAATAGTCTTTAGTTATTGCGAAATATCAGGTAGTGTTTTTCACTGAAATGCATTGTATATTTCTTCTATTTATATTTGACTTGTAATGCTCGAGGAATTATGTTAGTATGCGTGCGGATGATTTCCCCGGAATGTCTGTACCAAGATAGGGAAAGCACTTTTGGGGGAAGAATAAATTCTCTGTCAAAGTCTTTCAAACACATAATTTTAATGGTTTTTGTTTGTAACACGATAGAGAGCTCTTTGAGGAAACAGAGATGAACTTACAAACTTTCCAACTATAGTAATATTTTTTTTTTTTTTTTTTATTGGAGGTTTAACGACCACCGTGAGCAACTCAATGGGCTATAAGCAGTCACCCGTCCCTAATTTAGGGTCACTGGTTCCAGGGAAGGGAGAGAGCCAGTGCCGTAAGACAAACACAACATCCATGCCTCACCGGGATTCGAACCCGGACCCCATTCAGACGAATGATCAGAGGCCATCGCTTAGACCACTGCGCCACCGGGGCGGCATAGTAATAAAAATACAGAATGCTAGTTTCTCTGTGATGAGTAAAATCTTTGAAACCCTAAGATAACCACTGGAAGAGTGTACCAGTATGTTCACATGAAAAATTTGATAGTTAATTTGATAGTTTTCCTAACATGAATGCTCCAACAGTCTCTTCTAATATTAAGGTAAATTATGTTAGTTTCTATGTGAGTAAATTTACCGGTAAATATGTAGATTAGCTTCCTAAATTATTTCGTCGCAAAAATGTCAGTACCTGGAAAAAGTACGACATACAGATTTTAGAGTATGGAAATTAATGGAAAGTGGTGCAGAAATTTCATATTTTAAATGCCATTTAAAGATTTTTATCGTAATATTTACCTGTAACTGCGGCGCTTTGAAGAGAAGCTGTGGTAGACCTAGTGCATTGGTATTGTGACGATGCGAAGCTTAGCTCTGCTGAAAGGAAGATGCGCTTCCGCGTGTCACTCACGCACGATGACTACAAGTGCTGCCGTGTACGTCCTTGCTAGTACAGCGAAGCATCATGTACTGATACACTACAGAATATTGTTCAGTCATGTTTCGTTATTGCTTTTACAGTAGATGTTGAGAAATGTTTTGTTCTTTCGCACACAATTTCCTGATTCCAAATAGAACGTATGAATATTCCTTTCTATGTTGTACAGAAAATTAAGGAAGGGTAACTTTCGGTTCTGCTTTGAACAGCTTCCATTTGTAGCTGATTTGCTGTGGCACTGTACTTTTGCTTCTCCTGTTAATACTTTGTTTGCAGGTCAGTTTCTATCTTATGCATACGCATTTTTTGCAAATCTAAGAGGTTTTTTTCTGGTTTTTCTTGCCAACAACACACAGGATACAACAAAATGAAGGGTAGATATTCTGGACCTATTTCCTGTAGCATATCACTACAAGATTTATCGCTCTCCGGTGAACAATGTAACTGCTTTCTCTTGTACTCTTTCTTCCCCAGTCTTTTCCGTGCAACAAGGAACCTTCCTTTCAACGAAGCAAAGCTTGACATCGCAGCGGTAGCGATGCGTTAGGCGTATCACAGCGTCGCTTCACAGCGTCGCACTTACAGGTAAATATCACAGTAGAAATCTTTAAAAGATATTTAAAACATGAAATTTCTGCACCATTTGCCATTAATTTCCATAATCTAAAATCTGTATGTTGCACTTTTTCCACGTACTAACATTTTTCCGACGAAATAATTTAGGATGCTAATCTGTGTACACATTAACCAAAAAACTACCTGATATTCCACAATAACTGAAGACTATTGGATCCATTCTGCATTTCACATCGTTACCTAAGATATGAAATAACCGTTACAGAATTAAAAAGCCCTTACACAGGTGTTAGTGTCCCTACCATGTTTCGGAGCAATTCTTGGAGCGAGAAAATTTGCATTTTGGAGCAGCTAATGATAGTATTTTTAATTAATTTTAAGTCCATGCTGTGCTTTAAGTTATGTTTATATACTGAATTACCATAATTTTATGAACTATGAAAAAAAAAGTTTTTTTTTTCAGGTTTGTTGACATTTTACTGCTTTTCTTATGACTGTTAATTAGCATTTCTGTCGTTCCTACAGTGAGATAAATGGGAAAACAATTATACTACCCAAGATTTATTGAAAACAACACGACCTGCAATATTTTAAGCGTAACACATTAATATCAGGGATTTTCTTCTGAATGCATTTGTTTCACTGTAACACGAATAGGATGCTGACACGTCCAAGAACTGTTGCTATTGTTACTGAACGCTTGCGAATATACACTTAGGAAGAATAAATAATATGTAATTACTGTTTCTTGTTTGGTTGGTTTTTAGCAGCATATTTTTCGAGAATCATGGCATTCAGAAGAAAATACATTATTTCTAAAACAAACCAACTGGCAAGCCACGCATACGTGGTTTGCGTGTGCATTACAAACTCCTAAAGTTTTCTGAAGGAAAGCGTACCTTCGATATAAAATGAAAACTAATGTAACATTTAATAATCAAATTGTAAAATCATTTTTCAGCAGTTGCACCATGATACTCTTCATACTATGTTTTTCATCCAGTAATTATCAATGTCAAACTTACGCTATTGCTGTGAACAATTACAACTAGAACCAAAACTATAACATAACAGTGAGATTTAGTAAAGTTCGTTAGATAAAGTCTGCTTCCATCACCTAATGCTAGGGCAGTGACGTTTTGGCAAGGGATTGACCCACTAGCCCTCCTTCTTCAGTAGTAGTAGAATCAGTTTAAGACTTTTTTGTTGTTGCTGTCTGAAAGAGCCACTGCTCTTGCATACTTGGGGTCCTGTATGTATGGACATGGACATTAAGAAGACGATTGCGAGTTAGTAAGTGGTTCAACGCACCTTTCATCTGGAAAAAGAAAAGTGTGAGGGTGAAGATGTTCCCCAAGGTAGGTCAAAATGAGAAAAAGAAAACCTCCTACAAATTCTGCTCCCTGAATGTACGGGGCAAAATTCAGACTTTAAGTAAGAACCAAACGATCAGTATTCCTGATAATTGATTACAAGTTATGCGATATAAACAATCCTTTCATTTATCCATAGCGTTCGAAAGCTATTTTGATTAACATACAGGAGACTGACAAAGAAAAAAAAACAAAGCTGTACTTTTTAATTTGGGGAAAAATCAGACTGCGCAGTGAGAAAGTGTGAATATTACGCAACATGAACAAAACTGAATTGTCCACTGTAATTTATTTATGAAAATATTTAACTAGATCACACCACTGTATTCACAATTATAAAATTACTGAATTCCAAACAAAATAGGGTGGTTTTAAAAGACATAGCTTCAAACACTTTTTTTTCCTGGTTTTGTTTTTGTACTTGCTAGAACATTAGCTCTGGTTTCTTCTTGCGAGCAAACCCTACTTTCTTTTCAAAAAGCAAGTTCCACGGCCATATTTGTCTTTTGTTGACTCTGCCACTGCACAGCATCCACTATTTACTTTTTTTGCGTGCTGATAGTTTTCCCTTACCATTTTTCTTTGTTGCTTTTCTTTCTTTCTTCTTTTTTATTCCCTCAGATGACAATTTTACTGATCATGCTTAAAGAACTTTCAGCCTGAGAACCATGAATTCTGATATCAGAGCTTTCACTATTTTAGATAAATGGTGTAATTTTCAGAGAATGAATACTTTTTTGAACACCATGCATCAATTCTTACAAATTTCCAAATTTCGTCACTTCCGTTTTTGGAAATTTTCCCCACCTGTATTAAGCCAAAATGCACACACATTTATGAGGGTGATGGCATTTAACAACTACATAGGAGTAGGAACATAGCACGGCAAAAAAAAAAAAAAAAAAAAAAAAAATTACGGAAGAAATCTTTGCTCCGTCCGACAAAAAATTACGATTACAAGAAAAATCTTGCCTCCGTCTACTTTCCGTTTTCGAAGGATGAAATTCTGTCCTCCAACGGAGAAAACGACCCCCCTACCACCAATCCTCCCAAAATTTTAGTTCAGTTGTGCAACGATTTCGTAAATGGTCCAAATGATAACAAAAAAGACGGAATTCCTTAAATCAGCGTAAGAATCTCATGGCCAAAGGTTACAGGGAGATTTTCAGGCTGTCTAACTTCCGTTTTCGGATATCATTGCCTACAATTTCAAGCTGAAACTATGCAATGAAATTATATTTAACAACAATACTGAACAGAAGCAATATCGAGAGAGAAAAAATATGATTACGGGAAAAATCTGACCTCCGTTTAACTTCAGTTTCCGAACGTTTAAAAAGACAAAACTACGTCCCCAGACGGAATACGAACCCCCCCCCAAACTAATACAACAGAAATTTCTTTACTTTTGCATCAATCTCGAAAACGACAAAAAAAAGAAAAAAAGAAAAGGGAAGGGGGCGAATCCACGGAAGAATCTCACGTACGAATTAAACACTGAATCTATTTCGAATGTCGTAAGATTACGCTAAAATATCGATGACCGGTAAATTTTAACTTTTGGTGCAGATTTCGTCAAAATCGCGATTTTTTAGCAGAATGGCGCAAGAATGTCTTGGCGCGGGCTGGCGCAATTGGTGCAGGTCTGGCAGCCCTGCACTTACTTTCCAATTCCCTTTATACACTGCCGGACAATTGCTAAAAACGGATGACAATAGCAACCACAAAATGAAAGGCAGGAAAATGTGGAAATTAGCATAAGTGCGGGATACAGTAAGCTTGTGCGTATGCAAATTTTGGATTGCCGAACTTGTTCGTGACGCCATAGCGCTGATAAGACATATAAAGGATTTGACGCGTATTGACTGTTGTTGTTCAAAAGCAAAGTTGAAAGGGAAAGAATCAATTGACAAACTTGCAATTTTCAGTATGTCTTCCCGACATCACCTAGATGATTTTACGCGTGGCCGTATTATTGGCAAGATTGAAGAAGGGCAAAAAATAACAGATGTTACCAGGGAGTTCGACGTCAGCCACAGTGTTGTTTCAAGGCTTTGGAAATCATTTCAAACAAATGGAGAGTGTAGCAAACGTCACGGGGAGGTCGTGTTCGCAGTACGACACCTGCAGAAGGTCGGTACATAGTGCTATCAACAAAAAGACACCGGCGCAGCACAGCTAGTGAGGTAGCAAATCAGTTTATGGCTGCTACTGGCAAGTGGATCTCCCGAAAAACTGTCGCCAGATGTTTGCATGGAGGACTATATGCCCGCCGTCCTGTTGTGTGCATCCCATTGTCCAGACGTCACCGTACCGCCCGTTTGCAATGGTGCCATCAACATCGCAATTGGACTGATAAGGACTGGTCTGCTGTCCTCTTCTCAGATGAGAGTAGATACAGTCTATCGTCTGATTGTCGACGACAACTGATCTGGCGTGATAGTGGTACTGCATGTTGTCCAGCAAACATACAGGAAAGGGACCGATATCCGACATGTAGTGTCATGGTATGGGCTGGCATCATGATCAATGGCCGTACGTCCCTCTATGTGCTTCCAACTGGGACTATGACTGGCCAACGATACATTAATGATGTTCTGCTACCTCATGTTCGCATGTTCCGTGGTGCTGTCGGTGATAGATTCATTTTCATGGACGACAACGCAACATGTCATCGAACAGTAGCTGTCCAGGAGTGTCTTGAGAGTGAGGACATTCAACGCCTCGTATGGCCAGCCCATTTTCCAGATCTGAATTCCATTGAAAATGTGTGGGATGCTTTGATGAGGAGTCTTGTTGGTTGCCAATGCCCTCCAATAAACAAGGACACCCTCATCCTTGCACTGACGGAGGAATGGGATAAATTACCCCAACAGCTGCTTGATAATGTTGTGCAAAGCATGACACGACGTGTGGAATCTTGCATCTCCCTCCATTGTGGCCACATCCCGTATTGACATCTTACGCCGGAACGCCTGCGGACGGTAATTGCATTTTTTTCACGTTTACGTATTCTGCACAAAATGGCCTGTTTGTCCCTTGAACACGTTCCAAAGCCTTCTGGATTTCAGAGCACAATAAATTGTCTTTCTTGTAATGTCCTGGCATTCTGACATTATTTTATTTCCTTGGCATCCAACCACACTTACTTTTTTATGCGCTATATAGCCGTTTATGATCCGTCCTTAGCAATTGTCCAGCAGTGTATTTTGTATTTATACATTTGTTTGTTTGTTTGTGTATGTACATTTTTTTTATTTTTTGATCTGAAAGGCAGCGAACGACGAACATGAAATAATGTAAACTAAAGCCGCTCAGATCGTATCTCAGAAGTAATCGCCACGTGACACATGAAGATAAGCTCCACTCGTATGTGTAAGCACTGAAGCTGAAAACCGCCCTCTGATTGTCCGAGATTTCCCCAGTCCTATATCAATGTAAGGTTTGCTTAAATGCATGCGGGCAGCATTTAAGCAAACCTTACATTGATACGGGACTGGGGAAATCTCGGCCAATCAAAGGGCGGTATTCAGCTTCAGTGATTACACATATGGGTGGGGCTTCATGTGTCATGTGGGGATTACATCTGAGATACTATCTGAGCAGCTTTGGTTTATGTGATTTCATGTCATTCTCACGTTCGCTGCTTTTCAGATTAAAAAATAAAAGAAATTTACATACATAAACATAATAAAGACATACACAATTAAATAAATATATAAATACAAAAATATAAAGATAAGTGGTAAGGTAAGTTTTTTTTTAAATTCTGCAATGGTTATTTCATATCTTAAGTAACGATATGAAATGTAGAATGCATAAATGTGTATATTAGCGTCCTAAATTATTTCGTCGGAAAAATATTAGTACCTGGGAAAAGTGCAACGTACAGATTTCAGAGTATGGAAATTAATGGTAAATGGTGCAGAAATTTCATATTTTAAATGTCTTTTCAAGATTTTTATTGTAACATTTACCTGTAAGTGTGATGCTGTGAAGAGACGCTGCGTTAGGCCAAACGCATAGCTACCGCAATGATGTGAAGTTTTGCTCCGTTAAAAGGACGGTTCATTGCTGTACCAAAATGATGGGCGGAAGAGTACTCGAGGAAACGGTTACGTTGTTGGGAGGAGAGCAATAAATGTTGTAGTGATATGCTACAGAAAATAGGTCCCGATTATCCACCCTTTATTTTGTTGTATCCTGTATGTAGAGGTTTTTACCGGTAGGACAAACCGGAAAAAACCTCTTTGATTTGCAAAATGTAGGTATCAGTGAGATAGAAACTGACCTGCAAACAAAGTATTAACAGGAGAAGAAAAACTGCCGTGACACAGCAAATCAGATACGAATGGAAGCTGTTCTAAGCAGAACTGAAAGTTATACTCCTTCAGTTTACTGTACAACATAGAAAGCCATATTCGTACCAGACATACCTTCTATTTTGAATCAGGAAATCATGTGTAAAAGCATGAAACATTTCTCGACATCTGCTTTGAAAACAATGACAAAACATGAACGAACTATATTCTGTAACGTATGTGAACATGACGCTGTAGTCATCCGCACATAAATTACACGCCATAGCAAATCTTCCTTCCAACGGAGCGAAGCTTGACATCGTCGCGGTAGCGATAGGCCGTGGCTAGGCCTACCGCAGCATCTCTTCACAGCATCGCACTTACAGATAAATATTACGATAAAAATCTTCAAAAGACATTTAAAACATGAAATTTTGCACCGTTTGCCATTAATTTCCATAACGTAAAATTTGTACATTGCACTTTTTCCAGGTACTAATATTTTTCCGACAAAATAATTTAGGATGCTAATCTACACATTTACCCATTCTACATTTCATATCGTTACCTAAGATATGAAATAACCGTTACAGAATTAAAAAAAAAAACTCACCTTTATATTTTTGTATTTATATGTTTATTTAATTGTGTATGTCTTTATTATGTTCAAGTATGTAAATTTCTTTTTAAATCTGAAAAGCAGCGAACGTGAAAATGACATGAAATCACAAACCAAAGCCGTTCAGATAGCATCTCAGATGTAATCCCACGTGACATATGAAGCCCCACCCATATGTGTCATCACTGAAGCTGAATACCACCCTCTGATTGGCAGAGATTTCCCTAGTCCTGTATCAATGTAAGGTTTGCTTAAATGCTGCCTACATCACCCAAGGATTTGTGTGTGTGTGTATGGGGGGGGGGGATAATATAACATTGAAAACATAAACATTACAAAAAGTGTGGATACTTTTGAAAAAAAGTACCACAATATGTATTGCAAGATATACGACAAAGTAAAAAGAAATTAATATTATTTCTTTTATATTATTATCATTATTATTTAACGCTACCATCAAATAGTGCCACATGTGAGCGTACATTTTCAACGATGAGGAAAATCAACAACTGACTGAGATCAACTATGAATGAAGAAAGGCTTTCTGATTTGATAGTTTTATTTTCTGAGAGTGAAATTGTAAAAACTGTAGATTATGACCTC
Organism: Macrothele yani; assembly: GCA_039090855.1. Lineage (NCBI taxonomy): Eukaryota > Metazoa > Arthropoda > Arachnida > Araneae > Macrothelidae > Macrothele > Macrothele yani. The sequence continues at coordinate 161,118,813 of CM077010.1, read as the reverse complement.
ATAATTGACACTTACTTGATGAAAGAAGGACGAAAAACATTTTCGGATAAAAATTGAGGACAAAAAGCAAATCTTGTTTAGGTAAATTTTTGTAAGTAAAGATTTTATGATCTAAATAGTTTTCTGAGTGCGGAAAATGTTTTAAAATAAAACATTATAAGAATACTTAAGTGTTTCATGTACTGTAGTTGTCCTAATTCATTATTAGGCCTAAATAAATGTTATGAAATCTAAACTTATTTAAATTAGCCAGAATTAGGTCAGAAAGAATGACTTTTGTTTGTGCTTTTTTCTTAATACAATAAAAATATTGCACTTCCTTATGAGGGTTTAAATTTTGCCTCTGCAGTCCCCCCACCCCCTTCTCACAACTAAACCGGTGCCCCCAAATTAGACTCCCTAAATCCACCTATGACTGTATGACTCATTGGTACGCTGTATCACTACTTGTAATGCCATTCGCTGCAGTACAACCACTTACTAAGGTATCATCATGATAAACACTGTACGTCGCTGAAAATAACACCAAGATAAACCCTTATATATTCTTATTTGCATGCTCAGTTTCATTCTATGCTCACTCTTTCTGGGTGGGGCAATTTCAATGTCGAGCAGTATACATGTATGTAAAAGGGCCACAAAATAATGAAATTTAATTTGCTATTTCGTGAATGCAGAAAATAAGGTAGCTAGAATGATCACTTGAAATCTGCAAATCTTAGTATTTGTACAGCGAAGGGCGATAACCTATTCGAAAATGGGGGGGGGGGGTAAGATAAAAAAGAAACTTAAAAAAAAAACATCTATTTAAGGGCCTCGCACCCCAAAACTTACGCACAAAAAATAATTGCAAAAAATTCTACCGAAAACGATTTTTTCCCCTAAACTGCGGGGCCCGAGGCAACCGCCCCGGTTACCCCTACGGTTCAGCCGGCCCTGGTAGTATCGTTTAGAGCCATCTGGATATTGTAGGGGGATCGCATAAACACCTACTTCACTGGAAAGAAGTGGTTTCTCAGTATTTCATCAAACTATACAAAGATACAGGAGACCTTACGCCGACACTATAGTTCATCTTCTTGAAGGCATTCTTGAGTTTGTAAGACACATTTGGTAAGAAGGGAATTGAGCCTAAATAACACAGCTGCAGCACAGGAAGATTAGAATGTTTAACCCTGGCTTTTTGGATAAAGTTATGTATCTGATTCAATGAATATCCTGCATCAATGGCCAACTCGATGATGCTTTCAATTTCGTGTTATCTAAAATGAGTATCGGAGGACATGGTGAAGGCTCTTCTAATTCGAGAATGGAAGATAGCTGTTTTGTATTCTGTGGGACAGAAAGAGCTGCAGAGCACCCAGCGGCGGACTGGGCCGCCGGGATACAGAGATAATCCCCAGTGGGCCACCATATTCTCGGCCAGTAGGACTTATGCTAACTAAAAAAAAAGTGTAAATACACGATATATATACTTCAAAGACCTGGAGGAGAATAGACTGGCAAATGCCTAGCTACTTCCGTCAGTGTTTGAAAACCGGATGTTCTGCTATTTGCGAGGATGGATAGCTGTTCATGAGTATACGCTGGTTGCATGCGTGTTGCAAATCGTGCTTTAAATAGTTGTTATAAATAGTAAATATGGTCAGGTGCTCTGTTAGATATGGACGTAAGAATAAGGCGAATGCGGCCGACATGAATAACAGATATAATTTCACAAGTAAGTTAAATGTTTTGCTCATTGTTGTTCATAATGTCTTGGGCTGTAATTGCATTGATGATGCTTTTTACACATATGAAGGAATATATGTCTTGAGACATTAAAATTTGGGTGAATTTTTTGTGACTAATATCACACTATTATGATTTTTCATCAGTGCTGAGCTTTACATGACTTAAAAGATTTCTTTTTTGCGTGAATTTCTTGATACACACATCACACTGGAAAGATTTTTCGTTTGCATACAGTGGCAAATGTCTTTCAATACTGGAATCTTCTCTGAATTTTTTGAAGCATATTTCACACTCTCAGCAATCTTTACTTGCATTTGGAATAATGTGTGGTGGTGAATCAGCTAATTTTTTCACTTCCTTAGAATTTCATTCTTCAGTGATTTCCCCTAAAGAATATTTCAGCAAATATTCCATGATTCAAAATAAAAAAAAATAAAAAAAAATAAAAAATAAAAAAACACTGCTTACAGTGACTGTAGATGCAGTCTGTTTCAAATTACACACCATCCTCTGCTACATGCTTTGAAACTGACTTTGCCACAACAAGTTTTTTAATGACAGTAAGATATTTTCAACCATCCCATCAGGCAGTGCTTATGTGATCATCAAGACAGTGGAAAATACTTTTAATAAATACCATAGGCACTGTATGCCAGAAGAGCAGAATGTAAAAACAACACTCCTTGAAGCAGTACATGAACTTCTACACAAAAACTTGTTTCTAAATTCCAAACAACATTATGATGAGTATTTCAGCTATTATACAAATTTACTGAAAGTGAAAATGCTTCAATATTTCAAAATAAGAGCATTTCACCATTGAAAGAATAAAACAGAAAATGTCATAAAAGGGATATCAAGGTGACGTGTTTCTGCATCAGTGAAGCTGTTGTTTATGATAATGGTTATTGTCAATCACGTAGCTGGAATTTTTTTTTTCCTTATTGTTAAACTACATTTACAAGAAGAAAGAAAAAAGCTTCCTTTCAACTATGTTGATTGAACCTACTGCACTGAACTCAGTAGCATTTGACTAAATCATAATTGCGGGAAGAAAAACAAAACTTGTTTATATTTCAGTGCCTATCCTGTGTTATGTTATCCTTTTTGATTTTACAAGATAATTAAAAAAATTTTATACAGTCATCCTTTTTAGAAAAAAAAAAAAAAAAATACAGTTCACACAGATCTGTAGTCAAAGAAAAAATTAAGGTAAGAACAGGATTTTTGTATGCATGTATCAGTTAGAAGGAGTGAAGTATTAATTGTTCATTTGCTTCACAAGAACATACAGTGTTTACTGAGGCATAGAAGTGCTTGGTTAGAAAATTAGATGAGATAAAGTGCTGTGTTATTCTTTTTTTTTTATTGGAGGTTTAACGACCACAGTGAGCAACTCAATGGGCTGTAAGCAGCCGTCCGTCCCTAATTTAGGGTCACTAGTTCCAGGGAAGGGAGAAAACCAGTGCTGTAAGACAAACATAACGTCCATGCCTCACTGGGATTCGAACCTGGACCCCTTTCAGACGAATGATCAGAGGCCATCGCTTAGACCACTGCAAACCGAGGAGGCTGTTACTCTTTCAAATTATATGTTAGGAGTAGCCTTTAAAAATTGTTTATTGAGTGTGAATACGGCACTGCAATGAATAATAGATATAAAGAGCTCTGAATGTCTGAGGAAAAGGCGTGATAGTTTTGTAAACACGATATCTGTAGACGCCTTTGGCCATCCTGGTGGCGCAGTGGTATAAGCGCTGGCTTATAACAATTCGTCCGTGAAGGGTCTGGGTTCAAATCCCGGTGAGGCATGGTTGTTGTGTGTGCCTTATGGCACTGGCTTTCTCCCCTCCCTGGAACCAGTGACCCTAAATTAGGGACGGGTGACTACTTATAGCCCATTGAGTTGCTCACAATGGTAGTTAAACCTCCAATCAAAAAAAAAAACCGTAGCAAGTCAGTTTTTAGAAAAAATTAATAAAATAGTTTCTACTGCAGATAAAAAAGAAGCCCATAAAGAAGAGCTTAAAGTCATACTTGCAGAAAATAACTATCCTAAAGAAGAAATTGAGAAGCTTCTGAATTTTAATGGTAAGAAGAACCCACAAAAGCAAGAAGTAAAATTCACTAGAAAAATTTCTTATCACAAGGGTTTATTTGAGGCTTTAAAGAGAATTAGTAAAAAATACAATATTAGGCTAGCTCCAAGTTTAGAGAACAAAGTTAAAAAATTTTTCCCTAAAATAGTTCAAAGAGAAGAAGATATTTTAAAAATGCAAGGAGTAGTTTATGAAGTAAATTGTAGTTGTGGACTATCTTACATAGGTGAAACAGGTCGCAGACTAGAAACTCGTATAGCTGAGCATAAAGCAGCTATAAAAAATTGCTCCAACAAGACTGGATTAGATAGGCATGTTAGAGAAACTGGGCACAGCATGGATTGGAATTCCCTTAAAGTAGTCAGTTTCCAAAGCAATTTCCAAAAAAGAAAACTGAAAGAAGGAATAGAGATTGAGAAAAATCAAAATTCCATCATCAATGACTGCAAAGGATTTTCCCTGCCTAACATCTGGCAGGATTTGTTGAAAAATAACCTAAACCGTCAAGGTTAACCGTAACCGTCAAGGTAAACCGTAACCATGATAGTGACAAGCAAAAAGTGACAACAACAAGAGAGCCTGAAGAAGGAGAAGAGTTTTCTCCGAAAATTTGCTATAAATGAAAAAAATTTTCCTAGTAAATTCCCATAAGTTACTTTAGATTATTAATTCAATTAAACTAGGAAGCCATTTCTCAATATGAGCTTTATTCAAAGAAAAAAACCTTTTTAATTTTATGCAATATTCATTTTTCATGAGCTCATGGGGTAAAAATAGTTTTCAATAAAACGATTTGAGGAACAAAATTGGGTGATTAAGGGTAATATGAAGGAACGATAATGCGGTATATTTAAATTCGCAGAGATGCCAACTTGTTTCAGATATTTTCAGTAGTACTTGTACAAATTTTCAGTAGTTTTGGCCATTTTTCAGTAGTCATAGCAAAAAGGAATAATTTTAACAGAGTAAAACATGGTATTACTCATAATTTAATTAATATTTTTTATTTATTCATTTATACAATGAAAATCTTTATCAAAATATTCCAAATTTTTCACATGGAAAATAATATACACCATGACCGATACATTTTTTTTACACAACAAAAAATTTATTAAACAGCTTTATTTACTAATTTGGCTGTACATTGTTTCGCAGAATTTTTTTTTCCAGAAAAATCTTTATTTCGTTCACTTTTATTTTTGAAAGGCGAAATGCTGTCCCGATGCATATTTTTACGCTTTGGTAAAATTCTTCGATGCATAGTTTTATGTGTTTCTCAATGCGTGTTTTCACGCGTTGATGTGTATTTTATGCGTTTCTTGATGCGTGTTTTCACGCGTTGATGTGTATTTTACGCGTTTCTCAGTGGGTATTTTCACGTGTCAATGCATACTTTACGCGCTTCTCGACGTGTATTTCTATGTGCCGCGAAAAATTCCTGATGCATATTTTTACGTGTTGGTAAAATTTTGAATGCGTAATTATGCGTACTAGACGCATAATTACGCATTTTGGCGAACTCTGCGATAAGAACGAAATCCAAGCATACTTTTCTGCAACGCAAGAAAAAAATTCTAAATATTAATTACTGACATGACTGGCCGACGCAGGCTTTAAAAAAAAAAAAAAAACCTCTGATGCCTGGTGATGACACTCACGTTCTGCACCAAACGATTTTTAAAAGCTTGTCGCTGCACTGCGAAAGAGCTTCAGGCCGAACTTTCCCTACGTCCATGAAAGTGAGCTACGCTCAACGTCCCCAGATTGTTGCATGCTAGGGAAGGAGGGTTTTCACTTAGAATGACTCGGCGCAAGGCCACACTCATCAAGTTCCGGTCGCTCGCGCTGAGATCCAGAACATGAGGAACAGGAGGTGAAACGATTTTCAAGAGCTTGTCGCTGCCCTGCGAAAGAGCTTCAGGCCGAACTCCGCCCCCGTCCACCAAACAAGCTACACTCAATGTCCCCAGAATGTTGCATGCTGAAAAGGGAGGGTTTTCCCTCAGAATAACTCAGTGCAAGGCCACACTCATCGAGTGCCGGTAGCTCACTCTAAGATCTGAGCAGCTTTGAGAGGCAGAACCTGGAGGTGCAGGCAGCATCACAAGCAAGATGAATGACAGATCATCAAGTGGCCGCCGTTGCGTTGGGAAGGGGAACACGCAAAATAAAAATTAATAACTTCTGTTAATTTTCTGTAGAAAAATCACGGTTTTTTGTATTCCGTAGTACAAGAGCTATTTCCATAGGAACTATGGAGATTCCGTAGTAGTTGGCATTTCTGAATTCGCATTGCTGCAACTTCGCCAGCCCTGTGGCGCAGTGGTCTAAGAGATGGCCTCTGATAATCATTCATCCGAAAGGGGTCCGGGTTCGAATCCCGGTGAGGCATGGATGTTGCGTTTGTCTTACGGCACTGGCTCTCTCCCTTCCCTGGAACCAATGACCCTAAATTAGGGACGTGCAACTACTAATAGCCCATTGAGTTGCTCATGGTGGTCGTGAAACCTCCAATTAAAAAATAATTGCTGCAACTCCACGTATCAGGTGTTCATTGTATGTAGCTGCGTATTTTCTATTTCATAGCTGATATTCATCGAGGTTGAGAACTTGCTAATTAAATTTTGATCTAGAAATTTGTTGGTTCGCATTCGCACCCGAATATTCCTTTTGTGCTATTTATAAGATACATTATGCGTTGAATCAAACACTGTATGTACCTTTCCAATAGCTATGTACTGTATTTCCCATCAGCTCCTCACAGTTACAGATGGCGTTGCTATCTCAATTGCTGCTCGTTGCCTCCAAAGGGCTAGCATTGCATTTGCCAGTCAATTCTCCTCCAAGGTATTTGATGTACTTGTACTTAAATATACGGCAAAGTTTGTTTACCACTTTAACGGCTTCAGGAGAAGAAACAACAACAACAACAACAAAAAAACCGTAGTAAATAATCTATTCAACCAAACCCTGTTTTTGATACACCTCCTTCCCCTTTCTTGTTTGATTTAAGTTCAATACAGGTAGTGACCACAGAATGGTGAGATCTAAGATGCAACGCAACGCTAAACTCGAGCGTGGCAAGCTCATAAAACAAACAAAATGTATTGCCATGACCAACCTTAAAAAACATCATAATACCTTCAAATTGGAACTGAGGAACAGATTATCTGCTCTAGAAGGTCTAATGTTGGAAGAAGTGGACATCTCTGAAGTTAACAGAAAACTAACCAAGGCTCTTATGGAAACAGCAGCAAAAATAGATGGTACTAAGAACAAGTTGCACATAGATGCCAACCATTATGGATTCTCCGTAAACATTACGGATTTCTCCCCGCAATTACGGATGGCTAACCAAAAATTATGTATATTCAGATTTTTACTGTTATTAAGAATGTTTTACTGGTTTTGTAATTGATCAATGAAAAAGCCTCTGAACAAAGTTTGTAACGCAGCTTGTTGTTGTTTTTTTTTCTCCGAGGAGGAGGAATGTGTTTTGCTTGTTTGCCTTGGAAGTTAAGTGAGAAGAAAGCATGGCACTGGGCCAAGATTACGTTGGGTGGGTCAGCAGCCCTGTAGCGTTGCTTACGTCATCTGCCATAATTTAGATGCAAGTCAACCGCACGCTGCCGAGATGACTGCAAAGAACTTGGCGGGAGGTTGCTCTGGTTTTTGTCGATATATCTTCATGCCCTCTGCTCAACTGAAGTAGTGTGGCGGTAGCTCGAGAGACAAAGTCACGTGGTACAACGAGACTGGTTTTGACATAGGGTACTGTTTGTTACAGCTGGGGTGGGACAAGGGAGTGTGTTTTCTGTTCTATTTGCATGGGGTGGGTGTTATATTCTGCAGAAAAATCTTTGTCTTTTAGTTTAGTCTTTGGGGAAATCCTTGCTGATTTAATCTTTGCTGTGCGAAGTTTGGCTTTTTGGAGGTTTCTACTCTACATTATGTTGAAATGGCACTCCGATTGTGATTTCCAAGGAGAAATAAGGAAACGACCTGCTGTTGCTCAAAGTTTTCGCAGTGATTATAAAGTGTAATGTCCATGCTTGGATGTGTCAACAGTTTCCGAAAAGCATACATTTTGTACTGTTTGCAACTGCAATTTTTCAATTGCGCATAGTGGGCGTGATGATTGTTGATGACATGTACTATGCAAAAAACACAAATTGTATAGTGAGCTTAAAAAACAAGCAAAACCGCTGACTTCCTTTTTTGCGCCACATGATGTTGATTCCAGTGTTACCAAGGCTGAAATGTTATTCACAAGGTTTTTAGTGGAACACAATGCAACTCTTTCAGCAGCAGACCATGCTAGACCATTGTTTTAGCAGATGTTTCCAGACTCCAATATTGCAAAGAAATATGGATATGGGAGAACAAAAATATTCAATTCTGAAATCCATATAAGGATTAGCTGTTGATAGCATAGTAAGTGATTTGAGTGATCCAGTATTTTCCCTTTCAACAGATGGAAGTAATGATAAAAATGAGAAAACTTAATCCTTTAGTTGTGCCGTATTTCCACAAAGATAAAGAGGAAATAGTAACTTTGCTGCTTTCACTTCTTGCATCAGATGACAATACAGGTGAAAGAATATTCTCTGTTATTAACAAAGAATTCAAGACTAGGAACATTAAATGGGAAACCTGTGTTGTCTTTGGCTGCGATTATGCCACTACAATGATAGGCCATGTCAAAGGGGTATCTGCTTTCATTAAGAATAAAGAACCAAATGTGTTGGTACAGGGCTGTGCTTGTCACCTCATTCATTTGGCAGCACAAAAGTTTCACTGCAGTTTAAATTGGTTAATATTGAAACACTACTTATTGATGTGTACTATTTCTTAGATAAAAGTTCCAAGAGAAAGAAACATCTGAAACTGTGCCAAGCCATTTGTGAGCAAAAACCTCTCACAATTTTGAAACACATTAGCACAAGATGGTTGTCATTGTTGGATGCTATTAATCGTTTTCTGGAACAGTGAGATGCACTACAGATGTTCTTTAGTTTCCGTGGATTTTGGTGAACTTTCAAAGGAGCAGGCAATTCACAGCCGTTTCATGGAGTTGCGGGAAAGCCTGGGCAATAATCCTTTAACGAAGTTGTACTGCATGTTTTTGAGTAATGCCTTGCCAGTGTTTGTGAAGGTTAATGTGTTGTTGCAGAAGGAAGCTTCTTGCCCCCATATTTTAAGAAGGCAACATTTGCAGCTACTTACTGATATCATGATCAGGTTTATGAAGCCTTCTGCATTTTCAAAGCATGCCATTTCCCCAACTGAAACAGAATTTCTAAATCGGAACAAGCAAAAAGATGATGTGGATTTAATCATTGGTGCCAAAGCAAGATTGCTTTTAAATGACATAAAACAAAATTTGTCAGTGATACAAGTACAGCAGTTTTACCAGGAGGTTCAAAACTTTTACAATACCTCATGTGACTATATTTTGAAGAAATTTCCACTGAAAAGTGAATTCCCGCTGCATTTTCAGAAAAAGAATTGGCTGCTGCAAAGCATGCCACAGTGGCAGCACTGAAAGGCAAACAAGGCAGCAAATAGTTTAAAGAAATTTGACTTAAAGGCTTGTAAATATGTATAGAATTTTGAAATAAAATGTGTAAATATGTACATAGTTTCAGTTGCCGTTTATAAACTGTCAGCGTACAAGGACATAATTTTTTATTAGTATTGAAGTGAAACAAAGCATATGTAAGGCAAGGCAAAACTCTCCAGGCAAAACTGACAGGTAAACCTAACGTAATTATTATTTTTTAGTTTCTTTTCCACCATACTGGTAACATCATTTATGAATTTTGGGGGAAAAGAAAATTGTGTGAGGTTGGTTTTTCTTTTTATAAGTATATATTAATTTCTAACCACACTTCTAATTATGAAAAATAACTTTATGTGATAGTAAAGGATTTGTTAAAATACATTCTCGTAACGGTACTGTTGAAAGAAGAAATTTATATGATAGTAAAGGATTTGTAAAATACACAGCCATTATATAATCTTCTTAGATTTATTAATTTAAATTTTCTGTATTAATATAATTTCTGTTTAACAGTATCCATCAAATTGTCGAATTTAGAAACAAAGAAAAATTCATTAAAGCATGACTATAATGGAATATACAAGTATTACAGGTTACACATTAGTACTATAATATTGTCCTTAACTTTGATAAAAAAACGGTGTGTTACTGTTACATTACTGATAATATTACTGAAAGTTTGTGTTCCTTTACTGAAAAATCCCCTATTGATTGCTGATAAGTTCAGCTAGAGGTTAACATCTCTGGTTGCATATGAACAAAATATCAGGAAAAACCAAAATGCTGATGCAAAAAAAGAAGAGAGATGAGGACAAATAAAGGAGATGTGACTTCTAAAGTGGAATATATAGAGCTATGCAAGACAGTACGAAAAAATATCACTGAAGATGTAAGGAAATTCAACTGTGAACTAGTGAGGAAAGCAACTGAAAACAACCAGAGCCTGAAGAGAGCAAAGGGACATCTCAGTAAGGGAAGAAAACAGATTATGGCTGGCTCTGAGAAAAGAAGATGGTTCTGTAACAAGAAATAGAGGTGAAATTTTGATAAGTGTGAAAGATTTCTATTCAAAATATATGAAAGGGATGATACATGTGCTCCAGACAGAATGAAAGGTACCAGTACCACAGTTCTTCCAGTCCTCTCAGCATAAGTTACACATGCAATCAAGAACATGAAATGGGGAAAAGCTCCAGAAGAAGATGGAATTCCCATAGACATCATACAAGAAGCAAGTGGAGAAATTGAAACACTACTCACCCAAGTTTTCACTAGATGCCTTAATGAAGGGAAGATTCCTGAGGACTGGAACAATGCTACAATGATCCTGCTACATAAGAACGGTGACATTGAAGATCTCAGGAACTACAGACCTATTAGCCTCCTATCAGTGGTTTATAAAATCTTCACAAAATTCTTTCACACTGCTTGAAGGTAACACTGGACATGGCTCAACCAAGAGAACAAGCTGAATTCAGGAGTGGCTATAGTATTATAGATCATATCCATGCACTGAGAGAACTAACTGAAAGAACGAGAGAATATGAACTCCCATTATGCATGGCTTTAATCGATTGTGATTTAAAGGCATTTGATTCCGTGAAACCATTAGCAGTTACAATGGCTTTGAAATCCTGTGGTATTGAAGATGCATACATTAGTATTATTAGTAACATGAATGAAAGTGCAAGTACAAAGGTTTGGCAATTTGAGAATAAAGTACCAATAAAAAATGGAAAGGGAGTGAGACAAGGTGACACCATATCTCCCAAACTCTTTAATGCCACATTGCAAAATGTCTTTCAATCACTGAACTGGGAAAACAAAGGGATAAAGATGAATGGAGATTATTTAACTCACCTTCATTTTGCTGATGATGTAGTCATTTTTGCAACTACCTCTTCAGAGCTGCAGAGTATGATCCAGGAACTTGCTGACAAGAGTAAAGAAGTGGGATTAAAAATGAACTTTCAGAAGACAAAAGTGATATACAATGCTTTCACAAGAAATCTTGATTTATTGATTGATGGTGAAAACCTGGAAATAACCAATACCTACATTTACCTTGGACAGCAAACATCAAGCAAGGGTCACATTGATCAAGAAATTAATTGGCGTATAAAACTTGGATGGACAGCTTTTGGAAGAAACAGTACAATTTTTAAGAGCAATATGCTATTATGTCTTTGGGTACGTTTATGCTACAGCCTTGCTGCTGGCACATAGATGCTCGTCCAGGCCCATTGCTGCTTGCATGTAGCTGTGATGCTCACCATGGAGCATTTACCCTGCAGCTGTTCACACAGCCTTTATTATTATAGTAGAGTCTTTTTAAAAGGTTGTTATTACATATAATCAGTAGCAGTCTTGTGCCATCTGAAATGAAATGATGCTCTCTCTCTTATGTCATCTGATGACAGTGATAGTGATTCGTTTTCGACAAGGAGAAAGAAGATGGTCTGGAGTGCATCCTTTGAATCAAGAATACCATCACTATGGTTATTTTCATCACCTCTATCAACAACTCAAGAATTATCTAGAGAGGTTTTTCAGACATTTAAGGATGTCACAACCAACCTTTCAGTATATTTTAAATATTATTGAACCAGAAATTGTGAAGCAGTTAAAGATTTGATTAAACATTGTCAACACGATTTCTGTGGAAGAGTGACTGGTGCTAACTCTGAGGTAAGGGGTTTTATTTTTTTTTATTTTTTTCTAGATCTAAAACTAATAACTGTTGTTAAAATTCACTGTGTTGTGATATTTTAAATAGTTAAAAAACTTATAAAATAAATGAAAAAATAAGGTATTCATTTTGATAAATAACTTCACCTAGTTTTTCAGGTGTACCGTATTCCATTTTTCTATTTATCCTTTTTAATCGACAGAAATTCATGTGCATAGCACAAGGAAGTGCAATTTCACTGTAATTTGTAATTGAAAACAATGACAATGACTAGAAATAATGAAAACAACTAATCTTTCTCATTATTTTTGTAAGTAGTTCATAATAAATTTTGAAACTTTGTTTATGTCGTTGAGAAAAGATCTCTGCATCCCTTGGGCTTCATTATTATATTCCTGATTACCACCATGCATTTGATTTGCTTGCTGATTAATAACACTTTCATCAAGGGAGCAATGAATTTCCTGTGATGACATACACACACCAATATGTGCAGGATTTTGGTGAGGAAAGACAGAGGTTGAGTAACTACCAGGATATGGTGGCATTACGGATGATAAAAAAGGTGCTAGATGATTTTCAAAGTTTGATGATGGTGGTGAAGGATGAACATACGCATACGCACGCCCTTCTGCAGGTGGATCATGTTGGTTTGTGTCCTTGCTGTGCAATGATCCATAGGCAGTGTTATATGCTCATTCCATAACAAGTTTTTGAACCTCAATTCCAAATGTCGTTTTATTTAAAGGGTCATGTGTCTCACGTGAGGAAGAAAGCTGAAGAAAGCTATATCTTCGTTGTATTTGTCCAATGATCACGACTCTTTTTCTTTGCACATCCGTAACTTCTCCCTTTCGATTTTTACAAGCTCATTGCCTATTGCATCTGTAGGTCGTGCTCTATTTCTGTAGCCTACACCATGAGCTGATGTCAAAGAAGATGGTGTGACAGAGAGTGTAGATGGCTGTGGTGTGGCCAGAGATGCTGAGGTATCGGATATGCGTGTTGGTGGGTTGTCTACCTCATTAGAATCAGTTATTTTTATCTGTTTCTTCAGTTTCATGACCTGTTTTACTCGAATTCAAATTTCTACTTGTTTCCCTAGACCCAAAACTGTCACGCAGGAAAAGCACGGACTGAAAGTATGGCCACTGTATGGAATCCATGGGAGCAGGATCGCCTGACGTTGGTACAGGAAGTTTTCCCCACTTTTCTTTGAACTGATGTCAGAGAGTCTTCCACTTCTTCTTAACATCACTTGTTGCTGCAACACACCAAAAAAAAAAAAAAAAAAAAAAAAAATTATATATATATATATATTTGCAGAAACATATTTCAAAATATAACTGATTTAATTACAAAAACTTCTTTATAAATAAGGCAAACTAATGAATTGTTACTATTTTCAGATTCTTAGCAACAGGAAATTCATATGCGCATCTGGCAGGAGAGTATTGATTAGGAATCATATCTGTATCTCTTATTGCCAACCAGATTTTACCAGAATTATAGCAAGTTTTACAACCACTGCATATGAAGCCACCAACTGCAGAAAAATTCAAAGAAATCACTGATATGTTTTACAAGAGATGGGGATTCCCTGTCTAGGTTCTATCGATGGAAAGCACATCCGAATACTTTGTCCTCAATGGTCAGGCTCCATGTTCTTTAATTATAAAAACGACTTTTCAATAGTTCTGCAAGCAGAGAGTGATGCACATTTTAAATTTATTGTCACTGAGGTCAGAGCCTATGGAAACCAAACGATGGGAGCACTTTTAGAAAGTCTGCTTTGTATGACAGAATGAAAAAGGATGCACTTAACATTCCTGAAGATAACTTCACCAAGTACTGTCATCCAAGCTCCCTTTGTATTTATAGGCGATGAAGCCTATCCCTTACTGAGACACATGATGAAGCCTTATGCAAGGAAAACTCTTGATCAATCCAAGGAGAAGTTCAACATAGTCCTTTCTCAAGCTAGAAAAACTATTGAATGTGCTTTTGGAATTGTAGCAGTAAAATGGCAAATACTATCCAAGTCCACTGAAACGAGTGTTGAAACAGCTGAGGTGATTGTAAAAGCTGTTTGTATTTTGCATAATGTGATTATGGACAAAGAGAGCACAATTAACATTTTGGACTATGAAGACATACTCCCTGTAGTTGCTATGTCCAGAATGAACAATGCAGCTCCTGCTGAAACTATCGAAGTATGGAATCTATTCAAATGTTTCTTTAATGAGTGAATGATTAAAGTGGCATTTAAAGCAGTGTAATATAAAAATAAAAATTATTTAAAATAAAACTTACTTGTTCCACATTTTCTTGCAATTTCCTTCCATAGTTTAATCCAATTTGAATTTGTTGTGGTGATGATCTGCATGCCACTGGTCCCAAATAGCTTTGCATTTGAAAACAGCTGATAACAGTATTTCTTTCAAATTGTCACTCATACTTCAAAAAGTTATTAAATTTTCATCTTTTAAAAAAATCACAGAAAAACTCCACAAATAAAACTTGCTTCTAAACACAACGCAGTTTTTAAAGATATGAGAGGGATGACTGAGTACCTTACACTCGATTGGGAAACGGGGACAATGGGCGGGAAGAGTGGCCTTGAAAGCACCAACCCCAGTGTAAGTTTGAGGATGCCCAACGTTGGTCGAGGCTTGTAAAACAAACCAGTTTGTTATCATCGCTGCAGCGAGGATAGCAGCGAGCAGCACTGCTCCACTATAAATGCGCTTATAAAGATTTATAGTTTTGTTTCATTAGCCAGACATTCATGCGCACAGCTCAGCGATGTGCCAGCAGCAAGACTGCAGCATAAACGTACCCTTAAAAGAAAAGTGTTTGATCAATGCATCTTTCCAGTGCTTACGTATGAACCTTAACTAAAAAAGACATACAAAGATTGCAGACAACTGTAAGAAGAATGGAGAGATGCATGCTTGGTGTAACCACGAGAGATAAGAAGAGGAACTCGTGGATCAGGAAAATGACAACAGTGGAAGACATCATGAATAGAGTAAAATCCCTGAAATGGCAATAGACTGGACATGTTGCCAGAAGGACGGACTATTGATGGACAACTGAAATTTTAGACTGGATTCCAAGGGATAGGAAGAAATGGAGAAGACCCCCACATGGGAGATAGATGGATGAAATTCAAAAGTATGCGCGAGTAACATGGAGGAGACAGGCACAAAACAGACTGTTGTGGAAGAAACTTGGAGAGACCTTCATTCAGCAGGGATTTTACTCTATTCATGGAAGACATCATGAATAGAGTAAAATCCCTGAAATGACAATAGGCTGGACATGTTGCCAGAAGGACGGACTATTGATGGACAACCAAAATTTTAGACTGGATTCCAAGGGATAGGAAGAGACGAAGAAGACCACCACATGGGAGATGGATGAAATTCAAAAGTATGCACAAGTAACATGGAGGAGACTAGCACAAAACAGACTGTTGTGGAAGAAACTTGGAGAGACCTTCATCCAGCAGTGGATTGATAATGGTTGGTGATGATGATGATGATATACAGAGTGATTCAAACAAAAGTTTGGTGCAAAAGTAAAATGCAATTAAAAAAGATCTATGGGTCGGAGAGACATGCGATTTGCAGATTAATATTCACCGAGGTACGGGATTTTGTATGGCATCCAGAAAAAAGTAGTTCAAAATCTTGACAATAGAGGGCGCTACTGCAGAGAATGCCACATAAATGATGTTTGCACATTACTCACACAAATCAACGTTAGGGTGAGACATAAAAACCATTACAGAGAAATGCAGTCACATTTTTAATGTGCGAAAATATTAAAAATTCATGCTGTCATTCTGATTGCAAAACCACACGGTTTTATTAAGCTAATAATTTTCATATAACATGAAATCAGGCATGCACATTTAACGCTGATCGTCTATTGAGCAGGCACAGTGCATGTGAATGGCCTCCTAAATTTCCAGATCTCACACCCACCGATTTCTGGTTGTGGGGCTACTTGAAATCCTGTGTCTATCGAGGCAATCCCCAGACCTTACCATCGCTGAAAGACACTAAACAGCAGGATGTATTAGCCATTCCTGTTGACATGCTGTTAAATGCTGTATCAAGCGTAATACCATGACTGCACGCAATATTGGAATGTGGTGGTGGACACATTGAACACTTGCATCTGCAGATCATGCTGAAATAAAGCAAGTTTCACTAATTTAACATAGATCTCATTTCACAATTCTCGCCTCTCATTGTTTTTTCTGCAGTAGCACCCTCTATTGTTGAGATTTGAACTATATTTTTTCGTGATGCCATACAAAATCCTGCACCGAAGTGAACATTAATCTGCAGACCACATGTCTCTCTGACCCGTAGATCTTTTTTAATCGCATTTTACTCTTGCACCAAACCTTTGAATCACCCTGTATAGTGGGCTTATTACTTGCATCTATGGCTTTGCAGAAACCCATTTCTAAATAGGTCTTTGTGGAAGTGAGAAAATGCAGAGTTTTGCTGGTCCTTGATAAAGCCAAGGCTCGGTATTCTCGACACTTTTTACATTCTGTTTTTCTATTAATGTTTTTCTCTTTTTACTCACACCGGTCAATATATAACCTTTTCTATGTTGTACTTGGTGTAAGTCAAAATTTTTTTTTTTGCTTTAGTCTCTTCTTAATAGAATGTGAATTCGGAATTTTCTGCTGCGTTGCGCGTTTTGATATTCGGTTTTTTTGCAACTTTCGTTTTAAATTCTTGAGTGTTTTTTTTATGTTTTCGGCTCTGCTCTTAAGTAACTAATTTCAACTTACTATTTAGCAGCTTATGCGCAAATTCTAGTTTGAAATGTTTTATTTTTGTTTTAATTTTGACGTATTTTCGTTTTTAATTTTAAATTTTAATTTTTATTTTAGCGTGTTTTGGCTGTTGTCTCTTTGGAGTGTAGTTGGTAATTTCTTGGACTGCTTATTTCCAAAAGTTTTTACCTAGTTGGTTTGCTCGGAATTTTGTATGTTTGGCCCAAGTGGCGTTTTTAGGATGATGAAAGGATTGGAGGTCAACTCAGATAATTTAAGTTCTCCCACTCGGATAGGCTAGCACCCTTTCCCATAGTATATGAACTCGCTGGCAAAGTTAATCTAAAGTTATGAAATGACAAACGTTGTTTGACATGTAAATCTGCGGATCCTAACCTGTATTCTTCTATTGCGGATAATTGCTCCAACAAGTTTTGCAAAGCCTACAATACCATTTATAAGCTCACCTGTACTATCTGCAGCCTTAGCTATATTGGCCAAAGCAAAAATCCACTTCATCTTAGAATAAATGGTCACAGGTCTCTAGTTAACAAGTTCTCTACTTCTGGTGTGAACCTCTCCACTAATGCTAGCCAGTACTCTACCTTTGAATTAGAGCATTTCCATAATCATGGTTTTGACAAAGTGAAAATAGAGGTACTGCATATCATCCCTGACCTCTACGCTCGACTTGAAACTGAATCCCTTGAAATTTTGCAGCATCAGTCTCTTTATCCCTATGGTCTTAATTCCACTCTTTCTGACAATAAGCATAATCCGCATAAATTTTCTATATGTGAACTCTTCTTTCTTGTTACCAACAAGAGCTGCACTAGAGGTAATAGAGGACAGAGGTTATTTCGCACTTCCAGCAAGGTTGATTTTGCTAACTTGCAAATAACTCTGGAAAGTTTTAAAAATGATACTAGTTTTGTTAAAAATACTTACAAAATTCTCAAGTCCTTCAAGCACTCTGTCCTTAAAAGTTTTTTCAAATTCTGGAAAGAAACAGCTAACTATGTTGATAAGCATGTTTTTGCTTTGGTTCTAGACATTCTTAAGCATATTCTTAAAGATAAAATTGCTCTTAAAAAAATATCCAATAATTTTGTGACCATCAGGTTTCTAAATAAAACCTATGATCATCTCAATGTTAGGAAGCTGTTCTACAATAATGCAATTTTTTTTCCCATCCACAGGCACCAGTTTATTGTAAGTTTTAAATATGTTAAGACCTTAGGGTCAATAGTTAAAAACTACAAACTTAATTATTCGAGTTCCATACCTGTAGTTACTGCATGTTCTCGTGATGAACATAAAGACACATTTCACTATGATAAGAATTACAAGCATATTATCACTGGTAACTTGAGTTTTGTCAAAAATGACAAGCTTAGGAATTTATTAGAGTATGGTTCTAAATTTAGACCTTCCTTCCAAATCTCCAAAGAGAGGATTCTTGAGAGCTTCACTCAAGATGTTAATAGGTACATAATAAAAACCAGTTTAACATACAATCAGCCTATTGAGGCCTTCGCAGAATGGAAATATAATGTAATCAATAGCTTCACTAATGAGTTGGCAGGTCTTGATTTTTGTTTTGATAGAAATCTATTTTTCTCTGGAGATGCTAAAAGGTCACTCTCCAAACTACAAGACCTATTTATTTTTACCACTATGGATAAAGCTAGCAATAATTTTGCAATTATCTGTAAGAAATTCTATTTTGAATTGTTAACCATGGAACTCAATAATAGAGTAACCTACGAGCCCGTAAGTTATTCTACCAAGCAGTTAGAAAATCGTTTTAAGGCATTCTTCAAGAAACTTAAAATTCCACAAATGAGAAGACATGAGCCTGAATTTCCCTTTCTTTTTGCAACTGTTAAGTTTCATAAAGATCCAGTGAAGTTCAGATTCATAGCTAGTGGAGTCAGGAGTCATAAAAAGAAAATTGATCTTGCTTTTGAAGACATCTTGAAGAAGGTCTTGAAACACATTAGTAACTGTATTAATTTGAAGTACAGATATTTTTGGATAATTAATAATAATGCAGAAGTAATTTCGACTATACTCAAAGTAAATCCCTTAGATATTAATAGTTATGATTTTGAGAACCTATATACTAATCTTCCTCTATCAGATATAATCACTACCTTTAAAGAGCTGTATGCAGAATTTAAACTTAACCAATTTGTTAATGTAGGAGCCTGGAACTCTTATCTCAATTGCTGCATAAAAAAACCATATCTTATATAATAATACTCTCTATAAGCAAGTAAATGGTATCCCTATGGGAACATCAACATCCACAAGTATTGCAAATCTATTCCTGTTCTTTAAGGAATATAAATTCATTAAAAATCACTCCACTTGCTCCGATAACTACCTTTACACCTTTAGATATATTGACAATCTGCTGAATATAAATAATTCAGAAGTTATAAAAAGTGATTTTGATAATATCTATCCTAGCTCTCTTAACTTATGTAAAACCAACCACAGTAATCAGGAACTAGAGTTCCTAGACTTAAGCATTAAACTTAACAGAGGTAACCCATCCATTAGCATCTTTGATAAAACAGTTAATTTTCCTTTCAAAGTAATTAAATATCTACACTGGAATAATAACACATCAACCAAAGTAATTGAGAATGTACTAATTTCTCAGGTGCTTAGAATTTCAAGAATTTGCAGCAACAATTTGGACTTCAATTACCACATTAATATACTATTAGACAGTTTTCTAGAAAACAAAATTCCTACTTCTTTCATCAAAAGAACTTTAAGAAAAAATATTCTGAATAATAGAGTAAGGTTGGCAGATCTGCTTTAATTTTCTACACAGTTAATAATATGATTCTGACCAATGAAAGCCTTTTTTGGAAGTTGGTCTAGAGGATGCATATTAACTACAAAAAGGAACCTTAGTGCTATGGATAAGGTCCTATTAAAAATAAAAAATTAAATAATATAGACAAAATCACAAAAAAACTTAAAAATCTGTTTATAAAAGAAAATAAAAATAAATATAAAAGAAAACTAGTTATTCACTCACTAGAATAGCTATACTAAAAATAGTAAAACTAACATTAAAATTAATAGGATTCTGAATAGTCTATAGAAGCTCACCAAGGTGATTAAATACATGCAAAGGTTATATACACTACTTGTGTATTTCATAATATTTCTCATGCATTCTGGAGAGTTAATTCTGCTCTTTCTGATCAAACAGGTCCACATTATTAATTATATTTTTCTCTAGTTAAAATCTCCACGAGTAGGATTTTTTTCAGTGTGTGGAGGCCTTCAGCCCTACCCACACTGCCCCCCAGTGATTAGGGAGTGGCAGGGGTAAATGAAAGTTTGGGGTAAAAGGTCGGCCATGTTTCTTCAAGAGTGGAAGAAGTAAAGTTGCATAAGAGGTAAGCTCTCTTCTTTGTCTTTAGGTTTTGGGTTTTCCAAGTTCAGTGTTTGAACTTTTTAAACATTTTTTCTATTTTTTGCTTTAAGCATTTAGGCACTAGCAAGTATATCAACTTTTTTGCAGATTTTAACTCTCTCTTTTCTTGGTAACTTTGCACGTTTTTTAGGGCTCTTAGGCTAAGCAGCTGGCCGTTTTTTTGTTCTTGTAGTCAACGATGTGTTTTCAATGTCGTTAAGATCCTAATAACTACTTAATTATGCACTTAAAGCACTTCTGAAATACTTTGTACATATTGCAACTAACTGTTTATGTCATATAACCTTCACAAAGCATTTCTTTAGTTTATTATTGTCTTTATTTTATTCTCGTTTTTGAGTTGTCAGAAGTTGTGGAGTAGGGGGTTTTGTAATCCAGTTTTCTTTCAGGAATCTGTGCTTTAGAAAAAAATTAATATTTCCTTTTTTTATTGCAAAGTTTAAGAATTTGTAGCACTTTAGTATTGCTATTCAGGTTTAAATTCTCTCTCAGGCGACTAGGTAACTTGGCAATGTGTTATTGCTGAACATTAATTCTGATTCATTAAGTCACTCTTACAACTTGAGTTTTCCATAATTATCTTCTTTCTGTTTATTAGTAACAGATGAAGAGCATGGGTTGGGCCAGGAAAGTTATAGATGCATGCTAAAATGTTAAAACTAAAGCTTCGTCATACAACTCTGTGGAGGTTATGACATATATATATATATATATTTTTTTTTAATAATTTTTGGTGGGCTTATTACTTGCATCTATGGCTTTGCAGAAACCCATTTCCAAATAGGTCTTTGTGGAAGTGAGAAAATGCAGAGTTTTGCTGGTCCTTGATAAAGCCAAGGCTCTGTATTCTCGACACTTTCTACATTCCGTTTTTCTATTATTTTTTTCTCTTTTTACTCACACCGGTCAATATATAACCTTTTCTACGTTGTACTTGGTGTGAGTCAAATTTTTTTTTTGCTTTAGTCTCTTCTTAATAGAATGTACGTATACAGTATATATACAAAGTCGAGTCACATTATTGTGACCACCTCCTACTTTTGATGTCAACAGCGTGTAGCCAATGAAAGAAAGCACGTGTAATGAGCTGGCTTGGAGGGTATATCAAGTGTGCTAGGCAACCTGAAAACAATCACTCATTGCTGTCATGGATAAAAGGAGCAATTTATCAGATTTGCAAAAAGGGATAATTATTGGCTTTCAGGCCAAGAGTGGCAGTATTTCTGAAACAGCATAGTTTGTGAAATGTCCACATGCTGCTGTGGTTAAAGTGTATCGTGATTGGAGAAATGGCACCATTGTGAATAAGCAATGTGAAAACTGCGTCCGCACCACGTGCCATTAACGCGAGAGGTGAACGTCAGCTTCGAAGGTGCGTGAGGACCGATCAACACGCTACAGTAGAGCAACTCACTGGCCAAATGAACTAGGGGTCTATTGGAAGTGTGTCTAGAATGACAGTTCAGCTAACCCTGCTGCATATGGGGCTCTGATGCAGATGGATGGTCACTGCACCTATGCTAATGAAGGTGCATCAGCAGAAAAGACTTACATTTGCATGGCAGTATTAGAATTGGACCTCTGCTGATTGGGAAAGGATTGCCTTCTACAATAAGTCACGTTTTCTGCTTCATTGAACAGATGGACATGGGCATATAAGGCGAGAAACATCGGAGAACAAATACTCTTCAACATTTGCTGGCAGAACACAAGCTGATGGGGCCAGCATTATGGTCTGGGGAATGTTTTCGTGGCTTTCTCTGGGTCCACTCATACCTGTGGAAGTCACCATGGACCGAATTCATTATGAATCCATCCTTGCAGACCACATACACCCATACATGCTGACTGTCTTCCCTGGGGTGGATGGGATCTTCCAGCATGACAATGTGACGTGTCACACAGCTAGAAATGTCCTAGAGTGGCTGGAAGAGCATGATGAAGACTTCAAAGTACTTCTCTGGCCCCGATTCCGCAGACTTAAACCCAATTGAGCATCTGTGGGACCACCTCAATCATGTTGTTTGCTCTATGGATCCTCCACCATGCACCCTCCAGCATCTGTCAGATGCACTGCAGTCAGCATGGCTCCACATACCTGTGAACACCTTCCAGCACCTTATTGAGTCACTCCCAGCCTGTCTAGCTGCTGTTTGCACTGCACACAGTGGTTACTCTGGATATTTGCTGGTGGTCACAATAATGTGACTTGACCATGTAGAAGTTGACCCATGGTCAACAGGCCCGCCCATAAGGGGGGGGCAACCCCAACAAATGTGTGTGGGGGACATTACTTTGATCGTGTAATCGGTTTTCTAAGTTTGAAATTCACGCAGACCACCTCACCGCCTGCGGCCATACGTACTGCCGAGTCAGCCGGCGACGGTAATCATAAGGATGTAATTAATTCAGTGACAGGAGTGCAGAAGTAGATGGGCTAATAAATTATTTCTACAAGTCTGAAACATTAATTCTTTTGAATGTTTGGAGGGATATATTAGACTTTATAAATGAAAGAAGTTTGATTCTGCAGTTGAAAGATATATCCCTCAACATTGAAATGAAAAATATTAAAGTGCTGAAGGTTACCATAGACAATGATGTAAGAGATCTCTGGAATGACTACTTAAGAAAAGCTAGAAAAACAGATTGGAATTGAGGCAAATTTTGTGAAAAAGAGGAGGGGGGAGGAAGGTTTTATTTGATGAATCTGACAATGACAGTGAAGCATCTGGAATGGAAACAAGTTCAGAAGAAACTCAAGAAGAAAGATTTTAAAAATGGGTTTTTGATTAATGATAGACAAGATTGTATTTCAGCTGGATTTTCAATATGAAGAAATCAGAAATATTTGTACAATGTTTGAAGCCATTCTAAAAATAAACACAACTTTTGATGACACTGATGCAATAAAGAGATTAATTACAAATTATCCTAATGATCTAAGTGATAATTTTGTGAAAGAAATACAGATGTTCAAATCAGTGTGTGCAGCTACTTTCCCACATGTGACCAATACACCTGAAAATAAAGGGCTTCCATTACGTCTTCTCAATGAAATCCACAAACTTAAGTTACAAACAGTGTTTCCTGAACTTTGCATTGCACTTAAAATATTCATCACCCTACCAGTGATTGTTGCATCAGGTGAGAGAGGTTTTAATAAATTATCATTGATCAAGAATCATCTTAGATCAACTTTGGGCCAAGAGAAATTTAATAATTTAGCAATGTTAATGATAGAGCATGAACTTGCATCTAAAATGTGTTTTCTTGAGGCGATTGATAACTTCATCAGCTGCAAAAATGGAATATTCAGTGTTCCAACAACAATTCTTCAGAAATGTTCAACTGATGATTTGGACCAGTTTATGTAAATCAAGATGACTGGGTATTTGCAAAGTTTTTTCAATTACTAATCAAAAACAACTATTATGGAAATATTTTTATTCAAACTGCAAATTTTCAGAGAAAACTCTTCTCCTTCTTCAGGCCGTCTTTTGGTTGTCACTTATTCCAGTCACTATCGCGGTTACGGTTAACCTTGAAGGTTACGGTTATTTTTCATCAAATCCTGTCAGATGTTAGGCAGGGAAAATCCTTTGCAGTCATTGATGATGGAATTTTGATTTTTCTCAATCTCTATTCCTTCTTTTAGCTTTCTTTTTGAAAATTGCTTTGGAAACTGATGGCTTTAAGGGAATTCCAATCCATGCTGTGATTAGTTTCTCTAACATGCCTATCTAAACCAGTCTTGTTGGAGCAATTTTTTATAGCAGCTTTATGCTCTGCTATACGAGTTTCTAGTCTGTGACCTGTTTCACCTAGTTGTGGACTATCTTACATAGGTGAAATGGAAACTCGTATAGCAGAGCATAAAGCTGCTATAAAAAATTGCTCCAACAAGACTGGTTTAGATAGGCATGTTAGAGAAACTAATCACAGCATGGATTGGAATTCCCTTAAAGTCATCAGTTTCCAAAGCAATTTTCAAAAGAAAGCTAAAAGAAGGAATAGAGATTGAGAAAAATCAAAATTCCATCATCAATGACTGCAAAGGATTTTCCATGCCTAACATCTGGCAGGATTTGATAAAAAATAACCGTAACCTTCAAGGTTAACCATAACCGCGATAGTGACGGGAATAAGTGACAAAAAAAAAAAAAAAAAAAAAAAAAGCCTGAAGAAGGAGAAGAGTTTTATCCGAAAATTTGCAATTTAAATACAAAAATTTCCTAGTAAAATTCCCATAATAGTTGTTTTTGATTAGTAATTAAATTAATTAAATTAAGAAACTAGGAAGGAAGCCAATTCTCAATTCTCAACATGAGCTTTATTCAAAGTTTTTTCATTTAATGCTACATTGTTTTTTTCTGTATGTATAATATACTCATATGTTTGTGTGTGTAATATATATTTTAAGTAATCATTCATCAGTGTTTATTTACTGCTTGCCTGTAAAATTTAGTATGGTATTGCACAATAAATATATAAAGTTGGTGGTGGGGGGAGTGCTCACAGAAAATTTGTCTGGGGGAAGATGAAATCTATGGGAGGGTCTGATGGTCAAATATTTCCTATTTCATGGTTTCTGAAAAAGGTTTCTCTTTTTTTCCGTTATCTTCCCAACTTATTATAATGGGCGATACTAATGCTTCTTCTTAAACATACAAATGCTGTTCAACAAATTTCGAACATTTTTCTGTTTCCTTTGCAGCAGTGAGGAATTCCTACAGAGTTTTTCCAAACTGATTGTTTTTATTTATTTAATTTTTTTGGTGTCACGTAAGGTTTTTTTTTTTTTTTTTAAGTACGTAAATAAATAGTATACACACACAGTTAAGAAAGCTTTCTCTTCAAATTCACTTTACCTAGAATTTTTGTACTGTCAACTTCCATTTGTCATTGCTAGACTTCCCCGTACCTTCTTCTTCTTCTTTTTTTTTTTTTTTGTTTAGCGTCTTAAAAATCTCTTGATGGAAACTTTTAATTGCTCACAGACTCACTCAAGATCTTTGTAAGAAAAGCCAAGATATGAATCCAAGAAGTGCAATTTGAGAGACATATTGCAATTGCATTCCATTTTGTAATATGCCTTCACCATGATGCCACACTTTTTTTTATCTGGTCATTTTTCATTTCCTGAAAGGCAAACTATCACCAATTTAAATAGTTTCTAGACAGTGAATTCCTTTTGATTGAGAGCTATTTTAAATGAGGAGTATCTCATTAATTATTTGACTTCAGATTGAATGAAAAAGTCTTCTTTGGGTTTAGCATAATTTATTTCTGAAAATATTTGTCACAAATATTCAAATCCAGATGGTTCATAATTCGTAACTTTGACATTATTATCAGCCCAAGATTTACATGCAATGGTGGTAAATAGATTTTCTCTGTCACTACCAACAGACAGTACTTACACACACACACACACACACACACACACACACACACGCACACTTCATCAGGAGTTAAAGTTTTACATGAAGGCACATTTTATACAAGGCACTGTTTCACCACATAATGATTCTTCTTTGATCTTCTGTCCAATTAACACAGGAAACAATAGTTTTTAGTGCATACAGTTTGTAATCCAAACAACATTGCCATCACTTTCACACAAATGTTTCACTTGTAGACATCACAATGAGTTTTTTTGCAGCACAAGTTTTATGTTTTTGTACTTTTTTTTCACTGGAACTGAATGAACTGTTGAGATAGATGGATGCAAGTTCTTATTGTGAAGAGAATAAAAATATGACACTCTCATCTTTCAAGCACTTACAGTAAAAGATTATTAGTAGTAATTGCGTGGTTGCCTCAAAGCTTCCATATCTCATACACAAATGTTACAGAGAGCAGTGATAAACTTTAAAAAGATTTGAAATCGGCATGCGAAATTCTACAAGAAACATTCAATGACTTAAAGGAAACAAGGTGTCAAAGAAAACAACAACAACCTGAAGTAGCGTAATGTTACTTCAGGTTCCCACACTTGGCATTGTGACGAACTTTTATTTAATGTATGCCACCTTGATATAACATTTTTTGTGTGAACTATTGCTTCTGGTTTACTTTCCTCTTCCCCAGCTGGTCCCATTTATTTGGAATATCAATGTCTGCCTTATCCCTGTAATTCTGGTTTTAATAAAACTGGTATAATTATTGACTTATTTTAATGTGAAGAAATCAAATTTTTTTATACTACAGCTGCTGGAAGTACTCTTGGTTAAAATAAATAAATAAACAGACAAGGGTGCTGTTATTGGCATATTTTCACTGTATTCCATGCAACCACTTCCTTCAGAAAACTTGAAAATTTTCATCGTCCTGGAGCGGGAATCGAACCCACACCTCCTGATTTCCGGTTGTGCATGCTTGACATTACACTACCCAGGATATGGAAATTCCGAGCAACTTAAAGTAGATATCTCCGAACCTTTAGATTTGCACTAGTTGAAGATATCCCTGCCCCATCATAGCGTCTCACGACCTTTTTTCACATCCAGAGTCAGATGTAGGTCACAAATTCTGCTGATGAAAGTACGTCATACACAATATATCTCACGTGATTCTATCATAAAGTTCACATGCCATTACGTGACTACAAGGTTCTTCATAAAGATGCTTTAACGTCTGTAAGTTTTCTATTTTACACGTTATGTAAAGTGGGAACAGTCTGTGGCGGTGCATTAAATTATTCAATTAATATACAATTCAGTTAAAAGTCCTAAATATGTTACTCCGTTAGTCCTAAAAATGTTCGCACTTCCGTAAGTAACATTTTTACTACTTTTAACTGAATTGTATATTAATTGAATAATTTAATGCACTATCACAGACTTTACCCACTTTACATAATGTGTAAAACAGAAAACTTACAGAAATCAAAGCGTTTTTATGAAGAACATCATATACAATTGGGAAATGAATTTCCCTGAAGAAATAATTCTTCATAAATACATGGTAGGCACTGTAATGCTACTATTGGCATATTTTCACTGTATTCCATGTAACCACTTCCTTCAGAAAACTTGAAAATTTTCATCGTCCTGGAGCGGAATTCGAACATACACCTCCTGATTTCTGGTGGAGCATGCTAGTCATTCCAGGACAATGAAAATTTTCAAGTTTTCTGAAGGAAGTGGTTACATGGAATACAATTAAAATATGCCAATAATAGCATTACAATGCCTACCATGTATTTATGAAGAAATATTTCTTCAGGGAAATTTGTTTCCTAATTATATATGACATACAAGGATCCTGTGGTCTAGTGTATCACCTTAACATCCCCACATCCTCAAGTCTTCGGCCTGGATTTCATCTGCAGTTGCCTTAACATAGGTGTTGTTTACCCTGCACAGCAAGACTTTTCTACCCCTGCTTCTGTATCCACCTTTGTTTCCTGTATTAGAAGGTTTGCTCCATTGGCCAAAGTATGGATGTTCAAAGGCCGCCCCAGTGGTCTAAGAGCTGGCTTCTGACCACTCGTCTGAGATGGGTCCAGGTCCAGATCCCTGAGGCTTGGATATTGAGTTTCTCTTAAAGCTCTGGCTTTAAGAGATTATGTCTATAATCCCATTTTGGATTATGTTCATAATCCCATTTTCATCCCACTCCCCAACTGCTCACAAATTTGCAGCCTTTAAAACTTATGTCAATCGTGCAAGGATTGTCTGCAACACTGAATCTTCCTTCAATGAAGATATTGACACCATAAAGAAAATTGCCGAAGCCCATCAGTTCCCACCTTCTACAATTTAAAAATTCCTCCAAAATTCCCACTTGAAAAATCTGTCTGCTCTCTCACCAATAATAATGGAAAAACCACCATTCATTGGTTCCATCCCTTTCCATGGATCCTTCTCTGATAAGATGTGTAAACTTTTCAAAACTATGGGCTACACTCTCACAGTGAAACCAAACCCTTCTGCAATAATGTGCCTGCTTAAAGACAGGGATCCTGTCTCACCCTTGGACACCCCTGGAGTTTATGCTATTCCCATTTCAACTTCCTCTGGTCTCTCAGTGTATATTGGAAGCACATACTGAAGCATCAAAACAATACTTGGTGAACATAAAAAAGATGTTCCCAATGGTATTCCAAAGACAGCTTTATCTGCACTAACCCTTGAAGACACCTCTGCAGTTCCCATTTGGAAAGAAACCAAAAAAGTTGCCCCATTCATCAACAAGGCATCTCTGCATTTCCAAGAGAGCAATGAAATTTTGTTCACCAAAAACTGCAATTCAGAGACCTGTCACCAAAAACTGCAATTCAGAGACCTCTCACCAAATCCCATTTATTTTGATCTCTCTTCTAAAATCTGGCAACATTTCCAACACCCCAACTTCAAATTGTAGTTCTGGCAACCAGCCCATCCAGTTGATCGAGGGTGATCAAGGTCGTAGGATGACCGAAAGCTACCGCTAAACGAACCTTTTACTATACGTGACTCTGTGTGTTTTGCTCATTTTATATGTTTATGTGTTACTGTTGGGTGAAGCCTGAGTTTAAAACCACACAATTAACCAGTGAACAGTTACACTGGGAGGTTTTACCGCACCCGGCTTCCTTCCCAGACATTGCACCCTCAGACTTTCAGCTGTTTCGCTTTATGCAACATGCCCTAGCCCAACAGCGGTTCACCACAGTTCCAGAGGTGGAAAATTTTGTCACTTTGTTCTTCAGCTCGAAACCAGAGTCTTACTATCACAGGGACATTCATTTGTTGCCCAAAAAATGGCAAATGGTCATTGATGCTAACAGCCAATATTTCGTTGAATGAATGTGTACTGGTTTCCTGATTGTTCCCGTCACCTTTCTCCTTCAAATGGCAGAAACTTTTGCATACACCTAATAAGAACATTGGGAAGGCTGAACAAGGCTTAATTATTTAACACTTGGGGGGAGATAAATAGGGCTTTTCCCCCCATCTTGTACACAAACCATTTCTCCTCTTCTGTAATTAAAAATTACAGAATTTTAAAACTGACGGTTGCCACTTTTAATGTACGCAATTGCACTTACAACCAATGTAACTTTGAGATCTTGTTCTAGGATTAATTTTAGTGCAGTATTAATACAGTTTAAATGTTGATCCTTTTCCCCATCTTTGGTGGGTTTTGAGAATATGATCCCTCCCCTCATGGCTTTGCTGTGGTGAAGACTACTGCTTTTAACCCTACTGCAGCACTGATCAATAGAGACACACAACACACAGGGCAAGAAAGCTAGACCTGCAACACCAAATTCAGCATATGAGACCCAAAACCTCTGAGCACCCAATTTATCTCCATATCAATAAGGTACATACAGTGTTGACAACTCTTGAAAAGAACCTCATGGCTAAAAAGTAAAAAATATACAAACTGCATTACATCCTTAAGCAAGAGGCGATTCCTTAGGTATCCTTCAATAACATATAATGGTCAAATGTAAAATTGCCATAGACTTTTTTTGTCTCCTTTCTTTATTTTTGATGGCTGATCATTGATTAAGAACAGTAATAACATTCTGAACTTTTAGGAAAGGTTTAAATTATTATATTATCGGGGGCTGAAACGGTCCTAATGACACCCCTCGAAAAGACCATGCATGACTGCACTGTTTTCAAATATTGGCATTATTTGTATAATTGGATGTTACCCCTAGTAGGGGCATTTTAAGAACCTCTGAAGCCCCTGGTACATCATAACGCAAGCCCCACCCCAATGCGTAAGCACACATCTGAATTGATTTTATCAACTAAAATTGTTTGGTATATGTATGTTTTCTTTTTTATCTCAAGAAAATCTAATAAAAATGCCTGCAGTGTTTTTTAGGTAATACAATTTTGTATGCAGTTCATGTGTACTAGTGTGTAAAAAGTCTTCCATATAAATAAGATGAGAAAAGAAAATATAAATTCAACATGAATCCAGGACCTTGAACAGCAAATAGAAGCATGTGGTTTATATCAAAATCAAGTGAAATTCAAGGGAAGAGTGCATTTTTATGATATTCAGGTAGATCAACAATAAGAAATCAATATAAATACTTATTTTAAATAAAATAATAAATAAATTTCTATTTTTTTTATTCAAACTTTAACAATTACCAAGAGCAACTCATAGAGCTACAGGCAGTAACTCATCCCTAATTTAGGGCCATTGGTTTCAATGAAGCGAAACAGCTAACTGAGTAATTGCTTTCTCTCCAATTTGTACAATTTTTTATAAAATATTTTGGAATCAAGGCATCATACACAACAGAGCGTTATTTACTACTATAATCGCACTGTACAAAACAAAAATTATTTCAAGCAGTTACACATTTTTGAAGAATGTTGGTCGTCAGTTAAATTTTCTGACATCTATAATTACTGAAGGAATCTTCACTTCCAAACCCTCGAAGTCTTTCGTAACGAATACCTGGCAGCCAAGTCTTGACCTTCAGAACAAAAACAAAATAAGTTATCAAAAAATTATATATATATATATATATATATATATACACACACAAGGCAACAGCTCACTGATGAAAATAACAAACAAATTTCAAAAACTTGTACGCAACACATTGCAGTAGAAATGCCATTAACGACGAGTTGTGATCAGTCGAAGATGGGCAAAAGCATGTCTTCCAAAGAAAGAGGTAGGTCGTTTGCCATATCTACTCATTTTATAACATTCTGTCAAGAGAATAAACGAGTAGACTGTTCAGCAATTGCGTGAAATATTTTCGCAAACGATATTATCAATGACAATGCCAGAAGTTCAAAACTGGAGAGGATGAGGGGGGGGAGTGCTATTAAGGGGCCTAAGCATCATATGGAGGGGCACAAATATTGCCCAAAACTCAGTTTACATATATTTTACCTGATTCTGATTATGTTATCCCCAGCAAAAAAAAAAAAAATGTTTTTAGGTACATATTGTATTGTACACAGTATTTATTCAGTGTATGTAGTACTGGGAACCATGGATATGCAAACTCACATGGGCTTTAACAAGTTACTATTCCTTCACAATTTCAGCTTATTTACATGTTTTTTTTTTAATCTTATTTTAATATTTGGAGTCACAAGGCTCTATAGGAATTTTGGTGTGTAACCTGACATGAAATTTCTCTTTCTGTCATCATTTTAAACTATAATTAGAAATGGGCATTTTTCTAGTACAGTGTCTACATATCAGAGTGCAGGCACTGAGCTAAAGTGAAAGACTCCAAAGCATTTACAGAGCATGAATCATGTAAACCCCAATGACACTGTGTGTGCATCACCAAGCTTCACAGGAATTACTTTTTCTTTTTATCCGCTCAGATACAAACCTAAAAGGCAGGATATTCCATACATACTCTGGAATTCAAGAAACTAGATAGAAACAAGAACCCAAAAAGTTGGAATGCCAACCCTTTGGGGAACCAGGAACAAGAAAAAAAAAAGATTATGTTTTTACTTGTATAAAAATATTCCGAACTTTCTATTTACAATATGTAACATGTCTTTATTGGATGACAGACAATGAAATATTTATGTTTTTGCATGCCTACTTAAGTATGACAAGAAAAATTGAAATGCATATTTTTGCAACATGTACTTTATGCTCTCTACCTAGATTTATTGTTTCTTTTTGATATTTCACTTTTGAAAAATGGCTTCTGGTTAAAAATTTTTAGGTAATTTAATACATGAACATGTTGGTAATTACTAGGGCTAGGATTTTTATGATTTTGCATATGTTTTTTGGCAATACTAAAACATTTTTTAAGTGCATGCAAGCATGTTTCATTCAAAACTAAGCTGATTTAAGTACCTTTGTTAAAGGCATTTGTTTTGCATTTTTCAGGGGTTTTTTTGGTCATTTTAAGTCATTTTTTTGGTATTTTTCAGCCATTATTTTGCATATTTGGCAATTTAAAAAAAAGGTATTTTTGGATGAATTTTGCTGAAACTCCATATTTCCCTGAAAACCAGAAGCAAGACAGAAAATGAGGTGTGTGTGTGCGCGCACGCTCTTGTTCAAAACATCTGTACACATGCCGTAGCAAATGGAGGCGCCATGACGACAGTAAAAGCACTTCCTCCCCTCCTTTGTCTCTTCCTTCAACCGGTGATGAGCTGTTCTCCCATTTGGAGTATGGCTATTACCATTATGCCGGAAGGCAAGGTTCGATGCGGGAAAGGGTGGGTAACGAACACTGCAGGCTTCACACTCTCAATTTGGGCAGAGAGAGTCAAACCTCCGATACAGGTTTCACTGTATAACTCCGCCTTTCTCTCCCCCTCCCCTCTAGTGTAACTGGCTGTAAATGAACCCGTCCAAACCAGTCTGTGCAAGTTCTACAGATAACAGTGGCTCATTGCCTCTCAACATTTTTTGGAAGCTGCATGTGTTGTTTATTAGCTGTGTATAATTTTTGTGTAGTAATTGTGAATTTCAACATCCAATGTGCCTAAAGTGAAAGAAAGTGCCTCACAGAAATTAAAACACTTAATTTCTGAATATGGCAAAAAGTATTCTCTACCGATGGACAGATACTATATTGCAAACCATGCTACGTGAAAGTTTCTGCAGAAAAGAAATTTACTGTGCAGCAGCATGTCAACAGCGGAAAACACAAACGAGGTCTGCAGCAACTCCAGGATGATAAACAGTTGCAGCAAATGCTCCTTGGCCAAACCAACGCGTCTTTGAAACATTCTGCATTTTACAAAGAATTGTGCAAAGCCTTCATTTGTGCCGATATTCCCTTGAGTAAAGTTAACAATCCAAAATTGCGTGGCTTTTTAGAAAAGCATACTGAAAAGTCTGCCAGACTCCTCCACACTAAGGAAAAATTATGTCAGCCACTGCTATGAAAACACCATGAAGAAGATAAGTAAAAAGTAGCAGACAAGAAAATCTGGGTGTCAATGGAACAGACAACTGACTCTCTTGGACGATATGTAGCTAACGTAGTGGTAGATAATGATGGAAGAAGATAGCCCAGGTGAATATTTTCTCATCAATTGTGAACATCTAGAAAAAGTGAATTTTTCTACAATAAGCAAACACTTTGATAGGTCCTTGAGTTTAATATGGCCCAATGGCATCCAACACAACAATGTCCTGCTCTTCGTGACTGATGCTGCACCTTACATGATAAAGGCTGCTAATGCTGTGAAAGCCCTGTACTCAAAAATGGTGCACCTGACATGTCTAGCACATGCCTGTCATACAGAGTTTCTGAAGAGATATGAGAACAGTTCATCGAAGTTGACCAGCTGATCGGGTACATGAAGGAAGTCTTTGTAAAGGCACCATCTTGAGTGGGATCATTCAAGTCAGAGGCCCCAAACATTCTTTTGTTGCCTACTCCCATTTTAACCAGGTGGGGAACTTGGATTAAAGCATGCAACTATTACTGTGACAACTTAACAGTGGTGAAAAGATCATTGACTCGTTTGACAGCAATGAAGCAAACTCAATAATTAAAGTTGTGCCGAGACTACTTTCTGATTCTGAAATTGCAGGTAAATTTTCCTACATAAAGTCAAATTTTGGATTTCTGCTGGTGCCATTACTTCCTTTGAGAAGTCAGCAGTGCTGTTAGTGGACCAAATAGATTTGATGAAGAAAGTTGTGAATGACCTAGACATTGTGACTGGAAAAGTGGGAAAGGCTGTGTAAAAGAAAATTGAGCAAGTTTTCCAAAAAATGTAGGATATGAACAGCTGTGCTTAATTGCAGATGTGCTATCGAGGAGAAATTTTTCCCATGGGGAAATTTCAGAAGACTTTAAACAAAGTGACATATGTTATTTCAAGTATGCTCCTGTGGTGCCAGCAGAAGTGGAACAGAGCTTTTCAACATTTAAAACTTTGTTGGCAAACAATAGAAAATCATTCTCTTTTGAAAATCTGCACATGGTTTTAGTTGTGCATTGCAATTTCAGACTGATGAAATAAAAACTTTGTTTCCCATCGCAAACTAAAAGTATTCATTTTAGTATAAGTTCAGTCTATACATACATATATTTGAACAATTAAATATGTGGGAGATAGGCAATGTATATTAGGACAAAGTCCTCTGTAGTACTGTTACACACGTTGTAGTATATGAGCCCAGAAAAGACAAGTTGACTTCGATGACAATGGAAAATTTATATCTGAACCTAAGATTATTTTTACATGTACAATATATTTACATTTAAATGTTGAAAGCTCATGTAAGTTATATCCAGTGAGACATAAAAATCAGCAATGAGGTATATGGAGCAACACATATTGCACTCACCTTACTCCGGCTGCAGTCCATCTGGTTTGCAATCAATCATGCTACTTATCCGGTGTCCACTGTTGCACCACATTAAAAGTATTCCACGTTCAAAATTCAACATAAACACAAACAAGTTAGTAAAAGCATGCAATGCATTGATTATGATATGCTTTCCAACATATCAGAAATTATTACTCAAGTTATGAGGATAATGGCTGTGGAATAAATCTCGCTCCTGTGTCCGGACCTTTGACCCCATTTCGATGATATTCAACAGAACCAGTTCAGTACACCTCAAGAATAACATACTAAAGTTTTGTCGCAATAGAAGCAGTTTTACGCAAGTTATGAGAATAATGGCTGTGGAATAAATCTTGCTTTCGTGCAATGACCTTTGACCCCATTTCGTTGATATTCAACAGAACCGGTTCACTATACCTCCGGAACAACATTTTTGTCGCAATCAAAACATTTTTTGGTAAGTTATGATGCACAAGGGCAATGGAATGGATCCCACTCCAGTGTCCTGACCTTTGACCCCATTTCGCCCATTTTCAATAGGGTTCGTCCCCAGTGGCTCGGCTCCCTGCCACATACTAAAATTTCATCGAAATCGAACCATTTTTACGCAAGTTATGACGCATAAGGGCAATGGAACAAATCCCGCTCTTATGTCCTGCCTGACCTTTGACCCCATTTCCAATAGGGTTGGTGCCCAGGTGGTTCCCTACCACATACTAAAATTTCATCGAAATCGAACCATATTTACGCATGTTATGACACATAAAGGCCATGGAATGGATCCCACTTTTATGTCCTGACCTTTGACCCCATTCCACCCATTTTCAATAGGTTTCGTTCCCAGGTGGTTCCTTACCACATACCAAAATTTCATCGAAATCGAACCATTTTTACGCAAGTTATGACGCATAAGGGCAATGGAATAAATCCCACTCTTATGCCCTGCCTGACCTTTGACCCCAATTTGCCAAATTTCAAAAGGGTTCGTGCCCAGGTAGTTCCCTACCACACACTGAAATTTCATCAAAATCGAACCATATTTATGCATGTTATGACGCATAAAGGCAATGCAATGGATCCCGCTCTTATGGCGTGACCTTTGACCCCCACTTCACCCATTTTCAATAGGGTTCATCCCCTGGTGGTCCCCTACCACATACTAAAATTTCATCAAAATCGAACCATTTTTACGTGAGTTATCGTGCCGACAGACAGACGGACGGAAAAAGCTGGAGCATATACGCTTCCTCAACCTACGGTTGGAAAGCGTAAACAACAGCACACTTCTAAAGAAGAGGGTGACGAGTTAAAATAATTTGAGACTATTGTTAAGACTAGATTACGTCAACGCAGCCAGAATTTCAGCAGTTGAAACATTTCACTGTTCTATGCCAAGCTATTATGAAGTATCAAGATTAAAAGATTTAAACAGAAAACAAGTCCTTCCTCGCTCGCCCGGACATTTTTCAAGCTTCACTATGCCCATCTTCAGTGGTCGGTTGTAAGACACCCATCTGCTTTTATTGTACTGACTACCTCCTTGTCACCATTTGACTCATCGCTCATTGGTCCTGTATCTATGCGTAGGTTCATCACGTGATTTATGACATTTGCTATTTTTGCACCATCTGGTGTTCATTTTATGTAATTTCATTATTCATCGTTGTTGGCTGAGACATTTTCAATAAATTTAGTTTTTATGTACTTTTCTTCTGTTTCTTTTTCTTTTGTTATTATGTACCGCCAGGCAAACGGTAATTCAAGTGGTGTTTGTTCATTGCAATTAAATCCTCTGGTTTTTCTATCACAACAGATTCAGAATACAATTTTTTTTTTAAAGATTTTGTATTCTGAATCTGTTGCCATAGAAAAAAAAAAACAGAGGATTTAATTGCAATGAACAAACACTACTTGAATTACCGTTTGCCTGGCAGTACATAATAACAAAAGAAAAAGAAACAGAAGAAAAGTACATAAAAACT
Source organism: Macrothele yani (assembly GCA_039090855.1). Classification (NCBI taxonomy): domain Eukaryota; kingdom Metazoa; phylum Arthropoda; class Arachnida; order Araneae; family Macrothelidae; genus Macrothele; species Macrothele yani. The sequence goes on along the minus strand of CM077010.1, from coordinate 161,082,205 downwards.
AAATTCATTGAAAATGTCTCAGCCAACAACGATGAATACTGAAATTACATTAAATGAACACCACATGGTGCAACAATCGCAAATGTCATAAGTCACATGACGAACCTACCCATAGATACAGGACCAATGAGCAATGAGTCAAATGGTGACAAGGAGGTAGTCAGTACAATAAAAGCAGATGGGTGTCTCTTACAACCGACCACTGAAGATGGGCATAGTGTAGCCTGAAACATGTCCGGGCGAGCAAGGAAGGACGTTGCCTTTTTAAATCCTTTAATCTTGATACTTCACAATAGCTTGGCATAGAACAGTGAAATGTTTCAACTGCTGAAATTCTGGCTGCATCAATGTAATCTAGTTTTACCAATAGTCTCAAATTATTTTAACTCATCACCCCCTTCTTTTAGAATTGTGCTGTTGTTTGTGTTTATGTTGAATTTTGAACGTGGAATACTTTTAATGTGGTGCAACAGTGGACACCGGATAAGTAGCATGATTGATTGCAAACCAGAAGGACTGAAGCCGGAGTAAGGTGAGCGCAATATGTGTTGCTCCATATACCTCATTGCTGACTTTTATGCTTCACTGGATATAGCTAACATGAGCTTTCAACATTTAAATGTAAATATATTGTACATGTAGAAATATTCTTACGTTCAGATATAAATATTCCATTGTCATCAAAGTCAACTTGTCTTTTCTGGGCTCATATACTACAACGTGTGTAACAGTACTACAGAGGACTTTGTCCTAATATACATTAAAAATATTCAATTAAGTTTTTTTGTTTGTAAAATTAAAATTTTCAATTTGCCACAGGAACTGTCAGAAAATGTAAGTTGCATTTTTGTCTTTTTCTTGTTTTCTTTTATAGGGCCTATTTTTTGTTAACAAGAAAAAAAAAATCCATTTGCACAGAAACTGTAAAAAGTTAAATTGTACTTTTAAGGGTTTTGTGTGTGTGTGTGTGTGTGTGTGTGTGTGTGTGTGTGTGTGTGTGTGTGTGTGTGTGTGTGTTTTACAAGGCCTGTTTTTGAGCAATAAATTTTTAGTTTGGCACAGAAACTGTAAAACAATTAAGTTGTATTTACTGTTTATTTGTTTTCATATAGGTCCTGTGTGTTGGTTAGTAAAATTCAGAATTTCAGTCAACAGATTAAATTATGTTTTTTAGATTCATTTTGTTTTGTTTCATGCACCTCTTCTTTTTTAATTAATTAGTTTTGCAAGGAAATAAATGTGCATTCATTGGTACTCTTTTTGTTTTATAGGGCATTTTTTGTTTTTGTTGGGGCATTTTTTTAGTTTTGTGGGCCATAAATGCATTTTTTATAGGGCATTTTCTAGCAATTTTTAGGTCATAAAAATCCTAGCCCTAGTAATTACAATATTTTCCACTTTCAACAGCAGTTGTGTTTTCAAATGGTTAGTGTTCCTTTTCCTTCTACATTTATTCTCAGTCCATACGAACTTGGCAGTCCGTGGAGCTGAACTCTCCCACAATTAGGGGTGATATCAGGAATGAAAGTGTCATTTTTCCATGAAACTCCCCTGAGTGACATCGGCATGCAAGGTTTTAAATTGCCTAAAGGTGCTGCTCTCTTTGGATTACTACAGTTGATCATATGGTAGGATGGACAAAAGAATTCTCTCAGTGATTCAGGAAAATTTGAGGCAGTAGGTATGCTTTTAATACAACTGGAACAAACTGGAAGGGGAGGGGGATGCTTGTTAATCCAAACCACTGCTTGGTTACAAACCAGGGACTGTGTAATAATCTGTAGTTAGTTTTCTTTAGTATTCGACTAAATACCAAATCTTTTGGCAGAATACTTTGCTAGATTTGAATAACCATAGAATTTGAAAAGTACCTTATGTTAAATAATAAAATTTTGGTCAAAAATCGAAGGAACTTGAAATATCCTTAAATATCAGAATATTTAATATTAGCGTTAAACATGCCAAGCAGCCCCTAGAAGAACCACAAAGCAACTTTCTTTAAGGCGGTCTCTGAATGAGTGTTAGGGTTCATCTTCTGCGATAGACGATGCAAAAAAATTACTATTTGGGTGTGGCTTTTACGTCTCGAGGGGGACTGTCCCAGAAGTTGGCGTCAGTGAATCACTGCAGACCACGTCATATTCAGAATGGAAGCAGTCTCTTGTTGGTTCTACAATGAAAAGACAAAATATGTGCTGTTACATTTTAACCAATGATGTTATTTGGAGGTGGAGCTCAGTAAGTAGGCGGAGTTTCTATAACTCAATTTCAGGGGTTCTCTGCTAATGTACATAGTTTCTTTTCAAAAAATGAACATGCAGTAGGATTTAAGATGATTTATGGAAGACAAGATTCCAATCTCACTTTTGGCCCCATTCAATGATTTCTATTTGGACAGAAATGAGAGATATCATTTCTTCCAGACAGAATCACTGCTAAGCTAACTTATAGTGCCAAATTAAAATACTTTTTAAGTCAGATAAATTGAGTTAAAAAAAAAACTCTAAAAATTTTTTGGAACAATAACTACAGCATATATTAGCTATGAGTAGTTTTTATTTGTGCTCAAAATTTCAAACACTACAAAGTAACAATCTTTGATAAAATGTGTACAAAAGAATTTACATTGCAGATATAGGGTAGAATTTCTCTTACACTCATTCAAAGACAGCCTTAATGACAAACAGAATTCCTTTTTCCTCCACACCCTAAAGTGTTCTACAAGGTAAATGGTATCCAGTGTTGAAATAATTTTTTAAATCACACATGTAGAAGCAGAGATATTGAGTAAAACAGATTAAGTATTTGTGCTCCCTAGCAGCAAAATTGTGCATCATTTTTGGGAAGAAAATACACACACACACAGAGTTTGCAAAGTTAGTAGTATCTGACTGAAGAAGTTCTTCAATCATGATTTTAGTCCTGAAGATATTGCTGTACACAGAAACTTGAACTTATGCCCTCTGGTGGCAGACTTCTGCATTAAAAAATTGAAATTATATGATAAACATTTTGCAGCAGAAATGCTCTCCAAGAAGGAATTATTTAAATTGGGCTCTTAGAAGCAGAGATATTGACACAAATAAGATATGCATCTACGTCCCGTGCCGGAGAAGCCATGCATTATTTTAAGAAAGAAGTATTCTCAAAATGTTTTTCAGTGTGAGCGTTATCGGTCCATGGAAGAATTTTTTCAATCGAGTTTTCAGGAGCTCAGATTTTGCTACAAATACGTCAGAAGCAGAAATTGACACTTATGCCCCTGGTGGACAAACTATTCTTTACCAAATATTAAAAATTATATGCAAAGCATTATCCATCAGAAGCTGTATCTGGTGCAGAAAGAATTTTTCAAATTGGAGTTTTAGAAGCAGAGATATTGGGGAGAACACAATTTACATTTATGCCTTCTCACAGAAAGTCTATGAATTACTTGAAAATTTTGAAATTATATGATAAACATTTTGCAGTGGAAACTATCCAACAAAGAAAGATTTTATCAAATCAGTCTCTTAGAAGCAGAGATAGACAAAAATAAGATATACATCTATTGATGGTAGTTGACAGCATGCTTAAGTTATGTATTATAGTTTTTAAGGCAAATATATTTCAGCCATTACTATGGCCTTCATCAGTGCGACTATGACTGATGAAGGCCATAGTAAAGGCTGAAATACATTTGCCTTAAAAACTATAATACGTAACTTCAGCATGCTCTGAACTACCATCAACTTGTTTTTAGTTACATGCTTTGCCTACCACTCTTTTATATAGATCTATGCCCCCTGGTGGAGAAACCATGCATTATTTTAAGAAAAAATATTTTGAACACGTTTATCAATGTGAGTGGTATCGGTACACATAAGAATTTTTTCAATTGAGATTTTAGAAGCTGTTTTTGTGGCAAATGCATCAGAAGCAGAAATTAACACTTACGTCCCCTGGGGAGAAACCATGCATTATTTCAAGAAAATATTCAGAAGATGTTTACCAATGTGAGTGGCATCGGTCCATGAACGAAATTTTTCAACCGAGATTTTAGAAGCTCAGAGTTTGCTGCAAATGCAACAGAAGCAGAAATTAATACTTCTGACCCCTGGTGGCCAAACCATTTTTTACCAAAAATTAGAAATTATATGCAAAGGATTTCCCATCAGGAGCTTTATCCTCTGGAGAAAGAATTTTTCAAATCAGAGTTTTAGAAGCAGAAACATCGGGGAAAATAGTTTACTTTTACGCCCCTAGCGAAAATCTATGCGTAACTTGGAAAAATGACTATACCTAAAATAATTTTAAATAAAAATGGAATCAAAAGGTAAAAGAATTTTCTCAATCAGACGTTTAGAAGCAAATATATGGAATAAAATGTATTTTGAATTCGATATCATCTGCTTTTACGCCATCTAGCGGCAAAATTGTGCGTCGTGAAAAAATATTGAAATAAAGGACCACCTCATTCGCACATTTCAAGCTTCTCAATGCAAAAAGAATTTTTCAAATCAGACTATTAGTTGTAGAGATATGGTGTCCACAGACGGACCGATTACATAAGCACAATCTTTTTTACAAAAGACGCGTAAAAAAGTGTGGGAAATTTATTTACCGAATTTACAATTAAAAAATATGAATTTTTCACAGATGTCATGACTGGATCATATAAGGTTACCCTGCAAATTTCACTACAATCAAATGAAAACTTTTTGAATTGCGCATAAACTTTTTATTATGACGTGTTGCCACTGCCGGCAATTGCAAATGTGATTAACAATTTTAGTGGCTAGTTTTCACAATTTATATCAGATTCACACGAAATTTGGTGGGTTCGATCCTTTTAGTAATTTATTAGGAGCCTTAAATTTTCAGTCAGTTCTGCCAAAATTCCGCAAAGACAGAAAATCATATTTTTTTATCCCAGTAGCGTGCAGGAGATGCTTATCAGTCAACAGCTGGCCCACGCACCCGTTTAGGCAAGGAAGTTTCTACAACTCCCCCCCCCCCCCCCCCACACACACACACTCTCTCACTCCAGCTCACAGTTGGAGAAGAGCTAAGGTTTCTGGTGAAACACTAGCTGCCAAATCTTTTAACTAAACTAGTTCAGTATAAAAAGAAATACAATAATTTTAGGAGTTTTCCAGGAGTCATAAACATGTACATTTTCCAGGAGTTTTCCAGCGCCCTGGAAAATAAAAATTTAATTCCAGGAAATCCTGGAGGCGTACGAACCCTGTTAAATACCAAAATCAATAAACATTTAATAAACAATAACGTAAAAGTAGCCACTACAGCAGAAAACAAAGTAGCATATTTAGCTAATAAAGAAACATACAGAAATAACAGAAATAGAATAGACAAGATGGAAAGAAAAAATTTGTATATCAAATACCATTTAATTGTTACAATAATTATATTGGACAAACATCTCAAAAATTGGAAATCAGAATTAAGGAACATCAAATGGCTATTAATAACAAAGATCAAAATAGTGCATTAGCAAATCATATGCAGTTATACAAATGTGAACCTTTATGGGAAAAAATTAAAATTTTGGACTATGAATCTCATAAAAACAAGAGACTAATTAAAGAAAGTTATTACATCCAAGAAAACAACAGTGCTATCAATAAGCCTTCAAAACTAAAAAGTGGCGCTTCAAAAAACTTAATTACAACAATGGAATTACAAAATACACAATGAAAACATTTCAGTTTAGTAACTGGCAACAGTATGAGGGAAAAAAAATCCAAATAAAGGTAAGTAGATCACGCTAGTTACGTTAACGTAACAAGCGTGATCTCTACTTACCTTTATTTGTCACTTCTTGTTACGTGTTTTGCCCATCATCGTCATGTCGTCAAATTTAAATTCTTCAGGAGTAAACAAAACTTTTGATTATCCTTCTATACATTGAGAACAGGCCTTGACTAAAATCAAGAGGTAGCAGAAACGTCTGTAAAAAACCAAAGTAACTCAGGGAAAAGGAAGATTAAATAAAAATTCTTCAACTAGAACTAGAATTAAATAAATATAGATGGGTAAAACCTTGAGTAAGTGATTTAATAAAGAACCATGCATGTAAAAAATATCTCATTTCTTTCTTCTCCCCTGCCCTTTCTATTTTCTTTTTTTACAGAAAGACTGATTTTATTATACTCAAATGAAACAGGAAAATTTCCTACTCTTTTTATAAAAACACATACTTTTCAGGACAGTTTTTTTTATAAGGTTGGTATTTTGTGAGAGACGTTTTTTCCTTTACCCTACTGATAACTATAAGGTTGAAGCTTTGTAAAACTTTCTTTTTTATACTGGACAAACCAGGATAGTTTAACTCGTGTCTCAGGAACGACAACAAAAAATTCAGAGATCTAGATTGTTAATTAAAATAGAAAATAATATTTAGTTCCATTAGACGGAATTTTAAATGGAAGGAAAAGTTCAATTTTCAATTATTGACATAGAGGAACAAAAGTGAGGGGAGAAACATGATGTTTCGCCCCCTGCAAGCTAATTAGTATGGGGGCTGCCTCCCCCACTCTCCCAGCAGTTCCGATGCCAATACTTACAGGGTTTGTACACATTTACAGAAAATAAACTCCAAGACTTTTCCCGAGGTTTCCCAGCTCACACTGCAAAAAATCTTGCAAACTGGGGTGAAATTTACTATACATTTAGAATTCTTATGAAGTTTTGTGGGTTCTGCTATTACAGAATGTTTGTTCTTTAGCATGTGTTACATCTTCAATGAATTGGCAAAATTTCTCGGTATAAAATTTATATGAAGCAATGTGGAGCTTGCCATAATGATAATAATACAAAACATTTTTGTCATGACGGGGATGATTTTTTATTTCACAGTCATCTATTCTCACGCACACTGGCAGCAGGGAGGCCAGATATCAATCTTCTTCAGTGAGGAAAGCAGGTGTTAGAAAAAAGAGCCAGCTTAGGCTCGCAGGAAGGTTTTTACACACTACTGTGACTTCAACTGCACACAACTGCTGTACCACAAACCAATAGTTGGAAATATGGCACTCAAAAATCTTGCACTGCAGCATCACATAAGATGAAAAAGACGACATCATGTCTTGACGCTCCATGGAAGGAAGTGATGTCATGAGCAGATACTGCATAGAGGTAGAAGGAAGTGAGGTAATGTCTTAATACAGACACCTTTGAAATCCACCGGCATGTGCACCTGAGTTTCGCTGCATAAAGCGCTGGCAGGCACGGCATCTCACATTGCGGATGACTGTCGACTCTCGTAGCCTTAAGGGGACCGTAAAAAAATTGCAAATGTAACAATCACTTAGGAAATGAAGACAGGCTCTCTTAAGGGACCATCTACAAATCGAAATGTGACTTACTACGGCCACACAAAAGCATGTTTTTTAACAAGTAACCGATTTGCACGCAAATGGCCTCTTTCTACTCAGGAATGAATTACCCATGAGATACGATACAGAATTACATTCAATCCATCTGTCCTTCTGTCCCGAAGAATAAAAAATTCCTCTGAGAAACAACCAATTTGCACGGAAATGGTCTTTTTCTACTCAGGAACGCCTCACACCTATCAGATATTATAGAAACTTACATTCCATCCATCCGCCACCTGTCTGTCCGTTCATCTGTCCAGAAGAATCAAAGCACATAACCCCACCAAGAAACAACCCATTTGCACAAAATGATTTCTTTCTACTCAGGGATGCTTCACCCCTATCAGATACGACAGAAAATTATGTTCCATTTTACGTTTTTCTTAGTGGGGATAGTTACATGCTTTTATTCTTCCAGATAGGTGGACAGACAGATGGCGGATGGATGGATGGAACGTAATTCTGTATCGTATTTCATAGGTGATCGGTTACTTGTTAAGAAACATGCTTTAGTGTGGTCGTAGTAAGTCACATTTCAATTTGTAGATGGTCCCTTAAGAAAACCCATCTTTGTTTCCTAGGCGATTGTTACATTTGCAATTTTTTCACAGTCCCCTTAAGGCTACACGAGTCGACAGTCATCTACGACGTGAGATGCTGTGCCTGCCAGCGCTTTATGCTGCAAAGTTGAGCTGCATGTGCAGGTGGATTTCAAAGGTGTCTGCATTAGGACATTACCTGAAGTGATTCAACCAATTTTTTTTTTTTCATTGTAAGAAAAATTTACAAAGACTATTCAAGGACCTTTCATAAAAATATGAAAAATCACGGTCTTTCCAAGAATGAAAGAAATTGAAATCGAATTGCAGGACTTTTTCTGGATTCCAGAGGCAGTGTGAGCCCTATGCTTACCAAAAGTGTATAAGTTTTTCTTGTTTAAAAATTTCTGAAATGTTTTTCAAGCAGACGTCACTACCTGTGCAAATTCCACAATACCATTTAATACCAGTTTTACTTCATTATCGTAATACTTTGACTCACATTATGTTCATATCTCTGTTTCAGAATACACTGTAAGCACAGCCTGACTGAGACACTCAGGAGCCCTCGGCCAGGAAAATGATGAGGTCCCCCGTCAAAACAAAATCTTTCACCAATGTGCAGTGCAGGATATGTCACGTGCTACATGTGACAAAACACAAAATACCTTGGATATACTGTGTGTGTGTGTGTGTGTGTTTCATCCTATGTAGCACAACAAATTATCTGATTGTGCAATAGCTAAAAAGTCATTAAATTTGATTAATAACACTAGCCAACAATGGTTCTGCGGTAAACGTGAAAGTAGGTGATTCTTGTGGAAATCTCTGTCCTGAATCCGAAAATAACGTTAGTTTTGGTCCATCACATCTAGTTGTTTCACAATATTGTTTTTTCCGTATACGTGAATTGACGTATCCACATTGTATGTAATGCAGAGCCATCTCCTCACAATCGCACTTAAATATCCACAAAGAACTTGACTTAAACCTAGGAAATGCTATATTACTATGAGAAACGCCCCTAGTCAACGAATGTTCCTGCGTACTTCTGCGTTTCGTTGTTTGTTTCAGACGCCACTGCGTCGCGTCAGAGCCGTCGGAGCGACACTAGGCGGCGTGCTGCCGCTTGTTTATTGTACCCCTTATAGTTTCTGTTTAAAGAACCCTCACATTCCCTCACTGAATATCCTATCAGTTGAGCAGAGGGCAGGCATCCTTGTGCATGTGCCCGTCCTATATTTGAAGTGTGAAAGTAAAACGTTAGTTTGTGAGTATGGCTAGTGCGTCGGGATTGTGTAGATGACAGTGTGTGCAAAGTCCTCAGCAATTCTGTTACATTTGTGGATGTTATGTGTTTGATGGTAAGGTACGTAAATTAGATTCATTCGTGAATAAACTATACTTTGCGTACTTCAAAGTGAAAGTCGGCGACCAAGATAACTCGTTTGCGCCTCACATTGCTTGTAACAGTTGTGTTGAGGGACTGCGGTACTGGTACAAAGGAAAACGAAACGCAATGCTGTTTGCAATTCCAATTATATGGCGTGAACAGAAGAACCACCACAATGACTTATTTCTGTATGTGCAATGTTGCTGGTTTTAACAAAAAGAATAAGAAAGGAATTAAATACCCAAATCTGCCATCAGCCATACAGCTTGTGACTTGACTTACCAGTACCTACACCACCAGCTAACTTGAGTGATGAATCTGAAAGCAGTTCTCTACATTCAGACACTGAGGAAATGAGTTTTGAACCAGAAGAATTTGACCATTTACCAAAAATGTTTACTCAGCCCGAGTTGAACGACTTGATAAGAAAACTGAGGCTCACAAAGGAAAAGAGTGAATTACTAGGCTCAAGATTTTATGAGAAAAACCTGCTGGCACCTGGAGTTATATTTTCTTGGTACAGGAATCGTGACAAGTGTTTTTGGAAGTACTACTCAAAGGAAGATCTGTTTTTTTGTACAAACATCCGTAATCTTATTCATCAGTTGGGAGAGGAAATCTATCAACCTAGTTCCTGGCGCCTTTTCATTGACTTTTCCAAAAGAAGCCTCAAAGCGGTTTTACTTCATAACGGCAACAAATTTGCTTCTGTACCACTTGCTCATTCCACAAAATTGTCAGAATCATACGAAACCTTAAAGTTAGTGCTTGAAAAAATTAAATTCCGTGAACACGAATGGAAAATATGTGGTGACTTGAAAGTCATTAGAATATTGTTAGGACAGCAGAGAGGATACACAGAATTTTCCTGTTTCATTTGCGAGTGAGATAGCAGAGCCAGGGACAAACATTGGGATACTGCACATTGGCCTGAGAGGAAGCAACTGAAAACAGGTTCCAAGAATGTCATTAATGAAAGTCTAGTTGATCGTGAGAAAATTCTACTCCCTCCGTTACACATAAAACTTGGTATTATGAAACAGTTTGTAAAGGCACTAGACAAAAGTCATCCATGCTTCCAGTACTTATGCACAATATTTCCTTCATTGTCACAAGCTAAAATCAGAGAGGGAATATTTGATGGCCCGCAAATTTGTAAACTGATGATGGATAACAATTTCACCTGTACAATGATCGAAACTGAAGAAGAGGCGTGGAACGCTTTCAAAGAAGTGATGAAACTTTTTCTTGGAAACGTAAAGGACCCGTCATACAAGACAATTGTACAAAATATGTTGGACAAATTCAAATTGCTTGGTTGTAATATGAGCCTAAAACTTCTTTTCTTAAGTGCACATCTCGATTACTTCCCTCCAAATTTGGGAGCTTTGAGTGAAGAACAAGGTGAAAGGTTCCACCAGGACTTGAAAGAGGCACAGCGACATTATCAGGGACGTTGGGATGAGCGTATGATGGTTGATTACTGTTGGTCTATTGCACGTGAGGATCCTTCCAGAGAACACTCAAGGGCATCGCAAACACTGAGCTTCCATGGCAAGAGAAGAAAAAACTGCCTACTAAAATCAAGGAATGTAATTAGGTAAGTTTTCAACTCTTGTACACTTTTTATTTTATTTCTATGTAGTTTTTTTTTAATTATTCCCTTTCACTTTTAAAGGTTGTTCTTGCTTACGTTTAGTTTTAAAAATGGTTAAATATACATGCTATATATGCAAAGACATGAAATATATCGCTTCGGTCAACAGAAATTGATGAACTTACATTATACCACATTACCAAGGAACCCGATGTGATACAGCAGAACCGAATGCATTTTTTAATTCAGCGTACAAAGAGTAGTAAAAGTCACATATTCAAGTTCATACCGCAGAAAAAAAGTTTTCATTTGCAGGCTAGTGTAATCTACAAGTTTTCAATGGTAGTTGTAATAATCTTACAATTTGTAATGAATTCTAACATAAAATTCTTTGTGATCTTGAAATGAGTCAGCAATTTCAGAGAAGAATAACAAAGGGTTGTATGAGAATTGAAACTGCTCCTTTAATACAAGTACTCGAGATGAGTGGATGCCCTACTGATGGTGAAGATATAGTGAAAAAAATAGTAGAACTAAATAATTACATAACTAATATTTATTGACTGATATTTGTAGAATTCACTAAGTTTTTTTTTGGGGGGGGGGCATGATAGACAAATCTGGACCCCAATTAATGCACAATTGTATTACATAAGTCTCTTTTTTGCTTTCTTGACTGCAAAACTGGAAATAGCATTCTCAAAGTCAAGTTTGCATATAAAGTCCACTTCTATTGTTAAACTTTGTTTTAAGAACAACAATAATAAAATGTTCAATAATGATTAGGTCATTCGGAGAGAAATTTTTAAAAGGGGGGCCCACGGTCTGGGCACTGCTGGCCCTTGCAGTAACTCTGCTCTGACTGTTAGCTAGTGCTAGAAATTTCTTATTCTTATGGGGCTGACAATTCCACAAGAATACAAAATTCACAGTTCTACCTCACAATGTAGTATAAAATGGAGACTGTACCGATTCTGGGTTTAATAAATATAGAGATTCTTTTTTCCATTTACAGACTAACTCAAAGTTGTCAACATACATCCAACGAGTTTGAAATTCACATAAAACTTAATAACTAAACACTGTGCACAGGAGATGACAGAGTGTTATGGAAACAAACTGTCAAACATTTAAAAAATATATCTTTCCACAATCAAATATTTTCAATACATTTCCCCGGAGAGTGGACAAAATCCCCGCAGAATAATTTCCATTGTAGAAGAGCAGATGAAACAACATTCAGGTCTGATTTGCTCCATTCCTCAGACCATACTTTCCACAATCCGAGGTCGATGGTTTACAACAGCCGGTTTTGCTCGTTCAATGGCACAAAAGTTGGCTGATGCTGAATAAAGTGATTTCACTGAAAACTGGAAAGGGTGAGGAAACATGAATGCCTTCATTTCCCTTATAAATCAGGTGGTGGAAATGACATACAAATGGGTGATTAGTCCTTGTATATCCAGCATTTTGTAGCATCATTACCACACAATTCACATATTTTCTCATCTACAGCAGTGACCTTCATGCTGATAGTACACTTTTTTGTTTTGTTTATTGACATACAAGCAAAGCTGTTGAGCTAAATACAGTAATACCTGCCCAACTGCAAATTTACTAACCATGAATTTGAGTATACCTTTACACCCACCTTACCTAATGCGACTACAATGCTTCTAATGTTTGAAACTCAATAGTCACGTTCCAATGTCAGACATAAACTTCAAACACCAGTCTGCCTGATTTAATTTGGTATGTTCAAATTTATGATGCTTTCAAGAAAGCATTTTATGATCTGCTGTTGAAAGAAATAACATAGAAGAATGCAGTGTGCAGTAACGGTGGTGGTAAAGATCTGGTGCACATGATAAATTAACTGGTGAAACCTAGTTACTAATATTTTGCTTAAAAATTTTAATCCTACTTTTTACACTACAACTTAAAAAGCTATTCTGATGATTACACATAAAAAATTTTATGCAGTACTGCTCAACGCATCAAACTGCAAAGAAATCCTGAATATTTGTAACATCCTCTATATGTTATTAACTTATTGACAGTTGGAGATAGGTAAGATGAGTGACTTCCTAACAGTTGACTTCTCAAGGCAGTGGAGTCACTCTCTGTGCTTTTACAAAGGTGGAGTTTTGAAGCATTGGATTTGCATGCCAGCTTTGCCTTCAAAATCCGCTTTAAAACCAAGACAATGTGAATTCTCAGAGGCAATGGCGATTGTGTAGGCATATGGCGTAAACCTGTTGTATGACTCATGAGCTTGGGTCCCCTGAATCACACACTGATGCTCTTGTCACTAGGGCTTCTTCATCTTCCTTGCTTGCACGTGATCTAAAATGTGGCACTTTCTCTTCAGCTCTTGCTCAAGTGACTAGGGTGTTACAGACATCACTATGACTTGGTAATCTCTTCAGGAGATAAGGAAGTGTTTATATCACTGTCCATAGGGTTAGCTTTGAAATAGGAACACCCCCTGTTTTACCTATTCGGAGCAATAATGAAGTACCATGTGATGTCAACGTCACATGTGGCTACTATAAATTGTGCTCACCTATCTTCTGTATGTAATCAGTAAACGTTTGCCAGTAATGAGGAAATGTGGTCACTTAAGGATATTTGACTGCAACCAGATAGTTGGAGTCCGGAGGGCAGGTGCCAGTATTTCAGAAACAGCCACACTTGTTGGCTGCTCCTGTACTACTGTATAAAGGGTGTACCAGAACTGGATTAACCATGCACAGACAACAAGCACAAGAGCTCACACTGAACAGCCACACGCGGTTGATCCTAGAGGTAAGCGTCGGGTATCACAACTGGTATCTCAGCAACAACCTGCAAAAGTCCCCCAGCTCACCCATCAACACAACAGCAGCACAGTTCGACCTATTTCCACATGCACCATGCACCGTACCTTGCTTTCCCTGGGGATCCACAGCTAGAGGCTAACAAGGGTACCTATGACAAGCCCAGTCATCACAAACAAAACCTCGCATGGGCAAAGGAAAGTTGGCAATGGAGCCTCAACAGATGGAAGAAGGTTGTTTGGAGTGATGAGTCCTGTTTCTGCTGCACCATGCTGATAGCTGAGCTCACATATGGTGTAAACAGCATGAAGCCTAAACCCATGGTTGCACAGTTAAGGTTCAGTGGGCAGGTGGAGGTGGTGTTCTAGTCTGGGGAGCTTTTTCCTGGAAAGCCCATTGGTTATCATCTCACAAACACTGAATGGTGGATGCTACAGGGACCTGTTAGCCAACCATCTCCATCCAATATCTGCAGGTGGTTTACCTGGACCATGGTGCCACATTTCAACAGGACAACACAGCATGTCATCAGGCTCATATAACTACTGAATGGTTGGAGGAACACGACAATGAATTTACCACATAGCCTTGGACCCCAAACTTCCCTAACTGTAACCCATATGAACAGTCATGGAATATGCTAGAAAGGGGTGTAAGAACTGCTGATCCTCTTCCATGGAATGAGCATAAACTGATGGAGCTGCAGCAGTGGACATGGGTCAAGTTATGCATGGAGGATGTTCAACACCTTGTCGAATCTGTTCCTAGCATCTGCAAGCCATGACTGCACAGAAAGGTGGACGAACATGTTATTAGGTAGGTGTTCCTAATGAAAAGCCAACTCAGTGTATGCTGCTTGCTGTATAGCCGACCATTGCTTCACTGAACTGTTCTACATGCTGCTTCATGAGGCTGGTTGATGCTGTCTGACAAAAAGTGTGGCTTGCTTCTTTAAGGAACTGCCTGCTGCATCCATTCTGATGTGCTTCTGGCTGCTTCATTGAGCTGCCAGTTGCTGCAAGTCTAGAAATGCTTATGGGTTTGTGAGTTGTTGTGTCTAACCAGCATCAACTGTCTGTCTGAATGACAGATTACACTTTTAAAGTCATTACAAGAGAGCCTTTATGAGCTCTCTTATAATTTACTTCACATTAGAGTGTACTCATCCTCCTATAATAAAAAGCATTAACTTAAAAGTGATTGCTGTGTTAATGTATACTATGATTATTTCCTAAATTTTGTACATGCCTAAATTACAGTGCCCCTGACTGGCCATAGCCAAATTGGGATCTAAGTCAGGGATGTGACCATCACATGTTTATAAAATCTCACTGAAAAATCTATCTATGCAAAGTACTATTTCCAACACAGGCTGAATTTGGTTTTATTTTACCATTTTACTTTATTACAGGTGATGAAAAGTGTTTAAAAAATTGCAAACAGGTTTGAATTGTGAATACAGTTTCACTATTTCCTCCCCTCCCCGCATTACTCCCTTTTTCTTTTTAGGAGTGGAACCCTAGCTGTTGGCAAGAAACAACTGTATCATTTTACACTGCTGAGCAAGAAAATTATGCATTAGGTAAGGTGAAAAATACATGCTTAATGCATGGAGATAGGAAAAAATTTAGACATCCTCAATGAAGGTTTCTGAAGCTGATCTGTTATGATACCCTTCTGAGTGCTTGATTACCTACAGGGTGTTGACTACTATCTTGGTTGTGTCTATCATAGAAAAAACACTGAAAATATGTGGTTTTCAGAAGCTCATATTTCTTCTTAAACTGATTTGCCAGCATAGATTTTTTTCAATGTTTGACAACATACTTCAGCGTGCTTATATTTGGTTTCAATGGATTCTTGAGTGATATTCAGCTGCACAAATAAATTAAAAATATATATCTGGTATCACATTCCACCAGTTAGTATCATTTTTATTTTGTTTTCTGAGTGTAAATTCTTAAATTATTGTGTAATCGATCATTCATTACAATTTATTCTGGATAAATACTGTATATTTTGCTGTGATTTGCTTGCTTTTAGCTTATTACTTAGGGTTTTCAATTTGTAGCAAGGTTGCAAATTTTAAGTGTTTACATAGGTTGTACAAATTTTAAGTGTTTACACAGACTGTAGTGAATTTTATGGGAATAATGTAGATTAAGAAATCAGATGCATATTCTTAGCTGAAGTATGCTTAAAAGGATGTTCAGTAAAACTGCATCATAGAGATAATCACTGACTTATTAGTACCAATTATCAAAAAAAAAAAAAAAAATGAAGTGCAGAAACATTATCTTTTGCACCTGTATTATATACATATATATTCTCTTTTTCTTTGTCAACCATTATCAATCCACTGCTGGACGAAGGTCTCTCCAAGCCTCTTTCACAATGGTTTGTCTTGTGCCAGTCTCCTCCATGTTACTCCTGCATACTTTCGAATTTCATCCAACCATCTCCCTTGAGGTCATCTTCTGGGTTTTTTCCTATCCCTTGGAATCCAATCTGAAATTTCGACTGTCCATCGATGGTCTGTTCTTCTGGCAGTATGTCCAGCCCATTGCCATTTCAGGGATTTTACTCTGATCATGATGTCTCCACTCATCATTTTTCTGTTCCACGAGTTCCTCTTCTTATCTCTCCTGGTTACACCAAGCATGCAACTCTTCATACTTCTTTGAGTTGTCTGCAGCCTTTGTATGTCTCTTTTAGTTAAGGTCCACATCTCTGCACCATACGTAAGCACTAGAAGGATGCATTGATCAAACACTTTTCTTTTAAAACATAATGGCATATTGCTCTTGAAAATTATGCTGTTTCTTCCAAAAGCTCTCCAGGCAAGTTTTATACGCCGATTAATTTCTTCATCAATGTGACCCTCACTTGATATCTGGTGTCCAAGATAAATGTATGTGTCTGTTATCTCCAGCTTTTCTCCATCAATCGATAAATCTTCATTTATATATAATTCAAGACTACACACTTGTGATGTTCATTTAGAATAAATTATCAACTACCTAAATTAGTTGAACTTATCAATTCAATTGATCCTCATATACAGTTCACATGTGAGACTGAAAATAATGGCTGCTTGCCATTCCTAGATGTCCTGGTGTCACGCTCTGAAGGATCCTTTAGTACAACAGTTTATCGAAAGCCATTTGCTGTTTCCTTACCTCCACATGCAAAATCAAATCACCCATGGAAACAAAAATGTCTGCTTTCTCCACATACGTATATCGTGCAGTACATATATGCTCAACTGAGGATTCCTTACAGAAAGAGCTTGCTTTTCTTAAACGAACTGCAGTACACAGAGGATATAGCCCTTCCGTGATAGAAAAAGCGGTCCAAAAATTTAGGAAACCGAAGCCCGTCTGCTCGCTCACGCCAGTAGACCTCCCAGTACGAACGAATTGGGCGGTTATCCCATTTGCTCCTCAGATTTGCTTCAGAATTTCAAAATTCTCAAAAGTTTTAATTTCAAAGTGATTTTCAAACCCATAAACAAGATGAATTTTTACGGATCAAAAGACTACTGTCCAAGACATAAATTCCTGGGGAATTTATCAGATACCTTGTGAATGTGGACTTTCATATATAGGACAGACCCGCAGGGCTTTACGTTTCCGTGTGAAGGAGCACAAAACTTACGTACGGAACTATGAACTGAAGAAGTCATCAATAGCCCAACATTGTCACAAAAATAACCATAAATTTTTGTTTGGAAACGCTATTCTTATTGACAAACCTGATTTGACTAACAAGCTTAATGTATTAGAAGCCTTCCACATATACCGGAATTCTTCACGACTTGTCAATGACATGACGTCTACGCCATTTCTTTCAAGCGCGTGGAAACAACTCACCAAAAACCGTGACCGTCAGAACTCTGATGATGTCACAATGATTTGAATGTTTACGCTCCATTCGTCCTGATGATGCCGAGCCAGACGCTCTGCGAAACTATAGTCGATGTTAATAAAACATTTAATTGTGAAAAAACGTTGATAATTTATTCTAAATGAACATCACAAGTGTGTAGTCTTGAATTATATATAATATTCTAGGTGTCAACCGGGCCTGTGACTACATTTGGTGCGTAAGTATATTGATACAACTTGTATCGGGAGCCGCAATATAACATCTTGCTTTGCTTCCGTCTTGTGGACTCATCTAATACCGATATAGACTTTGTTTCAGGAACTTTGAAACCTAGTTCCTATCTTGATCATGACGAAATCTCTATCAGCGACAATCAACCGTTTTTCGAAGATGAGGATAAAGAAGTTCAAATTACTGAACCACTTAAACTTCTTACTTCGATGCAAGAGATGCCATATATTGCCAAATTTTATTTCCGTGAAATGCAACTTGGGACCTTCCCATAACATCAACACAGCGATCTCTAATGCTTCGTTTGCTTGCACTATTAAGAGCTATAATTAAAGATACTAGGAAGGATATTGCAAACGTTGAGATTGAACTGTATGACCTGCACCTATTGCTGGCTAAAACATTACCAGAATTTTCGGACCTGGACCGTAAAACTTGGTCTAGGAGTTCCAATATGTCGTCTACTCATAAAATGACATTAGAACGAAAATTTGAAAAACTATCGAATAATAGCAACAATAAAGGAAATTCTATTTCTCAAAGTGATGAAGTCTTTACGGATAACGAAGTAATATCTAACCTTTCTTCTTTTAACCCGAGCAAAATTCAAAAACGAGTTTTACATTACAATTCAAATTTCGCAATTTCAAAAAAGTCAGTTGAAGATTCCCTGACAAAAAGCGATCTAAGCATTGATGAGAAAGAAACGATTAGACATTGTGTCAGCCTTGTAATAACGTCGAATTCGTTTCCATCATTCAAACCCAATCTCAATAAGGAAGAATATAAAGCTTTAAAAGAATTACAGTCAAATCCTGATATCATCATTACTAAAGCCGATAAAGGAGGACAAGTTGTTATTCTGGACAAAAAACATTATGAGGCAGAGGTCGAAAAACTTATTTCCGAGGGACCGTATAAAGAAATTAAAAAAGATCCATCAGAAAAATATTTAAAAGAAGTTCGGAAAGTAGTAACAAGTTGCGTTACTCTTAACCAAAGCTCAAAAATTATCTGAAACCTTCGTATGCCCGTTGTCCGCGTTTCTATGCCCTTCCGAAGATACACAAGATTGGCGTTCCTTTCCGTCCCATCGTCAGCAATATCGGCTCTGCTACTCATAAGTTGGCCAAATTTCTATCTTCTAAACTGTCCACCATAACGACTTCTTCAAACAAAACTGCTGTAAAAATTCCACTGAATTTGTAAATGTGCTTAAACAGCATCCATACAACGATCAGTTCATGTTATCCTTCGATGTGAAATCCATGTTCACAAGTATTCCACTAAATGGAGCCCTCGAATCTTTGAAAGCAAGTCTCATTGATCATCATTTCAGCCAACCAGAAGTTGAAGAAATTTTGAGATTAGTGGAAATTTGTATCAAACAAAACAGTTTCTTATATCGTGGAAGATTTTTTTCAACAGACGGAAGGCCTTGCAATGGGTCGCCCACTGTCGCCTGTTTTATGCGAAGTCTACATGCGTCACTTCGAGGACAAACTGTTTCAGCTCGTTACATTCGACCTGTGGATTCGATATTCAGATGATACCTTTGTCCTCTGGAAAGGCAGGAATTCCGAACTACCTAAATTAGTTGAACTTATCAATTCAATTGATCCTCATATACAGTTCACATGTGAGACTGAAAATAATGGCTGCTTGCCATTCCTAGATGTCCTGGTGTCACGCTCTGAAGGATCCTTTAGTACAACAGTTTATCGAAAGCCATTTGCTGTTTCCTTACCTCCACATGCAAAATCAAATCACCCATGGAAACAAAAAATGTCTGCTTTCTCCACATACGTATATCGTGCAGTACATATATGCTCAACTGAGGATTCCTTACAGAAAGAGCTTGCTTTTCTTAAACGAACTGCAGTACACAGAGGATATAGCCCTTCCGTGATAGAAAAAGCGGTCCAAAAATTTAGGAAACCGAAGCCCGTCTGCTCGCTCACGCCAGTAGACCTCCCAGTACGAACGAATTGGGCGGTTATCCCATTTGCTCCTCAGATTTGCTTCAGAATTTCAAAAATTCTCAAAAGTTTTAATTTCAAAGTGATTTTCAAACCCATAAACAAGATGAATTTTTACGGATCAAAAGACTACGTCTCAAGACATAAATTCCTGGGGAATTTATCAGATACCTTTGTGAATGTGGACTTTCATATATAGGACAGACCCGCAGGGCTTTACGTTTCCGTGTGAAGGAGCACAAAACTTACGTACGGAACTATGAACTGAAGAAGTCATCAATAGCCCAACATTGTCACGAAAATAACCATAAATTTTTGTTTGGAAACGCTATTCTTATTGACAAACCTGATTTGACTAACAAGCTTAATGTATTAGAAGCTTTCCACATATACCGGAATTCTTCACGACTTGTCAATGACATGACGTCTACGCCATTTCTTTCAAGCGCGTGGAAACAATTCACCAAAAACCGTGACCGTCAGAACTCTGATGATGTCACAATGATTTGAATGTTTACGCTCCATTCGTCCTGATGATGCCGAGCCAGACGCTCTGCGAAACTATAGTCGATATTAATAAAACATTTAATTGTGAAAAAACGTTGATAATTTATTCTAAATCTTCATTTCTTGTAAAAGCATTGTACATCACTTTTGTCTTCTAAAATTTCATTTTTAATACCACTTCTTTACTCTTGTCAGCAAGTTCCTGTATCATACTCTGTAGTTCTGATGGGGTAGTTGCAAAAATGACTACATCATCAGCAAAACGAAGGTGAGTTAGATAATCTCCATTAATCTTTATCCCTTTGTTTTCCCAGTTCAGTGATTGAAAGACATTTTCCAATGTGGCATTAAAGAGCTTGGGAGATATGGTGTCACTTTGTCTCACTCCCTTTCCAACTTTTATGTGTGCTGTATTCTCAAACAGCCGAATCTTTGCACCTGCATTTTCATAGATGTTAGTAATAATATAAATGTATGCATCTTCAATACAGCAGGATTTCAAAGCCATTGCAACTGCTGATGGTTTCACTGAATCAAAGGCCTTTTCATAATCGATAAAAGCCATACACAATGGAAGTTCATATTCTCTCGCTCTTTCAATTAGTTCTCTCAGTATGTGGATATGATCTATAATGCTGTAGCCACTCCTGAATCCAGATTGTTCTCTTGGTTAAGCCATGTCCAGTGTTACCTTCAAGCGGTGTGAAACAACTTTAGTGAAGATTCTATTAACCACTGATAGGAGGCTGATAGGTTTGTAGTTCCTGAGATCCTCAATGTCACCTTTTTTATGTAGCATTGTTTCAATCCTCAGGAATCTTCGCTTCATTTAGGCATCGAGTGAAAACTTGGGCGAGTACTGTTTCAATTTCTCCACTTGCTTCTTGTATGATGTCTAGAGTAATTCCATCTTCTCCTGGAGCTTTTCCCCACTTCATGTTCTTGATTGCATGTGCAACTTCTGCTGGGAGGACTGGAAGAACTCAGGTACTGGTACCTTTCATGATGTCTGCAGTACATGTATCATCCCTTTCATATAATTTGGAGTAGAAATCTTTAACTCTTGTCAAAATTTCGCCTCTATTTCTTGTTACAGAACCATCTTCTTTTCTCAGTGCCATAATCTGTTTTCTTCCCTTACTGAGATGTCCCTTTGCTATCTTTAGGCTTTGGTTGTTTTCAATTGCTTTCCTTACTAGTTCACAGTTGAATTTCCTTACGTCTTCAGTGATACTTTTTCTTACCGTCTTGCATAGCTCTAAATATTCCACTTTGGAAGTCACATCTTCTTTAGTTGTCCTCATCTCTCTTCTTTTTTGCATCAACATTTTGGTTTTTCCTGGTAATTTGTTCACATGCAACTTGTTCTTAAACCCAGCTAATTTTGTTGCTGTTTCCATAAGAGATTTGGTTACTTTTCTGTTAACTTCAGAGATGTCCACTTCTTCTGATGTTAGACCTTCTAGAACAGAGAATCTATTCTCCAGTTCTAATTTGAAGGTATTATGATGCTTTTTAAGGTTGGTCACCTCAACACACTTTGTTTGTTTTATGAGCTTGCTCGCTTGAGTTTAGCATTGTGGTACATCTTACATATTACCATTCTATGGTCACTACCTGTGTTGAACTTGTTCAGTACATTGCAGTCTTCCATGACAAATTTCTTGTTACACATAATAAAATCAATTTCACTTGTCCATCCATTGGGATGCCTCCATGTCCATTTCCTTTACGGCTTTTTCTTGAAAAAGGAGTACATGATGAAAAAGCCTTCTGCCTCTGCAAACTCTATGAGAGTATTTCCACGCTGGTTTCTGTTGCTGTGACCGAATTTGTCTATTGAAGTTTCATTCTGTTGCCCTATTTTTGCATTGAAATCTTCCATAATTATCTTCAAGTGCTGCTTGCCTTTATTATTTAGATGACGAATTTCCTCATAAAATTCTTCAATTTCTTCTTCAGGATAACTTGTGATGGGTGCATAAGTTTGAATAATCTGAGATTGGTATCTTCTTGAGAGTTGGATAACGAGTCGTGCAGCTCTGCCAGAAGAACTTTCAACTTCTACAACTTTATCCTTAAGCATCAAACATAGGTCTTTGCTCTTTCCATGTTTATAAATGAGTCACGGAAAAATTCTCATTGGCCGCCACCGTGAATCGAACCCAGGGTCTTCCAGTTATGCACCGGTACGCTTCCACTACACCACAGCGGCCTCGAATTCGTCCAGACTCACACACGCTAACTGCCAAGCCAATTTGGCAGGTTACTTCTTGGAGCCCCGCACAATGCTAGAGATTCACCAAAGATGGTAAGCAGCAACTGAAGAAATAATTAGAAGGCGAATGAATAATTAATACAGACACCCGGCGTGGACTAGGAACATCAAACATAGGTGGCAGCCAATGAGAATTTTTCCGTGACTCACTTATAAATGTGGAAAGAGCGAAGACCTATGTTTGATGTTCCTGGTCCACGTCGGGTGTCGGTATTAATTTATCCTTCAGTTTCGTGTTTATTATAAATCCAACACCACTAGTTCTGCCAGTATCTGTCCCACGGTAGTAGAAGAGATGTCCACTTTTCAGTTCAACGAGATCTTCTCCTTACCTCACTTAGCCCGATGATGTTCCACTTGATCCTTTGTAGTTCCTCTTCCAATTCAAGAAGCCCTGAATCAGAAGACAGGGAGCGTCCATTGTAAGTAGCCAAGGTCAGCATCAAATGGCAGCCTAGTCCGGTCGGTCCTCTGGTGATTCTTAGCACCCTCTGCCTTCATGTAGCACTGGCTGTTGCCTTGGCCAGGTACATTCCAGCTGCTGGAGACTGAGGGCCAAGATTTAAGTTGTGGAGTCATTTTGGAGGGGTTTGGCCATAACTCACCACGCTGGCCAAGCGGGTTGGTGAGTGTGGGATAGCATTTCCTCTAATCCTGATGGTATAGTTATACCGCTGTTATATATATATATATATATACTGCACACACACACACACACACACACACACACACACACACACACACACACACACACACACACATACACACACATTTTTTAATTTTCTTATACTTTTTTTATCAACAAGTTTGCTAATCACCTATATTCTCTCTATGGCTTAGATATTTCATGAATTTTTGTTTTTAAAAATATAAATATCTACATTAATATTCACATTTCTTTTTTTCTAAAAACCCTTCCATATCAAACAAGAGTTCACTCAAGCAAATCCACTACTTTGAAGGTCACATTGATGAAGAAATTAATCGAAGTATAAAACTTGGATGGAGAGCTTTTGGAAGAACAGTAAAATTTTTAAGAGCAGTATACCATTATGTCTTCAAAGAAAAATGTTTAATCAATGCATCCTGCAAGTGCTTACATATGGAGCAGAGACATGGACCTTAACTAAAAAAGACACACAAAGACTGCAGACAACTCAAAGAAGCATGGAGAGGTGCATGCTTGGTGTAACCAGGAAAGATAAGAGAAACTTGTAGATAAGGAAAATGACAAGAGTGGACGACATCATGACCAGAGTGAAATCACTGAAATGGCAATGGGCTCGACATGTTGCCAGAAGAACGGACCACTGATGGACAACCGACATTTTAGACTGGATTCTGAGGGACAGAAAAAAACCCAGAAGAAGACCCCATGAGAGATGGATGGATGAAATTCGAAAGCGTGCTGGAGTGACATGGAGGAGGCAGGCTCAAGGCAGACAATTGTGGAAGAAACTTGGGGAGACCTTCATCCAGCAGTGGATTGATAATGGTTGGAAATGATAACACACACACACACACACTGCTGGCCACCCAAAATGCAACACCAAGAAGGACACGAGATAGCAAAGCCAGATTTACTGGACACATAACAACAGATACAATGATGAAACGAATGAGCTTACAGGCCCGTGCGACTTGCGGAACACGCAGACATCATTAGTTCGTGTGGCCCCCATGGCTGGCAATAACGGCCGCTACATGCCGCAGCATCGAACGAAAGAGGCTTTGGATATGGGCTTGGGGTATGTCGGTCTAGGCTGCTTCCACACGTTGCCACAGTTCATCAGGTGTAGCCGGGGTGGGGGGTGGGGGAGATGCTTGCCGGGCCACTCGGTTGCCGATCAGCGACCAGACATGTTCGATGGGCGACATATCGGGAGAACAGGCGGGCCACTGCAGCAGCGACCCCTGGTGGGCCTTGAATAATTGTTGCACGATGCGTGCCACGTGCGGACACGCACTGTCCTGTTAAAACGTGGCTGCTGGCAGATCCTGCAGGTAAGGGAGAACTACAGGCTCCAAAACGTCGGAGATGTAGCGGTGGCTGCTGAGTGTACCAGCGATGTGTACCAGAGGGGTGCGGGTGTCATATCCAATTGTGCCCCAAGCCATAACGTGAGGCGACAGACCGGTATAGCAATGTATAATGCAGGCGTCATACAGTCTCTCGCTGCGGTGCCGCCACACGCAGATCCGACCATTGTGGTGTTGCAGGCATAAGCAGGATTCATCAGAGAAGACAAGGTCGTGCCATTCCGTAGTCCAGGTGCGGCGTTCAACGGCCCACTGCCGCCACTCTCGCAGGTGGTGTAACATCAATGGTAATTGGAGCAATGGGCGGCGTGCAACAAGTCCCCGCTCCTGCAGACGACGTTGAACGGTACGTGCTGACACAGGTTGTCGCGCAACACACCCTAATTCCTGCGCTAACATTCGTGATGTGGCAGTGCGAGCCGTCAATGCCCGCAGCACAACATGCCGGTCCTCTAGTTCAGTGGTGTGCCGCGGCTGTGGCAATCACTCACGCCAGTCTGTCCGTCTCTCCTGCACCCACCGAATCCATATTCGCCTCACTGTGGCTGGATATCGTCCCACACGAGCGCCGATGTCGCGGTACGATAAACCGCTGTCGCGATAAGCCACTATTCGTCCTCTGTCGAACTCCAAAACGTGCTGCAATAATCGCTGTATTCTGCGACGAGGCATCAGGAAGCTTCCCACGCACAGGTCCAGCAGCACAACACACTTCCACTACTTACACCCCACCTTCTGTGCACCATTCTTATAGCGCTTCTCGGTGGCATGCCAGGCGCACATGAATTGCATATGCCCTGCAATGCTAATCATTTGCATATCCTCTCGCGGGCGACGCATCCTGCGAATTTCACGCCAATCGGATGCTTCCTTCTTGGTGTTGCATTTTGGGTGGCCAGCAGTGGATTTTTTTTTATACTTTTTTTTTTTTTTTAACAAGCTTGCTGATCACCGTATTTTCTGTAAGGCTTGGACATTTCATAAATTTTTGTTTTCGAAAACATTCATGTTCAATGAGAATAGTACTTCTTTCTTGCTGCTCATATTTTTATGAACAGTCATGACTGTGTTTCAAGGAAATCATACATGGAATCTCGTAGTTTAGCTTTTCCCCATTTTTCTTTAATTTTCCTTCTGACAATAACATAGGAGTGATATTTCCCTTTCAACCCTAATCTCTTTAAACCTGACTACACAATAATTTCCTAAAGTTGGCTCCACTGCTTGAAAATTTTACTCATACAAATTCTCTGAAGTTTGATTGCTATTATTTCTATGATAAGCAATATCTTGTGATAATTCATAAAAACAGAGAAATATTTTAAACACTTTAATGTAAAACACGTTTTAAGTCATCTATTCACACATGTTTCAGTGGTTACTGACTTTTTTTTTAGATCCCTTTTCCTCCATGAAAACCCACATTTCTTTTTTTCTGAAAACCCTTCCATATCGAACTATGAGTTCACTCAAGCAATTCCACTGCTTTTAAACCTATTATTTGTGATAATCTAAAACCCTAAAAAGCAAACAAAGTTCCACTAATGCTTTCCTATGGAAAATCGCCTGCTTTTGCTTCTCGAGGGTAGTCACTCAAAACCTGGTGGGTACTACTTTCATTGCAGAAGAGTATAAATCCAGCTTCAGTTTATTAGCATGGGAGGGGTAAGAGACAGTGCTTTCTCTTAATTCCTATCTCAGGGTGAAGAGCTAAGGTGAACTTTGAAAAAGGTGAGAAAGGTGACAAATTTTTTTAAAAAGGTGACTAAAAGGTGATTAAAAGAGACTTCTTGCCAATAGCATAAAACAACAAATATACAGTGTAACTTGTCTAATTCGAACGTTTTTCATTTGAATTCTTGGTTAATTCAAATTTTTTGTTTGGTCCCTTGAATTTTCTATGCAAATAATGTCAAAAAAACAACTTTAATTCGAACTTTTTTTGTTTAATTCGAAGAAAACCCCATTTTCGTGATCTCATATTTTCAACAATTACCTTTCAAAACGGGTACTAATATAATTAAGTTTAGTTATATTTAGGTTGAAAATGAAAATGTAGTTCTTTAACTACTTATGTTAAAGTGGTTGAAAAACTCTTCGGATAAAAAAAAACAAAACAATTTTGTGAAAATGATCCAAAATTTGTAAACTTTTCGTCACACCAGAAAAAATCTAACGCAAAAAATAATATTCAAATAAAACTCTTAAATTTGGCACATGATCAAAATAGTGGAAGTACACTGGCAAAAATGACCGACAAAATACTTACCCAGTGAACGTTTCCTATGGAAAGCCCTGCCCGTCGCAGGGGTGATTTTGTTCACTTGGCAGTATCGAAGAACATGCAATTTAAGGCACAAAGCATGTACTGACTCATGTGTGTAAGTTTGAAAAGCCGACTTCGGCTGCTGCATTTATTGGAAAAACAACACAATGATTAATGTAAATATTATCAGAACTTAATTTTGCTTGCTCAACAACACTGGCTAATCATAGCCTTAATTTTCTCACACAGTTACCCAAAAATTTCGAAAAGGTATTTAGAGTCCAAAATGAATTTTGATTTGAGTAAAATGAAAAAGGCTCCAAAGTTTTATGCCTTGGACACAAAATTAGTTTATTCTGACATTTGGTGCTTTCGTTAGTAGAATGAGCACACAGTAATATTTCAACGCTAAATTCTACAAAGTAAATAAGAAAGTGTAAATTTTTCTATTTCAATTTTCAAAAAAAACTTTTCATATAAATTTAGAACACAGCTAACCTTAGTCAAAACTGCCGGTTTTCAAACATTTTTTTTTGTTTTCTTTACCAACACATATAATATGAACATACACAATGTTTACACACTAACACTTACCGTAATTTTCGGACTAAGAGCCGCAGGTGAGAAATTTTGCAATCTTGGAAGCAAAAGTTGCCGTAAGGGCCGCACCTGTGTCGAAGTCGTGGTGCTGCTCAGAAAACTAAATTATCTTCCTTATTTTCATGAATTAACTCACACCCAACGTGATTATATGTATACTTCAAAGGCTAATTCTGCAACTCAGTGTCGATCTGCTTTATGCACTTATTTTTTCATACTGGCAAACATTTTTATTTATACATTTTTTATTAATCATGCTAATGATGTTTTTTTTGTTTGCCTTTATTAAATGCTAAAAACCATTTATGTAATCAATATAAATCACAGTTAAATCTTAAAACTCCCGTTAGAATATCGCGTTGCTCGTAAAACCGCACAATTGTCTAAATTCCATTCAATGTGGATGTCTGCTACAGGATGGTTCTCTGTTCACAGCAATAGAATCCGTCTTAGAAGTAATTAACTTACAAATTATCGCTTGTAATGCTTTCGATTAATGTTTTCTTTAATAATATGTTCCTTCTATGTTATGCTTTTTTTTTCTCATCTACAGATGTTTTTGTTAGAATGAAGTTGCTTTACGCTTCCTTTTACCAGCTCCCTCGCACGTGTTCGTGGATCGCGGGTCTCGCCACCAACACTTTGAAACAGCAGTGATGCTTTTTCTCTTTCAAGTGGTTTGATCTACTTTCATTTACTGCGCACTGAGCCTTTGCATTGAGCTCCGCTTTTATATGAATGGGAAAGCACTCCCTTCTTTTTTTCTTTTGCATTTGTGAAGATTTTATCTTTAGCCAGGTATTAAATTAATTACCCATTGTTAACATCAGATGATGATGCTACAGCGCTTATTAAGTGAGAAAGCATTTCCAGCCGAAGCCTTCAACTTCCACTATCGTCAGTCAATAAAAAAAAATTAAAATCAAAGCAAAACTCAGGAGCACAAAGCCAAGAAGCACCTGTATCGCATGCCAGATTAACTGCATTGTTCATGTTCTTAAGCTTTTGTTCAGGGAAGTGCCCATCAATCCGGTCTCCCCACCCCAGTGAAAATCAATGTTCTTTCCCTTGGTTGCATCACACCTTCCTGCATGATGTATGCTGCAGCCAACGAAAGAGATACCCTGGGCGCACTATCCACAGAAGCCTCGGACGTCACGCTGCTCGTCTGTGTGCTTATGTCCCCATTCCATCCCCACTCCCCCATGCAAAGGGCATTTGAGTCAGGCATTCCTGTCCTCTCCCACTTTCCCTCCTAAACCAACATCAGGACAGCAGAGTTACTGTTTAAATAGACGTGTCTAACGTATGAGTAGAAGAGGGGGGGGGGATGATCACAGTCGAGTTTGTGAAAAAAAGACATGGTTTGAAAAAATTTACTAAGTATCTGCATGAAAAAAGAAAAGGAAGGAAAGAAACAGTCTTATCAAAAACAAATTCGGCATAAGAGCCGCTTCGGTATAAGGGCTGCACACCCGAAAAATTTCACTTTTAGTAACGTAAGAGCCGCGGCTCTTAGCCCAAAAATTACGGTAGTTGTCATATTTATTTTCAGGCTTCAAAAAAAACAAACAAAAAAAAAACAGTGCACTGCTACCTTTTTTGCTATTCACATTGAATTTCTGTTTTGTTTGCTTTTTGTTTTACCTGCTTGCTACCATTTTTTTTGTTAACCTTTTTAAATTTATATATATATATATATATTATCACTCCAAATCTCATTTTTCACTTCTTTTCAGCAATATGAATGGATATATTTTTCTTTATAATTTTTATAGCCTCACCTTAGTTTAAATTTTCTAAAATGAGGTAAGAAAAAAAATTTGGCTGCTTCCGTAACGTACTGCAACAATGAATTTAAACTCACAATTACCCTTATAATATACTTTTACCTTTTAATTTTAAACATTTTTTTTTATTCTTCTGCCAAACATTTGGAAAGTTTCAAGCCACTAGTGTTTTTTACCGGAGGTGAATTTGTAAAAGAAAAATTTGTCTCATTACCTTGCCTTTTTTTTTTTTTTTTTTTTTTTTTGGAGGTTTAACGACCACCGTGAGCAACTCAATGGGCTATAAACAGTCGCCCGTCCCTAATTTAGGGTCACTGGTTCCAGGGAAGGAGAGAGTCAGTGCCGTAAGACAAACACAACATCCATGCCTCACCGGGATTCGAACCCGGACCCCTTACGGACGAATGATCAGAGGCCAGCGCCTTAGACCACTGCGCCACCGGGGTGGCCATTACCTTGCCTTCAAGGTCCTGGTGGATGTAGGTGGGTCGTCCTAAACATGGCCAAAATAAATTTTTATGTGTGGGTTTACACCTATGTGTAGCCACTGGTCTCACTCAATCGGCTGTGGAAGGACTCTAGGCTTGTGGCTTCACAGGTTCAATCGTACGATAGGCCAGGAATGCTGGGGCTGGAGGTTGCATCAGGCATCGGATGAGGAGTGATTTCAGTCAGCTGGCTGCGGCTGGTTCTGTTACCAGGGAAGGAATTTTTTTTCTTTTCACCCCTTAACGGGCTTCAGGCGATGACTTCTTTGCATGGCTAGAGTCAATCTTCCTTCCTCTGGGTTCCGGACGTAAAGAGCTGAGGCATATTCTTCTGTCCAAAAGGAAAACAGGGTGCGTTTGTATTCATATAAGCGCTCACTCCTCGTAGAAGTTTGGCGAGCGTCTTAGTATGGGCACTAATCATGAGCCCTCAAAAAATACTATGACATGTCCTTCCCAACACCAGGAAGCAGATCCCAAGTATCTGCTCCTTACAAAAATATCATTTGTGATGCTTCTGCACCCAGCAGCAGAGCTGAGTCATAATGACAGCTTGCATACCAACTTCGTCCAAGCCACCTCAGTCAAAGCTGTGCATTGTCGATCTCTCATTGGCTGAAAAGTTTTCCTCGCCTAAGAGGAGAGACGCCGAAGGGGGGGGAGGAAAGCGCAAGAGCATACTTCCTCCACTGGACAATGCAAAAGGCAAACTCACCCAGGTGGGTTCGCTCTAGCAACAACATAAGAAGAAAAGAAAACGCTTCGCCCAGCTCGGACAGCGGATGTGTCAAGGTTAAGCTGGCCAACCTTTGGTAAATTCTGGGAATCCCTAAAGGGAAAAGGGGAACTAGGGAATGCAAAGGTTAAACAAGGTTACACTAGAATTTCGAAGAAACTTCTATTTCCTGTTGACTCAAAAGAACAGTGAAAAAAATGGCAGAAAGAATTTATGTCTTCCCCAATGTAAACTGGCACACTTAAAAATAAGAAATACACTCGGAAATCACTAGATAAATACAGCATTACATATCATACTCATACACAATTATAACTTTGATTTCCTAGCAGGGAAATACTGAAGAAAAACAAGAGAGAGCTGCACAACGAACTCCTTTTTTCCCTTGACGATTATGGGCAAAACACGTAACAATATTAACAAAGAAAGGTGACTTGATCACGCTAGTTACGTTAACTAAAACTTTTACAAAAAGTTCGTAAGTTGAAGCTTTCGACCTTATCTTAGGTCTTCATCACGCCAATGGAGGACTAAGATTGTTGCCAGATTCTACATTTGGCAACAAAAATAGGAAAAATTCAAATGTAGAATCTGGCAACAATCTTAGTCCTCCATTGGCGTGATGAAGACCTAAGATAAGGTCGAAAGCTTCCAACTTACGAACTTTTTGTAAAAGTTTTAGTTAACGTAACTAGCGTGATCAAGTCACCTTTCTTTGTCCTTTTTTCCCTTATTATATTTTACAATGTACACAAGAAACTCAAAATTTACTCAATTGTCATGGAGAAAATTTTGAATTCATGACGACATATAACACGTTAATGGATTTCCATGAGAAAAAAACAAACAAGCATGAAGCAAAAGGAAGAAAAACGAAGGTAATCACAAAACTTGAATTGTGACAAGAATAAACGAATGAAGAATATGCATTTTTAATTAAATTGACTTATTCTTGACTCTTTTTTTCTCATGGGTGTTTGTTCATCCGTGTATACTTGCTAAAAAAACGAGAAGGAATTTAAAAGGAACCAAAAAGAAGTAAGTATGTGAAAATAGATTCTTGGAATAAGAATGCGTAGATATTTGAAGGTTTCGACAGGCGAAATTCAAGGAAAATCAGGTCCTAACTTTCCGAAAATTTGCCTGGAGAAAACCAACAATATTCAGTACGTACTGTTCTGGATGAAGTTCCGAGTATTGTTACGAGGTCGAGGTCACAAGCGCCAATTCTGCTTGCTCTAGATTTACCTGAAAGCTGTTGTCATGCAGCTAGTGGCAAGTGGCGGGAAGGGGTCAAGGTCACGCCACTTCCGCTGTAGGCTGTAACTGTGTAGTTTGTTTGCACTTACGCGAGGTGAACAATGTAACTGCCTGCTCCAGTTGTTTTAATGTCTGTTTGTGTTTATGAGTAGTGCTGTAACCTGCTGTACCTAAGTTTCTCATTATGTTTTGTGTAGACCAGCCTGTGGCAAGTACAAAACATTGACTTTAGCTCAAAAGGTGGAAGTGATTCATGAAATGGAAAAGGAATTAAAAAAAAGGCCCAGACTGCAAAGGACTTTGGCCGACATCAATTGGAACGAGCCAGGCCGAAAAAATAAGGATAAAATTTTGAATACTCTTGGGACTAGGCGTAGTGGTGGAGAAAGGAAAATGGTAAGAGGACCGGACAATCCTGATGTTGAGGAGAGCGTGTTGAAGTGGTTTAAGCAGGCACCTGGCAAAAGCATTCCACTAAGTGGCACCCTGATTGGAGCTAAAGCTGAAGAATTTGCCACTAAATTGGAAAAAAAACAACTTTAAGGCCAGTACTGGCTGGCTTGATGGATTTAAAGGAAGAAATGGCATTTCTTTTAAATCTATTTGTGAGGAAAGTGCAGATGTTAACCTAGAAGCAGCTAATGAGTGGAAGGGAGAACTGTTAGAAATGGTTGGGAACACAGCCCCTAAAAGACATTTTCAATGTCGACGAAACAGGTTTATTTTTCAAATGTACGCCAGACAAAACATTAGCCTTCAAAGGTTAATGCTGCAGTGTGGAAAACATAGCAAGGAACGGATAATGATTTTAGTCGGAGCTAATATGGATGAATCGGAGAAACTTCCTTTATTAATGATTGGCAAATCAGCTAACCCACACTGCTTTAAAAATGTAAAAACTAAGCCAGTTGAATATGAAGTAAATAAAAAAGCGTGGATGACGAGTGGCATCTCTGAAAAATGGCTTCTAAAAATAGATAAAAAATTTCAGAAAGGAAACAGAATGATCTTGTTGTTTATTGACAACTGTACAGCACATAACACCATACCTCTGCTGGAAAATGTAAAGGTATTATTCTTTCCGCCGAATATGACTTCAGTAGTTCAACCCATGGATCAGGGTGTGATCGAGAACTTTAAGCACTTCTACCGACCCATGTAGTCCAGACAATTCCATCAGGTATTGATACACATGATTGCTTCAAAATCGACCTTCTACAAGCTGGTTGTATGACTCACAGTGCATGGCGACAAGTTAAACCTGAAACTATAGCCAACTGTTTCCAAAAAGCAGGCTTCCAGCACCCTGATGATGAATCTCAACTACATCAAGATAATGGTGGTGAGGAGATCATACCCACTGTGGAGTACTGGGAAGACGTAGGCCATGATGTACCATATGAGGCTTTCATGAGCGTTGATGACAATTTAGCTTTTTGTTGTGAGCTCACAGATGATGAGATATTGGCTGATGTTTTAAATAAGAAGACTTACAGTGTATCTTCAGATGAAGAACTGGAACGGCCAGAAGTTCCTGAAGAGCGCCTTCCAAATTCAGTAGAGGCCTTGGTTCACCTCCAACCATTAAGGAAGTTTGTTGAGAAATAGCAGAATGTAAGTGACTCTCTATTTCATTCACTCGATAAACTTGAGGAATTTACATTTACCAATAACATAAATTCTAAGAAGCAGGCTAAAATTTCACGTATTTTTACAAAAAAATATGTAAATTTACTATGCCGTATTTTTTTTTGTATGTTATGAATAAATATGCTGATTTTTACAGTACTTGAAGTGATTTTTGAATGTACCCATATTCAAACTTGCCTAATTCAAATTTGTCAATAATTCGTATTATTTTTGTGGTCCCTTCAGCATCGAATTATCCAAGTTACACTGTAGTTACGAAAAAAGAATTTCTTTTTTTTTTATATTCCCTACCAAAAACGGCCAGGTAAGATCATAATAAATTTCTTTATTATGGTCCTGGATGGGTTATGCCATTTTATTGTCATAATATAATTTTACAGGAAAAAAAATTACACAAAATTCGGGAAATCTAATGACGTGCAAATCTCTTCAATGTTCCAGGAAAACATTTCTGAAGAAAAACTGTTTGGCTTACTGTTTTCTAGGCGTCTTAGCAAAAATTGATGTAATCATACTTTATTTTATTTTCTGAAGGTTCTTCTGAATGATTTCCACTTCCTTTTTCTCTCACTCTTTCTTTGTCTGCATAAATTTTATTTTCTAGAGCATACCTTCAGCTAATTTTGCTGCCTTTAAATAATTTATTTCAAGTGTTTTCTTCAGTTTTGCCAAAGGTGTGTGTGTGTGTGTGTGTGTGTGTGTGTGTGTGTGTGTGTGTGTGTGTGTGTGTGTGTGTGTGTGTGTGTGAGAGAGAGAGAGAGAGAGAGAGAGAGAGAGAGAGAGAGAGAGAGAGAGAGAGAGAGAGAGAGAGAGAGAGAGAGAGAGAGAGAGTTCTTGTCATTCAAAGCAGCAGTCTCACATTCGATTGCCTTTTTTATCTTTTCCATATCTTCTTCATAATCTGTTCTTTTTGCTTTTCTTCTAATTCAATTTCCTTTTCCTTCTTATATTCTTACATAAAAACAGTGTACTTTAAATGTGCTTGTTGTATGTACTTAATGAATTTTGGATTAATGGGTACAAAAAGAAAATTAGGATCTTGTTTCAAGGCATCCCTCACAGTCAGTAGTACACTGTTTAAAAACCTTTCAGTCATTGCTGATTTATCTTCTCCTAATACAGTCTTAGAAATGGAAAATCGTCTCTCTATGTCAGCATTTCCATGTGACAAAGTAAGAGCTGCCTTTATGACTTTTGCAATGTTTGGAAACTTCATATCTTTTGATAATGAGTCCCTTTTTGAGATGTGTTGTTGCCAGTAATCATCAATAGTTTTGTTTACAAATGCTGTATTATCTTTTTCCAGTTGCAAAATTTTCCACTCATCTAACAAATAATCCAGCTGAACATGAAATGGCATAATTTTTGCAACTTTCAATGTCTCTGCACTTCTATCATTCATTCTTTCTTTTGGGTTTAAAAATCTAGAATTTTTAAGTGATCCATTTGATAAGCAAGTCTTTTCCATCAATCACATGCTTACAAGCAGTAATATAGTGTTATTAACTATATGTCAACAAAATAGTTTCCATATCATCTACTGTTTCAAGACGTTACTAGAAATTCGAGCACGGAAAAACGTCCATATAATAAGAAAATTTTTATTTCAACTTGTCACTAATATTCCTTTTTTTCTTTTTGATGTTCTTTATAATAGTTTAGAATTTTATTATGAAGATTACAAATTTATATGAAAAAATGTTTTAATATATGCAGTCAAATGCATCATAAGTTGTCAAAGTCCTCCAATACGTAGAGACAATATGTATTAAATGATTAATATTATTCCAGTTTTTTAAGTCATGATTTACGAAATTAATACAATAGAAAAGAACTTTCGAACCTTTTGATTATGATGCGTTGAATCAGTAATAAGCCATCTTGTTATCACTGATTCAACGCATCATAATCAAAAGGTTCAAAGTTCTTTTCTATTGTATTAATTTCGTAAATCATGACTTAAAAAACTGGAATAATATTAATCATTTAATACATATTGTCTCTACGTATTGGAGGACTTTGACAACTTATGATGCATTTGACTGCATATATTAAAACATTTTTTCATATAAATTTGTAATCTTCATAATAAAATTCTAAACTATTATAAAGAACATCAAAAAGAAAAAAAGGAATATTAGTGACAAGTTGAAATAAAAATTTTCTTATTATATGGACGTTTTTTCCCGTGCTCGAATTTCTAGTAACGTGCGAAACAGTAGATGATATGGAAACTATTTTGTTGACATATAGTTAATAACTTCTGAAACCACGTAATGTTTTCGACAAATGTTGAATTAATATAAGTAATATAGTGATTTTGAGCTTCCTTAAGAAACAACAAATCACTTTTTTTCAGTTTAGAAAGCTTGTCTGTGACCTTTTCATTAATAACAAATTCTTCAAGAGGAAGCAGATTACCAACTGTAAACAGTTTATCAAGATCAACTTCAGAAAAATTAGTGATTTTTTTAATGACAACAGTCTTCAAAACACGAGCCATAAAGGTCTGAAGAAAGGTTCCTTATTTCTTCGTGCAATTTGTGGATCATGGGTGCTTGGTTCATGAGTAGTTCTGCTGATGAAATAATGAAATGAAGTTCAACTTTTATTGAAGGTTTCTTTAAGGCACTCACAACAGCCTTGTAGCATCTGGATTGAAAAGCAGCAGAATTTCTTCTCAGAGGCATGTGCTTAAGGAAATAGAACTGAATAATGTCCCACTTCTCCAAATTCCTGTTGGCTGAAAGCCCCAAGGTAAGCCAACTTGTTGTTGCATGTTTCAAAAATGTGTGGTGTGGAACGTCACATTTAGATTGGATTTCTTCAAACTCTTCCCAACAGGCAGGCCAACCATCAAAATAATGGTAAATGTTGATCAGCAGCTCAGAAGCTCCTTCACCTAAACACTCCAATGATTTTACATATGCATTATGCATTGTGTGGATGTTGCAGGTACCTATGTTTATAAGACTTGTCCCTCGTGTCTCCTGGACATTACTATTGAAAAGCCTAAAAACTTTTTTTATTAACATTAGGTCCATCTGATCCAAGCATTAGGCATTAGTTTTGTGATAAATTGGTCATATAGTTTTGTATGCCATGTTTTGGCATCTGTTTTACCTAAAATGAAAGTTCTGGGGTGCTGTGTCGTTATGCCACACTTGCTTTCTGATCAAAATGTGATGGTTGTTTGCAGCTCCTTTTTATCTTTAACATTAGTTGTTTCATCATAACTCAACGTGTAGTACGATGAACATGTTTCCTCTAACATAGGTTCCCGGAAATAAGGAGCCAGTTCATCAGTAATTAAGTATCACATTTTCTTAGAGGAAAGAAAAAAATGATCAGGAACATTGTCAGGAAACTTTTTTAAAATGTTATGAATATCTTGTGATGAATCCATTGAATAATTAATACACACTGGTTTGATCTTCACTTAGCAGGTCATTTTTTATGTCTTCAGGGAATGTTCCTAGTATTGTCAACTTCAGTTTCATCCTTCATCTCTGTGTTTTGTAGAAATCCAGCTTTCTGAAAACACTTAACTATTGTCAAAATCTGTAAATTTTGCCAAGAAGCATGCACTCAACGAATACAATCAAAAACAGTGATTGCTTTCAAAAATTCTGTCACCCAAAGGAAAATATTATGATGACAGCCTGTAAGATTTCACTTTTAAATGGAGTTTCTCAGAGGATGAAAGGATAAAATGTTATTGGCTCTACATAAAATGTTATTGGCTTAGATGCCCCTCAGCTCATTTTCATTTATCATTGGGGCTTAACACATTCATGGACAGTAATAAAAATAGAGACATTTATGGAAAATTCATGTTTTCAGCAGGACAGTAAACTTAAAGTAACTGGAATCCCTATACAATTTTGTCGGCATTTGCCGCTTTGTACTTACAGCGTGAAGTAAAGTTGGACAACATATAATGTCATGTCACTGGATATGCAGTGGCATATGCTGCCTTGCCCACAAACATGTTAATTATGAGACCTTTCTACAATTATAAGGGGAGGTATAGGAGTACAGAAACAACTACATTCCCATAGTTGTACTATGTAACTACAATCACATAGTTGTAGGCATACTCACAATAACAATCTTTCAACTTCCAGTATCTTCTTTTGAAACTATATTGTTAAATTGTACATTTCCCCCCAATATGTTCAAAAAAAGGTTTGAAAAGGTGTCAATAGCTGAAAAAGGTGACAAAAGGTGACTAATTTTTAAAAAGGTGACAAAAGGTGACTAATTTTTAAAAAGGTGACAAAAGATGACTAATTTTAAAAAAGGTGACAAAAGGTGAGAAAGGTGACCGGCTCCTCACCCTGCTATCTCCATGATTTAATCACAGACATGGTTTCAACTATCTGAGGAAAAGCAATTTTTTCAATTTAAACTTCTATGAGCACAAATGCTGCTTCCACAAAGCAACCAAGGTCATAGTATAAACAGCTGATTTTTTTTTTTTTTTTGGAGGTTTAACGACCACCGTGAGCAACTCAATGGGCTATAAGCAGTCGCCCGTCCCTAATTTAGGGTCACTGGTTCCAGGGAAGGGAAAGAGCCAGTGCCGTAAGACAAACACAACATCCATGCCTCACCGGGATTCAAACCCGGACCCCTTTCGGACGAATGATCAGAGGCCATCGCTTAGACCACTGCGCCACCGGGGCGGCACAGCTGATTTCTTGATATACTGTACGAAAAGACAAACTCCTCATGATGACAGTGGTAATGCTGAAAAACAAAGGTAAATTATTCACCTAAAATCATTTGTGTACACAGGGAGACTGGGGCTATGTCAGGTCTTTGTTAGGCCTTTTCCAGTCTCTTCCTAGCTGTTTGATTTAATCATTATAACAATGTTAATTTTTTCAAATGCATTTGTATTAAAACAGCTGAAATAAAAAATATTATTATTATTATTATTATTATTATTATTATTATTATTATTATTTATCTCTATTATTTGAACTGAACATTTTCCCATTCAAAACAACTAATCTGACCAAAGTAACTTAAAAAGAGTTCTTACAAATTAAACTGAATGGACAAATTATTATATACACCTACCTAATAACATGTAGCTCCACCTTTCGCCTTAACAACAGACTCCAGATCTCTTAGTAAGGGCTTAATGAGGTGTTGAAAGAAATGGAGGTATTGCCACTCATGAAGCAATAATCACCTGTCATACAGCGTTCACGGTGTTGGGTGGGGAATTGGTGGGCTTGGACAGATCTTTCCAATTCATCTCACAAATTCTCAATGTGGTTGAGGTCTGGCGATTGCGGGGGCCATTCGGGAATTGTCACAATTAGGTGTAGATGGTTGGCGTGGAATAAAAATGTGATCAAAACAATATATATTACATACCTTATGTTTATTTTTAATTTAGATTTGGATTTTTACAAAAAATAAGAATCACGAGTCTTTTGTTTCGTCTTTGACACTGATGATTGCAATGTGTAACCCTCGACTTGCAGAAAATTGCCATTTCTTCAATAGGTGCATTTGACGCGCTATAAAATTGTCCGATTGTGTTTGAAGCTTGCATGAGTTCTGATTAAGATGGTACGTTCTCATTTCTACCCTTTTCATCATCCTGATCTTTTTTCTGATTCTATGATTTCTGTGCTAGACATGTCATTCCAGGGTACTACATCTGCATCAGCATTGACATAGTCTTGAAAGCTAAATGTCAATCCTATCTTTTTGGCAATGATGTTCCATCCATCTGCTTCCTGTTCTGCAGGTTTGTCCCGAAAGGTTTTCTTATTCAAATCACCTTTGGTAATGAAGGCAGCATGTCTAAAGCATACTTCAGTGTGCTATCATGACAGTTTGTTCCATGCCATGGCAAGAGCTTTAATGACCTCAAGGACGTTCCATTTCACTGGTTTATCATCTGATGACGTTCGTCTGATTGTGTCATTTACCAGAATGGTTCAATATTTTTGTTTTATCACTTTCATAACTCTTTGATCAAGAGACTGAAGTACACAAGTGCAGCTAGGTGGCAATAATATCAGTTCAATGTTATCCAATTCAACATCTTTGGGACTTAGGTGTGCAGGACAATTATCAATTAATAGCACTATTTTTCTATTCTCAATTCCAATTTGAACGTGGAAAGCCTTCATCAACTTGAAAAATAATGGCACTGTCATCCACGCCTTCTAATTAGCTTCATATGTGCACAGTCGAAAAGCACAATGGAAGGTGCATGGCCTTTGTGATTTTCCAGTCACTAATGGCTTTAATTTATGACTACCATTCATACAGGTGCAACATAGGAAAGTTAAACTTTCTTTACTGCATTTTCCTCCTTTACATGGATCCCTTTTATCACTAAAGTCCTGTCAGGCACCAAGTTATAAAACAACTTGCTTCATCTGCATTGTAAATGACTTTTGCATTGTATTGAGTAAGAATTTCTGAAAGGATAGAGGACCATTCCTGAAATGCTTGTGCGCTAACAGAAGCTGATTCTCCAAATATATATATTTTTTTATTTTGCATAGAAATCCCTTTTCTAGTTTTAAATCGGTTTAACCAACTGTCCGAATAACTAAAATTCTTGATCTTCATTTCAACGCTTAATCCATTAGTTTTTATCATTGGTCCACTAACAGGAATGCTTTTGGATCAATTATGGCAAAACCACATAAACAACATGTTCTCCAATTCTTTATATTTACTAATGCGCAACTTCATGGATTTTGCCGGTGCGTTATTTTGAAAAGCTGCCTCTTTTATCTTCTCTTTGTTCTTTAAAACTGCGAACAGCGTTCATGATGCATGACCAAATTTTCAAGCGATCACACTTTCGACTTAAAACATTTCTCAGATTCATACAAAACTTTTCAAAGTAAATCCTTTCCTTAAATTCTCCATTTAGAGAAAAAAACAAAAACAAAAAAAAAACACAACGTACATGCGTAAAAATGTTTCAACTTCCCACTGCTGTGGAGATGAATGAAAAAAGCAGGGGGCAGCATCCAAACAGCCAAGCAGACTAACCACTGATATCTCAACTCATCAAAATGTTCTGACTTCCCACCATTGTGGAGAGAGGTGGAAGAAAGCAGGGGGACAACATACAAAGAGCCAAGCAGACTAACCACAGGTGACTGACTTATCTGTGTGTGCAGCTGTACGCATTTGTTTCCCTACCACTTCCTGGAAATTCAGGGAAATAATTTGTTGAAAATCTCTGAAACGAGACTGGCCATGAAAGCCTCTCATTATAGCAAGAGCTCCTTAGATTTATCACTCATTATACATAAAAAAAATTCCTATCTTTAACATTGACAAATTGATGGTGCATTTTGGAATCTCTCATAATAGTGGGATTCTTGCTATAAGCCATACTAGTAATATCGGACTTTTACTATATACACTGGCAGAAAGTGAAAAAAGAACACCAAGAAGGAGACGTCTGATACCAACGAAATTTATACAGCATAATAACGGAATACAGAGGATAACATGATCAAAACATTATGGCAAAATACAGCTGTATTTGCTGGTAAACTGAAAAATAACATTTCCATGTAACATGGTTAGTACGAGGTTGAACCGCCATGAACTGCATCGCACTGTGCAATTCTGGCATGGAGTATGTCGTACAGATGTTGGATGTAAGTTTCGGGTATTGAGTTCCAAGCATCCTCAACCTGGACGCGTAAATCGGGAATGGTCGTGGCTGGCCGTGGAGACCAGATAAGTCGTTGTCCCATAAAATCCCACACGTACTCAATGGGGGACAAATCCGGTGAACGTGCAGTCCATGGAAGTTGTCTCACACCCTGAAGTGCATGTTGCGTTGCACGTGCCATGTGTGGGCGTGCGTTATCTTTCTGGAAAACACCACGATGGACCGACCTTACAAATGGTGCAACAACGGGCTGAATGATGTTGTTGATGTAGGAGGTGCTGTTTAACGTACCCAGTACAAACACTAGTTGTGTACGGGAGTGATAGCAGATTGCTCCCCAGACCAGGAGACCAGATATAGGCCCTGTGTTTCGCTGGCGGATGCAAGAAGGGTGGAGACGCTCCCCTGTGCGCCTGCAAACACGCATACGGCCATCGGAGGCTCCCAAGCAGAATCTGCTTTCATCGCTGAACACAACAGAGCACCATTGCGTTCTCCAGTGCAGACGTTGGCGACACCACTGCAGCCGTTCCTGACGGTGGGCTGGAGTCAGAGGTACACATGCCAGAGGCACACGTGCACGTAGTCCTGCATCCAGTGGACGGTTGCGGATTGTTCGCACAGTCATCTCAGGTGCAAAGGCAGCTCGGATTTGCGTTGCAGTGGATGTTCTGCTTGACAACGCCACTCTTCTTATGCATCGATCGGTCCGCTGATCAGTCCGTCTGTGACTCCCGGTTCCATGTCTTCTCGTGTGGGAATGTTCCTTGGACCATCTACGCCACCATCGTACCACCACCGATACTTCCCGTCCAATTTGCTCCACAATACGACGATACAACCACCCGGCATCGCAGAGTCCGACTAGACGACAATGCTCAAAGTCCGATAACTGCTGAAATCGTACACGTCTTCCATGTCCAGGCATTGCAGCTTCTTCAGGGTCTTTGCACGTGTCTGTACGCCGATGACTAATGACATTCACTTCTCTGTACTCCTTAAATACCACTGCCGATAATTTGCATATTATGCCGTGTGTGGCGTAAGCGCTCACCGGTTGGTCCCGAAATTAACATCACACCTACGTAAACTCGACCCCATTAACATATGTAAATTTCATGATCATCCACCAATTCCTTCTTGGTGTTCTTTTTTCACTTTCCGCCAGTGTATATATATATATATATATATATATACTATAAAGAAGATACCTAAGCAAAAAAATACATATATAATTTTGACTCACACCTAGTACAACATAGAAAAGGTTATGTATCTACCTGTGTGAGTAAAAGGAGAAAAGATAAAAAAATAAAATAAAACAACTGAATGTAGAAGGTGTCGAGAATACTGAGCCTTGGCTTTATCAAGGACCAGCAAAAACTCTGCATTTTCTCACTTCCACAAAGACCTAGTTGGAAATGGGTTTCTGCAAGGCCATAGATGCAAGTAACATTCCCACCTAAAATAGTTTAAAAAATATATATATAAGTCATGTCCTCCGTAGAGTAGCATGACCTAGCACTAGTTAACAATTTCGCTTGCATCCATTAACCTTCATGGCCCGACCCATGCTCTTCATCTGTTACTATTAAACAGAGAGAAGAAGATTAAAGAGAACTCAAGCTGTGAGAGTGACATAAAAAATAGAAATGATTTTCAGCTATAACGAAATTCCAAGTTCGTTAGAGAGAGAATTTAAACCTGAAAAACAATGCAAAAAAGAAATCCAAATTTTACATTGCAATTAAAAAAGGAAATGTTAATTTATAACGAACAGATTTTTGAAAGAAAACTTGAGTCTAAAACCCCCTACTCTACAACTTATGACAGCACGAAAACGAGAATAAGTTAAAGATAATAATTAACTAAAGAAAACTTTGTGAAAGTTATATACCTTAAACAGTTAGTTGCAATATGTACAAAGTATTTCAGCGGTGCTTTAAGTGCATAATTAATTAGTTATTAAGAACTTAACTACTTTGAAAAAACAGCGCACAGACAGCGCATAGAAAAGGAACAAGCTTAGCCTTCTTCTGTTCCTAGGTACCCCAAAAGACGCTCAAAGTTACAAAGAAAAGTAAGAGTTAAAACCCGCATAAATGTTAACAGACAAACCAATGCTTAAAAGCTGAAAAGTTACAAAGCGACAGAGAAAAGGTACATAAAGTACAAACATTGAACTTATAAAACCTAGAACCCAAAAAAACAAGGAAGAGAGCTTACCTCTTGTGTGACAAAAACTTTTCTCCTCACAAGAGGAGAACTTAAGAAAAAATTATTCTGAATAATAGAGTAAGGTTGGCAGATCTGCTTTAATTTTCTACACAGTTAATAATATGATTCTGACCAATCAAAGCCGTAAGGAAGTTGGCTAGAGGATGCCTATTAACTACCTAAAAGGAACCTTAGTGCTATGGATATGACGGTCCTATTAAAACAAAAAATTAAATAATATAAACAAAATCACAAAAAAAGCTTAAAAATCTGTTTATAAAAGAAAATAAAAACAAATAAAAAAGAAAACTAGTTATTCATCACTAGGATAGCTATACTAAAAATAGTAAAACCAACATTAAAATTAATAAGATTCTGATTAATCTATAGAAGCTCACTAAGGTGATTTAATACATGCAAAGATTATTAAATAAACTGCTCGTGTATTTTATAATATTTCTCATGTATTCTGGAGAGTTAATTCTGCTCATTCTGATCATACAGCTAGACAGTCTTAAGTTTATATATTTTTTTTTCTCTGGTTAAAATCTCCGCGCGTTGGTTTCTTGCTGTATGAGGAGGCCATCAGCCCCACCCTCACTGCCCCCCCAGCGTCTAGGAGTGGCGGAAGGGGTCAGCCTTGTTCTCCTCTTGTGAGGAGAAAAGTTTTTGTCACACAAGAGGTAAGCTCTCTTCCTTGTTTTTGGGTTCTAGGTTTTATAAGTTCAATGTTTGTACTTTATGTACCTTTTCTCTGTCGCTTTGTAACTTTTCAGCTTTTAAGCATTGGTTTGTCTGTTAACATTTATGCGGGTTTTAACTCTTACTTTTCTTTGTAACTTTGAGCGTCTTTTGGGGTACCTAGGAACAGAAGAAGGCTAAGCTTGTTCCTTTTCTATGCGCTGTCTGTGCGCTGTTTTTTCAAAGTAGTTAAGTTCTTAATAACTAATTAATTATGCACTTAAAGCACCGCTGAAATACTTTGTACATATTGCAACTAACTGTTTAAGGTA
Source organism: Macrothele yani (assembly GCA_039090855.1). Classification (NCBI taxonomy): domain Eukaryota; kingdom Metazoa; phylum Arthropoda; class Arachnida; order Araneae; family Macrothelidae; genus Macrothele; species Macrothele yani. Next base: position 161,037,860 of record CM077010.1, on the reverse strand, counting down.
TATAACTTTCACAAAGTTTTCTTTAGTTAATTATTATCTTTAACTTATTCTCGTTTTCGTGCTGTCATAAGTTGTAGAGTAGGGGGTTTTAGACTCAAGTTTTCTTTCAAAAATCTGTTCGTTATAAATTAACATTTCCTTTTTTAATTGCAATGTAAAATTTGGATTTCTTTTGCATTGTTTTTCAGGTTTAAATTCTCTCTCTAACGAACTTGGAATTTCGTTATAGCTGAAAATCATTTCTATTTTTTATGTCACTCTCACAGCTTGAGTTCTCTTTAATCTTCTTCTCTCTGTTTAATAGTAACAGATGAAGAGCATGGGTCGGGCCATGAAGGTTAATGGATGCAAGCGAAATTGTTAACTAGTGCTAGGTCATGCTACTCTACGGAGGACATGACTTATATATATATTTTTTAAACTATTTTAGGTGGGAATGTTACTTGCATCTATGGCCTTGCAGAAACCCATTTCCAACTAGGTCTTTGTGGAAGTGAGAAAAATGCAGAGTTTTGCTGGTCCTTGATAAAGCCAAGGCTCAGTATTCTCGACACCTTCTACATTCAGTTGTTTTATTTTATTTTTTTATCTTTTCTCCTTTTACTCACACAGGTAGATACATAACCTTTTCTATGTTGTACTAGGTGTGAGTCAAAATTATATATGTATTTTTTTGCTTAGGTATCTTCTTTATAGAATGTGAATTCTGAATTTTCAAACTGCTGCGTTGCGCGTTTTGATTTTCAGGTTATTTTGCACCCTTCGTTTTAAATTCTAAAAAATTTTTTCCTTAGTCTTCAGTTTTGCTCTTAAGTATATATATATATATATATATATATGGGATGTAGGTCAGGTGATGCGTAACATCATAGCCTCTCCTTGACAAATGTCAACCCCGCCTTCGTGGTGCATCCTGTTCCCACTGGGGCTCTGACGACCGCCCATAGCGGGGTATAACTATACCATCGGGATCAGAGGAAATTCTATCCCACACTCAACCCGCTTGGCCAGCGTGGTGAGTTATGGCCAAACCTCCAAAATGAATTCCACAACCCAAATCTTGGCCCTCAGTCTCCGGCAGCTGGAATGTACCTGGCAAGGCAGCGGCCAGTGCGACATGAAGGCAGAGGGTGCTAAGAATCTCAGAGGACCGGACTAGGCTGCCATCTGATGCTGACCTTGGCTACTTACAATGGACGCTCTATCTTCTGATCTCAAGGCTTCTTGAATTGAAGAGGAACTACAAAGGATCAAGTGGGACATCGTGCTAAGTGAGGTAAGGAGAAAAGGAGAAGATCTCATCGAACTGAAAAGTGGACATCTCTTCTACTATCGTGGGACAGATACTGGCAGAACTAGTGGTGTTGGATTTATAATAAACAAGAAACTGGAGGATAAAGTTGTAGAAGCTGAGTTCCTCTGACAGAGCTGCACGACTTGTTATCCAACTTCAAAGATACCAGGCTCAGATTATTCAAACTTATGCACCCACCACAAGTCATCCTGAAGAAGAAATTGAAGAATTTTATGAGGAAATTTGTCATCTAAATAATAAAGGTAAGCAGCACTTGAAAATAATTATGGGAGATTTCAATGCAAAAAATAGGGCAACGGCAACAGAATGAAACTTCAGTAGGTAAATTGTCATGGCAACAGAAACCAGCGTGGAAATATTCTCGTTGAGTTTGCAGAGGTAGCAGGGTTTTTCATCTTGAACTCCTTCTTCAAGAAAAAGCCACACAGGAAATGGACATGGAGACATCCAAATGGGACGACAGTGAAATTGATTTATTATGTGTAACAAAAAATTCGTCATAGAAGACTGCAGTGTGCTAAACAAGTTCAACACAGGTAGTGACCATAGATTGGTGAGATGTAAGATGCACCTCAACACCAAACTTGAACGTGCAAGCTCATAAGACAAACAAAATCTATTGACATAACCAACCTTAAAAAAACACTACATAATACCTTCAAGTTAGAACTGAAGAACAGGTTCTCTGCTCTAGAAGGCCTAACATCGGAAGAAGTGGACATCTCTGAAGCCAACAGAAAAATAACCAGCTCTTATGGAAACAGCAACAAAATTAGCTGGGTCTAAGAACAAGTTGCATGTGAACAAATTATCAGGAAAAACCAAAATGTTGATGCAAAAAGAAGAGAGATGAGGAAAAATAAAGAAGATGTGACTTCCAAAGTGGAATATATAGAGCTATGCAAGATAAGTAAGAAAAAGTATCACTGAAGACGCAGGAAATTCAACTGTGAACTAGTGAGGAAAGCAATTGAAAACAACCAAAGCCTAAAGATAGCAAAGGGACATCTCAGTAAGGGAAAAACAGATTATGGCACTGAGAAAAGAAGATGGTTCTGCAACAAGAAATAGAGGTGAAATCTTGATAAGAGTGAAAGATTTCTACTCAAATTATATGAAAGGGGATGATATATGCACTCCAGACATCATGAAGATACTCAGTACCAGAGTTCCTCCAGTCCTTCCAGCAGAGTTGCACATGCAATCAAGAACATGAAGCAAGGAAAAGCTCCAGGAGAAGATGGAATTACTGTAGATATCATATAAGAAGCAAGTGGAGAAATCGAAACAGTACTCGCCCAAATTTTCACTCGATGCCTTAATGAAGGAAAGATTCCTGAGGATTGGAATACCGCTACAATGATCCTGCTACATAAGAAAGGTGACATTGAGGATCTCGAACTACAGATCTATCAGCCTCCTATCAGTAGTTTATAAAATCTTCACTGTTCTTTCACACCGCTTGAAGGTAGCACTAGACATGGCTCAACGAGAGAACAAGTTGATTCAGTGGCTACAGCACACAGATCATATCCACGTGCTGAGAGAACTAATTGAAAGAGCGAGGAATATGAACTTCCATTGTGCATGGCTTTTTTTATCGATTATGAAAGCCTTTGATTCGGTGAAACCATCAGCAGTTACAATGGCTCTGAAAACCTGCGGTATTGAAGATGCATACATTAATATTATTAATAACATCTATGAAAATGCAAGTGCAAGATTAGGCTGTTTGAAAATACAACACACGTAAAAATTGGAAAGGGAGTGAGACAAGGTGACACCATATCTCCGAAGCTCTTAATGCCACATTGGAGGGTGTTTTTCAGTCGCTGAGCTGGGAAAAACACGGGGATAAAGATTAATGGAGATTATCTAACCCACCTTCGTTTTGCTGATGACGTAGTCATTTTTGCAACTACCCCATCAGAGCTGCAGAGTATGATCCAGGAACTTGCTGACAAGAGTAAAGAAGTGGGATTAAAAATGAACTTTCAGAAGACAAAAGTGATGTTCAATGCTTTTACAAGAAATGAAGATTTATCGATTGATGGAGAAAAGCTGGAGATAACAGACACATACGTTTATCTTGGACAACAGATATCATGAGGGTCACATTGATGAAGAAATTAATCGGGCGCCTGGAGAGCTTTTGGAAGAAACAGCATAATTTTCAAGAGCAATATGCCATTATGTCTTAAAAGAAAAGTGTTTGATCAATGCATCCTTCCAGTGCTTACGTATGGTGCAGAGACGTGGACCTTAACTAAAAGAGACATACAAAGGCTGCAGACAACTCAAAGAAGCATGGAGAGGTGCATGCTTGGTGTAACCAGGAGAGATAAGAAGAGGAACTCGTGATCCGAAAAATGACAAGAGTGGAAGACATCATGATCAGAGTTAAATCCCTGAAATGGCAATGGGCTGGACATACTGCCAGAAGGACAGATCATCGATGGACAGCCGAAATTTTAGATTGATTCCAAGGACAGGAAAAGACCCAGAAGAAGACCACATGGGAGATAGGTGGATGAAATTCGAAAGTATGCGGGAGTAACCCCCGCATACTTTCGAATTTCATCCACCTATCTCCCATGTGGTCTTCTTTCTGGGTCTTTTCCTGTCCCTTGGAATCCAATCTAAAATGTTGGCTGTCCATCAACGGTCTGTCCTTCTAGCAGTATATCCAGCCCATTGCCATTTCAGGGATTTAACTCTGATCATGATGTCTTCCACTCTTGTCATTTTTCGGATCCACAAGTTACTCTTCTTATCTCAACTGGTTACACCAAGCATGCACCTCTCCATGCTTCTTTGAGTTGTCTGCAACCTTTTCATGTCTATTTTAGTTAAGGTCCACGTCTCTGCGCCATACGTAAGCACTGGAAGGATGCATAGATCAAACACTTTTCTTTTAAGACATTTCTTTTAAGCATATTGCTCTTGAAAATTATGCTGTTTCTTCCAAAAGCTCTCCACCCAAGTTTTGTACGCCGATTAATTTCTTCAACAATGTGACCTTCACTTGATATCTGCTGTCCAAGATAAACATATGTGTCTGTTATCTCCAGCTTTTCTCTATCAATCGATAAATCTTCATTTCTTGTAAAAGCATTGAACATGACTTTTGTTTTCTGAAATTTCATTTTTAATCGCACTTCTTTACTCTTCTCAGCAAGTTCCTGGATCATACTCTGCAGCTCTGATGGGGTAGTTGCAAAAATGACTACGTCATCAGCAAAATGAAGGTGAGTTAGATAATCTCCATTAATCTTTATCCCTTTGTTTTCCCAGTTCAGTGATTGAAAGACATTTTCTAATGTCGCATTAAAGAGTTTCGGAGATATGGTGTCACCTTGCCTCACTCCCTTTTCAATTTTCATGTGTGTGGTATTTTCAAACAGCCGAATCTTTGCACTTGCATTTTCATAGATGTTATTAATAATATTAATGTATGCATCTTCAATACCGCAGGATTTAAGAGCCATTGTAACTGCTGATGGTTTCACCGAATCAAAGGCTTTTTCATAATCAATAAAAGCCATGCACAATGGAAGTTCATATTCCCTCGCTCTTTCAATTAGTTCTCTCAGTACGTCGATATGATCTATTGTGCTGTAGCCACTCCTGAATACAGCTTGTTCTCTCGGTTGAGCCATTTCCAGTGTTACCTTCAAGCAGTGTGAAAGAACTTTAGTGAAGATTTTATAAACCACTGATAGGAGGCTGATAGGTCTGTAGTTCCTGAGATCCTCAATGTCACCCTTTTTATGTAGCAGGATCATTGTAGCATTGTTCCAATCCTTAGGAATCTTCCCTTCATTAAGGCATCGAGTGAAAATTTGGGCGAGTACTGTTTCGATTTCTCCACTTGCTTCTTGTATGATGTCTACAGTACTTCCATCTTCTCCTGGAGCTTTTCCCTGCTTCATGTTCTTGATTGCATGTGCAACTTCTGTTGGGAGGACTGGAAGAACTTTGGTACCTTTCATGATGTCTGGAGTACATGTATCATCCGTTTCATATATAGTTTTGAATAGAAATCTTTCACCCTTGTCAAAATTTTGTCTCTATTTCTTGTTACATAACCATCTCCTTTTCTCAGTGCCATAAGCTGTTTTCTTCCCTAGCTGAGATGTCCCTTTGCTATCTTTAGGCTTTGGTTGTTTTCAATTGCTTTCCTCACTAGTTCACAGTTGAATTTCCTTACGTCTTCAGTGATACTTTTTCGTACCATCTTGCATAGCTCTAAATATTCCACTTTGGAAGTCACATCTTCTTTAGTTGTCCTCATCTGTCTTCTTTTTTGCATCAACATTTTGGTTTTTCCTGTAATTTGTTCACATGCAACTTGTTCTTAGACCCAGCTAATTTTATTGCTGTTTCCATAAGAGCTTTGGTTACTTTTCTGTTCACTTCAGAAATATCCACTTCTTCCCATGTTAGGCCTTCTAAAGCAGAGAACCTGTTCTTCAGTTCTAACTTGAAGGTATTATAGTGTTTTTAAAGGTTGATTATGTCAATAGATTTTGTTTGTCTTATGAGCTTGCCACGTTCGAGTTTAGTGTTGAGGTGCATCTTACATCTCACCAATCTATGGTCACTACCTGTGTTGAACTTGTTTAGCACACTGCAGACGAATTGTTTGTTACACATAATAAAATCAATTTCACTTGCCGTCCCATTTGGATGTCTCCATGTCCATTTCCTGTGTGGCTTTTTCTTGAAAAAGGAGTTCAAGATGAAAAACCCATCTGCCTCTGCAAACTCTACGAGAGTATTTCCATGCTGGTTTCTGCTGCCGTGACCGAATTTACCTACTGAAGTTTCATTCTGTTGCTGTTGCCCTATTTTTTGCATTGAAATCTCCCATAATTATCTTCAAGTTCTGCTTACCTTTATTATTTAGATGACGAATTTCTTCATAAAATTCTTCAATTTCTTCTTCAGGATGACTTGTGGTGGGTGCATAAGTTTGAATAATCTGAGCCTTGTATCTTCTCGAGAGTTGGATAACGAGTCGTGCAGCTATGTCAGAAGAACTTTCAACTTCTACAACTTTATCCTTCAGTTTCTTGTTTATTATAAATCCAACACCACTAGTTCTGCCAGTATCTGTCCCACGATAGTAGAAGAGATGTCCACTTTTCAGTTCAATGAGATCTTCTCCTTTTCTCCTTACCTCACTTAGCCCGACGACGTCCCACTTGATCCTTTGTAGTTCCTCTTCCAGTTCAAGAAGCCTTGAATCAGAAGATAGGGAGCTTCCATTATACGTAGCCAAGTTCAGCATCAGATGGCAGCCTAGTCCGGTCCTCCAGGGATTCTTAGCACCCTCTGCCTTCATGTCGCACTGGCCGCTGCCTTGGCCAGGTACATTCCAGCTGCCGGAGACTGAGGGCCAAGATTTAAGTTGTGGAGTCATTTTAAAGGGGTTTGGCCATAACTCACTACGATGGCCAAGCGGGTTGGTGAGTGTGGGATAGCATTTCCTCTAATCCCAATGGTATAGTTATACCACTATTGGCGGTCGTCAGAGCCCCTTTAGTGGGAACAGGATGCACCATGAGAAGGCAGGTTTGACATTTGTAGAGAGGCTGTGATGTTGCGCATCACCTGACCTTACATCCCATATGTATATATATATATATATATATACAGTATATCATCATCATCCATTATCAATCCACTGCTGGATGAAGGTCTGTCTCCCCAAATCTCTTCCACCATTGTCTGTCTTGGGTCTGTCTCCTCCATGTCACTTCAGCATACTTTCGAATTTCATCCATCCATCTCCCATGGGGTTTTTTTTTCTGGGTCTTTTCCTGTCCCTTGGAATCCAGTCTAAAATTTCGGTTGTCCATCGATGGTCTGTTCTTCTGGCAACATATCCAGCCCATTGCCATTTCAGTGATTTTACTCTGGTTATGATATCATCCACTCTTGTCATTTTCCTTATCCACAAGTTCCTCTTCTTATCTTTCCTGGTTACACCAAGCATGCATCTCTCTGTGCTGCTTTGAGTTGTCTGCAGTCTTTGTATGTCTTTTTAAGTTAAGGTCCATGTCTCTGCTCCATATGTAAGCACTGGCAGCATTCATTGATTAAACACTTTTCTTTTGAGACATAATGGAATATTACTCTTAAAAGTTGTACAGTTTCTTCCAACAGCTCTCCATCCAAGGTTTATATGCCGATTAATTTCTTCATGAATGTGACCCTCACTTGATATCTGCTGCCCAAGATAAATGTAGAAATCGGTTGTCACAAGCTTTTCTCCATCAATCGATAAATCTTCGTTTCTTGTAAAAGCATTGTACATCCCTTTTTGTCTTCTGAAAGTTCATTTTTAATCCCACTTCTTTACTCTTGTCAGCAAGTTCTTGGACCATACTCTGCAGCTCTGAAGGGGTAGTTGCAAAGATGACTACGTCATCAGCAAATGGAAGGTGAGTTAAGTAATCTCCATAAATCTTTATCCCTTTGTTTTCCCAGTTCAATGATTGAAAGGCATTTTCTAATGTGGCATTAAAGAGCTTGGGAGATATGGTGTCACCTTGTCTCACTCCCTTTCTAATTCTTATTTGTGCTGTATTCTCAAATATCCGAACTTTTGCACTTGCATTTTCCTAGATGTTATTAAAAATGCTAATGTATGCATCTTTAATATCGCAGGATTTCAAAGCCATTGTTACTGCTGATGGTTTCACGGAATCAAAGGCCTTTTCGTAGTCAATAAAAGCCATGCATAATGGGAGTTCACATTCTCTTGTTCTTTCAATTAGTTGTCTTAGTACATGGATATGATCTATAGTGCTGTAGGCACTCCTGAGTCCAGCTTGTTCTCTTGGTTGGGACATGTCTAGTGTTACCTTCAAGTGATGTGAAAGAACCTTAGTGAAGATTTTATAAACCACTGATAGGAGGCTGATGGGCCTGTAGTACCTGAGATCCTCAACATCACCTTTTTTATGGAGCAGGATTATTATAGCATTGTTCCAATCCTATGGAATCTTCCTTCATTAAGACATCTGGTGAAAACTTAGGCGAGTGTAGTTTCAATTTCTCCACTTGCTTCTTGTATAATGTCCACGGTAATTTCATCTTCTTCTGGAGCTCTTCCCCATTTTATGTTCTTAATTGCATATGTAACTTCTTCAGGGAGGATTGGAGAGACTTTGGCACTGGTACCTGTCATAATGTCTGGAATAGATGTATCAACCCTTTCATATATAGTTTTGAATAGAAATCTTTCACCCTTGTCAAAATTTCTCTTCTATTTCTTGTTACAGAACCATCTTCTTTTCTCAGAGCCATAATCTGTTTTATTCCCATACTGAGATGTCCTTTTGCTCTCTTCAGGCTCTGGTTGTTTTCAATTGCTTTCCTCACTAATTCACAATTGAATTTCCTTATGTCTTCTGTGATAATTTTTTCGCACTGTCTTGCATAGCTCTATATATTCCACGTTGGAAGTTACATCTTTATTTGTCCTCATCTCCCTTCTCTTTTGCATCAACATTTTGGTTTTTCCTTGATAATTTGTTCACATGCAACTTGTTCTTAGACCCAGCTAATTTTGTTGCTGTTTCCATAAGAGCTTTGGTTACTTTTCTGTTAACTTCAGAGATGTCCACTTCTTCCGATGTTAGGCCTTCTAAAGCAGAGAACCTGTTCTTCAGTTCCAACTTGAAGGTATTATGGTGTTTTTTAAGGTTGGTTATGTCAATAGATTTTGTTTGTCTTATGAGCTTGCCACGTTCAAGTTTAGTGTTGAGGTGCATCTTACATCTCACCAATCTATGGTCACTACCTGTGTTGAGCTTGTTTAGCACACTGCAGTCTTCTATGACGAATTTTTTGTTACACATAATAAAATCAATTTCACTTGTCGTCCCATTTGGATGTCTCCATGTCCATTTCCTGTGTGGCTTTTTCTTGAAAAAGGAGTTCAAGATGAAAAACCCTTCTGCCTCTGCAAACTCTACGAGAGTATTTCCATGCTGGTTTCTGTTGCCGTGACCGAATTTACCTACTGAAGTTTCATTCTGTTGCCGTTGCCCTATTTTTGCATTGAAATCTCCCATAATTATCTTCAAGTGCTGCTTACCTTTTTTGTTTAGATGACGAATTTCCTCATAAAATTCTTCAATTTCTTCTTCAGGATGACTTGTGGTGGGTGCATAAGTTTGAATAATTTGAGCCTGGTATCTTCTCGAGAGTTGGATAACGAGTCGTGCAGCTCTATCAGAGGAACTTTCAACTTCTACAACTTTATCCTTCAGTTTCTTGTTTATTATAAATCCAACACCACTAGTTCTGCCAGTATCTGTCCCATGATAGTAGAAGAGATGTCCACTTTTCAGTTCAATTAGATCTCCTTTTTTTCCTTACCTCACTTAGCGTGATGATGTCCCACTTGATCATTTGTAGTTCGTCTTCCAATTCAAGAAGCCTTGAATCAGAAGATAGGGAGCGTTCCTTTTAAGTAGCCAAAGTCAGCATCAAATGGCAGCCTAGTTTGTTTCTCCAGTGATTCTTAGCACCCTCTGCGTTCATGTTGCACTGGTTGCTGCCTTGGCCAGGTACATTCCAGCTGCTGGAAACTGAGGGCCAAGTTTGAAATTGTGTAAGCATCTTTGAGGGGTTTTGGCCATAACTCACCACATTGGCCAAGCGGGTTGGTGAGTGTGGGATAGCATTTCCTTTAATCCCAATGGTATAGTTATACCGCTACTGGCGGTGGTCAGAGTCCCTTTAGTGGGAACAGGATGCATCACCAGAAGGCGGGATTGACATTTGTCGAGGAGAGGCGATATGTTGCATATCACCTGACCTTGCATCTCTACAGTATATGTATATTAACTGAAGTGCCAGAAAAACTGGTACACCAGTCTAATACTTGGTAGTTCCCCCAAGGGAGCACAGGACTGCAGAAATATGAAGGGGCATGGACTCCACTAGCTTCTGGAAATATGCTGTAGGCAATGCACACCATACTTCCTGCAGAGCGTTCCACAATTCGGATGTATTCCAAGGTCTCGGATTCCTGTGTTTGATAGCACATTGCATGGCATTCCAAATGTGTTCTATCACGTTCAGATCTGGGGACTTGGGTGGGAATGGCAACACCTCAAACTGAGATGAATGCTCCTCTAACCATAATGTGGCATCCCGACACTTGTTTGGAGGTGCATTGTCCTGTTGGAACAGGCCCAACCGATCAGCATGAATGCAGGACATGAACGGGTGTACCTCGTCAGAAAGGATGCGCACATAGCGTTGGCCGGTCACAGAATTTGTAGATATACCAGGGGTCCCAGTGAAGTCCAGCTAAACACATCCCATACCATTACGGACTCCCCACCAGCCGGTACAGTTCCCTGTTGACAGGCGGGATCCATGGCTTCATGGGGTTTGCGCCACACACGAATCCTTCCATCTGCCCGATACAGTTGGAAACGCGACTCGTCAGACCAGGCTACTTGTTTCCAGTCATCAAGTGTCCAGTGGCGGTGTTGCCATGCCCAAGTGAGGTGCATAGCTCTGTGTCGTGCACCCATCAAAAGGACTCGAGTTGGGCGTCGGCTCCCAAAGCCCATATCGTCCAGGGTACGTTGCACAGTTCAGACGCTGATGCTTGTTGAGGCTCCAGCATTGAATTTCGATGATACCTGCGAGAGTGCTGTACGCCTGTCATGTGAAACGATTCTTGACAGCCGACGATGGTCATGTTCACCCACTGTCTGTTTACGGCAACACTGGTATCGTAGGTCGGAGGTTTTGCCGGAATTCTTGTAGTCATGGTACACCCTTGCAATAGTCGTCCGTGAAAATCCGAACTTTGTTTTTACCTTCGAAATACTATGGACCATCTCACGAACACCAACTATGACACTGTGTTGAAAATTGCTTAAATTGTTATTACTTGTCATTCTCATGCCGAAAACAGCTCTGACAGCTGTCAAAGATGTTTATAGCTTTATATACGCACTGGCGGACACAACCGAGTACGCGCATAGGTGACGTTGCTATGTATTTTGCATAAGCTCATCTGTACTAGTTTTTCTGGCACTTCAGTGTATATACACTGACGGAAAAAAATCCCAACACCACGAAAAAATAGTTGTAGAGGAATGAAATGGCGGCAATACATTTGTATAGGTAACATATTTAATCGATTAAGGTTTCAAGATCACAGCTTAATGTAAGCGCGAGAAGAGTCATTTTAAATGTGAAATGCTGGTACATTATTAACCGGTGTAACCGCCAGAATGTTGAATGCAAGCACGCAAACGTTCGTGCATTGTGTCGTACAGATGCTGGATGTCAGTTTGTGGGATGGAGTTCCATGCCTGTTGCACTTGGTCAGTCAATACAGGGAAGGTTAATGCTGGTTGGGGGTTACGCTGGAGTTGTCGTCCAATGATGTCCCATACGTGCTCGATTGGTGACAGATCTGGTGATCTAGCAAGCCACGGCAACATGTCGACATTCTGTAGAGCATGTTGGGTTACAACAGCGGTATGCGGGCGAGCGTTATCCTGTTGGAAAACACCCCCTGAAATGCTGTTCATGAATGGCAGCACAACAGGTTGAATCACCAGACCGGCGTACAACTGTGCCGTTGGGATAACCACGACAGTGCTCCTGCTGTCATAAGAAATTGCTCCCCAGACCATAACTTCTGGTGTAGGTCCAGTGTGTCTCGGCCGCAGACAGGTTGGTTGCAGGCGCTCACCTGGCCTCCTTCTAACCAACACACAGCCATCACTGGCACCCAGGCAGAACCGGCTTTCATCAGAAAACACTACAGATCTCCACTCCGTCCTCCAATGAGCTCTAGCTTGACACCACTGACGTCGCAAACGGCAGTGAGTGGTTTGGAGTAAGTAGAATGCACGCTACAGGGCGTCTGGCTCGGAGCTGTCCTTCAAGTAACCGATTTGTAACAGTTCGTTGTGTCACTGTGGTGGCAACTGCAGCTCAAATTGCTGCCGCAGACGTGGTACGATGCGTCACGGCCATACGCCGTACACGGCGGTCATTCCTCTCAGTAGTGCCACGTGGCCCGGCGGGAACCTGGTCTTCTTGAGGTAGTACTTTCCCTTGACCACCGCTGCCAACAATCATACACAGTGGCTACATTCCTGCCAAGTCGTTCTGCAATATTGCGGAAAGAAAATCCACCTTCTCGTAGCCCTATTACACGACCTCGTTCAAACTCCGTGAGCTGTTGATAATGGCTTTTTAGTCTTCTTAAAGGCATTCTTGACTAACATCAACACACTACGTCGAATCTCAACGATAACTAACGCTCACGAACGTTACAACGCATATTTACAGCAAACCTGCTTTGCATGTTCCGAGGGGCGCTACTAGTGCCACAAGTATGCGCCGAGCACGAAATTTGCATAGACGTCATCTTACAGATGTACTCTCACCGCCTACCAACTGTCGTTTATCTAACACAACCCCTTCTTGGTGTTGGGAATTTTTTTTCAGTCAGTGTATATATATATATATATATATACAACACAAAATATATTAAAAACACAAATCCAAAAACATTCAACACATCCACCCTACTTTGTGAGTTGATGTGTATATATATATATAAACAGAGGCCACTTGGCGAGGCATCCATTCGATGAGGTGGTGATAGATATCCTGAGGTATCTGGTACCATAATGTCAACAGCAGAGTCTCCACTTCCCGTACATTTCGGGGTGGTGGAGACTTAGTGCAAACCTGCTTTTCCAAGTCAAACCATAAATGTTCGATTGGGTTCATGTCGTGTGAATTTCGAGGTCAGGGCATTAACAGAAAGTCACCAGCATGTTCCTCGAACCACTCTTTGACGATTCTGGAAGTGTGGCACATTATCCTGTTCGTAATGGCAATCACCAGGAGGGAACACACTGCCACGAATGGGTGAACTTGGTCCGCAACGATGTTCAGATACCCGACAGCTGTCGGAGATTGTGCTATTGGGATAATGGGGCCTAAAGTGTTCCAAGAAAAATGCACCCACAGCACAACCTGTTGCTGCCACCCTGTTTCTGCCCAACAGTGCATCCAGGTACCACAGCCTCTGCTGGTAATCAGCGTATCCACACTCGGCCGACTACGTGATGCACCAGGAATCTTGATTCGTCAGACCAGGCCACTTTCTTCCAATCATCCATGTGTCCAATCTTGATGATCTTAGGCCCATTTCATGCATTGTTGGCGATGACATGCAGTGAGCATGGGGACCCAGCTGGGTCTTTGGCTATGCAGGACCATGCGCAGAAGGCTGTGATGAACTGCATGCTGTGACGCACTGCCCTGATCACCACTGTTGTAGCTGCAGGTGATCTGTCGCACTGTGGCCCATTGGTTGCTGTGAACAATGGACGACAGTCTCCGCTCCCCTCTGGCATCGGTGAGCTGCGGACGACACACGGCTGCAAGACGGTTTGTCGTTTGGCCATGTGTGCACCACTTTTGATATGTACTCACTACGGCACCACATGAACAACCCACAGCCGCACCATTTCCAAGGTTGTAGTTCCAAGGCGGCACACCATAACAATTTGTCCTTTATCAAACTCGGATTCATCGGCAGCTTTTCTGATTCTGACTCTGAACACTACTAACCAAAAGCTGCCCCTCGGGTTGTATAAATACTGCTCTGTGAACTTCACCTGCGTCACCATTCGGTCTCCAGGTGTGCTCATTTATCTAGGCTGGGGTTAGTTATAATGGAGAGAGAGAGAGAGGGAGGGAGGGAGAGAGAGAGAGAGAGAGAGAGAGAGAGAGAGAGAGAGAGAGAGAGAGAGAGAGAGAGAGAGAGAGAGAGAGAGAGAGAGAGAGAGAGAGAGAGAGAGGGAGGGAGAGAGAGAGAGAGAGAGAGAGAGAGAGAGAGAGAGGGAGGGAGGGAGAGAGAGAGAGAGAGAGAGAGAGAGAGAGAGAGAGAGAGAGAGAGAGAGAGAGAGAGAGAGAGAGAGAGAGAGAGAGTGTGTGTGGTGGATGCCCAGTTACATGGTTTCTTCATCAAATTTCTAGAGAGAGAGAGAGAGAGAGAGAGAGAGAGAGAGAGAGGGAGGGAGAGAGGGAGGGAGGGAGGGAGAGAGAGAGAGAGAGAGAGAGAGAGAGAGAGAGAGAGAGAGAGAGAGAGAGAGAGAGAGAGAGAGAGAGAGAGGGGGGAGGGAGGGAGGGAGAGAGAGAGAGAGAGAGAGAGAGAGAGAGAGAGAGAGAGAGAGAGAGAGAGAGAGAGAGAGAGAGAGAGTGTGTGTGTGGTGGATGCCCAGTTACATGGTTTCTTCATCAAATTTCTTTGGGACTGAATGACTGACACACACTCATTCACTGACACTCTCACTCACACACCTTTACAGAACAAAATGTTTAATGCTTATCTTTCTTCGTTTCTCGCAAAGGTCTTCTCATGAGTGAGGAGTGCGTGGCCTATCTCAGTCCCATATAGTACATGACTTGTTACATACTCTCTCTTTGCAAACATACTATTGTTATGCAGAGAGCAAAAAGTTCAGTCTCTGCTGCAAATATACAACAAACCCCTGGATTGTTCATGTATTACAACGAAAGTTTTCATAAAATCTTTCAAAGCTTGGTTTCGATTGTGGCCGAATCATAGCATGTGTTGCAGTAAAATATACATAATATCTAAGGTATTTTACCTGATATTGTCAAAGTATTTCACACATTGTTTGCACTGTGAGGCACGTGCTTCTGGCCCAAGAGGTCTTAATGTTACGGGTTTTTGGTTAGTTATAAAAAAAAAAATTTGAAATATAACAATTGTTATATAATTTCAGTTCTACATTCATTCATTCGTACAATCAAACGTTTTAAATGTACTATTAATTAAAATATTTTAGTAGAAAGAGTTATACTCATCGGGTCAGGAGACGTCTCACAAGGGGTTTGTCGTCTCCACGTTACGGTGAGCGCTTTCAGCGGTGCTTAACTGCCATCTTCTGGCCACTACTTCTACACGAGGGTTCCTCGCATGTGTGTGTAGTTTTGGAGTTGCATGTCGAGAATCAATGGGAAGGTTTGCTGCCTGTATGTGTTAGGTGATTTGTTTCCAATGTGTCACCCTCTATTGGATGAGTTGGTAGGTATCAGTCGTACAGACACACAATAGAATTATACTTACGACTGATACCTACCAACTTATCCAATAGAGGGCGACACATTAGAAACAAATCACCTAACACATACAGACACACAATAGAATTATACTTACGACTGATACCTACCAACTCATCTAACAGAGGGCGACACACTGGAAACAAATCACCCAACACATACAGGCAGCAAACCTTCCCATCGATTCCCGACATGCAACTCCAAAACTACACACACGTGCGAGGAACCCTCGTGTAGAAATAGTGGCCAGAAGATGGCGGTTAAGCACCGCTGAAAGCGCTCGACGTAACGTGGAGACGAAGAACCCCTTGTGAGACGTCTCCTGACCCGATGAGTATAACTTTTTCTACTAAAATCTTTTAACTAATAGTATATTTAAAATGTTTGATTGTACGAATGAATGAATGTAGAACTGAAAATATATAACCTAATTGTTTTATTTCAAAGTTTTTTTTGTAACTAACCAAAAACCTGTAACATTAAGACCTCTCGGGCCAGGAGCACGTGCCTCACAGAGCAAACAACGTGCAAAAATACTTTGACAATATCAGGTAAAATACCTTAGATATTATGTATATTTTAATCAAAAGCACATAATAAGACAACCCATAAGGTTGCCTCACGAATTGCATTTTTTGTAAATCTGTTGCAGTAATCTAGTTCGATAACTACTCTATTTGCAAGTCTCTTATATGATAATATTTCAGTTATTCTACTATTGTTCTTTTCTGATTGTGATAGTTTTATGGTTGCTTGATTGTCTCTTTAATATCAAAATGGGCAAATCTTGTTTTAGATGAAGGACATGTAATAGTTGTATCATCCACATAAAATGTATTGCAGACTGAGCAACATGTATGTATTCTACTTCCATTGAAGATAATGCAATGGTATTTTGTTTTTGAGATTTTCATGAAACACAGGTGTTCCCCAATAAAATCACATTTCCTGGTGTCAATTTCCTGTCTTTTCTATCTTGAGCCCAATCGATGTCATGATAAACTTCAAGCACTTGTTTTTCTTCTGCGTAGATTTTAATTTGAAGTGTTTTTAGTGGTATTTAGATAACAAATAATATGCTATATACCATTCCAGTCTTTCTGTCTTGAATTATCACTTTTTTGCTCAGTAAATGCATTGAAGATTCTACATCTGGCCTTGAAAGATTTGAAATATGCATTAGTGAACCTATCGTTTGACTATACATACAGGGGCATAGCCTGGGGGCTGTCAGGGGAGGCTCAGACTCTCCTGAGTAGTTTTGAGCCTCTCCTCGAAAGACTCAACGAATATAATAATTAGCACATGCCATATTTGAAAAAAAATTAAAGAAAAAACGAAGCGCTATATATTATCGATCTGAATAAGGGGAAAAGCCCATAAATCAGCTGATAAAAGATCATGTCCCATGAGCCATCAATATGGAAACTGGAAGTTTTGAAACAATGAAGTGTTTTTACAGAAGTTGTTTAACTCACAGAAATAGAGTTTGCAGATCAATTTGTTGCTCTGACTTCCATGATAAACTGTTGCAATTATACACTGTATGCAAATCCATTTCTCTATACTTATTATGATTACGCATTTTTAAAATGCTTTGTATCCAGTGAGGTCCATCGGAAAAGTTTTAGAAACAAAAAATAGCAATGCTGAAATGCAAAACTACATTTCAGCTTCGCTGATTGGTATCAAACCCAATTAATGCATTTAAAACGAGCTCTCACGCAAAAACAGCTGGAATGGGAGAATAGACACAACAAAGGCATCTTACAGCATGACAACGCAAGACCACATGTTTCTCGACCTCTGAAAAAGTACTTAGAAGGATCCGACTGGGAAGTTGTATCCCACCCGCCATATTCGCCAGATATTGCGCCATCGGATTGCCATTTGTTTTGGTCGATGCAGTCAGCACTTTCTGGAGAATGGTTTAGTTCTTATGAAGACATAAAAAATTGGCAGGACAACTGGATCTCTTTCAAGGAACCGGAATTCTTCCTTCGGGGCATACTTCACTGCTCGAAAGATGGGGTAAAGTTGTAGCTTCAGAGGTAGCATACTTCAATTAATATTAAAATATTGTTTCTGTTCTACAACCAACATGTTTTGTTCACCTCAAATCCCTCAAAACTTATTTATACACCCGATAATATTTAAATCAAAGTCTATGTTCCCCAAATCTACTCCTTTAAGAATATTCAAATTAAATGCAATTATAAAACAAGTACTACTATCCCCACCCCTCTTTCCCAAGCCTATTCTTAGCTCACTAAGGTGGTTAACATCAAAAAGCAAATTTACAATTACAAAGAGTTAAAAGGACTAAAATCATAAATTAATAACTACATAGGCTACATATTTAAAAAGATAATAAAACCAATTATCTTTTCAATATGTATAAATATAGTTATTAATTAAAGAAGTAATTTCATCAGGAGTAGATGCCACAGGCAGCCAGAACAAAGTGACACAATGAATATAATGATATTTTTGGCTAAAGTAACATTATAACCAAATAATTACATGGCTAATCTATTTGAAATATCAATAAGTGTACTATTGTCCTTAATACTGTTTCACATATTTCTTAATGTAGTGCTATCAATGCAAGCCATGCTTATCACCAATTAAAAGTATGAAAATAATATTGATACAAAAAAACTCCGAAAGTTCGTTGATATAAATGAACGTACTTACTGAAATATTGTTCTTGGAGAGATATTAGTCCTAGGTAGAATAACTGATTAACCCTTGCCAAGTTTAGGATTAAGTTGTCCATTTTAGCATGCAGCTCAATAATCCTTCATTGCTTGGGTATTATTTCGACTATAATTCTAAAGTTGCCTTACTTGATGGGTGACAGAACCAGGTAGTAATTATTCAAAGAGTACAATATCCAAGTTAAAACTATTATGAGCTAAGCAATGTACGGCCGATTTCAACATTGAGGTGCGTGCATATACCTTTCAACATGAGACGACCTTCAGGAAGCGATGAGGTAAACAATGAATTGAACACAGGAAAACGAAATAAAATCCTTAAAAACAATTAAAAACATTTTAAAAATGAAAAAGAATAGCTCAAATCTCACACTTCAACCAAATTGCAGAAGTTTCAACAGTCTCTATCGTTGTCTTCTTCAGTGGTCCGTTAACCGATATTCGACCTCCCAGGGGAAATACGTGGAGGTCAGTGTTGCATTAAGCACAACAGGACAAATATCGGCTAACGCACTGCTGAAGAAGACAGTGATAGAGACCGTTGAAACTAGTTTGGTCGAAGTTTGAGATGTGAGCTATGCTTTTTCGTTTTTTAAAATGTTTTTAAGGATTTTATTTCATTTCCTTTTGACGAATTCATTGTTTACCTCATCACTTTCTGAAGATCGTCTCAAGTTGAACGGTATATGCACGTACCTCAATGTTGAAATCGGCCGTACATTGCTTAGCTCATAATAGTTTTAACTTGGATATTGTACTCTTTGAATAATTACTAACTGGTTCTGTCATCCATCAAGTAATGCAACTTTAGAATTATAGTCGAAATAATACCCAAGCAATGAAGGATTATTGAAGTGCATGCTTAAATGGACAACTTAACCCTAAACTTGGTAAGGGTTAATCAGTTATTCCACCTAGGACTAATATCTCTCCAAGGACAATATTTCAGTAAGTACATTAATTCATAATACCAACAAACTTTCTGAGTTTTTTGTATATGATATTATTTTCATACTTTTAATTGTTGATAAGCATGGCCTGCATTGACAGCACTACATTAAGAAACGTGTGAAACAGTATTAAGGAAATAGCACACCTATTGATACTTCAAAAAAGTGATGCAATGAGTCTAAACATCAATGAGTCTAAACATCAACAACTTTTTTTTTTTTTCATTGTAAGAAATAATACCAGGACTTTTCACATAAATATGAAAAATTAAGGACTTCCCAGGCCAGGAAAAAAGGGGTAATCAGATTCCAGGACTTTTTGGGATTACAGAGGTCATGTGAACCATGAATGCAACACAAGCTCTCAGATGTTCTGACTGTAATTTTTTATTGAAACCAAAGCTTCATTCAGTATAAATAAAAAATAAAATAAAAAAACTGTTGCAAAATAAATGGCTCTACTGGTAACTAAAGATATATCTCCAGATGATGGTAAAGTTATTCAATATACACTAAAGCAGGCATGTCAAACTCAAATCGACTATCATGGGGTCCCACTTTGGTGGCACAGCAACAATGAGGGGGCCATATACATTTTAAACGTAATCATCCAACACCAAACACATATCATTAATATGTAAAGAACCTTTTTAAGAATACGCCTGATTTAGGAACTTTCCCCTTTCCTTTCTGATTTACAGTAACCGAAAAAAAAAAAATGTGTTTGATGTAACAACAGACTTGAAACTAAAAAAGTTAAAATTATAAAATAAGCCTGAAAATTAAAGTAAATAAACTTGCTGAAAAGGATATGCTACATCCGTCCATTTCAGTGGATGTTCAATTTTTTCAACTTTTTCAGGATTTCAAAGCTGCAACATGTTCATGTTGGAATATTTTTAAACAATTTATTTTTTTGTATTACCAACCACCAATACTATGAATAAGACTAGTACATTCGGGAAAAACTTATCTTGAGATTTAAAAATTTGATCCTATTTACTTGAAAGCATGAAAATGGCCACATGATCTTAAAATTATTAGTTGCATTCAAATAAATATTAAAAGGAAATAAAACTGGTACACACAAACAATAATTAGCAATAGCTCAGCAAGCACAAAATATATAAATTTCTAATATATATTCTAAGGTAGTGAAGAAATATAAAACTGTACTGCATGTTACACCAGCTCCCAAGTTCCCTTACTTTTGATTTTAATATCTGCATTAGAGATCTCAACCATTTTGTCTGAATTTTAAATGAAACATATTATTCTTCTGATACAAATAAAGCTTAGATTTTTGTCAGATCTGTTACCCTTATCATAGGATATTCTTTGAAATATAAAAACAAAAATGTCATTACATAAAGTGAGGGCCACACTGAGAAATGAATGGTAGGGGGTATGAATCTGACTTGCCTGTATTAAAAGAATTGCACTGCTATGTTTCAAAGCTATTGGCAATTTGTCAACCAAAAGTAACTTTGCCCTTTTTTCTCTTTCATTCTTTTTTTTTTTTTTTTTTTGTATTTTATTGAGATTATCATATATCTTTACTTGCCACTGAAGCTTTTTATTTCACAATTTCCTTTTGAAATATACATTTTAAAAACTTAAGAAGTTATTATGGGTTTTATTCAGGAATTTAAACATAGAATTAAGTCAAATTTTTGTATAGGAACCCTATCCTTCTTCAGAACGATGGCGGCATACAGTGCTGACATTCTCTCGCAAGTGTCCATTCCCTAAAATCATTAATTGTCATACTTCTTCTTGTAATTTTCCAACTTTCTGCGAGTTTTCTCTTAAGAAAGTGTTGTTTACAGGCAATAATTTCAATCGAGTCCAATAGAATTTTATGGATCATGGTTTGCAAATGCCTGTCCAAGCCAGTCTGTTAGATACATTTCTGATCGCCGCCTTATGCTCCGCTATACGTTTTTTTGCTGCCTTCCCATCTCACCCACATAGCTTAGGCGACATTCACACTTAATATTATAGACAACTCCCTCTTTTTCCAAGATATTATTTTCTAAGCCAGGGGCTAACCTGATGTGAAATTTTTTGCTGATATTTTGCAGTTTCTCAAAAGTCCCTTATAATAGATGACTTTTCTTGACAAGATCATTGCATTTTTTATTTTATTTTTTTGACTACTTGGCTACGTTTTTTCTTTTGTAAAGTATTTTTCACAACTTGAGGAGGGGTAGTTGCTTGTTATTAGTATTCTCTTTAGTTCTTATTTTTGGTTGCACCTTTTCTGCGGGAAGTGAGTTATGTGTTTCTATTTTCACTGCGAACTGTTTGACCACATTTGCTTTAATGAAGTTGGGGTGGTATGAGTGAAAGTCCAGAAATTTATTTGTGTTCGTAAGTTTCTGTTTCTTGTAAAGTGACGAAGTGAATACAAAGTAATACAAAGTTGCTTTGCCTACAAACACAAATAAAATACTGGACTTTCACTCATACCACATTAACTTCATTAAAGCAAATGTGGTCAAACAATTTGCAGTAAAAATAGAAACACATAACTCACTTCCCGCAGAAAAGGTGCAATCAAAGATAAGAACTAAAAATAATACTAATAACAAGCAACTACCCCTCCTCAAGTTGTGGAAAATACTTTACAAAAGAAAAAACGTAGCCAAGTAGTCAAAAGAATAAAATAAAAATGCAATGATCATGTCAAGAAAAGTCATCTATTATGAGGGACTTCTTGAGAAGCTGCAAAATATCAGCAAAAAATTCCATATCAGGTTAGCCCCTGGCTTAGAAAATAAGATCCACCAGTACCCCCTAGCTTTAAGCAGAAGGAAAATAATATCTTAGAAAAAGAGGGAGTTGTCTATAATATTAAGTGTGAATGTGGCCTAAGCTATGTGGGTGAGATGGGAAGGCAGCAAAAAAAAAAAAAAAAAAGTACGGCGGAGAATAAGGCGGCGATTAGAAATGTATCTAACATGACTGGCTTAGACAGGCATGTGCAAAACATGGGCCATAAAATTCTATAGGACTCGATTGAAATTCTTGCTCTGTGAACAACACTTTCTTAAGAAAACTCACAGAAAGTTGGGAAATTACAAGAAGTACAACATTGAATGATTTTAGGGGATGGACACCTGCGAGAGAATGACAACACAGGAGGAAGCCATGAAGTCATTAATTATTAGAATTAATTCTATGTTTAATTCCTGAATAAAACCCATAATAACTTCTTAAGTTTCTAGTTTCATAGAAGGAATTAGCCATGGCTTCACTTATTTCTAAGATATACATTTTGTCAATAAAGAAAAAGAAGGGCAAAGTTTCTTTTGATCAACAAATTGCTATTAGTGTTGAGAAGTATCAATGTGATTCTTTCAGTACATATTGAATAATTTTATCATCATCTGGTGATATCTTTTTGGGGAAAAACAACAACTATTGAACGGTTCCAGGGCAGCAACTAAAGATATGCCCATATGATAACATTGTTCAATATATACTAAAGCAATCACATTGCTACTTTTCAATGCTATTGGCAATTTGTCAATCAAAGGAAACTTTGCTCCCCTACCACCTTTTTTTTTTTTTTTTGATAAAAATGTACAGGAAATTGTAAAATAAAAGGCTTCAGCAGCAAATGAAGACACAATAATCTCAATAAAAGTTTGCATACATACTAACAAACACTAAAGTTAAATTTTCCACACTACTGCTAATTGGACTCCCTCCCCAAATGGGGAGTTCATGTTTCTTTTGATACACCCTAATGTACATTGTTTATTCTGCTATTGATTTAAACACTTGCATCAATTTATTTAAAAACAGGTAAAGAAACTGAACATGAAGCTGGATATTGATTATGATACTGACACATCATTTCCACTTCATTTTTTCACACCTTTAGCATTTTTATGATCATTTTCAATTTCCTGAGCTTCTTAAAAATTTCATTACTATGACAAAATAATTTTTTTCTTTTCTTTTCTTTTTTTTTTTTTTTTTTTTTTTTTTGAAATGCACTAGGTGGCAAATGTTGACTGAGTTGGCAACCATGAGTTTAGAAACTGCAAAGAAATATCCACAACTTCATAAAATATGACAATTTCACTATCAGCCAGTACTAATGAAACATAAGCATTGTTCCCTACATTTTACAGTTTGATTTTAAGGTATTAGATTGTGCATAGCCGCTACATTTCTCAATAATTTTTATGAGCAAGTCCAGAACTGATGCAATCTGTTCAAGTGGTCACATTTTTGTACATGTTTCAAAACAGGAACTTTCATGGACACAAAAGGGGTACCACCACCCTTATCACCCAGAGTTTTGGCCTTCAATACAGTGGAATCTCCACTGCTTATCAGATAACTCCCTAGCACTTTCAAAATGTCAAAGATAGCATTACTGAAATAATCACAAGTGCACTGCACATTGCTTTAAAATGCTAAATTATGCTCAGTGAAAATATGTATGATGAATTATGGGATTCGAAATCTATGAGTAATGATTCATTAAAGAAGGAACGGTGACATTCCAACAATACCAGAACAGACAGGCAGATAAATGCCATCTCTGTAATTATAATTTGTCTAATACTTTTGCTTTTTCATTCTCATATTCTTGATATACAAAAAAAAAAAAGCCTTTTGGGATTTTGAACTTCACCTGCAATATTATAAAATTTTATTCCATGCACGTGTGAGGAGAAACATGTGAAAGCACAGAATGATTTTTGAAGAAAATAAAATTCAGTCTCTAAACAACAGGGAAAACACCCAGCATGCATACATTCATAGAAGAAAAAAAACAAAACAGACTCACGTTGGCATAGTATCTGCTAGATCCAGTACATCAAGCTCTTCATCAAAGAAACGATTTTCTCTTAATATGTTAAAATCTTTCTCTTTAAAGATCAGTTGACATGTAGAGCAAGTAAGTGTACCTCCACAAACTCCTAGAAGCACATATTAAAAATATTTAAATGAGATGCTTTATTGCAAAAACTTACACATGAAGAGATGTTTAAAATATTTTTACAGTGAAAAAATAATGACATCTTTGTAAAATAATTCAATGTTTTTGTATTATGCTTTGAATTTTTAAGTACATTCTGAACTGTTGGTGAATGAAATGGACAAGGACTGGATTTTTTTTTTTAAGTGAATTTAATTTTTTACTCTAATTTCAATAACATTAATCAGCAGGAAATGGGATAAATTTATAAGGCAAAACAATATTGTTAGAAGCAATAAACAACTAAACGCTGAATCTTTGTACTTGAATACGGTCTACAACCTAAAATAAAACCTTACTGAAATTAATTCCACTTAGTAGTTCTAATTCTGACTATTATATAGCTCTAATTATTGTACTATTCTCTTTTACGTGCGATATTTCAAAGTAACTTGTACAAAAAACTAGCAGATAATGCTTACCTTGACATTCCTTTCTAGCGACGGGAACATTTCACGCACGTGTTTTCCGGTCCTTTGTCGTGTTTTCCGGTCCTTTGTTGATGTTGAGCCGGGCTTGATAACGAAATATATCCAGGAAAGTTTTTCTGACGAATGGCAACAAGGAGTATCGGACTCCATTAGCGTGAAGTTAACCACGAACATCGGTGGTAAAGTCGCCACGCTCCTGAAGATGCCCAGAGTATGGGCGAAAATTTCGAGTATAAAGAACGGTAAAAATTGATGTTTGAATCCTAAGGCAAAGATCCAATGAGTATACCCAGCGAAAAGTGTGAGAAGTAAAGCCAGTCATCGCATACAACTGACTTTAGGACAATAACATCAACAAAGGACCGGAAAACACGTGCGTGAAATGTTCCCGTCGCTAGAAAGGAATGCCAAGGTAAGCATTATCTGCTAGTTTTTTGTACAAGTTACTGAAATTAGTGTGAGTGGAAGATATTTTAGTAAGAGAGTATAACATGCTATACCAGGTGGATGGACACAGTGTATTAATACACATTTAATACAGAAAAAGGGCATGTACAGGACTGAAGAAACTACTAAGGCATGAGACTGATTTCACATAGTATGAAGGTATGGGAAAAAATACTGGATAAGATACTGATCTTTAAAGAATGGTTTAAGCAAGGAAGAAGCCCAACAGATGCTGTATTTGCCTTAAGCCACCTTATGGAGAAGAAAGGATAAGAATGGCCAACCTTACGTATGATGCTTAATAGATCTGGAGGAGGCTTAAGATGGAGTGTCAAGGAAGGAAATATGGAATTGCCTGAAGGAAAAAATAGTAATGTGCAGTTGGTAAAGGAAATGTACAGAAATTCTTATACATCTGTTAGAAGTAGTGAAGGAGTTACACAAAAATTTTACATGAGAGTCTGGGTGCACAAAGGATAAGAATTACATCCATTCGTATATTATATTATTTTAGATGTGGAAACAGCAGGAGTGGGAAGTAGCCCTGTGGACCATGTTCTTCGCACATGATGTTGCATTAGGCGCCAGATAAAAAGAAAAGCAGAAGAAAAAAGCTGAAAAAAACTGGAGAACTTTATTAGAAGACAAGTAGAACTAAAACAGAATACATGTGCTGCGATTAAAGAGAAGAAAATCAAACTGAGTGTGTTAATTCTAATGTTGTGACAAAAACTGTCAAATTATTCTGTTCACGTGTTTTCAAGCCTTCGTTAGAGGAGCCTTACACATCTGTTAGTTCTTACTGCTTTTATGTTGTTGTTTGGTTCAAATAAAGAAGTTTATTTGCCTTGAGTCTTGCTTCTTAGTGTTCTTAATTTCCCATCATCATCATCATTGTCAATCATTATCAATCTACTGCTGGACGAAGGTCTCCCCAAGTTTCCTCCACAATGGTCTTCTTGTGCCAGTCTCCTCCATGTCACTCCCGCATACTTTCGAATTTCATCCACCCATCTTCCATGTGGTCTTCTTCTGGGTCTTTTCCTGTCCCTTGGAATCCAATCTAAAATTTCGGCTGTCCATCGATGGTCTGTCCTTCTGGCAGTATGTCCAGCACATTGCCATTTCAGGGATTTAACTCTGATCATGATGTCTTCCACTCTTGTCATTTTTCGGATCCACAAGTTCCTCTTCTTATCTCTCCTGGTTACACAAAAGCATGCACCTCTCCATGCTTCTTTGAGTTGTCTGCAGCCTTTGTATGTCTCTTTTAGTTAAGGTCCACGTCTCTGCACCATACGTAAGCACTGGAAGGATGCATTGATCAAACCCTTTTCTTTTAAGACATAATGGCATATTGCTCTTGAAAATTATGCTGTTTCTTCCAAAAACTCTCCATGCAAGTTTTGTACGCCGATTAATTTCTTCATCAATGTGACCCTCACTTGATATCTGCTGTCCAAGATAAACGTACGTGTCTGTTATCTCCAGCTTTTCTCCATCAATCGATAAATCTTCATTTCTTGTAAAAGCATTGAACATCACTTTTGTCTTCTGAAAGTTCCTTTTTAATCCCACTTCTTTACTCTTGTCAGCAAATTCCTGGATCATACTCTGCAGCACTGATGAGGAGTTGCAAAAATGACTATGTCATCAGCAAAACGAAGGTGAGTTACATAATCTCCATTAATCTTTATCCCTTTGTTTTCCCAGTTCAGTGATTGAAAGACATTTTCCAATGTGGCATTAAAGAGCTTCGCAGACATGGTGTCACCTTGCCTCACTCCTTTTCCAATTTTTATGTGTGTTGTATTTTCAAACAGCCGAATCTTTGCACTTGCATTTTCATAGATGTTATTAATAATATTAATGTACACATCTTCAATACCGCAGGATTTCAGAGCCATTGTAACTGCTGATGGTTTCACTGAATCAAAGGCTTTTTCATAATTGATAAAAGCCATGCACAATGGAAGTTCATATTCCCTCGCTCTTTCAATTAGTTCTCTCAGTATGTGGATATGATCTATTGTGCTGTAGCCACTCCTGAATCCAGCTTGTTCTCTCGGTTGAGCCATGTCCAGTGTCACCTTCAAGCGGTGTGAAAGAACTTTAGTGAAGATTTTATAAACCACTGATAGGAGGCTGATAGGTCTGTAGTTCCTGAGATCCTCAATGTCACCTTTTTCTATGTAGCAAGATCATTGTAGCGTTGTTTCAATCCTTAGGAATCTTCCCTTCATTAAGGCATCGAGTGAAAATTTGGGCGAGTACTGTTTCAATTTCTCCACTTGCTTCTTGTATGATGTCTACAGTAATTCCATCTTCTCCTGGAGCTTTTCCTCGCTTCTTCTTGATTGTTCTTGATTGCATGTGCAACTTCTGCTGGGAGGACTGGAAGAACTCTGGTACTGGTACCTTTCATGATGTCTGGAGTACATGTATCATCACTTTTATATAATTTGGAGTAGAAATCTTTCACTCTTGTCAAAATTTTGCCTCTATTTCTTGTTACAGAACCATCTTCTTTTCTTAGTGCCATAAGCTGTTTTCTTCCCTTACTGAGATATCCCTTTGCTATCCTTAGGCTTTGGTTGTTTTCAATTGTTTTCCTTACTAGTTCACAGTTGAATTTCCTTACGTCTTCAGTGATACTTTTTCGTACTGTCTTGCATAGCTCTATATATTCCACTTTGGAAGTCACGTCTTCTTTAGTTGTCCTCATCTCTCTTCTTTTTTGCATCAACATTTTGGTTTTTCCTGATAATTTGTTCACATGCAACTTGTTCTTAGACCCAGCTAATTTTGTTGCTGTTTCCATAAAAGCTTTGGTTACTTTTCTGTTAACTTCAGAAATATCCACTTCTTCCAATGTTAGGCCTTCTAAAGCAGAGAATCTGTTTTTCAGCTCCAACTTGAAGGTATTATGGTGTTTTTTAAGGTTGGTTATGTCAATAGATTTTGTTTGTCTTATGAGCTTGCCACGTTCGAGTTTAGTGTTGAGGTGCATCTTGCATCTCACCAATCTATGGTCACTACCTGTGTTGAACTTGTTTAGCACACTGCAGTCTTCTATGACGAATTTTTTGTTACACATAATAAAATCAATTTCACTTGTCGTCCCATTTGGATGTCTCCATGTCCGTTTCCTGTGTGGCTTTTTCTTGAAAAAGGAGTTCAAGATGAAAAACCCTTCTGCCTCTGCAAACTCTACGAGAGTATTTCCACGCTGGTTTCTGTTGCCATGACCGAATTTGCCTATTGAAGTTTCATTCTGTTGCCCTATTTTTGCATTGAAATCTCCCATAATTATCTTCAAGTGCTGCTTGCCTTTATTATTTAGATGACGAATTTCTTCATAAAATTCTTCAATTTCTTCTTCAGGATGACTTGTGATGGGTGCATAAGTTTGAATAATCTGAGCCTGGTATCTTCTCGAGAGTTGGATAACGAGTCGTGCAGCTCTGTCAGAGGAACTTTCAACTTCTACAACTTTATCCCATACGTGTCACTAATTTGATGGATGACTTACATTTTTTCTGAGGGACGTACTTTTCTCACTTATATTACCAATTCTATGAAAGGCTAAAGAGGTTAATAGGGAAAATATTTTATCTTATTTATACTGTGGATAATACAAAAATTTAAGAATTAAAAACTTCCACTGTAGTTAAAAGACTTTGCAATGTTATGTCCTCTTCACATCAAGTTCAACTGAAAACTTAGTCAGTGTCTTCAAAAAGTTCTTCATAAGGTTCAGGTCCAGCTGTCATTAAAAGTCTTCAGGTTAAAAGAAGTTTTAAAATTTTAGTTATTTATATTAACACATGCACTATGAGGAAACACAAATAACTTATAAAAACCATATTTACATATTATAGTTGCAATTTCCAGTCATATGAGCTCCCATGTCATATCTGAGTTGATGTTTCTTATACTTCCATAAGGTCGAATTCCAGTAGTCGTTAAATTTCAGTCTTAATATCCGTCATAAACTGCTTAGTATATAGGAATGTTGTTTCATCAGATGACATAAAGACTCACACATTTCTATCTTCTAATAAGAACCACTGTACATTATAAGAACCACTCTCTCCATCTTAGGCCTATGTATCATCACTAACCAACTGTACGCATTTTGCTCATGTGGCTACCACAGCATCTTCAGCAGAAATGGTGTCTACTTGCTTCTGTCAAAACCAACCTTGACAGATGTATTCTTGCACCTTAGGTTCTATCTGTTCTCTTGCCCTGTGCTTCCATCTGTTGGTGATCTTCGAAATTTGTTTCAAAATTGTTTCTTTTTAATATTATTAAGTTTATTTTTTGATTTTTGAAGTAGTTTCTTCTCTATTGCTATTATGTTTTTCCATGGATCTGGCAAAATTATTGGGTTATTATTATTTCAATTTTCAGTTTTTTCGATAAGTATAGCTTCTGCCGTTAATATAGATTTCCATGTCTTATTGAGTGTGTTGATATCAGGGAAGGAGTGATAAAGTGAGAAAATTCAAATACCTGGATCAATGTTGGAGAAAGAGAGAGAACTGAAGGGAGAAGAGTGAATAGCAAAATGCAGCAGAATGGAATAACTGAATAAAAATAACAAATGTATTGGGTGATAGAAGAATGTCAATAAGGCTGGAAATGTTGAGGTTCTGAGGCTCCAGTTAAACCAGTACTGCTATACAAGTCTAATGACAAGATGAACAGAAAAAGCAAATGTTGCTGAGATGGGTGTGTGGTGTTACGAGAAATGGCAATGTAACAGTTAAACTTACAGAAATTTCACAGCAGCCCCATGAAGTAAAACTGCATAGGTATGAACATGTATTGAAAAGGGACAGAGAATGTAGAGTACCTGCATGGCAAACTATACTCAGTCATCCTAAAAGTGTACTGTTGTCAAAGGCCGGACAGCCTTATCACGACTCGTCGTGGAACACAAGAAGGTATCCATTCACATTAATGTGCTCTCCTGCTGTTTCCTTTCTGATACCCCCACCCACCCACACACCACACAACAGTAGGGATTGTGAATGGGGGGTCTGTGGATTCTGAACTTCTTTCGCTACTGCCAGTTGAATTAACCTACCCTTTGAGTTGCCCAATCATTAATTTATTGCCTCTGTGTTGTGAATGTTGGGAGAGCCCCCCCCCCCCCCCCCCCCACCTTCCTCTCTGAGTTGTATCCCAAATGGACAGAAACAGCCAAGAGTGCAAAGCTCTTGACTGAGGAACTTCTCATATCAAATTTATTTCTAAAAGCACTCTAACTTCATCCTGGAATTTTTTTTTAGATAGCTATTTTGTCTGATAAACTGCTGAGCGAACAAAAATGGATTCTAAGCAATAATTCTACTGCTTTTCGCTGTAAACACTAGGGACTATTTTTCGTAGCGGAGATAGCTGTTTCGTACTCCTTCATAGTGGTACACTCTTAGGTTGACTCAGAGCAGGGCGGTAGCTAGAGGTATTGGCGCCCGGGGCAAGCAGTAAAATTGGTGCCCCCCCTGCCCCAGTCCAACTGGAAGAGGTGACAGTGTCAGATTTTATTAAATACCTGTTTGAAGATATAGTACAATACCTGTATAATAAAAATATTGTGATTTTTATTGTTATTTGCAATTATTGTCCCATATATAATTTGCTAATTGTATGAAATAGTAACAAAATGTTAATTTTTTATATAAAATATTACTCATATAATATTAAAAAAAATAACATATAGGTAATATATAAAAAATAACTATTCAATAGTCTGTGGTGATTATATGAGCTTCAATAGGGATTGTAGACGAAAGAAAAAACATTGTACATAGTTTGAATGAAGAATAATTTTCATTCATAATTAATTGCTACCGTAAGTGCTTATGAACAACTGAAAAAAATATGTACGAGTAGCATTTGCTTAAAATTATGCTTAAGCCTTAACAGAAAGATTTTGTATTTACAAATGCACCTTTTGAGCTTTAAAATAGCAACAAAATCATTTATTATTTGATCACATTAATATTTTTAGCAATATCATTTTCTATTGACAAAATTGCCAGGTGCGTTAATCTGGTCCATTTTATCCTTAAAGCATAATGAAGTTTAAATTTTATAAGTTTTTTTAATTACGCGTATAAATGAATTTAACATTTTTTTACATTTCTAAAAAATCTTACATCTCGATGCCGCCCCTCCGACTCGCGCCCAGGGCGGCAGCCCCTGCTGTACCCCCCCAATCACTACGGCTCTGCTCAGAGTATAGATGAAGTTCCATGGCAAGATAGTAGGGCTGCATCAACAATGACATGGAGAAGAAAGAGAAAAGTGAGCTAACATAAGACAGAAAAGAATGAAGGAGGAGGATCAACAACAGCAGCCACACTTAGATGTTGGACAAACCATGATGCAGAACAATTACTGATTGAATTGCTTGTTTGTTTGGAGGTCTCGGGGTTTAACCACCACTGTGAGCAACTCGATGGGCTATCTCAGTTGCCTGTCCCCAATTTAGGGCCACTGGTTCCAGGGAAGGACGAGACCAGTACCATAAGACAGAGAGAGAGAGAGAGAGAGAGCGAGAGAGAGAGAGAGAGAGAGAGAGATGCAAATCTTTCTACATTGTCAGAGATGCCAACCTGAGAAAGGGGTCATCAGTAAAAAAAAAAAATCGAAGTTTTCAGTAAACCCACTTTGACCTTCAGTAAGATTTTCAGTATATCAAAAACGTTTATTTTAAAATCTTAGAATCATTTACAACACTTTTTGATAAAATGAATAAGCTCCAAAATGTAGTTTTATTTAAAAATTATACATATATATATATTTCTGCAGTAGAGGACACAACTTAGCAGTGAAAGTTCAGCTTTGGCTGAACTTTCACTGCTAAGTTGTGTCCTCTTTGTCAATACTACTGAAGTCATCAATGCAGTAAAGCATTATACATGAAGGTAATATCTGAAAAGTACACACACTTTTCCAGAAATGCCCACAACAAGACCTAAAACATAAAAGTTTTTATTTTGTTAAAGAGTGCCTTTTTTGTTTTCTTGAACAGCTCTCTAGTTCACATATATTATTTTCCAGTGCACTGCATTACTTCATGAAAGTCATATGGCAAACTATCACTGATGTTTCTACTGAATGGTAGTTTTTATTCAAACAGTTCTGTTATAACTTCATATTAATTTTACTATAATAGTCTTTAAATTATTTCTCTGTGTGCATTTTTCTTGGTTTACATTCCGTGTGTGCTACTTTTCTCTGTATGCATTTTGCTTGCTTTACACTCAGTGTGTGGTACTTTTCTCTGTGTGTATTTTGCTTTCTTTACATGCAGTGTGTGTTACTTTTCTCTGTGTGAATTTTGCTTTCTTTACATGCAGTATGTGCTACTTTCCAATAAAATCATATATTGGTGAAATGTATTGCCAGTAAAATCCAAAATTGATATAAAGTGTCACCACACAAACATGCAATGATATACCAACAAAAGAGCTTCCAAACTGTTATCACTGAATGCCATACTGCTGGGAATTTGGTTGCACTTCACGAAATATTTTAGGAGTATTATAGTGAATATTAATGCCATCTCATATAGCAGTCAGTCATCTCTCATAGTCACTGAGGAAAATTTATCTGTCCAGCAACATTTCGATGCAGTTCTCCACCCTAAGATCTTACTGCTCCTTCAGAGAATACAAAATGCCACATTCCAGCATGATAATGCCAGACCACATACATTTATTTTCACTATAATAACTCTTAAAATATTTTTTGAGGTGTCTTTTTGCTCATTCATACTTGATGTATGTTACATACATGCTCAGGGCTTGAAAAATATCTGAAAAGTTACATGCCCAGCTGGGCATGTACAGAAATTATTTACTACCCAGGTAGTAAAAGCTTGGATGCTCAGGAAAATTTATCTTTTAAAATAATAAATCAGAACCACCTTTTTTTTTTTTTTGAAGTTAAAAAATATAACAAACATTTTTTTTTTTGCATGTTTTGCATTTTTGTTTTAAAGGTCTGTATTCAAAATGTTCAATGCACAAATGTGTGCATTTCAAGTTTTAAGATGATGCTGAAATTGGTATTTTTTTTTTTTTTCAGAAATTTAGGGATTCTGCCATGTTTCTTTCATTTAAGTTTTCACCCTTTGTTACTAAACATCTGAGGCTAGTTTTATCAGAGCATGCATCCCATTGCTGACTATAAACCTTTCAGTGAAATGGAACATGATGTGAGACAAATGTCTTTTTTTTTTTACTGTGCACAGTAGGAAATCCTATTCCAAACTTTTGCATTTTTGAATTTAATTGCCCTGACTGGGCAACTAGATTTTTTATTTACCTGCCCAGGCCAATAATTTATCTGCTCCAGGCATCTCAGGCATGGTATTTTTCAAGCCCTAATATTATTTTCCAATATAATCCTATAAACTGCTGCAATGTTGCTCAATGCATTTTGTTCTTTCCTAGATCATCATTTTGGAACTGTTGACATATAGTTCTGCTAAACAAACATTTTGAAGCTAGTCACACTGAGTTCCTCCTATGCTGCTTATTGTTTGTTTTATGTTGTCACTCAAAGAACTCAATAACCACAGTCAGTATACAAGGATTCAACAGCTACTTTTAAGATTCTTCTGTCCTTCCTTCAAACCACCACAAGATGATGATAAGGAAATGCCCAGGAGCAGAAAGTACTTAAAACTACAATGTGGTCGCAGGACAAAGTCCCCCCTTGCAGAACATTTTCTTTTTAATCTTAGATTTCAATGCCTTGTGCAATATATTTTTTTTTAATTTTAGATTTCAATTTCCTTGTAGGATATTTTTATTTCTAGAACATATTTTGTTAAATCTTAAATTTCAATCCCTTGCAGAAATTTTTTTATCTTAAATTTGTGAGCGCAGCGCTCGCTCGTGTACCCCGATCTGCCGGTAACTCCTCTTGTCTACACTCCCCACCTTCTGCCCGGAGCACCAAACAATCCTTCCCCTCCGCACGTCCATCCACCCACTCCTACCATTTGGGATGGTAGCCGATTGCTTTTCCCTACGCTTTTTGAAAGTCCCTTTATTCCCTCCCTGCTAGTATGTTGTGAAAGTGGGAGAAGCCAAGCCATGTTAAACCACATATTGCTGGGGACAGTGTTTGTTAGTCCATCTTGGGGAAAATTACCTCAAGTCAACAACCGCAGAACATGTGGGATTCGCGCCCAAAGTATTAAATTCCCGCCGAAGTAAAGTTGTTAGGATGGGGTCTCCCACCTTAGAAAATTTTAAGGAATTTTTATTTTTATTTTTGACCACTCGCAAAATTCGAGCTCTAAAAGCAAATCCTTCCCTGAGTTATGAAAATGCAGTCAAATACATCATTCATGTCGAGAATATTATCAATTTATGGACACATGAATCGGCTTCCATATGTAACAGCCTGGACAGTTCATTTTGCATATCGCCAACTGTTACAAATCAGGCACGAGATTATTTAGCGGAACGAACTCCACTTTTTTGCTCAATGGGATCGATACAAAACTAAAGATAATTTGGAGAGAGGAGATTAATATGTGTGTTTGTGTGTGTGTGTGTGGGGGGGTCATTTTCTGAAAACAGTATTCCATTCTTCAAAACTTAAAAATTTTCCCGTAATCGTTATTTCTTCTTCTTGCAAAGTTGCCTCTTCCCAGTATTGTCATTAAATATCAGTCTATTACATAAATGTTTATATTTCAGCTTGAAACTGTACGTAACAATTTTCCGAAAATGTAAATTCGACAGAGCGAAAATTTCCCTATAATCTTTAAAGATGAGTTTCTCTCATGAATTCGGGTAAGTTTGCCTTTGTTGTCATCATTTGAGTCATTCTCGAGAGCGAAGAGAATTGGGAAGGGGGAAGGGTGTGTTGTCTGGCAAACGGAATTCTGTCTTCCGAAAACAGAAGCTAGATGGAGTGACGATTTCTCCCATAATTGTAATTTTTTTTCTTGTGATTCCCTCTGTTCAGTGTTAAAGTAAAAAATGATTTTTTTCAATAAATGATTGTGTTTCAGCTTCAAAATAGAGAAAACATTTCTGAAAATGGAAATCGGACTGAGCAAAGAGTTCGAGAAAACTGCACTAGACTCATAATATCTCCCTTATGTTGTGATATTCAATAGATAACAGGCTACATTACTGATCTATTGAATAATAAAGTACATACTTTAAAAATGAGGCCATTGTTGACATAATTATAAGAACAGCAGGTATTTTATTGAATTCTGAATAATTAACATTTCGAAGAAATCATGTTAGTTTTGAGCAGAAGAAAGAATTGGAAGATCTGTCCAATTTCATTGAATTTGTAAAGGTTTTTCTGTTTGTTCCACACTCTGAAGAAAAAAAAAGATTTGTTCTTCGAGTACACTGTTTTTGTCACTTGGATCTATAGAAATATGCAAGAAAGTAGGACAAGTGGAACATTTTTTTCAGATTAAAGCTCTCTTAAAACAAGCTCTAAATGAAAGCATAGACTCCAAAATTTATTAAGTAACCTGCTTTTATTCATTCGCTGCCTGCGCCTCAGAGGCAATTTGTGAATCCTGGGTTTCAGCAATTGACATATTGTATAAGTAAAAGACCCAATACTAATGACGGAGATGATGTTACATTTGGAACAAATGATAAATGTCTGTTTATAATGTCAAACAGAGCACAGTTTGGACATAATAAGTCAGTCCACAGAATATTGAAAGCTGTCCTAGTTTCAATGTATGGACCAAATTACCACAAACACTTTGTAAATAATTCATGTGCAACAATGGCACACTATTTAACTTCAAAAGTTATTAACACAATATCAAATTCTAAATACATACCCTGGTTTTAAATAAATTTATTTGATTTGAGTAACATGGTTTATGTATTGTTATATTTAACAAGGGGTTTCAACTGATGGTAATTTTTTAAAGTTTGTTTTACTGTGATTTATTCACTTAACTTTTTTAATGAAATTTGGTTAAAGTGTTTTGCGCTTTGCCCGCAGAACATTTACAATCTTTGGAAGTCATATTGCAGAACACTGAATGTAATTCTGCTCCTGGGAGGAAATGACAGAACTCCATTGAGCAACATTCCACTAAATTGTAATTTCACTAGAAAGCAGAACATCATGCACTGAGTGTAAAATTTAAAATAGGCAAAAACAGATATTGATAAATAAATTAAATATTATCACAGCAAAAAGAAAAGATGTAACAGCGAGAAAAATATGTGTGGTTTGAATTCAAATTTCAATAAACAATGACAAAACAGGAATAAGAGAGACAGCTTCAATACAACTTCAATGAAAGGAAACAGCATAACTCAACAATGAGTGCAAGGAGAGAACTAGTCAAGCAAACAAAAAGTTTTTACCTTCAGTACAGTAAAAATCTTTTATGTTTTAGTTTTGCTATGTTACTGCTGCTCAGAAGCAGGCAGAACTGGAGGAATGTCCCTACTTTTCAGGTATTGCCTTGATGTGCCACACGAAGCATGTATTAAGTGTTTGTAAGTTCACCAAATGCGATAAAAATGAAAAGCAAGAGAATCAGAATGAAAACTGGCAAATCTCTTTGGTGTTGTACACAACGTTTGAGATATACAATGGACTAAGATGATCCTCAAATCTCACCGCAATTGTGTTTCATAAATCAACACAAATAAGCACAGAATTTAAGGCTGGAGCCTTGTGACTATGGAGTATCCCTACCAGCTGAATGACAGATCACTTCAAAAAGGGATATGCAATGTGTACCCTTCTTTTTTTTTTTTTTAATTTGATTAACATTAAATGTCTGTAATTACTGTTTCACACGTTATGTAAGTTCAGGAGATTGTTAAATGATGTTAACATAGTATTGGCAATTGAAATCAAGAAAAATAATAAGTATCTGTACTTACAATATTCGTAGTGGCTGTCGGGGTTTCATATGTACGTCTTCAAAGAATGTGAACTTTTTTCAATTGTGAAGTTTAGATTAAAATTCATGATATTGTAAAATCTGCACCAGATAAAATTGAACAAGATGAATTTTTACAATGCAGGTAAAAAAAAATTCTTAACAACAACGAAATATGAAACTGAATTAAAACCTTGTTGAATTTTTTTAAATAGAATTTTAATCTAAACTTCACAATTGAAAAAAGTCCACATTCTTTGAAGACGTTGGGTAGGTTTGACATGAATACAGGATTATATCAACTTTAAATTCAAGAAATAATCCCAATTTTCTGAGCAAAGATTTCTTTGCCTTGTTGATTAAATATTTGGTTAATGAATTTTTTTAACTGAGCTACAACCTTTTGGTTACCATGCTGATTTTCTTAGCCCTGTATCTGATAAATGGCTCTATGAAAACTTAATACTCTGCTGACTAGAACAACAGAGACATAAACACAAATCTTAGTGGCTTTCCCCATCCACATTTCACAATGATTTCAGTAAACCTTCAAAACAGGTTATGGGACAAATTCGAGCATGAAGATGAAAACAATATATGTCTGTCATCCAGTAGGTGCTGGGTTCAGGCATCTTGCCTATGAGGCCCAATCTTTGTGGTTCATTTCTACGATACATGCTAAACTGTCCCCCAAAAAGTGAAAGTTTTAAAATGTAATCTCTCGTCCCTCCCCAAAAGTTTCCTTTTATTAAAATAATGCCTCTTGCAAAATTAAATCTCCTCTGAAGAATTTCTAGGGTTCTCCCAACGATGTTATTTCCATGCCAGAACCGTTAATGCCCGCAAACCTAAGTTACATTAAGAAAGGCAAATAAAACTCCAGTAAATATTTTTTTTTTAACACAAGAATTAATTTTTCCAATAAATTTACATCTGAAACAAAGTTAAAGTAATTTTTGGAGAATCCACTACTCACTCAGCCTACCCACAGTCAAACAAACTGCAACTAATTTGGAGGAATTCTCTAATCTATCAACTGAAAGAAACTGAGGTAGGGGAATCTCCTCTTCAATGAGAGAAGGGGAGTCCCCTTTCCAATTAGAAAGGGATTTCCAAAAACTTGCTTTCATTTTTCAGTCATCAGTCTGAAGCAGAGTTGTGAGCTTGTAGTACAACTACTACTGCATTTAAAAGTTTTTCAAAAAATGGACACAAGGAGTAAAAACATGGTTTGGTTAGTAGGCCATCCTTATGACACAATATCTGGTGCATGTCTTCCATTGGGTAGGGATGTGATTAAAAACTTTATCTATCACCACTTGTCACAGAAGCTCACTATTGTAAAGTTCACAACAAGTGTTCAATTAAATTGTGCCATTTTGGGAGAAGTCACAATTACTTATACGACCAAAACAACATATCATCAAGAAGATCAAGGATTTGTATCATGAACATACAAAGTTGATAAAACACTGCAAAAAGAGTAATGCTGGTGACCAGGTAAAGTAAAAATAATACAGTGAAATGCTGGAGAAGTTGTTTGACATCAGTCATGCCAATGCTGATGTACTAATTTGTAACAATGAAGACAGGGCCTTTCTCAAATTGCAAAAACAATCATGGACTGGAAGTACTGGTTCAGTGGACATGTATGAAGCTTGATGCCCATGAGAAGCGAGCAGCAAAACGTCGGAGTGGGCATGCAAACAGACAACAGAGAGCATGCACAGAAAAAGATTGCAGCAAAATTTGATAGCAGCATTGCCAAATGATGACGATGAAAGTTCTACTGATGAACAAAATCAAAAAGATGACCCTGACTATGATTGCTGCGACAGCAACACACCATCTGCTCACTCTTCCAAGTAACGTAAAGTCCTCATAACTCTTAAGGTGGCAGCTTTGCTGGATAGAACTAACATCAGTGTTCACAAGTCTACAATGGTTGTAGCTTCAGTAGTAAATGAAGCTGGTTGTTCCACATCTTCTGCAGTGCTTTCGAAAAGTACTGTACACAGACGCCAGATTCGTCGACAGGAAGCTGCAGAGAAAATTAAGGAAAACTATTGTGCCTCCACATGTGCAGTGCACTGGGATAGTAAGCTTTTACCACATACGATTGGTGGAGAAACTGCTAATGTTGACCAATTGCCTGCTTTGACTTCGTCTCTTGTTGATGGCACTATTAAGTTACTTGGAGTACCTAAAAGTTGGCATCGGGTACAGGCAAGGCATCAGCTGATGCTTTTCTCGAACAGTTGAGATCATGGCAGAGTGACACATTTGCAAATGGCATGTATTTTGACACAACAGCTGTGAATATA
Source organism: Macrothele yani (assembly GCA_039090855.1). NCBI lineage: Eukaryota > Metazoa > Arthropoda > Arachnida > Araneae > Macrothelidae > Macrothele > Macrothele yani. Next base: position 160,998,588 of record CM077010.1, on the reverse strand, counting down.
GGAAAATTCAATGGAGCTTGTACTCTTTTGGAGAGAGAGCTGCTGGAAGAAACCTATTGTGGCTAGCTTGCAGTTGCCATATGCTTGAAGTACTGTTGGCAGACATTTTTAATGCTTGCCTTGGGCCATCAGGGGACCTGATATTGAAATGATTAAAAGATTTCGGGACAAATGGTCAAAACTTGAACATCATGAGCCAAAACTTCCACAAGTGTCTCTTGTTCCAGCAACAGATGTTGTGAAATCTTTCATTTTTGGGCAGTTGAAAATAAACCACCCATGGAATGACTATGATGAGTTTCTGCATCTTGCCTCCTTAATGGTTGGCTAGAACTTGGACAAAAAGTAAGAATTTGCAAGCCTGGTGTGCTTCATAGAGCACGCTGGATGGCTAAGGCAATATATTAAATAAAAATTGAACTGTTATTTGACAGTAATAAAACAGAATTACATCTGAGCAAAATTTTAAAAAATCATGACTTTTCTTTAAAATAAAAAAAAATCGGATTTATTTTATTTAAATCAGATTTATTTGATTTAAATTACTGTTCTGTTTCAGTTCAACTTTAAAATACCTCTTCATTCTTCAGTTGTAAACATGAAACATTACATTCTTCTCCATGATTGACTTGATGGTATATATTTTTAAAATTTAAGTGACACTGCATAACAAATAATGAATGAGAATGCAAAAAGGAGAGAAGGGTATTTCTTAATGCCATGCATTATCTTTACTGTACTGATATGCAAGTCATATTTTGCATAAAAAATATTTTTCATACATTTAAAAATTAATCTGAATCACCAGAGAGAGAGATTCTCAAGTGAATTCTGTGGAAGGAATATTCTCATAACACATGTAAATAGGTCTGTGTGGAAGAAATATTCTCATAACACATGTAAATAGGTTGTGTGGAAGAAATATTCTCATAATATGTGGAAACGGGTCTTCGGGCAATGTAATTTTCTAGTTTTCTGATCTGATTAATGTTATGTGACAAAGAGTTAATGCAAGCAAATCCTAGATGTTTGATTGCTGTGTTAGTAATTCTGATAAATCTGAATGTGCACAACATGTATAAAACAGAAAAAGTGTTAGTCATTATATTACTGGTGTAGTTTTAAAAAATCTTCAACTTACCCATTAAATTTGAGTCATATAAGCTTCAAAATAATATATTGACTGAAAAACAGCAATTCCTCAGTAAATTTTAACTGAATTAAAGAAAAAAGCATGTCATGAGAGAAACTATTTGTTCGGCAGTTTGAACAAAAATACTAGCTTTGCTGCTTTTTGAATTCCTAGTCTATTTCTTAACTTAGAATGCACAATGTTAAATGTTGAGAAAATTCTTCCAATTCCAGCTGAAGCAGATGTTGTTGTTAGTAATTGCAAAATACTTTCCAGTTGTTGTTGTTTTCTATTCACTCTTTCACTATGGAAAAGGAATTTCACCAGTCTAAAGAACAAATATTGGAATACTCCAGATACGTATTTGCTTATCTATGAGGTCCACTTCTGGAAACAAAAAACATTTCATACACGTTATTTGGTCCCTGTCGATGTCCTTGTCCTTCAGTCCGTTGTAGAGAACACAAAAGCACTCAATACAAAGCACACCAAACCAGGTAGAAATGGAAGATCTTAAACTTTGAACTCAGAAACACCAACTATACACCATTAATAAGGCTCAAAATTTTTCGGCCAACACTTTGGGCATCCTCGGGAGCTTGGCGATGTCCCCACCAATGTTCGTGGTTCACCTATCCCCATTGGAGTGCGATACTCCGATACCGCCTTTCGTCGGAGACACTGTCAGAGATATGACGCTAAAAACCTTGCTGGCGCCATCTATGCGTTCAATCATTAACTAATTGTTAATGATCGCCGATGTGTTCCTTATCTTCATATTTTCTTTTTCCTGTGTTATTACCTCTTCTTTTATGCTGCTTTTTCATGTGTTGTTCAGTTTCCTGTCTAATTAAATATTTCCTCCAGTGATTGGATAATGTATTGGAGTCATTATGATTACATACCCTCTTCTTATTTTTATAAATTAAAATAGAATACATTATCCAATCACTGGAAAGATTTAATTAGGCAGGAAACTGAACAACACATGAAAAATCAGCATCAAAGAAGAGGTAAAATATACTAGCTTTGCTGCTTTTTACGATCATTAACAATTAGTTAAACACAGGAAAAAGAAAATACGAAGATAAGGAACCCATCCGCGATCATTAACAATTAGTTAATGATTGAACGCATAGATGGCACTAGCATGGTTTTTAGCGTCGTATCTCTGACAGTTCTCCGACGAAAGGAAGTATCGGAGTATCGCACTACAATGGTCATAGGTGAACCACGAACATTGGTGAAGACATCGCCAAGCTCCCGAGGATGGCCAAAGTGTTGGGTGAAAAATTTCGAGCATTATTAATGGTGTATAGTTGGTGTTTCCGTGTCCAAAGTTTAAGATCTTCCGATTCTACCTGGTTTGGTGTGCTTTGTATTGAGTGCTTTTGTGTTCTGTACAACGGACTGAAGGACAAGGACATCGACGGGGACCAAATAACGTGTATGAAATGTGATTTATTTCCAGAAGCGAACTTCGTAGGTAAGCAATACGTATCTGGAGTATTCCAATATTTGTTGAAATAACACATGTAAAACTGAATAGTATCAATATCTAGCCTAGGCTTTAGACCTAGATATGGGCTTCAATTTTGAATCAGTCTACAGAATTTACTGCAAACTGCACTTTTTCTTCCATCATCGTTTCAGTGAATGGTGCAGATTTTGCCAGGAGCTGAATGAGAATAGTCAGGAATGTGTCTCCATATTTTTTGCTGACAAAATGTAATGCAATTTCTGTTTCTTCACGCATAATAGTCACATCCATGTTTTTTTTGCTTGAAAGTGAAGATCAACGAGATAGGCCAAAAAATGAGCTGAAGATAAAGCTTGACCATATCTTTTATGAAACAACTCCAATTGCTTATCATCTAAGATGTAATTGTATACAATTTCCAACTTTTACCACACTAAAATTGCCTCAGAAATTTTGCAATCGTTCCTCCGGACTCTATCAAGAGCATTGGCTATTGGTTGATATATTGCCAATAAATCCTTGTTGGCTGACATATTGCCAATATACCTGAATTCTTTACCCTTTCTTTGATTTTAGATTCAATATTGCCATCTTTATCACTAACCACTATTGTCATGAGTATTGGCCAATTATTGATGTAACTTTTTAAACAGTCGCACATGGAATTTCAGAATACATATTGGCAGTGGCGGCTTGTGCCTAGCTGATAAGGGAGGCTGGATTTGAATTTTATGGATATCTTTTTCAAAGATAAATTTTTGTGCGTCTGATCGTGCTTTGGTAAGGGTTATTTATTGCTGTGTTGTGTACACATACAGCCAAATTTTTTGAGTGATACAGATGAAATGAATAAAAAATATTATATGCTTAGAGCTTAGTTTCAGAGGTACACTTCAGCTTTTTTCCCTCCCGATACTTACATTAACAGAGATTATTAATTAAAAGTTTAACATGCAAAAGATATCCAGTTTGCACTTAAACACTTATTTTCCAAATGCAAGTAAATCACTTTGATGTTTTCTTTTACTGAGTTTTCCCAGTTGCCTGCTGGTTTATTTTCCAGTTTATATATAAAACATTATTAGCTGACCCCCACCGGGGAATATTTATGCTACACTGAGGGCTAAACGGCCTGGGCCAAACATCGAAGGATAGGAGTTAGATTTATTTATAACGAGGAGTCATTACCTCGGGACCGCCAGCTTAATATCACTTCCAAACCACAACGGGTCTTTAGCGACAAGACTTGAACCCTTCAAGTCGGGAGGCGAGCATGATGCCGCTGAGCTACCTCAGCCCAGCGCACTCCGTATTGGAAGACTGGCAGTTATGTAACTTTCCACTGCTTATGGAATATCAAGAATACATTTTGTAACAAAAAACACATGGTTTGCATAATTTACTGATATTTAGCAGAAGCTGCAGAAAATTTGCAGTGCAAGCGGGAAATGTCAATAATGTCAAATTTAACAGTTTCTGACTTCCATCAAGTGCTTTAAAAATGTTTAAATGGTTCTTAATTTTAATTAAAGTAATAAAAATTTTACTTCCTAGCGTTAAAATTAAGTAATGACTTGCAGTGATAGGGAGATCAAAATAAAAAAAAATTTTAATTGATTAATAAATATGATACAAAGAAATTTCAGCACCCCTAGAGGGAGAATTTGACCATACCTTAATTAAAACTTCAGTACTGCTTAAATTAGTAAATTTATGTTTTACAAAGTGCATGTTAGATGCTAACGAACTTTTAAAGCAGCGAAGATTGTTTAGAAACGTAAGTTTAAAGATACAAGTATGCAGAACTTTCATCACTCCTAGGGGGAGCTTAAGAACTACTTGAAATGTTACTGTATCAAACAAACTGTTATTGTGCTTCATGATCAATCATACAGATAATTTTGGCTTCACCTGAAATACCTGTTACACTGTGACTTAAAAAATTTCTAATTTCCTTTAGGAAATATGTTGCAAATTTAATTGTACCTAAACATAATGATTTTTAAATGTTATCGGTCACAAAAAAATGTTTGTAAATTTTGAAAAAAAAAATTTCTGTTTGAGATATAAAATATTAAAAATATTTTATAGTGATCAACACCAAACATGGCACACCGGTTACGATCAAAACTTACACAAAAAATAAAAAATTTAGCAGTTTTTAGCAAAGCGTGCAAATTTTTTTTAGCAGTGATAACATACATACCTGTCACTTGTAAATAAATTCCATGTGCCGATCTCGACGAGTAGCAAACATATCAATAACTTGTTTGTTGAATTTCTAGGTGCTAGCAATAATGTTTTTTTCTATAGACAACATTGCAAGTGCTATCAGTCGATCTTGTCTCATACTGTTCCTTAAAAAATTCTTGATTCTCTTGAGGGACGAGAAACAATGTTCTGGCTCTGATGTGGCCATTGGGATAGTAACTAAGATGCGAAGAAGTTTCACTGTTTCCGAAAAGGATGCTTCCAAATTATTTTTCAGCATGAACTGTAACAGCTGAGTTGCACCTGTAATATTGTAAAAATCGCTTCGGTTATACAGCACGCTGAGCTCCGAATACAGCTTTTCCTTTTCTAGCACTCAAAACGTTTTATTGCAATGTCCATCTCATGGTTTGTAAACTGCTTAGCGTAACTGGCAAAATTTTTAGGTAAAAAAAGTTTGGCAGCTTCAAGATGATCTGTGAAATGAAACCATTCAGTGGCTTGAGTATTAATTAGATCACATACTTCTTTTGCGGCAACTATTCTAATAGTGTTGTTCTGCTTGACCCGTCTTTTTTTTTTTGGAGGAGGAGGCTGATCCGGAGTTTCGTCCTCAAAACAGTCTGTATTGTCAGTCGGCATATGAGCCCTTATGTTCTGCATAGCGTTAATGAAAGCTGAAACACAATGTTTTGTCTTCACTGTATCCATTTGATAATTCTCCAATTTGTGGTACAATATGTCTACGTGAGGCATAAGATTATGAAAAAATGTCAACCAGAATTTAAATTCCGGATCTTTCAATAGCCGTTCAAGCCCACTTGCAGCATTTATTGTAACTGCTGGAGATGTACTACTTTCCTTGAGTGATCGAAAGCATTCCAGTAGATGATTGGCTTGTTGTTCAAAAACAGCATTCACAGTACGAATATTAAAATTCCAACAGGTTGTCATCAAGTGTGGAATTTTCTTTCCAACTATGGTGTTAAGAGCTGCTAATCTTTGGTGAATGTGAAAAAAATGTAGGTATTCCGCATAAGTTTGAAAACAAAATCCTGGCTTTAGTGTTTTGTGATCCGGCTTTCTCCATCACTAAATTTAGCTGATGAGCATAGCAATGAATATAAAAAGCATTAGGATATGTCTGTCTCACCCTGGCCTGGACACCTGAAGTTACACCGCTCATCACAGCTGCGCCATCATAGATAGCTCTGTGCTATTAATTTCTGAGGTTTATTGGAAATTATTTCTTCCAACATATTTGGAAGACATCCTGAAATGGAAGCAGCATCCTACCCAGAAGGATTATAAAAGCCCCAGAAACGCTCGACAGCACACCCTTCTAACTCATATCAGAATACAATAGTTATTTGTGTTATTTCCGATACATCTGTGGTTTTATCTGCCATAATGGATAAAAACTGTGCAGAATCAAATTTCCTGTTTTATTTGTTGGCATAAAATTTCTAACATACAATCCAAAAGCTCATTTTGGATTGTTTTTGATGTGCCCTTGAAGACTGTTGAATTCTCCAAATGTTCGCTGACTGTTGGGTCCAACTGACTAGCAAAATCAAGTAAACCTCAAAATATTCTGGAATTAGAGGATTCCAATGTTTCATCATGCCCCCTTAGTGTAAGCTCGTGATTTTTTTTTTTTTTTTTTTTTTTTTTGATTGAAGGTTTAACGACCACCGGGAGCAACTCAATGGGCTATAAGCAGTCGGCCGTCCCTAATTTAGGGTCACTGGTTCCAGGGAAGGGAGAGAGCCAGTGCCGTAAGACAAACACAATATCCATGCCTCACCGGGATTCGAACCCGGACCCCTTTCACGGACGAATGATCAGAGGCCATCGCTTAGACCACTGCGCCACCGGGGCGGCACTCGTGATTTCCACAAAATTTGATGCAATCAATAATTTTTGATAACACTGACCTGTTTTTTTTTTACTTGCTTATTGCGGCATTCAATGCTCAATTTGTATGCACTACCTATTTGCATAGCACTATTGACACTCCCTAACATCGCAAAATCCACTGAACTTTCTATGTGCTTCGTAGAATTTTCATGCTTTTTCATTTTTTTGCGGTTTTTTTAAGTCGTTCACACCTGTTTTGGTCCACACAGAGTCCCCACCATACAACAGACATGGAAAGCAAAACAGGGAGTTTGAGACTTTGCATCCACAAATCCAGTCATTTTCCATGTACACCTTAGTGTTAAAATTACACCGATAGCTTTTATTTCAGCTATGTGCTATCTGCGTTATTTTCAAAGCAGGCATCGGTCTACCAAAGTTTTTCAAGTCTAATTTTTCCTGAAATGTCAAATTGCTAAACTGAATCCGCTTCAGATATTCCACAGTTTTCGCCATACTAACTACAGAATTTAATGACACGCAAAGAACAATAACGTTTCGAACTGAACTCTCGAACAGCAAAAGCAACCTGACAGCTAATGTGAATGTCAAACAATCAACATTTCCTCTCCAGAGAAACACGGAAAGGAATATATTGGAGTGACCCCCTTCCCTTCTCTTTCATGCTCCCAAAGCTTAAGACAAATTGCAGAATGGGTTCTGAGCGGGACACTTCTCTATTCACCACCTTCGCCCAACCCATCCAGCTTACCCCCTAGGCGATCGTCACTACGAGGACTGTTTTTACAGCAGCAAGTGAAAAGGGATTTAGTACAAAGGGCTGCAGGAACTGAAGTCAGGAAGACAGCGACTGCGCCATGTTGCGTCTTTATCACTAACCGATGTTCTGTATTCTTTGCTCCAAGACTCACTTCATTAATCAATGTCTGTTAGTTGATTATACTTAACAAGAACACTTACAACTTTACATTTTGAGACAACATTAACAACTCTCTGACATACACAGTCACGGTTACTACGCTTACAGTCATGTTGCCACAATTGATAAACAAATACATATATCTAACATCCCCATTCAAAATTCATCACATAGTCTCTATACTTTTCTGGTACCTTTACTATTCTACCAGATCTGGCGTATGTTATACAGTCATTGTCATTTGTATAAATGGGGTCAGTCCTTGTCACAGGTTCCATGCTGTCCTCCTTACCATTAGTTCCCTCATCCCCATAATCATTGTCATTTGTATGAATGGGGTCAGTCCTTGTCACAGGTTCCATGCTGTCCTCCTTACCATGAATTCCCTTATCCCTATAGTATCCGGTGCTAACAAAAGGATTCCTGCTCAGTCTTAGGTGAAACATTTCTACGATACTTCTCACCTCTTTGATCTTTAATAATGTACAATCTGGGACTACTATGCTTACTCATCACTTTTGCGGGTTCCCATGTATTATTTATTCTAAATAGTACAGTCATGTTCTTGTAAATCTGGTCTACTTTTAACAGTTCTGTTGTAGTAATGGGACTGCCTTTCTTGTTTTTGTTATTTTTTCCCTATAGCTCCTTTGTACATATGGCTTCAGTATATCCTGTACCACAGGTAGTTTACTTCTTAGTTGCCTACTCATCAACATCTGAGCCGGAGAAACATCCAGTCCTGCAATAGGGGTATTGCGATATTCCAGTAGTGCCAGATAGAAGTCAGTATTACTTGCACTAGTTTTTTGTAGAATTCCATTTGCAATTCCAACCAATTTCTCTGCAAATCCATTAGATTTTGGATAGTGGGGGCTACTTGTTATCACATCAAATCCCCAATTTGCAGCAAATTGTTTAAATTTAAAACTAGCAAATGGCATATTGTCTGATATGAAGAGCTTTGGAATACCATGAACTGAAAATATTACCTTCAATTTTGGCATAATTTCTTCAGCTATTTTATTCTTTAGTGGCACCATTTCAAGCCATTTAGTTAAATAACATCCTAGAATCAAATAACTAAGCCCTCCATACTCACAAATATCAGCTGCCACTTTTTCAAAAGGCAAAGTGAGAACATTATGACTCATTAGTTGTTCTTTGCAATTTAAGGGTCTAAATCTCTCACAGGTAGTGCATTTTGCAATCATATTCTCTATATTCTTATTCATACCTGGCAAATAAAGGACTTGTCTTGCTCTGGCTTTTGTTTTCTGTATACAAAAGTGGGCTTCATGCAATACCTCCAACATTTGTTTCCTTAATGTTGCTGGAACTATAACTTTATTATTTAAGAACAAGAGATCATTCTCCTCACAAAGTTGGTCTTGAAATTTATAATAAAACTTAACATTATCAGGAACACTTGCTTTACTTGATGGCCAGCCTGTTCTCTAGTATTCAATCACTTGTAAAAGTACTGGATCAGTTCTTGTATGCTCTTGAAATTCCTCTAGCCTTTTTAGGACAATTGTACATTTTTAGTTAGAGCATGTATTACTTCTATCATCTCTTTATCATCTTCAACAGGATCCTTTATATATGATCTTTACAGTAAATCAGCAATATACATGAGCTTGCCTGGTATGTATTTAACCCTTAAACTATACTTAAGTAACTTTAGCTTCATTCTTTGGAGTCTTGGTGATGACACAGATGTCATGTTTTTAGTCATGATTGTCACTAAAGGCTTGTGATCCGTCTGCACTTGAACCTCCCTACCATAAATGTAATGATGAAACTTTTGGGTGGCTGTTACTATGCTGAGAAGCACTTTTTTAATTTGAGCATAGCCCTTTTCAGTCTCAGTTAAACTTCTCGATGCAAAGGCTACTGGCTGTCCATTACACATTAAACAGCATCCAATGCCCTCTTTGGAGCTATCACACTGTAGTTGAATTTTCTTCTGTTCATTAAATATACCCAAAACTGGTGCAGAACTGATCAGTTGCTTTAATTTTTCCAGTGTTTCAGTGTGGACTTGTAGCCACTGCCATTCTCAGTCCTTTTTTAATAGTTCTCTTAATGGAGCTGTTATGGTTGACATATTATGAATAAATTTTCTTACATAGTTGAACATTCCCAACAGTCTGCAGTTCAGTTTTATTTCTAGGTTTCTCCAATGCTAGTATTGCTTTGACTCTGTCTGGGTCTGGTTTAATACCCTCCTTAGAAAAAACATGACCCAAATATGTAACTTCACTAACTTTATATTGTATCTTGGAGCTATTAAATTTAATATTGTACTGTTGGGCTCATTTTATAACCTCCTTTAAGATGCCATCATGCTGTTGCTCATCATCATCAGCAATTAATATATCATCAAAATAAACAATTACACCTGGAATATCTCCAAAATGAGTTTCATTAATTTTCTGAAACAACTCTGGTGCACAAGACAAACCAAATGGTAATCTATTAAATTGATAACATCCAAAAGGTGTGGTAAATGTACAACATTCACTTGACTTTTTATCTAGTTCAATGTGATAGAAACCATCTTTCAAGTCTAAAACAGAAAACACTGATTTATTACATAATTTAGCACTAACATCCTCAATAGTTGGTATCAAAAAGGATTGTCGCTGAATCGCTTTATTAAGATCAACAGGGTCAAGACATAACCTCAAAGTTCCATCTGGTTTTTCTATGATTACCAAATTACTAACCCATGTTTTAGGATCTTCAACCTTTGTAATAATTCCCCGATTCTCCAGCTGGTTTAATTTATGCTTAAGTTTATCCCTAACTGCTATTGGTACTCTTCTAGGAGGTTTCATTACTGGCTGAACATCTGGAGAAATGTTAATGACATTTAAAACCAAAATCTCCTATTCCCTTAAACATATCTGCATTTTCTTTAATACACCTTTCTTTAGCACTTGTTGAATTTATGCTATTCACATCAATTCTTTGAAGTAGTTTTAACTTAATGCACCCATCTAATCCAAGAAGGGGATTGGTTTTATCATCATTTACAATAGCAAAATCAAGATAATTACAATTATCTTGCACTGTGCAGGACAAAGTAACAACACCATGAGTCGAAATTTTTGATCCACCATAGGCCTCCAGAAGTAATGATGGTTTTCTCACTTCAGCTCCTGTGTCCAATTTAAATTCAATATCATTACCTTCAATATTAATCACTTTTTTCCACTCCACAACTTCATTTGGTCTATTTAAGCCACACACTGGAGTTTTTAAATTATCTATTACAAAATCATGACCAGAAAGTCCTTCAATCCTTTCATCTTGTACTTCACAAAATTTAGAATTAGTTATTTCCCTGACTTTTTTCATTTTACAGCCAACAGCAAAGGGATTCAGCCTGCTGCAAATTCTACACTATTTACCATATGCAGGACAGTTAGCTCATTTGTGTATAGTATTACATTTCTTACACCTGTACAATTCTTGTACATCACTTTTAAAATCAGTGTGAGTCTGTTTTTGATTAAAACTCTTGTTATAAGAGTCATGCAATTTATTACCAACAGTTGAATCCTTATATTTTTATGTTTTGCCAAAACAGCATATAAACTAGATTCATTATTATGTCCCTGCAAAGTTTGTGCCTGCTCTTTGCTTAATTCCGCAGCTTTGCAAAGATCTATTGGCCTTAGACAAAGTTAAGTCTCTTAAACGCAGTAAACTCTCTTGTAACGACGTGTCTCTAATACCCAAGACAATATGGTCTCTAATTACACTTTCAGTTTGATCTTGAAACTCACATGATTTTACTAACTTCTTTAAATGAGTTAAAAAATTGTCAAAAGGCTCATCCTCAGGCTGTATGTGACTGTTAAATTTATATCTTTCCACTACAATATTTTTATGAGGAAGAGCATACCTCTCAAATGCATCCAAGACCAATTCACATTTTTTTCTTTCTTCGTCTTTTAAGTTGAAGGTGGTAAAAAGCTCAACAGCTTCTTCTCCAATTACATTTAACAAAATTGCTGTTTTAGTTTCAGAATCTTTACCATGATTTCCCCTATAGCTTTCATAAAGATTTCAAAATTCTGTTTGAACTTTCTAAAGTTTTCAACGATGTTACCACTTAACGACAATCCTTGGGGAGGCCAGAAGCCTGCCATTTTGAGTCATTTATTTTCTTTTCTTTTTTTTTCCACTAGAATTTATTAATAGGAAAATCTTTATCACTTAAGTGAAAAAAAAAGGAAGACAGCGACTGCGCCATGTTGCGTCTTTATCACTTACCGATTTTCTGTATTCTTTGCTCCAAGACTCACTTCATTAATCTACGTTTGTTAGTTTATTATACTTAACCAGAACACTTACAACTTTACATTTTGAGACAACATTAACAACTCTCTGACACACACAGTCACGGTTACTACGCTTACAGTCATGTTGCCACAATTGATAAACAAATACATATATCTAACACACACCTTTCAGTCTTCCAAAGCTTTTGGGGAACGGAAATTGCACAGAGGGGGTTCAGAGAGGGACACTTCCCTTCATTACACTTTCTGATCCCTGCCCAAGTTATCCCTACCCATAGGCGATCAACATCACGAGCCATGAAGTGTGCTTTTACGGCAGCCAATGAAAAGAGATTTCAAAGTGAGGGCTGCAGAGATACTAGTCCCGGTGAAGTTGTATCCTCACCTTGTAAGTTTAAACACACAGATGTTACACATGGGAATTTCAGCCCCTCGCCACACTCTTTAGATAAAGAGCTGCAAATTTTGCAGTCCTGCGCGTTGCGTATATTGCAGTTGTACAATGTACAGGGAAACTAAATAAGGTTAGGCCGTTAGGGAACTATGAACGGCAAGAAGGAGGGAAAAAAATTATAACATGTGCTTCATAATATTGGGGGGTGTGTGGGGGGGGGGCTGCCAGCAGGAGCCGCCCCTGCTTATTGGGGCAACACAAGAGCTAATCCACCAGCTTGTTTATATGCTGATCTAACAAAATCGTGATTTCTGAAATACTTCACAATTTGTGTACTCTGCTCTTTGATGTTTGAAATCTGTAGATCTTTTGCAAGAAGGTTTGAAATGTGAGCTGTGCAATCATATGTGATAACATCAACAATTTTCTCCATTTTTTTCCTCATCTTAGTCATATTTGAACCATTGTCTGTTACAAAACTCCTAAATTCACAATGGAGTTTTTTTCTGCTGATTTCAAACTGCATAGAAATTTGTTCAAGGTAATCACTTGTATGGGAGATACCCAAAGTGTCAAAACTATACACTAAATAGACATCACCATCTGAAATTGTTACACAAGAACAAACAACTGGTTCATTACGGACAATGGACCAGCCATCTATACTCATGCAGACTACCTTACCTTTTAAAGACAGAGAACATTTCTCTATTTCATTATCAAAACCTAGGGTTCTCTCTAGATTTTTTTACAGCCAGGAGGCAAGACATTTTAGCTGGGTGGTACTTTTAAGGACCTGTTCCCCAAACGAAAAACAAAATGTTGTGCTTAACATTATTATACTTATTAAACATATTTAGCAGTGTGATAGTCATTAATGTAACATAACACAATAAACAAAGTTAGAAAATTGTACAAAAATGGTTAAAAAATGAGTATTTACCAACAAATCATATTCAACAAAGATTTCTTCTTTTTTTTTTTTTTTTATAGATTGAAGGTTTAATGACCACTCTAAATTAGGGACAAGCAACTGTTTATAGGCAGTTGCTTGTCCCTAATTTAGAGCCACTAGTTCCAGGGAAGGCAGAAAACCAATGTCATAAGACAAACACGACATCCATGCTTTACCGGGATTCAAACCTGGACCCTTCTCAGATGAAGGGTCATAAGCCAGCGCTTAGACCACTGCCCCACCTGGGCGGTGGCACAGATTTCAGCCAGTTTTCATCAACATTAATGGGGTATGTGGGGAAAAGTTTGTCATTCTTACTATTATGTGCATTGTGAGAACATTCATTAAAGGAAATGTCGCCGGGCAGCAGACAAAATTAACTAGGTGGGCCGCCCAATAAAAAAGCTCTACGAAGATCACTGAAAACCTCATCTAACAAACAGCCTGCTATATCCTGTTCTGTTGGTGGCTTATAGCCAGAATGTAGTATTTCAATAAGGTTCTTGAACTCTTTATTTTCAACCATATGAAATGGAGAGTCATTCGAGTAGTTTGCAGTTCAACCTTTTTTTTTTTTTTTTTTTTTTTTTCCAGCTGTGGTTCATGTAACAAATGAATCCTTTCTCAGTTTAAAAGTTTTCTGTGCTGTCACAGATTTAATTGTTGGTTCAGGTACCAATGACAGTTCTCTTTTATGCTGGGATTCCTTGGCAGGTGAAGATAAACTTCAGCATATCTTAAATTAGTTGAAGTTCTCAGTTGACGGTCATTAACTTGTATTTAATTAACACAATGAGTGATGAGTAATGGTTTTTATGCATTTGTATTTAATAACAATGAGTAATGATTTTTTGTGCGTGCAATGAGTCTCTGGATCTTTTTTTCACACAAGTTGTACTTAGCACGTGAACCTTACCCACTCATATTTTTAGCACGTCTTTTGTAAAAAAAGATTGTGCTTAAGTTATTGGTTTGTCCGTCCCGTCTGTACCCACGATATCTCTGCAACTAATAGTCCGATTTGAAAAATTCTTTTTGCATTGGAAAGCTTGAAATATGCGAATGATGATCCTTCATTTTGTTTTTGTTTTACGATGTACAATTTCACCGCTTGAGGGCGTAAATGCAGATGATGTCGAATTCAAAAATACGTTTTATTCCACATATTTGCTTCTAACCATCCGATTGAAAAAATTCTTTTATCTTTCGATTCCATTTATGTTGAAGAGTATTTTAGATATAGTTCCTTTTTCAAATTACGCATAGATTTTCTGATAGGGGCATAAAAGTAAATTACATTTTTCCCGATAACTCATCTTCTAAAACTCCGATTTGAAAAATGTTTTTTTCAGCAGAAACATCTCCTGATAGAAAATCTTTTGCACATAATTTCAAATTTTTGGTAAAGAATACTTTGGCCACCAGAGGGCGTAAGAGTTAATTTTTGCTTCTGATGTATTTGCCATAAAATCTGAGCTTCTGAAATATCGATCGAAAAAATTCTTTCGTGGACTGATGCCACTAACATCGATAAACCTTTCTGGAATATTTTTTTTCTAAAATATTCGACAGTTTTTCCGCCAGGGCGTAGATGTACATTAATATCTCTACTTCTAGGAGTCCGATTTGAAAAATTCCTTCTTTGTTGGATAGTGTTTTCCGTGTGACATGTTTTTCATATAATTTCAAAATTTTCAAGTAATTCATAGACTTTCCTCTAAGGGGTATAGTGCTAAATTGCATTTCCCCCTATATCTCTGCTTCTAAATCTCCAATTTGAAAAATTCTTTCTGCACCGGATACAGCTCCTGGTGGG
This sequence comes from Macrothele yani, assembly GCA_039090855.1. NCBI lineage: Eukaryota > Metazoa > Arthropoda > Arachnida > Araneae > Macrothelidae > Macrothele > Macrothele yani. The sequence continues at coordinate 160,983,484 of CM077010.1, read as the reverse complement.
AAATCGTTCGCACATAATTTCTAATTTTTGTAAAAACATGGTTTGGCCACCAGGTGGCGTAAGTCTTAATTTCCGCTTCTGATGTGTTTGCAGCAAAATATGAGCTTCTAAAATCTCGATTGAAAAAAGTCATTTGTTGACTGATACTACTCATGTCGACAAACCTTTTAGGAATATTTTCTTCTTGAAATGATGCATGGTTTATACGCCAGGGGCGTAGATGTAGGTATATCTTATTTTTGTCAATATCTCTGCTTCTAGGAGTCCGATTTGAAAAATTCCTTCTTTATTGGATAGTGTTTCTAGCGAGACATGTGGTTCATATAATTTCAAAATTTTCAAGTAATTCATAGACTTTCCACTAGGGGGCGTAAATGTAAATTTTGTTTCCCCTATATCTCTGCTTCTAAATCTCCGATTTGAAAATTTTTTTCTGCACCGCATACAGCTAGCTCCTGATGGGAAATCGTTTGCTCATAATTTCTAATTTTTGTAAAAAATAGTTTGGCCACCAGGTGGCGTAAGTCTTAATTTCCGCTTCTGATGTATTTGCAGCAAAATATGAGCTTCTAAAATCTCCATTGAAAAAAAAGTCGTTTGTTGACCGATACTACTCATGTCGACAAACCTTTTAGGAAACTTTTCTTCTTGAAATAAAGCATGGTTTCTACGCCAGGGGGCGTAGATGTATTTCTTATTTTTGTCAATATCTCTACTTCTAAGAGTCCGATTTCAAAAATTCTTTCTTTGTTGGATAGTGTTTCTGATGCGAAATGTTTTTCCTATAAATTCAAAATTTACAAGTAAATCATAGACTTTTCACTAGGGGGCACAAAGGTAAATTGCGTTTTCTGTGTTATTTCTGCTCCTAAAGCTCCGATTTGAAAAATTCTTTTTGCATCGAATACAAGACCTGATGGAAAATATTTTTCACACAATTTCTAATGTTTGGTAAAGAATGGTTTGGCCACCAGGGGGTCATAAGTGTTAATTTCTGCTTCTGATGTATTTGTAGCAAAATCTGGGCTCCTGAAAACTCGACTAATTTTTTTTTATTCGACCGATACCGCTTATACGGATAAACCTTTTGAGAATACTTTCTTTCCTAAAATGATGCATGGTTTTCTCACCAGGGGACGTAAAGTCATCTTATTTTTGTCGATATCTCTGTTTCTAAGAGTCCGCACGCTCACGATTCCATTTACAGCAATATCTGAGGGATTAAAAACCCGACTGAAAATCTTTTTTCTTTCGTCAGATCTATTGTTTTCCATACCGGTTCCACTGACTTTGAATAAGCTTTGATAAATTTAATTTGCATCAGAACAGATTCAAAAAACGTGCTTATTACACCTGAAAATTCGGTGTCATCTTTCTTGTTTATTTCTTCAAAATAGTTTAAAATGATATCTTTTTTCCTTCCAGACAGGCTGACTAACACTTGTTATAAAATAAGAAAAGCACTGAAACCCTTAGCCACACAGTACAGTGCAACAGGAAACTAACTGAGAATGGTACTTTTAAACTGGCATTGGTTCCTATTTATCTGTTCTTTATCACCAGGGCTTGAAAAATGTGGTCATCCGTGACAAGTTTTAAGTTGACAAGTAACAAATTTAGTACAGTAGTTTAAATTAAATAGACTATTATTTAAATGTTATTATGCCTATTGTTGGATACATAAAAAAATCAGTTATTTAATAAGGCTTATTTTCATTCACAGAACTGATTCATGGCTGAGCGCCAGCACGGGGAACCGGTTTCTCCGTGAGAGAAATTGGACAATGAATACCATGAGTCAAAACATACGAGCACGGTGCGCTTAATAAAGAACACAAGGGAAGAAGCCACAAGCCCGGAGAATGATTTCTCAAAATGCTTTCCCATAAGCAGTGTAAGCCGATTCCCCAAAAGCAGTTCATACGCAGTGTTTACACTGCTTATCTTTTCCCACAGCGTTTTGGGAAATTATTCCCTGGGCTTGTAGCTTCTTCCCTCTTGTTCTTTGTTAAGTGCACAGTGCCCGGATGTTTTGACTCATGGTATTCAATGTCCAATTTCTTTCTCTGAGAAACCGATTCCCCATGCTGGTGCACAGTCATGAATCAGTTCTGTAAATTAAAATAAGCCTTATTAAAAAACTGATATTTTTATGTACAAGAATCAGTGACATGTGCGTCGCAAGCTCTTGCTTAGCAATTGGTGTTGTGGGTCAAACAGCAAACAGAGATTCCCATGTTTCCATGGAGCTGTTAGGAAAGTTCTAAAAGACTGAAGGATTCTTGCATCACCTATGCTAGAGGGAGAAAACTGAGTTTGGTTATTATAGAATGGTAATTAAAATTTAAATTAGGTTAGTGATAAAATATTATTGAAAATGTTTACAATTTCATAAATATTATTGAACATATAAACAATTAGCTTTTTAATTTTTAGTACTGAGTTGTTTTTCTCACGAGCCCTGCAGGACTGTTGATTTTCAACTGAGAAATGAGTTATTTGCCTGACTGGTAAACCAGCATGAAATATTTCAAGCCCTGTTTATCACCCTCTACCACCACCCACTAAAATAATCCTCTTGCTGAGTTCATGTACAAGAAAGGGAACACTGGTGAATGCAAAAGATTTCTTTACTATTGACAACACCCAACTTCTAACCTCCACGAAAGGAGATTAATGGTCCTGGGAGCCTGGGACTTTATAATCTCATGGAAAAGGAACAAATCTCATTTTTATTAAATTTTAGAATTACCTTATGTCTTTATGGTTGCAATTAAGAAATGGCACAAAGAAAAATTCTTTGTGGAAAAAAAACCACATTTACAACAAAATGTATTTTAACTTTCATGGCTAAAATAATATTGTTTTTAGTTTCAGCATGAAGTTGATTTTGTTTAATGAATAACAATGCTAAATTTAGCACTGTTAATTTGAGCACATACAGTTAATTTTAATGGATTTTACAAATACATAATGGAGATTTGAAGATTTCTATTTGTGATTTAAATCAATGACTTTTATTCATGATTTAAATCAGGTGATTTAAGTCAATGAACCCTGCATCTGACAGCACAAACTATTATACAAGGAATTCAATGATTCAACCTTTTTGTTATCACTGTGTACATACAATCATGGTTTACATGCCGATCTGCAGCTGATACACCAATAATGACATTTTCTTAATTCAAAGGCTATCAGCCTACGATGATGAAGTTATTAGCAAGACTAATCTCAGGATGATGGTTCATCATTCATGGTATTTAAATCCATAGCTGGCATCCTTGTCTCTTTTCTCACACCTCCTGTCTTCAGATGAAAAATAACAACTTATCCTGAACATGAAAGAACAACAAGGTCCACACTTGATCAAGTCCCTTCCACAAAGTGTTGCTGACCTGTGCATTTCATGAACTTTCTTTAAAACAGCTGGCATTGATGATTCTTTTCTACAAGCACCAATTGAAATCTGGGCAAAGCTTAAATCATTCAAAGTTGCTGCAAACTTGAGAAAAACATAAACTTGTATCAATGATTGTGCAGAGCCTGGTGTTGCCCTAATTCAACAATTCAATGTAACACCAAAAGATGAAGTGCAAAGGCAATACTTACTGCAGGTTGTAGATAAACATCGAAAAGAGTTAAAAATGCCAAAGTGCCAAGAGCTTTTTAAAATGTAAAAAATATGTGACATGAAATACGTACTGTTGGCCAAATAATGCCTATTATAAATTTATTATTTTCTCTTGCTTCCACCAGTTAGTTGGTTCAGTACATAGTTTTATAATTTGCCAAAGTTTGCATGCCACGAGCCATATATGTATAATTTTAGTATTAGCCTACAATATACAAGACAGTTGGGAAACCTCTAAATATTGTGCATATTAGCTGAAATTTTGCAAGAGGTATTATTTTAAGAAAAGGAAACTTTTGGAGGGCGAGAGTTGACATTTTAAAACTTTCACTTTTCAGGGGGGGGGCACTCTAATGCAGGCTCTTATTGAAAATTACCAGTAATCAATCAGTATGGTGTTCAATCATTTATTATTCAGATGTGTGATAAAAGGTATGTTTATATACATATTTTATGTGGATTACATCCCACAGAATACACAAAGTAACATTCTTTATCACTGCATGCAATCTCCATTGTCTGTCTATCTTTAATTTTACTTACCCCTGACCCCCTCCTTCGTCAGAGGCTTGTTTCTTTGACAGCCCATTAATGAATGTCATTTCGGTTTCGCCTTCATGAAGTGGAAGGCTAACCAAACATCACCATTTTATATGAAGGTAACTTTTATTAAAAGGTCTGACATATAGCATTGTGTCCTATAAAAACAGTTTTACAAAATGGCGAGCAGTCTTTCAAAAAGAATAAAACTGTCCTTCCACATAAAAGGTGCATTATTACTATGGCTTACACATATACAAAAAAATATATATTCACCACTGTAATTCAAATTTGAATAATACACAAACAAGCAATACATAAATGCTGTTTAAATATTAATCAAGGTATCCCATCCACTGAGACCCTCCAATGTTAGTGACTTATTTTTTATTACTACAATGATTACTATTATTACTTTATATTATTATAAGTGTATTCTATTTCCTGAAAAATTAATATTATTTAATGTTAGTTTCGGCAGGAGTGTTTATTATGTGGCCAGAGTTATTAACACAGCAATTGGATTGCTGTGAATTGCCATTATTTTACTGTTTCTCATGTAATTAATCTCATCAGAAAACTTGAAAATTATATCACCCTGGAGAACCAGCATCTCCCGACATCTGATTGCTGTGTTAATAATAGTGAAGTATTTTCCACGTATTATGAGAAGAATATTTCTTCCACACAATTTATTTTATTATGTAGGCTGAGCAATAAATAAGTAACTTCTGATGACTATTGGTGGAAGATCAAGGATATGTAAACTGATGTCTCATGAAGTTATTACACTCCCCCTGACTACAGGGATTTGTTTGGAACAGGAGTGTACATGCTGAAAAACAGATTCAAGTGATGATGACAACACCTGAAAACATAGCTGGCCTTACTCAGAGGTATGCAAAGTGATTAGATTTCTCTGGGCATGGAAAAAGCCAGCAACAGAGATCAATTGCCAACCAAGAAGTTCTCAATAGTCCAAGTCAGTCCTCAAGTCAGGGACATTCAGATCATGTGAGAATAGTATTGAAAATTCACACAAGCATAATGCATTGATAGATAGAAATACAGAGTCAGGCCTTCAACATCAATGACAGACTTAGCAATACGATAAGTGTGGAAGCTCTGGTGCATGAAGACAGATGAGTGACTTTGCAATAGACAGCTGCAAACACTTCTTTCAGTATAGAGTGTCAAATCATCCAACCTCATCACTACAGAACCTCCAAGTCAGAGACCATTTCCAGGCAGGTCGCCATTTCACTTGAATATGTTCTCCAGCACATTGCCCTTTTTCTTTGACCTGTGGGGCCAAATAATGTCCATTATAAATTTAGTCTATTTCCTAAAAACATTATTATTATTTAATGTTAGTTTCAGCAGAAGTGTTCATTTCATAGGCTGAGCAATAAATAAGTAACTTCTGATGACCTCTGGTGGAAGATTGCAGATATGTAAATTGGTGTCTCCCAAAGTCATCACACCCTCCCAATTAGAAGGATCAAAAGGTCATTCATCACCAAAGGTCATTGGAATATACTTACTATTTTCATCAGCCTTGCCTTTTTATTCAAACTCCTATTCCAAACAACACCCTCTAGTCAGGAGAGAGTAATAATGGGAGAAACAGATTTATATATCCCCATAATTGGCAAATTTCAAGAGTTGAAATCCATAAAAATTTTCAATGAACATCCAATCGATATGTTTGGATGCTTGACATATGAAACATATTTGATTAAATGTATTGAATATATCAATTAAAGGTTGATTTATAATACAACTGATTTGACGATTTTACTCTATTTTATATACCATAATTAAGATATCTGGCACTATTGCACGCTCACAGTCATTAAAATGCAATCAATACATAAGTACCATACATACCCGTGTATAAACCGACCCCCAGGGGCGGATTTCCGACTAGGCGTACCAGGCGTGCGCCTAGGGCCCCCGAGCTTGAGGGGCCCCAAAAACGTATAATTGGATTGCCAGTTTTGTTTTGGTTTTCACTGACCGAAACAAATCAATCCTCAAGGCGACCACTTTGTTTGTATAGTCAATTGATATTTCACTTTCTGATATTAGTAACATATATTTTTTTGCTTTGTTGATACTCAGAATTTTTGAGTTCTTATTGATGTACTTGTTTTGAAAGGAACAGTTAAACTAATGTAGCCCTCCTTTTAGTGGTAGGTGAAGGAAGGATTCACGCTTCCCACACTTATTATTGTTTAAGGAGAATTCTTAACTGGCCTGCTGGGGAGTGGTTCACTTCGTCAACAATCACTTCGTCGACAGGTACATTTTCGTCGACACTATACAGTATATGCTTTGTAAAATCTACAGTTTTCAATTTAGAACCACCAAATTTGGTATACTATCTCATTGTACTCTTACACCAACTTAGACCACAGATGGAAGAGATCGGGGCCTGGGGTCAAGGGGGCCCGGTTCCATACAACATTTTCGTAAAATCTACAGTTTTCAATTTAAAACCACCAAATTTGATATACTATCTCATTGTACTCTTACACCAACTCAGACCACAGATGGAAGAGGTCGGGGCCCGGGGTCAAGGGGGCGCGGTTCCATACAACATTTTCGTAAAATCTACAGTTTTCAATTTAGAACCACCAAATTTGGTATACTATCTCATTGTACTCTTACACCAGCTTAGACCACAGATGGAAGAGGTCGAGGCCCGGGGTCAAGGGGGCCCGGTTCCATACAACATTTTCGTAAAATCTACAATTTTCAATTTAGAACCACCAAATTTGGTATACTATCTCATTGTACTCTTACACCAACTAAGACCACAGACGGAAGAGGTCGGGGCCCGGGATCAAGGGGCTCCCATTCAACATTTTCGTCAAATCTACAGTTTTCAATTTAGAACCACCAAATTTGGTATACTATCTCATTGTACTCTTACACCAACTTAGACCACAGACGGAAGGACTCGGGGCACGGGGTGAAGGAGGTCCCATTCAACATTTTCGTAAAATCTACGGTTTTCAATTTAGAACCACCAAATTTGGTATACTGTCTCATGGTACTCTAACTTAGCTCACAGATAGGGTATTGGAGTGCAGAATTGTGTTGCAGTTCTTAAGTAAAAAATGGAAATTTTTGAGAAAATTTTGTATGAGACTCCCTTTTACCCCGAACCCCGACCCCTTCCAAAAACCGTGTACGGTCTAAGTACAATGAGATAGTATACCAAATTTGGTGGTTCTAAATTGAAAACTATAGATTTTACGAAACTGTTGTATGGGGCTCCCTTGACCCCAGGCCCCAACCTCTTCCGTCTGTGGTCTAAGTTAGTGTACGAGTACAATGAGATAGTATTCCAAATTTGGTGGTTCTAAATTGAAAACTGTAGATTTTAGGAAAATGTTGTGTAGGGCCCCCTTCACCCCCGGGCCCGACCCCTTCCGTCTGTGGTCTAAGTTGGTGTAACAGTACAATGAGATAGTATACCAAATTTGGTGGTTCTAAATTGAAAACTGTAGATTTTACTTAAAATCTTGTACGGGGGCCCCTTGACCCCGGGCCCTGCACTCTTCCGTCTGTGGTCTAAGTTGATGCAAGAGTACAATGAGATAGCATACCAAATTTGGTGGTTCTAAATTGAAAACTGTAGATTTTACGAAAATGTTGTGTAGGGGCCCCTTCACCCCAGGCCCCGACCCCTTCCGTCTGTGGTCTAAGTTGGTGTAAGAGTACAATGAGATAGTAAACGAAATTTGGTGGTTCTAAATTGAAAACTGTAGATTTTACAAAAATGTTGTTCGGGACCGGGGGCCCTTGACCCCGGGCCCAACCCCTTCCGTCTGTGGTCTAAGTTGGTGTAACAGTACAATGAGATAGTATACCAAATTTGGTGGTTCTAAATTGAAAACTGTAGATTTTACGAAAATGTTGAATGAGGGACCCTTGATCCCGGGCCCCGACCTCTTCCGTCTGTGGTCTAAGTTGGTGTAAGAGTACAATGAGATAGTATACCAAATTTGGTGGTTCTAAATTGAAAACTGTAGATTTTACGAAAATGTTGAATGGGGGACCCTTGATCCCGGGCCCCGACCTCTTCCGTCTGGGGTCTAAGTTGGTGTAGCAGTACAATGAGATAGTATACCAAATTTGGTGGTTCTAAATTGAAAACTGTAGATTTTACGAAAATGTTGTATGGAACCGGGCCCCCTTGACCCCGGGCCCCGACCTCTTCCGTCTGTGGTCCAAGTTGGTGTAAGAGTACAATGAGATAGTATACCAAATTTGGTGGTTCTCAATTGAAAACTGTAGATTTTACGAAAATGTTGTATGGAACCGCGCCCCCTTGACCCCGGGCCCCGACCTCTTCCATCTGTGGTCTAAGCTGGTGTAAGAGTACAATGGGATAGTATACCAAATCTGGTAGTTCTAAATTGAAAACTGCAGATTTTACGAAAATGTTGTATGGGACCGGGCCCCCTTGACCCCGGGCCCCGACCTCTTCTGTCTGTAGTCTAAGTTGGTGTAAGAGTACAATGAGATAGTATACCAAATTTGGTGGTTCTAAATTGAAAACTGCAGATTTTACGAAAGTATATACTGTATAGTGTCGACGAAGTGAGTGTCGACAAAATGTACCTGTCGACGAAATGATTGTCGACGAAATGATTGTCGACGAAATGAGTTGTCGACGAAAGTATATACTGTATAGTTGTCGACGAAGTGAACCAGACCGGGCCTGCTGTGCTATAAATTGCTTTCATGCTACTTCCAAGCCAAGGGAAAACATCTGTGTTGGACCCCCCCCGCCCTGAGTTGCAATGAGGAGTGCTTGTAGAAACTTTCCTGATGATCGGGGGTGTTTGCTGTTAATTGTTTTTTTCCTTTGTGGTAGGATAATCAACCTAAACCAGCCAAAACCCAAAGATTTCTATTCTATCTTTACACCACAAGTTTAGTAGTCATAAATTATACTTGTATATGAATATCTTCGATTTAGGGAATTGTTCGCCATAGGAAAATTCTTCCACAAAAAGTCATCCACCTTTTTTAAGTGAAGTACTGTGTATAAATTGCATTTTACTCGAATTTTCAAATGTGGAGGACTTTCCTGGTTACCAATGTCTTCAAGTATTTTATTTTTGCTTGATACCATGATCATTGCCTACTAATTTACTCATAACGTAAAAAAAAGGCGATTTTCCAAAGCTGAAGCAATAGAAAAAGCACGTTTTGTAATTGAAACACATTTCAATTTTATAACAATTAATTTTTACGCAACGTAATGATAAATTTAGAGAAATTCCATTTTCAGCGCCGTTAGCGTTAAATTTGCCTAGTAATTTTCAAATGGAAAGGTGCTAAAGTAATCAGTTTTTTCTAACGTATGAAATTCAAAAAGAACTTTTAAAGCAACTGAAATGGTATCTTTGCAGCGTAAACCTAAAATTTACTAAGTTTCCGTTTAGAGAACTCCTAGCTGAAAATTTATGAACTAGTAGTAAAATTTAAAACGGGCAAAATTTAATGAATGTTGATGTCCTGCCATTTGCAAAAATAATGTTTCTAAAATCTGTGAAAACCAAATTCTTTGGGCCTAGCGCCTTTACTCTAGCAGGAAATTAACGAACTAATTGGAAAATTTAAAGATTTGAGAAGGAAGAGTTAAGGCTAATCTAAGAGGCACAGAAATAATTTTTTCCTCTAAGTTCAATAGTTTCTTTAAAATGGAAGTAAATTTTTTTGGTTTTGACAACCCTTAGCAACAAATTCATGGCATATATGGGATATTTAAAGTGCCAAACTTAATGTCTTTTTGATTTCCTATTAGCCACAAAAATAATTTTTGGAATGTCTCTGAAAACAAAAAGCTCAATGTGCACGGACAGACAAAGTGATTACATTAACACTATTTTTTACAAAACGTTCTAATAAAAGGAAGATAGAATGCCATTTTAAAAAGCGTAAAAAACTCTATCTGACTTTACTTTTTTTTTTTTGTTGTTGTTGTTGTTGTTATTCTGATGAATGAAAATTTCTGAGGCGATAGAAAGGGAAGGATGGCTCCCAATCTTTTAGCACCTAGGGCCCCAAAAGATCTAAAGTCGCCTCTGCCGACCCCCTATTTCAAAAGCTAAAAAATTTGTGAAAAATCTTGACCAGTGCATATAAGCCGATGTTAAATTTCAAATTTGGAAAATAAACGAACCGGACAAAAAGTTAGTCACCCCTGGCAGAACTTACCTAATATAACGGGTGACGGCGGCTCTTTTCTTGATAACAGCATGAATCCGGTATGGTAGAGACTCCTTGAGGTCGTGGATGTATTGGACATCAATTTGCAGCCACTCATACGTCAATTGGTCTCAAAGTTCCGCCAGAGTATGTGGGTGTCTATTCCGGCGTTTCACCTTCTGTTCCAAATGATCCCACAGATTTTCAATGGGATTTAAATCTGGGGATTGGCGGGCCAGTTGAGGTCAGACAGTGTTGCTGATTGTTTTTCATGCCACTCAGAGACAGTTTGAGCCCTGTGCACATGGCATTTGTCATCTTGGAAGACAGGAGTGGCAATGTGATGCTGCTCCTGGAGATGTAGGTCAAAGGGCAACACTTCGTCATTCAGAATGTGGAGGTACGCATGCTGATTCAAATTCATTGTCACTGCAACAAGAGGGCCCATTTTGTGGTATGAAATACATCCCCTAAACATCACAGTACCCCCTCCAGATTGAACAACACCTTCACCACAATCAGGATTAAACGCTTCATTGGTTCTGCAATGCACTCCTTGTCTCCCATCATTGGAGTACAAACAAAAACGAGACTAATCAGATTAAATTAATCGTTTCCAATCCTCCACAGTAAAGTTTTGGTGCCTCCGAGCCCACTGATAACATGCGACTTTGTGACTTGCTGTTAAAAGAAGCCTCTCCCGTGGTACTCTGCTCCAGATGTCCCTCGTATGCAGTTCTCGCCGCAGTGTCTTTTCAGAAATTGGGTTGGAGTGGACTTTCATTGACTGTTTGCAGCAACTGTTGCCTAGCTTGAAACCGATTTGCAGTTACCGGGCGTGAAACATGGGGGTGATCCCTGTTGGTGAGAATCATTTTCCGGCCACAGTTACGTCGTTGATTTTCAGTTCACTGTGAACTACCCACACTGTTTGTGGACACGCTGGACAGTACGCTTCAACACACCAACAAATTGGGCAATTTCATTCACTTTGTGTCTGTGGGTACAACCAAACATGATGGCTCCTTTTTGCCACTTAGTAACATCTGTTTTACGACCCATATTGCAGACAAAATTCAACACACATGTTGCTCTTCACCACTTCACAAAACAGAAATGATCCTATAGACCATGTCAGTGCTATTTATCTCCCACCATTGCTATCATGGTGCCCTGTGTGCAACCGGTAACTTTCTACTGTCATTTCTGTTAGGGGTGACTAATTCTTTGTCCAGTGTGCTTACATTTATTGAAATGAATTATGCAAATTTCTGAGATTATCTTATTTAAAAACCTTAAAGTATTATTCACTATTGGAGTTTCCAAATAACTTTGGTAACATCCACTGCATTACTTATGCAGCATTTTTTTAGAGACTTTATAACCCTTCCTGGTGAAATTGAATCACACAGTTCTTTCACTCAAGAAGTAACAAGGCCAAGTCAACCTTTTTTTTTTTTCAAGTTTTACCACCTTTCGCAAATCACTGTGTCTTTGCTGTTTGACAGCACGAATGGCTTTTGCTAGCATGGAGCGGAATGCATGCACGCCCACACTTGCCATGAAAACTCGAGAGAAGAGATACCCGATTGGCTGTGACCAACCCCAACAGCTAAATGATTTACGCTGTGTTGGACCTACTGCATGCCCAGTTTGAAAAACAGTATTACACGGTTGCATATGGAAAGTAATGAGGTATTCTATTCCATGTTTGGAAGCAAGAAATTTCATGGTCTCAATTTGAAAATGGGATTGGGTTTTTCACTAATCATATTAGCGGTATTTATTCTCGTAGGAATCCTACTCTGGGTGGAAAAATCTTTCATAATTTCATTTTTTTTTAATTTTTTTTTTGGAAGTACTTTCAAAGAACATGTGAAAAGCTGCGGTCGAAAACAGATTTGTTTATGTTTTTGCTACGTGGAAAGCTTGAATCTAAATTTCATGAGAGAATTCACAGAAGTCCAGTTCTACTTTTTATTAACTCGCATGTAAGCTGACCCATTAAGCTAAAAACACAGATAAAAAATTTCATTTGCAATTGTGAAACTACTGCAATTGTAAGTTTTTACTTTAACTAAGGTTTAGACCTCAAATTTATGTGCCAACATGTTAGAATAAAACTTCTGAAAAATGCAATTTTAAGTTGTCTACGAAGCGCATGTACACCCCTCCCCCTCCCCCTCTCTGTCTATCTAGTGGTTATCCCTAATCCTAATCCTATAGTGTTTTTACTGTGTCTTCTCCACTAGGCTTGGAACAGAAAAGATTGGGGACACATAAGGGGGTGAAATTGTGATGAGGTAAATCAGAATATACAGACCCAGTGGTCCATGGGGACAATTATTATCCCCTTAAAATTGTACTAACCTAACACAGAAAAAAGCTGGAAATTTGTAAAATATGCTGTTTTATGATTATTTTATGTTGTCCATAAAATAATCATAAAACAAGTAAAATTTCCATAAATTTTATGGGTAAACCGTAAAACTTGGAAGGTATGTATCCCTAATCCACCACCAAACTTCTTGCTGGAAATTACTCATCAGCCAGCCCTCTGAGTTTTAATGAAGTTAAAAAGTTTGTTTTATACGAAAAAAAAAATAAATAAAAAAACAACTTCTCACTCTCTTTTTGCCCAGTTGAAAAGTTAACATTATAAATTTAAAAACTATGCTTTTGTATGCAAACAGCAATTCTAATAATTGTCCTTAATCATCATCATGGTATTCTTGCTGATCTTGCATTGCTAAACCTACTGCACATGTCTACACATTTTAGTGAATAATTTCTTCCCCATTATCAAAAGGTTTACAAAGTTCATTTTCTGCTTTGATGAAGAAGACACCAAAATGAACTGTTTTAATGTAGTGCTCAAATCTTTGGAAGTGAATACCAGAATTAATTATTAAAATAAAGCATTTTAAATGAGTACAAGGAACCTCAGAACTATTGATTTCAAGTTTTCATTTTACAATCACCAAAGAATGTTGCTCTGTACCACTAGCACTTCCAACTGGATGGATTACTTTTGTACTGTAAAAATACCTCTTTAACTCTACAGTCATCTTTGGTAACACATAAATGCCATATGTTCTAAATCTAAAAGACACTGGAGATGCATGAGTGTCACCATTTGTTCTGTTTTGTCTTGTTTTTTTCTTATGAGAAAAACTGACAGGGTGACAATAGAAGAAATGCTGTCATGGTGAAAGGATAATTCACTTCTGTGGTCCCTTTTTTTTTTTGCACATCTAGTTTCACCATCTTATACAGCATCTTGATGTGAAAACTTGATTCACAGTTTGGCCTTGTAGCACAAATTTCTTCCATAGAAAGAAAAAATGTGATCATGATTTTCACACTGGAATCCCCCCTTGAGGTTCCTCTGGGCACAGGAAACAAGTGCTCCTCTACTGTGATGATTGCTGTTTTGTCCATAAATGATAGTCATAAACCCAAGTTTCATTATTCACTATCACTTTCAATACAATGAAATCACTTTCAAAATATCCAATCAATTACTGGCAAGCATCAATTCAGTTCTTCTTTTGTTCCCCACTCAAAAGACATGAAACACACTTTGCAGGAATGAAGAACTTGATCAGGTTCTTGGTCAGCATCCTTTGATTGCTTCAACAGAAGAGGTTTGCACGATTTACTAAATCACATGCAATCATTCACTTATTAAACGGAATGAAGTTTCTGATGAGGGCAACATGGTCATCTGTTAGTCTAATAAAGGCTGTACAAAACATTTTGAACCTTCTAGGCTTTTCCAACCCTATCTGAATATTTTATGCTACTTGTAAACTCTTGTTTAGTTTATAGAATCTTTCTCATAAGCTTACATCAACACCTGAAAAGTTTCTGGGATTTTTTCTCTAGCTCTTAACACAAACTCTGCTGTGTAGAATTGCTGCAGATGTACTTATGTACCATCTTACTTACACTTCTTCACAATCTAACTCAAAGTGCTCTACATTGGTCAATGTTGCATTATATAAAATACACAAGGATGGGTACAATAAGTAATGCCCAATTAGTCACACATGTGCATCAGTGCCAAATTCAGGCTCAATTTTAAGTCTGAGCCCGAATTTTACATCGTAAGATAGAGATTGGGCCTGAATGAGCCCAAAAACTATGACTAACCTGTTTAGGCATTTAAAAAATATCATTTTCTATACTTCCACTCTGTCTTCCCTGCAATTAGCCTACATGTTCTTTTCTACTGAGGGGAAGGGACCTTTATCTGTTTCTATAGCACAGCCGTAGAATTTCCTTTGACCATTCGTTACCTCCTGAAGCGGTTCAAATGGCTGGGCATCTGGAAAGATCAGGTGGCACTGCAATCTACAAACATTGCTCAGTACAGACTTAGTAGGGAGCTGCAGCATGAAAGTAGGGAGCAACATTTTTCCGGTGTGCTATAAATAGACCTCCAGAGTCCCCACTGAGACCCAGTTGCTGACGACTTCTCTTTACCACGTGTAAGGAACATCTCACATGCTAAATCATACAATATCCCATTTTGATGAAACGGATCTCTCTCTCTCTCTCTCTCTCTCTCTCTCTCTCTCTCTCTCTCTCTCTCTCTCTCTCTCTCTCTCTCTCTCTCTCTCTCTCTCTCTCTCTCTCTCTCTCTCTCTCTCTCTTCTCTTCTCTTCTCTCTCTCTCTCTCTCTCTCTCTCTTCTCTTCTCTCTCTTCTCTCTCTCTCTCTCTCTCTTCTCTCTCTTCTCTCTCTCTCTCTCTCTCTCTCTCTCTCTCTCTCTCTCTCTCTCTCTATCTCTCTCTCTCTCTCTAAGCCCGCCCAAGCCTGAACATCAGTAAATATTACACAGCCTGAGCCAGTCCTGCTTTGGGCTTTCAGGCTCGGGCCTTAGCACTGATGTGAATATGTAAGAGAGAGGAGGAAATTTATTATGAATACTCATACAACTAAATACCAAATACCATAATGAATATAATTTGCTTTTTCAAAGGAAGAAGATATGAATGGACAACATGGCAGCGATTTCTGTCAACAATCTGTGAGAGAATTTCTGTTCAAATCAGGTGACCAGTCAACCACATTAATCCATCAAAAACTCCTAGAAGTATATGGGGACCAAACAGTTCATCAAAGTAATGTCTGGAGGTGGTTCCAACAGTTTCAGAAAGGTGATCTTAACACCAAGGATAAGCAAAGAGCCAGAAGACCAACATCTGGCATAAACAATGAAAAGGAAGGAATCATTTATTAGCTCAATCAAAAAGACGGGTGAATAACCACAAGACAACTGATAGACACAGTGCAAATATCAGAGAGTGGTTTTTTGTCTATCATTCACAGACTGGGTACAATAAAAATCCTTTCTCAGTCAGTGTCCAAGTTGTTTGCAGGACAGATGATAGCAACAAAAAAACATTCTGTTATGATAGCAACAAAGAAACAATCTTCTTATATATCATGTGATACTATCATAAAGTTCACATATAATTATGTGACCACAAGGTTCTTCAGGAAGACGCTTTGACGTCTGTAAGTTCTGTTTTACACGTTCTGTAAAGTGAATACAGTCTGTGGTGGTGCATTAACTTATTCAATTAAAATATAAATGGGTTAAAAGTCTTTAAAATGTTACTCACGGAAGTGCGTGTTCAGTCCAACGTCAGTAGTTATTGAGTTTCTTTGTCCAAACAAAGTTGCATCCTGCTTCAACATGGTCAGCCCTTAGGGTTAGTTCAAGAGCCATTTCGTCATAAGTTTTACCCTACTTCGGATATGTCCAGTTGTTAGGGTTAGCTGCGTTCTGGCTGTGTCAACATCATATTGAATGGGTAAAGGTTTCCAGATAATAATTAAAGATTCTTGAGTTAAGAGTTACTATTTACATATCACTTGAAGTTTCACGTCGTACTTGGCCTTTAGGGCTATCTCGTCAATGTTGCACTCTCTTGGAATTACTGAGGAAGTCTTCAAGTTTGGTCAAGTTCATAAAAAATTTAAAAGCTTTTAAAAGATTCTAGTTAAAATCGTTACTACACCACCTCATACCGTCCACGGTCTCAATCATCGGACGCGCGTTTCACCTAGACTCTACCCTGGCATTTTCAACGGAGACTTCACACCTTCTGTCGAAGTCTGCTATCTGAAAGTCTCGTGTCCACAGTGCACATGTTCCTCATTTAACCTATTGCCAATGCCATCTAGTGTCAGGTCATATCAACTTTATCTTCATCTATGTCATTCTCACTCTCCCCTTTTTTCTTCTTCTCTCTACTCTCCCTATTCCATTTCTTCTCAGTTTCGATCAGGTTTCTCCAAACGTACAAAAGGTCGTATGGACTGTTATTATTGCAGTTAAATGGTTTGGTCTTATTTATTATTACTGCTTCTGCTACTTGTATCGTTCTCATATTATTCTGTTGGTTTAAAATTGCAATTCCTTCCCAATAGGGTATACATTGATTATCCAAACAGAAGTCAATAAGTGCTGTTTTATTCTCTCTTCTGCTCCAGTTCTTCATGTGTTCGGTCAATCTGATTTTAATGTTTCTTTTTGTACTGCCTATATATTGGTTGACGGTTTTATTTTGATTATTTATTATTGGTATAGAGTAGAAACCTGCTTTTTGTAAGATTGGGGTCTTTCTGTGATAGTTACTAAGAGATTTCGTTATATCTCTTGTTCGTACACCAAAAACTAGGTCAAATTTTTTACATGTTTTCTTCATAATGGTTGTGATCTCCGGTATATATGGTTATGACCCACAAAATTTTTTTACCTGTTGAGTCTGTGTACTCCTTTGTTGTTATTTCTAGGGTTGCATCTATTAATAAGGTTATTTATTTTCTTCACATCATAACCGTAGTTTATTGCCGTGTTCTTTATCCAATTCAATTCATTTTTTAGTAGTTGGGCGTTAGATGTATGAGTAAACGCTCTATTGATATATGATCGGAAAGCTGCAAATTTGTAAGATGCTGGGTGGTGAGAGTTCTCAGGAATGATATTAATGATGTCAGGTTTTCGATATACTTGGAATTCGATGTTATTTTGTTTATGAGATAGTAATATGTCTAAGTATGGTAAGACTCCATCCTTTTCACGCTCCACGGTAACATTAATTGTTTCGTAATAGTTATTATATTCATCTATGTACATCTGTAGCTGGTTATCATCATGCTGCCATACCATAAGGATGTCATCCACGTACTTGCAAAACATGGATGGTTGTGGTATATCTGTTTTCAGTCTCATAGATATTTCGATGTTCTGCAAAATTACCTCTGCCAACAAACCCGAAATCGGCGATCCCATCGGTGCTCCCGATAATTGTCGATATATTTTGCTTTCATAACTGAAATAATAGTTTTTATGAATAAAAAGAAGTGCTCTTCTGATGTCTTCAATTTGCTGTATTGGTATTTTGTTTTCACACAACCTTTCAACAATGAGGTCAACAAATGCATCCAGAGTAGTTATATTCAGGAAGAGGGATATCACATCCAGGCTGGTAAGTCTTATTTTCTTATTCCAATTGATTTCTTTATCCTGTATTAGTGTAATTACCTCTGTGGAACTGTTCACAGTATATTCGTATTGTTTGTAGATAGGAATTAAAAAATTATATAGTGCCAGCTCAAGATTTATCGTAGGTGACTTATTTTCGCAACAATTGGTCTAAGTGGATTTCCAGGTTTATGAGTCTTTATTTTACCATAAATATTCGGGGTTGTAGCTCCCGTGGGAGGATATGCTTTCTTTTTAATTGTCTCAGGAAGGAAACTGTGATTTTTGAAAGTCATCAATGTACGTTTTATTTTTTCTGTTGGGTCTTTGTCTATGATTTCGAACGCCTAAGTCCTGTATAGTTTTTTGCATTTTTTCATCATATTCTATCCTATCCATGATAATTAATTGATTAGTTTTGTCAGCTGTTGTTATTACGATCGATGGATTATTTCGTAATTCTATAAGTGCTTGTCTTTCATATTTTATCAAGTTAGGCTTCTCTATGTGTTTTTCTTTCATGATCTTGGTTTCCGCTTTATTTATTTTAAATCTCAGGGGTTCTTGGGCTTTTTTTGGAAGTACGTTGATAATCTCTTCAATCTTGGGAATAAATTGCTCTGTTTTTCCGAGGTTTTTTATTCCGAAGATTGAAGAGATTATCAACGTACTTCCAAAAAAAAGCCCAAGAACCCCTGAGATTTAAAATAAATAAAGCGGAAACCAAGATCATGAAAGAAAAACACATAGAGAAGCCTAACTTGATAAAATATGAAAGACAAGCACTTATAGAATTACGAAATAATCCATTGATCGTAATAACAACAGCTGACAAAACTAATCAATTAATTATCATGGATAGGATAGAATATGATGAAAAAATGCAAAAAACTATACAAGACTTAGGCTTCGAAATCATAGACAAAGACCCAACAGAAAAAATAAAACGTACATTGATGACTTTCAAAAATCACAGTTTCCTTCCTGAGACAATTAAAAAGAAAGCATATCCTCCCACGGGAGCTACAACCCCGAATATTTATGGTAAAATAAAGACTCATAAACCTGGAAATCCACTTAGACCAATTGTTGCGAAAAATAAGTCACCTACGATAAATCTTGAGCTGGCACTATATAATTTTTTATCTCCTATCTACAAACAATATGAATATACTGTGAACAGTCCCACAGAGGTAATTACACTAATACAGGATAAAGAAATCAATTGGAATAAGAAAATAAGACTTACCAGCCTGGATGTGATATCCCTCTTCTTGAATATCCCTACTCTGGATGCAATTGACCTCATTGTTGAAAGGTTGTGTGAAAACAAAATACCAATACAGCAAATTGAAGACATAAGAAGAGCACTTCTTTTTTATTTATAAAAACTATTATTTCAGTTATGAAGGCAAAATATATCGACAATTATCGGGAGCACCGATGGGATCGCCGATTTCGGGTTTGTTGGCAAAGGTAATTTTGCAGAACATCAAAAAATAAAAATAAAAAATCTATGAGACTGAAAACAGATATACCACAACCATCGATGTTTTGCAGGTACGTGGATGGCATCCTTATGGTATGGCAGCATGATGATAACCAGCTACAGATGTACATAGATGAATATAATAACTATTACGAAACAATTAATGTTACCGTGGAGCGTGAAAAGGATGAAGTCTTACCATACTTAGACATATTACTATCTCATAAACAAAATAACATCGAATTCCAAGTATATCGAAAACCTGACAACATCATTAATATCATTCCTGAGAACTCTCACCACCCAGCATCTTACAAATTTGCAGCTTTCCGATCATATATCAATAGAGCGTTTACTCATACATCTAACGCCCAACTACTAAAAAATGAATTGAATTGGATAAAGAACACGGCAATAAACTACGGTTATGATGTGAAGAAAATAAATAACCTTATTAATAGATGCAACCCTAGAAATAACAACAAAGGAGTACACAGACTCAACAGGTAAAAAAATTTTGTGGGTCATAACCATATATACCGGAGATCACAACCATTATGAAGAAAACATGTAAAAAATTTGACCTAGTTTTTGGTGTACGAACAAGAGATATAACGAAATCTCTTAGTAACTATCACAGAAAGACCCCAATCTTACAAAAAGAAGGTGTCTACCCTATACCAATAATAAATAATCAAAATAAAACCGTCAACCAATATATAGGCAGTACAAAAAGAAACATTAAAATCAGATTGACCGAACACATGAAGAACTGGAGCAGAAGAGAGAATAAAACAGCACTTATTGACTTCTGTTTGGATAATCAATGTATACCCTATTGGGAAGGAATTGCAATTTTAAACCAACAGAATAATATGAGAACGATACAAGTAGCAGAAGCAGTAATAATAAATAAGACCAAACCATTTAACTGCAATAATAACAGTCCATACGACCTTTTGTACATTTGGAGAAACCTGATCGAAACTGAGAAGAAATGGAATAGGGAGATTAGAGAGAAGAAGAAAAAGGGGAGAGTGAGAATGACATAGATGAAGATAAAGTTGATATGACCTGACACTAGATGGCATTGGCAATAGGTTAAATGAGGAACATGCGCACTGTGGACACGAGACTTTCAGATAGCAGACTTCGACAGAAGGTGTGAAGTCTCCGTTGAAAATGCCAGGGTAGAGTCTAGGTGAAACGCGCGTCCGATGATTGAGACCGTGGACGGTATGAGGTGGTGTAGTAACGATTTTAACTAGAATCTTTTAAAAGCTTTTAAATTTTTTATGAACCTGACCAAACTTGAAGACTTCCTCAGCAATTCCAAGAGAGTGCAACATTGACGAGATAGCCCTAAAGGCCAAGTACGACGTGAAACTTCAAGTGATATGTAAATAGTAACTCTTAACTCAAGAATCTTTAATTATTATCTGGAAACCTTTACCCATTCAATATGATGTCGACACAGCCAGAACGCAGCTAACCCTAACAACTGGACATATCCGAAGTAGGGTAAAACTTATGACGAAATGGCTCTTGAACTAACCCTAAGGGCTGACCATGTTGAAGCAGGATGCAACTTTGTTTGGACAAAGAAACTCAATAACTACTGACGTTGGACTGAACACACACTTCCATGAGTAACATTTTTAAGACTTTTAACCCATTTATATTTTAATTGAATAAGTTAATGCACCACCACAGACTGTATTCACTTTACAGAACGTGTAAAACAGAACTTACAGACGTCAAAGCGTCTTCCTGAAGAAGAAACAATCTATTATGACCTTCTGGAGAATATAGATGCTGCCTCTCCTGAGTGCTTTAATGGGGGAAGGGGGCTCACACATGGACAAAACATGATTTTTCCATTATGAAGAAAAACCAAACATCAATCCATGGAACTGAGATATCTGACACCACCAAAAAAGAAAAAACTATTACTTTTCAAATCTTCAAACAAATTTATGGCTGCTTTCTTCTGGGGTCAAAATGGAAATGGAATCATTTTTATCAGTATCTTGGAAAGTAGAACAACCATTAGAAAAGAAAGATGCAGCATGTTCCTAGAAAAACAAAGTCAAGCTCTGAAAACCAAAAGACAAGAAACCAATCAGTCAACCAAGTATCAAGTTTCATCTGAATAATGAGAGGTTGCACACAGTGCAATCAACAATGGCAAATATTGAAAAGCTGGGGTAGCGCTAATACCTCTTCCACCTCTACACCCAGACCTTACCCCCTTTCATTTTTTTTTAATAGGCTGAAAGCATACCTGTGAGGTAAGGTGTTTGAGAGTGATAAGGAACTCATTTCATGCATGACACAGTGGTGCACATGTCAGCCTCCTGGTATTTACAAAAATGAATTAGCTGCAAAGAAAGCACACTGCAGAAAATGCAGAGGGTGTACTAGATCTTGCATTAAGAGATATTTACACACAGGTAGTACACTGTATTTTATGTTTGTGCAGTATGCGGATACATTATCTGAAATAATAAACACAGTTACAGCTTATCATGCATTACTTATTGACAAAACATTGTACAATGAACTCATCAATATTCCTACCAGATGCTTTAATTTTAGGTTCACAAGTTGTGCTCGTAAGACCAATTCCACAATTTTTGAATCACACCATGTTAGTGCACCAGATGTTCTAGAATTCAGGGCAATTAAAGTGAGGAATACTATCCTACCTAAAAGTGCATGCTCAGTCTGTACCTATACTTATCTTGCAGTGGGTCGCATTTCTATTCTGAGCTTTACACACTTTATTACAGCAACTCCAACCAGTCAAGCACCAACAAAGAAATTCTTTTCCAAGAACATCAGACTCAATGCTACATTTGCTGTCATGGCATAAGCATGGCTTTGCATGGCAGCTCATCGTCAGATGTATGTCTCTCCACTCCTGTGATCTTAGCAGCTATACTTCTGTTTGGAGTAATAATAAATTAATTGGCTACACAATGTAGACATATAGAAACAGAATTAGTGAATGTACTACAAGGGAAATATATACCATAGTCTGGGATGCGAAGGTTATTGTCTGTAACAGCCTCAAGGAGAGAACCACCTTCTCTGCTTATTGCTGTAAGCCTCTGGCCATCAGGTTCAATGAATGTTATTTTTACCCTGAAAACACAAGTAACCAAGTTTTAGCAATAATCTCTCTTATACTAGTTCGTTCAAAAAGTTACGGAACTTTTTGTATATTTGCCGAATGTCAGTGAATTACGTCATTCCCCGCTGAGCAAGCGAAGCGCATCATGTGACTGACCAGCCAGAACCGGTTTGATCCAGATCCAACACGTACAGCGTATGTGTGTAGTTCATGATTACAGGCATTCGAGGCTCTCCATCGCGAGGAAAACAATGTCGAATTTTGAACAGCGTTCAAGTGTAAAATTTTGTGTTCTGCTCGGAAAATCTTTCACTAAGACTTTTCAAATGATTAAGTCAGCGTACGGTAATAGTGCAATGAGTCAAACTAGAGTTTATGAGTGGCATCAACGATTCGAAAACGGGCGACAGAGTATCAAGATGATGAGAGGTCAGGATGACCTTCAACATCTACAACGGATGAACAAATCGCCATTGTCAAAGAAATTGTGAAAAATGACCCTCGAAAAACTGTTGCAGTGATTGCAGAAGTTGCCTGCATCTCAGTTGGGAGTTGCCATGCCATTTTAACAGAGAAACTGGGCATGCATCACGTGTGCCAACAAATTGTTCCAAAAACCTGACACAAGAAAAACTGGATGAGCGCATGCAAGTTTGTGGGGATAACATCGATGCAGTGGATTCAGATCCCAATCTCTTGAATCAATTGATTACTGGCGATGAGACTTAGTGCTTTCTGTACGACCTCCAATCCAACTGACAGTCAAAAGTGTGGAAATCCCCATCGTCACCACGACCAAAAATGTTCAAGGCTGACCGCTCAAAAGGAAAGGTCTTGTTAACAATTTTCTTTGATTGCAAGGGGGTCGCACACAAGGAATTCCTTCAACATGGTCATACAGTCACTAAAGAAGAGTACGTCAACGTCCTGAAACATTTCCGAGAATCAGTGAGACGCAAGCAACCCGATCTTTGAAAGACCAACTTGTGGGTGCTCCATCACGATAATGGGCTGGCTCACAGATCCCTCCTGGTGTCCGATTACCTGTCCAAACATCACATTCCCATTCTTCCACAACCAGCTTATTCCCCTGATCTCGCCCCGTGACTTTTTCCTTTTTCCCTGGATGAAGAATTTGCTTAAGTGGCGACGGAGGCACTGGAGGATGTGGCAAAAGAAAGCTTGCAATCTGCACTTAAGTCTTTGCATGAGTGCTGGCAAAAATGCATAGTTGCACAGGGTAACTACTTTGAAGGAAACACTGCACAAACAGGTATTACCTGTACTCATTCTTTTTTAATATAAAAAAATTCTGGAACTTTTTGAACATACTAGTACATAAACACATATAAATTTTAAAAATATAATTATATCACTTGTGTCAAATGGAATTCAAGTTATCATTGACAGAAGTGGAATGTGGTCCTAACCACACTGACTATAGTGATACAAGATATGTTCAGATTAGACTTTCATTATTATTTTTTACTCACAAATTTTTAATATTAAAAGAATGAAACTTGGGCGACTTTTTCAATTATTCCCTTTAAAGTTCAACACATTTTGAGCATATCTGAAGGCATGTTCAGGCCACTGATAAGTGGCAGGAGTAGCTAGCAAGTAAATCTCTAGCCACAAAGTTCGTCTTTCATTATTGGGAATAACAAAAGTTAACTAGGTGCAAGTTCCAATGAGTATATAGAATGTGGAGTAATTTAATTTCTGTTTTCACTAAAAATACTGACATTTAATGATTTTGAGGTCATCATAACACAAGTTATTTTTCTCCTTGAAATAAGACATCATAGCAACTTTTAACAGAACACTATATGTAATGGCAGAAACAATTCCAAATGGATATAAAAATAAAGTAGCAGCATTTATTCACAATCAAATATTTTAAGATCTACTATAGTTTTGCTGAGCATTTGGCTTGGCTTCATCAGGATAAATGGAGCGTAAACATTCAAATCATTGTGACATCATCAGTGTCCTAATGGTCATGGATTTTGGTGAGTTGTTTCCACAAGCTTGAAAGAAATGGAGTCAATGCCATGTTGTTGACAAGCTGTGAAGACTTGCGATATGTATGTGGAAAGCTTCTAATATATTAAGCTTGATAGTTGAATCAGGTTTATCAATAAGCTTGGCATTATCAAAATAAAATTTATGGTTATTTTTGTGACAATGTTAGACTATAGATGATTTCTTCAGTTCCCAGGTCTGTACATAAGTCTCGTGTTCCTCCACAAGACTGAAAACAATCGCTGCTCACCATTCCTTTATGTCCTTGTGTCACACTTTGACAGTTTATCGCATACAATATGTCATATACAACAGTTTATCACAAACCATTTGCTATCTCCTTACCCCATGTGCAAAGTCAAATCACCCATGGAAACAAAAATAGTGTTCTCCCTAGAGCTTTTTTACTGGGCAACCCACCAAGCTAATTTTCTCTGCCACCCAGCTAAATTTCCTTCAGTGGACATTTTCACAATGCACATAATAGTAAGGGTGGAAAACCTATTGACACATACACCATAAATCTATGTCGAATATGATTGGTAAGTACTCATTTTTTTTTACCTTTTATGTTGAGTTTTCCAATGTTGTTTATCGTGTTATGTTACATTAATGCCTACCACCTGTAAAGATGTTTTATAAGTATAAAAATGTTAAACAAAACAACATCCTTTTTTCTTTTTTACTAGTGAAGGGGTCGTTAAAAGTACCAACTAGCTAAAATTCCTTGCCACCAAGCTTTAAAAAAAAATCTAGGGAGAACACGACAAAAAATCACTGCTTTCTGAACATAACATACGTATTTCGGGAAATACATATCTGCTCAACTGAGGATTACTTGCAGAAACAGCTTGATTTTCTTAAAGGAATTCAACCACCATCCATATAGAAAAGTTGTCAAAAATGAAGTGAAATAACATGGAGCTACTTTATAATTCTTAAAAAGCTGACATTTGTTTTATAAAATAGTCAATTTTTTATATCTTCCAAGATGATATTCTTATGGGTTTTTTTTTGTTTTTTTTTTTTTGCTGTTTTTTTTTGGGGGGGGGGGATTTCCGATTATTAGCTCTTTGAGTAATTCCGCTTATCAGTGCACTTTGTTTATACACTGGTGTCCAAAATTATAATCCAGAAGGCAATAACGTGAAAATAATCCTAAGTGCTCAGTGATATGTTATGATGTTCACAGGACATAAAAATACACGTGAAACAAATGCATGCAGTGAAATTTGCGTAACAGTGAGCAAAATGCTGTCCAATATGTAAATTGAGTTACATACATAAGCCAATGGGAAATGACAGTGGCATTTCTTGTTAACAGCACATGTTGGAAGTGTTCCAGTGGCTGCAAATGTTTTCTTTGTCATTTACACATGTGTATCGGGCACCGTATGGTGACACACAAAAGGATGATTTCAAGCAAGCTAGTTTCACACCCAGGTTGCAAGAGACTTGAATATCCAACCCAGAAGTTCATGGTTTTTGCAGCAATTCAACACATTGGTGGTGTGTCATGAAGGCCAAGCCAAGGTCATCCACAGTGTACTACAACTATTGAGGACTACTATGGTGCTTTAACTTCACAGGGTCTTTGGAGCTCAAAGGCTTAATGTAATTAGCCTTTACGCCAAGAGACACATATGGCTTATGTCCTTAAAACCACATCTCACAGGAGAGCTTGTTTGAACTAGTGCTGCCAACATCATTCCTTGAGCCCAGACAAGCGAGCCAGTGTTCTTTACAAAAACAAGGCAAGATTCGGTATGCAAATGATTCTAATCAGCACTGCATCGAGAGGGAAAAGAAAACCAGTAATGATCCTGCTAACATTCATGAACAAGACTCCTTTGGAAGTTGTGGTATGTTTATGTAAGGTGGCATTATGTTCAATGGCTGTACCCCAAATGTTTGCATGAGGCAATGGGAATACTGGGTGCTATACAGATGAGGCCCAAAAGCACTACATCAGAAATTTTAGGATAGCTGTTGACCCTTAGTTAATTTTAATGGATGATTATGCTCACTCACACAGGGCTCAACTTGTCGATGATTTTCTGTAGAGTGAGGATATTCAATGCATGGACCAGCCAACCAAGTTTCTAGACCTGAACCCTATAAAGCATACATGAGATGACACATGGCAGCTTGTCAGCTCCCTCCCAGAACCCTTCCCATGCAATGCACCACCGTCATTGAAGAATGGAATTCTTTGGCTCCTGAGTTCATCAACAACCTGGTGATGGATATGTATCACTGTTGTGAGAAATGTCTGTCCATGCAAGGTCATCACACTCCTTATTAAGACACTTTTTTAGGTTACATTCTTAGATTTCACTTTGGTAACATTTGAGGATGTCACTGTATATCCAAAATGTGTACAATACACTCTTTGCAAAAAAAAACCAAAAAAAAAAAAAAAACCGAAGCACCCTGAGAAAATCATTTGATCCTGATGAAACTCCCCATGCAGGTACCTGAGGGCCGAATATGCAAATGATTAGAAAATAATGACCAATGACAAAATAGTTGCATGCCACAGCACATGGGAACCGTGCATCGGGGAGGGTATATCAAGAGCAAAGCTCGCACGTAGGAACAATAATTGTAACAGCAGATTGAGGTTGCATTTACCTCCACAAACTGTGAGGATGCCTCAACATCAGATCTGTGTACACTACAAACAGTTTAGAAAGTTTGAGAGAGAACATACAATTGGGCTTAGAGAGGCCAGTTGGGGTCAAGTTGCTGTATCACCATGCATTTGGGATTGGGTGATGCAGAAATTGGACGATGTTGACACCTATGGGTTCAGGAGGGCGCAACTCAGCAACACACGTCAGTGGATGCCTGGGGGAAATGACAGAATGAGAGGATCAAGTGATTGTGAGATCCGCATGAACAGAACTGGATTCATTGCTCCCAACTACCTGTGGCCATGTTGCATTGTCTACAGGTACGGAAGTGGCCATTCAGCCTGTTGCCAGATGACTTGCAGCATGGGGACTACATTCGAGGAGGCCTTCGATGCCTACCACTGAGCATAGCTGGCATTGGTTGCAGTGGTGTCAGGCTTAATCAACCTGTAATACATAGCTGCCAACTAAATTTAATGAAAAACCAGAATATTGCATAATAATCAGGAAGATTTTTCTGACATTAGTTTGTTATACAATATAAAATGTTCAGACAGAGCTAAAACTGTATTTCTTGTTTTGCAAAAGTCACATGCAAATTTTTATGTGCACTTCAACGAAACAAGGGAAAGATTAATTACAAAGTCCATTATGTATTATATAATTTACTGCAATAGATTTTGAAACACTCCATCCATACAAGTCAGCAAGAAAAAATTCTATCCTTTTGGATACCTACACAGAATTTCACTTGTTTTCTTGCTGCTGTCTTTTTTTTTTTTTTTTTTTCCAGTACTTGCCAGGATATCGGCCATTTTTTGTTTTTGACTCCTTAAGAAGTATCTGGCCCCTTTCAATGTCCACATTTTTTTCTTTTCACACCTATACTGTTTTCTTCCGCTTTATTTAACATTATCAATGACACGGACCTGCTTCTGAAGTTGAGAAACACTAAGTGGAGCTAACATTTTCTCTTTTTCTAGTTTTCCTCAAACACCAATAGGAATCCTGCAGTAAATGTAATAAGTGTCTACACAGACTGGGAGTAGCTCACGGTGGTATTTAGAACCCATGAACAAGTGTTAGGATCTTGAAAACATGAAAACAGACTTTACACAGAAGTTTAATAACATTATTTCACTGAGATTTTTGATTTCCATAGCATACTCGATGTTTTCCATCATCCATAGCAGACCGACAATTTCTATAGCATACTCAATGTTTTAAATAGTCCGTAGAGGATCAATGATTTCCATAACACACTCAACGTTTTCCGTAGTCCGCAGCGGACCGACGATTTCCATAACATACTCGACGTTTTCCTTCATCCGTAGCCGATCGACTATTTCCATAGCATACTCTATGTTTTCCGTCGTCCGTAGAGGACCGATGATTTCTATAGTAACTACGTAAAATTCACAGCACTTGGAGTCTCTGAATCTTTCTTCCCACCGCATGATCTTATTCAGCATCAAGCGAAACGGTATGCACGGAGAATTTACTGTGCCTAAGTCCTGACAATGATGACTGGCCATGGGGGTTCTAGCGCCCAATGGAGCACAATTCCCATCTGTGTTATATATTTTGTATATAGGGATATTTTTAGCAAAAAAATATAGAAAATTTTAAAATCCAGAAGAAAAGTTCTTCGGGCCGGAAAACCGGAAGACTGTATAAAAAAATCTGAAAACTTCTGGAAAATCTGAAAGAGTTGGCAGGTATGGGAATAGTGTCCAGTGGCACTCTGGTGTTTTCAGTGTTGAGTTGCTATTTCGACTTGGCGGTAATGACCAGCGCACACGTGTCTGGAGTCGAGCCGGCCAGCGCAAGGATCCTGCCTTTACCATGGAACAGCACACGCCTCACACACTGGGAGTGACTGCCTGGGGAGCCATTTCCTATGATAGTCGGACACCCTTGGTAGTCCTCCGTACCATCCCTCACAGCTCAACAGTACGTTGACGACATTCTATGACCTGTTGTGTTGCCATTCCTGTCGTACCGAACAATTTTTCAGCAGGATCATGCTCGGCCACATGCTGCACAGCTCTTCCAGGCCTGTCTCCATAATGTTGATACCCTTCCACGGCCAACCTGATCACCCAACCTCTCACCGATCGAACATGTTTGGGACATGATGGGATGCCCCCTACGCTCATCCTGAAACTTCGACAAACTCGCCTACAATTTTGACATGATCTGGAATACTATACCTCAGGACAGTATCCATAAAGTGTATGAGTCTATGCCATGCCAAGTAACTGCTTGTATCTGAGCCAGAGGTGGCGCTACAACGTACGGACTTGTTCCACTCATGTAGCTGTTTTATACGAATAAATGGCCCAACTGCGCTGGAATTGCAATTATTTCCTTTCCTATACATGTACATTACACACACCAATTTTCATCTCGAATGGATGATTCTTTCTGGGTACTTTGTTTTTTGGCAAAGAGTGTATTTGCCAGTTGTTATAAAATGTTATAACCCATCATTTTAAAGAACACCAGACCATGCACACTCATGAAGCGGTTATAACACAGTAAATCCCAATAAATAAATAGATTTATTACGATATACGCATTTCTTGAGTATGTTTATTACCGTTATGAATGTGTCACTACTCTATGTGACAAACATATCTACCTGCTGTTACATGTATTCCTTTTTATCCCTGAGAATGCCTTCTGGACTTTAATTTTGGACACTAGTGTAGAAGGCCCACCCACCCACCCACACACACACCCACACACACACACCATCTGGGAGGGTAGGGGGTAGTGTTCTCCCTAGATTTTTTTTACAGCCAGGCGGCAAGAAATATTTGCTGGGTGGTACTTTTAAGGAACGTTCCCCAAACGAAAAACAAAATGTTTTGCTTAACATTATTATACTTATTAAACATCTTTAGCAGTGTGATAGGCATTAATGTAGCATAACATGATAAACAAAGTTGGAAAATTGTACAAAAATGGTTAAAAATTCAGTATTTACCAACAAATCATATATTTTTTATAGATTGAAGGTTTAATGACCACCTTGAGCAACCCAATAGGCTATAAGCAGTCGCTTGTCCGTAATTTAGAGCAACTGGTTCTAGGGAAGGGAGAGAACCAGTGCCATAGACAAACACAACATTCATGCCTCACAGAGATTCGAACCTGGACCTTTCTCGAACGATTGGTCATAAGCGAGCATTCAGACTACTGCGGCACAAGGCAGTGACAGAGATTTCAGCCAGTTTTCATCAACACATCATGGTGTATGTGGAAATATGTTTTCCATTCTTTTTATTATATTTATTATATGCATTGTGAAAACATTCATTAAAGGAAATATAGCTGGGCAGCAGACAAAATTAACTGGGTGGGACGCCCAGTAAAAAGGCTCTAGGGAGAACACTGGGGGGGGGCTAGATTTGCTGCTAATGAAAGACGAAAAGAAATGTATAGAAGAATAAGAAAAGTCTTATCATTCAGAATGGTTTTTTTTTGTTTTTTTCTTTAAATAGAATATACTTAAAGACATGAAAGGTGGGGGGAATACACCAGGCCTTGATTTCATTTTTTTCAGCCATAGCAACACTTGCTAGTGGCCTTATGTTTTACTAGCAAATTGCATTACTACTAGCAAAAGTTTCTTAACATCTTACAAATAAACTAACATGTCCCCCTTCATTAGTCAATCATGACAAATTTTTATTTCACCCCTGTAACTGTGAAAAGATTACAAATATTTCAATATAACTCACCTTTTCATGACCTGACAGATTAATTCTAATAATTTAATTTGAAAGAAAATATTTAAAAAAACATTTTTTTATGTAACTTCATTCACAAAATTCAAGAACACTACTCAAAATCTTAAGTTATTATCCATACGGGTTTCGGGTCTTTTCATCATACTACTTTAAAACAGCAGGTCAGGGTCAAACTTGCCTTTGGACGGACCTTCAACCTCAATACTCATGAGAGCATTCAATGTTTGTAAGTTTAAACTGCCCCTCCAATCACCCTGGAATCTCTTCATGAAACTGAACCCAACCTCACATGCAGAAGTAGACAAGGGAAATATACTGGATATTTCTACTAGTGCCAAAATGGTTTTATAATGTTTGTACTTTTCAAGACATTTCCAGAAAGCAGTTCTTCCTTTTTGTATGTATCAAAAATATTCCACACGCGAAATGCAGTGGCGCTTTACAGTTCCCATGAAAACATTCAAAAATTTTTCCACTAGCAACTTTTGCTAAAACCACTTTTTATCACTAGCACAATTCATTTGCTTGCTAGCAATTTGCAACTAACTACCGGTCGAAATCAAGCCCTGGAAAAAAGTGATACACAGAGTCTACAGATAAAATGAATTCACAGCTTAACAAAAGAGGAACTGAAGACATTTCTTACACAGATGATTAATTAGTTATTATAATATTCCTGAAGCACCTCTTTCATTCTGTTGACAGAAGTACTTTTAATTCCTGAAAGAGATCTGAATGTTCTGCATTTGGCACCGATATCAAAATTAAAGTCCAAAAGCATGTCAGCCAAATGTTGAGACACAGAGGTATGGATTCTCAACTTTACCTGTTAACTGCTTTCTTTAACAAAAAAAATTGAGTAGCTATAAAATTACCACATTATATTTTTTAAAGGAAATATTTTTTTTAATTGATATTCATTTAATCACATTGTTTATAAAGTACTTAATTATCTGCCCAATCACTTCTTATCAAAAGCTACATAAAATCTCTTGAGCTAACTGCAACTATTCCTCAAAAAATAAAATAAAAATGCTGTTCGATAATTTTGCATTTCCTTTTTATAAAAGCAGTTTTTTTTTCATATAGAAGAAGAAATCCAAGATATTACTGCATCTAAATAATTATTATTCAAATTCTCCATGCAAAATACACTGACGGAAAAAAAATCCCAACACCAAGAAGGGGTTGTGTTAGATAAATGACAGTTGGTAGGCGGTGAGAGTACATCTGTAAGATGACGTCTATGCAAATTTCGCGCTCGGCGCATACGTGTAGCGCTAGTAGCGCCCCTCGGAACATGCAAAGCAGGTTTGGTGTAAATACGCGCTGTAACGTTCGTGAGCATTAGTTATCGTTGAGATTCGACGCAGTGTGTTGATGTTAGTCAAGAATGCCTTTAAGAAGATGAAGAAGCCATTATCAACAGCTCACGGAGTTTGAACGAGGCCGTGTAATAGGGCTACGAGAAGGTGGATTTTCTTTCCTCAATATTACAGAACGACTTGGCAGGAATGTAGCCACTGTGCATGATTGTTGGCAGCGGTGGTCAAGGGAAGGTACTGCCTCAAGAAGACCGCGTTCCAGCCGACCATGTGGCACTACTAAGAGGGAAGACCGCCGTGTACAGCGTATGGCCATGGCGCATCGTACCGCGTCTGCGGCAGCAATTCGAGCTGCAGTTGCCACCACAGTGACACAACGAACTGTTACAAATCGGTTACTTGAAGGACAGCTCCGAGCCAGACACCCCATAGCATGCATTCCACTTACTCCAAACCACTGCCGTTTGCGATGTCAGTGGTGTCAAGCTAGAGCTCATTGGAGGACGGAGTGGAGATCTGTTGTGTTTTCTGATGAAAGCCGGTTCTGCCTGGGTGCCAGTGATGGCCGTGTGTTGGTTAGAAGGCCAGGTGAGCGCCTGCAACCAACCTGTCTGCGGCCAAGACACACTGGGCCTACACCTGGAGTTATGGTCTGGGGAGCAATTTCCTATGACAGTAGGAGCACTCTCGTGGTTATCCCACGCACCCTGACGGCACAGTTGTACGTCGGTCTGGTGATTCAACGTGTTGCGCTGCCATTCATGAACAACATTCCAGGGGGTGTTTTCCAACAGGATAACGCTCGGCTGCATACCGCTGTTGTAACCCAACATGCTCTACAGAGTGTCGACATGTTGCCGTGGCCTGCTAGATCACCAGATCTTTCACCAATCGAGCACGTATGGGACATCATTGGACGACAACTCCAGCATCACCCCCAAACAGCATTAACCGTCCCTGTATTGACCGACCAAGTGCAACAGGCATGGAACTCCATCCCACAAACTGACATCCAGCACCTGTACGACACAATGCATGAACGTTTGCGTGCTTGCATTCAACATTCTGGCGGTTACACCGGTTATTAATGTACCAGCATTTTACATTTAAAATGGCTCTTCTCGCGCTTACAATAAGCTGTGATCTTGAAACCTTAATCGATTAAATATGTTACCTATACAAATGTATTGCCCCCATTTCATTCTTCTACAACTATTTTTCGTGGTGTTGGGATTTTTATTTACGTTAGTGTATGTGAGAGTTAATTTCTTTGCTATGTGATGATGGGTACATAAAGGCTTCATGAAAACAAAGCATGATGGTATGTGGAACTACTTGAAGAAATGATAACATTAATATGCAAGGTTTTGTTGTTTTGAAATGAATAGGTGTATCTGAATGGATTTCTTGCGCAGATTCCGAAAATGACCTTCAAAATTCCGTATCACGTCAAGTTTTTTCACAAATGACGGAAATGTGAAAATAAAAAAAAATGTTATTTTTTAATGACATTGTTATATGGCAACGTTTGTAACGTGTGAAAATGTTCTCTTTAGGGGCGGAATGATTGTTTAAGGAATAGATAAACATAAATATATAGCTGATAATGGAAATGCAACTGTTTTATCTGTATGACCTCACGATTTGCGCCACTCACAAAGGCAGAACATGAGAGAATGTTATCTTGGCACGGCAGTATGACTCATACCTCACGCCACTGCTCCCTTCTTTCAATTGGTCACATGTGGCGCCATTCGGGCAGATCGTGCTACACTAGTCAGTGCAAAGAAGGGACTGGTCCCGTTCGGTTGTTTCTTTGTGGCATGTGAAATGGCTTCACGTGGTTGTGTAAATCATCCAGACATATTTTGCTACATATGTGGCTGTTATATGACAGGAAAAAAACAGAGGCAAAATATTACGCCTTTCGTAAAAAATGCTTATTTTCAATACTTCGGCATTAAACTAGCAGATCAGGACAAAGTTTAGTCTCCTCACAATGTGTGCCGTGCATGTGTGGAGGGGTTGAGGAACTGGAAAAGTGGATAAAGGGCATCAATGCCGTTCAGTGTACCCATGGTGTGGCGTGGGCCAAAAAATCACAGTGACGACTGCTACTTCTGCACAGTTAATATCGTGGGCCATACCAGAACCAGTAAACGTAACATTGTGTATCCCAATATCTCATCTGCCATAAGACCAGTGCCACATAGTGAATCCATCCCTGTGCCATCCCCGTCCAATATCAAGCCCCCAACAGACACCGATTCAGACGGTGAAACAATTGATGAGATGTACCAACCGGACAGCATGGAGGATGAAACCCCAGTGCCATTTACCCAGCATGAACTGAATGATTTGGTTCGTGATCTGAATTTACCTAAAGATGCAGCAGAGCTTTTAGGATCACGACTTCAGGAAAAGAATTTAGGGTCAATCCATGTGAAGTCACCCAGGCCTCCTGCCACACCAGGTCCGATTTGCTTGAAAATTATTTTAGTGTTAGGCATTCAGGAGAATAGCATATCATATTTTTTTTCAGATTTTTTGGATAAGTATTGTCGCCTGTGGCGCCACCTGAAACATGTGCATTTGCACTTTGTTTATGTCTCAAGGTCACTGCTTGTTACCAGTTTTCCTCTAATAACTTCAAAATTTTCTAACTGATTCTCATGATCTTGGTGTCTAATTAAATATAACATTTTAGGCTACATGATTAGATAATTATTTGTTCTTTTTATTAATTTAATTATTGAGATATACCACGACAAAGAAATATTTACATTATTTATTTTAAACTGCTATAACATCTGTACTTAAATTTACAGGATTCAAACTCGCAGGGTTGTTAAGTAGTTAGCTGAGCAACACATGGTAAAAATTTGGTAAAGGTGTTTTCTTGTACAGTGAAAAAAAAATTAATGTATCTGCAGTCCAAACACACAAACATAATGTAACTTGCCATTGTTTGAATGTATTTTTTCTTAAAAAGTATGTATTGTTGTTTAACATGCATTCTGATGTGAGTGTTAACATATGTGTGTGTGTGTGTGTGTGTGTTAAGAAGAGGAACTCGTGGATCAGAAAAATGACAAGAGTGGATGACATCATGACCAGAGTAAAATTCCTGAAATGGCAATGGGCTGGACATACTGCCAGAAGAACAGACCATCGATGGACAGCCGAAATTTTAGATTGGATTCCAAGGGACAGGAAAAGACCCAGAAGAAGACCACATGGGAGATGGGTGGGTGAAATTCGAAAGCATTTGGGAGTGACATGGAGGAGACTAGTGCAAGATAGACCGTTGTGGAAGAAACTTGGTGAGACCTTCATCCAGCAGTAGATTGATAATGGTTGATGATGATGATATATAGGCTAAATATTTGTTCTTAAAATTTATCTTCCTAAAAAAATTACCTTTGATGCCATTAAAAATTTCTTTTTTGTTTCTTTCAACAGAGACAGTTCTATATTATTAATAATCTATAATGTTCTGCACAATTGTTTAGTTATTTTTCATGCTCCTGATTAATTTTTCTTTATCTACCAACTTGCAAGATTTTCAAAGACCCTGTGTGTGCATGTGTCAGAAGAAAATTCACCCAGTCAGGATACATTGCTGATGTTTATACATATGGCATGGAAGTCAGTATGTTTTGTCAATATAGGTGCGTTTAATTGCCACCAGCGTTTAATTGCCACCATGTGCGCTGCCACTGTGGGTGCAGAATGACATGTCTGAAAACAGGAAGTCTGACTCAACTTTTTTCTTGCTTATCTGCCTCTACAGATGAGTCAGTAACTTGTTGCTTTCCCCATGGCTCTATGAGTCATCTTCCTGGGACTGCTGCCCAACCAGTCAGTGCTGACTTAGATAACAAAGCAGAGGCAGTGAATTAGTATTTCTCTCATATACTGACAATTTAGTTTGGCTGAAGTATTTAAGAAAGAATGGCAAAGTGCAGTGTTGGTTTGTTCATGGAGAGCCATGTCAGCTGTGATTCAAGTGACTTTGAGAGCATTGAATCTTTGAGTAATGAAGAATAACAGCTTTTGTTTTTAAAGTCTAAAGTCACTGCTGGAAACATATGTTATCATCACAAGAAGAAATACCTGAGCTCTTCATGTGAAAACCATCAAAACCATTGTTGTGATCCATTTCAAATTCACAAGAGGCTTATTAATAAATCCCTAAAAGCAATAACATTTAATTTTTGTAAAGAAGCTGCAGTAAGTGGAATTGACCTATACTCGGGGCAAAGCTATCCTGGCAATGAGGCCGAAGCTACGGTGACCTTTTCACTCCCAGTATTATTCTGCACTAATGGTGTGTAATTAACCTTCACTTGGAAAACTTCTCGCACAAGCCCTCAGGGCTGGCTGTCTGTCACCATTAACGGATACCGAACCCCTCTATTTTAACACCATGTCCTCAGGAGTTCCTCACACTCCGCGCGCGTTGCGGACCAGTAGACAAGCAGTTAGTTTGTTTGTTTGTTTATTTATTTATTTATTTATTTATTTATTTATTTATTTCTCTCTCTCTCTCTCTATTTATCCTTGATTTTTTTTTTTTTTTTTAATGTTACAGAACATGTAACTTTTCTTTCTTTTAAAATGAAATTATCTTTGCTAAGCACGGGAAGAAGTCTTTAGTGGCCTAATTTTGTTTTCACATATTTTTTTTATATTTCATTTATTTATACTTACTGCTTGAAGATTACCAACTGTAGGATTTAATTAAAAGTATTTTGACCATGTCATCGGTTATGCGTAAAATTTCGTTCTTCCCAAAATTTGCATTGATTAGATTTTTTTTATAACAGATACCCATTAAAAGTGTATGCATTTTTAACTACCCTGTGTTGCCATAAGTACTGAACAAGAGCCGGTCTCTGTGATTAATGATATTTTAGGGTTCACTGTAAACTGCCACACATCTTTCAGCAACTTGGAAAATTGCCACATGTTTTTCATTGATGGGCTGGGCACAAATTGCTGTTCCTCCGAGGAACACTTTGAACGTGTGGCAGTTTTCAAAGTTTCCGAATTATGTGTGGCAGTTTTCCTAAGTGCCTAACGACGGGAAGGAACTCTTTCATTTGGTCTGAATTTTCATGGCGGTTCATACGCATTTAAAGCAACTGTGCACAAAAGTTCAAAAGGAAAAGATAGCCGTTTCTTGGCCTATATTGAGAACTGAATTAGGAACTCCAAACTAATTTTGAGAAAACGTTCTATGTAAGCCAAGCGAGAATTTCATTTTAATTTGAAGAAATAAATTACCGGGGGATCTGAAGTACTTGAATACTAAATTCAGCCTTCATTCTCGCAATGGCGCGACTTGAAATACCAGTGAGTTCTGCCGTAAGAACTGTTATTTCATTTTCCGATTTATTCGGTGAATGTTTTTCCATCAATTTAGTGAAAACATTCATAACGATCACCTTAGCAGAGCTTCGTAATGGTTTCCCAGGTTTATGTGGCTGAAATACACTCGAGTGACCGGTAGATGCCATTCGAAAAAAACGAAAAGACAGAAGAGTGTTTTAAAACAACAATCAAGGAGAAACACTAAATGCCCTTGGAAACACTTTTCTCGCCCTCATCTTTCCGCTAATGACCCCCCACTCCCCTCAGCAATAAATATCCTCTGAGTTGACAGCTTAACTCTGACCCAAACAAGAATGCTGTGACAGAAAACCATCAGTGACGTCACCAAAACACGAATATCTGTATTTTTTAAAAATGCCGCTGAAACTGAGATCTGAATTTTGTTAATGCACACACACACAATGTATGGAACATCTGTGTCCTTTTTAAGTGCCAGTTGAAGCTGGAGTACGAGCTTTTAGACCGGAACTATTTTATGCAGTTAAAGTATACACTTTGTAGCCTTCCTTCTAATGACAGGTTAAGTTTGCCCCAAGTATAGTGCCTGGAAAGAAGCTGTGTATCTCCTGCAATAAGAAGATTTATGAAACAATTTGCAGCCCACCCACTACTTCTGTGGAAAATGATTATGTGCCCCCACTGGAATCGAAAATACTAGACAACCTGAACAAAAGTTTA
The DNA here is from genome assembly GCA_039090855.1 of Macrothele yani. Lineage (NCBI taxonomy): Eukaryota > Metazoa > Arthropoda > Arachnida > Araneae > Macrothelidae > Macrothele > Macrothele yani. The sequence continues at coordinate 160,945,135 of CM077010.1, read as the reverse complement.
GAAGCAAGTGGTTGCTCACCACTAAAAGTAAAGAAACGAAAGGCCTGTGAACGTTTCTCTTACTTACAGAAAAAGGGTAAACAAATCTGTGAAGGAATTATTACATCAGCAGCAGAAGCACTCCATATTGATCAACCTGCAGAAGATACAAGTTCAGTGCCGAAACAGGGATGTTTAAACTGTGAAGAACTGATGCAGCAGTTACGAATGAAATTTTGCAGTGCATCAATCAGTAGTAAGGTGCAAATCCTGACATTAGTTCCCACAACCTGGAGCATCAGCAAGACAATTGATTTCTTTCATACCACAGAATATATGGTTAAAAGGGCAAGACAGATAAAGACTGAACAGGGGATTCTGGGAGTACCAGGATTGAAAAAAGGTGCAAAAATAAGTGAAGAAATTACTTCCCTTGTGAAAGAATTTTATCGAGATGATAGTAACAGTCGCATCTGCCCAGGCAAGAAAGACTGTGTGTCAGTGCCAACAGAAAGTGGAAAGAGAGAACTCATACAGAAGAGGCTAATTCTACTAAATTTAAAAGAACTGTATGAGCTGTTTAAAGAGAAGTTTCCACGTGTCTCCATTGGCTTTTCAAAATTCTGTGAGTTAAGACCAAAGGAGAGTGTCACAGCCAGCAGTTGTGGTCTTCATTCTACATGTGTTTGCATTTACCACCAGAATGTCAAAGTAATGCTTCATTCTGCACATATAAATGTAGACAACAAGCAGTTAATGGCTATGCTTGTGTGCAGTTTGGAATCTGAGGTATGTATGCTTCACCGATGTCCTGCATGTCCACCAGAAGATACACTTCGAACATTTCTGCTCAATAATGATACACTATCATGCTTGGACACCATCACTTACTGGACATGGGAGCAAGTAGATCGCACAACTATGTCAATGAAAACAGTAAGTGTTGATGAATTCATCAACACTTTAGTAGAAAAATTAGTAGAACTAAGCTGCCATCATTTCATTTCAAAATCACAAAGTCACTTCTTTCAAAAATCAAAAGAACTAGCTGAAGATACATGCATTATTCTTGTTGACTTTGCTGAGAACTACACTTACATAGTACAAGATTCTGCCCAGGGTTTCCACTGGGAAAATATTCAAGCCACAGTGCATCCCATTGTTGTGTATTTCAGATATGCATCAAAAAGCACTTTGGACACAATGAAGATGTGTTTCATCAGTGACTGTTTGGCACATACAACTGCAACATTTTTGGCATTTCAAACTCTTGCCCTACAGATGATTAGAGAAAAGCTTCCTCATATCACACATGCAATGTACTTCAGTGATGGATCGAGTGCTCAGTACAAAAATTTCAAAAACTTTATGAACATATGCAGGCACAAAGAAGATCATGGAATTACAGCAGAGTGGCATTTCTTTGCTACCAGCCATGGCAAGAATGCGTGTGATGGTTTGGGTGGCACACTGAAGCGTCTTGCAGCAAGAGCTAGTTTGCAAAGACCATATGAGCACATGATCTTATCACCACAGGATTTATATAACTTCTGTGTAAAAAATATTCAAGGCATTGATGTTTATTATGTAAGAGAAGAGGAAATTAAAGAAAGCGCTATGAAGCAAGAATTAAGATACAGCATTGGAAAGACAGTACCAGGTACAAGAAGCAGTCATTGTTTCAAACCTGTGGATGAATTTACACTAAAAGTATCACGAATTTCAACCAGTTCTGATACTTTCATTGCCAAGGTTATAAAACAAGATGTCATCATTACAGAATCCTTATCAACCTATTCAAAGGAAGAGTATGTTGCCTGTGTGTACAACAAAAAATGGTGGCTTGGAAAAATCACTGATGTGTCACAAAATCATGAAGATTGCTATGTGCATTTCCTTCATCCTCATAGCCCTACTCCAACTTATGTTTGGCCTGAGCAGCTAGATTTGTGCTGGGTACCATTTGGCAATATTTTGCAGAAAGTATCTTCTCCTGTAACCACAACTGGAAGAACATATTCCATATCACAAACAATTACTGGCAAAATAACTAATTTGTTTGACACTTGGAAATAATTTCCACTTGGGCGGGGGGGGGCTCATACTTTATAATTAAGGTATATGTATATAATGTTGCAATGCAGATGTTTTGATTCTTTCTCATTGTCATCACAGCCAGTTAGTTCCAGTATTGCAATTTGAGTGAATATATGTTTAAACAATTGTAAGTTACACTGTGTTTGGGCTACAGATGTGTTAATTTTTTTTTTTCACTGTACAAGAAAACACCTTTACCAAATTTTTACCATGTATTGCTAAGCTAACCACTTAACAACCCTGTAAGTTTGAACCCTGTAAATGTAAGTACAGAGAAGTTATAGCTGTTTAAAATAAATAATGTAAATATTTCTTTGTCATGGTATATCTCAATAATGAAATAAAAAAAACTAATAATTGTCTAATCATGTAGCCTAAAATGTTATCTTTAATTAAACACCGAGATCGTGAGAATTGGTTAGAAATTTTTGAAGTTATTAGAGGAAAAGTGGTAGCAAGCAGTGACCTTGAGACATAAACAAGGTGCAAATGCACATATTTCAGGTGGCGCCACAGGCGACAATACTTATGCAAAAAATCTGAAAAAAATATGATATGCTATTCTCCTGAATGTCTAACAGTAAAATAACTTTCAAATATATCTGAGAATGAGTGGCAGGATTTTTTTTTTTAGGTGATTTCATATGGAATGACCCTTTACTATGTCCTAATACGAGATTATCCTGGTACAGACACCGAGAAGCAGAATTAATTCCGGTTTTTGCTGAGGAAGGCGGTTTGGTATATTGTCGAGACATTCCTGCAGTCATGAAATACTTCAACATTAATTACAATTCAGGACAGTGGAGGTTGTTCATAGATGCCAGCAAATCCAGTTTAAAAGGTGTTTTATTACACAATACTAACATCCATCCATCCATCCATTCCAGTAGCACATTCTGTGACTTTGAAAGAGACATACGAGAACCTTAAATTACTGCTAAAAAGTATGCAGTACAAGTTTCATGAATGGTCTTTGCGCGGGGATTTCAAGGTGATTGGAATACTGCTCGGCCAACAAGCAGGCAACACCGAATTTCCTTGCTTTTTGTGTGAATGGGACTCCAGAGCAAGGACGGAACATTAGGTTTGGCAGCAATGGCCAGTCAGAAGTACATTCACACCTGGCAAAAAAAACATTGTTTCACTTCCACTGGTTGATCCCTCGAAAATACTGTTGCCACCTTTACACATCAAACTTGGCTTAATGACACAGGGACAATAAATGCTTTCAGTATCTTGGTGGTAAGTTTCCATCAATCACGTCTGAAAAAATTAAAGCAGGCATTTTCATAGGCCCTCAAATACGAAAATTAATGGCAGACAACATATTCGAGGAAACCATGAGTGAGTGCGAATTGCGAGCATGGACTGCATTCAGAAATGTGGTACAAAACTTTTTGGGAAACACGAAGGCTTCAAATTACACCACTTTAGTCGAGGACATGCTGGAATCCTATGAACTGCTGGGTTGCACTATGAGCGTCAAAGTTCACTTTCTTCATGCTCATCTAAATTACTTTCCTAACAAACTTGGTGATTTTTCGAACGAACATGGCGAGCGCTTCCATCAGGATATTAAAGTGATGGAAAAGAGATACCAAGGAAAGTGGACTGTACATATGATGGCCGACTATTGTTGGATGTTGAACAGAGACTGTACGGACGCACACCGAAGACAATCCAAAAAGAATACACCTATTCATTTGAAAACAACAGAAAGGAAGTTTGAAGGGGAGCCCAGTGGCGAATGTTAGGTATGTTTGCTTTTGAATATGTATTTATGTTTATCTATTCCTTAAACAATCATTCCGCCCCTCCAGAGAACATTTTCACACGTTACAAACATTGCCATATAGCAATGTCATTAAAAAATAACGTTTTTTATTTTCACATATCCGTCATTTGTGAAAAAACCTGATGTGATACGGAATTTTGAAGGTCATTTTCGGAAACTACGCAAAAAATCCATTCAGATACACCTATTCATTTGAAAACAACAGAAAAAAGTTGAAAAATTGCAGATCAGTGTAATCAGTGCATTTTTTTTTTCTAATTCGAAATCAAAATAATATTTTTCAATATAATCTCTTATGTAGCTGTTTAGATTCAAGACACCTGGGTCAGCTGCTCACTGGCTCTGAAGACCATACGGAAAAGTTAATGAATCCTACAAATTTTTGGTTGATTTTTTGATAGAACTGTGATTTAAAAGAAGTACTTTTACAATTAATTACATTAGGAAACCTTGCTGGTGACGTAGTCATTTTTGCAACTATCTCTTCAGAGCTGCAGAGTATAATCCAGGAACTTGCTCACAAGAGTAAAGAGGTGGGATTAAAAATGAGCTTTCAGAAGATAAAATTGACATACAATGCTGTTTACAATAAAGGAAGATTTATTGATTGATGGGGAAAGCTGGAGATAACCGATACCTACATTTACCTAGGACAGCAGATATCAAGCAAAGGACACATTGATGAAGGAATTAATCAACATATAAAACTTGGTTGGAGAGCTTTTGGAAGAAATAGTATAATTTTTAAGAGCAACATACCATTACATTTAAAAAAAAGTGTTTAATCAACGCATCCTTCCAGTGTTTACATACACTGGAAGACATGGACCTTAACTAAAAAAGACATACTAAGTCTGCAGACAACTGAAAGAAACATGGAGAGAGGCATGCTGGGTGTAACCAGGAGAGATATAAAGAGAACTCACGGATAAGGAAATTAACAAGAGTGAAAGACATCATGATCAGAGTAAAATTTCTGAAATGGCAATGGGCTGGACATGTTGCCACAAGAATGAATCACCGATGGACAACCGAAATTCTAGACTGGATTTGAAGGGACAGGAAAAGACCCAGAAGAAGACCACTTGGGAGATGGGCGGATAAAATTCGAAAGCACGTGTGAGTGACATGGAGGAGACTGGCACAAAATATATCGTTGTGGAAGAAACTTGGGGAGACCTTCGCCCAGCCGTGGACTGATAATGGTTGATGATGATAATGATGATTATGATACACACTAAAACCTGTCTAAAATGGAATCCAAAAGAATGGAACCATTTCAGCTATTTTTCTGTTTTATACAGGTGCATCCATGGAAGCTATTGAAATGTAAACATTTGAATTTTTGTAGTGCTAATAACAGATTCCACATAATTAGTGATTACTTAAGAGAAAGTACTGTTCATACATAAAATAATCGACTAAAAGTCACACTTCTATTTCTTTTAAATAATCCAACATTAATTTTTGTACAGTAACACTTACACTATGATGCTCAGTGAGAGCATGTGCGCTGCTCATTAACTGAAACAACTAAGAGTCACCATGAAGAAGTGCAAAATCCCGAATATCCTGAATATTTCGCATGATTTTCATATCCAATTCAAAACTTTTCTTTCTTTGATGTCTGCCTCTTCACCTCAAATTTTCTTGAACGAAATGTTGCGACTCTTGAAAACTTTCAAACCATCCTTTTGAAGCATGGAACACTTTTCCAAATTATTTTGCTACATTTCTTGTATATATTTAAAGCACAGGGCCTGAAATTGGCAAATCTCTTGCACTAACAAACCATTCCTGAACAATCTTATTCAATTGACTATCCCAATCTCTTCATTTCTGGCTTTCTGCATTTTTCTCTTCGTCCAATTATTACCTTTATACCATTACTCTGTCATCTCATCTTTTTGCCTTAAAATGTCAGGAATTTATATTTTTCTGACACCAAAATTCTCAGCCAAATTATTGGCACTTGCACTTCCTTTTTTGTGCATTTCAATAACTTTTAACTTTTGTATACAAATCAAAAGTCCATTATTCTTTGGCACGATGGTATGAGGCAATCGAAAGAAGACAAATCACAACAAGCAAAGGTTGTGAATGATCATCTCAATGAATAAATGTTAAGAGAATTATTTTGTAGTCCCATTGAAATCTGTAAGAAACAGTGAACTGTGAAGACTTTGGGCTTTTGATCCAGCAAAGAGAAAAACGCTAGTCACATGAACTAAACCTGAGTTGCAGCATGTGTTTAAGAAGCCAAACAGTGGATGCACTGCAGTTTGTGTTAGTGTAAACAACTCAAAAATAATCTCTCTCTATTTAATTATGTTATCTACAGCTTAAAGCATATTTGTTCCATGTGAATTCATCATTACACTTTCTCATGTAACTTTTATGTTCAATTAAAATACTTGACGGCACGGAAACATCTGAGAACTTTCTGTTGTTATTAGGTTCATTTACTCTCTTGTCATTTCTATTTCGTGTTAGGCAGGTTCCATTTTAGATAGGTTAAATAGCACATGATTTTCTATTTTTCATTTCAAGAACCAAACAACTCTTTTGTTTTGGGCAGGTTTCCATTTTATACAAATTTCGTCTAAAACAGGTTTTATTGTGTATACAGAGTGTCCCAAAAGATAGCTACCAAGTTTAAACAGAGATAACACCACAATGGCTGCTGAGAATGCAAAGAAATTTTAACATTGTACTCAGAGATAGTTGGAATTTTTGATACACCAGTGTTTCTGTTTCTTTACACAAGTCAAGGAAATGGCAACGTACACCACAGAGCAGCGTATCTTCATTGTGGAAAAGTATTATCCATGGAGAGTCCAGAAAAGGTGAGGATGAGGAGGGCATTCCAGAAGAAGTTCAGAATCAAAGCCAAACCAGACAGACTAGATAAGGAGCATCCTCATCAAATTTCATACAACGAGGTAGGTGTTGGGTGATTGAACCCAAAGTAGCATCCCTTCCACATCAAGGATGGAAACCAAAGTTAGAATGGTGCGAGAAACATTAGACAGAAGCTCAAAAAATCTATCTGAAGGGCTACCCAACAGTTGGAGCTGACACGCAACAGGGTTCCCGCATTCTCACAACAGATCTGCATTGTTCCTTTACAAGATCCAGACACAACAGCCTCTAACAGCAAGGAATACAGCTGCAAGGCTGGCATTTGCTGAGACAATGCTCAACAGAACTGAGACACAAAGCATTGACACAGGACTCATCTCGTTTTCAGATGAGACTCATTTCCATCTCGATGGCTTTGTCAACAAACAGAACTGGCAGTTTTGGAAGTCCACAAACGCATACCTTGCTATTGCTGCAACCCTACACCCACAGCGTGTGATTGTGTGGTGTGCCTTGTCACAATATGGAATCTTGAAGCCTATCTTCATCAAAGAAAGTGTAACATCTGTGAGATATCGGACAATGCTGGAAACAGCTTTCATTCCCTGTCTGAAGAGTTTCACTGGTGGTGACCTGCAAGGTCGCTTTTCCATGTAAGAAAATGCATATCCACATCGTACAGCACCAGTATTTGCACTGCTCCAGAAACTTTTTGGAGAATGTGTTATTGCCTTGGACTATCACAAACACTACGACACCAGAGTGGATTGGCAACCCTATTCTCTGGACCTCAATCCATGCAACAATTTTTTATGGGTTATATCTTAAAGACCAGGTGCACCGATCCAAACCACAGACATTGGATGTGCTCCGAACAGCTATTGAACATTAAATCTGCCCCATTTTCACTGACCTCTTGAACCTTGTGGTCTCCAATTTTGTACTATGATTATGTAATGTCATTGCAGTCGAATGCAGACACATTGAACATGTTATAATGTAAATTCTTGGCATTAAAGATTTCTACACACCAAAATTCCTCTTTCTGGTCTTCTTCATTCCTTAGTCATGCCGCCTTATTCTAAGTAGGTATATTTTGGGACACCCTGTATATACACTCAGTAGACAAAACATTAGAGATAGGGGTGATGGGCAGTTGACATGAGCATCCACCACATAGAGTGGAACAGACCCAAGCTGAATGCAGACGATAAATTGGGAGACAACAGGGCTTCCCAACAATGTATTGCAATCAATGAACAAGGTAAACACGGTGATTTCAGGGACTTTGATCATGAACACATTGTCGGCGCAAGACAGATTGGTCATTCAGTCACCCAAGTGGTAAGAATCCTAGGGTTCCCAAGGGCAATCACAACATGGTTGTACAGCACGTATACCATCAACAGATGTACCAGTGCCCAGAGAGCAAGCATTAGCAGACCAAACACCACTAATTACCAGAGCTGACGCAGACTATCAAGGCTCATACAGATCAACTGCTTGGCAACAGTGGTGCAAATCACATCCAGGTTAAATATCAGAGGCATCAGCAAGCAAACAGTATGGTGCAAGCTCAATACCCTGTGCTACTGGAGCTGATGCCCTACTCGTGTGCCACTTTTGACTACTCATCGTCCGACATTACACCTGGACTAGTGCCGCATCATGTGGTCAGATGATCCCATTCTCAGCTGTACCGAGCTGATAGGAAGGTGCGAGTGTGGCATCGACAGCATGAAGACATGGCCTTATTGTGCCAGGTCGGCTATGTTAAAAGGTGGTGGTGGTGGCTCTGTGATGGTTTGAGGAGCCTTCTCATGGGACATGTTCGATTCTTCAGTGTGTCTGGAGAGGTCCTTAACCGCTGCATGCTACCAGCATGTGCTGGCTAATCACATACACGCTTTCATAGCCATAGCACATGTTGTTGCCAATGGTCTGTTCCAGCAGGACAATGCGGTGCCCCTCCGGGCTGCAACCACCCAGGCATGGCTCAAGGAACACTCATCTGAATTTGGAACCATCTAGTGGACCCCAAGGTCCTTGAATTTAAACCCTGTGGAAGCTGTCTGGGATGATGTAGAGAGGGACATCAGATCCATGGATCCTGGACCAACATCTCAGGCACAGTTGTGGACAATACTGCAACAGGTGTGGCTGGCATTACCTCTGGCATTTGGTGGAGTCGATGCCTCAGCATGTATAGGCTGTAAAAATACAATTTATGACAGAGGAAGAATACAATTCATGCATCAGAGGAGCACCAACATGCTGTTATTTAGGTATCTCTAATGCTTTGTCCATTGAGTACATACATATGTATGTATGTATGTGCATGTAGTTCCACATAAATGGTATTTTTAATGCTTTAACAATCTTATAATGAGTGAAAATCCATTATGTGGCATTTGTGTTAGCCTGTAAAAAAAAAAAAAAAAAAAAAAAAAACTATTTGTGAATTCATTTTCTTGTTAACATCATGGCTTGTGGAGTTTTCAGAACAATGTAAGATGTCTCAGGAATGAAGAAAACTAGAAGTTTTAACATGATTCTGTTAGCCTAAGACTGATTACACTGGTCTACAAAAAAAAAACTTTTTTTTTCTGTCCCAAAGATGTTAATGGCCAATCTTTATAGTATTTGTCGCACTGAATTCAATAATGAAAACCATTTTTCTCTATCATGTAAGGTTTTTGTGTGACAGTTACGTAAATATTTTACATTAATAACATATATGCTAAGGAAATTAATTAATGTTCAACATACCTAAAAGGTCTTAGTTGAAGATCTCCTGGAATACTTTCTTTCAGGAAGGTTCCTTTTGAGAGTCCAGCAGTAATCTGCTAACATACTTGAACTCCACTTTCCTTTATATCTTTTTTCGATGCTTGAAATATCCTGATGCAAGCATTCACCGTGTTCAACCCTTATGGCACCCAGGTTTTGGGGAAAGAAATCTAAGTGAGAGTGAAGGAAGTGGAACTTCAGAGACATATTGCAGCCTAAGTCTTCATATGCTTTCAGCATTTCCTGTACTACATCCATATAGTTGTCAGCATTGGCGGCCCGTGGCCAAAATTGCTGAGGAGGCAAACTACTTTTCAGCCTGGATTCAAATAAATTTATTCAATTTAATGCCATTTTTTTCACATATTTTTTTTTATTTACTTTCTCATGTGCGAAGTATAAAATAAGTAATATGACCCATGAAAAGATTTTACCGGAGACGCATGTTTTACATGACTTTGAGACCACAAAACCTGTTTATGTAAGATTCCAGCCTCTCGCCTAAATATATTTTTTCTCAGTCTGAATTGCCCTCTTGGACTATTTGGGAACTGTTAAGCCAGTTTGAATATGAAATATATTGCATCGAAATAGTTTTTTTATTAAAGAGATCAACAGAAGATAAAAAGCAAGACTGAATTATACATCTTTTTCATCTCAAATGAAATTCTATATACATCTCTACCTTCATTGATGCCAAAAGAAATGTCTTGAAAACTTCTGCACACAGCATTTACCTATACAGCAAGAGAGAAAGCTTACCTGACGCTTATATTGTCTTGTATATGAGGTCTATCTTTCGTTCTTTCTGTTTGGCAAAGTGATTTATTATATGGTCATACCATGTCTGTTCTGCTTCCATCCTCTTCACAAGCGCCTTCTCGATGGACAGAACTGGTTTTTCAAATCATTGAAACCTTTCTCTTGCCAGACTTCATTGCCACTCACAGGAAACAGCAAACATGGCCAACAATATAGTTTGTTCGTTGATTCACTACCAGTTAGCCATTGTTCTTTTCTGTACCAGCCAATATTAAAACCTCTGTAAGTTTTGCCCTTTGAAGTAATCTTTTTCATTTCAGGTGTAGGTCTACCATCATTTTTAATTTGATTATTTTCTTCAAAATCTCTCCTACTGAAAGGCTTTTCCAGTAAGCTCTCCACCATATTAGATATGTTTGAAGCAGAAGCCATGGTCTGACAAACAACTCTTCATAAAACATAAATAAAATTAGTTAAACATTGGTGTGGAAAAACAGCAACTAGGAAGAAGGCGCTATGCAACGCCGCTCGAAGCTGTCATAATGAGGAGTTTAAGCAGTGGAGCTGCATACAGGGAAACAGCTGTTCCCGTGAGGCAAGATAACATCTGCCTCACAGGAAGTCCATGGTGCGCATGCGCTCTTTGTGTTTGCGTTCCATCGCCTACCCTTCGGATCTACTGATTCAGTGGAAGTAAACAGGTTTGGTGCAAAACCTACGAGAGGCATTTCGTTTCTTGCCTCACGGACAGAGATCGCAAGCTCAGGACATTTCGTAACTATGCGCTACCGATTGTTTTCCAAAAGCATAAATTTAAAAAACTGAATGAACGCATGGATGAGGTTTAATTCAAAAGAGTTAACTAGCATAAACTTTTGCTCTCCTATATCCAAAAGTACTGAATGAACAAAACGAATAATTCTAACCAAGAGTCTTGAAATTCTGCGGAGGCACTGCCTCCCTTGCCTCCTCCCAAAAGCCGCCACTGGTTGTCAGACATTTTGTTGCCTAAAATGTTTTTCACTAAATTCTTGAAAGAAACCCATAGGCATTTTTTTAAGTCATCCAAACATCCTTCAAAAGTTTCATCTTTCATTAGTTCTCTAATTTATGTTCCTATGAAAATTCCTTCTTTAATTTTTGCATCACTAATTTTGGGGAACTTCTCCTTCAAGTACAAAAAAACACTTTCATTTCTGTCCACGGCTTTCACAAAATTTTTCATCAAACCTATTATGATATAAAGAGGTAGGAGATAGATATTTTTTGTGATCAACTAAAGGAGCATTCATTAAATTTTTTTCACCAAGTGCAAGAGATTTATGTGAAGGCCATGTCTTCCTTTTGAAATGACTTTTACGATCCCGGCTGTCCCACTCACACAAAAAACATAAAAATTTTGTGTATCCAGACTGTAACCCGAGCAGCATAGTGATCACCTTGAGGTCTCCACATATGTTCCAAATGAATGTTTTATAATGTATCTTGTTTAGAATAATTTTTATATTTTCATAGGGTTCTTTCATATTAATAGCATGTGCTAGTGGAACTGATGGGAATTTGTTTCCATTGTGCAAAACGACAGCTTTTAGGCTAACTTTTGACGAATCTATAAACAAAATTCATTCCTGTGCATTATGAGCATGACCTATAGTGTCCATCACTGATAAAATATCATTACAGTATACTATATCTCCTTCTTGCGAGAAAACTCCTTGAAATCTTCTTGACAATTTCGAAAGTAGCATACTCTAGTTCCGCGATTAAGAAGGTTCCTCCCTTTTAGTCGTGATCCCAAAAGTTCTGCCTGTTTTTTAGATGAATTTAAATCGCGCACTAAATCATTTAGGTCCCTTTGTGTCAATTAATGAGGCTCATTAGAAATGTCGAAACATACATCATGTCAATTAGCGTGATCTTCGTTCTGATCCTCTTCAAAGCTTGAATTTTCATTTATATCGGGTCATACCGGAAGAGGTGGTATTGGCATATCATCATTGTGGGGAATAGGTCGCATTGCTGATGGTAATTTGGGATATTTTAAACTGTATTTCGACTTACTTATGATTCCCTTTGAATTTGTTATACAAAAATAACAGTCCAAAGAATGATCTTTCAGCTCTCTTCACACCATGGGAACTGCAAATGGCATATGGCGAGAACAGTTTGCCCACCCAATTAAAAGTCTTGAACATGTAACGCAACAAATATGTGGGGCCCAACTCTTGTCCTGATTTCCTACTTTGCAACCAAAGTAAAGCTGATAACACTTTCGTATTAACGTTGTAAAGTTCTGCCTTTGAGGTTTGGATGTCAATTCACCGCACACATAACAAAACATTTCCGGATGGTTGAGGCACTTGTATGTCTTTTTTCAGTTTTCACACACAAACAAAAGCTACTAATAAACAGCAACAGCACAGCGTTCACTTCGGCTGCCAACAGAGAACTGAGACGTAAGACGTAGTCGAGCAGTCGAGTGAGCAGCCGGGAAGGGTGCAGGTGGCGCCATGTCTATGACTCATTCACACGTGCGGACAGGACCCCTCCCCCCTTTGATAAAACACGAACACAACAGAGTCTGTATGTCACCTGCAGCTTTTTTTTTCCTTTTTTTTTTCTCATATGAATAAACAATGCTATGTGCTCCAAGTCAATACTAGAATTATTTCTCACAAAAAAAACTATTTTTAATGTAAAAAATGGAAAAACCATATTCGTATATTTCTAAAACTATACGTGATAGCAAAATTTGGATAGTAAATCTGTATTTCTCTTATGAAAATACTAAAGAATAAAAAAAATTGTCTAGAACAAAACATGTTTACCAGTGTTATCAGCGCATTGAGTAGTTCCTTTAAGAGGGTTAAGAAACTAGAAATAATCTGTCAGCATTTCATTTCTACAAACAAATCTAGTTATTTTTTACTGAATTCTACTTATTATTAATAGCATTCTAATTCTAACCAAAATTTACAGGATATGCAAAGAAATTATCAGTGTATCAAAGAGTTCCCATTAACAGGGTTAAGAAAGTAGAAATAAACTATATGTTATTTTTTATTCAACATTTCATTTCTACGAAACAAATATTGCTTGCAGAATTCTACTTGTATTAACATTCCAATTCAAACAAAAATGTACATGAAATGTACAGAACTACATGATGCACTCATGATGCATGATGCATTACATGATGCATTTCATGAATTGTTCTGAAACTGTACTAGAAAGTAGTTCTATGACATAAATCTATACACATGTAGCAGTAAAGCATGCCTGCCATCAGTCCTTACGATACTGCTGAAATTTCTACTAGTCAATGTGGCTAATGGAATAAAAATGTTACTAGCCAAATGACAAAATCTACTGATCATGCAAAGTTAAAAAAAAAAGTCATAATTTAGTAACTTTTCTACTTACGTTTCTATGAAATCAAATGGGTGAATTATTTTTTTCTTTCTAATGGGAAACCTCTCTCCCATTAACTTCATAAAAACAGATGCAGAGCAGTTACTGCATAGGATCATAGGATTGACTGCAAATATTGCATATGCTTTTGTTCCAAAATGATTGATTTTTTGACAATTTATTTTCAGTGCTGTAATATCATTACTCTTATTATGAGGGGATGGTGAAAAGTTCTTGGCCTAACCCACTTCCTGTATTTGGAGCATTATTTTGTCACTGCAGCTCGGAAGAATGTTTTTTGTATTGTGAAGTGCCAATTTTTCAGACTAATAGTTCTTTTTTCGCACATGTTTGACATCCTGAACTGAATCATGTCAATGCAGTGTTGAATTTTCAAATGTGGAACTCTGGGCTATCATAAAATTTCTGTTCCTGCAGAAAGAAACTGCAAAGGAAATACACAGTACGTCAAAGAATTTTTAAGACTGGGTCTGTAAAATGAAATAGAAACAAGAAATTATAATTTGTTTTGGTTTGTTATTCAAAATAAATCCCTCTGGCTGCAATACACTTGTTACAGCGATTTAATAATGATTTGAATGCCTGTTCCAGTTCACTTTGTGGAATTGCCTCCAAAGCATGCGTCGAAGCTGTTTGTATGGTCGAAATATCATCAAAACAACACCCTTTTAACGTCATTTTAAGTTTTGGGAACAAAGAAAATTCGCAAGGTGCTAAATCAGGCGAATACGGTGGATGATTCAACACACAGACATTATTTTTCACCAAAAATCCACAAAGAAGTGAGGTGTGACTGGGTGCATTATCGTGCAACAAACACCAACTGCTTTCACCTCAATATTCTGGACGAATGCGACGAATTCTGCCCATCAAATGCCTCAAAACATTTAAATAAAACTCACCAGTAATTGTTTGTCCACTTGGAACACACTCTTTGTGGATAATACCCTTACTAACAAAGAATGTAATGAGCATTGTTTTGATTTTCGATGGAACTTTTCTTGTTTTTTTGGCTTGTGGCGAGTTTTATGACTTCCAGACTTCCATTCCGCACTTTGTCGCTTTGGTTTAGGATCATATTGAAAACACCATGTTTCATCACCAGTAACAATCGATTTTAAGAAGTTTGGATCATTTTCAGCAGCTAAAATGATGTCTCTGCAATGTGCACTTCTCCTTGATTTTTGTTCATTGGTTAATGTGTGTGGAACAAATTTAGCACAGACTTTTGTTTTGCCCAAATCTTCATGCAGGATGGTTCGAATTGTTTCTTTGTGTTGAAAGACTCTTCCATCATTCTTAGTGACGCGCATCGATTGTTTGCCATGAAATCACGCACTTTTTCAATAATCTCAGGTGTCCTAGATGAACTTGGTCTTCTGGTATGCTTATCATTTTCTAGCGTCTCTCTTCCGTCCAAAAACGTTTGTGCCACAGGAAAACATTTGATCTACTTAAACAAAACTCACCGCAAACTTGTTTCATCATTTGGTACATTTCCTAGGCACTTTTACCAAGTTTTGTGTTAAATTTAATAGCAGCCCTTTGTTCCATCTTAATAATTCAACATGAAAAAAATTTTACTTCTCTAATGAACGCCCGTTTCGTTTGGGTTACTTTAACAACTGCGCAGTACTTTTGGCAGAAGGCAAGCAGATGGTCATGGTTTATAATGCATTCGCGATTAGACTCGTGGTGCCACCGTAGGCTGAAATCTAGCGCCAGTCTTAAAAATTCTTTGACGCACTGTGTAAATCTACGAGTCTATGACGCAAACATTAAGTGACGAGTGCCCTTCATATTCCACTGTGAAGAAATGGTGTGCCAACTTTCAGGGTAGAGACTTTTGAGACTGAAACTGCAGCAAGATCTCGGAGGCCTTCAACAGTGACACCACCAGAAATTGTTGATGGTGTTCATGACTTGATTTTGTCAGATGGGCGAATCTCGGCTAAAACAATAGCTGAGACACTGGTGATGTCCAGGGAATGTGTTGGGTTCATAATTCATTATCATTTGGATATGCAGAAGATGTCAGTGGAGTGGGTTCCCAAATGTTTGAACGCTGATGAAAAACGAAAACGAGTGGACACTTCCAAATCGGTTTTGCAGCATTTTGAGCGATATGGGGATAAATTTTTGCAGCAACTTGTCACTGCTGATAAAACGTGGTTACATCACTACGATCCAGAGATGAAACAACAGTCCCTGTAGTGGTGGCACTCAGGTTCTCCACGGCCAAAGAAATTCAAGACTTAAAAGTTCTGGAACAGTCTGTAAGTTTTAATGGCTTTAGCCCATTTCCTTCTTGGTGAGGCCGAGAATTTATCAGCATCCCCTCGTATCTTAATTTACACATACATAATTTATTTTCCAGAGGTCATTGAAGTTATATGTCTAATTTCTTTAATTATATTTAAAAGCAAGAGACAAAAGCTAAGATATAGATAATATAAAGTGACACTAATAATTTTGATACAGTTTACCGCTGATACATACTGTGCAGTGTTCGAATTACCCAGTGGTCCGCTGGCCATTAGCCAGTAAAAATTCCATCGGACCACTGAAAATTTTATGTTACTAGCCCGGGTGGCCAGTAAGCTTTTTTTTTCTTTTTTTCCTTAGTTTGTTTTGGAATTTGTAAGTTTATAAAGATTTGAACCACAGATTTCAAAGATCCAGGTTTTGCTATGGCAGTTTTCAGATTTTTGAAATTCAGATATTCTACTCAAAAACTGAATGTCAGAATTGTGAACCATACTTCAGTTTTCTAAAAATTTTGAACTGTAGGAAACCAAGGTCCAACTCAAAATATTTGGATTAAGACAGGCCACTTTTTTGCCTAAGTGGTGCCCGCAGAGTATGGATGGGTCTTTTATATTGTTTCCCAACTGGAGGTTGAAGAACCATTTATGGTCTGACTTTGCTAAATTGTATTTCTGTCCACATGGGAGAACCACCTGCCTTTTAAACTGAAGCAAGGTATTCCATGAAAGTGGTTTTTGGTAAGTTACAAAGTGCTTCATAATCAGTGCACTATATGAAGTGCACTGATAGTGCATAGTGCTTCATATCAATGCCCTTATAATCAAGGTACTGTCCTCGATACTCACACCATGTGCATATAAAATGTGTTAACATTTGTGCCATTTCTGGACAAACAAAAATGAGTGAACTACTAACTTTTGGTACTCACTGGTCAGTGTTTTCTTCCAAATTTCTACCACTGCGTAGCATGCTTTGTGTTTTATTTATTAGTACTATAGTACTATTTTTATGTATACATGCACAC
Organism: Macrothele yani; assembly: GCA_039090855.1. Taxonomy (NCBI): domain Eukaryota; kingdom Metazoa; phylum Arthropoda; class Arachnida; order Araneae; family Macrothelidae; genus Macrothele; species Macrothele yani. The sequence goes on along the minus strand of CM077010.1, from coordinate 160,928,123 downwards.
ATTCTGTTCTGAATTTGCGATATACCTACTACTCCAATGAAAATTATATGTAATTTTCTATATATACTGTAATACTGTAAATGTGTACTTTTTTTTTTTTTTTGCACTGACCAATGGCCATTTTGGCAGACCAGAGATTTGGAAAATAGAAGATTTATCTCAAATTCTAACACTGCTGTGTCATCTTAGCATCACAGGTATCTGCCCACCACAACTGAATAGCATTTTGAGGATCAAAACCTTCAATTGAAGGGCGATTGCATCTAATCATCATTAAGTCATTTAAAGTGTAACTATTCAGACATGCCCGATTACTCATTTTCATGAGGTTCATTGCTGTAAAGCCAAGCTCGCAAGGCAGTACAACATGGCAACAGATGTAGCAGCTGCATCAGCTTAAAAACATTGCCATAACTTATACATAATATCTAAGGTATTTTACCTGATATTGTCAAAGTATTTCGCACATTGTTTGCTGTGTGAGGCACGTGCTACTGGCCCGAGAGGTCCCTTCTTACGGACCTTTGGTTAGTTATAAAAAAAATTTGCCGAAACAAAACAGTTAGGTTATATATTTTCAGTTCCACATTCATTCATTTGCATAATGAAACATTTGAAATTTACTATTAATTAAAAGATTTTAGTAGAAAGAGTTATACTCATCGGGTCAGGAGACGTCTCACAAGGGGTTCGTTGTTACGGCGAGCACTTTCAGCAGTGCACAACCGCCATCTTCTGGCCACTGTTTCTACACTAGGGTTCCTCACGTGTATGTGGTTTTTTGGGTTGCATGTCGGGAATCGATGGGAAGGTTTGCTGCCTGTCGATGGAAGGTTTGCTGCCTGTAACACATACAGGCAGCAAACCTTCCCGTCAATTCCCGACATGTAACCCCAAAAACCACATACACGTGAGGAACCCTCGTGTAGAAACAGTGGCCAGAAGATGGCGGTTGTGCACTGCTGAAAGTGCTCGCCGTAACAACGAACCCCTTATGAGACGTCTCCTGACCCGATGAGTATAACTCTTTCTACTAAAATCTTTTAATTAATAGTAAATTTCAAATGTTTCATTATGCAAATGAATGAATGTGGAACTTAAAATATATAACCTAACTGTTTTATTTCTGGAAAAATTTTATAACTAACCAAAGGTCCGTAAGAAGGGACATCTCGGGCCAGGAGCACGTGCCTCACAGAGCAAATAACGTGCGAAATACTTTGACAAAATCAGGTAAAATACCTTAGATATTATGTATATTTTAAACAAAAGCACGTTTATAACATAAGACAACCCATAAGGTTGCCTCATGAATTGCAATTTTCGTAATTGTCATAACAGTTTGTTTCTTTTTGTTCAGCATATATGCAGCTAAACAGAGATTCAAAGGTAATTCTTTTACCTGTAGAAGACGTTATACTTTGTGCATATAATTTAAATCATGAATACTCTGTCATAACCGAGTCCACATCCAGCGATTCTAGAAGAAGCAACATTCTCACAAGCATCTGGCATTTCCTTTGTTCCATAATCAACAAGATTAGACCCATCAGGAAAATGAGCTGGATCCAAGAATGCTGAGAGTTGGGTTGTGGAACCATCGGCCACTGTAGTCTTTTCATCAATGAATTTTTCAATTGCACCCAGAAGTTTCCTTCGATCTTCTTCAAAGCAGCCTATTTGACCATGTTTTTGTTCTGATTGCAATTTAATCCCACAGAATTTATCATTGTTTATAGCATTTTCTAGCTCATTTTCTCTGGCTCCCTTAGTTTTTAAAAGATTTTGTACTCTCAGTTTGCAGACATTTATATCTGGTACTGCACGATGGACTCTAAGTAATTATCTTTTTGGAGAACCAGAGATGTACCATATATACTCGTGTATAGGTTGATCTCTTATGTAGGTCGACCCCCGATTTTTATCTGAATATTTGCAGTTTTTGTATATCCCGTGTATAAATCGACCCCTGATTTTTATCTGAATGTCTGCAGTTTTTGTATACCTTGTGTATAAATAAAAAAAAAAAAAAGGATGTGCCTGCATGCGGAAATGTGAACCTAGTATTTATTGTTGTAGTCGCAATGTTGCTTGAGGCAGTTTCCCGCAAAATGTGGGTGGAATTGAGGCACAATTCTGGGAAGATGATAGGGCTCACCACCCTAGTTAGAGAGTTTTCAGGGGAAGGTTACACACTTTAACAATATATGAACCCACTTTTGCACATTGTACCCCTCCCCCTCCTTCTCCCACTTTTTGCAAGCAAGTTTTCTGCAGTTACTTCATTCATGGAAAGTAAAGCATTTGAGTTTTCAGGGGAAGGTTACACACTTTAACAATATATGAACCCACTTTTGCACATTCCCCCCCCCTTCTCCTTCTCCCACTTTTTGCAAGCAAGTTTTCTGCAGTTACTTCATTCATGGAAAGTAAAGCATTTGCTGCCACATCAAACAAATCGTGATGCATTTACCAAACGTCGTAAGGCACATCGTTATTAAAAAAGAGAGAGAAAAAAAAACACTTCCTGAAACATATTTGGAAAGCGTAAATAGGTCTTGATGCCAACCTGATAGTTTTTTAATCCCATAAAGAATATGCATGCCGTAAAAAAAGAAATGTGTAACTTTTGAAGTTTTCAATGGATCTCTTCAAAATTTAAAATGTATCTTTATTTTGATGTATTGTGGACACTGTAAAATTCACACACAACTACTTAAAAAATTGAAGAAAATTTGTTTTATAAAATTTTCTCCCACTACCCTGTGCAGCGTAGCAGCTGTCGGTCAACTGCTGAGCTGGGTGAGTGTGATTAACAGAGAGGTCGTTTATCTACTCCCAAGTTTCATCCCCCTTTCCACCATGTTTGTGACAAATAATCGGCTTTAGTGATAAAACCAAACATCGCTCCATTCAGTAAAGATGCAATCCTTTTTACTCGCTCTTAGTCTTCAGAAAAGGTTACTGTTTGTTTGATTTTTAGAGCCAGGGCACACTCAATTTAATAACAAACATAAGTAGGTTGTTAAACTTAATGCACTTTTTTACTATCAGTGGCAATTGGCAGCGGTCTCCTTTTTCAATAGTCTGTTCTTTCACACACACACACACACACACCCCCCCGCCAAGAATTGAGAACAGTCGTATAGGTCACGGCACAGTACAACTTGAACTACTGGCTGACGTGTTCACCTCTTTCCTCCGGGTGATTTACCAGCGAGGCAGTCAAGGCCATATTGACAGATCTAAAACGGACTTTGAGACATCCTTGCGAAATGAGTTTTTATATTAGTGAATAAATAAAAAACTCGTACAAATAAAATCAAGGAAATTCTTAGCAATAACTTTCTTCTGTACCAGTAACACCCCGAAAATGACTAAATGTACAACTGCAAATGAACTGATGGCGCAAAGGGCTAAGTATGCGCATTTCCATAAGGCATCAAAATTTTGGTTTTCAACCTATCAGAAATATTTTCCGTGCATAGTTCAACCCCTAATTTCGACCTAAATATTTCATTAAAAAAAGTCGACCTATACATGAGAATATACGGTATCTGTAAGCAATTTGCTCAGGTCCTACATGAAAAATAAAAATGTTAGAAATCATGAGCTGGATATTATCTTATTGAATCCTCTGGCTTTTGCTCTGAGATTAGTATCATGGGCTTTATCTAAATTGCATGTATATTATATGTATGTTGCAGCACAGTACTTTGTACTTAGATGACACCCACTTAATGCCTGTGATGGTATGACACTTTACAAACTTGTCATCCAAGAACTCAGCAACTTCTCTTACACCTCTAAGCATTTCAGGGCTTTTACTGTACAGCTTATACAGCCCTTTAACTGCGTTTTCAAATGTAGTTAAATAAGAAATATTTTTGCAGGCTTCTGTGAGAACAAGCTCCAGATGATGGCTCATACAGTGTACTACTATGAACCCACTGATTTTATTTTGAAGTTGTTTCCCAACTCCATTTATGCTTCCCATGTTGACTGAGGCATTGTTAAAACAGCAACCAATTAGCTTTTCCTTCCAATGTGAAATGTTGTTTTTTTAATTCATCACTATTTCAACTGCGTCCTTTGTGCCAGAAACATCAGCTTTCAGAAATGGTTGAAGGCCAAGGAAACAAACTCTTGGGTTTTGAGCATCCATAAATTGTACATATACTATTTTACTTTCAGTTGTGCCTCTGTCTGTAGAGGCATCTGACATTAGAGATAAGAGGTCAAATTGATTAATCTGTTCTGCAAGTTTCCCATGCCTTTTGCTATGTAATGCACAAATAATTTTGCCACTTTGTTGTTAACATAGGTATCCCCCTACATGTATTCCAATCTTTTTCTGGAGAATGCACAAACTTTTGAAGACATTGAATGAGAAGTCTTCTTTGGCTATAGTGAAGGAAATTAAGAACAATACCTTCATGGACTTTTCTAGATCTTGATTTATCAGACTTACAGTTACAGCTAAAGGTGCTTCTGAAGAGTTTTCTTGTGTCTTATATACAGCACATGCTTTCTGGTGCACTTCAGATGCATTATGACTTTTCACCTAAAAATATGGGATGCCTTTTAGAATAATAATAACTAAAAAATCATGAAATTATTGCAGTAAAAGCAACAGTTTTACTTTGTTTTACTCTCATCTGCTTTTACAAAAACTAGAATGTAGTAAATTCAGTTATAAGAATGAAATCTGGAACATATTTGTCTAGGCTGGCATTACTGTGTATATTGAACACATAACTACAAATGTTATAAAAAGTTTATATATTACACAGTGGCGTGTATTCGAGGCTACTTGCGAAGCCCATAGAATGCACAAATAAAAGTCAATTAAATATACACAAGTAAAAGCCCATTATCAACGGTATTAAGATACGTTGATGCTTTCGCTGCGAAAAAAAAAAAAACGTGCGGATTCGCTTCGTTTGACAAAGAAAATCAATTTGGTGAGCGAAGACCAATGGGGCTCCTGGTAGAGGGATGGTGTCATCGTAACGCAAACAGCTCTACCAGTCAGACTTCGCTGTTCTGATCCGAAGACTTTCAATACAATCACCAGCTGGCGTTTCCATGACAACATGAAGGAATGGGTGAAGGGGAATGCTTACAAAAGAGAAGACTTGGACATTTATCACTTGCATGCTCCCGCAGGTAACAGTATGTGTTTCACGAGAGTTGTTTCAGTTTGTGTTAAGTGTCAATGAATTAAAATCAGTAAATTCTTTAAATTCGTGGCTTTGTTGGATTCGAACTGTTTTGAGAAATTTTCTGAAAGCTTTCCTGAACATCTACTGTCAGAACTTAAAGAACTTTATGCTTCAAATTTTGGTACTGCTCGAATAAAAATTGAACTAAAGGTGTTTGATTCCCTTGATGAATACAAAAAGAAATCAGTAAAAGACATTACTTGTTAAATAAAGTTTAATAAATTGTTGGACATTGTGTTTAGTGAGGTGTACAAATAAGTAGACCTAATATTAAAGTTTCCATCAACAACTGCAACTGCTGAAAGAAGTTTTTCTGCATTTTTTAAAAATCACGATATATCTTACAGCCACACAAGGACGTGTACATTTGAGCAACTTGGTTGTTTTGTCAATAGAGAAAAACACTGTTTTTAAATATGAAAAAGTACTCGAAAGAACTTTTTATGAAAACTTAACACTCAAGTCCACACAAAAGGAAAGAAGAATGGAGTTCACGTACAAATAAAGTAGGCCTATTCAGAAGAAGATGAGTTCATGAACAAACAAGGGTTCAAATCTTAATCCTTATAATTATTTGGCATCATGTCAGCAATAGCATGTACAGGGCTTGACAAATCCCGGGCGCCAGGCCGCCCAGGCGCCTAAAATTCGGGCCATGGCGCCTAATTTTCTTCTTAGTTGAGATTTCATAATATATTGCAGTAAATGCCGTAATTTCTGTTGTGTAATCCATAGATTATCTATTAAAAGGTTATAAATTTAGGTGCTGCGGACACCGGTAAAAAAAAGAACGGTGCGTCGTTTTAAAAAGTCCGCGAGGTAATTGTCAGGAGAGGTGGTGTTATTGGGAAAGTACCGAAAATGCGGTAACAGAAAAAAATATAACGTAACAGCGAGATAGAAGACTGCAAAGAGATTGTAAGAATGCATATTTTTTCTTTTACTTAGAAGTATTTTGACAGAAAGTATGACGCAACGAAGGAGTTACTATTTGCGCATGCGGAAGCCTACGCGGTGTGAGAATCCATGACTCGGGAATCGCGCAGAGCTATTCCGTAGCGTTTAGCCATTCTGCGAATCGCATCGCCTAGTTTTGGTGCGTTGATTGTATTAGTTAAGGTTTTTTCGGTATTCAGTTGAAACGTATTCAAAAATAAGACAATGCTATGAATTGTCCGCAATTTCAACGGATTTTTTAGTCTAACTAATGAACTGCGATAATGCATCAACAGCTAACGATTTTAGTTTCTTTTTTTACTTAAAAGTAACACAAAAGTACTTCAAAATGACAGTCACTTTTTCAATAAGACGATCATTTTTTTCTTGCATCTTTGGATTTCTGAGTCGGTCCCGTGAATCGCAGTTTTCTGTCGGAAATTACGATTCACGATAAACATGATAGGTGCGGATCATGTGGTGCCGATTATACGACTGTTATGCATGCCAATTACCACGGAATGTTCGTATTTTCTACCGATTTAGTTGTCTAACTACGGATTCTACGAATTTTGATTTTGTTTAAAAAAAAATATTTTGCTATTATTTTATGATATACAAAAGATTCTTAAGCGGATTCGCGGAATTCTCCGGGTTTTTTTGGTTTTTTTTTAGTCATCATTTTAGATCGCTATTATGATTGATGCAAAACTGAAGAGAATTTAGTGGTTGGGTCACTTTCCGTCTGGAGACGGTATTTCGTGTTTCAAAGCTTTCGAAAGCAGCAGTTAAAAGTTAAATGGAGTAAAAAGAATTTGCCCTAATCGTAATTTTTTTCTCCAGATGTTGCGTTTGTGTCTAGTATTCTTGTTAAAATATCATTTTATGGCATATATGTTCGTATTTCGGCTTGAAACTGTAGGTAAGAATTTGTGGAAACGGAAGTTAGACGCCGCGAAAATTGCCTCCTAATCTTCAGGCTTGAGGTTCTTTCGCGAAATCGAGAAATTCCGCCTTTTTCGTTATGTTAGCCACTCAGGAGATCGATGCACAAGTAAACAGAATTGTGTGTGTAGGGGTGGGGGGATGTTCGTCGGAGGACGGAATTCCATCTTTACGAAACTTTTGAAAACGGTAAGTCGACGGAATTCAGATTTTTTTCGTAATCGTAATTTCTTTTTTCTCGCGATGTTGCCTGTGTCCAGTATTTTTAAGCAATATTTTAGTGCATAAATTTTTGCATTTCACCTTGAAAATAGGAGAAAAATTACCAAAACCGGAAGTTAGACGGAATTCCCATAATCGCCATTGCCCCCTTCCGTGATGTGATGTTCCCACTCTCCAGCGTTGTTAGATATCCCCCGACCCCATAAATTTTTGCATTTAATCTTGATAAGGGAAGAAGGAAATTCCCGAAAACGGAAGTGACGAAGTTAAAAAATTTGTAAAAATTGATGTATGGTGTTCAAAAGTATTAATATTCCCAAAGTTACACCATTTATCTGAAATAGTTGAAGCTTTGATATCATGTGCTCATGGTCTTCAGGCTGATGGTTGTTATCAGAGGGCACAAAAATCAAGAAAAGAAAGAAAAGCAACAATGAAGAAGTAGGGAGAGAATGATAGCAGCAGAAAGAAAAAATAAGCAATTGATGCTGTGCAGTTGCAGAGTAAACAAAAGACAGACTAACAGTAGTCTGCATTCTTGCTGTCTGTTTTGATTTTTCACCAGTTAAAATGTTCAGCTTCTCTCCCCCCTTCTTTGGTCTCATCTTGACTTAGACTGCAATTTTAGAGGCAGTATGATCATATGGTAAGTGGAGGTTTGTGCACTGAGCATTCACTTGCTTGGATTTCCTGCCTGTCAGGCATTGTGAAATTCTGAACACATCTTACTGATTTTTACTGGTGGAAGTTTCGAACTTAAATCTTGCAATCATGCCCTCCCTGGGAAATCAATTTTGTGTTTCTCACGTGCTAAATTTGTTTCATTAGAGTCCTTGTTTGTTGTAATGTTTTGTTGGGGCACATATTTGTTTTTTGCAAAGAGATGGTTCATTTCGCAAAATAGAGCATGTATGCCACGCAATACTAGTTATTAGTAACAAGGCTATTGTCAATGTTGGCAGCTATAGACTGTCTTTTTTTTTTTTTTTTTTTAATATCATGGTCTGAGACATGCCGCGGATTATTCGAAGGAAGAAATTGTTTTTCTCAGAATTTCCCGATCTGTGAATCATATGCTGCTGTGGATTATGTGTGGGATTTTTTCTTTCACAGCCTTTGGATTACATGCCCTTGCGGATCTCATGAAGGAAAAAATATATAGTACTTTGAATTAATATGTACAAAATATGACATCCACAAGTAGTATTTTATTAAAATCGAAATCTGAAATTTTAATTTTTTTGAGATCATCTACTGAAAGAATGGAAAAAGAAAATTGTGAAGCAAATTGGAACTCTATTTTGCAATAAGTGGTTTGGGTAAAAAGAAAAAAAAATTGATAACAAATATAGTTTATCACTTTTTGTTCCAGCGTCATAACCAAACATGTTTTTGTTCATGAGTTATTGACTTCGTTTCACCTGGGGCCTAAATTTTGGAGCTGGCTCCTAGATCTAGAACATATTTGTTGAGCCCTGAGCATGTACCTATAACTTAGTTAAAAAGTTACTTCTATTACTTAACAACTGAAAAGTAAACTTTGCAAAACAGTACTGGGGGAAAGGGGCGGTGGTGAGATAGCCCAGGTCTCGAACCCAAGATACGCCACTGATATTACAAAAGTTTTATCAGAAAAGTGCATCACGGTTACAGATTCGAGTGGCAACTGCACGGAAAGTTCTTAACTTATACTCAGTAGAATAACACTATGGCTGGTAGTGGACAGCTATTGCTTCCAGTTTAATTGGTCTTAATAATTTCAACCAGTTCTTAAAAGACATTGCCATCCTAGTGGCGTAGTGGTCGAAGCGATGGCTTCTGACCATTTGTCCAAGATGGGTCCGGGTTTGAATCCGAGTGAAGCATGGATGTTTTGTTTGTCTTACAGCACTGGCTCTCTCCCTTCCTTGGAACCAGTGGCTCTAAATTGGGGATGGGCGACTGCTTACAGCCCACTGAGTTGCTCTCGGTGGTCTTTAAACCTTCATTCAAAAAAAAAAAAGGACATCCTGATTGACTAGATGTGACTTACTTCAGCAGTTCTATAGAATTGTAGCTTCCAACATTTTTTCGTATTTGCTGACCTTTCCGTGGACCAATAAAATTCCAGATCGGTAGAACATGATTTCAATATGGGCAGGAAACATGTTTTATAAGTATTTAATCATGGAATTTGTATTTTGTAAGATGAAATCTGACAATCGAGTACAGCTCAAAACCTTGAAAAAATGTGATTATGGGAGAAATCTTCATTCTGCCTTAATTCCATTTTTGAAAGACAGAAAACAACCCCCCACCCACCAGTTTTGCATCAGTCTCGAGAATTACCCAAATTATGATGATGAAAACTGCGGAATTCCGGGAATCTGCAGAAGAATCTCATACCTGTAGTTAAGTAAGGAAAATGTGAGGAAACTGCTATATGTAAATTGCAGATAAATTTTATAATAAAAGTCTGACTTACCATTTCAAGTTTAAACCCTTCGACATCCTTCCACAAAACTTGCTTGGTTAGTACTTGCATTCCGTTGGATATTTTACAAAAAAAAATCCATTTTCTTCTTCTAACCATTGGTATTGTGCTTGCCACTTTGAAAATGTTAGCTGATCGAATTTCCTTGTTGGTTCATTTCTACAAAAATTTTTTGCACATGCTGCAAATTTTCATTTTCACTGGAAATGTCTTATTAAAACATTTGTTAAGTTTCATTTTGTAATAATGGCCTAACAGTTAAAACTTTTTCCATGTTATTTTCTTTGGCAACCAATGCACTTCTCAACTTTTAAAAACCAAAAATATTTACAAAAACTTAAACATGAAATTGCAATGTACCTTTAGGCTGTAACTCAAATCGAACTTGGCTTCTGATGGGATAATTTTATTTTGTTCACAAAGTGAAGGTATCAGCAATAATGGAATTAATTATAACTGTCACACTATGAATTATTATACTAAAAGGATTACAGGAATCATTCCATCTGCAATGACAACAAAATCACTATTAGATCATTCCGCAGTTGGCGGGATAATTTCTCACTATGTTGTACAACAAATATTCAGAGTTGGAAGTACTAGCCAAAAACGAAGTCAAAGATATCATCACCAGATAAACAAGTTAAAATATCCTTTGACCAGGAATTTAAAACAGAAGAACTTGGTAAACTGACAACACAGCAACTGAATTTTTTTTTCTAAAAATGTTCTAGAAAGTAATAATAGCCATGAACCAACAACGAAATAATGAACATTAAAATGTTAAAATATCACAATATAAGAAGGCACAAGTCACAAAAAATTCATCTGGACTTCCTGGTTGTACTGTCCAATGCATTTCAGCAACTTATGGTTGCCATCATTAGGGACACAGAGTCCTCCGCTGTTTCCACACTCCATCACGGTTATGCCATGTACCTTGAATTCTCGATCTCAGCCATTATCTGTTTTGATTATGTCATCATATTGTGATGTTGCCCCTCTCTCTTCTGGGAACCCAAAAATCTTGTTATGTGTGGTAATTCTGGTTTAACTGGATATGATGTTTTTTGTTGCCAGTTCTTTTTTTGTTGTTTATCTTCTTCAATAAGAATCTTCCAGAAAATTGGTAAATCTATTCCACTACTGATATTACAGTTCTTTTTTTAGTTTTTTCTATAATTATTGATTCGGCATAACAAATAGTTTTTTTTCAGTAGGTTGTTTGCAAACTATTTCAATATCATCAAAAACTGGAATTGCATTATTTTTTACACAATACTGTACCAGTGGTTTTTTCTTCTCTTTTTTCCCAATTTTTTATATGTTGTAAAAAACGTTTTTGTAGTTTATTTGCTGTGCTACCTACATATTTAATTTTATTGTTGTTACTGACTGATTTTATTGGAATGTTATATATACCAGCACTATCTAAAAGCTTTGTTTTTTCTTTATTATTCATGATCATATCTTTATAACTCTTACATTGATTCCAACAACAATTTGATGTTTTTTACATTCAATTTTAATTACATTTGTAATCTGCTTTATATATTGAAATTTACCACAATATATTTTTTTCTCATTTGATTTCATTAATAGGATGTTTGTAAGCATATAGTAATTTCTTGACATCTGAGGTGGTATATCTAAACTGTTTGGCTGTTTTGTTTATCCACTGTAGTTCTTTTTCTTTAAAAGTGTTATTACTTGAGTGAGTAAATGTTCTATATACTGAACGTCTGATTGCTGATAATTTATATGACCTAGGATGGTATGAGTTTGCAGGAATGAGTATTGGTACATAAGTTGGTTTATTATAAACACAGAAATTACAAGATGATTGTGTTTTTATTATTGTGATATCTAAGAAATTTATTTGATTTATTTGGAAATTTCTTGCCTACTAGTTGATGGACAACTGCTGGTGTCAGAATTTATTGGACTAGGCACTAATTTTTGATTAGAAAAAGAAGAGTAATTAGATTCATCATTTTTAATTTTTTTACTTTCTTGAAACATTTTAAAAACTACACCAGTAAAAAGAAAAAAGGATAGCAAGTTACACAGCACAGTTTTTAGTGAACTTAAATACGCTGACAAAGGAATGGCAAGCTCATGCAGAATTTCAGTTGGTAACTTCCCAGAATTCTTTCCCCCACAGGATTACGACTGAGTGATTGCGATAATTTCCAGTCTGCTGTAGGAACTCGCTCCAGGCAAACCACTTTTTTCTGGGACCCTCCGACGCCCCATCCTTTTTATGCTTATCTCTACAACCCTTCATTTCCCCCACATGGCAAAGGTTGCTTTAGTAACCTTGCCCCTTCTGTCACTCCAGGCTGATCCATCAGCAGATTAAGTTTCTTTCGAACTCTACCTTCACTTCCACTTATTTTTGAAGCAGTTACAGGAACATGGGCGAGAAAACTGAACTCGATATTCATTCACAAGGGAGAGGGGGAGGGGGAGGGCTCAGTTCTAAGTTGGACAAAATACACTGCTGGCCACCCAAAATGCAACACCAAGAAGGACATGAGATAACAAAGCCAGATTTACTGGACACATAACAACAGATACAAAGATGAAGCGATTGAGCTTACAGGCCCGTGCGACTTGCGGAACACGCAGACATCAATAGTTTGTGTGGCCCTCATGGCTGACAATAAAGGCCGCTACACGCCGTGGCATCGAACGAAAGAGGCTTTGGATGTGGGCTTGGGGTATGTCGGTCCAGGCTGCTTCCACACGGTGCCACAGTTCGTCAGGCGTAGCCGTGGGTGGTGCTTGCCGGGCCACTCGGTTGCCGATCAGCGACCAGACGTGTTCGATGGGCGCCATATCGGGAGAACAAGCAGGCCACGTCAGCAGTGACACCTGGTGGGCCGTGAAGAATTGTTGCACGATGCGTGCCACGTGCGGGCACGCATTGTCCTGCTGAAACATGGCAGCTGGCAGGTCCTGCAAGTAAGGGAGGACTACAGGCTCCAAAACGTCGGAGATGTACCGGTGGATGTTTAGTGTACCGGCGATGCATACCAGAGGGGTGCGCGTGTCATATCCAATTACGCCCCAAACCATAATGCCAGGCAACGGACCGGTATGGAGATGCACAATGCAGGCGTCATACAGTATCTCGCCGTGGTGCGGACACACGCGGATCCGACCATCGTGGTGTTGCAGGCAGAAGCGGGATTCGTCCAAGAAGACAAGGTCGTGCCATTCCATAGTCCAGGTGTGGCGTTCAATGGCCCGCTGCCTCTGCACTCGCTGGTGGTGTAACGTCAATGATAATCGGAGCAATGGGCGCCGTGCGACAAGACGCCGCTCCTGCAGATGACGTCGAACGGTACGTGCTGACACAAGTTGTTGTGCAACACAACCTAATTCCTGCGCTAACGTTCGTGATGTGGCGGTGCGAGTCGTCATTGTCCGCCGCACAACTGGCCGGTCCTCTTGTTCGGTGGTGTGCCGCGGCTGGTGCAATCACTCACGTCGGTCTGTCCGTCCCTCCTGCACCCACAGAATCCATACTCACCTCACTGTGGCTGGATGTCGTCCCACACGGGCGCCGATGTCTCGGTACAATAAACCGCTGTCGCGATAAGCCGCTATTTGTCCTCTGTCGAACTCCGAAACGTGCTGGAATGACTGCCATATTCTGCGACGAGGCATCAGGAAGCTTCCCACTCACAGGTCCGGCAGCACAACACGCTTCCACTATGTACACCCCGCCTTCTGTGCACCCTTCTTATAGTGCTTCTCGGTGGCGTGCAGAGCGCACATGATTTGCATATGCCCTGCAATGCTAATCATTAGCATGTCCTCTTGCAGGCGATGCATGCTGTGAATTTCAGGCTAATCGGATGCTTCCTTCTTGGTATTGCATTTTGGGTGGCCAGCAGTGTAGTTGCTCACTTGGAAGGCAAAGTCTAAGCTGGGTCATTCCACACCAAATCAACAAGTTACGAAAAATTTTCAAGCTACCCCATCTTGGATTTTCACTAAAATTTTTGTGAGTGTACATATATGGAAAAAACTGAGTTTCCCTGAATTTCAGGTTTGAGACTTTAAAAATGATGCCGTAAAAAATACTTAAAATTTATGCAAATGAGGGGCCCTTGTGCACAATTTATTTGTGTTATTTGCACAACTTATGTTCTAATAAAGGTAGAAGTCTGAAAAGTGGCTGTTTATAGTTGTTTTTGATGCTGCATAAAAAAATGCATGCTGAATTTTTCTATCATAATTGGTTTTCATGATATGGCAAAAAATATGGGTGCTGTATGGGGCCCACTACCAGCGGGGCCCTCCTCAGAGAAGCATAATTTTTTTTTTTTTTAAAGATTAAAATATCTTTACTTGAATCTAAAAGTTTTGAGAATGAGAATTACTTCCTCGAATTTTTTTTTTTTTACTTTTAAATTTTGCCATATACATGCCATATAAACAGTGTAAAGAGAGTGAATATATTTCAATATTTGAATAATTTCATCATGTAGTTGCTTATATGATATGAGCATATTCAATATCAAATGAAAAAACCCACACAGATATTACTACAATATTTACTTACCTAATTAATGTTTTATAATGATTTATTGAATATGAGTACAGTACAGCAGAAATGTGAGTGTATCTTTAAAGGGGTTCTTATATCTTTTCTGCTAAAATTAATGTTAACTGATAAGAAATGGAATTTTTGAACAATTCACTCTGCTCGCCCATTTAAGTTTTCTTAGACCATATTTTCTTTGGTTTTTACCAAACAGCAATTTCACTTTTTGCAAGCTTGAGTCATTAAAGTAATATAGCTTTCCACTTGGTGCCGTTGGGCAGTTAACTTTACAAAGCAGTCTGCATTCAGGAATCCAACATTTGTCTTCTCTTTCTGACCAAAAGTGTGCACCAAAAGTTTTTTTTGGAGAACATCCCAAAAGCATAACTGTTTCATTTAAAGTTTCTGCTTCAAATTTCATGTTGACAAAATCATTGTCACTATCTGATGAGTTAGTATCATTCAGCTGTAGATTTGTATTTTGTGATAAAAGATTTCTGTTTCTGGTTGACAATATACTAATTTGAAGAAGTGCAGTTTTTTCCATTAGTGTATACTGTCTTATTACAGTCTGTTCTAGTATTTGCTAACTGACCAATAAAGCATATTTCAGATGTGGTGGAACGTACTTCACTCTTCTCCATATTTCATGAAAACTGAGATATTTAACTTCCTTCTTAATCAAATAAGCACTTCCACATTTGAGATTACTGTTAAATTATTTAATGCTTCTACTCATTTATTTTAGCAAAATGTATGAAAATAAAATCATGGTCAGTTATATTTAGGAAGAACAAAAACTATGTCTCAACTGATCAGAAAAACATAAGAAAATGCAGAATTTAGAGTTGAACCTCTATTTCAAACACTTGGGAATACTACAATAAACAAATGAAGCGAATGAGAGGAAAGGACAAGTTTCTCCTTTTCAGTTACATGGTGAGGGACACTAGAACTGGACACTCCCCTTTTATGACCCTTAAGCTTAAGAGGGCCATAAAGTTATTTATGACTCTTTGATGGACAACTCTCATCTCTGCTGACAGCATCCCACCCCAACACAAGCCTAAAAACTAAAACTGACTATCCACATACTAGTGCTGTAGAGAATGAGTCACATCACAGGGAAGCTTAGGTGCTATAGTCAAACTTACTTTTTCAATGCTTAGGTACATTTCTTTCAGAATCATCAAAGGTTTCAATCTTATATTTTTACCACATATACATACAATGTATTTGTACAAACAGACAAGGTGGATTAATAGTATCTCATTTTTAAAAATTATTAAAAATAAAAATGTCATTTTTAGGGTAAAATTATGAAACGAAAATTAAAAATTTGTTAATTTTCAAAAAATTAAAATATTGATAAAAGCTCTTGTTAAAATGTGTATAAGTTTCCTATAAATAACTGGTAAAAATTTTTGCTAAAAAATATCGGATAGCTTTTGAGAAAAATGTACCTAAAAAAGGCCTATTTAACATGGGCTTCAATGGAGAGTGCCGGTTCCCCTTAAAAAATTAAAACAATATAAGACAGCAGTTATCATTCTTAAAACTTCTGTATTAACACAGTGATAGTTTTATCTTTATTTTTTCAAAATACCAACTTCTTCTCAGAAGGGCCCCGCCATATACTGGACCCCATAGCAACTCCCATACAGTTGCCATATCTTGAAAACTATTTGATGTAGAGTCACATGAATTGCATTTTTATGTGCAGCAACAAAGACTACATTAAACATCCAAATGTCATGGTTTTTGTCTTTAATACATCAGAAGTTAGAGCAGAAAAAACAAAAAGTGTGTCCCGGGGGCCCTAATTTGCATAATTTTAAAACATTTTTTCCTCAACCAATTTTAATATCTGAAGTCTGAAATTTGGGGAAACGTAGTTTTTCTCGTGTATCTGCTGAAATAAAAATAATCATTCAAATCTGGGGTGGGGCAGCTTGGACCACTTGTTGATTTGACATGGACTTGTTGTACTCGCTGTCATTGGCTACTATATTAAAAGATTTACTAGCTACTACAAAATATCTGGTCGCCATTTGACGACTGGCGACCGACATTCGCAACGGCTGCCTGCCATGATATTTAGAACTACAGAATAAATTTTAATGTTGCACTGAGTTACTGCTGGTACTCAAAGATCATCTTTTTTTTACATTTGTTGCTTAAATACATGAGCAAGATGCTGTATTTTAAATATGCTGCGCACCTAAAAGTGATAAGCATAAGCCAACATTTAGATCCAGCAGTCCATCTACCAATAAGATTCCTGAAAATCATTGTTATCAGCTACAATTTGTATTATCACCACCCTGGACAAAAATATCAAAGAAAGTTACAGTAAGCATTCCAGGCAGGGGCAGATTGGCCCACTGGGTACACTCCTGCTGGACCACTCAAGAAATGATTCACTTTATCATATTCTTTTTGTCTGGATTTTTTGGAACAAATAAACAATTATTTTGATACTTAAAACATGGTTCATATGCTATTTCACAAAATTCCAGGACTTTTGGATTTTTTTCCAGGACATACGATCCAAACGCTCATACTTAAAATATAATGAAACCATAGGTCTGTTCAACCTGTAACCTACAACAAACAACTTCTTACATGCTTGGGCAAACTGAATACAGAATGCAGAATGTTAAAAATGTTGTCCGCTGCAGCTAAACAGAAACTTAGAATCACGGATAAATACTGAAATACCAAAACTGTCACTGAAAATGAGACCAGGTGTAATATCTACTAAACTTTTATATACTATGCTACACTGATTTTGAGAAACTTTTATTTTTCTACTTTGGCTTTAAAAGTTCAATTATTGAAGCAAATTACAGAATAAAAAAACAACAACATAAAACTCAAAAATACATATGTATGTGGCAATACTCTTAAAATGCTTTCATATACCACACAATCAATACATAAAATACTATCTATATTTAATTATTTTGAAATAATGCTTACATTGGAAATTTAAGGGGAAGGAAGGATGAAATATTTGGAACTTTTTCAAAGGACCAAACAGATTGTTATTTCTTAAACACATAATCACGGGAGCAAGTATTTGTGTTACATTCTATTTAGAGAAGGAATTTTCAACACAATATTGATTCTGCAGGTAAGTTTTAAATTTGTACTCGCCAGTAAACAAAGTATAAACAAAAATTTCCAACATGAAATGATCCAAAATTAAATGAAGCAATGCCGTCTTACACATGGTTTTTATAAAACTTTATGTTAAAAATCATATATACAGATTAAAAAACATATCATCATCATCATTGTCAACCATTATCAATCCACTGCTGGACGAAGGTCTCCCAAGTTTCCTCCACAACGGTCTGTCTTGTGCCAGTCTCCTCCATGTCACCCCTGCATACTTTCGAATTTCATACACCCATCTCCCATGTGGTCTTCTTCTGGGTCTTTTCCTGTCTCTTGGAATCCAATCTAAAATTTCGGCTGTCCATCGATGATCTGTCCTTCTGGCAGTATGTCCAGCCCATTGCCATTTCAGGGATTTAACTCTGATCATGATGTCTTCCACTCTTGTCATTTTTCGGATCCACGAGTTCCTCTTCTTATCTCTCCTGGTTACACGAAGCATGCACCTCTCCATGCTTCTTTGAGTTGTCTGCAGTCTTTGTATATCTCTTTTAGTTAAGGTCCACGTCTCTGCACCATACGTAAGCACTGGAAGGATGCATTGATCAAACACTTTTCTTTTAAGACATAATGGCATATTGCTCTTGAAAATTATGCTGTGTCTTCCAAAGGCTCTCCAGGCAAGTTTTGTACGCCGATTAATTTCTTTCATCAATGTGACCCTCACTTGATATCTGCTGTCCAAGATAAACGTATGTGTCTGTTATCTCCAGCTTTTCTCCATCAATCAATAAATCTTCATTTCTTGTAAAAGCATTGAACATCACTTTTGTCTTCTGAAAGTTCATTTTTAATCCCACTTCTTTACTCTTGTCAGCAAGTTCCTGGATCATACTCTGCAGCTCTGGTGGGGTAGTTGTAAAAATGACTACGTCATCAGCAAAACGAAGGTGGGTTAGATAATCTCCATCAACAAAAAACATATATACAAATTAAAATACAAATATGAGATCTTTCGAGCTTACTTAAGCTCATCCTCAGATGTTTGACAATGCACTAATCACAAGTAGTTCGATGTTGGTTAATACCATGAGAGCATTCGCTAGGACGCAGTTCTGAGATAAGGTTGACACATGTGCTGAAACAATTGGTCGAATTCGACCTCTGGATTGTCTGGGTGTTTCTCACGATCCATTATTTGTTTCCATGGCAGAGGGATGGTGTATGGATATTCTTTGTTACAGCAAAGGTGACTGTATTTTAAAATCACCAAACTCTCTGCAAAGAGAATAGTTGAACGTGACCTCGGAGTGTTCAATATGGTTATGTCTTCCCATATTGGGGTATGCCTGCCTTCCAAGTAGAATCGGGAAAGAGCTGTTGAAGTAGAGGCTGTTCGAATATTGTATTTATGTTCCGAGGCTCTACAGCTGAAAGGGCGAGTGGTCGAACCCACATATATCTTGTTTTGAGACCCTTCACACGAGGCCTTAAGAGGTATGGAATAAATGCCATGTCGTTTTATTGGTTCCACTGTATCTCTGTCATTTTTTATGGTTGCCATTATATTATTTGTCTTGATTCTGAATCCAATTTTGTGTTTTTTACAAATTGTTTTTAAATGGTTGGTGACACTAGGTAGGAAAGGTACAGAACCAGCATATTTAACAGGTTGGGTGGCTCTAGTTAAAGTTGAGAAGGGTGTTGAGGAAATGCGTCGTAGCAGTTTTTGAAAAATTTGTTCTGGGTATCCGTATTCTATAGCCAGTCTCCTAATTTTTTGAACTCCATGTTACAGAAGTTAATGTTCGACAAATGAGTTATGGCCCACCTTATCAAGAAGTGCAGAGATGATACTTTTTGACACCTGGGGTGAAATGAGTGAAATGGGATCAGAGTGGTGTTTGAACCAGGTTTCCTGTAGACAGAGTAGGAGATAGTGTTGGTAGTTAGATCTCGGTGTAACTGAAAATCCAGGAACTGTGTAACTGAAAATCAAGGAACGGCTACACCGAGATCCAACTACCAACGCTATCTCCTAACTGTCTACAGGAAACCTGGTTCAAACACCACTCTGATCCCATTTCACTCATTTCACCCCAGGTGTCAAAAAGTATCATCTCTGCACTTCTTGATAATGCGGGCCATAACTCATTCATCAAACATTACCTTCCGTAACATGGAGTTCAAAAATATTAGGAGACTGGCTATAGAATACGGATAACCAGAACAAATTTTTCAAAAACTGCTATGACACATTTCCTCAACACCATTCTCAACTTTAACTAGAGCCACCCAACCTGTTAAAGATGCTGGTTCTGTACCTTTCTTACCTAGTGTCACCAACCATTTAAAAACAATTTGAAAAAAACACAAAATTGGATTCGGAATCAAGACAAATAATATAATGGCAACCATAAAAAATGACAGAGATACAGTGGAACCAATAAAATGACATGGCATTTATGCCATACCTCTTAAGGCCTCGTGTGAAGGGGCTCAAAACAAGATGTATGTGGTTAATTAATACAGACATTTAACGTGGACCAGGAACATCAAACAAAGATCTTTGCTCTTTCCACGTTTAAAAGTGAGTCACGGAAAAATTCTCATTGGCCGCCACCGGAAGTCGAACCCAGGGTCTTCCAGTTACGTGCCGGATATGCTTCCACTACACCACAGCGGCCTCAAATTCCTCCAGACTCACACACACTAACTGCCAAGCCAATTTGGCAGGTTGCTTCTTGGAGCCCCGCACAATGCTGGGGATTCACCAAAGATGGTAAGCAGCAACTGAAGAAATAATTAGAAGGCGAATGAATAATTAATACAGACATTTAACGTGGACCAGGAACATCAAACAAAGATCTTCGCTCTTTCCACGTTTATAAGTGAGTAACGGAAAAATTCTCATTGGCCACCACCGGGAGTCGAACCAAGGGTCTTCCAGTTACGTGTCGGATATGCTTCTAATTATTTCTACAGTTGCTGCTTACCATTTTTGGTGAATCCCCAGCATTGTGTGGGACTACAAGAAGCAACCTGCCAAATTGGCTTGGCAGTTAGCGTGTGTGAGTCTGGAGGAATTCGAGGTCACTGTGGTGTAGCGGAAGCATATCCGGTGCGCAACTGGAAGACCCTGGGTTCGACTCCCAGTGGCGGCCAATGAGAATTTTTCTGTGACTCACTTATAAATGTGGAAAGAGCGAAGATCTTTGTTTGATGTTTGTTTGAAGATATATGTGGGTTTGACCACTCACCCTTTCAGCTGTAGGGCCTCGGAACATAAATACAATATTCGAACAGCCTCTACTTCAACAGCCCTTTCCAGACTCTACATGGAAGGCAGGCATACTCCAATATGGGAAGACATAACCATATTGAAACACTCCAAGGTCACGTTCAACTATTCTCTTTGCAGAGAGTTTGGTGATTTTTAAATAGTCACCTTTGCTGTAACGAAGAATATCTATACACAATCCCCCTGCCATGGAAACAAATAATGGATCGTGAGAAACACCCAGACAATCCAGAGGACGAATTCGACTAATTGTTTCAGCGCATGCGTCAACCTTATCTCTGAACTGCGTCTTAGTGAATGCTCTTATGGTATATAACCAACATCAAACCACTTGTGATTAGTGCATTGTCAAACATCTGAGGATGAGCTTAAAGTAAGCTCGAAAGATTTCGTGTGTATTTTAACTTGTACATATGGTTTTTAATTTGTATATATGCCTTTTAACGTAAAGTTTTATAAAAATCGTGTGTAAGACTGCATTGCTTCATTTAATTTTGGATTACCTTCAGCACGAAAATCACCTACTTCACAACATGAAATGAAAGAGAATAATGAGAAAACCTCAAATCCAAGGGCTGTGTATAACTGTATTCATAAGTGATCAAGGCAATTTAACTAGGCATGATTAGAAAACTAATTATACAGTAGAAGATGCAAAGTGATTAGTTTGCTCAGAAAATACTAAGAAACAATTAGATTTAAGTTTCAGATATTAGAAAGCAATCAAATGTTATGGCAAATTTTTATATAAAGCATTCATTAGCAAATTTCAGTAAAGGTCAAAATAACACACACAAAAAAGAATCAGCTACTTACTTCCACCAGTGACTAAAAAAAGTATGTTACAGAAATTAACAAATGGCACAGAAACATTTTTTTTAAAGACCCTAACTCACTGGGTTTTGTTCCAGAATCCTTAGGTTGAATGACCAACTGGAACTGTCAACTGTGGGTTAATCCCCCACAATGATGTACTTACCTGATTAAAAAGACAAAGAAATATTAAAAATGACTCAAGTGTGGGATATGGTGGGCCTACCACACTTGAGGAGGACTGTCCACCACGGAATCGACCTGGACTTCCTAAACGGCGTATGAGAAAGAGATCTCGGCTGAGTGAGTGTAAGATTGGTGTATGGAATACTAGAGGTATAAATGGCAAGATGAACGAGGTGATTGAAGAGATGAATAAGTATAGACCAGATGTGATATGTGTAAGTGAAACCTAAAAGAAGGAAATTGGGATAGAAGAAGTGAATGGAACGGTGAGTGTGTGGTCTGGATATTGGATAATGTGAGAGGACAGGCTGGTGTAGGTGTGATTTTAAGTGAAAAGATGAACAACTTGATTCACTACAGCTGCATAAGTAAGAGAATTATTTGGATTTGTTTGAAAGTGAACCTTCAGAGAATAGTAATTGTTGTAGTGTATGTTTCTTGTGACTCAGAAACTTCTGATAGAAAGGAAGACTTCTGGAATGAGCTAAAAAACTGTTTTGAGCCAGTTTGGTGCTAAAGAGAAAGTTATAATAGCAGGGAATTTCAATGCTAGAGTGCATAATGCAATCTCTGACAATGCTCTGGGTAAGTTTAGTGATCCTTGTGTGAATGATAACGGTGAAAGATTAATTGAACTCTGCACTGAGAATGGTTTGTGTGTATCTAATACATTTTTCAACCACAAGTATATCCACACATATACTTGAAAAATTCGTACTCTTGGTCAAAAGAGTGTGATATATTTTGTTGTCTATGATCAGCGTCTGAAACACTTAATTGTTAACACTCGTGTGATGAGAGGTGTGGATGTTGATTCTGATCATTACTTGGTAGTGTCACGAGTGAAACTGAATGTTGGTTGGAGGAAAAGGAATAGGAAGAGGCCCAGGATGAAAATAATAAAGGTTGACAAGCTCCCTGAATATCATCAGCGTTATTCTGATGTACTCAGAGAACGACTGAAGGAGCTGAAGGCTTGTGAGATTGTGAGAGGGATGTAGAAAAAAAGTGGGAATGTTTTAAGAACTGTGTTGTCACTACTGCTGAAGAGGTCTGTGGCACCACAATAGTGGGTTACAATAGAGGTGACACTTGGTGGAATAGTGAGATTGAAGAGGCAGTAAAGAGAAAGAAGGAAGCCTATTTGGGGATGTTGCAAGATAGAGTTTCTGGGGATGAATATCGCTGTAAGAAGCGTGAAGCCACTAAGCTAGTTCGCCAGAGTAAGGCAAAAGGTAGGAAGGAGAAGGTGGAAAGGCATGAATTAGCTTTTTGGAAAAAGCCAATTCATGCCTTCCACCTTTCTGGTAGTACATGAGAATCAAGAAAAATAGGGGAAACAAAGTTGTAAGCTGTGTAACGACTAGGATTGGGAAAATGATAAGGGAGCCCAATGAGTTAAGTAAAAGATGGAGTGAATACTTCTGAATACTTCTGTGAGTTATCAGATCAGGAAAGCAAAGGTGATTCAGAGGCAGAAGCAGATGATGTCACAGTGAAGGATGGAAGCACAGGAGATATCTCAAGAGAAGAGGTGTGTAAAGCTCTAAAATCTCTTCAGAATGGTAGCGCTCCAAGAGTTGATGGCATAACTGCCGAGATGTTGAAATATGGTGGTAAACCTGTAATTGACTGGTTAACTGAAATTTGCCAGTTCTGTTGGGAGTTAGGAATGGTACCTCAAGACTAGAAGGATGCTATCATTGTTCCCTTGTATAAGGGAAAGGTTATCAGACTGACTGCAAGAACTATCGTGGTATTAGCCTACAGAGTGTGCCAGGAAAAGTGTTTGGTAAGGTCGTTACTGAAAAAATACAGGGTTTTACATCAGAGAAAGTGTTGGATGTTCAGTGTGGTTTTATGCCTGGTAAAGGCTGCACTAACCAAATTTTTTCATTACGCATAATGATTGAAAAGTATCTGGCTGTTGCTAAGAAAGTTTTTGCTGCTGTCATAGCTTTAGAGAAAGCTTATGACCATGTAAATAGGACACTTTTGTGGAAAGTATTGAATGAATATGACGTTACTGGGAATCTACTTAACAGTGTAAAAGCCATGCATGCTGGCAGTAGAGCTTGTGTACGAGTAAATGGTGTGTTATCAAAGTGGTTTTCTACTGGTGCAGGAGTCAGACAAGGTTGTGTAATGTCACCATGGCTGTTTAATATACACTGCTGGCCACCCAAAATGCAATACCAAGAAGGAAGCATCCGATTGGCCTGAAATTCGCAGCATGCGTCGCCCGCGAGACGACATGCAAACGATTAGCATTGTGGGCCACCGAGAAGCACTATAAAAAGGGTGCACAGAAGGCGGGCGTAAGTAGTGGAAATGTGTTGTGCTGCTGGACCTGTGCGTGGGAAGCTTCCTGATGCCTCATCGCAGAATAAGACAGTCATTCCAGCACGTTTCGGAGTTTGACAGAGGACGAATAGTGGCTTATCATGGCAGTGGTTTATCGTACTGAGACATAAGCGCTCGTGTGGGACAACATCCAGACACAGTGAGGCGAGTATGGATTCGGTGGGTGCAGGAGGGACGGACAAACCAACGTGAGCGATTGCCGCAGCCGCAGCACACCACCAAATGAGAGGACTGGCATGTTTTGCGATGGGCATTGACGGCTCGCACCGCCACATCAGGAACGTTAGCGCAGGAATTAGGATGTGTTGCACAACAACCTGTGTCAGCACGTACCGTTAAACATCGTGTGCAGGAGCGGGGACTTGTCGCACGGCGCCCATTGCTCCGATTACCATTGTCGTTACACCACCGGCGAGTGCGGCGGCAGTATGCCGTTGAACGCCGCACCTGGACTACGGAATGGCATGACCTTGTCTTCTCCGACGAATCCAGCTTCTGCTTGCAACACCACGATGGTCGGATCCGCGTGTGGCGGCACCGCAGGGAGAGACTGTATGACGCATGCATTATGCATCGCCATACCGATCCGTCGTCTGGTGTTATGGTTTGGGGTGCAATTGGATATGACACCCGCACCCCTCTGGTACGCATCGCCAATACACTCAACAGCCACTGCTACATCTCCGACGTTTTGGAGCCTGTAGTCCTCCCTTACCTGCAAGACCTGCCAGCGGCCACGTCTCAACAGGACAATGTGCGCCCGCACGTGGCACACATCATGCAACAATTCTTCACGGCCCACCAAGTGCCACGGCTGCCGTGGCTCACCTGTTCTCCCGATATGTTGCCCATCGAGCACGTCTGGTCGCTGATCGGCAACGGAGTGGCCCAGCAAGCACCACCCGTGGCTACACCTGATGAACTGTAGCAACGTGTGGAAGCAGCCTGGACCGACATACCCCAAGCCCACATCCAAAGCCTCTTTCATTTGATGCTGCGGCATGTAGCGGCTGTTATTGCCAGCCATGGGGGCCACACGAACTATTGATGTATGCGTGCTCCGCAAGTCGCACGGGCCTGTAAGCTCAATCGTTTCATCTTTGTATCTGTTGTTATGTGTCCAGTAAATCTGGCTTTGCTATCTCGTGTCCTTCTTGGTGTTGCATTTTGGGTGGCCAGCAGTGTATTTATGGATGTGTGCATGCATGATGCCAAAATAGATAATACTGGTTTATGTCTTGGTGATATTCGTGTGTGCAGATTGCTGTATGCTGATGACACTGTCCTGCTGGCAGAGAGCAAAAGTGAGTTGTAGAGTATGTTGTCTCAGATGTACGAAGTTTGCATGAAATTCAAACTGAGTATAAATAAGGGAAAACCCAAAGTTATGGTTTTTGAGAGAGAAACTGGTAGTACTGAATGTAATATATGTCTAAATGGCACAGTTATTGAGCAGGTGAATGAGTTTGTGTATTTAGGAAGCATGTTTGACAGAGAGAACAAATTGGATAGTGAAATTAGTAGGTGAGTGAATTCTTCATTGAAAGTCATGGCTGCTTTGCGAAGGGTTTCACAGGAATGTTGGGTCCTCAAGAGAGTCCCGCATGGCTGTATATGGAAGTGTAATTGTTTCTACTCTAATGTATAGCAGTGAAACCTGGGTACTACTAAGAAACATAGAAGTTGTTTGTGTGCTGGAGAAATGCGTTACTTATAGTGGGTTTGTGGCAAGACACGTTCTGATTGTGTGAGGAATGAAGATGTGTTGCAGTTGTGTAATGTGAAGCAAAATGTTGTTAGCAAGGTGGAGACTAATATGCTTAGGTGGTTTGGCAATGTTGAAAGAATGAGTGATGAGATACTTACTAAGAAAATCTTTTTAGCCCAAGTGACAGAAAGGAAAGGTAGGGGAAAGCCAAGGAAGTCATGGGAGGATCAGATTCAGGAATGTCTGCATGAGAAAAAGATTATGAGTATGAAGTATAAAAGATCTTATGTATGTCGTGTAATGGATGTCAGTGAAGCCCGAGTTGTATGTCAAGATTGCTGTAAATGGAGAAGTTTGATACAGCAACAGTAAGTAGAAATTATCTGGCAGTTTGTATTTCTTTGTGGAGCTAACCTCAGAATATCAAAGAACAGCTTAGTGATATGTGTGTATGCAAAAAACATTTCGCATAGTAGAAGGAAGGTATTAGAGACAAAAAGATTTTCAAATCACAGTTCAAATCAGTTAACAACACTTAACAGAAGAGATAGAGAAGGAAACATGATATAACTGAATGCCTTTTAGCAGGAGAATTTTGCACAATGGAAAGTTGAAACAGGCTGAAAGTATTCCTCATAATAAAAGCTATGTTAAGGAAAAAAACTTTTCAAATATGTCTTCCAGAAGCAGAGATAGCAAAAAAAAAAAAAAAAAAAAACTTTTCAACCTTTACAACTCCTAAAGGAAAAGTTGTACACATTATTTGAAGAGAATCTTATTGTAACAAAAACCTTATTCACTCTTCATCTTTATTATAGCGAATAAGCATACAGTAAAAAAAGAAATTTCTCAATAGTTTTTAGAGGCAGAAATAATGGAAGTACAAAAACTAGCAAAGAATTGTGAACCACAAACCTCCTCAAATACAAACTTAAAGTGTTCCATGAGGCAAATGGTATCTGGTGTTAAAATAATTTTTTAAATCAGATATTTAAAAGTACAGATATTGAGAAAAATTGATTAAATATTGGTGCCCTCTAGCAGTGAAATTGCGCATTATTCTGAGAAGAAAATACACACAAGAAGTTTTCATAGTTAGTAGTATCTGGTCGAAAGAGAATATTTTTCAATCAGGTTATTAGTCTCGTAGATATTGCTGTAAACGGAAACAGGTACTTACGCCCTCTAGTGGCAACCTTGGGCGTTAAGAAATATTTGAAATATATGAGAAACATTGCACACCAAAAATGTCCTCCAACAAAGAAAGATTTTTTCAAATCGTACTCCTTCCTAGAAACAGAGATATGGACAAAAATAAGATATATATGGCAGGGTTCCCGATAGCGTGCACAGACGCGCGTTTCACTCAAAGAAGTTTGAATTTGCGCAAGAAAAATAAAGTGACGTGCGAAATGGGTGCGCGCGCAGAAAGATTTCAGTCGTGAGCTATTAGCATGGATAATCTACGAAGGCGATGCCGTTTCAGATCACGTGTGCCGATTTCACAATGTCACGGTACAATCCTATTGTTCAGTCACATGTGCCGATTTCATGATGTCACGGTACAATCCTAGTATTTCCCTTTCGGTCGTATATAAACGGATTACGGAATAATCCGCGTAGAGTGGGGTCGCGGGGGCGTAGTGGGCAACGTTCGTGACTGCCACGGAAAGGACCTCAGGTTCGATCCCAGGCAGGTACGAACACTCGATCCACTAAATATCTGCCGTGTGTCGAATGGCACGTTAAGCCATCGGACCCCAAGTACTGGCCCCCGGTAATAAATAAGGGCGTCTTTCTCCCCCTTTCTACCTCGCTTCCATGTCACTTTCCTGTAGGGCACTCTAGCCCAAATCTCCTAGCTTCCTATTTCTAAGGGTTGTTTAAGACCTGGGGTCAGACACTCCCTTCCTAAAATCCTCTATATATGATATGATATGATATGATATGATTCGCATAGAGTGCAACGAGACAAAAGCCCACACGCTGCTAAGGGTGCCAACCATTACGGTTTCGGCCACATAATTACTGAATTACAGACAGGTTGGAAGAATTGCGGATTTCCATATATTTCGTAAAAGTTCTGAATTTTGTGTCCTTTTTTGTTAAAATCAATTTCGCACAAATGCAAAATTTTGTGTCCTTTTTTGTTAAAATAAATTTCGCACAAATGCGAAAACTATTACTCCCGTTTCTAAGTAAGCGCCTTTGAAATTCAGATATTGGATACATCGGCAAAGCCAAATCGGACGGATATGGGGTGAAGAACGGCCAGAGGATATTGGATGCATTGGCAAAGCCGATATTGGGTGAAGAACGGCAAGGTGATATTACATAATATGTCGGAAAAGCCGATATCGGTGCAATGACATCCGCATACCTGCCAAGTATTCCAGATTTCCCGAAAGTTTTACGGTTTTGGGTAGTTTTACGGTCGGAAGATAGTTTTTTCCAGATTTCGCCAAAATGGCTCGTGAATTTTTTTTTACTGATGGAAATTGATATTGTTGTTAGTGTCTCTTAGTGTAAACTCCCGCTTTTGTTTTATTATGATCTCATAGCGATTTAACCTTTTGTTATCTCATGTTTCTAGCTGGGAGCGATCGCAAACAACCCCTCCCGCCAATCCTTCCAAACTTGCTCTCCCTCAGTGTTGGAATAGCTGCGCTAACTGCACCAAAGTGCGATTTTTTTTTTAATTCTGCGCCATGCAGAGTTCGCCAAAATGCGTAATTACGCGTATAGTACGCATCAAAAAGTAAGTTTACGCGTCGAAATTTTACGACGCGTAAAAATACTCAATGGGACGGTATTTCGCCTTTCAAAAACGGAAGTAAACGAAATAAAGATTTCCATAATCTTAATTTCTTTTTCCTGCGATGTTGACTCTGTCCAGTATTGTTGTTTATACATTACTTTATTCCAAAAATATTTGTATTTCAGTTGGAAAATGGAAGGAAAATTTCCGAAAACAGAAATTCGACGGCGCAAAAATTTCCCTGTAATCTTCAGGCATGAGCGTGCAACAGCTTCGAGAAATTTCTCCTTTTCCGTCAAAATTGGAGTTTTCCTCGAGATCGATGCATAACTGAACAGAAATTTCGGGGAAATTGGTAGCCGGTGGAGAATGTTTTTCGCTGGAAACTTTCGAAAACGGAAGTTTCGTGTTTCAAATCTTTCGAAAACGGAAGTTAGACGCAGTGAAGATTTCTCTCATAATCGTAATTTTATTTTTTATGCGATGTTTCCTCTGCCTAGTATTGTTGTTAAATATCATTTTATTTTATAAATATTCGTATTTCAACTGGGAAATGGAGGGAAACTGTCCGAAAACAAAAATTGGACGTAGCAAAGATTTCTCCCGTAATTGTATCCCCCCCCAACGATGTTCTGAACATGTATCCTGTATTCTTAAATATTCCCCCACCCCCCAAAATAAGGTTTGCGTTTCAGCTTGATAAAGAGAGGGTGAGGGGGGGGATAAAGATTTTCCCTCTAGTCGTAATTCTTTTTCCTGAAAACGAAAGTGAAGAAGCTGAAAATTTGTAAGAATTGATGCATGGTGTACAAAAGTATTCATATTCTCAAAGTTACACTATTCATCCTTTATCTAAAATAGCGCTATTGTGCATTCGTGATGAATAAAATTGTCATCCAAGGACATTAAAAAAAAAAGTCACTGTCTTGTCTTGCTTAAATGAAATCAAGTTATTTCTAAAATTGCATCATTCAATTTAAAAAAAAAATTCAAAACCTTGAAAATAATCACAATTTCTGAACTCTATCTATCAGTGACTGATACAGAAAAATAATTGAATACAAGTATCATCAAACATACTGCTAGCACATCCCATACATTACCGCTAGATAAACATAAATTAACAGTTCTGGTTGTCTCAAATCTTCTTGATTTTTGCAAGCAATCTTCTTGATTTAGGAAAAAAAAAAAAAATTGGGGGGGATGCAATTGTGGTAACATACTTTGATAATCTTTGCAAGCGAGTGAGATTCATGCTGCTCTCTTTGCCATGACTAGAAACCAGTTCAACAGGTGAAAATATTGCCAAACTTGTGTTTGAAGAATTTCAGTATCTTGGTATTCCGTGGATGAACTGTCTTGCCTTATGTGATAAGACTCCTGTTATGGTGGGGAGAAAATTTGGTGATTCTCTGAAAAAAATAGTGTCTCACTCTCTAAAAATGGAACTCATTAACAAGGTTT
Source organism: Macrothele yani (assembly GCA_039090855.1). Taxonomy (NCBI): domain Eukaryota; kingdom Metazoa; phylum Arthropoda; class Arachnida; order Araneae; family Macrothelidae; genus Macrothele; species Macrothele yani. The sequence goes on along the minus strand of CM077010.1, from coordinate 160,898,047 downwards.
GTTAATCTTATTTTATACTTAAATACTAATTTTTTTCTGTAAATATTTCTTTATTTGTATTAAATAATTAACTGTAATAAAAAATAGAGAAACCTATAATATATAATTTTATTATTTATAAAGTGTAAATACGCGCCGCTGAACATGCGTTGATGTCCCGGTTTTTGATTTTGAAAAGTTGCAGCTCTGATGTTTGTTAACACAATGGAAAAGTTCCTCATTAGAAAGAGGAAGCGTTCTTCTGACGATTCTGCAAGTTCGGCATCGAGTGCTACGATTTTAAACAGTGAAATATTTCCTGAGAAATGTAGTGAGACTGTTCCTGCTGTACCTCCAACTGAATTAAAAAAAATTCTTAACTGTCAAGAGAAATGGCGCAAAATGTACAACTGGCTTGAAGTCGAAACCGACGAAAATAAAACAATTTTGATGTTTTGTTCATTTTGCATGGCATCATCAAAACTAGCGTTATTTTCAAAAGGTAAGTTAATGCCATTCATTATTTTATCAATTTATAAATGGTCTGTTTTTTTCATCTGAAGAACTCGTTTCTAAAATTTGGCTCATGCTTGTATTGATACTGAGAATTTTTTTTTTTTATCCTGTCGTAATTTTTGGGCTAAAAGCAACGGCTCATACAGTGTTAAAGGGATTTTTTTGTTTTCGACATTGTAAAGGTCCCTATGTTTATTTTATTATTCATTATTGTGAAACGAGCCAATTCGCTCAAACGCTTTTGGGATGGGAAGTAAATATCCTCATCGGTGTCATGCAAATTTGTTTTGAAGTTGTTAGACCATTTCAAAGATTTTGAAGATTTGAAATGCCTGTTGAGTGAATATCCATATATATTTATTCTGCTAAAAAATAGTTATGCTAGTTTTAAATTTGCAGATGTTGCAGAACTTTTCATCTGCAGGTATAAAGATGTGTATCCAAGCACAGTGTTGTTGTATGAAATTGCTTTGGTTGTGCCAATAAGTTCTGCATCAGTAGAGTGTTCTTTTAGCACTCAAAATCGAATAAAAGATAAATTTCACAACATACTGAAAGAATAAACTTCAAAAATTTTGATTCGAATATCAGCAGCAAATGTGACACTAGAAAGCTTTCCATTTCACAAAGCTACTGAAATATTTAATAACAAAATTAGAAGATATGCATAAAATATTTATATTATTTTTGTGTTTGTTCGGTTTTTCTAACCATAAATGTAGTATTTTTCTCTAAGTTTACGATTGTTTAAAATTCACCCCTGATTTTTCATAATCACCCCCAGAAAAAAGCCTGGGGGACATTTTCACCCCTGATTCTGCAACCCTGGTGAGAACCCTGTATGGATGGAAAAATTATGCACTATTTACGCAGGAGGTATTCTCAATCAGTTAACAACAATTAAAAGAAGAGATAGAGAAGGAAACATGATATAACTGTATGCCTTTTTGTGGGAGAATTTTGCCCAATGGAAAGTTGAAACAGGCTGAAAGTATTCCTCATAACAAAAGCTATGCCAAGGAAAAAAACTTTGCAAATATGTCTCCCAGAAGCAGAGATAGCAAGAAAAACGTTTTGACCTGTACAACCCCTAGGGGAAAAGTTGTACACATTATTTGAAGAGGATCTTATTGTAACAAAAATCTTATTCACTCTCCATCTTTATTATAGCGAATGGCATGCAGTAAAAAAAGAAATTTCTCAATAGCTTTTAGAGGCAGAGATAGGCTGCAAATGGAAGTACATAAACTAGCAAAGAATTGTGAACCACAAACCTCCTTAAATACAAACTTAGTGTTCCATAAGGTAAATGGTATCTGGTGTTTAAAGAATTTTTTAAATTGTACATTTAGAAGTACAGATATTGAGAAAAACAGATTAAATATTGGTGCCCCCTAGCAGCAAAATTGTGCATTATTTTGGGAAGAAAATACACACAAGGAGTTTTCAAAGATTAGTAAGTAGTATCTGGTAGAAAGAGAATATTTTTCAGTCGGGTTATTAGTCTCATAGATATTGCTGTAAATGGAAACTTACGCTCTCTAGTGGCACACTTGGGCGTTAAGAAATATTTGAAATTATATGAGAAACATTTCGCACCAAAAATGTTCTCCAACAAAGAAAGAATTTTTCAAATCGTACTCCTTCCTAGAAACAGAGATATGGACAAAAATAAGATATACGTATACGGCTACTATACGCCCCTGGTGGAAAAATTATGCACTATTTAAGCAGGAGGTATTCTCAAAAACTTTTTGGAGATGAGTGATATTGGTCCACAGAGGAATTTTTTTCAATCTATTTTCTAGCTCAGATTTTATTGCAAATACATCAAAAGCAAAAATAAACACTAACGCCCCCTGGCGGCCAAAACATTATTTACCAAAAATGAGGAATTATATGCAAAACATTTCCCCTGGAGAGATCCAATGCAGGAAAAAAATTTCGAATCGGGCTTTTAGAAGTGGAGATATTGGGAAAATTGTGATTTACTGTTACGCCCCTAGCGGAAAAATATTAGTCCCGCAGATATTGCAGTAAACAGAAACGTGAACTTACGCCCTCTAGTGGCGTACTTGTGCATTAAGAAATATTTGAAGTTATATGAGAAACATTTCACAAAGAAAATGTTCTCCAACAAAGAAATAATTTTTCAAATCGTACTCCTAGAAACAGAGATATGGACAAAATAAGATATAGGTGTGTGCCCACTGGTGGAAAAATTATGCTTTATTTAAGCAAAAGGTATTCTCAAAAGTTTTTAAAGGAGAGCTGTGTGGGTCCATGGAGGAATTTTTTCAATCGAGTTCCGAGCTCAGATTTTTTTGCAAATACATCAGGAACAAAAATAAACACTAAGCCCCCTGGCAGCCAAAACACTTTTCACCAAAAATAAGAAATTATATGCAAAACATTTCCTCTCAAGAGCTATATCCGACACAGGAAGAATTTTTCAAATCTGACTGTTAGAAGCGGAGATTGGGGAATTCACGATTTACTGTTATGCCCCCTAGTGGGAAAATTATGCATTATTTGAAAGAGGGACGATAACTAAAATAGTCTTCAATATAAATGTCCTCAAAAGGAAAAATCATTTTTTCAATTGGATATTTAGAAGCAAATGTATGAAATAAAATGCATTTTAAATTCGATATAATCTTCATTTGTGCCCCCTAGCGGCAAAGTTCTGCATCGGAAGAAAACCGGAACAAATGGATCATCATTCCCACATTTTAAGCTTTCCAATACGAAAAGAATTTTACAAATCAAACTAATAATTGCAGAGATATGGTCGTCCCAGTCTGACAGACAAAGTGATAACATAAGCACGACGCTAAAAGATGATAATAACACAGCTTCTTCAGTCAGCTAACAGACAAGAAAGCCAACATCCCCCTCCCCAGCATTTTGCAGGGGTGGGGAGGAAAATTTGACAGACATAAGTTATGTCAGTAGAAAAATCATCAATTACAAAAAACATTGTGCAGGGACAAAAAGGCGGGATTGGATAAAATTCCCGGACATGCAACAGAAATTTAGGACTTTTCCAGGATTTCCAGGACGCGTACGAACCATGTTACAATAATCGTTTACTTTATTTGATCTTTATTTCTGGCTCAAAAGCTATTTCCTTAAAAGGGGGAGGGAGAAAAAATGTTTTCTTCTCCCTATGTTACGTAAGGGCTCTGGAAATGATATAACAAAATTCTCTGTACTATTTGATTTTTTTTTTTTGATTGGAGGTTTAACGACCACCGTGAGCAACTCAATGGGCTATAAGCAGTCGCCTGTCCCTAATTTAGGGTCACTGGTTCCAGGGAAGGGAGAGAGCCAGTGCCGTAAGACAAACACAACATCCATGCCTCACCGGGATTCGAACCTGGACCCCTTTCGGACGAATGATCAGAGGCCATCGCTTAGACCACTGCGCCACCGGGGTGGCCTGTACTATTTGAAAAACATGCCAACGGATCAAGTATACTACAGTTAGGCACGGATCATTGGACTTGGTGCCTGCTCTGCCCTACTGTCTTTCTGTAATCGTAAAGAAGGCCCATCATCCCCAGCAGATGTTTAGCCAAGAATTTCAAATTGAAGATGTGCTAAAAAAATTATAGGGGTTGGATGAGATCAAATTTTTTGAATGCTAAAAATTTTTTATAGTAAAATTTCATCCCTATACAAGAAATATTTAGGCTTTAAGGTGGTTCCTCCTAAAATCTTTGCCTTATGTTTCCAATGGTAAAACTTCTGCACATATTTTCTTCGCAATTAATGTATTCTCAAGGACAAAAATTTGCACATTGATAAAGCTAACTCTGAGTTATAGCATGGGATACTTAATACTTGCTAAAACATAACCATAATTATATTAAAAATCAATCATTTTTCTTTCAGTAATGTTCAGACCTGTTAATAGATATGGTGCGACCTGTGCATTGATGACGTCAGCAGACAAGCAAATGTTGGATTGCTTAATTATGGTTATGTTTTAGCAAGCATTAAGTATCCCATGCTATAACTGAGTTAGTTTTATCGATGTGCAAATTTTCATCCTTGGGAATACACTAATTGTGAAGAAAATATGTACAGAAGTTTTACCATTGGAAACATAAGGCAAAGATTTTAGGTGGAACCACCTTCTAGGATTAAAAATGGAGAACTACTGAATTTTCTATTATTAAGAATGATTAAAACAGGAAGTTCCCTTTTTCTTAAGAAACAACACACAATTGTCAAATTACACATGATTATTTCATTTTTGTGCTGTTCTTATTTTTATCTCTCAATGCAAGTGTTTCTGTGCAGAATATTAAAACAAAGAGGTATTAACATGGGTTGCTGAAACAGCAGATATTGATATTTTCACAAATCTTTCCCATGCCAAAATGATTCAGAAGCATATCTGCAGAATTTAAAGCAAAAGTATCAGAATTATAACAAATGAAGAGATACATACATACATACATTTTGTAGCTGTAATGACTAGCTTTAGAAAAGAAAAAAACAGACCAAGTTAAACAAGAATTGAAGTCTGTATATATAAACTTTAAATAAAAAAACTGCAGTATGGTAGAATACTTCATGGTAGAGTCAAGTAATTTGTGCAAATGTTTAATACTCATGGCAACTGTGTTGTAGATAATAAAAAGCACTATACTTAAAAAGTGTATGTATATGCATATATTTCTGTGTGTCATACACTCTGAAATGGAGGGGCGACATTAAGATTCTTTTATGGGGAAGGGAAGTGTCTGGGAAAATTGGTGTTGGGGTAGAGAAGTGTTAGGGGTGTATAAATCCCTGATCTCCAGTCCCTTTTCCGATTCTTCTGCAGAGATATTCAGAAATCGGTATCCCACTCACATTTTAACATAAAAGAAATGATTTACCAATACTGGCTCATGGGTCAAAATAATGGGTGGACTTTAAGAAAATAAGCAATCTACTCAAGGAGAAAATATGAATACCACTGCACACAGCAGGCGATCAATGATCACATACATATGAAAATTAAATGCATGTGCACATTTCAACTTTTCATTTCATTTATTTATTCCTACAGTTGCCACATTGTCTTACACATAATGATTTATCTATAAACAATATATGTACTGCAACAACTAGGAAAAGGAAGGAAAAGGCCGAAAGGCCTGACACAGCCCTCCTCTGTTCTTCCTGGTGATTTTAGTTAAAAGGAAAGTCTTCAATTATAGACCAGTGATTTTTTTTTTTTTTTTTGACAAAACCAAATTTTAGAGGAAAATAATTATCTCATAAAACAATCCGGTTTCAGCGTGGTTTGATGCTACATATAATTATGAGGAATTTTTCAAATTCCTTCTTCATGCCTAAATTATCAAAATTTCTTTATGACCGAATTCATTTTACAATGTGTGTCTTAACAGTTATCTTTTGTTCAGTCAGGATCTAACATAATTTTTTACATGAGGAAATTATGAGGCATTTCCCTGTAGGAGGGGTTTATCTGGGAAATTCATATTGATAAACAGTGCTTAAAGAAAATTTAAATGAGAGAGAAAAAAAAAAGAAAAAAAAACAAGAAAAATAAGAAATAAAAAAAATTAAATGAACAGAAATTTTTCAAAGTCTGAAAACTTTAATAGTGAAATATTTAGGCTTGAAACCTAAGATCAAAAATTGGAAAAACTTCAAAAAATGGAAAACTGTTGAAATTTTTAAGGTTAAAAATAGTTAAAACTGGTAATCTTTTCCCCAAAACACTATGTGCAATCATTTTGTTTTAGTGCCTTTTTTATTTTATTTTTTTATTGAAAGTTTAAAGCAAAGTCATTAAGAAACCCGCGACTTTTTTTGATAAAACCAAATTTGTAAGCTTACTTGATGGGCTATAGACAGTTGTCCATCCCTAATTCAGGGTCACTGGTTCCAGGGAAAGGAGATAGCCAATGATGTAAGAAAAACAAAATATCCATCAATCATCAGGATTCAAACCTGGACCCTTCTCAGATGAATGGTCATAAAAAAGTGCTTAGGCCACTGGGTCAGCTTTTATTTTTCAATTCTCTATCTAAATGTTCACCCAATCAAGGCTAAAGCAACTAAGTATTAATATAGGTTGCTGAAACAGTAGATGCTACTATCTTCACAAATCTTGTGCAAGCTGAAATTTTTCAGAAGTATATCTGCAAAATCTGTAACAGATTTTGCAGATATGAAGAGGTCCATATGTTTTCTGATTGAAATAAACTGACTTTAAACATGTTTTTAAAAAAAAACTAAAAAAAGGCCTTACGCTGCATGGACTTCAAACTGAGAAAAAAATATTACATTTTTATGATAAAAGACACTTCAAGGTAAAGCTGGGGAATTTATGTACATGCTGAATGATGTTCACAGCTGAACTGTATGATAATAAGGACTAATACAAAAATTAGAAAGTACATATGTACATGCCTGTGTATATGTTACACACTTCCAAAATGCAGGGCTGTGGAGATTTTTTCGGGGGGGGGGGTATGCCAGACTAAAATTCCAGGCCTGGTCGTTCCAACCCTCCCCAAGATTCCATGGAATGTGTAAGTCAAGCTTCTTGATCTGATATATTAGGCTGTGCAATCTCAGATGCATACGCTAATCGATTTGTTAGGCTGTGCAATCTGAATCTCAGATGCATAACCTTAATCGATCTGATCAAAACATGTGAACCTGTAGAAACTATTGCTCCAGGCATCCTTCCCGATGCTTGGATGCTTTCGAGTATTGTTCATTACTATTTCACGATTACTTCCTTTTACTTTTCTCAGTCACAATACTAATTTAATGAAACATTAATAAACTGTCGGGCAACTAAACCACAACGCCACGCGCACGCATAATAAACATCAGTTTCACTATACTGTTGTTTCAAACATATCTATCAATACTTTTTTTTTTTTTTTCCCCGCAGAACCGCAAAGAAAATAACTTTACCCACCTGACTTTTTTGGAAAATGCTGTTGTATAGAAAATTCTGTAGACTATGGTTCTGCTTGAACACAACGTATTTGTTATACAAAATTTCTGTGTTTTAACACACTCAGCTGTCCTGTAGGAGTTCGTAAACAAGTGAAAAAATCGTGCAATTCGGCCCTTGTTGCGGCCAATCGATCGTTTTATGAGAGAAGCCATTAGTAGCACAGAAATCTCACGTTATTACTTAAAATATATATATATATATACGTTATGTAAACAACTCCAATACAGCAACAAACCCACACTACTTGCACGAAACACACTTATGCGGTTGTGCCCACTAAAAGCCTACGAACAACCACCGCATTTCAAGTTTCAACAGCGCCGCAAAATGCGATTAGGTGAAAGTTGTAGGGTAGGGTAGGATGGAGTTCTGCGCAAAGCCGGTTCTGCGTTTGGTGCTTTTAGACGTCACAGTCACGACAGCACCAAGCTGTTGCGTCACATTAAATGCGGCCTCCAAAAAGTTTCAGTTGATAAGAGAGTGTAGGACTGAAGGTCACTATTATCGTTTCAAAAATCCCGTGAAATGACAAAAATTAGTCTATTCTTTTGAAGACACTGGTGGTGAAGTAATTAAATTAAAATGAAAAACAGCACTTTGCTTTCAAACTGAAAAAAAGAAAAAAAAGTAGATAGTAGTTATAAATAATCAGTGGCGGAGTGGAACAAAAAAGCCCGGGATGCTACTTACTAGTTACTACTAGGGGCCCGGACTAAAAAGTGTGTGTGCCGAAATGCGAAAGGTTAGGAGTGTACGTCACGTGAATACGAGGATTCCCTTTGAAGTCGGCGCTGTATCTTTCTCTCGAATCCCTAAGGGACTGATGGTGGACACAGAGAAATATGGAACTTAGCTCTACTGTTGATCTCAGTAAAATATAACCTTTCCAGCGCACTTCAGGGTCTGGATGTTAAAATAGTCAAATATATCAAAATATTTAACAATTGTCCACCACTAAAATTACTGTTATTCATTATTCTAGTGCAGTGGCGGTTGCAGAAATTTGAAAAACGGGGAGCACCTTAATACCACTATCACTTTGATCGAATGTAAGAATATCTTACCTTAATGTCATAGGATGGGGGGGGGGGGATGTTCGATATATGTATTATCGATTTTACATTTTTTTTTTTTCGGAGAATAAGATGCATACTTATATGAGTATTTTCATCGGATCTATTGAAGAGTCATTTTAAGTGCACACATTTATTGAATAACGCTTTTAAATGAAGAATGGAGTGTATGTTACACAAAAGTGAGTCCCCTTGGGTGCATTCGGATAAAAATCTCCAAAATCTCATCAGTATTTTTAGAGCAACATTTTAGTGAATACGCAATAACCCTAGTCCTGTAAGACGCTGCTGGTCCATTGTGGTTTTTAGACATGTTTTCAGCCTTTTTATAGCTGAGAACAGGGACATCGCTAGACTTCGAAATCAGGATGGGCGACGGGTGGGCGAGCATTATTTTTGATGGGGCAAGCTTGATAGCAACTTTTTTTTCTATTAATTGAAGGTTAAACGACCACCGTGGGCGACTCAGTGGGCTATAAGTAGTCGCCCGTCACTAAATTAAGGTCACTGGTTCCAGGGATGGGAGAGAGCCCGTGCCGTAAGACAAACACAACATCCATGCCTCACGGGATTCGAACCCAGACTCTTCTCTGACAAATTTTAACGTTGCGCCCCACAGACAGAATACCTCACCCCTCCTTAACTTCCTTCCTTCCAGCCAACGACTTTGCCTTGCACTCCTCTCATACAAAGCAGTCGTCAGCCACTTTCTGCACTTTCACTGTCTCGGGGCAGTCTTAAGGACGCTAGTGTAGCTTTAGACTCCCCTTTTCGTGTTGGAATCCCCTATTTTGTAAAGAAAATAAACAGAGCAGTTAGTAGTGACCCCCTCAGTGAATTCCTATCCACCGTCCTCATTAACCCCCTAGCCATATAAACATGAAAAAGTGGCTGAAACTAAGGAAATGAGGGGAGAACAACTGAATTTTCATGTTTTCATGGCCCTGGGTGCTATATTGATAGCCTTTTTTGGAGGAGCAAACAACGCACTACCTAGGGAGAAACACGTAGGGTTACATGAAATAAAACACAAGACTTATTACTTGGCAAAGTGCAAATTATATTTTAAAGTTAAATATATTGAAAACTGTCACACTGTGAAATGGGTGGGCAAGGCAAATTTCAGGGTGGGTTTGCACCCCCTTGGCGACGTCCCTGGCTGAGAAGGATCTCTCTGGCATCGCTGTTGTAACGGAAATAACAGCTAATACTGTTAGCAGACATTTGATGTTGTTCAAGCAAATTGGATCTTCGTTGGTCTGAATTGCTGTAATGCATTCTATGGCAGATTCTGGGAAAGAATCTGCTTTTCTCCTCACATTGGCTTGATTGATTCCTTTCTGAAAAAGGCGACATCAAGAGTTTCAAGAACTACCTGAATTATTTTACAAGCTTTAACAGTACAAAAAATAGAAAGATGTGTGTTTTTTAGCAAGGTGTAAAAATGCAGAAAATTAAAGATTTCGTCCCTTTTTAGGGGGGGGGGCACGTGCTAGGCTCCCCCTTTGCAACCGCCGTTGTTCTAGTGAGTACGAAAATGAATGCAGTGCGTTGAAATACTGAACATCAAGTAGGCTACAGTTTATAGCGCCATGGCATTGATTCATATTTTTATTATTTGCATAATTTTGGTGAATTGTTATTCCCTTCGGAACGTATTTTAGAGACGTTGAGACAGAACAGTAGAACTTCCGGCGAATGCGTCAATTATTTTTTCTATCAGGCAGCAATATAATCCAGACCCTTTGTTTGAAGGTATTTTAACAAAGGAGTTGTTTCACTGAACAGCTGAAGGAAAATAAAAGCTGCACATATGGTTTCATACTTGGCCCAGTTTGTAGTTAGTCCCTTGCCTTAGTTGCTGTTTTAGAGTCTGTTTTTCCAGCATAAACGATTGTAGGAAGTGCGTCTATTGCATAATACTAATTATCTCGAAAAATATATATATTTTTTTTTCGGAGCACGAGTTAAAAATACTTCGTAAGCCGCATCTGCACTGTTCCATCTAGTAGGGCCATTTTTTTATTTATTTTTTTCACCTTCCGCAATTTATCATCACTTGTTTCGTTTTCACTGACAGTAGTTATCCAAATATTTGCTCGTTTGTATTATTCCGATAAGAAAACAGCATTTTTTTTTTTAATCAGGCTGAATAGGTTTTCGGCCCTAACACAATACTGCGCGCAATCCTGAATGGCTAAGTTTAACACATGCTCGTGACAAAGAGTAAAAATAGAATTAAACGCATCTATTTTCAATCAATTTTCCAGACCTTTAGATTTGCCGCTCATATAAGTCTTTTCAGGTGCACCGACTTCTCCAAATTATTGGGGCGGTGGGGCAGACGTGAAGAGATCAGACGTGAGAGGGAAATGTCTCTTCCATTATCAGAAGAAAACTAAAAAAAAGGGGGGGGGGGGAGGCAAAAAGATAAACTGTGAGATTCGACGTATATTTTAAAACGAAATTGTAATTGCGTATCAGCAAATGAACAAGGAAGCAGAAATACTCTTTTGATGAATATTAATATTTTTAAAAATAAAATTCAGCCTGTGATTTTATAAAAATACCCAGAAAGATTTTATTTCCAAAGTTTAGCAAAAACTGAGAAATTAGCAGCGTTACTCAAACAAAGAGCAAGAAGCGCAAAAAATAAATAGATAAATAAAGGCGCTAGAGATAATACGTTTCTGCAATTTATTCATTTTATTTTCGATAATTGTTTTAAGCATTTACCACATATCGCGAGAACATGTCAAACTCTATTTTAATACGGGGCTTGCAATCCATGATTCTTATCAAATGAGGAATGCCGAGATTGAAAAAAATGTTTTTATTCATTTTGTTATTTACTAATTTTTTGTCCTCATAAGGTGGAGCTTGGTCCACCTTATAAGGCTAAAGCGATTGTTTAATTAAACAGGACCAAAAATATTGGGTGGACAATCCCCCCCCCCCTCTCCAGTAAACTTATTGGAGGGGCAAGATTCACCTTGACCCCCTATAGTCGGCGCCTATGAGTCTTCTGAAAACATCATACATCCGTTACAGAAGACATCCCGATTTTCCTTACAGTATGATAACTACTTCTGCTGAATAAGTTCGCCTGAAGGTAATACACGAAAATAAGCTTTACGCTGATCAAAAGGAACAGATATTAATTCAAACGGCTGTATTGAATGGTCTTTTACAAATTCTACCTTAACGTCTATGGCCCCTATGGAAGAACACTATGAATCAGATCAGATCAGATGTAGAGGATTTTAGGAAAGGATTATCTGACCCCAGGTCTTGAACAACCCTTAGAAATAGGAAGCTAGCAGATTAGGGATAGAGTGCTCAATAGGAAAGTGACACGGAAGCGATGTAGAAAGAGGGAGGAAGACGCCCTTATGTACTGTACAACCGGGAGGCCAGTACCCGGGGCCCGACGGCTTAACGTGCCCATCCGACGCACAGCGGATATTTAGTGGTTCGAGCCTTCGTACCTGGCTGGGATCGAACCTGAGATTTCTCCGTGGCAGTCACGAACGTTGAACACTAGGTCAATCGCGGTTCTGGAAGAACACTGGTAGGGTGGGGAAGTAAATAAGTTCAAATTACCCTCTTTTCCGGCATTGATGCAAGTCTCAGGATTTAAATTAGAAAGCACATCGACCGGTTTGTCTTCATAATTCATTTCTAAATTTGAAGTTCTCAATATTCCCGAGTTTTCATCAAAGGAAGTTGATGGACCGGAACCGTAAATCTCAGTCAGAAATTTCGTTATCATCAGGATTAGTTTCAGCAGGATGATTAATTTTCGAAGAAAAAAAAAGAAACTCTAGTTTTTTCTGTTTCAGATTAACACTATACGACAGTCTTTTTGTATTTGAATTTTGCGCTTTTCTTCACCACTTTTATGCTTAGACTTGCCTTTTCCTTTGTCAGCCATCTTACAGTAACGATCGATAACTATAAACATGCTTAAAACACGCGCTACCCCAGTCAATTTACTCACCTCACAACTTTCTCGAAAAGCAAATTAGTTTACAACGCGACTGCTTAGGTGTAATTTTTCCTTGAGAAACAAGAACACCAGAACATGAGGGCGTCCGCTCACGGTGTGATTTGAGATCCGAGATGGGAACGGGTCAACGAGTCGACAATTTCTTGCGAGTCAAACGGGTCGGGTCAAGGTGTTCCTGACCCGATTTCAATCCAGTTTTATTTCCGTTTTATTTTTGGGAAAGAAAAATATATTTATTTCAAAGAAATATGCGTACTGTGGAATTTTGTGCTCGATGCTGGTGCCAGCGGAGTGAAAACTGATTTGTCATACAAAAATATTGCCGTCTGTTTCTTAATTATAGCAAAGAAGATTTCCACCGACAGACGATACCATATCGTAAATTGATACTTCCTTTGCGTTTGTTTTCAGTACGATTGTCCGGAGCATGATACAGGCAAACGCCTGTCGCCAGCTTCTCTGGCGATTCACTCTCTCACATCCCCGTGTCACATTTTAAGACGGAGAGTTGCTTTCCACGTCGCATCATTTGCATTGAGCATTCAGAGGTTTTTGTTTGACGTGCTAACATCCCGTTCCCATTCCATATCGTGTAGGAATTAATGCCTTATTTGTTAATATGGATGAATTCAATATTAAGGAGATTGAAAAGGCGTCGAGGCCAATAAATACGTTTTTACAAATTTTGAAGACGACAAACCGATTTTTGGTGTAAATATGACAAGGATGGTGAGTCAGATAGTATCCGAAAACTTGAAAATTTCGTTATCCTGGAGCGGGATTCGAAACCGCGTCTCCCAAATAGCGCCCGGGTATGCTAACCACTGCACCACCCAGAAAGACCAGTTCCCAAGTTTCCGATTAATTTGAATATAACCACCACAGGATTCGCTAGTCGAAGCAACCGGCATTCATGTTTAGTGAATCTGGAGGTTAAGAATCCTATCCCGTGATTGCCTGGAGGAGCAGATAAATCATGAATGGGTATGGTGTAATCCCGTATATCATTCATGAAATACGTTTTTTGTTGAAAACAAAAAGGGGAAGAGTGAATGCTGGAAGTTGTTACGTCTCATTAAGAAACCAGAATATGTTTCACCGCAACACCAGCTTCCACAAGGTTGTGATGAGTTTTAAAAATGTGAATGTTGATTTCCTGAGCGTTCCTTATTTCTGAGCGGCAAGGATGAAATCAACATCCACATTTTGGAAACTTTCAACACATCAGAAGTTAGTTCAAATTGGTGTAGCTTGAAAACATATTCTGAAGATTGATATGAGTTATCAATAAACAGCAAAAACTTAAATTAAACATACAACAAGCTATATACAGTATATCTATATACACGGTCGAGTCACATTATTATGACCACCGGCACAATAATGTGACTCGACCGTGTATATATCATCATCATCATCATTGCCAACCATTATCAGTCCACTGCTGGACGAAGGTCTCCCCAAGTTTCCTCCACAACGGTCTGTCTTGTGCCAGTCTCCTCCATGTCGCTCCTGCATACTTTCGAATTTCATCCACCCATCTCCCATGTGGTCTTCTTCTGGGTCTTTTCCTGTCCCTTGGAATCCAATCTAAAATTTCGGCTGTCCGTCGATGGTCTGGCCTTCTGGCAGTATGTCCAGCCCATTGCCATTTCAGGGATTTAACTCTGATCATGATGTCTTACACTCTTGTCATTTTTCGGATCCACGAGTTCCTCTTCTTATCTTTCCTGGTTACACCAAGCATGCACTTCTCCATGGCACTTTGAGTTGTCTGCAGCCTTTGTATGTCTCTTTTAGTTAAGGTCTACGTCTCTGCACCATACGTAAGCACTGGAAGGATGCATTGATCAAACACTTTTCTTTTAAGACATTTCTTTTAAGCATATTGCTCTTGAAAATTATGCTGTTTTTTTCCAAAAGCTCTCCAGGAAAGTTTTGTACGCCGATTAATTTCTTTATCAATGTGACCCTCACTTGATATCTGCTGTCCAAGATAAACGTACGTGTCTGTTATCTCCAGCTTTTCTCCATCAATCGATAAATCTTCATTTCTTGAAAAAGCATTGAACATCACTTTTGTCTTCTGAAAGTTCATTTTTAATCCCACTTCTTTACTCTTGTCAGCAAGTTCCTGGATCATACTCTGCAGCTCTGATGGGGTAGTTGCAAAAATGACTACGTCATCAGCAAAACGAAGGTGAGTAAGATAATCTCCATTAATCTTTACCCCCTTGTTTTTCCAGCTCAGCGACTGAAAGACACCCTCCAATGTAGCATTAAAGAGCTTCGGAGATATGGTGTCACCTTGTCTCACTCCCTTTCCTACTTTTATGTGTGCTGTATTCTCAAACAGCCGAATCTTTGCACTTGCATTTTCATAGATGTTATTAATAATATTAATGAATGCATCTTCAATACCACAGGATTTAAGAGCCATTGTAACTGCTGATGGTTTCACCAAATCAAAGGCTTTTTAATAATCGATAAAAGCCATGCACAATGGAAGTTCATATTCCCTCGCTCTTTCAATTAGTTCTCTCAGTACGTGGATATGATCTATTGTGCTGTAGCCACTCCTGAATCCAGCTTGTTCTCTCGGTTGAGCCATGTCCAGTGTCACCTTCAAGCGGTGTGAAAGAACTTTAGTGAAGATTTTATAAACCACTGATAGGAGGCTGATAGGTCTGTAGTTCCTGAGATCCTCAATGTCACCTTTTTTATGTAGCAAGATCATTGTAGCGTTGTTCCAATCCTCAGGAATCTTCCCTTCATTAAGGCATCGAGTGAAAATTTAGGCGAGTACTGTTTCGATTTCTCCACTTGCTTCTTGTATGATGTCTACAGTAATTCCATCTTCTCCTGGAGCTTTTCCCCGCTTTATGTTCTTGATTGCATGTGCAACTTCTGCTGGGAGGACTGGAAGAACTCTGGTACTGGTACCTTTCATGATGTCTGGAGTACATGTATCATCCCTTTCATATAATTTGGAGTAGAAATATTTTACTCTTGTCAAAATTTCGCCTCTATTTCTTGTTACAGAACCATCTTCTTTTCTCAGTGCCATAATTTGTTTTCTTCCTTTACTGAGATGTCCCTTTGCTATCTTTAGGCTTTGGTTGTTTTCAATTGCTTTCCTCACTAGTTCACAGTTGAATTTCCTTACGTCTTCAGTGATACTTTTTCGTACTGTCTTGCACAGTTCTATATATTCCACTTTGGGGGTTGGGTTGGAGGTTTAACGACCACCGTGAGCAACTCAATGGGCTATAAGCAGTCGCCCGTCCCTAATTTAGGGTCACTGGTTCCAGGGAAGGGAGAGAGCCAGTGCCGTAAGACAAACACAACATCCATGCCTGACCCCGATTCGAACCCGGACCCCTTACGGACGAATGATCAGAGGCCAACGCCTTAGACCACTGCGCCACCTGGGCGGCTATTCCACTTTGGAAGTCACATCTTCTTTAGTTGTCCTCATCTCTCTTCTTTTTTGCATCAACATTTCGCTTTTTCCTGATAATTTGTTCACACGCAACTTGTTCTTATAGACCCAGCTAATTTTGTTGCTCTTTCCATAAGAGCTTTGGTTACTTTTCTGTTAACTTCAGAAATATCCACTTCTTCCGATGTTGGGCCTTCTAAAGCAGAGAATCTGTTCTTCAGTTCCAACTTGAAAGTATTATGGTGTTTTTTAAGGTTGGTTATGCCAATACATTTTGTTTGCCTTATGAGCTTGCCACGTTCGAGTTTAGTGTTGAGGTGCATCTTACATCTCACCAATCTATGGTCACTACCTGTGTTGAACTTGTTCAGCACACTGCAGTCTTCTATGACGAATTTTTGTTACACATAATAAAATCAATTTCACTTGTCGTTCCATTTGGATGTCTCCATGTCCATTTCCTGTGTGGCTTTTTCTTGAAAAAGGAGTTCAAGATGAAAAACCCTTCTGCCTCTGCAAACTCAACGAGAGTATTTCCAAGCTGGTTTCTGTTGCCGTGACCGAATTTACCTACTGAAGTTTCATTCTGTTGCCGTTGCCCTGTTTGTGCATTGAAATCTCCCATAATTATCTTCAAGTGCTGCTTACCTTTATTATTTAGATGACGAATTTCCTCATAAAATTCTTCAATTTCTTCTTCAGGATGACTTGTGGTGGGTGCATAAGTTTGAATAATCTGAGCCTGGTATCTTTTCGAGAGTTGGATAACGAGTCGTGCAGCTCTGTCAGAGGAACTTTCAACTTCTACAACTTTATCCTTCAGTTTCTTGTTTATTATAAATCCAACACCACTAGTTCTGCCAGCATCTGTTCCACGATTGTAAAAGAGATGTCCACTTTTCAGTTCAATGAGATCTTCTCCTTTTCTTCTTACCTCACTTAGCCCGACGATGTCCCACTTGATCTTTTGTAGTTCCTCTTCCAATTCAAGAAGCCTTGAATCAGAAGATAGGGAGCGTCCATTATACGTAGCCAAGGTCAGCATCAGATGGCAGCCTAGTCCGGTCCTCCGGGGATTCTTAGCACCCTCTGTCTTCATGTCGCACTGGCCGCTGCATTGGCCAGGTACATTCCAGCTGCCGGAGACTGAGAGCCAAGATTTAGGTTGTGGAGTCATTTTGGAGGGGTTTGGCCATAACTCACCACGCTGGCCAAGCGGGTTGGTGAGTGTGGGATAGAATTTCCTCTAATCCCGATGGTATAGTTATACCGCTACTGTCGGTCGTCAGAGCCCCTTTAGTGGGAACAGGATGCACCACGAGAAGGCCGGGTTGACATTTGTCAAGGAGAGGCTGTGATGTTACGCATCTTTACATCCCGTATATATATATATATATATATATATATATATATATATATACTGAGTACCCGCCGTGTGCAGCGCGAACAGCAGCTAAACGGGTTGCTGGAAGGTATTCACAGGTATGTGGAGCCATGCTGACTGCAATACATCTGACAACTGCTGGAGGGTGCATGGTGGAGGATCCATGGAGCGAACAACACGATCCCGGTGGTCCCACAGATGCTCAATTGGGTTTAAGTCTGAGGAATCAGGGGGCCAGGGAAGTACTCTGAAGTCTCCATCATGCTCTTCCAGCCACTTTCAGACATTTCTAGTTGTGTGACACGTCGCGTTGTCGTTCTGGAAGATCCCATCCGCCCCAGGGAAGACAATCAGCATGTATGGGTGTACGTGGTCTGCAAGGATGGATTCATAACGAATTCGGTTCGTAGTGCTTTCCACAGGTATGAGTGGACCCAGGGAATGCCACGAAAAGATTCCCCAGACCATAACGATGCTCCCGCCAGTTTGTGTTTTTCCAGCAATGGGTGAAAACGTGACTCATCGGACAACGCAATTCTTTGCCAATCAGCGGAGGTCCAATGCCGATACTGCCGTGCAAATGCAAGCCTTTTCTGCCGATGCACTTTCGTTAGCATAGGTGCAGTGACTATTCGTCTGCATCGGAGCCCCATACGCAGCAGGGTTCGCTGAACTGTCGTTTTAGACACACTTCCAGTAGCCCCCTGGTTCATTCGGCCCGTTAGTTGCTCCACTGTAGCATGTCGATCGGCCCTCACGCAGCTTCGAAGCCGACGTTCACCTCTCATATCAATGGCAAGTGGTGCTCCACAGTTTCCACGTCGCTTATTCTCAATGGTGCCATTTCTTCAATCACGACACACTTTAACCACAGCAGCACGCGAACAGTTCACAAACTGCGCTGTTTCAGAAATACTGCCACCCTTGGCCCGAAAGCCGATGATCATCCCTTTTTGCAAATATGATAAATCGCTCTTTTTATCCATGACAGTAACGTGTGACATGTTTTTAGATCTGATCTGATCATATGTAGAGGATTTCAGGAAGGGAGTGTCTGACCCAAGGTCTTAAACAACCCTTAGAAATAGGAAGCTAGGAGATTTGGGCTAGAGTGCCCGATAGGTAAAGTCACACGGAAGCGAGGTAGAAAGGGGGAGGAAGACGCCTTTATTTATTACTGGGGGACCAGTACCCGGAATCCGACGGCTTAACGTGCCCATCCGACGCACGGCGGGTATTTAGTGGTTCGAGCGTTCGTACCTGCCCAGGATCGAACCTGAGGTTATCTCCATGGCAGTCACGAACGCTGACCACTAGGCCACCCGCGGCCCATATGTTTTCAGATTGCCTTCAGCACATCTTATATAGCCTCCAAGCCAGCTCACAACACGTGCCTTCTTTCATTGGCTACGCGCTGTTGACGTCAAAAGTAGGAGGTGGTCACAATAATGTGACTCGACTGTGTATATCACAGTAGAGTACATTATTGATTATGTATAATTTATTAGTACATATATGATTATGTATAATTATAAATTGAGTTTCGAATTTATATAGTTCAAAGCAGATGTGTCCCGGTCAGGTCCAATTATGTGACGTCCGGGTCAGGAACGTCGCCAAAAGGATGCGAGGGATGGGCTGTTGCCCACCTTGAAATGTTTCTTGCCCACCTTGAAATGTTTCTTGCCCACCCAGTTCAAGATGTGCCATTTTTCAACTTTAAACTATAATCTGGACTTTCTCAAGAAATAACGAGTCTTGCGTTTTTCGTCGTGCAACCCTGCGTATTTCCCCCTGGGAAGTGCGTTGTTTACTTCTCCTAGGAAAGGTTATCAAAATAGCACCGCAGGGCCATGAAAATTTAGTTGTTCTCCACTCTTCTAAATCCTAATTTAAGACGTTTTTTTTGTATTTTTTTTTAATATTAGTATGACTAAGAGTGATAAGGAGGGTCGATAGGAATTCTCACTGAGGAGGCCATTACTAATTGATCTGCTGTTTGTTCTACTAAGTAGGGAATTGCAGTACGGAAACTGGAGTCTTAAGCTATACCAGCGCTCTTCAGCATTCCCCGAGGAAGTGAGGGAGCCGGTCTGGCTGACAACAGCTTTGGAGGAGAGGAGGGCAACGCAAGGTCGCTAACTTGAAGGAAGAGAGGTTTTTTTTTTTTTTTTTTTTTTCTGATTGGAGGTTTAACGACCACCGTGAGCAACTCAATGGGCTATAAGCAGTCGCCCGTCCCTAATTTTGGGTCACTGGTTCCAGGGAAGGGAGAGAGCCAGTGCCCTAAGACAAACACAACATCAATGCCTCACCAGGATTCGAACCCGGACCCCTTTCGGACGAATGATCAAGACCATCGCTTATACCACTGCGCCACCGGGGCGCACTTCTTTTTGGGGTTTTTTTTTTTCTAGGTACACGTCTTTTTGGGTGGTTTTTTTTTTTTTTTTTTTTTCCTATGGCCCGTGGACGTAAAGTGTGCGATCGCACCCAATCATTCCAGGCCAGTCTGCCCCTGTAAATAAAACTCACCGTTAAGGGCGCCCATATGGGGGCTTCCCCAGCAGTTGGTATAGCCAATTTTTTGATAAATTTAAAACACTAAAATAGACAAAACTTTTTAAAGCATTTTTAAAAATAATAAGATATTAATAATTGATTGTATCAATTATTTTTGTTGTATTTTAGTGTCTTGTACATTTACTAAAATGTTTCACAACTTTGAAGGAGGTAAGCATTTTTCTTAGCCCCCTCCCAGTACTTGTATGGGCGCCACTGCTCACTGTTGCACACTCAAGGTTGTTCGTTTACTCGATAGCTGTCAATATCGCTCCTGCATTTACCTTTAACCTTGAGCTGAAAGTGTTGATTTCAGCGGGTTTCATCAACGGCATCTTTAGCTTTAATCTCCCCCTTCGTGCATTAGGATTCAACCAGCCTGCTACCTTTAAGATAGTACACAAATAAACAAGAGCTGCTCTAAGTGGCTTTTCATTGGTTGGTCAGTATATCCAAGGACGACATGCGTGAAGGCAATATAGTTGCTTTTTATATCAGACAAAAAAAATTGTTTAACCATTCCTGTTTTGAAACCACGTTCGATTATCACTAAATCAAATGACATATATAGCCTTCATATCTGATATGACAATCATTTCTTATTGTTTATAAAAAAAAATCCAATATTTTTTTTTTATAAGAGGTTTTACGACCCCCGTGAGCAACTCAATGGGCTATAAGCAGTCGTCCGTCCCTAAATATCCATGCCTCAACGGGATTTGTCCGGATTCGAATCCCGGTGAGGCATGGATGTTCTGTTTTGTCGTCCGTAAGAAAAACACAACATCCATACCTCATCGGGATACGAAGCCGGACCCATCTCGGACGAATGGTCAGGAGCCATCGCTTAAAACACTGCGCCACCGGGGCGGCAAAATCTGATATTACAGAGTTTAATTGTTTTGCAGGTTCAAAGACCACCGTGAGCAACTCAATGGGCTACAAGCAGTCGCCCGTCTCTAATTCAGGATAATTGGTTCCAGGGAAGGGGAAAGTAAGACAAGCACAACATCCATATCTCACAGGGATTCGAACCCGGACCCTTCCCAGACGAATGATGGCGCTGTGGTCTAAGCGATGGCCTCTGATCATTCGTCCGAAAGGGGTCCGGGTTCGAATTCCGTCAGGCATGGATGTTGTGTTTGTCTTACGGCACTGGCTCTCTCCCTTCCCTGGAGCCAGTGACCCTAAATTAGGGACGGGCGACTGCTTATAGCCCATTGAGTAGCTCACGGTGGTCGTTAAACCTTCAATCAAAAAAAAAAAAAAAGTTTAATGCCTACAAGCACAACATCCATATCTCACAGGGATTCGAACCCGGACCCATCTCGGACGAATGATCAAAAGCCAAAGCTTAGACCACTGAGCCACTAGGGCGGCGCAAAGTTTAATAAACCTGCCATACTCATTGCCTATTAATTCCAAATTACAATCTTGCAAGGCGTTCTGTTTGAACGATTTTTTTTTTTTTTTTTTTTTTTTTTTTTGGAGGTTTAACGACCACCGTGAGCAACTCAATGGGCTATAAGCAGTCGCCCATCTCTAATTTAGGACCACTGGTCCCAGGGAAGGGAGAGAGCCAGCACCGTAAGACAAACACAACATCCATGACTCACGGGATTCGAACCCGGACCCATCTCGGACGAATGGTCAGGAGCCAGCGCTTAAAACACTGCGCCACCGGGGCGGCAAAATCCGATATTACAGAGTTTAATCGTTTTGCAGCTTTTTTTTTTTTTTTTTGATTGGAGGTTTAACGACCACCGTGAGCAACTCAATGGGCTATAAGCAGTCGCCCGTCCCTAATTTAGTGTCACTGGTTCCAGGGAAGGGAGAGAGCCAGTGCCGTAAGACAAACACAATATCCATGCCTGACCGGGATTCGAACCCGGACCCCTTACGGACGAATGATCAGAGGCCAGTGCCTTAGACCACTGCGCCACCGGGGCGGCGTTTTGCAGCTTTAAAGACCACCGTGAGCAACTCAGTGGGCTATAAGCAGCAGGGTTGTAGTGGAGGGTATACGGCGGTATACGTCGTATACCCTCTGCTTTTTGACAGAATAGCTTATACCTTCAATGTCCATATTATCAACAGAACTTCAATCTCGAACAACATCGCTGTCAAGAGCTGAACATCTAATAAAAAGAACCATAAGAATTATAAAGAGCTTCGGAGAAAATCCTGGGGAATAAACTCATTTAGCATTCGCAGTGAACGAGGAATTATTATTTTAAAATATCCCATAATATCCCATTGATTCCTAACAACAAAATTGTACCTTTTTAACCAAACCAGTTTATTCAAAGCGCGGTTGACAGTATGAAATCAATACTGTGTTCAGATTCAAACAGTGAAAATGTACAACTTCTTAAAGATATTTCTTCATTTGAGGGAGCCGCCCCGGTGGCGCAGTGGTCTAAGCGATGGCCTCTGATCATTCGTCCGAACGGGGTCCGGGTTCGAATCCAGGTGAAGCATGGATGTTGTGTTCGTCTTACGGCACTGGCTCTCTCCCTTCCCTGGAACCAGTAACCCTAAAAATTAGGGACGGGCGACTGCTTATAGCTCATTGAGTTGCTCACGGTGGTCGTTAAACCTCCAATCAATCATTTGAGGGAATAAATATTAAAACAGACGACGTGCGCTATGGAGAACTAGAAACAAGGCGAATCTGTTGACGTTTTAATGTTGATGAAATGCAAGCTATTCAGAGACTGAGAGAATATACCAAAAACGTCCAAGTTGTACCCGAAAACTTAAAACCCTTCTTAAGAACGATTTCAACTCTGCCTTGTTCGACAGCTGAATGCGAACGAGGATTCAGTTTAATGAACAGCATTATAACCGATCTCAGAGCATCTTTGTTAATCTCCAATGCATCTAACCTGATGTTCGTAAATTCAAATTGACCGCCCATTGACCGATTTCATTCAAAAAAATGTGCAAGATCTTGGTTGATGAATCATCGTTCAGCAACTGATAGTAGATCAAGAGTTTCTTCGAAAGAAGAACAATGCTGTAAGGACGTATCTCGTCAGGCTCTTTTTTTTTTTTTTTTTGATTAGGGGTTTAACGACCACCGTGAGCAACTCGGTGGGCTATAAGCAGTCACCCGTCCCTATTTTAGAGTAACTGGTTCCACGGAAGGGAGAGAGCCAGTGCCGTAAGACAAACACAACATCCATGCCTCACGGGATTCGAACCCGGACCCCTTTCGGACGAATGGTCAGAGGCCATCGCTTAGACCACTGCGCCACCAGGCTTTATGGAATATATTTCAATAAAAATTAAAATAATCTTATGCATGCTCTTCAACATGTCATAATTGACAGGAGAGAGGAGAAGATACTTTATTCATATCGGTAAGTGAGCTCATAGTCATAATTGTTAAAAAGGGTACCGCGCCTTTTTTTTTTTATCCATGTAGTTTAACCTCTGATTTTTTAGGATTTGCACATAGTATAACCCTCTGCTGATTTTACGACTACAGCACTGATAAGCAGTCGCCCGTCCCTAATTCAGGATAATTGGTTCCAGGGAAGGGGAGAGTAAGACAAGCACAACATCCATATCTCACAGGGATTCGAACCCGGACCCATCTCGGACGAATGATCAAAAGCCAAAGCTGCTTAGACTACTGAGCCACTAGGGCGGCGCAAAGTTTAATAAACCTGCCATACTCATTGCCTATTAATTCCAAATTACAATCTTGCAAGGCGTTCTGTTTGAACGAATTTTTTTTTTTTTTTTTTTTTGGTTGGAGGTTTAACGACCACCGTGAGCAACTCAGTGGGCTATAAGCAGTCGCCCGTCTCTAATTTAGGACCACTGGTCCCAGGGAAGGGAGATAGCCAGCGCCGTAAGACAAACACAACATCCATGTCTCACCGGGATTCGAACCCGGACCCATCTCGGACGAATGATCAGAAGCTATCGCTTCACTGCACCACCGGGGAGGCAGGAAAGTATTCGTAGACGACAGTTTTTCAATATTTCAGATTCCTTTCACATGAAACAGCTTGCTGAATTTTATTGTTCAGCTCTTTCGTAGAAATTCTAAATGAAAAAAATGAAGTAAATAAAGCACAATTTTGATAAATTGGATGTGTTTGTCAGTGGCGCACCCAAGATTTCTTTATGGGGGTGGCCCGAAATATTGAAGAAAAAACAAAAAAAAAAACGGGAGAAAACGTTCCCCACTATATTTAGAAGCGATAAAAAGTATGTCCACCATTTTAAAGTGCGTTTCCAATTATTCGTAAAATATGTATTTAAAAACATGTACAAATATATTTTAAAATAAGCAGCCAATCACAAAGAGCAAAGACCCAAGTGATACCTCATGGGGAGAGCCCAAACCCTTGGGGGCCCCTTCTATTAAGTGCGCCACTGATAATGTAGCTCATTTTCAGTAAAAACTAGTTCCCCGGAGTTTTTTTTTTTTTTTTTGATTGGAGGTTTAACGACCACCGTGAGCAACTCAATGGGCTATAAGCAGTCGCCCGTCCCTAATTTAGGGTCACTGGTTCCAGGGAAGGGAAAGAGCCAGTGCCGTAAGACAAACACAACATCCATGCCTCACCGGGATTCGAACCCGGACCCCTTACGGACGAATGATCAGAGGCCAGCGCCTTAGACCACTGCGCCACCGGGGCGGCTTCCCCGGAGTTGATTGGTACTGAATGGTGATATCGAAAAGCACTCAGTCAACATCTTTTTTTTTTTTACCTTTCTTTCTTCTTCTTGTTTTTTTTTTTAGGGGTGGGGTGGGAGGGGTTAAATGGCAAACACGGGCCTGAAGTTAGAAAAAATTTGAGGGGATCTGGTTACAATTCGAAAATTAAAGTTTTAATATGGTCCCTTCTTGTTACGTTTCATTAATATGTTTAAAAGCTATTGATTTGGGTTGTCCGGCTATGTAAAATAAATAATAAAAATGCAATTAATATACAAGACGCTAGCTAGGTAAAGCAGAATGTGCGTTAACAGTGATAAAAATAAT
The DNA here is from genome assembly GCA_039090855.1 of Macrothele yani. NCBI lineage: Eukaryota > Metazoa > Arthropoda > Arachnida > Araneae > Macrothelidae > Macrothele > Macrothele yani. The sequence goes on along the minus strand of CM077010.1, from coordinate 160,873,077 downwards.
AACTATGCTTTTATATCAATAATAAAAGTGATGCAATGATTTCTTTCTGATGACATCCCCCCCCCCCCTCTCCAACAAAAATAACTTTATGGCATTTCACTAAAGATAACTGATAGGAAAATAATTCATGGCAGGAGCGCATCTAGAATTTTTTTCGGGGAGGAGGGACTGACAAAAAATGGAAGTTTTTGAAATCCATCAGGACAAAATAAAAGTTAACGAAAAATAGAAGAAAAAATTAAAGCATTATTTTCTAATGTAAGCCGATGCATTTTTTTTTAAGTAAAGCATTTTTTCTAAGTCGTATTTTAATTAAAAAGAAACACTTTCGGGGGGGGGGGCTTTGACCTCCTCAAAATACGCCCCTGACTTATGGACTCCGTACAGATGATACTTAATTAACATCACTTCCGTACAGATGATACTTAATTAACATCACTTCCGTACCGATGCGATGTTAATTAAGTATAGTATTTGAGATCTCCTACAGCCCTACGTTTTTGTGTCAGTTGCGTACAAAAAGGAATTTAACTCTCTCATACCCAGAAGATGCATGTGAGTAGTAGAAAAGGACCGATTCTGGCTTAAACCGGAGCCATAGACTTAACATTAGGTGTCGGCCGGAGCAGCCGGAGCCAGCCGGAGCAAGCTGCAGCCGAGCGAACGGAGGGGGCGTGGTCAGTAGCAGCCTCCAATTCCCCGCTGCAATTTTTCCCCTCCGACCGAAGGGTGTGCTTATCTCCGAAGATAGTAGTATTTATTGGACTTTGTCGAATGTTGGGGGGAAATCAATGAAGGTTTATTCCTTTTTTTTTTTTAATTTAATGAAGGTTGTTTCATTATTTATTTTCCCCTCTCTCGACCCCATCCCCTTAGATTATTGTTATGTAAAACGTTTTTTCCCTCGTAATTTGTTGATTTTTCAATTAATTTTCATGAATTCCTCATGTTTCTTCCCTAATGAAAATTATGTAGGGTAAGTATTATTTCTCTTTTATTTTCTCGAATGATACGGTCATGTCCTCATCTCAGGAAATGTTATTCTGATATCTTATTTTTGTTCATAAATGTTTGATTTTGAGGGATGGCAACGCCCGAGTGGGAAAGGGGTTGGATATAGGGGGATGGCAACTCGATGTGCTGCTCCCTAGCGATGCTTCTTGGAACTTTATTATTTTCTTGGGAGATTTATTGGACTTTGTCAAATTTTTTTGAGAAAAAGGAAGCGAAGTCTTTCGTCCTTCAAAGTTCCTTTTCCCTCGAATTTATTTTTTTAAAACTTTCCTTTTTAGAAATTCCCTGAGGTGTTAGGAATTTGTATAGACGTTGTTTTTCTCTCGAAATGTTTTACTCCGGAGTACATAAAAAAATGCTCTGATGGTCCCAGCGAGATTCGTTCCCGTATCAGCTAGTTTGCTAGCTTTCCCACTAGACCACCCGACCATTGGAAAAAGATGCTTGTTAGACGAAGGCTTGCGTAGTCTTTTTAAAAGGGGTGGGGTCCTACTTGATGTCATTTGTTTTCTGCAAGTGATGGTGTGAACATGAGTTTTTCTGTTACGGTGGATCGTATCTCGTTGAACTGTTGTAATGGAGGAAATGATGAAACAGACTTATCACACAGCTCAGAAAATAGGAAGCTTCGGTGGTATCAATGCTTTATTCCGTGCTGTGGAGAAAGAGGGCATCAAGAAAAAAGATGTGAAGAAATGGTTGAAGGAGAGAAAACGTACACTCTTCACAAACCGGTGAGACGACATTTTCGGAGAAATAGAGTTATGGTTAATAAATTAAATCAACAGTTTCAGGCAGACCTAGCCGATGTCTCCAGTTTGAGTCAACATAACGATGGATTTCGTTACTTGTTGACATGTATTGAACATTTTTTCCAAATATGCATGGGTGATTCCTTTAAAGCAAAAAGTCAGGTTCTCATATCGTCCAAGCCTTTTCCCAGATATTCAAAGAAAGAAAGCCAGTAAAACTTCAAACAGATAAAGGAACTGAATTTAAGAACAAAGAGTTTCAAAAGTTTTTAAAACAGCATGAGGTGCATTTCTTTACGACAAACAACGAGACGAAAGCAAGTGTAGTGGAGAGATTCAATCGTACGCTCAAAACTCGAATGTGGCGATACTTTACAAGTCAAAATTCGTTCAGATTTATGGACGTACTCAACGATTTAGTTCACAGTTACAATCATTCCCCCATCGAAGTATAAAAATGAAGCCTGTAGATGTAAACGAAGATAATGAAAAACAAGTGTTTGACAATCTGTATGGTGACCTCAAGAGGGAAAAACCCTCCTATAAATTTCAGGTGGGTGAACACGTGAGGATTAGTAAAGCGAAATTGACATTTGAGAAAGGATACGAATCAAATTGGACGGAAGAAGTTTTGTTGTGAGCGGTCTTGTTCCCAGATCCCCACCCGTCTATAAAGTTAAAGATTTATTGAACGAAGAGCTGGAAGGAACTTTTTACGCCGAAGAGCTTCAAAAAGTGTCTCTCCGATTCCTTTACTGTCGAACGTGTTCTAAAGAAACGTAAAAGAAAAGGAAAAATGGAATTCTTTGTCAAATTTAAAGGGTATCTTGATAAATTTAATGCTTGGATCCCCGCGGAAGACTTGACCTCTCTATAAAACTGATCTTTTTTTAGAGGAAACATCATTCGTCAACATGACTTTCTATCTAACGTTACCTAGCGACAGCTCTCTCCGTTACTTTTCAGACAATAAAATTTCTCATTTCATCACGCATCTTCCTTCCCCGATCGAACTCAATGGTGACTGGGAAGTGGGACTCGTCGAACTCATCTACCCTCATTCCTGGTTTAATGTGAATGTAAATTCAAATTCCTTTGCTTACGGTCTCGGTCCAACTCAACTGAAAGCGGCAAAAATCCTGCTGGATATTATGATTCTGTGGGAGACGTGGTAAAAGCCATGTCCCAGCATTGGTCGAAAAAAATTACGATGTTTTTTAATAAAACCACGAGACGTGTCAAAGCAGCTTTAACTCTTGGTTCTCAGCTGGAGTTATTTCCAGGAATTGCAGAAATTCTAGGTTTTCAACCTGGAGTGTATTCGGCCTCGGGAGGAAGCGATGCTACCATTCATGGAAATTTCGTAGCCGATCTGAACACATCGCTTTCCCTGTTATACGTGTACAGCGATATTGTGGAACCTCAGCCTGTAGGAGACATGGTTGCTCCTCTCCTTCGCATCGTGAAAGTGAGCGGAGAAGACGGAGATGTGGTGAGCGCCTTGTACGACCGTCCCCATTATTTGCCTCTCGCAAGAAAACATTTTCAATCCGTCGAAATCGTTATAAGGAATCACTCAGGTCAATTAGTGCCATTTGAACGTGGGAGAGCGATCGTGAAACTTCATTTTCGTCTCAAACAACTGTAGTCATGTATGAACCATACCGATGTTGTACAAAATCCTTCGAGGATTATTACGTCAAACAAACTGGAAAAGGTTTAGACTACTATCAAGGAGTGCCCCTTCAAAAAGGGTATGGACTTGGAGGACTTTTCGTTCGTTATTTAGAGCGGCGGTACCCTTATTTAAACAAGGAGCAAAAACGCTTGGAAAACAAGTCTTTCGAACGGGTGTGGACCTGGCCAATGACGTTATTCTAGGCAAGGATGTGAAAACAGCAGCCAAACAACGAGCTAAAGAAGCGGGACAAATCCTCACTGACAAAGCAGCTAATAAAGTGAAGAAAATGTTGGGAGGAAGCGTTAAAAGGAAGAGAAAAATGAAGAAACGAATCATTCATTCAAAGAAAGCCAAGGGAACCGCACACGATATTTTTGATCCGTAAACCATGGCCCTGATACATAGTCATTCTTCCGTATGTTTAAAATCCGAACTTGATTTATTTGCTTTACCACCTACCCAAACGAGCATAGAAAAAGGACAATGGATCGAATATCACCCTTTAGCCAACATTCGAGATGGAGGACCTCTAGAATTTAATATTTCTGGGAGTGGAGAAGAATACATGGACTTGTCTTCCAGCCAACTGTACGTGAAAATTAAAATTGTGAAAGCCGACAGTTCTACACTAGCTGACAAAGAGCCCGTGGGCCCCATTAACTGTTTTCTTTCATTCTCTGTTTTCTCAAGTCGACATCAGTTTAAACGAAAGAGTGATTTCGTCCTCAAGCAACACATATCCCTACAGAGCTTATATTGAAACTCTTCTGAATTATGGAGAAGAAGCAAAGAAAACCTATTTAGCATGTGAAGGGTTTTCAAGGATACAGCCGGACATCTACACGAAAATTAATCCCACGAATGCTGCAACGAACAAGGGATTACATCAGCGTTATGAGCTCATGAAAGACAGCAAAACGTTTGATATGATTGGAACCTTGCACTGTGATTTATTTTTTCAAAACAGGCTGCTTCTCAATTTAGTGGATGTGAAAATTAAACTTGTTCGGAGTAAACCTGATTTCTGCCTCGTTTCCTCTTCCGAGGCCCCCAATTACAGAGTTCTCATCGAACATGCATCCATTTTTGTGAGAAAAGTGAAAGTCAACCCTGGAGTTGCCATCGGTCATGCAAAAGCTCTAGAAAAATCTCCTGCCAAGTATCCCATTGATCGAGTTTTATGTAAAGTGTATTCCATCTCTCAAGGAAGTATGTCCTTCGTGCAAGACAATGTATTCCTAGGACAAATGCCTAAAAGACTGGTTATTGGATGTGTAGATAACGATGCTTTTAATGGTTCATATAAATCAAACCCCTTTGAATTCAAGCATTATGATGTTAACTTTATCGCGGTGTATGTTGACGGACAGCCAGTTCCTCACAAACCTCTAGAACCCAATTTCGAAAAGGGAAGCACAATTCGTTCCTTCCATAGTCTATTTCAAGGAACCGAGAAACTGGGTCAGGACCGTGGAATATATATCGATCGAGAAGAATTTTCCAAGGGATACACTCTTTATGCATTCGATCTCAGCCCGGACCTGTGTGATGGGGGACATATGAACTTGATACAACAAGGAAATTTAAGAGTGGAAATCAAATTTGGAAAAGCTTTGTTAAAAACTATTTCTGTACTAATCTACGCCGAGTTCCAGAATATTATTGAAATTTCCAAGTCCAGAAACATTCTTTGTGATTTCTCCCATTAAAGAAAAATGAACAGTATTCAATTAACGAAGGCTTTAAGGAAAGATCTTGTGACCCGACGTTCATTCCTCGGAGTGTTCGCTTGCGACCGACTTCCCAAGAGAATTTTCAAGTTCCCAGCATGCCTTATTGTGAATACGGATCGATATGGAAATCCTGGGAAACACTGGCTAGCTGTGTATATGTCAAACCCAAATTCCATGGAATTTTTTGATTCTTTTGGACATTCTCCAGAATATTTTCAAGGACCTATTGCCCGATTTGCTTCCAAGTTTGACTATGTGAATTTTAATGATGTACCTCTTCAAAAGTTCGTTTACGGCTGTTTGCGGTCAATATTGTATTTTTTTCCTTTATTCTAGGTGTCGTGGAAAAAGTTTGTTCTCTATTGTAAGAAATTTTCGATCGAATTCTGAAACAAACGACCTGCGTGTCTTTCTTTTTTGTTCGAAAGAAATTTCAAATTGTATCAAAATTTAGAATGTAAAATAAAAATGGATTGAATTTTATTTCTTGTGTCTTGTCTTTAAATTGTTATGTAAGCTTTTATGAGTCTCAGTTGACCTCATGGAAGTGCCGAGACTACAACACCCTTTCACGGCTCTGATAGCAGGTCCTACGGGCTGTGGGAAAACACAGTTTGTAAAACGCTTACTTCTGCATCAAGGGGAAGTCGTTTCCCCCTCTCGAACATGTGGTGTGGTTCTATGGTGTTCATCAAACGTTGTATGATGAAATAGAAAACGTGACATTTGTGGAAGGCCTCCCTTCTAATTTCCGCGACTATGTGAAAGGTAGAACGCTTTTTGTTATTGACGATCTCATGACTGAATGTGGAAGCGAAAAGAAAATCACTCACTTGTTCACTCGAGGGAGCCATCATTTCAATGTGTCTGTGATATTCATTACACAAAAATTTTTTTCATAAACTTAAAGAAATGCGAGAAATTTCCCTGAATGCTCATTACCTGTTTCTGTTCAAATCACGAAGAGACGTGAATCAAATCACTCATTTAGGGAGGCAGTTGTACCCTAGCAAACTGAAATTTTTTCAAGAAGTGTATACGGATGCCACAAAGTCTCCTTACAGCTATTTATTGATCGATTTAAAACCTGAGACGAAGGAAGAATTAAGATTACGCACTCAGATACTTCCGGGAGACGTTCAAGTCATATATCAACCTAGGTGAAATGAAATAATTCTCAGTTTTCAACATGACGTTGTCTAAGTCACAACTCCAACTTTTACGCATAATTCAGCATTGTCCAAAAAAAGTATTAAAAGAGCTTTTAACGAAATGTAGGAAAAATGGAATTAAAGCTATTTGTGAAGTTTGTAAGAATACCTTAAAGGAAATGTTCCGCTTACTCCAGCCCAGAAACATTCATTACAACGTTATAAACACACCTTGCGAGCCCTCTCTCAGAAAAAGACACCTCTATATAAAAGAGGAAACTCCTAATTCAAAAAGGGGGATTTTTAGGTGTGTTGGTTCCTGCTGCTCTCAGTGTGCTAACGACTCTTCTTACGAAATAATGGAATTTGCAAAGAAAATGATTCTGATTCCCGAAGAACGGATTTCCCGTCATATGCCAACCGAAGAAACGTTAACTGACTTGGACAAAGAAATGAAAAAAATTCTTCTAAGTAAAGAGTCTGACGAAGTGAAAGTTAAATTATACAACCAAGTCTTGAATAAACGCATTCATGTTTCAAGCTTTAATCCCCCAGTTTCTTCCCATGAATCCCCACCACGAACTGAAGAACCAGCAAAAGAAGAACTTGTCAAGAAAGAAAAAGATGTTGTAGAAGACCTTGTCATACAGTCTGTTCCAAAGCTAATATGAAACGCTATGCAAGAAATGTTTTAGACGTCTTTAAAACAAACTCAGATATTATAGGATGGGGCCCCAAAGCAGAATTTAAATATAAGGGTCACATTGTGAAAAATACGAATATTATTGATTTAGTAGATTCAATGTTTAAAAGTAAAGGATCCAAATTAGTAATTCCCCACGAATTTGTAAAAGCATTAAATGACATTAATTTACCTTCAAAGTATATTAAAAATAAACAAATGTTAAAAGTTCCTGTACAACAAGGAAATTCTGTTTCAACTTCTAAACGAAAAAAGACGAATTCCAAAATTATTTATAAAAAACCAAACTCTGTATCATTTCGTTGGATTCCTTATTAAAATTATATTGAATGAAAATAAAGTCTCTTTCTTTTGAGTTGAATCATTTCTGTTTTTTTTTTATTTTCAATAAGCTGTTTCATATTTTTACAACTGAATAGAATTATTTATTGAAAAATTCTAAGTAAGACGAAAAAATGGTTTTGTTGATTTCCTAAGAGGATGATTTTGGAAATTTTCGTTTTCTGGTAATTGTAAAAATCTCATAGAATAATATGGGAAAACTAGCATGCATAAAAGACTGTTTTGGATCGAGTAAATTGAAAGAATTTTACAAAGTTCATTTCAGAAAAGTACATTCCTTCCTAGTGTCAAAAACGAATCACTTCGTTTTTTCTAAGATACCCTTTGGAATCTTATAAAAGTGCATAGGGTCAAAAACGATTTTGATGATTTTACTAAGATGACAGATTTCGGATTTCTTGTGATAGAAAATACAGTGAATTTCCCATTGAATAACATGGGAAACTGCGAAATTTAAGAAGCACGTTTTCGTTCAAGTAAAATATTTTAAAAGTCTTTTTTCGAATCAGTTGAAAACAGACAGGGTGTGTTTCTGAACAGTTCATTATTTCCTAAAATCAAAACGAATCACTTCGTTTATTTTTTTTTTTTCCTAATGTGCGTTTCTGAAAGAAGTAAAAATAGTTTAGGTAGAAAATTGGAAATATATTTTTATGAATCCTAGACTGTTTATTTACGTATAGCTAGAGGGGTCTTCAGTGAGAGCACTTATTCTCTTTTCAAACTAAGAGAATGAAGTGTAGTCAGTTTGAAAAAAATTTTCAAACTCCCTAAATTTAGCCTTTTGTCCTGGTTTCGACTCAATACTGTAAAGCATTGCTCTCAGACCAGTTGAATTCCTGGCCCTTAATGAAATACATTAAGCCTTTCCCTTAAAAATAAGCAATCTCTTCTTCAATTCCAGATCCCCAATAAATTTCTTTAAGAGTTATTCATTCACCCTTTTACTTTTAAAACTTGAAGTTCATTATTATTTAACTTCTTACAAAAATGAAACACATTCACTCTTTTACTTTTAGAACTTGAAATTCATTATTATTTAACTCCTTACAAAAATGAAACCCATTCACACTTTTACTTTTAAAATTATAGAAAAATAGATGCATTCTCACACTATAAATTTTTTCCCTACCTCCTTCCCCATTCCTTAAACCAACAATTTAAGATAGTTCTAAAAAAGAACTTTTTTTAGTTCTAAAAAGAACTTTTTAGTTCTAAAAAGAACTTTTTTTCTCTGCTGTCTCCTCAATACATGTTTTTCACAGAACGCAACAAGTCCTTTCCATATATTCCTTCCAAGAAGGCTTTGGATGGGATATTCTCCCCAACGGTTTCAGCGAAGGAATCCGCTAAAGTCTTGGGGTCTAGCATTGCTACGGCCTCCTTGAAGTGTTCTTTAAACTTCGATTGGGGGGTGGCATCAGTACATCTGTGGCCCATGAGGCTTTCAAGCATGCGATCCGGATTAAGGTGGCACTGAACACAATAGAATAATTTTTCAGCATGCCCCTGAACGAGATCCGACACCACTTCAATAAGCATGAAGTAATACTCTTCGTTCGTTAGTGGAGAGGAAGGAACGGGGGGTGGAATCCTCTGATGAAGCAAAAACAGCCTTTGCAAAAACTGGACCAAATAGTAGAATAGTAATGCTGGTCCATATCTTCTCACATTGATCAGCGAGAGCTTCAAATTGTTCCCCATTCAGTTTGATGGAATTAGGGTTCAGTCGACGAAATCCATTGATCCGAGGGGGAAAGCACCTCAAATATATAAGTGTGAGGTCCGTCCAAAGAAGGAGAGGCAGAAATAATTAGTTCTCTGTTGATTAGCATATCTTCATTTTCTCCATGCAACCAACGGACTTTTCTCATAAACTGAAGGAAGGTCAGAGCTGTCATGGTGATTCCATTCTTGGTGGGGAAAAAGATTCCTGTTCATTCCTGTATCTTCTTACATGAACTCTGATTGTATTATGGAAATCAGACACTTTCACGAATGCGTTACCCCCTAAATGGAAATGATGAGGGGGATATCATTCAAAGAAATTCCCAATTCAACACATGACTTGGAAGCTTCAGAACATACCTTCTTTGCTACAGCATCGGAAACTTTAGTAGAGGAAGATGATCGCTTCATGTTGAAAGCTGGAGGAAGAGAATCGAAGGAAATTGCTGGAAGCGTTGAGGTCGGGAGCGAAGGGTGCTGACGGTTCGAAGACAGAGAACAGAATGAGTTAGCTTTGAATTGTTCAGACAAAACTGATAAGAGGTTGGAGTTCGTCACTTGTTTACTGCTTGAGAGGGAAAGAGAGTCATGGGGAAAAGAACACTCGGTTATCATCTTTCTAAAGGTCAAATTCAATCTAATGTTTGGAGCATTCTTTTGTCGAGGCAGACCATGACTCCAATACGAATTAGTTGGTGGCAGGATCTGTAGTAAAGTTCCAGATCTCAAAGATAAGGAAACTGGTTTAAACCCGTTTCGCTTGAAAACAAAGTCTCTTTCTTGTCCGAGAGATACTGATGCAATACAAGACAAAGGATCTAATTCAGCTTCGTCATCACGATGATAATTGATTCTATCATCTCCATTTCGATATTTATTAATTAAAACAAAGTTGAAGGATTCACCTACATTCTTTCTCAACATAAAGCTTGATTTCCTGAAGTAACGGCGTCCAAGGGTTAGGTTCTAAGCACAAACCGCTAAAAGTGTATTTCAGATTGGGGTCCCCGAAGGCAGCATGTTGTCTGGGAATGGAATATGATTTTCCATAAATTTTGATTTTTGAGAATTCTCTACTTAAATATTCCACTTCTTCTTCCAAGCGGGAAAAGTAATGAATAGCTTGAGTTGAGGAGAACAGCTGAGAGTAATGGAAATGAAGTCTTTCCTTGTTATGTCGAAGAGGCAGCATTTTTTTTCTCAGGAAGGGAAACAACTGAAGTCCGTCCACTAAATTAACTGAATTGAGAATGAAGAAGGAGAGCTTGAGATAGGCTGACGAGTGACCTCATGACTCTCAAGGGAAATTCATTATAGTTCTGATAAGAACTTTTTTTTTCCCCATGAGCTAAGAGATCCGTCAGAAGAATCTTCTCTTTGGGAAAACTAAGAAATCCCCCCTCCCCCTAACTAACATGAAAAAAAAACCAAAAAAAAACCAAGGTTTTCTCTAGACATTCGTACATGAAGAAATTTAGAAAGCTTATGTTCCTAATAGTCAATCTATAAAGTTAGAAGACAAAACATTTACTAGGTAGAATTAAATAATTCCCCACAGAAATGGAGTTGGCAACACTTGACTTTAAAAAAAAAATCTCACTGAATGCATCTCCGACAGGTCCTCGAAAAGTACTTTAAAAAACAGAGGAAATATTGAGGGCAAATGTAGATTTTCATAGCAACGTGATCACCTGAATTCACTAGAAATTCAGACAGCTCAAGACGTAGGTAGCATCTAATTCAACTCTGAATCTAAAACAATGGACTGGCTCCACACATTTTTAAGATGAGGTATATTTGAGAGGAGGATTTTCATGTAAAAAAATCTTTTTCCTGCATTAAATGATTTCAGGAGTGCAATAACTTGGGAAGCAACTTGAAAATCTTGATGAGAGTAAAATCTTGAACATACGTATTCACGAATTCCAAGTGAATAAAAAATCACAACTTGTTCATGAGAGTAAAATCTTGAACATGCGTATTCACGAATTCCAACAGGAAAAGATTTCATGAATAAAAATCTTGGAAAGCATCCTGAAATTCTTCATGAGAGAAAATTAAAAATTTTGAGACGGTGCATTCTTCACGTGAGCAAAACAATAATTTTGATTAAATTTTCTTCGAAAAGTTTTTCTAGAAATCCAAGCGAGCAGCAACAAAATGACGGAGACATAGCATAGAGCAGAGAATTTTTTTTTTTTCTTGAGTGAAATCTTCTCGAACAATGAGTTAAAGACTTGAAACATTCTGTAATTCTTCCTGAACAATCTATGCCGTGTGGACATCTTCATGCCAAGCAGTTTATTAGCATGGAGTGGTTCGAATACAGGCAGCTATTTTGTTTTTATTTTTTTTCTTGGAGGTTCTCCAGAATTTAATGAAAAATGACCGTAGGGGAGGGTATGTATATTGTCCGAGGATACGACTCGCTTGTTGTCATATGGGGAAAGAGATGTTTTGTTTATGACAACAGTAAAAACAGAATGTTTCAAGCTTCGAATGCTATAACTCATGTTCTTTTTTTCTTGCTTGTGAAAGAGTGAAGACTTGAAGTCGTTGAGGCGAAGTTGCTGTGAAACGACGGTTTTGCTCACGCCTTTGGCTTTCTTAACTTCTTCTTCATCTGTAGCATACGCATACATTTTTGGTCTAAGACCAACAAATTCTTTTATGGCAGTTCCATGGGTCTCATCTTTAAATTTCCCAATCACTTTTTTGTTTTTAAGACAAAATAGAGGGTGCGATGGGGGGTAGGAACTGGTGTCTAATTCATCTTTAATGTTTTCCATATCTTTATATAGATCTTCTGTTTTTATGTGATAGAAGAAACTATCAGTATCCATATAAAGAATGGAAATGTTTTTCTTGAAATAAAGGTTTCATCACCTCATAATGGAAGTCGTACATCCTAGTTTTAGAGATGTCTAGAATGGCGACTCCCAAATAAATGGGTTTGTTGAAGGTGAGGTGGGTGACATTAAAATGCATAGACACCAGAAATTTTCCTTCTGCTTCATTTTTAGTATGGTGCGGTCTTTAAAATTGGGCTTATTGAGCAACTTTTCCAGTCTATTGTCTTCGCATACCAACTCAACTTGGGTACGGTTGCGAATATTTTCCATCGTTTTGCCAAAGACAGAATTGTTCATGAGTTTGAAAAAATCTTTCTCAAACTCATTTTTAGCCAACTTTCTCATCTCGGTATTCAATTGAATATAGGGCTGCAACCACTTGCTCTGATCAAAGCTTAACCCCCGATGCACTTTTGTTATGATGAGACCCGCTTTGACTGCCTGCTTCAGAAGCTGATAATGAGCCACGTACCTGGATTTTTTATTTAACGTAGTCAATAATTTGACCTGCCTGGTTCCAGGTACAACTTCCGTTTCCGCACAAAACGGTAAATCCGAATGAAGATTGTGAAGGAGTCCGGATAGCTGATGTCAACATCGAGAAAGTATCCCGTGCTGGCATCATCCGCTATGTTCATAACATCCAAATACTTCAATTCTTCATCGGAAATCCACCGGAAATTTTTGTGAGGAAGACGAAAATTATCCATTGCAAATCCATAAAGATTACACACGTCAAGATAAATGATGAAACTGGCATCTTTGGAGACATCAAACTTTTTTAAATACTTATTATTTGCCTCAGCATACCGTTTCACACACATGCACAAGCCACCCCGCTTTCCACTCTCTAGAAAAAGTAGCATATCATAGTCACTTAAAAGCTGGAGAGAGACTTTTGTGCATTTGAGCATGGCGGACCAACTTAAACCAGGACAACTAAAAAACCAGGCAGGATCTAACGTATAAGTGTCCTGACAAATATTTCTAAAATTTTCAAAAACATCGGCCAAAATGAGCACATCTGTTTTTAAGTACACATCTGCATACTGGCCTAAATTCTCAATCTTCAAGACCGCCCATACTTTTTTGGCATGCTCATAGTCTTCTTCTGAAATGTGTGAATCTGTTAATTTATTGAAGAAGGCTGAAGCTGGAGGGAGAGACGTTTCTTCCAACTTGCTGTATGAGGAAAGGTAATCATAGGGAAGATACCTTTCTGCGTTAGGAGGGAAAATTCTTCATCATTAGGAATAAGCTGCCGTGTAATTTTAAAATGCGTTCTCGGAAGATTATTTGCTAATTTTGATAAACTGCTTGGCATGAATCTAAAACTGTCCAGGAAACGAACTTCAAGCCCACCCATCTTTTTTGAAAATGAAATAAATTTTTCGGTCGACTCGGGGATGACAGTGATTTCTCCAGGAAGGCAATCTAGTTCTTTAATGATGAAATGCGAGTCGTATCCTGAAAGGTTATGCATCAACACAGGAACAAAGGAAGGATTTTTAAAGTTGATGTTGCATGAAGAATGAGCGGGTCCTCTGAAATTTCCAGTACGATGATCGTGGTCCGCCACTTTCTTTTTGATTTGCTGCAGGAATTAAATCCACCTTCACCACAAATATGACATATGCTTGCTTTCCGAAAAGATTCTTTTTCTGCCTCCGTCAAAGGATTCATGGGAATAATCATTTGATAATTTTTTTCCATGACTTCAACATCTTCTTTGAGAGTGTGAAGGAAATGACTCACAACTCCCTGCTCTGCTCTATGCGATCGGAAAACATCATAACGACCTTCCACATCTTTTATGTAATAAGCATATGACATAACCTCATGGGACTGAGTGGGAGTGGTGAAGGACTCGCTTGGATTTGGGATCGGACCTTGAACTGGTTTTAACACGCTTTCAAAATCAGCGTAAACAACAAAAGGAACCCGCTGACTGAACTTGAAGTCTTTAAACTGCAATTCTTTATCTTCAGGCATCTTGATCAGGACAGATTTGTTTTTATTACATAATTTTTTGTGCTCATTTAATTTTTCCTCTCCATTGTAACGAGTGTCATAAGTTTTAAAACACTTTTTGCAGATGTGTACTTTTTTCCTATTTTTGACAATTGACTGGAAATAAGTCGCTCAAAATTTGTAATGCAAGCAAAGTGGTTGCAACCTCCATTTTCTAAATATATTAAATCTCTATGGTCCGCCAGCTCTTCTTCACATACTTTGATTGGGAAAATTTTTCCAGCTTCATCGATGCCATAAATGTTAATGCTGATGTTATTACCCTTTTCAAATTTTGGAACGTCAGAAATCTTCACGGGATATTCTACACAATCCCACTTGTATCCACCTTCGAAAAGAGGATCGCTGAGATAGGAGGCTACCTTTTCTCGATTTCTTTGATCTTGAAGGCGTGGGGTCCACACGGCATATTTAAAGCAGAAGGTATCTAAATTTTGAACGTTCACGACAGCTTTTTCTTCTGAATATGGCTGGGAAGCGCAATAAAATAACCTCCTTTCAATGGTTTAAACCGATTTACCCGGAGTTCGAACCACTCTACGTGCGAAAACATCCAGCCTGAACCTTTCAATTCACATTCGGAACATTCAGTGAGTAGTTTCCTGGACATGATATCAAAAAATTCCCCGAGATTTGTCGACCGATACACTGGCTTATTAGTTGTTTTTAAATTCCGAGAACAATGATCAAATTCCTCCGGGTCATCGGATTTAGGCTTTTTAAAGGCTGCCTGCATAAATGCATTCACTTTAATGGATGGGTGGGCTGCCAGTGCATGTTCTAGAATACTAATTGAAGAATGAATGAGCTCATTCAAAAATCTGGAGAGACAGTCCGCTGTTTCCCTTTCGGGAACGATTTTATAGGTTTGCAGGCGGTTCTGAGCCACCGACTGCACTTGTATGAATCTTCCCAAATTTAAAGGGGGAAGAATGGGAGCTTCGGGGCTGGGGTCTACGACCTCCCGACTTGGGCCGACAACAACGGGGCCTACAGCATTGGAAGGGCCCGCGGCAGCAAGATCCTGGAGACTGGGCCCCACGAAATTTGAGGGACCCGCTTGAAGGTTGGGGTCTGCAGCATTGGAGGGACCAGCCGAAGACGCATTCGTCGAGTTCCCCACCCTCCTGAATTCCCGAATGAAATTTAGAAATGTGTTTCTTCATGTCCGATTTCCTAGAGAAACCCTTGTTGCAAATAATGCAAGAAAAAGGTTTTATCCCCGAATGAATTCTTTTGTGACGGTAAAAATTCCTCTTCAAAGTGAAGACCTTCTGACAGATCTCACAAGAAAAATGTCGAGGAGGAACTTCATCGGGAACGAAGGAGGAAAGCAGGTCTTGACTCAAGGGAAATTCCTCCAAGGCCTGCAGGATGTCGGAATTTTGAAGAAAGAGTTGTTCATCAGCAAGCCACCAAGCATCCTGAGAAAGAACAAAAAAAAAAAAAAAAATTAGCCCTCTCCCCTAACAATTCATTTTCATGAAATAAAATTGAGTTGGGAAATTACTGAATTCTCACATAGGGAATAAACTTTTTAATTGTTTTTAAAGCTAAGGGGAGTTAACGCAAAAGAATGAATTTCTAAATTTCTTAAAAAAAAAATAACTAACACGTTTTTCCTCAAGAGAATAAACGATTCTACTAACTTGTTTTTCCTTAAGGGAAAAATATAAAATCATTTTTGTCTGAGAATAACACACATCTAAATTCTAGAAATCACGTTGGGGGACCTAACAATGACTGAAAAAATAGCATACAAAGAAACGAACTCTTACCTCTTCCATTGCTGAGACTGCGTGGGATCCACTTTCGTTAGAAATATCCATGTTACAGAAGTTTAACTATTCTGAGGTCGGTACAATCGTACTTATCTGAACAAGAAAACTGAGAAAGAGGAATGGCGAAGCTGAATTTTATAGTAAACGCGAATACCCTTTGATCCCTAACTTCCGCGAATCACCACAAGAGAACATAACATTTATAGAGGGGACATGGAACCGGAAAAATCTGGTTTTCTCACATGACACTCACGATGGAATATCCGACCGATGTGTTTATCAGCAGTTCAAGCTTAGAATAGTACTTTGAAACAAAAGAAGACAGCGGAAGGAGAATTTATCTTATGTAAACAGACCCTGAGAGTCAGCAGCAAAAGGTTATCTGACGACGAAAAACAAAAATGGTTCTTCGGGGGTATTTGTATCATTGAAGAAACAGGAAGGGCAATTATCTAAAGTCAATACCGCAACACGTTAGGACGTAAATAGCATGCTTTTAATCATAGACTACTTTAAACTTTGTAATCTTTCTAACTATTCACAACAACGAACAAAGGAAATCCTTCAGCATCTGACAGAGATTAGGTTAATGAGGGAACACGCGTGACTAACCCGTGCTTTCCTTCATTGATACCAAGAATGAATATTCTGGGAGAAATCAAACACCGCAACGGAAGGTCGATTTATCTAAAGTCAATACAAGAACACGCAGGATACAAAATACTCCCGCACATTTTACTTCACCTTTCTCAGAAGGACGCTTCAAGAACATTAGGGGAAGGGGTGGGGAGAGGGTTAATCTTATGTCAATAGCCTCCGTGCCTTTCTACACTAGAAACAAAGGAAAAGATAACGAGCATGCATAACAGCGAAAAATAAATTCGAAATGACAGAAAAGATCCATTTATGAACAAAAATAAGATATCAGAATAACATTTCCTGAGATGAGGACATGACCGTATCATTCGAGAAAATAAAAGAGAAATAATACTTACCCTACATAATTTTCATTAGGGAAGACACATGAGGAATTCATGAAAATTAATTGAAAAATCAACAAATTACGAGGGAAAAAACGTTTTACATAACAATAATCTAAGGGGATGGGGTCGAGAGAGGGGAAAATAAATAATGAAACAACCTTCATTAAATTAAAAAAAAAAGGAATAAACCTTCATTGATTTCCCCCAACATTCGACAAAGTCCAATAAATACTACTATCTTCGGAGATAAGCACACCCTTCGGTCGGAGGGGAAAAATTGCAGCGGGGAATTGGAGGCTGCTACTGACCACGCCCCCCTCCGTTCGCTCGGCTGCAGCTTGCTCCGGCTGGCTCCGGCTGCTCCGGCCGACACCTAATGTTAAGTCTATGGCTCCGGTTTAAGCCAGAATCGGTCCTTTTCTACTACTCATGTGGACTATCCTTTGATCTGGCTCCCTTTATGTGAACTTAAAACACAGGCTCCATTTTAATTCGAAAATACTTATTTTTCTACGAAATAATCCGAATCGTTTAAAATATCAGTAACCCCTATGGGACTTAGTCAGTTTTGGCTCAAACATAGTATAATTGTCAACATTAATAAATAAAACTATAATTTTCACGTATCTTTTCAGTTTCACAAAGTGATAACTTTCACTCTTTGTACAGAAGTAACACACGATCCGTTTGCCTCCATCTCTATTTGCGAAAGAATTTGGAGGACGCAGTTGGGGAATGCTTGCATGTACAGATCTGACACAAGATTTTCATTGTACGGAAGTGCTATGCCCGGATGGGCCACGACACGGTAGCTAGCCGATGGCCCGAGCTAGCAGGGAGCTAAAGAGGGCTGAGCCCCCTTAAAGCCAAACAAGCCTCTTCTACCCCTAGAATATGGACGTCCTGAATTCTCTGAACTTCTACTTTTGGTGGCTTACGAAAATTTCTTTCGTATTTCATTATAAGCATAAACACATTATAATATAAACACATAAACTCTTATTTATTCGTATAATGCACGTTAAAAAAAATAAAGCAAAACTTAAATGATACAGCGCGAACGATGGACAACTGAAAAGAAATTATTTCTCGAAATAAGTCAGTAGGAACATCTATAGGCGCCCATATAAGGGGGCAAGAGGGGGCACTTGCCCTCCCCTGGAAATCTGACCACGCCCTTTCTGTTCTTGGAAGGTACTACCGAAATTTTCGTGGCATCACTAATTTTGATTGCTAATTTCTCTGTTGAATTTCTGGATGCCTGAGTACGCAGTTGAAGAAGGAAAAAACTTTGGGGATTTCCAGTAGAAAAAGATGAAATTTCAGTTCAAATTGATAACAAAATTTTCCAATGCATATTGGAGCACAATGTACATTAACATAGTAGTATGGATAAAGCGAAGAAATGAAGAAACAGCATCCTCTGCAGCAGTCATTCACTGCTGTACAAAGATTTCCCGAAGTGTTTTCCAGAATTTTGTTTTGCGGGTACCATTTTCTTTTCTTTTTTTTTTTTTTTTTTTTGATTGGAGGTTTAACGACCACCGTGAGCAACTCAATGGGCTATAAGCAGTCGCCCGTCCCTAATTTAGGGTCACTGGTTCCAGGGAAGGGAGAGAGCCAGTGCCGTAAGACAAACACAAAATCCATGCCTCACCGGGATTCGAACCCGGACCCCGTTCGGACGAATGATCAGAGGCCATCGCTTAGACCACTGCGCCACCGGGGCGGCCCATTTTCTTCATAATGGCCGATTGAATGATCGCTGAGATTTCACGGCGCATGCGACACGAGTGGACAAAAGATGCAAATGGGGCTCAGAACGTCAAAAAAATTTCTTTATTGCACCATCAAGCTGTCGAATTCTTTTATCATTTGCTTTTATGTAATTTTGGGTATTCTGATATCCAATTTAATTCATGTGTTGAAGGGGGAGGGGTAAAAACGGTAAATTAACAAGAAGACTTAGTGGCAATTTGCATATGGTGTTCGTGTATATTATTCGTAGTTAAGATTTCTGCTTGCCCCTCCTGAAAACTGAGGTATGGGCGCCCGCGTAGGAACAGCTGCGCCAATGATTCTCTGTAACATGGGCACCTGACTTGTGCTGCAGAAGGCTGAGCCTTTGGAATAGAGAGACCTTTTTTTTTTTTTTAGAAACAGAATAAATATATAAAATGTACATGAACGTTACCAAAAAAAAAAAAAAAAAAAAAGGAAGGGAAAGAAAACCGAGGGAGAAGCGGTGGCGGAAGTGTATAGTTGCGCACGCGGGTGAAACCAAGGGTGTTTTGGTGAAACCCGTTCGTCACATGGTAAACGACTATGATACGCTAAGCAGCTATTAAAGAAATTTACGGTGGTTAAGATGCCTACAAAGCAGGGAGGTGACGTCCCGATTCATCCTTTCCTGTTTCTTCCTCTGCTTAAAATCCTGCTGTTTCATCCTCTGGTTTTAACAGGAGTGGCGATTCGTCCTGTCTCCCCACAACCTAAATTTACCCAGTAGCTTAATAAACTGTGTTATTTGAGTTCGTGTTATTTAGTTTTGCTCAGAGTTTTAGCTGCATATTGCAGGGAACACCACGAGGAGGTAGTCTGACTTCGTGTTTCTCAAAAATTATTATCGTGGTTTCTGATACTACTCCGTCTTCTTTTAATTTTTCTTGTCACAAATCTAGGAAAAATCTTTGTCAGAAAAATGCAATGAAAATAGCTGTGATTGGTAGCACTTTGTCAATTTTAAGAACTTATCTAACATATTATTGTAGTTTCAGTGTGTATGCCAAAGCACGTAAGCATTCAATTAGTGTCTTCTTTCCGGTTTCGAAATCGTGAACCGATTTCTCAATTATTTTACCCAAATTTATATATATTCTTTGTCTTTTTTTTTTTTTTTTTTTTTGTAGGCATATTAAGTTCACGTTGTTTTCTTTGAATGTCATAGATCTTTTAACTTAATCAAAAGTTCTAATATATTTGGATGTGATTTTCTTACAGATTTATTTAATCTCTATCTGTCGTGCCACGATTCTACGGAATTTGTCGTTCTGTGACGCTCTTTATAACAGTTCCATATTCGACCAATAACAGGGTTGTCCATCCGCTGATCAACCATAAAATTATTAAACTCTCTTGAACAGCATCATTTGTGGGCGCATCCTCCATTATGGCTAAAAATCCATCGTCTATACACAAGTGGGTGGAATGAATGCAAGAGCTGCAAACATTCGTATATGACGCTTGATGCTTCATTGTTTATGTATTCTGATGGTAGGCCTAAATTTTGAACTGTACGCCATAGAGATTGGTTGTAATGGTAATTACATTCTTTGACATCGCAATCTATATATTAAACAAAGTTGTGGAGTCATTTTGGGGGGTTGGCCGTAACTCACCACGCTGGCCAAGCGGGTTGGTGAGTGTGTGTGGGATAGCATTTCCTCTAATCCCGATGGTATAGTTATACCGCTATTGGCGGTCGTCAAAGCCCCTTTAGTGGGAATAGGATGCACCACGAGAAGGCAAATTCCGTAGAATCGTGGCACGACAGATAGAGATTTGTAATGAGACAGGTGATTCAACTCCGTATGACCGTCGTGCTGGAAAAAAGATCCCTTAATGTAATGACCACTGGAGGGCGTTAGAGGAAATGCGGGCCACTCGAATCTCCGTCCTCTGTGACTCGAATCGTCATGTGAGTAAAGTAAACAAATCGAAGAAGGTATTGATTATAGGAGGTTAGAACTAGGTAGGTAACTAAAATCTTTGCCTTTTCTATTTCTTGACTTACTTTGAAATCAGTGTGAACTGCCTTATTTCTTTTGTCGGTTGTTGTTTTTTACTGAAGCGTTTAGTTTTTCGGAGTATAACGAAGTAAATTTCTCCGTCATTTTTGGTCTACGCCGGGATTCGAACCCGAGGCCGCTTATTCCGGAACAAGTCGCTCTACCAACTGAGCTACGCAGACGATTATTCTGATTCCTATCTGCCTTTATGTCGTGTGCGTCCTTCTGGCAGGTACGTCACATCTCCTGGTGTCGTGTGCGTCCTTCTGGCAGGTACGTCACATCTTCTGGTACGTAACATCATCTCCCCCTTATTTTTTTTTTTTTTTTTTCGAAGTGCTGCTCTTATTTTTCCTATCTCGCGGTGTGGAAATAACATCACACCATTGCGAGATTGTGAACGGTCGGGTCATCCGGATAGTTCGGGCGCCATTATAACGAGCGGGCGCCATTATAACGAAGTAAATTTCTCCGTCATTTTTATCCGCGCCAGGATTCGAACCCAGGTCCACTCATTCCGGAATAAGTTGCTCTACCAATTGAGCTACTCTGATTCCTATCTGCCTTTATGTCGTGTGCGTTCTGCTGGCAGGTACGTCACATCCCCCCCCCCGAAAGAGGGCCGGGGGCATGGCCCACGGGTCAGCCGTGACCATGAATCGTTGCAGGCAGCCATCCACTGAAGAACGTGCACTTGAGAACTCCCAGTCAATCTGCTGGGTGGAATGCAACATCACACATTTTTATTTTTCGAAGCGCTGGAGAAGGAATTTTCTGATTTTTCCTGTCTCGCGGTGTGGAAAGAACATCACACCAATGCGAGATTTTGAACGGCCGGGTCATCCGGATAGTTCGGGCGCCATTATAACGAAGTAAATTTCTCCGTCATTTTTGGTCTACGCCGGGATTCGAACTCGAGGCCGCTTATTCCGGAACAAGTCGCTCTACCAACTGAGCTACGCAGACGATTATTCCGATTCCTATCTGCCTTTATGTCGTGTGCGTCCTTCTGGCAGGTACGTCACATCTCCTGGTACGTTACAGGAGTTTTCGATTTCCGTGACATGGGACGAAAATGTTTCATTCCGAATTGCTGTTCTGGTTATACTAGTAGTGAAGAACGTGCTTCTTTATTTAAAGCACTTAAAATGAAAAAATGCTTGCTAAATGGCAGAAAGCAATTCCTCGAGCCGATCGGAAACTCAACACTAACGATTTTGTTCGTGAGAAACCTTTCCTCTCCCATGATGTAATTAGACGCAAGAGTGAGACATTCAATGGCCAAGTTTTATATGATGTGCCTGTCCGTGTCAGACTTAACTCCACTGTTATTCCTGTAACATTTCCTGAATGTCCAACCTACCTTTCAAAGAAGGCAGCAAAGTCATTACTTGGTAAATTATTTCGTCGGATTTAAAAAAAGTGGGACATAAATAGGATTTCAAAAAAGTGAGACGTACAGATTTTAAAGTATGCAATTTCAAGGCAAATGGTGAAAAAATTTCATCATTATGGTGTATTTTAAAGATTTTTACCGTAATATTTATGTGCAAGTACGACGCTGTGAACAGAAGCTGCAGCACGCCGAACACAACGCCGTTGCAACGACTTTGCTCCGCCGCCATTCTGCTGGAAGAAGGTGGAACGTTCTTGCCAGGAAAGCGATCCAATTTTTAATGCTACCTAACGGAAAATAGTTCTTCGTTTCTGTCGCAGTTTTTTTAAAACACATAATGAAAATTGTTTCGTTCTGATGTATATGGTTCCCTGGTACGAAATAGAAAGTATGCAAATGCCTTCCTTTCTTCTACCAAAGCGTTAAAGTAGAGGCCGTGTTCTTTTCAACGGAATTTACATAGCATCGGAAAATCAAAGTTTTGCTCCTCCTGTTGATTGCGTTGTTCGCAATTCATTGAAATTGGATAACAAAAAGAAAAAGCTCTGGAAGAAGTGAGTTCATAAATTGCGCATTAAAGAATCATACGCGAAAAAAACCCACGAAATTCTTAGATTGTGATGTTAAAATGTGAGACAGAAATGATGATCTATTTTCTGTAGCGCAGCACTACAAATTGGATTGCTTTCCTGGCAAGAATGCTCCCCTTACCTTTTGTACTCTTCCGCCAACAGAATGGCAGCCGGAACGAAACTACAACGTGACCTTCGTTTCAGCGGAGCAAGTCTTGATGTCGCCGCGTCGTGTGTTAGTCCTGCCGCAGCTTCTGTTCACAGCGTCGGCGTCGCACTGGCACGTAAATATTACGGTAAAAATCTTTAAAATACACCATAATGATGACATTTTTTCACTATTCGCCATGAAATTGCATACTTAAAAATCTGTACTTCTCACTTTTTAGAAATCCTTCAACATTTCCGACGAAATAATTTAGGGTGCTAAACTACACATTTAATTTACCCATTGCTTATTCATATGGTATACCTAATATACAAACAACTTATAATTGCCCAAAAAGCCGAGGGCTTTTGAATACTGCTAAGGGGCGTTCAAAAATTTATGCTCTTAAATTTAAGAACCTCTCATTGATATATTTCATGTATTATGCACAATGATATTTTGCGAGTTATTTAGAAGTAAACAGCTACTGTTGCTACATTCTCAACACACACCATCACCTTTAAATGCATGCAGGGAAAGCTAGAAACATATCTGCTGTATAAATACACAACAACTACACTAAAGCGAAAAGGTAATATAAATTTACGTGTCCTATATTTATCTAAAAAAGTTTAAAATAAGTCATTCAAAATGTTACGCGATCATAATTATGACGCTGGTACCTTTCTGCAACTGTATATTGAATTACATCTGTAACACTGTTTTTATTTAACGGAAGCCTACCTTGTCCTTATAAAACGAACGTATTATCAATTCATAAACAAAATTCCTTTCATCCCTAGCATCACTGTTGTCGTTTAAAGGCATGTCATTTCTACATGAAAATCTGTCTTAAAAATACGTCCTCTTTTTTAATTTTTATGTTGGCCTACTTGATGTGTAAGAACTAATAATATTTGAGAAGTACAATACGGCTATTTTCACGCTTAAAAAACACATTACAACAACAAACCTATACATCATCGTGACACAGACAGCGGTTTACTCACCTCCTGGAATTGATGGCCTGCATCTTCCCAGCGGCATCTGGTGGCCGATTACATTAAGAGTCCACATTTTAGCTGAGAGTTGAATCACCTGTCTATCGTACACCGTGGGCGGGGTTGACATTTGTCAAGGAGAGGCTGGGATGTTACGCATCACCTGACCTTACAAAAAATGACAAGAGTGGAAGACATCATGATCAGAGTTAAATCCCTGAAATGGCAATGGGCTGGACATACTGCCAGAAGGACAGACCATCGATGGACAGCCGAAATTTTAGATTGGATTCCAAGGGACAGGAAAAGACACAGAAGAAGACCACATGGGAGATGGGTGGATGAAATTGGAAAGTATGTGGAAGTGACATGGAGGAGACTGGCCCAAGACAGACCGTTGTGGAGGAAACTTGGGGAGACCTTCGTCCAGCAGTGGATTGATAATGGTTGACAATGATGATGATATTAAACAAAACGGAAAAGGATGAATCGGTACCTATACTCCTGTGTGCAGGACACGAATCGCCACACCTGTTAAAACCCGAGGATGAAACGCTACCTACTCAGCAGGGACGTCGCTAGACTTCTAAGACAGGGTGGGCGAGTATATTTTTTACTAGGGCAAGTTAGATAGCAACTTTATTTACGAAACACTGAAGGAAATACAGTAATTTGTAATGCTTTTTACTACAGGCTGCAAAGGTATTCGTGCAACTCCCCTTCCCCCCTTATTTCCTGGATACATACTCATGAATTTTCGAACTGTCTTGGAGTTTTTTCCACTTTTCCGAATATAAAAGAATCCATTGTTTGGAGTCATTGTTTTGCTAATGTTCCTACCCCATTTTTAGTAAAATTAGTAAAACCTAAAGAAATACATATCCATGTAACGAACATGACACACTACCACCAGCAAGCACCAGTAACACACCCTGATTAAAAGAAAATTTCATGCCTAGGAGAAAGGTTTTAAAGCAAATGTTTTCGTGGATTAGGGTTAAGGGGGAAGTAAGGATACCCAGACAAAACTTTCCTCTCCTTAACTCCTCTCCTGCAAGCCAGAAGCCTTGTCTTGCACTCATCTCTTTCGCAGCAGTCGCCAGCCACGTCCTGCTCCTCACTGCCCTAGGGCAAGCTTACGAGCGCTGGTATATATAGCTTTGGGCTCCACGTTCAGTGCTGGACGGGCCGCGGGTGGCCTAGTGGGCAACGTTCGTGACTGCCACGGGAAGGACCTCAGGTTCGATCCCAGCAGGTACGAACGCTCGATCCACTAAATATCTGCCGTGCGTCGGATGGGCACGTTAAGCCGTCAGATCCCGGGTACTGGCTCCCCGGTAATAAGTAAGGGCGTCTTCCTCCCCCTTTCTACTTCGCTTCCGTGTCACTTTCCTATCGGGCACTCTAGCCCAAATCTCCTAGCTTCCCATTTCTAAGGGCTGTTTAAGACCTGGGGTCAGACACTCCCTTCCTAAAATCCTCTACATATGATCATGATCATTTCAGTGCTGGAATCCCCTACTTAGTAGCACAAACAAACAGCAGAGCAATTAGGAATGCCCTCTAACAACAGAAACGTGATTATTAATTACCTCAGTGAATTCCTATTGGCCCTCTTCATTCACCCCTGATCATACAAACTTGAAAAAAAAAGCTTAAATTGAGGATTTGGATGAGTGGAGAACAACTGAATTTTTTCATGGACTTGCACATTCTATTTAGATAACTTTTCTACGTAGAAGAAAAAACGCACTTGTGAGGGCAAAATACGTATGTCTATACGACGAAAAACATGGAAGTCATTATTTCTTGGCAAAGTCCAGATTATATTTTAAGGTTAAAAAACATTAAAATATGGAACATCTTGAACAGGGCGGGCGGCAGGGTGGGCAAGGCATTTTTCAGGGTAGGGTGTAGCCCACCCTTGCATCCCCTTGACGACGTCCTTGCCACAAAGAAGTATTGTCGTGCGAGCGTTTTTGCTAAATGTATATTTCTAGGCGATGTAAAACAGTACTGAAGAGAAATCTTCGTGTGTGTGAGAGAGAGAGAGAGAGAGAGAGAGAGAGAGAGAGAATGCTTTCATTTTCTTCCGGGAGCCCCGACTTTACCAACTTATTGGGGTGGGGGAGGCGTGAAGAGATCAGACGTGGGAGGACGCACGTCTCTTCAATTGTCAGGAGGAACATACAAAAAAAAAAAAAAAGGCAGAAACATAAACTAGGAGTTTTGACATATTTTTGAAAACGTAATTGCGATTGCTCATCACCATATGAACAAGGAAGCAGAAATGTTCTTTTGCTGAATATCAATATTTAAAAAAATAAAATTCAGCCAGTGATTTTATGAAAATATCCAGAGAAATTTTATTTCAAAACGTTTATAAAAAGTATGAGAAATTAGCGGGGTTACACAAACAAAGAACAAGAAGAACAAAAAATAAATAGATGAAGACGCTCGAGATTATACGTTTCTATGTTTTTATTAATTTATTTTATTTTTGAAAATTGTTTTAAGCATTTGCCGCATATCACACGAACGTGATAAACACAATACGGGGCTGGCAATCAAGTTTCTGATCGAATGAACAATGCTGAATATGGGGGGAAAGTTTTTACTTATTTTGTTATTTATTAATTTTTTGGAAATAAATCGCTTTGGCCTCATGAGTTAGAGCTTGGTTCATTTTATAAAGAATTATACATTTCTATAAAGGAATGCATTTGTTGCAATTAGCACAGCACACGATAGCCTGAATAGCATGGAAAAACATTAACTAAAGGTCGAGTATTACTGTATTTGCTGTCTGAAGCACTTTAGTTAAAACCTTTAATGAATAAAATATTTACAAGTTAAAAAATACAAACACAAGATCTTTCACAAAGGCGACCCTTGCATCATCAGTTGAAGACTACATTTGAACATACTCAGTGCGAAGTTATAAAGGGTCAGTGTCTTGACGTCATGATGTACAGTGCATAGCCCACTGGAAAGAGGAGGCCCTGAAACGAACCGTTGTCATATGACCAAAATGGTCTCGATTTCATAAAATTTCTCCAAGTTTTTACCGCAAGTGAATACAGTTATTATTCTTGTGATTAAAGTCTCTTAAAAACCCTTATTGCATTATGTTTTCCAGTCAAAACTGCTTTATTCTTGTGCCAGTTTTGTGAAAAAAATGTAAGTGGGTATAACATTAAATTTTGTGTAGGGTTTAGATTACTATATCTGTGGCACTTATAAATATCATTTGCTTGCAGTAGTAATAAATAATTACAAACAATAAGCTGAAAATTCGGACTAAGTTGGTCACATGACCGTCCGTTTTAGGGCCTCTTATTTCCAGTGGGCTTTGGTACAGTGATGTTCATTAGTTGATGACGATTGGTCCCTCCTATTTTTTGTAACTCCTGATGCTACGTAATTCCGTCTTTGAAAGGTGGTATTAGATTAAGTTAACTGATTGTATAGTGGGGCTTTTAAATCTTGAATTTTTTTCTTTAATATAAACTATATTAAACAGTTGTTTCCAAATATATGGCAAAGTAGTGGGAATGTCACCATAACAGCATTGTTCACGATAGTTATGGATGAACGGTGCTTCCGGAAACAATGTATATCTTTTTCCTTTGGTGCTTAGAAGAATATATGCATCATTCCATGAGGGGGTGTGGGTTAGAAATGAGTTCTGGCTCAATTTTAGGAGCCCGGGCCCGACCCGCTTTCTTTGATTGCATGTGTTTGCTGAGCCCGGGCCCGGATTCTTGGAAAATTTTGCTTATCAAGGCTTGCATTTATGCATTATACACTGGCCAAAGATATGGCCCAAGTAAGGATTAGTTTAAAAATCATGTTTAAAAAGTTTAGTTCAGTTAATCCGCTTCACAATATTAATATGTTTTTAGAAATACTATACGCATAAAGCCAAATGTTCTAAAATGTGGATTTGAAAATAAATAAATAATCAACGTGCCCTTCGACCGCATCAGGGGAATCAGTAATTTTGGTAAAAGCTGAAGAAAAGAAAGTCGTTTAGAAACAAAAAATTTCATTCGTTATTTCTTTTTAATTTCCAAATTTACTTTTATTTTTAATAAATTGCATTATAAAACGTACAACGCCGTACAGACAGTTGCAAGTGTTTGAAATTTTGACTCTAGAAAACTAATCTTTGCAATATAGTTTACATATATGCTAATTGGTAAAGGTAGTTTAGAGTGATGTAGTAGAATATAAAAAAAAAAGTGTGTAGGGAAATTTCCAAAATAAAAAAAAAAGAACATAAAAGCATTCCAGACCAGAATATTCTGAATTTTGTAACATTAATAAAGCTTTGCGCTTAATAGTATAATAATCACAATATTATCATATGTGTGTGCAGTTTCCAGATCAAGTTCATCATGAAAAAAGACAGAGAAAGAATTGCATCCAATGACTTAGCGCTTCAAATTGATCTTCTTTTCTCTAAAACTGGACCTGCTGCACTAAAAACCAGCGTCACCCCAAAAATCGCGGGAGTTAGGAATTTTTAAAAATAAATGACAATACTTCTAACTGCACAATTTTAGAAATTAATACATCATTTTAAAGATAAGATTCTTGATTTTTAATAAAATACAAAAAATGGAAATGTGATTTTTTCCCCAGTTTTTCGATACCAGACCCTCTTAAACTAATCCTTGCTTGGGCCATAGCTTTGGACAAGTCTTGTTAAGCAAAATTTGTCTTCCAATGGCAGCTAGCTTAGGAAATTGAAAATCCTTCCACCATGGTAACAAATCCACAATGAAATTCAACACGTGTAAGCCCGTCCGAGCCCGATCTCTTCTCTAGTGTGGGTTTCCTCCTGGACTGTGCGGGCCAAAGCAGTGTTAGAGGCACCTGTTCGAGTTAAATATCGGTGTTCGGCTGTACGAATTCCTAGGCTCCGAAGGGTAGAGCCTATATACCAGCTATCGTTGAACTTTGAGTTCAGACTCTTTAATGGTATGCAATACACACCATATTTTTCATTCTCGGGCTTGACGTCCCGATCTCTGCGCATCAGCTGGAAAAGATTACTGGAGGACTCGCCAAATGAAATGCCGTGTTTCTTGCAGATGTTGTGCAAAATGTGAGAGATTTGCGGCTGGTATTCAATAGTGCCAACGTACTTAATAGTCCTATGATTGCTGGTTAAAGTTGTGCAGGCCGCCCCGGTGGCGCAGTGGTCTAAGGCGTTGGCCTCTGATCATTCGTCCGTAAGGAGTCCGGGTTCGAATCCCGGTCAGGCATGGATGTTGTGTTTGTCTTACGGCACTGGCTCTCTCCCTTCCCTGGAACCAGTGACCCTAAATTAGGGACGGGCGACTGCTTATAGCCCATTGTGTTGCTCACGGTGGTCGTTAAACCTCCAATCAAAAAAAAAAAGAAAAAAAAGAAGTTGTGCAGACCTTTTTCTCGTGTTCAGCAACCAGAGCATTCACAAAGTTCCTATTGTGTACCCATTCTGGGTCGCGATTTGCATTATTTTTTCTAGTTCGGTTCTCCGCAATCTGGCATTCGACGTTCGTGAAAATGCTCGGCTTATAAGAAATCTACTTGTGTGGATGATAAGAGTTATATGGGATGATCGCAGTAGAGCTGGTTGGCTTACGATACACAGAAAACTGAATTGAGTGGGTGATCATGTTCCGTCTGATGCTCAAGTCAAGGTAGGGGAGAAATCCTTCATTCTCCAATTCGATGGGAAATTGTATGGTGGGGTATACCGACGACAAACTTATTCTGAATTCTTCAAGATCCTCAAGGGAATGTGGCCAAAGTACTAATATATCGTCGATATACCTCATATACAGTAATGGGGTTTTGGGTACAATTGTGGTTAAGACATTATTTTCTATTGATTGCATAACAATTTAAGCCATCAAAGCAGATAGTGATGATCCCATAACTATGCCACCGTCTTGTCTATAAAAAGTGTCTTCAAAACGAAAGAAAGAACCTTGACTGCTGTCCACGGTAAGAAGACGCTACCTGGGAGACCAACCAAGGAGAATACGCAATTAGATGGAGAAGGAAGAGTTGAAATTCGGCATCAATGACTCGTCGTCGCCACTGTGTGAATCTACGGAAAGGAAAAAGAATAGTAAACTAAAAAATAAGTAAGCAGTGTTTCATGCTAGTTGGGAGTCAGAGGCGTAACTAGGCATTTCTACGCCCGGTCAACCATAAAATATTGCGCCCCCATCTGCATTTCCCTTCTATGTAAATACACAGTCGAGTCACATTATTGTGACCACCTCCTACTGTTGACGTCAACGCGCGTAGCCAATGAAAGAAGGCACGTGTTGCGAGCTGGCTTGGAGGGTATATAAGGTGTGCTGTAGGCATTCTGAAAACACCCCGGTTACTGGCCCCCGGTTATAAAGAAGGGCGTCTTCCTCCCCCTTTCTACTTCGCTTCCGTGTCACTTTCCTATCGGGCGTTCTAGCCCAAATCTCCTAGTTTCCTATGTCTAAGGGTTGTTTAAAACCTGGGGTCAGACACTCCCTAAAATCCTCTACATATGATCATGATCTGAAAACATATAACTCGTTACTGTCATGGATAAAAGGAGCGATTTATCAGATATGCAAAAAGGGGTGATTATCGGCTTTTGGGCCAAGGGTGGCAGTATTTCTGTAACAGCGCAGTTTGTGAACTGTTCGCGTGATACTGTGGTTAAAGTGTATCGTGATTGGAGAAATTGCACCATTGCGAATAAGCGACGGGGAAACTGCGGAGCATCACGTGCCATTGATGTGAGAGGTGGACGTCGGCTCCGAAAGTGCGTGAGAGCCGATCGATACCCTATAGTGGAGCAATACACTGGCCAAATGAACAGCGGGCTACCGGAAGTGTGTCTAAAACGACAGTTCAGCGAACCCTGCTCCGTATGGGGCTCCGATGAAGACGGGTGGTCACTGCACCTATGCTAACGAAGGTGAATTGGCAGAAAATGCTTACATTTGCCCAGCAGTATCGGAATTGGACCTCCGCTGATTGGCAAAGAATTGCGTTGTCCGATCAGTCACGTTTTCTGCTTCATCGAACGGATGGACGTTGGCGTATAAGGCGAGAAACAACGGAAAACAAACACCCTTCAACCATTGCTGGAAGAACACAAGCTGGTGGGGCCAGCTTTGTGGTCTGGGGAATGTTTTCGTGGCACTTTCTGGGCCCACTCATATCTGTGGAAGGCACTATAGACCGAATTTGTTATGAATGTATCCTTGCATACCACGTACAGCACCCATACATGCTGATTGTGTTCCCTGGGGAGGGTGGGGTCTTCCAGAAGGACAATGCGGCGTGTCACACGGCTAGAAATATCCGAGAGTGGTTGGAAGAGCACGATGAAGACTTCAAAGTACTTCCCTGGACCCCTAATTCCCCAGACTTAAACCCAGTTGACCATCTGTGAGACCACCTCGATCGTGTTGTTCGTTCTATGGATCCTCCACCACGCACTCTCCAGCAGCTGTCAGATGCACTGCAGTCAGCATGGCTCCATATACCTGTGAACACCTTCCACCTTATTGAGTCACTGCCAGCCAGTTTAGCTGCTGTCCGTGCTGCACGCGGCGGTTACTCTGGATATTAGCTGATGGTTACAGAAATGTGACTCAACCGTCGTATATTACCAATTTAACAGTTTTTTTTTCTCTCTCTCAAATGAAAATTGACGTCATATCAAACTCCTTCTCTCAAATCAAAATTGACGTCATATCAAACTCAAATCAAAATGACGTCACATCAAACAACTTCTGAATGATTCGGAGTTCAGATGTTCTTCACCACATCAAATGAACCAGATGCAGTTGGCAGTCGAGGCTCAAAGCCACGTCCAGGGCCGTAGCTATACCGGGAGGGCAGGGAGGGCGGTTGCCCTCCCAGAGTGGTCATATACTGGGGCCGTAAATTCATGCTCTGAAGGACGTAAAAAAATTGTGTGAATAAATTTACTTAAAATTTTAACTGAAAAAGAAAATTATAAACTTTAGTATTTGTTTCAAAGACTTTAGTTATCAGCATAAAATATTCCACGCAGCTAATTAAGGAACAGGTGGTATTAGGTGTATGCACGAAAGGAATTGTCCAAAACAGCGGAGAGAGGCATATAAAGAAATCTGAGGATATGAATAACCTCTGTGGTCTTTCCAAATACGCTGAAGCGATAAAGAGTTCCATTGTGTTCCATACGAAAAAGCCCTTCTGAGAGTTTAACCTTGAACGGAATTTTTCCAAGCCCTACTCCGAATGTCTTCTAATTGTTAATTTCATGCCGTGCTTGTTCGTTTATCATTCTGCGTTTCTGCGGAGTACTACGTATCGGCATTCACAGAACTTTTACATGACTCTTGGATATTTACCTAGTTTTCACATTTTTAGTAAAATTGTGCCCTTAACCGGATATGCAATTTTGGAACATACATAATACTTTTCCACAACAGAGGTACGAGAAAGTAAAAACTGCCTACTACACTGCTGGCCACCCAAAATGCAACACCAAGAAGGAAAAAAGCATCCGATTGGCCTGAAATTCGCAGCATGCGTCGCCCGCGAGAGGACATGCAAACAATTAGCATTGCAGGGCATATGCAAATCATGTGCGCCCGGCACGTCATCGAGAAGCACTATAAGAAGGGTGCACAGAAGGCAGGGTGTAAGAAGTGCAAGTGTGTTGTGCTGCCGGACCTGTGCGTGGGAAGCTTCCTGACGCCTCGTCGCAGAATACAACAGTCATTCCAGCACGTTTCGGAGTTCGACAGACGAAGAATAGTGGCTTATCGCAACAGCGGTATATCGTACCGAGACATAGGCGCCGTGTGGGACGACATACAGCTACAGTGAGGCGAGTATGGATTCGGTGGGTGCAGGAGGGACGGACAGACCGACGTGAGCGATTGCACCAGCCGCGGCACACCACCGAACGATAGGACCGGCATGTTGTGCGGCGGGCATTGACGGCTCGCGTCGCCACATCACGAACGTTAGCTCAGGAATTAGGGTGTGTTGCGCAACAACCTGTGCAGCACGTACCGTTCGACGTCGTCTGCAGGAGCGGGGACTTGTTCCACAGCGCCCATTGCTCCGATTACCATTGACGTTACACCACCGGGGAGTGCGGCGGCAGTATGCCGTTGAACGCCGCACCTGGACTACGGAATGGCACGACATTGTCTTCTCCGACGAGTCCCGCGTCTGCCTGCGACACCACGATGGTCGGATCCGCGTGTGGCGGCACCGCGGCGAGAGACTGCATGACGCCTGCATTATGCATCGCCATACCGGTCCGTCGCCTGGTGTTACGGTGTGGGGCGCAATTGGATATGACACCCGCACTCCTCTGGTACGCATCGCCGGTACACTCAACAGCCACCGCTACATCTCCGACGTTTTGGAGCCTGAAGTCCTCCCTTACCTGCAGGACCTGCCAGCGGCCACGTTTCAACAGAACAAGGCGCGCCCGCACGTGGCACGCATCGTGCTGCAATTCTTCATGGCCCACCAGGTGTCACTGCTGCCGTGGCTCCCCTGTTCTCCCGATATGTCGCCTATCAAACACGTCTGGTCGCTGATCGGCAACCGAGTGCCGCGGCTACGCCTGATGAACTGTGGCAACGTGTGGAAGCAGCCTGGACCGGCATACCACAAGCCCACATCCAAAGCCTCTTTTGTTCGATGCCGCGGCGTGTAGCGGCCGTTATTGCCAGCCATGGGGGCCACACGAACTATTGATGTCTGCGTGTTCCGCAAGTCGCACGGGCCTGTAAGCTCAATCGTTTCATCTTTGTATCTGTTGTTATGTGTCCACTAAATCTGGCTTTGCTATCTCGTTAACTTCTTGGTGTTGCATTTTGGGTGGCCAGCAGTGTATTTGAGTGGAAGTACGGAACTTTTGAAATCGAGGGGAGTAATTTCAAGACTCGCCCTCCTAGGTAATAAAAGATTGTTACGTTCCTGGCCGTGGCAGTTATCGAATAGCCCTCAGATAATAGAATATGAATATTCAACAATGTGAACTATACGTCATTACCTTGCAACGTTCCCAACTGAAGAAAAACCGCAGGCTTCAATAAATAAAGACATCGCTCTTTCCACGTTAAGCAACACACAGCATCCGAAAAATTGTTTATTGGGCCGCCGCCGGGGAATCGAACCCGGAACTCTCGATATCTAGCCGAGCGCGTTAGCTTTGCACCACGGTGGCCAACAATCCACGGTGCTATGTAAGAGCGATGTCTTTATTTATTCACTGGCGCCACGTATTTGGAAGATTTTCACCGCAGGCTTCGTTGTTGTCGACGCAGGTTGTGGTTATTTTTTGTTTGAACGGACTATACTAAACAACCGCACCTTCATTCCTTAAGGTAAGCAACTAACATCGCCTAAATATTTTGAAGAAAAGCAGATTTTACGATGTAAATGCTTACGAAACTAGAAAACCATACTATCAGCAGATTCTGTAAATAGGCAAATGACAAAGTATGGTGCTAAAAATGTTTCAGAAACTGGTGTAAAAGTTTCAATTGCACTTTTAATCAGATTACGAGCAGTGATTTTTGCTCCCTCTCTTGACCTACGCCTGGGGTAGCCTCCTTGCCTGCCCCGCTCTAGTTGCGCCTCTGTTGTGAGTTATCTATTCTCCAGTTGACCTAGCGGTCAACGTTCGTGACTGCCACGGGGAAGCATTAGGTTCGATCCCAGGCAGGTACGAACGCTCGAATCACTAAATGTGCATCGGATGGGCACGTTAAGTGGTCCGACCCTGGGTACTGGCCTCCCGGTAATAAATAAGGGCGTCTTGCTCCCCCTTTCTACCTCGCTTCCATGTCACTTTCCTATCGGGCACTCTAGCCCAAATCTCCTAGCTTCCTATTTCTAAGGGTTGTTTAAGACCTGGAGTCAGACACTCTCTTCCTAAAATCCTCTACATATGATCTGATCTTACCTATTCTCCAGCGATACTGACTCCGCAACTCAGCCACGGTCAAATAAATTCTGATAATTTATTTTTTGTTTCAGGAGAGTTCATTTTTTTTTCTCCCCTCCATTTTTGCTCTTTTACTTTTTTGGTATGGAGAAATTGTTTTCTCTAGGGAGGTAAATTAACAAAAGGGTAGAAAATACAAAGCAAAACTTACATTTGTGCATTTGTATTCGTGGATGATAATAGTTTGTCGTTGAACACAAAGCACGCCCTGAGGAGTCTTCTCATCACCCCTCCCCTTACTTCATGGTACCTAGTACCTTTTAGTTCATTAGACTTATAATTACGGTCCTGGCCCCGGTCCACAGTATGACAGTATCCGGCGCTGATCCCAACACGCCTCTGCTATCGAAAACTTTTTCCGGACTGATGTTTATGTCCTTACATATGTTCGTATATGATCCAAGCCAGGAAATTCATCTTGTGCTGTAAATTGAGTACGTTTTCAAACGCTTGAGGGATGAAAGTGTTAATTTCGGTGTTTAACTGGAAGAACAGCCAGCAATAGCGTACCAGAAAAATTTGGGCCCTTCCCACACACACAAAAAAAATCTGTTCGAGGTTCTTTTGCGGAAATCTGTCAGCTTCCAATTACTGAAATTTTTGAATTCCATATTATCAACTTGGTTATATGGACTTTGAAGAAAAGCCTTTTGAACTCATGCCTACTCGCTCCGGAGACAGTTGTTCTCCCAACTTAACTGCACCGATAAAGCTTATCGCTTCAACTTTGCCGCCTTGACATGTGCGTCACCTTTGAATTAGGTACGTCCCATATATCTTCCCATTGAGAAAGAGCTCGGACGGAATTGTAGGTTTCCGGGTCAGCGAGCCAACCACACTGTTAAAAAAAAATCTACTTAAAAATGAGAACCTGAACCAATTCGTTTTTTTTTTTAAAGTGGAATCGTACCATAAACGACTAAATGATATGCTCAAATATAAGTAGCCATACGTAATTACAAATAACTGCGTCAATAAATATAAATATAATCTCGTATTACTTAAATTTAGATATAGATTTCAAGAGAAATTGTTTAATAAATGTGTAAAGTGACGCACATAAATAATTAATACAACAAGGTCACTGATCACAAGTAATTAAATTATGCATAAAGTATCTTTGTGTACGTTTTTACATTAACCATATTTGTGTCAATCTCATAAATAATATATTGTCGCTTCATCACTATATTTATCATAAAATTGTGCAGTCCATTTGCCCAGCGTGTGACAACGAGTGCATCTATTATCCCAGATGTGCCATCCAATAATATACTTCCAGTTCATTCTATGAATAAATGAGTATGTATGGAGTACACGTATTCCAAATTTGAAATCGAACGGTAGATGGCTTAGAGGTAAAAGATTCAGACTACTGATAGAGGGACCCCAGGTTCAAACCTACCTTGATAGGCTTGAACCTCGGGACTCTCCGTGGTAGCGTGAATTTATAACAATCGTTGAATATCGGCCGATCACGTTAAGTGACGGCCTGCGGGTAGGAATCCCCCAGGTACAAAGTGTTCATTCCTAAGCCCCCCCCCCCCAATTCCTCTCAGCCTTCTATGTGCGAAATTGTACGTTTGTACGGTGCCGCCATCTAGTGTGCTCTCTCCCACTTACAAGCTAGCCTGTCAGAATAGTTAGATTAGCTCTAACTTCCTTCAGTTTCTGTGCCCTGCCCGAAAAGGCACAGATATTGAATGTGGTTAGAGCACATATACATACGGATTTTTTTGAGTACATATATTTGAAATATATGGATTTTTTAGTGCATATATTTCAAATTAGAAATACCAGATATACTCACAACTCATTCCCTGTATGTACTCAAAAATTATTACGCGTTTTTTTTCCAAAAATGAGACACAAGTACTCGGAGATATTATAAGCCCAGAATGTACTCAAAAATCAGTACATTTTGTTTATTTCTGAGTACCAATTTTTAATAGTGCATGCTTCAAATAGCTCGCTGTAGAAGAATGATTTCTCATTAATTCCAGACAGTGGAGTAGACAGAATTTTCTTTTTTGGGGGTGTGTGTGTCCATGGGTTTGGTTAATTGATGAAAGCCCCATATATACATACACTGGTGTGCAAAAATTAAGGACGAAGAGGAGAAATTAGCATAACAGAGGAACGAGCAGGCAGAACAGACCGAAAGACCACTCAGATAGACTAGGGTCCGGTACGGTAGGGCATGCGAAGATATCATCATGACGTGAAGGGGGAGGTGGGAGTGTTGGAAGAGTATGAAGCACACGGGCGGTGTACGCTCAGCAATTCTTAGGCCGCGGGCGGCCGAGTGGGCAACGTTCGTGACTGCCACGGGAAGGGCCTCAGGTTCGATCCCAGTAGGTACGAACGCTCGACCTACTAAATAACCGCCGTGCGTGGGATGGGCACGTTAAGCCGTCGGACCTCGGGTACTGGCCCCCGGTAATAAATAAGGGCGTCTTCCTCCCCTTTCTACTTCGCTTCCGTGTGACTTTCCTATCGGGCGCTCTAGCCTAAATCTCACAGTTTCCTATTTCTAAGGGTTGTTTAAAACCTGGGGTCAGACACTCCCTAAAATCTTCTACATATGACCATCATGCTCAGCAATTCGGTGAAAGCTATTGCACGGTGTACCTCGGTTTGAACGACGTCGAGTTGCTGCCACCGTGAGATATGGCCAACAGGCAATCCAGTAGACGACATCTGGATGACTCTACCCAAGGTCGCGTCATTGGGAAATTGGAAGAAGGTCGAAGTGTGAATGAGGAGTTCGGGATCGCTCACAGCATCATTTCACGAGCTTGGAGAGCAGTTCAAATGACAGGAACAGCTGTCCGAGAGTTTAGCAGTGGTCGTCCACAAACAACCACGGCAGCCGATGACCGGTATATTGTCCTACAGACAGTGGAGTAGCCAGAATTTTCTGGGGGGGGGGCATGGGTTTGGTTAATTGATGAAAGCCCCATATATACATACACTGGTGTGCAAAAATTAAGGACGAAGAGGAGAAATTAGCATAACAGGCGAAAAGAGACAGACGGCAGACAGCGGGGAAAATCTCAAGGCACATGCAACAGACGATTGGACGTCCGTTATTGCGTTTTACCGTGGCCAGGAGGCTGCACAAAGGTGGTTTATTTGCACGATGACCAGTACGGCGTATGCCAGTAACGCCTGCTCATCGGAGGTGCCAGGAACACAAGAACTGGCCACATCAGCAATGGGTCGAGTTCTCTTTACAGATGAGGGCCGATTTAGTCTGACGAGCGATTCTGGACGTATACACATCTGGAGAGAGCAGGGAACACGCAATCACACCTCCAACATCATCGAAAGGGACCGGTTTGGAGGTGGCGGAGTTCTCGTTTGGGGCGGTATCATGCTTGGTAGCCGTACTGACCTCCACATCTTCCAAGGTGGTTCAGTCATTGGTGCCCGCTACTGTACCGAGGTTCTCCTGCCTCACGTGTGTCTGTTTAGAGGTGCTGTGGGTCTTGAGTTCCTCTTCATGGATGACAACGCTGCACCTCATCGTACATTGGCTGTCGCAGAGCTGTTGGTGAGTGAAGATATTCAACGCATGGATTGGTCCGCAAGGTCCCCGGACCTAAATCCAATCGAACACGGGTGGGACCTTCTCGGGAGACGCTTGGCAGCACGTCACCAGCCGCCAGCAACGGCTGGTGACGAGCTGCCCCCCCCCAGTGGTCAAATAGTAATTCTAGGGGCGTGAATTTATGCTCTGGGGGATGTAAAAAATAGAAATGTAACTAAAAAGGAAAGTTACACCCTTCAGTATTTTCTTTTTAAAGACTTTAGTTAGTCTCACACAGCATTCCATGCAGTTAACTATAGGGCATAGAGTATCGCACACTAGTGGTGTAAATATCTCATATCCATGAAGCCTTCATGATGAAGGGAATTTTCTAAAACAATGAATAGAGGAGTAGAAAACAGTATGCTAATAACCTCCATGACCTTTCGAACATGTCGTTGGGATGAAGAGCTAATTTATCGTTTGTGCTCTGTCGCACAAAATTTTCTGAGCGTTTAACCTTGAAAGGAATTTTTCCAAGCTTTACTCCTATAGTTTCTTCCTATTATTAATCACTATCCGATACTCATTCATTCGTCGGCGCTGGTTTGTTTTTCGTTCTGCGTTTCTGTGGACTATTGTGCTGCTGGCGTTCACATAACGTTTACGCTTTACTTGTTATTTACAACCTATGGTTTTTGGGTATTTACCTAGTTTTTACATTTTTAATAAAATTATGTCAAAAACCTGAAGTGCGGTTTTGAACGGTCATAATTTCTCTGTGGTCATAATACTTTTCTTTAATATCTCTTCTCTATGCCTATACTGTGTTGCGTGAGAAAGTAAAAACCACGTATTATTTTAGTGGAACTCAAAGGGGCGTAATTTTGAACTCGAATGGGAGTAATTTCAAGTCTCGCCTTCCCAGATAAGAAAAGCTTGCTACTGGTACACCGGTGTGCAAAAATTAAGGACGAAGAGGAGAAATTAGCATAACAGCGGAACGAGCAGGCAGAACGGACCAAAAGACCACTCAGGAGATAGACTAGGGTCCGGTACGGTAGGGCATGTGCGTATATGCAGCATGACGTAGGGGGTGCCGGAAGGGTATAAAGCACACGGGCGGTGTACGCTAAGCAATTCGGTGAAAGCTATCGCACGGTGTACATCGGTTTGAACGACGTCGAGTTGCTGCCACCGTGTGATATGGCCAACAGGCAATCCAGTAGAAGACATCTGGATAACTTTACCCGAGGTTGCGTCATTGGGAAGTTGGAAAAAGGTCTAAGTGTGACT
The DNA here is from genome assembly GCA_039090855.1 of Macrothele yani. Taxonomy (NCBI): domain Eukaryota; kingdom Metazoa; phylum Arthropoda; class Arachnida; order Araneae; family Macrothelidae; genus Macrothele; species Macrothele yani. Next base: position 160,833,576 of record CM077010.1, on the reverse strand, counting down.
AGTGTGGCCGAGGAGTTCGGGATCACTCACAGCATCGTTTCACGAGCTTGGAGAGCATTTCAAACGACAGGAACAGCTGTCCGAGAGTTTATCAGTGGTCGTCCACGAGCAACCACGGCGGCGGACGACCGGTATATTGTCCTACAGACAAGAAGAGACAGACAGCAGACAGCGGGAGAAATCGCAAGGCACCTGCAACAGACAACTGGATGTCCGTTATCGCGTTTTACCGTGGCCAGGAGGCTGCACAAAGGTGGTCTATTTGCACGAAGACCAGTACGGTGCGTGCCATTAACGCCCGCTCATCGGAGACGGCGGTTTCTGTGGTGCCAGGAATAGAGGATACTTTAGATCTTTTGGGACCCTAGGCGCTAAAAGGTTCAGGGGCCCCCCACCCCCTTCTTATCCCTTCAGAAGTTTTCATCCGTCAGATTAACAAAAAAAGGGGTGGATGAGTCAAGAAATTTTTTCTTACACTTTTTTGAAATGCCATCGCTTCCTATTATTATAACGTTCTGTAAGAAACAGTGCTAATGTAATATTTTTGTCTGTCCGTGCAAATCGAACTTTCTGATTTCAGAGATATTTCAAAAATTATTTTTGCGGCTGATAGGAAATCAATGGATATAAAGTTTGGCAAATTTAAGATCCCGTATACTTCATGCACTGCAGTTATCATAAACAGAATTTTGAGGGAAATAGGGAATCAATTGATGTTAGGTTTGGCACTTTAAATACCCGTAACCCATTTTTACCTGCACTTCAGTTATCAGAAGCAGAAGCATACAAATTAAATGCAAAAGATCCGGTTTGAAAATGGAAAAGTAGGAATGCGGGTTTTTGAGTAAAAGTATCATTGAAACTTTTTATTGCTTTTTCAAAAGCTAGTTTTAAGTCGCTTTAAGGAATAGAAAAGGAGAAAATACTTGATAATTATCAGTATTAAACCAAGGGGGCAGAAAGTAATGAGAAAATGTTGTTGCAATACAATATAAATTACTTTTAACACTATTAAATAAGATAGTGTGATATTCTCAAATTTCTTTATTTTTTCAGCCTAAATATTAATAACTCTTTTGGTTTAAGACGGTTTAGAGGGATTAGGGCCAAGAAAAAACTTGATTGTCCTAAGAAGAGTTATCCTGTGAAGAATATTTCTTTCTTCATTGATTATCCTACCACGAAGAAAAGAAACTATTAACAGCAAACACGCCCGATCATCAGGAAATTTTTAAAAGTACTCTTCATCGCAATTCGGGAAGAAGGTGGGAAGGTTCCAACACATATGTGTTCCCTTGGCTGGAAATACCATGAAAGCAATTTATAGCACAGCAGGCCAGTTAAGAATTCGCCTTAAACAATGAAAAGTGTGGGAAGCGGGAATACCTTCTTTACCAACCCCTAAAAGGAACTCAAATTTATTTTAACCGTTCCTTTCAAAATAAGTACATCGATAAGAACTCGAAAATTCGGAATATCAGCAACAACAAGAAAACATTTGGTATTATTAGTATGAGAAAGTAAAATATCAATTAGTAATACAAAGTAGTCGCTTTAAGGATTGATTTGCTTCAGTCCGTGAAAACCAAAATTGAAAATCCAATTACATGTTTTCGGGGCCTCTCAAACAGCGAGGCCCTACGTGTGCGCCTAGCCGGAAATCCGCCCCTGGCCAGGAACACAAGAACTGGACACATCAGCAATGGGGTCGAGTTCTCTTTACAGATGAGAGCCGATGTAGTCTGACGAGCGATTCTGGACGTATGCACAATTGAGAGAGCAGGGAACCAGTGGCGGCTCGTGGTGTAAAATGCTGGTGAGGCGAACGGTCTTGATGTAAATGTAAAACAGTAAAACGTATGTTATTGAAAAATATATAAATTCATATAACGTTATATGAATATATATATATATATATATATCAGTGGCGTAGCAGGGGGGTCGTGGTTTGCACACCCCTTATTAGGCGAGACAGTTAGCTTTTTTCTAAGTACGTTTTATAGATAATTTCCCTATTTAAATTCTTTGATTTTTATATAACTCGGAAAGCAATGTAATTTCTTGATAATAGAAGAGAAAGTAAAGCAAAGCGGCCAAAGAAGTTGCTTTATTAAATTTTTATTAAAACAACTATAATTTATTGCATTTTCTTCATTTTATTAAATTAGCTTCATTTTGTATTAATATTCAAGATGTGCGTACGTACCAATAGGAAAATATTTGTCGAAGCGCCCCCCCCCCAAATTGTTATATGTACTTATACACAGTTATACAGCAGAAGTGCAGAACCCCCCCCCCCCCCTTCAAAAAGTTTCATGTCAAAGGCAGTATCCCCCATTGGATATCTTTGAAGTCCTGGGTTCGAGTCGGCTGAATCATTAAAATCCGCTGAGATTCGGAAGTCTCGTTAAGCCATTGGTCCAGGGTAAGCGGCGCCTTGTTATTAACAGCTGTAAACCCCATCCCTTAGGGCTCCATCCCATGTCATTTAGCCCTTATATACAAATATTATTAAACAGTAATGGAATAAAATTATAGAAATATATGAAACACGGCGTGGGGAGTCTTTCTTCACGAAAAAATCCAAAAATTTTAGAGGAAAAATGTACATATACCTCTCTATATATGTGTGTGTGTAATATACGCTACTTTTGCAACAATATTTTTATGAAAACAATTATTCGATAATTTTACAACAAAGAAAGAAATATTTCACCAGTATTCTTTTTTATGTAATACACTTGAGCGAAAATACACAATTTGCGCGGTTTCTTTAGCTAGTCAATGCGTCACTCGCATCCCAACGCCAATCGGAGATCCACTTCTTAAAAAATTCAAAGTAAATCATTTGAATATAATTTTTTTCTCACGAAGTGTTTCTTGAGCTTGAATAAAAGTCACAGTTCGATTGGCATATTAGTGAAGGTGCATTTAGCACGGGTCACAAACTGAAGTCCAGGCTCGTGATAACTATGTACAGGAGAAGTCAAGCTAAGGAAGCACATTTCTATATAAAAAAAGTATAAAATAATTTAAACCTGGAATTAAAAACAGGGGAATACGATATTAATTTGCTTTGGTCTCGAACAGAATGCTTTCAGTTTATTTTTTATAAATAAGTTCAATTCTGCGATCCTTTTTGGCTGCAAATTTGTCTATGATCAGATCATAAAATGGTTGAATGGACATTAGATGGTTCAGCAATTCTTTCTCGATTGAAATTTTAGCGAGTGAAGACAAACGATCTTGTGCCGTTGTATTACGGAGGTAAGTCTTAATTCTCTTCAAACAAGAAAAAATTCCTTTCAGCAGAAGAACTTGTTGACGCCAGTGTCAATACAAGAGAAAATAATTTGTAGGCTTCTGGTAACACCTCTTTCAGCTCGTTTTCTTTCATTGTTTTCAAGGTTTTCTGAAAACTGAGTTCCCTGAAGTTGTGATCATTATATAAAAAATCTAATTCGTTTTTTAGTCGTTGTGTGTCTGTAAAAATGTTTGGATAAATTTTTTTGAGAGTGTTAAGGGCACTGGATGGAAATGACTCTGAATAACTATGGTATTTTGAGCTGTCAACTAGCTGCAGAAACTCGAGCTTTCCCATATCTTCAAATCTGGTATTTATTTGGACTTTTATATATTCATGAATACACTCAATTAAATCATTCTGTATCGTTTTAGATTGTCCAGAAAATAAGCTTCGTATTTCTTCAAAATGTGCTTTTAATTCTGGGGTGCTCCTACGAAGTAACATTTGGAACATTTCCTTGAAATTACCTTTATTTAATGAGGAAATAGTTTCATCATGTCCTCGAAAAGGCAGTTCTTGCTTGCTTAGAACGACAACTAAATCAATTATATGTTCCATAAAAAGCCTATTTAGTCTGACTTTTTCATTAAACTTGACTTTATGAAGAGCAGCATTTTCTTTGAGCATATCAGAAATAGTGTTTGTTTTTTTCCATTCGTTTTAGACCTACGTGGTTAGTTCTATGCTCTTTAGAGCTTTCGTGCAATTTTGCACTACGAGAAAAGTTTTTAGATCAAAATAACCCGTTGTATTCCACACATTTTTCTTATTGCTCAAAAGTAATGGCCAGCAAAAGAGAGTTTGCTTGTAATAGCATCAGAAAGCCAGGGAAAAATCTCGTACTATGATTTATTGAAAGACCTAAAAAACGATTTGCCGCACTTCTTATCTTTAGATATTGAACTTATTATAGGTGTCGGTCTTCCAGATATGAGAACATCCTTGTTATCATAATCTTTCCAGTGTTTAAAAGGAATTTCTTCCAGAACACAAATCACGTCGCTTGTTGGGCCATTCATATTTTCCAACCAAAATCAAAATATGCTGTTTAGTAACAATAACAAAATGAAAAAGAAAAACTCAACATTACTATGAACTAGCAAACACCCGCAGAAGAGAGGATTGAAAACACACTACAAAAAGTTAGATTCAAATACACTCTGACGAATAGTTAAAGCTACGTAGAAATCTTCGTACTCCAAAGCATATAGAGGCGAACGGCGTCATCGCCTGTGAAACCACTTTTCACAAGGGTCATCTGCTCATTTTCCCGCGCCCATTGGATACACAATCCTTGGGTTCTCCAATAACAGCGGAGATGCGATTCCAGTTTAAGCGAAATGGAGGGTCGCCTCAGAAATTTCCTTTTCTTTACTGGAAGTCCGGCACCTCTTTAGGTAGACCTCGGACCGTGGGAGGGGGGGTTCAGTCTGTAGGGCTCTTCTCTGATCCCCAGTTCCCAAAACCGGCTTCTCATCGAGACGATTCAGCCGGTCGCCTCTAAGCGCTTAAAACATGCAGCTGCTTTTGCAAAAATAATGATTCATTCCTCTTCTCGAAAGCCTTTCTTTAACCATTCATGAATCAAAATGTGAATTTCAGTGTTTCATTTATCCTGCAAAGTTCTTATATCTTTGTTACTGACAGAAGGTTTTTTTTTTTTTCTTTCACTTCTCATTCTGCGGAATTTCAGGTGAGGCGGCGCCTCACTTGCCTCATCTGACGGGCCGCCACTGCAGGGAACACGCAACCACACCTCCAATATCATCAAAAGGGACCGGTTTGGAGGTAGCGGACTTCTCGTTTGGGGCGGTATCATGCTTGGTAGCCGTACTGACCTCCACATCTTCCAAGGAGGTTCAGTCACTGGTGTCCGCTATTGTACCGAGGTTCTCCTGCATCACGTGCGTCTGTTTAGATGTGCTGTGGGTCTTGAGTTCCTCTTCATGGACGACAACGCTACACCTCATCGTACAGTGGCTGTCACAGAGCTGTTGGAGAGTGAAGATATTCAACGCATGGATTGGCCCGCAAGGTCCCCAGACCTAAATCCAATCGAACACGTGTGTGACCTCGGGAGACGCTTGGCAGCACGTCACCAGCCACCAGCAACGATTCCTCAGCTGCGATTGGCGCTACAAGAGGAATGGGCCGCGATGCCTCAACAGCTCCTTGACAACCTCGTCCTCAGCATGGACAGACGTTATAAATCCTGCAACGCAGTCAGGAGTGATCATATCCCCTACTAAAGACTGGATTTTTCTTGGCAGCCGCCTGCCACATGGACGTTTCTGTCTTCTGTCCTGTTGTGCTCGAAGCTACCTTTTCAATAAAGTGCCTTTGGACTCCTTATTTAGACGGTTTTGCTCACTTATCCCATATTCTTACATCTTGGGGATCTTATGGTATGATTTGAGTCGATGTGGAGCACTTCTGCATGACGTTACATTCGAAAAACCGTATCGTCCTTAATTTTTGCACGCCAGTGTATGAGAAAAACGTGTCCTGTTCATAAGCTTAGACCACTGCGCCACCGGGAAGGCCTCCATGACTTTTCAGAGGGAACGTAATAACTTACTTTATGTTGTGATTTTGTAAAAACATATGGGTTTGCTGCCCCAAACCATTCCTTCAAGATGGGTTCAGTTTCGAATCCCGATGAGGCATGAACCTTTTTCTTAATTTTACTGAATTCACTCAGTTTAGTTGCCTTCTCCTTCCTCATTTTCTTTGGTACTTTCGCACTGAAACCAAAAAAATTTAGATGTATTTTGGTGCTGTAGGATTGTTTAGAGATTTATGTAATACTGTAGAAATACTCTTTTTTTTTTCTTTTGGTTTAATTTCTTCATAACGTAAACTCGCATAAGAATACGTTATGTTAACGACTACTTTTTGCTCCGAGCTTTGCTTTTGTTCTTTTCGTTTTAAACCGCCAATCACCACCTGGTTTCTCTGAAGTCGTCCATCTTTTGAAATTTCAACTTGGGGATTGTGAAACGTCTTTAGTTTTCTGGTTTGGGATATTCAACAGCTCTTTCTTGTTCATTGTGTAAGTTATTTATTTCGTATTACATGGCTTAGTCTATGTATTGTGAGTTATTTATAAGGTTTTCATTTGTTTTAAAAGGAAACAGCTGTAACGAACTTCAAGTGCGCAAGGTTTTGTATGTCGCATTGAAAATCTGGTGCCCACTTTTAGGCTTACATGTTTCACTTAATACTGTGTGCTCTGCAGCTTTGAAATTTAATATTGTGGGATGGTTATGGTGTATATGAATATGAACCACTAAAAAAATACTTAATTTCATAAATTTAAGGTGTTTGGTCTGTGCCTGATGACTGCAATTTTGATATAGTACCGTTTACATTACGTGAGCGTTATCAGCACGTAAGAGTTCTTTTCAAGTAGATTAAAATATGTTAAATATTTGCTGTTATGTAATTTATGAGGATGTGGATTTCGTGTCCTCCAAGTAAAAGAAGTACATTATGTTTTGAAATTTAATGATTAAGCCTTGCTTTTGTGTCAGCAGTTTTCGCTATTCACAGCAAAGGGATCGATGACAGAAAATTTCCCATTAAACAATTATGTCATCTCTGAACATAAAAGTAATGGAAAGTTAGATGTTTGAATTTCTTCTAATTCCATTTCCAAAATGACAAACCGAAGTTCTAAGTTTGCCAGAAACGTAGTTTTACTCCCAGTTCGTGTGGTACAAAAGGATTAGTTTTCATTTCACAGTGCTACTTTGCAGGAAGTTCTGGTAAAGATGGATTGCTTAAAATATGTAATGAAATTCTTGGTGTAGTTCTAGGCGAGCATGCAAACTTTGAGGCTGACGGATAAACAAAATAAAAGTTTTTAAGTAGAAGTATACAAAAATATGTATCAAATCTTAAACGAGACTGACCAGCATTTTAACAAGTGTTGGATGGTGCCACTACTGCTGTTTTGTATTACATCACTGCACTGTATATCTTTCATTTATTTAGACATCAGTAAATTGAAGTATAGTAGTTACAAAGGTCTATTATCCAGTGCAATTTAATGCAAAATATAATTTTAAGTTTTTTGTAGCAACATATCAAATTTTTTATAAATTTTTTTATTAAACTAAATTTTTTTGTGGTTTTATATGTTCTCAAATAAAATCTCTCCATAAATTGAGAGCAATAAATGGATCAAAATTTTCAGAAAATATTTTGGCTTACTTTATTTGCTGCCAGTTTTCTAGTCATTTTTTGCATGGGCATTATCTTGTCATCAAGAACTAGTATGAAACTCCTCTGGAAGCAAAGAAACAGTTGACATGTTCTACTATTCTCACCACAGTCTTAGCCTTAATCAGGCCAGGTACCAAACCGTGTGTCACAGTCATGAGGATGTATCACTGGCCCATGATGCTCACATTCTCTTAACTTCTGCATTGCTTGGCATAATGGTGAGCAGTATTTCAGCAAATTGTGCTATGACCTTCACGTACTCAAAATTGCTTTTGAGTTTAGCAATTCCTGGTAAGTTCTGGATGGTCCAAAATGTTCTGATATGTTTTGAAGCTGCTTCCGTTCTGCTAGTCTTGATCGAAATTAAATACATGGGAGCTAAATTTTTCTTCTCCTTCCATTTATTTTTGGTTACTAGGTTCTTCCTGTGTCAAAATCAAAATATGCTGCATAGCTTTCAGAAATTAATTTCATATCTCATAATCATTTTATGGTACGTGTGGTTGCCACTACTGAATCGTAGCCATACATCTATCATATGGCTACGATACATCTATCATATGGTCACGATACATCTGTCATGGCTCAGACTGGGAGAAAATGCAGTGCTTTACAGCATAAAAATTCAGTACCCTTGATTTTGTTCCAGATTACCCTAAATATAGTCAAATTGGTAAACCTTCCACGTTCGGCCCAAAAATAGTTTGATGAAGCGGCGATAGATGGAGACACGTAATTGCTACATCGTGAAGCGTTACGTTGTGAAAGTGGCAAACGAAGTGAATAATATTGATTAAAGGTGGCCCTTAAAAGAACCTTTTTGAATGTACAGTTTGGCATATGTGAGAAATATTTATTAGGGCGGAAGAATAGTTTTTCCTCATGAATAGGAAACTGTTTAGCTAGCAGAAAAACAGCAAGTAAATTTTTATCTGCCAGGGAAGAACTGTCTGATCGCACGAATCAGGAATTCAAAACAATGTTCAGATGAAAGGCAGAAATTTCTTCCGAATAAATATTCCAGAATATGGTCCGCTAAGTACATTTTGACGTTCCCATGTGTTAATTTGTCTCAGGGGATGCCAATTGCTCTCTACTCCTTGTGTGTGGGCACCTGTGATGGGATCGATGAAGTTGAGGGAGTGGTTGACAGTGAAATGAGTGTAGCCAGAGCTTGCCAGATTCCGATATGCAGCCCACTGGTCCGTCATAATCGTTGTTCCTGGCTATACGTGTTTGATGATGAGGGCCAGCAATGTATCTGTTATCAGGACAGATTTCGACTCCTGAAATGCTTGGTATCACGTTCAAAGATACCAAGAATCCAGGTGCCCTTGACAAGACGACAGCAGTTGTACTTCCGTTTTCCCACTTTGGCTTTATCCACTTCGACGATTCCATCACCACCAAGCCTTTTTCCCTCCTCACGTTGCGAGGCTACCATAAACTCTGAGACTAGTTGTCTGTAATACGAATACTAGTTGCTAACTGTCTCAGTGGATGTGGTAACATCACCATGTGAGGTTTCTTCAATAGCCTCATCATAAGACAATCCTTTGGCGAAACAATACGTCAGAATCGTCACTATCAATCGGAATCTGAGCATAAAAAAACACTTGCCAAGTGTACGGGAAGAGTGCTCAGCATTCCCTGAAGCGTGCTTCTTCCGACACCTGAATTGTCCTAAACGATGAGACGCATTGACACGTAGTCATGTGATGGCCCTCAGAAACTCTTTTAGAGGTGGGAAATAAAGCCTGTTGTTGACACCATGAAATAGAGGTTTCCTCATCCTTCCCAACTTCATTAAAGAACCTTTTCCAATTCCACATATCACAGGAGCAGAGATCGAAAAAAAAAAAAAAACCCTTACGTGACACAGGTGCAGAGATGGAGAACTAAGTGACGTAAGTAGCTATAACGCATTTCACGTGAAAGTGCGAGAAGAGCGGAGAAGTGAAGTGCTACTGTGGCGCGGCGCCATCTGTTATTGCTTTGGGAACTAGCTGAGGGCTGAACACGGAAGTTTAGCCTTCACCTCTTCTCGTGAAATGCGTTATAGCTACTTACATCACTTAGTTCTCGGTCTCTGCTTCTGTGTTACGTAAGTTTTTTTTCGATCTCTGCTCTTGTGATATGTGGAATTGGAGGTTCTTTAATGAAGTTGGGAAGGATGAGGAAACCTCTATTTCATGGTGTCAACAACAGGCTTTATTTCCCGCCTCTAAAAGATGTTCTGAGGGCCATCTCATGACTACGTGTCGATGCGCCTCATCGTTTAGGACAATTCAGGTGTCGGAAGAAGCACGCTTCAGGGAATGCTGAGTATTCTTCCCGTACACTTAGTACGTGTTTTTTTTATGCTCAGATTCCGATTGGTAGAGTGATGATTCTGACGTATTGTTTCGCCAAAGGGGATTGTCTTACGATGAGGTGATTGAAGAAGCCTCACATGGCGATGTTACCACATCCACTGAGACAGTTAGCGACTGGTATTCGTATTGCAGACAACTAGTCTCAGAGTTTATGGTAGCCTCGCAATGTGAGGAAGGAAGGCTTGGTGGTGATGGAATCATTGTCAAAGTGGACGAAGCCAAAGTGGGAAAACGGAAGTACAACTGCTGTCGTCTTGTCGAGGGCACCTGGATTCTTGGTATCTTTGAACGAGATACCAAGCGTTTCAGGGTCGAAATCTGCCCTGATAACAACTGATCAGCAGATACATTACTGCCCCTCATCATCAAACACGTGGAGCCAGGAACAACGATTATGACGGACCAGTGGGCTGCGTATCGGAATCTGCCAAACTCTGGCTACACTCATTTCACTGTCAACCACTCTCTCAACTTCATTGATCCCTTTTACAGGCGCCCATACACAAGGAGTAGAGAGGAATTGGCATCATCTGAAACATAAATTAACACAGGGGAACCACAAAATGTACTTGGCAGACCATATTCTGGAATATTTATTCCAATGGAATTGCAGTCTTTCGTCTGAACATTGTTTTGAAGTCCTGATTCATGCGATTAGACAGTTCTTCCCTGGTAGATAAAAATTTTTTTTTTTTTTTTTTTTTTTTCTGCTAGCTAGACAGTTTCCTATTCATGAGGAAAAACTATTCTTCAGTCTTAATAAATATTTCTCACATATGCCAAACTGTACATTCAAAAAAGGTCCTTTTAAGGGCCACCTTTTCAGCAATGCTATTCACTTCGTTTGCCACTTTCACAACTTAAATGCTTCACAATGTAGCGATAACATGTCACCATCTATCATCGCTTTATCAAACTATTTTTGGGCCGAGCGCAGAAATGTTAACAAATGCTTCAGCTACCTCTTGTGAAAAGATATGAAATGGCCCTTACAAAATGTTTAATAATTTTGCTCAAATTGCTGACTTCTAGCATAATTTTTTTAAAGAATGGTAAGTCACATACTTTGTATGTTTACATGTATCTAGTTGGACTATTAATTCACAAAATTTGAAACCTAAGACTTAACCTTTTTCTTCTATAGACCTCCAAACATAGTCTGAACCTTAAAAGTGTTACTTTTTTAGGCCTAATATCTCAAAAGGGACAGCTCCTAAAATTCTAATACTTCTACACAGCAACGTGGTCTTAGGAGTAAACCTGCAGTAAAAATTTCAACTTGTAGACACAAGTAGTTTTAAGGCTGTGCTACATCAAAATAACTGAAAAATACGACCATTTTTATTTGCGAACTTGAGAGAGACAGAGTTGATTTTAAATAATCTTAAATATGTAAGGAAAATTATAAATGGTACAGTAACATTTTATTATACATTGAAATAAAGAAATATTAAAAAAAAAAACACAAATAAGACAAGCAGCAAAATAAATTTACCTGATTTTGAGTGCATGGTTTATAAATGTCCATTTTACATGTTACTATAAACAATAACATTAACACATTAAATTACAATAACTATAAAAAAATAAGTTACAGTTCTATTGATGTTCTAGTTGTACTGAGAAGTAAATAAATGGTTTGAGAAATGTTATACAGTGTTTCCGCGATATTGTAAGAACAGGCTGTCCTCACGTCCATTGGAGTCAGTTTTTGTAAGATATGGCTTATGGGAACCCATACCATGTCCTGTGGAAATGACAACTGGAAGGATGTTCGTGGCCGTGTGGATGGGAAAAGTGAATTTACATATTTTTTTCCTCACTGATTTCTTGAATCTTTCCAATCCACCATTTTTTATCATAAACATAGTCATTTTTTACGCTTTCCAACCGTAGGTTGAAGCGTATATGCTCCAGCTTTGTCCGTCTGCACGATAAATGGCGTAAAAATGGTTCGATTTCATTGAAATTTTAGTGTGTGGTAGGGGACCACCTAGGGACGAACCCTATTGAAAATGGGACAAATGGGGTCAAAGGTCACGACGTAGGAGCGGAATCATTCCATTGCCTTTATGCGCCATAACTTGAGTAAATATGGTTCGATTTCAATGAAACTTTACTATGTGGTAGGGGACCACCTAGGGACGAACCCTATTGAAAATGGGTAAAGTGGGGTCAAAGGTCAGGACACAAGATCCGGATGCATTCCATTGCCCTTATGCGTCATAACTTGCGTAAAAATGGTTCGATTTCGATGAAATTTCAGTATGTAGTAGGGGACCACCTGGGGACGAACCCTATTGAAAATGGACAGAATGTGGTCAAAGGTCAGGACATAGTTCTTCAGGAAGACAAAAGTTATATAGTGCTCGTTCAAGACTGTATCCACTTTATAGAACGTGTAAAACAGAATTTACAGACGTTAAAGCGTTTTCCTGAAGAACCTTGTGGTCACGTAATTGTATGTGAACTATATGATAGAATCACGTGAGATATGTCAGGACATAGGATTGCGATCCTTTCCATTGCCCTTATCCCATATTATTAAGGTGGACGTCAAGTAGTTTTGCTTCCTACACTTCCAATGGAAAATTTTTTGTAAACATTTCCTTCACAATTAATGTGTTCCCAAGGATGAAAATTTGAACATCGATTAAAATAACTTCATATTATAACTTGGAAAACTTAATGTTCTAAAACATAACCATAATCATATTAAAAATCAATAACTTTTCCTTTGGTTGTGTTGAAACCAGAGAAAAGATGGCGCGACCTGTACTTTGATGACGTCAGTGGGCAAAAAAATGTTGGATTGCATAATTACGGTTATGGTTTAGAAAATATTAAGTATTCCAAGTTATGAAATGAAGCTATTTTAATCAATGCTCAAATTTTCATCCTGGTGAACGCATTAATCGTCCAGAAAAAAGATGGCGCTGCCTGTGTTTTCATGACGTCAGTAGACAAACAAATGTTGAATTGCATAATTATGGTTATGTTTTAGAAAATATTAAGTATTCCAAGTTATAACATGAAGCTATTTTAATTGATGTTCAAATTTTCATCCTTGGGAACACATTAATTGTGAAGAAAATGTGTACAGAAGTTTTTCCATTGGAAGTATAGGAATCAAAATTACTTGATGTCCACCTTAAAGTAGCAATTCTTCTATGTTTGTATGTACATTTTATTTTTAAAACAGCTCTAAGAATTTTGATGAAAGTAGTTAACCTGCCGTTTTCTGGTACTAGAAATCGATTTAGCTTGATCTCTACTTTAGGAGAATTCGTTCAGTGGGTTAAATAACCACCCTGAATTATAATGTTTTTAGTGATGGCATTGTTCCATTAATGTTACCAATGCTTAGAAATCTTATGACGTCACAATCTCGCCGCGTTTGAGAATGTTGGCACGCGGTCACGCCATCTGTCTCGTTACATCATGTGTTGTGTGTGGATCCTATTAAAGTTTTGTCACACTTAAGATTCCCATCTGCCTCATTACGTCACGCGTTGTGTGATTGTGTCTGTCCGCACAATAACTCGCGTAACAGTCGTTCGATTTCGATGAAATTTTAGTATCTGGTAGGGGATCACCTGGGAAGATACCCTATTTAAAGTGAACAAAATGGGGTCAAAGGTCAGTACATAGGAGCGGGATCCATTCCACTGCTGTTAGGCGTCATAACTAACATAAAAAGGTTAGATTTCGATGAAATTTTAGTATGTGGTAGAAAACCACCTGGCGACAAACCTTATTGAAAATGGGCGAAATGGGGTCAAAGGTCAGGACATATAAGCAGAATCACTTCCATCGCCATTATGCGTCGTAACTTACGTAAAAATGCTTCGATTTGGATGAAATGTTAGTATGTTGTAGGGTCTTGCCTGGGGACGAATTCTATGGAAAATGGGCGAAATGGGGTCAAAGGTTAGGACACAGGTCCGAGATTTATTCCACAGCCATTATTCTCATAACTTGAGTAATAACTTCTGGTATGTTGGAAAGCGTATTATAATCAATGCATTGCATGATTTTACTAACTTGTTATGGAATGAAAATATTTGAGATGTGATTGAGGACACTAATACGTCTTCAAATTCTGATGTTTGGGATGTTTTAAAGCATCTTATTTGAGACGAATAGAGAGGAACTATTCTATGATCTCTTGTGAGTGGTACTGTTTCGGCATTTGCAAATCTTGCTATGAGTCTTGCATACTTTGATTGTACCTCATCAGTTGATACATAAAGTATGCAATGCCAATAATTTTTTTCGGAGCAATATTTGTACATATCCTGTGGTGTTAAAATTTGGTCTGTGTATGCTAGTGATGGAGTACCACCTACTCCATCACTAGCATTTTTGCCGTGGGGATGTAGCAAAGAAATTCCATTCAGCTTAAAGTCCAAAATGTTTGACTGTTCCATTTATAATTTTCCTTACATATTTAAGATGATTTAAAAGCAACTCTGGCTCTCTCAAGTTCGCAAATAAAAAGGGTCTTATTTTTCCGTTATTTTGATGCAACACAGACTTAAAACTACTTGTGCCTACAAGTTGACATTTTTACTGCAGGTTTATCCCTAAGACCACATTGCTGTGTAAAAATATTAGAATTTTAGCTGTCCCTTTTGAGATATTAGGCCTAAAAAAGTGACACTTTTAATGTTCGGACTATGTTTGGAGGTCTATAGAAAAACAAGGAAGTCTCAGGTTTCAAATTTTGTGAATTAATAGTCCAACTAGATACTTCAGACTTTGTATGTTTAGATTTATGTGTATGAGACTTACTATTCTTAAAAAAAATTATGCCTGAAGTCAGCAATTTGAGCAAAATTATTAAACATTTTGTAAGGGCCATTTCATATCTTTTCGCAAGAGGTAGCTAAAACATTCTTGGTCAAAACTGTTGAACATTTCATGTAAAAAAGAATGATCTTTATTTGAACATAACTCTAGTAGTAAAGAAGTTGATAAATTTTATGTAAACGATGATTTTGGGCAACGTCGTGTGAAGCCTAAGAAAAATGGCCGCCAGAATAAAATATGTATTTTTGAAGTGATAATATATTGGAAATATTGATGCAAAATATAAAAAAAAAAAATTAAATATCTAGCAACAGTCACTGGTTGATTTGACATGGAATCACCGAAACTGCTTAATTTTCAAAAATACCCGTTTCAAGATGAAAAATGTGAGCTAGTGCTACAATGTATGGAATAACAGCACAACTACAAATGAATTGGTTGAAGAAATCTACTACCCTGTACATCTTCTAAACCATAATCAAAATTTGCGATTCAAGCGGAGCCAAAACTTCTTGCTCAACTCTTCTGTCGTACATGAAAACATTTACATTCCTTCGTTTCTTTCCATTGGGAGACATTGTGAAACTAATGACATTCCACACATTTCTTTCTCAACAATTAATAAAACTTCTTTGAACTACTTCTACTTGCACATGATTACACGACACATCACACTCCTTTGAAAAATACACACCATTCTTGTATTCTTCCCGGCATTCACCACTAACTCCCTTCCGACTCACGGAACCTTCACGTTGTGGCCGTTAGCATCGCTTCACCCTCCCGTACCAACTGCTGCAAACCATCGTACTCGCAGGTAAATACTTCGGAAACATTCTTTCCTTTCATCTAAAAATACTGTATTTTTGCACCTTTCCCCATTAATATGCATGCTTAAAAAACTGTACGGCACAGTGTTCCCATGTAGTTCAATTTTTCCGACGAAATAATTTAGGATGCTAAAGTACACTTTTACCAAAAATTTTACCTCAACAGGACCACAAATTACCCCAAAACGGGGTAATCCCTACAAGTGGAAGCACTGAGAAAATGTGATAACAGCCTGGTCCCTTTGTTTTAGACTTAATGATTCCTAATCACTAGACAGAAAAAAAGTTCAGTAATTTCCTGTGTTCCAATAAATATGTTAAAATCATTGATAAACCTTCACAGGCGTTGAGAAGACAATAGTAACGTTACTCACACAAAGTTGCAGAGTGTCCGAATTCAATTGGATTGCTTCCATTTTTTTCTGAAAAACGTCCAACATAGGTAGAATTTTAATAATTAGTAATTTTTTTCCTGTTTGCTACCACCACAGGCCGGCGCAGTGGGTTTATGTGCTGGCTTAAGACTGTCCAAGTGCAACCGGGTTGGAAACCTGGCAAGGCAGAGATGTTAATCTTACAGCAGTGGCTCTCTCCCTTCCCCGAAACCACTGGCTCGAAATTACAGACCGGCGACTGTTTATACCCTGTTCATGATGGTTGTTTTAACCCCCAAACAAAACAAGTTACCGCTACAGACACTCGCAAGTGCTATGAATTTTCCCGTTGTCACTACAGAGTAATTTTTTGTTTTCAAGGTTCTAATATTTTTTTCGGATTGCTTATTGGAATGTTTTAATATTATGACATTTCTTTGATTTAATTTAAGTGTCTTTGTGCTGCCTGAAAATGATTGTTTTAGTGCGGATGAAAATGTTCTGTAATTATCTAAATACTTTTTTTTTTTACCCCAAGTGCCCCCTCCCCTACCCACCAGGTTATATTCAAATTGGACCTTTTTTGTTAGTTTCCCACCAATGCATTTTTAATTAATTCACAGCAAACCACCTGAAAATATATTTATCAGTTTAGCTTCTTTATGTTTATCGATGATTAGCATTATTTTAGAGAATTTGTCCGGAATGTTCGTAGTAGTTATTGCAAACATCTGAAGTGGTTCAAGTTATCATTGTATGATAAAATTAAATAAAAAGAGCACAGTTGCATTTTTTCAATCTAAAGGATTTCTGCCTTTCAGTTTTAAGTGCCGCTTGCAAAATGAAATGACTTTAGAACTAGGTAAACAAGACAGATGTAATCTGCGCAATTGTCGTTCTGAAAAACCACTTCGTTGTACAGTTATTTGACAGGTAGCAAGCAGGCTTTCTTTTACTTCTATATCAGCCTTTTCGTTTATTCATGGGCAAATGAATTAACAATAAAATTCTGTGAAAAAGAATTAAATATTTCTAGAGGAACGGCTGTTGACTGGTCAAACTGTCTGAGAAATTTGTGCTAGTGCATTATTGAAGTGTGTGAATGTGTTATAGGTGGTCCGAACACTCGTGATCCATTCCATCTCAATTTAGGCGCGGGGTGTCAATTGACCACCTCCAATTTTTTTTTTTTTAAATTTTGGTAGCTACTCCAAATAGAGGTATAAAGTACTGCGAAAGGATTTTTCATAAAATTTTTTTGGTTGAGTTACAGCATTTTGAAAATACGCAAAAAATACACCTGTGACGAAAATGTGAAACACCAAATTTTTAAATTGGGTAGACTCGAATTATTAATTTTTTTTTTTTTTTAAGAAATTGGATTGGCCTTCATGTTCACAGAAATCAAAGGAATATTGCTAGATGGCAAAAAAGTATATTTATTACAAACATTTTTAATTTTCCACAAATTTAGGGTTTTTTTTTTCAAGAAAAAGACTTATCAGGTGGGTAAGTGTGCCAACCTGCACTCCTACTAGGGTTGTCTTAGCAGTAATTTAATTTTTATTCTGTGATTCATGCAACTCATAAAATTAATTTTTAAAATGTACAAAATTTCAAAAAATTAACATTTTTGAATTGCAATATCTCAAACCCCATTTTTAAAAATTCTGAAATTTCATCCAAATGTCTTAATGGTAGGTACTTACTGGGGGAATCGGCTTATTGGATTTTTGTCTTGAAATTTTCCTACAAATTTTTAAAAATGTACTTCTCTCCTGCACCTCATGGTTAGGTTATTAAAAAAAAAAACTTTGAAAGATATTTCTGAGAAGTTTACATGAGTATAATTCCAAATTGCAGTGTCAATCTATATTTTAGTCATTTTTATGATTTTTAATAATTGTCACCTATGTACATTAATCCGTAGTCTATACACATACACCTGGTTGGCAAGGTAATTTACTCGTTACGTATTTTACTTAAATTACGCGTAATATACAGGTAATTTACTTGGCGTAGAAAACCAGTTTTTTTACGCAGACTTAAAAAACTAATTTTCTTTCATGTGTGTGTATAAATATATAATATAAAAACCACTTTAATTATATTACATTTTCAACTTAATATTTCTTGTATATTTCACTACGAAATCATTATTCTCTTAATGTTCATACAGCTCAGCCACCTATTAACAGATTTCGATTTAGAAATTATAATGTATCTGTTCTTTCGTGTATATTAAAAATGGAGAAAATAATCTACCTCTTGCACTAGCATCGATAAAAATCACAATGCATATTGAATAGAATTCAATATTTTATTAACAGCTTCAAATTTGTAGTTTATTTTAATAATTATGTAATTCTATAAAGTAAACAATTTTATGTTCAGTTTGTTCACTAAAGATAATATTTTGACATGAATGTCAATGGCATGTGCAAGATATTTTACATTTTCATTTAATAATTGTGTTTGACATGTTATCCAAGTGTACACTTCAAAATCATAATTTTACCCTTTTAAAACTAAACGTTTTTCATATTGATTGTGATATACTTATACCCTTGAAGGAAAAAACTGTAGATTTGACAAAACATTAAACACCGCCCCGGTGGCGCAGTGGTCTAAGCGATGGCCTCTGATCATTCGTCCGAAAGGGGTCCGGGTTCGAATCCCGGTCAGGCATGGATGTTGTGTTTGTCTTACGGCACTGGCTCTCTCCCTTCCCTGGAACCAATGACCCTAAATTAGGGACGGGCGACTGACTGCTTATAGCCCATTAAGTTGCTCACGGTGGTCGTTAAACCTCCAATAAAAACAACAAAAAAACCCCCATTAAACTACATGTTTTAAATGTAACTCTTTAAATGTTTATAATTGTCACTCTCAGTTCTCACACACCCTTAATCACACTAATAATCCTCACTGTTATGATCTTGTAACTTAAGAGTATAATATATTTGAACCAATTTCTTCGAACGTTCAAAGCTGAGCCGGTTTCTTGTAGTATTATGAGCAAAAGACCAATTAGAGAAACATTTTTCAAGTTGGGTTGAAGATGCTGAGATGTTGATTAACTTCAAAGCAACTGCTGACAACTCCTTATAGTGCCGACTGGCGAAGTACCAGAATGTCCGTGGTGATTTAGCACCCTTCTTAAGCGCTCCAAACTTTCCAGATTTTTCTTGATACTGACAGCAAGTTAATTAACAGCACAAAGGTTACATAGCCAGTTAATTAACAGCACAAAGCCATTTTTTTTGTTACCTATTTTACACGTTTTTTACGTTTTCTACGTATTTTATGCGTAATTTACGTGTCGTGTAGAAAACCTTTTTACACGTAATTGACAACCCTGACAATACATTATCTCAGTTGCAGTTAAATTTCAATTTCTATCTCAAAAAACAAAATTATGAGCCTACCATCATAACTACAAATTATTCAAACAGAAAAGCTGCTGGATTTTATTGATTTCCTTCTCATCAAAGGTATGGAGTCGTGCAGAACGTCCAACAGGAGTTGGGGCATTCACCTTTAGAAGTACATTTTTTAAGGGCACTGGACACTTGTCTGTTTTCTTGCCACATGACATTCTTCTGGCCACCAAAACCTCTGGCTGATCCATGAGGGTGCATGAAAGATACTGTTATGTCCTCGAATTCTTTAGATATGTTTGTAATCTGTCCCATCCATCCACCAGTTATAGTATAAATCAGGGTTCCCACTCAACCCGGAAAACAGGAAAAACCTGGAATTCTCAGGGAATTTGAAAATGGTTCCAAAAATCAGGGAAAACTTGTGAAAAATTAACCTTTTTTTTTTTAAATCAATGGATACTTTATTTTGCCAAAATAAAACAAAAAAATTATTTTTTCAAGATTTCAAACTTTTGCTTGCAATTACTGCCTGCCTAGAATTTGGTAGATCTTACTTTCAGTTATATTATTTCTTTATTCTCTAAAAAAAGATGCAAAATTGAATATTTGAAATTGCCAGTTATTAAGCTTTTGTTCAATTTCTGCAGGCAGTTATAACATGGAACAATTAGGCACAATGGCTCCTGCTTGAAGAAACACTTCACAAGAGAACCAACCAAATAATGGATCAAAGTCCTTTCTCTATTGGTTCTCTTGAAACATGTTTCTTTGAAAAGAGCCATTCCATCATTAAGCTTAGCTGCATTGTGTTATAGAAAAACTGAAACTATTCAGCTGACAGATTTTTTCTTACATAGTGTATGACCTGTTTCTATGGGAATGTATTTACCAACTCAGTGTGGGTAGTATTCACAAAAGTTCGCGGAACTTTGGTACAGAAAATAATGTGCACAGTTAGTTGTTATTAATGAAAAGCAGGTAATTTTATAGACAAATTACGTAAAGAATTTAAAAGTGTGCTTTGGTGAAAAAAATGAATGGAATGAAATGTAACAATTCTTTGCAACATGCCACTCTGGAAAACTTTAAAAACCACCTGGAGAACCTGGAAAAGTCAGGGAATTTTTTTATTACATTTGAGTGGGAATCATGTAAACGCATCCTATAAATTCTCCTATTTGAAAATCATTCACAGAAAATGGGTTCTTTTTTTGTTGGCTTGAAAATTGCACCGCTTTTATGTGGGTGCCCGACTGTTCTGGCCATTGATGGTTTATTCCCTTGTACTAACCAGGAATGCTATGACTGTATTCCAACAACAGATTTTACTGTATCCAGTCTTCTACTTTGCTGGTTCGATAGGATTGAACTTCACAAAAGTGTGTAGAGTAGAAGTTTAGTCCAGGCTAATAATTTCCAGGCTTTCAATTATTTTCAACTCAATGACTTGCAATTCCGAATCTCCTATCTACATGCCGGTGATCTGGAGATCAATTCTAAGTTTTGGCAACAAAAATAGAAAAAAATTGAAATTTAGAATCTGGCAACAATCTTAGTCCTCCATTGGCGTGATGAAGACTTTTAAGATAAGGTCGAAAGCTCCCAATTTATGAACTTTTTATAAAAATTTTTTTCATGTAACATAACTAGCGTGATCAAGTTACCTTTATTTGTTATTGTTACGTGTTTTGCCCATCATCGTCAAGCTTGTGAAGCTTCTTTCTGTAAGTTGAATTTAGGAGCAAAATGTTTGCACAGGCCAAACACACCATAACATGCACTTGCGCATTGGCCTGTGGCTGAGAAGATCCACTTCCTTGTTACATTTGGGTCCCCCCTTCATAAGTTCATAGAACTGATATTTGTTTTTGAAGTGCCCGGCTGCTCCATCTGAGATGTAAACAATTGTTTTAAATTCTTCCAAAGGACAAGTCTTAGCAATTATGAGCAGGATGCCACACAGAGCATGTGCTGTGTCATGGCTTATATCATTGCATGCTACCACAAAAGACTTAGTCTCATTTGGAAAGTACACAATGCATGTAAAGTGGAAAGTATGCAATGCAGGTAAAGAGTGCGATCTGGACATTGTTTGCCGGTAGTAACTTAGAACTGATCTGCAATTCTACCTGATGAAGTACAGAGCAAAGTCAAAGCGTAACACCAACACTGGACTATGTGCTGCAGACTGTTTAACCTCTATCCCATTTCTCTGGATCCGCTCATTATAAATTATGAGAGTTTCTTCCCTCTTGATATCCCCCATCTTCAGTAGCTCTTATTTTCATTGATTTCCCAAATGACTCAAACATCTTTATAATAGGTGTTTCACAGTACTCTATAAAAATTGCACTGGGCAGTACCATTTTCAGTGCCACAGCTTTGGAAAATCAAACTTTGAAATCATATCAGCTGCAGTTTAGCCCCAAAATTACCGCAAGTTGAAGTTTACCCACGAGTCCAAAATTGCCTAAGTTTCATAAAATCATTCGCCACCATTTTCACTGTTACTCATTTTTTCTCGCCATTCTTGGATTTAGTCACATTTGGCTACTTGGTGAATGCTTAGTGCGAGCACTGCCGGGAATTGTGTTCTGCTATTAAAAATTTACTAAATGTTTACAGTTCTCATTTTTTCCATGAATTTAATAATTTAAAAAAAAGGGCCGTTTTTCAAAAATTAAAAAGAAAAAAAAATTGAAATTTTTTTTTAAAATATGTAAGAAAATTTCAAGGCAAAAAATCCAGTAACCTGACACCCCAGTAAACTACCTACCATTAAGACATTATTTGGACAAAATTTCAGAATTTTTAAAAATGGGGTTTTTGAGATATTGCAATTCAAAAATGTAGCTTTTTTGAAATTTTGTATATTTTAAAAATTAATGAGTTACAAACATCACAGGATAAAAATAAAAATAATAAAATTACTGCTAAAGACAACCCTAGTAGAAGTGCAGGTTGGCATACTTACCCACCTGATAAGTCTTAAAAAAAAATCCTAAATTCGTGGAAAATTAAAAATTTTTGTAATATAATTTTTTTTTTTTTGCCATCTGGCAATATTCGTTTGACCAATTTCTGTGAATTTGAAGAAAGGCCGAATTCAATAGCTTCAAAATAAAAAATAAATTTGAGTCTCTACCTGTTTAGTTCAGGAGCAGCAGTGTGCACTTAAAAACTTGGCATTTCACATGATTTTCGTCACGGGTGTATTTTTTGCCTATTTTCAAAATGTAGCTTGACCAAAAAATTTTTTAATGAAAAATCCTTTTGCAGTAGTACTTAATACCTCTATTAGGAGTAGCTACCATAATTTATTCAAAAAAATTGGAGATGGTCAACTGACACATAACATAAAGATTACCACGCTCGAATATCTGCCTTTTTTCATTCCTATACCACGCTCGAATATTTGCCTTTTTTCATTCCTAAAGAATTTGCATTTTTAAAACTCATCTAACTCGCGCGTGGTGAAAAACAGCCATTTCCTCCGCAAATAAGTCTGTACGATCTGTTTATAGATTCACTCTTCAAGAACGAGGGCGGCCGTTTGTTTTTCACTTAAGTTGGTGCAGAAAGTTAACCATATCGGGAATGGACACCTGTGGATGGAACGGTGTCATCACAACTAGTCTTCAGCAGCTCATTTTTTAAAGTTTGGTTTCTCTGAAAATGCACGATTTCCCATTGCTTAGGCACATTTTGCTTATCAAATAAAACGGGCAAGCATTTTCCCTTTTGTTTACAAAAAGAAATCGGGACCTCAGTTTCCGCGCCGCGCGCCTTCTTTCATTCCACGCAGAGTCGCGTTTCCTTTGCATGTGTGTAGTTGGCTTTAAACAAAATAATAAAAAAAAAAAAACCTCTTGTCTGCCCCTTAATGCAGTAAAATGTTACTAAGGAATGGGTAAACACAAGTTTTTCAGCGAAATTATATATAAAAAATCAGTACTTATATTGTTCACTCTGGCGTGATAGTCATTTTTACGGGTCACGGAAAAGGCTGATTCCATCACGGGCGGAATAAGTACCAATTTTGAAATTTAATTTAGCTTTAAAAAAGCGGAAGAGAAAAAAACACTTTCCGTATTGATTGGTTTCAAAGAACAGGCTGTTAGAAATAACAAAAACTGCGCTTCACTGGAAAAAAACTTTTGAAATACGAAGTTGTTCTTTTTCACTATTACTGAAGCTATTAAAAGCGAGAAACATAATCAGAAAAAAATATAACATAAGAATATAACCAGAAAGGGAAAAGAAAGTGCATCTTGGGGTAAGAAAAATTCGAAATTTAGAAAACTACGGAACATTTTCATCCGTGCTAAAACAATCATATTCAGGCGACGAACGCATGAAAGACGCTCAAATTATATCGGACAATTGTCGCGACATTAAAAACATCCAATAAACAGTCCCACAAATGTTTGATGAATGTTAGAATTTTGAAAACATGAAAATAAACTTTGAACAAATGATTGAATAACATTATTTCATAGATTTTGTATTTCCGTAGTATATTTGATGTTTCCCGTATTCCGTAGCGATCGACTATTTCCGTAGTGACTATGGATAATTCGTAGCATTTGGAAAATCTGAGATAAGCAAACAGGAAAAAATGACATTAAAATTCTACCAAAAACGTTTTCTGAAGGGGGGAAAAAACCGAAAACCAGATTTTTTTATTTCCGTAGTATATTCGATCCGTACTCCGCAGCGATCGACACATTCCGTAGTGACTGAAGAATTCATAGCATTTGGAAGGTCTGAGGTGGGCAAACAGGAAAAAAATGACAAATTATTAAAATTCTACCTAAACAACGTTTTCTGAAGTAAAACAAAAAAAAAACCCGACAACCAGATTTTTTATTTCCGTAGTATATTCGATGTTTCCCGTACTCCGCAGCGATCGACGATTTTCGTAGTGACTATGGGGAATTCGTAGTATTCGGAAGGTCTGTGGTGGACAAACGGGGGAAAAATAACAAATCATTAAAATTCTACCAAAACTGAACGTTTTCCGAAAAAAAGCTGACGCTGGGTTCGAAAACCGGACAGAATCTGATGGAATCAGGATACTCTGCAAGTGTTCTTATTTTGTCACGACTATTTTTAGAACAACCCAGGAAATTACTGAATATTTTCTCTTAGTGGTCAGGAATTATTGCGAGTATGTAAAATAAAGTGACCAGGTTAGGTTGGTTCACATTTCTCCCAATCTCAGCTGTACCACAAAATGATTCTGCTATAAGATATGAAATTCATTTTTGAAAGCTATACAGCCAGTTTTCATCTTGACACCAAGAACCTAACCAAAAATAAATGGAATGAAAAGAAAAATTTAGCAGAATTTAAGCAGCTTTGAAACATAATGTCTGGACATTTTTGACCATCAATAGCTCACTAAAAACTGCTAGAGAAACTAAAAACAAGCAATTTTTAGTACATGAAGGTCATAGCACAAATTGTTGAAATACTCAATACTGCTGACTGTTATGCCAAGCAATGCAGAAGTTAAGAGAATGCAAGCATTGTGTGCAATGTTCTTGATGACAAGACAATGCTCATACAAAGAATGTCTTTAGAAAATACAGCAAATTAAATAAAGTAAGCAAAAGTAAGTACTGCTTGAAAATTTTGACCCATCCACTGCTATCAATTTATGGTGGAGAGATTGAGAGATTTTTTTTTTGTTAACATAGCGAGAGACCAAATAAAAATGATTAAATTATCTTTCCAATAAAAACTGTTTAGAAAATTTGGTTGTAGTGGTTGAAGAAAAATATGACTTAAGATTATATTTATTCATTTAATTGCACTGGACAATAGACAGTGTGCCCTTGTAACTACTAAGCTTAAATTCAACTGTCTAAATAAATGAAAGGTATTCAGTGCAGTGATAAAATGTGTATACAACACGAAATAGCCGTAAGGAAAGAGGCCACTAGATTTTGTCCACTCAATGGCCACTCGAAAAAATCACCAATTTTAATCTTTAACATGACATGTTGGTCACACCAGCCTGAATTGAGATGGAAATGGTCTCATATTGAAATAGATGAATCTATTTAGCCACTGTAAATACTATCTAGGATGAGATTTGCCCCAGCAATGGGTATTTGGTGGCATTTGCAGAGAAATTAGTACTTTCTAGTTGCTGTACCCGACCGATCTGCTACTACTTTGTTCGAAGTTATTACTGGGGTTAAAATTTAGGGTGGGATTCCGGCCAAAATAAAGTTGTTAGGCGCGAGACTCCTACCTTACAAAATTTTAAGAAAAAATATATATGTAAATATAAAATCTTAAGTCCGTTTTTGGACCACTCGCAATATTCGCGCATTAAAAACGCATCCTTTGTAAAAATACGTGCTTTAGAAACACCGTTCAGAGTTAAGAAAATTGCAATAGAGTGCATCGTTCATGTCGGGAACATAATCAGTTTATGGACCCGTGAGTCTGCTTCTATGCATAGCCGCATGAGCAGTACCTTTTGCATATCGTGGACTGTTACGAATCGGGCATGAGATTGTTCTTCGGATTCGCTGAACTCCATGTTTTTTTGTTTTTTTTTTTTTTCTTTGCCACATTTCGGTTACATTTGAGATCAATGGGGGGGGGACGCAACTGAAGATTGCGTTTTATTTTCGATTTTCGGAGAAGTAGTGCGTGTGTGTGTTCGGGGTTGGGTGTTGTTTTCCTTATGGGACCGGTATTCGGTCTTTTAGAACTTCCGAAAACGAAAGTTAAACGGAACATTTTCCCCGCAGTTGTAAATATTTTTTTCTCGCAAAGTTTCCTCTGTCCAGTATTGTTATTAAACATCAATATTGTACAAATGTTTGTATTTCAGCTTGAAAGTGTAGACAACAATTTTCGAAAACGGAAGTTCGACGGTGCGATAAGTTCTTTGTAAACTTTAGGCACGAGTTTCTTCTGCAGATTTGAGGAACTTGACTTTGTTGTCATTTGTGCCGTTCTCTAGAACGATACAAAACTGAAGAAAAATTTTTTGGGGTGGGGTGTTGGTGTGTGTGTGGCGGGGAAGGGCATTTTCCAGCTGGGGACAGAATTTCGTCTTTCAAAACTTTCGAAAACTGCAGATTTAATCTGCAATTGTATTTTTTTTTCTTGCGATATTCCCTCTGCTCAGTGTTATTGTAAAATATAATTTTGTTTGATAACTGATTGTGTTTCAGCTTGAAAACATCGGAAAAAATTTCCGAAAACGGAAGTTGAACGGAGCAAAGATTTTTTTCGTAATTGTAATTTTTTCACTAAGTTTCCACTGTTCTGAATTATTGTTAAATGTAACTTTCCCTCTTTATAAGTAGTTGCGTTGCAACTTGTGAAACTTTAGATCGCATTTGAAAAATTTCACAATGTTGGCATATACTCGTCGTAAAGCCAAGCAGTAATACATCGAACATAGTCTACGCGGAAGAGCAACTTGTCAGCTCTCGATAAACAAAGCTATGTCCGCGGCAGAACGCATGAGAATGTATCTGGAGCGAAAGAAAATTGCAGTGTCGCTCGTTCTCATTGACGTGGAGCATCAGCAATTGAACCTCATAAAAACCAGTAATTGGGCATGTTTGAATAGGGACACTTTAAACAACTTAACGATTTAGATGCAATGACACTTCAGTTGAAGGTTTTGGATCCTCAAAAAATGCTATTCAATGGTGAGCAGATACCTTTGATGGGGGAAGATCAGACATTGCATATCAGTGGTAAACTTGTATCAACATTATTATTGCCACTTTATGTATATACACTGACGGGGAAAAAAAATCCCAACACCACGAAAAAATAGTTGTAGAGGAATGAAATGGCGGCAATACATTTGTTTAGGTAACATATTTAATCGATTAAGGTTTCAAGATCACAGCTTGATGTAAGCGCGAGAAGAGCCATTTTAAATGTGAAATGCTGGTACATTAATAACAGGTGTAACCGCCAGAATGTTGAATGCAAGCACGCAAACGTTCATGCATTGTGTCGTACAGGTGCTGGATGTCAGTTTGTGGGATGGAGTTCCATGCCTGTTGAACTTGGTCGGTCAATACAGGGACGGTTAATGCTGGTTGGAGGTGACGCTGGAGTTGTCGTTCAATGATGTCCCATACGTGCTCGATTGGTGAAAGATCTGGTGATCTAGCAGGCCACAGCAACATGTCGACACTCTGTAGAGCATGTTGGGTTACAACAGCGGTATGCGGACGAGCGTTATCCTGTTGGAAAACACCCCCTGGAATGCTGTTCATGAATGGCAGCACAACAGGTTGAATCACCAGACCAACGTGCAACTGTGCCGTCAGGGTACGTGAGATAACTACGAGTGCTCCTGCTGTCATAGGAAATTGCTCCCCAGACCGTAACTCCAGGTGTAGGTCCAGTGTGTCTCGGCCGCTGACAGGTTGGTTGCAGGCGCTCACCTGGCCTCCTTCTAACCAACACACGGTCATCACTGGCACCCAGGCAGAGCCTGCTTTCATCAGAAAATACAACAGATCTCCACTCCGTCCTCCAATGAGCTCTAGCTTGACACCACTGACATCTCAAACTGCAGTGGTTTGGAGTAAGTGGAATGCACGCTACAGGGCGTCTGGCTCAGAGCTGTCCTTCAAGTAACCGATTTGTAACAGTTCGTTGTGTCACTGTGGTGGCAACTGCAGCTCAAATTGCTGCCGCAGACACAGTGCGATGCTCCACAACCATACGCCGTACACGGTGGTCTTCCCTCTCAGTAGTGCCACGTGGACGGCCGGAACCCGGTCTTCTTGAGACAGTACCTTCCCTTGACCACCGCTGCCAACAATCATGCACAGTGGCTACATTCCTGCCAAGTCCTTCTGCAATATTCCAGAAAGAAAATCCACCTTCTCGTAGCCCTATTACACGACCTCGTTCAAACTCCGTGAGCTGTTGATAATGTCTTCTTAAAGGCATTCTTGACTAACATCAACACACTACATCGAATCTCAACAATAACTAACGCTTACAAACATTACAGCGCATATTTACAGCAAACCTGCTTTGCATGTTCCGAGGGCGCTACTAGCGAACTTGCATAGATGTCATGTTACAGATGTACTCTCACCGCCTACCAACTGTCGTTTATCTAACACAACCCCTTCTTGGTGTTGGGATTTTTTTTTTCCCATCAGTGTATATATCCTAGCTTTTGTCCCTTTGTTTTAAATATTATTAAAAAGAAATTTGACAAATTCAATAGCCTCTCAAAAATAAATTATGTATGTGTAAATTAAGACAGTAAGACTACTGATATTACAGCACTGAAAATAAATTATCAAAAATCAATCATTATGAAACAAAAGCATATATAATATTTGCATTCAATCTAATGATCCTATGCAGTAACTGCTCTGCATCTGTTTTTATGAAGTTAATTGGGGAGGTCTCATTAGAAAGAAGAAAAACATGCACCATTTTAATTTCATAGAAACGTAAGTAGAGAAGTTACTGAATTATTTTTTAAATTTCGTATGGCCAGTACATTTTGTCATTTGGCTAGTAAAATTTTTATTGCACTAGCCACATTGCCTAGTAGAAATTTCAGCAGTTTAGCAAGGGCTGATCACAATGTCCAGTGAAGGTTTGTCTTTTGTGACTGAGATAGACTGCAGATTTCCTTCTGCCACAACAGAATTTTTTTTAAAGTTTCTATAGAATCTGAATCTGTGAAGCAACACACATTTCTTGGTACAGTCTTTCAAAAGCTTGGCAGACCAGTTTTTTTTTTTTTCTTCTCAAATGAATGAAGATGCAGTTATGTGGGATATTTACTATAGCTTTAAAAAACGAAGAGTATATGTGCCAATGTCCAAAGTTTTCTAAGAGTTTTATAAGCAACCATCGGCACACATTTTCATTAGTGTCAAAAGTTTCTTTTGCAAGTAAGTCTTAATGTTGCTTTTAACAAATGTACCATGTGAACTTGGCTTTAGGACACAAAACAGAATTCAGGCAAAATTTAGAGATTCACTGCTGAACAAAAATCTTAATGCAATATTTTTGAAATTGGGCCAGGTAAACCCTCAGAAATAAAACAAGAGCTGATTAAAGCTTGCTAACTGTGGCAAGGAATGAAATACAGACATATACTTCAGGTGCAATTTTATATCAGTGTACTGCAAAACGCACAACTCTAGTTTTGTAAAATGAATCGTGGTAATTTGTTGAATGTAGTAAATTTTTTTTATCTGATTCACTTGTTTGTTGCAAAGATCAAGTATAACTTATATTGTTTCAAAAATTACTATTGTTTTCCCAGTCTTTTAATATTAAGTCACATATTCAATACTCCCCACCTGAAATTTTTAATCCCCTCCATTTACAAACACAAGTGGGGAAGACCCCCTTCTATTTCAAATTTGAATTTTAAGCCCTGCCCAGCCCGATTGTCATATAATGCCTTCAGCAAAGAGCACACCTGCTCTGGAATGCCGAGGAGGGTCAGTATTTGATTGACAGATTAGAGCAGTCCTGCCTTCTCCTTGCAGTCAAGTCTTTCAACCCCTCGCCTCAACAGAGCAGCTCGCTTTCTGAGTGAAGATAAACAATTGAGTTGCGGTGATTTCACTTCGACAAAAGGGAGTGAGTAGTTAGTTGGCATCACCTTCTAATGAAAGAGTAAGACTGTTAGTACGATGCTTTTTTTAGTCTTCGCTTTAGCACACCCTAAAGAAAAAAAAGTTGGCTGCAATTTTATTTATAAAAAACATGCAGGCCATTTTACATTTTCATTATTTTGCAGAATTGACGTACCAAAAACTAATTTCAGTGGGCACGCTGGTATTTTTTTTTTTCTTCAGAACATTTAGTGGACCAATAATACTTCTGGAAAAATATCGCTCGTGTGATTTTATGAGCTGTAAAAATCTCCCAATTTTCTGACTTTGAAGCTTGCCATGTCTGGTATTTTAAATGTGGATCAACCCCCTACTGTTGCTCTTTTAAAAGAAGTATTGTAAATCAATGCATTCATTTCATGCTGCTTATACTCGGGGCAAAGCTATCCTGGCAATGAGGCCGAAGCTACGGTGACCTTTTCACTCCCAGTATTACTCCGCACTAATGGTGTGTAATTAACCTTCACTCGGAAAACTTCTCCCACAAGTCCTCAGGCCTGGCTGTCTGTCACCGTGATCCCTTACCAAACCCCTTTATTTTAACCCCCTCCCCACCCCCGCGCGCTTTGCAGACCGGTAAACAAGCAGTTTATTTCTCTCTCTCTATCTTTTTTTTTTTTTTTTTTTTTTGATATGTTACAGAGCGTGTAACGTTTCTTTCTTTTAAAATGAAATTATCTTTGCTAAACACGGGAAGAAGTCTTAAGCGGCCTAATTTTGTTTTCACATTTTTTTTTTTTAATTTTAAATATTTCATTTATTTATACTTACTGCTTGAAGATTACCAACTGTGGGATTTAATTAAAGGTATTTTTACCATGTCATCAGTTATGCGTAAAATTTCGTTCTTTCCCAAATTTTGCCTTGATTAGATTTTTTTTTTTTTTTATATAACACAACCGTTA
The DNA here is from genome assembly GCA_039090855.1 of Macrothele yani. Classification (NCBI taxonomy): domain Eukaryota; kingdom Metazoa; phylum Arthropoda; class Arachnida; order Araneae; family Macrothelidae; genus Macrothele; species Macrothele yani. The sequence goes on along the minus strand of CM077010.1, from coordinate 160,802,708 downwards.
AATGTGTATGCATTTTTAACTACCCTGTGTTGCCATAAGTTCTGGACAAGAGCCCGTCTCTGTGGTAAATGATATTTTAGGGTTCACTGTAAACTGCCACACATCTTTCAGCAACTTGGAAAATTGCCACGCATTGGAAAATTGCCACATGTTTTTCATTGATGGGCCGAGCACAAATTGCTGTTCCTCCGAGGAACACTTTGAATGTGTGGCAGTTTTCCAAGTTTCCGAATTATGTGTGGCAGTGGAAGGAACTCTTTCATTTGTCTGAATTTTCATGCCGGTTCATACGCGTTTAAGGCAACTGCGCACAAAAGTTCAAAAGGAAAAGATAGCCGTTTCTTGGCCTATATTGAGAACTGAATTGGGAACTCCAAACTGATTTCGAGAAAACGTTCTATGTAAGCCAAGCGAGAATTGTATTTTAATTTGAAGAAATAAATTGCCGATGGATCTGAGGTACTTCAATACTAAATTCAACCTTCATTCTCGCAATGGTGCGACTTGAAACACCAGTGAGTTCTGCCGTAAGAACTGTTATTTAATTTTCCGATTTATTCGGCGAGTGTTTTTCCATCAATTTAGTGAAAACATTCATAACGATCCCCTTAGCAGAGCTTCGTAATGGTTTCCCAATTTTATGCGGCTGAAATACACTTGAGTGACCGGCAGATGCCATTCGAAAAAACCGAAAAGACGGAAGAGTGTTTTGAAACAACAATCAAGAAAGAGAAACGCGAAATGCCCTCGGAAACACTTTTTCGCCCTCATCCTTCCGCTAATGACCCCCCACCCCCCACAGCAATAAATATCCCCTGGGTTGACAGCTTAACTCTGACCCAAACAAGAATGCTGTGACAGAGAACTATCAGTGACGTCACCAAAACACGAATATCTGTATTTTTTAGAAATGCCGCTGAAACTGAGATCTAAATATTTTAAATGCACACACACAGAACGTATTGAACATCTGTGTCCTTTTTAAGTGCCAGTTGAAGCTGGAGTACGAGCTTTTAGACCGGAACTATTTTATGCAGTGGAAGTATACACTCTGTAGCCTTCCTTCCAATGACAGGTTAAGTTTGCCCCGAGTATAGATAATGTTTAAAGGATACATGAGTGATTGAAATTTGTTTCACTCCAAGTTGAAATGTGTTATAAGAAGTCCAATCAAAAAGTTCCGAGACTAGGCCGATGTACAACAAAGTACTTACGTTACTTAAATCTGGCTATGATCTCCCTCAAAGTAGTCTCCTTCGGCAGCGATACACCGCTGCCAGCGTTTTTGCCACTGTTGGAACACTCCCCGGAAGTCCTGTTCGCGAATTGTGTCTTGCACCGTCTGAGATTCGTGCTGGATCTCGTCCACAGTTTCAAAACGGGTGACCCTTGAGCTTCATCTTCGAGAACAGAAAAAGTTGCAGGGGGCCAAATCTGGCGGGTGAGAAAGGGTAGACGTACTGTTGCGGCTGCAAGACTGGTGTTGCTAACGCTCTGTGAGCTGCTGCATTGTCGTGATGAATCAGGAAATCGCTCCTGCGCCACATTTCGGGTCGTTTGCGGCGAATGGCCTCCCTAAGATGCAGCAGAACATCGCAGTAAAAAAAGGCGGTGGTGGTCTGGCCCTAGGGACGTCATGGTGCACAACCCCACGAATGTCCACATTTTCGGGGTTTTGCTCGTGCACGGTCGCTCTGGCGTCTTCCAGTACCGCTTTTGAAGCGCGTGTCACTCAAAGCACCTCGCACAACTCACAACTCATTGCCATAAGCCTGCAGCAACATTTCATGCGTCTCCGTTCCCGATTTGCTGAGTTTGACGCCGAATTTGATGTTCGCTCGCTGCTCTAGTGTCCATACCGAAATCGTAGATGTGTTCTGCATGTGGTCACCAAATATCGTGTGCTCCCAATGTTCACAGAACGGCTGCTTGCACGTCCGCGTACTGCCATCTGTTGGCACGCTATGTGCCTAGTCTCGGAACTTATTTCAATTTACTACGTATTTACACGGGTTGATCCGTTTGGTATTTTGATACTGGGGGGGGGGGGTTAGCTTCACAACTATATTTTAGCTGTTTTCAATAAAATTTCAACAAACATTTTTGGAATTAAAAAAAATAATAGTGAATGTGCTTTTTTTTTTTTTTTTTTTTTTTTTTTTTCAGACTTGATTTTGCTGTGAAAGCAAAAGAGGGCAGTTAGTGTTAAGTTCTTCCTTTTTGTTTTACATACCTATCCAGGCAACTGGATTTTTTTATGTGCCCATACCAATAATTTTGATTACCCTTCCATCTGGGCAGTTGCATTTTTGCAAGATCTGAACTGATGATTCTATCTGTCACCACTTTGAAGCTTTATATACCTTTTGAGGTTCCCCCCCCTTTTAACAATTTTGGCAAAACTGCTTCAAACAAATTTTACTTACAAAAATGGGTATCTTGAACAACCTGGATCAACCCCTGGGAGAGGTTCTCTAGCACTGTAAACAGCTGATTAGTTTACATCTTCCAGTCAGAAGTTTGGTTTGAATCTTTTAGTTTTCTTAGTGTGTGTTAAAAAGTTACATAACTGTACCTTTTAAAAACAATTTTAATATGTTGTGCATTTTTTTTTTTTTGCAGGGTATTTCTGTGAAGTCACCATGCCTGCCCAAGATAGATTAAAAAGTTTCAAAAACAAAGGAAGGGATCAAGCGGTAGGAGCTCCCATTTATGTTCTGGAATTGTAATTCAAGTGTGTGTGTGTGTTATGTAATGTACATAAACAAGCTGTTAATTAAGCTTGTTTATGTAACACCTTTTTAAAATGACTTCTTGAGTCTGCAGTGAAACTGACAAATGTATCTACCTGCCATTCTACAAATCTTTATCTACACAATTTAATATTGTTATAAAGAGGGCTTGACAAATCCCTGGTGCCAGGTCACCCAGGTGCCTAAAATTCAGGCTGTGATGCCTAAATTTTCTTCTTAGTTGAGATTTTGTAATATATCGCCGTAAATGCCGTAATTTCTGTTGTGTAATCCATAGATTATCTATTAAAAGGTTATAAATTTAGGTGCTGCAGGAACGGGTTAAAGAAAGAAAAAAGCAAAAAAAAAAAAAAACGGGGCGTCGTTTTAAAAAGTCTGCAAGGTAATTTTCAGGAGAGGTGGTGCTTTATATTGGGAAAGTACCGAAAATGCGATAACAGAAAAAAATATAACGTAACAGCGAGATAGAAGACTGCAAAGAGATTGTAAGAATATATATTTTTTCTTTTACTTATTTTGACAGAAAATATAACTCGAGTAAGGCATTACTATTTGAGAGTGCGGAAGCCTACGCGGTGTGAGAATCAGTGTCTCTCGAGAATCGCACAGAGCTATTCCGTGGCGTGTGTAGCCATTCTGCGAATCGCATCGCCTAGTTTTGGTGTGTTGATTGTATTAGTTAAGGTTTTTTTTGGTATTCAGTTGAAACATATTCAGAAATAAGACAATGCTATGGACTGTCTGCAATTTCAACGGATTTTTTAGTCTAACTAATGAACTGCGATAATGCGGCAACAGCTAATGATGTTAGTTCTTTTTTTACTTAAAAGTAACACAAAATTACTTCAAAATGACAGTTACTTTTTCAATAAGACTATCATTTTTTTTCTTGCATCTTTCGATTTCTGAGTCGGTCCTGTGAATCGCAGTTTTCTGTCGAAAATTCCAATTCATGATTAACATGATAGGTGCGGATCACGTGGTGCCAATTATACGACTGTTATGCATGCCAATTACCATGGAATGTTCATATTTTCTACCGTTTTAGTTGTCTAACTGCGGATTCTACGAATTTTCATTTCGTTTAAAAAAATATATTTTGCTATGTTTTTTCTTTTTAATCATTTAGATCGCTATCATGTTTGATGCTAAACTGAAGTGAATTTGGCAGTTGGGTCATTTTCCGTCTGGGGACAGTATTTCATTTTCCAAAGCTTTCGAAAACACTAGTTAAATGGAGTAAAAGGAATTTGCCCTAATCGTAATTTTTTTCTCTGGGTGTCGCGTTTGTTTCTAGTATTCTTGTTAAATATCATTTTATGGCATATTATATGTTTGTATTTCAGCTTGAAACTTGTAGGCAAGAATCTATGGAAACTGATGTTAGACGGTGCGAAAATTGCCTCCTAATCTTCAGGCTTTGAGGTTCTTAAGCGAATTCTGCCTTTTTCGTTATGTTGGCCACTCAGGAGATTGATGCACAACAAGTAAAACAGAAGTGTGTGTGTGTGTGTGTGTGTGTGTGTGTGTGTGGGTGGGTGGGTGGGGGGTGATAGTTCATCGGAGGACGGAATTCCATCTTTATGAAACTTTCGAAAACGGGTAAGTCGACAGAGTTCAGATTTTTTCCATAATTGTAATTTCTTTTTTCTCGCGATGGATGTTGCCTGTATCCAGTATTTTTAAGCAATATTTTACTTTACAAATTTTCGCATTTCACCTGGAAAATAAGAAAAATTTCCAAAACCGGAAGTCGGACTGAATTCCTGTAATCTCTATTGCCCCTCCTGTGATGTTCTCACTTTCCAGCGTTTTTAAATATCCCCCGCCCCCATAAGTTTTTGCATTTAATCTTGATAAGGGAAGAAGGAAATCCCTGAAAACGGAATTGACAAAGTTGGAAAATTTGTAAAAATTGATGTAATGTATGGTGTTCAAAAGTATTAATATTCCCAAAGTCACACCATTTATCTGAAATAGTTGAAGCTTTGATATCATGTGCTCATGGTTCTCAGGCCGATGGTTGTTATATCAGAGAGCACAAAATTCAAGAAAAAAAAGAAAAGCTGCAATGAAGTAGGGAAAGAATGATAGCAGCAGAAAGAAAAATTAAGCAATCGATGCTGTGCAGTTGCAGAGTCCACAAAAGACAAGACTAACAGTAGTCTGCATTCCTGCTGTCTGTTTTGATTTTTCACCAGTTAAAATGTTCAGCTTCCCCCCCCCCTTCTTTGGTCTCAGCTTGACTTAGACTGCAATTTTAGAGGCAGTATGATCATATGGTAAGTGGAGGTTCGTGCACTGCACATTCACTTGCTTGGATTTCCTGTGTCACGCATTGTGGAATTCTGAACACATCTTACTGATTTTTACTGGTGGAATTTTGAATTTAAATCTTGTGATCATGCCCTCGCTGGGGATTCAATTTTGTTTCTCACACGCTAAGTTTGTTTCATTAGTCCTTGTTTGTTGTAACGTTTTGTTGGGGCACATATTTGTTTTTTGCAAACCATGACATTAAAAAAAAAGACAGGTATAGACTTTTTTTTTAATGTCATGGTCTGAGACATGCCGCGGATTATGCGAAGGAAGAAATTGTTTTTCTCAGAATTTGCCGATCTACGAATCATATGCTGCCGCGGATTATGTGTGGGATTTTTTTCTTTCACGGCCTTTGGATTACATGCCCTTGTGGATCTTGTGAAGGAAAAAAGATATGGTACTTTGAATTAACATGAACAAAATATGACATCCACAAGTAGTATTATAATAAAATCGAAATCTGAAATTTTAATTTTTTCGAGATCATCTACTGAAAGAATGGAAAGAAAATTGTGAAGCAAATCGGAACTTTATTTTGCAATAAGTGGTGTTTCGGTAAAAAGAAAAAAATTGGTGACAAATATGGTTTACTACTTTTTGTTCCAGCGTCATAACCAAACATGTTTTTGTTCATGCATTATTGACTTCGTTTCACCCGGTGCCTAAATTTTGGAGCTGGCTCCTAGATCTAAAACATATTTGTCGAGCCCTGGTTATAAACCTTTGTCCCTTATGTTGACATCTATTATTCGTGGAATACTTCCAATTTTTGTAAATGTCTGCCCAATATATATTCCACCATTTGCCCGGTAAAGCATAGACTAATTCAAACTTGTTCATTTAGTGATCTCTTTTTCCATACACCCCAGTAGTGATCAAATTCATCCCAGAGATTCTCTTATTAGGGTCAGGACTGGGTTGGTCAGTCTAGCCTTTCAACGTGTATGTCCAGGGTTAGGTGCCTTGATTTTTCTTCATGCCCTGAAATTTTGAAAGAACAAATTTTTTCACTTTCAAAAGCAGCTATAATTAGCAATATTGAAAAGAATTAACCTTGAGTTAAAATGCTATGATTCATGCTTGCAACTCTACCTGCTCTTTCTCTCTGCAACAATAGCTCTTGCCACTAAAAATTTCAACAATTCTAATGTGCCAAAGATTAGTTGTCAGTCTTTCTGAAAACCTGATGCCTTGAGGCATAATAAGTGTTCCTCCAAATGTCAGATTTTTCTTTTTATGCATGATTCAATAGTCTTCATTGAATTTAAAGTTAAATTTGCACATTAAATGTCCTAATTGCAGCATCTACAAAACACTCGGAACATGCGAATATCTGTAAGTGTCTGAAGTTGCTGGCATTAAAGATTCTGTCAGTGCAATCAAATTTGGTTTCTTATCAGACCATTTTAAAGCATGGTGAACAGCTCAAAATGGACTTTTCTCAAAATAATCGCACTGTAAAAAAAAAATTTTGAACAAATAAGATTTATTGAATTTGAAAAAGTCTTCGGTGCTCAAATAAGGTACATCACAAGCTATTGGTTAAAGCTTAAAAAAAATTACACCCGTTAGTGTTGAAGAAAATACGAGAGTTAACATTTGCAAGTAAATTAATATGCGAAACATATATACTTACAATACTAACATTGTAGTACTAACACTATTTTTATAGCAAGTTTTCTTTTTTTGCCGATTTGCGATATGAACCATGTGTACTTCGTCTTTGTTTGATATTAAAAAATAAATATTTAGAAGGGTCAGATGGTAATATTTTGTTATATTGTAATGAAAATAAGTTGGTTTTAGGAAAATACTGTTACTATTAATAAAAATTTAAATTTAACTTACCTTAAAACCACATGGTTGGATACTTACTTGGTTAGTAGCGATGTTCAAAGACAGTTTTTTTTTAAAATATTAGTCCTTTTTTTTAAAATAAATTTTGAACCTAAAATATGGGGGGGGGTAAGATCAATCACTAAAATAATAAATTTTAGAATTTGATGACATCAATTTGTCTAATTTGGGGAATATTTGTTTGTTAGCATCTCAAAAGTAGAAAACAAAAATTATTTTTTATATTTTCTGTTGCCAATTTTTGAGTTATTTAATTTTCAAAATTGCCAAAATATCTCAAACTAATTTTAAATGCTGATTTTTATGCAAAAAATCAGCATTTCGAACTACTTATATTTGTATGAAGAATGTGTTTTTTGTGTGTAACATAAAGTAAAAAGAAAAATATCTGGCAGCTGTCTTCGTTGCACGATACATTAAAAACCCAAAAGGAGTTAAAACCTTAAAGTCCAAAAGGATTTTTATTTGATTACTTAAACCTTAAAACAATGAGATCTTTGGGGCTTCCAGTAAGCCCATCCTCTGATGAATGGAAAAAATTCCAAAATTTTTCATTCATCTGAGGATGGACTAGTGGAAGCTCGAAAGTTCTCATGTTTTTAAGGTTTTAGTAATCAAATAATCCTTTTGGACTTGTGAAGATTTTAACTCCTTTTGGGTTTTTAAGGTTTTTAATGTATCGTGCAACCGAAGACAGCTGTCTAATATTTTTCTTTTACTTATATTGTCGCAAAAACTGCTTGCTGCCAAAACTTTAAATGCAATTTGCAAGAGACCTGTTTCAACTACAGAGCTGGGTATGGTCTCATTTTAAAGCTTATGAAGAGGGCTTTCATTTGATATATAACATGCATTATTTTTGAGCAAACAAATTATTCTTAAATTTCCCCCAATTTTTTTTTTCCTTCACATGTTGCTACACATTACTGAAGGCTCAAAGTTTCAAAATGGTATCTCTCTGGTATAATATAAAAATTGATTTTTTTGCAGGCATTCAACCGTTTAAGTTAACATATTTTACATATCGCATTATTAATACAGATGCACACATACCATTTTGTTACTACTTACTGATACAGAAATTCCTTTTTCTTTGATAAAATATACGATGCTCGTCTCATCTTTTTTTGCTTCAGCCAATATGTTCCACCGGTGGCTGTTACTAGATCCACTTTATAAAGGACGAAAGTTTCCTGGCATTGTAAGAATATAAAATTTTCTTGGATATCTAAATGAGAGTGCTGGCCCACAAGGTTGTAAGAAAGAGTTCTACATGATTGTTTGAAAGTACACATCCCACCCACCAAATGGCATCATATGCACAGGCTACTAAACCTGTGTGTTCAAAGACCACATCTGAACTAACTTTAACACAATGTACCAAAGTTTTTTCAGATTCAGAAAGTCTCCACTTTTTGTGAGCGTACTGGTATGAATGCATGAAACTTCTGAGACCCTGTTACAGTTTCATCAAACCATGTCTTTAAAATTCTGTCTTCCAAGTATTCATCATTTGTCATGGAAGGAATGTTCTTTCCCCATCAAAACAGCTAGAGAGGCATCATTTGGTTTGAAAGAGGGTCCTGGAAGTTGGTTTTGGTTGCCAACCTTTTTACTGTCCCTCCAACATCATCACACACTTTGCCATGTGCTGTTATGAAAAATGCCACTTAGCATCTAAAGATCCAGACTCGCAGTCGCCACTGGTGATAAACTTCATTGTCGTGACTAAAAATGTTTGGTTAAATCGCCAATTCTGGCGACCTGTATGGAAAAAAAAAAAAAAAAAACTTGTACGGAACTCCCACACTGAAAAATTTTACTCCAAATGCATGGAATGGAAGTCTGCCATCACTTTTTTTCATTCTGCTTAAACAGTGGAAAAGATTTTTAAAAAAAGTTATGTAAAAAAGGCAAGGGTGTCCGTTTTTGATCACAAAAATTACGATTAGGGCAAATTCTTTTTACTCCAATGAACTACTGTTTTCAAAAGCTTTGAACCTTGATGGGGAGGGGGGATTTGTAGGAATTGATTACTACACGGTGTTAAAAATATTCATATTTCTAAACTTACACTATTTATCTAAATTAGTGAAAGTGTTTGTCATTCATTCTCCTCAGGCTGAAAGTTCTTCCAGCATGACAGATGAAATTGTCACCTGAGGACATGAAAATAATATAAAAAGGAAAAAGTGACAGTGAAGAAATGGGAAGGGAAAGTTATCAGCAGAATGAAAAACTTAAACAATGGATGCTGTACAGCTGCAGTCAACAGAACACAAATATGACCTGAATTTGTGGAGAAGAAAGCAAGACTTGGTTGCCAGAGCAAATTTGAGCTGATGTTCTAGCAAGTACAACAATGAAAAAAAAAAAATGTGTTCCAAGAAATATTTAAAACCATTTTATTTTGTCTTGAATTCAGTAGTTTTATGTTGGGAATACAGTGGTGTGCTGCAGTTTAATATTTACATTAAATTACAGTGAGTAATTCCATCTTGCTCATGTTGCATCGTCAGCTCCGGCGATCCCCCATCCCTCCAGGTAGTTGTTTCATACAACATAGCTGGGTATATAACATGATAGCTTTGGACTAAAGTGTACAAGTAAAACTTATTTTAAAAAGTAAAGAAATATATTATCAAACATGAAATCCTAGTGCAGCTAAACAAATGCTACAAATATCTGAAATAACAAATGCCTTATTTTTTTCCATTAAGTTTTCATTACACTCACAATGAAATTTGCGCACCAAGAAGGAAGCATCGGATTGAACTGAAATTTTATGGACTTAATGATACAGATAAAGGATACACATAATGGCAAAAACAGAGCTGCTAGACAATAACAGCTAGGAATTTGTGGCATGCAGTCCAGTCATCTTTAATAGCTCGTCGTACCGCCTCATGCGGCGATGCATGCTGCTATACGGTCAGTCATGGAGGCGAACAGACGCCTGATGTCTTGTGGCAGACTGGCCTACACGTGTTGGACGGTGTGCTCCAAATCCCGGATAGTGCGGCACGGTGGCAGCTGGCGCTTCAACTGGTCCCCCACATGCACGATAGGGGAATGTCCGAGAAGCGGGCAGGCCATGGAACTGCTTGGACATGATGTAGGCAGTCCTGGGCAGCCCGAGCCGTGTGCGGGCGGGCATTATCCTGCTGGTATAGCACACCTGAAATCCCGGCCAGGAATGGGAGCTCATGGGGCCGTAGTATCTCGTCCATGTACCGCTGGCCCGTCTATGATTCATGTACAACTACTAGAACTGATCGGCTATCGTAGACAATGTCTCCCCAGACCATAATGCCTGCAGTGGGGGAGGTGTGGCGCTCGACAGAGAGGTTGGGATTGTGCCATTGACCCAGGGACCTCCACACCCTGACACGATCATCTGTCCCCAAAATGAAGCAGCACACATCGCTCAGGCCTGGCACCACTGCACACAGAGCCAGCGATGTTCTGGTGTTAATGGCAGCACACGTAAAAGGCACTGAGATCTCGGATTCGCTTCCACTGGGCATCAGGAAATTGTTTGTTGGTACACAGGAGCCGTTAAATCTACCTGTATAGTGGATCGGGTCCTCGTGGGATCCATTCGTGCCTAGCGCACGATCCGTCAATCCTCTCTATCGGTGGTCATCTTGGTTCGTCCGGAGCTGATCTCCCGTGTGGCAGTGCCGTCATGTGTCCACTGCTCCCAACACAGAGACGGTATGGTCAGAACGATCCATGTGGCGGACTATACGGTGCACCGATCGCCCTGCGGTTTTTAGCCCGATGATCAGGCCTCTCTCAAAGTCCGTAAGTTGCGTAAATCGATGTGTCTGGCGTTTACCCGGCATTCTTGTCACTCTGTACTCTTGCTTTTGCGTCAGCCGGTACTTTTCACTTTCATGGGGCTACACGCCTGTCACCACAGGGCGTGCGATCATGCGCATTCGCACCAAATGTGTATCATTTGCATACCAGTACCCACTCTAGCTATTTTCAAAGTTTAGCGGTTGTAGCATGTTTTCTTCTAGGTGTGCAAATTTCATTGTCTGTGTGTATATTTAATAATTCGTTGAACCGTGTAGTAGAGACCATCGAAACAAAAACTAAAGTCTGTTAACAATCTACTCGCATGTACACACCCATTCTTTTACATTTAGACTAATTTGTATTGTGTTGTGGTGCAAGGAGACTGGGAAATGTTAACAAACTGTAACGCATACCACTTCAGAAGTACAGCTGTAATTATTAATCTGCTAGTCTTTTGAGTATTGAGCTCAAAATATTTACTTTTACAAATATTTTTCAGGAGATGCGGCGAAGGAGAACTGAAGTCAGTGTAGAACTCCGGAAGCAGAAGAAAGATGATAACCTACAAAAGAGACGCAATGTCACTGATGAGCCTCTGAGCCCCTTGCAGTCACAGAATCAGGTCAGTAAATTGAAAAGTTTTTCTGTAAATTAAAATATAACAGTGAATTGCTAAGGTATTGTTAGCTGAATGTATTACTAAGTTCATTGTGTATGTACGTAATGAAACAGTTACTATTTTTACTGAATTTTTTTTTCAAGTATGTGTAGTGTATTGAGAAAGGTATTGTTTTTTATTTGTGATTAGATCACTTATCAGTTTAGTTTCTGTGATGAGCTAACTTCATTGTTTGATTAGAATTAGTTTCTGCAATCTTGTTTTTTCCCATAACACTAACAGGTTTTGTGTGTTGATATTCAGGTCAGGTTTAAACCACTTACTATTGTAAAAGATTTTGCTCGTGCATAACACCCTCGGTTATGCATAATACGATCTTTAGACGGGACACTCGTTAACAAGATATGCATATGCTAATTTTTTTCAAAATTTTAATTACAAATTAATAAGGGAAAAGTGGAGTATAAAATGCTTACTGAAATTAACTTGGCAGTTATTCAGCTGTTACGACACTGTATTGTCAAATGGGGGATTCTTAAATTTTTCTTGGCGGAAACACAATTCTGTCCCCCAAAGCTTTACTCGAAGTTAGTGAAATTTTCCTGTCTCTAATTTTATATTTCTTTTACTCTGTATTGTTAAATAATTGTTGTGTTCAATAAATAAGTATTTCAGTTTCAAAGTGGAAGTGGTGAAGTTGGAAAATTTGTAATTGATGTATGATGGTGTTCGAAGGTATTAATCTTCTTAGAGTTAACCCTTTATCTAAAATAATGAAAAACTTTTAACATGCATTCATGGTCTTTAGGCTGAAAAGTTCTTTCAGTGTGATGGATGAAATTATAATCATAAAGTCAGGAAGAATGAACATTGAAATCCATTCAGTTATACAAAAACTGGGTTAAGTCTGCAGCTCAGTGGGAAGTTGTTGATTCTATTCTTGTTACGGTATTTATGAAGAATACTTTGCTAATTTTCTTCTAAAGCTCTGCTAACTGTTTGATTTGAAAACCTTTTGCTTTGGATATCTTCTGTTAATGAGGACTGTGTAAGATTTAATTTTTCATCACTTGCATTCTGCTGCTAGTGCACATAAATAGCTATTTCAATTTGTGGAAATTTTACAGATTGTAGAAATCTGGTTGAATTTTTTTTTTTTAACTGGTTTTTTTTTTAACTGGTTTCATTTTTTTTAACTGGTTTCATTCACTATACAGCAAAGTGCATATTAAGTATTTTTTAATGCATAATTTCTCACTAAGAGCCAAATTACTTTTCTTTTATTTCTTAATTCTAAAGAACTGCTTTAAAATTCCTGTTTTGTCAGAATGGGTAAAAAAAGTGTGCTTATTACACCCTAAAATTCAGTGTCACATTTTGTTTTTAAATTTCTACTTAGGTGGCCAACTGTGGGTTTTAAAAATAGAATTCCCTATTTCAAAGCTCTAGACTGCTAACAGGGAACCCTCACATCCTAAAAAACCTAGAATTATGTGGAAATTTGAAAACTTGGAAAAAAAAAAATTCTTGTGCCAAAAGACAATTTCATACTTGTAGATTGTATCAAGTCTTGTAGATATATATAATGCAAACAACTGGATTCTTGATTTGTGGTTTCTGCAATTCGTTCATTTAACAAAAATGTGCAGCTGTGTGAGGAAAAGCACCAAGTCACCTACAAAATGCTATCTTTTGAGTACAAATGTTCCTATCCCAGGTCAGGTACAAAAGTAGCTTCCATCTTTTCAAAAATTAGTGACCTTTGTTGGTTGGCCCCTTTTGGTTGCAGGTTTCTCTGACCAAGACCCATTTGATCATTAAAATAATGCTATACAGAGTTTGCACAAGTCCTGGAATTTATTCTTTGTAAATGTGTACAAACTTTGCTTATAGAAAAAAAATGTCAACTGATTTTTTTTTTTAGAAAGCCCTTTCTGTAGGAATTATTAATAAATTCTGTGCTGGCAGTATATTATTCAGGTTCACAGAATATTATTGAATTATAATACCAAAAATAGTTACAAGAGGCAAGTAATTGTATAAAGATCAGTTATTTAAACAGTCTAAAATTGTGTGCTTTGGTAAGAAAATGCAAGAATGGAAGGACATGTAACAAACAATTCATCATAACATAATTTGGGGCACTACCCAGGAAAAACTAAAAACCACCTGAAAAAGTTGAAATATTTGTTTACTTTTGAGTGAGAACACTGGCTAAGGTATTTTGTTCTTGTGACTAGACTTGGCCAGTCCTCAGTACTACTGACAAAATTTTTTTAAGCTAATAGCTCTTAAAGGGATTGTGCTGAAGAATAGTAAGAAATTTGAAATGGAATTTTTCTTAAACTTTAGTTATTTTTAGTTTTTTAATGTGTTAAATACTGTGATTGTAGGTTTAACCTCTTTCCTGTAAACAGTATCTTATAGCTAAATTTGCTGTTGGACAAAAGTAGACTAGACTAAAGCTAGCTCAGAAAAACAGGTAATAATTTTTTTAAGCAGTATTTTATAGAATTATGGTGATGCAGTGATATTTACATTGAAGTGTACATTAAAAACTAAGAATAGTTGCAATTTCTTTCCTTTTCAAACTTGAAAGTATGGTTTTCAGTCTGAATGTTACTTTGTTGTAATGTGCTATAGTGATGTGTTCTGTTTGTTTTTCTAAACTCCAGGTGATAATGTCAGTTGAAGAAATCGTAGTTGGCATTACCTCTGGTGATACGCAGCTTCAGCTTCAGGCCACTCAACATGCTAGGAAAATTCTCTCAAGAGAAAGAAATCCTCCTATTGATACAGTTATAGAAGCAAATATTGTTCCACATCTTGTCAGTTTCTTAGCTAGAGAAGACTGGTAATGCTACATTTCTTACCTTTCTTAAGTGTTACATTTTTCAGACATAATTAGGTGTTTTTAGTTAAGCTTTTGATATGTAGAATTCAGTAATAAGACTTCGTGCCAAATGGTATGATCAAGAATCAGAGGCTGTCGTATGCACGATTGAATAGTTAAAAACTTGCATTTAAAAAATATTTATTTATTTACAAGTTAAAAATAAAATCAACTACACTGGCAAGCACTTTCGAGGCTACTTTAGCCTCATCAGGCCCAATTGCGCAAAAGGATGGTTACAGGCATTTATATGCAATCGTGGAATAACAAATGGTGTTGCCAAACTGGAAATGGCATGTTACAAATAATTATATGTAAATTAAACTCACGTAATCCAACAGGTGAAACATTTAGCTGGTTCAACAGCAGAACCCAAGGGCGAGCCCGCACAGTGGCGCAAGGTGAACATTACCCAGACTGGAGTCTTACCACACTGATTGCCTCTGCACCTGATAAACATTCTTTGTTGCTTGCTGAAAGTTTGTGTATTACACGGTTTGCCTCCAGGTGTTGCAATGACGATTTACCTGTAATTATACCTCGCCCTTGTATTCTGTTGTTGAACCAGCTAAATGCTTCACCTGTGTGATCTCCAGATACGCGAGTTTAATTTACATATAATTATTTGTAACATGCCATTTCCAGTTTGGCAACACCATTTGTTATTCCACGATTGTATATAAATGCCTGTAACCATCCTTTCACGCAATTGGGCCCGATGATGAGGCTATAAAGTAGCCTCGAAGTGCTTGCCAGTGTAGCTGATTTTATTTTTAACTTGCATTTAAAAAATGATATTTATTTACAAGTTTTTAACTATTCGATCGTGCATACGACAGCCTCAGATTCTTGATCATGTAGAATTCAGTTTGTACTGGTGAACAGTACTATGCATACATTAGTAGTACTCTTAGGTAGGGTGGAGCAGAAAAAAAGTTTCTTTTTTTTTTGCAAGTCTTACCCCCCCCCTAATTTGTTCCTTTCGATATAAAAACACTGAATTAAAAAGTTGGGGTATAAATTTTTATGTTTAGGGGTAGCTCATGTGACTCGAAGATTACAGAAATTATGAAAATTCAACAAATTATGAGTTTTAATTTATTATAAACAACTCATTATATATTTAAATACATTAATATTGGATAATTTGTTCAGTTTATTGTTCATGTTATTGGTATGACTGTAGCAAACTCTAAATTTATTACTTTCACAGTGGCTTAGTCTGTTTCCTGCTGTTAGGGTATGTTCTATGATGGTCCTCAACTTGTTCTATGATGGTCCTCAACAACTTGTTCTATGATGGTCCTCAACAACTTGCAGCAGGAATTGCAGCTGCATTTCATCGTGGGGTATTAACCCACTGTACTCCTGAATGAGTGCCACTCCACATTCAGCTTGGTCATTAAGAACTTTTAGAGACTATTGTTTCTATAGCCTGCTTGTAGTAGTCTCTGACCTCCAAGTCTGGATCATTGTAAGAAATCCACCTGGAAGTTTCAACATTCAGAACAGTGTCATTGACTTGGCTATAACGTAAGCTTCCAAATTTTTGTTCTTGAATGAATGAAGAGCAACAGTGATTTGCTTGGAATGATTTTGATCTTGGTCTCCTTCATTCTGCATGGCACTCACCATCAGTCTTTTGGATGACAAACTGACCTGACTGTCGAAGAAAGCAAAACCAACAAGTTCCTATTACAAATACCACAAGTGATTGGAAAACTTACGTGATGTTGACTTTAAGATGGCTGAATGGATTGATGAGTATTCAATTAGCGACTTCAACAGCAACAGGTCATTGCAAGGAGCACTTGAAGCTTGAGGTGTAGAGATCCAGGTTTTCAAGTAGACATTTACTGCAAAAACACATGCATCACATAATCCTTCATCTTTAGAAGTCAGTTTGAATTGAGCCTTGAACATCCAGATCTTGAGGCTGTATATCACTTTTGATATCCATCAGGCATGGTGCATTGCTCCAGGTGACTTAAATTGCACCCCTCTGGCAGGAGCAGCACCAGGAAAGACAATAAAAAGTTCTAAGAATTCTTTATAATCACCCCTTGGCTGACTGTTCTAAATGCTTGTTTGCATAATACATGGTACCATTCATTATGGGTTATTAATCCACTTACTTTATATATTCTAGATTTGCGACAATATCAGCTGCAATCCCTGGTTCATACTTGTCGGTATCTATGAATCTCCAGTATTCCTGGAAGCATTTGAACAGTTTCACTTCAGGAGAACATGTCTCCCATACACACTTCAAACACTGCACCAATATCAGTTCCATAATATAATGCCGGCATACCAGTGACAAGAGCTCCTTCTCAAGCTTATGCTTTAGAAGGGCACAGGCACTAGCGATATGACCAGTGTTTGAGCTGGTCTTGTCAAAGCACATAGCACAAATGCTGTTGGCTATACCCCAGTCTTGAATAGCTTCAAAGACAGCAGCAGCCTGATCCTTGCCTGTTCTGGATGGAAGCTTGGCAACTGTGAGTAACTGAGAAAACTCCTCCTTTCCCAGAAACTAAAACTGGCAGGCAATAGACTTTCTCTTTTCCAATTAGATCATTGATCAGTTTACCATCCCAGTGAACAACAAGGGGAACATTACCTTGAAACTTGGCTTTTATGTTTGCAGATCTCTGTTCTACTCTTTGTTGGCGAATTGAGTCTATTTAGAGCACGTTCATCAGTATTCTAGCCTAAACTTTTTGGCAGTTTCTGCTATAACAGAAACAGCCTTTCGTTCTGACACTTTTGTTCAATCTAAAGCTGCTGCGAGTTTTGAAGTAACTAATTTTTTTGCCCCCATTTTCTTCTTTGTATCTCAAATTTGATGTCTCCAACAGCTTCAATCGCATTGTCCTCAGTTTCCATCTTTTCATCACCATCTTCTGCTAAGGTGTTTTCAGAATCAGTAGATGAAACTTGTTCAGCTATTGAATCTTAAGTCTCATTTGCTTCATTCGCTATTGTCTGGCATGTATTTTTTCCTTTTTCAGATTAATTTTTCTCTTAAACCGCAAGTGTTTTATCTACTCCAGCCATTGGCCCAATTCTTCCTTTTTTTTCTGTGGGCTATCAAAAAAATCCTTGTCTTCTTGTAATACTGACTTCTTAGTTAATGCATCAGCATGAGCGACATCAAAAATATTTTTAGAGTTTGGAAACAAAAGCTAACTCTCTTACACACCAAGTTGGTGACATTCGTACTATGTTCTTCAAATAATTTTTCAAGCTTGGTTTGCCGCCTCGGTGGCGCAGTGGTCTAAGGCGTTGGCCTCTGATCATTCGTCCGTAAGGGGTCCGGGTTCGAATCCCGGTGAGGCATGGATGTTGTGTTTGTCTTACGGCACTGGCTCTCTCCCTTCCCTGGAACCAGTGACCCTAAAT
The DNA here is from genome assembly GCA_039090855.1 of Macrothele yani. Lineage (NCBI taxonomy): Eukaryota > Metazoa > Arthropoda > Arachnida > Araneae > Macrothelidae > Macrothele > Macrothele yani. The sequence continues at coordinate 160,785,052 of CM077010.1, read as the reverse complement.
TAGGGACGGGCGACTGCTTATAGCCCATTGAGTTGCTCACGGTGGTCGTTAAACCTCCAATCAAAAAAAAAAAAAAAAAAAAGTTTGGTTTGTCTGTTTTGATCTCTCATTGGGATTCTAGCATTTTGCTAAAACTTTGCTATTTCTGAGATGGTAACAGTTAATGCTTCCGCCTTATGGTCTTCAATTCAAGGTGGTGTTGGAAAAATCCAAGAGCCATATGCAATGATAGCAACTTGCTACCTGTTAATTCAGTAACAGAATTGCCAAGAAGATATACCCAGTTTGAGATACTGTTGTTTTTACCATTTTTAATCAGTAATGAATCTGAAAAAAATATACAGTAGTGGCCAAAATTGTGGAAACCTTTTGGGAAAAGTGCGTTTTTGAGGTTTGATGGCTCATAACACTTTGTTTTGGAGTAATACCATAAAGTTATATATCAATGGAAAGATAATTTCATCAAAAATATAATGCAACACAACAAAGTTTGTTCAATTATCTGTATTCTATGAAAAGTTAAAGCCAAATAACCAAAAAAGGAAAGCACAACTTGTTTAGATTGATATGAAGTAGCTTTCCTTCATTTGAATGTAGCCAATGAGCATGAGTGTTTTAGAGAGCCAATCAGGTGTCATCTTGTTTTGGCAATGAGCCAATCAAGTCATAGTAGGATTCAGCTATTGATGCTGTGTATTGGAGCTGAAAGGACATTTGTCAATGTGATTGCTATCAAGTTTTTTTTTTTTTTGTGTGTTCTTTCATTTAGTAAGGTTGTAAAACGTAATAAAATTAAAGAAATGGCGCAAAGAGTTGACTGGTCACCCAGAAAGCGATGTAAAATAGTACTATTAAGTAAACAAGGCTTCAGTTATGAAGAAATTAGAAGAAAAAATTGGTGGAAACTTACCCGAAGGTGGCATTTCTAAATTTTTGAAGAGCTATAAGGATACTCAGTCAATACAAAACCAGACTGTTAAAGGCAGGAAAAGGTGCACAACAGCAAGTGATGATAAAGAATTAAGAGACTGTGCCTAGGTGACAGAAGAAAATCATCTGGGTGTATACAAGATGAAATGGCGCAATGCAATGTAAAGTCGAGTGCAAGGACTGTTCAGCGCAGACTGCAGGAATTTGGTCTAAAAAGCAAGAATTCCACAAAAAAAAAAAAGCATTTTTCTCTCTCAAAGTTTGAAAAGATTAAACTGGGCTAAAACCCATGTTAACTGGACAATGGGACTGTTATTTGGAGTGATGAGACCAAAATCTCCCTGTTTGGTAGTGATGGCATAAAATACGTAAGGAGAAGAATCAGAGAAGATTTGCATCCTGATTGCATTACATTTACTGTGAAACACCCACTTAGTGTTATGATCTGGGGTTGTGTACGACATCAAAAGGTGTGAGCAGAATTTGCGTGATTAATGGGAATATAAATGGCCAAAAATACATAAATGAAATACTTGAGCCCAAATTGAAGCCTTCTGCACGTGATCTTTTCCAAGGTAATAAAGCATTTATATTTCAACAGGATTCAGTTCCATGTCATGTTGCTGCTGTGTGCAAAAAGTGGTTTCAGGATAATCATATTCCACTGCTGGAATGACCTGGGAATAACCCAGACCTTAACCCCATCAAAAATCTATGGAACTGGCTAAAGAAACTTGTTAGTCAGAAGCAACCCAGCAATAAAATCTGATTAATAGAAGCAATAATTCAGTCTTGGTTTCATATTATAACAGCTGCAGAACTAAAAAAAAAACTTGGTTCACTCCATGGGAAGGAGTTGTAAGGCCGTAATTAACGCTAAAGTTACCCAACTAAGTACAGTGGATCCCACTTAAGAAGTTCCCGTTTAAGAAATTCTATTTTTAGAGTCCCGATTTTTTTTTTTTTCCCCTCTCCATAGTGCTAATGTTAATTTTTCCCACTTAAGAAGTAACGATGTTTCAAGTTTTCCTGCTTAAGAAGTTGTAAGTGTCACAAGTTTCTAAGTAAGAACATACGATTTTGGAACTCGTCCAGCAGATAAGTACATGTCAAAGAAGTTGGGAGGAAATGTTTCCCTGCACATATAGCAAGCGAAGCCCCTGCCGGCTTCCCACAGTCAATGCAGGGGGGTCATGTTTTAGTGTTCACCGTAGAAACTGAAAAGAGCAGGGTAATTTTCTGAAAAAGGGCACATTTGTATTAAAAAAAAAAAAAAAGACATGCATACAAAACGTCACAAGATCTGAAAAAGGGCACTTTTATATCACAAAGGGGCACTTTATGTCTACAAAAGGTTATATCTAAAAAAAAAAGGCACATTTTTATCAAAAAAGGGCACTTTTTTATGTATGCATATAAGGTATATAGTTTTAGACTCCACTACCCACCCTCCTCCAAAATAAACCTCCAACACTATTTTCATTCTAAACATAACCAGTACATACAGTGGTGAGGTTGAAATATTTCAATGGGCTCTCTATGATAGTTTTTGAAAGTTTTTTTTGTTTCGCTTTTTCATTTAAATGTATTTTTTGTAGGAAAACCAAAGAATATAAATTTAAAATGATTTGAATTTATTGAAATGGTTTCATTAACAATATTCATGTGTACACTCAGTAGTTGCAGAATTAGATCTACTTTTTCATTACCAAAAGAATGTTACAACCTTTTTAGTTGCTTATTCATAGATAAAAATAAGAAAAGAAAATGCTGCTTACCATACTTTTAATCAATGGATTATTAAATACATGAAAACATACAATAAAATTTATTGAAAATAACTTATTTGAACCGAACGGTTAAAATAAAATATTTTATTTGCTGCTTCAAACAGGTAAGAAACTTCATTTAATTTGATGGCCAACAAATTGCCCTTATTTTCTAACTTGAGTTGAACTCTGTGGTAACCCAGATGAAACCATGAAATTCATCATTTCTTTTGAACCGTCCATTGTTTTGCTACTTAAAAAAAAACTAAAGACCTTTCACCATTCAATTTGATTGCAGTCTTCTGAACAGCTGCCCTAGGAGTGAGAAATTCTGAAACTGTTGTATGAAGTGTTCTTTGCTATCTTAAGAGAATACTCCCTTACTATCTGTTTTTAGACATTTTAACCATGGGAATTTATGTGTAGCTTCATAAAAGTGTGGCTACCCAGAGAAAAACGATGAAAGTAACCTTTTGAATTATTCAGTGTTTTGCTGCTTTGTGGAAACGAACTTCACCATTCAATTTGATGGCCAACAAGTTGTCTACATTTTCCACCTTCAGCTGATTTCTGTGATCAGTCAAAATGATTTTAATCTGCGAAAATATGCATTCGACTTCAGAAGTGGACATTGGCAAAGTGCAAGCAATACCCAGTAGTTTTTGGATGTTGGGGAAGCCCGGACCAATTATTGGTTAATATTGCTTTAACACTTTGCACGGACATGATACTGAAAGATTCTGATCATTTTCAGAGTAGAATACCGATTGAACGAGTCCCATTCTGCAAAAAGTTAGTCTTAATCTATGTTGTAAAATCCTGCCATCTCTGACAGCTCGTAAAAAGCAAGTGATGGTGCCTTTGCTTGCGATAAGTCAAAAACACTAAGATGAGTTATCACTGGAATATTTTCTAGCCTTTTGGTAATGTTTTCTGACAACAATGAATACTGTAGCATTCCTGATAAAATCCTGATCATCATTAAATGTTACACAAATTCCCGTTTTTCTGGCACGATTAGCCATATCTCGACAGTATAGCCCACCAGGTTTTCGTTTCAGTCATTTCAGCATATTTAAAGTAGTTGTCACTGGACCTTCCACGCAAGATAAGTCTACGTCTATTTTCTCAAAAGCTAAACTCAGCTTAGAAATGACATATAACACATCACAAAGGAAATGGACTATTTGGAAAAATTTGTATGTTTTAATAATTTTTAAATAGCCTTCTGCAGTGGGACCACACATACCTGGTATTACTTGTGACCTTCCACTTGCTACTGCATTTTCCAAGTCTATTAATATCCTCTCCATATTAATTCAAACTGAATTGACAGCATTTTTGCGTGAGAGCCATCTTGTATGAGCAGCCCCTTTTGTGTTTGTACCTTCACCCTTTGACAACAGCTTCTGCACTTTCAGCAAGCTAGTACAATTGACTGTGCTGTATTTGTATAAACTGATTAAAATTTTATCCACTGTAAGAAAGGGGCTATTTTGAAAACTATCTTTAGTTGCAAGGGCCAGACAATGATTATGGTAGTGAACTGAAATTATTTGCGCATTTTCTCTTTTAACTCTAGCGGCAACACCATCTTTGCAACCAATCGTGGCACTATCACTACCAAATCCAGTTAATTTCTGGAAACCACCACAATTTTGAACTTCCTCCGATAGTGCTGCAAATATGGTTTCAGCTTTGCCATCTGGGATTTGTTCGTCTTTAAGAAATACAGTTGCTGGTTCTCCATCTTTCATGTATTTAACTGCAGCAGCTAAATGTTTTCTATTGCTGATGCCTGTTGTTTCATCAGTCATTATGGAAAAGCAGGGACTTTCATTCACAGATTTTAAAATCTCATTCTTCTGAACAGTTGCTATAGAACTGAAAAATTCTGAAACTGTCCGGTAACTGCTGTATGAAGCATTCTTTGCTCTCTTGAGATGTGCAAGCACAGAGGGTTGCAGCTCATCTATGCAGAAATGGTTTAAAAACTGTGTGTGGTGAATATTATGGTGAATTAAAAAAATTTAAGCATTTCATAGCATATTCAACAGACTAAATCTTTGACCTGCTCACTGTCTTCTGCACTGATGTGTAGCTCCATCTCTATTTCAATTGTGTAATTATGCATTTTTTTTTTTTTTTTTTTTTTTGATTGGAGGTTTAACGACCACCGTGAGCAACTCAATGGGCTATAAGCAGTCGCCCGTCCCTAATTTAGGGTCACTGGTTCCAGGGAAGGGAGAGAGCCAGTGCCGTAAGACAAACACAACATCCATGCCTCACCGGGATTCGAACCCGGACCCCTTCGGACGAATGATCATAGGCCAACGCCTTAGACCACTGCGCCACCGGGGCGGCTTATGCATTTCTAAGGAATGTTCTTTCACTTTGTCCAGTGGCACAGTTGAAATGCCTTTTGTTACCCAAGGTGAATTTTAATGTTTTAGTAGCCAATAGGTTTTTTATGCATGATGTGCAAACATTTTCTTACCACTTGTTTTCAGTTATTTTAACCATGAGAATTTTTTTTTTATTTTTCTGTGTGAAACTCAGTTTTATGCCTGCTGTTTTTTTTTTTTTTTTTTTCCCCTCTCCTTTTGGGCAGTGGTTTGGGCCCCAGAAGTTGTGTTATCTTTTGTATCTAGAATGATGTTGGCAGTTGCCATCTCACCTGGCACCTTGACGATATCAGGCATCCTTTCTTCCTTGGAACTGTTATCTGGGATGCTGGAAAGGGTTTCAGACGTAACAGCAATTGCAGATGTGCTGGAATTTTCTTCATAAATCTCCTCACAAGGCACTGCATGTAGTATTTCAGCATCATAATTAATTGCAGTCTCGTGTGGGATTGTGGTGGCACACACTACTTTATAGTCTTGATTTTTATCATCCTCTGGAATTGCTGTAGCAGCTACAGGTAGATCCATCTAGGTTTTCATAATTTTTGGAGCTGCTAAAATATGCTTCATCAGGTTGCTGTTTAGCATTGTTACCCATTTCAGCTGGGGCATCATGCTGGAAGGTGTTTTTTACAGTCTGCAAATTATAGAGAAAACAAAAACAGTTTGAGTGAAGAGGAAACACTTTTCATAAGTCAATTAATACTTGTTACATGTACAGAAAACTAGCGGATAATGCTTACCTTGGCATTCCTTTCTAGCGACGGGAACATTTCACGCACGTGTTTTCCGGTCTTTGTTGAGGTTATTGTCCTAAAGTCCGTTGTATGCGATAACTGGCTTTTCTTCTCACACTTTTCGCTGGGTATACTCATTGGATCTTTGCCTTAGGATTCAAACATCAATTTTTACCGTTCTTTATACTCGAAATTTTTACCGTTCTTTATACTCGTACAATAATTAGAGCTATATAATAGTCAGAATTAGAACTACTAAGTGGAATTGACTTGTTACATGTTCCAGCTTTATGAAGAATTTGATTAAGTATTTCAGGTTAATTTAAATACTAATACATTCTCCAATCGCAAAATAACAGGATATGCAGCATGTAATATTTGTGGCCTTTTCAATGTAATCAATTCTATTTTTAGGGGTTTTTTTTTTCACATAGTGTGACTGCCATTGTTCATTGTAAATCGATTGAATGACTAAGAGAAAAAGGAAATGAATAAACATAATAAAATTACTTACAATTAAGATTTTTTTTTTCTTGTGGCAAAATCTACTTATCATATGTCAATGTTTGACATTTTTTCAGTGACAAAGTCCTCCGAACATAAGTTACATATATACTCTTCCTTCTTTACACCTATATCTGAATAGTGAATATTCCATAACTGCACTTTTTCATTAATTTTTCAACAAAACTGATATGCAAGGCTTTTGAAATACTGTACAGAAACTTGTGTTTTCTGTATTGTTTTATAAATTCAGGTTCCACACACTCAAAGTTCAAAATAAGTTCCATTGAGGAGGAAGGAAATCTGCAGTCCATTTCATTCGCAAAAGATGAAATAAACCTTGACTTGACATTGTCATGTGCAAATTTTGGCATTACAAGGGTCAACTAATTTATTATTTTTGAATTTTTTTTTTTTTCAGCTCTGAAAAAAAACCCCATCTTTTCTTGAATACTACAAGATGTTTGTAGTTCAGATAATCGGGATTTGGTTGATTCAGCCATTCTTCTGATATGAGAAATATCTAGATTTTCCACTTTGCAGCTATTATTTATGATAACATCTAACAATAATACAGGACAGTGGGTTCATCTCTGGGGAAAAAAAAACAACTTATGATTACAGGAAAATCTTCGCTCTGTCAGACTTCCGTTTTCAGGAACTTTTTCTCCATTTCAAGCTGAGACACAATCAGTTATTGAACAAAATGTTATTTTACACAAATAGTGAACGAAGGGAAACGCAAGAGAGAGAGAGAGAGAGAGAGAGAGAAAAATTGATTACGGGTGAAATCCGCCTTCCGTCTAACTGCCGTTTTCGAAAGTTTTGAAAGACTGGCTTCCCCCAGCTGCAACCCCCACCCTCCTCCAATCCCCCAGAATTCCCTTCAATTTTGCATCGCTCTCGAGAATGACGCAAATGATAAACAAAGGCAGAATCCTCGAATCCGTGGAAGAAACTTATGTCTAAAGTTTACAAGGAAATTTCTGCTCTGTCGAACTTACGTTTTCTGAAATTGTTGTCTACAGTTTCATACTGAAATACAAACATTTATGCAATAAATTATCTTGCCACAATACTGGACAGAGGCAACTTCGAAAGAGAAAAAAAAATACTGTTGCAAGAAAAATTTTCACTCTTTCGTTTTTGAAAGTTTTAAAAAAGGGAATACCTTACCCAGACAGAAAACAACCCCCTCCCCCAACCAATCCTCCAAAAAATAAAAATAAAATTTCCGTTTTTCGTCAACATAGAGTATAACCCAAATGATGGCGAAAAAAGTGGAATTCCCGAATCCGAGGAAGAATCTCGTGTCTGAATTTGTAATAGTCGGCGATATGCAAAATGAGCTGCTCATGCCGCCACGTATGGAAGCAGATTCATGTGTCCATAATTTGATTATATTCCAGACATGAACGATGTGTTAAATTGCAATTTTCGGAACTCTGAAGAGGCTGTACCTAACGCACCTAATTTTACGAAGTATGCGTTTTAAATGCTCAAATTTTGTGAGTGGTCCGAAAATGGACTCGTTTTTTATTATTATTAAAAATTTTTTTTACAGCGGGTGAATCCTGCCAACTCACTCTTAATTTTAAGCCCTGCTTAATTGAAAAATGTGTTGCACTTTTTTTTTTCTTCCTTGCCTCAATTAAAACTCCCACGATTTTTTACAAAAAAGTTGGGCCAGAAACACTTGCTGTTTCAGTTAAGGTCATAAATTTTCTCCCGTGACCGCCGGAAAGAATCTCGAAGGTCACGCTCAAACACACTTGGCTCACTGCCAAACCACCTGCACGCTTTTAGGGCCGATTTTAAACGCACTTGACTTGGGGAGTTTTCGTTTTCACTCTCAGTAATGCTCTGCTATGCAGATTTAACCCACTGGACTTCAGAATCGCGCCACGATGAGAAGCTACTGTAGCTGCAGAAAACTACTGAAGGGAACAATTTAAACATTTGTTGCATCATCTACTTAAAATAAACAAAATCGATCTCCCATTTCATAATGAAACATTTAATCTTTTAGTGCATTCACGGTATATACTTTACATGATAAAATAATAAACTCAAATAGAGCTTACCTTGTTCTGCAAGCTGAACATGTAGATCTTTTGACATTTGAAGCTTGCTTTTACTCTTTCCCTCTCTTTCTCCTTAAGCTTTCTTTTCGTTGTAGGCATTGTGTCCAATGTTCGTTTACGAGCAGATAAGATGGTCCAGAGTTGAGAGAAAAAACGAAACCACCACAGCCAGTAGTTCCAAGTCAGACACCAAAGAAAGGGCACAATTATGAAATGTTCCACCTTTTGTACCACTGTGTCGGCAATTTTCACCTGATCTCGTTAACTGCAAGGTTTGCAGGTAATAAACACGGATGCATTCATGACTGCCGCTGTGATCATGGGCATGGAACAGAAGGGGCAATACGATACTAAAGGCAGGGTAAAAATTAGGGGAGGGCAGGTGGCATCTTACCGTCCAAAAACTGGGCAGGGTGGATTTTAACATGTCAAAAAAGGGCAGGGCGCTGCGCCTGCTAAAATGGCCTAGGGAAACACTGTTTACTCCCCCCACCTTCTGCGTCTGCCCTTTTTGTATCACAGTCACCTTATCTTTGGGGCTGGGAAAGGAAACGCTTGCTGAAAGTTAATCATTCTGTCAGAGTTAGGCTCAGATGTTGCACCTTGCATACGTGGAGTTAAATGTTTAGTTTTATTATTCAAATGCATAGCTAGAAATATGGCGTATAAAGGCATCAAAAGGAAAGCTTTATCTGTGGTTGAGAAACGAAACATTATTACGAAAGTTGATGAAAACCCGTATTTAACTAGGGTGCAGATAGCAAAAGAACTAAATTTACCTGTTAAATCCTCAAACGGTATAGTGGCAAAACATTGACAAAGATGTTCCCACTTTTGAAATGCAAAATATTTACTATATTTGCGACATCGAAACGCAAGAGGACGATGAACCAGAAATGCAAGACGATGAGTGCAGGCCAATTCCAACTTTAGCTGAAGATGGTAAAGCACTAGAAACTTTTTGCCGCTTTATAGAAAGCCACGAACGTGTTCCAACGGACATAATGAGAAATTTGAGGGAAATAGAAACATACTTTGTGAATCTAGCGGAAAGAAGAAAGAAAATGCTTTTAGGTCAGTATTTTTGTGATCCTGTAGCATAATAAATGTAGCTTTCAATTCTCATATTCAAGTTTAAATGGGTAAGTTGTGAAATTTTTTGTTACTTTAAAATTAACTAAAATGTAATTTCTGGATTTAATCTATGCAACATTTTTAATCGCTAAAGTCTTACAAAAACCCAATCCGACACTTTCCGCTTAAAAAGTTTTCATCGCTTCGTCCCAACGAAAACTTCTTAAGCGGGATCCACTGTATTAAACTGACATGGTGAGAATTTTTGTATATCTCGTTTTTTCTATGTGCTTCGCTTTTCTTTATAACTGCTGTTCTAATACAAAATCCTTCATAAAAGTTATTGCATTACATTCTTGATGAAATTATTTTTCCATTGATATATAATTCTATGGTATTACTCAAAAAAAAAAAAAAAAAAAAAAAGTGCTGGTATGAGCCATCAAACCCCAAAAGGACACTATTTCCAGAAGGTTTCCACAATTTTGGCCACTACTGTACCGTGTCATTTGGAATCGTGAATTTCAATACAATTCAAAGTATTGTGTTACTTTAAGTAGATGTCATCATTCTGTGACAATGATTACAAAATTGCCATTTGTAATCGTTCATCTTGGGTTCGGATCCCCAGCGGTGACCAAATAATTTTTCGGTTGCTATGTGTTGCTAAAACGTGGAAAGAGCGATGTCTTTGTTTATTCACTGACGCCACATATTTGGAGGATTTTCACTTTGGATCTCGCCCTTTGTATTTAACTGCTATAATTAATATATTAGCTAGTGTCGTTAATGCCCCCCAGATGGAGACATCTCAGTAGCTGAGCCCATCTTACAAATTTATGTCGGAAGCTGAGAGAAAAACACACATAGCGCCATGGATTTGTTGGCCACCGTGGTGGAAGGCTAATGCGCTCGGCTAGATATCGAGAGATCTGGAGTTCGGATCCACAGCGGTGACCGAATAACAATTTTTCTGTTGCTATGTGTTGCTGAAACGTGGAAGGAGCTATATCTTTGTTTGTATTAGTCACTTATGTATTATTGTGACAATAAGTGACCAATGTAAGTGACTTTATTATCGTCGCTTTTATTGTAGTCTAGTGTTCCAAGCCCTGTATTTATCATGTACAATTAGAACTTCACCATCATTGAGCTGCCCCTAAATATTATTCAATTGTGCTCATATTTTGCCTGAATTTTTTTTTCATAAAAAGGAACAAAAGGGAGAGGGTAATATCATATTTCCATAGTTGAAAAATAAGCTCCATCCTAATCTTGGGGCATCAAGTAAATACTTTGCTAAAACAAAATGTGAAAACAAAGAATTCTACAGACACAGGAATTATGCACAAAATTAAAATTTGCTACTGCCAGTAACGTTGTTCATTGACATGTTAAAACTAGGAAAGTATTGTCCTGAAGCTTGAAAACAGGACATCTCTTGGACCATAGTGTTTGACTGCCATGCATTTTCAGGCAACTAAAATACAGCAAATTGAATTAAAATGTAGTGTCAAAGCAGGCTTTGTGTCAACTGGTTCTTTATCCTGACTGTGCTTAAATTATCAGTTCATCTGTCCACTATGGGCTGCCGCAGTGGTAAGAGGCACTAATTTCTAAATAATTCAACTGAGATGGGTCCAAGTAATTCACAATATTTGTCTTACAGCAGTGGCTCTCTCCTCTCCCCTCCCTGGAACCAGTTGCTCTATATTAGAGACTGGGTGACTTCTCGTAGCCACTGAGTTGCCCATGGTGGTTGTTCAACGATCAAACAGTTCTCTGTGGAAATGGATAAAAAATGACATAACAGTTTGATCTGAACTTACTTGGCTGCGTGTTTTTTTAGGAGGGGATATGGAGGCAGTAAGATGTTGACTGGCAGGTGTTCTTATGTTCCATATTCTTGCTTCGGCAAACAATTCCCTAGGCGGCATAGCATTAATGCGATTGGTAGGAAATTGGGAGATGGGATTCAAATTCTGCTTCAGGCCAATAGTTTGTTTTCTGCATTATTGCAGTTATCAGTGCCATTTTTATGACATATTAATCTTGACTGTGTGTTGTGGAATATTTTATTAATTTTCAGTTAGCTGGGAACTAAACTGGAATAATGAGAACTACTGAAAGCATCGGCACTATCATAATTCTTCCTCATGGTGAGTTGTGTGTATTATAAACTGTGAAAGTGTTTAATTGTTCACCACATTTTACTTCTGAACATAACACACTGGCCCCCCAAAAGATGGGTTCTTTGGGTAAGTGCTACACAATTATTTCAGTATGTTGACATGATTGCTGATGCCTGCTACATGAAACTAAATGGTAGGCCAATGGAAGAAATTTGTAGAGACATAAGTTGTGCTACTTATTGCGTTACATTCATATCCAGGTAAAGTGGTTGGCAATGTGGGAACCATGTGTCTGTGCAGTCATTTAGGTCACTTTTTAGCACTGCTTTATAGACACATAGAGCTGGCACAAATGGTGTTGGCTGGTTTTATACACAATGGAGTCACATTATCGTGACCACCAGCTAATATCCAGAGTAACCGCCGTGTGCAGCGCAGTCAGTAGCTAGACTGGCTGGGAGTGATTCAATAAGGTGCTGGAAGGTGTTCACAGGTATGTGGAGCCATGCTGACTGCAGTGCATCTGACAGCTGCTGAAGGGTGTGGGGTGGAGGATCCATAGAGTGAACATGATTGAGGTGGTCCCACAGATACTCAATTGGGTTTAAATCTGGAGAATTAGGAAGTCAAGGAAGTACTTTGAAGTCTTCATCGTGCTCTTCCAACCACTCTGACATTTCTAGTTGTGTGACACATCACGTTGTCATGCTGGAAGATCCCATCTGCCCCAGGGAAGACAATCGGCATGTATGGGTGCACATGGTCTGCAAGGATGGATTCATAATGAATTCGGTCCATAGTGCCTTCCCCAGGTATGAGTGGACCCAGGGAATGCCATGAAAACATTACCCAGACCATAATGCTGCCCCCACCGTCTTGTGTTCTTCCAGCAATGGTTGAAGAGTGTTTATTCTCCTATGTTTCTGGTCTTGTACTCCAGCGCCCATCTGTTCAATGAAGCAGAAAACGTGACTCATCGGAGAAGGCAATCCTTTGTTGCCAATCAGCGGAGGTCCAATTCTGATACTGCCGTGCAAATGTAAGCCTTTTCCGCCGATGCACCTTCGTTACCATAGGTGGTTACCATTCGTCTGCATGGAAGCACCATATGCACCAGGGTTCTTTGAACTGTCATTTTAGACATACTTCGGGTAGCCCCCTAGTTTATTCGGCCTGTGAGTTTCTCCACTGTAGCGTGTTGATCGACCCTCGCGCACCTTTGACGCCAATATTCACCTCTCGCATCAATGGCACGTGTTGATGATTCCTAAGGAATCGTGGTGCATTCTTAACTATTGCAAATGAACATTCAGAAGAGATGGATAGTACAGTTGTTAACAATATTAGATACTTTAATCTATACAGCCAAGCAAGGGATCTTGTTAAGCAATTAAAGCCTGTGGCCAGTGTATTAGACTGTTTACAAAGTGACAAAGCAAGCATTGCCGATGCATGCCATTTATGACTTGACTTGATAGAAGCAAAGGAACTGGGCCCATACACGCTAACAGTTCGTACTAGGTTTGATAAAGCCATCTTGCCACAAGACATGTTTGCATATCTTATGCATCCAAAGATTATGCTATGAACAAAAGGAAATTGCAAGAAAATGGATAGCATCACAAATCAGTGCTCTACTGGCCATTGTAATTGCATTTGAAATTGAGAGTGACCCATTCTTACAAACTTATTTCACAGTGTTACAAATAGTCTAAATCCTGTGACCTGGTGGAACGGAATAAGCAAAGTAAGTGCTATCCCCAAACAACTAGTTGACTGTAACATTCTTGGTTTCCCCTCCAAGCACTGCAGGAATTAAAAAAATAATTTTTTTCTTAGTTTTCATTTATTCAGTCCAAGTTGAGAAACAGATTAGGACATGAAACTGCAAACAAACTTCTATTTTGTTATACAATGTTGTACTGCAACAACGAATAAGTAAGCTAATTTGTTTTCAATTAAATGTAATCACCAAAAGCCATGAAAAGAAAAAATATAATAGAATAAAATCATATTGAAATCATTTAATTTCAATATCGTACAATCAAGATAATTACATCTCAAAGTAAAAATATTTAATTAGAAAATATCTTAGCATTTTATTTTTGCAATGTAGTACTAATTACTCTGAGTGTAATATATTTCTCATTATAGAGTTGCAATTTTTTTATGAATAATGAGTTTCTTCCATTTCTTCCGAAAATGTGAAAGAAACCTATTTCTTCCTTACGGTATTTTCCGCTTTGGAAGAAACTTGCCAACCCTGCCTTAAAAACAATTGTCCATAATGTGTGATATTTCAAAAAAAAAAAAAAAAAAAAAACATAAACATAAATTAACTGGTAAAAAATGGCCTATATGAGGTCTGTTGACCATTTAGCTCAACAGTTATTGTCATTTGTGATAGGCATGGTGGTCACAAAAAATGCCTTGTTTGTAAAATTTAAAGTCCTATAATTCTAGAAGTATTGTATATAGAGAGCTAAACTTTTGCACTGAATAGTTTCTTTATAAAAAGCTGCAAGTTCACCATTCAGTTTCGTAAAAAAAAAAAAAAAAATCTGGTAAAAACATTACACTTTTGTGCTGATATTGACATGGAATGACCCATAGGTGAGTTTATATTTCACTGCTGTGTGATAGTGATATTTGTGGAATGCAATGAAATAGAATGAGCTCATTTCAATTGCCGAGGTACAATTTATTAAATCTAGTAAAAAGTACTTTGTTTCTTATATTGTTTCTGAAATGTTTAAGAAAAAATAGTACAGTAAATGTGTGTTGTGCATTTTTCTAGTCAACCTGCCTGGCTGTGCATGTTACAATCTTGAAGTTTTTCTAGCCCTGAGTTAAAGTAAAAAGTTACTGCAGTATATCACAATAATTTCACAATTACAAATGAATTTTTGTGTGTATTGATTGCATTTTAATTGCAGTAAGCGCGAAGTGTCGGATACACTGAAGAGCAATTGAATTAGAGACAGCTGGTGTTCTCCAAATGTGGTGCTGTGGGCGGCCCTGTAAACAGAAACGACATGGCGTATGCAGCGATCAGACAATATAAGGAGTGATGCGACGAGAATCAGTAAGAGTCGAACGTAGTATGGGTAAGATGTAGGATCTAAGCGCATTTGATCGTGGGCAAATTGTCGAGGGCCCGACAAATGGGTAACTCCATCTCGGAAGTTGTGCAGGCACTAGGATTTTCACGAGCCACTGTGTCACTGGTGCACCGTGAGTACATCGAATCCGGTAAAACCATCCCTGCAAGGGCCAACTGCCATGGACAACAGCCTGTAGATGAGCGGGGTCATCGGTGGCTAGCTTGCATTGTAACAGCGGGTAGACGGGCCACAGTGCAAGAAATCACTCGGCAATTTAACGCTGGTGCACAAAAAACGTGTGAGCAGCCACACCATCCAGAACCATCTCCTTGCTATGGGGTACAGAAGCCATCGTCCCACGAGGGTACCGCTGCTGACTGCACATCACAGGGTGCAAAGATTAGCATGGGCGCAGGAACATCGCCACTGGACCCTAGACATGTGGGAAAATGTTGCTTAGACTGATGAGTCGAGATTCACGTTGGTACATGCGGATGGCAGGATAGGAGTATGGCGCAAACCACATGAAGTGATGGATCCTTCTTGCCAGCAGGGTGTACTCTTCAAGCTGGTGGGGGTGGCATTCTCGTCTGGGGACTGTTTACGTGGACTGAAATGGGACCCCTGATACGTGTGTCATCGTCCCTCACAGGTGAACATTACCGGGATATCCTGGACGACCATTTGTTCCAGTTTGTGCGTCTTCAACATCCCACTAGGGACCTCATCCTGCAACAAGACAATGCACCGTGCCATCGCTCCCGAATTGTATCCGAATGGTTGGATGAACACTCCACCGACGTGACCTCGCTTCCTTGGCCAGTTAGGTCACCTGACCTCAATTCCATCAATCACATCTGGGACGTCATTGAGAGAGATGTTCGAGGCTTGATCCTCCTCCATAAAATCTTCGTGAACTGTGGGAGCTTGTTCAGGGGTCGTGGATCCCGTATGGCTTCCCAACGCTTCCGGTGTCTTGTCAAGTCCATGCTGAGATGAATCGCCGCTGTCATCAGGGCGAAAGGTGGTGCTACACGTTACTAGACGGGTATCTCTAATTCAGTTGCTCTTCAGTGTATATTCATTAACAAATAAAATTGATTTTATAATGGACAGTCTGCATGATCTACTTTTAATCAAATTGGTCCATATATCAATTCAATGGAACATATTGATTAAACATTCACTAAAAATTTTTCTTGTGAATTTCAATTTCTGAAAGTAGGCAGGTCTGTATATTGCTTTGTCAGTCATTATTCGTAATTACTTATTTCATATGTTCAGTCCACTCTGTTGTAGATCTGCTTATTCATTGGCATTCAAAACCACAGAATGTAATATCAGTCTTAGCAACTTCCATCTCATTGGTCTGAATATGTTCTCGAAGAGAAAAAAATAATAGTGAAAACCCAGAGAAGTACTCAGCAAAATAGTAATTCGCTGTTCCTTCCTTCCCCGTACTCAAGATACAGTTAAACCTTTGCACATGCCTAATTTTTCATAAAAGAAGAAAGGTCTTAAGTATTGCCATGTAATTTAGTAAATTTATTATATCTGTTAACACCCGCCATTTTTTCTTTTGCTGATTGTAGACTGATTCCTCAAGCTTCCACATTTTATGAATAACCACACGAGAGAAAAGTATTTAAAACTTATTTATTCTGTCCACCACTCCTCCATTAAACACAGCAATCGAACATCTCAGAGTTGTGTGCATTTTACTGTTGCTCATGTTGTGTTTAATCATTCAGATGTATTTCCACGTATTATGCGAAGAATATTTCTTCCATGCTATCTACCTGAGCACTTCTTCCCTTAACAGTGCAGTGATTTTTGGGTTTAAATTTAGAACTTATTTGAACTTCATGGCATTTATCCCAAATTTTTCATAACTCAATTAAGTTGACCAAGAGTAGTACACTGGAGATTTAGTGCACTCTTATCAACAACAACAACAAAAAAAAAAAAAAAATAAATAAATAAAAAAAAAATAATTCTCATACCAGGACCACCTACTTGAAGATGTACTAAGTTTCTTTCTTTAAGCAGTTTATCAAAATCACTAACATGTGCATGTCAGAGAATTTAGAATTCTTTTTAGTTAATTTTCTTTTTCTGAGTTGGTAAGTGGAATGTTAATTGAGATTTTCTTGTGTTTAGCATACCTCTTCAATTTGAAGCAGCATGGGCATTAACGAACATTGCCTCGGGCAGTTCGGTACAGACTGCTGCCGTTGTTAATGCTGGTGCCATTCCTCATTTTATAAAGTTATTGTCTTCACCACACATTAATGTGTGTGAGCAAGCTGTTTGGGCTCTTGGAAATATAGCAGGTATGTGTATACATTTTTCTTTAATTTTTAAATTTTTTTAAAACTAACTTCTGACAATTTAGTTTTTATGAATTGGTATATACTAGATTTTCTTCAATCTGGGAAAGTGATCTAACTTTTAATTATCCCAGTGTCATTGCTTTACAAAATTAAAAAAAAAAATCAAGGTACTGGAAAGTTCCTTTTTGACTCTGTCTTGGTATACACTAAAACAGTCTTAAGAAAATAATCAAGTGAGCTTTTGCTGTGATGACATAAACAATGTGATCAAAAAAAAAAAGTTACTCTAGTTTTAATCAGAAGTTGAAGACATTTCTGGCTTTCTTTCTGTGTGGTGAATAAAGCAACATACAAATTTTGGATTATGAACCTAAAACAATAAAGTCATTCCATGCTAAATCATCACAGCTCCCAACCCAATCATCTCAGATCTTCATGAAATTTGGTAGGATGGTAGAGGACATAAAGTGTAACATACATATACAAAATTTTAGCCCTCACTGATGCACGATATTCTTACAGCAGGGTTGCCAACATGACAAACAATTCATAACTGTGCATCTAATTGAGCTAGAATCTTCATGTTGGGCTTGTTTTGAAGCTAAAAGAACATAGTTTTCATAAAAAAATAGTTTTATAGTAAAATATTGAATTTTTCAATTTCATGTGACCCTTTGACCTTGAATATCTAAAAAAGTATCTTTAGTTTTTTGGGGAAAAAATGTTATACAGTTACATACATTCTCTCTTTGGTATAAGTTTCATTTTGGAATGACTTTGGGGACAGGAGTAAAAAAATCATGAAAGTAGCATACCTTACATTCAGTGAGGTAGTGTTTATTTATGGAAAATTACCATATCAGAAAACCTTACATTCAGTGAGGTAGTGTTTATTTATGGAAAATTACTACATCAGAAAATGAAATATGCCATTGTTGGACATATAATTAGTGGCATATTCTGTTTCTAGCTTAAGATCAAAAGCTCGAGGCCCTATCAGTTCTAGTTCACAAGATTTCTATTTATGCAGTCAACCGTTTACAAGGAAGTTAAAGGGAGTCAAGAAAAAGTTTGTTATACGCAAACTTCGTTTTATCCAATTTTGCCTTAAATGTAACAGCAAACGAGCAAAAGTTATGTAAAAAAGCACCTACAGTATACTACTGTAGTACGTATGAATTAGAAAGCAGAAGTAAAATAATTGAAACATTTACCTTTAATTTTTCATTCACACTTCTGGAAATAACTATCCAGAGTTGCCTGTTTTTGGGATTGAACAATTGCTGTAGACAGCTGTTTTTCTATTTGATCCAACAATGCTGAACAAAACAGATTTTTTGACGGGGGGGGGGGGAAAGCACGCAAATTATCAAGACTTTCAATTGCCACTGCATTTGATATTTTTTTAACTTCTGTGTATTCTTCTTCCTCATCAGTAGACGCGTCACACTGAGAGTTCAACACTCCATCAACGATGTCCTGATCTGTATTTTGAGATTCCGCTGAGATGTCGTGGTCAGCCAGCACATAATCTGGAAAAGATAAATCCAATGAAATGAGCCCATTTGCACTCGGGTGATTCCATGTTTCGTCTTTAGTAGTAACCACTGTGTCTTCATTTACTACTGAAATACCAAAACCAGCCTGTTTCCAACAACGTTTTATGGTTACATCAGTTACTGTAGTCCAAGCATGAGATAGCATATCACATGGCATTCGAACATCGATGATAGTTGGTTGCCTCTTTTCCACGTTAATAAGAATTTTTCTGAGTAAAATTTTGCTGTAATTGAAGTTTTAGGTTCTTTATAACACTCTGAACCATGGGCTGAAGTTTTGATGTAGTGTTTGGTGGAAACCGATGTACATTTGTAGACGTTAACACTATGTTAGATGAATGTGCTGCACAATTGTCAATGAGCAGCAGAACTTTCCTATTTTTCTTTGTCATTTCGTTGTCAAATTGTTTCAACCATTCTGTGAAGAGTTCCGATGTCATCCACGCTTTCTTATTAGCTCTGTAACTTACTGGTAAATTTCTACCTTTCTTGAAGCATCTGGGATTTTTTGATTTCCTGATTACTAAAAGTTCCTTTTTATCGGATCCATCCGTATTTGCGCACAGCAATACAGTTAAACAGAGTTTTGAGTTCTTCCCACCAGATCATTTTTCACCTTTGAAAGCTAAGGTTTTTTTGGCAATAACTGATAAAAAAATACCAGTTTCATCAGCATTGTCAACATCGCAAGCTTCATACTGTGAAATTAAGGTTTTGCTTGATTTCAGCCACTTTTGGGTTGTTTCATCATCCACGGAAGCACTCTCTCAGCAAATGGACTTAAATGCGATTCCATGACGCTCTTTAAATCTTTGAAGCCAACCATTGCTTGGCTGAAAATCAGGTTTTCCTAGAAGTCGGGCAAAATCTAATGCTTTTTCCTTCAGCAAAGGGCCAGATACTGCAACATTTTTGCTTCTCACTTCTTGGAACCACTTTAACAGCGCTGCTTCCACGTCTGTATAAAGTCCTCAGGGTGCGCACGCGTGCTTGAAAACCTGGAAAGTCCTGGAAAATCATGATTACGTTTTCAAGGCCTGAATATCCTGGAAAAACGGTGTTTTTTTAATGCTGTCTTGAAAAGCCTTGAAATTTGAAATTAGTACTTAAAAAAATGCCCTTTTAGGAAATCGTGTTACTGTTACCCCTTCATTTTTTAAAGTTCCTTTTCTCTGTTCTCAAGAAAACCACAGGCAGCGGTTTCGACGTGCACCAAATCCTAATTTGGCTGGGGAAAAAAAGAAAAAAAAAAGGCACTACTTCCAGTGCAATAAAATTGGATGATTACTAGTAGGTCGAAGGAGAGCTTGATGTCCGTCCGACAACTGAGAACGGAAGGGGAAAGAAGAGGCATTTAGCATTTGCAGGGGGTCGCGTATGCACCAAGTCAGCTGGCATCCACCAGTGAGGAGTATGCCTGAACAACACATTCATCTTCTTCTTGTTTATGTGCATGATACCCTCCCTCCCCTCAAGAGACTTCCGCTACTTATGATAAAAAATAAGAAAACTATCTTTGCGAATTTTTCACGAAAGTAGCTGAAATTTTTACATTCACTGTAATTGGATTACAGAAGCTCACTTCCAAAATTCCAATTGAATCGGTTTAAAACTTTAAAAGTTAGCATTGGTAATTTTTATTATGTGTGCCTCTTTGGACAGAGTGAGCCTCCAGCAAAAGGGTGTTACCATAGCAACGGTTGATTGACAGCTGGGAGCGCCGATCTGAAGCCTTGGGTTGGGAAGAAAGCAAACACCTGTTTATCACTTCCACAGCACAAAAGGACTAGGAGAATATTTTCAGAAATCCATTTTTCCGAATTTTGAAAATAACACAGTAAAATTTTTACAGTAGTTAAGATACATCACAATAAAGTTCTAGTGCAAATTTCGCCAAATTCCGTTAGGAACTTTAGCAGATGCAAAAAAAAAAATCCGTTGCATAATCGGATTGAAAAAAAGAAACAGTAATTATAAATTACGGGAAAAGCAAGTGAATTATTTTTTTTAGATGCCATGGTTTATTTAAACAGAGTGATCCTTAAATTTTTTTTCTGTGATGATATGGACTCTATTTGAATTACAAACATACGTTTTTATTCAGACGTCTGAGTTACTGTTTTAATAAAAAATCGTCTATAATTAAAAAGTTTTCAATGGATTTAAGCAATATTCAGCAGATAAACAAACGTATTTCAGTAAATTGCAACATCATGACGTAAATTTGGTAATTTAATTTTGTCGAAAATTGGGGAACATTTTTTTTTTTTACAATTTCTATTATAGTTAAAGTGAAGGAGGAAATGTGCAACTTGACAGTTCAGTGAGCTGCAGGTGGTGATTTATGGCGATGTGCCAAATGAAAAGAAGCCATTCCATCAGGTCATTCCAAAGGTTGTGTGTGTGTGGACGCGTCCTCCTGCTGTTTGATCTTAATCGGAATGTTTTTGTGCAGGGGAGGGGGGTTGAGAGAAATATCCGTTTCAGCTTTACAGCTTTCACGGCTCTTTTTTTTTTTTTTTTTCTTGGTAATAAATAAAAATCATAGTTGCTGCATTCACCATTGATCCGTGTTTGCATTTCTTGAATATAAACAGCAGACAATCTGAAACAGTGTTGGGCGGGTCTTGATGTTCTTCATTTTGCATATGCTGAGTTCAGTTCTGTGGGAATAAGGAATGACTTATACTGTGAATATATACAAAACTACATATTTTTGAGCTGAAAAAATAGGTCTACTTGTACACAGTAGCTAACGTGTGAACTCAGATGAAGACAATCAGACATACGGACGTCTGATTCCATAAAAAAAAATCAACATAGTTTTTTTATTTACACTACAGGTAAAAAAGCAAAAACATGTTTTTAAACGTTATAAAGGAAAACGGATTTTTGAAACGCAGGACTTGATGATCTTAATTTCTGAAAGTTTCTTTTTTCCACATCCTTTTTTTTCAATTACAATACTGTCATCATCATCATCATCATTGTCAACCATTATCAATCCACTGCTGGACGAAGGTCTCCCCAAGTTTCCTCCACAACGGTCTGTCTTGTGCCAGTCTCCTCCATGTCACCCCTGCATACTTTCGAATTTCATCCACCCATCTCCCATGTGGTCTTCTTCTGGGTCTTTTCCTGTCCCTGGGAATCCAGGATACTATGAGTTATATCACTTAGTGATATGGCAGATTTTCGGTTGCTGATATCCGCGATCGTAAGCGGTAGTTGCATTGCGATTGTTGATGATGACAAGATAAATACTGGAGTGATGTAAAATGTTGCATAAACTAAAAAAAAAAAAGCCCCCCCCCCCCCGAACTTTTATTTGGTCATCATAGCTGATCAACCATTTCATTCCATGAACATCAGCACATTTCAGTCATTTGAACATTGGGGGTATCTGAAGGAATTCAGCCGTGCTTAAGCGCCCTAGCGCAACGAAAACATGCTAATTTTGGACAGTTCTATTCCTTCCTCTCTACCATCCCTAATAATTGAGAGTGCATACTGTATTTTCAAATATTCTATTTATGAGCTAGTTTTCGCGCTGTTCGTTATGCTTTTATTTTCGAAATTCCTAACACTTTTGAACTATGGTTGCAGAAACGTTTATGCTTTGGGTTTGTCTGTAGGATAATTCGCATGAAAGCGGTTGAATTTCTGCAAAATTTTAGTACGCTGTTGGGTACAACCTGGAAACCTACCCTCTTGAAAAAGGTCAAAATTAAATTTAAAGGCCAAGACATAAGAGCAGTATTTGTTCTCCAAGCTTAGGAATGTTAACTCACATAAAATCTGTTTGATTGCGACAAAGTTTTGGTATGTTATCAGGGAGGAGAAACCTACCCTTGTAGAAAATGATCCAACTTGAATTCAAAGGTCAGGGCATAAGAACAGAATTTATTCTTTATGGTCTTGTGCTTGATAAACTTGATCAATTTGCATAAAGCACATTCATCCATTTGCATCTTTCATCATTTTTATTACTTAAAACTGAAATTACTTTGCAGTATCATGTTCAAATTATTTTTTTAAAGCATAATAATCATCCTGGAATTTTTTTTGTATATGGCCTGGAAAGTCCTTGAATTTTTTGTATATGTCCTGGAAAAGGCCTGGAAAGTCCTTGAATTTTTTACTCCCCAAAAGTGTACGAACCCTGAGTCCTTCACAAAATCGTTTTCTATCATGGCTAAAGAACCTTCAGAGAACTTTCACTTCAAACCATCCTTATTTTTTTTAATTTTGGATAGTGAATTTGCCGGAATGCCAAATGTTTTGGCTACATCGCACTTCTTTTCCCCTTTCTCCACCAAATTGATTGCTTCAATTTTTTCACTTAAACTAAGTGTTTTTCGTTTAACAACTGACATGATTTGCCAGCTTGTGTTGATGCGTTCTAACGAACGAATTTGTGAGAAAAATTGCTGCTTCCAAAGCTTTAAACCATCAGATGCGCCCGCTTAGGAATTGCAGAAGTGCGATTAAGACAAACATCTGCCTATCTGATCCATCCGAACAATTTAACATACGGCCCCAAAATGAAGACGCTGACATTGGACACCCCTGGCATGATTCCCCAACACCCCACCCCCTGATCCTTTGTCGCATTCCTCCTTCTGTTCTCAAGCTGGGAAACAGATCATTTACCCTCTTAGCTTTTGGGGTGATGAAGTGGGGGTCCCTCCAGTGAAGAAGGATTAAGGAAAAGTGGGGGATTCCGACACCACCTGGCTAGTCTTCGGGCATTTCACTGAGTAAGAGGTCTCAAGATATCCTGAAGAAGAAAAAAAGAAAATGGCTACTCTCCGCAGGAGAGATGTTGAATGGGAAAAAGGCAAAAACTTCGTTATATATGATTTTGGACAAAACTGCTGTTCATAATATCCAGTTGAAATAATATTACGATGGCATTGAAAATTCAGGGAACTGCTAAGATATCGTTATATATGAACCGTCCTTATATCCGAGCTCGTTATATGAGGGTTCAACTGTATATGCCTTAGGAAGAATAGTTTTGACCAAGTAATTACTATACAGCCAAAAACCAGTGCAAGGAATTTTTTGACTCCAAATGAGTAACAGGAAGTTATCCAAGAAAACTGGAGCCCCACCGGCAATTTATTTTAGGATTTCATAGCTTGACTGAACTCAACTGATTTATTTAATTGGGGAAAAAAAATCGGTTCAAAAATATCAACCATAACATTAACTAGTCGTCAACCAAACCCCCAAATTTTTAGAAGCCAGTGCATTTTTTCAAGTGATACAAAGAGGAAACCATGATTTATAATTACAGAATTGTGAGTCAAAATTGATGTATTATTTCTTTGATATTGTTCAAAGATTCAGTGCAGAATGCGCAACTAAAACTAGGTAATATGCCGTACACTTGTATGTATTAATAGGCGCATTTCAAAAAAACTTTTCATTACGGAATGTCCAACTTAGTTCTTCTTGTGTATCAGATTCAATAAAACCAGAAATGAATAAATGGACTTAGACTAAGATTCATACCATGGCATTGATTTTACCCGATGTAAAATCAGTGCCATGGTATGAATATCTCTTTGTACACTGTGTGTGCACACACCTCTTGGGTTGCACTTCATCCTGAATTGCTACCGCCAATACCACTGCAGGTGGTAGTGCAAAAAAAAAAAAAAAAAGTGGTTATGACCTCTGCTGATGATAGTGCCAAAAAGGGATATTGGCATCTTCATGGTACTGATTTTCTGGTAAGTAGTCTATAAAAAAATCCGTATATTGTGTACTCGGGGGTTTCACTGCTGATTGCAGATGGGGGAGGGGGTGGCCATGGTGAAAAGGTTTATGGCAGGTTTCCTTTCTGTACTGTTTGGTGAATAAGTTGGCGAAAACTTTTTAATAAGTCAGAGCAGCCGCTGATACTTGTTGCATTAAAGACATGAAGCTTCATAACAGAAAGCCAGTTTAAAAAAAAAAAATCTGCTAGAATTTGAAAACTCGCACAATTGGGTGCTTTGGATTTGTCTACCCCTAACATTAATCACTGAAGGTGTGCTCTAAATAAGTTAAAGAATTCAAACCTATTATGCTTGTGAAATGGCATGCGAAGCAGGGTTTGAAAAAACCTAGCCCACTTGGGTTTTATTGGGCTTTTTCTTAGTACTGTTGCAAAAACAAAGATGCTAGCAACAATCAATGAGGAAATTCTGCCATAAAACCACAAAAGGAATCTCTTGATAAAACAGTGGCTGATTTTTTTATCCTGCTAACATACAGTACCATTCAATTCAGCAGAATTGGATCCATTTAAAATTATAATTGAAACACTGAGACCTGGATATCAACCACCCTCAGTGAAATTCACTAATGGAAAATTGTTTGATACTGCAGCAGAAGAAATTGACATTCAATCTTTCTTTCAGAGTTCATTTTTTTTTACAGATGTTTCTGGCTTCTTGATTTTAGTCAAGGCATGTTCTCAATGAATAGAAGGATTATCAAAAGCTTTGTTGCCGTCCCGGTGGTGCAGTGGTCTAAGCGATGACTTTTGGCCATTCATCCGGGAGGGGTCCAGGTTTGAATCTCAGTGAGGCATGGATGTTGTGTTACTTACAGCACTGGCTCTCTTTCTTCCCTAGAACCAGTGTGGCCCTAAATTAGGTACGGGTGACTGCTTATAGCCCATTGAGTTGCTCATAGTAGTCGTTAAACCTTCAATCCAAAGAGAGAAAAAAAAAAAAAAAAAAAAAGCTTTGTTTACTCCTGAAGAATTCATTGTTTCCAGGTTCCTTATTTAGTAACTGGCTACAGACTAAAATCAAGAGGTCAGAAACATCTGTAAAGAAACTCAAAGGAAAGGAAGATTACATGAAAATTTCTTCTGCTGAAACTAGAACCTAATAAATATATCTGAGTAAAGCCTTGAGTAAGTGATTTAATAC
Organism: Macrothele yani; assembly: GCA_039090855.1. NCBI lineage: Eukaryota > Metazoa > Arthropoda > Arachnida > Araneae > Macrothelidae > Macrothele > Macrothele yani. Next base: position 160,759,489 of record CM077010.1, on the reverse strand, counting down.
CTGTTAAGAAGAAATTGAATCTCAGCTTTCAGAAAATATAAAATTGGGCAGTTTGACTCTCACCGTAGATGGCTGGTGCAGTGTGAATAATAAGGCAGTCCAAGCTATTCATGTCCATACTGGAACAAAGTTTTTTGCTGTTATGCTGATACTGAATTAGAAAAGAAGCCAGCAATATATTGTGCTTCTAAATTAAAGGTGGCCATAAAGGAATGCAAAGAAAAATTTGGAAAACCTGTTTTTTTGCTTTTGAAACTGACAGCAAAAACAAAAAAAGATAAAAATTTGGAAAATTTTAAATGAAAAATATCCAGCTCTTGTAACATGGATGCTCACAGCACATCTGTTGAATTTGGTAGAAAAAGATGTTTCTCCAAAGATTGTTTTAAAGCAGATTGCAGAGGTGCAAAAATAGTTTTGTAACATAGGCCTACATCAACCACATGAATGGTTCAAAGAAAAGCCTAGCTTAATGCCACAACTACCTAATGAAACCAGGTGCAACTCTCATCCTGACTGTGCTAAAACATTTGTGGCTAATTATCATAAATAGAAAGAAATATCTTTAGAGCATACTGAGGAATTTGACTCAATTTATTTTAAAAATCTTGGAAAACATGGGTTTTTACAGTGAAGCTATGACTGGAAAAGCAGTTATCTATTGTTACTAGCACACTGGACACACTTCAGAGAGACACAATGTCTATTTCAGTTGCAATTGAAATATGGCTAGATTTGCTACAAGAAGAAATCCTGCACCCTACCATCTAGATTTTAAAAAAGGTTTGAACAAGCAATTCTTACACCACATTTTCTAGCAAACCTCATTGATCCAAAATACAGAGGTCAGAAAATTAACCAAGAACAGGAGAGTATTGCAGAACTGGGTATCCAAATTTCACTCTGATTACACAGTCTAATAATATGACCACCCCGGAGTCGCTGTGGACTCGCTCAGTCATGTCATAGAGTGTATGTGACAAGGTCGACCACACAGAGATATAAGTAACTGGCCAGGACAGATGAGCCATAGTGCATAACGTGGGCACAATGGGCAGAAGTAGTGATTTATGGACGTTCGAAAAGGAATTATTACACTGCCCAACACACATTTTGGTGCCTTGAAAGTTAAACCTATTCTTGGATATATTTGGGACGCTGATTCCAAAAATGGCATCAGTTTTGCCCTATCAGCTCTAGTTTTGGAGATAGAGCATGCCCACCCCAGGGCTATAAAAGAGAGAAGAGCTGGTTCATCGCTTTGACAAACCGAATGCCGACACGATCCTTCGGGGAAGAGGTTGGGGGACCATTTGTGACCTCACCGTGCTGCTTAGAGTTCTCCCTCCAGGGCTGTCGTTGCAAGCAGTTTTCTAGCGTGTTATGTTTCATCGTACTAGATTGTTTTATCGTTTGCAATATACAAGTATTTATTAGTGTATAGAGAGAGAGAGAGAGAGATAGATAGCGCAAATGTTTAAGAATGTATGTATCTATTGTATGCGTGTACATAAATAGTTTACCTACGTAAGTTGATGAGCCTTTTTCTTTTGTTAAAATGTCTTCGTGTGCTGTCGCAACGTGTCGGAATACACACAGAAACCGAAAAGGACAAGATATTGTGTTTCATGCTTTTCCTTGGACCAATCCTGTGCTCGTAAAAGAATGGATGAACAGGTGCCACAGATTGGACTCGATTAATGTTAAGTACGCCAGAATTTGTAGCGAACATTTCCAGAGTTGTGATTACGAAGATCATATGAAAAATCGATTACTTGGATTGCCTTTGCGAAAGGTACTCAAATCGGATGCAGTTCCCAGTATAAATTTACCTTCTTTAATTTCTGAAGAAACAACACCGAGGACCCAGAGACACTGGAAAAGAAAAATTGTTCGAAGTGCTTTGGAACGATTGAGTGAACTGAGCCCGAAGAAAATTAAGTCTGGATGCTGAAGGTGAAATTGATGCTGGTACGAACTGTGAAATCAGTAGCAACGTAGAGACGACAGAATGCCCTAACTGCAAGTATCTGAAAATTTGTAATGATAATTTAATGAAAAAAGTTTCAACACTGGAGAAAGATCTCCTAACTGCAATCCAGGAAAAAAGTAGAAATCACAAATTTTCGGTTCAGCGATCGAAAAGATGGGCCATTTCTAGGCGATCTCTAATATCTCAAATTCAGCAACTAAGAAGCCAAATGAAAATACTTCAGAAAAGAAAACAGAAATTAGAAACGTTGGAGAAATGTGTCAACCGCGTTTTCACGAAGACCCAAGTGGATGCTCTTACTTCAAAAAATGAAAAGGATAAAATGGACGACAGAGGATATATCTAGATGCATAGTAATTCGAGCACTTTCTTCAAAATCGTATGATTTCTGGAAAGAAAAGATGGGCGTTCCACTTCCAAGTGCACCCTGAAACGTTGGTGTGCAAAATTTACATGCAGTCCTGGGATACAGAATATTATTCTGCTTATGAGAAAATCTGTGTTCTAAGTTTTGATGAAATGCACATAGATTCTAAGTTGTGCTATGACTCTCGGATGGATCAGATACTGGGTCCATTCAGGAAAGTTCAGTTTAATTAATTAGAGGTCTGATTTCTCAATGGAAGCAGCCAATTTTCTTTGATTTTGATATCCCCATGACAAAAGAGCTCATTTTTAATGTAATTACTCATATACAAACAAGTGGCATAGAAGTAAAGGCAATAGTTTCTGATTTAGGTGGATGTGGTACTTTGTGGAAGAAACTTGAAATTTCTCCCAATTTTTCGTTCCCGAACCCTGCTGAGCAAACATCAAAAATATGGGTGTTCGCAGATTTAGCCCATTATGTAAAATTGCTAAAAAATCACTTCCTCAGGGTTCCCACGCCACCTGGAAAACCGGGAAAACCGGGAATTCTCAGGGAATTTGAAAATTGTTCAAAAAATCAGGGAAAACTCAGGGAAAATCGTGTTTTTCCGTAAAAATCAGGGAATTTCTTATCAGGGAACTGAAAAGTCAGGGAATTTTTTATTTTGCCAAAAAGATATTTTCTTTCAGACTTTTGTAGAATATATTTCTGTATTGCTAAGTTTTAAAATAATTCCGAGTTGTTTTATCCTTCAAGGCAACCCACCCACCGATTAAAGTGCAGCTGTGCTGGGGAGTGCGTCTCTTCGCGGTTTCCCCCATCTCCAGATGCTCTAAACTTCAACCGAACAAACGGACACGTCAAAGCGTGAGAGAAAGCCATTAATCACACCCCCACTTCGCAGGCTCTTATCTGCTGCGTTCGCGCAGAGGCAGTCACTTGTTCCTAAGTAGGCGCCCTGGTTCTCTGTGTAGACTGGGAAAAAAATTATGAAAAAGCTATTTCCTCAATTTTTTAAATAACCGACTGAAATTTTTACAGTGGGCAAGATATATGAAAATAACGTTCCATTTTAAATTTCGCCGAAATTCATCGGAAACTTTAGAAGTTGCGCTTTTCCCCCTTTCTTTTTGCATGTTTCACTTGTCTTTTATCAAACCGTACAAAAACATTTTATTTTGCCGGATGGTGGTTATCCTAATAAATTCGTCCCCCCTTCCCCCTTCAAGAGCAGTGTGGATGAATGTTGCAAATTGAGGGCACAATTTATTTTTTGAAAAAAGTTCGTATCACTTACGAACTAAAGCTTCACTTTCGTAATTCTGTAGCAGAGTTGGTATAGTTGGAACAGTATGTACCTTCAAATGTTTGAACAGGGAAGATATGAAATAGGAAGATTCTTCAAAGAGGGGGAAAGATTAATTTTTTCATAGTACTTACGAGTATTTTGTATGAAAAATACCATGCAATGAAGCCGGTACTATTGCATACCTACCAAATTTCCCAGATTTCACGGCCGTTTTCTAGATTCGTTGTTTTACGGCCGGAAAGAGATTTTTCTTGATTCTGTCTTATTTCTATTTCATAATGCATGAAGAAATTAATTTATAGCTATTTTGGCGATATTCCGATTACTGCAAGAGCTGGCTGGTTGCGAAAAATAGGGTAGTCCGACGCCCGGAACCATAGATTTTCATATCTGGGTCATTCCACGCAAAATCGTCTGATATTGAAATAATTTTCCACCAACACATCTCCGATTCTTACGGGTAGCTGCCTCCAAGTTATAAAAAAACCCCTAAAAGTTTCAACTTTTTTTGTTTCTGATAGATTAGAAGATATTATTTTTTGAATTTTTGTGCATAGTGGAACCGTTTTCCGTAAAAACACAAATATCTCCGTTATTTAGAATAAGAAATATAAAATTCATCATTCTCTCGTAATTTTTCCTAAGGTTTCAGCTTATACATAGGGAAAAAAATTTGCGAGAACAAAAGTTAGACGGGGTAGAAATTTTCTTGTAATCGTAAATTCTTTTTCTTGCGTTGCAAACATTATGAATTTCGTGGTCTGCGGATAATACGACTAAAATTACAGGTAATATGCCGTAAGTGTCATCGTAAAGAGTTTGCGCTTGCTATCGTATCGGTTCCCCACGCACTTTTCCGTGTGACAGGAGAAAGGTTACTTTAGCCAAAACTTTTCCTGCTGCAGTTGAGGCAGTGCTGTTCGCTTTGCATTGTTGGTGAATTATAAGACGTCGTACTGTCGGAAATCACTTTTTCGAGCCCCGTTCGAAGTGCAATAACGATCAATTCGTCGCAACGCGTGGTCCCGTGATGACGGATGTTTATATTTCTTGCGGACTTTCGCCGCGCGGGAGAACGAAGTGCAGTGTTTTATTACTAGAAGCTCTTCACATTATTCATTTCTTTTTCCCAAACAAACAGACACAATCGCAAAACTCCGTGAATTACGAATCCCCATCTTTTTCCAAACTCGTGTTAGCACAGGATGATTTTATTGACAGCTTGTTCCTCAGACTAGGAGACGTGCTTTTTCCCACTGCGTGAAATTGTTTTCTAAGGTTATTTGAAGTGGCTTGTAGTGAGAGTGAAAGTTTGCCAAGTGATGGTGATGATTTTGAATCATCTGAGAGTGATATTGGCCTAGCAACATCAAGCCAAAAAACTAGCCACCGTGCCACGCACACCATATCTTCTTCAGAAGGTGAAGATCTTCATAGTGAATCTTCAGATCATGAAAGTTCTGAAAGTGAATGGGAGGGTGTTAATAGAGAGAAGTGATGAACAACCTCAGCATCTTTTTTATTAACATGAAATGCAGGGGCCCAAACATGCTCCAGCAACTGATGTGGCACCTATTGCATATTTTTTACTTGTTTTTTACCAATTTCATCCTTGGAATTATCGTTTCTGAAACAAATAAATATGCAAAGAGGTTTCTCCAGGAACATCCAAATCTTTCTCCCAAATCTTGAGCAAGGAAATGGAAAATGTTACAAATGCTGAAATAAAGGTTTCCTTGCGTGCCTTCTAATATGAGAGTAATCAGTAGCCCATGTAGGACGAGATGATTGCCGAAGGCATATCCAGTCAAAACAAATACCAGGATTGTGTAAAATTAAAGACTCGATCAAAGCCTTTGGATAATTTTTTTGCAAAAAAAGAATGAAAATAGCGTGATAAACGCTGAATTGCTGTTTACTACAATCGTTGTGGAGCATAACCTACCTATAGCAAGCTGTGATCATGCTGGTCGCTTCTTTCATGCTATGTTCCCAGACTGATATTGATGAAGCTGGATATCCTTGAGCATATGTGGCATGGAATGAAATATCTAAGACAAAGGATTCATCTGGCCTTCCCAAGTATTCCACATTGCCTAAACTAATGTTGGTAATATTGACTATCCCTCACAGCAGTTCCTCTACGTATAGAATATTTAGTATAGTAAGGAAATACCTCACGTACTTTTGCCCAACAATGAGCACCAAAACATTAAGTGCCCTTCTTGTACAGAAAAGTAAAGCATTTTCCTCAGGTGAGCTGTGTTATAAAAAGTTTTCTGAAAAAGAATATACCACTGCAAAACAAGCAACAAGGGAGTTTTTATGTCAGCAATGACATGAGGTAAGTACAATATTGATAATTTAATTTCATATTTTTTTTGTGAGGATAGTGTAAACATGCAAAGTTATTACATATTTCATGCATTAATTTCTCATGAAATACCCATTCCACGCGTTAACGACGTATGGTGATTACCGATAGGCACCTCATACAAGTATTACAGGTTACACAGTAATACTATAATATTGTCCTTAACTTTAAAAAAAAAATGGTGTGTTACATTACTGAAAGTTTGTGTTACATTATTGAAACATTACTGAAAATTCCCCTATTGATTACTGATATGTTCTGCTAGAGGTTGGCACCTTTGAAATAGCATAGATTCGATGTTCTCATTGCCAAGTGCAAGAACTAACTTTAGCTAAAATAATTACATTTTGATTTTTAAATGTCAGCAGTATTTTCCCTGATTGCTAGAATTGTTGGGATGGTACTGGCACACGTTTTTCCTCGGACGCAGAAATGCTGTCATGATTTCCGTTCTCTCTCTCTTCTTTTTTTTTTTTTATTTTTTAATAGCTGTTTTAGTTTGCTTTGTCTTTAAAGATTCTAAGTGAATTCCAATAGAAAATACAAATTGTTAGATCGATTTGATATAACCACTCTAACAAAATGTTAAGAGACTCTGTCAGACACTCTCCATTTTATCATTCCCATTAGACTTCAATTTCAGCAAAAGTTTCCGTGTTCTTTGATACTTATGTAAAATAAGCACTTAAAGGATTTAAAGCTTCAGCATTGTATCATTTAACGGCAATTTATTCTATTCAGTCTCATTCTCCCAGCTTGCATTTTTAAACCTAACTGGAACTCTAAATGTTGTGAGTCGTTTAAAATATTATTTATATACTTGTGTGCACTTAAAATACAGATAAATCAGTTACATAATTTCACCTAATCGATTGAAATATTTCATTATATGTAGAATTTAAATTAAGTCTTAGTTCAAATATTCTTTAAAACATGTAAATACATGGCTTGCCACCTCGGTGGTCCAGTGGTCTAAGCTCTGGTTTCTGACTATTCGTCCAAGTGAGCCTGGATTCAAGTCCCAGATGAGGTATGGGTGGTGTGTTTATCTTACGGCACTGGCTCTCCTTCTTCGTGAAGCCAAAGGTCCTAAATTAGGGATGGACTGATATAGCCCAACAAGTTGCTTATGGTGGTCGTTAAACCTGAAACAAAAAAATAAGACATGATTTTGTTAAATATTATGTAAAATTTATGTTAAATACACTAATTTTTGTAACTATAAAGTAATTAGGGAAAATGAAAGTTATTTATCCTTTATATTCCATATTTTCTGTTTATCTTTATGGACTGTATAATCGGGACGTTCATTATGTGGCGTCTTTTTAATTCTCCCTCATGTGTGAGATGAACATAACATTATCAGTATTAATTTCAGGTAAGCAATTATTTGCAATTACAGCCTGTCTAGAATTTGATAAATCTTGCTTTCAATACATTACATTATTCCTTAGTTCTCTAAAAATTATCAAAACTGAATTTAAAAAATTGCCTGTAGACATTACGGTTTTATTCGATTTCTGCAGATAGTTTGCTTCATATTTTGTAACATGGAACAATTAGGCACAGTGGCCTTATACACTCTTGCTTGGAGAAACACATCACAAGAGAACCACTTAAACAATGGATCAAAGCCCTTTGTTGGTTGATTCTCTTTCGACATTTCTCTGAGCAGGAGCCCATTCGGTCATTAAGCTTATCTACACTGTGCTATAGAAGAAAGGAAAACAAACTATTCAACATACAGATTTTTTCTTACATATGAACTGTTTCTACGGGAATGTATTAACAAATTGTACATGGGCAGTATACCACTTAGGTTCAGAAAAGATCATGGAATTATAATACCAAAAATAATATGCCTCATGCATTTAATTGTTATTCATAAAAAGCAGGTAATTGTATAAAGAACAGTTATTTAAAGAATTAACAAATGTATGCTTTCGTAAGGAACGCAAGAATGTAAGGAAATGCAACAATTTGTCGCAATGTTATTTGATTTGCCGCTCTGGAAAAACTCTCAGAACCACCTGGAAAACCTGGAAAAGTCAGGGAATTTTTTTTTCTACTTTTGAGTGGGAACCCTGTTCCTGGACAAAGGACTCATTCTTCAAGATGGCACCATTTTGACAACTGATGTTATTAAAGAAGTCAAAACAGAGATTCGGGAGAATATAAATTGTGCCATAAACTGAAACCAAATTTTTTGACTTTAAAAGGAAACGAGCGACAGAAAGTAACACCTGCAAAAACGTTATTTTCAGCAACTACAGCAAAAGCAATTATGCATTTAACAGAAAATAAAAAAAACAGCTGATTTTTTAAAATTAATTGACTGCTTGTTTGATATAATGAATAGTAGCAAGCCATATCCTCCCTCCAACAAACCTCTGAAGACTGCATTTGGTATGGACGCATATTTTGAAAAACAAGTGTGTCAATTTTAAATGCAGTGAAAAATGTCATTAGCGGATTAAGGGTGCGTGGAAAATCTAACATGCTGCCTTTTCAAAAAGGAATTCTGATATCCGTAAACTCGCTTATGGGATTGTTTGAGGACTTAAAAATTCGTGGTAAGTATATACTGACTTCCCGGTTGACTCAAGATGCCCTAGAAAGCCTTTTTAGTCAAATTCGAGGGCTTGGTAGATTTAACGATCACCCTTTGCCAACAGAAGTCATTAGCCGTTTAAAGCAGTTGTTACTTGCAAATAAATTGCCCAAACTCTCTGCAAAAGTAAATACATCCACTTCGGAAGAAGACAAACAGTTAGACGTCTACCTAACATCCAAATTATTAGAAAATGCTTTTGGACGTGATAAAATGCAGGAGGTTCCCGAAATTTCTCTTTACAAAAACAACTGTGACGATGTGAACTTTGATTATGTTAATGATGTATTTCTTATGCCCTGGGAAATCGAAGATCAAACCGCATCAAGGGATCTTTCTGTTCATGAGCAGGAAGCTATGTAGCTGGCTACATTGCATATCGTGTTTGAGATAAAGATCCTTCGTTAGGGACATTATCAAAAAATTGCCCAGAATTTCCTATTCAATCCGATTGGATTAAATTACTGTCTTCAGGTGGACTTACCGTACCATCCTGCTCATGGATGAATACAGTACAAAAATTTGAAAAACATTTTTATTCATTTCACGGCATCACTTTTCGAAAAGGAAAAGGTGTAATCCGCGAACTTGTCAGCGAACTGGAAAACCATTACCCTCAAGTAAACAAAGATGCAATTCACTTATTTTGTAGATTGCGAACATTTATCAGAATTCGCTCTTTAAACAGAAATGCAGTACTAGTATCACAAAGAAAGGCCCAGCAGAAAACACAGAAATGGATCCGTTTAAACACTAAAAAGAAAACAGATACCTGATTTTTAGCGAACAAAGGATGCTTCCCAAATCAAGCTGCAAATGTAAATGTAAGTAAAAGTTTTTCACTTTTGGTTCAGAAGGAATTTACATGTAAAATATTTACGATTTGTAAAATGGCACAATGTGTCCCGATCTGCTTAATTAACTTTAATGCAAGCTCATTTTTGTTAGTTCGAAGCTCCTAAAATATAAACTTAATTCAAAAATTGTGGTCTTAGAACGAAAAAAAAAAATATTAGAGAATACAATTAGAAACGTTTTCGGAGAAATAAGATATATCTTCTACAATGTGATTACAGAATTGTAGAGAACAGAAAACTTAAATTTTATGATCAGCACTTTAGAATGGCAAAATTTTCCCTAGATATCATCATCATCATCATTGTCAACCATTATCAATCCACTGCTGGATGAAGGTCTCCCCAAGTTTCCTCCACAACGGTCTGTCTTGTGCCAGTCTCCTCCATGTCACTCCCGCATATTTAAGAATTTCATCCACCCATCTCCCATGTGGTCTTTTTCTGGGTCTTTTCCTGTCCCTTGGAATCCAATCTAAAATTTCGGCTGTCCATCTATGGTCTGTCCTTCTGGCAGTATGTCCAGCCCATTGCCATTTCAGGGATTTAACTCTGATCATGATGTCTTCCACTCTCGTCATTTTTCGGATCCACGAGTTCCTCTTCTTATCTCTCTTGGTTATACCAAGCATGCACCTCTCCATACTTCTTTGAGTTGTCTGCAGCCTTTGTATGTCTCTTTTAGTTAAGGTCCACGTCTCTGCACCATACGTAAGTACTGGAAGGATGCATTGATCAAACACTTTTCTTTTAAGACATAATGGCATATTGCTCTTGAAAATTATGCTGTTTCTTCCAAAACTCTCCACGCAAGTTTTGTACGCCGATTAATTTCTTCATCAATGTGACCCTCACTTGATATCTGCTGTCCAAGATAAACGTACGTATCTGTTATCTCCAGTTTTTCTCCATCAATCGATAAATCTTCATTTCTTGTAAAAGCATTGAACATCACTTTTGTCTTCTGAAAGTTCATTTTTAATCCCACTTCTTTACTCTTGTCAGCAAGTTCCTGGATCATACTCTGCAGCTCTGATGGGGTAGTTGCAAAAATGACTATGTCATCAGCAAAACGAAAATGGGTTAGATAATCTCCATTAATCTTTATCCCTTTGTTTTCCCAGTTCAGTGATTGAAAGACATTTTCCAATGTGGCATTAAAGAGCTTCGGAGATATGGTGTCACCTTGTCTCACTCCCTTTCCAATTTTTTATGTGTGTTGTATTTTCAAACAGCCGAATCTTTGCACTTGCATTTTCATAGATGTTATTAATAATATTAATGTATGCATCTTCAATACCGCAGGATTTCAGAGCCGTGGTAACTGCTGATGGTTTCACCGAATCAAAGGCTTTTTCATAATCGATAAAAGCCATGCACAATGGAAGTTCATATTCCCTCGCTCTTTCAATTAGTTCTCTCAGTACGTGGATATGATCTATTGTGCTGTAGCCACTCCTGAATCCAGCTTGTTCTCTCGGTTGAGCCATGTCCAGTGTTACCCTCAAGCGGTGTGAAAGAACTTTAGTGAAGATTTTATAAACCACTGATAGGAGGCTGATAGGTCTGTAGTTCCTGAGATCCTCAATGTCACCTTTTTTATGTAGCAGGATCATTGTAGCATTGTTCCAATCCTCAGGGAATCTTCCCTTCATTAAGGCATCGAGTGAAAATTTGGGCAAGTACTGTTTCCATTTCTCCACTTGCTTCTTGTATGATGTCTATAGTAATTCCATCTTCTCCTGGAGCTTTCCCCCGCTTCATGTTCTTGATTGCATGAGCAACTTCTGCTGGGAGGACTGGAAGAACTCTGGTACCTTTCATGATGTCTGGAGTACATGTATCATCCCTTTCATATAATTTGGAGTAGAAATCTTTCACTCTTGTCAAAATTTCGCCTCTATTTCTTGTTATAGAACCATCTTCTTTTCTCAGAGCCATAATCTGTTTTCTTCCCTTACTGAGATGTCCCTTTGCTATCTTAAGGCTTTGGTTGTTTTCAATTGCTTTCCTCACTAGCTCACAGTTGAATTTCCTTACGTCTTCAGTGATACTTTTTCGTGTTGTCTTGCATAGCTCTATATATTCCCCTTTGGAAGTCACATCTTCTTTAGTTGTCCTCATCTCTCTTCTTTTTTGCATCAACATTTTGGTTTTTCCTGATAATTTGTTCACATGCAACTTGTTCTTAGACCCAGCTAATTTTGTTGCTGTTTCCATAAGAGCTTTGGTTACTTTTCTGTTAACTTCCGAAATATCCACTTCTTCCGATGTTAGGCCTTCTAAAGCAGAGAATCTGTTCTTCAGTTCCAACTTGAAAGTATTATGGTGTTTTTTAAGGTTGGTTATGTCAATACATTTTGTTTGTCTTATGAGCTTGCCACGTTCCAGTTTAGTGTTGAGGTGCATCTTACATCTCACCAATCTATGGTCACTACTTGTGTTGAACTTGTTCAGCACACTGCAGTCTTCGATGACGAATTTTTTGTTACACATAATAAAATCAATTTCACTTGTCGTCCCAATTGGATGTCTCCATGTCCATTTCCTGTGTGGCTTTTTCTTGAAAAAGGAGTTCAAGATGAAAAATCCTTCTGCCTCTGCAAACTCAACGAGAGTATTTCCACGCTGGTTTCTGTTGCAGTGACCGAATTTACCTACTGAAGTTTCATTCTGTTGTCGTTGCCCTATTTTTGCATTGAAATCTCCCATAATTATCTTCAAGTGCTGCTTACCTTTATTATTTAGATGACGAATTTCCTCATAAAATTCTTCAATTTCTTCTTCAGGATGACTTGTGGTGGGTGCATAAGTTTGAATAATCTGAGCCTGGTATCTTCTCGATAGTTGGATAACGAGTCGTGCAGCTCTGTCAGAGGAACTTTCAACTTCTATCACTTTATCCTTCAGTTTCTTGTTTATTATAAATCCAACACCACTAGTTCTGCCAGTATCTGTCCCACGATAATAGAAGAGATGTCCACTTTTCAGTTCAATGAGATCTTCTCCTTTTCTCCTTACCTCACTTAGCCCAACAATGTCCCACTGATCCTTTGTAGTTCCTCTTCCAATTCAAGAAGCCTTGAATCAGAAGATAGGGAGCGTCCGTTATAGGTAGCCAAGGTCAGCATCAAATGGCAGCCTAGTCCGGTCCTCCGGGGATTCTTAGCACCCTCTGCCTTCATGTCGCACTGGCCGCTGCCTTGGCCAAGTACATTCCAGCTGCCGGAGACTGAGGGCCAAGATTTAAGTTGTAGAGTCATTTTGGAGGTGTTTGGCCATAACTCACCACGCTGGCCAAGCGGGTTGGTGAGTGTGGGATAGCATTTCCTCTGATCCCGATGGTATAGTTATACCGCTATTGGCGGTCGTCAGAGCCCCTTTAGTGGGAACAGGATGCACCACGAGAAGGCGGGGTTGACATTTGTCAAGGAGAGGCTGTGATGTTACGCATCACCTGACCTTACATATATCCCTAGATATATATGTATTTAATAGGTGACACTCAGAAAACAAGTATCATTTGTACAACTGCATTTTGATTTTTGTTACTGGCAAAACAGTGTTCAAAATTTTTTTCCAATGCTGTGTTTTACAAATAATCAACAGTTAATTAGTCGCTAAGCCTTTAGCGTAATACACAATGTGTTTATATGCCCAATACTGTAATGTTAAAAACATGTTTAAAGTTTAAATAATGCTTTTTTTTATAACTACAGTGATGATAGTTTAGTTCATTCTCATTCCCTTTACTGTAGTGCTTTACAGTTATGTAGTTTTTCGTTGACTTTTAAACTGATTATTTCTGATTTCCCGTGGAACAGTGGCTTCTGAGAACCCCACTACCAACCCAATGCTGCAGCATGACTACGTCATCATCTCCAGCTCGCGTCTTCAGGGGAGCTGGCTCTAAGGACCAGCCCTTCTTCTATAGCCCTGTACCCACCCTATATGCTGATTCCACCAGTCATCTGTCAAAATTCGGGATCATACATTGCATGATCTGCTATTTTTGACATGATCTTTACAAATATTGATACTATATACATACTATTGAAATAAGCACATATTACTAAATCTGTATATTTCAACACAAGAGCATATAAACCGATCAGTCATTCAACATATGAGAAACTTCTTTTATAGGTCTTTCTAGAGTGAGATCTAAGAGGACAGTCCCGCTGAAGGTTCCAGCAGTAATCTGCTATGTGGGTATCCCACCTACCCTGGTATGTCTTCCATAGTTTTTATATCCTGGTGAAATGTTTCACTTTCTTTTCGCTTAAATCACCAAGGTTTTCTGGAAAGCGATTTAGGTGGCTGTGTAGGTAATTGACCTTGATGCTCATATTACAGCAAATCTTATTAATACTAATTCAGAGTAGTTGTCTGCCTTATGTTTAATATAAACAACACTAATAAATTCAATTTAATTCCTCAAGTGGAACAAGTCATTAGGGCATTACCTTCTGATGTACAAGATTCGTGTCGACACAAAGTGGCAAGAGCTTTCAATAGTTTTCAAAACCAAGCAAGGTTTCATAAGCAGACCTCAATACTAGATGAACAGAAACAGCTAAAGCTCCTACAAAAGAATCCGGACTTGGCTATAGTAGCGGCAGACAAATCTTCACAAATAGTCATTTTCAATAAGCAAGATTACCTAAGCAAGCTGCTAGAGACTTAATGGGATTCCTCATATCGTTGTCTCGAAAGACCCTACAGCTGCCATTCTAAGGGCTGTGAGCAATTTAAAATATCACGACAGTCTTCCAAAAAGCATTATTGATTCTATGTATACAACATCAGGTCCAAGAATCCCAGAATTATTTGGAAGGGTTAAAACCCACAAAGAGGGCTTAGCAATTTGCCCACTGGTGTTCAGCCGTTCAAGTCCTACTAGGCCTCTTGAAAAGGCGTTAGCAAAATTTCTCTCTCCTTTAACCTCTTTGTCTAGTTACTCTGTTTCTAGTTCTACCCAAGCAATTGAGAAAATTCGTTCTTTAAATGGTCTGGTCAACCTTTCTTCATGGCTTCGTTAGACGTCATCTCTCTTTTTCCTAATGTTCCTCTTACTGTTGTTCACAATATTATTAATTCCAAATTGTCTGCTTTAGATTTATATTCGCCGTTGGAGATACAAGCCGTTGACCGTGCCTTGAAGCTTGTTAAAGAAAGATCGTATTTCAGATTCAACAAACAAATTTATCCGCAGCTTGAAGGGGAGCCCCTATGGGGTCACCCCTTTCTCCTGTGTTGGCAGAAATTCTACTTCAAAATTTAGAAAACCAGGCTCTGGGCCAATCTGATGTTAACCCTTACCTTTTTATTTGTTACGTTGATGACGTCCTGGTTTTCTGGCAGTCTACCAACAGCGACCTTCCTAAATTTGTTGACTTTATTTCTTCCTTTCATCCAACCATCAGGTATTCGGTTGAAATGGAGAATAACCATTCGTTACCTTTTTTGGACATCTTCCTTGTACGTGATCCTGTTTCACATTCTGTCAGTTTTTCTGTTTACAGAAAACCTTAAGCATATTACTCTTTAATTCCTTTTGCATCTGCCCATCCTGATGATCAAAAATTGTCAACGTTTTACTTTTTGGTTAATCGCGCCTTCTCACATTCTTCTTCAATTACTCGTAATCAGGAGTTCAAGAAAATTACAGACTTAGCACGAATTTATGGGTACCCCGAAAACACAGTTCAACGTATAATTGGGAAAGTTGCAAATGGGACGCTAACTTCCTTGTCTAAGGAGAATCAGAAGACAAGATTTGTGGGGTCAGTACAATTTCTTCCACTTATTGTTCATGCCCTAAAGAATGCCTGCCACAGATATCAAATCGTCTTTGGAGTCAAAACCATGAACATCTTATCGATCCGTAGCGACCGTGATCCTGTGCCAAGCCTCGACAAATAGGGTGTTTACAGTTATTCCATTGAGATCAAATAACCCAGGAACTAACGATTCTCTATATATCAGATCAACTTCTAGGAATGTTCATACTAGACTTGTTGAACATAAATACAATGTTCGGAATGGATCACAAACGACTGCCTTGGCAAGAGCAGTTAACAGTGGTAAGTTTTTTCCAGATTGGGACAATTTGTCAATTCTGACATCTCCATTATGTAAATCAAATTTGTTATTTACAGAAAGTTTATTTATACTTAAGAACTTTGACTCTTGTTGCAATGATGTTTTACCTAATTACATTCCGGGGATTTGGAAGAACCTTATTTTGAACAAACAGTACCCCCTACCACAAGACGTTGACTCTCGTGCACAGGCTTTTTGATTGACTACGTAGTACCCCCTACCACAAGACGTTGACTCTCGTGCACAGGCTTTTTGATTGACTACGTCACATGTGTTTTACTTCTCAAGTTTTAAGTTGTAATCTGGCATTGTTCTTGATATATCCATATGTAATCTCAGAGTTCGATTAATTCAAATCTGAAGATGGGTCTATAGTAGACCCAAAAGTACTAATGTATTACAACCTTTTGATTAAAGTTTTATAGTCAGCATCATCGACTTTTATAATATCGTGTAAAAACGGCAAGTGTTGTTTATATTGACTCATACACGAATTAAGCTTTGCCTTATGTTTGTCAAAGTTTTTGACAAAT
This sequence comes from Macrothele yani, assembly GCA_039090855.1. NCBI lineage: Eukaryota > Metazoa > Arthropoda > Arachnida > Araneae > Macrothelidae > Macrothele > Macrothele yani. Next base: position 160,743,340 of record CM077010.1, on the reverse strand, counting down.
AGAACAAACGAAGTCCAGGCACAAGACAGAATATTGTCCATTGAATATGACATGTGGATCATTTATAAGCTGCCTTATCTAGAGACCATTGAAAATCCCTGCTTTCAGTGTTTTTATGCTCAGTCTAGGGCATGTACGTGGTAAATAACCAAAATACAAACCTTCTGTGTACAACACCTTTACAAATTGTTTCATTAGGCCTAGCTTGATATGTAAAGGTAGCAGGATGATTTTGCCTCTGCTTACCAAAGGTTCCTTAATTTTGTTCTCCAACTACCATATCTTTTCTGAGAGGCCACACCTTTCTTATCCAGTGGTCCTGTTTGGCTCTGCTGTCCCAAAGACATACAAAGCATGGATATTTTGTGTAGCCGTTTAACTGACCAAGGAGAAGGTTCACCATCTTTAGGTCTACATAAATCATCCATTGATGTTCTTGATACTTCAGGTTTTCCAAGACTATAGATTGTCTCGTGCTTCTGTCATACAGGCTGAGTGACCAATTGGAATTGAGCCATATCTGTTGTCGTTGTGTAAAAGAACACATTTTAAACTCCGCTTGGAGCTATCAATGAAAAGGCACCATTCATTTGGCATGTATAATGATAGACCCATTTTCCTGGGGCCACTGACATCATTGCAGACCACTAGGTTGTTGTCCTTAAAGAAAAGGGGCAGCCAATCCTTTTCTCTGCTACAGTAAAACCTAATGTTGGTTCCAGATTGATATAAATTATTTTCATTCAACCTCTAGAGGCCAGCAATTCTGAAGACTCCTTTGAGAGGTTCAGATCCCTGATGAGGTCACTCAGTTCATGTTAGTTAAAAGGTTGATCTCTTTGAAGTTCCTAAGAAATCACTGTCACTTTCCCCAATGCTGTTATCTTGTATGTGATAAGACCTGCTTGATTTCTCATCCTATGGCAGCTCTTGTAGGTGGATGAAAGATTGAATGGGTACCTTATTTAAGAGTGGATGCGGTCGTCTTGCTGAATCGAGGTCAGGATATGTCCAATTGTTTTGATTGATGCCCTTGATGTTGACAAGACAAAAAGTAAGTCATTGTGGTGTTTTTTTAGGTTCCCTCCACACCATTGATATTCCAAATTTCAGAGGGCTCCTTTTTCCATTTGTCCACTGTCGTAAATGTTCCGTACAAGTTTTGCATACAATGTTGGGAGCCCACGACTTATCTTGGTCTCCAAGCTGAACACCAAAATAACCAAGATATGCCCTCTTCACAAACTTTTAAATAGGTTTCCTACTTTCTGTATGGGTGTACTCTCCACAAATGTAGCAAAAATACATCTGGATGATTCATGCAACTTCTTTGTGGGGAAGCCATGGCATCTACTCAATCTGCAAACAAAATTAGATTATTTGGTTTGGTTCTATAGTTGTTCACAAACTCCCAATTAGTCAAACAGATACTGGCTTTACACTGATAAAATAACAATATACACTGACTTTACGCACATAAAATATTTCTGCACGCCAGCATATAGGGCGGGTATGCCCTATCTCCAAAACTAGAGCTGATAGGGCAAAACTGATGACATATTTGGAATCAGTGCCCCAAATATACCCAAGAATAGGTCTAACTTCTAAGGCACCAGAATTTTTTGTTGTTGGGCTGTGTTACTAGTTATCACCCCAAGGGTGAAAACATCTCGGAAACAGTAGACTTTGTGGACTGTTCACGAGGCGCTGATTCCAAATATTCCAAGATGCCCACTGGCACTCCCAGTACCTCTCAACATCATAACTGTGGAGCTCGAAAGGCCATCGACCCCACAGGAGAAAGTCGCCTCAGTAGACTGGTAAAAGGCAATCGACGCGCAACAGTGCCGCAATTTACCACTGAAATAAACGCTAGGGTACCCATGTATGTGTCCCCTGTAATGGTAGAGCGAACCCTGTTACGTACGAGTTTCCGGCGTCGACACTGCGTCAAGGCGCCCATGTTAACCCACATCCATTGGCAAATACACCTGCAGTTTGCATGGGACTTGTCATTGGACAGTGGAAAAAAAAAAAAAAAACCTTCTGACAAATTGAGGTCTCTACTCAGCAGAAGTGACGAGCGGTGGTGGACACTGCATTAGGCACACGAGAACCAATACCCGGACATGCTTGTCTGTCAAGTACAGACCAACGGTGGCAGTAAGCATGTCGGGGGGGGGTTCCTGTTATGACCTGCTACCGCTGAACGTTAATTCCTACCTGTCCATCCTCGCTGACCACATGCACCCTTCACATTGGACGTTTTACCCTGGTGGTGATGGTGTCTGAAGGGCAACCCCTGCCATGTCGCTAAAGGGGGGGGTGCATGAATGGTTCTAGGAACACGACAGCAATGTTTCCATTCTCCCTTGGGAGGCAAAATTGGCCAACCTCAACCTCCGTGCTGTGCTGCAGTCCGAATGGGAACGTGTGCCTTGGGCAACCTTCCAGGGCCTCATTGCGTCCATGCCACTGCTTCTCGCTGCTGTCATCTGGGCCAAGGGTGGTTATTCCCGTTATTAAGTAGGTGGCCATATTATTCTGATGTGACCGTGTATTTGCCTGGTGTAATGGCTTTCAAAATTAATGACACAGACTATTACCTAACATCAATGATGAAAGAAAGTGCCATCAGCCAGTTTTCTTCCATAAAATAGTGGCAAATCATGGTAAAAAAGTCTGAAAAAGGTCCAAATTCAAAATTTCCTGCATGATTTTGACTTTTGTATGCCCACATTTAGTACCAGCTTCATCTGCCTCCATTGAGAGAATTTCCTGTTTCAACTAGTCTGGAATAAGTTACAAAATAGGCTTGGGGTAGAGAAAGCCACAAAACTTGTTCAGTTTATACATTTTTAAGATCAGAGCATGGATCAAAATTTCCTGTAGATTGGTAGAGTTTTGTTTCTGGCTAAAACCCCTGAGATATTACATTAATTATTTTAAATATGGCTGTTTCACAGAAAAATTCGTTGGCTTGAAAATTGTATGGGTCACGAAACATAATTTCGCTGCTTTTGAGGTTCTAGTAAAATACAAAGCAAAAATACTTTATCTGTACAATTGTTAAATTTTTAGACAATCTTTGTAAATAGTCAAAAACCATTGCAGTTTACATGCTGCACACAAATAACATCAGGCAAATTTTATTTAAAGATAATATTTTAGTTAGAAGCTAAGTATGTTATGTTTTGTTTTGCTATTGTTTTTTCTATAGTTTGAATAGATAATGATAATGTTGGTCTATTCTGTAGTTGTCCTTTATAGGTGGAAAACTATTTATATGCAACCATTTATTATTTTCAGGATTGTTTAGTTTTCTTATTTCAGATCAGTTGCTTTTGTCAGCTGATCTGAAAGGTTTGTTTTGTGTTGCTAAATAATAAAATCAGTAGACCATTGCCTTTGAGAATAAGCTAAGAAAGTGAATCTAGTCATTATTCCTAAAAGAAAATATTTTATTGGGTGCTAATTAAATTTAGAATATTGTAAAAGTAAAAATAGAATCTAATTTTGAAAAAACCGAAGTGGGTTTTTCAAACTGGGCCCACCCTTGCAAGCCCTGAATCGCAAACTACTTATTTCAGTCTGGACACTAAAATGCAACTATATGAACACACATTTCTGATCGGTTAAATTTTTAATGATTCAACACTGATATTAAAAAAAAAATCTTTCTGGCCTTGTGTTTTGATGGAATTTAAGGAATTGATAATATGAGCATAATTGAGCCCAGCTGATGGAATTATTATTATTGTAAGGTGGACTTCATCCCCCTGAAATGGTCTAGTGGTGCCCGGTGTGTGCTGGTATTTCACAACTCCAGGTGAGGTCGACCCTTGTGTTTGTGCATGGCAAAATGGTGCATATGCATGGCAAATGGTGTGTATTTTTTAACTTTGTAATTTTCTCAGTTCACAACTAAGCCATTGATTTGAGTGGTACAAGAATTTTTTTTCATTTCAATAATGGAAGGATTGTTGCATAAATTTTTGGTTTACATCTGGTGCTTCTTGAATTGTATTTATACATAAAAAATGTCTAGGATCTCTGAACTATTGTAATCACAACTGTTTTTAAATTGTCCTATTTTGTCTCAATGCATATTTTAATTATTTAGGTGATGGACCTGAGCTCAGAGATTTTGTGATTAAATGTGGCATTGTCAAAGATCTTTTGCCTCTTGTTCAGCCAGAGACTTCAGTAAGTTGTTTTTAAGGAATATATTCAGATATTAGTGCACATTGTCTAGTGCTGTTTCTGTCTTACATGTATTGTGATAACTGTGCTTATAAGCTACATATCAAGCAGACTGTTTCAGATGTGAATTTAAATTCTTGATTGTGAAAAAAATACTTTGAGGAACTTTATGGAAATTCCTTTCTTGCTTTTTCATTTCAAAGCCAAAGTACATAAAATGTTGGTTTAAACAATACTTGTAGAAACTAAATGATGTACCACATGAGATATTGGTATTTGCTGTAATTATGATTTTAAAACTGAAATATGATGCTGGTTTGTTGCAGTTGTGAAAACATTAAAAACAATGATTGGGTGAGTCCACACCCTCCCCTACCCCATCTGTTACTTTTTTAGCACGTCTTTTGTAAAAAAAAAAAGATCGTGCTTATGTTACTGGTTTGGTTTGTCCGTTCGTTCGTACCCACAATATCTCTGCAACTATTAGTCAGATTTGAAAAATTATTTTTGCGTTCGGAAGCTTGAAATATGCGAATGATCCTTTATTTCATTTTTCTTTACAATGTACAATTTCGCCGCTAGAGGGCGTAAATGCAGATGAAGTCGAATTCAAAAATACGTTTTATTCCACATAGTTGCTTCTAAAAACATCGGATTGAAAAAATTCTTTTATCTTTCGATTCCATTTATGTCGAAGAGTATTTTAGTTACTTTTTCAAATTACGCATAGATTTTCCGCTAGGGGGTGTAAAAGTAAATTACATTTTTCCCGATAACTCTTCTTCAAAAACTCTGATTTGAAAAAAATTTTCTTCAGAGGATACACCTTCCGATGGAAAATCTTTTGCATGAATATAAACTTCATATTCTTGCAAAAACAAACAGATCAAAAAAATAAGTTATAAATCTTTATTAAATGAACTTATTTCTAAACATGGCAGAAATTAAACTCTGGACTTTTAAATTACATAAAAACAAATTAGATGCAGCATTTCATCAGTAACTGCTACCTTCATCAGCTGTGGAATAATTGAGCTTAATTTAACCCCTTAGTCACTTGCTACACATTTTTAATTCTTGCATTTGAGTTGGGGTGCTTCTTATTAGTTATTGAAAAAGTTTCCAAAATAAGTTATTCTATGACAAAAGAATTTCAAAATTCCAAGACAAAAAACAAAAACAAAACGTTATACCCTTCTTTCGAATGATGTAGCTTATGACTGAATTGGCGAGTTCAGATAACTTGTTTTACGGAGGTCCTTACAAAAGTTCTACACACTGTCCATTTTTGAAAAGAGTAAGAAGTGGGAATGTTTTAAGAACTGTGTTGTCCCTGCTGCTAAAGAGGTCTGTGGCACCACAATAGTGGGTAACAATAGAGGTGATGCTTGGTGGAATAGTGAGATTGAAGAGGCAGTAAAGAGAAAGAAGGAAGCCTATTTGGGGATGTTGCAAGGTAGGTCTCTGTGGATGAATATCGCTGTAAGAAGCGTGAAGCTGCTAAGCTGGTTTGCCACAGTAAGGCAAAAGATAGGAAGGAGAAAGTGGAAAGGCATGAACTGGCTTTTTGGAAAGATAGGAAGTCCTTCTGGAAGTACATGAGACTCGGGGAAAAATAGGGGAAACAAAGTTGTAAGTTGTGTGAAGAATGAGATTGGGGAAATGATATGGGAGCCCAATGAGTTAAGTGACAGATGGGGTGAATACTTCTGTAAGTTATTAGATCAGGAAAGCAAAGATGATTCTGAGACAGACTCAGATGTCACAATGAGGGATGAAAGCACAGGAGGGATCTCAAGATAAGTGTGTAAAGCTCTAAAATCTCTTCAGAATGGTAAGGCTCCGGGAGTTGATGGCATAACTGCAGAGATGTTGAAATATGGTGGTGACTCTATAATTGACTGGTTAACTGAAATTTGCCAGTTGTGCTGGGAGTTGGGAATGGTCCCTCGGGATTGGAAGGGTGCTATTATTTTCCCCTTGTATAAGGAAAAAGGTGATCAGACTGAATGCAAGAACTATCCTGGTATTAGCCTACTAAGTGTGCCAGGGAAAGTGTTTGGTAAGGTTGTTATTGAAAAAGTACGGGGTCTTACATCAGAGAAAGTGTGGGATGTTCAGAGTGGTTTTATGCCTGGTAAAGGCTGCACTAACGAGATTTTTGCATTACGCATGATGATTGAAAAGTATCTGGCTGTTGGGAAGAAAGTTTTTACTGCCTTCATAGATTTAGAGAAAGCTTACGACCGAGTGAATAGGACACTTTTGTGGAAGGTATTGAATGAATATGGTGTTACTGGGAATCTACTTAATAGTGTAAAAGCCATGTATGCTGGTAGTAGAGCTTGTGTACGAGTGAATGGTGTTTTATCAAAATGGTTTTCCATTGGTGCAGGAGTTAGACAAGGTTGTGTAATGTCACCATGGCTGTTTAATATATTTATGGATGCATGCATGCGTGATGCCAAAATAGATAATACTGGTTTATGTCTTGGTGATATCCGTGTGTGCAGATTGCTGTATGCTGATGACACTGTCCTGTTGGCAGAGAGCGAAAGTGAGTTGCAGAGTATGTTGACTCGGATGCACGAAGTTTGCATGAAATTCAAACAGTATAAATAAGGGAAAAAACAAAGTTATGGTGTTTGAGAGAGGAATGGGTAGCACTGAATGTAATGTAAGTATAAATGGCACTGTGATTGACCAGGTGAGTGAGTTTGTGTATTTAGGAAGCATGTTTGACAGAGAGAACAAGTTGGATGCTGAAATCAGTAGGCGAGTGAATTCTTCACTGAAAGGCATGGCTGCTTTAGGAGGTCTTCACAGGAACAATGGATTCTCAAAGAGTCCCGCATGGCTGTGTATGAAACTAATTGTTCCTACCCTGATGTACGGCAGTGAAACTTGGGTACTGCAGAAGAAACATAGGAGTCGTTTGTGTGCTGGAGAAATGCATTACTTACGTGGGGTTTGTGGCAAGACATGATATGATTGTGTGAGAAATGATGATATATTGCAGTTGTGTGATGTGAAGCAAAATGTTGTTAGCAAGGTGGAGACCAATATGCTTCGGTGGTTTGGCCATGTTGAAAGAATGAGTGATAAAATGCTTACTAAGAAAATCTTTTCAGTCCAAGTGGCGGGAAGGAAAGGCAGAGGAAGGCCAAGGAAGACATGGGTGAATCAGATTCAGGAGTGTCTGCATGAGAAAAAGATTATTGGTATGAAGCATAAAAGATCTTGTGTACAGTGTGTAATGGATATTAGTGAAGCACGAATTGTATGTCAAGATGGCTGTAAATGGAGAAGTTTGATACGACAACAATAAGTAAAAATATCTGGTAGTTTGTATTTCTTTTTGGAGCTAACCTCTGAATCTCAGAACAGCTTAGTGATATGTATGTATGTGTGTGTGTGAAGTAATGGAGAAAACTCACCTTATTGCCATTCAATGTACTCTCCTCTGCTGTTAATGACAGCTTGCCAGTGGTTAGGTAGGTCTTGGATGCCCCATAGTACGCCATCTTTGTTCAGCTGTCGTATTACTTGGGTCATGTCCAATGAGAGTTCGTTCAGCAATTCCATAGCAGATGCCGTAGAGCCGATTTTTTTTTTTTTTTTTTTTTTTAAATTTTGGAAAGGTTCAAAGTCTGGTGAACTGAGACCAGGACTGTATGGTGGGTGTGAATCTTTTTTTCTGTATCTAGTTTACTATTACAACTAGACAAAGAAAATAATATTCACTGAGCTATATACACTATCTACCAACAAGTAATTGGACCCCTGCAATCGATATCTGCGGTCCTGATACACGTCACGGCCGCCTCCATTAAATATTGTGTGGGAAACAACAACGCAACCAGTCGCATGCAAGATGCCACGTGGTTCGGAGCTCTGATTTCAAGAAAGGTGTAATTGTCTGGTATCACAGAAATGGCCGATTCATACGTGACATATCCAGCGAGTTGAAGTACCCAAAATCGACAGAAGCCTACGTGATTGGCGACTGTCGGAATGTGCCCCGACCCGGCAGACCCATAAAACTGGGAGTTGGAGACCGATGGGTGCTGGCAAGAGAAATTCGGAAGAACCGCACCAAATCGATGGGCCACATCCACGAGGAGTTTCAACAGGCATCCGGGAGTGTTCTTTCGATGAATACCATCTGTAAGGAAGCCCATCTGCTCGGTTATCATGGACGTGCTGCCGCCCACAAGGCTTTGATCACCAAGTCCAATAGCGCTGCTCGGCTAACGTGGTGCGAAGAACAAAATTTGTTCACTTGGGTTTCTGAACACACCTGGTGTTCAATTTTCCAATTTGGATTTACGTCTTAACTGCGACTCTCTACAAATGACTTTGTCATGAAGGGTTTGGTGGAAGGATTTGTTACTGTCTCTTAATCTTATAGGGATAATTTTTACTCAGTTTTTCTTTTGATGTTTCTTTTTCATTTATACAACAGTACATGTGACATTGTTTTGGTAAGATGTTTTATAGTTCATTTTTTAGTTCAATTTTAATCCTAGTGACTTTTGTATTTTCTTTAGTTCAGGTAGGGAAGACAGAATGCATCAAAATTTACAACACAAAATTTCAGATTGGATATCCATTATTGCTTTTTTTGAGATTTTTGCATTCTCATGAAACCTGAACTGAACTTGAGTGTTAAGGGCCTCTGGATGTATTTCCCTGAAGAGTGATCCAGGGGTTCTGAGTAAATGTTTTTATAAATATTTTCTTAACATTGTTTCGTCATTTTGTTTTTCACATTAGTTTTTTTTTTTTTAATCTGAAGGTTTTTGGCCTTGTTTGTTTATGAGGGTAGATTGCTTGTATGTTAATATTCTTTTACATATATGAAACTAAGCATTTCATAAGCAAGTAAGGAATTATTTTATCGCGGTCGGAAGCACACTACATATGACATGCAGTTGTACTAGTTACTACGGACTGGGCTCTGGCTAAAGTTGGCAGGTATGCACATTACAGTATATGCAGAAAATGTTTCATTTCATTGGAGTAGTATATTGCAAATTTAGAACAGAATGTGCGCATGTATGCATGCAAATATTAATTTAAAAAAACTCAACGTGCTATGCAGTGGTAGAAAGAAGGGGGGGGGGGTGCTGGTCTGCACAGGACCAGTGTATACCAAACATTGGTAGTTCACTCATTTTTACTAGTCCAGGAATGGCACAAATGCTAATATACAGGATAACACACTGATATGAAGTACTTTGCAGCATATCAGTAGCCACCTTCATGGAATATCTTGCTTCAGTGTGAAAGGAAGGAGGTTTTCTCATATGAACAGAAAGGGGGAAAATTAATAGCAACTCTGGACGTTTTTGGGGTTTGAGTGTTGCTACAAAAGTAAATATGCAGAGAATACGGACAATATGTACATCATTGGAAAGCAAATTTTATGCAGAATCCAAATTGGGTTTACAGAATGGGAATAGCTTAAATAGAACTCAAGTTATGAGCAGAAAATGTGCTGCGAAGGAAGCACACGTCGTGATGTTAAATGTCATCGTCGTTGTACAAGGCGACGGAGCTTTCTCTGACTTCCAGGTGCATGCAATATAAAGGGCAGCCGAGGTGCCTGGGATCATTCCTGAAGTTTTCGGCATGCTCGTAGGTAGTCGGTTGCATTGCTGCATGTGTAGGTGTGCGTGGACTGCAGTGCATATCTGAAGTTTGTCCTTTTCGATTACAAACGGTGTTGCAGGTATAGGAAGATTAGGTGATGTTTCACCACGAAAGGCTTCCAGAATGGTGACATTAAGCGACAGTGGCAAAAGCAATGCCGAAATTGCCTGCATGACTGGGGTGCACAAGAGCACTATTGGACAGCACCTGGCGAAGATCCGTGATATGGGTGGTATCAGCAATTGCAGGCTGGGTAAATGTGGCCGAAAAAGGAAAACAACTGCGAGAACTAACGGGGCCTTACAGCGGTTATGTCTGCAAAATAGGTTCCAATCGTCAACAGTTCTTTCCAAAGAATTGTGGAATAGCTGTAGTGTTGCTGTTTGTCCTTGAACAGTGAGGAACAGGTTACGTGATGTGGGTCTGATGTCTCATAGGGTGGTTAAGAAGCCCTTGCTAATCCATGTGCAACGTTAGAAACGTGTAGAATGGGCTAAGGAACATAAGGACTGGAGCATTGATCGGCGGCGTCAAGTTTTATTCAGTGCTGAGACCAAATTGAACATTGAATGTAACAACGCGTGGTGCAGAGTGTTTCACCGACGAAACAAGGCATTTAATCCCTCTTGCACACTGAAGACCACAAAGTACCCAGCCAGTGTTATGATTTGGGGATGTTTCGCTGCTGCTGGAGTGGGCAGAAACCACTGTTAATGCACAGGTGTACAAGAGTATCCTCCAGGACAAGATGGTTCCTTCGGGATGTGATTTGTTCCAGGGTCAACCATACATCTTCCATGACGATTCGGCCCCATACCACCGTGCAAAAAGCATTAAAGCTTATGTGACTTCTTTAGGAAATGTTGTGCCTCTACCTTGTTCTGGTAATTCCCCAGACTTGAACCCAATAGAGAATTTGTGGTGCATTCTCAAAAGAAAGGTGCACTACAGGCACCCCACAAGTAAAGTGGAACTCATTAACACCATTACTCACATTTGGAACAACTGCATGTCATCTGAGATGTTGGGTAACTTGGTTGACTCCATGCCCAAGAGATGTGCAATGGTCATTAAATCCAAAGGCCACCCAACAAAATATTAGTGGATGTTATTTCTTTTCATGTCATCCTGTTACTTTGCCATGATTTCTGTTTCGCAGCACATTTCTGCACATAATTTGAGTTCTATTTAAGCTATTCCCATTCTGTAACCTGGTTTGGATTCTGCATAAAATATGCTTTCCAATGATGTACATATTGTCCGTATTCTCTGCATATTTACTTTTGTAGCCACACTCAAACCTCCTAAATTTCCGGAGTCGCTATTAATTTTTCCCATACTGGAGATGGGCAAAGCCAGAGCATTAATGGTTCTTCAACTTCCAGTTGGAAAACATTTTAAAAGACCCATACTCTTAAACAAAAAAAACAAAAAAATTGTGCAGCCTTAACCACTTAAGATCCCAAGGGGGGGGAAGCAATTGTTTTTTGCAAGTTATAAGTAGTTAGATTCCAGACAATGGAAGTTTGGGCTCAATTTTAAGAGCCCGAGTCCGAAGTATGTCAGCCTGTGCCCAAGATTTATATTGCACGATAGAGCCCGGGCCCGAAAACTATGATTAACCTGTTTAGGCATTAAGAAAGTCTTCTCTTCCCGTCTTTCCTACCCGTGTAATTAACCGATGTCTTTCTCAACTGCGGAGTGGGAAAGGAATGTCTATTTATTTCTATAGTTTCTTTGACCATGTATATCTTACTGAAATGTTTCTTGGGGAAGGGGTATCGGGAGGCATAACCTGCCAGCTGGCAGATTATGACACTGCCCACATATTGATGTATATATGTAAAATTAAATTTGCCGCCCCGGTGGCGCAGTGGTCTAAGGCGCTGGCCTCTGATCATTCGTCCGTAAGGGGTCCGGGTTCGAATCCCGGTCAGGCATGGATGTTGTGTTTGTCTAACGGCACTGGCTCTCTCCCTTCCCTGGAACCAGTGACCCTAAATTAGGGACGGGCGACTGCTAATAGCCCATTGAGTTGCTCACGGTGGTCGTTAAACCTCCAATAAAAAAAAAAAAAAAATTTGTGCAAATGTCTTCATTTTTCAGAGGAGTATCTCAAGATCATTCTTCTAAATATGAACCAGCACCACTGTTTTCAACAAAGGGATGACCTTTGGTGTTTGCTTTTGAAGATGGAAACCCAGTGTTGCTGGTGTGCGCGCTGGATGGATGGACTTTCAAGTATTTCACACGCAGTCTTAGTCAGACCCATTTGTAATGTGAAAGTGTTATGTTCACAATGCCTTCCTGGGATTTCAGAAAATATTAAAACAATTTGTAAAATGCAACATTCTTTAGACCAGATTTTTTTTTAAATTTTGTTTGCCATAAATAGTTCTCAGCACCTATAAAATTCATCTGTGTTTGCTTTAGTGACCTGAGAAACCTGTGTGCATACCAAAGCATATTTTATATGTTCCTAATTTTATCTGTAAATTTGTGAAGATTTTTCCATAAACAGTCATCATTGCTGTTTTGATAGATTTTTGAGCATACCACTATGAGTGGGTTGTTACTCCCTCACCCTAAATCTGTAACTTTCAGTGCCATTTTCTAGTGGTATGTTTACACGATATTTCATGTTAGTTATGAAACAACTAAATTTGAGCGATTCTTGAGTCTTTTAGAAGCATGTTAATTTTTTGGAGAATTCTGATTTTTTTTTTTATTATTCTCCTTTTCCCTTTTAGCAATCATTCCTTCGTAACATCACGTGGACACTTTCAAATCTTTGTAGAAACAAGAATCCTCCACCTCCTTTTGATGTGGTGAAATGCTGCTTGCCAACATTTGCTCAACTGTTATACCACCCTGGTAAGTTCTGACTAAATGTAAAGAAAGCTTGGCATATATACTGTATGTATAAATGATGACATACATTGTGTGCATGCACTTGTAGTAGAATGACATTTGTAGGGGGATACCTTTTATTTCTGTACCTTAGATGAATGTGCTCAGACCTGTGGCAGAAAGACTCCATGGTCAGTGTTGCTTTCTCTGATCTGGAAGTCATGAAAGATGTGGATTGTGTATTAGGGTGGAGCAAAAAACACTTTTTTTTTTTTTCTAAATTTGAAATGTCACCATGTGCAATAGTTGCGATTTTATCATTGAAATGACCCCCCAAAATATGGATGACATTATTCGATATCTTAGGCTTCCCCAAGAACCTCGAAGTTTGAAAGTTATAGGGAAAAATGCTTTAAAAATACCTGCTTTCTTCATTTTGTAAATATAAAAAAATACTGTCACCATGTTATTTCATATTACCTTTGAGTGTATAAACACTGGTAAAAATTCAGCAGACGTGAGTTAATTTCTTAACTTCCCCAGATCGCTTAAAGTATGTATTTTTTTTTTTACCAAAAATGGCATAAGGTATATAAATATAAAATCTAGTGCATGGGAGAATTGAGCTTCTCTTCAAGGCGCCTAATTATACCTGCATTTGTGCCGGTATTAGTCACTTCCCTGTGACTTCCAGTAAGACTAACTCTGACGAGTCAAAGGCCTTCTGGTCCAATAGATTGAAGATACCGTCGGAAATGTCTTTTGCACATTTGCTCTTCGGTGTAAAATGTTCCATATAGACCAAACACGGTTTTTCAACAAGTGTAATATGCTTCTCCCATTCTTCTCACTTGTGCCACTTGCCATCATCTGTCTGAATTCGTACGAGTTTCATCCCTTTTTCCGTCCAAAATTAGAGCTACAATCTTGCGACCAGTCAAGTTTACCTCATCTTGAATTGTTTGACGGGTCTTCTCCTTTCTCGTTGTATTTTATGCTGGTCAATAACAGGTGCATTACATTCTTTTGAACGAACCTGTTCACTTACAGCATGAAGCAACGCAAATGCAAGATCAGCTGCCGCTCGATCGCTGATGCCTTGCCTATCGCTCTTTCTAGAAAATGTAGACTGTGTCATCTGACGCATAGGTGTTTTGAAGAGCGACGTGGATTGAAATCATAATCTTTCTCTGAGGCCAACAAATAACTAGGACCCGGCTCGTCCTGGTTTTGCCACAGAATTCGTATTTGTATCCTCTTCTGAAGTATCATCCTCTACTCGCAGGGTCGATTTCAGTGATGCAGGTTTCTATAATTTCTAACGGACATGCTTTTCCCTACCACTCCTTCGAGCTGATCTTTTCTTCAGTACACTGGTGGTTTTTGCATCAAGCCCACCTACTATCATTCTTCTGTTTGTTCTCTGGTCCATTAGAAAGTCTCGCTCTTTCATGGGCAGAGCTGCATTTGCAGGTTATAAAACACTTGCACGAGAATATGTCAAAGATACGTTGCGAATCTAGACAAAATTGTTCAACTTTTTTCGGTAGGTTTCATCCATTTTTGGAGCGTGTTTTTCAGCTTCTGGATTTCAGTGTTGTATGCTGTAATGTGCTTTACAACAGATTTGTGGAGCGATGTCAGAAGAGTTGCTTTCTTCCACCGTGACAATACTTGCTATTTCTGCTACAGCAGGCTCATAATTTGCACCTTCCTGCTTGAGAGTATTCCTCATAAGGTAGTAATAGGGCATTACATCTTCGTACGTAGGCAACACATTTTCATGCATCTTCTTATAACTCCTGGGGATAGGGCAATTAACTTTATTTCTTGTTTCAGCCATCTTAAGTAGTTGAATGACAAAAGGAAAATGCCAGTACGCTCCAGTCAACATCACTAGGAGTGAAAGGAACTGTTGTATCATTATGATGCAACACCCGCCAACACCCTCTCCCAAAAGGATCTGTGCTACTGTGATGAGGTGACTCAGTTCGAAAGACAGCTGCACTGTGAGGGAGGGAGGGAGGAAGGGAAGGGGTGGGGTTAAAAAGTAACAAAAACAAAGATGAGCTCACGGCCACAAGCTCTATGCGTCTGAAAATCAACACGAGGTTTCCAGAAAGTATGAGAGGGAGATTGTTAATGATAAATTCAAATTGGTAACTAAGGCTGCTGTCAAACTTGATGCTTACGCAACTTATCATGCCATTTTTGGTGAAAAATTACATATTTTAAGGGATCTGGGGAAGCGTAAGAAATTAACTCACGTTTGCTGAATATTTACCAGGTTTATACACTCAAAGGTGATATCAAATAGCATGATGAAACAGTATTTTTTATATTTACAAAATGGAGCTAGCAGGTATTTTTAAAGCATTTTTCCTTAACTTTCAAATTTCGAGGTTCTTGGGGAAACCAAAGATATACAATGTCATCCATATTTTGGGGGTCATTTCACTAATAAAAACGCAACTATTGCACATGGTGGCATTTCAAATTTAGAAAAGTGTTTTTCGCTCCACCTTATTGTGTATGAACCAGGTCTTTTTGTGTCTGGTTTGTGGAATTTTTTTTTCTGAACTAGTGAAGAAATGCTGTGATGTAATCATTTTCATATCAAGATTTTCTGCTGTTTGCTAAACCTGAGTTCATCTGCTTCATTTTTGTAAGTTTATCCTCAAACAGCTGTTATGTGATCTTTGCATTTTAGAAGGCTTATTATTTTCATTGTACTTTCAAGAAACTAGTAAAAGAAATCAGTGCTACTAAAGTGGCTGTGAAGGTGTTTCATTAAGGTTTTCTTGCATTGTGTTGAATTACTAAAGAAGGCTTGGAATGTTTGAGTGTCAAGTTTTTTACCTGAAGACTGTTTGCTTATTTTATTTTGAAGGATCTTATGTTGTGATGATTAATCAGGAAGAAAATTGCAGTTCTGGTAAGAAACTTGGGATTCCATGATGTTGCTAAAAACAGTGTTTAAATGTGGCCAGAATTTCTACTTTTTTTTTTTTTTTTTTTTTTTTTAATTTGTGGAGTGGCAGAGGGAAACATAAACCTGCAAAGCAACGAGATATAAATAGGTATTGCTTGAGAAGACGCCATGTTTGAACAAAATTGAAAGAGTAGTGGCTATTGCTGTGATGGGTGAAAAGGGAAAAACCGGAAGTCTGAAAAACATCTGTGCCAGTGTAAATACAAACGTGAACATTAAACATTTGCATCAGTTTAACCTAAAAATAAGTGTCTAAAACATGTGATGGTGAATAGGAAATATCTTTAAAATTGAAAATAAGTAGCCCTGTTTCGGGAAAATGAGTTGTGCTCATATGTAACACAAAATAGCTATAACAGGGTGTCTACCAGGTCACGGAAGTCATCGAAAGGTCACGAAATGAGAAAACGGTCAAGGAAAGGTCACTGAATTAAGGTCGTAGGTCATGGTCAATTTTTTTGTTTTATTTTTTTACTTTGTGCGTTACGCTGAAAAAATCAAATTTCAGCTTTGAGCTAAAAAGGAAGTCTTGCCAATGATGATGACTTCATTTTCTTCCTTCAGACAAGTTCTGAAGGGATACACCATGTTACTGTTCTCCCCTTCAACATTCATAGACTCAGTTTGGCACTTTGCCAACTGTGGGCCGACAGCAAAGGTCTTAAGTAACTAATAACCTACTTGTTTGCTTCGCAGAAAAATTTGTTTTGCCGCGGGTCATTTGGTCTCGGCGATGTACCGGTGTAACGCAAAAAAAAAACAAGTTTGTTTTACATAGACTGAATTTTTAGCTAACGGTACTACGACGCGTTGTCCTTCTCGATGCGATGTCTCGTGAAGTAAGATTTTGATGAAATCACACTATTGCGTTGCGGACATCCTTCAGGATTGATGGGAATCCATCACTGAGCAAACACAATGCTTAAACCAGTTCTTATTGGGCTGCCGCATGTCGATGATGCCATAAATCAGTGAATTCGCATGTACTGCTATCTGCCAAGAGGAATGATGTTCGAACAGGTTTTGATCAGTAAGATTCCAAAACTGCAGATCGTTCCAAGTCATAATAAACGCTGCTGCATGTTTTTATGCATTGACTGCAATCTCCAGGATCTTGGGAATTTACCGCAGCCTGGGAAGTAGTTGGCGAGTAATTGGCAAGTCTTTTGTAAAAATGATCGTGCATGCAAATCGGGTGTCCGTCCGTCCGTCCGTTTGTCTGTGGACACCACATCTTTTAAGTAATCTATGCATTACTTAAAAAAGAAACTGCGTCTCTTTTTTAAGTAATGCATAGATTTTCCACTAGGTGACGTAAAGGGAACTTGCATTTACCCTGATATCTCTGTTTCTAAAACATTTTTTTCTGCATCGGATACTGCTCCTAGTGAAATGTTTTTCATGTAATTTCAAAATTTTGATAAACTATGGGTTGGCCACCAGGGGACGTAAGTGTTTATATCTGCTTCTGATGTATTTGCAGCAAAATCCGAGCTTCTGAGAAAGTCGATTGAAAATATTCTTTCATAGACCACCAATACAGATCACCTCGGAAAACCACACCTCCTGCTTAAAATAGCGCATACTTTTCCCCGCTAGGGGCGTAGATGTATTTCTTATTTTTGTTATCTCTGCTTCCAAGAGTATGATTTGAAATATTCTTTGTTGGACAGCGTTTCTAGTGAGAAATGTTTCTCATATAGTTTCAAGTTTTTCAAGTAATGCATAGATTTTTCACTAGGGGTCACAAAAGTAACTGGAGTTTCTCCGATATCTCCACTTCTAAAGCTTAGATTTGGAAAAATTCTTTCTGCATTGGATACTGTTCCTGATGAGAAATGTTTTGCATATGATTTCTAAATTTTGATAAAGTATGGATTGGCCACCACAGGCATAAGCGTTTTTCTGCTTCTGATGTATTTGCAGCAAAATCTGAACTTCTGAAAAAGCAGACTGAAAAAATTCTTTCTTAGACAGACTGCTCACCTCGGAAAAAGTTTTAAAAACACCTGCTGCTTAAAAATAGTTCGTAGTTTTCTCGCCACGGGGCATATATTTTATTTTTGTCAATATCCCTGCTTCTAAGCGTCTGATTTGGAAAGTTCTTTCTTTTTGAGGGAACTTTTCTGCTGTAAAACATTTCTCATATAATTTCAAATTTTTCTTAACGCTCAAGTTTGCCACTAGAGGGCGTTAGTTCACATTTCTGTTTACAGCAATATCTGCGGGACTAAAAACTTGCCGTAAAAAATATTTTCTCGGTCAGATGCTACTAATTATGATAACTGTATTTACTTCACAAAATGTCCAATTTTGCCTCTAGGGGTTCCAATGTTCAATCTGTTTTTCTTTATATCTCTGCTTCCAAATGTAAGATTTAAAAAATTCTTTCAGCACCAAATGCGATTTACCTTGTGGAATACTTTAGGTTAGTATTTGAGGAGTTTTATAGTTGACTGTTAAACCTTAGGTTGCAGTGCTGGGTCAATGTACCCCCCCCCCCCCAAACACACACACATTGGTACAAGTATACCACTAGGTGGTGCTTGTGTACTTCTGCTTGCAGCTGTATCTCTGCTTCTAAAAATCCTATTGAGAAATTTCTTATTTTTACTGTATGCCATTCTCCACATTAGATATGTGGTGCATTATCCTCTTTAAACAATGCACAGAATTCCTGCTAGGGTGCATAAAAGTCAGTACCTTTTTCTCACTGTCTCTTCTTCCGGGAGCGATATTTGAAAAGTTATTTTTCGTTAGCATTTTCTTTCCATGAATATTTTTTACTTTCCCATTAGGCGTAGAGTTATATCATGTTTTTTTCTTCTTTATTTCTCTCTTAACTGTTCGATTTGAAAATTTATCTCTGATGCTTTTAATGCACAGATTGTTAATTTTCATTACATACTTTTTAGCTGCTGGTGGAAGTAAGTAGCTGTGTATCTATTTCTGGGTGTTTTTATCAATTGAAGAAATCTGGTTAAAATTTTTCTAACTGGTTGCATTGGCTTTGAATAACTTTGATAAATTTAATTCGCATCAGAAAAGATTCAAAATTGCTTATTACAACCCAAAATTCGGTGTCATCTTTCTTGTTTTCTTTTTGTTCACGTTTTAACAAAACAGTATAAAGAGATGTATAGGCATTTAAAATTGCATCTGTATAATTTTCTGAATGTCATTCAGTGCACTTCTACTCTTTCGGAGAATTATTTATTTTTTTTTTTACTCCCAAAATATTTAATCAAGCCTAGGCTAGGTAGAAAAAAAAAGCCGAACTGCAGATTTCGGTACTTCCCGATGGAATTGCACCACAAAAATTGGTGTAAACGTTGAGAAGACAGACACAAAAATATTACTTTCAAAATTTTTAATAGGCGTAGGCTAGGCACAGAAAAAAAAAAAAAAAAAGAATAAATAAAAATAAAGGCCTAACCATAGGTGTTTGGATACTTTCTGATGGAACTTCACTCGAAAAATCTGTACAAACAAAATAATATAATAAAAAAAATAATAATCGGGCCACATATTCAACATATATTCTAAATAATAAAACTAAATGCTGCATCAAAATGTAAAGAAGCACTAAGAAAACAGAAAAGTCAATAAGCAGAAAAAGAAAAGGAAATCAGATGTGCTGTGGGAAGAATTAAAAAACTGAAAGAAAAAGTTATTGGAACAGGCTGAAGAAGCTAAATGCAATAGAAACAGAAATTAAAGCAGCTTACACATACATACAAACAAACTGTTCAGGAGTTTGTGTGAAGAAGAGGGAAGATGGGGTGTCATAATGTGGAAGACCGCGAAAGTTGTAGGGAGGGATGGCGGGATTTAATTCGTCTCTATTGTTGGGAAAGAGAAAACTGACTGTGCTTGTGCCCTCTCTTCATCAATCGGCCAATAAAAATGTACGCAAAGTGCTCACTGCACAAACCTACACAAGCATGCCTCATTTCAAAGTTCCATGTTCTGGATCTCTTGTGCACAGTTCCTTGAATTTTAGTTCGCCCTTTGCCATTTTGACTGCTGATAGTTGTTTCCTTCATTGCTATTTATGTCTTCCAAAAAAAAAAAAAAACTTTTCAGTTACACTGCCGAATTTAAACTTAAAGTGGGGTAACAGCTGAGGAGGATATAATCATGCCACTACGCAATAGTTTTTTTTTTCAAAAGGTCAGAAAACTAGCATGCAGTGACACGCGAAAAGCGGCGTTCTAAAAGTAAACAAACCCATCGGTAAACTCTGCGGGAGAATTCATGCGGGGAATTTGTGGGAGAAGTCTAGCTCCCCCCCCCCCCCCCTCTTTTTTTTTCACATGTGTTTAAGCCGACTCCCATACTTTAAAAGCAGGATTTCTTCCAAAAACGGTTGACTAACACGCGAGTATATACAGTATTTCTATTAATTGTTCTGTATTAGCATTTCATCATGGGCAATGTGTAACGCAATTAGAGCTACTGCATCGGCGTGCTTAAATTTTGTGCTCTATGGATGCCACGCCACTAAGCTTCTTTTGTGTCCGAAGATGAAAATATATTAAAAAATGAATTTCTTTACTTAAGATTGTTTCTTTTTTTTTCTTTTTTTTTCTTCGTACTCCGTGGTCTTTAGTGACCGACTTTTCTGTTGAAAATTCCGCTTTCGGGTCATCATTTGTGATGTGCAGATTCAGGGTGCGCACGCGTGCTTGAAAACCTGGAAAGTCCTGGAAAATCATGATTACGTTTTCAAGGCCTGGAATATCCTGGAAAAACGGTATTTTTTTAATGCTGTCTTGAAAAGCCTTGAAATTTGAAATTAGTGCTTAAAAAAATGCCCTTTTAGGAAATCGTGTTACTGACTGTTACCCCTTAATTTTTTTAAGTTCCTCTCCTCTGTTCTCAAAGAAACCGCCGGCTACAGTGGTGTTTCGGATGTGCCCAAATCCTAATTTGGCTGGGGGGGGAGGCATACTTTCAGTGCAATAAAATTGGATGATTACTAGCAGGTCTGTTAGGGAAGGGGAGCTTGATGCATTCTCTAGCCCTGAGCTTGATGTCCGTCCGACAACTACTGAGAACAACAGAAGGGGAAAGAAGAGACATTTAGCATTTGCAAGGGGGTCGCGTGTTTACCAAGTCGCTGGCATCCACCAGTGAAGAGTATGCCTGAACAACACATTCATCTGCTCCTTGTTTATTGCATTAAGGCGCTTGCTTCCGGCCCACCCCTCAAGAGACTTCGGCTACTTATGATAAAAAATAAGAAAAACTATCTTTGCGAATTTTTCACAAAAGTGGCTGAAATTTTTACACTTACTATAATTGGATTACAGAAGCTCACTCCCAAAATTCCATTTGAATCGGTTTAAAACTTAAAAAGTTAGCATTGGAAATTTTTATTATGTGTGCCTCTTTAGACAGTGAGCCTTGAGCAGAAAGGGTGTTACCATAGCAACGGTTGATTGACAGCTGGGAGCGCTGATCCGAAGCCCTTGGTTGGGAAGAAAGCAAACACCTGTTTATCACTTCCACGGCTCAAAAGGACTAAGAGATATTTTCAGAAATCCATTTTCCGGAATTTTGAAAGTAACAGTAAAATTTTTACAGTGGTTAAAATACATCACAATAAAGTTCTAGTGCAAATTTCGCCGAATTCCGTTTGAAACTTTAGCAGATGCAAAAAAAAAAAAAAAAAAAAATCTCCCGTTGCAAAATCGGATTCAAAAAAAAGAAACGGCAATTATAAATTACGGGAAAAGCAAGCAAATTATTTTTTTTTAGATGCCATGGTTTATTTAAACAGAGTGATCCTTAAATTTTGAAATTTTGTTTCTGTGATGATATGGACTCTATTTTAATTACAAACATACATTTTTATTCAGATGTCTGAGTTACTGTTTTAATAAAAAAATCTATAATTAAAAAGTTTTCAATGGATTTAGGCGAAATTCAGCAGATAAACGTATTTTAGTAAATTGCAACGTTATGACGTAAATTTGGTCATTTTGTCGAAAATTGGGCAGCATTTTTTTTTTACGTTTCTCCTATAGTTAGGGTGAAGGAGGAAGACACTTCAGTGAGCTGCAGGTGGTGATTTATGGCGATGTGCCAAATGAAAAGAAGCCGTTCCATCAGGACATTCCAGAGGTTAAGTGTGCGTGGACGCGTGCTCCTGCTGTTTGAACTTAATCGGAATGTTTTCGGGAGGGGGAGAAATATCCGTTACAGCTTTCAGGCTCCTTTTTTTTTTTTTCTTGGTAATAAATAAAAACCATAGTTGCTGCATTCACCATTGATCCATATTCGCATTTCTTGAATATAAACAGCAGACAATCGGAAACATGGTGTTGGGTGGGTCTTGATGTTCTTCATTTGTATCTGCTGAATTTTGTTCTGTGGGAATACGGAATGAGTTATACTGTGAATACATACAAAACTACATATTTTTGAGCTGAAAAAATATGTCTACTTGTACACAGTAGCTAACGTGTGAACTCAGACGAAGACAATCGGACATATGGAAGTCTGATTCCATAAAAAAATCAACCCATTTTATTATACACGACAGGTAAAAAAGAAAAAACATTACATGTTTTTAAATATTATAAAGGAAAGCGGATTTTTGAAACACCATGACTTGATGATATTAATTTCTGAAAGTTTTTTTTTTCGATTTTAATTTCTGAAATCTTTTTTTTTTTTTTCAATTACAATACACTGTAACATGATACCGTGTGTTGTATCCCTTAGTTGTATGGCAGATTTTCAGTTGGCCGATATCCGCGATCGTAAGTGGTAGTTACATTGCTATTGTTGATGATGACAAGATAAATACTGGAGTAATGTAGAATGTTGCATAAGGTAAAAAAGAAATCGCCCCCCTTCGAACTTTTATGCGGTTATCATAGCTGATCAACCATTTCATTCCATGAACATCAGCACATTTCAATCATTTGACCATTGGGGGTCTGACGGAATTCAGCAGTGCTTAAGCGCCTAGCGCAATGAGAACATGCTAATTATGGACAGTTCTATTCCCTTCGCCCCTATCATCCCTAATCCATTTGCATCTTTTATCATTTTTATTACTTAAAACTGAAATTGCTTTTAAAAACTAATTTGAGCATGATACTGTAAAGCGTAGTAATCATCCTGGAATTTTTTGTATATGGCCTGGAAAAGGCCTGGAAAGTCCTTGAATTTTTTCCCCCAAAAAGAGTACGAACCCTGAGATTACATCGCGATTTTTTTTTTTTACTGAATGTCACAATCTCTGCAAATTATACGTCGGTACAGATTATACGAAGGGGTAAAAAAAAATTGGGCGAATTCCAGTCTGGGGGTAAGTGACGGTAATTCAAGAATTTTGCGAGCCTCAGAAGAAAAACAGAAAAAAAAAATGACTACAGTGTGTTTTTTTTTTTTTTTTGCCAGGGAGAGATAAGCTGAGGGTAGAACATTTTTTGGACAGAAGTGTACATACATGACTTTAATATTTTATCCCCCCCCCCCCCCCCCAGAACTGCTTCAGTGTCTGGCCACTAATAATTTTTGCTGGCCACCAGATTTCAGAATATATTTTCTACCCCTGGTCTAAACCTTTATAACGTTCTTCCTATGCTGACATACTTTTGTGTAAGGTGCAGGTTTCACGGTTAAAAGAGTAATTCTTTATAGTGCAATATTTTAGTTTTTCACTAAATGCAAGCTTTTTGGTAAAGAAATTATTTATTTTAACTTTTTAGAAATCATTTTATATACTCAATTTACCCTTTTAATATCTTAATTACATAATCAGATATTATATTTAATTAAAATGGCCAGACTCCTACACTGTTGACAGAAAGAATAGTCAAGAAAACTTAGCTTTAGGGTCAAGAAATGTCCCATATGTAAGGTCACGAAAAGCACAAGAAATTGAGTCTCATGAAAATGGTAGACTCCCTGAAAGATGATGTTCGTAACTAAAATCTAAACCTTTATTTCTTTACGATAGACTTTCAGTTGATCTGGGGTTACCTAGCCGACCAACTCGACCGGATAAATTTGGTATTAGTGATTCACTATGAGCAGCAATATAAAAGAGGGGCAGGGGAAAGTACTATCAAACATTCCATGATGCGTATTCTGCAGAATTCCATTGTATTAAAAAATCTTCAAAAAATGAAACCTGCATTTTGCACTACGTGTTTGATGTAGTTTCGTGTAGTTGGAGGAATATTACTAATCACATTTCTAGTGCCAAGCATGAATCTAAATGTTGACTGCATGGGGAAAAAATATGAAATTAACTTTGTTAAAACTGGATGCAATTTGTGCACTTAGTTTTTATACTAGTCACCCTAAAAGTGTACTGTTAAAGGCTGGAAAACCTTATCAAGACTCGTCGTGGAATGCAAGAACGTTATCCATCCATGTTACTATGCTCTCCTTTTATTTCCTTTTAGATCTCTACCTACACATCATACAACAGTCAGGATTGTTAATGGGGATCTCGCAGAGTCCGAACTCCTTATACTGCCTGTTTAAGTAACCAACCCTTCGAGTTTCTGCGATCGCCAATTTATTGCCTCTGTCTTGGGAGAGGTCCTACCTCCCCCCCCTTACACACACACACCCGGGTCTCAGAGTTGTATCTGAAATAGACAGAAACAGCCAAGAAAGTGAATCTCTTGATTGAAAAATTTCTCATCAAATTTATTTCTAAAGATGCTCTAACTTCTGGAAATTTTTCTTAGAAAGCAATTTTGTCAAACTGCTGAGCAAACAAAAATTAATTCTATTGCTTTTTGCTCTAAACGCTAGGGGCTATTTTTTGTAGCGGAGGTAGCTGTTTCGTACTCTTCAAAATGGGTACATACACTCTTAGGTGTTGACTCAGAGTATAGTTGAGCCAGTTAGCATCCCTCAGCCACTCATTTCTTTCATTATTATTATTATTATTATTTTTTTTTTGTCTCGTCAGTCTCTAAGATCTAGCATGAAAATAGTTCGTTTTTGAAAACATTTTAGTTTGTTCTGTGACTACGTGGGATATGATCCTATTGGATTTGGGGGTCAGAGGGTAGAACATCCTTTCCTTTAGATGCAGACTCATAAAAATAAAAAAATTTTCTCATATATCACAATGATAGCATAGTAATGA
Source organism: Macrothele yani (assembly GCA_039090855.1). Taxonomy (NCBI): domain Eukaryota; kingdom Metazoa; phylum Arthropoda; class Arachnida; order Araneae; family Macrothelidae; genus Macrothele; species Macrothele yani. Next base: position 160,718,513 of record CM077010.1, on the reverse strand, counting down.
GAAATTTTGCATTGTATTTTAATTGAAATAAACGTGCTGATAAATTCAAACATCTACATGTAGTCATATCAATTAAAATTTGATACTTGATTTAGGTAACATCATTTTTTAATCGATATGTTCGGTACATTTAATCAATATGCAAAAGTAATTTTATCGAATATATAGATATAAACTTTTCATCAAATGTATCTTTAAAAGCATTTACGGATTTCGGTTTCTGAAATAGTGAAGGTATGGTAACTTTTTGTTTATACTTGCTGTTGAATGATTTACCAAACGTTTCTATACAAATAGGATTTCAATTGTAGTTTATTTTGCTTGATTGTACTGAAACATGACTATTCTTTAGAATGTTTTGTGGGACAACTAAAGTTTGTCATTGCTGAAGTTATTACCACTCAGATTGAATACATTCAGATATGGGTAAATTATGTAATCTAAATTTCAACCATAGCCATTCGCTATTTGTTAAATGTAGCACATTCAAGTGTTACTGCCACCCTGGTGGCACAGTGGTCAAAGCATTGATCTCATTTGTCCGAGATGGGTTCAAATCCCAATAAATCACATGATGTTTGTCTTGCACCATTAGCGTTCTCCCTTCCCTGGAACCAGTGGCCCTAAATTAGGGATGAGTGACGGCTTATAGCCCAAGGAATTACCCCCCCCCCTTCCCCCAACCAAAAGCATCATTAGCCATTCCTGAAATCAGAACAGCGTGAGTGCAAGTGTGCTCTGTACGTAGCTGCTTAGTCTTTGGATATTTTGCCATGGCAGCCCTTCCTCCAGAATGTAAACACATTCTGAGCCCAATTTTTCTTCCGTTTTATCCAATTCTGCCCTTCAGTGATTCATGTATCACCTATCATATGATACCTAACTAAAATTTTAGGTGCACCTCAGAAATCTAGAACAGTATGTAAAAATACTAATTTCTGATGTATTTTAGGGATGTCAGAACAAAGAAATCAGATTTCTAAATTTGACAGGTTGAGAAAGTCTGTTATTGCTTATTTTTATGTTTAGAGCAATTATTTTTCCAATTATATTTTATTAATTTATTCTATTGTTTAATTGTGGTTCACTTTCAGGGTTAGCAGGAATTCTTCTATTTTGATGATGCAAAAAAAATTCGATTAGGTACACGCAAAAAAAAAAAAAAATTGAAGCCAAATATTTTTAAGCTTTCCCAAAAAAATTGCCCTTCTGAAATTCAAATTTTTTATAACTGCAAGTGTCAAGTTCAGCATGAAATTTCAGGCATACGGAAACAAAATAGCCAAATGATGTACCTAACAAAAATATTGGCCAGAATGTGCCAAGAATAAGTTTTTGTTTCAGAGCTATGTGACAAACCATTACTGAAATATGCAGTTTTCCACAAACCTAGAAATGCCAAAAATAGTGCATAGGGTGAAACAAAAATGGCCACTATTTTTAAACTAGTTAATATAAAATTAATCTTGGTTTTAAACTACCAACGTACAGGGGTCATCACCTACAAAAAATAAAAATAAAAAATTAAGTCAAGCAACCAGTGCTGGACCACTTATATGGATTAACCCCATGGCCATTTTGACATTCGCCCTTTCTACTCTGAGTTGCAGAATTAATCAGCAGTAATTAACGACATGTCAACACAAGGTAAATTTTAATCTTGACTGCATGGTTGTATTATGCAATTTAGCAAGCAGGTAAGTTTTTACACTTTCCATTGTTAATTTTTCTGCTGCTCTTGTCTATTTTATAATTATTTTGTTAATTGAGGCTAGAGTCACCTTCAATTACTCTTGATTGGTTGGTGCTACAGTTCTCAAAAACTAAACCATCAGATTCTTTAAACGGGTGATGTAGTTCATCAGATACAAAATCTGATACAAATCTTTTTATACAAATGCATCCCTGGAAGCTGTTGAAATGTAAACATTTGAATTTTTGTCATTCTAATAAGATTTTACATGACATTATTTTTCATGCATTTAAAAAAAAAAAAATCCAAATCTTGAACATTCTTCGGTGCCGTGGCAAGAGGCAAGTGAGCGAACCCAACTTGCAACACGCAATGCTATGATGGATCACTTGATCCTCTCAATGAATGTTAGAGAATTAAATCTGAACATCTTGAAATTTGTACAAAATGGCTGCAAAATTGGACTTTGCGTCTGGCAAAGAGATGTTGGTCACATGTTTTTAAACCTCAGTTGTGCTACATGCTTACAAGGAAACCAAACAGTGGATGTGTTTAAACAACCTAATAGCAATTTCTCTGTGTTAACCTCAAACAAATTTGTTCTGCCTGAATTAATCATTACTCTTTGTTTTATGTTTAATTGAAATACTTGACGGCACAGGAATCTGGGAACTTTCTATTGTTGCAAGGTTCATTTGTTTCTGCACTATGCAGATTTCATTAGGGTTGACTTGCATATTTTTTGTTCATCTGTAAGTATGCATTTTATTGAAAGGGGAATAATTTATGCAGTTCACCATATATTGGATCTGTAAAATGCTGAACAGTGGCTGTGTAGTCCCCTGAAAAGGCTGTTCATTTTTACTAGAGGCATGGATTCCATTCCAAACGACAGCTTATGTGTAGAATCTGCAGCCATACCAGGTTTGACAGAGACTACTTTTTTTATTGATCTTACTGTTTACTACAGCTGACAAATTAGTCTGCTTTTGAATCATTCTTTGATTTGATCAAAACCTAGGGCATGGCTGTGTGGTGTATATTTAAGTATTCCATCCTTTGGGCACTATTCATCATGAGGTGTAAGGATGTGTATATGGGAGCCTTCCGCACAAGTCTCTGCTTCCCAGCCTTTTATAATACACTGCTGGACAATTGCTAAGGACGGATCATAAACGGCTATATAGCGCTTAAAAAGTAAGTGGTTGGATGCCAAGTGAAATAAAATGTCAGAATGCCAGGACATTACAAGAAAGACAATTTATTGTGCTCTGAAATCCAGAAGGCTTTGGAACGTGTTCAAGGGACAAACAGGCCATTTTGTGCAGAATGCGTAAACATGAAAAAAATGCAATTACCGTCCGCAGGCGTTCCGGCGTAAGATGTCAATACGGGATATGACCACCATGGAGGGCGATGCAAGATTCCACGCGTCGTGTCATGCTTTGCACAACATTATCAAGCAGCTGTTGGGGTAATTTATCCCATTCCTCTGTCCGTGCACGGATGAGGGTGTCCTTGTTTATTGGAGGGCATTGGCGACCAGCAAGGCTCCTCCCCAAAGCATCCCACACATTTTCAATGGGATTCAGATCTGGAGATCGTGCTGGCCATACGAGGCGTTGAATATCCTCGTTCTCAAGACACTCCTGGACAGCAACTGTTCGATGAAATGTTGCGTTGTCGTCCATGAAAAGGAATCTATCACCGACAGCACCACGGAACATGCGAACATGAGGTAGCAGAACATCATTAATGTATCGTTGGCCAGTCATAGTCCCAGTTGGAAGCACATAGAGAGACGTACGGCCATTGATCATGACGCCAGCCCATACCATGACACTACATGTCGGATATCGGTCCCTTTCCTGTATGTTTGCTGGACAATATGCAATACCACTATCACGCCAGATCAGTTGTCGTCGACAATCAGACGATAGACTGTATCTACTCTCACCTGAGAAGAGGACAGCAGACCAGTCATCAGTGTCCAATTGCGATGTTGATGGCACCATTGCAAACGGGCGGCACGGTGACATCTGGACAATGGGATGCACACATCAGGACGGCGGGCGTATAGTCCTCCTTCATGCAAACGTCTGGTGTATCTCTTATCAGCGCTATGACGTCACGAACAAGTTAGGCATTCCAAAATTTGCATACGCACAACACGTCTTACTGTATCCCGCACTTATGCTAATTTCCACATTTTCCTGCCTTCCATTTTATGGTTGCTATTGTCATCCGTCCTTAGCAATTGTCTGGCAGTGTATGAAGGCCTGCAAATAATTGCTGGACTTGTGCAGCCTGTAGCTGTCCCTTAACCATTACCTGAAACGAATCTTGTACAGACCACTCTGTGTGTGATGCAGTTCAACCCTCAGCATGTCTTATCTGAGGAGCATCCAGTCTGCTGTAGTACAGGGTGTCATTCAGTGGCATGAACACGCTATACTTATTTAATCGGATACAGTACCGGACCTGCGATCCAGAAAGACCCAAAATCTAGAATTTTTTATTATTTTTTTCTTCTGATTTTTTTGGGAAATTTTCGTAATACTATATTTTTTATGGTTTTTAATATAATTTGTTACTGTTGCAGTATCAAACTTCTCCATTTACAGTGATCTTATTTTATTTTTTAAAGCATCAACAAGGCTTTGTGTTTTTCATATATAGTGCCATTTTTTGAAAAAACATGTGATTTTCCAGTCTGCCACACCATATTCATGTGTTTAGGTAGTCACTTCACTTATTTAAAGAAATGCTCGTAAAGTTTGATTAAACCTATTATGAAATCATCTGAAACATATCTTATTGAAGTTAATTATTGTGAACTTAATAATCAGAAGAATGATTCAGATTTGCTAATTGGACATAGAACTTTGCAATTGTTTTAAAATGCACATGTGGAAATAATGCAGCTTCTCAGTTATTTCCTCACATGTGCATTTTTATTCATGTAAGGAAATATTATACCACAGCTTGTAATTACATGTGTAATAAGTTTCTTTATAATTCTGAGGTGCTTCTGTATGCTGAAATCGTATAGATTTCAAAAATTGGAAAACTTTTCCAGCTTAAAATTCTTTGCTTAATAATTCTCAGTTTTCCTATTTCATAATGGCAATGAAAGAGTAGATGATGCTATGAATGCATTACACGCAGAATCCAGTGAATTTCAGATTTATGAAGTTCCTGAAAACAAAGATTGCATCATTGATGTGCAGTGGATCAAAGTTGACCAGGTGAGAAACTAAGCTGTCAGCCAAAATTAAGAAACTTAAACAGTTCATGTTGTCAATCTTCACAATTCCCCAAAGTAATGCAGAGTGCAAATGAGTTTTTAGTCATGTGAGGAAAATGACTGGTTTCAGGACTTCAATGTCTCGAGGAACTTTGTAAAGCCGCCCCGGTGGCGCAGTGGTCTAAGCTATGGCCTCTGATCATTCGTCCGAAAGGGGTCTGGGTTCAAATCCCGGTGAGGCATGGATGTTGTGTTTGTCTTATGACACTGGCTGTCTCCCTTCCCTGGAACCAGTTATACTAAATTAGGAACGGGAGACTGCGTATAGCCCATTGAGTTGCTCACGGTGGTCGTTTCCCCCCCCCCCCCCCCCAAAAAAAAAAACTTTCAATAACTAACTTTCAGACAAAGCACAAGAACAGCATTTGTAAAATAAGTTAAAATATGTCCATAAGGTAAAATGTTAAAGTAAGATTTGCAAATAAAATCTGAAGGGGGGGGGGGGGGCAGGACCAGATTTCCAGTTGCCTGGAATTTGTAGAGCCCAGTTAACGAATAGTATCCAACTGTGTTATATAGATGGCGTCACTAAAGGTGGGTTTTCAGTCGCGTGACTAGTCCACAGCTGACAACTCTGAATGGCTGAAAATCGAGAATTTTGACGCAGGAAAAACTCGCTACTTTTTAATAATCGTGAAGTTCACACCATAATTTAAAAAAAAAGGCCTGTTAAATTGTTAGATTTTCCGCCTTCAGAGTTGTCCGCTGTGGACTGGTCACACAACTGAAAATGTGCCTTTAGTGACACCATCTATATAACAGTTATTATTGGTTATAACTGGACTCTACAAATCCCAGGCAACAAGAAATCTGGTCCTGGCTGGCTCCCATTTCTTCTCTTCAGATTTTGTAATTTGCAGAAAATAATGTAATTTTGGTTTGTAACCCACAAATTATTTGTTAAAAAGTATTGCGGATAATAAACTGGTAAAAGGGGGAGAGGTGGTTGTGTGGCGTTTTAAAACCTCCTCGAGGTAATTTTCAGGAGGTGATGTTATTGAAAAAGTACTGAAAATGCCTTAACAGAAAAATAATAATAATAATAATAATAATAATAATGCGACGAAGGCATTGTACTATAGCGCTTGCGGAGCTATTCCATGGCACGTATTCATTTTACAAATTGCATTCATTAGTTTTGATGCGCTGCTAATCGTATTATGGGGTTTAACTTTGTTTCAACTGAACAGAATAAAAAAAATTCAGAAAAGAGACCTAGTGTGGATTGCAATTTGTATGAATGTTTTTTAGGTCCATTGAACTACAGAACTGTGGCAGAAGCCAGGGATTTTAATTTTAGTTCATTTACTTACAGTAACACAAAAGTACTAAAAAATAAGTTACTTTTTTTTTTTTTTTTGTAAGGCAAGTTTCTTTGAGCTTTGAGCTCGGATATCCAGTGAATTGCGGCTTTTCTGTCTGAAATTACAGTTCACGATTGAGTGACCCAAGTGCGGATTAAACACTGGTGTGCAAAAATTAATGACGAAGAAGAGAAATTAGCATAACAGCGGAACTAGCAGGCAAAATGGACCAAAAGACCACTCAGGAGATAGACTGGGGTCCGGTATGGTAGGGCATGCGCATGCATATATGCAGCATGACGGGGGGTGTCAGAAGGTTATAAAGCACACGGGCGGTGTACGCTCAGCATTTCGGTGAAAGCTATTGCACGGTGTACATCGGTTTGAACGATGTTAAGTTGCTGCCTCCACGTGATATGGCCAACAGGCAATCCAGTAGACGACATCTGGATGACTTTTACCCAAGGTCGCGTCATTGGAAAGTTGGAAGAAGGTCTAAGTGTGACTAGTGTGGCCGAGGAGTACGGGATCGCTCACAGCATTGTTCCACGAGTTCGGAGAGCATTTCAAACGACAGGAACAGCTGTCCGAGAGTTTAGCAGTGGTCGTCCACGAGCAACCATGGCGGCGGATGACCGGCATATTGTCCTACAGGCGAGAAGAGACAGACGGCAGACAGCGGATGAGATATCGCAAGGCACATGCAACAGACAACTGGGTTTCCTTTCTAGCATTTTACCGTGGCCAGAAAGCTGCACAAGGGTGGTCTATTTGCACGACGACTAGTATGGTGTGTGCCATTAACGCCTGCTCATCCGAGACGGCGGTTTCTGTGGAGCCAGGAACGCAAGCACTGGACACAGCAATGGGGTGGAGTTCTCTTTACGGATGAGAGCCGATTTAGTCTGACGAGCGATTCTGGACATATACACATTTGGAGAGAGCAGGGAACACCCAATCACACCTCCAACATCAAAAGGGACCAGTTTGGAGCGTGGAGTTCTCGTTTGGGTGGTATCGTGCTTGGTAGTCGTACTGACCTCCACATCTTCCAAGGAGGTTCAGTAACTGGTGTCCGCTATTGTACCGAGGTTCACATGCGTCTGTTTAGAGGTGCTGTGGGTCCTGAGTTCCTGTTCATGGACGACAGCGCCACACCTCATCGTACAGTGGCTGTCAGAGCTGTTGGACAGTGAAGATATTCAACGCATGGAATGGCCCGCAAGGTCCTCGGACCTAAATCCAATCGAGCACGTGTGGGACCTTCTCGGGAGACGCTTGGCGGCACGTCACCAGCCGCTAGCAACGATTCCGCAGCTGCGATTGGCGCTACAAGAGGAATGGGCTGCGATGCCTCAACATCTCCTTGACAACCTCGTCCTCAGCATAGGCAGATGTTGTAAATCCTGCAACACAATCAGGGGTGATCATATCCCCTACTAAAGACTGGATTTTTCTTGGCAGCCGCCTGTCACATGGACGTTTCTGTCCAGTTGTGCTCGAAGCTACCTTTTCAATAAAGTGCCTTTGTATCCTTTAGATTCCTTGTTTGGCCGGTTTTGCTGACTTGTCCCATATTCTTACATCTTGGGGATCTTATGGTATGATATGAGTCGGTGGAGCACTTCTGCACGACGTCACATTCTAAAAAGTCTCGTCATTAATTTTTGCACGCCAGTGTATGAGTACCCCCCCCCCCCCTCTTCTGAATTTCATCGTCTGCGACACTGCTGCAGGTTATGCAGAGAAAAAAATTGTATCTCTCAGTTTCAGGATTTGCAAATCATATGCTGCCACAGATTATACGGAATTTTTTTTTTCATGGGCTGTGGATTTAGAAGCCTCTACACATCTTAGAATTTTATGGTCTGCGGATTATCTAAGAAAATTTCAATATTTTGAATTATATCTAAAAAGAATTGACTTCCGCAAAGTTTTGATAAAATCAAAATTAGAATTTTGATTTTTTTGAAAGCATCAACTGGAATAATGGGGGGGGGGGGGTATGAAACCAGTTTGAACATTATTTTTTTGAAATAAATGGGTTTTGGTAAAAAGAAAGACTTTACAACAAATAGTTTCATTTTTTGTTCATGCATTCGAAATTTTACTTAGTTTCACCTGGCTCCTAGATTCGGAACACAAAAAGCCTTGGGTTATGGAATGGTGCATTGTGAGTATCAATTGAGACTATTTCATTTGTGTTGAAACTAATTAGTTTCCTGTACAATCTTGAAGATTCAGAAGAAAATTTTAATCCTGGGATGTCCTATGTTATTACCCATTCAAGTTTCAGTAAAATCTGTATTATGCAACCCCCACTTATTATTGTTTGGTGTGGAATGTCTCAAATTCATTGTAATATTTGAGTATAAATTTAATCCCCCAGCGTAAAATATTTTAACATCATTTCAGCTTATGTATCTTCCAAACATCATATGAGAAAGTTTGACAAGTCAAACAGTAAGATTTTCTCCAAGTGTTCATACAAGTTTAGTACTAAAAAATTGTGAAGCATATTTTGGGAGGAAGGGGTTCTACTTAATTTAGCCCACAAAAGTAAGGTCCTGCAAGTTCTTGCGAAATGCTTCCACAGTTCAGTAGCTTACTATTTTCATAAAAAAATGCTATATTTGTTATCTGGTATCTTTATGCAAGAGAGAACAGGAACAAAATGGCTTATTTTTGTAGCAATCCCTAGTTTTTTATATTATGACAAAAGGTAATGTATTCTAAATATGCTTTTTAAGCATCAGTATTTTTAAGTGTTCTCATTGTTTGAGAGTGGGGATGGGTTCTTGCTTACCTGAATAGATAATTTGTTTGCAGCAATGATGACTACTATTGCTCTGTTCCAAATTCTGTGTGTGGACAACTGAAGTTCTGAGTTGCAAATAAACAATTTGGTGTAAGGTTTGATTTTTATGTTCTGCAAATGACTGCTGCTCTTGTAACTTACAAAAAATCTATTTTGGATTTTATATAAAATTTAGTCTGATTTTGTTTAGACATTTCTCTTCTCTAAAACTAAAGCTTATATCGAGGCTAAGCTTTATTCAATGATTAGAAGCTTAGTTCTAAGGATTTGTTTCGTAGAACTCAGTATCACAAATCCTTGAATACAATTTCCTGTGCTTTCCTTGGTTGAAGGCATTGATTTCTCTTAAATAGTAGTATATGGAGGTGCCACTACTATATGAATTTTATGCTCATTTTAGTAAGTTCACCTCCTAGAAAAAGTTGGTACTCATCCCCTGGTTGTCATTTTGTGACATGCAGACAGAAGTTCTGAAACAGGCTGAAATTGATAGGATAAAGGTCTTCACAATACTGAATCATTTATTTTTAAATCCTTTACCCTTTTGCAAGTCTTATTTGCTTTTTTATATAATGAGTTCAAAGTTCTTAAATTTTTGAGTGCAAAGCAAATGTTTACCTGAAATTACTTACATTCCATTAAAAAAAGAAATGCCACCTTCTGTAAATCACTGAGTAACCAACAAGAATGCATATGTATTCTGTTGTGCAACAAAATTGGAAGAGGGAGGTATTTGAGGAATATTTTAAAGAACTTCCAGTGACCTCCAACAGTGCCACAACATGGAAAAGGTAGTTGTGTTAAATTTGTTTATTCTATATTTGAAAATATATAATTTCCAACAATTGACCTTTGGCAACTATTGCTACCACTGTGGCAGATATGGAAACAGGTCGCGCTGCTGATCGCATTCTTCACACTTTTGCAAAAATATTTGGCGATTATTTTTAAAAAAATTTTTGTACTGTTATAACACTTCTGTGAAAAAGTGAGTTGAAAACTGTAAAAAAGCCGGAGCCACTGCTGTAAAAGTAATAGGATTTTTTTAAATTGGGTTTTATTTGGCAGAAAACCCTAGAAGTCAATTTGAGTTTTGCTCCAAAAGAAAATCATTTGCAGCTGTGGGTTGATAAGATAATTCCTTCTACAGAAATATTACAGGGTGACTTTTCATTATTTCATGGGCTTCTTTGTAGTATGGAAAGTCTGCACTTCATCATTTCTGAAGGAAGGTAACACTGCAAGCTGTTTTCAGACTCGAAAAAATATTTTGAAATATTTTAGTGTCAAGAGAGTTTTACTTATTTTACCTTCTGTGTTAATTTGTTATTTTGCATCTTTCAATACTTCATGCAATAACTATGGTGCATGGAAGTCGCAGAGATGCTAAACCAAAATCTTTCTTGTTCTCCTAAATTGGAAGAAGTATTCTTCCTGAGACAATAGAAACATTTCTTCACCTTTTTTTATTTTTTTATTGCTGAGGGCATAGTTTAGAGGTGAGGCTGTCTTTGTAAAGCAAAGTGAGTACAGTAAAATCTAGATAACCTGAGGGGTAATCAGGACTGGAGCCAACTCGGATTAAGTGGAATTTTAAAATGTCAGCATGATTATGATTCTGGACGAAGGTTCGTAGAAATGTTTTTCAATGATCAATGAAAATGTTATCAAAAATAAATTAAAAACTGACTGACATCATATTAATGACTATGGAAATTATCTAATCCTGCTTTTTTGCGGTGCAAGTTTTTTTTTTTAGTGCTATTGTATGTAGGTGCTGCCATACTTTTCCGCTTGAGAATTTTTTTTTCTTGTGCACAGTCAGTTCCTTCATCCGATTTTGAATCCTTTTCATTAGTAACTATGTGAATTATTGCTTCATCTGTAATTTCTTCTTGGTCATCGCAGGAAAGCCTATCGGTCACTCGATGCGAAAATGCACTGCCTTTTCTTGCAGCATCGGACTACCTTTCAGTGATTGCTGGGAAAACCACAGGAAAAGTGCCTCGCTTGTCTTTTTTGTATTCACTTTCTCAATCGTTCCTGCGATTCCTTGAACTCTTCAGAAGAAAAGTTTGCAATGCTCCACTTCCTGTATAGAAGGATTAACAAAAGCTTTGTTTACTACTGAAGAATTTAAATGTTGTTGCCAAGTTCCTTATACTGTTGCCAGTTACCAAACTGAAATGATTTCATTGTGTATTTTGTAATTCAGTTGTAAAAACATTGTTTAAACAGCACTTATTAGTTTTGAAGGCTCACTGGTTTTTTTTATGTAATAACTTCAGTCTAATCTATATTTTTAATACTATAATACAATATTTTGCCCCCCCCCCCCCACCCAAAGGGCTTGCATTTGCAAACCTGTGTATGATTTGCTAATATATTCTCAGTTACACTACTTGGTATATAAGTTTGTATACCTACTTGATATATAAACTGAACTACAAATTTAAAACAGTAGGTGTAGAGTTCAGTTTTTAGTAAATGGGTTATATAGAGGAAACATTGGATTCCAACTCAGAAATCTGAGAGCATTAAAAAAAAATAATAATAAAGATTGCTTCTGAAGGTTCTTTTAGGTTCTGTGGAGTTTTTGATTTTACCTCTAGCAAATAGTTTAATATAGTTATTCTTTCTGTTAAAAATTCTTGACACTAGAATTAATTGCTGTGCAACTGTAAAACATTACTAAAAACTTCCATCTATGCATACAGCTTGTGGAGACTGAACTTCCTTGCAACTAGTTTGGTGCAATGGAATTTTAAATCTCCAATATTATTTCAGAATGTTCCGATGTGTCCATTTTTTTTTAAATGCGTAATAACCAAAAATTCTTATACACATCTGGTTGTGAAATAACATCAAATCACTTCTGTGGTTAGAGCATTACTCTAAAGATAAAATCTAGTTCAAATATTTACCCAGGTTTATGTGCATTTTCACTAATTTTAATATATATCAAATACGTGGAGATAATGTAAATGGACGATGTAATCACTCTTTCCACGTTATTTTTTTAAACAACGCATAGCGACTGAAAAATTGTATTTCGGCACTGCTGGGATCGAACCCCAGAACTCTCGATAACTAGTAGAGTGCGTTCGAATTTACGCTACAGCGCCAACAATTCTCAGCGCAATGCGTGGTTTATCAGTCAGCATCTGACTATACGAATGCGTATTGATGGTCTCAGCATCTGACTATACGAATGCGTATTGATGCTGAGACCATCAATACGCATTCGTATAGTCAGATGCTGACTGATAAACCACGCATTGCGCTGAGAATTGTTGGCGCTGTAGCGTAAATTCGAACGCACTCGACTAGTTATCGAGAGTTCTGGGGTTCGATCCCAGCAGTGCCGAAATACAATTTTTCAGTCGCTATGCGTTGTTTAAAAAAATAACGTGGAAAGAGTGATTACATCGTCCATTTACATATTTACATTATCTCCACGTATTTGATATATATTAAAACATTTCTATCGCCCTTTGAATTTATCAGCTACAATTAAAATAGCTGTTGCGTTAAATGCCACCAGATGACGACATCTCAGTTGCTGAGACCATCAATACGCATTCGTATAGTCAGATGCTGACTGATAAACCACGCATTGCGCTGAGAATTGTTGGCGCTGTAGCGTAAATTCGAACGCACTAGACTAGTTATCGAGAGTTCTGGGGTTTGATCCCAGCAGTGCCGAAATACAATTTTTCAGTCGCTATGCGTTGTTTAAAAAAATAACGTGGAAAGAGTGATTACATCGTCCATTTTCACTAATTTTGAAGTCTTTTTGCCTATGGACTGTTCCTTATTCAGCTGTGTTGTACTGCCTGCATGTCAGTGAAAACTTGTTGCCTATTGATTTCAGTTGTGTTCAGAATCCTTTTGACAGTCGGCTAGGGAACTTTAGTTAATAACACCAGTTAATATATAAATCCATACCTTAACAAGAAATTATTCATGGCAGTTGCAACATCACATGAAATTTCATGACTTTAAATGTATTGCAACTATGATGACTTGTAGGTTTGTCTGAACATGTATAGTGTGGACAATAGAGGCTGTTACTGAGTTGCAAATAAGTGTTTATCACTGCCAATTTTTCTTGTCAGGTAAACCTGCAATTTGGATTTTCAAGACGCTCATTTAGGCTATGTAATTAATATTGGTTATGTACGATAACACATTGGCTGTTCGCTTCCCAAACATCCTTTTTTTTTTTTTTCAGATAATGGGAAGTATGAAATATTTATTACCTATGATGTTCAGTGAGTTCTGTATGTGATGACTTTTCCTGTAATTTGGACAATAGAAACTTAATCGTTGCAAGTTTCAGGGTGTCTACCAGGTCACGAAATGAGAATGAGAAAACAATCGCGGAATTAAGGTCGTAGGTCACGATCAATATCCCCCCCCCATTTGTGCCTTGAAAAAAAATCAAATTTCAGCTTTGAGCTAAAAAGGAGGAGTCTTCGCCAATGACTATGACGTCATTTCCTTTCTTCAGACAGGTTCTGAAGGGGTACGCCGTTCTCTCCTTTAGCGTTCATAGACTCCGCTTGGCACTCTGTCAACCTCGATTCTCTCAACTGTGTGCCGACAGTAAAGGTCATTTGTAGAAGGTAACCAATAACCTGCTTGTTTGCTTCGCGGAAAATTAGTCGCGGGTCGTTCAGTCTGGGCGATGTATCAGTATAACACGAGAAACAAGTTTAAGTTTTACATCAAGGCTCCGATTTTTTAGCTAAATGTACTATGATGTGTCGTCCTGCGATATCGCGTTGCTATGTATCGTTTAGTACGATGTTGACGAAATCACATGATTGCGTCATGGACATCAAACATCCTTCAGGAATGATGGGAATCCAACCCAAAGCAAACGCGATGTTTAAACCGGTTCTTACCAGGCCTCCGCGTGTCAAAGATGCCATAAATCGGCGAATTCGCATGTACTGCTATCTGCCAGCAGGAATGATGTTCTCTAACAGGTTTTGATCAGTACGATTCCAAAACTGCAAATAGTTCCAAGTCGTAATAAACGCTGCTGCATGTTTGTATGCAGTGACTGCAATCTCCGGGATTTCAGTAATTTACCGCAGTCTGGGAAGTAGTTGGCAGGTAATTAGCAAGTCTTTTGTAAAAAAGATCGTGCATACAAATCGGTTTGTCTGTCCGTCCATCCGTGGACACCATATCCACAACTATTAGTCCGATTTAAAAAATTCTTTTGCATTGGGAAGCATAAAATGTGAGACTGATGATCCTGGCATTCCGAGTTTTTCGGATTTCTGCTTCTGATGTGTTTGCAGAAAAATCTGAGCTTCTGAAAGAGTGGATTGAAAATTTTTTTCTTAGACCTATACCGCTCACCTCGGAAATCATTTTGAGAACACCTGCTGCCTAAAATAGGTCATAGTTTTCTCGCCACGGAACATATCTTATTTTTGTCTATATCCCTGCTTCTAAGCGTCTGATTTGAAAAGTTTTCTTTTGGGGGAACGTTTCTGCTGTAAAATGTTTCTCATATAATTTCAAATTTTTCGTAATGCACAAGTCTGCCAATAGAGGGCGTTAGCTCACATTTCTGTTTACATTAATATCTGTGGGACTAGAAACTTGATGTAAAAGATTCTTTCTCAGTCAGATGCTACTATATATGAAAACTGTATTTTCTTCACAAAATAATGCCCCAATTTTGCCACTAGGGGTGCCAATGTTCAATCTGTTTTTCTTAATATCTCTGCTTCTAAATGTACGATTTAAGAAATTTTTTCAGCACCGAATGCCATTTACCTTGTGGATCACTTTAGGTTAGTATTTGAGGATTTTTATAGTTGACAGTTATACCACTAGGTGGTCTTTGTGTACTACTTGCAGCTGTATCTCTGCTTCTAAAAATCCTATTGGCAAATTTCTTATTTTTACTGTATGCCATTCTCCACAATGAAAATGTGGTGCATTATCCTCTTTAAACAATGCACATAATTTCTGCTAGAGTGCATAAATGTCTAACTTTTTCTCACTGTCTCTTCTTCCGGGAGCCATATTTGAAAAGTTCTTTTTCATTAGCGTATTTTTTTCCATGAATATTTTTTTACTTTCCCATTAGGCGTAGAGTTATATAATGTTTTTTTCTTTATTTCTCTTTTAACTGTTCGATTTGAAAATCGATCTCTAATACCTTCCTTCTGCTGTAAGAAACTTTATGTACAGTTTAATTTTCATTACATACTTTTTATCTGCTGGTGGAAGTAAGTAGCTATTTCTATTTCTGGATGTTTTATCAATTGAAGAAATCTGGTTAATATTTTTCTAACTGGTTTCATTGGCTTTGAATAACTTTGATAAATTTAATTCACATTGGAAAAGATTTAAGTCTTGCTCATTACAACCCAAAACTCATGTCATCTTTCTTGTTTTATTTTTTGTTCATGTTTTAGCAAAATGGTATAAAGAGATGTATAGGCATTTAAAATTACATCTGTATAATTTTCTGAATGTCATTCAGTGCACTTCTATTATTTTATTTTTTTCAACATTTTCAAAATATTTAATCAGGCCTAGGCTAAGTAGAAACAAAAAAGCCAAACTGCAGATTTCTGTACTTCCCGATGGAAGGAATTGCACCATAAAAATTGGTGTAAATGCACTGCACGTTCAGTAGACAGACACAAAAATGTTACTTTCAAAATTTTTAGTATGGCTAGCCTATTAAGAAAAAAAGGCCTGACTGCAGACTTGGATACTTTCAGACGGAATTTCACTATGAAAATAGTTATAAATGTACTGCATGTTGAGTAGACAGACAAAAATACCCCACTTTCAAAAAAATTTAATAGGCCTAGGCTAGGCTAGGCACAGAAAAAAAAAAAAGAATAAATAAAAATAAAAGCCTAACCATAGGTTTGGATTCTTCCTGATGGAACTTCACCCGAAAAATCTGTACAAATGTACTAAACATAAAGTAGATGGACAGAATAACATAATATTAAAAAAATAATAATCAGGCCACATATTCAACATATATTCAAAATAAAACTAAATGCTGCATCAAAATGTAAAGAAGCACTAAGAAAACAGAAAAGTCAGCAAGCAGAGAAAGAAAAGGAAATTAGATGTGCTGTGGGAAGAATTAAAAAACTGAAAGAAAAAGTTATTGGAACAGGCTGAAGAAGCTAATGCAATAGAAACAGAAATTAAAGCAGCATACAGATACCAACAAACTGCAGAGTTAAGCTATGTCATACATTGCATTTGGATTGTTAAAGCAAGTGCTTGATTTAGATAACTTTTTTAGTTTTATGTATGCACAGTAATACTGAGCCTTACATGTCTACTTAATGCACGTTTGCTTTAACATATGTACAACATTTTTGCCCATTCCCAACATAATTTATCAACACCACGCTGAAAAATTCTGCCAATTGGAAACTGCATACTTTGAAGTCCAGAATTTTTGGTTACGGTACACTTGTTTCTCTGATCGGAAAAGGAGAAATTCGCATTCGTTTTGCTTTTTTTTTTATATTGATTTACTAAGGACATTCTTGTAAAAATGTCTTTCAATGAAAGAAAAAGTGATGCTGAAAGTGAAATATTGGTAAAATGCCACAGAAATCCATAAAATTACAAGAAAAGTGATCAATAAAAATGAGGCTGGTGAGTTAATTACTAAACTTTCAAACTCTATGAAATGGTCATAGCCACCCCTCATATTCAACAGACCATTCTCGTATGTAACTTTTTTCTTCTTTTGCTACGTAACAGACACACCTTAAGGTCAACCTCTACAACAAGGAGCTATTGCCACTTTTAAATCTTATTATTTATCGCATCGTGATCTGAAGACAGCTGATTTTAGTAACCGTTAGTAAGGACAAGGCAACTGTTCAACAGTTTAGTCATAATATTTTATATGCATTATCCCAGGAACTTTGATAGTGCGTGAAAAATGATGACACAGTAATGCATGGTTGGACTTTGACAAACTTTTTGTCCACAATTTGTGACTGATTCGGAAGGATTTGAACCAACTGTTAGATTAATGTTATTGTTCAAGAAATTCTCTAGCTACCTGAAAAGCTTGATTTGGAAACTGATAACGTGAAAGAATTGTTAGCTTCACACAGTAAAAGACTTAGCACTGCGGGCTTGATTGAACTGGAAACATGGTCAGGAAAATGGCTCATGTAAATTACTAAAGAAAATGTACACTAATAAACATTCTCGTTAAAACTTTCAAAATCACAGAACAGCTTGTAAATAAAATTGATAAGTGTGGCACTGATATTGAGTGCAGTTTTTCACTTGCACATATGTTCAGATACTTTGTGCAGGAGTGTGAAGCTTGTTTTGAATAGTATTTATTTGCTGAGTAAATGTTATCAAAAATTGAAATAAATTGCTATTAAATTTAATTGTTGATAAGTCTAAACCTTTATAACATATTTCCTATACTTGGTTAAAGTACTTTTTTGTAACTTGCAGGTTTCCCGGTTACAAGTAATTCTTAATGGTGCGATATTTTAAGTTTGTCACTAAATGCAAGCTTATTGGTAAAGAAATTATTTATTTTAACTTTTTAGAAATAATTTTATATACTCAATTCACCCTTTTAATATCTTAATTACATAATCAGATATTATATTTAATTAAAATGGCCAGACTCCTACACTGTTGACAGAAAGAATAGTCAAGAAAACTTAGCTTTAGGGTCAAGAAATGTCCCGTAAAAGTCAAGGAAAGGTCACGAGAAGCACAAGAAATTGAGTCTCGTGAAAATGGTAGACCCCCTGAAAGATAAGGTTCGTAACTAAAATCTAAACCTTTATTTCTTTACGATAGGCTTTCTGTTGATCCTGGCTTTCCTAGCTGACCAGCTCGATCGGATAAATTTGGTATTAGTGATTAACTATGAGCAGCAATATAAAGGGGGGCTACTATCAAACATTCCATGATGCGTATTCTGCAGAATTCCAGTGTATTTCAAAATCTTCAAAAAATGAAACCTGCATTTTGCCCTACGTGTTGTAGTTTAAGCATTTTGCATTGTGGAAGGAATATTACTAATCATATTTCTAGTGCCAAGCGTGAATATAAATGTTGACTGCATGGGGGAAAAAAATACGAAATTAACTTTGTTAAAACTGGATGCAATTCGTGCAAAATGTTTGTTCACTTAGTTTTTAGACTAGTCATCCTATAAAAGTCTGCTGTTACAGGCCGGAGAACCTTGTCAAGACTCGTCATGGAATGCAAGAACGTTATCCATCCATGTTAATATGCTCTTCTGCTATTTCCTTTCAGATCTCCATCCACACATCACACAACAGTCAGGAATGTTAATGGGGATCTGGCGGAGTCAGAACTCCTTCTTCTACTGCCTGTTTAAGTAACCAAGTAACCAACCCGTCAAGTTTCTGCGATTGTCAATTTATTGCCAGTGTGTTGGGAAAGGTCCTACCCACACACACACACACACACACACACACACACACACGGGTCTCAGAGTTGTATCTCAAATGAACAGAAACAGCCAAGAAAGCGAAGCTCTTGATTGAGAAACTTCTCATATCAAATTTATTTGTAAAGGTGCTATAACTTCTGGAATTTTTTTTAGAAAGCAATTTTGTCAAATTGCTGAGCAAACAAAAATGGATTCCATGCAATAATTCTATTGCTTTTTGCTCTAAACGCTAGGGGCTATATTTTGTAGCGGAAATAACTGTTTTGTACCCTTCATAATGGGTACATACACTCTTAGGTTGACTCAGAGTATAGTTCAGCATAATTTACCAATTAGCATCCCTCAGCCACTCATTTCTTTCCTCTTTTTTTTTTTTTTTGTCTCATCGTAAGCCTCTAAAATCCAAAATCCTAGCATGAAAATGGTTAGATTTTGAAAACATTTTAGTTTATGTGACTACGTGGGATACTATCCTATTGGATTTGGGAGTCAAAGGGTGAAACATCCTTTCCTTTAGATGCAAACTTCCATAAAAATAAAATTTTCTCTCATAGATCGTAATTGATAGCATAGTAATGAGAAATTATGTATTCAGGGATCGCATTCCTCCTAAAATTCCTAATATTTTGTGACCCTCCTTAAATTCCTAAAATTAGACCTAAAATTTGCTATTCATCCTAAAATTTTCGTAAGCTTATTTTTATTAAAAACACAACCGTTATTAACGCCAAAAAATTTACCATTACGGTAAGGTAAAAAGACCTGTTATTGTAGAAACACAGCCTATATGCTGTGCTGCTGAAGGGAGGGAAAAATGACGCCATCGAGATGCACTTGCTTCGGGGCGGGCGTTCCATTTTTTTGCCTTCGAACAGTTTTCGAGAGTAACAAGAGATCTAAGGGAAAAGGGGAGGGGTCATTTTCACCCCTGGTTTGCGCTTTGCAGACGAACTCCGTGGCACGCAGAAGATCATACTTTATTTTTGTACATGCCTTGTGGAACCTCCTCTTTCTGCTGATGTTTTGTTATTGTAAACCGCAGGTGGGTGGAAGCAAAGAGGAAACATGTGGTCTCCTTCCGTAACCTCCGGTAATGACGATGGGATGGTAGCTGAGTATTATCTTGGCAGGCAGTAGAGCACGTGATCATTGACCTTCGATCATGCGTCGGCGACAGCGACCTTCGATGCGCAATATATCTCGGCTCCGACTCGCTTTGACTGAACTTGCGTGAGATGCGTATGATAGTTTCTGGTTTTACGTCTTTTATGGTGTTCTCTGTGCTGTGTGCAGGTTCAGTTCTCTAGTGGTGACCTTCCTTTTTTTTTTTTTTTTTTCATATCTTCTGACATCCTCGCAGCCAAATTTCGGGAAGTTGTCTGGTTTTGCAATATTGGAACGTGTTTTTGTACTTCCCTTTCATTTTCTGGTTAGTAATACAAGTGTTTAAGATGCCTAAATCCAAAACGAAATTTCAAGATGCGTGGCTCGCCAAAGAATTGGACGGAGTGAAGTTGAAAGAATGGTGTTCTGCAACTGAAACAATATTTTCTGCTAAGTGTATATTGTGTTCAGAAATTTTCAACATTTCTAATAGTGGCTTTTCACAAGTAAAAGCGCATCATAAAGGAAAAAAACATTTGCAGAAATTTCAAAGTAAATTTCAAAATAAGTCCATCCTGTGAAAGCCTTTGGAGGACGGGATCTTCAGCCCAAAACAAATATTAGTGAAGTACTGAGTCATGATTTACAGTTGGCTAAAGCCGAAGCATTATGGGCCATGAAAGTTGCTAAGGACAATATGTCTTTTGTTTCATGCACTGAAACAGTTGAACTTTTCAAAGAAATGTTTCCTGATTCTGCTATTGCAGCCAAAATGCAACTTAAAGAAAAAAAGTTGCTTATGTGATATCACATGGATTGTCAAAATATTTTGAAGAGGATTTGAAAAAAGACATTGCATCTAGTAGCCCAGGAAAGGTTACTATAGCATTTGATGAAACTACAAATACGCAAGTGAAACGGCAGTTGGATGTGTATCTCAGGTACTGGTCTTCAGAAATAAATTCAGTTTCTTGCCGATACCTAACAAGCGTTTTTCTGGGTCATGCAACAGCAGATATTTTGCTAAAAGAAATTCTTGATGTGTTATCATCCTTCAATATTTCGTTGAACAGAATTATTTGTGTATCCATGGACAGCCCAAATGTAAATAAGTGCTTTTTACGCAAATTCAATGAAGTTGTAAAACAAGAAACAGGCCAGAAATCTTTGGAACTAGGTTTTTGCAACCTGCATGTTGTTAGTAATGCATTTAAAATTTTTTTGACAAGCTTAAATATAGATTTTGATGAATTTGCTACTGATATGCATTACTTTTTAAAGAGTAGTGCTGCAAGACGAGAGGATTATAAATCTGTCGAGGATATAACATTGGTCACTGCCAAATTTCTTTTGCGTCATGTCAGCAACAGATGGTTAACCGTTGGTTCTGTAGCCCAGAGGCTCTTGGATCAATGGCTAAATATTACAGAATATTTTTTAAACTTCTTGCCATCTCAAAAAATATTTGAAAAACAACTGCGCAATTCGGCAAGGTATAAAAGAATTCACTGTTTCCTGAAAAATGAGCTTACTCCTTGCTATTTAGCATTAATTTCATTTTCACACAAATTTTGAAAAGTTTTATGTTATCAGAGTGAAGAACCAAAAATACACCAGTTATATTCTGATTTAAATACTTTAATGAGGAATGTTATGGCTCAGTTTATCCAAGATGATGTTATAGCAGGGAAATTTAAAGAAGACCTAAAGAATGTAGATTTTGAAAACAAAAATTCATGGAAAAAACTAGGGGAGTTAGAAGTTGGTATGAAGACAAAAAATCTCCTCAGGAATGTTCAGGAGACCAGGCAGAAATTATTTCTCTTAGATGTAAGATCATCACTAATTGCAACCACAAAATATTTAAAGTCAAATTTGCCATTCTGCAATCAAAAGCTAAGAGACATAGAAGTTTTAAGCCGCCCCGGTGGCGCAGTGGTCTAAGCGATGGCCTCTGATCATTCGCCCGAACGGGGTCCGGGTTCGAATCCCAGTGAGGCATGGATGTTGTGTTTGTCTTACGGCACTGGCTCTCTCCCTTCCCTGGAACCAGTGACCCTAAATTAGGGACGGGCGACTGCTTATAGCCCATTGAGTTGCTCACGGTGGTCGTTAAAAATCCAATAAAAAAAAAAAAAAAAAAATAGAAGTTTTAAAGGTAAAAGAACCAAAGAAAGAGTCTACTCAACTTTCAGTCACTGAAGGACTTTCGGAAATAACCAGAATTTCAAGTGTTTTGCATCTTTCTGAGGAACAAATTGATAGAGTAAGAGAAGAGTGGAAACTTTTAAATTGTGATAAGCCAACTCTAGATGAACTAGTGAAATTTTCAGAGGAATGGCATATTCCAGTGCGGATTGATCATTACTGGCGTAATATATTTAGTATTAAAGACTCTAGCGGAAAAGAAAAATACTCAAATCTTGCTAAACTCATAAAGTCAATTTTAGTTTTACCTCATGGTAATGCTGATGCAGAAAGGGGATTTTTGGTTAACACTGCTCTGTTAAGGAAGGACAAGGCTAACTTAAAAGACTCAACTATAACATCATTAAGAATAGTTAAAGGGGCCATTAAACACTATGGATGTGTAAGTAACGTTCCCATAACAAGAAATTTGTTAAATAGTGTTTGTGATTCACATAAATTTTATAAAGAGTATGTTGATAAGCTGAAGGAAGAAGAATCAAAAAAGGTAAAAGAAAGGAAGCAGAAAGAGAGGGAAAATAAGGAAAAGCAGCTAGAGAAAAAAGAAAAGCTGAGTTTGATGACAAAATAAAAGAAAATGATGCAGAAATAAATAGACTTAAAAACGATAAAGAAGCCTCCCTAGCAATAATTCAAGAGGGAACAGAAAGAATGAGAAAAGCTGTAGAAAAACAAAATACTGTTGAAATAGCAGTTGTCTCTAACTTGATCATACAAGGTTCAGCTGAAATAAAGAAAACTGAAAGTAAATTAGTTGTGGTAGAAGCAGAAAAAGATAGGCTATTCAGGAAAAGGTTAAAACAATAATATGAAAAAAGTAATTCAGTGAACAATTGTACATAGTTCTTGGTTTTCAATTACCTTTTTAGGATATTATAATTTAATGTGAAACCTGAAAACTTTACTGTGAAAATCGTGAATTGCTTCTGGTTCAACAGCATATTAATGTTCAAAGTGAAACTTGAATGTGGTAAATATACTTGAATATGATAATAACACGTGAAAAGATAAAGAACTGAACATTAGAAGTAAATCATACTTAAACTTTAGACATTAGACGTTATGCAAAAAATTTGGGTGTTAACTTCGACCATATATAACTAATGGACTGCACATTGGCAATAGCTGCATCAAAGCCGCCATGGCTCAAACATTGGGCACGTCATCATCAGACTCCAAATTTCGTGTAAAAATGCTGTTATGATTACTAATTTACGCTGCAGAACTTCAGTGTTTTCAGTGTATTATGTGAATGCGCCTCATATATAATGAAAACTCTTCAGGTAAGTTTACTTATGAGCTATATACATGCATGATCGGGTTGTTTACATTTTGTGATTTATAATGTGATGAACATTTGCGAAGAATTTGGAACATGCATTCCATTTTTTTTTTCTTAAGTTACTATATTTTTATATCAATAGCTGCAAGTTTCTGGTTAAGTAATTGAACTTTATTGACTTAGGTATTTAATTCGTTTCTTACCCATGAAAAATCATAGAACTTTCTTTACTATATCGGTCAGAGCAACCATAAGCACAGCAGGTGTAACCCATCTTTTTGACTGTTGTCATGTGATTTTATGTTGGAGCCAGAAATTTTGATGTCATGCGCAGTCTATCAGTATATATGGTTGAAGGGTGTGAAGCAAACTCTTTACAATGTATACAAAGTTGTTTTACTAGATGTATACAAATATACATCTAGTTTTTATTGAAATACACTCCTAAAATTTTTCTAAAAATTCCTAAAATTCCTACCTAAAATTTTCCAGAAGTATGCTATGATCCCTGTGTATTGTATTTTTATCGAAATAACGTGCTAATAAATTCAAACATCTGCATGTAGTCATATCAATTGAAAGTTGATACTTGATTTAGGTAACATAGTTTTTTAATCTATATGTTCGGTACATTTAATCAATATGCACAAGTAATTTCATCAAATATATAGATTAAATTTTCACCAAATATATCTTTAAAAATTTTTTACGGATTTCAGTTTTTGAAATAGTGCAGGTATGGTAACTTTTTGTTTATACTTGCTCGTAAATGATTTACCAAATGTTTCTACAGAAATAAGATTTCAATGGTAATTTATTTTGCTTGATTGTACTAAAACATGACTATTCTTTAGAATGTTTTGTGGAACAACTAAAGTTTGTCATTGCTGAAGTTACCCCTCAGATTGGATACATTTAGGTATAGGTAAATTATGCAGACCTGCTAAGTGCTCCGCTCAAGGCTTAAAACCTCCGGTCGTTGGAAGTTTTTATTTTGGTCATTTAGAAATTTTTAATTTTTTTTGTTGTTATCCTTATGACAGTGTTTTTTAAAAGTTTAAATTGAAAATTCTTCCGAGTGTATTAAAGTATGCTTTTCTCCTTTTTTTTTTTTTTTTTTCTTTAAATGCCGTTTTTCTGTGTGTGTTTGTAACTACGGAAGAATGGGATGTTTCGCTCTTCTTGGCGCTTGCCGTGTTATCAAGGCCAAGCATTCGAGCTTGTTGTTCATGGCCAATGGAATTGGAGGGCAACAGACAGCCAACTCCGAAACGCTTTGTGCGTGGCAGGAGGAATTATGTGAGTGACGTCATAGCGGAGTCTTTCTCGTAGGCTGCGGGAACATTAGCCCCGACTTGGCTGCTGAAGAACGCGGTGTAGGGCGGGAAGCAAAGCTGATGATGGAAGTTTCTGCTATCGGCAGTGGAGTGTTGGAGCTTGCATCGTAGCTGGACATAGTTGTTTGCAGTTTTCATTGTAGTTATTTAGAACAATCTTATTGTGAGATGTCGAAACGACCGCATAGTCAACGCTTTTCAGATGCTTAAGAGAAACAATGGCCCGTTTTAAAGCGTTCCAAAAAATCCGAAACGCACGCTTACTGTTCCGTTTGTGACATTGATTTCACTATCGCACATGGTGGTATAAGCGACTGCAAACGCCGTGTCACATGCCGCCGACATTTAGACAATGCAAAAGTAAAGGCATCTGATCAAACCCTTACGTCTTCGTTTGTTTCCATTTTGGAAGATGTCTGTGTAATACGTGCGGAAACATGGTTCACAGCTTTTATTATAGAGCATAATTTACCCATCTCTGTAGCAGACCATGCCAGGCCTTTGTTTATTAAGATGTTCCTAGATTCGGACATCGCCAAAAAAATATGGACGCAGACGAAAACAATAGCTATTATTAACAGTATGGCTGATGATACTGCCCATGAAATGATAGAAATTTTAAAAACTTCAAAATTTAGTTTAGCAACCCTAATTCTGCAGAGAAAATATTTCCTGTTGTTTCATATTTAAATACAACAGTGGGGAAAATTATTCCCAGATTATTAGGGGGGGGATAAATACTGTGGCACAATTGTATTGCATTCTCATCAGATAATGCATCTTCTGTGGTAGGAAAATATAAAGGTGTCACAAAGTTTCTCAAGGAAAAAAATCCAAATATGGTAATTCATGGTTGCACCTGCCATCTATTGCATTTAGCTGCCAAAAAGGGAGCTAAGGAGCTGAAAATTGATGTTGAAGATTTTGTGGTTGACATATACTATTTTTTGCATAAAAGCACAAAGTTGCCAAAAAGTTTAAAATCTTGAAAGTCACCAAATTATTAAATATGTGTGTACCAGATGGCTTTCATTGGATCAAGCAAGTTATTAATCGTTTTCTTGAGCAGTGGGAGTCCTTGGAAAAATATTGTGGAGAGAAAAATATGACTATGCAAGGTTTGTGAGAAATACTTTTCTATTCAAAAGAGAATTGGGTCTCCTGAGACAAAGTTGTACCTCTTTCTACAGCAAGCTTTGCCACTTTTCTGCAAGACAAATATCCTACTGCAAATATGAATCCCCAATTGTTCATAGACTACACATGAACTAAATTCTCTACTTAGTGAACTTATGGCATGATTCATTAAACCATCTGCTGTTGTACAGGCTGAGAATGTATTGACCATACCAATTTCTGATAGGAAAAGTCAGATGAGGAACTTGGCATTGGAAGTAAAACTCAGCAGTACCTGAATAGCAGCAATTTGTCTAAAAATTAAGTAATTTCTTTCTATCTGTCTGTGAGATTATATTATCAGAAATGCTGTGAGTACATGCTTAAAAATTTTCAGTTGAATGATCCGATTCTGCTGCATGCTGAAGTGGCTGATGTAAGGCTTAGAACAAGCAGTAAATTTTGTTCTGTTAACTATTTTATTGACCTCTTTGATGATTTCTCTGATGAAGAAAAGAATCTGTTAGTTGAGTTTGCATGTTTCCAAGTAGATAAGTTAAACAGTGACATTGTAAACTGAGCAAACTGATCATGTGTGGTCGTTAAAGATTTAAAAGATCACAATGGTGTCTTAAAGTACAGAGTCTTGCCATTACTGATGCACAGAATACTCCTGATACCACACAGCAATGCTGCTTGCGAACGAGTGTTCAGCACTGTTCGCAAGAATCATAACAATTTCCGTTCTAATTTGTCTGTGCACACATTGCAATCCCTACTTGGGAAAAATCAAGAATGGCTGCCCATAATCTGAGTTGCCGCCAGCATAACTTTATGACTGAAGTGTTGATAAAAGCTAAAAAAGCAACAGCTTTGGTTCTAAAAAAGGACTAGTAAACAACAATATATATATATATATATATATATATATATATATATATATATATATATATATATATATATTTGCATTTTCATCTTTGAAGATTAATTCATTGTATTTACATTTTTATCACAGCTCCAATTTTAGTGAATTATGAACATTAATTTAACAGAATTAGACCTTGATGAGGAAAAATCAGTTTAAATATTTTTTGTATAAACATATATAAGAGAGAGAGAGAGAGAGAGAGAGACGTGTGTCAACATTTTGCTATTAGACTACTGTATAAAATTTCTGTTGCGGTAGCTGGATGAAAAGAACAAGCAGAATTTTTATGTTTCAAAGAAGCAGAGGTGCTTCTAAACTTCAAAGAAATGTTTATTTGGTAAATATAATTATTGAGTAATTTATTTTGTCTTATATAATCTGCATTGTTTTTGTAAAAACATAGCCAATTGTCCACGCGAAAAATACCCCACCAAGTGCGCGACTCTGCTCCTGACGGTCCCTTTCGAAAGTTGGCAACTTTGAATTATGTAATCTAAATAAGCAGCTTATTAAAGTTTGTTTTAGTAAAAATTTCAACCAAAGCCATTCCAATATGTTAAATGTAGCACATTCAAGTGTTACACTGCCACCCTGGTGGCACAGTGGTCAAAGCATTTGTTTTGATCTCATTTGTCTGAGATGGGTTCAAATCCCAATGAGGCACATGATATTGTTTGTCATGCTACACTGGCATTCTCCCTTCCCTGGAACCAGTGGCCCTAAATTAGGGATGAGTGAACTCTTATAGCCCAAGAAATTACCCACAACCACCTAAAGCATCATTAGCCATTCCTGAAATCAGAACAGGATGAGTGCAAGTATGCTCTGTACATAGCTGCTTAGTCTTTAGATATTTTGCCATGGCAGCCCTTTTTCCAGAATGTAAACACATTCTGAGTCCAGTTTTTCTTCTGTTTTATCCAATTCTGCACTTTAGTGATTCGTGTATCACCTATCATATGATATCTAACTAAAATTTTAGGAGCACCTAAGAAATCTTGTGCAGTATGTAAAAATACTAATTTATGATATGTTTTAAGGATGTCGGAGCAAAGGAATCTGATTTCTTAATTTGACAGGTTGAGAAAGTTCTTTATGTGAATTCAATCAATGGTTGTGGAAATGTGGATGAGACAGCATTGGCAGTTCATGAGGGGTTGATCCAGGTTTTTGAAGATATCCATTTTTGTGAAATTCTGCCCTATTTTTGTGGAACTTGCCTATTGAAGAGTTTTCTCCAAAAATTAGTGTTTTTTAATTATATTTCCTAGAAGAAAAAAAAACGTATTAGATGTTGATTTGCATATTTTTATGTTTAGAGCAATTATTTTTCCAATTATATTTTATTAATTTATTCTATTGCTGAATTGTGGTTCACTTTCAAGGATTGCAAAAATACTTCTATTTTGACGATTCAAAAAAAAAAAAAAAATTTAAAGTCGAATTTTTGTCTTCCCAAAAAAATTGCCCTACCGAAATTTTTATAACTGCAAGTGTCAAGTTTGGCATGAAATTTCAGGCAATAAGGAAATAAAATAACTAAATAATGTACCTAACAAAAATTTAGGCCAAAATGTGCCAAGAATAAGTTTTTGTTTCAGAGCTCTGTGACAAAACCATTACTGAAATATGCAGTTTTCCACATACCTAGAAATGCCAAAAATAGTCCATGGCATGAAACTAAAATGGCCACCATTTTTAAATGAGGTAATATAAAATTAATCTTGGTTTTAAACTACCAACGTACAGAGGTCATCACCTACAAAAAATAAAAATAAAAAATTAAGTCAAGCAACCAGTGCTGGACCACTTATATGGATTAACCCCATGGCCATTTTGACATTCGCCCTTTCTACTCTGAGTTGCAGAATTAATCAGCAGTGGTTAACGACATGTCAACACAAGGTAAATTTTAATCTTGACTGCATGGTTGTATTATGCAATTTAGCAAGCAGGTAAGTTTTTACACATTCCATTGTTAATTTTTCTGCTGCTCTTGTCTATTTTATAATTATTTTGTTAATTGAGGCTAGAGTCACCTTCAATTACTCTTGATTGGTTGGTGCTACAGTTCTCAAAAACTAAACCATCAGATTCTTTAAACTGGTGATTGTAGTTCATCAGATACAAAATCTGATACAGATGCATCCATGAAAGCTATTGAAATGTAAACATTTGAATTTTTGTCATTCCAATATGATTTTGCATGACATTCTCTTTGCATTTGAAAAAATATTTCCAAATCTAGAACATTCTTCAGTGCCGTGGCAAGAGGCAAGCGAGCAAATCCAACTCGGCTGCAAAATTGGACTTTTGCGTCTGGCAAAGAGATGTTGGTCACATATTTTTAAACCTCAGTTGTGCTACATGCTTACAGGGAAACCAAACAGTGGATGTGTTTAAACAACCTAATAGCAAGTTCTCTGTGTTAACCTCAAACAAATTTGTTCCGCCTGAATTAATCATTACTCTTTGTTTTACGTTTAATTGAAATACTTGACGGCACAGGAATCTGGGAACTTTCTATTGTTGCAAGGTTCATTTGTTTCTGCACTTAGACAGATTTCATTAGGGAGTGACTTGCATATTTTTTGTTCATCTACAAGTATGCATTTTATTGAAAGGGAATAATTTGTGCAGTTCACCATATATTGGATCGGTAAAATGCTGAACAGTGGCTGTGTAGTCCCCTGAAAAGGCTGTTCATTTCTACTAGAGGCATAGATTCCATTTCAAGCCAGAGCTATGTGTGGAATCCATAGCCATACCATGTTTGCCAGAGAATACTTTTTTGTTTTTTCATTATTGGTCTTACTGTTATCTACACTTGAAAAATTAGTCTGCTTTTGAATCATTCTTTGATTTGATCAAAACCTAGGGTATGGCTATGTGGGAGCCTTCTGCACGTGTCTCCGCTTCCCAGCCTTTTATAATATGGAGGCCAACAAACAATTGCTGGACTTGTGCAATCTGTAGCTGTCCATTAACCATTGCCTGAAACGAATCTTGTACAGACCACTCTGGGTATGATGCAGTTCAACCCTCAGCATGTCTTACTGAGGAGCATCCAGTCTGCTGTAGTACAGGGTGTCATTGAGTGGCATGAACACGCTCCACTTACTTAATCGGATACAGTACCAGACCTGCAATCCAGAAAGACCCAAAATCCGGAATTTTTTTTTCTGCTGATTTTTTTTTGAAATTTTTTAATACTATATTTTTAGACACATTTTTTAGTTTTTAATATAATTTTAACTTACTTTGCAGTATCAAACTTCTCCATTTGCAGTGATCTTAGTTTATTTTTTAAACATCAACAAGGCTTTGTGTTTTTCATATATAGTCCATTTTTTGAAAAAAACATGTGATTTTTCCAGTCTGCCACATCACATTCATGTGTTAAGGTCACTTCACTTATTTAAAGAAATGCTCGTAAAGTTCATTAAACCTATTACGAAATCATCTGAAACATATCTTATTCAAGTTAATTACTGTGAACCTAAAAATCAGAATGATTCAGATTTGCTAATTGGACATACAACTTTGCAATTGTTTTAAATGCACATGTGGAAATAATACAGCTTCTCATTTATTTCCTCATGTGCATTTTATTCATGTAAGGAAATGTTATACCACAGCTTGTAATTACATGTGTAATAAATTTCTTTATAATTCTGAGGTGCTTCTGCATGCTGAAATTGTAGATTTCAAAAATTAAACTTTTTTCCAGCTTAAAATTCTTTGCTTAATAAGTTCTCAGTTTTCCTATTTCATAATGGCAATGAAAGAGTAGATGATGCTGTGAAATGCATTACAGGTAGAATCTAGTGAATTTCAGATTTATGAAGTTCCTGAAAACAAAGATTGCATCATTGATGTGCAGTGGATCAAAGTTGCCCAGGTCAGAAATGAAGTCTGTCAGCCAAAATTAAGGAACTTTAACAGTTCATGTTGTCAATCTTCACAATTCCCCAAAGTAATGCAGAGTGCAAACGAGTTTTTAGTCATGTGAGGAAAATGACTGATTTCAGGTCTTCAATGTCTCGAGAAACTTTGGAAAGCCGCCCCTGTGGCACAGTGGTCTAAGCGATGGCCTCTGATCATTCGTCCCAAAGGGGTCTGGGTTCAAATCCTGGTGAGGCATGGATGTTGTGTTTGTCTTATGACACTGACTGTCTCCCTTCCCTGGAACCAGTGACCCTAAATTAGGGATGGGAGACTGCCTGTAGACCATTAAGTTGCTTGCGGTGGTCGTTATACCTCCAACCCCCCCCTCCCCCTAAACTTTCAATAAACTTTAGAAAAAGCAGTCGAACAGCATTTGTAAAATAAGTTAAAATATGTCCATAAGGTAAAATGTTGAAGTAAGATTTGCAAATTACAAATTCTGAAGGGAAAAAAATAGGAGCCAGGACTAGATTTCCAGGTGCCTGGGATTTGTCGAGCCCAGTTAACCAATAGTAACAACTGTGTTATATAGATAGCGTCGCTAAAGGTAAGTTTCAGTCGCGTGACCAGTCCACTGCTGACAACTCTGGATGGCTGAAATTTAGAATTTTGACGCAGGAAAAATTTGCTACTTTTTAATAATCGTGAAGTTCACACCATAATTTAAAAAAAAATGGCCAGTTAAAATGTTAGATTTTCAGCCATTCAGAGTTGTCAGCTGTGGACTGGTCACAGGACTGAAAACATACCTTTAGCGACGCTATTTATATAACAAATTTGTTACTATTGTTTATAACTGGGCTGGACAAATCCCAGGCTCCTAGAAATCTGGTCCTGGCTCCCATTTTTTCCCTTACGATTTTCTAATTTGCAGAAAATCGTGTCATTTTGGGTGTGTAATCCACAGATATTAAAAAGTTAAGTACTGCTGATAATAAACTGGTTAAAGAGGGAAGGGATGCTGGTGTGGCGTTTTAAAACATCCTCAAGGTAATTTTCGGGGGAGGTGTTATTAAAAAAGTACTGAAAATGCTGTAACAGGAAAAAAACAACCAAGGCATTGTACTATTGCGCTTGCGGAGCTGTTTCATGGCACATAATCAATTTCCAGATTGCATTCATTAGTTTTGATGCGCTGCTAATCGTTTTATGGGGTTTATCTCGTTTTTTGCTATTCAGTTGAAACATTCAGAAAAGAGACCTAGTGTGTACTGCAATTCCTATGAATGTATTTTTTAGGTCTATTGAACTACGGAAATGTGGCAGCAGCCAGGGATTTTAATTTTAGCTCATTTACTTACTCTCATTTACACAAAAGTACTGAAATATAAGTTATTTTTTTTTTTTTTAGTAAGGCAAGTTCCGTTGAGCTTTGGAATCGGTCATCCACAGAATTGCGGCTTTTCTGTCTAAAATTACGGTTCAAGATTGAGTTACCCAAAAGCAGATTATACAGGAACACCCCCCCCCCACCCCCCACCCCCAACCCCCCGTATTTCATCGTCTGGGACACTGCTGCAGGTTATACAAAGAAAAAAATTGTATCTCTCAGTTTCAGGATTTGCGGATTATATGCTGCCACGGATTATACGGATTTTTTTATGGCCTGTGGACTACACGCCGCTGTACATCATAGAATTTTATGGTCTGCAGATTATCTAAGAAAATTTCAATACTTCAAATTATATCTAAAAAATTTGACTTCTGCAAATATTTTGATTTTTTTGAAAGCAGCAACTGGAAGAAGGGGGGGGGTTGTGAAACCAATTTGAACATTATTTTAAAATAAATAGGTTTGGGTAAAAAGAAAGACTTGACAACAAATAGTTTCATTTTTGTTCCCGCATCATTGTTCGTGCATTCGAAATTTCACTTAGCGTCACCTGGCTCCTAGATTCAGTACACAAAAGAGCCTTTGATTATAGAATGGTGCCTTGTGAGTATCAATTGAGACGGTTTCATTTGTAGATACTTCATGTATATCTTCCGTATAACGAAGTCTCAATTTATACGTGGTTAAAAAACATAATATATAGATTCAGTACCTCTTTTAGAATTGCTATTACGCACGTTAAAATATGGGCATGTGATTTTATAGTGGTGCAGTTAATTATGACGTTTATTATTTAAAAAATAAAGACTAAAATCAAGCAAGAGCAATTACTCACATGTTAGTTTCAACACACCACACACACACACATACACACACATTATATATATATATATATATATATATATATATATATATATATATATATATATATATATATATATATAATGTGTGTGTGTTTTGAAACTAATTCATTTCCTGTATGATCTTGAAGATTCAGAAGAAAATTTAAATCCTGGGATGTCCTATGTATTACCCATTCAAGTTTCAGTAAAATTTGTATTGTGCAACCCCCGGTTATTGTTTGGCGTGGAATATCTCAAATTCATTGTAATATTGGAGTATATATTTAATCCCCCAGCGTGAAATATTTTAACATCATTTCAGCTTATGTGATCTTCAGAACATCATATGAGAAAGTTTGACAAGTCTAACAGTAAGATTTTCTCCAAGGGTTCATAGAAGTTCAGTTACTAAAGAATTGTGAAGCATATTGGGGGGAGGGGTGTTAAAGTCCTGCAAGTTCTTGGGAAATGCTTCCATAGTTCAGTAGCATACTATTTTCGTGAAAAAATGTTATATTTGTTATCTGGTATCTTTGTGCAAGAGAGAACAGGAACAAAATGGCTTATTTTTTGTAGCAATCCGTAGTTTTTTATATTATGACCAAAGGTAATGTATTCTAAGTATGCTTTTTAAGCATCAGTATTTTTAAGTGTTCTCATTGTTTGAGAGTGGGGATGGGTTCTTGCTTACCTGGATGAATAATTTGTTTGCAGCAATGATGACTACTATTGCTCTGTTCCAAATTCTGTGTGTGGACAACTGAAGTTCTGAGTTGCAAATAAACAATTTGGTGTAAGGTTTGATTTTTATGTTTTACAAATGACTGCTGCTCTTGTAACTTACAAAAAATCTATTTTGGATTTTATATAAAATTTAGTCTGATTTTATATAGACATTTCTGGTCTCTAAAACTAAAGCTTATATCGAGGCTAAGCTTTATTCAATGATTAGAAGCTTGGTTCTAAGGATTTGTTTCATGAACTCAGTATCACAAATCCTTGAATACAATTTCCTGTGCTTTCCTTGGTTTTAAGGCATTGGTTTCTCTTAAATAGTAGTATATGTGGAGGTGCCATTACTATATGAATTTTATGCTCATTTTAGTAAGTTCGCCTCCTAGAAAAAGTCGGTACTCATCCCCTGGTTGTCATTTTGTGACATGCAGACAGAAGTTCTGAAACAGGCTGAAATTGATAGGATAAAGGTCTTCACAATACTGAATCATTTATTTTTAAATCCTTTATCCTTTTGCAAGTCTTATTTGCTTTTCTATATAACGAGTTCAAAGTTCTTAAATTTTTGAGTGCAAAGCAAATGTTTACCTGGAATTACTTAGATTCCATTAAAAAAAAAAAAGAGAAATGCCACCTTCTGTAAGTCACTGAGTAACCAACAAGAATGCATATAAATGCCATTGTGCACCAAAATTGGAAGAGGGAGGTATTTGAGAAATATTTTAAAGAACTTCCAATGACCTCCAACAATGCCACAGCATGGAAAAAGTAGTTGTGTTAAAATTGTTTATTCTATATTTGAAAATATATAACTTCCAACAATTGACTTTTGTCAACTATTGCCACCACTGTGGCAGATATGGAAACGGGTCGCGCTGCCGATCCCAGATCCCATTCTTGACAATTTGCGAAAATCATTTTGGCAAAAATGCGTTTTTTTTTTTTTTTTTTTTTTTTTTTTTTTTTCCTGTTATAACACTTGGGTTATAAAAATGAGTTGAAAACTTTAAAAAAGCTAGAGCAACTGCTGTAAAAGTTATCGGATTTTTTTTAATTGGGTTTTATTTGGCAGAAAACTCTAGAAGTCAATTTGAGTTTTGCTCCAAAAGAAAATCATTTGCAGCTGTGGGTTAAGCTAATTCCTTCTACAGAAATATTACAGGGTGACTTTTCATTATTTCATGGGCTTCTTTGTAGTATGGAAAGTCTGCATTTCTGAAGAGAGAACACTGGAAGCTGTTTTCAGACCGTGAAAAAATATTTAAAGCTATTTTAGTGTTAAGAGAGTTTTACTTATTTTACCTTCTCTGTTAATTTGTTATGTTGCATCTTTCAATACTTCATGCAATAACTATGGTGCATGGAAGTCGCAGAGATGCTAAAATAAAACCTTTCTTGTTCTCCTAAATTGGAAGGAGTATTCTTCCTGAGACAATAGGAACATTTCTTCACCATTTTTTTTTTTTTATATTGCTGAGGGCATAGTTTTTGAGGTAAGACTGTTTCATCAACTGAAGCTGTCTTTGTAAAGCAAAGTAAGTACAGTAGAGTCTAGATAACCTGAGGTAATCAGGACCGAAACCAACTCGCATTAAGTGGAATTTTGAAACATCAGCATGATTCTGGACGAAGGTTCATAGAAACTTTTTCAAAGATCAATGAAAGTGTTAGCAAAAATAAATTAAAGACTGATTTCATCATATTAATGACTAAGAAAATAGTCTAATCCTGCTTTTTTGCAGTGCATTTTTTTTAGTGCTATTTCTTCATCTTTTTAGAAAAATAACATCAGCTGGCGTTGATTCCGGTTGCTGCTCTGTGTCTAAGGGCAGCCTCTAGTGCTGCCATACTTTCTGCGTGATAATTTTTTTTTCTTGTGCACAGTAAGTTCCTTCAGCAGATTGTGAATCCTTTTCATTAGTAACTATGTGAATAATTGCTTCATCTGTAATTTCTTCCTGGTCATCGCAGGAAAGCCAATCGGTCACTCGATGCAAAAATGCACTGCAGTTTCTTGCTGCATTGAACTCTTTTTCAGTCATTGGTGGGAAAACCACAGGAAAAGTGTCTGACTGGTCCTTTTTGTATTCACTTTCTCAAACGTTTCCATGATTCCCTGAACTCATCAGCGGAAAAGTTAGCAAAGCTCCACTTGCTGTATGGAAGGATTAACAAAAGTTTTGTTTACTACTGAAGAATTTAAATGTTGTTGCAAAGTTCCTTATACTGTTGCCCGTTACCAAACTGATGTTTTCATTGTGTATGTTGTATTTAAGTTGTTTAAAACAGCACTTATTAGTTTTGAAGGCTCATCGATGGCACTGGTTTTTTTTATGTAATAACTTCAGTCTAATCTATATTCTTAATAGTATAATCCAATAACCTCCCCCCTAGGAAGGGCTCGCATTTGCAAAACTGCGTATGATATGCTAATATATTCTCAGTTACACTACTTGGTATATAAGTTAGTATACCTACTTGATATATAAACTGAACTACAAATTTAAAACAGCAAGTGTAGAGTTCAGTTTTTTAGTAAATGGGTTTATAGGGGAAACATTGGATTCCAACTCTGAAATCTGAGAGCATTAAAAAAATAAAATAAAGATTGCTTCTGAAGGTTCTTTTAGGTTCTGTAGAGTTTTTGATTTTACCTCTAGCAAATAGTTTAATTATATTTATTATTTCTGTAAATAATTCTTGACACTAGAATTAATTGCTGTGCAACTAAAAAACATTACTAAAACTTCCATCTATGCATACAGCTTGTGGAGACTGAACTTCCTTACAACTAGTTTGGTGCAATGGAATTTTAAATCTCCAATAATATTTCAGAATGTTCCGATGTGTCCATTTTTTTAAATGCATAATAACCAAAAATTCTGATACACATCTGGTTATGAGATAATATCAAATCACTGCTGTGGTTAGATCATTACTCTAACAGGGTTCCCACTCAACCTGAAAAACAGGGAAAACCTGGAATTCTCAGGGAATTTGAAAATAGTTCCAAAAATCAGGGAAAACTCAAGGAAAACTAACTTTTTTTTGTGTAAAACTCAGGGGAAATTATGCAGTCCCCCTTTTTTTGTAAAAATCAATGGATACTTTATTTTACCAATACAAAAAAAAAAAAAAAAAAAACTTATTTTTTCAAGATTTTAAACTTTTGCTTGCAATTACTGCCTGCCTAGAATTTGGTAGATCTTACTTTCAGTTATATTAAGTATTTCCTTTATTCTCTGAAGAGATGTAAAATTGAATTTTTTAAATTGCCAGTTATTAAGCTTTTGTTCAATTTCTGCAATCAGTTGTTATAACATGGAACAATTAGGTACAATTGCTCCTGCCTGAAGAAACACTTCACAAGAGAACCAACCAAATGATGGATCAAAGTCCTTTGTTGGTTCTCTTGAAACATGTGTCTTTGAACAGATCCATTCTATCATTAAGCTTAGCTGCATTGTGTTATAGAGCAACTAAAACTATTCAACTGACAGATTTTTTCTTGCATTTGACCTGTTTCTATGGGAATGTATTTACAAATTCAGTGTGGGTATTATTCACAAAAGTTCACTGAACTTTGATACAGAAAATAATGTGCACAGTTAGTTGTTATTAATGAAAAGGAGATAATTTTATAAGGACAAATTACTTAAAAAACTTAGAAGTGTGTGCTTTGGTGAGAAAAATTAATGGAATGGAATGAAATGTAACGATTCTTTGCAACATGCCACTCTGGAAAACTTAAAAAAACACCTAAAAAGTCAGGGATTTTTTTTATTACTTTTGAGTGGGAACCAGGTCTAAAGATGAAATCTAGTTCAAATATTTGCGTAGGTTTATGTGCATTTTTACTGATTTTTGAAGTCTTGCCTATGGACTGTCCCTTATTCAGCTGTGTTGCACTGCCTGCATGTCAGTGAAAACTTGTTGCGTGTTGATTTCAGCTGTGTTCAGAATCCCTTTTGACAGTTGGCTGGGGAACTTGAGTTAATAACACCAGTTGATATAAATCCATAGCTTAACAAAATTATTCATGACAGTCGCAACATCACGTGAACTTTCATGACTTAATGTATTGCAACTATGATGACTTGTAAATTTGTCTGAACATGTATAATGTGGACAATAGAGGCTGTTACTGAGTTGCAACAAGTGTTTATAACTGCCAATTTTTCTTGTCAGGAAAACTTGCAATTTGGAATTTCAAGATACTCGTTTAGGCTATGTGATTAATATTGGTTATGTGCAATAACACATTGGCTGTTTGCTTCCAAATGTTGCTTTTTTTTTTTTTTTTATAATGGGAAGTATGAGATATTTATTACTTGTGAGATTCCATGACTTATGTATGTGATTACTTTGTCTGTAATGTGGACAATAGAAACCATTACTGAAGCATTGCAAGTTGTTGAAACTGCCATCAGCTCATAGTAATATCTTCTCTTAGGCACTACATTCACTCATAATAAAAAAATAGTTACACCCAGAAGTACGTCTGATTGAAATGCTATTCGGGAGGAAGGTAAAGGTTACCAAGAACAATCAATGATTAAACATTGACTGATATGGGCAATATTTATTGAGCTACACAACAATAAGTAGTCTCTCATTATGGCGTAGGGCTTCCTTTTTTGCTCGCACAGCAGGCTAGATGTCTCAGAATGGAGTTTTACAAGTTCCTAATGGTATCCTGCAATAAGCCATCCCATGCAGCTTGAAACTTCTCGCTCAGTTCCTGCAGGTTGCGCTAGTAGAGGTGGAGTGTGGACTGCCGGCTAGGGAGCTTTAGTTAATAACACCAGTTAATATAAATCCATAGCTTAACAAGAAATTATTCATAGCAGTTGCAACATCACATGAAATTTCATGACTTTAAATGTATTGCAACTATGATGACTTGTAGGTTTGTCTGAACATGTATAATGTGGACAATAGAGGCTGTTACTGAGTTGCAAATAAGTGTTTATCACTGCCAATTTTTTTTTTTGTCAGGAAAACTTGCAATTTGAATTTTCAAGATGCTCATTTAGGTTATGTAATATTAATATTGGTTATGTACGATAACACATTGGCTGTTTGCTTCCCAAATATCCCTATTTTTTTTCAGATAATGGGAAGTATGAAATATTTATTACCTATGATGTTCAGTGAGTTCTGTATGTGATGACTTTTCCTGTAATTTGGACAATAGAAACTTAATCGTTGCAAGTTTCAGGGTGTTTATTAGGTCACGAAAGTCGCAGAAGTCACCAAAAAGTCAAAGAATTAAGGTTGTAGATCACGATCAATATTTTTCCCCCTTTGTGTGTTTCTGAAAAAATCAAATTTCAGCTTTGAGCTAAAAAGAAGTCTTCGCCAATGACGATGACTTCATTTCCTTCCTCCTTCAGACAAGTTCTGGAGGGATACACCGTGATACTGTTCTCCCCTTCGGTGTTGATCAACTGTGGGCTGACAGTAAAGGTCTTTTTGTCGAAAGTAACCAATAACCTGCTTGTTTGCTTCACA
Organism: Macrothele yani; assembly: GCA_039090855.1. Taxonomy (NCBI): domain Eukaryota; kingdom Metazoa; phylum Arthropoda; class Arachnida; order Araneae; family Macrothelidae; genus Macrothele; species Macrothele yani. The sequence continues at coordinate 160,679,572 of CM077010.1, read as the reverse complement.
GAAAATTCGTCGCTGGTCGTTCAGTCTGGGCGATATACCGATATAACGCAAAAATCAGGTTTAAGTTTTACATCGAGGCTCCAATTTTTTAGGTAACGGTACTACGATGCGTCATCTATCGCAAAGTACGATGTTGATGAAATCACACAATAACGTCGCGGACATCCTTCAGGAATGATGGGAATCCATCACGAAGCAAACACGATGTTTAAACTGGTTCTTATCAGGCCGCCGCGTGTCGATGATGCCATAAATCTGTGAATTCGCATGTACTGCTGCTATCTGCCAGCAGGAATGGTGTTCTAACAGGTTTTGATCAGTAAGATTCCAAAACTGCAAATCGTTCCAAGTCATAATAAACACTGCTGCATGTTGGTATGCAGTGACTGCAATCTCTGGGATCATGGTAATTTACCGCAGTCTGGGAAGTAGTTGGCGGGTAGTTAGCATATCTTTTGTAAAAAGATTGTGCATGCAAATCGGTTTGTCTGTCCGTGGACTCCATATCTCTGCAACTATTAGTCCGATTTGAAAAATTCTTTTTGCATTGGGAAACATAAAATGTGAGTGATTCTGGCATTCCGAGTTTTTCGGATGCGCAACTTCACCAGTAGAGCGAGTAAGTGCAGATAACGAATTTAAAATGCATTTTATTGCACATATTTGCTTCTAAATATCAGATTGAAAAAATACTTTCTTCCTTTCGATGCCATTTATAATGAAGACTGTTTTAGATGCAGTTTCTTTTTTAAGTAATGCATAGATTTTCCACTAGGGGCTGTAAAGGTAACTGGCGTTTACTCTGATATCTGTGCTTCTAAAACTCTGATTTGAACAATTCTTTCTGCATTGGATACTGCTCCTAATAAGAAATTTTTTTCTTGTAATTTCAAAATTTTGATAAAATATGGTTTGCCACCAGAGAGCGTAAGTGTTTATTTCTGCTTGTGATGTATTTGCAGCAAAATCTGAGCTTCTGAAAAAGTGGACTGAAAAAATTCTTTCTTCGACCTATACCGCTCACCTCAGGAAACGTTTTGAGAATACCTGCTGCTTAAAATAGCCCATAGTTTTGTTTTCTCGCGAAGGAACATATCTTATTTTTTTCGATATCCCTGCTTCTAATCGTCTGATTTGAAAAGTTTTCTTATAGGAGGAATGTTTCTGCTGTGAAATGTTTCTCATACAATTTCAAATGTTTCGTAACGCACAAGTCGGCCACTAGAGGGCGTTAGCTCACATTTCTGTTTACAGCAATATCTGCTGGACTAAAAACCCGATGTCAAAGATTCTCAGTCAGATGCTACTAACTATAAATATTGCATTTTCTTCACAAAATAATGCCCAATTTTGCCACTAGGGCACCAATGTTCAATCTGTTTTTTTTAATATCTCTGCTTCTAAATGTACGATTTGAGAAATTCCTTCAGCACCGGATGTCATTTACCTTGTGGAACACTTTAGGTTAGTGTTTAAGGAGTCTTATAGTTGACAGTTATACCACTAGGTGGTGGTTGTTGTGTACTTCTGTTTGCAGCTGTACCTCTGCTTCTAAAAATCCTATTGAGAAATTTCTTATTTTTACTGTATGCCATTCTCCACAATAGAGATGTGGTGCATTATCCTCTTTAAACAATGCACAGAATTCCTGCTAGGGTGCATAAAAGTCAGTACTTTTTTCTCACTGTCTCTTCTTCCAGAATCCGTATTTGAAAAGTTCTTTTTCGTTAGCATATTTTTTTACTTTTCCATTAGGCGTAGAGTTATATGTTTTTTTTCTTTATTTCTCTTTTAACTGTTTGATTTGAAAATCTGTCTCTAATACCTTCCTTCTGCTAGCAGTAAACAACTTTTTATGCACAGTTTAATTTTCATTGCATACTTTTTATCTGCTGGTGGAAGTAAGTAGCTATTTCTGGATGTTTTATCAATTGAAGAAATCTGGTTAATATTTTTCTAACTGGTTGCATTGGCTTTGGATAACTGTAATAAATTTAATTCGCATCAGAAAAGAATTCAAGACGTGCTCATTACAACCCAAAACTCTGTGTCATCTTTTTTGTTAACGTTGACGCAAAAAGGTATAAAGAAATGTATAGGCATTTAAAATTACATCTGTATAAGTTTTTGAATGTCAGTCAGTGCACTTCTACTATTTTGGAGAATTATTTCATTTTTTTTTCAACATTTTTAAAATATTTTATCAGGCCTAGGCTAGGTAGAAAAAAGAAGCCTAACTGGAGATTTTGGTACTACCCGAGGGAATTGCACCATAAAAATTGGTGAAAATGCACTGCACATTGAGTAGACAGATACAAAAATATATCACTTTCAAAATGTTTATTCATGCCTAGTCTAGGCACAAAAAAAGGAAAAGGCCTGACTGCAGATTTGGATACTTTCCGATGGAATTTCACCATGAAAATAGTTATAAATGTACTGCATGTTGAGTAGACAGACAAAAATACCCCACTTTCAAAAATTTAAATAGGCCTAGGAACCAAAAAAAAAAAAAAAAAAAAAAAAAGGATGAAGGCCTAACTATAGGTTTGGGTACTTCCTGATGGAACTTCACCCGAAAAACTCTGCAAATGTACTAAACGTAAAGTAGATGGACAGAATAACATAATATGTATTAAAAAAATAATAATCAGGCCACATTCAACATATATTCAAAATAATAAAACTAAATGCTGCATCAAAATGTAAAGAAGCACTAAGAAAACAGAAAAGTCAGCAAGCAGAGAAAGAAAAGGAAATCAGATGTGCTGTGGGAAGAATTAAAAAACTGAAAGAAAAAGTTATTGGAACAGGCTAAAGAAGCTAATGCAATAGAAACAGAAATTAAAGCAGCATACAGATACCAACAAACTGCAGAGTTAAGCTATGTCATACACAGAGGTGCCAAGTACTACAGATCCTCCGTAGTTTCTGCGGAGCGGATATCATGTTCGCACTACGGACCTATGGAGAAGGTGTGAAAAACTAGGGATTTTCACAAAAATCTCGGTTAATTCCAGAAAACTTTGTTTTTTAATTATTTAAAAAAAAAAAAAAAGTCAAGCATAGTCAAATGTGATTTTTGCGATAATGTCACGAAGCAGTCGCACAGCAAGCATGTTTGGCTGGCTGACAAGCAAGCGGAAATGTTGCAGCGGAGATTGGGAGATTGTTCTGTGTGTGATCGCGCAGTATATTTGCCCAGAGCAAGAAAAAAATATCTCCCTGTGTCTTTGGCAACCAGCCAAAGAAAATGTCTAGCAGCTGCTGGGTGTGTTATGCCCAGTTGTGACCTACTTTCCCATGTCCCTTGCTGTCGGCAAAGAGCTTAATTGTTTGTAACTTTGACAGATTTGCAAAGCGCAGCTCTTTTTTTCCTCCCCCCCCCCTCCCTCTCTTGTAAAAATGTTCTGCTAAACAAAGGGATGTTTTATTTTATCTTGTCAGGTTCACAAGAACTTTCTTTCTTCTTTAAAAGATTGTTTTCCCCAGATCATTCTTCGTTGGGAATCTTTTAATTTCAGTTTTAATTTTTTTTTTTCCCCCGTTACTCACTTGTGTTTTAAGTTGTGACATTTTACTTCCCCGCATCTTAGCAGAAAACTTCTATTGTGTTAATGAAACGTTGCATGGATTTTTATTGTAATTTATTTTATTTGCATTGCCTTTTTATTTTATCCTTTTTTTCCAGAATTGATTTATTTATGCAATTTAAAATACCTTTTTGATTATTTTTTTCATATAAGCATTTAATGCTAATTTTCTATTTATCAGCATAATAACGCTATGAAACCTTTCAAAGTTAATTGTTCTGCGCGTCGGTCTTTGCTCCCATTGTGTTTGTCGTGTACAAATTTACTTGCAATAGCGTTGGGTAAATGGCCACCTGCCTCTACTAATATTCTTGGATCTAAAAAGCAAAAAAAGTTGTCAAAATTTCATGGAGAGTTATTCGCAAGAATTTCCGTGCCTAAAACAGTCTCGGGTATCCGAAGACCATGGGTTTGGTTCCCCGTGTGCTGTTGATATTTCAATCTCACACGGCGGAAAAGACTATTGCGATCGGCATTTTCACTCTAAAAAACAGGTGGAATAACCATAAGTGTGTGGCATCACGTACTTATGACATAACATATTTATTAAAAGCTAGAGTTGCCATGGTATGTATTTTTTGTGTATTTGCTCATTTTTTCCCTCCCATTTTAAGGAGACTTGCATACTTTGCAAAATTTATCCAAGTATTGTCCCCGATCCAGATTAACATGTTAATAAAAATGTAGCAGTGTACTCTGGGAAATGGTCTTGCTTGCAAATTTTAATGTGGGAACTTGACTTGACCTCACTACGGAAAAACTACGGGCGCCGCGCACGTGGACTACTGATGACTTCTTTCTGATGTTGGCATCTCTTTGCATTACATTGCATTTGGATTGTTAAAGCAAGTGCTTAATTTAGATAACTTTTTAGTTTTATGCATGCACAGTAATACTGAGCCTTATATGTCTACTTAATGCATGTTCGCTTTAAAGTATGTACATCAGTCTTACCCATTTTCGACATAACTTATTAACATCACTAGAAAATTTCCGCCAAGTGGAATCTGCATACTTTGAAGTCTAGAAATTTTTGTTTATGGTACACTTGTTTCTGGTTTCTCTGATCAGAAAAGGAGAAATTTGCATTGGTATTGTTTTTTTTTTTATTATTTATTTACTAAGGACATTCTTGTAACAATGTCTTTCAATGGAAGAAAAGGTTATGATGAAATTGAAATATTGGTAAAATGCCACAGAAATCCATAATTACAAGAAAAAGTGGACATAATAAATATGAGGCTGGTGAGTTAAATACTAAACTTTCAAACTATGAAATGGTCCTAGCCACCCCACATATTCAACAGACCATACTCTATGAACTTTATTTCTTTTGCTACGTAGCAAACGCACTTTTTAAGTTCTACCTATGGAACAAGAAGCTAATGCCACTTTTGAATTGTATTATTTATCACATAGTGATCTGAAGACAGCTGATTTTAGTAACCGTTATGATTATAATATTTTATATGCAGTATCGCAGGAACTTAGATAGTGCATGAAAAATGATGACACGGTAATGCATGGTTGGACTTTGACATAAACTTTTTGTTCACAATTTGTGACTGTTTTTGGAAGGATCTGAACCAACTGTTAGATTAATTGTTCAAGAAATTCTTTAGCTACTTGAAAAGCTTGATTTGTAAAACTGATGATGTGAAATAATTGTTAGCTTCACACAGTAAAAGACTGCGGGCATGATTGAACTGAAAACATGGTCAGGGAAAGTAGCTCATAAATTACGAAAGAAAATGTACACTAACAAACATTCTCATTAAAACTTTCAAAATCATTGAACAGCTTGTAAATGAAATTGATAAGTGTGGTGCTGATATTGAGTGCAGTTCTTCAGTTGTGCATATGTTCAGATACTTTGTGCAAGAGTGTGAAGCTTGTTTTGAATAGCATTTATTTGCTGAGTAAATGTTATCAAAAATTTAAATATAAATTGCTATAAATTTTAATTGTTGATAAGTCTAAACCTTTATAACGTACCCTGTACTCACTAAACATACTTTTGTGTAACGTGCAGGTTTCCTGGTTACAAGTAATTCTTTATAGTGCAATATTTTGAGTTTTTCACTAAATGCAAGCTTATTGGTAAAGAAATTATTTGTTTTAACTTTTTAGAAATCATTTTATATACTCAATTTACCCTTTTAATTTTTTAATTGCATAATCAGATTTTATATTTAAAAATAATTAAAATGGCCAGACTCTTACACTGTTGACAGAAATAATAGTCTAGAAAACTTAGCTTTAGGGTCAAGAAATGTCCCATAAAAGTCTAGAAATTGAGTCTCCTGAAAATGGTAGACCCCTGAAAGATGATGTTCGTAATTAAAATCTAAACCTTATTTCTTTATGATAGACGTTCAGTTGATTTGGGCTTTCCTAGCTGACCAGCTCGATTGGATAAATTTGGTATTAGTGATTCACTATGAGCATTAATATAAAGGGTGGGCGGAGTACTATCAAACATTCCATGATGCGTATTCTGCAGAATTCCAGTGTATTGCAAAATCTTCAAAAAATTAAACCTGCATTTTACACCACGTGTTGATGTAGTTTCAGCATTTCACGTAGTAAAAGCAATATTACTAATAATATTTCTAGTGCCAAGCATGAATGTAAATGTTGATCGGGGGGGGGGATAGAAAATTACCTTTGTTAAAACTGAATGCAATTCGTGCAAAATGTTTGTTCACTTAGTTTTTTTCTAGTCACCCTAAAAGTTTACTGTTACAGGCTGGAAAGCCTTATCAAGACTTGTTGTGGGGTGCAAGAACTTTATCCATCCATGTTAATATGCTCTCCTACTATTTCCTTTCAGATCTCTACCCACACATCACACAACAGTCAGGAATGTTAATGGGAATCTGGCAGAGTCCCAACTCCTTCTTCTACTGCCTGTTTAAGTAACCAAGTAACCAACCGTTCGAGTTTGTGCGATTGTCAATTTATTGCCTCTGTGTTGGGAAGGTCTTATCCCCCACCCCGCACTCTCCCACCCGGGTCTCAGAGTTTTATCTTAAATGGACAGAAACAGCCAAGAAAGCGAAGTTCTTGATTGAGAAACTTCTCATATCAAATTTATTTGTAAAGGTGCTCTAACTTCTTGAATTTTTTTTAGAAAGCAATTTTGTCAAATTGCTGAGCAAACAAAAATGGATTCTATGCAATAATTCTATTGCTTTTTGCTCTAAATGCTAGGGCTATTTTTTGTAGCAGAGTTAGCTGTTTCATACCCTTCATAATGGGTACACTCTTAGGTTGACTCAGAGCATAGTTGAGCATAATTTTTCAATTAGCACCCCTCAGCCACTCATTTCTCTCTCTCTCTCTCTCTCTCTCTTTTTCCTCCTCATCGTCAGTCTCAGATCCCAGCATAGAATTCATTTTTGAAAACATTTTAGTTCATGTGACTACATGGGATACGATCCTATTGGATTTGGGGGTCAAAGGGTGAAATATCCTTTCCTTTAGATGCAGACTTCCATAAAAATAAAATTTTCTCTCATTGATCGTAATTGATAGCATAGTATTGAGAAATTATGTATTGTATTTATATCGAAATAACATGCTAATAAATTCAAACATCTGCATGTATTCATATCAATTGAAAGCTGATACTTGATTTAGGTAACATCGTTTTTTAATCTATATGTTCGGTACATTTAATCAATATGCAAAAGTAATTTCATCAAATATATCTTAAAAAATTTTTTACGGATTTCAGTTTCTGAAATAGTGCAGGTATGGTAACTTTTTGTTTATACTTGCTGTTTAATGATTTACCAAATGTTTCTGTACAAATAGTATTTCATTGGTAATTTATTTTGCTTGATTGTACTAAAACATGACTAATCTTTAGAATGTTTTGTGGGACAACTAAAGTTTGTCATTGCTGAAGTTACCACTCAGATTAGATACATTTAGATATAGGTAAATTAATTATATAATCTAAATAAGCAGCTTATTACAGTTTGTTTTAGTAAAAATTTCAACCAAAGCCATTCACTATTTGTTAAATGTAGCACTTTCAAGTGTTACTGCCACCCTGGTGGCACAGTGGTCAAAGCATTTGTTTTGATCTCATTTGTCTGAGATGGGTTCAAATCCCAATGAGGCACATGATAGTGTTTGTCTTGCAGCACTGCCATTCTTCCTTCCCTGGAACCAGTTGCCCTAAATTAGGGATGAGTGACTGCTTGTAGCCCAAGAAATTACCCACCACCACCACCTAATGCATCATTTGCCCTTCCTGAAATCAGAACACGATGAGTGCAAGTATGCTCTGTACATAGCTGCTTAGTCTTTGGATATTTTGCCATGGCAGCCCTTCCTCCAGAATGTAAACACATTCTGAACCCAGTTTTTCTTCTGTTTTTTCCAATTCTGCACTTCAGTGATTCATATATCTAACTAAAATATCATATCTAACTAAAATTTTAGGAGCACCTAAGGAATCTAGTACAGTATGTAAAAAATACTAATTTCTGATTTATTTTAGGAATGTTGGAACAAAGGAATCTGATTTCTAAATTTGAAAGGTTGAGAAAGTCTGTCATGTGAATTCAATCAATGGTTCAGGTTGTGGAAATGTGGATCAGACAGCATTGGCAGTTCATCAAGGGTTAATCCAATTTTTTGAAGATTTCCATTTTTGTGAAATTCTTCATTGTTTTTTGTGGAACTTGCCTATTGAAGAGTTTTTTCCAAAAATTAGTTTTGTTTTTTTAAGCATTTCTTGAAAGAAAATCCTATATTAGACTAGGGCTTGAAAAATACCATGTGCATGATGCCCGGAGCATGTATGGCCTGGGCAAGTAAAAATTAAATCTAGTTGCCTGGTCGGGCAACTAGATTTAAAGAAAAAAAAAGTTTGGAATGGAGAATTTGAGACTAGTGTGTTTTTTCATTTTACTGCAAATCACCAGAAGTTGTATTATTGTTACGGAATGAATGCCAAGGCCAGGAGGGATAGTGCTTCAATTATATTATGTTCTACATCTAGAAATTGGGGCCATACATAGTTTCGCTCCAGATGTCTGTTACAGTTACCAACAGGATGCATGCCTCTGATAAAACTAGCCTTCGGTGTTTAGTGACAAAATGCGTAAACTGCCATGAAACTGGAGGACGCAAACTGATGGGCAAAAAAGCAGTGTTTTAAGAGGGAGTGACAATGGAATATTTATTGCACAGCCTCGGGTGGGGTTGGATCTCTGATACAACTTGCACGATTGAGGGAGGGGAAACGGAAGCTTCTGTCCTCGCAACCCCGCACAACACAAACAACAGCGGTACTACTGAAACAAAGCCTAAGTTTCGTTTGAGATTGAGCCTATACACACTTAGCTTTGAGAAGGGTGAAAATTACTGACACCAATAAAGTTGCAAATAAACGATTTGGTGTAATGTTTGATTTTTATGTTCTGCAAATGACTGCTGCTCTTGTAACTTACAAAAAATCTATTTTGGATTTTATATAAAATTTAGTCTGATTTTGTATAGACATTTCTGGTCTCTAAAACTAAAGCTTATATCGAGGCTAAGCTTTATTCAATGATTAGAAGCTTAGTTCTAAGGATTTGTTTCATGAACTCAGTATCACAAATCCTTGAATACAATTTCCTGTGCTTTTCTTGGTTTTAAGGCATTGGTTTCTCTTAAATAGTAGTATATGGAGGTGCCATTACTATATGAATTTTATGCTCATTTTAGTAAGTTCACCTCCTAGAAAAAGTCAGTTCTCATCCCCTGGTTGTCATTTTGTGACATGCAGACATAAGTTCTGAAACAGGCTGAAATTGATAGGATAAAGGTCTTCACAATACTGAATCATTTATTTTTAAATCCTTTATCCTTTTGTAAATCTTAAATTGCACAAACAACTCATCTGCCTTGCTTTTCTATATAATGAGTTCAAAGTTTTTAAATTATTGAGTGCAAATCAAATGTTTACCTGAAATTACTTTGATCCCATTAAAAAGAGAAATGCCACCTTCTGTAAGTCACTGAGTAACCAACAAGAATGCATATAAATTTTTTTGTGCACCAAAATTGAAAGAGGGAGGTATTTGAGAAATATTTTAAAGAACTTCCAATGACCTCCAACAATGCCACAGCATGGAAAAGGTTATGTTAAAATTGTTTATTCTATATTTGAAAATATATAACTTCCAACAATTGACCTTTGGCAACTATTGCTACCACTGTGGCAGATATGGAAACCGGTCGCGCTGTCGATCGCATTCTTCACAATTTGCAAAAATAATCATTTCGGCAAAAATATTGGCGATTATTTTTTATTTTATTTTTTACTATTATAACACTTGGGTGAAAAAATGAGTTGAAAACTTTAAAAAAGCTAGAGCAACTGCTGTAAAAGTTATCGAATTTTTTAAATTGGGTTTTATTTGGCAGAAAACCCTAAAAGTCAATTTGAGTTTTGCTCCAAAAGAAAATCATTTGCAGCTGTGGGTTGATAAGATAATTCCTTCTACAGAAATATTACAGGGTGATTTTCCATAATTTCATGGGTTCTTTGTAGTATGGAAAGTTTGCATTTCTGAAGAAAGACAGCACTGGAAGCTGTTTTCAGACCGTGAAAAAATATTTTGAGCTATTTTAGTGTTAAGAGAGTTTTACTTATTTTACCTTCTGTTAATTTGTTATGTTGCATCTTTCAATACTTCATGCAATGACTATGGTGCATGGAAGTCGCAGAGATGCTAAACTAAAACCTTTCTTGTTCTCCTAAATTGGAAGAAATATTCTTCCTGAGACAATAGGAACATTTCTTCACCATTTTTTTTTTTTTTTTTTTTTTTTTTTGGCTAAGGGAATAGTTTAGAGGTAAGGCTGCTTCATCAACTGAGGCTGTCTTTGTAAAGCTAAGTACAGTAGAGTCTAGATAACCTGAGGTAATCAGGACCAGAACCAACTCGCATTAAGTGGAATTTTGAAACATCAGCATGATTCTGGATGAAGGTTCGTAGAAACTTTTTTCAATGATCGATGAAAATGTTAGCAAAAATAAATTAAAGACTGACTTACATCATATTTAATGACTAAGAAAATCATCTAATCCTGCTTTTTGGCAGTGTATCTTTTTTACAACATCAGCTGGCGTTGATTCCGGTTGTTTCTCTATGTATCTAAGGGCAGCCTCTAGCGCTGCCATACTTTCCGCATGAGAATATTTTTTTTCTTGTGCACCGTAAATTCCTTCATCCGTTTTTGAATCCTTTTCATTAGTATGCGAATAATTGATTCATCTGTAATTTCTTCCTGGTCACCGCAGGAAAGCCAATCGGTCACTCGATGCAAAAATGCAATGCCATTTCTTGCAGCATCGAACTCCCTTTCTGTCATTACTGGGAAAACCACAGGAAAAGTGTCTGACTGGTCCTTTTTGTATTTACTTTCTCAAATGTTTCCGTGATTCCCTGAACTCTTCAGCAGAAAAGTTCGCGATGCTTTACTTCCTGTGTAGAAGGATTAACAAAAGTTTTTTGTACTACTGAAAAATTTAAATGTTGTTGCAAAGTTCCTTATACTGTGGCCAGTTACCAAACTGAAATGTTTTCATTGTGTATGTTGTACTTAAGTTGTTTAAAACAGCACTTATTAGTTTTGAAGGCTTATCGATGGCACTGTTGTTTTTTTATGTAATAACTTCAGTCTAGTCTATATTTTTAATAGTATAATCCAATATTTTGCTATGAAGGGCTCGCATTTGCAAAACTGCGTATGATTTGCTAATATATTCTCAGTTACACTACTTGTTATACTTAAGTTTGTATACCTACTTGATATACAAACTGAACTACAAATTTAAAACAGCAAGTGTTAGAGTTCAGTTTTTTAGTAAATGGGTTTATTGGGGAAACATTAGATTTCAACTCTGAAATCAGAGAGCGTTAAAAAATAAAATAAAGATTGCTTCTGAAGGTTCTTTTAGGTTCTGTAGAGTTTTTGATTTTACCTCTAGCAAATAGTTTAATATATTTATTTTTTCTGTAAATAATTCTTGACACTAGAATTAATTGCTGTGCAACTAAAGAACATTACTAAAACTTCAATCTATGCATACAGCTTGTGGAGACTGAACTTCCTTGCAACTGGTTTGGTGCAATGGAATTTTAAATCTCCAATATTATTTCAGAATGTTCCGATGTGTCCATTTTTTTAAATGCATAATAACCAAAAATTCTGATACACATCTGGTTGTGAGATAACATCAAATCACTTCTGTGGTTAGATCATTACTCTAACAGGGTTCCCACTCAACCTGAAAAACAGGGAAAACCTGGAATTCTCAGGGAACTTGAAAATGGTTCCAAAAATCAGGGGGAAATCCCCCTCCCCCTTTTTTATTATAAAAATCAATGGATACTTTATTTTACCAAAAAAAAAAAAATACTTATTTTATCAAGATTTCAAACTTTTGCTTGTAATTACTGCCTGCCTAGAATTTAGTAGATCTTACTTTCAGTAATATTAAGTATTTCCTTTATTCTCTAAAAAGAGATGCAAAATTGAATTTTTAAAATTGCGAGTTATTAAGCTTTTGTTCAATTTCTGCAGGCAGTTGTTATAACATGGAACAATTAGGCACAGTGGCTCCTGCTTGAAGAAACACTTCACAAGAGAACCAACCAAATGATGGATCAAAGTCCTTTGTCTGTTGGTTCTCTTGAAACATGTTTCTTTGAACGGAGCCATTCCATCATTAAGCTTAGCTGCATTGTGTTATAGAAAAACTGAAACTATTCAACTGACAGATTTTTCTTGCATATATGACCTGTTTCTATATTAATGTATTTACAAATTCTGTGTGGGTAGTATTCACAAAAGTTCATGGAACTTTGATACAGAAAATAATGTGCACAGTTAGTTGTTATTAAAGAAAAGCAGGTAATTTTATAAAGATAAATTACTTAAAAAACTTAGAAGTGTGTGCTTTGGTGAGAAAAATGAATGGAATGAAATGTAACAATTCCTTGCAACATGCCACTCTGGAAATCTTTAAAAACTACCTGGAGAACCTGAAAAAGTCAAAGAATTTTTTTATTATTACTTTTGAGTGGGAACCCTGTCTAAAGATGAAATCTAGTTCAAATATTTGTGTAGGTTTATGTGCATTTTTACTGATTTTTGAAGTCTTGCCTATGGACTGTCCCTTATTCAGCTGTGTTCAGAATCCCTTTTGACAGTTGGCTGGGGAACTTGAGTTAATAACACCAGTTGATATAAATCCATAGCTTAACAAAATTATTCATGACAGTCGCAACATCACGTGAACTTTCATGACTTAATGTATTGCAACTATGATGACTTGTAAATTTGTCTGAACATGTATAATGTGGACAATAGAGGCTGTTACTGAGTTGCAACAAGTGTTTATAACTGCCAATTTTTCTTGTCAGGAAAACTTGCAATTTGGAATTTCAAGATACTCGTTTAGGCTATGTGATTAATATTGGTTATGTGCAATAACACATTGGCTGTTTGCTTCCAAATGTTGCTTTTTTTTTTTTTTTTTTTTTATAATGGGAAGTATGAGATATTTATTACTTGTGAGATTCCATGACTTATGTATGTGATTACTTTGTCTGTAATGTGGACAATAGAAACCATTACTGAAGCATTGCAAGTTGTTGTAACTGCCATCAGCTAATAGTAATACCTTCTCTTAGGCACTACATTCACTCATAATCAAAAAAATAGTTACACCCAGAAGTACGTCTGATTGAAATGCTATTCGGGAGGAAGGTAAAGGTTACCAAGAACAATCAATGATTAAACATTGACTGATATGGGCAATATTTATTGAGCTACACAACAATAAGTAGTCTCTCATAATGGCGTTGGGCTGCCTTTTTTACTCGCACAGCAGGCTAGATGTCTCAGCATGGAGTTGTACAAGCTCGTGATGGTATCCTGCAATAAGCCATCCCATGCAGCTTGAAACTTCTCGCTCGGTTCCTGCAGGTTGTGCTAGTAGAGGTAGAGTGTGGACTGTCGGCTAGGGAACTTTAGTTAATAACACCAGTTAATATAAATCCACAGCTTAACAAGAAATTATTCATGGCAATTGCAACATCACATGAAGTTTCATTTTAACTATGATGACTTGTAGGTTTGTCTGAACATGTATAATGTGGACAATAGAGGCTTACTGAGTTGCAAAATAAGTGTTTATCACTGCCAATTTTTCATGTCAGGAAAACTTGCAATTTGGATTTTCAAGATGCCCATTTAGGCTATGAAATTAATATTGGTTATGTACCATTGGCTGTTTGCTTCCCATATGTCCGTAAAAATTTTTTTCAGATAATGGGAAGTATGAAATATTTATTACCTATGAGTTTCCATGAGTTATGTATGTGATGACTTTGTCTGAAATTTGGACAATAGAAACTTAATCGTTGCAAGTTTCAGGGTGTTTATTAGGTCACGAAAGTCGCAGAAGTCACCAAAAAGTCACTGAATTAAGGCTGTAGATCACGAGCAATATTTTTTTCCCCCTTTGTGTGTTTCTGAAAAAATCAGCTTTGAGCTAAAAAGGAGAAGTCTTCGCCAATGACGATGACTTCATTTCCTTCCTTTCAGACAAGTTCTGGAGGGATACACCGTGATACTGTTCTCCCCTTCGGTGTTGATCAACTGTGGGCTGACAGTAAAGGTCTTTTTGTCGAAAGTAACCAATAACCTGCTTGTTTGCTTCACAGAAAATTCGTCGCTGGTCATTCAGTCTGGGCGATGTACCGATATAACGCAAAAATCAGGTTTAAGTTTTACATCGAGGCTCCAATTTTTTAGGTAACGGTACTACGATGCGTTGTCTGTCTCGAAGTACGATGTTGATGAAATCACACGATAACGTCGCGGACATCCTTCAGGAATGATGGGAATCCATCACGAAGCAAACACGATGTTTAAACTGGTTCTTATCAGGCCGCCGCGTGTCGATGATGCCATAAATCTGTGAATTCGCATGTACTGCTGCTATCTGCCAGCAGGAATGGTGTTCTAACAGGTTTTGATCAGTAAGATTCTAAAACTGCATATGGTTCCAAGTCATAAACGCTGCTGCACGTTGGTATGCAGTGACTGCAATCTCTGGGATCACGGTAATTTACCGCAGTCTGGGAAGTAGTTGGCTGGTAGTTAGCATATCTTTTGTAAAAAAGATCGTGCATTCGAACGTCCAACAGGAGTTGGGGCATTCGCCTTTAGAAGTACATTTTTTAAGGGCCTGGACACTTGACCTGTTTTCTTGCCACATTCTTGTGGCCATCAAAAACCTCTGGCTGGTCCAGGACAGAATGTAGATTAATAAAAAGGTAGGTTAAAAAGGTGAAAATGTAGGTTAATAACTATAAGTGCACACAACAGTAATCAAACAATCCTTGGGATATTTTATGATGCAAAATCACTTTAGTTTGCACAAGAGGGTAAATTTTTACATTCAGAATTGTTGAAAACTACTTAAACTGCTGTGCAGTTAACTATGACTTTTTTTTTTTCAAAACACAGGATGTATATTAAAAATTCTTGAACATGTCATAATCACTAAATTTCTCAAATGCCATCAATTACCTTTCTTAAAACTTAAGATATATGCTTTTGTGCACTTTGAACACATACTTCAAAATGGTAATGCAAAAGGTATATAAAAAGTTAAGCATAATTTTTGACTTTAAAAAAATAAGGCTTCTGTTTTGTTATCTTTTTTCAAAAGATAAATTTTTCTGGGCATGTAGATTTTACTTCTGGGCAAGTAAATATTTTCTGCACTTGCCTAGCTGGACATGTAACTTTTCAGATATTTTTCAAGCCCTGTTAGATGTTGAATTGCATATTTTTCTGTTGAGAGCAATTATTTTTCCAATTATATTTTATTGATTTATTCTATTGCTTAATTGTGGTTCACTTGCAGGCTTTGCAGGAATTCTATTTTGAGGATGCAAAAAAAAAAAAAAAAATTCGATTAGGTGCATGCAAAAATATATATATATATTTAAAGCCAAATATTTTTAAGCCTTCCCAAAAAATTGCCCTTCCGAAATTCAAATTTTTTATATCCACAAGTACCAAATTCAGCACGAAATTTGAGGCATAAGGAAACAAAATAGCCCAATGATGTACATAACAACAATTTAGTCCAGAATGTGCCAAGAAAAAGTTTTTGTTTCAGAGCTCTGTGACAAACCATTACCGAAATATGCAGTTTTCCACATACCTAGAAATGCCAAAAAATAGTGCATATGGGTGAAACAACAAAAATGGCCACCATTTTTAAATGAGTTAATATAAAATTAATCTTGGTTTTAAACTACAAATGTACAGGGGTCATCACCTACAAAAAAAAAAAAAAAAATTAAGTCAAGCAACCAGTGCTGGACCACTTATATGGATTAACCCCATGGCCATTTTGACATTCGCCCTTTCTACTCTGAGTTGCAGAATTAATCAGCAGTGGTTTTAACGACATGTCAACACAAGGTAAATTTTAATCTTGACTGCATGGTTCTATTATGCAATTTAGCAAGCAGGTAAGTTTTTACACATTCCATTGTTAATTTTTCTGCTGCTCTTGTCTATTTTATAATTATTTTGTTAATTGAGGCTAGAGTCACCTTCAATTACTCTTGATTGGTTGGTGCTACAGTTCTCAAAAACTAAACCATCAGATTCTTTAAATGGGTGATGTAGTTCATCAGATACAAAATCTGATACAAATCTTTTTATACATATGCATCCATGGAAGCTGTTGAAATGTAAACATTTGAATTTTTGTCATTCTAATAAGATTTTACATGACATTATTTTTCATGCATTTAAAAAAAAAAAATCCAAATCTAGAACATTCTTCGGCGCCGTGGCAAGAGGCAAGTGAGCGAACCCAACTTGCAACACGCAATGCTATGATGGATCACTTGATCCTCTCAATGAATGTTAGAGAATTAAATCTGAACATCTTGAAATTTGTACAAAATGGCTGCAAAATTGGACTTTGCGTCTGGCAAAGAGATGTTGGTCACATGTTTTTAAACCTCAGTTGTGCTACATGCTTACAAGGAAACCAAACAGTGGATGTGTTTAAACAACCTAATAGCAATTTCTCTGTGTTAACCTCAAACAAATTTGTTCTGCCTGAATTAATCATTACTCTTTGTTTTACGCTTAATTGAAATACTTGACGGCACAGGAATCTGGGAACTTCCTATTGTTGCAAGGTTCATTTGTTTCTGCACTATGCAGTTTCATTAGGGTTGACTTGCATATTTTTTGTTCATCTATAAGTATGCATTTTATTGAAAGGGGAATAATTTATGCAGTTCACCATATATTGGATCTGTAAAATGCTGAACAGTGGCTGTGTAGTCCCCTGAAAAGGCTGTTCATTTTTACTAGAGGCATGGATTCCATTCCAAACGAGAGCTTATGTGTAGAATCTGCAGCCATACCAGGTTTGCCAGAGACTTTTTTTTTATTGATCTTACTGTTTACTACAGCTGACAAATTAGTCTGCTTTTGAATCATTCTTTGATTTGATCAAAACCTAGGGCATGGCTGTGTTGTGTATATTTAAGTATTCCATCCTTTTGGCACTATTCATCATGAGGTGTAAGGGTGTGCTTATGGGAGCCTTCCGCACAAGTCTCTGCTTTCCAGCCTTTTATAATATGGAGGCCAACAAATAATTGCTGGACTTCTGCAGTCTGTAGCTGTCCATTAACCATTACCTGAAACGAATCTTGTACAGACCACTCTGGGTATGATGCAGTTCAACCCTCAGCATGTCTTATCTGAAGAGCATCCAGTCTGCTGTAGTACAGGGTGTCATTGAGTGGCATGAATAAGCTCCACTTATTTAATCGGATACAGTACCGGACCTGATATCCAGAAAGACCCATTCCAGATTTTTTTTTTTTGCTGGGGGAAATTTTTAATACTATATTTTTTAGACTTTACAGTTTTTAATATAACCTTTACTTACTGTTGCAGTATCAAACTTCTCCATTTACAGTGATCTTATTTTATTTCTGAAACGTCAACAAAGATTTGTTTTTTTCATTTATAGTGCCAGTTTTTGGAAAAACTTGTGATTCTTCAGTCTGACACACCACATTTATTTGTTAAGGTCACTTCACTTATTTAAAGAAATGCTCGTGAAGTTCATTAAACCTATTATGAAATCATCTGAAACATATTTTATTCAAGTTAATTATTGTGAACTTAAAAATCAGAAGAATGGTTCAGATTTGCTAATTGGATATACAACTTTGCAATTGTTTTAAATGCTCATGTGGAAATAATGCAGCTTCTCAGTTATTTCCTCACATGTGCATTTTATTCATGTAAGGAAATATTATACCACAGCTTGTAATTACATGTGTAATAAATTTCTTTATAATTCTAAGGTGCTTCTGTATGCTGAAATTGTAGATTTCAAAAATTAAACTGTTTTCCAGCTTAAAATTCTTTGCTTAATAAGTTCTCAGTTTTCCTATTTCATAATGGCAATGAAAGAGTAGATGATGCTGTGAAATGCATTACAGGTAGAATCTAGTGAATTTCAGATTTATGAAGTTCCTGAAAACAAAGATTGCATCATTGATGTGCAGTGAATCAAAGTTGCCCAGGTCAGAAATGAAGTCTGTCAGCCAAAATTAAGGAACTTTAACAGTTCATGTTGTCAATCTTCACAATTCCCCAGAGTAATGCAGAGTGCAAACGAGTTTTTAGTCATGTGAGGAAAATGACTGATTTCAGGTCTTCAATGTCTCGAGAAACTTTGGAAAGCCGGCACGGTGGTCTAAGCGATGGCCTGTGATCATTCGTCCGAAAGGGGTCTGGGTTCGAATCCCGGTGAGGCATGGATGTTGTTTGTCTTATGACACTGGCTGTCTCCCTTCCCTGGAACCAGTGACCCTAAATTAGGGACGGGAGACTGCCTGTAGACCATTGAGTTGCTTGCGGTGGTCGTTATACCTCCAACCCCCCATCCTAAACTTTCAATGAACTTTAGAAAAAGCACAAGAACAGCATTTGTTAAAATAAGTTAAAATATGTCCATAAGGTAAAATGTTAAAGTAAGATTTGCAAATTACAAATTCCGAAGGGAAAAAATGGGAGCCAGGACCAGATTGCCAGGTGCCTGGGATTTGTCAAGCCAACAACCAATAGTAACAACTGTGTTA
Source organism: Macrothele yani (assembly GCA_039090855.1). NCBI lineage: Eukaryota > Metazoa > Arthropoda > Arachnida > Araneae > Macrothelidae > Macrothele > Macrothele yani. The sequence goes on along the minus strand of CM077010.1, from coordinate 160,660,758 downwards.
TATAGATGGCGTCGCTAAAGTATGTTTTCAGTCGCGTGACCAGTCCACAGCTGACAACTCTGAATGGCTGAAAATCTAGAATTTTGACGCAGGAAAAACTTGCTACTTTTGAATCATTGTGAAGTTCACACCATAATTAAAAAAAAAAAAAAATTTTTTTTTTTTTAGATTTTCGGCCATTCAGAGTTGTCAGCCGTGGACTGGTCACACGACTGAAAACGTACCTTTAGCTACGTCATCTCTAAAACAAATTTGTTACTTTTGGTTATAACTGGGCTCGACAAATCCCAGCCACCTAGAAATCTGGTCCTGGCTCCGATTTTTTTCCCTGCAGGTGTTGTAATTTGCAGAAAATACTGTAATTTTGGTTGTGTAACCCAGAGATGATCTGTTTAAAAGTTAAGTACTGCAGATAATAAACTAGTTTAGTGTGGGGTGTTGGTGTGGCGTTTTAAAACATCCTCGAGGTAATTTTCGGCAGGTGGTGTTATTGTAAAATTACTGAAAATGCCGTAACAGAAAAAAAACCCTAAACAAAGGCATTGTACTACTGCGCTTGCGGAACTGTTCCATGGCACATAATCATTTTGCCCCCGTAGTAGAATCATGGCGATGTACGTCGCAGATGATTCTACTACATTTGGTCCTGCAGGCAAAAGATATCCCCAGAACCCTATTAAAATCATCTTGCAGACTCCCTATCATAGATTCAAGTTTTTCACCTTCCAAAACTTTCTAAAACGGAAGTTAGGCGTAGGGAGGATTTCTCCCGTAATCATAATTTTTTTCTCTTGCAAAAAAACGACGTTGGTAAGCGGAATTATTTTGTACTCATCCCCGTAGAAGAATCGCTGCGACGTACATCGCAGATTTTGTACACGTCCCTGCGGAAGTGCAGCGTCTTACATCGCATATTTATTTTGTACTCTTCCCCGTAGAAGAATCGCGGCAGCGTACATCGCAGATTCATTTTGTACTCTTCCCCGTAGAAGAATATCGGCAGCGTACACCGCAGATTTATTTTGACCCTGCATACAGAAACGATATCCATAGAACCCTATTAAATTTGCAGACTCTAACACAGATGCAAGTTTTCCACCTTTCAAAATTTCTGAAATCTTAAGTTAGGCGGAGTGAAGATTTCTCCCCTAATCGTTATTTTTTTTTTTTTTTTTTTTTGGTCTCCCAACGTTCCCTCAATGCCTGAAGAGGGAATTATCCGATATTGTTGTTAAATATCATTTTATTGCATAAATATTTATGGTTTGGTTTGAAAATGGAGGCCAACGATTTCTAAAAACGCAAGTTTGACATAACCTAGTAATCTCAAATTCTTTTTCTTGCGATATTCCCTCAGCACTTTATGGTCATTAAATATCGTTTTATTAGATAAATGTTTGTAATTTATGATTGAAAATGAAAAAAAATTCTGAAAACCAAAGTTGTACGGAGCAAAAGTTTCTCCCTCTGATAATAGAAAATGGAGGAAAATTTTCTGATAACCAAAGTTCTACAGAGCAAAAATATCTCCCGCTAGTAACCCTCCATACACTGTGCTTCTGTATTATTGTTTAATCATCATTTAATTACATAAATGTTTGAACTTGAGATGGGAAATAGAGAAAAATGTTCCGAAAACGGAAGTAGAACGAAGCAAAGATTTCTCTTCTCATGACAATTTTTTTTTCCTAGTGATGCCTCTGTGCTTTATTGTTGTTAAATATCATTTCATTCCCTAAATCTTTGTGTTTCAGCTTGAAAATATTGGTAAAATTCCAGATACAGAGGACCAGAATGTTCTTGATTTTAATTAACATATTTCAATTACTGTAGTACTTAGGTTAGAATTTTTTTAAGTAAAAAAATGTCTGCGCAATTTTTGTTTTTCACATGTAGTTATTTTGCCCAGTGACCACCCGCAGATTATTTTGTGGCACAACGATATCTGTCGCAGACTAAGCAGGAACTTTCTACTATGGGGCATTTTGTAAATCGTATTCATTAGTTTTGATGCGCTGCTAATCGTATTATGGGGTTTCTTTTTTTTTTTGCTATTCAGTTAAACATTCAGTAAAGAGACCTAGTGTGAATTGCAATTTGTACGAATGTTTTTTAGGTCCATTGAACTACGGAAATGTGGCAGAAGCCAGGGATTTTAATTTTAGCTCATTTACTTAAAGTAACACAAAAGTACTGAAAAATGTTTTTTTTTATTTTTTTTTAGTAAGGCAAGTTTTTTTGAGCTTTAGGCTTGGTCATCCAGTGAATCGCAGCTGCTCTGTCTGACATTGCAGTTCATGATTGAATGACCCAAGTGCGGATTATACAAGTATCCCCCCCCCCCCCCCGAATTTCATAGTCTACGACACGCTGCCACAGGTTATGCAAAGAAAAAAGTATCTCTCGGTTTCAGGATTTACAGATTATATGCTGCCACGGATTATACAGATTTTTTTCATGGCCTGTAGATTACACGCTGCTGCACATCTTAGAACTTGAATTATATCTAAAAAAATTATATCTAAAAAATACTTTGAGTTATATCTAAAATTTGACTTCTGCAAATGTGTTGATAAAATCAAAATCTAGAATTTTAATTTTTTTGAAAGCAGCAACTGGAAGAATTGGGGGGGGGGACCAATTTGAGCATTATTTTGAAATAAATGGGTTTGGGTAAAAAGAAAGACTTGACAACTAATAGTTTCGTTTTTTGTTCCAGCGTCATTGTTCGTGCATTTGAAATTTCACTTAGTTTTACCTGGCTCCTAGATTCGGAACACAAAGAGCCTTGGGTTATAGAATGGTGCATTGTGAGTATCAACTGAGACTTTCATTTGTGTTGAAACTAATTCATTTTCTGTACAATCTTGAAGATTCAGAAGAAAATTTTATATCCTGGGATGTCCTATGTGTTACCCATTCAAGTTTCAGTAAAATTTGTATTATGCAACCCCCACTTATTATTGTTTGGTGTGGAATGTCTCATTCATTGTAATATTGGAGTATAGATTTAATCCCCCAGCGTAAAATATTTTAACATCATTTCATCTTATGTGATCTTCAGAACATCATATGAGAAAGTTTGACAAGTCAAACAGTAAGATTTTCTCCCAAGTGTTAATACAAGTTCAGTTACTAAGGAATTGTGAAGCATATTTTGGGGGAAGGGAGTTGTGCTTAATTTATCCCACAAAAGTAAGGTCCTGCAAGTTCTTGGGAAATGCTTCCATAGTTCAGTAGCTTACTATTTTCATAAAAAAAATGCTATATTTGTTATCTGGTATCTTTATGCAAGAGAGAACAGTAACAAAATAACTTATTTTTGTAGCAATCCCTAGTTTTTTATATTATGACAAGGTAATGTATTCTAAGTATGCTTTTTTAAGCATCAGTATTTTTTAAGTGTTCTCATTGTTTGAGAGTGGGGATGGGTTCTTGCTTACCTGAATAGATAATTTGTTTGCAGCAATGATGACTACTATTGCTCTGTTCCAAATTCTGTGTGTGGACAACTGAAGTTCTGAGTTGCAAATAAACAATTTGGTGTAAGGTTTGATTTTTATGTTCTGCAAATGACTGCTGCTCTTGTAACTTACAAAAAATCTATTTTGGATTTTATATAAAATTTAGTCTGATTTTGTATAGACATTTCTGGTCTCTAAAACTAAAGCTTATGTCGAGGCTAAGCTTTATTCAATGATTAGAAGCTTAGTTCTAAGAGTTTGTTTCGTAGAACTCAGTATCACAAATCCTTGAATACAATTTCCTGTGCTTTCCTTGGTTTAAGGCATTGATTTCTCTTAAATAGTAGTATATGGAGGTGCCATTACTATATGAATTTTATGCTCATTTTTAGTAAGTTCACCTCCTAGAAAAAGTCTGTACTCATCCTCTGGTTGTCATTTTGTGACATGCAGACAGAAGTTCTGAAACAGGCTGAAATTGATAGGATAAAGGTCTTCACAATACTAAATCATTTATTTTTAAATCCTTTATCCTTTTCCTTTTGCAAATCTTAAATTGCACAGACAACTCATCTGCCTTGCTTTTCTATATAATGAGTTCAAAGTTTTTAAATTTTTGAGTGCAAAGCAAATGTTTACCTGGAATTACTTAGATTCCATTAAAAAAAGAAATGCCACCTTCTGTAAGTCACTGAGTAACCAACAAGAATGCATATAAATTTTTTTGTGCACCAAAATTGAAAGAGGGAGGTATTTGAGAAATATTTTAAAGAACTGCCAATGACCTCGAACAGTGCCACAGCATGGAAAAGGTAGTTGTGTTAAAATTGTTTATTCTATATTTGAAAATATGACTTCCAACAATTGACCTTTGGCAACTATTGCTACTACTGTGACAAATATGGAAACGGGTTGCGCTGCCAATCACATTCTGTACAATTTGCAAAAATAATCATTTTGGCAAAAATATTGGCAATTATTTTTTAATTTTCGATGAAAAAATTAAACTTTAAAAAAGCCAGAGTAACTGCTGTAGAGGTTATCAGATTTTTTAAAATTGAATTTTATTTGGCAGAAAACCCTAAAACTAAATTTGAGTTTTGCTGCAAAAGAAAATCATTTGCAGCTGTATGTTAAGATAATTCCTTCTACAGAAATATATTACAGGGTGATTTTCTATAATTTCATTGTATTCTTTGTAGTATCGAAAGTCTGCACTTCAGCATTTCTGAAGGAAGGTAACACTGACTGGAAGCTATTAAAAAATATTTTGAACTATTTTAGTGTCAAGAGAGTTTTACTTATTTTACCTTCTTTCTGTGTTAATTTGTTATTTTGCATCTTTCAATACTTCATGCAATAACTATGGTGCATAGAAGTCGCAGAGATGCTAAACCAAAACCTTTCTTGTTCTCCTAAATTGGAAGAAGTATTCTTCCTGAGACAATAGGAACATTTCTTCACCTTTTTTGCTGAGGGAATAGTTCAGAGGTGAGACTGTTTCATCAACTGAGGCTGTCTTTGTAAAGCAAAGTAAGTACTGTAGTCTAGATAATCTGGGTAATCAGGACCAGAACCAACTCGGATTAAGTGGAATTTTAAAACATCAGCACGATTCTGGACGAAGGTTCATGGAAATGTTTTTCAATGATCAATGAAAATGTTGTTGGCAAAAAATAAATTAAAGACTGACTTACATCATGTTAATGACATCATCTAATCCTGCTTTTTTGTGGTGCATCCTTTTTTTTTTTTTTAGTGCTATCTCCATCTTTTTAGAAAAATAACATTAGCTGGCATTGATTCCAGTTGCTACTCTATGTATCTAAGGGCAGCCTTAAGTGTTGCCGTATTTTCCTCATGAGAATTTTTTTTTCTTGTTCAGTCAGTTCCTTCTTCCGATTTTGAATCCTCTTCTTTAGAAACTATGTGAATTATTGCTTCATCTGTAATTTCTTCCTGGTCATCGCAGGAAAGCCAATCGGTCACTCAATGCAAAAATGCACTGCCTTTTCTTGCAGCATCGGACTCCCTTTCAGTCGTTGCTGGGAAAACCACAGGAAAAGTGCCTCACTGGCCTTCTTTGTATTCACTTTCTCAAACGTTTCCACGATTCCCTGAACTCATCAGCGGAAAAGTTCGCGATGCTCCACTTCCTGTATAGAAGGATTAACAAAAGTTTTGTTTACTACTGAAGAATTTAAATGTTGTTGCAGAGTTCCTTATACTGTTGCCAGTTACCAAACTGAAATGTTTTCATTGTGTATTTTGTAATGACGTTGTTTAAAACAGCACTTATTAGTTTTGAAGGCTCTCTATTTGTTTGTTTTTATATAATAACTTCAGTCTAATCTATATTTTTAATAGTATAATCCAATATTTTGCCCCCTCCTCCAATAAAGGCTCACATTTGCAAAACTGCATGTGATTTGCTCATATATTCTCAGTTACACTACTTGGTATACAAGTTTGTATACCTACTTGATATATAAACTGAACTACAAATTTAAAACAGCAAGTGTAGAGTTCAGTTTTTTAGTATATGGGTTTATAGGGGAAACATTGGATTCCAACTCTGAAATCTGAAAACATTAAAAAAATAAAGATTGCTTCTGAAGGTTCTGTAGAGTTTTTGATTTTACCTCTGGCAAATAGTTCAATATATTTATTCTTTCTGTAAATAATTCTTGACACTAGAATTAATTGTTGTGCAACTAAAAAACATTACTAAAAACTTCTGTCTATGCATACAGCTTGTGGAGACTTAACTTCCTTGCAACTAGTTTGGTGCAATGAAATTTTAAATCTCCAATATTACTTCAGAATGTTCCGATGTGTCAATTTTTTTAAATGCATAACCATAAATTCTGATGCACATCTGGTTGTGAAATAACATCAAATCACTTCTCTGGTTAGAGCATTACTCTAAAGATGAAATCTAGTTCAAATATTTGCCTAGGTTTATGTGCATTTTTACTGATTTTAGAAGTCTTGCCTATGGACTGTCCCTTATTCAGCTGTGTTCAGAATCCCTTTTGACAGTTGGCTGGGGAACTTGAGTTAATAACACCAGTTGATATAAATCCATAGCTTAACAAAACTATTTATGACATTCGCAACATCACATGAACTTTCATGACTTAATGTATTGCAACTATGATGACTTGTAGGTTTGTCTGAACACGTATAATGTGGACAATAGAGGCTGTTACTGAGTTGCAACAAGTGTTTATCACTGCCAATTTTTCTTGTCAGGAAAACTTGCAATTTGGAATTTCAAGATACTCATTTAGGCTATGTTATTAATATTGGTTATGTGCGATAACACATTGGCTGTTTGCTTCCCAAATGTTGCTTTTTTTTTTTTTTTTTTAGATAATGGGAAGTATGAGATATTTATTACTTGTGAGATTCCATGACTTATGTATGTGATTACTTTTGTCTGTAATATGAACTATAGAAACCATTACTGAATCGTTGCAAGTTTTTGTAACTGCCATCAGCTAATATTAATGCTTTCTCTTAGACACTGCGTACACTCGTCTTCAAAAAAATAGTTACACCCAGAAGGACTTCTGATTGAAATGCTATTCGGGAGGAAGGTAAAGGTTTCCAGGAACACTAAATGATTAAGCATTGACTGATATGGGCAATATTTATTGAGGAACACAACAATAAGTAGTCTCTCATTATGGCGTCGGGCTGCCTTTTTGCTCGCACAGCATGCTAGATGTCTCAGCATGGAGTTGTACAAGTTCCTAATGGTATCTTGCAATAAGCCATCCCATGCAGCTTGAAACTTCTCGCTCAGTTCCTGTAGGTTGCGCTAGTAGAGGTGGAGTGTGAATAGCGTGTCCAACAGCATCCCACACATTTTCAATCTACAATAGGTCTGGCAATGCAGCTGGCTAGGGCATTGTGTCAGTGCCTTGAAGGCAAGCTCTCAAGACATCAGCGGTATTCGGATAAGCGTTGTCCTGTTGGAAAATTGCACTGGGGGGGGGGGGGGCATTCAGTAAAGGTAAAGCCACTGGCTGCAGGACCTCATTAATGTAATGTTGGGCTGTCAAAGTGCCTGTAATGAACATATCTGGCATAGGCAATTGCATCCCACACCATGACAGTCAGGCTTTCTGGACATGTGATGCTCGACAACAAACTGTTCATCTTGGCACTGACCACGGTGCCTCACACACTGATTCGTTTGTCGCCTCCAAGACAAAAGCGGGACTCGTCAGTAAAGATCACGCGCTGCCATTCTGAGTGGCTCCTTGATAGTAGTATGACACCACTGCAGTCTTTGGTGTTGAGGGCAGTTGTCGTAATGGTGTGTGTGTGTGGTCCCTCATCATGCAGCAATCTGTCAATGGTGCTGGCACCAATCAAACGATGCATGGAGGGCACCACTGCTTCTTAAATATCCAGTCTTGGCTGTTGGGTCACTCTGTGCATGTCGTACAATCCATCGGTCATATCTCTCACTGGTTCGTCTTAAGTCTTTCAGAAACTTGCTGTTGCATGTCTTGTTCCATCCACTGCCGCCAACAGTGTGCTATAGTGATATCCGCACGACTGGTACAGTGATCAGACAATCCTGCGGCCCCTCTTGAACTCCTACAACTGCTAGAGTTGCTTCAGAACTTTTCTCCAAGCCATACTTCACTTGCAAAGGATGCAACCAACACAACAGCAAGAGTCAGAATGGCAAGCACATACAATGGGACGACCTAATATACCGATCAGGCACAGCACTATGACCCCTCCTTGCTGGCATCACTTGTGCAGCTGAGCGTGATACTTGAACATTAGCATGTCTCACAATGTCAAACCTACATTCCTGTGTGTTGCTTCCTACTGGGTGCAATTTTTTTTTTTACGAGTGTAACATTTAGTGACTAAAAATTTAGTACATGCATATTTTAAATAAAACTCATTACATTAACATTGAAGTTAATTGAAAGAATTTGTAATGTGCTGGACACGCACACAAAAGTATTTGTATAAATCTAAAAAATGCTACTGAAGGTTATTTTAGGTTCTGTAATCAGTTTTTGATTTTAGCTCTAGCAAAATAGTTCAATATATTTATTCTCTCTGTAAATAATTCTTGACACTAGAATTAATTGTTGTGCAACTAAAAAACATTACTAAAAACTTGTCTATGCATACAGCTTGTGGAGACTTAATGAAAAAATTCTTTCTTCCTTTCGATGCCGTTTATAATGAAGACTGTTTAGACGCATTCTTTTTCAAGTGATGTATAGATTTTCCACTAGGGGCATAAAGGTAACTTGCATTTACCCTGATATCTCTGCTTCTAAAACTCCAATTTGAAAAATTTCTTCTTCATTGGATACTGCTCCTGAGGAATGTTTTTCGTGTAATTTCAAAATTTTGATAAAGTATGGTTTGGGGTGTGGTTGTAAGTGTTTATTTCTGCTTCTGATTTATATGCAGCAAAATCCGAACTTCTGAAAAAGTAAACTGAAATTTTTTTTTCATAGACCACCAATACAGCTCACCTCCTGCTTAAAATAGCGCTTACTTTTCCTCGCCAGGTGGCGTAGATGTATATCTTTTTTTTTTATATCTCTGCTTCCAAGAATACGATTTGAAAGGTTCTTTCTTTGTTGGACTATTGTTCCTTTCTTTTTATCTTTGAACTTCTGGGTCAGTCTGTGAATCTGGGCTTTTTCCATCTGAAATTATGGTTCACGATTAATTAACATGGCAATTGCAGATTATACAACCTTTTTTTAATTTCATGGTCTGCGATATACAGCTGCAGATTATGAAAATGGGGGGGGTCACGATCTACGGATTATGTGCTGCAGCAGATTATATATTGGATTTTTTTTCCAGGGCCTGTGGGTCATACGCCACCACAAATTTTAAGAAGAAATATTTCTTTCTGAATTTTATGGTCTGCAGATTATACGAACGGAAATACGGTACTTTGAATTAATATCTACAAATCATAACCTCCAATGTTTTAATAAAATCGAAATCTAAAATTTAATTTTCTGAGAGCAGTAACTGGAATAATGGGAAAAGAAAATTATAAAGCATATTTGAACTTTATTTTGTAAATAAGTGTTTTGGGTAAAAAGAAAAAAAAAATACAAATATATTTTACCATTTTTCGTTCCAGCATCATCACCACAATTCTTTGAAATTTAACTTTGTTTCACTTGGCTACTAAATTTTGAGAACAGGTTTCTAGAGCTGGGAGATATTTGTCGAGCCCTGCTAAAGCTAAATGCAAAAGAAAAAAAAAGTGATGTGATTGAGGAAGGACAATGCGCTTTTCTAGCAAGTTAAGATTCTTTGCTCATCCAGGTCAGTCATGGAAAGAATATGAACCTTAGCCAGGTCCTTCTGGTGTAAAGCCAATGCATCCATCCAATAAAGACCAACACACTTATTCAAGAAAATAAAGTATGAGTTTTGTTTGATTTGTTTAAAGCAGGCACTTCGTCGTGTGTACATGCATGCAACTTCAAAAAAGAAAAAAATTGTTATAGATGTAACATTAACCTGGAGTTATGTTATTTAAGACTGAATTTTCAGTCCTTGTTAATGGGCACATTCCCTCTGCTTACTGGGGGGGGGGGGGTGTATATTTCACAAATTGAATTATGGTTGTGTGGTCTACCTTTGTTATCTAGGTTCCACGTGATTGTGAAACATTCAAAATCTTTTATATGTAAATATAGGCTTATAGATGTGCCAACTCTCCAGATTTGCAGCCCTTCCTCCCACCTCCGGATGAATGTCAACTTCGCCTGATTTTCACCGAGAATTAGCCATCAGGATGGTCAAAATTTCGTCAACCGCCATGATTTCGAACCACCTGTTAAATCTTTGTCTCTCTGTGTCGATGCAAGGCGGCGTTACAATAATGTTTCGTACTTTTCCTCCTATGTGCAAAAGGAAAGCCATCCCAGTGGCACAGTGGTGTAAAACGCTGGCTTCTCACCAAACTTCTGAGATGGGTCGGAAAGAATTTGCTTTGAAACAAATTCTCCCAGTCAGATTGTCATGCAACGCTTTCAGCAAAGAGCTCACCCGCTCTGGCACTTGAATGCCTGGGAGGGTCAATAATTGATTGACAGATGGGAGCTGCCTTGCCTTCTTGCAGTTCAGTCTTTCAACATCTCCCCTCAACAGAACCACGTGCATTCTAAGTGATTATAAAAAGTTAGTTGCAGCGAATTCACTTGATGACAAAATGGAATAGTTACAGTTTGCCTCTCCTTGTAACGAAAGGCAATGTTAGTATAATGCATTTGTTGACTTCACCTTCGTGCACAACCCAAGTAAGAAACTAAAATGGTTGCTGCTATTTTATTCCTAAAAAACATGTGGGCCATTTTATGTTTTCATAATCTTGAGGAATCGACGTACCTGAAAACGAATTTAAGAGTAGGGGCAGGGGGTTTTATTTTTTTGCTGTATTTTTTTTCTCCAGAACTTTTAATGGACCAATAATACTACTTCTGGAAAATTGTTCGTACGTCTGAAAAACGTAGATTAAAAAAAAAAAAAAAAAACCCTCTTGTGATTTTATGAGCTGTACAAATCTCACGATTTTCAGATTTTGAAGGTTGGCATGTCTGAGCTTATTACAGTCAATCCTTTGTACCAGCCCTCTCCTTAACTTTTTCTAAGAATTTAGTAAAATAATTTCAAATGCATGGCGGTAATCGTGTGATATTTCTTTTCTGGTATATGTGTAGTCCTTGTGGTTTGTCAGTATTCACTAATTGTTGCACTACGGGTAAAGTAAATCAGCCACTAAGGGGCATTTCCATAAAAGTAAAGATCATAAAGTTTTGAGACTATTGAAAATTTAAACTGTTCTGCTTTTTTGGTGATAAAGTAAAATTGTTCCAATAATTTTACCAAAACAAGCCAAACCTGCAGGATTTGAATGCAGCCAGAATCCCTTATAATTGTTGTATAGGTGGTTGATTGTGCTACAATCCTTAGTTTTAAAATTGCATTCCAGAGATCAGCTGGTGTTACAGTGTCATCTGTGCCTTATTTGACAAAACCATATGCGACAATTACACTAAAAAATTTCTACCCTTTGTGTGTGTGTGTGTGTGTGTGTGTGTGTGTGTGTGTGTGTGTGTGTGTGTGCACACACACACACACTGTTCATAAAAGGAAGCACTAGTTTCTCAGACTTTCCAATTTTGACTGTACCTGACAGTGATGGAATTCCATTATTGTAGTTCAAGCAGGTCAGTTGTAATTGTATCTAGCTATTTATGTTAACTGTTGCTTTTTTTTTTTTTTTATGTTCCATGTTTTTTTACGCTTTCCAACCGTAGGTTGAAGAAGCGTATATGCTCCAGCTTTGTCCGTCTGTCCGCACGATAACTGGCAAAAAAATGGGTCTATTTCGATTGAATTTTAGTATGTGGTAGGGGAACCACCTGGGGACGAACCCTATTTAAAATGGGACAAATGGGGTCAAAGGTCACGACGTAGGAGCGGGATCATTCCATTACCCTTATGAGTCATAACTTGCGTAAATATGGTTCGATTTCAATGAAAGTTTACTATGTGGTAGGAGACCACCTGGGGACGAACCCTATTCAAAATGGGTGAAGTGGGGTCAAAGGTCAGGACATAAGATTGGGATGCATTCCATTGCCCTTATGCGTCATAACGTGCGTAAAAATGGTTAGATTTCGATGAAATTTTAGTATGTAGTAGGGGACCACTGGGGACGAACCCAATTGAAAATGGACGAAATGTGGTCAAAGGTCAGGACATAGGATTGCGATCCATTCCATTGTCCTTACCCCATATTATTAAGGTGGACGTCAAGTAAATTTGCTTCCTATACTTCTAATGGAAAAACTTTCGTACACATTTCCTTCACAATTAATGTGTTCCCAAGGATGAGAATTTGAACATCGGTTAAAATAACTTCATATTATAACTTGGAAAACTTAATATTTTCTAAAACATAACCATAATTATATTAAAAATCAATAACTTTTCATTAGGTGGTGTTGAAATCAGAGAAAAGATGGCCTGTACTTTGATTACGTCAGTGGACAAAAAAATGTTGGATTGCATAATTACGGTTATGGTAGTATTAAGTATTCCAAGTTATGAAATGAAGCTTTTAATCGATGTTCAAATTTTCATCCTTGTGAACTCATTAATTGTCCAGAAAAAAGGCGCGACCTGTATTTTCATGACTTCAGTAGACAAACAAATGTTGAATTTCATAATTATGGTTATGTTTTAGAAAATATTAAGTATTGCAAGTTATAAAATGAAGATATTTTAATCTATGTTCCAATTTTCATCCTTGGGAACGCATTAATTGTGAAGAAAATGTGTAGAAAAGTTTTTCCATTGGAAGTATAGGAAGCAAAGTTACTTGACGTCCACCTTAAAGTAGCAATTCTTGTATGTATGTATGTATGTGTGTATGTATGTATGTACATTTTATTTTGAAAACGGCTTTAAGAATTTTGAAAGTCGTTAACCTACCGTTTTCTGGTACTAGAAATCGATTTAGCTTGAATTCGTTAAGTGGGTTAAATAACCACCCCGAATTATAACGTTTTTAGTGATGGCGTTGTTCCATTAATGTTACCAATGCTTAGAAATCTTATGACGTCACAATTCGCGTTTGAGAATGTTGGCGCTCGGTCATGCCATATATCTCATTACGTCATGAGTTGTTTGTGGATCCTATTAAAGATTTATGATGTCACGCCTTGCTAGCAGATGGTCGCGATTCCCATCTGCTTCATTACGTCACGCGTTGTGTGCGTATGTCCGTCACCACGATAACTCGCGTAACAACCGTTGGGTTTCGATGAAATTTTAGTATCTGGTAGGGGATCACCTGGGAAGGAACCCTATTTAAAGTGAACGAAATGGGGTCAAAGGTCAGTTCATAGGAGAGGGATCCATTCCACTGCTTTTATGCGCCATAGCTAACGTAAAAAAGGTTAGATTTCGATGAAATTTTAGTATGTGGTAGGGGACCACCTGGCGACAAACCTTATTGGAAATGGGGTCAAAGGTTAGGACACAGGAGCGGGATCTATTCCATAGCCCTTATGCATCATAACTTACTTAAAAATGCTTAGATTGCGACAAAACTATGTTATTTCGGAGGTATACCAAGCTGGTTCTGTTGAATATCATCGAAATGGGATCAAAGGTCAGGGCACAGGACAGAGATTTATTCCACAGATATTATTCTCATAACTTAAGTGATAACTTGAGTAATGATTTCTGTAATGTTGAAAAGCATATTATAATCAATGCATTGCATGATTTTACTAACTTGTTTTATTTGCTTTAGATGTCAGTTTTCTTACCTTGTTGTGTTACACAAATATTGTTCTGGCTTTACAGCCAAATGGCATTTAGATAACAATTCATATTATCTGTGCAGTTCTTTGCTTTTAACCAGTATTTTATGTAACAGATTCCCACATCTTGAATTAAAGAGTTGTTCAATCACTTGAGTACATGATTCATAACTTGTGCAGAGTGATCTGGTTCAGTTGTTTGGGCGTTGTCACCATTGTCTCCGAACTGACGTGTGTATTCGTGATGCATTACAGCACTCTGGTCGAATATTGACTTTGCCTCAGGATTTTTACATAAACACACTTCATTACTAGACTTCAGTCTCAAGAAGCAACCCATAATAAATGTTGAAATTTCTTTTGCAGTGTAAACCACATTTGTAAAGTCTCATTGGCAGTTTATTTGGCGTTCTTAGTTAATTGCTTTTATTGTTGTAAACTTCAGGACAGAAATTATTTCCTTTCAGATAACATTAAGACTGAAATTTTATGAAAAAATAACTTCCTGCCAATTTTGATCTTCTGGTGCATCTTTTTTTTTTCTGTAATCAGAATTTCCATTAACAATGCTCGTTGTGTCAGGTGAATTACTAATTTCCAAAAATCATTTTTGTATTAGTATTTTTAATGTAAAATTAAGTTGTGGGAATTTTATATTCCACACTACCCATTCTAGCTGTTGATCCCTGTAAATGGAAAAGGAATCATCACTATATGTAGCATGAACTGTGGATACAGCAGGATCAATGTTTTGTAGCAGATGGAGTTCAGGAAGATTTCCAAATAGGCATTTGCTTTCAAATAAAATTTCCAGTTGCTTTATTTATGTAAGGTATTAAACTTTCTTGACTTGCATATGCAGAACAAAAACCATTGCATTAACCTGAATAAAACATTTGCTGCCCTTCAAAGTACTCTCCTCCAGCATTGAAAGTTGCAATGCAGACTACTACACCAGTTCTGGCACATTTTATGAATACTCCTGTTGGGGAATGTTCTGTAACTCTAAGACCATTTTGCAAGGTCTTGGATCCTTATTTCCAGCAAGTTCCTTTTTAATCTTTTGAAACTAAGAATTGCATGGTGCAGGATATGAAGAAAGGGGCAGCGAGATTGTATGCACTCAGGATAGACTAGCTTGCCTGGTTTTATGAACACTGGCATTGTCATAGAGAACCCTTAACACACCTGTTGGATGCTGTTCATTCATCCCCTTAACCTTTTTTGGTAAGAAAATGTTAGTGTAGTATTGGCCATTTACATAGTTTTATATATAAACAGGTAAGGTGTCTGCACATGTGTGCCTATCACCTGTTGGGAATTGGAGAAAAGCCAAAAATTAGTATAAACCTCCACCTAAGTGAAGGCCTTGTCAGGATTTGGAGGTGCGGTTCATTTTCTGCAACCCTAACGTACCTAGTCTTACCAAAAATACTGTTACAAAACTATTCAATGATGTAACAAAATATTTTTTTAAAAATCACTTCAAAATGGCTTACTTTTGGCTGTCACGCAGTCCTTCAGTCTCTGTGGCCACTCCTAGCATTACGTAGGGTCTTCACAGGGAGAGCTGCTGCTGCTAGCACCTACAAGCATTTCACACTGTCAATACTGGGATGCTTTCTGCAGACCATGTCCTCCAGCACAGCCCACAACTTGTAATTCAGTTTGCACATTCAACCTGTGAAAGTTCATTATGAATAATTATGATCCTTATGTTTGTGATAATTTAGCATGATTTTTCTCACATCCCAATTTGCATTCTTGTGAAAATGTAAAATCTTCTTGTCTTTTGCAGTCTCCAAAGCAACAATGCACAAATTTTGCAGACCAAACTTTATGTTCCACCGTCAAAGAATTGAAATAATACTGCTTTTGTTTTTAAAACAGGGACTCGTTTAGTAAAGTTTCATACAAGTTGTACCTTGTTAACTTTGAAGGATCAAGTGCAAATACAGACAAATGGCAAGAACTCGGAACCACTCTCATATAGAGTATTAAAATAGTTTCATACCTATATCTTCAGCATAAATACATTGTACCTGGAAGTTGCCAGTTCAGCAGAAAATATTAAAAGATGGAGCTATGATCTTCATAACTTATCTTCACTTAAGCATTTTTGATGCTATAACAATGATATCCCCCTAAAACAAAACTGTTAAAACAAAGTTCAATTGTTTTTTTGTTTTATGTTGCTTAGTATTACTATGTAAAGGTACTAATCTTTTTTTCCTTTCTCATTCTAGATGTTGAAGTTGTTGCTGACACATGTTGGGCTCTTTCCTATTTAACTGATGGTGCCAATGAAAAGATTCAGGAAGTGATTGATGCTGGTGTTGTGCCTCGTTTAGCTGAGTTGCTAGAGCTCAATCAACTCTCAATTGTTACTCCAGCTTTGCGCTCAATTGGTAATATTGTGACTGGACACGATGTACAAACTCAGACCGTTATAGACAATAATGCATTGCCAGCATTTAGAAAATTGCTGAGGCACCCAAAAAGTAATATCCAGAAGGTATGTAAAATGTGAAAATTTGAAGTGGCATAAATACTTATATTAAGAATTTGGTATGTTGACTGATATATAGTGACTGTTGTCCACCAGCTTAGTTCAGAGATGGAAAAAATGTTCCAGATTTAGAAGCTAGGTGAAACAAATTCAAATTTCAAAGAATAACACATAAACATGCTGGAGTAAAAAAGTAATAGTTTATTTGCTGCCTAACCAAAGCTTGAGCTAAATAAAGTTCCACTTATTTTCTGTACCATTCTTCCAGTAACTGCTCTCAAAAAATGGCAAATTTTGAATTTTGAGTAAGTTTGCTGAAGTTAAATTTTGCCCATATAAAAAGTATATTTTCTTTCATATAGACACCACACTATGAAATTTGTAATGTCCTTCCCTTTGTGTAATTCACAGTAGTGTATAGTCTGAAGCAACATCTACAAACTGTGAAAATTGGGGGGGGGTGTCCGCACTCATCATGCTGGTCCTGAGCTGTAATTTTAGACGAAAAAGTCGTGAAACGTGATGATCCAAGAATCTTGCTATAAAACAAAATAAAAAATTACTTTTGTGTTAATTTCAAGTAAATAAAAATACCTGGTGGACAGATTTTTTATATTTATTAGTCAGACCTAAAAATCCATATGAACCATGAATAAGCTGTAGTATTTGGCAATTTTAAAAGTGTTTATGAAAGAGTGAATAAAAGCCTAACTAATAAGATTTGTGCAGCAAAACTAAGGAGTGCAATTTGCAAAGTGCCTATTCTATCGACTGCCACGATTACGTCCTGTGGAACTGCTCAGCTGGCTTATTACAGCATGTAGTCTTCTGCGAGCCGAAATAGTGCGTACCAGCTTCATTGCTTTTTTTTTTACATTTTCGATATTTTTTCAATATCACTTGTAAATCTGACACCATGTGCAGATTTCTTAAAAAATAAATGCCACAAAAACTTTTTAAGCAGTGTACTTATTCACAGAACTAACAACTTGTTAACAGAATCCATTGTATGACTGAATTTTGAAAAAATTTGGCCTCCAGCACTTAATTTCTAGACTGCTAGTATTTTTTCAGCCCAAGCTTGTTGTTCCTGTTAATTCAGATGAGACATAGGAGTAGAGTATGAGTATGTATCTGGTATAAAGATTATTCAAAGTTAATCTTTAAACTGTTTGTTGTTTTCATTGGTTTTGCTTTTAGATTCTCTTAAACATAGCTCTTTCTAAAAAAGCATCGTTTTATTAACCCTGTTGTCTGAAATATATATATATATATATATATATATATATATATATATATGCCTTTTTATAAAGTATGACTAAGTAAATTTCCATTTTTATACCAGGGGAGGGATTCGAACCCCCCAACTCTGCTCTGGAGCTCTGAGTGCTATCCACTATACTGGCATGAGAGGCATGCGCCTCACTGCTATCTGCTTTTATCTCGTGTGCGTCCTGCGGGGCAGGCACGTCACAAAAGGGTGCAAATGAAACTTACACTGGTGGCCAAAAGTGTGGAAACCTTTTGAGAAATTTACGGCCAAAAGTGTGGAAAACTTTTGCTGCAATTACAGCCTCACAGTGGCATTCCATGGTGTGAACCAAGCATTTTAATTCATCAGGTGTTATAACATGAAACTAAAATTCTGTGATTATTTCTGTCAGTTGTGTGTTTTATTCATTGGTTTCCTCTGACTAACAAGTTTCTTTAATTGGCTCCACAGATTTTCTGTTGGATTTGGGTCAGGGCTATTAGGTGACCATTCTTTCAGTGTAATATGCCTTTCCTGAAACCACTTTTTGCACAGAACAGCAACATGACAAGGAGCTGAATCCTATTGAAATATGTAGGCTTCATTACCCTGGAAAAGATCACATGCCAAAGGCTTCATTTTGGGCTCAAGTATATCAGTGATGTATTTTTTGCCATTTAAAGTACCACTGATCAGAAATTCTGTCCACACCTTTTGCTGTCATACATTCCTAGATCATAAAACTAACTGGATGCTTCATGGTTAGGTATAATGCATTCAGGCTGCAAATATCAATTTCTTCTTGCATACTTTATTCTATCCACTACCAAACATGGATGTTCTGGTCTCATCACTCCAAATGACTGTCTCGTTGTTCCTCAGACCAATTAACATGGGTTTTTAGCCCATTCCAATATCTTGCTTCTTTGTTTGGGAGATAGAAATCGCATTTTCCTTGGAATTCTAGAATTTAAACTGAAATATTTTGAACCTACGTCTAATGGTCATAGCACTCATCGGCAAACCAAGTTGAAAAAATTAATTTTTAATTGACTTGGATGATTTTCTGTTATGATTTGTGTATATGTGACTGTACATGTTGAAAATCCAATCTTATGTTTTCTGAGGACATTAATTAGGTAAACATGTAACCAGTCTTGTAGGGCTCAACAAATCCCTATCTATTCATTTTTATGGCTTTCTGGATCAGTTTTTAATTTTTGCATATCACCCTCAACCTTTACGCTATTATTTACCCTCAGTCTTACGTAATTAGCTTTCAACTTTAAGTGATGCAAACTAGTTAATGTAGGATACAGCAAGAAGTAACTGATATTGCATCCAATAATAAAACCTCTGAATATTTCATATATAATTTTTTTTGCTTCAGTCTCTTCTTAATAAAATATATATATATATTTATTCTGATCCTGATTTGCATGTGTCATCTTCCATCATTCATTTCTTTCTGTGGGTGTTAAAGTATATTTGAGGAAATATGTTGTTCAGCAGTTATTTTTGAAATATTGATAAATCCAAAAATAATTGGCTACCCTGCATTAAATTTTGAATCCCCCTGTGCATATATAATTATTCCTGTTTGTGGTTCATCTTTTGAAAAAATCTAAAAATTAGAGTATGGAATGTATCACATTGTTTTGCTATAACCTGTCTTAATACTGACTTTTTTTTTTTTTTTCAGGAAGCTGCATGGGCCATATCTAACATTACTGCTGGTAATGAAAAACAGATCCAAGCAGTGATTGATCATGGTTTGATAGATCTTGTTATTGAGGTCCTAGACCAGGTAACTGTCCAAAGATTTTAAATAAACTGAGAAGTGTCTGAATATATGTCAGTGTGCCTTTTAACTATTAAAGGTTCCACTTTCCTTCGTAGACTTGACTAGTGAATAACAAAGTAGTAACTCCATTCCTTCTACAGAATAATTGGCATAAATTTCTGACTAAGAGCCACAGCTCTTAATCACATACATGTGATTCTTCCACGATGTCATAGAATTCAGCTTTTTTTTTTTTTTTTCTCTTTCTCTCCTTTCTTCCCCGGCATCATTTTGGTCATCCTCCAGGTCATTGCAAAAATGAAGAAAACAATTGGGGGGGGGTCGTTCTATAAAAAATCCTTGAAAAAGCAGAATTCCATGATTACACTTTTTAATGGAGTAAAAGAACTAAGCGCTTTCTTTGCTAGAAGTCTTGTTTTTGGAGCAGGTGCTGGAGGGCAAGAAGAAATGTTGAAAGGTGGAATCAGGACCTCAATTTGTTTACTGCTGTCAACAATGGATAAGGTGTCACTTGAGCATTGCAGCACAAAGGGTGAAAGCTCTGCCTACTTAGTCCTTTAGAGAAACTGCCGCAGCCAACGAGAACAGCCTTTCCGTGGTTTGCAGGAAATCTCCACTGTATCATTGTGACGTCATCGCCAAGAACTCTCTTATAATTTGCATACATACATATCACTAAGCTGTTCACTGAGATTCAGGGGTTAGCTCCAAAAAGAAATACAAACTACCAGATATTTTTACTTACTGTTGTCGTATCACACTTCTCCATTTACAGCGATTTTGACATACAACTGGTGCTTCACTAATATCCATTACACGCCGTACACAAGATCTTTTATACTTCATACTCATAATCTTTTTGTCATGCAGACACTCCTGAATCTAATCCACCCATGTCTTCCTTGGCCTTCCTCTGCCTTTCCTTCCTGCCACTTGGGCTAAAATGATTTTCTTAGTAAGCATCCCATCACTCATTCTTTCAACATGGCCAAACCACCGAAATATATTGGTCTCCACCTTGCTAACAACATTTTGCTTCACATCACACAACTGCAACACAGCTTCATTCCTCACACAATCAGACAGTGTCTTGCCACAAACCCCACGTAAGTAACGCATTTCTCCAGCACACAAACGACTCCTATGTTTCTTCTGCAGTACCCAGGTTTCACTGCCGTACATCAGGGTAGGAACAATTAGTTTCATACACAGCCATGCGGGACTCTTTGAGAATCCATTGTTCCTGTGAAGACCTCCTAAAGCAGCCATGCCTTTCAGTGAAGAATTCATTCTCCTACTAATTTCACCATCCAACTTGTGTTCTCTCTGTCAAATATGCTTCCTAAATATACAAACTCATTCACCTGATCAATCACTGTGTCGTTTAGACTTATATTACATTCAGTGCTACCAGTTCCTCTCAAAAACCACAACTTTGGTTTTTCCCTTATTTATACTCAGTTTAATTTCCCATGCTGCACTTAACCCGAAAATTACAGTAACTGCATTCAGGGCTCTATTTCGACCAGTAGTTAATAGCAAATTGCTAGCTAGCAAACGTTGCTAGTGGAAAAATTTTGAATGTTTTAGTGTGAACTGTAAAGTTCCACTGCATTGTGCATGTGGAATATTTTAGACACATACAAAAAGGAACAACTGCTTTCTGGAAACGAATGTTTTTTTTTTGAAAAGCACAAACATTATAAAAACATTTTGACACTTGTAGAAATATCCAGTATGTTTCCCTTATCTACTTCCGCATGCGAGGTTGGGTTCAGTTTCATGAAGCAGGGTGATTGGAGGGGCAGTTTAAACTTACAAATATTGAATGCTCTCATGAGTGTTGACTTTGAAGGTCTATCCAAAGAAAAGTTTAACCCGAGGCCTGCTATTTTAAAGCAATATGATGAAAAGACCCGAAATCCAGATCGTAAATCATATGGAAAATAACTTGAGATTTTAAATAGTGTTCTTGAATTTTGTTAATGAAATTGAATGATTTATTTTTTTAAATATTTGCATTTGAATTAAATTGTTAGAATTAATCTGTCAGGACGAGAAAAGGTGTTATATCTAAATATTTGTAATCTTTTCAGTTTTTCAATATGACAGTTACAGGGGTGAAATCAAAATTTATCATGATTGATTAATGGAGGGGGACATGTTAAAGTTTTTTTGTGTAATGTTAATAAACTTTTTGCTAGTAGATAATGTAATTTGCTAGGGGACAAATAAGGCCATTAGCAGGTGTTGCTACTGCTTCAACCCCCACCCCCACAAAAAAACGAACTTGAGGCCTGACTGGTGGCCAGTCAAATGTTCTGCACATCCATGTCATTGAACCAATCTGTAGCAATTGTGTGGCAGGGAGAATTAACTTTTGAAGAATTTCTGTGTCTATACTAACACGCTTATTCGTGTCACCAGTGTGTGAATTGCTTTAGGTGTTGGTGTACAGGATTAAGCCCCCACCCCTAATCTAAGGCCATACGACAAACAGCTGTGTGCCATTACACCATCTCCTCCAGACTTCATTAGCATAATGCATTCACTGCTAGTATTAACCACATTCATGCCTGCCAGTGTCAGAATAGGGTAGTACGATTTGCTTCTGTAAAGAAACTGATCCTCATTTGTAGCACTGCACAAGGCAAGACATTCAGTTGAAGTCCCCTCTGTGGCAAGATAACCATCTCTCTGTTTAGTGGGGTTTTACATGCACATACCTCAATGGCATACCACAATGCAGGTTACCCTGGTCAATATAGGATGAACTTCCGTGGTCTTTCCTGTGCGGTGTTGAGTGGAGGCGTTTCTGTTACACTTCCATTCTTGGTAGCATTGCTGACTGTTGATTCCAGAAAGTACAGTTTGTACATGCTATAATTATTGTAGGAAACTTGTGACCTTACAAGCTTTTCATACATACTTTCTAGTCATGTTCCAGCTAGAGCTACCATTTGGCTATGTGAGAAAGTGTGGATTCCCATGTGAAGGGTAGTATGTATACTTAATAATTCAGAGCTGTCAAATGCACGATTAAAAAGTTGACTAAGAACTTGCAATTAAAACTGACATTTGTTTACAGGTTAAAACTACAGATAAAAATCACCTGTAATGGCAAGCACTTCCAAAGCAACCTTAGCTTCATCATCAGGCCAAATGCATGAAAGGGCGGGGGAGCACAGGCAGTTACATGCAATCGTGGAGCAGTACAAATGATCAGTCTTGCCAAACTGAAAATGGTATACTACAAATATTATAAGTAGATGGAGCTTATGTATCTGGAGAATTACCAGGTGTTACACTCAGCTGATTCAACAGCAGGGGTGAGGTATGGTCACAGGCAAATCGTCATTACAACAGCTAAAAGAAACGCATGTTATATTAATACAAAGACTTTCCGCAAGTAACTGAGAATGTTTATCACGTGCAGGAGCTAGTAGTGTGGTACGATTCCGGTCTGGGAAATGTTCACCACGCGTAACTGTGCAAGCTAAGGCAGAAGAGGTTGAACCGATTCATACTGCATATTTGTGCTCCGCAACATGGACTTACACCAAACATTGAGTGGACCCTATGTAAGAAGGGCCCTCAGAGTCCAGGGTATTAGAACACAAGTGGAATGTTACAACCACTATGTCTGTGTAATGGGTGGACCTTATCTCAGTCCCTGCATAACAGATTAAACACAATACACAAATCTTTACAAACTCCGTTTATTGGTGTGAAAGTATATTTGTATCTCCCGAGCTTTCGCTCTCCAACCGGGAGGCTTCTTCAAGGGTTGCAGGCATTACTAACAAGTCTGGCGAGTATAAACAAAAAAATTTCGAAACGCTGGTGCTCTGGAATGTCGTATTTTGAAACTTGATGCACGGGGCACAAGGTGATACACGGGTTTCTTTCGTGTGGAGAATCGTCTCAGCATGTTCCTCCACACGGACGGAATATCAACAGATTGGGTATCATTGCATGTGTCGGGATGTGTGGAGATCTCAATACTTTCTCTGATCAGTGTACCTTTGTAGCCAGTATATATCGCAATTATGGGGGCGGGGTGCCTCCCTCTTGCTAAAAGCAAAATCGTAATGACTTCGAATGACGGGATGGTTACGGCTGGGAATGTGACATCACCTCTTCCAGGGATGGGAATTCTGCGCCAAAGTGTGCCAAAACAAAAGTCTTGCTACAAAAGGCAGGTTTTGCGCCGTTGGGCGCCAGAACCTCTTTGCCCCGTCGGGACATCGGTACAGTAAATTCTCCGTGCACAATCTTCCGCTTGACGCTGAGTAAGTCCGTGCGGTGGGAAGAATGATTCAGCGACTCAAGACTGGGAATTTTACGTAGTAATTATGGAAATCGTCAACGAAAAAGACCTATATGCTATGAAAATCGTTGGTTCGCTACAGACGACTGAAAGCATCCAGTATGCTATGGAAATCCGTAGGTCCGCTATGAACGACAGAAAACGTAGAGTATGCAACCGAGATCGAAAATCTCTGTGAACTAATGTTATTAAACATCTCTGTAAAGTTTATTTTTGTGTTTTCAAGATTCTAACACTTGTTAAATATTTTCGGGAATGTTTCTTGGGTGTTGAGAATGTCACGTCGTTTTCAGTTTCTTCATATGACTTTTTTCGACCAAGTCGTCGTTGTCCCCTCCCCTTCTCTCTCTCTCTCTCTCTCCCCGATTATATTTTTATTTTTGATGTTTTCTTGTCATATTCATCTTCTGTAATAGTGAAAAGGAGCGATTTCGTTTTCTTTTTCTTTTTTAAAGAATTTTTTCTAATGGAATGCGCGTTACCCCATTTCTAATGCATACTTCTTCAAAACTAATCAATAGAGCAATCATTTTCGCCCCTTTCCCTTTTATTAAACGAAATTAAATTTCTAGATCGGTATTTAATCAATCCGTTTCCATGTCCCGTAAAATTGTTTTACGGCAGAGTGTTTCAACGCAGTATCGATTTTTCATTTTCCCTAAAAAAATAATTAATTATTTTTCCATTTCTTAGTTACTTCTTACTTCATACAT
This sequence comes from Macrothele yani, assembly GCA_039090855.1. Lineage (NCBI taxonomy): Eukaryota > Metazoa > Arthropoda > Arachnida > Araneae > Macrothelidae > Macrothele > Macrothele yani. The sequence continues at coordinate 160,636,331 of CM077010.1, read as the reverse complement.
GATATTATCTCGTGGATTCACGGAATTCCGCTTTTTCTGTCATCATTTGGGTCATCTTGAGATTGATGTAAAGCTGTTTTTTGGGGGAAGGGAGGGGTCTTTTCCGTCTGGGGACGGTATTTCATCTTTCAAAACTTTCGAAAACGGAAGTTTAAACGGAGTGAAGATTCCCCCCCCCCCATAATCATAATTTATTTTTCTCGCGATGTTTCCTCTGCCCAGTATTATTAAATTTCATTTTAATGCATAAATATTTGTATTTTAGCTTGAAAAACAAAAGGGGAAAATGTCCTACCCTGTGTTGTTAAGTCAGTAATTTTATACTTTGCAGTGATGTGCTCCAGTTTAATATTTACATAAATAAATTTCAGTGGATCCCAAAACATGCACTCTTTAAGTTAAACAAATTCAGTGCCCTCTCGAAAATAATGAAGGCGTTATTGAGTTGTTTTCCTGGCTCTCAAGTGGAATATTCCTTTAGTATGATGGGAGATGTACATGATAAAGAATCCAGCAACGTGAAAATTGAAACATTTTCCTCGGTTCAGACCATGAAATATAAGCTACTGAATCAGGATAAGTCAGCCTTGGAATTTTTTAAGAAAAACGATTATTTGCATGACACTGTAAATAGAGATTTATCCCAAAATATGAAATAATCATATTCAGAAAATAAGAAGGAACTACAAGATAAGGAAGAAGAAATGAAAAGAAGATGAAAGGAGCTAAATATCTGTAATAACTTATGCAGCAAATTATTGGGTTGTCGGAAAAGTCATGACGTATTTTGGCACCCAATGGCGGTTTTGGAAGTACTAAAGGCATGCGCAGCTCTGTTATCGCTATGGCATTCGACAGGTGCCAATTCTAGCAGCAGTCTAAAAGGAATAGTGAGCGATTTGGTTGATTTGCGGAGATTTGACATCAAGTTGAAGATGGAAGACCAAACTGTGCATTTTCTCCATATTTTACTGTTTTACTTCCGTAAAGGGAAGAATGCGCGTCAAGCTTGTGAAAAGTTGCGTAAAGTGTATGGTGATAATGCTCTACAAGAACGTTGGTGCCAGCGGTGGTTCGCAAAATTCCGTGCTGGTGATTTTGACCTCAACGATGCTCCTCGATCCAGAAGGCCCACCGAGGTTGATGACTAAATCAAGGCATTGATCGCGTCTATCCCACGCTACACGACACGGGCGATTGCAGACGCATTGCACGTCTATCATTCAAACATTCACGACCACCTGAAGAAGCTGGGATACATAAGAAAGCTCGATGTGTGAGTTCCTCATGAACTCAAAGAAGCTCAGTTGACGGCACATATAAACATCTGCGATATGCTCATTAAACGTGAGGGAAACAATCCTTTTTTTAGGCGACTGATAACTGGTGACAAAAAGTGAATTGTGTACAATGTGCTGTGCAAACTGTCTTGGTCCCAACGTGCTGCTTCACCTCAAACGCCATCCAAAGCAGACATTCATCAGCGGAAGGTTCTGTTCTCAGTGTGGTGGGATTTTAAAGGTGTCTTGTTTTTTGAGCTCCTACCACGGAACCAAACAATCAATTCGAATGTGTACTGTCAGCAATTGGACAGTTTGAACGAATCTATCATCCAGAGCTCGTTCATCGTAAAGGTGTTGTGTTCCATCATGACAACGCGAGACCACACACAAGTTTGATCACCTGCCAAAAATTATTGGAGCTTGGGCGAGATGTGTTGCCCCACCCAGCATACTCGCCTGACTTTGCGCTGTCAGACTCTCTTCAACAGTCCTTGCGTGGTATAACGTTCAATTCAGATGAAGTTGTAAATCAGCACCTTGTACAGTTTTTCGCCACAAAAGACTGGTCCTTCTGCGAACGAGGCATTCTGCAGCTCACTGAAAGATGGCAAAAGGTTATCGGACAAAACGGGCATTATATCATTGATTGATCTTTGTTCTTTCTATCAATAAATGATCTTTGCAAAACATGACTAAAGTACGTCGTGACTTTTCCAACAACCCAATAAAATAAAATGAATTGGTTCAAGAGAAAGAAAACTCTAGCCGGCTAATTCATAAAAGAAGGTTAGAACAAAATGTTAGACAGAAACAACTTAAGAAAATGAAATTTCATTAGTTGTGAATGACTTTTATTATTTATCTACAAAATGTCTAACATTTTTGCAAGCATTTATCATATTTTTTCATTAATAATTTTGTGTCAAATCAAGAATGAACATTTATTCATCAAACTTTTATTACGTATCAACAAACATGTCTGAAGTTATTCAGACCTTCAAGATTTCATTTCCATACATTATCATCTTATAAAGACATTTGATTAATTTCCTCATTTGATTAAAGACACCGTCCTATACTAAGGTGAGTGATTTTCTATGCATACATCCACATCAGCAATTTTCTTCCTTACATTATATTGTACTATATATAATTTTCTTGAAACAAAATACATACATTAAATCTATTTAGTTGGCAGACATGTGACCAATAACTAAATGTCATCATGGTAGTATACATTAGAGAGTGAAATGCCAGATTCAACAGTTGACACGCACACACACACACACACACACACACACACATGTAGAAGTTCTGCTTTTCCTATCACTGCCCTCTTTAATGCCTGAAATAGTACTTGAAAAAAAAATTGTTTTATGAGTAATATGAAAGAGCCTGTATAAAATAATTATTTGTGCTAAAAAAGTTGTGTAGGAGATTTCTGTGTAGTTCTGATAAAAACTCCAAGCTGATCAAATAACACAGAACTTGCGTTGAACTCGGGAACACGTGGACAGCTGGTACCTTGGCTATGACATCACTACAGAGTAAAATAGGTGAAATGATGTATTTGGGAATCCTGATTGGCTTCTGTTGACTGGTGTTAGGGACGCATTCTTGCTGGAAGGTGAATATGAAAAATAATGTGCCCTTTCAAAATATCCCACAAAATAAAATGATTTTGAAAAACAGCAATTCAAAGTTAATAAAATAAACCAATAGAGGTTTATTTTATTAATTTTGAAACCATTAAACTTATCTCAGCTGAGTTCAATGGTTTGAACTTACTACTTTAAAATACCTACCTACTGATTGACCAACATATGATAATATGTTGGTCAGTCAGTCAGTAGGTAGGTAGGACTCACACACATATTGTCTGTTACAAGAGTTTTGAGTGACTTTGTCCATTACAAGAGTTTTTGAGTGACACAAGAAATTTGTGAATGGTGAAGTGTCTGGATGATGCACAAGTATGCCTTTGACATCAACTCCTGAGGTTAATGTCAATACCATTGAAGCACTCCTGCATGAAGACCACCGAATGACCATTGAGGAGGTTGTTAATGTCATGCATGTGTCTGTTGGTTCCATTGACTACATTGTGAGAAACTGGTTGGGGTACCAAAAAGTTGCTGCAAAGTGGATTCCCCATTTGCTCACGGATGAACACAAAGCAAATCATGTTACTTGTCGCCAGTGGAAGTGCCGGCTGCGACGTGTGCCACACCTTTTGGATAGAGTTGTCACGTGTAATAAAACATTTTTTCACCATTTCGATCCAGATACAAAACAGCACCCAGCGGAAACTCCCATAGAGTCCCCGATCCAAGAAAGCAAAGGTTGATGCAGGTGCAGGTTGTACACCTGGGTTTCTTCGGTAAAAAGGGAATTGTGTATGGCCATGTTGTTCCCCAAGGGAAAACTGTTATTGGTGCCTATTACTCTGAAGTTCTCAAAGATTCTCTAAAGAAAAATTCCCCAAAGTGCCCAGGATATGCACAAACTGGTTGGATTTTGCATGAAGATGATGCTCCTGCGCATCATGCTTTGCTTACTCAGCAGGTTTTTAAAGATCTAAGCATCGAAATGATGGCACCCCTCCATATTAACTAGATCTGGCACCATGTGACTTGCACCTATTCTCTGCAGTGGAATAACAACTTTGTGGGTGTTGATTTGCATCAAATACTAAAATTAACAATGCTGTGATGAGTATCCTGAACCTCATTTAGAGGAGGGCTCTGAATACGCCTTCTGGAAGTGAATAGAAAGGTGGGACTGATGTATTCAGGTAGAGGGAGAATACTTCGAAAGTATGTTTAGTGCATTGCACTTCTGACCCGTGTAGAATCAGTCTTGTTACTTTTTAAACGACTTATTTTGACAGCTAAGCATTTTGTTACATGAAGTGGTTTACTTGGACATGTTCCTCGAACCATTTGTGCATAATGCAGGTCTTGTAACGTTGCTGGGAGTCCAGTGCTATGTGGGTACATTGTAATCTTAGTGTGAAACAACGCCTCAGTAGAATAATGCCCACAAGAACAGTCTTCATATCATCTAATGACTGTTGTCCAGTTTTCAACCAGCCTTGTGGTATGGTGCCAAACATGATGGAGCTGGAACCTGCACTCCTCGGACCAGGCAATTGTTTTGTTATCGTCCAGTAGCCAGTCATGATGCTCTTATTTCCACTATAGGTGAAGCTGTCAATGACCATTTGTCAACTTGAATGAGCCCATTCACAAAAGCATCTGCTGAAGTTTGTGCTCAAATGTTTCTCTGCTGTTAATTGAGAGATCGTATGTTTTGTTCTATAAAAATGTACTGTCACAATCTATAACTTTTTCCCAGTGAGATTCAATCATGGAAATACTACTTTGGGGGCAGGGCTCCCATGAACAGTATAAATAAAGGGTATACTGAAAAGTTTTGCCTCCACTTGAAAATTTAATCCATTGTGTGTTTCTCTCGATGAAATAGACATTTAAAAGGCTGCATAATTACTTATCCACAGAACCTGTTACTTGTGTACAATTATTCCAGTGTGTCAATAGTTTCTCAAGGTCTATCCTTAAATTCAGGATTTTGTTCTGAAAGCCATTGGCATACTTCGTCGGATGTGACTTGATTGCCCCTTGAGTATATTTCTTTAGTTTAGGAAACAAGTAGAAATTGTTTAATTGCCTGCCATAATCTGGTCCAGGGAAATCTCATTTCTGAAATGTTCTGAGAGTTCACATGCCATTCACGCTCGTTCAGCCTTCATTTTGTCAGACATGCCCAACATACACTTTGCACGAACTTTGAAATCTAAGAACACTGATAATGTGTCTTTCCTTACTTTAGAAATGCTAGTTCAGAGGCTTGGGGGGGGGGGGTGCTTTGTGTGACAGTTTAGTTTGATAATTTTTTCAACAAACCAGGGTGCGCACACGTGCTTGAAAACCTGGAAAGTCCTGGAAAATCATGATTACGTTTTCAAGGCCTGGAATATCCTGGAAAAACGGTGTTTTTTTTTAATGCTGTCTTGAAAAGCCTTGAAATTTAAAATTAATGCTTAAAAAATGCCCTTTTAGGAAATCGTGTTACTGTTACCCCTTCATTTTTTAAAGTTCCTCTCCTCTGTTCTCAAAGAAACTGCCGGCAACAGTCCAGTGCAATAAAATTGGATGATTACTAGTAGGTCTGTTAGGAAGGAGAGCTTGATTTATATACTTTGGCTTGATGTCCGTCAGACAACTCTGAGAACGGAAGGGGAAAGAAGAGGCATTTGCAGGGGGGTCGCGTATGTACCAAGTCAGCTGGCATCCACCAGTGAGGAGTATGCCTGAACAACACATTCATCTTCTTGTTTATGTGCATGCTACCCTCCACTCCCCTAAGAGACTTCCGCTACTAATGATAAAAAATAAGAAAACTATCTTTGCGAATTTTTCACGAAAGTGGCCGAAATTTTTACATTCACTATAGTTGGATTACAGAAGCTCACTTCCAAAATTCCAATTGAATCGGTTTAAAACTTAAAAAGTTAGCATTGGTAATTTTTATTATGGACAAGTATGTGTGCCTCTTTGGATAGAGTGAGCCTCCAGCAGAAAGGGTGTTACCATAGCAACGGTTGATTGACAGCTGGGAGCACTGATCTGAAGCCCTTGGTTGAGAAGAAAGCAAACACCTGTTTATCACTTCCTCAAAAGGACTTGGAGAAAATTTTCAGAAATCCATTTTTCCGAATTTTGAAAATAACACAGTAAAATTTTTACAGTGGTTAAGATACATCACAATAAAGTTGTAGTGCAAATTTCACCAAATTCCGTTAGGAACTTTAGCAGATGCAAAAAAAAAAAAAAAATCTGTTGCATAATCGGATTGAAAAAAAGAAACAGTAATTATAAATTACGGGAAAAAGCAAGTGCATTATTTTTTTTAGATGCCATGGTTTATTTAAACAGTGATCCTTAAATTTTTTTTCTGTGATGATATGGACTCTATTTGAATTACAAACATACATTTTTATTCAGACGTCAGAGTTACTGTTTTAGTAAAAAAATCATCTATAATTAAAAAAGTTTTCAATGGATTTAAGCGATATTCAGCAGATAAACAGTATTTTAGTTAATTGCAACATCATGACTTAAATTTGGTAATTTTGTCGAAAATTGGGGAGCATTTTTTTTTCCCCTTTTTCTATTATAGTTAGGGTGAAGGAGGATGGTGTAACTTACAGTTCAGTGAGCTGCAGGTGGTGATTTATGGCGATGTGCCAAATGAAAAGAAGCCGTTCCATCAGGACATTCCAAAGGTTGTGTGTGTGCGCATGGACGTGTACTCCTGCTGTTTGATCTTAATCGGAATGTTTTGGTGCAGGGGGGGGGTATCCGTTTCAGCTTTACAGCTTTCACTGTAACGGCTTTTTTTTTTCTTATTAATAAATAAAAAATCATAGTTGCTGCATTCACCATTGATCCATATTTGCATTTCTTGAATATAGACAGCAGACAATCAGAAACATGGTGTTGGGCGGGTCTTGATGTTCTTCATTTTGCATATGCTGAATTCAGTTCTGTGGGAATAAGGAATGAATTATACTGTGAATATATACAAAACTACATATTTTTGAGCTGAAAAAATAGGTCTACTTGTACACAGTAGCTAACGTGTGAACTCAGATGAAGACAATCAGACATACGGACGTCTGATTCCATAAAAAAAAAATAAACAGTTTTTTTATTATACGCTACAGGTAAAAAAGCAAAAACATGTTTTTAAACATTATAAAGGAAAACGGATTTTTGAAACGCATGACTTGATGATCTTAATTTCTGAAAGTTTCTTTTTTCCACATCCTTTTTTTTTCAATTACAATACATTGTAACAGGATACTGTGTGTTGTATCACTTAGTGATATGGCAGATTTTCTGTTGCCGATATCCGCGATCGTAAGCTGTAGTTGCATTGCGATTGTTGATGATGACAAGATAAATACTGGAGTGATGTAAAATGTTGCATAAACTAAAAAAATAAAAATTGCACCCCCCCCCCTTGAAATTTTATGCGGTCGTCATAGCTGATCAACCATTTCATTTCATGAACATCAGCACATTTGAACATTAGGGGTATCTGAAGGAATCCAGCCTAGCGCAATGAAAACATGCTAATTTTGGACAGTTCTATTCCCTTCCCCTCTACCATCCCTAATAATTGAGAGTGCATACTGTAGTTTCAAATATTCTATTTATGAGCTAGTTTTTGCGCTGTTCGTTATGTTTTTATTTTCGAAATTACTAACCCTTTCGAACTATGGTTGCAGAAACGTTTATGCTTTGGGTTTGTCTGTACGATAATTCGCATGAAAGCGGTTGGATTTCGGCGAAATTTTAGTTTGCCGTTGGGTACAACCTGGAAACCTACCCTGTTGAAAAAGTTCTAAATTAAAGTTAAAGGCCAAGACATAAGAGCAGTATTCGTTCTCCAAGCTTAGGAATGTTAACTCACATTAAAATCTGTTTTATTGCAACAAAGTTTTGGTATGTTATCAGGGAGGAGAAACCTACCCTTGTAGAAAATGGTCCAACTTGAATTCAAAGGTCAGGGCATAAGAACAGAATTCGTTCTTTACGATCTGTTGCATGATAAACTTGATCATTTGCATAAAGCACATTCATCCATTTGCATCTTTCATCATTTTTATTACTTAAAACTGAAATTACTTTTAAAAAATAATTTGAACATGGTACTGTAAAGCGTAATAATCATCCTGGAATTTTTAGTATATGTCCTGGAAAAGGCCTGGAAAGTCCTTGAATATTTTTCCCCCCAAAAGTGTACTAACCCTGACAAACTGTATGAAACTGGTCCATTGCAGTCACAGACCTGTGACCAAAATTTGCTTTCCCTACTTCCCCTTTACATTGCCCCTACCCATCATTTCACAGTACTTGTATCAGCATACTGATCTCTATAAAGTGCTTTCAATCTTCAGGGAATGTCGATGAAAGCAACTTTCTCTGCAAAACTGGATCTATCCATTCTTGCCAGTGTTACCAGACTTTCATCTGAAATCAGTAGGCCAGAACTTAAAAATCAGATCAGGTTTGTTTTGTTTTTATACCACCGGACAAATGCAGTGTAGTGAGTGATGGATGTAATTTCAATGACGGAACACTTAAATCCACTGGTATTTCAAATAATACCAGTACTCTTTAAACTACTACTAAACACTGGAATGAACATTGAAACTAATACACTCCTGATTCACTTTTACAAGATAATTATTGATAATCAGCTTTATAAAAAATATGATCATTGAAACTAATGCTAGTGTAAATAAGGATGGCAATGGGCATTTAATGTAGTTAGAGTTGTATTGGTCCCCAATGTCTTCCTAAAAATAAATAGTTCCCCTACTAACACTTCGTACTATAAACGGTACCCAGATATTCCCAAATATTTTTTTGTTCAGTCCGGTTCTGAGGTGAGTCTTGTTAATTGGATCAGTAGATTGTAAGTATTGAAAGGATGCAGACATTCTTAGACAGCATGTCCCTCAGTGTATTAAATAAAATGCACAGGTACTAACATATTCTTTGACAGCTCCATTGCCTACAGAGGGGACTTGCCTAGTCATCTAGCCACTAGTATACGAGATGCTTATACCCTGTGGAATCTGGGTGGAAATCAGAACTGACTGATAAACACAAATTTTTCTGCACTTCACTTTCTTGTGACTTTACAATCGGACACTCTAGCCTAGCCCAAATCTTCTAGCTACTTGCTTCTTAGGAGCTGTTTAAGATCTAAGGTTAGACACTTCCTTCATAAATTACTCTCCAATAGCATTCTTTCATTTTTAATCAACTTTCACGAAAAATATAATTCCACTGAAATAACTGCAGGACTTTTTTTTTTTTTTAACTTCTATGGCAAACTGTTAACCAGCTGCTCAAAAAATTTAAATAACATTAGTTTCAGATGTGCATCATACAAATTATTTCACAGTTTAAAGGGGGGAGTGTCTATCAAATCAAAACAAAAATTGGGTATATTAGAAAATTTAGATGGTGACCTTGAAACAAAAAAATCAGTAGATTACGAAAATCCATCAGTAGAAGAAAGTCAAACTCAGATCTACTGATAAATCAATAGAATGGCAACACTGATTCTTACCCTGAACATTGTTGTAGAGGCATACTTGTACAGAGGTGCCAACCATTACGGTTTCGGCTGCCTGATTACGGAATTACGAACAGGTTGGAAGAGTTACGGATTTCAGTGTATTTCGTAAAAGTTCTGAATTTTGTCCTTTTTGTTAAAATCACGGTTTAAACTTCGATCGCATTTTGCGAATACATTTGTAGTTCTTTTCGCACAAATGCGGAAATGTTTAATTGGTGTTGTTTCTAAGATATTGGATACATCATCAGTAAAGCCAATGTCGGACGGATATCGGGTGAAGAACGGCAAGGTGATATTGCGTAATATGTCGGAAAAGCCGTTATCGGCGCACTGTCGCCTGCATACCTGCCAAGTATTCCAGATTTCCCGGAACGGATTTTGTTGTAGTTTTATGGTCGGAAGATAGTTTCCGGATTTTCGCCAAAACGATTCGTGAATTTTTAAATTTTTTTTTTTAATTTATGGAAATCGATGTCGTTGTTATTGTCGCTTAATATAAACTTCTGCTTTTCTTTTTCTTTCTTTTCTTTTTTTTTATGATCTCTTAGCAATTGAACCTTATTTTATCTCATGTTTCTAGCAGTGAGCGATGTTTATTTATAGATCCCCCTCCCGCCAGTCATTCCAAACTGCTCTCTCTCTCTCTCTCTCTCTCTCTCTCTGTTGGAATAGCTGCACTAATTGCGCCGAAGTTCGAATTTTTTTTTAATTCTGCGCTGTGCAGAGTTTGCCAAAATGCGTAATTATGCGTCTAGTACGCATCAAAAAGTGTTTACGCATCGAAATTTTACATACATGTAAAAATGCACATCGAAGAATTTTACTAACGCATAAAAATACGCATCGAGACGGTATTTTGTCTTACAAAAACGGAAGTAAATGAAATAGATTTTTTCCGTAATCATAATTTCGTTTTCCTGCGATGTTGCCTCTGTCCAGTATTGCTGTTATACATCACTTTATTCAAAAAATATTTGTATTTCAATGTAAAAGTGGAGGGAAATTTTCCGAAAACAGAAATTCGGTTGAGCAAGAATTTCCCTGTAATCTTCAGGCACGAGTGTGCCACGGCTTTCAGGTATTTCTCCTTTTCCGTCATAACTTGAGTTATCCTCGAGATCGATGCGTAACTGAATAGAAATTTCGATGCGATTGATAGTGGGGGAGAATGTTTATTTTTCGCCTGACACTCTAAAACGGAAGTTTCGTCTTTCGAAAACGGAAGTTGGATGCAGTGAAGATTTCTCCCGTAATCGTAATTTTACTTTTCACGCGATGTTCCCTCTGCCTAGTATTGTTGTTAGATATAATTTTATTTCATAAATATTTGTATCTCAACTTGTAAATGGAGGGATAATGTCCGAAAACGAAAATCAGACTTAGAAAAGATTTCTCCCGTAACTGTTTTTTTTTTTTCCCAACGATGTTCTGAACATGCATCCTGTATTCTAAAATACCCCCCCCCCAAGGTTTGCATTTCAGCCTGATAAAGAGAGGAGGGGGGGGGGTGTTCGAAAACCAAAGTGACGAAGCTGAAAATTTTTGTTCAAAAGTATTCATATTCTCAAAGTTGCACTATTCATCTTTTATCTAAAACAATACTGTCATGCATTCATGATGGATAAAATTGTCATCCAAGGGCATAAAAAAAAAGAAAAAGGTCACTGTCTTGTCATTGCTTAAATGAAATCAAGTTATTTCTAAAATTGCGTCATTCAATTTTTAAAAAAATCGAAACGTTTAAAATCATCACAATTTCTGAACTCCATCTATGAATGACTGATACAGAAAAATAATTGAAAACAAGTATCATCAAACATACTGCTAGCACATCCCATACATAACCTCTCCCCTATTAATAGATAATTGTGAATTAACAGTTCTGGTGCTGTTGCAAATCTTAATTTTAGGGAAAATCTTCTTGATTTTATGGTAAATCTTTATTTTTGCAAGCAATCTTTTTGATTTAGGAAAATTTTGGTTGGCAGATGTGTGTCCAATATTAACCGACATTCAGCCATCATAACCAATATCGGCTCGATATCTAGCCCATATTCATTCCCACTTGGGTTATTAAAAAATATTAACCATTAAAATAGGAGGGTCATGTTATAAAGTATTTGATTTTATAAGGTTGTTACACATTTAACACGTTAATTTCTCATGAAATACCCTTCCCACACGTAAACGATGAGGCTTCGTATGGTGATTACTGATAGGCACAGCAGAAGGTTGGCACCTCTGCTTGTATTCCAGACTTGTGTTTCTGCACTCTATGCCCATTAAATACTACCCAGTGTGTAGAAAACAAATGTTCAGACTGGATTTCATTCATGTGAAATATGGAGCTTCTGTGCCGCCCCCCCCCCCCCTCATTAATAAAGTTTGCAGTAAATGTCATATTTAGTGTTCTCCCTAGATTACAGCTGGATGGTACTTTTAATGACGCAGTCTCCTATAGAGAAAAGAAAAAAAGGACGTTTCGCTTAACATCATTACATTTAATAAACATCTTTAGTGGTGTTTAAGGAGTTAATGTAACATGATAAACATTAGAAAATTGTTCATAAGTGGTTAACAAAAATGAGTACTTATGAATAAATCATCCAACAGTTTTCATCAATATTTACGGTGTATGTGGGAATAAGTTTTTCACTCTTACTATTTTATGTGCATTATGAAAACATTCATTGAAGGAAATTTAACTGGGCGGGCTGCCAGTAAAAAGGATTTAGGGAGAACACTAATATTGCAGTGCTACTGAAATAAACTGTATTTGCTGTACGAATTGACATTCTAATTGTAAGTGTGATTGAGAAACAGTACTTTTGTTGTTGTAAGTGTTCAGTTTCTATAGTTACTACATTAATTTTGAATGGTGTTTTGTTTGATTTAGGGTGACTTTAAAAGCCAGAAAGAAGCAGTATGGGTTGTAACTAATTTCACATCGGGTGGCACAATAGAACAGATAATATATTTGGTTCAAGCAGGAGTGATTCCACCTCTTTGCAACTTGCTGGTAATCAAGGATGCTAAAGTTTTGACAGTGATTCTGGATGCCATTACTAACATACTAAATGTAAGTAGTTATAACACTGTAAGCTGCTGTTTTTCTTGTATTAAGGTGTTTATGTAGACATTTTGTGATTACTGTTTTTAAAATATTGTGCTGTCATTTGAGTATTAGTTTTCATGATTGCTCAAGATGCCTCTTGCATTTTTGCAAAATGTGAGTTTTTTTTTGTGGCCAGATGTCACCATTGTATTGCCAAGAAGTGAATGCTGAAAAGTGAGTTTAAATCTGTACTTACCCCACCTCCTCCTCAGTTTTAATTGGATGTTATGCCAGTTTTCAACTTTTTAGGGGAGGGCAGTTGCATTGACTGATTGTAGAAGTCTGGGAGATGAGAAAACATGCATTGTGAAAAGCAAAATTCTCACACCAGTGTACATATACGACATTCAGGCACATTTTTGGCAATGAATTTTCTGTCTTTTCTTGTTTGTTGCAAGATTTGCCCTCTGTTACATTTGCCTTCTCAATCACTAATGACAATGATAGAATTCATATTTTCAATCCACCTCAGAGCATGAAAAATACAATGCCGCCTAGGGCATGTAAGTTATTGGCCTAGGCAGGTAAATAAATGTGGTTGTCTGGGCGACTAAATTTTAAAAACTTTGGAATAGAATTTCCTACTACATTCGAATCTGCCTAAAATGAAATCTGTCCGAAGCAGAAATCTGCTTAAAAAGGAAAAGTTTTCAGGATCGCTGAAATATCTATAGCATGAATACATTACTAAAGCGGAATCTGTCTAACGTGGAAATGGAAGCCATATTTTAGGACGCAGGAAAAGAAAAACCTAGAGGAATGAAATGGCGGCAATACATTCATATAGGTAACATATTTAATCGATTAAGGTTTCAAGATCACATCTTATTGTAAGCGCGAGAAGAACCATTTTAAATGTGAAATGCTGGTACATTAATAACCGGTGTAACCGCCAGAATGTTGAATGCAAGCACGCAAACTTTCATGCATTGTGTCGTACAGGTGCTGGGTGTCAGTTTGTGGGATGGAGTTCCACGTCTGTTGCACTTGGTCGGTCAATACAGGGACGGTTAATGCTGGTTGGGGGTGACGCTAGAGTTGTCGTCCAATGATGTCCCATACGTGCTCGATTGATGAAAGATCTGGTGATCTAGCAGGCCACGGCAACATGTCGACACTCTGTAGAGCATGTTGGGTTACAACAGCGGTATGCGGGCGAGCGGTATCCTGTTGGAAAACACCCCCTGGAATGCTGTTCATGAATGGCAGCACAACAGGTTGAATCACCAGACCGACATACAACTGTGCCGTCAGGGTGCGTGGGATAACCACGAGAGTGCTCCTGCTATCATAGGAAATTGCTCCCCAGACCGTAACTCCAGGTGTAGGTCCAGTGTGTCTCGGCCGCAGACAGGTTGGTTGCAGGCGCTCACCTGGCCTCCTCCTAACCAACACACAGCCATCACTGGCATCCAGGCAGAACCGGCTTTCATCAGAAAACACAACAGATCTCCACTCCGTCCTCCAATGAGCTCTAGCTTGACACAACTGACGTCGCAAACGGCAGTGGTTTGGAGTAAGTGGAATGCACGCTACAGGGCGTCTGGCTCGGAGCTGTCCTTCAAGTAACCGATTTGTAACAGTTCGTTGTGTCACTGTGGTGGCAACTGCAGCTCGAATTGCTGACGCGGTACGATGCGCCACGGCGGTCTTCCCTCTCAGTAGTGCCACGTGGCCGGCCACGTGGCACTACTCTGAAGACCGGCCGGAACCCGGTCTTCTTGAGGCAGTACCTTCACTTGACCACCGCTGCCAACAATCATGCACAGTGGCTACATTCCTGCCAAGTCGTTCTGCAATATTGCGGAACGAAAATCCACCTTCTCATAGCCCTATTACACGACCTCGTTCAAACTCCGTGAGCTGTTGATCTTAAAGGCATTCTTGACCAACATCAACACCCTACGTCGAATCTCAATGATAACTAACGCTCACGAATGTTACAGCGTGTATTTACAGTAAACCTGCTTTGCATGTTCCGAGGGGCGCTGCTAGCGCCACACGTATGCGCCTAGCGCGAAATTTGCATAGAAGTCATCTTACAGATGTACTCTCACCGCCTACCAACTGTGGTTTATCTAACTCAACCCCTTCTTGGTGTTGGGATTTTTTTCCGTCAGTGTACTTATGTTGTGAAAGATGATGTGAAGCCCAGTGCACCTTAATGCTTATGTAGTGAAAGTTGATGTAACAAAGTCTGAAATAATATGTGCCATGGAAGTGTTGTCCAAGCAAATGTCTCTGAACTCTTGTACCCTGATTAACAAAACATTTCAGTTAATGTTTCCTGACAGTGTGATAGCTTCAAAATTTACTTTAGGCAAAAGCAAAGCATCTTATGTGATAAACCATGGATTGGCACCACATTTCAAAGAGTGTTTAATGGATGATCCGAGGCAGTGCTCTGACTTTGTAATTTGTTTTGATGAATCAGTAAACAAAATTGCTCAGCATGGGCAAATGGATCAGTTTGTTCATCATTGGAACGTCAATCTGCAAAAAGTTTCCACTAGATACTTAAGTAGTGTGTTTTTTAGAGAAATTCATTAAAGGTGCACCTCTTCCCTTGGATAACATGCTACAAGTGTGAAAGTATGGACCCAACATTAATTTCAGCTTTCTTCAAAAGCTGAAAGATAAACTTAGAACTGAAAATCCAGATGGTAAATTATTAGTTGACATTGGAGTATGTGGTCAATGGAGCTATGAAAACTGGACTTGAAGCAGTGAGATGGGATATACATCACTTTCTGCGTAACTTGTACTACCTTTTAAAAGATAGTCCTGCTCGCCATGCAAATTATACTATGATTACTGGGTGTAAAGATTTCCCTTTGAAATTTTTCACTGTAAGGTGGTTGGAAAATGTTAATTGTTTGACTAGGGCATTGCTTGTCTATGATCATATCAAGAAATATGTTCAAGAATCATCGGTTTCCAGCAAACAGCACATGTTTCTTGCAGAATTCATGGAAAGTCCACTGTTGAAATGCAAATTGACTGCATTTAGGACTATAGCTTCAGAGTGTGAATCTTTTTGAAAAGGTTCCAGAGCCCAAAGCCTTTAATTCCTTTCTTACATACTGATTTGCTGGATCTGATGAAAAATTTGATGGCACGAAGCTTGAAGCCTGACTAATGAAGTGAAGCTGATAGTGTCTCAAAACTCTTAATTTTAAATGTATCAAAAAGTGAAAATCTTCTCAATTGAGAAAGTTGGTATTGGATTTAGTACTAAACTGCTATTAAAAAAAGTGAAGTGCTCAGAAGGGGAGAAACTAGAGTTTAAGCTTGAATTTAGGAAACTTGTGACCAACCACTATGATTCAAAAACTTCGTGAGAAAAACCCACTAAAATTTAAGTTTGTCGTTTGGGGTCACTTGTTTGGACCCAAATATTATAGTGCAGCAGCCGAGTCTAGGCAAGAAGAGTGGAAATTGTGCTCAAAGTTTTACTTAGTGCAAACAGGATTTCAGATGACTGTGCTGAAAAAGCTAATAAACAGTACGCTACATTGTGTGTAGAAGCTCAATCTGCTTTAAAGTCTCGGTTTGATGAATTTTTAGACAGTCATGATTGATGACTCCATTGGATTAGACAAATTTTACAGTGCTCTACTTGATAACCAAAAACAATTTGGTAAACTTTGGGTTGTAATAAAAAATTTGGTCTCATTATGTCTCGTGGAAATGCTTCAGTGGAAGGTGGATTTTCTGTCAATAAGTCTCGTGGAAAATCTCCTGGAAGAATCTCTGATTTGTCAGAGAACAGTTTTTGATGCCATTAAAAATATTGGAGGAGTAGAACATATTGCCATCAATAGAAGGCTTCTTCTTTCTGTAAGAGCCTCCAGACGAAGATATCAGGATTATCTTGAGAAAAACTAAGAAGAAAGAAAACTGAAGGGGAAAAGACAAAGTACGGAAGGGACTAGAGTAGGAAGAAGCAGCATTGCAAGCGAAGATTTCAGTTTGGGAAAAGAAGAAAAGTGGTGTGTAATATAAAAACAGTGACTGTTCCTACTGTAATATTTTTATAACTGTTCTGAATATTGTGTATGGGTTTGTTTGAGTGTTTCTTCAATAAATGTAAAACCATGAAAAAAAGAGTAAACTTAAAATTAAAAAGGTGTGAGTTGAACGGCCATGGGAAAGATGAAAGCCGATTTAAAAAATAAATAAAAAATGAATCGGTTATTTGGCAAACTTTATGCATCAAACGGAAACACTTTTAAATAATATAAGTTTCTCAATTATCCAATTCAATTTTATTTATTATCATGACACATATATTGAAAATTCAAATAAACGTATCTTGTAAGGTCAGGGGTTTCTTATTATTTGGTCAGGAAAATCAGGTTTGATAATTCTGTGGACACCCTGTTTACACTGTGAAAATGAAGTATTGAAAGCTCCTTTTGCAATTTCTCATTGCTAGTATGAATAGCAGCAGCAGCAGCATTAATGAGCTTGCAAAATCTGTAAATGTGTTAAATGCAATTAATTGGCTAGCTAATGTTTGCCAAGATGTTTCACCCCTCACTATACAAAAGTGCTTTCGCAAAGCAGGATTCATTACAGATGTTTGCGATGATACTTTGCATTTTGACGACGAATTTCTTCAACATTTATTGAACAAAAGCTACGTCAGAAAACATAAAGTCTAGGATGAAGTGAACATAGAAAATGACATAAAAACTTATGACTTTACAAATTATTCATAAGTTGCAAGACTTCAGTCTTCATGCTTAATAATGCTGAACTATTAAACATGATTAGCAGTGTTCGACGTGAAGTTGAAAAAATGTATTTGCGGGGGGGGGGATGGAAGCAAACAACTGTTAAAGATTAGTTTAAATAATGAACCATAGATTATACATAGTATGTATGTATTGTATAAATGGTTAAGTTCTGTTTTTTCAATTTCTTAATTATGGTATAGATGACAATAATAGCGTTATCGCATACACCGCCAAGTGGGTGTTGCAAGTTACATATTATCGATCATTGATTTTTAAAAACTTTGTAAAGTGGAAATCTGCCTACAATGGAAAATTTTCTTGGTCCCACCAATTTCTGTTTTTAGGCAGATTCGACTGTGTAAGAAAACGGCTGTTGTGTTTATTGGCAATCTCCAGAATTTGTATTATTGTTATGGTAAGCCAAGACCAAAAGAATATCATTTCTTTAATTATATTATTCTCTCTAGGTCTAGAAATTGGAACCGTGTATATTTTTTTTGCTCCAAATGTCGTTTATAGTCAGCGACAGAATGCATGCCTCTGATGTCTAGTAATAAAGGGTGAAAAATTAAATGAAAAGAACATGGCAGTCGCTAAATTTTTCAAAATGTTCTAGCACCACATAACTGTAATTCATTTCTCCAGTGGAATATGAATTGTGTATGTTGACTTCAAACAGAATAAATTGTGACCAAGTAAAATGCACCACCATTAAAAAAGTAATGGCTTTGTGTGGTGAGTCTGAAAGGGACTGCTGATGAGTACCATTCCCAAATGAACCAGCTAAAGGCTGTACTTTATGACAAGCATCCAGAAGTGATCAACAGGAAGGGTGTTGTCTTCCACCAGGACAATGCAATACCTGATGTTTCTTTGGTTACCAGAGGGGGGGGGGATTTGGAATCTTAGCTGGGATCTCCTGCCTCACTTGACCTTATGCCTGAAAGATTTTGCTTGTAAATTTCACCTCAAGAAATTTAGAACAAATAAGACTTGTTTTTTGTTTTTTTTAAATGCAGATAATGTGTTACAAACTTTTTAATGGAATTATGTACAAATTTTTTGAAAATTATGTAGAACATAGATCTGTTCATTTTGAATGTGTATAAATTGTTAATTGTAAGCTATGTTTATTAATTTTTTTGTCTCTTTAAGATGAGCATATATATGTCTGCTTATATAGGATAAAAGAGAAGAGTAATAAGAGCAAAAGTAACCTGTATTTACCATAACTGTGATATAACAAGATTTATGTCTTTGGTTCTTTAGATCTTGTTATAACTGAGTATCACTATATATGTTCAGAAAATTATTGAAGAAATGCCACATTGGAATACATGAATGCAAAAGTATGTGAGTGAGAGAGATCAAAATTACTGGAACTTTTGCAGATGGGGAGGAAATTACAATATTGAGAGACTGGGTGGGTGAAAGAAGTTCCTGCATTAGTTGATCTGAAAATATTATTTCAACATCAGTAAATTAAATTTACTGAATATGTTGAATAGTGATATTGCTTTAACTCTCTTCCACACTGTCAGTAAAACATCTGGAAAGGAAAAGATCCATGTGATAGCTTTATGTGGAGAAATTGCTTACTTGGTGAGCTAGCTGTGTACAATATTTAAGTAACTTCTAAAAAAAATAAAAACTTTTGCATTATTTGTTCTGTGATTTGAGACTAAATTCCTCAACCAATTAGTTACAAGAGCATAGATGCCAACTAGTACGGTAGTACGGAAACACTGCTGCAATTACGGAAAATCGCCATTTGATTTAATTTTCTGAGATAAAAAGCAAGTTTTCAAATTAAAAAATTTTGTTTGTTCAAGTTTTTCTGGGGGGGGGGTAAATGCTACATTCTGTGTATTATAGATTTCTGCATCTTAATTGGCAATCCATCGTCTACCTTAGACTGAGCAGCAACCACACTATGCTGGCTCGGCGTTTCATTCCATGACACCGCTCCCATCGGCGCAGTTTAGTTCTGTGTGGGCGCTGCTTAGGCATTTGTTCCGAACTCCCATGATGCACTTCTTGCCTCCTGCGTGCAACCAGGGCAGTTGCTTTCGTTCCCCGTAGGCCGTAGCGCTTCTGCTTTGTCCTTGATGCTTTTTTGTTCTCTCTGCTGCAAGTGCTACCCTACTGTTACAACACAGAAGGGTGAGGCGATTGTGAAGTTTTTTTTTTTTTTTGCTGTTTTCTTTCATTTATTTAAAATGAAGCGTTCTTTAGATAAACCTTCGTCGTCAAAGAAGAAACAGTGTTTTCTAGAAACTTACAATAGAGATCGGCCCTGTTTTGAGAAATCAAAAGTTTCTGTGAACCACATGTTTTGCAGAATTTGTAGATGCAATTTAAGTATTGCGCATGGTGGGCAGGATGATTGCCGAAGTCACGTAGAATCGAAAAGCATAAATCTTTCTGTGAGTTGAAAGTTCAGTCAGTGAGCGATTTGTTTGCATCAAAGGAGAACAGCGTAATGAATGCAGAACTTATGTTCACTTCATTTACTGTGGAACACGATTTACCCATAGCAGCTGCTGACCATGCTAAACCGTTATTTCAAGCCATGTTTCCCAATTCAGCGATCGCAAAAAAATATTCGTGTGGAAGAACCAAGGCTACTGCACTAATTCAGCACATGGCCATGTTTCTACAAGTAACATTGTATCTGAAGTTTAAAAAAATCCTTTTTCTCTATCTACGGATGGAAGTGTAATGATGCTCAAGCAAATAAACTGTATCCCATTACCATAACATATTTTGACGAAAAATAGGGGGAAAATTCAACTGTTTTGCTATCATTGGTTGAATCAAATAATAATACAGGTGAGGGAATATTCAATGTTTTGAACAATGAGTTTGTTAAAAAAAATATTTCGTGGAGCCAACTGTGTGTCATCTTCCTGTGACAATGCTAACACTATGATAGGTCAAGTAAAAGGTGTTGTTTCTCACATAAAGAAGGTTCAGCCTGCAATCATAGTTCAGCGATGTTCATGCCATTTAGTAAATTTAGCTGCACAGAAATCTGCTACTCAACTGAAAGGGTTTAATGTTGAGCAGTTTCTGATACAGTTGTACTTTTTTTTTTTTTTTTTTTTTTGAGAAAAGTTCAAAGAGGAAACAATCTAAAACTGAGTCAAGCTGTTTGTGGTACTAAACCACACAAAATTCTAAAGCATGTCAATACTTGCTGGTTATCATTTTTGGACTCTATTTACAGAATTTTAGAACAGTGGGAGGCTCTAGAACATTATTTCAGTGACAATGAAGAAGCTAATTCACGGTATAAGAACCTTGCAAGTATGAATGGAAATCCTTCATCTAAACTTTGTCTTTTTTTATCTGCTACTCCTCCTTTGTTTATCTGTTAATTTATTCTTGCAGCAGGAAGCTCCGCTTGTGCATGTATTAAAAAGAAAACTTCATAGTCTGTTATCTGAATTGCTTGTACGATTTATCAAGCCATCGGCATTTGATGTGACAGCAACATCTCTTGCAGGTGGAAATTTTGAAAGAAGGAGAAATCAAAAAGAAAACTCTGATCTCTTAATTGGGTCAGAAGGAGAGATCTTATATAGGCATAACTGCAGATCTGAGTGAAGACAAAGTGGCTACTTTTTATTCTGAGGTAAGGAAATTTTACAAGGCAGGCTGCAATTACATTTTAAGAAAATTTCCACTTAATGATGAATTTCTGAGTCATGCTGAAATTGCAGATGTAGCATTAAGGCAAAGTTTCTTTTGCATCAGTCCTATATATGTGTTCCCTGTTTCCAGTTTTGAAACCAGAAGAATCTGACAAGAAGGTGGAATCTGAATTTGCTCACTACAAGTTTGAAAATTTTAACTGTGCTGTTACTTCTGGGAGAATGGATGAAGTGTGGCACAGAATTTCTTTAATGAAAAATGAAAGTGGCCAGTTGAAGTATGAATCATTAAGCAAAATTATGAAAATGATTTTAATAGTCCCTCATAGCAATGCAAGTACAGAAATAATTTTTGGTATTGTGAAAAAAAACATGAATGATAATAGTTCTGACAGATTAAAATTTGTTGCAGTGGTAAATACCCAAATTTGCCACTGTAGACTGGATTACTGAAAATTACTGAAAAAAAAGTTATTGAAAATTGCTAAAAAATGAATATGTTGGTTACTGAAAACTACTTTTAGAGGTTGGCATCTATGAAAGTGTATTTCAGCTTACTGTGTAGGGCATGTAGTTTTAAAATAGGAAAAACTTAATTCTAATGAAATTGTTTACTGCAAAATTTTTTATCAATAGAGAGCATATTTTCCCCCTATGTATAAGATTGTGTAATGTGAATCTGCCAAGCTGCACTTCAAATGATTTAGTTTGGATTCTTTTAACACTCATACTAGTGATTGCTATAACTTTCTTTGCAACCCCTTATTGCTCAGGATTTCGATTTCTCGTCATTTGAGTTGTGTGGTGTAGTCATTGACTTTTTTTTTTCTTTCCAGGCTGCTGCTAAGGTTCAAGAATGTGAAAAGATTTGCCTACTGATAGAAGAAATTGGTGGGCTTGACAGAATTGAAGCTCTACAAGAACATGAAAATTCTGATGTCTATAAATCAGCCTTAAGTATCATCGAAAATTTCTTTTCAGAAGAGGTAAGTTGAAATGAAATTGTGTTTAGACTTTGTTGCGTCATTTTGCAGCTTGTTTGAAACAATATTTATCATACATACATATCACTAGGCTGTTCTGAGATTCAGAGGTTAGCTCCTCAAAGAAAAACTGCCAGATAAACGTTTTACTAACAATATTCTGCCTCGCAATTACACAACTGCAACGCTCTTCATTCCTCACATGATGAGAGCTAGGCTTGCCACAAACTCCCCTTAAGTAATGCATCTCTCCAGCACATGAATGACTTCTGTCTCTTCTGTAGTACCCAGGTTTCACTGTCTTACATCAGAGTAGGAACAATTACATTTTCATAGACAGCCATTCAGGACTTTATTGAAAACCAACCATTCCTGTGAAAACCTCACAAGCAGCTATGACTTTCAATGAAGAATTTACTCTCCTACTAATTTCACCATATAATTTGTTCTCTGTCAAACACGCTTCCCAAATATATAAACTCGTTCACGTGGTCAATCACTATGCCACTGCACTGCACTACACTTGCATTCAGTGCCAACGGTTTCTCACTGAAAAATCATAACTTTGGGTTTCTCTTATTTACACTCAGTTTGAATTTCATACAAACTTCGAAGATCTAGGACAACATAATCTGAAACTCACTTTTGCTCTCTGCCCACAGGACTGTGTCATCAGCATACAGCAGTCTGTGATATTACCAAGACATAAGCCAGTATTGTTCATTTTGGCATGTATTCTTCATAAATATATTAAACAGCCAGGGTGACATTACATAACCTTGTCTGACTCCTGCTCCAACAGAAAACCATTTCGAATCACCATTCCCTCGTACACATGCTCTACTGCCAGCATACATGGCTTTCACACTATTAAGTAGATTCCCAGTAACACCATATTTATGCAGTACCATTCATAGAAGTATCCTATCTACTGTATCTTAAGCTACTTTCTCTAAATCTATGAAGGCAGCAAAACCTTCTTGCCAACAGAAATAATTTTCAATCATCATGCGCAATGCGAAAATATGGTTAGTGTACCGGGCATAAAACCGCTCTGTACATTCCGCCCTTTGATGTAACACTTCGTACCTTATCAATCTTTCCAAACACTCTGCCACACTCAACAACTGATATGATAGTTCTTGCATTCAGTCTGATCACCTTTTCCATTCCATAAGGAAACAATGAAAGCATTCCTCCAATACTGAGGGAATGTTCCTAACTCCCATCACAACTGGCAAATTTCAGTTAACTAGTCGGTCACCACCATATTTTAACATCTCAGCAGTTATGCCATCTACTCCCAGAGTCTTAACATTTTGAAGAGATTTTAAAGCTTTACACAACTCTTACCTTGAAATCCCTATTGTGCTTCCATCTCATTGTGACATCTGCTTCAGTATCAGAATTGCCTTTGCTTTCATTGTTGGATAACTCATGAAAGTGTTCACCCCATCTTTCACTTAACTCATTGGGCTTCCATACTATGTCTCTGGTCCTATTGTTCACACAACTCAAGATTTTTATTTTCCCAATTTTTCTTATGTCTTATGTACTTCCATATTTTTTTTCTATTTTCCCAAAAAGCCAATTCATGCCTTTCCACCTTTTCCTTCCTATCTTCTGCCTTACTGTGGTAAACCAGCTTAGCTGCCTCATGCTTCTTACAGCAGTAGTCATTGTCAGAAACTGTACCTTGTAACATCCCCAAATATGCTTCCTTCTTTAATCTCGTTGTTCCACCAAGCATCACCTCTACCCACAATTATGATAACACAAACCTCTTCAATCATTTGTCATGAGTGAGTAAATAAAATAAAGCTTTTGTCCATTACTTGAGCAGATTCTCTGTACCTTTTTAAATGCCTCAACCACTTAGTTTGCCTAAAGGATTTCCAATGCTAATCAGAATCAAAAGAATGTGTAAGTAGTCAATGAAATTAGACAAAAACGTTGTAGATTTGGAGTTGTTGCAAAGTACCTACATAATGTTATGCTTTTTGTAACCAGTATTTTTCCTTATCTTGTACTAATAAGCGCAAAACCTTATAAGCATACGCTCCCAATTTATTGATTTGATCGTTTCTCGCCCAGCAGTGGACCCATGTAAAGGTTAAAAAGCAATGTAATGTGCGATTTGGTTAAGAGCCAAAGTGGTAAGCAACAAAGCTTGTGGCACCCTTGGAATAGGACCTGATTATGAGATACAGAGCAAAGAGTGACTGTATTTGGGGGAA
Organism: Macrothele yani; assembly: GCA_039090855.1. NCBI lineage: Eukaryota > Metazoa > Arthropoda > Arachnida > Araneae > Macrothelidae > Macrothele > Macrothele yani. The sequence continues at coordinate 160,612,134 of CM077010.1, read as the reverse complement.
AGCGTGGACTTTGTCAGTTGTACTGAGAGTAGGCGAAAAGAGGCTCGATACATAACCAGCAGATGGGTGTTAGATGCTCATAGCTGTTTAATGCATGGAGAGATGGAGAATGGCTTACAGAGTGTATCCAAAGCTCCTGAGCAACAATCCACCATATGAGCCTATAGTTTTAAAAATAAATGAATAAAGCCACAGCACTCTTCATCACAGCAAGTCACTTACCAGCATCTGTAGTTGGTAAGAAAACATTGGAAGTGGACCATGGGAGATAGGAAAAGATAGTCTTCTCTGATGAATCACATTTCAATCTGCATAGCAGATGACTGGTAAAGGCTGGGGCAGTGGTGCAAAGATGTTTTCCTTTGACCCTCAACTTCCTGAGAGCAGTGAATGTCACCCTGGACACCACCATGTTGTATGTCAGATTTGCCAGTGTATTATATAGACCAAGTTCCAATATGATGATGTGCTGTATTTAGTATCAGCAGCTGTGTTGTGTGGACCCTCAACCACAGGCATGGTATGACACCAGTAGATTCCTTCCAGGAACTTTTGCATGCTTTGTCGCATGGCCACAGCTGCAGCTCTCGCCAGGGTTGGGTTTCTTCCCGGACAGTGGAAGAAACAAAAAAAAAAAAAAAAAAAAGATAAAAAGAGAAAAAAACGGACGAAACCTGTGAAGAAACAGTAACAATTTCTTCTGTATTACTCAATTTAAATTTTAAACCAGATAATAATCTGGTTTAAAGTTTTAAATTAGCACTAATTATATAAATGTAATTTGGTATTTTGGTCTTCATTGAGGAAATTTTTGTTACTAACTATGGTTTCTGGCCATTCTGGGGAAATTTGCCTTACATCTTGGGGAATTTTCAACTTGATCACCTTGCAAGTGGAGACACTCTCAGCCAGTTTGGATTGTGTAATCTAGTGTTTGTTTGAAAGGGAACCACCAAGGGGAAATGAGGTTTTTTTTGTTTCATCTCATTAGTTGCATGATTTAGTCAGTTGTGAGTAAACAGTATAATCTTTTATTTTATTTCAATAGTTTGAAATAAAAATTCTGCCTAGTGATAAAAAAATATGAATAAAGGAGGTGGGAGGAAAGACCCAGTCTGGTCAATGTTTCAAGAAATAGAGGTAGATGACAAAGTGAAGGCTAAATGCAAATTATGTGGTTGTTTGCAAAGTACAAAAGCATGCAGAATGCGGGATCATATAAAAGCATGTATGCAACAAAGCAAGAGCAGTGATTGCAGAAGCCCATTATTTGATGGCAGCTAATGTTCAAGTGGATTCAGCAAAAACTGTCTCCCAGCCAGCACCAGACAGTATGCCAAAAAGAATAAGAACATAACATTAATGAATATATTTATACGACAAACACTTCTGAAAAGGATTAATTGTGGATAAGTTGGTAGCTAAGTTTTTCTATGGTTGTGACCAACCATTTGCTGCTGTAGAGAATGAGAGTTTTAAAAATCTTATATCAAAGCTTAGGCCTGGATACAATACACCAACTAGAAAAGTTCTTGCAGGTAATATTTTAGATGGAGTTCATGCAGAACTTCAAAAGGATATGGTTACCAAACTGAAGGGAAGAACATCAACATTATTTGTAGATGGCTATAGTAATGTCCACAATGAAACAATTATAGTTGCCTGCTTACATGCAGAAGGTAAAACATATTTCATTGAAGCTGTTCACACAGGTTCTGAACCCAAGACTGCTAATTATTTAACTGATGAAAGTAAAAGAATTCTAGAAACTGTAAAGGAGAACTACAATTGCTCTGTGAAAACAGTTGTTTCAGACAGTGAAGAATTCACTCTCCTACTAATTTCACCATCCAATTTGTTCTCTGTCAAACATGCTTCCTAAATACACAAACTCATTCACCTGGTCAATCACTGTGCCTTTTAGACTTATATTACATTCAGTACTACCAGTTCCTCTCTCAAAACCCATAACTTTGGTTTTTCCTTTATTTATACTCAGTTTGAATTTCATGCAAACTTCATACATCCGGGACCCAACATACTCTGCAACTCACTTGCTCTCTGCCAACAGGACAGTGTTATCAGCATACAGTAATCTGCACACATGGATATCTCCCAAGACATAAAAACCAGTATTATCTACTTTGGCAGCACGTGTGCACGCATCCATAAAATATTAAAAAGCCATGGTGACATTACACAACCTTGTCTAACTCCTGTGCCCATAGAAAACCATTTTGATAAAACACCATTTACTCGTACACAAGCTCTACTGCCAGCATACATGGCTTTTACACTATTAAGTAGATTCCCAGTAACACTATATTCATTCAATACCTTCCACAAAAGTGTCCTATTTACTCGGTCATAAGCTTTCTCTAAATCTATGAAGGCAGCAAAAACTTTCTTACCATCATCCAGATACTTTTCAATCATTATGCGTAATGCAAAAATCTGGTTAGTGCAGCCTTTACCAGGCATAAAACCACTCTGAACATTCCATGCTTTCTCTGATGTAAGACCCCGTATTTTTTCAATAATTACCTTACCAAACACTTTCCCTGATGCACTCGGTAGGCTAATACCACGATAGTTCTTGCAGTCAGTCTGATCACCTTTTCCCTTATACAAGGGAACAATAATAGCATCCTTCCAATCCCGAAGGACCATTCCTAACTCCCAGCACAGCTGGCAAATTTCAGTTAACCAATCAATTACAGGGTAACAACCATATTTCAACATCTCTGCCGTTATGCCATCAAATCCTGGAGCCTTACCATTCTGAAGAGATTTTAAAGCTATACACACCTCTTTTCTTGAGATCCCTCTGTGCTTCCATCCTTCACTGTGACATCATCTGCTTCTGCCTCTGAATCACCTTTGCTTTCCTGATCTAATAACTTGCAGAAGTGTTCACCCCATCTTTCACTTAACTCATTGGGCTCCCATATCATTTCCCCAATCCTATTCTTTACACAGCTTACAACTTTGTTTCCCCCTATTTTTCTTTATTCTTATGTACTTCCAGAAAGTCTTCCTATCTTTCCAAAAAGCCAATTCATGCTTTTCCACCTTTTCCTTCCTATCTTTTTTGCTTTACTTTGGCGAACCAGCTTAACAGCTTCACGCTGCTTACAGCGATATTCATCCACAGAAACTCTACCTTGCTGCATCCCCAAATAGGCTTCCTTCTTTCTCTTTACTGCCTCTTCAATCTCACTATTCCACCAAGCATCATCACCTCTATTGTAATCCACTATTGTGGTGCCACAGACCTCTTCAGCAGTAGTTGACAACACAGTTCTTAAAACATTCCCACTGCTTTTCAACATCCCTCTCACAAGCCTTCAAGTTGTTCTCTGAGTACATCAGAATAACACTGTTGATATTCAGGAAGCCTTTCAACCTTTATTCTTTCCCTCCTGGGCCTCTTCCTATTCGTTTGCCTCCAACCAACATTCAGTTTCACTCGTGACACTACCAAGTAATGATCAGAACCAACATCCACACCTCTTGTCACAAGTGTTTCAGACGCTGATCATGGACAACAAAATCTATCGCACTGTTTTGACCAAGAGTACAATTTTCCCAAGTATATGTGTGGATATACTTGTGGTTGAAAAATGTATTAGATACACACAAGGATCATTAACCTACCCATGCCATTGTCAGAAATTGCATTCTGCACACCTACTCTAGCATTGAAATCTCCTGCTATTATAACTTTATCTTTAACACCAAACTGGCTCAAAACAGTTTTTAGCTCATTTCAGAAATCTTCTTTCCTGTCAGAAGGTTCAGAGTCAAAAGGAGCATACACTACAACAATTACTATTCTCTGAAGGTTCACTTTCAAACAAATCCAAATAATTCTCTTACTTATGCAGCTGTAGTGAATCAAGTTGTTCATCTTTTCACTTAAAATCACACCTACACCAGCCTGTCCTCTCATATTATCCAATATTCCAGACCACACACTCACCGTGCCATTCACTTCTTCTACCCCAATTTCCTTCTTTTTGGTTTCACTTACACACAGCACATCCAGTCTATACTTATTCATCTCTTCAATCACCTCACTCATCTTGCCATTTATACCTCTAGCATTCCATACACCAATCTTACATTCACTCAGCCGAGATCTTTCTCATACGCTCGTTTAGAAAGTCCAGGTCGATTCCGTGGTGGACCGTCCTTCTCAAGTGTGGTAGGTCCACCATATCCCACACTTGAGTCATTCTTAATATTTCTTTGTCTTTTTAATCAGGTAAGTACATCAGTGTGGGGGATTAGCCCACAGCTGACTGTTCCAGTTGTTCATTCAACCTAAAGGTTGTGGAACAAAACCCAGTGAGGTGGGATATTTTAGCCAACGTCACACAGAACTAGCTGGCACCTCTCCAAGATTCGGAGGCCATTGTTCCCACGGAGTGCCCGGAGGAGGCAAACCCATCTCTCACAAAGATGTAAAATGTCAATCATTTGTGTGATCAAAAATTTATTACATTAGATTGCTGTTGCAGCTAGTGAACTTTACTTTTATTTAGAGTTGTGCAATTTGTTTTGAAATGCACTCAGTTTAATTAGTCTAATTAACAAGTCATGCTTGTTAATTAGACTATCTCCTATTCACAATTGCATCCCAGGAATTACCCCTCTGAAGTGCAGTGAGATGGTTTGCAGACTCATTTTAAATTAAAAGGGTGGCATCGATTAATTTTGTAAATTTTAAGCTATTTCTGTGAAGTGTGTAGCTCAGTTAACCGATACTTCTGTGGTTGAAAAAAAAAAAAAATAAAAAAATCTGCACTGTAGTGCACAGGTTTTCCAAAGAACTTGTCTTTCGTTCTGGTTGAGGATACAGCTTCTAGCTTTAGAAAAAAAAAAGGAATAGTTTAATAGTATCTCACTTTAACTGTGTAGAGTTAAACAATACTTTCGTAAATTATAAGAAATCAAAACTGGTTTTGCGATTGTGCTTCTATGAATTTTTACTGAACGCTAATGTGTTTTTTTTTTTTTTTTATATATATATATATATATATTTATATATATATATATATATATATATATATATATATATATATATATACAGTGTGATGACATATTAGTATTTCTATTCCAAAATGTTTTTTGTATGGATTTCAGGGAGAGGAGGATCCCACTTTGGTTCCCAACACTGATGGTAGTGGTGACTACCAGTTTTCTGGATCTGCTGTTCCTGACAGTGGCTTTACTTTCTGAAGTTCCAATTCACATATTAATGCTAGGTATTACATGTCTGTATACTGGATTTACAGAATTATTTTGTATTTGAGCTTTGTGTAAGCACAGTTTGAAGGATTGTACAGTTTCACTGGCTATGTTAATGTAAAAAGTTTATCTTCACAGTAATTTTTACCAATAAAGGAGTTTCTATATAAGTGTAAGTTTTCATTTTGAAAATGGATTTATGTAGTGAATTTGAATTATGGTTATTAATAAAACAACTGAGCAATGTGGACATCGAGGGCTTGTGATTTTGCATCAGTTTTTTTTTTTATGGCTTTTGATATGCCTTTTGGGTAATTTTTGTGTGTGTGTGTTATTTATTTTTAGCACACACTATTGAATTGATCATTGGTAATTGAGAACAGGGAAGGCCACCATATGTGGGATGAACATTGGAGTGTATGCGACTGAGGAAGTGTGAGTGATACGAGAGGTCCATATCTCAATTGGGCCGTATACAACAACACACACACACACACCCCCACCCCCACCCCCACACCCCCAGATGTTTTCAACTGCACTGCTTTCCACATTTTGATTTTTCCCAAAGTGTTAATCAGAAAATTTGATATACAATTGTCAACTTCGTTGGCTGCCTTTTATCACTTCGCTTATCCTTTCAGAAAGGACCAAACAGAAAATTTCTAGTCTGAACACTAGATATGTTTCCTGAAAATGGAATATTTAAGACCGCATTTCTAATTGGCAAGCAAATGTTGTAGTGAAATCAAATTGTGAGGTCCATAAAAAAGAATGTACAGTTACTCCCATCGCTGATGATTTTAGGCAGGTTTTACTGTGTATTTAATTCCAAAGTGACCAACTCAGGACTGAACTATGATTGTCACTATACACATGACTTTCATATAGGCATGATCAAGTCCGTACCAATTCTTAATTTTTCGAGTAATGCGGTCTAAAGTATGCATTATAAAATCAATGAAATAAAAACTTTTTAAAGATGGTTTTTATGAAGCTTTTTAATGTACATGTACTGAGCAAAAAAAAATTTAAGAGGGCAAAGGTTCTGCCTAGCACTTTGAAAAAAAAATCATACTACATACAGTAAAATTTTAACTTTGTGTTAAACTCTGGTTTGTTTAAGTGTGTTTTTACAGTACAGTAATTGGAAATTGATTATAGTTGAACATATCTTTTACTTGGTTTGCTTTTCTTTAGAAAAAACAAAGTTTTCCTTGTCTTAAACTTGCTTTCTTCTTCATGATTGAACTTTCAGCAAGTTTTTTTTATTTGCATTTAATGATCTAGCATAGTAGGACAATTGGCTAATGCATATGACCTCATTTTTTTGCACATTGTTAAAATATTGCCTGAGGGCACATCAGTTTCCACCTCTGTTTCTCATTCTTATTCATTGTCAAAAATTTCTTCAGTTATGGTATCCTTGTTTTGAACTTCATTTGCAATTTAGTCTTTCAGAGTTTCTGGATCAGGTAAACTAGGGAACTCGACATTTTCGTCAGCATTCAAAAATTCCTCTGCAGAAAGCATCCCATTACCTGTAGGCAATTGATCAATGACTTCTTGCATCATAGAAATGTTGTCCTCCACAAGTAGTTGGGAAGTAGGTGAAGTTAAAGCATTTAAAAATTTAGCATTTGCCCATTTCTAAGAATCGGATTGGGGTGAGGGTGGATATTGGGGAGTTCCCTTGTAGCTCAAGGGCAAAGAGTGGTGTGGCAAAGAATGAGACTGAAACAAGCTTTTGAACAAAGGAACAATATTTTTACCTAAAACCCATGCTGCAACTCTCTTGTCTCTGCATGACCTAAATTCCTTTTGCTTTTAAAACTGGTCTCTTTTAACATGTGGGATTTCCTTGAATTTTGACGAAAAGGTCACTTTACACAATAGACAGGTGGTCACTTTAGGGGGAAATTTGACCATTAGCAAGATATGGAAGCCAGCAATTATAAAAAGTGGTCACTTGACCAGGTTCCACTGTATTTATACAGGGCTTGAAAAACGCAGGTGTCTGTGACAAGTAAAAATTTCGGTCTGCAATTATTTGCAAGTTAATATGCTAATTGTTGGATATGTAAAACTATCATTTTTTTTAATAAAACTTATTTTAATTCACAGAAGTAATGCATGGTTGTGTGCCCCGCGTGGGACACAGGTTTTTTCATGAAAGAAATTGGGCAGCAAATGCAGTGAGTCAAAACATCAGTGCACTTAACAAGAAGCGCGAGACAAGAATCCTCTGCAAGCCCGATGAAAGAATAGGCAGTGTAAGAGTCGCATGTGCCTCATTAGGTGCAGTTAGCCAATTGCTATTGAAGGGCAAAGGCAGGTATCTGCGTTTCCGCATAGCTGTTAGAAAAGTTTTAAAACATTGAAGGTTTCTTGCGTCGTCTACTCTAAGAGAGAAAACTAAGTTTTATTATACAATGGTTAGTCATTCAAATTAGGTTAGTGATAAAATATTATTTGAGAGATGTAAATAAATTTCTAGCAAATCAAACTTTAAAACACAACTAAATAGCTCTGCAGGGTTGTCTGTTTTCATCTGGCAAGTGAGCTATTTGACTGGTGTACCCGCATAAAAATTTTCAAGCCGTCTATATATATATTTCGTTTTGCTGATGACGTAGTCATTTTTGCAACTATCCCGTCAGAGCTGCAGAGTATGATCCAGGAACTTGTTGACAAGAGTAAAGAAGTGGGATTAAAAATGAACTTTCATAAGACAAAAGTGATGTACAATGCTTTTACAATAAACAGGGTTCCCACGCAACCGGGAATTCTCAGGGAATTTGAAAGTTTTTCCGTAAAAATCAGGGAATTTTTTATCAGGGAACTATAAAGGCAGGGAATTTTTTATCAGGGAACTATAAAGGCAGGGAATTTTTATCAGGGAACTATAAAGGCAGGGAATTTTTTATTTTGCCAGAAAAATATTTTGTTTCAGACTTTTGTAAAATATATTTCTGTATTGCTAAGTTTTAAAATAATTCCGAGTTGTTTTATCCTTCGAGGCAACTCCGCAACCCACCCACCGATTAAAGTGCAGCTGTGCAGGGGAGTGCGTCTCTTTGCGGTTTCCCCGTCTCCAGATGATCTAAACTACAACCGAACAAACATACACGTCAAAGCGTGAAAGAAACCCATTAATCACACACCCATTTCGCAGGCTCTTATCTGCTGGCGTTTGCGAAGAAAGGCAGTCATTTGTTCCTGAGCAGGTGCCCCCGGTTCTCTGCGTAGACTGGGGAAAATATTATGAAGAAGCTATTTCCTCAATTTTTTAAATAACCGACTGAAATTTTTACAGTGGGCAAGATATATGAAAATAACGTTCCATTTTAAATTTCGTCGAAATTCATTGGAAACTTTAGAAGTTGAGCTTCCTCCCCCCCGTTTTGCATGTTCTACTTGTCGTTTATCAAACCGTACAAAAACATTTTATTTTGCCCGATGTTGGTCATCCTAATAAATCCCCCCCTTCCCCTTCAACAGCAGTGTGGATGAATGTTGCAAATTGAGAGCATTTAATTTATTTTGAAAAAGGTTCGTATCACTTACGAACTAAAGCTTCGCTTTCGTAATTCTGTAGCAGAATTGGTATAGTTGGAAAGGTATGTACCTTCAAATGTTAGAACAGGGAAAATATTATGAAATAGGAAGATTCTTCAAAGAGGGGGAAAGATTTATTTTTTTCATAGTACTTACGAGTATTTTGACAAAACATATATGAAAAATACCATGCAATGAAGCTGGTACTATTGCATACCTACCATATTTCCCAGATTTCACGGCCGTTTTCTAGATTCGTTGTCTTCCGGTTTTACGGCCGGAAAGAGATTTTTTTTTTATTGTCATATTTCTATTTCATAATGCATGAAGAAATTTATTTATAGCTATTTTAAGACGGTATTCCAATTACTGCAAGAGCTGGCTGGTTGCGAAAAATAGGGTAGTCCGACGTCCGGAACCATAGATTTTCACATCTGGGTCATTCCACGCAAAATCGTCAGGTATTGAAATAATTTTCCACCAACACATCTCCGATTCGTACGATTTTTTTTTTTTTTTTTTTTTTCAGGTAGCTGCCTCCAAGTTATAAAAAAAAAACCTGAAAGTTTCAACTTTTTTTGTTACTGATAGATTAGAAGATATTATTTTTTGAATTTTTGTGCATAGAACCGTTTTCCGTAAAAACGCAAATATCTCCGTTATTTAGAATAAGAAATATAAAATTCATCATTCTCTCGTAATTTTTCCCAAGGTTTCAGCTTATACATAGAAAAAAAAAAAAAAAATTGCGAGAACAAAAGTTAGACGGGGTAGAAATTTTCTTGTAATCGTAAATTCTTCTTGCGTTGCTGCACCTCACAAGATTTGCATAAATTATTCATTTCACATCTTTACCCTCACATTGCCGGAAAAAAAAAAAAAAAATCTACCTAGTTACTACTGATGAAAATCTTTGCCGTGCGTGCTCTATTGGTTTCAGGTTTGTCAGTGCAGGCGCTAAAGCCTCTGTCTCCGTTTTGGATGACGTTATTTGTGGGGAGTTATTGCAAATGACCTGAGTGGGCTCCAGACCTTTCTCGCACTTTACCTGATCAACATCGCACAAATGTATTGCCCTTCGTAAAGATATTGTTAAGTATAAACATGCCACTCGCCGCAGGATGATAAATTATGTTGACAAAAAAGTGTTAGGAGGATTTTATGAGCACACATGCACACAAAACTTCCTCTAATTGTTTTCTGTTCAAGTAATTTGACGTAGCGTGGAAATGAACTGTTTTTTTTTAATTGGAGGTTTAACGACCACCGTGAGCAACTCAATGGGCTATAAGCAGTCGCCCGTCCCTAATGTAGGGTCACTGGTTCCAGGGAAGGGAGAGAGCCAGTGCCGTAAGACAAACACATCCATGCCTCACCGGCATTCGAACCCGGACCCCTTACGGACGAATGATCAGAGAGGTCAGCTCCTTAGACCACTGCGCCACCGGGGCGGCAAAAAATGAACTGTGACCTGCGAGAAAAGTTCAGTACTAATGTTTGCGTCACAAACGTAGCCAATCAATTTTAAGACTTCCGGATTTTGGAAGTACTAATATGAATTGTAGCCTCTCAGGCAAAATGGTATTCCGTATTAACTGTTAGTTTTCCCCACTTGTTGCTTCCATTATTTTTTTCTTTATCCCTGGGTTTAATTTTTTTTGCCGTTATGGCATTAGGATCTCTGTGTGCCAGCTTTATTGGTTATGAAATTTAACAGCACAATGTCTAAATATCCTGTGCTGCGTTATTTAGAAGCAAATAGCAGAGGTGCCAACTATTACGAATTGTCCGTAATTATTACGGTTTCGACTGTCAGATTACGGAATTACGGACAGGTTGGAAGAATTACGAAATTCAGTGTGTTTTGGAGAATCTCAATTTTGTATCCTTTTTGTTAAACCCTTTTAGTGCGATGCTGCCGATTTCTCGGCCTTCGATTTTGATCCGCATATTTTCCGAATCAGACTGCGGATTTCGGTGTCTCAATGATCATATCATTTATCAATCATATCGTTTTGAAATGGAATGTCCATTAATCATATCGTCAAACAGCGATATTATCGGAAGAATGGTACCGTAATTTTCGTCGTATAATCCGCGGATTATCTGCTAAAAAAAGTTAAAATTAAAGGTTTTGCGGATTATACACCGATGTGGTTAACACGCAGATTAAAAAAAAATATATATATATATAAGACCTTCCGATTTAAAAAAAAATCTGCAGCGTGATTGTGCAGGAAAGGGTATAATAATTGGAAAAGGAACTCCCTCGGAAGAATTTTCCTCAGTTCAGGAGTTTGTACGGAGTGGGGAGGGACGGCAGGGGTCATTTTGATATTGTTGAGAAGAGCTCTGACTGTCATGCCGGCTCTGTTTTTTGGCAAAAAGCCAAAGAAGTACGCACAGCACTTGCTGCACGAACCTATGCGTTTCTCCTTTCGGATTTCATGTGCGCGACCTTGTATCTAGTTTGCTTTCGTTGTTTTGGCTAACGTCGCTGCTGCTGTTTTCCTTCATTGCTAATCATGATGTCTCTGAAAAGGAAACGTTTCAGTTACACTGCCGAATTTAAACTTGAAGTGGTGGACAGAATTTAGGATGTGATCGTGTCACTGCGCGATAGTTTTGAGGTCAGAACACAATCGTGCAGCAACATACGGAAAGCCTCTGTCTCGCGATCTAAAACGTGAACAAATCCGTTGGTAAATTCCGCGGGAGAATTCACGGAAGTTTTTTATTGGCCCACGTATAAGATGATCTCTCAACTCTGAAAGCAGGAATTCCTCCAAAAACTTTCGCCTTATACGCAAGTACATACGGTATTTCTACGACTTGTTCTGTATCAGCCTTTCGTCATTGGCAGTGTAATGCAATACTCTGGAGCTACATCGGCGTGATCTATGGATGCCACACCCTTTATCTGTTCGGAGATAAAAATATAAAACAGTAACCTTTAAAAATGAATTTCTTCATTTAATAAAATAGTTTTTTTTTCTCTCTTCTTCGGACTCATGTGTTTCTGGAACGTGGAAAGAGCGACGTATTTATTTATTTACTGACGCCACGTATTTGGAGGATTTTCACCTTGGATCTTGCCCTTTGGAATTAACTGTTATAATATATATAGCCAGTGCCGTTAATACCCACCAGATGGAGACTTCTCAGTAGCTGAGCCCATCTTACGGATTTATGATGTCAGAAGCTGACTTAAAAATACACATAGCACCGTGGTGTAAAGCTAACGCGCTCGGTTAGATATCGAGAGATCCGTGGCTCAATTCCCGGCGGCGGCTGAAAACAATTTTTTGGTTGCGATGTGTTTATGTGACCGACTTTTCTGTCGGAAATTCCACTTCTGATTCAACATCTATGATGTGCGGGTTAATACAGTGATTTTTTTTCCTTAATGTCACAGTCTGCGGATTATACGAAGGATTTTTTTTTTATGTGAATTTCGCGGTCTGCGAATAATACGACGAAAATTAGGGTAATATGCCGTAAGTGTCATCGTAAAAGCGTTTGCGCTTGCTATCGGTTCCCCACGCAATTTCTCCGTGTGACAGGAGAAAGGTTACTTTAGCCAAAACTTTTCCTACTGCAGTTGAGGTAGGGCTGTTCACTTGGCATTGTTGGTGTTATTATAAGACGTTGTACTGTCGGAAATCATTTTTTCGAGCCCCGTTCGAAGTGCAATGACGATCAACTCGTCGCAACGCGTGGTTCCGCGATGACGAATGTTTATATTTCTTGCGGACTTTAGCCGCGCGGGAGAACGAAGTGCGGTGTTTTAATACTAGAAGCTCTTTGCATTATTCATTTCTGTTTCCCAAACAAACGGACACAATCGCAAAACTCCGTGAATTACGAATCCCCCTCTTTTTCCAAACTCGAGTTAGCAGAGGATGACTTTATTAACAGCTTGTTCCTCAGACTAGCAGACGAGCGTTTTCCTACTGCGTGAAATTTTATTCTAAGGTTATTTGAAATGGCTTGTAATGAGAGTGAAAGTTTGCCAAGTGATGGTGATGATTTTGAATCATCTGAGAGTGATATTGGCCAAGCAACATCAAGCCAGAAAACTAGCCACAGTGCCACGCACACCATATCTTCTTCAGAAGTTGAAGATCTTCATAGTGAATCTTCAGATCATGAAAGTTCTGAAAGTGAATGGGAGGATGTAATAGAGGGAAGTTATGAACAACCTCAGCATCCTTTTGATTGTCATGAAATGCAGGGGCCCAAACATGCTCCTGCAACTGATGTGGCACCTATTGAATATTTTTACTTGTTTTTTACCAATTTCATCCTTGGAATTATCGTTTCTGAAACAAATAAATATGCAAAGAGGTTTCTCCAGGAACACCCAAATCTTTCTCCCAAATCTTGAGCAAGGAAATGGAAAATGCTGAAATAAAGGTTTTCTTGCGTGCCTTCTAATATGAGAGTAATCAGTAGCCCATGTAGGATGAGATGAGATGAGATGATTGCCGAAGGCATATCCAGTCAAAACAAACACCAGGATTGTGTAAAATTAAAGACTCGATCAAAGCCTTTGGATAATTTTTTTGCAAAAACGAATGAAAATAGCGTGATAAACGCTGAATTGCTGTTTACTGCAATCGTTGTGGAGCATAACCTACCTATAGCAAGCTATGATCATGCTGGTCGCTTCTTTCATGCTATGTTCCCAGACTCTGATATTGATGAAGCTGGATATCCTTGAGCAGATGCGGCATGGAATGAAATATCTAAGATGAAGGATTCATCTGGCCTTCCCAAGTATTCTGCATTGCCTAAACTAATGTTGGCAATATTGACTATCCCTCACAGCAATTCCTCTTCGTAGAGAATATTTAGTATAGTAAGGAAAAACCTCACATACTTTTGCCCAACAATGAGCACCAAAACATTAAGTGCCCTTCTTGTACAGAAAAGTAAAGCATTTTCCTCAGGTGAGCTGTGTTATAAAAAGTTTTCTGAAAAAGAATATACCACTGCAAAACAAGCAACAAGGGAGTTTTTATGTCAGCAATGACATGAGGTAAGTACAATATTGATAATTTAATTTAATATTTTTTGTGAGGATAGTGTAAACATATAAAGTTATTACACATTCCACGCATTAATTTCTCATAAAATACCCATTCCACGCATTAGCGATGAGGCTTCGTATGATTACCGATAGGCACCTCATACAAGTATTACAGGTTACACAGTAATACTATAATATTGTCCTTAACTTTGAAAAAAAAATGGCGTGTTACATTAGTGAAAGTTTGTGTTCGATTACTGAAACATTACTGAAAAATCCCGTATTGATTACTGATGCGTTCTGCTAGTGGTTGGCCCCTCTGAAATAGCATAGATTCGATGTTCTCATTGCCAAGTGCAAGAACTAACTTTAGCTAAAATAATTACAATTTTGATTTTTAAATGTCAGCAGTATTTTCCCTGATTGTTGGGATGGTACTGGCTTACATTTTTCCTCAGACGCAGAAATGCTGTCACGATTTCTGTTCTCTCTCTCTTCTTTTTTTTTTATTTTTTAATAACTGTTTTACTTTGCTTTGTCTTTAAAGATTCTAAGTAAATTCCAATAGAAAATACAAATTGTTAGATCGATTTGATAGAACCGCTCTAACAAAATGTTAAGAGACTGTCAGACACTCACCATTTTATCATTCCCATTAGACTTCAATTTCAGCAAAAGTTTCTGTGTTGTTTAATATTTATGTAAAATAAGCACTTAAAGGATTTAAAGCTTCAGCATTGTATCATTTAAGGGCAATTTATTCTCTTCAGTCACAATTCTCCCAGCTTGCATTTTTAAACCTAACTGGAACTCTAAATGTTGTGAGTCGTTTAAAATGTTATTTATATACTTGTGTGCACTTAAAATACAGATAAATCAGTTGTATAATTTCACCTAATCGATTGAAATATTTCATTATATGTAGAATTTAAATTAAGTCTTTGTTCAAATATTCTTTAAAACATGTAAATACATGGTTTGCCACCTCGGTGGTGCAGTGGTCTAAGCTCTGGCTTCTGACTATTCGTCCAAGTGAGCCTGGATTCAAGTCCCAGATGAGGTATGGGTGGTGTGTTTATCTTACGGCACTGGCTCTCCTTCTTCGTGAAGCCAATGGTCCTAAATTAGGGATGGGCGGATGACTGTTTATAGCCCAACAAGTTGCTCATGGTGGTCGTTAAACCTGAAACAAAAAAAAATAAGACATGATTTTGTTAAAAATTATGTAAAATTTATGTTAAATACACTCATTTTTGTAACTATAAAGTAATTTGGGAAAATGAAAGTTATTTATCCTTTATATTCCATATTTTCTGTTTATCTTTATGGACTGTATAATCGGGACATTCATTATGTGGTGTCTTTAATTCTCCCTCAGATGTGAGATGAACATAACATTATCAGTATTAATTTCAGGTAAGCAATTATTTGCAATTACAGCCTGTCTAGAATTTGATAAATCTTGCTTTCAATACATTACATTATTCCTTAATTCTCTAAAAATTATCAAAACTGAATTTAAAAAAATTGCCTGTTGACATTACGGTTCTATTCGATTTCTGCAGATAGTTTGCTTCATATTTTGTAACATGGAACAACTGGGCACAATGGCCTGGTACACTTTTGCTTGGAGAAACACATCACAAGAGAACCACTTAAACAATGGATCAAAGCCCTTTGTTGGTCGATTCTCTTTCGACATTTCTCTGAGCAGGAGCCCATTCGGTCATTAAGCTTATCTACACTGTGCTATAGAAGAAAGGAAAACAAACTATTCAACATACAGATTTTTTCTTACATATGATCTGTTTCTACGGAAATGTATTAACAAATTCTACATATACCACTTATGTTCAGAAAATATCATGGAATTATGGTACCTAAAATAATATGCCTCATGCATTTAATTGTTATTAAAAAAAAGCAGGTAATTGTATAAAGGACAGTTATTTAAAGAATTAACAAATGTATGCTTTCGTAAGGAACGCAAGAATGTAAGGAAACGCAACAATTTGTCGCAATGTGATTTGATTTGCCGCTTCTGGAAAAACTCTCAGGACCACCTGGAAAAGTCAGGGGAATTTTTTTCTACTTTCGAGTGGGAACCCTGATAAATGAAGATTTATCGATTGATGGAGAAAAGCTGAAGATAACAGATGCGTACGTTTATCTTGGACAGCAGATATCAAGTGAGGGTCACGTTGATGAAGAAATTAATTGGTGTATAAAACTTGCCTGGAGAGCTTTTGGAATAAACAGCTTAATTTTCAAGAGCAATATGCCATTATGTCTTAAAAGAAAAGTGTTTGATCAATGCATCCTTCCAGTGCTTACATATGGTGCAGAAACATGGACCTTAACTAAAAGAGACATACAAAGGCTGCAGTAGCTTAAAGAAGCATTGAAAGGTGCATGCCTGGTGTAACCAGGAGAGATAAAAAGAGGAACTCGTGGATCAGAAAAATGACTAGTGGAAGACATTGTGGTCAAAGGAAAATCCCTGAAATGACAATGGGCTGGACATACTGCCAGAAAGACAGACCCTCGATGGACAGTCGAAATTTTAGATTGGATTCCAAGGGACAGGAAAAGACCACATGGAAGATGGGTGGATGAAATTTGAAAGTATGCGGGAGTAACATGGAGGAGACTGGCACAAGACAGACCGTTGTGTAAGAGGCTTGGAGAGACCTTCATCCGGCAGTGGATTGACAATGGTTGACGACGATGATGATGCACTCTCACGCACACACACACACGTAATTAAAATCTGTGCGATTAATGCGAAACTCGCCGAATAGCTAAGGGGAGGGCAGACATGCAAATAAAGTTTCTGCGGGTCCAAGATAGTCGCTGTAATCCTTGGGGCTTATAAGGCACCATGTAAGGAACTCCACATTCGTGTCGAAGTGCATGGTAAGCGTTGGGCGAGATCCCTGAGCGATGGACATGCCGAGCAGCCGCCTTAGATGTGCATACAGGCAACTGACTGAGTTTGAGAGAGGCAGGGGCACCGGGTCGGCTGACATTTGGGCCGGTCAGACAGTATAGTGCAATTGTGTTGGAAGCAATGGACATGGGAAGGCACCCAGCATAGAGGACCGCATAGATGCAACAGTGTCCTTGTCCAATATCCGTAGACTGGCTGTACCATGGGAGTCCTGTGTCCACCAGACACCTGGCAGAGCCGAATCTGCCCTTACGGTTTCTGCCGTTAACAGCGGACAATCGTCATCACTGATTGCAGTGGTTTCAGCAGCAAACAACATGGAGTGCTATGGACTGGCGATGGTCAGGTGTTATGGCAGGAAAAGTGTGGGGAACTGACAACCGAAGTGTGGAGGTCTGGAGGTGAGCGCTACAATCCTAACATCAGTGTACAACGGTACACATTCCGAACTGCATGCGTGATGGTCTGGGGAGCCATTGAATATGACAGCCGGACTTCCCTCGCAGTGATCCGAGGGACGTTGACAGCCCAGCGCTACGTACAGGAGACCCCTGAGGTCCCATGTGCTGCCTTACCTGGCGGGGTGGCCTGGGGCCATTTTCCAACAAGATAATGCCTGCCTACACCCGGCTCTGGTTTCCCAGGACTGTCTACATCATGCTTCCGTGGCCAGCCAGATTTCCTGATCTCGCCCATCGAGCACGTGTGGGACCAGATGGGACACCAGTTTTCTCCATGTCCCAGGGTCTGTGATTTAGAGCGTCAGTTTCAAGAAGTGTGAGACAATATGTCCCAAAATAACATATGGCATCTCTTTGATTCCATGCCAAACCGTATCATCCCCATATATCTGTCCGTGAGGCGGTACTAACGCTGACCAGAATGTGTACCATATGTCACAAGAAAATCTTCCTGCTGCTGTGATATTGTAATCGCTTTTGTCCTTAGTGTGTACCATTTAACTATTAAAATCTCATTTTAATACGCCTTCTCCTTGGTGTGTGGATTTTTATGACTGTGTGTTTGTACACTTGGTAGACAAAAAATAAAGTTAGGAGTGATGGGCAGTGATCTGGAATTCCCTCGTGCTGAGTGTTTCGTACATAACTGAGCACGGGTGATAAGGAGCGGAGCATAAAGTACGTCTGAGATTAGAGGGGAGGGGGTTCCTGACAACCGGACCAAATGTGACATAGTTGAGGTTTAGTAATTTGGAGCTCCAGCGGCAGAAATATAGTGGAATCGTAATATTAAAGAACTAGTTTGTTCACATTGGAATTTAAATATGTTTGCAGATATGTCTTTGTATCAATGTGTGTGAATATTGGGGTTTCTTTTCCGCAATCCTTTACGACAGTTTGCAGTGTCTTTTATGCTTCTTAGAATTAAGCTCTTTCAATTTAATTTACTGAGAGAATGCAATGTTTATTGCTTAATTATACTTCACCTTAAATATAGATCTGCTATGTGTATTGGTTTTCAGGTGGGAGGTGTCCCCGGGCTCCATTCTGTATTCTATGCCTAAAATATCTGTTGCTTCGAGTTACAAAAAAAAAAAAAAAAAAAAAAAAAATACAAAGACTAATGCTTTGTCGATTGAGCTGTTTTGAGAAGGGTTGTGAATCCTAGGATAGCAGTGTAGAAACAGCACCGAGTGAAGGTAAATGAGTCGCAAAAAGTTTTGGATTGCATGGGATAGTTTAAACGTCAATGAAACTTGATTGCTGCCATGGTGGAACTGAAACAAACGACAGTCTCCGCTATGATAGAACCATTACGTGTCATTTCACCTCAGCAGAGTAGCTTCAATAAAGCACTCAAAGTGAATTCATTGCTGGGTTAGTACGGTTGTATGTATCTGCGGCTACTTAATTCCGAATGGATAAGCACAAGTTATTTCGGCAGCTGCAGACAGGATATGAAACATCACATCCAAAGAAAACAGTAAAACGACAGGAAGATGACGTATCCATTTGGAACTCCATCAAGGCATATTTAAATTTACCTGAATTAGTAGAAAAGTACTTCAACGAGTGGAAATC
This sequence comes from Macrothele yani, assembly GCA_039090855.1. Taxonomy (NCBI): domain Eukaryota; kingdom Metazoa; phylum Arthropoda; class Arachnida; order Araneae; family Macrothelidae; genus Macrothele; species Macrothele yani. The sequence goes on along the minus strand of CM077010.1, from coordinate 160,593,302 downwards.
AAAATAGTTGCAGAGAAAAGCTTCACGGCTGTCATTCTGAGGAAACAATCCCAACAAGCTGCTATAAAAACTGCGTCTTCTGATGCTTCTCAAGATGCATTGAAGCCAATTGCCCCTTTTGGAACATCTACAACAAAAACTGCTGTTGTTTCTTCTGATAAAAAAAAAAGCAGCAAAACCCATGTTCATCAAAAATTAAGCCAGGAATATCCACTCGATCAGCACCACCGAACTCTGAATTATGAAATCGATGTTTTAAACGCAGGTGTATTTGGACTACGGAAAAGGAAACAAAGTGGAATGTTAATAGAAGTACAGACGAAAGAGCTAACTGTAAAAAGGCAGAAGCTAAAAGGAACTTGAAAAAAACAGAAAGAAAAAAGGGGGCGTGCTACAAAGAAAAGTAAGGTACGTGAACTTTGTGAAAAATATCCTGAATTCAAATCCAAGCTTAAAAGTCCAGGGGGGAGAGGCAATCCTTTAGAAAATGATCAGCCACTACTTTTGAGAGCAATTATAACAGATATAGCTATATTTGACTCTGCTACCCGTGAGAAGCACCGCAAGAATCGTATTGTTCGGTAAGGACTTCTGAGTTCACGGAAAAGCTGAAGGAGGATGGATATGTTAGGTTGAAGCTCTGTTTATTTACTGCTCCATCCGTGATGAAGCTTATCAGAAGGGAAACGCCATGTTCCTACTGTACCTGTAAAATTAATTTGTCTCTTGAGCAGCTTGCTTTTTTATTGGGATCACAGAAAGTGTCTTTCCTGAGCTAAGATCATAAAGCACGTGTACTTCTACGAAAAGGTTATCGGCCAGTAATCGAGCACTGGTACTGATGCATGTGAAATACCTCTAGTTACTTTGCCAGATCATGACTGGGTAATTGTAAATTGTTATAAACTAATTCCAGCAGTTTATGCAGGTATCATTATTAAAGATTGTCTGTTTGGAGAATGAGAAGCTGTTAGCTACTCTGGTCCAACATTCATAGCAATAAGGTCGGAAAAACATTTATCATTCAATGCATCTCTCACACGTGATCTCAACAGGGTATACGATCTTGGAGAGTTCAGGAACATCATGGGAACTGTACCAGGAAATTTACCAAAACAAGTGCTCATAATCACTTTTAATGGTGGCCCTGGCGAAAATCCACATTACGAAAAGGTTATCAAGGTAAGTATACATCCTTTTAAGGAAAAAATTGGATTCTGTATTCGTCTGTAATACGTGTGGTCGAAGTTCGTTTAACAGAGTCGAGCCAAAAAAAAAAAGCTCCTTTAAGCAGAGAACTCGCAGGTTTGATTTTACTGCATGATCATTATGAAAGCTACTTGGGTGAGCAAGGCCGAACAGTTGATATCGAAAAAAAGAAAACTAACTTTGCGGTCGCTGAAAAAACACTTGCAGAAGTTTGGTCTAATATTGTAATCAATGAGTATTCAACAGTCGGGGAGTGTGTAGATCCCACAAACTCTGAACTAATTGAACCCCTTCTTGAAAACGATTATTCATGGAGAAACAAACGCGTTGCTGAAAGCCAGTATCTTTTGAAAATAGTAAAATGTCAGGACACAAAATGTCTGCTGTATCGAAGTTCACTCTTCCTCATCCTTCAAAATTGCATTTTGCCACCACCTGTTCCTCTGGCTCAAGCACCGGATGGCCTAAAGATTGCAGACCTAGAAGAAACAGGTCAACATCACTATGGATCACTCTTCGTAAATCTTTCTCTGGATATTTCAGAGATGCTACAACCTCCTGCCGAGCTTTCAGGCCAACACCATACGACCTCTACTGTCCATCAGTGCAATCTAAACTCTCCCGTATTTGTAAGGTTTGCAGAAAGTATTTTGTTTCAATCAGCAATATGAAGGCTCATGCAAAATTGCTTACTATTCAGTGTGGTCAAACTAACGCAGAACTCAAAGAACACCCTGTTTGAGTTGTTGCGCGCAGACAGAGTGAGTTTATGGCAATTTTGCCATGACACGTAGCTATCCCGCTAGATATGTAAAAGCAGAGCTGCGAACAGGGGCAAGTTGCCATAGTTGATTTGCAAGAATTGTGGTAGTAACTAAGAGTGCCTGTGGCCATGACAATATAAGAGTTACATGGGTTTATGACGACACTCATATTGCATAGCCCAGATACGTCAGTGTCATGTTTGACGTTATACACCACACCGTTGGAAACCAATCGGGACACACGTCGCTAAAAGAGGGAACTAGTCTGGAAAATGTCATGGCATTGTGTTTTCTATAAAGCCTTGCTTGGTATGTCACCCTGTAGCAAATGAGAACCGTACTACAGTTAACGGACTTTGAGAGATGCGCATGTGTTGGATTGTGGGAAGGCGGATGGTCACTGCCACTTGGGTTAGCCTTCCACTAAAGGCCTTAGAAATTGGGCAATGGGATCGGGGAAAATACCAAAGAGCAGATTTTCGTAATTACATAAAAATTAATATAATTATTCATTTTGTTCACCTCTTTGGCGTTAATGGTTAAGTTTGTAATCGTATATTCGACAGAGTATTAAGCCTAATATTTTGCGGAATATACGGCTTGATTAATCTGCCCCGACTTCAGTTGCCTAGAAAACATAAGATCTTGATCATCGTGGAAAATAGCCTAGAACCAAGGAGGTATTAGAATAATACTTCTGGAGATGCACTGAGTCTCTTAACCGTGAAGCCACCAGGTGGGGAAATTTGACGTTGTTTACATAAGATTGTATGGCACGAACCTGAATTCGCAGCCCCGGTGATGCGTTGTCTAAGGCGCTGGCCTCTGATCATTCGTCCGTAAGGGGTCCGGTTTCGAATCCCGGTCAGGCATAGATGTTGTGTTTGTCGTACGGCACTGGCTCTCTCCCTTCTCTGGAACCAATGACCCTAAATTAGGGACGGGCGACTGCTTATAGCCCATTCAGTTGCTCACGGTGGTCGTTAAAGAACCTGAATTCAAAAATTTGTAGCATGCTGCAGCACGTAGTCACCGGCTGCCACTGGAGGTCTGTATGACATTCAGGGTTGTCTGCAAGCTCTGTCCCACGCCGTCTGCCTGAGAGAGGCCTCTTTGCTCACCATTCGTTGCTTCGACTTCCCTTGACCTTAAACTGCAGCTGCTATGGAGCTAAGAATTCAGGCACTGGTGTGATGAATGGCAGTGCATAATGCTTTAGGTCGAGTCGCAGTTCAACATATAATGGCTCATGAATCTGATTAAATAAGTGGTCTGTCATATCTTGTTTCTAATGCCCCCCCCCCCCCGACCTTACCAGCGGGTGTAAGGCGTTCAACAAAAGGACATGTTTATTAGGAAATTTTTCATATTCTCGTCCATCACAGCTACTTAAAAAACACGCTTTGAATTCCCTAGCTTAACCAAAAACAGAAATTGAAATAACATACGGGTTCCAACAACAAAAGACATCAGCAGTTAGCACCGCTACAAAACATACCAACAGCAGTGATGCCAACTTCACCAAATTTGGGGGGGGGGGGGCAGGCGTGTAGAGATCAGACGTGGGATGACCACCTCTTTTCCACTGTCAGGAGGGCAAAAAAGATAAACTAAGAAATTCGACATATGATTTAAAAGAGAATTGTAATTGCTCATCAGAAAATCAACAAGGAAATATTCTCTTGCTGAATATTATTATTTTAAAAATAAAATTCACTGACTATATAAAAATATCTAGAGAAATTTTATGCTTATAAAAAAAATATGAGAAAGTGCTGTTATACCCAAACAAAACACGAGAAGAGCAAAAAAGACCAGAGATTATTTGTTTCAGTAGTTTGATTTATTTTATTTTTGCTAATTGTTTTAAACATTTACTGCATTTCATGAAAACATGTCGTACACAATACAGGGCTGGCAGCAAATCAGCAATGCTGGATCAGGGAAAAAGTTCTTACTTATTTCATTATGTTTTTAAAATCACTTTGGCCTTATGAAGTGGAGCTTGGTCCATCTTATAAAGAATTATATACATTTCTATAAAGAAAGAAATGAATTTTTTTAATTAGCATAGCACACTGTAGCCTGAAAAGCATGAAAAAACATTTTTTCTCTATAGAAATATTTCAACACACGCATTTCCAGAATGACATCACAAACAAAAAAACCTATTTAAACAGAACGGGGCTGGCGCAGTGGTCTAATCGATGGCTTTTGGTGTTATTCGCCCAACGAAGGGGGCTGGGTTCCTTTGGGGGGGGTCTGAGGTTTAACGACCACCGTGAACGACTTAATGGGCTAGAAGCAGTCGCCCATCTCTAATTTAGGGCTACTGGTTCCATGGACGGGAGAGAACCATCGCTTAGCTTAGACCACTGCGCCACTGGGCGGCAGGGTCTGGGTTCGAATCCCGGGTAAGGTCTGGTTGTTTGAGTTTGTCTTTCGGAGATGTATTCGCTCGGTTCCTTGTTCACCTATGTCCATTGCTGTCGTTGAAATACAATGTATATCTTTCCACCAAGTTCAATATGTATGTCAATGTATCTGTCAAGCGAGTCCAATAAATAATTTTTAAACCTCCAATCAAAAAATAAACATGACGAAAAATAATTGGTTGGCACTGCCCCTTTCCCTATAGTAGGCGCCTATGATCGACAGTAATCTGAAGCCAACGGATACCCCGCGACACAAGGAGTGAGCCGTAACCAAAGACCTTGGAGAGAATAGAATGGCAAATACCTAGCTACCGTGAGTTTTTGAAAACCGGATGTTCCGCCATTAGCGAGGAGTGAAAGCTGTTCCTGAGCATATGCTGGTTGCGTGCGTTTTGCAAATCGTGATTTAAAGAGTTCTCATAAAAAATAACAACTGTCAGGTACTATTTTAGACTTGGATACAACATAACAGCCGACATAAAAAACTGGTATTTTCACAAGCAAGTTAAATATTTTGCTCAATTGTTGTTCATAATGTCTTTGGCTGTAATTGCATAGATGATGCTTTCTCCCAGTATGAATTAATATATGTTTTCAGTATGAAGGAATGAATATATGGATATCACGTCATGTTCAAAATGTAATAATCTGTAGAAAAATGTTTTTTGGTTGGAATATAGGACTGTTAACAATTTTTTAACACCCTCTCTTATTCATTTCAATTTTTTGTATTCAGTGTTCAAAAAAATCAAACCTCAAAACACATGTTCGACGTCCAAATAGTCACGTTTGGGGCCTAAGGATTGTGTGCAATTGAGGTTTTCGAACATGAGATACTAAAAATTTCAAAAACTGTGTTTTGAGACATCAGAATTTCTAAATTGGGCCTGGGAGCACTAAAAATGTAAATACAGTTCCTCGACAATCACCCCTGTAAAAAGCGAGTTGCTGTTCCTCCCCTGTGGAAAGAAGAAATATTTATTGCCTCACATTTTTTTAATTTGCCATAAAACACCAGTTGGAAACTATTTTCTCCTATGGATTTTCATTTTTAATAATTTTTTTAATAAAATTGCCCAAAACATGATCAAAAGCCTCCAAGGCTCTCTGCGTAAACATCTTGTGCGTGCTCCATCTCTTTTGGAAAGATTATACAAATTATTACCCTACTTTTTTTAATTTGGAAACTAATATGAATTATGGATTTTAAAAAAATTAATCATATTTGGAATTAAATTGCCAGAAACGTTGCAAAAAACATGAGAATTTCTCCACTTCTCTGGACAGTGCATCAACAACGATCATTGAACATTTCAAAGTTCGCAAGGGAAGCTAGAAATACACAGCATTTGACCCATGAAAGCTAATACATAATTGCAGGAAGAAAAAAAAGCTTGTTTACCGCTATTTTAGTGCCTATCCTGTGCTATGTTCTCCTTTTTGATCTTTTACAAGATAATTTTAAAAAATGTTATATAGTAATCTTTTCTAAACAAAAAACAGTTCCCACATGTATGTAGTCAAAGAAAAAAATAAGGTATGAAAAGGTTTTTTGTATGCATGTATCAGTCAGAGGGAGTGATTTATTAATTGTTCATTTGCTTCGTGAGAACATACAGTGGCATAGAAGTGCGTGGTTAGAAAATTAGATGAGATAAAGTGTTGTGTTATTCTTTCAAATTATACGTAGGAATAGCTTTTAATGGTTTATTGAGTATGAATACAGCACTGCAATTAATAATAGGTATGAAGAGCTCTGCATGTCTCAGGAAAAACGGTGATAGTTTTGTAAACAGGATATCTGTTAGACCCCTTTTTTTGTTTTATGTGATATTCATTTTTCATGAGCACTGTGGTAAAAATATTTTTAATAAAACAATTTGAGGAACAAAAGTAGGTGATTAAGGGAAAATATGAAGAAACAATAATGCGGTATATTTAAATTCGCATTGCTGCAACTTCACATATCTGGTGTTCGTTGTATGTAGTGGCGTATTTTCTATTTCATAGCTGATTTTCATCGAAATTGAGAACTTTCTAATTAAATTTTGATCTAGGGATTTGTTGGTTTGCATTCATACCCGAATATTCATTCTGCACTATTTATACGACGTGTTGAATCAAACACTGTATGTACCTTTCCAATAGCTATGAATTTCTCACTAACTCCTTGCGGTAACAGATGGCGCTGCTGTCTCAATTGCTGTTCGTTGCCTCCGAAGCGCAGCATTAGGTTTGCCAGTCTATTCTCTCCAAGATCTTTGGCCGTGACGTGCTTCCTCCATCTCTCGGCCCTGTGAGAAATGAAGAGCGGGTCTTATATGGAACATAAGCCAAAAGTTACATGAAATATATCATCTCAAATTTCAGCTACCCACCCCCATAGAGTGCTATTTCTCTTTATCTTTTCCTGTCGACACTGTACGGGTTAACAAATATCGCAAAGAAAACTCTGAACCATTAAAATGACACAATAGTAGAGCAAGGCACATCACTTGACTCTCCTACGCTCTGCCTACACTAAGCTGACCAGACTTCCCCAATTCTTGAGGACAGTCCTCGAATTTAGTTTACTGTCCCCCTAAATGTCTGAAGACTTTAATGACGCAAATTGTCCTCAAATTTTAATGTTTGTCCCCAAATGTCCTCGAATTTACACTTCCTGATTAACCCTTTAGATTTCCAATGAAAAATGTTCTTAAGAGTAATTTCCGTTGTACTGATTTTCCAACATGCTTCTTGTGAAAACAATTGTTTTTTTCTTTCTGGGTTTAACGACCACTATGAGCAACTCTAAGGACTATAAGCAGTCACCTGTCTCTAATTTGGAGACATTCGTTCTAGGGAATTGAGAGAGCAAGTGCTGCAAGACAAACACACCACCCGTGCTTCATTCGATCGGGACTCGAATCCGTACCAACTTGTACGAATGGTCAGTAGCCAGCACTAGGTAATGCACCACTGGCGCTGTCAAATTTCGACTGTACTTGTTCTGAGTTTCTCCAAATTTCAAAATAAAAAAATTGCAATGCAATTACTATGGTGTGGAGCCTAATTTTAATTCAGCACATGTACCTAAGGTAAAGCATTTCACTTTTGCTAATATGTTCTCGCCATTATAGTTCTGCTTTGTCAATACAAATTACCAACATTCTACAAGATATTTCCTTTAAAGACACAGATTTTAATGTGCAATATCACACTCATTGAAGCCATGCAGTTTTGTGGCAAAAAGATTTGCATATTTATTTTGAGTATGTATGTGTCCCCAGATGAACCACCGATTTGGGGACGCCACGCCCTTTTGTCCTCAAATCGGTGTCCCGATATCTGGTCACCTTAGCCGACAAGCAACTGGAAATCAGCCTTGAACCAATCGCGTCTTCTGAATGGCCTCAATCTCAATTCCGTATATTCACTTACGAAACACGTCGCCCACCTGTAGACACCATATCTCTGCAACTATTAGTTCGATTTGAAAAATTCTTTAAGCATTGGGAAGCGCGGAATGTGAGAAGGATGATCCTTTCTTTGCGGTCATTTTTCTATGCATAACTTAACTGCTAGAGGGTGTAACCGCCGATGCTATATGGAGTTCAAAATAAATTTTATTACGTATTTTTGCTTCTAAATATCCGGTCGAAAAAACCCTCTTTCCTTCGATGCCATTTATTAAGAAGAATATTTTAGGTAATGTTTCTTTTTCGAGTAATGCACAGATTTTTTGCTAGGGGAGATAAAGATAATTTGCGATTTCTACTATATTTCTGCTTCTAAAAGTCCAATTTGAAATTATTATTTTTTTGTGCCGGATAGTTTTTGATGAGGAAACCTGAATATACTTTCTACTTTTCATGAATAATTTGCCACAAGAGGGCGTAAGTGTTTATGTTTTAGACGTATTTGCAGCTTATAACAGCTTCTGAAAACTCGATTCAAAAAGTTTCCTTGCGACAGATACCGCTCACTATGGAAAACTTTTTGGGTGTATTTTTTGTTTAAAAGAATTCAGTTTGTTCTTCCAGGGGCGTAGATGTCCAACTCATTTTTTCTCGACATCTCTGTTTCTTACTGTCCGATTTGAAAAATCATTTGCCTGCCCGGTGGCGCAGTAGTCTAAGCGCTGGATTCATTTGCCATTAGTCCGAGATGGTCCGGGTTCAAATTTCTGTGAGGCATGGGTGTTGTGTTTGTCTTACGGCACTGGCTCCCTCCCTTCCTTGGAACTGATGGCCTTAAATTTGGGATGGGTGACTGCTTATAGCCACTGAGTTGCTCACGGTGGTCGTTAAACCTCCAATAAAAAATATATATTTCATTTCAATTTCGGGTAGTTTTTTTTTTCTCACTATATAAAATTAGCATTCTGTTTTTGTTTTCTTTCAAGTTGCTCATATTCAAAAATGAAGGCGTGTTGGACGAACATTTCAAGAGCAGAAAGTTGTCCACATTGCTGAAGATTCTCTGGGCTATTTCATCATTACTGCGATTGGGATCCACGATTTTCATCTGCATTCGGTACGTTCATTGTCGTAACAAATGTCCGAAACCGTTCGGAAAAACAGTAGAGCCAAAACCGTACAGCCCAAGGAGGTTAGAATAAGGTATCTGGAGATGCCCTTGTTAATGAAGTAGCACCACTTAGCGTGCAGCCTCTAACCGCAAGTGACGGCCGTCAAAGTGTGGGAAAGATGATGGTTTTCAAAGCTATTGCAATGCATTTTGTGTTGGCCGAATTGCTTTCTTTCGTCGCAAATGTTTCCAATTCTGCATCGTAACTAGCTATCAATGTGTGAGAAAATGCTGAATTTATGAAATTCTTAATTATTTTGAGGCTCCTTCCCCTTTTTACTTTAAATTGAAATACACAAAGGTTAGTGCAAATTCTAAATAAAATATAACGTTAAATGTAAAACTTCATTCTTGTATGAAGTAGAATTCATTCCGATTTGATACTAACACGTTTTCTGCTACCAAAAGCCTAGCGATTCCAAAATACACAGAGTTGAAACTACATGTAAACCACAGAGGAGAGACAGACATCCAACTCTCGTGTTTAAGACAGCGCCCCAGTGGTCGTCCATGAAATTACGATAGCGTCTGTCACGTGATACGGTACCAGTGTCTATATAAGTAGCATCCCAGAGAGATTTGTAAAATTGGGTTGCGGGTGGCCTATTGGGCAACGTTCGTGCTGCCGCAGAAAGGACCTCAGGTTCGATCCACTAAATATCCGCCGTGCGTCGGATGGGCACGTTAAGCCGTTGGACCCCGGGTACTGGCCCAGTAATAAATAAGGGCGTTTTCCTCCCCCTTTCTACTTCGCTTCCGTGTCACTTTCCTATCGGGCACTCTAGCCCAAATCTCCTAGCATCCTATTTCTAAGAGTTGTTTAAGACCTGGGGTCAGACACTCCCTTCCTAAAATCCTCTACATAGGATCATTTGATTTGTAAAATTGGGCCGTGGATGGCCTAGTGGTGAACGTTCGTGACTGCCAGGGTTTCTATCGAGGCACGGCGGATATTATGCTCGAACCACTTAATATCCACTGTGCGTCGGATGGGCACATTAAGCAGTCTGGCACCTAGTACTGCACCCTCCGGTAATAAATAAGGGTGCCTGCCCCTTTCTCGCTTCTGTGTCACTTTCCTATCTGGCATTCTAGCTCAAATCTCTTAGCTTCCTATTTCTAAGGGTTGTTTAAGACCTGGAGTCGGACACTCCCTTCCTAAAATCTTCTACATATGAACTGATCTGATCATATGTAGAGGACTAAAACGTGTCGACGTTTTAGTTCCATGTCCGTCCACTGGCGCGCTGTTTTATTGAGATCATCGGGGCCAAATTGTTGAATTGTCTCTATGAGAGACACTGCTTGGATACCATGCTGCAGTCACAGATTTGGTCAGTTGCGCCTGTCCGATAAAAGATATCTAAAAACGACATACAACCATTCGATAAGGTCTTCATCAGATGGTGGTACGGGGCTCACATTAGCGATTTAGAAGGTTATAGAGGCTTCTTTAAATGACGTTTTCCAGAAATTTTTGATTGAATACAATAGTGATAAAGATGACTTCATTTCTATTTATTTAGAATTGGAGGAAGAGCACGGAAAATTGCTGAAAGACTTCAGTCTACTAGGTATTCGTACTCTATCCGTTGTAGCAGATGTTTCCAAATTTTGTTTATTTATTTTTTTTTGTTGGAGTTTTAACGACTACCGTGAGCAACTCAATGGACTAAGCAGTTGCCCGTCCTTAATTTAGGGTCACTGGTTCCAGGGAAGGGAGAGAGCCAGTGCCGTAAGACATACATAACATCCATGCCTCAGCGGGATTCGAACCCGGACCCCTTTCGGACGAATGATCAGAGGCCATCGCTTAGACCACTGCGCCACTGGGGCGGCGTTTCCGTTTCGGAAATGTTTAAGTAACGAAACAAAGCTAAACATTGCAAATTAATTTTTACTGTGTTATTACAGTTTTTTATTATACAGTAATTACTAACCACTTCTATATTAATGTTAACAATGACGTTATTTCACGCTAAATCGTGTCAGACAGTTGGGAAAGGTTTTTAAATCATCTCATGCGGCGACATCTACGACAAGTCAAAACTCGAATAACTAAAGTTATTTAATCCGTCAGGAGTTTTACGTTAGCAAAATAGTTTCACACCCTGGGCCCCCAAATTGGCGGCAAAGTTTATTTATTTTATTTCTTTGTGGGTTTTTTTTTTTTATTTTGTAGATTGGAGGTTAAAATTAAGCATTAAAGAGTCAGAGCTCGAAATTTTCCAATAAAAGTTTTAAATGAAGAATACAATGGTATGTTCAAATTTATACCATGGTATTATATTTTCATATTCTTAATTTATAGGTTTTTATTGATATGTTGATGCGCTATCACTGAGCATCGACGCTTAGTTTTAGGAAACAAATTTCTCTGTTGATTTGATTTCGATATAACACCATTATTATGCGCGAAAATTTTCATTTAATTTCAGTTAGTCTTATTTAATTTTAATTTCGTTACTTATTTCTTTTCTGGGGTGGCTTTTATCAACAGATTAACGTTTGTTAAAGCAACATATTTCTCTAATTGCAAAACTTGTGAAATTTAAAAGTTAGGTTGAAAAGGTCCCCCATCTTATACCCCCCCCCCCCAAATGTATCGTGCCCAGGGACCCCCGACGGCGTTAAAGCGTTTTTGTTCACACCTTTTCAATTGGCTCCAGTTTTCATCAACTTTGCTCAAAATATGAAGAAAAAAAATTATAATTTTTTATCTTAATGGAATATTATTTTAAAAATTATTTGCTATAGGTTTAGTGGAATTACCAATATCTATGTAATTTGCAATGTCGTTAATTTTATTAATAATAGTGTTATTCATACAGTAATGCCAATTATATCGGATTACTATTCTCATTAACAAAAGCAACGTAACTCAAAAATTTTCCGAAGTTGTTTAATTTTCACTTCACACCTCATTTGAGGGAACGTATAGTATGTCGCCATCTATGGTATGCACTAGTCATTAGAAAAAAACAACTGTATTTGTAACTTTCTCGCGAATGAGAATCTCTACAAAATATACGAAAAATATTTAGAATCAGAAATTCACTGAAATCATGCGAATTAAATACTTCAGCATTTCTTAGAAAATGATTTGTTTAAAAGATCGCTGCCCAAGCAATGTTGTCTGGTACCATTAGGTCTGCTCACATATGACTGTTCAATAAATAATGCAAATAGTAGAGACGTTGCGATAAGAAATGGAGCAAGATGCAAACTAGCGAATACTTATTTGTTGCATCTGCTTTATTTCCGCATTGGTCAAATGAAGAACACGAAAAAACAAGATACTAACCAGTCTTTTATGTTTGCTTCTGCTTTATTTCTGCATCAGTTACACAAATTTTCTGACTTCTTCGAAAAACACAATGTTTACATCTGCTCTGCCCTTAGTGATATTATATCGGTAGTGGAGTCATATCATATGTGACGTCGGCATGGTATCCAAGCCTTGTGAACTTAGCATCTCCTGTCTCTCTATGAAAAATTAACCTCCGAGTCTCCTGATCTGTGTCCTCGAAAATTCCCACTCATTGCGGTTTTACAGTTAAGAGACTCGGGGAATCTTCAAAAGTATTTTTCTATCTTCCTTGATGCTAACATACACTATTAAATTAGCAATACGTATCTCTTTATATACAGATGGGGAGCGCAATAAGTTGTGGTTTGGCCTGGGCGCAGAAATGCCAAATGGTAATTCTGCCAAGCCCGCCTTTCAGTTGAATTGAGAACTACTTCTCAAGTTTCTGTGGTGTTAAAATCCGTGCTGTGTGTTACGTGTGGACTAAAAGAAAGAAGAAAACTTGTGTATAGAGGTCACAGATATCATATAAGGGACTAGATTGGCTGTCTGCTCTGTTGAGCATACGCTCGCACTGTGACAACCAAAGTCCTTTAAAATACATAGACTGGAAGTTCTTGTGCAAATGAGTGGCAGCAGCTGGCGACATTTTGATCACAGAACTTGTGCGTATAAAACGGCGTGTGTCATATGTAAGCAACGTTAATTAAGCTATTTTACCTACGCGAAAGAAGAAATTTTACGTTGTTTTAATCCTGCGTATTAATTTTTTTTCAATGGGGTAGAAACACAGATATCGTATAAGGGACTAGATTGGGTGTCTGCTCTGTTGAGCATGGGCTTGCGCTGTGAGAAGCATGGAGCCACATTGAGCGGGTCAAGATGGCGGCGGAGCATGGCACGTTACGCAGGACAGTTTGGACTTGGTTATTGTATAAATCATGGTGAAAGCTACCTCAGATAAAAATCTTACGCAGAGGGACAAAAATATAATTGCTGTTACTTATTTGCCTCTTGACCAATGCTGAAAACAATATATATATATATATTAAAATTTAAAGCTGGTATTGTATGCAAGTACAGAAAATTATTGGAAAACATTTTTGAGAAGGTAATGCGGCAACGATTTAAAATAATATAAACGCAAATAATAATTTATTTAAAATCAATAAGTAGCTATTAAATCCAGCAAACTATTGATTTGAACCCGAAAAAAGGCTTCCACATGCTTTACATAGAAAAGCTGAAATAATGTGAATCTTTTTGCTTGTTGCTATTACCTCTGTCATTCTGATTTATTTATTATGTTTGCTCAAAAAAGTTTTGAATTTCACCAAAAATTTTGATATTTCGTCTTGTTATGCACTATAAAAATTTCAGTTCTTAACATTTCACATTTATTTGGGCAATATAGCAACGAAATGGCGTATTAAATGTAAGCATTCATTAACAAGGAACGTCAAAATCATATTTCTCAGCAAATTAAAACCAGCGTGATATTTTTTCATATCGCAGATACCGGAATGTCTTCTCTGGAATTTAAGACCTGGCTGAATCTGAAATAATTCAATATTTTGCAAGACCCTTGGCATTCTAGTTAGCACTAAGGAATATTACTGTTTTTTACTTAAATTTTATAACTTCCGCCGCTAAATGGGTACTGACTGCTTTGGATCTCAATATAAATAGAAAATCACAGTACCAAACTCGTATTTCTTTGACTTAATGCAAAGTAGCCTTGCTTAAATGGATCGTGATGACCCGCTGAAAACGGCGCCTACCTTCTCACGCCTCATGGGCTGGGTGTCCAATCTAGCTTCTTGTATATGATATCCGTGGGTAGAAATTAGACATTGCGCCTTTTAACTTACGATTAAACGAAACATCAGTATCGTAATGTTGGGGGATATGAAATAACTGAAGGGAAACGTCGCTTGTCCTACGTGTAAAATATATTTCGGCTTCAGTTGCTTGCAAACTGCGTGATCTAGTTGCATGAAATTCGTATTTCACACTCTAAGTAATGTCAAAAAATATTTTAATGTGGCCATTTGTTTATTCTTAAGAGAAGTTACGGAGAACGAAACTTTTAATTTTGGAAGTATTTCCCGCAGTGTTATGAGTTCGTAATATCTACTAAATGGGAGAAAAAATAAGTAAAATTGAATATGATAGAAAGAAATTCCCTCTTCATATAATTTAGAGTTTAGGCAACTACAATCTCGAGGATGAAAAGTCTCGGAAAAGAAACACGAGTTAGCAAACTATCTGTAGGTTTAACCAGAAACCTTCACTTTAGAGCAATTCATACTCTGGTGAATGACACAAGGATCTAGTAAAAACTGAGTCCCTCAATTTATTATTTAGATATTAGATAAGTGAACAAGGTTACTAGCTAACTATCTTGCACTTAAAATACTAAAACCATTCCATTTCCGGGGAAAGATTAGAAAAGGAGGTGAGAAGCCCAGATTGAAACTGCAAGTTACGGTAAATGTGACAAGGTTCTAGGAAAAACTGAGTACCTTAACTTAATGTTCAGAGATAAAGTAAGTGCAAAAAGTTACTAGCTAACTATGCTGCACTTAAAGTACTAAACCACCTCTATTATTTCAAGGGAAACATTAGAAAAGATGGGGAGAAGCCTAGATGAGATGTGACAGATTCTTGACGTACAACACTGAACTTCAAATGTCGCCCGGTATACTTACGGTTTTCCAGTCTATGTATCTTAAAGGCCTTTGGTGACAACCGTGGAGCCATATTGAGCTGGTCAAAATATTGGAGTGAGACATATTATGAAGGATAATATGGACTTTGTTATTGTGTAAATCTCGGTGAAAACTTGCTCGGATATAAATCATTCGCTAAGAGACAAAAATATAATTGCGCTTACTTATTTGCCTTTTCCGCAATGTTGAAAAAATATATCCTAGTTTGCAAGATAAATTTAAAACTAAGATTATATGAAAATGACTGGAAAACTTTTTTATGACTGTAATGAGGCAAAGATTTAAAATAAATAAAAAGCAAACGACATATTTGAAAACAATAAGTTGTTATTAAATCCAGAAAACTATTCATTAAAATCGAAAAATAATGGCTTTCACATACTTTACATAGGGAAGTTGAAATAATGCGAATATTTTCCCTTGCTAGTAGTTACCTGTGCATTCTGATTTATTTATGATTTTGCTCAAAAATAATAATTTAACAGATTTCGACACTTTGTTATTCACTAAGGAAATTTCAGTTTTTATAATTTTAAATAATTTATTAGGGCAAACATGCAACCAAAAGACACATTAAATGTAAGCATTCATTAACAAGAAACCTCAAAATTATATTATGTCGCAGCAAATTAAAAATAGCGTGATTTTTTTTTCTTATGACGGAATAACGTTTCTTTTGAATATAAGCCCTGGAAAAATCTGAAATACTGCAATATTTCGCAAGAACCTTGACATTGTAGTTTGCACTACGGAATATAATTGTTTTTTCACTTAAATATAATGACTATGTGTCAGTGGCGGCTTTTCAGGTGAAGTAGGTGAAGTGCCTCTTAAGTGTTTTAGCTTGAGACGCCAAGGCTCTGCACCTGTAGTCGTGACCTTCTGAAGAGATCGCAGTGGAACGGAACAGATTGCCAAGGGTTCTTTGCAATCCACTAGGGCTTTTTCCTTGTGGTGTTTTGGTACATACTTTCCGAAAGAGATTTGTTTTTTCGTGTTTTGTGATTGTTTTTTAAAAACTTCATTAGTTACTTTAGTTTCGTGTACAGTTTACCTACCTGATAGTGGTAGTTTTGTTTTTCAGTTTGTATCCTGTGAACGACATTGTCTGTAATTTATTGCAAACTCCGTTCAATCGGTGGAAAAATGAAAATAAAAGAGACATTTTACTTCAAGGACAACCGACGGATTCACTCGCAATTGTCGCCAAGAAAGAAACCAAAAAGAGCGGTAAATCTTACAAAATTAATTTTAAAAATTGTTGGTTTACTGAATATAAACGGCTTTGTAGCCCTTCTGTGTTATAAAAATTTTTTTGTTGGCCCTGCTTATTTTTTAGTAATAAAATTTGGGGTGGAATAAAGACAATTTTCAGATTTCTTAAATATAAAACGGTTACTTCACAAACGTAGTGATTCTGGCGAACACCTGAAATGCGAATAAATGCTAAATAATTTTGAAAAGAATCAGAACACCATTGCCGATGCCCTGAGGAGAATGCTAGGCTTTTGAAAATGCATTTCAACGAAAACGTACGTTTAAAAAGACTTTTCCTGCAGACGATGATTGATGCAGTACTGTATTTGAGTAAACAAGAACTAGCATTCCGTGACCATGACGAAGCACTGACTCGATAAATCGTAGAAATTCAAGGAATTGCTTTCACTGTTGATATCAAGATGTCCTTTAAAAATTCAAAATAAATACGAAACGATAAAAAATGTCTTCACAGGTGACTCAAAAGCTATTCAAAACGAATTAATTGAATGTATTTCTGAATATATAAACGATCACGTCAAGAATGAAGTTCAATGCTTTTCTATTCAAGTAGATGGGAAGACGTAACCAGACTTCCGATTGCTCTTTATTAATAAGATCTGTTCATTCGGAAGGTGTTCTGGTTGAGCGAATTTTGAATTTCCATGATGTGAGTGAAGATAGAATGTCAGAAGCTTTATACAAAATGCTGGACAAAATTTTGTAACAGTTTGATTAACAACACAAGTCAATAGAACAATGTTACGATGGGGCAAACGTAATGTCTGGACACTTAACTGGGCTCCAGAAAAAAAATGAAGCATAAAGCTTCTCAAGCTGTTTTTGTTATTGCTTAGTACATTGTTTGAACATTGTATTACAGCAGAGTTTTTCTAAAATTTCTAAGTGTCGAATATTATTTGCAAACCTCAGTGTAATTCCTTTGTTTTTTCAAAGGAATTACACTGAGGCTTGCATATTGAAAAAAATAATGCACTCACATCAACAACTGCAAGATGCATGCTAACCATCAGGAACTCGATGGTCCTCCACTTCGGAGTTAGTAAGTGTAATAGTTGAAGATTGGAATAAATTGAAGGAAGTATTCAAATTTCTCACAAATAGTGACCAATCAGACAAATAATCAATTCAACTTGCCCAAGGGTTTTCAAATGATATGAACACTTTTGAATTTACATTTTTGGCAATAGTATTTAATGAAATATTTGGCTTCTCCGATCTACACAGCTGGCCACACAATATGCAACACCAAGAAGGAACCATCCGATTGGCCTGAAATTCGCAGCATGCGTAGCCCGCGAGAGGACATGCAAACGTTTAGCATTGCAGGGCAAATGCACATTATGTGCGCCCGGCACGCCACCGAGAAGCACTATAAGAAGGGTGCACAGAAGGCGGGTTGTAAGTAGTGGAAGTGTGTTGTGCTGCGGGACCTGTGCGTGGGAAGCTTCCTGATGCCTCGTCGCAGAATACGGCAGTCATTCCAGCATGTTTCGGAGTTCGACAGAGGAAGAATAGTGGCTTATCTCGATAGCAGTTTATCTTACCGAGACATCGGCGCTCGTGTGGGACGACATTCAGCCACAGTGAGGCGAGTTACGATTCGATAGGTGCAGGAGTGACGGACGGACCGACGTGAGTGATTACCGCGGCCGCGGCACACCACCGAACGAGAGGACCGGCATGTTGTGCAGCGGGCATTGACGGCTCGCACCGCCACATCACGAACGTTAGCGCAGGAATAAGGGTGTGTTGCGCAACAACCTGTGTCAGCACGTACCGTTCGACGTCGTCTGCAGGAGAGGAGACTTGTCGCACGGCGCCCATTGCTCCGATTATCATTGACGTTACACCACCGGCGAGTGCGGCGGCAGTGGGCCGTTGAACGCAGCACCTGGACTACGGAATGGCACGACATTGTCTTCGACGAATCCTGTTTCTGCCTGCAACACCTTGATGTTTGGATCTGCGTGTGGCGGCACCACGGCAAGAGACTGTATGACGCCTGCATTATGCGCCGCCATACCGGTCTGTCCCCTGGCGTTATGGTTTGGGGCGCAATTGGATATGACACCCGTACCCCTCTGGTACGCATCGCCGGTACACTCAACAGCCACCGCTACATCTCCGACGTTTTGGAGCCTGTAGTCCTTCCTTACTTGCAAGACCTGTCAGTAGCCACGTTTCAACAGGGCACGCATCGTGCAACAATTCTTCACGGCCCACCAGGTGTCACTGATGCTGTATCCCGCCTGTTCTCCCGATATGTCACCCATCGAATGCGTCTGGTCGCTGATCGGCAACCGAGTGGTCGGGCAAGCACCACCTGTGGCTACGCCTGATGAACTGTGGCAACGTGTGGAAGCAGCATGGACCGACGTACCCCAAGCCCACATCCAAAGTCTCTTTCATTCGATGCCGCGGCGTGTAGCGGCCTTTATTGCCAGCCATGGGGGCCACACGAACTATTGATGTCTGCGTGTTCCGCAAGTTGCACGGGCCTGTAAGCTCAATCGTTTCATCTTTGTATCTGTTGTTATGTGTCCAGTAAATCTGGCTTTGCTATCTCGTGTCCTTCCTGGTGTTGCATTTTGGGTGGCCAGCAGTGTATTATTCGAAATTTCGCAGAAAAAATCACTAGACATAAACTACTGTGTTACTCAAATTAAAAAACAACACCCAACACCACGAAAAAATAGTTGTAGAGGAATGAAATGGCGGCAATACATTCATATAGGTAACATATTTAATCGATTAAGGTTTCAAGATCACATCTTATTGTAAGCGCGAGAAGAACCATTTTAAATGTGAAATGCTGGTACATTAATAACCGGTGTAACCGCCAGAATGTTGAATGCAAGCACGCAAACTTTCATGCATTGTGTCGTACAGGTGCTGGGTGTCAGTTTGTGGGATGGAGTTCCACGTCTGTTGCACTTGGTCGGTCAATACAGGGACGGTTAATGCTGGTTGGGGGTGACGCTAGAGTTGTCGTCCAATGATGTCCCATACGTGCTCGATTGATGAAAGATCTGGTGATCTAGCAGGCCACGGCAACATGTCGACACTCTGTAGAGCATGTTGGGTTACAACAGCGGTATGCGGGCGAGCGGTATCCTGTTGGAAAACACCCCTGGAATGCTGTTCATGAATGGCAGCACAACAGGTTGAATCACCAGACCGACATACAACTGTGCCGTCAGGGTGCGTGGGATAACCACGAGAGTGCTCCTGCTATCATAGGAAATTGCTCCCCAGACCGTAACTCCAGGTGTAGGTCCAGTGTGTCTCGGCCGCAGACAGGTTGGTTGCAGGCGCTCACCTGGCCTCCTCCTAACCAACACACAGCCATCACTGGCATCCAGGCAGAACCGGCTTTCATCAGAAAACACAACAGATCTCCACTCCGTCCTCCAATGAGCTCTAGCTTGACACAACTGACGTCGCAAACGGCAGTGGTTTGGAGTAAGTGGAATGCACGCTACAGGGCGTCTGGCTCGGAGCTGTCCTTCAAGTAACCGATTTGTAACAGTTCGTTGTGTCACTGTGGTGGCAACTGCAGCTCGAATTGCTGACGCGGTACGATGCGCCACGGCGGTCTTCCCTCTCAGTAGTGCCACGTGGCCGGCCACGTGGCACTACTCTGAAGACCGGCCGGAACCCTCAAGAAGACCGGCCGGAACCCGGTCTTCTTGAGGCAGTACCTTCACTTGACCACCGCTGCCAACAATCATGCACAGTGGCTACATTCCTGCCAAGTCGTTCTGCAATATTGCGGAACGAAAATCCACCTTCTCATAGCCCTATTACACGACCTCGTTCAAACTCCGTGAGCTGTTGATCTTAAAGGCATTCTTGACCAACATCAACACCCTACGTCGAATCTCAATGATAACTAACGCTCACGAATGTTACAGCGTGTATTTACAGCAAACCTGCTTTGCATGTTCCGAGGGCGCTGCTAGCGCCACACGTATGCGCCTAGCGCGAAATTTGCATAGAAGTCATCTTACAGATGTACTCTCACCGCCTACCAACTGTGGTTTATCTAACTCAACCCCTTCTTGGTGTTGGGATTTTTTTCCGTCAGTGTACTTATGTTGTGAAAGATGATGTGAAGCCCAGTGCACCTTAATGCTTATGTAGTGAAAGTTGATGTAACAAAGTCTGAAATAATATGTGCCATGGAAGTGTTGTCCAAGCAAATGTCTCTGAACTCTTGTACCCTGATTAACAAAACATTTCAGTTAATGTTTCCTGACAGTGTGATAGCTTCAAAATTTACTTTAGGCAAAAGCAAAGCATCTTATGTGATAAACCATGGATTGGCACCACATTTCAAAGAGTGTTTAATGGATGATCCGAGGCAGTGCTCTGACTTTGTAATTTGTTTTGATGAATCAGTAAACAAAATTGCTCAGCATGGGCAAATGGATCAGTTTGTTCATCATTGGAACGTCAATCTGCAAAAAGTTTCCACTAGATACTTAAGTAGTGTGTTTTTTAGAGAAATTCATTAAAGGTGCACCTCTTCCCTTGGATAACATGCTACAAGTGTGAAAGTATGGACCCAACATTAATTTCAGCTTTCTTCAAAAGCTGAAAGATAAACTTAGAACTGAAAATCCAGATGGTAAATTATTAGTTGACATTGGAGTATGTGGTCAATGGAGCTATGAAAACTGGACTTGAAGCAGTGAGATGGGATATACATCACTTTCTGCGTAACTTGTACTACCTTTTAAAAGATAGTCCTGCTCGCCATGCAAATTATACTATGATTACTGGGTGTAAAGATTTCCCTTTGAAATTTTTCACTGTAAGGTGGTTGGAAAATGTTAATTGTTTGACTAGGGCATTGCTTGTCTATGATCATATCAAGAAATATGTTCAAGAATCATCGGTTTCCAGCAAACAGCACATGTTTCTTGCAGAATTCATGGAAAGTCCACTGTTGAAATGCAAATTGACTGCATTTAGGACTATAGCTTCAGAGTGTGAATCTTTTTTGAAAAGGTTCCAGAGCCCAAAGCCTTTAATTCCTTTCTTACATACTGATTTGCTGGATCTGATGAAAAATTTGATGGCACGAAGCTTGAAGCCTGACTAATGAAGTGAAGCTGATAGTGTCTCAAAACTCTTAATTTTAAATGTATCAAAAAGTGAAAATCTTCTCAATTGAGAAAGTTGGTATTGGATTTAGTACTAAACTGCTATTAAAAAAAGTGAAGTGCTCAGAAGGGGAGAAACTAGAGTTTAAGCTTGAATTTAGGAAACTTGTGACCAACCACTATGATTCAAAAACTTCGTGAGAAAAACCCACTAAAATTTAAGTTTGTCGTTTGGGGTCACTTGTTTGGACCCAAATATTATAGTGCAGCAGCCGAGTCTAGGCAAGAAGAGTGGAAATTGTGCTCAAAGTTTTACTTAGTGCAAACAGGATTTCAGATGACTGTGCTGAAAAAGCTAATAAACAGTACGCTACATTGTGTGTAGAAGCTCAATCTGCTTTAAAGTCTCGGTTTGATGAATTTTTAGACAGTCATGATTGATGACTCCATTGGATTAGACAAATTTTACAGTGCTCTACTTGATAACCAAAAACAATTTGGTAAACTTTGGGTTGTAATAAAAAATTTGGTCTCATTATGTCTCGTGGAAATGCTTCAGTGGAAGGTGGATTTTCTGTCAATAAGTCTCGTGGAAAATCTCCTGGAAGAATCTCTGATTTGTCAGAGAACAGTTTTTGATGCCATTAAAAATATTGGAGGAGTAGAACATATTGCCATCAATAGAAGGCTTCTTCTTTCTGTAAGAGCCTCCAGACGAAGATATCAGGATTATCTTGAGAAAAACTAAGAAGAAAGAAAACTGAAGGGGAAAAGACAAAGTACGGAAGGGACTAGAGTAGGAAGAAGCAGCATTGCAAGCGAAGATTTCAGTTTGGGAAAAGAAGAAAAGTGGTGTGTAATATAAAAACAGTGACTGTTCCTACTGTAATATTTTTATAACTGTTCTGAATATTGTGTATGGGTTTGTTTGAGTGTTTCTTCAATAAATGTAAAACCATGAAAAAAAGAGTAAACTTAAAATTAAAAAGGTGTGAGTTGAACGGCCATGGGAAAGATGAAAGCCGATTTAAAAAATAAATAAAAAATGAATCGGTTATTTGGCAAACTTTATGCATCAAACGGAAACACTTTTAAATAATATAAGTTTCTCAATTATCCAATTCAATTTTATTTATTATCATGACACATATATTGAAAATTCAAATAAACGTATCTTGTAAGGTCAGGGGTTTCTTATTATTTGGTCAGGAAAATCAGGTTTGATAATTCTGTGGACACCCTGTTTACACTGTGAAAATGAAGTATTGAAAGCTCCTTTTGCAATTTCTCATTGCTAGTATGAATAGCAGCAGCAGCAGCATTAATGAGCTTGCAAAATCTGTAAATGTGTTAAATGCAATTAATTGGCTAGCTAATGTTTGCCAAGATGTTTCACCCCTCACTATACAAAAGTGCTTTCGCAAAGCAGGATTCATTACAGATGTTTGCGATGATACTTTGCATTTTGACGACGAATTTCTTCAACATTTATTGAACAAAAGCTACGTCAGAAAACATAAAGTCTAGGATGAAGTGAACATAGAAAATGACATAAAAACTTATGACTTTACAAATTATTCATAAGTTGCAAGACTTCAGTCTTCATGCTTAATAATGCTGAACTATTAAACATGATTAGCAGTGTTCGACGTGAAGTTGAAAAAATGTATTTGCGGGGGGGGGGATGGAAGCAAACAACTGTTTATTGGCAATCTCCAGAATTTGTATTATTGTTATGGTAAGCCAAGACCAAAAGAATATCATTTCTTTAATTATATTATTCTCTCTAGGTCTAGAAATTGGAACCGTGTATATTTTTTTTGCTCCAAATGTCGTTTATAGTCAGCGACAGAATGCATGCCTCTGATGTCTAGTAATAAAGGGTGAAAAATTAAATGAAAAGAACATGGCAGTCGCTAAATTTTTCAAAATGTTCTAGCACCACATAACTGTAATTCATTTCTCCAGTGGAATATGAATTGTGTATGTTGACTTCAAACAGAATAAATTGTGACCAAGTAAAATGCACCACCATTAAAAAGTAATGGCTTTGTGTGGTGAGTCTGAAAGGGACTGCTGATGAGTACCATTCCCAAATGAACCAGCTAAAGGCTGTACTTTATGACAAGCATCCAGAAGTGATCAACAGGAAGGGTGTTGTCTTCCACCAGGACAATGCAATACCTGATGTTTCTTTGGTTACCAGAGGGGGGGATTTGGAATCTTAGCTGGGATCTCCTGCCTCACTTGACCTTATGCCTGAAAGATTTTGCTTGTAAATTTCACCTCAAGAAATTTAGAACAAATAAGACTTGTTTTTTGTTTTTTTTAAATGCAGATAATGTGTTACAAACTTTTTAATGGAATTATGTACAAATTTTTTGAAAATTATGTAGAACATAGATCTGTTCATTTTGAATGTGTATAAATTGTTAATTGTAAGCTATGTTTATTAATTTTTTGTCTCTTTAAGATGAGCATATATATGTCTGCTTATATAGGATAAAAGAGAAGAGTAATAAGAGCAAAAGTAACCTGTATTTACCATAACTGTGATATAACAAGATTTATGTCTTTGGTTCTTTAGATCTTGTTATAACTGAGTATCACTATATATGTTCAGAAAATTATTGAAGAAATGCCACATTGGAATACATGAATGCAAAAGTATGTGAGTGAGAGAGATCAAAATTACTGGAACTTTTGCAGATGGGGAGGAAATTACAATATTGAGAGACTGGGTGGGTGAAAGAAGTTCCTGCATTAGTTGATCTGAAAATATTATTTCAACATCAGTAAATTAAATTTACTGAATATGTTGAATAGTGATATTGCTTTAACTCTCTTCCACACTGTCAGTAAAACATCTGGAAAGGAAAAGATCCATGTGATAGCTTTATGTGGAGAAATTGCTTACTTGGTGAGCTAGCTGTGTACAATATTTAAGTAACTTCTAAAAAAAATAAAAACTTTTGCATTATTTGTTCTGTGATTTGAGACTAAATTCCTCAACCAATTAGTTACAAGAGCATAGATGCCAACTAGTACGGTAGTACGGAAACACTGCTGCAATTACGGAAAATCGCCATTTGATTTAATTTTCTGAGATAAAAAGCAAGTTTTCAAATTAAAAAATTTTGTTTGTTCAAGTTTTTCTGGGGGGGGGGGGTAAATGCTACATTCTGTGTATTATAGATTTCTGCATCTTAATTGGCAATCCATCGTCTACCTTAGACTGAGCAGCAACCACACTATGCTGGCTCGGCGTTTCATTCCATGACACCGCTCCCATCGGCGCAGTTTAGTTCTGTGTGGGCGCTGCTTAGGCATTTGTTCCGAACTCCCATGATGCACTTCTTGCCTCCTGCGTGCAACCAGGGCAGTTGCTTTCGTTCCCCGTAGGCCGTAGCGCTTCTGCTTTGTCCTTGATGCTTTTTGTTCTCTCTGCTGCAAGTGCTACCCTACTGTTACAACACAGAAGGGTGAGGCGATTGTGAAGTTTTTTTTTTTTTTTGCTGTTTTCTTTCATTTATTTAAAATGAAGCGTTCTTTAGATAAACCTTCGTCGTCAAAGAAGAAACAGTGTTTTCTAGAAACTTACAATAGAGATCGGCCCTGTTTTGAGAAATCAAAAGTTTCTGTGAACCACATGTTTTGCAGAATTTGTAGATGCAATTTAAGTATTGCGCATGGTGGGCAGGATGATTGCCGAAGTCACGTAGAATCGAAAAAGCATAAATCTTTCTGTGAGTTGAAAGTTCAGTCAGTGAGCGATTTGTTTGCATCAAAGGAGAACAGCGTAATGAATGCAGAACTTATGTTCACTTCATTTACTGTGGAACACGATTTACCCATAGCAGCTGCTGACCATGCTAAACCGTTATTTCAAGCCATGTTTCCCAATTCAGCGATCGCAAAAAAATATTCGTGTGGAAGAACCAAGGCTACTGCACTAATTCAGCACATGGCCATGTTTCTACAAGTAACATTGTATCTGAAGTTTAAAAAAATCCTTTTTCTCTATCTACGGATGGAAGTGTAATGATGCTCAAGCAAATAAACTGTATCCCATTACCATAACATATTTTGACGAAAAAATAGGGGGAAAATTCAACTGTTTTGCTATCATTGGTTGAATCAAATAATAATACAGGTGAGGGAATATTCAATGTTTTGAACAATGAGTTTGTTAAAAAAAATATTTCGTGGAGCCAACTGTGTGTCATCTTCCTGTGACAATGCTAACACTATGATAGGTCAAGTAAAAGGTGTTGTTTCTCACATAAAGAAGGTTCAGCCTGCAATCATAGTGCAGCGATGTTCATGCCATTTAGTAAATTTAGCTGCACAGAAATCTGCTACTCAACTGAAAGGGTTTAATGTTGAGCAGTTTCTGATACAGTTGTACTTTTTTTTTTTTTTTTTTTTTTTTGAGAAAAGTTCAAAGAGGAAACAATCTAAAACTGAGTCAAGCTGTTTGTGGTACTAAACCACACAAAATTCTAAAGCATGTCAATACTTGCTGGTTATCATTTTTGGACTCTATTTACAGAATTTTAGAACAGTGGGAGGCTCTAGAACATTATTTCAGTGACAATGAAGAAGCTAATTCACGGTATAAGAACCTTGCAAGTATGAATGGAAATCCTTCATCTAAACTTTGTCTTTTTTTATCTGCTACTCCTCCTTTGTTGATCTGTTAATTTATTCTTGCAGCAGGAAGCTCCGCTTGTGCATGTATTAAAAAGAAAACTTCATAGTCTGTTATCTGAATTGCTTGTACGATTTATCAAGCCATCGGCATTTGATGTGACAGCAACATCTCTTGCAGGTGGAAATTTTGAAAGAAGGAGAAATCAAAAGAAAACTCTGATCTCTTAATTGGGTCAGAAGGAGAGATCTTATATAGGCATAACTGCAGATCTGAGTGAAGACAAAGTGGCTACTTTTTATTCTGAGGTAAGGAAATTTTACAAGGCAGGCTGCAATTACATTTTAAGAAAATTTCCACTTAATGATGAATTTCTGAGTCATGCTGAAATTGCAGATGTAGCATTAAGGCAAAGTTTCTTTTGCATCAGTCCTATATATGTGTTCCCTGTTTCCAGTTTTGAAACCAGAAGAATCTGACAAGAAGGTGGAATCTGAATTTGCTCACTACAAGTTTGAAAATTTTAACTGTGCTGTTACTTCTGGGAGAATGGATGAAGTGTGGCACAGAATTTCTTTAATGAAAAATGAAAGTGGCCAGTTGAAGTATGAATCATTAAGCAAAATTATGAAAATGATTTTAATAGTCCCTCATAGCAATGCAAGTACAGAAATAATTTTTGGTATTGTGAAAAAAAACATGAATGATAATAGTTCTGACAGATTAAAATTTGTTGCAGTGGTAAATACCCAAATTTGCCACTGTAGACTGGATTACTGAAAATTACTGAAAAAAAGTTATTGAAAATTGCTAAAAAATGAATATGTTGGTTACTGAAAACTACTTTTAGAGGTTGGCATCTATGAAAGTGTATTTCAGCTTACTGTGTAGGGCATGTAGTTTTAAAATAGGAAAAACTTAATTCTAATGAAATTGTTTACTGCAAAATTTTTTATCAATAGAGAGCATATTTTCCCCCTATGTATAAGATTGTGTAATGTGAATCTGCCAAGCTGCACTTCAAATGATTTAGTTTGGATTCTTTTAACACTCATACTAGTGATTGCTATAACTTTCTTTGCAACCCCTTATTGCTCAGGATTTCGATTTCTCGTCATTTGAGTTGTGTGGTGTAGTCATTGACTTTTTTTCTTTCCAGGCTGCTGCTAAGGTTCAAGAATGTGAAAAGATTTGCCTACTGATAGAAGAAATTGGTGGGCTTGACAGAATTGAAGCTCTACAAGAACATGAAAATTCTGATGTCTATAAATCAGCCTTAAGTATCATCGAAAATTTCTTTTCAGAAGAGGTAAGTTGAAATGAAATTGTGTTTAGACTTTGTTGCGTCATTTTGCAGCTTGTTTGAAACAATATTTATCATACATACATATCACTAGGCTGTTCTGAGATTCAGAGGTTAGCTCCTCAAAGAAAAACTGCCAGATAAACGTTTTACTAACAATATTCTGCCTCGCAATTACACAACTGCAACGCTCTTCATTCCTCACATGATGAGAGCTAGGCTTGCCACAAACTCCCCTTAAGTAATGCATCTCTCCAGCACATGAATGACTTCTGTCTCTTCTGTAGTACCCAGGTTTCACTGTCTTACATCAGAGTAGGAACAATTACATTTTCATAGACAGCCATTCAGGACTTTATTGAAAACCAACCATTCCTGTGAAAACCTCACAAGCAGCTATGACTTTCAATGAAGAATTTACTCTCCTACTAATTTCACCATATAATTTGTTCTCTGTCAAACACGCTTCCCAAATATATAAACTCGTTCACGTGGTCAATCACTATGCCACTGCACTGCACTACACTTGCATTCAGTGCCAACGGTTTCTCACTGAAAAATCATAACTTTGGGTTTCTCTTATTTACACTCAGTTTGAATTTCATACAAACTTCGAAGATCTAGGACAACATAATCTGAAACTCACTTTTGCTCTCTGCCCACAGGACTGTGTCATCAGCATACAGCAGTCTGTGATATTACCAAGACATAAGCCAGTATTGTTCATTTTGGCATGTATTCTTCATAAATATATTAAACAGCCAGGGTGACATTACATAACCTTGTCTGACTCCTGCTCCAACAGAAAACCATTTCGAATCACCATTCCCTCGTACACATGCTCTACTGCCAGCATACATGGCTTTCACACTATTAAGTAGATTCCCAGTAACACCATATTTATGCAGTACCATTCATAGAAGTATCCTATCTACTGTATCTTAAGCTACTTTCTCTAAATCTATGAAGGCAGCAAAACCTTCTTGCCAACAGAAATAATTTTCAATCATCATGCGCAATGCGAAAATATGGTTAGTGTACCGGGCATAAAACCGCTCTGTACATTCCGCCCTTTGATGTAACACTTCGTACCTTATCAATCTTTCCAAACACTCTGCCACACTCAACAACTGATATGATAGTTCTTGCATTCAGTCTGATCACCTTTTCCATTCCATAAGGAAACAATGAAAGCATTCCTCCAATACTGAGGGAATGTTCCTAACTCCCATCACAACTGGCAAATTTCAGTTAACTAGTCGGTCACCACCATATTTTAACATCTCAGCAGTTATGCCATCTACTCCCAGAGTCTTAACATTTTGAAGAGATTTTAAAGCTTTACACAACTCTTACCTTGAAATCCCTATTGTGCTTCCATCTCATTGTGACATCTGCTTCAGTATCAGAATTGCCTTTGCTTTCATTGTTGGATAACTCATGAAAGTGTTCACCCCATCTTTCACTTAACTCATTGGGCTTCCATACTATGTCTCTGGTCCTATTGTTCACACAACTCAAGATTTTTATTTTCCCAATTTTTCTTATGTCTTATGTACTTCCATATTTTTTTCTATTTTCCCAAAAAGCCAATTCATGCCTTTCCACCTTTTCCTTCCTATCTTCTGCCTTACTGTGGTAAACCAGCTTAGCTGCCTCATGCTTCTTACAGCAGTAGTCATTGTCAGAAACTGTACCTTGTAACATCCCCAAATATGCTTCCTTCTTTAATCTCGTTGTTCCACCAAGCATCACCTCTACCCACAATTATGATAACACAAACCTCTTCAATCATTTGTCATGAGTGAGTAAATAAAATAAAGCTTTTGTCCATTACTTGAGCAGATGGTTCTCTGTACCTTTTTAAATGCCTCAACCACTTAGTTTGCCTAAAGGATTTCCAATGCTAATCAGAATCAAAAGAATGTGTAAGTAGTCAATGAAATTAGACAAAAACGTTGTAGATTTGGAGTTGTTGCAAAGTACCTACATAATGTTATGCTTTTTGTAACCAGTATTTTTCCTTATCTTGTACTAATAAGCGCAAAACCTTATAAGCATACGCTCCCAATTTATTGATTTGATCGTTTCTCGCCCAGCAGTGGACCCATGTAAAGGTTAAAAAGCAATGTAATGTGCGATTTGGTTAAGAGCCAAAGTGGTAAGCAACAAAGCTTGTGGCACCCTTGGAATAGGACCTGATTATGAGATACAGAGCAAAGAGTGACTGTATTTGGGGGAAAGCGTGGACTTTGTCAGTTGTACTGAGAGTAGGCGAAAAGAGGCTCGATACATAACCAGCAGATGGGTGTTAGATGCTCATAGCTGTTTTAATGCATGGAGAGATGGAGAATGGCTTACAGAGTGTATCCAAAGCTCCTGAGCAACAATCCACCATATGAGCCTATAGTTTTAAAAATAAATGAATAAAGCCACAGCACTCTTCATCACAGCAAGTCACTTACCAGCATCTGTAGTTGGTAAGAAAACATTGGAAGTGGACCATGGGAGATAGGAAAAGATAGTCTTCTCTGATGAATCACATTTCAATCTGCATAGCAGATGACTGGTAAAGGCTGGGGCAGTGGTGCAAAGATGTTTTCCTTTGACCCTCAACTTCCTGAGAGCAGTGAATGTCACCCTGGACACCACCATGTTGTATGTCAGATTTGCCAGTGTATTATATAGACCAAGTTCCAATATGATGATGTGCTGTATTTAGTATCAGCAGCTGTGTTGTGTGGACCCTCAACCACAGGCATGGTATGACACACCAGTAGATTCCTTCCAGGAACTTTTGCATGCTTTGTCGCATGGCCACAGCTGCAGCTCTCGCCAGGGTTGGGTTTCTTCCCGGACAGTGGAAGAAACAAAAAAAAAAAAAAAAGATAAAAAGAGAAAAAAACGGACGAAACCTGTGAAGAAACAGTAACAATTTCTTCTGTATTACTCAATTTAAATTTTAAACCAGATAATAATCTGGTTTAAAGTTTTAAATTAGCACTAATTATATAAATGTAATTTGGTATTTTGGTCTTCATTGAGGAAATTTTTGTTACTAACTATGGTTTCTGGCCATTCTGGGGAAATTTGCCTTACATCTTGGGGAATTTTCAACTTGATCACCTTGCAAGTGGAGACACTCTCAGCCAGTTTGGATTGTGTAATCTAGTGTTTGTTTGAAAGGGAACCACCAAGGGGAAATGAGGTTTTTTTGTTTCATCTCATTAGTTGCATGATTTAGTCAGTTGTGAGTAAACAGTATAATCTTTTATTTTATTTCAATAGTTTGAAATAAAAATTCTGCCTAGTGATAAAAAAATATGAATAAAGGAGGTGGGAGGAAAGACCCAGTCTGGTCAATGTTTCAAGAAATAGAGGTAGATGACAAAGTGAAGGCTAAATGCAAATTATGTGGTTGTTTGCAAAGTACAAAAGCATGCAGAATGTGGGATCATATAAAAGCATGTATGCAACAAAGCAAGAGCAGTGATTGCAGAAGCCCATTATTTGATGGCAGCTAATGTTCAAGTGGATTCAGCAAAAACTGTCTCCCAGCCAGCACCAGACAGTATGCCAAAAAGAATAAGAACATAACATTAATGAATATATTTATACGACAAACACTTCTGAAAAGGATTAATTGTGGATAAGTTGGTAGCTAAGTTTTTCTATGGTTGTGACCAACCATTTGCTGCTGTAGAGAATGAGAGTTTTAAAAATCTTATATCAAAGCTTAGGCCTGGATACAATACACCAACTAGAAAAGTTCTTGCAGGTAATATTTTAGATGGAGTTCATGCAGAACTTCAAAAGGATATGGTTACCAAACTGAAGGGAAGAACATCAACATTATTTGTAGATGGCTATAGTAATGTCCACAATGAAACAATTATAGTTGCCTGCTTACATGCAGAAGGTAAAACATATTTCATTGAAGCTGTTCACACAGGTTCTGAACCCAAGACTGCTAATTATTTAACTGATGAAAGTAAAAGAATTCTAGAAACTGTAAAGGAGAACTACAATTGCTCTGTGAAAACAGTTGTTTCAGACAGTGAAGAATTCACTCTCCTACTAATTTCACCATCCAATTTGTTCTCTGTCAAACATGCTTCCTAAATACACAAACTCATTCACCTGGTCAATCACTGTGCCTTTTAGACTTATATTACATTCAGTACTACCAGTTCCTCTCTCAAAACCCATAACTTTGGTTTTTCCTTTATTTATACTCAGTTTGAATTTCATGCAAACTTCATACATCCGGGACCCAACATACTCTGCAACTCACTTGCTCTCTGCCAACAGGACAGTGTTATCAGCATACAGTAATCTGCACACATGGATATCTCCCAAGACATAAAAACCAGTATTATCTACTTTGGCAGCACGTGTGCACGCATCCATAAAATATTAAAAAGCCATGGTGACATTACACAACCTTGTCTAACTCCTGTGCCCATAGAAAACCATTTTGATAAAACACCATTTACTCGTACACAAGCTCTACTGCCAGCATACATGGCTTTTACACTATTAAGTAGATTCCCAGTAACACTATATTCATTCAATACCTTCCACAAAAGTGTCCTATTTACTCGGTCATAAGCTTTCTCTAAATCTATGAAGGCAGCAAAAACTTTCTTACCATCATCCAGATACTTTTCAATCATTATGCGTAATGCAAAAATCTGGTTAGTGCAGCCTTTACCAGGCATAAAACCACTCTGAACATTCCATGCTTTCTCTGATGTAAGACCCCGTATTTTTTCAATAATTACCTTACCAAACACTTTCCCTGATGCACTCGGTAGGCTAATACCACGATAGTTCTTGCAGTCAGTCTGATCACCTTTTCCCTTATACAAGGGAACAATAATAGCATCCTTCCAATCCCGAAGGACCATTCCTAACTCCCAGCACAGCTGGCAAATTTCAGTTAACCAATCAATTACAGGGTAACAACCATATTTCAACATCTCTGCCGTTATGCCATCAAATCCTGGAGCCTTACCATTCTGAAGAGATTTTAAAGCTATACACACCTCTTTTCTTGAGATCCCTCTGTGCTTCCATCCTTCACTGTGACATCATCTGCTTCTGCCTCTGAATCACCTTTGCTTTCCTGATCTAATAACTTGCAGAAGTGTTCACCCCATCTTTCACTTAACTCATTGGGCTCCCATATCATTTCCCCAATCCTATTCTTTACACAGCTTACAACTTTGTTTCCCCCTATTTTTCTTTATTCTTATGTACTTCCAGAAAGTCTTCCTATCTTTCCAAAAAGCCAATTCATGCTTTTCCACCTTTTCCTTCCTATCTTTTTTGCTTTACTTTGGCGAACCAGCTTAACAGCTTCACGCTGCTTACAGCGATATTCATCCACAGAAACTCTACCTTGCTGCATCCCCAAATAGGCTTCCTTCTTTCTCTTTACTGCCTCTTCAATCTCACTATTCCACCAAGCATCATCACCTCTATTGTAATCCACTATTGTGGTGCCACAGACCTCTTCAGCAGTAGTTGACAACACAGTTCTTAAAACATTCCCACTGCTTTTCAACATCCCTCTCACAAGCCTTCAAGTTGTTCTCTGAGTACATCAGAATAACACTGTTGATATTCAGGAAGCCTTTCAACCTTTATTCTTTCCCTCCTGGGCCTCTTCCTATTCGTTTGCCTCCAACCAACATTCAGTTTCACTCGTGACACTACCAAGTAATGATCAGAACCAACATCCACACCTCTCGTCACACGAGTGTTAACAATTAGGTGTTTCAGACGCTGATCATGGACAACAAAATCTATCGCACTGTTTTGACCAAGAGTACAATTTTCCCAAGTATATGTGTGGATATACTTGTGGTTGAAAAATGTATTAGATACACACAAGGATCATTAACCTACCCATGCCATTGTCAGAAATTGCATTCTGCACACCTACTCTAGCATTGAAATCTCCTGCTATTATAACTTTATCTTTAACACCAAACTGGCTCAAAACAGTTTTTAGCTCATTTCAGAAATCTTCCTTTCCTGTCAGAAGGTTCAGAGTCAAAAGGAGCATACACTACAACAATTACTATTCTCTGAAGGTTCACTTTCAAACAAATCCAAATAATTCTCTTACTTATGCAGCTGTAGTGAATCAAGTTGTTCATCTTTTCACTTAAAATCACACCTACACCAGCCTGTCCTCTCATATTATCCAATATTCCAGACCACACACTCACCGTGCCATTCACTTCTTCTACCCCAATTTCCTTCTTTTTGGTTTCACTTACACACAGCACATCCAGTCTATACTTATTCATCTCTTCAATCACCTCACTCATCTTGCCATTTATACCTCTAGCATTCCATACACCAATCTTACATTCACTCAGCCGAGATCTTTCTCATACGCCGTTTAGAAAGTCCAGGTCGATTCCGTGGTGGACCGTCCTTCTCAAGTGTGGTAGGTCCACCATATCCCACACTTGAGTCATTCTTAATATTTCTTTTTGTCTTTTTAATCAGGTAAGTACATCAGTGTGGGGGATTAGCCCACAGCTGACTGTTCCAGTTGTTCATTCAACCTAAAGGTTGTGGAACAAAACCCAGTGAGGTGGGATATTTTAGCCAACGTCACACAGAACTAGCTGGCACCTCTCCAAGATTCGGAGGCCATTGTTCCCACGGAGTGCCCGGAGGAGGCAAACCCATCTCTCACAAAGATGTAAAATGTCAATCATTTGTGTGTGATCAAAAATTTATTACATTAGATTGCTGTTGCAGCTAGTGAACTTTACTTTTATTTAGAGTTGTGCAATTTGTTTTGAAATGCACTCAGTTTAATTAGTCTAATTAACAAGTCATGCTTGTTAATTAGACTATCTCCTATTCACAATTGCATCCCAGGAATTACCCCTCTGAAGTGCAGTGAGATGGTTTGCAGACTCATTTTAAATTAAAAGGGTGGCATCGATTAATTTTGTAAATTTTAAGCTATTTCTGTGAAGTGTGTAGCTCAGTTAACCAATACTTCTGTGGTTGAAAAAAAAAAAAAAAAAATCTGCACTGTAGTGCACAGGTTTTCCAAAGAACTTGTCTTTCGTTCTGGTTGAGGATACAGCTTCTAGCTTTAGAAAAAAAAAAAAAAAGGAATAGTTTAATAGTATCTCACTTTAACTGTGTAGAGTTAAACAATACTTTCGTAAATTATAAGAAATCAAAACTGGTTTTGCGATTGTGCTTCTATGAATTTTTACTGAACGCTAATGTGTTTTTTTTTTGTTTTTTATATATATATATATATATATATATATATATATACAGTGTGATGACATATTAGTATTTCTATTCCAAAATGTTTTTTGTATGGATTTCAGGGAGAGGAGGATCCCACTTTGGTTCCCAACACTGATGGTAGTGGTGACTACCAGTTTTCTGGATCTGCTGTTCCTGACAGTGGCTTTACTTTCTGAAGTTCCAATTCACATATTAATGCTAGGTATTACATGTCTGTATACTGGATTTACAGAATTATTTTGTATTTGAGCTTTGTGTAAGCACAGTTTGAAGGATTGTACAGTTTCACTGGCTATGTTAATGTAAAAAGTTTATCTTCACAGTAATTTTTACCAATAAAGGAGTTTCTATATAAGTGTAAGTTTTCATTTTGAAAATGGATTTATGTAGTGAATTTGAATTATGGTTATTAATAAAACAACTGAGCAATGTGGACATCGAGGGCTTGTGATTTTGCATCAGTTTTTTTTTTATGGCTTTTGATATGCCTTTTGGGTAATTTTTGTGTGTGTGTGTTATTTATTTTTAG
Organism: Macrothele yani; assembly: GCA_039090855.1. Lineage (NCBI taxonomy): Eukaryota > Metazoa > Arthropoda > Arachnida > Araneae > Macrothelidae > Macrothele > Macrothele yani. Next base: position 160,558,112 of record CM077010.1, on the reverse strand, counting down.
CACACACTATTGAATTGATCATTGGTAATTGAGAACAGGGAAGGCCACCATATGTGGGATGAACATTGGAGTGTATGCGACTGAGGAAGTGTGAGTGATACGAGAGGTCCATATCTCAATTGGGCCGTATACAACAACACACGCACACACCCCCCACCCCCACCCCCACACCCCCAGATGTTTTCAACTGCACTGCTTTCCACATTTTGATTTTTCCCAAAGTGTTAATCAGAAAATTTGATATACAATTGTCAACTTCGTTGGCTGCCTTTTAATCACTTCGCTTATCCTTTCAGAAAGGACCAAACAGAAAATTTCTAGTCTGAACACTAGATATGTTTCCTGAAAATGGAATATTTAAGACCGCATTTCTAATTGGCAAGCAAATGTTGTAGTGAAATCAAATTGTGAGGTCCATAAAAAAGAATGTACAGTTACTCCCATCGCTGATGATTTTAGGCAGGTTTTACTGTGTATTTAATTCCAAAGTGACCAACTCAGGACTGAACTATGATTGTCACTATACACATGACTTTCATATAGGCATGATCAAGTCCGTACCAATTCTTAATTTTTCGAGTAATGCGGTCTAAAGTATGCATTATAAAATCAATGAAATAAAAACTTTTTAAAGATGGTTTTTATGAAGCTTTTTAATGTACATGTACTGAGCAAAAAAAAATTTAAGAGGGCAAAGGTTCTGCCTAGCACTTTGAAAAAAAAATCATACTACATACAGTAAAATTTTAACTTTGTGTTAAACTCTGGTTTGTTTAAGTGTGTTTTTACAGTACAGTAATTGGAAATTGATTATAGTTGAACATATCTTTTACTTGGTTTGCTTTTCTTTAGAAAAAACAAAGTTTTCCTTGTCTTAAACTTGCTTTCTTCTTCATGATTGAACTTTCAGCAAGTTTTTTTATTTGCATTTAATGATCTAGCATAGTAGGACAATTGGCTAATGCATATGACCTCATTTTTGCACATTGTTAAAATATTGCCTGAGGGCACATCAGTTTCCACCTCTGTTTCTCATTCTTATTCATTGTCAAAAATTTCTTCAGTTATGGTATCCTTGTTTTGAACTTCATTTGCAATTTAGTCTTTCAGAGTTTCTGGATCAGGTAAACTAGGGAACTCGACATTTTCGTCAGCATTCAAAAATTCCTCTGCAGAAAGCATCCCATTACCTGTAGGCAATTGATCAATGACTTCTTGCATCATAGAAATGTTGTCCTCCACAAGTAGTTGGGAAGTAGGTGAAGTTAAAGCATTTAAAAATTTAGCATTTGCCCATTTCTAAGAATCGGATTGGGGTGAGGGTGGATATTGGGGAGTTCCCTTGTAGCTCAAGGGCAAAGAGTGGTGTGGCAAAGAATGAGACTGAAACAAGCTTTTGAACAAAGGAACAATATTTTTACCTAAAACCCATGCTGCAACTCTCTTGTCTCTGCATGACTCTAAATTCCTTTTGCTTTTAAAACTGGTCTCTTTTAACATGTGGGATTTCCTTGAATTTTGACGAAAAGGTCACTTTACACAATAGACAGGTGGTCACTTTAGGGGGAAATTTGACCATTAGCAAGATATGGAAGCCAGCAATTATAAAAAGTGGTCACTTGACCAGGTTCCACTGTATTTATACAGGGCTTGAAAAACGCATGGTGTCTGTGACAAGTAAAAATTTCGGTCTGCAATTATTTGCAAGTTAATATGCTAATTGTTGGATATGTAAAACTATCATTTTTTTTAATAAAACTTATTTTAATTCACAGAAGTAATGCATGGTTGTGTGCCCTGCGTGGGACACAGGTTTTTTCATGAAAGAAATTGGGCAGCAAATGCAGTGAGTCAAAACATCAGTGCACTTAACAAGAAGCGCGAGACAAGAATCCTCTGCAAGCCCGATGAAAGAATAGGCAGTGTAAGAGTCGCATGTGCCTCATTAGGTGCAGTTAGCCAATTGCTATTGAAGGGCAAAGGCAGGTATCTGCGTTTCCGCATAGCTGTTAGAAAAGTTTTAAAACATTGAAGGTTTCTTGCGTCGTCTACTCTAAGAGAGAAAACTAAGTTTTATTATACAATGGTTAGTCATTCAAATTAGGTTAGTGATAAAATATTATTTGAGAGATGTAAATAAATTTCTAGCAAATCAAACTTTAAAACACAACTAAATAGCTCTGCAGGGTTGTCTGTTTTCATCTGGCAAGTGAGCTATTTGACTGGTGTACCCGCATAAAAATTTTCAAGCCGTCTATATATATATTTCGTTTTGCTGATGACGTAGTCATTTTTGCAACTATCCCGTCAGAGCTGCAGAGTATGATCCAGGAACTTGTTGACAAGAGTAAAGAAGTGGGATTAAAAATGAACTTTCATAAGACAAAAGTGATGTACAATGCTTTTACAATAAACAGGGTTCCCACGCAACCGGGAATTCTCAGGGAATTTGAAAGTTTTTCCGTAAAAATCAGGGAATTTTTTATCAGGGAACTATAAAGGCAGGAATTTTTTATCAGGGAACTATAAAGGCAGGGAATTTTTTATCAGGGAACTATAAAGGCAGGGAATTTTTATTTTGCCAGAAAAATATTTTGTTTCAGACTTTTGTAAAATATATTTCTGTATTGCTAAGTTTTAAAATAATTCCGAGTTGTTTTATCCTTCGAGGCAACTCCGCAACCCACCCACCGATTAAAGTGCAGCTGTGCAGGGGAGTGCGTCTCTTTGCGGTTTCCCCGTCTCCAGATGATCTAAACTACAACCGAACAAACATACACGTCAAAGCGTGAAAGAAACCCATTAATCACACACCCATTTCGCAGGCTCTTATCTGCTGGCGTTTGCGAAGAAAGGCAGTCATTTGTTCCTGAGCAGGTGCCCCGGTTCTCTGCGTAGACTGGGGAAAATATTATGAAGAAGCTATTTTCCTCAATTTTTTAAATAACCGACTGAAATTTTTACAGTGGGCAAGATATATGAAAATAACGTTCCATTTTAAATTTCGTCGAAATTCATTGGAAACTTTAGAAGTTGAGCTTCCTCCCCCCGTTTTGCATGTTCTACTTGTCGTTTATCAAACCGTACAAAAACATTTTATTTTGCCCGATGTTGGTCATCCTAATAAATCCCCCCCCTTCCCCTTCAACAGCAGTGTGGATGAATGTTGCAAATTGAGAGCATTTAATTTATTTTGAAAAAGGTTCGTATCACTTACGAACTAAAGCTTCGCTTTCGTAATTCTGTAGCAGAATTGGTATAGTTGGAAAGGTATGTACCTTCAAATGTTAGAACAGGGAAAATATTATGAAATAGGAAGATTCTTCAAAGAGGGGGAAAGATTTATTTTTTTCATAGTACTTACGAGTATTTTGACAAAACATATATGAAAAATACCATGCAATGAAGCTGGTACTATTGCATACCTACCATATTTCCCAGATTTCACGGCCGTTTTCTAGATTCGTTGTCTTCCGGTTTTACGGCCGGAAAGAGATTTTTTTTTTTATTCTGTCATATTTCTATTTCATAATGCATGAAGAAATTTATTTATAGCTATTTTAAGACGGTATTCCAATTACTGCAAGAGCTGGCTGGTTGCGAAAAATAGGGTAGTCCGACGTCCGGAACCATAGATTTTCACATCTGGGTCATTCCACGCAAAATCGTCAGGTATTGAAATAATTTTCCACCAACACATCTCCGATTCGTACGATTTTTTTTTTTTTTTTTACAGGTAGCTGCCTCCAAGTTATAAAAAAACCTGAAAGTTTCAACTTTTTTGTTACTGATAGATTAGAAGATATTATTTTTTGAATTTTTGTGCATAGTAGAACCGTTTTCTGTAAAAACGCAAATATCTCCGTTATTTAGAATAAGAAATATAAAATTCATCATTCTCTCGTAATTTTTCCCAAGGTTTCAGCTTATACATAGAAAAAAAAAATTGCGAGAACAAAAGTTAGACGGGGTAGAAATTTTCTTGTAATCGTAAATTCTTCTTGCGTTGCTGCACCTCACAAGATTTGCATAAATTATTCATTTCACATCTTTACCCTCACATTGCCGGAAAAAAAAAAAAAAAATCTACCTAGTTACTACTGATGAAAATCTTTGCCGTGCGTGCTCTATTGGTTTCAGGTTTGTCAGTGCAGGCGCTAAAGCCTCTGTCTCCGTTTTGGATGACGTTATTTGTGGGGAGTTATTGCAAATGACCTGAGTGGGCTTCAGACCTTTCTCGCACTTTACCTGATCAACATCGCACAAATGTATTGCCCTTCGTAAAGATATTGTTAAGTATAAACATGCCACTCGCCGCAGGATGATAAATTATGTTGACAAAAAAGTGTTAGGAGGATTTTATGAGCACACATGCACACAAAACTTCCTCTAATTGTTTTCTGTTCAAGTAATTTGACGTAGCGTGGAAATGAACTGTTTTTTTTTTTAATTGGAGGTTTAACGACCACCGTGAGCAACTCAATGGGCTATAAGCAGTCGCCCGTCCCTAATGTAGGGTCACTGGTTCCAGGGAAGGGAGAGAGCCAGTGCCGTAAGACAAACACATCCATGCCTCACCGGCATTCGAACCCGGACCCCTTACGGACGAATGATCAGAGAGGTCAGCTCCTTAGACCACTGCGCCACCGGGGCGGCAAAAAATGAACTGTGACCTGCGAGAAAAGTTCAGTACTAATGTTTGCGTCACAAACGTAGCCAATCAATTTTAAGACTTCCGGATTTTGGAAGTACTAATATGAATTGTAGCCTCTCAGGCAAAATGGTATTCCGTATTAACTGTTAGTTTTCCCCACTTGTTGCTTCCATTAATTTTTTCTTTATCCCTGGGTTTAATTTTTTTTGCCGTTATGGCATTAGGATCTCTGTGTGCCAGCTTTATTGGTTATGAAATTTAACAGCACAATGTCTAAATATCCTGTGCTGCGTTATTTAGAAGCAAATAGCAGAGGTGCCAACTATTACGAATTGTCCGTAATTATTACGGTTTCGACTGTCAGATTACGGAATTACGGACAGGTTGGAAGAATTACGAAATTCAGTGTGTTTTGGAGAATCTCAATTTTGTATCCTTTTTTGTTAAACCCTTTTAGTGCGATGCTGCCGATTTCTCGGCCTTCGATTTTGATCCGCATATTTTCCGAATCAGACTGCGGATTTCGGTGTCTCAATGATCATATCATTTATCAATCATATCGTTTTGAAATGGAATGTCCATTAATCATATCGTCAAACAGCGATATTATCGGAAGAATGGTACCGTAATTTTCGTCGTATAATCCACGGATTATCTGCTAAAAAAGTTAAAATTAAAGGTTTTGCGGATTATACACCGATGTGGTTAACACGCAGATTAAAAAAAAATATATATATATATAAGACCTTCCGATTTAAAAAAAATCTGCAGCGTGATTGTGCAGGAAAGGGTATAATAATTGGAAAAGGAACTCCCTCGGAAGAATTTTCCTCAGTTCAGGAGTTTGTACGGAGTGGGGAGGGACGGCAGGGGTCATTTTGATATTGTTGAGAAGAGCTCTGACTGTCATGCCGGCTCTGTTTTTTGGCAAAAAGCCAAAGAAGTACGCACAGCACTTGCTGCACGAACCTATGCGTTTCTCCTTTCGGATTTCATGTGCGCGACCTTGTATCTAGTTTGCTTTCGTTGTTTTGGCTAATGTCGCTGCTGCTGTTTTCCTTCATTGCTAATCATGATGTCTCTGAAAAGGAAACGTTTCAGTTACACTGCCGAATTTAAACTTGAAGTGGTGGACAGAATTTAGGATGTGATCGTGTCACTGCGCGATAGTTTTGAGGTCAGAACACAATCGTGCAGCAACATACGGAAAGCCTCTGTCTCGCGATCTAAAACGTGAACAAATCCGTTGGTAAATTCCGCGGGAGAATTCACGGAAGTTTTTATTGGCCCACGTATAAGATGATCTCTCAACTCTGAAAGCAGGAATTCCTCCAAAAACTTTCGCCTTATACGCAAGTACATACGGTATTTCTACGACTTGTTCTGTATCAGCCTTTCGTCATTGGCAGTGTAATGCAATACTCTGGAGCTACATCGGCGTGATCTATGGATGCCACACCCTTTATCTGTTCGGAGATAAAAATATAAAACAGTAACCTTTAAAAATGAATTTCTTCATTTAATAAAATAGTTTTTTTTTCTCTTACTTCTTCGGACTCATTATGTGTTTCTGGAACGTGGAAAGAGCGACGTATTTATTTATTTACTGACGCCACGTATTTGGAGGATTTTCACCTTGGATCTTGCCCTTTGGAATTAACTGTTATAATATATATAGCCAGTGCCGTTAATACCCACCAGATGGAGACTTCTCAGTAGCTGAGCCCATCTTACGGATTTATGATGTCAGAAGCTGACTTAAAAATACACATAGCACCGTGGTGTAAAGCTAACTCGCTCGGTTAGATATCGAGAGATCCGTGGCTCAATTCCCCGGCGGCGGCTGAAAACAATTTTTCAGTTGCTATGTGTTTCTGGAATGTGGAAAGAGCGATGTGTTTATGTGACCGACTTTTCTGTCGGAAATTCCACTTCTGATTCAACATCTATGATGTGCGGGTTAATACAGTGATTTTTTTTCCTTAATGTCACAGTCTGCGGATTATACGAAGGATTTTTTTTTATGTGAATTTCGCGGTCTGCGAATAATACGACGAAAATTAGGGTAATATGCCGTAAGTGTCATCGTAGAAGAGTTTGCGCTTGCTATCGGTTCCCCACGCAATTTCTCCGTGTGACAGGAGAAAGGTTACTTTAGCCAAAACTTTTCCTACTGCAGTTGAGGTAGGGCTGTTCACTTGGCATTGTTGGTGTTATTATAAGACGTTGTACTGTCGGAAATCATTTTTTCGAGCCCCGTTCGAAGTGCAATGACGATCAACTCGTCGCAACGCGTGGTTCCGCGATGACGAATGTTTATATTTCTTGCGGACTTTAGCCGCGCGGGAGAACGAAGTGCGGTGTTTTAATACTAGAAGCTCTTTGCATTATTCATTTCTGTTTCCCAAACAAACGGACACAATCGCAAAACTCCGTGAATTACGAATCCCCCTCTTTTTCCAAACTCGAGTTAGCAGAGGATGACTTTATTAACAGCTTGTTCCTCAGACTAGCAGACGAGCGTTTTCCTACTGCGTGAAATTTTATTCTAAGGTTATTTGAAATGGCTTGTAATGAGAGTGAAAGTTTGCCAAGTGATGGTGATGATTTTGAATCATCTGAGAGTGATATTGGCCAAGCAACATCAAGCCAGAAAACTAGCCACAGTGCCACGCACACCATATCTTCTTCAGAAGTTGAAGATCTTCATAGTGAATCTTCAGATCATGAAAGTTCTGAAAGTGAATGGGAGGATGTAATAGAGGGAAGTTATGAACAACCTCAGCATCCTTTTGATTGTCATGAAATGCAGGGGCCCAAACATGCTCCTGCAACTGATGTGGCACCTATTGAATATTTTTACTTGTTTTTTACCAATTTCATCCTTGGAATTATCGTTTCTGAAACAAATAAATATGCAAAGAGGTTTCTCCAGGAACACCCAAATCTTTCTCCCAAATCTTGAGCAAGGAAATGGAAAATGCTGAAATAAAGGTTTTCTTGCGTGCCTTCTAATATGAGAGTAATCAGTAGCCCATGTAGGATGAGATGAGATGAGATGATTGCCGAAGGCATATCCAGTCAAAACAAACACCAGGATTGTGTAAAATTAAAGACTCGATCAAAGCCTTTGGATAATTTTTTGCAAAAACGAATGAAAATAGCGTGATAAACGCTGAATTGCTGTTTACTGCAATCGTTGTGGAGCATAACCTACCTATAGCAAGCTATGATCATGCTGGTCGCTTCTTTCATGCTATGTTCCCAGACTCTGATATTGATGAAGCTGGATATCCTTGAGCAGATGCGGCATGGAATGAAATATCTAAGATGAAGGATTCATCTGGCCTTCCCAAGTATTCTGCATTGCCTAAACTAATGTTGGCAATATTGACTATCCCTCACAGCAATTCCTCTTCGTAGAGAATATTTAGTATAGTAAGGAAAAACCTCACATACTTTTGCCCAACAATGAGCACCAAAACATTAAGTGCCCTTCTTGTACAGAAAAGTAAAGCATTTTCCTCAGGTGAGCTGTGTTATAAAAAGTTTTCTGAAAAAGAATATACCACTGCAAAACAAGCAACAAGGGAGTTTTTATGTCAGCAATGACATGAGGTAAGTACAATATTGATAATTTAATTTAATATTTTTTTGTGAGGATAGTGTAAACATATAAAGTTATTACACATTCCACGCATTAATTTCTCATAAAATACCCATTCCACGCATTAGCGATGAGGCTTCGTATGATTACCGATAGGCACCTCATACAAGTATTACAGGTTACACAGTAATACTATAATATTGTCCTTAACTTTGAAAAAAAAAATGGCGTGTTACATTAGTGAAAGTTTGTGTTCGATTACTGAAACATTACTGAAAAATCCCGTATTGATTACTGATGCGTTCTGCTAGTGGTTGGCCCCTCTGAAATAGCATAGATTCGATGTTCTCATTGCCAAGTGCAAGAACTAACTTTAGCTAAAATAATTACAATTTTGATTTTTAAATGTCAGCAGTATTTTCCCTGATTGCTGGAAATTGTTGGGATGGTACTGGCTTACATTTTTTCCTCAGACGCAGAAATGCTGTCACGATTTCTGTTCTCTCTCTCTTCTTTTTTTATTTTTTAATAACTGTTTTACTTTGCTTTGTCTTTAAAGATTCTAAGTAAATTCCAATAGAAAATACAAATTGTTAGATCGATTTGATAGAACCGCTCTAACAAAATGTTAAGAGACTGTCAGACACTCACCATTTTATCATTCCCATTAGACTTCAATTTCAGCAAAAGTTTCTGTGTTGTTTAATATTTATGTAAAATAAGCACTTAAAGGATTTAAAGCTTCAGCATTGTATCATTTAAGGGCAATTTATTCTCTTCAGTCACAATTCTCCCAGCTTGCATTTTTAAACCTAACTGGAACTCTAAATGTTGTGAGTCGTTTAAAATGTTATTTATATACTTGTGTGCACTTAAAATACAGATAAATCAGTTGTATAATTTCACCTAATCGATTGAAATATTTCATTATATGTAGAATTTAAATTAAGTCTTTGTTCAAATATTCTTTAAAACATGTAAATACATGGTTTGCCACCTCGGTGGTGCAGTGGTCTAAGCTCTGGCTTCTGACTATTCGTCCAAGTGAGCCTGGATTCAAGTCCCAGATGAGGTATGGGTGGTGTGTTTATCTTACGGCACTGGCTCTCCTCCTTCGTGAAGCCAATGGTCCTAAATTAGGGATGGGCGGATGACTGTTTATAGCCCAACAAGTTGCTCATGGTGGTCGTTAAACCTGAAACAAAAAAAATAAGACATGATTTTGTTAAAAATTATGTAAAATTTATGTTAAATACACTCATTTTTGTAACTATAAAGTAATTTGGGAAAATGAAAGTTATTTATCCTTTATATTCCATATTTTCTGTTTATCTTTATGGACTGTATAATCGGGACATTCATTATGTGGTGTCTTTAATTCTCCCTCAGATGTGAGATGAACATAACATTATCAGTATTAATTTCAGGTAAGCAATTATTTGCAATTACAGCCTGTCTAGAATTTGATAAATCTTGCTTTCAATACATTACATTATTCCTTAATTCTCTAAAAATTATCAAAACTGAATTTAAAAAATTGCCTGTTGACATTACGGTTCTATTCGATTTCTGCAGATAGTTTGCTTCATATTTTGTAACATGGAACAACTGGGCACAATGGCCTGGTACACTTTTGCTTGGAGAAACACATCACAAGAGAACCACTTAAACAATGGATCAAAGCCCTTTGTTGGTCGATTCTCTTTCGACATTTCTCTGAGCAGGAGCCCATTCGGTCATTAAGCTTATCTACACTGTGCTATAGAAGAAAGGAAAACAAACTATTCAACATACAGATTTTTTCTTACATATGATCTGTTTCTACGGAAATGTATTAACAAATTCTACATATACCACTTATGTTCAGAAAATATCATGGAATTATGGTACCTAAAATAATATGCCTCATGCATTTAATTGTTATTAAAAAAAAGCAGGTAATTGTATAAAGGACAGTTATTTAAAGAATTAACAAATGTATGCTTTCGTAAGGAACGCAAGAATGTAAGGAAACGCAACAATTTGTCGCAATGTGATTTGATTTGCCGCTCTGGAAAAACTCTCAGGACCACCTGGAAAACCTGGAAAAGTCAGGGAATTTTTTTCTACTTTTGAGTGGGAACCCTGATAAATGAAGATTTATCGATTGATGGAGAAAAGCTGAAGATAACAGATGCGTACGTTTATCTTGGACAGCAGATATCAAGTGAGGGTCACGTTGATGAAGAAATTAATTGGTGTATAAAACTTGCCTGGAGAGCTTTTGGAATAAACAGCTTAATTTTCAAGAGCAATATGCCATTATGTCTTAAAAGAAAAGTGTTTGATCAATGCATCCTTCCAGTGCTTACATATGGTGCAGAAACATGGACCTTAACTAAAAGAGACATACAAAGGCTGCAGATAGCTTAAAGAAGCATTGAAAGGTGCATGCCTAGTGTAACCAGGAGAGATAAAAAGAGGAACTCGTGGATCAGAAAAGTGACTAGTGGAAGACATTGTGGTCAAAGGAAAATCCCTGAAATGACAATGGGCTGGACATACTGCCAGAAAGACAGACCCTCGATGGACAGTCGAAATTTTAGATTGGATTCCAAGGGACAGGAAAAGACCACATGGAAGATGGGTGGATGAAATTTGAAAGTATGCGGGAGTAACATGGAGGAGACTGGCACAAGACAGACCGTTGTGGAAGAGGCTTGGAGAGACCTTCATCCGGCAGTGGATTGACAATGGTTGACGACGATGATGATGCACTCTCACACACACACACACACACACACGTAATTAAAATCTGTGCGATTAATGCGAAACTCGCCGAATAGCTAAGGGGAGGGCAGACATGCAAATAAAGTTTCTGCGGGTCCAAGATAGTCGCTGTAATCCTTGGGGCTTATAAGGCACCATGTAAGGAACTCCACATTCGTGTCGAAGTGCATGGTAAGCGTTGGGCGAGATCCCTGAGCGATGGACATGCCGAGCAGCCGCCTTAGATGTGCATACAGGCAACTGACTGAGTTTGAGAGAGGCAGGGGCACCGGGTCGGCTGACATTTGGGCCGGTCAGACAGTATAGTGCAATTGTGTTGGAAGCAATGGACATGGGAAGGCACCCAGCATAGAGGACCGCATAGATGCAACAGTGTCCTTGTCCAATATCCATAGACGTGGTGGCTGTACCATGGGAGTCCTGTGTCCACCAGACACCTGGCAGAGCCGAATCTGCCCTTTCGACAGCCCTTACGGTTTCTGCCGTTAACAGCGGACAATCGTCATCACTGATTGCAGTGGTTTCAGCAGCAAACAACATGGAGTGCTATGGACTGGCGATGGTCAGGTGTTATGGCAGGAAAAGTGTGGGGAACTGACAACCGAAGTGTGTAGGTCTGGAGGTGAGCACTACAATCCTAACATCAGTGTACAACGGTACACATTCCGAACTGCATGCGTGATGGTCTGGGGAGCCATTGAATATGACAGCCGGACTTCCCTCGCAGTGATCCGAGGGACGTTGACAGCCCAGCGCTACGTACAGGAGACCCTGAGGTCCCATGTGCTGCCTTACCTGGCGGGGTGGCCTGGGGCCATTTTCCAACAAGATAATGCCTGCCTACACCCGGCTCTGGTTTCCCAGGACTGTCTACATCATGCTTCCGTGGCCAGCCAGATTTCCTGATCTCGCCCATCGAGCACGTGTGGGACCAGATGGGACACCAGTTTTCTCCATGTCCCAGGGTCTGTGATTTAGAGCGTCAGTTTCAAGAAGTGTGAGACAATATGTCCCAAAATAACATATGGCATCTCTTTGATTCCATGCCAAACCGTATCATCCCCATATATCTGTCCGTGAGGCGGTACTAACGCTGACCAGAATGTGTACCATATGTCACAAGAAAATCTTCCTGCTGCTGTGATATTGTAATCGCTTTTGTCCTTAGTGTGTACCATTTAACTATTAAAATCTCATTTTAATACGCCTTCTCCTTGGTGTGTGGATTTTTATGACTGTGTGTTTGTACACTTGGTAGACAAAAAATAAAGTTAGGAGTGATGGGCAGTTGATCTGGAATTCCCTCGTGCAGAGTGTTTCGTACATAACTGAGCACGGGTGATAAGGAGCGGAGCATAAAGTACGTCTGAGATTAGAGGGGGTTCCTGACAACCGGACCAAATGTGACATAGTTGAGGTTTAGTAATTTGGAGCTCCAGCGGCAGAAATATAGTGGAATCGTAATATTAAAGAACTAGTTTGTTCACATTGGAATTTAAATATGTTTGCAGATATGTCTTTGTATCAATGTGTGTGAATATTGGGGTTTCTTTTCCGCAATCCTTTACGACAGTTTGCAGTGTCTTTTATGCTTCTTAGAATTAAGCTCTTTCAATTTAATTTACTGAGAGAATGCAATGTTTATTGCTTAATTATACTTCACCTTAAATATAGATCTGCTATGTGTATTGGTTTTCAGGTGGGAGGTGTCCCCGGGCTCCATTCTGTATTCTATGCCTAAAATATCTGTTGCTTCGAGTTACAAAAAAAAAAAAAAAAAAAAAAAAATACAAAGGCTAATGCTTTGTCGATTGAGCTGTTTTGAGAAGGGTTGTGAATCCTAGGATAGCAGTGTAGAAACAGCACTGAGTGAAGGTAAATGAGTCGCAAAAAGTTTTGGATTGCATGGGATAGTTTAAACGTCAATGAAACTTGATTGCTGCCATGGTGGAACTGAAACAAACGACAGTCTCCGCTATGATAGAACCATTACGTGTCATTTCACCTCAGCAGAGTAGCTTCAATAAAGCACTCAAAGTGAATTCATTGCTGGGTTAGTACGGTTGTATGTATCTGCGGCTACTTAATTCCGAATGGATAAGCACAAGTTATTTCGGCAGCTGCAGACAGGATATGAAACATCACATCCAAAGAAAACAGTAAAACGACAGGAAGATGACGTATCCATTTGGAACTCCATCAAGGCATATTTAAATTTACCTGAATTAGTAGAAAAGTACTTCAATGAGTGGAAATCAAAATAGTTGCAGAGAAAAGCTTCACGGCTGTCATTCTGAGGAAACAATCCCAACAAGCTGCTATAAAAACTGCGTCTTCTGATGCTTCTCAAGATGCATTGAAGCCAATTGCCCCTTTTGGAACATCTACAACAAAAACTGCTGTTGTTTCTTCTGATAAAAAAAAAAAGCAGCAAAACCCATGTTCATCAAAAATTAAGCCAGGAATATCCACTCGATCAGCACCACCGAACTCTGAATTATGAAATCGATGTTTTAAACGCAGGTGTATTTGGACTACGGAAAAGGAAACAAAGTGGAATGTTAATAGAAGTACAGACAGAAAGAGCTAACTGTAAAAAGGCAGAAGCTAAAAGGAACTTGAAAAAAACAGAAAGAAAAAAGGGGGCGTGCTACAAAGAAAAGTAAGGTACGTGAACTTTGTGAAAAATATCCTGAATTCAAATCCAAGCTTAAAAGTCCGGGGGAGGGTGGGAGAGAGAGGCAGTCCTTTAGAAAATGATCAGCCACTACTTTTGAGAGCAATTATAACAGATATAGCTATATTTGACTCTGCTACCCGTGAGAAGCACCGCAAGAATCTTATTGTTCGGTAAGGACTTCTGAGTTCACAGAAAAGCTGAAGGAGGATGGATATGTTAGGTTGAAGCTCTGTTTATTTACTGCTCCATCCGTGATGAAGCTTATCAGAAGGGAAACGCCATGTTCCTACTGTACCTGTAAAATTAATTTGTCTCTTGAGCAGCTTGCTTTTTTATTGGGATCACAGAAAGTGTCTTTCCTGAGCTAAGATCATAAAGCACGTGTACTTCTACGAAAAGGTTATCGGCCAGTAATCGAGCACTGGTACTGATGCATGTGAAATACCTCTAGTTACTTTGCCAGATCATGACTGGGTAATTGTAAATTGTTATAAACTAATTCCAGCAGTTTATGCAGGTATCATTATTAAAGATTGTCTGTTTGGAGAATGAGAAGCTGTTAGCTACTCTGGTCCAACATTCATAGCAATAAGGTCGGAAAAACATTTATCATTCAATGCATCTCTCACACGTGATCTCAACAGGGTATACGATCTTGGAGAGTTCAGGAACATCATGGGAACTGTACCAGGAAATTTACCAAAACAAGTGCTCATAATCACTTTTAATGGTGGCCCTGGCGAAAATCCACATTACGAAAAGGTTATCAAGGTAAGTATACATCCTTTTTTAAGGAAAAAAAATTGGATTCTGTATTCGTCTGTAATACGTGTGGTCGAAGTTCGTTTAACAGAGTCGAGCCAAAAAAAAAAAGCTCCTTTAAGCAGAGAACTCGCAGGTTTGATTTTACTGCATGATCATTATGAAAGCTACTTGGGTGAGCAAGGCCGAACAGTTGATATCGAAAAAAGAAAACTAACTTTGCGGTCGCTGAAAAAACACTTGCAGAAGTTTGGTCTAATATTGTAATCAATGAGTATTCAACAGTCGGGGAGTGTGTAGATCCCACAAACTCTGAACTAATTGAACCCCTTCTTGAAAACGATTCTTCATGGAGAAACAAACGCGTTGCTGAAAGCCAGTATCTTTTGAAAATAGTAAAATGTCAGGACACAAAATGTCTGCTGTATCGAAGTTCACTCTTCCTCATCCTTCAAAATTGCATTTTGCCACCACCTGTTCCTCTGGCTCAAGCACCGGATGGCCTAAAGATTGCAGACCTAGAAGAAACAGGTCAACATCACTATGGATCACTCTTCGTAAATCTTTCTCTGGATATTTCAGAGATGCTACAACCTCCTGCCGAGCTTTCAGGCCAACACCATACGACCTCTACTGTCCATCAGTGCAATCTAAACTCTCCCGTATTTGTAAGGTTTGCAGAAAGTATTTTGTTTCAATCAGCAATATGAAGGCTCATGCAAAATTGCTTACTATTCAGTGTGGTCAAACTAACGCAGAACTCAAAGGAACACCCTGTTTGAGTTGTTGCACGCAGACAGAGTGAGTTTATGGCAATTTTGCCATGACACGTAGCTATCCCGCTAGATATGTAAAAGCAGAGCTGCGCACAGGGGCAAGTTGTCATAGTTAATTTGCAAGAATTGTGGTAGTAACTAAGAGTGCCTGTGGCCATGACAATATAAGAGTTACCTGGGTTTATGACGACACTCATATTGCATAGCCCAGATACGTCAGTGTCATGTTTGACGTTATACACCACACCGTTGGAAACCAATCGGGACACACGTCGCTAAAAGAGGGAACTAGTCTGGAAAATGTCATGGCATTGTGTTTTCTATAAAGCCTTGCTTGGTATGTCACCCTGTAGCAAATGAGAACCGTACTACAGTTAACGGACTTTGAGAGATGCGCATGTGTTGGATTGTGGGAAGGCGGATGGTCACTGCCACTTGGGTTAGCCTTCCACTAAAGGCCTTAGAAATTGGGCAATGGGATCGGGGAAAATACCAAAGAGCAGATTTTCGTAATTACATAAAAATTAATATAATTATTCATTTTGTTCACCTCTTTGGCGTTAATGGTTAAGTTTGTAATCGTATATTCGACAGAGTATTAAGCCTAATATTTTGCGGAATATACGGCTTGATTAATCTG
Organism: Macrothele yani; assembly: GCA_039090855.1. NCBI lineage: Eukaryota > Metazoa > Arthropoda > Arachnida > Araneae > Macrothelidae > Macrothele > Macrothele yani. Next base: position 160,542,224 of record CM077010.1, on the reverse strand, counting down.
CCCCGACTTCAGTTGCCTAGAAAACATCAGATCTTGATCATCGTGGAAAATAGCCTAGAACCAAGGAGGTATTAGAATAATACTTCTGGAGATGCACTGAGTCTCTTAACCGTGAAGCCACCAGGTGGGGAAATTTGACGTTGTTTACATAAGATTGTATGGCACGAACCTGAATTCGCAGCCCCGGTGATGCGTTGGTCTAAGGCGCTGGCCTCTGATCATTCGTCCGTAAGGGGTCCGGTTTCGAATCCCGGTCAGGCATAGATGTTGTGTTTGTCGTACGGCACTGGCTCTCTCCCTTCTCTGGAACCAATGACCCTAAATTAGGGACGGGCGACTGCTTATAGCCCATTCAGTTGCTCACGGTGGTCGTTAAAGAACCTGAATTCAAAAATTTGTAGCATGCTGCAGCACGTAGTCACCGGCTGCCACTGGAGGTCTGTATGACATTCAGGGTTGTCTGCAAGCTCTGTCCCACGCCGTCTGCCTGAGAGAGGCCTCTTCGCTCACCATTCGTTGCTTCGACTTCCCTTGACCTTAAACTGCAGCTGCTATGGAGCTAAGAATTCAGGCACTGGTGTGATGAATGGCAGTGCATAATGCTTTAGGTCGAGTCGCAGTTCAACATATAATGGCTCATGAATCTGATTAAATAAGTGGTCTGTCATATCTTGTTTCTAATGCCCCCCCCCCCCCTCGACCTTACCAGCGGGTGTAAGGCGTTCAACAAAAGGACATGTTTATTAGGAAATTTTTCATATTCTCGTCCATCACAGCTACTTAAAAAACACGCTTTGAATTCCCTAGCTTAACCAAAAACAGAAATTGAAATAACATACGGGTTCCAACAACAAAAGACATCAGCAGTTAGCACCGCTACAAAACATACCAACAGCAGTGATGCCAACTTCACCAAATTTGGGGGGGGCAGGCGTGTAGAGATCAGACGTGGGATGACCACCTCTGGGCAAAAAAGATAAACTATAAACTAAGAAATTCGACATATGATTTAAAAGAGAATTGTAATTGCTCATCAGAAAATCAACAAGGAAATATTCTCTTGCTGAATATTATTATTTTAAAAATAAAATTCACTGACTTTATAAAAATATCTAGAGAAATTTTATGCTTATAAAAAAAATATGAGAAAGTGCTGTTATACCCAAACAAAACATGAGAAGAGCAAAAAAGACCAGAGATTATTTGTTTCAGTAGTTTGATTTATTTTATTTTTGCTAATTGTTTTAAACATTTACTGCATTTCATGAAAACATGTCGTACACAATACAGGGCTGGCAGCAAATCAGCAATGCTGGATCAGGGAAAAAGTTCTTACTTATTTCATTATGTTTTTAAAATCACTTTGGCCTTATGAAGTGGAGCTTGGTCCATCTTATAAAGAATTATATACATTTCTATAAAGAAAGAAATGAATTTTTTTTAATTAGCATAGCACACTGTAGCCTGAAAAGCATGAAAAAACATTTTTCTCTATAGAAATATTTCAACACACGCATTTCCAGAATGACATCACAAACAAAAAAACCTATTTAAACAGAACGGGGCTGGCGCAGTGGTCTAATCGATGGCTTTTGGTGTTATTCGCCCAATGAAGGGGGCTGGGTTCCTTTGGGGGGGTCTGAGGTTTAACGACCACCGTGAACGACTTAATGGGCTAGAAGCAGTCGCCCATCTCTAATTTAGGGCTACTGGTTCCATGGACGGGAGAGAACCATCGCTTAGCTTAGACCACTGCGCCACTGGGCGGCAGGGTCTGGGTTCGAATCCCGGGTAAGGTCTGGTTGTTTGAGTTTGTCTTTCGGAGATGTATTCGCTCAGTTCCTTGTTCACCTATGTCCATTGCTGTCGTTGAAATACAATGTATATCTTTCCACCAAGTTCAATATGTATGTCAATGTATCTGTCAAGCGAGTCCAATAAATAATTTTTAAACCTCCAATCAAAAAATAAACATGACGAAAAATAATTGGTTGGCACTGCCCCTTTCCCTATAGTAGGCGCCTATGATCGACAGTAATCTGAAACCAACGGATACCCCGCGACACAAGGAGTGAGCCGTAACCAAAGACCTTGGAGAGAATAGAATGGCAAATACCTTGCTACCGTGAGTTTTTGAAAACCGGATGTTCCGCCATTAGCGAGGAGTGAAAGCTGTTCCTGAGCATATGCTGGTTGCGTGCGTTTTGCAAATCGTGATTTAAAGAGTTCTCATAAAAAATAACAACTGTCAGGTACTATTTTAGACTTGGATACAACATAACAGCCGACATAAAAAACTGGTATTTTCACAAGCAAGTTAAATATTTTGCTCAATTGTTGTTCATAATGTCTTTGGCTGTAATTGCATAGATGATGCTTTCTCCCAGTATGAATGAATATATGTTTTCAGTATGAAGGAATGAATATATGGATATCACGTCATGTTCAAAATGTAATAATCTGTAGAAAAATGTTTTTTGGTTGGAATATAGGACTGTTAACAATTTTTTAACACCCTCTCTTATTCATTTCAATTTTTTGTATTCAGTGTTCAAAAAAATCAAACCTCAAAACACATGTTCGACGTCCAAATAGTCACGTTTGGGGCCTAAGGATTGTGTGCAATTGAGGTTTTCGAACATGAGATACTAAAAATTTCAAAAACTGTGTTTTGAGACATCAGAATTTCTAAATTGGGCCTGGGAGCACTAAAAATGTAAATACAGTTCCTCGACAATCACCCCTGTAAAAAGCGAGTTGCTGTTCCTCCCCTGTGGAAAGAAGAAATATTTATTGCCTCACATTTTTTTAATTTGCCATAAACACCAGTTGGAAACTATTTTCTCCTATGGATTTTCATTTTTAATAATTTTTTTAATAAAATTGCCCAAAACATGATCAAAAGCCTCCAAGGCTCTCTGCGTAAACATCTTGTGCGTGCTCCATCTCTTTTGGAAAGATTATACAAATTATTACCCTACTTTTTTAATTTGGAAACTAATATGAATTATGGATTTTAAAAAATTAATCATATTTGGAATTAAATTGCCAGAAACGTTGCAAAAAACATGAGAATTTCTCCACTTCTCTGGACAGTGCATCAACAACGTTCATTGAACATTTCAAAGTTCGCAAGGGAAGCTAGAAATACACAGCATTTGACCCATGAAAGCTAATACATAATTGCAGGAAGAAAAAAAGCTTGTTTACCACTATTTTAGTGCCTATCCTGTGCTATGTTCTCCTTTTTGATCTTTTACAAGATAATTTTAAAAAATGTTTATATAGTAATCTTTTCTAAACAAAAAACAGTTCCCACATGTATGTAGTCAAAGAAAAAAATAAGGTATGAAAAGGTTTTTTGTATGCATGTATCAGTCAGAGGGAGTGATTTATTAATTGTTCATTTGCTTCGTGAGAACATACAGTGGCATAGAAGTGCTTGGTTAGAAAATTAGATGAGATAAAGTGTTGTGTTATTCTTTCAAATTATACGTAGGAATAGCTTTTAATGGTTTATTGAGTATGAATACAGCACTGCAATTAATAATAGGTATGAAGAGCTCTGCATGTCTCAGGAAAAACGGTGATAGTTTTGTAAACAGGATATCTGTTAGACCCCTTTTTTTGTTTTATGTGATATTCATTTTTCATGAGCACTGTGGTAAAAATATTTTTTAATAAAACAATTTGAGGAACAAAAGTAGGTGATTAAGGGAAAATATGAAGAAACAATAATGCAGTATATTTAAATTCGCATTGCTGCAACTTCACATATCTGGTGTTCGTTGTATGTAGTGGCGTATTTTCTATTTCATAGCTGATTTTCATCGAAATTGAGAACTTTCTAATTAAATTTTGATCTAGGGATTTGTTGGTTTGCATTCATACCCGAATATTCATTCTGCACTATTTATACGACGTGTTGAATCAAACACTGTATGTACCTTTCCAATAGCTATGAATTTCTCACTAACTCCTTGCGGTAACAGATGGCGCTGCTGTCTCAATTGCTGTTCGTTGCCTCCGAAGCGCAGCATTAGGTTTGCCAGTCTATTCTCTCCAAGATCTTTGGCCGTGACGTGCTTCCTCCATCTCTCGGCCCTGTGAGAAATGAAGAGCGGGTCTTATATGGAACATAAGCCAAAAGTTACATGAAATATATCATCTCAAATTTCAGCTACCCACCCCCATAGAGTGCTATTTCTGTTTATCTTTTCCTGTCAACACTGTACGGGTTAACAAATATCGCCAAGAAAACTCTGAACCATTAAAATGACACAAGAGTAGAGCAAGGCACATCACTTGACTCTCCTACGCTCTGCCTACACTAAGCTGACCAGACTTCCCCAATTCTTGAGGACAGTCCTCGAATTTAGTTTACTGTCCCCCAAAATGTCTGAAGACTTTAATGACGCAAATTGTCCTCAAATTTTAATGTTTGTCCCCAAATGTCCTCGAATTTACACTTCCTGATTAACCCTTTAGATTTCCAATGAAAAATGTTCTTAAGAGTAATTTCCGTTGTACTGATTTTCCAACATGCTTCTTGTGAAAACAATTGTTTTTTTCTTTCTGGGTTTAACGACCACTATGAGCAACTCTAAGGACTATAAGCAGTCACCTGTCTCTAATTTGGAGACATTCGTTCTAGGGAATTGAGAGAGCAAGTGCTGCAAGACAAACACACCACCCGTGCTTCATTCGATCGGGACTCGAATCCGTACCAACTTGTACGAATGGTCAGTAGCCAGCACTAGGTTAATGCACCACTGGCGCTGTCAAATTTCGACTGTACTTGTTCTGAGTTTCTCCAAATTTCAAAATAAAAAAATTGCAATGCAATTACTATGGTGTGGAGCCTAATTTTAATTCAGCACATGTACCTAAGGTAAAGCATTTCACTTTTGCTAATATGTTCTCGCCATTATAGTTCTGCTTTGTCAATACAAATTACCAACATTCTACAAGATATTTCCTTTAAAGACACAGATTTTAATGTGCAATATCACACTCATTGAAGCCATGCAGTTTTGTGGCAAAAAGATTTGCATATTTATTTTGAGTATGTATGTGTCCCCAGATGAACCACCGATTTGGGGACGCCACGCCCTTTTGTCCTCAAATCGGTGTCCCGATATCTGGTCACCTTAGCCGACAAGCAACTGGAAATCAGCCTTGAACCAATCGCGTCTTCTGAATGGCCTCAATCTCAATTCCGTATGTTCACTTACGAAACACGTCGCCCACCTGTAGACACCATATCTCTGCAACTATTAGTTCGATTTGAAAAATTCTTTAAGCATTGGGAAGCGCGGAATGTGAGAAGGATGATCCTTTCTTTGCGGTCATTTTTCTATGCATAACTTAACTGCTAGAGGGTGTAACCGCCGATGCTATATGGAGTTCAAAATAAATTTTATTACGTATTTTTGCTTCTAAATATCCGGTCGAAAAAACCCTCTTTCCTTCGATGCCATTTATTAAGAAGAATATTTTAGGTAATGTTTCTTTTTCGAGTAATGCACAGATTTTTTGCTAGGGGAGATAAAGATAATTTGCGATTTCTACTATATTTCTGCTTCTAAAAGTCCAATTTGAAATTATTATTTTTTTGTGCCGGATAGTTTTTGATGAGGAAACCTGAATATACTTTCTACTTTTCATGAATAATTTGCCACAAGAGGGCGTAAGTGTTTATGTTTTAGACGTATTTGCAGCTTATAACAGCTTCTGAAAACTCGATTCAAAAAGTTTCCTTGCGACAGATACCGCTCACTATGGAAAACTTTTTGGGTGTATTTTTTGTTTAAAAGAATTCAGTTTGTTCTTCCAGGGGCGTAGATGTCCAACTCATTTTTTCTCGACGTCTCTGTTTCTTACTGTCCGATTTGAAAAATCATTTGCCTGCCCGGTGGCGCAGTAGTCTAAGCGCTGGATTCATTTGCCATTAGTCCGAGATGGTCCGGGTTCAAATTTCTGTGAGGCATGGGTGTTGTGTTTGTCTTACGGCACTGGCTCCCTCCCTTCCTTGGAACTGATGGCCTTAAATTTGGGATGGGTGACTGCTTATAGCCACTGAGTTGCTCACGGTGGTCGTTAAACCTCCAATAAAAAATATATATTTCATTTCAATTTCGGGTAGTTTTTTTTTCTCACTATATAAAATTAGCATTCTGTTTTTGTTTTCTTTCAAGTTGCTCATATTCAAAAATGAAGGCGTGTTGGACGAACATTTCAAGAGCAGAAAGTTGTCCACATTGCTGAAGATTCTCTGGGCTATTTCATCATTACTGCGATTGGGATCCACGATTTTTTCATCTGCATTCGGTACGTTCATTGTCGTAACAAATGTCCGAAACCGTTCGGAAAAACAGTAGAGCCAAAACCGTACAGCCCAAGGAGGTTAGAATAAGGTATCTGGAGATGCCCTTGTTAATGAAGTAGCACCACTTAGCGTGAAGCCTCTAACCGCAAGTGACGGCCGTCAAAGTGTGGGAAAGATGATGGTTTTCAAAGCTATTGCAATGCATTTTGTGTTGGCCGAATTGCTTTCTTTCGTCGCAAATGTTTCCAATTCTGCATCGTAACTAGCTATCAATGTGTGAGAAAATGCTGAATTTATGAAATTCTTAATTATTTTGAGGCTCCTTCCCCTTTTTACTTTAAATTGAAATACACAAAGGTTAGTGCAAATTCTAAATAAAATATAACGTTAAATGTAAAACTTCATTCTTGTATGAAGTAGAATTCATTCCGATTTGATACTAACACGTTTTCTGCTACCAAAAGCCTAGCGATTCCAAAATACACAGAGTTGAAACTACATGTAAACCACAGAGGAGAGACAGACATCCAACTCTCGTGTTTAAGACAGCGCCCCAGTGGTCGTCCATGAAATTACGATAGCGTCTGTCACGTGATACGGTACCAGTGTCTATATAAGTAGCATCCCAGAGAGATTTGTAAAATTGGGTTGCGGGTGGCCTATTGGGCAACGTTCGTGCTGCCGCAGAAAGGACCTCAGGTTCGATCCACTAAATATCCGCCGTGCGTCGGATGGGCACGTTAAGCCGTTGGACCCCGGGTACTGACTGGCCCAGTAATAAATAAGGGCGTTTTCCTCCCCCTTTCTACTTCGCTTCCGTGTCACTTTCCTATCGGGCACTCTAGCCCAAATCTCCTAGCATCCTATTTCTAAGAGTTGTTTAAGACCTGGGGTCAGACACTCCCTTCCTAAAATCCTCTACATAGGATCATTTGATTTGTAAAATTGGGCCGTGGATGGCCTAGTGGTGAACGTTTGTGACTGCCAGGGTTTCTATCGAGGCACGGCGGATATTATGCTCGAACCACTTAATATCCACTGTGCGTCGGATGGGCACATTAAGCAGTCTGGCACCTAGTACTGCACCCTCCGGTAATAAATAAGGGTGCCTGCCCCTTTCTCGCTTCTGTGTCACTTTCCTATCTGGCATTCTAGCTCAAATCTCTTAGCTTCCTATTTCTAAGGGTTGTTTAAGACCTGGAGTCGGACACTCCCTTCCTAAAATCTTCTACATATGAACTGATCTGATCATATGTAGAGGACTAAAACGTGTCGACGTTTTAGTTCCATGTCCGTCCACTGGCGCGCTGTTTTATTGAGATCATCGGGGCCAAATTGTTGAATTGTCTCTATGAGAGACACTGCTTGGATACCATGCTGCAGTCACAGATTTGGTCAGTTGCGCCTGTCCGATAAAAGATATCTAAAAACGACATACAACCATTCGATAAGGTCTTCATCAGATGGTGGTACGGGGCTCACATTAGCGATTTAGAAGGTTATAGAGGCTTCTTTAAATGACGTTTTCCAGAAATTTTTGAGGGAATACAATAGTGATAAAGATTACTTCATTTCTATTTATTTAGAATTGGAGGAAGAGCACGGAAAATTGCTGAAAGACTTCAGTCTACTAGGTATTCGTACTCTATCCGTTGTAGCAGATGTTTCCAAATTTTGTTTATTTATTATTTTTTTTTGTTGGAGTTTTAACGACTACCGTGAGCAACTCAATGGACTAAGCAGTTGCCCGTCCTTAATTTAGGGTCACTGGTTCCAGGGAAGGGAGAGAGCCAGTGCCGTAAGACATACATAACATCCATGCCTCAGCGGGATTCGAACCCGGACCCCTTTCGGACGAATGATCAGAGGCCATCGCTTAGACCACTGCGCCACTGGGGCGGCGTTTCCGTTTCGGAAATGTTTAAGTAACGAAACAAAGCTAAACATTGCAAATTAATTTTTACTGTGTTATTACAGTTTTTTATTATACAGTAATTACTAACCACTTCTATATTAATGTTAACAATGACGTTATTTCACGCTAAATCGTGTCAGACAGCCAATTGGGAAAGGTTTTTAAATCATCTCATGCGGCGACATCTACGACAAGTCAAAACTCGAATAACTAAAGTTATTTAATCCGTCAGGAGTTTTACGTTAGCAAAATAGTTTCACACAATGGGCCCCCAAATTGGCGGCAAAGTTTATTTATTTTATTTCTTTGTGGGTTTTTTTTTTATTTTGTAGATTGGAGGTTAAAATTAAGCATTAAAGAGTCAGAGCTCGAAATTTTCCAATAAAAGTTTTAAATGAAGAATACAATGGTATGTTCAAATTTATACCATGGTATTATATTTTCATATTCTTAATTTATAGGTTTTTATTGATATGTTGATGCGCTATCACTGAGCATCGACGCTTAGTTTTAGGAAACAAATTTCTCTGTTGATTTGATTTCGATATAACACCATTATTATGCGCGAAAATTTTCATTTAATTTCAGTTAGTCTTATTTAATTTTAATTTCGTTACTTATTTCTTTTCTGGGGTGGCTTTTATCAACAGATTAACGTTTGTTAAAGCAACATATTTCTCTAATTGCAAAACTTGTGAAATTTAAAAGTTAGGTTGAAAAGGTCCCCCATCTTATATCCCCCCCCCCCCCCCAAATGTATCGTGCCCAGGGACCCCCGACGGCGTTAAAGCGTTTTTGTTCACACCTTTTCAATTGGCTCCAGTTTTCATCAACTTTGCTCAAAATATGAAGAAAAAAAATTATAATTTTTTATCTTAATGGAATATTATTTTAAAAATTATTTGCTATAGGTTTAGTGGAATTACCAATATCTATGTAATTTGCAATGTCGTTAATTTTATTAATAATAGTGTTATTCATACAGTAATGCCAATTATATCGGATTACTATTCTCATTAACAAAAGCAACGTAACTCAAAAATTTTCCGAAGTTGTTTAATTTTCACTTCACACCTCATTTGAGGGAACGTATAGTATGTCGCCATCTATGGTATGCACTAGTCATTAGAAAAAAAAACAACTGTATTTGTAACTTTCTCGCGAATGAGAATCTCTACAAAATATACGAAAAATATTTAGAATCAGAAATTCACTGAAATCATGCGAATTAAATACTTCAGCATTTCTTAGAAAATGATTTGTTTAAAAGATCGCTGCCCAAGCAATGTTGTCTGGTACCATTAGGTCTGCTCACATATGACTGTTCAATAAATAATGCAAATAGTAGAGACGTTGCGATAAGAAATGGAGCAAGATGCAAACTAGCGAATACTTATTTGTTGCATCTGCTTTATTTCCGCATTGGTCAAATGAAGAACACGAAAAAACAAGATACCTAACCAGTCTTTTATGTTTGCTTCTGCTTTATTTCTGCATCAGTTACACAAATTTTCTGACTTCTTCGAAAAACACAATGTTTACATCTGCTCTGCCCTTAGTGATATTATATCGGTAGTGGAGTCATATCATATGTGACGTCGGCATGGTATCCAAGCCTTGTGAACTTAGCATCTCCTGTCTCTCTATGAAAAATTAACCTCCGAGTCTCCTGATCTGTGTCCTCGAAAATTCCCACTCATTGCGGTTTTACAGTTAAGAGACTCGGGGAATCTTCAAAAGTATTTTTCTATCTTCCTTGATGCTAACATACACTATTAAATTAGCAATACGTATCTCTTTATATACAGATGGGGAGCGCAATAAGTTGTGGTTTGGCCTGGGCGCAGAAATGCCAAATGGTAATTCTGCCAAGCCCGCCTTTCAGTTGAATTGAGAACTACTTCTCAAGTTTCTGTGGTGGTTAAAATCCGTGCTGTGTGTTACGTGTGGACCAAAAGAAAGAAGAAAACTTGTGTATAGAGGTCACAGATATCATATAAGGGACTAGATTGGCTGTCTGCTCTGTGAGCATACGCTCGCACTGTGACAACCAAAGTCCTTTAAAATACATAGACTGGAAGTTCTTGTGCAAATGAGTGGCAGCAGCTGGCGACATTTTGATCACAGAACTTGTGCGTATAAAACGGCGTGTGTCATATGTAACAAACGTTAATTAAGCTATTTTACCTACGCGAAAGAAGAAATTTTACGTTGTTTTAATCCTGCGTATTAATTTTTTTCAATGGGGTAGAAACACAGATATCGTATAAGGGACTAGATTGGGTGTCTGCTCTGTTGAGCATGGGCTTGCGCTGTGAGAAGCATGGAGCCACATTGAGCGGGTCAAGATGGCGGCGGAGCATGGCACGTTACGCAGGACAGTTTGGACTTGGTTATTGTATAAATCATGGTGAAAGCTACCTCAGATAAAAATCTTACGCAGAGGGACAAAAATATAATTGCTGTTACTTATTTGCCTCTTGACCAATGCTGAAAACAATATATATATATATATATTAAAATTTAAAGCTGGTATTGTATGCAAGTACAGAAAATTATTGGAAAACATTTTTGAGAAGGTAATGCGGCAACGATTTAAAATAATATAAACGCAAATAATAATTTATTTAAAATCAATAAGTAGCTATTAAATCCAGCAAACTATTGATTTGAACCCGAAAAAAAAGGCTTCCACATGCTTTACATAGAAAAGCTGAAATAATGTGAATCTTTTTGCTTGTTGCTATTACCTCTGTCATTCTGATTTATTTATTATGTTTGCTCAAAAAGTTTTGAATTTCACCAAAAATTTTGATATTTCGTCTTGTTATGCACTATAAAAATTTCAGTTCTTAACATTTCACATTTATTTGGGCAATATAGCAACGAAATGGCGTATTAAATGTAAGCATTCATTAACAAGGAACGTCAAAATCATATTTCTCAGCAAATTAAAACCAGCGTGATATTTTTTCATATCGCAGATACCGGAATGTCTTCTCTGGAATTTAAGACCTGGCTAAATCTGAAATAATTCAATATTTTGCAAGACCCTTGGCATTCTAGTTAGCACTAAGGAATATTACTGTTTTATACTTAAATTTTATAACTTCCGCCGCTAAATGGGTACTGACTGCTTTGGATCTCAATATAAATAGAAAATCACAGTACCAAACTCGTATTTCTTTGACTTAATGCAAAGTAGCCTTGCTTAAATGGATCGTGATGACCCGCTGAAAACGGCGCCTACCTTCTCACGCCTCATGGGCTGGGTGTCCAATCTAGCTTCTTGTATATGATATCCGTGGGTAGAAATTAGACATTGCGCCTTTTAACTTACGATTAAACGAAACATCAGTATCGTAATGTTGGGGGATATGAAATAACTGAAGGGAAACGTCGCTTGTCCTACGTGTAAAATATATTTCGGCTTCAGTTGCTTGCAAACTGCGTGATCTAGTTGCATGAAATTTCGTATTTCACACTCTAAGTAATGTCAAAAAATATTTTAATGTGGCCATTTGTTTATTCTTAAGAGAAGTTACGGAGAACGAAACTTTTAATTTTGGAAGTATTTCCCGCAGTGTTATGAGTTCGTAATATCTACTAAATGGGAGAAAAAATAAGTAAAATTGAATATGATAGAAAGAAATTCCCTCTTCATATAATTTAGAGTTTAGGCAACTACAATCTCGAGGATGAAAAGTCTCGGAAAAGAAACACGAGTTAGCAAACCATCTGTAGGTTTAACCAGAAACCTTCACTTTAGAGCAATTCATACTCTGGTGAATGACACAAGGATCTAGTAAAAACTAAGTCCCTCAATTTATTATTTAGATATTAGATAAGTGAACAAGGTTACTAGCTAACTATCTTGCACTTAAAATACTAAAACCATTCCATTTCCGGGGAAAGATTAGAAAAGGAGGTGAGAAGCCCAGATTGAAACTGCAAGTTACGGTAAATGTGACAAGGTTCTAGGAAAAACTGAGTACCTTAACTTAATGTTCAGAGATAAAGTAAGTGCAAAAAGTTACTAGCTAACTATGCTGCACTTAAAGTACTAAACCACCTCTATTATTTCAAGGGAAACATTAGAAAAGATGGGGAGAAGCCTAGATGAGATGTGACAGATTCTTGACGTACAACACTGAACTTCAAATGTCGCCCGGTATACTTACGGTTTTCCAGTCTATGTATCTTAAAGGCCTTTGGTGACAACCGTGGAGCCATATTGAGCTGGTCAAAATATTGGAGTGAGACATATTATGAAGGATAATATGGACTTTGTTATTGTGTAAATCTCGGTGAAAACTTGCTCGGATATAAATCATTCGCTAAGAGACAAAAATATAATTGCGCTTACTTATTTGCCTTTTCTGCAATGTTGAAAAAAATATATCCTAGTTTGCAAGATAAATTTAAAACTAAGATTATATGAAAATGACTGGAAAACTTTTTTATGACTGTAATGAGGCAAAGATTTAAAATAAATAAAAAGCAAACGACATATTTGAAAACAATAAGTTGTTATTAAATCCAGAAAACTATTCATTAAAATCGAAAAATAATGGCTTTCACATACTTTACATAGGGAAGTTGAAATAATGCGAATATTTTCCCTTGCTAGTAGTTACCTGTGCCATTCTGATTTATTTATGATTTTGCTCAAAAATAATAATTTAACAGATTTCGACACTTTGTTATTCACTAAGGAAATTTCAGTTTTTATAATTTTAAATAATTTATTAGGGCAAACATGCAACCAAAAGACACATTAAATGTAAGCATTCATTAACAAGAAACCTCAAAATTATATTATGTCGCAGCAAATTAAAAATAGCGTGATTTTTTTCTTATGACGGAATAACGTTTCTTTTGAATATAAGCCCTGGAAAAATCTGAAATACTGCAATATTTCGCAAGAACCTTGACATTGTAGTTTGCACTACGGAATATAATTGTTTTTTGACTTAAATATAATGACTATGTGTCAGTGGCGGCTTTTCAGGTGAAGTAGGTGAAGTGCCTCTTAAGTGTTTTAGCTTGAGACGCCAAGGCTCTGCACCTGTAGTCGTGACCTTCTGAAGAGATCGCAGTGGAACGGAACAGATTGCCAAGGGTTCTTTGCAATCCACTAGGGCTTTTTCCTTGTGGTGTTTTGGTACATACTTTCCGAAAGAGATTTGTTTTTTCGTGTTTTGTGATTGTTTTTTAAAAACTTCATTAGTTACTTTAGTTTCGTGTACAGTTTACCTACCTGATAGTGGTAGTTTTGTTTTTCAGTTTGTATCCTGTGAACGACATTGTCTGTAATTTATTGCAAACTCCGTTCAATCGGTGGAAAAATGAAAATAAAAGAGACATTTTACTTCAAGGACAACCGACGGATTCACTCGCAATTGTCGCCAAGAAAGAAACCAAAAAGAGCGGTAAATCTTACAAAATTAATTTTAAAAATTGTTGGTTTACTGAACATAAACGGCTTTGTAGCCCTTCTGTGTTATAAAAATTTTTTTGTTGGCCCTGCTTATTTTTTAGTAATAAAATTTGGGGTGGAATAAAGACAATTTTCAGATTTCTTAAATATAAAACTGTTACTTCACAAACGTAGTGATTCTGGCGAACACCTGAAATGCGAATAAATGCTAAATAATTTTGAAAAGAATCAGAACACCATTGCCGATGCCCTGAGGGAGAATGCTAGGCTTTTGAAAATGCATTTCAACGAAAACATACGTTTAAAAAGACTTTTCCTGCAGACGATGATTGATGCAGTACTGTATTTGAGTAAACAAGAACTAGCATTCCGTGACCATGACGAAGCACTGACTCGATAAATCGTAGAAATTCAAGGAATTGCTTTCACTGTTGATATCAAGATGTCCTTTAAAAATTCAAAATAAATACGAAACGATAAAAAATGTCTTCACAGGTGACTCAAAAGCTATTCAAAACGAATTAATTGAATGTATTTCTGAATATATAAACGATCACGTCAAGAATGAAGTTCAATGCTTTTCTATTCAAGTAGATGGGAAGACGTAACCAGACTTCCGATTGCTCTTTATTAATAAGATCTGTTCATTCGGAAGGTGTTCTGGTTGAGCGAATTTTGAATTTCCATGATGTGAGTGAAGATAGAATGTCAGAAGCTTTATACAAAATGCTGGACAAAATTTTGTAACAGTTTGATTAACAACACAAGTCAATAGAACAATGTTACGATGGGGCAAACGTAATGTCTGGACACTTAACTGGGCTCCAGAAAAAAAATGAAGCATAAAGCTTCTCAAGCTGTTTTTGTTATTGCTTAGTACATTGTTTGAACATTGTATTACAGCAGAGTTTTTCTAAAATTTCTAAGTGTCGAATATTATTTGCAAACCTCAGTGTAATTCCTTTGTTTTTTCAAAGGAATTACACTGAGGCTTGCATATTGAAAAAAATAATGCACTCACATCAACAACTGCAAGATGCATGCTAACCATCAGGAACTCGATGGTCCTCCACTTCGGAGTTAGTAAGTGTAATAGTTGAAGATTGGAATAAATTGAAGGAAGTATTCAAATTTCTCACAAATAGTGACCAATCAGACAAATAATCAATTCAACTTGCCCAAGGGTTTTCAAATGATATGAACACTTTTGAATTTACATTTTTGGCAATAGTATTTAATGAAATATTTGGCTTCTCCGATCTACACAGCTGGCCACACAATATGCAACACCAAGAAGGAACCATCCGATTGGCCTGAAATTCGCAGCATGCGTAGCCCGCGAGAGGACATGCAAACGTTTAGCATTGCAGGGCAAATGCACATTATGTGCGCCCGGCACGCCACCGAGAAGCACTATAAGAAGGGTGCACAGAAGGCGGGTTGTAAGTAGTGGAAGTGTGTTGTGCTGCGGGACCTGTGCGTGGGAAGCTTCCTGATGCCTCGTCGCAGAATACGGCAGTCATTCCAGCATGTTTCGGAGTTCGACAGAGGAAGAATAGTGGCTTATCTCGATAGCAGTTTATCTTACCGAGACATCGGCGCTCGTGTGGGACGACATTCAGCCACAGTGAGGCGAGTTACGATTCGATAGGTGCAGGAGTGACGGACGGACCGACGTGAGTGATTACCGCGGCCGCGGCACACCACCGAACGAGAGGACCGGCATGTTGTGCAGCGGGCATTGACGGCTCGCACCGCCACATCACGAACGTTAGCGCAGGAATAAGGGTGTGTTGCGCAACAACCTGTGTCAGCACGTACCGTTCGACGTCGTCTGCAGGAGAGGAGACTTGTCGCACGGCGCCCATTGCTCCGATTATCATTGACGTTACACCACCGGCGAGTGCGGCGGCAGTGGGCCGTTGAACGCAGCACCTGGACTACGGAATGGCACGACATTGTCTTCGACGAATCCTGTTTCTGCCTGCAACACCTTGATGTTTGGATCTGCGTGTGGCGGCACCACGGCAAGAGACTGTATGACGCCTGCATTATGCGCCGCCATACCGGTCTGTCCCCTGGCGTTATGGTTTGGGGCGCAATTGGATATGACACCCGTACCCCTCTGGTACGCATCGCCGGTACACTCAACAGCCACCGCTACATCTCCGACGTTTTGGAGCCTGTAGTCCTTCCTTACTTGCAAGACCTGTCAGTAGCCACGTTTCAACAGGGCACGCATCGTGCAACAATTCTTCACGGCCCACCAGGTGTCACTGATGCTGTATCCCGCCTGTTCTCCCGATATGTCACCCATCGAATGCGTCTGGTCGCTGATCGGCAACCGAGTGGTCGGGCAAGCACCACCTGTGGCTACGCCTGATGAACTGTGGCAACGTGTGGAAGCAGCATGGACCGACGTACCCCAAGCCCACATCCAAAGTCTCTTTGATTCGATGCCGCGGCGTGTAGCGGCCTTTATTGCCAGCCATGGGGGCCACACGAACTATTGATGTCTGCGTGTTCCGCAAGTTGCACGGGCCTGTAAGCTCAATCGTTTCATCTTTGTATCTGTTGTTATGTGTCCAGTAAATCTGGCTTTGCTATCTCGTGTCCTTCCTGGTGTTGCATTTTGGGTGGCCAGCAGTGTATTATTCGAAATTTCGCAGAAAAAATCACTAGACATAAACTACTGTGTTACTCAAATTAAAAAAAAACTTATGAAATTTTGAGTCATAAAAGGAACGATGAGGTATTTGAAACACTGTTTGGAAAAGCTAGCAAAATCACAGAAATAAGCAGATCTAAACGGGAATATGCTGCTCTTACACAAGAAACAATTTTTCAAAATTATAAACAATTGTACTTTGAAATTTTTGCGGAAATGGATATAAGATTTCTAGACTGTGAGAAACTTAAACTTTAATTTGCCTGTCTTGCTGACACAACCGAATTCGACCAATTTAATCCATGCTTTCCCTCTCACGCGTTTGAAAATCTATAACATTTTCACGGAGAAATATTTACTAAACACCAGCGCCTTACAAATGAGCTGAGTCTTGTATATGCTGATGAAAAATTAAGGATTATATCGACTCGTGAACTTCTTGGAGTGCTTCATGGAGATAAAGACATTTTTACAGAAGCTTATATACTGTATTGGTTTCCCTGATTTTAACAATTGCATCTGCAAGTGTTTCAGTGAAAAGAAAGTTTCTTGCCTTAAAAGAATACAAACTTACTCAACAAACAATATTTCTCCAGATAAACTTTCTTCTTTGGCAAAGATTTCTATTCAGAAAGACATTTTCTTGATGTCACGAAAAAAACCGCCATTTTCTGACGACATAATCGACAAATTTCCAGCTTTAAAGGGAAGAAGAATTGATCTAATATATAAAAAAATAGGTAAGTTCTTATTAACTGATTTTCATTGAAGACAGTAGATATCTTTTCATATGGCTCTTGTACCTCTTCACCTATTTTTCCTACCACGAGCCTGTACTAACTGCTTAGAATCTGGATATAAATAGCAAATCACAGTACCAAACTCGTATTCAGTTGACTTAATGCAAAGTAGTCTTGCTTAAATGGAGAGCGATGACCCGCTGAAAATGGCGCCTACATTGTCACGCCTCAAGCGCTAGGTGTCCGATTTAGCTTCTTGTATATGATATCTGTGATAGAGGTCAAGGAGGGTGGCGCAGTGGTCTAAGGCGATGGCCTCTGATCATTCGTCCGAAAGGGGTCCGGGTTCGAATCCCGGTGAGGCATGGATGTTGTGTTTGTCTTACGGCACTGGCTCTCTCCATTCTCTGGAACCAGTGACCTTAAATTAGGGACGGGCGACTGCTTATAGCCCATTGAGTTGCTCACGGTGGTCGTTAAACATCCAATAAAAAAAAAAAAAGAGGTCAAGGAGGTTATATTACTGGAGACACCACTCCCATCCACGCAGCATTGGCCGCCATAAGTCACCGTCCGTGCTGCAAATGACGTCATGAGCAAGCACGACGCAGCCGCAGTAAAGAAGCTGCTCTTTTTTTTTTATTGAATGTTTAACGACCACCGTGAGCAACTCAATGGACTATAAGCAGTCGCCCGTCCCTAATTTAGGGTCACTGGTTCCAGGGAAGGGAGAGAGCCAAGTGCCGTAAGACAAACACAACATCCATGCCTCACCGGGATTCGAACCCGGACCCCTTTCGGACGAATGATCAGAGGCCATCGCTTAGACCACTGCGCCACCAGGGCGGCAAAGAAGCTGCTTTGAAACCAATGGAACAAAAGCTTCTAAGCGTATAAACAAATAAAATGAGTAATTCACTAATCTTTATCAATGATACACAAGCTTACTATTTCATCAACGGTATAATTTAGTTCGTTTTTGCCTGCTTGTGACGTCACACCACAGATTAGCTGTGACTGTAATGTGTCGCCGTTCAAATCAATCAAGAATGCTCAGTATTGAAGAAAAAAGACTTCTTACCTGCCATTCAATTTTTGAACGACGGTTCTTGGGTGCCGTGTGTTGAGGTCGATATATCCAAAGAAAGTAAGAAAGAACGCAGCAGTTGACAATGATTCACAAGAGCCTCAAATGAACATCTAACATACACATGTATATTTTACACTACACAGACGACACATACTAAAAAAGACAAGTAGCATAAAACACCGGCGTTAATTTTCCTCTTTAGTTCCATCGTGTTCAAAACACACGACTTCTCCCTTTTCGAGTTCAAATCACACAATTTTTTTCTCCTCTCGCTTCCCACAGAGGGACAGCGCCCTCTATCAGAAACAGTTTTCACAGCTGCTCGGATTTTATTTATTTTTTCTCTTCGTGAGTTGTTGCTCTTCCGACATCCTCCCACCTTTGAGCTTTAGGATCAAGTCACGAAACTCAAACACATAAAACGTTATAAGTTCATTCGCCGCACTGGCTTTAAGATCCGTCCATAACGGGATCGCACGTCACCACCACCCGTCGCTTCTTCTTGCTTTTCTGACAACACTGGGTCATGTAAAATATCTCTGGAAGTAGGTCCCCTTTCGATGTCTCTCGATATTGCAGGAGGCTCAGGGACTTGAAGGGACGAGCGCTCGCTCTCGAATCTCAAGAGGATAAAGTCTCTTCACTGGTCGCAATAAGGATCCTGTTTTGGTCTTAACTTCCGCAACATGGACTTCACCGTCCTTGCCCGGAATAAGTTTGTGCACCTTGGCCAAAAGCCAATTGAGTCTCTTAGTCTTCTCGTCACCCACTAAGACCACGTCCCCTTCCGCAATGTTGGAACTCCTTTGAGCCTTTGAAAAATCTCTGAGATGTCCCAGATATCCGACTCTGAAGCGTTTTCTGAGATCCTGCCGAATCCTCTGCCTAAAGTTAAATCGCTTGTTTAGTCTTTCGGTGTCAATCAAATCCAGGTCGGGGACTCTTATGTCTTTGATCTCTTGCAAAAACAATAGCCGGTATAGGGCAACGAGGTCATCACTGTCCTCAGAAAGGTATGTTAGCGGTCTCGAATTAATCACACCTTCCGCATTGCAGAGAATCGTGTACAGTTCTTCGTACTGTAGACTGGCTTTACCCAGTACCTTTCTGAGCGCAGTATTCAACATGCCTATCATCCTTTCTCAGAATCCTCCCCACCAAGGGGCAGAGGGTGAATTGAACTTCCATTGAATTTTTTCCGCCGTAGCAATTCTTTGTACTCTGTCCCAATGAAAGGATTTCAAGTTCTTAGATGCTCCCACTAAGTTTGTTCCATTGTCAGAATAAATAGTTGTTGGACGTCCTCTGCGTGCACCCTGCACGGGGATAACTGGTTTTCCAGTTATTTGGGGAGCGGCGCCCCCACGGCCCGAGCTGACCTTGTGACTGGTCAACATCTGATGTCATGCCACAGCTTGTTTTTTTTCTTATTTTGGTGCTGTTGGTGTTTGCAGGGACGGCTGTTCATCCAGCTGTTGGGGAGTCGCGGCCCCACGATCCCGAGCTGGTCTTGTGTCTCGCTTTTTTGTTTTTATTTTTTCTCCACTGGCTAGTTGCCCGTGTTGTATTCTCTACCTAATCGCTACCACGTTATGTACTAACACCCCGGTCTTGTCGTTTTGTTACCCTCCACCACTAACTGTATTATATTAACCGCTCAGTTCGTAGGTTGCTGAGATTCCGTTTAGGTCCCCTTCCAGGATTTGTCTTTTTTGGATTTCTTTTTCCTTTTAGCTGGTTTGGGTGCTAGACCTACCTGCATGTTTGCCGCGTGCGGAGACCCGTGAGGCGGAAATGGGATGTCTGGCGGCTGAGGTCGCAGGAGACCGGAGCAGTGCCTCCTGTGCAACAACACTCCTCTTCGACCCCGGCTTCGCTGTAAACGGGAGGCTAGAGACTAACCCACCTCTAGTCAGAAGTCATGTCCCAAGTTGTGTACAGGGCTTTAGCGGCTTTTTTGTCGTATAGCACGGCAGGGTAAGCCCGGGGGCTGTGGGATCATGCCAAAGGCGTTGGCATGACGGTACCAGGAGGCCGAAGTGTCCGCCGAGTGCGTGTGATCACAGCCAACGGACTATATCTGCAACGTTTAAGCTCCAGAACTGTGTCCAGCGTCATTTTCTTGGCTTGCAGACCTCCAGTTCTCCCTTGTAGGGCTCGGTGGTGGGTGGAGTAGTTTGCAGACGAATCTTCCTTCTTTTTCATGGGTAGAAACAAAAAACAAAACTCCAAATTTAGGTCACCTGTGAATATGATAGTTGACAACGACTCTCCTTCGTCTTCTCAACCTACCAAGTCTCATACCCTTAAACGATCTTTAGACCATGACCTGGACCAAGAATGTGGAACCTCTTCTTCGGCAGCTGTACCAGTCGCTCCGAAGCGTCGTCTCCCCTCGATTGCTGTGAATACGCATGCTACACACTTAGTTGTAGAATCCGTCGATCCGAATGAGAGACTGTCCACCAGATCTCCATTTTTCATTTCTAAAGCTTTGGACGCTGCAGTTGGCCCCTTGAAGTCTGTGAGGAAGCTTCGCTCTGGGGACCTGCTTGTCCAAACTTGCAGTGTTTCTCAGAGTAACACTCTTATGCACCTCACTAGTCTTCAAGGCATTCCTGTCAAAGTGGCACCTCACCCGTTTCTTAACACCTCTCGGGGTGTTATTTCTGAGTTTGATCTCTTGCCATGCAGTGAAGAAGAATTGGTGACTGAACTTGCGGATCGAGGTGTTATTGCTGCACGTCGTATGATGTTCCGGCGCGATGGTTCTTTAATTAAGTCTAAAAATGTTATCTTGACTTTTAACTCCTCGAAGGTTCCGACCGAAATCAAGGCTGGCTACTTGGTCTGTGGAGTTCGCCCGTACATTCCCAGTCCTCTGCGCTGTTTCAGGTGCCAGAGGTACGGGCATTCAGAACGTTTTTGTAAGAGTTCCACTCGTTGCGCAAATTGTGGCTCCAGTGAACATGACGGGGAAGGTTGCACTTCTGCGGCCTGCTGTGTTAACTGCGATGAGGCCCATGCAGCTTACTCCCGCAACTGTATGAAATGGAAGGACGAGATGGCGATCCAGCGCCTCAAGACCCTGGAAGGCCTCTCGTACCCTGCTGCCAAGGCCAAGTTGGGTATACCCAGCAACCGACAGCGTACTTTTGCCGCAGTAGTTCAGTCTCTGCCACAACCCGTGCAGCCTTTTGTTCCGCGCCCTGTAGCTCTCGCCGCACTTGCCAAGCGATTTACAGTTGAACAAGCGACACAGGTGGATTTCACCGAACTCCAGCTTATTCGACCAGCTGAGTCTGCGCCTTCTCTTTTGAAGACGACCGACTCTTCCGGTTCCCAGCAGACAGCCTGCACGTGCGGAAGACCCGGCCCTCAATCCGCAAAGGTGTGCTGTGTCCATCCAACTGTCTCGGCCTCAGCGAGGTCCCCACCCTCAACCAACATTATAGAGGAACATGGGGGGGGGAGGAGAGTGACAGTTCGTCCCCAGCCTCAACCAGCATTGCAGAGGAACATGGGGGGAGGAGAGTGACAGTTCGTCCCCGCCCTCTGCCAGCATTGCAGAGGAGTGGGGGGAGGAGAGTGACGGTTCGTCCCCCTCAATTAGTAAATTTTTTTATAAACCTAATTAACTACCTTATCTTCACAGCTTTCATCATACTCTTTTTCAACTTTTACCAAGCCTGTCTGCTCTTACTCATTTTCCACGCTTTTACAACTCTGTGTCTGATAGTTCTTTGTCTGGCGCTCTTTGGCCAAACCTGGCCCTTACGCCACTAAAATCCACTAACCAACCAACCAACCTCTGCGTGCAATAAATCTTCTAAGTGCCAGTAGAAATCCGTCGGTCGACAGAGAAGTTACCAGCTCTAGATGAACCGCTCGGTAAACTGCACAGGTGAACAGTACAA
This sequence comes from Macrothele yani, assembly GCA_039090855.1. Lineage (NCBI taxonomy): Eukaryota > Metazoa > Arthropoda > Arachnida > Araneae > Macrothelidae > Macrothele > Macrothele yani. The sequence continues at coordinate 160,520,126 of CM077010.1, read as the reverse complement.
TCCAACTCTTTTGATTATTTTTCAAAAACAACGGTCCACATAAGTCGATGCCAACCACTTCGAAGACAAGGGCATCTCTAACTCTATCTTCAGGAAGAGGCGCACTAAGTGGTTCCAAGGGAAGAGCAGTATACCTTTTGCATCTGACACATTCTTTAATAACTTGCCGTATCGTCTTTACACTTTATTATCTAACAACGTTCACGCAGAGTCGAGATTAGGACCTGCAGACCAGCGTGGCCTAGTTCAACATGTTTTTCCCAAATTAATTTTTTCACTATGTGATGCTTAGAAGGCAGTACTACTGGATGACGAAATGCCTCCGAGTCCTTTCTCATGGTGATTCTCGTACTGACTCGAAGCAGCCCTTCTACGTCGATAAAGGTTTTCAGAGAAGTTTTTCTATTTTCGCCAAAACTCTGTCTTTGGACTTCTTTTAACATTACTATTTTAGCCTTTTCGACTTGCTCTACACTTAACACACCGAAACATCTTTCAGTTCGTTTGGCCTTTGCATTCCTGTAAAAACGAAAAATCCACGCCATTACTCTGATTATTCTGCTATACGAGGAGATCTTCGTAGAATATTCAAAAACCTTCTCAATTTCTGTGTTAGTAGCAGACAGAATAGTTTTTCGCCTTTCTGAATTCCCAACCTCCAAATTTGGAAGAGCTTCTGAAGCTGGCCATTCATCACACGGTAATCTTAGCCACTCCGGACCTTCCCACCAACGAGAATTTTTCAACTCTTTCACTGTACATCCTCTCGAAGGGAGATCCGCAGGATTCATAGACCCGGCAATGTGCCTCCAGTCTTCTGGGTCTGTTAGCCGCCGAATTTCCTGAACACGATTGTAAACGAAGGTTGCTCAATTTTCATTTCTTTTTATCAAGTATAACACATTCACAGGATCAGACCAATAGTACATAGGCACGTTCTCCAGCCCCAAGTCTGATTTCGTTGTTTCTGCTAACCTAGCTCCAATAGTGCAGGCCAAGAGTTCCATCCTGGGTATGGAAGGTAATTTCAAAGGGGCGACTCTACAACGTGCTTGTATTAGCTGACACGTCGTGGACCGATCATTTTGACATCGGACAAAAATACAAGTAGCAAATGCTATCTTGCTGGCATCACAGAACACATGAAGAGATACTTCCGAATTGGCTGAAGCATCCTTTAGTATGCATCGTGGAATCAACACACCACTCAAACCTTCCAATTGCGTCTTCCAACGCTCAAATTTCCTGGATATAGTCGGAGGCAGCTTAGAATCCCAAGTGATCCCGTTCTTTCAACATTCTTGCAGCAAAACCTTTTGCCCCAATGTGACCGGGCACGTGAATCCAATGGGGTTGAATACTTGATGGACGACTGAGAGGATCTCTCGTTTTGTCAATGGGGACTTTTCACTGCTAGAGAGCCCCTTTATGTCAATAGACAGCTCATCTGAACTCAGTGTCCAACTTAATCCCAGCACTGGGACCTTCCTTGCATCTCCATCTTCATTCTCCACTTCTGTCGACGCAGGAGCATGCTCCCACCCTCGCAAATCGAACTTGGCTGCACTGAGGATACTTCGTGACTCAAAAATGAACTTTTCAAGCTCTTTTCGGCTATTCACACTAGAAACCCAATTGTCAACATAAAACGACCTCAGGAGTTTTTTCGCCGTTTCATGCAGATGATCCGGCGCGTTCTTCAGGTGAAATTCCATTGTTGCTCCAAGTAGGAAAGAGCTCGAAGAAATTCCGAAAACAACTCTTCGGTGCTGGAAGGTTTTAAGACTTTCTTCCTTACCGTTCTCACACCACAGGAACCTCAAAAATAGTCTATCATGCTCCTGAAGTCCAATCTGTAAGAAAGCTTTATTTATGTTGGCATTTACCCCAATTTTTCCGCCGCCCCGGTGGCGCAGTGATGGTCTAAGCGATGGCCTCTGATCATTCGTCCGAAAGGGGTCCGGGTTCAAATCCCGGTGAGGCATGGATGTTGTGTTTGTCTTACGGCACTGGCTCTCTCCCTTCCCTGGAACCAGTGACCCTAAATTAGGCGACTGCTTATAGCCCATTGAGTTGCTCACGGTGGTCGTTAAACCTCCAATAAAAAAATTCCCATACGAAATCTGTTTATAATCGAGGGTATATGTTCTACAACATTCGGTCCCTTTTCCAGACAATCATTAATGGAGGGAGAATTTTTCCCTCTCGTCGAGCCATCAAAGACAGGTCTCACTTTGGTCGTTGAGTTCTCCTTAAAAACAGGATGATGTGGTAAAAAATGCTCAGTTTTCACATTCTCCTCAGGAGATTTAACTTCTTCTATAATGCTCTCCTTCAGCCATTCCCGGAAAACATCTTCATAAGCATCTAACTTCTCTGTCAGTTCTAAGGATTTAACACAGCCCTTCAATCTTTTAACTGCTATCTCCCTGCAGTCCAACCGAGGAGGTGATCTTGAATCCATGGCAAACAAACGATGAATCTTCCTTCCTCGTCTCTTGAAACATTACGAATAAAATTATCTTTCGCAGCGTCTTCGAGCTCCTTTCTTGCGATCTTTTCACCTGGATCGAGAATCCCCAAAGTATCAAGTCTCCACAAATCAGAAAGGTTTGATTCACCAACGTGGAGAGAGATGAGGACATTAGATTTACTGGCTTCTTTTTCTTCTGTTTTTCCCATAAACGTCCATCCCAGACGTGTGTTTACTGCCATCAATCCATTGCAAAAGGTGCTCAATTTCACCTGTAAATAACTTCCCTGCGAAGTCAGCTCCTATCAGAATATGAATTTCCTTCGGATCTTTCTCATATAGACAGTCATGTTCATTTATGGAAATGTCGCTAATGAAAACTCCACGATTTGTCAGTTCTTTTATGCATTTAGAGTCCTCTAACTTCGGAATGAAAGCACAGATTATTTTTTGATCCATCACCTCTAATTCACAAATATAATCGCCGTCAATATTGCTTAATTGAATCGAATATCTTTTGTGCTTTTCACTTTTTTCGATTCTTCCAAAAAGTCTATGAACGACTTTTTCTTCACCTTTGCATTTCAACTTAGTGCTTTAGCGACAAATTCACTTACACATGATCTCGAGCTAGCTGTATCAATAATCCCTCGTACATAACGACTGATATCATTCCCCTTAATACAAACAATTCAAGTCTGTAAATACACCTCCTTGGAACAGGAATTGTTAGTCAAAACACTGGCTTCCAGAACTCTATCATTTTCTTTATTATTTTCTGGTTTATAATCTTTCTCTTCGTGTTTATGAAAACACATAATAGATAGATGTCTATTACAACAGTGTGAGCAGGTAATTTTTACTTTACAAGAACGTGAAACATGTCCTGGTTTAAGACACCTAAAACAGCATCCCCCTTTTTAACAGAATAGATTGCCTTTCCTCCAGAGACAGATTTCGAGTTTCTATGCACTCAGAGTTTGCGTGCGGCTTATCACAAAAAACACAAACGAGTTTTTTTCTTTTCTTTCAGTTCAGTTCAGAGCTGAATGGCTCAGCTGCTGTCGGTATCTTTCCTTTTTCCTCTAGAGTCACGTGCGAACTTCCGGCCACAGTCACCTGACCGAGGAGCAAAGGTGGCTGGGAAAACTGTTGTTCCAGTCTCTGGTGACCAAAACACTAGCAGAAGTACGCTCCTTAGAGGTCAGTTCCTTCCTCAAAAATTCAATCAAATCTTTGATGTCATAACTGGCATTGGTACTTTGTTGAATTCTAAGATCAGATCAGCGGGGAGAACTTTTAACAGCATCGGACACATAAGATTTCCATACGTGTCTGACAAAACTCCCAGCGACTCTAAACTTCTTATTTGCGTTTGAACATTATCAAACAACTTTCGAAATGTTCCGATATCACTGGAATTCCTGAGAAGGGAAAGATCAAGCAAGTTACTCATATGTGCATTTATTAACAAATACTTTCTGCCAAATCGCTGTTCTAACATGTTTACACGAGGCTGACGAAAAAGACAGGCTACGGTGCGAAATAGTCACGTGCACAACTTAGTGCTGTCGCCAAGTCAATCGGTTGAACAGCCATTGCATCGTTGTTTCACAGTTATTTGTATTGAGTGTTCCATTCATTGTCATTTGGGCCGCCCCGGTGGCGCAGTGGTCTAAGGCGCTGGCCTCTGATCATTCGTCCGTAAGGGGTCCGGGTTCGAATCCCGGTCAGGCATGGATGTTGTGTTTGTCTTACGGCACTGGCTCTCTCCCTTCCCTGGAACCAGTGACCCTAAATTAGGGACGGGCGACTGCTTATAGCCCATTGAGTTGATCACGGTGGTCGTTAAACCTCCAATCAAAAAAAAAAAAAAAAATTGTCATTTGGATACACGTATAGTTTTGTGAGGTAGGTATTTTTATATTTCTAAGATAAGGTTAATTCTTAGTAAACGTTTTATTTAGTTTTAGTGATAATTATAGGTTTAATGAGTAGATCTTAGTTTCACACGTGTTGAAATCTGTTCATGTTTCGTGAATAGTGAAGTATAAAGAAGTGAGTTATTCTGTGGTGTTGAATTCTTATTTCAAATAGAATAATTAATATATTTTGCCAATGCCGATTCACATAGAGCTTGAATATTACCAGAAATCAGGGCAACTTTTCAGGATATTAGCCTTCGTAATTTGCATGGCATTTGCATCTCCAACAATCGTTAGCCCTTTCTTTACGAAATTAATGCTTGAACTGTTGCATTGTAATGTGTGTCTGAATTAAAGAGGACATTTTTTAATTTCGTAACTTAATGCAACTGTGATATAGCATTTGTCTGATTGAATTTACTAAAGCTGTCTGAACAGTGTGGACAGATTATGTTGAAAAACTTCATGATCAACTTTATTCTAACTACAATACATAGAGAACTACTTTCGATTAAAAGTTTCATATCTAGTTCTTCACTTGTATTAAAAGGTATAATAATTTTTACAGGAATTGCCATGACACAGTGTTGCAGTGTTAGTAGCTGCAAGTCAAATTACAGAAGTCAAAAGGAGACTGTTACAACTTTTGCCATACCAAAGTAATGTATGCAGCAGATTTTTTTGTATAAGACAAATTTTGTCTTATACAAAATCTGCTGCATACATTTAAACAGACAAAGTTCTGATTTTAGATTTTCTTGTTCATTTTCTGTTGAATGTTTGTGTATCAGTAGCTTGAAAAGTAAATAAGAAAGCATAACTCTCCTCAGCTGCAAAATACTCTTGAACAACTTAGTAAAAGCGAAACATGATAACCGAAATGATTTGAAATCAAGTGAAAGAAAAATTAAGAAGTTGAAAGTCTGAACGCTTAGTTTTGTGGGCCTCTCCTTAGTGCATAGTGTGCACAGAGTAAGTCCTGAGATAAGAAAAAGAGTTCAGACTATCAAATATTTTATATGCGTGTAAAGTGTATAGCCAGATTGGTTAAAGCATCGAAATGTATTTTTTCTGTAGTAAATGAAGATAACATTTATGAAAAGTTATCTTTGAAACTGGAAAGTAAATATCCATCATATTTGGTTTCATTTTATTTAAAACTTGTATACCAGGAAGCAGTAATTCAGTTAGTGTCTCATAACATTTCCGATCTTTTTTCTGCTTCATCACATATTATTCACGTAGTGATGCTGAGTGGTGGTGGCATTATGTACTGAAGATTTGTATTTAAAATTTGGTGGTGTCTTTTTTTTTTTTTCAGATTGGAACTAATACTGTTTGTGCAGCGGTTGCTCGTCTTACACAATGTGCCTGTGATATACCTTTTTTATATTCTTCTATCCCAAGATATGCATCTTAATTTGCCAAGCTGTTTCACAGCAAAATGGGCCAGAGGTCCTCATTTTAATAGCAGTTTTGATTTCATCAGTCCAAATTCATTTCAAACTCTGTGGACTATTTTCTTTCCGTGGAAGATGATGCTGTACTCCTTCGCGTCATGGGATCTGGCTAATCCCTCAACGACACCACACCCGTACGAGTTCAATGTCACTTATTTCCAGATTAATAAATGTTAGCAGTAATATTGTAGCATTTTTGTTTACGTTTCAATACTGTACTAAAAAATTCCAGGAAATTTCTCTTATTTTTCATACTTGCCACTATGACTTCATTGCCATAAAATTTTTGATAAAAACACCTGTGAGAAGTTAACTGAAGTGTTACTGTATGTGTGTGTCAGAGCTGAGTTCGGGCTCAATTTTAAGAGCCCGAGCCTGAAGTATGTCGGCCCGAAAACTATGATTAACTTGTATAGGCATTAAAAAAAGTCTTCCAAACTTCCACCCTTTCCTACCCATGCAATTAACCGATGTCTTTCTCAACTGCGGAGTGGGGAAGGGATGTCTATATATTTCTATAGTTTCTTTAACCATTCATTACTTACTGAAATGTTTTTTTTTGTGTGTGTGTGTGTGTGGGGGGGGGGGGGGGGGGTTATCAGGAAACATCTGGTGGCACAACAAACTACGTCGTATATTGCTAAATAGAATTAGTAGGGAGCAAAATTCCGTCAGCTTATTATCTATTATCTATACTTCTTAAAACTTATCCTTGGCAGAAATCCTGTAATTCATGGCCTATGGTATTTTGTTATCCAAGCCCGGAATGTATAGCCCTGCAGAATTCCTATTCCCTATTTAGACCCAGTTGCTGAAGAATTCTCTTTAACAACTAGAAAGTGTAAAAAAAGCCTCGTGTGCTAAATCATATAAAATCACATTAAAAGAAAAAGGAAGAAAATTCTTCCCCTCTCTCCAAGCCCGAACTCCAGTAAGTATTATGCAGCCAGCACCCGGTTCGGGCTCTGCCCATCTCAGCACTGGTGTGTGTGTGTGTGTGTACTAGTGCTTAGCTTGACATTTATAGTAGGTATATTGACAGTAAAAAATTTAATTTTACCATAATGAGCAAATTTGGCTTCTAGTAAAGAATGTTAGTAAAATGTATAAATTCCCTAGTGTTATGAAAAACTAACAACCAATTGTGCTTAATTCCTTTAGAAATGTGTGGGAAATAATTATTTATACTGTTGAAATGTTGTCTAATCCAAAATGTGATATCAAATATGCTTTATAAAAAAGTAGATCACAGTTAGGTATGAACATTACAAAAGTAGATTTTAGGTAAAGAAAATAATGGACACAACTCATACATAAAATATTCAGATTGTAACACATACTGGAGGATCTAAAGCTGAGATAATTTTGATGTAACTTGTGATGATTCAAACTATTTGAAACAGATGTTTTAATTTCTGCCATTGGTTAGCAAGAATTCTTTACTTATTTTGTTGTGTGTATCTATAACTTTGTTGCAGATGCTATCACATAAGGAAAGTTAGGGTAAACAATCTGAAGTTGAATACAGTTGCAGCTTGTGATGACTTCCTTCTTTCAAACTATTTGAAACAGACATTTGAGGTACATTTATGTAAAAAAATGGACCCATTTGTTTATTTTTAATAGTATTTTTTACTTCGTTCCGCTGGAAGATACAAGACATATTGATAGTCAATAGGTAAGTTGATACTTTTTCCAAATGTAGTATTTATGCTAATTTTTAAAGCAAACTAAAAATTTGATTTCTGAATTGCAGCAGCAGAGTGCTTTAATAATATGAGGGTGGATCAAAAAGTTAGTTACACTGTTGAATAAAAAAACAAAACAAAGACATACTCAGGGGATGTATGTTGGTTTAAAGGTACAACATTAATTCATTTTTCGACACAGTCGCCTAAGGACTGTAAACATTTATCGGAACATGCGATTAACTTTCCCATACCTGTACAGAAAAAGTCCAGTTTGGTGCAACTAGTTAAAGGACCGCACTTTTCACAGCCTCATCGGTTGGGAATCGTTGTCCACTAAGGTCCTGTTTTATTTTACCGAACAAGTGGTAGCCACAATGGGGATAAGTTGGGGCTGTAAGGTGGATGTTGCCACACCTCCGACTTGAATGACTGCAGCAGTTCCCTTTGTTTTCCGTGCTGTGTAGCGTTATTGGGCAGCAGAATGACACCTTCGCTCAACTTACTCCGGCATCTGTCCTTAATTGAATTTCGCAAATTTAATAGTGTTTGGCAATATGAGTCACTATTGATGGTCGTCTCTTTTGACAGAAATTCTGTGTAAACAACAGATTCACAGTCGCCATGACCTCTCCCGCAGACAGAGACTGTTGGACTTTTCACGTCTTCCTTGTTGGAAAGGTGACATGTTTACATTCCATGAACGATCGTTTGATTTCAGTTACGTAACAGTAAATATGTGATTTCAGATTGCTTATATAGATATATTTCCCACGTATAATAAGAAGAAATGTTTCTTCCCCAATGTTAACTGGTAATTTACTAAGCATCGACCTAACTCTAAATAGCTGAGTTACGATGAAGCAGGGCTCGCTTTGACTGGCGAAAATCTGAGATTATTCAGATTAAATCACTCGGATGTTTGGGACTTCCTCATCCTGGATGGTGTAACGGTAGCATGCTCGAATGGAAATTGGGAAATGCAGGTTTGCTTCCTGCTCCACGGCGATGAATTTTTCAAATTTTCTGGTATGAAAGAGTTAGTCAGTAGCAGTAAATCTGCAATTTCAGATTGCTTATTGGCTCATAATGCAATTAAATTTCTGTCAGTGGTGAGCAAGAATTCTGTTTACTGAGCTATAGTTTGAATTAAATTCTAGTATGGAAATAGTTTTTTCAATTTTTGGCTTACCTAACAGTGTTCAGTTATAATAATTGTAAATTTACAAATACAAATGAAAGTAAAATTCAATAGTGACAAAAATGAATAATTTTATGAAAAATAGTTCTTGCATTAATTTTTCACAAAACAATGAGAACATTTTTTGTGACAGTGCCCTTCATTCAACGTTTTTTTCAATTATCAAGAAAATAGCTTGTGACAGAATGTGTTGTCACATAATTTTAAAGTGTTGAAATATATACAGATGAGGATTAATTTGTTTTTCTTCCCCCAAGTAGAAATAAGTACAATAAACTGTAATGCACAGAGATGATTTGTATTAAAAGGGATCCTAAGCATTTTTTAAGGAAGGAATTAGTTCCAAATTATGTACTTTTAGTGTACAGAAGCATTGTCTTAGAAATAACCCCATTAAACAAAATACATGCAATAATATCAAAAAAATTATTTTTTCCAGAACAAGAAAAAAATATAACTTTTTTTTAATTTAGTAAGGAACGTTTTAGCCAGAGATATGTATACGAGGTAACACTTTTTCTTCGACCTCAATATGATTTCGCTTAACGTTTTCCGTTTTGCTATTTATATTCTTTACGCTATTTGTTAAACGAATTTTTTTATTGTTGCTAGAAAGTCATGAAGGCAAAAAGAAAAAAATGAACTACACGGACAACGAAAAAACTATAGTTAATTTCATTAATTCGAGCAACAAAACTTTCGAATATATCTCTTGATACGACTTTGCAAAGGAACGGCTAAGCGCGAAAATCCACACTACACGGAAAACGAAAAAAAATTAATTCAGTAGTGTTAAACGATTAAGTTCAGTAAAACTCCCATTTTAATAATGTTCCTCTTAAACGGTAATAGTTTGAAATTAATATGCAATGATTAGATGTGCCACCTTTTATTCGCTGCGTGTTGGAAAAATTAGCTCTCTACTCGGTCACTGTTTGCTCTCGGCGGCCCAAGCAGAGGCAACAGCACTAAGTTGGTCACGTGATCTTGTCGATGCCCTCGTCAGCCTCGGTTTTAGACGCTATAGCCTCGGTTCCAACCGATACTGACGTCACACGCGGGCGTTCGTAGGGATCCGCGTGTCCGAAGCCTATGACCCAGCTCTTGTATTCTAACAGCCCTGGTTATGAATACCCCTCCGATTACATAACCTACACTATTCCAGAAAAATTTGCTAAAACTTTCGGAAACAGATCTGTATAACCTACGTAAATTTTGCTACAAATTTAGAACATTACATAATATGCTAAAAGCAAGTAAATCACAGCAAAATATACAGTTGTCATTCACAGTAAATTGCAATCGACGATTAAATCCCAAAGAACTTAATTAAACCTAGTAAACGGAAAATAAAGTGATACTAACCGGTGGAAATGACATACCCGGTATTTTCTTTTAAAATTTATTTGCACAGCTTAATGCCACGCAGGATCCCATGGAAACTAAATATGAACAAGCTAAAGTATGTTGTCAAATACAGAAAAAAATCTACGCTAACAAACAAATTTAACGAAAAATATGAGCTTCTAAAAATCACAAATTTTCAATGCTTTCAGACACGACCAAGAGGGTAACCAAGCACGCGGAGATATATCATAGCAGTTAACAGGTCGGCTTCAGAAATATGCGGTTACAGGGTCTCCTGTATTTCCTACCTCGCCGCCCCGGTGGCGCAGTGGTCTAAGGCGTTGGCCTCTGATCATTTGTCCGTGAGGGGTCCGGGTTCGAATCCCGGTGAGGCATGGATGTTGTGTTTGTCTTACGGCACTGGCTCTCTCCCTTCCCTGGAACCAGTGACCCTAAATTAGGGACGGGCGACTGCTTATAGCCCATTGAGTTGCTCACGGTGGTCGTTAAACCTCCAGAAAAAAAAAAAAAAAAAATTCCTACCTCCATGATTCCTGCCTCCATTATGTATTGAGTCAAATCTTTCGATACTATCGATAGGGCCATCAATAGTACCTGCACTTTTGTAGTGCATGGAGGTTGTGTACACGAATTTCGAAAGGCTAATTTAGGCAAAGAATATAAACGTTTGGTGCACTGCAAAAGCTGATCACATCATGTCTATGATCGGCTTTGGTTTGGTGAGCTACAGGTAGCTGTGATGCTTTATACGTTGTGGTTGCTCACTTTTAATTTGAGGTAAGTTCATTCATTGTTTCCTTATCTGTTATGATTCTGAAATATATAGCAGCAAGTGCCTTGGGACTAGCATGAAAACTGTGTGTCAACACGTTACGCTGGAAACCGCGTATGAATGTAATGCTTCATGTAAATAACCAGTGGTGAAAGTGGGCGGGAACGACCAAAAGTTCATAAAAATTTGAAAAATAAATAAATCTGCTGCTGAACACTCAAGAAACGCATACAGCCTTTTAAATCCGTTTATTTTTGTGTAATTAACAAGATTCGTCAAGCTTTCGCTCTCCACTGAGAGGCTTTTACAAGGCAATGATAGATAATTTTTGTGCTTATTACACCACAAAAATAAACTGATTTAATACGCTGTATGTGTTTCTTGAGTTATCACAGTCTGCTGAACTATATCAAGAAAATTCGGGCTCGCTGTTTATTTATATTTGTAAATTCTATTCGTAATTTGTGCAAGATTTTTTATGTTTGAACCATTTCACTCTGATTTTGGCAGTTTTCAGAGCTATTGAACTGAAAGAGTAAGTTTTGTCCTTCCGACTCTTAGCTGAAGATTGGCAAGGGACTCAAATTCCTTTGCATTCGACTGTTTTGTTACAAGGGACTAAGTTCCTTTGAATTCGACTGTTTTGCTTTCATATCATCCCATACGTTGTTATCTCACTGGGCAGAATTTTGAACTAGTAACAGGCTAGCTGTAGAATACCGTAAATTCATTCATAGTGACAATTCGGTACATAGCAGCTGAATAAGACCTCACTGGCTTCCGGGAAAGACAGTATCCTCTGATTATTTAAAGTGGTGCCTAACAGCAGTGGCATTTTTGGTAACTTAGACTCAGAAAGAAATACCCTCTGAGATGTTCATTTGTAAGCTTAAGTTACGGGGGTGTACAGTTCTTGTCTTTTTGTGCCGCGTTGCGTTGAACTGAGTAATTACTATGTACACATTTAGTTAAGAAAATCTAGTGAATTCCAAATGTTTTCACTGCTTTTCAGCTCAGCAATTAAGAAAAATGAAAATCCTTCAGCTGTCTACTGACCTGCGCTTTGGTGGTTTGTGATATAGACGTTGTTAAGTGAATTTCAAATTTAGTAGGGTTTATTTTTTACTCAATTTTTATTTCTGTCTCCCTTTCTTTATATATATCATCATCATCATTGTCAACCATTATCAATCCACTGCTGGACGAAGGTCTCCCCAAGTTTCCTCCACAACGGTCTGTCTTGTGCCAGTCTCCTCCATGTCACTCCCGCATATTTACGAATTTCATCCACCCATCTCCCATGTGGTCTTTTTCTGGGTCTTTTCCTGTCCCTTGGAATCCAATCTAAAATTTCGGCTGTCCATCTATGGTCTGTCCTTCTGGCAGTATGTCCAGCCCATTGCCATTTCAGGGATTTAACTCTGATCATGATGTCTTCCACTCTCGTCATTTTTCGGATCCACGAGTTCCTCTTCTTATCTCTCCTGGTTATACCAAGCATGCACCTCTCCATGCTTCTTTGAGTTGTCTGCAGCCTTTGTATGTCTCTTTTAGTTAAGGTCCACGTCTCTGCACCATACGTAAGCACTGGAAGGATGCATTGATCAAACACTTTTCTTTTAAGACATAATGGCATATTGCTCTTGAAAATTATGCTGTTTCTTCCAAAAGCTCTCCAGGCAAGTTTTGTACGCCGATTAATTTCTTCATCAATGTGACCCTCACTTGATATCTGCTGTCCAAGATAAACATACGTATCTGTTATCTCCAGTTTTTCTCCATCAATCGATAAATCTTCATTTCTTGTAAAAGCATTGAACATCACTTTTGTCTTCTGAAAGTTCATTTTTAATCCCACTTCTTTACTCTTGTCAGCAAGTTCCTGGATCATACTCTGCAGCTCTGATGGGGTAGTTGCAAAAATGACTATGTCATCAGCAAAACGAAGGTGGGTTAGATAATCTCCATTAATCTTTATCCTTTTGTTTTCCCAGTTCAGTGATTGAAAGACATTTTCCAATGTGGCATTAAAGAGCTTCGGAGATATGGTGTCACCTTGTCTCACTCCGTTTCCAATTTTTATGTGTGTTGTATTTTCAAACAGCCGAATCTGTGCACTTGCATTTTCATAGATGTTATTAATAATATTAATGTATGCATCTTCAATACCGCAGGATTTCAGAGCCGTGGTAACTGCTGATCGTTTCACCGAATCAAAGGCTTTTTCATAATCAATAAAAGCCATGCACAATGGAAGTTCATATTCCCTCGCTCTTTCAATTACTTCTCTCAGTACATGGATATGATCTATTGTGCTGTAGCCACTCCTGAATCCAGCTTGTTCTCTCGGTTGAGCCATGTCCAGTGTTACCTTCAAGCGGTGTGAAAGAACTTTAGTGAAGATTTTATAAACCACTGATAGGAGGCTGATAGGTCTGTAGTTCCTGAGATCCTCAATGTCACCTTTTTTATGTAGCAGGATCATTGTAGCATTGTTCCAATCCTCAGGAATCTTCCCTTCATTAAGGCATCGAGTGAAAATTTGGGACGAGTACTGTTTCAATTTCTCCACTTGCTTCTTGTATGATGTCTACAGTAATTCCATCTTCTCCTGGAGCTTTCCCCCGCTTCATGTTCTTGATTGCATGAGCAACTTCTGCTGGGAGGACTGGAATAACTCTGGTACCTTTCATGATGTCTGGAGTACATGTATCATCCCTTTCATATAATTTGGAGTAGAAATCTTTCACTCTTGTCAAAATTTCGCCTCTATTTCTTGTTATAGAACCATCTTCTTTTCTCAGTGCCATAATCTGTTTTCTTCCCTTACTGAGATGTCCCTTTGCTATCTTTAGGCTTTGGTTGTTTTCAATTGCTTTCCTCACTAGCTCACAGTTGAATTTCCTTACGTCTTCAGTGATACTTTTTTCGTGCTGTCTTGCATAGCTCTATATATTCCACTTTGGAAGTCACATCTTCTTTAGTTGTCCTCATCTCTCTTCTTTTTTGCATCAACATTTTGGTTTTTCCTGATAATTTGTTTACATGCAACTTGTTCTTAGACCCAGCTAATTTTGTTGCTGTTTCCATAAGAGCTCTGGTTACTTTTCTGTTAACTTCCGAAATATCCACTTCTTCCGATGTTAGGCCATCTAAAGCAGAGAATCTGTTCTTCAGTTCCAACTTGAAAGTATTATGGTGTTTTTTAAGGTTGGTTATGTCAATACATTTTGTTTGTCTTATGAGCTTACCACGTTCCAGTTTAGTGTTGAGGTGCATCTTACATCTCACCAATCTATGGTCACTACCTGTGTTGAACTTGTTTAGCACACTGCAGTCTTCGATGACAAATTTTTTGTTACACATAATAAAATCAATTTCACTTGTCGTCCCAATTGGATGTCTCCATGTCCATTTCCTGTGTGGCTTTTTCTTGAAAAAGGAATTCAAGATGAAAAATCCTTCTGCCTCTGCAAACTCAACGAGAGTATTTCCACGCTGGTTTCTGTTGCCGTGACCGAATTTACCTACTGAAGTTTCATTCTGTTGCCGGTGCCCTATTTTTGCATTGAAATCTCCCATAATTATCTTCAAGTGCTGCTTACCTTTATTATTTAGATGACGAATTTCCTCATAAAATTCTTCAATTTCTTCTTCAGGATGACTTGTGGTGGGTGCATAAGTTTGAATAATCTGAGCCTTGTATCTTCTCGATAGTTGGATAACGAGTCGTGCAGCTCTGTCAGAGGAACTTTCAACTTCTACCACTTTATCCTTCAGTTTCTTGTTTATTATAAATCCAACACCACTAGTTCTGCCAGTATCTGTCCCTCGATAATAGAAGAGATGTCCACTTTCAGTTCAATGAGATCTTCTCCTTTTCTTCTTACCTCACTTAGCCCGACGATGTCCCACTTGATCCTTTGTAGTTCCTCTTCCAATTCAAGAAGCCTTGAATCAGAAGATAGGGAGCGTCCGTTGTAGGTAGCCAAGGTCAGCATCAAATGGCAGCCTAGTCCCGGTCCTCCGGGGATTCTTAGCACCCTCTGCCTTCATGTCGCACTGGCCGCTGCCTTGGCCAGGTACATTCCAGCTGCCGGAGACTGAGGGCCAAGATTTAAGTTGTAGAGTCATTTTGGAGGTGTTTGGTCATAACTCACCACGCTGGCCAAGCGGGTTGGTGAGTGTGGGATAGCATTTCCTCTGATCCCGATGGTATAGTTATACCGCTATTTGCGGTCGTCAGAGCCCCTTTAGTGGGAACAGGATGCACCACGTATATATACATATACAAACACTGACTTATAAACTGTATGTGTTCGTGTAAATTGACTCAGACTTGAAACGCTATGTGTTCTCTCAAAACAAATCGTCTACTTTCTCCACTGTAAATAACTGATATTTGGGCACGGAACGAGCTACCCTAACTGTCTTTTTTATTTTTCTTCCCAATCTTGTGCTTTGCATCAGTTCTTTCTGAAATGAAGCTGCGTCAATCTACCAGTCATTCCCTGTGACCTTCGTATAAAGCCTGCTGTAAATGGACATGGTATGGGTGCAAACCACGCTGATTCAGTATCCTCCAAATTATAGCATTGGAAAGGCTGCATGCCAAGCTCATTTCTCTGGTGCTGATCTTTTATTCAAAAGGCACAAGAGACATCTTGATCATACTCAAGAACACCAGACCTTTGAGGTTTTCTTAGATCAGGACTCACAGTGCCTGTCATTTGTAGGGACTCTTCAACATGTCTTATGACCAAAGAACTTAGACACTGCAAATGAGAGAAACATTCTGTACATAATGATGTTGACAGCATGTTGACACTCTAAACATTAATACCATTTCACAGGATTGAGTGGGAGAATAGTTATTTATTAGTAAGGTTTGATGTTTAGCATTAAAAAAACAAAAAAAGTACACATTTTTTTACCATCTCATAAAAATGGCAAGGGATGTCCCAAAGTTACCTTTTTAACAAGATGCAGATGTGACTTAAAAGATTTACAAGGCTAGCAATACGTGTGAAATCAAAAGATGAATTATGCTTTGTTGATGTCAGGTACTTCATAAGCAAACTTTTGTGTCATTCTCGAAGTCAAAGGTAACTTTGCATCTAACTGTCCCCAACTTTTTTGGAAGTGTGAAAATAATTAAAGCTTAGACTTTATTTGAAGTAAACTACATTGACATGGTCATCCAAACAGTGAATTTAAGCTTGATAAATCTGTTGTTAAAACTACAAGTTCTGAAGCACTTGAGAAATTAACAGGCACTGATTTGTTGAAATTAACAGGCACTGATTTGTCAAAATTAACTGTACTGATTTGTCATTTATTTACTCTTGCACAGCAAGCTCGTTTTTCTATTAATCTGAAATTGCATTTACCAGTAGGCACATCTTGACATGCTGAGTAGTTTTACAAGAGGCTTGTTCATTCTAGAGGATGAAGCTGAATGGTTTCAACAGTTAGACAATTCGTTCCACTATTTCCTCTTTACTTTCATTAACTTGCCTCCAACATTTTATTAGATGCCATTATTTCTCTGACTGCATGAAAAGTGAAACAGTAGTAGCTGCTATATACAATTGGGAAACTAATTTGCCCGAAGAAATAATTTTTCATAAATACATAGTAAGCATTGTAATTCTATTATTGGCATACTTTCATGGAACAACTTCCTTCAGAAAACTTGAAAATTTTCATCATCTTGGAGCGGGAATCGAACCCGCACCTCCAGATTTCCGGTCAAGCATGCTAGTCATTACACTTCCCTGAACAAGGAAATTCCAAGCAACTGAACATAGATATCTGGGAACTGCTGCTGTTTTGAAGGCATTTTTTGCTTGCTGATTTAGACACACCCTTTTTAGACACTTTTTTTGTTTCAGAATTTTTCTGTATGATAGTATTTTATCTTTTCATTTCTGTGCTTGCAAATAGTTATTTAACCTTTTTTTTTTTAGTTCACATGTTTATTGCATATAAATGTAATGCTGTACAACAGCAGTACGACAGTAATCAATCTATTACGTATGCCTGTTAAGCTTAGTTAAACCATGATGCATTGCCAATTTTATTATGATTTCTTTATTTTTTGGAATTAACAAAATGCTTGCCGTGATTTATACTACTATCCAGAATAAATCCAACATCAGTGCGGCATGGATTCCAATCATCCAGGCTTTTGTTACACCATAGAATTACAAAATTACATGGTTACTTTCTCTAAAATGAAAAAAAAAAAAAAAAACTCATCGAAAATAAAGTTCTAATGCAAAAAACATAAGTCATGCGAAAAAAGTGCATCTGTAATCTGCAGGTCTCACTAATTTTATAAGAAAAAATGTGAGACTTCTTAAAATATAAAATTCCTTTCGTGGATATGTAGTTTAGTATAAAAAAAAAAAAAAACATATCTTGAGTATGACTTGGGCTAGCTGGTGGCAATGTCATAGACTGGATGGTACATTCAAGAGCTTGGCTGCTGCGGTAAGCATACAGATGACTCCAAATGTGTGTGACTGGTTGTTATGAATAACAGGAATTAATTTTTTTCCAATTAAGAAAACAAATTCAAACGTAATCTTTATTACCTGATTTTCTATTTCTCTGCCAATAACTAGTACACAAAAATTTCATGCTTATAACCCTGTCACAGAAGGACCATTAAAATGTGAAATGCTGCTCAGCATTACTAAATTTAAATGAATATTGTCAGTAGTGACATGAAAAATTCTCTGCAAATATATTGAAAGTTTTGCAGCATGCAAATATCATTTTAGGTGGTTAACTTGTGTTCTACCCATAATGAAGTTAAATTTTGCTTCATTTGTCCACATGTGCAATCGTCATCCCACAAATATTCAACCCAGTTTGAAATATTTATTGTTCCTATATCTCTACCTTGCCGACTACATACAGTAAATTCTCATTCTGCAGCTAGACATGAAATTAAAAGATGAAAGAATAAATTGCTTTGGGATTCTACTGCATGTTACTGTGGCAGGAGAATAGCAATAGATGCCAAAGCTAGGGTTAAACATGTAATCTTTGTTGGTTGGGTTACGTGTTGAGAAATTCCGAAGGTAATTGTTGCAAAACCGTCTTGACACCCTAACACATTTATTTGAGAAACACAAGCGCTTTCGGGATGCTCAATGTGATCCCATCCTCAGGTGTGCACTAATAAAATACTAAAATAATAAAAGAAACCACACTTCACGTAGTCATAGTTAGAAGTTTCCAGAAGCCGATCTATGCTACGCCGCCGCAAGTCCAGCTTGTAGACTGGCGTTCTCGATAAAGTTCTCACAGACATGGGCAACTGGGTGTGTCAGGTTGATTAATGATTAGTCTCTCAACCCGTGTGACTGTTGCCATCTCTGTGGGAATTGTTGGTTAGTCCCTCTAGATAAATGAGTTGTTTCCAAGGTGTTTGGGGAGGAAGGCTGGTTGCTCGTCATTGCAGCATGAATCCGTTGATTTCTGGATCACGATTGCCTCACCGTATTGTAACGTCTATTCGTTTTTGAAGCCTGATATCAATTTAATGTCATTCCAGTTGAGTTAGAATTTCTCTTGTACACAGGCTCTAACTAGAGCTGTGAAACAGTTTGCTTTAGAAATGGCTCTTTGGTGTTCTAATATTCTGTTCTTCAAGCATCTCTTGGTACTTCCCACATAACTGGATTCCACAGTTTCGATATTACTGATCTTTTTTTGTTAGTGTGATTATATAGATTCCGGCAGATGTCAAGATATTAGTTAAATCTCTATCCTTACTAATATAAGTAAGATGGTTTTGGGGTGTTAGACCAAAATTCAGCAAATGCTTATGACATGCTTTCTATGATATATTTGAAATGGATTGGATATAAGGCATAGAGCCAATATATTTATAAATTTTCTTAACTGGAAGTATAGAGATGCTAAAGTTGTTATATTTGGCTATTCAATTATCAACTACTTCCGCAGCATAACCATTAACGAGAGCAAGTTTCTTGATTTTGTCCAACTCAGTTTTCTTGAGTGCTTCATTTGATGTACAAGTGCAGGCCCTTTTTGCGTATGCATGGAAAGTTGTCAATTTTTGATGACGAGGATGGAAGGATGAACTCTGTATTATGATGGGTACATGGGTGGGTTTCCTGTGAATGGTGTAAGAAATTTTATTTGTAACTTTATCTCGATGTAGTTTCAGATCCAAGAAGGCTAATTCACCACAAGATTCCAGTTCACACAAAAAGTTGATGGTTGGAATGACTTCTGATAGAAGTGAACAAAAATTTTGTAAATGGTGAGGTTCATGTTCTCAAAAGATGGACATCATCTACGTAGCGTATATGGAACGGTGGTTTAAGCGGGCAAGATTTTAATACCTTGTCCTCAAGATCTTGAATTACCAATTCTGCCAGTAAGGGAGACAGAGGTATTCCCATTGGTGTACCCTGTAACTGTTTATAAAACACACCTTGAAATTTGAAGGTGTTTTGTATTAAAATAAGTGCTGATAAGGTAGAATAAAGTTGCAGAGGGGAGTATAATGTTGAATTTGTAAGTTTAGATTTTATTAAATCATGGGCTGTTTGTCCCAAAAATGCTTGTGTTTTTCAAATAAATGTGTTAACATGTCAAGACTGTGTTGTAACAATTACCTTTGGAGCAATAGATGCATTCACTAATAATGAAACATGGCAGAGTTACTAACGATGAAAAAGTCTGCAGCTAACCTTGCATATAAATCATCATACAGCAAATCAATTTAAACCCATGAAATGAAGCATTTATCTTGTCTTCCTAATAAGCATGAATTATCTACTGTTAAAATCTGAAATTTTATTTTTTTAGAGAACAATGGAATTATTCTTCAAATGCATTTCAACATAACAGATAGAGATTGATGCTTACATATGTTTTGTCCAGGTAGCAAGAGTCATTATTTTGCAGCAGTCCAAACCCATTGGGAATGACATTTTACTTTAGCCTCAAATTTAAACTTTTCAGGTTATTTTCTTTACTTTTTAGTATACTGGGGTTATTAAAAAAATGGGGTGCAAATCCAAATCTCGGTGCTTTCAAGTTGTCCCATATATTACTGCATTGCCAGCTGGAATTTTTTCTCTTGTAGTTTGGCTATTTTGTCAGAAAAAGTTGCAGCAGAATGCTATGCAGATTAGCCAAAATAATTGTTCTATTTTTTGCTATATTTATGTATGAAAACACGAACTCAATGCATTTGCTTAATAAAATTTTGTACTTTAGATAGAATTCAAGAATAAAAATAAGTAGGCCTTTACATGTCTAATTTTAATAAAAATACATTTGCTGATGCATGAACTTTGTGAAAATATATACAAAGACCAGGACTGAGCAAAGCCAAACTCTTTTCTTAACCATCACAGCAGAGCCCTTGTGAAAGGTGCTCTCGAGGCTCCCTGGTGCTTTTCTGCAGTAGGAGAAAAGGCAACGGGGATGGAAAAATTACAACACTGAGAGTGAAGCAGCGTGTGACAATGATGGAAAGAAAAAATGAGGGTGAAGCAGCAATGGTGGAACAAAAAAATGATTGGGATAAAAAATAAAGCCCACAAGGGCAAAAAATGGGTGGGTTAGATGACGTAAAGAAATAATGATAGGGAAGGAAGCCAGGTTGGCAGTACAAAGTAGTGATGACAGAATGGAAAAATGATGGGGATAAAACACAACATGAGGGTGAAGCAAGGGGTGAGAGGAATGACAGAAAGAAAAAATGATGGGTAAGCAAACTAGGTCGGGGCAAAGCAACAATGATGGAATGATAAAATGGCAGGGATGAAAAACAACCCATGGGCGAAGCAGGGGTGAGCAGGATGACGAAAGAAGAAAAATGATGGTAAACATTCGCTTTTTGGCGATTCAGTATGAACTTTTTGTTGCAAAATTACCATCTTTATCGCAATTTGGTGAAAATATGAGCGACAGCTTAAACTCTGCATTGTTTACATAAGCCTACACATACCATCATTAAGTGGCAAAGAAACTAGATCTGCATGCAAAGTAGTAATGACAGAATGGAAAATTATTGTATAATAATTATTATACATGAAAAAAAGACATAATATTCGAAAGCTTGAAAATTTCATCGTCCTGGAGCGGGACGATGAAATTATCTTCAAAATTTGTATTATATGGTGTAATCCCGTATTTCTTTCATGATTTATCTGCTCCTCCGGGCAATCACGGGGTAGGATTCTTAACCTCCAGATTTGCTAAACATGAATGCCGGTTGCTTCGACTAGCGAATCCTGTGATGGCTATATTCAAATTAATCGGAAACTTGAAACTTGGGCGATCTGGGTGGTGGTGTGGTTAGCATACCCGGGCGCTATCTGGGAAATGTGGGTTCAGGTCCCGCTCCAGGATGATGAAATTTTTAAGTTTTCGAATATTATCTGACTTACCATCCTTGTCACATTTACACCAAAAATTGAATTGACATCTTCAAAATTTGTATTATATAGTGTAATACCGTATTTCTTTCGTGATTAATTTGTGTCGAGATTCAAGACTTAATCATTTTGCAACACTAATTTTCATAGTGTTGAAATTATTGAACTTTCTACACGTTATTCTTGCAGCATTGGCGATAGACGATATGTTTAAAAAAATTTCAAACCGTAGCAAAAAAAAAAAAAAAGTTATTACCTCGTAGATGAATATTTGTCCAGTTTCGTCATATTCATCTACGAAGTAATTACTTTTATTTTTATTTTTTTGCTATGGTTTGAAATTTTTAACATACCTCCTATCGTCAATGCCACAGGAATAACATGTAGAAAGTTCATAATTTCAGTATTACAAAAATTAGTGTTGCAAAATGATTAAGTCTTGTTTTAGGATGGGGTTTTATTAGTGTAGGTATCATGGTAAGCATGGAGATAGATTTACATTGCTTAACAGGAGAATTGTGCAAATGGAAAATGCATGAATTGTCATTCAAAGTATGGTTGGTGCTGTCAAGTGCAAAATTAATTTTTTTGATCTGGTGTATAGATGCAAAGATACCATGTCTGTGGGTAGGTATACACTGGTTTTCAGATTATATGTAGAAAAGCCCAACATTGCTCATATTTGTTCTTGAGCAAATCAAAAATTGGTGCATGGTAGGCAATATATAGATGGTTTGCAAGGCTGATTTAAGGCTACTGCAATCACACTGATTGGAAGGCACTGCTGTTTTGGACACTCTCGACAGCAATGCAGTTGTTAAAATGAATTTAAGTTCTAGTCACTATACTTGGCATCAAACTTTCTATGTATGTGCTTAATGTGTATTAAAATTGATGTCAAATATTTATGCACTGAGTGATTCCGTATCAACTCAACACAATTTGAAGACAATTTTTTACCTCACCATCTAAGATTTTAATGAAATTTGGTACATTTCCTCTATATAGATTAAGATCAATTTATATATTTGGTGCATTTCTTCTATATAGATTAAGAAAAATACCAAATTTCATCATCATATAACCACCGGTTTTGAAAATACAGCTATATATAAAATGTCCAAAACCACCCCAAAATCGGAAGATTGATATGTTTTTAAATTGTGATTGCAGCTCCCCTAATTAAGATATAGAGATGGGAAAGGTATCTTTTTGTAGTATTTTTTATGCTCTTTTATTTGATGTACAACACCATAGGGGTTTGGATATAAAAAAATTAAAATTAAAATTTTGGATTTTTCAAAATGCGACACTCCAAAAAATTCAAATTTTTTTTAAAACAATCTTTATATGTTTGTTATTTGATTGTATGAGTTGTAACTTGGGATGATAATGGGTTTACTTAAAAGCTATATTCAAATTTAGCCCAACACAAGAGTTTAATGAAAAAAAAATTAAAAAAACATCTAAACTGAAACTAAATTTGGGCTAAATCTTAAAAAAAAAAATTCATTAATAACAATAGATATAGTATTTTTGTTATTTAAAACCATTTATTTAAACAATGTTTTATTTTTAATTGATTTGTTTAAAATCTAGACTACATGGATTTAAAATTTTTATTAATTTCATTATTCAGAATTTGTAATAATTCACAATACAATATAAAAAATAAACAGACTTAAAAAGTAATTTCAATTACTGCTCAAGAAACACATCAAAATAATAAATAACATATGGCATTGAATTGCTTACATTTATACAAATCATATTCCTAATCTTAAACTTAGATCATCACTTAAAGCAGGATCTCCTAAAATTTAAAAAAAGTTTCATCATTGTTTTGAAGTGAAATCACACCTGTAGATCCTTGATATAGTCTTTAAAAGCTTCAGTAGTTTGGTGTATTTCTGTTTCAGAGAGATTGTAGAGTCTTCCTGTCGGAGTCGCAGGATTTAGACGTAACTTACAGGAAGCCATTATACATCTTGTGGGCTAGGGTAGGAAAAGGATGTAGATGGACCAGCTGAATGTAAAAAAGAGACCTTAACTTCATTCTCACTCTCTTCTTTTGCTAGAACATACACTACCCACCAGTTGTTTTCATAGATTATGGTTATGTAACCACTAATTTCTGTTATTTGCAGTCTGTCTTGTAATGCTGATACTTTTTCAGTAGCTGACTCGTTTGATTCTGAGAACATCTTCACTTTTATTTTTGAATTACTCAATGGGATAGGAATAAAAGCATGAAGTTTCTGGGTACCTTGTATTGTTAGAGACTTGCTTAGGCAATTTTCCAAAAATTGGTCTGTTTCTATGTATTCTTCTTGACTTACATATGTAAAGTTTGCCACAAAAATGTTCTCAATTGCCCATTCGTACAACCGAAATGGTGTTTGAATTTGATTCTCGTAAGGGCGTTGTAAGCTGGCTCGGGCAGCTAACCTTTTCACTGTTCCACCAACGCCATCACATGGCCCCTTCCCGTGTGCTGTTGCTGAAAAATGCCATTCAGCATCAATGTTGAAGTCATCTTGATGAAAACATAAGTTTGTGAAATTTTTACGATTTTTGTACTGGGCTGCTGACCCGTCAGAGAAATAGTAAATTTTTTTGACGCTGTTGTCACCAAACTTACTTTTTAAGAAGTTAATAAGTTTTTTTGGAAGCAGTACAGTGCAATTGTGTTGTGCTCTAAACATTCAGAAATTACTACAAAACTTACATGTTCAGTCTTTTCTGTTTTGTAATAGATGACAAATTGGTGGACTGTGGCTTGCCCACTGGTCCAGTGATAGATCTGGGCTTCATCTTGAAGAAAACTATAATTTTCGGCAAAATCACAAATGACGAGAAATTCTGAGTCCTTGAGGTTTTCCTTAGTGCTATTCATAAAAGAGCTTTGCTGCTTAGCAATGAAGTCATGTCTGACCAAAGCAGACAGTTTTTTTCAAAACAAATCAATAAAATCTGAAGTTGATTTTTCTGTCTCCAAGTTGCATCTATCAACTGTAATCCATTGGCAAAAAGTTAGTTTTTCAACCAAGTTCTCCTCAAAACCGTGTTCCATTACATTTCTTACTTCCTCATTCTCAGGACAGGTGGGACACTTCCCCAAACGACAATCTATGGAAGCAGGGTTGCACAATACTCTTGCAAGACAATGTTTGTAGGATGACAATTGTCCATTTGTTAGAGAACCAATTCTCGCATTTTCCATCATCAGTTTTACATTTTGGTGTGTGGTGCATACACATACCGTATGAGTACTACTAGACCCTGCCAGGACACAGTTTTTTGGTCTGAGCTCTGCGAAATTGGAAAAATTGACTTTCGTGCCTGCAAATTTATCTTTGAATGACTTATAAGCTTTTGTCAAATTATATAAAATCAACCTTTTTGACAATTTAACTTTATCTATGTTTTCAGTCCTAACAGAAACACAATCTTTCATTCCAGGTAAAACCTGACTAATTTCATCACTTTGGTAAAACGATCGTACTACTTCAACTACTTCAGAAGAGAGACTCGTACCTGGTTTTCTATTAAGGCTTTCCAAAATTCCTTTTTCCTTCAGAATTTTTTTTTTATTGTCTTACCATATAATTAGGAGCATTGAACTCTTGCATGATTTTCCTAACACTCCATGACTCTGGTAAGCAAGTCAAAATCATCAACTGTTTATCCTAGTGCAGTTAGAAAAATTACTTTTAAGATTGTTCATAAGAGAGTCATGAAGTATTTCATCCTTGTCATCAGATGACTCTTGAATATTTGTAAAAAGCTTCTGTTTCATAGCAGAACTGATTTTTTGAATTTTGGTTGAAGCATAACATTTCGATTTTAGCTTTTTCTTATTGACTGGTGATTCACCCAATTCATGGAGCGAAGTATTCAGTGTTTCAATTACTTCTGACGTAGATGCGAAATTCTCGTCCATTTTCTCATCAGCACAGGTTTCATTTGCTTGTTGACTAATTTTTAAAGTTTTCAGCATGATCACTATCAACACCTAAAGCAGACTGAGAAACACATCTGATCACCATCAAAACCTAAAGCAGACTGAGGTTTGCAAGGTAGGAATGCAAGTTGCTGCTTGTTGGGTCTTGTTATTAATGATCTAAACAACAGAATCAGTTTTTCAAGTCAGAACATGCAGAGTTTTGTCCAAAACAAAATGTAGCCTACAGTACAACTGCAGTCTTTTATTTTTTTTATATTGTATTGTGAATTATTACAAATTCTGAATAATGAAATAAAGTTTTTAAACCCATGTATCTCAGATTTTAAACAAATCAATTAAAAATAAAACATTGTTTAAATAAATGGTTTTAAATAACACAAATACTATATCTATTGTTATTAATGAAACTTTTTTAAGATTTAGCCTAAATTTATTTTCAGTTTACATGTTTTTTTTAATTTTTTTTTTCGTTAAACTCTTGTGTTAGGCTAAATTTGAATACAGCTTTTAAGTACACCCATTATCATCCCAAGTTACAACTAACACAATCAAATACCAAACATATAAAGATTGTTTTAAAAAAAATTTCGAATTTTTTAGAGCGTAACATTTTGAAAAATTCAAAATTTTAATTTTAAAATTTGAAATTTTTTAAAATCTTAACCTTTATGGTGTTGTACATCAAATAAAAGATAATAAAAAATACTACAAAAAGCTACCTTTCCCGTCTCTCTATCTTAATTAGTGGAGCTGCAATAACAATTTAAAAACATATCAATCTTCCGATTTTGGGGTGTTTTTTGGACATTTTATATAGCTGTATTTTCAAAACCGATGGAATATATGACGATGAAATATGGTATTTTTCTTAATCTATATAGACCACCTATGTACCAAACTTCATTAAAATCTGAGATGGTCAAGTCAAGTCGCTGTGTTGAGTTGATACGGAATGACCCCACTCCTTTCTGAATGTTATTGAACAAATTAGTTTTGTGTTTTCTAAAAGGTAACACATAAATGCTAGCAAAGAGAGTTTCTTCTGATCATTGTTGCGCTAATTTTATTGTACCTGCCAGTTTCTTGTAATTGCAGCAGTTGACAAAGTTTTTGTGAATTTTGTTAAGTCATTTAAGTTCCATGCTGAGCCAAGAAAAACTGATTGGACTAGTATCAATTTCAATTTAAAGAAGAATGGCACATTTTCTGGATGCAGAAAAATTGATGTTTACAGCACAAAAACACACACACACACACATTTGTGTGATATGGGGGTACACACACAAAAGTGTGTCATGTAAAGCAATGCATGAACATAAAATTTTTTCTGTGCTTCGTGTGAACAGTCAACACAAATGTTGTGTCGTGTAGAAATAAAAAGCATGCAGTGCACACATAATTAAATGAAGGTAGTTAATATTCATGCTAGTTATATTAATTTATTGGGTTGTTGCAGTTGAAATGGTTGATTTCATTGGAGCACTGAAAGTAAGCACAAAAGCAGAAGCAGTGTACCTGATCAATCAAAATAGTCACCAGCAGCCTCAATACACTTCTGCAAACGGGTCTCAAGGGTGCTTATGCCAGCTTTGAAAAACTGCTGTTCTCCGGAGGTGATAATGGCAAATAGCTGCATCATTGTTGAAGGTCCTGTTAGACTGAAAATGGTTCAGGTCTGGAAGAAGTGTTAGTCCATTGAAGCAAGGTGTGGAGAGTAATTGGGGTGTAGCATTCTCGCATATCCTGGATGGCGAAGTTTCTGCATGGTTATTTGTGTGATATGGGGGTAAGTGTTATCCTGAAGCATCAGGACATATCTATTGACCAATGCTGAGTGTTCTCTGCACAGTTTCTCTTGCATTTGTTGTAGGTCATCACAATAGCATTCCACTGTGATGGTCTGATGACTAGGTCTCAAGAATGAATGGTGGATGAAGTCTTAAGATGACCACCGTACAGTGACCATCACTTTCTGTGGGTGTAGAGCTGGCTTTGTGTTCCTGGGTGCTTCGTTGGCATCCAACCATTTAATGGAATGTCTATGATTATCACCACTTCATATCAGTTGTCATAATGCACTGCAAAAAACTACTTATGTTCCTGTTAAGGAGAGAAGAGCAAAATTTGAGAAGACATGCTTTGTGTTCCTTCGTTAGGGCGTGCAGCACCCACTGATCAAGATTTTTCACTTTACCTTAGTATGACTGCTAGGTGTTGGGACACTTTTGAATAGTGAATCCTTAGAAAGGCAAGAAAGAGAAATCAATAAAAGAATCATCCAAGGTAATAGAGCCTTTTGGAGTCCTAAAGACTATTTAACTGGCAATCTTCCATTGTATTTAAAAAGAAAAATCTTCAATGCATGTATTAACCCTGTATTTACTTATGGAAGTGCAACGTAGAGTATCACAGGATGACAATGTGAAAAAATAAGAGTATTTGTAAGAAAGTTAGAAGAATGTTGGGAATAATAAGAAGAGACAGAGTTAGAAATGTACTTATAAGAGAAAAACAGGAATAATAGATATTATAAAAATAATAAAAGAATGAAAGTGGAGATGGGCTGGACATGTTGAAAGACTGTAAGATGCACACAATTAAAAACAGAATGACAACCAAGAGATGGAAAGAGACTAAGGGGATGCCAGAGAACAAGATGGAGAGATGACTAGAAATTTAGAGTTGCTAAATGGTGGACTGAGGCTAAAGATCCAGCAAGTTGAAAAAGACAAGGGGAGGCCTATATCCTGAAGTGGGTGCCAACAGGCTAAGAAGAAGAACTTCTGTGTTACTTCCTCTACTGTTTGGCGTGGATTCGATTCAGTGATTTCTTTCATTTCAATAGGATTAATGGTTGTAGAGTTGGGTCTGTGGGTTTCAGTTTGGAGACTCATATCACTAGACCAGAATTTTGTGAACCAATGACGTGTGGTCCACTTGTTAGCTGTTCATTCACCAAATGCTGTATTCTTGTTCCTTGCTGCCTTGGATGGAGAATGTCGCAGTTTAAACTCATTAAAAAACAACACTAATTTGACTTGGCTCTGTGGCCCACTTATGCTTCACCATGTTCACTACCACCAGTAACCACACAATTGATGATCCTATTGCATAGCCCACAGTCCAAGGTGTCATGGGGCATGTCACATATGCATTTGCTGTACAGTGGTGATCAAGCAGAATGATGCTGAGTGGCAGTAACCTGGAGTCTACTATTTCAACTGCAATAACCCAATATATATATATATATATATATATCCAACTACCTTCATGTACTGTAGATTCTGTAATGTCTCGGTGTGTGATTTTCTACATGTGTGGCCAATCGCATATATACAGGGGACCCAAATCTTGTTTTTCAGGGAGCCCCAAAATCTCTTAAACCAGTACTGAGATGATATTTTCTGTGATTCAGATGAACACTGACATGATGAAGGTTCTGAAGTTGATGGCATCACTTGAAAAACAGGAGCAGATGTTCCCAACTTAGAATTGGGCTCAGAAGGTTTGTACAATCGGCATCTGTAAGATATTGTTTAATTTCGTTTCAATGTTATTTTTAAGTTCTTGAAATTTCAGCCTCACTTTTAATGAGATGGGTGGGTTTCGCCTTTATAAGCAAGTGTATGCAATAATTTGTTTTTGGTAAAGAATTATTTAATCTCACTACTTCTGAAGTAAAAAAAAAAAAATTGTTGAATTATGTGAAGTTAAAATCTAGCAGTGATTTTATATGTGTTGTGATTCTATATTCAAGAGTTCTGTGTGCTATAAAATTTATCTGTACTTCTAAGCAAGCTTGTCTTAGTTTCTCATCATTAGCATATTTTTATATACTTATGTAATAAAATGACTTGCTTATGATCAGAGGTGTAACTAGACATTACAGCAGCCCAACCAAACCACAAAATATTGGACCCCCATCTGTCGTTCTATCTCACTTCATCATTAACCATTATCAATCTACTGCTGGATAAAGGTCTCGTCCCCAAAAGTTTCTTCCACAACTGTATGTCTTGAGCCTGTCTCGTCCACATGGCTCAAGCATGCTTTCGAATTTCATCCACCTGTCTCCCACGTGGTTTCTTCTTCTGGGTCTTTTTCTGTCCTTAGTATCTAGTCTAATATTTCAGTTGTCTGTCAGTGGTCAGTTGTTCTACCAATATGTGCAGCCCATTGCAGTTTCAGGGATTTTTCTTTGGTCATGATGCCTCCACTCTTGACGTTTTCTTGATCCATGAATTTCTCTTCTTATCTTTCCTGGTTACACAAAGCATGCATCTTTCCATGTTTAATTCAATTGCCTGCAGCATCTATGTCTTTGTTAGTTATGTCCATATCTCTGCTCCGTAAGCATGAACTGGAAGGATGTATTGATTAAATATGTACTTTTCTTTTAAGGTAAATTGATCTTAAAAAACATGGTGGCTCTTCCAAATGCTCTGCAAGTTTTATATGCTGATTTAATTTCTTCATCAGTGTGGCCCTCGCTTGATATCTGTCAATCACAAAGCATGACGAATGATGGCATGTTTGACATTTCTGCAGCATTATGCTGAAGACGAACAGAGCTTTTTTGACCATATTCTGACTGGGGACGAGACGTAGCTAGATGTTTCTTTGAGATCAGCAAAAGAGCTACTTTCCTCTCCTTCACGATAACATGAGGCCACATGCCACCAACACCACATTGCACTTGCTCCGCAAATTCTAGTGGGAAGTGTAAATGCTCCTAGTGACTTTCACCTCTTTCCTGCCCTGAAACAGCACCTGTCTGGTACTCGCTTCACGTCTGACAATGACATGAAAACCGCTGCAACAAACTGGCTACGTCAGCAGGGACATGAATTGTTTTGGTCCGGTATGGACAAGCTGGTTGTGCGGTCTGACAAATGTCTGAAACATCATGGTGATTTTGTCAAGAAATACTGCTTCATATTTGTTGTCACATTGCTCAAACACTTCTTGGTTGACGAGTTTTCCTTTCTCCTCTACTGTGTAACTTTTTTTTTTTTCTGATTGACCGTCATACTCCATCAATTGTGAAATTCTGAGAAAAACAATTTTCTCCTTTGCATAATCTGTGGGGGTTTGTCTATGGTTGTTTTTGCAGTATTACAGTAGTTGATTTGTTAGACCTAAAAAATCCATAGAAATTAGGAACAATCCATAGAACTTCTCTTTTCTGAATATGTTTTAACTGAATAGCGAGAAAAAACAAAACAAAAAAACATTACTAATATGATTAGTGTAGCAAAACTAACAAATGTGATTCACAAAATGGTTACGTGCCATGGAATAGTTCTCAGGCTTCTACAGCACGTATGCTTCCTTGAGCACAAATAGTACTGCCTTCGTTGCATCATCTTTTCTGACAAAATGCTTGTAAGTAAAAAAAAAAAAAAAAATCTTACAATCTCTTTGCAGTCTTCTATCTCCATGTGGCATTTCATTTTATTTTTTCTGTAAATTACATTTTTGGTACTTCTTGAATAACACCACCTCTCCTGACATTTACTCGCAAATTTTTTAAACACCACCCCAATGCCCCCTTTTACTGGTGTATTATCTGTAATACCTAAATTTATAACTTTTTAACAGATAATCTGCGGATTATGCAACAGTAATTACAGTATTTACTGCAAATGAAGAAATGTGAAGTAAAACAAAATGTGTGCCTGATCAACCTGGCACCCGGAATTTGCCAAGCTCTATGTATATAGCATCATCATTGTCAACCATTATCAATCCACTGCTGGATGAAGGTCTCCCAAGTTTCTTCCACAACGGTCTGTCTTGTGCCAGTCTCCGTGTCACTCCCACATGCTTTCGAATTTCATCCGCTTATTGTGGTCGTGTTCTGAGTCTTTTCCTGTCCCTTGGAATCCAGTCTAAAATTTCTGTTGTCCATTGGTGGTCTGTCCTTCTGACAATATGTCCAGCCCATCATCATTTCTGGATTTCTACTCTGATCACAATGCCTTCCACTCTTCTCATTTTCCTTATCCATGAGTTCTCATCTCTCCTGGTTACACCAAGCATGCATCTCTTGATGCTTCTTTCAGCTGTCTGCAGTCCTTGCATGTCTTTTTTAGTTAAGGTACACGTCTCTGCTCCGTACATAAGCACTGGAAGGATGCATTAGTTAAAACACTTCTCTTTTAAGACATAATGACATATTGCTCTTAAAAATTGTACTATTTTTTCCAAAAGCTCTCCGTCCAAGTTTTGTCTTCCGATTAATTTCTTCATCAATGTGACCCTCTCTTGATATCTTCTGTCCAAGGTAAATAAATGTAGGTATCGGTTATCTCCAGCTTTTCCCTGCCAATCGATAAATTCTCATTTTTTGTAAAAGCATTGTACATCAGCTTTGTCTTCTGAGAGTTCATTTTTAATCCCACTTCTTTACTCTTGTTAGCAAGTTCCTGGATCATATCATACTCTACAGCTCTAACTGGGTAGTTGCAAAAATGGCGTCATCAGCAAAACGAAGGTGAGTTAAATAATCTGAGTTAATCTTTATCTCTTTGTTCTCCTAGTTCAGTGACTGAAATACAATTTGCAACGCGGCATTAAAGAGTGGGAGATGTGATGTTGCCTTATCCTTTCCAATTTTTATTGGTGCTGTATCCTCAAATTGCGGAACTTTGCACTTGCATTTTCATACACGCTATTAATAATGCATATGGTAATGCATTAGTATGCTTCTTCAATATCACAAGATTTCAAAGCCATTGCAACTGCTGGTGATTTCAAGGAATCAAAATCCTTTTCATAATCAATAGAAGCCACACATAATGGAAGTTCATATTCCCTTGTTCTTTCAATTAGTTCTCTCAGTACATGGATATAATCTTTAGTGTTTGTAGCCACTCTTGAATCCAGTTTGTTCTTTGGATTGAGCCATGTGCAGTGTTACCTTTAAGTGATGTGAAAAAACCTTCTAAAGTGAAGATTTTATAAACCACTGATAGGAGGCTGACTGGTCTGTAGTTCTTGAGATCCTCAATGTCACCTTTTTTATGTAGCAGGATCATAGTAACATTGTTCCAATCCTCCAGAATCTTCTCTTCATTCAGATATCTGGTGAAAACTTGAGTGAGTCTAGTTTCAATTTCTCCACTTGCTTCTTGTATGATGTCCACAGATATTTCATCATCTTCTGGAGCTCTTCCCTGTTTCACGTTCTTAATTGCATGTGTAACTTCTGCTGGAAAGGACTCTAGTACTGGTATCTTTTGTTATGTGTCTGGAGTAGATGTATCATCCCTTTCATATAGTCTTAGAAATTTTTCACTCTTGTTAAAAAAAATTTTTGTATTGTTACAGTACATCAGCCCTTGCGAATGTTGGTAGCCAGTGGCCAAATGGCGACCAGATATTTTGTAGTGGCTAGTAAACTTTTTAATATAGTAGCCAACAATGGCCAGTAGATTTTTCCCTCCAAGTGATCAACTATTTTGTCCAACTCCCCCCCCCCTTTTATGAATGAATGTCGAGTTCAGTTTTCTTGCCCGTTTTCCTGCAGCTGCTTTGAAAATGAATGGAAGTGAAGGTGGGCTTTGAGAAAAAATCTGCTGGCAGATCAGCCTGGAGCAACCAAAGGGTCAAGGTTACTAAAGCAACCTTTGTCATGGTATGATGTATCTTTGCCATGGTATATCTTGCACAAAGTATAGTGTCATCTACAGGTAAAAGAATTATCTTTAAATCTCTGTTTGGTTGCATATATGCTGAATAAAAAGAAACAAACTGTTATGACAATGTATTTAAGATGATACAGCTGCTACATCTAATGCCATGTAGTACTGCTCCTTGTGAGCATGGCTTTTAAGCAATGAACCTGTTAAAAATGAGTAATCAAGCTTGTCTGAATAGTGACACTTTAAATGCCTTAATGATGATTAGATGCAATGGCCCTTCAATTGAAAATTTTAATAATTGATTTTGGTTAGTAAAAATAAAAATACATGGTATTATATAATAGAATAATAGCTATATACTATACGCACTACTGTTTCACACATTATATACGTTCTATGCGTTGTGTGCATATTTGCAGCAAAATCATCTTGGCATTTATATATCATATATAACTAGGAATATTATTACAAGTTTCAATTATTATATCATCAAGGACTCACCTTGTATCGGTATTCCAAATTAGTAAGCTTCATCCTGTATCTTGAAATAAAATATGTATCTAGCGTGTCACCACGTAGAATCATCGTATTGCAAATAGGCCCAATTGAAATTTGCGACCAGGGTTTAAACTCAAATAAAACACGACTATGGATATCATACAAAGAGAGTGTGAAAGAATTTTATACAATGCAATTAAAAAACCATTTACCATCAACAGGTGTCGTCAATCTTTAAAAGAAGGAATGGACATTTGGATTGTCATTGATTATGTCCATTCCTTCTTTTAAAGATTGACGACACCTGTTGATGGTAAATGGTTTTTAAATTGCATTGTATATAATTCTTTCACACTCTCTTTGTATGATATCCATAGTCGTGTTTATTTGAGTTTTAAACCCTGGTCACAAATTTCAATTGGGCCTATTTGCAATACGATGATTCTACGTGGTGACACGCTAGATACATATTTTATTTCAAGATACAGGATGAAGCTTACTAATTTGGAATACCGATACAAGGTGAGTCCTTGATGATATAATAATTGAAACTTGTAATAATATTCCTAATCATATATGATATATAAATGCCAAGATGATTTTGCTGCAAATATGCACACAACGCATGGAACGTATATAACGTGTGAAACAAGTAGTGCGTATAGTATATAGCTATTATTCTATGAAAATTTTAATCCTCAAAATGCTATTCAGTTGTCGTGGGCAGGAACCTCTGACGGGAAGATCAGGCACAGTACGCATCAGTGGTAAATTGTACCAACATTTATTAGTGCCACTTTATGTATATATATCTTAGCTTTTGAGAAATTAGACATCTAACTTCAATGACCTCTTGAAAATGAATTATGTATGTGTAAATTAAGATAGTAAGAGTAATGATGTTACAGCACTGAAAATAAATTGCAAAAAAAAAAAAAAAAATCAATTATTTTGGAACAAAAGCATATGCAATATTTGCAGTGAATCTAATGATCCTATGCAGTAACTGCTTTGCATCTGTTTTTATGAAGTTAATGGGGTCTCTCATTAGAAAAAGAAAAAAAAAAACCGTTCACACATTTGATTTCATAGAGACATAAGTAGAGAAGTTACTGAATTATTATTATTTTTTTAACTTTGCATGACTAGTAGATTTTGTCATTTGGACAGTAAAATTTTTATTCCACTAGCCACATTAGCTAGTAGTAATTTCAGCAGTTTTGCAAGGGCTGAGTACCATCTTCTTTTCTCAGTGCCATAATCTGTTTTAGCTTCCCTTACGGAGATGTCCCTTTGCTCCCTTCAGGCTTCAGTTGTTTTCAATTGTTTTCCTCACAAGTTCACCATTGAATTTCCTTGTGTCTTCAGTGATGCTTTTCTGAACTGTCTTGCATAGCTCTATATATTCCACTTTGGAAGTTACATCTTCTACATTTGTCCTTGCATCTGTCTTCTTTTTGCATCAGCATTTTTGTTTTTCCTGATATTTTTTTCATATTCCACTTGTTCTTAGTACCACCTATTTTTGTTGCTGCTTCCATAAAAGTCTTGGCTAGTTTTCTGTTAACTTCAGATTTGTCCACTTCTTCCGATGTTAGACCCTCTAGAGCAGAGAATCGGTTCTTCAGTTCCAAGTTGAAGGTATTATGATGATTTTTAAGGTTGTTCACATCAGCCCTTGCAATACTGCTGAAATTTCCACTAGCCAATGTGGCTAGTGACGTGACAAAATCTACTGGCCACGAAAAGTTAAAAAAAAAAAAGTATAAAAGAATCAGTAACTTCTCTACTTGCGTTTTTATGAAATTAAATGGGTGAATGGTTTTTTTTTTTTTTTTTTGTTTCTAATAAGAGACCCCTCCCTTATTAACTTCATAAAAGCAGAGCAGTTACTGCATAGGATCATTAGATTGACAGCAAATATTGCATATGCTTTTGTTCCAAAATGATTGATTTTTTGAAAATTTATTTTCATGCTGCAATATCATTACTCTTACTATCTCAATTTACACATACATAATTTTTCGAGGGGTCGTTGAAGTTAGATGTCTAATTTCTTTAATATTTTAAACAAAGAGACAACAGCCAGGATATATACACGGTCGAGTCACATTATTGTGACCACCAGCTAATATCCAGAGTAACCGCTGTGTGCAGTGCTGACAGCAGCTAGACTAGCTTGGAGTGACTCAATAAGGTGCTAGTTGTTCACAAGTATGTAGAGTCGTGCTGACTGCAGTGCATCTGACAGCTGCTGGAAGGTGCACGATGGAGGATCCGTAGAGCGAACAACACGATCGAGGTGGTCCCACAGATGCTCAATTGGGTTTAAGACTGGGGAATTGCGGGGCCAGGGAAGTACCGTAATTTTCGGACTAAGAGCTGCATCGGCGTAAGGGCCGCAGGTGAGAAATTTTGCAATCTTGGAAGCAAAAGTTGCCGTAAGGGCAGCACCTGTGTCGAAGTCGTGGTGCTGCTCAGAAAACTAAATCATCTTCCTTATTTTCATGAATTAACTCACACCCAACGTGATTATATGTATACTTCAAAGGCTAATCTGCAATTCAGTGTCGATCTGCTTTATGCACTTATTTTTTCATACTGGCAAAACATTTTATTTATACGTTTTTATTAATCATGCTAATGATTTTATTTGTTTGCCTTTATTAAATGCTCAAAACCATTTATGTAATCAATATAAATCACAGTTAATCTTAAGACTCCCGTTAGAATATCGCATTGCTCGTAAAACTGCACAATTGTCTAAATTCCATTCAATCTGGATGTCTGCTACAGGATGGTTCTCTGTTCACCGCAATAGAATCCGTCTTAAAAGTAATTAACTTATAAATTATCGCTTGTAATGCTTTCGATTAATGCTTTCTTTAATAATATGTTCCTTCTATGTTATGCTTTTTTTCTCATCTACAGATGTTT
This sequence comes from Macrothele yani, assembly GCA_039090855.1. NCBI lineage: Eukaryota > Metazoa > Arthropoda > Arachnida > Araneae > Macrothelidae > Macrothele > Macrothele yani. The sequence continues at coordinate 160,483,758 of CM077010.1, read as the reverse complement.
TTGTTAGAATGAAGTTGCGCTTCCTTTTACCAGCTGCCTCGCACGTGTTCGCGGATCTGGCCGCCAACACTTCGAAACAGCGGTGCTGCTTTCTCTCTTTCAAGTGGTTTGACCTACTTTCATTTACTGCGCTCTGAACCTTCGCATTGAGCTCCGCTTTTATATGAATGGGAAAGCTCTCCCTTCTTTTTTCTTTTCCAGCCGAAGCCTTCAACTTCCACTATCGTCAGTCAATAAAAAAAAAAAAAAAAAAAATTAAAATCAAAGCAAAACTTAGGAGCACGAGCCAAGAAACACCTGTATCACATGCCAGATTAACCAAGAAGAGTGAACGGAATTTGTCTTTCCGTCCCGCCCGTATTGTTTGGAATAGGTCTCTGCTAACGGAATCGTCCTGGGGCAGACTTTTGCATTGTTCATGTTCTTAAGCTTTTGTTCAGAAAAGTGCCCATCAAACCGGTCTCTCCACCCACCCCAGTGAAAATCAACGTTTCTTCCTGTGGTTGCATCGCACCTTCCTGCATGATGCATGTTGCAGCCAACGAAAGAGATACGCTGGGCGCGCTATCAACAAAAGCCTGGGACGTCACCCCACTCGTCTGTGTGCTTATGTCCCAATTCCATCCCCTACTCTCCCAAGCAAAGGGCATTTGAGTCAGGCATTCCTGTCCTCCTTCACTTTCCCTCCTAAACCAACATTAGAACAGCGGAGTTTTCGTTTAAATAGAAGTGTCTAACGTATGAGTAGAAAGGGGGGGAAATCTTGATCATAGTCGAGTTTGTGAAAAAAAAAGACGTGGTTTGAAAAAAATTTACTAAGCATCTGCATGAAAAAAAAAAGGGAGGGAAGAAACAATCTTATCAAAAACAAATTCGGCATAAGGGCCGCACACCCGAAAAAATTCACTTTTAGTAACGTAAGAGCCGCAGCTCTTAGCCCAAAAATTACGGTACTTTGAAGTCTTTATTGTGCTCTTCCAACCACTCTCGGACATTTCTAGCTGTGAGACACGTCGTGCTGGAAGATCCCATCTGCCCCAGGGAAGACAATCGGCATGTATGGGTGTATGTGGTCTGCAAGGATGGATTCATAACAAATTCAGTCCATATTGCCTTCCACAGGTATAAGTGGACCCAGAGAATACCACGAAAACATTCCCCAGACCATAACGCTGCCCCCGCCATCTTGTGTTCTTCCAGCAATGGTTGAAGAGTGTTTGTTCTCCGACATTTCTCACCTTATATGCCAATGTCCATCTGTTCGATGAAGCAGAAAACGTGACTAATTCGAGAAAGCAATCCTTTGTTGCCAATCAGCAGAGGTCCAATTCCGATACTGTTGTGCAAATGCAGGGATAGAGGGTTGAAAAAACCCAGTTTTTTTTTAAAAAGCCCAACCTGGGTGAGGGTTTTTTTTTATTGGGCTTTTTGGGGGGGGGGGAGAGGGGGTCTTTTTGGTTTTCATATCCTTTCATTAAGATATCAAAGATTAAATATTATTAATGAAAAATCCATGCAACTTACCTATTGGCTAACAAAAATCTCCTGTTTATGTAGTCTGTTGACATTTTTTTATTTAAATATACACAAAGACTAAGATACTTTACACACCACTCACTGCAATCTATAAACTAGTATTTGATCAAACTCTAAACCCTCATTAAACACTTTTAAGATGTTTAATTAAATTTGAGTAAAACTACAAATTTCAATATTTTTTGTGACAAATTTACTGTTTGTTTTTTAAATATTTGTGGATCTTGACAAGTTTCTGTGCTTTATCAACACCTAAGCGATTGCAAAGTTTTGACCAGACTATTCCACAAGTAGAAAATATCCTTTCTACTGCAGATGAACTGGCTGTACAACCACATAGACTTGACATGTAAGAGCAGAAATCTTTCAAGGTTCCAGCTTTGGTCACACTTGCATGTCGCTCCATCAGCTGCCACCATTTGGCAGCACTGAAGTTTTGCACAACATCATTTACAAACATAGACTTTGGATAGTACTTTGCGTCACATATTTTAAAACCCATTACAAAAATTATCCATTTAGGTTTCTTTTCTAACACCCAGTTATTAGTAATTTTGTTGTTGCTCAGGGCTCATTCTCTTTCCCTGGCCATTTTGGATTCATTAAGTTTGCCAAGTAGTGGCAAGGCTGAAGTGCTTGACCCCCTTTTTTTTTTTTTTTTTTATATCACCGGTGTATATGATGAATTTTCCATAAGATCTTGCCACAGTTCCACTGCCTCAGAAATGTTTGTTTGTTCAGCCTGGAGAATGTCTAGTACTCTACTAACCTCTTTCAGCTGTTTTAGCATGTGTACTGCATCTTTTAGACCAGTGTTTATGCACACACACACATACAAGCATTTTCCTCTTAATTCATTAATATATTTCAAGAAATTATCATGTATAAACTTTTTTTGTTTTTTCCGGAATTATCTGCAAAAACTATTTGCATGAACATTGAATTATAATTTGTAAGAAAATTTTTATTTTTCAATTTTTTATGCAGCAATAAATTATTTGTGCTGATGAATCTAAAATATCGAGGAAGTCAAATGTGTCCTGAATGCCTGACGATTAGCTTTTAGTAAAGCATCCCAAATGAAGTGGCTTTTGTAACTGCATTATCAAATAACAAAATCTTTCTAATGTTTTTGTTTGCTTTGCAAATGATGTACAAAATTTCAGGGCAACAAAATTAAGTAATTCTCAGAATTGTATGCAGTGAAACTTAAACAATTTTTATTCCCACATCTAGTTTAGCTCCAGAATTTTTATTTATTGCAAATTTTTATCAGTAATCAGTTATGGCTATCAGTATATCAAAAATCAAAAGAAACAAACAAGTTAAACAAATGCAAAAACATTAAAAATTAACAAATAACATCTATGTAATAATAAAAGCAAAAAAGGCATAAATAAAAACCAATTTGAGCACCAAGCTTTTCCATTTTAAAATGTTGCTTTTGAAACTCTTTGAAGAAAATATCCCAAAATTGCATTAAAACTTCAAAGTATACTCCAGTTTAAAAAAACCCAATAAAACCCACTACAAAGTGGGTTTTATTGGGTTTTTAAAGTGGTTTAAAAACAAACCCGCCCGGGTTTTTTTGGGGGCGGGTAGGTGGGTAGACAACCCTGTGCAAATGTAAGCCTTTTCTGCTGATGCACCTTCGTTAGCATAGGTGCTGTGACGATCCGTCTGCATCGGAGCCCCATACGCAGCAGGGCTCGCCGAATTGTCATTTTAGACACACTTCCGGTAGCCATCTGGTTCATTCGGCCAGTGAGTTGCTAGTTGTAGTGTGTCGATCGGCCCTCACGCACCTTCGCAGCCGACATTCATCTCTTACATCAATGACACATGGTGCTCTGCAGTCTCCACGTCGCTTATTCGCAATGGTGCCATTTCTCCAATCACGATATACTGTACTTTAACCACAGCAGCACATGAACAGTTCACAAACTGCGCTGTTTCAGAAATACTGCCACCTATGGCCCAAAAGCAGATAATCATCCATTTTTGCAAATCTGTTAAATCACTCCTTTTATCCATGACAGCAACAAGTGATATGTTTTCAGAATGACTACAACACACCTTATATACCCTCCAAGCCAGCTCACCATACATGCCCTCTTTCATTGGCTACACGCTGTTGACGTCAAAAGTAGGAGGTGGTCACAAGAATGTGGCTCGACTGCAAAGTGGCACTTATAATGTTGATACAGTTTATTGCTGATATGTACGGTGCCTGATCTTCCCATCAGAGGTATCTGCTCACCACAATTGAAAAGCATTTTGAGGATCAAAATCTTCAATTGAAGGGCCATTGATCTAATCATCATTTAAGTCATTTAAAGCAGGGCTAGAAAAATAAGCTCCAGATCTAGGAGCCAGCTCCAAAATTTAGGAGCCAGGTGAAACGAAAACAAATTTCAAAGTATCGTGCACAAACGTAATGCATGGTGATGATGTCGGAACAAAGAGTAATAATATAAGTGTATTAAGCATTGCCTATTACCCAAACTACATTTACTACTGAATGAAATTCAAATTTGGTCTATAAATCTCAGGGTGCTATAGTTTTGATAAAAATCTAAACATAAAGAATGTGAAAAAAAAATGCTTAACCTCTTCCATCTGGGATGAAACTATTTGGAAGAAAATAATAGCTAAAAAAAATTGCGACTGTCATCTTCCAGAGTACTGCGTAATATGGCTTTGGAAACGAAGCAGGGGGTGTTAAAAATACGTAAAGATGTGGTGTTAGAAAAAAAAGATCTGAGATAAAGCTATCTGGAAGTAAAAAAGATAAATAAAATAAAATAAAATGCGACCGTCAACTTCCGAAAGCCGCATGACTGCAGAAACGAAAGGGAATGTTGCAAACGCTTAACAAATATAGATTTTGTAAAAAAATGAATAAAAAAACCAGCAACAATCTAACTGAAATGAAGCTATCTGAAGCCAAAAAACGCAAAAACTACGATCAATTTCCGAAATGCCTCGTAAGCGACCATAAAAGACGGACAATAAAAACGTGTAAAAATATGGTTTAAAAATTAAATGAAGAGGAAGAACAAAACAAAGACACCTTATCAGTATAACTGAATGCTGGAGTGAAACTATCTTAAAAGCAAAAAGGGAAAAAAGTTGCGACGTCAACTTACGGAAGCCGACAGCCGGAGAAACAGAGAAAACGCTTTAAAAAATGTGGTATGGCTCTTAAAAATAGAAGAAGGAAAAAAGAAATCACCTTAATTTAACTTTCAGTTAGATTAAAATTTAGGCTTCCATGCCAAAAAAAAAGGGGGTGGGTGGGTGGGTTGGAATTGCGACCATTAGCTTTTGAAATGTTTTTATGCCCTTTTAACCACCATGCACATCAAATGTGTGTGGTGCATAAAAAGTGCATAAAAATATCGCTTCCAAGCTCAAGAAAAGCAATTATATCTCATCAAGTTGAAGTTATCAGTTTGAAAAATATGGAAGAATGAAAGCTAAAATAAAATAGGGGGGCATCTATCGATTACAGTTTTATATCTTAAACACGAGCCAACGTTAAAAATGCGTGAAAATTTCCCTTCCTTTGTTTTAAAATTTAAAGAAATCTTAAAAAAAATAAATGTTAAGAAAACCAGTCTGCAAACCTTTTCGAGAATCTGTGTTGTGCGTCGCCTCGTCTCGCTGTTTCTACTCCCAGGCCGGCAGCTTAAACAAACAGTGTGATCTTCAATGTTTTTGCGATCTGACAGGATAGTCATGTGACTCAGCGGATTTCATCACGTTTCTCTGCTTGGAACATATGGTTCAAGATAAAAGCTGAAAGAACTTATAAATGTGACCAAAGCAGAAAACTTCAGATTTCATTTTAGAAATTACAATTGGTTGAAGTTACAGTTTGCATCTATGAACTCAAAGTAGTGACTGCAAATTACGAAATTTGAAGTAATAAAAAAAAAAAAAGTTGGGCACCGGGACCAAATTTTTAGGTGCCCGGTAATTTTCCAGCCCTGTCTGAGTCATTACTCAGACATGCCTGATTACTGATTTTATGAGGTTCATTGCAGAAAAGACATGCTCACAAGGAGCAGTACTATATGGCATTAAGATGTAGCAGCTGCATCATCTTAAAAACATTGGCATAAGTTTGCTTCATTTTGTTCAGCATATATGCGGCTAAACAAAGATTCAAAGATAATTCTTTTACCTGTAGACAACAGTATACTTTTGTAAAGAAAGGTATACCATGGCAAAGGTTGCTTTAGTAACCTTGACCCTTTGGTCGCTCCAGGCTGATCTGTCAGCAGATTTTCTCTCGAAGCCCACCTTCACTTCCATTCATTTTCGAAGCAGCTGCAGGAATGCAGGCAAGAAAACTGAACTCGATATTCATTCACGAGGGGTGGGTGGGAGGTAGACAAATTAGTTGCTCCCTTGGGGGGGAATCTACTGGCCATCGTTAACTACTATATTAAAACTACTAGCCACTACAAAATATCTGGTGGCCATTTGGCGACTGGCTACCAACATTTGCAACGGTTGCATGTCATACATTTTGTTTGTTTTATGAGCTTGCCTAGTGTTCTCCCTTGATTTTTTTTACAGCCAGGTGACAAGAAATTTTAGCTGGGTGTTACTTTTAATGACCCCTTCTCCAATCAAAAAAAAATGTTTTCCTTAACATTATTGTACTTATCAAACATCTTTAGCAGTGTGGTAGGCATTAATGTATCATCACATGACAAACAGTTAGAAAATTGTACAAAAATGGTTAAAAAATTAGTATTTACTAACAAATCATATTCTACACAGATTTCTTTTTTTCTTTATAGATTGAAGGTTTAACGACCACCATAAGCAACTCAATAGGCTATAAGCAGTTGCTTGTCCCTAATTTAGGGCCACTGGTTCCAGGGAAGGGAGAAAACCAGTGCCATAAGACAAACACAACATCCATGCCTCACCGTGATTCGAACCTGGCCCTTCTCGGATGATGATCATAAGCCAGCACTTAGACCACTGTGCCACCTGGGCGGTGACACAGATTTCAGCTAGTTTTCATCAACATTGATGGTGTATGTGAAAATAAGTTTTCTATTCTTACTATTATGTGCAATGTGAAAACATTTATTAAAGGAAATATAGCGAGGCGGCAGACAAAATTAAGTGGGCAGGCCTTCCAGTAAAAATGCTCTAGGGAGAACATCAATTACCTCACTTGAGTTTAGTGGTGAGGTGCAACACACACACACAGTCATATCAGAATAATATGACCACCCCCTGGAGTGTACCCGGCTTGGTGTGTTACAGGGTGCACATGACACAGTCAACCACATGGAGATATAAGCAGCCGGCCAGGACAAATGAGGCATTGTGCGTTACATGAGCACAATAGGCAGAGGTAGTGATATTGACACATTCAAAAAAGAATTACCATTGGCTACCGTGCCAAGGGTGGAAGCATTTCAGAAACAGCAGACTTTGTGGGCTGTTTGCGAGGTGATTTTGTAAGGGTGTGTTAAGAATGGATCACTGGCACACCGAGTACCTCCCGACGTCACAACTGTGGAGCCCCAAGAGCCATCGACCCCAGAGAACGTCGCCTCCATCAACTGGTAAAGGGCAATCGACACACAACAGTGCAGCAACTGACCACGCAAATGAATGCTGGGGCAATCAGGTATGTGTTCCTGATAACAGTAGAGCAAACACTGTTACGCATGGGTCTCCTGAGTCGACGCTGTGTTGAGGTGTCCATGTTAACCCAGGTCCATCGGCAACAACGCCTGCAGTTACCATCTTTGGACAGTAGAAGAATGGAAAAGGGTTCTCTTCTCCGATGAATCGAGGTTTCTACTCCACAGAAGTGACAGGCAGTGGCGAATACAGCTTCAGACACACGGGAATCAACACCCAGGCACACTTGTCAGTCAAGTACAGGCCGGTGGTGTCGGTGTGCATGTCTGGGGGATGTTTTCCTGGTATGACCTGAGAGCACTGGTACCACTGGATGAGTCCCTGAACGTCAGTGGCTACCTGTCCGTCTTTGCTGACCACATGTATCCCTTCATGTAGGACATTTACCCTGGTGGTGATGGTGTATACCAACAGGACAATGGCCCCTGCCATGCCACTAAGGGGGTGCTTGAGTGGTTCCAGGAGCATGAAAGCGATGTCTCCATTCTCCCTTGGCCGACAAAATCGCTTGACTTCTATCCCATAGACCACTTGTGGGACTATTTGGAGTGACAGGTTCGGTGTGCCGACCCGCAACTGTGTCATATCTGGGACCTCCGTGTTCTGCTGCAGTCCGAATGGGCATGTGTGCCTTGGGCAAACTTCCAGGGCCTCATCGCACCCATGCCACGCCGTTTTGCCACTGTCATCTGGGCCAAGGGTGGTTATTCCCATTATTAGTCAGGTGGTCATATTATTCTGATCTTGTGTATATCATCATCATTGTCAACCATTATCAATCCACTGCTGGATGAAGGTCTCCCCAAGTTTCCTCCACAACGGTCTGTCTTGTGCCAGTCTCCTCCATGTCACTTCCTCATACTTTCCAATTTCATCCACCCATCTTCCATGTGGCCTTCTTCTGGGTCTTTTCCTGTCCCTTGAAATCCAATTTAAAATTTCGGCTGTCCATCGATGGTCTGTCCTTCTGGCAGTATGTCCAGCCCATTGCCATTTCAGGGATTTAACTCTGATCATGATGTCTTCCACTCTTGTCATTTTTCGGATCCACGAGTTCCTCTTATCTCTCCTGGTTACACCAAGTATGCACCTCTCCATGCTGCTTTGAGTTGTCTGCAGCCTTTGTATGTCTCTTTTAGTTAAGGTCCACGTCTCTGCACCATACGTAAGCACTGGAAGGATGCATTGATCAAACACTTTTCTTTTAAGACATAATGGCATATTGCTCTTGAAAATTAAGCTGTTTCTTCCAAAAGCTCTCCAGGCAAGTTTTGTACGCCGATTAATTTCTTCATCAATGTGACCCTCACTTGATATCTGCTGTCCAAGATAAACGTACGTGTCTGTTATCTCCAGCTTTTCTCCATCAATCGATAAATCTTCATTTCTTGTAAAAGCATTGTACATCACTTTTGTCTTCTGAAAGTTCATTTTTAATCCCACTTCTTTACTCTTGTCAGCAAGTTCCTGGATCATACTCTGTAGCTCTGATGGGGTAGTTGCAAAAATGACTATGTCATCAGCAAAAGGAAGGGGAGTTAGATAATCTCCATTAATCTTTATCCCTTTGTTTTCCCAGTTCAGTGATTGAAAGACATTTTCCAATGTGGCATTAAAAAGCTTCGGAGATATGGTGTCACCTTGTCTCACTCCTTTTCCAATTTTTATGTGTGTTGTATTTTCAAACAGCCGAATCTTTGCACTTGCATTTTCATAGATATTATTAATAATGTTAATGTACGCATCTTCAATACCGCAGGATTTCAGAGCCATTGTAACTGCTGATGGTTTCACCGAATCAAAGGCTTTTTCATAATCGATAAAAGCCATGCACAATGGAAGTTCATATTCCCTCGCTCTTTCAATTAGTTTTCTCTGTACGTGGATATGATCTATTTTGCTGTAGCCACTCCTGAATCCAGCTTGTTCTCGGTTGAGCCATGTCCAGTGTCACCTTCAAGCGGTGTGAAAGAACTGTAGTGAAGATTTTATAAACCACTGGTAGGAGGCTGATACGTCTGCAGTTCCTGAGATCCTCGATGTCACCTTTTTTATGTAGCAAGATCATTGTAGTGTTGTTCCAATCCTCAGGAATCTTCCCTTCATTAAGGCATCGAGTGACAATTTGGGCGGGTACTGTTTCGATTTCTCCACTTGCTTCTTGTATGATGTCTACAGTAATTCCATCTTCTCCTGGAGCTTTTCCCTGCTTCATGTTCTTGATTGCATGTGCTACTTCTGCTGGGAGGACTGGGAGAACTCTGGTACCTTTCATGATGTCTGGAGTACATGTATCATCCCTTTCATATAATTTGGAGTAGAAATCTTTCATTCTTGTCAAAATTTCGCCTCTATTTCTTGTTACAGAACCATCTTCTTTTCTCAGTGCCATAATCTGTTTTCTTCCCTTACTGAGATGTCCCTTTGCTATCTTTAGACTTTGGTTGTTTTCAATTGCTTTTCTTACTAGTTCACAGTTGAATTTCCTTACGTCTTCAGTGATACTTTTTCGTACTGTCTTGCATAGCTCAATATATTCCACTTTGGAAGTCACATCTTCTTTAGTTGTCCTCATCTCTCTTCTTTTTTGCATCAACATTTTGGTTTTTCTTGATAATTTGTTCACATGCAACTTGTTCTTAGACCCAGCTAATTTTGTTGCTGTTTCCGTAAGAGCTTTGGTTACTTTTCTGTTAACTTCAGAAATATCCACTTCTTCCGATGTTAGGCCTTCTAAAGCAGAGAATCTGTTCTTGAGTTCCAACTTGAAGGTATTATGGTGTTTTTGAAGGTTGGTTATGTCAATACATTTTGTTTGTCTTATGAGCTTGCTACGTTCGAGTTTAGTGTTGAGGTGCATCTTACATCTCGCCAATCTAAGGTCACTACCTGTGTTGAACTTGTTTAGCACACTGCAGTCTATGACGAATTTTTTGTTACACATAATGAAATCAATTTCACTTGTCATCCCATCCATGTCCATTTCCTGTTTGGCTTTTTCTTGAAAAAGAGTTCAAGATGAAAAACCCTTCTGCCTCTGCAAACTCAACGAGAGTATTTCCACGCTGGTTTCTGTTGCCGTTATCGAATTTACCTACTGAAGTTTCATTCTGTTGCCGTTGCCTTATTTTTGCATTGAAATCTCCCATAATTATCTTCAAGTGCTGCTTACCTTTATTATTTAGATGACAAATTTCCTCATAAAATTCTTCAATTTCTTCTTCAGGATGACTTGTGGTGGGTGCATAAGTTTGAATAATCTGAGCCTGGTATCTTTCCGAGAGTTGGATAACGAGTCGTGCAGCTCTGTCAGAGAAACTTTCAACTTCTACAACTTTATCCTTCAGTTTCTTGTTTATTATAAAACCAACACCACTATTTCTGCCAGTATCAGTCCCACGATAGTAGAAGAGATGTCCACTTTTCAGTTCAATGAGATCTTCTCCTTACCTCACTTAGCCCGACGATGTCCCACTTGATCCTTTGTAGGTCCTCTTCCAATTCAAGAAGCAGCCTTGAATCAGAAGATAGGGATCGTCCATTATACGTAGCCAAGGTCAGCATCAGATGGCAGCCTAGTCCGATCCTCCGGGGATTCTTAGCACCCTCTGCTTTCATGTCGCACTGGCCGCTGCCTTGGCCAGGTGCATTCCAGTTGCCGGAGACTGAGGGCCAAGATTTAAGTTGTGGAGTCATTTTGGAGGGGTTTGGCCATAACTCACCATGCTGGCCAAGCGGGTTGGTGAGTGTGATGGCCTTGTGTGTGTGTATATCATCATCATCATCATTGTCAACCATTATCAATCCACTGCTGGACGAAGGTCTCCCCAAGTTTCCTCCACAACGGTTTGTCTTGTGCCAGTCTCCTCCATGTCACCCCTGCATACTTTCGAATTTCATCCACCCATCTCCCATGTGGTCTTCTTCTGGGTCTTTTCCTGTCCCTTGGAATCCAATCTAAAATTTCGGCTGTCCATCGATGATCTGTCCTTCTGGCAGTATGTCCAGCCCATTGCCATTTCAGGGATTTAACTCTGATCATGATGTCTTCCACTCGTGTCATTTTTCGGATCCACGAGTTCCTCTTCTTATCTCTCCTGGTTACACCAAGTATGCACCTCTCCATGCTACTTTGAGTTGTCTGCAGCCTTTGTATGTCTCTTTTAGTTAAGGTCCACGTCTCTGCACCATACGTAAGCACTGGAAGGATGCATTGATCAAACACTTTTCTTTTAAGACATAATGGCATATTGCTCTTGAAAATTATGCTGTTTCTTCCAAAAGCTCTCCAGGCAAGTTTTGTACGCCGATTAATTTCTTCATCAATGTGACCCTCACTTGATATCTGCTGTCCAAGATAAACGTATGTGTCTGTTATTTCCAGCTTTTCTCCATCAATCGATAAATCTTCATTTCTTGTAAAAGCATTGAACATCACTTTTGCCTTCTGAAAGTTCATTTTTAATCCCACTTCTTTACTCTTGTCAGCAAGTTCCTGGATCATACTCTGCAGCTCTGATGGGCTAGTTGCAAAAATGACTACGTCATCAGCAAAACGAAGGTGGGTTAGATAATCTCCATTAATCTTTATCCCCTTGTTTTCCCAGCTCAGTGACTGAAAAACACCCTCCAATGTGGCATTAAAGAGCTTCGGAGATATGGTGTCACCTTGTCTCACTCCCTTTCCAATTTTTATGTGTGTTGTATTTTCAAACAGCCTAATCTTTGCACTTGCATTTTCATAGATGTTATTAATAATATTAATGTATGCATCTTCAATACCGCAGGTTTTCAGAGCCATTGTAACTGCTGATGGTTTCACCGAATCAAAGGCTTTTTCATAATCGATAAAAGCCATGCACAATGGAAGTTCATATTCCCTCGCTCTTTCAATTAGTTCTCTCAGCACATGGATATGATCTATTGTGCTGTATCCACTCCTGAATCCAGCTTGTTCTCTCGGTTGAGCCATGTCCAGTGTTACCTTCAAGCGGTGTGAAAGAACTTTAGTGAAGATTTTATAAACTAATGATAGGAGGCTGATAGGTCTGTAGTTTCCGAGATCCTCAATGTCACCTTTCTTATGTAGCAGGATCATTATAGCGTTGTTCCAATCCTCAGGAATCTTTCCTTCATTAAGGCATCGAGTGAAAATTTGGGCGAGTACTGTTTCGATTTCTCCACTTGCTTCTTGTATGATGTCTACAGTAATTCCATCTTCTCCTGGAGCTTTTCCCCGCTTCATGTTCTTGATTGCATGTGCAACTTCTGCTGGGAGGACTGGAGGAACTCTGGTACTGGTATCTTTCATGATGTCTGGAGTGCATGTATCATCCCTTTCATATAATTTGGAGTAGAAATCTTTCACTCTTGTCAAAATTTCGCCTCTATTTCTTGTTACAAAACCATCTTCTTTTCTCAGTGTGTGTATATTTATGTATATATATAATATATACACACACACAGTATGAGCAAAATTGACCATGCAATAAACCTACCGGACGATTCCTTGTGGAAATGGAAGTCGAAAACTTGTCTGTTCTCTGATCGGACGTTGCATTTCGGAGATACACATGCCAGTCATATCCGGTAGGAATACAGACATTAGAAATCACTTTGACAGAAAACATGTAATTTACTGATCTGTACCACTACAACACAGATGGCAAAACACATGGATTTATGTGAGATTACATCAACATGTGTTCAAAATGACTACCTTGTAGTGTGGAACAGGCAGCTGCACACCGAGGAATAGACATCTGCACGAGTTGCAGCATAGCAGGAGTTAGTTGTGATGGCAGCGTGTAAGGTGGCCACTAAGTCTTGCAGGCTGTTGACAGGCCTTCGATATACCAGTTCCTTTAGATTACCCCAGAGCAGGCCACGATTTCGTTTTTTTTTTTTTTTTTTTTTTTTTTTTGTTAGCAGGAGCAACATTTGCTAGTGGCTTTATTTTTACTAGCAAATTGCATTATCTACAGCAAAAGTTTACTAACATTAAACACAAGAAACTTTAACATATCCCCAGGGCTCCATTAGTGAATCATGACAAATTTTGATTTCACCCATGTAACTGTCACATTGTAATGCTGAAAAGATTACAAATATTTATATATAACTCACTTTTTCATGACCTGACAGATTAATTCTAACAATTTAATTTGAATGCAAATATTTAAAAACCATTTTTTTTTATTTAACTTTATTCACAAAATTCAAGAACACTATTCAAAATCTTAAGTTATTTTCTGTATGGTTTATGATCTGGGTTTTGGGTCTTTTCATCATACCACTTTAAAACAGCAGGCCTGGGGTCAAACCTGTCTTTGGATGGACTTTCAACCTCAATACTCATGAGAGCATTCAATGTTTGTAAGTTTAAACTGCCCCTCCAATCACCCTAGATTCTTTTCATGAAACTGAACCCAAACTCACATGCAGAAGTAGGTAAGGGAAATATTCTGGATATTTCTACTAGTGCCGAAATGTTTTTATAATGATTGTACTTTTCAAGAAACATTAGTTTCCAAAAAGCAGTTGTTCTGTTTTGTATGTCAAATTGGTGACTAATCTTTAGCATCACTTTTCAGTTCAATGAATTCTCCAAGCACATTTTTCAGTTCAACCTTGGCCTGTGTTTCAAGGCATTTGAAAATTCTCTATCAAGGATTCGACATCTTGAATCTTGTAATTTTAAAACGTGTCTGCATCAGGAGTGAATGGGCCAGTTCCATGACTTCAAAAATGGCTGCACATTTTGCAATGGTGTTAGTGTTTCAAAACATAAGTCAATATTGCTGATAAGTGAATCTATTATATTTGACATATCAAATGAACACACTGCATCTCCTCTAGCCTTTAAATTTAATATCTTTAAATTTAGATTGCCCAGTTCCACTGTCTAGTGTGACCTTGTTTGTGAAATCCTCCAGGTTTGAGCCGTCATTACATTTCATGTCTATTAATTTTTTTTTTCACACTTGACTACTGATACAATTCATTACAGTTTGCATCATGTTTCTTTAGACATAAAGCTAAGACAATTCTAAAGCATCGGAGACAAAACATAAATTCAGAATAAAATTGTAGGTTACACAAGACTTCAATATTCTTAGCAAATTTGTTTTCATCTGAAGAAGACTCAGAAGAACATGCAGTGTTGTCTAAATGAACCACAATTGCTTTTCATTTTCTAATAAGGCCTTTACAAGCACAGAAATGATGAGGAATCCACTGTGTTCCATCAAGTCTCTGAGGGATGACCACACTTTCCTCATATGGAACAGTGACATTTTCAGTGCACTTGTTCGTTTCGGTGATCTAGAAAAGAATTAGATTCCGAGATAACTGGAGATATCTTAAATAAGTTTCACGTTCACTTGCAAGGTTTGCTTGATGGTTTCAACTGTTATTTTCTGGAAGAACTGTACGGAAAAATGTGAAGAAATTTTTTGGGTTGTAAACCCATACTCTGCTGTGTTTGATAAGCCAGCTTTTCTGACATCACAGAAGTATGAGTCCTTGATTGATTTGACCTCAGATTCTGCAATAAAAGAGATTTTGCAAATAAGAAGTCACTATCAGAATTTTGGTATCAGTTAAAAGATGAATTTAAAGTTCTGCCAAAAAAAAAAAAAAAGCGAAAATCATCCTTCTGCCCTTTGCAACAACTTATGTGAATATTCTCTGCTTGTGTGGCTACTAAAACAAAATACAGATCCTGCCTCAGTGCAGAGCCAGATATTTGGTTGCAGCTGTACCAAATTCAACCCGATATAGCTACATTGTGCAAATCAAAACAGTCCTATCCCTCTGTTTTAAATACCACATCTCTGTGGGTAACATATTGTGGATTTACAATACCTGCTTTGAATTCCTTCTCAAATGTGTTGCCTTACTGATTTTTTGTTGTTGTTTTTTGTTTATGTAGTTAAGTAAGTTCCTTATTTCTCTGAAATTAGTGGAGAAACTAACATTTAGAATGAAGTAAAACTTGATGTATATATGCCCAAATGGTTAAAAATACCTTCCGTCGTCAATACTGCTGTCATTCGTTTTAGTACCTACGTAGGTGCTAGGTGAAAATATCTTGACCCTTATGCCAAAGACACGTAAGTGCAAAATTGAAGTTTTGAGAAAATGGTATTTAAAGTTCCAATTTTTAATGACTTTCAATGAGAGAACTTAAGTTTAGATCTAAATTTAAGCTATTTAGAATTCGAAAAATAATTTGCGCTTTTGCCATACAATAAAATATTGACTAACAACTTGAAAAATGCAGTTAGGTAAAAGCAGCCAAAAATGCACCAATAGTGCTCCGTGACGAATTTATTTCCTAAAAAGAGCTCCGTGACTCAAAAAGGTTTGGGAACCGCTGTAATAAATTCTTGTCCTTTTCTTGATCCATGAGTTCCCCTCTCTGTCTTTTCTAGTTACATTAAGCATGAATCTCTCCAAACTATCCAAACTACTTAGAGTTGTAAATCAAACTCATCTTTGTTGTGTGGCTTCCTAGATTACTACATTCAATCTAGTTAACTTTTTTTATGGGATTTATCTAGGTAAAGTCTCAAATTTCTGCAAATTTTCAAAGAGAACTCCTCTCTATCGTCAGGTAGTCATTCATTCTATCTCTGTCACTGTCTTCGGTTACGGTTAACCTTGATGGTTACAGTGATTCTGCAAAATATCTTGTCAGATGTTGGGCAGCAGAAATCCCTTACAGTCATTTAATGTTGAAGTTCTGGTATTTTCCAATATCAAGTCCCTCTTTCAATTTACGCTTTAGGAAGTAGGATTGATGTCCAATGACAGTTAAAGAGTCCCAGTCCATGTGGTGTCCTGTTTCTCTAACGTACCTGTCTAATCCTATCTTGCTTAAATAATTTTATATTGCTGCCTTGTGCTCCGTGATGCGAGTTTCCAGCCTATGACCTGTTTCACCTTTGTAGAATTTTCCACAGCTGCAAGTTACTTTATAAATTACTCCGTGCATTTTTAACAAGTTTTTCTTTTAATCAAGCTAGGGCAAATTTTTTTTAAGTTTGTTGTCTAAACTGGGAGCTAATCTAATATCATATTTACTGCTTATTCTCTCTAAAGATTCAAACAAACCCTTTTGATACGTAATTTTTCTTGTGAACTTAAACACCTACTAGCTTGTATTTTTTTGTTTATCTTGTGTGAGTAATTTATCTATTTCCTTTTTTGGGTAGTTATTTTCTGTTGGCAATACTTTCAGTTCATCTATGTGAGCTTTTTTCATATCTTTTGAGGAGACTAAATTATTAGGCCTAGATTAGCATGTACAAAGTACTGGACATTCAATGAACTGGGATTCCTTAAAAATTCTTGCACGCCAACAACACTATCTAAAACGGAAATTTGAAGAAAGTCTACACATTGAAAGAAGAAGAGGTTCCATGATTAATGAATATAGCAGTATGACATTACCACTTGAGTGGCAGCACCTTCTGTCTTAGTCAGTCCTGAAGAAGGGTTGGGGAACAACCCGAAAATTTGACAAAGTGAAAACTTATATCCTAGTAATCCCCGTAATGCACAATTTAACTACAATAAATTATTTATTTTTTCTAAAAATTGGTTTGCAACATTTTCCTTTATTGAGTATGGATTAGAGGAGTTAAAATCCAGTATTTTATTTGTATCCAAAGGTGTTTTGTATATTTTTGTGAGGAACTTATTTTCTTGGACATAGTCAGTCAAACCCAAGAAGTTTAATTTTCCTTCAGTTTGAACCTCTAAAGTGAACTTAAGGGAATCATCTAATTTATTAAAGCACCATAGAATTTTTTCTGGAAGATATTTATTCTTGCTATCTATAATGGATAAGATATCCATATATCTGTGATAAAGGCAAAAGTATGAGGGCTGAACCAGTACCTTTTCTTTCAGCTTTCCTACATAGTGATTTGTTAAAGGTATGGAGAATGGGGAGCCCATTGCCAGGCCAGACTTTTGGAGGAAAAATCTTTTCTCAAATTGAAAAAGTTAAATAGTATAACTTACTAGTGATCCAAAATTTCTTGGCATAGAATAAAAATCAAACTTTTCAAACTTTCGCACATCAACCAGATGACTTTTTCAAGGAAGGCAGTGTTTGCTGTCTACCTTCCTTGAAAAAGCCATCTGGATGATGTGTGAAAGCTTGAAAACTTTAATTTCTATTCTACGCCAAGAAATTTTGGATCACTAGTATAGTTATACTATTTAAGTGCAGTTGGTGTATTGTTCCTTGTTATTAATTGAAAACAGTTGTTCTTTAAGGAGAAAATCAGGATTTCAAAATCTAGTAATAAATTCCTTGTTTGATTATGAAAAACAATTTTGACTGCCAGGTTATCTGCTAAAAATTCTGTAAGCTGATCTAAATTTATGCTAGTGTACATAGAAACTATGTCTAGGCTACCAATAAATAATAGGAGAATCTAGGGTTGGAAGCTGCTCTAATTTACATATTAGGGCTGAGGAGTTTTTTATAATGGAATGAGGTTCTAATAAATCTTGAAGGTGTGACTTAAGAAAATAGTTCAGATTTGAAAGTATTGAGCATTTTGAATCTATAATTGTCCTAATTGGGTGGTTAATCTATGCAATTTTATTATTCCATGTAGCTGAGGCAACCTAAATTGCAATTTTGAGAACTTTTTAAAGTTATCTGGAAGTTGGCCTTTTTTTCTTTTGTTCTGAAATAAGTTTTGTAACTTTTTTAATTAATTCAGGTAGTGGGTTTTCTTGTATCTCCTTATAAAGAGGCTTCTTCTGTTTTCTTCAGAGTTGTTTGCAGCCTCTCTATGTCCATTTTAGTTAAGGTCCCATGTCTTTGGTCCTAAGCAAGAACTGGAAGAATGCACTGATTAAATGCTTCACTTTTAAGACAAAAGCAAATTGCTCTTGAAAATTATACTGATCCTTCCAAATGCTGTTCAACCAAGTTTTATATGCCTAGTAATTTCTTCTTTAATGTGGCCTTTGTTTTATATCTGTTGTTGAAGGTAATTGTAGGCATCAGTTACTCTTAGATTTGGCACATCCATCTCTGGATCTTCAGTTCTTGTAAAAGCATTCTACATCACTTTTACTTTCTATATGTTCATTTTTGATCCCACTTTATGCTTCTCACTAAATTCCTGGATCATACTTTGCAGTTCTCAGTGAGTACTTACTTTACAGCCTTTTAAATTTGGGATTTATTTGCTCGGTTATTTTACACTTTAATGGGGTGTAAATCGTTATTTTATGAAATAACTAGTTAAACCATAGAATACAAGTGAGTTTTACGCTTTAACTGACTTGATCAGTTATTTCATGAAATAACTAGGTATTCTATGAAATAACAGATTCCATACTTTAACGATAACATATACATTGTCAATAGCACAAAAGTAAGACAACAATTGTTGATGATTTCATAGAATCAAAAGCCTTTTGATATCCAGTAAAAGCAATACATAGTGGGAGTTCGTATTCATTTGCTGTTTCAGTTAGCTCTCTCAGTACATCACATGCACACACACAGATTTGCATTGACCATATATATTTGACCCATATATATGTATAATTTTTCTTTTCTTTTTTTTTCCAGGTTCAATGTGCCATTTTCATGTAGTAGTGTCAAAATATGGATGAGAAGTATAGAAGATATCCTCCCTGGTATGTTGCAGTAGGCTTCTATGAAGATGCCAATCAGCTACTCAAACAATTTACTGCACAGAAAAGCCTAAAGTTCTCATGCTTTGCATGTGTTTGGAGAGATTTCAGGTTCTCATCGATTTTCATGTGAGAATAATATTTACTTTTTTCTTTTCACATTTTGCAAGTGAAATTTTGATTTATAAATGCTCAATCAAGAAAGGCAGTGATTCCTAAGTTTTCATCCATGAGTATGAATACAAAAGAAATATTGTGCAATGCACTACATGTGAAACTTCTCAGTGCAGATTTTTGTGTGTAAATGTAACCCCCTCCCCCCCAGCCTTTAGATTTACCCAGTGATTGGAAAAAGTATCTAGACACTGCAATAATTTAAATTACCTTCTTGAAAAAGTAGCTTGCTACAGCTACAACTGCTTTTTCTGAAAAGTAGTACTTTTGTTACTTTTTTTAGATCTAATTTTAAGATACAATTTTTTTAAATGACTTTTATATGTGTATTTTTATGTGATATTTAAAGCTAAATACTAAGGCAAATTACACAAATAATTTATTTTTATATTTGTGTCTTAGCTCTGACCATTATATGTAACACATTTTAGCATATATTGATCTCCAAACTACAGATTTCTGAGGGTTAAAGCATGTGAAAATACAGATAGGAGTATATTTTGAATATTAGATGTCAAGGTATCCATCCATCATCTGGTTTTTGTACTTTTCTGTACATGTGCATTCGTGTCTACAAAGCAACCCGGGTGGGTGAGCTATCCAACGTGTAGGCTTTGGATCAGTCATCTGCAATGGGCCCGGGTTTGAGTCCCATTTTTACTATAACACTAGTTCTGATTGCTATTTCCTTTTGAACTTCTATGGATGTTTGTGTTGTGCAGCAAGTTAATAAAGTTGTAGGGAATTGCAGTAGAAAAAGTGGAACTTTACTGCAGAAAGTAATAACACTGAAACTTTGTATTTCAAACACCTCCATCTTTTTACTGCCTCTTTCTCTAAAACTCAGATGTCACAGCCTGGGTTCTTGAGATTCAGCCGCATGGGCCACGTATAGTACTTCATGATTCAAAATCTGTTGTTAAGAACAAAATTCCGTTCACACTATGTTTTCTTCATCCAACTGAATGTTCTTTTTTCCCAACCTATGAGGTACAAGGCATGTGGTAACCTCGGTAGCACAGTGGTCTCAGCGCTGGCTTCTGACCTTTCATCCGAATGAGCTCAGGTTCAAATTGCGGATCAGCAGGTCCGGTGTGATCTTTTCTTTTCTGGGAGGATATGACTTAAAATTAGGCCCCTTCGACTTCAACAGTTCCCTACTTCCACTCAAATAGTATGCAGTTTTTAGTTTCTCATACCACCGTGACAGGGACATTTGAAAAATCTCACTTTTGGCTTTTGACAATTTTACTAAAAATGTAAAACTGGGTAAAAACTAAACCCAGGAGCCGGCTGTAAAGGTGTGTTATTAAGTAAACGTTATGTGAACACTGACAACACGGTATTCCACAGAAATGTGGAATTGAAAATGAACCATCACCGAATGAATGAGCATGAGGCAGTGAACATAACAGTAGGAAAATGCTTTCGGAGTAGGACTCGGAAAAACTCTGTTCAATGTTAAACGCTTCAAGGGAATTTTCTGTGATAGAGCACAGATGGCTAATTAGCTCCCAATGGCTTGTTTGGAGAGGTCATGGAGGTTAGGCATATCTGCATATTGTTTTATATGCCTCCATCCCTGCTGCTGACAATTACTTTCATGTATTGAATCACTTACTCAAAGCTTTACCCAGATTTATTCATTTGGTTATAGTTCCAGTTGAAGAAATTTTCATTTAATCTTCCTTCCCTCTGAGTTCTTTTGGATTTTTACAGACATTTCTGTCCTTGATTTTAGTCAAGGCCTGTTCTCAATGTGTTTGTTGTTAAGAACAATTATCATTTCACAGTATGTTTTCTTCATCCGACTGAATGTTCTCTTTTCTCAACCAATAGGATACAAGGTATGTGAAAAATCTGAAATCAAGAGGACAGAAACATCTGTAAAAATTCAAAAGAACTCTGAGGGAAGGAAGATGAAATGAAAATTTCTTCAACTGGAACTAGAACCAAATGAATAATTATTTTCATTGTTATTAGTGGTTAACACCTCAGTGTAGGTTGCTCTGTATTCTGATTAGTTGTGTGGAAATACTGAGTGCTGCTAACTAAAGTATTTAAAAAATGCTGAAATTGATACCTTTCTTTTTCAGGTACAATTTTCATTAAACTTATTCACAAGTTGTGCTTTTCTATTTTATACGCCTCTTGTATGACCATTCTGGGAAGGCAATGGTCCTACCAGTAGCTACAGTCCTGAAGATGAGGCATAGGTAATCTGTTTGTCTTGTGGCCCTTTTATTGCTCCCTTCTCTAGAGGCACCAAATAAGGATTGGCAACTCTGAATTTCTCAAGTTGCTAAAGTTCCTCTGGTAGCTGTTGCTAAGCCTCAAAACAAAAAACAAAATATAATCTTATCAACAAAAATGCTGCATTTTCTCAATTGATTTCTAAAAGGATGTTGCACTTCAAAGTGGAAAAAAAAAAAAAAAAAAAAAAGTGAATAAGGTACATATTTCTTAACAAATTGGAAAAGGGTAAGATAATTTCTGTCTCTCTCTGCAAGTGGTTTAATACAGCAACAGCACACACCAACATCTTATTACTCTGCTTATAGGTGGAAGAAAATTATTTTTCTCCACGTTAGAGAGATGAAAATTTACTTTCACATTTCCACAAATGTTTTTCTGGATATGGTTTCATTACTTTTGTTATGTGATATTTAAAATCAGTAAATGTATTTTTTCAACAAGCGAAAGGGTTATAACGGTTAACGGTTTGGTTGGCTTTCACAGTGTAAGTCGAGCCAGGCTCGTGATTGTAGGCAAGGCACAGGCAGCCTCTGTTCCAGTCATTAACCCTTCAGAAAATGTTCAGTGATTTTCAAAAAAATTTTTTTTTTAAGTAGTGAAATTTGTACTGTAATTTTCTGCTACAAGCTACGTCATTTTGAAGTATGCTATTGCTTACAACTACATTAGTTCTTTTATTTGCAGTGATGCTACATGTAAAATAGTACTCTAAAAGTAGCATGTTACAGTAGCATTGTTACTTATAGTGCTCAACTTCTGATCATTGGGTTTATCAAAATGGTATGATAGGATTCATGCCATAAGTAAATAAAAATGCATTTGAGTTTTTGTTTTTGCATTTCCAGGCTTTTTCAAGTCTCCTTTCTGCCAGTTATGTGTTGTCTGCATTTAGACTAGTAGATTTGCTTTTTAAAATAGTTTGTCTTGCTTTAGATTCAAGCTGTGTCAGTCTATGAAAATGCAAGATTTTGCAAACAAAATATATCAGGTGAGGCAAAGAGCACTTAGAGATGAAATGCCAAATGATGTAAATTTTGAGTAGTTCATATACTTCAGAGAGTGATAGATGTTTGTCTAAGTTAAGAGTGCACTGGATGCCCTTTGATTAATCAACATAAATGGATATGGATAATGTTGTCTTGAGCCAGTTAGTGAAAAACTTTCTTTTTTTCCATTAGCATAGGACCACTGACGAAAATATGTGATGCTTGGCATTGTTCAAAGAATTAAAAAGTAATTTTTTCAACGTATACAAATTTAATTTCCCAGTCTGCACACACATTTTTTTTTTTTTTTTTTTTTTTTGTAGGCGGATGAGGCAAATCTTCAATTTCATTTCTTTTGTAAGTCACTGTTTTCACTGTGGATACCAGAATATTCAACTTTTTTGCTAAATCTAATTTTGTCATTAAATTGTTTTTGTCCACTTCCTTCAAAATTTCATTTTATCTTTTAATGATCATGCATTCCTTTTCCAAGTCTACATCATTCACTCAGCTGATAGCTGCGAAGGAACTCTGAAATGTGTGTCCTTAGCTTACACAAGTCTAAAATGTTATTGGAACTATAGACAACGACATTTTAGAGCTGAGTTGCAGTGGATCTCTGGATGATGACTTCATGCACATTATATTATCACCTCTAGATCATTTTTGATTGCCTGCCCTCTTCCTTTCATCATTTTTCTACAGCTGTAAGGATCTATTTTTACCATCCAGTTCAAAGATTTTCAGAAAGGGGAGCATAGTATAACAAGGACACTCGAGAGTTTACAACCAATGTTTTAGGAGTTCTGAGAGTTTACAACCAGTGTTCTCAGAGTTCTAAGAGTTTGCAACATAGTTTGGTGATTTTTTTCTACTTTATGTCTGAAAGGAAACAACATATAAATGAAATGTGATGCATCTAGTCATGTAAATGAAACTGTTGAACATGTGTCTGGTCATATAAATGAAGTATTTTGCCATTAAAGGATGTGGGGACTTTTGGGAACCAATGAAAAAAGACATAAATGATAAACATATGAGCAGTGTTTCACTTGTGCATGATCATGCTTAAGTGATAGTTCATGGAATGATTGGAATTTAGTTTATGTAATAAAGAGAAAGCTATCGTCCTTATGAAAGCATTTTTTAAAATGATTTTCAGGTTTGTTAAATGTCTGATAATAGTGAACATTTGCAAAATGACGTTCCTAGTTGTGTGTGTGTGTGCGGGTGGGTGATTGATTTGGAAGAAAATTTATTACATATGTTGGAAGTTAACCCATAGTTCTTTTTATATCTACATATAGTACCTAGACATGAGTAAAATTTCTGTTTACTAAGTAGTTTCAACCCCCTGAATTTCCTATTTGTAACTACTATGAAATCCATGAACATGTTTTCCCTACTGTTCAGTTTTAACTGTCATATCTAACTCCTATTCGGAAGTGCTACTCCCTTTGCCTTCTAGAGAATTGACTCCTGTGCTGGCTCCAGCTGATCAGCCTGTCAGACATTGTATTATTAAAGTCCAAGGCCATGCCATTCTGTGCTTGCCACTTCAATGTTCTCGTGCATCAACAGTGGTCATATGCTGCTTATATCAGCTACTTGACCACAAAACCCCCATGATCTGTAGATCTTGTTGAACTGTTTGTGAACTATGGCATCAAAGCAGATGGAAGTTTGGAACTTAGTGTTCACTTTCTGGCATGGACCAGTGAGACTTCTATGCCACTTTTTGCAGTCTTCTGTGTCCCATATTCACCAATTTCTTTGTGGCCTATCAGTGTAGTCCTGCAATGCTTGTACCCTCCTCTTTCCACTTGAGAATTGAGTTATTCATGATTGAATGTGGGCGTTGTAGCAGTTCAACCATGGAATGTACTAAGTGACCACAGAGTGGATAATTTAAGATGGTATTTCTAAAGTCATTGAGTTCACAGCTGCATGCCACTGTTGCATCTGTTTAGTTTGTATAATTAATACAGACATTTAATGTGGACCAGGAACATCAAACAAAGATCTTCGCTCTTTCCACGTTTATAAGTAAGTCACGGAAAAATTCTCATTGGCCGCCACCGGGAGTCGAACCCAGGGTCTTCCAGTTACGCGCCGGATATGCTTCTGCTACACCACAGCAGTTTCAAATTCCTCCAGACTCACACACGCTAACTGCCAAGCCAAGTTGGCGGGTTGCTTCTTGGAGCCCTGCACAATGCTGGGGATTCACCAAAGATGGTAAGTAGCAACTGAAGAAATAATTAGAAGGCGAATGAATTTTTCCGTGACTCGCTTATAAACGTGGAAAGAGCGAAGATCTTTGTTTGATGTATAGTTTGCGCTTCTATTTTATACCAGTCACCTTTAAGGACAGATCAGCCCATTTTTAGGGGTGTCCAGGTACCTTTGGACAGCTAGTGAGGGTACTTCCTCATTGGTTAACATTGTGTTTATACAATCTAGTGTAGCCTCTTCAGATTCACCTTGCCAGACAGATGAGTTAATTATGGTAGGGTGTGTGGCAACACTTGTTCTGATTGTGTGTAGATCATGATGTGTTGCAGATGTAATGTGAAGTAAACTGTGTTAATAGAGTGGAGATAAATATTTTAAGGTGGTTTATCCATGTTGAAAGAATGAGTGATGAGGTGCTAGGATAATTTATTTAGCTAAAATGGCTGGAAAGAAAGGTAGAGGAAGGCTGGTAAAAGCAAGTAAGGATCAGATGTTAGGAATACTTGCAAGAGCAAAAGATAGTGAGTATGAAGTTGAAAAGGTCTTGTGTGTACATGTGATTGATGTCAGTGAAGCTAGAGTTGTGGTCCAAAATCACTAAATGGATATGTTTAGTTCATCAACGATAAGTAAAACCTAACACCATCATTGCCTTTGATCTGGCAGAAGATATTGCTTTCAGGAGTTAATCTGTGAAACTTGGAACACAGCGTAATGATTTGTATGTGCTACCAGCAATATCTGAAATTAGGTATTGTACAGAATACCTAGGAAATCTGTAGAATGCCAAAAATGGGATATCAAAATATGAATGCTTAACATTTCACACATTTTCTAGGCATTCTATGCAAAGACAAATCAACAAAGTATAAAACATTCCTGCCAGTGGAGTTTTTTTTTTTTTTTTTTTTTTTTTTGCACGTGGTGAGGCACATGACTTTAAATGCTCGTATTAAGCGCCACCTATGGTGGGGTTTTTTTCCCCACTCGCAGAAACTGTCATCGAAACGTTCATGCCATCTGTGAGCATACCATTAAATACGATGGAGATGAGAAAGTGGAAGGTTATGGGGTTAATATTTTGTGCACTCTTTGCTTCAAAATTGAGAATGCTGTCAAAAGTAAAATTGAATCTAAATTGAATCTGGAAATACAGGCCAAAAAAAAATGAAAATGGACTCTGACAAAAAAAATAATTCCTCCTACATCTTTGGGGGCCACTGTCCGAGTTCCTATTTCTGACGTCAATAAGGGACGGGGTAACTCGCACAATCTGTTGGCAATTATTATGAGTGCGACAGAAAACGGTTTTTACCGACTTGAAACTACTCGAGGAATTTTGAACCAACTCTATGTCAGTTCACAATTCACTTTTATGTCCAAAGGACTTGGAGTTGAAGATGTTCCCGACCACGAAATTCCTCTTAGCTTAACGGCTATCACCCAGTCCACAGGATGTGGTCAAAGATTCATGAAATATATGTGCAAGACCAAGTGCCAAAAATATGAAGTGTATTGTCTGAAAAGGACAATTAAATATAATTCAAAATGCCATTTAGCCTTCCTTGTTGCAACAAGTAGGTCAGTGCTAGTCTTTTTCTCTTGTTCTTTCAGTAAGAAAGTCATATACTTTGCTTTGTACATGTATTTCTTTTGTGATTTTCATATACGTCTTTTCAATAAATGCCTTTTCATGATTCTGTTTTCGTACTTTGCCTTAAATAGTCAATGTCATTTTATATAACGCCTAGGAAAAGTATATACAATATTAAAATAACATAAATATTGTATGCTTTGCCTAAAACAAGTCACATATTCTATAGATTTCCTAGGCATTCTGTACAATGCCTGTTTTTCACACATTGCCATAACATATGTACACTGAAGAGCAATTGAATTAGAGACAGCTGACGTTATGCAAATGTGGCGCTGTGGGCGGCCCTGTAAACGGAAACGACATGCCTTATGCAGCGATCCGACAATATAAGGAGTGATGCGACGGGAATCAGTAAGAGTCTGACGCAGTATGGGTAAGATGAAGGATCTAAGCACATTTTATCGTGGGCAAATTGTCGGGGCCCGACGAATGGGTCACTCCATCTCGGAAGTCGTGCTTTTCACAAGCCACTGTGTCACAGGTGCACAGTGAGTACATCGAATCCGGTAAAACTATCCCTGCAAGGGCCAACTGCCGTGTACAACAGTGTATGGACAAGCGGGGTCATCGTCGGCTAGCTCGCAATGTAACAGCGGATAGATGGGCCACAGTGCAAGAAATCACTCTGCAATTTAACGTTGGTGCACAAAAACATGTAAACAGCCACACCATCCAGAACCATCTCGCTGTGGGGTACAGAAGCCATCGTCCCAAGAGGGTACCGCTGCTGACCGCACATCACAGGGTGCAAAGATTAGCATGGGCGTGGGAACATCGCCACTGGACCCTCGACACGTGGAAAAATGTTGCCTAGACTGATTAGTCGAGATTCATGTTGGTACATGTGGATGGCAGGATAGGAGTACGGCGCAAACCACATGAAGCGATGGATCCTTCTTGCCAGCAGGGTACTCTTCAAGCTGGTGGGGGTGCTGGGGACTGTTTACGTGGACTGAAATGGGACCCCCTGGTACGTGTGACATCTTCCCTCACAGGTCAACGTTACTGGGATATCCTGGATGACCATCAGAGTACATACCTGCCAAAGAACATCCCACTGGGGACCTCATCCTGCAACAAGACAATGCACCGTGCCATCGCATTGTATCCGAATGGTTGGATGAACACTCCACCGACGTGACCTCGCTTCCTTGGTCAGCTAGGTCACCTGACCTCAATCCCATCGAGCAGATCTGGAATGCCATCTAGAGAGATGTTCGAGGTTCTGACCCCCCCCCATCAAATCTCCGTGAACTGTGGGAGCTTGTTCAGGGGTTGTGGATCCGTATGGCTTCCCAATGCTTCCGGTGTCCTGTCGAGTCCATGCCGAGACGAATCGCCGCCGTCATCAGGGCGAAAGGTGGTGCTACGTGTTACTAGACAGGTATCTCTAATTCAATTGCTCTTCAGTGTATGTTAATCAAGTTTGTCATTATATGGCTTCTATTATGTGGTATAAACTGTATTTCTGTGTTCTTGCTTTTTTCTCTGTAAGCCTTTGTTTCCTTAATGATAAGTGCAGAGCTTATTTTTCTGGATGTTCTTTCCATTTGGGTAAGTTTTTCTGATTGTTCCATTTTAAGAGGATTGATCAACAAAAGTCTCAGACCAGTACCCAGGGGATAATTTAGTGACTTAGACTTTGTATGAGCCAGATGCTTGCTTGCCACAATGGTGAAGCAGGGTAGAGGAAGCTAGCTAGCTGTGATAGCTCTCCTCCGAGTAAAATCCAGTGATCTTCCCTTGCATGTCTTTTAGTTAAGTGCATGATACTCTTTTAAATAATGCATTTAGTATTCTAGTAAGTAGCATTTGATATTAACCATGTAAAATAAAATTTTCATCTAGCAAATTATTTCACACTTTTTTTTTTTCAATTCAAAATGATGTTTATACAAACATACCCCAGTGAAGGTTGCTGTGTTTTTACGTGTTACACATTTTATTTCACTTTGACCACTAGTAAATGATGGATTGATATATAGTGATGTTATTCCATGCCTTTAGTCTATTTACCTCTTACCAATCAGTGAAAATGTAAATTTAATGCCATATCAAAGAAATTTGTGTGATGCTTTTACCTACTAGCTAAATTTCTGGCTGTTAATGGTGCTTAAATGCATTTTTTCTGTGTAGGGGGAGAGAAACTCTTAGAGAACTTACTGAGGTAAGCCTGAATTTCAATTTTTTTTTGTTGCTTTTTTCTTATGTTTATAGATGCTTTAAAGTAAGTGCTGACTTATGTTAATGTGTAAAAATCTTCTTGCAGGAAATTAATTTATGCTACAGTTTATAAAGTATATATATGTAGTTGTTTGACAGCAGACTCTTCTTAGCTTTCTTTCCATATCTTTTCTGTTAACCTGAGTACTTATTTTTTAACTTTTACCGAGTTTGTAGTTGAGTAATTTAGCTTTGTCATTTTATGTGCATATTCAATGCCATTGTTGTACATTAAAGTAAAAGTATTTTGTGTAATATAGCAGACAGCAATGTTGAGCAGCAAGCTAATGAACACCTCTGTGGATATTCAAATGAGTGTGATGCCTGATTTCAACTTTATCCCTTTTTCATTATGCAGAAAAAAAAAAAAAATGAGAAGTCACACTTGTATGCCAACTATTTTTAAGCATGTTACAGTTACAAAGCATCTGGGGAAGAAGATTCAGTAGTATTGTGGAACAAACCATCTCTTTGAGTCTGTTGCAAGATTTCTTTTTCTTTCTTTTGCTTCTAACATATTGATACCTTGGTCATTAATACCGGGCGCACCATATAGAAGAGGCTCTGTGGCCGTTGTTAAGGCGGGTTAAAGTTTTGGGGGGGGGGGAGTTCCAGTTAAAACCGCTTTGTTCCACTTCTAACCAGTTTCTGCGTGTACAGCTGCAAATTAATTCTCCGGAGTGGTTATTCACAGCCAGAGCAGTGTAGGTACGCGGTCATAAGTGTAAGTGAAGAGAGAACAAAGGCAACGGAAATGGGTTTAACTACGAAACAGCGGATTTTTATTGTGGAAAAGTATTTCAGAAATAACTCATACAAGGTTTTAAATGGGTTCTTTACAGAAAAATTTCCACATTGTGCAGCACCGGCGAAATAACTGGCACAGAAGTTAATGCGGAAATTTCGTGAAACATGCACGGTGTGCAACAGGAAAAGAAACAAACCGAAGACAATTCGTACTGAAGACAATATCAAGGATGTGTGCATAATGATGTTACAAAGCCCTCGGAAGTCGATTTGCCGATTATCGTCTGCAACAGGAATATCTGCCACGTCGTGCCGATGCATACTTAAGGTGGATTTGCGTTTTTGGCCGTACAAAGTTATGGCGCTCCAAGAACTTAAAACTTCTGATTATGCAAAATGGATGCAATATTGTAAGTGGTTTCAGGAGACCTTTGTCAGCAGTGAAATGGACCCAACACTTTATTACATGACAAATGAAGCATGGTTTCATCTGTCCGGGTTTGTCAATGCGCAAAACAGCGGGATTTGGACTGACACAAGTCCCAGACAGACAATGGAGACTCCTGTACGACCAAAAGATAGACGTTTGGTGTGCTGTATCTGCGAAGAGGATAGTCGGCCCATTCTTTTTCACTGACACCATCAACTCAAAGCCCTATGTTCAGCAACTGTTCAACCCATTTTTTTGCCACACTTAGAGAAGAAGAGTGAACATATGCTTTTTTTCAGAAGGATGGTGCAACGGCGCATACTGTGCGGAACAGTCTGCGTGCTGTGCACAAAGTGTTAGGGGAGGACAGAACTGTATTGAAGGGACTATGGCCACCCAGATCACCCGATCTCTCCACCTGTGACTTTTATCTGTGGGGACCATTTAAAGGGAAAGTGTACGCAACTAATCCGCACACCCTTGATGAATTAAAAGTAAACATTATGGATGTCATAGCCCAGATTACTGCCGATGAGTTGTGGCGCGTTACAAACAACAGGTTTCGTCTTGGTCAGCTGTGTCTTGATGTCGGAGGACAGCACTTTCAGCAATTGTTGTAAATGCAGGTAAATTACTCTTGTTTTCTGTCATTTCAACTATTCTTTACCATGTATAGTAACATTGCCTGACTGTTGTCATTTATTATACTCGGGCCTCTTTTATATGGCACACCCTGTAGTTAATTTTTATTCATTCAATCCATCTTGTTCTAGATTTTTCATCTAGTATGTGTTTGATATATACTCAACTGTAATTTGTCCAGGTACTCTTTTATCTCCCATGCAACAAACCAGTCAAAACCACCTGAATAATATGTTCATAAAGTTCTGTGACACTAAAGAAGTAATCAGCTTATTCATGTGTGCATTATAAATTCTCTTCTACTACTGAATCCACCCATTTTCCCTTGATATTCCTTTTACCATTTACATATGAGCAGCATCTAAACACCTGCAAAGCCCTTTATTGTGCTAGTTTTATACAACCAGTTTTGTTCTTTGCCAAATCCCTATTTTAGTAAAAATAATTCTATACAGCTAATAAGAAACGTTTTACAGTTGTGCTGTTATATTGCTCCTGTTGCAATTTTGATGATCATTCTGCTTCAAAACATGCCATACTTGTTAATGCTTGTCCTTAGTGAGGGTGTCGCACATTACCTAGTCGTAGTGATTGGTATTTCTGACTATTGGCACTAGGTTTATTGCTTGATGCTGCCAAATATATGCTGTGGTTTGGAAGTCATGTTAGGCCTAGGTCCTGCTGTAAACGAGTCTGCATCTCTTTCCCTTAGGGCTTCAGTCTGTGCCATGTAGCTCATTGTGTAGTACAAATCAGTGTGATTAGGGGTTAAAAATTAACCAACCCACTAATTTTTAGTAAGCTTTTCCATCTCAAGGATAGCCACAGCCAAATAATTAAAATCTGTTATCTGATCTAACTCCTTTCCCTTTACATATTCAGGATTTGGCTTAGAACCATCAGATGTACCAAAGTTTTCACAAGTCCTGCTGATCAGTTGTGCTACAAATTCTTTTAAATTTTTCACAATTTTTATGTCATTAAAAAGTGCTGATACCAAAGCCACATACTTCAGCATCTGATGCTAACTTACTTTAACCAGTTCCTCTCTATCTTGTCCGGCCATGGTAGCTTGAGTTTCCCAGAGACCACTATGCACCCTTGAGGACTACTAGCAAATTAAAGCAGCAGGCTTGCCATTCTTCTGCTGTATACAGGTAAGGGACAAAGTGCATCCGGGGACAACTTCACAGGGAACCATTTATGCATCCGTGTTCCCAAACACAGTGAATCTGCGGGTAACCTTGGAAAAACTGCAGACTAGATGGCCAACAAGACCGGGATTTAAACATCCATCACAAAACCAGTTCCTCTACATAAGTCAAAGTTGTTTCTTCACATGTGCAGTGAGACCAGATGAAATAGCTGCAAATGGCTCCTTTCACACCTCAGCAGAAAGTGCAGTGCTGTTACTGACTCACACAATTTAACTTTCCTGGGAAAATGCAGAGGATGTATCATAAACATTTTGCAGGACTGAAACTGCTGGCCAAAAGTACCATCATAGAATGGTACAACCACCTGTTGATTCATAGAAGTTTTAAGTGATAAAATGCTGGTGGAACTTAGACTATGCTTGATTGCATGGAAGCCATCCGAACGGAGTTTCAGCAAAGTCTTTGGAAGTCTATTCAGCAAGCTGGTGCACACCTGGGAGTTCTAATGTCCGCAGTTTATAACATGGTACATAAGACGATGAAACTTCTTGTGTATATAAACCGGGGCCCAGTCAAGGAGTTCCTCAGCAAACAGTTTCTTTACAAGTGTATCGGGCAAGGAAGCCCCATTCCTTGTTCATGGTCATTAAAGGCAATTTTAAATAGATATGATTAATATTTGTTTCTTTTTTCTTTTAGTTTATTGATGAATGCTACAGGAATGCACTTCAGTTCATAGATGAGTCTGATCGATTCATGAAAGTTGGAGCTATATATCTGCTGTATTCGTTGTACCTGAAGCAGCCATCTCATTTATTGATAAGACCAGTACAGGTATGTTCTGTTAACATGAATATTTATTTTAATGTCATATTTTTAATAGGAATTGCTAAAACTAGAGTCAGCCATAAAATTCATTACCTCTAAGATCAATAATTGTAATTAGCTCATAGGAATATCAATGCATTGCTAATATTCCAATAAGTAATTGGGGTAGAAGTGTTGCAGCTACTTGCCATTTCATCACTGTTGATTTGTGTCTGTAACTAACAATAGCTTGGTGTTCAGTGAATATAATGTATATATGAAATAACTAGTTTGTGATTAGGTTTTACTCAGCACAAAAAGCAACTTTCAGTGAAATAAGTATCACTGGAAAAGGGAATTCATGCAGCAGATGAAGTTTGCATTATTTTTCTTATGGTGTTTTTTGTTTATAATGTGCAGAAGTTGGGATTTATGTTGCACATTTAGAACTCTTCTAATTGTACTATGTGTCATGAAGCATTCCATGTCATGTCAACACACCAATGTACCATTGCCAGCCTGACTTTGAATATGAATAAAATTTGGTGTATGTGAAGCCATATATATGCAGATTTTGCTTGTGATTAATTAAGCAAGCAAGGATTCTCTTACCTCTGATCTTGACATTGAAAAAAATTGTGGTTTAATCAAACACAGAATATAAGAAAAGAAAAAAATGCACACACAGTTACATTAAACATCTTCCTTCTTCAGCATTCATCTTCAACAACAACCATGAACTCTCTCTCTCTCGGTAACCAAAGTCATCTGACTGATGTCATTCAATCGCCCTTGCCCTGCCTGCTGCCAGGCGTCTTTCAAGTGCAGACTTTAAACTCTGTGAACAGCAGAATGGAATTAATATGACTAAATACACACACAGAAAATCCTATCTGTCTGTCTGTCTCATTCATTACATGAAAGGCAAGTGAAAGTCGCTGAATGAATGGTCATGAATGCTTGTTTTTGTTTTGTAATTGTTCATTTTCCGACAAAAATCTTAAGCAATTCTTCATGCACTGACTATATAAGGCACAATCCATCTTAACGATTTAAGTGTCACAAAAAAAAGGGATCATTTGTTCACTTCTCCACAAAGAAAACTGATAGAGCAAAAACTGCCCTAGCATAGAAATACTTTTACACAATGTTGTTTACAAAATTTTGAGATCAATTTACATTATGCTACATATGGAGTCGGGACATTTTGCAGGTATAAATGTTAATGAATGGCGTGTAATGAAATCTTGTAGGTAAATGATGAGTATTTCAACTTCAAACTTTAAGTGCACTCAAAGTATGAGTAGATTTTTTGTATATATATAGCTGAAGCATGGAGAGATGCATGCTTGGTGTAACCAGGAGAGATGAGAAAAGGAACTCGTGGATAAGGAAAATAACAAGAGTGGAAGAATTTGTGGTCCGAGTAAAATCCCTGAAATGGCAATGGGCTGGACTTGTTGCCAGAAGAATGGACCACTGATGGACAACCGAAATTCTAGACTGGATTCCAAAGGACAGGAAAAAACCCAGAAGAAGATCACATGGGAGATGGGCTGATGAAATTCGAAAGCATGCAGGAAGGACATGGAGGAGACTGGTGCAAGACAGACTGTTGTGGAAGAAATTTGGGGAGAACGTCATCCAGCAGGGGATTGATAGTGATAGATGATGATATATAAACTGAAGTCTTTTAAACGTGGTCATGAAAATTTCTTATTGGTCATGAAGTTGTGTTTTCCAAATTTGGTAGACACACTGATCTTGTCTGTCTGTCTAACGTATCTAATCTACAGGGTTTGTATGTCTCCTGGATTTCCTAGAAAACTCCTGGAATTAAATTTTTATTTTCCAGGGCTCTGGAAAACTCCTGGGGGAAAAAAGCAATTTTTAATGACTCCTGGAATTGTTGCATTCCTTTTTATACTGAACTAGTTTGGTTAAAAGATTTGGCAGTCAGTGTGGCATCAGAAACATTTATTTTGCAGCTGTGAACTGGAGTGAAAGTGTGTGGGAAGGGAGTTGCCGAAACTTACTTACCTAAACGGGTAGATGTAGCAGGGCCGTTGACTAATAAGCATCTCCTGCACGCTACTGGGATAAAAAAATATGATTTTCTATCTTTGCGGAATTTCTGTAAAACTGGCTGAAAATTTAGTGCTCTTAATAAATTGCTATAAAAGGAACAAAGTCGCCAAATTTCATGTGAATTGGATAAAAATTGTGAAAACTAGCCACTAAAATTTTTAATCGAGTTTGCAATTGCTGCTGGCAGTAGTAGTGGCAGTACATCACAATAAATTTTTTTATGCAAAATTCAAAAAGTTTTCATTTGATTGTAGTGAAATTTATAGGGTAACCTTATATGACCCGGTTATGACATCTGTGAAAAATTCAGATCTTTTAATTGAAAATTCAGAAAATTAATTTTTCCAAACTTTAAAGCATCTGGAAAGATTGCGAGTCCTCCGTCTGTGGACTCCATATCTCTGCAACTAATAGTCCGATTTGAATTTTTTTTTTTTTGCATTGGGAAGCTCGAAATGTTCAAATGAGATGATCCTTTAACCCCCCCATGCACATTTTTGCCACTAGAGGGCATAAATGCAGATGATATCTAATTAAAATGCATTTTATTCCATATATGTGCTTCTAAACGTCCAATTGAAAAAATTCTGTTATCTTTCGATTCTATTTTTATCGAAGACTATTTTAGGTATAGTCACTTTTTCAAGTTATGCATAGATTTTCTGCTAGGGATTGTAAGAGTAAACTGCATTTTCCTTGATATCTCTGCTTCTAAAACTCCGATTTGAAAACTTATTTCTTCAGCGGTTACTGCTCCTGATGGGAAATCTTTTCCATGTAATTTCTAATTTTTGGTAAAAAACGGTTTGTCTACCAGGAGGCGGAAGTGTTAATTTCTACTTCTATCGCATTTGCAGCAAAACTGAGCTTCTAAAATGTCGACTGAAAAAATTCGTTCGTGAACGGATACAATCAGTAAACCTTTTCCAAATATTTTTTGATCTTAAAATAATGCATAGTTTCTCCACCAGTGGGGCGTAGACATGTGTGTATCTTATTTTTGTTGATATCTCTGCTTCTAAGAGACCGATTTGAAAAAATCTTTCTTTGTTGGATAGTTTCTACTGCGAAATGTTTTTCATATTTCAAAAAATTCAAGTAATTCATAGACTTTACGCTAGGGGGCGTAAAGGTAAATTGCATTTCCCCCGATATCTCTGCTTCTAAAACTCCAATTTGAAAAATTCTTTCTGCACCAGATATACAGCTTCTGATGGAAAAGGCTTTTCATATAATTTTTTATATTTGGTAAAGAATGGTTTGGCCACCAGATGGCATAAGTGTTTATGTCTGCTTCTGATGTATTTGCAACAAAATCTAAGCTCCTGAAAACTTGATTGAAAAAATTCTTCTGTGGAACGACACCACTCACATGAAAAAACGTTTTGAGAATACTTTCTTCATAAAATAATGCATGACTTTTATGGCAGGGGCATAGATGCATATCTTATTTTTGTCTATATCTCTGCTTCTAAGTGTAAGTTTTAAAAAATCTTTCTTTGTTGGCGAGCATTTCTGCTGCAAAATGTTTCTCATATAATTTAAAAAAATTCTTAATGCTGAAGTCTGTCACCAGAGGGTGTAAGTTCACTTTTCCATTTACGGCAATGTCTGTGGAACTGAAAAAATGATTGAAAAACTTTTTTCTTCGGTCAGATACTACTAACTATGCAAACTCTGTGTGCATATTTTCTTCCCAAAATAGTGCACAATTTTGCTGCTAGGGGGCACAAATGCTTAATCTGTCTTTCTCAATATCTCTGCTTCTACATGTGCGATTAAAAAAAATTCTTTCAACGCCAGATGCCATTTACCTTGAACACTTTAGGGAGTGGAGGGAAAAAAAAATTCTGTGTATCATTAAAGAAAGTTGCCTTGTGATTCTTCTACGGGTCTGCTTGGGCATGTTTAACACATATTAAATATTCTGATATTTAAGAATATTTCAAGTTCCTTCGATTTTTGATCGAAATTTTATTATTTAATATAAGATACTTTTCAAATTACCATGATTATTCTAACTTAGCAAAGTATTCTGTCAAAAGATTTGCCATTTAGTCAAATACTAAAGAAAACTAACTACAGATTATTACTCAGTCTCTCATTTGTAACCAAGCAGTTATTAACTAACATCCCAATTCAGTTTGTTCCAATTGTATTAAAAGCATACCTGCTGCCTTAAATTGCTTTTTCCTGAATCACTGAGATAATTTTGTTGTCTACCCTACCATACGATAGACTGTAATAATCAAAACAGAACAGCACCTTTAGGAAACTTAAAACCTTATATAGCCAGTGCCATT
Source organism: Macrothele yani (assembly GCA_039090855.1). Lineage (NCBI taxonomy): Eukaryota > Metazoa > Arthropoda > Arachnida > Araneae > Macrothelidae > Macrothele > Macrothele yani. The sequence goes on along the minus strand of CM077010.1, from coordinate 160,447,165 downwards.
GATGCCCGCCAGATGGAGACGTCTCAGTAGCCGAGCCCATCTAACAGATTTATGATGTCAGAAGCTGACAGAAAAACACACATAGCGTTGTGGATTGTTGGCCACCGTGGTGTAAGGCTAATGCGCTCGGCTAGATATCGAGATATCCGGGGTTTATTTCTCCGGCGGTGACCAAATAACAATTTTTTGGTTGCTGTGTGTTGTTAAAACGTGGAAAGCGCAATGTATTTGTTTATTTACTGATGCCACATATTTGGAGGATTTTCACTTTGGATCTCGCCCTTTGGATTTAACTGCTATAATTAATATATAGCCAGTGCCGTTGATGCCCACCAGATGGAGATGTCTCAGTAGCTGAGCCCATCTTACGGATTTATGTCAGAAGCTGACAGAAAAACACACATAGTGCTGTGGATTGTTGTCCACCATGGTGTAAGGCTAATGCGCTCGGCTAGATATCGAGAGATCAGGGGTTCAATTCCCCGGCAGTGACCAAATAACAATTTTTCGGTTGCTTGCTGTGTGTTGCTAAAACGTGGAAAGAGTGATGTATTTGTTTATTTAATGGACTTCTTTGTTAATCTCTCCCTTGTTTTGTTGAACTGCATAAAAACATGCGTGTGTAACTATTGCAAAGACAAGATATAGAGTTTTAACTCAGTGTGGACATTTTCCAAAATTAATGCTGTGTGGATCAGACATTAAATGATTTTTTTTTCTTTGTGCCATCAGCTTTCACTACCCCTAATTGTGAAATGCAAATATCTATGGTAATATTTAAAATATCATATACATGTATTTTTGTTTTGACCATTAAAACTGCCTCAAAAGCCAATAAATCAAAATTAACAATTTGCCTGTTCCAAAAGCCATTTCTCTGCTCCAAAGTTACAATTTTCCTGCTCCAAAAGCTGCTCCAAAAGAGCATCACTGAACTTTGTGACATTTGGACTTTTCAGAGGCTGTCCCAGTGGCGCGGTGATCTCTAAACCCAGGAGTCTGACCTTTCATCCAAGATGGGATGAGGTTCGAATCCTGCTGGTATACAGATGCTGCATTTATCTTATGGCATTGACTGTCTCCCTTTCCTGGAACCAGTGGCCTTGAATTATAGACAGGCAACTGGTTATTACTCGTCAATTTGTTCTCAATGGTCGTTACCACCTAAAATACAAGCTGGCATGATTTCTTGAGTTCAAACAAGCATCTAAGGTGGTATAACTCCCCTTATACACACAAACAAGTGCACATACACCACTCTCTTTTGTCTATATTGTAGCAAATCTCATGTGCTTATAGTGCCCATGTGAAAGCAGGGCAGAAAGACAGATAGAGCTCTGTGTAATGATGAAAACAGATTTGCCTGTAGAAAAGCTTAAGGAACAAACTTCGCCGCCCCGGTGGCGCAGTGGTCTAAGCGATGGCCTCTGATCATTCGTCCGAACGGGGTCTGGGTTCGAATCCCGGTGAGGCATGGATGTTGTGTTTGTCTTACGGCACTGGCTCTCTCCCTTCCCTGGAACCAGTGACCCTAAATTAGGGACGGGTGACTGCTTATAGCCCATTGAGTTGCTCACGGTGGTCGTTAAACCTCCAATCAAAAAAAAAAAGGAACAAACTTCTGATTTCTTCATTTCAGCAATATGTTTGGCATCAGGCATTTGCGATCTTTTAAAAAGCATCTATGGAGGGGAAGAGCAAGAAGCAAGGTGTGCATTTCTGACTCTGTAATAATGTTGGAGCCATTTATTTAAAAATTTACTTCTCGACTGAAAGTTAACAACAATGTGTACCTTCCACATGTACTGAAATATGATGAATGTAATGTATGTTAGTGCATGACATATTTTTAAAGTTTTGGTATTTTCTTAATTTTTGAAGCTAATGTGATATGTATTCTAAAAGGAAAGGTATGTTGATTTTTAAAATATAGATCCTACTTTCTATAAGGCAACTGCAAGAAATTTATCAACTGGAACATCACTTTTTGGAAGAAAGAACTGCGGATGCTCTGCACTTTTCATTCATTATTGCCAAACTCTTCAAAATGGAGGCTGTCCGTATTTCTTGCTTTCCCATTCCAGTAAGAGCTCATGCTATTTTTCCTGTTTTTATTAATGCTTGTCAAAGTAAATGTCTGATATCATACAAGTTTTTTGTCGAATGTAGATTTTTAAGATGTCCCGTTCTGAATCTATCATAAATTTTTTCCATGCCAATCATAAATTTACATATTGATGCATTTTTCCATGGGTTTATGTAACTGTATTCATTGCTTGACATTGAAATTGCCTCACCCAGAGGGAGCCAGCACATCATCAGTATGCAAATTGATATATGTGTGTGCAGTCAGGTGGGCTATACAAATCATTAGAGTATGCAAGCAATTGCGTGAGATGTGCAAGGCTGCTAAAACTATGTCTATGTCCTGTGCATTGAATTTTCCCAAACAAAGCAACAGATTGTTGAGGGCTGCTACAGCATATCTAAGGACCAAAGATTTATGGACTTCTTTGCAAGCCCTATTACCGGCTGAACACATTTGGAATGTTGGTGGTCAAAATGTCGACAGGTTCGTAATATTGACAGTTAAATTGTCGACAGGGTCAGAATGTCAATGCAATGCAATTTAAATGTACATAAATATAATTAAATGTAGATTTTCCCTTTTTCTTCAGTATTTATAAAATTTTGATCAATTTTACATTTTTACCACATTTTTGACAGAAAACAGTCAAGTTTAGGCATCAGTATTTTTTTTTTTTTTCAAAATGCACAGGTTCATGCAGTTTCCAGGATCTGTGGATGTTGAGCTTCTCAACAGTCTATTTTTTTTCTGTTAATTTGAATGGTGCTGTCATAATTTGTTGCTTCTTAAATGGACAAACAGATGAGGAACTTGGCCTGTCCCCCTTTAAAAGCAATACTTATGACACACGTGCTTTTGACCATTCCTTTATTTTCCCACTAACATGCGCAAATATGGGATCGGCCACTGCAGAGACCAATAGTGAGTTTTCACTTGGGAATACTCACCTCAAATAGGGAATCATAATTGCCTTCATTGTTTCGTTTGTGGTTGTATGCAATGGCCTTGAAGCATGCCATCCTCCTGCACATCACTTAACCCTTTAACGACCATGACCCGAAAATTTTGTATCACTCTAAATACCATAACTCCCAAAACTGTTTGCTGGTTCACTTCTTTGTGTAGTAACAGTAACGATGACAGAATGTAAACCCTAATGATTCTTCATAGGTCGTGCAAATTTAAAGAAAAACAGTAAAGGTAGAAAAACTGACTCACTCTAGACAGGCGATTCGGGTGGCTATGGTTGTTTGTATGTACGGGCGATTTGGGCGTTATGGTCATTAAAGAGTTAATACTGGTGCTATTGATTAGCCCAGCACTTACCCTCTCGGTGTAGAATTCAGATACAGTATTAAATTTCATGAAGATTCATTTAACAACGGGGTCTGTAGAGCACGAGTGAGTTTATCCAAGAACTTTAAATGCGGGCGGGGGGGGGGAGTACAAAAAATTGGGGGAAGGCAGATGTTGGATAAAAGCAAAATTTCCGAAGGCTGAAACTTTTTCATAAAAAAAAAAAAAAAAAAAAAAAGGAGAAACCGCAAAAACTGAAGAACAGATTATTTTTATTTATTTATTTATTTATTTATTTATTTATTTTTTTTGGTATTTAGGAATGGCTAAAACTGGGAATCTCTTCTTCTGTAACTGCAGTAATTTTTTTTTTTTCCTATTTTTATCTCACACCTAAATTCTTTTCTAAACAAGGCAAAAGCAGCTAAGCATTAACGCAGGACTGCAAAAACAGTTGATATTCATATTTTCCCAAATCTTGCATACGCTGAAATGATTGAAAAGTGTATATGCAAAATTTGCGACAGACAAAAATGAAGAGATAGTACATACACTATATTGACAAAAGTGATCACACACCTAGAAGAGAAACACAACATAGTATTTATTGACATACATTAGTACAGAGTCGGTCCATTTTTGGCCTTAATGCACGCACTGACCCTTCGAGACATGCTTTCGACAAGGTTTGGGAACACAGCGATAGGTATGCGCTTCCATTCGGTACATAATGCTGCCTCCAACTGTTGCTTAGTAGTAGGCCTTGGTTCCAAACTTCTTATGTGACACTCTGATTCATCCCATAGGTGCTCTATGGGATTAAGATCAGAGCTCTATGATGGCCAGTCCACACAAGATATGGAATTATCGTCGAACCACCCTGTAACAGTCCTTGCTTTTTATGGCTTCGTGCATTATCCTGCTGGTACCAACAAGGCTCGGTTCCATAAGTAGTCATGTCAAGTGATCCAATTTTTAATGACTTTTTTACCTCATGTCTTCCAATTTTCATAAAATTTTGTACACTTGTTGAATGATCAAAACTAAGTTTAAATCTAAAAATTTTATTTTTTATTTCATGCCGTTTGAGTTATGAGGGTTTGAAATTAAAAAAAAAATGACAATTTTGGCCTTTCTGGACTACACAAAAACCTTAAAAGCTCAGCCCAGAATTAAGATATTTCAAAACTAAAAATACCACTCTCTTCAGAAATTCATGGGCTATACACTGGCGTGCAAAAATTAAGGACGAGACGGTTTTTCGAATGTAATGTCATGCAGAAGTGCTCCACATAGGCTCAAATCATACCATAAAATCCCCAAGATGTATGAATATGGGACAAGTGAGTAAAACCGTCCAAACAAGGAATCCAAAGGATACAAAGGCACTTTATTGAAAAGGTAGCTTTGAGCACAACTGGACAGAAGACAGAAACATCCATGTGACAGGCGGCTGCCAAGAAAAAACCAGTCTTTAGTAGGGGATATGATCACCCCTGACTGCGTTGCAGGATTTACAACGTCTGTCCATGCTAAGGACGAGGTTGTCAAGGAGCTGTTGAGGCATCGCGGCCCATTCCTCTTGTAGCGCCAATCGCAGCTGCGGAATCGTTGCTGGCGGCGGGTGACGTGCAGCCAAGCATCTCCCGAGAACGTTCCACACGTGTTCGATTGGATTTAGGTCCAGGGACCTTGAGGGCCAATCCATGCGTTGAATATCTTCACTGTCCAACAGCTCTGCGACAGCCACTGTACGATGAGGTGTAGTGTTGTCGTCCAAGAAGAGGAACTCAGGACCCACAGCACCTCTAAACAGATGCACGTGAGGCAGGAGAACCTAGGTACAATAGCGGACACCAGTGACTGAACCTCCTTGGAAGACGTGAAGGTCAGTATGGCTACCAAGCATGATACCGCCCCAAATGAGAACTCTGCCACCTCCAAACCGGTCCCTTTCGATGATGTTGGAAGTGTGATTGCATGTTCCCTGCTCTCTCCAGATTTGTACACGTCCAGAATCACTCATCAGTGAGACTAAATCGGCTCTCATCCGTAAAGAGAACTCTACTCCATTGCTGATGCGTCCAATTCTTGTATTCCTGGCACCACAGAAACTGCCGTCTTCGATGAGCAGGCGTTAATGGCACACACCGTACTGGTCGTCGTGCAAATAGACCACCTTTGTGCAGCCTCCTGGCCACAATAAAACACGATAACGGACGTCCAGTTGTCTGTTGCATGTGCTTTGCAATTTCTCTCGCTGTCTGCCGTCTGTCTTTTCTCGCCTGTAGGACAATATACTGGTCGTCCGCTGCCGTGGTTGCTCGCAGACGACCACAGCTAAACTCTCGGACAGCTGTTCCTGTCGTTTGAAATGCTCTCCAAGATCGTGAAACGATGCTGTGAGCGATCCTGAACTCCTCGGCCACACTATAGTCACACTTCGACCTTCTTCCAACTTCCCAATGACGCGACCTCGGGTAAAGTCATCCAGATGTTGTCTACTGGATTGCCTGTTGGCCATATCACACGGTGGCAGCAACTCGACGTCGTTTAAACCGATGTACACCGTGCAATAGCTTTCACCGAATTGCTGAGCATACACCTCCCATGTGCTTTTATACCCTTCCGACCCGACCCCCTACGTTATGCTGCATATATGTGCATGCCCTACCATACCGGACCCTAGTCTCTCCTGAGTGGTCTTTCGGTCTGTTCTGCCTGCTCATTCCGCTGTCATGCTCATTTCTCCTCTTTGTCCTTAATTTTTGCTCACCAGTGTATGATATGCCACATGGACTTATTTTAAAACTAAGTTACAAAATTTCAAATTTTAAAAAGTGATTAAAAAAATATGAGTTAAAATAAAAAAAATTGTATTGATTATATCGTATTTCTAAAAGCTTTCTGCAAAATTTCATCTTGGGATCTCAATGGGATCAGATTTTTAAAAAATATTTTGTACATTCATGTCTGTCTTATTGGGCTATGTTCAGGATAAATTGGTCTTATTGGAGTGAAATAAAACAAAATAAACAAGACTTCAAACCATTATATCAGTTATTTCAGGAATTTCTTTAAAAAGTTATTCAATTAAAAGGTATCTGAAAAGCTATCAGGCTTTTCTTTAAAAAATAATTTCTATAGTTGAGTGACAGCTTGCTGTTGCATGATAGAACCAGTTTCATTTTGTTTGAACCAGCACTAACTGGCTCTGACTTGTATGGACAAGCTGTTGCTTGTTGTACATGGCTCAGTGGTGAGTTGAGACTCAGTCTTTCCTTAGCTCTTGTGTTGAACTGTTGGTGTCTTTGTGCTCCAGCTGTTTTATTGACATTTTGGTGGGAATACACAAGTTAACTAGATTTACAAAATTTTATTGTGAATCTGAGGTGTACTAATATACTTTCACTAGACTATGGCTGCAACAGAAAAAAAAATGTCTAATTTAATGTATTGCTGTAATCCTTTTAATAATATTGGTCACAAGACTATTAAAAATGAAAGGCTTGTTCAGAATTAGATGTGCGAAATGCAGCCACAGATTAATCGTGGCATGAAGATATGTGACAGTTGCAGAAAACAGTTTCCAAAGGAGAAGAAAGACTGAGAAATAATGGAGGAGGAGGATAATGAGTCAAGACAGCCAGATGTTGAAGCTGAAGTACCATTTTTAGAGTCAAATATGGTAATTGAATATTTGAACAAGTCTTTGTCCTTATTGAAGAATCGCCAATTGCAAAGAAGCGGATAATACGTGAACCACAATACTGCAAAAGAAAACTGGAGAATGCAAAGAAGAGTCTTGTTGCTGCATTTGTCAAAGATAAAAGCCTAGAAAACTCTGATATATCTAGTGAAGAATTTGACACAGATTCAGAGATAATCAAACATCTTACAGAAAAGTTCAGACAAACACAGATGAGAAGTGAAAAATTTCTTATTTTGACTGTTCTTCCAAAAAGCTGATCTTGTAAAAGAATTAAAAAGGAATTCTCAGTAAGTGACCAAATGGCAAGGAAAGCAAAAGCCTTAGTTAAGGAAAAAGGAATTTTGTCTATACCAGATCCAAAAATAGGCAAAATGTTAGATGTTGAAGTTCAAGACACAGTCAAAACCTTTTATAATTGTGATGAGGTAATCCGAATAATGCCTGGAAAGAAGGACTGTGTGACTGTTAAAACAGAAGATGAAACATCCATACATGTGCAAAAAAGACTTACGTTAGGAAACCTTAAAGAAATATACCAACTGTTTGAAACTCTGCATCCCACAGTTAAAATTGGCTTTTCAAAATTTGCAGAACTTGGACCAAAGAATTATATCCTTGCAGGGGCAAGTGGTACTCATTGTGTTTGTGTATGTACCTACCACCAGAATGTTAAGTTGATAATTGGTGAAAAATTGGAAGATATCTCTGAACAATGGATCTATGCTTAATGATTATAAAACATGCATTAATAAAATTATGTGCCAAGTTCCTACTACTCAGTGTCATTTGGGTAGCTGTAAGAGTTGTCCAGGAATAGAAACCTTAAAGGAACAGCTTATGAACAATATGGAAGAAGAGATGATAGAAAGCATTACCTACAAACAGTGGGTTTCGGTTGATAGGTGTACATTCGAGACATTAACAAAGCCTGCAGAAGAATTTATTGAAAATTTGTGTGAACAGCTGGTATTGTTAAAAACTCACTCTCATTACACATCAACAAGCAGCATACTACTCACACCTGAAAGCGAACATTCAGGGGAATCAGGCCTTGATAACATTGGACTTTCAGAGAACTACTCTTTTGTCCTCCAAGATGAAGCCCAGTCATTCCACTGGAACAACAACCAGGCAACAATTTATCCATTTGCTGTATATTATAGTCAGAGGGTAGATTAAGATCAAAAGCTTTGTTGTGATTTCTGAGTGCTTAACACACAATACTATAGTTGTTCATACTTTTCAGAATAAGCTGATCTCATTCCTCAAGGAAAATGTTATTCTGTCCTTGGAAAAAATCTTTTATTTTTCTGATGGATCAAGTGCACAATACAAAAATAAGAAAAATTTCTCAAACCTATGTTTACCATAAAGAATATTTTGGTATTTATGCAGAGTGGCACTTCTATGCAACAGCCCATGGAAAAGGACTATGTGATGGTTTGGGAGGGACAGTTCAGCGCCTTGCAGCCAAGGCAAGCGTAGAGAGACCCTACACAGACCAAATTATGACACCGCTGGAACTCTTTCACTGGTGCCAAGATAACATCCCTTCCATCCAGTTCTTATTTTAAACAAATGAGGATTACAGAAAAGAAATGTCCCTAAAATGACGCTTTGAAAGAGTGAAAGTGATCAAGGGAACACAAGGATTTCACTGCTTTATTCCATCTACAACCAGTCCAACAGAAATTGTGACAAAGGTGTACTCCTTTAGCAATGAGAGTCAGAAGTTTGACATTGAAGGAGGTACAAAATCTCTGGATATGGTTGAGATAACTGGATATGTAACATGTGAATACAATAAAAAATGGTGGTTGACCTATGTGCTGTCGGTAGACTATGAAAGTGAAGAAGCAACTGTGAGCTTCTTACCACCCGCCAGGCCCAGCATCATCATTGTTTACCCATCTAGTCAGGATGTACATAAAGTAGAGTGAGCACAAGTTCTAACAAGGGTCGAACCAAGGACTGCAGCTGGTCGCACTTACACTTTGATAAAAAATGAAATGTCATGTGCAACAGATGCTCTTGAAAAGCATCTGGATAAGTATAAATAATGGAAGAATACAAGTTTTCAGACCCATTTGATGTGTAAGTTATTTTTTTTTCTAATTTCATTTGATATCTATTTTGTTATAATGTTCATGATATGAAGTATAAACAAGAATTTTTTTTAATACTTAAAGGTGTGACAAATTTTTTGATTTTCCTCACAAAATAAACCTATTCTGTTGCGATAAAAATGAATATCAAGACACTGGAGGGAGAAGTGCCCGTTATCAATACAATTACAATTAGACTCATTAAGAACAATGTGCTATTTTTTAATTGAGATCCCAAGATCAAATTTTGCAGAAGGCTTTTAGAAATATGAAATAATAAATACAATTTTTTTTAATTTTTACTCATTATTTTTTAATCACTTTTTCAAATTTAAAATTTTGTAACTTATAAAATTTAAAATAAGTCCATGTGACATATCATATTAAAGCCTGTGAATTTCTGAAGAAAGTGGCATTTTTAGTTTTGAAATATCTCAATTCTGGCCTGAGCCTTTAAAGTTTTTGTGTAGTCCAGAAAGGTCGAAATTGTCAATTTTTTAAAATTTCAAACCCTCATAACTCAAAAACCTGATAAGATAAAAAAAAAAAATATATATATATATATATATATATATTTAGGACTATCTCTTATACTACTGTTAGAAAACTGAAAATGAAAGCAAAATAAAATGGTAAGGTGTCATTGGATCACTTGACATGGAATGACCCAGTATTGCCACACCCAGAGTTGGTAGAGCATAATTGTCCAAAATATCAAGGTAAAGGTACTGGTTAACAGGTTTGTCCATGATAACCAATGACCGGGACCACACCACGAAAAACATACCCACAAGAGTACACTGCCAGCTCCAAACTTGACCATAGGAACAGTACACTGTGGTAAAGTGTTCCCCGGCCTGAATCCAGATACACGATCCATCAGACTGATGGATCATGTATCTGGATTCATCAGTCCATTGGACCTGTTTCCATTGGTCTACGGCCCACAATAAATTTTTTTTACACCATACTAAACGACGAGTAGCATTCTGAATGGAGATAAAAGGCTTATGAGCAGCCGCACGACCACGGTAACCCATGGTGTGAAGTTCTTTGCGAATGGTACGTGTACATACCGAGGTTCCAGCATTTTTACTCACCTGTATGTTGAGGTCTTGTGCAGTACTCCGTCGATTAGATGTTACGACTCTCCCGATACTTCGACATCCTCTATCACTGATTTTCTTTGGTCTACTGGTACGTTTTGCTGCTTCAGGCACGCCACGCCACGCCACGTGTCTTCCACTTATTCAGAACATCCAAAATAGTTGACTTGGGTATGTTTAAACGTCTCTCGGTTTCTCTTGTGGACAACCCATTAATATAACACCCAACAATCTTTCCTTTCTCCAGTTCTCTCCCGTCGCAATATTTTCACTCAACCTCACAGTGCGATATGATCGCAGTCAGCTGCAGGCTTGTTTTTCTTCTGTTTGCAGCTGTACTGCGCATCTTAACAACTCAGCAGACCCGTTCATTTGCTTTTGAAGGGGGTCCGGTGACTTTTGTCACTATATAGTGCATGTTTTGTGGTTTCAGTGGCTGGTTTAAACATATCCTATAAACAAGAAAAACTAAAGAAATGGACCGCTATATACATATGTAAATTGACTTCCAACTTAAAGAAGAAAAACTACAGAAATTGACTGCTATATACATAGACTTCAACTTAAAGAAGAAAAATTATTGCGTTATGGAAGAAAGTACTTCAAGGGAAAGCTAAGGAATGCAAGTAAATGCTAACTGCCATTGACAACTGTTCTGTATGATAATAGAAAGAAGTAATGCTTTATAATTACAGAGTGTATGTACAGGGTTAATCAGAAGTCGCAGGACACCCTTGTATTTCAGAAACAGGAGGGAAAATGAAATATCTGAATACCTCAGCAAAGACTCAGTGAGGGGTTTTTATCTTTTAGGCTATTTCCGGAACATGGCTGTCATATTAAAATCCGCCATATCAGATAAAGGTCAAATTTTTCATATCTTAATTAGGGTTAAGAGCTGAAATTGTAAACAAAAGAAAATTAATTTGAATAAGACATGTTTACTAATATATAATGAAGAATATAGAAATTTCTATGATTCATGGAAAGATGAGGTTTTAAATATAACCTTAAGAGAAATAGTTGACATCACAGAATATGAAAGAAAAAGTTCAAAAATAGTCATTGCGAAAAAGTTAAATGCTATGATGGATAGCCAAAATGTACATGAACAACAACAGAATAATTATGATGTTTATCAGAATAAATCCAATATGGCCTTGAACTTCTCGCAGAGAGGAAAGAAATTTGCGTTTCCGCGTGGCTTACCGAAATTGTATAGAATTGTTTTGAAAGAATTTAATGAAAAAAGTAATAATAAAAAAATATATAATTTAGATAAAATTCAATATGAAAAAGGACAACTGATAAAACTAAGAGATGACCCAACAATTAAATTCTGTGAAGCTGATAAAACAGGACAGATAGTGATTCTAAACATAGCTGAATATAATCAAAAAATGAATAGAGGAATTGAAGAGTTGAATTGTAGCATTTTGACAAGGGACTCAAGTGAGATACTTGGCTAGAATAAGAAATCACAGCACTTTGCCTGAAGAAATAAAGAAGGTGTACCCACCTATGGGTACAGGGGTTCCAAAGATGTTTGCAAAAATAAAAACTCATAAGCCTGATACACCTACGAGAGTGATAGTATCAAAAAGGAATTCCCCATTAATAAATTTGAAAAAATATATTTACAGGTATTTGGCACCCATGTTTATGAAGATCAAATTCACTGTGAAGAATACTTATGAATTCATTGAAAAAATTAAAGAGATTAAACAAGATTTAAGTGAATATCATATGGCTAGCATGGATGTTCGTGCTCTGTTTCCTAGCACCCCAGTACCTCAGGCAATTGACATAATTGTTGAAAAATTATATCAGCTAAATACAATGAATGAAGTACAAATTGAAGAATTAAAAGAAATTTTATTTTACATATATGAAAATAGCATTTTTATGTTCAATTACAAGATCTACAAACAAAATTATGGTGGACCTATGGGGTCACCATTGTCAACCTTGTTTGCTGAAATAATAATGAGTGACATAGAAACAAATATAATTAGTAAACTGGAAAATCCACCACTGATGTACTGCAGGATATGATATTTTTCTGTTGTCCAGGCTAAAAAATGAAGAACTAGAAGACTTTACAAGAAAATATAAAGATATCTATTCATCCATAGAATTGACAGTAGAACAAGAACAAAATAACACATTGGCATTTTTGGATATTATGGTAATCAAAACAAATGACAATATACAATATGGAGTGCATCGAAAATCATCATATATTCCTGTATTAATACCTTTTTGGTCGTTGCACCTAATAACCCAATAACATATAAAAGAAATAGTATTAAAACACTAATTAAAAGAAGTATAACACACTCATCAAAAGACAATATCAAAAAGAAGAAATAGAATATATTGAAAAAATTGCACATGATTTTGGTTACTCTAAACAGGTATTAAGAAAATGGATTAATGAAATAACTCAAGCAAATAATAAAGGTACAAATAGTAAAAAACCATTAAAATATGTAGGAGCGATTCCATATGTTAAAGGTATTTCTGCTGAAATTAATAAGCTTTGTGGCAAATATGACATACAAGTAGGAAATCAAGTACATACTATAAAAAATATAATAATAAAAAATGAAAAGAACAGTCAACTTGATAGAGCTGGTGTATATGAGATTCCTATAAATCAGAAACCACCTTTGTCATATATAAGCAACACCAAGAACAAGTTAAATTATAGATTACACCAACATATGAATAATTGGAATAAAAAAAGAAGCTAAAACAGCATTAACTCAGTATTGTCTAGAAAATCGTCAGTGTCCGAAATTCGAAGATATTAAAATTATTAAGGGCTGTAAAAACGAAAGGCAGTTGAGAGTTGCTGAATCGGTGTTAATTAAAAAAAAAAAAAAAAAAAAACGGGTCAAGAGTATGTAATACACTGCTGGACAATTGCTAAGGACGGATCATAAACGGCTATATAGCGCATAAAAAAAGTAAGTGTGGTTGGATGCCAAGTGAAATAAAATAATATCAGAATGCCAGGACATTACAAGAAAGACAATTTATTGTGCTCTGAAATCCAGAAGGCTTTGGAACGTGTTCAAGGGACAAACAGGCCATTTTGTGCAGAATACGTAAACGTGAAAAAAATTGCAATTACCATCCGTAGGCGTTCCGGCGTAAGATGTCAATATGGGATATGACCACCATGGAGGGCGATGCAAGATTCCACACGTCGTGTCATGCTTTGCACAACATTATTGCCGCCCCGGTGGCGCAGTGGTCTAAGGCGTTGGCCTCTGGTCATTCGTCCGTAAGGGGTCCGGGTTCGAATCCCGGTGAGGCATGGATGTTGTGTTTGTCTTACGGCACTGGCTCTTTCCCTTCCCTGGAGCCAGTGACCCTAAATTAGAAACGGGCGACTGCTTATAGCCCATTGAGTTGCTCACAGTGGTCGTTAAACCTCCAACCAAAAAAAAAAAAAAAAAAAAAAAAAAAAAAAAAAAAAATTATCAAGCAGCTGTTGGGGTAATTTATCCCATTCCTCTGTCAGTGCACGGATGAGGGTGTCCTTGTTTATTGGAGGGCATTGGCGACCAGCAAGACTCCTCCCCAAAGTATCCCACACATTTTCAATGGGATTCAGATCTGGAGAACGTGCTGGCCATACGAGGCGTTTAATATCCTCGCTCTCAAGACACTCCTGGACAGCGACTGTTCGATGACATGTTGCGTTGTCGTCCATGAAAATGAATCTATCACCGACAGCGCCACGGAACATGCGAACATGAGGTAGCAGAACATCATTAATGTATTGTTGGCCAGTCATAGTCCCAGTTGGAAGCACATAGAAGGACATACGGCCATTGATCATGATGCCAGCCCATACCATGACACTACATGTCGGATATCAGTCCATTTCCTGTATGTTTGCTGGACAATATGCAGTACCAATATCACGCCAGATCAGTTGTCGTCGACAATCAGACGATAGACTGTATCTACTCTCATCTGAGAAGAGGACAGCAGACCAGTCATCAGTCCAATTGCGATGTTGATGGCAACATTGCAAACGGGCGGTACGGTGACGTCTTGACAATGGGATGCACACAATACAGGACGGCGGGCGTATAGTCCTCCTTCATGCAAACGTCTGGCGTCAGTTTTTCGGGAGATCCCCTTGCCAGTAGCAGCCATAAACTGATTTGCTACCTCACTAGCTGTTCTGCGCCGGTGTCTTTTTGTTGATAACACTATGTACCGATCTTCTGCGGGTGTCGTACTGCGAACACGACCTCCACCGTGACGTTTGCTACACTCTCCATTTGTTTGAAATGATTTCCAAAGCCTTGAAACAACACTGTGGCTGACGTCGAACTCCCTGGCAACATCTGTTATTTTTCGCCCTTCTTCAATCTTGCTAATAATACTGCCACACGTAAAATCATCTAGGTGATGTCGCGAAGACATACTGAAAATTGCAAGTTCGTTAATTGATTCTTTCCCTTTCAACTTTGCGTTTGAACAACGACGGTCAATACGCGTCAGGTCCTTTATATCTCTTATCAGCGCTATGACTTCACGAACAAGTTCGGCAATCCAAAATTTGCATACGCACAACACGTCTTACTGTATCCCGCACTTATGCTAATTACCCCATTTTCCTGCCTTCCATTTTATGGTTGCTATCGTTGCTATTGTCATCCGTCCTTAGCAATTGTCCAGCAGTGTATTAACGACCCAAACAACTTAAATGACCATTGGAAAGCCTTAATTAAAGTAGAACAACAATTAAGGGGGAAAAAAAAATAAAAACCAGCACTGACAATAGATGGTGCCAGAGATACAACGATGCAGAGTTCGCAACTGAAGCAGGAACCTTGATCAGTTTGCTCACTTGATCTGTGGTTAGCAGAGCAGCAGGATGCATCGACCTCCTGAGGACGACAGAGTAGCTATTGAAAGCGCTTGAGGATTGTTTGTGACTGGCCGAATGAGGTTAGGGTTTGCTGCAGGGTATTTACGATGTATGAGGGAAATGGAACGCTACATAAATAACAGTTGACAGTTGTCTGACTGCTGTAAAATGTAAATAGTGTAATTATGTAGATAGTGGTTTTTAATGAGTGTATGAATGTGTTAGTACAAGGTATGTAGATTGTATGTGGTGAAATGGGTATTGAATTAAATATGGGTGTGATGTATGCGAGTATTTATTAAGTGTATTGGTATGTGTTTTAGAATTGAGTACCGTTTTTTGGAATTGTGAGTTTTAAGGGCGAGGTGAGGGAGGAAGAAAAATTCAATAAAAAATAAAATAAAAAAAGGGTCGTAATGAAAGTCGACAACACTCATATGATAGTGAGTATGCGTCTAGTGTTGACGAGCTATCACACATGTCAAACAGCAGTCAGAATTCAGCGCTTTTTACTGTCCTGTGAATGAAAATATGAATGTTTCATGACCTGAGGAAACTATAGTAACAACAACCTGTGAGCAGATATGATGAAAGTTTCAACCTTAAAAGGCCAGCTGCATAACAAAATGTTCTTGTTAGCGTGCACGAAGTGTATAACAGGAATGAAGCCAAGAACTTTTAGGTAAGTATTTGGCCTTTCTGATTGTTAAGTCATTAATGACTTGCATGTAAATAGTGCATTTTTTGGTGCTTATTGCCTATGAAGATGCAAATGATATGATTAATTAGGGTCATGTTGCATATCAAACAAGACCAGAATTTTCTCAGAAAATGATTGCTGTAATCAGATTTTGTTGTGGTTTACAAGTTATCATCAACACAGAAAGTTGAAATAACAACCTCTAAAGTACCCTGTTGCTGAACACAGAGCTGAAGGCACTTAATCCAGTTGTTATGCACTCGCAGGAGAATATTGGGAGAAATACGGTTACAGGCCTCCAGGATGCTTTGCTGAAGGTGGTGTTTGTCGCAGATTTCTCAGCATACACCAGGTGTTTCAGATGACCCCACAGATAAAAGTAGAGTGGCGTGAGGTCGAGGGATCTGGGTGGCCATTCCACAGGACCACACCTGCCAATCCAATGACCAGGGTATTGAACATCTAGCCATTGACAAACAGTTGCTCCATAGTATGGTGTAGCCTCATCGTGTTGGAAACAACAGGGGAAACTGCCATCTTCATTCAGAAGGGAAGGGAACACTGTTTCATGTAGCATTTCCAGGTAGCACTGAGCATTTAGGTTATTGTTGATGAAAATGGTTCCAATTACATGGGTGCCCTATATTCCACATCACACTACAGTGGATCCCGCTTCAGAAGTTCCCGCTTCAGAAGTTTTCCCGTTTAAGAAGTTTTATTTTTGAGTCCCGATTTTTTTTCCCCCCATAGTGCTAATGTTAATTTTTTCCATTTAAGAAGTAATGATGTTTCAAGTTTTCTCACTTAAGAAGTTGTAAGTGTCACAAGTTTCTAAGTAAAAACACGAGTTTGGAACTCGTCTAGCAGATAAGTACATGTCAAAGAAGTTTGGAGGAAACGTTTTTTTGTTCTCCCCTATACATGTAGCAAGCTAAGCCCCTGCCGGCTTCCCACGGTCAACGCAGGGGATCATGTTTACTCCCCCACTTCTTCTGCGTTTGCCCTTTGCGTTTCACAATCGCCTTATCTTTGGAGCTGGGGAAAGGCTGGGAAAGGAAACACCTGCTGAAAGTTAGTCATTCTGTCAGAGTTAGGCTCAGATTTTGCACCTAGCATACATGGAGTTAAAGGTTTAGTTTTATTGTTGAAATGCGTAGCTAGAAATATGGCATCTAAAGGCATCAAAAGGAAAGCTTTATCTGTGGTTGAGAAACGAAACATTATTACGAAAGTTGATGAAAACCCACATTTAACTAGGGTGCAGATAGCAAAAGAACTAAATTTACTTGTTACAACCCTCAACTGTATAGTGGCAAAACGGGACACTGTCCTTGCAAATGCTTTCCATTCATTAACAATAAAAAAGATTAAGAAGGGTAAATACAAGGATGTCGAAGAAAAACATCTTGTGTGGTTTAAGCAAGCAGGAAATGCTAACATTCGATCAACGGGACAATTCTTCGTGAGAAAGCAGAAGAGATTTCCAAGAAATCAAATGTTGAATTTAATCCTTTCAATGGATGGATTGACCGTTTTAGGAAAAGAACAGGACTTATAAATAAAACTGTTTTTGGAGAATCAGAAGGTGTTAACGTCGAAGAAGTGGATGATTGGAAATCTAATGTTTTACCAGAACTGTTATCAGCATACGAAGCAAAAGATGTTTTCAACGCTGATGAGTGTGCTTTGTTTTACAACCTTATTCCTGTCAAGACCTACTCTTTCACAGGAGATAGCAGCCACGGTCAAAGTAAATAAAGAAAGATTGACAGTTCTGGTAGGAGCTAATATCGATGGAACAAAAAAGTTGCCTTTATTAGTCATTGGAAAATCAAAGAATCGGAGGTGCTTCAAAAATGTGAAAACTTTTCCATGCAATTACAAAAGTAGCAAAAATGCATGCATGACAGTTCAGATTTTTGAAGACTTTTTTAATGAAATTTCAGAAGAAAATGGCCAAAGAAAATAGAAAAGTTTTGTTATTTTTGGATAACTGCACAGCCCATTCAAAGGACATGGATCATCTGGAAAATGTAAAAGTAGTTTTCCAGCCACCTAACTCGACTTCAATGTTACAACCAATGGACCAAGGAATAATTAAAACCATGAAACAATTCTACAGGAAACGTTTAGTTTATTGGCTACTGCAGAAGCTTGAATCAGACTCAAGTTACACCAGATGTACACTGAAATTGAATTTATTAGATGCTATGCATTTTATTGTTTCTTCGTGGGAAAAGGTATCATCTTCAACGATCACAAAGTGTTTCAGTAAAGCTGGTTTCAATGCTCATGAACTTAGTTTTTCTGATGAAGAAAACAGTCATGACAACAACGAAGCTTGGGAAAGTTTGTAAAAAAAAAAACAACTAAATTTCAAATCTTCCTTTGAAGAGTTTGTAAACGTTGACAAAGATGTTCCCACTTTTGAAATGCAAAATATCAACGATATTTGGCGACATCGAAACGCAAGAGGATGATGAACCAGAAACGCAAGAAGATAAGTGCAGGCCAATTCCAACTTCAGCGGAAGCTAGTAAAGCATTAAAAACTTTTCACCTCTCGAACGTGTTCCAGCGGACATAATGAGAAATTTGAGGGAAATGGACACATAGTTTGTGAATGTAGCAGAAAAAAAGGGAGAAACAAACACTTTTAGATCAGTATTTTTGTAATCCTGTGGCATAACAAATGTAGCTTTCAATCTTCATATTCAAGTTTAAATGGGTAAGTTGTGAAATTTTTTATGGCACTTTAAAATTAACTAAAATGTAGTTTCTGGATTTAATCTATGCAACATTTTTAATCGCAAAAGTCTTACAAAACCCAATCAGACACTTCCCGTTTAAGAAGTTTTCCCACTTAAGAAGTTTTCAGCGCTTCGTCCCAACGAAAACTTCTTAAGCGGGATCCACTGTATAACCTTTACATTGCCAACGACATTGGATGGTTCTGTCCAGTGAGGGTTGCTGTAACTCCAGTACCTATAGTTCTGATGGTTAACCTCACCACTGACAAAAATTGGCCTCATCACTGAACAAAATACCTTGTGCGAATGAGGGATCCTGTTGATGTTGGTCTAAAGACCAGGTGTGAACTCGACACATCTATCAGGGTCATCCTCTGATAGTTGCTGCTGCATCTGGATCTTGAACGGATGCCAGTGAGCGGTGCAAAGAATCTGTACCATGGCAGGCTGGCTGATAACACATTCTGCTGCTAGATTTCCTGTGCTACGTTGTGAACTCTTTGCAAAGGATGCCAAGACCATCGTTGAGGTTTTCTCATCAGTAGCAGTTTTCACCCGACCACTACATGGCTTGTCATCCACAATTTCAGTTTCTCAGGATTTGGATATCAAGTATGCGACAGAGCTGTGTAAAATTGGTGGTCTTTCTGCTTGTCAGTTGTTGAAGTCTGCCGCTATGATACAGCAGCTGTGTTCCCCAGATATTAGGATCACCTCAATTCTCTCCTCTTTCGTCAATGCCATCTTCAGTTACCTGCAACAAACAATGGTTATTTCAACTTTCTATTTTAATAACTTGTGAACCCACAATGCATATGTCAAATCTGATTACGGCTATCAATTTCTGAGAAAATTCTGGTCTTGTGTGATGTGCAACATGATCCCCTTACCATTTGAAAAATTTGACGTTAATTCAATATAGCGGATTTCAGGATGGCGGCCATGTTCCAAAAGTAGCCTAAAAGATAGGCCCCCTCACCGATTCTTTGCTGGGGTATTCAGATATTTCATTTTCCCTCCCATTTCTGAAATACAAGGGTGAGTCGAAAGTGTTGCAATATTTGCTTATAAGCACGTGTTGCAGTGGGTATGTCGCATGTTTAAACTAGTTCAAGTCCGCACTGCAGTCACTTGAAAGGTATATAAAGTGGTAGTCGTTGCTGTGAACAGCATTGCATGTCATTATTCTGTCTGTGGTTAGGGACACCTAAAAGATGAACAGCCACAATTGGCTAATTAAGGAACTTTTGCTTTACAAGTTTGAACTCAGCCATAAGGCTGCTCAAGCAACACGAAACATTTTTCATGTGAAAGGGGAAAGCTCCATGAACCACAGGACTGCAACCAGATAGTTTAAGAAATTTCGCTCGGGGGACAGAAACTTCGATGATCAGCCAAGGTCAGGTAGGTCGCGAACTGTGGATTCGGAGTCCGTAGAGGCAAATCTGACAACCAGCACTCTGAGATTATCAGGCAAGCTGAGCATATCGCAGACCACCGTGGTTCATCGCCTTTAGGACCTTGGCAAGATCTACAGGAGCTATTACATTGTCCCTCACGAACTGATAGTAGCTGAAGCAAACCGCCAAGTGGAAGTGTGCATGAAACTCCTAGAGAACCTGTGGTGTGTAAAGCTCTAAAACCTCTTCAGAATGGTAAGGCTCTGGGAGTTGATGGCATAACTGCTGAGATGTAGAAATATGGTGGTGACTCTGTAATTGACTGGTTAACTGAGATTTGCCAGTCGTGCTGGGAGCTAGGAATGGTCCCTGAGGATTGGAAGGATGCTATCATTGCTCCTTTGTATAAGGGAAAAGTGATCAGACTAACTGCAATAACTATTGTGCTATTAGCCTACTGAGTGTGCCAGGGAAAGTGTTTGGTAAGATCATTATTGAAAAAGTACGGGGTCTTGCATCAGAGAAAGCATGGAATGTTCAGAGTGGTTTTATGCCTGGTAAAGGCTGCACTAACCAAATTTTTGCATTATGCATGATAATTGAAAAGTATCTGGCTGTTGGTAAGAAAGTTTTTGCTGCCTTCATAGATTTACAGAAAGCTTACAACTGAGTAATTAGGACACTTTTGTGGAAGGTATTGAATAAATATGGTATTGCTAGGAATCTACTTAATAGTGTAAAAGCCATGTATGCTGGCAGTAAAGCTTGTGTACGAGTGAATGGTGTTTTATCACAATGGCTTTCTATGGATGCAGGAGTTGGGCAAGGTTGTGTAATGTCACCATGGCTGTTTAATATATTTATGGATGTGTGATGCCAAGATGTGGACAATACTGGTTTATGTCTTCGTAATATCTGTATTTGCAGATTGCTGTACGCTGATGACACAGTCCTGTTGGTAGAGAGCAAAAGTGAGTTGCAGAGTGTGTTGTTCCAGATGTACGAAGTTTGCATGAAATTCAAACTGAGTATAAATAAGGGGAAAACTTAAAGTTATGGTTTTTGAGCGAGTAACTGGTAGTACTGAATGTAATATAAGTTTAGATGGCACAGTGATTGACCAGGTGAAGGAGTTTGTGTATTTAGGAAGCATGTTTGACAGAGAGAACAAATTGGATGGTGAAAGTAGTAGGGAAGTGAATTCTTCATGAAAGTCATGGCTGCTTTGGAAGGTTTTCACAGGAATGATAGGTTCAGTTCTCAAGAGAGTCCTGCTTGGCTGTGTATGAAAGTGTAGTTGTTCCTACTCTCATGTAAAGCAGTGAAACCTGGGTACTACAGAAGAAACATAGGAGTCGTTTGTGTGTTGGAGAAGAAATGCGTTACTTAAGAGGGGGGTGGGTGGCAAGATGTATTCTGTTCATGTGAGGAATGAAGATGTGTTGCAGTTGTGTAATGTAGCAAAATGTTGTTGGCAAGGTGGAAACTTAATATTCTTTGGTGGTTTGGACATGAAAGAATGAGAGATGAGGTGCTTACTAAGAACATTTTTTTTTTAGCCCAAGTGGCAGAAAGAAAAGGCAGAGGAAGGCCAAGGAAGTCATAGGAGAATCAGATTCAGGAGTGTCTGCATTAGAAAAAGATTATGAGTAGGAAGTACAGAAGGTCTTGTGTATTTCGTGTGATGGATGTCAGTGAAGCATGTTTTGTGTGCTAAGATCGCTGTAAATGGAGAAGTTTGGTACAACAACAGTAAGTGAATAATGAGTTAAAAATTTGCTTAGTACTTTGTATTTCTAACCTCTGAATCTCAGAGAACAGCTTTTGTGTGTGTGTGTGTGTGTGTGTGTGTGTGTGTGTGTGTGTGTGTGTGTGTGTGTGTGTTTGAGAGAGAGAGAGAGAGAGAGGCACAAATGGATTTCACGGGGACCCGGTCCACTATATAGGCAGATGTAGGGGCTCACGTGTGCCCACGATCCCGATGCCTCGCAGAATCAAATTTACGATCCCAGCACCCCTTACTTGTGCTGCCATTAACACTGGAACATTGCTGGCTCCATTTGCAGTAATGCCAAAACAGAGCGACGTGGAACACCATAGACTGGTGATGTGTGGTGTTTAGCGATAAGTGCTGCTTCATTTTAGGGACAGATGATCATCGTGCCTGGGTGTGGAGGTCCCTGGGTCAACGTCACAATCCCAACCTCGCTATCAAGTGCCACACTTTCCCCACTGCAGGCATTATGGTCTGGGGAGCCATTGCCTACGATATCCGATCAGCTCTAGTAGTGGTACGTGGATGATTGATGAGCCAGCGGTATGTGGACGAGATCCCATGTGCTCCCATTCCTGGCCGGGATTCCAGGTGCACTATACTAGCAGGATAATGCCTGCCTGCACATGGCTCGGATTGCCCAGGATTGCCTACATCATGTCCAGACACTTTCACGGCCTGCCCACACCCCAGACATGTCCCCTATCGAGCATGTGTGGGACCAGTTGAAATGCCAGCTGCCGCCATGCTGCACTATCCAGGATTTGGAGCACACCATCCAACACGTGTGGGCCAGTCTGCCCCAGGAGAGGCGTCTGTTCGCCTCCATGCCGGACATATTGCAGCATGTATCACCACACGAGGCAGTGCAACACGCTATTGAAGATGACTGGACTGTGTTCCACAGATCCCTCTATAATTGTCCTGCAGCTCTTTGCCATCGTGTGCATAATTCATCTGTTTCATTACGTCCATAAAATTTAAGTTCAGTGCGATGTTTCCTTCTTGGTGTGCAAATTTCATTGTCCGTGAGTGTAGATTCTATGTTTAATTCCTGAATAAAACCCATAATAACTTCTTAAGTTTCTAGTTTCATAGAAGGAATAGCCTTGGCTTCACTTATTTCTGACATTATGGTATCAATGTTTTAACTGTCAATATGCATGTTATATCATACCCTTTGAGAAGAGGAATCAGAGTCCTCTTTAAAGCTGGTTGGTTGGTTGGTTGACCGTATTGTGGCCCATGTGCACTTTGATGCTAGAACAGTTAGACGTTGTTGGTAACAACATTTGCAAGAGGGCAATGCCAGTCACTGTAGCAGGACCAGTGCAATCAGGCAGATGTCAGCATGCTTCGATTGGGAGATTCATTACCAGGCAATTGAGGAGCTACAAGTTACTGCAGATGCACTTGATGGGCTGTAACTGTGACCATGGATATGGACATTCGTGTCAAGACTCAGATGAGGAATTGAAAATTAGAAGAAACAGGTCTGCACTCCTGGCAGTTACTGCTTCAACTTCCATTGACTGTCGGGCATCTCAGAGCTCAGTTATAGTGGTGTCATAGTAGAGCTTTGTAGTGGGAGCAATATCTTACCATGTGTTGTATTCAGTGGCAAGTCTTGATTCTGCCTCAGCACCCATGATTTATCAGTCTGCATCTCGCAATTAACATGGCCATAGGGAGGATCCAGCTGTCATCTTCAAATTGCACACTGCTTACTAAGCAACCATCCTGTGTGGGGGGCCATTATTACGACAGCCGGTCACCTCTGATATGCATGATGACTCGGTGACAGCCTGGTGATATGTGGATAACAAATATAGCAAAAATCCAAGAAAATACTAATAATGATGTGAATGCTATCAGGAACAAAATAATGCATTAAAAGGCTATTAATTTTTATAGATTGTACTGTATTACACATTTTGGGGTCATTTATGTAGCAAATCAACAAATGGGTGTTTTGGCATGAAATACAAAAGAATAAAAAACAACTGACTTTTGATGTGTTAATACTTATCTATTATCAGGGTTCATCCTAGCTGTTTTTAGAAGGTCGTGGCACCCTGCCAATCCTTTAATTCAAAAAATTCCACCCTGCTTCCCTTTAATATAAAAAATCTCATTCTACCCACCCTATAGCCTAAAATGACTGCCTTACCCCTAACGGTCCATTTAAAAGGGATGCACATGCATTTTTTTATCATTTACATGAAACCATTTCTAGATGGTTAAAAAACCAGTCTATTATTACAAATCTTAGATATTAGAAAAGTAGGGTCGGAAACCACACTGAGCCTTGATGGCATTGCTGAAGTCATGGTTCGTACGCGTCCTGGAATTCCATTTTGTCCTGGAAAAGTCCTAAAATTCTGTTACATGTCCTGGAATTTTATCCATTCCAGCCTTTTTGTTCCTGCTTGATGTTTTGTAGTTGAAGATTTTTCTACTGACATAACTTATGTCTGACAAATTTTCCTCCTCACTCTGTGCAAAATGTGCCGGGTGTTGGGGGGGGATTTGTCTGTTAGGAGGACTGAAGCTGCATTATATTAGCATCTTTTTGTGTCATGCTCATGTTATCACTTAGTCTGTCCGACCGGGAAGACCATATCTCTGCAATTATTAGTTCGATTTGTAAATTTTTTGTATTGGGAAGCTTAAAATGTGAGGATGATCTATTTGTTCCGGGGTTTTTCTGATGCACAACTCCGCAGCTAGGGGGTGCAAATGAAGATCGTATCGAATTTAAAATGCATTTTATTTCATACATTTGCTTCTAAATATCCAATTGAAAAAAATAATCTTTCCTTTCGATGGCATTTATATCGAAGACTATTTTAGTTACAGTCCCTTTTCCAAATAATGCACAAATTTTCCGCTAGGGGCGTAACAGTAAATAACGATTTCCCCATTATCTCTGTTGCTAATAGTCCGATTTGAAAACTTCTTCTTGCGTTGGATACAGCTCTTGAGGGGAAATGTTTTGCATATAATTTCCCGTTTTGGAAAAAAAATGGTTTGGCTGCCAGGGGGCGTAAGTGTTTATTTTTGCTTCTGATGTATTTGCAATAAAATTTGAGCTCGAAAATCGATACCGCTCACCTCCAAAAACTTTGAGAATACCTCCTGCTTAAATAGTGCATAATTTTTCCACCAGAGGCGTATACATATATAATATTTTTGCCCATATCTCTGTTTCTAGGAGTACGATTTGAAAAATTATTTCTTTGTTGAACATTTTTGGTGGAAAATGTTTCTCATATAATTTCAAATACTTCTTAACACACAAGTGCGCCACTAGAGGGCGTAAGTTCATGTTTCCGTTTACAGTAATATCTAGGGGACTAATAACCTGATTGACAAATATTCTCTTTCGACCAGATATTACTAACTATGAAAACTCCTTGTGTGTATTTTCTTCCCAAAATAATGCACAATTTTGCCACTAGATGGCACAAATATTTAATCTATTTTTCTCAATATCTATACTTCTAAATGTCCAATTTAAGAAATTCTTTTAACAACAGATACCATTTACCTTATGGAACACTAAGTTTGCATTTGAGGTGGTTTGTGGTTCACAATTCTGCCATCAGGTGGTGTTTATGTACTTCCATTTGCAGCTATCTCTGCCTCTAGAAACTAATGAGAAATTTCTTTTTTTACTGTATGCCATTCACTATAATAAAGATGGAGAGTGAATAAGATTTTTGCTACAATAAGATCTTCAAATAATGTGTGCTTTTTTCCTAGGGGTTGTAAAGGTCAAAACATTTTTCTTGATATCTCTGCTTTTGGGAGACGTATTTGAAAAGTTTTTTTCCTTAGCATAGCCTTAGCTATGAGGAATACTTTTGGCCTGTTTCAACTTTTCCATTGTGCAAAATTCTTCTGCTAAAAGGCATACAGTTATAACATGTTTCCTTCTCTATCTGTTCTTTTAACTGTTTGATTTGAAAATCTTTTTGTCTCCAATACCTTCCTTCTGCTTGGCGAAACGTTTTTTGCGCCATTTGTTATTTTGCGTAACATACTTTTTAGCCACTGGCGGAAGTAGCTGATGTTTAAATAGTAGCTGATTTTTTTTGTGTGTGGATTATTTTGACCTTTACTGAAATTTGCTAATGAATGCTGTATATACAAATTTGCTATAAAATTAGATTGCTTTCTAATATCAGAAACTTAAATTTAGTTGTTTCTTAGTATTTTCTGAGCAAACTAATCACTTTTCATCTTCTATAATTAGTTTTCTAATCATGCACAGCTAAATTGCCTTGATCACTTATGAATGCAGTTGTACCACAGCCCTTGGTATTTAAGGTTTTCCCATTATTCTCTTTCATTTCATGTTGAAAATTTTTGTGCATGCTTTGTTTGCTGGGAAGTACAAATTAAAAATTTAGCTACAGCATAAATATCATGTTGAAATTTCCTTCCCTAAATAAAATGTAACACAATTGCTTGCTCTCATAATTATGTTTTTAAGAAATAACAACCCCTTTGGTCCTTTGAAAAAGTTCCAAATATTTCATCTTTCCTTACCCTTAAATTTCCAATGTAAGCATTATTTCAAAATAATTAAATATAAATAGTATTTTATGTATTGATTGTGTGGTATATGAAAGCATTTTAAGAGTAATGCCACATACCTATGTATTTTTAAGTTTTATGCTGTTGTTTTTTATTCTGTAATTTGCTTCAATAATTGAACTAAAGCCAAAGTAGAAAAATTGAAGTTTCTCAAAATCAGCGACAGTTTTGGTATTTGAGTATTATCTGTGATTCTAAGTTTCTGATTAGCTGCAGCAGACATTTTTAACATTCTGCATTAAGTTTGCCCAAGCATGTAAGAAATTGTTTGTTGTTGGTTACAGGTTGAAAAAACCTGTGATTTCGTTATATTTTAAGTAAGAGCGTTTGGATCGTATGTCCTGGGAAAAAATCCAAAAGTCCTGGAAAAGTCCTGGAATTTTGTGATTGAAAAAGCGTATGAACCATATGAAGTAATGGAGCTGGCTAAGTATTTCAACCTAGATGAAGATGATTTACTATTAGAGTGGGGTGAGTACAAATCAATGTTTCTATCTCAAACTGATGTTGAGAATATTAAATTATCAATTCCAAACATATGTTCAATTCTATATAATTTATGACTACTAAACTTGTGGTGTTGAGATAAAATAAAAATACCACCGTTTACCACAATCAAAGGTGTATTATACATCGATTATAGTTTCGCAGAGCGTTTGGCTTGGCATTATCAGGACCAAAATCTGTGACCGTCAGAACTCTGATTATGTTACAATGATTTGAATGTTTATGCTCCATTTGTCCTGATGATGCTGAGCCAAATGCTCTGCAAAACTATAGCCGATGTATAAAAAACCTTTGCTTGTGGTAAATGTTGGTATTTTTATTTTATGTTCAATTCTGTCAAAATCAGAAGGAACTCTGAGTAGAATATTCCCACTTATACCGAAACTTTTCAACATTGCATGTACCTTCTAAAACAATTTCATATACGGTGTATATTATCAGTCAGTACTAGTTCAGTTTTAGAAAATATTTCAAAAATATTTTCTCAAACTAATACTGACTGATAATATGCACTTGGACCTCCGTATATCAAAGTTGATGGTAGTACAAAAAAAAAATCAATATATGGAAACTATCTTTTTTTATATATACATATTGTGTAGTAGCCTATATTATATTTAAAAACACATTATGATTTACAAGTTATGTTCATATAGATAATTAAACACAGGAATTAACAAGAAAAAGATGTGTTGAACATACCTTGAAAAACATATGTATTTATGTAGTACTCATATGCATTTACATTTGTGTAAAAAACTTTCCCCAATGTCTTGCTGCACAACAAATTTCGATGGTGATTCGTCATAAAAGTGATCACTTTTATTAAGTCCGTAAAATGCATCGTTAGGAAATTTTTCAGCGAATTTAAAAGCATGACTTATTGTATCAAACACAGCAAAGGCTTTAGGGGTTCTTCCACATCATTATCTTCATCCTCATCAATGTCAGTCTGTTCTGTCTGAAGTGAGCTTACTATGTAGTCGTGTGTCGGGTATTCTGAAAAAATTATGTCTTCGTCAATGTCAAGGAACTCTTCATGAGCAATTCCTTCCCTAAGAAGATCTTTGGTCTTCAAGTCCTTCCAACATTGCTCGATTAGTGGCAACACATTTTCTGCTTCAATTTGAAGTGATTCCATGAAGCCAGCTTTTGCAAAGCAATTTTTACTGTCAATTCTAAAACATTGTTTTCCCACACCATAGTTAGTTCAGCTATACAAATCCTCAGATCAATCACCTTATCTGTAGACTGTTCATTTTCTAAGGCCTAGATAAGTCTTCTAAGAATGCATTTCCGATAATGAATTTTCAGATTTTTTACACCTTCCTGGTCCATTGGCTGCAATTTTAAAGTTGTGTTTGGGGTAACAAAAATCAAATGCAAATTTGATAGTTTTGATGCTAAGGTGGACCGGGCAATTGTCTACGAAGAGAACTTTTTTTTTTCTGCCTAATCATTAAAATCTACCCCAAAATATCACTTGTCATCCATGCATTTCTATTATAAGGGTAGTCAACTTCTAAAGACAATCAAGCCTTTGAAGCACCTAGGTTGCTTACTTTTTCCTATCGCCAATAATAATCTCAGTTTTTCTTTGCCATTCATCTTAGTTCTCACAAAACTGTTATCCTCTCTTTGGTGTTTTTACCTCCATGACAATCGTAGTCTTTAAAAGTAAGAATCTTGTTTGCCAAACATTTAAAGAAATGTCTTGTTTCATCGACATTAAAAATGTTATCAGGAGTGTACTCTTCTAAAATCTTCTTCAAAACTGTGTTTTTCCATTGGTCACAGTGAGTGTCACACATGCTTCCACTTTCCCTCAAAGCAATCTATTCTTTTAAGCCATGTTGCTTCTGAAATGTATGCAACCAAATGGAACTAGTTTGGTAATGTACTTACCCCAAATGATTGGCAAACTCTTTATTAGAGCCTTTTATTAGAGGACCCGAGGTTGACAAGTTTTTGTCACAAACAGTTTTAATCCACTTTAAAACAGTGTTGTCCACTTTTCCAAATTGACATGTTTTAGAATGTTTCCTGTTAGACCCGATATTTTCAGAGATTTTCATAACGAACTCCCGGTTTTTTATAATTGTCGACGCTGTGCTTGGAGGAACACCAAATTTAACCACAATATCCTTTTTGCGCATTCCACCGTCCTCGTTCCTCAACAATTCCACATTTTCCACAACACTGAGAGACTTCCTTTATGACATCGCAAACACACCCCATTGGTAAGAGAGACTACAGAAGAGGAAGGTTACTTGAGAGGGGAGTGTGGAGACAATACCCCCTCTAGGTGACCCGTTGGCATTGCAATGACCTTGACCACCCTTTCCTTCTTGCGACATCTCCATTCTGTTTTTTCTCACTTGTTTTTCTTATTACGTCATCATTACAAGGAGGGGGAGAGTGCTCCTTAATTGTTTTGGAAAAATTCGATATATAGAAACAGTTTTTCTATGTAATGATAACGGGAATTCACAAAACTTTGATGTATAAAGAATTTCGATGTACGGAAGTTCGATATATGGAGGTGCTACTGTATATATAATATTTTAATATGCAAGTGAATAACTGTTGAACTTTTCGGTGAATTAATGCTGCTTTGTATGGTCTTGTTTTTGTGAGGTCGATGTATATATACTCTAATTCTGTTTCAAAGCATAAGCTGCCATTTTTTTTCAGACAAGCACCCTGCACTATTTTAATACTAGGTTGGACCCTATATAGGATGAGATGTAAGGAGAGAAACAAAACTATAAGCATTCTAAAGAATACAGTATCTGAAATATAGCATCTTTTGTGTTGTCATGCTCACTCAGAATCTGTGTAGAAAGATACTATATAAGAAAAGCTTCTGATGAAGTTTCTTTCTGTGGTATTAATAATTTCAGTAATAGGTATTGGACAGAAATCAACATTGTGTTTCAATTTCCATCATCTATCAATCACAGCCAATTGAATACTATGAAGAAGATCTGTGTGTTAAAGTTGGTTGAGGGATCCAGGTTAGTTTTAACAGTGCAACAGAAGTACACATATGCTAATGAGTTCCTGATGAATGAAAAGGTTCTTTTAGCTGTTTAATTCAGGATCTATTAGTTATCTATCTGTAAAATGTTGTAATGGGTTTTGTGAGAATATCATGGCTCTGTGGTTAAAAAAAGAAAAAGAATTTTGTTTGGCCTTGTATTTCACTTGCAATTGTACCCCATTAAATTATTTGGCCAATATTAAGAGAGAAAATGGGAAGGTTGCAGCAAAATATCAGGGAAAAGTCAGAATTCTGAAACAGTTTTTAACTGGCCACCCTGAATGAGCTTTATTAGTACAGTGCTCTTAATTATTAATAAAATAATAGCTACATACTATATGTACTACTGTTTCACACGTTATATATGTTCCATGTGTTGTGTGCATACTTGCAGCAAAATCATCTTGGCATTCATACATCATATATGACTAGGAATATTATTACATGTTTCAATTATTATATCATCCAGGACTCACCTTGTATAGGTATTTCAAATTAGTATTCTTCATCCTGTATCTTGAAATAAAAGTATGTCTAAAACTAAAACAGCACTTATGGAAGAAATAAAATGGATTAAAGACACTGCTAAATGTTTTGGATATCCTGGAGGCTTGATAGATTCATTATATCACAAAATAAGAAGAGCTGATATACCGATGCACAACAATAGTACAACTAAAAGAAATACGTTATTTTACAGAAGTATTCCATATTTACCTCCACTAAGCAATATTATAAGAAAAGAATGCCAGGATTGCAATATTGAAATTGCTGAAATAGTTACTGATAATTCTAAATTACTGACAAATAATGGTTACAATAAAAATCCATTAAATAAGGCAGGTGTGTACATGATTCCTACAATAGATCCAAAGGAAAATAACCAAGACAAATACTACATTGGTAGTACGAAAAGAAGGTTTAAAACAAGGTTGAATGAACACTATAGTAATTGGATTAAAAAAGAAGAAAAGACATCACTTATACAACATTGTATGGTAAATGAGTTAATACCCGATTGGGAAAATAGTAAAATCTTTACTTCCCACAATAAACATAATCAAATTTTGTGGTCTGAAGCTATAACAATTGAGAAAACCCAAGGCTCTAATTGCAATACATCTACTCCGAAAGATATCCCATATCCGTGGAAATATCTAATACAACAAGAAAAGAATACGAAGTATAACAACAAAAAGAAAAATAAAAGAAATAACATATACATAGAAAATAGGAACAGCTGCAGCAATTCCGAAATTAACCCAATAGATGGCGTGGATGTGACTCACACATGAATACACGTATATGTAATGATGACGAAAGACGTCGAGGGAGATGCCGAGGTGACCTAGATATATAACAACTTTGAACATTGATCCAGGATGCATACCATTGATAATGGCTGAAAGTCAGTCGTGCCGAAACATGTCCGGTGGTTTATGTGGAGTCGTGTGCGTGTTGCAGAGGTTGTCTGGCATTGTTCAGTAATTGATGAGATTTTATTTTCTGTTTGGATAGTCCTTGATTATGTCCATTCCTTCTTTTAAAGATTGATGACACCTGTTGATGGTAAATGGTTTTTAATTGCATTATATATAATTCTTTCACACACTCTTTGTATGATATCCATAGTCGTGTTTTATTTGAACTTAAACTCTGGTCGCAATTTTCAATTAGGCCTATTTGCAACAGGAAGATTCTACGTGTCTAATGACACTCTAGATACATACTTTTATTTCAAGATACAGGATGAAGAATACTAATTTGAAATTCCTATACAAGGTGAGTCCTGGATGATATAATAATTGAAACATGTAATAATATTCCTAGTCATATATGATGTATGAATGCCAAGATGATTTGCTGCAAGTATGCACACAACACATGGAACATATATAGCGTGTGAAACAGTAGTGCATATAGTATGTAGCTATTATTCTATTATACACTGCAGGACAATTGCTAAAGACGGATGACAATAGCAATGATAGCAACCATAAAATGAAAGGCAGGAAAATGTGGGAAATTAGCATAAGGAAAATGTGGGAAATTAGGGATACAGTAAGACGTATTGTGCGTATGCAAATTTTGGATTGCCAAACTTGTTCGTGATGTCATACCGCTGATAAGAGATATATTGACGCATATTGACCGTCATTGTTCAAACGCAAAGTTGAAAGGGAAAGAATCAATTGACGAACTTGCAATTTTCAGTATGTCTTCCCGACATCACCTAGATGATTTTACGCGTGGCCGTATTATTGGCAAGATTGAAGAAGGGTGAAAAATAACAGATGTTGCCAGGAAGTTCGACGTCAGCCACAGTGTTGTTTCAAGGCTTTGGAAATCATTTCAAACAAATGGAGAGTGTAGCAAACGTCACGGGGGAGGTCTTGTTCGCAGTACGACACCTGCAGAAGATTGGTACATAGTGCTATCAACAAAAATACACCGGCGCAGCACAGCTAGTGAGGTAGCAAATCAGTTTATGGCTGCTACTGGCAAGGGGATCTCCCGAAAAACTGTCGCCAGACGTTTGCATGAAGGAGGACTATACGCCCGCCGTCCTGTTGTGTGCATCCCATTGTCCAGACGTCACCGTACCGCCCGTTTGCAATGGTGCCATTAACATCGCAATTGGACTGATAACGACTGGTCTGCTGTCCTCTTCTCAGAAGAGAGTAGATATAGTCTATCGTCTGATTGTCGACGACAACTGATCTGGCGTGATAGTGGTACTGCATATTGTCCAGCAAACATACAGGAATGGGACCGATATCCGACATGTAGTGTCATGGTATGGGCTGGCATCATGATCAATGGCCGTACGTCTCTCTATGTGCTTCCAACTGGGACTATGACTGGCCAATGATACATTAATGATGTTCTGCTACCCCATGTTTGCATGTTCCGTGGTGCTGTCGGTGATAGATTCATTTTCATGGACGACAACGCAACATGTCATCGAACAGTCGCTGTCCAGGAGTGTCTTGAGAGCGAGGATATTCAACGCCTCGTATGGCCAGCATGTTCTCCAGATCTGAATCCCATTGAAAATGTGTGGGATGCTTTGGGGAGGAGTCTTGCTGGTCGCCAATGCCCTCCAATAAACAAGGGCACCCTCATCCGTGCACTGACAGAGGAATGGGATAAATTACCCCAACAGCTGCTTGATAATGTTGTGCAAAGCATGACACGACATGTGGAATCTTGCATCGGCCTCCATGGTGGCCATATCCCGTATTGACATCTTACGCCTGCGGACGGTAATTGCATTTTTTTCACGTTTACGTATTCTGCACAAAATGGCCTGTTTGTCCCTTGAACACATTCCAAAGCCTTATGGATTTCAGAGCACAATAAATTGTCTTTCTTGTAATGTCCTGGCATTCTGACATTATTTTATTTCACTTGGCATCCAACCACACTTACTTTTTTATGCGCTATATAGCCGTTTATGATCCGTCCTTAGCAATTGTCCAGCAGTGTATATTACCACGTATTTTATATTTTTGGTTGTTCTTACTAACCAATATCCATTATCTCGTAATTATTATTTTCCTTATTGCAGATGGGACCTGCTGTACCAATGAATTTATTTAGGGTAGTACCTTTAAGAAATAGTTGTTTCAAAGAAGCAGTAGGGGCTGCTCGTATGCTGAATGATCAGGATTTAAAAGGTGAGTTTGAGCTTTTAAATATGGCAAAGTTTTATTTAAAGTTCCTTGTTCAACTTGAAATTTTATTCTGATGAATTAGAATGTGTCTAACATGGGTACCCCACATTTTCCTTGTCACATTCAGTTGCCAGGTTTTAAGATGAATTTTTAAATCTTAATGTAGAACTGAAATTTTTTTTAATGTCTATTCTTGTGGAAAATTAGAGGTCAGGTTGTTAGCGATTTAGAATTCCCTCCCTACACAATTTGGACCTTAAATCTAGCTACTGATCATGTAGCCAATCTTGAATCAAAGTAGTGCCTGTTTAGAAAAAGGTTTAAGACAACAAAAAACTTTCAGTTTGTTCTTCAGATTTTTAAGTAAATTAAAAATGTTTTCATAGTAATTCCTATACTTACATGTTTTAATCAAAACTAAACATCTTTCTTGTAATTGACTCAGTATACGTGCCAACCCTTACAGATTTTCTGTAATTATTATGGTTTCGACTGTCAGATTATGGAATTACGGACAGTTTGGAAGAATTATGGATTTCAGTGTGTTTTGGAAAATCTCAATTTTGTATCCTTTTTTGTTAAAATACTAGAGGTATGAATGGCATGATGAATAAGTACAGATTGGATGTGCTGTGTGTAAGTGAAACCAAAAATAAGGAAACTGAGATAGAAGTGAATGGGACAGTGAGTATGTGGTCTGGAGTATTGGATAATGTGAGAGGACAGGCTGGTGTAGGTGTGATTTTAAGTGAAAAGATGAAGAACAACTTGATTCACTATAGCTGCATAAGTGAGAGAATTCTTTGGATTCGTTTGAAAGTGAAACTTCAGAGAATCGTAATTGTTGTAATGTATGCTCCTTGTGTCTGGGAACCTTCTGATAGGAAAGAAGATTTCTGGAATGAGCTAAAAGTTGTTTTGATCCAGTTTGGCTCTAAAGAGAAAGTTATAATAGCAGGGGATTTCAATGCTATTGTAGGTGTGCAGAATGCGGTTTCTGACGATATTCTGGGCAAGTTTAATGATCCATGTGTGAATGAGCACATGAGATAACATGACAGCAGCAAGTCACATCAGACTGCGATTTGCTGCTGCCCTGCTGCTTTGCGTATTTGCATGTTTTCACCTGGGTGTATATAATAATTTGTCCTTTCAGTGTATTTCATTACTATGTTTTTCTTTAACGTAGTCACTGATTTTTATTTATGGTAGCAAGCTGCTAAAAAGAAATATTATGCTATTCCTCTGACCTAGCCCTCAAAAGGTGCATGGAAGAATTGAGGAAGAACTAGACTTGTTTTTATTGGGCTTCCTAGACCCCCCCCCCCTCATACACACAAGTCTTGATCCAGTTTTCGTGTACATCCCCAAAACTTAATGTAACTTTCCAATTTTTCCAGTTATGCTGGCCTTTCAGCTGCTTTGTCTCTTCAAATTGTATATATGCAACTCATGCTATTTTATTGGCATTCAATGCCACTGTGTTTGTTGGAGATTGTTTGACCATCCTGCAATGTTGCAATCACACTGGTGCTTTTATGTGTAAGTATCCCCCCCCCCCAGCAGACAGTGATAAGAGTTTCAAGTACAATGAACCTCTTAGCACAAGATCCCCACCTGACCTCACTGCAAATACAGTACACAGTGCGACTAATGAGACTACCTTTTTCAATTTCTGTTTGGGATTATGGAAGTCTTGAATTAGGTTCTTGCAGTTTTCACCTCCTTTCTTTTTGTCTGTTTTTTATGCAAATTGAAATGAGACCCACCACTCAGAACTTTTCCCCATTGTTTCAGATCCCAAGAATGGCAGGCTGTACACAGTTTGTCATGACACTTCTAATTTAAGCATTATTATTTGGCCATCAGAAAGCTAGATTGTGTTTATAGGCATATGCATTTTGTTTTCACAGTGATTGTGGATATGTGGTGCTCCGTTTTTATGGACTATTTATTGCAGTGTATAGGTATATAACTTCGTCACTGTAAAATGTAGTTTTACTTACATATCAATAATGTGGATAGAATAATATAGGTTTGCTAATGTTTGATTTTCATGATTTCACTAACATCTAATTTCTGTGGGTTTGCTTATGATTGAATTTGGAATGAACACATGTGGATTATACAGACAAGCCTCTAATATTGCACTCAATTTTCACATAGCTACTTCAGACTGCATAAGTTCATAACAACTCAATTGGGTGCCATGGCAGTCTTTCTAAAACTGCTTATTAAAGCTTTGAAGAGGCAAACAACCAACAGAACCATTCATTCAGATTTGAGTATGTGCTAAGTTTTTATTTGTGATAATTTTTTAAGAGGACATAGGGGGGGGTTAAAGTTACAGTGGTAATGCATACTGTGTGTTTCAAACTGATGTTACTTGTAATTTATTAGTGTGGAGCATGCTGCTGCCTTCTCCACTGTGTTTGTGCTATGAGTCACATTTTATGTCTGACACTTACAAGGGGATGCTGATAAGTTCTCCAACTCACCAAGAAGGCAATAAGCTAGAGCCATGAAACCTACAGACTATTCCATATATTCACCCCGAAGTTCAACACGCTTGGCACAGCATTTCTGGAGTTTCTTTAACCCTTCCAAAAAAAATTCTGAAGTCTGATCATCCAAATACGGCTCTGTTGCTGATATCACCTCCGAATCATTCGAAAAAGGCTTCTCTTTCAATCTTTTTTTTAAGGTTTGGGAACAGGAAATGGTCCAATAGAGCAAGGTCTGGTGAGTAGGGTGGATTATTTATGCACTTAAACCCCAGATCCCTCAAAACATCCATTGTCTTGCCAGCCTTGTGATCCACCACATTATCCTGCAAAAAAAAAAAAAAAAAAAAAAAAGGGAGAGAACACCTTTCCACAGTTTTCCTTGCCTTTTTTTTTTTTTGCTTCAACACTCCTTCAGCATTTATTTTTTCACCCTTTGGAAGCTAGTCAGTCAGTAAAATGCCTTCCAAATCCCAAAAAACCGTTGCCATGACCTTTCCTGCAGACCTTTTGAGTCTTGAAATTCGTTGGCCGTGGAGAACCTGAGTGCCACCACTGCAGGGACTGTTGTTTCATTTCTGGATCGTAGTGATGTAACCATAGTTTCATCAGCAGTGACAAGTCACTGCAAAAAATTATCACCAGATCACTCAAAATGCTGCAAAACTAATTTGGAAGTGTCCACTCATTTTTGTTTCTCATCGGCGTTCAAACATTGGGCACCCACTTCGGTGACATCTTCTGCATATCCAAGTCTCATGAATTATGAACCCAACAGGTTCCGTGGATATCTCCAGTGTCTCTGCTATTGTTTTAGCTGAGATTCGCCGAAGTGACAGAATCAAGTCATGAACATAATCAACAATTTTGGGTGTTGTCACTGTTGAAGACTTCCCAGATCTTGCTGCATCTTCGGTCTCAAAGTCCCCACGCTGAAAATTGGCACACCATTTCTTCACAGTGGAATATTACGAGCACTTGTCACTTAATGTTTGCATCTTGCAGTCATAGATTTCCTTTGCAGTTTTCTTCTGTAGGAACAGAAATTTCATGACAGCCCGGAGTTCCACATTCGAAAATTCAACACTTTGCATTGACAGGATTCAGTTCAAGACGTCTAACATCTGCAAAAAAAAAAAAAAAAAAAAAAAAAAAAAAGCTATTAGTCTAAAAATTGGCACTTTACAAAACAAAAGAACACTCTTTCCAGCTGCAGTGGCAAAATAATGCTACAATTTCAGGAATTGGTTTAGGCTGAGAACTTTTCAGCATCCCCTCACAGTAGTATGGAGATGGAATCAACTCAATATAGAATTACTGAAGTGGAATGTTTTCTTGATATGAGACTTTTCTTTCTTGTAAAAGACGTATATAGCGTATTAAATACGTTTATTTTTGTGGCGTAGTAAGTACAAAGATTTTACAAGCTTTTGTACTCCACTGGGAGGCTTTTCTAAGGCAATGGTAGACAAAAAAATGCAGGGAATTGGAACACGTAAGGAACGAAGATGATTTTTGAAAATAACGTGAGTGACATCACCAGCATATTACATAAATTTTGTGTCACAAAATTATATGGTGTGTTGCAATGTGTTTCCATCTGTTATTAACGCATGCCAAGAGCTTGGTAGTTTAGTAGAAACTATATCATTGCAGGCTAGTTTGATGGATAGGATTTGGACTGTTTCCCTGATGTCAGTCTCTTTAAAGTTTGTGTATTGGACAATTCTTCTAATACTATTCCATAGAGCAGCGGCCGATGATTGCATGACTTCTCTGGCGAGGGCTGTATTCTGCATGTCCTGGTTGACACTCTGCACGTGCATGACTTCACTGCTATCAATATATTGCATATTTATGTAATAAATTCTTTAACCAATATGTAAAGCCTGGAACGTATGTTCCTTTAACCAGTATGTAAAGCCTGGAACGTATGTTCCATTAACCAGTATGTAAAGCCTGGAACATAATGTTCCAAGCTTTAAATATTGGTTAAAAAATGTATTATGTAAATACAATATATTGGTAGCAATGAAGCCCCGACCCCATTATCACATATAATATCAAGTTGCAAGGAGAGACAGTGTGAGAAAAAAAAGGCAGGTGTGTAGGTTATACCTCTGGTGTAACCTGACAACACGGAAGAGATATATATCCGAATGATGAAGCGATCCTTGGATACCAGATGTAAAGAGCATGTGCAGAGTGTCAACCGTCAATCAGGACATGCAGAATACAGCCCACACCAGAGAAGCCATGTATTCATCAGCCGTGCCTCTATGGAATAGTATTAGAAGAATTGCCCCATACACGAACTTTAAAGAGACTGCCATCAGGAAAAGAGTCAAAATCCTATCCTGCAAACTAGCCTGCAATGATGTAGCAGAACTGCCAACTGTTACGCTTTTTCGTATTTAGTACGATAAATCATGCTGCAGTACGCTAACACGATTTTGCAGCCAAAGATACGATTTTTTTTAAATAGTCATGTTTTCCTTCATTTTTTTCCCGTTTCAGGTGCCTTGTAGCAGAATTGGGGTAACGGGCGACGTGCATCGCAGATTTATTTGAGACAGACAAAACAACATCCCCAGAAACCCTATTAAACCATCTTGCAGACTCCTTATCATAGATGCAAGTTTTCTGCCTTTCAAAATTTCCAAAAACGGAAGTTAGGTGTAGTGAGGATTTCTTTCGTAATAGTAATTTTTTTCTTGCGAAGTATGATGTACGTTGCAAAATTATTTTGTACTCATCCCCGTAGCAGAATCACAGCAACGACCGTCGTACAATCGCAGATTTATTTTGTATTAATCCCTGTAGAAGAATCGTGGTGACATACATTGCAGGTTTATTTTGTACTCATCCCCGTAGAAGAATCACGGTGACGTACATCGCAGGTTTATTTTGTACTCATTCCCATAGCAGAATAGAATAGCGGCGATGGCCGACGTACATCACAGATTTATTTTGTATTCATCCCCGTAGCAAAATCGCGTCGATAGCCGACATGCATCGCAGATTCATTTTCTACTAATCCTCGTAGCAGAATTGTGGTGACGGCCGATGCACATCGCAGATTTCGTCGAGCAAAAAATGACATCCCCAGAACTTGATAAAACCAGCTTGCAGACTCCCTAAGATGCAAGTTTTCTGCCTCTCAAAATTTCCGAAAGGGGAAGTTAGGTGGAGTGAAGATTTCTTCCGTAATCATAATTTTTTCTGATAATTGACTACATAAAAGTATTTGCTGATTAGATTTAATTAGTTTCTCAATAAAATTTTGATGTAGGGAAAAAAATCCTTACTTTTTCATCATAAAGAATTTATATAGCTGAAATGGGCTTCAAAAATTATCAGCATGCGTGATGTTACGATTTTTCTATCTGAGTGTTACGTTTTTTGGTTCTGAGAGGTTGGTAGGTCTGATATAGTTTCTACTGAACTACCAAGAGCTTGGCATGCATTATTAACAGATGGAAAAACATCGTGACACACTGTGTAATTTTGTGATAAAAAATGCGTGTAATATGCTCGTGATGTCACCCACGTTATTTTCAAAAATCATCTTTGTTCCTTACGTGTTCCAATTCCCTGCATTTTTTATGTCTACCATTGCCATGAAAAAGCCTCCCAGTTGAGTGTGAAAGCTTGGCAGATCTTTGTACTTACTACACCACAAAAATAAATGGGTTTAATACACTATTTGCATCTCTTGAGTGTTCACAGTGTGGTGTATTTATAATTATGTTTCTTTCTCATGTCTGACATTTAGAAAAAATATGGGTTGAAATCAACTAAATGTAAAATTATTGAAGTAGAATGTGATTACCATAACACAGATGGTACAATTACATCTCACACCATCAGTATCATGCAGCTATCTCTAGCCTAAAATGATACTTGGCCAAAAATAGTAAAACTTCTGGAATTACTATATTTTGTTTCTATGATCTCTCTATATGTATGGAATGAAGTAGGCTACCCACATGCTTGAAATATTCGTGTATTATTTATTTAAGTGAAATTGTTCTGTGAAGCTTCTTTTGAAGCAAGTAGTCCGCTTTCTGGGATAAGCAATTTTGTTTTACTACAATATTCAAGGAGCTTCACTGCAATATCTTAAACTCAGTAGCTTCAAATGGGAGCTTGCTTTTTAAACTGCTCTCAGATTTTGCAGATAAGTCTTTGGCTGGGCATAATTAAATTTTGTGTCCTGTGCTCACATTGTTTTCAGTGGAGCTTCAGAGAATAACTGCTATTAACTGTTAACTGCACTTGTACTTCAACTGCATAGGTAAAGTTTCATTTCACAGATTCAGAGGTTTGTAGGAACTGTTGCGTCTTCAATTATCTCTAGTATCACATAGTAAATAGGATGAAGCAATGCCAGGCAGTTGATTTTCAGAGTAGTATCTTGAGTACAACTGTTTAAAGTTGTACTCAAGATACCACTCCGCATGTGATATCCCTTGGGACACGTGATTATTCATCATCGTCAACCATTATCAATCCACTGCTGGACGAAGATCTCCCCAAGTTTCCTCCACAACGGTCTGTCTTGTGCCAGTCTCCTCCATGTCACCCCTGCATACTTTCGAATTTCATCCACCCATCTCCCATGTGGTCTTCTTCTGGGTCTTTTCCTGTCCCTTGGAATCCAATCTAAAATTTCGGCTGTCCATCGATGATCTGTCCTTCTGGCAGTATGTCCAGCCCATTGCCATTTCAGGGATTTAACTCTGATCATGATGTCTTCCACTCTTGTCATTTTTCGGATCCACGAGTTCCTCTTCTTATCTCTCCTGGTTACACCAAGTATGCACCTCTCCCTGCTACTTTGAGTTGTCTGCAGCCTTTGTATGTCTCTTTTAGTTAAGGTCCACGTCTCTGCACCATACGTAAGCACTGGAAGGATGCATTGATCAAACACTTTTCTTTTAAGACATAATGGCATATTGCTCTTGAAAATTATGCTGTTTCTTCCAAAAGCTCTCCAGGCAAGTTTTGTACGCCGATTAATTTCTTCATCAATGTGACCCTCACTTGATATCTGCTGTCCAAGATAAACGTACGTATCTGTTATCTCCAGCTTTTCTCCATCAATCGATAAATCTTCATTTCTTGTAAAAGCATTGAACATCACTTTTGTCTTCTGAAAGTTCATTTTTAATCCCACTTCTTTACTCTTGTCAGCAAGTTCCTGGATCATACTCTGCAGCTCTGATGGGCTAGTGGCAAAAATGACTACGTCATCAGCAAAACGGAAGTGGGTTAGATAATCTCCATTAATCTTTATCCCCTTGTTTTCCCAGCTCAGTGACTGAAAAACACCCTCCAATGTGGCATTAAAGAGCTTCGGAGATATGGTGTCACCTTGTCTCACTCCCTTTCCAATTTTTATGTGTGTTGTATTTTCAAACAGCTTAATCTTTGCACTTGCATTTTCATAGATGTTATTAATAATATTAATGTATGCATCTTCAATACCGCAGGTTTTCAGAGCCATTGTAACTGCTGATGGTTTCACCGAATCAAAGGCTTTTTCATAATCGATAAAAGCCATGCACAATGGAAGTTCATATTCCCTCGCTCTTTCAATTAGTTCTCTCAGCACATGGATATGATCTATTGTGCTGTAGCCACTCCTGAATCCAGCTTGTTCTCTCGGTTGAGCCATGTCCAGTGTTACCTTCAAGCGGTGTGAAAGAACTTTAGTGAAGATTTTATAAACTACTGATAGGAGGCTGATAGGTCTGTAGTTTCCGAGATCCTCAATGTCACCTTTCTTATGTAGCAGGATCATTGTAGCGGTGTTCCAATCCTCAGGAATCTTTCCTTCATTAAGGCATCGAGTGAAAATTTGGGCGAGTACTGTTTCGATTTCTCCACTTGCTTCTTGTATGATGTCTACAGTAATTCCATCTTCTCCTGGAGCTTTTCCCCGCTTCATGTTCTTGATTGCATGTGCAACTTCTGCTGGAAGGACTGGAGGAATTCTGGTACTGGTATCTTTCATGATGTCTGGAGTGCATGTATCATCCCTTTCATATAATTTGGAGTAGAAATCTTTCACGTGATTATTACAGGTGATTAAATCCTATAATGTGGACATTTTATATTAAGTTACTAGGTCGGTTGGGAAGTAGGTGGACACTTTCATTGGCATGCATCAGAAACCTGGAATGGCAATATAAGCATTGTTTGCTTGTTGCGTAGTATGCTCCTCAGACTCAGTTCATACCAACTGGCTAGTGAAAGTTGTAATAATGAGAGAACAGCTGAGACGATCAGTGAAAGTGGAAGAACAGCATATTTTTTTCAAGTTCTGCGTCTTATTGCAATATTCAGAGAGCATGGCAGAAAGTCTTCTGTGAACAGCAGTAAGTCAAAATGCCCTCAAGTAAACTGGGTTGCTGTAGTTGTATGAAAGAGTATAAGGAATTCAGAACATCACCCAAAGTTGCCCCAAGATGAAGTCTGCTCATTTCGACATCCAGGCAAGAAGCATACACAAGATTCTTCCGCAGATTCGCGAAATTCCGTTTTTTTTTTTTTTTTTTTTTTTTTTAAGTCATTCTCAAGATCATTGCAAAACTAAAGAGATTTCCTCCTGGGGGGTCCATCTGGGGACAGTATTTTGTGTCTCAAAACGTGTTTCAAACTGTCGAAAACAGAATTTAACAGAGTGAAAAATTTTTCCAGTAATCATTTTTATCTCGCAATGTTTGCCTCTGGCTAGTATTGTAGTTAAATATCATTTTATTGTATAAATGTTTGGTTTTCAGCTTGAAACTGTAGGAAACAATTTGCGAGATCGGAAGTTTGACAGCGTGAACATTTCCCTGCAACCTTCAGGCATGAGATTCTTCAGCGAATTCCAGGAATTCTGCCATTTTTGTTATCATTTGAGTTATTCACGTGATCCATGCACAACTGAACAGAAATTTTTTAGGGGTTGGTGGTGACAGAGAGAGGCATTTTTCGTAGGAGGACAGAATTCCATCTTTACGAAACTTTCAAAAACGGAAGATCGACGGAGCGAAGATTTTTTCCGTAATCGTAATTTTGTTTTTCTCGTGATATTCCTTATGCCCAGTATTGTTGTTAAATGTCAGTTTATTCCATAAATATTTGTATTTCAGCTTGAAAAGGGGGAGGGGGATAGAGAAAGATATCAACAGAAAGGAAAATTAAACGCTGAATGCTGAGCAATAACAAAAGGCAAATGGAAAGTAGTCCGCATTCTTCTTGCGCATTTTGATTTTTCACAGTTAAAAAGTTCAGCTTTTCTTCTTCTTCGTCAGTCCCATGTATGAAGGAGCCAAGCGACGCATCTGAGAGTCGTTACAGCAGTTGTGTAGTGCAAGTGTCAATTACCTTTCTGCACAATGGTTTATGCCATGCTGAAGGACAATTTATTTATAATGAGCAAACTAGCAGTGTGGGTACTCCACACATTCACCAGAACATAGAAGGAATTCCGCAACAAAATTGCATGGTATCATCGTAATAATAGGGTGCTCACAAGATTCTGCTTAGATGAAAGTTGGGAGGGATTTTATGCACCCGGGCAATGACATCAGTCATGATCCTGGGTTGAACCTGGTACTTCTGCAGCACCTTTACCTTATGCAGAGTTGTTGGAGCATAAAATCTTACTGACTGTTGGCATGGGTGTTTTCGCATCATATCTGCGAGCATCCGTGGCCTATTGGAAGATGTACGATGAGAACGTCACCATGGCATCGGAGCTGTATAGGTTGTTTCTAGAGAAGCATATCCCAGTGTAGGTACTGCAACATCATGTACAGAGACACCCGGGCAATGACATCAGTCATGATCCTGGGTTGAACCTGGTACTTCTGCAGCACCTTTACACATTTTATGCACCCGGGCAATGACATCAGTCATGATCCTGGGTTGAACCTGGTACTTCTGCAGCACCTTTACCTTATGCAGAGTTGTTGGAGCATAAAATCTTACTGACTGTTGGCATGGGTGTTTTCGCATCATATCTGCGAGCATCCGTGGCCTATTGGAAGATGTACGATGAGAACGTCACCATGGCATCGGAGCTGTATAGGTTGTTTCTAGAGAAGCATATCCCAGTGTAGGTACTGCAACATCATGTACAGAGATCTTCATTGTACATGACAATGCACTGTCTCACAAGCCCCAGATTGTTCA
This sequence comes from Macrothele yani, assembly GCA_039090855.1. NCBI lineage: Eukaryota > Metazoa > Arthropoda > Arachnida > Araneae > Macrothelidae > Macrothele > Macrothele yani. The sequence goes on along the minus strand of CM077010.1, from coordinate 160,402,814 downwards.
AATGTTCATTGAACAGAACAGTTTAGTGGAGCTACCCCACCCACAGTATCCACCAGAGATGAACTCCTGTGATTTCAACTGCTTTGGCCATCTGAAAAGGGAGGTGTCTGGTATTTGCTACAACAATGAACAAGATTTGGATCTCTGAATTAGACATTTTTCACATTTACCTCTTACACATTGGTGCTGTTAATGATGTTTGTGAAACTGCCCATAGTTTGGGAACATATTATTGATAATGAGGGGAACTACTAGTAATTATCCTCAAATACTGTGATCATTGCATTGCAGGAATTATGATAAGTTGAAAGTGTTCACTTACTTCCTGAAGGACCTGATATTTTATTTTCCCCATTTACACAACAAAAGAAGCCTTTTTTCTCTCTCTTTCATTCAGTCTTTGATGCCTTCCACTTGTAGATCAATCATTATACATATTCCTGTTGTTTGACTTTTGTGCAGAGCTGAACAGAGTATAAAACTACTGACTTGCAAGTACATCTAGTTGCTAAATTTTCACTTCATAGCCTGAATGACTTATAAATTTGTAACAGAGAAAGTTAGTTGTCTACTCATATGATTGCATCCTTTCTCTTAGCTCCATATTCAGTGTTTGAAATCTGTGTAGTGCTTTTCCTGATAGTATGCTAAATAGACTAGCTTCATTGTTATTGAAAGTATGCTGCATAAGGATTTATTTGCCTCTTACACATGTACCTTTCCATTTGAGGAACATGCAGGCATAGGGGTTAATCCCCATGGTCAGGGTTGACCTTTGTATGTTATATTTTGTCACGTGTTTCAGCACTAATTGTATGTTATATTTTGTCACGTGTTTCAGCATATTTTGTCACGTGTTTCAGTGTTCTCCCTAGATTTTTTTTTTTTTTTTTTTTTTTTTTACAGCTGGACGGCAAGAAATTTTAGCTGGTGGTACTTTTAACGACCCCTTCCCCAATTGAAAAAAAAAAAGTTTGCATAGCATTGTTATACTTTTTAAACATCTTTAGTGGTGTGGTAGGCATTAATGTAACATAACATGATAAACAATTTGAATAAAGCTCATATTGAGAAATGGCTTCCTAGTTTAATTGAATTAATAATCTAAAGCAACTTATGGGAATTTACTAGGAAATGTTTTCATTTATAGCAAATTTTCGGAGAAAACTCTTCTCCTTCTTCAGGCTCTCTAGTTGTTGTCACTTTTTGCTTGTCACTATCATGGTTACGGTTTACCTTGACGGTTACGGTTAACCTTGACGGTTTAGGTTATTTTTCACCAAATCCTGCCAGATGTTAGGCAGGAAAATCCTTTGCAGTCATTGATGATGGAATTTTGTTTTTTCTCAATCTCTATTCCTTCTTTCAGTTTTCTTTTTGGAAATTGCTTTGGAAACTGATTACTTTAAGGGAATTCCAATCCATGCTGTGCCCAGTTTCTCTAACATGCCTATCTAATCCAGTCTTGTTGGAGCAATTTTTTATAGCTGCTTTATGCTCAGCTATACGAGTTTCTAGTCTGCGACCTGTTTCACCTATGTAAGATAGTCCACAACTACAATTTACTTCATAAACTACTCCTTGCATTTTTAAAATATCTTCTCTTTGAACTATTTTAGGGAAAAAATTTTTAACTTTGTTCTCTAAACTTGGAGCTAGCCTAATATTGTATTTTTTACTAATTCTCTTTAAAGCCTCAAATAAACCTTTGTGATAAGAAATTTTTCTAGTGAATTTTACTTCTTGCTTTTGTGGGTTCTTCTTACCATTAAAATTCAGAAGCTTCTCAATTTCTTCTTTAGGATAGTTATTTTCTGCAAGTATGACTTTAAGCTCTTCTTTATGGGCTTCTTTTTATCTGCAGTAGAAACTATTTTATTAATTTTTTCTAAAACTGACTTGCTACATTTTTCTTAATAGAAACTGGATGATACGAATTGAAATCCAGTAGTCTTTTAGTATTCATTGGTTTTTTATACCAACTAGTGAGGAATTTTTCATCTTCATAATAGATAGTAATATCTAAGAAGTTTATTCTTCTTTCTTTTTTGAAGTTCAATAGTGAACTTAAGGGAATCATCTAATTCATTGAATGAGTCTAGAATTCTTTCTGGAACAATTTCTGAGCTATCTATTATAAATAAGATGTCATCCATGTATCTGCTATATAAGCAGAAGTATGTGGGTTGTACTAGTATCTTTTCTTCTAGTTTTCCCACATAATAGTTAGCTAAGAGTGGGGAGAGTGGGGAGCCCATAGCTAGCCCCGATTTTTGAATGAAAAAAGTTTTCCCAAATTGAAAGTAGTTGTTCTGCAAAGAGAAAGTAAGCATTTCAAAAATTCCTACTAATATGTTTTTTTCCTTGTTGTGAAAAACTATTAGGTCTGCCAAGTCTTCCGCTATAAAGTCTATAAGTTGATCTATATTAATGTGAGTATACATAGACACTATATCTAAACTACCCATAATAGGAGAATCTAATTTAGGAAGAAGTTCTAGTTTTCTTTTAGCTGCATTGAGTTTTTAATCAAGTTAGGTGGCTCTTTTAAAAGATTCTGAAGGTGTGACTTTAAAAAATAGTTTAGATTTGAAAGAATAGAGTTTTTTGAGTCTATTATTGGTCTAATTGGTTGGTGTTCTTTATGCAGTTTGACTATTCCATATATTTGAGGTAATCTGAACTGTAATTTTGAGAATTGTTTATAGTTTTCTGGAAGCTGGTTTTTCTTTTTTTGAAGTGAAATAAGCTTAGAGACTTTTTAATCAAATCTGGTAGTGGGTTTTCTTTTACTTCTTCATACATAGGTTTTTTTAGTTCTTCTTCCATCTTTTCTAGATAATCTTTCTTATCCATAATAGTAATCAACTTACTTTTGTCTGTTTTCACAGCAACTATACTTTCATTTTTTCTGAAATCTTTAAGAGCTTGTAATTGACTATTATCAAAATTTTTTTGAGGTTTCCTTACTTGCTTCTGGAATTTTGTAAGGCTATTGTAGTAATCTTTTCTGAGGAGGTCTGCTTTAATTTGGTCCTCTTTTTCTAAAGTGCTGCAGATGCTTTCCAATTCAATTACCAATTTTTCTGGATTTATTTTTTCTTTGGATAGATTGAAATTACTTCCTTTATTTATCACTTGTAATAATTCTTGGCTAACTCCAGTAGCAGTGTTGTCCTTCACATGACTAAGAACTGCAGTTTTTTTGTTTTTACTAGAATAGTTATTCTTCAAAAATTTTTCTTCTTTAAGGTTCAGCTTTTTAACAAATTTCTTATTTTTGTTTCTTACTCCAATTTTTAGCCAGTCATCCAATTCTGCTTTTACTGCTTCCCTTAAGATTCCAGAAATTTTCTTTTCATTTTCTACTTTTACTTTTTTATAATAAGCAACATTTTTATATTTTGCTTCAATACTTCTTTTTAACGTTTTTTGCTCTATTTTTCTTATGAAGTTGGCTGAAAGTAAATCTTTAAATGGTTTTCTAAGTCTAAATGAATTTGGAATAAAGTTATTTACCTTGCAATTTTTCAGGAACTTGATTTGAGCTATGGATCTTTCCATCTTCAATGTAGCATGTTGAACTTTCTTTATTGTTTGCCAAGTATCTGACCCATACTCTGTTCTAATTCTTTGAATAAAGCTCATATTGAGAAATGGCTTCCTAGTTTAATTGAATTAATAATCTAAAGCAACTTATGGGAATTTACTAGGAAATGTTTTCATTTATAGCAAATTTTCGGAGAAAACTCTTCTCCTTCTTCAGGCTCTCTAGTTGTTGTCACTTTTTGCTTGTCACTATCATGGTTACGGTTTACCTTGACGGTTACGGTTAACCTTGACGGTTTAGGTTATTTTTCACCAAATCCTGCCAGATGTTAGGCAGGGAAAATCCTTTGCAGTCATTGATGATGGAATTTTGTTTTTTCTCAATCTCTATTCCTTCTTTCAGTTTTCTTTTTTGGAAATTGCTTTTTGTTTTTTAAATTGTAGTAAATTGTAAATTGTAGTTGTGGACTATCTTACATAGGTGAAACAGGTCGCAGACTAGAAACTCGTATAGCTGAGCATAAAGCAGCTATAAAAAATTGCTCCAACAAGACTGGATTAGATAGGCATGTTAGAGAAACTGGGCACAGCATGGATTGGAATTCCCTTAAAGTAATCAGTTTCCAAAGCAATTTCCAAAAAAGAAAACTGAAAGAAGGAATAGAGATTGAGAAAAAACAAAATTCCATCATCAATGACTGCAAAGGATTTTCCCTGCCTAACATCTGGCAGGATTTGGTGAAAAATAACCTAAACCGTCAAGGTTAACCGTAACCGTCAAGGTAAACCGTAACCATGATAGTGACAAGCAAAAAGTGACAACAACTAGAGAGCCTGAAGAAGGAGAAGAGTTTTCTCCGAAAATTTGCTATAAATGAAAACATTTCCTAGTAAATTCCCATAAGTTGCTTTAGATTATTAATTCAATTAAACTAGGAAGCCATTTCTCAATATGAGCTTTATTCAAAGAATTAGAACAGAGTATGGGTCAGATACTTGGCAAACAATAAAGAAAGTTCAACATGCTACATTGAAGATGGAAAGATCCATAGCTCAAATCAAGTTCCTGAAAAATTGCAAGGTAAATAACTTTATTCCAAATTCATTTAGACTTAGAAAACCATTTAAAGATTTACTTTCAGCCAACTTCATAAGAAAAATAGAGCAAAAAACGTTAAAAAGAAGTATTGAAGCAAAATATAAAAATGTTGCTTATTATAAAAAAGTAAAAGTAGAAAATGAAAAGAAAATTTCTGGAATCTTAAGGGAAGCAGTAAAAGCAGAATTGGATGACTGGCTAAAAATTGGAGTAAGAAACAAAAATAAGAAATTTGTTAAAAAGCTGAACCTTAAAGAAGAAAAATTTTTGAAGAATAACTATTCTAGTAAAAACAAAAAAACTGCAGTTCTTAGTCATGTGAAGGACAACACTGCTACTGGAGTTAGCCAAGAATTATTACAAGTGATAAATAAAGGAAGTAATTTCAATCTATCCAAAGAAAAAATAAATCCAGAAAAATTGGTAATTGAATTGGAAAGCATCTGCAGCACTTTAGAAAAAGAGGACCAAATTAAAGCAGACCTCCTCAGAAAAGATTACTACAATAGCCTTACAAAATTCCAGAAGCAAGTAAGGAAACCTCAAAAAAATTTTGATAATAGTCAATTACAAGCTCTTAAAGATTTCAGAAAAAATGAAAGTATAGTTGCTGTGAAAACAGACAAAAGTAAGTTGATTACTATTATGGATAAGAAAGATTATCTAGAAAAGATGGAAGAAGAACTAAAAAAACCTATGTATGAAGAAGTAAAAGAAAACCCACTACCAGATTTGATTAAAAAAGTCTCTAAGCTTATTTCACTTCAAAAAAAGAAAAACCAGCTTCCAGAAAACTATAAACAATTCTCAAAATTACAGTTCAGATTACCTCAAATATATGGAATAGTCAAACTGCATAAAGAACACCAACCAATTAGACCAATAATAGACTCAAAAAACTCTATTCTTTCAAATCTAAACTATTTTTTAAAGTCACACCTTCAGAATCTTTTAAAAGAGCCACCTAACTTGATTAAAAACTCAATGCAGCTAAAAGAAAAACTAGAACTTCTTCCTAAATTAGATTCTCCTATTATGGGTAGTTTAGATATAGTGTCTATGTATACTCACATTAATATAGATCAACTTATAGACTTTATAGCGGAAGACTTGGCAGACCTAATAGTTTTTCACAACAAGGAAAAAAACATATTAGTAGGAATTTTTGAAATGCTTACTTTCTCTTTGCAGAACAACTACTTTCAATTTGGGAAAACTTTTTCATTCAAAAATCGGGGCTAGCTATGGGCTCCCCACTCTCCCCACTCTTAGCTAACTATTATGTGGGAAAACTAGAAGAAAAGATACTAGTACAACCCACATACTTCTGCTTATATAGCAGATACATGGATGACATCTTATTTATAATAGATAGCTCAGAAATTGTTCCAGAAAGAATTCTAGACTCATTCAATGAATTAGATGATTCCCTTAAGTTCACTATTGAACTTCAAAAAGAAAGAAGAATAAACTTCTTAGATATTACTATCTATTATGAAGATGAAAAATTCCTCACTAGTTGGTATAAAAAACCAATGAATACTAAAAGACTACTGGATTTCAATTCGTATCATCCAGTTTCTATTAAGAAAAATGTAGCAAGTCAGTTTTTAGAAAAAATTAATAAAATAGTTTCTACTGCAGATAAAAAAGAAGCCCATAAAGAAGAGCTTAAAGTCATACTTGCAGAAAATAACTATCCTAAAGAAGAAATTGAGAAGCTTCTGAATTTTAATGGTAAGAAGAACCCACAAAAGCAAGAAGTAAAATTCACTAGAAAAATTTCTTATCACAAAGGTTTATTTGAGGCTTTAAAGAGAATTAGTAAAAAATACAATATTAGGCTAGCTCCAAGTTTAGAGAACAAAGTTAAAAATTTTTCCCTAAAATAGTTCAAAGAGAAGAAGATATTTTAAAAATGCAAGGAGTAGTTTATGAAGTAAATTGTAGTTGTGGACTATCTTACATAGGTGAAACAGGTCGCAGACTAGAAACTCGTATAGCTGAGCATAAAGCAGCTATAAAAAATTGCTCCAACAAGACTGGATTAGATAGGCATGTTAGAGAAACTGGGCACAGCATGGATTGGAATTCCTTAAAGTAATCAGTTTCCAAAGCAATTTCCAAAAAAGAAAACTGAAAGAAGGAATAGAGATTGAGAAAAAACAAAATTCCATCATCAATGACTGCAAAGGATTTTCCCTGCCTAACATCTGGCAGGATTTGGTGAAAAATAACCTAAACCGTCAAGGTTAACCGTAACCGTCAAGGTAAACCGTAACCATGATAGTGACAAGCAAAAAGTGACAACAACTAGAGAGCCTGAAGAAGGAGAAGAGTTTTCTCCGAAAATTTGCTATAAATGAAAACATTTCCTAGTAAATTCCCATAAGTTGCTTTAGATTATGATAAACAAAGCTGGAAAATTGTACAAAAATGATTAAAAAATGAATATTTATTAACAAATCGCATTTGACACGGATTTCAGTCAGTTTTCGTCAATACTGATGCTGTATGTGGGAATACGTTTTCCACTCTTACTATAATGTGCATTGTGAAAACATTCATTACAGAAAATATAGCCGTGCAGGGTAGAGAAAATTAACTGGGCAGGCCGTCCAGTAAGGAGGCTTAGGGAGAACACTACTATTTGGCCAAATATGGATCTTGCACCTTTTTTTTTTTTTTTAATCTAAATTTAGCATACATGCATGAACAGTTTTCATGTAAGAGCAGTCAGTTTTTATATCAGAAGTAAGTTACCTGTCTCTAATTTTGTAAAAGCCATTAAAAAGCAACAGGTAGGCTCAGTTCTGATTGAGCCATCAGTTTGGAACATAGGGCTACAACTTGTAGATCGGAGAAGTGAAATGAGCTAGTTGAGTATGGTGTTTCAAACAGCTGCTCTTACTCTGAAGTCATTTCTGTCGATTTATGGTTCTTTGCATGAGTTCAAGATGTGCCGGGTACATGTTCGATCAGTATGATGGATTTTTGTTTGGCTGTGGGTGCCTTCAGGCGTTCTTGATACTTTCCAGTTCGTTGGGCTGCAGTCTTCTTGGGCTTCTTATATTTCTCATCACTTGCTCTTGCCTCTCGTTTTTATTTTCTCCACTTTTGCTTGCATTCATTCTGCAAATTATGTGCCATTGTCAAAAATATTAACCCATTTCCACAAAAACAGCTTTTCAAATTTTTTAGTTTAAACCACTGCAATATGTCATTATATATTTAAATAGATCTTGTCGAGAACTTTAAAATAGTGTCGCGCACAGTCGTGTTGTGCTCATGGTTGCCGAGATAGGCTGAGTCAAACGCGGCGGCACACCCACAAATATTGCATCATCTCCCCCACGCACAGGGAGCAAGGGGAGCGGCGTGCATACAATGTGTTGCACAGTACACGAATTGGACTCCATGCTGTTTATGAGTATGCTAACATGATTAGTGTGCAGCACATATTTTTAACACTATAATGATTTCAATTGGGACTATTTTTGTCACAGGCAGTTGGCCGCACGTCGCCCCATACTATCTGCGGAGTTGGACGTAGTCCTATGTCAAAATACTTCCCACAGAACAGATCCAGAAATAAACAAAACAAAAAAATTGTGAGTGAAGGATTTGGTCACATTTCTTATTTGACAGTGTTTCTAAGCAATTTCTGTTGAAAATTTTGCCAATTTGGAACACTTATAAATAATTTGCAGAGGGTTATAAGTTTTCATAGGCTCCCCACATTCAAAAGTTAATCGCTTCTTAATGACTGTAAGAAAAGGTATCTGACTGTAGCTACGACATTGACTACCTAGCCTTTTTGCCTCAGTGACTAAGTCTTCATACATAGAGACTTGAGTCAAAGATATATTTTTTTGTTTAGTAACTACATCATATTCAGATACCCTTGCCCACGAAAATTTGATACACTGAGTGTCAGCTGACTGCTATATTTTAATTTCTGTTTGTGCCTGTTTAGTAATACATTTTTTGAACCTTCTGGAAAACAGGGAATGACACCCCAACAGAACACTCACTAATTCATAGAATGTAATGGTGTTTTTTGCATTATTCAGCTGATTTTATTTAATTTTTTAGTGTGTACTTCACCTCTGGTTCATTTTATAGGATTAGTATTTGATCCAAAGAACTTTTTTCATTAGTTTTAAACTGTGAAAAGTTTTTTTATTAACTTTTTGATAGATTGTGTAGTTCATTTTAATAATAAAAGGAGCTGTTGGAAGTGTGTACTATTAATTTTAGTATCTAAATGTGATTAGTATTCACACTCATATTAATCTGCTATCTAAGTCGTCTACAACTGATTCAGCAAGATTGAGCCTACAAGGTAACCATTTACCCATGTGGCAGAATGCAACAATCCTCAACACTCTGAATGTCAGTTCCCTGCTATTGACTAAAAGTTTAATGATACATAGACATAGGTCAAATTGTTGTAACAACATTTCGTCCATTGCAATTCTGTTACCTTGGAGATTGCTGTGCTACAATCAGGCTATCAACAACGAATAGCTTTTATGCACATGCACAAACGAATAGTCTACCTTACATATACTGTCACTTCTAGAGCTTAGCACAGTAATCATTACATCTGAAGGTGAGCTCAGTGTGCACTTGAAAGTACTCATGGTTTTAACATCATTGTGTTTTAGCTGTATATAGTATTCATATTTTAAATCATGTATAAGATGGCTGTGTGTGTGTGTTCATCGATCTGCTAAGAATGAAAACTGGAAAATTTTATATGAAAAACAGTGAAAAAAAAAGTGCAATCAGCTTCCTATAACAAATATATTGAATAAATATAGTTCTTTCAGCAAATACTTCAGTGATAAGACGTCCACCCCCACCCCCCTAATCCCTCCCATCCAATTTGTGTTATATAGAAATTGAAATTTGGTGTCATCTTTTGTATCTTGGCAGTAGTATACTTTTAAATTTCAGTGAAATTTATGTGGTTTATTAAAGCTTTTTTTTTTACTTATTTTAATTTCAGAATATAAGAGAAACAGCAAAAGAGCTTCACACATTAAGGAAAACATTACCTAACCATGCCCATGTTTTTGAGCTAGAGGATGTGAATAAACTCTGTGATATAGAAGAGTAAGTGAACTGTTATGTTATTAAATGGTGTGGTCCACTGAAAGCCAGTGGCTCATATGAGTTCACCAGCATGATACTTTTCCATTAAACTTATTTATGACCCATCAGAAATGAGGGAACTACAAATTTCTGTGTATTTCCATGAAATATTGAGGTATGAGATTATTTCACATTTTTCATCATCATTTGGATAATTCTTGAGTAGGGGCTGTATGGATTTGTTCTACAGTAAAATCTGTGCTTAGAATCTTGGGCTGTGAGAAAAGGGTATCTAAATTAGAGAAGTAAATAGCATACCTGCCAACCCTCTCCCAATTTTAAGTCATCTCTCCTGCCTTCCTGGATACCCTGCTTTTTCATTTATGTGGTTTTTATCTGGTAAAATTTCTATGGGCAACTGTGGAGAGAAGCAGGTGCTTTTTCAATCTTTTTTTCCCGCTGAATACGTATGCAGAGATGCCATTAACTATGGATTATCCGTAGTTTCTACAGAGAATTTAGTATAATACGATTTCTTTTCATTGCCGATAACCACGAACGGCTGCAATAAAAGCTTTAAGGCTGAGTTCAGCGCAGGCACTTTGTCACTGCTTAGTGCACCTGCTAGGGCTGGGCGATGTATCAATATGTCGCAAAAAAACAGTGTGAATTTAATGTCGATGTTACAGTGTTTCGACTGATGAAAGAACGATTCACTGCCTTCATGATCAGACACCACCGAGCCGTAACCAGGCACCAAGCCCAAGCACAGTTGTACAAACCGGTTTTTCCAGTCTGAGAGACTTGTGAACATTGGGAGATCCTCGTGCACGCACGGCTCCAGTGTAGTTTTTCACTGTGTCTCGTTCCAGACACTACATCGGGGGATTGCCGACATCGAAGATTCGCACGCCGGCCGAGCAGTTGTTAATATCATAGCTTTGCAAGTGAGCCCATATTGCAATGCAGACACAGTGTTCAAACAGGTTTCTTATCGGGCCTCTATGCATTGCCGAGGCTATTAAGAGACCGCATGTTCCACACATTGGATGTCAGCGCAGCTTAAGAAGTATGCGGGAGGGGTTTTTTTTTTCGCATTTTTTGCGAAACAGTACAAAAAGGTTTATGGGTATTTTAAATTATACTTAATTCTTGGAGTGTCCAACCAAATCTAGGGACTCAAAATTTAGAAGCTCGTTTGATAGAAAAAGTCAAAATGTCTGTGGTGAAGTATGCTTTGATCAGAAAAATTTCAAATGAAGTGTCATTGCATATAAAGCTCCTTATTTTTTTTCTTTTTACTCTACATTCAATAGTTATTAGATTTTTCTTTGCTGTTTCAGTTATCAACTAGTAAATAATTAAATGTCTAGCATAATGTTCACATTTCAAGAAATTCTGGGATTATTTTGTTTACCTTTTTATGAAGATTATTTATTTCATTAAATATCAACTAGTAAATAGGTAAGTTAAATTGTAGATATTACACAAAACACTTGTTTTTTAAATACCTAAATCCAAATATTGTGGGGTTTTTTTATTTGACTACTGAAAAATTGTTGAAACTACTGATCTCCTCCTTGTGTGCTACTGATAACTTCAGTTGTTAGGTGGCATCTGTGTGTCTGCAAATCCATGGGTATCTTGCTGATAAAATTCTGTCTTTCAAAATTTTCTGTAGGCATAAGTTAGACGGATTGGAAATTTTTCCCATCTGTCTGGCACTCAACTGATTCCTGTGTCTCTTCAGCAGTACCTATGGTTTCACTACAGTAGGTAGAGTAGGAACAATTACTCTTTCGCATGCAGTCGTTCGGGACCTTTTCGAGAACCCTTCAGTCCTGTGAAATCTTTGTAAGTTAGCTATGACTTTCAAAGCTGATTTCACTTGCCTACTAATTTTCCCATTTGATTTGTTTACTCTGTTGAATATGTTTGTTAAATACACAGACTCATTCAGCTGGTCTAATTCTGTACCATTTAGACTGATCTTGAATTCACTGGGTTTTGTTCTGTTCCTCGCTCAAAAACCATATTTTTAGTTTTTCCTTCATACTTGGTTTGAATTTTATACAAACTTCGTTCATCTGGGATGGCATACTTTTCAACTCACTATTGCTCTCCACCAACAAGGCTGCATCATAAGCATACAGCAATCTGCACACATTGGAATTTCCAAGGCCGCCCTGGTGGCACAGTGGTCTAAGCAATGGCTTTTGATCATTCATCCAAGATGGGTCCAGGTTCGAATCCCAGTGAGGCATGGATGAGTGGTTTGTCTTACCGCACTGGCTCTCTCCCTTCCCTGGAGTCAGTGGCCCTAAATTAGGTACAGGCGACTGCTTATAGCCCATTGAACCCCCAATCAAAAAAAAAAAAAAAAATAAAAAATAAATTAACAAGGCATAAACTAGTATTGCCTATGCCTGTCATGAAGGTCATTAACACATTCGCTGCCAGTATGAATAGCGGTGATCCAATCCCAGAAACCAAAATTTCAACTATTTTTCAATATGTTTCAAACTCTTTTGTCTTTATGATAACATCAAAAAAGACATGTTGCAGTAGTTTGAAGACATGTTATAGTACACTGGTGTGCAAAAATTAAGGACTAAGAGGAGAAATTAGCATAACAGCGGAACGAGCAGGCAGAACGGACCGAAAGACCACTCAGAAGATAGACTAGGGTCCGGTACGGTAGGGCATGTGCATATATGCAGCATGACGGGGGATGGGGGGGGGGGGTCGGAAGGGTATAAAGCACACTGATGGTGTATGCTCAGCAATTCGGTGAAAGCTATTGCATGGTGTACATTGGTTTGAACGACGTCGAGTGGCTGCCACCGTATGATATGGCCAACAGGCAATCCAGTAGACAACATCTGGATGACTTTACCCGAGGTCATGTCATTGGGAAGTTGGAAGAAGGTCGAAGTGTGACTAGTGTGGCCGAGGAGTTCGGGATCGCTCACAGCATCGTTTCACGAGCTTGGAAAGCATTTCAAACGACAGGAACAGCTGTCCAAGAGTTCAGCAGTCTTCAACCACGGCGGTGGACGACCGGTATATTGTCCTCCAGGCGAGAAGAGACAGACGGCAGACAGCGGGGGAGATATCACAAGGCACATGCAACAGACAACTGGATGTCTGTTATCACATTTTACCGTGGCCAAGAGGCTGCACAAAGGTGGTCTGTTTGCACGACTACCAGTATGGTGTGTGCCATTAACGCCTGCTCATCGGAGAGCGGTTTCTGTGGTGCCAGGAACACAAGAACTGGATACATCAGCAATGAGGTTGAGTTCTTTTTATGGATGAGACCCGATTTAGTCTGATGAGCAATTCTGGACGTATACACATCTGGAGAGAGCATGGAACACGCAATCACACCTCCAACATTATCGAAAAAGACCGGTTTGGGGCGGTATCATGCTTAGTAGCTGTACTGACCTTCACATCTTCCAAGGAGGTTCAGTCACTGGTGTCCGCTATTGTACCGAGGTTCTCCTGCATCACGTGCGTCTGTTTAGAGGTGCTGTGGGTCCTGAGTTCCTCTACATGGATGACAACGCTACACCTCATCGTACAGTGGCTATCGCAGAGCTGTTGGAGTGTAAAGATATTCAACGCATGGATTGACCCACAAGGTCCCCGGATCTAAATCCAATCGAACACGTGCGGGACCTTCTCAGGAGACGCTTGGCAGCACGTCGCCAGCCGCCAGCAACGATTCCGCAGCTGCGATTGGCGCAGGGATCGCATTCCTCCTAAAATTCCTAATATTTTGTGACCCTCCTTAAATTCCTAAAATTATACCTAAAATTTGCTATTCATCCTAAAATTTTCGTAAGCTTATTTATTAAAAACACAACCGTTATTAACGCCAATAAATTTACCATTACGCAGGGTGCACACGCGTGCTTGAAAACCTGGAAAGTCCTGGAAAATCATGATTACGTTTTCAAGGCCTGGAATATCCTGGAAAAACGGTGTTTTTTTTAATGCCGTCTTGAAAAGCCTTGAAATTTGAAATTAGTGCTTAAAAAATGCCCTTTTAGGAAATCGTGTTACTGTTACCCCTTCATTTTTAAAGTTCCTTTCTCTGTTCTCAAAGAAACCACCGGCAGCGGTTTTTCCGATGTGCACCAAATCCTAATTTGGCTGGGGGGAAAAAAGAAAGAAAAAAAGGCACTACTTCCAGTTCAATAAAAATTGGATGATTACTAGTAGTTCGAAGGGGAGCTTGATGTCCGTCCGACAATTGAGAACAGAAGGGGAAAGAAGAGGCATTTAGCATTTGCAGGGGGTCGCGTATGTACCAAGTCAGCTGGCATCCACCAGTGAGGAGTATGCCTGAACAACACATTCATCTTCTTCTTGTTTATGTGCATGCCACCCTCCCTCCCCTCAAGAGACTTCCACTACTTATGATAAAAAATAAGAAAACTATCTTTGCGAATTTTTCACGAAAGTGGCTGAAATTTTTACATTCACTGTAATTGGATTACAGAAGCTCACTTCCAAAATTCCAGTTGAATCGGTTTAAAACTTTAAAAGTTAGCATTGGTAATTTTTATTATGGACAAGTATGTGTGCCTCTTTGACAGAGTGAGCCTCCAGCAGAAAGGGTGTTACCATAGCAACGGTTGATTGACAGCTGGGAGCGCTGATCTGAAGCCCTTGGTTGGGAAGAAAGCAAACACCTGTTTATCACTTCCACAGCACAAAAGGACTAGGAGAATATTTTCAGAAATCCATTTTTCTGAATTTTGAAAATAACACAGTAAAATTTTTACAGTAGTTAAGATACATCACAATAAAGTTCTAGTGCAAATTTCGCCAAATTCCGTTAGGAACTTTAGCAGATGCAAAAAAAAAAATTAAAAAAAAAAAAAAAAACGTTGCATAATCGGATTGAAAAAAGAAACAGTAATTATGAATTACGGGAAAAGCAAGTGAATTATTTTTTTTAGATGCCATGGTTTATTTAAACAGAGTGATCCTTAATTTTTTTTTCTGTGATGATATGGACTCTATTTGAATTACAAACATATGTTTTTATTCAGACGTCTGAGTTACTGTTTTAATAAAAAAATTATCTATAATTAAAAAGTTTTCATTGGATTTAAGCAATATTCAGCAGTTAAACAAACGTATTTTAGTAAATTGCAACATCATAACGTAAATTTGGTAATTTAATTTTGTCGAAAAATTGGGGAGCATTTTTTTTACATTTTCTATTATAGTTAAAGTGAAGGAGGAAGGGTGCAACTTGACAGTTCAGTGAGCTGCAGGTGGTGATTTATGGCGATGTGCCAAATGAAAAGAAACCATTCCATCAGGTCATTCCAAAGGTTGTGTGTGTGGACGCGTCCTCCTGTTGTTTGATCTTAATCGGAATGTTTTTGTGCATGGGGGTCGAGAGAAATATCCGTTTCAGCTTTCACGGCTCTTTCTTTTTTTCTTGGTAATAAATAAAAATCATAGTTGCTGCATTCACCATTTCATTCCATGAACATCAGCACTGATCAACCATTTCATTCCATGAACATCAGCACATTTCAATCATTTGAACATTGGGGGTATCTGAAGGAATTCAACCGTGCTTAAGTGCCCTAGCGCAACGAAAACATGCTAATTTTGGACAGTGCTATTCCCTTCCCCTCTACCATCCCTAATAATTGAGAGTGCATACATTGAGAGTGTTTCAAATATTCTATTTATGAGCTAGTTTTCACGCTGTTTGTTATGCTTTTATTTTCGAAGAAAGTGAGGGAAAATAAGGAAAAGCAGCTAGAGAAAAAAGAAAAGCTGAGTTTGATGACAAAATAAAAGAAAATGATGCAGAAATAAATAGGCTTAAAAAAGATAAAGAAGCCTCCCTAGCAGTAATTCAAGAGGGAACAGAAAGAATGAGAAAAGCTGTAGAAAAACAAAATACTGTTGAAATAGCAGTTGCCTCTAACTTGATCATACAAGGTTCAGCTGAAATAAAGAAAACTGAAAGTAAATTAGTTGTGGTGGAAGCAAAAAAAGATAGGCTAATCAGGAAAAGGTTAAAACAATAATATGAAAAAAGTAATTCAGTGAACAATTGTACATAGTTCTTGGTTTTCAATTACCTTTTTAGGATATTATAGTTTAATGTGAAACCTGAAAACTTTACTGTGAAAATCGTGAATTGCTTCTGGTTCAACAGCATATTAATGTTCAAAGTGAAACTTGAATGTGGTAAATATACTTGAATATGATAATAACACGTGAAAGATAAGAACTGAACATTAGAAGTAAATCATACTTAAACTTTAGACATTAGACGTTATGCAAAAAATTTGGGTGTGAACTTCGACCATATATACTAATGGACTGCGCATTGGCAATAGCTGCATCAAAGCCGCCATGGCTCAAACATTGGACACGTCATCATCAGACTCCAAATTTCGTGTACAAATGCTGTTATGATTACTAATTTACGCTGCAGAACTTCAGTGTTTTCGGTGTATTATGTGAATGCACCTCATATATAATGAAAACTCTTCAGGTAAGTTTACTTATGAGCTATATACATGCATGATCGTGTTGTTTACATTTTGTGATTTATAATGTGATGAACATTTGCGAAGAATTTGGAACATGCATTCCATTTTTTTCTTAAGTTACTATATTTTTATATCAATAGCTGCAAGTTTCTGGTTAAGTAATTGAACTTTATTGACTTAGGTATTTAATTCGTTTCTTACCCATGAAAAATCATAGAACTTTCTTTACTATATCGCTCAGAGCAACCATAAGCACAGCAGGTGTAACCCATCTTTTTGACTGTTGTCATGTGATTTTATGTTGGAGCCAGAAATTTTGATGTCATGCGCAGTCTATCAGTATATATGGTTGAAGGGTGTGAAGCAAACTCTTTACAATGTATACAAAGTTGTTTTACTAGATGTATACAAATATACATCTAGTTTTTATTGAAATACACTCCTAAAATTTTCCTAAAATTTTTCTAAAAATTCCTAAAATTCTTACCTAAAAATTTCCAGAAGTATGCTATGATCCCTGTTGGCGCTTACAAGAGGAACGGGCCGTGATGCCTCAACAGCTCCTTGACAACCTCGTCCTCAGTATGGACAGACATTGTAAATCCTGCAATGCAGTCAGAGGTGATCATATCCCCTACTAACGACTGGACTTTTCTTGGCAGCCGCCTGTCACATGGACCCAGTTGTGCTCAAAGCTACCTTTTCAGTAAAGTGCCTTTGTATCCTTTGGATTCCTTGTTTGGACGGTTTTACTCACTTGTCCCATATTCTTACATCTTGGGGATTTTATGGTATGATTTGAGTTGATGTGGAGCACTTCTGCACGATGTTATATTAAAAAAACCGTCTCGTGCTTAATTTTTGCACGCCAGTGTAGTTGGAACAAAGAGCTTGGAATGCAATGCTTTCAAGGTCGTATCAGCGGTGGCTCCGATTGGAGACACAGGCATGTACCTAGCGTTGATGTATGGCTCCTATTGGAGCCATGGGCAGCGGAAGTGTTAAACTCATCAAACTCATGTTAAAAGCATTTTTATAACCATTACTCAACTTGAAGTAAAAGAACTTACCTCCAAACCACTAACAAGCCGTACGTTCCAAGCTCTGCTGAACATGCTCCCACCTGACAGATGCCTAAACTACATGTGGTTATTTAACTCTAAAATTATGTCTTTACACACAGAAATAAGGAATTATAAAACATGTTTAATATAAATATTAATTTTTCTAGTTTAAAATATATTAAAATACCTAGTATTAAAAAACCTATGGAAATACCATCGCATCAGGTGGGGAGACGTCATTCACAATAACACTCAACCATTGCAACAAGCACTTGCACCAGCCCATGGCCAGCATCATCAGGTTCACAAGATGTCACTCAAGAATCAACCTCACCTGTGTAGTAATTCAAAGTTACTGTTCAGGAGAAGGAGAGGGTGTGGGCGAAGCCCCCACACATGTCAGAAACACTGGATTTTCGAATGTGTCGCCATCTATTGTAGGTTTGTATTATTATGAAAATGTTGAACTATATATCATGTTCTCAATCCCGTAAAATGTTATGACATATATTAGAGATTTGTAGGTAAGTTCTTTTACCTCAACTTGAGTAACAGTATCATTTATCTCGTCATCACGAATTCATGCATCTATACATAAATTGAACAGCCAGGGTGACACTACACAACATTGTTTGACTTTTGCACTGATTAAAAGCTAACTGTCACACAGATTCCCAGTTATACCATAATTATTCAAGACTTTCCAGTAAAGCATCCTGTTTACTTGTTCATAAACTTTCTCCAAATCTGCAGAGGGCCTCCCAACCCCGTGGGGCAGTGGACAAAGCACTGGGTTCAAATCCCAGTAAGACGTGGATGTTGTGTTTGTGTTACAGCACTGGCTGCCTTCCTTTCCAGAAACCAGTGGCCCTAAATAAGGGACGGATGACTGCTTATAGCCCATCGAGTTGCTGACGGTGGTTGTTAACCCTGTCCCTGACAGATATTCTTTTTGGTCATCATACATAATGCAGGAATTTGGTTAGTGCAGCCCTTACCAGGCATAAAATAGCTCTGTACATCTCACACCTTCTCTGACTGAAGAACTATTACCCTGCCAATAATGACCTTTCCATACATCTTTCCTGCCACACTCAGCTGGCGAATTCCATGGCAGTTCTTACATTCAGTTTGATCACCTTTTCCCTTATGCAAAAGAACAATGAAAAACATCCCTTGAATTCTAACTCAACTGGTAAATTTCAGTTAACCCATGTGTTAGTCACCATATTTTAACATCTCAGCAGTTATGCAATTTACTCCTGGAGCCCTACTCATTTGAAGAGATTTTATAGCTTTAAAAACTTTCCCCCTAGAGATTGCTTAAAGGCAGACATTTGTAATGAGAGATGGGTTTGCCTCCAAGGTGGGGTACTCTTCTCAGCAACAATAGCACACGTGACATCAACAAAAACTTCTTTGAATTTTTGAAAGCTGATAAAAAATTAAGCATAAATTCTGTTGAGGTACCAGCTAGTTCAATGTGATATGACTCCAACTCTGGGGTTTGTTCAAGAACCCTTTGGTGCAATGACCAAATCGAACCGTTAGCTGTAGTCTGATCCCCCACATTGATGTACTTTTTATGATTTTCGAAACTCGGAGGAAGATATTAAAGGACTTAAGCATGAGATATAATGATGTGCCACACTTGGAAACACTTTCTGTAATGGAAAAATTTAAATATAAAAAAAAAAAAATACCTGCTTTAATCATTATTTCACAGATGAGATTACTTTAAAATTAATGGGAAATCAGCTTCACTGGCTTTTGGTTGCACAGTTTTTCCCAAATCAGCTTGTAGTATGTTGTAA
This sequence comes from Macrothele yani, assembly GCA_039090855.1. Lineage (NCBI taxonomy): Eukaryota > Metazoa > Arthropoda > Arachnida > Araneae > Macrothelidae > Macrothele > Macrothele yani. Next base: position 160,383,649 of record CM077010.1, on the reverse strand, counting down.
AATGGTGTTTATACCCTTCTGAACCATGTTGTAAAATGTGTTAGATTTTCCTAACATGTCATACAAAAATACAGCAACTTTTGTGCTCAGTAAGAGCTTCTGTAATTGTCATAAAATCTAACCAGAATTTCAAGCTGAACTCTTTTGTTCTGAGGATATCACATTTGTAGATTTAGGTTATTCTCATATGCATCTACTGGGCATTGATGTTACCAGTTTTGTATTTTCCATGTTGTGCCAGATTTTAATGATTTTTAAAAAGTGTTGTTTTTAAGGGAAAGAGAAGTTGTGTGTGTGTGTGTGTGTGTGTGTGTGTGTGTGTGTGTGTGTGTGTGTGTGTGTGTGTGTGTGTGTGTGTGTGTGTGTGTGTGTGTGTGTGTGTGTGTTTTGTAACTTTTAACTTGTTCCATTTCTTAGGCAGTGGCAGCTCAAATGCATTTTAACAGGTAGGGATATAAAAAAAATGCCATGCATGGCAAACATATAGATTATATAAATTGTTGTAATAATAATAATAACTGCAGGTCCTATATAAATTGCTTTTAATAGTAAAAATAATTGCAGGTCCTATAAATTGTTTTTAATAACAACAGCATGAACATTAATTCTCAGTTTCCATGAAATTTGAAAATACAAGGCACAGAAATTTTGAACACTTAAAGTTAAAATCAGTGCTCGAATTGGGTCGATATACACCGGTATGGCATACAGGCAATTTTTTTTTTTTTTTTTTTTTTTTCTGGTATTTTATGCCGGCCCTTTTTGTTTTACCCAGAATTTACATACTGGTACTAATTTTAGTAGTGGAAACTGCAGAAGCGAATTTTGTTGTTGTTGTTCCTGACTTACAAGCTCGCATTTTTAAACATAGAAACCTTATGTGCCTTGTGCCCTTGAGAAATAGCTGTGTGGAACCGTAAAGGATTGGGGAGTGGTGCACGCATTTAGAGGATGGCGAGATTGCTGCAGAGGTTCTAATTGCCCGAATTTCTACTTCATGAAAGTCCCTATTGGAAGGGAACTGTCTTCTCGACTCAGGACTTTAAAGTTCTGCGTTCAGGGTAAAAGCTGAATCGCTGGTAATTAGACGAGGTTCGGAAGTATCATGAATCTGTTGGTCCCGGAGTAGCGACTCCTTATTATAAGCAAGTCTAACCCCCAGTCCTTGGTGTAGCACAAGTAGTGCTCCTGGGGTCCACAAACCAACCAACTCTAATTGAGTGCCATCATTTCTGACTTATGGTACAGTAAGTAGTATTCCATAGAATTATCAATTATGTTTTCAAACAAATGAGTCTTTCTTTCACGGATTTTTTTTTTTTACTTCTCCAATTTTATAATTTCTAGTGAAGGTATTTTTTCCAGAGGATTTTTAGCTAAATATGAGCATACTAGCACTTCAAAATTTTTCTCTCAAGCACTGGTTAAAATAGCTACGAGTTAAAAGGAGGAAGCAAGAAGATGCATTGGTATTTCATTGAAAGTTCGCTAAAAAGCAGGAAAAGCGGCCAGTTCATCAGCAATTCAAAATTACTCGAAACTTTATTTACCTTTTAGCATAGATTTTATCATTTAATTTTTTGTGAATAGTATCAATAGGGCATTGAGCCATTTTTCACTGATCATGGTCTTCAAGTAAGTTTTCACACAGTTCAGTGTAGAGAAATACTTTTCCGATTCAGATGTCATGTGTGGTGATACTAATTTTTAGGAGTTTGTTTCACTGAAAATTTCTTTTACATTATTTTGCTCAAAAAAAAAAAAAAAAAAAAAACATGCAAAAGTGATGTTGCTGATATACTATTTTTAGATCTTTGTGCCCATACAAAATACTTAGCCCCATTTTCAGCTTTTTTTTTTTACTCTCTAAAACTAGATAGTATTCTACTGCAGTATTTAATTCCTCTTGAGAGAAATGATACACACATTCTTTAAATGAATTCACATCAACTAGTTTAGCAGCAATTTGGTGATCAATGCCTGAAAACCTGTTTTTGGTGTGTACAAGAATAGTATTGCATGCTTCTTTCATAACTCTACTAAGATCAATATGTGTAGCTTTTCTGGACTGAAGTTCTGGTTATTTTATCTTGGTAAAGAGATGCTAATTTGTGGGTTCCCTCATGAATACTTACAGAAAGAAAGACATGAAAAAATGTACACCTAAAGATATATCAAAATGCATGGTAATCAAAGCTCTTTCTACAGAATCATACACGATTTCTGAAGGGGAAAATCATTGTATTGAGGAATAAAATATGTGAAAATTTAATTTATCTTTCCAGGAAGCTCTGCATTTTAAACATCAAAGAAATCTACATTGATAATAGACTATGTTGATAAATAATCTCTGCTCTTTCAAGGAAATGGAGGTTTTTTTTTTTTTTTTTTTTTTTTTTTGGTTCACTGGTTGGTTTTGATTTCGTGTGTCGTACATGCATTATAAAAATGTTACATTTGTTTCAATTAATTTTCTTGTCATAGATTTAGTATATTTAATTATTCTGTAATATTTCATTCAGTAAAGTATAAATTAATCTTTTGAATTAAGGATTCTGCTTAAGCACTTCAAAACAAATATTTCTCACAAGTCTGTACTGTTTTAATACATTTTAATTATATTCACTGCATTGAGGTAAACACATGGGCTTTCTTATATCCTCATTTCCCCCTTCCCTTGCCTTGCACACTGTAGCAAATGAAAATACAGAAGTGTGTGACTCCTCTGCTTGGAGAGATGACCCACAGCTACCTCAGATTCCTGTATCTGGAAACAAGGTATGGCAAGGTGCACTTTGCTAAGAACCAGCCCCTATAAGTGACAGCTGAAATCATCCCCACCAGGGCATTTTGTGCATGCACACTTATGCAGACTTCTACAGTGCGAAGGAGCCTTTGATTAATGCCTTACAGACAATGTCACACAGTTATGTGAATTTTTCATTTAGGTTTTTTTACCTGTTGTGCAGTAATTACATGGTTTTATTATTTGACTTTTGAAGTATTTGCATAGTTTCTTTCTGTTCTTCATGTATGCTTGCTTTTTAAAGAGAATATACCACCAGATAAACAATATTTTTTTAGTATTATTTTTCCTTAATTTCATTTATTAAATATCTGGCAAATCTAATATGTTCATATTTAATAAATAAAATTAAAAAACAATGCTAAAAAATGATTGTTTATCTGGCTGTGTATTCTCTTTAAAAAGCAAATATACATGAAGAATAGAACAAAGAAAGTATGCAAATACTTCAAAACTCAAAAAGAAAAAGTCACACAATGCTGGGAATAAATGGCAAACTTTTAGTGCAACATCGGGAAACAACACATTCGTTTTGAACATACAAAGATGCTGAGAGATAGAAAGCAAAACGAAGTGAAGGCAGACTCTGAGGTTATAATATTTAGAGACTTTCCTATATTATATCATTATCAAAAAAGTTTTTGCTTCTAAACTTTGGGTGGGGATGGGCTCCACAATATCCTCTTTGTAAGAGCTGCCACTGTTCTTAGGAAATAAGTATGATCTGATGTCATTACATCATCACTTCAAAACTTTTGTGTTTTTTTTTAATTGCTTGATTTATTTTCAGATATATCCTTCAACTTGAAAAATGCTATAATGCAGGAATAACCTTAACTAAGGTGAGGCTCTAACTAAAGTTTATATTTTCTGATTTTGAAAATCTTCAAAAACTGCATTATATTAATATTTGAGCAGCCTAATTGAAATGAGTTTTCTTTAGTGGTTGAATGCATTTAAGTACAGTGTTATTTAATAAAGTATGCATTTTAGTTGTCATGATTGTACAGTGTATGAACTGTTGGATGTAAATACTGTTTTTCAGCTTATGATAATGAATATTCAAGAAATGTTGCATTGCCATGTTAGTAGTTGTATGAAACTATGAAACTGAGAAGTTCACATAATTGTACACTTGAAATGAGGCTGAAATGTTTTATCCCCCCCCCCACACACACACCCTTTGTGAAATTTTCGTTAGATACTTTATCCAGAACTATGCAAGGAAGATATTTCATGTATGTCTTTCGTATCAGGAAGTCACATGCTATACATGGTTGAAATATTCGATATAAAAAGATTCAGTATCTCTGTATATTACTATTACGCATGTCAAAGTGTGGACTTGTGATTATGGTGGTGCAGGAAATTATCACTATTATTATTTAAAAAATAAAACTAGGTAAGAGCAATTACTTACATATATACATCCTGAGGTCGTTACCATTCCTCCACTTGTATATACCACATAGTTTAGTCCCAGATGTTCAGCAGCCATGCATTGCATACATCCTGAGGTCGTTATCATTCCTCCACTTGTATGTACCACATAGTTTAGTCCCAGATGTACAGCAGCCATACATTGCATACATCCTGAGGTCGTTACCATTCCTCCACTTGTATATACCACATAGTTTAGTCCCAGATGTTCAGCAGCCATGCATTGCATACATCCTGAGGTCGTTACTATTCCTCCACTTGTATATACCACAAGTTTAGTCCCAGATGTTCAGCAGCCATGCATTGCAAACAGTCCCATGGTAGATGCTGGTGGACGTAAGGTGGTAGTGTATATGTTATGTAAATAGTTCATCATTTCTTCTAGCATTTCAAGTTTTATTTCGTTTTTTAGATCCGTTCATTGTTAGCTTTCAAACCTGACCATGGTATATGTGGTAATATGGTTTTCTGTTTTACTGTCTTTGAGTTTACGATGCAATATATGACATGGATATTAAGGCTGACTACTACCTTTGTGTTGCTTATCGCTTTATAATGGTCACCATGGGACTGTTTGAAATGCATGGCCGCTGAACATCTGGGACTAAACAACTTGTGGTATATATACGAGTGGAGTAATGGTAACGACCTCAGGACGTATATATGTAAGTAATTGCTCTTACCTAGTTTTATTTTAAAATAATAATAGTGATAATTTTCTGCACCACCATAATCACTAGTCTACGCTTTGATGTGCGTAATAGTAATTATACAGAGATACTGAATCTCTTTATATCGACTATGCCAAGAAAACATAAAAAAAACCCAACCCTTTTCATACAAGTTTTAACTAATCTCAGAGTAGTTAAGTATTGTACAATATTATCCCTCCCCCATGTTCAGGAGTTTATCAAAATAATGGAAACACTGACTTCGACTGGTACATGCATTTCACCAAATGCAACTCACAGAGATAATGTCACCTGTGATGTGATGTGAGGTATATAAAGTAGTGCAGTACGATGTCATCTCTCAGAGCCACAGTCGCAGGTGAAACAGCTGTTGTGGAGTAATTGTTGTCAATGTCAGATCTTAGTGACCTTAAAAAAGTCATGATCATTGGTTTGTGTCTTGCAGGAGCTTCAATAACTAAAACTGTAAAAATAGTAGATCTAACACAAGGAACTGTAATGAAGATTATGAAAACATATAAAGAAAGAATATGGCATTGCTTCCAGGCATATAAATGGTGGATGCCATACCAAGATATCAAATAAGGATAAGCGAATGTTGCAGGCACAGATTGTACAGTGAAAGCACAAAACCACAGCACTGCAAACAGTAGCAGAGTTAAACACCGGTTGGAATGATCCTGTTTCTATCATAACATTTCAGAGGGAACTCCATCGTGCCGGTATTTATGGCCATGCTGCAATCCATAAACCTCTGATTACCAACATCAATACAACAAAATGTGTAAGGTGGTGCAAAGCACATAAAACTGGGATGCTAAAGACTGGTGACATGTCATGTGGTCTGAGGAATCATGAATCATCTTCACAATCTTGCTTTACATGTGGTCTGATGAAATGTCCTTCACTACCACTGTTTCACTGTATGTTTGATGAAAACCCTGCAGAAGCATACCACCCCCAACTGCTTAATTCTGACTGTAAAGCATGAAGGTTGATCACTGATGCTTTGGGGTGCCATGTCATTGCATTCCTTAGAGCTATTGGTTATTCTGCAAGGTCGTGTCACATCTGCAATGCATGAATCCATTCTTGGGGATCACCTGTACCCAATGTCCCGTTCTTTCCCTAATGACCATCCAGTTTCAAGCAGATAATGTGCCTGTGTATTGTGCAAAACTTATCAAGTTGTGGGTTGCAGATCATGATGATGAGGCACTGTAGCAACCCTGGCCACCTCAATCTCCAGACCTCAACATTATTGAACATTTGTGGGAATATTTGGAGCATAAGGTCAGATCACACTTTCTACCTCCAACATCACTGGCACAGTTCGACATATTTTGTAGGAAGAATGGTCCCAAATTCCATTATCATATGTGTAGGACTTGTGTAAGTCTATTTCCAAGTTCAATTGCTTCTGTTCTGAAAGCCAGAGGAAAAGCCTACAGCTTATTAATTAAAAATTATCCACAAACAATTAAGTGTTTCAATTAATTTGATAAACCACTGTGTGCATATATTTTTTTTTTTTTTTGAGAATCAATTCTGCCCCTGAATACAACAGTCTTCCAAAAAGTAAATCACCCATTATATAAGTGAAATTTCCCAGCTGATTCATGTGATATTGTGCATTAATGTGGGAATTTGCAATTAAGATTTTAAAAAGTCAGTCTTTCTTGGTGTTGTCACTGTTCTAATGCTGTCATTCACCCCCCCCCCCCCCCAGTTTTGGTGTTGCTGTTGTAGTTGCAATTCCACTTAATTCTGTTGTGTAAAATCTGTGTTAACATCATACACTTTCACCAGATATGTGCACTGAGTGTCATATTCATACAGTTGGGAAAGCAAAGAAAGTTAAAAGTTAGATTTCGACTGATGTAAAACTGCCTTTGTTTGTTTTTTCTTACATCCCAGTGATGTTATTATTGAATGAAGCTCAGTGATAAACTGCCTGCCAAATATTGCTGGGTTTATTTCCATAATAAAGTTCTTTGATTTTTTTATCTGAACAATATGAAAGTATGCATTGTGTTCTGATTAAACATAACATACTTGTTTGATAAACAGATAATTTTTGTTGTGATCCATCACTTGGATATCGGTCTGTAATCATTAGCTATGAGTGTTTCATGATGGTTTCCCACTTCAAAAGAGAGTTCATGCTCCATTCACAGGACGGAGGCATTGCCAGTGTCTTTTAATTTTATAATAATGTACTCATGATGAACTGAAGAATTAAAGGGTGAAGATTTGAAAGAAAGCCTCTGGAACAGATTTTAAAATAATATTTAATGATTTTTTAAATCATTAAATAATTACCCTTAAATATATCAACTGGACTCAAAGAGACTTATAAGATCCTGAAAAACACGCAGAACAGAAATAAATTTTGTACAGATAACCATAATGTATGTGTTACAGTTAACAATGTATTAGGCTATTATACAAAACAAGATAATTGCAGGTCACCAAAATCTAAACAAACCCATTTCTTGTTTCCAGAAACTTATCTGAAAACAGTGCTTGAAGTTAGCAGGAATGCAGTGAAATATAAATACAGTTTATGTACTCATTTGGAGGGAATTTGCAGAAAACCAGTTTTGAAGTTCTGTTACCTTTCCTGGTCATTTTATTAATGATAGATGTCGGACTGAAGTGCAGAGTCAAGGCCGTAGCCAGGAATTTTTTTCAGGAGGGGACCAAAATGTTTTTATCAGTGAAGTATTCATTTCTTTTGATGATTGAATAGAAACTAAATTTTTTTTAGTTCACAATTCATAAAACTATACCAACACTTTTTTCCCCCACCCATTTTTGGGATTAGTATTTGTAAAATTTTCCTCATAAATTTGCGTTACTTGTAAAATTTCCGTCTGTAAATTTACAATAAACATAAGTCAAACACAACGGGAGGTCATTCCTTTAGATAACTGTTTTTAATTTTTTAAAAATTATGTTCAACCAATGTTTTGATACAAGCAATAACAATTACAGTATGTATCTATTGAAAGTTTTAAATTTTAAGGCAAAAATTAAAACATTTAACACAGGTATGATACAATTTGTACAAATCTGCAAATTCAAGAAATTTTTACATTAAGAAGAATAAATAAGGTTTACATTTTCACTCACCTTATAAAAAAATTAGTGCAGCTTGAAGATTTAATCAACGGATTTAAAATTTCATCCGGTTGCACCTCAGTATTGCAGTGAGTTGCTAAAAGTGCTAATCTACTCAGTCTGTTTTCTCCCGTTGAGTTTCTTAAATATGCCATCAATCGTCTAAGTATTGAAAATGTCCTTTCTGGCGTAGCTGTGGAAATCAGAATTATAGCAAGAATCTGTAACAAGGTGTGTGAGCTGGGAAAAGATTTGAATCGCATTGTAAAAGGGCCTCCATTGTGTTACCAGGTCTTGAATTAACATCTATATGTTGATCCATTTTTTTCCCTTAATGGACTATGAGAGTACTGCTCTCTGCGTGTATGTTTTCATAAAATCCTTTGCAAGTCGTTAGCTCTTTTTTGCAGTTTAACATAACATGACGAGGCAGAAATATTTGAAGCACTATGACTAATGTCTTGTGAGTCGGTCTCGAATCAATCATTAATTTGTGTTTGCATGTGGTCAACAAATGGCACGAAAAGATTCTTCCGGAAATATTCTTCTGGAGTTTCTGATGAAATATTCCCTCTTTGAATCATCCTTAATGTAACTTTTGGCATTGTGATAACTCCATCAACTTATGTGATAAATTTTGACGCTGCATTAAAAGTAACACTGAATTTATCGATGGCGTTACTTCTTAGATGGTCGAGGGAAGTTACCACAAGAACAAAATGTTCCAGGGATGTCATCAAACCGCAGTCAACGTTTTGAAGAGTTTTCGACAGCAGTAATGTTCACGAAAATACAAAGTCAAGTGTGCAAAGTTTGACTACAAACTGGCCTTGGGTAATAGCACATAATAGCTGATGAGCTTTTTGGGAGGATTTGCGATTTTTTATATCTTGCAAATTTTGTAACGATAGAACTATTACAACGTAGATTTCTTGGAATCTCAATAAAGCTTCATGCTTGTAAACCCAAAGTGTTTTGCACATTGATATTAATGTCGTGTGCCTGGAAGCTGGTAATACTTGCTTGATGAAACCTTTGAGAACATCGTTATTTTTCGCAGATGAGCTAAAAAAAGTTTCAACAGACTGAATTGTGCCTATACAGTTTCATATAGGTACATGAAATTGTACAAGGATCCCCTAGTGCCAAATGTAGAGAATGTTCTCCACAATGGACGTATAAGGCCAAATAAAAAAAACAAAAGCATTATTTGTTGAAGTTCAATTTCAAAAAAATTGATTGGGATTTCGGAGGGGGACCGGTCTCCCCTTGGCTACGGCCATGTGCAGTGTGGATTCTTCATTATGCTTGGAGTGGCTTCTGTGCTTTTTAGCATGTTGCTTATTGAATTCAACAGGTTGGCCTGTCATGTATCATCAATTTAAATGTGGTTTGTTAACCTGAACATCTGCGACCAACCATCACTTCATCACACTGAGGTCTTTCCCTCTATTCATGTCTTACATATGTATACATGATGACTCGGCAACCCTGTACCACCTTTTAAATGATCAGTGTAATGTGTCATTTTTGCTGATTTCATTGTGTTGAATTTTTTTCCTTTTGTGTTGCTTTTTTTAAATCCGTTTTCATGTCATGCATTTGTATTTTAATTTAGTTCTTTTCCACATCTGTTGAATTTTTTTCTTGATAAAATTAGTGTTTGGCTCTTTTTAACCTTCCTAACCTCATGCTTCATAAAATTCCCCAAACTAGTCATCCTATAAATACCTTTTTATTAGCACATATTTTTAAAAAGTGTGCAATTGCAGTATGTTTGTCAGTTCATCTGTAGACATTTTCCTGCATCTATATGTCAGATTCAAAAGTTCCTTTTGCATCACATAGCACTAACTTTAGATGAGATATGGGGAAACAATAGCCTGCAAGCCATTTGTGGCATGCTGGCTGTTTCAAAACCACAACACAAAAATAAAAATAAAAAATTAATACTGAAATATTTCCTCTTTTTTATATATATACAGTGAAACTTCTGAATAAGGTTGCTGCTCAGACCAAGAAAAAGTGACCGTTGTTGGGAGGTGCCATCGTTCGGAAGTTAGGCCTAGGTTAACATTGCTAATCCATTGCTTTGGTACAAAAGGAGAAGAATTGTACAAAAGCTTACATACAAAGAAAATAGTTTCAGAGCTTTTTCTAAAGGTAGAAGGCTGAATGAAACTTACAATTTTTTAATAAAATTATGGTGTATAAAATCTTAGGAAAGTGGTGTCTGACCCATTGTCTCACACTTCCCTTTAGGAACATCAAGCTCTAGGAGGTTAAGCTTAGGGTACGCTAAGGGAAAGAAAAAAAATTGCCAGACAGTGAAGTGGAACTGCACAGTTCACTAGCCGCATGCCGAAAAATAGGAACAAAACCCACAGGTGCCAATCAAATATATACTGCCGCCAACAGAAAACATTTCAGGCACCAGCAACCCTTCCCCTTCCCCCAGGTAGCGACTGAACATACACAACTGCTGCAGCTTGCATCACATAGAACTTAACTTTAACTTCTTTCTTTTTAGTAAACCACACCTTTGAACTTGCTGTGATTCAACCCATAGAGCTGGAGGCACAATAGCATTCTTTATTCCTATCTTTTCCCTCTTGCTGAAGTACGGAAGGAAGTACATAAAATCCTAAAGGACAAGGTGTTCGTTGGCCACTGTTAAGAGGTTTTGCTGTTTGGAGGTTATCGTTATGTTAATCCTATGGCAGCTGTTCTGTACCAATCAAAATTTGCTGTTGCTTGGAGGCAACCATGGTTCAGAGGTGTCCGTTAATAGAGGTTTCACTGTATAACAAATTTTCCATACTCAAATAAGTATCACAGATTTGAATAACATCATTAGAAACTGAAAATGCATGGATACAACGACCTTGTAACAGTGCACAGACATGTTGTCAATGTCTTAAAACTCCCCTTGCAAGCATAGTAGACTTGCCCATGAAACAAACCTCTTTCCTCTAGTGGACAATGTTGTGTTGTCACACAGCTGTAAACAGAAATTTGTCCTCGACTCCTTGTGTATTTTTGTGCATACTTTAAAGGAAGCTGAATCTTATGTGTTTGTTTGTTGTTGTAATTACTGCTTGCTATTTTATTTTATTGAAGTTATCTTCACTAAGGTTTGCAAACAAAAATAGCTAGTTCTACCAAAAAATGTAAAGTGAATACAGAAGGCTGCTTATTTAAAAAGAAATTAAAAAGAAATTCACTTTAGACTATTCTTTCCTAAGTGCTAAAGATAAACCCGTTTGCTTGATTTGCGGTTTCTGTGTAGCAGTTATAAAGAAAGCTGATCTTGCGTGGCATTGCTTAACTAAACACTCAAATTATTGTGGATTAGTGGGTCAAGAACAAAGGCAAAGTTGAAGTTATGAAAAAACGTTTTAATAAACAGGGTGATTTGTACATACATACCTACATATCACTAAGCTATTCTCTGAGATTCAGAGTTTAGCTCCTCAAAGAAAGACAAACTGCCAAATAAATGTTTAACTGATGGAACTACAATTTACTTACTGTTGGTGTATCAAACATCTCCATGTACAGCGATCTTGGTACACAGCCCGAGCTTCACTGACATCCATCACACGATGCACACCAGACCTTTTCTACTTCATACTCATAATATTTTTCTCATGCAGACGTTCCTGAATCTGGTCCTCCCAAGATTTCCTGGGCCTTCTGCCATTTGGACTGAAAAAATAATCTTAGTAAACATCTCATCACTTATTCTTTCAACTTGGCCAAACCACCTAAGAATATTAGTCTTCACCTTACTAACAACATTTTGCCTCATATTACACAACTGCAGCACATCTTCAATCCTCACATGATCAGATCAAGACTCGTCACAAACTCCATGTAAGTAATGCATCTCTCCAACACCCAAACAACTCCTTTGTCTCTTCTGTAGTACCCAGAGTTCACTGCCATACATCAGAGTAGGAACAATTACACTTTTAGGGCACAAAATTCCCAGTCTCCAGCTCACCATTGGCAAGTAAAACTTTTCTCATTAAGTTACCTTAATTTCCTTGTTAACAGCCATGGCTGTTATGATGTTAGAAGTTGGGTTTTTTTTTTTTTTTTTTTTCCCCTTCTGAAACTTCCACACAGATAAGTAAATCTTTTCAAAGCATTTTTTTTTTTTCTCTCTTCCATAAACTGCCGGGTTCTTCATGGTGCTCATATTGCTTGTTTAGAGGCTTTACAGATCACTCTGTAGGCTTGTTTATCTGCCACTGCTATGAAGGGAACTGACTCACTCAAATGAACTTCTATCAGCAGGGGTGTTGAGGGGAGGGGGTGAATCCCACCAAGAGAGGCAGGCAGGCAGGCAGGCGAGGCCTCAGCAGAGGCAATTCCTTAAAGAAAGAAAGAAAGAAAAGCAAAAAATAAACACAAACTTCCCTCAGATTTATGACACCTGCAATTAAGCTACTAGGACAAACTCCTAAACAGTGTGCAAAAACACGAGGTCTTTGGAGTTGCATTTTTAGCACATCTTTTAAAAGTAAAAAAAGATTGTGCTTATGTTATCAGTTTGTCCTTCGTCTGTCTGTCTGCAGACACCACATCTCTGCAACAATTAATTCGATTTGAAAAATTCTACTTGCATTGGGAAAGCTTCAGACATGCGAATGATGATCCTTCATTTCGTTTTGTTTACGATGTACAATTTCACTGCCAGAGGGCATAAATACAGACGATATCGAATTCAAAATACATTTTATTCCATATATTTGCTTCTAAGCATCTGATTGAAAAAAGTCTTTTACCTTTCAATTCTATTTATGTCGAAGAGTATTTTAGGTATAGTCACTTTTCCAAGCTACACATAGATCTTCCGCTGTGGGGCATAAGAGTAAAGTGCGTTTTCCCTGATATCTCTACTTCTAAAACTCCAATTTGAATTGTTTTTTCTTCAGTGGATACAGCTCCTGATGGAAAATATTTTGCATATGTTTCTAATTTTTAGTAAAGAATGGTTTGGCTACCAGGGGGCGTAAGTGTTAATTTCTGCTTCTGATGTACACTGTTCAAAACAATTAAAAGATATCGTGGTTTTGATATGAACTACTGGCATCAACTGTTTGTATGCTAAGAGAAATTGAAAGGAAAGTGATTAGAATGAAACTTTTGCACACTTACAAACACCTGAGTATGCACAATTTTTTGTCTGACGTTAAAAAGTGTGTGTTTCCGTCAGCAAATGTAAAGTGACTTATCCGTACGATTGTTTAGTCCAGGATAAAAATTACTCTCATGCTTTGAAGGCGTGTTATTGCTGAATGTGATGTTTGAACAAACGTGATTTACCCGACTCTGTATCCTGGAAGGCTATCGGGCGCTTAGAAGCTAGTCAAACCCAATCGCAAATAGCAGAAGCCATTGGAGTATCTCAAAGCGTTATTTATAGACTTTGGAATCTGTTTTCAGATACTGGAAATGTAAGCCGAAGACCAGGGCAAGGTCGTAGGAGAGCAACATCAAGAAATGAGGATCGGTTTTTAACACTGACTGCCAGGAGAAACCGGAGTATGAATGCCACTCATCTGCAACATGAACTCCGTATGGCTACTGGCTCAAATGTTTCAACTCAAACTGTTTGGAACAGACTCCACAGTGTTGGTCTGTATGCTCGACGACCTATGGTATGCGTTTCTTTAACCGCACGCCACTGTGCTGCCCACAGACTTTGGGCACAGGACCATGCTGATTGGAGAAGAAATGAATGGAGCAACGTTCGCTTCTCAGACGAGTCGCGCTTTACTGTGCATCCTGACAATAGGCGACTCATCATTTGGAGGGAACGAGGTGCTCGTAACAACCCATTATTTGTGCAAGTAAGTGTTTGATTTAGAGGAGGTGGAGTGATGGTATGAGCCGGTATCTCTATCAATGGTCAAACCGACCTTGTACATCAGAAATGGGGCACTTACTGCTCAGTGGTATCGGGATTAGATCCTCAGACCCTTAGTCATCCCTTATGCTGCAGCAATGGGAGATGAATATATTTTTGTGGACGATAATTGCAGGCCACATCGCGTTTAATGTGTAGGCGACTTCCTGTTTGATGAGAGAATCATCCGAATGGACTGGCCAGAATGTTCTTCAGACATGAACCTCATCGAGCATGTCTGGGACAATCTGAGGAGAAGGGTTGCTGCTTGATTAACCCCTCCACAAACAGTCCAGCAATTGGAAAGTGCTCTTCTGCAGGAGTGAGATGGAATTTCCTAATCCCTCATTAATACTCTGATTGACTCCATGCTTCACAGGTGTGCAACATTGCTTTCTGTCAGGGGAAACCATACCCTGAATAAAATTCCAATTTTCTAGCAAAAAAATTACCTTTATTTACATTTTTATGATATGTTCATAAATATGCATTTTTATGTTTGTGTCGTCAAAAATTATTAAAGTTTAAATTACTAATTGTTTCGGCCACATTTTTCTCACATATCGTACTGTGTATATATATACAGGGTGCATAGGAAAGTCCCTTTAGCCTGAAATAACTTGCGAACGGAGAGAGGTACAGTTATGCAAGTGAGATAACGGTATAGTAAAGCGACTATGCCCGATCGAATGCAACCGATAGCAGCGCCCCTAGTGGCGAAATGCAGAAGTTAGCCATTGCAAATCGAAAGCGAAAATAGAGAGAGCAAAATTTTCCAATTACAAAGTTGTAGAGCATCAATTAATTAGTACAAAACAACATTTGTTTCACACGGATAAGATAAATTGTCGCCTGAATACCATAAAATGTCCAAAATCAATGTGCAACCTTTTGTGTGAACGTTTGAAGGGGAACAAGCATAGGTATGAGCAAATATGCACAATTTATTGCATAAATGCGTACTTATATCAATACAGTTTGATGATGTCAGACAAAACAAAAAAGGCAAACTGGCGCACAGTGATGAAAAGTTAATATAGAGTATGTTCGAAGAGTTCGCCATTGCCCACGATACACATTTGTATTCATGAAAGTAACTCTGCATGCACATTCCTCAGCATGGAAGGTGTCGCACTATTGCAAGCATCTGTAACACGACAACATAGATCCAGCAGACTTGTAGGCGCTGTTGCATACACCTAATTTTTTACGTAACCCCAGAGGAAGAAATCCAATGGAGTGAGGTCCGGCGATCATGGAGGCCATTCAACAACACCACCATACCCGATGATTTGTTGCCCAAAACGTGAGAAAGTGTCGCGCTAGCTGGTGTGTAGGGGCACCGTCATGTTTGAACCACAAGGAACATATTGCAGAAAGGGGAATGTCATCTAAAAAGTCAGGTATGATATCCTGTAATAGCTGGAGGTATCTCTGTCCGTTGGCATTCGCCGTAAATAAGCACCATCTTGCACTATTGGGAGTGAGTGAAGCTCGCCATTCTCACACAGCGTACGTAGACCTAAACTTCTGATCAGGGTACATCCTGCTACTGGTTTTTATATTCTAGGTATGGTACAACGTCACAATCTGCATTTGCATACGGCTACATTTGCGAAATGTGAATATGCAGATTCAAATTGCCGCACATCGATTTTGGACATTTTAGGGTATTCAGGCGACAATTTATCTTATCCGTGTGAAACAAATGTCGTTTTGTACTAATTAATTGATGCTCTACAACTTTGTAATTGGAAATTTTGCTCTATCTCTTTTCGTTTTCGATTTGCAATGTCTAACTTCCGCATTTCGCCACTAAGGGCGCTGCTATCGGTTGCATTCGATCGGACGTAGTCGCTTTACTATACCGTTATCTCACTTGCATAACTGTACCTCTCTCCGTTCGCAAGTTATTTCAGGCTAAAGGGACTTTCCTAATGCACCCTGTGTACTAACTGTACCTCTCTCCGTTCGCAAGTTATTTCAGGCTAAAGGGACTTTCCTAATGCACCCTGTGTACTAACTGTACCTCTCTCCGTTCGCAAGTTATTTCAGGCTAAAGGGACTTTCCTAATGCACCCTTCCTATTCCAATCTCCGAAGTTTTTCCGTCACTCACAGTTTTCATACAAAACTACAATATCCCCTAATTGTTTTGAGCAGTGTATTTGCCACAAAATCTGAGTTTCTAAAATCTCGATTGAAAAAATTCCTTTGTGGACCGATGCACTACTCACGTTGATAAACCTTTTATTTTCTTAAAATATTGCATGGTTTTTCCACCAGGGGGCATAGATGCATATCTTATTTTTGTCAGTATCTCTGCTTCTAATGGCCTGATTTGATAAAAATTCTTTTTTATTGGATAGTTTCCGGTGTGACATGTTTTTCATATAATTTCAAAATTTTCAAGCAATTCATAGACCTTCCGCTAGGGGCGGAGAGGTAAATTGTGTTCCCCCCAATACCTCTGCCTGTAAAACTCTGATTTGAAAAAAAAATTCTGCACCAAATACAGTTCCTGATGGGAAACCTTTTGCATATAATTTCTAATTTTTGAAAAAAAAAAAAATGGTTTTTCCACTAGGGGCATAAGTCTTAATTTCCGTTTCTGATATATTTGCAGCAAAATCTGAGCTTCTAAAGTCTCGATTTAAAAAAAAAAAAAAAAAAATCATTTGTGGGCTGATACTACTCACGTTGATAAATGAAAATTTTTGGAATATTTTCTTCCTAAAATAATGCGGCTTCTCCACCGGGGAGCGTAAATGTGTATTTTATTTTTGTCAATATCTCTACTTCTAAGAGCCTGATTTGAAAAATTCCTTCTTTGTTGGACAATGTTTTTGCTGCAAAATGTTTCTTATATAATCTGCTAAATTACACTGCACATGGTGACAAGTTCAAATATGAGCCTATTTTTTGGAGGGAAAAAGAGGTGACCACTGCACGTTCTTCTGAAGTGTAAATAAAGCGAAAGATAGTGAGTGGAGCTATCAGAGTTCTTTCTGCATTGGTGGAGTCCTTAAACAAAAATGGAAGTGATGCATATTATTTAGTTATTCTTATGAATCCATGCTTGTATAATTGCATAAACTAATGCTATCTGTCGTCTGGTGGACAAGGCTTCAAAACGCTAAGGAGTGGCGAGTAGGGTATTTTTTTTTTTTTTTTTTTTTTTTTGCTGGTGCATTTGGTCTCGAAATTTTGCCCCCAGACACTTTCATACAGAGCCATTTGGGACTCCCTTGAGAATCCATGTTTGTGAAATACAGGATTAGCCAAATAGCCAGCTGTGGGCTAATCCCCCACACTGGTACTTTTATGATTGAAAAGACACAAAGAAAGATTTTCCACTTTGAAGTGTAGCTACCATTCACAGCACCAAGATCTCAAGCCCAATTACCTATGGCAGAAAGTTTATATATTTATTACAGTGGTGACAGTTGCTGCAGTGACTATCTTCCGCTTGAGGTTCCTACACCTTGGAAATCATTGCTACAAGATCTTCAAAGAAATTGTCAAATGATGGACCCTCACAGACATTCCACTCTTGGCCCAACCTCTAAAGAAATTATGCAATGATGTTTACCTTTTTGACAAATCACACCAACGTCAAACCTACGTATCACTTAATGCCTTTATAAACTGCTTGCTTTTCGTTTTATAACCTTTTATTACATCTGATGATGAGCACTAGTGTGCTTGAAAGTGCTAATGTCATTTAACTATATATTTTTAGCATTAAATCTTTTAAACTTGAAGGTTTTTAACTTAAGTTTTTAATATATTGTGTAATGAAGGAAATGCACCATTTTGAATGTTTCTACAGCACAAAGGTTCTACTGTCTGAAAGACAGGGTGATTTGTTAGCAATCAAATTCAGTGGTTCTTGTAAGCACTGATTAGGTTTTATTAACTCACTCAAATATAAGTTGGTTGGACCTGCAAAACACACTAAAAATTGAGAAAGGCTTAATTTTTCATCTTTTTTTGAAGAAACTAGTTGAAATTGTGACAACCTATTTGCTTCAAACCCAAATTAGAACTTAAGTTAGTTACTCAAAATTGTTTTTTTCACAAAGAATTGTTTTCCAACATGATCCGTCCAACTTATGAACACCCCAGTGTGGATTGTAAGTGTCCTGCTAATCTAATACATATTCATCTACTGTAAACCTAGATATGAATTAAGAGTTAAAATCCATTTTCCTTAAAATTTAGTTCAGGGTTGCCAGCCAACCGGGAAACCGGAAAAATCAGGGAATCCTAATATAAGGCTAAAAATCAGGGAAAACTCAGGGATAAATATTTTTTTTTTTTTTTTTTTTTTTTTGCAAAAACCTGGAAAAGTCAGGGAAAATTAAACCAATAATTTTTTTCTTAATGCATATGCGGTTACCAGGAATGGGAATTCTGCGCCAGAGTGCGCTAAAATGTCGATAAACCTTTTCGAAATATTTTCTTCTTAAAATATTTCATGGTTTCACCGTCAGGTGGCGTAAATGTATATCTTATTTTTGTTAATATCTCTGCTTCTAATGGTCCGATTTGAAAAATTCTTTTTTTCCTTGGATAGAGTTTCTGGTGTGACATATTTTTCATATAATTTCAAAATTTTCAGGTAATTCATAGACTTTCCGCTAGGAGCGTAAAGGTAAATCGCGTATTCCCCGATATCTCTGCTTCTAAAACTCCAGTTCAAAAAATACTTTCTGCACCAGATACAGCTCATGATCAGAAATCCTTTGCATATAATTTCTAATTTTTTTGGTAAAAAATGGTTTGGCCACCAGGAGGCGTAAGTCTTAAAATTTCAACTTCTGATGTATTTGCAGCAAAATCTGAGCTTCTAAAATTTTGATTGAAATTTTTTTTTTTTTGTAAACTGGTGCTACTCATGTCGACAAACCTTTAGGAATATTTTTTTCTTAAAATAATGTTTGGCTTCTACACCAGGGGCGTAGATGTATATCTTATTTTTGTCAATATCTCTACTTCTAGAAGTCCGATTTGAAAAATTCCTTCTTTGTTGGATGGTGTTTCCTATGTGAAATGTTTTTCATATAAATTCAGAATTTTCAAGTAAATCATAAACTTTCCACTAGGGGCGTGAAGGTAAATTGTGTTTTCCCTGATATTTCTGCGAAAAACTCCGATTTGCAAAATTCTTCCTATATCGCATACGGCTCTTGATGAAAAATGTTTTTCATATAATTTCTAATATTTGTTAAAGAATGGTTTGGCCACCAGGGGTCATAAGTTTTAATATCTGCTTCTGGTGTACTTGCAGCAAAATCTGAGCTCCTGAAAACTCGACCAAAAAATATTTTTTTTGTTGGACCGATACCGCTCACATCGAAAAACCTTTTGAGAATACTTTTTTCTTAAAATGCATATCATTTGTCCATATCTCTGCTTCTAAGAGTCTGTCTGATTTGAAAAATTCTTTCTTTGTTGGAGAGCATTTCCGCTGTGAAATGTTTCTCATATAAATTAAATTTTTTCTTAATGCACAAGTCTGCAACCAGAAGCTGTAAGTTCAGGGTTCTATTTACAGCAATATCTGCAGGATTAAAAACTCAATTGAAAAACTTCTTTCTTTGGTCAGATGCTATTGTTTTCCATACCGGTTCCAATGACTTTGAATAGCTTTGATAAATTTAATTTGCGTCAGAACAGATTCAAAAGACGTGCTCATTACACCTGAAAATTTGGTGTCATCTTTCTTCTTCTTGCATTAAATATATTGCATCGTAGATGTGGCATTTAGTATGTATATTATCATTGAGTTATAAATAATCTGTAAATTTTACCTGAAATTCCCTACAAAATTATCTTCTAAAACACCTGGAAAACTCTGGGAGTTTTTAAAGCCAATATGAGTGGCAACCCTGATTCAGTTATTTTACCAAGCAATTGAAACATAACTTCTTTAATAGATTAAATTACATAAATCTATTTCTCCTCAATTAATGAACATACCTCCCCCCCTCCCCAATTCATTCCTCATCTCAATGTGACAGTGCATTAGGAAGTTGTGTAATTTCTGTGAATTAATACTAAGAAATTGCATGAGAGTAGCATTAAAGTAAACCTTTGGGTAAAAAAACCCATGCAGTGGTGAACCACAATAAATGTAATTTAAGTGGTAATTTGTTTTATCAGCGTAAGAAAACAAAATACAATTTACCAAGCTTTCACTCATTTACGGATGGCTTTTCAAGGAAAAAGCCATCCATAGATGAACAAAAACTTGCAAATTGTATTTTGTTTTCTTACGCCGATAAAAACAGATTACTACTTCAGTCATATATACTTGGTGTATTAATCAGTTCTGCTACAAAAAATAAAATTGCCCATGCAAAATTTGTGAATGCAGACTGATGGTTATTCATTGAATGCCCTGTGAGTTAACTCTCTCTATGTTTGTGCATTCATATATTGAATTCCTTAAGAGTTAAATTTACCTTTTCTTGTGTCATGTGTTTTCATGCATGCGTTTATTCTTTGTCTTGTTTCTTACAGGAGGATAACAACATAAAGAAGAAAGCTGAAATGGTTGATTTAAGAGAAAAGAATACCTTCTCCATAAGTCAGCATTCTCAAAAGTGTGAAGAAATTAAGCCTCCTAATTTGACAGGAAGGAGGGCCTTGTTGGATCAGCAGTTTGAAAAATCTGCAGAAGATCGACTGTTTAGGAAGACTTGTCAGACCACTGACTCCTCATCAGAAATATCTCCTCCATCAACTCCAGTCAAGAGAAAACGTGGAAAGCCAAAACTTGCAAGAAGTAATAAATCACATTTTTTTTTTTTTTTTTTAATTCACACTACTGAACTGTGAACAGTTTCATGTGTATCTAAGTTTTTCCCATGTAGTACATGCAATAACACTTTGTCGTATGTATGCAGAGCTCACAAATAGTCCTTTTACCCCCTAAAAATCAGTTTTTTTCACAAAAGTCCCTTTTAGTTCCTGTTTTAAAAATATGGTCCCTTTTGGGGGTGGGGGGAGCCATCAGTTTCCACAAATTCTTGAGGAATGTCCCACTTTTCCCCACCATTTTTGTATCTTTAGGTTTATTTGTATTCTGTATTTATTTATCTCTGCTGAAATCACTGATGTCTGTGGCAGAATCGCACTGAAAAGACTTGGTTTGTACTCTATACGTCTGGCAGACAGAGATGATGTAAAATCAACAAGTGGCTTTCGCTTCATGTGCAGGCTAGATCATGTGTAAGCCACAGTTCTAAAACATATGTCGACCAATCATTAGCTTTCAAATCGAAACCATAACCATTTAACTTGGAGCATCTCAAACAACAAGGAAGGGGATTACATAAACAACTATTTACCCCACCTAGATCGTGCACAGGATAAGGGGCAAATTACTTACGTAACTACAGTGCAGACCATTTCCTTTGTGGTCTTCAAGAATTTGCATAGCTGTAAATGACTGAGGTGAGTGAATTTTATGTTTGTTATTAAAATACAGTTTGATAATAAAGACCTTAAATATAAAATGTCATTTTATTAATTTAGTTTTTGAAATTGTGGTGTTTTGTTACCTAACATTCCGTATAATACGTAAACTAACAGACAGATGGTAGTTGTTGTTCAGATTAACGTCTCCTCGTCGAATTTCATCTACTTATTTATCTATTAATTATTATTAACTTTGGTGGTGGTGGTGTGGGGGGGGTGTTCAAAATGCATCTTTGATTCAAATTTCCCGTGAAACACGTTGCAACTGATCAGTATCGGACAGATATGTTCAACGTCCAATGCCACTTACGAGCCGCCACATATCCAGTGCCATGCTCTGATTTCAAGGAGTACAGATTCCAGTACATGTCAATGCACTTCTACACCTCAGTGATTGAACTAATTTAATGCAGTTCAAAAATGGAATTTCCTTACAAAAATGCAAATGTGAGGTGATAGTTACGAGTTCCAGTGAACTGCACTGTACTTGTACAGATTCCAGTACACATCTAACTCCATTATGCATAAACTGAATTTTAAAGAAATCTGAAATGGAACTCCCTCACATTAATGCAAATGTAAGGTGATAGTTACCAGCTCCAAAAAACTGCACTGCACTGTACATGTACAGAGTGGTATTGTATAGATTCCAGTACACATCTAACTCCATAATGCATGAACTGAATTTTAAAGAAATTTAAAATGGAACTCCCTCACATAAATGCAGATGTGAAGTGATAGTTACCAAATCCGGTAAAGTGCACTGTACATGTACAGAGTGGTATTGTACAGATTCCAGTAAGCATCATATAACTCAGCAAGATATGAACTGATTTTAATGAAATTTGAAAAAACAACTAACATAAATGTAAATGTGAGATGATAGTTACCAGCTCCAGTAAACTGCACTGTACATGTACAGAGTGGTATTGTACAGATTACAGTACACATCTAACTCTATAATGCATGAACTGATTTTAATCAAACTTGAAACGGAAATCCTTTTCTTTATGCAGATGTGGGATGATGCTTTCCAATTCCAGGAAACTGCACTGTTCATATACAGAATGGTGGTGTAATTCCAGTACACATCTTTCAGCCCCAAAATGCATTAACCGATTTTAATAAAATTTGAAATGAAACTCCATAAGTGTAAATGGGAGGTGATAATTACCAGTACCAGCAAAGTGCACTGTATGTGTACAAAGTGATATTTGTACAGTTTTGTACACTTCCTGTTAACTACATGACTTGCAAAAAAATTTTACAAAGTTAAATTTGGTTTAAGTGCAACTTTTGATTGCAGTATACTACTGATTGCAGTGAACACCTACAGTCTACCTCTTAAATCGGATGTAGCAAAGATATTCCCTGTAACTGTAATTTTTTTTTTCCCCAATGATTATCAGAACATGTATCCTGTATTCTTAAATATTCCTTCTTCAAAAGTTTTGCAGACTACACCTTGCATTTTCTATGAAGTAAAATGTAGTTGTGGACTATCTTACATAGGTGAAACAGGTCGCAAACTAGAAACTCGTATAGCAGAGCATAAAGCTGCTATAAAGAATTGCTCAAACAAGACTGGTTTAGATAAGCATGTTAGAGAAACTAGTCACAGCATGGATTGGAATTCCCTTAAAGTCATCAGTTTCCAAAGCAATTTTCAAAAAAGAAAGCTAAAAGAAGGAATAGAGATTGAGAAAAATCAAAATTCCATCATCAATGACTGCAAAGGATTTTCCCTGCCTAACATCTGGCAGGATTTGATGAAAAAGAACCGTAACCTTCAAAGTTAACCGTAACCGCGATAGTGACGGGAATAAGTGACAACCAAAAGACAGCTTGAAGAAGGAGAAGAGTTTTCTCCCAAAATTTGCAATTTAAATAAAAGTACTTCCTAGTAAAATTCCCATAAAAGTTGTTTTTGATTAGTAATGGAATTAATATGTCGAAGTTTAGGGTAGCACCCGTACCCTTCCTCAGGACTACAACTATAGTAGGTTGTGTTCATAGAGTAAGTACAATCAGAGGTTGCTCTGGCTCTTAAAGTTTTTGCAGATTTTCCACCCAATTAAATTTGTTATCGCTAAAGTTTTATAACAGTACAAAAGTTAATTGCCAAAGCTCTTTTTCCTTCTCCAAAACGACCCCGGAATTGCAAAGATCTATTAATCTTCTATTTCCAGTCCTGCTGGCAATTTTCTCTTTAAAGTGCTGTTGATGTGACACATCAACAGCACTTTTTCAAGAGAAAGTTGTCAGAAGGACTGGAAATAGAGAGAAGGGTGTACAACATTAAATTATTTGAAAGGTTGGAATTTTTCTCACACATGTCAACACCTGCTATAGTTGTAATCCTGACAAAGGGTAGGGTTGCTACCTTAAAATTTGACATATTAATTCCTTTTATTCCTTAGAAAAAAAACAACACAATTTGGAGATATTTATAATGAATTAAGTCTAGGGATAGCCATGTTATCAATTATTGCCAAAAATAAAGATTCAGTCCAAGAAACATTATCTAGCTTTTTATTTGTTTAATGAAGATAGGCTATTTTTTTTTCTTATTCTTATTCTTTGCTTACCCTACTAAACATTAGTCTACAACAGGCTCACACAACCTTTTAACACCTACAGCTAATTTCAAATTGACTGATCAATGGCAGGCCGCAAGGGGTACAACACCCCAGCAAAAGATTCCAATAAAATCCCAAAACTAAAATATTAAAAAAATAATAAAAAAACTTAAAAAACGTATGTACAGAAATTAATTAAACAAAATAACTTACTTTCTTAAAAAATATGCAGGCATCGCCAAAATTTTCTATTTTCTTGTAGGCTTCTATAGTGAGAAATTTGACATTTTTTTTTTTTTTTTTTTTTTTTTTTTTTTTATATATCAGTTTTTCAATATTTGGTTCAATGTCAGGCACAGCAATCCATAAGTTTTCCTCCAAGTGTTCATCAGTTAGCCAAAAACAACCTTTGATTTTACCTGTTTTCATTACAGAAAATGATTGTTTGCATAAGTAGGTGCTTCCGAATAACGTTGCTGTTTTATGAGCATGGATTTTCAACCTCATCATTTCACAAGGCAAGTAGTTTACTTAAATTCTAGTAAAGAAACTTCTGCAAATTTAGCCTTCAATTCAGAGTTATTTTAAAGATCAGCAAGCTCTGTCTGAAAATTGATGGGTGCCATTTCAATATTAGTTGAGAATTGTATTGCAAATACAAGTGCATATTTGTGTGTCACATAAAATTTTCATATCCCTATAATTTTTCCTTTTTTCTGTAAATGCTTGACTAATTTCAGTCTTGTGCCCCCTGGGATTTTGTGTGCAAGGGCCACATACAATCAGGCCAACTGCCTGTGGCCCTTAGGCCATGGGTTGTACATGTCTGGTCTAAAACCAGCATAATTTTTTATTTCACTTCAGCTGCCTATGTGAAGTGCCTGGTCTAGTCCTTCTGTAGTGTTTCAGTTCATGCCCATAGGTGTTTCAAAAAGTTTAAATTGTGACTGTGTGATAGCCAATCCAACTTTACTTTTGTGTCCTTAAACCAATCTAATAGCAGTCGCAATATGGTAGGGAGCATTATTCTGTTGAAACAAATGATAGTTATGTACCAAAGAACCAATTACGGGATTGTCCATAATGTTGAGGCATGCATAGTTCCAGTGCAAAACCTCTAAATGCACAAGGCTATATACCATTAGAAACAGGTTGTCACCATCACATTCATTACCTTTGCTAAACCTGATTGCTGACACAATGCAGTTTGGTAGCAGTTGTTCTCCATACATTCTCCGCACCCAGCTGATCAGAAAGGGTATACTGTGATTTATAACTCTGCACAGAACTTATTTCCACCTCTGTAATAACCAATGATTTTTTTCCCCATGCAAGTAGTTGTAGTGGAATTTATGTGTAGATGATCTCTGTGCAAACTGATGTTGTAGTGCTTGGTACTGAGTGTTCATGTTAGACCCTCAATGCTTGTCTGAAACTCGTGGTTAATATTTTGCTGGAGTGACTGATGGTACATTTTAATGCTGTCATTTCCTGATAATTGCACTGACTTTCCACTTGGATTGTGCCTGCTAATCGCGATGATGGTAGAAATAGTCAAACCGATAATGAGGCATGCAATTATAACATCTCTCATGAATTCTGTCAGCTCAGCACACTGTGATGAACAGATACAACAAATTTCTGTGGTTTCTGTATCTTCCGGTGTCAGTTCGAGTCATGTGCTTTGACAGAAGGTCAAGTACCCTGACAACAACATTGTCAGGGTACGTTTTAGTGAGTAGTGTACATTTAAGATAAGACATTAGAAAATCTTTTTCCACTTGTATGGGTTATAAGCCAATGGTATTTGCAAATTTAAAACTTGCTGTGGTAATTGCTTTCATACAAGATTTTGCTCCCATTTCTTACATCAGCGCATCGATGAAAAAGTAAATTCCTGTAAGTTTATGATTCCATGCTGATATAAAAACACACTCTTCGTGAAAATTGTGTGCTTCTTGCTATAACTGAAGATGCAATTACTTAAAATGTTTATTTGAATTGTACTAGTGATGCATTAACTAAAGATTCATAATTGCTTATTATATATGTATGTAAACTGTTGCTATGTTATCAAGAGACACCACACATGTTAGGAAAATTACAGTTAATGTAGAATGTTGATATGATTTTTAATTATGGACCCATTTTTGCCCTTGATCTTACTTCAGTGCACGGTGCATTTAAACGTGCCCTCCACAAGTAATTGGTTCCACTTGGTTGTAAGAGAACTGTGCTTCTTTAAAGCAGTCACCAATTGCATGGTAAATATAGGGCAAAGTTATCTTGAACTGACGTTTCAGTTTTTCCCAAAGACTTTCAGTGGGGGTTGAAGTTTTTGACTGTGCTTGGCTAGTATATTCCACTCATATGATATTATAGTTAAGTGATGTGGATAGAAGCTGTACTTTGTAGCGTGAAGCATTAACATGTTAAAAGTAGCTGATGCCTTTTTTTTTTTGTAGTGTGGTAATGCCTAGAAAGTCTGCAGTGATATTTATAGGTACAGTGACTGGTCAGTCGTGCATTGTGCAAATCCAAATGACATTAGTATGATTTTTTTAGCTTTGTTCTCTGTGGAAGTACTCAGTTGCAGATTTAATGCCTGTATTGCTAATTCTCTCAAGCTATTAAATCTATCTGTTCTGCTAATCTTCTTTTAACTCTCATGTCAACCAATTCTAACCTCCTGCTGAGGACCTAACTTCACACCCAACTGGCATTACCATGAAAAGACATGAACTTAAAAATGCATTACATACTTGTGTCATTGCTTGTGCATTAGGGTGGTGCTAAAAAAGCAAAATTTTTGATTCTCAAATGCCCTTATGTTTAAAAATTTGTGGTTGGTGGTCAGTATGCCACAACTTAAATTGTTTTTGATTGAGAGAATGTCTTCTGTCTTCGCTTTTACATCAAGGTTTCAAATTTTTAACTGGAAGCAAATATGTCTCGCTTCCTCAGGCTTTTCATTTATAGATCTCCAACTGAAAAATGTTTTATCTCGTCATAGAAGACCCCTAAGCTCAGGGGCGTCATGTTCATTTTGTTGGGAAACCAGTCAATTTACGTCTAATTTGGAGAGTGTTTCAGACAGACACACAGGCTGCATTCTTAGCATTGTACAGATCCAATGTACAAATTATTTGATTGTAATATGATGCAGTGCGTTCTCACAAAACACTCCACATGAAATATGCAGCAAGGCGAATGGCGCTGTGTTACGAGTGCCGGTTTTTGTCAAAATTGAACTTGTGAAGATGAGTGCAGTCAACACATGCTTCCAGTTGAATATGGAGTTCGGTTTTGCACAAGATCTGAAGTTCGGCTGTTGTTTGTTACCCTCTCGTGGAGATGTGTTGAGGTATTACTTCTATGAATGGAGAGTAGAAATCGCTGTGTGGGAAACAAAACCCATCATTTTCAGAAGTCTGAGATACTGTTGCTGTGAGAGCAAAGAAAATCTAGGCTACGGCAACACTTTCTGGGATCAGCATTCAGCGGGATCAAAGCAATGCTACGGTCAGAGGTTGATATGTACCAGAAGTTAAAAATCATGTACAAAGAAAAAGTTACAACATGCATATCTTTTTCCCAGGGTAGCTGTTGCCACCTTATCCAGTGGTCCAATTCCTTCCATCATTGGCGATTTTTTGGTCTTGTAGAGAATTCATCTCAATTCACGGCACTTTCAAATCCTTTTCACAAGCATATTTGTCCATGTCTTTGCGCTTGCGAGCCACTACATCAAACAGTTTTTTCATACGATTCCGATATTCACTCACCTTCATTGCAGAAAATTCTGTTTTCTTCTTTGTGTGTGATTTGTTTAACTTCTGGTACATATCAACCTCTGACCTGAGCATTGCTTTGATCTGTTAACCACTGACCGCAGAAATTGATGCCTTAGTCCAGATTTTCTTTGCTCTCACAGCAACGGTATCTCCGACTTCTGAAAATGACGGGTTTTGTTTCCCGTGTTGGGACTTATGCTCTCTCCATTCATAGAAGTAATACCTCAACACATTTCCATGAAAGGGTAACACACGTTTACCAAACTTCAGATCTTGCGCAAAACCCAACTCCATAACATGGAAACGTGTGTTGACTGCACTCATCTTCACAAGTTCAGTTTTTACAAAAACAAGCACTGGTAATACAGCGTCATTCACCCACTGCATATTTCATGTGGGGTGTTTTCCGAGAACACACTGCATCATATTACAATAAAATAATCCGTACATTAGTGTGAAGTTGTTCTGCCTAGGAACGGTCATCATTTCTGGAGACATGGAGCGCAGTGGTCCAAATGCAGTCACGACGACATTCGGCATTGCTATTTGGTACACTTTATTTCTACCCACCACACACAGCTTACATATAAACAACATCAAGAAACATTAAATACAATCAATTAATAAGGTACATTGTAAACACTTCTATTTCTATCAGTCCCCACTCGTTCGTACGTCCCATTCACACACAGGTTCCGATTGCTACTGCGTAGTTCAACTTCCTTCTTTTTTCTCTTTTCACTTCTCTGGCATCCCTGCAGATGGCGTGCTGGCTGCTCTCGTGGAACGCACCAGCGGTGGTGACCTTCACCACAGGAGACGATGACCTTCACACCTTCCCAACGAGAGGATTTGATATAGTCTTTCTCAGACATATCAAAGCATAATAGAACAAATAAACTAATTTAGGATAAATATCAACTACGATAAGACAAAATTATAACATCAAGGAAGTTGATGCTGAAATAATAATTGCAGGTACAAAATTTTGACCCAGTATTACATTAGGTTCTAACGTTCGTGAAAGTTTACGTTTAACCAGTTCTATACAGGTATAAACATGGGTTTAGTTTCATTTCGGACCTGGTCCATAGTTTATATTCTAAGTCCAATGTGATGATGAAAGTCGGCTGAGTGCATCAGCATTAACATGGACTTTCCGTTTCCGATAAGTCACTCGAGTTTCGAAGGATTCCTCAAGTTCTTCCGTCCATGTTACTTGATCAGGTTTCTGCTTCTTAGTCAGTTCGATTAGAGGACGGGAAATATCAGAAAACGTTGGTACGTATGATCGATAATAAGACATTGGACCTAATAAACTTTGAACGTCCTTAGTTCGTGCAATTTTCAAATTCTGTATAGCAGATACCTTTTCAGGATCAGGTGCATGTCTTCCATTACCTATAATATGGCCTAAAAATTTTACTTGAGATCGAGTGAAAGAGCACTTTTGAAAATTGACTGTGAAATTCGCCCCATCCAAGTCACCCAGAATGGTTTCTATATGTTTCAGGTGGCTGTCCCAATACTTTGAAAAGATGACAACATTGTCAATATATGTCTCTGCATAATCTCGGTGTTTAGACAAAAGTTGATTTATCACGTGCTGGAATGTAGCAGCTGCATTTTGCAACCCAAATGGCATAACTACGAAGGCGTACTGTCTGCGATGAGTCACAAACGAGGTAAGGCGTTGACAATCTGGGTGCATTCAGATCTGCCAGTATCCTTTGAGCAAATCAAGTAAAGTTAGGAACTTCGCCTTGGATACCTTATAAATAATATCGGTAGCATTCGACATGGGAAAAGCGTCTCTCTCAGTCTGAGCATTTAAATATCTGAAATCTACACACAGTCTCACCGATGAGTCCTTTTTTGACACGCACACCACAGGGTGAGCGTATTCACTTTCAGATGGTCTGATCAAGCCCAAACTCAATAGTTCTTCGATCTGTCTATCTACTTCGTTTTTTAATGCTTCTGGTATGCGATAAGGCTTTTGACATTTCGGTAGGCTGCCGGATTTCAGCCTTATTACATGCTCGTCTATTCTGGCTATTTTGGGTATTCCTGATTGAAGACTGGCATACTTACTTAAAACCTTCAATAACTGTTGCCTTTGCAAACCTGTCAGATGATTCAGGTCACATTCTTTCTTGTGGTCGTCAAGGTCCTTTTGCTTATTTCTGATAGGTATAGGAGTGCTTTCTATATCACCAAAACCAAGGTCAGCGTCGTAAATAAATCCTTCATTAGTTTGAATCTCCAGTTCTCTCATTTTATTCGCATGTATGTGTCTCGTGTTGTTGTCTGGTAATTGTACAAGATAACTGTAAGGAGACTTTCTTTCAACCACGGTGGCTGGTGCAGTCCATCAAGCATAAACCTTGCGGTTACTATCAGGCACCAAAACAATAACTTGGTTGCCAATCTTGAATTCTGTGTGTCTAGCTTTCCTGTTATGGTAATATGCATAAACTTTATGTTGTTCTATGGCTGAGATTCCTGCAAGTTCAGCAGCTTTCTTAAACTTCACCTTTAAATTATTCAAATAATTTGTCACAGATTCCAACTGACCCATGGGTAGGAGAGTTTCCTCTGTCCATGAGCTTTTCAGTATCGACAATGTACCCTTGGAATGTCAACCATAGAGCATCTGAAAAGGACTAACATTAGTGGTCGCGTTTGGCACTTCT
Source organism: Macrothele yani (assembly GCA_039090855.1). Taxonomy (NCBI): domain Eukaryota; kingdom Metazoa; phylum Arthropoda; class Arachnida; order Araneae; family Macrothelidae; genus Macrothele; species Macrothele yani. Next base: position 160,353,115 of record CM077010.1, on the reverse strand, counting down.
CTGTAAGCCCACATAAGAAATGGAATATGCTTGTCCCAGTTGGTGAAGTGCTCTCTCATGGTATGATGGATCATTCCTTTCAATAATTTATCTCATCTCTCTACTAAACAGTTTGACTGGGGATATCCAGGTGATGAGAAACGTGGGGTGGCCCCAATGCGTTTCAAAAATTATTGTGTCAGTTCTGAAGTAAAATTGCTTCCTTGATCACTGGCTATAATTCTAGGGATTCCTGTTCAAGAAAAATCTGCAGAAGGGCATCACACGTAGATTTTGCCGAAATGTTCTTTAGGCAGACTGCTTCTGGCCATCTGGTACATTGATCAACTGCACACAGTACATATTTATATCCTCTGCTACTAGGTTCTGTTGGACCAATTATATCAACATTAATTACTTGAAACAGTTCATCCGGACGAGAAACGAGTGTGATTGGTGTGTTGTCACTCTTGGAACGTGGAGCTCGAAGTTGGCATGATCTTCATGTTTCACAAAACCTATCAACCTCGGTTTTCATTCCAGGCCAATAAAATGAATATCATAGTTTTCCTTTTTCTTAGATGTCCTCCCCATAGACTGGAATGTGCAAGACTCAAAAGTTGTTTTCTTTGGGTTTCTGGAGCAACCAATTGATGCACCATTTCTCCTAGAACCTTGTCTTGGTGATACAAGAGATTATCCTGAACATAATAATTATTCCTTCCATTATTAGCATCAGTCCAACACTGCTTCAATGGCAGATCTTCCTTCTGTTCTTTAAATTTATCAGAGTCACTTTTATTACTTGATTCTGAACTACCATTTAAAATGGTGGTCTCGAGTGTTTCATGTTTGTCCTAGTCACTAGAAATCACGGGGTCAATAATGTATACATTTCCATTTCACCTTCACTTCTATCCGGTGATGTTTCTAATATCTCCCTATGAAAGTTATTATATTCCCCTTCTATTTCCAGAGACGTAGACAGATGTTTTCCTTTTTCTTTTCTTTACGTGGTCACTTATTTTGCTGATACCTCCAACTTCACTATTATTTACTGTAACAATTTCCTTCACTTCCATGCAGCTCAACTCATTATATGCACTCACTGATAATAACATGTCATTCACGAGTCTGTCAGCCATCGCACAAGTAATAGTTACTTGAGGATAAACTCGACCATTTAACTCTATAGTACATTTTCTCAACTGCACATTTACTAGAGGTGCTTTCATCGTTTGTCTGAAAGCAGATTGAAGCAATACCGATCCTCGTGGGTTTTTAAAATATTTCAGCACGTTACTTTTTTTATTATCGAAATCTGAGTACCACTGTCCACTATTGCCGTTAAAACTTTCTTCTCACATTCAACCTCCACAGTAGGCAAAGAATCGATTAATAGATCGCCATCTCTTTTATTTCCAAACTTCCTTAAATTAAGTGAACAACCGACCGAGACCTTTGCAACCAACGCATTACTTCCACTTTTATTTACCTGTGAAGTAGAAGTAGAAAAATCATTCTTCACTTCATCAGCCCCTATATCTTCATTAAATAGAACATTACAAATGGATTTATTATGGCGTCTTTTACAAAATGAGCAGGCAACCTTTGACCGACATTTCAATGTGTTTTAAACCCAAACAAACAAAGCAACGGCCAGAACTCCTTAATTTGTTTTTCTTTTCAATCAGCGAAAACGGCCTCACAATCGTCACTCACATGACTCATCTGCACAGTATAAACATTGCTTAGGCTTAGTGGAAGATACTTGCGCAACCCTTCAAACAGACTGATACATATTCCTTGTATTAGGGCTATATTTCTTTTCATATCTATGTCACAACATGGCCTACGAGGCTCAATAAATGATTCGCACTGCAATAGTTTTGCTTTTCCCTGGATTCTATTTCAATTCTAAATGAAGTCAAGGGGCCCATCAACGTTAAAACAGGATGTCTCGGTATGCCGACGACTAAACTCTAAAGCCAGGTCTGATAGAATAGCCTTTAGTATTACTGTGCACAACAAAGTGCCATAAGTTTCTGTATGAACCTCTGATCTGAACTTTAATATTATCATACAACCTTCTCAAACCATGTATATCACTAGATTTATTTACAGAGCTTAAGTTTAACAGCTTATTCATGTGAGAATTAATTATCAGATCTTTATGACCAAATCTTTCTTGCTGCAGTAGTGCTATTGCTGCTTTGTAATTTTCATCGGATAGGGCAAACCCCGCGATTGCATTCACTGCCGATCCACCTAGATACGATTTCAAGTATGTAAATTTAAGGGTCTTATGTTATTATTGTCATGAATAGCAGTTTTTATATGTGTTCCAAAAATCCTGAAACAGAGTGATTTCTCCATTAAAACTTAATTATATTTATTGTCGGTAACTTAACTGCTATGGTATTTGTCTCAGAAACCGCTTCATTATTCACACTGACGTTTTCAGAATTCCGTCCTATATAACCATTCCTATCTTGTTCTTTGATTTTCTTACTGGCTTTAAATTTGCATAATGTTATCTTATCAGTATATTCTTGGGAACCTTCAAATTCTTCCTCAAATTCTGTTAAATCATCAACTAGATTTTCTACTTTCGAGTCAATTTGCTTTAAGTCACCTTCTTTATGTGTTAACTGTTCTAAATAACCTTCAAGTTCTATTACCCTAATTTCATCATTGGAAATAGCTGTTTCAACTTTCTTAATAACATTCATAACTGCTGTTCCCAATACGCCTCTCTTTTTCCTAAGTTTGGTAAGCTCTATTTTATTATCGGCCTCAATTGCTGGCACTATATCAAAATATCTATGTCAATATCTCTTACCTTGTTGTGAGTATCTTATCTCGATCGTGTAGTCTTTATTTAGCAGCATGCAGGCATTGCTTCCATTGCGTTCTGAATAATCCGACCAAGCTGCCACCACTGTGAAGTCGTTCTACCTAGGAACGGTCATCATTTCTGGAGACTTGGAGCGCAATGGTCCAAATGCAGTCACAGCAATACTCTGCATTGCTATTTGGTACACATTATTTCTACCCACCACACATAGCTTACACACGAACAACATCAAGAAACATTAAATACAATCAATTAATAACGTACATCGTATACACTTCTATTTCCATGGGTCCCCACTCGTTCGTACGTCCCATTCACACACAGGTTCCGATTGCTACTGCGTAGTTCAACTTCCTTCTTTTTTCTCTTTTCACTTCTCTGGCATCCCTGCAGATGGTGTGCTGGCTGCTCTCATGGAACGCACCAGCGGTGGTGATCTTCACAATTGGATCAGTACCAGGGGCGATTCGTCATTAGGGGCCAGAAAAGCCTGGCCCCCACCTAAACATTTCTATTTCTAGAAATTATTTTTTTTTGCCTAATTCTTATTCTCTCTCTTAACTGCATAGTGATAAACCCTTCCCTTCAAAAACCATTCTCCAACGAAAAAGTTCCCTTCAAAAACGAAAAACTATTCCCTGAGGAAAGAGATCACGTTCAGAGTGTGAGGTTACTTGGGCTAGCTCCAACAGGCCCCAGTAACATCACTACGCACGCGAAGAGGAGACAACGATTTCCTTCCCGTCTCATTCAGTATGATGACCTACATATAACACTGCCTTAACCGCGTGTGCAAAACAAGCTGTTGGGCCAGATCTATCTGGCCCCGTGCTAGTTTGATTGGCTGGGAGAGTATCCATTTCCTTAATGCCGTGGGTTGACAGAGAGCTTAACCTCGACCAAGCTGAAGGGTGGCAGTTTCAAATGTCGTAGCAAAGTTCAGTTAGTTGTTGTTTCTGTGTGTGTCTCTCGGTGATGTGTTGTTCCTTTGTGTCGTTACTTTTTGCTTGTCATGTACAATGAATAGAGTGGATATTTTGTTAAAATCTCTGTTCTCAGCTTTAAATCTGGAAGAAAAGCTTCACTTAAAAAAACTCTGTGCTTATCAGCCCAAGAATTTCCGGGTAAGCAGCCAGAAAGATGGAACAAAACTTTGAACATTTTCTGTTCAGTGGTTTGAAGAAAAGGCTTGGCTAACTGCTAGCGGTGAAAAAAAATAAATTTTATTTTGTTTTTATTGCTTGCTATTTGGTGGAGAACCACTGTGGACCAAAACTGGCTGCAAAGATCTGAAACATCTTTCCAAAAGGATTAAAAAACATGAATACAGCACAATGCATATTAATAATGCTTTAAAATTCAAAACTTTTTGTAATGCCAATATTATGTCACAATTAGATGACGGTTATCGCTCCGCAGTTAGAAAGCACAATGAACTAGTTGATAAAAATAGACATGTTCTAACACACATTATAGAATGCATAAAATTTTGTGGTGTACACGAATTTCCTTTACGTGGACATGATGAAACACAATCTTCACATAACAAGGAGTGTTTTGAGATCATCATCATTGTCAACCATTATCAATCCACTGCTGGACAAAGGTCTCCCCAAGTTTCTTCCACAACGGTCTGTCTTGTGACAGTCTCCTCCATGTTACTCTCGCATACTTTAGAATTTCATCCACCCATCTCCCATGTGGTCTTCTTCTGGGTCTTTTCTTGTCCCTTGAAATCCAATCTAAAATTTTGGCTGTCCGTCGATGGTCTGTCCTTCTGGCAGTATGTCCAGCCCATTGCCATTTCAGGGATTTAACTCTGATCATGATGTCTTCCACTCTTGTCATTTTTCGGATCCATGAGTTTCTCTTCTTATCTCTCCTGGTTACATCAAGCATGCACCTCTCCATGCTACTTTGAGTTGTCTGCAGCCTTTGTATGTCTCTTTTAGTTAAGTTCCACATCTCTGCACCATACGTAAGCACTGGAAGGATGCATTGATCAAACACTTTTCTTTTAAGACATAATGGCATATTGCTCTTGAAAATTATGCTGTTTCTTCCAAAAGCTCTCCAGGCAAATTTTATACGCCGATTAATTTCTTCATCAATGTAACCCTCACTTGATATCTGCTGTCCAAGATAAACGTATGTATCTGTTATCTCCAGCTTTTCTCCATCAATCGATAAATCTTCATTTCTTGTAAAAGCATTGAACATCACTTTTGTTCATTTTTAATCCCACTTCTTTACTCTTGTCAGCAAGTTCCTGGATCATACTCTGCAGCTCTGATGGGGTAGTTGCAAAAATGACTACTTCATCAGCAAAGTGAAGGTGAGTTAGATAATCTCCATTAATCTTTATCCCTTTGTTTTCCCAGTTCAGTGATTGAAAGACATTTTCCAATGTGGCCTTAAAGAGCTTGGGAGATATGGTGTCACCTTGTCTTGCTCTCTTTCCAATTTTTATGTGTGTTGTATTTTCAAATAGCCGAATCTTTGCACTTTCATAGATGTTAATAATAATATTAATAAATGCATCTTCAATACTGCAGGATTTCAAAGCCATTGTAACTGCTGATGGTTTCACCGAATCAAAGGCTTTTTCATAATCGATAAAAGCCATGCACAATGGAAGTTCATATTCCCTCGCTCTTTCAATTAGCTCTCTCAGTACGTGGATATGATCTATAGTGCTGTAGCCACTCCTGAATCCAGCTTGTTCTCTCGGTTGAGCCATGTCCAGTGTTACCTTCAAGCGGTGTGAAAGAACTTTTGTGAAGATTTTATAAACCACTGATAGGAGGCTGATAGGTCTGTAGTTCCTGAGATCCTCAATGTCACATTTTTTATGTAGCAGGATCATTGTAGCATTGTTCCAATCCTCAGGAATCTTCCCTTCATTAAGGCATCGAGTGAAAATTTGGGCAAGTACTGTTTCGATTTCTCCACTTGCTTCTTGTATGATGTCTGCAGTAATTCCATCTTCTCCTGGAGCTTTCCCCCACTTCATGTTCTTGATTGCATGTGCAACTTCTGCTGGGAGGACTGGAAGAACTCTGGTACTGGTACCTTTCATGATGTCTGGAGTACATGTATCATCCCTTTCATATAATTTGGAGTAGAAATCTTTCACTCTTGTCAAAATTTCACCTCTATTTCTTGTTACAGAACCATCTTCTTTTCTCAGTGCCATAATCTGTTTTCTTCACTTACTGAGATGTCCCTTTGCTATCTTTAGGCTTTGGTTGCTTTCAATTGCTTTCCTCACTAGTTCACAGTGGAATGTCTTTAAGTCTTCAGTGATACTTTTTCGTACTGTCTTGCATAGCTCTATATATTCCACATTGGAAGTCACATCTTCTTTAGTTGTCCTCATCTGTCTTCTTTTTTGCATCAACATTTTGGTTTTTCCCTGATAATTTGTTTACATGCAATTTGTTCTTAGACCCAGCTAATTTTGTTGCTGTTTCCATAAGAGCTTTGGTTACTTTTCTGTTAACTTCAGAAATATCCACTTCTTCCAATGTTAGGCCTCCTAAAGCAGAGAATGTGTTCTTCAGTTCCAACTTGAAGGTATTATGGTGTTTCTTAAGGTTGGTTATGTCAATACATTTTGTTTGTCTTATGAGCTTGCCACGTTGGAATTTAGTGTTGAGGTGCATCTTACATCTCACCAATCTATGGTCACTACCTGTGTTGAACTTGTTTAGCACACTGCAGTCTTCTATGACAAATTTCTTGTTACACATAATAAAATCAATTTCACTTGTCGTCCCATTTGGATGTCTCCATGTCCATTTCCTGTGTGGCTTTTTCTTAAAAAGGAGTTCTTGATGAAAAACCCTTCTGCCTCTGCAAACTCTGAGAGTATTTCCACACTGGTTTCTGTTGCTGTGACCGAATTTATCTACTGAAGTTTCATTCTGTTGCTGTTGCCCTATTTTTGTATTGAAATCTCCCATAATTATCTTCAAGTGCTGTTTGCCTTTATTATTTAGATGACGAATTTCCTCATAAAATTCTTCAATTTCTTCTTCAGGATGACTTGTGGTGGGTGCATAAGTTTGAATAATCTGAGCCTGGTATCTTCTCGAGAGTTGGATAACGAGTCGTGCAGCTCTGTCAGAAGAACTTTCAACTTCTACAACTTTATCCTTCAGTTTCTTGTTTATTATAAATCCAACACCACTAGTTCTGCCAGTATCTGACCCACGATAGTAGAAGAGATGTCCACTTTTCAGTTCAATGAGATCTTCTCCTTTTCTCCTTACCTCACTTAGCCCAACGATGCCCCACTTGATCCTTTGTAGTTCCTCTTCCAATTCAAGAAGCCTTGAATCAGAAGATAGGGAGCATCTATTATACGTAGCCAAGGTCAGCATCAGATGGCTGCCTAGTCCGGTCCTCTGGTGATTCTTAGCACCGTCTGCCTTCATGTCGCACTGGCCGCTGCCTTGGCCAGGTACATTCCAGCTGCTGGAGACTAAGGGCCAAGATTTAAGTTGTGGAGTCATTGGTGGGGTTGGCCATAACTCACCACGCTGGCCAAGCGGGTTGGTGAGTGTAAGATAGCATTTCCTCTAATCCCGATGGTATAGTTATACCGCTATTGGCGGTCGTCAGAGCCCCTTTAGTGGGAATAGGATGCACCCCTAGAAGGCGGGGTTGACATTTGTCAAGGAGAGGCTGTGATGTTGCGCATCACCTGACCTAGTTATTGTTATTCTTGTTATTGATTGGATTTTTAACTACCACCGTGAGCAACTCAATGGGCTATAAGCAGTCGCCTGTCCCTAATTTAGGGTCACTGGTTCCAGGGAAGGGAGAGAGCCAGTGCTGTAAAACGAACACAACATCCATGCCTCAACGGGATTCGAACCCGGACCCCGTTCGGACGAATGATCAGAGGCCATTGCTTAGACCACTGCGCCACCGGGGCAGCTTGACCTAGTTTGGACAGTGTCTTACAAGACCATCTGGACTTGTCTAAAGTTGCAAAAAATACATCAAAAATAATTCAAAATGAAATTTTGGATTGTGTGTACCAGGTGTATCTGGATGAAGTTAAAAGCGAAATTGAAAAGGCGAATTACACACCCGTGCAAGCGTACGAAACAACCGACATATCCTGCCGTTCGCAATTAGTTATCATATTGCTATATGTGATTAACAGCCATGTCGTGGGAAGATTTTTATCGTTTGTTGAAATCGAAAACAGAACAGCAGACGGTCTTGCATCTGTACTTAAAGATGAGTTGGAAAAGTTTTGTTTACAAAACAAACTTGTTGCTCAGACATACGATGGGGCAGCTGTGATGAGCGGATCTCGTGGCAGTGTGCAAATGTGCATGAAAGATCATTTTCCGCACGCTTAGTATGTACATTGTTATGCTAATCAGTTGAATTTAGTTTTAAAGAAGGTGTGCTCACCAATCAAAAGGGTAAGAATATTTTTTTATAATATAAAATATCAGTGGAATCTGCTCCTTTTTCACAGTATCGCCTAAACGTAGTGGTTTATTGCGAGATATTTGTCGAAAACGAGTACCTATAGTTTCAGAAACAAGACGAAATTTTCATTTCAGGATCATAAATTGTGTTTTAGAAAACAAAAAAATGAACTCTTGGAATGCTTCGACAGAATTCGAAACAAAAGTGGTTGGGATGACAAGAGTATATGTGAATCAACTAGATTTGTGAAGTTGTTACGAGATGATGAATTTTTTTCTTATTGTCTTTCTTTTCCTACATATTCCAACATGTTGATATTTTGTACAATATACTACAGTCCAGAAAATCAACCAGTGTTGATTGTAATCGAGCTCTAAAGTAGTTTTAATCAGCTGTAAATTATGTTCGGCAAAGTACAAAACACAACGATCATAATGGAAGTGATGAATGTCCACCTTTGCGAAAAACAGCTAAAGTTGACTGCAGTATGGTAGAAGATGATGCAAAAGAAGCATGTGACATCATCATCAATCAAATAAGGGACAGGTTTGAAAAATCTGTCCTATTTGACTCATTTACTGTTGTAGATCCAAAGGAATTTGAGAATCATAAGAAGCATTTTTCGTCACACCATACAAATTCATTAGCAACTACATATGTAATGCTGAATAAAGAAAAACTTGAAAATGAATTATCCGTACTTTATGCTAACGAAACCTTCGACGGCATACCGAACGTAGGTGCGTTAATGTCATTTCTCCATTCTGATGAACTTTTAGATGCATTTTCTGAAGTCTCTAAATTATTAGAAATAGTTTTAGTGACACCAGTAACTACTGCTAAAACAGAACGTTGTTTCAGTACCTTGAATCGCACAAAAACAATTTTAAGAAACACTATGACACAAGAACGATTATAAACGCACTCGCTGTTCTCTCTGTACATTAAGATTTTATTCAAGAAATTCCACTTTTTAATCAAAAGGTCATAGAAAATTTTGCCACTCTCAAACATAGAAGAGGAGAATATCTGGACCAAAAAATGATGTTTCTTCTTCATAATATTTCCATTTATTGCAGTTTAATACTATGGTACGAAGAGAAAAATTCAATTGATTTCTCTTTCATATTGTTTGAAGTTTACAAAGTGCTTTGCAGAACTAATTTAAGTTTTAACTAAGATGATTTTCTATGTTAAAGATAAATAAATAAATGAGAAAACCTGTAATTATAATTTGCACATGAGTACATATGTTTTTAGGCTTCACAAGTTCTTTAAAAAAAAAAAAGGTTAAACCTTTCAAATAATGTAAATGGTAGTATGGCACTCATTCTATATGGGACAAAATTCGTGAAACATTCCCTCCCTGCATGTATTTGCAGTTATTATTTTTTCACTATACTTTTTTATCCTGTGAATCCTGTGATTATTCCTCAGTTGAGAAATCTGAAGAAACACAAAGCATAACTAACATATATTAATGCTGATATGTCTTAAGCTAAAAAAATTATTTAAGGAGTTTTAACATTTTTCTGTTAATACATATGTATTCTATTGTGAGGAAATTTTTTTCGTGTACAATACAATAGTTGACACATTCCTGCCTGATTTGGGCATTATTGTGAGTCTCAAGGGGGTAAACAGAGGTAGAGTAAAGGAATCTTGGGGGTGGGGGTTCTGAATGGTTGGCCTAATAATGGCAGTTTCTTTTATTTCATTGTTTGATTTCGGCTACTGGCCCTACCTGTTTCAGTTGCCACGAGCTGCCACCGATCAGTACAATGCTAAGAATGCAGCATGTGCCTGTCTTGAAACACTCTCCAAATCAGACTTTAATTGACTGGTTTCCCAACAAAATAAACGTTATGCCTCTGAGCCTAGGGGTCTTCTATGATGAGATGAAATATTTTCATAGTCTTATTTTACTTACCTGAGGTCTATAAATGAAAAACCTGCAAAAGTGAGACATGTTGCTTCTGGGTCTTGTACGATTCGTCCAACGACGATTGGTCCAATGCCGATTCGTCCAATGGACAATTGGTCCAAAGGTACCATTCGTCCAATGGTACGATTGGCCCAATGCTGATTCGTCCAATGGACGATTGGTCCAATGCTGATTCGTCCAATGGACGATTGGTCCAATGCTGATTCGTCCAATGGACGATTGGTCCAATACCGTCCTATCTGTCCAAAGGGTTACTTCTAAGCGATGGCCTCTGACCATTCGTTCGAAAGGGGTCCGTGTTCGAATCCCAGTGAGGCATGGATGTTGTGTTTGTCGTATGGCACTGGCTCTCTCCCTTCCTTGGAACCAATGACCCTAAATTAGGGACGGACGACTGCTTATAGCCCATTGAGTTGTTCACGGTGGTTGTTAAACCTCCAATCAAAAAAAAAAAAAAAAGTGCTACTCGTGTTATAAAAATCTCAGTTGTTCTGATTTTATCTCCGATGTTATACGAAAGTGCAGGTAATACAAAGAATGTAAAATAATGTTACATTTCATGCGTAATATTGTGGTTACAGATTTTTTTTTTTTTTCCGGAATCGCATTTTTTTTTTATACTGTCCTTGCTGCTGTATGAAGTTATTGATGTATGAGCCGTTCAATCAACTTCAATGTTTCTCTTTTGCATGAAATAATATAAAATACTAGTTTTCCGTTTCTGTTTGTAGCATGCAGTGGGGTTCCGCCAACTGGCCAATAGAAACGTTCTGGTCGGGTTCAGACAGAGGCCTTTTCAACAGTTTTTATTCTAGCGATGTCATATTCATAACGTTTACATGTCAAATCAAATTAATAATATTGCGCTTTTACTTAAGCACGAAATGTTGATTCATAGGCTATATAAGCCTAGGCCTTTTAGCACTTTTTATTCTACTGATATCATATTCATAACGTTTACTTATTAAATCAAGTTAATAATATTGGTGTTTTACTTAAGCACAAAATATTAATTCATAGGCCATAGGCCTAGGCCTTCTTAACAGTTTATATTCTACCGATGTCATATTCATAACGTTTACATATTAAATCAAGTTAATAATATTGCGCTTTTACTTAAGCACGAAATATTAATTCCTAAGGCCTAGGCCTTTTTAACGGTTTTTATTCTACCGATGTCAGATTAGCAATGTTTACATATTAAATCAAGTTGATAATATCGCGCTTTTACTTAAGCATGAAATATTAATTCATAGGCCCTAGGCCTTTTTAACAGTTTATATTCTACTGATGTCATATCCATAACGTTTACATGTTAAATCAAGTTAATAATATTGCGCTTTTACTTAAGCACGAAATATTAATTCATAAGGCCTAGGCCTTTTTAACAGTTTATATTCTACCGATGTCATATTCATAACGTTTACCTATCAAAGGAAGTTTAATATTGCGTTTTTACTTAAGCACAAAATATTAATTCACAGGCCCTAGACCTATGCCTTTTTGACAGTTTTTATCCTACCGATGCCAGATTCATAACGTTTACCTATCAAGAAAACTTACTAATGTTATGCTAGTATTTTTAACTTTACTTAAATGTTAAAATATGACATCAGTAGAATAAAAAGTGTTAAAAGGCCTAGGCCTAGGTGCATGTAAAGAGCTAAGAAATGATACTATGAGTGCCTTTTATTAGGTTTTATAACATATTTACAAATACCTAGGTTGTAACTCAAAATCTTCTAAAAAGGCCCACAGCCTAGGTGCCTTGTAAAGACCTGAGAAATGATACGATGAGTTCCTTTTATTAAATTTTATAAAATGTTTACAAATACCAAATATCTAGGTTGTAACTTAAAATCTTCTAAAAAGGCCCGCGGCCTATGTGCCTTGTAAAGACCTGAGAAATTATACGAGGAGCGCCTTTTATAAGTTTTTATAAAAGGTTTACAAATACCAAATATCTAGGTTGTAACTTAAAATATTCTAAAAAGGCCCGCGCCTAGGTGCTTTGCAAACAGCTGAGAAATGCTCTATTGAGTGCCTTCTACCAGGTTTATGTAAAATGTTTACAATTACCAAATATACGGAAATGATCTTTCAAAAGGATATAATGAGCAGAATAATTTAAATCCTTATTCCTTTCTGGAAAATAAAACAGTTTACCGTTGGTAAGACTATACCATTGAACGAATTGGCGTTGGACCAATCGTACCATTGGACAAATCGGCATTGGACCAATCGCCGTTGGACCAATCAGCTGGGACCGGTTGCTTCTAGTTAAAAATTTAGATTTTTAGCTAAGCATTCGAAACTTTGATGTAAAAGTGCAGGTGGAAGATATTCTCCGAATCGAAAACTATTTAAGCTGTGACATACTGACCACTAACCACAATTTTCAAACACTAGGGAACTTGAGAATCGAAAATTTCGTTTATTTTTGCATTACCCTATTGTGCAGCCTCTTAGTGAGAGTGGTCTTCTGTAGCTGATTAAAGATCTAATCGGCTTTATACTGACTACTGTCCAATTCCTTGCCAGATTTTTGTGCTTCACTTTTGCCTGAGTGATCAAAATACTTTATTTGTTCAAGATGCTGCTGGACTGTCCAGTTTTTTTTTTTTTTTCCCTCTCTCTTTGAGGTCCTGCTCAGAATTGGTTGTCCTGATGTTTTTGGTCAGCTGTCCATGATTCTTAGAACTCAAACCTAAACTTCCCATTTACAGCAAGCTTAATGCCAGAAAAACTTCAACATCACTCATAAAATCTGATTAATTTCATGATTATTTAAATAATTTGTTAGATTTTAGTTTAAAAGTTTTAATTTATGTTTTAATATTTTGATATTTTATTTGCCACTTAGTCAGGTGGTGGAATGATAGAAGGCGAGGGAAGAAAATAACTAATAAAGCAGATCAAGAAACAGATTCTGAAGATATTGATAACATTTGTGGTACACCGCCAAGTAAGTGAGCTTTTCTCAATTTTACTTACTATCACCAGCAGAGAGTTAAGTTTGATGTGTGCTGTTTTAGATGTACTTTTTTTCATGAAACGCAATGATTCATTAATCAGTTTTAATAGAATATTGCAGAAAAATAGGCAGAATTACCTCTGTAAATCTTCTCTGGTGACTGACATCAAAGCATGCGGACAAAATTATTTCTCTGAAATAATTTTGCATTAAATCAGGGATGTTCTGACTGTACCTCAAAGCTAAAGTCTGATGAACTTTAGCTTTGAGGTGCTTTATTTTGCATACAATTTCTGACTTTTAGATATCGAGTTGTTTAAAACTGGATTTGTAAATGTTGTGCTTTCATTTTATTCTGACAACCTTTAAAGGGGTGATTAGTGAAAGTTCAGCTGTGTTTTACAGTTTTTCCATGTCTAAATAGTAGTGCAGTTATAAACATTTTGTGATTTGATTTTGAAATAACTTTTGCCAAAGATTGTAACCAAACATTGTTTAAGGCCATATTTCTAAAGGTTGATTGCGTTACAGATAGTTTGAATGAGTTAGTGGATTTTTGAAGCATGTTTGACTAAGAAAACATTAGCAGTGAGATTAATAGACAAGTGAATTCAGCTTTGAAAGTCACGGCTTCTTTTGGAGGATTTCACAGGACTTTCCAAATAGCTGTTTATGAAAATGTAATAGTTCCTACTTTGTGTTGTGACATACACTCTAACCCAGGGCTCAAAATTTCATGTCTAAATCTACTGGCCAAAAAAAATTTTCACTCGCCATCACACCTCTGTGATACGCAAGAGACAGTGAATTTGCAGCAAGTTTTCTGTTTTGATTATTGTGTATGCAAATAGTTAAGTGCTGGAATAAAAAAAAAAACTAAAATAACATTAAAAGAAATGTCGCTCATACGTCACAACCCAATCTCTCAACAAAGCGAATGGTTTAGCGCTTCGCCCATCATGCTCATTTTCCTCATATGTAAATACGTGTTTCCCTGAGTCCCGGCCAGCACGGCGGAAATTGATTGAAGTAGGAATGGGGCAAAAAAGATCAGTTTTTTTAGCATCGACGTTTTTGCCAGTCATAATCGATGTTTGAAACTGCAAAAGAATATTTTCTACGTGAAGTAAATGAATTTCACTTTGCTGCATTTTTTTAAAGAGGAAGGGAATATAATCTTATGTCATGAATTAGCGATTTTTTTGCCGTTTTGTTTGATGTTTGATCACCAAAAATAGTTATTTTCCTTGATGTTATTGGAACTGATAAGTCCTCCCCCTCCCTCAAAATCAAGATGTCCTGACCAATGTTTGAAACTGCAAACGCGCAATCAACTCGAAATTTTTCTGCAATAAGTAAATGAATTTATCTTTTTCGTATTCTTATAAAGAGAAAGAAAATATCACCTTTCTATGTCGCGAATTAGCAATTTTTTTGCCCGTTTTTTTTACGATGTTTTGTCGCCAAAAATAGAGTTCTTATCCTCAATGTTACGGGAGCCAATACATCGAGGTCATATAAAAAACAACAGCAGCACAATTCAACACCTCGCTAAAGAAATATATGGTTCCTCGATGTTGAATTAGTGAGCTATCACCAATATATTGAATGGAGATTTATTCATCGATGAGCCAATAACTGCTGCAGATGGGAAACATGCAAATTCTTTGGTTCTTTAGCAAAACATAGAGATTTTCACTGATCAAATACATTGAAAATTTCCACCCATACATTTCATTGAAAGTGAAAACACCATCACAATTCAAAATATTTTTGTGAAGATACTGCCCAACAGTATCATATGCCGCCTGGATCGACCCCTGAACAAGAAAACAATTTAACATTTTTACTGCTCGCCAACTATAAATTTCTGGTCGCTCTGGGCGACCACAAAGTTTGCGCTCTGTCTCCTTTTGAGTTCCTGTACTCATACACAAATTTGGTTCATTCTCATGTAAGCATTTTTCTAACCTTATTGCCACATTTTCTTCCTCAATGAATTTAAGTTTTGCAATAACCTGAATATAACAATCTCACATCATGCCAGAAGGCAAGGACATAGTTGAGATAAGAGAGATATGAGCTGCTGTTTCAATGTAAGTTTGTATGTGTCTTGATAAAATTTCATATCACTATCACTAAGCTGTTCTCAGATATTCAGAGGTTAGCTTCTCACAGAAAGAACTCACTGTTGCTGTATCAGACGTCTCCATGTACAGCGATCACAGCACACAGCTTTGTATTAAATACTCATTATCTTTTTCTCATTCAGATGTTCCTGAATCTGGTCCTCCCATGATTTCCTTGGCCTTCTTTTACCTTTCTTTCCTGCCATTTGGGCTGAATAAATTCTCTTAGTCAGCATCTCATCACTCATTCTTTCAACATGGTGAAACCACCTAAGAATATTAGTCTCCACCTTACTAACAACATTTTGCTTCACATTACACATCTGCAACACATCTTCATTCCTTACATGATCAGAGCGTGTCTTACCACAAACCCCCTGTAAGTAACACATCCAGAGATGCCAAGTACTACGGATATCATGTTCAAACTATGGACTACGGAGAAGGTGTGAAAAACTACGGATTTTTCCAGAAATCAAGGATATTTCCGGAAAACTTTTTTTTTTTAATAATTATTAAGCATAGTCAAATGTAGTGTTTTTTGCGGTAACGTCACGAAGCCGTTACACAGCAAGCATGTTTGGCTGGCCGACAAGCAAGCGGAAATGTTGCAGCGGAGATCATTCTGTATGATCACATGACTTTGTACCTGGCTTGCCGTGGAAAGGAGTTCGTAATGCACGACTTCTGTTAACTTCGGGAAAACCTTAACCGCGTCCTGAACTAACGTAAGTTGTCGGAGGATGGAAGTAGACTAGAGTCGATTCCACGTTTTCTGTTCTTGTTGTTAAGTTGATTAGTTGTGGTGTGACGTGAATTGCTGTAGTTATGAAGCGTGCTTCAGTGGCTTCTAGTTCCAGTGGTGTGAAAAAAAAAAAAAAAATTGCAGCAGTACAAGGAATGTTATTCGTTGGAATTTCCATGTTTGCAGCGGTCGCGTGTTTCCGTGAATTATTATTATGTTTTTGTTGCTAAAATGTAATTTAAATAGTTAATTGCTATTGCATATTTGTTTCACCAAAGTAAGGGACGGGCGGAGTATCGGAAAAAAAAAAAAAAAAAAAGATGCTCTGAGCAAATAGTCATCAGATCAAAGGAAACAATTGTGGATCAGAGAAATCCTGAATGTTTGTTTTTTCCGGCAGAGCACATAACTAAGCTACCTGGATGTGTGGACGCTGTTATTGCCTGTTTTTATGTTGCCTCCCCGGGAGTTTGTTCTTTGCGTGCAGTATGTTCTGCCCAGAGCAAGAGAAAGTCTCTCCATGTGTCATTGGCAACCAGCCAAAGAAAACGTCTATCGGCAGTTGCGATGAGACGTTTCTTAGCTGCTGGGTGGGTGTGCGCACAGTCGTGACCTATTTTCCCATGCTCCTCATTGTCGTTAGAGAGCTTAAATGTTTGTTACTTTGACAGATTTGCGAAGTGCAGTTCTTTTTTTTTTTTCCTCTTGTAAAAATGTTCTGCCAAACAAAGGGATGTTTTATTTTATCCTTTTTTTTTTTCCAGAATTGATTGATTTATGCAATTTAAGATACCTTTTTGATTAGTTTTTTCATATCATAAGCATTTAATGCTAATTTTCTATTTATCCGCATAATAAAGCTATGAAATCTTTCAAAGTTAATTGTTCTTTCTTTGCTCCCATTGTGTTTGTCGTGTACGAATTTACTTGCAATAGCGTCGGGTAAAGGGCCACCTGTCTCTACTAATATTCTTGGATCTAAAATGCAAAAAAGTTGTGAAAAATTAAAGGAGAGTTATTTGCAAAAATTTCAGTGTCTAAAATCGTCTCTAGTATCCGAAAACCATGGGTTTTGTTCCCCGTGTGCTGTTGATTTTTCAATCGCACATGGCGGAAAAGACTATTGCGATCGGCATTTTCACTCTAAAAAACAGGAGGAATAACCATAAGTGTGTGGCATCACACACTTATGACATAAGATATTTATTAACATAACATATTTATTAAAAGGTGGAGTTGAAATGGTATGTATTTTTTGTGTATTTACTCAAGTTTTTTTCCCCCATTTTAAGGGGACTTAAATATGTTGCAAAATTTATCCAAGTATTGTCCCCGATCGAGATTAATATATTGCTAAAAATGTAGCAGTATATTCTGGTGGGAAATATGCATGCTACCCTGCAAATTTTAATGTGGGAACTTGACTTGACGTCACTACGGAAGAACTACGGGTGCCGCGCATATGGACTACTGATGACTTCCTTCAGATGTTGGCATCTCTGCTGGTTGGTTGGTTGGTGTATTTTAATGGCACAAGGGCCAGGTCTGGCCAAAGAGCGCCAATCACGAAGTAATTAAAGAATTGGCATCTCTGCACATCTATCTCCTAAGCACACAAACTTTCAAAATGTTTTATTCTGAGCAAAATTTACAGGGAACAAAGGCGGGCCTTTACAATGCCTGAAATCATAAAAACAGGAGTCTGATATATACGAAGTGTGTGCAGTTTACATTATGCAAGGGGTATATACAATGCAAGTGAAATAGATGAGCGGACTACAAAACATAATTATCGTAGTATGTATACAAGAAGTGCGCTATTTACAGTATGAGAGGTGTATATATACAGTGAATGCGCAAGTATGAGAGGTGTATATATAATACAGTGCTAGTGAGATAGGTGAGCAATGATACAACATAAGTGCAAAAGTGCAGGGTGTGATAATGGAAAAGATATATACACGAGACTGAATAAACGTACAATTTAGGCGAAGTATATACAGATGTGCGTGAAGCCATATAGGAACAGGGATCGAACTATGTGCAGCAAGTGAGATATACAAACAATGCAAAGAGAATAAATACAAATGAAGCAGAACATAATGATGCAATTGAAGATGTGTACTATAAACAAGATGTGTACAAAAATTGTGTGACTGAGATATGCATGATGCAGACAGTAAAGAATGAGCTTGTAGGACGGCTCCGAAACAGAGCATACACAGTACCAAGGAATATGTATATGTACAGAATGAACCATGAAATATATACAGGATGCGTATGTACAATTTATATGAGCAAAATGACAAATGAATGAGCAGAAGATATATGACAAAATAAAAACATTAAATTTACAGGTACAATGTGAGGCGCACAGAAGAAATCACTACAAAGATCACTTATTCAGAAGAGGGCACCACAAAGTAAGTGCACGTGAATACACTGCAAACACTAACAGTAAAAGATAAACTGGAGATGGGGAATATGAAGAAAGTACAGAAGAACTAAGTCTGACAAGCTTAGGGAGACTCTCTCCGGATCCGGTGAGCCAGTCTAGGGTTCATCATAAAGATCAAAGCGGGGAAGGTCCCGACGTACAGGATGGAAGTCAAATCAGAAGATGTAGGTCTGCTGAAGGCCCGGAAAACCAGCGGTGTAATAATGACCATACACTCAGGAACTGCAGGCTCTGGTCAGTTGCCCGGGCTGTGGTTAACGCCAATCGGAGCCTGGGGGTCAGCCGATTGCGGAATCGCGCACAGAGGGTATCTCCTGCTTGAAGGAGCGTAGGCGCATTAGAGGTGTGACGAAGTTGCAAATAGAAGCAGTAAATCACATGCTTTGCGAGTACAAAGATGTATGCGCATATCTCAGATAAAGGCAGCGGTGGCGAACAAGAAGCCAGCAACGTACTGTACAAAAAAGGCAGCTCTTTGGCACAGAGACACTTGGCAACGGTAAAGGCTAGGTGTAGTAAAGGAAGGATCGCCGGGCAGTATTGGTAGATATGTAGAACATCAGCATGCTCAAAACAGAAGATGCAGGTGGGTGCGACTGCCAGCGTCATCTGAAATAATGTGGCCGGCACTAGCAGGCGGCGGTGAAGGAAGAGCCAGTGAATATTCCTTTCATCTGGTGTCGAGATGGGTGAAGCTGTTGCCGACCATACACTTGGAAGAGCGGCGGGTAGCACTCCTGAAATTAGCTGGGGTGCTGGTGGCGATGGATCCTGAAGGAGAAAATGATAGAGAGTACGGACAGCGAAACTGGAGATCGGAAGAAATGAGCCACGAACAGGAAGAAAAAAAGGAAGGGGAAGAGAAGCAGAAGAAACGAGAAAGAGGCCAGCCGGTGAAGCGAGAGCAAGAAAAAGAGTAATAATCAAGGAGCGGAGAGAATCATAGAGTGCAAGAGAGGCACAGGTGCGTGGAAGGAAAGGAGAGAGGTCGGAAAAGGGTTTCCATGTTAGATCGGTGGAAAGTAAGTCTCTGACGGATACGATCCCAGCGGGGAGCCAGGAAAGGTCAGTGAAATATGGTGCATTAGGAGGATGGAGGAGTAGAAGAGGGGTTCAGTTAGAAGTTCTGATGTGGAAGCGGGTGGGTTACAGAGTAGTGGCAGAGAGCGAAGGAAGGAAAGTTATGAATTTGAAGCAGGAGTTCCGGGGAGAAATCATCACGTCTCGAAGAAGAGAGGCTGCGGATCTTGGTTCGCAGAGAAGACTCAGAATGGATACTATCCGGTGTGCTTTGTAGAACTGGCGAACATCCAGGAGCGCAATACCACCAGTGGAAATTGGATGACTTAGAGTTGAGACTTGTATCTGTATCCAATGATGAGCTGACCAGATCATAGTAGAAATGATCCGTGTGACTTCAGCAAGATAGTAAGCTGGCATGCAAAGAGCTGCCCACACATGAAGACAAGGAGACAGAAGATATGTACAAGCAAGGCGTGCCCGGGTGACATAAGAGGCGCTGAACTGAGCTTTCCGCCAGAAGGCAGCCGATCGAGCAAGGCGATTACGAAGAGCAGCCCACATGTTGTTTCAAGGCGGCTATGGGAGCTCCCAGGTGTACACCAAGAAATTTCTGAGAAGAGGCAGCCCAGGAGGCACCCCATGGGGAGTCCGTCCTGGACTCCCAGGCACCACACCACAGGCCGGCACTCTTGGTAGTGTTGAGCATCGCAGAGGAGCAAGAAGAGTAGAGTGCATATTCATGAGCGAGGGTATTAAATTGCGACTCCATCCAGACGCAGAAAGTCGTGTTGTCGGCGTAGGCGAAGTAGGTTATAGAGAAGTGCCTGGTGCTTTGCTGTGGGAGGAGGAAGAGCCGCAAGAAATGCATGATGTACTGTGCGTAGGAAAGGCTCGAATGCCAGAGCAAATAATTGCCCAGAAAGTGGACACCCCTGTCGTATTCCACGACGGAAAGAAATGGGTGTTGTCAGAAAGGTGGCTGTCTTGACCTGAAAGACGGCGTCGCGATCGAGAGCAAGAATAGTGGTAACAAAGACTGAAGGAAAGCCAAAAGCGTGTAAAGTAGTTGAGAGAAATGAATGGGAGATATTATCAAAAGCTGCACGTTGGTCTAAATTTAGTAGGGCAAGAGATTCGGAATTAGTCCGGGCAAGATACAGAAGATCACGAAGGAGGTGAAGGTTAGTAGCGATAGAACGACCAGGTACCGTGTGGGACTGGTCGGAAGAGAGAAGATACGGAAGAACTTGATTTAGGCGGCAAGAGAGAATTTTAGTGAACAGTTTGTAATCAAGATTTATTAGTGAAATCGGACGCCAGTTCCCAAGGTCAAGGAGGTCGCCTTTCTTAGGGAAAAGTACCATGTGAGCAACAGTGAAGCCCCTCGGAAGGGTGATGGATGCAAAGGCAGAAGAGTAAGCAGCGAGAAGGAAAGGAAGGAGAGAAGGTAAAACGATAAGATAAAATGATAGAGGGAGGCCGTCAGGACCAGGGACGGCTCGAGGACTGAGAGAGGAAAGTGAAGTCCTAAGTTCAGATGAGGAGATAGGCTGCAGAAGAGAAGCGGAGAGGTGAGAGGGGAGAGGGGACTTGAGGGAGAGAAGAAAGTAAAGTATTACACGCAGAAGGTAGAGGGGTATCACTGTACTTGTCGGAGAAGTATTGACGAACATGGGAGCAAAGCACATCTGGGTCCGAAGCCACATGACTGTCAGGCAGACGTAGCACACAGAGTCGATGAGAAGAACGGCGCTGATCCTCTAACGAAAACAAGAACTCAAAAGAGCAGTCTTCGGGAGACAAGTGCTGGAGACGAAGTTGTAAAATGGCCTGCTGGGCTCGAGGTTCCAGAAGAGCTTGGAGGTCTATCAAATATGCTGGATAGAGGGGGTGAGAGGCTCCAAGCTGGGCAAGAACTTGTCGGAGATTGCGTTCTTCCATGGTGCACAGATTAGCAACTGTGAACGAGTGGCTCTTGAGAAAGTGGAGCAGGTGTGACTTGACATCCTGCCAGTAACTTAGTGCACAGGAAGCAGTGGACAGTCCAGGGTGATAAAAGTGAAGGAGATTCCGGACATTCGAACACAAAGCCTGATCTTCCAGGAGAGAGGTATCTAATGTCCAGGAGTGAAACTCGGAGCGTTGACGGAAAGAAGAGGTGAAGGTGGCCACAACGGCACAATGGTCAGAAGAGGCGGTGGGTAGATGCTGACAGTCCGTGACCACGGGCAGAAGGGCAGTGGTTGCGTAGAAATGGTCAAGTCTAGCAGAAGATGACAAGGTGGCAGCTGAGGACCTCCACGTATGGGAGAGAGACCGTTGTAGGATAAATTTGACGAAAGGCGTCCTGAAGATCAAACTCCGTGATGAGGGAGTGTGATTGCTCCACAAGACGTAAGCGAGTTTCCTTATGAATTGGAGCACGATCAAGATCAGGGTCAAGCGTGCAATTGAAATCGCTGCCGATCAGCACATGATCCGACGGCAACGTTGACTGAAGAGCTGAACGGAGCGCCATGAAAAGGAGGGTGTGATGTTGAGGTGTGCACAGGACGTAGATGTTGAAAACGACATAACTACGCTCGCCAAGAACAAAGGTAAGGCGCTGTAGCAAGTCACGGCAGAGATGCTGCACCGTCACTGAAGATAAAACTTGACTGAACTGAGTGCGGATGCCGATGGCCAGACCGCCGATTGTAGAGTGTCGGAAAGCGTGGTGGAACTGACAGTTCCACGTACGCCATCGATTGAAGGGCGTTGTAGACAGGCAATTTGTCTCTTGGAGCAGAAGAATGTCTGCTGTGAGGTGATGGAAATCCTCACGAGCAAGCGAGTTCGCCAGAGGGGACCCAAACCCCCTACAGTTCAGTGTCGTTATCTTGAACGGAAATGTCCGGCGGCGGTTCAAGGAGCTTGTCAGCGGCTCGTTGGATCCGAGAGAGACTATCGCAGACTTTCTTGAGACATCCGCTTTCGCCGAACGATGTAGATGGTAAGGCTTGGAGGCTAGATCGAACAACCGTCACATGTGTCATAGTAGCTGCAAGCTCCGTGAGATAGGATTGGAGAAAATCATGAGACATGGTCTTACTACGAGGACCGATGAGATAGGAGTATAACTCTGCACCAGAAATCGGTGTCTGTGGTAGTGAGGAATCTTCCAGTTGCTGTATGAAATCCTCTAGAGTAAGTGGGACCAGTGTGCTGTCGTCAGAGTCGGAGATGGAGATGCTAGAAGCGTCAGATGCGAGTGAACGACTTTCCGAGCGATCACGTCCTCCTTGAAAGGTGGGAGATGTGCGTGTCTTCTTATTGCGACGTCGAGTAGTCCGACGACGCTTCGAGCATACCCTCTATTGTTCGGGACTAAAGACAGGATTGTCTGTCACTGTGAAGGCATCAGGCGCATTGACCCCATTATCGGGCTCTGAAGGGTGCTGTGGAGTAATTGTAAAAAGCAGAGGAGAGTTCAACTGGTCTCCAGTCAAAGAATTCTCCTGCTGTGGGCATGTTTGGAGTGTAGAAGCTGGGTTGGAAGTGGAAGGTTGCGATGAGGTCACGCGTTGACCAACGGCTTTAAGCATACTTTCGGAATAACTCTACTGCCGCTGGTGAGAAGCGCCAGATGAAGATGCCAGGGGTCCAGTTGACCGTTGAGTAGGCTGTAGATCTGGAGGCAGTAGCTGCCCGATGAGGGCATAGCGCACTAGGGTGACCAGTGCTCTTACATATCGAACAAAGGGTGCCCACAGTGATGTCAATGCGCCTAATATGAGTGTCACAGCGTACATTGAGTACCGATGGAACACGTAACATGGCTTCCTCCGAGGGAAAGATCACACGTACGTTACGGCAAAATCCTAAGAGATAACGGTCCTCAGGGACTTCCGGAAAGAAGGAGTATGCAATGACCGATCGGACAGTACGCCCATAATTCTGAGCGACGGAGAGCAATAGGTCGTTGGATACTTCCGGCAGGAACAGGGGCGAAACTGACTGTAGTAGGTGCTTGTGTGAGTGGGGTCGCAAGGAGATGGCGATCACCGATGGAAATGCCTTCGGTCAGAACTCTAAGAGCGAAGGCAGGAGTCGCAAGATAAGCAATTACTTGACTGGTTCTTCTACCCACATGAGTAACAGCCTCTTTTGGAACAATTTGTCGAAGGGCAGCGCTGTGTACGCCTTCAGCTTTGTGTTGGGGAGGCTGTGGAAAAATACACCCAGCCCGATTTTGTCAAGAAAAAACTGACCTTGAGGGCAAGTAGTCGGAACATCCACGTAGATCTGGTCTGTACCATACGTCATCTGATAAGGGGGCTGGTGAGAAGAAGAAGTTGAAGCACCTGAGGTGACGGCAGCATACGACACACCTGGCGCGTGTTGTGATGACACGGAAGTGGCTGGTGGAAGTGTGACGTTCATGGCGTCATCAGAAGGCACAGGGAAAGGCAATGGTTCACCACTCTTCGTCAGATGGGAAGGAGATGGCTCCATTGGCAAGGCAACTTTGTCACGCTGCGGAGAGGAGGGGCTTATCAAAGGAAGCCCTCCATTGGCGGATTGCTGCTGAGCAGCAGCTGAGAGGGATAAAGAGTCACTTCCGGAAGTGAGAATAGAAGCTCCGCTACCCCAGGAAGTCTCCATTTGCAATGGCGATAAGATTACGAGCTTTGGCCAACTCAACCAAAGCACGAAAATGAGGAATACAACACTGAAAGGGCACTTACCGACCTGGTAAATGGATCAGAAGTAAGACAAAACTTTCACACACGCTGCGCACACAAAATTAGGAGCTGTAGACTCGGAAATTATCACAAACGGAACAAATTATGAGCACGAAGTAAACAACGACTGTCATCCAGCACACAAACGACTCCTATGTCTTTTCTGCAGAACCCAGGTTTCACTGCCATACATCAGAGTAGGAACAGTTACACTTTCATATACAGCCATTCAAAACTTTCTTGAGGACCCATCATTCCTGTGAAATCCTCCTGAAGCAGCTATGACTTTCAATGAAAAATTCATTTACCTACTAATTTCGCCATCTGATTTGTTCTCTCTGTCAAACATACTTCATAAATATATGAACTCATTTACCTGATCAATAATTGTGCCATTTAGACTTATCCTGCATACAGTATTAAGTTTTTTACTCAAAAACCATAACTTTGGTTTTTGCCTTATTTATACTCAGTTTAAAAGTCATACAAACTTCATACATCTGGGCTAGCCTACTCTGCAACTCACTTCCACTCTGCCGACAGGACTGTGTTATCAGCATATAACAATCTACACACACACGAACATTACCAAGACACAAACCAGTATTGCCCATTTTGGCATCATGCATGCACCCATCCATAAATATATCAAACAGCCATGGTGACATTGTCTGACTCCAATAGAAAACCATTTCGATACAACACAACACCATTTACTTGTACACATGCTCTACTGCCAGCATACATGGCTTTCACACTATTGTGTAGATTCCCAGTGATACCATATTTATTCAATACCTTCCACAGAAGAGTCCTATTTACTTGATCATAAGCTTCCTCTAAATCTACTATACCGTGCAAATTAATTGGGACAAGCTATTTTATTCTCAGAATTGTAATGTGGTCGCCAGTTGATGTCAGAAACCCACATAAACCGGTTTTATCAGCTGTGAGGTGGTGTGACTGTTGTAGGCCTGCTTGTGCTCTGGGGAATTCAAACAAGGCGCCCCTGAAATTTCGGGGATTTAGAAAAGCATATTATTCATGGATGAAACATTACCAGGTGACCAGCGTTCGGCTCCTTGGGCGCACAGGGGGGGGGGGGAGGAGAGAATGCTTGGCGGCTTAGCACATGCACCTCTTTTCTTCAAAAGCCGTCCGCAGATGAGAGGGAAAAGCCATTGTAAACAGTGCCAAGTTGAGAAAGACCACCGACCCCCAACCATTAAGAATCGCACACACCGATTCGCTGTTGACAGCGGCCGTCTGGGGTGTTTATCCTATGCGCTTTGTGTGACACCCCCGGTACCGTCCCCTCCTCTGTCATTGACGGCAGCATTTGCTCCTCTGATTTAAATGATCTTCCCATTCGCTAAAGATGAAATAAGCGGGCCTATAGGCCAGAGCAGGGTTTAAACTGCGATCACATTTTGCGAAAATGAATGCAATTTTGCTAAAATATTTATATTTCTTTTCGCATAAATGTGAAAACATTTAAATGGCGCTGTTTCTTAGTGAGTGCCATTAAAATTCCACAATTCCATCTAGCGCATACGAAATATCGTCGTGGTGGAATTTCTTTTCTTTCATCATGTGATGTTAAATGATGCATAAAAACTAGTAGCCAATCCAATTTCTATGATGTCATAAACTGAGCTGTTCCTTACATTCTTCCCGCTGTGAATTTTTGAAAATTGGCACCACCTAGTCGCCAAATGTGGCCGTCTCTCTCTCTCTCTCTCTCTCACACACGTGTTCGCTTTCGCGGTAGTCTTTTTTCACGTGGCTTTATTCATGTGTGTTGAACATTTTTCGTAGTCTAAATATGGGTAAGTGGTTAGGAATAAGTTCCAAACGAAAAAACGATATTGAAAATGTTACTACTACACAACAGCCAGCTAAAAAACCTAAGGTATTCAAATCTTTAGTTATAAGTAGGCCAAATGTATCCAAATCGTTCACTTTATAAGTAGGCCAAAGTAAGAGGGCATGCTTTTATGCTATAATTATAATGCGAGAAACAGAAATAAAGATGATTAGGTAATTTTTTAGTCTACTACTAAAAGATTACCTAATCATCTTTATTTCTGTTTCTCGCATTATAATTACAGCATAAAAGCACTGGGAGTCAGTGTTCTCACAAGCTTCGATGCCCTATGACATGCATACTCAAACTTTACAAGAATACTTTCTTAACTTGTCCTCTGGATTCGCTTCTCTTCTTTAGTTGGTCAAAAAACTTCTTTGCTACTGGGTCTCGTTAGTAACCCGGAAGTGGTTGACAAACCCATAATCTTGTATTGTAACTATGTGGTACCAAGAATCTTGAAGCAATGACATGTTAGAACCAATGAGTGCTAAAATTCACAGTTAAAATCATAGGCAATCAAGTTGGATGTAGACTGTATAAAATATCATGGTAAAGTAAAAGCAATGAAATGCATTAGAACTCATGCAAACAATAAAAACTACATCCATTATATAAAGACCAAAGAACAAGATAAAGCTTCAGTATTGTAATATCTGTGAAATATACAAACTCAAACATGTCGCTTGCTATCCAAAGTTGACAATTTCACACTAACACTCCTCACCAGTTTGAACCAAATGTGTTTCTACCGTATGTCGACTGCTGTCATCAGTGGTAGAAGAACTCATTTGACATTGCAGTCGTGCTCAAAAACTGTAGAGTCATCGTTGTATGTACTTTCGAGCCACGTCTTGCGTGTGGTCGCTGTGGCGCCATTTTTTAGGGGTCCAACACAAGATTTCTTAAATAGTTGTTGAGCTTTCTGTACATTTTTGCATTTATTTTTTTATCTTTTTGCCTACTATTACATATTTCCATGTAGAATTACCAATGAATCCTTCAATAGTTCCAATCGTATGAATCATATCTGGGGGTCTTAGTGCATCGCATCGGTCTTCTGAGTCGTGGGTCCTTTCCCCATCTGCAACAAAAGATGCATAGTGGCAGGTGGCAATAAATTGTAAGTACTCCTCTCCTTTCCGCTCTTAGCGGAGAAAGTTGCAGATGTCCCATGTTCTGACTAGTTTTTATTTTTCACCTCAGAAGGCACTGTCATTGCATCATTCCCATAGAGGCAAAAGCGAGCGTGTAAGTTGGAAACTGGACACTTGCTGGGGGGAGGGGGATTCAAAAAGGAAGCGTGTAAGTTGGGGGAAAATTCTCACTTGATTTTAGAAAGTTCTGTGAGACAGATCTGAAAAAAATAAGGGAGATGCTCCAACAACTGGCAGGGTGAAGTGGCCCCAATCTTGTGGTCCTGGTACTGCAGCTCTGAGAGAAATGTCACTGTCAGAAATCCACTGGCCTGCTTATCAGAAAATCTCCGTTCCAGCCTTGTTACACAAGATAAGTCAAGGTTTCAAGACCAATCTGCATTTCCAGAGTTCTGCAGTCGTTGTATGACTGCAGAACCAGGACCACAAGAAGTTTCAAATGCCATTCTTGAGTCTGCAGTAATGTCACTAAATAAATGCCCAGTGCTTTGTAATCTTAAAGAAAATGAAAAAAAAAAAAAAAAAACAGCCATTGCAGGAAAACATGAACGCCCGAGTACTTTGGATCCCCAAAAAGGTTGGTACAGCAGGAAAATGAGGCCGAGCTCCTTCCACTTATGCAGAAACTCTTCTGGGGCTGGTGGGTGACTCCTCTCTGTTTCCAGAAATGAAAGGGATGATGCCAGCTATGGACTCCTTATAGTGACTGGAAACTAAATTCCATCGACTGAGCAAAAGTTAACCCACTACCACACATTGGTGACCACCGGGTATGTTGTGAAACCTACCTGTCAGCAAAACCAGATGTGGTGAGCTGTTTCTTTTAAAAACCCTCACCTCGGAACATTCCTACACAATAGCCAGCTTATGCTGCCTCTTACTGCTATTTCCTTACTAGGGACTTTTCTAACCCCCACCTCTCGTTTATACTTAAAGTCAACCACCACAACAACAAAAAATGTGTAACAAATTTGGAACCCTCACTAGGGGCCAGTTGCAAAAGAAGAATTAAAACAAAGCCTAATTATTTTTATTACAATCATCTAAAGTGTGAAAAAAAAATCTAATGAATTTTGATGATGCATTTTCTGTATAGAACTTAGGTATCTTGGCTAAGATCCCCATTTCTTATTATTTTTGCTTGTGTATGTAATTGCCTGGGGGACTGCTGCTGAGAACATGAAATACAAAAAAAAAAAAAAAAAAAAAAAAAAAAATAGTAACATTAAATTTTAGAAGAATATATTTTTGTTTGCTTAACCCAAAAATTATTTATATTAAATTTTCATTTTACCTTTTTTTTTTTTTTACTTAACCTTAAGTGTCTTATAAGCAAAGCAGCTGGGAATTAAATTTACACTACTTCTTTTAGGCCTATCTTTGGCTTGCCTCTAGTTGGGACTGAATTAAATTATTGCTCAAAAATATGTTTATTATTATCTCTCACATAAAAGGGGTAGATAGAGCAGACAGTTCTCCCCTTGAAATTTTATTTGGTTATTCAGTTGTGTGCTCGAATCCCTCCATGGGGGCAAGTAACCGTATGAGTTTTTTTCCATGTAGCTCTTCTGGTTTCAATTTGACAGCCTTTCAAACTTTCAGTGAATTCTTGTTTTTTACTGTTTCTGAGGCCTACTGTGCAAGCTGCACTTTTGGTTACAAAAAAATTCCATCTCAATCACAAATCATTCACAGCCTTGTCAATGAAAACCCAAGGTTTTCAGAAAAAAATATGCAAACACTCTAAATGTGTCTTTTACTTCACTAAAAAAATTAATAAAATATTTTAGCCATAATTTTTTCTGCAGAAAACATGGGTTACTATAAACTGAATTATCAGTGAAAGGGAAAGGTATAACCTTAACATATATTTTATATTTTTTGGCCTAGAGATATGTTCTATCATACCCAGGAATAAAATTGGCTTTTTCAGTCCTCCTGCAAATATCATACACTTTTTCTTTCCATTTTGAGAAAATGGCTGCGGGACAACTATTTTTTCAACTTACCCCAAAACCTAAGATTTCTGTTTAAAATAACTACTGGAGCAAAATTTATATGGCTTGAAATTTTACATATTTTTGGTGCTTAAGAATTTTTGATAGGGAGCACCATTTTTTGTTATTTGTCGTTAAAAGGTGGGAAATTTGTATTGTTGAATAAAACACAGAAAATTAACAGTTTGGATTGTTTTCTTCATTAATTTATGCTTTGCTACTGTTGTAGAAGTAAAGACAAAAATTTATTTTTCTGATATTTCAACAGTGTCTAAGGTCCCAGAAAGGATTATTATTAATTAATAATAGTATAATAATGATCAGTTACTAGAATAATATATCATTCGTATGGCATTATTTACTAGTCGTGCGTATGCGCGCATGAATGAATTGCATAATTAACACACTATTGACTCGTGCATGAGTCAACTCTAATTCACTCGCAGGACACAACATGCAGTAGCTTGGCAGCCCCTCAATCAGTCTGCTTCAGCTTTTCCTAGGTGGAACACTGTATTGTTCTGTGTACACTCAAATCCTTCCCAGTGTACAATCTAGTAATTTACAGTGATGTTATAAGTGTGCATAGCTAAAGCACAATAGTATGCTAATATTAGTGTATTTGTGTGTTACAAAGAAAATGGAAGATCGACAGTGTCACAAATGTACCTGTGTCTTAAATAAAAGTATTGAAAATATAGCAGGTCTCGCTGAAGATAATATAATTCTTTTGAATTTTAGAACAGAAGCTACACAAGACTTACAGACCATTTGTCTGGACCATAAAAGTGTATTTTTGAAAAAGTTTGAATTTCTTCAAAATATACATTGCTATGCTATCCTCTCAGAAAAGGCAAGAGATCTGTGAGGAAGTTGCTGCATGTGGGGAGGACCGTATAGCAGTGTAAAAATCTATAATGAAGGAATTTAAAGTGTAACCTGGGCAAAAGCTGTTTTCAGTGTAGAGGTATTTTATGTAAAAGTGATGTAGAGAGTGATGTAGAGAGTGCTGATGAAAGTGCCCATAGCTCCAACAACGCTCGTTTACCTCCAAAAAAAAATACTGATGTTGAGAAGAAAGAAACAATAAAAGAGCTCAATTCATCTTTTGCTGAGGCAGGCTGTTCTCCTTTAAAATTGCATATCCTTGGTAAACACAGCAAGGTATCTTATGGAAGGAAAAAGTTTTAAAATATTCAGGTAAATGTATGAAGAAAAATTTTAAAAAATACTAAAGGTTGAGATTCTGACAAAAGAAGCCAAAACACATACACATGTGGAAAATAAGCAGCTGATATGGACAAGCTTGTAGAGGTCTTGAATGGCAAACTGAAATCCACTTCAAGGAAAAGGCAACAACTACTAACCTTTCCTGCTTCACTGACATGAACACAAAAAAAGATACAAGAAACATTTGCTGTCTCTGACTATGGTGTTTGCTAAGCTTAGAGACTAGTTAAGGAAAGGCAATTTTTAGCTGAGCCAGATCCTGGATGTGGGATTAAAAACTGAAATCACTGATTTAGTGAGAAACTTTTATGGGAGTGCCAAGCAGTCTAGAGTTATGTCTGGAATGAAAGTTGTAATGAGCATAAGGCAAAAAAAAAAAAAAAAAATTACAAGAAAAAGCAATTGATTTGGGGTAACCTTCACAAATCAAGTTTTAAGTGTGAATATCCTGATGTTAAGGTGGGTTTCTCTAAGTTTTTCTCTTTGCGACCAAAGTTGTGTGTTTTATAGAATGCATAATGCACAATTCATCAAAATGTCATACAATCAATTACACTTTCTGTAAAAAGTAGTTATTTTTTATTTTCTTCTGTACTTTGGTTGTACTACATCCCTTTTTTTAGAGTCCAACAGTAATAAGCTAGTATTTTAGGACTCCGTTTTCCTTTATAGTGGTTTTCTATGGTACATATGTCCTGATGAAAACATTCTCCGTGCTCATTGCTTACAGCTCCTAAGTTCTGTGGGGAAAAGTCTAGATGCGAGTAACAGAAATGTATTTTAAGGGACATATTGCATCCCATGGCCTTATAAAGAACTTGTTACCAAGCTTCCAGAAAACTATAATTTTCTGCCTTCCGGTTATCTAAAAAGTTCAGTACCCCATCTTTAAAGGACTTCCATGCAGCAGCTTCAGTCTCATTCTAAGTGCCTTCAAATGCAAGATCACGCATAAGTGTGATCTTTATTTGTGGACCAATAAATATGCCTTGTTTAATTTTGGCTTTGCAGATATTTTGGGGAACTTGTTCTTTAGAAAACGAAAGGCTTCTCCATCTTTATTCAATACCTTTATAAAAAAAATTTTTTTATCAAACCCAGTTTGATGTGAAGATGTAAGTACACATTCTGAGGACCTGCTAAAGGCTCAGCAACAAAAATTTTATTACCTGGAATTAAGGACACTTTTAGGCCAGGTCTTTTTAATGTAATGAGAATTTATATCCCTACTGTTCCATTCACAGAGGAAGCATCAGTATTTTGTGTATCCAAGTTGTAGACCAAGCAGTAAAGCTATCACTTTAAGATCGCCACAAATATTCCATGAGTGTTTTTTGTATACTATACTTTGAAGCAACAGTTTAATATTTGCACATGTTTCTTTCATGCAGTGATAGAAAGTTTGCGCCAATTTCATTATCTTGCGCCAAACTGCTTCAAATTACGAAAAAATTTAATATTTGCGTTCAACTGCGCCAAAACGGCAATTCACAACAAAACTTGCCGAGCTAAAAAAAAATTTTCACGGCCAAAAAATGCCGTTTTAAATGTCGAATCAAATGACGTTTTTTTTAAGGTCTACGCATAATTTGGTGAAAACGACGCTTAATGAACACGTACCGTACCGCCAATCCCAAAATTTCTGAATGTTTTTCACCCACCTTCTAATTTGATGTTTTTCGGCAAAAGTGACGAAAAAACAACAATTTTCGCGATGTAGGAAATTAAATTGTTTTTGCTTATGGGGGAGGAGTTTTGTTGTAATCATGTGGTATGTAGGAGAAACGATGCTGTACGTTATGAAATCCTGATTAAGATTGTTTACTGATAGTTTGGTGGTCTTTCGGTGTGCTGTGCAATTGAGATTGTTTATATGTCGTTCCCTGCTCTTTGGGATAACACAGTTATTTCATTCCGGGCGAGGTGCGCGATTACGTAAATACAGCATCAGGTCAGTCATTAGCTATTTCGTTGACGCGGAGGACGACTGAAAATGGCTCTCCCATGGCAGGATAGAATGGTTCTGTTTCTAAAGGAATAATAGGTATTCAGAGATTCCAACTTTTACGGATTTTCACTCCATCTTACGGTTTTACGGAAGTCACCCAAAAAAACTATGGAAAAGCCCTCGCAAGATCCCTGCACGCAATTTCAATTTTTTTACCGTCTTTTTGGTCGAAAAACGCACTTTACACATAGTCCCTTATGCGCCTTCGATGTTCTGACTTCCCCGCCAACGGAGGCAGAGTTTGTCACGTGTTTCCCCATACAGCCATTTGAGAGTACAGTGCGCAAAAGCCGAGAGGGAACTCAGCTCAGCACCTTTTGCTAACTCTACATTGATTGCATGTGGCTTTGTGCTTGTGAAAATTTCGGTGCAAGCGTTTTAACCCTTTCGACTCGACTGTCGGGTAACACCCGATATTACGAAATCGTCAAATAGCTCACCCGCCACTCAGATGGCGCCTCTATAGCTCGCATGGCAGGTAGTCACGAGACATTTCTTTTTTGTCAAATAGGTCGGGTGTCACTCGCCACACAGATGACGCCCATATAGCTCACATGTCGGGGCTCGCGAGACATTTCTTTTTCACCAGATAAAGAAAAAGAAATGTCATCTGCGTGCCGGGTGTCACCCACCATGCCGATGACGCCTCTATGGCTCGCATATCGGCGCTCGCGAGGAATTTCGTTTTCACCGAATAGCTCGCGTGTCAGGTGTTATCCGCGACGCCTATGACGCCTCTATAGCTCGGATGTCAGTGCTCGCGAGGAATTTCTTTTTCGCCGAATAGGTCAAGTGTCATTCACCACGTCTATGACACCTCTATAGCTCATATGTCGGGGCTTGCGAGACATTTCTTTTTCGCCGAATAGCTTGCGTGTCGGGTGTGATCTGCCGCGCTCATTACGCCTCTATAGCTCGTGGGTCGGGGCTTGCGAGAAATTTATTTTTCGCCGAATATTACACGTGTCGGGTGGCACCCTCCATTCCGATGACGCCTTTATAGCTCGCGAAACATTTGTTTTTCGTCTAATAGGTCGGGTGTCACTCGCCACGCCGATGACGCACCTATAGTTCGCATGTCGGGGCTCGCGAGACATTTCTTTTTCACCGGATAAAGAAAGAAACTTCATCTGTGTGTCTGGTGTCACCCGCCATGCCGATGACGCCTCTATGGCTCGCATGCCGGCGCTCGCGAGGAATAGCTCACGTGTCTGGTGTTATCTGGCACGCCTATGACGCGTCTATAGCTCGGATGTTAGCGCTCGCAAGGAATTTCTTTTTCGACGAATAGGTTGGGTGTCACCCGCCAGTCTACGACGCCTCTATAGCTCGTAAGTCGAGGCTTGCGAGACATTTCTTTTTGCCGAATATGTCGGGTGTCACCCTCCATGCCGATGATGCCACTATTGCTTGCATGTCGACGCTCGCGAGACATTTATTTTTTGCCAAATAGGTCGGGTGTCAGCCGCCACGCTGATGATGCCTCTATAGCTCGTATGTCGGGGCTGACGAGCTAAAGCTGAGCTTTCACTGCTAAGTTGTGGCCTCTACTGCAGGGGAAAAAAAAAAAAAAAAATGCGAGTTCTGTGTGAGTATGTGTGAAAAGTTATTTGAGTGGAAAGGGTTAATTTAGATTAAAATGAAACAAAACGTAGCAGTGAAACAGCTATGACAAGAAAAAGAACGAAGTCAGGTAAAACTTATCGTCAAGTGTATCGCAGTATGTATAGTAAAGAATGTCCTTTTTATGAAGCATCTAAAGTTTTGCTGAATCAAGTTTTATAAGCCATGTGGCTGCGATTTTAGCCTGTTGCAAGGCGGCCGCGATGATTGTAGGTGTCATGCGGAGAGCAAGAAGCACAAAGATCATGTCAAAAGATTAAATGGAGATGTGTGTAAAGTTAATGTAACCAAAAAACTTCTGACGGCTTATAAAGAATCCTGGAAAAAATATCAAGAGCAGATTGGTGCTGGAAAAATGCAGCAAAACAAGCAAAAAAGAGAAATTGAATATTCACAAGGTGATTTGAAATGGGAAAAAGCTGAACATTTGCAGCAGTTGGATTCCCTCATAAAATGTTAAACAATGCTGAGATGAACATTGAATGTGGCATAAAAAGAAGACATGAGTGCAATAGAAAGTGGACAGATACTATTAAAAGAAACAAAACATTGCTAACTGTCTTAAAAAATTAGAAAAGAATAAAAGTGAGCAATTAAATATTGAGAAAAGCAGTGAAAATTAAACATTTGTAAAATGAATGATTAATAATAGAATCCTGCTATGGTTAAACAAATTTTGATCTATTTGAAAACTAAAATATTTGCGTGTGTGTGTGTGTGTGTGTGTGTGTGTGTGTGTGTGTGTGTGTGTGTGTGTGTGTGTGTGTGTGTGTGTGTGTGTGTGTGTGTGTGTGTGTGTGTGTGTGTGTTTCAATGAAAGATGTTTTAAATTTGAGTAGGGTGCATCTATTTCCAAAACATTTTTTGTTTAAGAGTTTGTTCTATCTACTAATATTTTACCTGCTCTAAAAAATGTTTTCCTACACCAAAAATGTATTTTATCTGCTCCAAAAATGTGTTTCACATGCTCCAAAAACACATGTTGCTGCTCCAAAAATTATTTTTTACCTGCTCCAAAAATGGTTTTGCAACTTTCCATCACTGTTTCATGTATACAGGTACTGATAGATACATGTTTCCATTATGAAGGACAGCTTTTAAGCTTATTTTTGAGGAATCTATAAAAAGTCTTCGTTCTTCAGGTTTGTGTTGCTGTCCTAAGGCTTCAAACAATAAGTCTGATATCAATGCAGTACACAAGATTACCACTCTTTGAAAATAAGTGTTCAAACTCTTTCTGTCATTGACAAAAACTACATACTTTTGTACTTGATTATAAAAGATTCCATTCCTTCAATTTTGAAGCCAATATTTCAGTCTGACGTTTTGCTAAATGACGTTCACAAACCTGATCATTTAATTCTTCCTGACTTTATATGGTGAGGCACGGAACCTTCAGAGAAATCAGGGTCATGTTGTACTTCAATATCTTCTTCGCTGTGAGGATTTGTTTCATCAGTATCACTATCATCTAAACTCCATGACTGTGGAGGTACAGGAACAGGAAGATCTGGACCATGAGGAACAGGTCTCGTAGACGAAGGAATACTGGGATACTGAATTGTGTCTTTGGTCTTAGCTGTAATTCCAGATATCTTAGTGATGCAGCAGTAACAGTCGGTTGAGTGGTCTTCTGGTTCTCTCCAAACTGCAAATGGCATTTGACATGATCCCTTCAACTAGCCAGTCAACAAAGTTACACATGAATTGCAACAGATGTGAGGCACCCAAGATTTATCTTCATCACCCATTTTGTACTGGAAATAAAGTTCATATGATTTTCTAATTAACGATGTGAAATGTCGCCTTTGAGACTTTAAAGTAAATTGTCCACAAATGTAGCAGAAACTGTTTGGATGGTTCACACAAGCGTGCGGCATTATTTAATGTACACTTCGCACAATCCACACTACTTTTTAAAACCACAAGAAAATGCACGTCCTTCAATACCAATTAAATGCAATTGAGTGACAAAAATTCTGCTTTGTTCCCTCTTCCCAGAAGGAATTGCACAACAGGAACAGGGTTCCCACGCCACCTGGAAAACCGGGAATTCTCAGGGAATTTGAAAATTGTTCCAAAAATCAGCGAAAACTCAGGGAAAATCGTGTTTTTCCGTAAAAATCAGGGAATTTCTTATCAGGGAACTGAAAAGTCAGGGAATTTTTTATTTTGCCAAAAAAATATTTTCTTTCAGACTTTTGTAGAATATATTTTTTTCTGTATTGCTAAGTTTTAAAATAATTCCGAGTTGTTTTATCCTTCGAGGCAACCCACCCACCGATTAAAGTGCAGCTGTGCTGGTGAGTGCGTCTCTTCGCGGTTTCCCCCATCTCCAGATGCTCTAAACTACAACCGAACAAACGGACACGTCAAAGCGTGAGAGAAAGCCATTAATCACAACCCCACTTCGCAGGCTCTTATCTGCTGCGTTCGCGCAGAGGCAGTCACTTGTTCCTAAGTGGTGCCCTGGTTCTCTGTGTAGACTGGGAAAAAAATTATGAAAAAGCTATTTCCTCAATTTTTTAAATAACCGACTGAAATTTTTACAGTGGGCAAGATATATGAAAATAACGTTCCATTTTAAATTTCGCCGAAATTCATCGGAAATTTTAGAAGTTGCGCTTTTTTTTTTTCTTCTCCTTTTTCATGTTTCACTTGTCTTTTATCAAATCGCACAAAAACATTTTATTTTGCCGGATGTTGGTTATCCTAATAAATTCGTGCCCCCCCCTTCAAGAGCAGTGTGGATGAATGTTGCAAATTGAGGGCACAATTTATTTTGAAAAAAGTTCGTATCACTTATGAACTAAATAGCTTCACTTTCGTAATTCTGTAGCAGAGTTGGTATAGTTGGAAAAGTATGTACCTTCAAATGTTTGAACAGGGAAGATATGAAATAGGAAGATTCTTCAAAGAGAGGGAAAGATTAATTTTTTCATAGTACTTACGAGTATTTTGTATGAAAAATACCATGCAATAAAGCCGGTACTATTGCATACCTACCAAATTTCCCAGATTTCACGGCCGTTTTCTAGATTCGTTGTTTTACGGCCGGAAAGAGATTTTTCTTGATTCTGTCTTATTTCTATTTCATAATGCATGAAGAAATTAATTTATAGCTATTTTGGCGATATTCCGATTATTGCAAGAGCTGGCTGGTTGCGAAAAATAGGGTAGTCCGGCGCCCGGAACCATAGATTTTCACATCTGGGTCATTCCACGCAAAATCGTCAGATATTGAAATAATTTTCCACCAACACATCTCCGATTCTTACGGGTAGCTGCCTCCAAGTTATAAAAAAAACCCTAAAAGTTTCAACTTTTTTTGTTACTGATAGATTAGAAGATATTATTTTTTGAATTTCTGTGCATAGTGGAACCGTTTTCCGTAAAAACGCAAATATCTCCGTTATTTAGAATAAGAAATATAAAATTCATCATTCTGTCGTAATTTTTCCTAAGGTTTCAGCTTATACATAGGGAAAAAAAATTTGCGAGAACAAAAGTTAGACGGGGTAGACATTTTCTTGTAATCGTAAATTCTTTTTCATGCGTTGCATAAATTTTTCATTTCACATCTTTACCCTCACATTGCCGAAAAAAATATAAAAAATCTACCTAGTTACTACTGATTTAAATCTTTGCCGTGCGTGCTCTATTGGTTTCAGGTTTGTCAGTGCAGGCGCTAAAGCTTCGTCTCCGTTTTGGATGACGTTATTTGTGGGGAGTTACTGCAAATGACCTGAGTGGGCTCCAGACCTTTCTCGCACTTTGCCTGATCAACATCGCACAAAAATATATTGCCCTTCGTAAAGATATTGTTAAGTATAAACATGCCACTCGCCACAGGATGAAAAATTATGTTGAAAAAAAAGTGTTAGGTGGATTTTATGAGCACACATGACCACAAAACTTCCTCTAATTGTACAAGTAATTTGACGTAGCGTGGAAATGAACTGTGACCTGCGAGAAAAGTTCAGTACTAATGTTTGTGTCACAAACGTAGCCAATCAATTTTTTAAGACTTCCGGATTTTGGAAGTACTTGTATGAATTGTAGCCTCTCAGGCAAAATGGTATTCCGTATTAACTGTTAGTTTTCTCTTGTTGCTTCCATTATTTTTTCTTTATCCAGGGTTTAATTTTTTTTTTTTTTTTTTTTTTTTTTGCCGTTATGGCATTAGGATCTCTGTGTGCCAGCTTATTGGTTATGAAATTTAACTGCACAATGTTTAAATATCCTATGCTGCGTTATTTAGAAGCAAATAGCAGAGGTGCCAACTATTACGAATTGTCCGTAATTATTACGGTTTCGACTGTCAGAATACGGAATTAGGGGCAATTTGGAAGAATTACGGATTTCAGTGTGTTTTGGGAGAATCTCAATTTTGTATCCTTTTTCGTTAAACCCTTTTAGTGCGACGCTGCCGATTTGTCGGCCTTCGATTTTGATCCGCATATTTTCCGAATCAGACTGCAGATTTCGGTGTCTCAATGATCATATTATTTATCAATCATATCGTTTTGAAATGGAATGTCCCGCAGTGGTTTAAGCGATGGCCTTTGATCATTCGTCTGTAAGGGGTCCGGGTTCGAATCCCGTTGAGGCATGGATGTTGTGTTTGTCTTAAGGCACTGGCTCTCTCCCTTCCCTGGAACCAGTGACCCTAAATTAGGGACGGGCGACTGCTTATAGCCCATTGAGTTGCTCACGGTGGTCGTTAAACCTCCAATCAAAAAAAAAAAATGGAATGTCCATGAATCATATCGTCGAACAGCGATATTATCGGAAGAATGGTACCGTAATTTTCTTCGTATAATCCGCGGATTATCTGTTAAAAAAGTTAAAATTATAGGTTTTGCGGATTATACACCGATGCGGTTAATACGCCGATTTAAAAAAAAAATAAAAAAAAAATTACAACCTTCCGATTTTTAAAAAATCTGCAGCGTGATTGTGCAGGGAAGGGTGTAATAATTGGAAAAGGAACTCCCTCGGAAGAATTTTCCTCAGTCAGGAGTTTGTACGGAGCGGGGAGGAGGGGGAGGAATGTCGTAACGAAAGATCGGGAAAGTTGTGGGGAGGGATGACAGGGGTCATTTTGATATCGTTGAGGAGAGCTCTGACTGTCGTGCCGGCTCTGTTTTTTGGCAAAAAGCCAAAGAAGTATGCACAGCACTTGCTGCAAGAACCTATGCGTTTCTCCTTTCGGATTTCATGTGCGCGACCTTGTGTCTAGTTTGCTTTCGTTGTTTTGGCGAACGTCGTTGCTGCTGTTTTCCTTCATTGCTAATCATGATGTCTCTGAAAAGGAAACGTTTCAGTTACACTGCCGAATTTAAACTTGAAGTGGTGGACAGAATTGAGGATATGATCGTGTCACTGCGCGTTAGTTTTGAGGTCAGAACACAATCGTGCAGCAACATACGGAAAGCCTCTGTGTCGCGATCTAAAACGTAAACAAATCCGTCGGTTTATTCCGCGGGAGAATTCACGGGTTTTTTATTGGCCCACGTATAAGACGATCTCTCAACTCTGAAAGCAGGAATTCCTCCCAAAACTTTCGACTTGTACGCGAGTACATACGGTATTTCTACGACTTGTTCTGTATCAGCCTTTCGTCATTGGCAAGGTGTAATACAATACTCTGGAGCTGCATTGGCGTGATCTATGGATGCCACACCCTTTATCTGTCCGAAGATAAAAGATAACAAACAGTTACCTTTAAAAATGAATTTCTTCATTTAATAAAATCTTTTTTTTTTTTTCTCTCTTACTTCTTCGGACTCATTATGTGTTTCTGGAACGTGGAAAGAGCGATGTATTTATTTATATTCTGACGCCACGTATTTGGAGGATTTTCACTTTGGATCTCGCCCTTTGGATTTAACTGCTATAATATATATAGCCAGTGCCGTTAATACCCACCAGATGGAGACGTCTCAGTAGCTGAGCCCATCTTACGGATTTATGATGTCAGAAGCTGACTTAAAAATACACATAGCACCGTGGATTGTTGGCCACCATGGTGTAAAGCTAACGCGCTAGGCGGAGAGAGATCCGTGGATTCAATTCCCCGGCGGCGGCTGAAAACAATTTTTCGGTTGCTATGGGTTTCTGGAACGTGGAAAGAGCGATGTATTTATTTATTTATGTGACGGACTTTTCTGTCGGAAATTCCGCTTCTGGTTCAACATCTATGATGTGCGGATTATACGGCGATTTTTATTTCCTGAGTGTCACAGTCTGCGGATTATACGAAGGATTTTTTTTTTTTTTTTAATATGAATTTCGTGGTCTGGGGATAATACGACTAGAATTACAGGTAATATGCCGTAAGTGTCATCGTAAAAGAGTTTGCGCTTGCTATCGGTTCCCCACGCACTTTTCCGTGTGACGGGAGAAAGGTTACTTTAGCCAAAACTTTTCCTGCTGCAGTTGAGGCAGTGCTGTTCACTTTGCATTGTTGGTGAATTATAAGACGTCGTACTGTCGGAAATCACTTTTTCGAGCCCCGTTCGAAGTGCAGTAACGATCAACTCGTCGCAACGCGTGGTCCCGTGATGACGGATGTTTATATTTCTTGCGGACTTTCGCCGCGCGGGAGAACGAAGTGCGGTGTTTTATTACTAGAAGCTCTTCACATTCATTATTCATTTCTTTTTCCCAAACAAACAGACACAATCTCAAAACTCCGTGAATTACGAATCCCCATCTTTTTCCAAACTCGTGTTAGCAGAGGATGATTTTATTGACAGCTTGTTCCTCAGACTAGGAGACGTGCTTTTTCCCACTGCGTGAAATTGTTTTCTAAGGTTATTTGAAGTGGCTTGTGTGAGAGTGAAAGTTTGCCAAGTGATGGTGATGATTTTGAATCATCTGAGAGTGATATTGGCCTAGCAACATCAAGCCAAAAACTAGCCACCGTGCCACGCACACCATATCTTCTTCAGAAGGTGAAGATCTTCATAGTGAATCTTCAGATCATGAAAGTTCTGAAAGTGAATGGGAGGATGTAATAGAGGGAAGTTATGAACAACCTCAGCATCCTTTTGATTGTCATGAAATGCAGGGGCCCAAACATGCTCCTGCAACTGATGTGGCACCTATTGAATATTTTTACTTGTTTTTTACCAATTTCATCCTTGGAATTATCGTTTCTGAAACAAATAAATATGCAAAGAGGTTTCTCCAGGAACATCCAAATCTTTCTCCCAAATCTTGAGCAAGGAAATGGAAAATGCTGAAATAAAGGTTTTCTTGCGTGCCTTCTAATATGAGAGTAATCAGTAGCCCATGTAGGATGAGATGAGATGAGATGATTGCCGAAGGCATATCCAGTCAAAACAAACACCAGGATTGTGTAAAATTAAAGACTCGATCAAAGCCTTTGGATAATTTTTTTGCAAAAACGAATGAAAATAGCGTGATAAACGCTGAATTGCTGTTTACTGCAATCGTTGTGGAGCATAACCTACCTATAGCAAGCTATGATCATGCTGGTCGCTTCTTTCATGCTATGTTCCCAGACTCTGATATTGATGAAGCTGGATATCCTTGAGCAGATGCGGCATGGAATGAAATATCTAAGATGAAGGATTCATCTGGCCTTCCCAAGTATTCTGCATTGCCTAAACTAATGTTGGCAATATTGACTATCCCTCACAGCAATTCCTCTACGTAGAGAATATTTAGTATAGTAAGGAAAAACCTCACATACTTTTGCCCAACAATGAGCACCAAAACATTAAGTGCCCTTCTTGTACAGAAAAGTAAAGCATTTTCCTCAGGTGAGCTGTGTTATAAAAAGTTTTCTGAAAAAGAATATACCACTGCAAAACAAGCAACAAGGGAGTTTTTATGTCAGCAATGACATGAGGTAAGTACAATATTGATAATTTAATTTAATATTTTTTTGTGAGGATAGTGTAAACATATAAAGTTATTACACATTCCACGCATTAATTTCTCATAAAATACCCATTCCACGCATTAGCGATGAGGCTTCGTATGATTACCGATAGGCACCTCATACAAGTATTACAGGTTACACAGTAATACTATAATATTGTCCTTAACTTTGAAAAAAAAAATGGCGTGTTACATTAGTGAAAGTTTGTGTTCGATTACTGAAACATTACTGAAAAATCCCGTATTGATTACTGATGCGTTCTGCTAGTGGTTGGCCCCTCTGAAATAGCATAGATTCGATGTTCTCATTGCCAAGTGCAAGAACTAACTTTAGCTAAAATAATTACAATTTTGATTTTTAAATGTCAGCAGTATTTTCCCTGATTGCTGGAAATTGTTGGGATGGTACTGGCTTACATTTTTCCTCAGACGCAGAAATGCTGTCACGATTTCTGTTCTCTGTCTCTCTTCTTTTTTTATTTTTTAATAACTGTTTTACTTTGCTTTGTCTTTAAAGATTCTAAGTGAATTCCAATAGAAAATACAAATTGTTAGATCGATTTGATAGAACCGCTCTAACAAAATGTTAAGAGACTGTCAGACACTCTCCATTTTATCATTCCCATTAGACTTCAATTTCAGCAAAAGTTTCTGTGTTGTTTAATATTTATGTAAAATAAGCACTTAAAGGATTTAAAGCTTCAGCATTGTATCATTTAACGGCAATTTATTCTCTTCAGTCACATTCTCCCAGCTTGCATTTTTAAACCTAACTGGAACTCTAAATGTTGTGAGTCGTTTAAAATGTTATTTATATACTTGTGTGCACTTAAA
Organism: Macrothele yani; assembly: GCA_039090855.1. Classification (NCBI taxonomy): domain Eukaryota; kingdom Metazoa; phylum Arthropoda; class Arachnida; order Araneae; family Macrothelidae; genus Macrothele; species Macrothele yani. The sequence goes on along the minus strand of CM077010.1, from coordinate 160,310,197 downwards.
ATACAGATAAATCAGTTATATAATTTCACCTAATCGATTGAAATATTTCATTATATGTAGAATTTAAATTAAGTCTTTGTTCAAATATTCTTTAAAACATGTAAATACATGGTTTGCCACCTCGGTGGTGCAGTGGTTTAAGCTCTGGCTTCTGACTATTCGTCCAAGTGAGCCTGGATTCAAGTCCCAGATGAGGTATGGGTGGTGTGTTTATCTTACGGCACTGGCTCTCCTTCGTGAAGCCAATGGTCCTAAATTAGGGATGGATGGATATAGCCCAACAAGTTGCTTATGGTTGTTGTTAAACCTGAAACAAAAAAATAAGACATGATTTTGTTAAATATTATGTAAAATTTATGTTAAATACACTAATTTTTGTAACTATAAAGTAATTAGGGAAAATGAAAGTTATTTATCCTTTATATTCCATATTTTCTGTTTATCTTTATGGACTGTATAATCGGGACGTTCATTATGTGGCGTCTTTTTAATTCTCCCTCATATGTGAGATGAACATAACATTATCAGTATTAATTTCAGGTAAGCAATTATTTGCAATTACAGCCTGTCTAGAATTTGGTAAATCTTGCTTTCAATACATTACATTATTCCTTAGTTCTCTAAAAATTATCAAAACTGAATTTAAAAAATTGCCTGTAGACATTACGGTTTTATTCGATTTCTGCAGATAGTTTGCTTCATATTTTGTAACATGGAACAATTAGGCACAGTGGTCTGGTACACTCTTGCTTGGAGAAACACATCACAAGAGAACCACTTAAACAATGGATCAAAGCCCTTTGTTGGTTGATTCTCTTTCGACATTTCTCTGAGCAGGAGCCCATTCGGTCATTAAGCTTATCTACACTGTGCTATAGAAGAAAGGAAAACAAACTATTCAACATACAGATTTTTTCTTACATATGAACTGTTTCTACGGGAATGTATTAACAAATTGTACATGGGCAGTATACCACTTAGGTTCAGAAAAGATCATGGAATTATAATACCAAAAATAATATACCTCATGCATTTAATTGTTATTCATAAAAAGCAGGTAATTGTATAAAGAACAGTTATTTAAAGAATTAACAAATGTATGCTTTCGTAAGGAACGCAAGAATGTAAGGAAATGCAACAATTTGTCGCAATGTTATTTGATTTGCCGCTCTGGAAAAACTCTCAGAAATACCTGGAAAACCTGGAAAAGTCAGGGAATTTTTTTCTACTTTTGAGTGGGAACCCTGAGGAAGTAATGATGCCAGTATGTCTACTCTCAGAGACACAGCTATCCTGACTGCAGACAGATGTCTCTGTTGGGAAACATAGGGAAATTCCTTTAAGTAACACAACATTCACCCCAGTAGAGCGTTCCATTACAAGAAATTGGAGCCCAGTGAAGCAATTGTGACTTCATATTTGGTTTCAGCATCCGTAAATACATACAAAACCGTTCAAGTTTTCTTTGTAACAAAACCATTGTTGTTCAGTGTCATGTTGGCTTGCCGTAATCTTGCTGGCGGTTGTTCAACCTGAGTCACGAGATTACACCTCGCAACTGATAAAAATTGTGTTGTACATCAAAGTCTTTATACGACAGCAGCGCCGGTTCAAAATTTGCATGCTGCTATCCCATGACTTTTGGCACTTCAGTGTATTATTGCACACGGTGATGCCACTATTGATTATATTTGATTTGGTGTTCCTGTTGTGCAACACTTGTTCTATAGCGTACCTTCTGCTGTATTAGGATTCTTCAAAGTTCTATCAAACCCACACTTTTTTGCAACCATTCCCCAATCAAGCAGTAGACTGCTGCCATTGTTTACAGAGACTTGAAGCTTTGTTTTAATGCATTGCTGTCCAACATCTGTGTGAGCCAAAGTTTTTAAAAGTTAGATGGTAAGCTACATTGTTTCTTTGTTTTGAAATATATGTGAGATGATGTCTTGTTGAAATTATTAAACTTTTAAGCTCTTTTAAGTACTGTTAGAACATTTGAAAAAAATGCAACAAAAAAAAAAAAACTTGCATATGATGATAGCAGTGTGGACAACTGAACTCCATTAAGAGTTGTTGCATGTTCACTTCAATCCTTATCATTGAAAGTTAAAGTAATTATTTAAAAGTAGTATTTCATGCTGTTCCTGTGTTTTGACTTTATGTATTTCATATAAAAAAATGCACTCTTGTATAAATACTTCAAACGTTAAAATAATCTTTAATCGCAAATCACTTATGTTTTGGTATTTCTCAGTGAAAAAAATAAAATAATTTAAACAATCCTCCAGTCTCTTGTTGAGTTCTAATGAATTCACCTGCTGTAAAGTTCACAGTATTCCATTTGATAAATGGGGTTTGTGCTTTCACTGCCAACATTCAGAGAAGTGCCATCAACATTGCATTAGGTGACCAGTTGGTATGTTAGAGACGGCATCAGGAAGATCTGTGGTTGAGACATCCATTGTTCCAAATACCATTGTTTGTGGTAGCTTGGCAAAAAAGATGTGAGTGAGCACAAAAAAAAAACATTGTGGCTGCAAAAATGGCAAGCATCCTATTCTGCGAGGCTCCAGATTTGGCCTACATACCGATAATCGGCGACTTCATGTGTGGAAAACCTTGGAAACAGGCTGCAACCAGCATTTGTGCCAACGTGTGCATATGTTCTGCGGCAGCTCAGTCGTGATATGGGGAGGTATCTACTTCCGGATTGGGGAAGCATCACCTGGCCCCTGTGACATTTTCAGAATTTTGTGATCTTGTGCCTCATCTGTGACTGGTACGGCCCCAAAGCAAGCTGAATCATTTCATCTGCAGTATGAAACAGAGGTGCCCAGTGGTTGTGAACAACTGAGGAAGTGTCACTGCATAGTGACTGACCCAAGGAAGCAGCCTGTGCTTCTCATTCTTTCTGTACTGTCATTGAGGCGTTCTCTCATCTGACTGCTGCATCATGCTACACCCTTCATGTGGTCATTTCATGTCTGCTGCCCTGGTGGAAAGATCAATGGTCAGTAGATCTGACCATTCACCTGAAATAGGTCTGGGTTCAAATCTCGTCGGCATGTATGTTGTGTTTGTCTTACAGCATTAACACACACACACTCTCTCTCCAGTGGTCCTAAATTAGGAATGGGGCACTGCTTATAGTCCATCAAGTTGCCCACAGTGGTTGTTGATCCCCCCCCCCAGTCTGTTTTGTGTTCTACATTGTCCGTAATTAAATTCATACAGTAACTTCGTGTGTTTGACAATAAACTGCATCATATCGAACTAGTTCTTGGTGTCTGAAATTCCTCCTGACGCCGAAATCGCAGGGAGGAAGTTGTGCTTGCACGTCTCCGCATTGGGCATTGTCGTTTCACTCGCCGCTATTTGCTGTGTGGCGACACTGCCCCAATGTGTGGGACATGTGATGTACCTTTAACAGATGTCCCTATTTTATGTTCATGTCGTCATTTTGTTTGTCATCATGTTAGTCATTTCATTTTTCCCACTTTACCAGACGACTCGGAAACCCTGAGTCTTCTTTTAAATGATCATTGTGGTGGGTCTTGTATGTTGTCATTTCTTCGTTCTATGGGTGTTTTTCGTTTTGTATAGTTCCTGTTTTATTGGCCATTTACACCTTTTATGTTGATCTGTTTTGTACCATCATTGTTACACCTTTTATATTGTTTTGTTTTTATCACATCATATTTTGTTATCTTTTATATTGTTTTGTTATGCTATATATGATTCCTTGTCCTGGTGGTGTTTTTTTTTTTTTTTTACGTTGTTGTTTTATTGACCCTTTACACTGTTTGTTCTGTTTTATATCATTTCCTTTTAATTTTATTTTATAAAATTCTGACGCCATTGGACTTGGCACTCGTTGGCCTTTTGAGGCCCTTGCGCCATAAAACACCAACTTACCAACCTTCTTCAATATTTTAATCTTTTGAAAAGTTGATTTTAATCACCAACTGTGAGCCTTTACAACACAAGTTTGGTAATTCCAGTAGTCTGACACACATAATGGGATATCTGTTAGTAAATGGATGATTGGTTATCAAAAAAAAGATGTCGGAGAGCTGTGAAATATAAAGGGTCTCAGGGGATCCTACATTCAATAGAATAATAGCTATATACTATATTCACTACTGTTTCACACGTTATATACGTTCTCTGCGTTGTGTGCATATTTGCAGCAAAATCATCTTTGCATTTATATATCATATGAATAGGAATAATATTATAAGTTTTAATTATTATATTATCAAGGACTCACCTTGTATCGGTATTCCAGCTTAATAAGCTTCCTCTTGTATCTTGAAAAATATGTTTATCTAGCGTGTCATTAGCCACGTAGAATCATCGTATTAAAAAATAGGCCCCATTGAAATTTGCGACCAGGGTTTAAATTCAAATAAAACACTACTGGATATCATACAAAGAGAGTGTGAAAGAATTATATACAACGTAATTAAGAAACGTGTGTATCTAGCGTGTCATTAGCCACGTAGAATCATCGTATTGCAAATAGGCCCAATTGAAATTTGCGACCTGGGTTTAAATTCAAATACAACACTACTATGGATATCATACAAAGAGAGTGTGAAAGAATTATATACAATGTAATTAAAAAACCTATACCATCAACAGGTATTGCCAATCTTTAAAAGCAGGAATGGATAAAATCAATGACATTACAAACAGACCTCAAATAAAATTTTTGTCCATTTGAACAATGCCAGACAATCTCTGTAACACGCACACGACTCCACGTAAACCACCGGACATGTTTCGGCACGACTGACGTTCGGCCATTATCAACGGTATGCATCCTGGATCAATGTTCAAAGTTGTTATATATATATCTAGGTCACCTTGGCATCACCTCCGCTATAGTTGTTCCACGTCGACGTTTTCCGTCGTCATTACATATACGTGTATTCACATGTGAGTCACATCCATGCCATCTATTGGGTTAATTCCGGAATTGCTGTCGCTGTTTTTATTTCGTAAGTATATGTTATTTCTTTTATTTTCCTTTTTGTTGTTATATTTCGTATTATTTTCTTGTATTAGATATTTCCATGGGTACGGGATATCTTTCGGAGTAGACGTATTGCAATCGGATTTTTGGGTTTTCTCAATTGTTATAGCCTCAGACCACAAAATTTGATTATGTTTATTGTGGGAAGTTAAGATTTTACTATTTTCCCAATCTGGTATTAATTCATTTATCATACAATGTTGTATAAGTGATGTTTTTTCTTCTTTTTTAATCCAATTATCATCATAGTGCTCATTCAACCTCGTTTTAAACCTTCTTTTAGTACTACCGATGTAATATTTGTCCTGCTTATTTTCCTTTGGGTCTATTGTAGGAATCATGTATACACCTGCCTTATTTAGTGGATTTTTATTGTAACCACTGTTTGTCAGTAATTTAGAATTGTCAGTAACTATTTCAGCAATTTCAATATTGTAATTCTGGCATTCTTTTCTTATAATATTGCTTAGTGGAGGTAAATATGGTATACTTCCGTAGAATAACGTATTTCTTTTTGTTAATCTATTGTTGTGCTTTTGCATATCAGCTCTTCTTATTTTGCGATATAGTGAATCTATCAAGCCAACAGGATATTCAAAACATTTAGCAGTGTCTTTAATCCACTTTATTTCCTCTATAAGTGCAATTTTCGTTGATGAATGTGTTGTAGCTCTATTTATGAATGATCTGAACGCTGAAATTTTATATCTCCATGGATGACAGGATTCATTGGGAATTATAGCAGGAACGTAAATAGGATGCATACCATTGATAATGGCCGAACGTCAGTCGTGCCGAAACATGTCCGGTGGTTTACGTGGAGTCGTGTGCGTGTTACAGAGATTGTCTGGCATTGTTCAATAATGGACGAAAATTTTATTTGAGGTCTGTTTGTAATGTCATTGATTTTATCCACTCCTTCTTTTAAAGACTGACACCTGTTGATGGTAAATGGTTTTTTAATTGCATTGTATATAATTCTTTCACACTCTCTTTGTATGATATCCATAGTCGTGTTTTATTTGAATTTAAACCCAGGTCGCAAATTTCAATTGGGCCTATTTTTAATACGATGATTCTACGTGGCTAATGACACGCTAGATAAACATATTTTTCAAGATACAAGAGGAAGCTTACTAAGCTGGAATACCGATACAAGGTGAGTCCTTGATAATATAATAATTAAAACTTATAATATTATTCCTGTTCATATGATATATAAATGCCAAGATGATTTTGCTGCAAATATGCACACAACGCACAGAACGTATATAACGTGTGAAACAGTAGTGAATATAGTATATAGCTATTATTCTATTATATAATACCACATATTTTATTTTTGGTTATTTTACTAACCAAAATCAATTACTACTGCCATTCTTTAAACGAATGTGTTTAACACCACAGGATGAAATAACAATTCATAATAAGCTGCTTGTAGCTTTTTTCAACATGTTAAAACTGTATCACTGATTGCTCTCAGAATCCTACTGTATTGTTGGTGCTATGGTATGTGAAAGTTTTTGTATTTACTTGTATATTGCTCACATCTGATTGTCCTTTTGCATTGACATTGTTGATTCACCTAGCTATTTTTATTTATTTTTTAGTTCCAAGTACCTTTACAGAAACATTAAGAAAGCCTATGCCTCCACGCAAGCACTACTTTGAGGATGAAGATTACTAGACAAACCCTTTTAGAACTTTCCATATGTACATAGTAAATTTCACATAATCATTGTAATGCATCATTTACATCAATTGTACATTGAGCTGTGCCTATTGGCAGTATACTAGACAAAACCTTTTAGAACTTCCCATATGTACAAAGTAAATTTCACGTAATCATTATAATGCATCATTTACATCAATTGTACATTGAACTGTGCCTATTGGCAGTATAATGCAATCATGTTTCTGTGTTTGCTTTGCCAAGAGACTTGTACTATATTCATGACTTTTTTTATGTATTGATTCAAAGATATTGTATCATGAAGTTGTAATTGTCATTTGTGATACCAGTGGTAGTAGCTACAGGTTGTCTGAAAAATATCAACACTTTTTCAAAGTTTTATAACAAATGAACTTATTGATGTATTAACAGTTCTCAAGATTGTGAAGATATATTCATGAAGTACTTTGTTACAGTCATTAATAAATTTCAATATATTTTCCCTTATTAGTTGCATGAAGGACACTCAATTGGTTGTTTCTCTTCCTGTATTGACAAGCAAATCTAGCATAATAGGCGCAATTGCATGTGACATTTGGGTTTTTGTGGCCACCATCTTTCCATATGTGCATAGTAAATTTCACATAATCATTGTAATGCATCATTTACATCAATTGTACATTGAGCTGTGCCTATTGGCAGTATACTAGACAAAACCTTTTAGAACTCTCCATATGTACAAAGTAAATTTCACGTAATCATTATAATGCATCATTTACATCAATTGTACATTGAACTGTGCCTATTGGCAGTATAATGCAATCATGTTTCTGTGTTTGCTTTGCCAAGAGACTTGTACTATATTCATTACAGTTTTCAAGATAGTGAAGATATATTCATGAAGTACTTTGTTACAGTCATTAATAAATTTCAATATATTTTCCCTTATTAGTTGCATGAAGGACACTCAATTGGTTGTTTCTCTTCCTGTATTGACAAGCAAATCTAGCATAATAGGCGCAATTGCATGTGACATTTGGGTTTTTGTGGCCACCATCTTTTGATACTGGTTGTCTGGTAAACTGTACCTTTCAAATAACCCCACAAGAAAAAACTGCAGCCCAGTTATTTCAAGTGATGGGAGAGGTTTTCTGTGGGACCATCATGTCCATTCCATCACCCAGTGAATGTTTAATCCAACATAAAATGGACTGAAAAGCTCTGTTGTGGTGGATCTATTTTGAGTTTAAACACAATACCAGGTTGAAGATGATTTAGTTGAAGTATGGTTAACGACTCCAGATTATCCTAATACACAGCACCTGTGACATTCTGTTCAAAAAAAAAAAAAATGTAATGAGTTGTCTGAACAAACCTTACCACACATTCACTGTTGGCATATCACGAACTATCGCTAAAACCCATTTTATTCAAATCATCAATAAATAGTTTTGAGTCTCTCCAACATGGTAATTGCAAATGCCATATGCTGAGGAAAGTTATTAGCCTCTAATATATGTTGCATTTTATAGCCTAGGCAACTTAACTTTTGTGCAAAATGTTACAGGTGGTTGACTGTGGCACCTGAAGTTCTTGTACAGTAATTTTGATTTCCATGGACTTTTTTTTAATATTTCCGTGACATTTCAAATGTTTCTTGTGAAGTTGCAAATGGGTATGGTCACAGGTGCTTCTTGTCTTTAATCTTTTTTTCATCCACACATTAATACTGAATTTAATTGGGGGATGAAAATGAAGTTTTCATATGTGGTGCAGTAATTCCTTTAAATTTGAATACAAATTTTGCCTGTGCTAACTTACCACAACGTACACAATTGTACTCTTGTATTGTCACAACAATACAAGAGTACAAGAAACACTAGTCTCCTCGGTGGTGCAGAGGTCTAAGCACAGACCATTCATTCGTGAAGGGTCCGGGTGTGAATCCTGGTGAGGCATGGATGTTGTGTTTGTCTTAGAGCACTGGCTCTCTCTGTTCCCTGGAGTCAAGTGACTCTAAATTAGGGATAGACTACTGCTTATAGCCGATTCAGTTGCTCATGGTGGTCGTCCTCCAATCAAAAAAAAAAAAAAAAAAAGAAACACTACACGAAATGCTCTTCCCCAATAACATAATGCTTTTTTCTTCTTGTAATTTTGGGGATTATATCTAACTTGGTTCATATTTATTGTTTTTTGGAAGGTTTTTTTCGGACAACCTGTATGTTTGTTGTACATCTGTGTAACAATAAAACGACAGTGATTTTTTTTTTTTTTTTTTTTTTTTGCTGTTTCACTGTGCTCCTTACATACTTATATGCCAGAAAAAAAACCTGATTTTGTGCTAAGGATGCTCACACAGTTTTTGAGCAGATTTTTTCAGATGTAGATTCTTTGGGCAGCTTTTGTTCATTTGTAGGCATGTCCTTGATTCATGCATATATCATCAATACCACACCAAGCTGCTGTCAGCTTGGTTGACATGTAATGCAAGTACAAGAGATTCTTGCGTGAATTCGCAGAATTCCCTTTTTTTTTGTCACCAACTACTGAAAATTTGTGGGGGAGGAGGGTCATTTTCCATCTGGAGACTGTATTTTGTCTTTCAACACATTGGGAAACTGAAGTTAAATGGAGTGAAAAGATTTTTCCCATAATCATAATTCTTTTTTTTTTTTTTCACGATGTTGCTGCCGTCCAGTATTGTTTTTAAATGTTATTTTCAACACATTGGGAAACTGAAGTTAAATGGAGTGAAAAGATTTTTCCCATAATCTTAAATTTTTTTCACGATGTTGCTGCCATCCAGTATTGTTTTTAAATGTTATTTCATTGCATAACTATTTGTTTTCCAGCTTGAATTTGTATGCAATAATTTCCAAAAATGGAAGTTAGACAGTGTGAAAATTTCCCTGTAATCTTCAGTCATGAGATTCTTTTGCGGATTTGAGGAATTCTGCTTTTTCCGTTATCATCTGGGTCATTTATGAGATCGATGCACAACTGAAAAAAAATGGGGGAGGGGGTAGTGGAGGCATAGAAGGTGTTTTATGCATGAACAGAACTCCATCCTTTGAAACTTTTAAACACACAACACAGATGGAATGAAGGTTTTTTTCTGTAATTGTAATGTTTTTTGATCACAGGATACTTTCCTCATGGTACTGTTGTTAAATATAATTTTATTTCATAAATATTTGTATTTCAGCTTAAAATGGAGAGGGGAATCTCTGAAAATGGGAGTCTGCTGTAGTTCATAATTTATCCCCCGCAATGATCTCACTCTCTTGTGCTTTTGTTAAATGTTATTTTGGTCCATAAATGTTAGCATTTAAGGTTGGGAAAATTTTCCAAAAATGAAAGTGATACATTTTGAAAATTTGTAAGAACTGTTGCGTGGTGTTCAAAAGTATTCATATTTTCAAAATGTATCTGAATTAGGAAAAGCTTTGATATTTGTTCTTGGCCCTCTCAGGGTGAAAGTTCTTTCAGCATGATGGATGAAATTATTGCCATCTGAGAGAATAAAAAAAAGAAAGAAAAGTGACAATGAAGAACTGGGAAGGCAAAGATATCAGCAGAAAGAAAAATTATGCAATGGATGCTGTTCCGCTGTAGAGTCAACAAAAGATAAGTATGGCTGTGGAACTTGCCAAGAAGCAGAGCAAAGCTTGCCCACCTGAGGAAACTTCTATTTCTTTATCTTGCTGTCGAAGTCGAGAGGCCGCCCCAGTGGCGCAGTGGTCTAAGCGATGGCCTCTGATCATTCGTCCGAACGGGGTCCGGATTCGAATCCCGGTGAGGCATGGATGTTGTGTTTGTCTTACGGCACTGGCTCTCTCCCTTCCCTTTAACCAGTGACCCTAAATTAGGGACGGGCAACTGCTTATAGCCCATTCAGTTGCTCACGGTGGTCGTTAAACCTCAAAACAAAAAAAAGTCGAGAGCGGATTTCGATTGCCAGTCCACCATGTTGCGATAGGCGGAAGGCGTGGTGGAATTGGAAATCCCACCTACGCCAATGATGGAAAGGCGTGGAAGCAAGGCATTTAGTCTCTTGGAGGAGAATAATGTCAGTATCAAAGTGCGTTACATCTTCCTTGACCAACGCGTTGGCCAACGGGGAGCTAAAGCCCCTACAATTCATCGTCGCTATCTTGAAAAGATAGATCAGATGCTGGCTGGAGAAGCCGATCAGCTGCATGCTGTAAATTTTCCAGGCGACTAGCAAATCGCTTGATCCAATCTGGATCACCAAGAGACTCTGGAGGCACCTCCGTAAGATGGGATCGTGTGGCAAGCGCTTGTGGTAAAACTTTAGAAAGAGTAGCTGTATATGAGTCGAGGAATTTCCTCGACAATTTATTGATCTGAGGACTAATCAGGAAGTTGTACAAAACTTCTCCTGGAATCTGAGTTTGAGGTAGCGAATTATCTTCTAGAAACCTAAGAAATTTGGTAGACGAGATTGGTTCCTTAGAGCCGACATCAACATCAGACAAGGTGGAATCTTCAGAAGAGGTGTAGCTATCTGAACGGTCACTCTGGCCTAAACGTGCCGTTCCTGTGCGAGTTTTCTTGGCTCGAGTGTTATTAGTTCTGCGGCGCTTCTCGCGTCCTCGGGATGGTGTTAAACCTGAATCAGGAAGATTCAGCACTTTAAAAGTGCCTGGAGCTTCAATTGCACTAACAGATATTGATATAGGAAGTTGAGCACTGGCTTTTTGCCAGGTAGGAGGCAGGGAAGCTTCTGCTATTGAAGAATTCACTGAAGGATGCGAAGATGTAGCAGAAAAAAGCTGAGAAGTGGAAGGTTGTACTGAAGACGCGTTGACCAATGCCTGTAACACGACGGTCATCAATAGTTGGCTTCTGCTGCCTAGGAGTGAAAGGTGCCGGGATCGTGGATGGAGACTGCGTAGGCTGTACTGTCGATTCAGTGCCTGCAGAGGGACGATGAGGGCAGTGATCACTTGAGTGACCATAACCTCTGCAACGAGTGCACATGGTACCCACAGAGATACTGATAGTACGGACATGTGTGTCACATCGCACGCTAAAGTGAGTAGGAACATGCTGTTTGGCTTGATCAGATGGGAAGATAACACGTACATTGCGTCAAACCTAATAAATAACGATCTTCAGGTGTAGTAGGAAACGAGGAAAAAGTGGTGACGGAGCCAACAATCTGTCCAAAGTTTTGAGCAATCAATAACAGTACTTCATCAAATATTTCCGGTGGAACTGGGAAGAAACAGCACAGTCGGCGCATGAGCAAGGGGATCAGCCGTGATATGACGATCACCGATCTAAAGTCCATCGTTGATGACCCTCAGGGCGTACTCTGAGGACGAGAAATAAACAACAACCTTACGTTCGTTGCGGCCCATGTGTGTAAGAGCTGACTTCGGGAACTTCTTCCGAAGGGCAGCACTATAGGCGGAAAGTTTTGTGTTCGGAAGACTGGTGAAAGCTACACCAAGAGGCAACTTTTCCATGAACTGTTGACCAGCTGGGGAAGACGGAAGATCAACGGAAAAATTTGAATCAGCATCAGACTGTAAGGGATAAAGGCTGGCCATAGGGGAAGGTCGAGTAGATGCGTCGGTCGACTTCGAGAGGACAGTAGCATATGGAATAGTAGTTGGATGTTGTAGTGACGTAGTAGCCTCGGACGCAGGTGTGACGTCCATCGATTCAACTAGAGGTGCTTGGGAAGACAACTGGTCATCACTCTTCAACATTGACGTAGAAGCAGCATCATGACATACGGCAGAAGAACAATGCTGAGGAGAGGAGTGGCTTACCGAGGTAGACACCTCATTAGTAATGGGACATAAAGTAGATGCGAGAGGGGAAAGTCATTTCCGAAGTTGAGAGCTGGGATACCAGAAATCACTCATTTCTGGATAAAACTAACATTTAAAAGGTCCTCTGCCTTTGAAGAGTTTAACTCTTCAATAAAAAGTGTTTTCTAAGCTCTGGGAAGTGATCTCCCTTCGTTTGGCATATAAGCGAATTTTTTTCGGTACTGCCTTTAGAAACAGCAGCTGGTAGCCTGAAAAGATTTACGGTCTTGATTTTCTCTTTTACCGTAATTCATAATGCCACAAAATCTAGGCATTTTGACTTCAAATTTTTAAAAACACTGACCGCTAAATAATGCACTTTACACACTAAGTGAAGGACGGCCAGCTATGCTTGTCCTTCAGGAACTGTTGCCACTTCACTGAAACTTATCGATGACGTCACATGCTACATCCTCACGGGCTATAAGTAGGGCAGTAATTCTGTCACGGCGCAAATTTGACTGCCGCGGAAAGGACCTAAGGTTCGATCTCAGGCACGTACGAATGCTCGATCCATTAAATATCGCCGTGCGTCGGATGGGCGCGGTAAGCCGTCGGACCCCAGGTAATAAATAAGGGTGTCTTCCTCCCCCTTTTCTACCTTTTTTTTTTTTTTTTTTTTTTGATTGGAGGTTTGACCACCGTGAGAAACTCAATGGGCTATAAGCAGTCGCCCGTCCCTACTTTAGGGTCACTGGTTCCAGGGAAGGGAGAGAGCCAGTGCCGTAAGACAAACACAACATCCATGCCTCACCGAGATTCGAACCAGGACCCCGTTCGGACGAATGATCAGAGGCCATCGCTTAGACCACTGGGGCGGCCGTTTCTACTTCGTTTCCGTGTCACTTTCCTATCGGGCACTCTAGCCCAAATCTCCTAGCTTCCTATTTCTAAGGGTTGTTTAAGACCTGGGGTCAGACACTCCCTTCCTAAAATCCTCTGCATTTGAACACTCGCGGCGCGAATTTTCCCAATTTTTTTCGCGAATGGGTTTTTCTGTAATTTCGCGAATATCAAATATATCCGAAAATTTCAAATTTTTTGCCCAATTTCTATTAATTTTTTGATTACTGTATTTTTCATAATTAAATAATTTTAATACTGCCTTCGTTAGAATATACGCAAAAAATATACCGCAAAGTAATCCTAGCGCGCAGTGGTCTAAGGCGCTGGCCTCTGATCATTCGTCCGTAAGGGGTCCGGGTTCGAATCCCGGTCAGGCTTGGATGTTGTGTTTGTCTTACGGCACTGGCTCTCTCCCTTCCCTGGAACCAGTGACCCTAAATTAGGGACGGGCGACTGCTTATAGCCCATTGTGGTGCTCACGGTGGTCGTTAAACCTCCAATCAAAAAAAAAAAAAGTAATCCTACTTGGAAGTCTAAACCAGATCTTTAAACCTTGAATTAACTCTCAAGATTGTTCATTACGAAGATACTCTTTTCTAACAAGCTTGACGGGTAATTCAAGGTCACGTGCAATCTGCTGAAGAGTGCACACGTGGTCCTACGTGATTTCTCCCCGCTACTGTTGAATGGCCTTAGCGACTTGCCAGACTAGTAAACCGTTAACCGGATGTATTAGTAATTTTCAAGGAGGTTTGGTAATTTCAGTTGGGAAAGCAGCTCACAGAAAAGAGTGTTTCCCAGACGCTTAGCTTAGAAAATGTTTGCTTTTGTGTGAGTAGTTTATGAAGTTTCTAGATATTGTTTTTTAATTTTGAAAATAATTATTGTTCTGTTCGTGTTACAACATACCAGAGGATTTTTCAAGAAAGGACAGTTGTAAAAAGCATTTAGCAAGCAAGCTGCATAAAAAAAAAGGTGTCTCTCAACAATCAACCAAAAATAATGCAGAAATGTAGTGTTAATGAATTAATTAAGAAAAGAACTGCACAAGAACAGCATCGCTCAATGGAACTTTCGAAATTAACTGGTGTTTTTTGTGCAGCTAAAATCCCACTTTCCAAACTGGATAATCCTACATTAAAAAATTACTTGGAAAATTCGTTGAAAGATATTGGTGCTATTCCAACTGCAAATTGGATGCAGAAAAGATTTTTGGCAAAAGTATATGATATTCACAAGCAAAAGTGAAAGATTTTTTAAAATCAGTATCCGGTGTAAGCATCATAGCAGACGAAACAACTTATTCAGAAGATAGGTACATTTTGAATATTCTTGCTGTTCCATCAGCTGAGCCGAATATTGAAAGCTGCAATGATGAAACCTCTTTGAATGCAATCTTCCTTGAGTGCATCATTTTGAAATCCGTAAATTTTAAAGCAGTCAGTGAGGCAATACTTCAGTGCATTAAGAAGTATGAAATACCTTTTGCTGATATAAATCCGCTTTTGTGACAGACCATGCATCTTACATGTCCAAAGCGTGGGGAAAGAGCCTGAAAGCCATATTTTTGAATGGTGTTCACGTCACTTGCAATGCGCATCTTTTAAATCTTTTGGGCGTAATTTGGCAGATTGAATTTGAAAATGTTAACTCTTTAGTAGTTGCTGTTAAACATGCCTTCAAAGCTTGCCCTTCCCGTAAAGGACGTTTTCTATTTTGCAAGAGAAGGGCAAAATACCATGCTTACCACCAGTACTGTCCACACTAGGTGGAACAATTGGCTTGAGCAGAAAGCCATGGCTTGAGGCCGTGCTTTTTCACTGCCAACTTTTAGAAGAGTACGCAGAGTGTTTTGAAAAAGAAAAAGACTACAGTAGCAGTTGTATTGTGGTATGGGGATGGGAATTTGTGTTCCTCGTGGAGGTAGAAATAGGAGGAGGCGCTGTCGCCAACTCTTCCCATGCTAGCAAAGTGAAGCCGGGTTTGTATGCTTCCGCGGTGAAAGTAGTACTGCCAGCTTTGACATGGTTACCCTCAAGACGCAAAAGCAGATGATTTTCCGTAGGAAAACTTTGAGACCCTGTTCGTTTTCTTAAGATTATACATTGTCTTAAATTATAAGTGAAATGGAAAAGCAGTGGAATAGGTTTAAGAGACTCTTAGGTTTACATGAAAGGAATTTCAGTACAAAAACTTGGATTTTCATGAAGAAAAAGAGATCTAAGAA
Organism: Macrothele yani; assembly: GCA_039090855.1. Lineage (NCBI taxonomy): Eukaryota > Metazoa > Arthropoda > Arachnida > Araneae > Macrothelidae > Macrothele > Macrothele yani. The sequence continues at coordinate 160,294,559 of CM077010.1, read as the reverse complement.
AGCATCATCGTAACGACAGACTTATATGAAATGACGATTTAAAATGTGTTCACACTAAACATAATTTTATAAAGCGTTTAAAATCTTTCTCTATCTTAGCTGATTATCGTAAAATATTGTTTATCATAGAAACTGTAATAGTCGAGCTTCAGAGAATTTGTATTATGAGTGAAATTTTCAAAAGATCGCACTTTAAAGGTAGGAAACACTTCTGCCATGTTGTCAGGAGGAAAGTTAAAGTAAACAACAACATTCCATGTATGTTTTACTTGAAGAACAATCATGATTGTTCTTAAGTAAATAAACAATGGGAGGGGAAACAATATTCCCACTGAACATTATTATTTTAAAAAAAAAAAAATTCATGAAATATCTAGATTTTATTTCCAAGCCTTTATAGAAAAAATGGGGAATCTGCGAGCTTGTTCAAAGAAATTTAAAAAATCAGACTCAAAATATGGCTTTACTGTGTCTTCATTTTATTTTTTTATAATTGCTTTAAGCACTTGACTGATTTTAGTTCCTTCTAATGCAGGTAGGAAATTCCAACTGGTTTGGTTAGAACTGTAGTGGGCTTCAAAGGTATGAATGTAAATCATTTTAAAACTACAGGCCTTAATAGGATGGACACTTTTTTTCGAGGTAGGGGGAGAGGGGTACCTTTTTAAAGTTTAAAGGGTGCAGTTTCAAAATATAGCAAGAAAATATACAAATTATTAATTTGTGGAAATAGGACTTACAAGTCCTGCTGATAGTAAAGGATATCTGACTTGATTAAATCAGATTTACATAAGCAGCAGAAATAATTCCTACTGTAAGATCTCTTAAAATAAATCCAACTGCATTCAAAATATTATATTTCTAATTTTCTGCCATCAGATACTATTAAGAGAGGCATATTAATAATGTAATAAGTTAATAGCTTTTAAGCAGTAAATGAAACAGATGTGTGTATATAATAAGGATTTTTAATTTGGTTTTTAAAATATATGTATACCATTTATGAGCAAGGTTATATTTATTTATGAAGAATTCATTGATGATAAATCTTGCAGCTTGTTGCTAACACAACATATGTTCAAGAATAGAAAATCTGATCACATAAGGTGTATTTAATCAACACAACAAGGGAATTAATTTTAGCTCTAATGACAGAGAGCATTGTTAACAACAGCCCATATGCTAATGCACATTTAACCTACATTTTATGGCCACAAAAATTAATGGATAACTAATCAGAAGTGCATGGGAAATATAGAAGTGCAAATTTTCTGCCATCAGATACTAAATCATCTTTAGTTCACTGTTATCCATGTAACATCTCCAGTACCAAAATCTAGTTTCCAAAAATAATGCTGACCTTTTAAGCTATAACTTCTTAGAACAGCCTATTTCATCTGATTAGTTAAGTAAAGTTTTCACTCAAGTAATTTTTTTACCATAACTATACATTTTCATATATTGCAATTAGTATCTTTATAATTTTATGCTGTTATATTTTTACTTCAGCTGAATTCAAGATTTCCTTCCATTTCTGTCATCAAAAAGCCTAGCTGTGAGCTGCATTTCACACTCATTATGCACATTGTAAGCTGTAGAAAATATGTCAGTACTATCATTTCCTAATGGAGGTTGAATATACCTCTAGTCACAGAAGACAAAGAGAATGAGCTAGTTAGAACATGAAGAAATATTATTATGAGTTGATGCCCACATACATATTAAACCTCCTGGAAGTCATTTTTATATATGCAAGAAAAGAAAAGCATACCCAACAGTATTTGAAGCTGGAACTTAGCTTACTGCTGCAATTCAAACCATTAAAGGCAAATGTGTGTATGGAAATTTGTATGTACATCCAATACAAAACACTTATCTCAAATAGTTATATCTCATCTTCAGTAACCTTCACTAGCAGCAGCAAAATGCTTTCTTTCACATACAATGGGTGCCACACCAGGTATGAGTGTCTTTTCTCTTAAAAGGCTTAGTCCTTCAGTCCTAATGGGAAAACAAAAAATGAAGGGTAGGGCATGCATGGATACACAACAAGAATACCAAGGAATATAAAATATATATATATATATAATACAGGAAATCTGTAACAACCATCAAACTATTGGGTACGAGAGATATACACTACTGTGCAAAACAGTACAGGCTAATTACACTGAGCTAATAAGAACATGAACTGTGAGCAAATAAACCACAATAAATATTTGAATGTTTCAGCTACCACAAATACCTCGGCTTTGAAGAAATTACAAACTGTTGATAAAACAGAGACAGGTAATAAGCTTTATAGACAAAACACACATGCCACACCCACTGTGCAAAGAAAGACCTTTTAGCTACATCTCACTGATTTTACCAAAAAAAAAGTAAGATATGATGTAAAGGAAGGAAAGGTAACAAGAAGGACTTTAAATATCAACAGAGAACCAAAAGGGGAAAGTTTAATTAGAGCATATATGCTGCAATTAATATTAGACAGAAAAAACAGATTATCCATGAGAGAGTTAAAATGCATGAAAATAATGTTTAATCTCACAACATATACATGCATTACAGAATAGCAATTAAATCAGGTAAAGAAAACCTTTGGTACCAGAAGTGAATGAAATATATGACTGATGGCTTATTTATAGAATATCAAAGTAACTGATGATCCTAAAATGTTTACTGCTCTGTAAAATGAATAAGAGAGCATGAAGTTTTAGAATACTAAAAATGTGCGGTGACTACAAATGGGGTGGCCGAAGAGAATCAAATCTATTTTTGGAATGAACAGGAAATACAGGCAATTTAGAGATGTATGATTGCTGTGTTAATAATTATAATGTATTTCCATGTATTATGAAAATATTTCTTCAAGAATCAAAATGTGCATACATATGTTTACAGGGACATAGCTTGAGAGGAGCCAGAAGTGCAAATCTTCACTGTAAGGTACTCATGTTCAGTCACTTTCAAATGTTTCCTTGTTCATTTGTCTCTTACTTCTATTCTTTTTTTTTTTTAATCTTTTAAATATCTGTGCACCCTTTGTGTTTTAACTTTTACTTTTATCATCTACTGTGTTTAGTATAACCATCATTTTATGTTTCACATACAAAGTGGTTTTGTTGTATCAGGAGATATTATCAGTGATGTTTTGCATTGGCATATAATTCCAAGAAATGGTTAGTGCAGTGTCTCACATGCAAAAGTTACTCTTTTAATGTCCTCTGCTAATCCAGAGAATCTGCATTTGTACTGTGAAGTTCAGTTTTAAATAAAGGAGCTCCAGTTCTATTAACTGATCTTGTAGCACACTATTAAAAACACCTTGTCTATTAGTTTAAAATGAGTATTTACTAGCAATGGTCAAATCTGCAATTTGGTATACTGGTCAAGCCCTAAAACAGGTAAAAAGAAATAGATAAACTTTTGGTAAATGTAGCTAATTCCTAACCACTATCATTGTTGTATTTTATATAGTGCAAAGTTTCTGGATATGAACACTGTCATAATCATAGGTGGGTTATTAATAATGCAAAGACGATTATCTTAATAATGTAGTTATATTGAACATCCTTTTAAACGTGGTTCAGTTATGAATACCTCTCCGATTACATAACCCACTATTCCAGAAAAATTTCCTACAACTTTCGTAAACAGATCTGTATAACCTACGTAAACCTAGCGACTTCTTTAATTGTGCTACAAATTTAGAACATTACATAATATGCTAAAACCTCCATGGCATGGAGGTAGGAAATATAGGAGATGCTGTAAACGCAGATTTCTGAAGCCGACCTGTTAACTGCTACGATATCCCTCCGCGTGCTTGGTTACCCACTTGGTCGTGTCTGCCATAGGAAAGCATTGAAAATTTTTGATTTTTAATAGCTCATATTTTTCGTTAAACTGGTTTATCAGCATAGATATTTTTCTGTGTTTGACAACATACTTTAGCTTGTTCATATTTAGTTTCCATGGGATTCTGCGTGGCATTCAACTGTGCAAATAAATTTAAAAAGAAAATACCAGGTATGTCATTCCATCGGTTAGTATCACTTTATTTTCCGTTTACTAGGTTTAATTAACTTCTTTGGGATTCAATCGTCGATTGCAATTTACTGTGAATGACAACTGTATATTTTGCTGTGATTTGCTTGCTTTTAGCATATTATGTAATGTTCTAAATTTGTAGCAAAATTAAAGAAGTCGCCAGGTTTACGAAAGTTGTAGCAAATTTTTCTGGAATAGTGCAGGTTATGTAATCGGAGGGGTGTTCATAACTGAACCACGTTTTAAAGGATGTTCAATATAACTACATTATTAATTTATAATCTAAAGCAACTTATGGGAATTTACTAGGAAATTTTTTCATTTTTAGCAAATTTTCGGAGAAAACTCTTCTCCTTCTTCAGGCTCTCTAGTTGTTGTCACTTTTTGCTTGTCACTATCATGGTTACGGTTTACCTTGACGGTTACGGTTAACCTTGACGGTTTAGGTTATTTTTCAACAAATCCTGCCAGATGTTAGGCAGGGAAAATCCTTTGCAGTCATTGATGATGGAATTTTGTTTTTTCTCAATCTCTATTCCTTCTTTCAGTTTTCTTTTTGGAAATTGCTTTGGAAACTGACTACTTTAAGGGAATTCCAATCCATGCTGTGCCCAGTTTCTCTAACATGCCTATCTAATCCAGTCTTGTTGGAGCAATTTTTTATAGCTGCTTTATGCTCAGCTATACGAGTTTCTAGTCTGCGACCTGTTTCACCTATGTAAGATAGTCCACAACTACAATTTACTTCATAAACTACTCCTTGCATTTTTAAAATATCTTCTTCTCTTTGAACTATTTTAGGGAAAAAATTTTTAACTTTGTTCTCTAAACTTGGAGCTAGCCTAATATTGTATTTTTTACTAATTCTCCTTAAAGCCTCAAATAAACCTTTGTGATAAGAAATTTTTCTAGTGAATTTTACTTCTTGCTTTTGTGGGTTCTTCGTACCATTAAAATTCAGAAGCTTCTCAATTTCTTCTTTAGGATAGTTATTTTCTGCAAGTATGACTTTAAGCTCTTCTTTATGGGCTTCTTTTTATCTGCAGTAGAAACTATTTTATTAATTTTTTCTAAAAACTGACTTGCTACATTTTTCTTAATAGAAACTGGATGATACGAATTGAAATCCAGTAGTCTTTTAGTATTCATTGGTTTTTTATACCAACTAGTGAGGAATTTTTCATCTTCATAATAGATAGTAATATCTAAGAAGTTTATTCTTCTTTCTTTTTGAAGTTCAATAGTGAACTTAAGGGAATCATCTAATTCATTGAATGAGTCTAGAATTCTTTCTGGAACAATTTCTGAGCTATCTATTATAAATAAGATGTCATCCATGTATCTGCTATATAAGCAGAAGTATGTGGGTTGTACTAGTATCTTTTCTTCTAGTTTTCCCACATAATAGTTAGCTAAGAGTGGGGAGCCCATAGCTAGCCCCGATTTTTGAATGAAAAAAGTTTTCCCAAATTGAAAGTAGTTGTTCTGCAAAGAGAAAGTAAGCATTTCAAAAATTCCTACTAATATGTTTTTTTCCTTGTTGTGAAAAACTATTAGGTCTGCCAAGTCTTCCGCTATAAAGTCTATAAGTTGATCTATATTAATGTGAGTATACATAGACACTATATCTAAACTACCCATAATAGGAGAATCTAATTTAGGAAGAAGTTCTAGTTTTTCTTTTAGCTGCATTGAGTTTTTAATCAAGTTAGGTGGCTCTTTTAAAAGATTCTGAAGGTGTGACTTTAAAAAATAGTTTAGATTTGAAAGAATAGAGTTTTTTGAGTCTATTATTGGTCTAATTGGTTGGTGTTCTTTATGCATTTTGACTATTCCATATATTTGAGGTAATCTGAACTGTAATTTTGAGAATTGTTTATAGTTTTCTGGAACAATTCTCAAAATTAGCAGATACATGGATGGCATCTTATTTATAATAGATAGCTCAGAAATTGTTCCAGAAAGAATTCTAGACTCATTCAATGAATTAGATGATTCCCTTAAGTTCACTATTGAACTTCAAAAAGAAAGAAGAATAAACTTCTTAGATATTACTATCTATTATGAAGATGAAAAATTCCTCACTAGTTGGTATAAAAAACCAATGAATACTAAAAGACTACTGGATTTCAATTCGTATCATCCAGTTTCTATTAAGAAAAATGTAGCAAGTCAGTTTTTAGAAAAAATTAATAAAATAGTTTCTACTGCAGATAAAAAAGAAGCCCATAAAGAAGAGCTTAAAGTCATACTTGCAGAAAATAACTATCCTAAAGAAGAAATTGAGAAGCTTCTGAATTTTAATGGTACGAAGAACCCACAAAAGCAAGAAGTAAAATTCACTAGAAAAATTTCTTATCACAAAGGTTTATTTGAGGCTTTAAGGAGAATTAGTAAAAATACAATATTAGGCTAGCTCCAAGTTTAGAGAACAAAGTTAAAAATTTTTTCCCTAAAATAGTTCAAAGAGAAGAAGATATTTTAAAAATGCAAGGAGTAGTTTATGAAGTAAATTGTAGTTGTGGACTATCTTACATAGGTGAAACAGGTCGCAGACTAGAAACTCGTATAGCTGAGCATAAAGCAGCTATAAAAAATTGCTCCAACAAGACTGGATTAGATAGGCATGTTAGAGAAACTGGGCACAGCATGGATTGGAATTCCCTTAAAGTAGTCAGTTTCCAAAGCAATTTCCAAAAAAGAAAACTGAAAGAAGGAATAGAGATTGAGAAAAAACAAAATTCCATCATCAATGACTGCAAAGGATTTTCCCTGCCTAACATCTGGCAGGATTTGTTGAAAAATAACCTAAACCGTCAAGGTTAACCGTAACCGTCAAGGTAAACCGTAACCATGATAGTGACAAGCAAAAAGTGACAACAACTAGAGAGCCTGAAGAAGGAGAAGAGTTTTCTCCGAAAATTTGCTAAAAATGAAAAAATTTCCTAGTAAATTCCCATAAGTTGCTTTAGATTATTAATTCAATTAAACTAGGAAGCCATTTCTCAATATGAGCTTTATTCAAAAAATACATTATTAAGATAATCGTCTTTGAATGATTAATAACCCACCTATAATTATGACTTTTCATATCCAGAAACTTTGCACTATAAACAACAATAGGGGTTAGGAATTAGCTACATTTACCAAAAGTTCATCTATTTCTTTTTTCCTGTTTCAGGACTTGACCAGTATACCAAATTGCAGATTTGACCATTGCTAGTAAATACTCATTTTAAACTAATAGACAAGGTGTTTTTAATAGTGTGCTACAAAATCAGTTAATAGAACTGGAGCTCCTTTATTTAAACTGAACTTCACAGTACAAATACAGATTCTCTGGATTAGCAGAGGACATTAAAACAGTAACTTTTGCATGTGAGACACTGCACTAACCATTTCTTGGAATTATATGACAATGCAAAACATCACTGTTAATATCTCCTGATTCACAACAAAACCACTTTGTATGTGAAACATGAAATGATGGTGATACTAAACACAGTAGATGATAAAAGTGAAAGTTAAAACACAAAGGGTGCACAGATATTTAAAAGATTAAAAAAAATAATAATATTTTTTTTTTGATTGGGGGTTTAACGACCACCGTGAGCAACTCAATGGGCTATAAGCAGTCGCCCGTCCATAATTTAGGGTCACTGGTTCCAGGGAAGGGAGAGAGCCAGTGCCGTAAGACAAACACAAAATCCAAGCCTCACCGGGATTCGAACCCGGACCCCTTTCAGACGAGTGATCAGAGGCCATCGCTTAGACCACTGCGCCACCGGGTCGGCCAAAAAAAAATAATAATAGAAGTAAGAGACAAATGAACAAGGAAACATTTGAAAGTGACTGAACACGAGTACCTTACAGTGAAGATTTGCACTTCTGGCTCCTCTCAAGCTATGACCCTGTAAACATATGTATGCACATTTTGATTCTTGAAGAAATATTCTCATAATACATGGAAATACATTATAATTATTAACACAGCAATCATACATCTCTAAATTGCCTGTATTTCCTGTTCATTCCAAAAATAGATTTGATTCTCTTTGGCCACCCCATTTCTAGTCACTGCACATTTTTGGTATTCTAAAACTTCATGTTCTCTTATTCATTTTACAGAGCAGTAAACATTTTAGGATCATCAGTTACTTTGATATTCTATAAATAAGCCATCAGTCATATATTTCATTCACTTCTGGTACCAAAGGTTTTCTTTACCTGATTTAATTGCTATTCTGTAATGCATGTATATGTTGTGAGATTAAACATTATTTTCATGCATTTTAACTCTCTCATGGATAATCTGTTTTTTCTGTCTAATATTAATTACAGCATATATGCTCTAATTAAACTTTCCCCTTTTGGTTCTCTGTTGATATTTAAAGTCCTTCTTGTTACCTTTTCTTCCTTTATGTCATATCTTACTTTCTTTTGGTAAAATCAGTGAGATGTAGCTAAAAGGTCATTCCTTGCACAGTGGGTGTGGCATGTGTGTTTTGTCTATAAAGCTTATTACCTGTCTCTGTTTTATCAACTGTTTGTAATTTATTCAAAGCCGAGGTATTTGTGGTAGCTGAAACATTCAAATGTTTATCGTGGTTTATTTGCTCACAGTTCATGTTCTGATTGGCTCAGTGTAATTAGCCTGTACTGTTTCGCACATCAATGTAAATCTCTTGTACCCAATAGTTTGATAGTTGTTACAAATTTCCTGTATTATATATATATATATATATATATATATATTTATATTCCTTGGTATTCTTGTTGTGTATCCATGCATCCCCCACCCTTCATTTTTTGTTTTCCCATTAGGACTGAAGGACTAAGCCTTTTAAGAGAAAAGACACTCATACCTGGTGTGGCACCCATTGTATGTGAAAGAAAGCATTTTGCTGCTGCTAGTGAAGGTTACTGAAGATGAGATTTAACTATTTGAGATAAGTGTTTTGTATTGGATGTACATATAAATTTCCATACACACATTTGCCTTTAATGGTTTGAATTGCAGCAGTAGGCTAAGTTCCAGCTACAAATACTGTTGGGTAAGCTTTGCTTATCTCGCATATATAAAAAGGACTTCAAGAAGTTTAATGTGTATGTGAGCATCAACTCATAATAATATTTCTTCATGTTCTAACTAGCTCATTATCTTTTGTCTTGTGTAACTAGAGGTATATTGGATCCCCATTAGGAAATGATATTACTGATATATCTTCTACAGCTTTTAATGTACATAATGAGTGTGAAATGCAGCTCACAGCTAGGCTTTTTGATGACAGAAATGGGGGGAAATTTTGAATTCAGCTGAAGTAAAAATATAACAGTATAAAATTATAAAGATATTAATTGCAATATATGAAAATGTATAGTTATGATAAACAAAAAAATTACTTGAGTGAAAGCTTTATTACTTAACTAATCAGATGAAATAAGTGGTCGTAAGAAGTTCTAGCTTAAAGGTCAGCATAATTTTTGGAAATCAAATTTTGGTACTGGAGATGTTACATGGATAACAGTAAACTAAAGATGATTTAGCATCTGATGGCAGAAAATTTGCACTTCTATATTTCCCATGCACTTCTGCTTAGTTATCCATTAATTTTTGTGCACAGAAAATGTAGGTTAAATGTACATTAGCATATGGGCTGCTGTTAGCAATGCTCTCTGTCATTAGAGCTAAAATTAATCACCTTGTTGGGTTGATTAACCACGCCTTATGTGATCAGATTTTCTATTCTTGAACATATGTTGTGCTAGCAACAAACTGCAGGATTTATCCTGAATTAATTCTTTATTAATAAATATAACCTCGCTCATAAATGGTATACGTATATTTCAAAAACCAAATTAAAAATCCTTATTATATACACACGTCTGTTTCATTCACTTCTTAAAAGCTGTTAACTTATTACATTATGAATGTGCCTCTGTTAATAGTGATGTGTATTAGAAAAAGAATATTTTGAAAGCAGTTGGATTACTTTTAAAAGAGATATTACAGTAGGAATTATTTCTGCTGCTTATGTAAATCTGTTTTTATCAAGACATTTTATCAAGTCAGATTTCCTTTACTATCAGCAGGACTTGTAAATCCTATTTCCACAAACTAATAAATCGTATATTTTCTTGCTATATTTTGAAACTGCACTCTTTAAAAAGATAAAAGTTCCCTTCCTATTAAGGTCTGTAGTTTGAAAATTATTTGCATTCATACCTTTGAAGCCCACCACAGTTCTAACCAAACCAGTTGGAATTTCCTACCTTCAATAGAAGAAACTAAAATCAGCCAAGTGCTTAAAGCAATTATAAAAAATAAAATGAAGACACAGTAACATCATATTTTGAGTCTGATTTTTTCAATTTCTTTGAACAAGCTCGAAGATTCCCCCTTTTTTCTATAAAGGCTTGGAAATAAAATCTGGATATTTCATGAATTTTTGTTTTTTAAATAATAATATTCAATGAGAATATTCTCCTCCCTCCCTTTGCCTATTTGCTTAAGAACAATCCTAATTGTTCTTCAAGTAAAACATACGTGGAACGTCGTTATTTACTTTAATTTTCCTCCTGACAACATGACAGGGGTGTTCCCTCCCTTTAAAGTGCGATCTTTTGAAAAATTCACTCATAATACAAATTCTCCGAAGCTCGATCGTTACAATTTCTATGATAAACAATATTTTACGATAATTTGCTAAGACAGAAAAAGATTTTGAACGTTTTATAAAATTATGTTTAGTATAAACACATTTTAAATCGTCAGTTCATATACGTCTCAGTCGCTACGAAGCCGCTTTTTTAGATCTCATTTCCACCATGAAAATCGTAAGTTTTTGTACTGAAATTCCTTTCATGTAAACCTAAGAGTTTCTTAAACCTATTCCACTGCTTTTCCATTTCGCTTATATTTTAAGACAATGTAAAATCTAAAGAAAACAAACAGGGTCTCGCTAATGCTTTCCTATGGAAAATCGTCTGCTTTTGCATCTTGAGGGTAACCACGCCAAAGCTGGCGGTACTACTTTCACCGTGGAAGCGTACAAACCCGGCTTCACTTTGCTAGCATGGTAAGAGGAGGCGCTGTCACCAACTCTTCCCCTGCTAGCAAAGTGAAGCCGGGTTTGTACGCTTCCACGGTGAAAGTAGTACCGCCAGCTTTGGCGTGGTTACCCTCAAGATGCAAAAGCAGACGATTTTCCGTAGGAAAGCATTAGCCAGACCCTGTTTGTTTTCTTAAGATTTTACATTGTCTTAAATTATAAGCGAAATGGAAACGCAGTGGAATAGGTTTAAGAAACTATTAGGTTTACGTGGAAGGAATTTCAGTACAGAAACTTAGATTTTCATGGAGCAAATGAGATCTAAAAAAGTGTCTAGCGACTGAGACGTATATGAACTGACGATTTAAAATGTGTTTATACTAAACATAATTTTATAAAACGTTTAAAATCTTTCTCTGTCTAAGCGGATTATCGTAAAATATTGTTTATCATAGAAATTGTAACGATTGAGCTTCAGAGAATTTGTATTATGAGTGAATTTTTCAAAACATCACATTTTAAAGGGAGGGAACACTTCTGTCATGTTGTCAGAAGGAAAATTAAAGTAAACAACGACGTTCCACGCATGTTTTACTTGAACAATTATGATTGTTCTTAAGCAAATAAGCAAAGGGAGGGGGAAGAATATTCTCATTGAACATTATTATTTAAAAAACAAAAATTCATGAAATATCCAGATTTTAATTCCAAGCCTTTATAGAAAAAAGGGGGAATCTTCGAGCTTGTTCAAAGAAATTGAAAAATCAGACTCAAAATATGATGTTACTGTGTCTACATTTTATTTTTTATAATTGCTTTAAGTACTTGACTGATTTTAGTTTCTTCTAATGAAGGTAGGAAATTCCAACTGGTTTGGTTAGAAGAGTGGTGGGCTTCAAAGTTATGAATGCAAACAATTTTAAAATTACAGGCCTTAATAGGAAGGAAACTTTTTCGGGGGTGGGTAACTTTTTATCTTTTTAAAGGGTCCAATATCAAAATATAGCAAGAAAATATACAATTTATTAGTTTGTGAAAATAGGATTACAAGTCCTGCTGATAGTAAAGGAAATCTGTCTTGATTAAAACAGATTTACATAAGCTGCAGAAATAATTCCTACTGTAAGATCTCTTTTAAAAGAAATCCAACTGCATTCAAAATATTATACTTCTAATACACATCACTATTAACAGAGGCACATTCATAATTTATAAGTTAATAGCTTTTAAATAGTAAATGAAACAGACGTGTATATAATAATGTTTTTTAATTTGGTTTTTGAAATATACGTATACCATTTATGAGCAAGGTTATATTTATTAATAAAGAATTCATTGAGGATAAATCCGGATGTACGTAAAAATACCCCTGGAAACTGAAAAGCAGAAAAAATGCCCCAAAAAAATACCCCCAGAACAAACGGTTCACTGTAAACTGCCACAAGGAACACTGATGTGTGGCAGTGTTCCGGTGTGGCAATTTGGCGGCAACCCTGCCACACATCTTTCAGCAACTTGGCTACAAAGGGGGGTCTACAAAGATTGCCGTTTCTGGGCCTACATTGATAACTGGATTGGGAACTGCAAACGAATTTCGCGAAAACCTTCCATGTAAGCCAAGCAAGAATTGTACTTTATTTTGAAGAAATAAATTGCCGAGGATCCGAGATACACTTGGTTGGGGGGAGGGGGCGGGCTCTACCCTGAACTTCCGTAATATAATAATCTGGGCCGCTGGAGTCTGTCAGTGTAACCAGGAAGTTCCCCTTGAAGTGTCCGCGAGGTCCATGATCTTGGAGGGGGGTTCCCCCAAAATGTTAAAATGGATGCAGAGCTGCAAACATTAGTACCATGCTTTATACAATGATTCTGTACATGACCACGGATTTTCAGGGGGTGGCGTCCCCCCTCCCCCGTTTCTAAGAGCTATTCAGGTGTAACATCGAGGATACACTGACCGACTCTATAGGTCCAGAAAATAAAATTACGTAAGGGGGGTAGAGCCTTCCAAACCAAGCACCTCGTATCCCTTTCACAGGCTTCATCAAATTTCTGGGGGAGGGGAAGGGCATACATAGCTTACCATTAAACACAAAATGAAGCATAGAAATTGCGAGCAAATCCCTTACCTTGAGCACTTGCCTGCGCTCTTAGAAACTTGCACCCCACCCTCCTGAAAATTCGTGGTCGTGTACAGAATCATTATGTAAAGCATGGTTCTAATGTTTACAGCTCTATGTCCATTTTAACATTTGTCCCCCCCCAGCTCGCGGACGCTTCAAAGGGAACCACCTGGATACACTGACAGACTCCAGTGGCTCAGAATCTAATATTATGGAAGTTGGGTGTTGAGCCCCCCCCCCAACCAAAAGTACCTCGGCAATTTATTTCTTCAAATTAAAGTACAATTCTTGCTTGGCTTACATGGAACGTTTTCTCGAAATTCATTTGGAGTTCCCATTCCCCAATTCTGTTCTCAATATAGGCCCAGAAACAGCAATCTTTATAGATACCCCCACCCCCTTGAACTTTTCTGGTCAAGTTGCTGAAAGATGTATGGCAGGGTTGCCGGTAAATTGCCACACCGGAACACCGCCACACATCAGTGTTCCTGTGTGGCAGTTTACAGTGAACCGTTTGTTCTGGGGGCATTTTTTTCCCTTTTCAGTTTTCAGGGGTATTTTTACCGTTTACCGATAAGTCCTGCAGTTTGTTGCTAGCACAACATATGTTCAAGAATAGAAAAATCTGATCACATAAAGTGTAGTTAATCAACACAACAAGGTGATTAATTTGAGCTCTAATGACAGAGCTCTAACAGCAGCCCATATGCTAATGCACATTTAACCTACATTTTCCTGCCACAAAAATTAATGGATAACTAATCAAAAGTGCATGGGAAATATAGAAGTGCAAATTTTCTGCCATCAGATGCTAAATCATCTTTAGTTTACTGTTATCCATGTAACATCTCCAGTACCAAAATCTGATTTCCAAAAATTATGCTGACCTTTTAAGCTAGAACTTCTTACGACCACCTATTTCATCTGATTAGTTAAGTAATAAAGTTTTCACTCAAGTAATTTATTTGTTTATCAAAACTATACATTTTCATATATTGCAATTAATATCTTTATAATTTTATGCTGTTATATTTTTACTTCAGCTGAATTCAAGATTTTCCCCCATTTCTGTCATCAAAAAGCCTAGCTGTGCATTTCACACTCATTATGTACATTGTAAGCTGTAGAAAATATATCAGTACTATAATTTGCTAATGGGGATTCAATATACCTCCAGTTACACAAGACAAAAGAGAATGAGCAAGTTAGAACATGAAGAAATATTATGAGTTGATGCCCACATACACATTAAACTCCTTGAAGTCCTTTTTATATATGCAAGTAAAGCAAAGCTTACCCAACAGTATTTGTAACTGGAATTTAGCTCACTGCTGCAATTCAAACCATTAAAGGCAAATGTTATATGGAAATTTATACACTGCCGGACAATTGCTAAGGACGGATGACAATAGAGCCGCCCCGGTGGCGCAGTGGTCTAAGGCGTTGGCCTCTCTGATCATTCGTCCGTAAGGGGTCCGGGTTCGAATCCCGGTCAGGCATGGATGTTGTGTTTGTCTTTCGGCACTGGCTCTCTCCCTTCCCTGGAACCAGTGACCCTAAATTAGGGACGGGCGACTGCTTATAGCCCATTTGAGTTGCTCACGGTGGTCGTTAAACCTCCAATAAATAAATTAAATGACAATAGCAACGATAGCAACCATAAAATGGAAGGCAGGAAAATGTGGAAATTAGTATAAGTGCGGGATACAGTAAGACGTGTTGTGCGTATGCAAATTTTGGATTGCTGAACTTGTTCGTGACGTCATAGCGCTGATAAGAGATATAAAGGATTTGACGCGTATTGACCGTTGTTATTCGAATGCAAAGTTGGAAGGGAAAGAATCAATTGCCGAACTTGCAATTTTCAGTATGTCTTCCCGACATCACCTAGATGATTTTACGCGTGGCCGTATTATTGGCAAGATTGAAGAAGGGCGAAAAATAACAGATGTTGCCAAGGTGTTCGACGTCAGCCCCAGTGTTGTTTCAAGGCTTTGGAAATAATTTCAAATAAATGGAGAGTGTAGCAAACGTCACGGGGGAGGTCGTGTTCGCAGTACGACACCTGCAGAACATCGGTACATAGTGCTATCAACAAAAAGACACTGGCGCAGCACAGCTAGTGAGGTAGGAAATCAGTTTGTGGCTGCTACTGGCAAGCGGATCTCCCGAAAAACTGTCGCCAGACGTTTGCATGAAGGAGGACTATATGCCCGCTGTCCTGTTGTGTGCATCCCATTGTCCAGACGTCACCGTACCGCCCGTTTGCAATGGTGCCATTAACATCGCAATTGGACTCATAACGACTGGTCTGCTGTCCTCTTCTCAGATGAGAGTAGATACAGTCTATCGTCTGATTGTCGACGACAACTGATCTGGCGTGATAGTGGTACTGCATATTGTCCAGCAAAGATACAGGAAAGGGACCGATATCCGACATGTAGTGTCATGGTATGGGCTGGCATCATGATCAATGGCCGTACGTCCCTCTATGTGCTTCCAACTGGGACTATGACTGGCCAACGATACATTAATGATGTTCTGCTACCTCATGTTCGCATGTTCCGTGGTGCTGTTGGTGATAGATTCATTTTCATGGACGACAACGCAACATGTCATCGAACAGTCGCTGTCCAGGAGTGTCTTGAGAGCGAGGATATCCAACGCCTCGTATGGCCAGCACGTTCTCCAGATCTGAATCCCGTTGAAAATGTGTGGGATGCTTTGGGGAGGAGTCTTGCTGGTCGCCAATGCCCTCCAATATACAAGGACACCCTCATCTGTGCACTGACAGAGGAATGGGATAAATTACCCCAACAGCTGCTTGATAATGTTGTGCAAAGCATGACACGACGTGTGGAATCTTGCATCGCCCTCCATGGTGGCCATATCCTGTATTGGCATCTTACGCCGGAACGCCTGCGGACAGTAATTGCATTTTTTTCACGTTTACGTATTCTGCACAAAATGGCCTGTTTGTCCCTTGAACATGTTCCAAAGCCTTCTGGATTTCAGAGCACAATAAATTGTCTTTCTTGTAATGTCCTGGCATTCTGACATTATTTTATTTCACTTGGCATCCAACCACACTTACTTTGTTATGCGCTATATAGCCGTTTATGATCCGTCCATAGCAATTGTCCAGCAGTGTATGTACATCCAATACAAAACATTTATCTCAAATAGTTTAATCTCATCTTCAGAAACCTTCACTAGCAGCAGCAAAATGCGTTCCTTCACATACAATGGGTGCCACACCAGGTATGAGTGTCTTTTCTCTTAAAAGGCTTAATCTATCAGTCCTAATGGGAATACAAAAAATGAAGGGTGGGGGATGCATGGATACACAACAAGAATACTAAAGAATATAAAAAATATATATATATACAATACAGGAAATCTGTAACAACTATCAAAATATTGGGTACAAGAGATTTACATTGATGTGCAAAACAGTACGGGCTAATTTACACTGAACTAATCAGAACATATGCTGATAAAACAGAGGCAGATCATAAGCTCGATAGACAAAACACACATGCCACAACCACTGTGCAGGAAGTGACCTTTTAGCTACATCTCACTGATTTTACCAAAAAAGTAAGATATGATGTAAAGGAAGAAAAGATAACAAGATCGACTTTAAATATCAACAGAGAACCAAAAGGGGAAAGTTTAATTAGAGCATATATGCTGTAGAGCATTAATGCTATAATTAATATTAGATAGAAAAAGCAGATTATTCATGAGAGAGTTAAAATGCATGAAAACAATTTTTAATCTCAGAACATATACATGCATTACAGAATAGCAACTAAATCAGGTAAAGAAAACATTTGGTATCAGAAGTGAATGAAATATATGACTGATAGCTTATTTATGGAATATCAAAGTAACTGATGATCCTAAAATGTTTACTGCTCTGTAAAATGAATCAGAGAACACGAAGTTTTAGAATACTAAAAATGTGCAGTGACTAGAAATGGGGTGGCCGAAGAGAATCAAATCTATTTTTGTAATGAACAGGAAATAAAGACAATTTAGAGTTGTATGTTTGCTGTGTTAATAATTATAATGTATCTCCATGTATTATGAGAATATTTCTTCAAAAATCAAAATGTGCATACATATGTTTACAGGGTCATAGCTTGAGAGCTCCCAGCAGTGCAAATTTTCATTGTAAGGTACTCATGTTCAGTCACTTTCAAATGTTTCCTTGTTCATTTGTCTCTTACTTCTATTCTTTCTTTTTTTAATCTTTTAAATATCTGTGCACCCTTTGTGTTTCAACTTTCACTTTCCTCATGTACTGTGTTTAGTATCACCATCATTTTATGTTTCACATACAAAGTGGTTTTGTTGTGAATCAGGAGATATTAACAGTGATGTTTTGCATTGTCATATAATTCCAAGAAATGGTTAGTGCAGTGTCTCACATGCAAAAGTTACTGTCTTAATGTCCTCTGCTAATCCAGAGAATCTGCATTTGTACTGTGAAGTTCAGTTTTAAATAAAGGAGCTCCAGTTCTATTAACTGATCTTGTAGCACACTATTAAAAGCACCTTGTCTATTAGTTTAAAATGAGTATTTACTAGCAATGGTCAAATCTGCAATTTGGTATACTGGTCAAGTGCTGAAACAGGAAAAAAGAAGTAGATGAACTTTTGGTAAATGTAGCTAATTCCTAACCACTATCATTGTTGTATTTTATATAGTGCAAAGTTTTTGGATATGAACACTGTCATAATTATAAGTGGGTTATTAATAATACAAAGACGATTATCTTAATAATGTAGTTATATTGAACATCCTTTTAAACGTGGTTCAGTTATGAATACCCCTCCGATTACATAACCTGCACTATTCCAGAAAAATTTGCTACAACTTTCGTAAACAGATCTGTATAGCCTACATAAACCTAGCGACTTCTTTAATTTTGCTACAAATTTAGAACATTACATAATATGCTAAAAGCAAGCAAATCACAGCAAAATATACAGTTGTCATTCACAGTAAATTACAATCGACGATTGAATCCCAAAGAACTTAATTAAACCTAGTAAACTGAAAGTAAAGTGATACTAACCGATGGAATGACATACCTGGTATTTTCTTTTTTAATTTATTTGCACAGCTGGATGCCACGCAGGATCCCATGGAAACTAAATATGAACAGGCTAAAGTATGTTGTCAAACACAGAAAAAATTCTACGCTGACAAACCAGTTTAACGAAAAATATGAGCTTCTAAAAATCACAAATTTTAAATGCTTTCCTATGGCAGACACGCCCAAGATCTTTAGATATATCTCATCCCTCCGCATGCTTGGTTACCCTCTTGGCCGTGTCTGCCATAGGAAAGCATTAAAAATTTGTGATTTTTACAAGCTCATATTTTTCGTTAAACTGGTTTGTCATCGTAGAGTTTTTTCTGTGTTTGACAACATACTTTAGCTTGTTCATATTTAGTTTCCATGGGATCCTGTGTGGCATTCAGCTGTACAAATAAATTTAAAAAGAAAATACCAGGTATGTCATTCCACCGGTTAGTATCACTTTATTTTCCGTTTACTAGGTTTAATTAAGTTCTTTGGGATTCAATCGTCGATTGCAATTTATTGTGAATGACAACTGTATATTTTGCTGTGATTTGCTTGATTTTAGCATATTATGTAATGTTCTACATTTGTAGAAAAATTAAAGAAGTCGCTAGGTTTACGTAGGTTATACAGATCTGTTTACGAAAGTTGTAGCTAATTTTACTGGAATAGTGCAGGTTATGTAATCGGAGGGGTATTCATAACTGAACTACGCCGCCCCGGTGGCGCAGTGGTCTAAGCGATGGCCTCTGATCATTCGTCCGAAAGGGGTCCGGGTTCGAATCCCGGTGAGGCATGGATGTTGTGTTTGTCTTACGGCACTGGCTCTCTCTCTTCCCTGGAACCAGTAACCCTAAATTAGGGACGGGCGACTGCTTATATCCGATTGAGTTGCTCACGGTGGTCGTTAAACCTCCAATCAAAAAAAAAAAAAATAACTGAACCACGTTTAAAAGGATGTTCAATATAACTACATGATTAAGATAATCGTGTTTGAATTATTAATAACCCACCTATGATTATGACTTTTCATATCCAAAAACTTTGCACATAAGCAACAATAGGGGTTAGGAATTAGCTACATTTACCAAAAGTTCATCTATTTCTTTTTTCCTGTTTCAGGACTTGACCAGTATACCAAATTGCAGATTTGACCATTGCTAGAAAATACTCATTTTAAACTAATAGACAAGGTGTTTTTAATAGTGTGCTATAAAATCAGTTAATAGAACTGGAGCACCTTTATTTAAAACTGAACTTCACAGTACAAATGCAGATTCTCTGGATTAGCAGAGGACATTAAAACAGTAACTTTTGCATGTGAGACACTGCACTAACCATTTCTTGGAATTATATGACAATGCAAAACATCACTGTTCATATCTCCTGATTCACAACAAAACCACTTTGTATGTGAAACATAAAATGATATTTATATTAAACACAGTAGATGAAAAAAGTGAAAGTTGAAACACAAAGGGTGCACAGATATTTAAAAGATTAAAAAAAAAAAAGAGTAGAAGTAAGAGACAAATGAACAAGGAAACATTTGAAAGTGACTGAACATGAGTACCTTACAGTGAAGATTTGCACTTCTGGCTCCTCTCAAGCTATGTCCCTGTAAACATATGTATGCACATTTTGATTTTTGAAGAAATATTCTCATAATACATTGAAATACATTATCATTATTAACACAGCAATCATACATCTCTAAATTGCCTGTATTTCCTGTTCATTACAAAAATAGATTTGATTCTCTTCGGCCACCCCATCTCTAGTTACTGGGCATTTTTGGTATTCTAAAACTTCATGTTCTCTTATTCATTTTACAGAGCAGTAAACATTTTAGGATCATCAGTTACTTTGTTATTCCATAAATAAGCTATCAGTGATATATTTCATTCACTTCTCGTGCCAAATGTTTTCTTTACCTGATTTAGTTGCTATTCTGTAATGCATGTATATGTTCTGAGATTAAAAATTGTTTTCATGCATTTTAACTCTCTCATGAATAATCTGCTTTTTCTATCTAATATTAATTATAGCATTAATGCTCTACAGCATATATGCTCTAATTAAACTTTCCCCTTTTGGTTCTCTGTTGATATTTAAAGTCGATCTTGTTACCTTTTCTTCCTTTACATCATATCTTACTTTTTTTTTGGTAAAATCAGTGAGATGTAGCTAAAAAGTCATTCCTTGCACAGTGGTTGTGTCATGTGTGTTTTGCCTATCGAGCTTATGATCTGCCTCTGTTTTATCAGCATATGTTCTGATTAGCTCAGTGTAAATTAGCCTGTACTGTTTCGCACATCAATGTAAATCTCTTGTACCGAACATTTTGATAGTTACAGATTTCCTGTATTGTAAATATTTTTTTTTATATTCTTTGTTATTCTTGTTGTGTATCCATGCATCCCCCCCACCCTTCATATTTTGTTTTCCCATTAGGACTAAAGGATTAAGCATTTTAAGAGAAAAGACACTCATACCTGGTGTGGTGCCCATTGTATGTGAAGGAAAGCATTTTGCTGCTGCTAGTAAAGGTTACTGAAGATGAGATTAAACTATTTGAGATAAGTGTTTTGTATTGGATGTACATATAAGTTTCCATACAAACATTTGCCTTTAATGGTTTGAATTGCAGCAGTAAGCTAATTTCCAGCTACAAATACTGTTGGGTAAGCTTTTCTTTATTTGCATATATAAAAAGGACTTCAAGAAGTTTAATGTGTATGTGGGCATCAACTCATAATAATATTTCTTTATGTTCTAACTAGCTCATTTTCTTTTGTCTTGTGTAACTAGAGGTATATTGAATCCCCATTAGAAAATGTTAGTACTGATATATTTTCTACAGCTTACAATGTACATAATGAGTGTGAAATGCAGCTCACAACTAGGCTTTTTGGTGACAGATATGGGGGAAATCTTGAATTCAGCTGAAGAAAAAATATAACAGCATAAAATTATAAAGATATTAATTGCAATATATGAAAATGCATAGTTATGATAAACAAATAAATTACTTGAGTAAAAACTTTATTACTTCACTAATCAAATGCAATAGGCAGTTGTAAGAAGTTCTGGATTAAAAGGTCAGCATAATGTTTGGAAATCAGATTTAGGTACTGGAGATGTTACACGGATAACAGTAAACTAAAGATGATTTTGCATCTGATGGAAAAAAATTTTCACTTCTATATTTCCCATGCACATCTGATTAGTTATCCATTAATTTTTGTGGCCAGAAAATGTAGGTTAAATGTGTATTAGCATATGGGTTGCTGTTAGCAATGCTCTCTGTCATTAGAGCTAAAATTAATCACCATGTTGTGTTGATTAACCACACTTTATGTGATCAGGTTTTTCTATTCTTGAACATATGTTGTGCTAGCAACAAACTGCAGGATTTATCCTGAATGAATTCTTTATTAATAAATATAACCTTGCTCATAAATGGTATACGTATATTTCAAAAACCAAATTTAAAAACCTTATTATATACACATATGTCTGTTTCATTTACTATTTAAAAGCTATTAACTTATTACATTATGAACGTGTCTCTGTTAATAGTGATGTGTATTAGAAGTATAATATTTTGAATGCAGTTGGATTTTTTTAAGAGATCTTACAGTAGGAATTATTTCTGCTGCTTATGTAAATCTGTTTTTATCAAGTCAGATTTCCTTTACTATCAGCAGGACTTGTAAATCCTATTTTCACAAACTAATAAATTGTATATTTTCTTGCTCTATTTTGAAACTGCACCCTTTAAAAAGTTACCCCCTTCCCCCTGAAAAAAGTTCCCTTTCTATTAAGGCCTGTAGTTTTAAAATTATTTGCATTCATACCTTTGAAGCCCACCACAGTTCTAACCAAACCAGTTGGAATATCCTGCCTTCATTAGAAGAAACTAAAATCAGTCAAGTGCTTAAAGTAATTATAAAAAATAAAATGACGACACAGTAACATCATATTTTGAGTCTGATTTTTTTCAATTTCTTTGTACAAGCTCGAATATTCCCTCTTTTTTCTATAAAGGCTTGGAAATAAAATCTAGATAATTCATGAATTTTTATTGTTTTAAATAATAATTTTCAATAAAAATATTCTCCCACCTCCCTTTGCTTATTTGCTTAAGAACAATCATAATTATTCTTCAAGTAAAACATACGTGGAACGTCGTTGTTTACTTTAATTTTCCTCCTGAGAACATGACAGGAGTGTTCCCTCCCATTAAAGTGCGATCTTTTGAAAAAATTCACTCATAATACAAATTCTCTGAAGCTCGATCGTTACAATTTCTATGATAAACAATATTTTACGATAATTCGCTAAGACAGAAAAAGATTTTAAACTTTTTATAAAATTATGTTTAGTATAAACACATTTTAAATCGTCAGTTCATATACGTGTCAGTCGCTACGAAGACGCTTTTTTAGATCTTATTTCCTCCATGAAAATCTAAGTTTCTGTACTGAAATTCCTTTCATGTAAACCTAAGAGTTTCTTAAACCTATTCCACTGCTTTTCCATTTCGCTTATAATTTAAGACAATGTAAGATCTTAAGAAAACAAACAGGGTCTGGCTAATGCTTTCCTACGGAAAATCGTCTGCTTTTGCATCTTGAGGGTAACCACGCCAAAGCTGGCGGTACTACTTTCACCGTGGAAGCATACAAACCCGGCTTCACTTAGCTAGCAGGGGAAGTGTTGATGACAGCTCTTCCTCTTATTCCTACCTCCATGCTACATGCATGGAACCAACGCATGGCGCTATCGATGTTCTGAGTAGGACTTATCTATCGATAATGCAATCGATAGGTCTAGGAAACGCTATAAAAAAACAGGAAAGGAAAGGCATTTTTTTTAATTAACGTAGTGTGGTGTGTTGACAGATGAAATTATAACTAGCTTTAATCTGGTGTACGAAGTTTATACATTTCCTGAATACTCTCGAGTTCTCAAGAAAAGTGGCTGACCGTATGATTGAAAAACTTTGGTTGTAAAAGCAGGAAAATAGTTATCCATCGAATTTGGTAGATGGCTTCTGCTAATGAAGAATTTGATCAAGTAAACAATGTTTTCAAAGTTTTTCATATACATTTATACTGACAAATGAATGGTTTTATTATCCAAGCATACTTATGAATATTTTTTATTGTTCGCAAGTTTTTAGTACTCATAGTTCTATTTTTTCATATCTCTATTGTCTTTATCCTACCTTTTAATTATTTTCAACTGAGACCATTGGTCTTTCCTCTCTGTTTATGCTTAAGTATCAAGTCTGAAATTCAACCTTTCCGAACTGTGTAGTGTCCTCCTGCCTCCAATTTTTTCCTTCATGCAGTAATCACGAAACGTGTACCCTTCTTACTATGAACTTCGATAACTTATGGTTTGGCGTATGTTATTTAATTACAGCAGGAGTAATAATACATAAGTCATTATGCCCCGCTTCGCCCTACGTTTCTGCTGAAAAAATAGTCATTCTATATAATGTGGAAAAAATATTCCTCTCATAATACGCGGAAATATTCGTGTGTAACTAGAAGTTCTATAAAAGAAAACTTTTAAATTACCATGTTATAGAAAAGTTGATTCCATATTGCTAAATTACTGCAGAAACCAGATGTTAATGTTTGAGGTTTTCTTTTTCTTTGTAGAAGGAAATTTTAAAAAAATGGTACAAAGTTTTTCATTATCATTATAAAAAAATTGCAGTTTCAGAACAGAACTAAAGTTAGCAATAGGTTATTAACTGACATTGTAGAAATTAAGGTTATGGTTAGGATACCCAGATACCTTTGGTTCAAAATCAGGACAGTTTTTAAAAAAAAGTAGCACTTCCCAAAATAACGTTTATTCCACCAAAGCCACATAAAACACAAGATTCACAAGTATTTACTGTTGGACGATATTTGATTCAGCAAATTTTCATCGCCCCAAATTTATGCATTTCACCAAGTGATAATGAATTATTTATTTTAATTTGAAGCAGACATTTTACAGTTTCAACATCTAACTGATTTCAGTCATCTGTCCACTGCTTCTTGCACAGCGAGTATACTCGTTCAATGGCCAAATTTGACGTTGGAATTGAAAAAAATACACTAACTAGAATCTTCAAATCCACAAATTTGTTGCTTTGAAACAAAGTGGACCATTTTTTATCAATTGGCAAATTACTGAATTCACTTGAAGACGCTCCTAACAATCAATTCTTTAGTTTAATCAAACAATGAATCTTTCGTGGCAATATCTGGTAATAAATATTGAGTCGCCTTTTGGACTTCGTCATGTTTAATATCAGTTTTTAGCATCAACCAATTTGTTGAACAAGGATAGTTATCTAAGCTGAACCACTTTTATATAATCAATAGCCATTGAATAAAAGTCAATGAATTCCCTTTTAAATTGATTGGCTGAATCTGGATCATCTATAAGTAAGTAGTAGCTTAGAAGCAGTAATGGCACCAAAAAAGTTTCGCTGGAGTCGGTTTTGCATCTTTTGTTTAAAAGATGCAAAAATGATTCCAGCAAAACTTTTTTTTTCTTTTTAAATTTTTACAGAAGTTCAGGACAGAAACAGTGGCATAACTACCACCCCCGCAGCTGGGGGAGGGGTAAGTAACAAAGGGGCATACTGCAGCTGCCAGTTATACTTTTATGAAAAAAATCGAACATGCACTATAATTAACCCAAAGATTCATATTTTGCTTTAAGATATATTTAGCTTTGCCTAAATAAAGGCCTAGTTTCACTTTTAAAACACTGAATGTCCTACAGATTGAAAGTGTTTGGCTCTTTAACTTCGGGTTGTAATACGACTGCTCTGCAATGGGTTATAAATAATATGACTGCTCTGCAATGGGTTATAAATAATAAGATCGCTCTCCAATCGCCTTCTCTCTGCACTGCTGAGGAAAAGCCTGAGGCTACAGTCTTCCCCCATCCCCTTGGAGGATGTGGGAAGACAGTCAGTTACCTAGGATGACGTGCACGACAAGCGTCAACATTTATTCACAGCAGTTGCAGATCTGCCATGTGTAAGAGGGTGATTTCTTCAAATGATTTATTTTAGTTTTGGACAAAGCATTGACATGTATTGTCAAATTTATTACTTAAAAAGTTAAAACTACAGGGCTCTAGATACCACTATTACTTTTGCAGATACTCTCCCTGACTTCCTAACCCTTACCCCCCAACCACCAGACACACGCCGCAAAACATGCATCCTCCCTCGTGTTTGAAATCCTGGGAAAATTACTGTGCTTAGTAGGGGTGCTGAAGTAAATCTGGGGGGGTGCGCACATGCTAGTTACGCCATTGGACTGAAACCCAGATTTCAGTACAAAATCAGGACATCTGGGCACCCTAGGTATGGTCCTGATTTTAGCTGAACTTTTCCCAAAGTGGAATTACCAGCTGTTCAGTCTTTTGTCATCACAGCGTCTTCTGGCATGAATTTACGCAGAAAAATGATTGATTGAAACTTTCTGGGATCATTAATACTTCGTGCACCTGTGATGTCATGATTTAAGTCACTTTGTTTTGAAACAACACATGAAGCACATTGACTTAGTAGATAAGCCATTTTCTTAGAAATTCTTAATGAGTGTAATTCATTTTAGGGAGGGGGGGGAGTTTGGGTTCTTAGGTAAGAATGTTTTTTCAAAAATACTTGAACAATAAGCTTATGCAGATACGGGATCTGGCAAAGTAGAGTTTCTAGAGTGGGCAGAACACAAAAGGTCTAAAAAATATATACAAGTAATTTTTTTTTTTTCAGCTTGTAACCATTTGTCTGAAATCTCTGGGTTCAAATCTTAGTTATGCATGGATGCTGTGTTTGTCTTGTAACACTTTCTCTCTTCCCTGGAACCAGTGGCCCTAAATTAGGAATGAATGACTGCTTATAGTCCATTGAGTTGTTCAATGTGGTCGTTATACTGCCCAGTCAGCCACCGTTAAAAAAAGTCTTGTTGGGTGAGAGGATTTTGTAGCAAGGATTACATAAAATGAAAGGAAACACACAATATTAAAAATAAGCAAACCATGTTAGTAGGTTCCTGTGCAAGGATTATGGTTTCATTCCATACAAAGAATTGAAGTGCTAAAAAGATATTACAATTAAATACCTTGGTACACTAGAAGAAAACACTGATGTGAAGGTGAAAAAATAAAATAAAACTCAATGTAACATTGTCAACAAGAAGTGCCAGGAGAAACAGCCTTTTTAGTTTCTGTTGAAATCAAGTCCTCATTTTTCAAGCAATTGGAAACCCACTTTCAGATGTGCTCAGGTTGTCATGGTCATGGAAGTCTACATAAAGGTAAATTGCTGGTTTATAACCCTGTGTGGGAGGCAGGGACTGTTGCTAGACTTCAAAATCAGAGTGGGTGGTATTTTTGCTGGGACAAGATTGATAAGAACTTTATTTACGAAACACTGAAAGAAAGAATTTATAATGTTTTTTTACTACAATCTGCAAAGGTATTTGTGCAATCCTTCCCCACCAGATACATACTCATTAATTTTGGAACCGTTTTGAAGTTTTTGCCCTTTTTGGAATACAAAAAAAAAATCCGAAGTTTTGAGTCAATTTTTGTTAATGTTCTACCTATCCATTTTTAATAAAATGAGTGAAACCTAAAGAGCTACATACTGGTAAAATAAACATGACACACTGCCATGAACACCAGTAACATAGACAAAACAATTACACTTGCTTTTAGTTCTTCCTTATAGTAAGTTTGTCTATCTCATTCACTGTGTGGAAACTTTAATATACAAACAACATCCATTTACAAAATGTCACAAGATCGTCCAAGTGGGGCAAAGTACCCGTGGAAGAAAAAAGATCACACGAAGAAACTTTCAAAACTTTACCAGTTCTTTTTGCCACAGAGTCAGTTGAGTTCAAGTTCCATTTCTGATGAAAAGAATGACAATTTGTTTAGCTCGTCAACTGCTCAAAGTTTAGAAGCAGACATTTGCATTATATCTTCTGTTCCAATAATTACTTAAAAAGTTAAAACTGCAGGGCTCTAGCTATCTCCCACCCCCTTACTTTTCCAGACACTGTTCCTGGACCTCCCCATCACCTCCTTTGTGTTTGAAATCCTGGAAAAATTACTATGCTTAGAGCGTGTTGAAGTAAATCTTGTGAGGGGGCATATGTTGTGTTAGTTGCGCCTCTGGTGCTGCAGTGTGTAGAGGTGTAAACTGAGGTTTAGGATGTCAGAGGTAGGTGATTCTAGTTATGGAACTGCCTGTAGTTATCATGGCAATCCAAAAAGTGATTTTCCTCTGACATTATTTTGGGCATGGATCCAGACTTCCCCTTGTCACTTTTTGTACATGTTTTTATTTTGTGCCAAAGCAGCTGTACTAAGGAAAGAAAAAATGTCATCCCCCAAACATAAAATTAAAAAGTTGAGTGTTTTTCTGATATACATTGTATGTTGTATTTATTCAGTTACTATAAAGTTTGATCTGTACTGTCTCATCAGCTGCATGTACAAAAGGCATCCAGTAAAATTTCTTACAAATTAAGCTAGCTCAGCTACTCCCTTCTGCCATACCTCCTAGGCTGTGTTTTTGCTCCATGTGTGGCATCCATAAATAAGTTCTGGGATTCCTTATAAAACCCAGTGGTTATTTAACAGCTGTAGGTATTTTAATGTTTTGTTTCACTTTAATCAAAATTTAAAGAATCAGATGTACTTTTATTCAAGTGATAATGATTCAATAAAAAAAAAGTAGGAAAAAAGGAAAATGTTATTTTGTTGTGTGCTAGTTTGTTCATGTTGTTCATATTTTATTACATACATAAACCAAAAATGTTGCTGAACATAAGAGCAGTAGCTTAGGATTGCTTATGAAGCAGTTACATAACTGTTTCATTGCTATATATATGTTTTTGTTGTTGTTGTATGTTGTTTGTATCAACCTTTGAGATAGTTAGCTAAAGGGCACAGTACACAATGTGGCGATGTGAGAAGTACACCCACGTCCCAAATCAGATTTAAGAGGTCAATGAGTTGGAAAGTAGGAAATGGACGGGAGGAAGCCATTTTGAGATATTCGGCAGAGAGGTTGTGGTAGCGAAGCTACAGCATCGAAGAAGAAGGGTGGGACCTCAGCAGAGAGATGTGACAGTTACTTAAGAATTATGGGATCAGAGGCAAGCGTCCCACGGGAATGCACCGCTCTGATTGGCCCAAAACTGTAGAGACTCTCCCGAGGTGAGAGAGCGAGTTGCAGAAGAAGCGGGATTTGGGGATTCTGTGGTAACTCTCATGGCATAAGGATGAATACTATATTGCTCTGATGGCCGAGATCATCAGAATTTGGGTCAATAGTGACGAGGGTCACTACGTTTGAGATAGTAACTGCGGTTACATAATTAGAGGACTTGAACTGCGGTTCAGTAGCAGACAAAGTAACCCTGGCAACTGTGTCTCTCAAGGAAGCACTCAAATGCTGAGTGCACCAGGATATATACATTGAGAGAGGTAAACTATTCCGTCTGATCTTGTTTCATTTATTAGCTGTAACGGACTTGACTCTCTGGACCGATTGAGAAGTACTGAGGTACGGACATTGTCTTAGCCGTGACAACCGAACTTGGACGGCTTGTTTAAGATAAGAACTGTGGTCTGAATAGACCTAGAAGAGTGATTACTTTATGTTCTAAAACTTGTACACATTATTGAGGTGAACTGCATTATTCAAGAGATGCAAATCATTGATGCACTGTATGTTAAATAAATCTCCTTGTACATAGGTACTGCTTAGTCCATGTCATATGTTGAATTATGTAAAATGCGTCATTCATCAACTAGCTTGTCGAAAACCAAGTTTCGACTGGTGGCAGCACTACCAGTCTCAACTGATCCGAACTTTACATTCCAGTTTGTCTTCCATCGGCTTACCATTCCATCAGTAAATATTACAAGTGGTGTAGCAGTGTGGGATGCAACGCACAGCCTCCTGCTACTTTTCGTAAATAACAAAAATACTGCATCACTCTACATCACACACAACAAACTTTGTACCTAAATAAACATTTCACATACTGCATACCAGCATTTTTTTTTTTTAATTTGCTGTTGGGAGCATGATATTTTTCTTTGCTTAGGGCAGTTGTTTTGGGACAACATAAAAATGATGGAGGGGGAAGGGGGTCCGAGACCCTCACTGTAAAAAAATTCTGGATCTGCTGCTGACGTAATCCCTCTAAAAGTTACCTGTGTATGCTTCTTTATCATTGTGCTGATTTTGTATATTTCAGTCTAGAAATTTTCATTATGACTTGTTTTTATTCCAGTTTGATGATGAGCTTACAGAATCTCAAGAGCCACAAGGAGGTGACAAGCGTAAACGCTTGTTTTCTAAAGAGCGTAAGTATTTTCTAAAAAGTTATCATCAATGCATTTACTGATAAATGCCATAGATATTTTGAAAAATAAGCAAAACTGAATACATACACACATCACTAAGCTGTTCCCTGAGATTCAGTGGGTAGCTCCACAAAGAAATACAGACTACCAGATAATTTTTACTTACTGTTGCCATATCAAACTTCTTCATTTACAGTGATCTTGACACACAACTTGGGCTTTACTGACATCAGTCACACGTCGTACAAAAGATCCTTTATACTTCATACTCATAATCTTTTTCTCGTGCAGAAACTCTTGAATCTGATCCTCCCATGACTTCCTTGGCCTTCCTCTGCCGTTCCTTCCTGCCACTTGGGCTAAAAAGATTTTCTTAGTAAGCATCTCATCACTCATCCTTTCAACATGACCAAACCACTGAAGCATATTAGTCTCCACCTTGCTAACAACATTTTGTTTCACATTACACAACTGCAACACATCTTCATTCCTCACACAATCAGAACGTGTCTTGCCACAAACACCCCGTAAGTAATGCTTTTCTCCAGCACACAAATTACTCATATGTTTCTTCTGTAGTGCCCAGGTTTCACTACCATACATCAGAATAGGAACAATTACACTTTCATACACAGCTATGCGAGACTTGAGAACCCATCATTCCTGTGAAATCCTTATAAAGCAGCTATGACTTTCAATGAAGAGTTCACTCTCCTAATAATTTCGCCATGTAATTTGTTCTGTCTGTGAAACATACTTCCCAAATATACAAACTTGTTTACCTGATCAATAACAGTGCCATTTAGACCTATCCTGCATACAGTACTACAGTTCTTCTCTCAAAAACCATAACTTTGGTTTTTCCCTTATTTATACTCAGTTTGAAATTCATACAAACTTCGTACATCCATGCCAGCATACTCTGCAACTCACGTTCACTCTCTGCCACCAGGACAGTGTCATCAGCATACAGCAATTTGCACACACCAGTATCACCAAGACATTAACCAGTGTTATTTATTTTGGCATCAGACATGCACACATCCATAAATATATTAAACAGCCATGGTGACATTACACAACCTTGTCTAACTTCTGCACCAATAGAAAACCATTTTGATAAAACACCATTCATATGTACACAAGCTCTACTGCCAGCATACATGGCTTTTACACTATTAAGTAGGTTCCCAGTAACACCATATTCATTCAATACCTTCCACAAAAGTGTCCTATTTACTCGGTCGTAAGCTTTCTCTAAATCTATGAAGGCAGCAAAAACTTTCTTACCAACAGCCAGATACTTTTCAATCATCGTGTGTAATGCAAAAATTTGGTTAGTGCAGCCTTTACCAGGCATAAAACCACTCTGAACATCCCACACTTTCTCTGATGTAAGACCCCGTACTTTTTCAATAACAACCTTAACAAGCCCTTTCCCTGGCACACTTAGTAGTTCTTGTAGTTCACAATAGTTCTTGCATTTAGTCTGATCACCTTTTCCCTTATACAAGGGAACAATGATAGCATCCTTCCAATTCCCAGGAACCATTCCTAACTCCTAGCACAACTGGCAAATTTCAGTTAGTCAATTAGAGTCACTACCCTGTTTCTGCATCTCAGCTGTTATGCCATCAACTTGCAGAGCCTTACCATTCTGAAGGGCTTTTAGAGCTTCACGCACCTTTTCTCTTGAGATCCCTCCTGTGCTTCCATCCTTCACTGTGACATCATCTGCTTCTGCCTCAGAATAATCTTTGCTTTCTTGATCTAATAACTCACAGAAGTATTCATCCCCATCTTTCACTTAACTCATTGGGCTCCCATATCATTTCCCCGATCCTATTCTTCACACAACTTGCAACTTGTTTCCCCTATTTTTCTTGAGTCTAGTGTACTTCCAGAAAATCTTCCTACCTTTCCAAAACGCCAATTCATGCCTTTCCATCTTTTCCTTCCTACCTTTTGTCTTATTCTGGCAAACCAGCTTAGCTGCTTCGCGCTTCTTACAGTGATATTCATCCACAGAAACTCTACCTTGCAACGTCCCCAAATAGGCTCCCTTCTTTCCTTTTACTGCCTCGTCGATCTCACTATTCCACCAAGCATCACCTCTATTGTTACTCACTATTGTGGTGCCACAGACCTCTTCAGCATCAGTGACAACACAGTTTTTAAAACATTCCCACTTTTCTACATCCCTCTCACAAGACTTCCGCTCCTTCAGTCGTTTTTTGAGTATGTCAGAATAATACTGATGATCTTCAGGGAGCCTTTCAACCTTTATTCTTTCCATCGTAGGCCTCTTCCTATTCCTTTTCCTCCAACCAACATTTAGTTTGACTCGTGACACTACCAAGTAAAGATCAGAGCCAACATCAGCACCTCTCATCACACGAGTATCAACAACTAAGTATTTCAGATGCTGGTCATAGACAACACAATCTATCACACTCTTCTGACCAAGAGTACGATTTTTCCAAGTATACAGGATGATTCAGAAATGTTGGTCCTAAATGAAAATTTAGGTAGAGCTCATCGAAACAAACAAAAAGTCGTAGTTAACATAGGTCCATAAACGAACCATTTCCGAAATAATTAACATTTTATTGCATCATTTCCAGTGGTAATGTTAAGTTGTTTTTTTACCCAGCTTTCAGCTATTTCGATAGTTTTTGCACTTCTGAGAAAGAAATCGGAAGGGCTGAATTGTTTGAGGGAATGGTTAGACCTCAAACTTGCTCCTAACTGAAAGTGCCCCCCCCCAAGGTAAAAACAAACCACCCTAGTTCTTGGGGTGAAACACCACATCCGGGGAATACTTCAAGCTCCTGGGGGACAGTAAAGGGTTGGATTTTTGGGAGGGGGGTGGGTTCAGGGTTCCAACTTTCAGCCCAAGAACAAATGATTCTGAGATGTCTCCTGCAAGAGCTCCCCAGATACAACAAATACAACACAAATAAACTTTATTTTCTGTAATATCTTATGAAAAACATTCTGAAAATGTGTGAACATCCTCAGCATGCCAAAAATAGCTAGTTTTTGATTTGTCTGGTCACAAGGAAGTTCGCATAAATCGAATGTTTTGAACTCTCCCTTCAACTTTGTTTACGCTTTCCAACCGTAGGTTGAAGAAGCGTATATGCTCCAGCTTTTTCCGTCCGTCTGTCGGCACGATAACTCACGTAAAAATAGATTGGTTTCAATGAAATTTTAGTATATACCAGGGAACGAAGCCTATTGAAAATGGGTGAAGTGGGGTCAAAAGTCACGCCATAAGAGCGGGATCCATTCAATTGCTCTTATGCGTCATAACTTGCGTAAATATGGTTCGATTTCAATGACATTTTAGTATGTGGTAGGGGACCACCTGGGGACGAACCCTATTGAAAATGGGTGAAGTGGAGTCAAAGGTCAGGACATAGGAGCGGGATGCATTGCATTGCCCTTATGCGTCATAAGGTGCGTAAAAATGGTTCGATTTTGATGAAATTTTAGTATGTGGTAGGGGACCACCTGGAGAAAAACCCTATTGAAAATGGGACAAATGGAGTCAAAGGTCAGGACATAGGATCGGGATCCATTCCATCGCCCTTATCCCACACTATTAAGGTGGACGTCAAGTAATTTTGCTTCCTATATTTCCAATGGAAAACCTTTTGTACACATTTCCTTCACAATTAGTGTGTTCCCAAGGATGGAAATTTGAACATTGATTAAAATAACTTCATACTATAACTTGGAATACTTAACATTTTCTAAAACATAAGCATAATTATATTAAAAAACAATAACCTTTCCTTTGGTGGTGTTGAAACCAGAAAAAAGATGGCGCGACCTGTACTTTGATGACGTCAGTGGACAAATAAATGTTGGATTGCATAATTATGGTTATGGTTTAGAAAATATAATTACGGTTATGGTTTAGAAAATATTAAGTGTTCTAAGTTATGAAATGAAGCTATTTTAATCGATGTTCAAATTTTCATTCTTGGGAACGCATTAATTGTGAAGAAAATGTGTACAGAAGTTTTTCCATTGGAAGTATAGGAAGCAAAATCACTTGACGTCCACCTGAAAGTAGCAATTCTTGTTGTATGTATGTATGTACATTTTATTTTGAAAATGGCTCTAAGAATTTTGATGAAAGTCGTTAACCTATCGTTTCCTGGTACTAGAAATCGATTTAGCTTGATCTCGACTTTAGGAGAATTCATTTAGTGGGTTAAACAACCACCCCGAATTATAACGTTTTTACTGTCATGGCGTCGTTCCATTAATGTTTCCAATGCTTAGAAATCTTGTGAAGTCACAATCTCGCGTTTGAGAATGTTGGCGCGCGGTCACACCATCTGTCTCATTACGTCATGCGTTGTGTGTGGATCCTATTAAAGTTTTATGACGTCGTACTCTTGCGAGCAGATGGTCGCTATTCCCATCTGCTTCATTACGTCACATGTTGTGTGCGTATGTCCGTCCTCACGATAACTCACGTAACAATCGTTCGATTTTGATGAAATTTTAGTATCTGGTTGGGTATCACCTGGGAAGGAACCTCATTTAAAGTGGACGAAATGGGGTGAAAGGTCAGTACATAGGAGCGGGATACATTCCACTGCTGTTATGCGTTATAACTAACGTAAAAAGGGTTCGATTTTGATGAAATTTTAGTATGTGGTACAGGACCACCTGGCCACAAACCCTATTGAAAATGGGCGAAATGGGGTCTAAGGTCAGGACATAGGAGCGGAGTCACTTCAGTCGCCATTATGCGTCATAACTTACGTAAAAATGCTTTGATTTGGATGAAATGTTAGTATGTTGTAGGGGCCTGCCTGGAGACGAATTCTATTGGAAATGGGGTCAAAGGTTAGGACACAGGAGCCAGGAGCGGGATCTATTCCATAGCCCTTATGCATCATAACTTATGTAAAATTGCTTTGATTGCGACAAAACTTTATCATGTTATTTCGGAGGTATACCGAACCGGTTCTGTTGAATATCATCAATATGGGATCAAGGGTCCGGGCATAGGGCCGAGATTTATTCCATAGCCATTATTCTCATAACTTGAGTGATAACTTGAGTAATGATTTCTGGTATGTTGGAAAGCGTATTATAATCTATGCATTGCATGATTTTACAAACTTGTTATATATGGGTTCAATGTTACTTAAATTTTTCACTTTGTGTTTATTGCGTAAAGTGTGTATGGAAATGTGCTGTGTTAATTTAAATTAAATTAAATGTAAACTTGATTTCATCACAATACATTTAAACAGAATTCTGTTTTTCTTATGATTACCCTGAATCCAGTGGTGGATTTAGAGTTACCTTGGCTATGACATCACTATGGAGTAAAACATTAGCCATGGGAGTACGATAAGTGGAATGACATATTCGTGTATTGTGATGGGCTTCTGTTGACTGGAGTTTTAGGGATGTGTTCTTGTTGGAAAATGAATATGAAAATAATGTACCTTTTCAAAATATTCCACAAAATAAAATGACTGAAAAACATAGAAGCAGTTCAAAGTTAATAAAATAGAGCAATGTGTGTGTGTGTGTGTGTGGGGGGGGGGGGGATAACAGGCAGGTCATTGAAAGTGCACCCATCCCAGCTAAGTTTGATGATTTGAACTTGCTAAAATAACTACCTACTGACTAACTTGCAGCACACTCGCACATATGAAAATTTGGTTTTGAAAAGTGCTTGAATTTATTTTGCTTGGAAGAGCACAAATCTTGTGAAAATGTTATTTATGAATATTTAATGAATGACGTAGATAATTTTTTATTAACTAAAATATTTGAGATTTATAATTTGAATTTTTAGATTGCTATTTACTCTGACCTTCAGAATTATATCCTCAATTTAGTTAACTCTCCAACTGTTTACTCTGCCACACAAAACTAAAGGAATTATTCTCTGAGTAATATCTCCCCCACCCCCTTCAAGTCCAGGCAGACTTATTCTGTATCTTTGGTGTTGAACTTCAGTTCTGAATCCATTGTATAATTCCATTAATCCACATAAATGTATGTTGTGTGATGCATCTGATCAGTGCTCATTGTTTTTCACGATGATGTTAAGACATGATTTTCATTTATTTCATGGAGAAAGGTTAGTATGATGTGATCACTAATATAAGGAAAGAATACCTCTCCCCAGTTTTTTTTTTTTTTTTTTGTAGGTATTCTTGCTAAGAACAGTGCCAAAAAATGTCTTCTTAGCACTACAAAGATCTACTTGCCAAATTCACTGACCTTCTCAAGTCAAACAGAAACCAAAAAAGTTCTGTCACACCATATGAATTTTGATTACTTTAATTGTCCTTTAAAATTTATCAGTTAGACTTTTTAATAAGTGCCTCTGGTAATGAGCTTGAATAGTTGTTATTTGTACAGCAGCAGACTGCTGTATTTTATCAAATGCTCACTGAAGGGTTGTTTACATTTGTCACAAACAATTTAAATGTTCTTTGTTACTGTAGTCACTCTGTGTATTTCTGTTCCATGTTATTAATCTCTTCTCAACTGTCCAGGACCAGAAAAATGTCAAAGTTGTTACATGGCCAGTCAGGCATGTTGTCCAAAAAAAAAAAAGGCAGTGTTAGAATTAGAAATAAATCTTCTACTGGCCCACCCACTGGTCTGTAAAAAAAAATAATGAAAAATATTTAAAGACATTTTCAATATATGTAGAAAATAATGTATCATTTCAATGGAATTATCTCCAATATTTGTTTTTAAACCTATCTTCTTTAGTTTGCAGTATAAAAAGAAAACCATACAGCAAGGTAAAAGAAACAGAAATTCATTTTTTAACTTGTAACAAATTAGGGGGAAAAAAAAAAACTTACTGGCCATCTGGGACAGTAAAATCATTAGTTCAGTGGTGCGACGGAAGTTTTACTGGCCAATGGCCAGCAGACCACTGGGTAATTCGAACTCTGAAAGGTATATACTTAAACCAAAATTTTGCATTCCCAAATGCACACACACATTATGCAAATACTGTATATTTTTTTCTAAACATTTCAGAAACAATATAAGAACAAAGTACTTTTACTGCATTTTATAAATTGTCCCCTAGTAATGAAATTTGAACTCACCTATATTTCACTGCATTTCTGAAATATGAACTTGCCTATCAGTCATTCTGTGCCATATCAGCATAAAAAAAGGTAACATTTTTTATGTAAACCCTTTTGTTTTTCATGAAACTTGGTGGACTTGCAGGCTTTGTAGAAAAACTAAGCAAAATTTCAGCTTTTTATATACAATATTTCCTGTAATTATAGAACATTGAAATTTAGGGAAAAGCCATTTTTGTGTTTACTATGCTTATCACAAATGACAATAACTGTAGCTTATCAATCAAGTGAGTTTGTGGAGCCCATTTGAAAGATTATTGCATGAGCTTTCTTCTGCGATATCACACGATCATATTATAGGCAGTTACGTTTTCAAGGTCATCCATTTTTATCTTTAAACAGCCCCCTTAATTGTATTAAATAATGTAGAGGGAATGACTCTATGAATAGTAAGAAAATTGACTGGAAAAAAAAAAAAAAAAAAACGTTTTTTAAAAAACTTTTTATCCTGTAAAGAGCTAGATTTTTTACATGACCAATTTGTAGGAAAAAATAATGCATGTCTGTGGGGCAATATAATTTTCAAGACCTGTGAAGCACAGCTATGAAAAATCAAAATAAGAGCAAGTGCATTATTTTCAGCCATGAGATAGATCATGTACTGAATGGCTTTTATTTCGCTGTTCTCCGTATATAACATCTAAGAAAACTTGAAAATTATATTGCCTTGGAGCTTTCTTTGAATGCAGATCTGGAGGTGCTGGTTCAATTCCCACTTCAGGACGATATAATGTAGTTTGTACGCTCCTTGAAAACCTGGAAAAGTTCTTGGAAAAATTTTCATTTTCAAGTCCTTGAAAGTACTTGAAAAAGTTTAAGACCCTGTAAATAGCACTTGAATTTTTTAGTTTTGTTTTTTAAGTAATGATATCAAAGAGCATGCATGTGTAAAATAATTGTTTGAGCTAAAAAGATGTATAGGAGATTTCTGTGTAGTTCTGATAAAAACACCAAGCTGGTCAAATAGCACAGAACTTGCGTTCATCCTAGGGGAGCTTGTGGGCATCTGGTACCTTGGCTATGGCATCACTGTGCAGTAAAATGTCAGCCATGAAGAGTAAAATAAGTGGAGTGGTGTATTCACAAATTGTGATGGGCTTCTGTGTACTGGGGTTAAGGGTACATTCTTGCCAGAGGGTGGACTTCCAGGAATTGCTTGTGCTTCATGCATGTGGACCCATCATCTCCTGGCTGCATCAAAAAAATGCATCAAAGTTATGCATGAAAAATAAAAAGTTAAGGCAAACAAATAAGTGTCGTGCCAGCAGATGAATACGAAAATAATGTATCCTTTCAAAATATTCTGCAAAATAAAATTATTTTGATAAACACCAAAACAGAGGGGCAATTCAAAGTTAATAAATAAACCAACTGGGGGCAAGGGGTAACAGGCAGGTCATTGAAGGTGTGCCTGCCCCAGCAAAGTTTAATGGTCTACTAAAATACCTACCTATTGACCAACCGACAATACATGCAGTGTTAGAATTAGAAATAAATCTTCTACTGGGCCAGCGGACCACTAGAATTTGCAAACCACTGGTCCATAAAAAAAAAAAACTTATAAAAAATCTTGAGGACATTTACAATGTAAGTAAAATATAACGTATCACTTGAATGGAATTATTTCCAACATTTGTTTTTAAACCTATCATTAGTTTGCATCCTAAAAAGAAAACCATACAGCAAGATAAAAGAAATAGAAATTCATTTTTTAACTTGTGACAACTTAGAAGGAAAAAAAAAAACTCATTGGCCATCTGGGCCAGTAAAATCAACAGTTCAGTGGTTCGACAGAAGTTTTACTGGCCAATGGCCAGCGGACCACTGGGTAATTCGAACGCTAACATACATACATACATATCACTAAGCTGTTCTCTGAGATTTAAAGGTTGGCTCCAAAAAGAAATACAAACTACCATATATTTTTACTTACTGTTGTCGTATCAAACTTCTCCATTTACAGCGATCTTGACATACAACTTGGGCTTCACTGATATCCATTACACGCCGTACACAAGATCTTTTATACTTCATACTCATAATCTTTTTCTCATGCAGACACTCCTGAATCTGATCCACCATGTCTTCCTCGGCCTTCCTCTGCCTTTCCTTCCTGCCACTTGAGCTAAAAAGATTTTCTTAGTAAGCATCTCGTCACTCATTCTTTCAACATGGCCAAACCACCGAAGCATATTGGTCTCCACCTTGCTAACAACATTTTGCTTCACATCACACAACTGCAATACATCTTCATTCCTCACACAATCAGACCGTGTCTTGCCACAAACCCCCTGTAAGTAACACATTTCTCCATCACACAAGACGACTCCTATGTTTTTTCTGCAGTACCCAGGTTTCACTGCCATACATCAGAGTAGGAACAATTACACTTTCATAGACAGCCATCCGGGACTCTCTAGAGTACCCATCATTCCTGTGAAAACCTCCCAGAGCAGCTATGACTTTCAATGAAGAATTCACTCGCCTACTAATTTCACCATCCAATTTGTTCTCTCGGTCAAACATGCTTCCTAAATACACAAACTCATTCACCTGGTCAATCCCTGTGCCATTTAGACTTATATTACATTCAGTGCTGCCAGTTGCTCTCTCAAAAACCATAAGTTTGGTTTTCCCCTTATTTATACTCTGTTTGAGTTTCATGCAAACTTTGTACATCCGAGACAACATACTCTGCAAATCACTTTTGTTCTCTGCCAACAGGACAGTGTCATCAGCATACAGCAATCTGCACACACGGATATCACCAAGACATAAACCACTATCATCTATTTTGGCATCGCGCATGCACACTTCCATAAATATATTAAACAGCCATGGTGACATTACACATCCTTGTCTAACTCCTGCACCAATAGAAAACCATTTTGATAAAATACCATTCACTCGTACACAAGCTGCATATGATAATTTGAATTTAAAAAGTTCTTGAAAAGTGCTTGAATTTATTTTGGTTGGTAGAGTACAAACTTTGAATAATTTTCAAGTTTTCTGAGATGTTTCAAGGTGAATAGTGAACCAATGACAATTCAGTACCATCACCTGATGGCTGAAAATAAAGTACTTGTGAATTTCCTATGTTGTGCTTGTGATGAAAAACTCTTCCTTAATTTCTGTGATGAAATAAAATAGGACTGCACAAGATACACATATTATCAAAAGTATTTGGATACCACAATGTTTTGGGACAAATGGCTTTATCACAATTAATAGTTAGCCGGTGTACCTTTTGCTTGTATGACAGTGGCAACTCGTTGAGGCATACTATCAACCAATTTCCAGTAGGTCTTAACAGGATGGCTCACCATTCGTCCTGCAAAGCTACTGCCACAGTGGAGAGCATAGATGATTGTTGTGATCGATTTCTTATCTTTCTCTCCAGTTCATCCCAGAGGTGTTCTATGAGATTAAGATCTGGACTCTGAGCAGACCAGTCTAACAATTCCACTTCATTTTCAAGAAACCAGTCCCGCACATATGCAGTGCAGGGTGGCAGGGAGCTCGATCGTGTTGGAAGAGACAGTCACTTCCATAATACTGCCACATTGTTGGTAGGGCAGAATTACCCAGAACGTCAAGGTACGCTTCACAGTTCATGGTTTGTGGTATAATAACCAACAGGCAGAGTCCCATCCTTGAAAACAACTCCATACCATGATGGAGCCTCCACCAAACTTAACAGATAAGAACACAGTCCATCTAAAATCATTTGGCGGGCTGTTGTCAAATCCAAACACGCCCATCGAATTGGAAGAGTGAAAAATGTGACTAATTACTCCAAAGAACAGCTTTTCAGTCATCCACAGTCTAGGAATTACGGTAGACACACCACTCCAAACTGTGCTTCGCATTCATGGTAGTGATGTGTGGCTTGTGTGCCAGTGCTCTACCATATTAATCCACACTGTGCAACTCTCTGAGAATAATTATGGTACTAACTGAGCCATTACAAGCATGTCCTGCTTCAGCAGCAATGGAGACTGCAGAATAATGGGATTTCTTACCATGGCTTTTCTGTCACTTTCTGTCAGTTTGTGCTTCCTGCCTTAATTTTTTTTTTTTTTTTTGCTTTAGTTGCACCATCCTGCTTCCTCTCTTCACAACATCACTTACAGTCGATTTTGGTGTATTTAGTTTTGCTGCAGTGCTCCATATGGAAACTTATTCAAATGACATCCTATCACTAGCTCACACTAGAACTTGGAAATTCACATCCACATGGCATATTTGCTTCAAAGTTACTGATAACATGACAGAACATCTCAGTACCTTCCCACTCACAGCATACCTTCTTGTGTAACCGTTCTTTGCACTTAAATATTTATTAGTGTCTGAATATTTTTGATAATATGGTGTATAATTTCTTTCATTCATACAGACAGTGTTAGTAAGTACACTAATGAAGATTCATTGGAAGAGAAATTTTTCAAACCAGACTTTTAGAAGCAGAGCTAAGACACTAACACTGCCTAGTGGGAAAACTGTGTTATCGTGAGCAGTAATGTGCAAAAGAAATTTTCTGTAGTGGATGTTACCTTAATGAAAGAGTACTTTTTTCAATTGGGTTTTTAGGAGCATAGGTACAGCAAAATTTTGTGCTATGAAAAATCCTATGTTACAAGTATTCTTTGCTATGGACACTATCAATATAAAAAGAATTTTTCAAATCTGACTTAGAAACAGAGGTGTTGGGGAAAATACAGTACACAATTGCTCCCCTAGTGGGGAAAAACTACATTATTCGAAGGAAAAACTGGACACAAAATGGTCTTCATAATAAAAGGTATTGTGTGTGTGAGTAGGGGGGGGGGTGTTTCAGTTGGATTTTTGAAGCTCAATGATATATAATAAACTATATTTTGAATTCAATACCATCCCTCTAGTAGGAAAATTATGCATCAGAAAAAGACATGGATTATAGTTTTACTGTAGGCTTCCCAGTGCAAAAAGGATTTTTTTCAAATCAGACTAATAGTTGCAGAGATATGGTGGCTACAGACCGACAAATATAGCAATACTGTATGCATACTTTTTTCTTTTCAAAAGATGTGAACAAGGATTAAGCATGATTTTGAGATCCACCCTGAACTTTTGGGAAGATGCATGGCATTGGCTAGCCCCTTTTAGGCTTCTTAACAGCAGCCATTTGCAATTCTAAAAAATGAATATCTGAAGATTTTCAAACTGTTAAATATATTTTTTTACAGACTAAGTCCATTTGTAATTTTATTATTGTTTTTTTAGGCTTTGAATCTTGTAAGCGCCATTTCCATTTTATAATTGTGTCACACTATTTGAACATCCCTCATGTGTCAGTGTAATATTCAGCATCAGAAATGTTTTGTACTAATCACATAGCTGCCGAGCAAAATAAATGTATTTAGCTAGGGGCACTAGAAATGGGAACCTTGGAACTTTGTTCTTCCAATAAAAATGTTGGATTATTGCTCTCCCTAATATTTCCAAGAACAAATAAAAAAAAATATATTGAAGATGGCAATCCGATTTTTGGCGTAAATGTGAAAAGGATGGTAAGTCAGATAATATCCAAAAACTTGAAAATTTTCATCGTCCTGTTTTCGGATATTATCTGACTTACCATCCTTGTCACATTTACGCCAAAAAATCGGATTGTCATCTTCAAAATTTGTATTATATGGCGTAATCCCGTATTTCTTTCATGAAAAAATATTGGTTTAAAGTGATTTATTTTTCCTTGAAAAATTATTGGGAGAATCTTATTTGAATTCCCTCCTCCCTGCAGAAAGAATTTTTACACTATGACACTCCTGTGTTCAGCTATATAGCCCTCCCTCCCTCTTCTTCAAGATTATTGATTAAACTAAAACGTTGTCATCACTAATGTGTATTCATGTGCCTAGAACCTTGCTGCCCTGTAATTTTAAGGCACAAATCGTGTATATTTCACATTTTGTTATTTCTTAACAAGTAAAGCCTGTATATTCATTCAAGTCTTTCAGTGATCAGAAAACCAGGTACTGATATCCAAAGAACAAGGTTTACATTTCAGGTAACTTAATAGGATGCTTTTAATATTTTGTTCTGGTTTGTTCCATTCTTTGTAAAAAGGAACCCCAAATTATTGTTGAGTGTCTCCTCAAAGTTCTTGATAATATTTGTCACAAAACTGCCAATAAAAGTGCAATTTTTGAAAAATCCTAAGTTCTTTAACCAAAAAGGGCTGAAAATTGATGTGTGGAAGTGTTACGTGCTGATTAGAAAACTTTACGGTAGCACGTAGAAGTCCTGAATACTGTTGGTATTGATGAGGACAGTATTCTGATATTTGAAGTAAAAAAGGGAAAATAACAAGTTAGTAAAATCATGCAATGCATTGATTATGATACGCTTTCCAACATACCAGAAATCATTACTCAAGTTATGAGGATAATGGCTTTAGAGTAAATATCGCTCCAATGCCCTGCCCTTTGACCCCATTTCGATGATATTCAACAGAACCGGTTCAGTATACCTCTGGAACAGCATGATAAAGTTTTGTCGCAATCGAAGCATTTTTACATAAGTTATAACACATAAGGGCGATGGAATGGATCCTGCTCCTATGTCCTGACCTTTGACCTCATTTCGCCCATTTTCAATAGGGTTCGTCCCCAAGTGGTCCTCTACCACATACTAAAATTTCATCGAAATCGAACTATTTTTACGCGAGTTATCGTGCGGACGGACAAAGCTGGAGCACATACGCTTCTTCCCAACCTACGGTTGAAAAGCGTAAAAAATGGGGAAAAAAATTGGATAATTTGTATTCTTGACTAACATCA
Organism: Macrothele yani; assembly: GCA_039090855.1. NCBI lineage: Eukaryota > Metazoa > Arthropoda > Arachnida > Araneae > Macrothelidae > Macrothele > Macrothele yani. The sequence goes on along the minus strand of CM077010.1, from coordinate 160,250,833 downwards.
ACAACACAAAGCTCCACTTTTGTCGCCACTAAAAACCACCACTTCCATCAAGTTCATTTTTTTCTTCTTAAATCAAGGTTGATAAAATGTATAAACATAAAATATTTGTTCAAGACAGTAGCCCAGAGAATGTTCTGTTGTAATAAATTCAAGCACCATTTTTATTCAAAAAATTTCAGGATTCTTAGATAAATCTTGAATGAATTGTAAATTAATATTATAAAGTAATACGTATTTATCAGGAATTCTTGACTTTTTCCAGTGCGATGTATGATGTATGGCTTTGGTGATGATCAGAATCCATATACAGAGTCTGTTGATTTGCTTGAAGACCTTGTTATTGAATTCATCACAGAAACTGTAAGTATTGTTTATAAAACTGATCTATTGCTGTTAAAACTATTTTCAGTTAGCAGAGAATTGAACATATGTCTCAATATTTGAAAAGCTTATGTACATATCCATATCATTTTCTGTTAATACTTTTATTGGAACATTGTATTTTTGAAACATACATAATTGTCTCTCAGATGTTTTTAATGTAAGGGGCAAATTTCTTGAATAACATCTTACTGCATTTTCACAGAATTGTAGAGCTCCCAAAATATACTGAAATGCCATCGTGATAGATGTTAACTTTTGGCATAGCCAAGTACTAGCCCACTCCAAAGACCAGTTTAAATAATTTGTGACGTGAATAGAAATGTTTCTGTGTTCTATTGTAGGAAGCAGAGTGAGTTGGGGGGAGGGGATTCACCTCATGCAGACAGGAACTGGTTTCCCGAGTTTAGGGCTCTGTTTTTAAGGCATACTCCATTTCATGTTATGTACATACAAATACATATCACTAAGCTGTTCTCTGATATTCGGAGGTTAGCTCCACAAGGAAATACAAACTACCAGATAATTTTTACTTACTGTTGCCGTATCAAACTCTCCATTTACAGCAATCATGACATACAACTTGGGCTTTACTGTCATCCATCACATGTCGTACACAAGATCTTTTATACTTCATACTCATAATCTTTTTCTCATGCAGACACTCCTGAATCTGATCCTCCCATGACTTCCTTGGCCTTCCTCTACCTTTCCTTCCTGCCACTGGGGCTAAAAATATTTTCTTAGTAAACTCTCATCACTCATTCTTTCAACATGGCCAAACCACCGAAGCATATTAGTTTCCACCTTGCTAACAACATTTTGACATTACACAACTGCAACACATCTTCATTTCTCACACAATCAGAACGTGTCTTGCCACCCCCACCCCCACCCCCGTAAGTAATGCATTTCTCCAGCACACAAACGACTTCTGTTTCTTCTGTAGTACCCAATCCATGTTTCACTGCTACACATTAGAGTAGGAACAGTTACACTTTCATATACAGCCATGCAGGACTCTCTTGAGAACCCATCATTCCTGTGAAACCCTCCCAAAGCAGCCATGACTTTCAATGAAGAATTCACTCACCTACTAATTTCACCATCCAATTTGTTCTCTGTCAGACATGCTTCCTAAATACACAAAATCATTCACCTGGTCAATTACTGTGCCATTTAGACATATATTACTTTGAGTACTACCAGTTCTTTTTTTAAAAATCATAACTTTGGTTTTTTCCTTTTTTATACTGAGTTTGAATTTCATGCAAATTTTGTACATCTGAGACAACATACTCTGCAACTCACTTTTGCTTTCTGCCAGCAGGACAGTGTCATCAGCATACAGTAATCTGCACACATGGACATCATCAAGACATATACCAGTATTATCTATTTTGGCATCACACATGCACACATCCATAAATATATTAAACAGCCATGATGACAGTACACAACCTTATCTGACTCCTGCACCAATAGAAACCCATTTTCATAAAACATCATTTTCTTGTACACTAGCTCTACTGCCAACATACATGGCTTTTACACTGTTAAGTAGATTCCCAGTAACACCATACACGTTCAATATCTTCCACAAAAGTGTCCTATTTACTCGGTCATAAGCTTTCTCTAAAGCTATGAAGGCAGCAAAAACTTTCTTACCAACAGCTGGATACTTTTCAATCATTATGCGTAATGCCAAAATTTGGTTAGTGCAGCCTTTACCAGGCATAAAACCATTCTGAACATCCCACACTTTCTCTGATGTAAGACCCCATACTTTTTCAATAACAACCTTACCAAACACTTTCCCTGGCACACTTAGTAATCTAATACCACAATAGTTCTTGCAGTCAGTCTGATCACCTTTTCCCTTACCCAAGGGAACAATGATAGCATCCTTCCAATCCCGAGGGACCATTCCTAACTCCCAGCACAACTGGCAAATTTCAGTTAACCAATCAATTACAGGGTCAACACCATATTTCAACATTTCGGGAGTTATGCCATAAACTCTTGGAGCCTTACCATTCTGAAGAGATTTCGGAGCTTTACCCACCTCTTCTCTTGAGATCCCTCCTGTGCTTCCATCCTTCACTGTGACATCATCTGTATTTGTCTCTGAATCACCTTTGCTTTCCTGATCTAATAACTCACAGAAGTATTCACCCCATCTTTCACTTAACTCATTGGGCTCCCATATTATTTCCCCGATCCTATTCTTTACACAGCTTACAACTTTATTTCTCCTGTTTTTCTTGATTCTCATGTACTTCCAGAAAGTCTTCCTATCTTTCCAAGAAGCCAATTCATGGTTTTCTATCTTCTCCTTCCTATCTTTTGCCTTACTGTGGCGAACCAGCTTAGCAGCTTCACGCTTCTTACAGCGATATTCATCCACAGAAACTCTACCTTGCAACATCCCCAAATAGGCTTCCTTCTTTCTCTTTACTGCCTCTTCAATCTCACTATTCCACCAAGCATCACCTCTATTGTAACCCACTATTTGCCGCCCCGGTGGCGCAGTGGTCTAAGGCGCTGGCCTCTGATCATTCGTACATAAGGGGTCTGGGTTCGAATCCCGGTCAGGCATGGATGTTGTGTTTGTCTTTCAGCACTGGCTCTCTCCCTTCCCTGGAACCAGTGACCCTAAATTAGGGACGGGCGACTGCTTATAGCCCATTGAGTTGCTCACGGTGGTCGTTAAACCTCCAATCAAAAAAAGAAAAAAAAAAACACTATTGTGGTGCCACAGATCTCTTTAGCAGCAGTGACAACACAGTTCTTAAAACATTCCCACTTCTTTTCTGCATCTCTCTCACAAGCCTTCAGCTCCTTCAGTCATTCTCTGAGTACATCAGAATAACGCTGATGATATTCAGGGAGCCTTTCAACCTTTGCTCTTTCCATCCTGGGCCTCTTCCTATTCCTTTTCCTCCAACCAGCATTTAGTTTCACTCATGACACTACCAAGTAATGTTATGTTTATGTGTGAATTAAGATAATCCCAGAACACAACTCATGAATCAAGAACTTAGTGTTTTTATATTTTTCTAGTGGTTGTGATGGATGTTTTTTAAGTATTTAATAAGTTGGATGTGGTTTTGATATATGTAATTAGTTTTGACCTTAAATTTGAATGTAAAATGCTGTAGAACACTAAAAGACGAGATATTTACTCTATTGGATAATATAGGGCAAGAAATATGCAGAAAGAGCAATTCAAATACACACCCACCTAAAGTATATGCGCACCGCACTGCCCCAGTGGTGCAGTGGTCTAAGCGATGGCTTCTGATATTTCGTCTGAGATGGGTCTGAGTTCGAATCCTGGTGAGGCATAAATGTCGTGTTTGTCTTACGACACTGACTCTCTCCCTTCCCTGTAGTCAGTGGCCCTAAATTAGGGGTGGGCAACTGCTTAAAGCCGATTGAGTTGCTCACGGTGGTCATTAAACTCCCAATCAAAGAAAAAAAAAATGTGTGCACGCACTTTTTGCCATCGCAACATTAGGAATATGTAGTGGCATGGACTACCTGGTGTTGAAAACGTTTGGGTGGTATTGTGGCTCATAATTCCAGGATAGCCATTAGGTGCCAGGAACTGGTGTTGGATTTCAGGCTGGAATGCATCACTCCCCTCTGTCCCACATGTGTTCAGTTGGGTTCAGATTCGGAGAATGAGACGGCCATTCAAGGGTTGTAAACTCACTGGAATGCTCCTTCAATTGGTCCTTTGACAAACAGGAGCGATGAGACACGGGCACTGTCTTATTGAAAGAAGACATCCTGCTGTGGGGAATGAATAACCATGAATGGGTGGAGGTGGTGGGTGAGTATGTTGACATAGTGTAGTGTGGTGGTATCAGTTGATGCAAGATGCCTTACATAAACATTCTGCAGAACATTACGCCAACCTTAACACCACAACAGTCATGGAAATGCAAAATCCTATCTTCATTGCACCAACTATCTGTTCACAATTGAACTCACTCAGGTCTTATGTTTACTCATCATTACAGTCTTAGGTATATTGTACAGCAGGTAGGTAGATATACAAAGTGTTCCACTTAGACATATAATAAAAAAGTAAAAGTTCTGAACTTACCACACTTTATTAGTGACATGTATTGTTCCATGTGCACAAACTGAGAAATTTTTTTAGATGTCTAATAAACTTCAATATGAGCTCCACTGGTGGCATGGCAAACATCCAACTGGTATTCTACCTCAGCCCACATGTGAGAAGAGAAGCATTTGTGGTGTTATGTTGTTGATTGCAGCACAAATTCTGTCGCATAAGTCTTCTGGATAATGCACTGGTGTAGTGTACATACACCTGGTCCTTAACAAACCTCCACAGGAAAAAGTCAGGTGGAGTTAGGTGTGGTGATCTGCTGCTTGCAATGAATGTTGATCCTCTCTCAATCCATCCTGTGGCCATACAAGAATGTGCAGACATTGTTGGCAAAGTGCGGGGAGCCCCATCTTGTTGCAAAATTGTTCCTTCTGGTAGCTGAGGTACAGCTTATTCCTGTAACATATCTAAGTATGTTAGTCCAGTTACTGTGGCCTCTTCAAAAATAAAAGGACCGATGATTTTGTCCTTCATGATCTCACACCAAACATTGCATTTTGGAGAATCCTGTTCGTGTTCATGAACAACATGTGAATTTTTCGATCTCCAGGTGCAGCAGTTAGTCTCTTTATTTTTCCAGACATGTGAAATGTTGACTTGTCTGAAAAGCATACCCAGTCTAGGAATGTATCATTGGCATCAGTTTTGGCCAACACTGTCTCTGCAAAAAATTTCTGTGCCATCCTGTCATGCAGCTTAACTTGTTGATGCAATTGAAGCTTGTACTCATGTAAAGACAACCTTTTATGGAGTACCTGATGCATTGTTGTTGGTGGAACATTTAGCTTCACACTAGCATCTTGGATTTCCTCAGGCTTCTCTGAAATGACTTTCACATCCAGTCAATGTTTTCATCAGACACTGTATGCTTAGCATGTTCACCAGTCATTGATAAAAAACATTTCCATTTCTCTGGGTTGCTTGTCACATTTCATAGTGGACACATAAGTTGGGATGTCTTTCTTCGCTCCAAGGTTGTATTCATGGGGAAAATGGTGCTGTACAAGCGTCACAAATTTCAATTCCACAAGTGATAGCACACAGAACACCTTCTGCTGTGAAGTCCACATGGTGACTGATGCAGAAGCTATCTGTTTCTGCCGCTGTGTGGCAGATGCATATAGCTTCTGCGCATACATGTGCTACACACTCAAATTCACCTGTTTTATAAATTTCACAGTTGCTCTTTACAATGCTCTTGCAACCTTCTGTCATTTGAACTAGTACTTTGTATGCAACACATTTTTCTTTATTATATGTCTAAGCAAAACACCCAGTATGTCTGCAGGGAGTTTGTGCTGTATGCATTATTGTGGCAGGGGAGGACAAATTTTGGGATTGGCATGGTGTGTTTAATAAATTGTGATTTTTCATCATATATATCACAGAAATTATTTGTTTATTGTCTACCATTGGTTCCTTGTACTGATGTAACAGACATCATTTAATATACAAACAGTTTATGTAAATAAGGATATGTCATAAATCATTCATTTGTCTATTTTTTCATACAAAAGTAACAAGTCCCAGTTTCTGTGTGATTAAACAAACAATATTAAATGTAACACAGCAGCACAATGATTATACCATATGATGTTGCAGAATTTTAGGTGATTTCATGAGAAACGTCAGCAAGAAAAAAATAAAATTAAAATCCATGAAGTCCATTTGCCATCAATAATATTTAAAAGAAAAAGGCTTTGTGTTGCAGCAGCAAGCAACCTTGTTTTTAAATATGAAAACCTAACTAAGGAAATAAATGTTACAGTACCCCCACTCTTAGTGTTTGCACATTATGGTATATAAGTATACAGTAATCTGTATGGTATGTACTATGTACTCTTGAGCATGCTATGGCATAAATCATAGCTGTTATGTAATGGTTGTGTAGAAGCAGTTAATTGAATCTCAGAATTTTTTGGTTTCTGTGAATGATTGAATTCCAAATTTTTTTGGATTTTCTTGATCAATGTTTGAAACACCACTGTTTAAGGACACTTAGATCCCTCCCTCATCCTTTTATTTGTGGTTTAGAAGTAAGGCCTGTGGAGGAGGATTCTGTATACACTAGTGGGCAAAAGTTAAGCTACAAAATGTAAAAGTTGACATTGCAAGATAATGACTTGGACAAATTTTAGAGAAAGTCAAATGAAAAAAAAAAATGAAAAACATGAGGTGCCTACATAAGAATGAATTGCCAGGAATGATGCTGATGTATCAAAAAATATCTTTCACTGGTGATAGAAATGTGTTGTTCTGCTAATAAGTAGGGAGTATAATCACCCTGACTGCCAAGCATATTGTGCAATCTTGCCTGCTAGTAACAGATCAGGCTGAACTACAATAAAGGTATAAAGGTCAGATCAACACAATTTGGGACTAAATTCTCCCGTGGCCTCTCAGATTTTGATGAAACTTTTATGTATCAAGTGTCCTTACATAGTTATGAATACAAATCTTTTTCAAAAAATTCTGCATTCCATTTAAGAGTTATTAAGTATTAATTATTTTATTTTTTACTAAAAATTGCTGCATTCTGAAATAGTTAACTGCCATTTTCTCAGGAACCAGATAAAATGACACATTTTCCAGGTCTGTATCTTAAATCTCGTTTGATGGGCTTTAATTTGACAATAAACATAACAGAGCTAAAAAAAAATTTTTTTTAATGGAGATGAAAATGAAATGAAAGTAACATTTCTTCACCCATCAGGACCTTCTCCTTTTTCTGATGCCTCAACACCTGATGTGCTCTGGATTCCTTCTACTGATGTAATTTGCAAAGTGAATCCCATCACACCTACTGATCGGGCTTATACTCTACAAGAAGGTGATACAAAGATTTCAGAGGTCATTAAACATTTCCTAGGCTCAAGAAAAGACCGATAGACTTGGCAGCAACCACCCCTACTTCCAGCATATTGACAAGACAAATACTATGTTAATTTTAGCAGTAAGCTGCTAAAACCAATGTTTTCTTCTTGTAAATTGAATTCAATTTTTTTAGTTCTATATACTTAAAAAATGTAGAAAAAAAAATTGTATTAAGCACTATCATAATTTCTTAAATTACAGGTAATTGTGGAATAACTTTTTTACGGGTCTTATAGAGGTTATTTTTCATGAAAGTTGGTTGTCAAATTTTCGAACTAAAGCCTAGTTTGTCATCAGGACTATGTCACTGGAGTAGTTGCTGCCACTCAATTGGAAGAGTCCATCCGCAATTATCGTTAATTGTGGTACTTCTTCTTCTTGCTATTTCGATCCCTTCTTCTAGTTTCCTCTTTACTAAGTTTGACTGGTGGGCGATTATTTTCACTGAGTCCCAATTTATGGAGTGTTCACTTGCTTGTATATGTCTGTCTAGCCCTGTTTTGTTCCCAATGTTCCTAATAGCTGCTTGGTGTTCTTTCATTCGGACCTTAATACTTCTCCCTGTTTCTCCTATATAGCTGAGTCTGCAGTTACAGTCGATGCAGTAAATTACTCCTTCCTGCAATTGGATGTCCAATTCTTTCTGCTTTAAAACTGGCAGGAATTTCTTTATTTTGCTCCGATCCTTTTCAGTTTCTCGAAAAGTCCCTTGTGGTACGTAATTTTGCTGGTGAATTTGAAGTTGGTTTTTTCCTGCTTCTTTTTTGGCACTTGTTTAAATATTTTTTCAACATATGGGGAGGGGTAATTGTTTTCTGCCAATATTTCCTTTAATTCTTCTTTGTGAAGATCTTTCTGAGTAGCTGAAGAGACCAGGATTTCAATTTTTTCCAAAAATTGTCTCGCCGTGTTCGATTTAATATAATCAGGGTGGAATGAGCAGAAGTCTAACATCTTCCCTGTGTTGGTGGGTTTTCTAAAAAGCTGAGTGAATATTTTCCCCCTATCTTGCGGTCAAGGTTAAATCTAGGTAATTGATGCTATGGTCTTTTTCCTGTTCCAGGGTGTACTGCAAGGTATTCTCTAGTAAGTTAAATTCTTCCAGAATCTGAGAGGGTAGAGATTGGTCCACAGTATCTACTATAATTAGGACATCATCCATGTACCTTACATAGAGAGCAAACAAGGAGGGTTGTATAAGGATTTTTGCCTCTAGTTTACTTATATAATAATTTGCTAGCAGAGGTGCTAGTGGAGAACCCATTGCAAGTCCTGAAGTTTGCCTGTAATATTTCTTTCCAAACTGGAAGAAATTATTCTTGAAGGAAAATAGGAGCAGTTCATATATGCCAAGTAGGATTTCTCTATTGTGATTATGGAATACTATTTTTTCCACAAGGTCATCTGCAATGAATTCCAGTAGGAGGTCCAGGTTAATGTTGGTATACATAGAGACTATATCCAGGCTTGCCATTACTGGATGAATTAATTCTGGCAAGTTGTCCAGTTTTCCTTTTAGCTGCATGGAATTTTTTAGTAGGTAGGGAGGAGAAGGGAAAATATCTCTGAGGTGACCAAGTAAATAATAATTAATGTTGGAGAGTGGCGAATTTCTAGTGTCTATTAAAGGTCTTACTGGATGGCCTTCTTTGTGAACTTTTATCGTACCATAGATCTGTGGAATTCTTGACTGGATTTTGGAGAAGTTTTTGAAGAGCTCATTAAGCTGTTTTTTATTTCTTAAAGAGCTGATTAATTTCTTAAGATTTTTGACAGTTTGATCTATAGGGTTACCATTGAGTTCTTCATAATAAGGCTTGCTCAATTCAGCTTCCATTTTATTGTAATACTTCTCTTTTTCTACCAATACCAAAACTTTGCTCTTATCTGCTCTCAGTGCTACAACTTTATCATTGGCTTTGAATTTTTTAAGGTCAGCAATGGCGTTTCTATTAAAATTGTAATCAACTTTTACTGGCTTTTTTACAAATTTTGAGACGCAGTCTGAGAATTCTTTCCTTAAAGTAACTGCTGTATTTTCATCTTCTCTTTCTACCTTACTACAGATGCTTTCTAAATCAATCAGTATACATTTTTTATCAAGTGTTGCAGAGGAAAGGTTATAATTATATCCCTTATTGAGGAGATTAATCAGGTTTTCATCTACTCCTTCTTCCGTCAGATCTATGACATGTTTGTTAGTGGGGGATGGTATTAACTGTGGGCCAGGTGCTGTAGACATTAACTTTGGATTCAACCACTTATTCTCTTTAATCTTCAATTTTTCCTTAAACTTTTTGTTTTTATCTCTCACTGCTTTAGCTAGATTCATCTAAAGCTAGACTTTTGCGTAATGCTAGATCTGATGTGTTTGCTCTTTCTTCGTAGGTGTGAAACTTGAACTCTCTGTATCACCTGATCCCATTATGATCCCAAAATGAAACTTTGGGAGTTGTAAGAAAGTAATTATACAAAGTAATTTGGTAATTTCTTTCAAAATATTAAAACTGTCATTTTTTTGAAAATTTTCAATCTTAAGATTAAATTTGGTTTTTAAGAGGGACCTAAACATGGTTGTAAGCTTCATCTGCTGCGATAGATGGCGCAAAAAATCACTCTGTAGGTGTTGCTTTTACGTTGTGGGTAACTGTCAGAGACACGATAACCACACCTACTGAATTTGGCTCAGCGAATCATCGGCGTCATCGCAGTATTCAGACTGGGGGTGGTCTCTCGATTCAGGAGAGAATTTTAATTTGGCCCTGTTTCTGTCAATCATCTAATGAGAATGTACAATTTTTTTTACATTTCACTGTTGCATGATTAGGTGTATTTTCTGAGTTTAGGAAAAGTGTCTGCAGAAAACTGGTGGTATCCACTTTTGGGGAAAATTGCGCTTTCATTTGAGGTACAAATTGTCGTGCCTATCGAGCTGCCCCACCAGGCCAGATTTTTTTTTTTTTCGAGGGCTTACGGCTTTTTGAAATTTATTTATTCAACCGTCACCCACTGAAATGGACATTTTTTAACACAAATAATCTTAACCGAGTTTTTTTCTCTTTCTTCTTTTTCGCTGTCTGTTTCTTTCTTTCTTTATTTATTTATTTATTTACCTATTTATTTCTCATTGTGGCTATGCACAAATCTTGGCCATTTGGGCTGTACTAGATAATTGTATCCCATTTTTTTTATGTTCATAAGTGCACATAGCTAACAAAAAAAAAATTAAATCTAATCTAAGGCTTTAGGCTTAGCTCTTTTTGGAAATTGTTATACCACTGTTTTCACATTCGAAAGGTTTACACACCCAGCAATGAAAATTGTCCCACGTTTGCAATGGCACGAAAACACAATTGTAGGGTTCAAGGCAAGGCCCTTTTAATTAATGATTTGAGCTTGAGTAAAAATGCAACGTTATAAAATTTACTGGCTAAACCTTACAAAGTAACTCTTGACAGTAAAAAAAACAAAACAAAGAAGGCTGAAAAGAACGGCTGATCCTTCCAAATGAATTCAATATAGTTTAGGCTGTGATGCTGCTTCAAGACCAACGGACGGAATAAAACAAGTAGTCCGCAAAGGGATATTTTCTGTTACTACATAGAGAACCTACACCAAAGAAATATTTTTTTAAATTAGTGATTTATTTAAGTGACCAACAACTACCTTATTAACTCCCAAGTACGCAAGTTTTATAGATTATTATGAAATTGTATTTGTATTATTTAATTATTAACTGCCCCCCCCCGTTTAGGTTCACTATTATGTCTAATTCCAACTCAGTACAGAAAATTATATTCCGAGCAAAACAGTAAATGTACTTCCGGTATTAAATCTGCACTGCATTAGCTATTATACACTGCTGGCCACCCAAATCCAAGAAGGACACGAGATAACAAAGCCAGATTTACTGGACACATAACAACAGATACAAAGGTGAAACGATTGAGCTTACAGGCCCGTGCGACTTGCAGAACATGCATACATTAATAGTTCGTGTGGCCCCCATGGCTGGCAATAACGGCCGCTACACGCCGCGGCATCGAACGAAAGAGACTTTGGATGTGGGCTTGGGGTATGTCGGTCCAGGCTGTTTCCACACGTTGTCACAGTTCATCAGGGCGTAGCCGCGGGTGGTGCTTGCCGGGCCACTCGGTTGCCGATCAGCGACCGGACGTGTTCGATGGGCGACATATTGGGAGAACAGGCGGGCCACGGCAGCAGTGATACCTGGTGGGCCGTAAAGAATTTTTGCACGATGCGTGCCACGTGCGGGCGAGCATTGTCCTGTTGAAACGTGGCCGCTGGCAGGTCCTGCAGGTAAAAGAGGACTACAGGCTCCAAAACGTCGGATATGGTGTGGTGGCAGTTGAGTGTACCGGCGATGCGTACCAGAGGGGTGCGAGTGTCATATCCAACTGCGCCCCAAACCATAACGCCAGGCGACGGTGCGGTATGGCGATGCATAATGCAGGCGTCATACAGTCTCTAGCCGCGGTGCCGCCACACGCGTATCCGACCATCGTGGTGTTGCAGGCAGGAGCGGGATTCGTCGGAGAAGACAATGTCGTGCCATTCCGTAGTCCAGGTGCGGCGTTCAGCGGCCCACTGCCGCCGCACTCGCCAGTACTGTAACGTCAGTGGTAATTGGAGCAATGGGCGCCGTGCGACAAGTTCCCGCTCCTGCAGACGACGTCGAACGGTACGTGCTGACACAGGTTGTTGCGCAACACACCTTAATTCCTGCGCTAATGTTCGTGATGTGGCGGTGCGAGCCGTCAATGCCCACCGCACAACATGCCGGTCCTTTCGTTCAGTGGTGTGCCGCGGCTGCAGCAATCGCTCACGTCGGTCCGTCCGTCCCTCCTGCACCCACCGAATCCATGCTCACCGCACTGTGGCTGGCTGTCGTCCCACACGGTCGATGATGTCTGTCGCGATAAGCCACTATTTGTCCTCTGTCGAACTCCGAAACGTGCCGGAATGACTGTCGTATTCTGCGACGAGGCATCAGGAAGCTTCCCACACACAAGTCCGGCAGCACAACACACTTCCACTACTTACACCCCGCCTTTTGTGCACCCTTATAGTGCTTCTTGGTGGCGTGCCGGGTGCACATGATTTGCATATGCCCTGCAATGCTAACCGTTTGCATGTCCTCTCCCGGGCGACGTATGCTGCGAATTTCAAGCCAATCAGATGTTTCCTTCTTGGTGTTGCATTTTGGGTGGCCAGCCGTGTATAATGCTTATTACCAATTTTTCCCGTGATTAATCTTAGTTATTTAATTACTGTCTTGCTAATCTAGCTGTTGTGTTTCCTAGTTATCGCTCTTTCATATAGCCACACTATACCTATGCAGAATAAATGTATGGGTCTCAAACTGCAATATTTCCAGTCTCCTGTGGTCAGTTATCTAGTGGACATTTTTCTGAACCCAGGATTTTCCAGATGTATGTCATGGTGGATGAAGATGTGCCATACATCCTTCAGCAACTTGGAAAACTGCAACACAGGAAAACTGTCCTATGTTTTTTACTGAGGAGTCGTGCACAAATTGATTTTGCACCGAAAAATACTTGAATGTGTGGCAGTTTTCTGAGGTTCCCAACGACGGGAAGGAGTTCTTTTGTTTGTCTGAATTTTCAGGCATTTGTGGTCAGTTACTTTCCATGTGACCAGTTGTCCGAATCCCGTTGCGGTGGACTCTGGTCCGCCCCTACTCCCTAGTGGATCATGAAAGATGAGTTCGTGTACGACCCCCCTCCCCCCTTCGTAAACGTAGGCCTATATTAAAACTGTAACATAAAATCGATCAAAGTAGCCGCCTGATTACCGAAGTGCCTTACAAATACCGAAGGGCTAAATTACTGTATTCTCTTCATTAGTTCTCATTAGCTTTTCATATACATCAAATAAATCCTAACCTAAATTTTATTATGAAGACCTGAGGCCATGGTGGTTTTTATAAACCAGCCTGAAAATGCAGACAAACAAAAGAACTTCTTCTCGTCTTTGGGAACCTCGGAAAATTACCACACGTAATTCGGAAACTTGGAAAACTGCCACACTTTCAAGTCTTACTCGGTGGGAAAGCAATTTGTACAAGATTTGTATGGCAGTTTTCCAAGTTACTGAAGGATGTGTGGCACAATTCTTGTGTGGTAATTTACAGTGAACCGGTCAGTCAGTGTGGATAGATATACAAATAACATATCAGACAGCAGAGTGAACATTGAGATAATCAGGACTGAGAGCAAAAGCGGTTTCTGCAACATGAAGACAACGGGCACTCACGTTCCAGGAAGCGGAGTTACATCCAACGCATTTTCGAAAGCTGCATAAAAGTACAAATTGCGAAATATTACGAAGGACGTTCAAATATAAATCAAGAATTACATTCTAAAATATTGAATAACACAATACTATAATGTTTCTTCAATCACCTGTTAGAGTTCGCACATTTTTATCCAATGATCGTCGCCGATAAGGTTCCGTCCGCAATTACGATATCATTGTCGAGAGTGACAAAATTTCTTGGTCATCGAGTGTGAATCTCTTTTTTAGACAGTCTCTTCCTTTATAAGCTAGGCTCCAAGCTGGTGAAGATCCAGACGGAGTGATACCTACCTGCGAAATTCGGTACTTATAAGCTGCTCATCACTGCCGGATACGTCTTGCTCTGACATCTGGATTAGGCTCGACAGGTGAAGTAGGGGAAGATAGACCCAATTCGTCTTGCTTTCTAGTATGCATACGTCTTTTCTTTTCCGTGGCAGCACAGCCATGTGACACGACAACCGCCGGTTTCCAGATTTTAACAAAATTCAAATCAGCCTATCTCTTTTCGATAAACGTTCACAATATTTAACTTCATGGTAATAGGGCTTATACAGTAGATTTTGAATGATATAAAAGAATTAAAAGCAAATGGATAATGCACAGTACGGGTTCCTCAATTCCAACCAAAATTAAATCTGCCCATCAGTTTTTGATGAACTTCCGAGTGTTAAATTCCATCTCAATAGGTGCCGCGTAGATGCATTTCATTTCACGTATTGAACTTTTTTGAAAAAGGAAAACTGAAATGATACAGAACAAAATAACTCAAAAGGATGACTCAAAAGAAATCTGAGACCAATTTTAGAAAAAAACGAAATATTTATTTCTAAACAAACATCCGTACAGTGGTTCTCTTACGAAAATCAAAATAAAGTAAGATACACAAAATAATTAATCGATGAACACTCCCGACTCCCAATGCTGACTACATACGTACAATGTTAGCATCCGTACGTGGATACTAACCTTTTCTATTTGACCTACTCACAATCTCAGAGATAAGAAGTCAAACCACATGAGTCTCGTGATGTGTTTCTACATTATGCAGGGCTAGTCTGAAGGAGCGGAAATCTCACATTCCCCTCTCCCCCTCAAAACTCACAGTCGGTAAATATATGAGATTAGCATGATGTAAAATCGTAGGAAAACTGTACTGTACGGCAGCGCACTGTGTTAGCTGCCTTCATGTAATCGACGGCAAGCTGAACGCAAGAAAATACATTGATACCATCATGGAACCAAAACTGCTACCTTTCATCTGGGATTTCTTTTTTTCCCACAACGCACCATTTCTTTTTCAGAAGGATTCGGCTCCCTGCCACATCACAAATATGCAAAACAGTGGTTCACAGCAAAGGGCATTCCATTGTTGACCTGGCGAGGAAACAGCCCTGATCTGACATTGTCGCTCCGTTTGAAAAACCTTGTACGAATGAGGCGTCCATCAAATAAAAAGCAATTAATTGAGGCTATAATTGTGCTTCCGGGCACACGTAATAGCGAACGCAGAGTTCAAACACTTGGCGCAATGAAATGTCCCTGTGTTGCATACTGATAGTACATTGCGTTCGTACGTATATCTGATATCATTTTATCGGAATGTAGTGTAGAATCATCATGATTGCAGTATTAGCAGAATAACTTTGCACTGCAAATATCTGAATTCTGTTTTCTGTATTGAATTCAGCATTAAACTCCCTTTCAGTTGATATACAAGCATTTGCATTTTGCGAAACATGAAACATTTCCTATAAACCTGCAGAGTTACAAAACATGAAGTTTTCAAAAAGAGTCCACAATTATGACTACTGCTGTGTGTAAGACGCAATAACATGTTAAAAATTTGGTGTATATTACGGCCAAACGTAACGTTTCTCGTTTCCGAGAAAAATATAAAATCATGATGTCTATGCCTGTGAGTACAACAGGAAAATCTGTAAAGCGCATAAAAATGGAAATGTTGATGTGTCGTCTCTTTTGAAATGAATCAAAAAATTCCTTCTCTATCAGATGGATAGTAAACTTCCACCATTGTGAATTGAGAACTTGTTTTTTCCAGGAAAATCAGTCATCACAAAGCCGGAGAACAACATAAATCATCAACGAGCCGATATCTCAGGAAAGCGAGTTGGTAGACTTTGAGGCAGGCAATGTATTCGGTACGATAGAGAAGTGGTTTTCAACACAGCTATTATCATGCAAAAGTACATAACAAAATCACATGACACAAGCAAGTGCATTCGATCTGGTCGTCTGGATTCGGCAATTAATTACACTCCATGTGCAGGCTCAGCCATAATTTTGGTTGCTCTAGGCCGAGATTGACTTTGCGACCCTTAGTACACTGCTCGACATAGAAAGTGCCACACTACGGAACAATGTACAAAAGTGAATTTGTCGAAATCGTTTAACACTTGTGGCGGTGTGGTGTGTATTGGTGAGTGGTTAGAACTATGGAGAAAAGCCTGTCAGTTGTGCCCATTTTTCGTACTGACATCTGCTTCTGCGGCTGTCTGGTATTCTAATTTTGCCTTCTTCCTTCGTTGTTCAGGATTTTTCGTTTTTGCTTCTTCCTTGTTGGCTATGGCTTGCAGAATATATTCAGGCTCTCTAAGTGGAAGATTTCTAGGTGAGCGAGGGTTAATAAGCTCTGGGAGAACAGAGTCCATATAAAACGTTCGCAGTTTCGGTACTATAGTGTTCCAAAAACTAGGATCCCTTTTAATTCGGATAACTTTTGATTCCGTTCTGGACCATACAAATAGATCACACCATTCCCTATCTGTTATTGATAATTGTCCTTGTATTTGGTAGTAGTATTTGTGTTTTATTGGGAGAAATAGTTCATTAGCAGAATCTACTTTTATTCCTATATTGTGCGAGATACAAATTTCTCTCAAATTTTGTGCTGAGCGAGCCGCGTATGGGCATTTAATTTCTACTAGCCCATTTTTTCCAACTAGACCATCTGGGCTTGTGCAAAGAAATGGGTTCGCGGGATCGACAAATAAACCACAACGTTGAACTTCATTCTTTGTCATTTTCTGGTAACTGTGAAGTGCGGTCAGTTCATTTGCCAGCCCGTATTTTATTGCAGGGGTTGAGATATTGCTCGTGTAAATTATTCTTTTGACTAAATTTGCACTCAGTGTTGTTGGTCTTCTATCAGCTACGTCCTTAAAAAACGATGATGGTAATCTTTTTGATCTTTCCCGTCGCCATCTTTCTGATGTGGATTGACCACGTGTACTCTCCTCCAATTCATCGTTTTGATTTACTTCCAGCGATGTTAAAAGATGTGCCTTCATTCGTTTAAAAGCTTCCGGTGTTATGTCTGGCTCCTCAGGGAAATCACCATAATTTTTGTCACCACCTTTACCTGTATGTGTAATTTGCCTTTGATGACGAGAGCTTTTATCACTATGAAACAATCTTCTTTGATTCAAACGTTTCACACGGCAGTTCGTCCTCTGTCTTATAAATTTGCGCAATGGTGTGGATGGACTTTTTCCTGTAACAGCTTTGTAAGCTTTTTGTGCCAAAGCTGGTTGGGTGTCTGATAAGACATTGCTGCAATGTTCGCACGTCTGTTTATTCCCCCTGCTTTGGAGTGATCTACCCGCTTCCCACCGGTAACCTTGCAGAACTGAGACATGAAATTCTCTGCCGGGTTATTTGTGGCATTCCATATCAATGTGTTGCAGCATGATATCAATGTTCTTCCAATTTCTTCTAGTATGGCCGATAACATGCCAGTGGATTTCATGATGTCATATGTCTGTACATTAGGACTGGTTGTCTTTCTTTCGCAAAAACTTCCGCAGCCGTCATGATTCCCAAAAACATGGTTTGGTCCATTTCTCAGCTCATTTGCTAATTCGTCAATGGCAGTCTGGGTAATTTGGCTGCGATTTTCTTTAGAATGATTTTTTATTGCAATTCGAGCTCCCTTTACAAGACGAGGCCTATGGCCTATGAATTAATATTTGGTGCCTTAGTAAAAGCGCAATGCTATTAACTTTTGTTGACACGTGAATGTTATGAATATGAAGTCGGTGGATTAAAAGCTGCTAAAAAGGCCTAGGTGTTGGGCCTATGAACTAATTAAGTAAAAGAGAAATACTACAAATTTAACATGTTATGTAAATATTTAGTGCCTAAGTAAAAGTGCAGCGTACTAAGACAAAATCCCACCTTATCGATCTTTTCAGTACACAGTATGAGTCATGTTGTAATTCCGTTGTTTCGTCGTAACGTGAGTTCTCGCTTGGCTTTTACATAGAACGTTTTCTCGGAATTTGCTTGAAGTCCCAATTCAATTCTCAATATAGGCCAAGAAACAACAATCTTTACCCCCCCCCCCTGAACTTTTTTTTTGTAGCCAGTTGCCCTAAACTCGTATGAACCGACATGAAAATTTAAATAAACAAAAGAGCTCCTTCCTGTCTTTAGGCACATTGGAAAACAGCCACACATAATTGCTCCGATTACCACTGACGTTACAGTACCGGCGAGTGCGGCGGCAGTGGGCCGCTGAACGCCGCACCTGGACTACGGAATGGCACGACATTGTCTTCTCCGACGAACCCCGCTTCTGCCTGCAACACCACGATGGTCGGATACGCGTGTGGCGGCACCGCGGCTAGAGACTGTATGACGCCTGCATTATGCATCGCCATACCGGACCGTCGCCTGGCGTTATGGTTTGGGGCGCAATTGGATATGACACCCGCACCCCTCTGGTACGCATCGCTGGTACACTCAGCAGCCACCACACCATATCCGACGCTTTGGAGCCTGTAGTCCTCCTTTACCTGCAGGACCTGCCAGAGGCCACGTTTCAACAGGACAATGCTCGCCCGCACGTGGCACGCATCGTGCAAAAATTCTTTACGGCCCACCAGGTATCACTGCTGCCGTGGCCCGCCTGTTCTCCCAATATGTCGCCCATCGAACACGTCTGGTCGCTGATCGGCAACCGAGTGGTCCGGCAAGCACCACCCGCCTCTACGCCTGATGAACTGTGGCAACGTGTGGAAGCAGCCTGGACCGACATACCCCAAGCCCACATCCAAAGCCTCTTTCGTTCGATGCCGCGGCATGTAGCGGCCGTTATTGCCAGCCATGAGGGCCACACGAACTATTGATGTCTGCGTGTTCCGCAAGTCATACGGGCCTGTAAGGTCAATCGTTTCATCTTTGTATCTGTTGTTATGTGTCCCGTAAATCTTGCTTTGCATCTCGTGTCCTTTTTGGTTTTGCGTTTTGAGTGGCCAGCAGTGTAATTTACGAGTTTGAAGCGGGAAAATGTATCGGAATATGTAGAAGGGGTGAAGATGATGGTAAATCCTGAAATTCAGGCATCGAGTTTGCCGGGTACCAGTCTCCCGGTATCGCGGTGAATACGGAAATACTAATCCCGGAAACTTACCCCACCCGTTTCTGCTACTTGTAAGATCGTTTTTTGCTGTAAACTGCGGTGAAAATCCAAATCCCGGCACCGGAATTTCCCCACCCTGTCAGCCTGCTAATTGCAAGAACGTTTTCAACTAAAGACCGCGGTAACAGTGGAAATACTAACCCGGAAATTTTTCGCACCTCATCCAGCTACTTGCAAAACAGTTTTTTTACAATAAACTGCCGTAAAAGTCGAAATGCTGACCGCAGAAATTTCCCCCACATGTTTCTCTACTTATAAAACATCTGTAGATTGCAGTGAATACGGAATTGCCCAAACCGGAATCCCCCCCCCATCCTATCAGCCTGCTAATTGTAAGATCGTTTTTCACTAGAAACCGAGGTAACAGTCGAAATGATAACCCGGAAATTCCCCCCACCTCATCCAGCTACTTGCAAGACAGCTTTGTTACTATAAACTGCTCTAAAAGTCGAAATGCCGACCCCTGAAATTTCCCCCACGTATTTGTACTACTTGCCGGGCTGCATCATGTTTTGAAGTGCGTGAAAAAAAAAAAGTAACCCCTGAAATTTCTCCCACTTCATGCAGCTACTTGCAGAAGAGTGTTTTTCTATAAACTGCGATAAAAGTTTGAGATGCCGACCCCAGAAATTTCCCCCACATATTTGAGTACGTCGTGCGGCCAAAAGCGTGAAATGGAAATAGTGACCCCGGAAATCTCCCCCACATTCGATATTTTGTATAACGGTAATTGACTGTAAAAGGTGGGGAACTTTTCCGAATGTGGGAGAAATTTCCTCTGAGGGGCTCTTCTGTCCATCCCTTTCTTTACCCGGAGTTGAAAACCCTTCACCAGAAGCTGCCTCTTTGCAAATGCATTGTATTTTTCTTACAGATAAGACAGTTGCCTTTGCTGCTCGTTTACTAGATATGTTTATGATTCGAAGCTCACAATTTCTTTCCGGATGTACATTCCAGCAATGGCTTTCTATGCTCAACCAGCAACCATGTCCCGAAATAAGAAGTTTAAAATTGAGGGATTGTACATTCTAAAAATTTGAGTGCTTTGCGTACAATTGAAATCATATTGAGATGTCCCGTTTTATCTGGCCGGTAGACAGCGAGCAGCGTTATTTGCTTCAAAACTACAAGACAACAAATGCATGCTTTTGAAATAGTTGAAGTGGGAGGGGGGATCCGTCATTTCACCCGTACAGGAGTTCATATTCATATAAGCATAACATGTACTTTCAGCATTTATTTTGAGCAAAGATCCGTTCTTTGAAAACTAATGTCTACCGCTCTTATCTTTAATTTATAAGTTATCTTTCTCTATATTTATTTTGGGCACTGCAAAGGGCCATTTTGGGAGGTGGGTGATGGTCATGAGCGTAGGATATACACATACATATAGATGTGGTATTTTTATTGAATAAAATGTAGTGCATTTTTGGAGAAATATATTTTGCTTGTTCTTATTCGCCAGTCTGAATCAAGCAATCATTTCTTCCCTAGTTAGTACTCTTCTTGCTGCACACACAGACGTGCTGAGTAAAAAATAATGCAAAATATCACAGACAAACGAAGCACGTGTCAACAAAGCGAGAATTCTACTGAGAGATGTCAGAAGGCTGAATGACATTGCCCCAGGAAAAACCAACTCCTGGTTCACTCGTTTGCTTGGCGACAACAATGACGACTGAATGTGATTTCTGCTAATCCCTCAGACTCCCTGCAAATTCAAAGAACGTGGGGTAGGAAATCCTACTCAGGCTATCCAGGAGGCACCGTCCGACGCTTGTGGTTGTTTGTCGCGAAAGGGTTAACAAGCGTTCCCCTCTTATTGCAGTTTGTTCCAGCGCTAGAGAGAATTATTTTGTCCTACACCTCCAACACATCCGCGAACCAGGACCGGATGGAAATTTTATGAGTCCCAGAGCGAAATTTCATAGCGGGGCCATGAGCAAAATTTCCCTGCGGGCTTTGGAAAATACATTTGAAAATATTGTTCGTAAATAACACAAACGAAAACTATCATAAAGAAAAAGTGATTATTTCAACGAAGTGTTTGCTTGATTGTAAAAACTTCCTCATAATATAATAAAAAAAGGTAACTTCAACTAACCTGCGTAGCAAACAAATGTACAATAAAGGGCGGTGACCTATTTGAAAGTGGGAGCATTTGAAAAAAAAAAAAAATCTTCGTATGGGCCTCGCGCCCCAAAATTCAAAAAAACAAAACAAAAACAAAAACAAAAAAACAAAAGATGAAAAACTCTACCCAAAATTATTGTTCTTTTTCCTAAACTAAGGGGCCTTGTGAAGGCGTCAAACCTGAACTACCGCCCCTGTTGCCTCTCCTATGCACAGCCCGTCTAACCGCCCCGGCCACGAATGACTAGAAATCTTGAATGCATCACATTGTATTCAAATAAGTTCATTATTGTATTCAGATAAGAAGAGGAACTCATGGACAAGGAAAATGACAAAAGTGGAAGACATCATAATCTGAGTAAAATCCCTGAAATGGCAATGGGCGGGATATGTTGCCAGAAGAACGGACAGTCAATGGACAATAGAAATTTAAGACTGGGTACCAAGGGACAGAAAAAGGCTCAGAAGACGACCACGTGGGAGATGGATTGATGAAATTCGAAAGCATGCCGGAGTAACATGGAGACTGGCTCAAGACAGACAGTTGTGGAAACAAGCTTGGGGAGACCTTTATCCAGCAGAGAGTTGAGACGATGATATATATATATATATATATATATATATATATATATATATATATATATATATATATATATTTAGTTATTTATTTAAGTAGTATATATGTACGTGTGTGTGTGTGTGTATATATATATAACTTTTGTGTCAGTTGATTTTAATATAGAAATTCAAATTTTTTACTTGCATATTGGAAAAAAAGAACACAATCCAGGCTTGTTTATTTGTAAGGAACGAGGGAGAAGGCGATCGCCGCATGCTGGATCCGCCACTGCTAAATAAAGAAGCTGAAAAACGCAAATGAATGTAAATAGCCGCTGTCTCTGAATGACATACGAGTACAAACTAAATAGCTAAAAAAAAAAAAATGTTGGGTTCCCAAAATGTTTGCGTTGACCCTATCACAAAAATGCGCAGTAGTTCTTATTAAAAAAAAAAAGGCAAGAGTTAATAACATCATGCCAAAGCCCAGCATCAAACGTATCTCGAATGATGTTGTACAAAAGATAGAAAACCTCTTCAGTTGTTTTTTTTTTTTTGTAGCTGAATGAACAATGGTGTCCGAAGTAACATATAAATGTTCATAGGCAGTTGCAATTTGGCCTAGGTAGCCTTACTTGCCTAATTGCAAATATCCTAAAAATCAGCAATAGGCGTATGACAAAAAAAAAAAAAAAAAAAAAAAGAGGGTGTGTGGGAGAAAATGTTAGTCTCACGTTTCTGGCCCCTCGCAACCTTTACAACAGTGTATCATACAGTATGAAAGCCTCGCTATCCCTTTTGAGCGTGAAATAAGGAAATAACCTTGCTTTTACGTTCTCGAGCTAGTAATAATCATACACATAGCCTAGGCGTAGCGTCGGGAAGAGGGGCAGGGCACGTGGCCCCTCATCTTAAAAATTGTAAAAAATAATAACTAGTCGTTTGCCTTTTAAATGTTACAAAGTGTGACGTACAGCCAAGGGAACAACGCTACGCAATAGTTAGCACTCCTATGACTGCTTTCCAGCAGCCATTCCATACACAATAGCATGAAGTCATCTGATGGTTTTCATCATCAGATGACTGCATGAGGTGATTTGAAAGGAATATTTTCTTTTTCCATCCCCATTACGGTGAAACGACCAAGCATGGTACACCTCGTAGTCTTGGATATATTAAGCATGTAAAAACCTAAGTTATGGCATTTGAAAAGGAGCATTTACGGAGAAACTATTTCTGAGAATGCCCCTACCCCCAAGAAAAACATCAATTTACACTTATTTGTGCTTCCCTAAAATTTTTGCTCACGCTACGCTTATGATTCTACATGTTGCAGTAACGTAGGTTACGCAAAATAGAACAACACATACTTCAAAAATACACATAAAGATATTGATATATAAAATACCAGTAACTTACCTTATAGCGTCCTGCTGATTGATGTCCAGGGCATTTTGTTGCTCTCTAGAACGTCGTAATCGCTGGGTTCTGGAGGCTTTGCTGTATGCAGGATGCCTTGCTCTTCTTCTGTTATTTTGTGGCATGATGACAAAGTATTAATAGTTTGACCAGAAGGGAGTTCTGATAAGAACTTTTCAGTTAAAAATAACTTACTTAAACCACAACTGATCAGGGATTTTAAAATTTTCTGTGAGCACTGAAAGAAGTCAGGAAACAGAGTGAGAATGAAAAGACAAAATACGCGCTGTTACGTTTTAACCAATGACGTTATTTGGGCGTGGACCTTTGTAAGAAGGTGGAGTTATAAGTGGGTGGAGCTCCTATAGCTCAAATTCAGGGGTTCTCTGCTAATGTACACACTTTCTCTTCAAAAAATGAACGTACAATAGAATTTAAGGTGACTTATGGAAGAAAAGATTCCAATCTCTCTTGTGGTGCTATTCATTTATTTCTGTTTGTTTTATATTATTAGAAAAATCAGACACAAATGAGAGATTTCGCTTTTTTCAGACAGAAACACTGCTAAACTAACTTATCGCGCCATCTAGCGCCAAATTGGAATACTTTCGAGTCAGATAAATTTAATTTTTTTAAAAAAATCTAACAAATTTTTTGGAATAATAACTGTGTCACATATTAGCTATGGGTCGTTTTTATTTGTGCCCAAAATTTCAAACACTACAAAGTAATAGTCTTCGAGAAAATGTGTACAAAAGAATTTGCATTACAGACATAGAGTAAAATTTATCTTGAGGTCCCCCTTAAGAAAAGAATTAATTTTTAACTGTGTTATGTTTGATATCAAATTAAAGCCCATCAAAAGAACTTTAAAATGAGACATTGCCCAGGTCTGTATATCATGTGGTTCTTGAGAAAATTACAGTTAACTGTTTTAGGATGCAGCAATTTTTAATAAAAATTGAAATAATTAGAATTCAGTAACTTTTGAACAGAAAAAAAATAAGATTTACATTCATAACTATGCTGAATAGGATGTGCTGTTGAGCACAGCACTTATCACTTCACATTCTCATACATTCCATAGCTGAAGAAGGTAGCAGTCGGTACCAAAAAGTCCCATATAACAATTTTATGTATGTATTAGGTGTACAAATAAGTTTTAAAGCATTTTAAGACAATGCCACATGTAATTTGAGAGAAAACAACACTACCTTTACAAATCAAATTATTCATCGTCATTATCTCTTACCTTCCGCCATCGGTCGAGCAGCTGACGGATTCCAGCCATGAAGAACACTTCATTGTGTGACTCGATGAAGTTGTCAACCCATTTTTGCACTTCGTCACCTGTCGGGAACTGTACAGCAGACAAACCATGTTGCATCGATCGGAACAAATGATAGTCTGAAGGGACTATGTCGGGACTATACTCCGGGTGCTCCAAAACTTCCCAGCCAAGCGTCAATAACGTTTCCTTGACCGATTTCGCGACAGGCGACCAAGGGTTGTCATGCAGTAATTTCACGGGACGCAATCCTTTGCCTGTGAATGTATATTTCCGACAGATTCCTGGTTCAGTCTCAGCAATTGTTGCTTGTAGCGATCAGCAGTAACAGTTTGGCCCTGTTCCAGTAGTTCATAATAGAGCACACCCTTCATATCCCACCAGATATACAGCAGAACTTTCTTGGAGTTAATAAAGCATTTCGGTGTCAAAGTCGTTGCTTCACCGGAGTCTACCGAGTGTTTTTTGTGTTTGGAACTGTCGTAGCATATCCATTTTTCATCACCCGTAACGATTTTCCACAGGAAAGATTTTCTGTGTTGTTTATTCAACAGATTCAAACACTTCATGACATGCTCCTCCTTGTTCCTCTGGCTCAGGTCATGTGGCACCC
This sequence comes from Macrothele yani, assembly GCA_039090855.1. Classification (NCBI taxonomy): domain Eukaryota; kingdom Metazoa; phylum Arthropoda; class Arachnida; order Araneae; family Macrothelidae; genus Macrothele; species Macrothele yani. The sequence continues at coordinate 160,225,641 of CM077010.1, read as the reverse complement.
ATTTCCTTACTTCTGAATCTTTCCCATTGCACGTTAAGATTGTAAATGGTTTGTTGAGTTACTCCCAGTTGTTCAGCTAGTTCTTTTTGCATTTGAGACTAATCTTCTTCCAGCAATGCTTGCAGTTCCTTATGTGCAACCTTCTACGGGGCGCCGCTACGTTCTCGATCGCTAACATCAAAATCACCTGCTTTGCGTCTAAACCAAAATTCACACATGCTTTTCAATACAATATTCTTCCCTAGAACAGAACAGATCGATGAACATGCTTTTGCAGCACTTTTTCCTTGATGAAATTGGTATTGAATGCAGTGTCGAATAAATGCAGTATCGCTTGACATCTTTCACCTACCGATGTGCAAGTGCGTTTGACTGTTGGGAAACCTTCTGTGTCACATTTTATACTCTGGACCAGTTAAGGTCACATGACAACAACGCGGGGGAATGTCGGATATGTAAATTAACGGTATATATCGCATAAAAAAAAAAAAAAAAAAAAAAAGGCTTTAAAACTTATTTGTACACCTAATAACTTAAAGCATAGAGTTCATTTCCAATGTCATATTAAGAATACTTCACAAATCTCTTTAGTGCCATCTTGTTGTGTGGATTTCTGCCATTCCTTGTCATGTTGGTTACGTGTGATCTCCACGTGAGCACATGTGAGTAACCTGTGGTCATACTGAAACAGGACTCTTCTGTGAAGAGCACATGCACCCAGTACTGTTTTGTTCAGTTTTGGTGCTGTCTGCACTAAGTCTTCATAGCTCTTCGTCAAAGCGTGGGTCTTGTAGCATACAGACTTCCTCACAAAGTTGTGTGGACAAGTTCTCTGTGGCATCATTCATTGTGCTTTATCACATGCAAGCTCACCTGTGAGTGGTCTGGCAGTCATTCCCCTATGCCTTCTCACTGTTAAGGCCAGATATGGGTCCTTCTGTGATATTGTGATGCTTGGCTGCCTGTGAACTGGTTGTCGAGGACTCACTTTCAGATTCTTTATATTTTCATTATAACCTGAAGATCATCTGAGATATACACTATATTGACAAAAGTCACCATCACCTAGAAGAGAAACACAACAGAGCATTTATTGACATATGTTAGCACGGTGTCGGTCCACCTCTGGCCTTTATACATGCACTGACCCTTTGAGACATGCTCTCGACAAGGTTTTGGAACACAGCGATAGGTATGCGCTTCCATTCAGTACATAATGCTGTCGCTAACAGTTGCTTAGTAGTAGGCCTTGATTCCAAACTTCTTAGGCGGCGCTCTAATTCATCCCATAGGTGCTCTATGGGATTAAGATCAGGGCCCTGTGCTGGCAAATCCACACACGATATAGAATTATCAAACCACGCCGTAACAGTTACTGCTTTATGGCTCGGTGCATTATCCTGCTGGCACCATCAAGGCTCAGTTCCGCCGCCCCGGTGGCGCAGTGGTCTAAGCGATGGCCTCTGATCATTCCTCCAAAAGGGGTCCTGGTTTGAATCCCGGTGAGGCATGGATGTTGTGTTTGTCTTACGGCACTGGTTCTCTCCTTTCCCTGGAACCAGTGACCCTAAATTAGGGACGTGCAACTGCTTATAGCCCATCGAGTTGCTCACGGTGGTCGTTAAACCTCCAATCAAAAAAAAAAAAAAAAGGCTCAGTTCCATAGTATTGCCACAGAGTTGGTAGGGCATAAATGTCCAGAATATCAAAGTAGATGTGCTGGTTAACAAGTTTGTCCACGATAACCAATGGGCCGGGACCATACCACGAAAACACTCCCACATGAGTACACTGCCAGCTCCAAACTTAACCGCAGGAACGTTACACTGTAGTAAATAGCGTTCCTCTGGCTGCCGCCATACCCACACACGGCCATCAGACTGATGGATCGTGTATCTGGATTCATAAGTCCATAGTACTCGTTTTCACTGATCTGTCCATGATAAATGTTCTTTACACCATGCTAAACGAGGAGTAGCGTTCCAATTGGAGATGAATGGCTTATGAGCAGCTGCACGACTACGGTAACCCATGGAATGAAATTCTCTGCGATTGGTACGTGTACATGCCAAGGTTCCAGCATTTTTACTCACCTGTACACTGAGGTCTTGTGCAGTACTTCGTCGATTAGCTGTAGCGACTCTCCTGAGGCTTCGACATCCTCTATCACTGATTTTCTTTGGTCTGCCGGTACGTTTTGCTGCTTCAGGCACGCCATGGCTCCAAAGGAGGAATAAAAACCTGTTACCTTTACTGTTGTCAGGAGAACACTAGCAAATCCGAGCAGCTTTTCTGCATCAGTGAACAGCCTGAAGTTCAAAGACCCGCTGACAGTGTTCTCAAAACCGCCAGACCACAACACGACACAAAACCACTGAATCCAAACGTGTAGACAATCGAAGGCACACACGAAGAACTCTTGAGTGAAGCTGCGAGAAGCCGGAAACACAATTAGAATTTCTTGTTGCTCAAACTGATAAGAATTGAAGGTCACGGGTCGCGGTTATCGAAAACCAATAACTTCGAAGTAGGAAATTATGAGTACTGTAGATTGTTGAGTAGGTAAATAAAGTGTAAGCTATGTTGTAATGTGTAAACTATGTAGTAATTAGTGTAAAAGGTAGCCATTAATGATCCACCAAACAGCATTTCTGAGTCAGAAAGTTCAAACTTGTAGGGTCATTAGTTAATAAAATCTGTAATGTGCACTTTAGAATTTGAACTTACTAAGAGCTGATTAAAGTATTTACAAGGAATATGAGAAGGAAAATCATTACCCATCAATATTCTAAAAAAGGATTTAAGATTTTTTGTGAGAGCAGTGGCCTTATTACATATATATATATATACATACAGGGTGCCCAGTAAAGTCCTTTCTCAGCCCAGTAACTTCCGAACGCCGACAGCTATAGCCATAGAAACGGTGTCTAGGAATAGTAAAGTGGCTATTCGATGAGACCGCTTACAGCGCCTCCTAGTGGCAAAGTCAGGAGTTAGCGTGCCGATATCAAAAACTATACGAGATTCAGGAAAATAGTCAGTTACAAAGTTGTAGAGCAGCATCGATTTAGTACAAAAAGACACCTTGCGCACATGAATGCTAAGAATAGAATGCGTACAACACTCATTTGTTTGCGATGTCGAACACTGTTACGTCATGAAACGCGTCAGAAAGGAGCAATTAGTTGTCACTAAGCACATTTTTTACTGTCGGTGCTCAATGTGCTCTCCGTCAGCCACAATACACCTTTGGACTCTAGATTGAATCTCTCGCTGCACATTTTGCAGCATTTCAGGTGACACGCTAGAACAAGCATCAGTTATATGGCGTCGAAGGTCCTGCAACATCATTGGGGGGGCTGATACACCTGCTCTTTGAGGTAGCTCCACAGGATGAGGTCCGATGAGCGTGTAGGCCACTCTACACAACCACCATAGCCCATAGCCGATGATTTGTTGCTTGAATGTCTCAACCAGGTACCTTCTCACATTTCCTGGCTGTTGCGGAGGGGCGCTGTCATGTTGGAACCTAACATTCCGCAGTTGAGTCGGGCTAGTGCTTTATGGAAGGCGATATTATCTCCTTTCTGACGGTTTTCGTGACATAATAGTGTTCGACATCGCGAACAAACATTGTACGCGTTCTATTCTTAGCATTCATGTGCGCAAGGTGTCTTTTCATACTAAGTCGATGCTACTCTACAACTTTGTAATTGACTATTTTCCCGTATCTCGTATAGATTTTGACATTGGCACGCTAACTCCTGACTTTGCCGCTAGGAGGCGCTGTAAGCGGTCTCATCGAATAGCGCATAGCCTCTTTGCTGTACCTAGACACCGTTTTTATGGCTATAGCTGTCGCCGTTCGAAAGTTACGGGGCTGAGAAAGGACTTTAGTGGGCACCCTGTATCATCATCATCATCATTGTCAACCATTATCAATCCACTGCTGGACGAAGGTCTCCCCAAGTTTCCTCCACAACGGTCTGTCTTGTGCAAGTCTCCTCCATGTCACCCCTGCATACTTTCGAATTTCATCCACCCATCTCCCATGTGGTCTTCTTCTGGGTCTTTTCCTGTCCCTTGGAATCCAATCTAAAATTTCGGCTGTCCATCGATGATCTGTCCTTCTGGCAGTATGTCCAGCCCATTGCCATTTCAGGGATTTAACTCTGATCATGATGTCTTCCACTCTTGTCATTTTTCGGATCCACGAGTTCCTCTTCTTATCTCTCCTGGTTACACCAAGTATGCACCTCTCCATGCTACTTTGAGTTGTCTGCAGCCTTTGTATGTCTCTTTTAGTTAAGGTCCACGTCTCTGCACCATACGTAAGCACTGGAAGGATGCATTGATCAAACACTTTTCTTTTAAGACATAATGGCATATTGCTCTTGAAAATTATGCTGTTTCTTCCAAAAGCTCTCCAGGCAAGTTTTGTACGCCGATTAATTTCTTCATCAATGTGACCCTCACTTGATATCTGCTGTCCAAGATAAACGTACGTGTCTGTTATCTCCAGCTTTTCTCCATCAATCGATAAATCTTCATTTCTTGTAAAAGCATTGAACATCACTTTTGTCTTCTGAAAGTTCATTTTTAATCCCACTTCTTTACTCTTGTCAGCAAGTTCCTGGATCATACTCTGCAGCTCTGATGGGCTAGTTGCAAAAATGACTACGTCATCAGCAAAACGAAGGTGGGTTAGATAATCTCCATTAATCTTTATCCCCTTGTTTTCCCAGCTCAGTGACTGAAAAACACCCTCCAATGTGGCATTAAAGAGCTTTGGAGATATGGTGTCACCTTGTCTCACTCCCTTTCCAATTTTTATGTGTGTTGTATTTTCAAACAGCCTAATCTTTGCACTTGCATTTTCATAGATGTTATTAATAATATTAATGTATGCATCTTCAATACCGCAGGTTTTCAGAGCCATTGTAACTGCTGATGGTTTCACCGAATCAAAGGCTTTTTCATAATCGATAAAAGCCATGCACAATGGAAGTTCATATTCCCTCGCTCTTTCAATTAGTTCTCTCAGCACATGGATATGATCTATTGTGCTGTAGCCACTCCTGAATCCAGCTTGTTCTCTCGGTTGAGCCATGTCCAGTGTTACCTTCAAGCGGTGTGAAAGAACTTTAGTGAAGATTTTATAAACTACTGATAGGAGGCTGATAGGTCTGTAGTTTCCGAGATCCTCAATGTCACCTTTCTTATGTAGCAGGATCATTGTAGCGGTGTTCCAATCCTCAGGAATCTTTCCTTCATTAAGGCATCGAGTGAAAATTTGGGCAAGTACTGTTTCAATTTCTCCACTTGCTTCTTGTATGATGTCTACAGTAATTCCATCTTCTCCTGGAGCTTTTCCCCGCTTCATGTTCTTGATTGCATGTGCAACTTCTGCTGGAAGGACTGGAGGAACTCTGGTACTGGTATCTTTCATGATGTCTGGAGTGTATGTATCATCCCTTTCATATAATTTGGAGTAGAAATCTTTCACTCTTGTCAAAATTTCGCCTCTATTTCTTGTTACAGAACCATCTTCTTTTCTCAGTGCCATAATCTGTTTTCTTCCCTTACTGAGATGTCCCTTTGCTATCTTTAGGCTTTGGTTGTTTTCAATTGCTTTCCTCACTAGTTCACAGTTGAATTTTCTTACGTCTTCAGTGATACTTTTTCGTACTGTCTTGCATAGCTCTATATATTCCACTTTGGAAGTCACATCTTCTTTAGTTGTCCTCATCTCTCTTCTTTTTTGCATCAACATTTTCGTTTTTCCTGATAATTTATTTACATGCAACTTGTTCTTCTTAGACCCAGCTAATTTTGTTGCTGTTTCCATAAGAGCTTTGGTTACTTTTCTGTTAACTTCAGAGATGTCCACTTCTTCCGATGTTAGGCCTTCTAAAACAGAGAACCTGTTCTTCAGTTCCAACTTGAAGGTATTATGTTGTTTTTTAAGGTTGGTTATGTCAATAGATTTTGTTTGTCTTATGAGCTTGTCACGTTCCAGTTTAGTGTTGAGGTGCATCTTACATCTCACCAATCTATGGTCACTACCTGTGTTGAACTTGTTCAGCACACTGCAGTCTTCGATGACGAATTTTTTGTTACACATAATAAAATCAATTTCACTTGTCGTCCCATTTGGATGTCTCCATGTCCATTTCCTGTGTGGCTTTTTCTTGAAGAAGGAGTTCAAGATGAAAAACCCTTCTGCCTCTGCAAACTCAACGAGAGTATTTCCACGCTGGTTTCTGTTGCCGTGACCGAATTTACCTACTGAAGTTTCATTCTGTTGCCGTTGCCCTATTTTTGCATTGAAATCTCCCATAATTATTTTCAAGTGCTGCTTACCTTTATTATTTAGATGACAAATTGTATATATATATATATATCATCATCATCATCATTGTCAACCATTATCAATCCACTGCTGGACGAAGGTCTCCCCAAGTTTCCTCCACAACGGTCTGTCTTGTGCCAGTCTCCTCCATGTCACCCCTGCATACTTTCGAATTTCATCCACCCATCTCCTATGTGGTCTTCTTCTGGGTCTTTTCCTGTCCCTTGGAATCCAATCTAAAATTTCGGCTGTCCATCGATGATCTGTCCTTCTGGCAGTATGTCCAGCCCATTGCCATTTCAGGGATTTAACTCTGATCATGATGTCTTCCACTCTTGTCATTTTTCGGATCCACGAGTTCCTCTTCTTATCTCTCCTGGTTACACCAAGTATGCACCTCTCCATGCTACTTTGAGTTGTCTGCAGCCTTTGTATGTCTCTTTTAGTTAAGGTCCACGTCTCTGCACCATACGTAAGCACTGGAAGGATGCATTGATCAAACACTTTTCTTTTAAGACATAATGGCATATTGCTCTTGAAAATTATGCTGTTTCTTCCAAAAGCTCTCCAGGCAAGTTTTGTACGCCGATTAATTTCTTCATCAATGTGACCCTCACTTGATATCTGCTGTCCAAGATAAACGTACGTGTCGGTTATCTCCAGCTTTTCTCCATCAATCGATAAATCTTCATTTCTTGTAAAAGCATTGAACATCACTTTTGTCTTCTGAAAGTTCATTTTTAATCCCACTTCTTTACTCTTGTCAGCAAGTTCCTGGATCATACTCTGCAGCTCTGATGGGGTAGTTGCAAAAATGACTACGTCATCAGCAAAACGAAGGTGGGTTAGATAATCTCCATTAATCTTTATCCCCTTGTTTTCCCAGCTCAGCGACTGAAAAACACCCTCCAATGTGGCATTAAAGAGCTTCGGAGATATATATATATATAATATGATGTCATAGAAAGATAATTTAAATTGATTGATATGGCAGTTAGTTGCAGATATTTACTTGCAGTTCCATATCTGCTGCTACTGTAGGATGTAAGAGAATTTTAAATTGTCATTCGTCCATTGCAGAATATTATGAAGGAATGGTTGCAGTTGTGTAATGTGAAGCAAAATTTTTTTAGCAAGGTGAAGACTAATATGCTTGGGTAGTTTGGCCATGTTGAAAGAATGAGCGATGAGATGCTTACTAAGAAAAAAATTCGGCCCAAGTGACAGGAAAGAAAGGCAGAGGAAGGCCAAGGAAGTCATGGTAGGACCAGATTCAGGAGTGCCTGAATGAGAAAAAGATAATGAGTATGAAGTATAGAAGGTCTTGTGTTCGTCGTGTGATGGATGTCACTGAAGCCCGTGTTGTGGGTCAAGATCGCTGTAAATGGAGAGGTTTGATACAGCAACAGTAAGTAAATAATCAGTTAAAAATTTATCTGGTGGTTTGTATTATCTGTTAAATGTTTATTTGTCAGATGGTCTTCCTTAGAGGAGCTAACCTCTGAATATCAGATAACAGCTCTATGATATGTATCTATGTACTAGACAAGTTGTTCAGTTTGGGATTTGAATAGTTTTAGTAAAAGAAAAAATAATAATTAGCCAGTGATGGAACTTGAGTGATTAAGAAAGGAGAAATTTGGTAGATTAATTTTCTCACATACTGCATTGTTTTACTAATTTCAATGATTTATTGCTGTTGCTGTATTCATAAAGCTGAACTGAATTCCCCAGATTTGTGCTGCAAATTTTAAATAGTTTCACATTCCTTGAATTCTTGATTTGTTCCTATTATGCAGACCCACAAGGCTATGGAAATAGGACGTGCAGGCCGTGTTCAGGTGGAAGACATTGTTTTTCTTGTGCGTAAAGACCCCAGGCGATATGCACGTGTGAAAGACTTGCTTACAATGAATGAAGAACTGAAAAAGGCCAGAAAGGCATTTGATGAAGTTAAATATGCTACTGTGTGATTTTACTCTGATTAGTTGTAAATATTTTAAGTAATAATGTACTTTGTGTAAATAAAACATATTTTTTCGTACTTTCATGTTCACTAATTTACTTAGAAAACAACCACATTTCAGATAGGACAAGCTGAGCTAAAATAGTCATTTTATGACTTCAGATTTTAGTGGAATATGATTTTTTTAGTTTGTCTTTCTTTGGCATGTTATAATTTTTAATGTAATGAAATATGCAGTCTTTCATGGAAAGAGAGAATGTCATGATGTACGATAGTGTGGGACTGCTTGCCATTGTTCCAACATATATTTCTTGTGAGTTATGGTTATAAAGAAAGATTTAAGATTTGATTTAGTATGTAAAAGTTGAACAAATAGTTCTGTTTGTGTTACATTTGTGTATTGTCTAATAGAAAATGCTGGCATTGGGGGGGGGGTGCATTCATCATGCTACAAAATCAAGCACTTAAAAGTGGCATCTGACTGACTTTCCTTGTATTTGGTCCACATGCACTATGCATGCTTTTTTTTTGTGTATGCAGAAATGCAATAAAGTGCCAGAGATTCGAAATCAGTTGCAGTAGATGGTAGCATGTATGTATTATTTTTCAGTCACTCCAATGTATGTTGCTACTTGGATATGTGGACTTTGTAATCAATCTTATCACAGTGGTTGCTACTCTGCTACTCTTGAGCTGTCAGATCTAAGACCAGCAACATACCAAAATTCCATACAAGTTCAAAATTTAAGAGTAATGCATTAATAATAATCAGCATAGGGAATTTATGATTGCCTTCTAAACTTTCAACATCATCCAGCCAGTAATATAGTTCTAAGGGGGAAAAAAAGTGCCCTAGAGGTGAACTGGTAAATTGGGTGAAATAAATCCAGAAAGAAGTCTCTTAAAATTTTCTAAAGCAATTTAAAATTTGATTTGTTTTGTCAGTTTGTATTTTTATTAAAGTTTTATTACTAATTATTTTTATCAACTTTTATTAAAATTGCTTAATTGGAAAATTTTTAAATAAAACAAAAATGATGTGGGAGTGGGATGCTAAGAACATACATGCATATCTAGGCTGTTCTCTGAGATTCAGAGGTTAGCTCCACAAAGAAATACAACTACCCGATAAATTTTTAACTGATTATTTAGTTACTGTTGCCGTATCAAACTTATCCATTTACAGCGATCTTGACACACAACTCAGACTTCACTAACATGTGTCACACGATGTACATAAGTCTTTCTATACTTCATGATCATAATCTTTTTCTCATGCAGACACTCCTGAATCTAATCCTCCGATGACTTCCTTAGCCTTCCTCTGCCTTTCCTTCCTGCCACTTGGGCTAAATAAATTTTCTTAGTAAGCATCTCATCACTTATTCTTTCAACATGGACAAACCACTGAAGCATATTAGTCTCCACCTTGCTAACAACATTTTGCTTCACTTTACACAACTGCAACACATCTTCATTCCTCACATGATCAGAACGTGTCTTGTCCCCCCCCCCGTAGGTAACGCATTTCTCCAGCACACAAACGACTCCTATGTTTCTTCTGTAGTACCCAAGTATCACTGCCATACATCAGAGTAGAAACAGTTACGCTTTCATGCACATCCATGTGGGAGGGGCTCTCTTGAGAACCCATCATTCCTGTGAAATCATCCTAAAACAGCTATGACTTTCAATGAAGTATTCACTCGCCTACTAATTTCACCATCCAATTTGTTCTCTCTGTCCAACATGCTTCCTAAGTACACAAACTCATTCGCCTGGTCAACCACTGTGCCATTTAGACTTAGATTATGTTCAGTGCTAACTGTTCTTCGCTCAAAAACCATGACTTTGTTTTTTCCCTTATTTATACTCAGTTTGAATTTCATACAAACTTCGTACATCTGAGACAACATACTCTGCGACTCACATTTGCCCTCTGCCAACAGGGCTGTGTCAACAGCATATAGCAATCTGCACACATGGATATTACCAAGACATAAACCAGTGTTGTCCATCTTGGCATCATGCATCCATAAATATATTAAACAGCCATGGTGACATTATATAACCTTGTCTGACTCCCGCACCAATAGAAAACTATTTTGATAAAACACCAGTCACTCGTACACAAGCTCTAGTGCCAGTATACATGGCTTTTACACTATTAAGTAGATTCCCAGTAACACCATATTTATTCAATACCTTCCACAAAAGTATCCTATTTACTTGGTCACAAGCTTTTTCTAAATCTGTAAAGGCAGCAAAAACTTTCTTATCAACAGCCAAATACATTTCAATCATCATGCTTAATGCAAAAATTTGTTTAGTGCAGCCAGGCATAAAACCATTCTGAACATCCCACACTTTCTCTGATGTAAGACCTTGTACTTTTTCCATAATGACCTTACGAAACACTTTCCCTGGCACACTCAGTAAGCTAATAACATGATAGTCCTTGCAGTCAGTCTGATCACGTTTTCCCTTATACAAGGGAACAATGACAGCATCCTTCCAATCCCGAGAGACCATTCCTAACTCTCAGCACAACTGGCAAATTTCAGTTAACCAGTCAAGATGATAAGAATATGAAGTTTCCTTTTAAATACTGTTCTGTCATTCTGTATGGTTCCAAACATTCAGTGTGAGTAATTATAAATCAGTCACACTGAATACATATAATTTATGTACCATTCTTGTTACAGAGGGTGAGTCTAAAGTTTTGGAATATTTGGATCACTTTGTCTTCATACGTACCTTTACTGCGAAAGCTGACTAGCATTCAAAGTATACGCATTGTGTTGCAGCATCTTTAGCCATCTGTCTGCCAGTGCGAGTTCTTTGATTCCTTGGTTGTCCAATTCTTGTTCTTGAAGGTGAAGAACTCCTTCACCCCAGCTGCCAGCTCCTCCTGGATGTCGAAGTGCGCCATGTACTGGAACAAGTAATAATCCGATGTGGAGAGTTCCGGACTATATGCTTGGTGTGGCATCAGTTCGATGCCCTCAAGTTTCTGGAGTTTTGCCCGGGTCACTCGCGCAGTGTTAGGCCGAGCTTTACCCTGCTGTAGGAGAGCGCTCTTTCTGTTCACCAGGCTGGGCACTTCTCCAAAACAGCATACATCCACTCCAGTTGTTCAGAGTAGAGTTTGGCGTTGATTGTCTGACCATGTGGAACAAATTCGTAATGGATTATCCCCTCGAAATTCCACCTGACGCAGCGTCACCTTGTGCTCAAAGCTCCCACGTTTGGCAACAGGTTCAGGAAGCTGGCTTGGGGTCAACCACTGCTGTTGTGTGTTGGGATTACGTAAATAGACCCACTTTTCATCGCACGTAACAATTCTCTTGATGAAATGTACATCGCACTGGTTTTCTAGGAGTTTCGTGCTCACTTCCATACGGCGGTTTGTTTCAGCTGGCGTCAGTTCGTGAGGGACAATGCGGCAGCTCCTGTAGACCTTGCCGAGGTCCTGAAGGTGAGGAACCACGGTGGTCTGTGATATGCCCAGCTCGCCTGATAATCTCAGAGTGTTAATTGTCCGATTTGCCTCTACGGCCTCCAAATCCACGGTTCGTGGCCTACCTGACCTTGGTTAATTGTCGAGGTTTCTGTCATGTGAGCGAAATTTCTTGAACCATCTGATTGCCGTACTGTGGTCCACAGAACCTTCCCTTTTCGCATGACAAATGTTTCGTGTTGCTTGAACAGCGTTACGGCCAAGTTCAAACTCATAAAACAAAAGTTCCCTAATTAGCCGGTTGCAGCTGTTCATCTTTTAGGCATCCCAACCACAGACGGAACGAGGGCATGCAATGCTGTTCATAGCAATGGCTACCACTTTATATCCCTTTCGACTGACGGCAGCGCATGACTTGGACTTGTTTAAGCATGTGACATACCCGCCGCAGCACATGTATGTATGCAAATATTGCAACACTTACTCGCCCTCTGTAAGATTTTAGGGTGGGAGTGGTGGGAATCTTTTGTGTTAATTTTTTGTTTCTTCTGGGGTATAATGACCATTCCGATCATCTAGGACCGTAGTTGCCGATTCCTGATTTGGAGCCATTGGCTCTGGCAGAGCTAATGCCATGGGGCAGGCATATCACCCATGTTTTGCTCGAGTTCATCTAGAGCGAATAGCCAGAAGCCAGTGCCTCTGACCATACAGGCCCCGTAGCATCCTTTTGCATTACTCGTAAGGAATCACAAAATGGGCTTTACGGCCTCTAGCTCCAGGTCTCGAAAAAAATAGTGCTATGCCTCGCCTAGAACCCCACACAGACAAATAGTGAGAAGCCTATGGCATCGTAGTGGCCACTTTTCACTCTAACTTTTCTGTGTAGTGTTTCTGTCTAGCAGTCGGATCCTGCCTTACTACGTGATCCAGCAGTTTAGTCTCATGCTAGCTATACAAGCATTCTGTTAAGGTTAAGCTGGCTCAAAAAATGTTGTAGCAAAAATCCTAAAGAAAGTTAGCCGCTTTTGTCGCTCGGGAAATCGTAACATCAACTGACTCGTTCACACCGACAACACTTTGGATATCAGTGAGAAACTAATATTTACGGCCTTGGGCGACTGCTGTAAATATCACAGCTGACTCAGATTTCAACTTGAACTTTGAATGGGGGAAGGAGTCTAATTCCTCTATAATCTTAGCTCACCCTTTATGGAGTGTTCTAGAATGTACGGAGAGGGGGGGGGGTATTGAGCCAACAGGTGCTGTAGGAACATACTTTAAGAATTAAGTAAATAACATTAGTGGAGTGCAAATCGCAGACAGAATCATAAACTAGTTTTCACAGAAATTAGAAATCTGAGCAGAATCAGATCATTTGTAGGATTTTAGGAAGGGAGGTTCTGATCCTAGGTCTTAAACAATACGTAGAAATAGGAAGCTAGGAGATTTGGGCTGAAGTGCTTGATAGGAAAGTGACACGGAAGTGGGATAGAAAGGGAGGGGAAGGAAGACACCCTTATTTATTACTGGGGGCCAGTACCCGGGATCCGACCGCTTAATGTGCCCATCCGATGCACGGTGGATATTTAGTGGTTCGAGCATTCGCACCTGCGCGGGATCGAACCTGAGGTTCCTCTGTGGCAGTCATGAACATTGAACACTAAGCCATCCACTGCCTGGTCTGAGCAGAATCTGCTGGTGGGTTGATATTTAAACGGCTGGTGCCATTTTGCTATGGACACTCATCGCATATCGTGAAAATATTGACCGTAGCTTAATCTCTGGTATGAGTATGCCTTCATATAAATCAGTGTTGCTTTTCTTCCCAGCTAACTACGAAAAGTGCCTTAGTGTTGCTAAGCATGATGGGATGGAGATACAAATTTTGAAATGTTTGACAGAAATTTTGGCAAAAAACTGTGCTTATGTGCGTTTTACCCTACGCTGATAATGTTATCCATAGTAAAAAAAAGTTTTCAAGTGAATATTGTATTTATTCAATGCATGTAGTATGGGAAGCATGAAAATGAATCTCTACTATGGGAAATAACTATTTCTTCACAATTTTAGCTTACTTTGGTCTTTTTTTTTTTTTTTTTTTTTTTTCATGAGGCTGTTTATGAATTTTAGTTTGTAACCTGACAAGGAATATGTCTCTCTCTCTCTCTCTCTCTCTCTCTCTCTCTCTCTCTCTCTCTCTCTCTCTCCGTCATTGTTTAAAACTGTAATTACAAAAAGGATGTGTTTCTACTATCAAAGGACTCTCTCCAGTTCCCATAAGTACAAACACTAAATTTAACAAAGAATTCATTTTATACACTGGTGTGCAAAAATTAAGGACGAAGAGGGGAAATTAGCATAACAGTGGTACGAGCAGGCAGAACGGACCGAAAGACCACTCGGAAGATAGACTAGGATCCGGTACGGTAGGGCATGCGCATATATGCAGCATGACGTTGGGGATGGAGGTATCAGAAAGGTAAAAAGCACACGGGCGGTTACGCTCAGCAATTCGGTGAAAGCTATTGCACGGTGTACATCGGTTTTAACGACTTCTAGTTGCTGCCACCGTGTGATTGGCCAATAGGCAATCCAGTAGACGACATCTGGATGACTTTACCCGAGGTCACGCCATTAGGAAGTTGGAAGAAGGTTGAAGTGTGACTAGTGTGGCCGAGGAGTTCAATATCACTCACAGCATCGTTTCACGAGCTTGGAGAGTATTTCAAACGGCAGGAACAGCTGTCCGAGAGTTTAGCAGTGGTCGTCCACGAGCAAACACGGCGGCGGACGACCGGTATATTGTCCTACAGGCGAGAAGAGACAGACAACAGACAGCGGGAGAAATCGCAAGACACATGCAACAGACAACTGGACGTCTGTTATCGCGTTTTACTGTGGCCAGGAGGCTGCAAAAAGGTGGTCTATTTGCACGATGACCAGTACGGTGTGTGTCATTAACACCTGCTCATCGAAGTTGGTGGTTTTTGTGGTGCCAGGAACATAAGAACTGGACACATCAGCAGTGAGGTAGAGTTCTCTTTACGGATGAGAGCCGATTTAGTCTGACTAGCGATTCTGGACATATACACATCTGGAGAGAGCAGGGAACACATAATCACACCTCCAACATCATCGAAAGGGACCGGTTTGGAGGTGGCAGAGTTCTCATTTGAGGCGGTATCATGCTTGGTAGCCGTACTGACCTCCACATCTTCCAAGGAGGTTCAGTCACTAGTGTCCGCTATTGTACCTAGGTTCTCCTGCCTCACGTGCGTTTGTTTAGAGGTGCTGTGCATCCTGAGTTCCTCTGCATGGATGACAACGCTACACCTCATCGTACAGTAGCTGTCGCAGAGCTATTGGAGAGTGAAGATATTCAACGCATGGATTGGCTCGCAAGGTCCCCGGACCTAAATCCAATCGAACACGTGTGGGACCTTCTCAGGAGACGCTTGGCAGCACATCACCATCCGCCAGCTGCGATTAGCGCTGCAAGAGGAATGTGCCACGATGCCTCAACAGCTCTTTGACAACCTCGTCCTTAGCATGGACAGGCATTGTAAATCCTGCAACGCAGTCAGGGGTGCTCACATCCCCCTACTAAAGACTGGATTTTTCTTGGCAGCCGCCTGTCACATGGATGTTTCTGTGTTCTGTCCAGTTGTGCTTGAAGCTACCTTTTCAATAAAGTGCCTTTGTATCCTTTGGATTCCTTGTTTGGACGGTTTTGCTCACTTGTCCCATATTCTTACATCTTGGGGATCTTATGGTATGATTTGAGTCGATGTGGAGCACTTCTGCACGATGTTACATTCGAAAAACCGTCTCGTCCTTAATTTTTGCACGACTGTGTATAACAAAATTTCATGAATTTGAGAAATTCACATACATTTATCCAAGTTCCCTAGAATCTTAGCTGGTTGCACACACCATATGTTCTGGCTGCGTAAATGTGGTGGTGGGGGGGGGCTGAAGGGAGGGCTCAACAAAAAGTTGGGTGGGCTTCGCGTCATGCCTGCTGAGGCTCTTCTACACTATTGCATCAAGCAATGGTCTTTATTTGAGGTGATAGGGACAAGGTTCATGCAATACTTAGCAGTCCTTAAGAACTCTTTACATTGAATTCATATTTATAAGGCCTTTGAAAGCTGCTTCCCAAAGTCTGTTTTTTTTTTTGTTTAATGAATGCATATTTTTTTGTGTGAACCTCTGTGAAACACAGCAAAATAAAATAGTTAAATAGCACATTCACAGAGCACTTTTGTGCAGGCACACTGGGAAACTATGATTCTCATTGATACTCAAGAGTATTTTATTCACTTTTTCAATTGTGTAAAATGTGATATAGATCTGTTATTGCATGTTCCACTGTTGATATTTCACTCACATTAGAGCACAGAAACTTCATGGAGTTGGAGGGAGACACTGTGGATTAAGCACAGCAATGAATGGCCCTCCTTATTTGTTCATTAATAATGTGTAAGTAAAACATATAATCTTAAAATAAAGATCATAGGAAAAGTGGTGAAACACAGGTGAAAGTACACATACATCCATTATGTCTTTGGATAATGTGTCATATGCCCCAAGTTCACCAGGTGAATAGATATACACGGTTGTATCAGAATAATATGACCACCCCCAGAATCACAGTGTACCAGACCAGGCGTGTCGCAGAGTGTGCGTGATAAGATTGATCACACAAAGATATAAGTGGCCTGCCAGGAAAGATGAGCCATCTTGTGTAATGTGAGCACAATGGGCAAAGGTAGTGATTTGACGGACATTCAAAAAGGAATTATCGGCTACTGCTCCAAGGATCGAAACATCTCAGCAACACCAGACTTCGTGGGCTGTTCATGAGGTGCTGTAGTAAGGAGTGTACTAAGAATGGACCGCTGGCACACCAAGTACCTCCCAACGTCATAACTGTGATTCCCAAAGGCCATCAACCCCAGAGGAGAACGTCGCCTTTGTCGACTGGTAAATGGCAATTGACGTGCAGCAATTGACCATACAAATTAATGCTGAGCACCCAGGTATTTATCCCCAGTAACATAGAGCAAAACCTGTTGTGCGTGGGTCTGCGGAGTCGACATTGCGTCAAGGTGCCCATGTTAACCTAGGACCACCTGCAATGATGCTTACCACCTGCAATGATTACCACCTGCAATGATGCTTACACTTTGAAGAGTGGGAAGAGGTTGCCTTCTCCAACAAATAAAGGTTTCTACTCCACAGAAGTGATGGGCAGTGGCAGTGTGCATGTCTGGGGGATGCTTTCCTGGTATGACCTGGGGCTGTCCCTGAACGCCAATGGCTACCAGTCCATCCTCGCTGACCACACGCATCCCTTCATGTTGGACATTTACCCTGGTGGTGATGGTGTCTACCAATAGGACAATGGGCTGTGCCACATTGCTAAGGGGGTGCATGACTGGTTCCAGGAACACAAGACAGTGTTGTCCTTACCCTAAAAAATCGCCTGACCTCAACCCATAGAGCACTTGTGGGACTGTTTGGATCAACAAGTTCAGCGTACCAACCCACAAGCACGTCACCTCCAGGGCCTCATTGCATCCATACCATGCCGTATCATTGCTGTCATCCGGGCCAGAGGTGGTTATTCCTATTATTAGGTAGGTGGTCATATTATTCTGATATGACTGTATAAATGAAAATGTAGATGTTGAGTTGCTACACCCTATGCACGTTGTCTCACATTGTATAACACTTGCGTGTTTGTGGTGATGTGAACAGCCATCGAAAAAGAAAGACAGCGAGGGAGAGAGTTATGTGTCCTGTGGGTAAGCCCCCAGCATGGGAAGTGGTTTATGATGTTTTCTACGGACACGTGCAACTGAGGGGTGAACTGAGAAACCAGAAGAAGAGGGGGTGGCTTTCTTGGAAGGACACCAGCCAGAAGGATGTCACTTGCACGTCCAGGGAGTTGCTTGTTCCTTTTGGTGAACGAAGGAAGCATTATGATGTGATGTTAAATGTTTTCTGTTTATGTATTGTACTGTTCTTGTGCGTTCGTCTGGTTTTATTAAAAACCATTTATTTTGACTTCCTGCATTTTTAATTGGAACAATGCTTATGTTAATTTGCACCGACCTGCGATGATGAATAACGGCTGGTCATAACAAATGCCAAATATGTTGGCCAACGCTACCATAGAGAATAACATGTGAATGGAATCAACACCACCACATGTAGTAAAACGTTTCGGACAAGCAGGGATTCACCCCCACATCAAACACTAACGACAAATACAACAAAAGAGTGTTTTAATTATTAACTACTGAGATTCGCTGATCGAAAGTAGCATGCTGCTTTTACAGTGGCATGGCAGAAGTAGAAGAATGTAGTTGTAGCAGTAGCTCGCTACAAAATTAAGTAGCTTGTAGCGGAACATTGCAATAAATTATGCTACTTTTAAAAAAGTGAGAAAAATATTCTTCAAATCATATAACATTTCCAGATTTCCTGAAGTGTAATTGGTTGGAACAAGGGGCTTAGTATACCCTTCCTGCAATTATGTACCTGGCTTGACTTACAATTATGAGAGTTAGTCAAACTGTTAACGGGGTAATCTAAGTCAGGCTACGAGGTGATCACGCTAGCGGTTTTCTTGAGGACCATTGAATGTGAGGTTCAATTCTTTTAGTCAAGAGAATGAAATCACAAGTATTTCTTTCTATATTTTGTATTCGAATTCCCTGGGCTCTGTAGCTAATATCTCGAGCCTGGAATATACTCAATTGAATGCATTAAAATGTATTACATATGATAATCAGAGCTGAAATAAATACAAAACACATTATTTGTGTAATTTATCTTGGAATTTATCTCTGAATGCCATATATAAGGATGTAGATATATTCTTCAGAGAATTTTTACTTTTATTTGTAATTTAAGCCTAAACATAAAGTAGTGAAATAGCTACTTTTGAAGAAAAAGTAGTTGTAGCTGTGGTAAGTAAGCTACTTTTTCAAGAATGTAGCAATAGGTAGATACTGGGTCATTCAATGTCAAATCAACAGTTTGGAATTAAATTCTCCCTTGACCTCGCAGATTTTGATGAAACTTAGTTTATCAAGTGTCTTTACATAGTTATGAATAGAAACCTAAAAAAAAAAATGCTGCCTTCCATTCAAAAGTTAAGTATTAAATTATTTTAATTTTTATTAAAAATTGCTGTGTCCTTAAATAGTGAACTGCCATTTTCTCAGAAACCGGATGAGATACAGACCTGGGAAATGTCTCATTTTAAAGCTCTTTTGATGGGCTTTAATTTGATATTAAACATGACATAGTTAAAAAAATTCTTAAAAACTACATTTAATTTTAAAATTTAATTTTTTCAAAAAATGACTTTAATTTTTTTGAAAAATTCCCAAAATTTCTTTGTACTGTCCTCTTACACTTCGCAAAGTATCATTTTGGGATCAGGTGATAAGGGAGCACATTCCACATGTGTGTGGAGAAAATGTCAATTTAATTTTTAAAATACAATGGTAAATTTATGATGAAAAATATTGTCCAAATTTAAATGCTTTGGATTGTAGAAAGCAGAAACCAGAAGAAATCTTATTGATTGTCCCTACCCCCTCCTCTACTTAGCTTGAGATCCATTGGACAAGCTTGAACAGGCTGCTTGTGCCTGTTGAAACATGCTTGTCAGCATGTCCTTCAGTCAGTCCACCATTAGAGCTTCTTCTAGTAGGTTCACTTGGATTGTGCTATGCCATTTTTGTTCCCTTAAAATCCAGAATTGTGAATGGTTTTAATGTGATTTGTGAGTGCTCATCATGCTACTTGCAAATTATCGTTATTATTCCATTAATAATCATCTCTATCATGAATCCCAGTGGAAAGACTGTGAGTGCTTTAAATTGTTTCAGCCCTTTAAAAAGCCTCATCACTCCCATGTAAGGAAGGGATTAAGATCTGTTATGACATGGATGGGTTCATTGATACCAGGAATGCCTGAAAATTCCAAAGTCTGTAATAGCTGTAGAAAGGAGCTTTCAAAGCTGAAGAATAAGAGTAGCCCTTCCACAGAGGATCTCCCCAGCACCAGCCAGTGTGACCCTCAACTTGGGAATGATGGAAGATCTGATAATGATATTGGTGGAAAATGGAGATGAAAATTAAATGAAAGTTACATTTCTTCACCCATCAGGACCTTCTCCTTCTTTTTCTTATGCCTCAACACTTGATATGCTCTGGATTCCTTCTACTGATGTAATTTGCAAAGTGAATCCTGTCACACCAACTGGTCAGGCTTATACTCTACCAGAAGGTAAACACTTCCTAGACTCAAGAAAAGGCTGATAGACTTTAGTTAGTAGCAGCCACTCCTTACTTCCAGCATATTGACAAATACTACGTTAATTTTAACGGTAAGCTGCTAAAACCAATCTTTTTTTCTTGTAAATTGAATTCAATTGTTTTTAGTTCCATATACTTAGAAAATGTAGAAAAAAATCTGTACTAAGCACTATAGTAATTTCTTAAACTACTGGTAATAAGTCAGCTAGCTAAAGCTGAACTTTTGTGTAATGCTAGATCTGATATGTTTGCTTCATACAAGTGAAACTTGAATTCTCTGTATCACCTGATCCCAAAATGAAACTTTGGGAGGTGTAAGAGGATAGTACAAAGTAATTTTGTGATTTTTTTTTTCAAAATTTTAAAATTGTCAATTTTTAAAAAACTTGAATTTCAAAATTAAATTTGGTTTTTAAGAAACAAATTTAAAACTTTATCATGTTTAATGTCAAACGAAAGCCCATCAAAAGAGCTTTAAATGAGACATTGCCCAGGTCTGTATATCATCTGTTCCTGAGAAAATGGCAGTTAACTATTTTAGGATGCAACAATTTTTAATAAAAATGACAATAATTAAAATTCAATAACTTTTGAACAGAAGGAGAATTTTTTTTTTTTTTTTTTTTTTTTTAAGATTTCCATTCATAACTATGTAAAGACACTTGATACCAAGTTTCATCAAAATCTCAGAACTTCAGCCAGAATCAGCATGTTGATTTGACATGGAATGACCCTACTTCTAAAAAATAGCTTTCCAATCACTGTTGAGATTACATTATACACTAAGTGGCCACTTTATTATGACCACCCCCTCAGTACTTCGTTGGGCCACTTTTTGCCTTTAATACTGCGTCGATTCTTCGTGGCATGGACTCCACGAAATGTTGATAGGTGGTTTGTGGAATCTGAGACCGTGCTTGATGAATAGCACTTTCCAGGAGTGTGAGATTGCAGGGTTGTGGATCCAACTGTCTGATGGCTTGTTCAACTTCATCCCACAAATTATCAATCGGGTTGAGATCTGGAGATTGGGGGTCACCTAAGCAAAGTAAACTTACCTGCATGTTCCTGAAACCAATCCTGTACAATACGAGCACCATGGCAGAACGCATCTTGTTGAAAATAGCCATCGCCATTGGGATAAACCATCCACATGACAGGATGCACTTGGTCCGCAACGATGTTTAGATATGATGTGCCAGTCAGACGTTGATCAACACGAATTAAAGGGCCCAAAGCATAACGTTGCCTCCACCAGCTTGAAATGTTGTAGCAATACATTTGAGGTCCATGCTTTCGTGCTGTTTCCGCCAAATTCTCACTCGGCCATCGGCATGGTGCAACTGAAAATGCGTAGAGTCAGGATGACTCGAGTGTGGTAGGTGTAAGAAAGAAGGCACCGAATTATTCAACAGGAGCAGGGTTGGAGTAAGAAATACTCAACCGGAGACTTTCTTCGTTGCCGGAGATTAATAGCTGGCAGAGATAAGGGAATTATTAATAATCGGATTCGGGTTATTTCGTGACGGACCCGAAATACGTTAGGCGTTCTCTCTACGCGGACTTTTCGAGAGAAACCAGACTCGCGGTATCTAATTTCTAATCATTAAATTTCTTTATTCTCTAATACGGCGTAGTTACTGCAACTTTGATTTTTGTGCCTTATTTTAAATCCTTCCCTCCCTTCCTTGGTTTGCAAATCTCCCAAGTAAAGCGGAGGAAGAGAGCACCTGGGCCTAAAATTTATATTATATAAATTATGTGTGAGAGAATCTCAGTTGATTTGCTGTGAGTGAGTGACTGCTAAATAAATGCAACGGACGACCTCCTGAGCGAAGGCGGGACTTAGCTCAAGGGCCATAGGCTCACCCCTACAGCTGGTATTTTTCCCTTTCCATGAAACGCCAAAGTATTCAAGCAAAATAAACATAGTAGATATAGGTTGAACTACAAATAGCTGCCCTGGTGGCGCAGTGGTCTAAGCGCTGGCTTATGTTTGACCTTTTATTTAATTTGTAGATTTTTTTTACTAGTTCTGTTTTTTTTTTTTTATTGTAGGTTTAACGACCATCGTGAGCAACTCAATGGGCTATAAGCAGTCCCCCGCCCCTAATTCAGGACCTTTGGTTCCAGGGAAGGGAGAGAGCCAGTGCCTTAAGACAAACACAACATTAATGCCTCACTGGGATTTGAACCCGGGACCCCTTTCAGACGAATGATTAGAAGCCATCGCTTAGACCACTGCACCACCGGAGGCGGCTCTTATTGTTTCAATTTACTGGCCATTTAATTTCAGCTTATATGCGTATGAGGCAGGATATGGGAATTTTTCCCAAAGTCATTGCAAACTTCTTGAACGTTTTTCTTTTGTGTGTATGTGTGTGTGAAGAGTATGAAGCCTTATGATTGTAAAATAAAAAAACCTTTCTAAGGATAGCTATTACACACAGAACCGCTTGCAATTTCCCTATACTAAAAAATAAGTGGTGTAAATTCACGGAAAATTCCTAAAAATTACGTGCGGCAAGGTTGTCGGTATAAGAGATCGTCTTTTAACGAAATTTTCATTTTTAAAAGTTTCTATTTCTCTTAACCAGTATTTTGACAGATTTTCCATAATTACAAATACCGTTTATTTCAGAAAAGTAGGTTCCGGGGTTTTTCCGTACTTATGCAGAAATTTCGCAAAACCTTCGATTTTTACCAGAGATTCTTCTTTCCTGACGTACGAAGTAAACGAATCATTTCCGTCTGCCCCTGGTGTGTTTCGAACATAATTCGTGTTGAATTGCAGCCGTGCGTACCCTTACTCCAGAAAGACACATTAAAGCACAGTCACGTATAAAGTAGAACTCTAATCCCGCGATGATGTAATGTTTTTGTTGTTAATGCGGGTGAAATAGCTGTTTTGTTTCTGTTGGAGCGTATTATTATTTTTAATAGGATTCTAATAATTTAATTTTTCCTATAGGAGGACTTATTGCAAATTACATATTTCTTTCATCGCGATTTTTTGAAGTACAAATTTGTAACAGAATGTTTTGGAACTTCAGATCTTTTTAAACTGACAATGACTTTCAATTATCTTTAATAAAAGGTGAAATGTACTGCTTGAAGTGTTTCACAAAACTCCTAAATATAAAAAAAATTACTCTTGGTACAGGGTGTTTCACTATGTGGTCCTCCCAAAGAACCAAGTATTGTTTTCTTCCCACTCTACATAGGAATACGACGTTTGGCTTACAAGTGATCTTGATCCTTCAGAAATACGCGGGAGTGATTTTCCTGGTAAGGCAATGACTCATTGTGACGTCATCCCACCAGATGGCTGGGCACGCAATTCTTAAGTAGGCATCTGCGTACTTTACTGTGTCGTTGAAGGTTGTTCAGGATGTCTGTGTACACTGTTGCGAAGTGGGTGTTTACTGTGAAAAGCCATTAGATAAAGTCTATAAAGGTAACACAGCGTGAATTCCTGGAGAAGTTTCCGAGAAGAAAAGCACCAGACAAACGTTACATGACATGCTGCATTGTCCGCCTGGAAAATCCCGTCGTTGTTGGGGTACGTAAAGTCCATGAAGGGGTGCGCAAATGGTCATCCAGCAGAGCAACAAAGCGATTACCGGTTAATGACGTGTTTACGAGGACCCAAACCGTGCCTACTAAAGACACCCCACACATGTATGGAACCGCCACCAGCTGGCACAGTGCCATGTTGACAGCTTGGGGTCATGGGGTCTGCGCCACACCTGAATCCTACCATCAGCTCGTAACAACTGGTAGTGTGACTCATCGGACCACGCCACATTTGCAAGTCTTCCAAGCAAATTACCGTGTTCACGAGCCCAGGTGAGACCTTGTGTCCGATGTCGTAGTGTTAACATAGGCACTCTGGTGGGTCTTCTACTCCCATACCCCATGGACGCTAAATTGAAAATCCTCCAAATGCGTGGCGTCAGTGAATAAACAAAGACATCGCTCTTTCCACGTTTTTAGCAACACATAGCAACCGAAAAATTATTATTCGGTCACCACTGGGGATCTGAATTCCAGATCTCTCGATATCTAGCCGAGCGTGTTTGCATTACACCACGGTGGCCAACAATCCACGGCGCTATGTGTGTTTTTCTGTCAGCTTGTGACATCATAAATCCGTAATATGGAGTCAGCTACTGAGACGTCTCCATCTGGTTGGCGTTAACGGCACTGGCTATTAATTATAGCAGTTAAATCCAAAGTGAAAATACCGTGGTGTAAGGCTAACGCGCTCGGCGAGATATCTAGGGTTCGGATCCCCAGCGGTGACAATAACAATTTTTCGGTTGCTAAAAACGTGGATGTCTTTGGACGCTAAATTGCGCTGCACTGACCTGAGTGATGGATATGTTTCTGGTACCCCCTGCATTAAATGTGAATGTTATTTGAGCCAGTGTCGCTCGTGTGTTTGCATGGACAATCCTGGTCAGATGCCACTGGTCATGGTCATTCAGCGCTCATGGTCGGCCACTGCGCTGTCAACGCTGGGTGGTAATGGCTCCCATAGGATATTCTCGGTACACACGTGACACTGTGGATCGAGGAATGTTGAATGTTCGCAAAACTTCGGAAATTGAATGTCCCTTCCGTCTGGCTCCCACTACCATGCCTCGTTCAAACTCCGAGAATTCACGTTGGCTTGCCATAATCCTACCGGCGGTTGTTCAACCTGACTCACGAGTTACACCTCGCAAATGATAAAAATCGTGGCGTGCGTCGAAGCCTTTATACGACGGCAGCGCCAGTTAAAAATTTGCATTCTGCTATCCTATGACTTTTTGCACTTCAGTGTATAAGGTTGTTCAATAAGTAGCGAGACTCTTTGGCTGAGTGCGTTTGCATTTCCTAATTTTGTCAATGGGTGGTGCTAAAGTACAGGCGATGTTAAAGGCTATGCAATTGCATTGCAGCTTGTTTGTTACGGAAACCGTGCAATGTACTGGACTAATTTTATTGTTCTCTATTAGGAGATGGATTCGTCCAAAGTTGCTCAACGTGCTGTAATTCAGTTTTTGAAAGCGGAGAAAACGCCACCTAGCGAAATTCACAGGCGAATGAAGGAGGTGTATGAGCCTGCTTGTCTTCCACGCAGTACGATGGTGCCAACTCTTTAGTGGTGGACGAACAAGCACTGCAGACCAGCCAAGATCAGGAGTACCACGTCGTGTTGTTTCAGTGACCACAACTGCACGTGTGGATGCTGCAGTAAAGGCCAACCGAAATATCACGATGCGAGAACTGGCGAACAGTACAGGTGTGAGCATCGGAACAGTCAATACGATCATACCTTCGCACCTTGATATCGTAAGGTCAGCGCCTCGTGGGTACTGAAACATCTGCCTGATGAAAAGACGAGTCAACGAATGGGACTGTCGTTACAGCATCTGTTCCGCTATCATGAAGTAGGTGAAGATTTCCTGCTACGCATCATTGCTGGGGACAATGACGTACCGGAAAATCTTGGGGCCCTCTCGCAAAAATTTCCTCGAGGCCCATTTGTGAAAATATATTATCACTCAATTACTTAAGTTTTTAGTTCCATATTATTAACTAGGTTTTATAGGCGTTTCAATAATTAAAATTCTTTGGAAACTACAGGTATTTTTCGTAAAACCAAACTTATTGTACTTTACTGCGTGTAACACAGATGTGCATCTTGTAACTGAAATAGTTGCCCTAGTTTTATACACTG
This sequence comes from Macrothele yani, assembly GCA_039090855.1. Classification (NCBI taxonomy): domain Eukaryota; kingdom Metazoa; phylum Arthropoda; class Arachnida; order Araneae; family Macrothelidae; genus Macrothele; species Macrothele yani. The sequence goes on along the minus strand of CM077010.1, from coordinate 160,199,792 downwards.
TTACGCCAAAGTTGAATATATCACGCAAATTTTATTCTTTTAGAGCATTAAATCCTGCCTCTTTGAAATGCCTCCGCCGGTGGCGCAGTGGTTTACTAAGCGATGGCTTATGATCATTCGTCCCTGATAGGTCCGGGTTTGAATCCCGGAGAGGCATGGATGTTGTGTTTGCCTTACGGCACTGGCTCTCTCCCTTCCCTGGAACCAGTGACCCTGAATTAGGGACGGGCGACTGCTTATAGCCCATTGAGTTGCTCACGGTGGTGGTTAAACCTCCAATAAAAAAAGAAAAAAGAATGCCTCACGATCACGCATGCAAAATACGTAGCTTTCATGTGACAGTGTCTAAATGATCTTTTTCAATTTATAGGAAAATACAGAACATAGGTAAGCAAATAAATAACTAACAATTAAGAATTGTGGCACAAAAAAAACCCCACCTTAAATTATATTATTTTGAATATAAAAACACATTTAACATAATTCTACAAGATTTTGCACATAGTACAAATTTTTGTCTTGATTCTGTTGTAAAAGATAAAAAAAAGAGGTTTCTGCTTCTCCCGGCGAATAACACCTTTCAGTTCATTATATTCTTTTTTTTTTTTTTTGATTGAAGGTTTTTTTTTTTTTTGATTGGAGGTTGTTTTTTTTATTGGTGGTGGTTGTTGTTTTTTGATTGAAGGTTTTTTTTTTTTTTTTGATTGAAGGTTTTTTTTTTTTTTGATTGTAGGTTTTTTTGTTTTTTTTTATTGGAGGTTTAACGACCACCGTGAGCAAATGGGCTATAAGCAGTCGCCCGTCCCTAATTTAGGGTCACTGGTTCCAGGGAAGGGAGAGAGAGCTAGTGCCGTAAGACAAACACAACATCCATGCCTGACCGGGATTCAAACCCGGACCCCTTTCGGACGAATGATCAGAGGCCATCGCTTAGACCACTGCGCCACCGAGGCGGCGATTGGAGGTTTAACGACCACCGTGAGCAACTCAATGGGCTATAAGCAGTCGCCCGTCCCTAATTTAGGGCCACTGGTTCCAGGGAAGGGAGAGAGCCAGTGCCGTAAGACAAACACAACATCCATGCCTCACCGGGACTCGAACCCGGACCCCGTTCGGATGAATGATCAGAGGCCATCGCTTAGACCACTGCGCCACCGGGGCGGCATTATATTCTGAAGCATGAGTAGTTACGTGCAAACAATTTAATACATAACACCTTATACTCATTAATAAAAACTTTTCATTGAACTTATATTTCTTTCACATTCTCTTGTTAATATGCATATATAGGAATTATTGCTATTTCTTTGAAAAGGGGCCCTCAGGTTCTCTGAAATAACTGCTTTCCCGTCATCAAGTTTATATAAATTCTAACGGGAGAAAAAACAACAACCGAAAATATCTTTTCTTTTTAAATCCTTCTTCAAAGTTGCCGTGAAAATTTGCTGTTTATTTCTTGATTCATATGATGTTTCCGCAAAAGATTCTGTAAAATGGTTTTGCTGAAGCTAGAGGCCCTCTTAGCCGTGAGGCCCCTCCGCCGTGCGGGGTCTATCAAGTACGCGCCTGGCTGGGGACGAAAGCTGCTGTCATCATTTCGAGCCAGAGTCGAAACGCCAGAGCATACAGTGGAAACATGCATCATCGCCACGCGGCGAAAATCATGGTCCACCATTTCGGCAGGCAAGGTAGTGATGTTAACCCTGCTGTTTGACCATCGAGGACCATTGCTTCTTGAGTGGCTGCCAGAAGGATCAACCATCAATGCCGAACGTTATTGTCAAACTTGAATGAAGCTTTGACAAGCCATCAAAAACAAGAGATCTGGTAATTTCACTCAGGGTATTATGCTACCGCATACGGCAGTTACCACGCAAAGGACCAAGGCCATAGCCAGCAATTTTTTTCAGGAAGGGGGGGGGGGCTAATTTTTTTATCGGTGAGGTATTCATTTCTTTTGATGATTGAATGAAAACTAAAATTTTTTAGTTTGCAATTCAAAAAGCTGTACCAACCCTTCCTTCCCCCACCAATTTTTGGGGTTAGTAATTGTAAAATTTTCCTCATAAATTTGCATTACTTTTAAAATTTCCGCCTATAAGTTTACAATAAACATAGATCAAACACAACGAGAGGTAATTCCTTTAGATACCTGTTTTTAATGTTTTAAAAATTATGTTGAACCAATGTTTTTATACAAGCAATTACAAGTACGGTATGTATCGATAGAAAGTTTTAAATTTTAGGGCGAACATTAAAACATTTAACATAGGTACAGGATGATCCATTTAAACCAGTACCATGTGATTTACTTATAACTTTTTTATAAATAACAACAAAATCATACAGTAAGTTGAGAATTATACATGTGGTATCGGAGAATCATTTTATCAAAGCAAATGTTGGAATTGTCCTCCATTTTCTTGTAAACACAGTTGAACACGCTGCACCATATTCAGTGATGTCTCATGTAGAGTACGAGCAGTAACACTGCCAATTTCAGTCGTGATTGTTTCACGCAATGTATCCAATGTTTTTGGATGGGTTTTGTAAACTCTATCCTTTAAGTAGCCCCATAAAAAAAAAGTCAGGGGAAGTTAAGTCCGGAGATCGGGGAGGTCATAAGTTTTTTGAAATTAATCTGTCATCAAAGAAGCTGGTTATGAGTTCCATCTAGACTTTCGATGTGTGACACGTAGTGCCATCTTGCTGAAAGTAGCCCTCTGTCAATTCAATGTCAAGTTGTTCCACAAATTCATTGAATATGCAGCAATAAACGTTAGTGTTGACAGTCTCAGAGAAAAAAAAGGGGCCAATAATTTTCGTAGACGAAACCGCACACCATACACCAACCTTTTGTGAATGCATCGGTGTTTCACACATAACTTGTGGGTTTTCGGCAGCCCAGTATCTGCTGTTTTGCGAATTGACGTAGCCTGACAGATGAAATTAGGCTTCATCCGTAAACCATGTGATGGAGAGAATATCAGATCGCAAATTAAGAAAATTTTGAAACCATTTGCAGTAACTTACTCTTTTTCCCTTGTCCGGTTCCTGCAGCTGATGGATTACGTGCACTTTAAATGGTCGAATATTCGCTGTTTTTGCTGCCCTTTGACAAGTTCCGTATGAATATCCTGTCTGTTGGCTTAATCTGCGCAACGATTTCGTCGGAGATTGAAGTAAACGTTGCCGAACATCATCCACAAGCATTTGGGGCATCGGAGGGTGATGTCTACCGCTACCGCTGAGAAGAGAACCGGTTTGTTCCATTTTTTTTGCCATCCACAGAATTGTTGACTTGCTTGGCACTTTTCGAACTCCAAACTCTCTTCGAAATTCTCGTTGCGTTTTGATGATAGAATTGGTTACCCAATACGATTTCACTAAAAAAAACACGCTCTGGAACAGAGTACTGCACGTTTCCGAATGCACGCAAGTGAATGACAACGCAATAACAAACAAATCACGAGCTGAGTTACAGTTACGGTTAACAATCTTCTTCACGGTGGCGGATTTCATTCTCCAGGAGTTGCTGCTTCTATTGAAAAAAAGAAGAAGTTCCTCGCGCGATCCCTTGCAAAAATGTAAGGTTTTTTTCAGGGTACTGGTTTAAATGGATCACCCTGTATAATGCAATTTGTACAAATCAGCAAATTCAAGAAATTTTTACATTAAGGTGGACGTCAAGTAATTTTGCTTCCTGTACTTCCAATGGAAAAACTTCTGTACACATTTTCTTCACAATTAATGCGTTCCCAGGGATGAAAATTTGAACATCGATTAAAATAGCTTCATTTTATAACTTGGAATACTTAATATTTTCTAAAACATAATCATAATTATGCAATCCAACATTTGTTTGTCTACTGACTTCATCAAAGTACAGGTCGCGCTATCTTTTTTCTGGTTTCAACACCACCAAAGGAAAAGTTATTGATTTTTAGTATAATTATGGTTATGTTTTAGACAATATTAAGTATTCCAAGTTATAATATGAAGTTATTTTAATCGATGTTCAAATTTTCATCCTTGGGAACACACTAATTGTGAGGGAAATGTGTGCAAAAGTTTTTCCATTGGAAGTATAGGAAGCAAAATTACTTGACGTCCACCTTAAGAAGAACAAATAAAGTTTACATTTTCACTCACCTCATAAAAATTTAGCACGCCTTGAAGATTTAATAAACCGATTTAAAATTTCGTCGGGTTGCACCTCAGTATTGCAATGGGTTGCTAAAAGTGCTAATCTACTCAGTCTGTTTTCTCCCGTTGAGTTTCTTAAATATGTCTTCAATCGTCTTAAGTGTTGAAAATGTCCTTTCTGACGTAGCTGTGGAAATCGGAATTATAGCAAGAATCTGTAACAAGGGTCTCCATTACGTTACCAGGTCTTGAATTAACATCTATGTTGATCCATTTGTTTCAAGGTAAATAGTCCGTTTTGTTTCGCCAAATGGACTATGAGAGCACTGTTCTCTGAAAGTATGTTTTCATAAAATCCTTTGCAAGTCGTTAGCTTTTTTTCGCAGTTTAACGTAACATGACGAGGTAGAAATATTTGATGCACTATGACTAATGTCTTGTGAGTCTCGAATCGATCATTAATTTGTGTTCGCACTTGGTCAACAAATGGCACGAAAAGATTCTTCCGGAAATATTCTTCTGGAGTTTCTGATGAAAATATTCCCTCTTTGAATCATCCTGGGTGTAATAACTCTGGGCATTGTGATAACTCCATCAACTTATGTGATCAGTTTTGACGCTGCATTAAAAATAACACTGAATTTATCGATGGCGTTACTTCTTAGATGGTCGAGGGAAGTTGTCACGAAATCAATATGTTCCAGTGATGTCGTCAAATTGCAGTCAACGTTTTGAAGAGTTTTCGACAGAGGTAATGTCCACGAAAATACAGGGTCAAGCGTGCAAAGTGTGACTACAAACTGGCCTTGGGTAATAGCACATAATAGCTGATGAGCTTTTTGGGAGGGTTTACGATTTTTCATATCTTGCAAATTTTGTAACGATAGAACTATTACAACGTAGATTCCTTGGAATCTCAATAAAGCTTCATGCTTGTAAACCCAACGTGTTTTGTACATTGATATTAACGTCGCGTGCCTGGAAGCTGGTAGTACTTGCTAGATGAAACCTTTAAAAACTTCGAAGCCGCGGATGGCTTAGTCGTTAGCGAGTCAGACTACCGATGCAAGGTCCTCAGGTTCGAACCTGGGCTGATCTTTCAGAGATGGTGTGATTTACTAACAATCGCTGAATATCCGCCGTGCATCGGAAGAGCACGTTAAGTGACGGCCCCCAGACTGGACCCACTGGTTAAATGGGTATCCTTTCCTATGCCCCCCCCTGAAATTCTCTAACCCCTCTGTGTGCAACATCGTACTTGTACGGTGGCGCCATCTATTGTACTCTAATCTCACTACAAACTGTTCTGTCAAAGTCGCTATACTTGCTCTCGTTCCTTCCGTTTCTGTGTCCTGCCCAAAAGGCGATCTCGCTGTAGGTGGCTGGGACCTAAACTCTACTTACTGTGGACGGAAGTCCTACAAGAAAATGACAGATACTGTGGTTTGAGAACGTTATTTTTCACAGATGAGCTAAAAAAGTTCCAACATACTGAATTGTGCCTATACAGTTTCATATACATGAAATTGCACAAGGATCTCAAAGTGCCAAATGTAGAGAATGTTCTCCACAATGGACCTATTAGGCCAAATAAAAACATTAGTTGTTCAAGTTCAATTGCGAAAAATTTATTGGGATTCCGGGATGGGACCGGTCCCTAAAATCCCACCCCTTGGCTACGGCTATGCAAAGGACAGTGTAACGCTTTCGCTGGGAAGTTGTTCAACATCCGGCGTATAATTCTGGCGTATTGCCCTGCTATTTTCACACCTTTAGACCTATGAAAAAATTTCTCAAAGGCAAACGTTTCATTTCGGATGATTAGATGCGTGGCGTGAAGCTGTAGATAATGGTTGCAGCAACAGCCTGCCTCCTATGCCGCAGGAATACAAAGACTTGTGCAACAACGGGACTGCCGCCGTCTAAATGCTGGCGGCGATTATATTTAGCTATGTCATGTTTTGGCTCTTTCAGGCAGAAAGTCTCTACTTATTGAACAACCCACGCATTTCCTTAAGATTTTTTTTAAACGTTCGAATATTTTGAACCTATAGACGAGGTAATGCATCGCATTCTTATGCACGTGTGTTTATTATGCAGATAAATTTCTTAGTAACTGTAAATTCGACCAGCGACAGCCGAGCAAAGCAATTTTCTGGGATTTCATCATTTGCAAGTTTAACGAGATCGTTTTGGAACTATAGAAATGTATCCCAACTGAGGCTTCATTTGCAAGAAAGTTCCTGCATTTATGACAAATGCTTTCCTTCGCGTTTTGTTCATCAGTGAATTTAGAAATCTCTTTTCGGCGGAGGCGGAGCGCAAATAATTTCTGCATATTGTTTACAGAAAAACTGCGTTGGTTTAATCCCTGTGTCTCTGGAGCGCATTTCTCTCGGCACTGATATACCAAAGATTATGAGGCCAGAGTGTTGATTAATATACGATCTTATCGCAAGGAACGAAAATCTGACTTAGAAATTCCAATTTCGTCGCATAATTTTCTGCTCGTCCAGCATTAGGAAATGAAAATAGCACTATTTTGAAGTCAACTTCAAGTGATTTCAGACGTGCTTGGAACAACGAGAAATTGAATTTCAATTTCATCGCGTAATTCTCTGCTCGTCTAACGTTACGTAACGAAATGTATCACTACTTTGAAATCAACTTTTTCACGTAGTTTCTTTCATACGGGCACACAATAGCGGGAAGTCGATTCGGCTAATGAGGACCAGGCGTAAAGGATTTCCATAATTTTCGGATTTTATCTACCGAAAAATGTAATAAGATAAAGTGAAAGATAAAAACATCGAGAGAGTATAAGTACCGTTTGTAGGTAATTTATGCTATGCATCTTTCTCCTTCCAAGATCTTTGCGGGTGTGAAATAAAACGAGTGATTCGAAATTATACATTTATGTACGTACGACACATTGATGGCAGCTCTCGCTAGCAGAGTTGCTCGCGAATGCAGTCTTCGGTGGGAATGCATCGTCGGGCCTGTGTGCTTTGTTGATTAAGACGGTTCTTGTGCTTCCGAATAAGAAATAAAATAAGGGAACGAATTAAAAATAATGACGAATGTTGAAATAAAGTATTAAATAAAGTATGTTTGAATGTATTACTCAACCTGTTTTTTTTCCCCTCCAATTTTTGGTTTGTTCCTGCTTTTATTCAACGTAATAATTCTAACAACAATGTTACTCTCATCGAACTGGAGATTATTCGTGTTTGCTAATAACAAATACTCAGATGCCATGACTTTTGCAAAAAAAGTTTTACTTATATTTTCTCTTCTGGTCAAAATGGGCATGTGAACAAATTGCGATTAAGAAAAGAGTTCAGTATTAGATAAAAAAAAAAAAAAAAAAAAAAAAGGTCAAGAGAGAGACTAATTTTTGCCGCGAAATACTTGCACAAAATTGATTTCTTCACTAACCAAGCACAGCGAAATTTTCGCTTTTAAACTCATGTAAATTTTTAATCACCAAAAATCATTGAAGTCACTCCACTGGGTACATTTTATTTTTCTGCTGCTGCCGCCAGAGGGCGATGCTAGTAGTATGAAAAGGGAAAGATTATTGCTTTCGACAGTAGTAGAAGTGATTTTTGGGTGACGAGATGGGTAAAAAATGCGATTTGACGGACTTCAACGTAGGATGATTGTAGGAGCTCGGAGCCATGGAGCGAGTATCACCAAAACCGCCACATTCGTGAAATGTTCCAGAGCAGCTGTTGTTAAAGTGTTTAAAGACTGGACTGTCAGCCAAAAAAACTGGGTCTCTACGTGCAACGTGTGGTCGTCATTTACTAGTGACTGCTCGGGCGGAACGGAGAGTGCCCAGACTGGTAACAGACAACAGAAGGGCAACAGTGCAGCAAATTACAGACCACCTTAATCAAGGATCCCTTCAAATGATCTCTGCACGCACTGTTCGTCGTACACTGCATAGGATGGGATATGGCAGCCGAAGGCCTGTTCGAACACCTTTGCTGTCTGCAATTCACAAGAGAAAACGTCTCCAGTTCGCACAAGGATTGGACAGTCGATAATTGGAAAAAATTATGTGGTCCGATGAATCACGTTTTCAGTTGCACCATGCCGATGGCCGAGTGAGAATTTGGCGGAAACAGCACGAAAGCATGGACCCCAAATGCATTGCTACAGCCCTTTAAGCTGGTGGAGGCAACGTTATGATTTGGGGATGTTTTCCTGGCATGCTTTGGGCCCTTTAATTCGTTTTGATCAACGTCTGACTGGCACATCATATCTAAACATCGGTGCGGACCAAGTGCATCCTGTCATGTGGATGGTTTATCCCAATGGCGATGGCTACTTTCAACAAGATAATGCGTCGTGCCATAGTACTCGCGTTGTACAGGATTGGTTTCAGGAACATGCCGCTGAGTTTACTTTGCTTGGGACTTCATCCTGCAACAAGACAATGCACCGTGCCATCGCTCCTGAATTATATCCGAATGGTTGGATGAACACTCCACCGACGTGACCTCGCTTCCTTGGTCAGCTAGGTCACCTGACCTCAATCCCATCGAGCACATCTGGGACGCCATCGAGATAGATGTTCGAGGCTCTGACCCCCTCTATCAAATCTTCGTGAACTGTGGGAGCTTGTTCAGGGGTCGTGGATCCGTATGGCTTCCCAACGCTTCCGGTGTCATGTCGAGTCCATGCCAAGACGAATCGCCGCCGTCATCAGGGCGAAAGGTATCTCTAATTGAATTGCTCTTCAGTGTATATATATTAAAGTTGTAGAAGTTTAAAGTTCCTCTGACAGAGCTGCACGACTCGTTATCCAACTCTCGAGAAGATACCAGGCTCAGATTATTCAAACTTATGCACCCACCACAAGTCATCCTGGAGAAGAAATTGAAGAACTTTATGAGGAAATTCGTCATCTAAAACAATAAAAGCAAGCAGCACAAAGATAATTATGGGAGATTTCAATGCAAAAATAGGGCAAAGGCAACAGAATGAAACTTCAGTAGGTAAATTGGGTCACGGCAATAGAAACCAGCGTGGAAATACTCTCGTATAGTTTGCAGAGGCAGGAGGGTTTTTCATCATGAACTCCTTTTTCAAGAAAAAAACGCAAAGGAAATGGACATGGAGCATATCCCAATGGATAGACAAGTGAAATTAATTTTATTATGTGTAACAAGAAATTTGTTATGGAAGCCTGCAGTGTGCTGAACAAGTTCAACACAGGTAATGACCAGAATGGTAAGATGTAAGATGCACCTCATTGCTAAACTCGAGCGTGGCAAGCTCATAAAACAAACAAAGTGTGTTGACGTGACCAAGCTTAAAAAGCATCATAATACCTTCAAATTGGAACTGAGGAACAGATTCTCTGCTGTAGAAGGTCTAACATCAGAAGAAGTGGACATCTCTGAAGTTAACAGAAAAGTAACCAAAGCTCTTATGGAAACAGCAACAAGATTAGCTGGGTCTAAGAACAAGTTGCATGTGAACAAATTATCAGGAAAAACCAAAATGTTGATGCAAAAAAGAAGAGAGATGAGGACAACTTAAGAAGATGTGACTTCCAAAGTGGAATATATAGAGCTATCCAAGACAGTACGAAAAAGTATCACCGAAGACGTAAGGAAATTCAACTGTGAACTAGTGAGGAAAGCAATTGAAAACAACCAAAGCCTGAAGATAGCAAAGGGACATCTCAGTAAGAGAAGAAAACAGATTACGGCACTGAGAAAAGAAGATGGTTCTGTAACAAGAAATAGAGGCGAAATTTTGACAAGAGTGAGATGTCCCTTGAAAAAATACCCCTGAAAACTGAAAAGCGGAAAAAATGCCCCCGGACGAAATACCCCCAGAACAAACGGTTCACTGTAAACTGCCACACGTGAACACTGATATGTGGCAGTGTTCCGGTGTGGCAATTTACCGGTAACATTGCCACACATCTTTCAGCAACTTGGCCACAAAAGTTCAAGGGGAGGGGGCTAAAAGATTGCCGTTTCTGGGCCTATATTGAGAACTGAATTGGGAACTCCAAACGAATTTCGCGGAAACGTTCCATGTAAGCCAAGCGAGAATTGTACTAAATTGCCGAGAATCAGAGGTACACTTGATGGGGGAGGCTCAACCCCCAACTTCCGTAATATTAGATTCTGGGCCGCTGGAGTCTGTCAGTGTATCCAGGCTGTTCCCCTTGAAGCGCTCGCGAGGTCCGTGAGCTTAGGGGGGGGATTCCCCCAAATGTTAAAATGGACGTAGAGCTGTAAACATTAGAACCATGCTTTACATAATGATTCTGTACACGACCACGAATTTTCAGGAGGGTGGGGTGAATTCACCTTCCCCCAAGTTTCTAAGAGCGCAGACAAGTGTTCAAGGTAAGGGATTTGCTCGCAATTTCTATGCTTCATGTTGTGTTTAATGGCAAACTATGTATGCCCTTTCCCCCTCCCCCAGAAATTTGGTGAAGCCTGTGAAAGGGATACGAGGTGCTTGGTTTGAAGGGCTCTACCCCCAACTTCCGTAATTTTATATTCTGGACCTCTAGAGTCGGTCAGTGTTTCCTCGATATTACCCCTGAATAGCTCTTAGAAACTAGGGGGAGGGGGTTACCCCACCCTCCTGAAAATTTGTGGTCGTGTACAGAATCATTATATAAAGCATAGTAGTAATGATTACAGCTATACGTCAATTTTAACATTTTGGGGGAACCCCCCTCAGCTCATGGACCTCGCGGACACTTCAAGGGGAACTTCCTGTATACACTGGCAGACTCCAGCGGCCCAGAATATAATATTACGGAAGTTGGGGGTTCAGCCTCCCCATCAAGTGTACCTCTGATTCTCGGCAATTTAGTACAATTCTCGCTTGGCTTACATGGAACGTTTTCGCGAAATTCGTTTGGAGTTCCCGATTCAGTTCTCAATATAGGCCCAGAAACGGCAATCTTTATAGATCCCCCACCCCCCTTGAACTTTTGTAGCCAAGTTGCTGAAGATGTGTGGCAGAGTTGCCGGTAAATTGCCACACCGGAACACTGCCACACATCAGTGTTCCTGTGTGGCAGTTTACAATGAAACGTTTGTTCTGGAGGTATTTCTTACGGGGGCATTTTTTCCGCTTTTCAGTTTTCAGGGGTATGTTCTCCGGGGGTATTTTTTTCCGGGGGTATTTTTTTCCGGGAGTATTTTTACCTACATCCGAAAGATTTCTACTCCAAATTATATGAAAGGGATGATATGATACATGTACTCCAGACATCATGAAAGGTACCAGTACCAGAGTTCTTCCAGTCCTCCCAGCAGAAGTTGCACATGCAATCAAGGACATGAAGCGGGGAAAAGCTCCAGGAGAAGATGGAATTACTGTAGACATCATACAAGAAGCAAGTGGAGAAATCGAAACAGTACTCGCCCAAGTTTTCACTCTATGTCTTAATGAAGGGAAGATTCCTGAGGATTGGAACAACGCTACAATGATCCTGCTACGTAAAAAGGATGAATTTAGGATCTCAGGAACTACATGCCTATCAGCCTCCTATCAGTGGTTTATAAAATCTTCACTAAAGTTTTTTTACACCGCTTGAAGATAACACTGGACATGGCTCAGCCGATAGAACAAGCTGGATTCAGGAGTGGCTACACTGCAAATCCTTGGAACACATTAAGAACACATTAGGACCTTATTTTAGAACGCAATGTGTGCCAGATTAAGAACACTTTAATGTGTTCTTATTTAGAACATATTTGGAACACATTTTAAGAACATATTTTGAGAACACATTAATGTGTTCCCAATATGTTCTTATTTAGAACACATTGGGAGTAAGTTTTAGAACACATTTTGTTCCAGTTTAGGAACACATTAATGTGTTCTCAATGTGCTCTTGCTGAGAACACATTAATGAAATGCGTTCCTAATGTGTTACTATTAGAACACATATTTAAATGCCTTCTGAAATGTGTTCCCATTGTGTTTCAATCAGAACACAATAGCAGCAAAATGCAGAACACGTTCTGTGCTAGATTAAGAACACATTTTATGTGTTCTTAATGTGTTCGAATTTAGAACACATCAGGTGTAAATTTTAGAACACATTGAGAACATATCAGGAGCACATTCATAATTGAATGGGAATACATGCAAAATATGTTAGGAGCCCATTACCAACATATTGGGGACATTCAAAACGTATTTTGAACACATTCTGGGCAACTCATTGACAAAATGGATTGCTGTGAAATACAGGTGTACCATGTCAGCAAACTCTGAATTCCAAGTGTGTATTGTGGATTAGAAATTTATTTAAGATATTTGCTTCTGGAAACTGATGATAATTTTGAAACTTCTCTTAAGGATGGGTAACGTTCATCTAAGACAGTTAATTGCTCAAGCTAAATTTATTCTTTTGAAATTAATAGTGCTGAGTGATGAAATATGTTTTTAATGTTTGTGGGTAAATTTTGAACTATGTTTACCAATGGAATTTTCACCATAAAGTAATAACATATTGCTTTAATAGGAATGAAAAATAAATGTTCATATAAATGTAACACAAACAGTCCACTATACAGCAAAATAATTTATTGACAATATTTTTATTTTTAATAAGGACTTTATTTAGTTTCCCAAACAACATATGGGGTTTTTTTTTTTGTTCCGTCAGTTTTATGATAATGAGCTGATAGCCTTTTTGATTTTTGACCTATATATATATATATATATATTTTTTTTTTTTTTTTTTTTGAGGTAGTTCAGTTCAAATGTGTAGTAAAATGTTAGCAGCACAGTTAACAGCGACAGCGTCTGGGCAATAGCGATAAAATTCCCCTGGAACAGAACAGCAGCATCTGTTGTTTGTTTCCACTCTATTTGTACTATCGCATAGGGTAAAACATACTCTTCCACACTCTGCACTTTTTCTATGAATTCCACAGCATCCTGAAATTAAAAAAGACAAACAAATAAGCTGTATATGCCACTCTGAACAATGACTTAAGATATTTGAAATTATGGATAGCAAAATTAAATTTGACATTTTTTAAAAATAAAATTTAGGACAAACATGCTTAGAAAAAAAAATCACAATTTGCATTTGCAGGTTTAAGAGCAAATCACTTGTTTAATAGAGAACTGATCTTCTCCCATAGTCTGGTTTCCTCTTAAGTATATTTACAGAAACACATATTTTATGTGAAATCCAACACTGCTATTCATTTGTGTTATTTCTCCTCCCCTAAAATATGTGTTCTTTTTACAAACACAAAAGTTATAGATTGTATGAGGTGGTACTGAGAAGTAGTATGTGCTAATGTAATTACATTTCACCACTTTTTCCATTGCCACAATTGTATACAATGATTTTTATGGATATACACTAACAGGCTTTGCACTTGTAACTTATTCGGATATCATATAAAGCATTATGTTAAAATGTACTGTATGCCAGGTTGTTTCTCTAGTATCTATAGAAATATTCTTAGTTATAATCACAGTAAAAAAAGGCAATTCCGGTAACGTGATATACGCATTTTGCTAGATCACTAAGAAACTTTCTGCATTCCATAAATCAGCTATTTTATCTGCCTTCCATTTCTTTTTCTCACTTTTCTTTATCCTTTAGCTGTTCTAAGTATGAAGCATATATATATAGCATGGGACTGCTTCACATAATTCAAGAGCTGTTTAGGAATTGGAATGGAATTAATGGAGTTTTTATGCAGTCAGATTGCATCGTTACAGACATACTGAGTGAAGGCATGAATCCAAAATAAATTCTTTCCTTTGTAACAATGCAATTGTTTTATGAAAAGCTCCTTTCCAGCTTAATGCTAGCAGGCAATAGTGTTAGACCTGCTTGGAGAAGTTTGATACAGCAACAGCAATCAGTTAAAAATTATCTGTTTTTTCTTTGTGGAGCTAACCTCTGAATCCCAGAGAACAGCTTAGTGATATGTATATGATGATGTAATAAGGACCCACCAGCTGAATCTTTAATATCTGGAATCTCGAACCAATATTTACAGATATTTGCATCTTCTGAGTTTTATAGATTCTGTAACTAACCTTCAATTTTTACTCAAATCCAATGAAAACTTATCGAATTACACATAAACAAATTTTAGGTTGCTATTTAGAGAAACACTGCCATTATAGCTTGGAGCATCATGTTTTGAGGAAACTAATATCTAGACTTTGGCCCATTATTAGAAATGCTGACACTTTTATTGGCAGGAACTATTGTTCCTTGTTATTGCTTGTGGAGGAGAGGAAGTGGGAAGTGTTGCAAGTGGTAGTTATAACATTCTAATCTAGGGCAAGTTCTTTTTTTCACTATTGCTATTTGTAGCTGCCTACAAAAAAAAAAAAAGACAGGTCAAATTTTAAGAGTGAATTATTATATCTTCAAAATTTCAGAACAAAATGGTAAAATCTAAGGATTTTTCAGGGCACGAAAAAGAAAAATCAAGAATTTCAGGACAACTCTAATCCCTGCTTTACTTATAATACAAATATTGTTCTTTAGTTACATTGTAATATTACCATGGTTCTAGGAATTAAATGCTTTTAACATGATTTAAATTATTCACTGATCAGTGCAAAGTTTCAAGCCTTTATTATGTTAACAATCAACACTTTACAATGCATACTGTGATTTCAAATGAAACTGCTAAAATATTCCTTTCATGATACTGACTGAGCAGATTTTACATTTTCCCTAAGATTACCTAGTTTTCTCCTAAACATATTTGTCACATGTTGACCCCATCATGTAATTTTTTGATTCCCTATAAATTGTAATATTTTTCAGTAGCTAACTCACAGTTTATGGCAAATTATCATTCTAGGGTATTTACACAAATAAAAAAAATCAAAATTCCAGTTTTTGAGATACTCATCAAATTTAATATTGCATGACACTGAATTTAAAATAAAAAAATTGTGCACTAAAGTATCATTTTGAAGCCTGAAAAAAGGCACTTAAGAGAGACCAATTTTCTTACTCTGCGGTAAAGTTAACTTGATTTATATTTCTCCAATGTAAGAATTTGGCAGATTTTCTAATTTTTTTTTACTTCATCAGTTTGTTAATTAAAAAATTATGGTGCTGAAAACTTAACACACAATCACGCCTTGTTTCTGCTAACAAAACTGCAAAGTTTCATGAAAATCCAAGGTAGTCAAGTTGAAAATGCTTTGTTGGTTTAACATAAATAACCCTAGTGAGAATAATTGGCAGTGAAACACGTAGCACATGAAACATTAGAATATTTTCAGAAACACTCTCTGTTTGAACTTATATCCTCTATAACTTCCAAATTCCTTCATATAAAATTCTCGTATCAAGAACAGATCGACATTAGTTTTCTGGATGTTAACATCAACCCAGACTTCTCACTTGGTCCCTCTGTTTACAGGAAACCTTCTGCCACCCATATCATCTCTTACCATTCCTGCACCTTTGCAAAATACAAATTGACTGTATTAAAGGCATACATCCACAGAGCTAACCTTATTTGTAACAGCCCTTCAGCTCTTCAAAACAAATATCAGATCATCAACATTGGCAAATTACATGGCTTTCCACCTCTCTTAGCACATAGGCTAATTAAAAATTTGAATCACAGAATAGATCTACTACTTTACTGCCTGAACTTTCCACCACTCAGTTTGTTGGCACTTTGCCCTTTAGCCTGGCCTTCACTCACAAAGTTTGCTCTGATTTCAAATCTTTTGGCTACAGGATTGCTGTTAAACCACCTCCACATCTTCTTAACCTTATCCTTAATGACAGAGATCCCAATAAACCCCTAGAGTTACAAGGTATCTACTCTATCCCTGTCAACACTTCCACAGGTGTTACCCACTATATTGATAGCTTACTTAACAAAGCATCAACCTGTGATTGGTGAAACATATCGCTGATGCTAAGAAAAGCAACCCTTCTACCCCCCGCCCTTTCAATTTTAACTATCAGCGATACGTCCGCGATTCCCGATTGGCAAAATGTTAAATGTATCGCTCCGTTCAGCAATCGAAAAGCCCTCTGGTACCGCAAAAGCATTGAAATCTTCTGTACTCCTAACACCTGCAATACAGATGCACCTTTTAACATACTTATCATTTGTAAAGCTATTTTGAAATCTGGCAACAACTAATGCTTATACCACATGTTTCATTCCATGGCTGATGAAGGTAGAAGTCACTACCGAAAGGTCCCACCACTTGTAATTTTTACATAACTTATGCGTGATATGTGAACATCAAGAATTATTCTAACATAAATAACCCATTTCTTGCACAGAAAAAAAGTGTCTTAAATAATTTGCAAAAAATATTTGAGAGGTATTTTTTAACCAGCCAATATCTATACAAGCTTTAAAAATGAATGGCACAGTATTTTAAAACCCAACATGACCAGTACAAAAACGTCGGCATGCAATTATTCCACATCACCTTTTCCCTGTCATTCATCCAAAGGTATTCAGATTGGAGGGGCACAAAACAAACAGCACCAATATAAAAAAATTGAAAATCAGATTAATCTCAACTCTCTTATTTCTTTTCATTGCAATATTTATTGGAAATATGCTTCCTTTACCACTAGCAGACAAACTAGTTTTGCACCATCAATTGATATCTTTCTAGGTATTTGGACTATGACCAGTTAATTTAGAATGTAACAGCTGTCAAATCAAACCTTCCTCTTTTGTGGTGGTTTTAGCCACCACAAGCAACTCATAGGGCTATAAACAATAGTTATAGTATCTGAAAAGAGTAATTTCATTTAAATAAATTTTACGTTAAGTATATAGTATCAACAGTAAATATAAAAAAGATTTGAGTTGACTGTACATCAGGGCTATAGCTAGCAGGGAGCCAGAGGAAGCTCAGCCCCCTCTCCCACAAGGCAAGCAAAGTTCCCCTGGAAAGTTGATGCTATCGTTAATTATCTGCAATTTTATTTTCAGTGGTTTATGGAAATTCCTTTTGCATTTCATTATAAGCACAAATATTTTGCTTTATATATTCATGTAATTTAAAAAAGCAAAATTGCACTGATACACCATGAACAATGGATAACTGAAAAAAATTCCTTCTGGAAATGAATCTGTAGGAACAGCTGTGCCAATGATTCTCTGCCATATGGGCACCAAACTTGCTGCTGCTAAGGGTCAGAAAAAGTATTATTAAAAGTTTAGCTTTAACCGTCTTTACACGATATTTCAGAAATGATTAAAACAATATTTAAATTCCAAAATTTAATTATAGTTAAAATCATCAGATCCTTCAAAACGCCTTGCGATTAATGAGATTAGATTTTGATTGTAGCTGTGGGCATGCATTTCTTGAACCCCATGGCTGATGTCTATAAAACAGTGTTCCCTGTTGTACTTGTATGTCATTTTACCTGATGGTGAAACGCAGTGTTTTGAAAGAACTCGTGATTTTAAAACTATCATTAAATTTTAGAATTTAAATGTTTTAATCATTTCTGAAATATCATGTAAAGATGGCGAAAGCTACACTTGTAATGTTCTTACAGCATGATTTTAGTCTAGCCTACATTGTTTAGAGCATTATTATTAATGTTATTATTATTATTTGAGAAACATGAAATGTAAAAGAACGTAAAAAAGGGGGAGGGCAAAAGCACAGTTCGCCATATGAATAAAACATTTCATCATCATTAGGTAGTTGACTATGACATATGTTAGACTGCTGTTAAAAAAGTTCCAGTTGGTTAATTTCATACTCCTACAAAGAAGTGTTGTCATGGGAATGTTTTAGCTAAACATTCTTCTAGGTGATGTAGAACAGTACTAAAGAGGTTTTTTTTGTACGAGAGAGAGAAAGCTTTTAACTTCTTACTGTCGATTGTTTTTCAGTACGAGTTTTTCGATGCATGTGTGGGAGAAGTGTTTATCGGCAGGAATCTACGGCTTTTTGAGTAGGGGTAGGGATGTTTGACTGTTCATCCTGTTAAGAAGAGGTTACGTCTGAGCACCAGCAAAGGAGAATGCATGATTAATGATGGAGAAGAAAGGGCCAAAATTTGGCATCAACTCCTTGATGCCATTGCATGTATTCATGAAAAAAAAAAAACCAGAATAGTAAACTAAAAAATCGTTTTCTCATGCTATTGGAAGTTATGTTTCCTCCAGTGATAATGACCCTGACACTTAGCCACCATTGAACGAATTCTGAAAATGCAATTTATTTTTTCCCTTCCAAAGTTTCTTTCATCCTTCTCCTCTTTTTCATATTCTAATCCCCCCTACTTTTCGGCTGGAGAAATCATTGGGTCGTGAAATATTCATAAAAGGAATAAAAACACATAGCAAAACTTGTATTTGTATTCATGAATGAATGTACTTTGCCATTTGAACAATGACCTCCCCCCCCTTCCCATCCCATCCCAATGTATCATCCGGTGGAGATCTAGCTACGGCCATCCCATCCCAATGCCTTCCCTGGTGGAGATCTAGCTACGGCCCTGCTGTACATACAATACACCAGAAAAAAATTTATACTTTTGTTCCGAGCTTGTTTTAAGGTTCTTAATGACCACTTAAGGAACTCTGAGGGCTATAAACAGTTTTCCATCTTTAATTAAGGACCACTGGTAAGTGGTTTTAGGAAAGACAGTCAATGCTGTAAGATAGTAAAACACATCACCTGTGCCGTATCCAGGAGCTGAACTTGGGCCCAGCTTGGACAATTCATCACAAACCAGTGTACCCACCCAGGCGTGTCACAGAGTGCATGTGACAAGGACAACCACATAGAGATATAAGCGGCCGATCAGGACAGATGAGCCATAGTGTGTTAAGTAAACACAATGGACAGAGGCAGTGATTTGACAGATGTTCAAAGGGAATGATAATTGGCTACCACACCAAAGGTGAAAGCATCTCAGAAACAGCAGAATTTGCGGGCTGTTTGCAAGGTGCTGTAGTAAGGGTGTACTAAGGATGGATCGCTGGCACACCGAATATCTCCCAACGTCATAACTGTGGAGCCCAAAGCCATTGACCCCTATGGAGAACGTCGCCTCCGTTGACTGGTAAAGGGCAATTGATGCGCACCAGTGCAGCAATTGACCACGCAAATGCACACTGGGGCACCCAGGTACGTGTCCCCAATAACAGTACAGCCAATCCTCTCACACATGGGTCTCTGGAGTCAACGCTCCGTCAAGGCACCCATGATAACCTAGGTCCATCGACAACAAGGTCTGCAGTTCACATGGGATTACTGTCATTGGACGAGTGGGAAAAGGTTGCCTTCTCAGATAAATCGACGTTTCTACTCCACAGAAGTGACGGGCAGTGGCGATAGAACATCGGACACGCTTGTTGGCCAAGTACAGGCTGGCAATGGCAGTTTGCATGTCTGGGATATATTTTCCTGGTATGACCTGGGACCGCTGGTACTACTGGATGGGTCCCTGAACACCAATGGCTACCTGTCCATCCTCGCTGACCACATGCATCCCTTCATGTTAGATGTTTTCCCTGGTGGTGATGGTGTCTACCAACAGGACAATGTGCCCTGTCATGTCGCTAAGGGGGTGCACGACTGGTTCCAGGAACATGACAGTGGTGTCTCTGTTCTCCCTTGGCCAGTGAAATCGCCCGACCTCAATCCCATAGAGCACTTGTGGAACTATTTGGATTGACAGGTTTGACGTGCTGACCCACAAACCATGCCATTTCCAGGACCCTCGTGCTCTGCTGCAGTCCCGATGGGCCCGTGTGCCTCAGGCAATGTTCCAGGGCCTCATTGTGTCCATACTACTCCGTCTCGCCGAGCTGTCATCCAGGCCAAGGGTGGTTATTCCCATTATCAGGTAGGTGGTCATATTAATCTGATACAACTGTGTATGTTTTCTATGAAGGAAATAATTTCACTGATGCCTTTTTTTTAAATGGCATTAATGAAAAATAAACAATACAAATCAAGCTTTCTATTATGGAAGCAAACTGGTATGCTTTTAAACCTGCAGTTTAACAAGTATAGGGAGAAAAATAATATTTGCACTTCATACATGTTCTTTCTGGGGGCTAAGTTTACCAAAAGCTTTCAGAGAATCTTAATGTACAATATTTCACCACTATTCTATTTTATGCCTTCATTTGTACAATACAAAGAAATGACTTATGTATTCACAGGCAATCAGGCATCAGAGATTGTTGCAATTTGATGCACACATGGTGTTAAATATCATAGAAATGGTTACGAATTAAAGCTTCCCTTGTACACACAGTGAAGTAATTAATTGAAGCCATGTTCTGTTAATCAATTTAAATATATTTTTGTTTAGGATCTCTGAGACCTCAATTATTATTTTTCGTATAGACACTACTACAAAAACAGCTGAAGAGAAAATGTTTGTTGTGATAGTCAGCAAAAAGAATTTTCAAAGTATTACGAATCTAACTTTAGATAACTTTGCTGAGGAAAAATTCCTGGGTAAAAGCTCAAAGGGTTTGATATTTTGATTGATAAATATTTCTTTTCATCTGGGCTGCTGGATAGAAAAGAATAGAAAAAGGGCATTAACAAACTTTTCTGATTATCAACTTTTTTTTTATCGTTATTTAGTTCTGACAGAACACCCCTTTCCACAGAAAAAGTAAATGCAAGACATTTCAGAATCTGAAAAAATGCTGGATGTGTGTGTGGTTTTATTGAATCTATTCAAAATCTAATTTTAGAATGATGAAGTACATAAAAACAATAAATGAACACAAAAAACATCCACATCTAGTAACCATTTATATTAGTGCACTTTCACCTAGAAACCTAATTTCTTTTCACAGAAAGATCGTTTATTTTTACTTTACCAAAATATACTGTAGCTGTGAACCTTCTTACATTAGCAACAATGTATAAATGGAATAAAGTTTCACTTACTTCATCACATTCTTCTTGAAGCTTTCATTAGTTTAAATCTATTTCAATTTGTTATAGAATTTATTTACATTAATATACTCTGCATTAGGCTTTTCATTTTCATTATGAAAAACTAAGATCACAATTTGGTATGAACATTTTTAACAGAAGAGATTTATATTTCACATATATATAATTTGTGACTACAGAACTTGTGGTGGTGAGATAGAATGAAAATACCAATGTTTTCCACAATCAAAGGGTTATTATGCATCGACTATAGTTTCGCAGAGCGTTAGGCTCGGCATCATCAGGACGAATGGAGCATAACATTCAAATCATTGTGACATTATCAAAGTTCTGGTCAGTCACGGTTTTTCGTGTGTTGATTCCACTCGCTTGAAAGAAATGGAGTTGATGTCATGTTGGTGACAAGCCGTGAAGAGTTCCGGTATATGTGGAAAGCTTCCAATACATTAAGCTTGACAGTCGAATCAGATTTATCAATGAGCGTAGCGTTTCCAAACAAAAATTTATGGTTATTTTTGTGACAATGTTGGGCTACAGATGACTTCTTCAGTTCACAGTTCTGTACGCAAGCCTTGTGTTCCGTCACACAGAAACTTAAGCCCTGCGGGTCTGTCCTATACATGAAAGTCCACATTCACAAGGTATCTGATAAATTCCCCAGGAATTTATGTCTTCGACGTAGTCTTTTGATCTGTAAAAATTTATCTTGTTTATGGGTTTAAAAACCACTTTGAAATTTAAACTTTTGAGAATTTTTGAAATTCCAAAGCAAATCTGAGGAGCAAAAGGGATAACCACCGAATTCTCTCGTATTGCGAGGTCTATTGGCATGAGCGAGCAGACTGGTTTCAGTTTCCTAAATTTTTGGACAGCTTTATCTATAACGGAAAGGCTATATCCTCTGTGTACTGCAATTTGTAAGAAAATCAAGCTCTTTCTGCAAGGAATCCTCAGTGGAGCATATGTTGTTGTTTTTTTATTTATTTTTTTATTTTTTTTTTTATTGGAGGTTTAACGACTACCGTGAGCAAGTGGGGCATATGTGTATTGCCCGATATACGTATTTGTAGAAGGCGGAGATTTTTTTGTTTCCATAGGTGATTTGGTTTTGCATGTGGGAGTAAGGAAACAGCAAATGGTTTTCGATAAGCTGTTGTACTAAAGTATCCTTCAGAGCATGGCACAAGGATGTCAAAGAATGGCTAGCAGCCATTATTTTCAGTCTCACATATGTACTGTATGAGGATCAATTTAATTGATAAGTTCAACTAATTTAGGTATTTCCGAGTTCATGCTATTCCAGAGAATAAAAGTATAATCTACATATCGAATCTACAGATCAAATGTGACAAGCTGAAAGAGTTTGTCCTCAAAGTGACACATATAGACTTTGCATGAAATAGGCGACAGTGGTCTGCCCATTGCAAGGCCTTCCGTCTGTTGGAAAAATCTTCCACAATGATTTGAATGTTTATGCTCCATTCATCCTGATGATGTCGAGCCAAACGCTCTGCGAAACTATAGTCAATGCATAATAAACCTTTTATTGTGGTAAATGTTGGTATTTTCATTCTATTTATATTTCACATATCAAAATATTCTGACCACATCCACTTGCAAAAGTGTGTATGTGTGTGTCTGTGCAGGATGATCTAAAAGTTACACTATCTGTTAATACACTGTACTTAACAAAGCTGTGTGTTATGGTTAGAGTAGCAGAATGTAGACGTACGCAGATAGTTTTCAAATTATTAGCAGATTTTGCAGATACGTTCTAAATTATTGGCTGATTTTGCAGATACTTCAAATAAATTGTGTCAGCAAAAATCAGTGTTAATATCATAAAATACCACAGAAAACCTGTTTTCATTCAAAAATTTTGCATACTGTACACTTTTGTGCTAAAGACAGCACAGAAAAATATTCACATTTCCTATCATTGACTGCATGAAAGAAATGCAATTTCATTGACCACAGAAAATATTTTTAGTTGTATGTTTTGTGTCCAAAAGATGTATTACCATTAAATTTGCAAAAATCTCTCTCACCGAGGTAATATTAAAACAGGAGGCCTTTCCAAAGCATGCAGCATCATTGAAGTCCGTTCACACCATAACCTAAAATTT
Source organism: Macrothele yani (assembly GCA_039090855.1). NCBI lineage: Eukaryota > Metazoa > Arthropoda > Arachnida > Araneae > Macrothelidae > Macrothele > Macrothele yani. The sequence goes on along the minus strand of CM077010.1, from coordinate 160,176,591 downwards.
ACTGAAATTAATTTTATGTTTGCTTTTTTACTGAGCACACACAATTTTTTTAAGGAATTGAAATCTAAGAATATAAAATTTTCGAATTATGTGAATTTTCACTTCTTCTGCATGAACTCAAGTGTGTATATTGGTTAAACTAGTCACACTGAAAGTAAAGAAATATGCATGAAAAGGGGTTTTGATTCTGTTTTCAATACAAATTGCATTGCAACTGATGATATTAACTGAACAGGTGTTGAAAACTACATTTTGAATCCAGCTCTAAGTTGATCTGATCAGTTGCGTTCAACAAATAAAAAAAATATATATAAGTGGATAATCAAGTTAATTTGCCATCTGTATTTGGCTAGTTGTTTCAGCATACTGTTTCTTGTCACTTATTAATGGATAAAATAGCCCTACAGTGTTTTACATCATAAATGCATAGTAGCCACTGCTAAATAGTTTGATGCATATAGTTGTTTCTCTTCCAATTATACGTTAAAACAAGCAATATTAAGGATTCATGCCTTTTGAAAGAATGAACAGTGCAAAACATACCTAAAGATATAAATCCTTAATGTGTCTTTTTATTTACTAATTACCATCCTAAAATTGTCAGATGAATTATTTATAAGTTTCTTCAAAATTATATTTTAGACTCAAGACAAAAAAATTTAGCCTTAAATAACTCTCCCCAAAGAAAACTAAACCCCTACAGCCAGTCCTTTGATGCAAGACAACAGTATGCCAAAATATCAAGAATTGAGAACAGTAAAATGTTTGCAGACAGCACAAGCAACTTGCTGCCATCATTACACATATAGTGTATCAAACAGCAGATGGGAAAGAGAAGCATGCAACTTGTTTTATGTTTTCTGACACACAAATGAAAAAAACTAAAAAGCCAAAGCAAATAAAGTAATCTTGCAAAATTATTACTGACAAACTTACCCTGATTTAAATTTTGGATACTGTCGAAGTAACCAAAACGAAATGCTGAAACACAGGCAGAATCGTCTCATGTCAGACAGTTGTCTCATGCACAGGTACAGATGTTTACTTCCTGAACATAACAAAAAAATAACCATGGGATGAAACCAAATGCATTGGAGGGAGGTAGATGGGCAAATGTAATGCTGTCACTTCTAAAAAAATGAAGGAAATCAATTGAGCTAGCAATGCCCTCTGCAATTGTGGAAGTTGGTGGAAAATACATGGCTATTGGAAAGGTACGGCATTTGATTCAACTCATAAAGTATTGCATAAATAATGCAGAAAGAATATTCATGAATGAACACATTTCAAAATCAAATTGCAATTAACAAGTTCTCAATTTCGACAAAAATCAGCTATTATCGTAAACAGAAAATACGGTGTTATACAGGGTGTCCGAGAATTATTGGACACATTACAAAATTATGTACAAAAAAAAAAAAAAAACCTATGAGCGCTGTCTGTTTTTCTATGTCACGTATTACTAACACAGTTTCTATATTTTTGTTTTGCAGAATTGTTATTCCCAGAATCCGATAGATGGCGCTAGGTGGGGCCTAATGAGGAATCTGTGAGAAGTGCGCAATCAGTAGTTATGTCATCCATACAGCAGAAGGCGATGTGTATGTTATGGCTTGCGGAATTAAAGTCTGTCGTTAAATTTAAAAGACGGTACCGTTTAGAGCATGGTTGTAATCCTCCACCAATGAATTCAATTAAGCAGTGGATGAAACAGTTTAAAGAAACTGGCAATGTGGAACATCGTGGAGGAGCCGGCAGGCCTAGCGTCAGCGGTGAGGCGGTTGACCAAGTTAATGAAAGTTTCCGACGAAGCCCCAGGAAATCCGTTAATAAAGCAAGCAGAGAACTGTGCATTCCGAAATTGACAGTTCACGATATCTTGCACAAGAAATTAAAGTTTCATGATTATAAAATTCAAATAGTGCAAAAGATGCATGTAAATGATCACACTCTGCGATACGTTTTCACTGTGGATATGCTGCATCGAGTGGAAAACGAAGAAAACTTTCTCAGTACTGTAATTTTTAGTGATGAATTCACATTTCATGTATCAGATATTATGAATCGTCACAACTGTAGGATATGGGGCAGTGAACTGCCTCATGCTGCTATTGAACTGGAACGTGATTCTCCAAAAGTTAATGTGTGGTGCGCCCTATCAAAAAGAAAAGTGATTGGCCCTTTCTTCTTCGGCAAAAAACCATAAATAGTGACATTTACCTGGATATGCTAGAAAATTTTGCTATATCCCAGATCAAAATATATGACGTTGTTTTCCAACAAGACGGCGTGCCACCGCATTGGTCAGTGTTTGTACGTAAGTGCCTAAATAAGCATTTCCCCAACGGATGGATTGGGTGTGGTGGTCCAATTCCGTGGCCTCTCCAGATCTAACTCCATTGGATTATTTCATGTGGGGTTATGCGAAGCACCGCGTCTATCAAACGCCTTGTACTGATTTGCAGGAACTGAAGCAGCCTATCACAGCTGCTATTAATTCCATAATTCCTCAGATGCTTGCCAATACATGGCATGAAATTGAGTATCGCTTGGACGTACTACGAGCAACCAAGGGATCTCACATTGAAATTTATTAACTTGTGTGGTTTATTAACTGCTATCTAAATTTATTAACTGCTATCTAAAAAGGACGCTAATCTACACATTTAACAGCGTATAAACGACAGTGTGAGCGAAACAATTTAAATTACCTGACAAATGACATATCCATAAGACCTGGGTGATATTTCAAATCTCACGAACACACATCAACACGCCAGCCATGTGAGCCATCAATGGCGGAACTTCCTGTTTCTCAAGAATAGCGGAAGTGACGAAGAACTCGCTTTACGGAGTAGCTTGTTTAGTTTACCGTCATTCTGTGTCTGAACCTCGTTGGTCTGAACTCTGAATGTAATGCAACGGGGTTTTTTTTTTGTTTTTTTGTTTTTTTGAGTGGCGGGGAGCGGCTTTTTAAATCATTATTATTTTATGCACGATGTGTTAATCTTCTAAAATTCAGTTTCGTACCGCAGAAATAAAGCACAATAAATATACAACTTGAACCAGTATCTGCTGCTCCTGTGACGCATGGTCTAAGCGCTGGCTTTTGACTATTCGTCCGTGAAGGGATCCGGGTTCGAATCCCGGTGAGGCATGATGTGTTTGTCTTACGGCACTGGATCTCTCTTCCATGGAGCCAGTGACCCTAAATTAGAGACGGGCAACTGCTTATAGCCCATCGAGTTGCTCAGGGTAGTCGTTAACCCTTCAATAAAAAAAAAAAGATCCAGTATCTACAAAATTATGCCGTCAGTTTTCAAACAGATATTTTGAAATTATTTTATGTATAGTAAAAGTATGAAAAAACTCGAGCCATAAGATTCATTCTACTTACTTGAAATTGTGGAAATATCCAGTTGTAGCACGTGCTGTTTGGACAACAGTGGAACCAAAGCCTTCGTGTTGCTCACATGTTGCTCCACAAAAGCTGCTTGCATGTTGCCTCAGGTGGTAAAGGTTGGAACTTTGTTCCTTTGCTGCTAATCGGATTAGTGAATCCACACCGTGGTTGTTAGAAAAGTGTAGGCTGTTCTACCTACGTCAACATACAACGGAAACACTGTGCCAACGAATTTAGGAATAGAAAAGTAGAGACGGTAGCTCAGTGTTGGGCCCATAGCCTGATTTCCGCAAGTGCACAGGACCTCAAATTTTTTTTTTTTGGGGGGGGGGGGGGCGGTCAGAACTATCTTGATAATAATATAGATCATCAGCAAATATTCTTTTAAACGATTGATTGAAAACTTTAATCGAGCGGAGGAGGGTATACACAGGATGTCCACAGGGCCCTGACTATAGCCTAGGTCGATCCCTGCTTGGGCCTACGTTAAATTGCAAGCCTGCGTGTGTGCTGCCTGGATTAGGAGGAAAGCAAAACTTATTCTAGCAGCATAGTAGTCTATGCAAAAGCCATATTATTATCTCATGCTTAGCTTTCTTAATCGGGGACCGACTTAGACAGTTTGGGGCATTGGGCAAGAGGCTTTCAGGGGTCCCCCAGCATCCCGTGTGAATCGCTTTGCTGCAAAGCAAGTAATATATAGCTATATCTTAGGGGCCCCTCAAAGTTCGGGGCCCAGAGCACGTGCCCCGAATGACCTCTCTTAAATCAGGCCCTGTTTTTAATGCCTTCATCAGCTGAGCTCTCTCGAAATGAAATTCTCAAGATTTCGTAAAAAGAACAAATACATAATAAACGAAGTTCATAAAATGGGCACCTGCTTCAATTCATGAAAACTATTACTGACACTTTACAATAGAAAAAATTACGAAATTTCTTGAAAATATTGTTTTTCAACAGCGATTGGATTATTGATTTTCAAATAATAAGTCTACGTAGGAATCAATCAATATGTTGTGACTATAAACTCACAGTAAACTGAGTAACAACAAATTCTTCTATCAAAAGTTCGCTGACAGGCAGGTACACTGAGCGTATGTACGTATAAATGGCATGAAAAGTCAGTATGTATGCAGCTTGAACCAGTATTATACCTTTCTTTGTTTTGAAAAACAAATCATAAAACTTGGATTATAACTTTTTGAGCACTTTGTATAAATCTTCATATCATGGCAAATGCGAGTGAGAGGCAGCGCTGCTGAAATGGAATAATCGATTCGCGCAATTGAGAGAAAAAAATTACTAAAGTAAAAATTCGTAAAATTCAGATCATGAGCTTTGTGTCTTTCCTCGCTGTACAAATAGAACTCAGTATCGCGGAATGTGCTGTTCGTATACAGTACATTCCGAGACTTGAAAGTGTGTAAATAATGGGTTAATGTAATCGTATAAGAAAAACAAACGGAAAAAAAAACCGTAAAGTATATGATTTAAAAATATATTATTTGGGGGAGGGGGGTACGCCCACCTCCCCATTAAAACTCCGTATAGTGGCAAATACGAGTGCTGTAGCCCACGTAATGGTGCGTTTGTTCAACCATCTCATTTGCCGATTTGTTAAATTATATTAAGCTATGATTTCATTGTGTTTCAACCAGAACAAAAATTTCTGATATGGGAACGCCCAAGAGATGAAAAATTGCTCAAAACGAAAGCAAATATGAGACATAACAGTTCGGAAAACATTTAGAACACATTCGTAATGTGTTCCCAATGCTTTCTAAATGTGTTCCGAATGTGTTCCATTCTCACGCATAAAATGTTCCATTCTCACGCGCAAAGTGTTCCGAATGTGATCTGGAAAATAATATGTTCTAAAAATTAACACTAGAGCACATTGTACAGGAGAAGAACACATGAGGAACATATTTGGAGCGCATTGGGAACACATTTGTCGTCAGCAGAACACAACCGAAACACATTTGGAACGCATTTATAAAAAAAGCGTTCCCAACGTGTTCCAAATGTGTGCCGAGGGTTTGCAGTGTACAGCACTATAGATCATATCCACGTACTGAGATAACTAACTGAAAGAGCGAGGGAATATGAACTTCCATTGTGAACTTCCATGGCTTTTATCGATTATGAAAAGCCCATGAACTTCCATGGCTTTTATCGATTATGAAAAGCCCTTTGATTCTGTGAAACCATCAGCAGTTACAATGGCTTTGAAATTCTGCAGTGTTGAAGATGCATACATTAATATTATTAATAACATATATGAAAATGCAAGTGCAAAGATTCGGCTGTTTGAGAATACAGCACACATAAAAGTTGGAAAGAGAGTGAGACAAGGGGACACCATATCTCCCAAGCTATACTGTATTTAATGTCACTGTAGGGCCAGACATATCAATTATTAAATAATACCTTTTGTTTCCCGCCGTATAGCGAACTACCACCTCGCCTTTACTATACGATCTGGCTATCAAGGCGGTTGAAGGCGTCCTTGTGTAGAAGAATAATTACCTCGACAAAACTCAGTCCAGTACACGGAAATAAAAACAACAGCAAGACTTTATTATTCCGATAACATTTGCTTCACGGGTTTCCGATGACTTTCCGCTCAGGTTCCCGTGCTGACCACGTGCTACCTTTCCACAATTCTTTCCCCGATATCCGGTGGACGAAGGAATCCTCCTCGTTCACCACGCTGCACTTCTGCGATACCCGCAGCCCTTCTGTCAAAAATCGGTGTCCGAACCAGGACCCTCTCTCCTTGACGACCGAAGCTCAACTGTCCCTCTATTCTCCTCGCCCTTTTTGTCCTCTACCACGCATGCGCAAGAAAAACTGGTTTCCCGGTCAGCACGTGAAATACCTGAACTCAGGAATGCCGTCGGATACCCGCAGGCGATTACAACCTTGCACGTTTACAAAAGCGGTATGACAACTTGTTTAACAGAAGCACTGGAGCAGCTGACTTTTCAAGGTCAGGTGCCCCAGGTGTTCATGCACCCCTCTCTTAATCCCACATAGGATTAAAATTGTACCACGTGGGTGGTGAAGAATATCAGTTCTTATCTGAAACAACGAAATGGCGGAATGAAACGTCCGTCTGCACGTGTTCATCACAATATTAAAATTAAATAAATTCATAATTGACAGTTTGATTGCGGGCGACCCTTACAGGCCCCCACCAAATGAACGAGAGATACGGTCTTTTGCCGTATTCTCGAGTCAGTCTCTTCACTTGCCTGCAGATCTTGGGTGACACAACATAATACACTTGATCACTTCTCGCTCGTTCTGTCGCACGTTATGTAACTTATACACTTGTACCACCCTGAGACCTTCTGGATCTCCACCTGTGCCGTGATACATTCTCACCATGGCGCTGCACTACTCTTTAAAACTGAGTCTTAACAACGCATTGGCGTGAGGGATTAGTCTGCCGGCGACATGAGATTAATTGCGTACTTCCCCACTGACGTCTCTCCCACTTCCCTCGAAAATAACTTTTTCGAGCTGCTCACCAGCGCCTGTAACTCCCTAAGCTGCCCCCGAGTTATCCTCTCCTTATCCATTTTGATTTCTTTAGATTCTTTTGCTTCCTTCGTTTTCCCCACCGGAGCCTCCTTAATTTCGCCGAACTCCTGATCGGTCTCAAAAATCACTCCGACTACACTGATCCGGGGCTTAAACTCTCTTAGCTTCCCCACGTGTACATGCCGAAACTGCCCGTTTCCAAGTTCAACTACATAGCTATTGGACCCCCGTTTCTCAGTTATGTGTTCTGGGCCGGTCCACCTAGCATACACCTTGTTCTTGGAGTCCGGGATCAGGGCTATCACTTGTTCTCCCACCTGAAAGGATCTCTGCCACAGTCGACGGTTATAATACGACGTATACCGTCGCTGCTGTTCCACCGCCACCTCCTCCACTTGCTGAGCCACCTTCTCCATGCGCTCCTTCATTTGCTGCAGGTACTGCCCTACATCCCCCTGCCCAATTTTTCTTCAGAATGACCAGCGGTCCAATGGGCTCTTTCCCGTATAGCAACTAAAACGGGGCCGCGCCCGTTGTAATATTGGGAACCTCTCTATAGGCCCATAATAAATATGGCAAAGCCTTAGGCCACTGCCGAAGCTCCTCCCTTATCACATGATGCAGCATTCCTTTCAAAACTCTTGAATCGCTCGACAAGACCGTTCGAGGCGGGATTTCTCGGGACGGAGAACCTAGGAGTTGACTCTAGACGCCTTAGGATCTCTTGTGTCAACCCGACACAAAATTTGTGCCCCGGTCCATCGCTACTACCTCCGGAATCCCGGTGCGCTGAACAATTTCCAGTAGTGCGTCGCACGTACTCCGGGCATTCAATGAGGTTAGACATACGGCTTCCGGCCACCTAGTATGCTGATCTACCACCACTAGTATCCACCGGTGACCCTTGCTCGACGGTGGTTCAATCAGTCCGATTAAGTCCACATTAACGACCTGCAATGGTCTGGGGGGGTCTCCTAACTGCCTCAATCGGAACCCTGTCTGCCATCGTGATGGGACGTCTCAACTGACACGCTTCGTATACAAAGCGTGTCAGTCACAATATCTACGCACATCTTTCTTCAAGGTAGGCCAATAGAAAGAATATCTGATCCGATCTAGGGTCTTCTTGTGCCCAAATGCGCGCCAAAAACCGAATCGTGTGCCAGCTTTAACACTTGCGCCCTCCGCTCTTCAGGAACTACCAACTGTAACGTAACCTGTCCCAACACTTGCTCCCGATGATACAACATTCCATCCGTATAGAGATAACAACCTCTGCCATTTTCCGCCTCATTCTTAGCGGTTGCTAACGTCACACACCTCTTTTGTTGCTCTGTAAACAAGTGTCTGTCTGAACTCTCCTGAGCTTCACTCGTATCCAAATCAGTAACGCTATCTCCTGTTCCCTCGCTAGCTGTCGTTGCCTCCCCTGATTGGTCGACTTGCTGTTGCCCTCGCTGATTCTCCTTGCCACCTCCAGCACTGAGCGCTAATATCCTGGGGCTATCTTCAAGCCACACTCCACCAACCAAGCGCGCTTGCTCCTCCACCGCTGAAATAGCTTTGATCGCGGGGCTTTCCATTCCTAGAATATCCTCCTCTTCGATTAGCGCTTCGCCAGTCTCAGATTCTGGATGCACATCCGGCCTATGCCCTAACTCTAACGCCTTTTCACACGAGATTACACACATCGGAGTAGTTTCCCTTAAACTTTTCATGCGCTGCTAATCCTCCGTTGCTGTAATTACCCTGTTTACCAGATTAGGAACAATTGCACACATCACTTCGCAAAACTTTCTGGCGCTTCTCCTGTTCTAATCCCTCTTTATCTAATCGGAGATTCAATTGTTTAATGACAAACTCTCCCTTACTACCATCGAAGCCTCTTAAAATTATTCTACCCTTTGGTCCCAACAGCTCTTCTTTAAGTAACCCTCCTCTTACACAACTCACCTCTGCGCCTGAGTCAATAAGGATTTCGGTGCTCTTTCCGCATTCCGACTTAACCCTCTTCACTTCTCCTGCCAGAATTTCTATTACCTCGTTCTGACTTCCTTCCTGGCCTAACACTCTATCTACCTTATCCGTCATTCTTTTATCATCGCTGACCTCTACCGGCTCTATCCTTCTCTCTGAAACATCTTTGGCTCCCTTTTGTCCCACCGCTACTCTGTTTACCTTATTTGGGGGTCTTTCCTCCAATTCAGAGAGTAAGAGCTGGGAGTACTCTGGGATGCCTTCTGGTTACAATTTGCTTTACAGTGCCCCACTACGCCACATCTGAAACAGATAATTCCCTACTATAGGCCTCGCCGCTGAGTAACCGGGCTTATTTCCGACGCTCTGATCTGTCCCGGAAAACGTTCCTTTCAATTGATTTCCGCCTGTCTGAAAACTTCCTTTCTTCTGATTGACCTCCTTTGAAATACGTTCCCGAGGGATGACTGGGTTTGCATCTTCCTACTTCTATTCCCATAGCTCCCACGTGACTTTCGTATAAATCACAAAGTTCTCCTAATTCTGTCGAAGGAACCAACTTCCCTACTGAGCCCCTTTGAAGAATGTAAGTCTTCAGTTCTGAGGGCAATAAAGTCTTGAATTTGTCGCTTACCAACAAATTGACCAACTGATCGAATTCTTTCACTTCACTACTGTTTATGTAGTATGTTATGGTCCTCTTAATAGGCTACGTCCGGCTAACTGCAAGTAACTTTCCCCTTTGTTCTTACTAATCTCCTCAAACTGTCTCAAATAAATATCCGGACTCAAATGGCATTCCTGCCGCCCCGGTGGCGCAGTGGTCTGAGCGATGGCCTCTGATCATTCGTCCGAACGGGGTCCGGGTTCGAATCCCGGTGAGGCATGGATGTTGTGTTTGTCTTACGGCACTGGCTCTCTCCCTTCCCTGGAACCAGTGACCCTAAATTAGGGACGGGCGACTGCTTATAGCCCATTGAGTTGCTCACGGTGGTCGTTAAACCTCCAACCAAAAAAAAAAAAAATGGCATTCCACCAAAATTGCCTCCTTTTTTTTTTTTTTTTTTTGATTGGAGGTTTAACGACCACCGTGAGCAACTCAATGGGCTATAAGCAGTCGCCCGTCCCTAATTTAGGGTTACTGGTTCCAGGGAAGGGAGAGAGCCAGTGCCGTAAGACAAACACAACATCCATGCCTGACCGGGATTCGAACCCGGACCCCTTACGGACGAATGATCAGAGGCCAGTGCCTTAGACCACTGCGCCACCGGAGCGGCAAATTGCCTCCTTAACTACACTGACGGAAAAAAATCCCAACACCAAGAAGGGGTTGTGTTAGATAAAGGACAGTTGGTAGGCGGTGAGAGTACATCTGTAAGATGACGTCTATGCAAATTTCGCGCTCGGCGCATACGTGTGGCGCTAGTAGCGCCCCTCGGAACATGCAAAGCAGGTTTGCTGTAAATACGCGCTGTAACGTTCGTGAGCGTTAGTTATCGTTGAGATTCGACGTAGTGTGTTGATGATAGTCAAAAATGCCTTTAAGAAGACGAAGAAGCCTTTATCAACAGCTCACGGAGTTTGAACGAGGTCGTGTAATAGGGCTACGAGAAGGTGGATTTTCTTTCCGCATTATTGCAGAACGACTTGGCAGGAATGTTTCCACCGTGCATGATTGTTGGCAGTGGTGGTCAAGGGAAGGTACTGCCTCAAGAAGACCGGGTTCCGGCTGGCCACGTGGCACTACTGAGAGGGAAGACCGCCGTGTACGGCGTATGGCCGTGGCGCATCGTACTGCGTCTGCGGCAGCAATTCGAGCTGCAGTTGCCACCACAGTGACACAACGAACTGTTACAAATCAGTTACTTGAAGGACAGCTCCGAGCCAGACGCCCTGTAGCTTGCATTCCACTTACTCCAAACCACTGCCGTTTGCGACGTGAGTGGTGTCAAGCTAGAGCTCATTGGAGGACGGAGTGGAGATCTGTTGTGTTTTCTGATGAAAGCCGGTTCTGCCTGGGTGCCAGTGATGGCCGTGTGTTGGTTAGAAGGAGGCCAGGTGAGCGCCTGCAACCAACCTGTCTGCGGCCGAGATACACTGGACCTACACCTGGAGTTATGGTCTGGGGAGCAATTTCCTATGACAGCTGGAGCACTCTCGTGGTTATCCCAGGCACCCTGACTGCTCAGTTGTACGTCGGTCTGGTGATTCAACCTGTTGTGCTGCCATTCATGAACAGCATTCCAGGGGGTGTTTTCCAACAGGATAACGCTCGCCCGCATACCGCTGTTGTAACCCAACATGCTCTACAGAGTGTCGACATGTTGCCGTGGCCTGCTAGATCACCAGATCTTTCACCAATCGAGCACGTATGGGACATCATTGGATGACAACTTCAGCGTCCCCCCCAACCAGCATTAACCGTCCCTGTATTGACCGACCAAGTGCAACAGGCATGGAACTCCATCCCACAAACTGACATCCAGCACCTATACGACACAATGCATGAACGTTTGCGTGCTTGCATTCAACATTCTCGCGGTTACACCCGTTATTAATGTACCAGCATTTCACATTTAAAATGGCTCTTCTCGCACTTACAATAAGCTGTGATCTTGAAACCTTAATCGATTAAATATGTTACCTATACAAATGTATTGCCGCCATTTCATTCTTCTACAACTATTTTTTCGTGGTGTTGAGATTTTTTTCCGTCAGTGTATTTCGTACTTATCGTACTGCTCTTTAGTCAAACGACGAAATAAATGGTTCACACATTCTGAATTCAATAAGGCTATCACCAAACGACCTTTCATTTCTTCCGGTACTGAGTGTAATACAAATGCCCTTTCTAACGAATCAAAGAAGTCCAGAATTTCCTCCGGCTTACTGGGACTTCTGGGTAACGTTCTTTCTAAGATTCTCATGTAGTCGGCAAACTTACCCTCATTTTTACTTTTAATAGACTCCTCCTCTTTCTCATTAATTAATTCTAATTTTCTTAACTCAAATTGCCTTTCTTCTTTCCTATCCGCTAATTGTAATTCTAGCATTCTTTATTCCCTCTCAGCTTTTCTCTCTTCTACCTCAAGCATTTTAAATTGAAGTTCCCATTCCATTCTAGCTGGATTATTTTTCTTGTCTTCCATATTAATGCTTACTTCTTTACTAGGATCTAATTCTGAATCGCTAAGAATACTATTCTCTTCGTTGTCCGCGTCTAAATTATCCTCAACTTTCCCTCTTTCCCTTCCAAAAGCTCAGTCATGATAATACACTACAATACACATACTAATCATACACTCATGCAAAGAAATAAGAAAAGAAATCATGCAAACTTCAGCATTAAAGCATCGAAGGTTAATCTCCTTCCTGTTTCGTTTCTAACCTATCTCTACCTTCATGCATTACCCGAACATCTATTATCCTAATTTACTCAGAATACTTATTCCCTCTGTCTCTTTCGCTACACGTTACTTTTTTTCTTTCTTTTTTTTTTTTTTTTATTTCTCTACGCTATTCTAGCTTCAAATTTCTTAAATCGTAAACATGAAAACTCGACTTATCTAAACATACTTATTACTTAATGAAAATAGACACTTCGCATTCTCTAGCAACTGACATAAAATTAACTGTTACAAAATTTTACTTTACAATGCTTTACTCTGAGAATATCTAATTATTAGCTTTCCCTTTCCTTTCTTGTACCATGATGAGAACTTCTACTCTTAACCCTACACTATACCAAATGCACAGGCAAAGACACAGAAATAATCTCAGAAAAAAAAATGTGGTACGTTACCGGAGCACTCGGGCCTCCTTCTGTTTCTTCTGTTGTCTTGCTTGTAAGTCCTCGTCCGCGTTGGGATTTCCGTACGTTGAGGTGCACACTGTCTTTGTCGACACGATGGAGGCCTTATCTCGGCTAGCACGATGGTGTCTCTTTGTTCCGGTCGGTACGTCGTCAGAGTTCTGTCATTCGGTCACTGGAATTTTCACAAAAAGTCCGTTGTTTCTTCTTCACACGTGTCGCCATTCATGAGCTCGCTTTCAGGATGATCCTGCCGATAGACTGCGCCAACTTATCTGGCTATAGGGCCAGACATATCAATTCTTAGATAATACCTTTTGTTTCCCGCCGTATAGCGAGCTACCGCCTAGCCTTTACTATACGATCTGGCTATCAAGGCGGCTGAAGGCGTCCTTGTGTAGAAGAATAATTACCTCGACAAAACTCAGTCCAGTACACGGAAATAAAAACAACAGCAAGACTTTATTATTCCGATAACATTTGCTTCACGGGTTTCCGATGACTTTCCGCTCAGGTTCCCGTGCTGACCACGTGCTACCTTTCCACAATTCTTTCCCCGATATCCGGTGGACGAAGGAATCCTCCTTCTCGTTCACCACGCTGCACTTCTGAGATACCCGCAGCCCTTCTGTCAAAAATCGGTGTCCGAACCAGGACCCTCTCTCCTTGACGACCGAAGCTCAACTGTCCCTCTATTCTCCTTGCCCTTTTTGTCCTCTACCACGCATGCGCAAGAAAAACTGGTTTCCCGGTCAGCACGTGAAATACCTGAACTCAGGAATGCCGTCGGATACCAGCAGGCGATTACAACCTTGCACGTTTACAAAAGCGGTATGACAACTTGTTTAACAGAAGCACTGGAGCAGCTGACTCTTCAAGGTCAGGTGCCCCAGGTGTTCATGCACCCCTCTCTTAATCCCACATAGGATTAAAATTGTACCACGTGGGTGGTGAAGAATATCAGTTCTTATCTGAAACAACAAAATGGCGGAATGAAACGTCCGTCTGCACGTGTTCATCACAATATTAAAATTAAATAAATTCATAATTTACAGTTTAATTGCGGGCGACTCTTACAGTCACATTGGAAAATGTCTTTAAATCACTGAACTGGGAAAACAAAGGGATAAAGATTAATGGAGATTATCTAACTCACCTTCGCTTTGCTGATGATCTAGTCATTTTTGCAACTACCCCATCAGAGCTGCAGAGTATGATCCAGGAACTTGCTGACAAGAGTAAAGAAGTGGGATTAAAAATGAACTTTCAGAAGACAAAAGTGATGTACAATGCTTTTACAAGAAATGAAGATTTGTCGAATGATGGAGAAAAGCTGGAGAAAACAGATGCGTACGTTTATCTTGCACAGCAGATATCAAGTGAGGGTCACATTGATGAAGAAATTAATCGGCGTACAAAACTTGCCTGGAGGTTTTGGAAGAAACAGCATAATTTTCGAGAGCAATATGCCATTATGTCTTAAAAGAAAAGTGTTTGAATAATGCATCCTTCCAGTGCTTACGTATGGTGCAGAGACGTGGACCTTAACGAAAAGAGACATACAAAGGCTGCTGACATCTCAAAGCAGCCTGGAGAGGTGCATGCTTGGTGTAACCAGGAGAGATAAGAAGAGGAACTCGTGGATCCGAAAAATGACAAGAGTGAAAGACATCATGATCAGAGTAAAATCCATGAAATGGCAATGGGCTGGACAGACCATCGATGGACAGTCGAAATTTTAGATTGGATATATATATTATTATTGTTATTATTAAACGGACAGCATCAGCGCAGGCACTTAGCTTTCGAAGTGATATTGTGATATCTACAAAATTAAGATGTAGCCTCCATCCCCCCTTCTCAGCTGACCACGAGTCGCCACTGCCTGGGGCCTATGAATTGATATTTAGTTCCTAAGTGGAAGCTTACTTGAGTTGATATGTAAACATTATGAATATGACATCGGTAGAATAGATTTTAAAAGAGCCTAAACTTTTATTTTTAAGAGCTTAGACTTTTATCTTTAAGAGCCTATAGATTAGTATTTTTATTTAGTGCCTAAGTAAAAGAAAAATATTAATAACTTGGCATGTTATGTAAATATTTAGTGCCTAAGTAGAAGCGCAATGTTTTTTAAAAATCAAACCTTAACGTCCTTTTCCGAACATAGTATGAGTCATTGCTGTAATTCCTTTGTTTCGTCGCAACACCGTAGGTTTAAAAAATGTACTGCTGGCTCGTAAGTAATTTATTTTGTATTCACGAATGCACTTTTATGAATATTTCCCCAAATTAAAGTATAATTCTCGATTGGCTTACACAGAACATTTTCTCGAGATTTGTTTTGAGTTCCCAATTCAATTCTCATTTTAGTGCCAAGAAACGGCAGTTTTTATACGGTCCCTTAAACTTTTGTGGCCAGTTGTCCGACCTGTCGTTTAGACAGAAAATCGTAAATATTTCTAAATTTTTTAACGGTAATGAGGTATGAAGGAAAATTTTGTTGGGCAAACCAGTTACTCAAGTAGAGAGAATTATAGGAACACTATAATTTATTTATGCAAAGCAATTTCATGGCTCTAAAACTCAATGTGGCCAGTTGTCTACCCTGTCTTTTAGACAGAATATCGTAAATATTTCTAAATTTCATATAACGATAATGAGGGGGAAAAATTGTGCACACCAGTTACTCCAGTAAGGGGAAATATAGGAACATTATAATTTGTTTATGCAGAGCAATTTCATGGCTCTAAAACTCAATGTGGCCAGTTGTCCGCCCTGTCTTTTAGACAAAATATAGTAAATATTTCTAAATTTCTTATAACGATAATGCGGTATGAGGGAAAAATTTTTTTTTGTGAACACCAGTTACTCAAGTGAGGGAAAACATAGGAACACTATAATTTGTTTATGCAGAGCAATTTGATGCCTCTAAAACTCAAAGTGGCCAGTTGTCCTAAGCTCGTAGCAAGCGCATGCATCACTGCTCAAAAATCACAAAGTTGAAAAAAATATTATAATGAACCTTTTTTATAACGTTAAATATTATAAATGAACCTTTTTTATACGTTATAATGAACCTTGTTTATATATTATAATGAACTTTGTTTATAACGAACCAAACGTTGTGTCCCTCCAAGATTCGTTATAAAGAGGTTTATCTGTATATTTCTTTTAAAGAAAACATACCGCTACAACTTTAATTTTGATTTTTTTTTTCCGTCGCTGCTTCGGAAAACATCTCGCACACGTTTCAAATACCTATGCATTAGCGAACGCTTTTAAATTCTGAATTTTATATTACTGCTTGAGATCACTGCTGCTGCTTTTCTAAGTTTTGAATATTTTAGCACAATTTACTGCTAACGCGACATTCGCCGTGTTTCAAGCGTAAGCACTCATTGGTTTAAAAAAGTTAAGTACTATTATTAATAAATTTTTCACGCGCTGTCTGGGCGAGTCTTTTGTTCTTATTCAATAGCAGTTGAAAGGAAGAAAGCGCATAAATTAGAAATCCTTCATCGCAAATCGTGATCTGAGAATTCACACGTGTTCGTGGGGCGGCAGCTGATTATGCGATCGCGTTCCGATTCACTACGTTAAAACACATTAAGGTGCATACATAAAACGCTTAGCTACGAGCAATGTGTCACCAGCACGAGTGCTTCAATTCACGGAAGAAGAAGCCAAGCCTAGTAATTTCGATCGGCTCTGATGGAGAAATAATTTTTAGTTGTGTGGTTCTTCTTAGGAAATAATTGCTGTCAGCGTCTTAGATCGACGGCACCGATGATCGCAGAAAAAAAAGTTGGGCGTCTCGTCGGCACAGCGTGCTTTCTCCTTGCCTTGGGATTTCATTTTAGTAACGCGCCTCCAACACCAGGGGGAGCGTCGCAAACTAGGTGGGTGTGACCTTCCTGAATTTTGGTAATGAATTCCAGGAAGCGTGACCTTACCGATCTCGCTGGGATACTGCCACTAAAATTCCCCTCTTGTCGTAGTACTTCTTCCACCCCCTCGTCTTTAAAACACAATGCCCACGCGGATGATGACCACCACCAAGCGCATTTCCGGACGGGGGAGTGGGTGGTGGGTAACAAAGCCTGCAACTCCCGGAGAGGGGAGGCAAAGGGAGCGTTCCTAATGGCTGTCATCAACAGGTGGAGATTCTAGCGACACCCCGAGGCAAAGGCGGTACATTATGTGTTTTCACCTCATTGCTAAACACTATACATTGTCGCTTCGGAGGCAAATACTACACAGGGAGGGCTGCTAATGATGATCTACTACCATCTTCCAAGGTTCTTGGCACCGGGAGCTTCCCAGTGCCGATACAAGCTTTCCCTTTTCAAAAGACTACAAACTGAATGCGTATTTACTTTTCGTGACAATGCTTCTTCTTCGAGAGATCCGCACAACCTCCGTTCTGCTGAAAGAGCAAAGCTCAGACCTCCGCTTAGGTAAACTTGAAATTTCTGTCAGGGGACCGCATTTTCTTTTTCTCACTGTCGAGATAAAATTTGAAGTGTCGTTAAAAAAAAAAAAAAAAAAAAAAAAAAACCTACTGTTATGTGCAGCTTCCTGCGCATCACAAATTTTGGTTTAGGCTTCAGTTTAAAGCGCAATTTACAGTAGAAAGCAACTTTGTTTTCGGGAACAACTGATATCTATTTTGAAAAACATGCGGCAATAAATCGACTACAGAAGATGTTCATACATTTTTAGAGCGTTTTTGACAAGCAATTATAGAAAATAAAAGAACTGAAACTAGCAACAACGTGTTAGACGAACAAGAAAGAAACAACTGCTGTAGTTAAATATCGTCTGCTTAGAAAATGACGCACGCAAACAAGGCTGTGGATAGAAGATTATGTTTTTGCTCTTTACGAAGAGAAATATTCGTTCCGTAATTACAGAACGCTGTGAAAATCCTGGAATGTGAGCATTTCTAAATGTAAAATAAGCAATGCCATGAATAATAGAGGGGGAAATCGTCAGGCATTGCTTTTAACAGGAAAACGAACACCAAAGGAAGGTACGTACTTTTACAACTATTATATATCAAAAGTAAGGTCTCTGGTCTTAAAAGAAACAACACCTACCAAAAGAGCAACCTCTTAAGTCATTCAAAATCTCTGTATCAATGTAAACAAGGTAAAAACAAAGATTTGAATCTGGTAAAAAAAAAAGAAAAAATCACCGCTTTTTGTATAGGTACGTGGTTAAGCGCAGATTTCTTCATGAAAGTCACTTAGCTTAAGGTACTCAACAGATTGTTTCTCACCTATTCACAAGCCATCCAGGCAGCGGGCCTTTTTAGAAGATTTTAAGTTGCAACCTAGATATTCCGTATTTGTAAACATTTTATAAAACTTAATAAAAGTCATTCAACGGATTACTTCTCACCTATTTACAAGGCACACAGGCGCGGGCCTTTTCACAAGATTTTAAGGTACATTCTAGATATTCCGTATTTGTAAACATTTTATAAAACCTAATAAAAGGCGCTCAATGGATAAATCGTCAACTCTTTATAAGGCACCTAGGCCGCGGGCCTTTTTAAAAAAATTTTTAATTACAACCTAGATATTTCGTATGTGTAAGCATTTTATTATTCCTAGTGAAAGGTACTTAGCAAATTGTTTCTCAGCTTTTGACAAGGCACCTAGCTTGCGGGCCTTTTAAACAGTTTTAAATCTACCACCCTGATATTCATAACATTTACATAAGTGCTGTGTTTGATAACCACGCTTTCATTTGGGCATTGAATATAAACTCATAGGCCCTGTGCCTAGGCATAAGGCCTATTGGTAAATAATTTGGGCCAAAGTAAAAGCTCAATATTAGCAGCTTGACATGGCTTGTAAACGTTATGAACATGAGCTCGACGGAATGAAAACATTCTGCTAAAAATGCCTAGGCTAGGGACTATGAATTAAATATCTAGGTTGTAATTTAAAATCTTCTAAAAACACCCGCGGCCTTGGTGGCTTGTAAATAGGTGAGAAGTAATCCGTTGAGTGCTGTTTACTTATAGGTTTTATAAATTGTTTACAAATGCGGAATATCTACGTTGTAGCTTAAAAACTTCTAAAAAGGCCCGCGGCCTAGATAGCTTGAAAATAGGTGAGAATAATCCGTTGGTTGCGTTTTATTAGTTTTTATAAAATGTTTACAAATATGAAATATCAGGGTTGTAACTTAAAATCTTCTAAAAAGGCTCGCGGCCTAGGTGGCTTGAAAAGAGTTGAGGAATAATTCGTGAGTGCCTTTCATTAGGTTTCGTAAAATGTTTACAATACGAAAAATCTAGGTTGTAACTTAATATCTTCTAAAAAAGCCCGCGGCCTAGGTGGCTCTTAAATAAATGAGGAATAATCTGTTGAGTGCCTTTTATTAGGCTTTGTAAGATGTTTAGAAATGTGGAATCTCAAGGTTGTAATTTAAAATCTTCTGAAAAGATCAGCACCTGAAAATTGATTCGTTGAGCCCCTGCTCATTAGCTTGTTATTACATGGGAAATATTAAAATCATAACTGAAGGTTTAGGGAGTCAGAAAGGTTTTACATAAACCTTGTGTCATTTTGGTCTTACATACCCATTGATATCCCGAGGAAAACTGGTACATTTCATTTTGTTCAGCTAGGAAAACTCATACACTTTGACAGTTTGTGTACAGCCCCTTACTTGAGAAGGTGTAAGAGTTTTACCGTGTGCGAGTTTTCCGCACTTTGCTGAGCAGGACGAGAAAGTGTACGAGTTTTCCTGGATCAGGGCAAGAAGGGGCATTTGCCCTTCCCTGGAAATCGGACCCTGCCTTTTCTTTTCTTGGAAGGTACTACAGAATTTTTTTACTATAACACTAATTCTGATTGCTAATCTTTTCTGTAGAATTTCTGGTTGCGTGTGTTTGCAAAAATAGGATAAAAGTTAGGAATTTCCAATAGACAAAGAACAAATTTACAGGAGATTTAATACTAGAATTTTAGGCAAAGATATTAAATCTCATTCCGCAACTTTTATTTCGCTTTAGTGCTCCATTTCCTGTTTCCACGATGCGTGAAAAAATTTTGCTTGTGCACCCCGCTATGAAACATCGGAAGCACGGTTTATGTAGAGACGCCAGCTTGTCGCATCTTAGGGTCTGGGCCTCTGTATTTCGTAGAAGCATTGGTATTGTCCATCTCATTTGATCTTTTGCCTTCTTAATTTCAAAGCAGCCGACTGAAAGCGCAAGCCCTCTTAATTTTAATCTCGAAGTTTTGTGAAGCCTACACTGGTGTTTTCCTAGGGTTTTTGTGGAAGTAAGGGGATGAGTTTGCGTGGGGACAAAGGGGGTGCTAGGACAGTCGACTCGAGGAATTAAAAGCCAGCGGTCGCAGGAGGACGAGGGGAGGAAACCCCTTAGGTGTGGGGAGGCACATCTTAAGCTAACCGCGGGAATGGAGGTTTTTCTCCACAGTCGCAAAAGGGAGACGAAGGAATGACCGAAGAGAGATTTCAGGGAAAGAAATCTGAGTTTAATAGGAACAGGGAGGAAGAATTACTGAGCTGAGCACAACCTTTTGCATTAAGCAAAGAAAGAATAAAGTGTTTTAAGAGATCCAAAGGATTGTTTAAAAATTATTGTCTATAACTATTATTATTCTTATTTTATTATCTTCAACCACGTAAAACTATGGAAGTTGACTAAAAGCAGATAACAAAATGTTCTTCTTGCATGTTAGAGAACAACTACATACGTGCTTCGCAAAAAAAAAAAAAAAATAAGTATGAAGGTGAGGAAATAAAAAATATATCATCCTCTGCAGCAGCTGGACAAAGTTCTCTCGAAATTTTCCCCACAAATTTGTCTTGATATTTTTTCGTTCTTGATGACCAATTAAGTGATTGAGGTTACGTGGTGCATTCGAAACAAGTGGCCAAAAGCGGGGCCGCATTAAGGGGAGGTCAATAAGGGCTGCAGCCTTGTGGCCCACCATGACCAAGGGCCCAGGGAGTTTAGGACATTTGGGCACAAATCTTTAGGGGCCGTACAAAAATTGCCGTTTCTTGGCGCTCTGGGGGGAATTGAATGGAGAAAATGTCCCCAGTAAGACAAACGTCAATTACAATTCAATTAAAAAAAAAAATTACAATGCACAAATTTTGCAGATGACAATCCGTTTTTTTTTTTTTGGTGTAAATATGACAAGGATAATATCCGAAAACTTGAAAATTTCGTCGTCTTGGAATACATAGCACATAATCATGAATATGGATTACATCATATTCATGATTACATAGCACCAAGGGCGCCCATGGTGGACACCCCCCCCTCCGTTGGTATAGCCAAATTTTTGATAAATTTAAAACACTAAAATAGACGAAACTTTTTTTTGAAGCATTTTTAAAAATAATGAGATATTAATAATTGATTGTATCAATTATTTTTTGTTGTATTTTAGTATCTTGCACATTTACTAAATTGTTTGACAGCCTTGAAGGAGGTAAGAATTTTTCTTAGCCCCCCCCCCTCCTTCACAACCCCCACCCCCTTCACACACACCCCACCCCCAAAAAATACTCTTATGGGCGCCACTGCACAGCACATTTGTTAGGTTTCAACGAAACAAAGCAATTACACCAGAACTCATACTATGTTCGGAAAAGGACGACAAGGAGGGGTTTTTTTTATATAACACCTCGCCTTTACTTAAGCACTAAGTATTTACCTAACATGCCAAGTTATTAATATTTCTCTTTTACTTAATTAGGCACAGTTGCCCTTTGGATCCCGTGCAGGAAGGTCGCACATCGTGTGAGCTCCTGCGAGTGAACTTCAGTGCAAGCTTTTCGTCGTCGTCGGCCGTGCGTCTTGTTCTACGATTAGATAGTTTCTGGGTTACCAGTCTATCCGATTCAGTCCGGTTAGGGGATCTTTTAGTTGTTAAGCTTTTTCAAAGCTCAATTAAAATTTTCCCGAATCCACTTCTCTTCGTTTCAGCTTCTAGCCCATCGTAAAAATTAATAGGATTACCAGTACCGAAGTTGTACAGCAAAAGCCTGACGCCAAGAAAAGTGATGCCGTTTCCCGTTCCTCATTCAATTTCACGGGAAAGCGAGAGTCAACTGAAAAGCCAGATCCAAGAAGATCTAGAAGAATTAGAAACCTTCCGCCGGAACTATGTAATAGTATCCAAAAAAGAACCAGAAGAACAAGAAGAAGATTGGTAAGTGAAATAATTTCTTATTCTGTGCCTCAGAAAATTCTAGGCACGTCATCTGACAAAAAAGTTGTCGATGACTCTTCTTGTATGTCTGCGCCAATTCCAGACATGATAAAAACACCGGTGGGATGCCCGGGCGATGGGATATCTGAAAAAATTGCAAATATCATTAAAACATCTGAGAGATACCCGGGCGATGGGATATCTGATAAATTATCAGATATCATTAAAACACCGGTGGGATGCCCGGGCGATGGGATATTTGTAAAATTTTCAGATATCATTAAAACACCGGTGGGATGCCAGGGAATATCTGAGAAAATACCAGATATGATTTAAGAAAAGTCCGAGAAATGTCCGGACGACCTTACCCAAAAGGAAGGTTTTTTGGGAAATAGACCTGAGACGGCTTCGGCGTCAGGCTTTTGCAAGGAATTTGGTGTGAATCCGCGTCGGTCTGTTAAAAAAAAAAAAAAAGGCTCTTTTTAGGGCCGAGTACTTTTTTCAAAAAGGAATTTGCCAAACCTGCTCAGCAGTTGAAAGAAAAATGTTTCCACAGACACGAAACAGCAGTTGAACTTCTTTCACCTGCTCAGCAGTTGAAAGAAACTATGTTTCCACGGACACGAACACGTATTCACACAAGTAAAGAAAGACTTTACAAAGAAAAAATTGAAACTCTAGAAAGTTTCAAAAAGTTTGAGAAAAGTGAAAAAAAAAATACTGTGCAAAAACAAAAACAAAAAAGTGTTGAAAAAAAGAACAATCTCAGTCATTATACGAGCATAAGTTAAGCTCAAAAATAAAGGATGCAGTTAATGACACAGAATTAATGAAAAATGATACAAATAAATACCTGCGTAATATTAACTTATTACTCAGAGAAAAAAAAAGTTGTCATTAAAAACAATTTACAGAACTCTGTGCTAAAAGAAAGAATTGAAAAACATCGCAAAAATTTCCACAACACAAATGTGACAGAGAAATTGATTGCTGATGTTGACAAATATCTAGGTGAAAAGCAAAAAAAAGAAGGAAAAAAGGGGGCCCTTTAAAAGACATTTCTGTATCTGAGGCGGAAAAAAGCCCTTTTAAGGGCATTTCTGTTTTTGAGGAAGAAAAAAAAAAGGCCCTTTTAACGGCATTTTACAGAATTCTGTGCTAAAAGAAAAATTAAAAAACATCGCAAAAAAAATTTTTCAAAACACAAAAGTGATAGAGAAATTGATTGTTGATGTTGATAAATGTTTAGATGAAAATGCTACGCAAAAGCAAAAAAATTGGTTAGTCCAACCGTGGAAAAACCAAAATATTTCACTGGAAGGCTTAGCAAAGAAATTAAAGAGGCAGAAAAAATTACCTGTAATGAAGATGCTCAATTGTAGTATGCTAATAACATTACATTTTATAACACACAAAATGAACTGCCTCTTCTATATGATAATGTGGAAAATAACCACACTGAAATAGCAAGCTAACAAGTAAAAAACATAGAAAGCAGTGAAAGCAAAATTGACCTATTAATTAAAAAAATTAAGGAAAAGTCCATGAGTGAGAAACTTAATGGAGAAACAGATAAAAAACAAAAAAATGGTGAATGGACCATCAATAAAATAGCAGAATTAGCTGCCAAACTGGTCAAAAACAAGGAAGCAATCAATTGCAATACTGACACTGATGCCTAAGTTATCGAAAGTAACAGCAATATAAAAAAATGACACAGTAAAAAATGATGAAATAAAAAAAACGAGGATGAAATTTTTTACTCTGAAACAAATGGACTTAACATATTAATTTGGAATGCGCAAGGCATCAAAAGGCAGCACAGAGAATTCTTAGCCTACCTAAAATACAAAAAAATTGATATTGCGCTAATTAATGAATCCTGGCTAATGGACAGAATTAAATTCAAAATTCCCAACTACAAGGTTTACAGAAAAGACAAAACCTCCCAAAGTGGGGGAATTTTGATTGCAGTGAAAGATAAACTAGAGCAAAGTGAAGCGACATGCAACACAGAGGATGGCATGGAAGCGCACTCGGTTATTATTAAAACAAAAACTAACCCGATTAAATTTACGGCGCTATACAATCATCCCAAACACATTGTTA
Organism: Macrothele yani; assembly: GCA_039090855.1. Classification (NCBI taxonomy): domain Eukaryota; kingdom Metazoa; phylum Arthropoda; class Arachnida; order Araneae; family Macrothelidae; genus Macrothele; species Macrothele yani. The sequence continues at coordinate 160,152,530 of CM077010.1, read as the reverse complement.
CCAAATAAGCTCTAGATAATCTTTTCGAGGAAGATATTTCCACGGTCATAGCGGGTGATTTTAATAGTAAACACCGCTGTTGGTACTGCCCAAGAGCTAATAAAAGTGGAAACAATATCATCAGATAATATTTTAAACAAAAACATTGATTTGGGGGCACCATCTGAACCCACAAGAACGGCGCTCAGAGGAACCAGCAACATACTAGATTTTGCCCTCTTGAAGAATAATAAATATTATTTTGAAATTTACTCTGCGGCAGCGCTCTCCTCTGACTACAATCCCATTCACCTCCAGCTTTATACTGATAAAACTGTGACGGTAGCACCCAAAATGGTCACTAACTTAAAACAATTTGAAGAGAAAATTAAATTAGTGCCACCTCCGGTAATTGGAGACTGTAAAGAAATTGACAGAGCTATTGAACTCTTTAACCTCGCCATTAAAAAAATTATGGAAGAATGTCAAACTCCTGCTAAAAAGAAAAAAATCCGTACTATTTACCCAAAGAAATTTTGGAACTTATTAAAGAAAAAATAGGTACCGAAGCAAGTGGCAAAGAACTAGAAATAAAACGTTCTATGACCTTTATTGCTGCCTAAGTAGACAAATTAAAAGAGAAATTAGAAAATTCAAGAATGGGTCATGGGGTCAAGTATTAGAGGAAGCTCATATTGACTACTCTGAAAATTCGGATAAAAAAATAAAATGACTGTATGGAATCTTACGTCGAGCTTGCAAAATAAAAATGGCAAATTACTCCCACCCCTTCAAAAAGAAGATGGGACGGTAGTTAGAACTGACGAAGAAAAAGCAGAAAATTTTTGCAAACTCACTAGAAAAACAGTTTAAAATAAGTGATATCCCTGACACGGATGTAGCCATTAAAATGAAAAAGGCCCCGGATACTTATTTTAAACATGCTGTGGATGTAGAAAATTCTAGAGTCATGACCCAAAGTGCACAACTCTATGAAGAATTTACTAGTAAAAAAAAACCTGTGTTAACATCCCCAATTAAAAGTAAACAGAAAGGCTCCTTTAAAAAAAATATTAGGACAAGGCATAGGAAACAGCAGCCAAAAGTAGTAAATGCTACGGCCTCTCGTACGTCCGATAGACAGCAACCTCTAAGTAAAGTGACTACGGCCTCTCTTACGTCCACCAATACCGCAGTATTTGTCATTTTCTTGTAGGACTTCTGTCCACAGTGAGTAGCGTTTAGGTCTCAGCCACCTACAGCGAGATCGTCTTTCGGGCAGGACACAGAAACGGAAGGAATGAGAGCAAGTCTAGCGACTTTGACAGAACAGTTTGTAGTGAGATTAGAGTACAGAAGATGGCGCCACCGTACAAGTACGATATTGCACACAGAGGGGTGAGAGAAATTCAGGGGGGGGGGCGTAGGAAAGGATACCCATTAAACCAGTGGGTCCAGTCTGGGGGTCGTCACTTAACGTGCTCGTCCGATGCACGGCGGATATTCAGCGATTGTTAGTAAATCACACTATCTCTGAAAGATCAGCCCAGGTTCGAACCTGAGGACCCTGCATCGATCACGGCGGATATTCAGCGATTGTTAGTAAATCACACTATCTCTGAAAGATCAGCCCAGGTCCGAACCCTAGGACCCTGCATCGATAGTCTGACTCGCTAAGCACTAAGCCATCCGCGGCAACCTCTAAGTAAAGTGGCTACGACCTCTCTCGGGTCCGGAATCCAAAAAAAAACGCAAAAATCGGACAGCAACTTCAGGTTAAAGGTGCTACGACCTCTCTTGGGTCCGGAATGCCAGAGACTGAAATGATAAGAAAAAGCAAGACACCTTTTAAGGGCCAATAATCCTGTAGTCAGAGAGGCCATCAACTATACTGTCAATGAAACTGACAGTTATAAAAGGCCAAAAGCTATCTTGATTAAAGTTCCAGAAATGAACCCAATTCACAGCTACCTTAGCAAAAAAAAAATAACAATAATTGGGACTAGTGTTCAGAGGGTATTCTTCACATAAGAAGAATTTTTATTAAAAAAAAATGGCTCTTTTAAGGGCCGTACTCTGTTTTGCAAAAATACCTCACACATGTGAAGAAATCTTGTTAAAAAAAAAAAGACTTTTTAAGGGCCGTACTCTGTTTTGCAAAAATACTTCACGCATGTGAAGAAATCTTGTTAAAAAAAAAAAAAACAGGCTCTTTTAGGGGCCGAACTTGTTTTGCAAAAAGAAATATTACAGTCCACATATATGAGACTGGCCCAGAAACAAGGTACTATGGTTTAAAAAAAAAAGCCGACTCCTACACGGGAACTGAGCAAACGACAAATGTGTGGTTTAAGGTGCTTTGCAACACATGGTTTTGTGAGAAAACTGAGTGTTTATCTGTTGGATTTTTCTTGTGTGGTTCTTTTCTTTTTTTTTTTAGGCACCCCTTTTCCCTGTCCTTTACCCGGTTCCCTGCGGCCGGTCGTTGACTGCGGGATGACTTGCTTTGATTGATTTGTTGCAGGTAAGTATGTAGGGTAGCTTACAACTTCAATACTTAACGGGAAACCGTATACTCCTTTTGCTCTAATATTTCTGTACTTTTCTTTCATGTAGTACTATCAGGGAAATCTGTTCCCAAATATCTTATCTTCTTCTTTTTCACCTGACAAAAGGCGCAGAGCGCTGTGGGTTCGGGTCTCTCAACCTCAGATAGGAAATCTCTCCGTTTTAAGGGCCAAAAAAAAAAAAAAAGGTTTGTTCCCCCAGACTTTGAAAAACCACAACCCATCAGTGAAAGGGAAGTTAGGTTTCATATTAATAATCTTAAAAATAAAAAGGCACCGGGCAATGATGGCATAAATAATAAAATTATGAAAACATTACCGGAAGAGTATGTGCAAACCCTTACTAAAATATACAATTATGCCATTAAATTAAATTATTTCCCTGATGATTGGAAGACAGCAGAGGTAATATTATTACCCAAGCCAGGTAAAAACCCGGCAATTCCTGAAAATCACAGACCGATTTCGTTGCTCCCAACCATGGGGAAAATCTTTGAAAAAATAATTCTTATTAGAGTGCAACAATTCTGTGAGGAATTCCCAGTAATTCCATTTATTCAAGGAGGTTTTAGAGATAAACACTCCACGCTGCACCAACTCTCTAGAATAACTGAAAAATGTGCTGAAGGAATAATAAAAAAAGAACACACAGCAGCCATATTTCTGGATGTGGCAAAAGCATTCGATAAATGCCCACATGAGGCAATTATCTACAAGCTAATAGCACATGATTTCCCACCCTGGATTATACATATAATCAAATCATACCTCACTAACAGAACATTCTGTGTAAAAATCAATGGGAAAAAATCATTAAAAAAGAAATCGAAGCTGGTGTACCGCAAGGCAGTGTACTCGCGCCAACGCTGTACTCTATCTTTACGTCAGACTTTCCCAACTATAATAACAGGAATCTGACTACAGCTCTCTATGCTGATGACACTGCACTCGCTTATACTTCCAAAAATGAAAATCAAGCAACTTTCATGTTGCAACATTACGTTGAACAACTTGAGAAGTATTTCTTAGATTGGAAAATCAAAATCAATACTGAAAAAATTCAAGCAATTCTATTTTCTAGGATTAAATGCAATCACAATCCAGACTTTGAAATAGAAATGTATAAAAAAAAAAAATACCTTGGGTGAATGATGTTAAATATTTAGGACTTTTTATGGACCACAACCTAAACTGGAACAAGCATATTAAAGAAACTCTGACCAAATCTCTTAAGATCAGAGGAAGTCTCCAGCCTATAATAAAAAATAAAAGGCTTAGCAGGAAAAACAAAACTTTGATATGGAAAGCCTGTATCAGCCCTGTTATTACTTATTATGCCTGTCCTATCTGGGGTAACTGCAACAAGCAGCTGAAAAATAAGATTACCTCATTTCAAAATAAAACCCTACGTTATATGGTTGGACTTGTTGGAAGAACTTCAAACCATGCTATCCGAAGCATGCTAAATATTAATTCTATCCATTACACGATGTATGACTTAGCTAAAATATACTATGAAAAAGCTAAGATTCATCCTAATCCTCTAGTCAGAGAGGCCATTAACTATACTGTCAATGAAACTGACAGATATAAAAGGCCAAAAGCTATCCTGAATAAAGTTCCAGAAATGAACCCAATTCACAGCTACCCTAGCAAAAAAAATAACAATAATTGGGACTAGTGCTCAGAGGGTATTCTTCACATAAGAAGAATTTTTGTTAAAAAAAAAAAAAAAAGAAAAGGCTCTTTTAAGGGCCGTACTCTGTTTTGCAAAAGGAAATACTTCACACATGTGAAGAAATTTTGTTAAAAAAAAAAAGAAAAAAAAGGCTCTTTTAGGGGCCGAACTTGTTTTGCAAAAGAAATATTAGTCCACACATATGAGACTGGCCCAGAAACAAGGTACTATGGTTAAAAAAAAAAAAAAAGTACCAAACTCCCCTCCAGCCAGTGGAAAAAAAAGAAAAAAAAATTCTCTGAGAAGCCCATGAGAAGCGAGGTGAAAAGCCGACTCCTACACGGGAACTGAGCAAAGGACAACTGTGGTTTAAGGTGCCTTGCAACACATGGTTTTGTGAGAAAACTGGGTGTATATCTGTCGGATTTTTCTTGTGTGGTTCTTTTCTTTTTTTTAGGCACCCCTTTTCCCTGTCCTTTCCCCGATTCCCTAAGGCCTGGCGTTGACTGCGGGATGACTTGCATTGATTGATTTGTTGCAGGTAAGTATGTAGGGCAGCTTACAACTTCAATACTTTACGGGAAACCGTATACTCCTTTTGCTCTAATATTTCTGTACTTTTCTTTCATGCTGTTCTATCAGGGAAATCTGTTCCCAAAAATCTTATCTTCTTCTTTTTCACCTGACAAAAGGCGCAGAGCGCTGTGGGTTCGGGTCTCTCAACCTCAATTAGGAAATCTCTCTATATATAATTAGGCACTAAATTACTATGCCTCATTCGTAGGCCCTTTTGACAGCCTTTATTTCTACCGATGCCATATTCATAATGTTTACGTATGAACTCAAGGTAATAATATTGCGCTTTTACTTGAGCACTAAATATTATTTCCCAGGCCCTAGGCCTAGGCCTTTTTAACAGTTTTTTTTCGATCGCTGTCACATTCATAACAATTACGTATCAACTCAAGTTAATAATACTGCGCTTCTACTTAAGCACTGGATGTTATTTCACAGGCCCGCCTTTTTAACATTTTTTGTTCTATCGATGTTACATTCATAACAATTACGTATGAACTCAAGTTAATAATATTCCGCTTTTACTTAAGCACTAAATATTATTTCCCAGGCCCTAGGCCTAGGCCTTTTTAACAGTTTTTGTTCGATCGATGTCACATTCATAACAATTACGTATCAACTCAAGTTAATAATACTGCGCTTCTACTTAAGCACTGGATAATATTTCACAGGCCCGCCTTTTTAACAGTTTTTGTTCTATCGATGTCACATTCATAACAATTACGTATCAACTCAAGTTAATAATATTTCGCTTTTACTTGGGCACTAAATATTATTTCCCTGGCCCAAGGCCTAGGCCTTTTTAACAGTTTTTATTCTAACGTTGTTTTATTCATAACGTTTATGCATAAACTGAAGTTAATCATATAGTGCTTTTAATCATACACTTATTCTTAATTCATTGGCCCTAGGCCTAAAGTTTAGTAATTAATATTGAATGCCTAAGTAAAAGCGCAATGCAATTAACTTGAGTTGATAAGTAAACGTAAGGAATATGGAATCGACAAATTAAAAACCGTGAAAAAGGCCTAGGCCTAGGCCTGTGAATTAATATTTTGTGCCTAAGTAAAAGCGCAATATTATTAACTTTATTTGATGTGTAAACGTTGTGAATATGATATCGGTGGAGTAAAAACTATTAAAACGGGCCTAGAAATTAATATTTCGTGCCTAAGTAAACGCCCAATATTATTAACTTTATTTGATAGGTAATTGTTATGAATGTGGCATCGATAGAACAAAAACTGTTAAAAAGGCCTAGGCATTTTGAATAAAATTCATTTGTGCACGGTCCCTGATTGAAAAAGGTGGGGGAATTTTCTGGTGGGGGAGTTTACCGTTCACCACTCTGTGGCAATACTATGGAACCGAACCTTGTTGGTACCAGCAGGATAATGCACCGATCCATAAAGCAAGGACTGTTACGGCGTGGTTTGACGATAATTCCGTATCTTGTGTGGACTGGCCAGCACAGAGCCCCGATCTTAATCCCATAGAGCACCTATGGGATGAATTAGAGCGCCTCATAAGAAGTTTGGAACCAAGGCCTACTACTAAGCAACAGTTAGCGGCAGCATTGTGTACTGAATGGAAGTGCATACCTATCGCTGTGTTCCAAAATCTTGTCGATAGCATGTCACGAAGGGTCAATGCATGCATAAGGCCAAAGATGGACCGACACCGTTCTAATGTATGTCAGTAAATGCTATGTTGTGTTTCTCTCCTAGGTGTCCCGTGACTTTTGTCAATATAGTGTAAATGCGTATGTAAGATCATAATGACACAAGGTTTTTAACTTAAGGTAGTATAAAAAGGCCCGTGGCCTAGGTGCTGTGTAAACAGCTGAGAAATGACCCGTTGAATGACTTTTATTAGCGTTAATAAAATGTTTGTAAATACAAAATATTTGGGGTGCATCTTAAGATCTTCCAAAAAGTCCCGCATAATTTAGGTCGATTGTCAGCACCAGAATACCGATTCGTTGCGTCTCTTTTCATTAGCTTTTATTGCATGTTATCACATGCCAAATACATATTAAAATCACAGCTCAAGATTTAGTGAGTCGAAAAGCTTCTACATAAACCTTGTGTGATTATGATCTTACGTACGCATTTATATCATTAGGAAAACTCTTACATTTCGTTTTGTTCCATTAGGAAAACCCTCTCATCTCAGCACTCCGAACGAAACGCAATTTGTGTATATCACCTTTTATGAGAAGGTGTAAGAGTCTACCTATATGGAAGTTTTCCGTCGTGTGGCAGTTTCCTTAGCAGCAGAAGAAAGTGTGGAAGTTTACCGCCACCCGCGCCCATCGCTATAGCGTAATATTATTAACTTGAGTTGATAAGTAAAGACTAGCTGATGACATTTACCTGTACCGTCCAATTGCGGACTCCACAGGGTTAAGCGAACTCTCTCGAAATAAAATAGTGACGGCGTTGCGAGTAATCCTGCCAAGATCCGACATTCCCCCATCCGGACAGAATCGGTCCGTAGACCTGCAGCTTGCTGCTACCCCCGTGGGCCGGCACTTCTCACCTCTCCGTCATGACCCGGGTGTGCGTGCCATTTGGGCAGGGGCTAGAAAAGAAATTTCTCTACCCCTGACTGGGAGAATAATTGCTGGCGCGAACTGTTTCGGGCGTCTGCCCTTTATTCAAACTAGATACAGGCATGTTTATTTACACTGAGGAACCCATCTCCGCGTAGGAAACAAGTCCTTTGCTCAATGGGCCCTCTCACACTAAGAAATATTTAAATATTTACATTGTTATTTACATTGCCACAGGACTAGGGTCGGTTCTGTGGTGATGACTCTTGGGCTCGAGTCATCAGTTTCCCTTCTTTGATTCTTCATCCCTCTTCTTTCTTCTTCGGTCACCCCTCTATTAGGTAGACCGCTTGTTCCTCTTTGAGGTACTTGACCATCTCGATGAGCCCCTGTCGCGCTCTTGGGTACGCGAGCAGGATCGAGAGGTCCCTCGTCTTTGCTAATTCTGGCACTAATGTTGCTCTCTTCCCTGCCAGAGAAGCACATTCTAGAATCACGTGTGCGACATCTGCAGTCTGGGCACTACACATGCACACTCGCTCCCTAACCGCAAATCTGCGGAAGTACTCCGGCGACACTCCGTGCCCGGTTAGTACCTGGTTGAGGAAGCCATTACTCTCAATGCGCCTTATCGAGATTCGGGGGAAGATACGGCATGTTCTTCTACCCGTATTCCCCTCATCCCATCTCTGTTGCCACTCCACCAATGTGGCTGATTTCAGTTGCGTCCGCACGCTTTGCAGCGGCGTTCGCATCTGAAAATCTATGTCATCTTTACCAGTAGCTTCCTTCGCTATAGCTGGTCTGCACGTTCATTTCCAACTGTACCGACATGACTTCGGATCCAGTGGAAGGTAACCCCCCTACTCTCCACTGACTTGAATAGCGCTTTTATCTCTCTGACAAGGGGAGTCTTACTCCCGAACTGACCAAGCGCTTTCAGGGCCGCTTGGCTATCAGAGTATATGCTATAAGCCCCTTCACTGTTCATAGCAAGCACCCAACGCAGTGCTTCTCTGATCGCCAATAACTCTGCTTGGAAGACAGAGGAATTGAGCGATAGTTTCTTTCGCTCCGCGTGCATCTCGTTGCCATCCGAGATCACGCAGAAACCTGCGCCGACACTACTTCTTATTTTAGAACCGTCCGTGCACAGTTCCTTCCCCTGACCTGCGGGGAGGGCTTTGTCCCAACTCAGACAAAGCTCATTGGCTGGGTGGCAAGTCCAGTCCATTCTCAGAAGTTCCACCTCGGACGACCGATACTGGTGTCCTAGGAAAGTAACATCGTCCCCGTAGCGGAGGGTCTGCATTACTGCTTCCCTCGCTACGACCAGGTCCGTCGGTTCGCACCCAGCCAGCACTTGGAGCGCTGCTGTGGAGGTCGTGCGGAAGCACCTCGTCATGCCCAATAGCGCCCTGCGCTGAATTTGGTTAATACCATTTCTCATCCTAACGGTATCTGACCACCAGGCAGGACACGCATATGTAAATATGCGCTCCACCCCTCGCTTATAGATCACCTTTTTGGCTGGCCAAGGCAGCCGCATTCCGTTGATCTTATTTAGAATGCTGGTGCATCTGTCCTTCAAGAAGCGAAGATGCGGTAGCCCCGACAATCTGGTGTCAAGGATGACTCCTAGGTACAGCATCTCTCTCACCGCTTTGATAGTATGCCCATTGAAGCGACACTTTGGTGGGGTGACCAGTTCCCCCTTCTTTGCTATTAGCATTACTGTCGTCTTACACTCCTTGCTCCATCTATCTAGCTGTGAGAGAGCGGTGTGTACCTTCCGCTCAATCAGATGCCTACCAGATGCTGACACTATTAGCATGAGGTCATCGGCGTAGGCCTGCAGCTGTACTCCGTCTTCCAGAGGAAGCGCAAGTGCGGTATCTGCAACCACATTCCACCACAAGGGGCCCGAGCAAGAGCCCTGCGGACACCCTTTATTGTATTCCCTGCTGTAGGTCTTGTCTCCGACCTCAAACTCTACTCTTCTATGCCAGAGAAAATCGCTTATTAACAGGAACAGATTCCTGGAGATGCCAAGTCTTTTCAGACGGTACAACACCAGTGGCCACCAGACGTTGTTGAAAGCGCCCCGCACATCCAACGAGACGAGACAGGTGTGCTTTCCCTGTGCACGATTTTGCTTTACCTGCTTAGTAAGGCTGACCAACGCTTGGCCGGTACACCTCTCCGGCGTGAAACCGAATTGGCGGCTGGAGAGCTTACTTAGGCCGACTAGGTAATGGGTTGCTCGGATCACAAGGACCTTTTCCAGCACCTTACTCCATGCTGTTAACAGGCAAATCGGCCTATAGGCTGCGGGATCTGCTCGGCTCTTGTTTTCTTTGCTGAAGAGGACGATCAACGCAGTTTTCCACAATGATGGGAAACAACCTCTTTCCAGGCATTTATTAAACAGGGCAGCGAAGTACCAAGGGTTGGCTAGAAACACCTCTCTGATGATCGAGAGGTCCAACCCATCTATGCCTGGTGCCTTGCCTTTGTTTAGGCTGTTAATTGCAGCACTTATCTCCGCCTCCGTGAAGGGCGGGTCGTCAACCGTGTCTGGTGGTTCTCTGCAGTGTTCTCTGATCGATATTTGATCCGGGGAGTCCCCTGTCTCCTCATCGGTTGGGAAGTGGTGGTTTAAGAGCACTTCCACTGTGTCTTGCAGAGTGGCGGTGTTGGTGCCACTCTCTGTTCTGACGGATGCCAGTAACAGTGGACCGGTGATCGAGCCCTTCGCCACCCTGTACGGTACCCCAAAGGGATTGCCGACAGGGGTGGTCTCACACAACTGTCTCCAGTGCTCTCTCTTCGATGCTACCATTGCTTTGCGATACATAGCGTTGGAGAGATTATATTCCCTTTTCAGGCGCTCCCTCCTGTCTGGGTCAAATCTCTCGCGTTGCATTCTTCGTCTGCTGCGTCTAGCCTTCCCTCGCAGAAGGCTCAGATTTTCCGATCACCAGGGGAGCAGGGGTCTTGCCCTTCCCCCTGCTTTTCTGCAACCTTCACAAGCCTCTACTATCTCTTTGGTAAGATTACCAAGGTATTCATTGAGATCTTCTACCTCATCGAGATCTGCTGCACTTCTATCTCTTAGCAGATCTGATAGTCGGCCCTGGAGTTCCGACCATTTGAGGTTCCGGGCGTCGAACCTAGAACTGGGTTTTTTCCCAATTTTCTCAAACCCTATCGTGAAGGTTATAGCAAGGTGATCGCTGCATGTCACATCGTCCAGTACCTGCCAGTTCTGGAGGAGGTTGAGGACCGATGTCCTCGTGAGGGTGAGGTCGACCCACGACGTCCCAGTGGCAGCTTGGAACGTGGGAACACTGTCGGGGTCGTTCCTGATCGTCAGATCTGAAGAAATGACGAAGTCAAGGAATTCACTACCTCGCCCATCTTCTTCTTGGTCTCCCCAGAGGGGACTTTTCGCGTTAAAATCGCCTGCAATGATAGTCTCGTGTTGCGGGTGGGAATCCAGCAAGCGAGAGATAGAATTTAGCACGTCCGAGAGAACACCTGACGGTGAACAGTATGCGTTAACAATCAAGATTTTTCTGTTACTGCTCTCAATGCCCAATGCCACCACATTGGATGTGCATTCCAGCTCCAGAGCTCCCAGATCTGGACCAAGAACGACTGTGGCTACCATTGGTTTTTCGCATCGAGAGTAGTACCTCCGTGAGGAGTTGGGAAACCCCGCTACCCTACCATGGGAGTGGTACGGTTCCTGCAGCAGCAGGATTTTCGCAGCGACTTCACTGGCAGTTTTAAGAATCTGCCCTGTTGCGGCTCTCGCATGGTGAGCGTTGAGCTGGAGTACTCTAAGACCGGTACTTGTCCTTGGCCGATCAACCTGTAACGTACCAGGAGATGTGACGTACCTGCCCGAAGGACGCACACGACATAAAGGCAGATAGGAATCAGAATAAAACGTCCGCGTAGCTCAATTGGTAGAGTGACTTATTCCGGAATGAGGGGATCCGGGTTCGAATCCTGGCGTGGACAGAAATGACGGAGAAATTTACTTCGTTATAATGGCGCCCGAACTATCCGGATGACCCGACCGTTCAAAATCTCGCATTGGTGTGTTCTTTCCACACCGCGAGATAGGAAAAATAAGAGAATCCCTTTTCCAGCACTTCGAAAAAAAATAAATAAGGAGGAGATGATGTAACGTACCAGGAGATGTGACGTACCTGCCAGAAGGACGCACACGACATAGAGGCAGATAGGAATCAGAATAAAACGCCCGCGTAGCTCAATTGGTAGAGTGACTTATTCCGGAATGAGGGGATCCGGGTTCGAATCCTGGCGTGGACAGAAATGACGGAGAAATTTACTTCGTTATAAACCATAGTTGGTTCGGCTTCTCTGCTGCTCCAACTCCCTGATCAGGGAGGGACGAGTCTTGCTGAAGCTAGAATGGGCTGTTTCCAGCTTCAGTTTAAACCGCCTGTTCGCGGATGTGCAGTTATTGCACTTCGGAGCAGCAGTGCAATCTTTGTGCCGGTGACCTGTCTCACCGCATTGTCCACACTTGTCCTCTGCTTCCTTGCAACCATTTCTGAAATGGCCGAAGCCGTTGCACCGGAAGCATCGGACTTCTCTCACAAACTCTTTCAGGCGCAGGATCGACCATCCCAAGCTGAGTCGACCTCGCTTGATCAGTAATCTGTAGGCCAGGGGTTCGGCTTCCACCACCCAGTGGGCCTTACCCCCTTTGGCCTTAATGGCGAATTTCGCCGTAAAATCCCGTTCGAGGTCCGGGTTTTCTCTTTAACACCGGCCTCGAAGTCTTCTCGCGAGACCTCCCCGTCGACGCCATAAACAATTAGACGCGGGAGTCGCTTTGGGGGGGGGGGGTTAGAGTGGGTGCAATCCTTGGTCAGGGGATTGCTCCACAGCTCGCCTTCTAGCTTGGCGATGTCCTCGCTCTTCGAGCACTCAACCGCCACCCCTCCGTTCCGAACCTTACGAACGCCTTTGACTCCTATCTGCAGTTTTGCTGGCTGCACTGCGGATAGGAGTGTTGTCTTTGCGTCATCAGACGTTTTGCCCTCATCAGTGAGATAGATAAGGAGCACGTGTCTCCTATCTGGCACCACCTTTTTTGCAACCTTCGCTTTGGGTGCCGGCACAGACCGTTGCGCCTTCGTGGCACCCATTTTGGCTGCGGCGGCGTAGGACATAGGTCCTACTGAGGGGGTCCCTGGCGCTCCACCCTCTCCTCAAGCTTGCCCTCTAGCTTTGAGGTTAGCATCCCTTGCTGAGTGCAGGCGTGTTGATTATTATTCAACACCGCCGCGGTTTTGCTCACCGCAGCCTTGCTTACCGTCTTGGGTAGTGAGCCCAAGACCACTCCAATCTCTGCTACACAGCCCTCCACCAGGGTTAGAAACTCCCTAGTGGCTTCTGCTAGGGGAGTCTCAATCCCCCGATTGGCCTTCGGAGTGGGCTCCGAGGTCACCATTGGTGAGGCCTTTGGTGACCGGGAGGTACCGGGTTTAGAAGAGGATGTCTCCGCTACCTGGACCTCAGAGGGTTTCACCTTGGTGGACAGGGCTGTGGTTTGCTTTGATTTCAAAGCAGATTTGGGGGAAACCCCCTTCAACATCACTCCCTTTTGGGAGGTTTACATCTCTGTGAGAGAGATGCAAAGTTTTTTCTGAGTCCTGAGTGGGCACCCTGGGGTTCTCCCACTCAAGGTAACGCTCAGAAAACCCGGGCGCGCGAGCTTCAGCCCAGTGACGGATCAAAGAGTCCTATCACTAGCCGAACCGGCACGACGTCGACGTACTTGCTATTCGTCACAAACGAGTTCGCGGTCAGTTGGGACTTCGCCCTGACAAGGGTGTTTTTATTCTAAGTCCCGAACCGATCTGACTGCACCGAAACACTTTCAGTTCGAAAAAAAAAGAAATTTTTTTTTTTTGCGAGGGAGGAAGGAATCCTCTCTCGCCGGGTGAGCGGTGCTCTCTTTTCCTCAAACGCAACGAACTGAAAATCGCAATCAAACTCACAAAACTCGCTACCCGGCTCGATGATAAGTAAAGGTTATTAATAAAACATGGTTAGAATAAAAACTGTGAAAAAGCCCAGGGCCTATGCAATAATATTTAGTGCCTGAGCAAAACCGCAATATTATTACCTTTACTTGATACGTAATTATTATGAATATAACATCCGCTGAATAAAAATTGTTTAAAAGGCCTACGCATGTGTCATGGTAATTAATATTTAGTTTCTAAGTAAGTAAAAGAGAAATATTAATAACTTGACATGTTATGTAAATATTTAGTGCCTAAGTAAAAGTGCAGCGTTATTAAAAATCCCACCTTGTCGTTTTTCTCCGTGCATAGCATGAGTTCTGCTGTAATTCCTTTGTTTCGTTGAAACCCGTAGATGTAAGAAATGTGCTATGTATCATTTTTTTTTTTTTTTTATTCACGAATGTACTTTTGTTCCCCCAAATTCAATTTTAATTGTCGTTGTCTTACTGGGAACGCTTTCTCATATTCAATTCTCATCAGAGTGCCAAGAAACGGCAATTCGTATACGTCTCCTAAACTTTTGTGCCCAGTTGTTCTGTGCCCAATTGTCCGAACTCCCAAGTGCACATAGTGCAGTCATAAAAGCTCATTAGATGTCCAATTGCGATGTCCTGAAAAGTGCCTTTTTTTAAATTAAATACTCGTATGTTGATCTACCAAGTGCATGAAAATGTGTCCAGTAAATAGAACAGTGTTCGGTGCAGACACCGATGATGTATGCATGAAAATGTATCCGATGCCGACGCACGAATAATATGAAAATGTGTCCAGTGTTGAACCGATTACTGTGAAGATGCGTCCCATACAGAACAGAAAAGTTGGAGGTGGTGACTTACCTGAAATACTTGGTTGGCGGAAGACCGCCACACAGGAAGACTGCCACACAGGAAAACTGCCACACATCTTTCAGCAACTTGGAAAACTGCCACACATCGGAAAACCGCTACACAAGAAAACCGCCACACAAGAAAACTGCCACACAGGAAAACTGCCACACGCTTTTCATTAAGGAGCCGGGCACAAATTGCTATTCCAACGAGGAACACTTTGAATGTGTGGCAGTTTTCTGGTGTGGCAGTTTTCCAAGTTTCCGAATTATGTGTGGCAGCTTCCCAAGATGCCTAACGATGGGAAGGAGCTCTTTTGTTTGTCGGAATTTTCATGTCCGTTCATACTTAGGGCAACTGGCCACAGAAGTTCGAGGGGGTGGTGGTGTAAAGATTGCCGTTTTCTGGCCTATATTGAGAATTGAATTGGGAACTCCAAACAAATTTCGAGAAAACTTTCTATGTAAGCCAAGCGAAAATTGTTGTGTTCAGGAAAGGAACAATAAGGTGGGATTTTTTAATAACGCTGCACTTTTACTTAGGCACTAATTATTTACATAACATGTCAAATTTGTAATATTTTTCTTTTACTTAATTAATTCATAGGCCTTACACATCGGCCTTTTTAACAGCTTTTAATCCGCCGACTTTATATTCATAACGATTACGTATCAAATCAAGTCAATATAATTGCTCTTTTACTTAGGCACTAAATAGTCATACGACACAGGCATAGGCCTTTTTAACAGTTTTTATTCTACAAGTGTCATATTCACAACGTTTACACATCAGATCAAGTTAATAATATTGCTCTTTTATTTAGGCACGAAATATTTATTCATAGGCCCTTTTACCAGTTTTTATTCTACTAATGCCATATTCACAACGTTTACACAGAAAATCAAGCTAATAATATTGGACGTTTGCTTAGGCACGAAATAATAATTCACAGGGCCTAGGCCTTTTTAATAGTTTTTACTTTATCACTGCCATATTCACAACGTTTACACAACAAATAAATGTAATAATATTGCGCTTTTACATAGGCAGGAAATATTAATTCATAGGCCCTAGGCCTAGGCCTTTTTGACAGTTTTTATTCTACCAATGCCATATTCACAACGTTTACACATGAAATTAAGTTAATAATACTGCGCTTTTATTTATGCACAAAATATTTATTCACAGGCCCTAGGCCTAGGCTTTTTTTTTTTTTTTTTGATTGGAGGTTTAACGACCACCGTGAGCAACTCAATGGGCTATAAGCAGTCGCCCGTCCCTAATTTAGGGTCACTGGTTCCAAGGAAGGGGGAGAGCCAGTGTCGTAAGACAAACACAACATCCATGCCTCACCGGGATTCGAACCCGGACCCCGTTCGGACGAATGATCAGAGGCCATCGCTTAGACCACTGCGCCACCGGGGCGGCAGGCCTAGGCTTAGGCCCTTTTACCAGTTTTTATTCTACCAATATCCTATTCACAACGTTTACACAGCGAATAATATTGGGCGTTTACTTAGGCACGAAATATAATTCATAGGCCTGAGGCCTTTTTAATAGTTTTGACTCTATCAATGCCATATTCACAACGTTTACACAGCAAATCAATTTAATAGTATTACGCTTTTACTTGGGCACGAAATATTAATTAATTCGTAGGCCCAGACGTAGGACCTATGAACGAATATTTCGTGCCTAAGTAAAAGAGCAGTATTATTTCTTTTCTTTTTTTTTTTTTTTTTTTTTTGTGTGTGTAAACGTTGTGAATAGGGCATTTAGAGAGTAAAAACTATTAACAAGGCCTAGGCCTAGAGTCATTGAATTAATATTTCGTGCCTAAGTAAAAGCGCAATATTATTAAATTTATTTGTTGTGTAAACGTTGTGAATATGGCATTGATAAAGTAAAAACTACTAATAAAGCCTAGGGCCTATGAATTAATATTTCGTGCCTAAGTAAACCCCTATATTATTAACTTGATTTGCTGTGTAAACGTTGTGAATATGGCATTGGTAGAATAAAAACTGTCAAAAAGGCCTAGGGCATATGAATTAATATTTCCTGCCTAAGTAAAAGCGCAATATTATTACATTTATTTGTTGTGTAAACATTGTGAATATGATAATGATAAAGTACAAACTACTAAACAGGCCTACGGCCTATGAATTAATATTTCGTGGCTAAGTAAAAGCGCAATATTATTAAATTTATTTGTTGTGTAAACGTTCTGAATATGGCATTGATAAAGTAAAAACTACTAAAAAGGCCTAGGGCCTATGAATTAATATTTCGTGCCTAAGAAAACGCCCAATATTATTAACTTGATATTCTATGTAAACGTTGTGAATATGGCATTGGTAGAATAAAAACTGGTAAAAGAGCCTAGGCCTAGGGCCTGTGAATAAATATTTCGTGCCTAATTAAAAGCGCAATATTATTAACATGATTTGATGTGTAAACGTTGTGAATATGACCCTGGTAGAATAAAAATTGTTAAAAAGGCCCATGCCTGTATCTGATGACTTTAATATTTAGTGCCTAAGTAAAAGCGCAATGCTATTGGCTTGATTTGATACGTAAGCGTTATGAATATGAAGTCGGCGGAATAAATGTTGTTAAAAAAGTCCGAGGTGTAGGGCCTATGAATTAATTAAGTAAAAGAAAAATATTACAAATTTGACATGTTATGTAAATATTTAGTGCCTAAGTAAAAGTGCAGCGTTATTAAAAAATCCCACCTTATTGTCCTTTCCTGAACACAGCAATTTTCGCTTGGCTTACATAGAACGTTTTCTCGAAATTTGTTTGGAATTCCCAATCCAATTCTCAATATAGGCCAAGAAAAGGCAATATATACCCCCCCCCCTCGAACTTCTGTTGCCAGTTGCTTTAAGTATGAACGGACATGAAAATTCCGACAAACAAAAGAGCTCCTTCCCATCATTAGGCACCTTGGGAAACTGCCACACATAATTCGGAAACTTGGAAAACTGCCACACATTCAAAGTGTTCCTCGGAGGAATAGCAATTTGTGCCCTGCCCCTTAATGAAAAGCGTGTGGCAGTTTTCCTGAGTGGCAATCTTCCGGTGTGGCAGTTTTCTTGTGCGGCAGTTTTCCTGTGTGGCGGTTTACAGTGAATCGAAATACTTACCTCCGATTACGAAGCGAAACGTACCCAAAACTAACAAGGCACCAACCTCTTCACGAATAATCAGATTATACATCATATGTATAGAGGATTTTAGGAAGGGAGTGTCTGACCCCAGGTCTTAAACAATCCTTAGAAATAGGAAGCTAGGATATTTGGGCTAGAGTGCCCGATAGAAAAGTGACACGGAAGCGAGGTAGAAAGACTCCTTTATTTATTACCGGGGGAGGGGCAGTAGCCGGGGTCCGACGGCCTAACGTGCCCATCCGACGCACGGCGGTTATTTAGTGGTTCGAGCGCTCGTACTTTCCCTGGATCGAACCCGAGATCTCCGTGGCAGTCACGGACGTTGACCACCAGGCCACCCACGGACCCACGAGTAATCAATGCAGGGCTGTGGGCTATATATATAGCCATGCATTGAGGGCTATATATATAGCCATGCATTGAGGGCTATATATGTAGCCCTCAGAGTTTTTCGCCTGGCCGTGTTGTTGTGACGTGGTAGGGAAAGTTTGTGGATAGTGCGATGTGCATTATAAATTGTGCTTTCAGAGCAAAAGTCCTGTTTTTGAAATTCTTTTTATATTCGATTTTTGTAACAATGACTCCATGCATTTTCGAATTCTAGAAATTTCATGACGATGCGAAATTTTGACTCTTCCTGGCGTAATATTGTGTAATAGTTGTAAATAACGTTTAAGTAATAACGTTTAATATGCTTAATTTAATGAGTAAATCATTAAGAACCTGGCATTTTTAGAGCGTTTTGAATATTGTAAGACGTATAGGAATCTTGTGAGGAATGTATTTCTTTGTTTTCTCAAGGTGCAAGCCAGGCACGTGTTCAGGGTGAGGAACCTGGGGGTCTGCCCCCCCGAAATGTTTGAATATGCATCTTATTGATAGATAGTTTTTTGCATTAGCACAAACACACACACACACACACACATTACTCTTGAATAATCACAAAACTAATTCATTATTATGGTTTGATGTAGAATAATATTTATGGTTTGATATAGAGGTTTGCACTAATCGGGCTGGATGTTTGGGTGCAAAGAAAATGAAGCATAATGAATCGGGGTGGAAGATGAATAGTAATTTAATGGACCAGTTTTTAACTATGCTAAAAATCGTGCCTTAACAGTTATTTTTGGAAATCTCACTGTGGTTCTGTGTTGATTTTTTCAACATATATACATACATACAGTTTTTCTGGAACCCCCCCCCCTCCCCGAGGTCCTGGATACTTTCTTGGTGCGAGCTAGTGTCCTAAGATATTTAGGTTTCGGTGAAATCCTGTAAGAGCTAGATTTCAGCAGACGTCTGGCGCCTGTATTTATAACAAAAAATTGAAAAGCGTTTCCTTTCATTAGAAAGAGTTTCCTTCGGATGTGAGATTTAGGCAGAGGACAATGTGATTGCTGGGAGAGAAAAGACTTTTGACTGGTGGTTTGGTGGGGGTTTCCCCACGCAAGAGTTTTTCAAGATTTTACAGGAGACGAAGGGATAGCAATGAAAAATAAGATGACTTTTAATTAGGAAGAGAGTTCAAATGAGCAAGAAGGTGGATGCAGAGTGAGTGACAGCAGAGGAGGCAGACAGGGGGGGGGTGGGGTATGTCTCCGTGAACGCACGTTAAAAAATTAAGGAAGCGATTTATTAAAGGATCCTGGATTTGAAGCCAACCGAGAACAAAAACTGTAACCGTTGGTGACCTGGGATTGATTTAAATGAAATTATGTCAGCCACAAAATTGCCTCATTGTTAGGAAATTTTATTTGATATCTACGGTGGTCCTCGAACCTTGCAATCTTCTGCGATAGCCAACTAATGGTAACTGAGAAATAAGGTACAAACCAGCACTGCGACAGTTTGATATTTTAATCAGATTGCTGCTGATTGAAAATTTCGAGATTAAAAAAAAAAAATCTAGAAATATTTTTGCACCTGCGAATTCGGTATCATTCTTGTTTTTGTAAAGCTGATTCCCGTTTCTACTGCAGCATGTTTGACGTGAATTTTTTAACTATTAGTATTTGTTTATTAACATCTCTTGTTTTTCCACGTAATGCACAGTGTTCTATAAGTAATGCCTCCGCGCAAGTGTCTCACGCATGACTTGTTGCCTAGCAACCTTTCAGACAGCAAACGATTCTTTGTGCCATTAGCTTCATTTTACTGCATAATAGAACTCCGTACAGTGAATGGTTAGTATGGTTAGTGTAACGGTTAGGATACTCGGGCGCTATCCGGGAAACGCAGGTTCCGTTCCGCTCCAGGACGACGAAATTTTCAAGTTTTCGGATATTATCTGACTTGACATCCATGTCATGTTTACACCAATAAACGGATTCACATCTTCCAAATTTCTATTGAACTCCGTACATTTATTTGTTCGTGTTTAATTGTGTTTAAAATGGACGATTCGTTTTCAACGATGTCGATGGGTGTCAAACAACGATCAATTATAGAGTTTTTAACTCATGAAAATGTACCACCCATAGAAATTCACGCTAGATTATAGTTGCAGTTTATGATTCGGGAACTTTGTACATATGCACTGTTTGTCGATGGGTAAGAAAATCAAAGAACAGTGCTTCGAGGAATGTTGTCCGTAAAGGATCAGCCGCGGAGTGGGAGGCCCGTAATCGCAACTTGTGATTAAGCTCATCAGGGAAAATGGAAGAATAACTTAGAGAACCATAACAGGTAATCTGAACATTAGTTTAGGTAGTGTCAATGACATTGTCAACGTTTTAGGATACAACAAAGTATATGTAATCGTTGGGTAGCGCGTCATCTAACGACTCAAATGAAGAAATCAAGACTTGAAACATGGCAAAGGTTGCTTGCTCGCTATGAAAAATATCAAAGTGTTTTTATCCAAAGTATTGTGACTGGTGATGAGAGTTGGGTTCACCATTATGACCCAAAAGTGAAAAATCAATCGCTGGAATACCGTAACCCATCTTCTCCTCGAGCGAAAAAAATCGAAATTCAAATTTCGGCCGTTGAGTGCATCTTCACTGTGTTCTGAGACTACAGAGGCATTATTCATGAGGAGTGCAGTATATTGACAAAAGTCACTGGACACCCTTACAAAAGCAAACGAACGGACTCGCTGCGTTGTTAAAATGCGCGGTAATAGCTTCAAACGGTATTAAAACAAGCCTGCACCGCGATCATATCGCACTGTGATGTTGAGTGAAAATGTCGTGGAGGGAGAGAACTGACTTTGAGAAAGGAAAGATTGTTGGGTTATATTAGT
The DNA here is from genome assembly GCA_039090855.1 of Macrothele yani. Classification (NCBI taxonomy): domain Eukaryota; kingdom Metazoa; phylum Arthropoda; class Arachnida; order Araneae; family Macrothelidae; genus Macrothele; species Macrothele yani. The sequence goes on along the minus strand of CM077010.1, from coordinate 160,131,852 downwards.
TGGTTGTGCATAAGAGAAACCGAGAGGTGTTTAAACATACCCAAGTTAACTGTTTTGATGTGCTTAATAAGTGGATGCCACAGGGCGTGCCTGAAGCAGCAAAACGTACCGGCAGACCAAAGGAAATCAGTGATAGAGGACGTCGAAGCCTCAGGAGAGTCGTTACAGCTAATCGACGGAGTACTGCACAAGACCTCAGTGTACAGGTGAGTAAAAATGCTGGAACCTCGGTATGTACACGCACCAATCACATAGAACTTCATTCCATGGGTTACCGTGGTCGTGCGGCTGCTCAAAAGCCTTTCATCTGCACTCGGAATGCTACTCGTCGTTTAGCACGGTGTAAAGAACATTTATCGTGGACCGTAGAACAAATGGAAACGGGTCTTAAATCGATGAATCCAGATACACGATCCATCAGTCTGATGGCCGTGTGTGGGTATGGTGGTAGCAGGTGGAACGCTATTTACCAGAGTGCACTGTTCCTACGTTCCAGTTTGGAGCTGGCAGTGTACTCGTGTAGGGGTGTTTTTGGTGGTATGGTCCTGGCTCAGTGGTTATCGTGGACAAACCTGTTAACCAGCGTCTACTTAGATATTCTGGACAGTCATGCCTTACGAACTCTGTGGCAATACTATGGAACCGAGCCTTGTTGGTACCAGCAGGATAATGCACCGAGCCATAAAGCAAAGACTGTTACGGCGTGGTCTGACGATAATTTCGTTTCGTGTGTGGTATGGCCAGCACAGAGCCCTGATCTTAATCACATGGAGCACCTATGGGATGAATTAGATCACCGCATAAGAAGTTTGGAGCCAAGGCCTGCTACTAAGCAACAGTTAACGGCAGCATTGTGTACTGAATGGAAGCGCATAGCTATCGTTGTGTTCCAAAACCTTGTCGAAAGCATGTCTCGAAGGGTCAGTTTTCACACAGTATTTATTAGAAGAAAGATACAGGAGATGTGCTTGAATAAGTCATCTCAAATGATGTATGACAAAAAAAAATATTTACAGATGCTTGTAGCTTACGCTACTGCTTATTTACACGGTTTTGTACATTGATGATAGTAAAAAAACAGTTAATTACACTCGAGTGTCTGGTGAGGCAACAAAAGTCTCTGACAAAGCAAAGAATAGGAACAATTCAGCTTGAAGAGCGTTATACAATATTAATTTTGCACAGTATTGAAGCAAGGAATAATACAGAATTCGAGCTTGCAGACATAGATTCAAAAGACAGGTGATGAGAAATTAACAGAAGCTTGCGCTACGTTAATTACAGGATTCGGTGCAACGTTTGCATGACAACAGTTAAGTGCAGTAGAAATCTGGCGAGGCAACATGAATCTCTGGTAACAGAGAGAGTAAAATCAATCCAGAATGATGAGCACTATAGAGTATAAATTTTACACAATATTGATGAAAAACAAAGTTCTGACCGAAAGGTGATACATTGTGGGTGACCTGGAAAACCAGGAGGTTGCAGGTGATCAAGGAGACAAACATGAAATCAAAAGTTCGAAAGACAGATGATGAAAAATTTACAGATGAATGTGGCTCGCGGTACTACATGTTACATACAACGGTGATATGAAAAATAGTTATGTACAATAATTTTCCTCAGAATACAAAAGAAAAAATAATCTCTGAAAATACAGAGAGAAGACACAACTCATCACAGTGAGTATTGGAGAACACAAATTTACACAGTTGAAAAGTAAAATTACACATTTGAATCAGGAATTGAAGATAAGAATATACTGTAAAAACGACAAAGTTTACAGATGTCTGTGGTTCATGAAACAACCTATATACATGATTCTGTACAATGAGAAGTTACAATTTATATATATTGGTTTGTCAGAGGTGGTGGAAGTACAGTTTGTTTCCTGCAGAAGTAATATATCAGCATTCAGCGGAGCAAGATCCTCTCGTACCAGCGCATTCGCAAGAGGTGTTGCAAAACCACGACAATTAAGTGACACCACCTTGAATGTCTAGGTTAGTTGTGGGATGCAGTAGGAATTGACTGGCTGTAGTGATGGAGTGCAGTCGACGGAGAAAACAAGCACTCCACGGGACCTCGTCCGCAGTGCGCCGAAGAGTGTTTTCAAGTGAGTGTAATTGAACCAGCACTTGTGGAAGAGCTGTTTCATACTGCTGAATGGAAGTGCGTGCTGAGGAAGGGCTAGAGGACCGTAAAAGGCAATCCAGCACGTCCTCGTATGGCAGAGGCTCAGCAGGGAAAGCATTTTCAGCAAGAAAAGTTGTGAATTCATCTAGTGAGGGAAAGGCACCCTCACATGCTGTCTCAGAGGAAGTGTGTATAAGAGGCGACCTGGAGAACGGTCATCGAGAGCTGACGGAGCGAGTGGATGAGCGGGTAGAAGAGCAAGATGATCTTCGGGAAGCCAGAGTATTTGACTTCTTCGTCTTGGGGTGAGTAGCACCACTGCGTTTTCCAGCAACCACAAAAGCTTCATGATCGTCTGGAGAGTCTGAACCCGAAGCGTTATCTGTGACTCGTGTCATGTAGCCAACGGCAAAAGCTGACGAGTGGTCAACATGTACATCAGCAGTGGTTGTAAAAGTACTAGGGGGAGTCGATTTTGGAAGCCTGGGAAAATTCTTAGGATCAGCAGGAGCTGGAGGCATCAAAGTCGTTTGTTGACCAATGGCAGTAAGCTGACTTTTGGAAGTCTGTGAAGCGTTGGTGGACCAAGTAGAAGAAGATGTAGTGTGTGGAGCTGTTTGCAGGGAGGCACGTGGGCACTGAGCCCTTATGTGACTTTCGCTCTGACAGATAGTGCAAAACTGTGAAGTGATTATCTCAACTCTTCGGCGTTGCTGTCCACAGCGGATGTGCAAAACATTCGGAACCGCTTTCAGCTGAGCAACAGATGAAAAGAGGACTCGAGCAGTGCGGCGGAAACCCCGAATCGATTTGTCTTCAGGGTCTCTGGGAGCCGCAGAGAGAGTTGTTATGGAGCCAACAACTCTGCCGTACCTGCTGAGCAAGGTGCAGAGTGCAGCGTCGGATACTTCTGGTGGTACGGGGTAGAAGGTCACCTGCACCGGCGGTGCTCAACCGGTTGTGCTAACAAATGCACGTCATTGATGGTTAGACCTTCCGTAAGGACCTGGTCAGCATGCGCTTTATCCTTAAAATAGACCAAGACAGATCTGGGTTTTCGAGCTACAAAGTCTATTGCATCCTTTGGTAAGATAGTTTTGAGGGCTCGGCTATATTGCCACAGCTTAGTGTCGGGAAGCGCATCAAAATAGACGCCCCGTTCCATAGTGGAGGAAAAAAGGTGACCAGCTCGGGAATCCTCTGGTATGTCAATTGTAGCAGTAGAACCGGCGACAGTTACATAGGATTCAGGAAAAGGCATAGCAGATGAAACTGGGGGTGTGAGGACCCCAGAAGTTGCAGAAGCATAGGATGCCTGGGCAGACATGGGTCGAGAATTCGATGAAGCGGCCCCTAGCAGTGAGGGCGGATCAGAAAATTGATGAGAAGTAGAAGCTGTGAGCTCAGTATTGCTGATAACGGATACGTCATCATCTGCTGAGATGTAGATAGGAGACTTGGCACCACCGCACTTGGTGGGAGTTATAGCTGGAGAAGAAGAGGTGTCCATGACGTCGCAATGACGCTCGGGAGCCACCTCATTAAGCTGAGCAGGAGCTACCGCGGTAGAAGAACAAGAGGAAGCTGGCTGATCTGCCAAGATAAGGATGTGGGTGTCACCCTTGTCTGCCTCCGCCATCGAAGCAATGGCGAGACTTTAACGAAAAAAGACCAGCTTGGTTGCAAAATAAAACAGTGAATAATGAGAAAATATGGCACTCACCAACCTGGGAGATACACGAACGTAAAGTGTAGAACTTCAACTTGAAGATACACGCAACCGCAGAAACTAAAGCACTCAATAAACACCTTATAGCAACGAAAATCACGGAGCTCAAAACCCAACCACTTCGAGCTTCGAAGGGTCAGTGCATGCATTAAGGCCAAAGGTGGACCGACACCGTACTAATGTATGTCAATAAATGCTGTGTTGTGTTTCTCTTCTAGGTGTCCGGTGGCTTTTGTCAATATAGTGTATATGGCCAGAGGTACGACTATAAACTCTGAGAGCTTAAAAAGTTAAAACAAAGAATAAAATCGCGTGAGTAGGGTTCAATATTCTGCAACACAACAACGCCAAACCTCACGCCAGTGCTTTCGTTCCAGAGACCACACAGAAAATCGGTTCTGAAATTCTTGAGCACCCTACCTACAGCCCAGATTTGGTGCCGTCTGACTTCTGGTTGTTTTCTGCTCTCAAGAGACATCTAAAAGGAATTCAGTTCACCTGTGACGAAGATGTCCAGTCTGTCCGACTTCTGGTTGTTTTCTGCTCTCAAGATTGACTTCTGAAAGGAATTCAGTTCATTTGTGACGAAGATGCCCAGTCTGTTCGACGTCTGTTTGTTTTCTGCTCTCAAGAGGCATCTGAAAGGAATTCAGTTCACCTGGGACGAAAATGTCCAGTCTGTCCGACGTCTGGTTGTTTTCTGCTCTCAAGAGACATCTAAAAGGAATTCAGTTCCCTTGTGACGAAGATGTCCAGTCTGTCCGACTTCTGGTTGTTTTCTGCTCCCAAGATACATCTGAAAGGAATTCAGTTCACCTGTGACGAAGATGTCCAGTCTGTCAGACTTCTGGTTGTTTTCTGCTCCCAAGATACATCTGAAAGGAATTCAGTTCACCTGTGACAAAGATGTCTAGTCTGCCCGACTTCTGGTTGTTTTTTGCTCTCAAGAGACATCTGAAAGGAATTCAGTTCACCTATGACGAAGATGTCCAGTCTGTCCGACTTCTGGTAGTTTTTTGCTCTCATGAGACATCTAAAAGGAATTCAGTTTACCTGTGACGAAGATGTCCAGTCTGTCCGACTTCTGGTAGTTTTTTGCTCTCATGAGACATCTGAAAGGAATTCAGTTCACCTATGACGAAGATGTCCAGTCTGTCCGACTTCTGGTAGTTTTTTGCTCTCATGAGACATCTGAAAGGAATTCAGTTCACCTATGACGAAGATGTCCAGTCTGTCCGACTTCTGGTAGTTTTTTGCTCTCATGAGACATCTAAAAGGAATTCAGTTTACCTGTGACGAAGATGTCCGAGCCGCTACGAGGAAATGGTTCCGAGAACAATTTGAAGATCTTTACAGTTACGGGTTTTTAAAAAAAACATGTTAAACGTGGGCGTATCTGCGTCGAGCGTGAGGGGGACTATGTATAAAAATAAAATATGTGAATTAAAGTGGAATTCTGAGCTTTGTTTTGTTTCAATTTGCTACTTTGCTACTGGGATTGTATATAAAAATGGAGGTATTACTTTCTGAACACCCTCTGTACTTAGTAATGAAATTTGGGGAAATTCCAGAGATTTGAATTGTGTAATCCGGGAGTCGATGAAAATTTTGAAAATGGTAAGCGTGTTGAGAAATATGTATACGTGCGCCAGAAGCGATGCGGTTCAGGTGTTCTTTCTTTATGTCGTACTGAAAACTTAATATGGGTTCTTGATGTGCGCATATTTCAACATATATACGACGCTCCTTTAAAGTAAATGTGATGCAGAAGCCTAACAAGCTGAGAGCGCAAATCAAATAATGCCTCGCCGGAGCAGAGCTCATCACGAAAAAGAACTTCTTTCCTAGTTTCCTTTCCTTCTTTCTTTCTTTCTCCCCATTCCTTTTCATTTTGGAAATTGGAAGGGGAAGCACTTACCTTCCGAAAGAGCTGGAGGATCTTTTCTTCTGCAGAAGTAAACATTGAAGGTGGGCAAGCAAGTACAACTATGTATGCGCGTGTCCTGGGGGCATATGGGGAATTGTAGGTGACGGTCGATACGGATACTCTAGAGATGCATTTTGCAGAGAGAACCAATAACCAGCTTTGATGTATAGCTAATACTATGGGTCCCCGTGGAGACCATCCAGGTAATGAAATTTTTGGTGATGGAGAAGCAGATATATTTCTCATAAAAGAGAAGAAGAACGAAAAGATTGGCTGGTATGTTGCGCAAGATGCAAGTGAGATACGCACTGATATCTAAAAACTGGAATTGTTGCTTGGATTTTTTTCAGATATGATGCTATTCGAGCTACAGATGAATGAAATAAAAACAATCAAGTCCCTCCTGTAAATATAAATGTACACTGAATAAGCAGCAGTTTTGATGTTATGCATCTTTTTCGACAAAATAAATCCAAAGTAAAACATTTCGATGTAACGAAAATGGGTGACGGAAGTAGTCAAAACCAGTGTTGAAATTCGTTTTTTGAATGCTGTCCCATGAAGTGACGCAACAATAGTTAATACATTTCATTATTACTTAAAAGTATATTTTACTAAACTATTTACATAAACATAACAATATCGCATGTGATAAAAGCCATTACAAAAATGCATTTTGATGCTATTCATTTTTCCCGACAGTAGTAAAGTGAACCCCCAGAGGGGGGGGGGATTTTCTGCTATTGATCAGAGCTTTAAAATAATGTATAATACGATGGGGTGTAACCTGTAGATATACCTAGACCAAAAGTTACCAATTCCCCCTCACTAACACACTTGTGATTCAGCTTTTCTTTCTATCTTGAGGTTAGATTTTGGCTTGCGCATGCTCAGACGGACTTTCACAGCTACATCACATTTCATCGTCAGGTGATGTGGTAGCCATCTGGAATACACACGATGCAGCAGTAATTTGTCGCGTAGAATGTGGAATGGCGGAGTTTGTGAAATACTAGTTGACGCCGCCATGTCTTCACACGTCATTCATCGATCTTCTTGCAGGATTGCCTAAACAATGCTAACAATACGCTCCGTAACAACACTTTCAGGTCGACCAGGCCTAGGAACGAGTTCTTCCAACAAACGCCCTTTTTGGAAATCGTGGTACCATCTAAAAATGACTGACTCACCCAAACATTTATCTTTGTAAGCTTTTTTCATTAAATCAACTGTTTCTGGAGCCATTTTATCCAAACGATAGCAACATTTTATCGCACAACGCATTTCACTTCTTAATTCTGAATCACACTCACCTCCATAGCTGTATGGCGAAATGCAGACGTACCTTAAACATCTGCGCAATAACAGAACCAGAATCGTCTGCCACGGCTAATAACTGTTGCCATAGATACTTCCTTAATTCAGTTAGTCGTCTGCGTGGTTATTTTTCCCCTTCGCACTGTTGCCAACTCAAAAAAAAAACTTTCAGTTTTTATGGAACGGCCTTCGTATATACGTGTAATAATAAAAATAAATTAATTAATAACGTTTTTTAAAAACTAAACAGTCGAAATGCTAACTATTGCCGCAGCCATAGTTTAGTAAATATTTACTTTTATGACTCACATATCTTCTTTCATAGGTTTTACCACAACAACATTCATTAATCCACCTACCTAAGTACCACTCAATGTCAGGAATTAGTAAACCTTATTGTTTATTGTTATGATTTAATTCGACTTAGTAGGGGGATAGGCCGCGATTAAGCTATAGCGGATCTAACTGAAATTTTGTTACAGTATATTATTCTACGTACAAAAAGAGGAAAATATGTACTTTGATTCATCTCACAATCTCTTGAATCAAGAGATATCGCGGCGAAAAGGTACAACAAAATGTTATTGCAGTCCTGCTGAACGAACTGCAATAACACTTTTGTTAAAAAGGGAGTGGAGGGGGTTGCAATAAATCAAACTTGTAAAAAGCAGAAGACAAAAAAATATAAAAAGGCAGTAAAATTTACGAAACATTATGATAAACAATCAAGTTTTTGTAGAAATCTATAGAGCGCAAGCAAATTTAAGAAAAATACTATTAAATTTATGATAAAATTTATAGAAAGCGAAGAAAATTTATGAAAAGTCGGAAATGAATAGAAATTTTATAATTTGTATAACACTCGAATTTTTCGGAAAAACTTTTACTAGTCGAAAAATAAAAACACTTATATATACAGTGATGTATTCAGGCGTCTTCTCGGTGGTGCTTAGCCCCCTGAAAATCCATGAACGACCCCCAGTAGGTTTTGGGGCGATCTTTTAGTCTAATTGCGTTAGCTTATAGCTGAATATCTGGAGAAATTAATTTAAGGAAAATATTATAATAAGAAAAAGAAAACATTCGCCTAGACTTCAAAATCTGAAATTTCTATCATCCATTCAATAAAACATTAAACAGTTCTCGCCGAAAGGGTAATTTTTCAAGCGGTCAGAAATCGAACTACTTCCGCAATAAAAATCTAATTCCGCAGAGTAGAGATGTTTGTACTGTACTGTAGTACATCATCATATTTTGGAAGCTGGCATTCAGCATTATTTCAGTCTTCTAGATGATGACTTTCCATGTATACGGTTAAGCCTCAGTGTAGCTAACGTGACGTTAGTGCTTCCAATACAACAAAATATTTGCTACCTAATTTTTAACAATACCAAATTATTAGAAATTGTTCCATAAAAAGTTATTTTTTTACTGGCGGTGGGTGGTATACACTCTGTGACAAAAAATAAAAAAAATTAAAAATCGAAGCATCTCAAACTGGCATCCAAATGGTTAGATAGTTTTTTTTTTTTTTTTTTTTTTGCTACTATGTGCTAATCTAAATAATCTAAAGGGGGCTGGAACCAAATGGCAGGGTAACGGTTTACGCTATACGTTTTCAGGTAACATTCTAATGATTCCTTAATAATCAGAAACACGCTTGTAGTATGGCTAAGGAGAAGACATTTTTACTACTCCTAATGTTTTTTTTTTTTTTTTTTTGGAAAGGGGCGGGGATTATCTCCAGTACATCCTTATCTTATTAGCATCCTCAATATTTTACACCACTCCATGGTGAAATCCGTGGTGTATTACTGAATTAAAGCAAAGGTATAACATTTTTACATTTTTAATCACTTGTATGTATAGATTTCCTGGAATTACGAGCATAAGAAATTTTTTATAATCTATTTAAATTTTTATAACATTAATATATATATAAATAACAACATTGTGATTATATATAAATAATCAGTCAATAAGTTTCAGCCCCTCAAAATTTGTAATTGCCACCCCCTTCCCCTCGGAAAATAACTGAATGCAACGCTGCTGTATAAATTGGCCAAGTTTATGAAATTGATTGAAAGCATACAGGTTCCCAGTGGCGGCTCGTGGCAACTGAAGCAGGTGAGGCCAGTAGCCGAAGTCCAACAATGAAATAAAAAAAACTCATTGGGCCAACTATTCAGACCCCCCCCCGAGATTCCTTTACTTTGCCTCTGTTTACCCCCTTGATTCACAGTAATGCCCAAATCAGGTAGGAATGTGTCAACTATTGTATTGCACACGAAAAAAAATTCCTCATAATAGAATGCATTTGTGCTCTATTCTGAGGAAATTTAAGTACAACTAATCTATTCTGAGTAAAAATTTCCTCAGAATAGATTAGTTGTGCTTTGTGTTTCTTCAGATTTCTCAACTGAAGAATAATAATCACAGGATAAAAAAAATGTAGTGAAAAAATAACTCCAAATATATGCAGGGAGGGAATGTTTCATGAATTTCGTCCCATATAGAATGAGTACCATACTACCCTTTGCATTATTTGAAAGGTTTAACCTTTTTTTTTTCATTAAAGAACTTGTGAAACCTAAAAACATATGTGTATACTCATGTACAAATTATACTTACAAGTTCTCATTTATTTATTTATTTTTAACATAGAAAATCATCTTAGTTAACACTTAAATTAGTTCTACAAAGCACTTTGTAAACTTCATACTCTTGGAAACTCAAATTCTTGGGCTGATAAGCACTGAGTTTTTTAAGCGAAGCTTTTCGACTCAAATTCTTGGGCTGATAAGCACCGAGTTTTTTTAAGCGAAGCTTTTCGGCTCAAATTCTTGGGCTGATGAGCACTGTGTTTTTTAAGTGAAGCTCTTCTTCCAGGTTTGAAGCAAAGAACGGAGATATTAACAAAATATCCACTCCATTCATTGTACTCGACAAGCAAAAGCAAAAAAGTCACGACACAAAGGAACAACACATCACCGAGAGAGACCCACACAGAAAAAAACAACTAACTGAACTTTGCTACGGCATTTGAAAATCTTCCGCCACCCTTGAGCTTGGTCGGAGTAAGTTTCTCTGTCAACCCACGGCGTTAAGGAAATGAATACTCTCCCGGCCAATCAAATTAGCGCGGGGCCAGATAGATCTGGCCCCACAGCTTTTTCCACACGCGGTTAAGACAGTGTTGTATGTATAGGTCTTCATACTGAATGAGACGGGGAGGAAATCGTCTCCTCTTTGCTTGCGTAGTGATGTTACTGGGGCCTGTTGGAGCTGGCCCCAGTAACCTCACACTCTGAACGTGATATCTTTCCTCAGGGAATAGTTTTTCGTTTTTGAAGGAAACCTTTCCCTTAGGTAATGGTTTTTGAAGGGAAAGGTTTATCACCATGTAGTTAAGAGAGAATAAGAATCAGGGAAAAAAATCTAGAAATAGAAATTTTTAGGTGGGGCCTGGCCCTTAATGACGAACCGCCCCTGCAGGTTACCCAAATTTGCTGAAAAACACATAGAAAAGCACTAATTTTTAAAGAAATTTGTGAACAAATTGATCTATGAGTGGTATTCATTTTCATAGAATACCTATGTAAAGCACAAAAACTTACGTAAAATTTATAGCAAAAACTAATGATTCAATCTTTTTAAACGATCCGAATCTGAGGAAAGGGTAAAGTTTCTAACTGAAGAAAATTAGCTGCCGTGCCGTGTCTCCCTCCCTTTTTTCCTTGAAAAACCAACGATGATTATTGAAATTTTTGAAGAACCGTATAAGCGGAGGCAGAGGATGCACAACAGAGGCGGATCCAACTCCAGCCTGGGGCAATCGTCCCCCCCCCATCCTTCTTTAGAAGTAAACCGACCCAATTTTTTTTGTGCAAAAATATGCAGATCAAAAATTTCATTTTCCTGAAAAAAAACCTGAAACAAGTTCTTATTAATATAATATTAAAAAAAAAACAAAAAACACGAGAACAATTGTGTTGTATAAAATGGTCGTGAGCAGTGACAGGTCTTGCAAATTCCTATATATATAAGTTGTGAAAAAGACTTGGGGAGACCTACATTCAGCAATTGATTGATAATGACTAATTATACTGTGTTGCACATCATCATCGTTAACCATTATCAATCCACGGCAGGATGAAGGTCTCTCCAAGTTCGAAGTTTGTTCCACAACTGTCTGATTTTTATACACTGAAGAACAATTGAATTAGAGATACCTGTCTAGTAACGTGTAGCACCACCTGCCCTGATGACGGCGGCGATTCGTCTCGGCATGGACTCGACAAGACACCGGAAGCGTTGGGAAGCCATACGGACCCACGGCCCCTGAACAAGCTCCCACAGTTCACGAAGATTTTATGGTGGGGGGTCAGAGCCTCGAACATCTCTCTCGATTACATCCCAGATGTGCTCGATGGGGTTGAGGTCAGGTGACCTAGCTGACCAACGAAGCGAGGTCACGTCGGTGGAGTGTTCATCCAACCATTCGGATACAATTCGGGTGCGATGGCACGGTGCATTGTCTTGTTGCAGGATGAGGTCCCCAGTGGGATGTTGAAGACGCACAAGCGAGAGCAAATGGTCGTCCAGGATATCCCGGTAGCGTTGACCTGTGAGGGACGATGTCGCACGTACCAGGGGTTCCATTTCAGTCCACGTAAACAATCCCCCATCAGACGAAAATGCCACCTCCACCAGCTTGAAGAGTACCCTGCTGGCAAGAAGGATCCATCGCTTCATGTGGTTTGCACCGTACTCGTATCCTGCCATCCGCATGTACCAACGTAAATCTCGACTCATCAGTCCAGGCAACATTTTCCCACATGTGTAGGGTCCAGTGGCGATGTTCCCTCGCCCATGCTAATCTTTGCACCCTGTGATGTGCGGTCAGCAGCGGTACCCTCGTTGGACGATGGCTTCTGTACCCCATTGCGAGGAGATGGCTCTGGATGGTGCGGCTGCTTACATGTTTTTGTGCACCAGCGTTAAATTGCCGAGTGATTTCTTGCACTGTGGCCCGTCTATCCGCTGTTACAATGCGAGCTAGCCGACGATGACTCCGCGGATCCACACGCTGTTGTCCACGGCAGTTGGTCCTTGCAGGGATGGTTTTACCAGATTCGATGTACTCACGGTGCACCCGTGACACAGTGGCTCGTGAAAATTCCAGTGCCTGCACGACTTCCGAGATGGGGTGACCCATTCGTCGGGCCTCGACAATTTGCTCACGATCAAATGCGCTTAGATCCTTCTTCTTACATATACTGCGTCCGACTCTTACTGATTCCCGTCACATCACTCCTTACAGTTATTGTCGGATCGCTGCATACGTCATGTTGTTTCCGTTTACAGGGCCGCCCACAGCGCCACATTTGCATAACGCCAGCTGTCTCTAATTCAATTGCTCTTCAGTGTATATACAGTATATTGACAAAAGTTACCGGACACCCCTTCAAAAGCAAATGAACGGGTCCTTTGCGTTGTTAAAATGCGCGGTACAGCTGCAAACGGTTTAAAAGCAAGCCTGCAGCTGACCGCGATCATATTGCACTGTGAGGTTGAGTGAAAATGTCGTAGCGGGAGAGAACTGACTTTGAAAAAGAAAGATTGATAGGTGTTATATTAGTGAGTTGCCCATAAAAGAAACCAAGAGATGTTTAAACATACCTACGTCAACTGTTTTGGATGTACTGAATAAGTGGAACACACATCGCGTGCCTGAAACAGCAAAACGTACCGGCAGACCAAAACCAAAGAAGATCTGTGATAGAGGACGTCGAAGCCTCAGGAGAGTCGTTACAGCTAATCGACGGTGTACTGCACAAGACCTCAGTGTACAGGTGAGTAAAAATACTGGAACCTCGGTATGTACAAGTACTATTCACAAAGAACTTCATTCCATGAGTTACCGTGGTCGTGCGGCTGCTCATAAGCCTTTCATCTCCACTCGGAACGCTACTCGTCTTTTAGCATGGTGTAAAGAACATTTATCGTGGACCGTAGATCAATGGAAACGGGTCCTATGGACTGATGAATCCAGATACACGATCTATAAGTCTGATGGCCGTGTGTGAGTATGGCGGCAGCCTGGGGAACGCTATTTACCACAGTGTACTGTTCCTACGGTCCAGTTTGGTGCTGGCAGTGTACTCGTGTATAGGGGTGTTTTTCGTGGTATGGTCCCGGCTCAGTGGTTATCGTGGACGAACCTGTTAACCAGCACGTCTACCTCGGTATTCTGGGCAATCATGCCCTACCAACTCTGTGGCAATACTATGGAACCGGGCTTTGTTGGTACCAGCAGGATAATGCACCGAGCCATAAAGCAAGGACTGTTACGGCCTGTAATTCCGTATCGTGCGCGGACTGGCCAGCACAGAGCCCTGATCTTAATCCCATAGAGCACCTATGGGATGAATTAGAGCGCCGCATAAGAAGTTTGGAACCAAGGCCTACTACGTAGCAACAGTTAGCGGCAGCATTATGTACTGAATGAAAGCGCATACTTATTGCTGTGTTCCAAAACCTTGTCGAAAGCATGTCTCGAAGAGTCAGTGCATGCCTTAAGGCCAAAGATGGACCGACACCGTACTAATGTATGTCAATAAATGCTATGTTGTGTTTCTGGTCTTGTTGTCCGGTGACTTTTATAAATATAGTGTACATATATATACTTCAATATTGACCGGATGCCGGAGTGTTTCTGGAGATAATGCCGGCCATGTCTTTTGCGGCATAGCATTGTCCACAACTCCGCTCGAGACGTCTGTCCAGGATCCATGGATCTGATGTTCCGCTCCACGATCTTCCACAGGGTTTAAATCCGGGGAACTTTGGACCAATGGTTGGTTCCAAACTCAGATGAGTGTTCCTCGATCCATGCCTCGATGGTTGCAGCCTGGTGGGGTGGCGCATTGTTCTGTTGGTGCAGACCATCGGCCGCACGATGCGCGAAGGCCACGAAAGCGTGTAGATGATCAACTAGCAGATGCTGGTAGCCAGGAGCGGTTAAGAACCTCTCCAGACCCAAAAAGGGACCTGTGTCCCATGAGAAGACTCCATAGCCAGCATCACCGCCTTGAACAGACCGGACCTGACAAGTCGACGCCACACCCGCACCCTCCCGTCAGCACGATACAGCTGAAAACGGAATTCATCTGACGATACGACGCGGCGCCACTCTGCAGAGTTCTAGTTTTGGTGTTACCTGCACCAGGCGGGGCGTAATGTCCGATGACGAGCAGTCGACAGTGACACATGAGTAGGGCGTCGGCTCTCATGGCCCAGGGCCTGCAGCGTGCGCCATACCGTTCGCTCACTGACGCTGCTTGACCCTCAAATATTTTACCTGGATATTATTTGCACAGCTGTTGCCAAGCGGTAGGTCTATATTAGACTGGATATTCTACATCGACCGCGGTCATCAGTGGCATGTGGTCGGCCACCGCTTGTTCTCTGGGCGTTGTTACGTCCGTCGATGGTATACTCGCGGTATACCCTTGATGCGGTTGTGCTTGGTCAGCCTAGTGTTCTTACCACTTGGGCGATAGAATGACACATCTGTCTTGCGCCGACAATGCGTCCACGATCAAAGTCACTCAGATCACCACGCTTACCCATGTTCGTCGATTGCGATACACTGTTGGGAAGATCAGATTACATGTAGAGGATTTTAGGAAGGGAGTGTTTGACCCCAAGTCTTAAACAACCCTTAGAATTAGGAAGCTAGGAGATTTGGGCTAGAGTGCCCGATAGGAAAGTGATACGAAAGCGAGATAGAAGACGCCCTTATTTACTACCGGGGGGCCAGTACCCGGGGGTCCGACTGCTTGACGTGCCTATCCGACGCACGGCGGATATTTAGTGGATCGAGCGTTCGTACCTGAGGTCTTCTCCGTGGTAGTCACAAACGTTGACCACTAGGGCAACCGCGGCCCTCACTGTTGGTAAGCCCTGCTGTTCGCCTATTTATGGTCTGCGTTTGGTTTGGGTCTGTTCCACTCCGCGCGGGGGATGCCCATGTCAACTGCCCACCATCCCTATCTCTAATGTTTTGTCTACTGAGTGCACACACACTAGGGATGCGTTCGGACTGAATTTTAGGAGCCAGGACCCGGATTCTTGGAAAATTTTGCTTAACAAGGCTTGCATTTATGCATTATACACTGGCCAAAGATATGGCCCAAGCAAGGATTAGTTTAAAAATCATTAGTTTAAAAAGCTTAGTTCAGTTAATCCATTTCACAATATTAATATGTTTTTAGAAATACTACGCATGAAGCCAAATGTTCTAAAATGTGGATTTGAAAATAAATAAATAATCAACGTGCCCTTCGACCGTATCAGGGGAATCAGTAATTTTGGTAAAAGCTGAAGAAAAGAAAATCGTTTAGAAACAAAAAAATCCATTCGTTATTTCTTTCTGATTTTTAAATTTACTTTTATTTTGAATAAATTGCATTATAAAACGTACAACGCCGTACAGACAGTTGCAAGTGTTTGAAATTTTGACTCTAGAAAACTAATCTTTGCATTATAATTTACATATATGCTAATTGGTAAAGGTAGTTTAGAGTGATGTAGTACAATATAAAAAAAAGCATGTAGGGAAATTTCCAAAATTAAAAAAAAAATAACGTAAAAGCATTCCAGACCAGATTATTCTGTATTTTGTAACATTAACAAAGCTTTGCGCTTAGTAGTATAATAATCACAATAATACAGTGGCGGCTTTTCAGGTGGAGTAGGTGAAGTGCCTCATCACCTATTTTACTCAAAATAAAGTTTTATTCAGTTATTTTTTATAATATATTCTTTTTTGCCTTTATTCAGTTCCAAAATACCCAAAATTTTGAACAGGTATTAAATTCACATGGCGCGCTCAATACGGAAAACAAATCCTTACACGCAAAACAGTGCAAGTGAAGAGCCGAAATGAGAATGCTTGGAAGTCTGCAGTTTTCCGCCGAGTTGCCATGGTAACCGTGACGTCACCCTCCCCAATCTGCTCGCTCAAGTGAAGTGTTTCAGCTTCACGCGCCTTACCTCTGCATTTTTCAGTTTTTGAGCGTAAAGTCGTGAGAGATCACGGTGGAGTGGGCGGACTACCATTCAATCTGCTAGGGCTTTTTTCCTTGTAATGCTGTGGTACATTATTTTCCGAAAGGAATTTGTTCTTTCGTGCTTTGTGATTATTTGTTGAAAGCTTTAACTGATATTTTAGGTTTGTGTACAATTTGACTAATAGTGATAGTTTTTAGTATGCATCCTGTGGACGACATTGTTTGTAATTTATTGCAAACTCCATTTACTCTGTGGAAAGATGAAGTTGAAAGAGACATTTTGCTTCAAGGACGACCAACGGATTCACTGACAATTGTTGCCAAGAACGAAATCAAGAAGAGCGGTAAATCTAACAATATTAATTTTAAAAATTGTTGGTTTACTGAATATAAATGGATTTGCAGCACTTCTGTGTTAATTTTTTTTTTTTGGGGGGGGGGGGGCCTGCTTACTTTTTAGTAATAAACATTCGGCGTAGAATAAAGACGGATTCTCAGATTTATTAAGCGTAACACGGTCACTTCATAAACATCGTGATTCTAGGGAACACCTGAAATGCGGATTAACGTTAAAGAATTTCGAAAAAATTCAAAACACCATTGCCGATGCCCTGAGGAAGAATGCTAGGCTTTTGAAAACGCATTTTAACGAAAACGTTCGTTTAAATAGACTTTTCCTGCAGACAGTGATTGATGCAGTATTAGTCTATACTGTATTTGAGCAAACAAGAACTAGCATTCCATGGCCATGACAAAAGCATGGGCTCGATAAATCGTGGAAATTTCATTGAATTACTTTCATTGTTGATATGAAGAAGTTTTTTAGAAATTAAAAATCAATACGAAAGGATAAAAATATATTAAAAATGAATTAATTGAATGTATTTCTGAATATATAAACGATCACGTCAAAAATTAAATAATTTTTTATTCGTTGAGGGATTTTTGGGTTTCCATGATGTGAATGAAGATAGAACGTCAGGAGCTTTATACAAAATGCTAGACAAAATTTTGGAACAGTTTGATTACCAACACAAATAAATAGGACAATGCTACGATGGGACAAGTATAATGTCTGGACACTTAAATGGGCTACAGAAAAAAAAGTCAAGGATAAAGCTTCTCAAGCTGTTTTTGTTCAATGCCTAGTTCATCGTTTGAATCATCGTTTGTTCATCGTAGTTCATCGTAGTATTACACCAGAGTTTTTCTAAAATTTCTAAGTGTCGAATACTTTTTGCAAGCCTCAGTGGAATTGCTTCGTTTGTTCACCATTCTGCGAAGCGGTCTTATACACTTATATCAACAACCGCAAGATGCAGACTAACCACAACAGAAACTCGATGGTCCTCCACTTCGAAATTAGTAAGTGGGATAAATTGAAGGAAGTGTTCGGATTTCTGACGAATAGCGAATAATCAGACAAAAAATCAATTCATCTTGCCAAGGGGTTTTTGAATGATATGAACACTTTTGAATTTACATTTTTGGCTCCACCGATCTATTATTCGAACTTTTGAAGAAAAAATAACTAAACATAAACTACTGTGTAACTCAAATAAAAAACAAAACAAAAAAACCCCAACCTCGTGAAATTTTGAGCCATAAAAGGAACGATGAGTTATTTGAAACATAGTTTAGAAAAGCTAGCAAAATCACAGAAATAAGCACGGGAATATGCTGCTCTTACACAGGAAACAATTTTTCAAAATTATAAACAATTGTGTTTTGAAATTTGGACCACATTCTTATGGAAATGGATATAAGATTTCAAGACTGTAAGAAACTTCAATTTGTCTGACTTGCTGACAACCAAATTCGAATAATTTGATACATGCTTTCCCTCTCGCGCTCTTGAAAATCTACATTTTTACGGAAACATATTTACTAAACACCAGCGCCTTAAAAATGAACTGAGTCTTGTATATGCCGATCAAAAATTAAGGAATATATTGACTCAAGAACTCCTTCGAGTGTTTCACAGAGACAAAGACATTTTTACAGAAGATTATAAATTGGTTTTCCTCAGTTTAACAATTACATCTACAAGTGTGCCAGTGGAAAGAAGTTTTCTTAAAAGAATACAAACTTGTCAAGAAACACTAGTTCCCAAGATAGACTTGCTTCTCTGGCAAATCATTCTATTCCGGAAGGCATTTTATTGATGCTCACGAAGAAACAACCATCTAACCATCTTATGACGACATAATCGACAAATTTGCAGCTTTAAGAGGAAGAAAAATTGATTTAATATACAAAAAATAAGTAAGTCATCATTAAGGGATTTTCATTGTAGACAGTAGATATATTTTCATACTGCTCTTGTACCTCTTCACCTATTTTTCCAACCACGAGCCGCCACTGCAATAACATCATATGTGTGTGCAGTTTCCAGATCAAGTTCATCATGAAAAAAGAGAGAGAGAGAATTGCATCTAATGCTTCAGCGCTTCGACTTGATCTTCTTTTCTCTAAAACTCGACCTGCTGCACTAAAAACCAACGTCACCCCAAAAATCGCGGGACTGAGGAAATTTTAAAAAATTAATAACAATACTTCTAACTGCACAATTTTGGAAATTAATACATCATTTTAAAGATAAGATTCTTGATTTTTAATAGAATACAAAAAATGGTAATGTGATTTTTTCCCCCAGTTTTTCGATACCAGACCTCCTTAAAGTAATCCTTGCTTGGGCCATAGCTTTGGACAATGCATAATGCAAGTCTTGCTAAGCAAAATTTGTCTTGAATGGCAGCTAGCTTAGGGAATTGAAAATCCTTCCACCATGGTAACAAGCCCACAATGAAATTCAACACGTGTAATTCAACCGGGCTCGGAATTACACGTGTTGAATTAATTACAGTAATGAAATTCAAGACGTGTAATTCCGAGCCCGGGCACGGGTATTTCGGTAGTTAATGAATTCTGAGCCCTTCCTAGCCCAGGCCCGAGCTCATCTCTAACACACAGACACACACACATGATATGAATAAAGGTATCTGCACAATCCCTCTCTTTTGAGAAGTGTATTTGCCCATATGCGACACAGCCATGGCCCATAAAGGTAAAAAGATGAACGTGGCCTGATAAAAACATCACAGACAACTATGAACAGTGGATCGTTCGGCGCAAAGCTCGGTGGCTGTCAATGTGGCACGGTCCTAAGATGTCATCTTAGCAACAAGTCAGTTAGGGAAATTTCTGCCCTGTTGCAGCAGCTGCGCCATTCAATTGTAAGTGATGTTATTGTGAAGTGGAAACTCCTATGAGCAACAACTGCGCAATCGCGAACTGGAAGGCCACGGAAAATGATAGAGCTGTTCCGCCGAGTACTGAAGGAGGTAGTACGACAATATATTTTGTTTTATTTATTTATTTATTTATCATGTTACACGCAATTAATTCCATAGCAACATCGCAGGAAACCAGGGAAAAGGGTTAATGTTAGCCTGCCTAGCCCTTGGCCCTAAAATAAAAAAAAATGTCAAGTAATTACATATTTTTCACCTTATATACACACATTTGCAATACGATATAACTAAAATTAATCAAATTTGACTAACATAATATTCCTTCACTGTTCTTTTCAACGATACAAAAGTGGCAAGTGATTTTATACGAATCGGCAACCCTTTCCAGAGACGGGGACAATAAGCATTAATTAGAGGTGTGACGAATCCTAAATTTTCTCAAATCCGAATCCTAAAAGGTTCTCGAATATCTGGAATCCTTCATATAAGAATAATTATAAGAAAAAATGGGAAAGAAAAGACTTCAAAAAATACAGACCGGATAACGCCGAGCGTATACTGATAGCGTGTCCAAGTGACACGCTGCGGAGAGTTGAGTAGAACTAGAAACGCTGAGCTGTACGTAGAGTAACTTGACTCATGTGCGCGACGCTGCTCAAGGTCACGCTCGTTACCACGGTAACGTCTACCGGGAAAGAGATAAAATATGGCTAAGTCACTTTTCTCACTATACTTGAGGTATGGTGGTTAAGGCACTGCCCGATGGAAGACGCCAGTCGCTTCGGCGGTTGCTCTCTGTGTTTGGCAGAACAATTCCTTCTCTGTTTGTTGCATCCGGTTTGGAAGTAACGAGCTATTTCAAATAGCTGTGTACACACTGTAGACAATCTTCTTCAATTGTTTTCTAATGTCAGAACTCGTCATGCTGACAAAAATTCAAACAAATATCGGTCTACAACAAGCACCAAACGCCGAGTTTTTTAGGTTAAGATTCGAATGACGAAAAAAGCCCGAAGATTCGAGTTTTCGGATCTCGAATCTTTTAATCTTTTTTCAAGATGCGCGGCAT
The DNA here is from genome assembly GCA_039090855.1 of Macrothele yani. Classification (NCBI taxonomy): domain Eukaryota; kingdom Metazoa; phylum Arthropoda; class Arachnida; order Araneae; family Macrothelidae; genus Macrothele; species Macrothele yani. The sequence goes on along the minus strand of CM077010.1, from coordinate 160,111,343 downwards.
TCGAGGATGCGAATGTCCCATCCCTAGCATTAATATTGAAATACAGTGCATTAGTACGAGCCCTTGGAATTAAAAAGTTGTCATACCCACGAGTTTGATAACTATGTGCAGGATAACATAAATTTATTAAATTGATATTTCGTTGGCATAAACACGCTCATGTATTAACAACATCAGTCGATAACTGTATAATCTCTCAAAGATCAATAATTGATAACGACTGAACAGGATTTCCACATTTTCCAGTGGATTCAACAAACGAACGAATTTTTATTTTTGTAAAGAAGAAATTCTATGAATATTACATTTAGTTTCCTACCCCAAGCAAGCATACTATAAGACAGGTAGGGATAAATAAAAGAATGATGGAGTGTTAATTTAATATTTAATGGCAATAGATTGCAGAATCTAGACAAAACTCCTACTCGAGACCTCAAGTTCCGCGAAATAACTTCAACATGAGCATCCCACTTTAAAGTTTCCTGAAACAAAACACCTAAACACTTAACCCTATCTTGAAAAATCAAAGGGGTATCATTCAAAATCACTTCCGGTACAGCCTCAACTCGAGCTTTTCGGCCAGAAAAAAAACCATACATATTCAGGGCCGGCCACAACGGGGGTGCAGTGGGAGCAAGGCACCCGGGCCACGGGATTTGCAGGAGCCTCGGAAAATGGGCGCCGGCGCGGTGGGGGGTCGCAGGGATCACTTGAAACCCCCTGTAGAATTAATTTTCCCTTTATTTTATTTTATTTTATTCATTATTATTTTTTACACTCACAGAACTGGACCACAAGAAAAGATGGAGTTTAGGCATTTAATTTAATATCCCAATTTTATTGGAGATTTGGAACTGGAAAACGATAACGTGAAAGCGGAAAACCTACCAAACCGTAAGGTAGTAACCCCCAAACAAGTTCCGCTCAGGGTGGTGTGTGCTGAACTTAAAAGGCTTGGTGTGGCCCTGCTCGACACTGTTCATTATTTTTAAAACAGTTACCAATGTTCATGATAATACATGACTATTACTAACATACACTTTCTTCAAGAGCAGCATCAATTAATAATAATAATAATAATAATAATAGTGTTCTAGTGTAGTAAGTAAGTAAGAGTAATAGTAATAGTATTAATCTTTCATTTTCACGAATTACTGTTTTCTACATATTATCCAAACCTTAATTATATACACTTGACCCCCTTGAAAAATTTCCTGCAGGCGCCCATACCCCGGAAAATGAAAAAGGAGGAAAAATGATGAAACCGAAGAAAATTGAAAATAACATTTTTTATGAAGTTAATTGGTTAAAATTAAGTTATAAATTCAATCTGAATTGTTGTAACATCAGGGGGCCCCCGTAACTGAACTAGCATTTGTTAACTCCCCATACATTTTTTTCTGAAATTACGTAGGGTGAGCCACCTTGGGGTGAGCCAATTAGGTTAAAATAGATGAAGTAAGGGTCCGCCGTTTCGCTCGTGTGATCAAAATGAAGTCAGCGAAACGTCACGATTCTGACGTCACAGCCTTCGCCGCCATGCTGGTGAGACGCAGTGAGATGACTGAGATCATAACATTACATTGAGTAGTGATATGGCTGCCTTTTCTGATCTATATCTTTAAATTTCAGTATGCGGATCAGTAAAAAAAGCTAGCGATTATTAGGTAACATATAATAAACGTTTTAGGCTGGCTGTGATACATTTTTATTGATGTTTTTTGAACTTCGTTTTAGTTTTTTAACAACTGCAGAAGATTATGAGCTTTCGTCACCGAGGTTACAAATAGCTAACATAAGATTTTCTGTTTATCGTGTTTTACAGAAATCTCTGTATGAAACTGAATCAATTAATATTGTTAGAAACTCAATTCTATAGGCTCTTTAAAGTTCCTGTTTACTCACAAACCTAACGAACCGACTATAAATAACAGTACATTATTTTTACGAGTTCCTCTTGACACGTCCGAATTGAAAACGAGTCTCCTCGAATACAATTTTTTTTTGTTCATTTTATTTGTCTCTTATTATTCAGAATTTTTTAGGGCCCCCCAATTTTTTTGCACCTGGGCCCCTGTTTCGAGAAGGCCGGGCCAGCTGATATTCCTGCAAGGCGTAGTTAGCAGGGGTGGTACTAAGTCAGACACCGCATGACCGGAAAAAAAGGATACTTGTGTCATCAGCAAAAAGGAGCGTGTACGCACAGGAACGAACATGAAAAATATCATTAATATAAATTAAAAATCAGCAAAAAGAGCGTGTACGCAGAGGAACGAACATGAAAAATATCATTAATATAAATTAAAAATCAGCAAAAAGGAGCGTGTACGCACAGGAACGAACATGAAAAATATCATTAATATAAATTAAAAATCAGCAAAAAGGAGCGTGTACGCACAGGAACGAACATGAAAAATATCATTAATATAAATTAAAAATCAGCAAAAAGAGCGTGTACGCAGAGAAACGAACATGAAAAATATCATTAATATAAATTAAAAATCAGCAAAAAGGAGCGTGTACGCACAGGAACGAACATGAAAAATATCATTAATATAAATTAAAAATCAGCAAAAAGGAGCGTGTACGCACAGGAACGAACATGAAAAATATCATTAATATAAATTAAAAATCAGCAAAAAGGAGCGTGTACGCACAGGAACGAACATGAAAAATATCATTAATATAAATTAAAAATCAGCAAAAAGGAGCGTGTACGCACAGGAACGAACATGAAAAATATCATTAATATAAATTAAAAATCAGCAAAAAGGAGCGTGTATGCACAGGAACGAACATGAAAAATATCATTAATATAAATTAAAAATCAGCAAAAAGGAGCGCAGGAACGAACATGAAAAACATCATTAATATAAATTAAAAATATCAACTGCCCTAGTACCGAGCCCCGTGGAACACCATAACGAACAATTTTAATTCTAGAAGAAACATTTCGAAATTGAAGATATTGCTTCCTCCGAGTAAGGTAATTTTCAAATATTTTTTCAAAATATCACCTGTCTTCGGTTGCATCGCTCAACACAGCGTTCCAAATTGCCTCTAGAAGCAACGTAAGCACAGTAACGGTTCCTCGAGAGCTAAAGCGAATGGGATTCCATGGCCGAGCAGCCAGACGCAAGCCTAACAACAGCAAGACGAATGCCAAGCATCGGTTGGAATGGTGCAAAGCTCGGCGCCAGTGGACTATGGAGCAGTGGAAACGCGTTCTCTGGAGTGATGAATCATTTTTTCATCATCTGGCAGTCCGACGGACGGGTCTGGGTGTGGGGACTACTCGCCCTACTGTGTTGTGCGAACTCTGAAGTTTGGTGGAGGAAGCATCATGCTCTGGGGCTGTTTTCCATGGTTTGGGCTGAGTCCCCTAGTTCCTGCTCCCTGGAATCCTATCCCTGCTGCCTATAATGACAATCCCGACAATTCTTTGCTCCCAACCTTATGGCAGTAATTCGGTGAAGGCCGTTTCCTTTACCAACAGGACAAAGCGAGGTCTGTGCAGAAATGGTTTGATAAGATGAGTGTGCTACAACTTGATTAGCCTGCACAGAGCGCCGGTCTCAACCAGAGTTGGGAAAAATCGTAATTGAATTAATCGGTAATGCATTACAGCGTAATGGTAATGGGAACAAGAACTTAGCGTTACCATTACATGATAATGGTGAACTGATCATTAGAATTACATGGTAATTGTAATGACATGTAGCAGTTACCCATTATAATCGTAATGGTTAACTATATGTTGGTAATTAACCAATAACTTATGGGTAAAAATACAACGTGAATAAACTAGCAACCAGTACACCCTTACACGTTGTGTAGGTTATTTGACAATTGTTCCACCCCTCGGAAGTAAAGTGATTTGAACAAAATAATACATATAAAGTAAGTACGAATGGGATATTTATTTCGGTTAGATACTCATTTCGTCCATCTCTAGCACAGCATTCTCGTCCATTGCATACGCTTCACTGTCCAAAATAATTACCCCACTATAACCACTAGCACATATTAGCACTACACTCACAGTTCAGCAACTCAGAGTGCACTGCCGAATATTACAGAAATTTACGAACTCTTGATATTTTTACCGTACTTCTCAAGTGTTGTCCATTACTTGTCCGATACGAACACTGGACTAGCGAGCGACTGACTCCCTCACATATACTTCACGACAGGACCTGAACCTTCTGGAATATTCTTGATTTACATAAAGCTCTCCAACTTCCCGCTGCGTGATCATTCTGGAACATTCTACAAACGTCTAACCCATTCTTGCCGCTTCTAGAACATTCTACAGGACACTTCGGTCTCTGTGCTATGTTACATGGCCGACTTTTCTAGACATAGCTTTTGGCACACATACATTTCTATAAACTATTAGTATGTAATTATTATTTGCAAATTGTGTAATTTCATTACCAAATGATTCCATTGCGTTTGAATTGCATTATTAAATAATTGAATTATGTCCTCTTCATTGTAATGCATTACAGATTAGTTCCATTACCTTGTGCAAACCATACTTCGGATTACCTTGTAATGCATTACGTGTTACCCCGCACGGGGATAACTGGTTTTCCAGTTATTTGGGGAGCGGCGCCCCCACGGCCCGAGCTGACCTTGTGACGGAACATCTTTCTTTTTCGTATTGTACGATTACATCACCGAAGGGACAGCTGTTCATCCAGCTGCTGGGGGATGGCGTCCCCACGGCCCGAGCCTACATGTACTATATGTGATGATTTTCACATTTTTTATGTTTTTTCACTTGACACGGTCCCGCTTCAGTTGTAGGTTGCTGAGGTTGTGATTATGCGCCAGCTCAGGATTATAGTTTCTCGTTTTCTTTCCTGTCTTCTCCATTTCATGTTTCTTTCTTTGTTTTTCCGAGCTGGTTAGCTAGACCTGCCTGCACGTTTGCCGTGTGCGGTGACCCGTAAGGTGGAAAAGGGGATGCTGGAGGCTGAGGTTTCTGGAGGCCTGGGTGTTGTTGTCGCCAGTTGCCAACACTCCTCTTTGCCCCCTGCTTCACCCTAAACGGGCGGCTGGGAACTAACCCACTCCTAGTCAATGAGGTCTGTGGCCGAGTGGAGCCCAGACCTCTAACGGCTTGTCGTCTCGTACGACAGGGTGAGTCTGGGGATAGGGTGGGCATGCCAAAGGGGTGTTCCCCAGGCATGGGAAAGTCTGGGTGCTCGCCGAGCGCATGTCTGCCCTATCAACTTGCTATATCCGCTTACTATCCCTAGAGTCGTGTCCTGCGTCCACTTGGGCTTGCGGACCTCCGGCTCTCCCTCGTTGGGCTCGATTGTGGGTGGGGAAGTCGGCGGACGAATTATTAAAACTTTTATGGATCACAACAAAATTTCCCAAGAACTGAGAAGCAAAAGAGGTATAGAGGAAGGCTCATCCCCTTCTGCAAAAAAACATGTCCCTGATTGTTCAAATGCTCGTTTCTTTTTTGTGCACTCATTGGACCCTTCAAAGCCTTTGAGTGCCAAAAGTCCATTTTGGATAAATAAAGCTCTTCAATCCATCGCAAGCTCTCCTAAGAGCGTAAAGAAGCTCCAATCTGGAGATGATCTTGTAGAGATGTCCACTGTGGCCTACAGTACCACACTTATAAACACTACCACGCTGCTTGAGACTCCGTTAAAATAACACCTCATGGGTACCTAAATTCATCTCGAGGTGTTGTCTCCTCTCGGGATCTTATTGATTGCACTGAGGATGAACTTCTCGAAGAACTGAGGAGCCAACATGTTACGGGTGTGCGACGCATTTCTTTCAGGAGGAATGGGCAGTTTGTCCCATCCTGGAATATTATCTTGACTTTCAACTGCCCTTCCCTGCCTACATCCATCAAGGCAGGGTATCTCCACCTAGAGGTACGCCCGTACATCCCTAACCCTTTGAGATGTTTTAGGTGCCAGTCTTATGGCCATTCTCAGCAGTCGTGCAGGAGCAATCCTAGGTGTGCACGCTGTGGTGCCACAGAACATCTTTTGCAGGAATGTGTGGCCGAGGCCGAGTTTTGTGTGAACTGTAAGAGTTCACACGCGGCATCAGCCAAAGATTGTCCCAAGTGGAAGGAGGAGAAGGAAATCCAAAGGATCAAAACGGTGGAAAATATTTCCTATCCTGAGGCCAGAAGAAAAGTGGTTCCTGTTACATCTGATCGGCGATCATACGCTTCAGTTGTGGTTGCCAAATCTACGGTTGCGATTCAGACCGACATTCTGATCCCCCTTTAATGTCCATTCAATGTTAACGACATCATCGCAGCCGGACTGGAGGCACTCCAGTCTCGAGCTAGGGGTCTGAAAGCGCCACCCACCACTTCGCCGAAGCAGACTCATTCCACCACCAACAAGGGACTTCAGGCCACTTCTAACAAAAAGACCAAAGCCCAGGATAAGAAAAGCATTTCTTCTCCTACAAAATCTCAGGAAACGACTCAACGTCGTGCGTCTCCCGGTAAGACACTTGGGACAAAACATGCTCCCATTTTAGCCCCTGGTCACACGCCTCCAGATCTGGGGGAACCCCCACCAGAGGCGATGGAGCCGGACTTCGTTTGATCATTTTCATTTTCATTTCACTTATAACCATGGCTTCAATCATTCAGTGGAACTGTCGAGGTTTTCGGACGAACTTTGATGAAGTGAAACATCTGCTTTCATTTTACTCTCCGGTGTGCCTTTGTCTACAGGAGACGAAGCTTAAACCATCGGACCTGCTTTCAGTTCGAGGTTGCAGTGCATTTCGGACAGATAACTCGTCTGGAAATATAGCCTGTGGGGGAGTCGCTATTCTCGTCCCTCACAGGGTTCCGGTATCTTCCGTCGCGGTTTCCACAACTGTGCAGGCCGTGGCGGTTCGTATTTCTATGCCTGTACCTCTTACTGTCTGCAGTGTCTATCTGCCGCCGGACGAGAACGTGAGCGTCTCGGTACTGGAGAGATTGGTTGATCAGCTGCCTTCACCCTTTCTAATACTAGGTGACTTCAATGCCCATCATCATTTGTGGGGTAGTGTCAGCATCAGCACGAGAGGTCGTCGCATAGAGTCTCTTCTGTCCTCGGCCTCTTTGTGCCTTTTTAACACCGGTGCTGACACGTACTTCCATGAACCGACAAGATCTTTCAGTGCGATCGATTTGGCCTTGGGATCACCATCGATTATTGCTGACTGGTCGTGGACGGTGTGTAACGACCTCCACAGGAGCGACCATTATCCGATTTTGCTCTCGCATCATGCGAACTTACCATCTTCTGCCTCGCGCCCTCCTCGGTGGAGGATGGAGCGTGCGAGATGGGAGGTCTTCACACCGTCAGCGTTGATATCTTCTACAATGGTGACCCAAGAGTCAATCGACGCAGCGGTTCTTGAAGTCACAAATTGTATTCTTCAGGCAGCTGATCTTTCTATACCAAAAACATCGACGACACTCTCCAGAAGTCCGAAGCCTTGGTGGACCCCTGAATGCGCAGCGGCTAGGAGAGCTCAACATAAGGCGTGGTCTACGTTTCGGCGTTATCCAACCGATGCTAATCTCGTTACATTCAAACGAGCAAAATCCTATGCTCGGTTGGTGCGTCGACGTAGCAAGAGGGAGTCTTGGATCCAGTATGTGTCATCTCTTACTTCACGTGCCAGTTCGAAAAGTGTGTGGGAAAGGATTCGAAAGATCCGGGGTAACTACAGCTCTCACCAGATCTCCATTCTCGAGAGCGACGGCTGCACATATGCTGGAGTCGGGGAGATTGCTGATTGTTTAGGGGAGGCGTTTGCCTCCGTGTCGAGTGACCTGGCGTATCCTACTTCTTTTCAAAGAATGAAATCCACTGCGGAACGCCAGAGAATCTCCTTTGCGCCTTTTCTCGACACGGGATATAACTCCCCCTTCAGCATGGTTGAACTCAGGGTGGCTCTGCATCGGTCCGGCGCTACATCGGTCGGTCCCGATGGCATCCATTATGACATGCTCCGTCATCTCTCGCAGTCGTCTCTTGAGAATCTCTTAATCCTTTACAATCGTATTTGGTCGGAGCACAGTTTCCCGGAGTCTTGGCGAAAAGCAGTTGTTCTGCCTTTTCCCAAACCTGGCAAGGATCCCAAGTCTCCCTCTAGTTATCGTCCAATTGCTCTCACTAGCTGTCTGTGTAAAGTTCTTGAACGCATGGTTAATTCCCGGTTAGTTCATTTTTTAGAATTTCATCAAGTACTTTCACCATCACAAAGCGGCTTTCGCCGTCATCGTTCACCTCACGATCATCTCCTGCACCTTGAGACATCTGTGCGCGAAGCGTTCTTGCGTAGGCAGCACCTGGTTTCTGTATTTTTTGATATCGAAAAAGCTTATGATCGAGCGTGGCGGCATGGTATTATCCGTGACCTCCACGCATGCGGATTGCGAGGAAATCTTCCGACGTTTATTTTAAATTTTCTTCGCAATCGGGTGTTCCAGGTGCGCCTGGGTACGACGCTATCGGCAACATTCCATCAAGAACAAGGTGTTCCTCAAGGTTGCATTTTATCTGTCACATTGTTCATCCTTCGCATTAATTGTCTCCTCACAAATCTTCCTCCTGCGGTTTCGGCTACTGTCTATGTTGATGACTTGCACATTTTCTGCTCGTCATCAAGCATGCATTTTATTGAAAGGCAGTTGCAGTCTGCAATTAATCAGATCTTTAAAACGTCGAATAGCAATGGTTTCGTTCTTTCTCCCGACAAGACAGCGTGTGTCCATTTCTGCCGGAGGCGCGGCCTCCATCCTGACCCAGAGCTGTTTTTAGACCGTGCAGCCATACCAGTTTTGCCGGAGACCAAGTTCCTTGGTCTGACCGTCGACCGTGCGCTTACGTTCCGAGCGCACGTTCGGCGGCTCAAGATTTCCTGTTTGCGGACTCTATCCATTCTTAAGATCCTTTTGAGAGTCTCGTGGGGCGCAGACAGGATGTCTTTGATTCGTATTTACCATTCCTTAATCCGGTCGAAACTGGATTATGGTTGTATCGTGTATGACTCTGCTCGTCGTTCCGTTCTCCGGCCTTTGGACACTATTCATCATCAGGCGCTGCGTCTTTGTACGGGAGCATTTCGAAAATCTCCAATTCCCAGCCTTTACGCTGACGCGAACGAACCATCGCTTGAATTACGCCGTCTGCAGCTGTCTATTCAATTCTACCTGAAACTAAGATCTCTTCCAGGCCATCCTTTATACGATGCAGTTTTTCATCCCCAGCATGCTCGTTTATTCCGGAACCGGCCCTCGTGCATTTCAACCTTCGGTCTTCGTATGGCGGCCGTAGCCCGTGATGTAGGGCTCGACTTGTCACTTGTTGGAGAGATCAGGGGCTTTGGGGATCCGCCATGGCACCCACTTGGTGTCATGGTTGATACCACCTTTACATCTTTCGATAAATCCTCAACCCCTGCGTCAGTGTACCAGCAGCTCTTCGCTGAGCACCGTGACCTAAATTTTGATTACACTCCTATTTTTACTGATGGCTCCAAGATGCATGGAGTCGTTGGATCCGCGGCTGTCTGTGTAGATGACGTTTCAGTGGCGCGGATCCCAGCTGAGGCCACGGTGTTTTCAGCGGAGATGCATGCTGTGTATCTCGCTCTTCTCCATGTTCGGTCGGGTTCTCATCATCGTGCTATGGTCTATACGGATTCTTTGAGTGTCTTGCAGTCTTTGTCATCTGCAGATTGCCGTGACCATCCTTTTCTCGTGAATGTGAGACAGTTACTTCGTCGTTTGCTCGGGGCCGGTTTTCAAGTTCAGTTTTGCTGGATTCCTGGGCATGTTGGAATCTCGGGTAACGAGTGTGCTGATGCGGCTGCTAGATCTGCTTCCTCTTTGGTCGTCACACGCTTGCCACTGTTTCATCGGGATTTCCGCTTTCTGGTTCGCGACCATATTAAGCGAACGTGGCAAGGTCTGTGGGACCAACAGGTGGAAAATAAACTGCATCGTATCAAACCTAATCTTGAAATTTGGAAATCCACATATCGTCGGAACCGTAGGGAGGAAGTGGTGCTTGCGCGTCTCCGCATTGGGCATTGTCGTTTCACTCACCGCTTTTTGCTGTGTGGCGACACTGCGCCGATGTGTGAGACGTGCAATTGCCGACTCACCGTCACTCATCTTCTGTGTACCTGTGTTCGTTTTCATGATGTACGTTTTCATTTCTTTCATTCTCATTTGTTGACCGAGGACGCCGCTACACTGCAGCGGCTCCTCAATGACCACTGTGACTCTGTTGCCGTGTTTTCATTTTTTAAAGAAATTGACTATTTTAAACTTATCTAGATTTTAGCCTTATCATCATCCTCATTTCTCAGTTTTACTGAATCAGCTAGATTTTAATCATTGTATCATGTTTTTAATACTGTTTGTTCCATTATCTTTTTTAGCCCTTCCATCGTTCTCATTTTTCAGTTTTACATGATCAGTCAGATTTTAAGCTTTTTACCACACTTTTAATACTATTTGTTTGTCTTGTTTCTGGCGCTCTTTGGCCAACCATGGCCCTTGCGCCATAAAAATCAAACAACCAACCAACCAACCATTACGTGTTACTGCATTACCTTGTAATGCATTACGCGTTAATTGTAATCTGTACTTCCATTACTTTGTAATGCATTACCTGTTACTGCATTAACTTGTAATGCATTACGCGTTAAGTGTAATCTGTACTTCCATTACTTTGTAATGCATTCCTGCCCAACGTTGGTCTCAACCCCATGGAGCACCTTTGGGATGATTGGAACGCCGACTGTTGTAAGCCAGGCCGAACAGGCCGACATCGGTGACCGATTTGACTAATGCTCTTGCGGCAGAATGGGAGGCAATTCCCGCAGTAACGTTCCAAATTCTAGTGGAAAGCCTTTGCAAAAATATAGTGGCAGCTGTGATGGCAACAAAGGGCGGGCCAACTCGATATTAATTCCTTTCCTATTACAGGGAACTTTATGGATAGACAAGTGTTCGGATATTTTTGATCAGATAGTGCATATATTCACGCACCAGCCTCCGCTATGTTTCCTCATGAGTCGACACTCAAAATTTTTGGAGTTGTCAACATGTCTTCCGTGCTTCCCATTTTAGGAATTAATCTATATGCAATTTGTGACTCAAGAATTAGTTAATTAATTCATAAATTTGATAAGTTCTGTCCAAAGCGCTTTATCCATAAGATTTAATGCCTCATTTGCTTGATTTGGAAGATTTAATCACGTTTGTTTAGCATCATTTCAGACTATACGACTTAAAAAGGAAGAGCCAATTTGGTTTGTCTGTTCGATTTAGTAACATAAATCCCTTGTTATTGGGCCATATGGCTGAATGGAGCATATATGCCAAGCAGGCAAAACAATTCAGAAAATTGTATCGAGCTTACTTTGGGATTTTACGGTCAAATCCAGGCGCGTCACTGGACCGCATGGGTTACCGGAAGAATTATTTTCTGGGCCGATAGGTTTTACGCTAACTCAAGAATAAAAAATGAATTTGCACTTGTATTTCACTGTTCTTGTAGAAGAAAACGCAGTTATGCTAAAACGTCAAAGTTTGTTTATCACTTTTATGGCTTCGGAAAATTCTCTCTCTCTCTCTCTCTCTCTCACACAAGAACAAATGTTCTGTGCTCTATTGAGTCAAACACTGTCTCTTTTGCAACAACCTCTCATTTTCCTTCTCGACCTTCAAATTTAAGCTCTGTCTCTTTCAGCTACCTTAGTCCTCTTTTACTAATCGCTGTTGCAATTAAGGGGGTTTGTGGCACCAATTGAAATCAATGTTAAATTCGCTATCTTCAGGTACCTTTTTCTCAGAAACCATTTATCAAACTGAATACTTCTTTGGATATACATATATTTAGCAAATCATCGGACATATTTTAGTTGGAGCGTTTTTTTCAATTTTTGATTTAAAAGGATTGAGTTTTTTAACTTTACCCTACGAAAAAAAATTGACTTTAAAAATAATTTGTAAAACAAGGGGAAAAAGTTTAGCAATTTTTTTTCTTTCTTTTAGTTGGAGGTTTAACGACCACCGTGAGCAACTCAGTGGGCTATAAGCAGTCACCTAATTTTGGGCCACTGGTTCCAGGAAAGGGAGAGAGCTAGTGCCGCAAGACAAACACAACATCCATACCTCATCGGGAATCGAACCCGGGCCCTTCTCGGACGAATGGTCATAAGCCAACGCTTAGACCACTGCTCCACCGGGGCGGTAGTTTAGGAATAAATTCTCCTACTGAAGTGTGTATCTTTATAGGGTATACAGTATAACCTTTTAAAATTTCAGAGCAATACCTTGTATAGTTTCTGAGGAAAAGCTACATTAGTTTAAAAACAACGATTTTGAGAAAAACGGCTTTTAAATATAAATGTGCATTCATTACCTGGTTCAAGTCAGTTACACAATCCAGCACCTGAAAAGGCTCATTATTCATGTAAGTTAATGCGATTCCAGTACTATAGGAAGGTCCATCTATATCCTCGACCTCTTTGAAATCAGTTTCCAATTGTCTTTTTCTCGCTTTTGTCTAGCTTTTTTTTTTTTTCGTAATCGCTCAGTTTTTAGTTTGCTGCAGCGATTTGCCGTATATCCAGTTTGTTTATGGTGCTCACGCGATGAACACTTGGAGTCACAGCATCTTCCGAAATTCTACATTTAGTGATATGCGCATCACTGAAGCTTGCCATAGCTTCATGAAACGCTAATTTTAATGCTTCTGAAAAAAACAAACACTGTTTTTGGTATACGCGCCCATATGACACTATTCACGCATTGATTTGGATTTTGTGTCTGCCCGTGAACTCATTTTGTAAAAGACTTGGGCTGAACATTACTGATGAACATTTACTGTTGCCACTACGAAGAAAAAACTTTGTTAATAATAATAAACAAGGAGGTAAGAACCAAGAGGATGAGCAATAACACCCTAAGACCGACCAATCCCCATTAAAAATTTCGCGACGTAGGATGTTTAAAAAAAAAAAAAAATACTTCTAGTTGTTTGTTACGAGTAAAAATGGAAAGTATATCGTTTTAAATGTAAGATTTTGAATTTTCATAAATATTAAGAAAACTAAAAAATGTCATTTAAAAATTTTTTGGCCCTACAAACCCCCACTTAAATAATTAATGCAATATGATCAAATATGCTATCAATAATGTGGGATAGGAACTCTAAAATTCGTAGTGTATGTTAATGCATTGAGGTTCACTTACGGTAAAATTTTGAGGTTGCTTTACCTAAACGTACCTGCTTTTTTTTTTTTTTTTTTTTTTAACGAAATCTCTATCTGATTTACTACTTTTTGTTCCGTACAGTGACACGAATTCTTGAACTGCAGTTTTGGAAAGTCTGTTTCAGCTGAAGCAAAATTGCTTTTCCCATTTGAAAGTAATTAAATAAAAATTGGTTTTTCGCATGCTTTAATTTTTCTCACTTTATATAAATTTACCCTAAAATTCTTGCAATTCTGCACATTTTTAATTTTTTCAAGATCTTTTTTCCCCAATTATTTTCTTTATGATAGGTGAGACCTGAAAAATAAAATCAAGTTTTTGCACATTTGGATTTCTCTTCTGACTAAAAGCACAGACTATCGCAATTCTGAATTCAACTACCGTAGTAAAATTTATTACAATGGAATAAAATCTTCGATAGTCTCTCTCAAAGAACGTACCTTTCCTATTACTAAATAATAACGCGAGGAACTTTACACCAACTATATTATACCGTGCAAATTAATTGGGACAAGCTATTTTATTCTCAGAATTGTAATGTGATCGCCAGTTGATGTCGGAAACCCACGTAAACCGGTTTTATCAGCTGTGAGGTGGTGTGACTGTTAGAACTTGATAGTAAGAATGTGGCTTGACTGGTGTTAAATAGGAAATAGGCACTTCAGCTTGAGTTGTGAGCTTTCGTGTGTGACAGGTGGATGTTAGTTTTTGCTTTCTGTGAGTACGTGTTGCTTTTGTGTATTGAAGAATGGATATTTCCCCAAGGAAGCGTACAAAAATAATTGATCCCAAGGATCACACTCCTATGGCAGTGAGAGATATCGCTTCTGCAGTTGGTGTAGGCAAATCAAGTGTATAAGGACTGGTTACGCGATACAATGCATCTGGATTATCGTCTCCAAAAAGGAGAGGTAAATGTGGAAGAAAACGAAAAACAACTCCACGAACCGATAAATATCTAATCAGAAATAGTAAAATGAATCAAAAAAAAAAAAAAACAAGCACCGACCTTCAAAGAGATTTATTGGCTAGTAGTTGTGATGTTAGTGATTCAACTGTACGCCATAAGCTTCTAGAAGGTGGCCGGAAGGCAAGAAGACCAACGAAAAACAATATTTGAATGCGAAAATGAAGATAAAACGTTTAGCATGGGCCAAAAATTATAAATCATGGACTGCTGACGACTGAAAAAGGGTAATTTTCAGTGATGAAACTCGTTTATTTGTGCAGGGTTACCAACAAATGTCGTTAGACGAAGCAACTGTGAACCCTTAAGATCTGAGCATGTCAAACAAACTGTAAAACACTATCTGAAACGGATGTTTCGGGGTTTTTCACATCAAATGTAACTGGAAGCCTAGTTCCTGTTAAAGGTATGATGAATTCAGCCAAGTACGTAGAAATATTACAACGTAGGATTGTGCCATTCTTACAAACTTTTGACGGGACATTTCAGCATGACTTGGCCCCATGTCACAATTCGAAATTGATCAAGAATTTCATGCTGGAAAATCAAATTCATTTGCTTGATTGGCCTGGAAATTCACCAGACTTAAATCCTATGGAAAACTTGTGGAATATTTTGAAGAGACGTTTAGGTAAAATGAACTGTACAACCAAAGAACGCATGATAACGAATGCTATAAAAGTGTGGTTCCGCGATTATGAAGTCAAAAATATATGCACTCAATTAGTGGAGTCAATGCCAAAACGAATTCAAGAGGTCATTTCTGCTAAAGGAGGACATACTTCATACTAATACAGATATTTATCAGTGTATATCAAGGCTTGAATGATATAAAGGCATAGTTTTGAAGAAAACGAGTGATTTTTTACTTTGTCCCAATTAATTTGCACAGTATAGTACATAAGATAGTGTAACTATAGTAGTGATCTGAATTTATTGGCGTAGATAAAAATCGAAGTTTCGAAGCTTTCGCACATCAACCAGATGGATGCAGTTTGCTGTCTACCTTCCTTGAAAAAGCCATCTGGTTTATGTACGAAAGCATGGAGAAACTTCGATTTTTTTCTACGTTAATAAATTCAGACCACTAGTATAGTTATACTATCTTAGCTATTACCTCTCAGCAACGGAAGTGAATTTCATACGTTAAATTTTACTGGGGATCTGTGGTCCAGGAATATGGACAAAATGTTGTCAATTAATTATTACCTCAATACAAAAACTGCAATAATTCGTAACTTGTATTTTTCTCTCTCTCTATCTCTCGGAGGTTTTTAACAACCACCGTGTGCAACTTGATGGGCTATAAGCAGTCTCCCATCCCTAATTTTGGGCCACTGACTCCAGGGAAAGGAGAGAGCCAGTGCCGTAAGACAAACACAACATCCAAGCATCAGCGGAATTCGAACCCGGACCCCATCTCGGACGCATGGTGTTTCGAGTTTCGGTTAGACCACTGCACCACCGTCTCGTCATAGCCGTATTTAGAGGATGGGTTTTTAGAGTCCAAACCCTTCGCCCCCGAAATTTTTTTGGGAAAATTTTTTTCCCTTGTTTTCCTTAATTTATTAGATCAATAGGAGTTCAATATTTTATTCGGGAAACAAAAAGTACGTGGAACAAAAGAGCAAAAGTTATGTACAGGAGAAAATCGTGGAATACATCTGGAGTATTACAGGATGATCAAATGCAAGAGTTCTAAGTAGCACACAGGAAAACACTGCAACGGGAGCGAGGAGTAAGAGCACGGAAGTACAGGAATGTGAAGTTGCCATTATCTTCTTTTCATTTTTATTTTCTTTTTTTTTTACAAATTGTTTCTGTTATTTCCTTTGATAAACCTTACTTCAGAAGGACGTTTTTTCTTACTATACCCGCTGGTCAGCTGTAACAAATTTATAGAAGTACAGGAAACTCTATGTCTGGCACTTTATTAATCGAAATTGTTCTATTATCAGGTATTTTTGAGATCGCTTATTTATTTATTTCTTTACCGTGTTAAGAGAGACGAAAAAAAAAATGGCAGTTGGAATCGTAGTTTATTGTTTCTTTATAACATCAAGGTGCCAGACTGGGTTGGGTTGTGTTTAGAAATGTGAGCAGTGAGTGATTGCATCTCGAATTTGAAACTCCGGAAGTAACGTTGCCTGGCATTTTAAAAACTCTTCAGTGGCAGAGTTAGGTAGTTCAGTTGTTGTTTTTTTCGCCATTTAGATTACCAGACAGAAATTCGGCGCGTAATGTAGTTGGATCTGGAGCTGTAAAAAGTGGTGTACTCTTCCAAATCCTCTGGCGTAGCGGTGACACTCCTATTTGGAACTACTTTTTCTAGGAACGAAATTAAATGTTTGTTGCTATGATAGTAACTATTAGACGGCCGACTGAATCGGAATTTTTAAAATCCACTTCCTTACGGAGATTTCAATTTTTTATAATTTTCATTTTCCAGAATTACTTGCTTTCGTCTTGTCTCCGGTGTAATCTTGTTTTTATGTGATCTCTGTCTCATATCGCTGACTTTGTTTTTCCGTTAATACTAAGTTCATGTGCTAATTAATACTAATATACTAAAAAGTAAAGAGTTTGTTTTTGTTAAGTGATTAGATTGATTTTTGCTGTAGAATAGTTTTTTTTAAAACCCCGAAACAAAAGTCTACTTACGGCCCTAATATACAGATAGCTTACAATTAGAGTTTACAAAGAGTTTGTTTTTGTTAAGTGATTAGATAGATTTTTGCTGTAGAATAGTTTTTTTTTTAAACCCCGAAACAAAAGTCTACTTACGGCCCTGATATACAGATAGCTTACAATTTTGCTGCGGAATACTTTTGGACCCCTCCCCCCTTCCCCTCCAGAAACTAAAGTCTACTTACGGCTCTGTGTCTCGTAGACTTGCGTTGAAAAGATGTTTAAACAGGAAACGATGATGCTGAAGTACCATTTATTGTAGGATGGACCTTAATAATTTCTCCCAAAAGTGGGCCGCACAAAATCCAGGGCCGTTTATGGATCACCAATCCGCCACTGGTCAAATCAAGTATAATTTGACTGCCACACCCACGACGTGACCAAAAAAAAAGGAAAAAAAAAAGAAAGAAAGAAAAGGAAGAAAAAGAAAGGAATGCTTTGATTAATTATAGGGTGGTACTTAAAACCATTGGGACGTAAACCTTCAAACAAGGAGATATCCAGATGCTTTTAAAGTTCATGTCCTACTGACATAATGAAGCTTCGCAATGCTCTCGTGTTTCTGACTTTCAAGAAAGGACGAGCAAATAGTACCATGGAATCTGTTTAGAATGAAGAAATATAAAACTAAGGAGGAGATGACGGCAACTCAGCAAAGATCGAGGAGAGGGGGGCTAAGAAAAAAAAGGGGTGGGAGGTATTGGGGACCAAAAAACAAAAAAACAAAAAAATCGTTGAGCCTAGTCACGCGTGCCGTGGCACTCGGAAGAAGCCTCTTTTTTTGATTCGCCGCTGGGTGGCGCCGAGTGATGAAGTGTGCCACTGGAAAAAGATGGCATCATCCGCGGCAGGCTCTCGTCAAACCAGCCTCCGCAAATTTCCTCCTTGTTTTTCGTGACGGTCTTTGATCACGCCGACTAATAAGCTGTGATGAACGATCTGATGCATGCAGCTCCGCGGGAATCAACCCGCCGAAAAAAGAAAGAAAGAAAGAAAAAGATAAAATCATATTTTACCTCTCCTTTTTTTCCCTATCTGTAACGCATTCTTTAGGTACACCATGATCTTCACTACAACACGTAGCTTTCTCATTATACTAAATCGCTTAGTGGTTACACGGTCACTAGCGATTCCCTGGGTTCGTCAAATCATCTTATTTTTATGTATTTGTTCTTATTTTTTTCCTCCAGCATTTCCGTAAGAGTTACGACTACGGTTTTTGTTAAAACCGCCCTTGCATTAAAACTAGATGGCGGCAGATCAGAAACTTCGCAGAAAAAGAGAATTAAAAAATAAATAAAGCTTATGTGTTTTATATTTTAGCGAGCATAAGCGCTCAACTGTGCGCTAAAATTTCCTTAAATTTTTTAAGCAAAAAGAAAAAGAAAGGAAAAGGCAAAGACGAAAGAGATAAAAAAATTATATATATAGAAAGAAATGTCGGTAAATATTTCTCAAAATAAGGGCAATACCTGTCACAAAAATGCTACTGTAAAAAGTATAGTCTGTGTACAAATATGTGCCCTTAGAATACATTTTGATCCTGTAAAGTTTTTATTTCCTGGGTGGCAACCGTATTTAGCGGCGTAGATTCAAAACGCCTACTCTCAGTTTTGCAGCAATAATTCGTCCGTAAAGGAAGCTCCTGTCTATCTTTTTTTTTCTTCTTTTAGCACGTCTTCTGAGAAAAAAAAAAAACGTGCTTATAGTATCACATTGTCCGTCCGTCTGCCTGTGGACACCACATCTCTGCAACTATTAGTCCAATTTGAAAAATTATTTCTGCGTTGGGATGCCCGAGATGTGAGAACAGGGACGGCGCCAGAAAATTTTCAGGGGAGAGGGTTCTAGGGGGCGTTCCAAAATCGAGGGGGGGGGCGAATTATGCATCAACAGCATGTGGTGAATCATTAGGAATCCTCGTTGATTCCTAATGATTCACCACACGCCGTTGATGAAGTTGAAGCCGTCTGATAACCATTATCCGCTTTGTAGGCACTATCGCATAATTTACTTTTCTTCTGATTAACACTTGTTCGAAAAAATCATGGATTGATCGTTTTGCGGACATGTTATTTCAAACTTTGGTTTGGGAAGAAATACCTCACTTTTATGTATCACGTACAAAACGTGCAAAAAAAATAAATCAAGCACGAAAAATTAGATTTTCCTCCAGAACGAGAAAGCAAACGAGTGTAACTACTAACTAGCCAAGAGAAATTTCGCTTACTCTCTGGTGGTGTCTGACGCCGATCATTGCCTGCTGTTTTCGACGATCGTGATAACGCCCACTAATTGTCATAGGCTGCGAGGGCGCCAGGGCGGTGATGGGATTGGCAGAGTGATGCTTATTCAACTTTTTAACCCACTGGCATGAGCCGTGGCATCGGATTGGCGATGTTCTTTGAACTTCCGGCCGGTCTTCGACATCTGTGCGCCAAAGCGGAAGCCCAGCGTGCAAGTAAAGTTTCCCGTCTGAGTCATGGATCGTGGTTGGAGGAACATAATTGCCTAATGCTACCCTTCTCCCATTACCACAGAAGAACATATAGCTCCGCTAGTAAAGTGTACTACATTTTCTTCATTTATCCAAAAAATTATGGGGGGTAGGGTTAACAATATTTTGGGTGGTCTCGCGTCCACCCCAGCATCCCCGGTGGCGCCGTCCCTGCGTGAGAACAATGATCCTTGCCTTCTGGTTCTTTTCCGATGCATACCTCGCCGCTAGAAGGCGTAAATGTAGGTGCTATCGAATTCAAAATACATTTTATTCCATTTTGGGTAGAGTTTTGGTTTTCAATAATGCACAATTTTCCCGCGAGGGACTTAAGGTCAAATTGCGATTTCCACGATATCTCTGCTTCCAAAAATCTGGCTTGAAAAAGTCCTGGTGGGAAATGTTCTCCACCTAATTTCTAATTTTTGGTAATGAACAGTTTTGCCACTAGGAGGCGTAAGTATATATTTCTGTTTCCTACGTATTGAAAACCTGTTTGAAAAAAAAATGCGCTTCCGAAAACCTGATTGAAAAAATTCCCTTCTGATCACATACCGCTCACCACTGAGAATCCTTTGCGCATATTTTCTGCTTAAATAACGTATTTTTTTCCCCTTCAGGAAGCGTAAATATATATGTTATTTTTCTGGATATTTCTGCTTCTAACAGTTCAATTTGAAAAATACTTCCTTTGTCGGACAGCGTTTCTGGTGCGGAATGTATATTGCATATACAGTAAATCCCAGACTTGAGTGGTTAATTCGTCCCCGACTTGAGCGGTTAATTCGTCCCGAAGATTTCCGTGTAAGTCGAAAGGTGCTTAATTACAGTGAATCATCGACACATGCACGTTCGTTTCAAGAGACAATGAAAGCTAAACTATTACTATAGTACAGTGTGATCGTAAAGTTCCCGAACCCTGAATTTAAAAAAAATATTGCGTATGATGTAAGAGGTGGCAACACGAGTCAGCAACTCGTCGAGATCAAATATACTGCACTTGTCGAATGCCTGAAGGAAATTGGCAGAGTGCCAGAAATGAATAACCGGTTCCATGTGTGCTACGCAGATTGCCCACTTTAGCGACGCCATTTGCGCAGAGGCATGGGTTTGACGAGAGAGCAGAGAATTTGTTTACTTGAAGTTTATTTCCAAATGCAGTCTTACAAACAGTGTATAGAAGAGTTCAGATAAAAATTTCCGCAGCATACTGTGGTAAGTAAATCAATGATACACAGTTTACTAGCACGATTTCGGAAAACTGGAAGTGTTGATGATATATATGCCTATATAGAAATGGCCGGCCAAGTGTGTTAACGCCAGAAGTGATAAACGATGTTGAAAAACGTTTGCAACAGTCACCTACACAATCGCTTCGTCGCTTATCACAGCAAGTGAAACTTTCTTACGGCTTCTGTATACAAGAAGCGACTAAAAGATTGCAGCTTCATGCATACAAAGTGAAAGTTGTCCAAGAACCGAAAGGCACCTGATACGCATAAGCGCCTGGTTTCGTAAATTTACTAGATACAACAAGGGCTTATTGAACAATGTTTTCTTTTCGGATGAAGCCTGGTTTAATTTGAACGGGTTTATTTTTCGCAAATACGCGATATTGGTCGACTGAGAATCCTCATATCCTTCATCCAGTGCCTTTGCATTCCGAAAACATCGGTGTGTGGTGGGTCATATCTCGACGCAGAATAGCGGGACCACTGTTTTTTGACAAATGCGGATATTTATCAAGATTTTATTTTTCCGTTTGTGTCCCTATTGGAAGAAAAGAAACGTTTCGCATGGATTCAACAGGATGGAGGAACATGCCACAAGCTACTACGCCAACGGAACGTCTGCGAAGTTTCTTTGTTGACAGCACTGCTTCTAAAGGACTTTGGCTCCCACGCTCACGAGATCTCTCACCTCCTGATTTTTTCCTGTGGGGATATTTAAATGACCGTGTTTATGCAAACAACCCGCATGGCCTGCAGTCCTTGAAAACAAACACTATTCAGGCCATAGCGGAAATCACGCCATCTATGCTGAAACGCTTTACGAAAAACATGTGCCGCCGAGTGGATATTTGCCTTCAGCAACACGGAGGTCATTTCCAGCACCTTCTTTAGGTCAACATCAGTTGCTCAAAAGTCGATGGAAGATGTATCACAGCTGTAAGTAAACTTTATGTATACTGAAGAGCAATTGAATTAGAGATACCTGTCTAGTAACGTGTAGCACCACTTTTCGCCCTGATGACGGCGGCGATTCGTGTCGGCATGGACTCGACAAGACACCGGAAGCGTTGGGAAGCCATACGGATCCACGACCCCTGAACAAGCTCCCACAGTTCACGAAGATTTGATGGAAGGGGGGCAGAGTCTCGAACATCTCTCCCGATGGCATCCCAGATGTGCTTGATGGGATTGAGGTCAGGTGACCTAGCTGGCCAAGGAAGCAAGGTCACGTCGGTGGAGTGTTCATCCAACCATTCGGATACAATTCGGGAGCGATGGCGCGGTGCATTGTCTTGTTGCAGGATGAGGTCCCCAGTGGGATGTTGAAGACGCACAAACGGAAGCAAATGGTCGTCCAGGATATCCCGGTAACGTTGACCTGTGAGGGACGATGTCACACGTACCAGGGGTCCCATTTGAGTCCACGTAAACAGTCCCCAGACGAGAATACCACCCCCACCAGCTTGAAGAGTACCCTGCTGGCAAGAAAGATCCATCGCTTCATGTGGTTTGCACCGTACTCGTATCCTGCCATCCTCATGTACCAACGTGAATATCGACTCATCAGTCCAGGCAACATTCTCCCACATGTGTAAGGTCCAGTGGCGTTGTTCCCGCGCCCATGCTAATCTTTGCACCCTGTGATGTGCGGTCAGCAGCGGTACCCTCGTGGGACGATGGCTTCTGTACCCCATAGCGAGGAGATGGTTCTGGATCGTGTGGCTGCTTACACGTTTTTGTGCACCAGCGTTAAATTGCCGAGTGATTTCTTGCACTGTGGCCCGTCTATCCGCTGTTACAGTGCGAGCTAGCCGACGATAACCCCGCTCATCCACACACTGTTGTCCAAGGCAGTTGGCCCGTGCAGGGATGGTTTTACCGGATTCGATGTACTCACGGTGCACCCGTGACACAGTGGCTCGTGAAAATCCCAGTGCCTGCACGACTTCCGAGATGGAGTGACCCATTCGTCGGGCCCTGACAATTTGCCCATGATCAAATGCGCTTATATCCTTCGTCTTACCCATACTGCGTCCGACTCTTACTGATTCCCGTCGCATCACTCCTTATATTGTTGGATCGCTGCATACGTCATGTTTCCGTAATTCAATTGCTCTTCAGTGTATATGTATAATGAGAATAAAAATTGTTCAGATTAAGGTTCGGGAGCTTTCCGATCACCCTGTATATGAAAAGATAAGCGAAAAAGTGCAAATTAATCGTGAAGTATAAGAGCACATGTAACTGAAAGAAAACTCGTGTAATTACTGTTACACGGCACTAGCAGTGTTCCTGCCGAGTCTGCCGGTAACGGTGCTTGAGACCTGAAGTACAATTTAGTTGGCCGCGGCACCGGGTGAGAATCTCAGGTGCACTGCTGCACTCAAAGATTCACACCAGAACATAAAAAATGAAAAGTTGAAGAATGACCCGAAGCATAAAAGGCTTGGGTGAATCCACCTTGTGAACAAAATAACAACAACAAATAAAAAATAAAATAATCTAAAAAAAATGATACTTTGGGATCAGAGTTGTGATGAGGTTCACCCGCAATCACCAATTCGTGACTGAGTGTAGTGGTCCGGATCTTACTCCGGTACATTCAATCCCCAACCAGCCAGTACAACACTCACTTTCGCAAATAACACATGATTCTCAAATACACAACACAACATTTAATAACGTTCTGCGAGATTTAAACAGATCCGGCGCTCTCTAGGCGCATAGACAATTGCCCCTCATATGTGGGCAGCATACGGTGTCACACTTTACTGTCGGATAACGCAGCCGACTGAGTCTCCACCGGACTATCTGAACAAGAGATACTACTCGTTTACACACTAAATAGAGCTGCAGGTGATATTCATATACAATTGCTTAGAGAATGAAAAAAAAAATTATATGCAAACGATCACATTAAAAATACTCGCGACACAAAATACACAAGCTCGTTAATTTGCGGTATAAGATTTTAGGTGCGAAATACTGCCAAAGTTAATTAACTAAATCTAATAAGCATGCACATGCAGATCCCTTCTCCGCTCGCTTTGGCCCTGAACCAAAGTTAAAGAAACTGTCCCGCCCAGCGGAATTTGTGGCCACACCTTCTCCCTTATTCATGTAAAAAAAGTAATCAGGAAATGGGCCCGGTAAGAAATTGAAATCTGTATGTGCAGGTATTTCCTCTGAGGTTCAGTCACTCAGCATTACTGCATCTATGTCCATGCAGCTTTGGGTGTCGGGATGGCACAAGTTCGCAGATGTGCGAAGAAAAGAAAAAGGAAATATTCATCTACTTACAGTTACGTGACTTTGCTGTGCAAATCCGTTGTGCATCACATAATATCACACGACAAAAAAAAAAAACACACACACAGACACTTGCACCATGTGGCAGCACCGATGATTCAACACTTCACTTTGACGCTTGATGTAAATGAAGCACACAATTAAAAATGGTAATATCACGCCGCACTTTGTTGCAATGATTAGAGTGCACACTGATCTATTCTCGTGACGATTTGAAGGTGGCCGTTAAGCAAAATAGGCCCTCTCACATCTGATGTTGCGGTTTCAAGATTGATTTTCTGTGTTCCTGGGAAATGATTTTTGTTGTCGTGAAGAAATAATTGTGAACGTCGACTGCTGGGAGAGTGGGACACATTCAATTCCGCTGCTGCTATAGTAGATTCCGTCCGTCGCTACCTTCCGTCCTTTTTGACCGTTCATTCCCAATTCAGTCAGTTCCTTTCCGTTCGCAAACCATCTATCTATCTACCCTGCCTGAGTACGCAGTTCAAATATGCCACTCGCAGGTTTCGTTTCCATTTTTTTTATCGAGTTGCGACCGCCAGCCCTGAGATTAATTTTCTCGGCCGAGCGAAATCAGACGTGCTTTTACCTTAAGCGTATATCAGCAACTCAACATTTCACCTGTATATTTGTTAGGTATCGAAGCCACCGCTCTTACGCTCATATTTTTCTTTCGCCATGTTTTATCCCGTCGCACTTACACGTAGTGGCTTCGCTGCTTACGTGATCACACACACGCACACATGGGGCCTCGCTTCGCCCCGTAAGACAAGCGCGTCTCTTCACTTCCTCCACAGTAGGGGATGAATGGGGGTGACGATTCCACACTGCAGTGGTTGGCATCCGAACCCGACTTTGCTTGGCTTCGCTTCTCATTGGAATGACCACTGTCCACTCGCAGACTTCTTAATTCCCCTGTAACTTGGCTTTCATTAGTCCAAACAGTCGCTGATTTCCATTACGCTCCAGCCTAGAAATTTCTGCGTTATCACGCGGATTTAGGCATTCTGCTGTCTTTATGGCAAACTGGCATCTCCAGCTGCCTCGAGTTGTCTCCATTTCTTACCAAATGCGGGGAGGTTAGCTGCTTCATTTTTCCCAATTCATTTTGCTGCAGATCCAAGGCATCCAGCCTTTCACATCGGAGAGCATACAGACAACTAACTTTCTTCCTTATGTTCATGCCAAGTGCGAACTCTTATTTTTCTGCACGGACCACACAGAGAGCAATTGTTCTCGAAAATGCCCCGAACAATCGACGAATTTACGATTATTCGCTAAACCTTTTGTCCCCATCTTCATTCATTTACTCAAGTGGACCCCTCTTCGAAATGTACCTCTTTTCCTCTCCGTGTTGCGTAGCTTCCCGTCAGCTGCGCCCTGATATTTATGACCTAACAGAGCTATTCTGAGACCACCCAGCCAGAGAGAGAATTCTTCGCCTCTTTTCTTTCCAAACCCCCAGATAAAACTTTATCTGCTGTTTACACTTTTAAACTCCAATCAAGCCTCGAACATAATTAATACTTAATTAATTTCACACATCAACCACGCCCATTAATTACTAAATTAATGGCGGGGTGGGTCGTAACATCGGCCCCTCCTCAAGAAATCCAGAAGTCCTCTTCTGGGCCTATCACTTTGCTCTTATCAATTTCCAGAGCAACCATTGAGTGCTACATTTTCCCACAGGTAGAAACAATTCAAAATGGCAAAAATATTGCGTTTCTTGCCTTCACAAGCATTGGGGCGACTTCCCAATTATCCCGCAATTTTGTTAATTAATTTTTAGAGAACATCCGAAAGAAAAAACAACGTAAATGAGAAATAAATAAAAAAACTGAACTGTAAAAGAACATGTGAGCCTGCCGAACTGTGATTCCTAGCTGCCTCATACAATACGCGACATGGCGGACAAATTTTAGAGTTTTCTTCAGGTTTTAGGAGGGGGGGGTGTCCACTGTAACATTACAGTGATGCATGTACAACATCCTAGAACATATGTATTTGGACATTACACTAGTTCAAACTATGTATTAATATGCTCCCGGGTCCCGGCTCCGCCGATGTTGAACACGCTTTGAAATACTTGTCCAAGGACATCTATACAGTCACCTTTCTTTTCTCGTCGGAAATCACTTTGTAGCAAGCAATGGCATCAATTGCTTGCTAAAAGCAAATGATACCATTGATTAAATTTTCTGACCATAATTCAACTGAAAGTGTAAATAGAACTGTAGGTACTACTGATTTTTATTCCGAAATAAACCAGTCAGCTCACTCTGCGACATTTTCAACTTCATTATTTTTAGAACATTTAATCAAAGTGGTTCAAATCATTCTAAACACTCCAAACTATCGCATTGTTAGACTCAAGAGTGTTGATTCTGTTTCGAATATTAATAAAATTATTGAAAAAAATAAACATGTTTACAATTAGTAAGCAATCTGAAAAGGTGGCGCCATGTATTAGCATATCTCAAACACTACCCAAAGGAAAATTATTGATTTTTATTGTTATTATAGTTAAGTTTTAGCAAATATTAAGTATACAAGGCTATAATTTATTTATTTATTATTTTTTATTTTTTTTGATTGGAGGTTTAACGACTACCGTGAGCAACTCAATGGGCTATAAGCAGTCGCCCGTCCCTAATTTAGGGTCACTGGTTCCAGGGAAGGGAGAGAGCCAGTGCCGTAAGACAAACACAACATCCATGCCTGACCGGGATTCGAACCCGGACCCCTTACGGACGAATGATCAGAGACCAGCGCCTTAGACCACTGCGCCACCGGGGCGGCAGGCTATAATTTAAAGTTATTTTTATCGATACGCAAATTTTCAGTCTTGGGAATACATTAATTGCGAAGAAAATGTTTACAGAATTTTTACCATTGGAAGCATTGGTCAGAGTTTTTAGGTGGATCCACCTTAAGTAACGTACAGCTTTTCCACCAGGAAGTAGGGGCCGCGGGTGGCCTAGTGGTCAGAGTTCGTGACTGCCATGGAGAAATATCAGGTTCGAGCACAGGCAGGTACGAACGTCCGAACCATTAAATATCCTCCGTGCTTCGGATAGGCAAGTTAAGCCGTCGGGTCCCGGGTACTGGTCCCCCGGTTATAAATAATTTATTTTTATTGTAATATATAAATAAGGGCGTCTTCCTCCCCCTTTCTACCTCACTTCCGTGTCACTTTCCTATCGGGCACTCTAGCCCAAATCTCCTAGCTTCCGATTTCTAAGGGATGTTTATGACCTGGGGTCATGATCATGATCATATGTAGAGGATTTTAGGAAGGGAGTGTCTGACCCCAGGTCTTAAACAACCCTTAGAAATAGGAAACTAGGAGATTCGGGCTAGGGCGCCCGATAGGAAAGTGACACGGAAGCGATGTAGAAAGGGGGAGGAAGACGCCCTCATTTATTACCGGGGAGCCAGTACCCTGAGTCCGACGGCTTAACGTGCCCAACCGACGCACGGCGGGTATTTAGTGGATCGAGCGTTCATACCTGCCTGGGATCGAACCTGAGGCCCATCACGTGGCAGTCACGAACGTTGCCCACTGGGCCACCCGCGGCCAAGACCTTGGGTCAGACACTCCTAAAATCCTCTAAATGTGACCTTCCTTAAAATCCTCTACATGTGATTCCGATCTGATCGCCAGGAAGCATTAAGTTGCCGTCCCGATGGCGCAGTGGTCTAAGTGATGGCCTCTGATCATTCGTCCGAAAGGGTTCCGGGTTCGAATCCCGTGAGGCATCGATGTCGTGTTTGTCTTACGGCAATGGCTCTCTCCCTTCCCTGGATCCAGTGACCTTAAATTAGGGACGGACGACTGCTTATAGCCCATTGAGTTGCTCACGGTGGTCGTTAAGCCTCCAATCAATAAAAAAAAAAAAAAAAGGCATTAAGTTAAAACACGTTTTCTTCTATATTTCTTAATTGTTCAATTCAGTGGTCGACTGGTGATTCATAAGTGGCTTTTGAAGTTGGTTTTGAGAGTTCCATTTTTGGGTAGTATGTATTATTAAGATACCCCCCCCCCCAAAAAAAAAGTTATGTCAACATCACCGTTTACAGTTTAAACATCTTTTCAACACAATTCTACGAATCATTGAGGTTTTTTGTATTGAGGCAGTAACATTTAACAACATTTTACCCATTTTTCTGGAGACACCGCAGTTCTCTATTAAATTTTATTGTAAGAAAAAAGTTATTTCCATTGCCGAGAAGCAACCGATGTTCTCTGAAAGACTGTAGAATACTTTATTCCATTCCGATGAATTTTGTTGCGATAATTGAATTCAGAATTTGCAAGAATTTCTTCGGTTTTAGTGAGAACGGAAATCCAAATGTGCCAAAAATTAATTTCTCTCTCGAGACTTACATAATTATATTTTTCCTTTATTAAAATATTTACAAAAAATCTCTTGAGAAAATTAAAAATTTTAAGAATTTTTGTACAAATTTATAAAGTAAGAGAAATTAAAAAAATGAAAACAAATGTTTATTTAATTATTTTCAACTGGAAAAAAAAAATTGCTTTTGCTGTAGCTAAAACGGACTTCCCAGAACTGCAAGCCACGAAAAGTGAATCAGATGCAGTTCTCGTACAAAAAACAAAAAGAATGTAGATATAAAAATCAACCTAAAAATTTTACGATTAACGTCAGGACCGTAGCAAACTTTTCTTATCTGGGAGGGTTCGACTTGAAATTACACTCCTTACAGTTCAAAAATACGCCCCTTCGAGTTCAAAATTACTCCTCTTCGAGTTCAAAATTACGCCCCTTCGAGTTCCACTGAAATGATACGTGGTTTTTAGTTTCTCACACTCCGCCGTTATAGGAAAATATTTACGATCGTTCAAAAATCGCACTTCAGGTTTTCGACATAATTTTATGAAAAATGTGAAAAATTAGGTAAATACCCAAGAATCACAGGTTGTAAATACCAAGGAAAGCGTAAACGTTATATGAACGCCAACAACACAACATCCCACAGAAATGCAGAACGGAAACCAAACCAGGGAAGAACGAATAAGTATCGGATAGTGAACATAACAATATTAAGAAGCTTTAGAGGTAGGGCTTGGAAAAATTCCTTTCAAGCTTAAACGCCCAGAGAAGTTTCTGCGACACAGCACAGATGATTAATTAGCTCTTCATCTCAAAGACATGTTCGGAAAAGTCATGAAGGTTAGGCATATCAGCATATTGTTTTCTATGCCTCCATTTACTGTTTTGGAAAATTCCCTTCATGAATATGAGATGTTCACATCTCATAGTGTATGTTATATTCTGTACCTTGGTTCACTGCATGGAATACCGTATGAGACTAACTAAAGTCTTTAAAAACAAAATACTAAAGGGTATAACTTCATTTTTCAGTTACAATTTCTATTTTTTACATCCCTCAGAGTATGAATTTACGCCCCTGAAATTGCTTGTTTGATTGGAGGTTTAACGACCACCGTGAGCAACTCAATGGGCGCGTCCCTAATTTAGGGTCACTGGTTCCAGGGAAGAGGAGAGAGAGGGCCAGTGCCGTGGATTGTATTCATTATTCAACTTCAACTGGCAAAATAGGACTGAGGTGGAGGATATCATTTCATAAGGGCGGGGCTTAAGTTAGGTATTCGAGAAACGTGAATTAGTGTATCAGAACTAGATGACTCAACAGAACATTTCCAAGTTAAGTTTTTTTCTTTTTCTTTTTTGTGGACAAACTTCGTCGCTTCAGAGTTGCTTGCTTCTTCTTCTCTTCTACAAGAATATTGAAGTGTAAGTACATTTTCGCTTTTTTTTTTTTTTTTTTACGCTTTCCAACCGTAGGTTGAAGATGCGTATATGCTCCAACTTTCTCCGTCTGTCTGTCCGCACGATAACTCGCGTAAAAATGGTCCGATTTCGATGACATTTTAGTATGTGGTAGTAGACAACCTGGACACAAAACCTATTGAAAATGGGTGAAATGGGGTCAAAGGTCAGGACATGGGAGCGGGATCCATTCCAACTCCCTTATGCGCCATAACTTACGTAAACATGCTGTGACAAAACTTTATCATATTGTTTCAGAGTTATACTGAACCGATTCTGTTGAATATCATCGAAATGGAGTCAAAGGTCAGGGCACAGAAAAGAGATTTATTCCACAACCATTATCCTCATAACTTGACTAAAAATGCTTCCATTGCGACAAAACTTTAGCATGTTGTTCCGGAAGTATACTGAACCAATTCTGTTTAAGACCATCGAAATGGGGTCAAAGGTCAGGGCACAGGAGCGAGATTTATTCCACAGGCATTATCTTCATAACTTGAGTAATAACTTGAGTAAAACTGCTTTTATTGCGACAAAACTTTAGTATGTTGTTCCGGAGGTATACTGAACGAATCAATAGTCTGGGTAGGGAGGAGGGTTTGTCTGCGCGCGATTTCTAGTATATTGGAAAGCGTATCATAATCAATGCATTGAATGATTTTACTAACTTGTTTCTTTATAAGGCCCATGGGCCCAGAATATGGCGGCCCAGTCCGTGCTTGGTTCGATTTGAAAATCCCTTTTGCTTCTGATATCTTTCACCATGAGAAAGTTTTTCTGCACAATTTGTTAATTTTCGTAACACACTTTTCGACTGCTAGTGAGACTAAGTGGCTATTTCTCTTTGTGGATGTTTTATCGATTGTAGAAATTCGATTGATAATTTTTGTAGTCGGTTTCATTCACTATGAATAGCACCGCTCACACAGCACATTTTAAATTATATGCAGTTTCTCTCAGGTGGTTAAGTGTATTCTCCTTTTTTGCTGAATTTTCAAATTTGTCGCTCCGGTGGCGCAGTGGGCTGAGCGCTGGTTTCTGATCATTCGTCCGAGATGGGGTTGTGGTTCAAATCCCCGTGAGGCATGAATGTTGTGTTTGTCTTGCAGCACCGGCTGTCTCCCTTCTCTGGAACCAGTGACTCTAAATTCGGGACGTGCGGCTACTTACAGCCCATCGAGTTGCTTACAATTGTCGTTACCCCCCACCCCCAAGTATTTTAGTTAATTTGCTTTAAAATATATCTTTACCCAGTCTTGCCATAAATACTGTTACAAACGTTTGACAGATGGCACGCAACCGGTGTGCAACATCACCGACCAGCCAAGAGGAATGAAGCAGCTAGTGAATCATTGTGCGTTCAGTCACAGAGGAGATAACATGTTTCGTGAAGTACTTGCCTTGGAGTGGAGCGATTATGAGAATCGTTTTGCTGTAATAGCGCAGCACAAAGCTGAAAAATCAGCTTCCGAGATTTTTAACATGCTGAAGAAGCTGAAAATCAGCCGAATTTTTGTCTACCGGACCATAAAAAGGTTCCTTGAGATTGGGACTGTCACTGACCGCCTCAGAAAAGGTCGGCCGCGTACCGCGAGGACCGCTCGTCTGGTGAAAGCGGTGGCACACCGCGTGTTCGACGAAATCCTGTGAGAAACAATCAGTGATGATTCGTGAGCTAACCATTTGAAGAATGTCGATGTCACGCGTGCTGCGGAGTGACCTAAGGATGAGAGCTTACCGGCGGCGTACAGGACACTTCCTCACCCCATAGGAGGCTAAAATCGAAACGTTTGCTGCAGCGTTTCGCAGACAATAGCCACAGACAGATCCTTTTCTCTGATGAAAAAAATTTCACTATTGAAGAGGCTTTCAACTGCCAAAATGACAGTGTGTATGCGTCAACCTCATAAGAAGCTCAGGAGAAAGCTCCAAGGATCATGAGGGGCCATTATCCTGCTTCTGTCATGGTTTGGTGAGGAGTCTCCTACGAGGGTACCACGGAGCTCCATTTCTATGAGAACGGAGTGAAAACATCCGCCAAAGTCTATCAGGACAGGGTTTTAGAGTCAGTGGTCAAAAATGTAAGTCACATCTTTTTTCAAAACCGACAGTGGAGCTTTCAGCAGGGTTCCGCACCTACCCACAAGGCCAAGTCAACCCAGAGTGGCTTCAGGCAAATTTGCCAGAATTTATTTCTCCAGCTGATTGGCCTTCAAACAGCACAGAACTCAACCCATTGAACTACAAATTGTGAGCCACACTGGAGGACATGGCCTGCAGAAAGAGACACCCCAGTATTGACAGTCTCAAACGCCCTCTGGTGCGGGCAGTAGCAGCTTCCCTGTGGAGACCCTGCATAAAGCTATTGATGAGTGGACACAGAGACAGAAGGACTGTGGGAAGGCAAAAGGATGCTATTTTGAAAAGTGATAGTGATTGGTGCCATGTATTCACAAGTGTACTACTTACGTCATATCACAGGTATATTAAAATATCTTTAAATTTCTTTTGTTATTTCATTGAATACCTTGTAACAGTATTTATGGTAAGACTAGGTACACTCATCGTCAAAAACATAGTTGCACCCAGAAGGACGTGTCGGATTGCAATGCTATGCTGGAGGAAGGTAAAGGTTACCAGGAACAATAAATGATTAAACATTGAGACTGATATGGGCAATATTTATTGAGCTACACTCCAATAAGTAGTGTCTCTCAGTATGGCGTCGGGCAGCCATGTTTGCTCATACAGAATGCCAGACGTCTGGGTTGGAGTTGTGTAGGTTCCTGATGCCTGCGATAAGCCATCCCTTGCAGCTTGAATCTTCTCTCCCAGTTCCTGTAGATTGTGCGGTAGGGGTGGAGTGTGGATAGCGCGTCCAATAGCATCCCACACATTTTCAATCGGCGATGGGTCTGGCGATGCGGCTGGCCATAGCAGAGTGTCAGCGCCTTGAAGGCAAGCTCTCGAGACAGCAGCAGTATGCGGACGAGCGTTGTCCTGTTGGAAAATCGTACCGGAGTGAGCTTTCCAGAAAAGATAGGGCCACTGGTTGAAGGACCTCATTAACGTAACGTTGGGTTGTCAAAGTGCCTATAATAAATACCAAAGGTGATCTGGCATCGTAGTAAATTGCACCCCACACCATGACACCAGGCCTTCAGGATGCCTGACGCTCGACAGCAAACCGTTCGTCTTGGCGCTAACCACGGTGCCTCCACGCACGGATTCGGTGGTCGTCTCCTCCAAGACCAAAGTGGGACTCGTCACTGAAGATCAGCCGCTGCCATTCTGAGTGGCTCCGTGACGGTCTGGCGCGACACCATTGCAGTCTTTGGCGACGATGCAATGGTGTTAAGAGCACTCGCCGTAACGGTCTGCGTGCGTGTAGTCCTACGTCGTGCATCCGTCTGCCAATGGTGCTGGCACTAATCGGACGATGCATGGAGGGCACCACTGCTCGCTGAAGATCCACAATCGTTGCTGTTTGGTCACTCCGCGCATGTCGGACAACCCGTCGGTCCTCTCCGTGGTTCGTCTAGGTCTCCCAGACCCTTCCTGTCGCTGCTGCGTGCCATGTGATATATGCACAGCTGCCAACAGCGTGCTATGGTGATACCCGCACAACCGATATGGCGCGCTATACGGCGTTAAGACCATCCCGCTTCCCCGATCCTCACGATGCAGCCCCTCTCGAACTCCTCCAACTACTCGAATTGCTTCCGAACTTTTCTCCGAGGCATAACTTCACTTGAAAAAGGTACAACTAAGGCAGCAGCACGAGTCAGAATGGCAAGCACGCGCAACGGGATGACCTTATGTAGCTGGTCAGGCACGACCCCTCCTTGCTTGCGTCACATGCGCTGCCGAGCGTGATACTTGAATCATTTGCATGTCTCACGATGTCAAAACTACCCACGAAGTGTCATTTCTGTCGGTTCCTTCCTTCTGGGTGCAACTGTTTTTTTTTTTTTTTACGATGAGTGTACATCTAGCAGTGGAAGAAATCTTGCCATGCTACACTGTAAAAAATAGGTGGTGTGAATTCACGGAATATTTTCAGAAAATAACGTATAGCAAAGTTGCCAGTTAGTGTCCGCCTTGTAACTGAATTTCCGTTTTTAAAAGTGCCCTCTTTTTTTAACTTCCATATTCACAGATCTTTTTTTCACAGAGTTTTTGTAATTTCGTTTGTTTCAGAAAAGTACTTTTAAAGTTTTCCCGCGTTTATACAGAAATTTCGCAAAATGCAACAAGCTGAATTTTTCAGTCCTTACGCGAGGGAACTCTTTTGCGCCGGTGACGGGGATCGAACCCAGTCGCTTGGGAAAATAAAACAAACATTTTTTTTTCTCTTTTCAAAAATAAAACGGGAATAAAACCGAGTCAAAATCGGGTCTGGAACACCTTGACCCGACCCGTTGGGCCCACAAGAAATTGTCGACCCGTGACCCGTTTCCATCTCAGGCTCTAATAGCTTCTGTCTTAAGGGATTCACCGACTAATTGATAGGCATCATAGAATCACCTGTATAATAAACTTAAATTCCCGGATTCTTACGATAACACAACATACAATAGCTGATGCACAAAATGTGGGAGAGGAGAAGGAATATCCGGTGTCACAATAATCAAAATTTCATTGGACATGCTATATCAGTCCTCCGACAGACGATTGAAATTTATTAGTTTACTTCAAGTATTCCAGCGAATATCTCCTATTCCCCAGAAATTTTCCGTTATGTGTATACGGAAGAAGTGAGAACAGAATTTTCCCGTTAATACGTAAATGAAAGGAATTACGGAAAGGTTTCTAAAAAGTCTGAATTTCCGTTAATGCATCTAAAAACGGCAATTTACCGTCAATATACGAAAGCAATGGTGGAAAGGTTTCTTAAATTCTGAATTTCCGTTAACACATTTTGAAACGGCAATTCACCGTCAATATGCGAAGGGAATGGAAAAAAGGTTTCTAAAATTCTGAATTTCCGTTAACACATCTTGAAACGGCAATTTATCGTCAATATACGAAAGGGATAGAGGAAAGGTTTTTAAAATTCTGAATTTCCGTTAATACATCTTCAAACCGCAATTTGGGTCCGGGTTCGAATCCCGGTGAGGCATGGATGTTGTGTTTGTCTTACGGCACTGGCTCTCTCCCTTCCTTGGAACCAGTGACCCTAAATTAGGGACGGGCGACTGCTTATAGCCCATTGAGTTGCTCACGGTGGTCGTTAAACCTCCAATAAAAAAAACCAAAAAAAACCGCAATTTACCGTCAATATACGAAGGGAATGGAGTAAAGGTTTCTAAAATTCTGAATTTCCGTTAATCCATCTTAAAACGGCGATTTACCGTCAATATACGAAGGGAATGGAGGAAGAGTTTCTAAAATTCTGAATTTCCGTTAACACATCTTGAAACCTCAATTTATCGTCAATATACGAAGGGAATGGTGAAAAGGTTTCTAAAATTCTGAATTTCCGTTAACACATCTTGAAACCGCAATTTACCGTCAATATACGAAAGGAATAGAGGAAATGTTTCTAAAATTCTGAAATCATCCGGTTACCTGTGCCACACTATCCACCATTAAAAAAAATTGTTTTGCTGTTGGGCCGGCCCTCTTCCGTGCCTGTAAAATTTGGAAGATAACTCAACATATCCGCCATCGACTGAATTGTTCTTTGCGTAGTAACTGCTGAATCGAACTGCATCCTAACGTTCTCCTGAACTTCACCACTACTTAGCACTCCGTTAATTTCCTTTCCTTCCGTATTATCCCGTGTCTCATTAAGATTTGTACTACTCTCTATACCGTTAACTGCTATCCGGAACATCTATTTGCAATACCTTAATCAAATGACAACACTCTCCTCAGTTCTAAATTCTACCAAAAACTCAATAAAATACCCCCTGTTAGGACCTACTATCACCTCTAGTTCTCGTAAAAATAGCAAAATTATCCTTCTTTCATAGAATGAGAAAACGCTTTTTTTAGCTGATTCAGCACACTACTCAAAGTAAACAAACGTCACCTTATGACTATTAATGGTATTATTAATCATCCCTAAATTTCTCCTATCAAATTCCCATACAACAATATTCAATACGTAAATCATGAAAAAATACACTTCATTGCAATAATAAAATATAATAACACCAAAATGATCAAGCACTAATAAATCAATAATAAAGCTGACCAAATCAAATCACTCGTAATATTTCACTATGTAAAACCCTTAATTATTGAACTTCAAAGTAACTCGTAATATTTCATTGTGCAAATTCTTAATCATTGAACTTCAAATTAACTGACAATATTTCACTGTGCAAATAAATTTTTAGTCATTGAACTTCAAATTAACTCGTCAAGAAGTAATTTCTGTAAAATATTTCACTTCTGCACTTATACACACAAAACCTTGTTGATGAATGATAATTCTCAAAACAAAACACTATATTTCAGCATACTCAATATTTACTGCTTTCATTCAAAAATATGTACTGCTTTTCGTTCAAATTATTTATGCACAACAACAATAGTTCATCATTACACTTTCTTTACTTTTGCAACTGAAATTTTCAATATCTTCTGTTATATCGAATGATTAATAACACACATCAAACATTTGTATTATTTCCTTGCTGCAAAAATTTTGAATCTGTGCTATTAAAAGAACTATAAATTATCTTCCTTTCCAACTTCTTAATACCAAATCCCAAAATCTAAACTATCGTTAACTTTCCTACTACAACCAAAATTCACCTACTATAACCATTGGAAGAAAAAAAAACTTGGCTTTAACATACCTAATAATTGCTCCTCAATAACCTTTGGTGCGACCAAATCCTGGTCACGGCACCAAATTATTATCGCGGGAGTTCCTGTATGGGTTCACCCGTCGTCATATTTGTAACCAAGAGGAAGGGGGGGTCGAGTTAATTGTGATTCTGGGATTCCCAGATTTAGGACTGAAGCAGCTTCATGATCCACTGTTGTGATTCGCACAGCAGATTTTCCTTTGGGAGTCGAAGGGTCTGCCGTGTGCCGCAATGTTTTTAGACCGTCTAGAATTTAAAACATATGTTAAAGAATTGCTGAGTCCCTGCCGTAGAAAATATTATTTCCATATATCCAGGGTTGAGCACACAATTTGCAACTATAGAAACACTCATGATAATATATTAGACAAATCAACATGTAAAACAATTTATTGGTCTTGTTTTGGCAAATTATAAGGAAAAAACAAACATAGCAGATTAGGACCCTTTTACTTATAACCTTAAGAATGTAAGTTGTCATATATGTTAACAAGTTCGATGTTAACTTCATAAATATTGCGTGGTTGAGTTGCAAGTCTTATATGGTTGAAGATAGTAATATAATTATTAGTAATAAGCAAATGATAATAATTTCATGCAAATATATCTTGCGATCCTTTTATATCCTTTAGAAACATTTATTCCTTCCTTTGGCTATTCGTTTAGAGGCTGTCCGTCAGCTCTGTATTTCGTCCCTTAAAATCTTGTTTTTCGTTATTTCTCGTGCTGCGGAGAATTCCCGTATCCTCTAGGTCAGCCTAAAACCTCCCTCTCTCACCTCGGGCCATTTCTCCTCTTCGTGCCCCTGCGACCGCTCGCTTTCGAATCCCAGAAAAGACTGTCCTTCGCCTCCTCTCCCTTTGCCTCCACAAAAACGCTTCTAGGCATCAGATGTTCCCCGTGAGAAAACACT
Organism: Macrothele yani; assembly: GCA_039090855.1. Classification (NCBI taxonomy): domain Eukaryota; kingdom Metazoa; phylum Arthropoda; class Arachnida; order Araneae; family Macrothelidae; genus Macrothele; species Macrothele yani. The sequence goes on along the minus strand of CM077010.1, from coordinate 160,073,794 downwards.
CCACTCTCGGCTAATCTCAAGCATCAAGGTAAAAGTTGCGAGGGCTTGCGCCTTCCGTCGGCTGCTTTGAAATAAAAGAATATAAAGCATCAAATGTGCACGATAAAATTAATCTCCTTGTAACATACAATGTGCATACTCTAAACTCAGACAAAGTATCGACTCATAAAATGAACCGTGCTTCCGGTGTTTAATGGAGGATGACACAGCGAAATTTCTCTCACGCTTTGTGGAAACAAAGGAAGAAGAGCACGGAACCAAATAAAAGTTGCAAAAATGAGATTTTATACCAAATTTAAAACCTAGAATAAAATCTCCGTAACATATATATGTTAAACTTGCAGTCACGTATTGATTATATACAGTATATTAACACTTCGCTAAAAAACGTAAGATAATAGCAATATTAATACCGACTTTTCTGACAGAAACTACCACGTGCTCATTGACTACTCGCTTACTAAACCTTATTAATTTTAGCGGAAAATTTCAGTATATGCACTGATCGCTAATACACTGATATTTTGAGGGGACACCAAAAAGAAAGAATAGGATGAAATTCCTACCTTAACATCCAAATCTGGCCTGGAGACACCCCCCCCTCTGAGGCTGTGGCCTCATCCGAGATATGGAATCCTTGCGCTTACACACAATTAAAGTTCTTTCAGTGGTATTGGTTATGGTACATAGGTAGTCGCGTCTTAGGTAAAGTCCCATCCTTCGGAAGGTCCTAGTTTTTTTTTTTTTTTTTTTTTGATTGGAGGTTTAACGACCACCGTGAGCAACTCAATGGGCTATAAGCAGTCGCCCGTCCCTAATTTAGGGTCACTGGTTCCAGGGAAGGGAGAGAGCCAGTGCCGTAAGACAAACACAACATCCATGCCTCACCGGGATTCGAACCCGGACCCCTTACGGACGAATGATCAGAGGCCATCGCTTAGACCACTGCGCCACCGGGGCGGCGGTCCTTGTTTGCACGCCCGGCGGTTGCCTCAGTTAGGCGTCGCGGTCCGTCACTCTTCCTTCCCGCAGCGGCAACAATTTGTGTGGACCCTCATCGTCCTTAGTAGGGTCCCTTCCCTTGGAAACCTCGGTGGCTGTCTTCCTTCCGAGTTACGGGAAACTGTACGCGGTTTTCGGTAGCTTCAGTCCTGCCTCCTCATATTACATCGACTAAGTTCCCAGTACTCTCATGGCACTGGCAAAGTTTTGGGCCACGCAAAAAAGACGGAAAATGCAGGCGAACGGCCAAGTTTTTACATGGCAGCGCCTAGGTGACAGTCAAGAAGAAAAGTAACAAGTGTTCAAGTGAAACAACAAGAGACAAGTGATTCTCTCCTCTTCTCGAAATTTTCGACCACTTTCCCGAGATCCACCCACTACACAATCAAAATTACGCCATCTCCAATCCCGAACCGGGGAACGTAGGCCTTCCCTGAATTAAATCTCCAAGTCTAAATTTTACTGGTCGGAAAATTAACGTAGGATTCATCTATTTGTTAGGGGGTCAAAATGGGTATCCGATCCAGTATTCCGATTTCAACCAATCGCCTCGCTGGGAAAAAGCCCTTAAGTTGCGTTAGTCCGCGTGGTATAAGACATCATGCCATAAATTCTGGTTCAATAAAAGTGTTACTTTCGATCCCAGCTAGTCTGCCGATCGCTGAAACTCTTTGTAGATGCACAGACTAGTTGACACTTTGATGACCGCCATAAAACACTCCTACAATGATGATCCATTGTTGATGACGCCGACGCTTTCTCCTCTTCTTATGCCATGCGACGTTCACGCGGGTTCCCATAGCGTTACTTAACTATCCAATGGACGGCTGGGAGAGGGGAGGAGAAAGAGTGGGAAAAAAAGAATCATCCGAATTTGGAGCTAATGGCAAATTAAAAAAAAAAGGAAAATGTATAGATAAAACTTACTCTTTCCACAAAAATTCATTACCAATATAAAAAAAAATGAATAAATAAATAAATTCGGACATTCGTTTTCCACCTGGATGTGCAGCCTCGCGGTCACGAGCGCTGTCGCATGGGAATGAAAGGGGGCATCGTGATGGAACGTGGGAAGTTTCCTTTTGTCTTGCCTTAAGTCACGCTTAGAAGGAAAGGGTCCACGACACATGGTACGCCATTAGTGCGCGGAGGAATACTGAAACACGAGCGATATTTTGTCGGTGAATCGGTTTCACAGCATTAGCAGTGTAATCAGGTTAGCTTTGCCTCGAGTATAGGAATGGAATTGAGAGGTCGAGAGGTGACGGTCTGAGAAGGAAGACTTTTTCGGGTCTCCGGACAAGGACGGCGGAACAGAATGAAAGGTTGCGTAGAATTAGAGTAAAAACAAGAGAGCGAATAAATAGCAAGAGAATTGAGAGATCCAAGTAATTTAGTAAGTTAATTCTAGGACAACCTGCACCATAAGTTTAAGCAACTAATAAATTAATTGAAACTCAGACTTTCTCTACTATTCCTTTGCGATATACGTATATTCTGAAACGAGCTCTAATTAGGCTTAAACATCGAACCAGATGGGGGCTATAACATAAAAATAACGGAGCCTTTTTGCAAAATTTTGTCCGATAAACTGCGGCACAAACAGAAATGCATTCTCAGCAATAATTCTGCTGCTTTTCTCTCTAAACGCCAAGAAGTACTTTTCATACGGAGGTAGCTCTCCATATCTTTCAGAGTGGTATACCATTTGGTTGACTCGGAGGATAAATTGATAACTACGGCCCTGTATACTCAGGGATAGGCGTAACCTGGGGTAGGGGGTGGGGTCTTCGGGTCCGGACCCCCTCTCTCTTGAGGAGGATTGAGTAGGAATTAAAAGCGATATATCATCATCATCATCATCAACCATTATCAATCCACTGCTGGATGAAAAATTCTCCATGTCTCTTCCACAACAGCCTATCTTGCACCAGTCTCCTCCATGTCACTCCCGTATGCCTTTGAATTTCATCCACCCATTTTTCATCTGGTCTTGTTCTGGGTCTTTTCCTGTCCTTTGGAATCCAGTCTATAATTTCGGATATCCATCGGTGGTCCGTTCTTCTGGCAACAACTCCAGCACATTACAATTTCAGGGATTTTACTCTGATAACGATGTCTTCCACTCTTGTCATCTTCCTTACACGTGAGTTCCTCTTCTCATCTCTCTTGGTTACACCAAGCATGCATCTCTCAATGCTTCTTTCAGTTGTCTGCAGTCTTTGTATGTCTTTTTTAGTTAAGGTCCACGTCTCTGCTCCATACGTAAGCACTGGAAGGATGCGTTGATTAAACTCTTTTCTTTGGAGACATAATGGTATGTTGCTCTTGAAAATCGTGCTGTTTCTTCCAAAAGCTCTCCAACCAAGTTTTATATGCCCATTAATTTCTTCATCAATATGGCCTTCACTTGATACCTGTTGCCCAAGGTAAATGTTGGTATCGGTTATCTCCAGATTTTTCCCATCAGTAATGTTTTTTTTTTTTTTTCATTTTTTGACTTTTAAAGGTTTTGGGCTTTTCCCACTTGGCGTATTTTTTTTTTTTTTTTTTTACTTTTAAAGGTTTTGGGCTTATTCCCACTTGGAGTATTTTTTTGTTTTTGTTTCTGGCTTTTAAAGGTTTTGGGCTTTTCTTACTTGGAGTATTTTTTTTTTTTAAGCTTTTAAAGGTTTTGGGCTTCTCTCACTTAGAGTATTTTTTTTTTTTTTTTTTACTTTTAACGGATTTGGGCTTATTCCCACTTGGAGAATTTTTTTTTTCCGTGAAGCTTTCACCGATGAACCAAATCCCTGGATCCCCTCTCTTAAAGAATTTCTGGATACTCCAGTGTCCTCAGGTTATCATAAGAATCGTAAAACCACAGGAACAAATAAAATTTAATTTTAAGGATTTCCTAATAACTTATTTACTTTACGCCCTTACGCCTGAGCTACCTCTTTCTCCGAGTACCTGGAGTGGGGGGGGGCTTGGAAACCACTGCCGGTGAACTTGGAGTGCCGTGACTTAATGTTTTAATTAACTGCGATTTATTCGCGAGCGTTAATAGCTAAATTTATCCCTCCACAGAGTCAGTAAAACATTGAGTAAATAAATCATCTGCGGAAGAGCGAATAAAACTTGAGGGCAATCAATTCTGCCAGAGAAAACATATTTCCTTTCGCAGCTGACAAAACTTGGGGAGAATCAGTAACGCGTGCCGTTATCGAGAGCGACCCGCGGCGATCTAAATAAACTGTGCTTCGACAGTTTTCACTACAGAGACTCGCACGAACAGCACGTTTCTCTCTCTCGGCATCAGTTTGTCAGTTGTAGTTTTCTTCAGCACTTCAAAAGAACCGGCGCCGAATCTTAAGTGCGCTCTTGCTCCGCGGTTGGAGTACGCCCTAGAAATGGCCCCCCTCAGGGCCTTTAGCGGCTCCTTTGATGTTCCTTGGTCTACTTGATACGTTTCGTCCGAGGTCATTGGTGAACTATTGTGGGCACTGGGTGCCGCTGCGCTCGACCGACCGCTAAGTGTTGCCACTTGCGAAATCAGATTTCTACCCGCCTTATATCTCCCCCCCCCCACACACACACACACACTCCCTTTTGCTTTGATCGCTACTTAAATTTTGCTTTCATTTGCTTCTTTATTTTATTTATTCTTTTTTTTTTTTTATTTCCTTTTCTTTTATGTATGTTTTTTTCGGCTGCTTTAGACGAGCGGAATTCTAAGGAACTCAGGGACGGATTCATTCACAAAAAAAAAAGTCTTATCATGAAGCTCCCCGCAGCCTTTTAACCCCGAGAGATTATAAAACCGTTGCCGATGAGATAAAAATAAGAATAAATAAACAAGAGAGAAAATTGAGGAGGATTCGGTTTAAACTAATCAACCAGCCTGATATATTTCTTTGATTGTAGCAGAAATTATTTCTTATATAGATTTCATTAAAAGCATACGTGCCAAATATCTCTTCTACAATACGAAAAATACCTGTGAAATAGTATTTTAGGAATAGCATACAACGTTAATGTCAGGGTAGAAATTTGAATGGAAAAGGCAGCATGTTAACAATGCTGAACAATACGAAAATAGTGACACAGGGCGAAACATTTGCGAACATGTATTGATCAGTGAATTCTTCGGATGACGAATATTTAGAAAACTCAGGTAAGTTGTATGATGAACACAGGATCTGATAAAAAAAAAAAAATGCAGGTAGGATCAGTTCTGATTGAGCCGCGAGTTTGGAACGTAGGACTGCAGATTGGAGAGTTGAAATGAGCTAGTCGAGTATGGTTTCAAAGCGTTTATTTAATTTGTTATAGCCAATACAGGTCTATGATATGAAAAGTAGCTTACATAAGTTTTATAAATAATGCTGAATACATTGTGAACACAAAGCAGATCGATTAACGAATTACCCAACGTGGTGCTCTGTCTTCTTGGGCTTCTTACTTTCCACATCACTTGCTCTTGCCTCTCGTTTTGATTTTCCCTACTTTTGCTTGCGCTCATTTTGCGAATTCCGCGGCATTGTCGAAAATGTTTACCCATTCACACGAAAACAATTTTTAAAAATTTTAGTTTAAACCACTGTGTTATGTTTTTTATATATTTGAATAGATCTCGTCGAGAGCTTTAAAACGATACCACGCATAATTGTTTTGCACTCACTGTTGTCCAGGTAAACCGCAATATTGTTCACCGGTTCACAGGAAAACAATTTTTAAAATGTTCAGTTAAAACCACTGCGAAATGTTTTTCATATATTTGAATCGATCTCGTCGAGAGCTTTAAAACGTTACCACGCGATTGCGCTCACGGTTGCCGAGATAGTCTGAGGCACACCCAGAAACATTGCATCATCTCCCCCGCGTACAGGGAGCGAAGGGAGCGTCGCGCACATGGTGTATTGCGCAGGGTGTCTTCCCAATTGCGGACGTCCCAGTTGCGGACAGGGGAAGAAACACTGCCAATTGTGGACAGATACCCGGTATGATATTTGAAGAAGTTTTAGGAAGGAAGTGTCTGACCCCAGGTCTAAAACTGCCCTTAGAAATAAGAAGCTAGGAGATCTGAGTAAGTGAACTCAATAGGAAAGACAAACAGAAAAATGTAGTGAAAGGAGAGGGTGATCCGTGACAAAACTCTGTCTGGAAGGGGGAAAAGGGAACGAAGCACTGCACAACATCACAGAGAACCACACCACAAACCAGCCGCCCGACGCACCAGGGTGTGACTGAAACTAAACGATACCAATTTCAAATGTCCAAGCAGAATCCATTTTCGTCATCTCGATGCCAATCTGAAAAAGAAGGGTGTGGTGGTCTGTCTAACTCCCACCAGTGTTCACATACTTACTCTCACTGTCAAGGGGGTCAACGATCGCCGCCTTAGTTCTGGGATACCTAAGGATTTCTCTGGGATTGTAATCAACCGCGCCCCTAACAAGTCCATTTGGATGGGTTTCCGCTTTCTTGAAGAACTTTCTGGCGAGTCTGATGGAAAACTCATGTACCTTCTCGATTGCAAGTCTGTTCCTCAGGTTCCGAAGTGCGGTCCAAGGGGGAGCCCCAGTGATCATTCGAGGTGCTCGGCTCTGCACCTTCTCGATTCTCTCTCGCTGTTTCCTACTAATACCGATCCGAATGGAGGAGGCGTAGGTAAGCACCGGCCTGACGACCGTCTTGTACAGCAGTAATTTGTGCAGTGTTGTAAGGAAGCTTCTCTGGCGGAGTAGTGGAGCTAGCTGTCCAAGGCATTGTCTAGCTTTCTTCGTGTGGTAGCTGGTGTTCGCCACCCACGAAAGTCGACAATCTAGTTGGAGCCCTAGGTACTTAGTGGAGGTAGCCCAGGGAATTGTCTCCTGAAACATAACGAGTTTCGGTACTCCTTGGAGAGATCCAAAAAACATCAGCGCACTGCTCTTAGACGGATTGATCTTGATCCGCCAGTCAGTGTAGTAGGTTTCCAGCTGAGAGAGAAAGTCCTGGAGGAGCTTCACTGCTCTGCTTTTGTTCAGGGACCTGATGACAACAGCTGTATCATCTGCGTACATCATGACCTGCCCTTGTTTGGGTTTGGACAAGTCGTTCAGATAAATGGAGAACAGCGTTGGTCCAAGAACCGAACCCTGAGGAACGCCAGCCCGAATCTTCTTTTCCGAAGAAAGCTCACCTTTAATCTTAACAGTGAACCTGCGGCTGTTGAGGTACGAGCCAATCAGCTCAACAAGTGGGCGAGGGCATTGAAGCTTCTGCAACTTGTGCAGGAGACCATCATGCCAAACGACGCGTCAAAAACCTTGCTGATGTCCAGAAAGACAGCAGTGGAATACTCGCTCTTATCTCGTCCTTCAGAAACGAATTCCGTAAGTCTGGTCAACTGGTGGGACGTAGCGTGCTTCGCCCGGAAACTACCCTGTTCGTCAGGAATCACACCATTTGCTTCACAGAACTCAAGAAGCCGAGAGAGGATGACCCTCTCAAGGAGCTTACCCAGGACGGGCAAGAGAGATGTTGGACGGTAGTTCACAGGTAAGGTATGATTGGTTCCAGGTTTGGGCAACACCACTACCACTGCTTTTTTCCAGTCCCTAGGGAAATACTTCAGCCGGAGAGACCCGTTGAAAATCTCCACCAGTACCAGAATCCAGCTCTTAGGAAGCAGTTGAACAGCTCTTGCCGAAACTCCATCTCTTCCGGGAGCTTTCTTCACCTTTAGCTTTTTGATGTGTCGAGTTACCTCGAGGTAACTAACAGGCGAGATGACCTCGTCTGTATCATCAAGATCCTATGTAGCTAAAGCCTCCATGACCCTATCCGTGTGACTAGGATTTTGGATGTCATGAGGTGAGAACTGCTCCTCCAGGGCACCAGCAAGGACCCCAGCCTTCTCATCATCACCGTACACCAAACCCTGTGGACCGAGAATGGGCGGTATGACAGTCTTAGTACACCGGAGTTTCCGAAGGATGGTCCACACATCATCCTGACGAGGTTGACCCGCGTTGAGAAGGTACTTGTTCCATTGGAGTTCCCTGAACGCACGGATTTCTGCCGTGACGAAATCGCGACACGAGTTAAAGCGAACCCTGTCGTCGGCAGGTCTCGACCGCTGCCAGATCCTCCGGAACTTGTTCTTCTCCTGGATCATCCGGACAATGCGTGGAGAAAGTGCATAAAGGTCTCGGGCAGGAGCTGAGGGCTTCCTGCATTGATCCAAGATTGCCTGTATGCAACAAGTGAGTTCCTCCACCGCACCATCGACGTTGGAGCGAGTACTAGTGTCCACCGTAGGCGGATCAACCTGAGCAATAATTTTCCGGAACAACTTCCAATCAGTATACATCATCGTCCGCCGGGTGGCTGCGACTCCGTTTAATCTCAGTAGGACTGGGTTATGATCAGAGTCAAGCCCAGAAACCACAGAGACCTGATGAAAGTGCCTCACGAACTGGAGGACGGAAAAATCAATGACATCGCCAACCCGGCGTGACGGGGTGCAAGTAGGATGGACCGGACGTGCAACTGTAAGATCCAGCTTGTCAATGTATTGCGATAGTGCCACCCCAGCACTATTAGTTGAACGACAAAACCAGTCAGGATGTTTAGAATTCCAGTCACCAGCCACTACAGTGAGAATGGGGTCCCCAAAGAGGATGTCAAGATCATCGTCAGAAGGTACCTTCCCTGGACTGTTATAAACGGAAGCTAATTTAATCAAGCCTGAGCTTGTTTTTAGCTTAACAGCCAGTGCCTCAACATCCTTAAGATCCTTGAAGAGTGCGATGGATGCACTTAAACCATTTCTGACTAAAATGACATTACCTCCTGCTGCTTGCCTGTAGAGGGCCGGATCTCTGTCCTGCCGGAACACCTGGTAGTTCGCAACACTGACTCGCTTGATGCTAGGTGTGAGTTTGGACTCACAGATAAGAGCAACGTCGATGTCATGATCTTTCAGAAAGCTTGCAAATTTATTCCTGATGCCGTTCGCATTCCAAAACATTATGTTGAGACTGTCCATAATGCGCCACTAGGCACGGGAGATCAGGCTTAAGCCGACAGACAGGCGGCAACCAGAACCCGTTTGAGGACAGCGGGATCAACGCGCTCTACAAGCTCTGAGAGCAGCTTTTGATCCGTGACCTCGGTAGTGGCAGGGTGGGTAGTCACTTCTGTTATCGCCTGAGGGGCAGGCGTAACATTTGCTGGTTGACCAGCAGTCTTGTTTTTGTTCTTTTTGCCTTTCCGTTTCCTCTTATTGGAGCTTGTAGCAGAGGTGGAAGGCATGGAAGCAGCTGGGGGACTGTCCTTTACCGGTTTGGGGTCAACAGCAGTAGGTTTAGTAGGGGCCCTACATTTTGTTAGCATATTCTGCTTTGGCTTCTGCCTGTTGTTTTTCGGCAGCTTGTTGGCAAGCTGCTTGTAAATGGGGCAACAACGCCAGTTAGCCCCATGTTCACCACTGCAGTTGACACAGAAACGTTGTGTCTTCTTGTCAGCCGCGCACTCCCTGTTGCAATGATCCTTGTCGCAGTGTAGGCTTCTGTCTGCAGTTGGACATGGCATGACCAAAGCCTTGGCAGTTGAAGCACTGCTGTATCCTGCCCTTAGTTCGGTAGGGTTCAACCGAGATTGAAACCCCAAGGAGAGATACCAACCGGAAGATGTTCCTGCTCTGTTCAGTGTTAACGAGCTGGACCATGACAGGTGGAAAGTCCTGTTTCCGGCTGTTTTGAAGCCGACACACCTTTGTGGCGGCAAAGGAATCCTGCAACTGTTCCGTGATGCTATCGACTGGGAGACCCAATCCCAGTCCTTTAATGACAACGCGGAGCGGTTTTTCTGTCGGCAAGGTGAAAGTGAAAAACTCAACCTTGCAGTTTTCAAGGAGAGATGTCAACCGCCGATGATCGGTGATAGTCTTCACTTTTTTGGTGGTTCGATCCCCCACCATTTTTACTGACGCCGTCTCCTCAAGCTCTTTTTCTATCCTCTCATAGATCAGAGGCCAGTTGCTAATTCCTCTGCAAACCACCGGTGGCACCCTTTTGGACACGTTATTTGGCAAACATGTCTCGGAGTCTTTGGTGACCTGTACCTGTTCCACGATCATTAAGATGCTTGAGTTGACCTCTTGCATCTCTACGCATTGTGGATCAGACTGGTGTTCAATGACGGCCTCGGTTAGGTCAGCCTGTTTCCCATTTCCGATGGGTGAGGGAGACCTTTCCTTCCTTGACTCTTGACGCCACCATTTCTTTTTGCAGGAGCATCAACAACCGAGGAGATTGGCTCAGTCAAAACTTGGAGCTTTGCTGTCCCTTTTCTTCCCAGCACCGTCAACCTACTGGCAGGTTTTCCGGATACTTTGGGTTGGGAAGGGGTTTAGCTGTAGCCTCAACATAGGTTGGCCTATGCTCCGGATCAGAGACTTTACTACCAGTCCTCGGCTCTTCCGCAGGATTACGGGAGACATCCTGTCCTGAGTCGTCACTGCCACTTGCAGTATCATTCGACTCTGTAGACTCCTGGGACCCACTTGGTCTGCCAGTTGTCCGAAGATTCTCACGAACAGGGTGTTCCGAGCTAACGGCTGAATTCCACAGTTGGTCCTCTTCGCTCATGGCATGTGCCATCTTGCCCTTCTGCTGAACTCCTTCTGCTAGAGTCCAATAGCACCGCAGAGGGAAGCCAGGGTAGTGCTCATCAGACCACGGCAGTCCGAGCTTTCATCCAGGGAGGAGAGGAGGTCCTTAGCTTCATTCGCGATAGTAAGGGCACTCACTGCTCTCTGGCTGCAAACACTTGAGATTCGCTCAAGTGAGGTCATCATCTCTGATTTGTCTTGGGAAACAGCCATATGTGAGCAAAGTACAAAAGAAAACACAATTGAGAAAATAAAAACACTGAAACACACCTAGAACCTAACAAAAGCTAAAATCTTTTGAAAAGGACTAACTCTAAACTAGAAGTTTGAACACTACTGTAGAACCTAGATTTGAAACCTGACGCTAAACAGATAATACGCTACTGCAAAATACACTACGGCACATAATGAACTACGACAAGATAAACTACTGCCTAACTCCTATCTAATTGACGTAGAGAACAATTGCACTGAGCACTAGTCCCTAACGCTACAATGAGCACCTAACTTCTAGACTGAAATAGATAACCAGCTACAGAAGAACCTGACTAACTGCCTGTCAAAAACTGGTTCCTGTCACTATATGAAAAACTAACTCCTAACTAGCTCCTAAACACAAAATAAGCGAACAACAAAAAAGTTTTCAAAAAGCTTACCTTGCTGACGTCTTCTCTTGACTTGCGATGAGAACCAAATCAGCGAAGCATTAAACACACTACACGGGCACACACTTCACAAATCGACGACTTGAAGCACACCGAAGAATAGAAGAAGCACCGGAATAACACACACAAGAACTTGGAATCACGAAACACTCACAAAACACGATGTTTTGGACAGATCCCCGTTCTGTCCGCAACTGTGAAAAGGGGAAAGGAATTAGTGAGGAACTAGGGAAATAAGAAAATATACCCCATTCCTAATCCTCACCAGAAGGGATGAATTCTATTTGAAGTCATTCAAATATTAGACGAGTGGCATACGGACAAATGGGCGATTTATTTCATTCTATTTGAATATCTTCTCATCAGCCTATTTCAAAAAGCATGTTTTTTTTTGTTTTTTGTTTTTTTATTTGCACGCTACTGTGAGTCATCAACAGAAAACCATAGTGTATAAACATAAATTTATACAATATATAGCCGGGGCCAGTCTATCTATGAGAATGAACTCCCTGTGTAGCTATAACTTTTTTCAACCCCTATTTCTGAAAAAGTTATTATCTTTTATTGTTCTGTTTCATTTTATTTCGCCTTCTTTAATTCAAAACAAAAACTAAAATAGATTACACAAATATTCTCATAAAAAACATAACTATACTGTATATCAGTTTCAAAATAAAATTACGAAACTGAAGGTAGCTGTTGATTTCTTCTTCATTATTCCAACTTCTGAATGAACGATGGATTCTTCAAACAACGTCGGATATTCGCAGTTGTGTAAAACTCTGCCATAGTTTTGCCGATCCACTCATACAATTTGATTGTTGCTTTTTAGTCTTTTCTTGCCCTCGAGATTTAGGCACTTTCTGTCGTACAGGAAGTCGCTGTGCCTGGCTTCATCTTTCAAGCACGTTATTAACTTCGTGACTTTAGGATGAGGATTTTTGATAGCTGCATTTAACCGGTGGTTCCAGCCTTCGACGACATTGTTTGTTCTGTGTCGTTTGTTGTTGCAATTCCACATTTCTACAATTATTATTGGATTTTCCAGCCAGTTATTTAAGAAATAATCATAAAATTTCTGAAGGTTTTCATTAATGGGACTGGGTTCTTGAATGCATATCCAACCATTGCCTGCATTTTCCACAGAAAGATAGGCCAGTGAAGTACAAGTTTGAGTGAAGCACACATTCTGAGGAGTTGCCTGATCTCCTCGTTATTTTTATATTCATTCACTAATCCCAGTTCTTGAATTTTTCGCCAAAGGGAGTGTTTGCCTAAGCAGTAGTATATAAAAAGACAGTTCTGGACCATGCGGTATGGGGGCGTTGGCCACGTATGCCCTCCCCCTGTACTGTTACAGTGGACACCCCCCCATCCTAAAACCTGAAGAAAACTTTAAAATTTGTCCGCCATGTCGCGTATTGTATGAGGCAGCTAGGAATCACAGTTCGGCAGGCTCACATGTTCTTTTACAGTTCAGTTTTTTATTTATTTCTCATTTACGTTGTTTTTTCTTTCGGATGTTCTCTAAATTAATTAACAAAATTGCGGGATAATTGGGAAGTCGCTCCAATGCTCTTGAAGGCATGAAACGCAATATTTTTGCCATTTTAAATTGTTTCTACCTGTGGGAAAATGTAGCACTCAATGGTTGCTCTGGAAATTGATAAGAGCAAAGCGATAGGCCCAGAAGAGGGCTTCTGGATTTCTTGATTAGGGGCCGATGTTACGACCCACCCCCGCCATTAATTTAGTAATTAATGGGCGTGGTTGATGTGTGAAATTAATTAAGTATTAATTATGTTCGAGGCTTGATTGGAGTTTAAAAGTGTAAACAGCAGATAAAGTTTTATCTGGGGGTTTGGAAAGAAAAGAGGCGACGAATTCTCTCTCTGGCTGGGTGGTCTCAGAATAGCTCTGTTAGGTCATAAATATCAGGGCGCAGCTGACGGGAAACTAAGCAACACGGAATGGTACCTTTCGAAGAGGGGTCCACTTGAGTAAATGAATGAAGATGGGGACAAAGGTTTAGCGAATAATCGTAAATTAGTCGATTGTTTGGGGCATTTTCGAGAACAATTGCTCTCTGTGTGGTCCGTGCAGAAAAATAAGAGTTCGCACTTGGCATGAAAATAAGGAAGAAAGTTGAGTTGTCTGTGCGCTCTCCGATGTGAAAGGCTGGATGCCTTGGATCTGCAAAAAAAATGAATTGGGAAAAATGAAGCAGCAAACCTCCCCGCATTTGGTAAGAAATGGAGACAACTCGAGGCAGCTGGAGATGCCAGTTTGCCATAAAGACAGCAGAATGCCTAAATCCGCGGGATAAAGCAGAAATTTCTAGGCTGGAGCGTAATGGAACTCAGCGACTGTTTGGCCTAATGAAAGCCAAGTTACAGGGGAATTAAGAAGTCTGCGAGTGGACAGTGGTCATTCCTATGAGAAGCGAAGCCAAGCAAAGTCGGGTTCGGATGCCAACCACTGCAGTGTGGAATCGTCACCCCCATTCATCCCCTACTGTGGAGGAAGTGAAGAGATGCGCTTGTCTTACGGGGCGAAGCGAGGCCCCATGTGTGCGTGTGTGTGGTCGCGTAAGCAGCGAAGCCACTACGTGTAAGTGCGACGGGATAAAAACATGTCGAAAGAAAAATATGAGCGTAAGAGCGGTGGCTTCGATACCTAACAAATATACAGGTGAAATGTTGAGTTGCCGATATACGCTTAAGGTAAAAGCACGTCTGATTTCGCTCGGCCGAGAAAATTAATCTTGGAAACCGCAACATCAGATGTGAGAGGGCCTATTTTGCTTAACGGCCACCTTCAAATCGTCACGAGAATAGATCAGTGTGCACTCTAATCATTGCAACAAAGTGCGGCGTGATATTACCATTTTTAATTGTGTGCTTCATTTACATCAAGCGTCAAAGTGAAGTGTTGAATCTTCGGTGCTGCCACATGGTGCAAATGTCTGTGTGTGTGTGTTTTTTTGTCGTGTGATATTATGTGATGCACAACGGATTTGCACAGCAAAGTCACGTAACTGTAAGTAGATGAATATTTCCTTTTTCTTTCTTCGCACATCTGCGAACTTGTGCCATCCCGACACCCAAAGCTGCATGGACATAGATGCAGTAATGCTGAGTGACTGAACCTCAGAGGAAATACCTGCACATACAGATTTCAATTTCTTACAGGGCCCATTTCCTGATTACTTTTTTTTACATGAATAAGGGAGAGGGTGTGGCCACAAATTCCGCTGGGCGGGACAGTTTCTTTTAACTTTGGTTCAGGACCAACGTCAGCGGGGCAGGGTTCTGCATGTGCATGCTTATTAGATTTAGTTAATTAACTTTGGCAGTATTTCGCACCTATAATCTTATACCGCAAATTAACGTGCTTGTGTATTTTGTGTCGCGAGTATTTTTAATGTGATCGTTTGCATATAATTTTTTTTTTTATTCTCTAAGCAATTGTATATGAATATCACCTGCAGCTCTATTTAGTGTGTAAACGAGTAGTATCTCTTGTTCAGATAGTCCGGTGGAGACTCAGTCGGCTGCGTTATCCGACAGTAAAGTGTGACACCGTATGCTGCCCACATATGAGGGGCAATTGTCTATGCGCCTAGAGAGCGCCGGATCTGTTTAAATCTCGCCGAACGTTATTAAATGTTGTGTTGTGTATTTGAGAATCATGTGTTATTTGCGAAAGTGAGTGTTGTACTGGCTGGTTGGGGATTGAATGTACCGGAGTAAGATCCGGACCACTACACTCAGTCACGAATTGGTGATTGCGGGTGAACCTCATCACAACTCTGATCCCAAAGTATCATTTTTTTTAGATTATTTTATTGTTTATTTGTTGTTGTTATTTTGTTCACAAGGTGGATTCACCCAAGCCTTATGCTTTGGGTCATTCTTCAACTTTTCATTTTTTATGTTCTGGTGTGAATCTTTGAGTGCAGCAGTGCACCTGAGATTCTCACCTGGTGCCGTGGCCAACTAAATTGTACTTCAGGTCTCAAGCACCGTTACCGGCAGACTAGGCAGGAACACTGCTAGTGCCGTGTAACATTAATGGTGCCGTTGTCCCAGGATCGATACCTATATTTTGCAGCTAGCGGAACAACACTCATGTTCGTAAAATAAGTGCGAATTGACTGCCATTACTATTTTTATTTAGTTTTGTTCGGTGCGAATTTTGTATAATTTAGCATTAAGTAAGCCTTAAGCTGTTTTCTAAGAACTGCCATAATTTTAGTGGGTAAGAAAAACAAAATGGCTAACACGAAAAAATCGTCATCTGCGAGTCACATGGATTCAGATGATTCTGGTGGTCACTCTGACGGAGAACATGTGAGCACTGGGGCTGCAATTGTTCCGGAAGAGAGTACACCTGTTACAAGTACAGCGGGTACATCACAGCTGAGACAAACAGCTTTAGCCGCACCTATGGTTTACGGTGAGCAAATAG
Organism: Macrothele yani; assembly: GCA_039090855.1. Classification (NCBI taxonomy): domain Eukaryota; kingdom Metazoa; phylum Arthropoda; class Arachnida; order Araneae; family Macrothelidae; genus Macrothele; species Macrothele yani. Next base: position 160,058,014 of record CM077010.1, on the reverse strand, counting down.
CGGGATGCATAAACATGTTGAGACTATTTACAGGCACTGATCCGCTGTATCGTGCTAAACACTTTTTTCAGGATGTCGAAAGTGTAGCGATGGTGGGTAGATGGTGTGAGCAAACTAAACTCGCGATTGCAAAATCTAAATTTCGGGAGAGAGCTGCTGAATTTCTATCTGATAGCGATGAGCTGAGGGCTGAAACCGAATATGTAAATTTTAAACGGCTTGTCATTGATCGCTTCCAAGCCGAAGAGCCATTGGTAACGCGAATGAAGCAGTTTATGAATTGTGTGCAATTGACAGGACAAGACGTTCGGCAGTACGCAACACGTCTTAAGAGCGCAGCTACGAAATATCATGGTCATAAGTCGGATATGTCCGAAGAGACAAGGAAGCACAGGGATCAAGAAGCGATGTGCCAATTTATTTCAGGGTTATCTGAATCGATTAGGCGTTGGGTACTAACAAAATGCCCGGAAACTTTGGATGCTGCAGTTCTCATCGCAATTCAAGAGGAGGAGAATTTAGCACTCATGGGTAGAAAAACTTCGGTGAATACGGTGGAAGGAGGCAGAGGGGACGAGGAGTCGGTAATGCTGGCCCGCACTTTGCAACAGATGTTGTCGCGTTTGGAAGCCACGGAGAATACGGTAGGGCAGTTAGTCGGGAATTCTCAGGGAAGAGAAGACAGGAAATCGGAAGGGAATGAGAGAAATAGAGAGACATTTCAGCGATCTAACCCCCAGCTCTTCGGGGCGGAACGAGCTAGATGGAAGGAAACAAGGCCAGATGATCGCCGGGGTTTCGGTAATCGAAATGATTCACTCGAGGAGAATTGTGGATCGCAACAAACACGGCGCAGCAAAAGTAGAATTGTGTGCTTTGGGTGTGGATTAGAAGGCCACGTGATCCGGTTGTGCCCTAATTTGGATGGGTCAAATAGGACGGAGACAATACCCAAACAGGTATATAGCAGAGGAAGTGGAAGAGATTCTCATTACGAGGTATCAGGAAAATTTGGTACACAGAAACCAGATTCCAAGAATAAGTCTTTAAACTAAATAAGGGTCGATTTGTAAGAGGTATCTCGGCCCAGTCAGAGTTTAAATCCTCTCAGGTGCGTTATGTTTCTATTCAAAGTGGGGACAATTTGCCGATTATTAACGCAGATCTCGAAGGCGACAAAATTAAGTTATTAGTCGACACGGGATCATCGGTAACTCTTTTGGCGAAAGATGCTTATTTAAGATTGAAAGGTCGCAGGAAATTGACTCCCATCAATTCAGATTTAAGGATAAAAAGCATCACAGGGGAAACCATTCCAACCTTAGGATGTTACAACGTAAACCTGCGAATCAAAGGAAGAAATATCTTTGTCAAAGCCCATGTGTCAAAATACCCGCTGAGTGAAAATTACTCAGCATTGTTAGGAATTGATGCGATGCGAACACATCACTTAACCTTCTCTGCCCATTCGAATCAGCTGTTGTTTCCCGACCCCCCACCCACGCGGTGCTCTCCGCAGAAAGAGAGGGACGCGGACGATATGCTTGAGGAGGGGTGACTGTTGCCTCCTGGCGCAGAAAACTTGTGTCCCTCCCAACGCAGAAATGTTCCTTCAAGTGAAGTTGGGAACACCGCTTCGTATGAGAGTACAGACTGTCTTGTTTGAACCGCATCCACGTGCACGCAAAGATGGATTACTTTTGGCACGGTCTGTTAATAATGTCGCATCAAGTGGTTTATATGATGTAAAAGTAGCAAACACTAGTAGTTCCCCTATTTGGTTAAACAAACATACTAAGCTATTTCAAGTAGAACCTGTGGAAATCACTCAGAATTCACGGGAAATAGGTGTAACGCAGCGCGGTACTTTGCCTGTGTCTGCCGGTGATTTTAAATTGGAGCATTTGAATTATTTTGAACGTGAGAAGGTTTTGGAATTACTGATGACATATTCCGATGTTTTTGCACGGGATCCCATAGATTTGCAGGGCACTGACCTCGCTGAACATGAAATTCATCTAACAGATGACAAACCCTTTAAGCTTTGCCCATACAATGTTCCGCATGCTCTTAGACCTGAATTAAAAGATCAAGTGAATGAATTACTGGATGCTGGAATTATTTCTAAGTCGGATAGTCCATATAGCTCCCCAATTGTCCTCATTCGAAAACGGGACAATTCATATCGTTTCTGTTGTGACTTTAGAAAATTGAATCAGATAACCAGAAAAGACAGTTACCCAGTCCCCAGAATACAACAGACCCTATCTCTTTTGCATGGATGCCGAATTTTCTCGAAAATAGACCTTTTGGCAGGGTATCATCAAATCAAAATCAGGGAACAAGACAAGCACAAAACTGCTTTTTCCTGCGAATTTGGTCATTTCGAGTGGAACCGTCTCCCGTTTGGATTGTGCAACAGTCCTGCAACTTTTGAAAGAGCTCTAGACTCATTGTTTTTGGACAAGCGTGATGATGGCATTCTAGTGTACGTGGACGATATTTTGTGTGCATCTAAGACCTTAAATGAACACTTGGAGAAATTGGAGTTAATTTTCCAACGTTTAAGAAGGCACAAGCTTAAAATTAAGCCAAGTAAATGTGAGTTTGCGACCAAGGAGGTTACATATCTTGGGCACCTTCTGGATGGTCAAGGAGTAAGGCCAAACCCTGAAAACGTGGAGGCCGTACGGGATTTTCCAGCCCCACGCACTGTTAAGCACGTCCGAGCCTTTTTGGGAATGGCGGGCTACTACAGGCGCCATATCAAAAATTTTGCATCCATTGCCCAACCTTTGACAAATCTCACCAGGAGAAATGTAAAATTTATGTGGGATGAGCAGTGTGAGGAGTCCTTCCAGCAATTGAGGAGGGCGCTCATAAGTGAGCCGCTGTTGGCTTACCCAGATTTCTCGAAAAGATTCTTCGTGACCACAGATGCATCCAAATTGGCTATTGCGGGTATACTCGAGCAGGAGGACGAAGAGGGCGTCAGACATCCTATTGCATTCTTCAGCAGAAAACTTAATCCCGCAGAACAAAATTACAGCGCAACTGAGCAAGAGGCTTTGGCAATAGTTGCATCCATCACGCATTGGCGGGAATATTTAGTGGGTCGGCAGTTTACAGTTATAACTGATCACAGACCCTTAAAGTGGCTGATGACGCTAAAGACTCCCAACTCTAGGCTTGTTAGGTGGAATCTCAGTCTATCCGAATATGATTTTGATGTAATGTATCGCCCAGGGAAGAAGAATACAAACGCGGATGTGTTGTCGAGGCATATTGCAGCAGTGGTAGCAAGTGATGCGGCTCCAGGCCCTACATTTGATGCTGAGGCCATAAAGGCTGCACAACGGGCAGACCCGAATTTGGTCGAAGTAATCGATTGCATCGAGGGGCGTGACTACTCTGCTGTTGATAAAATCACAGATACCTACTTCATGCGTGACGACCTGCTATATCATTTTTCCTTGCCAGCCAAAAACAGTCCACGCAGACTTGTTACTGAACAGTTGGTGGTGCCTGACTCTCTAAAGTCTGAGGTAATGAGAGCTGAGCATGATGGTATAAGCGCAGGGCACTTAGGGTTTGAGAAGACATTGGGGCGAATTAGACTCAAATATTTTTGGCTCAATATGTTTGCTGATGTAAAAAATTACACTGCTAGTTGTGAGGAGTGTTTAAAACGCCGGGGCTACAAGAGAAACCAAAAGGCGGGTTTAATTACCCCGGAAATAGTGCCAGTTCCGTGGTCCAAAATTTCCATGGACATCGCAGGACCTCTTCCCACGACAGAGAACGGGAACAAGTACCTATTGGTAGTCACCGACTCTTTTACCAAGTATATTGAGCTAATCCCCTTAAAATCTCAAACAGCCAAAGAAGTAGCTGAAAAATTCTCGACGCACGTTATAGCGAGACATGGTGTACCTCATACTTTGTTGACTGACAGAGGAACGAACTTTTTGTCAGAATTAATGTCCGAACTCTACAGAAGATTAGGCATTAAGAAACTGAATACGAGCCCGAGGCATCCGGAGACTGACGGACAAGCGGAACGAAGTATCCGTACAGTGATGCACTCCTTAGCGCTTTACTGTTCTCCGACTGGGAAAGATTGGGATAAGTTTACAGATTTTGTAGCTATGGCGTACAGAGCGGCCACTCACAGCGCTACTAGGGAAACTCCCAATTTCCTCATGTTTGGAAGGGACTTTAATATGCCTGGGCATTTGCTGAGCGAGGAAATCCCTTGGAGCTACTCTGAGCACCCGAATGATGCAGAGAGCTTGGTTATGCGAATGCAGGAAGCATTCAGAATTGTTCGCGATAACCTTGAAGAGGCAGCCCAGAACTCAAGGGACTATCGGGCACGGACGGCAGTAGATAAGCAAATCAAGGTGGGTGATCTTGTTTATCAACACGACCCTTCGGCGTCCAAGGCAAGATCGCGCAAGCTGATGAAACCGTCCATAGGACCCTTTAGAGTGGTGGAAAAGACTTCACCAGTTAACTTCAAAATTGTGCCGGTGAACGATATGAGGCGTCCTCGCCTAACCCATGTTGATAGGATCTTTAAAGCCCCACAGAGAAGGGTATTCGACACGTGGCATTTCCAGGAAACAGTTCGGGATGCGGGAGATGAACCTGAGTCACAGCACCTCGCACGAACCACATGGGAGTCCGAAGATGCAGAATTGTATGAAGATGATGAATGGGAGAGCCCAATGTGGATGCTACAGTCGGGCGACCCAACGCCCTCCGCAGCAATTCCGCCTCCCTCAGAAACAGAACCCTTTGCAGCGCGAACCCGCATGATTGTAGATCCCTTACGAGTGCAGGGAAGCCAGGTCAAAAGTCCTCCAATCATTTCGCGGGCGTCGCTGAGACCAAGGGATGATTACGGGCGGGTGTTAAGGGCTAGTAACACCATGCCACACACTGACAGACGGGGAGCAGTCGACATTATAGTGGATCCCCAGGAAGACTGTGACACCACGATTATCTACGATGTTGAGAAGGAACTCGAAGACAGTGGAACGCAAGAATTTGGCATCGAGCGCAGATAAAAGCGGGCGTAGGAGCATCGAACGTGAGAGATCTGTGGAACTCGTGGATTCTCGAAGCTATGCCTCATATTTAAATTTTCTTTCCGCCTATCTCGACGGGTAGCAATGAACGTGTGATGAAATCCTTAAACTTTCCTTCCGCTCTCAGGGCACTTAAGTCCGGAATTAGGTGCCTTGCGACGGTGGGAAAGGGTTGAGTGTTTACAGTTAAAAAAAAAAAAATGGAATGATTGGATGAATAAACTTCATCCAGTCATCCCTTTTTTTTTCTTTCATGGGGGATGGAATGTTACAGTGGACACCCCCCCCATCCTAAAACCTGAAGAAAACTTTAAAATTTGTCCGCCATGTCGCGTATTGTATGAGGCAGCTAGGAATCACAGTTCGGCAGGCTCACATGTTCTTTTACAGTTCAGTTTTTTTTATTTATTTCTCATTTACGTTGTTTTTTCTTTCGGATGTTCTCTAAATTAATTAACAAAATTGCGGGATAATTGGGAAGTCGCTCCAATGCTCTTGAAGGCATGAAACGCAATATTTTTGCCATTTTAAATTGTTTCTACCTGTGGGAAAATGTAGCACTCAATGGTTGCTCTGGAAATTGATAAGAGCAAAGCGATAGGCCCAGAAGAGGGCTTCTGGATTTCTTGATTAGGGGCCGATGTTACGACCCACCCCCGCCATTAATTTAGTAATTAATGGGCGTGGTTGATGTGTGAAATTAATTAAGTATTAATTATGTTCGAGGCTTGATTGGAGTTTAAAAGTGTAAACAGCAGATAAAGTTTTATCTGGGGGTTTGGAAAGAAAAGAGGCGACGAATTCTCTCTCTGGCTGGGTGGTCTCAGAATAGCTCTGTTAGGTCATAAATATCAGGGCGCAGCTGACGGGAAACTAAGCAACACGGAATGGTACCTTTCGAAGAGGGGTCCACTTGAGTAAATGAATGAAGATGGGGACAAAAGGTTTAGCGAATAATCGTAAATTAGTCGATTGTTTGGGGCATTTTCGAGAACAATTGCTCTCTGTGTGGTCCGTGCAGAAAAATAAGAGTTCGCACTTGGCATGAAAATAAGGAAGAAAGTTGAGTTGTCTGTGCGCTCTCCGATGTGAAAGGCTGGATGCCTTGGATCTGCAAAAAAAATGAATTGGGAAAAATGAAGCAGCAAACCTCCCCGCATTTGGTAAGAAATGGAGACAACTCGAGGCAGCTGGAGATGCCAGTTTGCCATAAAGACAGCAGAATGCCTAAATCCGCGGGATAAAGCAGAAATTTCTAGGCTGGAGCGTAATGGAACTCAGCGACTGTTTGGCCTAATGAAAGCCAAGTTACAGGGGAATTAAGAAGTCTGCGAGTGGACAGTGGTCATTCCTATGAGAAGCGAAGCCAAGCAAAGTCGGGTTCGGATGCCAACCACTGCAGTGTGGAATCGTCACCCCCATTCATCCCCTACTGTGGAGGAAGTGAAGAGATGCGCTTGTCTTACGGGGCGAAGCGAGGCCCCATGTGTGCGTGTGTGTGGTCGCGTAAGCAGCGAAGCCACTACGTGTAAGTGCGACGGGATAAAAACATGTCGAAAGAAAAATATGAGCGTAAGAGCGGTGGCTTCGATACCTAACAAATATACAGGTGAAATGTTGAGTTGCCGATATACGCTTAAGGTAAAAGCACGTCTGATTTCGCTCGGCCGAGAAAATTAATCTTGGAAACCGCAACATCAGATGTGAGAGGGCCTATTTTGCTTAACGGCCACCTTCAAATCGTCACGAGAATAGATCAGTGTGCACTCTAATCATTGCAACAAAGTGCGGCGTGATATTACCATTTTTAATTGTGTGCTTCATTTACATCAAGCGTCAAAGTGAAGTGTTGAATCTTCGGTGCTGCCACATGGTGCAAATGTCTGTGTGTGTGTGTTTTTTTGTCGTGTGATATTATGTGATGCACAACGGATTTGCACAGCAAAGTCACGTAACTGTAAGTAGATGAATATTTCCTTTTTCTTTCTTCGCACATCTGCGAACTTGTGCCATCCCGACACCCAAAGCTGCATGGACATAGATGCAGTAATGCTGAGTGACTGAACCTCAGAGGAAATACCTGCACATACAGATTTCAATTTCTTACAGGGCCCATTTCCTGATTACTTTTTTTTACATGAATAAGGGAGAGGGTGTGGCCACAAATTCCGCTGGGCGGGACAGTTTCTTTTAACTTTGGTTCAGGACCAACGTCAGCGGGGCAGGGTTCTGCATGTGCATGCTTATTAGATTTAGTTAATTAACTTTGGCAGTATTTCGCACCTATAATCTTATACCGCAAATTAACGTGCTTGTGTATTTTGTGTCGCGAGTATTTTTAATGTGATCGTTTGCATATAATTTTTTTTTTATTCTCTAAGCAATTGTATATGAATATCACCTGCAGCTCTATTTAGTGTGTAAACGAGTAGTATCTCTTGTTCAGATAGTCCGGTGGAGACTCAGTCGGCTGCGTTATCCGACAGTAAAGTGTGACACCGTATGCTGCCCACATATGAGGGGCAATTGTCTATGCGCCTAGAGAGCGCCGGATCTGTTTAAATCTCGCCGAACGTTATTAAATGTTGTGTTGTGTATTTGAGAATCATGTGTTATTTGCGAAAGTGAGTGTTGTACTGGCTGGTTGGGGATTGAATGTACCGGAGTAAGATCCGGACCACTACACTCAGTCACGAATTGGTGATTGCGGGTGAACCTCATCACAACTCTGATCCCAAAGTATCATTTTTTTTAGATTATTTTATTGTTTATTTGTTGTTGTTATTTTGTTCACAAGGTGGATTCACCCAAGCCTTATGCTTTGGGTCATTCTTCAACTTTTCATTTTTTATGTTCTGGTGTGAATCTTTGAGTGCAGCAGTGCACCTGAGATTCTCACCTGGTGCCGTGGCCAACTAAATTGTACTTCAGGTCTCAAGCACCGTTACCGGCAGACTAGGCAGGAACACTGCTAGTGCCGTGTAACAGTACGTTGACGAAGAAACTTTTCTTCCGGTGGCAACAGTGCACATGACACTCGGTGTCCGCCATTTTTTTTTTATTGCATGACATCACCTTCTCTGGGTTGTCGGCGATGTTGACAAAGCCACTTTTAATTCTGGGAAATTTCTCCGCCCTTCTTATTTGTAATTTCACAATCTGTTTTTCGGGTGGTGGGAAATTTATTTGTAAGTGGACTCGGGAAATTTTTTATGAACCATGAACTTATTTTCGAAATAAGTGACGACTAGGTTTATATTGTAGACGGATGCTCTACCAATGTGACTACCGAGACACTGCTTTGGGTGGTCAAGGGGATTAAGAGATGTAGTTCGCGTAATGGAGGAAGACTGCCTGAGGGACTTTGGGGGTGTTGTCGTAGGTATGACGACGAAGATGATGGCTGGAGTTGAAGGTAGTGTGTTTACCAGTAGCAACGATCGGTTTGAAACCACATGTTTGCTTTTTCCGACACGTTGGCTTTGTGTGACATGTCCCACATATTGAATGGAAGGAATTTAAAAATGGAGTGAGAGGGGAAGTTGTCGTCATTTGAATTGTGCAAGGGATGGAGTCAACATGAATTTTTCAGTCACAGTAGAACGTCTCTCAGTGAACTGTTGTAATGGAGGAGGTAATGAAACAGACGTATCTCACAGCACAAAAAGAAGGAAATTTTGGTGGGGTCAATGCATTGTTCCGTGCTGTCAAGAAAGAAGTCATCAAGAAAAAAGACGTCGAAAAATGGCTGAAGGGGGAGAAAACATGCACCCTCCACAAACCGGCGAAACGTCATTTTCCGAGAAATAGGATTATTGAATGAAGAGCTGGAAGGAACATTTTATACCGAAGAGCTTCAAAAAGTGATACTTTCCAAGACATTTTCTGTGGAACGTGTTCTAAAGAAACACAAGAGAAAAGGAAAAAATGGAATACTTTGTCAAGTTTAAAGGCTACCCCGATAAATTCAATGCATGGATCCCTGCGGAAGACTTAACATCGCTATAAAAATCACACGTTTTTTCGGGGAAGCATCATTCGTCAAGATGAGTTTCTATCTGACACTACCTAGCGACAGCTCTCTCGGCTACTTTTAGGACAACAAAATATGTATCTCATTTCACAACGCGTCTTCCTTCCCCAATCGAACTGAATGGAAACTGGTAAGTGGGACCCGCCGAACTCATCTACCCAAATTCGTGGTATAATATCACGAAAAATTCCAACCATTTCGAATACGATTTGGGAACCGGTCAGTTTAAGACGGGAAGAATCTCTCCAGGCCATTACGAGTCTATAGTGGACATTGTTAAATCCATGAACAATCACTTTGCCAATAAAAAAATTTTGAATTATAATAAAGCGACTCAAAAGGTCAAGTCAACTCTTCTTAAAGGTACTCGCTTGGTTTTCCCCCAGGGATCGCGGAAATCTTAGGTTACCAACCCATGCAACTTTCGGCTGTGAGTGGAGCTCTCTCGGTAAATGGTGAATTTATTGCAGATCTAAATGGTCGGTTTTCTCTGTTGTATGTGTACAGCGATATTGCGGAACTGCAACCGGTAGGATACATGGTTGCTCCTGTCTTGCGCATCGTCAAAGTGAGCGGTGTGGATGGATAGATGTTGAGCGCCTTGTTCGATCGACCTCATTATTTGCCTCTTGCAAGACAAAATTTCCAAACCATCGAAATCGTTATAAGGAATCACACAGGCCAATTAGTGCCATTTGAACGTGGGACAGCGATCGTGAAACTTCATTTTCGTCTTACGCATCTGTAATCTTGTACGAACCATACCGCTGCTGTACGAGATCCTTTGAGGATTATTATGTCAGTCACAGTGGAAAAGTTTTTAGACATGTTAGAAATTTTAAAAAGAGCGAAATGTTTTCACTTGAAAAATTTCTAACATGTCTGAAAACGCTCCTTTAAGGCAAATGACTCCCCCATGTTATTCTATGGGATTTTCTCCTGCTTTTCAAATCTATGTTTTCCCAAAACCATCCTCTAAGTAAAATGAAATGACACCTTTCTCACCCGCAAAAAGAATGAATGTTTCTGAAAATGACTTTAACAAAAATCTTTCAAACAAAAATTTAACAGATTGAAAAAACAGTTAAGAGAAAATATATATTTCAACTCAAAAGAAAAGATACTTTATTTTTCATTTAACTTTTTAATAGGGAATCCAACGAATTGATACAGAGTTTAGTTTGTTTACAATCTTTTTCTTAATTTTTGGTTTAGAAGTTACAACAGAATTTCCTTCTTGTACAGGATCTTTTAACATTTGTTTATTTTTTATGTACTTTTTGGGCAAATTAATGTCTTTTAACACTTTTACAAATTCAGGAGGTATGTGCAGCTTAGATCCCTTGCTTCCGAAACATAGAGTCTATGAGGTCGATAATATTCGGGTTTTTCACAATGCGTCCTCGGACCTGAAGTTCTGCCTTAGGGGTCCATCCAATAATATCAGAGTTCGTTTTAAAGACGTCCAGCACATTTCTTGCATTTCGTTTCAAGTTAGTAGGAACGGACTGAACGATAAGGTCTTCCACAACATCTTTTACTTTCTCGTCTTTGACATGTTCTTCTTTCGCTGGTTCTTCAGTTCTTGATGGTGTTTCGTGAGATGTTATTGGAGGATTAAAACTGGAAACATGAATGCGCTTATTCAAGACTTGATTATATAATTTCACTTTTACTTCGTCAGACTCTTTGCTTAGTAGCATTTTTTTCATTTCTTTGTCTAAGTCCGTTAGCGTTTCGTCTGTTGGCATATGACGGGAAATCCGTTCTTCGGGAATCAGAACCATTTTCTTGGCGAATTTGATCATTTCGCAAGCAGAGTCGTTAATACACTGAGAGCAGCAGGAATCAACACACCTAAAAGTCCCCCTTTTTGAATAAGGAGTTTCCTCTTTTTATACAGAGGTGTCTTTTTTCGAGAGAGTGCTCGCAAGGTGTGCTTCTGCCGTTGTAATAAATGTTTATAGGCGGGAGTAAGCGGAACATTTCCTTTTAACGTATTCATACAAACTTCACATATAGCTTTAATTCCATTTTTCTACACTTCGATATTAGGTCTTTTAATACTTTTTTTGGACAGTGTTGAATCATACATAAAAGTTGGACCTGTTGCTTAGACAGCGTCATGATGAAAACTGAGACTTATTTGATTTCACCGAGGTTGATATATTACTTGAAAGTCTCCCGGAAGTATCTGGGAGCGTATTCTTAATTCTTCCTTTGTCTCAGGTTTAAGATCAATCAATAAATAGCTGTAAGGGGATTTTGTGGCAACCATATACACTTGAAATAAGTTTAGGTTTGCTAGGGTACAGCTGCTTCCCTAAATGAGTGATTTGATTCACATCTCTTCGGGATTTAAACAGAAACATGTAATGGGTATTCAGTGAAATTTCTCGCATTTCTTTGCCTTTATGAAAAATATTTTGAGTAATGAATATCACAGACACATTGAAATGATGGCTCCCTCTAGTGAACAAGTGAGTTAATTTTTTATCGCTTCCACATTCAGTCATGAGATCGTCAATGACCAACAGCGTTCTACCTTTCACATAGTCATGGAAATTGGAGGGGAGACCTTCCACAAATGTTACGTTTTCTATTTCATTATACAATGTTTGATGAATCCCGTAGAACCATACCACGTGTTCGGGATGGGGAGAGATGACTTCACCTTGATGCTGAAGTAAGCGTTTTACAAACTGAGTTTTCCCACATCCCGTAGGACCTGCTAATAGACCTGTAAAAGGATGTTGTAGTCTGGGTATTTCCATATTGTCAACTGATGTCATTAGAAAAGATGCATAACAATTTAAAGACAAGACGCATGAAATAAAGTTCAATAAATTTTTATTTTAAATTCTAAATTTTGTTACAATTCCAAATTTCTTTCGAACAAAATGATAGACACGCACGTCGTTTGTTTCAGATTTCCATCGAAAATTTCTTACAATGGAGTACACGCTTTTTCCGCAACATCTAGAATAAAGGAAAAAAATACAAAATTGACCACATACGGCTGTAAATGAGCTTTGAAGAGGTACATCGTTAAAATTCACTGTATCAAACTTGGTGGCAAATCGTTCAATAGGTCCTTGAAAATATTCTGGAGAATGTCCAAAGGAATCAAAAAATTCAATTGATCTTGGGTTTGGCATATACATAGCCAACCAGTGTTTCCCGGGATTTCCATGTCGATCCGTATTCACAACGAGACAGGACGGGAACTTGTGAATTCTCTTGGGAAGTTGATCGCAGGCAAACACTCCGATGAAGGAACGTCGGGTCACGTGATCTTGCTTAAGGGACTTGGTTATTTGTACACTGTTCATTTCTTCAATTGGAGAAATCACAAAGAATTCTTCTAGACTTGGAAATTTCAATAATGTTCTGGAACTCTGCGTAGATTAGCACCGAAATCGTTTTTGTTAAAGCTTTTCCAAATTTGATTTCCACTCTTAAATTTCCTTGCTGAATCAGGTTCATATGTCCTCCACCGCATAGATCGGGAATGAGATCGAATGCGTAGAGAGTGTATCCCTTGGAAAATTCTTCTCGGTTGATGAGAATTTCTCTATCTTGACCCAGTTTCTCGGTTCCTTGAAATAGGCTGTGGAAGGAACGAATCGTGTTTCCCTTTTCAAAATTGGGTTCTAATGGTTTATGAGAAACTGGCTGTCCGTCGACGTACACGGCGATAAAGTTGACATCATAATGTTTGAATTCAAATGGGTTTGATTTATATGTACCATTAAAAGCGGCATTATCAACACATCCAATAACCCGTCTTTTGGGCATTTGTCCGAGGAATACGTTGTCTTGCACGAAGGACATGCTTCCTTGAGAAATGGAATATATACTTTGCATAAAACACGATCAATCGGATACTTGGCAGGAGATTTTTCTAAAGCTTTTGCATGACCGATGGCAACTCCTGGATTGACTTTAACTTTTCTCACAAAAATTGATGCATGCTCGATGAGAACTCTGTAATTGGGGGTTCCGGAGGACGAAACGATGCAGAAATCCGGTTTGCTTCGATTCAGTTTGATTTTCACATCCACTAAATTGAGCAGCAGTCTGTTTTGAAAGAATAAATCACAGTGCAAGGTTCCAATCATATCCAACGTCTTGCTCACTTTTACGAGTTCGTAGCGTTGATGTAATCCCTTGTTCGTTGTAGCAATCGATGGATTAATTTCATGCAGATGTCCGGCTGTATCCTTGTAAAAACCTTCACATGCTAAATAGGTTTTCTTTGCTTCTTCTCCATAATTCAGTAGAGTTTCGATATAATCTCTATAGGGATACGTGTTGCTTGATGATGAAATGACTCTTTCGTTTAAACTGATGTCGACTTGAGAAAACAGACAATGAAGTAAACAGTTAATGGGACCCACAGGCTCTTTGTCAGGCAGGTCAGAATTGTCAGCTTTCACAATTTTGATTTTCACGTAGAGTTTGCTGGAAGGCAAGTCCATGTATTCTTCTCCACTTCCAGAAATATTAAATTCCAGGGGTCCTCCATCTCGAATGTTGGCTAAAGGGTGGTACTCAATCCATTGTCCTTTTTCTATGCTTGTTTGAGTAGGTGGTAAAGCAAATAAATCCAGTTCCGACTTGAAACATACAGGAGAATGACTGTGAATCAGAGCCATGGTTTACGGATCAAATATATCGCGTGCTGTCCTCTTGACTTTCTTTGAACGAATGATGCATGTCTTCGTTTTCTTCTTCCTTTTAACGCTTCCCCCTAGCATCTTCTTCACTTTGCTGGCTGCTTTGTCGGTGAGTATTTGACCTGCTTCTTTAGCTCGTTGTTTGGCTGCCGTTTTCACATCTTTTTCTTGAATAACATCCGTTGCGAGATCCATCCCCGTTCGTAAGACTTGTTTTCCGAGCGTTTTAGCACCTTGTTTGAATAATGGCACTGCCGCTCTGAATAACGTACGAAAGAGACCTCCAAGTCCATACCCTTTTTGCAGTGGCACTCCCTGGTAGTAAACTATTCCTTTTCCACTGTGACTGACATAATAATCCTCAAAGGATCTCGTACAGCAGCGGTATGGTTCGTACAAGACTACAGATGCTTAAGACGAAAATGAAGTTTCACGATCGCTGTCCCACGTTCAAATGGCACTAATTGGCCTATGTGATTCCTTATAACGATTTCGATGGTTTGGAAATTTTGTCTTGCAAGAGGCAAATAATGAGGTCGATCGAACAAGGCGCTCAACATCTATCCATCCACACCGCTCACTTTGACGATGCGCAGGACAGGAGCAACCATGTCTCCTACCGGTTGCAGTTCCGCAATATCGCTGTACACATACAACAGAGAAAACCGACCATTTAGATCTGCAATAAATTCACCATTTACCGAGAGAGCTCCACTCACAGCCGAAAGTTGCATGGGTTGGTAACCTAAGATTTCCGCGATCCCTGGGGGGAAAACCAAGCGAGTACCTTTAAGAAGAGTTGACTTGGCCTTTTGAGTCGCTTTATTATAATTCAAAATTTTTTTATTGGCAAAGTGATTGTTCATGGATTTAACAATGTCCACTATGGACTCGTAATGGCCTGGAGAGATTCTTCCCGTCTTAAACTGACCGGTTCCCAAATCGTATTCGAAATGGTTGGAATTTTTCGTGATATTATACCACGAATTTGGGTAGATGAGTTCGACGGGTCCCACTTACCAGTTTCCATTCAGTTCGATGGGGGAAGGAAGACGCGTTGTGAAATGAGATACATATTTTGTTGTCCAAAAAGTAGCCGACAGAGCTGTCGCTAGGTAGTGTCAGATAGAAACTCATCTTGACGAATGATGCTTCACCGAAAAAACTTGTGGTTTTTATAGCGATGTTAAGTCTTCCGCAGGGATCCATGCATTGAATTTATCGGGGTAGCCTTTAAACTTGACAAAGTATTCCATCTTTTCCTTTTCTCTTGTGTTTCTTTAGAACACGTTCCACAGAAAATGTCTCGGAAAGTGTCACTTTTTGAAGCTGTTCGGTATAAAATGTTCCTTCCAGCTCTTCATTCAATAATCCTATTTCTCGGAAAATGACGTCTCGCCGGTTTGTGGAGGGTGCATGTTTTCTCCCCCTTCAGCCATTTTTCGACGTCTTTTTTCTTGATGCCTTCTTTCTTGACAGCACGGAACAATGCATTGACCCCACCAAAATTTCCTTCTTTTTGTGCTGTGAGATACGTCTGTTTCATTACCTCCTCCATTACAACAGTTCACTGAGAGACGTTCTACTGTGACTGAAAAATTCATGTTGACTCCATCCCTTGCACAATTCAAATGACGACAACTTCCCCTCTCACTCCATTTTTAAATTCCTTCCATTCAATATGTGGGACATGTCACACAAAGCCAACGTGTCGGAAAAAGCAAACATGTGGTTTCAAACCGATCGTTGCTACTGGTAAACACACTACCTTCAACTCCAGCCATCATCTTCGTCGTCATACCTACGAAAACACCCCCAAAGTCCCTCAGGCAGTCTTCCTCCATTACGCGAACTACATCTCTTAATCCCCTTGACCACACAAAGCAGTGTCTCGGTAGTCACATTGGTAGAGCATCCGTCTACAATATAAACGGCCCGAGTTTAAATCCAAACCTAGTCGTCACTTATTTCGAAAATAAGTTCATGGTTCATAAAAAATTTCCCGAGTCCACTTACAATTAAATTTCCCACCACCCGAAAAACAGATTGAGAATTTACAAATCAAAAAGGGCGGAGAAATTTCCTAGATTTAAAAGTGGCTTTGCCGACAACAACGAGAAGGTGATGTCATGCAATAAAAAAAAAATGGCGGACACCGAGGGTCATGTCCACTGTTGCCACCGGAAGAAACGTTTCTACGTCAACGTACAGGGCAAACGCCCGCATACCGCACGGTCCAGAACTGTCTTTTTATATACTACTCTGATCTCTCACGAAAACTCTTCCTCTTTTCCCAGTTGCGGACAACACTGAATCTGTCCGCAATTGGCACTGTTTTTCTTTCTGTCCGCAATTGAGACCACACCATTGCGCAGTACGCAAATTGGACTCCATGCTGTTTACGAATATGCTCACACGATTAGTGAGCGGCGATGGCCCCACTTAGGTCAGTTGAGGCCCTGTGCACGTCCTATGTCTGGGGCCCCCTTGATTAAAATTTTCAGTCAAACAGTCGAAAAGAATATTTACAGGTAAATATTTTCCTTGCAAGCAGTTTTTCTGGCAGTAAAAACAATAAAACACATCCCACACAACTCTACAGCCAATGTGACATGTAATAGACGAGCATTCACACCGCTTGTACTTCCCCGCACCCGCAGAGAGCTTACAGCTGTAACATTAATTACTCTGGAATTCTCTTTTTGTTTTATAGTATCATTTACGAAAACAAATAACTATCCTCCCAGAGATATAATTAAAAACACCTAGTTTACCATAAACTTAATGGAAACGATGAACCCATGGTATTTTTAAGCTGTAAGAAGTAATTCCTCACAAAGTCTTACAGCTGACCACACACATTGTAAGAAAGTATTGCAAAACTCCATGTAGATTATTACAACAGTCTTTAAATAAAGTAATGTCAATTAAACTTTTTTTGCAATTTTATTTATGTAAAAATAAACCCTACATAATTATAAAGATAGATGCACAATTTCTGTTTTCACAAGACTAATATTAATAATAAAAATATTTTTAGTAAATTATACATGTTTGCTGAAATGCTTTTCATGTATACTATACCATGTTGCTCCGAATTTAGGCTGTTCCCATTGCATTTTGATTGTTACAAATAAGGGTCAGTTTAAGATGTTACACTGTTCAATCACAGCGCAGCACACCGCTTGAGCTTTATTATATGAAATAGTAATAATTTGGTTTCCAAAATCTCATCCGAAAATTTTAAACCAAACCATATAGTAATTTCGTGCTATAACGAAAAATATATTTTGGTTCTGAAAATTTATATAATTATTAAGGTAGTTTGGAGGCCCCCTCCAAATTCTGATGCCCTGTGCACGTGCAGAAATCAGGCACGTATTTTTAACGCTATAATGATTTCAATTAGGGCCTATTTTTGTCACAGGCGGTTGGCCGTAAGTCGCCCCATACTATCCGCGGAGTTAGATATAGTCCTACGTCAAAATAAAACAAAAAACTAAGGGGAGTCCGTATGTTTGATAAATAGCAGCGAATGAACGTGAGCCATATTGGAAGGGGCATATTTGCCGTTGTGCGCTGCGTATTGAGGGGCGATGAAATTTTGGGAACATATTTTGTAGAAATGCATTTTTCATTTTTACAAATAAAACTCAGTATTGTAACCCAGGCAATGCCTAATATTATAATTATGTTAGCACCATTATAATATTGCGCTAACACAATTATATATACACTGAGGTGCAAAAAAAAAAAAAAAAAAAAACTGGGTGGGGGCGCTACCGTTTTCATTACATGAGACCATACCCGTGCGGTAAATGGTATCGCCCGAAAGCGACGTATATGTGGAGGCAGATATCACCGCAAGCTCAAGTAGTAGCATTGGCAGTTCAGATGGCAGCTTATCAGGATTTAAGCGATTTCGAACGTGGCATGATAATCGGCGCCCGGGAGATTGGTCAATCTATCTCGGAAATTACCACGAAAGTTGAATTTACACGGTCAACAATTTCAAGGGTGTACCTGGACTACACAAACTCAGGAAAAAAATCCGGAGTGCGAGACCAATGTGGCCGTAGAAAAGCCCTGGACGATCGTGGACAGTGTGGTCTGACACGCACCGTAAAAACCGCCCGGCGTGCAACATTGCCGCAAATCACAGCACAATTCAACTGGGGACAGTAATAGCATTCGCATTCGGATATTGCAACGTTCCCTGCGTTCTATGGGGTTCCGGAGCCGACGGCCCACACGTGTGCCATTGCTGACCCGGTGACACAAGGCTTTGCGCATCACGTGGGCTCGGGAACGTCGCCATTGGACGCAGGAAACATGTAGCCTGGTCCGACGAATCGCAGTACCAACTGTTCCGGGCAGATGGCCGACTCCGGGTGTGGCGACAACCCCACGAGGCAGTAGATTCCGCATGCCTACAAGGGACACTGCAGACCGGCGGTGGCTCTGTCATGGTATGGGCTGTTTTCAGCTGGCACGCTTCAGGACCCTCTCATATACGTTTGCAGACCGCCCTGAGCTGTGGAGGCTACGTAACCATCATTGGGGATCATTTGCACCTGTTCATGTCATGCAACCACTTCGACGAGTGCGACCTCTTTCAACACGATTATGCGCCAACTTACACATCCACAGTCGTCCGATTATGGCTGGAAAAGCATTCCACGGAGTTTGGCATCCTGAGTTGTGACCCCACCCCCTCGTTCTCTGGATTTCAACGCCATCGAACACATTTGGGATGCTGTTCAACGTGCCATCAATGAGAGGAATCTTCCATCGGCGAATATTAAGGTATTGTGGGACGTTCTTCAGGAAGCATGGTGTGCACAGTTTTCACAGTACTACAGACAGGGCTTTACAGAGGAATCCATGCTCCGTCGCATTGCTGCAGTTATCCGATCGCGAGGAGCATCAGCGCTGTATTGGAGATAACCAAGTTTTTTTTAACACTTCAGCGTAATATAAGTATCATATACGTATTATAGTTGTGTAATAAAAACAAGACGCTAATATGTCTTCTGTTCTCAGCTGCTAATAAATTCAAGTTGGCGATTGATAATTATGTTTTTGCTTGCCAAAAGATAAACGTAAAAACCAGTGGCGGCTCGTGATAAGCTGAGATGGGGGGGGGGGGGGCTGCATCTCAATTTTGTAGATATCACTTCGAATAAGATAAGTTACTGAGCCTGTGTTGATGCTGTCCGTTTAATAATAATAATAATAATAATAATAATAGTAATAATAATATATACATATATATATATATATATATATATATATTCTATAAAGAAGATACCTAAGCAAAAAAATACATATATAATTTTGACTCACACCTAATACAACATAGAAAAGGTTATGTATCTACCTGTGTGAGTAAAAGGAGAAAAGATAAAAAAATAAAATAAAACAACTGAATGTAGAAGGTGTCGAGAATACTGAGCCTTGGCTTTATCAAGGACCAGCAAAAACTCTGCATTTTCTCACTTCCACAAAGACCTAGTTGGAAATGGGTTTCTGCAAGGCCATAGATGCAAGTAACATTCCCACCTAAAATAGTTTAAAAAATATATATATAAGTCATGTCCTCCGTAGAGTAGCATGACCTAGCACTAGTTAACAATTTCGCTTGCATCCATTAACCTTCATGGCCCGACCCATGCTCTTCATCTGTTACTATTAAACAGAGAGAAGAAGATTAAAGAGAACTCAAGCTTTGAGAGTGACATAATAAATAGAAATGATTTTCAGCTATAACGAAATTCCAAATTCGTTTGAGAGAGAATTTAAACCTGAAAAACAATGCAAAAGAAATCCAAATTTTACATTGCAATTAAAAAAAGGAAATGTTAATTTATAACGAACAGATTTTTGAAAGAAAACTTGAGTCTAAAACCCCCTACTCTACAACTTATGACAGCACGAAAACGAGAATAAGTTAAAGATAATAATTAACTAAAGAAAACTTTGTGAAAGTTATATACCTTAAACAGTTAGTTGCAATATGTACAAAGTATTTCAGCAGTGCTTTAAGTGCATAATTAATTAGTTATTAAGAACTTAACTACTTTGAAAAAACAGCGCATAGACAGCGCATAGAAAAGGAACAAGCTTAGCCTTCTTCTGTTCCTAGGTACCCCAAAAGACGCTCAAAGTTACAAAGAAAAGTAAGAGTTAAAACCCGCATAAATGTTAACAGACAAACCAATGCTTAAAAGCTGAAAAGCTAAAAAACGACAGAGAAAAGGTACATAAAGTACAAACATTGAACTTATAAAACCTAGAACCCAAAAACAAGGAAGAGAGCTTACCTCTTGTGTGACAAAAACTTTTCTCCTCACAAGAGGAGAACATGGCTGACCCCTTCCGCCACTCCCTAGACGCTGGGGGGCAGTGAGGGTGGGGCTGATGGCCTCCTCATACAGCAAGAAACCAACGCGCGGAGATTTTAACCAGAGAAAAAATATATAAACTTAAGACTGTGGATCTGTATGATCAGAATGAGCAGAATTAACTCTCCAGAATACATGAGAAATATTATAAAATACACGAGCAGTTTATTTAATAATCTTTGCATGTATTAAATCACCTTAGTGAGCTTCTATAGATTAATCAGAATCTTATTAATTTTAATGTTGGTTTTACTATTTTTAGTATAGCTATCCTAGTGATGAATAAGGAGTCATAAAAAGAAAATAGATCTTGCTTTTGAAGATGTCTTAAAGAAGGTTTTGAAACACATTAGAAACTGTTCTAACTTGATGTACAGAGATTTTTGGATAATTAATAATAATGCAGAAGTAATTTCTACTATACTCAAAGTTTGTCCCCTAGATATTAATAGTTATGATTTTGAAAACCTATATACTAATCTGCCTCTATCAGATATAATCACTACCTTTAAAGAGCTGTATGCAGAATTTAAACTTAACCAATTTGTTGATGTAGGAACTTGGAACTCTTATCTCAATTGCTGCATAAAAAATAACCATATCTTATATAATAATGCTCTCTATAAGCAAGTGAACGGTATTCCAATGGGAACATCAACGTCCACAAATATCGCTAATCTATTCCTGTTCTTTAAGGAATATAAATTCATTAAAAATCACCCCACCTGCTCAGATAACTACCTTTACACTTTTAGATATATTGATGATCTGCTGTGTATCAATAATTCAGAAGTTATAGAGAGTGATTTTGATAATATCTATCCTAGCTCTCTTAACTTATGTAAAACCAACCACAGTAATCAGGAACTTGAGTTCCTAGACTTAAGCATTAAGCTCAACAGAGGTAACCCATCTATTAGCCTCTTTGATAAAAGAGTTAATTTTCCTTTCAAAGTAATTAAATATCTACACTGGAATAATAACATTTCAACCAAAGTAATTGAGAATGTACTAATTTCTCAGGTCCTAAGAATTTCAAGAATTTGCAGCAACAATTTGTATTTCAATTACCACATTAATATACTATTAGAAAGTTTTCTAGAGAACGAAATTCCTTCTTCTTTCATCAAAAGAACTTTAAGAAAAATTATTCTGAATAATAGAGTAAGGTTGGCAGATCTGCTTTAATTTTCTACACAGTTAATAATATGATTCTGACCAATCAAAGCCGTAAGGAAGTTGGCTAGAGGATGCCTATTAACTACCTAAAGGAACCTTAGTGCTATGGATATGACGGTCCTATTAAAACAAAAAATTAAATAATATAAACAAAATCACAAAAAAAGCTTAAAAATCTGTTTATAAAAGAAAATAAAAACAAATAAAAAAGAAAACTAGTTATTCATCACTAGGATAGCTATACTAAAAATAGTAAAACCAACATTAAAATTAATAAGATTCTGATTAATCTATAGAAGCTCACTAAGGTGATTTAATACATGCAAAGATTATTAAATAAACTGCTCGTGTATTTTATAATATTTCTCATGTATTCTGGAGAGTTAATTCTGCTCATTCTGATCATACAGATCCACAGTCTTAAGTTTATATATTTTTTTCTCTGGTTAAAATCTCCGCGCGTTGGTTTCTTGCTGTATGAGGAGGCCATCAGCCCCACCCTCACTGCCCCCAGCGTCTAGGGAGTGGCGGAAGGGGTCAGCCATGTTCTCCTCTTGTGAGGGAGAAAAGTTTTTGTCACACAAGAGGTAAGCTCTCTTCCTTGTTTTTGGGTTCTAGGTTTTATAAGTTCAATGTTTGTACTTTATGTACCTTTTCTCTGTCGTTTTTTAGCTTTTCAGCTTTTAAGCATTAGTTTGTCTGTTAACATTTATGCGGGTTTTAACTCTTACTTTTCTTTGTAACTTTGAGCGTCTTTTGGGGTACCTAGGAACAGAAGAAGGCTAAGCTTGTTCCTTTTCTATGCGCTGTCTATGCGCTGTTTTTTCAAAGTAGTTAAGTTCTTAATAACTAATTAATTATGCACTTAAAGCACTGCTGAAATACTTTGTACATATTGCAACTAACTGTTTAAGGTATATAACTTTCACAAAGTTTTCTTTAGTTAATTATTATCTTTAACTTATTCTCGTTTTCGTGCTGTCATAAGTTGTAGAGTAGGGGTTTTAGACTCAAGTTTTCTTTCAAAAATCTGTTCGTTATAAATTAACATTTCCTTTTTTAATTGCAATGTAAAATTTGGATTTCTTTTGCATTGTTTTTCAGGTTTAAATTCTCTCTCAAAACGAATTTGGAATTTCGTTATAGCTGAAAATCATTTCTATTTATTATGTCACTCTCAAAGCTTGAGTTCTCTTTAATCTTCTTCTCTCTGTTTAATAGTAACAGATGAAGAGCATGGGTCGGGCCATGAAGGTTAATGGATGCAAGCGAAATTGTTAACTAGTGCTAGGTCATGCTACTCTACGGAGGACATGACTTATATATATATTTTTTAAACTATTTTAGGTGGGAATGTTACTTGCATCTATGGCCTTGCGAAACCCATTTCCAACTAGGTCTTTGTGGAAGTGAGAAAATGCAGAGTTTTTGCTGGTCCTTGATAAAGCCAAGGCTCAGTATTCTCGACACCTTCTACATTCAGTTGTTTTATTTTATTTTTTTATCTTTTTCTCCTTTTACTCACACAGATAGATACATAACCTTTTCTATGTTGTATTAGGTGTGAGTCAAAATTATATATGTATTTTTTTGCTTAGGTATCTTCTTTATAGAATGTGAATTCTGAATTTTCAAAACTGCTGCGTTGCGCGTTTTGATTTTCAGGTTATTTTGCACCCTTCGTTTTAAATTCTAAAATTTTTCCTTAGTCTTCAGTTTTGCTCTTAAGTATATATATATATATATATATATATATATATATATATATATATATATATATATATATATATATATATATACTGGCGTGCAAAAATTAAGGACAAGACGGTTTTTCGAATGTAACGTCGTGCAGAAGTGCTTCACATCGACTCAAATCATACCATAAGATCCCCAAGATGTAAGAATATCGGGCAAGTGTGAAAAACCGTCCAAACAAGGAATCCAAAGGATACAAAGGCACTTTATTGAAAAGGTAGCTTCGAGCACAACTGGACAGAAGACAGAAACGTCCATGTGACAGGCGGCTGCCAAGAAAAATCTAGTCTTTAGTAGGGGATATGATCACCCCTGACTGCGTTGCAGGATTTACAACGTCTGTCCATGCTGAGGACGAGGTTGTCAAGGAGCTGTTGAGGCATCGCGGCCCATTCCTCTTGTAGCGCCAATAGCAGCTGCGGAAATCGTTGCTGGCAGCTGGTGACGTGCTGCCAAGCGTCTCCCGAGAAGGTCCCACACGTGTTCGATTGGATTTAGGTCCGGGGACCTTGCGGGCCAATCCATGCGTTGAATATCTTCACTCTCCAACAGCTCTGCGACAGCCACTGTACGAAGAGGTGTAGCGGTGTCGTCCATGAAGAGGAACTCAGGACCCACAGCACCTCTAAACAGACGCACGTGAGGCAGAACCTCGGTACAATAGCGGACACCAGTGACTGAACCTCCATGGAAGATGTGGAGGTCAGTACGGCTACCAAGCATGATACCGCCCCAAACGACAACTCCGCCACCTCCAAACTGGTCCTTTTCGATTATGTTAGAGGTGTGATTGCGTGTTCCCTGCTCTCTCCAGATGTGTATACGTCCAGAATCGCTCGTCAGACTAAATCGGCTCTCATCCGTAAAGAGAACTGACCCCATTGCTAATATGTCCAGTTCTTGTGCTCCTGGCACCACAGGAACCGCCGTTTCCGATTAGCAGGCGTTAATGGCACACACCGTACTGGTCGTCGTGCAAATAGGCCACTTTTGTGCAGCCTCCTGGCCACGGTAAAACGCGATAACGGACGTCCAGTTGTCTGTTGTATGTGCCTTGCGATTTCTCCCGCTGTCTGCCGTCTGTCTCTTCTCGCCTGTAGGACAATACACCGGTCGTCCGCCGCCGTGGTTGCTCGTGGGCGACCACTGCTAAACTCTCGGACAGCTGTTCCTGTCGTTTGAAATGCTCTCGAAGCTCGTGAAACGATGCTGTGAGCGATCCTGAACTCCTCGGCCACACTAGTCACACTTCGACCTTCTTCCAACTTCCTAATGACGCGAATTCGGCTAAAGTCATCCAGATGTCGTCTACTGGATTTCGTGTTGGACATATCACACGGTGGTAGCAACTCAACGTCGTTCAAACCGATGTACACTGTGCAATAGCTTTCACCGAATTGCTGAGCGTACACCGCCGTGTGCTTTATACCCTTCCGACACTCCCCCACTTACGTCATGCTGCATATATGCGCATGCCCTATCGTACCGGACCCTGGTCTATCTCCTGAGTGGTCTTTCGGTCCGTTCTGCCTGCTCGTTCCGCTGTTATGCTAATTTTTCCTCTCCGTCCTTAATTTTTGCACACCAGTGTATATTGATCGAAAGTGCTTTTTTTTTTTACAAGAAATGAATATTTAGCGATTGATAGGGAAAATGTAGAGGCACCGATACCTAAATTAGGCAACAGATATTAAGCGATGGCCACAGTGCCACATTTATGAAGAAAATAATCGACCTATAAAACTTGGTCGGATGCATTATTTCTTAAAAAGAAACTGATTAATCAGTGCATCCTTCCAGTTCTTACGCATGGAGCACAGACATGGACCTCAGTTAAAATAGACATACATATGTTGCAGACAACTGAAAGATTCATGTAGAGATGCATGCTTGATGTTACCAGGAAAGATACAAATAGAAACTCGTGGATCGGGAAAATGACAAGAGTGCAAGACATTATGATCAGAATTCCTGAAATTGCAACGAGAAGGACATATTGCAGGAAGAAGGAGCCACTGACGGGGATTTGAAATATTGAACTGGATAGCAGGGGAAAAACAATACCCAGAAGATGACAAGGGGGAGATGGGTGCATGAAAAGCATGAAAGAAACTGGCTCAAGGCAGACTGTTGTGGAAGAAGAAACTTGGAGACTCTCATCCAGCAGTGGATTGATAGTAGTTGAAAATTTTATATACATGCATATACGTATATATACACTGCTGGTCACCCAAAATGCAACACCAAGAAGGACACAGGATAGCAAAGCCAATTTTACTGGACACATAACAACAGATACAAAGATTAAACGATTGAGCTTACAGGCCCGTGCGACTTGCGGAACACGCAGACATCAATAGTTCGTGAGGCCCCCATGGCTGGCAATAACGGCTGCTACACGCCGCGGCATCGAACGAAAGAGGCTTTCGATGTGAGCTTGGGGTATGTCGGTCCAGGCTGCTTCCACACGTTGCCACAGTTCATCAGGTGTAGCCGCGGGTGGTGCTTTCCGTGCCACTCGGTTGCCGATCAGCGACCAGACGTGTTCGATGGACGACATATCGGAGGAACAGGCGGGCCGCGGCAGCAGTGACACCTGGTGGGCCGTGAAGAATTGTTGCATGATTCGTGCCACGTGCGGGCGCGCATTGTCCTGTTGAAACGTGGCCGCTGGCAGGTCCTGCAGGTAAAGGAGGACTCCAGGCTCCAAAACGTCGGAGATGTAGCGGTGGCTGTTGAGTGTACCGGCGATGCGTACCAGAGGGGTGCAGGTGTCATATCCAATTGCACCCCAAACCATAACGCCAAGCAACGAACCGGTATGGCGATGCATAATGCAGGCGTCATACAGTCTCTCGCCGCGGATCCGACCATCGTGGTGTTGCAGGCAGAAGCGGGATTCGTCGGAGAAGACAATGTCGTGCCATTCCGTAGTCCAGGTGCGGCGTTCAACGGCCCACTGCCGCCGCACTCGTTGGTGGTGTAACATCAATGGTAATCGGAACACTGGACGCCGTGCAACAAGTCCCCGCTCCTGCAGACGACGTCGAACGGTACGTGCTGACACAGGTTGTTGCGCAACACACCCTAATTCCTGCGCTAACGTTCGTGATGTGGCGGTGCGAACCGTCAATGCCCGCCGCACAACATGCCGGTCTTCTCGTTCGGTGGTGTGCCGCGGCTGCGGCAATCGCTCACGTCGGTCCGTTCGTCCCTCTTGCACCCACCGAATCCATAATCGCCTTACTGTGGCTGGCTGTCGTCCCACACGGGTGCTGATGTCTCGGTACGATAAACCGCTGTTGCGATAAGCCACTATTCGTCCTCTGTCGAACTTCGAAACGTGCTGGAATGACTGCCGTATTCTGCGACGAGGCATCAGGAAGCTTCCCACGCGCAGGTCAGGCGGCACAACACACTTCCACTACTTACACCCCGCCTTCTGTGCACCCTTCTTATAGTGCTTCTCGGTGGCGTGCCCGGCACACATGATTTGCATATGCCCTGCAATGCTAATCGTTTGCATGTCCTATCGCGGGTGATGCATGCTGCGAATTTCAGGCCAATCGGATGCTTCCTTCTTGGTTTTGCATTTTGGGTAGCCAGCAGTGTATTTCATAAAGCTCCTAAATATTAAAGCCGCCCCGGTGGCGCAGTGGTCTAAGTGATGACATCTGACCATTCGTCCGAAAGGGGTCCGGGTTCGAATTCCGGTGAGGCATGGATGTTGTGCTTGTCTTACGGCACTGACTCACTCTCTTTCGTGGAACCAGTGACCCTAAGTTAGGGACGGGCGACTGCTTATTGCCCTTTGAGTTGCTCACTGTGGTCGTTAAACCTGGAATCAAATATATATATATATATATATATATATATATATATATATATATATAATATGGGATGTAAGGTCAGGTGATGCGTAACATCACAGCCTCTCCTTGACAAATGTCAACCCCGCCTTCTCGTGGTACATCCTGTTCCCACTAAAGGGGCTCTGACGACCGCCAATAGCGGTATAACTATACCATCGGGATTAGAGGAAATGCTATCCCACACTCACCAACCCGCTTGGCCAGCGTGGTGAGTTATGGCCAAACCCCTCCAAAATGACTCCACAACTTAAATCTTGGCCCTCAGTCTCCGGCAGCTGGAATGTACCTGGCCAAGTAGGCGGCCAGTGCGACATGAAGGCAGAGGGTGCTAAGAATCCCTGGAGGACCGGACTAGGCTGCCATCTGATGCTGACCTTGGCTACGTACAACGGACGCTCCCTATCTTCTGATTCAAGGCTTCTTGAATTGGAAGAGGAACTACAAAGGATCAAGTGGGACATCGTCGGGATAAGTGAGGTAAGGAGAAAAGGAGAAGATCTCATTGAACTGAAAAGTGGACATCTCTTCTACTATCGTGGGACAGATACTGGCAGAACTAGTGGTGTTGGATTTATAATAAACAAGAAACTGAAGGATAAAGTTGTAGAAGTTGAAAGTTCCTCTGACAGAGCTGCACGACTCGTTATCCAACTCTCGAGAAGATACCAGGCTCAGATTATTCAAACTTATGCACCCACCACAAGTCATCCTGAAGAAGAAATTGAAGAATTTTATGAGGAAATTCGTGATCTAAATAATAAAGGTAAGCAGCACTTAAAGATAATTATGGGAGATTTCAATGCAAAAATAGGGCAACGGCAACAGAATGAAACTTCAGTAGGTAAATTCGGTCACGGCAACAGAAACCAGCGTGGAAATACTCTTGTAGAGTTTGCAGAGGCAGAAGGGTTTTTCATCTTGAACTCCTTTTTCAAGAAAAAGCCACACAGGAAATGGACATGGAGACATCCAAATGGGACGACAAGTGAAATTGATTTTATTATGTGTAACAAAAAATTCGTCATAGAAGACTGCAGTGTGCTAAACAAGTTCAACACAGGCAGTGACCATAGATTGGTGAGATGTAAGATGCACCTCAACACTAAACTCGAACGTAGCAAGCTCATAAGACAAACAAAATGTATTGACATAACCAACCTTAAAAAACACCATAATACCTTCAAATTGGAACTGAAGAACAGATTCTCTGCTTTGGAAGACCTAACATCGGAAGAAGTGGATATTTCTGAAGTTAACAAAAAAGTAACCAAAGCTCTTATGGAAACAGCAACAAAATTAGCTGGGTCTAAGAACAAATTGCATGTGAACAAATTATCAGGAAAAACCAAAATGTTGATGCAAAGAAGAAGAGTGATGAGGACAACTAAAGAAGATGTGACTTCCAAAGTGGAATATATAGAGCTGTGCAAGACAGTACGAAAAAGTATCACTGAAGACGTAAGGAAATTCAACTGTGAACTAGTAAGGAAAGCAATTGAAAACAACCAAAGCCTAAAGATAGCAAAGGGACATCTCAGTAAGGGGAAAAAACAGATTATGGCACTGAGAAAAGAAGATGGTTCTGTAACAAGAAATAGAGGCGAAATTTTGACAAGAGTGAAAGATTTCTACTCCAAATTATATGAAAGGGATGATACATGTACTCCAGACATCATGAAAGGTACCAGTACCAGAGTTCTTCCAGTCCTTCCAGCAGAAGTTGCACATGCAATCAAGAACATGAAGCGGGGAAAAGCTCCAGGAGAAGATGGAATTACTGTAGACATCATACAAGAAGCAAGTGGAGAAATCGAAACAGTACTTGCCCAAATTTTCACTCGATGCCTTAATGAAGGGAAAATTCCTGAGGATTGGAACAACGCTACAATGATCCTGCTACATAAAAAAGGTGACATTGAGGATCTCAGGAACTACAGACCTATCAGCCTCCTATCAGTGGTTTATAAAATCTTCTCTAAAGTTCTTTCACACCGCTTGAAGGGGACACTGGACATGGCTCAACCGAGAGAACAAGCTGGATTCAGGAGTGGCTACAGCACAATAGATCATATCCACGTACTGAGAGAACTAATTGAAAGAGCGAGGGAATATGAGCTTCCATTGTGCATGGCTTTTATCGATTATGAAAAAGCCTTTGATTCGGTGAAACCATCAGCAGTTGCAATGGCTCTGAAATCCTGCGGTATTGAAGATGCATACATTAATATTATTAATAACATCTATGAAAATACAAGTGCAAAGATTCGGCTGTTTGAAAATACAACACACGTAAAAATTGGAAAAGGAGTGAGACAAGGTGACACCATATCTCCGAAGCTCTTTAATGCAACATTGGAAAATGTCTTTCAATCACTGAACTGGGAAAACAAAGGGATAAAGATTAATGGAGATTATCTAACCCACCTTCCTTTTGCTGATGACATAGTCATTTTTGCAACTACCCCATCAGAGCTACAGAGTATGATACAGGAACTTGCTGACAAGAGTAAAGAAGTGGGATTAAAAATGTACTTTCAGAAGACAAAAGTGATGTACAATGCTTTTAAAAGAAATGAAGATTTATCGATTGATGGAGAAAAGCTGGAGATAACAGACACGTACGTTTATCTTGGACAGCAGATATCAAGTGAGGGTCACATTGGTGAAGAAATTAATCGGCGTACAAAACTTGCCTGGAGAACTTTTGGAAGAAACACCATAATTTTCAAGAGCAATATGCCATTATGTCTTAAAAGAAAAGTGTTTGATCAATGCATCCTTCCAGTGCTTACGTATGGTGCAGAGACGTGGACCTTAACTGAAAGAAACATACAAAGGCTGCAGACAACTCAAAGAAGCATGGAGAGATTCATTATTTGGTGTAACCAGGAGAGATAAGAAGAGGAACTCGTGTATCAGAAAAATGACAAGAATGGAAGACATCATGACCAGAGTTAAATCCCTGAAATGGCAATGGGCTGGACATATTTCCAGAAGGACAGACCATCGATGGACAGCCGAAATTTTAGACTGGATTCCACGGGACAGGAAAAGACCCAGAAGAAGACCACATGGAAGATGGGTGGATGAAATTCGAAAGTATGCGGGAGTAACATGGAAGAGACTGGCACAAGACAGACCGTTGTGGAAGAAACTTGAGGAGACCTTCGTCCAGCAGTGGATTGATAATGGTTGAAAATGATGATGATGATAATCAACGGTCTGTCTTGTGCCAGTCTCTTCATATTTATCATCATCATCATTTTCAACCATTATCAATCCACTTCTGGACGAAGGTCTCCTCAAGTTTCTTCCACAACGGTCTGTCTTGTGCCAGTCTCTTCCATGTTACTCCCGCATACTTTCGAATTTCATCCGCCCATCTCACAAGTGGTCTTCTTCTGGGACGTTTCCTGTCCCGTGGAATCCAGTCTAAAATTTCAGCTGTCCATCGATGGTCTGTCCTTCTGGAAATATGTCCAGCCCATTGCCATTTCAGGGATTTTACTCTGGTCATGATGTCTTCCATTCTTGTCATTTTTCTGATACACGAGTTCCTCTTCTTATCTCTCCTGGTTACACCAAATAATGAATCTCTCCATGCTTCTTTGAGTTGTCTGCAGCCTTTGTATGTCTCTTTCAGTTAAGGTCCACGTCTCTGCACCATACGTAAGCACTGGAAGGATGCATTGATCAAACACTTTTCTTTTAAGACATAATGGCATATTGCTCTTGAAAATTATACTGTTTCTTCCAAACGGTCTCCAGGCAAGTTTTATACGTCGATTAATTTCTTCATTAATGTGATCCTCACTTGATATCTGCTGTCCAAGATAAATGTAGGTATTTGTTATCTCCAGCTCTCCTCCATCAATTGACAAATCTTCATTCCTTGTAAAAGCAATGAACATCACTTTTATCTTCTGAAAGTTCATTTTCAATCCCACTTCTTTACTCTTGTCAGCAAGTTCCTGGATCATACTCTGTAGCTCTGATGGGGTAGTTGCAAAAATGACTACGTCATCAGCAAAGCGAAGGTGAGTTAGATAATCTCCATTAATCTTTATCACTTTGTTTTCCCAGTTCAGTGATTGAAAGACATTTTCCAGTGTGGCTTTAAAAGAGCTTCGGAGATATGGTGTCATCTTGTCTCGCTCCCTTTCCAATTTTTATGTGTGTTATATTTTCAAATAGCCGAATCTTTGTACTTGCACTTTCATAGATGTTATTAATAATATTAATGTATGCATCTTCAATACCGCAGGATTTCAAAGCCATTGTAAGTGCTGATGGTTTCACCGAATCAAAGGCTTTTTCATAATCGATAAAAGCCATGCACAATGGAAGTTCATATTCCCTCGCTCTTTCAGTTAGTTCTCTCAGTACGTGGATATGATCTATAGTGCTGTAGCCACTCCTGAATCCAGCTTGTTCTCTCGGTTGAGCCATGTCCAGTGTTATCTTCAAGCGGTGTGAAAGAACTTTAGTGAAGATTTTATAAACCATTGATAGGAGGCTGATAGGTCTGTAGTTCCTGAGATCCTCAATGTCACCTTTTTTATGTAACAGAATCATTGCGGCATTGTTCCAATCCTCAGGAATCTTCCCTTCAGTAAGGCATCGAGTGAAAACTTGGGCGAGTACTGTTTCAATTTCTCCACTTGCTTCTTGTATGATGTCTACTGTAATTCCATCTTCTACTGGAGCTTTTCCCCGTTTGATGTTCTTGATTGCATGTGTAACTTCTGCTGGGAGGACTGGAAGAACTCTGGTACCTTTGTAATGTCTGGAGTACATTACAAAGGAGCCAGAGTTCTTCTTGTTTACAGAAGAATTTTCATATAGTTTTGAGTAGAAATCTTTCACCCTTGTCAAAATTTCGCCTCTATTTCTTGTTACAGAACCATTTTCTTTTCTGAGAGCCATAATCTGTTTTCCTCCCTTACTCAGATGTCCCTTTGCTCTCTTTAGGCTTTGGTTGTTTTCAATTGCTTTCCTCACTAGTTGACAGTTGAATGTCCTTACGTCTTCAGTGATACCTTTTCGTACCGTCTTGCATAGCTCTATATGTTCCACTTTGGAAGTCACATCTCCTTTAGTTGTCCTCATCTCTCTTCTTTTTTGCATCAGAATTTTGGTTTTTCCTGATGATTTGTTCGTATGCAACTTGTTCTTAGTACCAGGTATTTTTGTTGCTGTTTCCATAAGAGCTCTGGTTAGTTTTCTGTTAACTTCAGAGATGTCCACTGCTTCCGACGTTAGACCTTCTAGAACAGAGAATCTGTTCCTCAGTTCCAATTTGAAGGTATTATGATGTTTTTTAAGGTTGATCGTGTCAATACACTTTGTTAGTTTCATAAGCTTGCCACGCTCGAGTTTAGCAATGAGGTGAATCTTGCCTCTTACCAATCTATGGTCACTACGTGGGTTGAACTTGTTTAGCACACTGCAGTCTTCCATGACAAATTTCCTGTTACACATAATAAAGTCGATTTCACTTGTCCATCCATTGGGATGTTTCCATGTCCATTGCCTTTGCGGCTTTTTCTTTAAAAAGGAGTTCATGATTAAAACACTTCTGTTTCTGCAAAATTTGCCTACTGAAGTTTCATTCTGTTGCCGTTGCCCTATTTTCGCATTGAAATATCCCCTAATGGTCTTCAAGTGCTGCTTGCCTTTATTATGTAGATGACGAATTTCCTCATAAATTTGTTCAATCTCTTCTTCAGGATGACTTGTAGTGGGTGCATAAGCTTGAATAATCTGAGCCTGGTATCTTCTCGAGAGTTGGATAACGAGTCGTGCGATCTGTCATAGGTACTTTCAACTTCTACAACTTTTGCCTTCAATTTCTTGTTTATTATAAATCCAACACCACTAGTTCTGCCATTATCTGTCCCACGATAGTAGAAGAGGTGTCCACTTTTCAGTTCAATGAGATCTTCTTACCTCACTTAGCCCGACGATGTCCCACTTGATCATTTGTAGTTCCTCTTCCAATTCAAGAAGCCTTGAATCAGAAGATAGGGAGCGTCCATTGTATGTAGCCAAGGTCAGCATGAAATGGCATCCTAGTCCGGTCCTTCGGTGATTCTTAGCACCCTCTGCCTTCATGTCGCACTGGCCGCTGACTTGGCCAGATACATTCGAGCTGCCGGAGACTGAGGGCCAATATTTAAGTTGTGGAGTCATTTTGCAGGGGTTTGGCCATAACTCACCACGCTGGCCAAGCGGGTTGGTAAGTGTGGGATAGCATTTCCTCTAATCCCAATGGTATAGTTATACCGCTATTTGGCGGTCGTCAGAGCCTCTTTAGTGGGAACAGGATGCACCATGAGAAGGCGGGGTTGACATTTGTCAAGGAGAGGCTGTAGTGTATTGCGCATCACCAGACCTTACATCCCATATATATATAAGTAATACAACTTAAAAAGTGTATTATGAAGTTGTACAACTCGCCTTGATTGTGAGTAGAATTTTGTGTATATATATATCCAGTGTAACTTGGATAATTCGAAGCTGAAGAGATCACAAAAGTAATTCGAATTATCGACAAATTCAAATTAGGCAAGTTTGTATATGGGCACATTTAAGTACTGTAAAAAACAACATATTTATTCATAAGATTAAAAAAAAGGACAGTACGGTAAATTTACATATTGTTTGTAAAAAAAACCGTACAATTTTGGCTTGCTTCTTAGAATTTATGTTATGGATAAATAAATTCCTCAAGTTTATCAAGTGAATGAAATAGAGAGTCACTTATATTCTTCTGTCCCTCAACAAACTTCCTTAATTATTGGAAGTGAATCAAAGCCTCTTCTGAATTTGGAAGGCGCTCTTCAGGAAATTCTGGCCTTTCCAGTTCTTCATCTGAAAATACACAGCAGGTGTTCTTATTCATAACATCAGCCAAGATCTCATCATCTGTGAGCTCACCACAAACAGCTAAATTGTCATCAACTCTCACAAAGGTCTCATACGGTACATCACGGCCTACGTCTTCCCCGTACTCCACAGTGGGTATGATCTCCTCGCCACCATTACCTTGATGTAGTTGAGACTCATCATCTGGGTGCTGGAAGCCTGCTTTTCCGAAGCAGTTGGTTATAGTTTCAGGTTTAACTTGTTGCTTCATCCAGAACAGTGGGTACCCATTTTAAAAGGCATTTGTTGGAAATACGAGAATACGAAAACGGGGTTTTCTTCGAAGTAAATAAAACAAAAGTTCG
This sequence comes from Macrothele yani, assembly GCA_039090855.1. Classification (NCBI taxonomy): domain Eukaryota; kingdom Metazoa; phylum Arthropoda; class Arachnida; order Araneae; family Macrothelidae; genus Macrothele; species Macrothele yani. Next base: position 160,023,767 of record CM077010.1, on the reverse strand, counting down.
AATTAAAGTTTCTTTTTTTTTTTTTTTTTTTTACATTATTTATATAGATAATTCAAGGGACTAAACGAAAAATTCGAATTAACCAAGAATTTGAATTAAAAACGTTCGAATTAGACAAGTTACACTGTATATATTGGCTATATATACAGGGCTAGAAGAAAAAGTCCTTGATCAGGCCAATATCTCAAGAAACAATGGCAGTTAGCGATTTACTTCTTGTGCAGTTGTATAGGAAACCCCCTATGGCGCAAACAATAACACCACGAGGGATCCCCTAGCCCCCTTTTTGTGGGGGTTGAGGGGCTCTCTCGCCACCCTTTACAGATAGGGCAAAAAAGTCAATTACAAACTTGTTCAGCGAGGCAAAATTAGTAAAAAAATGTTGTTGTCCCATAACAAAAGATGGAAGGGGACCGGGAATGTGGCCCCAAGGAAATCACAATATCCGGAAGCAACAACAGAGTATTTAGACAAGAACTCATTACTTAGAACTTATCTAAACTGGTAAGTTCTAAGTAAACGAAAGCACAAAGCAAAAACTTTCCTACAACGCTCATCAACAGTTCTTGTTCTGAAATAAAACGCAGTTCCTTGGCATATTCAACATCAGACTTTGCTGTCCAATACGGTAAAAAATACGCCGAGAAAAGGAGAAATACCATAAAGGGGCGAAACACTCACCCAATAGGAAAACTGTGTGCGCATCTAATTGACTTGCGTACGTGGCAAAGCTTTCGACCTCCCGTCACTGGTTCACTAAGTGTTGGCATACTGACCACGCATATCATTTTTGTATTCTGACGACGGAGCAGAAAGCACATTTGAAATCCATGGAAATATGCTTCAGACACAGCGACTCAGGCAGCTTTCCGCTTTTTTCGCATTTGGAGAGTCCCCTTTCATCTTTTGTTATGGGACAAAAACATTTATGTACTATTTTTGCCTCTCTGAACAAGTTTGTAATTCACTTTTTTGCCCTATCTGCAAAGGAGGGCGCGATAGCCCCTCAATCCCCCGAAAAAAGGGAGGCTATGGGATCCCTCGTGGTGTTATTGTGTGCGCCATAGGGGGTTTCCTATACAACTGCACAAGAAGTAAATCGCTAACTGCCATAGTTCGTGAGATATTAGCCTGATCACGGACTTTCCTTGTTACCCTGTATATTAAATTTACTTTGAATAGGTATAATAGCTTTTGTTTTAAGGAGTTCGCAACTGGAAACATAGAAGTCATCGAATCACCTGTTCAATAATTTAAGTACACTGTTAAAAATTTCGTGGTAGGTTGCACCAAAAAAGTGATGCTACACCAGCTGCACAACTTTCGGAGAACAGATACACCATTGTGTGGTGCAAACAAACCCCAACAACATAGTTCAACTTTGCACCATGTTTATAGTACAAGGTTGCACTACGTAGTTTAACTTTACACCATGTTATACACTGGCGTGCAAAAATTAAGGACGAGACGGTTTTTCGAATGTAACGTCATGCAGAAGTGCTCCACATCGACTCAAATCATACCATAAGATCCCCAAGATGTAAGAATATGGAACAAGTGAGCAAAACCGTCCAAACAAGGAATCCAAAGGATACAAAGGACACAAAGGCACTTTATTGAAAAGGTAGCTTCGAGCACAACTGGACAGAAGACAGAAACGTCCATGTGACAGGCGGCTGCCAAGAAAAATCCAGTCTTTAGTAAGGGATATGATCACCCTTGACTGCGTTGCAGGCTTTACAACGTCTGTCCATGCTGAGGACAAGGTTGTCAAGGAGCTGTTGAGGCATCGCGGCCCATTCTTCTTGTAGCGCCAATCGCAGCTGCGGAATCATTGCTGGCAGCTGGTGACGTGCTGCCAAGCGTCTCCCGAGAAGGTCCCGCACGTGTTCGATTGGATTTAGGTCCGGGGACCTTGCGGGCCAATCCATGCGTTGAATATCTTCACTCTCCAACAGCTCTGCAACAGCCACTGTACGATGAGGTGTAGCGTTGTCATCCATGAAGAGGAACTCAGGACCCACAGCACCTCTAAACAGACGCACGTGAGGCAGGAGAACCTAGGTACAATAGCGGACACCAGTGACTGAACCTCTTTGGAAGATGTGGAGGTCAGAACAGTTACCAAGCAAGATACCGCTCCAAACGAGAACTCCGCCACCTCCAAACCGGCCCCTTTCGATGATGTTGGAGGTGTGATTGCGTGTCCCCTACTCTCTCCAGACGTGTGTACGTCCAGAATCGCTAGTCAGACTAAATCGGCTCTCATCCGTGAAGAGAACTCGACCCCATTGCTGATGTGTCCAGTTCTTGTGTTCCTGGCACCACAGAAACCGCCGTCTTCGATGAGCAGGCGTTAATGGCACACACCGTACTAGTCGTCGTGCAAATAGGCCACCTTTGTGAAGCGTCCTGGCCACGGTAAAACGCGATAACGGACGTCCAGTTGTATGTTGCACGTGCCTTGCGATTTCTACCGCTGTCTGCCGTCTGTCTCTTCTCGCCTGTAGGACAATTTACCGGTCGTCCGCCGCCGTGGTTGCTCGTGGACGACCACTGCTAAACTCTCGGACAGCTGTTCCTGTCGTTTGAAATGCTCTCGAAGCTCGTGAAACGATGCTGTGAGCGATCCCGAACTCCTCGGCCACACTAGTCACACTTCGACCTTCTTCCAACTTCCCAATGGCGCGACCTCGGGTAAAGTCATCCAGATGTCGTCTACGGGATTTCCTGTTGGCCATATCACACCGTGGCAGCAACTCGACGTCGTTCAAACCGATGTACACCGTGCAATAGCTTTCACCGAATTACTGAGCGTACACCGCCCGTTTGCTTTATACCCTTCCGACACTCCCCCTCCCTTACGTCATGCTGCATATATGCGCATGCCCTACCGTACGGGACCCTAGTCTATCTCCTGAGTGGTCTTTCGGTCCGTTCTGCCTGCTCGTCCCGCTGTTATGCTAATTTCCCCTCTTCGTCCTTAATGTTTGCACACCAGTGTAGGACAAGGTTGCACTATGTAGTTCAACTTTCCACTATGTTATAATACAAGATTGCACCACATTATTGTGCAAGGTTGCACTATGTAATGCAACTTTACACTATGTACAAGGTTGCCCCACATTATTGTGCAAGGTTGCACTATGTAGTTTAACTTTACACCACATTATGGTGCAAGGTTGCACTGTGTTGTTAGGATTCGTTTGCACCATACAATGGTGTATCTTTTCTCGGAAAGTGGTGGCTCTTGTAGCACCACTTTTTGGTGCAACCAACCTCAAACTTTTTAACAGTGTACTCTGTTTCTTGCGGGAACACAATATTTAATAGTTGGTGAAGAAAAAGGGAGAGAGGGTAAGAAATATCGGATGCCACACAACCAAAATTTCATGCGATATGCCATCCACAATATACTATCTCGCTACAGAACTTCAAAATCAGTCCCTTTGACAAATGATTGAAATTTAAAGTTAATCAAACCTCAAGTACATTCCTGTGAATCGCTCCTATCACTGGAAATTTTCCGGTCATATGGTTACAGCAAAAGTGAGAACAGAATTTTCCCGTTAATATACGAAAGGAATTGCGGAAAGGTTTCTGAAAATGCAGAATTTTCCTGGCGTACGGAATATTCGGGAAATTCAGGCGTTTTCCCGTCATTTCACGGAAAAGGTTCTATCAAAAATATGCTTCGTTAATTTACGAAAGGAATCATCATGGAAAATGGTTCGTGAATTTCAGAAAAGTGCATGTTTCTCTGAGGTCTTGAGTCCACGTTTTTGGCATAAAAATATAATAACTAATGGCGGTTTTTAAGTTAAGCGAGAACAAGTGCAAAGAAGTAATTCCTACGCTGAATTAGCAAACGGAAACGAACGTGCGCAATGCCAATTCCAACATTAACAGTCTCAGTGAAAAAATTCCAGCAGCAGCACGAGAAACAATTTCTTGCCAAAGTATTTTGCTCGAGTCAGTATGAGAAAAAACACATGGGAGTCCATCTGTCTTGATTTAAATTCTTTGTTCGCCAATTCGTCCTGCCGTGATGCAACTGCCAGAACCCTACACGACTTTCAAATCCGTCTGTTATGCAACTGAAGTGCTGATTGTTGGCTTTGTTAATTACAGATACGAATTCGTTCGGCAGAGCAACGCATGCGGCAGCTGTAGCTAATTAAGACTGGTTGAAGACAACATACTGTAAGACGAAGTAAAAAAAAAAAAAGACGCAAAGGAAGGGGGGCGGGAGGAGAGAAAAAGAAATAAAAAGACATACTATGTGTACTGAATTGGTGAAGATTTACGTAGTACGCATGTACTGAAGCGACGTCATATATAGGGAAAATAACAACACTGGTCTGAGTTTTAAAATTAATTCTCCCATTGGTTATTCCTAATTATTTTTTTGCACACTGATTTCAAAAATGTAATCCGTTCTGTATCATGTCAGAACCTCTCACAAACTAAGAAGGAAGATATTTACATTTTAACTCACTTTCCAGTAATTTTAAGGGATATTGCAAACAAATAAAATTAAAACAAAATTGAAAATACAATACAGTGAGCTTCTCAAATAAAATTTTACGCATATAAAGATGTCTTTTGATTAATGTTTATTAAATAACTAGCTGAATTGCCCGGTACTGCTCGGGAAAATTTGGTGATGATTCACTATCTAAATTTTGTACAAATCAAATGAAAGCGATTAATTTTTTACGGCATGAACAGTACCTAATACTGTATTTCATTTCTTTGAATCTGAATTTTATTCTTTGTAAGAGTCTTTAGGCACCCAGTATTTTTAGTTTTTTCGTTTGATTTTTTGTTGTTTACTTACCTTCAGCACGGTTTTTTGTTGTTTACTTACCTTCAGCACGGATTTTTGTTGTTTACTTACCTTCAGCACGGATGCTGAACTGTGTTGCAGTTCTTCACTGGAAAGCACTTGTCACAAAAAAATAAAATCTTGCACTTATCACAACAAAAAGTCTTAAATTCGAATTCAAAATAAACAAGTTAGTAAAATCATGCAATGCATTGATTATAATACGCTTTCCAACATACCAGAAATCATTACTCAAGTTATGAGGATAATGGCTGTGGAATAAATCTCGCTCCTGTGCCCTGACCTTTGATCCCATTTCGATGATATTCAACAGAACCGGTTCAGTATACCTCCGAAATAAGATGATAAAGTTTTGTCGCAATAGAAGCATTTTTTCGTAAGTTATGATGCATAAGGGCTATGGAATAGATCCCGCTCCTGTGTCCTAACCTTTGACCCCATTTCGCCCATTTTCAATAGGATTCGTCCCCAGGCAGGCCCCTACAACATACTAACATTTCATCCAAATCGAAGCATTTTTACGTAAGTTATGACGCATAATGGCGATGGAAGTGATTCCGCTCCTATGTCCTGACCTTTGACCCCATTTCGCCCATTTTCAATAGGGTTTGTCCCCAGGTGGTCCTACCACATACTAAAATTTAATCGAAATCGAACCTTTTTTACGTTAGTTATGACGCATAAGAGCAGTGGAATGGATCCCGCTCCTATATCCTGACCATTGACCCCATTTCGTTCACTTTCAATAGGGTTCCTTCTCAGGTGGTCCCCTACCACATACTAAAATTTTATCGAAATCGAACGGCCGCCCCAGTGGCGCAGTGGTCTAAGTGATGGCCTCTGATCATTCGTCCCAAAGGGGTCCGGGTTCGAATCCCGGTGAGGCATGGATGTTGTGTTTGTCTTTCGGCACTGGCTCTCTCCCTTCCATGGAACCAGTGGCCCTAAATTAGGGACGGGCGACTGCTTATAGCCCATTGAGTTGCTCACGGTGGTCGTTAAACCTCCAATAAAAAAAAAAAAATCGAACGATTGTTACGCGAGTTATCGTGCGGACGGGCATACGCACACAACGCGTGACGTAATGAGGCAGATGGGAATCGCGACCATTTGCTCGAAAGAGTGTGACGTCATAAAACTTTAATAGGATCCACACACAACGCGTGACGTAATGAGACAGATGGCGTGACCGCGCGTCAAAATCTCAATCGCGAGCTTGTGACGTCATAAGATTTCTAAGCATAGGTAACATTATGGAACGACGCCATGACATTGAAAACGTGGTAATTCGGGGTGGTTATTTAACCCACTAAACGAATTTTCCTAAAGTCGAGATCAAGCTAAATCGATTTCTAGTACCAGAAAACGGTAGGTTAACGACTTTCATCAAAATCCTTAGAGCCGTTTTCAAAATAAAATTGTCATACATACAAGAATTGCTCCTTTAAGGTGGACGTCAAGTAATTTTGCTTCCTATACTTCCAATGGAAAAACTTCTGTACACCTTTTCTTCACAATTAATGCTTTCCCAAGGATGAAAATTTGAACATCGACTAAAATAGCTTCATTTCATAACTTGGAATACTTAATATTTTCTAAAACATAACCATAATTATGCAATCCAACATTTATTTGTCTACTGACGTCATCAAAGTACAGGTCGCGCTATCTTTTTTCTGGTTTCAACAACACCAAAGGAAACGTTATTGTTTTTTAATATAATTATGGTTATGTTTTAGAAAATAGTAAGTATTCCAAGTTATAATATGAAGTTATTTTAATCGATGTTCAAATTTCCATCCTTGGGAACACACTAATTGTGAAGGAAATGTGTACAAAAGTTTTTCCATTGGAAATATAGGAAGCAAAATTACTTGACGTCCACCTTAGTAGTATGGAATAAGGTCAATGGAATGGATCTCGATCCTATGTCCTGACCTTTGACCCCATTTGTCCCATTTTCAATAAGGTTTCTCTCCAGGTGGTCCCCTACCACTTACTAAAATTTTATCGAAATCGAACCATTTTTACGCACGTTTTGACGCATAAGGGCAATGGAATGCATCCCGCTCCTATGTCCTGACCTTTAACCCCACTTTACCCATTTTCAGTAGGTTTCGTCCCCAGGCGGTCCTCTACCACCAACTAAAATTTCATAGAAATCGAACCATATTTACGCAAGTTATGAGGCATAAGGACAATGGAATGGAATGAATCCCGCTCCTATGTCGTGACCTTTAACCCCATTTGTCCCATTTTCAATAAAGTTCGTCCCCAGATGGTCCTCTACCACATACTAAAATTTCCTCGAAATCGGTCCATTTTTACGTGAGTTATCGTGCTGACAGACGGACGGAAAAAGCTGAAGCATATACGCTTCTTCAACCTACGGTTGGAAAGCGTAAAAAAAGAAAAATGGAACTTTTTTACGAAAATTTTATATGGGGCTCCTTAACCCCGGGCTCCGACTCCTTCCAAAAACCGTATACGGTCTAAGTTAGAGTACCATTAGAGAGTATATACCAATTTAAAATAAGAAAAAAGTAAAAAATGGAACTTTTTACGAAAATTTTGTATGGGGGCTCCTTGGTCCCGGGCTCCGACCCCTTCCAGAAAACCCCTTCGGTCTAAGTTAGAGTACCATGAGATAGTATACCAAATTTGGTGGTTCTAAATTGAAAACTGTAGATTTGCACGCCGGATAAACAAACAAACATTCAACTTTATATATTAGATATGAATTTTCACATACACAGTCGGTCCAGAAAGTTCCAATAAAAATTCAGTGAAAAAAATTTATCGTACCTGTAGCAATATTGATGAATTAATTTTCAACATAGTCCCGTCCTTCTTCGATACACAGCTTGGGTCGTTCCAGAAGTCTCTGAATGTCTTGGGGAAGTCACTTTCTGGGAAGTTCTTCAGATACGTCGTCACTGTTCTTTGAATGGGCACATATCGTCTTCCCTTCATGCGTGCTTTGAGTTTTGGGAACAGAAAAAGTCTGCTGGTGCTTCATCCGTCGAGTAGGGGGAGATAGATGACCGTTGTCACCTGGTTTTTAGCCAGAAAAAGTCTGCCGGTGTTTCATCCGGCGAATAGGAGAGATAGATGATCATTGTCACCTGGTTTTTAGCCAGAAAAAGTCTGCCGGTGCTTCATCCGGCGAGTAGGGGAAGATAGATGACCGTTGTCACCTGGTGTTTAGCCAGAAACTGGGTAACAATGGTGAAAGTGTGCGATAGAGGAGGAACCATTCTCCACTTCCATGCGAATACGACCTAACTCGTTGAATTCTCTTGAAAAAGCGATCCACGACTACTTTGTAGAATAAGCCATTGACTGTTTGTCGTTCAGGCACAAATTCACGGTGGACAATCTCATTAGAACCGATGAACACAATGAGCATCATTTTAATTTCTACTTTGCAGCCCTAACCTTCTTTGGTTTCGGCTTTCCCGAACTTGACCGTTCGCTGCTTTGTCCTTACGTGGATGCGTCTTAACTCAAAACACCATGATTCATCACCAGTTATTATCTTGCTGAGAAAATCTGGGTCGCCATTCACCATTTCCACCAAGTTTTGCGAAGCAGTCACTCGCAATTCTCTTAGTTCCGGAGTGAGAAAGTGTGAGACGAACTTAGAGCACACCTTCCGCTTCCCAGTAATATCACGAATAATCCTGTGTACTACTGTTTTACTAATATTCAGTTCTTCTGCTATCATCAGACATGCTAATCGACGATCCATAGCCAGCAGTTTGCGAACAGGCTGCAGATTTTCACCAGTGTTGCTTGTTGAAGATCGTCCGCTCCTTCCATCGTCCTCCAATGACTGTCGACCATCATTAAAACGTGCATGCCATTCATACATCCTGGACTGAGATAACCATTCATCACCGTAAATTTGTTTCATCAATTTGTACGTTTCTGATGCAGATTTGCCACTTTTAAAGCAGAACTTACTGTTGGCCCTTTGTTCCATCCTCTAAAGTGTGACAAGGTCAAAATTCCAGCGGAAAAAACACGTGCACTGCTCACTACGGCCAAAAAGGAATTGGGTGAAAAAATTACAGTCGCTTACAAAGGGTTCATGGGAAATAGTTCATGGGTTGCTCAAGAGGAATAGTTTATGCGTTGCCCAAGAGTAATAGTTCATGGGTTGCCCAAGAGGAATACTTCATGGGTTGCCCAAGAGGAATACTTCATGGGTTGCTCAAGAGGAATAGTTCATGGGTTGCCCAAGAGGAATAATTCATGGGTTGCCCAAGAGGAATAGTTCATGGATTGCCCAAGAGGAATAGTTCATGGGTTGACCAAGAGGAATAGTTCATGGGTTGCCCAAGAGGAATAGTTCATGGGTTGCCCAAGAGGAATAGTTCATGGGTTGCCCAAGAGGAATAGTTCATGGGTTGCCCAAGAGGAATAGTTCATGGGTTGCCCAAGAGGAATAGTTCATGGGTTGCTCAAGAGCGCATAGTACATAAAAAAAAAATCCTTTTTTTATGGAACTTTTTGGATTTGCTGTATACATGCATTATGATCGATAAAATGTTCGTTTCCTTGCAAAGCTATTTCCGTTACTCAGGGCCCCCTCTTCAGCATACAGCAGTAGTCAGTAGTCTGCCATCATGTTCGCATTCCATCTTCCCTGACACAGGGGCACAGCCAATGGGAATGCTCACAAGGATTGACCCCTCTCCAAAAACAGGATTTTGCGCCCCCTCTTCCTTCACAAAACTGATCAAAATTAACTCCGAGTGCAGCAACCCAAAACTTACCCAAATATATTAAAAGAAAAAAAATTATCAGCGTGCATTTATACCTAGTTTACGGTTTGTACTTTTTCAAACAGCCTTTTTGTCATTTTTTCAGCACGTCTTTTGCAAAAAAAAGATCGTGCTTTTATTATCACTTTGTCCGTTCGTCCGTCTATCAGTGCACTATATCGCTGCAACTATTAGTCCGATTTCAAAATTATTTTTGCATTGAGAAGCTTGAAATGTGAGAATGATGATCTTGTATTCTTTTTTTTTTTTTTTACTTTGCACCATTTCGCCGCTAGGTGGCGCAAATGCTTAATCTGTTTTTCTCAATATATCTGCTTCTGCATGTGCAGTTTATAAAATTCTTTCAACACAGGATGCAATTTACCTTGTGCAATACTTTAGTTTGGTAGATGAGGAGTTTTATGGTTTACAGTTCTGTTGCTATGTGTTGTTTGTGTACTTCAGTTTGCAGCTCTATCTATATTTCTAAAAACCCCATTGAGAAATTTCTTCTTTACTGTATGCCAGTCGCTACAATTGAGATGTGGCGCATTATCCTCTTTAAATGATGCACAGATTTCCCGGTAGGAGCGTAAAGGTCAAAACCTCTTTCGCGTTATCTCTATTTCCGGGAGATGTGTTTGAAAAGTTCTTTTTCCTTAGCATAGCTTTTTCCATGAAGAATATTTTTTCACCTATTTTTAACTTTACTATTATGCAAAATTCTTCCGCTGAAAGGCGTAGAGTTATACCATGTTTTGCTTTAACTGTTCGATTTGAAAATTTTTTTGTCTCTGATACCTTCCTTGTGCTGTGAGAAACTTTTTGTGCACCATTTGTTAATTTTGTAACATACTTTTTAGCCGCTACACTGTTAAAAAAATCTACTTAAAATGAGAACGTGAACCTACTCGTTTTTTTTTAAGTACAATCGTATCGTAAACGAGTACATGACATGCTCAAATATAAGTAACAATACGTACTTACAAATAAATGTGTCAATAAATATAAATATAAATATATACAGATTGCATAGGAAAGTCACTTTAGCCTGGAATAAGTTGCGAACGGAGAAAGGCACAGTTATGCAAGTGAGATAACGTTATAGTAAAGCGACTACGCCCGATCGAATGCAACCAACAGCAGCGCCCCTGGTGGCGAAATGCGAAAGTTAGCCATTGCAAATCGAAAACGAAAAAAGATAGAGCAAACTTTCCAATTACAAATCATCAATTAATTTGTACAAAACGACATTTATTTCACACGGATGAGATAAATTGTCGCCTGAATACCCTAAAATGCCCGAAATCGATGTGCGACCTTTTGTGTGAACGTTTGAAGGGAACAGGCATAGGTATGAGCAAATATACACAATTTATTGCATAAATGCGCACTTATGTCAATACAGTTTGAGGACGTCAGACAAAACAAAAACAGAAAAGGCAAACTGGCACACAGTGATAAAAAGTTAATGTCGAGTATGTTCGAAGAGTTCGCCATTGCCCACGATACACATTTGTATTCGTGAAAGTAACTCTGCATGCACATTCCTCAGCATTGAAGGTGTCACACTATTGCAAGCATCTGTAACACGACCACGTAGATCCAGCAGACTTGTAGGCGCTGTTGCATACACCTAATTTTTTACGTGACGCCAGAAATCCAAGCTCGCCATTCTCACACAGCGTACGTAGACCTAAACTTCTGATCAGGGTACATCCTGCTACTGGTTTTTATATCGTAGGTACGGTTACGGTACAACGTTACAATCTGCATTTGCATGCGGCTACATTTGCAAAATGTGAATATGCAGATTCGAATCGTCGCGCATCGATTTCGGACATTGTAGGCTATTCAAGCGACAATTTATCTTATCCGTGTGAAACAAATGTCGTTTAGTACTAATTAATTGATTCTCTACAACTTTGTAATTGGAAAGCTTGCTTTATCTCTTTTCGTTTTCGATTTGTAATGGCTTACTTCCGCATTTCGCCACTAGGGGCGCTGCTATTGGTTGCATTCGATCCGGCGTAGTCGCTTTATTATATCGTTATCTCACTTGCACAACTGTACCTCTCTCTGTTCGCAAGTTATTCCAGGCTAAAGGGACTTTCCTATGTATGCACCCTGTATATATATACGTAGTACTATTCGTATTGTCACACGTGTTTTGGTATAACAACAACTTCATTTGTACTTTGCATTATATGTAAATTATTATTGTATAATATTTGTATTTGTATGTTTGATGGTTCATGTGTTAGTTGTATTATTATTCATATTTTTGCATTTATGTGTTATATTGTGTTTGCATATGGTGCGATTAGTATTTGGTTAATCTTTGTTTGGTACAGAAATTGCATGTGCGATTTGATTGTATGCTAGATAGTGTAACATGGCAAAATAAAATTCAAATTCAAATAATCTTGTGTTACTTCATTTTAGATATTATAGATTTCAAGAGAAATTGTGTTAGAAATGTGTAAAGTGACACACATAAATAATTAGTACAACAAAGTCACTGATCACAGTACGTTTTTTCATTAACTATATTTGTGTCAATCTCATAAATAACATATTGTCACTTCATCACTATATTTGTCATAAAACTGCGCGGTCCATTTGCCCAGCATGACTTGTGACAACGGGTATATCTATTATCCCAGATGCGCCATCGAATAATATACTTCCAGTTGATTCTATGAATAAATGAGTATGTATGGAGTACACGTATTCCAAATTTAAAATCGAGCCGCGGTTGGCTTAGTGGTTACAGATTTAGACTGCTGATGGAGGGACCCCAGGTTCAAACCATAGCCTGGTAGTGTGAATTTCTAACAATCGCTGAATATCCGCCGCGCATCGGACGAGTGCGTCAAGTGTCGGCCCCTGGTTAGGAATCTCCCGGTTAAAGTTACTAAGACCCCCTAATTTCTCTCTGCTTTCTATCTGCAAAATCGTACGCTTGTACTGTGGCGCCATGTAGTGTGCTCTCTCTCAATTACAAACTATCCTGTCAGAATCACTATATTCGCTCTAACTTCCTTTCGTTTCTGTGCCCTGCCCGAAAGGGCACAGAAACTGAATGTAGTTAGATATACAAATTTGTATTTGAAATATATGTACTCAAAAATGAGTACATATATTTCAAATTAGAAATACCAAATATACTCACAATTGGTTCCCTGTATGTACTCAAAAATGAGTACATATATTTCAAATTAGAAACACCAGATATACTCACAATTGATTCCTTGTATGTACTCAAAAATGAGTACGAGTCTTTTTCAAAAATGAGACACAAGTACTCGGATCTATTATAAGCCCAGAATGTATTCAAAAATGAGTACGTGTCTTTTTCAAAAATGAGACACAAGTACTCGGATCTATTATAAGCCTAGAATGTACTCAAAAACGAGTACATTTAGCTTATTTCTAAATACTAATTTTTAACAGTGTGGTGTAGTTGCTTTTATTTCATGTTTTATCGCTTGTAGAAGTTCTGTTTTTTTTGGGGGGGGGGGGGGTTGTTTTGTTTTTTTCTAACCGGTTTCATTGACTTTGAATGACTTTGATAAATTTTATTCGCATCAGAAAGGATTAAAAGACATGCGCACTACATCCGAAAATTCGGTGTCATCTTTCTTGTTTCCCTTCGATTGTTGGTACTTATCCATGTGGTTCCTTCATGCAGTTGTTTTACGTAGGTAAAGTGAGAATGAAAAAACAAAGATAAGATTACAAAATCTAGCTACTATTCTATAAAGCAGACGTGAATGCCTTCCCATTCGCAGGATAACAAGTTGATAAGGATAAGAAGTTCATAAGCTTCTGCAGGATTCAATTACGGCCGAATACATTGGTTGCCGTTTGTAGGTGTTTCAGTTTACATCAGCAGATGAACGATGGGGTTCGGCATTTTATTGTTTTACTATCAATTTACGCCGCCTGACAGAGAAAATGCCACACCACGAAGACGGGAACGCAACGCCATGCAAATTGCAGGGTGGGTGCTTCGCATAAGTTATTCAAATGATTGCATTTGCAGGCCAATCGTACGAACGGCGCGCGGGATATATATAAGCGGACAACCAGCCCGTGAGGAGGCCATCAGTCGAGACGTCGTCACGGCCGCGAGAAGTGAGTGGTTCTGCTGTAAACGTGTCTGGAGAACGAACAAGGGGTGCCAATGCCGTTAAGACGCCGTTTTACGCGATTTCGTCAAACGGATGACTACACGAGAAATGTCATCCGTACCGCCGGGTGGTCTTTGCGTCGTATTGCGGAAGAAACGCAACGTGATGCCACAACCGTCGGTCGCATTTGGAGACAGTCGTCCCAGCAAGGACCTGTGCAACGTCGTAGAGGCACGGAGACGGACATCCGAGCACACCGATAGTCGCATCTGACGTCATGCCGTGGTGGACCACACTGGAGACAACGGGCGACAATTTGCGAAGTGTAAGGGGAGGCTTGGATGGCTGCGTCTGGTTTGCTGTCCAGCCGTCCGTTGCGAAGGCTACCCTTAACAGCGAACCATCGTCGTCACCACGTGGCGTGGTGTCGCTCCAGAGCTGCGTGGGGTGCCGAATGAAACAGTGAGGTGTTCAGCGACGAATCGCGGTTCTGTCTCACCACGGATGATCGCCGGGTGAGAGTCTGGAGGCGACGTGGGTAACGGGCTGATTCTCCGCCATGGTGGAGCGCCACACGACCCGGCCACGTGGAATCCTGCTGTGGGGTGCTATCAGCGCCAACAGCCGCTCACCTCTGGTACGCATTACGGGCATATTGACGGTACGCCGCTATGTTGACGAGGTGCTGTGGACCGTGGCACTGCTGTATCTGCAGCGCATTCCAAACGCCGTTTTTCAACAGGATCACGCTCGGATCAGCCTGAATGCTTTACACGGTGTGCGAATGCTTCCGTGGCCAGCACGATCCCCCAGACCTCTCACCCATCGAGCATCTATGGGACAAGATTGGACGTTGGTTGAGTACCCTCCCAACCCAGCAAAATGGAGATGAACTGTGGAATCGGATCAACACCACATGGTCCACCACATACCCCAGGACTCTATTCGGACTCTCATTGCCTCGATTCCAAATCGGATTCAACGCTGTATCGCCCAGAATTGGGACCACACTCCTTATTGATCATCCTGTATATTCGGCCACTGGAGCCTAGTCTGTATGTGACCCATAAATCATTTGTTCAGGACCTACTTGGCTACCTGTGTGTGCAGTTTGGTCTGTTTTCGAGCATTCCTTCATGGTGTGGCATTTTCTCTGTCAGACAGTGTATATGCGCCGACAAGTCAAAAGCTTATGGCAACTTTGGAACTCATTCTGGCTATTTCCCTCAGATATCCTATACTCAGTAGTCACTCTAGGAGCACAAGCAGGAGCTGTATAAGGCTGGTGTGAATTTTTCTTTCTTTGATTTTCGTGCTTTTCGAAAAGAAACTACTTCTTTTCAGTTCCCTATTTTTTTATTTCATTTGGAATGCATCCACCTGAACAATAGCAAGGAAATTCTCAAACGACATTACACTACACTCTCACGAGAAAAATATTTTTCTGTACGTATCCTCCTTGATTTTGGAGATACAAGTGCTAATAGAGTGAAAAATAAGGGGTTCAAATTAAACTCAATGTTACATGGTTCAGTATATCTAAATGTATTTCATTTCAGGTTTTAGTTATAAATTTTCTTTTGTAATAATAATAATAATAATAATAATGTGCAATTGCTTTCTTCTCTGCTTTGATTGTAATCGAAGACCCCATCTGATACAGTAGCCCTCCGTCCATGAAGCACCTTGGCTGCGCTTCTATACTGATATCTCTTTTGAATTTCCTTAATGTCACCTTTCTTCTTGCTCCTATACTGATATCTCTTTTGAATTTCCTTAATGTCACCTTTCTTCTTGCTCCTATACTGATATCTCTTTTGAATTTCCTTAATGTCACCTTTCTTCTTGCTCCTATACTGATATCTCTTTTGAATTTCCTTAATGTCACCTTTCTTCTTGCTCCTATACTGATATCTCTTTTGAATTTCCTTAATGTCACCTTTCTTCTTGCTCCTATACTGATATCTCTTTTGAATTTCCTTAATGTCACCTTTCTTCTTGCTCCTATACTGATATCTCTTTTGAATTTCCTTAATGTCACCTTTCTTCTTGCTCCTATACTGATATCTCTTTTGAATTTCCTTAATGTCACCTTTCTTCTTGCTCCTATACTGATATCTCTTTTGAATTTCCTTAATGTCACCTTTCTTCTTGCTCCTATACTGATATCTCTTTTGAATTTCCTTAATGTCACCTTTCTTCTTGCTCCTATACTGATATCTCTTTTGAATTTCCTTAATGTCACCTTTCTTCTTGCTCCTATACTGATATCTCTTTTGAATTTCCTTAATGTCACCTTTCTTCTTGCTCCTATACTGATATCTCTTTTGAATTTCCTTAATGTCACCTTTCTTCTTGCTCCTATACTGATATCTCTTTTGAATTTCCTTAATGTCACCTTTCTTCTTGCTCCTATACTGATATCTCTTTTGAATTTCCTTAATGTCACCTTTCTTCTTGCTCCTATACTGATATCTCTTTTGAATTTCCTTAATGTCACCTTTCTTCTTGCTCCTATACTGATATCTCTTTTGAATTTCCTTAATGTCACCTTTCTTCTTGCTCCTATACTGATATCTCTTTTGAATTTCCTTAATGTCACCTTTCTTCTTGCTCCTATACTGATATCTCTTTTGAATTTCCTTAATGTCACCTTTCTTCTTGCTCCTATACTGATATCTCTTTTGAATTTCCTTAATGTCACCTTTCTTCTTGCTCCTATACTGATATCTCTTTTGAATTTCCTTAATGTCACCTTTCTTCTTGCTCCTATACTGATATCTCTTTTGAATTTCCTTAATGTCACCTTTCTTCTTGCTCCTATACTGATATCTCTTTTGAATTTCCTTAATGTCACCTTTCTTCTTGCTCCTATACTGATATCTCTTTTGAATTTCCTTAATGTCACCTTTCTTCTTGCTCCTATACTGATATCTCTTTTGAATTTCCTTAATGTCACCTTTCTTCTTGCTCCTATACTGATATCTCTTTTGAATTTCCTTAATGTCACCTTTCTTCTTGCTCCTATACTGATATCTCTTTTGAATTTCCTTAATGTCACCTTTCTTCTTGCTCCTATACTGATATCTCTTTTGAATTTCCTTAATGTCACCTTTCTTCTTGCTCCTATACTGATATCTCTTTTGAATTTCCTTAATGTCACCTTTCTTCTTGCTCCTATACTGATATCTCTTTTGAATTTCCTTAATGTCACCTTTCTTCTTGCTCCTATACTGATATCTCCTTTGAATTTCCTTAATGTCACCTTTCTTCTTGCTCCTATACTGATATCTCTTTTGAATTTCCTTAATGTCACCTTTCTTCTTGCTCCTATACTGATATCTCTTTTGAATTTCCTTAATGTCACCTTTCTTCTTGCTCCTATACTGATATCTCTTTTGAATTTCCTTAATGTCACCTTTCTTCTTGCTCCTATACTGATATCTCTTTTGAATTTCCTTAATGTCACCTTTCTTCTTGCTCCTATACTGATATCTCTTTTGAATTTCCTTAATGTCACCTTTCTTCTTGCTCCTATACTGATATCTCTTTCACGTCGTTTGAAGGTAACACTAGACATGGCTTAACCAAGAGAACAAGCTGGATTCAGGAGTGGCTACAGCACTGTGGATCATATCCATGTACTGAGAGAACTAATTGAAAAAACAAAAGAATATGAACTCCCATTAAGCATGGCTTTTATTGATTATGAAAAGGTCTTCGATTCCGTGAAACCACCAGCAGTTACAATGGCTTTGAAATCCTGCGGTATTGAAGATGCATACATTAACATTATTAATAAAATCTATGAAAATGAAAGTGCAAAGGTTCGGATATTTGAGGATGCAGCACTAATAAAAATTGGAAAAGGGGTAAGACAAGGTGACACAATATCTCCCAAACTCTTCGATGCCAAATCGCAAAGTGTCTTTCAATCATTGAACTGGGAAAACAAAGGTATAAAGATTAATGGAGATTATTTAACTCATCTTCGTTTTGCTGATGACGTAGTCATTTTTGCAACTACCCCTTCGGAGCTGCAGAGTATGATCCAAGAACTTGCTGACAAGAGTAAAGAAGTGGGATTAAAAATGAACTTTCAGAAGACAAAAGTGATGTACATGGCTTTTATTGATTATGTTTCTAGCTTTTCTCCATCAATCAATAAATCTTCTTTTACACGAAAAGAAGATTTATTGATTGATGGAGAAAAGCTTGAAACAACCGATGCCTACATTTATCTTGGGCCGCAAATATCAAGTGAGGGTCACATTGATGAAGAAATTAATCGCCGTCCAAAATTTGAATGGAGAGCTTTCGGAAGAAACAGTATGATTTTTAAGAGCAGTATGCCATTTTGTCTAAAAAGGAAAGTGTTTAATCAAAGCATCCTTCCAGTGCTTACGTATGGAGCAGAAACATAGACCTTAACTAAAAGAGACATACAGGGTGATTCAAAACTCTTGGGCCAAAATTTACGAGGTGATAGAACACACCTAAACAAGCACTTTTCGTCATACAATGCAGGGTCGTAACTCAAACGGTGAAGCGCTAGGGGTTAGCACTTACTCTGTCCTGAAACGCTGAAACAGAAGAATGTAAGACGAGGTATGAAAACACTGAAGAAATGACAGAACAAATGTGATTGAGCAAATTACAGAACAGAATTTTATTAACAGCAATTACAGAATTTTATGGAACAAATTACAGCAACTGCTCAAAACAGCGACAGCCAACAGTAATGCAGGCTTTACACCTTCGACGTAGTGATCGCCGTACATTGACGAAAACACCAGGCATTTCGCGCTCAGCGGCAACAGCAATCCGGGCAACAAGGTCCTCAGCGGAATCGATGGGGCTATCGTAGATGAGGCTTTTCATATGGCCCCAAAGGAAAAAGTCCAGACATCAGAAATCGGGCGGTCGTGTCGGCCAAGTGACGGGACCACCACGACCAATCCATTGTCCTGGGAATTTAGCATCCAAGGCGTTTCGCACATTCACGCTGAAATGGGGTGGCGCTCCGTCATGTTGGAACCACATACGTGTTTTAATGTTTGCTGGGACAGGGTTCAGTAATTCTGGCAAGACTTGTAAAAGTACGAGGTAAGTTCTCCCCTTCAGTTGGCGTGGCAGAAGATATGGGCCAATCAAATGGTCATGGACGATTCCAGCCCACACATTTATTGAGAATCGCCGGTGGTACGAATGTAGACGATGGGATTTTTTGGTTGCCCACACACGAGAATTGTGGGTATTAAGCATTCCCGGTGTAAAGGTGCATTCTTCAGTGAATAAGACATGTGCGGGAAATTCCCGCTGCGCTGCAGTTTGCTGAAGAAACCACTGTGCAAACTCGACACACACGAGGCCGATAATCTACAGGTGTCAAGGCTTGCACCCGCTGTGCATGGTAGGGGCGTAAGCGTTGGTCTCGTAGTACTCGCCACCCCGTCGATTGGGACACACGTACGGCATGGGAAAGTGCTCGCGTGCTACATTCAGGACGATCTCCAACCATACACAGAAGTTCCTCTGTAGCACGTGGAGTCCGCACACTCCTTGCACGCCCCGTGTTCTGCAAGCCGCTGACAAAGGAGCCCGTGTCGCACAGATACTGGTGCAATCGCTGAAAGGCTTCACGATCTGGCACTCATCTTGTCGGAAAGCGCTCCCAGTACAGTCTTTGGGCTTCCTCGCATTCCCGTCGGCAGCTCCATACATGAAATGCATGTCCGCCTTCTCCTGATTCGCGAAACAATCCATCCCTTGTGAAAGCCACGGTAGAAATGACGACGAGTGCGAAAACTCGTGCTTATATGGGTTCACTGGCAGCGCCCTCTAGCGCTTCACCGTTTGAGTTACGGCCCTGCATTGTATGGCGAAAAGTGCTTGTTTAAGTGTGTTCTATTACTCCGTAAAGTTTGGCCCAAGAGTTTTGAATCACCCTGTATACAAAGACTACAGACAACTCGAAGAAGCGTGGAGAGATACATGCTTGGAAAGATAAGATGAGGTACTTGTGGATAAGGAAAATGACAAGAGTAGACGACATCATGATCAGAGTGAAGTTACTGAAATGGCAATGGGCTGGACATGTTGCCCTTAGAACAAACCACCGATGGACAACTGAAATTTTAGACTGGATTCCAACGGACAGGGAAAACCCCAGTAGAAGACCCCGTGGGAGATTGAGGGATGAAATTCGAAAGCATGCCGGAGTGACATGGAGGAGACAAGCTCAAGAGAGATAATTGTGGAAGAAGACAATTGTGGATACTCTTTCTCTTTCTCTCTCTCTCTCTCTCTCTCACCCACACACCCACACCCACATACACTATCATTTCATCAGTCTTAGGTCATTTGGGGGGTAGCGGCGACTACCACGAGCAACTCTGACTATAGACAGGGGCGGGTTGGCCCTCCGGCACCCCGGTCGACCACTCGAGAAATTGACCACTATTTTTCGTATCCTGCTTGTTTGGAAAGAACGAATAATTATTTTGGTACTTATGGATCGTTAACTTCATTTGAGCTTTACGTTATCCTTCTAAAACGCTATTGTCTTAAAAAAAAAGTGGCGTTTTCCTCTATCTAAATATATGTTGGGAGTATGCTCTAAAATGAAAACGCAAAATTATATCTACGTTAGTGAAAAATTTGCAGCCGGACAAATCATGCTGTTATAAATAAAGCTAACTACGGTTATGAGTATGTCGTTGGATGTGGAGCGAAAGGGTCATTGGTAGGCTCTGCTCTCCTTTTGTAATCTTGAAGGAGGCACTAGTAACAATTTTGATGGTCCATCATCCCCGCACCTTCATCCACGTATACAGACATAGAGCACAGAGCGATTATCCGGCAGAGATATTCCGAAATCTGTGCCCCATCCACATTAATCTTAAACGAAATGACGATTTACCGCTACAGGTTCGTTAATTAGAATGGTAATTCATGAGTCGAAATAATCGGTAGACTTTTAGGTGTCTATTCAACGAGTTGGTAAGAATACCACGGCACAGTAGACGATCAGTGACCAAATAAAAATAATTATCTGGTACAACACCCAGCTGTGATCATGGTTTGATATGTTACATTCAATCATGAGTGGATTTTAAAAATTCTTTCAGCCTTAAGTTACTGTTTAAATTTGTCATTAGTTTTACAATGAATATTTCAACAGTTCTTATTTCATCCAGGAAATAAAAAGAAGTTTTCATGAGGGGATTTATGAGGCGTTCCCCTGTGAGTACGTGTGTTTCTGTAGTGGACCACAAGCCTAAAATTCCCGGCCCGGTTTCGTCGACCCAATCTGCCCCTGACTATAGCTTATAGGTGGGGGCAGAGCCAAAGTATGTGTCGCCTTTATTTCCTTCTCCGCGAGTGTGCAATCTGTCCAGGAGCTAAGGTAAGACGTCGCAGCGGCCATTATAACGAAGTAAATTTCTCCGTCATTTCTGCCCATGCCAGGATTCGAACCCGGATCCCCTCATTCCGGAATAAGTCACTCTACCAATTGAGCTACGCGGACGTTTGTTCTGACTACTATCTGCCTTTATGTCGTGTGCGTCCTGCTGGCAGGTACGTCACATCTCCCCCCCCCCGAAAGAGGGCCGGAGGCATGGCCCACGGGTCAGCCGTGACCATGAATCGTTGCAGACAGCCATCCGCTGTAGAATGTGCACTTGAGAACTCCCAGTCAATCTGGTGTGCGGAATTCAACGTCACACACATTTATTTTTTGAAGCGCTGGAGAAGGGATTCTCTTATTTTTCCTATCTCGCGGTGTGGAAAGAACATCACACCCATGCGAGATTTTGAACGGTCGGGTTATCCGGATAGTTCGGGCGCCATTATAACGAAGTAAATTTTTCCGTCATTTCTGTCCACGCCAGGATTCGAACCCGGATCCCCTCATTCCGGAATAAGTCACTCTACCAATTGAGCTACGCGGACGTTTATTCTGACTACTATCTGCCTTTATGTCGTGTGCGTCCTGCTGGCAGGAACGTCACACCATAAACAATCTCTGGAGTAAAGTCAAGGCTATTCAATAACTTATGCTGTAGTATCGATTACTCGCTGCATTTCTTTGTCAATTTTAGACCTGCTTTGCCCTTTTCGTTCATTATTTTTTTCTTCGTTTATTCACTGTGTAACGTGCAAATATTTTGAAAATGCCAGAATGCGCTGTCGCACTTAATAGCAATCACAGTTCCAAGAAAACTTCTCCGAAACCACATGTTGACCATGGAATACGTTTGCAGTGTGGAATAACCATCTCTATGCTGGATACTTGACCTTTTACTGGAATGCAATAGTTCAGAATTAAAGGTGCTTTATAAAATTAAACGGATCCACATAAATGCAAGAGGCAACGTGAGACAGAGAGTTCATTGAGCGGCCTAGATGCTGTCTAATAGCGTAAGTAGTGCTGTAGATTATTTGTTTTCCCCTAAAAGCAAAAACAAATAAGGAAAAAATAGTACATGAAATTAAAAAAAATTAAAAAAAATTAGTACACGGAATAACTGACTGCTCCAGTGTCATGAGCTGTACATTGCCCTATTCCAAAGAGACACTGAACTGTGCTTTGTGTGTGTGTGTGTAGGGGGGGGGGGGTAAATAAATAAATAGATATTCAGCAGAAAAATTGAGCGAGATGTATTCTGGGCTTCCATCAATGTATGTTATCGGAAAAAACAATTTCTGATTGGGTGGCTGATATCCATAGCCACGCTTACTGGTTTGCCACTATACAAAGAAAATTTCTAATCTGTTGTTCTTGTGGCGATGCGAGGTGGAAGTTTGATTATTATTCATGCTACAAATACGTTCTTTCAAAAAGAGTTACTAAAACGTTTTCACTTCGAACTGTATTCTAATAAAAGGTGCTCAATGAATAAATCATTTTACAAAGCACCTAGACCGCGGGCCTTTTTAGAAATTTTTAAATTACAACCTAGATATTTTGTATGTGAAAACATTTTATTACATTTAGTGAAAGGTACTTAACAGATTATTTCTCAGCTCTTAACAGGGCACCTAGGCAACGGGCCTTTTAGACAGTTTTAAATCTACCACCTGATATCCATAACATTTACATAAGTGTTGTGTTTGATAGCTGCGCTTTCACTTGGGCATTGAATATTAATTCATAGGCCCTGTGCTTAGGCCTAGGACCTATTAATGAATAATTGGTGCGAGAGTAAAGGTGCAATATTAGCAACTTGACATGGTTCGTAAACTTTATGAACATGAGCTCAACGTAACGAAAACTGCTAAAAAGGCCTAGGCCGCTTGTAAAGAGCTGAGGAATAATCCGTTGAGTGCCTTCATTAGGTTTCGTAAAATGTTTACAAATACAGAATATCTAGGTTGTAACTTAAAATCTTCTAAAAGGCCCGCGGCCTAGGTGCCTTGAAAATAGGTGAGGAATAATACGTTGAGTGCCTTTTATTAGGTTTTATAAAATGTATGCAAATATGAAATACATGTGTTGTAACTTAAAATCTTCTAAAAAGGCCCGCAGCCTAGGTGGTTTGTAAATAGGTGAGAAATAATCTGTAGACTGCTTTTTATTAGGTTTTATAAAATGTTTAGAAATACGGAATATCAAGGTTGCAATTTAAAATCTTCTAAAAAGATCAGCACCTGAAGATCGATTTGTTGAGCCCCTGTTAATTAGCCTTTATTGCTCGTTATCACATGGGAAATATTAAAATCATAACTCAAGGAGTCAGAAAGGTTCTACATAAACCTTGTGTCATTTTGGTCTTACACACCCACTGTGATCCCTTGGCAAACTGGTACATTTCGTTTTATTCAGCTAGGAAAACTCGCACAACACTTTGACAAGATGTCGGAATGAAACGCAATTTGTTTATATCCCCTTATATGAAAATGTGTTGGAGTTTACGAAGTATTAAAATCTTAATTCAAGGTTTAGCTTCCACATAAACCTTGTGCCATTTTGATCTTACGTATCCATTGATATCTCGAGGAAAACTCGGACATTTCGTTTTGTTCAGATCGGAAAACTCGTACACTTTGACAAGATCTCGGAACGAAGCGCAATTTATGTACATCCCCTTACTTGAGAAGGTGTACCAGTTTTCCTGTGTGCGAGTTTTCCGTCCTTTGCACTTTGCTCAGCAGGACGAGAAAGTGTACGAGTTTTCCTGGATCCGAATGCTCGAGCTGAGCTGAGAATAATCAGATTTGTTCAATACAACAGTCGGGCAACACTTCGTCAGATTACAGATAATTTGAATCAGGGACCAAGTCCGATTGCCTTTCAACGTACAGTTCGCCGCACATTACTTCGTATGGGCTACAGACGCAGATGGCATGTCCGTCTATATCTGCAGTGAACAAGAAAAAACTCCTCCAGTTCGCTCAGAAGCACAAGAATTGGACAGTAAATGGGAAGTAAAGCGTAATGTGGTCCGACGAATCATGTTTTCAACTACATCATGCAGATGGAAGGGTGACGATATGGAGACAGTCGCACGAAAGCATGGACGCATCTTGCATCGTCAGTACTCTTCAAGCTGGCGGAGAGAACGTTATGATCTGGGGCATGTTTTCGTGGGAGTGTTTGAGCCCTTTGATTCCTGTGGAGTAACGCCTGACAGCCCAAAAGTATTTAAATATTGTTGCCGACCAAGTCCACTCAGTTATGCTGATGGTTTATCCCAATGGAGATGGATACTTCCAGTAGGAGAATGCTCCATGTCATAGTGCTCACATTGTACGCGAATGGTTTGAGGAGCATCACAGATACTTTTCCCTGCTACATTGGCCTCCTCAATCACCTGATCTCCATCCAATGCAGCATTCGCGGGACGAAGTCGAAAGGGGCATCAGACAGTAGGATCCGTTATCATCAAATTTTCAAGAGCTGGACGGTGCAATTCATCACATTTGGGCTAAGCCACTTACCGACATTTAACAGAGTCCGCATGCCAAGACGAATTTAAGCAGTATTAAGGACAAAAGGTGGCCCAACAACGTAATAACCGGGTGGTCATAAATAGGTGTTATAATTAAATGCAGAAAAACATTCATGCACATGAACCATTAGGATGAATACCGTCTTCACACGATTTTAATGATCTTGAAATATGAAATATATGTACAATTAAAATAAGAGTATTAACTGTTACATATATAGGCTTCACTCGTCGGAAACTGTGCTTCAGGCTGCAGGAACATAAATATAGTTTAAAAGCAAGCCATATCTGTACAGCCCTTATACCAAGTGCATTGATTCAGAAGATTTAATCCCTGATTGGGACAATGCCAAAATTTTGATAACCCCAGCCTCTACACACATGCTACTGGTGACTGAGAGTTTGTTCATTTCCGCGTTCAAACGAAGTTGCTGTAATGATAATTGCCCTTGGGATCTACCTGATATTTGGAGACGTCTTTTGTCTACAAGTGTTGGACAATCCACAGAACTATCTTCCTTTTTTAGACTTTAATACTTAATGCTGCTGTTATAATCATGTTTTCGATTTGTGATGTGGTATCGCTCTGATCGTGGTTTAACCGCCGGGACTGATGGCGCGTTCGTCGCAAGATTCTTTTACGTCGATTGCAGTTATGGCGCCCTACAGATTTTTATACTGAACGGTTTGGGAGATCCGATCACACCTGATGATGGGGCGACTGTCGCTCTGAAAGTGCTAGTGTGTTTTAGAGTATTTTAATTGTACATATATTTCTGATTTTAAGATCTTTAAAATCGTGTGAAGACGGTATTCATCCTAAAGGTGTCATAATATTGAGCAATATATAAGGAGTACAGATAACTATCCCGTCAAGGGGTTCTCAATAAACAGGTTTGTTTAATCCGGGTCCCCTCACTCCGGAGTAAGTCTCTCTACCAACTGAGCTACGCGGACATGTGCTCTCACTGCTACAGTGAGAAAAACGTTTTTTTAATTCAGCAAAAAAAAAAAAAAAAAAAAAAAAATGTTGAATCAACCAAAAAATTTTGTCGATATGCAGTCAACAAAAATGTTTGTTGAATTTACAAATGTATTTTGCTGAAAATTATTGTTGATTCAACAAAATTTATTGTTATCATGACGAAACGTTTTGTTCATTTAACAAAATGTTGTTAATTTGTTTGATTTTTTTTTATTGGAGGTTTAACGATCACCGTGAGCAAATTAATGGGCTATAAGCAGTCGCCCGTCCCTAATTTAGGGTCATTGCTTCCAGGGAAGGGAGAGTGCCAGTGCCGTAAGACAAACGCAACATCCATGCCTCACCGGGATTCGAACCCGGCCCCCTTTCGGACGAACGATCAGAGGCTATCGCTTAGAGCCTTAGACCACTGCGCCACAGGGGCGGCATTTGTTCGATCCAACAAGATGTATTGTTATCGTGATAAAACGTTTAGTTGAATTAACAAAATATAGCCAAAGAAATAATTTTGTGTTGCCAACAAAGCAATTCCGATGGAATTTGGCTAAAGCAACAAAATAAATCGACAAAACAGCTCTACAAAACTATTTTGTTGTTCCAAACAAACTTTTTTCTCAGTGTATCTGCCCCTTTTCTCATGTGCGTCCTGCGATGCAGGCACGTCACAGGTTCAACGGGTCGACAATTTCTTGCGGGTCAAACGGGTCAGGTCAAGATGTTTCTGATCCGATTTCGACCCCGTTTTATTTCCGTTTTATTTTTGAAAAGAAAACAAAAAGTACTTCAAAGAAAAATACGTACTGTGAAATTTTGTGCTCGATACCGGTGCCAGTGGAGTGAAAAATGGTTTTCATACTAAAATATTGCCGTCTCTTTCTTAAAGCAAAGAAGATGTCCACCGATCAACGATATGGCGCAGACGCTAGATTCACCAATACCATATCGTAAAACGATACTTCCTTTGCGTTTGTTTTCAGTGCAATTGTCCGGAACAAGATACAGGCAAACGCCTGTCGCCTGCTTCTCTGGTGATTCACTCTCTCACACCCCACGTGTCACATTGTAAGACTGAGAGTTACTTTTCACATCATATCTTTTGCATTGAGTATTCAGAGGTTTTCATTTGACGTGCTAACATCCCGTTCCATTGCATGTCGTGTTGGAATTAATGTCTTGTTTGTTAATATAAATGAATTTAATATTAAGAAGATTAAAAAGGCGTCGAGGCCAACAAATATATGGTTGTTGAAAACAAAAAGGGGTAGAGTGAATGCTTGAAGTTATTTCGTCTCATTAAGGTGGACGTCAAGTAATTTTGCTTCCTGTACTTCCAGTGGCGAAACTTCTGTACACATTTTCTTCACAATTAATGCGTTCCCAAAAATGAAAATTTGAGCATCGATTAAAATAACTTCATATTATAACTTGGAATACTTAATATTTTCTAAAACATAACCATAATTATATTAAAAATCAATAACTTTTCCTTTGGTGGTGTTGAAACCAGAAAAAAGATGGTGCGACCTGTACTTTAATGACGCCAGTAGACAAATAAATGTTGGATTGCATAATTACGGTTATGTTTTAGAAAATATTAAGTATTCCAAGTTATAAAATGAAGCTATTTTAATCGATGTTCAAATTTTCATCCTTGGGAACGCATTAATTGTCCAGATAAAAGATGGCGCGACCTGTACTTTGATGACGTCAGTAGACAAACAAATGTTGGATTGCATAATTACGGTTATGTTTTAGAAAATCTTAAGTATTCCAAGTTATAAAATGAAGCTATTTTAATCGATGTTCAAATTTTCATCCTTGGGAACGCATTAATTGTGAAGAAAATGTGTGTAGAAGTTTTTCCATTGGAAGTATAGGAAGCAAAATTACTTGACATCCACTATAAGAAACCAGAATGTGTTCCACAGCAACACCAGTTTTCACAAGCTTGTGATGAGTTGACAGTTTCCAAAATGTGAATGTTGATTTCATGAGTGTTCGCTTACAAGTAACATTTCTCATTTTTTATTTCTTCGTAATTTTTAAAAATTCACCTATGAATAAATCTTTTGTTCTAACAAAAGCAAGATAAAAATATCACACAAGTCCAAAATCTATGTGTTAACGGGGAAAATCACTGAAGGAAACATGAAATAAATAAAACTGAACACCCTACATTCCCTCTCACTTCGCATTCAAATATTTTCCCAAGTTAATTGAAACGTAAAAAAAAAAAAAAAAAAAAAAAAGGAAAGAAAGAAAGTGGAACACGAAGTCTCTGTTTATTAACATCTTCCTATCCTGATAGAACAAGAAAGATGACCCCGAATTTTCGGTTGTAAAGAACACGTCTTTTGAATCCTTTCTGATGCGAATGAAATTTATAAAAGTTATTTATCATAGTCAATGGAACTGGTCAAAAAAGAACAAAATTAACCGGATTTCTACAATCGATAAAACATCCAGAAATAGAAACAGCTACTTACTTCCACCAGCGGCTAAAAACTGTGTTACGAAAATTATCAGATTGTGCGCAAAAAGCTTGTCATAGCAGAAGGAAAGTGTCAGAGCCAAAGAAATTTTCAAATCGAACAGTTAGAAAGAGAAATCAGACCTGCCAACTGTTACGATTTTATCTTATTTAGTACGATAAATCATACTGCAGTACGCTAATACGATTTTGCAGCCAAAAACCAGATTTTTTTTTTTTTTTTTAATAGTCATGCTTCTTCCCATTTTTTTCCTTTTCAGACAAAATCCTTGTACAAGAATCGCGGCGACGGGCGACGTATATCGCAGATTTATTTTGGTCCTGAAGACAAAAATGACATCCCAGAACCCTATTTAAACCATCTTGCTGACTCCCTATCATAGATGCAAGTTTTCCGCCTTTCCTCTGGCTTGGACTTTCGAGTAGGATTACTTTGCGGTATATTTTTCGCGTAAATTCTAACGAAGGCAGTATTACAATTATTTATTTATGAAAAATACAGTAATAAAAAAATATAATAGAAATTAGGCAAAAATAGGTAAAAAATCTGATATTCGCGGATATATGATTTGATATTAGCGAAATTACAGAAAAAACCCTAAAATTCGCGAAAGAAATCGCGGAAATTCGCGTCGCAACAGAATTACTTCATAGACGCTTAGACCACTGCGCCACCCTGGGGAAGGGGCGTCTCACATTTTTGAAAATGAAAGAATTTGGAGCAGTGTTTCTTTCAGGCGTACATCCAGGGGGGCAAAGCCCTCCCGGATACGACCCCCTCCCCCTCGGAGACATATTAGATTACCGAACCAAATTTTAATAAATTCAGGCTATGATGAAAAAGGAAGTTTCGTTTCTTTTTATGCTACATATATTTCTCCAATTATATTTTTTTTAAATATTTGTTCAAATGGTACTAGTTATAGTTTATTTTATTAAAAAGTGTATTACGACGCATGGTATACTTCAAATTATAATAAGTACACTAATCATACCTAATTATCTGGGAATCGTGATTCAGGAACAAGCTGCGTCGAATGCATTTTAATACATAAAAATTTCAAGCCTGCGGACCCCCTCCTCCCCTCCTTTAGCTGAAAAAGTTTGTTATTCCTGAAATGTTTGAAAAAGTAATTACTATATCAGGGATGTATACTGAATTTTTTTAGGTGGGGGGGGGGCGAAAAGAGGAAGTTTTTGAAATCCACTATCTGGAACAAAATTAAAGTTAATGAAAAATTGAAGAACATTTTTATTAAATTAAGGCATTTTTTCTAATTTAAGTCGCATTTTAACCAAAAACAAAAAATGAAGCATTTTTCGGGGGGGGGGGGGGGTACTCTAAATGCTAAATGCACCCCGGTGCTAGATAAATACTAATTACTTCTATATATATAAATATAGTAGTTAAAATTATATATATACATAGCAAATGGAAAACTTGCCCCATCTAAGGTTCCATCCCTCCCCCCTCCCCCCGGCAAAAAAGTCCTGAAAGAAACACTGATTAGGAGAACTGGTAACAAAGTAACAAAACGGAAGAAAATGTACGTAAAAATTGCACGTGGAAGAAAATGTACGTATGAAAGAATTGAAAATATTATTTCAGCATTTGAAAAAAATCGAGGACTTAAAAAGGTGCTTAAAAGCCTTAAGTTTTGTTACAAATTTTGACTAAATTGAATTTTTTTGTTTTGTTTTGTAACATTTTTTGAGTTTTGCAACATAATTTGAAATTTGTAACATTAAAATGACTTAAGGAATTATTCTCCTGCAATTTGTAAACCGCCAGTGTAAACTTCACATTGCCCAGTCTCAAGCCTGGGAGAAAAGCGTGAGTGAAAATCTGCAGGGGGGGATTCGCCAACAGAAGCAGGAATTGTCCGCATCTGGCACGACGAACGAACCCTTCCAATCTTTTCAATTCCGTTTGTCCGTAACTGACAGGTTTACAAAACGCACGTAACCGCAAACACCGTTAAGTTACTTTCCTCTCATTAGCACCTCCTTGATATAATCCCATTGCCACACAAGACAGGTATAATGCTCTTCAAATAATTATGCACTAAGCCGATTGTAATCAGGATAATCGCGTGTATGTGACAGCAATATAGCCTTAAACATGCTAATTTCGTCCTCTCTGCCCGAAAATGGCGTGAACAAAGGAATTCTACATGAGAATGTACAATTGTACATAGGCATACATACTGAATTGAAGTACAAGATTTCTGCCGTAGGTGCACGATAAAAGAGGGGTTCAGAGTTAGGAAGAAAAAAATAAAATCTTTAATAATAAGTTAAAAACAGCATGAGATCTTTCGTGGCTACTACAACCACATCACCAAATGGAAAGACCCGATTGCTCGAAATCCGATAATTAAATACAAAATACATAACAGGTCGTTGCCATTCAGCCTAAATAAAAATACCTGAGTTACAAGTAGAATGACGCTGCCACAGCTTACTGTGGCAGCGTCATTCATCATCATCATCATTGTCAACCATTATCAATCCACTGCTGGACGAAGGTCTCCCCAAGTTTCTTCCACAACGGTCTGTCTTGTGCCAGTCTCCTCCATGTTACTCCCGCATAATTTCGAATTTCACCCACTCATCTCCCATGTGGTCTTCTTCTGGGTCTTTTCCTGTCACTTGGAATCCAATCTAAAATTTTGGCTGTCCATCTATGGTCTGTCCTTCTGGCAGTATGTCCAGCCCATTGTCATTTCAGGGATTTAACTCTGATCATGATGTCTTCCACTCTCGTCATTTTTCGGATCCACGAGTTCCTCTTCTTATCTCTCCTGGTTATACCAAGCATGCACCTCTCCATGCTGTTTTGAGTTGTCTGCAGATTTTGTATGTCTCTTTTAGTTAAGGTCCACGTCTCTGCACCATACGCAAGCACTGGAAGGATGCATTGATCAAACACTTTTCTTTTAAGACATAATGGCATATTGCTCTTGAAAATTATGCTGTTTCTTTCAAAAGCTCTCCAGGCAAGTTTTGTACGCCGATTAATTTCTTCATCAATGTGACCCTCATTTGATTTCTGCTATCCAAGATAAACGGTGTCCGTTATTACCAGCTTTTCTCCATCAATCGATAAATCTTCATTTCTTGTAAAAGCATTGTACATCACTTTTGTTTTCTTAAAGTTCATTTTTAATCCCACTTCTTGTCAGCAAGTTCCTGGATCATACGTTGCAGCTCTGATGGGGTAGTTGCAAAAATGACTACGGGCCAAGATTTAAGTTGTGGAGTCATTTTGGAGGGTTTGGCCATAACTCACCACACTGGCCAAGCGGGTTGGTGAGTGTGGGATAGCATTTCCTCTAATCCCGATGGTATAGTTATACCGCTATTGGCGGTCGTCAGAGCCCCTTTAGTGGGAACAGGATGCACCACGAGAAGGCGGTTTTGACATTTGTCAAGGAGAGGCTGTGATGTTGCGCATCACCTGACCTTACATCCACAGACGAAGACGTTTGACTTACTAACTTTATTTCATTTTCCGGTATTTCTCCTTTATTTTGCGTATCGTTCGATAGCGATCAGCTTAGTACCGATTTCGGACACCGGATAAAAGCAGATGGCGCTGCAGTACGTCATCAAGTACGTCGCTGCAAGTAGCGTCATTATAAGGCAATAAGTATGAAGTATGAAACAATGTAAAGTTCAATGAGGTTTGTTGTTAAATAATAATTTCCATGGTTGATGTAAGAAGGTAGGACGTTCATCATTACAACTAATATTATAATTATAAAAAATATACATAATTTCGGTGAGTAGCAATGAAGTCCTGGAGGCCGGAACAACAAGGATGGTTGTCTCGTTCCAAATGGGAAATGTGAACCGTTATTGAGCAGGCGGGAGAGGGCTGTAGACTGTGAACATGGTTTTACACTGCACTTATGTTCAGAGAGTCTACGTTTTTGTCTTCTCGATGTCGAGCCAATATACACTGACGGACGATGCAATTTGCACACCTAGAAGAAAGCATGCTACAACCTCGAAACTTTGCAAATAGCTTGAGTGCGTGCTGGTATAGAAATGATTCACGTTTGGTGCTAGTGCGCATGACCGCAGCATACCCTGTGGTGGCGCTGAACGCACGAACCGGCAGCCTTATAAACAGGCTTGTAGTCAATGTCCCATGAAAGCGAAATGCACCGGCCGACACAAGCAAGAGTACAGAGTGACAAGAATGTCAGGTAGACGCCAGAGACATCGATTTACGCAACTTACGGACTTTGAGAGAGGCCTGAGCATCTGGCTGAAAACCGCAGGGTGGTCGGCGCACCGCATAGTCCGCCACGTGGATCGTTCTGACCACCGCCCAACTGTGTTGGAAGCAGTGGACACGTGCCAGCACTGCCGCACGGCGGAGCGACTCCGGATGGACCAGGAGGACCACCGGTAAAGAAGATCGACTGATCGTCCGCCAGCCACGAACAGATTCCACGGGGACCCGGTCCACTAAACAGGCAGTTGTAGCGGCTCCTGTGTGCCTACGAACCACTTCCCGACGCCTCGCGGAAGTGAACCTGCGATCCCAGCGCCTCTTATGTGTGCTGCCATTAACACCGGAACATCGCCGGCTCCGTTTGCAGTGGTGCCATGCCAGAGCGACGTGGAACGCTACAGACTGGCGACGTGTGGTGTTTAGCGACGAGTGCCGCTTCGTTTTGGGGACAGATTATCATCGTGTCCGGGTATGGAGGTCCCCGGGTCAACGGCACAATCCCAACCTCGTTATCGAGCGCCACACCTCCCACACTGCAGGCATTATGGTCAGGGGAGCCATTGCCTACGATAGCCGATCAGCTCTAGTATGGTACGTGGATCATTGACGGGCCAGCGGTATGTGGATGAGATCCTACGGCCCCATGTACTCCCATTCCTGGCCGGGATTCCAGGTGCGCTATAGCAGCTGGATAATGCCCGCCAGCACACGGCTCAGGTTGCCCAGGACTGCCTACGTCATGTCCAGATAATTCCGTGGCCTGTGTGCTCCCCGCAAATGTCCCTTATCGAGCATGTGTGGGGCCAGTTAAAACACCAGCTACCGCACTATCCGGGATTTGGAGCACACCGTCCAATACGTGTAGGCCAGTCTGCCGCAGGACAACATCAGGCATCTGTTCGCCTCCGTGCCGGACCGTACTGCAGCATGTATCGCCACATGAGACGATGCGACGCGCTATTGAAGATGACCGGAACCTCTCTGAAATTGTCCTGCAGCTCTGTTTTTGCCATCGTGTGTATCATTCATCTGTATCATTTCGTCCATAACATTTCAGTTCAATCCTATCCTTCCTTCTTAGTGCGCAAATTTCATTGTCCATGAGTGTATATACAATCGTTATCAACCCCCTCTCTCGCGTTAAGGGGAATCTGATATGGAGTGGACTGTATTCCCCTCAAGGCGAATACAGTACACTCCATATCAGATTCCCCTTAAGCTAATGACAACTTGCGAGCGGTGAGGTAGGTCTTGGATGCCCCGTAGTACGCCATTTTTGTTCAGCTGTCGTATTACTCGGATCACGACCAATGACAGTTCGTCCAGCGATTCGTAGCGGATGCCACGCAGCCGATTTTTTAACTTTGGGAAAAGATCAAAGTCTGGTGGACTGAGGTCAGCGCTGTATTGTATGTGGGATAAAGTTTTCCATGCAGTCGTATTTCGACAAAAGTCTCCGTACCGACGCTGCACCATGACACGATGCGTTGTCATGCAACAAGATCGCTCCAGCTTCCAACAAGTTGGGGTGATTTTGACAAATTTTCGGTCTCAACTTTGTCCTCAGAAAAACACGGTAATAAATATTGTGCGTTGAAATTTGGCCCTACCGGCACTCGATCAAAGATCACAACACCCTGGGCATCATATGTAAAAATCATCATATGTTTAACTTTGGACATATTTTTTTTTTTTGAGGGTTTAACGACCTCCGTGGGCAACTCAATGGGCTATAAGCAGTCGCCCGTCTCTAATTTAGGGTCACTGGTTCCAGGGAAGGGAGAGAGCCGGTGTCGTAATACAAGCACAACACCCATGTCTCACGGGATTCGAACCCGGACACAACGCGGGCGCATGATCATAAGCCACCGCTTAGACCACCACGCCACCGCTTAGACCACCACGCCACCGGGGCGACTTTTGGATTGTTGCCGACGGCACTTTGAGGTGCGTAGGGAACTTGGATGCCTCGATTCCGCTTATTGTGACTTCACTTCCGGCTCAAAATCACGGGTCCAAGTCTCACCCATTGCGACAATTCTGTTCAGGAAAGTGTCGCCCACCCTTTCGAACCTGTGGAGATGATCCTGTGCGATGCTCACTCTGGCTGCCTTCTGCTCTGGGGGTGAGTTGATGGAGCATCCAGCGAGCGGGGATCCCCCCCTTCAGTGAGTCGATCAAAATCCGGTGAACAGTCATGGTGGACAAATTTGCCTGATGAGCAACCTCCTCGTCTAAAAGAAACGGCGATTCTCTTCGAGGAGCGTTGCAACAATGGGGACAGATGTTTTGTCTGTCGCCGTTTGAGGTTGGCCTGAGCAGTGATCAGGTGATCATCTTTGATGCTGCTTCGGCCCTCCCGAAAGCGCAATGCCCAGCGAGAAATTGTGCTTCTATCAAGAGTTCCTTCCCCACAAACTGTTTGCAAGGTAGTGTGGATCTGTGTCAGAGTTTACCCCCGCAGAGTTTCTATTTTCGCGTACGAGCGCTGGTGTAACGCTGTGACTCGACCTGAGGAGCTGCAGGCTCCCATTTCCAAACCCTCCCACGTCCACACAGCAAATGATAGCACGTCGTTCTGACACCACTGCGTTGCTGCGAGAAGTCTGACCTTGACATGACGCAATCATTTTCCCGATTGCATCATTCGCTTCGTTTTAGATTAACGTGTGCAGAAATTTTGTTATGAAGGTATTTTCAAAAGTTTTTTTTTTTTCGTGTTTAAAATCACAAATAGACATATTTAAAAATACGCAGCGAATAACAAAGGACCAAGTGATAGCTTAGCTTGGGGCCACCCCAACTGAGTATAACAGTACTTTTGTTTATGTACAGTATTTTGCATAATAAATCTTTTTTTTCTCTCTCTCTGAGCCCATGTTGGTACTTAGTGGTAATCAAATTCGGAGACAAATAATAATCACAAATTCATTTATTATATAACTAAATTTGTATAGGAAGTGATTACGCGAACTCATTGCTTCTAACTATACAAACTGCCTGCATATTGTGCCGTTCCCAGTCTTGGATAGTGACGTCATTGCTGACGCCAATGCTAACGTCAGAGAGCTGAGAGGAGAACTTTGGTGGGCAGAGAAGCAGAGAGACTGAGTGAAGAGCGTGGGAAGAGAGGTTGTTTGTTTTGATTTGTAGGGAGGTGACAGGGCATAAGAATCGTATTGTTTTTTTGTTTATTAAATTAAATGTTGTGATTGAGAATTATGATAGTCATAAATGAGTATTTCGTGGTGATGGTGAAGACGCCACAATATCAATAGACAGCAGACAACTTGTGTTCGACGGGTTCTTTTGTAAGCCAGGTGACTTCAGAGGTAATGCAGGAAAGTATTACCTTTGACGTCACCTTTCTCTGCAGCAGAACTCATATCGTACTCCCGCATGAGCAAACCTAGTAGTCTATTAACCTTGGAAGCAATCATACAATCTTGGTTTCACATTATAAGATGTGATGAACCACGGGCGGCGAAAGGTAGGGGACTCGGGGGTGCGGACCCCTTTGGAATTTCATGGTCTCCCTCACTGGGGCTCTTTCTACGGAATATTTGTGGTTCACATATTATGAGTTATCGACTTTTTTTAGGTCGATTTCCTGGAGACCGCCACCATGCTATGCACTTTTCTGGAAAACGCTGTAAGTGCAATTAAAACAAGAAAGATGACATCGATTTTTCGGGTGTAATCAGCACGTCTTTTGAATCCGTTCTGAAGCAAATTAAATTTACCAAAGCTATTCAAAATCAATGGAATCGGTACGGAAAACATTGTATCCGACCGAAGAAAGAAGTTTTTCAATCGGACTTTTAATCCCTCAGATATTGCTGTAAACGGAATCGTGAGCTTACGCTTTCTGGTTGCAGACTTGTGCGTTAAGAAAAATTTGAATTTATATGAGAAACATTTCGGAGCGCAAAGGCTCTCCAACGAAGAAAGAATTTTTCAAATCGGATTCTTCGAAGCAGAGATATGGCCAAATGTAAGATATGCATCTGTGCCCCCTGGCGGGAAAACCATGCATTATTTTAGGAAGAAAGTATTCTCAAAAGGTTTTTCGATGTGAGCGGTATCGGCCCAAGAAAAAAAAAATTTTTTAGTCGAGTTTCAGGAGCTCATATTTTTCTGCAAATACATCAGAAGCAGAAATTAATACTTATGCTCCCTGGTGGCCAAACCATTCTTTATCAAATGCTAGAAATTATATGAAAAACATTTTCAATCAGGAAGTGTATGCGATACAGTAAGAATTTCTCAAATCGGAGGTTTAGAAGAAGAAATATAGGGGAAAACGCAATTTACCATTGCGTCCCCTGGCGGAAAGCATATGATTTACTTGAAAATTTTGAATTTATATGAAAAACATTTCCCAGTGGAAACACTATTTGACAAAGAAGGAATTTTTCAAATCGCACTCCTAGAAAAAGAGATATTGACAAAAATAAGATATACACCTACGCACCCTGGCGTAGAAACTGTGCATTATTTTAAGAAGAAAATATTCCTTAAAGGTTGTCGTCGTGATTAGTACCGGTCCACAAACGATTTTTTTCAATCGAGATTTTAGAAGCTCAGATTTTGCTGCAAACATATCAGAAGCGGAAATTAAGACTTACGCCCCCTGGTAGTCAAACCATTTTTTACCAAAAATCAGAAATTATATGGAAAGGATTTTCCATCAGGAGCTGTATCCGGTGCAGAAAGAATTTTTCAAATCGAGTTTAAGAAGCAGAGATATTGGGGGAAACGCAATTTACTCACACGCCCTCTATTGCAAAGTCTATTAATTACTTGAAAATTTTGAAATTATATGAAAAACATGTCACACCGGAAAGTCTATACCATAAAAAAAGAGTTTTTCAAATAGGACCACTAGAAGCAGAGATATTGACGAAAATAAAATACACTGGTGTGCAAAAATTAAGGACGAAGAGGAGAAATTAGCATAACAGCGGAACGAGCAGGCAGAACGGACCGAAAGACCACTCAGGAGATAGACTAGGGTCCGGTGTGGTAGGACATGCGCATGTATGCAGCATGACGTGGGGGAGTGTCGGAAGGGTATAAAGCACACGGCTGATGTGTACGCTCAGCAACTCGGTGAAAGCAATTGCATGCTGTACATCTGTTTGAACGACGTCGAGTTGCTGCCACCGTGTGATATTGCCAACAGGCAATCCAGTAGACGACATCTGGATGACTTTACCTGAGGTCGCGTCATTGGGAAGTTGGAAGAAATTCGAAGTGTGACTAGTGTGGCCGAGGAGTTCGGGATCGCTCACAGCATCGTTTCACGAGCTTGGAGAGCATTTCAAACGACAGGAACAGCTATCCGAGAGTTTAGCAGTGGTCGTCCACGAGCAACCACGGCGGCGGACGACCGGTATATTGTCCTACAGGTGAGAAGAGACAGACGGCAGGCAGCGGGAGAAATCGCAAGGCACATGCAACAGACAACTGGACGTCCGCTATCGCGTTTAACCGTGGCCAGGAGGCTGCACAAAGGTGG
Source organism: Macrothele yani (assembly GCA_039090855.1). NCBI lineage: Eukaryota > Metazoa > Arthropoda > Arachnida > Araneae > Macrothelidae > Macrothele > Macrothele yani. The sequence goes on along the minus strand of CM077010.1, from coordinate 159,985,815 downwards.
TCTATTTGCACGACGACCAGTACGGTGTGTGTCATTAACGCCTGCTCATCGGAGACGGCGGTTTCTGTGGTGCCAGGAACACAAGAACTGGACAAATCAGCAATGGGGTCGAGTTCTCTTTACGGATGAGAGCCGATTTAGTCTGACGAGCGATTCTGGACGTTTACACATCTGGAGAAAGCAGGAAACACGCAATCACACCTCCAACATCATCGAAAGGGCCCGGTTTGGAGGTGGCGGGGTTCTCGTTTGGGGCGGTGTCATGCTTGGTAGCCATACTGACCTCCACATCTTCCAAGGAGGTTCAGTCACTGGTGTCCGCTATTGTACCGAGGTTCTCCTGCCTCACGTGCGCCTGTTTAGAGGTGCTGTAGGTCCTGAGTTCCTCTTCATGGACGACAACGCTGCACCTCATCGTACAGTGTCTGTCGCAGAGCTGTTGGAGAGTGAAGATATTCAACGCGTGGATTGGCCCGCAAGGTCCCCGGACCTAAATCCAATCGAACACGTGTGGGACCTTCTCGGGAGACGCTTGACAGCACGTCAACAGTCGTCAGCAACGATTCCGCAGCTGCGATTGACGCTACAAGAGGAATGGGCCGCGATGCCTGAACAGCTCCTTGACAACCTCGTCATCAGCATGGACAGACGTTGTAAATCCTGCAACGCAGTCAGGGGTGATCATATCCCCTACTAAAGACTGGATTTGCTTGGCAGCCGCCTGTCACATGGACTTTTCTGTCTTCTGTCCAGTTGTGCTCGAAGCTACCTTTTCAATAAAGTACCTTTGTATCCTTTGAATTCCTTGTTTGGACGGTTTTGCTCACTTGTCCCATATTCTTACATCTTGGGGATTTTATGGTATGATTTGAGTCGATGTGGAGCACTTCTGCACGACGTTACATTCGAAAATCCGTCTCGTCCTTAATTTTTGCACGCCAGTGTATATACATCTACGCCCCCTGGTGGCCTGGTTTGTCGACGTGAGTAGCATCGGTCCACAACAATTTTTTTTTAATCGAGATTCTAGGAGCTCAGATTTTATGGCAAATACATCAGAAGCAAAAATTAACACTTATGACCCCTGGTGGCCAAAATATTCTTTACCAAAAATTAGAAATTACATGGAAAAGATTTTCCATCGGGAGCTGTATCCGCTGAAACAAAATTTTTTCAAGTCGGAGTTTTAGAAGAAGAGATATCGGGGGAAACGTAATTTACGTTTACGCCTCCTAGTGGAAAATGTATGCATAAATTGAAAAAGTAACTGCTCTTCGACATAAATGGAATCGAAAGATAAAAGAATTTTTTAATCGGATGTTTAGAAGCAAATATATGAAATAGAATGTATTTTGAATTCGATGTGATCTGCATTTACGCCCCTAAGCGGCGAAACTGTACATCGTAAAAAAAATCGAAATAAAGGATCACCATTCGCATATTTCAAGCTTCCCAATGCAGAAAGAATTTTTCAAATCGTACTAATAGTTACAGAGATATGGTGTCTACAGGCGGACAGACAGACAGACGGACGGACGGACAAACCGATAACATAAGCACGATCTTTTTTTTTAAAAGACGTGCTAAAAATGATTTTGCAGAATTGAAGTGAACGGTTAACTCAGTGATGTGTTTTTCTCATTAAAAAAGGATAATTCAAGAATTCTTTAAATTACTTAAAAGCAATAACCGGGGCGAGTTTGTTTGTTTTTCCCCTCTTTGTGTTTTCTTTTCTTTCTTTCTGTTCTTCCTGTTTTTTTTGTTTTTTTTTCCAAAACCGAATGTGTCTAATTTGAGATCAGAAAATCTAATATGCTAAATGAATAATTAAACAAAAAATAAACCACTGTTGAACAACTGAAATTTTAGATTCGATACCAAGCGGCAGGACGAGATAAAAGAAGACCCCGTGGGAGATTGGTGGATGAAATTCGGAATGCTGGAGTAGCAAGCTGAAGACACAGTTCTGGAAGGCCCTTCACAAGGAGACCATCTAGCAGTGGATTGATAATGATTGATGGTAATTTAGAGGCGTACATAGAATTTTTTCGGGAGAAGGGGGGGGACAAAACTTGAAATTTTTGAAATCCATCAGGATAAAGTGAAAGTTAATGAAAAATAGAAGAAGAAATAAAACAGTATTTTCTGATGTAAGTTGGTGCATTTTTATTAAAGCATTTTTTCATAATGTAAATCGCATTTTAACAAAAAAAAAAAAAAAAAAAACTTGAAACACTAGGGGAGCAAGGCCACTTCCTCCCTAAATACCTTGCATGATATGTACGAGATATACACTATAATGACAAAAGTCACCGGACACCCCTTCAAAAGCAAAGAACGGATCCCTTGCGTTGTGTTACACGGCACTAGCAGTGTTCCTGCCGAGTCGGCCGGTAACGGTGCTTGAGACCTGAAGTACAATTTAGTTGGCCACGGCACCAGGTGAGAATCTCAGGTGCACTGCTGCACTCAAAGATTCACACCAGAACATAAAAAATGAAAAGTTGAAGAATGACCCGAAGCATAAGGCTTGGGTGAATCCACCTTGTGAACAAAATAACAACAACAAATAAAAAATAAAATAATCTAAAAAAAAATGATACTTTGGGATCAGAGTTGTGATGAGGTTCACCCGCAATCACCAATTCGTGACTGAGTGTAGTGGTCCGGATCTTACTCCGGTACATTCAATCCCCAACCAGCCAGTACAACACTCACTTTCGCAAATAACACATGATTCTCAAATACACAACACAACATTTAATAACCTTCTGCGAGATTTAAACAGATACGGCGCTCTCTAAGCGCATAGACAATTGCCCCTCATATGTGGGCAGCATACGGTGTCACACTTTACTGTCGGAAGACGCAAGCCGTCTGAGTCTCCACCGGACTATCTGAACAAGAGATACTACTCTTTAACACACTAAATAGAGCTGCAGGTGATATTCATATACAATTGCTTAGAGAATGAAAAACAAAGTATATGCAAACGATCACATTAAAAATACTCGCGATACAAAATACACAAGCACGTTAATTTGCGGTATAAGATTATAGGTGCGAAATACTGCCAAAGTTAATTAACTAAATCTAATAAGCATGCACATGCAAATCCCTTCCCCGTTGACGTTGGTCCTGAACCAAAGTTAAAAGAAACTGTCCCGCCCAGCGGAATTTGTGGCCACACACTCTCCCTTATTCATGTAAAAAAAATAATCAGGAAATGGGCCCTGTAAGAAATTGAAATCTGTATGTGCAGGTATTTCCTCTGAGGTTCAGTCACTCAGCATTACTGCATCTATGTCCATGCAGCTTTGGGTGTCGGGATGGCACAAGTTCGCCGATGTGCGAAGAAAGAAAAAGGAAATATTCATCTACTTACAGTTTCGTGACTTTGCTGTGCAAATCCGTTGTGCATCACATAATATTACACGACAGAAAAAAACACGCACACACACACAGACACTTGCACCATGTGGCAGCACCGATGATTCAACACTTCACTTTGACGCTTGATGTAAATGAAGCACACAATTAAAATGGTAATATCACGCCGCACTTTGTTGCAATGATTAGAGTGCACACTGATCTATTCTCGTGACGATTTGAAGGTGGCCGTTAAGCAAAATAGGCCCTCTCACATCTGCTGTTGCGGTTTCCAAGATTGATTTTCTGTGTTCCTGGGAAATGATTTCTGTTGTCGTGAAGAAATGATTCTGACCATCAACTATTTGGAGAGTGGGACACATTCAATTCCGCTGCTGCTATAGTTGATTCCGTCCGTCGCTACCTTCCGTCCTTTTTGACCGTTCATTCCCAATTCAGTCAGTTCCTTTCCGTTAGCATAACATCTACCCTGCCTGAGTACGCAGTTCAAATATGCCACTCGCAGGTTTTGTTTCCATTTTTTTATCGAGTTGCGACCGCCAGCCCTGAGATTAATTTTCTCGGCCGAGCGAAGTCAGACGTGCTTTTACCTTAAGCGTATATCGGCAACTCAACATTTCACCTGTATATTTGTTAGGTATCGAAGCCACCGCTCTTACGCTCATATTTTTCTTTCGCCATGTTTTTATCCCGTCGCACTTACACGTAGTGGCTTCGCTGCTTACGTGACCACACACACGCACACATGGGGCCTCGCTTCGCCCCGTAGGACAAGCGCATCTCTTCACTTCCTCCACAGTAGGGGATGAACGGGGGTGACGATTCCACACTGCAGTGGTTGGCATCCGAACCCGACTTTGCATGGCTTCGCTTCTCATTGGAATGACCACTGTCCACTCGCAGACTTCTTAATTCCCCTGTAACTTGGCTTTCATTAGGCCAAACAGTCGCTGATTTCCATTACGCTCCAGCCTAGAAATTTCTTCGTTATCACGCGGATTTAGGCATTCTGCTGTCTTTATGGCAAACTGGCATCTCCAGCTGCCTCGAGTTGTCTCCATTTCTTACCAAATGCGGGGAGGTTTGCTGCTTCATTTTTCCCCAATTCATTTTTTTGCAGATCCAAGGCATCCAGCCTTTCACATCGGAGAGCATACAGACAACTAACTTTCTTCCTTATGTTCATGCCAAGTGCGAACTCTTATTTTTCTGCACGGACCACACAGAGAGCAATTGTTCTCGAAAATGCCCCAAACAATCGACGAATTTACGATTATTCGCTAAACCTTTTGTCCCCATCTTCATTCATTTACTCAAGTGGACCCCTCTGCGAAATGTACCTCTTTTCCTTTCCGTGTTGCTTAGCTTCCCGTCAGCTGCGCCCTGATATTTATGACCTTACAGAGCTATTCTGAGACCACCCAGCCAGAGAGAGAATTCTTCGCCTCTTTTCTTTCCAAACCCCCAGATAAAACTTTATCTGCTGTTTACACTTTTAAACTCCAATCAAGCCTCGAACATAATTAATACTTAATTAATTTCATACATCAACCACGCCCATTAATTACTAAATTAATGGCGGGGGTGGGTCGTAACATCGGTCCCTCCTCAAGAAATCCAGAAGTCCTCTTCTGTGCCTATCGCTTTGCTCTTATCAATTTCCAGAGTAACCATTGAGTGCTACCTTTTCCCACAGGTAGAAACAATTCAAAATGGCAAAAATATTGCGTTTCTTGCCTTCAAGAGCATTGGAGCGACTTCCCAATTATCCCGCAATTTTGTTAATTAATTTAGAGAACATCCGAAAGAAAAAACAACGTAAATGAGAAATAAATAAAAAAACTGAACTGTAAAAGAACATGTGAGCCTGCCGAACTGTGATTCCTAGCTGCCTCATACCATACGCGACATGGCGGACAAATTTTAGAGTTTTCTTCAGGTTTTAGGATGGGGGGGGGGGGGTGTCCACTGTAACATTCAATCCCGCCATGAAAGAAAAAAAAAAGGGATGACTGGATGAATTTTATTCATCCAATCTTTCTATTTTTTTTTTTAACTGTAAACACTCAACCCTTTCCCACCGTCGCAATTCACCTAATTCCGGATTTAAGTGCCCTGAGAGCGGAAGGAAAGTTTAAGGATTTCATCGCACGTTCATTGCTGCCTGTCGAGATAGGCGGAAAGAAAATTTAAATATGAGGCATAGCTTCGAGAATCCACGAGTTCCACAGATCTCTCACGTTCGATGCTCCTACACCTGCTTTTATCTGCGCTCGATGCCAAATTCTTGCGTTCCACTGTCTTCGAGTTCCTTCTCAACATCGTAGATAATCGTGGTGTCACCGTCTTTCAGGGGATCCACTATAAACTCGACTGCTCCCCGTAAACCATAGGTGCGGCTAAAGCTGTTTGTCTCAGCTGTGATGTACCCGCTGTACTTGTAACAGGTGTACTCTCTTCCGGAACAATTGCAGCCCCAGTGCTCACATGTTCTCCGTCAGAGTGACCATCAGAATCATCTGAATCCACGTGACTCGCAGATGACGATTTCTTCGTGTTAGCCATTTTGTTTTTCTTACCCACTAAAATTATGGCAGTTCTTAGAAAACAGCTAAAGGCTTACTTAATGCTAAATTATACAAAATTCGCACCGAACAAAACTAAATAAAAATAGTAATGGCAGTCAATTCGCACTTATTTTACGAACATGAGTGTTGTTCCGCTAGCTGCAAAATATAGGTATCGATCCTGGGACAACGGCACCATTAATGTTACACGGCACTAGCAGTGTTCCTGCCGAGTCGGCCGGTAACGGTGCTTGAGACCTGAAGTACAATTTAGTTGGCCACGGCACCAGGTGAGAATCTCAGGTGCACTGCTGCACTCAAAGATTCACACCAGAACATAAAAAGTGAAAAGTTGAAGAATGACCCGAAGCATAAGGCTTGGGTGAATCCACCTTGTGAACAAAATAACAACAACAAATAAAAAATAAAATAATCTAAAAAAAATGATACTTTGGGATCAGAGTTGTGATGAGGTTCACCCGCAATCACCAATTCGTGACTGAGTGTAGTGGTCCGGATCTTACTCCGGTACATTCAATCCCCAACCAGCCAGTACAACACTCACTTTCGCAAATAACACATGATTCTCAAATACACAACACAACATTTAATAACCTTCTGCGAGATTTAAACAGATACGGCGCTCTCTAAGCGCATAGACAATTGCCCCTCATATGTGGGCAGCATACGGTGTCACACTTTACTGTCGGAAGACGCAAGCAGTCTGAGTCTCCACCGGACTATCTGAACAAGAGATACTACTCTTTAACACACTAAATAGAGCTGCAGGTGATATTCATATACAATTGCTTAGAGAATGAAAAACAAAGTATATGCAAACGATCACATTAAAAATACTCGCGACACAAAATACACAAGCACGTTAATTTGCGGTATAAGATTATAGGTGCGAAATACTGCCAAAGTTAATTAACTAAATCTAATAAGCATGCACATGCAAATCCCTTCCCCGCTGACGTTGGTCCTGAACCAAAGTTAAAAGAAACTGTCCCGCCCAGCGGAATTTGTGGCCACACCCTCTCCCTTATTCATGTAAAAAAAATAATCAGGAAATGGGCCCTGTAAGAAATTGAAATCTGTATGTGCAGGTATTTCCTCTGAGGTTCAGTCACTCAGCATTACTGCATCTATGTCCATGCAGCTTTGGGTGTCGGGATGGCATAAGTTCGCCGATGTGCGAAGAAAGAAAAAAGGAAATATTCATCTACTTACAGTTTCGTGACTTTGCTGTGCAAATCCGTTGTGCATCACATAATATCACACGAAAAAAAAAACACGCACACACACACAGACACTTGCACCATGTGGCAGCACCGATGATTCAACACTTCACTTTGACGCTTGATGTAAATGAAGCACACAATTAAAATGGTAATATCACGCCGCACTTTGTTGCAATGATTAGAGTGCACACTGATCTATTCTCGTGACGATTTGAAGGTGGCCGTTAAGCAAAATAGGCCCTCTCACATCTGCTGCTGCGGTTTCCAAGATTGATTTTCTGTGTTCCTGGGAAATGATTTCTGTTGTCGTGAAGAAATGATTCTGACCATCAACTATTTGGAGAGTGGGACACATTCAATTCCGCTGCTGCTATAGTTGATTCCGTCCGTCGCTACCTTCCGTCCTTTTTGACCGTTCATTCCCAATTCAGTCAGTTCCTTTCCGTTAGCATAACATCTACCCTGCCTGAGTACGCAGTTCAAATATGCCACTCGCAGGTTTTGTTTCCATTTTTTTATCGAGTTGCGACCGCCAGCCCTGAGATTAATTTTCTCGGCCGAGCGAAGTCAGACGTGCTTTTACCTTAAGCGTATATCGGCAACTCAACATTTCACCTGTATATTTGTTAGGTATCGAAGCCACCGCTCTTACGCTCATATTTTTCTTTCGCCATGTTTTTATCCCGTCGCACTTACACGTAGTGGCTTCGCTGCTTACGTGACCACACACACGCACACATGGGGCCTCGCTTCGCCCCGTAGGACAAGCGCATCTCTTCACTTCCTCCACAGTAGGGGATGAACGGGGGTGACGATTCCACACTGCAGTGGTTGGCATCCGAACCCGACTTTGCATGGCTTCGCTTCTCATTGGAATGACCACTGTCCACTCGCAGACTTCTTAATTCCCCTGTAACTTGGCTTTCATTAGGCCAAACAGTCGCTGATTTCCATTACGCTCCAGCCTAGAAATTTCTTCGTTATCACGCGGATTTAGGCATTCTGCTGTCTTTATGGCAAACTGGCATCTCCAGCTGCCTCGAGTTGTCTCCATTTCTTACCAAATGCGGGGAGGTTTGCTGCTTCATTTTTCCCCAATTCATTTTTTTGCAGATCCAAGGCATCCAGCCTTTCACATCGGAGAGCATACAGACAACTAACTTTCTTCCTTATGTTCATGCCAAGTGCGAACTCTTATTTTTCTGCACGGACCACACAGAGAGCAATTGTTCTCGAAAATGCCCCAAACAATTGACGAATTTACGATTATTCGCTAAACCTTTTGTCCCCATCTTCATTCATTTACTCAAGTGGACCCCTCTGCGAAATGTACCTCTTTTCCTTTCCGTGTTGCTTAGCTTCCCGTCAGCTGCGCCCTGATATTTATGACCTTACAGAGCTATTCTGAGACCACCCAGCCAGAGAGAGAATTCTTCGCCTCTTTTCTTTCCAAACCCCCAGATAAAACTTTATCTGCTGTTTACACTTTTAAACTCCAATCAAGCCTCGAACATAATTAATACTTAATTAATTTCATACATCAACCACGCCCATTAATTACTAAATTAATGGCGGGGGTGGGTCGTAACATCGGTCCCTCCTCAAGAAATCCAGAAGTCCTCTTCTGTGCCTATCGCTTTGCTCTTATCAATTTCCAGAGTAACCATTGAGTGCTACCTTTTCCCACAGGTAGAAACAATTCAAAATGGCAAAAATATTGCGTTTCTTGCCTTCAAGAGCATTGGAGCGACTTCCCAATTATCCCGCAATTTTGTTAATTAATTTAGAGAACATCCGAAAGAAAAAAACAACGTAAATGAGAAATAAATAAAAAAACTGAACTGTAAAAGAACATGTGAGCCTGCCGAACTGTGATTCCTAGCTGCCTCATACCATACGCGACATGGCGGACAAATTTTAGAGTTTTCTTCAGGTTTTAGGATGGGGGGGGGGGGGGTGTCCACTGTAACAGTTGTTAAGATGCGCGATACAGCTGCAAACGGTATAAAAACAAGCCTGCAGCTGATCGTGATCATATCGCACTGTGAGGTTGAGTGAAATGTTGCGGCGAGAGAGAACTGACTTTCAGAAAGGAAAGATTGTTGGGTGTTATACTAGTGGGTTATCCATAAGAGCAACCGAGAGGTGTTTAAATATACCCAAGTCACTGATTTGGATGTACTGAATAAGTGGAAGACATATGGCGTGCCTGAAGCAGCAAAACGTACCGGCAGACCAAAGAAAATCACTGATAGTGGACGTCGAAGCCTCAGGAGAGTCGTTACACCTAATCGAAGGAGTACTGCACAAGACTTCAGTGAACAGGTGAGTAAAAATGCTGGAACCTCGGTATATACACGTACAATTCGCAGAGAACTTCATTCCATGGGTTACCGTGGTCGTGCAGCTGCTCATAAACCTTTCATCTCCACTCGGAATGCTACTCGTCGTTTGGCATGGTGTAAAGAACATTTACCATTGACTGTAGATCAATGGAAACGGGTCCTATGGACTGATGAATGCAGATGCACGATCCATCAGTCTCATGGCCGTGTGTGAATATGGCGGCAGCCGGGAGAACGCTATTTCCACAGTGTACTTACTGTTCCTATGGTCAAGTTTGGAACTGGCAGTGTTTTTCGTGGTATGGTACCTGACCATTGGTTATCGTGGACAAACCTGTTAACCAGCACGTCTACCTCGATATTCTGGACAATTATGCCTCGACCGACACCGTGCTAATGTATGTCAATAAATGCTATGTTGTATTTCTCTTCTAGGTGTCTGGTGACGTTTGTCGATATAGTGTATATCTTATGGGTTTTTCTCTCTCTTTCAGTCATCTTTCTTTTTCTTTTTATATTAATTTAGCTCTCGGAGAGTTGGATTCCCTCTGAGATTATATTAGGTTCCGCCGCCCATGTGATGAACTCCAACGCTTGGTGCAGCAGTCCAGCATGGGACGCCGTTAATGCTGCAATTGCGGCAAATCCAGACTAAGTATACTAACAGAAATGGTGAGAAGTTATGAAATACGGTTTATCATGATTTTCTGTGTATAACTTCCTTTAAAATGCAATTTTTATAATTAAGTGTGCTGCATTACATTCTGCATTCAATTATCTTTCTAATGATACATAATTTCATGCTATCATTCTAAACAGAATGATGTTATGAGACATGAAACTTCAGAAATAAAAAAATTCAAAAGATTTTCAAAATTTTGGCCACTAGTGTATAGCTACATATTGGAAATTACATTTGTTTGAAGATATATATTTTCAATAAACAGATATCTCTAAATAGTTTTTTTTCAAAAATGTATTCTTTTTATATCTGTCTTCTACAGATACATACGTACACGAAATAATATATCTTCGAAAATATTTTTTTCGAGATGAATATGCTTCTATGTGCATTTCATTTCCTCGAGTATATCAAAATATACATTTTTCATTTTATCTATGTATATAGTATATATATTTTTTTCCGGGGATACAATTTCCCGCGGAACGTAACCGGACATTAAAATTAAGCAATCGAAACAATTTTACTTAGAATTCATGTTTCCCGTTCGCGGAGGATCAATCAGTTGCAGTCTTTGTTTTCGCAACCATCTGCGGATTCTTTGATGTTCCCCCACCCCAACCGACTTCAGACGAAACCAGACAATTAAAACTACTGTAGGAAATCAAAACAGTTTTTCGTAGAATGCATGTTTCCGCTTAGCGGCGGATCAATCAGTTATTGCTTTTGTTTTCACACCTATTTACGGAGTCTTTGATGTTACCATTATTTCCCTGAGCTGACGGATATTGGAATTCTGCCGGAGTCAGATGTTTGAGGCTGGTACGTCGCGTCGTTCGCCAGACTTCGAAATCTGTATGGGCAACGGATGGGCGATCATTGGTTTTGGATGGGTTAGCTTAATAGCAATTTTTTTTTTTTTTTTTTTTGTACGATACACTGAAAGAACGAATTTTTAATGCTTTTCACTACCTGCTGCGAACAAGGCCTGATTAACGCCTAGGGGCCCCGCATTTTAGGGAGCCCAGAATCGCAATCCAAAAAAAAAAAAAAAAAAAAAAATCTTTTTACGCTTTCCAACCGTAGGTTGAAGAAGCGTATATGCTCCAGCTTTGTCCTTCTGTCTGTCCGTCCGCACGATAACTTGCGTAAAAATGGTTCGATTTCGATGAAATTTTAGTATGTGGTAGGGAACACCTGGGAACAAACCTTATTGAAAATGGAAGAAATGGGGTCAAAGGTCAGGACATATAGGAGCGCAATCCATTTCATCGCCCTTGTGCGTCATAACTTACATAAAAATGCTTCGATTGCGACAAAACTTTATCATGTTGTTCTGGAGGTATACTAAACCAGTTCTGTTGAATATCATCAAAATGGGGTCAAAGGTCAGGGCACAGAAGCGAGATTTATTTCACAGCCATTATCCTTATAACTTGAGTATTGATTTCTTCTGGTATGTTGGAAAGCGTATCATAATCAATGCATTGCATGATTTAACTAACTTGTTTATTAATTACTGTAATTATTATCTCTCTATTCTAAATAATAGTAACCGCCGCTGTTTTAGAAATTTAGCGACACTCGCGCTTTTCTAGCTCGCAGCGCAAAAAGTATTGAACACAAAAATATGAAATTTACATCGTTTGTAGAGAATTGTTCGGAAAGCACGCTGAAACAACCCGTTTTTCGATTCTGGCGATACTTCAAGAGCTATTGTATTTCAAAATGAAGATATGCAAAAAAGTGCTATCAGTTCGCATTCCGGACACACTAACAGCAAACAGAACCACGAAACTTTGTAGGCATGTAGGGCCATGGCCGAATTTTTGCACCTCGTCACCCTTTTTCTGAATTTCGCTTTAGTTTACGAGAAATTAAAATTTTAAATTTCACAAAATTATCTATTTCGCGATGGGATCCATTTGAAAAAACGGATATATGGCAAAATATAAAATATAAATCATAACGCATTGCAATTTTTACAGCATAAACTCACAACTATCATCCCTCTTACTAAAAAAAATTAAGAAAAAGTAATTGTCTGATTTTTAAGCATTTTGTAAAGACGCAGAAGCAAGAAATGATTGGCTTACTCTGTCTTCAGCGTTAACATCACAGGAAAGTTCTGGTCCCGTGACCTGCTGCCATGGTGACGTATAGCTATTTTTAGCACTCTCTTCTCATTGGGTGAAAGGACAGGCTACAATCAAACTGGTAATGACGCAATGCTTGTTGACGTAGCGATGCTTTTAAAGTTCGGCATTATCCGCTGGTATACGTGAATACCTATGTAAATATAGGCTTTCGCCTCGTATGAAGAAAGCAAAGAGGGTAAACGCGACTGTGTTCGTCCGCGAATTGTTCGACCCCTTCCAAATGACCCAGAGATCTGAAAATTGGCATGCTGATAGGTCTTAAAGTCCGTACGTATGCCTAGAAAAGTACGAAAAAAAAAAAAAGAGTAAAAAAAAAAAAAAAAAAACCCTGCGCTTTGAAACATTGTCTGCTTGAATTTTTCTACCACATCTACACCTAGAAAAAAGTCTGAAACCCAAAAAATTCAAAAGGGCAGCTTAGCTTTACTGTTTCAAAATGCTGATAGGTTTAAAGATAATCTTATCAGAATCACTGAAATGCTTTGAAAATTTTAAATTTTGATTTAAAATTAAGGGGCGGCAAAGCCTGCTCCGTTTGACGTCAAGCTGTATAACATTGAACTAAATCGCAAAACAGTTACGGATTTTAAAATACTTTTCTTTCCCTTAATTGCTTTTCCCTCTCTTTAATTTTATGTTAAAAAAAGATTTTATAGATTCACCGTTCGGAGATCAGTCATGATTGCTAGTGAAAGAAAAAATATTTGGGCGAAAAAGTTTTTTTTTTTTTTTTTTTTATACTATTCATCTCTTGAGAGAGGTTTTGCATTGATAAGACACTGCAGAAGCTTTGAGTATTTCATATTGTGTAGTATCAGATTTAAAAATTGTTTGGCTCTAAATTAAGTGAATTAATGAGCTGAATAATGTGCTTTTATGAGTGTGAGAATTATCCAGCTATGCATGTTTTCTCAAATCTTTAGTAGTTAGTTTGTCCATCTTTTTCTTCTACGACAGCGGCAACACGTCGAGGCATATACTATCAACCAACTTCCGTTAGGTCTCAACAGGAATAGGTCGTCATTCGTCCTTCAAAGCTGCTGCCAGAGAGATGAGCGAAGTGGATCGTTATGGTCGATTTCGTATCCGTTGCTCCAGTTCATCCCAGAGGTGTTCTATGGGATTAAGATCAGGATTCTGAACAGTCCAGTCTAACAATTCCACCTGATTTTCAAGAAACCAGTCCTGCACACGCCGTGCGGTTGTCAGGGAGATCGATCGTGTTGGAAGAGAACCATTTCCCTAATGCTGCCATATTGTTTGTAGAGTAGAATTATCCAGAACGTCGAGGTACACTTCAAAGTTCATGGTTTGTGTTATAATAACCAACGGGCCGAGTCCCATTCACGAAAAACAACTTCATACCAAGATGGAGCCACCGCCGAAATTGACTGTTCAAAGAACACAGTCCGACAAAAATCGTTCGCCGCGGGCTGTCAGCAAATCCAAACACGCCCATCAAATTGGAAGAGTAAAAAGCGTGACTAATCACTCCAAAGAACAGCTTTCCAGTCGGCCACGGTCCAGGAATGACGGGAGACACACCACTCTAAACGGCGCTTCGCATTCACGGTACTGATGTGTGGCTTGTGTGCCTCTGCTCAACCGTAATAGCCCACCCTGTGCAACTCTTTGTGGATACTCATGGTACTAACCGAGCCATTACAAGCATTTCCAACCTCAGCAGCGATGGAAACGGCAGAGCAAGAACTGGATTTCTTACCATGGTTCTTCTGTCACGTTCCGTGAGTTTGTGCGGCCTTCCTGAACATTCTTTTGCTGTAGTTGCACTGTCCTGCTTCCATTTCTTCAACACATCACCTACAGTTGATTTTGGTATGTTTAGTTTAGCTGCAATGCTCTGTATGGAAACACTTTTCAAATGACATCCTATGCAGGGCCGGATGGAGATTTTGCGGGCCCCGGGGCGAAATTTCATTGCACGGCCCCGAAGCAAAATTTCATTGCTTGCACTAGGAAATAAATCTCATATTTTAATAAAGCCGTTAAGTGAAAGATGTCTGTAAAGAATATACTGGATGTGAAACCCACAAATGTGCTTGTGACGGCTACGAATTCGCATCCCTCTACGCTCCGGAGCTGAATGCTTTACCGATTAAGGTACACCGACGAAATTTATCTCTGTAACTTTTCCTTTCTGACATGTGCTTCACCTCTGTAGTACTTCGAAACGAAAACTATCGTAAAGACAAAATCATTATCTCAAAGAAGCATTTGCTTTAAACTCAAGATAAAGACCAGCATATGCATTGAAAGTTCAGAGAGAGAGAGAGAGAGAGAGAGTAAAAACTGTTAAAATCTACGATTTTCTTTCCGAGGAGATGGGGTTGAGATTGTATTTTCACTTATTGTATAAAAACTGCTTCACAAAATCGCAAAAACCTACGTGCGTAGCAAAACTTTTTGCATTGCGAATATCTTAGTGTAGAAATAATACATTCGTATAAATAGTTTTTTTCTCCGGATACATGAAAAAGTGATGAACTTTTAATGCAAAATGGAGTAACTGACAAATTAGTGACGTTTTAAACTTTTATACACGCTCATATGTGATTTTTTTAAGAAACATTCCAGTAATGTTTTTAAAGTCACTGAATACATGGCCTCTGTATGTAGCCCGAAACTAACTCGGATATTGTTCTTTTTTACTTTATTTAAATTTAAGCATCTGATTTGCACTCAAATTGTTAAATATATAAAAACAAGGGCCACAAAATGATGAAATTAAATTTGCGATTTCATGAATTCGAAAAATATCAAGGTCGTTACAATAATCACTTGAAATGTACATATCTCCGTATTTGTACGGCGAAGGGCGATAACCTATTCGAAAACCGGGGGAGTGGAAACAAACAAACAAAAAAACTTAAAAAAAAAAAGAAACATCTTTTTAAGGGTTTCCCACCCGAAAACTTACACACAAAAAATAATAATTATAAAAAATTATAACTAAACTTTTTTTTCTTAAACTGCGGGGCCCCTTAAAGGCGCGAGGCCCGGGGCCACTGCCCCGGTTGCCCCTATGATCCCGCCGGCCCTGATCCTATGACTAGCCAACGTACTCGGAAAGTCCACGTCCACGCGGTGTATCCGCTTCAACACGACAGAATGTTTCAGCTTCATATACGAACCTCCCCACTCACAGCGCATCTTCCAGCGTAACCGTTCTTTGCACTTATGCAAATATTTGGTAGTGTCCGAATACTTTTTAAAAATAATGTATATACACTGCTGTTTGTGAAAATTGCAGCACCATGAAGAACTGCTGGTATTAGCTTGAAACTTATAGGATATGTACAACAGGTTGGAATTAAAATGTCAGTGAAAAATGTACATGCGGTTTCGGAGCAACGCCCTCTGAACTGCCCAGTCCTGAGTATAAAAAGCTGGCTCAGACGAGATGTTGGAATCAGGGGGCCGCGAGTGGCCTAGTGGTCAGCGTTCGTGACTGTCATGGAGGTAACCTCAGTTCGATCCTATGCAGGTACGAACGCTCGATCCCCTAAATGTCCGCCGTGCGTCTGATGGGCACGTTAAGCCGTCGGACCCCGGGTACTGGCCCCCGGAAATAAAAAAGGGCGTCTTCCTCCCTCTTTCTACCTCGCTTCCGTGTCACTTTCCTATCGAGAACTAGCCCAAATCTCCTAGCTTCCTACTTCTAAGGGTTGTTTAAGACCTGGGCTTCCTAAAATCATCTACATATGATCTGATCTGATCTGATGTTGGAATCAGGGAACAGCCGACATTGAGTCGAAAGGGTGTGTCTTCTGTCTCACTATGCCCCGTTGCCGAAGAAGGTCGCATTATGAACAGCTGACGGACTTTGAGCGAGGAAGAACTGTTGGGATGAGAGAAGCTCGATTTTCCTACCGCGAAATTGCCACCCGCACAGAACGAAACGGCAGTAGAGTGGTTGGGACTTGGCGTCAGTGGACAGTTGAGGCTCGAACGCACAGAAATCTGGGAAATGGATAGTAAAAATCGCACGACTGATGCAGGGTATGACAGACACCTCTACCGCATGGCAGTGACCGATCGCACAGCGACATCCACGGTGTTAGCGAAGCAGTGGACAGGCGAGGCTTTGTCCTCCAGCATAGATTGACGTCGTCGGATTAACAGAGGACTTCGCGTTCTTTTGACCCTCACCACAGAAGCCTCAGGCTGCAGTGGGGTCTCGAACACAGACGTGGACGTGATGATTGGCAACAGGTCGTGTTTTCTGACGAGTCACGATTCAACTTGATGCACCATGATGGTCGCATACGTGTTCGACAACATCGTGTTGAACGCCATCTTGCAACGTCATACCGGCCCAACGCCAACCGTCATGGTTTGGGGGGCGACATTGGGTTCAATTCGCGATCTCACCTCATACGAATTGAGGGAACCCTCAGCAACCACCGATACACCAAGGATGTTTTAGAGGCAGAGATGATACCTTTCCTTAAGAGTTGTCCTGGCGCTTTATTCCAGCAGGACAATGCTCGGCCACATGTGGCCTGAAATGTCCAAGATGTTCCCTATCGAACATGTCTGGGACATGGTAGCTAAGCTACTGGCCCGTCAAATGTGTCCGCCAGTCACCACAAATGAACTCTGGTCTCGCACTGAAGTAATCTGGCAGGCCCCAGGACGATATCAAAAGCCTTTTCCATTCAATACCGCCCCGTGTAGAGGCTGTTATTGTTGCTCAAGGTGGCTTCAGACGATACGGAGTTTTGAAGCGAAAAAATCTTGTATAGCTCTACAAATGTAATCAGTTATCTCCTGTAACGTGAGGAACCTGTGATATAAATTTAATTTCAATAGCGGGATTCTTTCTTGTTGTTGCAATTTTCACAAAACAGTAGTATATGTCGTTCAACGCAGTGTTGCCACCTTATCCACACTGCACGAAATTCTGACAGAAATTTAACCGTTTCGCTTGGGTTGGGGGAGGAAGTAACGACCACCTTGAGCAACTAAATGGGCGCTATTAGCAGTCACACACGTCCCTAATTCAGGGTCACTAGTTCTAGGGAAGGGAGAGAGCCAATAATGTTAGACAAACACACCATTCATACCTCAACTGGATTCGAACCCATGTCTGACGAAAGATACGATGTCAGCGCTTTGTACCACTCGGCCACCAGTAGCCTGAGGGGGGGGTCCTATGGATCCAGACCCCTCCCGAAATTTTCCACTACCAGTATTTTTTTATTGTGTTCATAAAGCCATTTCAAAATTCCTACTTTTTTTACCACATAACTATGTAGTTTGTAATTGTTTTTTTCGTTAAGTTTGCGAAAATACCGGACAAAATATTAGTACCCTCCAGAAATTTACTTTTATTACTTAGTTATATCACCTCGTGCAGTACTCTCCAGAAATTTACTTTACAAACTCAATTAATATTAAAAAAGGCCCTTACAGACTCAATTAAAGACTTTAATTGAGTAAGGGTTGAATGGCCACCGTGTTATCACCAATGGACAGAGAAGCTCATTAGTTCCATGCCAAGAAGGTGCACTTTGTTACTAAGTAACCGTGGTTATCCAATTAAATATTAAAGCGTATTTTGCTTGTTGGTCAATTATTTCAAATGTCCTGCAAGTGTTAATAATGTACCGTATAGTAATTTTACGTTAAACACACATTTCACAAATTCCACTATTTGTTGCTTTTTATAACTAGACACTGTATTTTTGCTTGTAACTTCACTTCTATTACTAGTAACAACATTCTGTGAAAATATTTGAATTCAGCATAAAATTTCCTTCAAAATGACGTATCATATGTATTCCTGACTTTACCATTACACTGTATAAGTTGACTTCAAACATCAAAATTTGCCTTTCAGTCACTGCTGCAGGACTTTTGGCCACGATTGTATATATGAAATTCTGGCTACGTCACTAACAGGGCGGTACCGTTTCGCTTTCACAGCCTGCTAAGTTGCGTGCTGGAGATTTATATGTAGATGTAACACATACACTGGCGGAAAGTGAAAAAAGAACACCAAGAAGGAGACGTCTGATACCAACGAAATTTATACAGCGTAATAACGGAATACAGAGGATAACGTGATCAAAACGTTATGGCAAAATACAGCTGTATTTGCTGGTAAACTGAAAAATAACATTTCCGTGTAACATGGTTAATACGAGGTTGAACCGCCAAGAACTGCGTCACACTGTGCAATTCTGGCATGGAGTCTCTCGTACAGATGTTGGATGTAAGTTTGGGGTATTGAGTTCCAAGCATCCTCAACCTGGGCGCGTAAATCGGGGATGGTCGTGGCTGGTCGTGGAGACCGGATAAGTCGTTGTCCCATAAAATCCCACACGTGCTCAATGGGGGATAAATCCGGTGAACGTGCAGGCCATGGAAGTTGTCTCACACCCTGAAGTGCATGTTGCGTTGCACGTGAATTGTGTGGGCGTGCGTTATCTTGCTGGAAAACACCACGATGGACCGACCTTACAAATGGCACAGCAACGGGATGAATGATGTTGATGTAGGAAGTGCTGTTTAACGTACCCGGTACAAACACTATACTCGGGGCAAAGCTATCCTGGCAATGGGGCCAAAGCTACGGTGACCTTTTCACTCCCAGTATTACTCCGCACTAATGGTGTGTAATTAACCTTCACTCGGAAAACTTCTCCCACAAGCCCTCAGGGCTGGCTGTCTGTCACCGTGATCCCTTACCAAACCCCTCTATTTTAACCCCCTCCCCACCGCCGCGCGCTTTGCAGACCGGTAGACAAGCAGTTTATTTCTCCCTCTCTTATCTTTTTTTTTTTTTTTTTTTTGGAGATGTTACAGAACGTGTAACGTTTCTTTCTTTCTTACTTTTAAAATGAAATTATCTTTGCTAAACACGGGAAGCAGTCTTAAGTGGCCTAATTTTGTTTTCACATATTTTTCCATTTTTTTTATATATTTCATATATTTATACTTATTGCTTGAAGATTACCAACTGCGGGATTTAATTAAAAGTAATTTTACCATGTCATCAGTTATGCGTAAAATTTCGTTCTTTCAAAAATTTTGCCTTGATTAGATTTTTTTTTTATAACAGACATCCGTTAAATGTGTATGCATTTTTAACTACCCCGTGTTGCCATAAGTACTGGACAAGAGCCCGTCTCTATGGTAAATGATATTTTAGGGTTCACTGTAAACTGCCACACATCTTTCAGCAACTTGGAAAGTTGCCACACATTGGAAAATTGCCACATGTTTTTCATTGATGGGCCGGGCACAAATTGCTGTTCCTCCGAGGAACACTTTGAATGTGTGGCAGTTTTCCAAGTTTCCGAATTATGTGTGGCTGGGGAAGGAACTCTTTCATTTGTCTGAATTTTCATGCCGGTTCATGCGCGTTTAAGGCAACTGCGCACAAAAGATGGCCGTTTCTTGGCCTATATTGAGAACTGAATTGGGAACTCCAAACTAATTTCGAGAAAACGTTCTATGTAAGCCAAGCGAGAATTGTATTTTAATTTGAAGAAATAAATTGCCAATGGATCTGAGGTACTTCAGTACTAAATTCAACCTTCATTCTCGCAATGGTGCGACTTGAAACGCCAGTGAGTTCTGCCGTAAGAACTGTTAATTCATTTGATTTATTCGGCGAATGTTTTTCCATCAATTTAGTGAAAACATTCATAACGATCACCTTAGCAGAGCTTCGTAGTGATTTCCCACGTTTATGCGGCTGAAATACACTCGAGTGACCGGCAGATGCCATTCGAAAAAACCGAAAAGACAGAAGAGTGTTTTAAAACAACAATCAAGAAGGAGAAACGCGAAATGCCCTCGGAAACACTTTTTTCGCCCTCATCCTTCCACTAATGACCCCCCACCCCCACAGCAATAAATATCCCCTGGGTTGACAGCTTAACTCTGACCCAAACAAGAATGCTGTGACAGAGAACCATCAGTGACGTCACCAAAGCACGAATATATGTATTTTTTAGAAATGCCGCTGAAACTGAGATCTGAATTTTTTAAATGCACACACACACAACGTATTGAACATCTGTGTCATTTCTAAGTGCCAGTTGAAGCTGGAGTACGAGCTTTTAGACCGGAACTATTTTATGCAGTGGAAGTATACACTCTGTAGCCTTCCTTCCAATGACAGGTTAAGCTTGCCCCGAGTATAGTTGTGTACGGGAGTGATAGCTGATCGCTCCCCACACCAGGAGACCAGGTGTAGGCCCTGTGTGTCGCTGGCGGATGCAAGAAGGGTCGATGCTCCCCTGTGCGTCTGCGAACACGCATACGGCCATCGGAGGCTCCCAAGCAGAATCTGCTTTCATCGCTGAACACGACAGATCGCCATTGCGTTCTCCAGTGCAGACGTTGGCGTCACCACTGCAGCCGTTCCTGACGGTGGGCTGGAGTCAGAGGTACACATGCCAGAGGCACATCTGCACGTAGTCCTGCATCCAGTAGACGGTTGCGGATTGTTCGCACAGTCACCTCAGGTGCAACGACAGCTGGGATTTGCGTTGCAGTGGATGTTCTTGCAGTGGATGTTCTTGACAACGCCGCTCTTCTTATGCGTCGATCGGTCCGCTCACCAGTCCGTCTGTGACTCCCGGTTCCACGTCTTCTTGTGTGGGAATGTTCCTCGGACCATCTACGCCACCATCGTACCAGCACAGATACTTTCGGCCGCCCCGGTGGCGCAGTGGTCTAAGGCGTTGGCCTCTGATCATTCGTCCGTAAGGGGTCCGGGTTCGAATCCCGGTCAGGCATGGATGTTGTGTTTGTCTTACGGCACTGGCTCTCTCCCTTCCCTGGAACCAGTGACCCTAAATTAGGGACGGGCGACTGCTTATAGCCCATTGAGTTGCTCACGGTGGTCGTTAAACCTCCAATCAAAAAAACAAAAAAAAACAGATACTTTCCGTTCAACTCGCTCCGCAATACGACGATACGACCACCCGGCCTCGCGGAGTCCGACTAGAGGACCTCGCTCAAAGTCCGATAACTGCTGAAATCGTACACGTCTTCCATGTTCAGGCATTGCAGCTTCTTCAGGGTCTTCGCACGTGTCCGTACGCCGACGACTGATTACATTCACTTCGCCGTACTCCTTAAATACCACCGACGATAATTTGCATATTATGCCGTGCTGTGGCGTAAGCGCTCACCGGTTGGTCCCGAAATAAACATCACACCTACGTAAACTCGACCCCATTAACATATGTAAATTTCATGATCGTCCGCCAATTCCTTCTTGGTGTTTTTTTTTTCACTTTCCGCCAGTGTATTTGCATGTAAATTTTACATATAAGAGTGTCAAAATATTTTTTAGATGCTGAAAGATGCGGAAAAGGCGATGACATAACCCCGTCGTTTCTCGCGATAGAATTTTCGACCGCAAAGTTCTTCGTGTCATGTGATCGCAAAATAAAAGATAAAAAAAGCGGGAAAGGTTAATTCCACATACAGCAGATTTTTTTTTATCTAGAAAAAAGAAGAAAGCCACAATGCTAATTCGCATAAAATTCGAAGAAAGAAACTTCAAAAGAGACAGAAGGAAAAAGGAGAGAAGGAGTTGCTCTTCCCAGTCTTCTTGTTTTCATACTTTCCTTTTGAGCCCTGTTAAGTAGTTGCACCGTTTCCAGGTACCGATCGCGAGTGAGAAGCTTAGAGCCGGACTCTCGTCACGTTCCGAGGAAAAATTTCCATTGATGTCGAGCTAAACAGAGGTACGGGAGGGAGAGATGGAAAGGTAAGTTGGGGAGGTGGGGGGGGGCAGTATGCTAAGGTCTCAAAGGGACCGCCTATGCTACCCGCAGATGCCAGTTGTCAAGAATGGTGGCGAATGCGCGTCCCGACCCGCGGAAGCCATGATGGATGATTTGCCCAGACCGTTTGCTGGCTCACAGATTTACCGTCAGAGGGCCGCTGTTATGTCAACAAGGTGTTGTCCGCAGCCCGGCGCACAGGCACGCACTCCGTTTCGGGACACCATGCAAGCACGTCGGGGATGTGGCGCTTTGCTGACACTCGGATGCCGCTAACGTAACCTTGTTTTCCGTGAGCGTCCCTTCCAAAGAAGAAGAAAATAAATAAAAAAAAAGGGAGGGAGGCTGGTCTTCAACTGATGCTTCTGTCTCTTCTTTTTGCTGCTACCTCCAGTGCTCCACGAAAATTGGGTTTTATTTTTTAGTGTCCTTGCGGAAATAGGTGAGTAACCTTTGCTCAGCGCAATTTTTTTTTCTCTTTTCTTATTTTTACTTTTGTTTTGGCTTTGTTCGTAGTTTAGCTGAGTAGTTCAAATGTTTTGTAGTGCTTTTTCGCTGAAACTTGTTCGCGTAGTTTAACATTATACCGTAAGATTCACTCAACTAGAGAAATTCAGATTTTATGAACACAAAAAATTAAGGATAAATTAAAAAATTGTGTTGAATTATATAATCACTAGCAATAAATAATTATATTATTTATGGCAAGTATTACGATTGTCAGTGCATTAAGTAGTTCAGTTAACGAGGTAAAAAACTGGAAAAGATAATGTTATTTCGTATTCAGTATTTTATTCCTACAAAACAAATCTTAATATTCTTTACAAAATTCTACCTTAATTAGCGTTGTAATTTGAACAAAAATTCGCGGGATATGTATGGAAATTATCAGCGTATCGAGAAGTTTCGTTAATGGGGCAGAGTAACTGGAAACGTGTAAAATGTTATTTATTATTCAACATTTCATTTCTCTAAAACAAATCTTACTTTTCTTTAGAAAATTGGTACTTATTGCTAGCGTTCGAATTAAAACAAAAATTCGCACGAAACGTACGGACGTATACTTGATGCGCTGGTAATCAAAAGGCTAGCAAGCTTTTTCCATTAAAGCATTATGGATCGCATGGAAATTGAAGTAAATACGTGCGTAAGGAAGTATGTCTGGTCGATGAAACTATATCCTGCAGTAATTCAATTTACATGTTAAGTTGCACTGCTTTGCAGAGTTCTCAAGCTTTTTGGTCTCAGGATCCTTTTGCATTCTTAAAAGTTATTGAGAGCTTTGTTTATGTGTATTATATAGAACGGTATTTACCGTATTCGAAATTAAAATAAATACACACCTATATATTTTTTTAAATGTTTTATTAATTTATAATAAACCTATTACATGTTAACATAAATAACATTTTTATGAAAAATAACTATATTCCAAAACAAAACAAAAAATAGTGAGAAGATGTTGTTTTATGTTTTCGCAAATCCCTTTAACATCTGGCTTTAATAGAAGATAGTTGGATTCTCATATCTACTTCTGCATTCAGTTTGTTGCGATATGTTGTTTTGGTTGAAGAAAACCCCGCCTTACACAGATATGTATAGTTGGAAAAGGGAAAAGTATTTTAACAGCCTTTTCAGATAATTGCTGACATTCTTCTTTCATTACACCGAAACTCGTTGGTAGTTTGTCATAGGTTATTACAATGCGGAATCTGAAACCGTATAAGTGAACTTTTCGTACTGTGTTGAATTAAAATCCAGTGGTCTATCTTGCAGTAATAACACCACAGCAGAAGTACTGAGAATAAACTGAGTTATTTCGCTGATATTTATACGCTAAACCTAGAAAATTCCAAAAATCCAAGAATACACAAGCACACATTCCGTTAGCAGTCAGAGCGGTGACGTCATTACACATCATATATTGCCTCTGGAAAACTCCACCGTGCAGTCGTGAGAATGAGACTATAAAAGGTTTTTTAACGTCTTAGAATTATCATGAAAATATATTCGACTTCGCAGACCCCCTGAAAAGGTTTCAGGGACCTAGTGCTCAAAATGGGCCGGTATACGCCGGTATGGCATACCGGCACTTCTTTTTTCCTAGTATTTCATACCGGCACTGTTTCTACCCGGAATTTACATACCGGCGCTAATTTTAGTATTCGGAACTTCAGAAATGATTTTTTTTTCACCCCTGATTTACGAGCACGCATTCTTAAACATGGAAACCTTATATGTGTCTCACGTACCCTTGAGAAATAGCTGTGTGGGAACCACCGTAAAGAGTCGGGGAGTGGTGTACGCATTTGGAGGGCGGTGAGATTGCTATTAAATTAAGACTGAATATTCATTCTGATTGCTGTTAATTTAAGACTGAATATTCATTCTGATTACTGTTAATTTAAGACTGAATATTCGTTCTGATTGCTGTTAATTTAAGACTGAATATTCGTTCTGATTGCTGTTAATTTAAGACTGAATATTCATTCAGATTGCTGTTAAGTTAAGACTGAATATTCATTCTGATTGCTGTTAATTTAAGACTGAATATTCATTCTGATTACTGTTAATTTAAGACTGAATATTCGTTCTGATTGCTGTTAATTTAAGACTGAATATTCATTCTGATTGCTGTTAATTTAAGACTGAATGTTCATTCTGATTGCGGAGGTTCTAATTGCCCCACTTTCTACTTCATGAAAGTCCCTATTGGAAGGGGACTGCCATCTCGGCTCGCGACCTTGAAGTTCTGGGTTCGAGTCCAGCTGAATCACTAATGGTTAACCGAGGTTCCGAAGTCTCATTAATCCGTTGGTCCCGGGGTACAGACTCCTTGTTATAAACAAGTCTAATCCCAGTCCTCGGTGTAGCATAAGTAGTACCCGCTGGGGTCCACAAACCGACCAACTCTAATCGACCGCCATCATTTCTGACTTATGTTGCTCTTGTATTTCACAAAATTGTCAATCTATATATTAATTCTATAAGGTTTTTCACTGTGAGTCCTATTTTGAGAGAACGGCTGAACGTAAAGATATGGTTGAGGTATCAAAATAAAGGTCTTACCATGTAGATGTGCCAGTCGAAGAGAAAAATGAGATGGGGCAACGGTTCGGGCGTTGTGGGGCGGCAAAGTTCCCATGTAAAGTCTATGGAAGAAGCGTGCGGTTAACATTCGATCGCCTGCGGTTGACTCAGGCGCTGTTGAAAGCGGACGCATGGAAGGACTGAGATAGTCCAAAAAAATTTAAATCATGTACAGTGCCTTTAATTACGAATTTGTTATCAAAAATGTTATATATAATACGTACACATTTACTTTGTATATTAAATACACGATTCGTAGATATTAGACTTCAATATGTAGCATCGAAATTCAAGTGTACTTTAAAATTGCGAGAAAAATACGATAGTTGATTTTTTTCCGAGCATTTAGCTTCTTAAATAATGATTTCAGTATCCTAAGCTGCATGAAACAGAACATCAATTAGTACTAATTAACTTGTAAAAACAGAATATGTGTTGATTACTTTTTTACACTGTTGAAAATAAATGCTTTAGAGCAGGTTGCTTATGTCTTTTCTGAACGTTTAGCCTTATATTAATAATTTGCAGCTTCAATTTTATGAAGTGCATTAAAAATATCATCATTAAAATCGAAGAGCATCAAGTACTTTATAGCACATTCTATACTGTTACCAGCATCGCTGAAACAGCTAACTTTCAGTTCTGCTTCATCTTCTTCATCAGAATCTGATGCATTTAGTCCGATCTGTTCATCGAAAACATAATCAAGGATTGCATTTGGGCTAACTTTCAACGTGAAATTGCTGGTTAGCATAGTTTTGTGGGGTTTAAAAAATAAAAAAATGTTCGCTGAATTTAGGAAATGTGTTCGTTAAATCGGGAAACGCCAAGCATTAATTTCAAAGTGGTTCCGTCGGGACCTGAAAAACTCTACGTAAAATCGCAGTCCGTTAAATAGGTGTTTGACTGTATAAGTGTAAATGGCAAAATAGCACAGTGGTTCACCAAGTGAATGAGTTTGTGTATTTAGGAAGCATGTTTGACAGAGAGAACAAATTAGATGGTGAAATTAGTAGGCGAGCGAATTCTTCATTGAAAATCATAGCTGCTTTAGGTTTTCACAGGAATGAAGATGGGTTCTCAAGAGAGTCCCCGATGGCTGTGTATAAAAGTGTAATTGTTCCGACTCTGATGTATGGCAGTGAAACCAGAAAAAACAGAGGAGTCGTTTGTGTGCTGGAGAAATGCATTACTTTTGTGGCAAGACACGTTCTGATCGCGTGAGGTATAATGTGTTGCATTTGTGTAATGTGAAGCAAAATGTTGTTAGCAAGGTGGCGACTAATATGCTTTGGGTTTGGCCATGTTGAAAGAATTAGTGATGGGATGCTGACTAAGAAAATCTTTTTAGCCCAAGTGGCAGGAAGGAAAGGCATAGTGGGAGTCAAATCCAGGAATGTCTGCATGAGGAAAAGATTATGAGTATGAAGTATAGAAGATCTTGTGTACGGCGTGTGATGGATGTCAGTGAAGCCCGAGTTGTGTGTCAAGGTCGCTGCTAATAGAGAAGTTTGATACGGCAATAGTAAGTAAATAATCAGTTAAAAATTTGCCTGGTAGTTTGTATTTCTTTGTGGAACTAACCTCTGAGGGATATGTATGTATGTATGAATAATCTTTGTGTTGTATTGAATATTTCATTAGGTTATTACTAATAATAGGAAGTAGTTTCTGTATGTAAGAAGATACAACTGCTTTTCGTTCATGTTTCCTTCCCATTTCTTTAAATCCACTGCTAGAATTCTAAGTCCTGTACTCGTGCAAACGCTCGCATGAAAATCTAGCACTGAGTGGTCTGAGGACTCACTTCTGATCAATCTTCTGGTAATAGGTTCGGGTTCGAGTCCCAGATGAGTCATGGGTGATCTGTTTATCTGATGGCTTTTCCCTTCCCTAGAACCAGTGGACCTAAATTAAAGACGGACAACTGCAATACTTACAGTCCTAAGAGTTGCTCAGGGTGGTCGTTAGCTTCCAGGTGCAACAGTACGGGTCGGCCTTCAGCCCCCCCCCATGTTTAAGCAGTTAGAACACATGGCGAATGCAACTATGACTACATTGACCACTTGGATGAATGTACGTGAATTTTTGGAATTCACAGAAATTATGTTACGTAAAATGAATTTTGTGTTAAATTTAGTGTTGTACCATTCTGTGAAATGGAGGGAAAATTGTATCTGCACATTTCAACTTTCAGAATGGCCTTATGGTGATTCATCTGAAAAAATGACCATCAAAAAGAGTCGTATTTTTTTTATTATTATTATTTTATTTTGTTAAAACCAAAATTTTGAAAGGAAAATAATTATCTGGAATTTAAAAAAATCCATTTATGGTAGAATGTAGCGTGGTTTTGATGCAACATTCAATCATGAGCGCATTTTTAAAATTCCGTCACCTTTAAATTGTTGCTAAAATTGATTCAGAACTGAATTCATTTCACAATGCATATTCCAGCAGTTTTCTTTCATCCGTGGTGATGTAACGGATTTTTTTCCATGAGGGAATTTATGAGATGTCCTCTTGTAGGTACGAGTGTTTTTGTAGCAGTGGCGCACCCACGGATAAATCTAACTAGGAAAAGAATTTCATCTGCTGTTTCTTCTAATCATTTAACTTTTATGTACTGTAACATTACTAGTAACCGGATAAGAATAAATGTACAAAAATTAACCTTCTTATTAATTGTTGTCGCGTAGCCTCACTTCCCCTAATCCATTTCCCCTAATTCCCGTTTGCCCTAATCCCGTTTACCCCAATGGCGTTTCCCCGAAATCGCTTTTACCCGAATTCCCATTTCCCCTAATTTCGTTTGCCCTTATCTCGTTTCCCCTAAATCTCGTTTCCCCTAATTCACGTTTGCCCTAAACGCGTTTACCCCAATGGCGTTTCCCCGAAATCGCTTTTACCCGAATTCCGATTTCCCTAATTTCGTTTCCCCTAATCTCGTTTCCCCTAAATCTCGTTTTCCCTAATTCACGTTTGCCTTAAACACGTTTACCCCAATGGTGTTTCCCCGAAATCGCTTTTACCCGAATTCCCATTTCCCCTAATTTCGTTTCCCCTAATCTCGTTTCCCCTAAATCTCATTTCCCCTAATTCACGTTTGCCCTAAACACGTTTACCCCAATGGCGTTTCCCCGAAATTGCTTTTACCCGAATTCCCATTTCCCCTAATTTCGTTTGCCCTAATATCGTTTCCCCTAAATCGCGTTTCCCCTCTTTCACGTTTGCCCGTATCAAGTTTTTCCTTATTCGCGTTTGCTCTAATTTATGTTTGTCCTAAATTTTATTAAAGGAAATAAAACGGTGATTCTTGATGTCGCAAGAGAATTATTCTTTCCTTTCTTGTTGATGACTTCGATAACCATGCCAACAAAAGTGTAAAGAAGTGGACATGGTGAGGACCATTATACGGTTAGTCCTTAACGCAGCCATTGTATCCGTCACGCCCCCACAGATAAAGTACTACATCGCACTAAACTTTTATTAAAGCAAGAAATAGTATTGCAAAGCATTCGCTAGAATTGTGAACGCAGAAGGCCTACTTTTTAAGAGTTCTTAGCGTACTAGACCCCCCCCTCCCCTCTCCTCACCGTACGAGCATGAGCCGTGGAAATGCCTTTTGCTAATTGAGTTCCCCCTTAACAGCAGACGTCCAGTTTTCAAATGACCTTTATTCTTTAGTGACACTAAGCAGAGGTATACAAATAAAATATTATATAAACTTACAAATGAAATTTTCAGATACTGCACAAAAAGAATATGATGTAATTGCTTCAGATTTGTGTGACTAATTCAAATGAACCAATAAAGTGCTTTAGAATACATATTTTCAAAGGACTCGTTAGTATGTTTTCCAAACAATTCAGTAGCTTTACGAATATTTCTGATGATGCCAGTAGCGAAACACCGTTGGAAAGGGAGGGGGGGGGAGGGCACACGTGTACAATATTAAGTTAAACGAAATATTTGTTTTGGATTTTATGGATTTTTTACACTGCCTGAAAATAAACATCTTTCCTTTTCTTTTGTTGAACTTGAAATCCAGAAAGCATAAAGAATTTTTTTTTTAATTTTTAAAGAAAATTACAATGCCCCCTTTTCCATTCCTGAGAATTGACAGTGGCAATAAGGTGCACGAAACCCTCTTTTCAAATTTTTACTGTCTGTAGCAGTGGTTACGCCGGAAGATCGTTTTCCAAACTTAAAATTATGAAAAGTTACTTCTGGTTAAAATGTGAAACAGGAACGCCTTTTTTTTTTTTTTTTCGGTAGTATTGAAAACAAAGTTGCTACAGGCTTAGACATTGTTATAAAGTTTGTAACAAAAAGAAAAAGAGAAAGCTACAAAAGTGAATTTTAACTGAAACAACATTTGTGTTTGTGTGCTTTCTTAAAGCTTTAGTTTTTAATTTATAGGAAAAATAATTTCATTTAATACGAAAACCAATTATTTCGAATTCTACTTTTAGTTTTATACAATTTATTTGAATATGTATCAATAGAAGATATTTTTGGTTAGAATAGTTCAAGAGACGCCCGTCATGTTCAATGCTATATATATATATATATATATTTTTTTTTTTTTTTTGCTTAGGTCTCTTCTAAATAGAATATATATATGTGTGTGTAACAATTGTTCCTTCCATGAAAGAAGCTGTAATCCTAATATATAAACGCTAAGTTGCGACGACGTGGATCACTTTTTAAGTCGTCATAGCAACAACCGAAAAACAAATGTTTGTGACGTCAAACTTAGCTTTCCGTGTTTTCGTGCAGGTGACGTCCTCACCTACACGCGCACAGAGCACGCGTGTAGGTGATGACGTCACCTGCACGAAAACACGAAAAGAACACGCACATAGAGTTTGCTTATTTAGTAGTGTCTGACCGAAAAGAAGTTTTTCAATCAGGTTTTTAGTCCCCAAGATATCGTAAACAAAAACGTGAACTTACGCCCTCTGGTGGCAGACTCGTGCGTTAAGAAAACTTTGAAGTTATAAGAGAAAAAATTTTCAGTGGAAACGCTCTCCAACCAGGAAAGAATTTTTCAAATAGGACTCTTAAAAGCAGAGATATTGGCAAACATGAGATATGAATCTACGCCCCCTGGCGGAGAAACTATGCATTATTTGAAGAAGAAAGTATTCTCAAAAGGTTTATCGACGTGAGTGGTATCGGTCCATGAACGAATTTTTTCAGTCGAGATTTTAGAAGCTCAGATTTTGCTGCATATGCAACAGAAACAGAAATTAACACTCACGCACCCTGGTGGCAAAGTGTTTTTTACCAAAAATTAGAAGTGACCTGCAAAAAGATTTCCCATGAGGAACGGCATCCGCTGCAGAAAGAATTTTTCAAATCGGAATTTTGAAAAGCAGAGACATTGGGAAAACGCAATTTACGTTTACGCCCCATAGCGGAAAGTCTATGAGTTACTTGAAAATTTTGCAATATGAAAAAAAATTTTCAACGGAAACTATCAGAGAAAGAAAGAATTTTTCAAATCGGGCTCTTAGAAACAGAGATATTGACAAAAATAAGATATACATGTACGTCACCTGGCGGGGAAACCATGCCTTATTTTAAGAAGAAAATATTTTGAAAAGGTTTATCGACGTGAGTAAACGAATTTTTTCAAGAAGCTCGGATTGTGCTGTAAATGCATCAGAAGTGAAATTAACACTTTCGTCCCCTGGTGGCCAAACCATTTTTACCAAAAAATCAGAAACTATAATCCAAACGATTTCACATCAGGAGCTGTATTTTACGTCCTTTAGCCAAAATTCTATACGAAACATGAAAAAGTGACTATGCCTAAAAAATAGTCTTCGACATAAACGGAATCGAAAGTTAAAAGTATTTTTTTTTCAATCGGTTGTTTAGAAGCAAATATATGGAATAAAATGTACTTCTAATTCAACATCACCTGCATTTTCGCCCTCTAGCAACGAAATTGTGCATCGTATAAAAAAAAAAAAAAACGACATGTAGGATCATCATTCGCACATTTCAAGCTTTCCAACGCAAAAAGAATATTTGAAGTCGGACTAATAGTTGCAGAGATATTGTGTCCACAGACGGACGGACGGACAAACCGAAAACATAAACACGATCTGTTTTACAAACTACGTGCTACAAATATTCTCTTACACGGCGAGGCAAATGTCCTTCGCTCGCCCTTGTTTGGATGGAGGGCTTTTGGAAGAAACAATACAATTTTAAAGAGCAATACGCCATTATGTCTCAAAAAGAAAAGTGTTTAATCAATGAATCCTTCGAGTTCTTACATATGGATGGGAGACATGGATCTTAACTAAAAAAGACATAGAAAGGCTGCAGAAAACTGAAAGCAGCATGGAGAGATGCATGCTTGGTGCAACCAGGAGAGATGAGAAAAGGAACTCATGAATAAGGAAAATGACAAGAGTGGAAGACATGATCAGAGTAAAATCTTTGAAAAGGCAATCGGCTGGACATGTTGCCAGAAGAACGGACCTCCGACGGACAACCGAAATTCTGGACTGGATTCCAAGGGACAGGAAAAGACACAGAAGAAGACCACATTGGAGATGGGTGGATGAAATTCGAAAGCATGCGGGAGTGAGATGGTGGAGACTGGGGCAAGACAGACTGTAGTGGAAGAAACTTGGTGAGATCTCCATTTATCCAGCAGTACATTCATAATGGTTTATGATGATGATTAAATATACATATATTTTCCTAAATTTGACGATAAAAAATTACATACAACGATTTTTCTCCTGAATTTGACGATAAATCTGATTTTTTCCCTGAATTTTGGCGATAAAAGAAACGTTTTATTTCGCTCACAAAAATCAGGACAAAATGAATTACGGAAAACATGAATTTGGGAAAACGCGAATCAAGGGAAAGGAGAATTAGAACAAACTTGATACAGTAAATGTTTTTAGGGAAACTTTCGACACGGACAAACGTGTTAAGGGCAAACGTAAATTAGGGGAAACGTGAATTAGGGGAAACGACATTAGGGCAAACGAAATGAGAGGAAATGGTAATTCGGGTAAAAGCGATTTAGGGGAAACGCTATTGGGGTAACCGTGTTTAGGGCATACGTGAATTAGGGGAAACGAGATTTATGGGAAACGAGATTAGGGCAAACGAAATGATAGGGGAAATGGGAATTCGGGTAAAAGCGATTTCGGGGAAACGCCATTGGGGTAAACGTGTTTAGGGCAAATGTGAATTAGGGGAAACGAGATTTAGGGGAAACGAGATTAGGTGAAACGAAATTAGGGAAAATGGGAATTCGGGTAAAAGCGATTTCGGTGAAACGCCATTGGGGTAAACGTGATTAGGGTAAACGTGATTAGGGCAAACGGGAATTAGGGGAAACGGATTAGGGGAAACGGATTAGGGGAAACGGGTGCTCACCATTGTTATAGTGCCTGACTATTTTCCCCTTGGGAAAATTCTGTGTGCCCCCTTCCCCTCTCCTCTCCTGCCGCCTCCGAAAAATTTCTGGGTGCGCTGCTGTTTTGTTGTGCACCGAAAAACAAATTCCTGGCTTGGTTTGGTCATCCTAATCCTCCCCTGTTCACACTTACAATTGCAATAAAAATGAGTATACGCCTTGAAAATAGTGATACATACAAAGTATTAAGACTGGCTCTCTTTCTTTTTACCTCCTTAGTGAATTACTGTGATCACCCTGTGGCCCTCTGTAGGCGCAACATTTTGATAATCCCTCGTCCTAAAACCTGTACGGGACTTACACTTCATTAAAAAAATTTCAATCCACTTGTACGGAAGTCGCATGTACGGATCTAGCATACAACCGATTTCACATATCACCGCTGTGCACTAGGTAGCGGAAACAGAAGGTGATAAAAGGAGCCGACATCTTTAAGAGCGAAAAGAGGAGTGCTCTTGGGAGGCTTTACACAGATTTGCCCAAAACGTCGTTACCATTCTTGAAAGAAACAACAAAAAAAAAAAAATCCTGTATCAAAATAATAATAGCAAATTATTGAATCCTAATTTAAATGAAAAAAATTCCAGCTTGAGTCATTCTTAATATGATGGATAATTCTTCTGCTGAGTGTTCAGTTATTTATATACTTGCGTAATAATGCTCCGTTGCCACTTGTTACCAAACGAACTTATATGTGCCGCCCCGGTGGCGCAGTGGTCTAAGCGATGGCCTCTGATCATTCGTCTGAACGGGGTCCGGGTTCGAATCCCGGTGAGGCATGGATGTTGTGTTTGTCTTACGGCACTGGCTCTCTCCCTTCCCTGGAACCAGTGACTCTAAATTAGCGACGGGCGACTGCTTATAGCCCATTGAGTTGCTCACGGTGGTCGTTAAACCTCCAATAAAAAAAAAAAAAAAAAAAAAGGAACTTATATGTTTAGTTCAAGTAATTTCAGCATCATTCGTTGGCTTGCTGATGTATGAACTTGTGTGAGATGCTAGTGGAAATATTATGTTAATATTTTCTCTGTTCATAAAGTTTATAAAATTCTGAAACTATCGCGCTATTCTGTTTTAGTGAGTTTAATTGAATGGCTGCTTCACAGGAGATGCGCGTCTGCATGCAAACTTAATAATTGTGTATGTATATACACTGAAGTGCCAGAAAAACTGGTACACCAGTCTAATACTTGGTAGGTCCCCCACGGGTGCGCAGGACTGCAGAAATACGACGGGGCATGGACTCTGCTGGCTTCTGGAAATATGCTGTATAGGTAATGCACACCATACTTCCTGCAGAGCGTTACACAATTCAGGTGTATTCCGAGGTCTCGGATTCTTATGTTCGATAGCGCGTTGCATGGCATCCCAAATGTGTTCTATCACGTTCCGATCTGGGGACTTGGGTGGGAATGGCAACACCCCAAACTAAGATGAATGCTCCTCTAACCATAATGTGGCGTCCCGACACTTGTGTGGAGGTGCATTGTGCTGTTGGAACAGACCCAACCCATCAGCATGAATGCAGGACATGAACTGGTGTACCTCGTCAGAAAGGATGAGCACATAGCGTTGGCCGGTCACAGACGTTTGTAGACGTACCAGGGACCCCAGTGAAGTCCAGCTAAATACACCCCATACCATTACGGACCCCCCCCCCACCAGCCGGTACAGTACCCTGTTGACAGGCGGGATCCATGGCTTCATGGGGTTTGCGCCTCACACGAATCCTTCCATCTGCCCAATACAGTTGGAAACGCGACTCGTCAGACCAGGCTACTTGTTTCCAGTCATCAAGTGTCCAGTGACGGTGTTGCGTGCCCAAGCGAGGCGCATAGCTCTGTATCGTGCACCCATCAAGGGGACTCGAGTTGGGCGTCGGCTCCCAAAGCCCATATCGTGCAGGGTACGTTGCACAGTCCGGACGCTGATGCTTGTTGAGGCTCCGGCATTGAATTCCTGATGATACCTGCGAGAGTGTTGCACGCCTATTGCGTGAAACGATTCTTGACAGCCGACGATGGTCACGTTCACCCAATGTCTTTTTACGGCCACACTGGTATCGTAGGTTGGAGGTTTTGCCGGAATTCTTGTAGTCACGGTACACCCTTGCAATGGTCGTCCAGGAAAATCCGAACTTCGTTTCTACCTCCGAAATACTATGGCCCATCTCACGAGCGCCAACTATGACACCGCGTTGAAAATCGCTTAAATCATTATTACTGTCATTCTCATGCCGAAAACAGCTCTGACAGCGGCCAAGGATGTCTATCGCTTTATATACGCACTGGCGGACGCAACCGAGTATACGCGCATAGGTGACGTTGCTATGCATTTTGCATAAACTCGTCTGTACCAGTTTTTCTGGCACTTCAGTGTATATCATCACATCTACTATTATCAATCCACTGCTGGATGAAGGTCTCCCCAAGTTTTTTTCCGCAACAGTTTGTCTAGAGCCAGTCTCCTTCATGCTCTCACGCATGCTTTCGAATTTCATCCACCCATCTCCCATGTGGTCTTCTTCTGGGTCTTTCCCTGTCCCTTAGAATCCAGTCTAAAATTTCAAGTGTTCATCTGTGGTCCGTCCTTCTGGCAAAATATGTCCATCCCATCGCCATTTCCGAAAAATTACTCTGATCACGATGTTTTCCACTGTTATCATTTTCCTTATCCATTAGTTTCTGTTTTTATCCTTCCTGGTTGCACCAAGCATTCTCCTCTCCATGCTTCTTTCAGTTGCTGCAGTCTTTATATGTCTTTTTTTAGTTAAGTTCCACGTCTTGCATCGTACGTATATGCACTGGAAAGTTGTACTGATTAAACACTTTTCTTTTAAGACATAATGGCAAGTATATTGCTCTTAAAAAATGTACTATTTCTTTTAAAAGCTCTTCAACCAAATTTTATACGCCAATTAATTTTTTCCTCAATATGACACTCGCTTGATATCTGCTGTCCAAGGTAAATGTAGGTATCGGTTATCTCCAGCTTTTCCCCATCAATCGACAAATCTTTATTTCTTGTAAAAGCCTTTATACATCAATTCTGTACAATGTTATCCGTTTTGTACATTCCCCCAAATATATAGGTGTGTGTGTGCGTGTGTGTCAAAGGTTCGGATATTTGAGGATACAGCACCAATAAAAATTGGAAAGGAAGTGAGACAAGGTTGCACCATATCCCCCAAACTCTTCAATGCCAGATCGCCAAGTGTCTTTCAATCATTGAACTGGGAAAACAAGGGGATAAAGATGAATGGTGATTATTTAGCTCACATTCGTTTTGCTGATGACGTAATCATTTTTTCAGAGCTGCAGAGAATGATACTGGAACTTGCTGACAAGAGTAAAGAAGTGGGATTAAAAATGAACTTTCAGAAGACAAAACTAATGTACAATGCTTTTGCAAGAAATGAACATTTTGCGATTGATGGGGAAAAGCTCGAGGTAACCGATTCCTACATTTACCTTAGACAACATATCAAGCAAAGGTCACATTGATGAGGAAATTAATCGGCGTATAAAACTTGGATGAAAAGCTTTTGGAAGAAACAGTACAATTTTCAAGTGTAGCATGCCATTATGTCTTAAAAGAAAAGTGTTTAATCAATGCATCCTTTCCAGTTCTTACATGGAGCAGAGACATGGGCCTTAACTAAAGAGACATACAGATGTTAAAAAAAACTGAATGAAGCATGGAGAGATGCATTCTTGATGTAACCACGAGAGATAACAAAAGGAACTCACATGGATAAGGAAAATGACCAGAGTGGAAAACATGATGATCAGAGTAAAATCCTTAAAAAGACAATGGGCTGGACATATTGCCAGAAGAACGGACCACCGATAGACAACCGAAATTTTAGACTGGATGCCAAAGGACAGAAAAAGACCCAGAAGACGGCCATACGGGAGATATGGATGGATGGTTATACCAAGCATGCATCTATCCATGCTTCTCTCAGTTCTCTGCAGTCTTTGTACTGCATGTCTTTCTTACGCTTTCCAACGTAGGTTGAAGAAGCGTATATGCCCCAACTTTGCCCGTCTGTCTGTCCGCACGATAACTCGCGTAAAAATGGTTCGATTTCAATGAGATTTTAGTATGTGGTAGGTGACCACCTGGGGACGAACCCTATTGAAAATGGGTGAAGTGGGGTCAAAGGTCAGAACATAGGAGCGGGATGTATTCCATTGCCCTTATGAGTCATAACTTGAGTAAATATATGATTCGATTTCTTTGAAATTTTAGTATGTGGTAGGGGACCATCTGGGGACAAACCCTATTTAAAATGGGAGAAATCGGATCAAAGGTCAGGTCATAGGATCGGGGTCCATTCCATCGCCCTTATCCCATAGTATTAAAAGAGCAATTCTTGTATGTATGTAAATTTTATTTTGAAAACGGCTCTAAGGATTTTGATGAAAGTCGTTACCCTACCATTTTCTGGTACTAGAAATCGATTTAGCTTGATCTCGACTTTAGGAAAATTCGCTTAGTGGGTTAAATAAGCACCCCGAATGACCACGTTTTTAGTGTCATGGCGTCGTCCCATTAATGTAACCCATGCTTAGAAATCTTATGCCGTCACACTCTCGCGATTGAGATGTTGGCGCGCGGTCACGCCATCTGTCTCATTACGTCATGCGTTGTGTGTGAATCCTATTAAAGTTTCATGACGTCACACTCTTGTGAGCAGATGATCACAAAAAATGGTTCGATTTCGATGAAATTTTAGTATGTGGAAGGGGAACACTTGGGAAGCAACCCTATTGAAAGTGAACGAAATGAGGTCAAAGGTCAGGACATAGGAGCGGGATCCATTCCAATGCTCTTATGCGTCATAACTAACGTAAAAAAGGTTCGATTTCGATTAAATTTTAGTATGTGGTAGGGGACCACCTGGGGACAAACCCTATTAAACATGGGCGAAATGGGGTCAAAGGTCAGGACATAGGAGCGGAATCACTTTCATCGCCATTATGCGTCATAACTTATGTAAAAATGCTTCGATTTGGATGAAATGTTAATATGTTATGGGGCCTGACTGGGGACGAATCCTATTGAAAATGGGCGAAATGAGGTCAAAGGTTAGGACACAGGAGCGGGATCTATTCCATGGACCTTATGCATCATAACTTACGTAAAAATGCTTCGATTGCGACAAGACTTCATCATGTTATTTCGGAGGTATACTGAAGTGATTCTGTTGAATATCATCGAAATGGGATTAAAGGTCAGGCCACAGGACCGAGATTTATTCTACAGCCATTATCCTCATAACTTGAGGGACAACTTGAGTAATGAATTCTGGTATGTTGGAAAGCGTATCATAATCAATGCATTGCATGATTTTACTAACTTGTTTAGTTAAGGTCCACGTCTCTTCTGCGTGCTTAAGCACTGGAAGGATGCATAGATTACACACTACTTTTAAGACGTGTTCATTAAACTCCTGTTAGCCAAATTGGAAATTTACTAGATACCTAATATCGGAACACCCGGGAGATGTGGGAACAAAGCATTAGTGACGTGACCCTTGACGGCACACTTTAATAATTTGGATCTGCTGAATTAAAAACAAATTCATTCTTTTTGTGCGAGTTTCATGTTAAATTTAATATACTGGAGCAAATGTTTTTCGTCAATGAAAGCTCAAAACCTGTTAGTCAAAGTCAAAAAACTAAAAACGCATTCTGAAGAAGACATGCCGTGTAATTTTTTTTTTTTTTTTTTTTTGCTTTTCTTCTCGCTGGATTTTTATTTATTTATTTATTTATTTATTTTTTGCTTTTCTTCTCACTGTGGAATACGTTATTTCGAAATTTACAAAAAAGTTTTAACAATTCTATTTTTTTTTTGGGGGGGAAATTTTGAAACAATAAAGAAAACATGCAGAGTCAATTACTTGCGATATCGGCCACCTAAAAGCCAAAATCCAGCGCTGATAGGGCTGTTCCGTTACAAAAGCACTTCTTTTTAATACGAGGTCTGTTTGTTTAAGGCACCACGTTAGTAAAGGTTGTTTGATGGTTCTTTTCAGTGCAGACTCCATTATTCTCAGACACGTTCCACTCATTTTTCAAACATGCGGGCGAAGTCCTTTTCCGACATAATTTCCGATCCCCTGAGCAGTTTTAACAACTTGTTCACATGACCGAAAATGTACTTCTGCTGCTCCTTCATCAAAGTTTGAGAAAAAAAAAAAAGGTTCACAACATAAAAGTTCAAGGCCATGTGGAGACACGTGAGGCAGAACATATCACACTGATACTTGTTAGGAACTTTTATGTCAAAGTTTAGCCACGTGTGGCTCGTGTATATACATTTATTTATTTATTTGGGATAGAAATGGTGAATCAAGTCTCACCTACATACAGTCATCACTTTGTTCAAACAAGTTAGTAAAATCATTCAATGCATTGATTATGATACCCTTCCCAACATACCAGAAATCATTACTCATGTTATTACTCAAGTTATGAAGATGATGGCTGTGGAATAAATCTCGCTCCAGTGCCCTGACCTTTGACCCCATTTCGATGTTATTCAACGGAACCGGTTCAGTATACCTCCGGAACAACATTATAAAGTTTTGTCGCAATAGAAGCATATTTACATAAGTTATGACGCATAAGAACGATGGAATGGATCCCGCTCCTATGTCCTGACCTTTGACCCCATTTCGCCCATTTTCAACAGGGTTCATCCCCAGGTTGTGCCCTACAACATGCTAATGTTACACGGCACTAGCAGTGTTCCTGCCGAGTCTGCCGGTAACGGTGCTTGAGACCTGAAGTACAATTTAGTTGGCCACGGCACCAGGTGAGAATCTCAGGTGCACTGCTGCACTCAAAGATTCACACCAGAACATAAAAAATGAAAAGTTGAAGAATGACCCGAAGCATAAGGCTTGGGTGAATCCACCTTGTGAACAAAATAACAACAACAAATAAAAAATAAAATAATCTAAAAAAAAATGATACTTTGGGATCAGAGTTGTGATGAGGTTCACCCGCAATCACCAATTCGTGACTGAGTGTAGTGGTCCGGATCTTACTCCGGTACATTCAATCCCCAACCAGCCAGTACAACACTCACTTTCGCAAATAACACATGATTCTCAAATACACAACACAACATTTAATAACGTTCTGCGAGATTTAAACAGATACGGCGCTCTCTAGGCGCATAGACAATTGCCCCTCTTATGAGGGCAGCATACGGTGTCACACATTACTGTCGGAAGACACAAGCCGACTGAGTCTCCACCGGACTATCTGAACAAGAGATACTACTCGTTTACACACTAAATAGAGCTGCAGGTGATATTCATATACAATTGCTTAGAGAATGAAAAAAATTATATGCAAACGATCACATTAAAAATACTCGCGACACAAAATACACAAGCACGTTAATTTGCGGTATAAGATTATAGGTGCGAAATACTGCCAAAGTTAATTAACTAAATCTAATAAGCATGCACATGCAGATCCCTTCCCCGCTCGCTTTGGCCCTGAACCAAAGTTAAAAGAAACTGTCCCGCCCAGCGGAATTTGTGGCCACACCTTCTCCCTTATTCATGTAAAAAAAATAATCAGGAAATGGGCCCGGTAAGAAATTGAAATCTGTATGTGCAGGTATTTCCTCTGAGGTTCAGTCACTCAGCATTACTGCATCTATGTCCATGCAGCTTTGGGTGTCGGGATGGCACAAGTTCGCAGATGTGCGAAGAAAGAAAAAGGAAATATTCATCTACTTACAGTTTCGTGACTTTGCTGTGCAAATCCGTTGTGCATCACATAATATCACACGACAAAAAAAAACCACACACACAGACACTTGCACCATGTGGCAGCACCGATGATTCAACACTTCACTTTGACGCTTGATGTAAATGAAGCACACAATTAAAAATGGTAATATCACGCCGCACTTTGTTGCAATGATTAGAGTGCACACTGATCTATTCTCGTGACGATTTGAAGGTGGCCGTTAAGCAAAATAGGCCCTCTCACATCTGATGTTGCGGTTTCCAAGATTGATTTTCTGTGTTCCTGGGAAATGATTTTTGTTGTCGTGAAGAAATAATTGTGAACGTCGACTGCTGGGAGAGTGGGACACATTCAATTCCGCTGCTGCTATAGTTGATTCCGTCCGTCGCTACCTTCCGTCCTTTTTGACCGTTCATTCCCAATTCAGTCAGTTCCTTTCCGTTCGCAAACCATCTATCTATCTACCCTGCCTGAGTACGCAGTTCAAATATGCCACTCGCAGGTTTCGTTTCCATTTTTTTATCGAGTTGCGACCGCCAGCCCTGAGATTAATTTTCTCGGCCGAGCGAAATCAGACGTGCTTTTACCTTAAGCGTATAACGGCAACTCAACATTTCACCTGTATATTTGTTAGGTATCGAAGCCACCGCTCTTACGCTTATGTTTTTATCCCGTCGCACTTACACGTAGTGGCTTCGCTGCTTACGTGACCACACACACGCACACATGGGGCCTCGCTTCGCCCCGTAAGACAAGCGCATCTCTTCACTTCCTCCACAGTAGGGGATGAATGGGGGTGACGATTCCACACTGCAGTGGTTGGCATCCGAACCCGACTTTGCTTGGCTTCGCTTCTCATTGGAATGACCACTGTCCACTCGCAGACTTCTTAATTCCCCTGTAACTTGGCTTTCATTAGGCCAAACAGTCGCTGAGTTCCATTACGCTCCAGCCTAGAAATTTCTGCTTTATCCCGCGGATTTAGGCATTCTGCTGTCTTTATGGCAAACTGGCATCTCCAGCTGCCTCGAGTTGTCTCCATTTCTTACCAAATGCGGGGAGGTTTGCTGCTTCATTTTCCCCAATTCATTTTGCTGCAGATCCAAGGCATCCAGCCTTTCACATCGGAGAGCATACAGACAACTAAACTTTCTTCCTTATTTTCACGCTAAGTGCGAACTCTTATTTTTCTGCACGGACCACACAGAGAGCAATTGTTCTCGAAAATGCCCCAAACAATCGACGAATTTACGATTATTCGCTAAACCTTTCGTCCCCTATCTTCATTCATTCCTACTCAAGTGGCTCATTCGATACGTATTCCTCTTTCCCTTTCCGTGTTGCATAGGCTGCCCGTCAGCTGCGCCCTGATATTTATGACCTAACAGAGCCATTCTGAGACCACCCAGCCAGAGAGAGAATTCTTCGCCTCTTTTCTTTCCAAACCCCCAGATAAAACTTTATCTGCTGTTTACACTTTTAAACTCCAATCAAGCCTCGAACATAATTAATACTTAATTAATTTCACACATCAACCACGCCCATTAATTACTAAATTAATGGCGGGGGTGGGTCGTAACATCGGCCCCTAATCAAGAAATCCAGAAGTCCTCTTCTGGGCCTATCGCTTTGCTCTTATCAATTTCCAGAGCAACCATTGAGTGCTACCTTTTCAAACAGGTAGAAACAATTCAAAATGGCAAAAATATTGCGTTTCTTGCCTTCAAGAGCATTGGAGCGACTTCCCAATTATCCCGCAATTTTGTTAATTAATTTAGAGAACAGCCGAAAGAAAAAACAACGTAAATGAGAAATAAATAAAAAAAACTGAACTGTAAAAGAACATGTGAGTCTGCCGAACTGTGATTCCTAGCTGCCTCATACCATACGCGACAAGGCGGACAAATTTTAAAGTTTTCTTCAGGTTTTAGGTTGGGAGGGGGGGGTGTCCACTGTAACACTAAAATTTCATCGGAATCGAACCATTTTTACGCGAGTTATCGTGCGGACAGACAGACGGACAAAGCTGGAGCGTATACGCATCTTCAACCTACGGTTGGAAAGCGTAAACAGTCACCACCATCAAGAAACTTCAGCTTCAGGAAAAATTATGACTTCTTCAGTCACTGTGCAGCAGTGAGTGATATTTCCAAAACTGCGTTCATTTGTAACAGATTTATAAAGGCGTTTTATTTCTTTTGTTTTTAATCGAATCGTGATTTTTTATTTACGCTTTCCAACCGTAGGTTGAAGAAGCGTATATGCTCCAGCCTTGTCTGTCCGTCCGTACGTCTGTCTGTCGGCACGATAACTCGCGTAAAAATGGTTTGATTTCGATGAAATTTTAGTATGTGGTAGGGGACCACCTGGGGACGAACCCTTTGAAAATGGACGAAATGGGGTCAAAGGTCACGGCATAGGAGCGGGATCCATTCCATTGCCCTTATGCGTCATAACTTGCGTAAATATGGTTCGATGTCGATGAAATTTTAGTGTATTGTAGGGAACCACCTGGGAATGAACCCTATTGAAAATGGGTGAAGTGGGGGTCAAAGGTCAGGACATAGGAGCGGGATGCATTCCATTGCCTTTATGCATCATAACGTGCGTAAAAATGGTTCGATTTCGATGAAATTTTATTTTGTGGTAGGAGACCACCTGGGGAAGATCTTATGACGTCACAATCTCGCACTTTATATGTTGGCGCGCGGTCATGCCTTATTGTCTCATTACGTCAAGCGTTGTGTGTGGATCCTATTAAAGTTTTATGACGTCACACTCTTGCGAGCAGATGGTCGCGATTCCCATCTGCCTCATTACGTCACGCTTTGTGTGCGTATGTTCGTCCGCACGATAACTCGCGTAAAAATCGTTCGATTTCGATGAACTTTTAGTATGTGGAAGGGGATCACCTGGGAAGAAACCCTATTGAACGTGAACGAAATGGGGGCAAAAGTTGGCACAAAAGAGCGGGATCCATTCCACTGCTCTTATGCGTCATAACTAACGTAAAAAAGGTTCGATTTCGATTAAATTTTAGTATATGGTAATGGACCACCTGGGGACAAACTCTATTGAAAATTGGCGAAATGGGGTCAAAGGTCAGGATATAGGAGCCGAATCACTTCCATCGTCATTATGCGTCATAACTTACGTAACAATTCTTCGATCTGGATGAAATGTTAGTATGTTGTAGGGGCCTACCTATTAAATGGGCGAAATGGGGTCAACGAATCCTATTGAAAATGGGCGAAATGGGGTCAAA
This sequence comes from Macrothele yani, assembly GCA_039090855.1. Classification (NCBI taxonomy): domain Eukaryota; kingdom Metazoa; phylum Arthropoda; class Arachnida; order Araneae; family Macrothelidae; genus Macrothele; species Macrothele yani. The sequence continues at coordinate 159,942,060 of CM077010.1, read as the reverse complement.
GGTTAAGACACAGGAGCGGAATCTATTCCATAGCCCTTATGCATCATAACTTACGTAAAAATGCTTCCATGTCGACAAAACTTTAATCATGTTATTTCGGAGGTATACTGAACCGGTTCTGTAGAATATAATCGAAATGGGATCAAAGTTCAGGGCACAAGACCGAGATTTATTCCACAGCCATTATTCTTATAACTTGAGTGATAACTTGAGTAATGATTTCTGGTATGTTGGAAAGCGTATCATAATCAATGCATTGCATGATTTTATACTAACTTGTTTAATAGTTATTTGTTTTTTTCTGGAAGACGATAACATCACTTATATGTCATCGCAACCTTGTAAACATGGTGTCCCTTTAGACAGTGTCCACGCCAGATGTACTACGAAGTAGTTGGTCATTTCCATGGTCTTAGCCTGCTTGGACTGAAGGAAACCATTAAAAATCACCCATTTCGTTTTCTTTCAACTATAAGGAGAGAGAGAGAGAGAGAGAGAGAGAGAGAGAGAGAGAGAGAGAGAGAGAGACTGTGTTTTTCATAATAGCAAATGTAGGGTTCTCACTTAACACCGAAGAGACAAAACATTATGACCACCTGCTTAATATGATATTGACCCACCATAAGCCATGAAAACAGCTCTTACCCAGCGAGGCATAGAATCTACAAGATTTCTAAAGGTGTCTTGCGGAATCTGGTTCCAACACGCTACTAGCAGATCATCCAACTCGTGCAGATTACGTCATTGAAACGCCGTAGATCGTATTTGCTGTTCCAACACAAACCACAGAAGCTCGTGTTAACTGGCTTTGTGTTCCATAGTCTTGCGTGGTTGAGGTTAATAAAATAAGAATAATAATAATAGCTATATCTATATATTAATTCTATAAGGTTTCTTACTGTGAGTCCTATTTTGAATGAACAGCTGAATGTAAAGATATGTTTGAGGTATCAAAATAAAGGTTTTACCATGTAGATGTGCCATTCGAAGAGAAAAATGAGATTGGGGCAACGGTCCGGGCGTCGTGGGGCGGCAAAGTTCTCATGTAAAGTCTATAGGAGAAGCGTGCGAGTGAAATTCGATTGCCTGCGGTTGACTCACGCGCTGTTGAAGGCGGAACCATGGAGGGACTGAGATAGTCCAAAGTCTCATTTCTGAGCGAACCGTAGCGTAAAGCAACGCTAGCAGGTATTCTTATCAAAGTTCTTCTCATCGGAACAGCAAACACTCTCGAAGACCTGTTTGCGTTATGCCGTTGGACTGTGTGATGTATATATACAATTTAATATTAATTCGATCCAATTTATTCACGTAGGTAAGACGTTTCCCATTATGTAAAGGTGTAAATAAACATTCCGTTGACCATTGTTAGTGAAAATATTACAGGCGACTGCTTATAGTCCATTGAGTTGCTCACAGTGGTCGTGTTTCTTCAGTCAAAAAAAAAAAAAAAAAATCCCGAACCTGAACTATTGTTTTTACTGAAGTGGTTGAATGAATATGTCAATCAATAAAGTTTACATTTGTTGTTTCATATAAGTTTATTCCTTAACAAAAAACAAACAAACTAACTAACCGTCGATTCCGACGGGTGAAGAGTATTTGCAACACGAATCTCATTCCAACAACATTAACAAACACAGTTGTGACTGAAGATGAGAGTGAAAGGAGTGCGCTATCCAGTTGAATTTTTTGCACACGATCGAGATGAGTGGACTCCCGCCTCACATTTTACGACTGAGAAAGGGTGCAGTCGTGATGCTCATCACGAACCTGGCCGCCCCGATGGGGCAGTGGTCTAAGCGCTGGCTTATTTATGATGATTCGATCGCGAAGAGTCCGGGTTCGAATCCCGGTGAGGCATGGATGTTGTGTTTGTCCTACGGCACTGGCTCTCTCCCTTCCCTGGAACCAGCGACCCTAAATTAGGGACGGGCGACTGCTTATAGCACATTGAGTTGCTCACGGTGGTCGTTAAACCTTCAGTCAAAAAAAAAAAAAAAAAAATCGCGAACCTAGACTATTGCCTTTACTGAAGTGGTTAAATGAATTTGTCAATCCAATAAAGTTTACATTTGTTGTTTCAATGAGTTTATTCTTTTCAAAAAAAAAAATACATAAATAAACTAACCGTCTATTCCAACGGGTTTCTTCTAGTATACATATAATGCATATTACGAATATTTATATATATATATTACGCACAAATAAACTAGCTACACAACAAATAGGCCCTAGAGCTTGTTCAGTTAAACTTCGCATCTTTTCAATCAACTTTCGCACTTCATATTATATGTTAATTGAGCAGTCTATGTGAATCAGTTTTACTTGAAGCCTACAGTGGATTCCATTCAATTTCTAATAGTAACTCGTTGGATTAACCGAATCCAATATAATCAAATTATTTGATGTAGATAAAAATTTCAAAAAAATAATAAAAAAAGCCTACCTTTCAGCAGGCTATTTATGTTGAGAGCTTGCCTGATAACAAAAGAACCACTCAAGGTGTAACAAATCGTCTTCATTCACCATCCGCACGGACATGCAGTGTTTTAATCAACCACTGTAATTCCCAAAGAAAATGGAACTTGAACTTTTAGTTATCATTTCGTAGCATTTTTAGAAATGAAATGTCCGAAGCATCTCAAATTCCTCTAAAACTTAACAACCCGGATTTACAGGTTTGGAATGTGACATAACCCCTGAATTCCCGGCTACACCCGGATTACAAACACGTCTGTGAATCTCTATACTAACACGGAAGAGCCAAAACATTATGTCAACGCGTTTCTACACAAGTTGAAGTAACTGCAGGTGTTTGGATCCTGAGACGGTATCAAGTTGAAGTAACTGCAGGTGTTTAGATCCTTAGACGGTATCAAGTTGAAGTAACTGCAGGTGTTTACATCCTGAGACGGTATCAAGTTGAAGCAACTGCATGTGTTTACATCCTGAGACGGTATCAAGTTGAAGTAACTGCAGGTGTTTAGATCCTGAGACGGCATCAAGTTGAAGTAACTGTAGGTGTTTAGATCCTGGGACGGTATCAAGTTGAAGTAACTGCAGGTGTTTAGATCCTTAGACGTTATCAAGTTGAAGTAACTGCAGGTGTGCAGATCCTGAGACACCTGATACTGAGCTCTGCTAATCAGAGTTATTCTGGTTCTCACCATGGCAAACGCAACGGACTTAAGCAAGTTTGACTAAAACCAAATTGTAATGGACAGACGACTGCATGGTCAGAGCATATCCTAGATGGCAAGGCTTGTGGGGTGCTCAAGACCAGCCGTGGTTAGTATTCAAAAAGTGGTCCGGGGAGGAAAAAACCACGAGCCACCGGCAAGGTGTGGGTCGACCACATCTCATCGATGCTAGAGGTGAGCGAAGACTACCCTGTGTGTACGAGCCAACAGAAAAGATACTCTGACGAAACTCGCCAATAATTTGAATGCTGGTGAGGAGAGTAATGTGTCACAGCACATAGTATACCGAACCGTGATGAAAATGGGTATTCGTAGACCACAGGCCACTCCAAGTGCCCATGCGAACCTCAATTCACCATCGAAAGCCCTTGCAATGGGCGTGCAAGCATCAAAACTGAACCTTGAATGATTGAAAGAAGGTCGTGTGGTCCGATGAATCTCATTTCCTGTTGCACCATGTGGTCGGCCGGGTACTTTTTCGTCGTTTATTTGGCAAAGTCTGGGCACCAGGATGCACCGTGGGACGAAAACCCTCCTGTGGAGGAAGTGAAATGCTTTGGATAATGTTCTGCAGGAAATCCTGGGTCCGATCATTTATCTGCAAGAAACTATGAGCTCCGCACCTAAATATCACTGCAGACCACGTACATCCTTTCATGGCAACGGTATTCCTCTGCACTACTTATTCCTTCTTTCAGTAGGATTATTGTCCAGAATATCCAGGTAGACGTGCTGGTTAACAGGTTTGTCCACGATAACCAATGGGCCGGGACCATACCACGAAAAGCACCTTCACACGAGTACACTGCCAGCTCCAAACTTGACCGTAGGAACAGTACACTGTTGTAAATAGCGTTCTCCCGGCTGCCGCCATGCCCGCACACGGCCATCAGACTGATGGATCGTGTATCTGGATTCATCAGTCTATTATAGGACCCGTTTCCATTGATCTACGGTCCACGATAAATGTTCTTTACACCATGCTAAACGACGAGTAGCATTCCGAGTGGAGATGAAAGGCTTATGAGCAACCGCACGACCACGGTAACCCATGGGATGAAGTTCTCTGCGTATGGTACGTGTACATACCGAGGTTCCAGTATTTTTACTCACCTGTACACTGAGGTCTTGTGCAGTACTCCGTCGATTAGTTGTAACTACTCTCCCGGGGCTTCGCCGTCTTCTATCACTGATTTTCTTTGGTCTGCCTGTATGTTTCGCTGCTTCAGGCACCCCATGTGTCTTCCACTTATTCAGTACATCCAAAACACTTGACTTGGGTATGTTTAAACACCTCTTGGTTTCTCTTATGGACAACCCACTAATATAACACCCAACAATCTTTCCATTCACAAAGTCAGTTCTCTCCCGCCGCGACATTTTCACTCAACCTCAGAGTGCGATGTGATCGCGGTCAGCTTCAGGCTTGTTGTTATATGGTATGCAGCTGTACCGCGCTTCTTAACAACGCAACGGATACATTCATTTGCTTTTGAAGGGGTGTCCGGTGACTGTTGTCGATATAGTGTATCATCATCATCATCATTGTCAACCATTATCAATCCACTGCTGGACGAAGGTCTCCCCAAGTTTCCTCCACAACGGTCTGTCTTGTGCCAGTCTCCTCCATGTCACCCCTGCATACTTTCGAATTTCATCCACCCATCTCCCATGTGGTCTTCTTCTGGGTCTTTTCCTGTCCCTTGGAATCCAATCTAAAATTTCGGCTGTCCATCGATGATCTGTCCTTCTGGCAGTATGTCCAGCCCATTGCCATTTCAGGGATTTGACTCTGATCATGATGTCTTCCACTCTTGTCATTTTTCGGATCCCCGAGTTCCTCTTCTTATCTCTCCTGGTTATACCAAGTATGCACCTCTCCATGCTGCTTTGAGTTGTCTGCAGCCTTTGTATGTCTCTTTTAGTTAAGGTCCACGTCTCTGCACCATACGTAAGCACTGGAAGGATGCATTGATCAAACACTTTTCTTTTAAGACATAATGGCATATTGCTCTTGAAAATTATGCTGTTTCTTCCAAAAGCTCTCCATGCAAGTTTTGTACGCCGATTAATTTCTTCATCAATGTGACCCTCACTTGATATCTGCTGTCCAAGATAAACGTACGTGTCTGTTATCTCCAGCTTTTCTCCATCAATCGATAAATCTTCATTTCTTGTAAAAGCATTGAACATCACTTTTGTCTTCTGAAAGTTCATTTTTAATCCCACTTCTTTACTCTTGTCAGCAAGTTCCTGGATCATACTCTGCAGCTCTGATGGGGTAGTTGCAAAAATGACTACGTCATCAGCAAAACGAAGGTGGGTTAGATAATCTCCATTAATCTTTATCCCCTTGTTTTCCCAGCTCAGTGACTGAAAAACACCCTCCAATGTGGCATTAAAGAGCTTCGGAGATATGGTGTCACCTTGTCTCACTCCCTTTCCAATTTTTATGTGTGTTGTATTTTCAAAGAGCCTAATCTTTGCACTTGCATTTTCATAGATGTTATTAATAATATTAATGTATGCATCTTCAATACCGCAGGTTTTCAGAGCCATTGTAACTGCTGATGGTTTCACCGAATCAAAGGCTTTTTCATAATCGATAAAAGCCATGCACAATGGAAGTTCATATTCCCTCGCTCTTTCAATTAGTTCTCTCAGCACATGGATATGATCTATTGTGCTGTAGCCACTCCTGAATCCAGCTTGTTTTCTCGGTTGAGCCATGTCCAGTGTTACCTTCAAGCGGTGCGAAAGAACTACTGATAGGAGGCTGATAGGTCTGTAGTTTCCGAGATCCTCAATGTCACCTTTCTTATGTAGCAGGATCATTGTAGCAGTGTTCCAATCCTCAGGAATCTTTCCTTCATTAATTCATCGAGTGAAAATTTGGGCGAGTACTGTTTCGATTTCTCCACTTGCTTCTTGTATGATGTCTACAGTAATTCCATCTTCTCCTGGAGCTTTTCCCCGCTTCATGTTCTTGATTGCATGTGCAACTTCTGCTGGAAGGACTGGAGGAACTCTGGTACTGGTATCTTTCATGATGTCTGGAGTGCATGTATCATCCCTTTCATATAATTTGGAGTAGAAATCTTTCACTCTTGTCAAAATTTCGCCTCTATTTCTTGTTACAGAACCATCTTCTTTTCTCAGTGCCATAATCTGTTTTCTTCCCTTACTGAGATGTCCCTTTGCTATCTTTAGGCTTTGGTTGTTTTCAATTGCTTTCCTCACTAGTTCACAGTTGAATTTTCTTACGTCTTCAGTTATACTTTTTCGTACTGTCTTGCATAGCTCTATATATTCCACTTTGGAAGTCACATCTTCTTTAGTTGTCCTCATCTCTCTTCTTTTTTGCATCAACATTTTCGTTTTTCCTGATAATTTATTTACAAGCAACTTGTTCTTATACCCAGCTAATTTTGTTGCTGTTTCCATAAGAGCTTTGGTTACTTTTCTGTTAACTTCAGAGATGTCCACTTCTTCCGATGTTAGGCCTTCTAAAGCAGAGAACCTGTTCTTCAGTTCCAACATTTTTCAGAATTGAATTTATTTGCTAAATTCAATTGGATAAAATCGAGCTTCTGCCGTTACCTGACTTTTATTCTCTTGTATCGATGTTAAATTTCGGATCTGTAGAAATGTTTTCAACTATCCGAAGAACTCCTTATGAAACTTAAGTCTGCCGATCGGAAAAAAAAAAAGGTATTCAAGGAGGGAAATTAAAATGTTTTAAAAACGTTGGAAATGGGTAGGGGCAAAGGAGGCAGTTGCACCCAGCTGACAGTCGATGTGGTCTCTAAAATGTTTAAAATAATGCTTTTGATAGAGTGAGCGACGACAACCGCTTTTCATCCCCTCCGCCTTCAAATGTTGGTTTTCATCGCTACGGCTCTGGACAATGGAGTTGAATAGCGGTTGTTGTCGCTCATATATATGGAAGATGTTTTTTTTATCTTTATTTCTCCATCTGTATGCTACGTTTTCATACTGCAAAGAGCATCCTGAAAGTAATGCCCCATCCCTCATAAGATTTTTATTTGTAGCAGCAAAAAATGTGAAACTTGGTGGCAAAATACTTGGGCATATTGTTAATAATGTTAGCCTATTCAATGTATTGTCCGTCGTTTTCTATACATTTCCGCCATCTTTGAACCCATTGGTAAAATCCATTTTGGAAAAATTTCTGAGGTTGTCGTTTCACCCAGGAGTAGCTCACAGCCAATTTAATGTCTGTCACATCGTCGAAACGTTCCCCACGAAGGGTGTTTTTCAAAGGGGCAAACAGGAAAACGTCTGAGGGAGCCAAATAAGGACTGTGTGTGTTGGGGGGGGGGATCACTGTTCACCCCATCTTGGCAATAGCTTCTGAAGTCTCCATTGAGATTTGGGGACTGCATTATCATGGTGTAAAACAACACTATGAGTAGAATGCCAAGTCCTTTCTTTCTGATAGCTTCCTTTACCTTCTTCAATGTCTGCACATAGTGAGCACTGTTTACTCTTGCACCCCGTTCAAGGAAATTAGTCGAAATGCCACCACGTTTGTCCCAGAAAATTGTCACCATTACTTTCCCTGCTAAACGAGTTCTTTTCACCTTTTTCTGTAGAGGTGAAGATGTGCGGTGACATTCTATTGACGCACGTTTTGTTTCGTGGTCACCCAGGTTTCATCCCCGTCACAACATTAGAGAAAAACACCTCACCCTCCCTCTCACAACAGCCCAAGAGCTTCCGGCACATGTCCAACCTTTGCTCACATTGTTCACGGATTAGATGATTCACTTTGAAAAAAATTTTCTGTAGCCCAGATCCCTAATTAATGTTTCCATAGCACTACGACCACAATGAATTGCATCACACAACTCCTGGATGGTGACACGGCGATCAGCTGTGATGAGACCTTTCACTCCTTGCCTGTTGGCATTTGTCACTGCAGTTGCGGGTCTTCCACTCCGCTGTTTGTCCAATACTGAACTTTCTCCCTCTCAAAACCTCGTCATCCATCTTCGGACATTACTGATATCGATTGCGGCAGCTCCATACACTGCCAGGAGTCTTCTGTGGATTTCTGGAGCCTCACATCCCTCATTTTCCAAGAATTCAATTACAGCTCGATGCTTTTTGTCATTCGTGATGTTAATTTCCGATTCTGAAAAAAATTTGTTCCCACATTGTAACATACATGTCCGTGCAGTTTCATTAAAATCAGTTCAAATTTTCAAAAAATTGTTAAGGAGGAGACATTACTTTCAGGATGCCCCTTGTATCTGCTTTCTGTAAAGGTCAACCAAGTGCCATTGCACGAGGTTGGGACAACTGGGCACAGGACATCTGAGCACCCGGAAATTTTGGGCACAAAGTTTAGGGGCCGTATAAGAATTGCTGTTTCTTGGCACTCTGATAAGAATTGAATCGAGAAAACGTTTCCGTCTACGTATCAAGTCAAGGTAATAATATTGCGCTGTTGCGCAGGCACTAAATATTATTTCATAGGCTGTACGCCTAGGGCATGTGAAATAATATTTAGTGCTTAAGTAAAAGTGCAATATTATGAACTTAAGTTGATACGTAAACGTTATGAATATGACATCGGTAGAATACAAACTGTTAAAAAGGCCTAGTCCTAGGTCGTATGAAATAGTATTTAGTGCAGCGAAAGCGCAGCATTATTACCTTGATTTGATACCTAAACGTTATGAATAAGTCATGGTTAGAATAAATACTGTTGAAAAGGCCTAAGCCTAGGGATTAAGAATTAATATTTCGTGCCTCAGAAAAAAGCACAATATGATTACCTTGATAGAAAATTGGATTGCGGGTTGTACGCCACTTACAATAATACGATATAACACACTAATATGTTTTTTAATCCCTTAATAGGCGTAAAATTACGAAAGTTTCGCAAGCTTTCACTGCATTATTCTTTGTCTGTTTCTGTTAAGTGTTTATATTCAGAAGCCTGAAAAAGCTGTCCGTTGGCAGTGAAAGCTTGCGAAACTTTTGTAATTTTACGCCTATTAACGGATTAAAAAAAACACACATTAGTGTGTTATATCGTATTATGATTACCTTGAGTTGATAGGTAAACGTTAGGACATCGATTGAATAAAAATTTTCAAAATGGCGTACGGATGGGGCATAGTAATTAATATTTGGTGCTTAAGTAAGTAAAAGAGAAATATTAATAACCTGACATATGCTATGTAAATATTTAGTGCCTAAGTAAAAGTGCAGTATTATTAAAAAAACCATCCTTCTCATTCTTTTCTGAACATAGTATGAGTTCTGCTGTAATTGCTTTGTTGCGTTGAAACCTGTAGCTTTAAGATAAGTGCTATGTACTTTTTTTTTAATTCTCTAATGTACTTTTTGTTTCCCCAAATTCAAGTATAATTCTCGATCAAATTCTCTTATAGGGCCAAGAAACGGAAATTTTTATACGGCTTATTAAACATTTGTGTCCAAATGTCCGGACGCCCAGATGTCCGGTGCCGAATGTCCGCCCGTCTTTCAGACAGAAAATAGTAAATATTTCATAATGATAATGAGATATGAAAGGGGGAGGGGCGGATTTTTTTGTGCACATCATTACTCAAGTAGGGAGAAATATAGGAACTCTATAATTTTTCACGCAGAGCAATTTCATGGCTCTAAAAGTGAATGTGCCCAGTTGTCCGTGTGTCCAAATGTCCTGTGCCCAATTGTCCGGTGCCTAGTTGTCCTAAACTCCCATTGCACATAATAATAATAATACCCATGGATACGACAGAGTTCCCAGACAAAAATATGGAACTGCAAGAAGGAAAAAATTGTTCCTCGGAAATATGTACAACTGATGAATTAAATACATGTATACTTTTTCTGTAGATGCCAGAAAAATTATCTGAATTTTGAGTCGAATTGGAAGCTATATCCATAATTTCTTACAGGAATGAAAGATTGTTTCATCCTGGGCGCGTGTGTGTTTTACAATAAAAATAAAATTTTCTCTTGTAAACTTTGCCGGCATCATTGATGTTTTCCCTTGCTGCCATCTCAAAGCAATGACCTCTACCGCGTCGCGCCATCAGTAGCAGGTGGCAGAATATGAAAACCATGGTCATTCAGTGTCTTCGAAAGTGAAAGGCTGGGCCACCTGCCATTCATTACAGCGGAAAGAACTCGTAAATAACTGTATCGAAAGAAACGGTAGGCTCACTAAAGTTCACTAAGCATGGGGTGATGACCTTGCGGCTTAACTAATGAAGTCTCGGTCACTATTTCAGTACTGAAGTGGTGGTTACTACATTAGTAGAGTTCCGGTTAGCGGGATGTATTTTTCCCATCTGCCACACCCTCGCACACATGCAGACCTATTTCTTCCGGTCATAGTACGTAGAACCCCACGAGGATACCACACGCGTTTTCACTTCTGAAGGAAGTAAGCCTAGTAAAACTACCACGGTGTGCGACCACCTGCCGGCAGGCGATATCATTCATAAATTCACTGAGGGAGGTATCACATCAAAGGGGAGCGTCGACAATGGCTTTAAATCCACTTTTACTCTTCGCTGTTATTCTTAGACGCTTCGTAACACAGATTGGGGAAACTGTAGCAGCGGGTGTTCATGCCTCAGCGATTCCGCTGGTACAATGGTAAGTCATTCTAGGAGTGTAGTACGTCTCTGGAGAAGGGGATGAATGAATGAACTTTCAAAAGAAGCGGTGCTTTGCCTGCTGTCAGAAAACACAAATGTAGTTCCTTTCGTCTGTATTCTAAAGTGAATAGTGGAATCTCAGTTATACGTTCTTCACTTTCCTGCGTTAGTCCCAATATTTTATTGTAGTTTCTGACGCCTCTTTAACTCGGTTATATCGCAGTGCTCGAAATGGAAATGTTGAAGTGCTGGTATGCTCATATTTAGCTAAAAATCATCCTGAAAAAATGCCTCCGCCAGAAAATCCCCGAAACTGAAAAAGTAAAAGAAATCCGTGAAAGAAAAACTCCTTTGTGTGAAAATGTGATTGACAATTCCGTGGAGTTTATAAAAGGTCCAACTCTTTCACCACTCATCAGCAGCTTTTTTTTTTTTTTTTTTCAAACCTTGCCTTGCTCGTAGCTTCGATTTCCAGAGGAGACAGGAGGGAAGTTAGGTGTTCGGGTGGATATTTTATGGCGAAATAAGAAACAAAGAAAGCCGACCCAGTTCGAAGTAGGGGCATTGGCGCACCTACGGACGGGGATTGAGATTAAGAACGACGTGCGTCACAAAATAAACATTCAAAAATATTATTTTACGTGTTCAAAAAATTACATAGTGTCAGACTATTACATGGTGTCTTCTTCCCAAAGCCCAGCCCCAAAGAGATTAAGAGTGACGTAAGTGATACATTAAGCATTCAAAAATATTATTTTACATATTCAAAAAATTACATAGTGTCTCCTATTACATGGTGTCCCCCAAAGAGATAAAGAGCGACGTAAGTGACAAATTAAACATTAAACAATATTATTTTACATATTCAAAAAATTACATAGTGTCTTCTTCCCAAAGCCCCAAAGAGATTACGAGAGACGTACGTCACAAATTAAACATTCAAAAATATTATTTTAAATGTTTAAAAAATTACACAGTGCCTGGCATAGTGTTTTCTATTACAGTGTCTCCTTTCCAAAGCCACAAAGAGATTAAGAGCGACGTACGTCACAAATTAAACATTCAAAAATATTATTTTACATGTTAAAAAAATTACATAGTGTCTGACATAGTGTTTTCTGTTACATAGTGTCTTCTTCCCAAAGCCCCGAAGAGATTAAGAGCGACGTACGTTACAAATTAAACATTAAAAAATATTATTTTACATGTTCGAAAAATTACATAGTGTTTTCTATTACAAGGTGTCTTCTTCCCAAAGCCCCAAAGAGATTAAGAACGACGTACGTCACAACCGTATATAAACTATAGTCGTACACTATATATATATGTGTGTGTGTGTGTACACACATTGTGTACGTATACTATATACATGTATACATACAACCCCCTCCAACAAGAATTCCTGGGTGCGCCACTGAGTGGGGGTGATAGTGATTTGATAAAACAATTAAATGAAAATTCCGAACGGAAGGAAAAATGCATGATTCGTAAATATGTGTGATGTATCAGCAAAACAAAGTGGCATGTCAACATGTATATCCGAAGAACATGGTTCTCAAGAAAGTGCATGGATTTCTTTTTGACTGACGGAGCAAGTGTTTCCTTTTATCTTATTTTTGGCATACACCTCTAGAATTCAGAATCTAATTCAACCAGTACACTCCCACAAGCACATATCCAACTGTTTATGTTCACACAGGAGAAGTGTCGATTTTTAAAACACAACTATTTCCCGACCACAGATGATTCATTTCCAAACGAATTTAAGAATTTCAGAGCCAAATGTCATTCAGTGAGGTAGAATGTAAAATTACGTTAAAAATTGTCTCATGTTATGTGAGCTAGGCCTTTTTTATTTTTTTTTTCCCCTTCCACGTACCAATCGCATTTTCCCCGAATCACTTTTTCCTTTTAAATAGTCATTTAAGGAAGTGCCCGTACAGTAAGTTAAATTACGTTAAAAATTATCTCATGTTATGTGATATGTGAGCCACGAATTTTTTTTTTTCTTCCACGTACAATCGCATTTTTTCCGAATCATACATATTCAATTTTCGCGGTTTAAATAAGTAATAATGGGGGGGGGGGGGGGGGGGGGGGGGGGGTGTCAGCATTTTTGTCCCGGTGTGTTCTATTGTCTGAAAACGGCGCTGGTTGGTTTATTTCTATCTTCGGTTTTAATTTAGTTTTCGTTGAATAATTTGTATCCTTTTTCAGTACCCATTTTCTTGTAATTTACTAATCAACTAAGTGTGAGTGCATTTGGTGCATGGTGTTCTACAATTTTTGTCATATACCATTTTTCACTCAAGTGGTATTTAAAAAGTTACTGGATATTGCTTGATATTGAATGTTTCTATATCAGTTGTGGAAGAAACTTGGGGAGACCTTCATCCAGTAGTGGATTGATAATGGTTGACGACGAAGATGATATATAAAGATCAGGGACCTCAAAATGGCTAAGATGGCACTGCTTGAACCCAGAACTTTTTAAGACCGCTAGCCGAGAAGAAAGCCCCTTCCAATTGGGAATTTCATGAAGTAGAAAGCCGGCCAATTAGAATCTCCGCAATCAGAATGAATATTTAGTCTTAATAGCAATCTCGCCACCTTCACAAAAAAAAAAAAAAAAAAAAAAAAAAAGTCCGCAGTGGAAAAAGTTTATATACTCATTGCTACAAAACTAAAATTTGTGTTTAATCTATTACTCCCAATTCTTCATTCTATTAAGAAACTCTTCAAATTGAACATATTAAATTAATGATAAAATAAGAATTCCAGACGTCTTTAGCGGGGTGATCTGGTGCTTGGGTGAGATGTGATTATGCGCTATGGGTGGCTTCATTTCTATATTATGAAGAATTCAGTGGCATACCGGAAAAACTCGAGGCTCCCCCCCCCAAATATTTTCGAAGCCCTTTTGCGAAAATCCATTAGCTTTCAATTACTCAAAATTTTAACTTCCATATTATTAATTAGGCTTAACGGGTCATTTAATAAATCAAATTCTTCGGAACCTACGAGTATTTTTCGTAAAATCAAAATTATTTCACTTTATTATGAGAAACACAAATGTGTACGTTATAATTAAAATGATTGCCCTGCTTACCGATACAATTACTATACAAAATACTTACGTCAAAGTTAATCATACCACGCAAAATTTTTTGTTTTGCGTGGTATGATTAACGTCGGCATATACAGAATACGTAACAGTAAAGTGCCGGGTGCTAACAGTGAGAGGGGGAAGAGCAGCAAGGAAGGCACGGTGGGCGAAAACTGTTCGAACGTAAGGGCGAACAATTGCCCAGAAAGCGGGCAGCCTTGTCGAATTCCACGATGAAAAGGAATAGGTGCTGTAAGGAAAGCGGCCGTCTTGACGTGGAAGACGGCGTCCTGATATAGAGAGCAAGAAGAGAAGTGACGAAAGCAGAAGGAAAGCCAAAGGCAAGAAGTGTAGCAGACAAGTATATAAGAATGGGAGACATTATCGAAGGCTGCACGTTGGTTCAGGTTTAGTAGGGCAAGAGACTCAGACTTAGTACGGGCAAGATGAAGGAGGTCGCGAATAAGGTTAAGGTTAGTGGCGATAGACTGACCAGGTACCGACCGTGTAGGTCTGGTCGGAAGAAATGAAGAACCTGGTTTAGGCGACGGGAAAGCAACTTAGTAAAGAACTTGTAGTCGAGATTCAGCAAAGAGATAGGACGCCAATTTCCCAAGTCAAGCCGGTCACCCCCCTTTGGAAAAAGCACCATGTGGGCCACAGTGAAATTCCTCGGAAGAGAAGAAGCAAGAGCAGAGGTGAAAGCAGCAAGGAGGAAAGGAAGAAGAACAGGGGGAAAGGCTTGATAGAAAAAGAGGGGCCGTCAGAACCAGGGACGGCTTGAGGGTTTTGTGAGGAAAGAGTGGTCCTGAGCTCAGAAGGGGAAATGGGTTCAAGAAGAGAATCAGTGATTTGGGGAGGGACCTGGGGAAGAGAAGAGAGTAAAGTAGCGGAAACGGATGGCGGAGGAGTTTCATTGTATTTTATGGTAAAGTAGCGACGAACCTTGGAACATAAGACGTCAGAATCAGAAGCAACTGTACCATCAGGGAGACGAAGCAGACGAAGCTGGTTTGAAGATAGATGTTGATACTCAAGAGAGGAAAGAAACTCGTATGAACAGTCCTCTGGTGACAGATGTTGTAGTCGTATAGCTGAAGGATGGCTTGGCGAGCACGAGGCTCGAGAAGAGCCCGGAGATCTGCTTGATAGACTGAGTAGTGAGGGTGACCAACCCCTATATGAGCTATGACTTGTCGGAGATTTTGTTCTTCCATTATCCGCAGAGTGGTGACGTACGAATAATACCGCCGGAGAAGGTAGATGAGGCGAGATTTAACCTCAAGCCAATAATATAGTGCACACGGTGCATTGGAAAGCCCCGGACGTAGACGATGTAAAAGATCCTTGACGTCCGAACACAAGGTCAAGTCATTAAGAAGAGATGTATCCAGCGTCCAGGTGAGAGGTCCGAAACGCGCAGAAGAGAAGCCAGAGGGGTGACTGCAACGGAACAATGATCTGACGAGGCGGTGGAAGTATGTTGACAGTCCGTCACAACAGGCAGCAGAGGAGCAGAGACATATAATCTATCTAAACGAGCACAAGATGACGAGGAGTCAGCTGCAGCTCGCCATGTGTAGGAGACTGTTAATGGATTCAGGCGACGAAAAACGTCGTGCAGGTCAAAATCGGTCACTAGAGAGCGTAATTGATCGATGAGACGTGCACGATGTTCGTTTGCAGAAGGATGACGATCAAGATCACGCTGTAACGTACAATTGAAATCGCCGCCAATCAACACGTGATCGGACGGCAGAGCAGGCACAAGAGCGGCGCGTAACGAAGAGAATAACTGGCTAAAGTGCGTGGACGTGGTAGGGATGTAGATATTAAATACAAGATAACGTTGTCCGTCGAGGGAGAACGTATGTCTCTGAAGTAGGTCACGGCAGATGCTGTGGTCGTGAAATAAAGATACAGCTTGTCGGAAACGGGAGTGAATGCCAACTGCCAAGCCACCCTGGTTCGAGAGCCGATAGGCACGATGAAATTGATACTCCCACCTACGCCAACGATGGAAGGGCATGGTGGAAAGGCAGTTGGTCCCCTGCAGGAGGAGGATATCTGGGTTGAGGAGATGGATGTCTTCATGTACAAGATAATTTGCCAACGGGGTACAAAAGCCCCGACTATTCAGTGTTCCTACCTTGAAGAGATATACCTGATGGTGGTTGGATGAGATTATCGGCAACCTGTCGAAGCTTGTGAAGACGACTGCTGATGGTCTTGGCCCAAGAAGAGTGCTCAAAGGTCATGGGGAAGCATAGCCCGGAAGTGCGTAAGAATGGCAAGTATTGGCGTCATCGTCTCAGCAAGGTGGTCCTGGTACAGTGCCAAGAATTTACGAGACATCTTGTGCTGTCGTGGTCCAATAAGAAAAGCGTATAACGCTTCCCCAGGAACTGGTGTCTGAGGGAGGAAGGAACCTTCCAGGAGACACAGAAAATCTTCAAGAAGGAGTGGAGGAACAGAGCAAACTTCTGATTCAGTTTCAACAGAACCATGAGAGGTGTCTGGAAGACTGGTTGAGCGATTACGACCACCCTGGAAGGTGGGCGATGTATTAGTCTTCTTCATGCGATATCGAGGAGCACGGTGACGCTTCGTGCGGCTATGGGTCTGAGCAGAGACCGATGACAAAATATTCGGCACTTTAAAAGGCGTAGATGAAGGGGCAGTGCAATCAGGCACAGATGCGAGTGGATGATCTTCCGCCGAAAGCCGAGTAGAAGGCAGAGGGCCTCCAGCAGATAGAGCACCAGACTGTTGTTGCGCTGGAAGCGTAGAAGTGGAAGAAGAAGACGTAGGCTGAGCCGAAGACATCGGTCGACCAACGGCTTCAGTACGACTTTCTTCATAAGCCGGCTCCTGCTGATCGGAGGCACGGGAAGCGCATACTGTAGGAAGAAGTGAAGGATGAGGAGGTCGTCCTGTCGACTTGAGGGCTGACGACGCATTATGAGGGCAAAAGACGCGAGGATGCCCTGTTCCCTTACAAATCGGGCAGATGAAGCCCACAGTGATGGTTATTTGACGGAGATGCGTGCTACAACGAACACGAATTACAGGTGGAACATGAAGCATATGTTCATACGATGGAAAGACCATTTGAATGTTACGAAGGAAGCCCAGCGGGTACCGGTTTTCAGGCACATCAGAAAATGAGGAATAGGTATGAACTGGGCCAACAATTCGACCGTAGGGACCCAGAGCAGCAATCAGTAGATCATTAGACACCTCTGGTGGTACAGGTGAAAAGCTGACGAGGACTCGCATCTCGGAGATAGGATCTGCCTGAAGGTGACGGTCTCCAATGGAAATCCCATTAGTCAGAACCTTGAGAGTATATATTCAGCACTGGCGAAATATGCAGTGACTTTGTCAGGCTTTCTGCTACGTGAGTGTTGGCAGTAGGAGGAACAGTCTTGCAAAGGGCGGCACTGTATGCAGTGAGTTTAGTATTCTGTAGGCTTGGAAAGACGACTCCGCGCTCCACAGTACTAACGAAGTCGTGACCATGAGGAGAGTCCACCGGGAGATCAACATCAATAGAGTGAGCATCACGCGTCATCCGAAATGGGCATGTAGAAGAAGAAGAAGAAGAAGAAGTAGGCTGAGGAGAACGTCGAGACTTAGCCGAAGTGACGTCAGCATAAGTGAGGGTAGTAGTACGCTGCGATGAAGGTGGATCCGCAACGGGGTGCGAGACATCCGTTGCGTCATCTGCCGATTTCGGAGAGGACAGCAAATCGCCGCTTGGTGCTCCGAAAGAAGAAGCAAGATCAGCTGGGAGAGCAGCAGAAGAAAGCTGAGAAGAGGAGGGGCCTAGCAAGATCTGCTCATCAGTGGTGGATGATCCAATGGGAGCTGTGCAAAGGAGCGGGTCAGTTCCGGAAGCGAGGGCGGGGACTTCACTCTCGCCGGAAGCCGCCATTTTCAATGGCGATAATAATTCCCTGCCTTGACCGACTTGGCCAACACAATAAAATGTTGATTACTAAATAAATTATGCACCTACCGGCTTGGTAATTACACAGAAAGGGACACGAAAGCTTAACGGACGACACACACACACAAAATAACGAACTAGAAATCCAGGATAGAGCACTAACTGATCGATGAAGGACTAGCTCGAAGATCAGTAGCACTCCAGCGGACATGTGCTCTCATTGCTATCTGCCTTTATCACATGTGCGTCCTGTTAGGCAGGCACGTCACAAACATCTTATGCTCATTTAAAGCATAAATTTTACCAGAATATTTAACATTTTCAAATTTCGTTTACCCCTTTTTTTTTACATTATGCGTTTTTTAGGGCCATCCCCTAGAAAAACATATAACCGAGGTTTCACTGTATATAAAACGGTAAAGTACGAATTCACAATTTTTATACTTCACCCAATCGTAGAATATATTTTTTAATGAAAATGCCATCAAGCATGTATAGAGAAACGTCTCAGAAAACTGTTCTTCAGCCCCATTCGTGAAGCGGGGAGAGGGCACTTCAACTCGCTGGATATGTCACGTATGGATCGGCTATTTCTGTGATACACGACGATTACACCTTTCTCGAAATCAGAGAGCTCCGAACTGCGTGGCATCTTGTATGCGACTGGTTGCGTTGTTGTTTCTCACGCGATATTTAACGGCGGCGGCCGTGACGTGTATCAGGACCGCAGATATCGTCGATTGCAGGGGTGTCCAATTACTTGTTGGTAGATAGTGTATAAAATGTAAAAGCATAATTTATATGCTCATATTATATTAAATTATTATATTACCAAAAACAACATTCCATAAGAGTTCTATAGTACATAGCAAATCGTAACATATTACAGAGGTGACTCACATGTCAAGACGGCAAAGTTGTAGTGATAAGCTTCTTCAGTGTAGCTTAATTGGGAATGCATTCGGCTCCCCAGCAGAATGATGCGGGTTCGATTATCGCCACCGGCAAATGGCTTTTATGCTATATTGGTGCATGGACATAAAATGAATCTCCTGGCCTTTGGGTTCTTCGAAAAATGTGTGATGTTCGTTCCACGCATTGTCCGGAATTTTTCAGAATTCCTTCTTCTACAGGGAGCTCTTCTTTAAGCGTGGTTTGCCGGCTAACCCGGAAACCTACTGTTACACGGCACTAGCAGTGTTCCTGCCGAGCCGGCCGGTAACGGTGCTTGGGACCTGAAGTACAATTTAGTTGGCCGCGGCACCAGGTGAGAATCTCAGGTGCACTGCCGCACTCAAAGATTCACACCAGAACATAAAAAATGAAAAGTTGAAGAATGACCCGAAGCACAAGGCTTGTGTGAATCCACCGTGTGAACAAAATAACAACAACAAATAAAAAATAAAATAAACTAAAAAAAAATGATACTTTGGGATCAGAGTTGTGATGAGGTTCACCCGCAATCACCAATTCGTGACTGAGTGTAGTGGTCCGGATCTTACTCCGGTACATTCAATCCCCAACCAGCCAGTACAACACTCACTTTCGCAAATAACACATGATTCTCAAATACACAACACAACATTTAATAACGTTCTGCGAGATTTAAACAGATATGGCGCTCTCTAGGCGCATAGACAATTGCCCCTCATATGTGGGCAGCATACGGTGTCACACTTTACTGTCGGAAGACGCAGCCAACTGAGTCTCCACCGGACTATCTGAACAAGAGATACTACTCGTTATCACACTAAATAGAGCTGCAGGTGATATTCATATACAATTGCTTAGAGAATGAAAAAAAAAATTATATGCAAACGATCACATTAAAAATACTCGCGACACAAAATACACAAGCACGTTAATTTGCGGTATAAGATTATAGGTGCGAAATACTGCCAAAGTTAATTAACTAAATCTAATAAGCATGCACATGCAGATCCCTTCCCCGCTAGCTTTGGCCCTGAACCAAAGTTAAAAGAAACTGTCCCGCCCAGCGGAATTTGTGGCCACACCTTCTCCCTTATTCATGTAAAAAAAATAATCAGGAAATGGGCCCGGTAAGAAATTGAAATCTGTATGTGCAGGTATTTCCTCTGAGGTTCAGTCACTCAGCATTACTGCATCTATGTCCATGCAGCTTCGGGTGTCGGGATGGCACAAGTTCGCAGATGTGCGAAGAAAGAAAAAGGAAATATTCATCTACTTACAGTTTCGTGACTTTGCTGTGCAAATCCGTTGTGCATCACATAATATCACACGACAAAAAAAACACGCACACACACACAGACACTTGCACCATGTGGCAGCACCGATGATTCAACACTTCACTTTGACGCTTGATGTAAATGAAGCACACAATTAAAATGGTGATATCACGCCGCACTTTGTTGCGCTGATGCGAGTATACACGGTATAACGAAGTAAATTTCTCCGTCATTTTTGATCGACGCCGGGGTTCGAACCCGGGTCCACTCATTCCGGAATAAGTTGCTCTACCAATTAAGCTACGCGGACATTTGTTCTGATTCCTATCTGCCTTTATGTCGTGTGCGTCCTGCTGGCAGGTACGTCACATCTCCTGGTACGTTACAACGGATCCACTCTTGTGAAGATTTAAAGGTGGCCGTTAAACAAAATAGCATCTCTCACATCTGCTGTTGCAGTTTCCGAGACTGATTTTCCGTGTTCCTGGGAAATGATTTCTGTTGTCTTGAAGAAATAATTCTGACCATCTACTGTTTGGAGAGTGGGGCACATTCAATTACGCTGCTGCTATAGTAGATTCCGTCCGTCGCTACCTTCCGTCCTTTTTGACCGTTCATTCCCAATTCAGTCAGTTCCTTTCCGTTAGCATAACATCTACCCTGCCTGAGTACGCAGTTCAAATATGTCCCTCGCAGGTTTTGTTTCCATTTTTTTATCGAGTTGCGACCGCCAGCCCTGAGATTAATTTTCTCGGCCGAGCGAAATCAGACGTGCTTTTACCTTAAGCGTATATCAGCAACTCAACATTTCACCTGTATATTTGTTAGGTATCGAAGCCACAGCTCTTACGCTCATATTTTTCTTTCGCCATGTTTTTATCCCGTCGCACTTACACGTAGTGGCTTCGCTGCTTACGTGACCACACACACGCACACATGGGGCCTCGCTTCGCCCCGTAAGACAAGCGCGTCTCTTCACTTCCTCCACAGTAGGAGATGAATGGGGGTGACGATTCCACACTGCAGTGGTTGGCATCCGAACCCGACTTTGCTTGGCTTCGCTTCTCATTGGAATGACCACTGTCCACTCGCAGACTTCTTAATTTGCCTGTAACTTGGCTTTCATTAGGCCAAACAGTCGCTGATTTCCATTACGCTCCAGCCTAGAAATTTCTGCTTTATCCCGCGGATTCAGGCATTCTGCTGTCTTTATGGCAAACTGGCATCTCCATCAGCCGCCTCGAGTTGTCTCCATTTCTTACCAAAATGCGGGGAGGTTCGCTGCTTCATTTTTTCCAATTCATTTTTCAGATCCAAGGCATCCAGCCTTTCACATCGCAGAGCGTACAGACAACTGAACTTTCTTCCTTATGTTCATGCCAAGTGCGAACTCTTATTTTTCTGCACGGACCACACAGAGAGCAATTGTTCTCGAAAATGCCCCAAACAATCGACGAATTTACGATTATTCGCTAAACCTTTTGTCCCCATCTTCATTCATTTACTCAAGTGGACCCCTCTTCGAAAGGTACCACTTTCCCTTTCCGTGTTGCTTAGGCTCCCGTCAGCTGCGCCCTGATATTTATGACCTAACAGAGCTATTCTGAGACCACCCAGCCAGAGAGAGAATTCTTCGCCTCTTTTCTTTCCAAACCCCCAGATAAAACTTTATCTGCTGTTTACACTTTTAAACTCCAATCAAGCCTCGAACATAATTAATACTTAATTAATTTCACACATCAACCACGCCCATTAATTACTAAATTAATGGCGGCGGTGGGTCGTAACATCGGCCCCTCCTCAAGAAATCCAGAAGTCCTCTTCTGGGCCTATCGCTTTGCTCTTATCAATTTCCAGAGCAACCATTGAGTGCTACCTTTTCCCACAGGTAGAAACAATTCAAAATGGCAAAAATATTGCGTTTCTTGCCTTCAAGAGCATTGGAGCGACTTCCTAATTATCCCGCAATTTTGTTAATTAATTTTAGAGAACAGCCGAAAGAAAAAAACAACGTAAATGAGAAATAAATAAAAAAAAACTGAACTGTAAAAGAACATGTGAGCCTGCCGAACTGTGATTCCTAGCTGCCTCATACCATACGCGACATGGCGGACAAATTTTAGAGTTTTCTTTAGGTTTTAGGATGGGGGGGGGGGGTGTCCACTGTAACACTACGATTCCATCCCAGCCCTTTCTGAAGAGGGGAATATATGTGACGTACTTCCCTCAAAGGTAAAGCACATGTCAAGACGACAAAGTTGCAGCGACAAAATCTGCCGGCGTAGCTTAATTTGGAAAGCATTCGGCTCCGGAGCTAAGAGTTCGGTTTTCGCCACCGCAATTATCTTTTACGCTATAAAATGCTGAAATTAAAATCGCTGTCAAGTTTGCCTACGAAAGACAGTTATGTTTGCACAAAGGACTACAATGCACTGAGCAACAGAAAAGAATAGCATTTTCATCCTAAAATATAATCCAAATTTTGTTCAACTCTTGAGATATCTACCTTTCTCATTCACTCTGTGCCTTTCGTATCCGCTACAGAATGGTGTCCACGAAGGCGCCATGATAGAACGTATTTAGTAGGATCACACTACACTGGGTTAGCGGAGACTCAACAATATTTATGAATAGCAATCCAAGGTTATTGTTGCGATTGAAAGAGAAAACCTCATTGCCGCGATTAGAAGAAAAGACTTCATTTCTGTGATTGAAAGAGAAAATTTTATAGAAAACCTCATTGCTGCAATTAAAAAAGAAAAGATCATTGCTGCGACTGAAAGAGAAAAACTTATTGCTGCGATTGAAACAGAAAACCTTATTCCTGCAATTGAAAGAGAAAACCTCATTGCTGCGATTGAAAGAGAAAACTTCATTGCTTCGACTGAAAGAGAAAACCTCTTTGCCTCGCGATTAGAAGAGAAGACTTCATTGCTGTGATTGAAAGAGAAAACCTTATAGAAAACCTCATTGCTGCGATTAAAAAAGAAAACATCATTGCTGCGATTGAAAGAGAAAAACTTATTGCTGCGATTGAAAGAGAAAACCTTATTCCTGCAATTGAAAGAGAAAACCTCATTGCTGCGATTGAAAGAGAAAAAATCATTGCTGCAATTGAAAGGGAAAACCTCATTGCTGCGATTGAAAGAGAAAAAATCATTGCTGCGATTGAAAGAGAAAACCCCATTGCTGCGATTAAAAGAGAAAACCCCACTGCTGCGATTGAAAGAGAAAACCCCATTGTGCGATTGAAAGAAAAAACCCATTGCTGCGATTAAAAGAGAAAACCCCATTGCTGCGATTGAAAGAAAAAAACCCATTGCTGCGATTGAAAGAAAAAAACCCATTGCTGCGATTGAAAGAGAAAACCTAACTGGGATGATTATCAAATTCGTCTGATGAGATCCTCCTTTCACATTCGCTAGAAGATACAGCACGTTTGCTAAGTTCACTGCTTAGGTATTTCTCTTCCTTGAAGTTGTAGATATTCTCTAAAACCATGTATAATGTCTCTTTCACTTAGTTGAAACCTGTTAGATAACTTCCTGATTTCTTGTTCACCATATATACTGTGTAAAGAAATTATAAATACAGTGATGGTTTTCGATCGACGAATAGAAGGGTCGTTAGTATAAAAAAAAATAGTTCGGGCATTCCTTATTTTAATTAGAAAGCCAGTGTTCAATAACTGAAAGCAAATAAGGTTAAAAAATCTATTTAATTTTTAAAAATAGAAAATTCAGTCCAGAGTCGCTGTAAAACAAGTATATAAAAATAACAATTTTAATTCAGGGTTGATTAATGAATACAGTAATTTCAATAATCCCTAATTTAAACAACATTAAGAAGAGGTTCCAGTGTTATTCGAAGAGGGCAGAATTTCGCGGTAACCGTTCAATGAAACGATTAAGAAAGAAAAAAGGAACGCATGGGGACTGGATTCTTTAAGGTTTCAGTACAAGAATGAAGGATAATTATGTAATCCTCCATTGTTTTTGAATTCAGTTGAACCAGCAGTGCTTCATGAAAAACCTCACTAAACCAACTAACCGATAGACAGACTGGCCTACCCACCTACTAATCTAAACAATTTAGTTCTTATCTCAATTTTTCGATCTTCGGAGTTCAGATTCTTTTTTTTTTTTTTTTTTTTTACTCTAGTTAACGTAATGAATAGTTTCGTGATGGAAATGATACAGTTCTTATCATAATCGAAAAACTTATCATAATCGAAAAATCCCCGCCATCTTCCACCCCAGGAGAAAGCGA
This sequence comes from Macrothele yani, assembly GCA_039090855.1. Taxonomy (NCBI): domain Eukaryota; kingdom Metazoa; phylum Arthropoda; class Arachnida; order Araneae; family Macrothelidae; genus Macrothele; species Macrothele yani. The sequence goes on along the minus strand of CM077010.1, from coordinate 159,917,677 downwards.
TGTGTTTCGGTAAACACCGGCGATACGGGTGAGCATGCTCATTACAGCAAATCATCTGTGGCTTTCATGAGAAAGCCGACGACATTTTGAGTGATGACGAAGCCTACCAGATCACGACCCTCGAGTCTCCTCGGCTTATGAAAGGGATCATCCCTGTGAAGACGAGCCGCTGTGTAATCACGGGACGCGATCTCAACACTGCTGCTAATTAGAGAGACGACGATGGGAATCTTCCTTTGACGGATCGCCATTATCCGAAAAGATATGACGCAACACAACCAGCTGCTAGTTTAGAAATGTTCCCTCTCTTCCTCATACAGACGAAAATATTCTACGAAATTTTCGATTTAAAAGATCGATATTCAGTGTTCTGTTACACAGCATTTCGGGTGCCTAAATTTCAGCTAAGAAACAGGGCCAGATTAAGATGGAGGCTAACGTGGCCTAGGGACCCACCATCACAAAGTTCCCAGGTGGCATGCTGCTACAAAATAATACACAGCATAACCTGTAGCCCGTCCATGGGACGGCTGCTTTTAAGCTTCGAATAAATATTCATATATAGGGAATGTTGCCCGATTTAAGACGGGGTGAAATTTTTAAGTGAAGCAGATTGAAAACATGTCAAATAAACGCCTGATTTCTGTAAGGAACTGAAATGTTTTTAGATGCGATTTTTCTCATTTTGACATCTCAAAATGTCAGTTTTTATTGTTGGTTAGAACGTTTTAAATAGATCTGGGTATTTATAATAACGCTGATTCCTTCTTATGAAATAACTCTGCAATTTTATTCCTTTTTGTGAAATTACTCTGCAATGCGAAGAAAATAAAATAAAACGCGACATAACTGTTACGGAGATTTAATTCTAGATTTTAAGCATAGCTATTAAATTTTATTTCGCAACTTTTATTTCGCTTTGTGCTCCCTTTCCTTTGTTTCCACAAGCGTGAGAGAAATTTCGCTGTCTCATCCCTCATTAAAACATCGGAGACACGGTTTATTTAGAGACGCCAGTTTGTCTCATTTTAGAGTATGCACCTTTGTATGTTGCAAGGGGATTAGTTTTGTCGTGCTCGCTTTGATGCTTCGCCTTCTTAAGTTTCAAAGCAGCCGACTGAAGGCGCAATCCCTCTTAAATTTTACCTTGGTGGTTTGTATTAGCCGATGCCGGCGTGGTGTTTTTTCCCTTGAGGTTTTGTGGGGGCAATGGGGTGAGTTCGAGCGTGAACAAAACCGAACGGTCGAAGGTGGAGAGGAGGAAAGGTCTCAAGTGTTGGGGAGCAGGTCTTGACTGGGGAATGAAGTTTTTTCTCCGCGAGGGAAGAAATGACTGACGCACGATTTTAGGGAAGGAAATTTGAATTTCAGGGGAACAGCGAGGAAAGATTACAGAGCTGACGGACAACCTTTCTGCGATTAAGTAAAGAAAAGAATAAAGGTTTCTTAGAGATATAACAGGATCGCAAAAATTATTGCCTATTACTATTTTATTGTGTTCAAGCACGCAATATTCAGCAAATTAACCATAACCACTTAACATAACGCCTACGTAACAGAACAAACGTCGCAGATAGTTGTTCGAGCACGTGCATGTTGCCACAGATGAAGTCGTTTGTCTTACTAACTTTATTTTATTTTCCGGTATTTTTCCTTGATTTTAGGTATCGTGCAATAGCAGTGAGCTTAGTTCCGATTTCGGCCACGGGATAAACGCAGCTGGCGTTGCAAGTACTGAATGACGTCAGATCGTTGATGTCAGAGCGTTAGGAACAGACGTAGCCTATTTTATAGATTTTATACAGGGTTCTTACAAATGAAATAGACAGTTTCAACATTTTATAAAACCAAAACTATTTAAGATACTGACACACACTTGCACCGTTTTGTATGGAAACTCTTGAAGTTGATTACAGCAACTTATGCAGATGTTCGATGTGTGTACCCTTACTCATACGGCATATATCAACTCGGGTAGTCGAATTCTTGCTGAACACGCGTTAACATATCTTCATCAACTCCAGCAATAGCTTTTGCGATACGTTGTTTCAGATCAGTCAAATTAACAGGACTGTCATTGACATGACCTCATAAAAAAAGTCACAGGGTGTTGAACCCGGGCTTCGTGTTGGCCAACATGCGAGTGACGTGCTGTCGCCTGTTGCGCGGCCGATCCAGCACTGCGTAAAATTTTCATCGAAGTAATTTTTAACTTCTTGATGCCAGCTGGGTGGTGCTCCATCCTGTTGGAAAATGAATTTATCAGTGTCTTCGTGCAGTTGAAGCATAAACCAAATAATTAGCATATCGTTATAAGAATTTCCCGTTACAGTGTTTTCATGGAAATGGAAGGGAACATACACTTTTTTTTTTACGGGATATATGACATTAATCTTTTGAGAATTTCAGCATTCACCTTACAAATCGCAGCTATAGATTTGATGGAAAAAAGTTCTTTGGAGTTGCAGTGAACAACAAATGTCATCTGTAGATTTCCCATCACAAATCAGTGTGATTTCTCACGAAACCATGACCGATATCGAGAAAACAACACGCATGTGAATTAGCTTGTTCAAGTTTCTATTTTTGAACTCGAAAGTGTGTTAAGTTTCCTTTCGACATCCTACAGTTCTTTAACTGTTTCAGACAATAGGTTGTTGTTGTTTCTAATTTCGTTATCGAATGACACAAGAAACTTAAGTTAGCAGGCCAAGTCTGTCTGTCTTTGAACCAATGTCATTCATCAAGGTGAATCCACCAAAAAACTCTGCCCTATGTTTCCAACGGTAAAACCTTCTGTAGGTATTTACTTCCTAATTAATGTATTCCCAAGGATGAAAATTACCACATCGATAAAAATAACGTTGTATTATAGCCTAGTATACTTAATGTTTTCTAAAACTTAACCATAATCACATTAAAAATCAATAACTTTTCCTTTGGTAGTGTTGAGAACTGCCAATAGATGACGCTACTGTAGAGATCTCTAATTATAATCACGTAGCATTTTTTTGCAATAATTTTATTAATTTTCGGATTGGAATCAATACTTGAATCTAACAATGTAATAGTCTGGAATGTTTAGAATTACATTTGTGTCACTTCAATTAAGTTTTCTGGCAATAATTTAGCTGAAAATGTTTGCTGGCTTATTCCGGAATTAAAAATCAGCAGCACTTACAGTTTTGTTAACGCTTTCAGCTAAATTATTGTAAGAAAATTTGATCTTAAGTGGCTCAAATCATTCTAAATATTCCAGACTATCGCATGCATAGGCGCGAATTTTGATTCCATTTCGTAAATTAATAAAATTATTGCAAAAAGAATGCTACATGATTACAATTAGCAATGGTGGCGCCATCTAGTAACAGTTCTGAACACCACCAAGGGAAAACTTATTGATTTTTATTGTACCTTAATTATATTTAAGTTTTAAAAAATATTAAGTGTACTACACTATAATATTAAGTTATTTTTATCGATGTGCAAATTTTCATCCATGGGAATACATTAATTTTAGGAGGATCCACCTTAAATGCCGAACAATCTGAAATGAAGAAACATCGTCCTTGTCCATTTTATTGACAACACATCTAAGGCCCTCAAAATAATGTGCATAATATATCAAGGCGTATAACCAGGTAACCCAGCGTGTGACTACGAGTTTAGACAGCAGTGGAAGATCAGGAATCTTTTTTTTTTTTTTTTTTTTTTGGAAAGATCGATCCTTGTTGGGGATTTAACAAACACTTTTTTCCCATACGAAACTAACTTCTTCACTTTAGGAAAAGGGTTCGGATTCACACAGCCTGTGCAAAGCATGAACGACACATGCTACGTGATTCGACTAACGAGCTCACTAGTTCAATAGTTGTGTTTTCAGTAAAGAATAAATGTAAGTGTTGTTCATCATTGCTTCACTCATTGGAACCTACTGTTATGTTTTTCTTGTGTTCTAGGCACTAAGTAAGTTTAATACATAGACATTTACAACCCTAAACCACGCAAAGGTAAAAATCCCAAGCACATACGCCTGGGGAATAATATGCTGGCATTTACGACGGTAAACCTCACAAAGGTGGAAATCCTAAGCACATACGCTTGGGGAATAGTATCAAAGAATATAAACGCTTCTTTGATAGTATGCTGGATGACACAATGTGCCCCACCCAAGACGCATTGTGGTTTCTATAGTCCTGTTTGCTACTTAGGGTCTGGCGTTGTCGAGCAGTGTTCCTGCAGGACAACGCACCACACCTTTCCGATTAGCCAATGCAAAATCTTCACAAAATAGTGTATCCTGTACTAGATGCAGCTGTCAGAAGTCAAGATCCACTGTGATGGATTTCCCTTGTGGGATAAGCTGCTATTGCATTTCACTCTTTACAGTCCGCTTCACACAGCAAAACCTTACGTGGGAGCAGAGGTGCTTGCACGGTATCGTTCATTTCGTGGCATACCATTTCAGAGTATGATATTAAACCCACCGTGGGCGCCCATAGATTGGTTTCCAGCTGCGGACTAAAAATAAAATGACTAATTTACCCACATTAATAACAGCAAAAATTTCATCATCGGGCAAATAGAGTTATACTTTACATGCGAGCTGTCTTATCGAGAATTTCTGGTTGGTCGATAAGAAGACACGCGCTTCCCGTTTGAAAGATAGCTGGTTCAGATCCCACCAGGGTCGAGTAAGGAAGGGCCGGTGAACTTAGTACGCCGGGAAAGAGATGTTACAACTGTAGATTTTGCGAAATTCGAGTAGAAACAGGGAAAAACCCAAAACGGGTTTACTGACTACGGACATTCTGTCAAAATACTGAAGTCAGAAAAAACGGAAATTTCGTTAAGAGACGGACAACTTTGCTACACGTTATTTTCAGAAATTTTCCGTTAATTCAAACCATTATTTTTTTTTACAATGTGCGCGTGTACGCTGTTCTCCAAAATGCAATGAAAAATCTTATTATTACTTTCGACTATAAATTTCCACTTTTGCTACTGGAAATTCCCTCCTCTTGCCCTCCTATATCTCACGAACTATGGCAGTTAGGGATTTACTTCTTCTGCAGTTGTACAGGAAACCCCCTATGACGCACACAATAACACCACGAGGGTGCCCCACGCCCCCCTTTGCAGATAGGGAAAAAACCCAATTACAAACTTGTTCAGCGAGGCAAAAATAGTACATAACTGTTTTGGTCCCATAACAAAAGATGCTTTAGGGGACTCTCCAAATGCGAAAAAAGATGAAAGCTACCTGAGTCGCTATGTCCGACGCATATTTGCATAGATTTCAAATGTGCTTTCTGCTCCGTCGTTAGAATACAAAAATGATATGCCTGGTTGGTATGCCAACACTTCGTGAACGCAGTGACAGGAAGTCGAAAGCTCTGCCATGTACACAAGTCTATTAGATGTGCATTCAGTTTTCCTATTGGATGAGTGTTTCGCCACGTTATACTATTTCTCCTTGTCTCAGTGTATTTTTTACTGTATTGGACATCAAAGTCTGATATTGAATATGTCAAGAAACTGCGTTTTATTTTAGATCAAGAACTGTTGATAAGGTCTGTAGGAAAACTTTTCCTTTGAGCTTTCATTTACTTAGAACTTACCAGTTTAGATAAGTTCTAAGTAATAAGTTCTTGTCTAAATACTCTGTCGTTGCTTCCGGATGTTGGTATTCTCTTGGGGCCACATTCCCGGTCCCCTTCCATCTTTTGTTATGCGACAAAAACATTTATGTACTATCTTTGCCTCGCTGAAGAAGTTTGTAATTGATTTTTTTGCTCTATCTTCAAAGGAGGCGCATAGCCCCCTCAACCCCTCAAAAGGGGGCGAGGGGATCCCTCGTGGTGTTATTGTGTGGTGCCATATGGGGTTTTCCTATACAACTGCACAAGAAGTAAATCGCTAAAGTTCGTGAGATATTGGCCTGATCAAGGACTTTCCTTGTAACCCTGCATATGGGCGCCCATTGAACCCACGTCTCATGTGTGTGATCACACGGTTGAGAAAGTGCTCCTTGTGTTGACGTGAGAGCAGCGACATGTACGCTCATTGTCATAAAAATCTGTGCACCAGGGAGGCGTTGGATTGAAAATGAGATTTTAGTAGTGAGATGGTACATACCAAGGACAGAAGTGACTACAATATCACAGTAACAGGATGATTTCCCGCTGACATACGGTATGCACATTCCGGTTAGTGTTAGTACCGCGTCGGACCGCCCCGTGCTCGGATACTTGCGGTGATACTGTCCGGCGTGGAGTCAAAGAGACGTCTTATGTTATCCTGGGACAGATTCGCCCATACTTCTCGCAACTGAAGCTCTAAATCACGAACACTGGGACTTTGAGAAAGCTGGCGTCCCATCGTGCTCGATGAGCCAGAGATCAGGTGACGTGGCAGGCCACGGAAGCGTCGAAGAATGACTTAGACAGTGCTGGGAAGCCTGAGTCGCGTGCGGACGGGCGTTATCTCATTGGAAAATGGCTCCGGGTTGCCCCGCCAGGAAAGGCAGCACATGGAGCCTCAGGATCTCCTGTACGTAGCCTGACCCAGTATTGAAGAAAAGTTTCTGATTGAGTGACCAGTATGTGTAAGTGATGTTGGTAAACACTCCCACCTAGCAGCCATGAGGTGCATACGCTGGGCTGTCAACGTCCCTCGGATCACTGCGAGAGAAGTACTGCTGTCATGCGCGATGGCTCAACATACCCTCATGCTTGCAGTTCGGGACGTGTGCCGCTGTACTGTGAGGTTGGGATTGTAGCGCTCACCTGCGGTCCTCCACACTTTGACTAGGTGGTCGTTCATTCCCAAATAGAAGCGGGATTCGTCGCTGAACACTATACCTCGTCAATCCGTAGCATTCCATGTTGCTCGCTGCTGACACCAGTGCAATTGACGCCGACGATTGTCCGGTGTTAATGGCCGAAAACGTAAGGCCCGTCGAGAGTGCAGATTCGTCTCTGCCAGGCGTCTGGAAATGGTTGTGGCGGACACAGGAGAGTTCCTTGTACAGCCGCCCCATGTCTCTGGATATTGGACAAGGACGTCGTCGCATTTGGGCGTGCCGCTCACACGATCCTCTCTGCTGGTGGTATGTCTGGGTAGTTTAGACCAGTCCGCCGTGTCTGCCCTTCCCGTGTCCATTGCTCCCAACACGATCGCACCGTATTGTCCGACCGGCCACACTGCCTCTCTCATCCCGACGATACGGCCTCGTTCAAACTCCGTCAGTTGTCCATACGCACATCTACTAAGGCTCCTGGCCTGCTTATCACCTCCCCGTATAGCTATTCGTCGAGTTAATCGCACGCTTTTTTCTTGGTGCGCGGATTTTTATGACAATGAGTGTATATAGCTAACCGCTGCTGTTTGTTGCCATCTCACAAAAGATGTGGGGCACGACTAAGTGTGTACGTCTTTTCTATGGCATGCAAACAAACGTGAGAGAATGGTTTCAAGCTGGTGACACTTTTGCGTTAACGACTTTCTCATTGGCAGTGGTCATCATCAACCATCTGCGGTCGTTCAGTGCGTGAGGCATCATCGAACGATTCGTGGTCACAACGAAATTTCTGGAACCACTCGTTGGTGGTACTTTCAGTTACCACGCCCCAAATGCTGTGCATAACTGCTTCGTTGCCTATTCCACGTTTGTGCTCAGTTCATACTAATACAGGGTGATCGAAAAGTCACGCCTCCCAACATTAAAACTTAGGTTTCGAAAACATCAGTGATAATAGGAACAAGAAATTGATATGAATAGGACGAGATGTATTTTTACAAAATTCTAAAAAAAAAGTAACTGCCGCTGTTTTAGAAATTTCGCGACACTCTTTGCTTTCCTAGCTAGCAGCGCAAAACGTATTGAACACAGAAATACGAAATTTACATCGTTTGTAAAGAATTGTTTGGAGAACACGCTGAAATAAACCGTTTTTCGATTCTGGTGATACTTCAAGAGCTATTGTATTTCAAAGTTAAGGTAAGCAAAAAAGTGCTATCAGGTCGCGTTCCGGACACACTAACAGCAACAGAACCACGAAACTTTTTAGGCATGACCGAATTTTGCACCTCGTCGCCCTTTTTTTTGAATTTCGATTTAGTTTACGAGAAATTAAATTTCTAAATTTCACAAATATTCTCTATTTCGCGATGGGACCTATTTAAAAAAAACGATATGACAAACTATAAATCATAACGCATTGCAATTTTTACAGCATAAACTTACAACTATCGTCCCTTTTTTGCAAAAAAAAAATAAATAAAAAAAAGTCATTTTCTGATTTTTAAGCATTTTTTTAAGACGCAAAGGAAAGAAACGAACGGCTTGTCTTCATAAGGTATTTATTGCTTAAAATGTTAGGTATAATAAAAAAACGCCTCTACAAAATATGAACAAGAACAGAATACAAAACAGTAACAAGATGTGGGAGAGAACAAGGTATACGCAAGCATTAAAAAAAACAATAACAACAATGTAAAGGATGTGAAAAAGAGGGCGCTCACAGGCTGCCCAGTTAAACAGTAGTAAAAATAAAAGTCTACGAGTCCGTTGATAACAATAGTATTAAACTGTGTCTAAGAGTTCGCCGAAAACTAAACAAAAACAGACGGTAAAGCAGTACAAGTTCAAAGGTAAACAATTTGAAAACAAAACGTTTATTCAGAAGAAAAAAAACTCAGTCAGTTGGGAAATCAAGAACAGGCTGTTGATTGTTTTCGAGTTCAGCTGTGAGCAACTTCAGCATGTACCACAGACGATGCTGAAGCTGGGCATCTTCAGGGGGAACGGAAACGTTAATCAAAAATTCATCAAGCAATTGCAGTTGTTGAAGCATTTCAGGTAACCAATTTAACTTAGATTGAATACACGGGATTGTTAGAAATTTGTCAATCCTAGGGCGTTGAATTAGTTCAAGAAGTTCAGTAAATGTGAGCGGTTGCATTGGAACAGAACAGTCTTTGAACAGAGCGGAAAGTTTGGGAATGGAGGGAAGAGAAGAATCATCTCCAACAACATCCGAAGCAATCGATGCTGATTCTTCTTAAATTAGCAGCAACATCCATATCATCATCAGTAGGGAGGCAAGCGAATCTGTTTGTTGCCGCCCTGGTGGCGCAGTGGTCTAAGCGATGGCCTCTGATCATTCGTCCGAAAGGGGTCCGGGTTCGAATCCCGTGAGGCATGGATGTTGTGTTTGTTTTACGGCACTGGCTCTCTCCCTTCCCTGGAACCAGTGACCCTAAATTAAGGACGGGCGACTGCTTATAGCCCATTGAGTTGCTCACGGTGGTCGTTAAACCTCCAATAAAAAAAAAATCTGTTTGTTGTACGAAGTTGAGAAGAAAACATTTCTACGCCAGGTGAGGTTCCAGAGGAAGTGGCAGAAGATTTGGTCCGAAAACGCCTAGTGCGACGCGAACCCCTAGGAGAAGACTCGGCAGAATTTGGGCGTTTCCCGGCAGTTTTGGGTCCAGAGGAGCCCACCGAAGTAGGAAGAGGTGGAAATGACATGTCAATAATGAGAGCAGATTTGAACAGTTCAGAAGCAGGTGTTTGCACTGGTGAAACAGGCTGTGAAACAGGAGGCAATTTGTTGCTTTGTGGTGGCGCTTGAGAGCTGGGCAATGATGACGCAGTAGTTTCGGAAGAAAGCGGCAGCTCGGAGTTGAATGGAAATGGCAGTTCAGTGTTTGTAGTTGTTTTGAAAGAAAGCGTCTGCTCGGAGTTGTATGGTAATGGCTGTTTAGTGCTTGGCAATAACTGCGTAGGAGTTTTGAAAGACAGCGGCTGCTCGGAGTTGAATGGCAGTGGCGGAACTGAAACAGGTGAAGACAACGAAATATGTGCAGTCATTGAAGGAGCAAGTAGCAGAGATGGTGACGTGGTTGACATCGGGGCAACAGTTTGTTCAGTAGTAACGGAGGAGGAAGTGTATGATGGAGGTGTGTCAGGAACCTTCAACGAAGGGACAGCACCTTGCGCAAGTGTGCGCTGAGGGCACTCAAAAGCCAGGTGTCCCTCAGCTCTACACCGGAAACACTGGACACCAGCAAATAAGTTGAAAACGTATGTTCGTGTGTCCGTAACAAGTTGCAGAGATGTGGGGCGGTTAGAAATGGCTTGGTCAGTGGGAAAAATAACACGATATATTGGCGACGTCCTCCTTGCACAAATTTGAATGGAGAGTCTCTGGCAGCAGCTGGGAGAAATTTAGTCTCTCCCACTACTCGACCAAGAGTGCCGAGTGCAGCAACAAGTAAGTTGTCAGGAATAGCAGTAGGCACAAGAGATAATGTCACTGTGACCGGGCGCTGTGCAGAAGCAACAGGTTGCAAGTGAAAGGAGCCAATATCAATGCCTGTAGCAAGAACGGTGTCGGTGGCTTTTTGGTGAACAAAATGAACGACAACACCCCCTCCAATGCGAATAATTGAAACAATGCTTTCCTAGGGAACAACTTTAACTAAGGCTTCCAATTAGAGGAGGAGGGGGTGTCACGAAGAGGCGGAAAATACACACTTAATAACAAAGCTGAGGAAAGTTCTATACCTGCTGGTGAGTCGTCAGAAATCCGAATCTTGAGAACTTTATCTTCTCTAGAAAATTCTGGTTGCATTGAAAGAGGTGCATGAGATTGGTTTGGACGAGCAGTCGCAGCATACGAGCGTGGAGGAGTAGCAGCCATGGCAGCAGAACGTGACTCGGCACCCAGGATATGCAAATTAGGACGAAGAACATTCGATGCAGAAACATTAGGACGAAGCACATTAGAAGCAGAAACACAATTAGAACTAGACAAATCCACACTTGAAGAGGTCATAGTTGTCTCACAAGCGGTCGATGTAGCCAAAGAAAATCCAGCGGAGATAAAATCAGCAGACGGAACTTGCATTTGTACTTGGGAAGCAGCCATCATGGCCGCTAAGCCGAACAACACAACACTGCGTGCTGCAGCTGCGTCACACAGAAGAAACACAAAATAACGTAACAGGAGGCACACACACTCACTTCAAGTGAGGCAAAACGGTGAAAACACAACACAGTCAACACGAACCACTAAAGCAGACGATAAATTCACAGGAAAAAAAACATTTTTTTTACAGACGCAAAGGAAAGAAACGAACGGCTTGTCGGTCTTCACGATAACCACAGAGGAACGTTCTGGTCACGTGACCTGCTGCCATGGGGACGCAGATAATTTGTTATGCATATGTTTTGTTTGTAAAGCTATCTCAGTTGTTTAAGGTGGACGTCAAGTAATTTTGCTTCCTATACTTCCCGGGGAAGAAAATTTGAACATCGATTAAAATAGCTTCATTTTATAACTTGGAATACTTAATTTTTTCTAAAACATAACCGTAATTATGCGATCCAACATTTGTCTGTCTACTGACGTCATCAAAGTACAGGTCGCGCCATCTTTTTTCTGGACAATTAATGCGTTCTCAAGGATGAAAATTTGAACATCGATTAAAATAGCTTCATTTTATAACTTGGAATACTTAATATTTTCTGAAACATAACCATGATTATGTAATCCAACATTTGCTTGTCTACTGACGTCATCAAAGTACAGGTCGCGCCATCTTTTTTTTTTTGGTTCCAACTCCACCAAAGGAAATGTTATTGATTTTTTTATATAATTATGGTTATGTTTTAGAAAATATTAAGTATTCCAAGTTATAATATGAAGTTATTTTAATCGATGTTCAAATTTTCATCCTTGGGAACACAATAATTGTGAAGGAAATGTGTACAAAAGTTTTTGCATTGGAAGTATAGGAAGCAAAATTACTTGACGTCCACCTTTTAACGGTTTAGAATAACGGTTTACGGAAATGCTTTTTGGACCGCTTTTGTTTTCCTTAGTGGTAAATTTAGTAAATGCTATAAGTTCAAACGACAAAAGTCCGACCTTCCAAAAATGAACGACAGTAAACAAAACTCTGAAATTTCGGAATAACAGGCCTTACTTGCTTAGACATGCAATAAAAATTGAAATTTATATGAATTTTCCAGTTTTTATTTCATGTGATATACTTGGAGATCGGGCTGCAGCCCGAGCGCTACTCTGGAAACGAGCGTAGCTAGAGCTGCAGCCCTCAGTTACAAAAAAAAAAAAAAGTCTCTTGGACGTTATTACAGCAGGTGTTTAAAAGTCCTTGCTCACGGAATCTTTTTCCCAGATTCAAGGCCACTTTGCGCAGACTTAAAACGCTGATTTTTTCAAAAGCTGCCGTAATGTTCTACTTCAATTCATCCTTCGTGTGTAGGTTGCTTTCGTACACTGTTCCTTTTAGATGTCCCCAAAGAAAGAAAGCTGGTATTTTTAAGTCTGGGGAAGATCTGGGGGCTGGGGGGGGTCGTAAACCTGTGGAAATCAGCCAATCACTGAAAAACTCTGAGAAACATCATTGTATTATTAGAGGTGTGGCATGTCTCTCCATCCTGCTGAAACCAACAATACCGCCCGTGTTCTTCCAGCAATGATACAAATTGTGTGACTATGTCCTTGTATACAGTTCCATTAACTGTACAGTTGTGACGCATTACAGAGGTGAAAACATGTGTCAAGACGACAAATCTGCAGCTGTCCGCATAGCTCAGTTGGAAGAGCGACTTACTCCGGCGTGAGGGGACGCGGACAAACTTGTGTTTTCACAGAGTCAAAAAATATCGGGCCCGATTATTCGGCAACGAGACACAGCACAACACACTCCGACTTTTTCTGAGTGCAATGGAAATCGTGGAATTTGTGTGGGTTTGTGGATGACCGATAGCGTGCGTTCTGCGTGTTTACATACCCGCACTTAAATGGAACCACGCTTCGTCGGGAAACAAGGTATTATCAAGTTCACTGACCCCATTTTGATCCACTAACTTGCGTAAATATCTGCAGAAATGCGTTTCTGAAAATCACATGGTTTCAATTCATCCACTGAGGTAAGACGATATGGATGTAGATTTAGTTGTTTCACAGCTTTCTGCGCACTGCCATAAGGTAATTCTGTCTGAATGAAAAGTTCCTGTAAACTTTTGGTTGGAAAAAGCATCATTTCAGTTCGCACATCTTGCATTTTTTCGTCGCTTAAGACAGAAGGTCGTCCACTCATCTTTCTGTCAAAGATACTTCTTGTTTTCCGAAAATGCTTTACAAGACGAGCGATAGTTCTCTTATCAGGTGGAGAAACATTCAGATATTGCTCACGAAATGCTTCCGATACTTTCGCATATGATCGATGAGCGAAATATTGTTTAATTACATACACACGCTGTCTTTGGGAAAATGGCATGTTCCACACTGTTTCACAGAAACATACGGCCGCAACACATAAGTGCTACCTAGCCATCCAGCACCGCGGGATTGTAGCACCTCTTGTCTCTCGTTCTGCACATACTTCCCCTTCTCAGTTTGCACGCACAAAATGGTACTAACTTTTTTGGTTACCCAATGTTATCCAGTTTTTTAAGAAAAATTATTTTTCCTTTCACCACTTTCCGTAGAGAGAGAAGATTGCTTGGAGATCTCTCCCCGGGAATCACACCTAGACGGCACAAGAGAAGAAATGCTGGACAAAACTGCACAAAAAGTTTCCGGAAAAGGAAAAAAATATATATATATATCCAGTTGCTGCAGCGCTGCTGCTTTGATTACATGTTCGATGCGTGTGCTCTCTATCCCAGATAAAACAGTGTTGCTGGGCCAACATTTAAGCCAGCAGTGGCCCAGCACTATGTTGCCGCTGCCCAACCGTCAATAAAATGTCCCGGCGGCCACCACATGGGCCAGCAGTTCAGGACTGTAGCTGGCCAACAGTTGGAACCCCATCAGTCGTCATATGCCAGAACAGGGCCATCAACAATGTAACTAACTTTTTGATCCGCCCTTGTATTTTAGGGGGACTGGAGAGGAGGGGCGGAGCGTCTCGCGAGCCTCTGCCGATGCATCAAGGTTGAGCACTTAAGTAGCTCTCAATTCGACGCACAATTTAAAATAGAAATCTCATATAAGTTTTAGTAGGGTGAACTAGAAAAAATAAATGAAAAAACGTCATCTAAATTTTAATCTGATGCTGAAAACTATTGTATGACCACCTAAAAATATTGATATCTTAAATCCGAAAAAAGCTTTGTATATAAAGATGAGGGATATGAACAGTGAGTGTTCTTCAACATTCCTCTGACGTTAAACAAATTTGCTGTTGAGTGTATTTGAAAAAGCATAGTCTTTTATGAGCACGATATCTTTGGAATATTCTGAAAAGTTGGATGTTGTGGAACTCCCCCCCCCCCGCCTTTTTTTTCGTAATGAGCTCATTATCCTCTGAGACGCATCATGCTGTCTTCATTGTTCTTACAGGCATGCAAAACAGTTAACTTTCGACCTGTAATTACGAACTTGGAGTTATTATAAACAGATCTTGCAGTGTTGGAAAAAAAAAACCAAAAAAAAAAACTTTTATCAAGTAGATCGTGCATACCCGTCGATTTTAATTCACTGTCTAATTTTCGTGAAACCTTTGATGAGCTTTTAAGTAGTCTTGTCTAATTCTTTTGCATAGGTAGGGTATTTGTATTTGATGTACGCCGCAGTTCTCTCCTCTCCTTCCTCCACAGTTTTTTTTTTTACGTGCATGCGAGTGAAGAGATTTCAAGTGAGCTGTAACTCTCATTAGAATTTTTCTCACGAGAAGCGTCTTGCTGCTTGCTTTAATGCACTCACTTCGACTCGAAGGAAGGAGAGCCAAGCTCTGAACTCTCATCATCGTCCAGCAGCCAGCAGGCAGGCAGGCAGGCGTTTTACTCGGAACCTGAAATCTCAACGAGATGAGAAGAAAATAAGGCTAGTCGACCCTCCACGAGGGTCATGTCACGCAGAACGGTCGGCCCTATCGTCATAATTAAAGAGGTGAGCGAAGGCTGTAATTTCAGACGATCTGGCGGTCTGTTTGAACGCACGCTTCTGCTCTTCTGGTCGGGCGTGGGCGGCCATTGTTGGGGCAGCTTGCAAGCGAAGCAGGCGGCCACACGCCAACCATCCATCAGATCTTAAGTGCCTCCAACTGACAAACTCCGCAAATCTACACCACAAGAACTAAACCACTACACCTTAAAAAAAGAAAAAAGAAATGGAAACTGGAGGGTAGAGGGTAAATTATCTGTAGAACATTTCATACAAATGAGAGATATTGCTAAAGAAATTAGCTATTGGTAAACGCTTACAGTACTTCCCCTTCCTTAAATCATTGGCCAATTATGGCCCAATTCGAAATCATGTAGTCATGATTTACATGTTTTCCTGCAGTTTATTTTCCATGACTGTCACATGCGTTCGGATGTAGGTTCAAATAATAATATTATAGCCCTGGGCATTGGCTTACTAAGAATCGTTCATTGAGAGGAATTCGTGGAATTGGTGATCGGGGGAGGGGAGTCAGGTTTTTTTTTGTGCAGCCTGTCAGGCGCTATATTTACCATGCATTTTTAGGTTCAATTTGGAGGAAGTTCTTCTCAGCGCCACTAGCGCTAAGTGACGTATCGAACCAAAAATTTTGACGGAGGGGCGTCGAAACGAAAGATTGCTACGGCGAGATTCTGGTACGCTCCCAGGGCAGAAAATTAAAAATTTTGAGTGACGGATATTTGCAGAGTACGCCGGGAAAAATATTTAAAGGAGTATTTTTACTCCTTTGAAAAAATTTAGGAAGTATTTTTTAAAAGTGGGGAGTATTTTAGAAAAAATAACAGATGAAAAAAAAATACCTACAAAAATGAAGGGCGATTATAAAAAATCAATCCAGATTTTTTTCATATTAAAAAATATTTCACTACCACTCAATGTATTTAGAATTTGGATCCGTTTTGCTTCTTATTTTAGTAATAAATATAATATTCGTATTTTAAAACAATAACATTAAATTTATCATGTTTTGTAATGACCTCATGCAACAGCAATGTGTTCAAGAAGTGAATACATTGCTCTTTTGAGATTCTTATAGATATCTAATAAACTTCTCAGCTAGTTCCACAGCCACATTTGTCTTTTGTTGACTCTGTGGCCGCACAACATCCAGTGCTTAAATTTTCACTTTGCTGATATCTTTGTTTCGCTACCCATTTCTTCATTGTCGCTTTTCTTTCTTCCTTTTTTTTTTTTTTTTTTTAATGCCCTTGGATGACTATTTCATCCATCATGCTGAAAAGAACTTTCAGTCTGAGGACCATGATTGCATGTTAGCTTTCACTATTTTAGATAAAAGATAAATACTGTAACTTGAAGAATACGAATACTTTTGAACACCATGCATCAATTCATACAAACTTTTCAGCTTCGTTACTTTCGTTTCCGCCCCCGCCTCCCTTTATCAAGCTGAAATGAAAACATTTTTGGGGGGAATATTTAAGAACACGAGACACATGTTCCCAACATCGTTGGGGGGGGGGGGGGTTACAGTTACGGGAAAAATCTTTGCTACGTTCGATTTCCGTTTTCGGACATTTCCTCTCCATTTTCAAGGTGAAATACAAATATTTAGGGAAAAAAAAATATTTGACAACAATACTAGGCAGAGGAAACATCGCGTAAAAAATAAAATCACGATTGGGAGAAATCTTCACTGCGTCTAACTTCCGTTTTCGAAAATTTTAGGCGGAAAGCATCCTTCACCACTACCAATTCCCCCAAAATTTCTGTTCAATTATGCATCGATCAATAGGATAACCCAAATTATGACGGAAAAGGAGAAATTCCTCGAAGCCGTGACACTCTCATGCCTGAAGAAACAGGGGAATTTTCGCGCCGTCGAATTTCCGGTTTCGGACATTTTTCTTCCGTTTTCCAACTGAAATACAAATATTTATGGAAGAAAATAATATATAACAACAATACTGAACAGAGGAAACATCGCAGGAAAACGAAATTACGATTACGGAAAAAAATCTTTAATTCGTTTACTTCCGGTTTTGAAAGACGAAATACCGTCCCGATACATATTTTTATGCGTTGGTAAAATTCTTCGGTGCGTAGTTTTACGCGTTTCTCGATGACTATTTTATGCGTTTCTCGATGCGTATTTTTACGCGTTGATGTGTATCTTACGCGTTTTTTCGATGCGTGTTTTTACCCGTTAGCAGATGCGTAAATACAGTTTTCGATGCGTACTAGACGCGTAATTAAGCATTTCGGCAAAATTGCCCACCTCCATTTATTTTTAAGTGCAATAATGAAAATAAAACTTAAAATATGGCTCTTGAAAGCGATATATTGGGTATTATTTCCTTGTAAAATATCCTCAAGCTAATTTTTACCGCGTCACAAAATCTGCTGCGCTGAAAGAAATTGCTCAGCAGAACGCCCATTTTCCTTCGTAACAAAGATTAAAAAGAAAAATACTTACGAGTATAGGTGTTTCAAGAAAGGCTCAGTAACATTTATCAGCCGCCCCGGTAGCGCAGTGGTCTGAACGCTGGCTTCTTTCGTCCGAGATGGCTCCGGGTTCGAATCCCGTGAGGCGTGGATGTTGTGCTTGTCTCCCTTCTCTGGAACCAGTGGCCCTACATTAGGGACGGGCGACTGCTTATAGCCCACTGATTTGCTCACGGTGGTCATTAAACCTCCAACAAAAACAACAACAACAACAAAAAAACATGTATAACCTGTGACGTACCTGCCAGCAGGACGCACACGACATAAAGGCAGATAGCAGTCAGTACGAACGTCCGCCGTAGCTCAATTAGTAGAGTGACTTATTCCGGAATGAGGGGACCCGGGTTCGAGCCCCGATGTGGACAAAAATGACGGAGAAATTTATTTCGTTATAAACCCCCAAAATAAAAGTGGCACCCTGGCTGCATGCGAGAAAATACAGTCCTACTTTTAGCGACTCTTTCCTTTCGATACTCCACTGTCAAAATGTTTGGTTTGGTTTGATTGATGACTAGCTTGAAACAGTTTTATATAGAAACAAAACTGCCGCAACGGTGGCACTGTGGTCGAAACTGTGTCTTCTGCCCATTGGTCCGTTTTCCAATTCCGGTAAGGCATGGATTTCGTATTTGTCTTTCGGCTCTCATCCTTTTCTGTAGCCAGTGGCTATAAATTAGGGACAGGCGACGGCTCATTGGCCTAGTGGTCAACGTTCGTGGCTGCAACAAAGAGGACCTCGGGTTCGATCCCAGCAGGTACGAACGCTCGAACTACTAAATACCCGCCGTGCGTCGTCGGATGGGCACGTTAAGTAATCGGACCCCGGGTACTAACCCCCCCCCCCCCCGGGGTAATAAATAAGGGCGTCTTCCTCCCCCTTTCTACCTCGCTTCCGTGTGACTTTCCTATCGGGCACTCTAGCCCAAATCTCCTAGCTTCCTATTTCTAAGGGTTGTTTAAGACCTGTGGTCAGATTCTCCTTTCCTAAAATCTTTTACATATGATCTGATCTGATCATATAGCTCATTAGGGACAGGCGACGGCTTATAGGTCATGGTGGTCATTAAATTCCCAATCAAATAAATAAATAAAAACAAAAAAAAACGAAACAAACAGAAGTGTAAAAACAAATTCAGTATTAAGCAAAAAAATATAAGCATTAACATTCGTGTTGAATTTGTCGATTTTTTGGGGGCCTGAAAAATTGACAGGCCAGTTAAAAGTCTGAAATTGTGTGCGCACGAACTAGGTCTTGAATGTTAGAGCTGGCCGTAATCTTAAGTTTGGATCTGAGGCAGCGTGGGCTCTCTAAGTTAGGGCCCATGCAACTTTCTAATGTACGCATCTAAAAACTTGCAAAATTAATTAATTAATAATCAATATTAATAATAATATGCGCTTCTAAAATTTCCGCTTCTAAAAACTTTAAAATTAATAAGTGATTTGCGGTAATGTGTTCTTTTTTACGCCATAATACGTAAGAGAAGCCTTGAAAGCCATAAAAGCTGTTTACCGTTATGGCTGTTATTTTTAGCCGCGTTGAGGCAGCACAAATAAAGACCGAATAAGTTTTGCATAAATTGTCGCATAAGAATATACAGTGTGTCCATAAATGAAGTATACAACTTTAGTATGTTATTGAAAAAAAATACAATAAATAACAACTTACTTTTAATATCAAAACACATGCTAACTGTGAAAGTTTTTTTTTATGTCAGTTGGTCTCCACGTGTGCTCCGTTGGTTACTCTCAGGATGTCTAAACGATAGTCCAATTTCACACACGTACGTTGCAGAATGTCAAGTGTAGCAAAGAGTAAGGCTGTAGTAATGCATTCTTTGAGCTTAGTGATAGATGTAACCTTTTTCTTGTACACAATGTCCTTAATAAAGCCCAAAGAAAAAAATCGCATATGTTAATATCAGGAGAACGGGGAGGCCATGCCGTAGGTCCCCCAAGTTCAATCCAACGCCCTGGAAAATGATTGTCTAAAGATCTGCGTACGTCCAAACACCAGTGCGGAAAGCGCTCCGCTCCATCTTGCTGGAAAATGATGTCTTGAATATTCCGGAGTCGTGGAATTGCGAATTTTTCTAACATGTCCAGGTGCGATATGCTAGTAACGGTTGGTTCAGCGAAGAAAAAGGGCCCTATCACTTTTGTTTTTCATTAGGCCAACCCAGACATTAACCTTCGGGCTGTCTCTCTCGTGTACTACGACCACATAGGGATTTTTCGTGCCCTAGATTCGGCAGTTATGTTTATTCACTCTGCCAGAAACATGGAATGTCGACTAATCGCTGAAACAGATCCGTGAAAGGAGTGTGGGGTCGTCGTCAATGCGATTAAGCATGTCTATCTCGCAAATGCTTTTCGACGGTTGATCATTTGGGAGACGTTTTTACACTAGCTGCACTTTATACGCATGCATATAGGCGGAGACGGAGACGTTTATGCAGAATCTTGTGAACTGTTACGTACGAGTGGCGGCTCGTGGTGTAAAATGCTGGTGAGGCGAACGGTCTTGATGTAAATGTAAAACAGTAAAACATATGTTATTGAAAAATATATAAATTCGTATAACGTTATACGAATATATATATATATCAGTGGCGTAGCCGGGGGGGGGGGGGTCGTGGTTTGCAACCCCCTTATTAGGCGAGACAGTTAGCTTTTTTCTAAGTACGTTTTATAGATAATTTCCCTATTTAAATTCATTGATTTTTATATAACTCGGAAAGCAATGTAATTTCTTGATAATAGAAGAGAAAGTAAAGTAAAGCGGCCAAAGAAGTTGCTTTATTAAATTTTTATTAAAACAACTATAATTCATTGCATTTTCTTCATTTTATTAAATTAGCTTCATTTTGTATTAATATTCAAGATGTGCGTACGTACCAATAGGAAAATATTTGTCGAAGCGCCCCCCCCCAAAAAAAATTGTTATATGTACTTATACACAGTTATACAGCAGAAGTGCAGACCCCCCCCCCCCTTCAAAAAGTTTCATGTCAAAGGCAGTATTACCCATCGGATATCTTTGAAGTCCTGGGTTCGAGTCGGCTGAATCATTAAAATCCGCTGAGATTCGGAAGTCTCGTTAAACCATTGGTCCAGGGTAGGCGGCGCCTTGTTATTAACATCTGTAAACCCCATCCCTTAGAGCTCCATCCCATGCCATTTAGCCCTTATATACAAATATTATTCAACAGTAATGGAATAAAATTACAGAAATATATGAAACACGGCGTGGGGAGTCTTTCTTCACGAAAAAATCCAAAAAATTTAGAGGAAAAATGTACATATACCTCTCTATATGTGTGTGTGTGTGTGTGTGTAATATGCGCTACTTTTGCAACAATATTTTTATGAAAACAATTATTCGATAATTTTACAACAAAGAAAGAAATATTTCACTAGTATTCTTTTATGTAATACACTTGAGCGAAAATACGCAATTTGCGCGGTTTCTTTAGCTAGTCAATGCGTCACTCACATCCCAACGCCAGTCGGAGATCCACTTCTTAAAAAATTCAAAGTAAATCATTTGAATAGAAATTTTCTTTCTCACGAAGTGTTTCTTGAGCTTGAATAAAAATCACAGTTCGATTGGCATATTAGTGAAGGTGCATTTAGCACGGGTCACAAACTGAAGTCCAGGCTCGAGATAACTATGTACAGGAGAAGTCAAGCTAAGGAAGCACATTTCTATATAAAAAAAGTATTGAATAATTTAAACCTGGAATTAAAAACAGAGGAATACGATATTAATTTGCTTTGGTCTCGAACAGAATGCTTTCAGTTTATGTTTTATAAATAAGTTCAATTCTGCGATCCTTTTTGGCTACAAATTTGTCTATGATCAGATCATAAAATGGTTGAGTGGACATTAGATGGTTCAGCAATTCTTTCTCGATTGAAATTTTAGCGAGTGAAGACAAACGATCTTGTGCCGTTGTATTACGGAGGTAAGTCTTAATTCTCTTCAAACCAGAAAAACTCCTTTCAGCAGAAGAACATGTTGACGCCAGTGTCAATACAAGAGAAAATAATTTGTAGGCTTCTGGTAACACATCTTTCAGCTCGTTTTCTTTCATTGTTTTTAAGGTTTTCTGAAAACTGAGTTCTCTGAAGTTGTGATCATTATATAAAAAATCTAATTCGCTTTTTAGTCGTTGTGTGTCTGTAAAAATGTTTGGATAAATTTTTTTGAGAGTGTTAAGGGCACTGGATGGAATTGACTCTGAATAACTATGGTATTTTGAGCTGTCAACTAGCTGCAGAAACTCGAACTTTCCCATATCTTCAAATCTGGTATTTATTTGGACTTTTATATATTCATGAATACACTCCATTAAATCATTCTGTATCGTTTTAGATTGTCCAGAAAATAAGCTTCGTATTTCTTCAAAATGTGCTTTTAATTCTGGGGTGCTCCTACGAAGTAACAAATGGAACATCTCCTTGAAATTACCTTTATTTAAAGAGGAAATAGATTCATCATGTCCTCGAAAAGGCAGTTCTTGCTTTCTTAGAACGACAACTAAATCGATTATATGTTCCATAAAAAGCCTATTTAGTCTGACCTTTTCATTAAACTTGACTTTATGAAGAGCAGCATTTTCTTTGAGCATATCAGAAATAGTGTTTGTTTTTTTCCATTTGTTTTAGACCTACGTTTTTAGTTCTATGCTCTTTAGAGCTTTCGTGCAATTTTGCACTACGAGAAAAGTTTTTCAGATCAAAATAACCCGTTGTATTCCACACATTTTTCTTATTGCTCAAAAGTAAACATGGCCAGCAAAAGAGAGTTTGCTTGTTATAGCTACCAGAAAGCCAGGGAAAAATCTCGTACCATGATTTGTTGAAAGACCTAAAAAACGATTTGCCGCACTTCTTATCTTTAGATATTGAACTTATTATAGGTGTCGGTCTTCCAGATATGAGAACATCCCTTTTATCATAATCTTTCCAGTGTTTAAAAGGAATTTCTTCCAGAACACAAATCACGTCGTTTGTTGGGCCATTCATATTTTCCAACCAAAATCAAAATATGCTGTTTAGTAACAATAACAGAATAAAAAAAGAAAAACTCAACATTACTATGAACTAGCAAACACCCGCAGAAGAGAGGATTGAAAACACACTACAAAAAGTTAGACTCAAATACACTCTGACGAATAGTTAAAGCTACGTAGAAATCATCGTACTCCAAAGCGTATAGAGGCGAACGGCGTCATCGCCTGTGAAACCACTTTTCACAA
This sequence comes from Macrothele yani, assembly GCA_039090855.1. Lineage (NCBI taxonomy): Eukaryota > Metazoa > Arthropoda > Arachnida > Araneae > Macrothelidae > Macrothele > Macrothele yani. Next base: position 159,894,963 of record CM077010.1, on the reverse strand, counting down.
AGGTCATCGCCTGTGAAACCACTTTTCACAAAGGTCATCGCCTGTGAAACCACTTTTCACAAAGGTCATCGCCTGTGAAACCACTTTTCACAAAGGTCATCTGCTCATTTTCCCGCGCCCATTGGATACACAATCCTTGGGTTCTCCAATAACAGCGGAGATGCGATTCCAGTTTAAGCGAAATGGAGGGTCGCCTCAGAAATTTCCTTTCTCTTACTGGAAGTCCGGCACCTCCTTGATTAGACCTCGGACCGTGGGGGTGGGGGGTTCACTCTGTGGGGCTCTTCTCTGATCCCCAGTTCCCAAAACCGGCTTCTCATCGAGACGATTCAGCCGGTCGCCTCTAAGCGCTTAAAACATGCAGCTGCTTTGCAAAAATAATGATTCATTCCTCTTCTCGAAAGCCTTTCTTTAACCTAATTCCTGAATCACAATGTGAATTTCAGTGTTGCATTTATCCTGCAAAGTTCTTATATCTTTGTTACTGACAGAAGGGGTTTTTTTTCACTTCTCATTCTGCGGAATTTCAGGTGAGGCGGCGCCTCACTTGCCTCATCTGACGGGCCGCCACTGTTACGTACTCGCAGTATTTCGAGTTCACGACTGCATGGCGACGCAGACGGACTTGGACTTCTTCAGGCTCCTTAGATAAGACTTACGCACGTCTTGCACCTTTTCTTCCGAAATGGAAGGTCTCCTAGTGCTTTTGCCTTTCAAGACAATTCCTGTTGCTTTGAATTTATTTACCCGCTTTTCGATACTCCTTCGTGTCGGCGGCTGTCTCTTGTATTCCGTTCTGAATTTTCGCGGAACTGTTGTTAGAGATTTTGACTCCGCACATCAAAACACACACTCTGCTTTCTCTACTGGGGAAGCCATGTCTGTTGTATTCCGCGTTTGACGCGATTTTTCACTACGTGAGACGCCTGGCGCCATCTATCATCTGACTTAACAAATTTTAACACTTGCCACGTCTCTTGACTTTCAAAGTAAGTTTTTTTTATCGTTTTTTTTAATAGCATACTGAAGTTGTATATTTCATTTATAGACACCCTGTATACTGCAGAGGAAAAGTAATTTTGCGAAATGTCGCTGTGCAATGTGTGCAAGCATCATCGACCGCAACATTAGCGACAAGTCGTCTGCTGCTGAATGAAGGCCTCCTCAAAATGCTTGCACTAGTGTTGTGATGCGACCTATTATCATGTTCTATGACCGAACATGTCACTGTTTTACAGCTGTAATTTGCTTTCTTAAATAACAAGTTCTTTGGTTACACCTGAAATAAACAGTCATTTGCATTTAGTTCTCTTCTACCCCCTTCTGTCGCTCAGGGCTTTGACAGTTTGGGAGTCTGGGCAAGAGCCTTCATGGCGCCCTCCTCCATAATGTTTAAAATGCCCGTGTAATTACTGTATAGATGATCTGACGAAAGAGTTCCTTAATCAGGAAATAAAAAGTGTTTTACATTGTTCCAGTAGTTGTCATTGCTTTTTTTATTTATTCACTTTATATGCTTAACTAACATTGCAACTTTCAGGATACAAGAATCGTTGTAACTTTCGGGATACAAGCCGCACGCCCATGAAAAGCCAAGTAAGGGAAAACGTTAGTGATTGGTTTATTCACTTGTGTGATTCCAATGTACAAATTACGTCATCCTTGTTCTTCGTTTGGAATTCAAAAACTTTTACATTATTTTACCATAAACATTGCAGTATTAATCCTTGCGTAACACTTCCTAATTTGTGTACAGTGAATCGATTTAGGAAGCAATTCTAAAAATTGGAGGCTCTGTGCTAGAGGTCTGCACGGGCCTAATTTGGTGAGCCCGGCCCTGTCCAAGCCCGTGCGTTTAAGGCCCAGCCGTGTCAGGGCCCGTCAATTGCAGCTCTTATTTAGACCCGTGATGTGCCATTTGGTATTATTTTGTCTTTCTATTGTATTTTATTAAAATATGAAAATTAAATAATGAAATGAGATATCATTTAAAATATTTAGTTGAATGTAAGCCTAAATATAGTGAAAACTGTCGAAAAATATAACCTTTAAAAAGAGAGAAAAAGGAAGACTAAGCGCGTTCAGAATCTGAGCGAAAATTGTTTTAACCGAGTTTAGGACATTTGGGCACAAATCTTGAGGGGCCGTACAAAAATTGCGTTTTTTTTTCGCTGTGAGGGGAATTGAATGGAGAAAACGTTTCCAGTAAGACAAATGACAATTATAATTGAATTTAAAAAATATTACAATGCAAAAATTTTGAAGATGACAGACAATACGTTTTTTTTCTGGTTTTTTGGGTGTAAATATGACAAGCATAATATCCGAAAACTTGACAATTCCGTCGTCCTGGATCGGGATTACATAGCTCATAATCATGAATATGGATTACATCATATTCATGATTACATAGCACCAAGGGTGTCCATGGGAGGAGAGCCCCCCCCCCCAGCCGTTAATATAGCCAAATTTTTGATAAATTTAAAACACTAAAATAGACGAAACCTTTTTTTAAATGTTTAACACCCTTGAAGGAGGTAAGGATTTTTCTTAGCCCCCCCCCCCCCCCAGCACACATAAAATGTATGTAATTTCGTATTTTCTTATTTACGATATTTTTCTATAAACTATAATAACTAAACAAATTCTCTGCGAGTATGAGCAAACCCAGGAAACTTGTCTGGTGTGTGTGTGTGGTGGTGGGGGGGGGGGGCTTAAAACCTAAAATATGAAATATAAAAAAATTCTGGTCCGATCGGGAGATTTTCAGCCATTACAAGCTACAAGTCATCGAATTGTCTGAGGGCATCAGGAAACTAGGGGGAGGGGGATACCAAAAGGGTTAAATATCAAGAATTTCTCATTACTGTTCCGATCGGGAGATCTTCAGCATTTGCAAGCTGCAACTCGACAAATTTTCTCAGCGCATGTGCACTCTCTGGAAACCTGTGGGCGATGGGGGGGGGGGGGGTAATAC